>JAVTVJ010000012.1:0-4800000 GCA_034509425.1 Eopsaltria australis | reverse complement strand
ATCCACAACTCATTATCGGCCAAGATTCCCAAAACTGGTCACTGATGTCCTCTTCCCCAGAGGTACAACTGAAAATGTAATTTTTTTATATTCTACCCCTTAGATAACCTGCAAGAAGCAGATGCTTTAAAGCAACTGGATACAAGGAATCTTTTTTTTTTTTAGTCACTACAATCAAGCCAGGTTATCTAATGAACAACATTTTAAATAATCAGATTTGTTTTTTCCCATTAATATAATTTATTTACTATGTATACTTCAAGTGCCAACAAGGGCTAATAGGGTTGTGTCACACAAAATCAGAATCAAATACCACTTCTCCAACACAAAGAAAGAATAACTTGTGAAGAATTTTACGTCTTTGTATCCTGGTGCACTTTGAGAACAAATAGCTTAAGTGTTCTCAGCCATACTTCACCTAACAAGGAACTGAAGTGCAAAAGGGTCACCAGGTGTGTCCCATGCAGAGCTGGAAGCACAAAGAACAGCTCCTCTAAACATTAGCCCTCTGCATATATTTTTCTCTCCCCTTACTTCTCTCCCTTTGTATTAGAAATTCTGCTGTCAATGACTCCCACGATTGACCACATCATATTACAAACTCAAGAGAGTGAAAACTAAACAACGGCCGAACAATTATTAGTTTCTTTCAAAAGTGAGACGATTCTAAAGTCTTTGTTTCTTCTTTTTGTTTTAAATTACTCTTTATTTTTTCAGCAACTAACACAGGCTTTGATTAAGATTTTCTTTGTTAAAGAATCCACATTTTCACTCCTGCTGTTCTTTTGAGAAAGAAATGAATACCTATCCTCTGAGATATGCAGGAAATCACCGGGAAAACCATAACAGAGCCGACTTGGCATTTCTTAAATTTCTAAGCAAAAATCAAACAGAAAAAAAAATCAACATGCTTTATAGAACATAAAGCAGCAAAAAAGACTTACGCCAAAGCTTAAAATAAATTCTTTTAAATCTTCCTAAAAGAAAGGGGGTGTAGGGGGAGCATCATTAAGCTGGATTCCATGGAAAGAGAGTTGTTCTGCTTTGGGGTTTTTTTGGTTTGGACTATTTTTTTTAAGAGCTAAAAGAAATTCCAAGGCTTACACTTGCCTTGGAGCCTCAATGCCAATTTTTGTGGTTTTACAACCACAGTTTCTTATTTTTCTTTGTTTTTTCTTTCCTTGTTTTTTTTTTTTTCTTGAGAGAGAGGGAGGAGTTGTTTGTTTGTTTTTCTACAGTACTTCTCTTTTTCCCATTGTCATGTATGATACCCACACATTAAACAAGGGAAACTAACACCAAAGGGCATCCAGAGAAACTGCCTATTTAAACCAAATGGCATTTTCCCTTCTTCATCACCAAAGTCTAAAGGCTGTAACCAGCAGGACTGTCAAAGTGAGGATGACATTTCATGTCTCTTCCCAAACTGATACTGAAGTCCTGCAGGACCTCAACTCCTCCACCAGTTTCTTTTCTAGACTTTTACAGAGGCATCATTTCCAAGACGGAATTCTACACAAAATGCACATGAATGTACAAGACAAACAGGATGAGGGTATAAAATAAATTACTTTTTCCTTCCTCCTTTCTTCACTGTTGCAATTAGGTTATTGTTACAGGCACTAAGTCTACTATGAAGGAGAATGTGTAAAGTATCACTGTCATATTATAAGTATTTTGCCCACTTTTGGCTGGCACTAAATAAAACAAAAGAATCTTCTGCATGCACAAGTCTTCTCTGCATCTGACTTGAAAAGATTTATGGGGGTAGTCAAGGGAAAGTCAGGTTCTGACAGTGACACTGTGAACTCCTTCATCCACTGTCCTGAGCAGCTTCAATATTTATGAGTTTTATCTTTAAAACCTCTGTGAAGAAAGAGCAAAGGTTTGGGTTTTTCTGATTGCTGCAGGCTTCTGCTAATTTGTCATACTGTGGTTTATGTTATGGTAGGGAAAAGAGAACATCCTTTGCTGATTATGGTGCTCATGATTTTGTAATCTTGTTTGAAGTTTTAAATGAATAACAGCTTCTTAACAGTAGCTTGAAATAAACAGTTACATTGTCCCTGGCCTGTGTACAGTATTTCTTGGTTTAGGTGGTGGGTTTTGGCAAGGGGAGGAAGATGAGAGCAAGATGTTTCCCCCTGCCATTACTTCTTGCACACTGCTAAAAAATCTAGTCCTACCTGTCAGCATCCCTAAGGTTCTAGAGATTGCTCCCTTGTACTTCCAGATGATCTCAATGAACCCAAAGCTCTCCCCATATAAAAGGGGAGACAAAAAACAAAGCTTTCGAGAAACCCTGCTTCAGTCACGGAACCTACCCAGACTCATTGCCTGCAATGTCTTTGGAGACATCCTCCCCAAAGGCCAGTACAGGGACAGTCAATTCCATATCATGTTGTGTGGATTGCCTGTGATTCCAACTTGCTTAAGACAGTCTGCACTGTTCTCACAAGCTACACACCTCAAGGCAAAAGCTGAGTTGTTGATGGTTTCTAGTGACCAAGTTTTGACAACATAAATAAAGCATTTTACAGTTTCTTGGGGCTTCTTTCTGAAGTATTTGACTATTTTCTGTTTCAATTATAACACCACCATAGAAGTCATTCAGGCCAATTCAGCTGATGTTCACTATATCACAAACTGATAATTGACAGGGGTGTTAGTTTTCCCCTGCATTCTAAGGACTGCTCATGCTTTTCCTAGCTAAGTCAAGGCAGGACTCTCACAAGAACAGTTCAGAAAAAATCAGTTGGTTTAAGACTTGTTGTTTACTTCTTAAGCCCATGAAAAATTTATTGCTCTAATAAAAACTGAGTAAAAATAAATAAAACGAGCATTAAATTAAAGGAACTTAATCTGACAAGTTTGACTAACCTGATCTCTTCTATGACAATATGAGCCACTTGTCAACGAGGGAAGGCTGTGGATGATGTCTACCCAGACTTTAGTAAAGCCTTTGACATTGTTTCCCAGAGGGTTGTCCTGAAGAAACTGCCCGCTTATGGCTTGGACTGGCATGCTCTTTAGTGGGTAATAAACTGACTGTATGGCTGTGGCCAAAGCTTTGTGGTGAATGGATTTACATCCAGTGCAGCCAGTCACCAGTGGTGTTCCCCGGGGCGCAGTGTTGGTGCCAGTATTGCTTAATAACTTTATCAATGAGGGGACCAAAGGCACCCTCAGTCTGCAGATGACACCAAGCAGGAGAATGATCTCATGGAGGGCAGGAGGATTCTGCAGAGGGATCTGGACAGACTGGATTGATGGTCCAAGGCCAACTGGTATGAGGCTCAACAAGGCCAAGTTCTGGGTCTCACACTGGGGTCACAACAGCCCTGTGCAGTGCTGCAGGCTGGGGGCAGAGTGGCTGGAAAATGTCCCAAGAGTGGAGGTCCTGATTGACAGCAGCTGAAATTGAGCCAGTGTGTGCCCAGGTGTCCAAGAAGGCCAATGGCATCCTGGCCTGTGTGAGCAACAGTGTGGCCAGCAAAACCAGGGCATTGACCATCTCCCTCCCATACTCATCACTGGTGAGGCCACACTTCAAATTCCATGCTCAGTTTTGGATCCCTCATTGCAAGAAAGACATTGAGGAGCTGGAGCTTGTCCAGAGAAGGGCAGTGGAGTTGGAGAAGGGTCTGGAGCACAAGTCTCATGGGGAGAAGCTGAGGGATGTGAGGCCGTTTAGTCTGGAGAAAAGGAGGTTCAGGAGGGACCTTATTGCTGCCTACAACTACCTGAAAGAAGAGTGTAGCCAGGTGCAGGATTGGTCTCTTCTCCCAGGTTACAAGAGCTAGGACAAGAGGAAATAGCCTCAAGTTGTACCAGTGGGGGATGAGATTGGATATAAGGAAAAATCTCTTCACAGAAAGGGTTGTCAACCATCGAAACAGGCAGCTCAGGGAAGTAGTAGAGTCACCATCCCTGGAGGTATTTAAAAGACATGTGGATGTGCTACTTAGAAACAACCAGCTTGGCAATGCTGGGTTAACAGTTGGGCTCAATGATCTTAAACTTTTTTCCAACCTAAACAATTTTATGATTCTATTATAAACCAGAACAAATGCAAAGGCTTTGCAAGTCCTGAGGAAAGGGTGGTTTTCTTTTGTATTTTACAGTATTTTTAAAGTTTCTTGAATACAAGCAATGTGTTTTACTCTGCAACATCATACCCTTTTTTCCACAGTTTGAAAAAACAAATTCTCCTTTTAGCCATTGCTTTTTTCCAGACCACGGGGAAACACCAGCAGTGAATTTAAGATTCATGTTCCTGAAGAAGTATACATGTTGTTATGATCTCAAATATGCTACTGCTTGAGAGCTTGATTGCACACTTTATGACTGTTTGTGGAAACAGTGACATTTTCCTCTAAAGATGAGGATTTACTACGAGTGAAAGGGGTTGACTTGCAGCAGCTTACCCAAAACAGAAATTCATTATCATGGCATTGAAAGGCTAGAAATAAACATTTTAGAAAAGAAAAATAAGCACCATACTCTTCCCATTTCTCTCTCCCATTATCACACATTCCCATCTTCTGTAACATCTTGCCAACTGTATTCAAGTTCCTGTTTAGCTCCCTTCCTTCATAAAGCCAACTTCTCAATTTATCAGTGTTTCTAACTTATGTCTTCTATCTTTTCTTTCTTCCTCTCAGCATCCT
Source organism: Eopsaltria australis (assembly GCA_034509425.1). NCBI lineage: Eukaryota > Metazoa > Chordata > Aves > Passeriformes > Petroicidae > Eopsaltria > Eopsaltria australis. The sequence continues at coordinate 4,795,330 of JAVTVJ010000012.1, read as the reverse complement.
TTGCCCATTGCTTCTCTTCTCAGTATCTCACCTTCACATTTCTTGTGGCACTGCCTTTGGATTTCAGGCTCCTGAATCAGTTTGGTCTTAGCATTAGAGAGGTTTTATCCCCAGGTGAGCATTTGTCTGGGTAGCAAAAAACCACTAAACCTGGGCATAAAAGCATCTATTATTTACAAAAACACAAAGTTCATCTGCAGGTAACATTCCTATTATAAAGACCTGGAGTTCAGTTCAGCAAGGAATGAAAAAACATGGAGTGAAATTGTCATCTCATATATTTAAAACAGGGACATTTTTCTGGGTTCCCTGTAGCACAGCCTGACCTTGAGCTTAGCTTTGTTAGTTTTAGAGCACATGTTTTTCATCAGCTGAACACTAGTGAACCCCAATCATGCTAAGGATTATCTAATCCTAATAGTACCCCATTTTTTTCTTATCTTTTGAATACTTACCCACATTTTTGCAGGATTTCTCCAGCAGCTCCTGCTACTGTTCTTTCCCAGAAGTTCAGACGCCTGTCTCTCAGAGAACCCACAACTCCATTGCCAGAGATTTTGTCAGTGTGCTTCCACAGTCCTTTTGAACTTCTTTTTATACATAACCTAAAACCCTAGTGCTGAAGTTAGCCAACATAATACAAGGGGTTAGTGACATACTTATCTGTCGTCCTTCCAACAGAAGCTGAGGCAGCAGATGTTCACTGGAGTTTTCTCTAGGTGATGTCTCCTGCAGGACACATGCCCAGAATCAGTGAGGACTGGCACTTTGAAAGTTCCTAACATGCTGTGGCTTATCTAACCTTGCTTCGTGATTAGTAACACGACTTAGGGATGAAGATTCCTTTGTGCTGGGCGCTGTGGTAACATAAGCAAAACATACGTACTCTGTCCCAATGAAACTACATTATGGGCATAGAAGGGATGAGAGACAAACACCAAAGGCAAAAATACAGCACCAGGTAGTCCAACCTATAAGGAACAACCACTACAGACCTAGCTTTTGCCAAGGTTTCCTTTAGCCATCCCAAACACTAAAAAGAAAAGTCTTAGGGTGTAGAGTAAGACTACATGTTTGTTTAGCGGTTGGTTACAAGAAAATCAAGCACTTGAAAAGCACAAAGGTAACTGCTTGAAATAAAAAACTAGAAATGAAGGTTGGCATCAGTTGCAAACTGGAAGGTCAGCTTGCAGATAACATCTGAAGGTGAAGCTGAAAATACAAAAGATCACAAAACCAAAGCAAAATAGTTCACATTTGTTAGGAGACATCTGGATGCTTGTGGATAAAGGAAAATAGCTGATCTTAGATAATTCCATAAAGAAAGGCATGAAGATCTGAAAGTGATGACTTAGAAGAAAGCTTCTGTTGGATATGACTTTCCAGGTCATGAACAATAGGAAAGATGGTGATCAAGTAAGGACATATCAGAAAAGGCTTGGGTGAAAAATTAAAAAGCCCATATTTGGCCAGGGTGAACTTGTGCTGGTGGCTAATACACTCAGGAATTTCTAGATGCAGGCTAACATGTTTGTTACCACCACTGGTAGAGGTAAATAAGTATGTTAATTGTCTGGGGAAAAAATCAGAAGTTAAATTCAACCCTGCATAAGGAACAGGTCCTTCTAACTTCAGTCTGTTAGTTTATAAGATTCTTTTGCCTTCATTGTAAAGTATATAACTTCTATTCCATTACTCTCACCATTGCTATTTTCAATTCATGACAATATCAAAAAGAAATAAAAAAGATGAAGACTGCCGAAAGGATAGTGAGTGGATTCAGTAAGAGGGATTTTGCAAATGAGAAGCATGGCATATATTGGCAGAGATCCATTGATTCTAAGGGAAACCTGCCAATCTGCGTCCAAGCATCAACTTCTTCCTGTTTCCAAATAAATGAAGTGTTTCTGACCCACAGGTTAACTCTGATATTCGTAGTATTCATTAAAATGTTTGATATCCTCGATATCTCCATGTCTAGATATGTATGGCAAGTCACAGAAATATCTTACAGATGATAAATGGACAGCCAGAGGGTATCTGGAAAACCCAGACAGCTCCAGAGGCTTTCAGTTGTTCCTGTTCTTTTTCTCTCTTCAAAACACCTGTCAGGATGAATAGTAGAAAACAGAAGATGCTCCTGGTGATGGGCAAAGATAGTGAACCATCTGGGAAAAATCTGGTTTGGCTTTTTTTTTTTCCTCTTTAACATGTACAGATTTAGAGATCAAAAAGTGCTCCATATAAACAAGAGAGAACCAATTATAGTATACAGGGTTCTGGTGTTGTATGTCTCCAAACAGTTGTAAGGCTAGTTTTTCTTGCAGTATTGGCATTTTGAAGATATTGTTTTATGAATGGTCAATATACCCATGGTATATTGAACAGAGAATATGCTTCCCTTCAATTTAAATAAGGTCCTCCTACAAAAATAATCCAACTGAAAAATGAGTAAACTGAAGATTAAATTTTATTTGTCTCTCAAAATTAATGGCCTAGCCCCAAGCATATCCAACAGCGGCTTGGAAGAAACACAGCTGAACCATGCATTTTGAACCAAACATAAAAACTGTAAAAAGGATCTACCAAATCAAAAGCATCTACTAAACGATAGGTATTATGACAGGGTACTTAGCAAGAATTTATGAACCACATGAATCTGCTGCTCCACAATCCTGAATGTTTCACAGTTGTCTATGTCTGTGCAAAAAGATTGCAAAATGTACAGATAAGATCACTTTCCACTGATGACAATTCATATAGAATAAATAAAGCAGCAAAAAATCAAGCCTTGTGTCTCCCAGTCACCCAACATGGATAACCAGTGGTGTTTACTCATTGATTGTTCTCCCTAAAACTATAATATATTTGTAAGACTGCTATATGAAAAACACATTCCCCAATGGCATAATACTTTAAAAGATTCAACAAATAAATTAATTTAGCATGTTATGAAAGAATTAAACAATACCAACATATTTTTACTGTTCCCATGAGAGCTACTATTTTCTTATAGTCCTGCTCTTTGCCTCTTGCCAAAAGTCAAGATGGCCCCAGAGAAAGCCAGGATAAACCTGCTAGCCATTTACGTGAAGGGCAATTGCCATTTCTGAGCTTACATCTGGTAGAGGCCACCATCCTAAAAAGGACAAGTCAGGGTGACATTTCTTCTGACACCAAGTCCTCTGAGAGTTAACTACAAACACGTTTCCACCTTGCTTTAATACTGTTTTAACAAGCAGAAGCAAAGTATTAATATTTTTTAAAATATATTTCCTTAATAAGATTAAAATTCTTCTGTGACTGTTCTGGCATCTAAAATAATAATAGCATTTTTTATTAAAAAAATTGATATTTTAATCATCCTACAGATTTTTAAAGGGTTTTGTTCCACAGAATCATGCAAGACAATAAAATGTGACTGTACTATTAAACCAATGTGGTGACGTGTCAGTTAAAAGAACTGGCATATTTAGGGATAAATTCTTAAATACTTAATCAGAAGTACTAAGATATACCAGATAACATGATTCATCTTCTTACTGGTATTTTCAGAAATGCCTGTTGGTTTCTATGGTCCAGACAGGAAGTTTTCAATGAACTGCTCTTGGCCCTTTGCAAACTCCCTCATCCCGAGTCCCAGGTCACTGTGCCACTGCAGAAGGGACTCATTTCCACATATTGCTCTGAGAAAACGGATCTTTGGACATATTGAAATATTTTTTGCAAATTCTGAAGCCATCAGAGTCAACAGCAAAACCATCATTGACTTTAACAGGCCTAGATTTGTCTCTAAAGTCTCTTCACTACCCAGCAACTTGGCTGGGTTGACCAGAGGTGACTTCTGTGAGATGGCCACCTTGGTCAGAATGGCCACCACACCAGGCAATTCCCTCACATGTAAGTGAAACTCTAGACTTTTTAATTGTACACCCTGCTTGAAACGGATAATTAGACTCAGTCAGAAATTAGCTGGATTTGGATTTTGTAACATGTGAGGAGAGGGCCACGAGTACATGAGGGAAGTAAGGTACAACATGATTCCCTCTCCCTTATCTACTCAGCATGGATACATCAACCAAATGTCACAGTGGCATCCCCCAAGTACACAGTGAAATGTGAATTATCTCATGGAAATGCTGGTTGCAAAGACATTTGTACTTGGTTCTCTATTTCACTTCAGTTTGCCTGTTGTGTTGTTGAGAAGATAGCCTTGACACAATAGTTCAACTTTTACTCAGTGTGATTCTGGCAAATAAAGGGCCTGATTCTTTTTTTTTCTTTTTTTTTAACTGAAGACAATGTTAGAGCTACATTTGTAATACACTTTAGTACAAACAAATCATAGAACCACAGGAAATGTACTGTTCATTGCTCATGGCATCCTGAAACTATGAATACTACATTTTCTTACTTTGATTAGAGACAACAGTTGCTTTTGTAGCCCAATACGCAATGGTAGGAGGGAGGTAGGAAATGAAAGCATACTGTAAACATATTACTAATATACTGTGATTTGATACACATGTCCTGTAGCTGTTGCAAACAGCCTGGTAACAAAATTTAAAGTGATAATGTATTTTTAAAGGGATTTTGACCTTTCATTGACTGAATGTACAATTATGATCAGAAGTAAGTGCAAGAATAGGAAGAATATCAACACAGAAACACATGGAAATCTACAATTTCAATTGGAAATATCACTACAAGACAATGTCAGTAATAGCAGTATGTGTATTTCCTATACAAGAAGATATATATGATGCAGTTGGATGAAGAACAAGAATATTTACATTTGGAACAAAAATTACATGCTTTGAGTTACACAATCACTGACTTTGCAAAAGTAACTCCTACCTTCACAAAAAAACCCCATAAAAACATGTTAAAACTGGTTTATTAGCAGCTAAGCTCATCTGAGCTTGTATGTTTTACTTTTTAGATCTTGTCTTTTGACTTTGCATAGATGTAAAGCCTCAGGTATTATTTATAGCACTAGAGAATTCATTTTAAAAAAATCGGTAATCCATATATATGTATATTTGCAAATATGAAAGAACAGAGATATGCAGGATATTTACACCAAATGGGCACAGAATGAAAAACTGAATGTATTAAATACATCTGAGCACCACTCCCTCTCCTAAACATTACTTCACTGCAGGAACAACAACAGAAGAATAGAGAAAGTGCTCAGAGTGCAGTTGGAGAGAAGGCAGAAAATTAATTATGTTTCAAAAACATGAACATTTTTCACTGGACACAATATAATTAATGTATGCCACGTTCTTGAATGCACACTTTTGAGGCACTGCAAGTTATTTCTTCCTCAGAGGAAACAGAAATCATAACCAATGCAACAGTATAGTAATCCAGAAATTAGTAAAATCTGAGCACAAACAACTTGATAAACACAGCACCAAGGCGTCTTACAGAGCCAGGAAAATCTCTGCATGTGAAAAAACCACGCAAAACATGATACTGCCTTTTTAAAAAACTTGGGAAAGCTTTTGTAAACTATGTGATACACCAAAGCTCTAATAATTAACCTTCTGACTGTTTTGTACTCAGTTATAAATGTGTCTAGATACATAAATGCCTATCTTATGGGTAGGTTCTCCACTGTTGCAAAAAATAGTGCAAAGCAAAGCACAAATCTCTCTGAGATAATTTTTAATAAATTTTAATAATATGAGCAATTATTTATATCTGGATATTTTGGAAATCAGAGTAGCTTTGGCATTTCTGAATCACAAAAAATAATTTTCTTTGCACCAGCCGAATCAGGCAGCTTTTAAGCAGGCAAAATCTAAACAGATAAAATCACAAATTAAAAAACAAGGACATTATGGTGTTGAATTTAGTGACCTGAGCAAGTAAATCCCCATTAAAAGAAAGTTTGTCACCAGATTTGACAAGATGATGGTTCCTAAGCACAGAATTAAATATTTTAAGCATTCACTGGAAGACTGTTCTTTTCAACAGTGGCTGCATTTTTGTTATTAATTCAACAATCCAACCACAGAAAAAGTAAACAATTTAAAGTATTCTTTTGAAAAAAGGCATCAGAGAAGAAAGATGTACTAATTACTGAACATTTCTGCCTCATCCATAGATGTGGCTCCATGATTGAATCCAGCCCGGCATAAGGAAAAATAAAGAGCACAAATTAAATACACGCAGGAGAGCTGGGCTTGGCTTCATGCCCACCATCATCATAGTTCAACTCCATTTCCAAGATCCACCATAACACTTTCCTCTTAAGCTTCCTCTGGGTCACAATGACCTTTGTTAAACATTATAACAAGTGATAAAATGAAGACTGGGAGTACATTTGTTGCACAGTTAAAATTGAAAGGAACCAGGGGATCTGAACCAGATTGCAGATAAATATAAAATATTGCTCAGCTACATTGCTCTTTGTTCCAGATGTGTGATTTGTTACTAGCTTAAACAGAATGCAAGCTGTATTTTGTAAAGACTAAAAACAACACATTACAGAATGCAGAAGCACCATCTATCAATTTTCTAAAAGGAAATTGCACCTGCCTGCAATCTTGTCCTCATTTGACTGAGCCCTCTGAGAAGCACAATGATTTAATGCAACAGCTCTTCACATTTGAAGGGTGTGGTTCAGCTCTGGCTTCGCAGAAATGAGTCTAAGAGTCTAAATTTAGCAGGTAGTAAAAGTTTATCCATGAAAAAAAAAACAACCAGGAAAACTCTCTTCATGTAACTGTGTACATCAGTGTAATTCAGATTGTGCCCTGCCACTGCCCTGGGACTGACCTACATCAGCTGTATTTTCAGTCTTGCTGTTCTCTCAGGCAAAGTGGGCAGCATACCCACTGCTTTGCACCAGTGCCATCCTTCTCACACTTTCAAAAACATTGACCCCTAAATTCTTATTGAAAAGTATGGGAGTTTAGCCATGTAGCTGTAGCCCTGACAACTAGCCCTGCTCAATGTAAAAGTAAACAGTTATTTAAAGTTACCCTGTTAAAATGTCCCAGTTTATCTTCAAGCAAAAATGTGAAGCAAAGCTTTGTTTTTATTTGCTCTTTCCAAAAGACAAAGATAAAGGATGTAGTAAAAATAATTGTACTGCAAAAGAAAACAAGGCCTGCCATTCACAACATCTCAACTTCAGGAAAGGGGAGACAGGTGACAGGGAAAAACTCATTTCATTTGGTATTACTATGGACACAGTTACAATTTTCATTCTTATCTGGTCTCAGCTCCTGACATTTTTTGATGTTTTAACACAGTCCTTACTGACACAAATTTTATATGGGGTTCAGTAACATTCTTGTGAGAGCAAAATTAAGTAAAACAAGGAAGAGCTGCACATGCAGATGAGGATGGTCCAGCAGCTGGGTTATACTCAGAGCCATCTGCTGCAATGAATGGGGCTATTTGTGCCCCAAGAAACTGTACAAAACCTGTGTTGGCACATTACCCCACATCCCCAAGCAAACTCCAAACATACACACGCTGTCTCCAAAACACAGCAGGAACTACCCGCAACACCAATATAGCTCAGTTCCTGTCCATCACAACTGCCCTCCTGTTCTGTGCAGGGCTCACACCACAACAGGGCCTTCTGTTTTGTGTCCCAGCATGTTGCTACTTTGCAGGGAGAAGTGCTGCACGCAAAATACTTGCAGGAGCTCAGCAGGAGTCACTGCCTCATGCAGAGTCAAGAGACTGGCTAACAGTGGGGCTCACTGAGGAGGGGCTTGCCAAGCTCTTTGCAGCAACCCACCTGTCCATTTGTGCACATGCAGAAGAGCAGACTGGTTCAGGAGGAAATTTGGAGCTGGATTTTGAATTCACATTATTCTTCAGATTATGTCATTTTCCAAATTATTTACTGTGGGAAGAAATGCACAGCTGATCATATATTGGGGCAAGCATTGTGCTGGAAGTCTTATGCAGAGCTACTTATTGGGGAGGCCACAAAAAGGCCTGCCAGAGGAAAGGACATGGGATTGTTTCCATCCTACATGAGGCAGATCCTTGAACAGGAACTAGAGAATGAGACAGTAACTCTGAAAGAATGCAGAAGTCAACCTCAAGAGATCAGGTGACTGGTGGCATCATCCATTGGTATGAGGCAAAGCCAGCCAGCTCTCACCAAACAAAAATCTCAGCAGGAACACACAGGCAGGAACCCCTACGCTGAAGAACAAGACACCATATCCCCACTAAGATACCACATGGGCAGAAGTTGCTGCATTATATAATGATGAGCTTGGCTCCTACCTCTCTGCGTGGTGGGGATTCTCAGCTCCCAAGGAGTTCACAACTTGGAGGAGCTGTAAGATGTTGCCTCTGGCCATGGGTGTGGCTTTAGCACTACCATAATTTCCTGGCTCTTCTGTCTCTGTTGTCCATGTCAAGCGTTTTGAAGTGGCACTGTTACTTATTTCTAAGAGCAGTTGCCACTGATGCTGAACAGTGATCCATTGTTCCTATTGTTGCTTCCGCACTCAGTGGTTCATAAAAACAATGCTTAAGATGCAACTTCAGCACAGGGAGTCCCAAAACTGCCGAGTGTCAGAAGCCGGGAGAATCACTCTGTACTTGCCCTGCTTCTTATGTTTCTCCCAGAGCACCTTCTGCTGGCTGCTATCAGGAGAAATGTGCTGAGACCTTTGGTACAAGCATGTACTGCTCCCCTTATACTCTTCCTCTGACATTTCCCCCATCAGCACTAATAGATAAGGTGCAGTTGTTTTCACTGACAGTGCTAATGCTCTTTCTCCTGTTGTTCAAAAACTGCTTTCAAAGTGTAACACCTTGATTTTCCATGTCAGTGTCCTTCCCAGATTGCACTGCATTGACTGAAGTAACCATACCATGGGAGTGAAGCAATCTTTGCTTCACAAAGAAAAGCCTGAAATGAATATTGGAACATATTGATATACTCTGGTTTGGACACAACTACCTTAAAAAACCTAACACATCACCCCCATGAAAAAAAATAAAAAGAAGAAAATCCAATCCGCATTCTGTCACCTGGTCCTCATGAGGATTTGCAAATTCAATAATAGCAAGAGGGATTTTTGAGGAAGGGGAAAATTAGCAAAGATAAATTTTACCAGCATTTTCCAGCTTTTGATAAAATGTCAAATGGGTGTTTATTTAATTATTTTCCCCACTTTGAAATCCCAATTTCACCAGCTGTTTTCTTTCTCCCCATGGGAAAATGAGATAAATGTTTCAAAAACATAAGCAAGTGGCATTATTTTCTACCAACAGAATTCCCCATTTCATTAAGAAATTCTGAATCTGAGGGTTTCTGGTTTTTAAAAATAAAAATCAAAAAATCAGAAATTTTCTTTTTAAGAAACAAGTAAACAAGCATTTTTCAACACCCTTTGCTCATAAAAAATTAAGAGTATTATGTATTATATGTGGAATAGAAAAACTAATGATCAGAGCTGCTCAGCAACTCTGAATTTAAACATATGGCAGAAGAGTATGTAGATTCCAAAGCAAAATAAAGCTTAGTAAAATGACCTGATAATTTTGAAGGCAGATACTTAAGATGAAAGAAATCAATGCCCAGAGGACCCAAACATGCACACCAGAAAATGTGAGGACTCTGGGGAAAATCCTGTATGGTTTCTGAAGGGAACTTTTCTTTAAGCTATTTAATAAAGCAATTGTTCAATAGATGCTTGCCTTTCTCTTGAGTAACAATTACTCCCAAAAGAAACAAAGTTCAATATGATTCAATATATTTGTAAACTTTTATATTTTGAACAAACAGAGGCATGTATTTACTAAGAAATGGTAGCTTATCTATAACGAACAACTAATGAAATATGCTGTATAGTTTGTTATCACAATAAATTACAATACTTGAATATAAAGCATGTTCAAATGCTTTGTCACAGTATTTTTAACAATGTAACTCTAAACTGCATATGCCACAGCAAACTGACTGAAAGATACCTGTGTTATTTCTGAACAGGAAAACAAAGCTAGTTTTTAAAAATACATTAAATTAATGACAAATTAAATCTTAAATCTTGAAAAAGGAATTCATAAATATTCTACATCGATTTAAGCTTTTTTTTAAACAATAAGATTTCTAAGAAAGATACTTGCAAACAGATATTACATTTGAGATTATATTAACCAAAGCTATCTCTGCATATTTAAAAGCTTGCAGAGGTTTGTTTCTGGCTAACAATTCAAATCATATGTCATACCACAGTTTTGGATAAACAATGATCAAAACAGACTAGAAGAGCAATCACGAAAGGACTAAACAACAGAGAGAAACTATAATGATGAAATGTTGATTTGCCCCTGTATGGCAGATTAAGGAACCTGTAAAGAGCGGATGTCATATTTTTTTAGCAATGCATGTACCCAAATTTGCTTTTGGCAAACATTGCTTAACTGCTGCTGTTTTTCATGAAGTCAATGAAGACTGGGTTAGATAATGAGCTGGCATGCACTTTTGAAATGTTTACTGTGTTCCTTAAAGTAAGGGGAACATGCTGGTTCTTAAACTAATTTGTTTTTTGTTGTTGGCTTCCCCCATCTCTCCCCTAGTATTCTGTTCTCTCTGTCTTTGGAATAAACAGAAAATTACTGAATCTTTTTATACTTTTTTTTTTGTCTTACAATTATGCAACTGAAAAATCGGTAGTTTCCAAATGGCAAACAACTGAGCCATGTCAAGAGCCATGTTAATCTCATGTGTTCACTCCATTGTTAACAATGAAGGAAGGGGGATGGGGAGGACAAAATAAAATCTGTCTATTCTGGCCTAAATGCAGGACATGAACCAGGAGACATTCCACAAACAATGTAGTCTTTTTCTTCTGGCAGGGGGAAGTGACAGGGAAGATGATGGTAGCAGGACTTTTGTGGAAGGAGAAGCTGTACCCATCTTGACAGTCAATACAGCATTCAGAAAGCTTACATGGTGGGAAGAATTTCCCACCCATTGTTAACTAGGAACTTGATTTGAAAATGCAGTTTTTAATTAAAATTGGCACTTCCAAGCTTCATGCTGGCATCCACCATCTTGCTAAACACTGAGCTCATTTGTGGTCCCAGCAGTTTGCAAACGCAGTCTAGGAGGTGACAAACCATTTCCCATCCTGCCACCCTTACTCAATCCTTAGTCCCCATCTTATCATGAGTACATGGGAAATTTACTCCAGCAAGACAAAGCAAGGACTGTAGGATGTGGCCTCATTTGGCTGGAATCCACAGATCCCAGTCTTTATTACTTTTAAGGCATTATTAACGGAACAGAATTCTTCAGAAATGTTTGGAGGAAAACAGGGTCAGTTATTTTTGAGGCTTCTACATGCTTCACTTCACTCAGACATCCACAACTATCATTATGGACAGAGATTCTACTGCTTAGCTCACATATTGTTCTCTCCCCACCTATGCTTCCAGACAATAGGAATTCCAGACTATTACCACCAACAACAAAAATTTCTGGGTAGATAAGATGCAGAATTTATCTATCTGCTTCACACAGATGGAAAAAATGGCTTATTTATTTTGTTGATTTAATTAATAGATTTGTATATGTAATACATTCTGACTTGAGGGATCTCAAATGAAAATTCAGTTTGCAGGACTGCTGAAGAAACTAGCAAAATATCTTCATAATATCTTCATTAGGAGATCACATATCATTATTTAGGACCTTTTTCTAAATAGTCCTCTGGGGGAAAAATATTTTTTTTAAAAAAAGTCTATTTTTTCTAGCTGTGCATACTCTGAGATGTTGAAGAACAAGCTGGGAGGGTCATTTTTCTGGTTTTTAAATTTTTTTGGATTGATGTCTTTACAATGTCTAACATTGTTAGGCTCACTACAAAGGATTTCACTTCATCTTACAGTAAAAGAAAAATATTATGCAAATTGCATAAAGGACTTCACAAGACTATCCAGTTCATGTGAATACTAGCTAGAAAAGCAAGCTGTTGTTGGCTTTTGAAAAATCTGTCAACAATTAAGCTCATCAAAAGGAAATTCATAAGCCGATTTAGCAGAAATGTCTCACAAAGCCTGAGCCCTGTAAGGTACATTCATGTATTTAGTTCAGTTAAAGTTCTATTCAAGAATTAAAGTAATTACCAAAGGTTCATATATTTGTACTAAAAGCTTGCAGAATGTACAAATCCAAATATAGAAAGAACCTCAAGATTTCTAAATTACTGCAATTTGGAGTCATTTGCAGAATGATTTTCCAACAGGAATAAATCAGTGTTCCAAGCCTTCTCACATTATTCTGAGAAATAACATCTTTCAAAAAGTAGTACAAAAAAATGAAAGATATCTAACACCTACACTCAGTGTCCATTTACCAACATATATCTTATGCACTTCTGTAAAACAAAACCCAGATCTTCATTACTGCATTTAGAACATTCTATAGTCTTTCTTTAAGCCAGAGGACAAGGTTATAAGAGGGTTCCACAGAATATAAGAGTTCCTCAGTCCTGAAACCAAAGAAAGTAATCAACAAAAGAATATGTCTGCATTGCAAACTGTCTCTCCACCCCCCAAAATCCTGTTACAGAGCACACAGAGCCTTGCAAAAAACAGGAGTTCTTTTGTCTTGTGACTTGTCCAAACTATGCTTAGCAATCTAGAGAAGTCTCTTCAGGAAACTACAGGCTTCATTATGGAAATTCTCTCTTCACTGCATGTTAATTTGATTATTTTTATTCAGAATTTTGCATGTATACACCACTTGACCAGATCTGACTCATCACACTTGCCCTGTGTTTAAGATTTTATTCTAGCTTCTTCCAGTAATGAATTTGTGTTGATTTTGTAAGATCCTGTTCATGACCTTAAAGCTAGTTCATAGGGTCAGACCTTTCATTTTTCTGTGTTCAGCTATTACTTTCTGCCACTGCTCTTCCATTATTCAACCTCCAGTCTTACAGGAATAGGACTTGGCTGATACTTATTTTTGCGAAATTCTTTGCCTTCCGATCTCAGGAGTTTTGTAACTCTGTGCTTCAGAGTGTCTGATTAAATCTGCATTAGGATTCTGTCCTTAATCTAGAGTTCAGCAAATGTTTTAGCTTCAGTCTGAGGCAACTTATTAGAACAACACTAAAAACATTTACGTTTTATTGGGAGAAATCTATTGGGGAACAACTGCTACACTCTATTTCCACATTTGTAGATGACATTTACTCATTGGCTACTGTTTGTTTCCTTTTACATATGAGCACAGTGCAGATATTGCCAGAAAAAAAAATCAATGTTGAAGTGAATTCAAGGTTGCATGACTGTACTAGAAGTTTCAAAACTCAGTAGTAATTGTGCCATTTCTCCACAAATAAACAGTCCAATACTTAACTTCATTTGACTGAGTCCAAATATTAAGATAGAAATCATATAGGTGTGAAACGAGCAATTTCCATCCCATCCTGTAAAAATACTACACGAGTTGTACAGCTATGATTAATCACAATACTGTTCATTGTTCCAAATCAGACTCAGTGATTTTTATAGACATCTGTTTTCTTTCACATTTACCACATACATGGATGTAGTGTCACTATTACAGAGATTTGACTCATCGAAAAACATCACTAGTCAACCACTAAATCAGTGAGGAATATGCAGCCCATCAAAGCCATGAATAATATAAGATCCATATGGGCTTGGGTAAAATTACTGAATTTGCCAGGCCATCAGGCTTTTTGCACCCTGCCTTGCAGGAGATGAGGTGGTGCTCAGCAACTAAGCCTTCTAAGCAGATTCTAAGCAGCCAGCAGCCACAAAGCTTGTGGAAGCTGGTGGACATAACTATCTTCTACTCAGTCTAAGTGAGGGAGCAAGAAACTACTCCTTTTGTTTAGCAATAAATATAACAATAGAAGCTACAGGCTAAAGCACGAATCAGCGTGACAAGGTTGGAGGAGGAACTGGGCGGTGCAGCCTGAGGGATCTCCCCCGGACTCAAACACAGAAGCAGGAGTTGGACTTTGCTTATTATAACAACTACTTCTTATCAGAAGAAAATAACATGGAGGAGCATAAGAAGACAATCCAGAAAGGGGTTTGCAGAGTGAACACAGCAGTACAACCCTCAAAGAAAAGCAGAAAGCTTTTGGGGAAAAGTGATAGCTGCTGGAGGATTGATCATGGGACAGTACAGCCACTGTGCTGGCCACAACAGGGACATGCTGTGTTAGGGCCAGCAGTACTTTAGGCAGTGGAGCTGTTGCTCCAGCCTCTACAGTGCCAGCCCTTCTCTTCTGCCATGACAGAGGGCCTGGGCTGCAGAAGTGGGACATGAACGACCCAGGTAACTCACACCTGACTGCTCCTGCCATGCTTCTCCTGCTATGATACCACCCTGTACTCTACAAGAGGATGGAGGCAGGCTCTGCTCAGTGGTGCCAAACAATACGATGAGGGGCAATTAGCAGAAACTGAAGCACAAGAGATTCTACCCAAACATAAGGTAGAATTTCTTTACTGTGTTGACAGATTAACCAGAGAGGGTGTTGAGTTTCCTTCTCTGGAGATATTCAAAAGCTGTCTGGACACAATCCTGAACAATGTACCGCAGGGCACCTTTCTTGAGCAGGGAGATAGGACTACATGACCTCCAGTGGTCCTTTCCAGCCTTACTGATTTTGTGTTATACTTATTGGCCCAAAAATGTTCTCACAGCAGGAGGAGGAGTTGGCACCAAGCATATGCTTCCATTGGAACTGCTCATCTGGGTTCAAATCTGAATTCAAAGTGGAAATTTCACCCTTGGAGCACTCTCCTCTCAAGAGAGACAGCATGGTTATTAGCAGCACCAAGGCAACCAGCTGGCACATAGCAGCAGGGGATACCTGTGTACATCCTACTTTGGGGCATCATATCCCCTATGTCCCTCCATGGGTCTAGCTGTTATTTCACAATTTGTGCTTGAAGCAATTGAAAGACTCTCACTGAATTCACTGGGTTTAAATCAGATACTTAATAGAAATTCATAATGGAGAATGGCTGACTAAAGGCTGCAGGATTTAGCAAGTATTTTTTATGAGGGAATGCACAATTGCTACTTGCTGCATACCAAAACGCTTATCTGAGAAGCATAAAAGTAACAAGAAAACTTCAGGCTCCAAACTCCTATTTTATCTCTGAATTCAGGTATTTTAACCCAAGAGACAGAAAACAAGCTTGAATTTCTTTTCTCTAGCTCATCCTACTGACTCTTCTCTGAGTTTTTCTACTACGCTGCAGTATTCTGCTATGCTGAGGTACATCTCTCTGCCCCCAGTCAGAGTATAGTGTTGGATATCTAATTTTAAGTTGTTACCTTTCTGATTCTTTACTGCCGTAAGTTTCTTTCCAAATTAGTTAGGTTAATGTACTTATATTACTACAATGGTATTCAATTTTTACAAAACACCTATTTGATATTTAAGCTGTGTGCAACTCCTGGCAGCCTATTGACATAGCAGAAAGGCCAGGTTTACAGAAAACTGTCTCCTCCTGCAGATCTTCTAAGAAGTATCTCATATTGAGCATATTAAAAAAAAAAGCTTTGAACATCTTCTGAAAGCTAAGCAGTTATGAAGGAAAGGAAAAACAGATTGGAGTAACTAAAGAACACAGAGAAGGCAAGTAATTTGTGCTAAGGCAGTCAGGAAATCACAAGCCTAGAAAGACCATGCAGAAAACTGTCTGTATTTTGCCAGTGCTACTGAACAATACTCTACCGCCTGGCTTTTTAAATAGTTTTTAACATTTAGCCCTTTTTAAATGTTTAATTGTGTTATGGATACTAATTTCCTCAGAACTAAGTATAATTATTCTTCTAAATATTTGGTCCATCTCTATTGTAAGCTCTTCTTAAGACAGCTACAAAATATTGCTAATATTTTTGAGTTAATAGTGTATTTAGAAGGTCATGTCAGGTTATTGCTGGGAGGATTAAAAGATTTTCTTTCCTCCAGAGCCCTTTGTTATAAGAAACCAAGGAAATTTAAAACAGGATTTATTCCTTCGAACCACGACAAACCAACAGAGTACCGTGGCAAGAGCATGAAGTAAGAGCACTCTGGGCCAGGAAATTTACAAAGAGAGCTTTCTTCAAACTCAAAAGTTGAGTTGAAATTTTAAAGCTCTTAATGGATCTACATTAAGGGCAGCAAAAGACAACTGGTTTCACAGTCATTCCCACTTACAAATTCTCTTTCAAAAGACTCTAGTACAATAACTAGTAGGCTAGTGGCTGTCACTAACACGGGCAGACATTCCTGGCACATATAAGCTTCATTTGGTACTTGTCAAGCCAAGCCCTGTTGGCTGCTCCCACCACCACTGGCAGGAAGAAAGGATAGTGATGAGCATCATTTCAGTGGAGAAAAAGGAAAGATAGGCAGGAAGGAAGAAAATAAAGAGGAGAACCAGGGAAAGTTTGGTCTTAGATGTCAAAACAAATCCACCAACAGATAGAATAGATTTTCCCAACAGAAGTTACTTAGAAACAAACAAGCCTCTCAAGCCTTAGGATCATGCCTGTAGGAAGTTTTAAGTGACGTCTGCATCTTTATAGGAGTGCTGTCGTTATATTAGTCAACTGCTAAGATAGAGTAATGATGATATCAGGGTGAATGGTAGGTCACTTGAAGTGGATGTGCCCTCTGACTTAGTTTCAAATTGGAATGAATCAGCCCTATAAAGTGATTGTGGATGTCCAGAAATCCATTGCTCAGAAGTAATTTATTTGGAGCATGTCAAAACCCAGCAAATCCTACCATTACCAAGGCATTAGGTATTGTGGTGGTTTCTTCTTAATCTTTTAGAATGATCTCTCAAATAGACGCAGCTTAGACCTTGCTTTCTACGTGCACCTTATTCTGAAAAAAATTCTACTTAGATATTTTTTTCTCTCTGTCATTAAAGCTAACTTAGCATGACACTCACTTCTAAACATTGCATCAAACTGGCTTTTTGAACAACTGAAAGTAAGAGCGGTGGTCACATGCTCATGTTTTACTGGAACAGGGCCTATAAATATTCTGACCATTTCCAAATGAATGTGTCATGCCATAATGGATGTCCTGAAAAAGAACTGATGCAACAGCACCAACAGAAATATTTATATATCGTTTTTAAAGATTTCATCAACAGGTGGCTTTCATCTACTACACAGTATTGCTAAGCTTAGCTACTGCAACACTGTGAACAGATGTTTTTAAGCATCATCAATAGGATTACTCTAGAATTTGCTCATCATAAATCAGCACACTGCAATGTCCTTTGTGGTGGGCAGTTAATATATCCTGCTTCCATCGGTTCATCTATATGATAGCTCACGGGAGGATGAATGAGCTCACTTCTATTTGAGATGACAGCTTGATGCAGCATTTCAAGGCTTAGCCTAACATGCCCTTACTTGAGGTCAGCCAGCAACCAGTCCCAGAAAACATGTTTGTTAGATGTAACTGAAAACAGTTTAGCACTTGCATTAAAGTAATAATTAAACATGAACAGTGGGCCTTGATGTTGTTTAAATGAATGACACATTCCATGCCCAGAGCAGTTTTCAACCCAGTTTTGTGACAGACAAAACACAATAACTGATCCAAGAAAGAATTAATGAAAAGAGTACCAAGAGGTTAAGCAGCTATCATTCTGACTGAACCATATATTATGGTGTCACTCGTATAATGTACCTCAACAAAGAAGGTGGAGCTCAGTCATATCCAGCATGCCTCCACTAAAACAGCTGGCACAAACAATCAGATGGGCTTGTTAGCAGCTTTCTCTTGAGAGCTGTTATATAAGCATGGAGACTGTAAACAAGAAAAAGAAAAAGAAATGGAAAATAACTAGATAAAAATTTCAAGAGAAAACATTATTTATATGCATCTACCTTTGTAATTCTAACATGGACAGAAAAAGGAAACATAAGCTTTTCCCCTCAACTGTGTGAGCTCTAATTTAAAATAGCTTTTCATAGAGATTTGTTTGCACTGTCTGTATTAGCTAGACATTCCCAGAAACCCAGAGCAATGGATACTATTGACATCTCTACCCAGAAGTTTCTCTTCTCTCTCTAAATCATAATGCTAAGATGAGAACCCCAACCCAAGTGATTCTAGATACACACTGCAATAAAGTCACTAGAGAGTAGGTGAGCACTTAGAGAAATTAATTTTTATTTGGGTAACTAAGAGGTACTTTGCCCTTTTCTACATGAGCTGGAGGCAGCTGCAAAATGGGGCAGGAACAAACAGGTTAGGATGCCCCATTACCTGGCTCTGTGCTGTAAAAGAGTATCCATTTCTCCACTTAGAGCTATGAACAGAATCTAAAAAACAGGTCCAGAAGCAGAGACATAATTAAGTAACTGAATCCCAGTCTCTGATGTCTTCCTTTACAAGTGACAATCCTGAGGTGTCCATTTCCAGGTATACTCCAAATGGACTTTCCTAGTTTTGACAGTGCTTCCCAATTTAGCAGCTGCCAATGAGGCTCCTCATTATACACCGAGTTTAGGCACTTTAATTCAGAACTATACTGAAATGGCTGCCTTCAGCACTACAGCTTTTATTTCTTGGATATCTAAGCTATATTCAAAAGGGCACCTGGCCACAGAACTGCTTTGTACCTGGTCTGTGCCATGTGAGGGGACACAGGCTCACATGGACAAGAAGAGATGGCTCAGCCTCAGACAGCTGCTGAGGTTACTGTGCCCAAGTGTCCCCCTCACTCTCCCTAAGCTGATATTTGAGCTGTTCATAAACCAGCTGCTGAACCACTGGAGTTATTTAGCTCTTTTAGGGTGGGGTAAACAGCTAGAGGTGATAACCACATTAGCTGTCTCAAGCTGGCAGCAACACATAAATCAATCAGAGGCCTCTAGGCACATTTAAATGGGATACACAGACACCAACAAACTAAGGAGGAAGCTGCTTAAACCAGCCAGTAGGAAACACAAAAACAAGTGCAGTGTAAGATTGCACACACACACACAGATACACACTCACAAATGGATCAGTATCAGCCTTGGTTTTCTGTTCTTCCTCTGCTGGGACACTTTTAACCTACATCTCCCAGCAGAAAGTCAACCACCAACATGCCACAGCAAGTTCCCACTGTCCTGTCCACCACTCATACACACGCACACCTTTTTATTTTCTTCCTTTTAAAAAAATACTATTCCACTTTCTAGATGCCTATTAGTCTCAATGAATAGACCTACCTCTCCTTCCTCTGTAGTAAATATCCTAAGATAGATGTTCTAGAAATCATTCTTTTTCTTACCCCTCCAGAAACTGCATAGGGAAAATTCAGCAGGAACATAAGTAGGAGGGGATCAAGTACAAAAATCCCAGCCCTGGATAGTGTTACATCATTCTCCTGGCAAAAAGATGTTTTACTTCACCAAAACAGGTAAAAAATCTCAACATCTGCTGACTGAAAGTTAAGAACCCTAAGGAATGTTTGATTCAACACCACAAAACAGGCCTTTTTCTGATGAAATTATACATATTCTCTACACACATTTTTTCTGTAACCACAAGCAAGACAGAAAAGAAAGAGGATGAGAACACATTTCCCTCAGTTCTAAGATGTGGGCTGAGCCCCTCAGGGATTGATGTGGTCAGGACACAGGCAGGTGGCACAGACTCAGAAACAGACTGATAGGTTCTACGGGTATTTCACTAGCAGAAACTAGCCCAGAAAGGATTGGCACAGAGGGAGAAAAGGTAGGTGGGAAGGCAGGCGAATGCCAGTGACACCTAGAGATATCCTAAGCACTAAAGAAGCATTTAAATGTAATTCCTCACATTAATAAATATAATTCCTCACATTAATCTAGTCCACTAGTTCTGGTGATTCAGTTCCCTGTGCAAAGAATTGTGCTACTCTGCCAGAAAGCTGCATATCTATGGAAACATACGGAGAATTTCAGCCATCACCTTATCTGCACTGATCATTTATTTTCTTGGTATAAAAGCAGCAGCTGTAATGGCAAGAAAGTAAAAATATTATGCTTGTTCATACATTCTTTTCATACAGTTTGGAGAGCACTTCCCCTCTTCTTTATGCTCAGCACTGGCAGATAATTTGACTTCCCTTCTAGAACCACATGCACTGTGTGTACGGGTTGTGTCCAACACTAACCTCCAGAGCCATTCTAAGTAAAAACACAAAAAAGAGAAGTGGACTTAAAAATAGAGTCACAATTATGCACTTTACTCAGTGTGCTTAAACAGTGCATGTAATACAGCTCAGTGTATTAACCACTCACGACTCAGGTTTCTAACATGAAGGAAGATACAGAATGGAACCATAATTCGGCCTGGAACTAATTCTGGAGTACAGCCAGACTCCTGCAATCCATAAAAATTCCTGTGTCAAAATGATGTGTCCCATTGTCTTGATGCCTTGATCAAGGTTTCTAAGTTTCTCATTTTTCTGACATCCTCCACATTAACAAACTTACAATGAACATATGTTAAACTAACTGCAACACCACTGAAGTTCTGTTCAAGAATCTACTCCTTTGCAAATTTTAATCAGCATCAGTGAATGCTGTCCTTGTATAGCTAGTTCTCTTGTGTACAAATTAAAGACTCCTTTGAAAAGGTAAGGGAAATGCAAACATTAAAAATATTATTGCAAAAGTTCCCCTTGCCTGCAACACCTTAGCAAGTTACATTCTTTACTTATCAGCCACTGATTAACTAACTACAAGAAAATAACAGTAACAGCCCTCACATAAATAATCCTAAATCACAGAGTTCTCAAAAATCACAGAGGTCTTCAGAAAATAAATCAGCATCCCCTTGTTATATACTTAATACTTCCACATTTTCACTCAGGTTTCCCATTGAACTGAAATGAGGAAATCAATAATTTTAAAAGGATTTTTTTAAAGTTTGTTTTTCCATTTCCTTCAGTTATTTGCCTGGGAGAATATGAATGACAATTTACCTGAGCATATGGAATATAGGTAGAATGTACAAGTACCCTGTATTTTCATTAAGTCCCTCCTAATCTCCAGAAAAGGAGATTGAATGAAAAAAACAATTCATATTATACACAGTAAACCTTCGTAAGATTGTTAAGTAACCTCTGCACTCCTGGGTGGGCTATGGGTTCCTCCTTCCCCCAGCTGTAAGTTCCAGCCAGAAGACAGGAGATGCCCTCAACCAGAAAAGCAGCCACGTGCACCTGACAAGGGAGGAGTCTTGCCAGGGGATGTGTGCAATGCCACACCTGCCTGCCCCAGCTGGTGCACCAGCCAGTGGGGGACTGGATCCAGCAAGTCAGGAATGCATGGTTAGAGACCTCCAGTTCTTAGAGACTGAATACATATGAGGGCTATGATTTTTGAAGCCAAATTCTTATTAAAAACAATAGAAATTTGGGTGTACAAATCCCTTCGTCTCTGTCCAGCCAAAGCAATTCCTCTCCCCCCAGCCTCTAGCTGCTACCCATTGGTTAGCACTGCTGGTACAATTTTTTAGAAGGATTTGTTGCACAAAGAGAGAGACTTATTAAAAACAGAAAAGAATGTGTTGTGCCGCTGTAGCCAGAATCATAGTTTAAAAATCTGTGTGCCGTATTTTCCTGAATGCTCAAAAGATACAAAAGAGTTATAAACCCATAGAAACCACCTAAGCTCAAGTATAGGGCTGGTTTTCATCTCCAGGGATTCAAAGGAGGTATGTTTACTACTCCACCTGGCACAGCATACTTCCAGAAGAAACATTAAAAAAATAAAACATGTTTTCATTAGTATTTTTTTTTCCTTTTTAAACACTTCTCTCCATTATTTATTGGTTCAGATTGGTTGTGATTTGTTTTAGAATACCAGTCTAAAACGAAAATATTTTCATCTTACTTTATGATTATTCTCTTTTGCTAGAAATAACCACTGAGCTATCAGGCCAACACTCTTTGGATTCCTCTTCTGTCTTTCCACTTCACTCTATAGCTGGATTGACTAAAATACAAGAAGGATGGTTACCTTTTTTGAGCTAACGAGGTATAATTTTTTTCTCTGTTCAAGGTGAAATTCACCCAGGAGAACCAGCAGCTTAGTGCATATTTGTGACCAGACCCTGAACTACTTGTAAAACCATCTCTTCTATTAGTTTCTATTTAAGTAATGTGAGTTCAGTTAGATATTTGTGATTTTGCCAGGAATGAAGGGGGGGGGGGGAAATAAAGCAGCCCTTTAAAAACTTTCAAAGCCGCTGGAGGACAAGTCAGCTGATGAGTATGTTTATTGCTCTTAAATAATTTGGGAAGAAAAGAGGAATCATTTCAGTGTTGAGAAACCTGTCAGTGAATAGACCAGACACTAGGTAAATTGCTATGTTTTCTTTTTATTTTTTTTTTCTGCTTTGTAGATGACTATCATGGCAAGGTTATTTTTTTTTCTGTTACAATTATTTCTGAGATGAACAGAGACGTCCATTGTCAAAGCAGTGTCCCAGGGTGTCAGCTGCCTGCCTGCCAGAAGCCCAAATCTGTGATGTTACAGACATTCTGCCAAGTTTCAGCCTGTGATCCAGCCATTGCCCAATGCTGTTCATGAGCACTAATAAAACTGTCAGGTGTGACTCAGACCAGACCAACCAGAAGTAACTACTGGCTCTAGGGAAGGGCTGGGGAAACAGGGACACAGGAAGTATTCTGGACAACCTTCCTAATGGTGATGAAAAATAAATCATCTCAGACCATTCTATTTCATTCCATGTTTATGGCCCACAGGTTAAGGGAGAAACAGAAAATAGGATCTCGAGTTTAGAAAGATTGTGACATAAGCTGCACAACATGGCCTCAGCATTTTCATGAGGAAACCAGTAGAATAAACTTCTTCAGAATACATTAACATATGATTCCTGGATGAAAACTGTATTATTATTGCTTTGTTTTGAAAATATTGACTAAAGCCCAGCTAGAAGCAGAATGGTGGAATATTAAGATACACTTCAAATTTGCAGAGCATCTGGCTGTGAAAAGTAGAAAAACCTTCACAGGACAGGTTGAAAGGGTTGTCAATTAACCACTGGCTGCGAAACTGATGGGATGAAATAAAAAAGACAGGTTCTGCACTTCAGCAGGAAAATCAAATTAACAACTACAAAGTAGAAAAAAGCCAGTTAGCTACAAAGCTGTAGAAAAATCTTTAATACAACCATGTGAAAACTACGTTAGAAGTATAATTCTCTTGCAAATATGGTGTTTTGTGAGAGGTAACTAATCCACATCTTTTGGCACTTGTGATGCTTCAAATCAAAAATAAAGTTCAGTTCTGAACTATGTCTTTCAAGATTTATGCAGACTTAGTCCAGAGAAGAACAACAATAAAAAAAAAAATAAATTAAAAAAAAAAAAATTTAAAAAAAAAATCAGGTTGGAATATACAATACAGGAAGAAAAGCTGAAAAATTTGGGTTTGTTTAGTCTAGAAAAGAGACTGAGGGAAGACATAAGTCTTCAAATATGCAAGATGCTGTAATAAATATGACAGTGATCAACTGTCCTTCAGGTTCAGCAAGGTTAGAAGAATAGTTCTGCTTACCGTGTGGTAAAAGAAGATTTGTTGGCTATTAGGACAAAATAACTAACAAAAACAGCCATACACTGGAACAGTTCACCAAGGCTGGTCATGGAATCCTCATCACTGGAGTCCATTATGGAAAAGTTAGACAAATCACTGTCAAAAATAGTCCTTGGCTCAGCCACAAAACTGAGAGATGGACTGATTGCCTGAGCTCCCTCCCATTCCTACACTTCTATGATTTACTAGGGAATATGCAGTTTCTTGCACAAGCCACTCTTTTTAGGGGTTTAGTAAGTTACATTGACTAATATATTGCACGTAAAAACCTCTATCCTGATGCCAAGTATTTCAAACTCTATTTAAAACTTTACCACTGTAAAAACTGTTATGTTCTAGCATGAAAATCCAGGAAGTAGTACTCTGCAATATTATCGTACCAAGGGAGAAGCCAAGTAATTTCAAAAGACCTTTCAAAATCTCATGTGTGACCACAAGGCAAGGTCAGAAAAGGCCAATGACATTTCTCTCAGAAGGTAAGAAAACCCCAACACAGTTGGGGTTGTCACAGTCTGACAAAAGCCAACACACAGCAGTGGCTGAAGGCTACATGGAAATTGATTCAACACACTGCTACAGCAGGAACCCTCTGGTGTCCAGCACATCCTGACTATAAAAACTAACATCTAACTAGCTGACACATTTCAGAAGCTTTCATCCTAAAGCTAGCTGGGGATAAACCTGGTGAATTTATTAAGCATGTCAGACACTTTAATATAGAGTCCCTGAATATTTAGAGCATCACACTAGAAAAGGTAACACTATTCTCTGCATATAATCAGTTCTTTGCAGAAGGGCATAGCACTTGCAGACTGTAAGACCCAGCAATGAGTCCATTACAGACCCACTGACTAAGGCATTGCTTCATACCATGTGTGACACATCTACTACAAAGAACCAAATTCCTGTCTCAGACTTTGCATGCCATGAGTAAAACCAAGAAAAAGGGAAGGAAGTCTACTCCTTTGCCAAGGATGAAAAGAAATGTTAAAGACAGCCATACTACTGGCTCTGGCAGGACATACTCTTGGAAGTAGTGTGGTGACTCCACTCCATTTTAACAACTAATGAAAACATTAGCATAGGCCGATGAAGGCACAATAGCATACTATTAAATTCTAGAACAAAACTCAAGTTAAGTTGAAATCTTCAAGACTTGAGAGACGTTACCTTTATCACTTGAGAGACAAAAGATCCACTGGAATATACATGATAATCTGACAAGGCAGAATTCAGAAAAGTACTTCTGAAATCTTGCAGACCTGTGGTGTCCAGGCAATTGGTGTGTGCTGTCTTGGTCAGAAAGTCTCCTGAATTATTTGCCCTCAGAAGCATTTCATGAAAGTGTCTGATGACAGCATGGAAGAATGCAAGCTACCTGCAAGGATAATTTGTAAAAACAATAGCCAAGGGTCTGAAAGAGCCCAGTTTTCTTCCTAAAATGTTTCAGGCAAGCTTCTGCAAAACATCTTTCTGTTTTAGAACGTCCTACATACAGATTCTGTTTTTCAGAGATCCATTCCTGCATTCCTTGTAAACCCAAAAACACCCGCTGACATCATTGGGCAATGCATTGGCATCAGGAATATGGGACTAAGCCAATGGAGGTTGTGGGTAGCCAAAACTGTGCTGGAAACAGTTCATCCTAGTTTGGTCAAGCCAACTTTTGAAATCACAGCTGGTTCAAAACTGCGACCTTCCTAGGGTCCTAGCAGACCCCACTCCCTGCCACACTCAGTGCAGATGACAGAACTTCTCACCTCCTCAACCCTCACAAGCCTGACCCAGAAATCCCTTTTCCTACACTCAGGGAAGCAGTGCTTCCTGCTTCCTGGCCCAGCCCCATTCCCTTACTCTCTGGCCCCACTCCCGGAACCAATTCATATGCAATGGGCCATGCATCCAGCTGGTGAAGAAGGGCTAGGAGGGACTGTCTCAAAAAGATTTAAAATCTTATTAATGAATACAATATGAACTTCAAAGTCCTACTGGGGAGCACTATTTGTGTAATGGCAAGAAAGAAAAACAAATGTATCTTGAATCCTGACACTACTGAAGGCAGTGGAGAGAAACACCCAGGGAACCAAGATTTCAATCAACAATTGATTTGAGACTTATTCTTGTAGTGGATGGAAGGAATCTGCCTGAGAGAAGCATAGAAAAGGAAACTCTGGATGGAAAGAAAACAGATCACAAAGGCAAAGTGCAAGGGTTGAGAAAAAGCCAGAGTGAATTACAACAAAAGCAGCTAAAACAAACTAACAAAACCATGTTAGTTAAAATGGGAAAAAAGCTTTGTTGGTATTAGCTAAATAGGCCTCCTGTAAAGAGTCAATGGGCCCTTAATTTTCTGTTATTAGTACTGTCCTTAAAGAACCTTAATCGTCTTTTTACAACCCAGACATACGACCAGCATATAACCTCAGGCATATAAAGAGCAGAGACGCTGCAGATTCAGGACTAACTCTGCTCTCATCCTGGAAAACTAGTTTTGGCCACAAGGGAGCAAATCCAGCCCTTGACGTGAAAATCTCTTACTCACATACTCAGGATAAGTGGCTCCCATGCAATGGTCAAAGTCTTGGGAAAGTTAACCACCTCTCTTGTCCTGAGCACGTTATGGTCTACTACATTTCTGAATAAAAAAAATCCAGTTCTTGGATTTAACAGGTCTCATCCAGCTATTTACTGCTGAGGGTTGTTGATGTGTGACCCCTGTGACAAACCCTGAGGAAAAATACAGAATCTCAAACACAAAACTCTCTTGAGAAAATCCCTTTCATGTAGGGAGATCACTTTAAAGCAAAAATCCTTTTCTATATTAGAAAAGAGCTGGCAGATCAATACTGGTTTCTTGGTTTCTCCCTACCCTGCACAGCATTGCACCAGTCCTTCAACTGTAGCCCACTCCTACCCAGTCAAGCAGGAAGACAGAAACACGATTATTATTTTCTTTACTTTTCAGGCAATAATAGGATAGAGGCAGAAAACAGAAGACAGGACAATATCAGTATGACTAAGACCTCTAAATAGATCAGTTACAGCTCTAAGTATTCTTTCTGCAAAACTGCCACTGAAATACAAGGACCAATTCTTGCTAATAGTTGTTGTTTTCCCAGACAGCATATCAGTGGTACAAACTCTCTGTCAGACTTCCTGCCAGCCTCCTCAGATTTTGGATGATGTTCAGATATCGAACCCTCTGGATTACAAATATTCACAGGAAGAAATCTCATTTTGCAGTTTTCCTCCTATTTGCTTTCTCTGCAATTAAACATCTTCTGCTACTCAGTCTCTTCTCTACCTCCAGTAGAACATTAGTTTTCCTCCTTCAGTAGAGCCAGTGTTCAGATGTTCCAAAGAAAGAAGTTATGAGCTCTAAAACCTCTCCAGATTTCTCTATTGTACTGTTTGACAGACAACGAAAACAACTTTTGACACTATGGGTGTTTTTCATTATGATGGGGAGAAAAGACCTGAATCTACATTTCCCAACAGGCATGACAAATTGATTTTGATGGTGCAGAAGACTGTCATTAGCTGGCCACTACATTATTGTACTCCTGCCATAATAATCATTATTACAAATGGATCAAAAATAAATCACCTGAAAACTAACTAAAAAAACCTTCACATCTCAAAAGCCAAATCAGCAGAAGTATAACCATATTCCAGCAGCCTTGCTTTCTATGAATACATTTTATGCTTAATATTCCATTTCTGGAATTACTTTTTACTTCGTTGCTATATTCACTTGCAACTGAAGAATGGGAAATAATCCTTCAAGCCTTCTCAAAGTCTAAACCCAATCGTGTAGCTTTGTTTTCAACCTTATGTTTCGTCTTAGAGGAAAAAAAAAATAAGGATACTACAGTGTTTTCTTTAATATTTTCATTAATGTCACAGAATTTCTAAAAACATGCAAGCCACATATCAAAACTTTAAATTATGAAGTCCCATCTTGGGATCCAGAAGAGTCTGCAGTTAATATTCACTGCAATTAGAATTCTTTATTGTGCAGTGGAATCTGTGTTCAGTGGCATCAGAGCATGGTTCAGTTAGAAAACACTTTTACATTGACAGAGGCAAAATTTTCATGAAGTATTTGATAGTCAGAGGAAAATGTTTTTTTAATTAAAAAATACATATAAAATTTCACAACCTTCTTCGACAGCAGATGAAATTCACCTTGTGCATCCTTGACCAAATCTGGAGTAAATCAGTTGATACCAATGGAATGAAACTGCTGTCAAAACACTTGGGGCAGTCCTACCTCTTTTGAAATTAGTTGCAAAACTCCCAATGACTTCAGATCCCATCCATGTAGCTCACAGGCACAGTGCTGCTCTTGGTTGGCCTACTAACCTTTGTGACTTTACACATGCTACGCTTCCCCTTCCAATCTCTGAGGAAAACCCTCTGCACTGTTGAAGGTTCCTGGCCTAAGGTATCTTTTCCTTTGTTTACTGTCTGGCTGCATAGATGTCTGGCACAGATTTCAAAGTACAGTAGCTCAAAAATATGCTCTGTGCATATGTGCATAAACCCTGTAGTGGATTGCATCACACATCCTGCATCTGAAACTAAAAACCTTTACCTGGTTCTCTCTGCTATTTGTGGTTTATGAAGCACGTAATAAAATGCAGCTGTATCAGTAACACATCTCAGTAGTTTAACATCATTGATTAAAGTGGATTTATTCCAGAATGACCTCAAGTAAATGAGTTCATTATATTTTTCTTTATGTGTGCAAGAAAAAAATCCAAAATACTCTGAGTTCAGCACTGTTCACCTAATCCAGTTTCCATCTGTGCCAACATTCACAGTACATACAAGAAATTCTATACCGTACAGTTACTGAATTACATTTCCTCCAGTTTTGCAGAGCTTGGCACAGTCAAATCCTCCAAATATAGTCAAAAGCGCATTAAAAAGTACCAACAAAACAAGTCCCTCAGATCAATAAGAAAACTGTTCTATAAGCTTGCAAGGAGGTTGCTTAATGTATTGAACAAAGTGGATTGCGCTGAACTTGCTGAAGTCAAGCATTTAAGCAATATTTAGCTTACATAACCTTGTGATACAGAATCAGAATTAAACTGCCCAAATGAATGAAGGCAGCAATGGGAAAACAGTAAGTTAGATTCCAGCCCACCCTTTAAATATCCTTTTATATATATGACATATACATATAATTTTATGTCTATGTCCAGCTTCATTGAAATATTGCAATCACTCCTGCCACTACTGTCCTGGATTCAGCTGGGATAGAGTTAATTTTCTTCCTCGCAGCTGGTGCAATGCTGTTTAAGTTTAGTATGAGAATTATGTTGATAACACAAGACGTTTTAGCTGGTGCTGAGCAGATCCCACCTGAAGTCAGGGACTTTTCAATTTTCCATGCTCTGCTGGTGAGGAGGTGCACAAGAAGCTGGGAGGGGCATGGCCAGGACAGATGGAGCAAACTGGTCAAAGGGATATTCCATAGCATAGAAGGCTATGCCCAGGAGAGCTGGCCAGGAAGCCAGGAAGGACTGGTCACTGCTGCAGGATGGGCTGGGCATCAGTCAGCAGATGGTGAGCAACTGTATTGTGCAACACTTGTTTCTTCTGGATTTTATTCCACTCCCTCTCGTTTTCATTATTATTATTATTATTATAGTTTACTTATTTTTTTCAGTTACTAAAGTGCTCTTTTCTCAACCCATGGCTTTTACCTTTTTCCAATTTCTCCATCCCACCAGAGTGAGGGGGAAGTTAGCAAGGGAGAAGTCAGGTCCACGACACTTAATTGCCAGCTGGGATTAAACCACAACAAATTAAACCACAAAAAGGGTTTTGTCCCTTTTCATATTTAATTGCTGATTTTGTACTCCAGTCTACCATTGCTTACGTACCAGCCTTTCTAAAAAGGCTGATGCAGCCATGGCACAACAGCAGTACTGGAGTCACAGAGAATCCTAAGTTGTGACATACCCTTGGGACAGGTGTCTCTTCTCAGACCTTGAATTTCTCACACGTCATGGATCTTGTCAATTCAGACACAGTGAGAGAAGAGTTCTAGCCTGTTTATTCCAGAAAAAACAGGACAGAGAAACTGCAAGGTCCTGGGAGGATTAACCAACTCCTCCTTTACTCTGGACAGTATGTGCTGGCCTAACAGGAAAAGTCTGACCAACAAGACTGAAATCTGGCTTTTACCCATTGCTAGCGAAAGCAAAACCGTTATACAGTCTAAACATTTCTTTCAAGCCAATTAATCCTTGATCTTAAAGCATTACCACATCATAGGTTATTATTAGTGTCATTCAAAGAAAGGCAAAAATCTGATAACCCTTACAAAATAGTTGGGGTTGGGAGGGACCTCTGGAGACCATCTAGTCCATCCCCCCTGCTAAAGCACCTATGGCAGGTAGCACAGGACCATGTCCAGGCAAATTTTCAATATCTTCAGAGAAGGAGACTCTACAACCACGCTGGACAGGCTGTTTCAGCAGTCTGTCACCCACACAGCAAAGCAGCTTTCCTCATATTCAGACAGAACTCCCTGGGTCTCAGTTTTTGCCAATTGTTCCTTGTCCTTTCACTGGGAACCAGTGAAAAGTCTGGCCCCATACTCTTGACATCCACACTTAAGATATTTGTATACACTAAGATCCCTTCATCTCTTCTAAAGGCTGAACAGGCCCAGCTCCCTCAGCCTTCCCTCACAGAGATGCTCATGAGTCCCCTTATCACCTTTATTGCCCTCTGCTGGACCCATGCCAGTAGCTCTTCGTCTTTCTTGAACATATGTGGGGATGGATGAGGCTGACAGCAGGCCTGAAAGCCTCTCGGACATAGACTTGAAAGTGATCAGAATTTACCCGTGAGAAAGCCCCGTGGGAAAGCAATGGTATGAACACCTGCAACCACAGTGGGGGACAGCCAAGAAGATAACCAGGGAAGATGTTTTGCACTCAGAGATGGCCTTGCAGAGGAGCACCAAGAATGTGGTGGAGGATTTATAGTGTGTAGTTGACTGCTTGTATGGCTTGTTAACGTGCTGGGAAAGTTATTGTTATGAAGATAGCTTTAGTGTTGTTTTCCACGCAGCCGATAGTAGCATGTTACAGCAACTGGGGAAAAGGGTATAAAGATGTTAGCATAGACTAATAAAGCATTTCTTCCTCTTTGTCCTTGGACTACTCGCGTGTGTCCGTCTCTACTGCGACAAACATAGGAGCCCAGAACTGGACACAGAACTCCATGTGCACCCTCAGGACTGAGGAGAGGGGCAGGATCACCTCCCCTGACTTGCTGGCAATGCTTTCCCTAATACACCCCAGGGTACCATTGTCCTTCTTAGCCCGTAGAGCACTGCTGGCTCATGGACAGCTTGTTGTCCACCAGGACCCCTAGGTCCTTCTCCTCAGAGCTGCTTCCTAGCAGGTCAGTCCCCAGCCTGTGCTGGTACAGGGGGTTATTCCTCTCCAGCAAAACCCCACACTTGCCTCTGTTGAACTTCATCAGGTTCCTCTCCACACAGCTCTCCAGCCTGCCCAGGCTTTGCTGGATGGCAGCACAGCTCTCTGGGGTACCAGGCACTCCCCCCAGTTTTGTAGTACTGTCAAACTTGCTGAAGCTGCACTCTGTCCCTTCATCCAGGGCACTGATGAATAAGATGAACGAGATGGGACTCAGTGCTGACCCTTGGGTAACACCACAAGCTACAGGCCTCCAGCTGGACTCTGTGCTGCTGATCACAAAACTCTGAGCTCTGACATGCATTCAGTTCTCAGTCTACCCCACTGCCCACTCATTCAAACCACACTTCCTGAGCTTGTCCATGAAGATGTCAGGGGAGACAGCGTTAAAAGCTTTGCTGCAGTCAAGGTAGACAACATCCACCACTCTCCTCTCATCTACCACGCCTGTCAGTCCATCCTAGAAGCCTATCAGATTGGTCAAACATGACTTCCCCTTGGTGAATCCATGCTGACTACACCTGATAACTTTCTTTACTCCCACATGCTTAGAGATGACATCTAGAATGAATTGTTCCATCCCCTCTCCAGAGATGGAGGTGAGGCTGACTGGCCTTTAGTTTCCTGGATTCTCTTTCTTGCCATATTTGAAGGCTGGAGTGACACTGGCTTTCTTCCAATCCTCACATGTTTCTCCTGTGTTCCATGACCTTGGAGAGTGGCTTGATCTGATCTCAGGCACCTCTTCTATTCTCCATCACCATGGGGAGTGCCTTAGCAATAACATCTGGCAGCTCCCTCAGCACTGGTAGGTGGGGTCCCTGGATTTGCAGATGTCACATTTGCCTAAATGAGCTCTAACCTGATCCTGCTCAACCAAAGGAAAGTCTTCCTTGCTCCAAACTTTCTCTCTTGTCTCCATGGTCTGGGATTCCTGAGAGTTGGCCTCAGCAGCAAAGCCTGAAGCAAACAAGACATTCAGTAACTCCATGTACTCTGTATCCTTCATCACCACAGCACCCACCTCATTCAGCAGCAGACCCACATTTTCTCTACTCTTCCTTTTGCTATTGATGTACTTGAAGAAGTCCTTCTTGTTGTCCTTGACATCCCCTGGCAGATTTGATTCAAATGGACCTTTCCATAATCTCTCCTACACATCTGAAGTTGGACAGAAACACAGTACATGTTTCTGAGTGGACAAGCACAGATTTCTGCGGGTAAAGGGGTTAAGCATGTTCAGTTTGCCATATTTCTTGATCAGCTGATCCCAGAGAGGAGCTCTAAAGCCTGCAGTCCAATTCTGGCTTCAAAACATTGCCAGTTTGCCCTCACTGTTTGGCAAGAAACAGCAAAATTGTGTTAACAGTTTCTTTCAAGAATACATGTTAGTAAGTGCCAAATGACAGTTGTAATGACCCTGATGCATTTCTCTCCTTAGGGCTTTTTTGTTTAGAAGCTGGTTGCCGCCCACGAAGAAAAAGATCATTCTTTGTCATGAACTCTCCCGTCACCCTGAGCTTTCTCCACTGCCACCAGCACTATACCTAGCAAGAGTAAAGTAAGAAACCACCTCCTATTTAATAAAGAGCTACTCCCACCTGGTATTATAAACACCAGAGCAAGCATTGAAGACCTGAAACACAGCCTGCCAAAATCCAAGGAGTCTTTCCATCCATTTTAACAGGCTCTTGGTCAGGTCTTGAGAGTCTATTTTTATGGAATCACTCATTTCTTCCCTTGTTTATGTAAAGAAACTTTTTTTTTTAAACCGTACAGAAACACTTTATTTGGTCTTGTATCAGGGCAATGGTTTAATCATAAGTTAAATTAAGAAGTGTCACTGTCTGCAGCCAAAAGAAAGAAGCTAAGTCTGACACGGCACCTGTGCACTGCTTCTCTGGCTCAGCATTGACCTTGGTTGACAGGAACATGTGCCTGAAAAATGCACCCAAGGGGAAACTCATCACAACATGAACAATCACAGCAGAATGATAAACACCCACACTGCACAAGGAAGCTGCCAAACCCTCACAGCAGCCAGGACTCCAAGTGCATCTGGAAGGAAGTGTACCAAAAGAACATGTGTGTATGCACAAGCATGTACAAATGTGTTTGCCCACTCTCTTGCCCCACTTTGTGCCTAGAGCACCATGTTTCATTTTGTAATAAAATGCATGTGTAAAAGTATTTTTCTGCTCCCTTATGACAGTAAACTAAAATTATCAGGCTCCCTACATGCAATCACAACAGAAGGCTATGATGTCTTGCAATGATTTAATCATACTGATCCATTCACATACATTTTTCTCCTTAACAAGATAACTGATGTGCTTAGCTTTGAGTAGCTTAGATTTCCTTTTAATAATTTATGATTACATGCTCCCACAAGATCATCAAAACCGTGAGAAGGCCATAAAAACACATTCAGTAAGAAATTAGTCTGCGTTTCCTCTTAACTAATGGAAGAAACAATGGGTTTTAAATGTTGCATGGATGATTTTCTTGCACATGTGGTCTTACGCAAGATTCCTGCTGTAAAAGTCTAAGGTTGGCAGACATCTTCAAGGACCAACTGAAGAGCAAAAACAGTCTTTATGGGTTCAAATCTGTTCACCCACACAGGTACTTGCACAAGCAGAGCTTAATACATTCATGCAAAGACCACTTAAACCATGAAAGATCAGGTACATTCAGTGTTCACATTGTCAGAATAAGCCTTTCTGCAAAAGCGTTTGAAATGCAGAAGTGGCCTGCTGTGCCAGTGAAGACTGAAAACAATTTTTGCTTTCTTCTATCATCTTTCATCTAAAATATTTGCTGCCTCCTGCCACATCTAGATACCCACAGGCCAAGAGTAATGAGGGCAATAAAAGAAGTTGAAGGTGCCCAGTTCTTCAGCATGAGCAGTATAGTTGTAGCAACACAAGCAAGATTGCAAGAAATCCATTTTTTCTGCACCTGTATGTCAATCACAGGAGATCTGTATCACCCTTGTGAGAAGGGTACTTGGGAAAGAGTTGCATCTCCGGTGAAATGTATGGATATTCAGGGCTTAAGCATAGGTGTAATTGCAATCTGCCTGTAAGGATGTCTGGTAAACTTCAATTTGGAACACCAAATCTGACACCTTTTAGGT
This sequence comes from Eopsaltria australis, assembly GCA_034509425.1. Taxonomy (NCBI): domain Eukaryota; kingdom Metazoa; phylum Chordata; class Aves; order Passeriformes; family Petroicidae; genus Eopsaltria; species Eopsaltria australis. The sequence continues at coordinate 4,761,120 of JAVTVJ010000012.1, read as the reverse complement.
AGCTTTCACATTGCAAGTGCCAACTCTGCTTAAGATGTGTGAAATCCTTGATATGGCTAGAAAAAGCTATGGATTAGCTCAAGCAGCAGATCCTGCAGGGTGCTGAGCCACTAAAGTCCCTTCAAAATCACTGGTGGAGTGCATTCTTCCTGCTCTTGCCCACATGTGTGCATTGCAGCATTAAGTCATGTAAATATGGGAAGAAACAGTGCATGGTTTTGTTTTTGTTTCAAAGACCGTCTGTGCCTGCAGACTTGCCAGAGCCAGATGCTGTAACTCTGCATAGTGCTATTCTGCAAGATGGGCCAGAATCTTCCAGTCGCTGGGTGTGGTGGGTGCGAGGTCGCCTCATTAGCTGTTTGAAGCTGCGTGGGTAGTTTCCATTGTGGTCTAGCAGCCATGCAGGACACACCCAGAGAAGCTGGGTAAACTGCATGCAGGAATTAGCCCACGCTGAATTCCACGCTTCCACAGCTGGATTGCTACCCCTACTTCAGCAAGTTAGTTGAAACTGAGGTAGGTGCATCTCCAGAGAGAAGAGATGGGTCAAGTATTCAGACAGGAGGCCCTTCTTTCTGCATCCTTTCAGCATCCTGGTGCTGAAGAACAAGGTGTGAAGTAGCTCACTTGAAATAAAGGTGAGTTTAGTAAGGATACACGAGGCAGATCGGCTCAAGAGAGAAAACAGCAAGCTTTCATGGTTTCAGCCACCGAAGCTGGAAGTTCTGGAAACCCTGAGCGTAAAAGGAGTAACTTCCTACTAAGGGTACAGAAAACATGGAAATCCCAGTATTTTCCAGACTTTCTGATTGCTGAACAGTAAGAACAGATTGCCAGCTGGGAGCTTGGAAGCCCTGCAACAGATTTCCAGTCAGCCCACAGAGCAGGGCTGCCAGAGCACCACTGATAGCGTGTAGCTCTGCAACTACTCTACAGAGCTGATAGTCAGAGTCACCTGTCAAATGCCATTTTAACTGAGAAGCTGCAGGAACCAGAGAGCACATTTATTTCAGAAATAAAATGTTTGTTGTTTCCAGCAGGAAATTATTACAAAATTTCTGGTTGACAGAAAAAATTCTTTTAATTTCACAGATCAATTTTGATCAAAAACCTCCTCCCTCCAAAAAAGAAAAAGTAAAGAAAACAAGATTTGCCATGAACCAGAATTTCTCTTCTTCAGCAAATTTAAATCAGTAAGAAGTAAAAAGGGGAAAAGGAGGGAGGAGTACTGGTAACCAACATAAAACTTTTCAAGACCTTTATTCCTGTAGTTAGAGACATTGATACCAGAAGGAACAACAGCAATTTCTTATCTCCGCCTTTATATGAGATGAAATTACCAAGGCTTAACAAGCTACCACATGTCAGCTGAACCAAGCAATCTTTGTACATCCTCAGCCCTTAAGTAGCACAAGACAATGTGGTTTAACATAACCATTTTTCTTACTGGCTAAACCAAGTTTCAGTGCCTTAAATATGCCTCAGTCTGAATGTATAAACACTTACCATATTTTACCTGTTGAATATATCTAGTTGGAAGGCACTGACATCTATTAATCTCCAGCAATTTGAAAGTATATATATATATATTAGAAAAGAAGCATAATTGATTTGCAGTATCATTCCTTTGTTGTGGTACTATAGAAGCATCACATGAGACCAAGGCTCACGTCTTCCTTATTTAAGGTCCCTTCCCAGGCCATTCTGTGATTCCATGATTCTCTTACACAATAAGCAGGAGCAACAGTTGTTACTCCATCAGTTACTAATTAACTGAGCTAATTAACTAATAATTAATTAATTTCTGGTTCTATTTACCCAATTGTTTCAGATCAAATTTATGTCTGAGTCTTATGAGAAGTCTCTCCCAATCACAAATGTGCCACAGATCACAATTCAAGCACATCGCTCTTTTTAGTATAAGGATGTGCTGCAAATGCCCAGTTTATAGATTCAAAGGGGAACCATATTAAGTAATCTAAAAGTCATGAAGGAAATCTGTGGTGTAGCAAAGCCTCAAATCCAACAGACTTCTACATCCCTTTTATACACCAATACCTCCTCAATGATCTCTCCTTTGAGATTACAGTCTGTCTCAGTTTCACAAGTTGTCAGGAGTGCTAGCTTATGATCATTGAAATAATGAGATTGCTCCTATTGCTATCAACTGAAGCTTTGCAACTAATTTTAACAGGAATAGGCTCATTGAATTCAGAAATTTTAAAATACCACAATGCTTCCCTTATATTGCAAATACAGCAGTAGATCAGTTAGTAGTTAGAGGGACTGTGTATACATATATGCATGTAATAATAGAAACATGTATATTTAGAATATGTATGCTGTTGAAACAACAACAGACTTAAGTTTTACTTCTGTAGCCAGGAACAACCTGCAGACCCTTGAAACATTCTGCATCTGATTTCTGCCTTGTTTACTTTCTCAAAGCCTCTGTTAACTTATCTCAGTCTGTAAGATTCCGAGTCTGATACAGATTTCATTTAAAGGTAACTGCAACTATTTAAAAGGAACAAATAGCCTGCATCTATGGAAATTATTCTATTGTTTTACCGTAAAATAGAGGTGGGGGAAAAGGCACATGTTTCAACACTGAGGTCAATATACAAGAGTACCTGCTGACCCTCCAACAGGACTGTCAAATGTAAGGATCAAATATCCCATGGTTTGCTGTGATTAAGGACATGCTCACTTCCCAGCATTTGCTGCAGTTCTGGCGAGTCGTGAGACAGCAGACTTTAAATCTGTAACATGACTGATAGAAGTGTTGTTTTTAAAGGTTGAAAATGTTTTAGCACTAAATATTAAGTCACTCAGAGATTAGAATATGTATGGGATCAATTTTTCACCACATTTCATCAGACTTTTATGCTGTGAAAAACAGTGGGGTTACTCTGGCATAAAACCAAGGCAATGGAATGGAGACTCATACCTGTGGTCACTAACGTGGCCCAGTTGTATATACAAAAGGATATGGGGAAAAATATTAAGAAAGGGTGTCAAAGCCCAAACATATTCTAAAATTACTTTCCAGTGTGACACTAAGTAAAATCAACATTGTTTTTTGATAAATACTTCGGTAGCATTTGTTGGAGACAGTCTATGAGTTTCACTTTTCATTCATCATTAGGACTGCAGAATTTATGTCCCTATCAATTACAGGAAGTTGCACCAGCTTGCCACCAAGATGAGGTGTGCCTGCAGTTGGACAAACTGTGTGACACAGAGGTCACATGCCATGCAAAATTACAGATGGAAGCAGATTCCAGCAAAAAGCCTGACATCATTCTAGCTGTTAGGCTGTGCTGTCTCCATTTCAATTCTCTCTCAGACAGTTTCTTACTGAATCCAAGACTACCTTTTGAGTTTTTCCCTTGGTTTATGTTCTCAATTATGCTCATTTAATGTCAGAGAAGATTCATGAAGGCCACGAGAAGATAGGCCAAGCAGAACAGAAGAAATTTCTGCGTTAGACAAAGCTGTGAGACACAAATCATAGAAGATGGTAGTCTGGAGAAAAAAGGCTTGGCAAGTTGAAATGAAGGCCATAAAGTCATAGAATCATAGAATCATTTGGGTTGGAAGGATCTTAAAGCTCACAGCCTTCAGTTAGAAAATTCATTTAGATCAACCAAAAATTAGAAGGTCCACATTGCTCTTTTCTCCTTTGGGCTTGTTTTCATCAGTTTAGATCAGATCTGCCTTTGAGCTCTTTCTGCCAAACTCTTGACAAGTTTAATTTTCAAAACTGACAACAACAAGGAAGATTTTAACTGTTTTTATATTAACCTACTTCAACTCATTTTTATCTAGCTAGAGGCAGGTTTTAATCAATTACAGGTTCTTTCTCTAAAGAAGGCCTCAGCTCAACTTAACCACAGTTTACACTGTGGCCTACATTACCAAATTCCAATGGCATTTAACTTTTCAAGGTCTTTCTTTAGAGTGGTAACACTGAGTTTTACATGATACAAAGACAAGAGTTTAGGAAATGCCATCTGGTTACTCCTGAAAGGATTTACTGATGGACTACACCACCACTAATGGAAAACTGAAGAGCACACTTAGCCAGAACATTGTCAGACATTAGGATTTCTCACTACTCATCACACACACACAAACAAACAAAAAAAAACCCTCTTTCATGCTTACTGGGAAGCTCCTGGAAGAGCCCAATTCTGCATTCCCTGCAAACCCCCAAATTCCCTTGGATTTCACTAACAATTTTGAGTTGCACAAGCATAATTCCCTGTCCAACTAGTAACTTCTGCCAGAGCCACAAAAGGCATGACTCTCCTACAACTGTTAGCCAGAAGATTTAGCCATTTTGAGCTCAAATTGTCAAGCTATTCTCTAGCTCTGGTAGTTCCAGGTTCAATTCCTGGTAATGATTAGGACAACAGTTACTTCACAGGGAACACAGAATCCATCTCTAAGTACTTCAAAAATTCTTAATACAGAAGAACACCTTTAGTTTTATTTCAGTAAGCATAAATGTATACCCACATGCTCTCAATATATGATTGGAGGGAAAAACAGCATTGAAAACTGACTTGTAAGAGGAGATGCAGATTAATAATAAATGGTTATATAACACAAAATGGCACATAATATTAGGAATCATTAACTGCAATAAAAAACAGATGTCGCTGTGTCTGTAACAACCCCGCAAAATTCTACTTGTCTGTTACCTCTGGGGTTTTTCTTTTACATATACACTTTCATGTTAAAACTTGCCATTTCCATGGCAAAGACGAGTCAAGGAGCTTTTATGTCTGAGCTTATGAGGTTTGATAATTTTCTAAATTTGCCAAGCATAAAACACATAACAACTTCAAGCAGATGACTCAAAAAATCACATAATATTATCTGTGTATGTATTTACAGCTTGTGTTTAGGAGGAAAAACACATTCAGTGAGAGAATGACATCTTTTCAGGGATTTAAACAAAACACACCAAAAAAATCAGAGTGGAATTAAGGCTTACAAGCAGGAAGATATACAGCAATAATTGCATAACAGCGTCCCTGATTTTCTGCATTGGCTCAAGGAAGCCCACTGTATGAGCACACACTCTTTGGTACACTGTAGCTAAACACAGAAACTGCTTAAAATCCCAACTCTGGAAAAACTTCTGAAAAAACTTAATTTGAAATTCTGCTGCAGTCAGTGGGACATGCTTATCCATATTTATATGCTTGGCAGCTGAGGACCCAAAAGATCTACAGCAGGTTCCTCTTTCCCCTTGCACATTGAGGTCCTTTCAAATCCCACCAACCATTTACAGAGCTCCAGCTCTCAGATGAATAAAATGCTTACAATAATCTGGAAAGCACAGTCTAGACAACCCTCATCCTGAGAACATATTTGCTTTCACAGGGCACCAAAAGTCTTCAAAAAATTGTAAAAAACGAGAGAATTTCCTTCCCTTTGGAAAGAGTGAAGACAGCTCCATGTGTTAACTTGGACTCATCCTATCAATTGCTTTTTCCTCCACAAAATCTATTAAGGGCCTAATACTCCATTCTTACAGTGATCAAATTCTACAGACACACAAATTACCACATCTCAGCACAACTGAGATTTGTGGCTGTCACAATCCTTGTCAGGAGCAAAGTCTGTATGTTTACATGTTTAATCAAGATGAAAAGTATAATCTAAAGCAATAGGATGATGACATCTGTCTTCATAAAGAAGGTGCAAGCTCTTTTTACAGAAAAAAATAACACTGACTGATGATATACAAATGTTAAGAAAGAAAAGTATGACCAAACAAAAGCTGTTTCATCAAATTCTCTAACAGAGACACAAAAAGGAAATGCCAAGATGCCTTACATTAATAAGATGCAGTTTATGACTACTAGTTAACCCTTTTAAAATCATAGAATGGGTTAGGTTGGAAAGAACCCTAAAGAACATCCAGTTCCAACCCCCCTGCCATGGGCAGGGACACCTACCACTAGACCAGGGTGCTCAGGACCATATCCAACCTGGCCTTGAACACATTCAGGGATGGGGCACCCACAATTTCCTTGAGCAACCAGTGTGTCACTACCCTCACAGTGAAGAAATTCTTCCCAATATCTAATCTAAACCTGCCCTCTATCAGTTTAAAGCAATTACCCCTTGTCCTATCACTCCAAGCCCTTGTAAAAAGTCCCTCTCCAGCTCCCTTTTCAGCCCCTTTAGGTACTGAAGGTATCTAAAAGCCCCTCCAAATCCTTCTTTTTTAAAGGCATGAGTGATGCTGAAAATCACAAGACTGACTTACCTCATTTCCCCGCATAGTACAATCTGTTTATTCTACAATGGGAAAATCCCCTCTTTTTTTTTAGTCAATTTCAAAGTTTATTTTGGTGCAAGAGTCCCCTCAAATACAGTGATGTGACCACCTGACCCAAGCTGGAGTGTGGCAATACACATCCATACTGCCCTTCCTCCTGCAGCATCTTTTGCAATGTATTCTGTTCACACGCCAAACACTCTTTCACCGATAAACTCTTTATTGGGAAATTAGGTAAACTGGCCAACTATGTGTACCAATTAAAGGTAAAACTGATAAAAACTGGCTAGAGGAGCACACAAGCAGAGGTTCATAACAAGAGAGAGTAAGCCTGATGGAGAGGAAAGAGCAGGGGAAAAGATAACAATGGTCTCTGACAATTGGAACAATTTAATTTGTGTCTGTATATATCATGTATTTACATTCCACCATGATAATAACAGGATCCACCAAGAAGCAATATCATTGTATGAGGAGAGGCCCCAACAGTTTTGTACAGGACTGTGCTGAGAAAACTTGTTCAGGAAAGGTCTTCCCCAAGACCCCTACCAGAACCCGCAAGCAGTTTGTAACCTGCTCCCTGGCAGAGCTCAGACACTCACAAATTGAGATGACAGCTGGGCATGGTTTTATGGAGCCTAGCAAGGCCCACACAGCGCAGTTGGGTGCCTGCATCCCTTTGCAGACCTATCTGCTAGAATTTTACTCAAGTTTACACAGGCCATCTGTGTAACAGCCCAAGTGACAATGCCAGTGCTCCGCCGCCCACCGCACCAGTGGCTGAGCAGCAACGCCGTCTCGCTCTTCTCAACCACCTCCTGCCACAGATCCCTCCACTGTGAGCCACTCATTTGGAAACAAAAATCCATGCAAGGCCATTTCTCATGGAAAGCAGAGTTAAACACCCTGGGCACCAATCTGCAAGGCAGTGGGGGTCTGAGAGGCAGATGCCCTAGCAGGGACAGATCTGGTACTGGTTAGAGAGCCACAGCCTCGGGTACATTTTCAAAAGCTTACATTTTGCACAGTTCCTCAGCTACTCCACACTGTGCTTCTGTACACTGCACTATAAAATCTCCCAGAGCAGTAGGTGGGCTGGCTATTTTTAAAGTGCTTTGGATGAGTTTAGGCTGATTATTATGCCTCTTTGATTCTCCTCCTTTTTGCAAAAGCGACTGAGTTTTGACTCAGAAATAAATACGTCTGGCAAAAGAAAACAAAGTCAGGCTTTATGTAAAATTTACACTGAACGTAAACCTAAGTGTAAGTACAAGGCAAATCATTTTGATAAGTGGTTAATAAGTTAATAAAGATACTATTCATCAACCCACTGGAGTTCAACATTATAGTGATTTATAATTCTCTGGAATGTTTTTTACTGGTGTATTTATAACTGCTTATACCACATGGTCCTCACATGGTCCTCACAACCAGCTCTGCAGGATCTGTTTGTTATTTAAGAAAAGCATATTAATGAAATCTTAACATAAAGTGAGTGACCAGAAAATATAGTGACAGATATTATATTTTATAATCCATACATGAAGTAAAAAATTTACCAGACCATTCTTTAAATCACTGTTAACATATTGAGCCAGCAGCAGTAATTCATACATATTAAATAAACAAGAAAGTAAAGGTTACAATGGAAAACTGTTCCATTGCTGTAAAAGTGAAACCTAGTCAGCTCTAAAGCTTACAAGATGCTGCTGAATCCATTCTCACGTTAAAGAGTTTGAAGCTCAGCCTCACGAAGTGTTTTAATTTGAATTTAATCTAATAATGAAGTGTCTTATTAATTCTTTCTGGCAGGTTAGAGAAGGATGCTGTATGCACTGTCTGTGTCCATTGTCGTGCAGCTGGCAGCAATGCTGGACTTTCCTAGGGCTCTGCAGGAGTAGCTAAGGAAGACCTCACCACTTCTCACTACAGCAGGCACTCAGTGTTTAGACTGCACTCCCAGTTGCTGCAACAGAAGGGTTATGAACTCTTGCACTTCCACAAGTCCATTTCAAACAGATTTTCAGTGCCAATAGTCTTGCACAAAAACTTGTTTACAGATTAGGAAAATGAACAGAAAAATAATGCAGTTGCTCTCATGTCAAAATTTGACTGGACTCGAAATATTTTAGCATCCAAGGTCCTACAATTCACATCCAAATATAAAAGTAGACACATAAGGAATAAGGCAATTTTAATACAAAGATAATTCCTGGAATATAGTTTGAGCTTTATTTACTAGTTAGGAAGACAAACTGAACAGCCAGCTTATCCTGGAAAGCATGAGACCCTTTTTCACAAATGACTGTGATCTGTTTATTGGTACCTAAGACTGGACTCAGCACATCTAAACCGCATGAATCCTCTGGGTCTGAACTTTGGTTACCTTCCTCCTTGTCTCTATTCTTTTGAGATCTAGCACTAGCTGTATTAACACTTTTCCCTAGCTTCATCTAGGTGGCTTAACTTTGAACTGGAACAGAGCAGAGGAGACTTGCTTGCATAGCAACCCCCAACCTTTAACCATACAGCAACAATTAACAGCAACTTCTGTCACCACCTCTTTGCACTGAATAGATATCTCTGAACAAACAGACCCTTGCACACTAGCCCCAGGAGCCTGAGAGGCTGCAGAATCATCAGCAAGAAAACCCACAGTCCAGAGTCTGACATGAGCTGTGTGGACTAACACAAAATTACATCACAAGCCCAAATGAAGTTTGAACAAAGTGCAGCCACAGGCAGCCCCTCTGTTCTCTTTCCAGATCGAATAATAAGTTGTTTGAGGGTTTGAACACTTCTGCTTGTTTGTTTGTTTGTTTTGCATCTCTTTCTGAGACCCTCTTTGCCTGACCTGAGTGTACTCTCAAGAGTTCTGTAGGGACCAATATATTTCTCACTGCAAGTGCTACATCAGCAGCTTAGCACATTGGAGAGCTTCTTTCTAAATTCAAATTTGCCCTTGTACTTGGAGGCGTATAGCATGTACTTGAGAGCATCACAGGCATATCAGTTTTTCTCCCCGTGTATCCAAGGATGACGTTGCAGGATACCATCAAAATCATCCTACTTGCAGTGTAAATAGTCCAGCACTACTTGCTCTCCATGCACATTAACTACTTCCCTAAGACATGCAGTCACTGCAAACCTTGCTGCTGGTAAAGATGAAATGCTGACCCACAGTCCTACAGCTACATGGGATTGTGCCCAGTCAAAACCTGGTGTTTCTGCAAATACACGAGCATTTTGATGTAGTTCTGCATCATTTTGCAAAGCTGTAAATTCCTCCAGGACCACATAAAATCTCTGGGGAAATTGGTAAAAAAGGAAGGAATGGGAGGTAGAAAAATTAAGGAATTACTAGCAGTAGTCTGTGAACTTCATGAACCTTTTACAGAAACCCCAGATGCAAAATGCAGTATAGAGCTAAATTCCAGCACCCATTACTCACTCTACTTTTGCAACACGAGTAAGTCATGTGTGGAATAAGATACTGCTCTGCATGAGACATCCGTGGTTCAGTATAACCTGGACCACACCGCATGAGGGATTTTCTGTCCCAAAAGCAAAGAAGCAAATTGAGTGAAAAAGAAAGTAGAAAAATATAACAGTGTGAAAGTTCCAGGTAAACAATATCAGAAGGACAAAACATGAGTTGCAGTTACATATATATATCCTGAATTCTGATTTCAGAGTAGATACACATACCATGTTGTTGTCAGGCATTTGCCATGGGGTAGATGATTTTGTTGGACCTTCTGGAGGGAGGAGGGAGGAGTGGTCAGATATTTTTTATCATCTTTAAAATTACTGGAATTTATTTCCAACTTCGTTCCAGCTGCAGCTTAGTTTTTTTCCAAGATTCTAAGCGTACCCTACCCGATGTGTGGGCTAGGCAGGCTTTAGAAATGGAAAAGAAACAAATTAGGAAATTGCCTCTTGCTTTTTCATTCTGTCTTTACTTTCTTAATCTTTCACCATTTCACACAAATTCCAAGCTGTATCCCCACCGAGAAATGCAGGGCATGTTAAATAAGGAGTAGTTTGATCAAATAACAAACTCTGAACACAGCTGTCTCCACAGTCCAGCCTCCTTCTGTCCCATCCCATCACCAGTCATTCCAATGTGAGCCCCACATTTCCCATCCTCCTTCTGTGCTCCCTAACACCCTCTTCTTTCCCTTTTCCTCTTCCACTTGCTTCTTTTCCCGTATACATGAGGACCCCACCTCCACACTATCATACTCAATGTCTCGAGAAAAAGGTGACATTTTGTATCAAAAATAAAAAAAAACAAGCAATTGTGAGTAATGACAAAGGATGTGAGATTTCAAGAACAATGTGCCAAGGCAGCAAAAATGTCTATGGTGGGCTAGTGTAATCTCTCTGCCATGGCCTAATGACAAAAAAAAAAGCCAAACTATTTGGAACCTAACCTGTTAAGTTCTCAAAATTTCCATCAATCAGTGGCTTGAGGATTTCCTCTGTGGCAGCTGACATCCAGGCTACCCTGCTTCATATCCATATAGAAATTTCCTCAATTAATTTTTCATTGCCCTCTCATTTTGTATTTGAGACAAACAGTAATTAATTGTCGTTTGAATCTTTTTACAGGACTAATACACAATGCTTCCATTAGTACCCTGTATGACTGCTGACACACCACATCCAATCCATACAGCCATAAAATTTTGTTTCACATCAGTCAGTAGTTCACAAGCTGGTATTATCTTCCACAATAAAGCCAAAATAACTATCATTATATCACATCTATTTTCTAGCTTCAAGCAAGTTTAAGGGCAGCTTTGGAAAATATTCTCAAAATACCTTTTCCAATTCATTACTCTGTAGTGCCAATGGTCATGTAGTGCAAATTAACTTGTATGTTTTTGGATGTAAGCCTGACAGTGAATGCCAACCCCTGATTTTCCACAGCCCAGACTGCACACATTCACAAATGGCTGTAACATGTATAATAATGCTTTGTTAAATGGCAAGTCTTAAAAGAGGGTTAATGTTGCCTTAAGAAGATCAGATAACAAGGTAGTCACTGTAGCAGTTTTAGCCTACTTTTCAAGAGTTACTGGACAAAATGTGATATCTCTATATGCAGAACAGTGCTTGCATTTGGAAACATGATTTTCAAGAAATTTCAAGTTTTGCTGACAGTTTTTCAAGAATTTGCGTAATTTCTGCAGCTGCATATCATAGGGTTTTCAGAATGGGTTGACTCAGACATGCCCAAGTATTCTTGTAGGGCTCTGTTATTTACAAGCCACTTTGTTAAAATGGCAGTTATGATTTGGCTATACTCAGTACTTTGTTTTCACTGTCTTCACATACTTTCACATGTCTTTGTCTTGATACTGCTAGGCTTCCTAGCAACATGGAAAAACTTAAGATTTGCTCCTTCAAAGAATTCATGGCCCCAACCCAAAGAGTCCCACTGACCACAGTAAATTTTGGTTAAGGTTAAACAGGCAGAACAACATCAAGAGCAACAGCAAACCTAAATCTGAATTAGAGGGATAATATGGTCTATCCCTGTAATTTTGTGCAACAGCAAAACCTTCACAATGGCTGAAATTCTGACCTCACTAACAACACTGACTAAACCTCTCTGGAAGATTTCACTAATAAGGTTTCGCTGGTACCTGCACCTTACAAGTTAATTAATTTCTGCTGTTATTTCTAATTTGAGAGCCAGATGCCTAGAAAATTATCAGAATGTTTACTCCTTAAAAATAAGTATTAAAGAAAGATATGAGGCATGGAGAATCCTGAATATATAAACTCAAAAGCTTAAGCAGTCAGTTCCAATTTTTCATATATCTGACACAATTTTCTTAATTTTTGCAGCATAATTTACTAACAGGGCATTTGTCTTCTTCATTTATTTTCTTTCCCTTTTTTTCCTTTAAATTCACAGCTGCAAATCAATGCAAACTCATTCAGCGATTACCCAGGAGAAAACTTCTATTTTGTAGAGTGAACATTGTGCTTTGGGGACCTCTCTGAAAACTTTTAACAATGTTACACCCTTGGGCCTTTCTGTCCTCCAATTCCTAGCTTGAAAGCTTGCATTCTCACTAGCTGTCCCTTTTTAAGTATGCTTTTGTAAAACTGCACTGATGTGAAAAATGTTCATGAAGAACTTTCGTTTATTATTTTAAATAGCAAAGGTAGCTCTCCTGCCTCAATCCTGGCATCTTATAGATTTTGGTTTTTTACATTTTGGCCAAAAATATCAATAAAATAAAGTAATTCTCAGTTTCCTATGTTACAGCCAACAAACTGATTACATTATTACTGGATAACATCACCTCTTTGGAATTAGGCTGCTAGCTGAGATCTTATTATAGTAGTGAATTCACACTGCCATGGTTAGCAATGTCAGCATTTCAATTATATTAGTCTCTTCCTCCTCCTCCTCCTCCTCCTCCTCCTCCTCCTCCTCCTCCTCTGCCTATCTTTTCTCGAAGGACTGAAATTTGGACTTAAAAATGAACTTTAGGTTGAAGGACTGACAGCATAATCCATGTCACTAAATCCATGGCTTACCATTTTAGCACATTTCTGACAAGTAGCTTTAGAGTATTTTTAAGTACAGGCCCGACTTCATGCCTTCATCCTATATCCAAAACTTGAGCTTGAATGCAGAGTATGTAACACTCATTACCATTACCTTTGTGGCTTGAACTTCTTAATAAATGAGCTTTTAATAACCTCTTCATTTTAGGGAGCCACTGCTTTTAAAACTGTGCATTCAGCTGACAGCCTGGACTGAAAGATGTGTGTTGCTACATCTTCACTTCAAAATTCTGTTTCAAAACAGGGATGTCATGCACGAAGCACGTTTCCCAAATGCACTGCTGGTACTGAGCTACGCAGTGTAAAGGATCTGAAAAGAATCCACCTGGGAGCTCTAAGCAAAAGTGGGAGACCCGCTGCAGGCTCGCCATGAAGACATCTGCCATACGTTTTTGCTGGGACGTGCCAGGAGGGCTCCATGGAAACCGCAGGCAGCTAAAACCCTGCCGCGTGTTCGCTGAACAGGGCAGAGCACAACGGTGATGACACCGACGCTGCCCGTCACTCGGACTCCGGGTCCCTGTCCCGGTCTGCGCCCCGCGTCCCCTCCCCGCCCCGCGTTAAGCGGGCTCTGGGCTCTTTGCCTTTGCCCGTGTGCGGGCGGGCGGCTGTCCCGGGCACACGGCGGGCGCACCTCGAGGACAGCGCAGGGCACATGGACGGGGCCGCGCTCGGGGCCACGGGCGGGGGTCGGCCCGGCCCCGGCCCTCCCGCACAAGCCCTGGCGCCGGGGAAGGGGCGCGAGGGACGGCCACCCCCTCCCGGGCCCGACGGTCACTTACGTTGGGGGCGGGTGCCGCCGGGAGCGCTGCCGGCCGCGGGGACGGACCCCGGCCCGCCTCCGACAGGGGTGCCGGCCGGGAGGGGGGCGGCCTCCCGTTCGGTGTCGGAAGGGTGAATATTTGCCGGAAACCCGGGCGTTTATTCCACTTGGCAGAAGCGGAGGGGATCGGGGAGGGGGCATGGGTGCGACGGGTGGCCCGCGGTGCCCGGGGAAGGGGGCGAGGAGCGGGCCCGCGACGTGCCCGCTCCCCGCTCGACTGTCGGATCCGCTACCCGGCGGCTGCCGCGGGCCGCCGTGAGTCACCCCCGGCCGCGGCAGCGTCAGCCTCGCCGCGGCGTTGGCAGCCAGACGAGCCGCGGCGCGGAGCCGCCGCTGTCCTCGGATGAACCCGGCGGGGCTGCCAGCGCCAGCCGAGTGCGCGCAAGGCGAGAGCCGAGGCTGTGCCGGCGCGGCGGCGTGCGACACCCCTGCGGCGGGGATGGCGGAGACGGGGCGGGGGGCGGGAGCGGGGGGGGGCAGCCCCTCGGCGGCCGGGCCGGAAAGGTAAGCGTGGGACAGGGAAGGTGCGGCGGGGGCACGGTCACGCAAAGGGCACGGTGCGGGGGGAGGCGCTGCCCCCCGAGTCGCCCGTCCCCGGGGACGTGGCTGTGGCGGCCCAGGGCGCGGGGAGGAGGCGGAGGGGGGCTTGGGGGGTGAAAGCCCCTCCACTCCAGGCACGGGGCAGATGGCTTCCGACAGCGGGGATGCTCGTCGGTGCGAATGGCAAACCCCACACCGGGCCCTGCCCTGTTAAAAAAAGGAAAAGACAGCATCCTCTGCCCCGCGGCGCAAAGATCCGGCTCCTCTTGGACGAAAGGTGCTTCGTTGCCCAAGTGCCTTATCTCCCTTCTCCTGACCGCGGGGAGCGGCAGGAAATCGGGGCAGCTGCCGGCGATGTCTCGCAAGCCGCAAGGAGGGTCACGGCCGCTGCCGCGCTCCCACCGCCGTGTCCCCGAGGTGGCGTAACCCGGGGAGGGGGGTTCATGGGGTTATCCACAGCCTCTTCCTTTGCTCCCACCTGTCATCTTTAGTTTTTCTTTATTTCTTTGCTGTCCGCCCTCTCCATCACCTACAGCTGGAGCGACCGAGTCCCTAAGGACAGGGCAGGTTGCCCACGCGATAGAACGGGGAGTTTGAATCTTCTGCCCTCTGCCCCTGACCCGAGGGTTCCCAGCGCCGCGCTGCCCGCGGGGCTTTCGACGAGCCCTGGACACCGAGCTGGGCTCTGCCGGGGTCGGTGGGGCGCCGAGCTACCCCCGAGGAGCCGCGCTGGGAGGTGGGATGCGCCGGGGAAGAGCTCGACATCAGGGAGACAAGACCCGGGAAAAGGGCTTTTAAGGAAATTCTCCCTCGGTGATGTGAGGTGGGGTGGGAGGGACGGAGCCCCTTTTTGCTCCGGCAGGGAGAGACCTATCCGCACACTCAGATAGGTCGTCGCAGTGCAGCAGGTGCCTCCGAACCCCTTCGCTTCTTCCCCGCTCCGTCTCTGAGAACAGCGCCTGAGGGAGCCCACAGACACCACCTTAAAAGCCGTAATAATTAAAAACAACAACAACAACAAAAAACCCCTTCTGCCTGGCCTTAATGATCCTTTACACACATTCCCCAGCCGCTCCCTCCCCCGTCCCCCCAGTGAAGGGCACTGATTATTCGCACTCCTCTGCTTGCCGAGAGCACAGCCTGATGAAAGGACTTTATCCTCGAGTGACTCCATCGCTTGCTCCTCCTCCTCTCCCCAGCCCGCCGGCCGCCTCGCTTCGCTCTCAGCCCTAATTGGGCTCTTGCTAATATGATTAAAGCCCAGTTAAATGTTTCTTGATAAATCTTGTCAAGAGAGGATCCCCCTCCGTCCCCTCCCCTCCCTGTCGGTTGTCAGAAGCCCGGTTATAGACAGGACATGCCCGGCTCCTGCTGTTCATACTCTGGTGGGAAGTTGGCATTTCACAATTGTTCCTTTAACAGGGTTGTTTTGGAGCCGGTCCTGGGGATTGTTCCTCTTCAGGCCGGGCTTGCTGATAAGAACCGCCCGTGGCTTTTATGTAACACGTTAGGATTTGGTCCTGGTCCCAAAATCGCACTGTTTCTTTAGCCTTTTATTTCATACCCACCCTCCCCCTTCTGCTCTCGCTGCTTTTAGTAGCCTGTTCCCGGAAAGACTCTTGCTCGATGCGAGCCGGCCAGGCGCGATCGCCCGTGTAAAAGCCGCGCAGGTCCCAGCGGAGCTGCGCGGGGGCGGAAGGTGCGCACCGGGGGCTGGTCCCGCATAGCCGGCCGCTCTCGCCCCCGCTTCCAGGGAAAACCCCTTTTCTTCGGCTCCTCTCTCCGCACTTGGAGCCCGCGGGAGACGCTCTCCCTTTACTGTCCGTCGTTGTGCGAGGCTTCCCGATCCTCCGCAAGTTTTGCGGCAGCAGCACGGCAGCGAGCGCGCTCTGCCCTTCACCTGCGTCTGTTTCCTTGTGGTTTCACTGCAACTGAGTTCGGGGGTCAAACCCCATCCCGCCCCCGTTATCCCTGGGGGAATGTGGTTGAATTCGGAGGAATTAGGAACCAGCACTGGGCGTTGGAAGGTGAGGGTGGTCCCCCGGGCGCCGGGCCCCCTGCGGCCAGCCACGGGCTGGCAGCGGTGCGCCTGTGCTGGCGGCTCGGACCGTCTCGCCCGTTTCGGGGGGGCTCCTTGGTGGGCCTGTTGGCTCGCTCTCACTTTGGTGTTCAGTTTTCTTTGGGGTTTCAGAGGTCCGGCAGGGTCTTTTCGAGGGCGTTTGATGGTCGCTGCTTCAGCTGTACCAGGCTTGCAGGCTGCAGGGGCCGTAGTTGTCGGGGGAGAGATGAGGACGGGCTGCTTGCTCCCCTGTCGAGCCGTGTAGCCATGGCCTGGTAACTCTTCGATCCGCGGCTGGGGGTGATGTTTCCCGATGGCACACCTGGCCCTGGTTCCAGCCCGTGCCCCGCATGCCGGCAGAGAGCTGCTGCCACACCGCATTTCCACGGGGGGCACGCACTGCCTTCACCACTGGGAAGCAGGGACAGGGGTCCCCGAGGGACACGGACCGCTGTCTCTGTCCGACACCCCGGCGAAGTGCTCCCGAATGCCTCCCGTTCGCCACCGTTTCAGCCCCACAGGCTGCTTCTCTTGGTGCCCGAGGCTCGCCCGGGGACAGGCGGCAGCGCTCTGCTCCGTCCGCCCTCGGGCCGCCGCTGCGGGGACGGGCCTGCGGGAGGCAGCGGAGGAGAAAGGTCAAAACCAAACAAACGAAAAATCACCCCCAGCCCTGGGGAGCGCATTTCCAACAAAGGCGCTTGTTCCCTGGGCAGGGAGAAATCCGAGCCAAGGGGCAAAGCAGCGATCTCTCTCCCCGCCGAGCCCCGCTGCCTCCTCCGGGCGGCGGAGCCCGGGGCCGCGGAGCTGCGCCCGGCGGGGCGGGCGGGGGGCGCGGGGCCGAACCCCGGCGGGGACCCGAGTCCCGCAGAGGTTTCTCCGCCTTAGTTCGACCCAGCGGAGCGTTGGCCCTCCTCAGGCGAAGTTTCAGCCTGAGGTTTGAGGATGGTTCCCTCTCCTACTCGTTGCTTCCCCTCTCCCCTGTGTGTTCCCCCACCGGGGGGGGTCTGGGCTTGTGCGAGACCACAAGAGCTGCGGCCCCTTTGGCCCGGGGCTGTCGATTTACCCGAGAAGAGTCCTAAATAAGCAGCTGTTTGTGCTCTAGCTGGAACGCTGGAGGCTTTCTAAGAATGGCGCTTTTCTTACACGAGGGTTGTTTTTTTTTTAATTTAATTTTATTTTTATTGGTACATCGAACCAGCCTACAGCATTGCTGGCGTCTTTCCACCAGGTGTCTGGGGCTCAGAGAAAAATTCAAATGAATCTGAAAATTGTGAGACAGTTTCCCTCCCCTTCTCCCAAATAAAATATGAGAAAGAATTGGTACAAACTGTCCAGGACGAGATTCAAGATGGAAAAAGAAAAGCACCTTCACTCCACCAGAGTGCTGAGGACCCAGAAAGGCCTTCCTCAGCCAGGAAGGAATCAAAGCAGTTGGAAGATGGAATTTGACTGGTTTGAGAACCAGCTTCTGAGATGTGGTTACCACCCACAGCAAGGAACTTGACCCCATGATCCAAAACATCCCTTCTAATACTCTTCCTAAAAAATAATAATTTGCCTTTCTATACACCAAAATTTTTTTCAAGTACACTGCACACATTAAACTACTCTGCTTCACAGCACTCTTGTAGGTATGAGTCCCTATTCCCACCCTACAGAGGAGTGAACTGGTTTGCTCCAGGGGTCACGCTTGGAGCTGGGGGCACTTCTTCGGTCCTGACACGCAAAGCTCCCACCAGCACCCAGCACTGCTCTGCTCACTGAAGTCCCCCATGACTGATGCCATTAGGAATGGAGAGAAGGCTATCTGCAAATACAAGGGGCTGCTTTGCAAGATCCAGGAAATACCAACTCTGGATGTTGTTTTAAACCAAGTATACGATATGAGGAAACAGACATGGAACTGGGGGGTTTAAGTTTTAAACTCTCAGTGTTTGACTGTTATAATTATTTACTTAGTCTTGATAAGTAGTCCTTGTTACTTTTAGAAGAACCCAGCTGAACTTACTGAAAGATTTTCTACTCACCTGACTTACAAAACAATCGTTTTCTGTCTGAATAAATAGAGAGGACTGACTGATATTCATGCTTTCGATGTAGACAACAAAACCTAGACTCAAATCTACTTGCTTTTCTTATGCAAATCTCACAGGATTAGAAGGGAAAGTAAACAGCAGTCCAACCTTAAGATCTTTTTTTCTTTTTAGAGGCAGCCTGTTGTATAAATCTGAAATAGAAACTGTTTTCATTTGAAGATCAAATAGAAGTTATCTAGTGAAGCTGACAAACAGGGCAGTATAATCTGTTTGCATTTTTGGGAAAAGGATAGCTCTGGTTTTGTTTCAAGGCAAGGAACTTTTAAATAATATTTAACGAAATAATTGACCTTGATGTTTAAACTACAACTTCCTTCACGTCATTAAGCTTACTGTTTTTTTAAAAAAAAGTTTAGTATCTGAACTCTGGCATTCATCCTGCTAATCTCATAATAACATTTGTTTCTTGTGGAATTTTGTTTGATGAACTCATTGGTGAAAGAGGAGAGAAAGAGTTCAGAACAACACGAGCTTTACAGCTCATTTATACTTTTTTCCCTGAAAAAAATAGCAAAAACACCCTTATGCAGAATGACTTTTCAGGAACAATTTTTCAGATGGATGGATCAAGAAGAAACTTTCTACAGCTGAACCATAAGCCTTGGGACAAACTGTTCTTTTAACATATATTCTGACTTCTAAAAAATATTGCAGTCCTTGACTACAAAAAAAAAAAGATTTTGTGGAGTTTGTCCTCATGATAACTAAACTCTGAGTCTGCTTTTGAAATGTGAGAGAAATGGAACTAACTCCATAAAGTGTGTCTATCACATAAAGCTTTTAGGACAGCCTGATTCACAGTATATCCTGCTCTTTGTTCAACTGACAGATTTCCAACTGCAGAAAGAGGCACATATCTGGGGACTGCTATTATCTAAGCTAAATATGTAAATTTTGGATCAGTTCTATTTTATTTGAATACTCACAATTTCTGTTTGGGGATCTTAAACATGAAAGGATTGTAGTGATGTGCATTTTATTAACTATCCATCATTCTTTGTGCATGCACAAAGGTGCATAAACATACACATTTACTAGTCTCTCCGCCCTGCAAGAGTTCAGAAAATTACATGTAAAATTATTTCAAATAAAAGCAAACAAGGAACCAAACAACAAACACATTACCATACAAGAAAATAGGAAAACAAACAAGGTGGGGAGAAATAAAAGCAATAAATGAACAGAGTTTAACTTAATTTTTATTTGTTTGTAAATGAAAAATACCATGGCAGAAGTGGAATTTTTTTTCAGTTATGTGATCCTTGAATTGCAAAACACTGGTACCTACCAAAACACTGTTTTGTACCCTGCACGTTGTGTACTCACTCATAGATGAAAGCTCTTCCTTTTTCCCTGCTGGCACACATTTTTTCTCTCCAATGAGTTCCTGCTTTCAATACGTAGACCTATGAGAAATCAGGTTGCTTTACTCCCAACAAAGGACACGTAGCTAACATTTCCACTGATAAACAATATTTGAATTCCCACCACAGGGTACAGTCAGCTCAATAATGTTTAAAGACCTGAGATCTAGAGAGCATGGTGGTGTTGCACAACTGGAGATGTGACGTTATCTGGCAATCTGAGCAGGGTCACACTGGTCGTGGGGCAACACCAATTCTGTGTCAGACATCACAGGTTTTCTCAAATTCACACAAGTGTCATGCAGTGCAAACAAGAATAAATCAGAGTCATCTCCCATCTCATAATTATCCTCTTATCTCTTCCTCCCCTATGGCATAATTGGCATAGGACATCCCTCAGAGCATTCCCTTGCAGTTCCCTCGAGTTCCTGTCCCCAAGTGACGAACTGGTGACAAGCTGTGTGTGACACAGGGCAGCACCCGTGTCACACCAAGGATGTGTTTGCAGGAGGTGCAGCCAAGGGGCACTTTCTGTTTCCCCCTTAATACAATCCCCCACGGTGACTCCACACCAGCAAGTGAAGGGAGGAGGCACCCCCCGTCCTGTGGGGTTATTGTCCCATTCCTCTCCCTAGGTTGCCTCCATGCCTGCCAAATTGTATTTCTATCACGTATGCAGCTACTGCTCCTCACTTTTACATGGAATGGGTACATGGCACCTAGGCATGGCAGTTCTTGGCCTGGGATACTACAGATGCTACAACAGAATAGCAGTTGTTGTTCAGCTGTAGTTACTTGCAAAAGCTGCTAGCTCTACTATTTTTTTTTTATTACTTTCAATTTTTTTATATTATGAGTTACAAGGAAAATAGTACAGCAGCTCTTACCTGTGGATTGGGTGCTGTGCCTCCTACAAGTCACATCAGACCTATAGCCTGTGTATTTTGGGGTATGCAGTTGACACCTAAGCTGATACATATCTTCCCAACAACCAAACATAGCTTGCAACACACAGGCAGAGACAGAAGATGGCATTTCTGTCATACAGGGCATACATGCTCATTTCATCTTCTGTTTCTCTGATGGTGATTTGTGAGGAACCAACCTGACATATTGCCTCAGCCCAGGGACTAAACTTCATCTCCTCAGCACAGGTGTTAAGCAGGCAGCTGTGCAAAACCAGTCTTCTCTGTGAGACTGAATGCACTGTTCTTCTGTATTCTCCTGAGGATGATTTGCCTTGACATTGTGCTAGACCGTGGGAATTCTCTCACCCCAGTATTTATATCAACACCCCTCACTCTTGTTTAGGGAACCAGAAACAGTGACTGTGTCCTGAATTTCATCAGTCTCTGGTTATCTTGCTTTAGAATCTTCTATCCTAAAAATCTCTTCTTACCAGGCATGGTTATTCTTTGTATCCTCTGCTGAACTGGTATAGAGCATTTCTGCACACTGCAAAGCAGGCAATGAATATTTCCCCCTGTGCTAAATTCAGTGGTTCTTACGGAAATCATGTCAGTCAACTTGCAAAGAGCTTCAGGGTCTGTAGGTGACATGAGCTTAAACAACATCTGCCTGGAGACATCTCCTTACCTTTTCCTCCAAACGTACCTGTGGGTCTGTCAGAGAGCCCTGGGGGAGCTGTAACCATGATGAAGGCACTAAGGGTGTGAATCCAGAGAGGATTAAGACTGCTAGCCACTGCAGCATGTCCCTGCTGCCTGCGCCTTACTAAAGCACAAAAGTCTTGTGACTGGCATGTCCTCCACTTCACTGGGTTACATGACACATGCTAGAAAATGTGTCAACCCACTCCCCATCTCTTTGGCATTATTAGCCTGGGGAGGGAAACACAGCCAAAGAACATGCACACAACTTTGACAGGTTCTGCCTAATCCACCCACATAATGACATTTCTTATGCTAAGTGCCAGAGCGGTGTAGGGAGGCCACTGTCTGTACCAGCTGCTGGCAAGTCAAAGTTAGTTTCATGGTTATGTTTAAGATATAGCCTTATGTTACGTTAAGAAGTCTTTGTGTCCTGTGGTGCAGCGCTCAGAGAATGACATCAAAAGCCTTCCTAATTCACCCCCCAGGTCATCTGATTATAGGCATGGCACAGAGCCATGCTGCCCCAGGAGACCGTGAGTCACAATGACATCCATGACTATCCTCTTATTCCGTGGAAGGAAGTAATGTGCCCTGAGCATGAAACAACCAGGAGCAGATTACATCCTTCCTCGTGTCAGCTTAGCCCTGCTAGCTGTTTGGGCAGGCATTGGGGAGCCAAGAGCAGCCTCTGATTTCCCAGCCTTGCTCCTCCCCACCCCTACCTCAGGGAAGCTGTTTCTCCCCTTGCTGGGACATGCTATGTGGGCAAACCACACAAGAGGGCTTTGCTCAGCTGGGCAAGGAAGAGGACGCTCTGGCTGTCTTCTCCAATGTGGTGCAGGGTTACATCACATGGTGAAACATCCATCCCTCCTCCAACAGGCCAGGCATATCTGATCATGAGGATGCTGTGTGTTCTCCATCCCTTGGCATTTATCCTTGCAATTAGTCTATCTGTTTCTGATTTATTTATTTTCAGGCAGTCTTCTGCACCCTTGCTCCCTCGTTTGGGCACATGGGGCAAACCACAGACTTGCCCTTAAACTACACAGAAAAATAAAATCAGAAACAGACTAACCACAAGAATCAATAGCAAGGGGCAGAAAGCACATGATTGGATACTGGAGCTTCCTTCAGAGGTCCATCTGCCTCTAAATGTGATGTAACTAAACTCACATACCACATCTGCAAAAGGGGGTAACAGATTTGTCTTCGTAACCTGACTGGCAGGGTGAAACTATGCTGGCTCAGAGAAGCAAAAGCATGTTTAAAAATCACTTCTAAGGAAGAAAAAGAAGTCCATTTTGTGTTCGCAGAACTAAAGCAATCGCTTTCAAGTCTGACGTGATTCCTGTTAGTGTTATTGTTGCTTCCTAGAATTTAGGCTTGAATTTGGCAGAAGTCGAGAAGCCAAGGCATACACAGAACCATTTGTGAGAATCAGTGTGTCTGTGTGCATGGGCCAATTCTTTTCTGAATAAACACCAGTCCCTGGGCTGCTGGGTAAAGTGTCGATATAAGATGGCAGGCAGGCATGTAGGCTCATACCCATGAGGCAAGGCTATTTAGGGATGCAAGTTACCTTTTTTCGCTACAAATAAACACGAGCAGATAATGAACCACACCCCTCAATGCCGTTAAAATATTTGTGTTACATTCCAAACTGTTCCTTGTTTGTCTCCCAAAAGTAGCATCATTACCTGGGTGAGAGTGTCAAGACATTAATCAAAAATAGATGAGCAGTACAAGAAATGAAGGACAAGCAGACGCAAATAAATATCTTCCTGCATATCCAGAATACAGAATCTGTCTGGAAACCTTGTGATTAGAGTCAATACACTCAATCCAGCCACACAGACAGTGTGCACTGCTGTCATTCCTATACTGAACATCTCATTTGATACCCTGTGACTGTGCAGCTCTTCATCAGGCGAACAATGTGAAGTTGTTGTTTATGAAATAGATCAGACAGTACAGAAACCCACCAGACAGAAACCTCTGCTTGTTTCTGACTAGGAAGAATAAATCTTTTCTTTTGGAATCCGCAGAAATACAGATGCAAAAGCAGGACGTGGGTTAATGAGAGAAGATAAGGTATTGCTCCTGCAAGCAGAACATCCTGTCTTCAACATGGGTGAGTACTTCCAAACTTTCCAAATATTTCATTGCCCTCCAAGTAG
Organism: Eopsaltria australis; assembly: GCA_034509425.1. NCBI lineage: Eukaryota > Metazoa > Chordata > Aves > Passeriformes > Petroicidae > Eopsaltria > Eopsaltria australis. The sequence goes on along the minus strand of JAVTVJ010000012.1, from coordinate 4,737,553 downwards.
ATCATAGATCTGCGTCTCTTTCCTTCCCAGATACTTTCCAGCATTCTAAGCCATTATAGAGGCAGGCAGAAGGCAGAAGTACACTTTGAAAAAAAAGTGATTAAAAAAATAAGCAGGAAAAAAAGCCCTGAGGATGCCCTGATTTCTGGAGTCAGCCTCCTGGACATTGCCACAGAATTTTGTACATCTCAATGAAGATGTGGCTGATTCTGGTTGATCATTAGCAGAACTTGAGGCAGCTGTATAAACAGCAGATTTCTACACCTACAGGTCTTCATTCATTTCCTCCAGTGAGGTTTTTAATTTGATTGGCAGCTAGCCTATCTGGGCAGCTGATAAGAGAAGAAAAAAATCACCCTCCAGTCCTTGCATCGCCACTGCCTTTCCTCTGTTTCTCATCACAGAAGTGTACAAAGAATTAAAGAGCTCTCAATACATTTGTAGCCAAATATTTACCCTAAGTGAGGTAGATTATATTTGCTTATTGTACCCATTGCCATGCTGGCATGTGTTCAAGACTGTCTAATTCCTTGGAGTGCTATTGAATAGTTTTTAAAAAAACCCTTTGTTTATAATAAACTGTTTGCCAATGAGTGCACATTCAGTGTTGTCCAGGGTATAGTAGCTCCAGAGCTCACACGCCTGGTGTTTGGGCACTTGGCATTGTCTCACTTCTCAAACAGAGCATTGGGGACAGTTCTGGGATGCAGCCAACTTACCTTAGTCTCTTGCAGGGTTATTAAGAGTATTTTGAAATTCTCTCAGGCATTTCATGAAGAGAAAACATAATTAAACCATGTTCAGAGGAAACATTCTTCAAGGAAATACAACTTCATCTTAATCAGCTTGCTTTTTTGAGAGTGTACTTATTTTGACAACATTTTTAATGGAGACAAATTAAAATATTATTTACAGTAAATTATATTTAAATTATTGTTTTCCATCAAGTGAAAACATATAAGTAGTTACTTGTTTTGTTTAATCTTGTTTTGAACTTAATATAGCATTCATATATTTAACATTTCTCCTACTAAATTGAATATTTTAATGTCATTATAACTTTTGGGCTTTCTGGTGTGAGAATGATTTGACACTTATGGAACACTTCCACCATGGCAAATATATTTTCTTGGAATTTTCAGTCCCTGAAAACTTCACCACTTTCTCTTTTTCCCCAAGTGTTGGAATTTCCCATAGGATGGAAACTGTTTACTGATCAGCTCTGCTAAAATTTCCTTCTCTATCAAAAAAAAGGGGGGGGGAGGGTGTCACAAATACACAACTGTAAACTTGTCAGGATGCATTTCTTATTGTTGGCTCATATGTTGCCCTCTTTTGGTAGCTTTTGTATTGTACTACACATAAAATATTTAACAACTGCTGCAGCAACTCCATATCCAAAGGGGACTGAGTGCTCAGTGTTAGAACTACATAAATGCATGCAGAGAGCAGCAGGTTGCGAGTTTGGCACATGAAGATCTTATAGAGACATCCTGTTGGGAGAGGAAAAGCACTAGGGAATTAATAAAGCAGTACAACATAAAACTGGATTGTAAAGGTTAATGAGAAAGAAGAAAAAGGAGAAAGACCTGTAGATACTCACTCATGTGAATAATTTAACCCTATATCCTGAATTCAATCCTCTGATGAGAAGCCCAACTTTGAAAAATTTGTTCAATCAAGATTTGTGAAGGGAAGTTCTGCCCTAATCATCACTCATTTGGTCTTTCCCTGTTACTTATTTCATAATCTATGCAAGGGTTTTATTAAATTCTTGTGGGTATTGACTAGTAAAGCCCAGAAAAGTGCCTGCTAATTTTCCAGGACTAAATCCCTACCAAAGTCAACACTTTCTTGACTAATTTATTTCTGAATTATGAAATTAAATCTGCTGCGATTTGCTAATATTAGTTATAAAATCATGTGATACTTGCAGTATTATAAGCCTAGAATAATTATTTAAGCAAAACACTGAAGTGTTAATTTTTTCCAGAAGAGAGATTTTTTCCCTACTATTTCTGACTAAAATTTTTTTTAAAACCCTTTTTAGTCTGTGCCAATGATTAAGAGTCTAGAGAGATGGGTATTCACCTCCTCTTGACTTTCCAAAAGAACTGAGTGCTAACTCCCCCAAAATACCATTCTTAGAGAACAAACTGCTCTCTACTTCATATAATTCTGTTATAAGTGCAATAAATGGTTACACAGAAGAGATATTCCACTGCATCTGTGATCCCAGTTCAGCATTCCACAGGCCCTATTCTTCAAAGATTAATTTTCTTTGGTTTGAAAACCTGCATCAGGAATTCAGCCTCAGAGGAGCTGTTTTAGGAACAGTCACAGAGGTGATTTCAGAGTTCAGAAGGGAATGGTTCTCCCACCTTGAACTGTGTAGGTTCTGTGGCAACTACAGGAATTCTTGGGATAGGATAGAACTCCAAACCTTCCAAAGTAAAGACATACATTCTCTCGTGCTTTATTCAAATCTATCCTAAAACCTCCAGCAATATGAACTCCTCTTGAAAGACCATCTGACAGCCTTCCAATTTTCACCTCAAAAAAAAAAAAATACACCCAAAAGGCATGATTTCACTGCCATCCTCTCTGTTATATAATGTTGGCTGGTTTAAGACTTTGCAGACCTTTGTTCCATGCTTAAGAATGCAGAAGCCCAGCCTTATGGTAATAAATGACTGCCTGGTGATTTTGATGCAGCCAATATGCACCTTTTGGTGGCCAAGGGCTCACAGACTTCAGTCACGTTTCCTCACAGATCTAACCAAGCTCCTCCTGCTCTAGGCTAATGAAGTGCTTTAACATGTGCACTGTTTAACCTGATATGTGGTTCCTTTGTTAAAGCCACCTAGCAGGGCTGTAAAGGGAGTTGTAAATCTGCAGTACAGCTCATACACTTTAAGTGAAGTTTATGCTTAATGAGATGTTTGGTTTGAGCCTGAGTCTTTCCCCCAAGTGTTTTTTCCAGCCCTTGAATTGTTGTGGGATTTCTTCCAACTCCTTCCAGTCAGTCAGTGGCTGGCAATATTGAACACAGAGTTGAATGTAATAGCACAGATCTTTTACACTCTTACCTCCCTGCTTCATGGTACGTATCTGTACGTGCACAGCTTTTATAACTGTGCAAATTCATGTCTCTCTCCTATCCGATCTTCTCTCCACTATACCCTGAAACACTATCAGAAATACTCATGGCCAGGACATGTACATGCCAATAAATCCTGGGGTTTGTTTTCCTTCTTTTTTTTTCTTTTTTTTTTTGTGAATTGTTTGGGCGATTTTGTGCTTTGCTTTCTAATATCTCTCATTGCTTTGATATTGTTTATCTGCTGTCCTCTGTTTGCATTCTTTCCTGGTTTAGTATCATCACCACATTTCACTATTTTGCTGTTTACCTCCACTTTGAGATTACCATAGCAATACTAAATAGGACAATGTCTGTCAAAAGTCCCTGACATGACCCACAAGAGATTTCCACAAGCTACAACAATTGATCGTTGCTCTTTGTTTACATTCTTTCTCCCATTTCAGTCTACACAGCAGTGTTCCCCGCCAAAACAATTGAAGTGCTTTCTCTCAACATGAATACCTGAAACAGTGTCAAATGACATATTCAGTGCTCCATATAGCCACTCACCCACATTCCCACTATGCTGTGTATCTCTCAGCTCACTCACTGAGCATACTGTCTTGCTTGCTGAGTGCCAGCTTAGAGCATCCTGGCCACAGCCTGCAGCCTCAGTCCCCAAATCTGTAATATACAGAATTTATATGTTGCATATTAGTATGAAAGGCACATTTGGTATGTTTTACTTTTCACAAGACCATACGGCTTGCTGTTCCTGATACTATTTGCCTCAGTGTTTCCTTGGGATTAGTTGGATGACTTAGCTGTAAGAAATAAACAGAACTTGGCCTATACTATTAGAGACATTGTCCTTGATTTATGACCTTTGAGGTCAGAAATTACCATTAACTATCCTGTCTAAACTTTCCTGTCACAGACATTCCCTATATACAGAGCCCAAAATTTCTGCTTGGTTGACGTGTTTTCCAGAAAGGGATTCAATTTTGATATGTACACAATTGCTTTCCTGGGCTGTTTGTTTCAGCAGTTCAGCACACTTACTGCTACAAACCCTAGCCTCAATGCTTGCTTGAATTTACTTAGCTTATATTTCCACCCACTGATTCTTGTAATATATTCATCTGATGCAAGGCACTTTTTTTCTTGTTGTGAAGGTAATTATACACTGTAATTCAGTCATCTCCTTTTGGTAAGGGAAACAAAACGTACTTTCCAATCTGCAAGCACTTCTTATGCCTTTTCTCCCACCCTTTTTCAGATTTCTGGCACCCACTGTGCTGCAACACACCCCAGCCATGTAAGTCAACTCATATATCCCTGCTAACTTGTTCAAAGAGGATGTTATTCCTCTTCCACACCATCAGATTGAGTCCTGTGTCCAGTTGCTTCCTCGCAATGATACTACAGACATTTCAAGCACCGCTTTTGGGATATGATTTCTGTTGCATCAATACAGATACCATTTGTGCATGATTTAAAATTCATCTTTTCTTCAGAGATCCTGCTTACCGATTTTGGGCTGCTCCATCTTCACAATTTATTTATCATTCCACCAATTTTAATTTCCTCCCTAATTTACTAAGCATTGTTTAACTAGGGATGTACTTATCTCCCAGCCATTAGGGACAGTACTGGGGCCTGCCAAGGGTAACACCCATTTCTGAAAACTGACTCCAGAGCTTTCCTTCAGAGCTGACAGCTGCTTTTTGACACCTATCAGTTGGTCAGTTCTTAATCCACTCAGCAGCCACTGTTGTACAGCACTCATTTTCATTAAATGCTGAAACAGAGATGGCAAACGAGTGTATTTGAATGCTGAAAAAGTGGACTTAGAACTTAAATCCAGGAAAGTGTTAAAAAGCCTAATCCCAACTGGTGCCTAAACACTTATAAGCATGCAGACTTACGTGACTCATTGTAGGTCCACAGTTATGAAACCTCACGCTTTGTATATTTTTCTGTTGATATTAATTTCTCTTATCTGTGAAAGAAAAACTAAGACTGTTGGATAGACCGTTGTCTTTTGTTGTCACACACACAAAGCTTTCCTTTTGTTTCTCTGCATCTCCACAGGTAACCATTTTTTTTCCAAAAATAATTGGCAACGTCAGTGCAAATCTTTCAGATACTACTTGTCATATTATTGAGTTCCGATTATGCAGCTTTAGTGACTTTCATCCATATATTCAAGTATTCCCTCATCTGTTTCTATCAATAGGATTTATTTATTTGTGTCACAGTGTTTCTTTCTTGTTAATTGCTTCAAGTTATTTTATGTAATTAAAGACAGATGGTAAAGCAAAGTTCAGTATCTCATCCATTTGTTAATCGGTGGCTTATGCAGCTCTATAAATGTAGCAGGGATGTTATGATTTTGGTGTTTTGTGCGCTGTGCTTTAAATTAAATAGTGGGACCAATTCCGAGTTCCACTGAAGCCAATGACAAAAGCTGCCATTGACCAGGATCTCACAGTGGGAGACCATGGATGAGGAAAGCTGTGAGCCAGCTCAGTGTGGTGTTTACACTTTACAGAGGCACACAGCTCACTCGCTCCTACACCCAGGTCCAACCACGGACCTTTGCAACAACAGCTTCCACAATGTGTCAGGGGCAAATGAGCAGCCAGGTCAGGGCATAGATGAAGAGGTTTATGGAAACCCGTCACTGGTTTCAGCATTCTTTGGGTTTATTCTATTTTGGGGGATTTTTTTTTCATATGCAAGGGAGCAAAACATCTGTTTTCATTAAGGACATCTTGTTCTTCAGATTAGAGGAAATAACCAGAAAAGGAATAACAAACAAAAGTCTCCAAAGGGGAAAGAAGCCTGCCACGTGCTCCTTTGGGCAGCCATCTTGAACGGATCCAGAGCATTGGCAGCCTGGGATTAGCCCAGCCAGATCCCAGCACAGATCCCTCGCTCCTGCACCGCTCACTTCACACCCAACCTGTTCATGGGCCTGTTCTACCCCAGCTATCTTTTACCTCCAGATCAATCTGAGAGTGCTCTCCTCACCCCGCAGGCTCTAGCATACTGTTATTTTGATGGCCTTACCCTTCCTCTTTCATTAAGAAAAGGTTCAGGGCATTCTTTCTGGCTTGCCTTGCTATCTGTCCCCCGTGCTCCCACACTGGGCAAGCACCCTCTGCACAGGCACCAGTGGCAGCAATGGCTTTCTAACCAACTTACTTGCTCCCATCTTTCAGGCCAACAAGCAATTTGGCTTTATCTGTTTTGACTCAGTACGAGTCTGCTCCTATTGTTTCTCACATTCTTGCATTTCCACCACAGTATGTGACTGACAGAAAAGCAATTCTTCAATTAGACTACAAGGGGTGTGCTGGGAATCGCAAGTCAGCCTAAGGATTTATGTGCTAGACCAAATTACCGTAACTGACACAACACTTCCAGCAAGTGAGTTTAGAAATACCAGAATCTCCCCCATCCCCTCACCACCACCACCCACTTCCCCCCACCTCCACTCCCCCTTTCTTCCTTGGGAAAGCCAAATTAGAGAGAATAAGGATTCCTCATCGCTACTGTGAGTCATGCTCACATTGAGCACATGGCTGGTGAGGTCAGCGACAAGGGTTACTGGGCTTCAACTAAAGAAAAAATGGATTTTTCTAAAAGGCATCACAGTCAGAGCAACATGAAAGAAGAAGAGGAATGTAGAAGCCACCAAGGCCTCTAAACCACAGGTGAAAAGGAAGCAGACATGCACTCATACTTCTCAAAAGAATGAGCAGAGACAGGTGCACAGGACACTGTGCCCTTTTATTCACCCAACCTTTTGACCCTTAACATAAACTTTTGTTTCCTCACCATGACTGTTCAGCAAAACAACAAATTCACCTATTTTACTCAGCCTAGGATGGGATTTTTAAAAATGTTAGCAACCACTTATTCTGGGGAACAAGCAGTGAGGCATATTTGAAAAAAACTGAGTAATTTCTGCCAAGCAGGTGTCATGCCTAAACCCTTTTAAAATTCAGACACTGAATTTTAAGCACATGCTTAAGTCCTGATAAGAGACAATGCAATTTAAGCAAAGTGTAATTCAGCGTGTGCTTGGCTGAGTGCTTGAATCAGGTCACAACCGATGAGGGATTACCGGCACCAGCAGTCCAGTCATGGATTGTAAAATGCACTTAAACTGCTGAATCTGCTATAGCAAGTGGGGTTTGTTCCTTTTACTCATTTTTACTTCTTTTTTTGTGTGTGTTCCTGTAAAACAGGTTTTACCCTTCAGGAAACCATCTGTATTTGGCACCTATTTGGCACATTTTTTGCCTATTGTAAAAAAATGACAGTTGAAAATTCCAAACTGCTTTAACTAGAGAGAAAAATTCTTCTAATGTTGATGCTGAAATAGAACTTAAAGTATTAAAGGTTGATAGTTCTTTTTTTTTCTTTCTTTTTTAATTGTCAAATGGTAAAGCATCAAGCAAACACACTTTACAGTCTATTGCATTGGGCTCTTTTACAGTAGGTTGGCTCCTGCCAACAGCAGGTTCAGAACTGCCAGTTCTAATTAAAAACTTTATTTTAAAGATACATTTCACAGTTTATTCATGGCATTCTGAGAAATTTAAATTGCTGGATTGAGCAAATGGATACAGTTTCTTTTCTATTGATTCCCAAGTAATGGCTTTAATTAATTGTTTCAGCAATTCACGATTGATGTTCTATGGCTGTTGAAATCAATTTATTCTTTTAGACAAGTACCTAGAGTGGATTCCCCTAGTTGTGCCTATTTCTTTGCATAGTGTTTTGCTACATTTTCTTTTTTAATTTTGCATTGCATCAGTCTAAAAATGGCCAAAGATTATTCTCGCCTCAAGAATTTTAGTGACAAATCCTTTTAGTAGTCCCAGTTGTAATGGGCAGACAATTGCCATCATAAACTCTGTGTAAGTAGCATTGTGAAATCTCTGATTTATAAGCATATTGCATAGCAAAAACTATTTTGATAACTCATGCTTTTCCCTGCTATGTCCAGCTCTCTGGTTGCAGAAAAATATGAGTGAAACAGTTTTCTGCCTTCTAGATTTAGTGGGAAAATAGCGCCTTCAAGAGCTGAACACCATATCTAGAAATGCCACACCTATGGGTGGCTAAATTTGACTGAGGCTTATTTCTCTGCCTTAGGTGGCAGAGAAACTTGAATAGCATAGAATGGAGTTACAAAGGAGAAAAATATAGCCTAGGCTTTTGACTCATCATGTTTTTATAATTATTAATCAAATGCACAGTACATATCCTGCTTCAATGACTGCCACTTTTAGTCTTGTATCCTTTATAAGCTTTTCAGATAAAATACATAGATTGTATGTTCTATTAGGTGTTTAAATAATATATCATATCTTTATTTTATTTGGTGATCATTAGCTACTGTAGAGCATATTACCAGCAGCAAGTCCCCCAAATAACTTGTACTGACACTATCACATGAGAAAAAAATCATTACAATTCACTAGCACCCTGTCTGCATTCTCACATAAATATAAATACACCTCAATGGCTTAGTGAAGTCAGATGTTTACATTTACCAACAGGTTTTAAGCAGGACATAGGGAAGAGATTCCTTAAGAGTTTCAGGCTACAGGCAGCATCTTCCTAAGTTTTGTCACTGAGACTCACCCCTGCTTTCTGATCACACAGAAACCTTCTGGTTTTGGTGGCTGAATAACAGCCCTGAGGCAAGCACAACTGCTAACATTTGAAAGTGCTAGCTAGGAAATATTTAATGCATTTTTTAGCTACTTTTAGCACCATTAAACTGTTGGGAAAAAAATCACAAACAAAAAAAAAAAAAAAAGCCAATCAATCCTGTCTGATGAGCCAGCTCTTCTACAGACACTCTCCAGGTCTTTGGTGGTCTACAGACCACAGCTTCAAATCCACTGCAGTTTGAAATCTCACTCTTAGAACAGCTGAAAGCTCTTCACACCTGGATGTTTCTTTTTACAGTAAGAGCTGGATCTGGCTTCAAATGCATGATAAAGAAAGACATAAAATTTTAACTTAAGAGACATTTTACTAAACCACCAGTATATTCTCTTAATTCAAAGCAGGAATAGGGTGAACATCTCCAAATCCAAAGAATGTATTATATCATCAACTCCTTGTTTTCAAGTGGTTCCAAATCATCAAAAAGATTGTGTAAGAGCAGCTGATTCCCAATATAGATATCCTTTTCTTGGGCATCAAGTCATGCCAAGACCCTGGCTGAAATTTTACAAGCGTCTCAGATTGTACTTTAAATAATAGTTATTAGTCATAAGGATTGGCTACCTTTCTTTTCTTTGAAAAGAAGCTATAAATGTATCATCATTTATTCGTTTCTGAAATCATCGTATTGTTCTCCAAAAGAGTTGGGTTAAGTTTACAAAATTTAGAAACATATGTTGTGGGACATGTTTAAGATGCTTCTACTCCTAAACTCAAGTGTGTGTCCCATCCCAGTTGTGAATTCTATGGAAAGTATGTTCAGTCAGAAGTACAAACATTTCTGCAAATTTCTGAAGGTAGGATTTCCTCCTTATTTACGTAAAACATTTTCTTCTTGAATAAAAATAATCTGATAAATACTTTTATTCTTGCATTGGTTTACCAGTTCCAAAGTCCAGTCACTAACTAGGACTCCAAGTTAATAAGTGCTGTATGAACAGAGAGAAAGCAAATTTTCCCTGCCCCAAAGGGTTTGTAATGTAAACTCCTAATTTAAAATTCATTAATTTCACACATCACCTTACATAACAATCACAATGCCATAAAGGAGTGAACACATGCTTGTAATTAAAGCCATGGCAGTCTCATCCCATTGTATGAAAAATAGCTCTATCATAATGGTCCTGAGTTCGTGCCAGAATAGCAGCTAATCATGGGAGAAAGATGATCTAACACTTACAGAACATGAAAATAGAAATGAAACGTTCTGGTTCCAGCCTATTTTCTCTAGACTTGCTGGGTGATCTTGTGCGTGCTACTTAAGCTTTCAGCCCCTCAATTTACCCATGTGCAGAGCAGCAAACACAGTATTTATCTGACTCAGAAATGTTTTGTAAGAATAAATTCATAAATCATTAAGTCTCTTACGCACTCTCAACATGCTTTCTACACAGCACCCATTATAGACACTCTCCAGAAGCACACACGAACTACTGGTTTTAGCCCCATAATGCCTCTAAAAATTAGAGTTTGGGGAATATGTGGCAGGAGCAAATAGATCTATCATGGTCAAAACCTTTCTATCCCTGTGCCATTTGCATTTCACCTCTAATATGCAATAAGGATAAAGTTAATCAAATTAATTTTGTCACTTCTTCATTTACAGCATTTTAGCAAATATATGTTCAGAAACTCAGAACAAGATTTTCTACATAAAACTTGTGGAGAAACTCCTTTGATTCTTAATCTGTATACTGTTTTCATAAGAGATATCAAATTCTTCAGAAATTGAAAAGGTCCAGTAATACCTTACAAGGAGATAAATTCTGGTAACTGCTACTTTGGATGACTTTTCATGTTAAAAGAATGCAGTGATATTGCCCAGTAGTCATTGCATCACTGTGCTTGTACCTAGCAGGAAATGCCAATACTAGATCATCAAGGTCAGTAGTCCCATTCATTGACAAAACCATTCATGATATGAGAATGAATGAAGTGTCTTGAAAGTTAGCAGTCTCTGATTCTCTGTGCAAATTTCACAGTTCAGGACAGAGCCAGTCTATCAGTGGCATACTTTCAGCATGTAATCGTCTGTAAAGTCACGTCCCAATAGAGATAATGAGGTCCCATTCATTATTTGCCAAAGAAGTGCAGCAATTTAAGCCTGACTCTCTTCTGCTGGAAAATTAAGTGTTTGAAATTTGGACCTGATCCTACCTTCACTGAAGTCAATGATAAGGCACCACCTGATTTCAAGGGAGCAGCGGCAGACTTTTTGTAATGCAGAGATCACATTAAATTCACTTACCCTTCTCTCACAGAGTGAAAAGCAGGTCATGGGTCTGATGTTTGCAGCAATAATGAGGAGGCTTTAGAAACTAAATGGGATGTAACTGATTATTTTAGCACAAATTGAACTGATGTACTAATGACTTACCAAGCATTATTCTTATCTGTTGCACAACCAGCACATGATGACGTCCAGAAATAGTGTAACATCATACTTTGTTCAGCAAAAGGCTCGAGGGCTGATTCTCTGTTCACTCTCACTGACATAAATCAGGAGGCAACCTCACTAAAGTAATTGAATTACATAAGACTAAAATTAGTGAGAGGAGAGTTAGACCTGAAAAGGACCTCTCCAAGCAGTGAAAGGGAAGGTGTCACCTGCCCCCAGCACTGTCCGTCTGAGTCAAGGACCATGCCAGCCTGCTGTGCTTGTGGAGGGCTCAGCCCCAGCAGGGACTTCAGCAGCCCTTCTGCCACAGTCTGTGGTACCTTTGCTCAGGAAAAAAAGGGATTGAGACCAGAGAAAAAGTAACATGATGGGGCCACAAAGGAAGCCACAGGGAAGATCAGATACTTGGGTTTTACTGTGACACCAACTTGTCTCAGTCAGACCGAGGCCAAAGCACAGGGCTGCTCTGAGCCAGTTTGCCTAGCCAAAGAGCTGGCACACAGATTACAGTGAATATTCTGGAGATATGCTCTCTTTTTGACACTTGTCCTATCTGCCTGATAAACACAGCTGCCCCCAGCAGCTACTTCTGACATTCGTTCCTAATTTCCCATATTCAGTGCAAGATATTCAGTTAAGTTTTTCTCCAGTTTTAATGCAGTTTACTCACATATGTTATTCAACCCTTGGTGAAAACGCAAATTTCTTGGTCTAGTATTCATCTGCACTCCTTCTGAGCCATGTCACATTCCCCACTACAACACAGTGATGTGCCCTGTGCACTGCCCTGCCATGTCCCCCTTATTGCTCACCAAGATGCTGCCCCCAATTGCAGGGTGCTACCACAAGTCCCCAGATTGTCTAGTGAAGGTCACAGCCCCTTATAACATACTGCTGTGAGTAGCAGCAGGACACACAGTAAGGCTACAGGTGATCAAACAAGATCCCATTCGACAGTAAGTCAGGGAGCCTTATTCTAACACCAAGAACCAAAAACCAATCTTTGAGCAGGACTCCGAGGCTGACAGAGCCATGCCCTTCCCTATTCAATGAGTGTTTCTACATTCTGAGAAATATCACCAAACAGCCTGTCAAATCTTTTTACACAAACCCGGTATCATGTTCTAGCAAGAGAGCCACAGTATTTCCAAAGCAGTAGAATGTTCATCAGGAGACCCTTAACTCATTCTTCCCCTTATGCACAGCAAACACTTGTTCTTCTCTAGCTGTGAGCATCCTCTTTTATGCACAAAGAGCTAAAATTAAGGTTAATAGTTCCCGTGCAGAAAATCAGCATTCATTACAATGAGCAACTCTGGCTTGTAAAGTTAAGTGGCCTTTTATATAATGAATAAACTGTTCACCAGCATTATATCTTTAAGCAGTATTTTAGCTATTTTACAACTATCTGCAAGTCAGCATCTTACATGGCTCAGAAAAATTAACTAAATTGAAGACTTAAACTAAATCAATGCTCAGCAGAACTGTAGCCTTATTTTTGGATGCCAAGCCACATTACAGAAAACTTTGTTAGAAAGCAAAGAGAATGTTATTTTTCAACAGAACATGTGTGTGTGTGTGTAAAGGAAAGCATTATTCACAGCCAATGTTACCCGTGAAATACAAATGCAGATTAAGAATTCTGAAAATCTTGTATGTACTTTAGATTAGGAATGAAAAACTTTGAATTTTTCTATAATACCTTACACCTGAGAAGTTTTAATTAGATAAGAATAATTAAGTCTGTCTGATAACATCACTGTGATATACATCTTCATTTACAAATAGGTAGACTGAGACTGAAGGTAGTCCTTTGTGCCAACTTGTGCCTTATCCAATCAACCAAAGAACAAAACAGCACAGAACTTCTGGTGTCCTGGCTTCCACTTCGCTAGTCAAACTTTTACCAGATCACATCTCACGCCAACAGGACCTCATGCTAACAACCTCTTCGCATTTGAGAGTGGGACCCAAGAGTTTTCAACTCCATTATTGCAGTAACACTTCATCACTTGTGTTCCTGTCTATTAGTTTAGCATATACAACTGTTTTTACAGCCAAACAAAACAAGTTTAGGAATTCACATATTTTTATTTTAATTATTAATTATATTGTTTTCCCAGAACCTCATTTAAAATACTATTGAAAGTCTTTTTCTCATTTGTCAAAAGCCCCAGTAAATTTATTCCCCTTTTATGTGGTACTGGATTATTTACTCTTCATTTTCTATATGAAACAAGCCCTGACTAGTTACTAGATGGCAGACATGACATATCCACATCCCAGAAACCTGCTTATTTTTCTTCATAGGTCTTTTGAGGGTTTGGCTGTTTTCCTGATCTTGCACATGTGAGCTCCATCTTTCTGCGAATGCATCAGCCAGCCTGCCTGAGCTAGTCACAGGCAGGATTAGTAAAATCAGGCATCTGCAGATGTTAGACTACCAAAAATGAATACCAGTGCTGTATTTTAGGGGCTTTCATTTGGTGAAGGACTGTGGGACTTGGCAGGGTGGAGGGAGTTAGGATACTCCCGCACGATAGCTTATCTGTATGAAAAGGAGTGTCAGGGTTTATAGGATTTAGCAGCAGCGTGGCTAACGAGGACAGAGCAGCCTGACCCGTGGAAGTGTTGAGCAACCACAACTCCCATTTACTTCAGCACTTTTGTAGATCAGATCCTCAAGGTTGTTTGCTTTTTGGAATAAGCCAGTTGCGGTCTGCATCAGCCTTTTCTCTTGGCAGTGGTGGCCCACGCCATTCCTTGTTGGCTTTGGCCAGCCGTGACCAGCATGGCTCCTGATCACAGACCGTGTGACACAGCTGTTTTTAGCACATAAAATTCACAGAGAGACTAAATTCCCAGTGTTTGCAAATTGATTGAAATGCCTGTTTTGTCTCATTCAAAGAATTTGACCTGGACCTGGTCTCCAGGTCCAGCAAACTGCTGCTTTTGACAAACTGCAAGTCACCATCTTGCTACTGAGCAGACTGTGCTTGGGAAAAAAGAATCAATTAGATAATAAAAGTGTTAGAGGATTTGCTTGTTTTATCACTTCATTTATCCTTTTGGTATTATTGTTCTGTCAAGAAACCAAAAAATGAAGAACTATATCACAATTACTCTTTGCTTTGACTCACACAAACCAAAAGTGATGGGTCAGTGATGGCTGTCACGAGCTGCGCCCGTTACCACTGTTGTCCCTTGGAAGGAGCCTTTGTTCATTTTTCCTCACTTCTGGCTACTCATCAGGAAGGGCCAATAAGGAGTGAATCTTCCTTGGTGATTTTCTGCATTGTTTTCTCTTCTGTATTAGTAGGAAAGAAAGGAAACTAAGCAACACAATATAGAATTCTGACTTACAGAAGGTTATTTTTTTTCCGCACAGCCTTTACTACCTGCCTACATCATTGCCATTGATTAATCTGTTTCACTGTGGGAAAAGCTCCTCCCCTACTAGGCTGAATTTCTAAGATATCGTGTACTGCACGTTTCATACACTCTCCCAAAGAGCTTATTTGCAGGTTTGTATAAGGCAAGAAAATAACCTAACACAGGTGTAAATGGATTGATTTTAAAAAAAAAAAAAGGTTTCTAAAAATATCTCCTGAAACTAATTGCAATGAGTTTAAACTTTTCTACAACAAATGAGACACTAAGGGGTCTACCCAACCAAATTCAATTGCATTGCAAACTATCTACCTACCTGGCTACAGATCCCTCCTTCGTCTGATTGAGAATATAGAAATAGGCATGGGACTGCCACATGACTATTTTATTGCAGAGCTCATCTGCCTCTTTCCATCCCCCTTACCCCTTTTTCTGCCAATCTGTACTTCCTCCCCGCTGTCAAATGCTCCCCTGGTCTACCTCTAAAAATATAGCCTTTTAAATATCCTGACAAGCTCTATGGACCCGTACAGCAACAAAGAAAATTTGGCTATCAGAGGACTATTTGTCACACACACTGAACTTAGCTCAGAGCCTCATTAGATCCACATATGGAGCTTCAAGGGTATCTGTTTGGGATGGGTTGTGAACTTATCTCAACCAAAGGTAACTCCCATTCACTGGCAGATGGAGGAGGTGGTGCCAGTAACATTACTGGGTTCAGAAATACAACACAGCTTGTCATAACATGTTGCTCTGGCAACATCTGTTAACAGCCCACAGAGCTATGTAGCACTTAAGCCAGATATAGCCAAAATGTAGTTTTTTGCTCTGAGCTGCAGTTATTTGTACCTTTCCCAGACAGCAACGTGTATTATTTGCTCCTGGCCTCAGAAAACCCCACCATCTCTTTCACGGATTATTTCCATTTTTCTGGCATTAGGCTACAATGCCATGCCAGGTACATCTCAGTAACAGACTTTTTGGAGATGTCAAGCTCAGAATTACACCAAATTCCTTCAGACACTCCTGACAACACTCAGCCAGCAGCAGAGTTTGGTCCAGACATCATTGCTTCTCAATCAATGGAGATACTTTCTTACAGGAACGTCTTCCAGCTTCACCAGCATCACTCCAGATCCTTAACAGCATAGCACCCAGTTTCATATACTCTATTCAGCAATGGGGAAGCTAGCCTGACACCACCAGGAAAGACTATAGAAAAAACATTCTTGCTTTTGAGTTCATATTTATGACCATTCTGATGTGTTACAGCTGCAGATGGATTTGCAAGGGCCAACCTGGTCTCCTATGAGCCACAAGGTTGTATCAACATGAATACTCTATAATAAATTTAGTCTGTAAAGAGGGGTAGGTGATAGGGAAGGAGAAAGGGACTCCTGCTTTCTTGCACACCATCAGAATTTTATCCCAAATTACAATTTTTTTTCTACTTTTAATATTTTGCATATTCAGTGCATGAAAGGGGTGACAATTTCCAGAGTGATAATTACTTGAGAATATTTTTGTTGTGATAAGGGAGCCCTTCAGGATGTCTACAGAGACAAAAGTCAAAAGAGGTTAATGCATGCCACAGCTGTGCCATACCCTTCCTCTGGCTCTAGTAAGCCCAGTGGGTTTTTCCACTGAAACAGCAAGGGATTTTCCTATCAGAAGGCAGTTGGTATCAGCAGATCTCTCAGCTTATCTAGATGTCGCATCTCTTCCAATTTAAATGCTACATCAGTGGTTATTAAGCTTGTGTTGCAAAGAAATAAAACTAAGGAAAACATTCTGGAGGGTGCTCTGGATTCCATTAAAGGATTGAATTTCTCACTATATTACACTTTTTCCATATGGCTGAAACATGGGGCTGAATACACTCGTATACTGCTAGTGGTATAATCCCAGATGGTGACAAATGACCTCATTTCAACAGCAACGTATAGATCTTTATGACACCAATGCTCAACCGTGCTCTTGGGATATTCTCTCCAAACAATGAATGACTGGCAGATAATATAATGTTTAACTTCTGCCTTCACTTTTGTACACACTTTATGGTTAAGGCTGCAGAGCTACTCGTTCCTAAAGTACTCAACCTTGTAACAGCATTCAGATGACACCAGATATTCCCTGAGCTGCCAGCAAAGGATCTCCTTTGGCCCATGAAGGTCAACTGTGGTGCAGGCAGTGTGTCACTATGTGTGTGTAAAGATACGCTCTGGCAGGGTAGAAGTGAGCTGATAACGTCTTACCCCTGCTTGGGCCCTTCAGCTGCCTCTTGGGGAAGCGTGAAAGGCTGCCAAGCTCAAGATGTGCTGCATCCTGCAATTTGGCTTTCCAGAGAAGAACAACCCCTCCCCCCAAACTCACCCACGCAGTTCTTTACCCCAAGAAGAGGTCATCACACAAAAAGTAGATAGGAGAGAAAAAGACTGCACACTTGACTGTAACTGCAAAAGAGAGAAGTCCAGAGTCCTCTTGAGATGTTGTGTAAATGGAAAGCAATCTGGGCTGTCTCCATTTTTTACAGAAAGACCTCTGTGCTTTTGTGGACTTCATGGCCTGCCAGATGGAGACAGCTCCAAGTAACACTGAGCTCTTATTGCTGCAGAAAACCAAGGAGAACTATAACCCCAAGTACTGCAGGTGTAGGAGGGAGTACTTGCTCAGATGATGATTCATGTCAGCATCTGAATAAATAAGGTCAGACAGCCAGAGATTATTCCAGTGAAGGGGAGTTGATTTGTTTGGGGGACAGAAAGGAGGGGCTGTTTGTTTGTTTCGTATCATTATACTGTAACCTTGGCCTACTCTGACTTGTTTTTGTTTTTTTTCCTGAAATTTAGTACTCATTTATTTTAATTGAGACCTCAGTTCAGCAGAACATGTAACTGGGTGTAGCCTACCTGAACTGGAATAGCTGTATCAAAAGCATAAATCCTACTGCATCCACTGTGTAGTCAGCATAATGTAGCCTTTATAAACATATCTGCAATCTGTTTTAAGGGAGATGTCTCCAGTGCAGAGCATTAAAAATAAAAATTCATTTGCCTCAAAGGGGTGAAAAAGGATTAACTAGTGCTCGTGCAGCACTGTGAAGATACAAATCGTGGGACTGTGTTATTACTAAGCAAAAGATGCCAACAGGAAGCAGCATTGTTAAAGGCACGAGGACTAACAATGGTTTTGTTCTCGCATTTGTAAATTATTTGTCTGCTATTGAAAGGTGTTGGCCTTTCAGCCTAGGAGACTGAAATCCTCTTTCTTCACCCAAAAGAGCCTTCATGGGCTGTGCATACTTTCTCACACTCCCTCACTAGTGTTCCTCACTCTTAGCTTATAGATGCTAGACAGTAGCCTATTCTCCATAGTTCTTTTATTGCTTGGCCTCTGCCTCAGCTGCCAAGAGGGGTGCCATTTAGACTCATTGTTATGGTAGCTTTTATGATCTAGACATGGTGTCTAGGATCAGAGACTTCCTAGCAATTCTGCATATGCTCCTGCACTGCCATCAGAAGGGAAGAATTTCTAGTAGCCAAAAATGTGGGCAGAATTCAAAGCAATGACCTACAGATGAAAGGCACCCCATCTGGGCCAGTTAAGCCGTCCAACCCCTGAATGCCAGCCCTTCACTGAATGAAACCGTATTGTGATGTGATGCTCAGAAGGAAAAAAAAAAAAGAAAAAAGAGGCAGTTTTAAAATATCTGTGGATAACGGCTGTCTAGAGTTAGGGCTACAGACATTCAAACCTTGCTTACATAATATTTCTATCACGCACCGTCCTCCCACCCAGCCCTCCACATCATGCCAAGGTGCTGGAGGGAGGTCTTGTTCTTATTTATGCAGCATGAATACAAAATCAGAGAGGGTGGCAGAAACTTTCCACAGAAAGGTATGGTGCCTTGGCATGCTGAGGAAAATAGTAGAGCAGGAACAGCTTGTAAATGAGGGGGAAGAGAAGGATTAAAGAATATGAAATAACGGTATTCAAGTATTTCCTCAAAAAACAGGATGACTGCAATCCTTTAAACCCAAAAACTCAGGGAGAAAAACACAGAGTAAAGCATCTTTTCTCCCAATGTTTGTTATATTGCTCACTTAGACAAGCAAAATCCTTTTTACCCCATTGTCCTCAGCTCCTTTTTCACCCCGTTGTCCTCAGCTCCTGACACACATATGACCTCTGTCCTCCTTCCTTGCAAACGGAGGCCAGATGAGGAAGGTGGTTTTGTCACCTGGAGTTAATTTATTCCAGTCTCCGCTGTGCTGTGCTGCTGTGCTGGGGTGGAACCTTTTCAGATGTCAGGATGATAGGAGAAAGAAAAACGAAGCAGCAGAGTATGTGTGGCGGGTGGCCGAGTCATCCTATCACCACGTATTTGTGTAGTTTCTTTTAGTGCCATCCAATCTTTCCTTCTGTCCCTAAATGGCCTGTGTTGAAAATGTCCCTGCTTACAGTTGCTCAACTGGAATGAGGACAAATTGTTTGCAGTGGCCCCCTTCCAAATGCTTGTGCTGTAACTTTTGTCTTGACTAGTCTCTGGAGATATCTCTAGAGTGAGTTTCCTATGACTCGTTTGTGCTACCCCTAAGTCATGTCAGATTTTCTTCCTCTAGTCTTTCAGCTTTGTAGCAGAAATCTTTTTTAAAACGCCCCCTTCACAGAAAAAGCCAGAGCAGGCAGAGACTCAATGCTGTTATGTCACAAGTTCCCCAGTGAATTAAAAGTGAGGGGGTTGGGTCTCGAGGGTGCCCGAGGTTACAGAGGGGTTCTAGCGGGCAAGGAGACCCACAAGCACAGAAGGGATGGCCACACCAAGCAGCTCTGAGTTATTTAGTCCCAGTGGTGTTAGGGCTGCATTGCCTTCCACACTAATATATCAGCCACTTTTACAGGTAGGAGTGCCTGGCACCTTGGCCCTCCAGACTGCTTCAGTTCAGCACTGAAGGGGTGGTGAAGGTACTCTTCCCCCTCACACTCACATGTGAATTAGTCCAGGATGACACGGCATCAAAAAATAAGTGGGTTAGCAAAGCCTGAAGAACTAAGCCAAGAAAGGAAGGGTTTATAGTTCCAAAAACCATTCGATGAAGTTTCGCACGTAGACTCATTAATAGATGTTACAGAAGAAAAGGTTCATTCCTCCCCTGTTATATGCATGACCTGATAGACATGTATATATATATAATATTTTCCAAGGATAACTGAATTCAAAGGCCACTGCCTGCTTAAATATTAGTTTTTCATCAAGTGTACCGTCTGCTTTTAGAAAAGAAATAGAGAGTTCATGCTATTAAATTGTCTCCTTCAACACTACGAGGGCAGAACACCAGGCCTACATAAAATATCTTCCCTGTCCCTTTGCACACTTTGCAGAAGATGATCTGAGCTTCCTCAGACTGAGGGAGACTGAGGCCAGGAGATGAGACTGCCATGGTTCCTCACAGAGCCCCTGGACATACAAGGGCCACGATGGGGAGCAAACTGCAGGACCATCAACCCTTCCTGCCTTTGGCTGGAAGCAACCAGCCATCACACAGACCCACTGCTGGTTCTCCAGGGTGGCTTTTGCCTCCTTAGATTTCCCAGGGCTCCCAAGTCACCGGGAGCCCTCCTATGCAACGCCCCTCAAAGCACCTCAGCACCTTTCGCTTGGTGACACAGGAAATGGGAGTGTGGAATAAAAAATGGAGCTTAGTGAAGGCATCCCATGGTCCCAGTCATGGGATTGTTCACTTTGCACATTGGGTGGTGCATCACAGTGCAATGGCATCTCCTGCTCTGTGACTATTTTCTGGTCTCCTGACTCAGCAGAGAGGTAATCTCCACTGCAGATTATCCCTGTATCTCTCAGATAACATTACCAGCTAGAAGTGGACAGAGCACAGCCAGCCAAGGCATTCCAGACACTAGGGGTTGCTCAGTGTTATGAGGCTTAGAAAATTCAAGGATTTTGTACAACTTTGCCATTATTCTGGGAATTTGAAATCTTTGTCACTGGCTCTCTTTTTTTTCATTGTTTTTTCTTTTGCTTTCTTTTTTTTTTCTTTTTTTTTTAACACAACCAGTGTTATACTGTGCCTCTGCCTCCCAGTAAGCCAGTCGAATGATTGCTTACATTGCACCAGGATCTCACAAAACACTAAGACCACTTTGTTTTTCATCAGCACTAGAGGGGAAAAATAAACAAGCTGGGCTCATGGTTTATAATTGCATAGGTAATTATCATTTTAAGACCACTCTTTGCAGTACAAATTAGCTCACTGCCCTTCATATCATCTCTGCAGTGCCTCTCAGAGCAAATGTAAGCCATGTCCTTTTTTGTCCATCATGCAGACAGATTCCAATCTCAGATGTGCTGAAAACAGTGTGATGTACCTCTAAAAATGATCTGCCCTGCTTGCAAACACAGTGACCAGTATTTGGAGCCATGCCTTGACATTCACTATGTAGCTGGAAGAAGAACCTGTCCAGGCCAATCTTTGGGTCCAATCCAGCTGGCAAAGATTGTATAGCACAGCAAATTTTCATAGAGTTACTCCTGGTTTGCTTTGTTTTTAGCATCTCAAGAGATCCATGGGAAGAGATCTGCTGACACTACGAAGGCAGAGCCTGCACTTGGCATGATTGGTTTCTTGCATATAAGTAGTAGGGAAGATGAGGAGCATATTGTCAAAAAACATAGAAACATAGACATTATTTACAATTCAACTTCTAAAAGCTGCCATAAAGTAGTGAATAGCAATGAATGAGTCCAAAGCCATTTTACTCTGTTTTGGTTACTACTTTATGCTCCCAGAGCTCATATTTTCAAAGGGACAAAGCAGAGACGCCCAGAGGAGAGGAAGTCTCATTCTAAGAAGCTGTAAAAATAAATGCATGGCCACAGATCAGGGGATAATTTTATTTCTCACATGTTTTCTGATCCTATGAAGAACAGCTTTAAATTGTTGCTCTCCTCCTTGATTTTAGTGGAGGCTGAAGCAGACACCATAGTTTACAAAATAGCGGGTGGCCATGAATCCTGAAAATGTAGATCCATAACAAAATCTTGGTCACTGAGGCCAGAAGGACCCCTTGTCTACCCTTCTGTCTGTGGCAGGATTGATCTAATTATTCTATAACTGTTCCTGCAGATGGGTGTCTGGCCTTGAATAACTCCAACGACAGTGATTGTCCAACGGCTCTTGGCAGCTTGTCCAACTGCCGAACAGTTCTTCTACAGTTTTGCCTAATATTTAACCTAAAACTTCCCTTCTGCTTCAGCCAATTATTATTTGTCCCATCTTTGTTGACTAATGAGAATAATTGATCCTTGTCCTCTTTATAACATTCCTTTATGTCTCCCGTTATTATGTTCCTCACACTCTACTTTTGCCTTTAGGCTAAAGGTGCCAAGTTATCTTAACCTTTCCTCTTAGATCTGAATGCCAGACTTCTTACCATCTTTCTCCACTCTAAATTCTTCAATTTGTCCACATTTTTTCATACAGAATTGAGTGCAGTTACTCCAGTTATGCTTTAACCAGTGCCAAGCAGAGCGCAATAATTACTTCAGTAACCTTACTGACCCCATCTAATAACAAAGGCAAAATGCAGCATGTAATTAAAATCTAAAAAAATAACTATTTTTAAAAGCTAATTGCCTTAACAATCAGAATATTCTACAGCTCAGAGAACACACATTAAAGAATTTAAAGGTTATTGTTCATTCAGAAAACATCTTTTTCAATTATATTCCGTATATTGTATTTTGAGCCATGTTCAGTTTTACTCCTATTAGGAATGGTCTGCACTGCATCTCTCACACTCCCTGACCCTCTTTTTATTTCCTGCAGATTTAACTCCTAAAAGCTCAATGGAGTCTTGTCTATAGTAGGCATGTTCACTAAGGATTTCCCACTGTTTTGAGCCCTTCTCCAGCTCCACCAGTATGGCACAGCAGAGAACTCCCACTCATGCTTTTGATCTTTTAGGCTATTGCTATGTCTTCCAGCTTCACTAATGTCAGTGGAGCAGAGCCAACAGTGAGGCATTTTTAGAAAGCTTCCTTTACAAGGACAAAGTATTCATCTCCTTTGCCAAGTCCATGGTGCCCTACCTTGAATCCCCTTCTCTCTGTGGTCTGGCTGGTTTTCTGTTAAAGGCCCTTCTGTCCTCTTCACATCATCAACATCACACATGCCCGTCACAGTCTGCAACTGCACGTACTCCTGCCTGTCAATGGATACCTCTTCAGGAATAGAAATCCTTGTTACAACCAGCAGAAATGATTCAACACCACTATCAGTCTGCTGACAGCAGCCATTCTTGGAAAATCGTTGCATGAATTTCTGGAATCCCTAAAAATAAACAAATTTGGCTCCATTAACAGGAATGGCAAATTCAGACTGCAAACTCACTTGGCTGAGCCAATGCATTTAATTAAATTGGTTTGCTATTACGCTGATAAGCAGAGATATGACTGTTGTTAGTAGACGTAATAGTTTCTATTCTTGTTGCCTCATAGCACCTTAATTAAATTACAATTGTTCTGTTGGAAAACGTGTCTGTGAACACCTCCATCTATACAACACAGGAAAATATTCCTAGCAATATAAAAATCAGGAGTGTAATACCACATGGTAGATAGGACAAAAAGGAATAGGGTTAAGATTGCACTGTGGAAGATTCAGATTTAACTTAAGTAAAACCTAACTGTGAATCACTGGAATATATCTGGGCATTGGAATAGATCATCTTGATTTTCCTGTACTTGTGTTATCTTCGAGTACAAGATAAAAGAACAACTGACAGGTATGGTCCAGGCATGATTGGTCCTACTTTGTTACACACAGATGATTGAGGTTCCACTGAGGACCTTTTCACCTCTGTTTTTCTATGGTAGTATTTCACTTTAAATTTCTAAAAAATGAAGTAAACTCCTGATCTCATTCACACACATCTGAGCCTCTCATATTCTATAAAATCTGTACATTTACAAATGAGGTCAGAATTTGGCTTCCAATAATAACACATTGTAACATGCCAGCAATTCCTCCATAACATGGAAAAGAGCAAAGTACCTTGTTGTGTAGGTCTTGTCCCTTAACCAGTACATACAAGGCAAAATAATCACTGCTTTTTATAGCTAGACCTCATCCAAGCACTTGGGTAAGACCCTCTCATACAGCTAAGCAAAGTAACGCCTCCACACATTTCCACCTGGATAAGAGGTAGTTTTGGAGGTCTGAATGAAATCAAACAGAAATACCTCCTGCAAATTTATATTGTACAACCAGGCATTGGTTGGAGTCTAGGCAAACACGAACTTAAAAGACCTTGTATGTTTGCATGGTTCTTTGGTAGTTAGGTATTTTCTTCCTTCTTTGTTTATTACAGTGTTCTGGATAGAGATTAAATTTAATAGTTCAGTATTTGTTTTTTTTCCACTTACCTTGAAATAAGATTTGCACACATTCTTGTAGCTAGATTAGAAACTGCCAAGTGTTTTTTTAAACAATTCTCAGTGCTTGCAAAGGAGTTGTTCATGGCTTCTTACATACAAGTACGTCCCTGGACCCACATCAGGAACTGATCACCTCCCATACAAATAAAGCTTTACCCTCTTTGTCCAGAAGCAGAAAAGAACTTCTGCTTAAAACATGTTAGGACACAAAATCTCCATTGTATTCTACTAGCAAATTCTGCAATAAGACTCAATTTAAAGCCTATTTAGTTGGTTAAAGGTTTGCCATCGACTCAGTGAGGTTTGGGACAGGCCCTTAACACACAGATCTTAAGGACAGGAAAGCCTCCCTACACACGATAGCTCTTAGGGGAATCACTGGGGTCAGCAGAGGCTGATTGACTTCAGCAGATCACTGAGGTCAGCAGATGCTCAGTGGGAAAAGAATTTTGTGCTGATCCAAAGCTATCAGAGAAATAAGGAGGTGGGAAGACTGAAGAGAGTGAGTCCTCCCCACATGTTATTCACCTGCAGGGTGCCAACTCTGCAGCGGCTGGAAAAGCCAACCAGAAATGTTCTTTGGAGGTGACTAAAGAGGTCAGCACTCCCACATTGTGTAGAAATGACTGCACGATGTGGTTCTTATTCTTAAAATAAATTTAAGATTCCATCCCCTAATTCACACAAAAGCTAACAAAATAAGGTGGTTTTTTAATGATGTACGAATCAATTTTTTTAAAAATATACAAATATTTTCCTTGGCAAGAAAATATCAAATACCTCATCATTGTAGCATGCTAGTTTTGTATTTACACAGCATAGGATCCACATTACCATAATATGTTAGTAGCATGAAAATTTTTTGTCTGCCATGTCTTAAACAAAGCTTGAGTTTCTGTCTGCAGTGCCCTTAAGCTAAATGTCATAGTCTTCACAAGATTGAAACAAAACACAGAGAGCAGCGAGCAGTAACCACATTAAGGTTTAATGCTTATAAACACAGAAGGTTTAACACTTGGCAAGCCAAAATTCCCCTATGACCTGAAGACATGCAGATCATGACCTGAGAATTAAGCGCTGCGTTAAGCAGTCAAGCTGTCTCCCTAAAGAAAAGACAAAAATAGCCAAAGACTAGCTGAGCCATTGGGTTGGCATATGTCAGGTGAGACCAGGCCCAATTCAGAATCTGTAGCCGTGTGGGGCCAAGCCTGACCTAGCCCAGCCTTTCTAGGCAGGGCTGCCTAAGAAGAAGGATTTTCAGAGGAGCTCTACACCCATTGTCCCCACTGACCCCCGGGGAAGAGGAGCACTTAAGCTATCATGCAACCACATCTCAACAGAAAGCTTCCGGTGTTAGCTGGAGGGAGAGAGACAAAGTAAAATTACTTTCCCCTGTGTTTTCCTAACCATGAAGGTGCCCCCTTGCTTGCCCTGTCTCCCTTTAAGGGCTTCTTCTAAAAGCAAGTGCCACAGTCTTGAAAAGCCTGGGAATAGAGGGGGAAAGAGAAGGAAGTAGGGGAAAGCAAAACGTAAAAGAAAGGTTTTGAACTAAATGCTTAAAGATACATAGGTCAGCCTTTGTTTAAAAAAAATAAAGGAAAAAAAGGTCTGCAAGGCAGAGAAGTTGATTTGGGGAAGATGAAGGTCAGCAGAGCAACAGCTCCAAACATCAGAGATGAAGAGGAGGAATGTAGCAACAAGAGGGGAGTGTTAAACAGCTGCCTGGGGGAGCTTGAAAGGGATGTTCAGCATGCTCAAAACACTCTAATTTTGCCATAGTAGATCTGCTTGTGCCAAATTCCCACACAGAAAAACCTCAGGGACATGAGACTGACCTGGGTATCATAGTTTTACTTCTCCTGGTTTCTTCATTGCAAGCTGTGTTTAGCTTGTAAATAAATGAGTGTTCTATTTCTCAAGTATTTATTGCATTCCTTACAAGATATTTTTGAGAGTTGATCAATATGAAGCTTATCCATGAAGTTACTATACAATTCCTACTGGATTAAAATTGGACCTTTCTCTGTTGGTAAATTGCCAAAGGCTGTTACAAGTAACACTCAATTGTAATAAACTTTTATTTAGGGTCCTAAGGTGCTCATTACAGAGAGATGTGTGTATATATAAACATGTGTGTATGTGTATGTGTGTGTGTGTGTGTGTGTGTGTGTGTGTGTGTGTTAAAGTAGGCAATAAAAGAATCCCATGCTGCATAAGACCTAATCAAAAGGCAGAATTTCCAATCTGGAGGGAATCTTATTATTTCAGCTTTCATTTCCATCCAAAAACAGGCCAAGAAATCAAAATATCAATGAAATAAATTGGTGGAGCACAAATAGCAGAATAATTTAGGTTTGAAAATGTCTATAGACAAAATGCTGTTTCTTCCAATTGAAAATATAATTGTCCCAGGCTGAAAAGTCCTGGAATATGATCCTCTTCTCACATGGCTAGAAATCAAGACTGTTCTGCTAGAAATCCATGAAGTTACAATGGTGGAAACCTTCACATGGGTAATAAAAAATACACAGAATTACAAGCATTTGATAAAGCCAAGTGCTTTGGAAAGCTTTACGCTTTCAGGCTTCAGGGCATAAAGTAACCTAGGAATCAGGAGGAAATTTCATGGTTCATCCCTACGGCTGTGACAGTGGAGGCCAGGCAGTAACACTGCCTCACCAGGACTGTGGGGAGCACATGTGTTCAGCAGAAATACAGGAACATCCATATTCTCGTCTGTTTAGCAAATGCTGGGATTATGGCACACACTGGACACGGGCTAGTGAATATGACTTGTGAATGGCAGGGTCCAAACTGTCTGCTGGGCTTCACAGGCAGCTGAGAGACAACAGGAGGAGGCAGCGGCCGGCCCTGCAGTGGGAAATGCTGGCTGTCAGAAGCAGCCAGGCAAGATCTGGCAACGCACTCCCGAGGAAAGTGGAGACAAACTGTCTGCCCAGCTCTCTGAATGCAGAAGTTTTGGACCCGTGAGCAAAGAAACTTTCTTCAGACGTTTGACTCCTCTCCAGAGTTCAGGAAATTAGAATTTAGATATATTCATCGTGAGGGATTCAAGGTGTCACGCCATCCTGCTCCTTTTACTGAAGACAGCTCAAAACTACTCTTCCTGTTTGGGTCTTTCCTGTTCGTTTTTTTTAAACAAGATTCTTTCAAAAGGCCATAGCTCTCAGGCCACAAGGTAATCTTTAGCCATCTGCTTAATTTTTCTGGTACCAACTCTTGTTGAACGGTGTCTCTTTGGGGAAAAAAAATACATGGACATTCCCACACAAGACAAGGCAGACATCTTACCTGCATCACCAGAGAGTCAATACTAGCAAAATTGCCAGCTGACTTCTGGTGTAAAAAGCAGAAATTGAAGATGAGTGCTACTGCCGTGTCTTCTAAGAGTGAGGACAAGTGTGCAACATTTGCACCACCAGCTCTGAAGGTGGTCCCCGTGTCTGGAGCAGCAAAATTACAGTGATGGGAAGCTGTGGTCTGGTTACTACCAGGCTTCAAGTCTAGCATGCAATAAATATTTAAACTCCATAAAGTTCAGAGCTGAACATCCAAATTCAAGATGTTCATTTGTCCCAAATCTAGTCAGTTGAGCCTCTGAACATGACTACAGCTGGTGCTTGTAGAGGATTGTTAGGAAAAGAGACAAGAGCCTTTGGAGTACCTCATCTGCAGGCATTTATCGGTTGCTCATTATTTTTTAAAAGCTGAGGTCACCATCTGGTTGTCTGTAAAATGGTAGTGCTCTAAGTATTATACCACAAGGTAAAAGAAAATTCTTGAGGAAATTAATGTCCCAACTTTAAATTTGAGACTTTTAGAGGTATTCAAAAGAGTTAAAAACTAACTGCAAAAGAAGAAAAATTGTTTTTTCCTGAGAAACTATTATCACAATCCAAAAAAGAATGCAGAATACCCTGAACCAAGAGTTTTATAGATAACTTCAGAGCTAAGCTGAAAAGAGCAGGTTGATTTGTCCCCAGCCATTTATATTTAGCTGAGGGTAAATCATTTCAAAGACAAATTCAGTCACCACCTAAGTGAGAGAAAGCAAAGGAAGGGTCAGTCAAAAATCTTCCTGTAAGGAGACCTGCATTGTTCATTCCTGACTCCAGCCTCCCAAACCAACTCAATCCTACAGTCTTCTCTAGCCTCCACAGTGATTTCATAAAGTCAAGCACAATGGAAGTGCAACAAAACCAGACTTCAAGTCATTGAACCCTCACACAAAATATGGACAGATTTTTCCACATAATTCTATCAAACTTTTTCAAGTCTTAGGCTAGGGCATTGGACATCAGATAATTTCTCCTGCACAGAATAGGAAACAGAATCCATTTCAGAATTATTGAGAATGCTGGAAAATCTGAAATTAATGAAATAACTTGTGATCAGGAGAAAAAGAAAAAAAGATGTCTAACTCCAGAAATCAGCTGGATGGATCCAAAATTCAAGGCAAAATCCAAGACAACTGTATTTACTGGAGTAAAAAGGAAAGCCTGATCTAATCTCTCACCCAAAATCTAACCACAGTGTCTGGACTCAACAGGGTCAGGTTATTTTCCCATAGTATCAAAACCACAACTAGAAATAGTCAAAAGAAGCAACTGTCAAAAGAAGCCACTCATTTCATTAAGTTTCCAATACAGCTCTGATCAAAGTGACAGTTACACTTCAACAAAGTCTTTTGATCTTGTTGATGCTCAGCTGAATGGAATCATCACATCTTCAGAGCTGTGCACAATGAGAACATAAATTCTGACTGCTCATTGCTGAAAAGATTGCTTGCTATTTTTATTCCGGTTGTTTTTTACTTTAAGAAAAAAGTTGAATTCTCTCTGTCAAAACCAGCAGAAGAGTTGTTTGAAGGTACGGCAAGGTACACATTCACTTAATGGAATACATACAAGAGTCTTTACAATAACTTGATGAATTCCAGAAGTGGACTCAATACTGCATGGCAAAGTAAATCATGCTGGTAGATACATTACACTAAAAATGCAGAACTGATTCAAGGAAGATTTCAATAAATAAAAAAATCTCACCAACAACACAGCATAAGAGAAAATTTGCATGGAGCAAATGGAGATGACATTAGAGAAAGAATGCAACACAACCCAGCTAATGGGTTTGGAAAAATCACAATTAGTCTTGCAGGTTTGCATGCTGAAGTCTCTCAGCCTGCAGTTCCTGAGCCATGATGTACAAACCACCAGTGGCCAACACATCTTTGGTGGCAGCCCACTGTCAACTGGCTGAGCATTATCTGTCTTGCCCCAGATGTTACATCACACTGAAGATGCTGTTAATGGATGTCAGACTAAACCAAGCCAGTGCTATCATTGCTACAGAGGCATTTACAGAACTGCACATGAGAAATTAAGCAGATCAAAGGGCAGAGAGTAAAAATTTATTTCACCACTCTCTCCATATGGAGATGGAGAGTATTCCATGTTAAAAAATAAAAATATTCTTTTGTCTGTTCAAAAATTTGCACCAGAAAGTTTGAGAGATCAACTGTAGACGAAACCATGGCTGATCCATCAGTCAATACAGCATTTAAAAAGAGTTCACAAAGGAAAAAAGTAATTTTGATTCCCGACTTAGAGAAATTCCTGGCAAAGGAAGAAACCATGCTCAACCCCCAAATAACCAATCACCCATCCACTGCATGTGGAAATTATTCTGCCATCATTTTACTACTCCAGCAGAGGTGGTTCATGGCCTTTCGAAGTTTTGGCTCTTTTCAAAGGCTGTTATTTTAAACATTTTAGGACTGGGAACTGCATGGAGATGGCAATTATGGAATTAGAGTGCAGTGTGGAGAATGTCACTTTGAAATCATTTAGCTCAATTCATTTCCTTTTCAAGCGCAATAGAAAGCAGATGGAGTAGGGAGGGCCAACATGCCACAGAACTCCCCAGGCCTTGGCCAGCACTCTCTTCCTCAGGTCTTACAGAGGGGTCACCAAATCCTCATGGAGTTATTACTCTTTAGGAGCACCACATGCTAGAACTCTGCCAAGATCCTGGTCTTTGGAGCAAGTTGCCTCAATCCTAGGTTTGTGTTCAGCATCAAGTATTAGACCTAAATTGCTAACAAGGTCAACAGGGACCCAAAGCTCACACCAGAAGAGCAGTGCAGGGGAGCCAGAGAGAGGCCAGTGGAGCACAGCAGGAAGATTAAGTGCTTTGGAAAAGAGAGGCCTTGAAAGAGGGAAAGAGGCCTCCAAAGAGTTGTCCAATATGAAGGAAAGGCTGTTACCAAAAGAAAGCATTGCCATATGCAGCAAGAGTTGGACAAGGAATTTTAATCTTGACTTGCAGCAAAGATACACTGAGGTCAGGAGAGCAAAAATAAATGAAGTGTAAGGTGCAAGGGGAGTGAAGCTTTGATGCCTCAGTGTGTAGTTGATGCTGCATCACTGGAGGAGGCAGGGAGGAGTTACAGGAATTTCTCTCAGGGACCATCTAGTTAAGTGTGATCTTTCCTCAGAGCAAGGGGATGACTTCCAGGGATACTGTCCTGCACAACATCTCTTGAATAACTTAATAAAGTCTGTTATGGCTTATTGTTTGTGTTTCTTATACAGAGAAAGAGGGATTCCCCAGAGGAGAGTAATGTACAATAAGAGAAACAGATTCAAGTGCTGGAATTACAGTAGAATCTAACAGAGACTTAGGAAGTCCAAATCCATTCCCTGTTGACATAACAGGACAGATATTCCTCTCTCAGTGTCAGCAATGCAGAGAGCCCGTGTTTCCCTGGCCAGAGTTACTTCCACCAAACAGCAACCAGCCTCTGCACCACCTCATGCACAGCTCTGGTTTGACACACAGAGCACACTCATCCCTTGTGTGTTCCACAGCACAGCAAACCCATTAAAGGTGGGCTGTGCTCCAAGATTTCTGGTACCCCTTATCCAACGTGCAGGCAGCAGCAGCATCACCACTGCTCCCACTTGCTTCATCTCTACTGAACAAATTGCTTGTGCTCATCCGTACAGCTCTTGCTACTATTTCCCAACCATCTGCCTTCTTAAAAACAGTTCATTATGTCAGGTGGACAGACTTGTTCGGGTGGACCTCCAAGGCATAGACAAGACTGATGCCAAAGCTAAGGGCAGCTATCCCAGACTGATGGCAGACATGGGACACAGTGTTATCCTCTCTTCATGCTCACAGGAGGTGTCCATTCTCCCTGGAAGAGTTTGTGCTGGGCATCTAGGATAACCCTTGATGGAGGCAACACTTCGGCATTCACCAGACCAACCTCAGGGCTTTCTGCAGTTCCCCTTCTAGAAACCTGTAGTGAAAGAGAAAACTTCTGCAGTTGCATTAGAGACTCTAAGTTCTCACCAGTTGCTGACAACCAGTTCAAGGCTTGCTATCACCAGTCATGGGTGTGATTGTGATAGAGGTCTGTGAGATTAGCCAGCTGCTCTGCTCATGCAATGTGTTCACTGAAAGTACAGAAGGCTGGTACAGGCTCTTACCCTATGTGCACTCTCCAGATACCCAAATTAATGAAACTCCTTAGTATCCTCTAGAAATATCTCAGCAAAGAGATTTCCAGTCTTCCCCTGTCTAAGCCCTAAGCAGAAGGCTCAGAGATAACTGACAACTACACCAGACACCTGCAAAAGAACAGCTATTTGAGACACTGCTCTGTGCCATGAGAGTTAAGGTTTTCATCCTACCTCAGATATTGGCAACAGAACACTTTTCAACACCTGGGCAAACTCTACTGACAATCTCCTACCGAGATTCAGGCACTGTATCAATACAAGTATGGGTCTGGCTGCCTGCAAGCTCTCAGCAGAGCATGTGATCAGCTCCTTGACCTCAACATGACAAATCTGGGGCGACAGGCTGGACAGGTCATTGCAGCCTCTTGCATAACCCATTCCAGGCCACCAGTAAGCCACCCATAAGCCAGGTCACCAAGAAATCATTCTGGCAGTGTCTGTCTTCCACTCCTCTCCCCACATGCCCTTCAGAGGCACTGTCCCTTTCCAGCTCCACTGCCAGACACACAGCATGTACAGAGGTTTCTTTCCACTTCTGTTCCAGCCACCAGGAGCTTCAGTCTCTGTCCAGACCAGAGAGGTAGCCCTAAGGCTACCAAATATACTCGTATGCCTCCACATTCCTAAGCCAACACCATGGCTATTGCTCCCTCATTTCTTTTTTGCCTACTCATCTCCTTTGAAGTGTGTCTCCATGTTCTCCCTCTCTTTTTTTAATTCTCATTATAAAGAGATCTGACAACCGCCACCCTGCAGAGAGGTCCAACTCACATACAACAGGCCCTGGGTGTCTCTCCAGCTTGATGCTGTTGCACACCAGCTACAGCAACAAAATCATAGAATCATAGAATCACTTAGGTTGGAAAAGAACTTTCAGATCATCAAGTCCCGCCATTAATGCAGCACTGCCAAGTCCACCATTAAACCATGTCCTTGACTGCTAAGTCTACATGTCTTCTAAATACCTCAAGGTATGGTGACTCAACCACACCACATCCCTGGGCATCCCCCTCCCAAGGTCTGACAACGTTTTTGTTGAACAAATGCTTCCTAATGTCCAATCTAAACCTCCCCTGGCATAACTTGAGCCCTTTCCTCTCATCCTGTTGCTTACTTAAGAAGAAGACACTGATCCCCATCTCACCACAATCTCCTTTCAGGCAGTTCATTGTAAAGATCAATAAGGTCTCCCCAAGCCTCCTTTTCTCTAGGCTAAAGAGCCCCAGCTCCCTCAGGTGCTCCTCATCAGACTTGTGTTACAGACCGTTCACCAACTCCATTGCCCTTCTCTGGACATGCTCCTTCCTGAATTGAGGGGCCCAGAACTGGACACAGGACACAAGGTGTGGCCTCACCAGTGCCGAGCACAGAGGGACCATCTCTGCCCTGGTCCTGCTGGCCACACTATTGCTGATACAAGCCAGGATGCCATTGGCCTTCTTGGCCACCTGGGCACGCGCTGGCTCATGTTCAGCTGTTGTCAACCAGCACCATCAGGCTCTTTTTCACTGGACAACTTGCTGCCTGGAGCAGTGGGGACACTGGTAACAACATGGCAGTGTCACCATGGTGTCAGTGAGAGCTGTCAGCCTTCCTTCAGGAACACACTACCAGGGCTGCATCTTCTTTCTCACCTGGTATTAAGAGGTCTCCACCTCTCTCCTGTCTCTTTGCATCAGGCTTGCATCTTTACTGGCCTCAGGTATTTTTTCTACAGGCAAAAATCCTGGTGAGAAGTCTCCTTACTTTTGGGCACACACCTGTTTGCTTTAGGTCTGTCTTTGGTGAAGGTTTCAGCATGGTCAGGGCAGCAGCCATTCCACAGAGGGGAGGTGCCACCTCATTGCTCTGGGACTGCAGCAGTGCTAACCACAGCCCCAAGGTCCCAGAGGTGCTCTATGCAATGCCAGAGCACACAACTCTGCAGAAACCTTGGCCATGGAGTAAGAAGGCTGCCAGGGTGTGACTGGGTAGGAATGCTGGCAGAGGGAGAGAGGGGAAGGTGTCTTCCAGTAAGCTGAGGCTGCGAGGGTGTGAGCTGAGAGACCAGACTGCTGGACAGGGAATAGATGCATTGGGCTAAAATCATCTCAGTCAAATAAACTCCCTCTCTGCCTGTGATAGTAACTTATTCCCACCTCTCCTGCCTCTCCAAGGGCTGGAGCACATGAGAGAACATGTTCTTGCACATCACTTTGAGCAGCCACTGGGAATAATCTGCATTGGGTGCAAGAAGCCAAATTAGGTATTTCCTTCCTCACTGTGCTTCTGAAGAGGTTTCAAGAGACAATGCTCCTTTTGCATTTTGTTTTAAGGGAATCAGTTCATTCAACAGGGAGTCCAAAACCAATTTGGCTAAAAGACACATGGCATAATCTGTCAGTGTAGTTTCACCCTCCCTCCACTACCTCATCAAAATTAACATAACCTTCTTGATGAGGAGTAATGGCTGAATCTTTAAAAAGAGGCAGGAAGGTATTTGAACTTTAAGGAAAATATAAAAAAATCTTTATTCAAACATATTAATATGTATTAAGAAGGACAGAAAATAATTACATGGTGTTTACACTGAGTTATTTAAACAGGAACAGAGTGCTTGGCAAATTAACATATAGAACAATACTGCTCTGGTAGCTCAAATAATAATAAGACCTAATAGGATTCCCCTATCCCTGATTCTGCTGAATCCAAGTAAGGCTGATTTAAAAGTTGTAAATTTGCAGGAGGTGGCTTCTGAGACAACAAAAAGCATTTCCAAGCTCTGAAAAACAAGCTTTGAGGATGTGACAACACATGAAAAATTCCTTCAGCTGTGCCTCTGCTCAGCACGGTTTGAGTGAGCTGAGGCTGCCCTAGCGGCAGGTTTGTCATATCTTGCTTCATTTCCATATGCATTCTGCTCCTGTGGCTTTCTTGGCAGCTTCCTCTCAGCTGGTACTGCACCCCACTGCATCAGCACACACAGAGTGAGTTCCTGGACTGGTGGACTTGCAGAAAACAGGCAACGCTGTCAGGAGGCACCAGGAGAAGTGTCCCTGCCCGGGGCAGCTCACAGGCTTGATCTCAGCAGGCTGCAGTGTTTGAGGCAGACATGTGGGGAGGACAGAGAGGAACAGGCAAATAGAAAGTGAGGAAGAAGTAAGGAAATACCTCAGCCAGCAGAGACACAGCTCAGCTAAGTCTCCTGAAAATTCCTCAGAAAATTAGAAAACCAACAAGATAAGCACATATGCTGGCAGGGACATGCATGTGTGAAGGGCATGCACACACAGATGTACCTGTGGGGAGGGCTCAAATGTGTGAGCGTTTGTCTGAATAGCAATAACCTCCTGGTTCCATTTTACTGCCACATCAAAAATAAAAGAGGTGCTGGAATAAAAGGGTCTGTGTGTGGGATCAGCATAAGAGAATGAATCTGCACAGGAAACAGCAGCTTTTTATGTTTAAAGAAGATGGAGAGGGATGCAAGTTTAGAAACACACCAGACAGCAGCACTAAACAGTTTTCAGTGAACTCCACACTCATGTAAAATGCCAGCATCTTGGACTAAACACCTTTGTTAGAAGTGATTGAATCTCTAACAGCTGCGGCAAAATGCCCTCACTTGCAAGTGTTACTGGTGGATAAGCAAAATTATCTTACTATTATTGCTATTTTTAGCAGCACCCATAACGCTAGCTGCTTTCCAAACAGATTTCTCCCCAGTGAGCTTGCTACAACTGTTGTGTGCACATGGATGTCAAATTATTTTCTTCTGTAGTACAAGTTGCTCACTGTAGGCTTCAAAGTTCAGAAAGCACCATGGTGTGTGAAACTGGAGTTAAACAACCCAAAGACTATAATTGCATGAGGTTTATAAGAGCAATTCTCTCCCTGCAAGCCCCATTTATCCTCTGGACCATAAGATTTTTAATATTGAAAAGCATGCTTGATTTTAAATTCATACTTAAATTCGTAAAAAAAACACTGTGCTTGTCTATGTTTGAACTAACAATTTTATTTTCATTTATCACTGCTACAATTTTTGTGGACAATATAATCATCAAATACTTTTGTGAATAAAAAATAATAAGTGAAAGCTTAGAGATTTAGAGAATAATATTTCAGGAATTTTGCCTCAAATAACCAGGTCTTTTTTTTTTTTTTTTTTTTTGTGCACTCATATGCATGAGGAAAAAAAGTGGTGTTCTTTCAAATAAAAAAAACATCTTTCTCATTAGGACTGTGTTTATCACACTTTCAAATGTTCTGCAAACCAATGCCCCTATTTGTCACTGTAATTCAATATAATAAAAGCTGTCAAAACTGCTCACTTTGCTCACTAGAGACAAATTTGCTGAAGTTTTGCAGCACGAGCCAAATAACACAGCACCAGATCCTCCAGCTTTTATTTCACTTTGCTCTAGGCACTATTCATACTGGTTTCTGTGTAATTTTTGCTCAAGAAAGGGCTGAAAGTTTCAGGTTTTGAACATGAGACTTTTTTAGAAATAAACAGCACAGAAATCCCATTTACAAAGAACACTGGGTGACTGGAATGGTACTGCTTGTGAGCTTTATCTCTGAAATGTCATGCTTATTTCCTTCAGATTATTGCAAAATACAGACTAACTACATCCTTGATGAAATTCTCTCAAGGTCTATGAGGTCACTCTCAGGATTACACACTGCCTGACCTTTTTTAAACAAAGTTCAGAAGCACTGTATTTTGATGCCTACTACCATTTCAGAGATGTTAGTTTGTTCCACTAAAAACAAAGATTATAGATCTCTTCCCTCGTGGGAAGAGGTTTGATGAAGCAACTCTCAGTTATTACCTTGTCCAGAGATTCCAGCACCACACTGTGTCCTTCTGGCAATAGACAAAATAGACAAAGTTATCACTCAAGGACAGCCTTGAGTAATGGCTACATTTTCCATGGTTTTAAAAAACATGTTTTGATGCATTAAATAGAGCAAACACACTAAGAGCTATGTGTTGGGAATAGGTAGAGTGGCAGGACAAAAGCAGCCGGGACAGTGGTTAGGGCAGAAGATTAGAGTCGGCTGCTCTTTTTAGTCTTCACCACACTACGGACTTGTCCTGAGATTTGGAGAGGACTTTTATGGTAAAATCTATAAACTAGAGTCCTTCATCTCACACCTTTGAACTGCCTTTCTGCATCTGTGCAGACCACAGCAGTTAAGCATATCAAAACACTTTTACAGGCTCAGATAAAAGCTGCGAAACATTAACAGCTGTAGTGGCCAACCAATGCATTTTTACCTCTTTTTGAACATGTGCCCAAAGACCATTTGATAAAGATGTGTTCTACACCTGTAAAGAAATAGATTTCTACATAGACACAGGGGTCCTAGTAAGACTAGAGAACATGAAAAACAAGATGAAATCTACTGATGACTACAGCTCCTCTGACTGAATCCTTTATTGAAGCTGCGTGGAAAGGCCCCTCCCTGAGTTTTTACTCCAGCCATTATTCCTAACTTGGCATCCAGAAGTCAGCCTTAGCTTCCAACCTGAAAAGAAGAAAGCAGATAGTTAAGCTAACACACACTAGCCTCCCTTAGGCATTCAGGGTATTGTGCATGTGATAAAGGATTGGATAAAACAGTGGCAAAACTCTGCTATCTTCCAAGGCTCAGGAAAATAAACCACAAAGACAATTCAACAAAGTCCTCTTTGTTCCTGAATAGAACCAACAAAATGAAAGGAATCTGGTGGAAGAGAGAAGGCAAGAAAGAGGTCTGCTGCAGGGAGCAAGTACAGACAGAATCGCTCTTTGCCGGTTCCTCTGACAGAGCAAGTGCATGATTATCACATGAGCCTCACAAAGACTGGAATTAAAGGGGCTGACTCGGCTGTCACATCGCTTAAGCTGCACTGAGGTCAAAGGAGTTCGGACTAACCGAGGTCAGCAACACACAGCCTGGGAAGTAGGGGTCTCTTTTTCTAAGCAACAATTGCTCAGGTTGGTAAAAATAGATACCTAGAACCCATGATGGCTTACAAAGCCATCCCTTTGTATCAGATTCCCACAAAGTGCTGTATATAATCAATAGCACTCTGAAAAGAACAGAATCACAATGAAGGCAGTCAGGTGGTCCCTAGAAACAAGTGTAAAGGGCAAAACACACAAGAGAAGTCACCATCTGTGCTAACCCTTTAAAGACCAAGGGAAAAAATAGTAAGTCTGAAATACTGGCACACAAGTATGATAGAATCCAAATGCAAACAGGTGTCAATGGCATGACCGTAGGGGAGTCTGCTATTTGCAGGTCTCCACATGTCTCCTGTGTATTATTTCATGAATCATGTCCCCAACAGAGACTTCTCTTTGCTGATTTTCAGTGATGCCAGGGCTACTGATAAATGTCTCTGTGCTAAAAATAGTACCTATTCTCTCCCATGCCCTCTGTCCCCTTTCAGCCTCCACTTCATATGAATCAGCTCCAAGAGAGGGGCACTGACCTCGTCTCACCAGGAATATCAAACATCTCCACAGCTTTGATGAACCTTTTGATGAGAGTGGAAAAAGGAGAAATGTACACATCAGCTGTGTAATCATGTGCTGGATGGGTCTGGATGCATCCTAAGGTTTGTGTTTAAAAGCAAAACCGATACACATCTCCTTTGGTATGCAAGCACAGAAAAGCACCCTTTGTTTTTGTGTGGTTTTGTGGGGGTTTTTTCTGGAGGCTTCAGTACTGATTGGATGGGGTCCACAGAAGAATCTACTAATTTTGTCATAGACATAAAACTATATCATTTTTGCCATTATCATCACTTTCCAGATAAAACCAAGATCAGGATATTAGTGGATTTGTTGCTCCACAACATGGATTAAATAATTGTCTCTGCCCAATAAACCCATATTCACCTTTGAATCCTGATTTTTGAGTCAGGATTTTCCATCTTGACGTTATTTGTGGCAACACACAAGATTTTTAATATACTTTTTACAAATAAAGTCTGTGCCCCCCTCATTTCTTGAGTCATATCACTGGGGCATCCTGGTAAAAAACTAGATCTACTGGACACTGATAGGGTGAACAGACCCAGGTTTTCAAGCATCATTCTGCTACACCTCCTTTGTGGACAGAAAGCTTGCAAAAAAAAATCCTGAGACTAAGACAAAGCTAAGTGGGCAACCTGCACAACCCCCAGGGGATCTTCACAGATATGCTCAAGCCAACAGTGCAGATGAACCTGAGAAAACAGTCCTTGGGTAAGCTCAGTTATCCTTTACAACCTGACTGTTAATGGCTATGTGTTTACCTGTCCTTGAGGAAAGAGCCTCTATTGTGCCTTATCAAACACAGAGGAATTCCCAGTGTCCTCAGGAAGGTCTGGGGCTAAAGTTAAACTGATAACTCCAAATGCACTATCTGTCCTTCATCATTTGACAGACTTTAAACTGGAAGCGCTGTAACAGCAGAAAACTGCAGGTCTTTTTAATTTCTGTTCTTTTAATCCAATCCTACTGCATATTTTCTGTTCTGTTGCAAAGCTTTAGGCATTGCTGTTGCTGTGCCCCTAGGTCAGAATCACCTTGCAGAAGGAGATGCCAATGCCTGCTGTTAAGGGGTTTGTGTATGTGTTGAGGCCAGGTGAAGGACAACTGTCTCCACTGATGCTACCTTACAGGATCCTGGAGGAAGCAACACAGAGTGATTCCACAGAGTGAAAGCCAGCACCTACAATGCTTGTGAAGCAAGTGGGTAAATCCTCAGACCATGGAAATTGGGCTTTCTGATAGAGATGGAATCCAGAATGACGAGAAGATGAGAAGCAGGCACTCCAATCATGTGCAGCCTGGGCAAGGTGAGGGGC
This sequence comes from Eopsaltria australis, assembly GCA_034509425.1. Taxonomy (NCBI): domain Eukaryota; kingdom Metazoa; phylum Chordata; class Aves; order Passeriformes; family Petroicidae; genus Eopsaltria; species Eopsaltria australis. The sequence continues at coordinate 4,698,091 of JAVTVJ010000012.1, read as the reverse complement.
TTGTTCTTAGGGACCTGGAAGTGTTTACTTCACCAAACAGTAGCACTCTGTTGAGCATTCTCCACTGAAAATGTTTTGGTTTTCTCTGTAAGAAAGTTTATTCTTGTATCTCCAAAGTGATGGGAAGAAATGCCAATTTCTCTTTCTGCTTGTTGTCACCAGTTCCTCAGCTCAGCATGTCTTGCTGGTAACTTGTCCTCCCATTGCAATAAAGCAGCCTTGGTCTTTCACACCATGTTAAAGAAAATAACCAACAGAGTACTTGAACCAGGCTTGGCTTGACTGCAGATTTCAATTGAGTTCAGCAGTAAAAGGAAACCCTGTTAGTACTACTTCCCCACAGCTAGCTTTGCTCAGTGCCTAGTGTTAAGATAAATTATGTTCTTCAGCGTGTAGGATGAAATAAGAGTTGCTATCACAGCAGGATGAGTTTCTCAAACATTACTTACATTAGGCAGCAATCTTTTGCTCCCACAAAAGGAAAAATTTTGAAAATAGATAACCAAGCTTATCTTGGAGATCTATCACTTGGGGCCATAATCCATGATCCATGCAGACTCAGTGCGAAGTATATCATTTTGTCTAACAGCCTTTAAATGGGACTTTGACAGAACTATTATTTTCTTCTGAATGATATATAAACAAATTTGGTTCTACAACTTCATCTCCAGTCATCTCTGTTCATTGTTCTTTTATTGCAAGTATTTCTTGGCATGGTTTAAGAACTACTGAAGTATTTAATAGCTGTTTAAAAGTAACAGCTATTATTACTTAGACTAGACATAAATAGAGGACAACTAAACAGGTCATTACCTTTGCAAGTAAAGTGTGTATGAAGAAGGATTTAAGAGAAATGAAATTATAAATCCAGTTACTCCATTATTCTCTGTGTTTTAAGTGAGAAAGCAGAATGGGTTTGGAATATTAAGTACAGGGTCAGACTACGCTGAGTCTAATACAAATATGAAGGTACTGTTAGAGAGAATTTGCCAGTTGCTTAGCCCTTGGAGAGCCACTTCTGGGACTGCTTAGGTAGGGATTCTTGGCTCTACATCTCAAATGTGATCAACATTTTGCTTGTAATTCTTGGTCACTAAAGGGTATGCCAGTTATGAGCAAGAATGTGTTTTCCATTTAGATGGGGAAATTAGGGGGAAAGGTATAAGATGGAGTGTCTCATTTCTCTTGACATCTATCCAAAATCTTTAAAAATCAATGCAAATCTTTCTCTTGAGTTCACCATGCTCTGGATCATATCCTTACAAAACTCATTTTATTGTCAAGTCCATTTCTTCTTCCCCATTCTGTTGCTCAGTTTGCTCTCTGCTGTTAGGAACTTTTTGCAAATATTAATAAATCTGTATAGTCTTTGGCCTTTAGCTGAGTCTCAGTTCCATGGCACACTGTTACACTGTATGCGTGACTGCATGGTTGAGGGTTGCTCTGGAAATTACTCATAAAAATTAATTGTCTGGTAATACCACAATTGTCAATATGTGTAGGTTGCAGCATTCCCCCTGTGGGCTGTTGTAGCAGATCATAAAACTTCATTTCCAGGAAAGTTTCAAAACTTTTATTTTCTAGGGAACATTAATTATCAGAGTCCAGATGACCTGTCCCATTTCTCCATTCACTTCATGTCTTTTTTCTCTCATCAGACATGGTAATTTGAAGGCAACTGGCAACAGATCACATGTCAGGCTCCTGGTTTTATGCCCTGGTTTCATATCAATGTCAGCTGAAGTGTTTAAAAGCAGCCAGACTCATAAGGCTAATCCCCAAATGAATGTTTGTGTGTGACCATTTCCCCATTGTTAAACTTTTGTACCAACAGCTGATTTACAAGTCTGACACTTACACAGACATATGCTTTGGCATTCTGCAGGCTCCCTGAGACTCATGCCCTCCAGTACTGCTTGTTGACCTCCTCTTCAAACTCAGGACATTGATGGATCATCACAATGGACAAGCCAGTCTGGACCTACATGGTCATAAAAACTCTAGTCATGTCCCTGCTGGAGTTTACAACGATGCATTCTTTCACTGAGAAATTATATTCTCTTGAGATCAAACCTTTTGCAGGTACCTACCAGCTCTTACAAAGTTCTTACCTGGAGAAAATTCTCATGCCTAGGACAAAATACATCAAAAAGCAAGAAAACTTTCTCCCCTCCTAGATAATCATCCTATGATCAAGACATTGACTGGTGGCACAGCAGTCCAGATTTCAAGTTTCTGTTCTGCAAGATGTCAGAATCCTGTGTTCCAGGCAAGCTTTCTGGCCACCAAAATATCAAGCTATTCTTGTATTCTGTCTCTCCTGTTGGACCTGTTTCACTTTGCATAAATAAATAACCATTGATTGAACAAGGGCTTGAACTCAGACTGCCCATTGAACTATTGGTCTTTCCCCAGGTCAGTGAATAGGTAACTGTTTGCATGAAGTTAGCAAGTTGCAGAACAACAGAAGTAGCTGAGGGGGTCCCAAAAACACTAGGAAAAAAAAAGAAAGCCACTTGGTAAAGTCATTTAGTAGAGTATGAATCACCTGTTTTTCAGTCCTTGACCTGAATGAGGAAGAAGGACTACTAGCTGTTCTAGGAGAGACTTTGTCAAATCATCTGAAAGGTCATAATTCCACCAAATTTTGAAAAACACTTCTTTTCTTTCTGAAGAAAAAAAAAAAAAAACCTTTAGCTAAATGATCTTCCAAAAAAACTCTTGCATTAAAATGAAGGTGCTAAGTATTTTTAGCATCACAATATCTTGGTTCTTAAAGTTTCTGGAACTTCTGCCCCAGACATGAAAAAGGACCTCACTGTTCCATTTCCAAGTGGAGTGATTTCTTCACCTAACACTCTTCCCAGCTTTGCTGGCATTTTTCTAATGAAGGTTTAAGTCTATTACTTACACAGTGTTTTCACATGACAATTATGAGTTTTAGTCATATTTAGTCATACAGGAAGAAAACTGAAAGCAATAGGGAAAATTCAGTGATTAGTGTAACATTGCCATAAAAGGTCATATAAAAGGTAAAACAAGAACTGGAGAGGTTGAGTTCTAATCTTCTTACCTTGCTGCTAGATAATTTACTGCAATAACTTTAATATTTACATTTGATGGTCAAAAATATTTATTTTCAAGCATCTCTTTGATAAGGAACTTGGATTAAGTTCTTTGATTAGGAATTAAAATCCATGTTTTAGTCAGACTCACCTCTCTATAAGCATATCAACAAATTGGTATGGCTGTAGACATAAGAGTCTGCTTTTTCTTTAATGTCATACAATCATTCTCATAAGCACTTACATAAAATCAGTTAAGAGTTAACCAACTAAAATATACAAATATGCGGGAGGTTTTATGAAGAACTGCAACTTCAAAAGGAGTTGGTTTAGGGGTCATGACCCCATTTTTTGCAATAACTTATGCATCACAAACTTACGTAATTGGCAGCAGATAACATATCACACTCTCAGTTTTATGTCCTTGGTTTGACAACAGTGTCAATTGAAGTATTTGCTAACTGCAGAACAAATGGAGACTCATAGATGAAAATGTTTTCATTCCAAAACTGATGTTTGTAGCAAAACATTCCCCCTTTATTGTTCTTTTTTAACATTACTAAATTCAGTATCAGAAATGGATAGGGGTTTACACATAATTTTGAACATCAAAAAAATAGTTCTGAATATTATTTATCCTAGCAAAATGGAAATATCTGAGATATGAAAGTATATATTTTTCTAAATAAGATATTGTCAGCACGAAAGAACACATATGAAGTGGCCTTTATCTAAATCTTTATCTTTAAGGTATGAATCAGTTTCAAGATAAATTATTGGGAAATGAGTGACCTGGATTTTAAAATGTTTTAGCAGAGTAGGTTTAAGTCTACTTTTTCCTTTTCCTAGAGACTGCATTAAACAACAGCCAGGAGGCAAGTCTAGACAGCTTCTCTGTGTCGAAACTGGACACCTGTACCATCCACTCAAAAGGCCCATGCTCTTGGGACATTGGAATCTTCACAGCAGCCGCAGCAGAAAATGCATGAAGCAAAAAGTTATTATACAGAAGGGAGGCACTTAAAAGAAACCTTAGTAACTTAATGTCTTAATATCTATTTAAATTCAATGGTGGAGAAACCAAAACTTATCAAGTCTCTTTTTGAGCGATCTGAGGCTGAGGAGTGGGATTTGTTTGGGGTTTGGCTCTTAAATGTGCATTTTATTGGGTGCAGTTCTCTTCCAAGACACTTCTTTCTCAACAGTGCACATATTGATACACACAATATTGAACATAATTCCCAACACTGTACAACAGAGAGGAAGAGAACAGTGGCAATTTTATTAACATGAAGTTTTCCACTTGACCAAATTACAAATTAACGTTGGGAAACAATTATATGCCATCAGTTTAGTAAAGCATTTGTGATTATTTCTTATCTGAACCTGAATTTAAACTGACCTGAAGAAAACATGATACATGTTTTGAAATCTGGCTCACAGTAGATTATCACCTATGATGTACATTATTTGGTAGACAAGGTTTTTGAGTCAACTTTATTGAAAACTTCTGGTATCCGGGAGAGTAAATGGCCTTGAATGAGACTCTATGATGTAGCTAAACTAGCACAAGTTATAAATAACAGACAAGGAAAAGAAAAAATTGTAATGAATAGCAGGAGGAAGGACAGCAAACTAAAAAAAAATGGAAAAAAATGAAACTGATATGCATAAGAAAAAGAGATACTCATTATAGAATCATATAATGTTTTATGTTGTAAAAGGCCTTAAAACTCATTGGATCCACCACTAAACCATGTCCCCAAGGGCCAAATCTACATGTCTTTAACATGTCTACTTTTTTTTTAACATGTCTACTCCTAGGGAAGGTGATTTCACCACTTCCCTGGAAAGTCTCTTCCAATGCTTGACAACCCTTTTCATGAAAAAAATTTTCCTAATACCTAATCCTAACTTTCCCTACCACAAATTGAGGCTATTTCCTTTTGTCCTACTGCTTGTCACCTGGGAGAAGAGCCCAACTTCCACCTCGCTACCTTCTCTTGGGTAGTTGTAGAGAACAATAAAGTTCCCTCCCCTCAAGACTCCTTTTCTCTAGGGGAAATTTGGCTTGAAGGGATTCCATAAACTGACCACATCCATTTCTGTTTCTTTATGTAGGGCCAACTGCATCTTTCTTCTTAGCAAATTATTTTTTCTTATCCTTTTCTTAGAAACATTTCAGCACAGATTTTATTCAACTTCCGTAGTGCTTCATTGCCCTTATCATTACAAACATTTTCGTGATGTCTGACTCAAACCTCTCTTGTTGATATACAATGTTGCATTCAGTTCTGAACAACACACACTCAAAAATATCTGGATTGTATCTGCACCAGCATTTTAGTTCATCCTTACATATTAGACTCTGATTCACATAACAAAACAAACTCATGCTCACAGAATTTGAGACAAAACTAAATCAGAAAATGCATTCCAGAAGTCCATATAATGATCTCCAACCAGTACATACATGCAGTTTGAGGGACCAGCCCAGAACTATTCCAAAACCTTAAAGCATGCATGACTGTGGATGTTAAGCCCTTAGTACCAAACATTTTACTCTATAGGTCCTGTTTTGCTTTCACCCCACGCTCTTACAAGGCCACACTACTTACTAAAGTAGATACAGCTGCCAGCAAACACTCACTGAAGAACAGCAAAAGCTGTGATGGGATGGAGAAAGCTATTAATTAGGAAAGAGGAAGCCAGATGCAAAAAGGCAGCAAAAGGCATTTTATAGGCATCGTTTGCCCTGGTCCCTCTTACATAGAATAATTATGGTCATGCAGCTGTGCAGCCCTTTGCTGTGAGGTGACCAGCACCCTGGGTTTGAGGACACAAAGGTAGATTATAAGAGCCAAGAACTATATTGCCTTTAATAATGTCAGATTTTAATTTGGTATCTCAGAACATAAGCAAGGATAAGATGTAACTAAGATAAGAAAAAAAATAAATACTCAATTTCAGAAAACAATGAACTGGCATGACGTCTTTTAAACAATGGAACAGTCTCCCAGACTCTTCCCAGTAATGGAGCCTATTTGTTTGGTGCTTTTATAGCCAGATTGGCAAATGCTAGAAAACAGCCTGCAGGATATAATCTTGCTTTGGCAAGAGATTGGGCTGGATGATCATTTCCATCTAAGTTTCCTCCCAATTCAGGCTCAAGTTTTGGAAGCAGAATCTTTCTTGCTTTGTATTTGCCATTTGAAACCGTATTTCAGCTGGAACTCCTAGGTATGACATTTAGTCTCAATAAATTCTGGTTAGAGCTCTTGGGATATGATACAAACCTCATCAGAGATTACTGGACTGCTCCCACTGCTGTGGGGACCCTCAGAACAAGCCTTTGATATTCACAGAAATGGATGCATGTCTGTGGACGTGTGAGAAGTCAGTGACTCTTCCCTTTAGACTGGCAAGAGGCAGCCCAGCATTAACAGAAACATTGTGCAGCACTGTGAACAGGTGACTTTGCCTGACCTACTATTTGCTGCAAAACAGTGGAACACTGACACAGTGACACAGCTTCTGGATTCAAGCTGACTTGTACCTTGTCAGTCTGCTACCTGCTCTCAGAGAAATGTCTTCAATTAATTGCTAATAAGCAAAAAAAAAAAAAAAAATCCCAAAACAGCTTCTCCCTTTTGACTCATCCCATGTGCCTCCTCTCTTTAATGCCTGTCATCAGAATGTCAGTACACAGAGGCATGAACTAGTATTATTTAATCTCTAATAAGGATCAAGCAATCTAGCATCTTGACCCAACAAAGGCAACAGAAACCGAGGGAACTGCACTGCACTCACAGCAGCTGAGAGTTTTACTGGTTCTTTGGGGGCCAGCTTATCCTGTCAAAATTTCTGTAGTGTTGAATCTTCTTCTCTGAAAATTTATTTCTTAAAAATATCCCAGTTTAGCCAGCTATAAATGGGTCATCTAAGCCTTACAAGTAATTTTGAAAAATTACAGCCATATCCTTGAATGAAGAGGCCACATTTTTATTTCAGCAATATGGATATAAATTAGAACCCTTCCTTCTCTCTCTCTCAAAATAAAGAACAATGCTATTTACTGGACTATATATTGTAGCACTTCAACACAAATACATGCACACTAAGACCACCAATACCAAATGCAGAATTATTTATTGCCCTGTGAAAGATAAGTACACACAACAAAGCAAGCAGAAAAAAAATTGAAAACAAGTTTTAAAATTAAGATTACAGAGAAGAAATAACAGGAGAAAAACTTAAACACATTGTTGCCCCAAGAGGATGTGAATTTCAATGGAAAATAACTACCAAATGTTTCCAAAGCCAACCACAAAAAATGAAATAAGATTCAACTTAAATGCAATTTATTCTGAAGATTTTGTTATTACAGAGTCACACATGCATGTAGAATTCATGGTTATTTCTCAAAAATTAAACTCTTCTGGGCTCAGATTTGTGTAACACCAAAAAAGGGTTTTAAAAAGAGAAATCCCTCTATTCTGTGAAACAGTTTCTGGGAACTTTCCTGGAAATCCCAGCAAGACCAGCCAAAGAAAATTATCTATGGGGAATTGTGATTGTTGCAGCAAATATGAGCTTATACTCTGATTCATTTAATTAAGTTCTTTGAGTGAATAATGGGATACAAAACAAGGGGTACACTGAAGAAGAGTAATCAAGCTATAACAAGACCTCTCCAGTTATTAACTGTAAATTACACAAATGTAAATCCAGATCAGCAAAAAAGCCCTACCACACTTACATGTTATGATTTTTCAATAGAAGCTTTAAAGCAACATTTGTCAATGGTGTTAATTTTAAATTATATGGCTAGTGACAACACTGTATACCACCCAAGATTTTAGCATGCTGGGAAAATCACATTTCTCTTTTGAAGTTATATTTCAAAAAAACCAATAATTTTTGAATTATATTAATGAGTACAGAGTGAGAGAAGAAAACACACGCAGTGAATAAGTTAAAATTAAAAAATAGATGTATAAGAGACATATTAAACGTCCATATTCCAAAGCCTGAGTGACTTTTCATTTCTATTTCAATTTATATGAATAGAAATGTGCGATAATTGTGGTAGGAAAATAGAAACTGTTCTCTCCTAAGCAATACTGCTGCTTGCAAACAGCAACAGCACTGTTAACACATTCATTTGTATTGTACTGTATTAGTAATAGTCAAAAATTGTTATGAACTTGTGGTTATTGAGTGAAGTGCATTGATAGGTCCATGAATTCCTCTTGGACAAACACACAAGACACTCAGCAACTATGGATCTGTGGCTATTATTAGCATTGTCTTTGAGTAGGTCAGCAGCTACATTTGAGTGAAGACTGGTCTCCAGTGGTCCACAAGTAGATGTACATCTACCCATGCTTATTGTGATACAGCTTGGAGAAGAGCCACTTTGGAAAAATGACATTAAATCCTGGGAAGAAAGTATAGCAGGAAGAAGTTCACTACTCAGAGATGGAGTACTGAACTCTAATTTAGATGCTGCTAAATTAGAACTGATGTGGATAACCTTTTAATGAAGTGTAGCAACAGAGATTAAAAGAGACACAATGTTTTATATTCATCTCTGCAGTTTCTGGTGTAACATTCAAAACACCACTATAACTAAGGCATGACAGCTTGGACCAGGACTTCCAACAGTTTTTTTTAAAGTATGTTATGTCTCAGTATGGCCTTGAAAATTTGCCTTAGTCACACCTTGTGTTTCAGATTACTCACAGGTTCCTGCGACATTTTTATGTTCAAGCTGGGAAGGATCAAATAGGCCAGCTGAAAAAACTTAATGCACTTCATTTTTCCTACTAAAGAAATAAAAATTTTTTAAAAAAAAATTTTTTTCAAAGGTAAACAAAAAATTCAACAAACAAAAGAAAAACCTACCAGATATATTTTAACAAAGAGTTGTATTTTGGGCATTTATACCACCATCCAGCTACAAATACAGCAGATTCTAGGGCGGTTTTATATAGCTCAATTACAGCAGAAGAGGAAGCAAAAATTTGCACCCCACACTTCAAATGCATATGGGAAGAGGAATCCTGCATTTGAACAGCTGTCTTATGTGGAAAAGAGTGACTTCATCCCCAACACACAAGATATCTGAACTGTCAGAAAGCTGCTAACAACCTCTTCAGTACTGTCATCCTCATGTACCTCAGGACACAAAGACCTGGGCTGAACTCCAAAACTACATTGTTCAGCAGCTGAATGACAAAAATCCATCTAGAATTTTAAAATTGTAAATCAAATTAACATGCAGTAAATAATGAATTTTGCAGTCCTTACTTAGTAAAACAATTTCCTCACATCACCTTTCCCAGAAAGTGAAGGCTGAAACATAATACAGAGTGCTAAATTAAACCTCATACAAATATTACTGACATGTGCAGAGGTAGCCTGCTTCAAGTGCTTACTCACTGAATGCCATTCAAACAAATGGCAAGTTATTGGGGGTCAGGGGCAAGCATTACATGAGGATTTTTCAGCTATTCAGAGCTGTGAATCAAAGGTGATGTATTGTTAAATTGAATATCTATACAAGAGGGCTGTGGTTACAGAGTTTGATGGCAGTGAGCACTGTACTGAATTTAAATGTCACCTTATTTATCATCCTGTATTATTTTTAGAATGTTTAGTGCTAGGAAATATACTTATGCAACTTTAATTCTATACTAAAAAGCTCTCTATAAAAGAAAAAAAGTTGATGCCAGAACTTTTCAGAAAAAATATTTTCAGTTTCTACGGTTCCCATAGCTGTGAAAATAAGCACCTCTTCAACTATAGTCTATAACTGTATTCACCATATCAGGTCATGTTGGGAAACTTCCATGCAGGTGTTTAACAGATTATGGCTTGATGTCATAAAAGAAAAAAAAAAAAGTATCAAACACCAAATAAAGTAAATCATTTTTACACAAGGAATGGAGGATAAATATTTTATAAAGTCCTTCTCTGACTGATTAGAACCTAGAAATGAGAAAAAGTTCCAAACACCTTTAAAAGTGATTCATTAAATGCTGGAGGCTGTCACTGCCTCCTATAGACACATGCTCAAATTTCTTGGTCTCCTGTCAGAGACCAACTGGCCAAAGTGATGGTGGCACCCACTAACTAAGCAACTTCTGTCCTGATTACCCAGATGAGCTTCTGCTCTCAAAAAACAGGGCTGCTCAGCACAGGACCCCCTCCTATTTTCTCAGTACACACAATTTTCCAGCTTTGTTCCCCCTAAAAAGGGTTCATATTCAGGGAGCCTGCTAGGACTAAATTTGGGTGGTTCTTAGCAAGAGATGGATATTAGAACCAAAATATTCCCATTAAATCAGCCAGATCTAGGATCCTCCCCTTCTTGCTTCTTAATTGTCACCATGACAATGTCAACACTTCAATCATCAGTGCTGAACATATGCGAGATGTGGCCCAGCTTGTCTCTTGGAGTCGTTACCTAGACTGCTTTCAGATCCACTACTGCATTTGGTTTATATTTCTTCAGTTTTCTTCAGAGTCAGAAAGCTGGAGAAAGGGGATGAGTACCAGACAGCCCTTGTGGCATACAGAAAATAGCAACATAATGCCCAGCTCTTAGGCTAACAGAGAGAAAGTGCTTTAAAGGCCAACTTCAACACTGCTGTTGGAAGGAACTGATATCAGGACTGATTGCTGCAATATCGCTTTGGCATCTGCCTCAAAAAGAGGTGTGTGCTTTGTCACAATAGCTGGGGTCACTGTAAGTCACACGAGGAGCATCTGAGGGAGCTGGGTTGTTTAGCCTGGAGAAAAGGAGGCTCTGTACAACTGCCTGATAGAAGGGATTCCAGCTGGGAATCAGCCTCTTCTCATAGCAACCAGCGACAAGAAGAGGAAATGGCCTCAAGCTGCACCAGGGGAGGTTCAGGTTGGACATCAGGAAGAACTTCTTCTCTGAAAGGGTTGCCAAGCATTGAAAAAAAGGATTGTCAAGCATTGGAACGAACTTCCCAGAGAAGTGGTGGAGTCATCATCCATGAAGATGTTCAAGAAATGACTGGACGTGGCAGTTAGTGATATGGTTTATTTGACAAGGTGGTGGTCAGTCAAAGGTTGGGCCCCATGATCTTGCAGTTCTTTTCCAAGCTAAATGATTCTGTATATAGGAAAAAGTTGCAGCTGAGTTAAACAAGGGCAAATATTCCTCATAATGGAAATCTAAACCTTTAATATTGTAGTATCTTTAATATTATGTTACATCTTTAGTGTTAATTTGGTATAAGAGTGAGTGTTTCATAAGCACAGTTTTATTTTTAAGCAAAGCCTTTGGAATTCTTTTAAAAGATGTTTACAGTAGTTAAAGAAAGATCACATTTTAAAGGTACATTTCTAATTACATTCTGGCAGAACCTTAGCTGGGAACACTACCAGCACTATTTTGATAGCAAAAGCTGTGACAGTTACATCAGCTAAGGTTATCTGCTGTCTGCTTATTATCATGATCAAATTAAAATACAAGATTATGGTCAGCAGACCATATATATGACATAGAACACTGGGGTGCAAAAATTGGGAACAACCTTAGGAAATCTGTGAGTATACAGAACAGGAGTATTTCACAGGAGTATTTCACTGGAAGAACTAAACAACTTCAAGGACTGAAGCAGTATGAACAGGATGAAATCCAGAACTGCCTAGCTCAAATTCATGAAGCTGGCAGCAAAAAATATCACAATAAACTGGGCACTTGCCAGCTGCACGTGGAAGGGAAAACTCTAGATGGTTCAATCAAAGTCAGGGTTAGTATAAGCCCCTAAAGAGAGGCAGCAATGGTAAACAAGTACAATTCAAAAACACATGGGGTATTTCCAGCAGTGAGGGATGTGCTGGTCATACGTCACTGGAATACTGTGTAAAATTTAGGTCACTCCTTTCAAGGACAGACACAGCTGTGCTCCATATGGGGGAGTTCCACAGCCACAGCCCTGTCACACGGCCCTCGAGCATGTGCTTGGGCTCCCATGTTTGTGCCTGGGAAATCCCATGCCATGCACCACATGAGCAGGAAATGCAGCCTGTGGGAAACGTGCACGACACAGATGGCCAGCGCGTGCACAATCCGCCCGAGCCCCCTTGGTCACACCAGGCTCACCAAGATGGGTTGACTCTACGGTGTGTTGGCTGATACTGAAGAGAGGCTTCAGAAAAAAATGTACCCAAACTTTTCATTTGTACTTTGGGTTTCCAGTAGGTCCAAGCCATATTGCACAGCGGTGCTCAAATAACACAGCACATGTAGGGTACACCCAGCATGTCCCTGACATGCCACGCTCTTTGCCCAGGTGTTCAGCTGTCAAGCTGCATCTGTGTTTGTCTGTGACTTCCAGATGTCAACCTGACTGATGAGAATGATTGTGCTGAACCAGTGACCATATGCTGTGCCAAGCAGTGCTAATGCAAGGAGAAGGGGGAGAGGGTAGAGCCATCTTTTGTTCTAAAATTAATTCCTTCCAATATAATGCAGGAAAATGGACTTGTCATGAAACAGGTGCAGAAAATTGCTTCTAGAAGGATCAGAGAAATGGAAAATCCATCTCATGAGAATAGACTGTGCACACATCTGAACTAACAGGTGCAGACCAATGTGAGCCTCAGTTGGCCTCATACTGTCCCAGAATCCACGTGGCCTGAATTAAATCAGTGCTAATGAAGCCTCCAGCAGAAATCACCAGCTCGGGCTTAGCGTTACAGTGCCATAACCCTACAGGCAGCAGGAGAAGGCAAATTCATATCCCAGCTCACTGAGACTGTTAGCAGAGAGCCTGGATCTGCCTGTCCCCATCAGTGCCAACACACCCCACAAGAGTTTGGCTTGTAAGTCCCAGTGGAGCAGTACCTGAGAGGGTAGGACTGCCCTCAACAATTTTGAAGGTCTTTTCCAATCTAATGATTCTAGAATTCTTTAACCCACAAAGAAAGGGGAGACAGGATAACTGCCTCAGCAAAGAGACAGAGTTGGCACACCATCGAGCAGTGTAAATATGCCACAGATACAGTTAAGCTGAAAATATGAATAATTCTGTCCATTATAGCAGCAAGATCCTGGAAGAGCTCTCACAAGTAATGGAGAAAAACTGTAACTAATTTTAAGGTAGTGCTTGATTTTTCTGAGCACATCTCTGTGCCACAGAGGTGTCTGAAACACCCGCAGATGCCCCATAAGACCCCACCCTGAAAATCTGTGTTAGCTGTGAACTGCAAACCAAAATCCAATTGAAATCAGAAATTTAATTAAAAGCAGCACTTCTGAGCCAGCTGCTGGCAGGCATTATGCTGGTAAAAAGTGACAGCTGCTTCATTGGCAGTGCAATGTCAACAACTGTAGAAGAGGCCAAGGAATAGGCATGGGCCACAACTGCTCGAGGATCACCCCACTTTGAAGAAGGTATTTGTAAAAAGGCTTCAGAGGCTTTTGTCTGTGATTTCATCAGCTAAGATACTTTACTCCTACTTTATATTTCTGTTTTGCTGCTGTCTTCCTTGTTTGTTTGCGGGTTTTTTGGCTCAGTGGGATCACAATGCCAATTAAAATTAGTTAGGAGAGAAAATGTCAGGTTTTCCAAATACAACGTAATTGTTTTTAAAAATCTATTCCCTCATTACCTAGCAAATCCAGGGTTTGTTGGCAATAAATGTGCATTTCAGAGATCTTTCCCATTTATACAAGTGGGCTTAGACCACTTTGATCCATTTTATTTGCATATGGAAGTATATGATTCCCATTTTTAAAGAGGAGTCATTAATACTTTTCTAAAAAGGCAGCATTTTCTTGTTTTAAGATATTCAAACTTGGTTTCAAGTAAGACAGAGTAGCAAAGGCTTAGTATTGTGGCCATTAAATTAAGTTCCACAGGGAAGGGTGGACTATTCCAGGACACAGAATAATTCACACATTGAAGACAGTGAATTGGAACCCCAAGTTTCATATCTAAGTTTAAAAGTAACCATTTAGTCTTTGGTTGGTTTTTTCCTGCTAGAGCTTCAGGTAGATGTTATGTGCCCTCAGAAATGATGAGCTGTATCACATAGATATGCTTGTCACAGTTTTTCCCTGTGAAGAGACTATATTGCTTAGTCTAAGAATAACTTTAAAATTCACAGAAAGTGAGAACTGTTGAGCAGTTAAAAATAAAAAGTCATAGGAGGACGCACTGTTAGGCATAAACATTAAGACCCTTCAAATCAACTTGAGCTGTTGAGCTAACCTAAACATTTCAGGTCAGATCCTGACCCCAGTGAATTCAAAATGATTGGCAGTGATAACTAATGTTTCTCCTTTTATTTCTGTTTTCCTGCTAATGAGTATCAGATATAACATTGCAAGACTACACTGTAAACAAAGTGCAAAGTTAATAATTTTCAAAGGACACTTTATTCACAGTAGGCTGTGTAGGGAAGGAATTAAACCCAAATAAATAAACCATGAAGGTAGATGAGAATATACAGAGAAATCAAAAATAAGAAGATGCAAGTTAAAAAATTAGTGGGTATATGATGAAAGCAAAATATACTGCTTACAAGGAAAATTCAACAACTGAGTAAAATGCTGAGTAATTTCATTTGTGCGTTAAATTATTTGCAATTTCCTGCATAAAAGTAAAAAATAGAACAGAAATTCAGGATTGTTATGCCAAAGATCTTTTCTTCGTCCAAGAGCTGAGGAGCTAGAAGGTTTACACAATTTTATGTCAATTAAAATATTCCATATAAACAATGCATACTTGTCCAAACTAACTGACTTCCACTTCCAATTCTTTCTGGGCAAAGTCTGAGAAAGAAATACTGCATTGCAATATAAAATAAGCAAATTTCTTCTATTTTGGAACAAGTAAAGAATTACATGTAGTTCAGATACATCAAAATCTTTCTATCTGGCTGCAGAGGCCTATTATTAGGATGTGTTAAACCTGTCCAGAAACTTCTTCCTACTATTGATAAACAATCCACACATTAAATTAGGAGATTAAGACATGTATTCCTTCCAGTCCTTATGTATGTTTGTCATTAATCCAAAACAACATTGCCAAACCTCGACCACAGAAACAGTAAAAATAAATACCAAAGGTCTGGGAAGAGAAATCCTGAGGTCACAAAGAGAAGGTAACTTCAAGGGAGTATCCTGGAAATTAAGTCTTATAAATCATCATGGGCTGAAAGAAACAAATTCAGCAATTGCATAATGCCATTTTACATGGCTAAAAATAATAAGAGTCGTGGGGTGAATGCCAGGAAAAAAATCACTGGAAAACTTCACAAACATTTATGCTCAAATAAAAGGCTTGATGCAAGAAAGTTGTTTGATGAGAGCCTCAGTGCACAGCAATGGTGCCTTCCAGCCTCCTGCTTGGCATGCCACTTGCTTCGAATGAGTCAGTCATGCTTACAGCAATCATTTACACAAAACCAGACCCCATTATGTTCATAATATACATTTTAGTGATGGTGGGGATAAAAGGTCAGCAGAATAATCATCTCCATTCTATATTCAAAGTAGGCTGATTCTCCTGCCTTTCTGGGTAAACTCCTCCATTCTCGCTAAAGTGTTTCTTCCTCTGCTCTACAGCTTATTCAAAACCATTAAACCACTGCTGGGTAAAACCATTATATTGTAGAAAATGAGGGTCACCCTGAAGAAGATTATCCCATACATGATCCCTAAAGATTTTCCTTGAATAAATGTTTTTTTAAACTCTATTTTTTCCTGCCTTCCCCTCTGAGTCTGTTAGAGATTGAAAATTCAAACGTGTGTATCATTTCAGGCAGGGCACATGCAATCTCCTTAAAACCTGAGAATTATTAAATTATATTATATTCAAATCCTTTATATTCTACTGCACTTGCTATGGAAAGTGAGATGATGAATACTGGACCCTGAGATTTCAGACCTCCTTTTGTCTGTTATCATACTACATGGCTTGGGCAAAATCACAACCTCAAGGAAAGTGACAGGAGTTTTGCTGCTGATCACTCACAGCTTTCATCACACACACCTTGGGGCTCTGAGAACCAGCCTGTGACAAAGACTGCCAGGCAGCAGTGAGATCACCCCCGTGGCAAAAGATCTCGAAGGAATGGTGTTCCTTTACCCTGATGGAGGCTGGACCCAGTCTTTCAACTCCAAACTGTCCCAGTAACACTTTGAGAAAATACTCTTGGTATGCTGCCTTTTAAAAGATGAAAAACTAATCTGAGTTATCAGCCTGCTGTGCTCATCTCTCTGAACAGCGCTAGTGTATTGAATTTTTATGTCACATGCTGAAACATATTCTTTTGTAAAACACTGCACGTGGTGAATTTTGTTACTATCTTCTTAGAGGAGATTTAGATTCAAGCAAATTGTATCCCCTTATCCTCATCTACAGCACACCTGAAACAAAGACAATGGTAGAAGTATTTTCTGTTTTCTGCCAAGGACTTCATCTGTATTCACTGTGTATAAAGTCACTCCTGAAGTTTAACTCTACGGGGTTCCACTTCTGGACCAGACTGTTGTCTTTGCTGCAGAGCACACCATTCAGATGACTGTAATTATACTGTACTACCAGGGGGTCCAGCCTGAGCTCTTGAGCCACAGCAGCATTTGAGCAGTTTGCTTGGTGGGTAGCAGGGATGTGCTTGGCACAGGGGGTTCTGGATAATCTCATTTCCCACTGATGGAAGTGTGTTAGCAGCTGCTGTTGAGGTTGATGTTGCTGGCTCCCCCCAGAAGCCAGCTGTGCGCCCCATCCAGTTACATGGCCCAGCAGGACCTTGTGACAGCCACTGTCACCTCCTGTACACCTCCTATGCTCTTCCACTACACAAAAGGGTAAAACTATCCACATTTGCAGTGAAACTGAGTTCTGCTCTTAACACATTCTCACTGTGCAATTCCACCCAGGGACAGATGGATACCACTGCTAAGTCAGTCTGACGGGATGGTCCGGTTAGCCCTGCCTTGGCCACAAGCTGTGGCCGTTTCTCATGTGCCTCCCCTGCATCACAGATGACCATTTTCTTTCATCATTAGCAAGTTTAGGGAACTAACCTGTCAGGAAATAATTCTTTTTTCTAAAGCCAAGTTCTTCAGCCCCCTTAGTTCCCAAAGCACATCACTGCAGGTCACTTCAGGATCACACAGGACACAGTGCAAGCAGAAGTGATGAAGGATAAATGGGATGGAAAGTTGCACCTCTTGTCATTCAAGTTACACTGTAAGTTATGCAATTAGACACAATTTTAGGGATTCTAAAGTAAACCCACTCACCAAAACCACCTGAGTTTAAAACCAGAATTCTTTAATCCAGAGGCTTTTAGTTATCTAGTTTCTACCCCAGCCTGAGAGGTTGCTGGCAAAACAGGGGTACTAGGGAGGAGCCATGGAGAGGCAGGTGCAGAAACCCACAAACATATCAGAGGAACTGTACCCTTGGTCACATGGCAGTCCCTTGGTAGATGGCTCACAGGCTCAAGAAAATATTGATTTCCATTTACTCAGGGTGAGATGAGACCTGAGCATTGCACTAACAGACGTGTGGCTGTGGAATCAGTTCTCCCTCCAAATTAAACAACTCTTCCCCAGTTCAACCCAGAGTCAGCAAAAAGTGAGGGAAAAAAATTAAAAAGCTTCAGAGCAGGGAACCTCTTTGTCATATACGACACACTTGTCATGCATTCGAAGGTAAGAGTGACAGGTTGGGTAGGAGATTCAAAGGCCATGGCTCTGCTAGTGAGTTTATAGAAAAATCTGCAGCACAGCACCTTTTTTCTTTCCATACTCAAACCTACTCCAAGCATTGCCTAGGTGCTTGTCTTTGTATGTTTTTTCTGAGTCATATATATTTTATTTAAAAATAAAATAGCAGAAGGGAGGAAAAGAAAAACAGGTGTCATCTAAAAGTGGTGAAAGATTAAGAGAGAGGCAGCTCCAGAGACAGCCAGACCCATGCACAGTCTCCAGCATATGGTAACTTTTTCCCAGAGGTGTGACTACAATCAAGCAACTGCAAATGGAGTTTATCCACCACCAATTTCAGCAATATAACATTTACCCACTTCTTACAGATACCAGACAGGTGAGAAATTTACCACTGTACCCCTGCACCTCTCTTCAGTCACTGGGTAGCCACTTACTAGAGTAGAAATTGTCCAGCTCTTATTTCAGGAAAGTCTTTTTCATTTCCTTCACATAGAGTTCTACCACATTAATGACATGGAGCTTAGATGACATGAGAGGTGGAACTCTTCCAAAATACATTTCAGTTCCTGTCAGAAAGTATTGCGTGCCTTTGTGCAGGAAATTATAAAATAGAAAATAAACATGTAAATATACCATTTCAACACATCCTCTACATCAAAGCAGACCTGATGGTTTTAATTTCAGCTTTTTGAGGTTTTGCTTTTATAAGTTGCTGAATTTATTTTGTAGCTCCTGTTTATGAAAAGAACTTTAAAAGAGTTATAAATTACATTTATCAAATGGAGAAAAACTACAGCTATAAAGTTCTCAGAAAAAAGGAAATAATGTGAACCATGTATGTGCACTTGTGCGAGGACACACACACACAAACTTACGTATTTTTAAGTTTGTGACTGCTGAACCACAGACCACATGCAGAAGAGTAAAAACCACCCATAACCAGATGTGCCACTGTAAAGCCCATATTTTAGGATATATTCTATGAAATCCTCAGTGTACAGGAAGACATAAGTTCCCACACTATTAATATCAGTGATATGGATTCCTAGAAAGACTGACTACCTTCACACACCTAAATATAATCCAAGCTCCAACTGGGAGGTACAGCCCTTGGGAAGTAGAGAGGGGGTTTGCCGGTGTTAAAGCACAGGATTTTGAAAACCATCCAGCTTAACACAGAAGTGAGAACAGCAGCAAGACGTCACTTCAAACCTTCTGAGAATCAAAGGGCTGCAGAAGGAATTCCACCCTTTCCCAAGGAGTTAATAGGTGAGCACTGCACCTCGGCTGAGCACGTCAGAGCAGGGCTTGTAGGGCCATCAGAGCCATCCTTTGTTTCACCCTGAAACAGTGGCCTCAGGACATGCTTGGATTTTCCTGTGTCAGGAAAGTGTAGCAGTGGGCTAGTGAAGCAAAATGCTTCAGTTCCCTGCTCTATCCACAGCTGAATGGAAACCCCAATTCAAAGGTTTCCTTCAAGCTATAAAAACAAAGCAAAGCTGTTTCCAGGGAATGGAGAAAAAGTCGTTTCCAAAGTCCCTATCCAGCTTCAAATAGAGTATATAAGACCAAATAGCATTTTTACCTCAGAATATCTCTCACTGATTTAGTAGAGCAAAGTTTGTTGATATTCAGGGTTGCAAGCCCATCTGTTTACTCAGGCTTTTGTCTGTCAGCATAGTTTGAAGAGGTCACTTTGAGAGATCAATTTTTTTTCCTGGGGGTTTCTTCAGAGCTACCACAATTTGTTATTGCGTCTCTTTAGAGGCTTTAATTTGTGGTTTTCAAGATTGCATAACTGCACAGAGAGGTGGTGAGAGGCCCACATGAATAGTTCAAAATAAGTTTGACAATATAGTAAATATCTACTCAGTAATTTTCCCTGGACTGAGCACCGTGGAATGCCAAAGAAGTTATTAATCAGGCCAGTGCATGAACGTGGCTTTATGAGGGGTGGAGCACACGTTTCCCTTCAGATGCTAAAATACTGAATTACCTTGCTGCTGAATCCAACTAAAGACGATGCACCAGGGCACTGCAAACCAGGCATCAGATTGGATTGCTCTAAACCAGCCTATTCAGAACCAGATAAAGACAAAAATTAAAATAGGACTTTAATTTTGCCTTTTATTTAGAGTTCTTGTAATAAGTTATATAAAAATGAAGCAAGCTGCCTAGCCTCCCATGAGGAGGCTCAGCATTCATTTTTCCATTTTGTAGATGATAGATGGGAGGCACAGACATGCACAGCCACTTTTGGAGAACAAACTGCACCTGGGGGAATTGCAGGTCCTCGGGGTCTTTGGGAATCTGCATTGGCCACAAGCAGAAATGGGGCACTCAGGACCCACAGACACATTGCAGTGCATGTCCCAGAGTCAGTGTGACAGGCACCTGGGTGGGTGGCAGCAGTAGCTCAGGGTTGCATGAGCCACATTTGCATAGCAGAGGGCAGTGTTCAGCGTTTTGGACAACTCATGTCCCTTTCTGAGGAAGCTGGTGAGGAAATTATGTGCATGCTGCAAGCTGGGAACCCTGCAACAATGGTGTGGCAAAGCTCTCAGCAGGGACACCAAACTCTGTTTAAGCTCTGTACTTCTGGGACAGGTCTCCATCTAGTTCAGCAGAAAGGAATTTACAGGCCATAAATTCCTTCTGATGGGTGAAGACTGAAGGTGCCCAATCAGTGTTCAGCCCTGCATACTGTGAGCACTTTGCTACTGATACACACCTCACTCAACCCAAAACCACTTGCGTGTCCACTCTTTGGACAGCACACAGGTCTACCTGGCCACACCCGTGGAGGTGATACTTCAGCCCTCAGCTGAAAGATTTTGCCGGACCTAGTCCTGTGAGAAGCTGGTGTTTGTATGTCTTGACTTGACAGGTGCAGAAAAGTACTGCTGGCTCCTCCTGGGACGCCGTAAAGGAGTGTCTGCCCTGACTCGCTGCTCACCTGGATGGAGCAGGGCCCCAGTGAGCAGCGGGACATCGCAGACGCAGCGCTCTCCTGCCGCCTCCACCGTCCCCTCCGCCCACCCATTGTGGCTCTTCCCGCAACACCGGCCCCGCAGCGCCCGCGATGCAGCCCCGTACTCCCGAGTGCGGCAGGGGGCAGAGGGCAGGTGGCGGGGCCTGAGCAGGTGGCGGGGCCGGGGCAGGTGGCGGGGCCGGGGCCGGGCGCGGACACCCCGGCCAGGCTGAGGTCCCCGCGCTCCAGCCGCCGCCGCGGCTTCTCGGCCAACAGCTCCCTCTGGCGGCCGCCCGCGCCCCTCCTCCGCCCGGGGCAGCGCCCACCGGCCCGCGCCCACCTGGTGCCCCCCGCGCCGGGGCCGCCGCCGGGGCCCGGCCCGCCCAGCGCGGGCCCGGGGGAAAAGCGGCGCAGGGCAGCGCCCGCCGCCCGTCCCGCCGCCGCCGCCGGAGGATGCGGCCGCCGGTTCGAGACCCGGGTGCTCCCGCGGCGCCGGGGCGTGCGGTGGGGCGGAGGCTGTGCTCAGGGGGCAACCGGGCTGCCGGAGCGGGGAGGGGAGGAAGGCGCGGGAAGGGACGCGGCCGGGGCGGCCCGTCTCTGTCACCTGCAGGCGCTGCCGGGACGGCCCCGGCCCCCGCTCCCGCCCCAGCCCCGCGCCCGCACAGCCCGTGGGGAGCCGGGCCGGGGGAGGGCTGCGCCTGTTGCATTGTCCTTGGCGGGGCTGTCTGTGAGCGCCCGCCGCTATCTGGGGCCGGGGACCCCGGCGGTGCCCTGTGTCGGACTCTCTGCCCTGCCTGATAGCGGCTGCACCCTGCTCCGTTGCACGTCCCTCGCGGCTCCCGCTGGGGCTCTCTCCCCTTTTGTCTGTGTATTTTTAGGTCATTAGAGTGGAGGGGTAGGTAATCCCCAGGCTCAAGTTCCAGAGGGGCGGGTTCTGGCCGGAGGTGGAGTCACTTTTCATTTAAATCCCTGACTATAAAATGGGCTTAAAGAGAAGCGGGATCTCAGCTGTGCTGCACAGACCCCGGCACGCAGGGTGCGTGGGGGCCCCCCGGCAGCCAGCGCCCTGCAGCACAAGCCGCTGCGATGCTCCACTCCCTCGGCGTTCACACCTTGCAGCTGCTCACCCAGGCGGCCGCCTGCATCCTCCTATTTCCCCGCTTCCTGCTCACCGCCGTGATGCTCTGGCTCCTGGATTTTCTGTGCATTAGGAAGAAGATGCTGACGATGCCCACGGCGGAGGAGGCGGCCAGCGCCAGCGAGGGGCCGCCCCCCGACGACCCCCCGGTCTGCGTGTCCGACTCCAACCGCATGTTCACGCTGGAGTCGCTGAAAGCCGTGTGGCACGGGCAGAAGCTGGACTTCTTCAAGTCGGCGCACGTGGGTTCCTTGGCCCCTAACCCCGAGGTGATCCAGCTGGATGGGCAGAAGAGGCTCCGCATCCTGGACTTCGCCCGCGGCAAGAGACCCCTCATCCTCAACTTCGGCAGCTGCACCTGACCCCCGTTCATGGCCCGCCTGAGGTCCTTCCAGCGCCTGGCCGCGCACTTCGTGGACATTGCCGACTTCCTGCTGGTGTACATCGAAGAAGCACATCCCTCCGACGGCTGGGTCAGCTCGGACGCAGCCTACAACATCCCCAAGCACCAGTGCCTCCAGGACAGGCTGCGGGCAGCTCAGCTGATGAGGGAAGGGGCGCCCGATTGCCCCCTGGCCGTGGACACCATGGACAATGCTTCCAGCGCCGCCTACGGTGCCTACTTCGAGAGGCTCTACATCATCCAGGAGGAGAAGGTGATGTACCAGGGAGGCAGAGGACCAGAGGGCTACAAGATCTCGGAGCTGAGGAGCTGGCTAGATCAGTACAAAACCCGGCTCCAGAGCCCCAGCACGGTGGTCATCCAAGTGTAAAAAGGACCTGGCAAGAAGCGCAGGGGTGGAGAGGCGAGGGAGGGCGGGAGGAGAGGTGGGAAGGGAGAAGGCACTGCGTCGCGGATGGCAGGAGCTGTCTTCCCGCGGGGACACTCGAAGGAGGCTGCTGTGCGAGCTTTCGAGCAAGACGTGCCATAGTCCTTTCTCTATTCAAATCATGTTGATTTGCCAGCCACGCTCTGTCAATACTGTATTTCCATGTGCGTTTTGTAAATAACTCTCTTTCTTTCCTTTTTTTTTTTTTTTTTTTTTTTTTTTTTAAGAAGCGTTTACTATTTTTTAAGGAGGCTCTCTTCCTACGGGATCTGTTCCCAGCTGCGTGTGTGCGCGGGTGTGTGTCTGAAAAGTTGTGTACAAGTGCTCCGTGCTGCCTAGCAAGTGCTAACTGGGATTTCTAGTATTTCTTTGTGATGACCGATTTTGAAATGGGTTTCTCTAATGCCAGGAAATCGCGTCTGATGTTGTCAAATACTAGAACTGCCAATAGCCAGAGCTGGACGGAATGTCCTATTTATGTGGGGGGGGTTTTGTAAGACGTTCGTTCACCTTCCTTTTTTTTATGAATTTTTTTAAATAATAAAGGTTGAGTAACTACACATCTGAGGTTGACTGCCTTTCTCTGTCTTCAGAGCGCTACGTTCACTTTCCCTTTTGCCTACCTCGCAACACCCTCCCCGCAGCCGAGGAGGGGCAGGCGGAGCGGCAGGCGGGAGAGGATGCGCTGCCGGGGGCTCGGGGGCGGCGAGCTCTGGCTCGGAGGCGGCAGGAGCGCGCATCACCCGCGACCCGGAGGAAAGGGAGAGTACTGGGTGTCCCCATGGAGAAGTCCAAACCTCCGGGGCTCCTGGGGGAGGAGAGCGGTCAGGAGGACCGCGTGCTCCCTCAGTGACCCCGGCGAGCCGGCCCCGGTCTGAGCCCTGAGCCCTGGAGGGCGAAGGTGCAAGGCTGACCGGCGCCGTGCAGGCAAGTGAGTCCCGACCAAAAACACAGGCTGGGGAAAGCCGTCCTGGGCGGGAGAGCCGCCCCGCCCAGGACACCTCGTCTCGGGGCACGCAGGCGGTGCCGGACTCGAGCCCGGCCAGGGGCAGCGCGAACCGCACCTGAGGCGAAGCGGAGCTGAGGGGCTCAGCAGGAGGGCAGCGCCCAGCAGCCGTGCGAGGCTCAGCCCCATCCCCGGGGGCCGGCAGCTGCGCTTCAAAGGGTGCGGGGTGCCGAACCTTGCTCCCTTGCATCCCGACAGGTGAGACAGGGCGTGGAGAGCATCCCACAACCTCCGCAGGAGCCGTACAAAGCTGTCCAGAAACAGCGGGTCTCTAAGGACCACCCGTGGCGTCTCTGAACGCCTCCACGCCCTCGACAGCAGAGGGACGAGGCGCCCGAGCTGTTAAGCCCCTAAGTTTTGGAGAGGGGTACACGGCCCGAAAGCAGGGCAAGCCGTGGACGCCACTCTCCGCAGCTGGGCACCGAGTCGCTCCCGCGGTGCTAAACCAACCCTGCGGGAAGCTGTTTGTAAGGGCGTTATAGTCCCTCTCTTGACAATGTTCCTCTAGACCCGCAGTATTCCAGTCCCTCAACATTCACGGTTTAGACCAGCACGAGTAAGCGCTCCCGCCTCTCTCGGCAACAAAAGCAGCACCGAGCGCTCCCTCAGAGAAATCAGATGCTCCGATCCCGCTCGTCCGTGCCCTTCGCCCTCGCAGCCCCCCTGAAAATCGGGCCGCTCTGCTGAGGTGTCAAAAGATTCGGCTCAGGTGCCCGCTTCGGGCTTCCCGACCCGCCTGGCCATTGCGCCTGTTCTGACGGACTCGAAACCCATTCAGACCCACTTCATCTTTCCGCTGCCCCCAAGAGCGGACCCCCACTCTGCACCGGGCTCAGGGCACCGGTTCCGTCCGGCTCAGGTGTCTCCGGTTGATGCTGGGGCGGCGGGGCGAGAGCCCACCCTGAGGTGGGTTTGCTTCCCCTGGCCGGGCGCAGGGCGCCAAGCACAGAGCCCTCTGCGATGTCCCGGAGCGGAGGGGAGTCTCGGCGGGAGAGGCGGCAGGACAGGCTGCGGCAGGGCAACCCCCGCTCCCCCCGGCACGGGCAGCGCCCGCCCAGGCACGCAAAGGTGTGGGTGCCTCAGCCGCGGCCAGCCCCCGACAATGCCTCCCGTCTGGTGCATGGGCACATCAGCCTCGGCTCCCTCCCGCCACCCCACGAGGGACGAACGAGCGCTCCTCCCTGGTACGAGACTCCCGAGCAGCAGCAAACCTCGCCCTGCCCCGCTGGGACAGCAGAGTCCCCCGCTCCGCCCTGCTGCCCACGGCTCCCAGCGTGGTCCCGGCCCTGGCCCTGCCCTGCAGTGCCTTTCCCAGCTCCACGCACGTAGTGCCGTGGAAACCAAAGGCAGAGGAGCAGCGGGTTTCCTCTCTCGGCTGCAAGGGCAGCCTCTGTGTACGCGATTACTCTTTTCTCTTTTTTTTCTGTACGGTTTAGTTTTCCTTACTTTACAATAAAGCCATTCTTTGCCTTCTCACCTCGTTATCTCTTTCCTTTAACCGTTTTTGGCAAGCTTTAGTTGTAATCCGAAGTTACGGACAAGACCCGGGCACATCCCCACCCCAGCCTGGCCCCCAGGACGTTTTCCGGTCATACAGACAGAAATGGTCACTGTGGGCTTTAATAATAACAGAAACAGCCTCATCTTTACTCTCTACTACTAGCAGATCTTGGTCAAAGGCTATATGAGGTCAGGATTTTTTTTCCCTAAATAAGTCAGCTTTCTAAAGCTACATTCCTCCTTTAAACCGAACACAGAGCTCTTATTTATCACTTTCTCTTTAATCAGCAACAGAAGAAAAATTTGCTATGAATTCCTGGAATCCCTGAAAGAGATCACACTTTTCCTTTGCACAAATCAAAGTTATCTGCTCCTATTATATCCTCCACTTAAAATGAATCATAAGCCTCCATCCCACTGAGCTTTCTCGGGGATACTTGTTTAGCACAGACGAGAACAATACATTGTACATCTAAAGAGCCCAGGGCGGCAGAAGCCACTCCGACTGATACAAAGGATTGAGAAACGTACTATCTTTAAAATGCATTTTTAGTGCCTTTCCACCTCCCTAGTGCATGACAAACAGAAGTCAGAGAGTGCGGAGAGATTTATCAGAGAGAGATCTGAGTGGCGATTACATGTTCTGTCAATAATTAATTGAATTATGTCCTCATCATAATTACAGACAGTCCCCTAGCCAGGAGGAGAAAAGAAAGAAGGAAGTTGTGGTGTGGTCAGAGGGGGATCTCAGGACATGGTTCCAGTCATTAAAAATGTGATGTAACATTGCAATCTGGTGTATTCTGAGGCACAAATGGGGAAACACAAATGAAACCAACTACTAAAATATTATTTGCTTTACAGCAGGGAGACAGAAAAAGCACCAGCCTTCATTAGTTGTTTTCATTACTACTTTCTGCTGGGGATTTAAAGGTATTTTACCATGCAAAGACCAGAGGTCTTACTCGTTTGAACTATGACCTACATGTTGTAGTCTTTCTATTGTTCACCACATTCTATCTGACTACACTGTATGTTTCTAATGTTTGAAAAAAAAATTTTAATTGGTCCAGAAATTAAAATTAGTCCAGCAAAGCATCCTGTACTCAATACAAATGTAGAAATGACACATTCAAATAATCTTGCAAGCAAATTCTTACTCTGACACTAATTTTTCTGTACTTCTTCCAGTCATAAGGGAGATCATCATATAATTATTAATTTATTATTTACTAAGAGCTGTTAGAGTACTCTTTTGGTACACAAATGCAAGAAAACAAAGAGCTCGATTCAGTTCTCGCACAAGTTTTGCAGTGGTGTAACTTCAATGACACGGGTGTAGTCACTTCAGAACCACCTGGGTGTAATTATGATCAAAATCTGGGCTATTGCACTTCCTTTGCTTTTCTAATGGTTCAAAACCCCTATTTTTCGATGGCATGCTGCGGAAGACAGACAGCTGTTTGCATACAGAGCTCAAAAATCACCCTCAAGTTCCTCCTCACTGCCAGTGCCAGGGTCCCATATCCTGCCACAATTTAGGCATGTCAGCACATTTCCTCACCATTCTGCATCCTCCCTACAGCATGAGAGTTGTAAAACCCATCTATATGTGTTTCCTTCCACTTGTTAAGGCACATCCTCCTGGTGTCTTGAGCTTTAGATCAGGTAGCTTTTCATTCTAATTGCTTTTAAGATCCAGCTGCCAAAAGGGAATTTGACACCTGCTTCCCTCTTTGCAAATCTCTCTTTTCAGACAAATGTTTGATGATGCCTCTTGGAAAGGGGTTCATTTATGACCTCCACTTAATTGAATAACTCATGTATTTCTCATCTTCTTGGCCTTCCACCTGCTTCTTCAGAGATTTTGAAAGTGGTTTACAGTGGTAAATGCACTAACACTGAACAGCCAAAAACATCTTAACTAGAATTGTAAACAGTATTCAGTACTTCCTGGGTGAAAATGCAACACAGGACAAGGTTTAAAGCCTTCAGCCAGTATGTTTTGCATGAGAATCCTTCTCATGGCATCTGCCCTCAAAAGTAAGGCACCCTGAGTCTGGCCCATGGAGTACCTGTGCCAATCAAACTTAGAAGATCAGGTCTGTATGTTGTTTCATCTCTCTCTGGCAAGTTAACAGCTCCATCCTGACTTTGCTCATGGAAGCATTTGCTTCTATTTCCTTTCAAGTAATAAATACCCTCCATCTTAAAAGGACCTTTGGGACATGGCCATATGGGGTAAGGTAGCTTAACCCCCTACACATCATCCCCCAGTCACAGAATTACCCCAGCACAGAGGTGATCCCCGGAAGTCTGATAAAGGCTTCCAAGAGTTGCATTTCTTACTGGAGTCTTCAAGAATGAACTGGCACATGGTCCCCAGCAGAAGGGCATTCCATTATCCATTATAAGGCAACAGGCACTATGAAAAATTATAAACAAATTTAGATTTTACTGAAGCCCCTAGAATGAGGGTAAGAACCATGGCAAAGCTTTCATTCTTTTATGCCCATCTTCTCTCTCTCTCACCATCTTAGGTTCGTAAAGCAACTAGTGCTTCATTAGTCTCCATCTGCGAGATTTTCACATTTCATTCCAAGTCACCCCAGGCTGGACTTTTAGGGTCATATTTCTATTTTTCTTGCATCTTGCTTTTCTTGCCTGAAGAGTCAGTCAGGATATATATTCAGAATCACAGCATATTCTGAGCTGGAAGGGACCCACAAAGATTATCAAGTTCAGCTCTTATATGAATGGTCTATATGGGGATGAAACCCACAACCCTGGCATTATTAGTACCATGCTCTAACCAACTGAGCTAATCCCTTGCAGTAGATAAAATTCAGTATAGTAATTTAATCACTACAGGTAGTCAGGCATAATTTCTCAAATTATGTACCACCTTACAGAAATTAAATGAGGTGTTATTACACAGAACCTCACTTCAAGTATCATAAATTTAAAATTTTTTGTGTTGAAACATCTTCCAGAGTTTTCTCTGAGTTGATATAACTTTGCAAGCATAATTATGCCAAAGATATCTTCAGCGCCAAAGACCTGATAGTGAGAATAATTTCTAAGAATAAAAAAATAATTTCATAACATCTGGATAAATTTTTTAAATATATTTGTTTGAAAATACATTTTATTAAGTTATAAATAAAATTTTGATGTATATGTTATGACTTTTAAGAATTGTTCTAATGGAAGTGACCCTTAAAAAAGCTATGGCACTGAGCTGAAGAAATTCTGGAAGTTGCACAATTCCATGCAAGAAAAAATATTGTTTATTTGATCACTTTCCATTTGTGATGAAGGATAATCAGGAAAGAATAGGGCGCAAGGCTGCTGTCAACCAGATTTGCAGCACATGGACATAGAGAACATACTGTGCCACTAACACACAGACAATTGCAGAGATCAAAATTAGCCCAAAGTGTATTTGGAACATTGGAAAGGGAGAGGCAGGGAGTTGTGCATTTTATAGAATAAAATAGTTATTTCAAGAAATTATAAATATACAAATTTTTTTTAAATTACCAAGTTAATTTCTGTGTCTCCTCACTCAGAAGTGGAACATCCATTGCATGTGTGTTGGTGAATAATGAACAGTTTTGGGGAAATGGAAGAGATAGATGAAACTCAGTTTTCTAGTTCCCTCTATTTCATTTAATCGTGTATTTTTCCTTTTAACTGTATGTTGCCTTCTCTAGAACACATACCACTGGAATGTTTATGCTGGGCTCTAGTTTTACAGATGTTGATGCAGATCTGTGTGTGTTTCTGTCAGTGTTTAGTTGACTGAAGCATCTTTGATACTAAATAATCTACCATGACATCAAACTGAGTCAATCGTTCTACTTACCTGATTAGAACAAAAGTATGGTAAGCAAATGCAACAGAAGAATTTGGAACTGTTCCCCAGAAGTGACCGGCCAGACCTCTCCTATTCCCATGAGATGTCTTCAGTTGATTAATTCAGCCATAATAAATTCCAGAAGTTATCTATTGGGAGGAACAGAATGGAAGAAAAGAGAGCAGATTGAGGAAGAAATGTCATGGATCTTGCAGTTCAGTTTTTTTTACTAACTGAGTAAAAGTCTTCTACTGCCTTCTCATGAACACAAAGACAGGTTTGGAGGAACTCCATAGTGATTTACCAGTAGAACTGAAACAAATTGGTATGTATATAGAAGTACATCTGTTTTCTAAAGCTGGATAGGAAGCTACCCAGAGAGATATATATTAGCACTTCCTGTAGACACTGCTGGAAGCTGGAAAGATCTTTTTCTTTTACCACATATTCTGTGTCACTATGAAATCACTTTGGAATCTTCTGTTTTGTTAATAAATCTAATCCCAAGAAAAGAGACTTGACCTCTGAGAAAAAGGAAAATCGGAGTTTTTTCAGTCCTTCCACTTATTGAA
Source organism: Eopsaltria australis (assembly GCA_034509425.1). Classification (NCBI taxonomy): domain Eukaryota; kingdom Metazoa; phylum Chordata; class Aves; order Passeriformes; family Petroicidae; genus Eopsaltria; species Eopsaltria australis. The sequence goes on along the minus strand of JAVTVJ010000012.1, from coordinate 4,668,419 downwards.
CCTACCCGCTGACACACAGTTCATTCCTAGATCTATCAAGCCCCTCTTGCTCAATGCAGTGAGACAGTGGCTCATGGGCCAGATGATGGGGAAGAAGCCACTGAGGTCTCTGAGAGAGACCACAGCACTGTATTACAGCTGTATGAAAGAAGGGCCAGGCTGCAGGACAATGGGAAGAGGGAGAGGATTATCTATTCCCATGCACAGCGCTGGCAGCTCAGAGACACGCACACATAAATATTGTCTCTGAAACCTGGGGCTATTTTTGCTATCAGGTGAGCAATCAGGGCATTCATTGCAATTCCCATGTCATTCGTTTTTAGACGATGGATGTGTCATCATTGCAAAATGGAATTTGGGGTTTTTTTGGAAAAGAAATCAACACTTAAGTCATACTTTTGAGCAAGTCAAAAGACACCCAAGGGTACGATTGCCTTGTGTGCTGTTCTTTTTAATAAGGCCAAGGAAAAGCATCACTGGATGGGATCATAATCATCTGCTGCTTTAATGCAGACAATCAAAGAAGTCTCCTTACTGATGGCTGTAAATTCATCATTATGGATACCACTCAGAGTCATTTGGCATGACATTTTTTATGCATAGAGCAGAAAAGTGCAGTATTAGCTCCTGAGTGATTGGATGAGTTGTACATCCATTAATGCGCATAACAGAAAACGTTTCCCAGCTCCAACTTATCTCTCCTACACGAACTGAGAAGATGCAGATTGACTTGCTGCTGTTTACTCAAAATTTTGATGCATTTTTTTCATTTTGTCCAAAGTCCAGTTTGTTTGAGAACCTACTATCGTCATGCATTGTAGATTTTACTGCTGACTGAGATCGTAGCAGTTTGGCTGTGCTCACATATTATGAAATTTACTGGATGACAGGCAATATGACAGGAAACTAGTTGCACTAACCCCATAATGAATAAACATTTCCCAGTTCACTGCTTTGGGAAATGAAGGAATTGGTAGATCATAAGTGCAGGAAATCTGGACAAATTTTTAACCATATTTTTTACCCACTCAATTGCCAGTTCAACCTGGTTAAAATCCATGTGTCATTCATCTGAAAACTGCAAAATTAGTCCACCAAGAATTCATTATAACATAAAAACCTTAAGAGTAAAATAAAAAACCCCTATGCTTGTTTTCATAATAAACCACCTTTTTCATTTAAGATGTTTCATTTCTAAATGTAACTAGATTAAATTTTCCAGAAAAAAATTTAAATTTCATTTTCCATTTTGGTCAACTCAAAAAATGTACATTTTCCAGTTATTCAGGTGAAATAAAATACACATTATTCAAATTCCCTGCTCTGTAGTGTGTCTTCCTGTTCATGAATTGTTCAGGAACTGGTTATGATCAGTTAATTTATCCACACACTTCATCGATCAAATTACATGATGAAATTTCAGCCAAGAATGTATCAACTAATTGTTCATTTAGGATATTTATTTAACAGTGATATAGAGACATCACTTACATGAATAGTGTGATATTTGCTCCCCTGCTGATTATAAGGTTTTTTTTCAGAGAGAAAATTCCAAATATCAAGTAATGGCATTTTTTAGATGTGAATTATCAGACAAATAAATGTTTACAAGAGATACAATTTCTCTATCCAGACAGCAGCATTGTCCATCTTTAAGCCATTGACACATTTTCAGAACTCTGAACCAACATCTTTTATTTAATAATATGCACAAACTAGAGTTTATAGGAGAGATCTAGATAATAAGAATGCTCTTAAAAATAATAAATGAAAAGCCTAGATTTAGGCTTCTAATATAAACAATAGGGAATCCTGCCTCAGCTGCTTGATAGTGAGGACACACACTTAAAGGTGGACATTATGGTACAAGCCCAGCCCACTTCCATGGATCTGAACCTGGAAATTCCGTAACCTGGACAATGTCATAGCCTATGAAATACACAAACCATTCTCTTGGAACTTTAAGGGAAGAGGTACAGATCAGCACTTGTGGCCAATGACTGGAGAAAGACTATTCACTTTCCTCGCAAAACTAGTTACTGAGGATATAAAACAGCTGTGTTACAGTATCAAGCAAAATATCAGGTACATGCCATAACTGTGAGGCTACTATTTAATTCCAGATGACCAACATTCTTCTGTATTTTATTCTGACCAGAACAGCTATTCTGACTTAAGAAAGTTTCCCAACATTTAACTAATACATTCCCTCATAAAAGTGCTAAACTTACCAGAAATTTACACACACTCCAAACAAAACCCCTCAAAAAACCAAAAGAAAAGGAAAAAAAAGAAAAAAAAATGGAATGGAAAGGAAAGGAAAAAGGAAAGGAAAGGAAAGGAAAGGAAAGGAAAGGAAAGGAAAGGAAAGGAAAGGAAAGGAAAGGAAAGGAAAGGAAAGGAAAGGGAAAGGAAAGGAAAGGAAAGGAAAGGAAAGGAAAGGAAAGGAAAGGAAAGGAAAGGAAAGGAAAGAAAAGAAAAGAAAAGAAAAGAAAAGAAAAGAAAAGAAAAGAAAAGAAAAGAAAAGAAAAGAAAAGAAAAGAAAAGAAAAGAAAAGAAAAGAAAAAAAGAAAAGAAAAGAAAAGAAAGGAAAAAAAGAAAATAAAAGAAAATAAAAGAAAATAAAAGAAAAGAAAAAAAAAAGAAAAGAAAAGTTTTATCTAAAACTTGTCAGTCAACTCTAGGATAGACTTTTGGACTCGCTTGTAATTGCTTTTATTGTCTTACTGGTCAACATGGCTACTTATCTTCCCCTGCTGTGCATATGACCAAGTGCTGTGTAGGCAGGCGTGCTGGCCAATAAAACCTCAAAAAGCAGTGAAACATTCCCATCAGTGCAAGCAGCAGTTCTCAGTGTAAGTAATTGTCCTGTCATATCTCCCCAGGCCCTTCTTTTCCTTTCTTTCTCCCTCACTTGAATTTCCTCAGAAATGTTCTTTCTCCAACAACATAGCCTCATGTTACTTCTCTGCAGCTCTGCTGCCCTCCATTCTAAAATCTGGCATTACAGTGAAACTTCCAAGAATTCCATTCTCTGAAGCATTATGAGTCACACTGTAGTCCTCAGCAATATTTTTAAAACACCAATGTTTTTTTAATCACTCTTGAGACCCACAGAAGAAAGTAAGGATATTATCTTGCTAACTTACAGTCGTGGTTGTTTTTTCTATTGCCACCCACACTCTCTCATCTTTCTCCAGATACTCTGCTCCAGTCTCTCAATAGTGCAGGCATATGGTATTCAAGCATGCCAGAGTCTGACTTCAAGTTTTAGTCATTTTTCTTCCTGTAAAAAGGATGGAGGGACATTAATCCTATGATCATTTGAGAGCTTTCTTTATGGGAGAGTTTTCTTAAGGCTTATACTTTGAAACAATTATATGCTATACTGTAAAACTAACAAAGAAACATCAGGTCTAAGGCATAATTCATCTTATCTGAATATCAGCAATGCCATGTGTCTGGAATGTCAGAGGCAACACAGAAATCACTGGTACAACAGCGAACATAGGAAGGGGAGAATTTATGGCTGCTTCTGGCAGTGATTTAAAAAAAAAAAAAAGCATTTTAACACTGGAGATGGTTATCTTCAGGAGCTGGAGTTGTAAATACTATCCCTGATAAGAAAAACATAAATCTTTATTCTAGTGTTTGAAGAACTTTCCATTTTAATTTAAAAAAAGAATCCAAGTTACCAAGCTATAGTAAAGTTATCACTTCATTTTCATTGTATGTTTCAATGCTTGCTCCTTTTTTTTTTTGAGCACAAGGGATGAGGCAGCTTCTATTATGAAAGAGTTATTTGCAGCTTAGGACTGAAGTTCCACAAATTGCTGTTATCTGCTGTGCAGATGCTCATGTGACACACTGAATAAATACACCTTAGGGTAAGCACATAACACTGGACAATGGGTGTTCAATAAAGAAGATCCCTAAAGACAACAGTTATCTGAGTTCTGTAGAGATCTCATTTTGCATGAAGCACTTGAGGATGGCTGGCTGCCCCATATAGGTTTTTAGACAAAGCTGCCAGAAAATAAGAGGATGAAGAGACCTAGATTCTAAATTACCAGCTGATCATGTGAAGAAAGTACATACTTAGGTCTCAAAAGTTACTGAAAAATGGTCAGCGAGCTTGCCTGTGCAAGAGATGGTTGAGAGAACTGTGAAAATAAACACATCATTGAGAAATGGAGGTAGGATGAGTGAGATTTACTTAAGAAAAGGCGAGAACAGTGTTAAACGAAATAGAAAAGAATCCATATTAAATAGTAGCATTAATGCAGTAAGCCAGGAAGCTACGAGTGATCCAGACTCCTCAAGAATCACAGTTAGATGAAGGATTTTATACATATTTACTCATGTACTTATTTGTCTACATAAAATAAGACACAATCATGCTGAAACTGCTCCATTTACATCCAGCTCATATAGGGATTTTCTATCTCACTGCCTCATACCAACAACCGTGGAAAAGCAATAAACTTGCTTTTCATTTTGGTAAGATTTTGCTTCTACTCTATGTGTCTTCAAAAAATCTTGACCAATTTTTTTATTTGATTGTACCAATACTGAAATTTTAAATCCTGGGCTGCATCCAAAGCAGTGTGGCCAGCACGTCAAGGGAGGTGGTTCTGCCCCTCTACTCTGCCTTCATGAGACCCCACCTGGAGTTCTGTGTCCAGTTCTGGGGTCCTCAACACAAGAAAGACATGGACCTGTTGGAGCAAGTCCAGCAGAAAGCCACAAAAAGGATCAGGGTGTTGGAGCACCTCTCCTACAGAGACAGGCTGAGAGAGTTGGGGCTGTTCAGCCTGAAGTAGAAAAGGCTCCAGGAAAAATTCATTGCGGCCTTCCAGTACCTAAAGGGGGCTTATAAAATAGAGGGAGTGTAACTTTTTATGGAGACAGGTAGTGCCAGAACAAGGCGGAATGGTTTTAAACTAAAAGAGAAGGGATTAGATATAAGGAAGATATTCTATACCCAGAGGGTATTGAGGCACAGGAACAGGCTGTCCAGAAAAGTTGTGGATGCCTCATTCCTGGAAGTGTTCAAGACCAGGTAGGATGGTGCTTGGAGTAATGTGGTTTAGTAGAAAGTGGCAGGGGGGTTGGAACTCGATGATCTTTAAGATCCTTTCCAACCCAAACAATTCTATGATTATGAGAAGCTGTAGCTACCAGGTCAAGACATTTAGAAGTTGCTTTACTCACAGTGGGTGTTTTTAAGATATAAAAACAAAAATTTATAGGAAATACATCAAAATATTAACACATTTATTAGCCTAATGTTAAACTTTAAAATCTGTATTTAGTCTTCCTAGTGTCAGTAAAGTTGTTAATTCTCAGTGACAGATATCTACAAATCTGAGTGAATGAGTATGAGGTAGAACTCAGCTAAACATCACACTATCTAAAAAATTCATTACTATTATTATAGATTCCTATTTAAATACAGGCATCCAGTTTTGAATGTTTGTCATAAGAGTGTAGCAGTGATGGGCTCAAATATTTGGTAACTGCTGATGTCATTGATGAACTGCAGAGATTTCATTTTTCCACAGAAGATGCTGTTACCAATAAAACACCTCCGTAAGACCCTTCTGTTTCCTTATTTTTATTATTTCTAAGAAAAATAATGTCCTCACCATCTCTGAACCCCCACCAGTGTGATTTTGTGCTTTGGGCAGAACAGGAACTACAAACAACCTGTGGTCTGGGCAGAACACGTCAGCCTTAGCAAGGAGAACATCATCAAAGAACAATAGCTAAAGCTTCCAGGTTACTCTGAATCATTCTCCTGAGTGGCCATTCGTACTACCTCTTACTGGCTTTTCAGGAATAATTAGAAACAGGCAGCAGTTACACCACTTCTGTAAGTTTAAAGCAGGCTGAAAATCAGAATTGAGTTGTTTGTTGCTACGTTTTCAACAGCAGAGAATGTCAAGAGCATAGGCAATTTCCAGCTGAATTTACCAACGCTTTTTTCAGTGCTCCACAGGCAGAAAAGCCAAGTGACACAATAGGGAAATCTAGCACATACCAAGTATGAAGGCCTGAAAATGAAGATTGTTGTGAAATTTAGAAATGTGATACTGATGTGAATGTGCATGTCTCTAAAACAGTCTCTTCTATTACAGATCTCAGATGTGTATATGCCAGACATAGCTGAGTGAGAGCCAAAGCCTAGATTAATTTGCTTTCTATAAAAGTTGCCTACATATGTATCTGAAAATCAAAACACATAAAATAGTATCAGAGAGCTCATAAAGACAATAATATTTAATTAGTTACAGGTTAGTAACTAATTAGTAGAGATTCAGGACCTTACCTTAAACGATTCTTTGTTTCATTCTGTTTTTCTTGCATAAAATAAACTCTTGGAATTTGGTTTTCATTATAAGCATTCTTTAATGAACTCTCTGGTGCTAATGATTTAGTCAGAAAAATAAGTGGTATTTTGTTCACTTTTACCTTCTTTTTCTATGATAAAAAAGAAGTAAAACAATACTTGGGGGAATCAAAGGGTATGTGTCCAAATAATTTAGAAGACAAAGACTGCATATTTTAACAAGTCTACCCTAATATGCCAATATGATGAGAGTTACAGCTGTGACAGAGATTTTAACTGGAGAAGAATCAATGTAGATCTGCAGATGGAAGTCATGTCTCAAAAATGTATTAGGCTTGTCCAAAGGAGCATGTGGATAAGATGATCTGGTAACTGCAGTGTTGCAATTCTGTACTTGGATACTCTGGTGCATCTGTCATGGATTGCCACGGAGCTTTGGGAAAATTCAAAGGCCTTTAAGAGAAAGAAGCTACCATGGCACAAGAGGAATGGTCCTCTAGAGCATTATTAGCTTTTTTCAAGTTGGGAGGGAAAAGAAGGAATGAGCAGCCAGTTGTCAGAAGTGAAGAAGGTGCTCACAAGGTGTTACAAGGTCTCTGCTGGAATCTCTGCTGTTCAGCCTGCTCCTGAGTAACCTCAAACACAGGGCAAATAGAAACTTTATGTGTGCTGCTGATGATCCAAAATTACTCAGGACAGTCAAAACTAAAGATGTGTGAGGCAGAGTATAGAAGCACCTCGCAGCCCCAAATGACTTGATGGTAAAGTAACAGATGAAATTAAATGCCATTTCTAAGTAGGAAAAAAAAGGTGTGTACATATTTTTGTACATAATGCCTCCCTGATATAAATCTGAACAGCAAAGTCTACAGAGATTTTAATGATTTGATAAAACCAACTATTAATTTATATCCAGGACTCAGGGTATTCCTGAGAGTGCCTTTTCATTTCATTGGTGTCTTTTAGACTACCACAGTATTTTTTATAATTCCATTTGGAGATTAGTCTTCTCTGTCTTTAAGTGCTTCATAAATACAAACTAATTATCTTTATAAACTACATAACTCTCATAGAATGAAAACTGAGGTATTTCACTTAGATTTACACAGAACACTAAAAATGGGTCAGATAATTCTCTACCAGAAAATTGTAATTTCCATTTAACCCCTTCTTAAAAGAAATTAAATTAAGTTTATGCATTTCTTGGGAAAGTGGGGAAAAGCTTTTAAAATATAGATATAGTTCAATCAGACATTTTTGGAAAAGAAAGGTTCAAATTTTCACATTATAAAAAATTGCAAGTGTTTAAATTGAATGTCTTTGTTTTAACCAAACACTACAATTCAAACAATCCAAAGTAGTTTTAAATTGTATCTTTTTTTCCCCAGGAGATGTTCAAGAATTTGTGTTTCTTGTTTCCACTTGGGATGATTTTATTTTACAAAGTATAAATTTTTTTTGACAAACAAACGAGTTCATTCATTTACCAAATCAGGATCTGTTTGTCCATTACGTGCCATGAGTACACAACACCACAAAAGCTATCTTTGAGGAATTCTTATTATCTTCTGTGTAGAAACATTATCTGTCTAGTAGTACCTCTTCATAGATTAAACTTTCTGTGTAGAGTACATCCTTGTTGATTAATGTTCCCTGAAACATCCTACAACAGCTTTGTATGCTTGTGGGGGATACAGAAACAAAACAGAAGTGTCCTGCCCCAGACACACCTAGGCTGAAACTAAAACTTTTACTGAAAGATGAGGAAAAATACTGGAAAATAACCAATCTAATTTTAATAGATAACTTTATATTAATTTTAAAGCTTTTAGTAGTAAAGCACTTGTCTGATGAAGTTGGCTTCACCTGCTCAGTCAATCTATTATTTTACATACAGCCCAACTAAAGATCTAGGCATATGAATAGTTTGTATTTACTACCTGTTTTTAGATTTCTGCAGTTGCTGATCTTTACCCTTGCAGGCTCTCTGTTATATTTGAAATTAAAATAACTCCATGCACTAAAAAATGCCCAGAGAGGACTGTATAACCTGGAGGAAAGCAGGTGTAAATAAATACCTGAAGGTGTGTAGGTTTTCAGTGGTGCCCAGTGAACAGGACAAGAGGCAAAGGGCATCAACTGAAACCTGGGAGTTTCCATCTGAACATCAGGAAACCCTTTTTCCTATGATGGTGACTGAGTGATGGCACAGGTTTCCCAGGAAAATTGTGGAGTCTTTATCCATGAACATATTCAAAAATCATTTGGACATGGACTTGGGCAACTTTCTCCATTTGGCCGTGCTGGAGAAAGGGGGTGGGACCAGATGACCTCCAGAGGTTCCTTCCAACCCCAACCATTCTGTGATCAGTGATGCTTTGAGTGAAATCTCACTCAAACCGACAAAAGATTAAAGAGGAAAAATGAAAGAATAAAGGAGCAATTTAAAAAATTATCTTAAACAAGAAAACTCAGGAAAATATGCAGTACATTCAAATAGAGCAGCACATTCTAGTACATTTCCAGTACATTTATTTATAACAAGTACTTAATAAAGCAGCTAGGAAAACATATAAACCGGAAGGAGGACATATGCATCCACAGATCATAGAAGAATTACCTAGACAATTTATGAACCACTGACAATTAAATAGGTATGCCAAGAGGAGCAGGTACTGAGAAATTTAAAAAACTTCCAAGGAGAGAAATATGGATAACACTTTTCACAAGGAAGTCCAAGGAATTCCAGTACTTGTTTTCCAGTATCTCTTCTCCTTCCAGAAAAGCAATTGGATAAATGTTATTAGGAAAAAATAATTATGGACCCAACAAGAGAGCAAGAGCAGACTAGAACCATAATCAATAGTAGAAAATGAATAGGATCAAATGATCACAAGATAATTCAGGTTGGAAGCTACCTCTGAAGTTTATCCAGTCCAGCGTCCAGCTAAAGCAGGGTAAGCCGTGAGAACTGACCAACTTACTCATGTGCAGCTTGGTCTTGAACACCTTCAAGGACTGCACAACTTTTCTCAGCAATCTGTTTTGATTGCTGAGATTCTCATCTGTTCTTGACAGACCAAACTGTAAAAAAGTTTTCCCTTAAATCCAGCCTGACCTTGTCTTGTTTCAGCTTCTTCCCATTATCTCTAATCATCTCATCACACAGCACTGACTCCATCCTCCAAGGTCCCCTGAAAGCTGTATCTTCTCCATGTTGAACAAGTCTCAGCTTCTCCTCCTGCGGCAAATCCTTCAGTCCCTGACTGTCTTGGTGGCCCTCCACTAAACTTGTTCCAGTTTTAAATTGGAATTACAAATTCTGGGCAAGATATATGGCACACTCACTCCAGAGATAAGCATAAGTGATGAATAGTCTTTTTAGAACAGTTTGGAATTTTTCATCTAAGATAACTGATAATATATAAAAGACACTATTTGAAAAGATCTCTCTATTCAGGAATGAAGATAAAGTATTCCCTAACTTTTATTGGTATCAAAGGCCCACTTATACAAATACATTTAAGAGTCTAGTTGCATTTCTTAACAGGGATAGACTTGAGCACATGTTAAAGCACTTTCCTGAATCTGGGCAAGAGTTGTTATATGTAGAATATAACCTGTAACTGGACTTTATATCTGATTACAGTGCCTTTCAAAATTTTACCCACAAATTATTCATATTTTCCCAAACCCTTACAAAGTCTTATGAACTGCAAAGTAATTAAAAGACCAAAGCAAAAGGTAATGGAAGAACACATATCAAGTTTGGAAAGAGGTGGTACCAAATGCAACAGAGTTCATTTAGTATTACTTGAGATTTCCATTAGCTATCCATGGTGACAGATAAACAGCACTTATATTTGTAAATTATGTTGTGCCATTTTAAATGTTAGTGAAAAGAGTGAAATACATTGCAAAGGAGTCTGAAAATATCAGACTATGGAAGCCAGCACTGCTTGCCTTGCTGATACAAAATTCCTATTAAAACAATAAGGTGTGCAGAATTTGGCTTCTGGAAATAGGAAATATAGGAACAAATCCAAAGCTCACTGAAGTCAAGAGGAGACATTCTTCTGACCTCAATGGGCTTTGGATATCACCCAATATGAGATTCATTCTGGAAAAACGCAAGCTGAAGGAAATAATAATTCAAAAAGTATCTGGGAGAGAGATGTTTGGAAAACCTGGAAATCAAAGAATACCTAGGAGACTTTGTGTAATATATGCTACGTGACAAGAGTTTAACAGCATTGTTACAAGACTGTATCTTTTCTAAAACCTTATTAGTCTAGAAATGAAGAAAGAACAGAAGAGAGAGGAAAACCCATTCCATCTGATTAGGGAGCAGAAGTCGCAGGGATATCACATCACAGTGCAGGCAGGCTGTTTTGCATGGAGTTTAAAATGTGCCAAGCATCAAATGAAAACACATCACCAAAGGTAATTGTCCCATTTGAGAAACCACTAATTTCTCAGCTGTTGTCCCAGATAAGAGTCTGCTGGTATCTACAAATATCAAATGCACACATAGTTTGCGTATAGGAATCCATGGTCAGCCTTCAGTATGATGTGTCACATCTGTGATGTGGTCCTCTCCTCATTTAGTGATGAAGGTCAACAGAGACTCCTAAGATTCCATCTTTCCCATTATACACAAACATCCTGTGCAAACCCAAGGATGTCCTCCTTTGGTGGAAGGACACCCACTATCATCCTCCTGTACACCTTGCTGCTGTCAGACGGAGAAAATGTTTCAAGGATATACACACACCTCAGTGAAATGAAGGTCTGACCTTATAGACTCAACATGCGTGCTATAAATTCTCGGGATTCCAGTCCTCAACAGTTATTTCCTAGTTGCATTGCTGAGAAGCGGATAAGGACATCTGTAAGCACATACTATATAGCAGATGATAAAGGTAGTTTCCCCCCAGCTGGTCTGCTGAAGGAGCACCTATTCTGTCTCCGCTTATTCAGTGAAAGAACCTAAGAATGGTTTGCATAAAGAATAAACTGGTAGTATTGAAAGACTGGCAGGCTGACTAACACACCTACTGAAGTTCAGAATGGCTTGATCATTCTCTGTCATTACTGTTGCTGCTGAGGAGAGAAAAACTTTATTTTTCACCAAAATAACCAAAGAAACCCCTCAAACCCAAACTGCAACACAAACAACGTGTGGCTCAACAAATAAGATTCATGAGGCACTGCAATTTACTGCTTCATTGGTCCTATTGTTTCCATATAATTTTTCTTGTAAGACATAAATAAGAAAAGGGTGAAGACAAGCAGAAATCTCTGAATAAATATATTGGAATAAATAATTATAAGAAGATTTTGATAATGACAACAAAGATCCAGTTTATTCTAGAATGTCTTTAGGTTCATAAACTACAGATTATATGCTATTTAGTACCATCATTTCAGGTTTGAAATCTTTCTATTCTTAGATTTTAAAACAAGAATCGTTATTTTTTTTGGAATTGTATAGCTGACCCTTCAGAGAAAATGTTGGAAAACATTTTATTTTGAAATATTCATCCTTATGCTTCATATATTCTTGGACCACTTCACATTTAAAGCTCATTGGCTTTTGGTAGAAAATCATGCCTCAACATGGCTACAATTCTTTCAGTGGGCTCAGTCCTGTGAAATCCTGAGCACTAATTTCGATCAGTTCTCAGGTTTTCTCTGAATCTAATCTTTTGTGACATGGTAAAAAGTTCAATGTAATGAAATCACAAAGAATTCATTCTCACAGGCAGGAAGAAAAAGGGGCACATGGATTTTAAAACACAAAGACTGTAAAAAAGTTCTACAATAAAAATGGGGAAAGAGAAATTGTGGATAACATGATATAAAAGAGAAGCCTTCTGAGTACACTGCTTTGGAAAATCTTTTTATAAAGCTTCGGTAGGTTTTTTAGAAAGTAGAGCCCTATGCTCTTAGTCTAAATCCTCCCTGATTTTATAACATTGATACTGGAAAAATCACATCTCTTGCCTGAAAGCTATAGTTTCAATTAACAAGGATGTTAAGCATTTTTTTCAGATATATGAAAAGAGTGACAGGATTATAGACCACCAAATTGGTGGTATTTTAAGAATCTGACAGGCTCAGCACCATGTGCCATTCTAGCCTCTCTGTGTATCCTTTGTGGTTAAAACTCTTAAGCACTTTAAATTCTTTTGGTCAGTATTTTTTTCCTTTTAGGGCAGACAACTAGAAGCACATTCCAAGTAACTATTTATGGTGTACAGAAAATTATAAGATACTAAAATCACCTCTTTGAAGGTGTTTCCAGGCATTGGATGGTAAAACAAATATTTTATTTATATATAAAAAAAAAAAGTTGTTGTTTTAAATCTAGAATATAATTATCTATGTTCCAAATCAAATGAAAGACAGTAACAGCACAAAGACAGAGCAAAATAATACATGTCAAATCCTAAAGCCTTTACTTGGACAAATCTCCCATCAAGCTTTGGTGGCAGCTTTGCCTGATGAAATACGGCTGAGCCAGACCTGAAATAAGCAAAAATTTAAGAAGCCACATGAGTGGAACAAGTTATGGAACAACAAATGAAATATTTATTTTTGTTGTCTGGGAAATAACGACAATTTAGTGCATTATTAGAATAAAAGCAGAAGTCCACTAAACCAGCAGTCCTCAGATACATTTATCCAGATATATCCAGAGGACCAAAAAGATGTTTGAAGAAGCAGATGACTTTCCGGAATATTTGATACAGGCTGGAAGAAATATGCGAACAAATTTTTCAAATCATCAAGCTCTGGCAAACAAAACTGACTGTAGCTTTGCATAACTTCATTTAAAAATGGCTCTGTCCTCTCATGTTTCTTCTTTTCCAAAGAATAAGACAAAACTGTGGACTGGTCCTGTGCAGAGACATATCTGCTGTCATGTTGGGGTTCGTGGTGGGGAAGAGGCCAAAGCTCCTGTGCTGCAGCCAGCAAACACACCTGGAAGCAGGTTCCTTGGAGCCCCACACCTGGGCAGGAGCTGGTGGACATGGAGCCCAGCAGACTGTCCCACGGGGCAGAGCAGCACACTGGGAGACAGGGAGTGAGAGGAGCTGCCAACCACCTGCAGCTGGTATATCAGGTCATGCAGCAGGAGACAGATTCTGGCACTGTGCTAGGAAAGTCTGTAAGACATACCCCTATCTGTGGGGGTGAGTGGATGCTGGAGCCAAATCTATGAGTCTCACACTCAGTGCACAAAAACTTAACAGCTCAGATGGATGGGTAAAATCTGTATCAGTGTAGAAACTGCATGGTATGAAAGCTTTACAGTTCTGCAGAGGAATCTGGTTCTGCTCTGTACCATCTGTGCACCAATTGTGTGGATTGTTTGTTGAGCTTTGTTTGGTTGGGGTTTTTCATTTGAGAAAGATACATAAGTCAGTAAAAAGAATGCACTTCAGGTCAGTTTAACTTCTAAGCTATTCTTTTTGGACCTTGCCACTGCTGATTATAGGTTCAACTTTTGTACAAGAGGTAAAAAGATTATCTGTATCTAATTACTGTTTTCTGCAACTTATTTAATTTCAAAGACAACAGTTTAATTTCAAACTTTGCTCAAATTAGAGGGGGAAGTGGAAAAACCTGGAAATACAGAAAAGGTAAGATTAGAGGCCCAATTTTCAATGCTAGATCCATACAGCTGATGGTATATTTCTATGTACATGTAATACACTTACAGTCTGTTTGAAACATAATGACCTTGTGATAATAAATATCTGGCAGAGCCAGACCATGAAGTGGATGCTTCCATTAGGTTTGTGCTTATACCACTGATATGATGTGTTTGTTTGCATGTATTCTTACAATGTACACACAAATTAGACTGAGTGATTCTTAGCAACAAGGAAATGCAACAAGAAAAAAATAATATAAGCTTATACATACATTAAACATTAATATAATGATGCAAGTTCTATGTGCATAACAATAAACACATTTCAGTCTATTAGCATACAGTAAACACATTTCAGATGACAATTTAATATCCACAGATATTCCAAAAATACTGTGGCACTTGTGGAGTGAAATCTGAGGCTATTAAAACAAATAGCCTTGCTTAATCAGGGTTTTGCAGACTGCACAGGTGCAGAGGGGAATCCAGGAGAATCCTTGAGGAAATTTAAGATGATATGACATCAAGGTGAAAAAAAGCATCACTCCTATCTGCTTCTCCAGAGGCTTCTCTTGACTCAGAGGAAACACAGCACCTTATGCTCTCAATCAACTGAAAGCAGCAGTGGAAGAGATGGACTAAGACTTGCATAAACATTGGTAAATGTCTTACAGGAATGTTTTTTAAAATCTTGATGTTCTTTTCTGGCTTCTGGGGTTTTGGCAGGAACTCCAGTCTCTAGGCCCATTTCTGTGTACACAATTTAATGATGGGCTTGATTAAGAGACAGTAATTCCCGTGAGGTTTAGTTATCTTACTTATTGACATGAACAAGAGTACAATGCCAAAATCAAATGGTTACATCCCAAACAAACAGAAATTCACAGATGCAAAAGCATGATGGATTCTTCATTTTTCAGGTTTCATGTATTACTACTGTTTTCTACTGTATATAATCTATAATACTTTATAATCTAAGCAACAACAAATCTGGCCTTGCAAGACCTTTTGCCAAACAACAAGGAGCAAAAACGTCAGCCTACATCTGCCCATGAGGGAATTACATTGAGGTCCAGTTATATTTGTCCCAGTAACTCTGTCTGCCAAGGGAGCCAGTTTCCCTCAAATGAGAATTTAAAGGAAGAACACAGATGTTGGCTCTGGGATAAGCTAAGACAAGACTGCAAAGGCAAATTCTAGACAGTGAACTCTGTTACCGGGTAGTTCAGGAGTCAACCTCAAAGGAAAACAAGGCAATGAGTTCATAAAAATGAACTTGTTGACCTTCTACACAGGATTACAAATTTCCAGCGAGGTCGGTAAGATTTTCAGGCATATAATATATCTCAGGACAGGACTTAATATGCTTTCAAAACTGACTTTTCATAACTGAAAGGCAATATAAAGAAAACATCCTTGACATCCCCTGTATTAAATTAATGGCACTGAACTTCAGACTAATTGACCATTTTCTTTTTCCTCTCCTCGGCAGTCTCACGGAGAAGAACCCTCTCCTATGGCTCTGCATTCCATAAGAACTCAGTTTCCTGAAGTTCTGTCTTGCAGGAGAAAGTGGAGATGATCCACAGCCTGCAACTCTACCATATATTCCTTTACTGGAATAAGAAATGTTTTTAGATCAACAACTTAAGAAGCCAATGGAGCATCTGTGTGCCAACATTAAAGTCTCTTTTCAGCTGTGAGAATTCCATGCTTTCTAAAAGCCTTGCTTTCGTATAGGAAGATGGCCAAAATCTCCCAGATAGCAATTTGTGGCAGAAATCTACAAGTTTGGATCACTAATTACTGCTTTTGAATATATATCAGTGTACATGAATACATTATTCTCTATGTCTTGATTCTGTTTTATTATTTCCTTCAGTTTGACTTTCATCTGAATTCCAGTTTATTATGAAATTTTGAATGTTTTATTTTTCATCCTTTTTCAGTCTTGTGGTTGTTCTCATTCTGGCATTTAGTGACTTTTCCCTTCACTTGTTCCTTTGTATTTCTTTAAGGCAATGAGCCATTCCTGTGGTGCTGGATGGGGTGGGGAAAGTTGCCAGCAAAATTTTTGGTGCACGTGCAGTAAAAGTCCTCTCCCCACAAATTCAGGTTTGTAAAAGGTAACTCTAGGTGGAGTTTCTACAAACAGTGGTACATTCTTTCCAGAGGTAATTGTATGGTCTTAATTTGTCTCAATTACTCACACATATTATATGCTTATATATTTGTCACAAAATATGATAATGTAACAAGTACTTATGCATATTAGACATATGAATATGAGTGCAAGCATAACATTTTTCAATATTCCAAGTAGCACAATGAATTCTCTAACTAGTCTAGTGCTTGCAAACACCATTTCATGAACAGAACAGAAAGTATCTGTCAACCAACTAAAAACATTCATGAACAATGAAACACAAATCTGTTCCTTGTATCTTTTAACATTTTTTTAAAATTTCAGACAATTATATTTCTTACATAAAAATATTTTCATCTAATCTATCTATATGAAATTTTATATTCCATTTGCTGTACTAGAAACTAAAGACTGTGATAAGAAACAATTCAAGAAACTGATTCAAGAAACAATTAGTGAAATGAACTAGAGAAAATCCTTGCTTTCTTTTTCATTATTATGACAAACTGCAAAACTCAAATATTGAATCTGAGAAATATAAATTATATTGTAGTTAAAATAAGTGTGAGGCAAAACCCACTGATATATTTGGAAAACAAATGAGTTTTACAACTCACACAGAAAGTCATCAAACTGAGAATCTAGTACAGCAGAGAAAAAAGCTGGAAAGCAATATAAACTGTGTAAAGGTTAGTGATGGTGCAATGAAACTTTGGCTATTGTGTTCCCTGCCACTTCAAGAGATGTTTAGCTGAAAGAGAAAGGTGTCAAAGACAAGTAATGAAAATGTGGTTACAGGGACAATATGACCCTATTATAAGAAGAGACTGAAATGAATAAGTGATAATATGACACAGGCATCAGATAATTAAATTTTGGCAGTAAATGCCAAGCACAGTTATGTCCACAATGTTATTTCACAGGAATACTCAGCAAAGAAATACATAAAGGAAACTTCATGGTTTTGATCACTACTGTAAATGTAACAAAGAAAGAAAATGGAGGGGCTCAGTCATAACCTTCACTGCCTGCCAAAGTAAACAAGAAGGCGTTTGATTTTCAGCCAATAAAGAAGAAGTGAAAAATGAAAGTGGGAAAGCTCTGCATAGAGCTTTTTCTGGTAGAGAAAGACAGGCAGATGTGCATGACACTTTATTTATGGCTGTGGTAGAATAAAAATGATTGAAAAAAATTAAAGCACTTTTTAAAAAATATTAAAAAATAGAAAGTATTAGTCCTTCAGATGTCTGCTGAAGATGTTAAACAAGGTACAGAAACTTTGCGAAAGTGGAAATTCAATTGGGAAAGTGCACTTTTCTTTATCAATGTTGTTTCCATAGAAGATAAACTTAGCTATGAGATTAAGCTTCCAACTGTTTATCAGATTACCTAACATACATTTTTCAAGACGAGGCTACCAGAGACCACTGATAGATGATAGATGAGTAAGAGTCAGCAAGGCAGAGACATGATCTATTTCTGGAATTAACACCTTGTACAACAGGATATAAATCAGCAAAGTAATAAATTTGACAAAACACTTTTTAACACATTTCACAAGATGCTAATTCATATGTCCACAGATGTTTGACAAAAGTAATTGCATTTTCCATTTTGGCCATTACACAACTTCCTCAAATCAGTTTCAAAGTTAGCCCTTGCTCTGTTTCTGCATATGGATAAATGATCAGTGTTTCCTCCAGCTCATGAAGTGTTGGCACACCACACCACTGCATGCAAATTAAACTCATTTTGAAATTGAAACTAGCAGTAGTTTGATTTTTTTCTAAAATAAGTCACAATTTAAGGGTCATTCAGAGGCAGAAGTCAACAATCCCCAGCCCAATAAGACTGTACTAGATTGTATAGCAGGAGAGAGACACTGACCTTTTAGATTCAGTCTGCTGCTATCCATTTGTTTGGCAATCTCTCTATTTTCTATTTGTTTTTTCCCCCTTAAATTGATATTTAATGATTTCTTTGATATCCCTTCCTGGTAGAAAGGTAAGAGATGATTGTTCATTGTTAAAAGTGATAAGGTGATAATTTTCTATTGTTATAGAAGAAAAGTATGGTTCACTGGTAATTGTCTTATTAAACTCTTGATACACTCCTTGACAATGTGACAGATCGTTGACTGCAAATACTCCCAGAAATTTTGTCTTCCAGACAAGGGTGAAACTTAAAACACTACTTTATGTAAAAATTGAAAGGAAGGAAACTGAAAGATGTAGAGTGAATGGAGAACTATTGCAATACTGTGTTATATTCTCCACTGTGTTCAGCATCATGTCAATTAAAACATGCTTATCAAGATATTGTCTATATCTTTCCACTAAGTATACCATTATATCGTATTACATGACTGACCTAAGAAAGCATGAGATCCTAAATTACAAGGAAAACCAAGCTGAAGGAATTATGGAAAGAAAATATTTCAATAAGCAACATTCATCACTAGAGAATCTAGAGAAAGAACCAGAAACTATGACTATCAGAAGTCCTACCTATTCAGGAGGAAGCACTTGAAAATTATTTTAAAACATTTTACAGTGACATGTATTTATCTTCCACATACTGAACACAGTGACAAACAAGTGTAATACAAGAAACAAAGCCAATTTTAAGGAAAAAAAAATGTTTGCTATTCAAGCCATGGATCTAGTAACAGATGGAAATTGAACCTTTTAGACTGTTCTTACCATAATGACTACTTGGAGAACTCACTATGTCCAATTATAGCCACAATTAGCACTTTTTAAGGACATAGATGTATAAAGAACTGAGACAGATCTAACACCAATAAAAAAGTACCCTGTTTTCTGTTATGTTGGCTTATCAGACTCTGCAACTGGAAAAGGACTCATCTTTTTCACCACTTCCCCAGATTTTCCGTTCTGGCTTCCAGAGAACGGATTTGTCTTCATGATTTTTAGTGACACCTTCAGTTCTCTAAGAAAAATGCACTACAGTTTTTTCCCTGTGGTGCAACCCCAGCACAGTGACCTCTATCCCATTTTATCCACCAATAATGAGGCACTGGGCAGAGCCAGAAGGCACAAAATGAGGTTTTCCAGTGCTTGTTGGATCTGCCCAGTGGGGCCATTGGCAGTCAGCATACCTGGGATGGACCAACTCAGAGCAGTCTTCTACTATCAGAGAACTTAAATAGAACTTTCTTCCCTTTCCCTTTGGCAGCTCCATGGTATATCCCACTTTCAGCTCAAGGTCCAGCAACGTCTCTTAAGCTACGACAATACAAACAGAATCCTAGCACTGTTTAACCATCACTTCCCAACACACTGTATCTTCCTATAGCTCCTTCCTGTAGAATTTCACCTTATGTCATTTATAGACATATTTTAGTTAAACATTATCTGGAGAAGAATTATTAATCCACAAAACAGACTGAATGCCTCTTAAAAAGAACTTCTGACATCAGGAGGTTGTTGATACACAATTATTGTTTATTTAAAGAGCTTCTGAGAAACTGTGAGAAGGCTCATTGCTATTTATCCCAAAGCATGGATGTTAGCCTGCAGTTGGAATGGAAACAGACTAATGTTTCCAATGAAAAAAAACCCTTCTAGCCAAATTTTAATTGAAGCTAGATAGCAAATGAAACATTTTTTGTGCCTGGGGAATAGAAGACTCTGAAAACAAAATTGTATCAATGAATTTGGGATTATTTTAATACCAAGAGTCTAAACAGTACAAATTATATACAGAGAAGTATTTAGAAATTCTTTTGTGAATAAAGAAAAGCCAAAACTTTTTTCCAGAAAATACTGAGGTGGATACTGATGTGTTTTTCCAATGTGAAAATACTTATCTGTTGGCAATCTGATATCCCCAGCTCTGTCTGCTCATGATCATGGACTAATTCTCAAAATTAATTCTTAGGATTTTCATTCCACAGTTTTAAAAGGAGTATCAATGTGTTCTGAAGGCTTTGTTGTCTCTTAGAATTTCACGTTAGTCATTAAACAATCACTTTTCATTGTATACACTGTTTACATCTTGCAGCAATATTTGTCTTTAGTAGATGATGGTCCAACAAATATTCTGGAACAGATTAATTGTTTATCACTACAACTCACAGACTTTTCTAAAAAAGAAGAGATGCTGTTATTCTGTAACTCAGTGAAATAAAAATATAAGGCACTCAAATATGCAATTGTTTATAAGACACACTAAAATCTATTCAGCAAAGTAGTTTGAAATTCTTAATTCTTCTAGGATAGCTTTGTACAGAAACTTCCTCTATAATTCATACTTACCTTCACAGATACACCTCACTAGATCCTAGCTAAATACTCTGGATGAAGACCACAGCTGTAGTGTTCTATAAACAAGGAGTGTCTGGAAAAATTACACTTAAAATGTTTGGATCTCCAGAAATATCAAAACTAATTACTTTAAAATTTGCATAAAACCTGAGACCATGGTGAAATTAAAATGACTATGGCTATGCAGAAAAGTCGAGGAAGCTTGGATGGGGAACTAACAGGTGTGTCTTAGCACTGCCTAGGCCAGAGACATGCAGAAATTCCATCATGTTTAAAAGACAGGAACATCATGAGCCCTGAAGAACTGTTTTCTAAGGGTTAACAGTAATGTCATCATATAGAATATTACCATTAGGCACTACTATCTATTCCCTTCAGTAATTAATTACCTCTGACAAAAGATAGTTTATTCACTTTGAAATACTGGTTGACTTCCCCTCTCAAGTACTTTGATTACTAGACATGTTGAAACCAGAATGCATAGCTCACCAGTTATTTCAATAATCTCTTTCAGTAGTCAGTCTCCATCCAAAATCTGAGTACAGGATGTAGAAAATAGGGGCATCCTGTATTGATTGCAAGTTCTCTAACTGGGAGGAAACGTAAATCAAAAACCTAAAATCAATAATGCACGGCCAAGGCTTACAATCTTCAAAACCTGTGAAGACACAGACCATCTAATATCAGTAATTAGTAAAACATTGTTCCCTTTGCAAGAGAAGACTCCTGGCCAACAGAACTGGTCTAAGAATTCTTAAGACAGTAGAGTGGAGCTTAATTCTGGAAATGAAAGTGAAGAAACGATTAGGCAGCAAATGCTCTCTGAGTATTGTAAATCCTAAAGGGGCCTGTGTTCTGTAACTATGTAAATCACCATAGATGGACAGGTAAGACAATAGAATGGGAACTCATGTCTGCCACATCAAGAACAGTCAGAAGTGATGTCATGGCTGAGAGATCATCTGGCCTTCATTAAGAAGAGAGAAGGAAGTGTTAGTACAAAAGAACACAGAGAAGAAGTAGTTTGAATCTGTGTCTAGAAAACAAAGCCAGATAGTTCAACAGCCAACACTGCAATGGTGTTGAGAAATAAGCAAGCCCACTTAGACTGAGGAAAGAGGAAGTTGATCCACATAAGCCAATTCAAGAAGCAGATAGCCTTGGAATAAAACATGCATATACCACTGGGTAGTGATATGGAGAATTTAGCCTCCCTGGCATGAGCTCTTCTTTTAGTGATCAGAGAGAAGATGAAAATACAAAAGCTTTCTTAACTCCTAAGAAGAAAACCTCAAAGTCTAGATGCCTTTTGCACAGTATTTGCATCTTGAACAATCAGCAAAGAGAAAACCCCTGAGAAATATTGCTCTGACTGAGAAAACAAAGGAAATCCCACATGTAGGCTTGGTCATGTGACTTAACCTTTGCATGTTCTGCACAACCAAAATGAGGCTTTGGACTAAATCTTCAGTTCAGGAGAAGCAAACCTATTAATTACAAAAGATCTGCAAATCATTCCCTTTCAACAAGAGAAGTTCCTTATATGCTATATGCTGAGCAGCAAGACCAGCAGCACACCTCTACTTTCATCACAAGGACAAAACTTTGGATCTTGAGTGCCTGTGATGTAGCAAGCCCATTGTAATAGCTAACATGGACCCATTTCAAGAATTTGTGGTTTGAGAACAGATACTGTTTAAGACCAGAGGGCATATCTAGGACTTGATTATTTTTCCCCAGCAACAATAACCTTTGAAGAAAGAGTATAGACTCTGAAAAGGTTGATCAGGCAGTAAATGGAAACAGCAGTGCTAAATATGCAAGGCATTTTTGGGGGCCTGTTTCTTCAAATAAATACAGATTTGGGGCAGGTGCCAGACTTAGAGGGAGAACTGAAATTTGGGGACTGTTCCTCATCAAAGAGATTATCCAGTAATAGGGAAATACCAGAAGAATCCCCTTCCCACAAGGTAAACTGCACGTCTGTTCTTTCCTTAAGCCACAACTAACATACCATGCCTAAAATATGAAGTTGTTCAAAGGAGTAATGACACACATTCTTGTTGCACACAAAATCACCCTTAAAACTGCAATAGCAATAGCCCTGAAAATGTAAATAGTGTTACCGTGTTTATCTCTGTACTTGAACACACAAAACAAGCACCCCAGAAAGCCTTTTATCCTTCAGTGTGCCCAAGTGCAAATTGGTGTCCAAGGTCCTGCTCCTTAAAACAAGGTCAAAGCAGAAAGCCATTGATTTCAACAATGCAGGATCTAATTCTACATGTAACACTAGATGAGAGACTCATATTTTCAGATAAATCATTAGTCAAAGACCAATTTCTTAAGTACAGTATTTATTGTAAAAATACCATGTGAACATAATAGTTAAACAGAAACATTTTAAATCAAAACACTTATCAGTTCTTTCCACTTTTATCCCTATTCATATCATAACTCCTCAAAAAATAGTGAATTACTTAAACAGTTGCAGCTGGTACAGAATGCATTTGAAATACCCATGAATTTCTACAGCTTAAGCAGCAGCATGCTTTGGCTTAAACAGTCAAAGGATGCCTCAAATTCCATTAATCTCTTCCTCAAATAAGTGTTTTCTACCTTGTGTGAAAAAAAAATTAGTAGCCAAATTAGACAAAGTAGGAAATGAAACACTTTCAGAGTTCAGAAAGGGCTGGAAAAAACATAAACTACATTATATATGACAAAAAAAGAATGGAATGATCAATTAGCTGAGGTTCTAAACAAACGAGAAGTTTGATGAACACTAATTGGCTTTATTACTTCAATTATGTCTAATAGTATAGAAGCAGAATAGGAGGAAGCATTAGTGATGACAAAAATTAGTCAGGACAGTCAAATCTAAAACTTATTGCTAGCATTTGCAGAAGAATTATGCCGTACTGAGCGCTGGAAGTAAAATTCATTAACTACAAAGACAGTATCTCTGACTTTGGAATTTCCTGAGCTGCAAACTGCTGGAGCTGGGGAGAATATTCTGACAAAGTAACAATACATGATTGCCCTGTTTGAACTCTTTTTTTTCCAACAGCATTTTATTTTTATTTTTATTTATTTTATATGTGGCGGTGGTAGGACACTACCAGGGTAACCTCTAGTTTAACCTAGGACAATCATTCTCATGTTCTTAAATGGATCATGGATGCATAAAATCCATAAAGGCAGCAGAATACATAAGGTGAGAACTTATAAAAATACAATCCCTTTATATTATCATAATAAGGGGTGATCTAAAGAAGACTCATGGATAATTCTTAGAAAATAGCAGTTAAATATGCACCAGGATTCAAAGGCACACAACACAAATTACTAGGAAAGAAACAGAAATAATTCTAAAATAATATAAAACTGCCATGTTCCCAACATCTACTAAGTATGCAGTTCTGACATTCCATCTCAGAAAAAAAGACCCTATAAAAAGATAGTTTAAATTTCTATAATACTATAGTGTGTATAAAACTATAGAAACAGTATCAAAGACAAATAAAAGTATGGAACAGTTTCACATGACTACTCAGGGCCTGGATGGATGCTCTGTTCATTGGGTAATAAACAGGCTGGATGGCTGGGCCCAGACAATGGTAGTGACTGGGTTTACATCCAGTTGGTGGCCAGTCACCAGTGGTGCTCTCCAGAGATCAGTGTTGGGGCCAGTTCTGTTTAATAACTTAATCGATGATCTGATGAGGTGATCAAGGGCACTCTCAGTAAGTTTGTTGATGCACTAAGCTGAGCAGTAGCGTGATCTGCTGGAGGGCAGGAAGGCTCTGCAGAGGGATCTGGACAGGCTGGATCAATGGGCCAAAGCCAATGGTGTCAGGGTCAACAAGGCCAAGTGCCACGTCCTGCCCTTGGGTCACAACATGCAGTGCTACAGGCTGGGGACAGAGTGGCTGGAAAGCTCCCCAGCAGAAAAGGACCTGGGGGTGATGGTCAATAGCAGCTGAACATGAGCCATTGTGAGCCCAGGTGGCCAAGAAGACCAATGGCATCTTGGCCTGTATCAGCAATAGTGTGGCCAGCAGGACCAGGGCAGTGATTGGCCCCCTGTACTCGGCACTGGTGAGGTCACACCTTGAGTGCTGTGTCCAGTTTTGGGCCCCTCAATTCAGGAAGACCACTGAGGGGCTGGAGCACGTCCAGAGAAGGGCAATGGAGCTGTGGAAGGGTCTGGAGCACAGGCTCTGTGAGGAGCAGCTGAAGGATACGGGAGTGTTTAGCCTGGAGAGGAAGAGCCTCAGGGGAGACCTTATTGCTCTCTACAACTCCCCAAAATGAGCTTGTAGCGAGGTGCAGGTCACTCTCTTCTCCCAGGCAACATGTAATAGAACAAAAGGAAATGGCTTCAAGTTGCAACAGGGGATGTTTACATTGGATATTAGGAAAAATTTCTTCACAGAAAGGATGGTCAAGTATGGGAACAGACTGTCCAGGGAAGTGGTGAAATCATCATCCCTGGAAGTGCACAAAAACCATGTCAATGTGGTGCTTAGGGACATGGCTTAGTGGTAGACCTGGCACTGTTATGTTAATGTTTGGACTTGACGACCTCAGTAGTGTTTTCCAACCCTAATGATTCTCTGTTTCTACGAAAAGTAAAACAAAACACAGCAAGATACTTCACTTTAAAAAGTCCAGAAGATTGAAAGCAAATATTAACAAATGTTGACTAATATTAATGTTGGGATAACTAAAGTCATTAATTACAGAGGGTAACAGAAAAGAATAATCTGGATTGTGTTGCTCTGCAAATAATAAGGCTTACCAACAAAATTCTCACATAGCAAGTGAGAAGCAATATTAATCTAGGCTGACCTTCAGTCTCATTTCATGTGACTGATCTGACATTCTAAATTACATGAAGAAAATTAGGTCAAGAACTAATATGTAAATATTAATATAAAAATAATAAAAATAGAGCAGATGCTTACAATTATTGTTATTTTATATATCTAGATATATATTTTTTTTTATGGAAAGAGCTACTTAAAGTTGAATCAGATTAGCAATTAGAGTTCAGGAAAATGCCAGCCACAGTAGTTTCCTGTACATTTTTACACCTTCTTTTGAAAGCACAAATGTATCAGCAATTTTCAGAGACAGGATACAGGACCAGATGGAATTCTTATATTCAGATGAACATAAAGTACAAGCTTTTAAAGTTCTGATTTTCCACAATTCCTGAATAATTTTAATCTCATAGAGCCACATATTATTCCAAGCGATATATTTATGTGGTCTGTTTTATTGTTCTGTATTGTTGGTGTTTCTCAAACCTGTATTCCACGACCACTTCTTCTAAAATATAGTTCTTGTCATGTCCCATAGCCCAAGCATACCCATGTTTTATTTTTTCTTTTGAATTCCAATATGACTTAGGCACACTGAGTAAACAGATTTAATAAGCTGAACTCAATCGTGACTTCTCCACTTACATATTTTGGCAGAAAATGCCTGAGTTTCTATTTCAGTAAGATTCACTTAATACGTCCAAAGCTGAGTAGGCTTTGATCCACAATTACAAAGTTAATATATATGGAGAAAGAATAATGCTGGGAAAATGCTCTCTTGGCAAATAGACGTTGGAGCAAATTAATCCCACAAATTTCCCACCTTTAATGAGTTCAAATCTTGCCATCAT
Source organism: Eopsaltria australis (assembly GCA_034509425.1). Lineage (NCBI taxonomy): Eukaryota > Metazoa > Chordata > Aves > Passeriformes > Petroicidae > Eopsaltria > Eopsaltria australis. The sequence continues at coordinate 4,642,289 of JAVTVJ010000012.1, read as the reverse complement.
TAATAATACTGAAATAGTTATTAACATTTATATAAATATAATGAGAAAAGGTCTTTGGACCTGCCAGCAGGATCGAAAGCTATTGGAACTTTTATCACATGAGCAAGATCAAAACCAAAGCAGCTATACTCCTTTTTTTTTCTTTTGCTTTAAGTAACTCCATAGCCCAGGCATCTGACTATCGTCTTGACTTAAAGTCCTTGGCTATAACCCAAAGACAGGTTCAAATAAGGTTCTTTGATTCCACACACATGCACATACACACGTTCTTTCAATCCACTCTCCTTGCATGCAGAAGTCAACAGGAGTTAAGGGCAGCACTTCAAAGTGTGCTCAGCACTTTGCAGGATGTGGTCCTTTATCCTTATTTGACCCCTTGTTCTTGCTTAGTTCTGTTTTTACCAGTTCTACTAATAATGTTCCTCTTCAACAACAAATACTGTCCAAACCCCACTGATGCCTACTGCCATCTTTCCTTGAAGTCCTATACAGCATCTATCCCCAAGTTACTAAATGTAGTTACTATATTCTATATCATTAATTTTAGAAACTAAGATAATTCTGAAAACCAAGACAATAAAATTCTCACTTGAATTTGCAAGGTTGGGAAATTCTTTAGTAAATACATACTTTTTCCCTGAGGTATTATGCTATCGTAGTCTGTAAGGAGATGTCCATTTATTTCTAAAAATATCAGGACTGAATACTCATTGCTCGTGATCCTAAAATGTGGATTAGAGTTTATTAGAGTTACTCTAATTTTATTCAGACTGGTAAACTGTCTAAACTGAAAACTTTCTACCTGTACCTTTAGGTTCTCATTCAACACAAATGACAGCATTAGATTAGTGGGAAAGAGGAATGATATTCATCTAGAGCTTGTTCTGACAGTCACTTAAGATGCATGTCTGTACCCAGGACCTCACAGACACCATAGCAGAATTCAGTAGTTTATGCACAGCAGTTTTACAAAATCAGTGGTGATGAGTGCATTAAAAAGTCATGAGTCTTCTGGACTTTGTTTATCAAATGACCTATTAAAATTTTCTACAAATCATCCACTAGTGCCCAAAGGCTGAATTTTCAAATACATGTTTAGATACCAAAACAAAAGTGACTTGAACTTTTTGAAATATAGTCAGAAATTTGACGGTTTGTGAGGCTACAAAGCTGTTAAGGAATCGCATTTTAGCACCTAAGCTTGCAAATATGAGTTCAAATGTTTAGGACTTTATTCTTAGGGGTCATACTGCATTTAACTATGTAGACATCTAGCTTATCAATTCCTTAAAATTTCTGTTATTAAAGTAATTGATACATTTCCCACAAAGTTTTAGAGGAGCCAGGCTGGAAGTTTATCTGATTGGAATCTGAATTGTGGAAACAGCAGTGCAGAAGGATTTTTCATTATTGGCTTTTTAACAAGAATGTTCCTAATTCAAGAAGATAGGTAAAAGGAAGAAAAAGTTGTCCTCCATTTGAGAGACATTGATGGTTTAAAATTTTTTTAATTTTTTCTGTCTACATAAGCATATTCACTTTGTGTTTTTCTTCCAAGTAAATGAAATATGAATTGAGTTTTCATATCTTACCACAAGTCCATTAGTAGCTATGGAAAGAAAGCAGCTAGCAAGGCAGGGAAGAGCACACTTACTGTACTATTTGACACTCAGGTTAACACATCCCAACTTTTTTAACAGACCTTCTTTTTAGTGTTTAACCATCACACCTCCTTTCCAGGCCTCTTTCTGTTCATCTGCAAGAGACATAATATTCTTATCAGAGTAATCAGATGTTTACTATATTAATATTTTTAAGTGCTTACACATTCTTAGATTATTGGCACTAAATAAATTTAAATTGCTGCATACAACTTGCAGACTCCTTATTTAACAAGTTTTATGAGATAGTTTATTAGCAAATAAATTCTCAGTGAGAAAATGAGAACACTGCCCACATATTAACATATAAATTCAATATTTTAAGAACTCCATTCATGGAATCATCTCTTTTTTGGAAAAATTTGCACTAGAAATTGCTTAGCAGCAGTCCCTACTATTTTCACACTCAAACAAACACCAAAAAAATAGGCCAAAACAATTACAAGAAAAAAAATACTTCAATCTTGAACACACTCCATAAGGTTACATAAGCCATAAGCACACATATCCAGAATGCATAAGGATAATAGGTTTCTAAATTTTAATAGCAAATATTCTTTCATTCATTTTTGGCTTCTATCTTGATATCACTCAGTTTTCAGAATCCTTCTTGTGATTTGAAATCAATTTTTGTTTTTCACTGAAATCAGTACGGAAGTCAAGGAATAAAAAGGCAATTCAGGAAAAAACCCCAGCCTGTGTATTTACCATTATATTAAACTGACTAAAACAAATAAAGAAAAATTTTAAGCAGTCAAACAAATATTAAGGGAAGTTCAAATATGAACATTCAAGAAGTTGTAACATACTCTAAAAAGCACCTGATTCTTCATTTGCAAACTGGTTGAATGTGCTCAAAATCCAAAATAACAGAAAAAAAGGAATGAAAGGGTAAAGAAATCCCAGTAACGGTGACACCTTGGACTCCTCATCGAGGTGTATTTCTTCTGGTGATAAAACTGAAAGGAAAAGACATTGCATTAAACATTTCCTTGTATATGTCAGTTACTCTAAGATACTTCTTGGGGAACATTTTGTGGTCCATTCGGTATAACCAACTCCTACAGTCTATAAGCTAGTAACTAGATGACTTTTAAGGTCCCTTCCAAACCAAACCATTCTATGATTCTATGAACTGAGAAGCAAGCACTGAACATGAGCAAAACAATTCTAGCTGGTGGACCGCCTCATGTGGATCATAACTAAGGTGAGGAATTTGACTGGTCCTCTTTCTGTAATGCTGCAAGGGCTGATGCAAAACTGAATTTAGAATCTGAAAGTCCTAAGGTTCTCCCTGCTGGTCCTTTGCCAAAAAACTCAGCCCATAATCATAATATTTTGAATTGTCCTTCAGCAGTTTTTTCACACAATTCTTACAGAGGCAGTGGTCACATATAAATCTGGTTATTTACTGGAGTGAAGCCCAGAAACATAAAATCCTACCCTTGGTCCCCACCCAGGTATCCCCTACTATAAAATATTGTCGATTCAAAATTCTGAAGTTTTTGTGCAACTTGTATACACTAGTAAACAACAATAAAATATGCAGTTCCTTTAAGCAACAGGAGTACTCTTCTACAAATCTCAATTCTTTCTTAGAATGATTTGATAAATTATGCCAATGAAAATTCTGGTTGTGAAAGAACAGCCACATCAGGGACTAGTCAGGAATACAGAAAAAGCAGAGCACTGTGACTAATATTGTTAATGCCTCTTTACACAAGATTACAGAGTCACATTCTCAAATCCTGAGGGGAATTTGGCTTAGTAGTTCACTCTCTCTGATACTTTTAAAGAACAGAATGTAAGGTGCTAAAAATATTTTTTTTGGCAAGAAAACTATCTGAGACTCTTAGGGGTAAAATAATTTCACAGTAGGTGGGTCCAGGCATAGGAAACAGTTTTGGAAGGTAATGAAGAAACAGCATTTGTTGTGATTAACAGACAATATTATGGATATTATGGAGTCATGTTCTCCATTCCTCAAAAAGAATGTGATCAATAACAAATTTTTTGCATGAAGTCTCTAAAAGTATCTACTTAATGTTTTTCCATTGAGTAGTAAATTACCTTGAAAAGTGGTATTATAAACAACAGACATCTAATAAAAGAATGGTTAGAATGTAGGGTCCTGTGGGATTTTTAACTGTCATACAATATATTAGAAGCCATGAGTTTGAGTTTGTTTTGTTAGCTAAACAAGTAAAGAAACCACACACATATAACATTAGTATTTAGTTAAATATTTTTAAAAGTACTAATTGACTTATGCTGCTAATTCCTCTATTCTTAAGTTTGTGTCCTCAAACTGTAAAGGAGCATGTGGAATTTAATGATTGATTTTTAAAGATTATATCAATGAAGAATGGGTATTCTGTCCTGAAGAGAACAGGAAGTGAGACAATTACTCGGAAAAATTTAAGAATTAATGTTATTTTAGATTATCATATCAACACTGCAGCACTATTTGGTTTAGGCAAAATGCTTCTGATTCTTAAAGCACTTAGTCCTGTCACACTCTGTTACCAGCAATTTTCGTAGCACTGTTTCCCAGGAGAGACCTGCTGAAATACAGAAATAGAACTCCTTGGAAAAGCTGTGTAACTCCTCTGTCTGGTTGTACTTCTGTTACACAATATTTTGACCAAAACATTTAGAACTCTTGCTTAATTTAGAAATTTGTTTTTATTTCATATCAGTTTCATTTGTTAACTTATTCAAATATAGAAATATGATCTTCCATCACAAACCAGTATGTTGATGACTTTAGTACCATATTCTTCATTCACTCCTGTACTCAGCAACTTCTATTTCAGAGAAAGCCAGTAAAAAATATGCACCTAGAAATGGTGCCATTTTCAAGCTGAAGAAACAACCCCCCTTTCACTTCTAAAGGTTCTCAGCTTAAAACATAAGGTATTAAATTTAATAGCAAATGGCTCCCAGAACCAGATAACGAATGACTTTCACAATGGTGAGTACTTAATCTCTCAATCTTATAGTTCCAGCTCAACAAATAGGACAACTAATTTTTAAGTGGCCATATTCTGGCCTTCTGTTTTACTCTGTAACAAATTAGTTGCGTAGTTGTTGTGTAGTTGTGTTGTTTCATACTACTGACAGTATGTAATATCATTAAAAAATGAGAAGGACATTGTTTCTTTTTCAAAATCCCCAGTCAACTTTTCTTTTCCTCATATAAGATTTAAAATCTCTATCAGCATACACCTGCCTGTAGCCTAGGTCTCCATTGAATCCCAGGAGGAGCTATGCCTTTCACAAGCCAGATTCTGATTGGTATCATTTCTAGAGACATTTGTTTGAAAGTCTGCAAAGTTAAAAAACAACGCAGTATTTTTTCCTCACAAATCACACAAAGCTGTACATTGAAAACAATTTAATCTTCAAAAACTATAGCTCACTAATTGATATAAAAAATATACCGTCATATAAAGTAAAGTATTTAGTAGTAAAATAGCTTTTTTTAGAAAACACATTTTCTTCTGACTTCACATTATGGGAAGTCACAAGGCTCTTTTATTCTAGAAAGATTAATCAGTTGATGTGGAACCTGACTGAACAGAGGATTCTACTCTCTGTAGTTCTGTAATAGAAAAACTACTTTATGACTACACTTCATTGTACTTTAGGCTGTTATGCAGCCTATTCAAATCAAATAAATTCTCAGCACATGCTTATATGATCTGTCTATTCAATTTATATTAAAAAGTAATTCTTAATACTTTCCAGATATTTAGCTTGGGCAGCAATACACATAAGAGTGAGCTGATACTTAATAAGTTTTGCATCAAGTCTAAATTACAGCAACTGAAATCAATGAAGACAGATTTTCAGATTTGTTGTCATAGCTCTGCCACATACAGTTGGTCTGCTTTCTCTAACTTGAGATCTCAGGGCCCTTTGTTTAAGACAGATTGCTTCCAGATGTATGGGATAGTGTCAGTGGAGAGAAAGAAAAGGTATACTTCACACTGGTGCAATTGAAATAGCAGTGAAAAACACACTCTGCAAATCAAAGTCAACCCCTTCAACGTATTTGTTTATCCCCTCCTCTGTTACATGCTGAATTATTCTTTCTTGTGTTTTTAGTCAAACTCCAGAAAAAGAGAGACATTTTGCCTGCACAATTTCTTAGATATAGGACTTGGTGCTGCCCTATTCAGGGGAAGATAATAACTTTATTCACTGAAGAGCACCTGCCCTAATGAATTGAATTCAGTGAAACCATCCATAAAGTGACACATTCACCATATGAAAGATCTAATATTCTAAGCACTGCATACAGTACGTCATTACACCATAACAGGAGCTGTTTCATGTGATTATTAGTGGAAAGAGTATAACTGTGCCAGACTGCAAGTTCACCTTTTCCAGATCATCAGTGTGCAACTATTACCTGCACATGACCTTGTAACACTTCATTGACCTGTAAGAAATACATCTGATGATTTTGTTTCCCGTATTTCTTCACAGATTTCTAACAGAAGTGAACACTCTGCCATTACTGGAGTCTCGTTTTGTGCAAATCAGCAAGCAGCATGGATTTCAAAGGAGCAGATAAAATGAACAATATTATAGGCCAACAGAGGAGGATATTATCCAAGGAGCTTTGACCATTCTTCCTGTGTTGTCTGCCCTGCTAATTCAGTTCTGCAGAGCTAGCAGTCAAGCCCCATTTGAAAACAGGATATTGGATAAGAAAGTCTGTGTTTATTACAGAGCTCTTCTAGTGTCTCTTCTACACTTCATTGAAACACTGAGAAAACTCTGCACTGGAATCCAAAACAATAAACCATGAGACTTCATAGCTAAATACAATGTTTCCAAATGCTTCAAAATAATTCTTAAATTCCTACATTTGTATTTAAGGTGAGATTCTTGCAATTATGAACACGTGACACTGCAAATTATAAGTAACATTTGGTTTTATTGTACTTCTTATTACATAAACATAGTATTTTTTTCAGAGGAAAATTTTAAAAGGGAAAAAACATACATAGAAGACAATAACATTTCAAAAAACACAGTCATCAAGTGTATGCAATTTTCAGTAACATAATATCAAATTAATTTGGTTTTAGCCAACAGGAACACTAAAACACCTAATAACCCATATAATACTAAAACTCCATTTTCTTATGCCTTCAAGTTATTAGCTCTGGATACACAGAATCAAGAAATACAGAATTCAAGAGAGTCAGGCAAGTGGAAGTAGAAACAGGAGACAGATTCACCTGGTGGTACTGACCTATTGAAGAGAATATGGAACTTAAGTAAAATTTTTACTCTTCCTACATCACAGGCTTATTTTTACACAGCTCAAGAGATACAGAGCATTATTTTGGTCCCCTATGATGATGATAGGACATGTCTTCATATAAACAGATCACAGCCTGTCACAAATACACAGTTCCCTTTCACAGATCTTCTAAAGCCTCTATTCCCCGGGATATCTGAGTATTATTTCTTCCTGACATAACTTTTCATTTCTTTATTTGTCTGCAGAATACACATAGCAGAGACAGAAATTCTGTGACTTCTCTATATTTCACATGGACAATGCTCAACTTTTGCAGAACTAGAGGAAAAAAGAACCAGTCAATCTTCACTGGCAATTCAAACTTTACCAAAACAAACTCACCACTTGCTGCTTTCTGTCATTGGCCAATTTGCAATGTAAACTTCTAACTGAATTTTTGGGGACTGGACACATATGGTTAATTAATGAAACACAGTGTTATGATCTGACATTATACAATATTTTTGTCACTAGCAAGGTGAACTGGAATTAAACTCATGAGTTAGAAGTAAGAGGATCCATAACTCCACGTAAGCCCCTGAGTGAGATCTTTCAAGTGTTGTAACATCTGAACTCTTTGCATGGTGTTTTTAAAATAACAGCGTTCATTGCATAGTTACATCTGACCCTTAGTGGTGCACTACTTAAAGTACTAATAGTTCTTTCTGACACGTTAAAAATAGTTGTTGCCTCATTCAAGAGAATTGTTTCTTGACTAGTTATTGTTCTATGGCTACAATTATGTTGTCACAAATTTGATGTTTTCATATTGCAGTTTACCACTGCAGTTTATATGACTATAGCAAACACTGCTCAAGAGGATTGTGGAACAAAGGCAACGAGACAATGACTTCTCTCTGTGCACATGAGCTGTCCAAATCAAGTATTTCCTTTGGTACAAGTACAGACCTCAGAGGAAAAAAAAAGGCACTGAAAAATTTTTGCAATATAAATTGAATGCTGGGGAAAAGAACACTGCATTTTTATGTTCTTATTTTTGCTTTTGTTTTTTAAGGACAATTCACATGGAAATTAAGAAAACATATACTTTGAATTCTTTGTACAGAACTGAAAAGCAACTTGGTACAGTAGGAATGAATACTTGTGAATTTAAAAATTAATTTATAAAAAATAAGTAAGTTATATGAATGATATCATATATATCAATGGCAGTAGAAGCCCTTTAGTATCCAGTGTTTATATTTCATGGAGCATTAAATGGTAACATTTAAAAGGTATAATGCCACCTCCTAAAACATGTCTGCTAAATCTGGGTATGGAGAAGAAAAATGAAAGCATTGTTAAGCCAGGTATGTGGTCCTCTAACTGGACCTGATATAGAAGTGAGCTGGCTGTGTGTCAAATGGTCTTTGAAAGTAAAATCAGAACAGTGGAAACATCAAAATGTTCATTCCCATCTGTTCTTCTTCTTACTTGCAGTAATCACTCCATACCAAAAGCTAAAGTCGTGTCTTTCACTTGGCCTTGGATTTACATGGGGCATGCATCAATGGGAAGCATCAATGAATCAACACTCCTTATTCCCAAAACACACTATGAAATATTTAGACAAGATTTCTGCAAAATGTGTCAGAATATGGGGAAAAAAAAAAAAAACCAACACCCTAAAAACACAAACACACACAGGAAAAAACCCCACACCAACCAAAAACCTACAAACAAGACAACCTAGGATTTTTAACATAGATAAATCTCCAAACTTCCAGAGGACAACATTTTTAGAGGATGAGTGAGAAATAATTTAATTTTTTGTACTTTCTATACTCACAGTAAGAAAATACACTTTCAGTCTAGACCAGCCCTTTTAGTGAGTAAGTTTAAAAAACTGATGCATTGAAATCTCAGAGTTTGGTCTCTTACACCAAATTTTTCCTTTCCTTATTTTTCCTTAAGCCATTTGCTGGATTTTTGAAGTTTCAAACCAATAAAAAAGAAATTAGGAATATGTTATGTGCTTGTGGACAACAATGCCTAGAGACACTCTCACCATGAGAGTTAGATTTTAATAGCAGAATTCAAGAGACTAAGAACCAGCTGATGGTCAACTATGTTAAACACCATAAGCGACCATAGCAGAATACAGTTCCAAAAGTTCAATAGTCCGGAAAATCATAAGAAATTGTGTGTATATATATATATATATGTATGTATTCTGAGAGTGACATAAAATATATGTAGTGCTACTGATGCTGCTGGTTGGAGCACGTATTATCATCACATTGTATGCAGCATTCAGTTACTTGCTCCTTGTTGTGTTATGTAAATCAAAACTCTGTATTTAGGAATAATAACGACCACATACCATCTTTTCAGGGCACACGAACCAGTTCCCACTGCTGTAGCTGGCGTCTTGTGTTAACACATTCTGCCACTAGAGGATAGTGTTGCCATATGACTATGCACACACGTTAAGTACAATGAGTACATGAAATTACTGTGAAGTTCAAGTTGCATGTTTTCTAAAGCTAGGGGGGAAAATTACATTTCAATAAAGGATTTTTTTACCTGAAAAACCCTGAAGCCTTTTTTTAAAATAAAAATTAGAGAGCAAAATCACATGGCATAAGTGTTTATTAGTTTATTCTTAGTAAATTTAATATGCAATCTTAGTAATCTTTAATATGTTATTTGCTTTCAAGTAAATGAGATTAATGCACCTCAGGCTCAGTGTGCTACCTGGGAATCTCTTGGAAGGACACAGCCTTGGTGCAAGGGTCTGACATAAAGCAGGTAACTGAACTTTTTTGTAGTGGTACTTGATATTTGTGAGAGTTACAGGTATCAGACTTGAAAACTGACTGACAGTGTTCTGAGGACAAGGAGCCAGATCAGGCCAAGCTCAGGAGTACTCATTATGGCAGTAACAGGGAATCAGAAACTCACTCCTGTAATACGTTACTTACACCTTCACTTCAGCAAAGCAGAGAGAAATCAGCTGCAGATTTCAATTAAGACATGCAGACCACACTTAGGAGAAAAACCTGTGCAAGTATCAGGAATATGGTGTATTGAATAAAAAGTCATAATGAATTTCTGCCATCAGGAATAAGAAAGGAAAGGAAGAGACACTGTCTCAGTCATCCCCCACAGCTGTACCTGACGCACTACAAGTTTCTCCATGTTCAAAATAAATATTCTAATTTCTGCGAGAAAAAAAATCAAAATGTAACTTTAGTCTGGTGGTGAAATGGAGAGTATTCTTCTATGAAGAGAGCCAGGATACATTTTACATACTTGTTTTCAGCAATGGAAACCTACAGTGAAACACAGTCAACTCATTTAGACCAATGGTAACCTTATGACGTTTTTTCACACACTGACCACCACACTCTTCAGAATCAGAGAGCATTTTTTCCTAATGTTTATTAAGTGCTCACAATTTACATTACCAACATGACAATACCTAAAGTAAGATGTCTGTTTACTGAGTTATTTTGTATTGCAATTGTTAGTATTTAGAGAAGAAAAACAGTACATGTGGCTTAGAAAACGCGACCTCTGAGAGAGATGAAGAATCTGAGAGCACAGAACTTTAATTCTCTTTATACATGGAAAAAGGTAGTTATAAAAAGATGATCATTTATTGGTCAATGTATTCACTAGAAGGAGAAGTGGAAGAAGCACAGGAAGTATTAATTTACTAGTACATTGAAAAGAATTACAATATATATATAGTGATAATTCTGCCAAGCAGTAGATCTGCTAAGAAGGTGGTAAAAACTTCTTTATGAAAGGTTTTCAGTAAATTTAAAGGTGCTTGAAATATATTATTTAGGAGAAAAAAAAAACTGACCAGAGCAATAGGTTATCATGGATTGTTTCTTCAGGCATTTTCCACCTTTCCTACATATTTGTAATTCTTGTATGATCCTAAACTCTTGCGAGACAAAAATTTCTAGTCATTTGCAATCTTACTAAAATCAATACAAACTGGGAAAATGGTATTGTGTGTGACAGGTCCACTCGTGTTATTAGCAATAGTAAATGACATTTTTAGGAAAAGGGATCTGAACTAGGTATATACAAAAGCTACTAATAATTAATTACTAAAAATCCGTCCCCATTCTTGATGGGGTTCTTTCAGTTGTAAGCACATATTTATCACACTTTCTCTATGCTCTTGTGAAAAAGTGACCATGTAAATAATTCTCTCCTCTTTTCTTAGCTATCAGTTCATCAATAATATTGGGCTACATCCAATCTTGGAAACTCTACTAACAATTTCTCCAAGTTTTTTCACAGCACTGAAACCAGTCACTAGAAAAAGTAAATAGTAGTAACTAAAAACAAAAGAACCCAAATGCTTCAATTTTGTCACACCACAAACAAAGCATTCTTCTTTCAAATATAGTTATTTCAATTCAGTTAGGAACATAATTTTATGAGGTCATCTTAATTTAAAATGAAGTAAATTTGAGTCATTTTGAACCCAGCAAACTCCAAAAACATTTAACAGGGGTTTTTCCTGTCAAGTTCTTCTTTGTGCATTATATTTCTACAGATAAAATCACCTTTCTGTGGTTGTTTTCATAAATGTATTTTACTCCCATTTCAGTAAACTTTTGTATTAACATATGTTAATAATCAAGCTTTACACTGTACTGTTTGCAGATGATATTTAAGCAATGAAATTCTGTGTGTGATCTCTGCATTCTAAAGAAATCCACCAAATCTATCAGATCTTCTATACTATGAACTGCTTCATTCAGGTAAAAGTTCGGGCTTTTGGCTATGACTACTGAAACTTGCTTTAGCAGCAGTTTTCATTTTCTTACAAATTAATTTAATTTTTCTTGAAATATTTGCAACAGCTATTTAATTGCATATAACGTCAGAACATGTGTCCTTGGTTGCTCAATTAAATCATTGTTATTACTATTACATAATGTTATTATATCTGCATTAACAAGGTATTTGGCTGTAGGTATAAGTGTTCAGGCACATTCAGTTTTGCTTTTAAATGTACATGATTAAGCAACTGTGAGTAGATAACTGCTGGCAAATGATCTTTACAGAAATGGCCAACAGCTTTCACAAAAAAGAAGTCCAAATACATTGTCAACAGAGATACTAAACTCTGATCTATTAAGTATTTTAATCAGCATTAAGTGGGTTTTTTTGGGCAAGGAGACCTGAAACTGAATTTCAGGTTCTGGACCATGACCAGTCACACATTACCCAGGGACATCAATATAATTACTCCTAGAATTTAATCAGCAAGTCACAGATATATTAATAAATTATTTTCTCCCATATTTCCCCTTTCAATCTCTTGGCTTTTGTGATATGGCTATGAAACATTCTCCAATTGCCAGTGACCGTGGAGGACTTGGATTTTTAATGTCAGAGTTGCAGCTGGCTTTTCTAATTCAGACTCTCTTTGCATAACCTAAATAATGAAAACAAGAATGTTTCATATCCCACCTTAATACCCACATCATCTTTAATATAAGAGCTATATCTGAAGCTGAGTTTGACTTCAGGAATTTACTCATACCACTGAGTCAACCAAGGATGTAAAAAATACCCTGCTGAATGAGCTAGTTATAGTGTCAAAGTGGTACAGTAGATGTAGCAATACTGACAGTAGCAAAAATGAGGGACAATTTGTCCCACTTGAAGAACAACAATAAATACGACTGCACGAAAATCCCTGTCTAAACCAGTTTAAGACCCATCTGTACGTGTTTATATACATAACCTCTTTAGAGTTTCTTAGAGAAGGATGAATTCCAGGAACAGAAAAGGCCTTGACGCTGGTCTTCGCCCTGAAGGTCAAAACCAAAATGAGCTGTCAGACCAGCAGGGAGACCAGTCTGCAGCAAATCCTTAGAGATGCTGTAATTCATGCTGTCAGTTACCTACCAGGCACTGGTTGCCATAGCTCCGTCCCTGTGTACTGCAGTAACACAATCTTGAAGCCACAAAGGCATGAAACCTACAGAGATCTGTAGCAGAGGTAAACAGCCAAGCCTTTGGTGGTTTTGGCCAGTTATAATATCTGATATTGAAATTGTTTTTAAAAAATAATAGGCTAAAAAGAACTTTCATTTTGCCAATGTCTTGGATCAAGGATGAATCCTGCATGCCATTTTCTTCCAGGCACATAATTATTTTCCAAGTGCGTACAAACCACCCTTTCTAAGGAAAAAAAGATCAATAATCAGAAAAAAGCAAGACTTTCAGAGACATTAAAAACTTAACAGCTAATACAATCTTGTTTTGTCTGCGGCTTAATCTGACAGCTTTTCAGATCATATTGTTCAGCAATTTAAAAACAAAACAACTCCTCCAAATGATAAGACTGCAAATTATGGGTTTGAATGGCTTAAATTCTAATGCCATAATTGTATTGTGCCTGATGAAACAGTTAATTAAAAATGTTAAAACACTGTTCAAAACAAACCAAATTCTCTAGATATTTCTGGCTATTTTTCTAGCACCAACTTTGACAGAGCTGCACCAATCTATGTCAGCATTCAGCTTCTTAAGCCCAAAGCATTGCATTATTTGTTTCATAGCATTAAATGATTTATATTATCAAGTACTAGATTAGCTGTTTTAATTACAATAAACCATTGTACAAGTCACTCCTCTTTGTTCACACTCCCTCTTTTGGAAAATTATTTTGAAACAGTGATAAAACTTATTAATGTAATATAGATTCTTATGAAAACAATACTCAAACTCATACTCGTGGATCAATTGTAATTTCACGTCATATGCTTTAATTCCTTTTATCCCCTAAAACAGAAAATACAAAAAATCTTGTCATGGCTACTAAGGAGATACTGGAGCTCAGAAGCTAAATAATGCTGGTATAGCTCATGCTGGAAGAACTAATAGCAACATAAAACCTAGAGCACAATCCACAAATCCATTATTAATGATGTTTTCTTCTCCAATCAGCAGATGGCCACTGAATGGCTCAAGCGACTGGTAATAGGATACACAGCTTTTCATCTCCAAGTATCTGCGTCAGGTCTGACTCATGTGGGCTGTAACTGAAAGGTACTATTTGACAGGCATTCAATAGCAAATATGTAATAGCCAGTCTCAGCCTAGAGACTCTGCTTTTCCTATGCAATCTGGTTAACAAAGCTGGCATGGTATTTTCAAACTCAGGGTTGAGTAGGCTGGGAGACTTGATTACTCTTTTGGGTCTAAAGGGTCAGCCCATCAAAACCATTTTGAAACCCAGGTGCAAGTGGGACAATGGACTCAGTGGTCAGTTTCCACTAGTGTCCATCAGGCAGTTTTTTCAATTACTAGATTAACTTTTAAACACACAAACAAACAGACAAAAAGACAAAAAGAACAAAAAAAACCCCAACCTGAGATGAATGGGAAAAAATTAGTGTAATGAGACAGACTATTGCTTTCCCAAAGTTTTGCATGAAGGACATGACGTGTTCATCTTTGGCATAGTCAATGCACAAAAACTTTCAGTATGGACACAAATATACATCCATCCAGTATGGATGCAAAATATCTGTACTGCCAAAAAAAAGAATCATTAAATTGATACAATCAAGTGATTGTAACTCCCTTTTGCAGGAAGCCTGGCATCTACTGTTCTCAACAAAACTCATTGTGTTCAGCAGTCTCCAAGGGCTTTGAGTTTATTAGAGGTATTTTCATGTTTAGTGAACAAAATCACACTTCTGTTTTCAGGGAATCCAACTGAAATTCAGAGGATTTCAATACAGATTCAAAGACTGCCTTCATCACCTGGAATCTGATAGAAAAATTAGTCATAATGTAGACGTACTCTTCTTGTAAAAAGAAAATTACCATCAGAGTATATTTGGAGTAAGCCTAGCAACAGACATCTCAAACATAATTAATCAGTCAATTTCAAACATAAGGTCAGTATCACATGAAAGATTTTTTTTATGAAAATATTTTTGAAAATGTATCAGGAATGAAAGGGAATTCTACATGTAAAAATGCTGCAGACATCTAGCAGTAGGTCATAGAGCTGTTGAGTCCGAATTCTTAAAAATACAATTTTGTTACCTCCTTGACATTCGTGGACACGATCTTCAAGGTTTATCTTCTTTCAGTTCAGTACAGAACATAAAGACTTCTCTCTGACAGGATTAAATCTCTTAGGTTAAAGATGGTTGAACACATAATTTAAATCTGTATCTCTGTATTCCAATAAAAATCTATTACAATCATATCTCAATATAACAATTGAAACTCAGTTTGTATTTAAAGCTATTTGCTATCACTGCTACTAGAATCACAGTTCACATTGCCTCCTTCCTTATTCTAGGCACTGTACAGACAAATTGCCATAAAGTTAGACAAGAGAGATTAAAGATGCAAAAAAGAAAGAGAAACAGAAATATTAACTTGCCAAAATCCCACTGCAAATTAATGGTCAAATTAAGAACAGAATCCAGATCATTCAAACCCCAGCCTGTTGCTGAGCTCACAGAATATTCCCTCAGGCTTTTTCTAAGACATTTTTATTAGCCATCAGTGTTTACTGGTGGTAATTAACGTTAGACCATAAAAAGACCTTTTAAACACAAAGCATCTGAATTTACCATCTATCAAAATTCCACTTCCTCTGTAACATTTACAGAATAACCAAGAACTTGACTAGGAGGCTCCTGAATGGTCATGCTGCACCATACATATTCAAGGTCCACTCAAGCCTACACGAGCCTCTTTGGCCAGCTGATGCCTTACAGTGTTCTGCAGCCAACAGCATGCACAGGTGTGCAAGGGGCAGCATCAGGTGATCAACTTTATCTCTTCAGGCCAAGCAGTGCTGACCTAGACACAGCTGAGAAGCCTGGAAAAGCACCATCCAAGCTTGAACACTCATGGCAGCGATTAGTCAGCCTTTGCATCCCTTAACTAATGCGTACTTAACAAATTTTACTTTTTAGTCACTCAGCTTTTGGTCACTTTCCCCTCATTCTGATTTCTATGCCCCAACTAATGCATATAGCTAATTTAGCATTTAATTGAATAACACTATAGATGAAGTATACTGTTTGGGAAGTGCATAGCAAAACCAGATCTTTCTGTGAAAAGGACATTTCCCTACTAGTATTTCATATACAGTGCTATAGTGCTTCAGCCTGGAATTAAAATGCCTGGTTGGTTCCATAATACAAGTAAATTTAATAAAAAAATCTTAAAATACTAGGCATTAGTTCATCTAGTTTTTGACATTCTAGATAAATATTAAAATGCCTTGACATATTTAGCAGAACTAAAATTCAAATCCAAGTTGGTGCAGTCAGGAAAAAATCTAATTAACTTGAGGTGATGAGTAGAATTTTTATATAAATGTATGTAAAGAAACCTTTATTTATATATCTCACATACCTTACCTCGTTTCTGTACACATTTTATTTACCTTATTATGATCATCCTCTTTACATATATGAAAGAAGTTTTAAATGTAAAGTGCCCCGGGAATTACAAACAGGCATTTACCAATCTGTTTCTTTCTATGAAAAAGCAGATAACTTTAGCTCAAATGCCTGCTAATTCCTTCTTTGGGGGAAAAAAGGTGCACATAAGGAAATCTGGGCATTTAGTCTATAAATTAGAGAACACAAGACAGACAAAGGGCTGCCCATAAAACTACCTTGGTAGCCCCAGTGAAAGGAAGAGAAGAAGAGCTTTCACAATTGGTTCTTGAATCATCTTGTTACATGTATATGGAATATTCTCTGTACAGTCAAGAAATGTATGAACCAAGAGTCTTCAGATAAAGTTGAAATTAAATACATGAGAACAGCAACAAAAGCAAAAGCAGAGAACATACAGCATGCTGGAGACAGGAGCTGGTTTGGGAAATTAAACTGTAGAAGAGTTGTGATTAACCAGCTGTGCTGACATCAATACATGCCATTTTCACAGAGAGCAAAAACCTGTGGACATCAAAAAAGGAGTATAAAGTTAAAACCATGAACCTCTGTGAAGGAAATGCATCAAGTATAAAGATTATGTGTCATGGCTCTGTGGAATGCATGCAGGCAAAAAATCTGTGTCAAAGGCCTTGTTTTATGATTTCTTAGTAATTGTCTACTCAATACTCCTAATCAACTTCCTGATGATCAAAAGAAGTTCTAACATACCTCAGAAAGGATGACAAAGTATAAATATGACTCATATCTATGCAAAATTTCTGAAATTAATACTGAACACAAGGTGCAAACAAATTTACTGTTGGGGCAAATTCTGTACAGGCATACCAGACAGTCAGTACACAGCATGATATAAATACAGATGGAAGAGAAATCTGCAGTTCAGTTGGTCTAACACTTCCTATTGTGAGATTCTGATTTGAAATGCTTATAAACTTTGCCAATGTTTAATTGCTCTGTCTAAACTCTTTCAGAGTATCTGATTTTTTTAAACCTTTAGTAAAAATGGAGTTGACACCTAAAATGTGACTAAGCAAAAACATTCTGGTTTGACAAAGTTGATTAATTCTTAATAATTCTTACATTGAAAAACTGGATTTGGAATTATGAATCTCTCAGTACAAACACACATGGAGCTCCTGGAGTGGGTCCAGCTGGAGGGCTACAAAGGTGATTAAGGGACTGGAATGTCTCTCCTATGAGGAAAGGGCTGAGGTAGCTGGGCTTGTTCAGCCTTGGGAAAAGACAACTGAGAGGGGACTCATCAAAATCTACAGGTATCTGAACAGAGCGTGTCAAGAGGATGGAGCTGGGCTCTTCTTGGTGGTGCTGAGCAACAGGACAAGAGGCAATGGGTAGAAACTCATGCACAGGAAATTCCACCTGAACATGAGGAAGAACTTTACTGTGCAGTGACTGTGCATTGGAACAGATTGTACAGAGAAGCTGTGGAGTTTCTCTCACTGGAGATACCAAAGAACCATCTGGATGCAGCTCTGTGCAATGTGCTCTAGGACAACCCTGCTTGAGCAGGGAGGTTGGACAAGATGACCCACTGTGGTCCCTTCCAACCCTACCCATTCCATGAGTCTGTGGCTCAGGATTTTACCACCCAGTAGGATCTACAGCTAAATTGGAGGTCAAGGCTTCCATCACAGGTTTTGAGTACACCTGCACTATAAGTTCACCTCTTTTGTTCCAAGGTCCTCTTCATTATCATTCACCCTGTGCACATGCTTGATTGTTCCTGGAATACTCTGAATCAAAATAACAAGGCTTGCTCTTAGAAAAATTCTAGAAGCCATTCAGTGACTAGATAGCTCTAGGAAATGGTTGAAGTACAAAATCTCTCTTCACTTTGTCCAATCCTCAAACATCATCCTTGCAAGCCTTTGCCTGGCATGACCCTGTAACACATCTCTCTCATAACATGGTATAGTAGCAGATAAGTGGTGTGCTGCAAGCATTTCTCCTTTTATCTTGGGCAAACAAAAAAGAGTGTTGTTATTAAAGAACCTTTCAAAATTGTTCAGATGTCTCATATGCAAAGACAGACTTTAAAGTGCCAAGAAGGACTCGGTCTGGCAGAGGCCTCTAGACTATGACAGCTTTTGAAGATAGGGAGCCCTGACTGCAGGAATTACCCTGACTACCAAAACAGGCCTGGTGAGGCTGCTTCATGCTGAGGGGTTTTGGTGTAGACCCGAGCGATGACACTTAAACCAAATTTTATCCTTCTTAAAGTGCACAGTAAGAACTGGCCTGATCCCAGGATGTGAGCACAGCAGAGGAGCGATAGCTGTGCCATGCACGCAGAGAGGCTGTGGAAGGCCTGCAGAGCTCTGTGAGAACCCTGCAGAGCCCGCTCGGTGCAGCAGCAGGCAGCCTGCCCTAGGGGGAGCAAGCCAAAAGCTCTGCTGGTGGAAGGTGCTCCTTGCATTCTGACAAGGAAGCACGGATTGCTCCTGAAAATCAGAAATGCATCTTCTCAGAAGATGGACATTTCTGAGCATACGCAGACGTGGACCCTCATGAGTCCACAAACTCATGGTAGTTGCAGGGTTAAGTCCTGAGTATGCCTTCTGAGTATGTCTTTCAACTCTTCCCACACTGAGATAAAAATATACAGCTATATTAGCTATGACAAATCCTAAAAACGGTAGAAAAAGAGGTATGAAGTGTTGAAGGAGAAAATCTTGTATGGCATCAACAGGAGGTACAATTAATTGGATCTCTTCTCTCATTCTAAAAATACCAACTTAAATATTATAAAAATGAAAATGTAGGAGTTTTAGCTGCAGTCACCTTTATGTTACTAGTCTCACTCATCTGATACAAAATTAATCTTTCCTTTGATATCGTGTGGGAAGAAGGAATGCTAGTACATGTATGGGAACATTGTACTTAATGCAGAAAAAACCTGGAATGAACAAAGACTGCCAAAAATTGCACCAAAACACACCATAAAAATACTCAATTTGGACATGAAAAAGAGATGAACTATCAAAAATAATTATGTTCCTTCTACCTCCTAAATGCTAGGCAGAGACAATAAATTTTTAACAGATTATTATATCATAAATTCAAATTACCCTTAACTCGTTATAAAGACAAAAAATAAACCCACAGAAATAGTGGAAATGTGAAAGCAGGCATCTTAATTTATAAATGTCACAGACAGAGTTGCACCTCTTTGAGGTTTTGCTCCTGAAAAGATTCAACTACATGACATAGAGCGAAGTCTTGCTTTTAAGATCTTTTTATTTGCCTCACTGAGGCAGAAGAACATCAAGTGATTTGTACAAAGTGTTTTAATGTTGTTATTATTTTTGTAATTCCCGTCTCTCTGGAATTTGGGTATCAGGACACAAATGCAGGCACTTCTCATAGGAATTGGCATTCCGGATAAGACAAATGCTTCATGCAGCTTAACAGCCTGTCTTTTACTTTGATCATCATCTGAATTTCCCCATGTAGGTAATTTTAATACTTCATAACCACTGTGGTAACTGTGGCCACAAGCAGATAAAAATGTTTTAACTGTCATTAAATATTATTAGATATTTTTGTGATACATTATTTTTCCAGAATATTTCTGAACCTGTGTGTAGATGCCTGTCATGGTTTAACCCCAGTAGGCAGCTCAGCACCACACAGTTGCTTGCTCGCTTACCCCCAGTGGAATAGGGGTGAGACTCAAAAGGGTAAAAGTGGGAAATTTCATAGACTGAGAAAAAACCAATTTAATAATAATTAAAAGAAAATATACAAAGAAGAAAAGATGAAAAAAAACCCAAAACAATTGCTCACCACCAGCTAACAGACGCCCAACCAGTCCCCAAGTAGTGCCAACCCCAGCCAACCTCCACACACCTCCATCTAATTTTATTGCTGAGCAAGACATCATGCAGTATGGAACATGCCTTGGGTCAGCTGGGGTCACTGTCCCACTTGTGTCTCTTCCCAACCTCTTGTGTACTCCCAGCCTCCTCATCGGTGGGGCAGTGTGAGGAGGAGAAAAGGCCTCGAGGTTGTGTAATCACTGCTCAGCCATAACAAAAACATCCTTATGTTTTTAGTGCTGTTTTCATCACAAATCCAAAGCACATCTAGCCCTGTAGAAGCTACTATGAAGAAATGTAACTCTATCCCAGTTAAAACCAGTACAATGCCTTAGTAACATTCTGCATGAGTTGTCCATTCTCATTATTCATGTTTTCCATGTTCATTTTGAAATTTAGTTGGCCCAAACAGAAATCCAGAATCCACATGTTATTTAATATGGACAATGGCTACCAACAACATCTAATACCAGGCCTGTTTCCAGCCTTATGTGACAACATTTCCAAGTAGCCCAGGAGCTCTGTTTGAATTCTGGCCTGGGCACCCAAACCTGGCCCACTTTGTCAGAGCTGTATTTGTATCCAGCCATGTCTCCCTTGAACATGATTTATTAACTGAACTTCTTAGGTGGACCTCAGGCTAACATTGCAGATGCACCATTCACTCTGGCCCTGGTCTCCTGGATGAACCTTAACCTTGGGTTAACCCTGTCCAGGCTAGCCTCCTTGTCTCCAATCTGTTTTATAGGAAGTCTTGTCTCCATTTTGGTCTTCAACTCTTTCTCCTATCACTTCTGAGTGGATTTTTTGGGTGCATACCTGAATTCTTGCCTTGCCTTGTCCCACATTGGTACTATCACCATCCTGACCTCACTGGGTCAGTGGCCTGGTAAGAGAGGCCTGCCTTGGGTAGCCACGCCCTGCTCCCAGCTCTTTCTCTCTCATGGAGCAGCTCCTGCTGCTCCCCAATACAAGACAAGCAAGCTGTCTTCTGGTTTTGCCAAAAAGCCTCTGGGATGGCTTTTATTGAAATGAGTGTTAACATGAGTTTCACTACTTACCTGAAGGAAAGAGAGTCCTGAATTTTTCTTTAAAAGGCAAAAATCTCCTAGAAAATATTTTCTATAATGCTATAATTGTCTAAATAACTAATAATATTATTTACTACATTCAAATGAAGCTTTTTCAATTTTTTTTAAACTCAGAGATAAGGAAGAGAGTGAAAAGGATTCAGAACAGACAAAACTCTGTATTTCAATGTAAAAGTTCCACAGTCACTGAAAATTCTTAAAGCTAAGATTCAGATAGCGTAATTTATCATACATTAACATTTTTTTCATTTTTTACTAGTCCAAATTTTACAAAAATACAGAGTAATATTGCAGCTACAGGGCATCCAATACTGACACTACACATACATATAATTAATTATGGTTCTGAATGTGCATCTCTGGTTTTATGTTAAGTGATGCCAATAATTGCCATTTGTAATTATATGGTCACATTAGAGCTAAAATATCATGTTGTTTACATGCATGAAGTTCCAAATTTGACCTGTTACTAATTACCTCGAAAGAGTCTGACTTTCATGCAGCTGTGAATAAATCATTTTGCAACATTTACAACACTGTAGATTGTGATGGCAGGACATCCAACACTAATGGATTTTAATAAAATTGAGGAGAATTAAAGCCTTACAATTTAGATTGGGAGCAGCACAAAAATTATTTAATGTGATTCAAGGTAAGCAGAATTAATCCGTGCTTGTAGAGAAAGTTCCTGAAAGATATTTAAGCTTTTTTGTGAAGTTGAGTATACTGGTTTTGCAGCTTTTGATGTTAGACTGCATAGAAGCAGAATCTATTGCAGATGCTGATTAAGTAATTTGTTCCCTCAGTTAGTTCCTTCAGACATAATTTGCCAGTTCCACTATTCTTGCCAGGAAAGTTACCTTAAGTAGTATCTTGGCCTGTACAAGCATGAGAAAAAAGAACTGTTTCTATTTCAACCCATCTATTCCAGCCTCTTTACTGCCATTGGTCCTTCAGGTTTCAGTTCTCTCTTTAGATCTGACACAGTGTGCCAGGCAACAAAAGTCTGCGTCAGTCAATGAAGAGATGTTTTGAGAAACAGCCTGACAATGTTTGACAAATACGTGTAATGATGACAGTTCACTGGCTGCTAAAACCTTGTCCACAAGTGGTGTTGCATAGTTTCAGCCGAGCCAAATTAACAGCTTCCTAGCAAAAGGTCTCATTGTCTCCTGTCGCCACTGCTCAGTTAGTTTGCTGCCATTTTAACAAGCTGAACTGGCATGTCACCCAATTAAACCAGAGAGAGTGCACAGGAAGCAATAAAGTCATGCAACTGGGGATGGAAGATGTTATCCCCATCCCAGTGACAGTGATCTGTTCAGTAAACTCAGCCCAGAGCATGACTGCTCAACCACTGTAAAGGGATTAAAAAGCAAGCAACAAAACCAAATGAAAAGCAATCAAACAGAGGAGACTATCCAATACAGCTGGAAAGGACTAACTGTGCAAATATTCCCCTTTCATTGGCACACAGGACACTTGGCCCAGTTTCAAGCTATTAAATATTATCCAGGTGTTTTACACAATACTTGACATTATTTGGTGACTTAACTTTTGCAAATTTACAGAATATGATCACTACAGTAAAAAATGCAAATTGAAAACTATGCTACATGCCTTAGTTTTTGACATTTTAATTATAAAGATAACCTAATCAGTATGAATATCGTCTGGTTTTTGAAAACACCTAGTTTGCATAAAATGTTCAGAAGTTAATGCAAATATTAAATAATCATATTCACACTCAAATTACATCACCTTATTTATGTAGTTATTCCTACTCCGTAGCAGAATAATTAGGCCCACAGTGCCATACCATTGTAGTAAAAGTAAAATTTCATCATGTAAGTCACTTATCTTAGCCTTATGTTTTATGAAGACACTAGAGCATACAGATGGAACTATTTTTCTTGTAAACCTCCTCCACCCACTGATTATTTAATATAATAGAGCAGGCCTTGAAAAACACAATTGCTTTCTGTTACTGGTGAATTAGACTCTGCAGCAAAGTGAGGTGAGGGGGAGTCAAGTTTTCACAAGAGTTTCTACATCTGTGGCCACAAAGAAAACCTCATAAATGTTAACTGAGTCAGTACCATCTTTTGAACCTGTATTCTGTTCAACATATTGATTCAACTAACTGCAAAATAAGGACAGACAATTTTTGCTGCTTCTACTCAGAAGTATTCGGGTAAGAATGATACTGACAGAGTTTTTCCATTATTTAGAAAAACTATGAGCACTAGCAGCACAAAAGAGGCCAAGAGCCAATGAGAAACTCATTAAGCTGCTTAAACTGATCTAAATCTAGGCTGTTGAGGTCACATCCCGCCCCCGCCACATATTTCCACCCCCTTCCTTCAGCCAATGCTAGTGTTTACAGAAGCAGGTGGTGGTGTGCCAGTTCAAGGCAAAAAAAAAAAATAAAACAAAACTAAACAACAAACTCCAAAGCAAAACTAAACCAACACACCAACACATCACTTTGGGAGGACAGTTTTCAACCTGATCAATTCTAAAAACAGGTTTAAGCTTCACAGTACCAGCATCAGGGCAGGGGAGGGGGAGAGGAACACAACAGCTGGGAATCAAGAGTAGTTTAAGCTTCTACAAAACTGAAACCTAACAAAGAAGTAGAAGCTCTTGAGTTTATCCTTAGCTATGCAAACCCTTCCACACACTGATCGAACTCCAGACTACAGATGGAGGTAGATTTCTTTCCTGTGCTGTCTCTTAGTATGTCAAAAATCCATGTTATTCTGTTGATCAGAAATGTAATTTATAAGTAGCAACTCATTCATGACTGGCTCTTAGCAGAGGCACAATAGTGATAACTGCACCTCATTTCTAAGCTCTCAAACCAGAGAATATGAGAGAAAGGATAAGAGGCAGACGTAATTTGTTTCCTAGCACCTAAGAAGCAGGAAAGGAAGGGGACTGAAGTAAGAGGAAACAGCTCTCCACAGTCAATTTCTTTGTAGTGCCTGGAAAAGGGAAAGTTTCTTTGTCTTTTTCACCACAGCAAAAGCAGTGTTCAAATATAATGGATACAAGCTGATACAAGTATCTAACATTAGATACTATCCCATCAGACACAAGTGTTTATTAGAATTCCATATCCCAAAAATGAGAGCATATCTGCTTGCTCAGGCTGGATTTGATACTCACAGGCTGGGTAAGGAATGAGATCAATTTAATTTTAATGCCGTATGTATTAAGTTTTAATTTTTCTATCCTTCAGCAGTACAACACAATTAGAATTTAACAAGTATCTCTAATCTAAATTTAAAATATTTTATGTCTTGATGCTATCATGAGTGCTAATGTCCTCAGTACTTTTTCCTCAGCTAACAGTAATTTGTGGCTTCATCCGACCATGTGAGAATTAGTTTGTAAATTTTCCAGATGGAGTATTTGTGGTATTTGCACATTTCTTGTTTTGTGTAAGATTTTCCTAAATTTTGCACTCTGGTTTTGGGAGATTAAAAAGTGATTCGATTGGAAAAAATTATCTCTGGTACAGGCGGGCATCATGAAAACATGCACAACTGAACTCAGGCTTTTAAAAGCAATCAAGATATGGTTACAAAACCAGGCTGCAACTTCGCAAAGCTCACCTTCCTCATCCACATACTGCACGCGTATATTGAAGTCCTCAAAGTGGTGATGGACACACTGGGTTTGTACGAGAGGGCCAGCGAACTTCAGATATGCCCTATATTGGTTTATCACTTTTTTTTTTCCCCTTAACTTTTCCGCTCCACAGTGACGGGCGAGCGGAGCCCCCGGCGACGCCCGTGCCCTTCGCCCAAGCGCGGCTGAGGGAGGGGGTGCAGGGACCCCTGGCTTCCCACGGGCTGCCACCGGCTGAGAAAGAGCCTGCCGGAGGCTCGGGGCCCTGAGGACACCTCAGCCTGCGGGAACACCCCGAGGCGTGGCCGGAGCCCGGGAGGAGCGGCCGGGAGAGCCCCGGACCCGCCGGGAGAGCCCCTGTCCTGCCGGGACAGCCCCGGAGCCGTCAGGAGAGCGCCGGAGCCGCCGGGGGGCGGGGGCGCCGCCAGCCCCGCCCGCTCGCTGACGCGCCGCGAGCTGCGGCCCACGTGACGCGCGCAGCCAATGGGCGGGCAGGGCCCGCTCCCCGCGGGCGGGGGAGGAGGGGGGGGCGCCGAGGCCGCCGCGGAGCGGGGGAGCGGCAGCGCGGGGCGGGCGCGGCGCGGAGCGAAGCGGGGCCGGCGGGGGCTGCGCCTCCGCGGCCATGCCGAATAAAAACAAGAAGGAGAAAGTGAGTCGGGGGGATCGCGGGAGGCCGAACCCCGCGGGGAGGCTGTGGGGTGCAGGCCCCGCGGTGAGAGGGGCCTGGGGTGGGGGGCGAGCGGCGCCCGGCGCCCGTTCCCCGGCGCTGGGAGAGCCGCGCGAGGGGCAGCCCCGGGCGAGGGGTAGCTCCGTCCCTCGCTGCTGTGTGCCGGCCTCCGCCTCCCGCCGGCTGCCGGGGAGGGGGCAGCTCCCGGCGGGGCCTAGTCCGGGGGTGCCGAGGCGGGGTCCTGGTACCGTCTCGCCGGCGGCCGTCGGAGGGAGGCAGTCGATGTAGGGCGGCCGTGGGTTTGGCGTGCGGGGGAGTGCTGGAGGGAGGGGATGGGAAACGTGTCCTCAGCCGGGGCTGGCTGAGGCGGAGCTGGGAGGGGGGGGTCTCGCTCGGGGCTGGCCCGGGGGCGTTGGGAAGGGGGAAGGGAAGATTTCCACGGCAAGGTGGGGGGCAGTCCGTCCCCACGGCTGCTTGCCCGGGCCCCGTCCTGGGAAGTTTCGCTGCTGCGTAGCTCTGGCTGCAGTGGGAGTTGCGCTTGGGGGATCTCCATAAGTATTCTAGGAGCGCTAATCGCCCCTCGGAGTCTTTCAGCTCCTTTTCCTGACAATAGGAATGAACCTAGCTTTGGCCCCGCTTTGCCTCAGGCTCCAGGGAGCGATTTGTCTGGCGGCTACGAAGGGGGCTTGCACAAGTAATGATCGCAGAAAACTTGTAAATCCGGCAGGAAGTTAGCTGGATTGCACTTTATTTTGTGTGATATGCAATTAGCTATATGAGTGGAAGTCAGAAACAGTGAAGTGTGCTGTCTGCCTCAGCCAGCTGCTGTCCCTCTCGACCGCTTCTGTTTGGCTTTTAGTTTGTCAACGTCATTTTAGAATTAGATATAGGGAGGTTGGGTGTTGTGGTTTGGTGGGGGGGTTGTTTGCTTTAACATTTTCCCGGTATCCTTGCTACTTTCGATGTTAAAAATACTGAAACTTTTCTTCACTTTCCTGAAAGTAGCAAATCTCAAAAATGGGTGAAGGATTTAAGGTAAGTACAATGCTGTGAGGAAGAAAATTGAATTGTGGGCCTACTTCTAATACTAGACTTTCTAGCCCCTAGAACAGACAAAATAATTAAGTGTAAAAGGTGTACTATACTGATGCTAGTTTCGAAACTAAACTAAATTTAAATATATTCTGAACCAAAAAACCAATGAAAGCAAAGTAGTAGAACTAAGTATTTTCTTAGACATGGTTCAAATCACTTGTATTCTTTGTCCCTGCCTGCTTACCTATGTGAAAGCTTATCTTTATAGGTGAATTTTGAGGCATAAATAAAATTCCAAAGTCTTTCTACAGATAAAAAAATGTTTAAAGTGACTTTGTAGAGACTGATAGTTCAATATCATCATCTTCCAGTTAAATAATATCATTTTTATTCTGTCAATTTTATTACTTCTAGCAAGTGTCTAAAAAAGCCTGATTCCTTGACTTGAAAATCTATCTAGAGCTCCTTTTTTTAAACAAAACTGAAATTGCAAACTTTTTTTTAAGGAACCTGCGAAATCAGTCAAGAGTGGAAAAAGTGGCAAAGATGGACAAGATAACCAAGAACATGAGGTAAATACTACTAAAAAACATAGTATTTTTCACACTAATTTGTAGTAACTTCTAAAAGGTGCTTTAAGTTTTTCTACATTGTAATTTTGTTATGACAGGTAGTTTTGAGGGAAAATGATTGTGGAACTACTGCCCTGGTACTTGACAAGATAAGAGATGATGCTTTTAAGGAATTCAGTTTTATTTAGAGTAAATAAATATTTGCTTGTTACAGTCTTAAATACTCATCTGTTCCCTTTTTTAGTTATGAGATGTACATCTGTCTTATTTTCTAGTCTTATTGATAGTTTTTGGGCTTCTCTTCTTGTTGCTCAATGTCATTTTTAGAATTCTCTGTAATTCCCAGAGGTCTCTTTTCTCAAACTGTCGATGCTGGCATGTCAGTTAAGTGTCAGTAGCCTGGTTTATTGTCAAGAGACCTTAGGCTTGATCAAAGCCTGCCAGCTGTAGTGTTGTGTGGTTCCTTTTTATAGGTATAAGATCAAGTCTGCCATTTTGACTAATTATTCTGTTGATATTTTTCCTTCTGCATTTCTCTCTGTTTTGCCCACCAGCAAGGCACAGCAACTTGAAAAGGGACAATTAAAATACTTATTCGCTCCCTTACGCACGTTAGTCCATAAACTCAGAATTAGTAGTTTTGTTTGATTTGGAATATAAAATGATATACTGAAAAGTTACGCATTTCAGCCTCTAAACAGCATGTCTAGATACTGAAAGATAATGTTTGAGAACAAAATACTCATCCAGCTTTACTGTTTTTCCTGCTTTGAAATGACTGATAGGGATAGGTGTGTTGGACTGTTTATTGTATGCAGTTCAATGAGTTCTCATTTGTCTGTTGTTCAGAGCCATTCATGCTACTGTCACAAATTAAGAAGATTGTTAAAACTTGTAAACTACGTGTAAAAGTATTTTGGTAAATTCCCGTAAGAGTGATTGAATTTTGATGGAGGGAACCTAGCTACTAGAAAGGATCTTAGCTACTAGAAGAGCTTGTAGAATGAAGTGGGAAATGTATCAGTGTCTTTGTTTATGGTGGTGTAAATAGATGTACTCCACTGTGTGTGTTCTGTCTTTACACTATATTGCTATGGTATTAAAAAGAGTGTCACTTGGCCATAACTTTAAATCCTGTGCAGTTGCAGGGCTCGTCATTATCACCATCTTTGCAGTACATTTGTTGACTACTTATTTTCTCAGGCTTCTGAATGACGAGTTGCTGAGACCAAGACTTATTTTCTTATTCCCTCTTGGTACTTCAGGATTGAGCGTAAAGCTCTCCAAGATAATAAGTAAAGAGCTTTATATGTATATATATGGGTTTCTTTGTCATTTCCTTCTGTGTTTGCAGATCTAGATTTTTGGGTTTTAAACTTGAAATGTGAGAGAGATGAATCTCAGTTGAAGAATATGTTTTGCTGTCCATACACTGTTTCTTTTGTCCAGCCAGGTAGAATTCCCAATGAAAAGTACAGTTCACTTGTGTATGATACTTGATCGTGTGTGAGTAGGGGCATAATGGGAAAGGAGCTGGGAATGTGACTGGCACATATACTACAGTTCTCATTCCCAGTGGGCATTATTTAGTCTCTGTACAATTTTGAACACCTCAGTGCTCGACTCATTATCTTAATTAACAGAGTAATTGCACACAAATAGCAACGTAGACTTTGCATTCTAACGTGGCTGGCTGTAATCATGCTGTATGTTAGCTGGTGCTTATATGAGCAGAAAGGAAGCTATTTATTAACATTGTGAAGATTGGTAAATACAGAAATATTTGGGAGCATGCTGTTAATACATTTCTAGGTTTCCTTTCTCTTCAAAAAAGGTTGTCATCGTGTGTCTTTCTACATATGTTTTAACATGGCTTTTTAAAAATCCTCTTCTAGACTATGAGTAGGTTTGGAAATGTGCTGGTTCCTTTCAGCTTTTTGTTTCTCAAAATGCATTTAATGCATATGCATTTAATGCAAATGAATTTAATGCAAATGGCAGATTGTAAAGACTAGAAACCGTCTGCTATTCAAAGAACAGGAACAACACAAGCAGCAGCATCCCACAAATACTTTATTTATAGACACATTTATAGCACTTAACTAAATTCATGATGCCTTGAACTTCTATAGATAAAAAAGTACAACAGATCTTAATATTTACAAAAATGAGCACGTGTTTTTCCTGTCTTGCAGTCAGGGAAATGAGGTTTCAGTTGATGGAAGCTGTACAGCAAGTTTGAAAAGGAACGGAAATGAATGCTGGTACTAGGTCCAGAGTGCCCATGCTGAAAGAGGGTGAAAATCACTTAAGTTGATGGTTCTTGCATTAGGTGTGCTTGGTTCCTCAATGTAATACTAAAAAAGCCTTTCTACATGTGAAGTTACATGGACCTCTATTCTTACTTGCTATGTGGTCAGCTGCTGATGCTCAAGGAGAGAGAATCAGGAACAGAGTAGATGTATATGTATGATCTTCCATTGTGGTATACTTTTATTTAAGCCAGTATGTGGTTTAGAAGGTTGTTTAACTGGAAGTTGTGTAAAATTGTTTTCAAATTATTAATTATGTAATTGACATTTATATATATTTTTAATATATATTTTATATTTAGATATTTTTTCCTCAAAATCCTGATTAATGTCTCCTAGATAGAAGGACTCCTAATTACTTTAATTGTCCTTCTCTTGTTTCCATCTACTGTTCTTTTTGTGACAGAGGTACCAGAAATCCACGATCTCTATGAGGTGGGGGCACGTCGTCCTTCTGTACCCAATGCCATTACTCCAGTTTCTAGTTGCATGTTGTTCTTTTATTGAACACTTAAGAAAAAAGCTAATATGATTATGCCCCTGTCTAAGCTTAGTTTGTAACCTGTTAGTAAACATTAATAAATTAGACTAAATAGTTGCCAGAACAGTTGAATCTCTTTTTTTAAGTATAGCCTCTTATTTCATCAGTTAGTCCAGCATATTAGTGTCTCCAGGTGTGAGCAAAGATTTAACTTGTTGTGTATTGTTTTTCCGCTCTGTGAGAGTAGTGTCTCTACTCGTGTAAATTCTTGGGGCCTTTGTTTACAAACAGTACCCAAAATCCTGAAAACTAAATCCCCTGGTTATGATGACTGGCTGTTCCAACACTTGGTACCTTGTGGGCGTATACCCTCTGATCTAACTGGCTTTTGAGGAAGTTATTTGTCTCCTGGATGTAGAGTTCTTGTAGATTGTAGAGTTCTGTTTTGTCACAGGAGTGTGCAGGTCTCCTTTTGAGTTGAGGCAGTAGTAATTTATGGATAGCCTAATCTTTTTAGAAAAGGTGGCTTGGTAATAGTTAATGGTTGTTGAAAAACACGACCTTTTTCTGTCTCTAGAAAAACCTAACCTAATACCTAAAATAATTCAAGTGCATTACTTCAGCAGTGGTTTTCAAATCCTACCACAGGGGAAGGAAGACAATTTTAACCCTATATACTCTTTATTTCTGACCTTTTTTGTCTGTGGAAGAGTACACGTTAAAACTCACTCTTTTCACCAGTCACTGGAACAGTCCAGGACAATTAATTCACTATTGTGCTTCACCTGGGGGATGGAAGGGTCAGAAGTAGCTGGTAGACTTTCATATGAGACAATAGTCTGGTATAAAACTCAGTGACTGGGAGTGAGAGCTTCTTCTGGAAGGACTGGCCTAAGATGGTGTGTAACTTTTGAATTTAATTTGTGTTAATTTTCGTTTGAGGTGCTGAGTAGTCTGTAGAAGGCAAAGACTGTTTTTGTTGTTTGAGAAAGCAGTGGCTTGGTAACTATCAGCAAACGAAAACAGAAATTATAACTCATTCTTCTACCATGCAGACAAGAAAGCGGAAGACTAAGGTGGTTTTGAGAAGTGTGTGTATATTATCTTGTTGTTTCCATGTGCTGTCCTGGTTGGTTCTTTCTATTTAAAAGATAATTTGTTGTGGTTTTTTTCTTCTTTTTAATATAGACAAATCAAAACGTAATAAAATGCTAACTGTATTAGCCATTTTTCTTGTTGTGCAAGAAATGAATTTATTGACAGCATATGTTGCTGATGTTGGACTACAATGACTGCTGAAACCAATTTTAAAATACTTTAAGTGCTGATCCATGCTTCTATCCTGCCACTTTCTCATAGCCATCACATTTCAGTAGGTTTATTACTGTAATGGCTTCCAGTGCAGAGATCTTGTAAGGCTTTGTTTTCAGTTTTTCTTCTGTGCTTTTTGAGGCCTTTTTAATTTAAAAGTTAATTACTTAAGCTACTTAGCATAGTGGTAGTACTTTTCAGTAAATGGAATTCCCAGAAAATTACAGAAATCTCTATTCTACTTCAGCAGAAGTAAGGATTTTCATCCCTCTGAAAGAACCTCCAGAGCTGGCTATCCACTTTTCCATGATCACCTTTCCTATATTAGCCAACGCATGGTGGGGAAAGACTGTCAGTATTCTCACTACTACTTTTAATGATTCCTGATTATATGAGCACATATGATTGTCACCTCCATTAAAAGTAAGAAATTACAAAAGGAATGGGTAGTAGAAGCAGTGTTGATGGTTTTGTGTGACTTTTTTAGCTGAGATCATATATGGACGTATTCTAACATTTAAAGGAAAGTAAGGAACAGACAAAAACAATAAATCCAGCATTATTTTGTGATAACAGATTTCTTTGATCAGCAGCAGAAGTTATTTAGAAAATTGAGTGGATATTTTCTATATCTGTTGCTTATTTTTCTCATGTTTACTGTTTGTGATTTTCATTGTGGTGCTATTTAGCCTGGGAAACAAACATACCTGGTCTCAAAGATGGTGCATGGAAACTGTTACAGAGTGTCCAGTTTGAGACTAGAATTTTCTACTTCAGAATTTTTTAAGGTTATACTTGAAAGTTTTGGCACAAGTAAGTACTAATTTGGCAGCTCATTTAGGCACCACAGCAGAGGAGGTTGAGACTGGGGGATTGTGGAAGGGGAAAAGTTCTGGGATTATTTTCTCCTCCTTGCTAACATGTATTAGGACTACTCCTAAATAATTTCTGGAAATACCTTCTTGTCACAGATACCCATTTATTCACTTACATAAAGCATCCATCATTTGGGTCTTCTCCATTATTGTTGTTCAGACATAGAATCACAGAATGGTTTGGATTGGAAGGGACCTTAGAGACCACCAAGTCCCAACCCCTCTGCTGTGGGCGAGGGATGCCTTCCACTAGACCAGGTTGCTCAGAACTCCATCCAGCCTGGCCTTGAATGCTTCCAGGGTGGAGCATCCACAACTTCTCAGGTCAAACTGTTTCAGCACTTTACCACTCTCACAGTAAAGAACTTCTTCCTGATGTTTAATCTAAACCTATTCTCTGTTTAAAGCCATCCCCTTCTCCTGTCCCTACATGCCCTTGTAAAAAGTTTCTGCATCTTTCTTGTAGGTGCCTTTTAGGTAGTGGAAGGCTGCAATTAGGTTACCCCAAAGCCTTTCCTTCTCCAGGCTGAACAAACCCAGTCCTCTCAGCCTTTTTTCATAGCAGAGGTGCTCCATCCCTCTAATCATCTCTGTGGCCCTCCTCTGGACTTGCTCTAACAGCTCCATGTCCTTCCTGTGCTGAGGACCCCACAGCTGGATGCAGTGTTCCAGGTAGGGTCTCACCAGAGCAGAGCGGCAGAATCCCTGCCCTGCTGCCCATGCTGCTCTGGATGCAGCCCAGCACACGGGTGGTTTCTGGGCTGCCAGTGCTCATTGCTGGGTCATGTCCAGCCTCTCATCCAGCAGCACCCCCAAAACCTTCTGAGCAGGGCTGCTCTCCATCTGTTCATCCTCAGCCTGGATTGATACCAGAGTTACCTGGACCTTGGTGCAGCACCAGCACTTGGTCTTGTTAAACTGCATGAAATTCACATGGGCCCATTTCTCAAGCTTGTCCAGGCCCCTCTGGATGGCATCCCATCCTTTAGGTGTGTCAACCTCACACCAGTTGGGCAGTCTCTGTAACTCAGTAGCACTCTATTTCAGACACATTGCATTCATCCTCTTTGAGGTGTAAGATTGTTCTTTGCTTGTTTTTCATAGAAGCTGGTGTCCGTAATGAAGAGATACATTTAGCAGTGACTGGCATCTTCATCATGTAACAACCCTAGCTAGGCTCTGGCTCTTCTCTTCAGTGTGTGCTCAGTGCTGTGCCCCAGCGGGACAGGCAGCGTAGGCAGTGCTTTCATGAACCAGTCCCATGCAGTAGTAGATAAAGGTGATCTTAGAACTGGTGGTCTTGCATTTGGAAGAAGACATATATTAAGAAATAAAACTGAAATTTCAAATGACTTGTCCTCTCAAGTTTGAGTCACGGAAGGACTATAAATAGACAATGGTACACCCATTTTGTAGCTTTCTAGGGCTATTTGTTTGGGATTTTACTCATAACATTAGCAAAACAGGATTTTAAATCAAAACTGTATATGAAGTTGGGATAGATTTTCTCTTGAATCAGTTATAACTAATACAAAATAAAGTCTGTAGGCTTTGGAGTGGGTTTGTTTGGTTTTAAACTGGTGTGCCAACTTCTTCAAAAAATCAAATTTAAAACTTTTATTTGATCATGGCTTGCAGTTCTGATCTTCTTTCCTGGAGAGATTATTTTAATGGGTTGATATAACTGTTAAAAAATACTCGAGTGTATACACCCTTAGTACTAAATGAGAAGCTATTTGCTGAGTAGAGATGCCATATGTGTTACTCTTAGAGCATCTACAAAACTTTTTGTTTGTCTTTAACATCTGTAATTTTCCTATTTCAAATTTTTATTGACATCTTGGCTTTTTGGTTTTGGGAACTGGAATTTCCTTCTGTGTTCCAAGCAAAGGTGCATTAATACTGAATAGTGGAGGAGTTACGGTAACAGTGTTTGTTATGTGACTTTAATATTTCACTTTTAAAACTAATGGAGTTATAAGTGTACCAAACGCGGCTGTATACAAGTATTTTATTACCTAAAATGGGATGCTGCTGAAAACAGGATCTTATGCCCTTCTACTTCTTACACAAAGCTGACAACTACTTGTGTAACATATGAGGTCTGAGAACTGTGTGTGGTTTGGTTTAGTACTTGCTATCCTCTGCTTCCTAATCATGTTTTTAAGCTCTCTGAATCCTTCCTGAGTGGAAGCAATGAAGGTAAAGGCTGTTCTAGTCAAAAGGAGCAAAGTGGCTTCCAAAAATGGGTACCAGCATTTTGTAAACTGAAAACATCCTTTTCATCCTTTGTTTCAAATTTCATCTATTATGTATTTTTGTAAGAGTTAAGGCCTACTGCTCAGAATTAAAGAGTACTCATATGTACATTAACACAAGTAATACAGAATTATTAATGTAGTTATCCCTTAAGGAATACAAACAGTAAGAAAAAACAGCTGGCTGTTAAATCTACCCATGTTTTCACAGACTTTAAAAACATAACTTGTGTGTGTTTTTCCCACCCTCGATTTCATTTCAAACCAGAATAAATTTGTAATTCTAGAAGTGGGATAGTAGGCTTTGGGATTTTTTGTTTGTGTGTTCCCTGCAACAGGCTTAGAGGGCCATTTACAAAAACCAGCCAACTAAAAGCTAGGAAAAAATCCCGATCTATTCCTGAATATGCTTCTTAAAAGATGACTGCCAAATATTATAATTTGCTACACATTTATAGTGACTTTTATATACTTCCTCATCACTTCTCAATTTAGCAGTCTGAAATACTGACAAGTAATCTTCTCCAGCGACATGTAAATTAAAAGCATGATGAGAGCCAAAGATGAAGTGATTTGGTGTAACAGTTCTGCAGAAGCAGTTAAGGTTATTATTCATAGAATCATAGAATGGTCTGATTGGAAGAGACCCATAAGATCATCTAGTTCCAACTCGCCTGCCATGGGGAGGTACACCTTCCACTAGACCAGGTTACTTGACATGACCATAACTCTCTCAAGTAGCATCTAATACAAATACCAAATTGGTGGGCAGGAGGCGAAGTAAAAAAAGATTTCAATATGAGCGTGTGAAGTCAGAAGCTTCTATGAATAGATCAGGGAGCACAAAAATACGGACCTCAGTGGTAAAGCCACATATGCAGTTGCTTCAGCTTATCAGTAGCTGTATATAACTAAAATTTACAGTAGAGTATAGGAGTTGGTGCCTAAAGCGAATGGGTTAGCGTGTGATTTCCTTCAAATGTGTGCATATGTGTATGTACATGTATATATCTAAAAAGCACGAAGGTAGTTTTTGTTGTTTTAGGGTTTTTTTTAAAGTAAAAGGATGTTTCAGGCTCATCAGAGAGAAATTATAAATGAAAATCAAGAACTAAAGTAATTTAAGCCAGGCCATCCTTTATCCAGATTTTTCATCCCTGTATTTTATATAAATGTTTTAGAATAATATTTAGGACATTATCTGGTTTAAATCTTATTTAATCAGCTAACTGGTGGTTGCAGGTAACAATTTTTTTTCTTTCCTAAGGACATTTCTTGCTTTGAAGTGTTGTGATAGAAGATACATGAGGAAACAAGTGTTGCTTTGCTGCTTTTTTGAAGTACCAGGTGCTCACTGATGGTGGTGGTTCAGCAAATGCAAAACAGTGTGAATCCACTTGAAGTCTGAGCCTGGGCACCCTCTCTTTGCCAGTACTCTGCAACCTTGGGCTGCAGATATGAGCTCTGTCTGAAGGGAATGAAATATCAGCTTGTTCCTGGAGTAAACTAGTTAAAGCATAATTAAGTTTACAAAAAGCAAATGGAAAACAAGCCTTATGCTACTGATATTTAATTGTGAATGTAAAATTATAGTGTGTTAATGTCAAGGTGCAGCACACTGACCTGAGACATGGGATTGGTTTGGTGTGTTGCAAGTCCAGTCTGTTACACAAAGCTGTGATGATACAACTCTTTAGAAGATAAAATTTGAGTCCTATGTATAAGCAGCTAACAGGAAATACAAGCAATGCTTTGTGTTGTGAAAAATAAACAGGAGCAAGAAAGGCGGAAGAGCTTCAGCAAGTTGTGGATCAGTCTTCTGAAGTGGTTTGTGACTGTAAGGTTTGTTGTGGGCACCCCTCCACAGTGAAGAGGCCCAGATGGCCTTCACTGCTTGTAGGAAATGTCCCAGTCGCTGACGCAACTCCACAGACTCCATGCTGTCTCTGGCAAAACACTAATGGAACTCCATAGTTAGATATTGAGAATAGCCAGCAGTAGCACTGCTGTTTGTAAATGCAAAATCATGCTTGTTAAACAAGTACTACAACATGAATCTGTGAGTGCTAAAATACACAAACTTCGTCATTACTATCCTGTTGAAAAGTTTCTCTTTTTGCATATCATTATAACAGCATGGATCCTCCAAGCTTTAGGATGCAGCTCTTGCTGTAATAAAAACACAGCAAGTTATGCTGTGATACACTGGATAGTAATCTCCAGCAGTAATCTCAGCTGCTGAGAGTGTTTAACAATAATAAGCATATTTACTAGAAAGGCAGCTGCAAAGCTCATTCTAGCAGTCAATCCAGGTATCATTCTGGCAAATGATTTTGTTGAGGAAAAACAATAGACATCTAAATTGCCATCTGTGTGAAACCACCCAAAGCCTTCAGCACCGTAAGGGTCCTCTCCAGGGACTCCTCTGTAAGTTGTCTGTCCAAATTGGCTTGTGATGGTAAAACTAGTGAACAATAATGGCATAGTAGCAAGAATCTTCAACAAAGAACTTCACAAACATCTGCTGTCCAAAATGGTACCCTGCAAGCATGTTGTTTCCCTGCTCTTTTTAACTGTGTTGTTTATGGATCAGTGCTTCCTTTTATGAATCCAGTGTATTCCATATCAAACTTGGTATAGTTTGTACTGATTCTCTGTAGATTGAAAATATTGATATTAAAAATCATATCTACTTGCTTCATAATATACTCTTTGCCAGAACTAGAATTACTGCAGACTGTCTGGGTAGCTCTGTCAGGCCTTGTCTTTAATACCATAAGTAAAAAGAGTTTATTCTGATGTTACCCTCTTGGAAGTCATGAATTGCTGCTGTTAACAACACAGAATTGATATCATATGACAAACACTGCTCTCCTGGTAGTGTGTTGTCTTTAACACCTTGCCTTGGTCACAGCTGCTGTCACATCACCACCCCACTTCTGTAGGTATGGTGTGGATATATTTACCAGGTTGCTGGCAGCTGGGCCATGTGCCAAATATGATCTGTCCTTGTTGCCACCCCCAAACCAGTAAATGAAAATCTGCAAAGGAGAGAGCTTTCTGGTAGTGTTCAAGATTCCTGGAGTGTTCAGAGATTTTCACACTACTTTGAAGTTACTGCAGAGGGGAAAAAACTATATGGAAGGCTCTTCAACTGTTT
This sequence comes from Eopsaltria australis, assembly GCA_034509425.1. NCBI lineage: Eukaryota > Metazoa > Chordata > Aves > Passeriformes > Petroicidae > Eopsaltria > Eopsaltria australis. The sequence goes on along the minus strand of JAVTVJ010000012.1, from coordinate 4,604,649 downwards.
TCCACCCATTTTGACTCCTTGATCTTTGATTTCAGTTCTCATCTCAAGAGATTAAATTAAATTCAGCTTCTCAGCCTAATTACATTGATTATGTATTAAGCCTCAACCTGTTAGCCAAAATATTTTGGTTACATACTGGTCCCTCATACAGTTTGAAAATCGAGCTGTTAATGTCCCTTTCATGTTTTGTGATGATCTTGGTTTAGTTTCAGTAACATGTATTTCAATTTCAATGTAAGTATGTTTTAGATGTAATCCAAAATGCTTTCATAGCATTCTGAGGCTGCCTTGGCAAGAAATGAGCTCTTCTGGGTCCTGTAGATCAGACCTCTGTTTATCTTAATGAAAAATAAGTCCATGGAGGCTACTTATTATACCAAAAGGAAAAGAGGGAAGGGATCAATTCTGCATTAAAATAAGCATTTTTCTTCTGTTTCACTTTCAGACTGATGATTCTTTTAAAGTGTTCTGTGTGTTTTGCTCTGGGTACTTGTATTTCACAGGGAATTTTAATCATGTGTGCATAGGTATGGGGTTCACCTATCCACCTATTTCACAGTCCAGAGTTTTTTCTCAAGGTTTTGCTGCTGCCATTGGGGAATGGTGTGCACACTGATATAAACTGGAATTCAAAGGTGATACTTGTAGAAGGCACAAATTTGCAGATTAGTGTTAGACTGATCTGTGTCAAGAAACACTATATAGGGCAGTGCCCAGCACCGTGTTTCTTCAGGCATAGGATCTTCATTGCCTTGTGCTTAGGACATCTGATTTTTGTCACTGGTAAGCCATCCAGGTTTTTAAATCTTTTAATGACAGATGCAACAAGGTGAGTTTACTGTCATTTTCAAATCCTCACCCTGCTCTCACTGATTTATCTTAGAAAGCAGTATTCAAGCTTGCTGCATCATTAAAGAGTTGACCCCATTCTAGGCTTAGCTTGGTTTGGCTTTTGATTTTGTGGATCAGAGGGCTTTGTGTCCTTTGCTCTAATTCAGTTACTAGTGAGTGTGCTTTGAAAGGTAAGGTCAGACAGAGTTCTTCTGGTTGCCCTTGTTTGTCAAGATAGCTTGAGTAGCATTTTTGGGAGACTGTCAGAAAGGGAAGAATAGGGTCTTCTGAAAGACTTATTGATGTACATGGCATGCAGGGTGAATCCTCCTTCCAGGTCCCACCATACTCTCTCATGTCTTAGATGGATGTCCAAAAGTAAAAGTTGCATTGTGAGTTGCTTGATGATGATCAGTTTAATTTAAAAAGAAAAATTGGCTGTAACTGTAGGTGTGCTTGCTCTACTCATAACTTTCTTTCCCTGGTTGCAAACTTAGTGCTGTGTTCTTATCTTTACCTGCCTGTATAATGTCAGAAGAGTGAAAGATCCAACTTTGCTCAAAAGAGTGATGTTAAGACAAGGAATATACCACATTCTGCTTGATACAGGACTCAAAGGATGAAGGGATGCAAGGGCTATCTACCTTGAACTGTCGGGACTGGCAAGAAACCTTCTCTCCTTCCCATCTTTCACTCTCTTGAATTAATTTTAAGCTCAGTCACAGGCACTGAGGAACATAAGCTGTATACTTTCATTTTTTAAAACCAGAATTTAAAAGTTGAAGTCACACTTTAGCTGATTGTCTTACTGTTCATTGAAGTATGTAAAGCTCTAGCTTTTCAGAAATAAATTGATCAGAAAACCTGAGGGTTGTGTTTTAATCATGAATTGAAGAAACATTCTCAATGTGACATTTTTCAGAGCCGTTTGCACATTTTTAGATGTTTATCAGCACTTTCAGAATTGAATGTGTTCATCTACATAAACATTTGGGTAGGAGGGAGCCATTTGCCAGAACAAGGGGAAGAAAAGGTATTTCTTACTCTAGTCATAGGAAGAGAATTGATAAAAAGGTGTCTGTAGTTTGACTGTTCTGGTGTCAAATACTTTGAACTGTTCACTGATGTAGCAGAATGTCCATCACTTACTCTTGGGAGTTGTGGTGTCTGTGGTAGTTTGGTTTGTTACTGGGAGGAAGCTGAGCCTGGCTCTTCTATCTGAACTCACAAGCACTGTACTTTCATAGGAAGTGCATTACCTTGAAGTCTTTAGCAGATGAATACACAATTGTTAGTCTGATTTTGTTTGCCTTTTTTTAAGAGATGTGGTTAAAATTGCTGAGCTTTGTGGCTTAAGTTGACTTAACTCACTTTCTCCAGGTGGCCTTCTATGCAATGTTGTGTGAAAGCTCTGGAGGCCAGGTCTTTTGTCGTGGCACCGTGGTGCCACTTGCAGAGTTCATTGAATACAGCTGTGTGGCACTGAAACAAAGATTTAGAAATTCAGTTTTCTGGTATGTGCTGGCTGACTAGAACATTGCTGAAAAACAGGGGTGATGGTGCTTGATGGTAGGAAGAAGGAGGAAGTCTGTTGAATAAATGGTCCAGTGATTCAGGGCTAGAATTACTCTGGAGTCATCACTTCTAGATGGGAAGTTGCCATAGCAACAAAAAATGCTTTCTTTCAATGTTTCTAATTAGAAATGTTACCCATCCTCTTAAATAACCACTTTTGGCTAATTTTAGAATTTTTCTGCAATTTAGAGTACTTGCTTCCTTGAGGTATATGCTACCTTAGGGCACTGTAGTGTATGCATGTGTGCAGACACATGAGAGCACCTGTTAATTTGAAATGGAGAATTTGTTTGGGAATAAAGGAAACAGGAAAATGGCTTTTCCTGTTCCAAGTAATGAAAAAATACAGGTGGCAGTGGAAAGTAGCCAGTTCAGAAAAACACCATTAGGCTCAATAACAATGTTGAAAGTACAGAATCCTGTGCAGTAATGATGTTTATGGTGCATCTTAATTAGCATTTATTGCTTAATACACGGTAAGTCATTGCTTCCTAATTCTTAGTGCTGTTTTTCTTTTAGCTTAGTCTATTAATATTTTTGTTTGGAATGCTTGTTAAAATTTAAATGAATGGATAGAAATTAGCTTGCAGATCACTTATATTTTTAAGCATTTTGTATTAGAGATTAAAAGTGAGTCTGAAAAATGCAATGTAGCAGGTATTACTTGTGCATACATGCTTTCAACTTGCTGATGTGTTCCGTTTTTACTGCAACAAGTTCTACAGAGATTTTGGTAACTGAGACTTCTAATATTCACTGTACTGTCACCCCTTATTTGTTCTATAAGGCTGTATAAGGAGTTTCGCTTTTATAATATTATATTTGCAAAATGGTCATCTTAAATGCGTTTATTGAAACCTAAATGTTGCTTTCAGTCATCTTTGATATATTAAGTACTGTGTGTATAATTTAATACATTTGTTAATATATTCTTGAAGCATGTAGTCTTTCCCAGTCATGCTCCTAGAACAAAATTTGAATGAAATTACTGTCTTGAAGACTCAAAAGGCAGATATTTATGTATGGTAACATTTCCATGCACACTGAATGTACACACTACAAGACTATGCAAATTGTTGATGAATAAGCTTTTCTGGGAATACTTTTCAGAACATGAAGAAAATTGGTTTCTCTTGTTTTAGCAATATCTCTATGAAAATGCCACTGATGTTATTTCATGCAGGAATTAAGCTGCTTTCATACCTATTATACTTAACGAAATTCTAATTAAATCAAGTAAAACCGCCAAAGTACCAGTGTTACAACTTGATTTCCATCATGAATCCCATTCCATTCTGATTTTTTCCCCTATTTCTTATCTTGTGGGCGCTTTGTGAGAAGAATATTGTCTTTCCTGTGAGGAAAATGTGCCAAGGTATATTTTAAGATATGCGTGCTTCTAGTTCGCAAATTTGAGAGACTTCTACAGCAAATTAAGGGCCTGCAGAATGAATTACAATATTGCAGCAAGAGGTCCTTGTCAGCTGTTTCTATGTTTTTAGTGTAGATCACTCCTAGATGTTTTATCATTCTTGTAATGAATGTAATGAAATTATTCATAGTTTAAAAGTTAACTATTGCTGCCTTTAAACCTGCTTTTCCTCCTTCAAAAAAAAAAAAAAAGGAATGAGAAAGGTAGCACCACAAGTTCTGACAGGCTTTTGTTAATGAAGCATTTTATTCAGCTTGAGAGAGAGCACTGTCAAGTGTAGTCAGGGAAATAACAGCAAACTGGAAACCTGTAGTGGGAACCATTTTTCTGGGCTTATGTTATAAACTTAATACAGAGGTACAGTGACAGTCTGATAAGGATTATTACAGTAAGAGCAACTTGCTTTGAGTAGGCAGTAAACCACTACAAATCTTAATGTACAAATCTTCTAAAACATTTAGAAGCTGTTAAAGCTACTACAAGAGTAAGACTCACTCCTTTGACTTTGTGTGAAAGCCAGACTGCCCTGGCCAAGCTTAGGACTCTGGGAGCAAGGCACAGGGTGAACAGGCAGTGAAAGGTTCACCTGCTGTAAATAGACAGGTTTCTCTGGTCCCTTTGAAGATGAACTTATTAAATACCTTGGAGACCTGGACTTCACAGGGAGGAAAGGTGAGAGTAGCTGAGGAACTACATTATTTGAAAATTTCTATTCAGTTGTCTGGTAACTTCAAACAAATGGGCTACTGCATGTACCTAGGTGATCTGTTCCCATCTGTATGAGGGCTGTGGTACAGAAATGAATGCTGAAAAGATGAGCAGAACAATAGGTGGCAATACATTCAGAGGATGATGGATACAATAGTTTAATTAAAAGCATGTTCATTTTCAGTTATTTCTGTGACTAAAATGGCTTTTTAGAACATTTTTCTTTCTAAGTTCAACTGCAATTAACTTCTTTAATTTCTTTTTAAACAGGTGTCAAACAAAAAATCAAACAGCACTCCTCCCCCAGCACAACTATCTAAGATCAAAGTACCAGCACCACAGACTGTAGTGAAGAAGGAAAAGCGTCAGAGTTCTTCAAGGTTTAATGTTAGCAATAACAGGGAGCTTCAAAAACTGCCAGCTTTAAAAGGTATGTCTTTCCAAAGTAGAATTACTCTTGTGGGGAAATTTGGGCATGAGACTGAGAAGCATCTCAGGTATCATAGTTCCAATATCTGAACAGTATACATAATACATCGAGTGTGCACATCTGCAAACTGCACCTACTTGCATTGGATGGTTTTTTCTTTTATCTGTATTTGAGGACTTCCAGTATGTTGCCTTCTTGGCAATCAGTATAGGCAATGTCTGTGACAGCATATTCACTCATCCCGCATAAAACCAGAATATTTGGGCTCTCTTTGCAGAATATTAGGCATCTGTCCTCTGTGCAGTGTGCTCAAACCTTGCTTTCTTTGTACTAAAATTTCTCTTGACATTGTTAGAGGACCCGGTCTATCACTATTTATGAGTCTGTTTTTCCTGAGCATGGGTCAAGCAGAGTTCTGCCTTTTTAGTGCATATGATTTTTTCCTTTGTTGACTTTAAGGTTTTGTTATCTCTTAGATTTATATTTACTGCCATCTGTGACAAAAAGATGATGATAATTGATGTGTTTTCTCCTCCTAACCCAGCTTTTATCATCTTTATTTGCTCTGAAGGCTTATTTAGAGGAAACAAAAGAAAGCAGTTTTGAAATGCAGTGTGTACTGCTTTACAGTGTTCAAGATTGGCAGTGAAAGCCTAATGGATCACTGAAATATTGAGTAGTATTGGTGTATGCAATGTGAAATTATTGGGGAAATTATTGGATTCTTTCCTCCACTCATTGTTTTCTTAATATAATATATTAGTGTTTCTTGAAAATAAACTCTGCTTCTTAGCCTGAATTACACTGCATTTCATTTAGATCAAATTAGATTGCAAGATTTTTCTCTTCCCACAGACACTTTTTACAAAAAGAATCTGAAATACTGTCCGTCATGTTAGTATAGCAGCCTGTGTACAAGATGCTGTTTAAAGTGTTTCAAGACTAAATTACTGCTTATTTAGTTAGTTCATTTCAATCTGTTTATTAATTTTTTAAACAAGAATTATCTAGCACCACAGATTATGAATAATATGTTCTGTCTTTTAAACTAGCCTAGAAGGTTCATGCACAAGCTGTGACAACCAGGGCATGAGTGACATAAGTAAAAGACACTGAATTAAAGTAATGATTTTTATTAGAAATTATGCATACAGCCACATTGACTGGCATAACCTTTTGTTCAAAGACTCAGCCACAAAGAAGATAATTTGTTTCTTGGTCCTGTTTTAAATACAGTTGTTCTAGTAGTGCCTGGGACTGCAACTTAAGGATACCAGGACTGAGCATGTAATTAGAAGCAGTGTGGACTAAGAGCTGGAAATGGGGAAAACGAGTGCAGCTAGGATGGGAGTGATGAAGGTGAAGTTTAGGATCTGTTTCTGCCTTGGCTGTGTTGTAGTTTAAACCAGTAGGCCAATGAAGGGCAGAAGAATGCTTGCTTATACTTGGAGGAGGGAGGAGTAAAAAAAAAAAAAAAAGGAAAATTCTTATAAACTATCTGATGTATTTTCTCAGAGCATTCTAGCACTTTTTGACACAGTGTACCTAGATGTGAAGAAATGGTAGGAGGATTGTGCATTGTAATTGCCTTAAGTCTGCAATCACTTCCCTCACCCTCAGGTGAAAGGAATGAAAAGGTCTTGAGCTTCTCCCTGGTGGATGCCTGATGCTGTGTGTACATCCCCAGGCTGTCAAGGGACAATCTTTGGTGCACTGAACACCAGAATTTGAACACTTGGTGCAATTGTTGATCTAGTGAGGGGTAGTAATTGCCACCTTTTACTAATAAAGGTACTAATAGCTTTATTATCAATCTGTACCCAATCTCATGGATCATACCAGATGTCTGCATAATGGCTGTGCTCACTACATGTGCTTACTCCTGATGTAATTCCAGCCTGCTAGGGTTGCTGAGAGTACTGTTGGCCAGTCACGCTGTTCCTCTAAAAGATACAGAGATATTTGACTTGATGTGCATTTAGTGGGTCAAGTGAATCTGGGAAACTTTCTTTTTGACATCTTTAAGTGTGTTGTTTAATGTCTGTGTCTGGACAGGAGTTAAATTGGACTGGCAGGCTGTAATTTAAAGGACTGAAATGATTAAGACAGGTTTGACTTCTGTGAAGTGCTGGGAAGAACATAGTGTTCCTTCAGGTTAGCTGCACTTAACCAGCTTTCAAACTCCTGTTACTCATAACAGGTGGCTGTATTTCTATGGCTACAATACCTGGGGAAGCTTTTCTTTTGTCTGTAGTAGAGCAAGAGATGTGTGTTTTCTTACAAATATTGCATTGAATACTGTGGTGTGATGTACTTTACATGAGACTGTATTTTAAGCACAAAATATAGAATGGGGTTGTCTTTGCATACTTTAAGGTCTGTATGAGATATGTGAAAGCTTGTGAGTTCTAAATGCCCTGTGGTATTGGTGAGATAACCACCTTTCTTCTGCTCCATGGGTCTGGAGATGAGGTCAGCAGATCGCTTGAAATAGTGGGAGGGAAAGGAGGAGCTGCCAAGGTGACTTTTCATCAAGGTTTCTTATTTAAGAAATATTTTTTGATCTTCAGGCATGCTGCAAACTTTCTTTTGGGCGTTGCACAAAAGTGCTGATGATAAGCTTCTGGAAATACCAGCATATTTGCCCTGGTGACTGGTATTAATGTGGTATGATTTGTGTTCATTGGAGCAACTTGTGATTAATGTTACGCACTCTCAGATTATCCAGGAAATGGAGGAGCAGGATAGCTCAGATAATGCACAAAGAAAAGGAAATAGATTATGAATTAAGAGGCTCTAAGAATAGAGCTAAACATAGAAAAGAGAAGTCTCTGATGTGACTGGTTTGTGGAACATCAAGATCCACATATTAGCAAAGCTGCAAGCTAGTGAAGCTCCCTGCAGCACAGTGCAGTGCAGCCTGGTTTAGTGGGTAGAACAGGTAGCTTGTCTGCCCACAGATAACCCAGAAGTATCTCTGGAGAAGTGCCTTCAGGACAGTGTCAAACATTTTGAAAAGGCCTTACCTAGTTTCACCAAAAAAAGTAAAATTCTGTTCACAGCTAACAAACTTGTGCTGTGTTGATTTCTGCTTAGGTGGTTCCTTTGTTAGCTAACATTGGTAGTACAGGTACTTAAGTTACAGAAAATTGATTTTTGCTTTAAGTTGTTTATTGGGAAAAAATTACTTACTGAACTTAGAGGTGTGTTTTATTTTATTGTGGTTTGAAAGCGTGCAGATTAATGCTTTTGTTATATCAAATACAAATGGCAGAGGGTGTTTCAACTTCCAGAAACTTACCGGTTTCCTCATTGTTGGTTTCTTAAGAAAGCAGTTTGTAATTTAGGCTATGTTAAAATTAGTATATTAAATATAAAATACTACAATCACATAAATTGTTAAAGTTGTTTAAAACTTTAAAAATATGTTCTGTATTAAATAAACAGCATAAGTTCGGTATTGTTATGTAAATATATTTTAAAAGTAGCATATCCAAGCTTGTGCATACCTGACCACTGACACAGTGAAGGAGTTTGTGTTCTTTGTAGATGCTCACTTCAGCTTTATGCAATAAGTTTGAATTCATTGTTACGTTATGGATAATTTTTTCATGGTAAATGAGATTTTTAATTGTGCAGACAGGTGAATGTACTTGTATTTGTACAAGAATGTGCTGATTTTAGTAAACAGTAAATGTAGTAAACTGTAAAATAGAGAACTTTGTACAGAGTGGTGAGATTTTTAAGGATGTGGTCTGAATCTTTACAGTATGTAAGAAAATGTCACAATGAGAATTTTAAAATATAATATTAAAACACACTAACTAGGATAAAATGTTTTATGTACTGTCAAATACAGTTGTGTCACAAATCTAACTTTAACCTTCAAGTAATACTCATTAAAAGAATGTTCTCTGTCAGTTCTAGAATAACAAATTTGAAAAAATAAGTCAGTACTACTTAATATTCAGAAATGTTGCAAACTTTCCCAATGAACATATGTTAGTCATGCATATGTAAATTTAGGACTGATTCAAAAATACACTTTTTTGTAGCATTTCTGTACATGCTTTTGTAAAGCTGGGTAAAATCCTTTTATAGCCATATAAAGGCCTCTTGGGATGTACTGTCATGATTTAGTTTGTGGGTTTGGGATCGAGGTTTTTTGTTGGTTTTATTTGGGGTTTTGGGGTTTTTTTCAGGTAAAAGTGGGCATTGTTTGATGCGATAGAGACTGGACATCAGCTTTTATTTTCAAATACAGTTCTTATTATTAAAATTATTGCATTTATTTTAAAGTTATTTAAAAAGTTATTATTAAAGTTATTTTAAAAGTTACTACTTAACCTCTTGGAGTTGGATTTTTGGTCCCAAAGATGTGGATGCAATATTCTTATAAAGATTTTTATCAAAGCAGGAAGAAATGAGCTACATTGATGGCTGTGGACATACATACAGACTTTTAGTGCTGAGAAGCATAGAATTGGTTTTTTAATGCAGAACATCTGCATGTCATAGGATTAAACAGATATTAAACAGTATTTTGTTGTTGAAGATCTTGCCACACATTTTGATCAGTTCTGGTTTTGATCTTCTGGTGATGTCAGTTTCTGCTTTAGCATGGTTTCAACATTAGAAGTACTATTAGTCATATCTATTTGAAAAACCTAAAAACAACCCAAAAAACCTGCCCAATAAAAGTGGGGGGGTGGAAAAAATTTAACATGACAGGTCATTTTTCTGAGCACATTTCATGCAGAGAGCATGGTTCTTGTTTTTTTCAAGCAGAGACTTCAGAGCTCTGCCAAATTGTGAGACTGTTCTGTGTAAAAGAACACCAGGGTGGTGTCTCAACTTGTCTGCCTGTGATACAGGACTCTGATAGAGAGGCAAGCATTATTAACGCTTTCCTAATGTTTTAAGTTGTAAATGGCTGTCTATGAGATAGCTCTGTTTTCATCATCTGTACAATATTGAAGTCTGATGAATCAAAACTGCAGAAGAGGTGATTCTAGTTTGAGTCTGATACCGAAAAAACAATTGTACCAAGTTTTGATTGATAAAACTGTTGAAACCACGAGAAAGGAGGAAAAAGTGAGAATTGCTCAAGAGGTCAGAAATGTAGAATTATTGTGTGTTTTTCTCAGCTGCAGAGTACAGATAAGTAAGCAAAACTGATACCAAGTGAATGAGAAAGCAAGTCAAGTTTTGTTCTCGGTACTGCAGAGAAATTCAACCATATATGTTGATAATTTCTACAAACTCTTATTGGAATATGTTTAAACTTAAGCAGAGTGTGTTACATGTTCATTTAAAACTGGCATCTATTTTCATAGCCTCAAAAGAGGCTGGACATGTGCAGTGTAATTGAATTTATAAGAATCACGGTGCTAATGGACTGCTTTGGGGTTTTGAGGAGCATTTTTCTTATCAGCTGCTGAAATTGGAGATCTCAATGTTTAAGATTGCTTTCATTGCAGAAACCCACTCCTGCCACTTGTTATTTATGTGGAGAACAAATATGCAGTACTTTGGCCTTTCCAGTTTAATTGTACTTCTTACGTGCATGCATGGCAATTAAGGAATTGTGTCCAGCTGCAAGGTGGTACCATTTCTGTTTAGCTAAAAGTATTTTACACAAAGTAAGATGATAGATTAAACAAGATAATGCTGCTATAAAATATAATTTGCCCTAATACATAATACATTTAAAAGGCAAGACACTGAGGCAAAACAAATTAATTCTCATGTAAAATATCAATGAATGCAGTTTTGTGAAACAGATCGTTCTCCTCTCCCTTGTATGTGACCTATAGTAGAGTAACTCAGTGTGCTAAATGCTGTCCTTCTGGTCCTGACCATGTTCATGCTTTTATAGGATTTTTTGGCAGCCCAGTGTTGTATTTAATTTATTGAAACAAAAAGTCCATAATGGAAAATACTGCAGAAGCTTGTTCTTTCCTCTATCAGTGTGGTTGTGTCAGTGAATGTATGTATTGTATTATGTGAAGGAACTGTGGAGGCTCTTTGTTACTTTAGCAACTTTGTCCTTGAACTTTGATCCTAAAAGCATTATCAGTATTGCGCAAACAGACTTTCCTGTACCAATTTTTCTTTTAAATGTTTAAAATAATTATTGAAATGTGTGTGGTAAGCATATACATTTCTTAAACCAAACTCTGGCAATTGTTTGGTGATCATACTGGAAAATATGATCAGTGGTTATAAAGTAATAAATATTAAAATATTTAGAAATTATCCAGTCTGAATTGTTATGTAGCATTTTAAAGATTAAGCAACTTGATAGCTAGTGAATGAAGAGCTACCAAAAAAAAGGTTGTCGAGGGAAAAATACTTTGCTTGAGTGTGTGAATTCTTTTCCTTCAGCTAGTCTTACATGAAATCATAGGCTTGGATTAATGAGCCATTTTTCATTTCAACTGCCCTATCAAACACCTACTCATTAGTCAGCAGCTGAAAGTGTTAGAAGAATGCACTACATCTGTCACTTGCAGCATTTCCTACCAAACTTGTTTCCACTGAAGTTTGGATAGAATCCATAAAAATAGGATTTAAAATGTGGTATTGTCTTATTTTCTATATTCTAACCTGTCTCTGAATTCAATTTAGATCTCTCTTAAAATGCCTTTTATGATGCCCTCATTCACAAAAGGAACATTTTGTTCCATTGCACAGATCCTCATTATAATTAGACCTACACATTTTTGCTGCTGCACTGAACTTCTTTCTTCTTAAGACTTCTACAGATCAAACATTGAATTTATAAACATAAATATCAATTACTGGTTATTGGATAACTAGCATGGTCTCAAATTTTTACTCTCAAATGTAATTTTTACACTTCATTTCTTAGAAGTGGTATGTGTGACCTATATAATAAGGCCACAGACTGCAGTGAGTTTGGTTATATTTTGGTGGATTTTGCACAGGGCTTGATTAAAATAGTGTGCCAGTATTTGAAATTAGCTTCTGCAATCTGCCCTAGGAATTATGTTTTTGTATCAGATGCTATTTTAAAAATAGATTTAAGGTAATGATTTTATGTTGTACAGCTTTCTGAACTCAACCCATATCTACTGGTTTTTCTCCCTAACCCCACTCACAAAACTTCTTGAGTATACAAGATTGAAGGAAAATTTGGCACTGTTGAACCTGTGTGCTATAGTGATCATGCAAATATTAGGAAATCCAGATGGAGACAGGAAATCCAGACGCAAACAGACATTTACCAATTCCTCTTTTAACCAAATCTTGCTGTACTAGAAGGAGTAAATATTATACATTTTTCAATGAGGAATTGTCTTTTACCATGCTTCAGTCTTGGGAATTTTTTAAGGAAGCTGCATGATAGTTCATTTGCCTTTCATTTGTCCAGGTAAGGATATTTTTCTTATCTCTGTGTTTCTTTTGATAGCTAGGTATTAACATGGTGCCTCTGTTTTGAAGAATTTCCTCTTGACTGTCCTTTGGAATTGAGTCAGACCTAGTAGGAGCAGCCCATATCCTTGCTATTGCTATGGTTTCTCTTCCAGAATGTGTAGTATCCAGTACCTTTCCTTCTCTAAAACAAAGTTACTGTTTTTGCATAACTCATTGTTCAGAGTTGTGATGAGACCCACATTTTCTTATAACCTGACATAATTTATGAGAACAGTAAGTTTTGTGTAGGCTATAATTGGAGGGGGGGAAAGTAAACTACATTGCTCCTACCAGAAAAAGCAAGTCATGTTTATTCCTGGCCCTTTTTTGGGTGTCTGTCTGGTGGGCCAGATAGTGGAATCAACATGGCTCAAACTCACCCTTCTCTCATTTTAACTCTGCTCAGTTTCCTAATCTGGTTCAGCCATGTAGGTGCACAAACCCTTGTACAGCAGTTTCAGACATTTGGGCACCTGTGCCTCAGAAGAGAGGGGATGGCAGCTGTAGCTCCTATAGGTTTAGCTCAGCTTAGACTGCCATGGAACACAGTCTATGTTAGCAGAAAACTAAATATGACAATAAAGTGGCTTTCTGTTGGCTTAGGGGACTATATCAGCTCAGCTGTGGGTCTGATGACCACTGAAGCAGATGAGAGCAAAATATTTTCAAATGTAAAGCAGGGAGGAGTGCAGAAAGGGGCCTGAAGCAGCCTGCAATAAGGCTGGCTTAGGTTGATGAGGAATAGCAAGTTCAGCAATTGTGTTACCTTTAGTAACCTTAAAGCTCAGACTAAATATCCTCCCTTCCTCTCTGAATCGAGAAATGAAAACTCATATAGTCTGAGAGGTAACCAACCCAAGTGTCTTCACGTAAATAGAAGTTTGTGCAATTTTAATTACCTTACGTTGTTGATTCTGTCACTATCAGTTAGAATAGTAGGTGGTGTAGAATGGAAATAAAGGCAACCTTTGGGCAGGTGAATTTGCTGTGTGTGTTGTGGGGGGGTGAGAAGCAGGGTGAGTGGTTGTTTTTAAAATCACTAACCCAATTGGAGTGTTTGTTTTTGAAAAGGAGGTACATAGCCTCCAAGTGTAAAGAGTATTCATCAGCTATAATGCTGGATCCTAACTAAGTGATCTTTAAGGTCCCTTCCAACCAAAACCATTCTATAATTCTAAAAAGTTACACAGTCATATCCTGAGAACTTTATAGGATTTTTTCCTTCATTCCCATCATTGGAAAGTTGGAAGTGATGAGCAGGGTTCAGAGGAAGCCTGTAATAGCTACAGTTTTCACTATGTTGTCAATATGTTTTTTTATCCATTTAATTCTAAAAATGGATAGCTGAAATTAATACTGTTTTTCATTTTCTTGCAATAGAAGTGTCTTCATAAATTTGTTAAAGTAAGCTCTTCTTCCTCCCATTGATATTCATTAGCTCTGTTTCACTTGCACTAATATTCTTTCCCTTCCATTAGGAAGTCAATTCCTAACTCAATTTTCTTTGCAATTTTTTTCCCAAATGAAGTTGCTCAAAATAATTTGACTCAATTAAATATTTTCCTCTGGTGGCAAACCAAATATTTTAAGACTGAAACAAAGGAAGGGTATACAAACCTCCTGAGCAGAATATACTCTCAATCTGTACAATGGTGAGAAGACTGCAGATGTTAACAAGCAAAAGGTCTTAGGAAGGTCTTCAGCTCCACTAGTGTTCCCTGTCAGAATTACACCAAAAATACACTGAATTATGGGTGTTTTAACCAGTTTCTCAGTGGTTTTCTAAAGAGTCCAGCAAAGAGGAAGAAATGAGGACAGGGTATGTGTTCTCTGAAAGAAACTCACTGAATGTGACTGAGTGTTCTGCTAATAGGACTGCAGCACTGCGAATGTCACATTTACTCTCTCTAATGAACACCTTTGTAGAGGGCTTGACTCTTAAACCATTACCTAAAATTTGCTAATGAACCTCCAACTATGAAAGCCATGCTTATATATAAATTAGGAAATGGCACTGTAACTAAAGTAATGTTCCCTTTTTGCTCTGTTGTTAAATTGTGTCCGTGGCCACAGGGACAGCCTTCCTGGCCATTTAATCTTTGCAAGGAGTTTCAGAGAGACTAAGCAGCAGCTGACTATTAAAGCTAAGACACGAGTAGAGAGGAGTGATAGAGCAGCTGTTTTAAATATATGATTACCAGATAAACTGGAATTTTAAACCTAATTTTTGCCACTTCATACTGTGGTTTGTTACTATAAAATAATCTAATTCTGCTTTAAGATGGGGAAAAGAAAAAGAATTTGCTACAAAATCCTGCACGTGAAAGTACTTCAAAAAATTACCCAAGTTGTTTCATTTTTTCCTTCATCCATCAAAACTTTGGAGAAAACCTTGTTTGAGGTCAGTCTTGGTTTTATTTTTCAATCTAGTTTTTTTAAAGGTATATCTCTATGCTAGCTTTTTGTTTTATAAGGCTAAAACTCACGTTGAACTTGGTTATTTTGAAGGTCTCTTCCAACCTTGATGATTCTATGACTATAACGGATAAATAGATAAATATATTCAAGGGATACATAGATAAAAAATGTGAAGTTTTTGAGGATACACCTTCCCTGGTTTTGCTTAGATTGTAAGGACAAAGGATTTGAATCTCTGTAGTCTTAGAGAAAAGGTTTAAAAAGTTCATTTTGATGTTGTCAAAAGCAGGATCAACTACATCTATGTCACACATGTTTGGTCATTTTTTAAATTACTAGAAAGTTTGCAGTCTTTTATTTTGTTTTAGTGTGCTTATTGTGAGAGAATTTCATTTAATTTCTGACCTAATCTTCCTTGAGGTGGGATGCATTTACTGTTTGTAGTGAATGTAGAAAAATGAATTCTTTCCACCTCCATAATTATTCTTTAAAGTACTTGGATATTCTCAGTTAAGTCCCTTCTATTTAAAACCAAACAAACCAACAACCAACCCACACACCACATCATACAGAGGAGCTTTATTTTTTTTAACTAAATAATATTTTAAAGATCTGTTGTCTTTGGACTTTCTCATCAGGTTTACATCCAGGATGTATGGCTTCAGATTGGGCCTTGTCAGCAATCATTAAAACCAGTTGATTTCTTTGTGTGTCTTATGGATTAGTCTTCTTTTTTATATCCCAGTTAGACTTTTGCCTTCACCAATTGAATACTATTCAGTACAGCTCTAACTCACTTTTGACAGTGTATTATTGTAGTGTGATATATTTTTTCCAACCAGATAACATATGCCCTATAATTTGTTTTTATTTCAAATTTTCATCAAAATTACCTAATGATGTGTCTTCTATTGTGCACCCTTTTTACTCTTTTTTTTCTTTTTCTTTTTTTTTTGACAGATATAATTTAGGACAGTGTCATAGATTAAGTAATCTACATACTCATTTGTACTAGTATGTGATATATAGTATTTGGGGAGAAGGACAGATTTGGAAACACTATAAGTAACAGTGCCAGTTTCTTTGAGCGTCACTCTCAGCAGACAAAATGGTCCTTCAAATAGCTCATTGTAAAAATAAATGTGCAAGTCTCCTCTGACAAAGAAAAGGCTGCTCACAGTTTTGTTGTAAATACCTTAAATGATTGAACTAACAAGTTCAGAAATTGTTGTGCTGTGTTTTTTAAAATTGTACTTCTGAGAGTATGCAGCAAAACTGTTTTCATATGCCTATATATTGCTTCTTAGTCCTTTTCTTTACTTTTCAGTAATAGTTTAAAAAGTTATTTATAATTACTGATCTTTTTAGAAAGGAAAGCCAGTATCTTGCAAAATCCATATTTAGCAACATTAACCTACACTGAAGGCAGACCCATTTCTAGATTGAAAGAAGTATTCAGGTCCATTTCTTGATTGAAAAAATATTCAGCATGAAATATGAGGTTTTCATCTCCTGCTTGTCATATATATGTATTTTTATTCGTAGTGTACATTCTAGCAAGCAGCGATAAAACAGTTAATGGAATGCTTATGAGGTTTTATATTTCTAAATCACCAATAATAATCCAAGGACCTGTATCTTACTGTGAACTACCTACCTTTTGTTATGGCCCTTGAAAGCGAAAGTTGTAGATGTTGCCCTTAATGGTGTGTTTTTTCACGGTTAAATTGAACATCGGTTTGATAATCCTGGGAAACCGAACTGAAGGAAAGGCTAAGGAAAGAAGACAAATAAAAATGCATGCGCTCTTTCTAGCAGGTGCTACTA
Organism: Eopsaltria australis; assembly: GCA_034509425.1. Lineage (NCBI taxonomy): Eukaryota > Metazoa > Chordata > Aves > Passeriformes > Petroicidae > Eopsaltria > Eopsaltria australis. The sequence goes on along the minus strand of JAVTVJ010000012.1, from coordinate 4,587,988 downwards.
AGTATTATCGAGGGGGCGGGGGTACAACAGCAGCAATGAGATCATCCTGATAATAATAAAAAACCCAAACCCAGCGCAGCAGAGCCGTCATCTCCGCAGCCGCTCCGCCCCTGCCGCGGGCGGCGCGGGGCCGGGGCCGGTGCGGGCGCGGGCGCGGGGGGAGCCCCGCACCGACCGCGCTCATTCGCGGCCTCCTCGGTGTCATTTGAAGTTGCTGCCGTCGGCCAATGGGGCTCCTCCCGCCCGCTGACATCACTCCCCAGCCAGTTCCCTCCAGCTGCAGAGCGCTTCAGTTTCTGTCTTTTTTTAAACTAAAATGGAGGCTGGTTTCTTGCCTTAAGGAATACAGTGCCGTGCCTGCTGGAGCCTAGATGTTGACATGTAACAGAGCTGGCAGCAGGATGGTGGTTGACGCAGCCAATTCCAATGGGCCGTTCCAGCCCGTGGCCCTTTTGCATATTAGAGGTGAGTTATTGTGCGTGAGAGTGAATCGCGACCCTCTGACGAGCGAATAAATGGCTATTGTGGAGCTCGGAGAAGGGGAGCAGGAAGTCCTCTGTAGCTCCGTCCTTCTCGGTTTGTTATAGCCGCGGTAAAACCGGCGGAGAGCAAAACCCATTTTCTATTCAGTGTGTTTGGGAAAGATTTAAGAATTCGTGGAGGCATTGCATACATAGTTAAAAGCAGGTTTTACAGCTTTCTGCCGTAACTCTCCCATCCCCCTTCCAAGCTGTGCTGATGTCAAAGGATGTGAAGTCACTACCCCAGAAAGGTACTGAGGGGGGAGGGAAGAGCCAAGTTATCCCTATACAATTTCTATAGAATAAGGGCAAACCTTTGGTGTGCTTCAAAGCCTTTTTTTGTTTGAACTGTTCGGATAGAGCTCCCTTAAAGTGCACTGCAGCTTATAAAAGAATTGGAATTGTTGTCAGAGAGGAAGGGGGGAAGGGATGTGACACTTACTATGGAAATATCCTTTATGTATTTAGAAGGCATTTCCTAGAAGAGATGCGGTTTGGCTTTAACAAGCTGGCTCTTATGTGCCTACCGTGTTGTGCAGTTCTGAATGTTCAGTTCTTCACAGAATATGCTCTTTTGGGTTTATAGAATTAGTGCATTGCAAATTATATTTTCTATAATTTGAAATTACATGTTCGTATGACACTTCTGTACAGTATTCAGTGTGTCTCTCTTGTTCTGTATTTTTTTGCTTAGTAAAATTTTGCATTGTGATGGGGTTTTTTGGTGTATTTTTTTAGCTGGGTCTAAACCAACCAGTGCTTGATTTTTATTATCTTCCTTAGGGTGGTTCTGGTTTAGAACTTTATGAAGGCAGATCATGTATTAGCTGGGATGAGCACACCTTGAAAAATGGTATTTATATACAAGAAACATAGTTGATACTGTTCTTAATTACCTTTGCTTTTCAGCTTTCAATGGCATAGGCTAGATGTTAGTATTGGAAAGATTTTTTTTTCATTAATACTCCATATACTGAAAAAATTTTGCTTTGGAAGTTTATAAACCCTAACTGTTTGGAAGTCTGTTCTTTTAAGGAGTGTTGGGTGTTCAGGTATATAAAAATCATGATTTCTCTTTACCTTTTGAAAGAGCCATATCCTTCTCTGTCTGAAGTGGCAGTGAATGAATTCTAGAAAACTAATTTTGATCTATGACCAGGGAGGAAATGGAATAAAATCCCCTTGATTTCAATTAGGGACTATACTTGTCAAGAGAATATAAATGGAACTGCCTAACCTGTGGACAAGCCTTTGCTTTTCACTCTGCACAAATCATTTTAATTTTCAGTTAGATGCTGCCTTTTGGAAGGGGAGAAGTACTGTCTTTTAAAGTTGCAAGTTAGGAAAACAAACCAAGGTTGGAATCAGAATGATGAAATGTTGCAATGATTGTCCTTAATCCTTTGTCTCAATATGGTAACAAGGTTCTTGTCATTGAACTTCTTATTCTGCCTTTGCTCCATTGAAATACATAATTGTGAAAACAATGGATTTTGAGAAACTGTTCTGAAATTTACTTTCCCAAGACCTGCATTTTTGGTGCACTGAATAATGCAGTAGTAAAGAAGAGGTTAAAGGGTTTTGTGGTTTAGGGCTTTTTTGGGTGGTATGGTTTTTTTCTGTTTGGTTGGTTTCAGTTTTTTAATGGATTATGAGGACAGACTTTTTTGTAAGCAATTAAAGAATAACTGGGAGATTGTTTGTTTTTCATTTTTCAGGTGGCAGGAAATAAAATGGGTCTCTGGTATTATAGCCCAGAGGAGTTTCTGGACACTTGGAGAGCAAAGCATCCTTTACATACATCCATGTGTGCAGAAGTTCCATTGGGGTTTTTGTGTGTAACTCATGTCACCAGCTGAGCTGATGCTACCAGTACTGATGGTTCCAAAATGAAGCATGTCAAAGCAATACATAATACAAAATTAATGGCACTAAAAATTAACTGGTAATTCTGAAGGCTAATGACACATTATTACTGTTTGTGCCAATGCATGCTGCTTTTACAGTTGTCCTTTTGCAATACAGGATTCAATTTATACTAGGGGAGCTCCTCTTGGCCACTGTGAGAGCTAAAACTTCAAGGTCAGGGACAGGGAGTAGAGGCATAAGCCCTTTGGGTATTTCTCATGGCTTGTTGAAATAGAAAAAATATTTCTTAAGCACCAGTTTCATAAATTTTTTAAAATTTTGAGATGGTGTAGCTACCATATTTGAGCTCAATCTTGCTTCTAAACAATATGTGAAGCCTTGTGGACTACACTGTTAGTACTTCTTTAAAAATAAAAATTGCAGTCTTTTAATTCCAAAGCACTTTTTGTACCTGGATCATATGAAACATGTTATGTTTACAGAATAAAAAGGAAATTTTCAGCAAGGTCTGATGTCATGCCAGATCAGAACCTTTCTCCTGTGCGTCCCGAACTGTAGGCAGCTTTGTTGTCTGGATTGCTTACAGCTTCACCTAAACAACAAAACTGGAAAAACAGATAGTTTTAAAGCAGGTGGTTTTTAAAAATTATGTTGAAGTCTCATGAATAGGAAATAAGAGTGTCAGAATTTTATTGGCTGCCCTTGCTGACACTGGTATCTGCAACATCACCAAAAGAAGGAACAGTAGGTACTTGTACGATAGGAGGTGTCACCACCACAAATACCACGTCCTCCAGCAGCTCATTTGGCTGCACAAGTTCATCTTCGGTATGGTGCAGCCATGTAAGGCTGACTCAGACTGCTGTGGAAAGAGCTGTGATCTTGTTGGGGTTCCCCTTTGATTCAGGAGGGGATTGTCTTAAAGCTCAGGCCTGTGGCCTTGGTTGTTGCCTCATCCAGGTTGCAGCTGTGTGGTTGTCCTGTCTGTGCCTCGCTGATCTGGATCCCAGTGTGTTGACTACCCTGCTTGATGTCCCTCTTCACTGAGCACTTGTTCAGCAACCGCGGGGCTGTCGCCTGACCCTGCTCAGTGTCAGTATAGCTGCTCTCCTTTCTTCATTCAGGTGCTGCGAGACTGTGCCCTTTGTCACAACTGTAGGCTGTTGGCTGTTGTTCAAGTGTGTAGAAATCAGAAACGTAGGTGACTTTTGACCCATTGTTGGAAAAGAACCAGTGCCAAAAGAGCCTAATCCACACTAAATGCAAGTGGTGTGGCACCATTCCTGTACATTATCTGCTTGTGCTGAAACTCTGGCTCTGTGAGAGTGATTGGCCTGCTAGGATAGTGAGTCTGTGGTCAGCAAAGGCTCTCCTGGGGATCTGAGTTATGCTACTGCTTCATTGGTCTTTCTAGAGTATGAAGGTAGCTGAACATTATGCCCTTGAGTTGACTGTCACTGGTTGTCATGAACTGAAAACTTAGTCCTATTGAAATGCTATAAAGCTTCCAGGAAAATTACAATTTCAGTTCGAGCAGCTGTTACTGCCGTGGTATAACTACTGTGGTTTCTGATCTTGGATAGAGACTTGACCTTGTGAAACAAACATAGCTAAAGGAGCTCATCATGGGATATCTGCATGGAGAGCTCCTTTAGGAGAGAGAGAGGCCACTAGCAGTCAAGATGACATTAAGACAGCACAGAGAGTTATTAGGTATTATGAATGTAGCATTTTTACAGCAAGGAGGGAAGCAGATATGGATGGTGTTTTCAGGATGCATCCCTCCTTATGGAGCCCTTCTGGCAGCTAAATCCCTAGAGTGATGGAGGTTCATTCAAGGCCCTGACAGGAGGAGCCACATAAACGAGGTGAGGCTTAAGGAAAGGAAACATTTTGATTTCCTTCTCAGCACTTCAAGCAGAGAAAGTAGCTGTAAAAGCTGCATGGATTAGGACAAACAGTAAACGTTTGTCACTAGACTTCAGTGTTACCTGTTTGTATTTACTGTTGAGTGTTCAAAACCATAACTATAGTACAGAGTGCAGTAAAATAACAGCAATTCATTCTGTAGGCAGAATATGAATACTCAGGGGGGCATAGACATTTTTCATTAGGAGTACAGTTCAGTATTGATAAGAAAAATCTCTTAATATTGTTTTGTCAGAGCACAGAAGTAGCCCAGATGCCAATGTTTTCATGAACTCAAGACACATATTTTGAACAAAATACATATAAAACTCTGTTCTGATCTGCAATGGCAGAATTAGCAGGATGTAAAGGTTGCTTTAATGGCTCGGTTACTGTCTGGCTGGAACTCTTAATGTCTGTTCATGCTTTCCAAAAATTATTTTCAAGATATTTTGCAAGACATACTGAAAGTTATGTGGGAAGAAGGGTGAGAACACCCTGATACTGTGTTAACTCAGACTAATGCTTCCTGTAGGCCATAACGTGTTTCAAGTATCTCATTGTCCATCCTTCTCCTTTGCCTTCCAGAGCAGCAAATGTTTTTTGACTGATTTGATTTGTCATTATTTAAGTTACTTTAGATTTTGTAGGAGATGCTTTGAGTTTTTTTCAAAGATGATGTGATATTAACTGCCCATTTTTTCTATGTGTTGCTTGTATGTATTCATCTTGAGTGAGGGATCATGGAAGGTACTTCAGATTCCATCTTTACGTAGTATTCTTCAGGGCAAAAAATGTCAGTGGTAGTGTTGCTGTGATGTAAATATCTGAGTATTTAGATACAAATTTGCCTGTTCCTCAAAGGTGGTGAAAGATCATTGCTGAGTTGGGCAATTTGTATCTTAAAGGAGAAAAACTTGGCACTTTCATTTTAGAAAGGATCCCTGATGTGTTTGTCTTGAAAAATAATTGACCTGAAAATACTTCTGTCTAACCACAGTTGCTAAAAACTGTTGTTAGACTGTTGCTTTGCAGGAATTGTGTCTGTGCTAAAAGGACAAAAACTTACCCATTTTGTAATAAAATGGGAAGCAGAGCCCAAAGTTCTTACTTCAGAGGTACTACAGACCAAACTCAGCACACAGAACAGTAACCATTTACCTCAGGATGTCCCAAGGAGGCTGAAAGAACTGGATTTGTTCAGCCTGAAGGAAGGAAGGTGAAGGGGAGATTTGATCCTCGCCTAACTGATGGGAGGGTACAGAGCACAGAGCCAGGCTCTTCTCAGAGATCCACAGTGAGTGAATGATAAGCAATCAATATGACTTGTAAACACTGGAGACTGCAATTGTACGCAAGGCAAAAATATTTTCACCATAAAATTGGTTAGAAGCAGGAACAAGATTCCAAAATGGGCTGTGAGATCTCTGAAATTGGAGATACTTTGACTGGAGAGCAGCTAGTTTTATGTAGTGGGGGATTAGACTAGCAGAAATTACTGTCCCTTTTGGTGAAAATTATTCTATGACTCTGTCATTTTTGTGGTGCTTGTGGGACCAAAAACTGACTGGTCTTGCTATAACTTAAAAATATTAAAATATGAATTTAAATGTACTTTCTTTTTTTCAAGTTCAAAGAGCAATACTGTAAACTCTCTCTTTACCCCCCTTCTTTTCCCTTTAGTTACTAAGTGAGACTTTTTAATACTTGGTGCTAGCATCCCTATTAGTAGTACTTTTACTTCTGTTAACTCACAATTTTTGGTGTTAATAGTGTTTTAAATTATTCTTACCATGTTTTAACAAACTGTTAAAGATGGGTGACTGGAAGTGCAGGCAGTATTAAAAACATTGGCATGCTAAAATGATGTTTTATGCATTTCTAAATCTTCAGTTAGGAGCTCAGCAGCAGTCCATACCTTCTGAATAAGATAAAATTAATAAATGTACACAGGCAGGTATTTCACCCACATTTCTTTACATATATTGGCTTTTGGAAAGATCTAATAGATTGAATTAATTTGCTCAGTATTGTTAGATTTTTCTCTAGCCGTTTTTGACAAGTTTGAATTGACAATGAGTACAGCTTTTAACAAACTGCATGACCTTGCTATCATCTTCTGTGGTGTTTATGAAAATGTTGAACAGTGTCATTTCTAACACATCCTTACAACATGTTTCTAGCAATCTTCCTGCATTATAACAACATTATGTTAAAAATATAAAAATCCCAGGATAATTGTCACTCACCAATTTTCTAATACTTTCCAAGAACTTGATACAATTCAAGCTTAATTTCCTTTATACATGTGCTGAGTTTGCCTATTGAGGGTATTAATATTTTATTATACTCTGAAACTGGCCTATTCTGATTATAAAAGTGTACCTAAAAATCTCAAAGTCACCTTTCACGATACTGTTTTTTTCCTCTTACTGTATTCTGCAACAGAAAATCAAACTGCTTTATTCCTTCTGTATTTCCTGTGTAATTATAATCTTCACCTTTGCATGCATCTTGCACCTTCCACATAAGTTGGTATTGTAAGCATGATGAACTTATTCTGTCTGAGCATGTATGTTTATTTAAATCTTAATTTTCTTTATTTCTTTAGCACATTTAAATTCAATAAACATTTAAGGTACAGTCGCTCTTTGTTGCAAGAAGTAAGCAGAGTCCTCCTGGGAGGAAAGGTACATGGAGGAGACATCTTAATTTTCTTCAGAGATGCTTCCGTAGTAGTGATGAATTGTGTTTTCTCTTTGAGTGAACTTAAATTTTAAAATGGAAGGTTTGTTTGTACCTTTGTGGCAATATTTCCATGCAAAAGACCTTCAAAATTTTTTTGTAGCCCTGCCAAGCCAATAAATGGGATTTCCTGTGATGAACACGCACCTTCTATCCTGCTTATGGGTCATAGTTGTTGTTGTTGGGTTTTGTTCTAATGGATAAACCTCAGTTAAGATTTAAAGGAGATGAAAATGCTTGTTCTTCCCTTTTCTTCCCCATTAACCAGTTATAATTTGGTAACCTGAAGGGATGACAACAGGTATCAACCTTGTGTTCAGGCTGTTACCTTCCTACCAAGCCACCTGGACTCTGTTGGTACATGGCCTGACTCCTGGAGCTCACAGCTCATCATCTTGCCAAAAGTTTCCAATTTCTCCTAGAAAATTCTGAGCCACTGCTGCTCTTTAATGTTGCTTAATGACTTGTACATTTAATTGTTAGCTTTGAAACCCATCTGCTGTTCCTTTCTAAAAGTGTTGCCTCAAAAAGGAGAAGCAAGCTTCCTCAAGGACAAGCAGCAGTTCTATTCTTAATGAACCTAGGTCTCTTGTATATCTCAAATTATGAAAAGTTTCATCTCTTAGTATTAGAAAATCACCTGAATTATCAAAGGATTGATATTGGTACAAATGGCTCTGTTATTGTATTACTTCTTGTACTGTTTTGCTAGATCTTTTGGAAGGACATTCAGACATTGTCAGACATAGACTGATGGGGTTTTGATTTATCTACCAAAGAAACTCAGGGGGAGTGTTTTTAATATTTGACCAAGAGCAGATTTAAAGAAGGTTGCTTAATTATTATTTCTACTGCCTTTAACATGGTGACATGCTTATTAACTCTCCACTTACCGTGCATCACTTTCTATCAGAGAGTGTATTTTACCTTGCTACTGCTTTTACACTCTGTTCTCTGTCACTCCTCTTTTCTTGACTTTTATCGGGTTGTTTTTACCTTCATATAGACCCCTTGCCAATGTGAAGAGTGTACATACGGGTTCTTCTGCTGGAAACAATGAGTATGTTAAGTGTTCACACTGCATGTAAAATATCTAAGGGCATGACTGTAAAATGTCTCTAGAGGGGACTTTTTGTTGAGCTAAAAATACCAAGAAATTATAGGAAGGTAGTCAGCTGGAATTTTTACATTACATTTACTGACTCATGAAGTAACTTGCATGCCCTTTCAAGGAAGCAAAAATGTATGCCCTCAGATTTTTATTCATACTGGTTTGTGATTGTTGCTGTGAAATACATTTTAAGGTAAAAATTAAGTATCATCCGTTTCTGTGGAAAAATTTTATTTCCATTTCTGCCTGAAGTGTCTAATAATTAATTGAGACTTCTGTAAAATCAGCTAATTAATCCATGTGCTATCAAATAGCTACTGAAACTGCACTGTAAACCACACAGATTGTGTGAGCACCAGCAATATTTAATAGATACAGGATTATTTGCATCATTTGCAGACAAGATGTTCATCTGGGAAAGGTTGGAGGCTTTTATGCTCCAGCATTTCTGCCGGAGGTGGACACCTCGTATAGGTGAAAGCAGAGTCTCAGCAGCCTCTCAGAGCCCTCTGTGTGCATCTTCCTGTCTCAAGTGATTAAACTGAGATAAATGGCACACTGAGTGCATCATGTTTAAAGCCACATCCTCACATCCTTTAATCAATTCCAGTTAATGCACATACAAATCATGTGGCACCATTTCTGCTATAATTTTCCAATTAACTTTTCTTTTATAATTAGAGGTGGGGTCTTGCACTGGGTTGTTATCAGTAGTGGAAGTGACAGTTTTGTCAGTTTTCATAATTGCTCTTGTTACTGATAGTGATCTCAATTTTATGAAGTAAATATTTTCTTTGTAAGTTACACAAAGAAAAAATTGTACATGAAATGTAAAATTTAAAAAATAATTTAAAAATTGTTCATTTGGGACTTTCCTAGTTGTTTGTAGAAGCCTACTAATTTGAAGCACTTTTCATTTTAAAGATTTTTATGGAACGTTTTTAATTTGCTTTTTGGATTAAATCTACCAGCTTTGTGGCTTCACACAGCTTCTAGAACCAAATTCTGTTATTACTTTTATATTTAAAGTGAATGCATAACAATGGCAGTGGTGTTTCAAAGGTGTCCTGTGCTCGTTCAAGTCATGTTGGAAAGAAAACTTGAACAAAATTATCAAAGCCTGCAAAAAAAAAAATCTGTCTGTTCTTTGGGTGTAATAATTTTTTCTTCAAAAAAAATTTTCCAAACAAACTAGTCATAACACTGGAATCTTTCTTCTAACATATTCCCAGAATATTTTTATATTTTTTGCTCCTGTCACATCTAATCTTCTATATAAAGTATTATAAATCCAAAAATAGATGAACAGGGTTTTTTTGAGGACTGTTTTAAAGTTATTTGCATGCTATAAAAACTGAGTTGTTCTTGTCCCAGTACAAAAGTAAGATTTTAATGGCTTTTGAATCAGAATATTACACATCCTCTCAAAAGCAAAATTTTGAGCGTATATTTCATTGCATAACCTTTCTCACTTCATATTTTTGGGAACTCAGTAATCATTAATGTGTCTTAAGGAAGAAGGCATTCTAAAGCTTGTAGCTAAATGGGAGAAATTAGAACAAGTTGCTTTCATTGCAGGTCACATCTGTTAAAAAGGGAAAATGTAAATGGAATAACCTGACAAAAGTGCAGGTATACTGTATCTTTAATCTTCTTAGATGTTGAAAGTATGCATTTTTGAATGGGCATAGTTGGCTTTCTACTTCATTTGAGTGAAAATTTTTGCAGGAAAGTAATTTTTTATTTCCTAACAGAGAACTGCTCGTAAGTGCTCTTAGCATTTGACATGGCCAGCGTTGACTGCTAAGCAATTTACTGACCTAGCTCTAAATACATTTCTTTATTTTCTTAGCAAATCATTGTTGCTATGCTGCTTGATAATTTCTTTTACCTGTATCACCTCACACAAGGCAGCTAAGTTCCATGGGATGTGGGACTAAGAAAGGGTTGTTTATGCCAAAAAATGAAGAAAATTATGCACTGAATTGGAGGTTTTTTCCAGTGGATACAAAAAATCAAACCCAAACAAAAAATACCCCACTCAATCAAACTTGCAGTCTACTGAAGTCTATTGAGAAATTACTCTCAAGAAAACCACAAAAGCCCTGTTGTTTTCTGGTGAAAACACTTTTGCATATCTTGCAATGATGTGTGACAATTTGAGATGATTTAGATGTTGATTCAGGGCCTTAGTTTTCATCTCAAACTCAGTGTGACCTGTGCTCTTCCTTTTTTTGAAGTTTAAGCTCTTCATATGAGAAAAGACTTACCCTTCCGATTTCTAGTTTTAAATAGAGTGTCGAACGTAGAAAACTAAATCAGGGTTGTCATCAAGGAAGGTTTATGGAAGTTTTTGTTAATTTCAAAATAAATGTTTGCTTCAGGCAAGCAGGGAAGGGCTTATAACTTAAACAGAGTTCCTGCAGGGGAATGGGCATTTGCACTGGAGTGTGAAACACATCAGTTTGATACGGAAAAGCTAGGGGGGCTTTTCTTCCTGCTTTGTAATTTATTGTGTCGTCTATTTCGAAGCTTTCAGATGACCCAGCTTGTGATATCTGTTAATGATTATTCTAAGTGTCATCATTAAATTCACCAGTTTTGGCATTCAGAAGCATCCAACAGAAAGCAAGCAGTAGCCCCCAGGTTTAGCAAATGTCCAGGGAGTGAGGAGAGGGGGAGGCAGTCTGACAGGTTCAGAAGAAGGAATCAAGTTCTTTTACATTTTGGCCCTTGAGTGTTCTTTGAATTGTATTTATCATGGATGTGTGACAGGTACTGTTGATTGACAAGTTACTCAGAGCAGTATCTGACTGGAATTAGGGGTTGGTGTGTGGAGTTTAGATGTGTTTAAGGAAACCATGCATTTGCTTATAGCAGATGTCTAGGCTTAGTTACCTGATACATATTTCATCCAAGTGTCCAGAGTGGCAGAGTTTATTCAGGTTTATGTGTTTCTTCAGTTTGCTTAATATATTACATATCTTAATATTATATTTACATATATTTTAAAACAATTTTAAAGTTTTCAAGCACACTTGAAGATGATGGATAACTTGGTTTTTACTCCATGAGAATGGGTTCAAGCACACTCTAGTGGCTATGAAATTGAGGGGTTTTCTCTTAGTGTTTTGTATTTGAAAGTGAGATTTGCTGTAATATTAACTGTATTTGTGCCAAAAGCTTTACTGAGAGTTCTTTGTTTGGTTTCTCGCTTTCCCTGTTAAGACACCTTTTTTCTTCCATTGTCTCTTTGATTATCCTCCTTGCCATTTTTCTCCCTAATTTTCAGGTAGAATTTCCATTTCATTAGCTCAAGCCCATTTCGGCTTGTTTCACATGTCATTTCCTGTATAAGCATTCGTGTTTTCCTCTTTATGCTACATTACCTTTAAAATATTTATGCAGTTATTGCTTTTACTTTTCACTTTTTTAATACTGTGTAAAAATTCTTATTTCTGTTAACTATATTACAGATATCCTCTGAAGGTTTTTTAGAATTTCACATGGCTTCTAATAAAACAGTTGGCTTTTGATAAAACTCTTTTTTAAGCAAGAGTTTGGTTCAGAGTGGCATTGGTCCACTTTTGAAAAATCATTAGATAATTTGGTGTGCATATTATTCAGTGTTGATCTATTCTTACCATCATTAGACTTATGATGTACACCTGGAAAAAAGTTACTGGAAGTGATTTCAGTGCCTCTGGTTGTTTTAGTATGTAAAAATTATGCCAAATAGTTTTAAATGACAGCAGACCTTTTTTCCTATTGCATTATTAATCAGCCCTTTAAATCTCCCATCTTAAATCTTTGACAGTTAAATGTCATTACTTAGTTCCTCTATCCTCAAAACCGCGGTGTAATCTCTCAGTTAGGATATAGCTGCCATCAGTGCTGGATTCCCCAATGACTGGAGATTTCAGAGGGGATTGATGTTGTAAAGTATCTGCTTTGAGCTTCACTCTGGGGCTGACAAAAAATGGGCTTCACGTTGCTTTCAGGCTCTTTTAAACTGTAGGATTCTTGAGGTGTTGTCTTTTTTTTCTCTCTTTCTCTTTTTCAGTTGCTGTTTAATTAGTCTGGTAATAGCTCATTTGATTCTAACAGCCCATTTTTTTCATTACATGGAAAAATATATTACTTTAAAAGCTTCATAATCAAATGAAAAGCCACTCTTTTGAATGAAAATTAAGCCATGAGATTTCTTTATGTAGAAACCAAAAATCTTAAATGTTATGTACTTCAATGAATTCCAACATATTGCTCTTGCCTCCCCCTCCCCACTTCTGTATCATAGAATCGTATTATAAAATGGTTTAGATTGGAAGGGGCCTTAAAGAACATCCAGTTCCAACCCCCCTGCCATGGGCTGGGACATCTTCTACCAGACTGGGCTGCTCAGAACCCCATCCAACCTGGCCATGAACACTTCCAGGGATGCACATCCACAGCTTCTCATCACAACCTGTTCCTGTGTTTCACCACCCTCACAGTAAAGAATTTCTTCCTAATATTTACACTAAACCTGCCCTCTGTCAGTTTAAAGCCATTACCCCTTGTCCTATCACCCCATTCCCTTGTAAAAAAAGTCCCTCTCCAGCTCCCTTGTATCCCCTTTACATACTGGAAAGTGCTATAAGGTTTCCCCAGAGTACTCTTACATGCAGAAGAACCCCAAATCCCACATCCTGTGCTCCAGCCCTCTGAGCATCTTCATCACTCTTCTCTGGACTCACTCCAGCAGCTCCCTGTCCTTCCTCTGTCAGGGACCCTGGAGCTGGACACATGATAAAGACTATTTTCATACACAAGCTGTCAGAGGTTAAATAACTTTTTTATTGTAAGTGGAGTTACAGCTTGATCCAGGCTGCAGATTGGCATAGAAAACAATATCAGTGTTGTTGCTTTATTAAAATATAAAGTTTGAATGCTTATTACTAAACTTGTTTGATGGAAAGAAGACAGCTTTAAATAAGATGGATGTCCAAACATTGAACTACATGAAAATGAAATAAAAGGCATTTGATTTTGAATTTTAGGTAGAAAATGTGCCACATATTTATAATTTTAAGTATTGTTTTGAAACTTTATTATTAATATTTAGGGAAGTAGTTATATTTTGTGTGTCTGTCACATTTTGGGTGTCAGGTGAAAATGTGAAACAGTGGCAGATAGGAACAGTGTAATTTCTCAAAATACAGGGAAATGAAAGGCAGGGTTTTTTCCAGTTACAGATTTCTGTTATCTGAATAACAGCCAAAAGATATTTCTGGCAGCAGCTCAGTTCCTTGAATGCAGAGGCATGGACATTAGCCTGTAACTGCAGCTTGTTCTCATTCCCCTGTGTCTTAGAGTACCTGCACAGGTGCTGAACATCACAGGGCTGCATCAGGGCAGTTGATGCAGATGGAGGATATACACTTTGGAAGTTTCAGTTCACTGTCTGAGTACTGCCTGACCCTGGAAACTTCCCTTCTGCACCCACGTACTCTTCTCAGCTCACCTTCTAGCTGGCCTTGAACAAAACAGCTTTACTACGATAATAACTGGCTGGAATACTTAAGTGTGTTCTTGTAATCTTTATGGAAGTCTAAATACCTGTAAAATGTTTTAATTACTGATCAAGAGTTGTTTGAGAGTCATGAGCTTGTTGTAGATGAGACAAAGTCTATCTACTCTTCAGTCCTGTTTCTCATGAGAAATGTGTTAAGTGTTTAAGAAAAAAAACCAGGAATGTTTACAGATCTCGTACATGGTAATTGGAGAAGGACCTTAAACTTACAGTTCAGTTCTTTAAGAGTAAGTCTGTATTCTTTATGACACTTCACAACACTGACATGTGCATCCCTTTATCTTCAATAGTGAGATAAAGAACTGAAGCTTGTTCCTCTTCTGCACCACTTAAAATGTTTGTATGTGGTGCTCTCTTGAGCTTAGTACTAGCACTCTGTTTTTCCACGAGTGTTCCTGTGGCTTTGGTCACTGTGGTCATTTTTCTTGTTTTCCTTGTTTCTTTGTTTTTGGCAAAGAAATGTTTCTGCAGGGTCCATAAATAAATCAATATAAACAGTATTTTCTATGTATTTGTTAGTCCAGTGTATCCATACAACATCTTGCCTGCTTTGAGTTATCTGCAGCCAAATTCCCACTACTAGAGTTGCTAGTTATAGTATGAAATGTATTGTGTATAATTATAGTACTTTCTTGTATTCCTTGAGTTTATTTTTATATGCTGCTAGAAGTAATAGCTTGAATTAAATTTGTCCGTGCATGAATTGGAAGTTTTCTTCTGTGTGCCACCTACTTATTTCCAGTATCATGTGTAAGGATAGAATTCTGTTAACAGGAGATTTTCATCTTTAATTAGTGTTAATTACTGTCATGATTTCAATAAAATCACTGAAAACTATAAAGAGCTTGTCACATAATATAAATGCAATAAAAATAATTCCAGAATAGTGTTTCTTGCCTTGAATTGGGATGGTAATTAATCAGTTTCAAAATAAGGTAAATATTTTAAATGGAATTTAATCAAATATTTTTTTTTCTGAATCTTCTCATTTTTAAGCACTTGATCACTAGTTTTGGAAAAAGTGCTAGTTCTGGTAAACCCATGTTTTGACAGATTATGTTCTTTCCATACTGTGTAGTGCCTCTGCCTTTGTGTCTGGCAATTTCCATTTCTCTTACTCAAGGCACTGAACTCTCTGTTCTTTGAAAAATTGCTGCCATGGTATTGTCAGCTGAAACGTTTTAAGAGAACATTGCAAGATACTAGACTCCCCTTGTTGAAGTACAACTATATAGAGCATATTACAAAGCTTCACTAAAGCTTTAATGCTGCTTTTTTTTGCCAATGAACATCAAATTTAAAATGCGCTAATACTTTTGACCAGCAGAAGGGACCATGTGACCAATAAATTTAGGGATATCCTCTGGGTAGCACCCTACTCGACAATTAAATGTTACTTTTCCAAATCATTAACAGTTCTAGTCCTTCATTAGGGTTGCTGACACGTTTCATGAGCTGTAGTATCTATGTGCAAGCAGGAGTCATCCTACATGCTTGGGCTTTTGCTTTACACCAGTGTATTGAAGGAGCAGTTACTTTCAGCATATGGTTTTTAGTTTGTCTTTTTTTCTACGACCTTGTTTTTGCACATGCTCCTTCTCATTTGTGTGATGATATTCTTTGGCTTAAACTTCTGTGTGTCTTTCTGTATGAAAAAAATCTAGCTGCCCATTTAAAATGAGAGAAGCTTTATTTACTGTGTGTGCATAGTACTGATTGGTAGCTGTGGGTATCAGGTAGTTTTAAAGAAAAAAGAGCTACTTTTCTTTCAGTGAAATAGGGACCTGTCAGCCAACCAAATGTGGTACCTCTGCTAAGCTTTTGTGCATGAGTAAAAAAGTATTCACACAACTGAGATGAATTTTGTCTTCTGAATGTATTTTTTGCAAATTGTCAGCCATATCTCTTGTTTTCTGCTTTCAAAATGATGTAACATAATGAGTTTTACTGTCCACAAATTGTGTTTCATGGTAGGAATTGCATCAGCTTTACTCTGTGTCAGGACATGACCTAAAACTTGAAATTCTACCTTTATTTTGGTTCCAACCTGTACTAGGAATCAGCTGTTTTATGTGGCATCTCTGGGTCACCCACTTATCCTGCCTTGCCTTTTGTCCTCCATTCAGCAACTATTACATTTCACTATTGTCACAGAAAAATGGCCTTAAATGAAAAAGGTAGGGGATTGATCTATCATCAGTGCCCAGTGAGGTCATAATTACAACACAAAACTAAAAATACAACTTTTAGATTTGAAAGAACATAAAAATTACAATTCAGAAAACAGTAAGATCTCTACAGTCCTACATGGCAGAAACAATTGTGTGTCATAGAATACTGAACATAAGCTCAGGCACTGAAAACATGAACTTCAGTGTTTTCTGGTTTACTTCTACTTCAGCTAGTTTTCTTAAAAACCAGAAAAAATTGTTTTAATATGAAGACAAGAAACACCTTGGTTTGTTAGAATATTCGCAGTGTTTTAGTTCTTTAGCTGGTCTATACATTACAATAAAAGGTGGGGGTGGTAGCTTCTGAGTGCACACCGGTCCTGGCTGAGCACGTGAGGTCGAGGACAGCTACCAGTGTGAAGTCTGTTTGTAGTGATCTCGCACAGTAAGAATTGCTGAAGACATTCCTGAAGCTTCCAAAGAATCTGTTTCCATACAGAGTTCAGTGTTTGAATTTAAACTTTTTCAGCCAATTATTTGTGTTCTGCTATGGCACTTGGTAGCTGAGTGCCTCTGATCTTTGTCTGGCTGTTTCAAAGTGAAATATGGTCTGAAAGTGCTGCCTTTGAGAGTGGGATATTGGTCTCAGTAATCTGATAATAAAAGCTTAGCAAGTATCAGTTATAAAATGGAAAGTAACTTATTTTATCCTCATCGGTATATAGAAAAGTCTGGCAAGGCCACAGGCTAAGATGATGTTGAAAATTTTAAACTGAATAGCTATTTCTGTATCAATACTGTGAAAACAGAAGGGGCAGAGCTTGCATATCTGTTGGTTGTGTAACTTGATCTAAAAAGTTATCCTGTGATTGTAAGGAAAAAACCTCTGAAAAACCCAAACAAGGCTAAAAGCTGATCCCTCTGTCCCAGAGACGTACTTTGCTCTCATAATACTTTTGGTGCTTTCTCCAGTGTATATTTCTCCCTTACAAAAAGGACAGTAGGATAAATGATGCAGGCCTAGGCATAAAATATGCCATAACAAATTTCTGTAAAGCTGTGTCAGGATCTGATGGACATTCAATCCAAATATAAGACTGACCTTCTTTGGGATTATGAAAAATTGTGTTCCTGTTCCAGTAGAAGAGCAGAAATAGTACTCATTTAAGGTATGAATACTGATAGGGATAAGTGCTTGGAGTGATTGAAAAAGATTATTCTACTGCTACTGTTTAGAAGCAAGTCCTGTGAAAATTATGTAAATAGTTGCTACCAGTTGGGGGAGAGGAGCAGAATATATGGGGTTTTGGTTTGGTTTGATAGGGAGTGATGGTATTTGGGGGGTTTTTTAAAAAAACATTCCTCAGTGAGAAGCTCTAAGTATCAGTTCTGGGGTAATTTTAAGGAGTAGCTTCTGTATAATTATGACCTTCCCACAGTCATTGGGGAATGGAGCACAAGAGTTGCACAAGTAGGGAATTTTTTTTCCCTAATGGTATTCTCTTCAAATATGCCAGATAATTAAGCAAATGGAAGTGAGGGGTTATTGCTTAATTGAAGTGAAAGGTGATTTAGAAATACACATGCTGTTAACTGAAAGAACATAACCAGATAGTCCCTGGCAAATGTCTGAGGATAAATGACTTGTTGGGTGTCCCAGAGTTGCTCTACAGGTGTGCACACATGCTTTGCGCAAAAATTATGGGCTACTCAAGTCATCTTCTTAATCACCTTCTGCTTGGTGTCATGCTGAAATCATTCTTCCAAACCTTAAAAGTAGGGATGATCCCAGTTTCATGACAACTACTCCAGACAAGTACTAGAAGAGATGTGAGGTCCAGACACTTGAAAGCTGTGGGTGAACACTCCTAAAGGAGAGGGTTGTGTCTTACCCAAATAAAAAACACAGTTCATTAGAAATATGTGTGGTTCTCAGTCTGTATGAGGAAGATTTCTCAAATAATGAGGATAACTGAAGTACTTAAAATAGTTAAACCACCTCAGAATGAATGGCAAAGGAGGTGGCGTGCCCAGCTGAGGGTGTTTCTTGACCTTCTTAGTTGTCAGTCTTTAACTTTCACTGTTAGCAGTAATTACATCTTTAATGCTTCCTCTCTTTAAGGTTAGTATACTGTAATCACTGTAATTGTATGTCCATTACTTGTATAATTATAGTCTGTATTTAGGCTTTGGGTTTTGTGGAGGATGCATTCATAGCACAGTATCCCTAAGTGTAACTGTTGTTATGCTTCAGGTTGAACCACTTTCCATTTTACAGTTAATTGGGGAAAGGTAAGCACTCCAACCACTTCGTATGTCTGAGAATTTTTACATTCAGGTCATAAATTTGGCTGGCTTTCAGTATGGAAACTACTCAATTAATTACTTTCTTGATATTTTCTCAGGAGACGTTATTCATTACTTTAGTTTTTAATTCAAATAAACAAGAGCATGGGTTTTCAGATACAAAATTTGTGTGGCTTTGTTCACAGCACTGGACAGGAAATTTGGTTTACTTGTCAGAAAGTTGCCTTGCATAGGGACACCTGTTACCTAGCACCTTCTTTCTACTTCTAGAATTCTTCACTGTCTCAGGTGTCTGGGTGATACCAAAGTCTAACTGGTTGTGGTGTCTTTCATGAATGCTGCATTTTTATTCTGTGTATTCTTCAGGGCTATTACTATACAGAGTTTTCTTGCTGGAATTATTCTTCAGAGCAATTAGGTGCATGTAACTTAAAAATTGCCAGCTGTTTTAAACCAAATAAGTCTTCCAGGTTTATTATATCAAAAATACTTTGGAAAGCAACTTCTCTTCAAGAGAGAGGAGCTGTTCCAGCTTTGTTATCGTAAGAAGCTTTTCAGGCACTCCTAAGGAGAGCAACTTGTATTTAAACAACTGGACTGTAGATCTGTTGCACATTCAGTTAATTAGATTGTACATACACATGGTCTTGTATTCAGTAATACCACTTGAAATACTTGGATGGTAGCTCTTGCTACTTGTGTAAGAAAATTCTAGCATTTTATGATACTCTAAGGGAAAAGAAAAAGTCATCAGCTGGAAGAAGTGGGAATGAATTGCAGAACTATTTACAAAGTCAATCTAGTCCTATTTTTTAACTGTCTTAGTAGTTCATATCTAACAATAAAAAAGTAATTATGCAGGAACATGAAATGTGTTATGGTATAAACTTAGGCAGAGTCTCTGTGGTGTGTTCTCATTTCATGTTTTGAGCTTTGTGCTGTAGTCATGTGGCCATTTTAATTGGACACGAGTTTTTGGTGCAATCAAAACACGGTACTGCTTTCTTTACCTCTGGCCAGTTATCTAGTATTTCCTAAATATTTAAGTCCTGATTCTGGAAGTTTTTGCTGTGTATAAGTTGTATTCTCACATATATCCATCATTTTAGTGGCTCATGTGATTACTTAAGCAAAACACAAAGCACATGCAGGCCTTTTTTTCTCGTATGTGTTTTTTCCATGCAGTGTCTGTTTCTGGCAAGGGCAAGTTATGCATCACTGTTGTAATTTTTTAAATCATCCTGACATGTACAGAGTATTCCAGTAGGGTTTGTAGTCTGGAACATGATATTCCTGAAAGTTGTGTGAAAATTTAGAAAGTTTGCTTGTAGTCTTAAATACTTCTCTACCTGTGTTTCACAAAGTAAAAATGGGGAGAGGAGTGAAATCCATACAGTATAATTTAAACATTGTATAATTATTTTTACTTTTCAGATGTTCCTCCAGCGGATCAAGAAAAGCTTTTTATCCAGAAGTTGCGGCAATGTTGTGTACTTTTTGACTTTGTTTCTGATCCACTAAGTGACCTAAAGTGGAAGGAAGTAAAACGAGCAGCTTTAAGTGAAATGGTAGAATATATCACACACAATCGCAATGTGATTACAGAACCTATTTACCCTGAAGTAGTACATATGGTAAGTGAGTTAACAATGAGAACTTTCTGTTTTATCATTCAATATTACTTCTTCAGCTGTATCAATTTTTCTTAAGAAATTTTGCTGAAATCTTCAAAAAAGATGAACTGTGTTTGCACATCTGCAAAAGAATAACAGGGCTTTGAAATTTTATTGCCAGTGTTGATTTTTTTTTTTTTTTTTTTGTAAGATAGAAATTAGATACATATTTGAAGCTGAATTAGATCATGGTTTAAGTTGGTAAAAACAATATCTTGTATTTAAAAAACAAAGTGTTTCTTCCCCACAAATCTTTTTTTGAATAGGTGTTTATAAAAATAGGGAGGGAAGTTAAATACATATGTATATATAAAACTTTAAAAAGCATGTAACTTGTAAAACTGAAACTTAAAAAAATTGGAAAATTAGAATTAAGATCACCTGTGCAAGCTTGACACTTGTAATCCTGTTCAGTACCAGAGACTGACTTTATTTTGTGTTCAGAGGTGAGAATGAGAGTCAGACTTTTATTAAGTACACAAGATGGCAGATGAGGTTTCTGCTGGAACAAGTTATGTGAACCATTCAGACCTTCATTGTTCTTCCTTCTCACTATCCAAATCCTGGCTACCTAGACTGAGCTTTTTTTTCTGCTGTGTGCAAGTCATCTCCAGAGGAGGAGGCCACAAAATTACAGCAGATTCTTTCAGCTCTCATGGTGATGGTGACCAGATGCCCGTGGCCTGGAGTAGCAGTTGGGTTGAGGGCTGTCACTGTTGTCTGCAAAGCACTGAAAAGAGAAAGCATCTTTTGAAATTCCTGGCTAATAGGCCTACAAGAAGCTCTTAGCTGTGTGTAACGAGATGGTTTTTTCCAACTTAGGGTGAATTTTCAGGGGATTGAGAAAACAGCGCTTCTTTAGTATAAATGTGAACTTAGTCAAATTTAGTGGTCCTCCTGCAAATCAGAGACCTTGAAGCTTATTCAGAGATTGTGAGGATTTATAGTATGTAGGATGTTGCTTATGATGACAGTTGTTATCTAAATCAGCCATAAGTGTTTCCTGATACAGAAGTTATTTTCATGAGAACTTCTGAATATTTGGGAGTACACATAGCTCCGGATGTCAAACATGTACCCAAAGCATTGAGGATGGTTAATAAGGAGATGTGGGATCATGGTTTTCACATGTTTTGATAACTTATTTATATCTCTGGATTTTTTTCTAATTGAATGCTTGTTTTAGAATACTTGACACTGTTGAAAGGACAGATATGAAAGAGAATAAGCTTGCTGAGGCTTTCTTTGGGTAAAATGGAGTTCCTGATGAGTTCTTGAATACCAATGTCAGACACTGGTGTTTGCGCTGTGCAAGAATTCTTAACTGCCCACAGTTCATTGCTTGTGCTTTCTAAGCCTGCATTATCTTCCTCCACCAAGCAGTTATGGCCAGAGTACATTTGGCTAAGGAGTATGTACACTTTCTTTGCTTTCAGATGCACCCAATGGTAATCGAGCCTGCACTTTGGTCAGTTGAACAAATCTTGCAGCAGAATTTGGCTGCTATCTTGGTTGCCAGTGTTTTGCTTGTAGCGAGCATTGTCCAAAAATTCTTTCAGTGAATTAAAAATACTTTTTGTGTGCAAGGGTCTAAAGGGTGTGGGGTTTCCTGGCATGGATTTTGCACAACACTGTGACAGACACTGTCAGTGAAGGCACCTGGACTGGTATTTTGAGGTTAAATTCAGATATTTTTCCTTTGGTCGTTTGTTGAAGCAACTATATTCTTGCTCTAGTAGTGTTATGATCTTTCCTTCAGGCATGTATGTGTAAATTGTCATGTACATTTGCTAAATTCTAGACATATATCTGAGTTGATTGCGGGGATTTTAAGGAAAGTAAATGTAATGTCTTCATGTACTTTAAAACTCTTCCAAGAAACATTGATAAGTTATGTGCTGCTACTGCCACTGAATTGTATTAGTAAGGAATAGCGTTTTCAATAAAGTTAGAGGATCAAGAAGTACTCAGATTTGAGAATGGTTCAGTAGGGAAAGTTTGTGGAGTTGGCAGGGAAGTTGGGATTTTGCTGTGCCATTCTGTCAAACTTCACAGCTTGGAGGTTACTTGTTTGTGTATGTATTTGCTATATGAGTGTGTGTGTCCAAGTTCTGCCCGGTATTGTTAAGTTATTATTTAGGCAAATCACTTTGGGCAATGAATCTCACAGGTTATCTGTTCAATAGAAATAAAATGTTTCTTTTTCCATAGCTTCAAACATTCTTTCTCTCTGACAAAGAAATATTTAATTTATGATGTGATTCTCCTTTATTCTTAATCCTGAATGCTCATGTCATGTCTATGTAGACCCCCCCCTCTACTTTTTTATTTTTACTTTAAGTATCCGGGACTAAATTATAGTAAGATGTTTCCTTTAAGCTATATATTAATCTAGTGGCTTAGCTAATACTTTAATGTTAAGCCTAAGTTTTGGTTTTTTTTCAAAAGGTATGAGAAATTAATTTCTAAAATGGATTTAGTGTTCTACTTCAGAGTAGATTCCAGAGTGTTTTCCCTTTCTTCTCGAAGAGCCAGCTGCTATGTCCTTTAAATTCGTTTTATATTTCTAAGCAAAAATGTGATGAAAAAGGAAATGTTTTAGTAATTACTTGTTATACAAGTTCCATTTCTTAGGTGTAATATAGTTAAGTACCTCTTCTCAAAGCTATAAAATATGTAGTCAAATGTGTGAGTAAATTTTGTAAATGTACATGATCTATTTTAGGGTTTTGTGATGAAAAGCATCCATTGCAGATTCTTAGAAAAGAATATATGTTTTTTTTTTTAGCTTGACTTCAGAAGAAAGCAGGGCTTTATGAGAATATTATGTTGTGCATTAGCACATAGGGTATACTGCTTTTTTTTAATTGATACTATATATAGGAGCAGGTCTAACTTTATTCAGCAACTGAAGTGGTTTTCACTGCAACTTTTCATGCATTATTAAAACTACATACTCAGTTATATCCATGTGAGTTTGAGGTTTTGTTGTTTTTTTTTGTTTGGTTGGGTTTTTTGGTTTTGTTTTCGAAGGGGCATTGCAGGTGTGATGTTTTCTATCTTTGGTCTAGAATAAGAGGGATTGCTGTGAATGGAAGTGTGCTACTTGTTGCTCTATTAACTATTAGGTTGGCTTTCTTAATATGAATACAGAAGGCACAGACTTTATGTGCCTCTTCCTTCAGAACTGTTCACGGCAGGCTTCACTCCAGCAGAAGGGAGGAGAATATGTGTAGTATCTCTGATGCCTACTTGCTTGAAAGTAGTCTCATATTGTATGAAATGGACCACAGGAAAAGCAGGGTTCATGACTGCCATTACAGAAAATGCCCCTGAACCAGTAAAAATGCAGGTTGTTTGCTTTTCCTTTTTTGTTCTCCCATCCTCCTGATATTCCTTTGAAGTCAAGTGTTGTTAGTGCTGGCAGCACAGACAGAATTTTGGCACACTAGGTCAGTGTTCATAAAGACTCTAATTTCATAAGTTTGGGGGGGCTTGTGGAATTTTGTTGGTGGGAGGGGAATGTTTTTCAGTTATGCTGTGTTTACTTAAACTTCTGTGGGAAGTTTGCCTTAGAGGTGATCAGGCTTTGTGGATTGTGTCTTGTCCGTTTGGTCGAAAGACTGAGAAGTTAGAAAAAGATCAGCCATTTGATTGGTAAAAGACTCACTGATACAAATTCATTGTAAATTTTCCTAAACCTCAGTGGCTTAATAGACAAGAGAGTTTCAGGTTTGTGCTTTCAATGCAAGATCCTGCAGCTTGATTTGAGCAGTTTTGTATTCTGTTGGTCAAGGATATAAAATGCAAAACAGACCACACGAGGCTTCACTGGTTCCATTTCTCATGGAAAAAAATACTCTAGGTTTTTAATCTTTCCATTTTCTGTTTTCAAAAATACGAAGTACAAAACTTTGTTGCTAACACCTGACATGACCCAGATTTTCTTTTTCATAGTGAGAGCCTGAGACTGTAAGAATTCTTTAGATAAGCTTATTCTTCCATTTATTTAACAACCTTAGCAAGTTTTAAATTTCAAGTGTAGTCTTCCTGGATTTGTTTTCTGGGAAAACCACTGATTGTTGCAAATTTTCACCATACCTTTTAAACAAAGGTCGGAAGTGTTTACTCACTTGATGCCCATGCTTTTGAAAAGGTGAATATAAAGATGTATCAGCTTTACTTTTAATTCTCTGAAGTAGTAATTACTCTGACATGTCAGTCTTGGTGTGTATCAGACCTGTGTCTCAGTTGCTTGAAGGAAGGAATATTATGAAGCAAAACAGAGCATCAGGATGACTTCTTCCTCATGGGAATATAATGTAAACCTTGCAGATTTAGCTGATGCAGTTTGATACTGCCTCCCACTGTCTGCTCAGCCATCTGTCAGATGGAAGATGGCAGAACAGCACATACATATGCTACTTGGCCCTGCCAGTTAATAGGTAATTCACTGCATTATTTTAAACTGTGAGTGGAGGTGTTAATGAGAAGTCAGAATGTGAAGAGGGAAAAATGGCATTCTGTTGCTTTTCCCAGAATCCCACCAAAGATGGGTAAAATGAAAAACTCCGCAAAGAAGCATCTTTAAAATGAGACAACTTAATCTGTCAGAGCTTTCTGTAAATGTCAAGTGATAACAAGAGAGCTTTGTTTGATGCTATTAAAAAAAAAAACCCAACAACTAACAAAAAGAAAAAATCCAGCTCAGTAAGACCTGAGAAAACAATAAAATGTGTATATGGCACTTGTGTTTATTATCTATGGTGAAATTTGAACATTAATAAAGACTGAAATTGTGGCATAAAGAATAGATTTTAAATGTGATGTTAGAGTAGACCTTGCATTCTTAATAGCTATATTGTAAGCAAATTCAAACTTGTGGGGTTTAAATTTTTTTCCTTAAATTCATCTGTACTTGTTGAAAGTGTAGGAACCTGTCAGCTGATGCAAAAGAACATTTTATTTATTTCATCCTCAAATAAGGCATTAGTTCAGTGCAAGTGACAGTGGAGGCATCTTTTATTTTCTTTCTGACTGGTCCTGGAGATGTCCTGTATTGGCATGTTTGCTGAGCCAAATAACTGGTTTTCTTGCAAAGGCTCTGTAAATGTTTCTGCTGTTCCTGGTGATGTAGCCTTCTGCAAAGAATTTTCTTATTCCTGGCAAATCAGCTTCTGTGCCCTGTTGTCTCTTACTTGGCCAGACTTAGGAAACGTATTGTCAAATTTCTTTCTAAATACCTGCAGAAAGACACCTCCAATGTGTTACGGTGATAGAATACCGATAGCAATGTGTAGGTTAACTCTTGCCAGTACTAGTGGTGCATATTTAGGATGGAGCCTATCTATGCCTTATGCTGAAGCCCCATGCAGCCAGCTGCAGTTGCTTTGATAAATTAGTTTGGCACCAACTAGTTCTCTGTTCAGTGGTGTCACCCTTCTCACCATAAGCAAATGTTTGCCAAATTTTTTTAAAAATATCTTAGTGTTTCTAAGCACAAAATGATCTGTGTATTTGAAAACAGAATTCAGTGTTGTAAGGAGAAATGGAATTGAGTAGAATTTCTTTATGGAGTCAAACATGCTCAGTCATAATGACGGGTTGGGCCAATCCACCGCTGTGGATTTGTTTTGACAGTCTTCTCCTTGCTCCTGCAATGTGTTCAAACTGCTGAGGGACTGGGGCATTTGTCTTAAAGGATCATTCTGAAGTAGCAGAGGTGGTTTGGGACTATATATTAATTTGAATTGATCTCTGGTTTTTTTATTTTCTGTACAAAAATAAGTTTAGACTGCGTGGTACTGGATTGATGGTGAGCAAGCAACAGAGTAGAACAAGAAAGTCTCTATTGAGCACACTTCCACTGCTAAATAGATGACCTTTTTCTACTTGCTCAGCAATTTGGTTGTCTAATACTAATGACTGCCCTGCTGAACGTTCTGGATTGCAAGAAGAGTCAAGGAATTTGCCTCTTTTCAGTACTGATAGCCACAGCTGTCCTGCATATACAGATAAAGGCTTTCTCAGGTTTTCTTACTGGAAATACACAGAAACCATGTACAATAAACCCCCAACTTGCACACACAGTAAAGTTTTAACTATCTCCTCAGTGTGTGAGAAGAACTATTTGCATCCCTAGCTAACTATTCCATTCTTAACCACAAGGAAGCCAGCTGGTTTTGCTAGCTGTCCTTACAGGTGGATAATTTAGGATACTGCAGACCTTTTTAAATGTTTGCACCATTCTAGGTAAGGTTACTCTTGTGAATGTATGTTAAATTTATTCCCAAAAAGTGATGTAAGTTTTTTTTCAGCCAACAAGTTCTTTTTACTTTGTATTTGTGTTTATATGCATTGTATAAATTAATATAAACATGATTATTTCAGGTTATATATTTTTTTTTTAAAAAAAATCAAGTTACATGCATTTAGTGATGTGGTGGTTTTGTCTAGAATAGGACCTCCTAGGAAGGTTTTCATTCCATGTGTCAGAAAATGTTTGGGGATTTTTTCTTTATTATGGACTTGTAAACTTTCCTCATGTTTTAGGGGCTTGTGAAGAGTGCTGCTTTGATTCCTGCATAGTATGAATTTGTATCTAGACAAGCACTTGGAAACACTAAAATACATGTGTATCAACAACTCGAAAAGTAATTAATGTTTGTAGACTGGTCTACTTTCATGAGGATGCTAAATGTTTTTCAGGGGGTTCAGTATTCAAATATTGAAAGGATTAGGGTGTGTAGTTCTCCCCCCCTCAGTGCTCTGTAATGTCAAGTATATGGACATGGTTTAAGAGAAATACCACTGGGGATCGTGGTGGTGTGGAATTTGGTTTTGAAGTGTTCCCATATGTGTGCAGCCGTTATGTGAAATGAAACTAATATTTTACAGAGACAAACAGATGTGAGTAATCTGTGGTTTGTATCTTTGCTTCTGACTTACACTTTTGCAGGTTGCTGCAAGGCCTTAGAAAGTGTGTATATATAGAAATGTTTGTGTAAACATTTTACATACACTTGCTTACATACATGTCTGTGTGTAGAGAGATCAGAGTAGTAGCCTCATAAAACACATTCTGACAGTAGCTCTGTGCTTCAGAGAGTACTTACTGCATGGAAAAGTGTGCTCTGAGTTAGAACTACTTAAAGAAGTATGAATGTTCCTCACTATTTAAAATACTGCATTATATAGCTTATATTTTTGCAAATGTTAATTGAAATAGTTCATGTAAAGAATTCTTAGTCAAAACAATCTTGGAAGTCTTTTCTTTCAGTCATTCAGTTGTTTCAGAGTTCTTAAAGGCACATGTAATTTCAGTTTGCAGTTAATATGTTTCGAACATTACCACCATCTTCCAATCCAACGGGAGCAGAATTTGATCCAGAGGAAGATGAACCAACCTTAGAAGCTGCATGGCCTCATCTACAGGTACTTCATGGAGGCTGAGACATCACAGTCTGTAACAGAATTTTGACATTAAATTCATTGTTTATCCTCAATTGTTTAGGTTATGTGTTTCTCTCAAATCATTTACTTTTCTATGTAATTTTAAAAATGTGTTTCTTGAATTAAAACTGAAGATCTTTTAAAAAATCAGTTGCTATAGGTTAAAGGCTCCTTGTTTCTTGTGGTAGAGATGTAACTGCTGAGATTTTAAATGAGCTTCTGTTTGTCACTATGAATGCTTTGATCTGGCTCTGGCACAGCTTTAGCTTTCAGAGGTACCGTGACAAGCAGAGGAGAACAGAGACTTCTTAGAACATGTACTTGTGGGCATGATAAATATTAGATTACTGTGTGTCTTTTGAGTAAAGTGTAGTGATGGAGTTCAGCAGAATTCCTGCAGTTTAAAGAACCTCAATTTTTTGTAATTTGTCAGGAGAGCAAGAGCAAAGCTTTTACTGTGTGTTATATAGATAAATATAACTAGAAACATTTTGCAGTTCTGAGCAACTAATTAGCAATTTTAGTAATGTGATGCTTATAAAATGGTTCTTGTTTAAAAGACTAATACTGATTTTTTGTTGTTTATTTTTTCCAGCTTGTTTATGAATTTTTCTTAAGGTTTTTAGAATCTCCAGATTTTCAGCCTAATATAGCTAAGAAATATATTGATCAGAAGTTTGTATTACAGGTGAGGTAAAAAAAGATTTTTTTAACTTGAAGTTCTAAATTATTTTTACAATGCATAAGATTCAGTTAAAGTGCATCTTGTTTCCCTCTTTGCAGCTTTTAGAGCTCTTTGACAGTGAAGATCCCCGTGAAAGAGATTTTCTTAAAACAACTCTTCACAGAATATATGGGAAATTCTTAGGCTTAAGAGCTTACATCCGGAAACAAATTAATAATATATTTTATAGGTATGTCAGCATCTTTGTGTTATGGTACACGTGATCAGGTATGCAATTAAATGTCTCCAAGACGCTGCTAGAAATTTTTTTAGTTCTTAGTGTGTTTATACTCAATATTGCTACATCTAACAATAATTAATACCACTCTGGGAGATTAAAATTAGGATAGTCTTGCACATGGCATAAATCTGGCAGCTGAAATTTGAGTTAGTATATGATTTAGTGGGTGGTTTGGTATCTTGGTGGGAGGCTTTTTATGGGGGGGGATAGTAGTGTTTGTATTACACTAATGCCATAATAAGGTGTAGTTCTTCATAACGCAGAAAATGGGCTGAAATTGAATAGCTGAGAGATCTGTAGTTTGCTTGAAGGAGTACATTTGCTGCCTCTTCCTTCCTCAGAATTGAGATGTGTTGTTGAGCTCTTGTGAAATATTTGTTTGTTGCCATGGAATGAACTGTAGTATTATCATTGATACCCAACAAAAATTAAGATGAAAAATTGCTCCCCTGTATTACCAAAGGTCTTTGGAAGTGTTTTTTTACTGCTGTTACGTCCAGTGTGAATGCAAGATTGTGGTGCCTTAGTTTTTTTCATTTTTATATTCTTTGGTTTTCTACAAGTAACTGTACTGTGTATCAGTTTTACACTCCTTCCATCATGCTCCTTCTCTGCCACTGTTTTCATCCCAAAATGAATGGGTGGTGCTACCTCTTTAAGAAAAAATCTGCCAGGACCTCAGTGCCATCTCATGAATGGCACCCAGCAGTACCAGCTGTAGAGGGAGCTGATATTCCCTGCCTGTGGCAACAGCTGAGCCTTCAGAAAGGATACAGAGGAGCCACTCTAAAATAATTAATGAGCCTGTACTGTCTTGCAGTCAACTGCTCTTGACAAGACTAGTGAAGAGCCAGTATATCCCAAGGAAAAAGTACAGGTGGATCTTAAAAGAGGCGGATTTTTTTTTTTTTACCCCACACATGGATTTTAGTAAATTAAATCCAAAATGCATAATTTGGTCAAATATCTGAACCAGATGGTAAAGCAGCATCATAGCACATTATATGCACTTCTGAACAGTGTTTTTATTTGCTATTTCTTGCACTTTGCTTTCAGAGATAATGGAAGCTAAGTCTTCAAACACAGATAGTTCTGGTGTTGTTTTTGAAAGACTAAGAAACGATCTGGTCATCAGATCAACTTTGTGTAGTTTGTATAAAAAGTTTTTCAATCTGATGTGTATATTGGCAGTTATACAATTTGCACAGCTATGAAGTTGGAGGAAAAGAAAGCCAACCAGAAACTGCAGAAAAGCTCACTTAGCTGTATAATATTTAGGAGCTTCAAGTTTAAAAAATTTGCATCCAAATATAAACTGGTGCACTTGGATATGATCACCAAGGAGGGAAATTGTTCCAGCTTCTGTCTTGAATTAGTGGATTGTGCATGATAAATTCTTAAAGTATGTGTAGAATTTTTAAAATATTTCTTTTTTGTATACTTTTACCTGCAAGTTGTCAGTTTACTACTGTACTTGCCTAAGAAATGTGTGGCCTTCATTTGTCTTTCAGTCATTGACCAGAATTGCATGAATTCTTACCCCATAGTGCATTAATCTAAGTTTTTCCCTAAAGTAAAATACTTTTTTTAAAAATCATTAAACCTGTATGTGCCTATTCATTCAATTCAAACCTTTTTGCATCAATGTCTTTAACTTTGCTTGGAATTATTGTCCTGAATTACATAGAAAGGGTCTTTAAGGATTAAAAACAGTCACTTGAAATACTCTGGATTAAAAGAAGCTATCAATATGTCAGCCTATGACAAATTTTCAAATTAAAAAAATGCTTTCAAATTAGTGGAATTATTTTCTTCTAAGTGTAAAATTTTATAACTCTGCAAATTACCTGAAGCCAAGCATAGAATTTTGTCAATAAATTTACACTTAAGTGAGGGAGGGTGGGAAGGTGACTGCCTTGTAAATTACAGTGCTCTGTCAAAAGAAGATTCAGGAAAACGTGACTTCCTCTGTTCATTACAAGCCTTCTGTGTGCACAGAGATCTGTTGTGCCAAGGAGCTTTTTACATCCAGAAGTAGTGACTGTTTGAACACCTTGTGCTTGCATTTGCTATGCAAGGTTGAGTCATGGCATTTAATTACGCCAGATACTCTTGTGTTATTTTAATATTTAAAATGTTATTTGCTGTTAAAATGCATTATTAAAATGGCATAAAATATAAGTATTGGGAAAAGCTTGAAGGTAGGCTGCTTTGTTAAAGGTGGGAGAAAAGAGCAAAGCAGGTGTGAAGGTTGAAAGCAGATGTGTGTGCTAGTGATTTTTGTTTCCACAAAGTTTCTTTTCCACAATGTCTCTCTGTTTTCCTTTGACTGAGTGACTAAAATATTGGGGGTCAAGGCTACCTTTGATGTTAGATGGGGAGCTTGGTATTAGATCTGTATCTCTCTTCAGCAGTAACCCAATAAAATGTTTCATTTATTTAGGTTTATTTATGAAACAGAACATCACAATGGCATAGCAGAATTACTGGAAATACTGGGAAGGTAAGTTGTAGGTTTTGTTTAATTAAACTCACTTGGTTTTAAGAGTGGACTTCAAAAATCAAGGGGTTTTTTTGTGTAAGATTGTAGAAACACAAAAGCTTGAACCTTGTGGCAGTGTTTTGGGATGTGACCGTTTTTTTAATCCTGTTTTTTAGGTCTTATTTTCTGCTTAGGATCCTTGTAATTAATATTAGTTGTAAAGCAACTACCAGTAAAATGTAGTGAGTTGAAATTTATTTAAAAATTCTTCAACATCATTGAATACATAGTGGGTAAACAAAGGATGTGCAGGTTATGAAACTTCAGAAACCTCAGTTTGCTAACCATTTCTCAGACTTCAGTGATGTCTCTGTAAGCCCTTGACACTAAAATTTTAGAATTTAAAGCTGATGGCCTCATTGAAACTAGTAAGTTTTTTTTATGGACTGATTTCTGTAATCCATGTGCAAGCTTTTGGCAATTTTTTATCTATTAATACATTTCAAAAGCTCAGTTAGGATTACTTTATGATATTTCTGTATCTGCACATGAAAGTAATCGATCAGCAGGAGCAGATTGCTCAGGGTTGTGTCTGGTCAGGCTTTGTGTATCTCCAGGATGAAGACTCCCACTACCTTTCTGGGCAATGGGTTCCCATGTTTGACTTAACTCACAATAAAAAGGTTTTTTTTCCTTGTCTTTGAATTAAATATCCCATGTTTCAATTTGTCTCTTGCCCTTTGAATGCACATCACTAAGAAGAGTCTGACTCTTCACACCATCCCTTCGTGTGTTTGTACACATGGGTGAGATCCCCTTGAGCCGTCTCTGCTTCAACTAAACAGCTTTTTCAGCCTCTCTGTGTATGTCAGATGCTCCAACCTCTTCATTGCACTTTACTGGACTCCCTCCAGTATGTCTGGATCCTTCTTCTCCTGGACACAAATGCCAGATGTCTCACCAGGGCTGAGCAGAGGTGAAGGATCACTTACTCACCTCATCTTACTGGCAGCGCTGTTCCTGATGCAGCCCAGAATGCTGTTGAAATTGGAAAGATGTTTTAAAATTTCCTAGGCCTACATGCTTGCCCAGAATAGTTCTTTAATTTTCAATTAAATGTTCAATGATTAAAGAAGTTACATGTCCATCATTACTTCAACACACTATACTCAAGTATTGCTCATCAACACTCATCATGAAAACTATAAAATTTAAGTACTGGAATATGGTGCTAAATCTTCAAAACCATTATTGAGTCACCAACTTTTTCATTCTTGGTTTTGTTAGGTTAGCTTGAAGTATTAATAATTTAAAAGTGAGGTTGTCAGTTTAGTTTAGGGATTTTTTTTTTACCCCCTCAGGCTTCCAAATCAAAATTTCTAGTAGCTCAGTGAAGCTTCGGAGCTGTAACTGTTCTGTATCAATTATTCATCTAGTCCATTAAGAAGTTTCACCCAGCATGTTCTTGTCACAGAACTTCTGGTTCTATTACTGTGGGTTGAGGTAAAGGTGCCATTGACCCAGCATGGAGCTACATCTACACTCAGCTGTAACTGGGATGTCTCATGTTGGAATGCTGTTTGGTTGGCTCTAGGACCTTACAGAAATACTAATAGTTAAGTAGAAGTCATATTCTGACTTGTCTGCTGTCCTGGATTACCTCTTCTACATCCAGTCTCTGTTTAACTTGTTTATTCCATGAAGAAGCTGGGAGAGATGTGTATTGAAAGCTTTCAAACAGTGAGTAGTTCCTAGTGAAGGGTGAAGTCTAAACTGTAGGTACAGTTGTGTGCAGCTTGGAAGAAGAATTTGATTTGACTGTTCTATTCATTAGTTAATATTAGAAAACAAGTGCTAGGCCCAAGAATTTTTGTGTATCCTGTACATCAGTGCAGACTTCTATATAATTAGTGATATTTATTTTTATATTTCTTTCCCTGGCAGCATAATTAATGGATTTGCCTTACCATTAAAAGAAGAGCACAAAATATTCCTATTGAAGGTTTTGTTACCATTGCACAAAGTGAAATCACTCAGTGTCTACCATC
Organism: Eopsaltria australis; assembly: GCA_034509425.1. Classification (NCBI taxonomy): domain Eukaryota; kingdom Metazoa; phylum Chordata; class Aves; order Passeriformes; family Petroicidae; genus Eopsaltria; species Eopsaltria australis. The sequence goes on along the minus strand of JAVTVJ010000012.1, from coordinate 4,555,164 downwards.
CACAGGTAAGTTTTGCTTGGTGTTTTTCATACTAGTGTTTAAGTAAGCTTGCTTGAAGAAGTTGGGGGACTTGAATTAGTCTGGTGTGGGTTCAGTTCTAAGCTCCAAAACTTTCTGCTAACTGGCCTTGGGGAAATTATTTAACACAAATGCCTATAGTGAATCACTTGTTGATAGGAAAATTAAAAAGAAAACATGTATGTACACAATAATATCTTTTTTAAAAGCAGTATAGTGGTTATAGGTGAAGCACGTGTAGTAGTTGGTTAATGTGTGAGTTCTTCGTATTTATCCAGACAGGATTTTTTATCTTCTTGTCTGTAATGTTTAGACATAAAAAAATTGCAGAAAAGTGTGGTTTTAATGAACGTCTATAAACACTTTATTCTAAATTACATGAAGCAATTTGGCTGAATTCAGTTTGTTGGTGTTTTGAAAGGAATTGGGAATTTACTAGGACATCATTATTTAATTCAATAGATCTTTTTAGAAGCACAGAGAAAAGGGGGCTTCTGAGTTGTATCGTGCTTTTAAACCAGCTGTATCTTTTCTGTATTAAATTTAGTTCCATTCAGAATTTCTAGAGGAGTGAGAAATCATACAGTGTGAGAGAAAATACAGTATTGTGATATGCTGAAATTTTCTGTGTGAGGGATTGTTACACAACTTTTGGGGTTTTTATTTGGAAGTTCAGTATTTATTATGTAGTTTGAGTACTCCCAAGTTCTACGTACCATTTCTTCAAAGAAGATTACTAACAACTTGTATTTTTAAGAACACCATTTGTATAATTACAGTTCTCTAGCAATTAGAGTTGCTTATAAGCATTTTCTTTGGATCTTGTCTTCAGTGGCTTCCATCAGCTGCTGTTGAAGTAACAGGCTAAAATACCTCCCATTTCAAAATTTTTTACTCTCTAATGCCATGAACAAAACCTGTTGGGGTGTGAACAGCAAGACTTTTTGTATCTCGTCTAGAACAGATATCTGTGATCACCAACTTTTCTACTGACCTGAGACATACTGTTCTTTATCTGTTTCCCTTAAATTACAAATAATTCTCCAAAGCCTTCAGCTGATTTGCGTTGCTTTTCAGCATCAGTGAAAACGGGGTAGTGACATAGGCGTGCTTCTCTTACATGTCCTACTGAATGAAATGGGAAACTTCAAGTGAGTTTAGTGAGTGAAACCCTGGAATAGACCTATAAAAATTCACATTTAAATAATGGCAGATACTCAGAAGGATTTGCTGCCAAAGATACACATGGAGAAATTTTTGTTTTAAGTGAAATATACTTTAGGACAGGGAAGAACAGCAGCTGTAGTAATCTCAGTTCATTTCTCAGATTACCATGGGGCATTCCTGATAGGAATCATCAAAAAAAAGGAAAGGAATTGGGTCATGAGCTGAACTTCAATAAATGGAGAGACTTTAGGAGGATGGTTAAACTGTCCATGAGATGAGCAGTGTTCTCCCCACCTTTTTGGGACTGTTGGCCTATGGAGTGAAAGGGATATAATCACTACTTAGGCACAGGTGGGCAGTCTCCTTCTCAGCACTGCAGTTGGTAAATGTTGTATTTCAGCCTCAGGTTGCATCAGCTTACATTGATAGGCATAGTTATCATTAGCTGTGATATATAAAAAAATTCCAAGATTTACAATTGTTCAAAGCACTTTTATCTAACTTAGGTTATGAAATAGAAAATACTTACTAAATCAGCATGAGACACCAAAATGTTAGTGAGTGGAAAACACTCCAGAGGACAAGATCATGATTTTTAAATCCTATATTTGAAAAGATGAAGTATGATGAAATGCAAAGTACTAGGTCTGAAAAGAAAACATCAAGTCATGTGTGTCCGTTTTATAACACAGAAAAAGGTGAGGACAGACTTGCAGAGGTTGGAAAGAATTGGTAAAGCCTAATTACCCTTCTGCCAAATAGGTTGGGGATTTTTTAAATTACAGAACAAAGTTGTATTTTATTTGAAACATTCAAAATTATTCTTGACTTGTGCTATTGACTTAAAAATTCGTTCGGTTCCATAGTAAGAATTAGTAAAACTCCTTTTCTTTTACTGTAGCTGGCGTACTGTGTAGTTCAATTTTTAGAAAAGGACAGCACACTTACAGAACCGGTAAGTTTATCTTGATATTATTACATATTTTGAATAATATTAATATACCTTACATCTGTAGACTGTTTAAAGAGGTTTGGGGAACAAAGTATTTATATGTAATTGTTTATGTTTGAGTCAAATATATAACCATTTTGATCTACCAAATTCAGTTTTTTCCAACGGTCATTCAGAATATCCAAAATTAATTAAAACAACATTAATAGCACAGGTCTTACAGAGAGACTAGATTTTATTCTGCTTCTTTTGTTCTGGCTGAGAAGGTAGGACATGGTGGATCCAGAAGCAGTTTAGTCAGAAATTAGCTTGTCTGTGCTCTGTTGAGAGATGGATGTTAGGATGGAACACAGGTCTCTGACACACAGCTACCTATCGGTGCAAGGCTTTTGAGTCAGATCCTGTTCAGGTCTACCAGCCTTAGGCAAAATCAGACTTTGATCTGGCTGCACATAATTGCATGGATGAATAGTTTTAACTGTCTTTTATAGTATCTAGTGATGTGCCTCATTACACCCAGTATCAAGTAGGTAAGAACTAATCTGTTTAATCAGTAGATCAATAAAGCAATGGCTGCTAACAGAAGTGCACATTATTAGATTATGACCATTTCCATTGTAAAATGGAAACTGAATTTCTTGAAACAAATGGAAGTATGCACCTGAGCAAGAGTTCTCTTCTAGCTGTAGCTTTTAATATTTAATAAGATAGCAAATGTCAGACATTGTTATTTGTACTATATGAGATCTTGGATTCTTAGCTTTCTTCCAGACATCAGATAGGATGTTGCATGTTTGCTAGTAGAAATCTGAACTAATATGTAATCAAGTTTGTTTCCTTATTTTGATCCCAAATTAGTACATGATCACAACATTCTTTAAAGACTTAGCACACACAGCAAAGTATATAAGTTCCTCTTCAAAAGATCCTGGTCCTTTCAAATTTAAATGCTTTGCTTCCCCTTATAATTGTCACATGAGACTTTTTGACATCTTATTTTTTAAAATCTGCATATATTAGCCAAGGCTTCATTGAAGATATACTGTCTGCTTTCATGATTAAATAATATATACATGAAAGAAGCACTTAATTCTCAGAGTTGTTTTGTCAGTGATATTAAATATTGCTTATAACTTTTATATTTAAAAATCATAGAATCGTGTTTTGTGTGTTCATGGTTTGCTAGGTAAGCAAGCTGGGTAAATAATTTATTAATCATGAAGAAAGTTATGACTAAGATTATAGTAAGGTAGTCAAATCAAATTTTAAGAGCATCATACCTAAAGTAGTTGGTCACCTGTCAATTCAGGCATTTATAGTAAATATTTTGTTAAAATATATTGATAGAACTTAATTGCTTGAGTTTTGGATTACATCCTCAAGAAGGTAGAGATTTAAAGCTGCTGTCACTTAAGTGGCAGGTAACTTTCCTGTTAATGTAGTAGCGAATTTGCACTTTGATCATATTAAGTTAGATGTTAGGCTTTGTCTCTAGTATTTTGATGGTTATTTTTGAACATGTCTTTTAGACATATAACTTTGTTTTCTGAAGAACTATTAACAGTTATTCTGTGACACTGAACCGTGTCTGATCACTACTGTTACATGGGACAAGAAATCACAAGTATTCCATTCTGCTTAAAGTACCAGACTTACTAGTGCATTGTAATTCAGTTCAAGGTAAAGTGAAATTATCATGAAATTATCTTTGTCTCTACAGGTGGTAATGGCACTGCTGAAATACTGGCCAAAGACTCACAGTCCAAAAGAAGTCATGTTTTTAAATGAACTAGAAGAAATTTTAGATGTTATTGAACCATCTGAATTTGTAAAAGTTATGGAGCCTCTCTTCAGACAGTTAGCCAAATGTGTGTCCAGTCCACACTTTCAGGTCTGTATTTACTGCATGTACAATGATATCAGAATTTCTTGTATTGTGGTATTATTCACCATAATGAATTGTATTTGTTGCAAAGAAGTCTTCAATTCTTTGTCAAGTTGGAGGGATCCAAACATTAGTTTTACTGTTTCTTTTGGAGAGTGCAATATGTGCATTCATGTTGGGTGATGCACTTCAGTGTTATGCTTAACATAAAAAAACTGAAAAACTCTGTTTTCAGAAGTACCTGAACCCTTTCAGTACAGTGTTTGCATTTCATTGCTTGTAATAGAGTTCTGCAAATACTTGTTCTTTTGGAAAATATTTCTTTGCTTGAATTTCAGAGTTCATGGGTTATAGATTGAACCATGTTCCTAGCAAGGAAAAAAGCATCTTTTCCGTCTCTCTTTCCATCAGCTCCATGACTCTCATTAGCACTAAAAAATCCAAGTCTGAGTTGCAGCTTTTCTTACCTTTCCCTTATATTTGCCAAATGTTATAATTATTTGCTCTGTAAGAGATTGAAGAAGTGTTCCTTTTTTCATGTCGTCTTAGGTTGCAGAGCGAGCATTATACTACTGGAATAATGAATATATTATGAGTTTAATTAGTGATAATGCAGCAAAGATTTTACCCATCATGTTTCCATCCTTGTACCGGAATTCAAAGACGCATTGGAATAAGTAAGAAACACTTGTACAAATTTCTGCTACTTCACTTATGTGTAGTTCTAGGCTTAAGGGTTTGGATCTGTGAGTTGCTAGTTTGACAGTGTGTTGAGCTGTTTATTTTATGACATTGAAGTTGCTGGATAAAGAGACTATTGTTGTCAATTTTTAGGAAGTGTTAAGAATTGAGGAAGATAGTTTTTCCTTTTTTCATGAAACAAGAAAGAGTGTTTTAGTGCATCTAATCCATGACAGTCTTCTATAAATATGAGGCAAATTTGGCATTCATCTGTAGTTCAGATACTTCTAAAGACTAACTTTGATTTCTGATCACTAACCTCTTTGCTGATACGCATTTCTTCTGCATTCTAGTGAAATATCTTGTAGATCAGATCATTTTTTCCCTTCCTTTTATTTTCTTTTTGTTTATTGGTTTTTTTTTTCTTCCTCCATTGATTGTTTTCACTTTTTTCCCCACAAGAACGTAGTACTTACGCATGAAAACAGTCCTGGTCAGCTCCCTTCTGCAGCTGTTCCATTGTAAAGTGCCTCTTTGTCTGAGCTATTGTGCAACTGCTGGGATGGTGACAGTATCCCAGTCTGGCTCTAGCTGTGAATTGAGGACTGCTGATGGGCTGGCCAAGAATGAGTAATCAGTCTGCAATTAAACACTGGGAAAGAAATGGAAAATAAAGTGGTTGCTTACTGTCACTGGGTGCAAGCAGTAACAAATAATGTACTCATTAATAAAATTCCGATTCAGTGATGCAATTGTACAAAGTAAATGTGGGTTGCTGTTGGTTGTTTTTGTCTGACTTTCAAGGTCATGCATTCATTTTATTCTGAGCAAAAGTCATGCTACCCAGTACAGCTGCACTCTTGTAACTTCCATGTATGATACAAAGTAATCATGTAACAGATTGCTTTTAGAGCAGCAGTACATTATAGTCTGGAACTGTAAATTAATCTGTAAAAGTGCCTCATAAAGCAGATTGCTTTCGTGTAATTTTTGTGATATTTTCCACTTTACTTTTCTAATGCATTCTTAAAGAGTTCTGGCATAATTGTGTTGAAGTGAGTGCTGTTGCTGTGTGGCAGTTTCCAAAATGAATGGTGTCTTTTCTACACTCCTTTTAATCACTAACTCTTTTTTTTCTTGAATTTATCAGTTGGCAGTAAGTTACTTACATCAAGATCTTTAATGTCATCTTGCATTTTCTCTTATAACTCTAATGGAATTAGTGTCAGCTACTAAATTTCACAACTGGCCCTGTATTGATACATGTAGTATTAAGAGTGAAGTTCAAAGGTCAGAAGTGTAAGTGATGAGTAGTACTACAGAGTAAGAAAACTCCATTCAAAGGTGATAATTTTAGTACTTGTGTTGGGCCTCTTGTGGGTAAATTAACTCTTCCACTAATTAATTTTGTTTCCGCTTATTCTGAAATGATGTAATTTTCCAGTTATGTAGGCTATTGGCTACTGTTGACCAGAAAAAAAAGTAGATTTCAAACTTTAAAGTACTCTGAGTTTCAACCAGAAGTTTTACTTATAGGACAATACATGGCTTGATATACAATGCTCTGAAACTCTTCATGGAGATGAACCAAAAACTGTTCGATGACTGCACACAGCAATTTAAAGCAGAAAAACTGAAGTAAGTTTTCATGTCAGTGTGTCTGTCTGTTCTTGAGTAATTTGTTCAGAGTGCTTTAGCTCTGAAAAACCACTGTGTCATTAGTGGGAAGTTGCCCATTTGATACCAGTATAGCAGTCTCAAGTTGACTTGCTGAAACTTCTTGTTATATGTGAACTGTAAATCTTCTCAACAATGTGTCTCATGTAGGCTTAGACCTAATACTTCTGGAGTCACCATCTTCCTAAAAATTAAGTTTTTGAGAGGGACACTGCTAATCATGGAGCCCAGTGTAGAAGATCTGTTAAACAGTTCAGTTCACATCCTGTGTTTATTTTTGCATGCTTTATTTACCCAGTGTTACTTCCTTTCACGTTGTCACTCAGTTTGTCCCAAAATACTTTCCCAGTATTTTTCAGCATTGCATTGTGTGTGAGCATATCTTCATATTTTTATAAAAGTTACCTGAAATCAAGTTATTATTCTACTGTAGTACAGGTCTCTAGTACAGATTTTATTCCATGGAAGAACCCTGCTAAAAGGGTATAGCAAAGTCAGAAGTATTAGTGGTTTGGGTCTCATTTTAGGGGCTGGAAGCAGTTAGTGGGTACTGAAAGTACCTGGATTTGAATTTTATTTTAAATTTCAAAGTAAACAGGGATTCTTTCAAGTAGTGGTTCAGATTAGACACTTTTTTTAAACTGATGTACTGGAAGTAGTACAGGTTTTCAGTGTGGATTGATTTGTCCAGGTTTTGAAGTTTCTTATTACAATTCAAGTAGAAATGAGCTTGTACTGTAACAATTTCTTAAGGTGTGTGTATTTATAGATAACAAAATATGAGCATTGGCTCTTCAAAAAAAGACTGTAATTCTCTTTTCCCTGATTGCAAGTAAGTAGAACCCCTTTTAAATGAGAAATCAAATATTTTCTTCTCTGATTTTTAGAAGTTTTTTGAGTGATGTTCTGAGTGTGAACTAAAGCAGAGTGCTGAACGATGTGCTAGCAACACAAAACCAGAATTAAAAAACTCCCACCGCATAAGAACTGAAGAGGGGGATGGTTAAAGTGTTCCTTCCTCCCATATTGAATTGACTTAATTGAGAGCTGGAGGCAAATTTTGTATATGCTTGGATATAGCTGCTCTTCCTTTTTTTTCTTGACATTAGGATCATCTGCTCTGTGCACTTGAGAGCATTTTTAGCTCTCTTAGGTCAAAATCATTTTAAATTCTAGCAGTCTTCGAAGACAGGTGATCATTCTAGTCTGTGCAAGATGATGTTTATTTGTAAGAAAGAAAGGAAAACAAACCCTAGATTTTACAATTTCAAATTGCATTAGGCATAAGAAAACAAACATTTTCTACTTTATTTTTAAAAAGCACTTATGTAATCCCACTGGGCTTGCTACTCCCTAGAATGAGCATGGTTTCGTTGGGTACTTCTCTGTTAGAGTTCAATTCAAAATGTCTCTGGTGCCTTTTGCTTTAACCTATTATCTGAAGCCATTGGGCTGACAAGCAAAAATCTCTGCTCTTTTCATGGTCAGTTATTGACTTCTTATTTTATCAATATAGAACTCTAATATTATAAATAAAACAGAAATATGCTTTCAGCCTAGATCAAAGTTTCTTTCTGTTCTAATGTTTACTTTTAACAATGTACACATACTAAAGATAAACTGGTATTAGCCAGTTGGTTGCTTTCATGAGAAAATCTTGAGGTTTTTCCATTTTAATGTTGATTTGAGATCATGGGGTATTGGTATGATGCAAATTATCCTATCAGCAGTGGTATTTTGGGCAGTAGACTCAAACAGGTATAGCTAAATAATCTATTTTGCTGAATTCTTTTACTTCTATATGATTTTTTTCAGAGAGAAGCTAAAATTGAAGGAACGGGAAGAAGCATGGGTTAAAATAGAAAATCTAGCCAAATCAAATCCCCAGGTATTTAGAAAAGATTAACATGATCATGTTTAAATACTCTAATTTTGTTAAATATCAGTGGGGAAAACAGGTCTGACTGATCATGGAAATTAAGGAATTTCACTCATTGTATTATGAAAGATACACAATAAAAGTACTTTTCGAATTTTTAACCTTTCTCTTGTGCAAGTAATTATTTTTTTTAAAAAAAGTTTCTGAAAAGTATGCTATGAAGTACTTTTTCCTTTCCTTATAATAGGACTTATACCATATTGCGGTTTGAAAAGTTATTGTGCAAAATTATGGAAAAATATAGAGAGGCCATAATTGGTTTCTCTTGAAAAGCTGTTTTGCAAACAATGTATTACAAAAGAGATCTTTCTGCAAACTGTGAGTTATGAGTGGTCAGTTTTCCTTTGTGTCAAATGGATTCAAGTAATACTGTATGTTCTTGTCTGCTGCATTTGTTGCCATACTTGCACTGGGCCAGTCTGCTGGTGAACCTGCTCCTCAGGTCTTTTGAAGGGAAACATCCTGTCCAGCTTTACTTGATGGAACTCAAATTATGATAAAGAAACAAAGGTCCTTTAGACTATTTATGGTACTTTAAAATTATGGGAGAAGGAAATGGTTTGGCTTGGGTTCCCCACCCCCCTCATTTGCTTGGAGATTGCTGCCAGTTTTCTTTTATCACAATCATACGGTTTTCTGCTATGAACAAAAAAACCTCTAAACATTTAAATTATTTTGCAGCCAGAATTTTATTATTCTGTAGCAAGAAACTTAATGTACTGTATATTTCCAACACCATCTAGCTGAGTTTAAAGTGGTGGAAGAGAGAGAAATGGTACTCTGTAAACAGAAGTGGGACACTTTCTGATCTCAGTGCTATTTTAAAACCAAAAGTATGAGGTAATCTCTTATTCTAAGAAGAGGAAATTCGTAAATGTTTTTTCCCCTTGGGTCATTTGTCAGGGAACAATTACTAAACTACTTAAGTAAAACCTATTAAAATAATAAAACTGTCAGTTGACAACAGATCAGTTAAATTCATCAAAAAAGACTATTCATATGAATGCGATAATTGACTTTGAGTGACAAAACATTTCTCTAACTACATAAGTCATTCAGTAGCCTTGCTTGAAGAGTACTTGATGTACATGGTCATTTGCTATCACAAACGATGAGCTGCTGCATGTTTGGCTAAATAAGTGGATTGAGTTGTAGAAAAATTCAGAGTTCTGCAGTGTCAATTTCCTTTTCTTTCCAAGTAACTTTTTTTAAATATGTTTTTTGATACTGGTTAACACCAGCTGTATACAGTATGTTCTGCATAGTCTGCTTGAAGAAAGATAGTATTTGGAAGAAAATTAAAATAAAAATTACTGAGTGCTCCACTGAATTGGCATAAGGATATAAATGCTTTTAGTGCCCTAGATAATGGATTTTTAGGGGTTTCATTTTTCCTGGAATTTCTATTAACTTTTTAGTTTGTCTAATGACTGATGATTCTTGTTCAGAGCTGTTCCTGATTCTGCATGACACAGAAGTCCAGTTTAAGATTTTAAATCATTATAACTGTTTTTGTTAAGTCCTTGCTGTTAGGATTTTTAAAAATTTTTTCTCATCTGCATTAAGTTATTGTTACATTCAGATACCAAAATATTTATGAGGAAAAACTGATGAGAAAGTCTGTATGTGCAGGTAAATAAGTTCTGAATTGAAAACTATATACACCTCATCTGAATTAAAATAATATCTGATGTAGAGAGATTATTGGACAACAAAGATTTTTTTTAATTCCTAAAAGACTTTTATAATTGCTTTATTTTCCAAAGATAGAAAAGTTTAATATTCTGGTTTGAAATTATATTAAATTCAATACTGACGAGATCTGAGTATTTTAAAATCGAGTCTCAGATAATCACACCACCTTTTTTTTTAATATTGACTGTATTTTTCAGTAGGATATTTCTGCTAAGGGAAAGTATTGGAGTTCCATTCTAAAATTTATTACTTAGTCCCTGGAAGCATAAAATATTGAAGTTAATCTCAACTAAGTAGTCATATCATTCAAATGCTCAAATACACTCTTACTATTTAATAATTACGACTACGAATGATTATTTTAACACTTTGCATTTTATTAGTACCCAACATACAGTGACACGAGTTTGCTGAACAGTCCTGTTGCAATGGAAACAGACGGGCCTTTACTTGAGGATTTGCAGATGCTGAAAAAGACAGTGAAAGAAGAGGCTTGTCAGGTAAAGACTTGTGAAGATAGCAAAGTACTCCAATTTATGAAATAATTTCTTTAAGTGACTGGTACTCATAAACTTCGGTTGTATTTTCAGCCTCATAACCATTTGTTCTATAGCAATAAAATTCATCAGGGCTGCTACTTTCAAGTGATAATAATCACTTGAAATAATGTTATTTTTCTAATGCTTGTGAATCTGCTATGTAGTCTCTTTTAAGGTTTCTTCCACAGAAACTTTGTTTTAATTTTCACTTAGGAATATCTTTTTGAGTGTTATGAGAACAATGATTTTGCTTTAAGGATAGAGAGAACTATAGCTAAAATCTACGACATAATGTTCTGGTCTATCCTCTATATAATGGTTTTGATTTTTCATAAGAAAAGCTTGTCAGTACTAGAATCTGACTGTATTTTATACATTTTTGTTTGTTATTCAGAGCCTTCTTTGTGTCTAAAACTCTCGTGTTTAAAAAAAATACATAAAGTGTGTGTCTTGCCCACTGATGGGTCTTCTTCCTTAGTCCACCATCTGTCAGGTTCCATTATCCACTGCAGGGCAAAGACTCTCAAGGTCATTTCCATCCTTTTGTCTTTAGTTAATGCTCAGTAATACTCATGTCTTTTTAATTTAACATCAGTTAAGTGGAATTATAATACCAATGTTGAAACTAGAGATTTCAATTTGAAGCTGGTTGAAAATGGAGAGATGCCAGGTAGCATTGCAGCATCACTAAGATTTCTGGAAGGAATATGTACTATATATTACTATAAATCAGTCTAGTACTGGAGAAATGAACCCAGAAAAAACAGTTGAGTTTGGAGATAAAGTCAGTTAATTTGAACCTATGTATCCAATAAGGCATTTAATAAAAATAAGCTGGTGGTCAACCTAACCTTCTAAATTACTGTCTTAAAATTCCAGTGTCATTGTCCTACAATATTATATTTTACTTACTATTTGTTACATGGAATTTTGTATGAAGGTTGGAATTGAAATAAATGCTGGAATATCTCTAAGGCACACTCAGGGATTGCTGTTATTTGAACAGTTACGTATGTCATGAATCCCTGTGCATTACATCCCTCTCCAGGGCAATGAACAAGAGTAGCATTCCCCTGAGTGGGTTAGAGCTAGTCAGTGAAGAGCACTGGGCTTATTAGAGTTTCTAAACCTCTGCCTTTCTTCATATCTTGGATAGCTTAGCCAGGCCCACGTGAGGGAGAAAGAGGCCTCCTTTCACTTGCACCAGGGCCTAGAACCAGTTCTAGTGGAGAAAGGTGCCTACAAAATTGTTTAGAAAAATTAATACTGCTTACTTTTAGAGTTGTGCTGATCATAGTGTCCTTTGAGTGTACTATTTCCTAACACTTAGCTATTTTCTCAGGGTTTATGAGACCTTGGTTCATTTTCTATCCTGACCAGAGAGCATTAAAATTCCTACTTCCTAAGTTTGAGTGCTCCAACATCCATTCTAGAAGAAAAGCAGCCAGAGTACAATTCTATTGTAGTAGTTGGGATAAGCAGTTAAGAAAAAAATACCCAGTCCAGCTGCTGGAAGAGTTTGAGGATTTGGGCCAGTATTACACAATATAAAATGCAGTAACAGTAGTGTCAGCCCAGACTAAAGCCAAGGACTGTCATCTAGGTCTTACCTTTTTTTCTACAAAGATTTCAACTTCATGACCTGTAAAGTTTGGGCTGTATACAGCTTCATTGGTAGCATTCCAGCTGCACCATATCGCTATGAATGAGCTTGATTTGCCACCACCCACAATTATATGAAAGGGTGGGGATTTAAAAAAATTAAACTAATGGAAAATAAACTGTAAACAAAATTCTGAAACTTGAGTTGGAACTGCTGAAGCGTTCTTTAGCCATCTCTCCAAATGCATGCTTTCTTCCCTTCCCTTGCTTACAAAGTGTGCAAGAAGTGAGATGATTAGAAGATTATAAGCCAAGTTTTCAGAGAAAGATCCTGTCCTAGCAGAGCTAAGAGAATGTTTCTAATCAGGTATTCTTACTATTAGAAAAACTAAGCCTGAAAGAGGATGGATAAGTTTGGATCACCAGGCAGGAAGAGAATTGATCAAGGATTAGAGTATTGCAGAAAGCAGGCTAGGTAGCATTCATGCATCAGTCTTTGAGAGGACACTGGACAGACAATTATATATCCCTTGCTAAGTACCACCAGCAGTTGATGTTAAAACAAGACAGTTATCAGTTGAAAAAAAAGGCAGTCAAAAGGACAGCTTTGTTTCTTAAATAAAACTTCAGCAATTAAAAACTATGTCAAGATCTATACAGTTTCAGTGAAAGTCAGGTTTATGCTAGAGGCTGACAATATAGCAGGATGTACCTACTGAAGAGGCGATAAACTGACTGAGGAAAGTAGATCAGGAATTTTTTCCTGTACCAGACTTATGTTCACTGTGACTTACTAATTTTGAACATCCAATAAATCAATGGCTAAGTAAAACCCAGGCAGTTTTTTTTATGAGAACTTGTTTATAGAAAAACATAAATAAACAAGCAAATTCAGGTAGGTAAAACAGACATGGGAACTACATAAAGACACCATTATAAAGTTTAAAGGTATTTTGATAGGAATATTGTTTGGTTTTGAGAGAACATTGGTTAAAATGGTAATGATGTCATGATTGTTAATAGCTTAGAATTTCATAGTTGTTTCTAATTTTCCTCTTAGTAAAAAAATTGGTTTTAATACTTGAAACTGCATAGCTGGTAGGGTAAAGAGGAGAAAGTATAAACTTCTTTCCAGACATTTTTTATTTCTTTTCCTGTAAGTGAGCCATACTGATGTGCAGGAAATACTCTTAAGTAATGTTCAGTAATTAGTATGTTTGGCTAACTTCATTCTATTTTTATTTCAGGCACAAAAAGATCAGAAAAAAGATCGTCCTCTTGTGCGACGCAAGTCAGAACTGCCTCAGGATATCTATACCATGAAAGCCTTGGAATCACATTGCAGAGCTGATGAATTAATATCACATGATGGGCATTAAACTATTACAGTGAAATATTATTTTGGAGGAAAATTTTTTTTTTTCTGGACTCAGTTCTACAGTAGAACTTAATTTTTTGTGCCATACCAATCAGTTACACACAGTCAAAGCTTTCTTCAACCCATTTCTGTAGGCAATAACTTAATAGAGTATGCAGCTCAAGATTAGTAGTTCAAACAATGGTAAATTACCCAGTTCCATTTGCAGAATATTGGGTTGACTATAATCAAGTGGACACAATTTCCTGAAGGTGTTGTCATAGTACCAACTAGCTGATAACATGCAGTTTTTACAGTCGTATTTGAGAAAAGCGTTCTGTAAAATCTTTCCATCTAAATAAGTGAATGACCAACAGTTGGTACTAATGATAAATGTGTGTTTTCAAAAGTAAAATTATTTCAAATATAAGTATTAAACTTTTTCTAGGATTTGTCAGCTTTACAGTTGTTTCCACATTATTGCTGTCTTGTAATATACCAGCAGTTTTGAAAATACAGTTATTCTTTCATGTTATAAAACATGGCTTACAAACTGGTAACATTCATGACAATCCTCAGTCGTCATTCCTTTCTAAGAATTCTGTAAATTCATTTCTCTTTTACTTAGGGTAAAGATATATATATATATATATATCTATATATATACCACATCCTAATACTTTATGTAGATTTAAAGCCATATCTTCCAGTCTTTAGTGTATAATATGGCACCAGTATTCCAGATATGAACTGGTAGAAGAATTTTTCCTAAAATGAAAATCTGTTTACTATGACTGGGAAAAGACTGAATATAAAACTTCATTTTAAGTTTTCTCAAGTCAATAAAATAACTCTTTCACTGTTTTCTCCCTTCTCTGAGCTTTTAATACTCAGCATTTTTCTTGGGCTCTAGGAGTTCAATATTCTGTGGCAGATACTATGTGTGATTTCAGTTGCACTAGTTTTTATCTGAAAGATGAACACAACATCATAAGCTTATTAAAATTAAAAAAAAAAAAAAAGAAAAAATAGAACAGACTCTTGAATTCCATTCTGCTTCTTTTTAAATGAGTCTAAGAGCTGAGGAGATAGTGACCATAATTTTACCGTGAAAATATTTTTGTTGTTGTTGTTGTAAAGAGCACATGTGCTGCAAATACACCTCACAAGTGAACTGAAAATGCATCTGAGTTGCTGATGATCTTCAAATGCTGCTATATATTCCACAAGATTACTTGCATGTAATGAGCTTTTTGTTGTAGATGGAAAAGCACGGGAGGAAAATCTCTTTAAAAATATAGTGCTTTGTCTTCAATATTTGATTTCTCTCAGGGTGGCCAGTATTTTGACTTACTTATCCTGCTTAAAAGCTGTTTGAAATGTGTTCTGCTATTCTAAATGGGTGATTAGTTTCTTTTGTCTCTGGCAGTAACATGATATAACTTAATGTTTAATGTCTTGATGCATAAAGAGATAAAAAACGTGGCTTCTTTAAAAATAATTTTGTTTTACTTTTCAAGGAAGTATAACATCTCCTGCATCCATAAAAAAAAATATTGCTCAAAGCAGACATTCATAGTAACCTTGTGCAGATGTAGTGCCTGCTGTTTGTTGGTTGCATTTAACATTCAATTTCCAATATTTGTTACGTTGTCTATTGGAAGAAAATTGTGAGTGGTAAATATTGGCTTACAACAACTAAATTTAAAGACCAACCCAACCTTTAAGTGGAATGTCCACTGTGTCTAAAAACATTTCCTGTAAAACTTGAAAAAGAAAATGCTTTACCATTAGGATAAACTATATGAAAACAGTTTAAAGATGCCTTCTACTTTTGAGGGAAAAAGGGTGCTTTTTTAATTGTGTGAAACAACGTCTATGTATTTTGATATACCATTGTTTGAACTTCCATCTTTAGCTGGTAGATTATCAGTTACATTTGATTTTGGGTGTTCAGTATGTCTGCAAGAGATTGCTGAAAGGAATTATTCTTATGTTATTCAAGTGGGGGGAAAAACCCAACTGTATATCAGTGTTTGATTGATTGTGTGATACTCAACGTATAAGAACATCTTTCACTGTCTAGGTTTTATTTTTATTCTTTATTGAAGATAAACACTCACCAAAAAGGGAAGTATTGTGGGAATTTAGACGCTTCAAGTTCTCGATAAAGGCATATTTGAAGTTTTGGGCCACTGAACATTTGCTTCGGCAATATTCCAAAATCTTATCACCACTAATGGTTTAGCATGTTTATTATCAATATTTATATATTTCGTATAATCTTGTACTAAGCAATTCTAAAACTAATACGTCCAAAATAAAAAGAAAAATTAAAGTAGAATTTTGGTGACTGTTGTTCTTCATAAAGTTCTGTCTGATACCTTCCCCCATTTTCCAAAATTACACCTGTACATCAGGAATGTCAAAAGTAATATTACAAGTGTCTTTTTAGTGTGGCTTTAGTATGGCTTCATTTTAATATTGTACATACATTGTACCTTGTTTTATGGTAATAAGTAATAAAAATGTAGACTTCATATTTTGTACAGAATCGTCCTATGTACAGAATAAAAAGTTCCTAGAAACAGCAAAAATAGGTAAGTGGCACAATTATTTTTCATTAGACAATATCTGTAACATTATACGTTAGTGGAATGTTAAGTTCAAATGTACCTACATATTTTTTAACATTTTGTAATTCAATTTTTTGTTCTGGCATTGTTTCTGAAGAACTTCATACACCTGCCATTTAATATGCTTTTATCTAATTTTAAAACTTTAAAAAAAAGGTGTATTATATGGACAAATAAAGAACATGTGAATTTTACTTGCTTATCATGAAACTAAGTTTAACACAGGGTGTTTGGGGGTGTGTTCAGATTATCACTGCTAGCAGAATCATCTGTACAAATTAAAATAACTTCATAAATTTCACAAAAGCAAAAAAAAACTACGGAGAGGCCATTAGTTTAAAAAAAAAGCAGGAATAATTGATACTCAGTAGAAAAAGCAGACTTTACTTGTAGAATAGCAGTCAGTACTAAAATTTAGTAATACTCCAATCTACAAATATGAGAAATGAATCTTTCAGACCATAGTATTTTCCCCTGTAACATTTCTGTATTGGCAGGCTTCAAGCAAAGTAGCCATAAAATCTGGGATTATATTGTGGCAGTTGATACATGATCAGGTGGCAAGGATGTAGGGAAAGACTGGAGTCTGCAGTAAGGGTTGTCTTCCCTCTGCAATCCATAAAAATCTTCATAAGAACTAAGGAAATGACTGGCATAAAGCTGACATTCAATAACTGGGGGAGTTGGAAGGGGAGTTGGGGGGTTGAGCCTGGGATCAAGAGCTGACTACTGGCTTGAGTTACGAATGTAGGATTTGGGTTACAAGTTAGGTCTTTGTGTAGTGAAGGAAACACTGCATGAGCTCAGTAGTAGACTCATCAAATCATGAATGTAAAACAAGATGTTGAAACAACTGAGGATCCAGTTAATCACTTTTAGAAATCAGGGTTAAATACATCTCAAAATACAATATTTTAAAATACTGACAATGATGACATTTTTTCATAGAAATACCTTAGGGAGTTGCCAGCATGTTCAGGGAATGACCTTTAATCCTTTTTCTCGAAGGGAGTTGGTCTCAGAGGCTTTGACCAGCAGCCTTTTTTGGCATTGCTTTCATGGTTTGGCTTTGTAAAATTGGAAAGGAAGGGCACATACTGCTTGTGTTTGAAGATGTGTTCGTTTGCTTTATGCACCTCACAAAATTACTTACAGGAGATAGTTGTGATTTCAGGTTATCCCAGTGTTCTGGATCCCTTTATGGGCCACCCACCTAAAAGTGGAGCACTTCTGCCCCTTGGATTTTGTCCCTACCGTGTGCAGTGATTGTGGAGACTCTGTGTATAGCTAATTAAGAAATGCCATTCTAATTACCATATCCCTGTCTCCCTGGATTATAGTTTCTTTTCTGTGAGGAGACTTGGCTTGAGCTGTCTTTACTTTCTGAAATAAAACTTTGATGTAGTTAAACATTTTGTACGAAAAAAATCCCAAGGGAGAATTTATGGAGCTAAAAGAAGGCAGTGCATTATTCCTTGCTCCCCTCGTTGAAGAGCAGCAGGACTGCAGCTGGCTCTGCCTGGAGCCAGGAATGCAGGGACTGCAGCACACACACAGAGGAAGGTTCAAAAGCAGTGACCCTGTGGTGAGGAGGGGAAAGGACAGTCACATAATTGCCTTGAGCTATTTTAGGCATTTTTGTGATCCAAAAAACCACACTGAGAGGGTTCATGCTAGCACAAAGACCTTGCCATAGTGGTTTTTCTAGTACGCTCACTGTAGAATGAAATGTGCAAGAGGATTTGAGATGGAAAAGGAGATGATTTGCTCTAATGGTTACTTGTTGGGGTTTTTCCCTTTGTTTTCGGTCTCACTGCCAAATCAGTATTAAGTCCTTTTTTTCCCCGCTGAAGTTTCATTTATAACTTAAGAAAAAGATACTCTTTCTACATACATTGTATTGTATTTCCTAGGAACAAATCTTGTATCTTGACAAGTCCTGTTCTCATTATGGTTCTCCGAAATACATGTCTTTAGTTAAATTACATGGGAAATATGTCATATTGGCAATCTTGCCCTTTGGATGGCTGATTTCAGTGGCATCTCACACCTCTAAGAAGGGCCAGATCTTTTGTGTGCCCAAGAAAAGGACATCCATAATTAACTAGAGCCAGATCAAGGCAAATTATTTTTCACCCTGACCGAGCAAGGTAAAGCCTTTTCTCTCTCCATAGGCTATGACTACAGAAGAGAACTTGTGCAAAAAAATCAGTTTATCTTGTCTCTGCTTCAATTCCCTTTAACTTAATTTGCATCTTCCTTCTGCTCCCCTTGGCATAGTAGATAAGGCTGAAGTGATTAAAGGAATACGAAGTCTCTACCTACACTGCCTTTAGGTGCAAGTAGCCTAACACTTAGAATTTGAGACTTGTTGCACATGAAACATTTCTGATTTTAAAACATAGTTAGATGAGACTTATTGAGGGATTTTTGACCCAACTTGCTCTGCAATTCAGCAGCAATATATATATTTACTTGAATTTTTATTTCCTATCCCTGTCCTGCTTTCTTCTCCTTACTTCCTTATTTGCATTTTTTCTTGGCAACAGTTTTACAGCAATGAAATGCTGTATCTTGCTTTGTAAGCTACAAAAATTCTGTGACAGTTTGGCACTGCAGATGATGACTGCCCCAGAAGAACGAGCAGAACATTCCAGTACTTGGAACCATTGCTTGAGCTCACCTCCAAAGAGATGCCAAGTTACACTCGAGACTGAACTAGATTGCTTAGAAATGTTACCAACACCTTTCTAAAGAACATGTCCACATCCGGAATTTGGGTGCCTGGTCTGTACTGGTGTTTACTATGTGGATATAACAAGTAATTCTCCCCCTGTTGGAAAGCTGTCAGCTGAGACCAGATACAGGATAGCCTTGGTGGAATTCAGACAGCCTAGCAAAGTTAGCTTTTTTTAATACGAAACACAATCCTGAAACAACCTACGTAGAGGAATTATAAGGTGTGAGCAGGCTAGACTTTGGAAAATTGAAATAGGTGAGTGTTGTATTAAACACTCTCAGTAACTCTCTACAAACAGATTATTCAGACAAGTATTTACCACTATTTTTCTTAATCAAAAAATTTACTTTTCAGGTGGGGGAGGGGTTTAAATAGATTTGATTAATCAAAAAACAATCACATCTGTTAGTTTTGGTGCTTGCAGTTGAAACTTAGTTGCTGAATAAATAATTTTTCTTCCAGACCAAGAGTGAGATTTTTATTACTTAAGAAATCTATTTTTTCAGAGTTAAACTGGACTCATAAATGTTTTAGGAGCCTGCCTGAGCATGGTATGCTTTTTCCCTTGGTAGAAATGGAGCAGCTGGGATATGTGTGGATAGTGTCATAGCTGGACATGCACACTTTAATGCTGAGTTACACTTGTGTAGAGGCTTACAGATAAGTCTTCCTTTGCCAGGAAGGGTATTCCACCCCAGCTTACTTCCTACTTGGGCAGTACATCTGAACATATCCTGGGTCTGAGGGTCTCTGTACATTTCCCTGCGTATCTGTTGAGGAAGTGCATGGGAGGTTCAGATGCAGTTTGTATGGTTGCTTTGCTTTTCTTTTGGGGGAAACATTCCCTTTTCTACCTCCATATGAGCAAAAATTGGAGTTTCAAATTTTCACCATCTCGAGTGTACTTTTGAGGAGTCAGTGGAGTTGCTTTGGAACTTGACTGCTCCCTCCTCTCTCCAGACACATCCAAATGGCAGCCAAGGCCCGGAGACTTGTTTGGGCAAGGAGGAACAGGATTGTCTATCTTGGGAGCAGTGAGCTAAATGCATCTAATACCTCCATCAGTCAAACATACATTGGGATGTGGCAGCTGTGACAGATGTTTAGGAATTTTTAAAAACCAAGTTCTTAAATTCTTTCGTTTTTAATTAAAATCCCCTTTCTCACTGATGCACTCAATAGTCCCTGTCTCCTTTTATGTCCTTTGCTTTTGGGAAGCATTGTCACAAAAGACTGGGATTAATGGTTTGGGTGCCGGGTTCATTACACTGTAATTAGCACAACTGGTTGGCTTGGTTAGGCATGTAAAGCACCGGACATACTTCACTGAGGAAGCCTTGCAGTTGGCCTGCTGCTTTCTTCACGGGAATATGTCGTTTTTGCCACCTGACCTTGTGGTTTCTGGGTTAATTTTTCTCATGAAATAAACATTTTTTTTTTTTTTTTTCCTTTGGACAAATGAGCCTCGGGCCTGCTGTATCTTCCGGGTAACGAGGCAGCAGCAGCCGAACACAGCTCGCTAGGGCGCTGCTGCCAGGGCAGTGGGGCGAGGCTTTTGCCTTCCCCTTTCCGCTCACATCCTGCCCTCCTTCCAGAATAAATCACTCTGATAAAGCCCTTGTGGAAGAGTTTCCTGCGGGGAACCCTTCAGTAACTGAAGGGAGCTTACAAGAAAGACGGAGAGGGGCTTTTTAGAAGAACATGTAGTGACAGAATAAGGCGGAATGGATTCAAACTGAAAGAGAGCAAGCAGGTTTAGATTAGAAATTGAGAGGAAGCTCTTTACAGTGAGGATGGCGAGGCACTGGAACGGGTTTCCCAGAGAAGCTGCGGAGGCCCATTCCTGACAGTGCTCTAGGCCGTGTTGTATGGGCCCCTGAGCAACCTGGTCTAGTGGAAGGTGTTGCTGCCTATGGCAGGCATGCTGGAACCAGGTGATTTTTAAGGTCTCTCCCAAGTTAAACCGCCCCACGATTCCACGCGTAGGTGGCAGCGGGGAGCGGCCGCTGCCCGGGCGGGGCCGGCGGGCGGGGCGGAGCGGGGCGGGCCGGGCCGCCCGTCCCAGGCTCCCCCGCGGCGCGGCGGGCGGGCACAGCCGGGGCGCGGCCGGGAGGGCGGAGCGCGGTGCCGGCCGGTGTCCCTCTGCCTCGGCATGTCCGACTCCGGCGGCGGCGGGGGCGGCGGCCCCGGCGGCGAGGAAGGCGGCATGGAGGTATCGGGCTCGGCGGTGCAGAACGTGGCCGACGTGTCGGTGCTGCAGAAGCACCTGCGCAAGCTGGTGCCGCTGCTGCTGGAGGATGGCGGCGAGGCGCCGGCGGCGCTGGAAGCGGCGCTGGAGGAGAAGGGCGCCGTAGAGCATATGCGCAAGTTCCTCTCCGACCCGCAGGTCCACACGGTGCTGGTGGAGCGCTCCACGCTCAAAGGTGAGGGGGAGCGGAGCCGCCGCGGTGGCAAAATGGCCGCTGCTGGCCGCAGCCGCCGCCCTGCCGCGGGTGGGAGGGGCGCGCCTCCGCCGGGGCCGCGGCCCCGCTCCGCGCTCCGCCTCAGCGCGGCCCCGGCCGGGAATCGCCGGGCCGGGCACTGCGGGCCCGCTACTCCTCAGTGTGGGAATCGCCGGGCCGGGCACTGCGGGCTCGCTTATTCTCAGTGTGGTCCCGGTCGGGAGGTGCAGGGCCGGGCACTGCGGGTTTGCTGTGGGGCTCGGGCGGCGGCAGCACAGCCTGGGCGGGGGTGGATCCCGCTGGCCGCCGCCGCCCGGCCCGGCCTCCCCCGCCGCCTTTGTTCCGGGGCCCAGGCGGATGCGCGGCGGGGTTGCGGGCTGCCTGTGGGCGCAAATCCGGGCGTGCTGCGGCTACGGCCGGTCCTGCTTGGAAAGACACCGAAAGTGCTTGGTCAGTCGGCCGTGGCACCGCTCCTGCAGCAGCGAGGCTGCTCGGGAAGTGAGCTCCTGGGCGAGGCAGATAGCCGCTCTGAAACAGAACAAAAGCGCCGGATAAAGGGGAAAAAATGCCCCCAGCCTAAATCGACCTGTAAAAAGCGTCGTTCCATGGTTAGTTAGGCAGTTCCCGTAGTTGACAAACAAAGATGCGGACCTTGGCGTGCCTTTGTTTAGTTATCAACGCCTGGTGGCCGTGCTGCTCGGAACCACATCAAATGGTGCATGAAATACCGCAGCTAAGCTGAGACTCTGGCTTGAGTGTCTTTGTTACTCACATGCTGCTGTAACTGACTGTCTATTCCGAAAATGACTTACCAACAAATCTGTTGCCAAATAGGCTCTTACTGTCACAGAATGCCGGCTAATGAATAGTGACAAAATACAGCTAGGTTTCATCAATAATGCAGGCTTTTACTGTTAAACAAGCCCCTACAGTCTGTAAATGGCTACCTGCCTGCCAGCGTGAGCTTGCAAAATTCTACTATTAAGCTTCTGGATCTCTGCTCCTAGTGTGCTTGTGGTTCTGTCCTGTATATATCAAATCCTAATAAAGTCATACTTCATATTGCATTATTTAACATGTCAGCAGAAACAGTTTAACATCCTGATATATGCCCTGCAGTTGCTGCACACAGAGGGAAGCATCAAGAAGGTTCTTCCATTCACTGTCTATTCATTGTAAATTTCAGATGTTGCTTTAAAATACCCCATATTTGTTTATTTTTTGCATATTTCCACTGATTATCCTTCTCCTTCCCCTTCCAAAGTTTGAGGCTTCTTTTTCGGTAAGGTTAATTTTCTAGAGAAAAACTTGCTGTTTTTATTAATTCATAATGTAGTGTTTAATAAGATTTAAAGAAAACCATTTAATATTGATGCAGATGATTCCTGCATTTTTGCTGTGCCTGGATCATGAGAATGGTTACCCCTAGTTCAGATTGGAAGTAATAAAAGATAGTGGTGATCAGTTATCTCCAGGCTCATGGTATAGATATTGTTATATGTGTATGCATAAAAAGAAATTGGGGTACTCATTGCATGTTTCAAAAGCCAAATACTATTTTATGAAACACAGAGGCCATTTCTGTCCATATCTTCTGGTTTAATAGCAGTTACTTGGGCAGAGTGGATTTTATGATTGACAGCCAGGTGTTCAAACTTAACATATCTGAAACCTCCAGCAGCATATGGAGAGCTCTGACACTATTAAAAACAATGTTTTTATTGAAGCTTGTCCGTGGGCTGCATAGCATGAAGTAGATTATTGATAACAAGCACAATAAAACAGAAGCCTTATTTCTGCATAATGGAAGCTGCTCTCTGGTATCACCAGCTCCCCAGCTTGCGAGCTGCTCTCATATGAGTTCCTCTGGTCTCGAGTGCCGTGTTGTTCTGTGACCAGGCTTCTGGTGCTTGGGACCACAAATGTGACGCCCTGAGGCTGTGTCTCCTAAGGGCTGAACAAAACCCAAGCAGAACAGAATCTGCTGTAGTGTGTCCAGTCAGAGTGTGTCCCCCACCAGGGACTAACCTTCTGCACTGAAATCACTGCATTGCAGCACGACTGCCTGCATCCCCAGCAATTACATCATCTGTGATGCACTGGCTGTGCTAATGCCTGAGTACTTCCCATGGCTTGGCTTTTTGTTCTGCCAAGAGGTTTTTTTTGTTCAGAGACTTAATTTCCAAATCATTTTCAAAGTTGAGGTCTGAAAATACAAAGCCACCTTTGAAAGAAGAAAGCAGCTGTTTAATGTTCTCACTGAAGCACAGTTGTCCTGGTAACATATCTCTGCAAATAAATGCACATTCTGTATTGCAGATTTCTCTCTCAGAATGTGAGTTATAATTCACTTACTGTAATATTTTATTAATTTTTATAGCAACTTAAATCTTAATGGAGTTTTGTTTAAAGACAATGAACCCATTCTGCATCTGAGAGATATTGCAAAGCTACATTTGACCTAATTTAGTTAATTAAGTTGGTGTGGAGCTTAAAGGTTGGAAAATAGTCTGGTAATAGCAGAAGGTGGTTGAGAAGGAGTGGCAGATATGTTAGAAATTAAATATTTCGTACATACTATATTTTTTTGCAGAGGATGTTGGAGATTCGTACATACTATATTTTTTTGCAGAGGATGTTGGAGATGAAGGAGAAGAGGAAAAAGAGTTCATTATCAGCACTGACATTCATTATGGAATAAAGTCAAACAGGTGAATTGAGTAAAATAGATCTTAACATTTCTACTCTCTATGTGTTAAACCTGCACAAGCAGGTTTAACTCCTTTACCTATAAATCTGCCTCCAGTTTACCTAGTGCTTTCAGGCAGTGTTTTTATTCAAGGGGGGCAATAGCTTTTCAAGGCAGAGGCTCTGATATAAAAAGGGTGTGTTATGAGGCTGAAAGAGTAGACCTAGGACTTCTAGCTCTGGAGTTAAAGAAACAAATTTTTAATAATTTTGGCATACATGCAACTGTAACATCCACAATTTGGGCTCAATATTCTTTGGTTATGTCTGGATCTTACATATTTGTCACTTATCTTGAGGCATATTTGGCTCTGAAGCTTTGTAAAATATGTGTTTCTTTAGTGTGCCCTTACTTCAGAGTCTTTCTTGATAGCTCAGCTTGCTTATTGCTGAACTGTAAAGATGTATTTATTTGGAAGACTTGTATTCAAGTTTCTTAGAAGAAAGATTATGAAATATGGTACAGATTACCATTTGACTCCTAGACTTGCAGTCAGATTAAAGCTATTGTGTCACTTAAGTTTCAGATGATTAGTTAGTAACTCTCTTCTCTGTTCCGTAGCCTGGCGTTCATTAAACGTACAGCAGTGATCGATGCCGACAAACCAGTGTCTTCCCAGCTCAGAGTGCTCACTCTCAGTGAAGATTCTCCATATGAAACGTTGCACTCTTTCATCAGCAATGCTGTTGCTCCATTTTTCAAGTCCTATATCCGAGAATCTGGCAAAGCAGACAGGTAATTCAGTATAAATAGTGCATTTCTGTGCTAATGAACTAAAGTGTTTAATGATTTAAAGAAAAAAACAGTGATTCTTCAAGGTGAATCACGTGAATTGTTTAAGCACACAGTTGCATATGATGCTGTTGCTGACTCTAGGGAAGCAGTTCAGGCCTGAATGCGTTATGATGGTTTTTGGTTTGCTTTCTTAAATGGAAATATGCTTTTTCAGGGATGGAGATAAGATGGCTCCTTCAGTTGAGAAAAAGATTGCAGAGCTTGAAATGGGCCTCTTGCATTTGCAACAGAATATTGAAATTCCAGAGATCAGTCTTCCAATTCATGCCACCATTACCAATGTTGCCAAGCAGTGTTACGAACGTGGAGAAAAACCAAAGGTTACGGATTTCGGTGAGAAGGCTGAGGATCCATTGTTCCTTAATCAGTTACAGTCTGGAGTCAACCGCTGGATTAGAGAAATACAAAAGGTAACCAAATAAAGAACAGGGGGAAAAAAGCAACTAAGTAATAGGAACTTCTATGTAGTACTGTGTATCTTCCTCACAGTTCAACTGGTAAAATGCTGCTTCTTGCAGCATACTCTGAAGATCTGCAACCAAGTTTTGGAGTCACCAGAGACATTGGTCTAAATTAGACTAAGTCTAGGCTAAAATTAGGCTAAGCCTAGTCTGAATTTGGAATCTAGTCTAAATTGTTCTACAAATAGCCAAGAGTATGCCTATTTTATATATAGTAATAGACTCAAGTAACTGGCAGTAACCCTGTGAATGTTGTAACTATTCTTCATATCTTCACAATAGATTGAGAGGAACACATCTTATTGGCCTGTTTTGTTGTTTGCCCCTGGCTTATCCACGACCACTTCACAATGGTTGCTCCAGGCCTATCTTGTAATCTCATACTTCTGCCTGTTACTTTTCAAAAGAACTGCTGTTCTGCTGGTGTAACTCAAAAACAGCATCTCAGATACTACTCTGGTTTTTTTGCCTGTGTGCACAGTAAACACCTATTTCTCATGGAACTGTGTTGTCTTTTCTTACTTGAGAGCATAAAACATTTGTTATCTTGCCTGGTTCATCTGCCATTAACCAGCATACAGACACTGGTGAGGAAAGCAGGCAGGTGATGTTTTTAGGCTATGCTGAAGGTTATTACAAGAGGGTCCTAAAACCAACCTTTAGGATCTCTGGTATTACACTTGTCACATGTTGCATGCAGTTTCTACACTTCTCAAAGAATGAGTGCCAAAACTGTCTGAGGTTGGATTATTAAAAACTAGCAGTTGTTGCATGTTTCAATTCTATTTAGTAACAGCAAGTTTTTACAATTGAAACATATAAATTAAATGCTTTTCTCTCTCCCTTCTCTTTCTCTGTTACTTTGAAGGTGACCAAATTAGATCGAGATCCTGCATCAGGCACTGCATTACAGGAGATAAGCTTCTGGTTAAATTTGGAAAGGGCTTTGTACCGCATTCAGGAAAAACGTGAAAGCCCAGAAGTTCTGCTGACTCTGGACATTCTAAAACATGGCAAACGTTTCCATGCAACTGTCAGCTTTGATACAGACACAGGTAAAATATCTGTTTAATAACATTTTTCTCAGCTGTCCTACAGAACTGAAACGGTTACAATACTTGAACGTTGTGTTACAGAGCAATGCTCTTTAGGGGAATCTTAGACTAGTTACAGATAGAGATTTTGGTCAGTGAAATGAAAAGCTGTATTAAAAATCTTTTCCATTTAGGTCTGAAACAGGCACTGGAAACTGTGAATGACTATAATCCACTGATGAAAGACTTCCCACTGAATGACTTGCTGTCTGCTACGGAGCTGGACAAAATCAGACAGGCCCTTGTTGCAATATTTACCCATTTGAGAAAAATCAGGAACACAAAATACCCAATCCAGAGGGCACTGCGTTTAGTGGAGGCTATTTCCAGAGATCTGAGCTCTCAGCTGCTTAAAGTGTTGGGAACCAGAAAACTGATGCATGTTGCCTATGAAGAATTTGAAAAGGTGTGTTCATGGCTTTGCGATACTGGTTGCTGTATTTTTGCATTGGACAATGACTTTCAGGAAGCATTTCATTTGGGAGCTAAAGTTCCTGTTCTAAAACTTTTCTCAGGTAATGGTTGCATGCTTTGAAGTATTCCAAACCTGGGATGATGAATATGAGAAGCTACAAGTTCTGCTGAGAGATATTGTGAAGAGAAAAAGGGAAGAGAACCTGAAGATGGTGTGGCGCATCAATCCTGCTCACAGGAAACTCCAGAGTCGTCTTGATCAAATGAGGAAATTCAGGCGTCAGCATGAGCAGCTGAGAGCGGTCATTGTGAGAGTCTTGCGACCTCAGGTAATCTTGTTTGTTACCAAACAGAAAATCTGTGTGGCTTCTTCAGCTGTGTTGCTATTACTTGAAGTTACCAACACAAATGTAATGTAGCGTTCAGTTTCTGTGTTTAGTTTTGAACCCTTGCTAATAGGCTTAGCTTTAACTCTGACTTACATTGCATAATACATGCTCATATTAATAAACTCAGCAAGTCTAGACATAACACAGAGGAGATTAATAAGTGTTTAAATCCTTGAACTTGGCTAAACCACAGTGGAAAATGAGATTATGCTGCAGAGTAATGGAAGTTTGTAAAGTAGCTGTGTTGCCCTATTCCTACTGGAAGTTAGGTCTGAAGCTGAAAGTTTGTTAAGAATTTATCACTGATTGGTAGGAGGTTTGTGCAGTGTTTTTTTTAGAACCAACTGCATTTTGCTACTTCCAGGGAAATTTTGAAGTATCCAACTCACTAAACTGTGGTTCTAATGTAGGTAACAGCTGTTGCCCAGCAAAATCAAGGAGATGTACCTGAACCACAGGATATGAAAGTAGCAGAAGTCCTTTTTGATGCTGCAGATGCTAATGCAATTGAAGAAGTCAATCTTGCTTACGAGAATGTTAAGGAAGTAGACGGATTAGATGTTTCCAAAGAAGGTACAGAAGCCTGGGAGGCAGCAATGAAGCGCTATGATGAAAGAATTGATAGAGTTGAAACAAGAATAACAGCCCGTTTGAGAGACCAGCTCGGGACAGCAAAGAATGCCAATGAAATGTTCAGGATCTTCTCCCGGTTTAACGCCTTGTTTGTCAGGCCTCACATCCGCGGTGCCATTCGCGAATACCAAACGCAATTGATCCAGCGTGTGAAAGATGATATCGAGTCTCTTCATGACAAGTTTAAAGTACAGTACCCACAGAGCCAGGCGTGTAAAATGAGTCACGTTCGCGACCTGCCTCCTGTGTCTGGGTCTATAATTTGGGCAAAACAGATTGACAGGCAGCTCACCGCTTACATGAAGCGTGTGGAGGATGTCCTTGGCAAAGGCTGGGAGAACCATGTGGAAGGTCAGAAGCTAAAGCAGGATGGAGATAGCTTTCGCATGAAGCTCAACACTCAGGAGATCTTTGATGACTGGGCTAGGAAAGTTCAGCAACGCAACCTTGGTGTGTCTGGTCGCATTTTCACCATCGAAAGCACTCGTGTTCGAGGACGAACTGGAAACGTCCTGAAACTGAAAGTCAACTTTCTCCCAGAAATCATTACACTTTCAAAAGAAGTCCGAAACCTGAAGTGGCTTGGTTTCCGTGTCCCACTAGCAATTGTCAACAAAGCTCACCAAGCAAACCAGCTCTATCCATTTGCTATTTCTCTCATTGAAAGTGTCCGCACATACGAGCGAACGTGTGAGAAAGTAGAAGAGCGTAATACTATCTCACTGCTGGTCGCTGGCTTGAAGAAAGAGGTGCAGGCTTTGATTGCAGAAGGAATTGCACTCGTGTGGGAATCATACAAACTTGATCCGTATGTACAGCGCTTGGCCGAGACTGTCTTCAGTTTCCAGGAGAAGGTTTGTGTTATCTTTCAAAGTCTGCAAAATTTTTATTTAAAATTAAGTAATGTGTGGTTATTCAAAAGTGTCATTGGATAGCTGAGAACCAGTTCTGCAGCTCTTGGGTGAAATATTGAGTAAAGCTGATGGAGTCAGAACAAACTGGCCAACTGGGTGGATCTTTTAGTAGTTCTGAAATTGCTATTAGCAGTACTATTTTCATTTGATATTGCTAAAATAATTGATTGCTGCATCCAAATAAAGATGCTTGATAAGCCATTACTGAGTAATTGTTGTTTCCTTGATCTAACCTGTCAAACTAAACATCCCATTTTCCCTAAACTATCTTAGGTGGATGATCTGCTCATTATTGAAGAGAAGATAGACCTGGAAGTGAGATCATTGGAAACATGCATGTATGATCACAAGACTTTCTCTGAAATCTTGAACAGAGTTCAGAAAGCTGTGGATGATTTGAATCTTCATTCATACTCAAATTTGCCAATCTGGGTCAATAAGTTGGATATGGAGGTAGGTTTGAGATTGTGGAGTAGTACATGTTTAGAGGTAACAGTTTATTCAGGTGCAAAATAGATTTTGATTATTGTCTTTATAGTCACCCAGGGTGACTTTTCTTCATAGTCACACCAGGGACTAAATTCTCATTCCCTGAAAATTTTAGTGGATTTTTGGTATGCAGAAGATGCAAGACCTCTCTTGGGGTTTTTTTTTGCTGTTGACTTTTCGGATCAGTTAATTCAAGGGGAGTTTTGTCTTTTGAAGAAAAAAGTTTGATACAGTTTGACAACCTAGAAGGTGCTGGGGAGTAAGGTAGATAGCAGGTGGTGTCAATCTGCTATCCTGGTAGCAAAGACTTGTTGCCATCATATTGTTCAGTTCTGCCTGTTAAGTTTCAGGTTATTGGTCACTAGGCCAACTTCAGTACAGTTAAAATTGTTTAATTACATTGAAGTCCATGAGGACCAGGAGAAGCTTTGAATTCAGTGAAAATTTACCAGAACTCCTAAACCTTTTTAATCACAGAGTGATTTGGATTGGTAGAGACCTTAGAGATGATCTAGTTGCAGCCTCCATGCCATGGGCAGTGATGCCATTGATTCAGTAGCTCAAAGTCCCATCCAGCTTGGCCTGGAACACTTCCAGGGATGAGGCATCCATAACTTCTCTGAGCAACCTGTTCCAGTGCCTCACCACCCTAATACCTAATGTCAACCTCCTCTCTTTCAATTGAAAGCCATTATCCCTTGTCTTATTGCTACAAGCCCCAGTAAACAGTCCCTCCAACTCTCTTGCAAGCCCATTCTGGTGCTGGAATGGCTTAGTAAAGGAGCACTTGGTTCTTCAAGGTGCTGTAGTGTACCTGTTGTCAGGATATATTGATAGTGGGGATCTTCATGCAGTGAATATGCAAGTTTTTCCTCCAATGTGCCTCATTTTCTTTAGATTGAAAGAATCCTGGGTGTTCGTTTGCAAGCTGGACTGAGGGCCTGGACCCAGGTTCTTCTGGGACAAGCAGATGACAAAGCAGAAGTTGACATGGATACAGATGCTCCTCAAGTGAGCCATAAGCCTGGTGGTGAACCCAAAATCAAAGTAAGTTTTCTTGTGGGTTTTTTTGGTTTTTGTTTTTCAGGGTTTTTTTATTAGATTTTGTTGGTTGGTTTTTTCTTATTGTCAATTAACTAAGGCAGAAATTATTTTTAAGGCTTATATGGAGGATAAATATTTCTTCCACATCTGTTTTTGGATAAATATTTTCCTCTTCCCATTTAAGTGCAAGTTGATTTTTGAAAAGTATTTCTTGAAGTCCAAAATTCTTGTCTATGTGTAGCAGTATGTGCCAGTAAAACTGGGTGTTTTTACTGTTTCTGCAGAACATTGTACATGAACTAAGAATAACCAACCAGGTGATATACTTGAATCCACCAATTGAAGACTGTAGATACAAACTTTACCAAGAAATGTTTTCTTGGAAAATGGTAATCCTGTCGCTGCCAAGGATTCAAAGTCAGAGATATCAGGTAAGTGTAATGAAGCTGTATCTAAGTCTGAGCCATTCCTTTCACTTAGTAATTAACTGTCCTTAATACATTAGTGTGTTGCTCTAAATCCAAACCTGTGTGCCCTGGAAATTCATGTGTATCACAAGTATAACTGTGGTTCTTAGGTTGGAGTGCATTACGAACTGTCTGAGGAAGAGAAGTTCTATCGTAATGCTTTGACAAGGATGCCTGATGGCCCTGCAGCTCTGGAGGAGTCATACTCAGCTGTCATGGGAATTGTGACTGAAGTGGAGCAGTATGTCAAGGTAGGAGGCTGACAGGATATAATGGTACAGGTAAAATGAACATGGACTTCCAGTTTTCCTGGGGGTTGGAGGGAAACACATGTTTTGCAATATACTGGAGAAGTTCTGAACATTGTGAAATACGTCCATTAGGTTTGGCTGCAGTACCAGTGTCTGTGGGATATGCAGGCTGAAAATATATACAACCGTCTTGGAGAAGATCTGAACAAGTGGCAGGCACTTTTGGTTCAGATAAGAAAGGCAAGAGGAACATTTGACAATGCAGAAACCAGAAAGGAGTTTGGACCTGTTGTCATAGACTATGGCAAGGTAAGAAATTGTAATTATTTATTGTGATAAATGCATTGAATTTCAGAATAGGTGTATAACAGAAAATAGCAAGGGTGACAAGTCACTATTATGTAACATTATTCACTTGTAGGTACAATCAAAGGTGAACTTGAAGTATGACTCCTGGCACAAGGAAGTGCTCAGCAAATTCGGCCAAATGCTTGGTCAGAATATGACAGAGTTTCATTCACAAATTTCTAAGGTAAGAAAAGTCTTAAATCCAGTTTTTCACTTTCAGATCAGCTGTTGTAGAATGCTAAAACACTGATTTGTGCCCTTAACAGTCCCGTCAAGAGCTGGAGCAACACTCCGTGGACACTGCTAGCACATCAGATGCTGTGACGTTCATCACATACGTGCAGTCCTTGAAACGGAAAATCAAGCAGTTTGAAAAGCAAGTCGAGGTATGTTTGTTGTCTTTTGCTAATGATTCTGACTTGTGGAAATGTCAGGCTTAGCTCTTAAAATGTGGCTTCATGATAGTCAAGTTCTCTTAAAAACAGACTTGAACTTCATATTCTGAAAAATCCTGTGAGCTCTGTAGTGAGAATTTATTAAAGTATGTTTATTTAGCCTTGCAGCTTAAGTTTTGTCTTTTTCACTTAAAACCACTGTGTCTTGTAGCTTTATCGCAATGGTCAGCGCTTGCTTGAGAAACAAAGGTTCCAGTTTCCTTCCTCTTGGCTGTACATCGACAACATCGAAGGAGAATGGGGTGCCTTTAATGACATTATGCGTAGGAAGGATTCTGCCATTCAACAACAAGTGGCAAATCTGCAGATGAAAATAGTTCAAGAGGATCGTGCAGTGGAGAGTCGAACAACTGACTTGCTGACAGACTGGGAGAAAACAAAGCCTGTAACAGTAAGTAGTGATGATTAATATTCAGTAAGTGAGATAGATTTTCTCCATTCAGTAAGACGTAGGGAGTTTGTTTTTATGCTTTTTTTGCAGTTTTTCATTATAGGTGGTAGTAAAAGTCTTTTTAAGGGTTCTGTAATAACTTGTCAGTGTGTTGATTTTTGGCAATAGTTGCAGAGGGAAATTTACCCTTGAAACTTAGGCCTCTCTTAGGTGCAGAAAAGTAAATTACTTCATTGACCAATAGAGCTTTGTCTGAAACAAGTGTATGTCAGAGGTATGCATGTAGGAGAATTCAGAAGCAAGCTGGTTTTTCCCTTTTTTTTTCCCTGAAGTGCTTTTTAGTAAAACTCAAAAACAGTATGTAAAAATGAAATGAGACTTACTGTGGACTAGTATCTTGTTTTACTGTCAGCAAAATGGAAATGGAGAAAAATGAGACGAACCAACATTGATATTTAGTCCTTGTTTTTAACTTGCCTTCAATATAACTGTAGGATTATTGGATTAATGTATCCCATGTAAACTTCAGGGAAATCTGCGTCCAGAAGAGGCTCTTCAAGCTCTTACCATTTACGAAGGAAAATTCGGCAGGCTGAAGGATGACCGTGAGAAGTGTGCAAAGGCCAAGGAAGCTCTGGAACTTACAGATACTGGGCTGCTCAGTGGCAGTGAAGAGCGCGTCCAGGTACAACCTGCTCACACATCTCAGTTGTTTTGTGTAAAAATGTTTCAGTTCCGTAATTTTCTCCCTTGGGAGAGTGACTTGCAAAGTGTGCTGGACTGATATCAGATCAGTCTCCTTACTGACTCAGTTCTAGCCTTCAGAAATTGTCTGTGATCTCTTCCTTGACTGTCTTACTCTTTTGAAACTATTATGTGAGCCGTGATGGAAAATTTCATTTTGGTCACTTGCTGTTGCAGTTCTGTTGAACTGGCAAACTATCTGATGGTTTTTGATGGATTAGAAGTATTTTGTTTAACTCACCCATGCTATTGACTTTGAAGAAATTAGGAATAACTGATGATATTTGATACATTCTTTACTACAGGTAGCCCTTGAAGAGCTGCAGGATCTCAAAGGTGTCTGGTCTGAACTCTCTAAGGTCTGGGAACAGATTGATCAAATGAAAGAACAACCCTGGGTCTCAGTACAGCCTCGCAAGGTACCTCACTTTTGTGTACATGAACAATATAACTGCCACAAGTATATGCAGATTAGAAATCAGACCTCTTTAGACAGACATGCTCTGTTGTCAGTCTGGATCATTTTCAGTTTAGGTACCTTTTTCAGTATCTTGTGAGCATGTTTCTTCTGAAGCTAAGCTAAAAAATATTCACAGGATTGTCATAATTTAAGTAATCTTACAGGGAACTTAGGCAGTATAGTGAACTATGTTTCCATAGTTTGAGATTAGACTGCATCTACAGAGAAGAAACTGCTGTTTTTAAATAGACTGTTGGACTTCATTAGGGAAACTTCATTATGCAGTTGGGTAAACAGCATTGATTTTAGTTCAGTGCTCGGGAGGTAAAGAGCAGAAAGAACACTAATCTATAAACTAACTGGCTGTGACAAGACTGCATCATAAATCTCAATCAGACCGACAAAATTACATTCTCAGCTGTAGAGCAACCACATCTTAGGCAAATAGGGATAACACTTAAAAGAGTCGTCCTGTTGCTAATGTCTCATTAGAGAGAGTTTTCTGTAACAAATGTATAGGCAACTTGTATGGTTATGTGCACAGGACTTGTAGAGGAAGATTTCATTGCTTTTGTGTTACTGACAGCTTCGACAAAACTTGGACGGTCTGCTGAACCAACTGAAAAACTTCCCTGCCCGCTTGCGACAGTATGCCTCCTATGAGTATGTTCAGAGACTCCTGAAGGGCTACATGAAGGTAAGTTACACTCATTTCTAAAATGCATGTATTTTATATTCAAGTTCAAAATGTAACTTGCTTTCTTGCCTTCTGTAGATAAACATGTTGGTTATCGAACTGAAATCCGAGGCACTTAAAGACCGACACTGGAAACAACTGATGAAGAGGCTTCATGTTAACTGGGTTGTCTCAGAGTTGACCTTGGGCCAGATCTGGGATGTCGATTTACAGAGAAATGAAGCAATTGTCAAAGATGTTCTGCTTGTGGCTCAGGGAGAGATGGCTTTGGAAGAGTTCTTGAAACAGGCTAGTATCAGCTCTTGCATGTATGCATGTAATAGCAAATCTGAGGGTTGCTCTTAGGTGGCTACTTGTATAGTAAACTTGTCACTCTCAGCTGTTGAAACAGGTGCCAAGACTCCATGGTTTGCTCTGTTTTGGGGAACAGTTTAAAGCTGTGTAAACTTTCTCTGATGAAACCTGCATTATTTGGGAAAAGCAGTTCTTGGTAGCGACTGCCAAGACCCCACCTTGAACTGCATGATAGTCTCATTATTTTTAATAAAAGCTTGAGTGTAAAGCCAGAATCTTTGGGTAAAAAAAATAGTATTTAATTTCTGTAATACATTTCTACTTTGTCACTATGTTGGAGCAGAAATGACTGATATCATATCTGAAACATCTTTTTCTTCAGATAAGAGAAGTGTGGAACACCTATGAACTGGACTTGGTCAATTACCAGAACAAGTGTCGTTTGATTCGTGGATGGGATGACCTTTTCAACAAAGTCAAGGAGCACATCAACAGTGTGTCTGCTATGAAGCTGTCACCATACTACAAGGTAAAATGGAGAACAAAGCTAAAGAATTTTTGTTTATTTCTGCCTTCCCTTTCTGTTTAGTTTATACTTTTGTCAGCAGGGATTATATTCACTGTTTAAAGCTGACAGACTGTTAATTACATATGCATATTTTCTAATTCTCAAGAAACTTTCCTCTAATAATTATTAGTAGTTGAATACTTGATAATATTAAAGCGAATATTAATGCAATGTTTAAACTTCAGGTGTTTGAGGAAGATGCTCTTAGCTGGGAAGATAAGCTGAACCGTATCATGGCACTCTTTGATGTCTGGATAGATGTCCAAAGGCGGTGGGTCTACCTGGAGGGTATCTTCACTGGCAGTGCAGACATCAAGCACTTGCTGCCTGTGGAGACCCAGCGATTCCAGAGGTAACTTTTTAATTTTGTTCTTTTCTTGCCTCCCTTGGGGCACTATAGGGGCAGGCCTGAAACTTAATGACTCACTGTAGCACTCTCTGAGTTGAAATACTGACTGCATTCTTACCTGGCCCACCTGGATTATGGCTGCTATAGATACAAGTTCATCAAGCAAAAAGGTGCAACTATGGCAGAAAATGTTTATAGTAAACAGGCTGATGTACAATGTTTAGAAGATGATTTGGACTCGAGTGGTTTTCCTTGCTAGTTCCTGTCAGTTACGTCAAGGGTTTTTTTGGCATTGTGACTGCAACAAACAGGCTGATTTCTGTTGCTGCAGCCTTCAATCTCACCCTTTAAACATTATTTACTTGCTCTCTTAAGTTGGTCTGATCATACTTAATCATTCCACACACTTCCAGTTAGATCAGATTTATGCATCTCTTTATCTTTACTTTTCAGGAAGTAAAGATAAGTAGACCCTACTCTGGAATTGGTAGATTGAACATTGCAAAGAAGTTACATTTTGTTGTTATGGGCTTGAGGTAGATAAAGAGGAATTTTGGGAATTTAGGCTTGTGTTCCCTAGAGCTGCTGCTCCATTAGAGGTGGAGTGGTCATTTAGAGACAAATAACTTTGGTGTTCTGCAGGCCTGTGATTACTGAGTTTGCACTAATGTATTGTGTTATTTTATTTGCAGCATCAGCACTGAATTTTTGGCACTCATGAAAAAGGTGTCCAAATCTCCACTTGTGATGGATGTTCTTAACATTCAAGGTGTGCAGAGATCATTAGAGAGACTGGCAGACTTACTTGGGAAGATACAGAAAGCACTGGGAGAATACTTGGAAAGGGAGAGGTCCTCTTTCCCTCGGTAAGCGGTTGGCTCCTGAAGTAATCTAATGTTTCTGTGCAGGAATTGTTGTACTGCTCTGTAAAGCCTCTGCCAGTTTTTCTGTGGTGCATATATATGAGATGTTATGACCATTTCCATATGTATTGTCTATATACAGAATTCAGTTACAGCTACTTCTCAGGAAGTGGGACTGACACTTCCCTTACTTGCTCATCTGTGGCTGGTTGCAGGATTTGGATATTGCCTAGGGAACTATTGCAGCTGTTTTCTGTAAACTTAGGAGGTTTTTCTGCCATTTGATTGAAGGACAGTGTCTAAATTGTTACAGTCCAGTATTTAGGTCATTGATTTTGTCTTACCTGTAGTCCTCAACTAATTTGTCATTTAGCACGAAAAAATGAGGGAGGTACTGAGTGGGAGTATTGACTTGATAGGCAGTTCAGTCCCAAACTCTACTGGGATTTCAGAGATGGATAAGTAAAGAAAATGATCCACAGTGTGGAGCATGTATACACTTCTGTATGGTAGAGATCACATGAACTTATTGGTAGCACTGAGGTATAACTGCTAGCAAACCTACGGTTCATGCACTCTTGCAGTGTTGAGGAAATGATTGTCAGTTACTTCCACGTAGTGGGCATGGATGAAACATAAATCATAAATCAAAAGTGGTAGTTGGAGTTCTGATACAGATCTAATTTTATGTGATTAATAGGTTCTACTTTGTTGGTGATGAAGACTTGCTTGAAATCATTGGAAACAGCAAAAACGTTGCGAAGTTGCAGAAACACTTCAAGAAAATGTTTGCTGGAGTTTCTAGCATTATTCTCAATGAAGACAATTCTGTGGTTCTTGGGATATCCTCACGTGAAGGAGAGGAGGTACAGCTGCCATATTTCTTTCTAAATAAAACTCTGAAAATAAGTGAATGTGGGCTGACTTAAACCTTTAATTCTTGCAGGTGCTGTTCAAAACACCTGTCTCCATCACAGAACATCCCAAGATCAATGAGTGGCTCACTCTTGTTGAGAAAGAAATGAGAGTGACCCTTGCTAAATTGCTTGCGGAGTCTGTTACTGAAGTAGAAATCTTTGGAAAAGCAACTTCAATTGATCCAGCAGTCTACATCTCTTGGATTGACAAATACCAGGTATTCATGTGGAACACTTAAGTATACTGCAGCTAGGTTACTTCAGCAAGGAAAACCATCTGATGAGGGTTTTTTTGCACAGGCTCAGCTTGTTGTGCTGTCAGCCCAGATTGCGTGGTCTGAGAATGTGGAATCAGCCCTCAATGGTGGAGGTGGAGACAACAGTCCTCTCCAGTCTGTGCTAGCCAATGTTGAGGTCACACTCAATGTCCTGGCAGACTCTGTGCTGATGGAGCAACCACCCCTTCGCAGAAGGAAACTGGAGCACTTGGTAAGTAAAAACCTCCTTTCCTCCTCAGGGTTTGCAGGTGAGCATTTTTAAATTTTAATGAAAAAAGAGATCAGTCTAAGACTTTCTATTCCTCCAGGGAAAGGTTTTGCGCAATTTAAGCAATTAACATTAAGGCCTGATCCTTAATGTAGGTGGTGGTAGTTTTTCACTCTAGTCAGCTTAATGCATGATACCATATTATAGACTATCTCAATGAATTGATCTTCATACTGGATCTTCCAGGTATGGAGGTTACTAATTTTTTTTCATTCAAACGTGAAATGTGTCATTAACCTGCTTATTATTGTAATTATAATATGCTTTTTTTTTGTAGATAGGGATTGGAAGTGGGGGGAGAGTTAAAATCATCCTGGATTATTTCTAGAGGGAAATACCAGGTTTCTGGCAAGTAAAATACCATGTTCAGTAATGTAAAGGATTAACTAGCTAACAGGACCAAAGTGCTTTGCTGTAAACTAGGAAAGTCATTAAGAACAGTAGGGAGCGTTGTTTTGACTTTCTAGCAACAGATTTTAAGGCAGAGACTGGTTTTAGGTCATGCTTTCTAAGTGATGGCAATTCACTGTGCTAATCTGAGAAGCTGTAGGATTCTTGTCTTTATTAGCCTGTCTTTATTGGCTTATATTGCTGGGCTCTTAAAGAGTTACTTCATTCTCCAGATCACCGAGTTGGTGCACCAGAGAGATGTTACAAGATCACTGATCAAAAGCAAGATCGACAACTCCAAATCCTTCGAGTGGCTCAGCCAAATGCGGTTCTACTTTGATCCAAAGCAAACAGATGTGTTGCAGCAGCTCTCCATTCAGATGGCAAATGCCAAATTCAACTATGGTTTTGAGTACCTTGGCGTTCAGGATAAGCTGGTACAGACTCCTCTCACTGACCGCTGCTACCTGACAATGACACAAGCCCTGGAGGCAAGACTTGGAGGATCACCATTTGGTAAGTTTGTGAGACAAGTGTATAAAATTCTTATCTTCTGTAATATATATGAGAATGAGTGGTTTAGAAGAATTTCCAGCGAGGTATCAGCAAAGGCAGGTTTAACATGAATTTGTAAGAGCACAACAAATTCTACGGCAAGGTTCATTTTATTACATACTATATATATAAAGCACACAAGGAAAAATCAGATTAAAAGCAATCTAAAATGGTTTATGTGGAGACTGGGGACACAGAAGGATAAGCAGGGATAACAGTAAGGGATGCAAAGGGTTAAGGGAGACTACCATTGGGTCACAAGGGTCAGAGTGGACTCACTTGCCAAACTTAGCTTCAGACTGGATCAAGTCTAAAGGATTTAGCAATGCTTAATTACCTGATCTACACAGTAACAGCAGTACTTGAACAGTTGATTAATTTAAAACAAAATGACTCAGTAGGATTTTTTATAAGCATAGCAGTAACTTGACAAGAAGTTTACCTTAATTATAGACCTAAATTGGCAACACTCATAAAGCACACAGGCATGAAGTATGTGTAAAGATATACCTATTAAAAATTCCCCTTGAATTGAGTGAAATACATCGAATGCCTTTGCATCTCTCCACAAATGAAGGGTTGGATCTCAAGGAGTGGGGGGTATCAGCTTAGGTTCAGTTGTCAGCTTTCATTGGCAATCCTCTATTGCAGACTGGAGAGATGGCAAGGTCCAAGAGGCATCCCAGTGAGAGGGAGATCCTGGTCACATCTCGCTGCATTCCAGGAGATCTCAAAGGGTCTCACTTAGGATCACTGTTTACAGAGTTGCAAAATTATTGACTTTAGTCATCAGTATTTTTTCATCCTGGCCACAATCTGAGTTTGCAGTTACTGGAATTTTCCTGGAAAAGTCCAACAACAAAAATATTATTCTACTTGGTCTGTTATTCAGACAGAAAAAATACTAAGTCTCAAGGCTATTAATGGGAAAACAGGAGCTTCTTAGACAACAGAAGCTGTGGGAGAAGACAGAGTTTCTGATAAGCTCAAGGGAAGCTAACTGGTGCCATTAATGTAGGCCAAGGCCTAACAAGCATTTCTGAAGCTGTAGTGGGGCCTGGGGTGGGGTTTAGGGGATGGACTGGGGAAAGGATGTACCCCCTCAATACAGTGTTAATGTGAACATGTGGACACTTGTAACTAAGATACCAAACAATAAAGTGGTCTTCTGGGGAAGTCAAAACAGTTTTAGGTTTTGTTTGAATCCTCTTGAACAGACACCTTCAGAATCCACGTGGTGGTGGATTACATGAGTTGGCAGTGCTACTCAGATGGTAAACACTAAAGTATGTCCATCCCATTTCAAAAATAGGTCCTGCTGGTACTGGTAAAACAGAATCAGTTAAAGCTCTTGGACATCAGCTTGGCCGCTTTGTGTTGGTTTTCAACTGTGACGAAACGTTTGACTTCCAGGTAAGCTGTTTGATTAAAATAATGTAGTCTTTGTTAACAAGCAGTAGGAATCTCTTCAGAGCTCTGAAAAGCCAGTAGTGTTTATTTTCAAGGTGATTATGTGTAACTCTTAACTGAGCTGGTATCTGTGGGTCATATAGAACCTCTGTAACAAAAAAATGCCTAAAGCAGTAGTGGGACAGAACATTGCTAGAGCAGAGGTTCTGGGTTTTTTGAACAGTTCTGTAACAACAAATGGAGGGAAAGGAGGAGAAAGTACAGGGGCAGGGGCTTTAGGAAAGTGTCTTAAATTGTGTCGTGTGCATTGATAGTACTGGTTTAATGAGGAGCAGATGAGAGTGTGAGACTGCTGAAGTAGCTGTACTAGTACCAAATTACCCTTTACAACACAGCTGTGCCATTTACCTCAGTGTGTGAAGAATTCTTCAAAACTAAGAAAATTTATCCAGGTATTTGAAGATTAATGACATCTTCAAACTGAGAACCAGATGAAATGCCTCTGTAAACTGTAACAGCAAATCATCTTCAAATAAAAACCTTAGTCAAGTGTATAAAAAACAATATAAAACATGGACAAGGAATCACTAAACTTTACGGACTCTGCCAGGTTGCCCATGTGTGGATTTTTTTCTGTACAGCTGTATTTTGACCAGATCAGGATTCCATTTAGCCAGCATTTGGCTTGTAGGATGACTGTAAGAAAACGCCTAGGGAGTATTCATATCATAGATAATGTGATCCTTCCTTGCTCCATCTCCCTTCCTCCCTCTGGCAGTTAAGAGGATCAGAATGTCCCAGCAGAAATGTGTTAACTCTTTTCATGCTCCAGTGAACCTTTCTTCATGTACTTTTTCTCCCCTTAAATCCGCTTGGCACACTTGGTTCTGTAACATCTTTACCAAATTGTTCCACTGTGCACTATTAGTACACACTTCATGAAAGAGCACTTTTTTTTTTGTTCTTATTTAATGATTCCTGAGTTCTTGTAGTAGAAAAGACAGTGAATAATTAATTCCTATTCATCTGAAACCAGTAGAATCTAGGCCTCTGTCATATTGCCTCATGTTGCCTTCTACAGAATCTTACCTTAAAGGTTATTCATTATGTGGAAAGATTATCATACTCTGGCCATCCAATTTGCTTTTCTGAAATATTTTGTAATTCTTGTATCCTCCTTGCAATAAAGGACTAGAACTGCACCTGGTGTTAATGGTATTAGCAAACAAAACATTATGCAGTGGACTTAGTTTGCCTGTTTTGGAACACACTGCAGTACAGGACGGAGTGATACAGAGCTATGGTTGTGTTCTGTGGGTTTGTGAAACAGTGGAAGCTGAACGTCAGAACCTTTTCATAACTCTTACAATACTACAAATACAGTAACCTACAAATAACTACAGCTTCTTCCTGCCTTGGATGCATTGTATAAATGCTCTTTCCTGCTCCCTTTGCTGATGCAATTGAGTGAATTTTCCCCTCTCCATGCAGGCAATGGGACGCATCTTTGTGGGACTTTGCCAAGTGGGTGCGTGGGGCTGCTTTGATGAGTTCAACAGACTGGAGGAGCGAATGCTCTCTGCCGTTTCACAGCAAGTGCAGTGCATCCAGGAAGCCTTGCGAGAGCATTCCAACCCCAACTATGACAAGAGTATGTAATTCTTCTCTAACATCCTTCATGCTGTTTTTGTTGCTCGGCTACATTTCTTGCAAATAATGCAAGGATGAAGCTACTTTATGTCAAAACTTAAATATTTGATGTAACTTTCGGCTGGTCAAAATTTATGTTGTTTGAGTTGCAGTACTGGAGAACCTGCTGTCCATTACTACAGGAAACTAAAACAAAATAAAGTATGACTTCAGTTCTCAGAGTGATTGATCACTGACTCAGGTATAACTAAATGCACTCTCTTTTCAGCTGCAACACCCATTACCTGTGAGCTGCTGAACAAGCAAGTCAAAGTGAGCCCTGACATGGCTATCTTCATCACCATGAATCCTGGCTATGCAGGCAGGTCCA
This sequence comes from Eopsaltria australis, assembly GCA_034509425.1. Classification (NCBI taxonomy): domain Eukaryota; kingdom Metazoa; phylum Chordata; class Aves; order Passeriformes; family Petroicidae; genus Eopsaltria; species Eopsaltria australis. Next base: position 4,513,128 of record JAVTVJ010000012.1, on the reverse strand, counting down.
ATCTGCCTGACAACTTGAAGAAGTTGTTCCGTAGCTTGGCAATGACAAAACCAGACCGTCAGTTGATTGCCCAGGTCATGCTGTACTCCCAAGGTTTCCGTACTGCTGAAGTTCTTGCCAATAAGATAGTACCATTCTTCAAGTGAGTAACAAGTTTGTCTCCAGTCAGTAACAGTAGAACTTACTGTAATATTCTTTGCAGCTCACTAAGCACATTGTGCAGCAATCATTTCAAGCAATAGTTATGAGTAAAGAATGACATTTACTGAGTGTTGTGTTGGTTCATATTAAGAATCAAATTATGTTTTGTCTCTTTTGTTTCTTAGGCTTTGTGATGAACAGCTGTCCTCCCAGAGTCACTATGACTTTGGTCTGAGAGCACTGAAGAGTGTGCTGGTTAGTGCAGGTAATGTGAAGAGGGAGAGGATTCAGAAGATAAAGCGGGAGAAAGAAGAGCGTGGTGAAGTTGTTGATGAGGGAGAAATCGCTGAGAACTTGCCAGAGCAAGAGGTAACGTGTATGCAAAGCTCTTCTGTGATAGAGGATGCACGCTAAGCAAAGAAAGTAACCCTTCAGTGTTTACCATTTAGTATTAAGCCATGCAAATAAGATAATGTTGGTTACCAAAGGTAATTTAATAGCTTAAAAGCACCAAGTTAAACATGTCTTTCAAGTCCCTGAATCATACTGAAAAACTCATTTCTATGAGATGGTGCATCCATGACACTTACTGCTGCTCAGAGTTTCAGCAAAAATTCAAAATTTATTATGCCAAAAGCATAATGAAGAGGCATAAGAAACCAGACTTGTATAAACTGAAAATCAGTAGGAAATCATTGGGTAGTTCCAAAGTTGAAACCACATCAATGATTGTTTTGACTAAGACTACCCTGGTCTGGTACTTAATCAGTAAAGTATTTAGTGAAGTATTCCTTGTCAAATACATTGGGTAAAGTGAATTAACAAAAAAATCTTAAATGAAATGTTACACTGTCTCTCTGCAGATCCTGATCCAAAGTGTATGTGAAACTATGGTACCAAAACTGGTTGCAGAAGACATTCCACTGCTGTTCAGTCTCCTTTCTGATGTATTCCCTGGAGTACAGTATCATCGTGGAGAGATGACAGCCTTGAGAGAGGAACTTAAGAAAGTGTGTCAGGAAATGTACCTTACCTATGGTGATGGAGAAGAAGTTGGTGGCATGTGGGTTGAAAAGGTAAAATATAAAACTGAAAATGTGGAATTGAAGTTTATGTATATATTCATTTTATATTATGAAAGGTGGAAAGCTTTTAAATTTTCCTTGTCTTGAACAAACACTACCTGAAATCTTAGATTAACTGCTGAGGCTAATTGGTACATTATTTCTTGTGTCACAGGTTCTTCAGCTGTATCAGATTACACAGATAAATCATGGTTTGATGATGGTTGGTCCCTCTGGAAGTGGAAAGAGCATGGCTTGGAGAGTACTTCTGAAGGCTCTTGAACGACTGGAAGGTGTGGAAGGTGTTGCTCACATTATAGATCCAAAAGCAATCAGCAAAGATCACCTCTATGGTACTTTAGATCCAAACACCAGAGAATGGACAGATGGCTTGTTTACACATGTCCTGAGAAAGTAAGTCTTTAATAACACCAATAGAAAATGTCTATTACATTTGTGCCAAGGATAATCTCACCTTACTGAATCTTAATTGTCTCCTTCAATGAATATTTCCTTTAATATAGAATCATAGACAACGTGAGAGGTGAACTGCAAAAACGTCAGTGGATTATCTTTGATGGTGATGTAGACCCTGAATGGGTTGAGAACTTGAACTCTGTTTTGGATGACAACAAACTTCTGACTCTGCCAAATGGAGAACGTCTCAGCCTCCCACCAAATGTAATGATACTTCTTTTACAGTGTGTTTATGTGCTATATATAGGCTTGGTGGTTTAATTTAATATGTACTAGTGTTGTCCTTCTTTCACGTCACAAGCAAAATAATACTGAGTTCAGATTGTGGTTTGCTGGAGTTAGGAGTTTTTGTAGAAACATTTCATGTTACACTTACTTTGATCCTCTAAGACAAAATGTGAATTATCTAGGTTGTATGGTAAATGTCAATAATGATGAACTTACCTTAGGACAGTATAATGATGAGGTTGATTATTCAGAATCTAAATGCAAATTTGCATATTTTAAAAGGTCTGTTTTTTCAGGGAAAGGGTTTTTGTATTATTTTGCTCTTGGTTGGTTGTTTCAGACTCTTGTTTTAAATTTCTATTTGTCAGGTGCGTATCATGTTTGAAGTACAGGATCTGAAATACGCCACTTTGGCTACCGTGTCAAGGTGTGGTATGGTCTGGTTCAGTGAGGATGTTCTCAGTACAGACATGATATTCAATAACTTCCTGGCCAGACTAAGAAGCATTCCTCTGGATGAAGGTGAGGAGGAAGCTCAGCGCAGGCGAAAGGGCAAAGAAGATGAAGGAGAAGAAGCAGCATCCCCAATGTTGCAGGTATAACTTAGATTACATTATGGCATAAAGTAGTAAAAATGCTTGTATCACAGGTACCCCATACATAGAATTTATGACAGCCTATCATAGGAAAGCTGTCTTGCTCCTTACATATTTTTTCTTTCTTAAACGTGAAGGATTTCAAACCTTAAACAAAATCATTTCCTTCTGCCTGGTAGTCAAATGAGAAGCAAATACTTTGAGCGGTGTTTGTCTCCCCCAACAGATTCAGAGAGATGCTGCAACAATAATGCAGCCATACTTCACATCCAATGGCCTGGTAACCAAGGCCCTTGAACACGCTTTCAAGCTGGAGCACATCATGGACCTCACCCGCCTGCGCTGCCTTGGCTCCCTGTTCTCCATGCTGCACCAAGCTTGCCGCAACGTGGCCCAGTACAACGCCAACCATCCCGACTTCCCCATGCAGATAGACCAGCTGGAACGTTACATCCAGGTAAATGCAGACTGCTGTTAAGGGACTCCTGTGTTTGCCTAGATTTGAGTTATTCACTGAGTTCCATTCCATTACTCCAAAACCAATAGCTGCTGTTGCTGCTTCTTACAGAGGTACCTGGTCTATGCGATACTGTGGTCTCTTTCTGGAGACAGTCGTTTGAAAATGAGGGCAGAGCTGGGAGAATACATTAGGAGAATCACCACTGTGCCACTGCCAACTGCACCCAACATACCTATAATTGACTATGAGGTAAACCTTTCTTGTGCTGGAAATGTTGCTCTTTCATTTTCTTAAAAGCTTGCTTTAGATTTTAGAGGCAAACATGGAGAATAAACTGCTAGACTATCTTAAATTTTACAGTTTCACAGTTCAGCAAACAAGCTGCTTGTTTAAATAAAGACATCAAATTTGATGTCACATAAAAAAATAAACTAAGGTTGAGCTGGATTTCTATTCTAAATTGTCTGATCATGTTTTTGTGCTTCTAGGTGTCCATTACAGGTGAATGGGTGCCGTGGCAATCCAAAGTTCCTCAGATTGAAGTTGAAACACACAAAGTTGCAGCTCCTGATGTTGTAGTGCCAACTCTGGATACAGTTCGCCATGAAGCATTGCTGTACACTTGGCTGGCAGAACACAAACCTCTGGTGCTCTGTGGCCCACCAGGTTCTGGAAAGACCATGACCCTCTTCAGTGCTCTCAGAGCTCTGCCTGACATGGAGGTACACAAGGGAGTGTGTGTGTGTGTCTGCGCACGTGTGTATGAATTACAGAGTCGTAGCAAGTCTTTACTCTTCTTAAGATTAAAGATAGCATGGAAGTTATTTCCTAGCCAGAACTCAGTGATAGCTTCACTTCAGTCGTGTATATATAACAAAACATAAAAATCACATAGAGGCAAATACAAATTGATTACTCAAGAGCCTTAGCTTAAAACTGCTCTCTTTGTTTGCCACTTCAGTAACAGAGGATCATTCCTGCATTCAATATTTAAAAACCTTTGCAAATGTTTAAGACTAGCTCTCATCCTTCTGTGTGTTTAGGTGAAGTGGCAGTTATATGAGGCTGTGATATTCAGAGTAGAGGGTGGGGCAAGAAGCGTTGCTGCATGGTAAATGGAGAACCTGCAGTGAGAAGCAAGGAGTATTTAGGCTGTATATGGCTGTATATATATGGTAACATGCCTGTAATGTGAATGTATATGTACTTTCATTGTGAACAGCTGAACATACCTGTTTTCAGGACTCCTGATGCACTCTCTTTCAGTCCTTAGTGTATTTTAATTTTTTTTTCACTATTCTCTTTTTAAGGTGGTTGGACTCAACTTTTCAAGTGCTACCACTCCAGAACTGCTGTTGAAAACTTTTGATCACTATTGTGAATACAGGCGTACCCCTAATGGAGTGGTGCTGGCTCCTGTGCAGTTAGGAAAGTGGCTGGTGCTGTTCTGTGATGAAATCAACTTGCCAGATATGGATAAGTATGGCACACAGAGAGTCATATCCTTCATTAGACAGGTTTGTTTTTCTTTGTAATCAACTGTATCAGAACTGCTGCTTTCAGGGAAACACAATGTTCCACTGATTTGATTTTATTTTTATGTTTTTGTTCCAGATGGTGGAACATGGAGGATTCTACCGTACATCTGACCAGACATGGGTGAAACTGGAGAGAATTCAGTTTGTTGGTGCATGTAATCCACCTACTGATCCTGGAAGAAAACCTCTGTCACATAGGTAATGTATCTAGAAAATTCTATGTAACAACAGAATAGGAGTTAAAACTGAAGCATTGATTATGTAATCTGTTCTTAATACACTTGTTTAACAACAGCTGTGCTGAAACTGTATTCCTTGCTTTTGCATTACCTGCTGCTTGGTTCTTACTGTGACAGCCTGGCAGTGGACACAGTGTTAGGCTGTTGAATCACCTGTCTGAAACACTTGAGAATGCTTTTTGGTCGAAGTCATTAAGGAACAATCAAACCAACTGCAGCTACTGCTGATGATTTTGAATAGAGCAGTTATTTAATTTTGGAAAAAGATAATGGAGAGAATACAGATTGTAATTTGACTTTCTCTACTGTGTGATATGCTAATCTTCCAGATTTTTGCGACATGTTCCTGTGGTTTATGTGGACTATCCTGGGCCAGCTTCACTTACTCAGATATATGGAACATTCAATCGTGCAATGCTGAGGCTGATCCCATCACTTCGCACATATGCAGAACCTCTCACTGCCGCTATGGTAGAATTCTACACAATGTCTCAGGTAACTTGTTAAGTGCAACTCCAAACTCCAGTTAGAAGACTTTCTTTTATGCTGAATCATTTAACATGCATTGTTTGCCTTTCATATGGATAATGTGTACAAGAACTCAACTAATTACTTGAGTTCTGGCAAAAACTACTGACTTACGCTGTCAGAGTAAAATCTTGCAATGCCAAGACCTTTAAAAAAATATGGTGCAACTTTCAGATAAAGTAACTAATTAAGTTTAAATTTTTAGGAGAGATTCACTCAAGACACGCAGCCACACTACATCTACTCACCTCGTGAAATGACTCGGTGGGTGAGAGGTATATTCGAAGCATTAAGACCACTAGAAACCTTACCAGTTGAAGGCCTTATCAGGATTTGGGCCCACGAAGCCTTACGTCTCTTCCAGGACAGGTAAAATCATCATGAGCTGGGGAGGCAGACCATAAAGAGATGAAAATTAATTTTCTCTACTCCTTGCCAACTTTCATTAGAGCATCAAACTGAAGTGTGCTTCATGTTAAATAGCTAGAATACCAATGAGAATATTTCCCTTCACTCCATCTTGATTCTCTTGGGAGTTGTATCTGTACAAAGCAGATAGTGCTGTCATGTGGTGTGATTATATCCTGCTATTACAGTATCCTGTACTCACTGGCTTACTTCTTTATCCAGACTTGTGGAAGATGAAGAGAGACGCTGGACTGATGAGAACATTGACATGGTTGCTCTGAAACACTTCCCCAACATTGACAAAGAAAAAGCTATGAGCAGACCTATCTTATACAGCAACTGGCTGTCAAAGGCAAGTTAAAAAAAAAAACAACTCAAATAGCTTGGATGTAACTGAGTGACACAGCTCTTATGACTGTATTGAGGTGATAATCGGTGCCCATCATTCTGTTAAATTGATCTCCAAGAAATTTTTACTATGATTATCTGAAGTGAACTCTGCCACAAAGTTAATAGCTGTTATGCCAAGGATGCTATTTTAAGAGCTACCATGGGATGTAAAGGCAGTATTAAATATTTCTCAAGAATAGCGTGACACTACCAGGTGACTGTTATTCCTTATGGAATCTCTTGGATAAGGCAGTGACCCTTGAGCAACACTGATATTACACATTTTCTGGTGATCTGTTTCTTAAAATCTGAAGTGATCCATCTGGACAGCTTGTACAAATCACAGTGAGTTGAGGCAAAAGTCCACCTAACTTGCTACCTATCTCTGACCAATAGTAAGTGACTGGAAAAGGCTGTTTAAAATAAACTGGGGAAGGGAGTAAGTCTGTAGTGCTACTTCCCAGTCTCTGTGGTAACTAGCAGCACAGGCTCAGCCTGTAGGTTCAGTAGATCCAGTGTTTAAACTCCATGCTGCTGTCTGTGGCGCTCTAGGTGGTGGACATGTTCTTGTGCAAGTTAAATGAGTGCAGTGTTCTTAAGTTTTTGTAGAGGATAGCTACTTAAAGTATTCTAGTAGTTCTGCTTTTGTGGACTCATAAATTTGCCCCTAACTAAATCCTCCTAATCTAATTTCCATACTGTATTGACTGGTTCTTTTAGGATTATATCCCAGTGGATCAAGAAGAATTGAGAGACTATGTGAAAGCCAGGCTTAAGGTCTTTTATGAAGAAGAACTTGATGTACCACTTGTCCTGTTCAATGAAGTCCTGGATCATGTGTTAAGAATTGACCGGTAAGTTCAGACTTCCATTGCAATTTGTGTAAGCAGTATTTAGAGTTAGTCTAAAGCTGAATAGTCTCGCTCCAGAGTAAGAATGGAGCATGGTCTCTTTGCCTGTAGAAAATACACTGCCAGCCTCCAGATAGCAGCATTCTATCTGGAAAGGTGTGTCAGTTTTGGTACTAATGTGAAGCTTAGGTGTTCTAGGAAAAGCTTCAGTAAGTTGCTAACACTTACCGGTCACACTTGGTTGTGTTCTTTTTCAGAATCTTCCGTCAGCCACAGGGCCACTTGCTGCTAATTGGAGTCAGTGGAGCAGGGAAAACAACCCTGTCAAGATTTGTTGCCTGGATGAACGGTTTGAGTGTCTACCAAATCAAGGTGTGCTGTTTTAAGTTCTAAGAACCTGTTAGTCAAAACTCCCACTTATATATTGGCCCCTAAAATCCCATTAAAAGCTAAGCCAAAATGTTAATGACCAGTGTTAACTGTTACCAGGTTCACAGAAAATATACAGGTGAAGATTTTGATGAAGACCTTAGGACAGTATTGAGACGTTCTGGCTGTAAAAATGAAAAAATAGCTTTTATTATGGATGAGTCGAATGTCTTGGATTCTGGATTCCTGGAGAGAATGAACACTCTCCTAGCCAATGGAGAGGTAAGAAGATATTAAGTAAATATTTTCTACATCTTTTTACAACCATAAACTACAACAGAAGTGTCTTTTGAATTAGGTTCCTGGTCTCTTTGAAGGAGATGAATATGCTACCCTCATGACTCAGTGCAAAGAAGGAGCACAGAAAGAAGGTTTAATGTTAGATTCACATGAGGAACTCTACAAATGGTTCACCAGCCAAGTTATTCGCAATCTCCACGTAGTGTTCACTATGAATCCATCTTCTGAGGGCCTGAAGGACAGGGCAGCTACCTCTCCTGCACTCTTCAACAGGTAATTGCTGCATATTCCAACATGTTTTACAGGTACCATTAAAACACTGCTTTTGGGGAAGACTTCACGAATGCTTTCTGTTTCAGATGTGTCTTGAACTGGTTTGGAGACTGGTCAACTGAGGCACTGTACCAAGTCGGAAAAGAGTTCACAAGCAAAATGGATCTTGAGAAACCAAATTACATTGTGCCTGATTACATGCCAGTTGTGTATGATAAGCTGCCACAGCCACCATCGCACAGGGAGGCTATTGTTAATAGCTGTGTGTTTGTTCATCAGACTCTTCACCAGGTATGTTATTATTACATTGCTTAACTTACACTTACCTCTAGGCCATGGCATCATGCACCAGTTTCCTAAAAACTATGATCCTTGGCATCCAAACAAATTTTAAAGCCGTGCATACTCTACAACGTTTTGTTTCCTAAAGGCTAATGCTCGGCTGGCAAAACGAGGAGGCAGAACCATGGCAATCACACCACGCCACTATTTGGACTTCATCAACCATTATGCCAACTTGTTCAATGAGAAGCGAAGTGAATTGGAGGAACAGCAAATGCATTTGAATGTTGGTCTCAGAAAAATCAAGGAAACAGTTGATCAGGTGTGTGTCTTTAAAACTTTTCCCTCTGTAATTCTGGAGTGAGTAAATAGATCTCAGTGCTCAATATGAGTTCTCTCTTCCATCTTACAATCAATCTCAGGTGGAAGAATTACGGCGTGACCTAAGAATAAAGAGTCAGGAGCTGGAAGTGAAAAATGCAGCAGCCAATGACAAGTTGAAGAAGATGGTGAAAGATCAACAGGAAGCTGAGAAGAAAAAGGTAAAAATTTTTGTTAAATCTCTATACATAGCAACTATTTCATTTACAAAACAGAGCCTACAGAGCAAGTACTGGCCGAATATCAGCTTCTAAAACACAGTATTTTGTCTGTGAAATTTCTTTATAGGTTATGAGCCAGGAGATTCAGGAACAGCTGCACAAGCAGCAGGAGGTCATTGCAGACAAGCAGATGAGTGTGAAAGAAGATCTTGACAAGGTGGAGCCTGCTGTCATTGAAGCTCAGAATGGTTAGTACCTCAAGAGATCACACTGTAGTCTTGGATCTAAAACTGGTCTATGAGAATGTGTTTTCTTGTCATCTGAGTTGGTCCTGTCTAATAAAAGTGTAGTCTCCTAGCATGGGGCTGAACAGTTGAAGAAATGCCTGTTTTAAATTCACAGTCTTTAAGCTGTGATTTTGTGCTGTATTTTTTTTCTGTGTGTAATAGTACCCATCTGATACTTGATACTCTTTCCATGGCTTGTGGCTTAGTTTCTGGCAGACCAGCTGTAGAAAGAGCAGTGATGCCTTGCTGCTGCACAGACAGCATACAGTCAAGCTGTCCATTCATTAAACTGCGTAGACAAATCACTAGTTTGAGTGAATCATCTTTAGGCAGCAGAGTAAGTTGCCTGTGCCCATTTAGCAAGTTGACATTTGTGGAAATGTGTCTTGTAGTTACTCAGTAATGTCTGCTCCTTCAATAACGTCATACTCCTTTTTAGAATCTTGAAGCATTTTTACAAATCTGGGGTACTCTACTGAGCTTTGCTAACTGTTTGTTTTCTTCCCAATCAACACTCTTCATCTTTCTGGCACTGGTTAGCTGTGAAGTCAATAAAGAAGCAGCACCTGGTAGAGGTCCGTTCCATGGCTAATCCACCTGCAGCAGTTAAGTTGGCACTGGAGTCCATCTGCCTGCTGTTAGGTGAAAGCACCACTGACTGGAAACAGATACGTTCCATCATCATGAGGGAGAACTTCATTCCAACAATTGTTAACTTCTCTGCTGAGGAAATCAGGTAAAGTGCAAGTGTGAGAGATTCATGTGAACAAACCGTTTGCAAAGAACAGAGGGTCTTAACTGGACTTTCCTGTGTGTAATTGCTTTGGTAGCATTTGACTTCTTTTGACACCAGCTTTTTGCACATGGTGAACATGCAGGTGGTACAGGAAATAGACTGCTGAAGCCAAGGTGTACCATGAAAACTGGGGCAAAGTTAGCTGCTTGTTGTGTGACTCAGTGGCATGATTGCAAATCAGTGTGTTGGTGTCCAAAGCCACATTGTCAGTTGAAAATGGTTTTACAGCAATAACAGACCAGGCTGTTGAGGGCTTTATTTGGCTTAGAAGGTCAGCTTCCTAGCTGGCTCTAAGTGTGAGCAGAAGGTCATACTAGAGACATCTGAATTCCTTCCAACTCCAGTTTTTTCGGAGCAGAGTTAAGCAGTTTTTGAATGACTAATTTTAAAATATTGATAAAAGTTTTTTATCACCTGTAAGCTGTAATTTCTGAAACAACATGTTGAACATCCCAGCTACTACTCAGCAAAACTGACAGGAAATGTTTCTTGTCAGCTGTGGAAGGCAGGCTAGATAAAAGGGATACTGAGCACCTGTGTGCTGACATAGAGTGTACTCATGCTATCTGTTAAAATTTTTACCTTGCAGTGATGCCATCCGGGAGAAGATGAAGAAAAACTACCTGTCAAATCCAAGTTACAACTATGAAATTGTAAACAGAGCATCACTGGCCTGTGGACCTATGGTGAAATGGGCAATTGCACAGGTAAAGTCAGCTTGAGGAAGTAAAGGCAAGATGAAAAGACTGAGCCAGAAGGCACATAGCAATATCTAAGGGCTGTGAATTTGCCTTCATTCAGCTAAGGATTGCAAGCTATTTTGCTTCATTGAAGTGGGGTGGATGCTTCAGATGAATGCTTATGGGGTATATAGTGCCAGAGAATTATTGGCCAGTTGTGATACAGCCTCTGCACTGAAAAATTTTAGGTTTACAGTGAACACTGGTGGATACTTTCTGTATGTGATGCCATTCTACAGGACAAGACAGTTCTCCACTGGAAAATTAAGTGCAGTCCTCTTAATGAGACTGCATTTGTCTTGCCTCAGAGTAGGACACAGTCAAGGCAGTTCTGCCAGGGTCTTTTAGGCAGACTTCTATGTATTTGACTAGTTTCCTAAAGGAATTGGTTTTGGGAATCTTGCCCCCAGAGTGATACCCAAGAATGGTTTTACTTGCTTGTTGGTGTTTAGTACAGCAAAATGCTTAAAACTCTGCCTGCTTGGAATGGCATGGTCTGGAGAGACTGTATTTAACTTGAATCTTGCCAACAGGCCCTGTCATAATTGTTCTGTGGCTTAGCTTTATTTATTTCACTGCTAAGAAGGGCAGATTAGCAACAGTTCTGGCATGGACACCCCATTGAGTATGTATGTAAAATGATGCTGTGCTTCTTAATGTGGTCTGAACCTTTTGAGTGACTTTGTGTAAGTCTACAGAGCAGTACAAGGATCTTGCAAAAAGCTATTGCTTATGTTTCTGTGCTTAATCTGTACTAGAGTCCTAGGGACTGATAAACAATACTAAGTTTCTCTTAAGTAGTTACTAATTCTTACACAGGTCAGAAGTACATAAATTTTAAAAGATGCAGTTGATAGTATGTACCTGTATGCTTTGGTTCCTGTTAACACATGTCATTTTAGAAAGTATAAAGGTTCTATCTACCATTTGCAGCTGAACTACGCTGATATGTTGAAGAGAGTGGAACCTCTGCGCAATGAACTGCAGAAGCTGGAGGATGATGCCAAAGACAACCAACAGAAAGCAAATGAAGTGGAGCAAATGATTCGTGATCTTGAGGCCAGTATTGCCCGTTACAAAGAAGAATATGCTGTGCTGATTTCAGAGGCTCAAGCTATTAAGGCAGACCTGGCTGCTGTAGAAGCAAAAGTAAGACTTCATATACCAATAATTTTGATTCTTTAGTCTTTGACAGTCCAAAATTGAATTGTTTTTTGAACTTGAGAGTGGACTTGGTTGCTTCCTCTGTGCAGTGCATTTGAACTGTTTCATCTTTGGATGTCATGAGGCTTCTCAAGAAACCTGTCTGAAGTTAGAGAAATATCAACTCATGTTGCTACTTGATTAACAAGACAGTTCTCATAAGGTTTAAGATACGTAGAAAGCCTTTGAAAACAGGCATAGATGTAGTGGGATTGTAATGTCTACTGGATTTCAAGGAGAGGAGTGTGGGTTTCTGTGTATACTTGATCTCATGGTTAGTACTTTGCTACTGTACTAATACTTGTCACTTTTAAGTTTCTCAAGGTAACAGTTAGAATCATCTTAATAGATTAGCACTGAAGAACCCCAAATTTAATCTCATTCTGAGCTTTTAAATTTAGCTTGGGCCTTGAGTCACAATTTAAGTGTTCTGAGAGACTTGTAATGTAAGAACATTTCATCATTTAATGAATCTACTTCACCACTTATTTCTAGGTAAACCGTAGCACAGCTCTTCTAAAGAGTCTTTCTGCTGAACGTGAAAGATGGGAGAAGACAAGTGAAACTTTCAAAAACCAGATGTCCACTATTGCAGGAGACTGTTTACTTTCAGGAGCTTTTATTGCCTATGCTGGCTACTTTGATCAGCAGATGCGTCAGAATCTGTTTACTACATGGTCTCACCATTTGCAGCAAGCAAATATCCAGGTAAAGATACAGTCATGATAAGTTTTATCATGGTTTACTGCAGGAGTTAAGCTTTAGGATTAAAGATAAAGAATGGAGCTGTTGGAAAAGAACACTCCATAGAGCTGCATTTACTTAAAATGTCTTCACCAGCTGTTTGGAGACTGGCAAGTTAAATATTAACTGTGTTTGCTCCCTGCAGTTCCGCACAGACATCGCAAGGACCGAGTACCTTTCCAATGCTGACGAGCGGCTTCGCTGGCAGGCAAGTTCTCTGCCTGCAGATGATCTCTGCACTGAGAATGCCATCATGCTCAAGCGCTTTAACAGGTACTTCATTCTAAGATGTGAAGTTCTAAAGAAACGTTCTTGCAGCTGTCAGGGTTTGTGCCTATTGAATCACAGTAGCTCCTTCAAAGCACTTTTTCACTGGTGTGTGAACCTCTAATGTTTGTAAAAGCTTCTCAACCATGTGTAAATATAAAAACTGTCATTCACCTTTGCTTGCTTTTTTAATTATGCTTAGCTTTTAAAGTAAGTTGGCTTGAACTGAAGCTATTTTGTTGCAAAAATACAAACTTACCTTTCAAAACTGAAGTGAGTCATTGAACCTGCCTCAACTTAGTGAAGGAATAAACAAGGTTTTAGAGTTGAGACTAATAATGCAATGTAAATTCATAAAACTGCTTAGACACTGTCTGCAGTCAAAACCTAAATAATGAAAGTGTTCTATTATTAATTTAAGGTATCCATTGATCATTGATCCCTCCGGGCAAGCTACAGAGTTTATCATGAATGAATATAAAGACCGTAAGATAACTCGTACAAGCTTCTTGGATGACGCTTTCAGGAAGAACTTGGAAAGTGCCTTGAGATTTGGTAACCCACTTCTAGTTCAGGTTAGTGGCATGATCATGTAGAAGCTATTTAAATTCTTGAATTCTGTCCTGTGTATTAGAAAAGTTTGCATTTGTTTGCTTTAGTAACGTGCAAGTGACTTTATTTACAATTTAACAAGTAAATTAATGATATATATCATGTTAGTCCTGAGAAGAATTAGTGAGCCATAAAATCAAAAGAAGTTATTTCATTTTCTACCATTTCAAAATCAAATTCTTTTATTTTGAAATTATTTTTCTTTACTTCAACACTATAAAATTGCTTGCAAGCTGTCTGTCTCTTCCTTTGTTTTCATGTGCTTTCTCTAGCCATAGATAATGGCATCTAATATGGCATCTAGTTATCTAGAATTAAATCTTCTCTGAGGATCAGGGAGAAATTTCAGTAATAATGAAGAAATAGGCAATTATGGGAATAGTTAACTTTCACTTGAAGCGGGTGTGAGTTTTGCTTCTTAGTATGGAAATGGAAAAGATCAGTAACTGTTGCTTTTGCTCTTTAGAATAGGGCTTACATATAGTTGAGCTAACAAAATTACAACCACTAATAATACTCGTCTTCTGTACCTCTGTAGCTCAGCTACACATCTGAAGTGCAAATACCTTCTGAATGTGATCCCTATTCTAAACCAACTGCCAGTTGTTTGCTTACTAGAATTTTAAACCCCAGTTGGATTGGGAGTTTTAGCTTGAGATACTTACAAACAGCAGTCTTTAGCACATCTGTCTTCCTAGGATGTGGAGAGCTACGATCCAGTTCTGAATCCTGTTCTGAATCGTGAAGTCCGAAGAACTGGAGGCAGAGTTCTGATTACTCTGGGAGACCAAGATATTGATTTGTCACCATCCTTCGTTATCTTCCTTTCCACCAGAGATCCAACTGTAAGTAAAACCAAAAGCTGTCTTGTTTGTAGAAACAGCATGTTTAGAGAGATGAGAAAATGTTTCCCTGTTTCTTGTGACAGGTTGAATTCCCACCGGATCTCTGCTCTCGTGTTACATTTGTGAACTTCACAGTAACTCGCAGCAGCTTACAGAGCCAGTGTCTGAATGAAGTCCTGAAAGCTGAAAGACCAGATGTTGATGAAAAACGCTCTGACCTCCTCAAGCTTCAGGGTATGTTTACCAAAACTAACTTCCTCCTGTTCTAAAAGAAAACAGTGGATTTACTCTAAAAATACACCGTGAAATGTCTTCATACTCTCTGTGTTCAGGATGACCAATGGAAAAGTACACAATACACATAATTCTGAAAAACTAACATATCTGTACAATGTGACCTATTTTTTCTTCTAATTAAGGTGAATTTCAGCTGCGCTTACGTCAGTTGGAAAAATCCCTACTACAAGCACTAAACGAAGTGAAGGGACGTATCCTGGATGATGACACCATCATTACTACTCTGGAGAACCTGAAGAAGGAAGCAGCAGAGGTCACCCGAAAAGTAGAAGAGACTGATATTGTCATGCAAGAAGTGGAGACTGTTTCTCAGCAGTACTTGCCTCTTTCTACAGCTTGCAGCAGTATCTACTTTACTATGGAGTCACTGAAACAGGTAGGTTGAGTTCTTCCTATCAGGAGCTTTGTACTGGTTAAAGCTAAATAGGCACTACCCAATATTGCAGTTTAGTAGGCATACTCTGTTGGTTATCAGACAGCAGGATTGTGGAGAGAAAAAATAAACTCTCTTCTCTTTCAGATACATTTCCTGTATCAATACTCCCTCCAGTTTTTCTTGGACATCTATCACAATGTCTTATATGAGAACCCAAATCTGAAGGGAATTACAGACCATACTCATCGTCTCTCAATCATCACAAAGGATCTCTTTCAGGTTCAGTTTTTTTAACTAATAAATGTAATTCTTTAATAATTTTTGAAGGGTCAGAGTTCAAAACTCCTTACACTACTACTCTATTTTGTTCCTAGGTGGCCTTCAATCGAGTGGCACGTGGCATGCTGCATCAGGATCACATAACATTTGCCATGTTGTTGGCCCGGATCAAACTGAAGGGCACTATTGGGTAAATGTTTGTTCTCTTGCTTCACTTCAGTTGAAAAAGGGAGGGCTGCCTTGAAGGCATCTAACTGAAGTCTTCCCTTATCATTAGGGAGCCTACATATGATGCAGAATTCCAGCACTTCTTGAGAGGGAAGGAGATTGTACTAAACACTGCATCTCTCCCCAAAATCAATGGTTTGACTGTAGAGCAAACAGAGGCAATGATGAGGTTGAGCTGCCTTCCTGCATTTAAGGACCTTGTTTCAAAAGTTCAAGCTGATGAGGTAAGTGTTGGCTAAGGTCTTTCTCTCCACTGAATTATCTTCCTAAAGCTTTTCAGGTGTCTGCTGGAAGAGCTTCATGCTTACAAGTAAGCTCTCCTACTGTGGAAGGTGAAGCCCTAAAGATTAACTGGTTGTAGTTGTGGAAATAAATGTTCTTACTTCCTTCGTAACCCAGGTGTGAAACTTGTAAAGACCACACTGTTCATCACTCAAAAACAGTTTCACCATTCATCTGGCTTTGTGGTTGATCAGCTTCAGTTCCCATGGTAGCAGAAAGTGTGACAGTGCATATCTTTTGCTGCATCACTATTGTGTTATAATTATGCAGTAGAGGGGAACAGCCCCAGCCATATATAACTTCATTATGGTGGGCTTTTGGACATGCCTATGTGGAATAAGTTTGGATAGTACTCAGCTACTGAACACTGCACTTTCTCATGACTGAAGTGTTCAAAGAGTAATACATCTTTGTCTTGACTGTGAAACTGTATGTCCCAAATTGTGTCCATATCTTAAATAGATAGTATCTGTTTGGTTTGCCCTGCCTAGTTTTTATATTGGAAGTTGAATTCTTTTTACTACATCTAATTTTTCTCAAACTGTTCAGCCTGGGGTAAAATAATGTACAGCTTGGCCTGGGACTTGGTAGAGATCTGTAGAATCAGGGGTGCTGGAGGCTATCGGTGAAATGAGGCAAACCAGTGAAATGATTTGGCACATCTAAAGAAGCATAATAGACAAAGTGTAGTTTGAGTTTTACATGTCCTTGCTGTACATTTGTGATACCTTGAAACTCCACTTCATGTTTTTTGCATTTTTTTTTTAAATACAGCAATTCTGCATCTGGCTGGATAGCAGTTCCCCAGAGCAGACTGTACCATACCTTTGGACTGAAGAAAAACCTGCAAGTAAGTGAATTTGCATTGTCCGTACCAGTCCTACTGTACTGATCTAAGTAGTTACTATGATTTTAAAAGCAGTTCTAAAGTAGAATCTAATTTTGGACCTTAATGCTTGAGAAAATCATAAAGTTGGGATTGTATAAGACCCTCAGGTCTCGTGGGTTTGGTTCTATGTTGTTTTGGGGGTTTTTGAGAGGTTTGTTTGTTTTCACTGGGTTTTTTTAAACCAAACTGTTCTAAGCAGTAGTTACTACACTTGGTTGCTGCACCTTAACCTGTGATCTGGTCTTCCACTGAGGATGAAACATAATTCTACAATCTCATTAGATTGCATAATAGTTTGGATTAACCTTAGTCGTTCTAAGCCAGTCTGGAGATAGCTCAATACTCTAAAAAGCTCCAAGACACAGATTTTCTGAGGACAGGGCTGATCTAGTAGAGTGTTTAGACCTGCAGATGTATAAATGTAAGCATGAGGTCTTATCTCTTACTAACTTAGTTATCAGTGCTAATTTTTTAAGAGTGAGAACTTGAGGGTAACTGTTGCCCTTCAGTTCCTCCCCTGTCTGAAAGGTAACTTTAGGAAATGTTTGCTGCCTTTGATAATTCTGAGCTCATTCCTGTAGCTTTCTAAATTAAGCATTCTAAGCTTGTATTTACTAGCTGCTTATTAAAGCTGTTTGACTGTTAACTGAAGCAGCTATAGGTTATATACCCTACCTATGCTGGACAAGTGCATATGACTTCAAAGTCTAGCAGAAGAGCAGACTATTTTGTGATTGAGAAGATGTGAAAAGACCTGTTGTCCCTGGAAATTAAAATCACTCATGAAGCCTGTGGATTTTGTAAACCAGCTGAAGCTGCTAGTTTTTTTCAATTATCAAATTAAAAACAGAATATAAGCACTTCATTAAAAGTTGCATCAGATCTTCCAAAAGGATAATTAACTTTCTAACTATGTAGTCTTCAGAACAAAATGGGGAGAAATTGAATGGAGAATTGAAGAGAGGAGGGTGTTGAAAATGGTTTTCTTACCTGTCCATCTAATCCTGTCTCCTCTTTCCAGCTCCCATTGGACAGGCCATTCATCGCCTGCTTCTGATCCAGGCCTTCCGTCCCGATCGTTTGTTGGCCATGGCACATACCTTTGTTTCAACAAATCTTGGAGAGTCTTTCATGTCCATTATGGAGCAGCCTTTGGATCTGACACACATTGTGGATACAGAGGTAAACTACTTGTTTTTGAAATGCTTAATGCCACCTTGCATGAGTTCCACAGTGAGTTAAGCTATCCAGTGAACATTTCTTCCACTTCCCTTCTCTGGTGTGAGGAGTGGATTGTTTTTCTATTTGTTAAAGTAAAACTAAGAGTAGCATAATGGTTTTAGTAGTACAGGGGGAAGAAACACTGAGCTTAGTGCATTCTCATGTTTATCAAGTGATTGATTTGTATCATTTTCAACTTCTTGGAGCACAGGTGAAACCAAATACCCCTGTGCTGATGTGTTCAGTGCCTGGTTATGATGCCAGTGGTCATGTCGAAGACCTTGCAGCTGAGCAGAATACACAGATTACTTCTATTGCTATTGGTAAGAGCATACTTTATTTCAACATCTAATCATAAATGAAATTGATAGCAGTAAGAGATTTACCAACCCTTCTGTCTTTTAGGTTCTGCCGAAGGGTTTAACCAAGCAGATAAAGCAATAAACACAGCAGTGAAATCTGGAAGGTAAGTTCTAGTTCATTTTCAGCTAGAATACTGCCTAGTAGAAAGGTAAAAGGGGGAAGTTATGTATTGGTTAAGGAGATAAAACTGTGAGTAAAATAAAAAAGTAGGCCTGTCTTTTGAATTTAAGTTTGTAATAGCAAGCACATCTGTTTACATCTTCTATTTAAATATTTTCAGGAGAAGTAGGTTGTACCTGTAAAACAAGAAAGCTGACCCATTTACAGTACATAGTAACTGATTCTATGTAGAAGACAGGTTTAAAAGGAGGAAAATCTGTAGCATTGATATCATGTTCTGTTACTCTTTGTGATGATCACAGCCAGGATCCATAAGCTGTTCACTAAAAAGCATTTGTTCTGTTTCAAAAATTCACAGATGGGTAATGCTGAAGAACGTTCACCTGGCTCCTGGCTGGCTCATGCAACTAGAAAAGAAACTACATTCCCTGCAACCCCATGCTTGCTTTAGACTCTTCCTTACCATGGAGATTAATCCAAAGGTAACACTGATTTAAAATTGATTCTCTGGCAGAATAACTGGCAGGCAGAGCTAAGAGTGCTCCCCAGGGAAGGTTTTCTCATGACTGCCTTTCTGCAGTAAAGAAGAAGGAAAATACACACCTGTCAGGGCAGTTATTAGCCTTGCTTTCTGATAACTGAATTGTAGCTGTAAACTTCATATCGTTCCTTTTGCTGATTCCCCTAACCTCCAAAAGAAAGGCAGGATTTCATGTGCTCACCATGAGGTTTTGAAGCTAATGCAGACTGTGCTGTGATTTAATTTAGTGAAGGCTAAAGGAGCTGGATTTGAGCTTATTGATCTTCTCTAGGTGCCAGTGAACTTGTTACGTGCCGGCCGAATCTTCGTGTTTGAGCCTCCTCCTGGTGTAAAGGCAAACATGCTGAGAACCTTCAGTAGCATTCCAGTTTCTAGGATGTGCAAGGTGAGGCTGTGGTTTGTGTAGGTGAAACCAGATGCAAAAACATGTGTGTTGAAATCTTATTTAGATGTTAAAATCTCAGCTTCTAAGATGTATCTCAAATGTTTTTCTCTCCTCACCCAAGTAAAGTAGTAGTTGCTTGTTCTGTTGGTAGTGTGTATTCAGTTTTGGTAGCAATCTAGCATTAAATCTGATATTTTGTAGTCTTATAGCAAGCTTTGGTTATATCAGTTCACTTGAGTAACAGTTGTTTGGCTTTGTGTTGGTTTTTTTCTCCCCATTTCTAGTCTCCAAATGAGCGTGCTCGTTTGTATTTCCTCCTCGCCTGGTTCCATGCCATTATCCAAGAGCGCCTGCGCTATGCTCCCTTGGGTTGGTCCAAGAAGTACGAGTTTGGGGAATCTGACCTGAGATCTGCCTGTGACACAGTGGATACCTGGCTGGATGATACAGCGAAGGCAAGTAGTGTTGTGTAGCTAGGCACAGGTAACATTACTTTGGATCTTCAGTGAAGCAGTCTGTTCTGAAAACATTAAGGTAGTTAAATGAGTAGGCACCAAAACTCTGTTGGCAATTTAGCCATTATTTCCTGCTAATTACAGGGTCGCCAAAATATTTCCCCTGATAAGATCCCCTGGTCTGCACTGAAGACACTGATGGCCCAGTCTATCTATGGAGGTCGTATTGATAATGAATTTGATCAACGTTTGTTAAACACTTTCTTGGAACGTCTGTTCACTACCTTAAGTTTTGACAGTGAATTCAAACTGGCTTGCAAAGTTGATGGACACAAAGATATTCAGATGCCAGATGGAATCAGGTATCATTTTTTCCTTATTCTGATCTCTTATGTACAACAGATATTTTTAAACTAAAAAACAGCACACAAAGAAAAACAACAAACCAAGCACATAACCTGTATTTCTGTGTTGTGTAAATATCTATCTCAGACCTTGGCATTCTAGCAGAGGAAACCCTTTAATGAATATTAAAACCTTGCCTTGCAGGCGTGAAGAATTTGTCCAGTGGGTTGAGATGCTACCAGATACACAAACACCATCATGGCTGGGACTGCCAAATAATGCAGAGAAAGTTCTTCTTACCACACAAGGTAAATGCAAAACTTCAACAATGTCTTCCATAGGTTACCAGGCCACCATTTTAATTAAAAAGCAGAAGAGAAATACAAATCTTGCTAAAGAGTCGAGAGCTTTCTCCTTCTCCCTCAACATAATTGGTATAATTTCTGCTAGGTAAGACACTTGAGCAGTCCAAAAACTCACCAGGAGCCTGTGAATCAAAAAAGCCAGTTACATTTAGTCTTCCAGATGGCAAGCTCCTATCTTGACTCTGGAAAGCTTTACTGTAAGCTTCTTGGCAGTTCTGAATCTTAGGTCTGGACTAGGGATAATGGAAAGTCCTGGCTCTTGCATGTAGTAGGATGTTCTAATCTTGATGCCACTGCTTCTCTAACAGCAAGTCTTCTGTTTTAGGCATAGATATGATCAGTAAAATGCTGAAAATGCAGATGCTGGAGGATGAGGATGATCTGGCTTATGCAGAAACCGAGAAGAAGACAAGAACTGATTCTACATCAGATGGACGCCCAGCTTGGATGAGAACACTGCATACCACAGCCTCTAACTGGCTTCACCTTATCCCACAAACCCTAAACCATCTGAAGAGGACTGTGGAAAACATTAAAGTAAGAACTATGTTTTATTTAACATGGGCATAGGAAAAGCACAAGTTCAGGTGCATTGTGATTTGCAAGTACCAGTTACACTGCTGAGGGATCAATGGAACCTGTACTGATGCTGATTTTGAGTGCCATAGCCAGGTAATGACCTCCTGGGTTTCTTGAAATGCTCCTAAAACGTGGTTTATGTCTTTTGGGTAGTATTTGAAGAAATGCAATGGCAAACAGTCTAGCCAGGGAGGTGCAGCAGGTAGTCTGCATTAATTGTTCAACTATGACTTCTACTTTCTTGCTTTTCCAAGGGAGAGAAGATTGTTGGTTGTAAAACAGTTTCTGCAATCACTTTCTGCACCATAGGCTGCATCTTCATGTTCAATGCTTGTAGTCACAGTTTCACTGCTCATTCCATCCAGAATTTGGAAGTTGCTTTCTGTAGCAGTTTTCCAGCAAGAACTTTGATCTGCAACTTACTTTGAATGTTTTGACCATCAGGATCCTTTGTTCCGGTTCTTTGAGAGGGAGGTGAAAATGGGAGCGAAGCTGCTCCAGGATGTTCGTCAGGACCTGGCAGACGTGGTTCAAGTGTGTGAAGGGAAAAAGAAACAAACCAACTATTTGCGTACACTGATAAATGAGCTGGTGAAAGGTATGGGAATTCAAATTAGCATCTCCCAGGGCTCTGTTTGCTTCTTGCACTCTCTAAGAGGCTGTTGTGATCAGTAACTTTAAAAAAACCTCAAAAATGGTAGAAAAATGTGGATAAACTTTGACATTTGATGCAAGTAATACTTAAAGTTGAGCATAAAATTCCCATTGGCTTGGTTTGAGATTTCAAGTTGAGGTTGATAACAGCCTAATAATTAGGCCATAATAATAATAATATAGTTAGGCTATAAATGTGATATTATTAGGCTTTTTGTACAATTTATATTAGCAGCTTAATTTCTTAGCAGAAGTGTTACTAAATTCTCACAATTTCTGACTTGTGACAGAACAAAGTAATTTATACCGCCAAATAAGTAGTATTGGTCCTATAAAATCTCCTAGAAAATGATCAAATTCTCTGAATTTCTGTTTAAGGTTAATTCCACATACATGTGGCATTTTCATGGACATGCTGTATGTTGTAATACATGGTGATTTGAACAAAAGCATTTTCTGAAACACAGATACTTGACCTCTTCAGTTTTTTCTAAAGGACTCAAATCTTCATGCAGAGTTGAAAATTAGGTCTTGCATAAATAGCTGTGTGTAACTGCAGCTGCTCTTGAAGGTTGTCTGTAGCTGGGTGGCATTTTAAATACAGAGCAGACATGGAGGCCATTTGCTCTGTAATCTTTGAAAGTGCTTTCACTTACTGAAGGGCCTTTTAAAATAGAGGCTGATATTCTAGTCCAAGTCTTCAAAGTTTCAATGTAGTGTGTAATTTCAACCTGTATATGAATAAAACTTAATTCTAATCACATTTTTTGTAGGTATTTTGCCTCGTAGCTGGTCTCATTACACAGTGCCAGCTGGTATGACGGTTATCCAGTGGGTGTCTGACTTCAGTGAGCGCATTAAACAGCTCCAGAATATTTCCCAGGCAGCTGCATCTGGTGGAGCAAAGGAACTGAAGGTACCTTGTGCTGACTTCTGGGGGTTATTGGTGGAGCTGTGTAACTGTTTCCTGGAGCTGCTCAGTCAATGAATTTGAGTCAGTGTTCTCTGAAATGTCTGTAAATACTGCTGAGCGTCCGCTGATCGCAGCGTGACAAGGCTTAGCAGGCTCACTGTGCACAGAGATCAGAGGGAGCAGCAGTATTGTGGAGCAACAGGAGACAAAGCCTTAGAGCAGAAAGCATCTTAGCAGTTACACAGTGTTCCAGTAGCAGCAGGAACATTTTAATGTAAATAGATTGCTGAAGTATTTATAATAGTTATTTATTAATACTGCTGCTGAAATATTTTTTTCCATATATTTTCCCCCCTTAAATAGAACATCCATGTGTGCCTTGGTGGCCTGTTTGTACCAGAGGCATATATTACTGCTACAAGACAATATGTTGCCCAAGCAAACAGTTGGTCCCTTGAAGAACTCTGTCTTGAGGTCAATGTTACAACTACCCAGAACGCAGTCCTGGATGCCTGCAGCTTTGGAGTCACAGGTAAACTTAGCTGAAGGAAAGGACCTTGCTCTGCAATGTTTTCAGAAGCTTCTGGTATTAAATGGGCTATGTCAAATGGAAAAGGTGCTGTCGTTGCAAAAGTTGCTAAACACTTTCTGAAAGTGTTTACAGATTAGTTTGGTATTAGTTACTAGGGAAGTACTTAAAATGCTAATAAATCTCAAGAACCAGGGTCAGTATATATTGAAGTGGTATTGTGTGGTGTATCACCTACAACCTCTTCATTTTGCAGCATTTGAGAAATACTTCTCAGTTTGTGTATTTAGCCCCTAAATGATACAGAGGGAGACAGCTTTTGGATGTATGAAAGCTCTTAGAACTCTAAACTGTATTGCAATTTGCAGGCCTGAAGCTTCAGGGAGCTACATGCAGTAACAACAAGCTGTCACTTTCAAACGCTATTTCAACTGTCCTGCCCATTACACAGCTTCGCTGGATCAAGCAGACAAATGCTGATAAAAAAGCAAATGTTGTAAGTATTGATAGAAATATTTAGATATCCATAGCAATTTTTTTTGTAAGGCTTTATGGATATTTGTACTGGGCACCACAAATCACTCGGTGTTCTCTAATTTCTCTTGGTGTCAGTTTGCATCTGATTTCAGGGCTAGCAGCAAACAGACCTAGTGCTGACCTTGTCTTTTCTTTGTAGATAGATAAAAAGGAGAGGCATACAAAAATGCTATTCAGGTCAAAACTCTCATTTATACCTGTAGCAGCATCTGTGAATTTATTAAGCCTTGGGGTTTTTCCTCATATTTTGAGTACTCAGTTATCTGAGACTAAATTCCCATCTCATTGGTACCATATAGTGTTACAGAAACCTTTTACACTCTTCAGCTGTCCTACACTACTCTCCTGTATTCATGTTTTTCCCCAGGTTACTTTACCAGTTTACCTGAACTTCACTCGTGCTGATCTGATTTTCACCGTTGACTTCGAAATAGCCACCAAGGAAGATCCCCGCAGCTTCTATGAGCGTGGTGTTGCAGTTCTCTGCACGGAGTAAACAAATGTATTTTCACTGGTTAATGCTATAGTAAGTGTCAGTCTTCTATGTAGTGCTCACCTGTACTTTTGTAATCAGGGTAGGTTAGCAGATGGATTTGTGTCAGGTTGGCTGGAAAGGTCATGGTGCATTGGGAAGCTGTTGGGGAAGCTGATAGGCCAGAGAGATTTCTTTGAAGGAAAATTGAATGAGATTTTTTAGATGGTTAGTGGTAGATGTGATATTTGATGGATTATGTTATATTAAATAAAATATATAGCAAAAATTTTGACCGTCTGTTTCTGTTAATCTAATTCTTAGTGATGTTTTTGGTCTGGAAAATCTATACCCATGATCTTTTCAGAGAACAACTGTGAATTGCTCTTCAAGCTAACCTCCAATAACAGGAACCTTGAAATGTAAGTCTGTAGTGCAGTAAGACACAAAGCCTGAAATCTGCTGTGATAATTCAGGCCATTGCATTAATTACTTGAAAGTAACCTGCTACAATGCATTGAGAAGCTGGAACATCCTGAACTAAATTTTCTTGTCCTGTTGACCACAGAACTTCCTCTTTCTAAGACTGCTTTTATGGTGAATTAAGGTTCATGTCTTAGTAGCCCAAGAGGAGGCTATTAAATGCTTGCAAAAGGAGTTACAGTATTATTTGAGACTCTCACATGTGACCAACTGTTACTAAGTCAGGGAAGCTGAGAGTTCCTGCTAATTGCTTGGGTAGCTGTAATGGTTTTGGCATTCACTTGCTTTTTCTAATCCTGAATTCGATGGCTAGGCATTTCTACCATTCTGACCATCTTCTCAGAATAGCTGTCCTCTCTGACAGTGGCTAAAGTCAAGTGTTCAAAGATGTGTATGAAGAATGCAGGCACACAGCTTTCCAATCTCTTAACTGTTGAGAGTCCCTTCCCTCAGTGATTGCTCCTGTGAAAGCAGTGACTTCCATCAACTCGAGTATTTTTTCTGTGATAAGGAGTTCTATAGTGCAAGTCTGTGCTGAGAGGAAAAATTCCTATCTCAGCCTGCCTCACTTACTTGTTTTACACAATGCCTGCCCATTACTGAAACAGAATCCTTCTGTCTCTGCCCTCTTTGCTACTGTTTTGCAAAGTTAATCACTGAGATTGAACTTGCCCTGGCTGGTTTTGTTACCTTACAAAGTGTGAATCCTGGACCAGTGACTCGTGTAATCTTTGTACCTGTAGTTCTTACCCAGTTGTGAGGAACAGATGAGAACTACGTGCATCATGATCCAAGATGAGTTGTAACTATAATGCCTGTGCTTTGTTTCAGCCTCTATGAGAGACTTTGCTTTCTAGCACCAGAAATGTGTCTGGAACTGGTATCACCACCTCCAGCATAGTTTCAATTACATTGTACAGAAAAAAGCACATCCTGCTAGCAGCATGCTCTGGGTTCCAGCTGCAGTGTGAAGTAATAGCTTAAATCAAGAGCTGACTGTTGGCAGCTCAGCTGAACATGCACCTTCCTTTCAGCAACTGACCTGGGCTGTGGTACCACTTACAGCTACTGTTCAAACTCTACCTAAATCACTTCCACCTACTGGCAAATGTTGATGGGGAGATCAAGACAGTCTCAAGTATCCTAGAGCTTGAGCTTCCCAAACTTCAGCTCTTTTATGTTACCTTCTGCATTAGGCCTGAATTAACAGAAGGTGCGATTTCAGTTCACAAGTTTATCCACAGCTGGATTCTCATACTGAGTAAACATATTCCAATAAGTTTATACTGTCCCGTGTGGCTTATCTTTCCACTTACTTCCCTCCTCTCCTCTCCTGTTTTTTCCATGCTGTGTGAAACAGCTGGTTTAAGTGAAAAACTCCTTAGATGAGTTTAGGTTTTTTGGCCACAGTTTGAAAGTCAGGGGGTTCAGTTTTATTTAGCCTCAGCTGATGGGGCTGAGATCTTGGGTGTCTAATAGCTAGAACTTAAAATAAAGGGCTTGGCTGCATCACAATGTTGTATTTTTAAGCTTTTCACAAGTCTTCATTCCAGAGAGAGCTTTAGCCTAGTTGCAGTACACACAAGCTGCAAGTGGTTAGTTGTTGGTTTGTTTGGGTTTTTTTCCAATTAACTTCACAGTTTTTGTTGCAGCAATCTTTGCCTCTGGACAAGTCAAGGGGCAACCACAGTAACTTCTGCCTTGGAGCAAAGGCCTCTGAAACTTACTGTTTAGCCACGTATGTTCCAAGCTGATTAAAAACCATTTCCAGCTGGGGGAATAAGGATGAAAGAAAAGTTGCTTTAATAAATTAAATACACAGGTGAAAGGGTGCAAAGCTAGCAGTTAAATAATATTTTGAGTGGATTGCCATCTTATGAAAGAAAGTGTAACTTAAAAATCTCTGTTAATTGTACAAAACAAATGCTTTCACAAGTTGCTGGTACTGACATCTTTCAAGCCATCATTATACTTTCAAAGTTAGTAGTTCCCCTCCCACACAAATGGACTACCCAGATTCTAAACCTGATTAAAGAAATTACCATACAGGACAGGGAGATCAGAGACAGTTTTTGCTCCCTGACTGGCCTCCCATCTGTGGGCATCACTCCTGCAGCTTAGTGAGAGTGACTGCTCTCACTAAGAAGCTCTGAGCTAGTGTGTTCCACACCACATTGTAAACACTGATCTGGCAGCTACACAGAAACTGCCCAAAACATTGGTCAAACCAGGTAGGAGCAGCTGTGTTAACAGAAACTGGACAATTTCTCCCTCTTTGAAGGAGAAAATAAATGCTGGATTGCCAGAAGGTGCAGTCAGTTCAGCATGATGCAATTCAGGTGTTGGTAGTCAAACCTGTACTGTTCACCACTTGAGGGAGGTCAGACACAGCAAGAGCCAAACTTGACGTGGAGCAGGTGCCAGACAGGCCACAGCTATTGGGAGCTGATTGCAGCCAAGGGGTCATTCCTCCTTCCCTCCTCAACAAACCCTTGTCAGTGTTGGTGAAACGACAGACACTGAGCAGGTGCCTCCGGGTACTGCACACAGGAACTGGGGCTGCTGCTTCCAGAGGACCTGGGCACCAAGCTTGGCTGTCATCCTGTGGATATACCTTTGCTGGTTTTCACTGGAACTGCCACACAACCTGTTTGATTCCATTTCTCAGGTGGATCTCAGAGCTTACTGTACAGTGCAGTGCATTTGTAACAGGCTTGAGGCAGCCTGTTTAGTTCAAGTACACTCTGCAAAAGAAATCTCTACCAGAATGATCCTTCAGAACAGTTCGTCCAATGATTTATCCATCCCTTAGATTAGGTTGCACAGAATTTCTTTCTCTTCAGTTTTTCACTAGCACCCTCTGGAGCAGGAATCTCTTGTTTTCTTTTCATTGTGGGCTGCTTGGCCATTGTGCCATCACAGTAGGCTGCGAGCAGGGGCTGTGGAGCAGCATCAGCCGGGATTGCAGGGAGATCCGCCGAGGCAGAATAGTTAACAACCATCGGAGAGGCGTGGTCAGGTGTCAGCCCCGCCGGGGTAAATGCTTCTGTGGCTGGAGACGGCTCAGGTGATTGCAACAGATCCTTCTCGAGCCCAGGAAGCTCCAGGGCTGCTCTGCAGTCATTTACTGCCTGAATTTCACTGACATTTGGAGGATTAGGGAAGGATTCTTCATCTTCTGAAGTATCAGCATCCTCCAAAGGCATTGCTTTAGAGGCACTGTTTGTCCATGGTGAATCTTTTATACCAGAGTCAGTGTGAACAGATGCATCTTCTGAATCACCATCATAAGGATCTAAAAACTAAAAGAAACATCTTTAAACATAATGGATGTTTATTTGTCCTTAAAAAAAAAAAAGACAAAAAACCAAAAAGATGCAACATACAATGGACTTTAAAATCCCTTTTAGCCTAAGTCACAGACTTACTGTGGAAGCTTTTCTGTTTAGCCACACACTCCTACCTCTGTTTTAGTTTTTGGATGCTACACCAAGAACTGTGTAATACCCAAAACCTACTTGTAGTCCCCTGGATTCCTTTGCTTTCTTGAGTCCTCCAGCAAGTGGGCTGGGCACGACCTATTTAAGAGAATTAACATAGGTTTAGAAGGCACTTTCCCATAAATTACCAAATGAAAAACAGAGGAGATAGAAATCCTAGAGGAGAGGAAGCCAGATTGCCACCTTGCTAAAAGACAACAAAAAGTGTGTCTCAATCCAACTTTGAGAGGTTTGGTAAGGTTAACCTAAAACAGAGCTATGGTAAGCCTTAGTGCACTTAAAGCATTGCACTAAAGAGAACAATGAGTAATTACATACCACCAGGAAAATAAACCAAACCAGCACTTAAATAACAGTAGCCAGGATACAGTTTAGGGTTTAGAGAGCTTCCCTCCCACTCAGATCCCTTTTTGTTCTTTCACATAGGGATGATTTGAAATCCCAAAATAGTGCTTAGAGTCTGGGTTTATAAATTAAAAAAAAAAAAAAAAGCCATGTAGGGAGACTCCCTTTAGAAAGCAAACCCGAAGTACAAAGGGAAAGAAGTTAACAGCAAGGAAAGTGGGAAAGTGCTTCCTGAGAAGGATCCACCGCAGGTTCTCAGAGAACACACGGCCAGTCAGTGCTGTGCTTCTTCCAGCAGGAAGGGGGAGAACTGAGCACAGCTGGAACAAAGCAGGGCTCAGGAATCTGGGCTCAACAGGAAACCAAAGGCTTCAGCAGAGGAGCTGAAGTCCAAAGCCCATTTGTGACCACATTCTTGTGCTGGGTCAAGGACAGAGACATCCCCACAAAGCCCTTCTGCTTCTCCAGAGAGCCAAAAAATCCCCCAGTCCTGGCCTGGCATCTGCCTCAGCACCCTCGGTGAGCCAGACTGGGACCTGTGCAAGCCCCCCTTGCACCCTGCCCAGCCATTACACAGCTGGACTTCCAGCCTGGCTTCTCCCAAACACAGACAGCTCCAGCCTTGCCCTGACCTTTCTGGAAACTGAAGTGGTGGCAGGTTTCCTGGCACGCAACTTCTCCAAGTCACAGAGCACAGTGATTCACACAGACCAACAGGGAGCATCAATCCTAGAGACTTTTACCCACAAATAAGTATTTTGTTCTCCAGCATCAGGTCTTTTTTCATCAACTCTAAACACACTGGTTTGACAGATCAGTGTTCAAGAAGTTACCAATATCCATAACTGCCACAGTAACAAGAACTGCTTTTAATCTCCTCCAAAAGGAGCAGTCAGAAGTAAAGGTTCTCCACCCAGAGCTGTAGAAATCCCACTGGACCAGAGCTGCTGAAAGTTAACCACCAGGAATAACCCAGATCAGCACTTTCTTAGCATTTGTCTGACTAAAACACTGTCTCTTTCCTGCCTCATCCCCCTAGAATCAACTTTTCTAAAGTTGGTAAGAGTTGTAAGGAAGAGCCTGTTGGAAAGGGTAGCATTGGGTTTGGGATTGTTTCAGGTTTTTTCCAGTCACAAAATCAAGAACCCCACAATGTGCCTTAGCTGCTCCCTATTGGAGCTGAAGGAAGAGTTAGATACACATCAGGGAATCACATCACCATCAGAATACTTCAGAGTCAGTCCTTTCCTTACCTTCACCCTGGATTCAGGCTCGGACTCTGTGCTTGACTCCACTGTGCACTTCTGCTGCAGAGGAGGAACAGAAAGAAATGCCACTCAAAGCATACTTCAGGGTGAAGCTGAAGTTTTAGTACCAACTGTAGGTGCTGAATTTCTCCAGAATTTCCCCATGTGAAGCCAGCTTGTCTTTCCAAATATCCCACAGTTGTGGTGCTGGTTGGGTTGTGCAAGTGAGACACAAGGGGAAAATAGAAACCTCTCTCATCACTCCTCCCCCAAAAAACATGAAGTGGAGCAGTCCAGAACATGCCTTGCACTTGTTAAGAATGGTTACTCCAGGCTTGTGAGTAACTTTACAATATGATTTTTAGTTTGCACTGTGGTTCTGTTTGCTTCTTTGCATTTGGTGGCCCTACAGCTCAGAAATGTAACTGCAAAACACTCTCATCTTTTCTAAAGCTCTTGCTCAGAAAGAGACCTTACAAACAAACAGCTCCTTTCACCCCCAGGGGGTGGTACAGAAGTGGAGGAGTTTCCTCCGTCCCTCCCACTTAAATTAATTCATCCACACCTGGTCCTCATGCACTCTTCCAGCCCAGCCAGCTGCACCATCAAGCCAAGGGCACACCAACAAACACTTTCTGAATCATATTTTAAAAGGGAGGCAGAGAAGCAGCAATTAGAAAAGTTACCATGTATTTTCGTGCCAGTCTTTCTACGCAGTTTGGGCTTTTAACAGAATCCTCCTTTTCCCGAGCATCTACTGAAACAGGCAGGGTAGGAGAACACATTATGAAAAATCTCAGAGATAAATTGCCCAGACACAGCTACTGCCTTTATGCTAGAAAAGTTGATCAGTCCTTCACATAGTCTGTATTAAGCTCCCAATCAAAGGCAGCTTCCATTTAAAAGTAAATAAGAAGCAGCCATGTCTTCTACCACAATAATACTTCATTCACTGGTCCTTCATACAGCATGAGGAAAGTATCATTTTTTTTCAAAGAAGCTTATACCAGACCAGTAACATGGAGAAGTTTTTTTCTTTTCTTTTAGGCACTACAAGTTTTCTGAATCCTAAAAGAGGTATTTGTGCTCAGAACATCCAACCAGACTGGAGAGGGATAAATGCAAAGCTGTGCCATAAGCCAGCCCTCTGTTCCAGTTGCCCACTCCCAAAATTCAGTCCCTGTACACTCACACATCCCTCTCCCCCTCAGGGCTCTGTTACCGGGGCTCCCTCCCTCCCCTCCCTCCGTACCCTCCATGGGCTGCCCGGCCTCCTCCCGCCTCCTCCTCCTCCTCCTCCGCTGCCTCCTCCCGGCTGAGGCCATCCCGGCACCTCCGGCTCTCCCCTCCGGCTTTATGGGCTGCCCCTGCCACAGCCCCGCTCAACCTCCGCCACCTGGAGAGCTGCTCCCTCAGCAAAGAGGGAACGAAGCAAGAGAACTCAAGAGCGAAGCCCTCCCGTGGAAGCAAGCGAGCCCTTTGTGCCGCTGCTCGGCTCCGGGCTGCTCTGCAGCAGAATCGGCTGTGCGGGGCCTGCACTCCTTTGGTCACTGCATTTCCTAAGTCTGTATATAAAACACACACACACACATATGCATATATACGTATGCACACACATCTAGTTTGCAGACCTGGTGGCCAGGGATGTGACACTTCCCCTCTGCTCTCACCAGTTTAATTTCTGGAGCCCCATTTCCTCCACAGGATCCTCATGCTGACAGAAGAGGCAGCTGCTCCAGAGGCAGCCAGGTGTTCAAAGATGTTTCTTCCTGTGATTTGCTGGAGCAGATGATGTCCCCTGTAGCAGAGGGGCAGTTGTAGGTGGACACACAAAGCTTTCTGAGCATTCTTCTTAATCACTTACAATCCAGCACAACAATTTTACTGTTTTTTAAATACCAGGATGAGTATTTTTTCAGAGTTACTGGAGAACTAAAGATCAGGTCTGTTTTTCACAAAGAGCCAGATCTGATTTGACCCTTTAAAAGCTACATCTCCATTCCCTTTCTTCTTGTTCTTTTTATGGAGAATGAGGAACTATTTTTACTTTTTTCCAAATCAATTTTCTTTTCTTCCCATTCTCTATTTCCTAGCTGGCTTTCTTTCTGCACAGTGCAGAAGGTACTACTGTACAAAAACCTCAGCAAAACAATCTCACTCTAAAGCCAGCAGTGGGTTGTTGCTCTGAAAAGGCACCAGGAACAAGTCCCAGTGGGGGTGACAGTGACAGCAGCTGCACCAGGAGCAGTTCACAAGCCCCACAAGCCTTCACCCCACTTCTGCCTCCAGTTGAGCTAGACTCTGTTGCTTACACCTCTTTTCTTCCCAGACACCTGCCTTTCCACCTCCTTACCTTCCCTAGCCAGACCAAAACCATCTGATGATTACCCCCTCTTCAGAATCTCCAGTCATTTTCAAAACAGAGCAGTCAAAAATCTCACTCAAAGCCCCACAGCACCTCCCACCACCGAAGTGGGAGCTAAGGAGGAGGGTGTGTTAGTGCCTGCAGCACCAGCTGAGCTGGATGAGCACAAATGGCCATCGTGCTTCACCCAAATACAGGGCTGGGAGTCATTACTCCCACAAAAGCCTGCCCAAAATTAGCTAGGGATGCTTTACAGGCAGCAGCTGTGAGCAACAAGGCCCGAGCTCCATGGGTGGTTGGTGTGCGAGGGGCTGCAGATGAAATGGTGGCTGCAAGAATGAGCCCAGCCCAAGGCTCCCACAGCAGATCTGCTCCCTGTGCCCTTCTGGGCAGGGCCAGGCACAGTTACAGGCACACAAATCAGAATCCCTTCCCAGATCACACAGGTGACACCACTGCTGAGCCCTGTGCCTGCAGTGGGAATGAGGAGGTGGCCAGAGGGTCACAGAGGGGCAGAAAGCTCACTCCAGGGTTCATTCCTGTCATTTCCCACTGCTCAGTGCTCTGCCTCTCCTCGTCACTCTTGGACCTGCACAGAACTTGTGCCAACCCCAGCAAGCTCTGATTTCCTTTGGGCCCAGGCTTTGTTACGGTCTGGTAATGCAGGGAACAACTCATAACACCCAATATCTTCTCAGGGCCAGAAACACTGGAGATAACCTGCAAGTTTCACCTGAATTATTCTCTAAGAGATAAATTAGTTTTCAAGAGAGTTTTCAAGACTTGTGCCATCACTTCACTGATCAAGTGGAAAAGTCTTCTGCATTTTTTGTCACTGTGAATTTTAAATCCTAATGTTACTAATTGGAAGATATTTTTTACACGATGGGAGATCTTGTAAAATAAATTTTAGTCACAAGTCACACATACCTTAGAATCTCCCTTAGTTATGATACAGTATTATTGAATCAGAATTTTTGACACTGAGGCCTTGAAGCAATAACCTAAAGCTTGCTGAAGTCTGCTCTCCTGGTAACTTCCAACATAGAACATCACAGAAGGAGCCTTTTCCTCTTGATCATTGCTTCTGTCACCCACACCAAACTGAAAGTCAATAGCGATGCACACATTAGAAACTGTAACTGCCTTCCTGCACCTGGTTTGATGTTTGTTATTCCAGCAGCAGTACATCCATCACTGTGAGGGGCGGTGATGAACACATGGACAGCTCACCCAGGGTGCACACACAGCTCCTGCGGGGGACAGGGACACTCAGGAGCTCAAAGCTCAGCTCACCTGGGCCCCAGGCAGGCTGGGGGGGACCACAGCTCCTGCCTCACTGTCCCGGGGAATTATGCTTTGACAATGCTGCTTTCACTGACACAGGCACCAGTCCTGTCTGCACTTTCATGATGTAACTGCAACTTGAAATTATTTTGGACATTTCATGTCGTGATACAGAACATGTGGAAGACAAATGCCCCACTTGTTATACAGATTCAGCCCTCAGCAACTGCGCAAGCAGCATTAAAGCAGTCGATTTTCATACCCCATCTTCTCGTTTCTCATCTTTGAGAAAGAATTCAGATTTGCAGCCATGACATCACCTCACTCTAGTGAGCTGACATGCAGGAACAGCAGCTGGAACTCCTCAGGTCGCAGGGTACCCACTGCCCCATCCTGTGTGCAAACAGGGATTGGCCTCTCCCCAGCCCCAGTGCTGCTTTGACAAAGATCTCCTCACAAAGCAACAACTTGTGCAAGTTACTTTGAAGTCCTGTGCAGGAAAGTGAGTTTAGGTGCCTGTGAAACTGGACCAGAAACTCCATCTTTTCACCTTAGTACAGAAAGATCAATACACTGTTATCATATATATATGTGGATTATTTTACCCTGGGAGCTTCTGTATCATGGAGCACAAGATGGACACAGGAAACTAGCAGGGCAAGATGCTCAGAAATTGCCCTTAAACCCCTCCTCTCTGATCAGCTCATTGAACTCAAGCCATTGTGAACACCAAATATAATCTGCCTGGTCAACAAAGGGCACCCAACAGGCACCAAGGGCAAGTTGCTGTACGGAGCCACGTACCAAGGGTTTTATTTCTTTTTGCTAGTCAAAGACAAATCCCAAGGAACACAGAAAGCAGCACAGCCAAGCAGTTCCCTGGCAGGCCGTGTGATGTAACTGGCAGCTTCTCAGGTTAAAGCTCTTGGGTCACCTCCCAGCAGCACCAATCACCCCGACATCAAAACAACTGCTGAACCAGCATTATACCCCAACTTGGAGCAAATCACTTTTCCAGAGACTCGTCCCTGCTCTGGTGTGGCACTGGTTTGCAGTGGAATCACCAAGCACACCCTTATTGATCACACAAAGCAGGACAGAAGCTGGAGCTCAGGAGCCAGAAGAGCAACTTGTGGGCAGGGGCAAAGCAGTTTTGTTTCAGTGTGAACAGACAAGTCAGTGACACATCTCAAGTCTTAACACTTTTATTCTTACAGTTCTAGGTTTGAACTGTACATGCAGAGTTGCATAAGTCACAATAGAGATTTACAGTGGATTCTATTCTATGGTAGAGTGCAATCCAGAACCCTTGAACAGTATAAAAAACAACTTTAAACATCAAGACCTTGTTAGGAGCAGAAGGATTAAAGCTTCCCCAAGAGTTTCAGCTCTCCTAGATACCTAGTTACTAGGTACTGTATGTTAGACACTTAAAGAGTTGAAGAGCTGTGGAACACTAAACAAACTTGAACAACACCCTGATGTCTTTCCATCTTCGTTACTTCTTTCCACATTTCTGGCAATTAAGAATAAGTCAAAAACCCTGCCACCTGCAACCAGCTAATACAGACAAAAAAAACTACTCCTTACTTGCCTGTTTAGGGTTGTACAGTGTTAAAGAAAATATTCCCTCAATGGCATTTGTATCTCACATCAGCTGAAAAAGCAATGTAACAAAAATAAAGGTATAACATCTTTGAAAATAAATATAAAGAGGGAATGCAGACAAAGTGTCAAAGATTTTTTTTGGCAGGTAACATTCATAATATACAAAATATAACTTATTCATATTAGCCAAGGAAACATTCATGAGTTCCTGTAAACTGGTTTAATCCACCTCCTCCATGCGTGATGTGTCATCATCTCCTTCAAGAGGTGGCATCTCCTCAGTGACTGCTGGACTGGCTTCTTCTGCAGCAGTGTCATCTTCATCAATGCCTGTGCAGGGAACACACACACCCCGTTAATGCTGACAGCACAACTCAAACCTTTCATCTCCATAGTACTTCAACCACCTCAGGGGTCCATTTTCCACACTACCAAGCAGAACCAAGGCCGTCTCAAGACCATACACCCCAAGCTCACTGGAGCCAGGACAGAATTGGACACTTACCCAGCCCAAGTTTGATCATTCTATAAATGCGGTTGGCATGTGTCTGAGGATCTTCTAAGCTGAAGCCAGAGGACAGGAGTGCTGTCTCATACAGCAAGATGACAAGATCCTTCACAGACTTGTCATTCTTATCAGCCTCTGCTTTCTGCCTCAGTGTTTCGATGATGGAATGATCAGGATTAATCTCCAGGTGTTTCTTTGCTGCCATGTATCCCATTGTGGAGTTGTCCCTTAATGCCTGAGCTTTCATGATCCTCTCCATGTTGGCAGTCCAGCCGTATGTACTTGTTACAATACAGCATGGAGAAGTAACTAAACGATTGGACACAACAACCTGCAGAGGGAATACAAAGCACAAGTTTGCAATTTAAGCATTTCAGCAAGTACAACTGAGATATCCCTAAATTCATTTTAGACTGCACTTCCACATACACGTAAAACCAAGTACTACTTTTACCTTTTCTACTTTCTTTTCAAGGATATCTTTCATTATCTTGCAAAGATTTTCGAACTTTGCTTTCTTCTCCTCCTGTTTCTTTTTCTCTTCCTCATCTTCTGGAAGCTCCAGACCCTCTTTTGTTACAGAAACCAGGGTCTTGCCCTCGAATTCCTTCAGCTGCTGCACACAGTATTCATCAATGGGCTCAATCATGTAGATCACTTCCAGGCCATGTTTGCGAAGGCGCTCCACAAAAGCGGAGTTGGCCACCTGATCCTTTGTTTCACCTGCAACAAACAACACCACAGATGAGGCTCAGCACTCATAGCGTTTGTTCAGTTTCTGCAGAGCATACGAAGCATCTGTGGCATTTCATGTTCCAGCCACAGGAATGAAAAAAGGGGCACCAAGAGCCTGGAGACACTCAAGCCATTTAAATTGACACTCCAGCATCTAATACTCTGAACTGATTTGGAAGCGAGTCTGCCATTTCCTGGAACCCCAGGTAAAAATTTTCCCCATTCCTGCCAAGAAAGGGAACTGGGAACCCCGTAACAGCATTTACAAATCCCCCAGAAAGTAACTCTACATACAGTGTGGGCATTTCAGTTCTCAACTCACCAGTAATGTAGTAGACATGTTTCTGGTTTTCCTTCATCCGAGTGCAGTAATCCTTCAGAGAAACCATTTCATCACCAGATGCAGATGTGTAGTACCTCAGTAATTCTGAGAGCTTCTTGCGGTTCTGAGAGTCCTCATGGATGCCAAGCTACAAAAGCAGGAAGAAAAATCACTAAGGGATTCCTTTAGATAAATACTGAACTGTGGTAGTTCAGTAGCTCAGGCATAAAGATCTCTGCCAAGTAACAGCACGGTTCAGCAGAAAGACTACAAACCTTGATATTCTTGGAGAACTGCTCATAGAACTTCTTGTAGTTCTCCTTGTCCTCAGCCAGCTCAGTGAAGAGTTCCAAGCACTTCTTCACCAAGTTCTTCCGGATCACTTTCAGGATCTTGCTCTGCTGCAGCATCTCACGAGAAATATTCAGAGGTAAATCCTCAGAGTCTACCACACCTCTCATGAAATCTGCAAAACAAGAGATTCATCTTTGTTAGTCTCAATCCATAAATATTACCAGTCACACATATGGCTCTAACCACAAGAAATGAATTTGTTTCTACAGAACTCTGGTAAACATGAACCAAGGAGCACTTCTAACTGCTCAGATACATCATTGGCTGTTTGAAACTGAAATCCTTCCCCTTCCCAATTCTTTTAAATACAAAAGGGAACTAACAAAATAGCTAAGCATTTCCTCTGACTTTTCAGGGAACACTTTCCCCAAAATTATACTCACTCAGATATTCAGGGATCAGTTCCTCGCAGTTGTCCATGATGAAAACTCTGCGCACATACAGTTTGATATTGTTCTTCTTCTTCCTGTTTTCAAACAGATCGAACGGTGCACGCCGTGGGACAAACAGGAGAGCCCTGAATTCCAGCTGCCCTTCCACAGAGAAGTGCTGTGGGAAAGCAAGACAATCGTTTTAGTCCATTTGCACAGTTCCATTGTGACAGCCACTTAACAGCTCTTCAAATGCCGAACACAAACTGTGACCATTGCAGATCAGATTAGCAGAGCAGCTGAGGCACCGGCCAGGAACAGGCACTGTCCTCAGACAGACACACTGAGTGTTCAGTTACAAGGTCAGCAGACCAGTTCCTTAAACAGCATACTGAGATTCAGAAAGCAAATGTGTTCTTATAGTACTTCCTACCATCAAACAAAAGGCACAAAACCTTTCCAATGAGGAATCACAAGCCTAATCGTTTTTGTGTTTGTATGTAACATAGTTTTGAATTTAATGAGGTATTGTAACTAAACTATGGACTAGGAAGGCACCTGCACCTCTGATCCAGATTATGAACACAATACACAATGGATCACAGCTCCGCAGCACATTTAGCAACTTCCAGCTTCAGTGCTGTTATAGTTTATATATCTGCATATATACAGCAACTACAATTCAGTACTGAGAGAAAAACTTACTTTAACAGCCAGGTGGTCCTCCCAGTCATTAGTCAGACTCTTGTAGAATTCTCCATATTCCTCATTGGTTATGTCATCTGGGTTCCTGGTCCAAATGGGCTTGGTCTTGTTGAGCTCTTCGTGATCAATGTACTTCTCCTTAATCTTCTTTTTCTTCTTCTTATCTCCATCTTTCTTCTCCTCCTCTTCATCAGAACCAACATCCTCAATCTCTGGTTTATCTTCTGTCTTCTCCTCCTTCTCTTCTTTTTCCTCTTCCTTTTCCTCAGCCTCATCATCACTCACCTCCTTATCACGCTCCTTCTCGACCTACAAAACAGACACCAGTACTTGAATTGCAAAAGCTGTAAGTTAATAAGCAGTAGTTCTAAGGTACCCCCTTGCAGCCTCACAAAGCCAGAAACTACATGAACATGGTGTCAAGCTCTCCCAAAGGCTCTTATTCTGGGTGGTGACATTCCCACATGCTACAAGCTGAGTTCTTACTATTTGGTCTTATTGCACTGAATGACTTTTAACAACACATCTGGATTAATGGTTTGGAAACAGACACTATTGACTTGGAAATTTTTTAACCTAGTCTTGTGAAATACAGTTTTAAGTAACGGAACTACGTTCCCCAAGAACTTCCTCCATGTAACATCTAAAAGAACTGAAACTAACGAAATAAAAACTGACTGCTCCTTCTGACACAAACTCTCACGTGTGTAAGTGGTAATACTTATTGAGAATTTCAAGTAAGGTACGTACAAAGAGTGTAATTGGGTAGCCAATGAACTGGGAGTGCTTCTTCACGATTTCCTTGATGCGCCGCTCTTCCAGGTACTCAGTTTGATCTTCTTTAAGATGCAGGATGACTTTTGTTCCACGGCCCAGAGGTTCACCTAGAATGCAGTTTACATGTTTTACTTTGCTGCAGCAGGGCAGACTTTGATTTATGCTTTTAAAAGGTGCTGCTCTATCAGCAATTTTTTCACCACTAGGAAAATGAAGCTTCTGTGTATAGCAACAGACTAGGTTACACTTCTTTAAGTTTTTGTACCCTGCATGTATTTCAAACAAGCTTCAGGATGTGTTTACTACTCTGTTCAATCTTTAAAGCCTCTGCACACAGAGTTGTTTAAGTCTACAAATATTTTTCCATGAGAAAGCTTTGAAAACTGAGTCTTAATGCACCGTTTTACCTGGGCATTCCATATGTATCAAATTATGTCAACTAAAATGGCAAGAAATAACCTGGTCTTGTGCCTGATACATTACTTATATTAATTCCTTTTATCTTGTGTCTTTTCCCAGGCAGAATATGTGCCATTCCTAAACACTTTTAAAAAGTGTAACTGAGCAGAACACTGAACACTCACCATTATCCAGTCTGACAGTGAAGGACCCTCCGGCTGAGGACTCCCAAGCATACTGCTCATCATCATTGTGCTTGGTGATCACTGTCACTTTTTCAGCAACCAAGTAGGCAGAGTAGAAGCCAACACCAAACTGACCAATCATGGAGATATCGGCCCCTGCCTGCAGGGCTTCCATGAAAGCCTTGGTGCCAGACTTGGCAATAGTACCAAGGTTGTTGACCAGGTCAGCTTTGGTCATCCCAATGCCAGTATCCACAATGGTTAGAGTGCGATCATGCTTGTTTGGAATCAGGTTAATTTTCAGCTCTTTTCCAGAATCCAGCTTGCTTGGGTCAGTCAAGCTTTCATATCTTATCTTATCCAGAGCCTGTAAAAGAAGAGACAGGCTTTAACATTCCCTGACTATTCCTAGAAAATTTCAGTAATTGTCAGAATTCAACAGGCTGAATTTTAGTACTTACATCTGAGGAGTTGGAGATCAGCTCACGGAGGAAGATTTCCTTATTGGAGTAGAAAGTGTTGATGATCAGAGACATCAACTGAGCAATCTCTGCCTGAAAGGCAAAGGTCTCCACCTCCTCCTCCATTGGTTGGTCCTGAGTTTGCACGGCTTCCGGCATCTGTGAAGGGAGAGGGAGGAGTTGAAATTCCATCCAGAACAGCTTAGCTCACATACCCTCCTGCACGCTGTGACAATGGCATTCTGAGATCAAGTACTTTAACCACGTGGTTTCAGCACCAGAGAAACACATGCTTAAAAAAACCCTTCCCAGATCTTATTTCCAGCCAATAATCATTCAGAAATTTTAGGGAATGCAGAGAATTTTACATTCACTCTACGCTGCAACATTTAGGATAAGGCACGACTTCTCCTCTCTCCCCCTCTAATTTACGAATTGGTATGGGACCTTTCTTTTCCCTCGTCGCAGAAATACCCAAAGTCTTTTTCTGGGTAAGTTCTCTCTTATTTGCATTCCCCTATTACTTTCCGCACACAGCTACCACCTCCAGCAGCAATCACTGTGCGCAGCTCTCTCTTATGCTCCAACACTGCTAAGCCGGGCCCGTTTCTCTAGACAAGTATTTACGCGGACAAATACTCGTCCTTCACCGGGTACCTGCTGCCCGTTTGCCCCCACTGCGAGAGCCAAACCTCGGGGCCGGCGGATTTGGCCGGAGAGATTTGCCCAACCACAGCCCCGCTGCGATCGCTGCAGAACGAGCGGCCCCGGGCACGGCAAGAGCCGCGGGGCGGCCCCGGCTCCCCCCGCCCGCGCCGGGACCGCGCCCCGAGCCGCGGGCGGGAACGGCGGCGCAGCGCCCCCTGGCGGCGCCCGCCGGCACCGCGGCACGTTCTAGAAACTGCCAGAGCCTTCCCTGCCCCCCCCGCCTCCCGCCCGCGCCGGGCGCGCACCCCCCCCCACACACACAGAGCGCTGCAGTGCCGAGCAGCCCCCGAGCCCGCTCCTGCCCGCCTGCCCCTTCACGCTGCTCTTTCTCCCCATCCCCCTTTCTTTCCCTCCCACATTCCGCTTTTCTCCCGCTCCTTCCTTCCTGCCGCCCCCACTCTTTCCCTCCCCCCCTCGCTCCTTTCTCTCCTGGCGCTCCGCTCTTTACCCCCACAGCACTCCACTCCTCCTCCTTTTACCACGCACTTCATCCCCCATCGCCGCCGCTCTTTTCCTCCTGCTCCCGGCTCCTTTCTCCCCCTCCTTCCCCCTCCCGCCCCCGCCGCTTTCCCGGTCCGGCGCTTCCCCGCCGCAGCTCCCCCATCTCGCACTCTCATGGCCGGGTGCCCATTCATTGGGAGCGAACCTCTCTGGCCGCCCGGTCCCTCCGCACCGCAGCGGGCTCGGGTCACCCCCACAGCCCTCCCGGCACGCTGCGAGGCGGAGGCGGCGCTGCAGCAGCACCGGGACAAGAACAGCCCTCCCTGACCGCCACCTACGCCCCCCGCTCCGCCGTGATAGCGGAACCCCCCCCCCTCCCCCAAGGAGCTGCTCACCGGCTTTCCCCCCCTCCAACGCCATTCTTATAAGGATATAAATTTAGCAAACTGGGCTCAGGATCATTAACACCGCTCCCCCTTACAGCCATACCCAGACCCCGAGCCCTGATCACTTTTCCTAGGATCTAAAAAGGCACGGAGGGAAGCACGACCTGCTCCACGCGGCTCCAGCCGTACACCCCACACCCAGCCCCCGCAACCCCGAACAGGAGCCCTGCGCCCCCAACCCCCGGGAATCGGTCGGAAAAGACTCCCTGCGCCGATCCAGCGCCGGCGAGCGCCAGCTGCCACCCCCGCCGCTCACCTTGGCAGGGGGAAGGGGCGCTGCTCTCCTCGCTGGGGCTGTGACACAGCTCTCACGCTCCGCTGTAGCCTCTCTAGTGCGCGCTCCCCACCGGCCGCCCGATTTATATACGGCGGGATCCGCCTCCTTCCAGAACCATCGGGAACCTTCACCGCCGGCGCGGGGGGGCGCGGGGAGGGGGGCGCGAGGCGGGGGCGGCACCGGCCGGCCGTGGGGCGGGGCCGCGCCGCTCGCAGCCAATCGCAGCCGTCCGCGATAGGCGCGCGGGGCTGGCGCCTGAATGGGCGCGAGCGCGCGCGCTGCCCCCGGCCCGCCCCGCTGCGCCCCCGGCGATTGGCTCGGCCGGGAACCCGGGAAGGGGGGGGACGCAGGAAGGAGGCGGGCGCATGCGCGGGGCCGCGCGGGGCGGTGCTGAAGGGGCGGGGCCCGGGGCGGATGCGCGAGTGGCGAATGACGTCACCCGCTCCCGAGCCCCTCTCCGAACGTCCTAGAAGGGGGCGGGGCGGGGCCGGGGTCTGTCTCTCCCCCCCCCAATCCTCCCTCATCCTCCGCCCGCCCCCGCGGAGCGGCGCGGAACGGCCTGGAAAACTCGGGGTGCCCCTCTCCCACCGGGAACGGCCCGGCGGTCACTCTCTATCTCTCTCTCTTCCCGTGCTGAACCCCTGTCTTTGCTGCGTGGCCGATGCGCCGGCGCGCGGCTGTAAGGGAGTGCGGGGGTGCGGGTGCGTGAGGGTGAGGGTGCGTGAGGGTGCGTGAGGGTGCGGGTGTGTGAGGGTGCCGGGTGTGCGAGTGTGGCGGAGTGTGGCTGTGCAGGTGTGCGGGTGCGCAGGTACGCAGGTACGCAGGTGTAGTTGTGTGAGCTCAAGGGTTTAGGTTAGTTCAGGATTTAAGATGTGTGGCTGTGCAGGAGGGCAGGTGTAGGTGTGCAGCTGCGTGGCTGTGTGTGTGCACGGTGAAGGTGTGCAGGAGTGCGGGTCTGCAGCTGTGCCGGTGCTGCCATCCCCTCGGCTGGGACACGGGGCTGCGGGAGGGCGGTCCCGCTCCCCTGGCCCTGCTCGCCGGGCAGGATCCGGCCGCGCTGCCGGGCGTAGCCGGGTGAATCACGGCTTAGGGATGCTGTGGTAACGCGTTTCGCCTGCTCGGGGAAAACAACACCGGTTCTCACACAGCAGGTATCTGTCTGCGAGTTAACAGAGCTCTGCTTCTCGGTCTGTGCACTTGCACGGGGTAAAAAGAGCCGTGGGAGCCAATCCAAGCGGCTCAGCAGACCTACATAGCTATGCAGTTACTTAAGGATTTAAGTGCTAATAGTAGACATGAGGCGTTGGCCAGTGTTGGGTTTGTAACAGCCCAAAGCCTGAAACCCTCTGGGATTCTCAGCCTGAACATGGCCTTTGCCAGTTCATCTGGGAAATCTCGGTTGATGTTCAAAGGACACCGCAAGAGTCACCTTTAAACATACATTTACACATCCTGCATAAAGGCTTTGATATGTGCACGTCTCATTATCCCCAGCAGCTCTGTGATTGCAGCATTTAGCAGGGCGGGTATTTTTATATCCTGAATGACCTGATTGGGAGCAGGGAGTTAAATGCAGATCTGCATCTCAGGAGAATGATCTGCATCCCATGTGTTCCAGACCAGACTTCTAAAACTTTCTTCTTGGCGCTGATCCACTTTCAAGGATATAAATACCAAGAGAAACTATATGTTAAAATTGTGCACTGATGTAAGCATGAATCTAGACAAATCTCCTTGCTCTGAAGAATGGCTATTTATTTGAGGAATAAAAAGAATGTTGTTTCTGTTGCAAAAATTAATTTCAGGTGCAGCTTCTTTCCATTTTGGCTCTTAGATGTGCCCCAGACTTCTATGGAGTTCAACATCTGTCTGACTTTGGGGAATTGAATTTTAAGATGCCAAGCTGAGCATCTGAAATAGACTGGCTAGCATGAATTAGATATTCCAATACTTAGAGCCATTAATGCATTTAATCAAAAATCCTCATGCTGAACTTAATGTCCTTTGCATTGCTTATCCTGCAGTTTTAACCCAGACAATCAAATCTGATTGAATT
This sequence comes from Eopsaltria australis, assembly GCA_034509425.1. NCBI lineage: Eukaryota > Metazoa > Chordata > Aves > Passeriformes > Petroicidae > Eopsaltria > Eopsaltria australis. The sequence continues at coordinate 4,469,538 of JAVTVJ010000012.1, read as the reverse complement.
GGGATCCACTGGCTTGATTTTATTGTAGCATTATGTTTTCAGGGAGTTTCCAGTATTCTGACAAGAAGATAGATTAAGTACATGTGTAAAACATGTAGGAACACCAAGGAATTAAAATTACAACTTGTCTTGCTGCAGTATCTGGATCAGTACATGCATTGGTACAATGTCTTAAAGGACTCTGCCCTTCTAAATCCTGGTGCTCTGACCCAAGCACTTGGCCAAAATACATGATCCTGCAGGTTGTTTTAATTAGGTGGAAAAATTAATTGTGGTGTCAACACCATAAAAGGGTGTCTAGATGAGCTGCTGCTCAGCCCACAGGAGAAATGAGACTGTAAGGGTGAGGTTATTTGCTCACAATTCTAAGCCACTGAAAAATCTGGATTTCAGCCAACACTCAGCCTCGAAAGTTCTGCACTTACGTCTGGGTCACCTTATTGGTACTGACTTTGGCTGGTTGTTACCTGTACTCTCTTCAAGTTTGATTTTGAGGTGCTTCTCAATGCATTTCTCTTCCTTTCTCTCAAACACGTGTGTCTGCATGAAATAATGTGCACCAAAATGCTTTCTTGAGTACGACAAGCTCCTTTCTTTGCACAGTGACTGTGATTTCAGTGACCTGACAGCTGCTTTGGTTGTCTGCTTCCATAAAGCAGCCTAATGGCTCTTTACCACTGTGCTAATAAAGTGTGGCAGTTACACTCAAGCATAATGATACAGCTTTCATGTTTTTTCTTAGATTAGAAATAGTCATGGTATAGCATAAATTCCACAGGATGTACTTTTTTAGGGTGAAACCCTCTTATGTTCAGATTCCATTGACTGAAGTGCTTCCTGACATGTATTTGCATCAAAGTAATTTCTGTACTTCAGAGAGCTGCTAAACTATTGCAATATATGGAAATCCGTCCAAGCATTTTATCCAGCAATATCCTACTAAGTTTGCTTGTGTGCTCTCCTTTTAAGGTGTCCAGAATTTTAAGGGTGTCACTTTTATAAAAATATTCAAGATGTTTAAGAAAATATTTTCCTTTCTAATCTCTCGATGAATGTGAGTCCAGTGATTCAGACTTAGGGATATATGTCATTTCAAGCATGTGAAGACCTATGGAGGGTTTTGCATATGTCTGCAGGATCACATGCCTTTATGCTGTCTAATCTCCAGTCACATCATTCTGTTTTCTCTTTTGTGGTTGTATTATTCAGCTTTCAAAAGCAGACTGACTTCTTTTGTCAAAGTTGTTTGACAAGTGCACTGGGAGAATGTAATCTCATACCAAACCATCTCAGTTTTCCCAGCCCTGCTTAATCTGAGTTCCTCTGTGCCTGTGTAAAACACATATTTTCTTCATGACTTGTGAATAACCTGTATTCTTTTTGTTCTGATACGCAGTGAGGACTAGCAAATATAGACACTTTGTTCCTATGGTTACTCTACTTTAACTGATCCCAGTTTTGTATTGCTTCACTTTTAGGCAAGAAAAAAAAAAAAGATTGGTTCCAAACTTGGTTTGTGTCAGAGTTAATTTTGGAGGAAATTCTGAGCAAGATAGATCCATTTTTCAGCCAGGAGATTGTGCTGGTTTTCATTGGGGTAGAGTTAATTTTCTTCACAGCAGCCAGTATGGAGTTCTGTTTTAAATTTGTGCTGAAAACAGGGTTGATAACTCAGAGATGTTTTTGTTATTGCTGAGCAGTGTTTGGACATCGTCAAGGCCTTTTCTGCTCCTCACGCTGACCCACAGCAAGGAGGCTGGGGGGGCACAGGGAGCTACGAGGGGACACAACTGGGACAGCTGATCCCAACTCACCAACAGGACACTCCTTACCAGAAAGCCTCCATCATGCATTTCCTGGTTTCCTAAGGATTAATCCCATACTTGTTCTCTGTATACCTTTGCATCCTGATAGAATCTTTAATTACACAATTTCATAGAGCTCCTTGCTATGTGAAAGTTACAGTATTTAAAAAGAACAAAGTAGAAGTTGGCTGAAAGGAAGTTATTTAATGTTCAAAGTGTTGAAATAACACCCAGGAAAACTGGGGTTTATTCTTAATTCAATCAAAGGCTTCTTATGTGTTGCTGAAGAAGATTTTTTTGTTTTTGTTTTTTATAAGCCACAAAGAAATTTAAAAAACATTTGCATAGAGAATTCAAATTCCAGCATTTAACTTCTGAGTGTTTGGTGTTGTAGCCTTAATGCTTTTATAACATTGCTTTAAAATTAATTTTGTTTGAGTTCTGACACAGTTTTGCCATGTTATCTCAGTGCTTCAGGGTTTACTGAAGGAAAACAAAACAGCAGCAACTGAAACTTCTTAACAGTAGATTTCAGAAGAATGATGTAAGTAGAAAGATGTGGTATTATATGTCTAGTTTAACACATGGAATTATGCATGTAAAATCTGTGTTATCATAATGAAATGTAAAGCTGGGAATGGATAGCTGTCTGAGCAAAGCCTCATGCTTTCTTAAAACTTTTTCCCAGGCTCTCTTCTGTTGTGCTTTCTCATTGCTTGCTGAAGGCTAAAGTGATCATAAGATCTGTAGGTCACAAAAAAAGGTGATTCATACTAGAAATAGGATCGATAGTCACTTAGAAGAAATATTTTTGTGGTGAAAAAGCTACTTAAGAGCAAAGAACAAAATCGATCTCATACAATGTAGTTGTACGGTAGAACTGCAGGTGGCAGTAATATTTGCATGGACCATGGGCTGCATGAACACATTATTTTTTCCTAAAAGTTTGTGGTTCTTGAAGTATGTGGCAAGGACTGTGAAAACCGTCAGTCATTTCTCTCAGAAGGAATTCTAAAGGGACTTGCTGTTGAACAAGAATATATTTGTTATAGCAAAAGTTGACAATTGCACTACTAACAAATGTCAATTATAATTCGTATTATATAACATATATATTTATGTAGATATAGATATGTAAAGCTCAGCTGCATAGGAAAGCTGAGAGAATGAGCATGGAAAGGCCTGGATTCATGGAACATTAACAAGGTCCCAGAATAATTGTTCAGTCTTATAATAAATTACTTTATGTGGTGTTTGTTACAAAATTAATAGATGAGTTTATAACAACTCCAATTTGATATTTTAAATTTTTCCTCATCTTAATAATCCCTTATGACTGGAACCAAACATATTTTCTCTGTAGTTTTAGACCTTAAATAGTATTTTATGCTTTCCCAGAATAAATGCATAATTATGCACTTCTTAGCTGAAATTATATGTACAAATCAAGCATTATACCTATGCCACCTGAGCTATACAAGACACTTTGTCATCAACCAAGTTAAAAGTGTTTCTTTCCCTCCCTGGTTCTGCTCTTTAAGAGCATTGTAAGATGACTGTGGAAATGTGTGCGATCTCTGTCTAGCATGGGACCATAAAACCAGGACACACAGTTACATGGCTTGGAGAGTGACAGGAGAATGTCATGCTCTTCAGAGCCCCCTTAAATCAGGAACAGTTACATAAAACTGTTAACTTTGGAGGAAGAACAAGAGGTATCGTGGCAGCTGTAACTTTTATTATCCATAGTTAAGAGCTTTGTTCTATTCATAGGCGTAAGTTTCAATAGATCCTAATTCAGAAGGACAAGAAGCTTGGAGAAAAAGCCCTTCCAGACATCGGAAGGTTTGACTAGAAAGTCCCTCAATAAACAAAACCCTAGACTTCCCATGAAGATGTTAAAAATGATAGTGATTGGTAAATAGAGTCACAGCATCAGAAAGCGAGGAAATAAATCTGACACCTTTTTCCCTGTACATACTCAAGTTGTGGGAGTTGAATTCAGTATAACAGTGAGGGTTGAGGTTTAGTGCGTATAACAGCTAAGCACTGTTGCATATTTACTACAAAGTGTGGGTATGTATGGAGCACTTACCTTATTTTGTGTGCATGGTAGATTTGGAGACAAAACTCTCCTTCAAGCCTTCTGAACGTTGGATACTATTGGTAATTATGTCAACAAAGCATGTGTTCTGTACTTCACTAACATTCTTGATGCAATAGTATTGATTTTTCAAATTACTGAACACAGATGACTTTTCAGAGCTGAGTTAGGTGATTATGGCATGACTGAAAAGTTTATAGTAGGAAATAAATTTTCAATTAAGTAGAGGTACAGAAGGTAAGTTCTAGTCCTGGGTTTTTAAGCAGATAAGAAGAAAGATCATGTATTTTTGCATCGGGAAGATTTTATATAAAGGAGGCATCTTTGGGATCAAATTGCTCTAGTGACTTCAGGAAAAGCAAGAAGAAAAATTGCTGCAAAGGCCTTCATAATTCAGAAACACTTCCAAAGCATCTACTTCTTTATAAGCACATTTCCTAGAAAGAGAGAGGAAAAAACCTTCATAGAAAGATTTACCTTAGAAATCAGACAGAAAGAGAGAGAGAGCAGTCTGGTATGGAGACCACACTTTCAGATTTAGTTGTGAATGGAATTTTAGTTGTGTAAAAAGCTGAGAAAGTAGGTTTACTAGGCAGTGATAGCTGGAATCAGGGTGATCTAGGTTAAAGAAAATCAATTACACATTTTTGTTGAGGATACTGAGTATGCAATAAACTCAATCATTCCAGTTTTAAGAGGGCACAGAAATAGAATTGAAGAATCTTGCAGAACAACTGCTTAAATTGGTGCTAATCTGATAAACTTGATTCTAGAAAGTATTTACAGTGTGTACTTTTAGGTTTTATTAAATTTGAATTATAGCTCAAAAGTAGCTCTGGTATCACACAGCCAAGTTACCTTGGATCTGACCAGTACGAAAGGAATTCTTTGAGAAAGATCTGTAAGAAGCCTTGGCCAAGGCTGACATTTGTCACTCCTTCAAAGAGGTGTCCAGGCAGAACACCTCACAGTCCAGAAAACTGCTTACAAACTTGCTGTCTTCTTTCCTTCTGAAGGTCAAGGAAAACTTGGGAAGATTTTATTATTGTCACCTTCATAATTGTGCTCTGCTGCAGTATCTGTGCAAAAATATTTGAAGTCAGCTATTCAGAATTCATTGTGTGCTATACTATGAGTCTGCTACATGCCTAGAGGTTTCAAATTTCATCATGAAGCATGTTTCAATAAAGGTCTTGGAAGTCATAGAAATTTTAAAAATCTGCAAGCTCATTTTTCAGGATGGGAGATTGTGAACATTTAAAATAGATGTCAATGAGGTTGATTTTTCTAGTATTTCAAACAGGATATGGTCCTTAATTTGACACTCTATACTTGTAAAAAAAAGGCAAGAAATTAATTTAAATTTGTCCATATATTCTAGGTAGACCCTTTCTTCATATTCCAGACAGTACTTCCATTTTATTAGCAAGATATTGATGGGATAAAAGACAAGGTGCTAAAATTATGGAGAGCTTTCAGATAATCACAGATTAAGGCTTAACAGCTATCTGTGATGAACACTCTGCTTAGACACAGTTTAATGTTATTTTCTTGTGTCAGACAGATCAAAAGATTTATTTCTTGTGAAAAACCAGGAGAACTCTGAGTCCCAGCTTCCTCTCCACAAAAGAATGCTGGAAAAAATAGTAGCAGTAAGATACTCTGATTAAAGCTGACTGTGAGTAGGTACTTTGAAAAATTTTGTCAAGAGCTGTGTAAGTACTTGATTAATCATTACAAATTTATCTGTGGGCTACAGGAACCAGGCATAGTCAATTAGAGGGAAAAATCGGGTTTCATTTCTTTCAAGGAGATGCTTCCTGCCATACTGAGGCAAATCTTCTGATGTAACTTGGCTCTTTATGCTGAAATCCTGCTTTGCAGTCAGCTGAGCCAAGGGTATTCTTAGCCAGTTAATATGCAGGTCAGTATAATGCAGTTGCTCTGCTCTGTGAAAGTAGGACAGAGCACAGTTACTAGAAATCACCAGGTTATTTCTTAACCAGAGGGGTGCTGGTTAACACTTGCCAGGGGATACCTCTGCTTTTTCCCACACATCACTGACAAAACAAAACAAGGAAGAAAACCCCTCCAGAATGGGTTTTTTCAGCTCCGTGGGAGTTGCAATGACTTTTGTGATTGACAAACTTAAAACTGTTTCAGATGCTGACAGCCCAGGATTTCTTCATCTCCACTTTATTTGGATTAGATATATCTGGAAGAAAGTACTTTTATTTTGTCAAATTCAAGTTACTTTTTAAATGTCTAGTGTTTAAAATAAAATCAGCAAATTCAATCTAACCAGTCAAGTTCTTTACTATAAAGCAAAACTATAAAAAAATTACGACAGAATGTGTTTTTTGTTTCTTGTTTCGGCTGGCCTTCACAGTGGCTCTACAAAGCTAAATTGCAGGAAGGGGCATCAAAGGATTGGGACAGTAAAATAAGGGATTTTCCAGCTTTTGTTCCTCAGGGCATAGTTGCTCTTTCTAATGACTTACCTAAAATTGTGTTTCCTCAGACCATTTGTTCAAAATGAAATATCTCTCTTGGCTGTCGTTCTCAAGTGTGTTTCATCTGACAGAAATACAGTTCTGAATTTATACCAAAAATAACCATGATGGCTTGGCTTCCTTCTCCTTCATAGTTCAAGACAGAAAATTACAAGGAGCTATTCTTTTTCTAGAAACCTCTGCAAGTCACATTCCTATTATATTATTTAATTTGCATGTTATTTCCATCTTGATGAACTTCCCTGCATGTCCTTGGGTTTGTATGAATAAACATAATTGCAGGTCATATGAGAAGTATTTCCAACTCTGCTTTGGAGTTTTGTAGAATTAATTTATTAAATAATACTGATGCACCTGGCATTCAAAGTACCTTTCTAAATTGCCTTCTGCTCATCTGTTCTCACTTTGGAACTAGAGCCATAATAAGTCTGTCTTAAAATCCAGAATTACTAGTTAGTCACTGCCAACCAGACCTCTTTCAGAAGCATATCTAAATATGTCAGGAGATTTCTTTGGCCCCAAAAGCACCGCTTTAGAATATATCAATATAAAATGCATAATCAGAGTTTATTGCTTCACCTGCATAATTAGGATTTTCAGCTACGAGCACATATTTTCATTGCCAAGTAGTTCAGATTTTAACAAAAGCATGAGCTGTGTCTTACTAAATTCACTAAGATAACATTTATCTTTATAAGATTTCCTCTGGGTTGGTGAATGAGAAGCTCAGCATCTAGAGTGATCCATGGTATAACTCTGTCCTACACAGGCAGTACTCTTTCAGAGCTCAGTAGGAAAGCAAGCCAAGAAATTATCACACAATATAGAGTCCTTCTTGCAAATGTTAATTCTGGCAGTACAGAGACAGCCGAGTTAATGTTGTACTGGTGGCATCTGGGAATGATGCAAGGACATTAGGTATGCAACTAGTGTTTCAAAGCATGTACAATTAGCATCTCAAACAAGGCACTTACAAAGAGTGTAATTGGATAGCTGATGAATTGAGAATGCTTCTTCACAATTTCTTTGATTTGCCTTTTTCCCAAGTATTCACTTTGGTCTTCCTTCAGATATAGGATAATCTTTGTTTTACAGTCATGTGGTTCCCCATGAAGGAAATATGTGAGTTTTAATGACAGCACAAATGGACAAATAGCAATCTTTTTCTGAAATAAAGAGTTAATTACAATTGCAATAAGAAATTCTTAATCATCACTGACTCCCTGATAATACTGAGCTGGTGTTTTATACCTGTTCTGTGCTCCAACAAATGCAACAACTAAAGCAATTATACCCTTTCAATGTGTATTTCCCCCATCTTTCATAGCGCTCATGAAGCACAGCAATACAATATATCAGCTGCAAGAGGGAGTCTATAATGCAGAAATTCATTGTTTGACCTTTCTCTTTAAATGTTACACATGCTAGAAATGAAATACAGCAGTGGTGCTGTATTGTGTGATGTACATCCATTCTCTGCTACACAAAGTTCAGTCAGTGATTATTCCTCAGCCAGGCAAATTTGCTGCTGAAGGTAGAGATCCTGTTCCATCAGACTGTGCACCTGTGCTCCCACTGTTCTACAGAACACGAGACAGAGAACAGCGAATTCTGTTGACAAACATTTACCATTATCAATGATAGCAAGAAGCCTGGAATGAAGGTGATTTCCTACTGCCTGTCTGCTTTGTGAGCACCATCACATTTTCAACCAGGGAGGCAGAGAAGAAGCTGACTCCAAACTGACCATTTCCAGAGACACCAGCACAAGCCACGTTTCTGTAGAAGCTCCTCTACTGGACCTTGCAGTAGTCATGGGATCAGCTGTGGTCATCCTGTGCCTGAATCCATGATGGTCAGAATGCAGAAAGTGCTTGTTGGGCCCATCATTCCCAGAATCCAGCTTGTTAGAATCAGTCACAGCCTCAAGTCTCATTCTGTCCAGGGATCACAACAGATGGCTTGAGAATTCTCAGGTTACAATTAAAAATCCAGGCAGTGTTTTACTGGCTGAGTCACATTAATAACCAGATTACTTGCAAGCAATGATTTGCTAACTGCCTCCCTCAGAAAGCTTTTCTTGGTGGAAGAGAAAGTGTTGATGAGCAGTTATTTCAGCCTGGAAGGCAAGAGTCTTCTCTTCATCCATGGGCTGATCTTCAGTTTGTACAGACTCAGTGTTAGTAAGGATACACAGAGTTGAAACTTCACTGCAGGTACAGCCACACATACACTTGAGAATGGCACATGTTTTTAAACTGAAAAAACCCCAAATAATTTGTCTTGAGAGTATAGGGCAGAGAAATTTAATTATTGTTTCAGATGTATCATTAATAACCCAGTATACATTTTAGATTTTTCACTTTTCCCTGATTTCTTACTTAAGATTAAGATAACATAGGATGAATAATTGTTTAATCAAGAGGAAATCCATAGACTTTTTAATATGGTTGTGTCAGATTGTATTATAAAGTATGAAAAGTCATGACGGGATTTGATTTATTAAATTAATTTCACTTGTGCATTCTGTGACATCCCAGAGATAAAGTTTTGCAGTTATGACAAAATAACAAACACAAGATTTTCACTCTCCTTTAACTGAAACACTACCTCAACAGGAATACTCTGAGATAACTCTTTAATTTTAAAAATAAGCTTGAAAGTTCTCTGGGGGAATAAGAAATCCTGGCTTAGTTGGTATAATGATGAGACTAACACAGATTTGTTTGTAGTCCCTTCAAGTCAGAATAACAGTGCAAGGAAACACATTTTATTGAAGGGACCTCTTATAGTGTAAAGTCCCTTCTCTTGATCATTTAACAGAAACCAAGTCTGAAACCACCTAAGGATGTAGATTTCCTCCTTAATATAGACTCTTATTTCCTGTTCCCATTGAAGTTATGCTTAAACAACCCCCTTTATTCACCTCTTATAAAAAAAGACCCCAAGGCCCTTGTGTCTGGCTACTAGCTGTTTTTATTTTGCCCCAATTCTCTCCTGTCACAGCTGTGGGAAGAAAAGTAGACAAGAAACAGAATAAATTATAATTTAAACTGACTAGAAATATTATGATGAGATTATGTTTGAATTTCCAAAGGGTAGTGATGGAAAGAAACATACTGCAGCCACATTTCAGCTTACATTAGAAGGGCAACTAATCTTCATCAGCTAAGTCTGGCAGTAAAAGAATCATTGCCATCACTCATCTTTCTGCAGAATTAATGTAGGTAACCTTCAAGCCGCAAAAAAAAAGAAAAACAAACCACTCCATCCCTTGGTTTAGACATGCAGCAAGAGAAGGAGAGTAGACAGAAACTGAACAAGACTCCTTAGGCATGGAGCAAGTCAAGGCAGCCATGGAGAGTGTCTTACTCTGACCTACCATACATCAAAGACTGACAGGGTTTGTTAACCCATGCACTAGAGGCAAGCAGCCTCCTTGTTGCTTGTTTAGAAACTAACATAGTGATCCTGCACTTCAAGAGAGCTTTTCTAAAAATTTCTTCTTACAGAAGGTAAGTAAAATGCTTCCTACTCAAAACAGCATTGATTTATATTGATATTGCACAAAAATAAATGACAAGGTTAAGGGTAAACTTACAGAATGACAGAGTGCTTCAGGTAGGGAGGAACCTCTGGAGGTCACCTCATCTCTCTCTGCTCAAGTGGACCTGGAGCAGGTTGCCCATTACTGTGTCCACTAACAGCTGGTCTGAAATGAACTAATTGATGGGTGACATCCCTTTGCAATTACAGAAAGTGGACCACAGCCCTCCCAGAAAAACACTCAGAGGTAAAGTCTCTGTAGGAGCAGCTAGTTCGGCCCTGGCACACATGGCCTCAGCTCAAACAGCACCAAGGATCAGAAATGGAAAATACCTCTGCTTGTGAATGGGGGTGACTAAAATGCACTGATGGGCTGTGCATGTTTCTGGATGCAAATGAAGTGAGTAACACCCTGACTTGTGAGATTAATCCATTAAAGCAAACGAGAAGCTTATGAACCATGTCACTGCCATGCTAATGAGGATCCCTCCTGGGTGTTTGTGCTGTTGCTGCAGTGGGCAAAGGGAGGAATATGGGTCTCCATGCAAGCCCTGCCACCCAAGAGCTGGGGCATCGGAGTGCAGCATTAGGTCTGTCCAGTTTGCAATGCTGTCAGAACTCACCAGATGGGGCTAATACAGCAAATATAAATATTCTCTATAGGAGTCATAGTGAACAAGTATATAGAGGTGGGTAGAGCAATATGTGTGTGTGTATATGGTATAGGAGTTTTAACCTTACAAAAATTGTTTGGGTTTTTTTTTTAGTTAACCTGTTCAAGGAGTCCATTATCTTAAATAGATAATTTGTTACATTAATTTTCTGTGAATCATATGTTTAATTATTAAGCCATTCTCTCCCACCCCACAAACCAACACCTGTCTCAGGAAATCTGTAGGTTGGATCAGGCTTGCGTATTTTAAAGTTTTTAAAGCTGTAAACAACTATAAAACCACATATATAGAATTTGAAGGTTTATGTTGAGATCAATTCCTAATTATTAAGCTTTTATCTGTGTTTAAATAAAAATACAAATGAAAGTTGTAAAAATCAGTTTGTTTATAAATGTGCACAGCTTTTGCTTTTCCTGTGGTACACTGATGCAGAGACTCATTGTGTCACATAAGTCCATCCCCCAGATTTATTTTCCTATAGAGATTCAAGATATTTAGACATCACAGCAAAGTTTTAGTTAACTGATTAAAAAAAAAAAGGAAATACCTGTATGCCAGTGCATCTATCAAATGTCCTCACCTGTGTCAAATGACTGAATCAGGAAGTTAATGTTTGAAAATTGAAAGTAATTGCCCGTGAAAGATGTCAGACTGGTGCACTCTATATTTTAGAATGCCTATAAGAAGCAATTCTATCATTTTTACTATCAAAAATGATGAAAATACATGAAGATTTAGGAGGCATCTACCCTGTATTTGATTTTAGCTTGTTATACCTACTCGCGAAAAGAAAAATGACAGTGAGCAAACAGACTTCAGATGGGATTTAGCTCAACCAAGAGAGGAGCTATTGGAAAATGACATAAGTCTTATTATACCTAGCACTGGGCCTTAGGAAGATGGAGGCTAAAGACAAGGAATGTCACAGGAATGTGCATACTTGATTACATGATTGCTGGTAAGTGCTTGTTACATAAGAACAATATTGTATGAGCTGCATAATGATGATAGTTTCAGATAAACCAGAAAAGGAGGGACCCAAGAGCCTACTCTACACAGGTAATCTTCTAAACCACACTTTTCTTTAATAATACCATCCCTTGCTTTATGTACGCAGCAGGAGAAAGTGAGGAGAGAGAAACTGAACAAGTCTCATTAGGCATGGAGAAAGTTAGACTTGCATTTAGACAGGCACTTAGGCTGCTGAAAGCCCGAGTGATGATAATTTTTATGATGAATTAAATTTTGTGTGTAATGAAATTACAAGGTACATACGGTAATGATGTAAGAATACATATGTCATAATAATAAATACCCTTTCTCCTCAGCCAGCCTTTCCTGTAGATGACAAAACCCCAATCATAAAAAAACGATCCCACTTTGATGGAAAAAACCATACTGGTAAGTTTTGTCTAAAAGGTTACACATAATCTTCCTACATATGAGTAAGTTCTGGACACCAGATGGATGGCAAAGCCTTGAGAATTTAACTTATGCCCTTCTTGACTTGCAAATGAAAATCAGCGACCACATGACCATAATGAAGCCAGCACATAATGATGACCAGAATGGAGCCAGCACATAATTCAGAGGAAATAATCTCTCCTTTCTTTAAATGTGCAATGATTCAACCAGCACTGAGTGAACAGCCAGTGCTATGCAGTATCCAGAGCTCCCATGCTTCAGTGAGCTTATGGCAAAACTCATAAAAATTCCCATTAGATGATCATTTATCTAAAGCTTCAATGCTTCATCTAAAACAATTTGGAGACAGTCATTCCAGCCATGGAAATGAAATTATGCTTGTGACACTGATGGAGAATCTCCTCCTGTGACTGGACAGAAAGCAGATAGCCATGCTTTTTCTGAAGCTCTCTGCAACCTTTGAGATGTGAGAAAGGTGATAAGGGAATAAAAAATGTGTTAACAAGTTTTCAGTTCCTGTTTCAGTAATACACCAAAGCAACAGAGAGACATCTCACCATCAGCTAGGTAGATGACCTGGGGCAGACTGAAGAGCCCACTATAAACTGAAGATATACATACACATACCTGTCTCAGGTGAAAAATGTTCAAAGGCTCCTGAACCTGGTCACCTTTAAAACTCAGACACTTTTTTTTTTTTTTTTTTTTTTTTAAATGCTGGTAATGTTTCCCTTTTCTTGAGTGTTAAAGCCTGTTCTTTCCAAGGACATCTTTCTCAGCTTTCCTTATTTCTTGTTCTGCTTAGGGACTCCTAAATCATGTGTTGGCAGCCACTTTTCTTGCATGGATGATTGTTAACTCGCTGTTGCTCACACCAAACACAGGTTGCTTGGCTGATCTGCAAGACCCATCAATAACCAACCATGCATTATCAAAACTTGATATCCACAAGCCTCCCAATGAAAACCAGCTGAGTGAAATAGCCAGTTCTGATGAGAGGGAAAATAATTTTGAAACACATATTTGCTGAATCTGTTTTTTCTTAAGTTACAAACATGCACGAATCCATTGCAGACCGCACTTTAGGAGTGTTCTTGGCTTTCTTAATGGCACTGCATTCTCACACTGCAACACTGTCTAGAAATTCCAGTTTTGTGAGAAACTGAGTGGCTTCTGCTGGCCAACAGTCAGACCTTATTTATTCACAGGTTGTCATTCCTCAGCTGATTACAGCAGTAATGTATAGATGGATAATACGTCTTCCCTATTTAGGGAGTTTTGAGAAGTACATAATGCTGTAGCACATCTTAGAAACACAAATTATTTGTAGGTATATCAAACCAATCTCTCTGGCTTTCCATAGAATTTAAATTAAATTCATTATATCAGTCTTATCTTCAGAGAACATAATTTCCAGGACAACTACAGCCCCAAGATAATAACTGTTGTTGACAAGAACACCACTCCTGGCTATGGAGGCAAGGAAGTCTTTTCAGGAGACAACTCACAGAGACCTCATTGCAAACAACAGAATGAAGTTTTCCAAAGACACGACACAGTTCATCGATCATCCTATCCCAGCTACAAAGCAGACTTATTTTACCTTGCCTTCTTCAACCCAAATGTCTGTTTTAAAGACTATCCATTTGTTGCTCAGTAACTACCCCCCCACCCCCCACTAAGAAAACAAAATGTTTCACATGCTCTTGCTCCTCTTGTGGAGGGATGCAGGCATAAACAACATGCAATGTGTTCTAGGAGAGCAGAAACTTCCTTGGTAACACCCTTTCACTTCGTAATACAGAATGCATTATTACCTCATGTATTTATTGTTAAATGTATGCAGTGGTTAAGAAGAGATTCCTAATGCAAATAAGGAGGTATGAAACTATGCCAGAAACAATAATTTCTCATGATGAAAGCAAGTTAAATGTACTTTAAAGACCATGTAAGTACTTGGAAATATATTTCTAACACTGCCATCCTTTTTCTTCTCCCCATATTAAATGGAACTTGCACGCCATCCTCTCAGCAGCACCAATCTTTTGCCTTGTTCAGATGTGTCACTTCCATGTCTGTGTACCTCTGTTAGTAAATCACACACATTCAAAAGTTGTTAAAATTTGACACATTGCAGAGCTTTTGACTCTCTTGACTCTGAAGCCAGTCACACTAAATGCCTAAATTGTTTTTGGCATCAGAAGTCCCAGAAAGACTTGACAGAACTGCTGTATTTGACAGACAGTGCAGAGATGGTCTCCTGATTTCTGCAGCATAATCTGCAGGCAGTGCATGCTGGAATAATAGTTTGCCTGATGGAGTATGGGTGTAATCACCATCCTCTTTTTTTTGTCTCAGAAAAGCTGGTAAAAGCATCAATAATACCAGTTGTTGCACTTTCTGGGAAGTAACAGACGGCATTCAGATTCAAGCACAGGAAAGTTTTGTTCACAACTGTACTTGGATTGCAGATTCTTCATGTCCAGTAAAAGCACTATTAATACTACATTCTGAAAAGCTGCAGGACCAATTTATGCCCTGCATAAAGCAATCTCAAAGGACCCCGCTATTTTATTACTGTTAGTGAATTTTGCTCACGTCTATTTTCCAATTTACAAAAACAATTTGCAAAAAGTAAAGGCACAAAACAGCAGTGATTGTGACTGACTTCAGTTTATTGGTTGTGTGGTGCATACAAAACAACTCATCTGGGGCATCCTCATGGGACCATTTCAGAACTATTATCCTTGGTTAGCTTGAAACAAGAATTTTCAAGTGGTACAGGGAATTTTTTCATAAGACTTATCTCTGTAATCTCTTTTTCTCTTAGTATTTGATGAGCATTGTTGATGGGGCTGTACAATAGTGTTCTTGTGACTTGCAGCTGTGTTTTTCAAATGAATATTTGTCTTGGATTCTCCGTGGAATCTCTCAGCAGCTTTTATTGATGTTTCTTGTAAATG
Organism: Eopsaltria australis; assembly: GCA_034509425.1. Classification (NCBI taxonomy): domain Eukaryota; kingdom Metazoa; phylum Chordata; class Aves; order Passeriformes; family Petroicidae; genus Eopsaltria; species Eopsaltria australis. The sequence goes on along the minus strand of JAVTVJ010000012.1, from coordinate 4,454,508 downwards.
TTAAACACTGCATCAATTCTTTGACTTTCTGCACCATCATGTACTGCTGATAACCAGGTACTTGTTAACTTTGTTTATTCTTTGGATCACACTCATTCCATCAGTGACAGATGGCCTGCTGTGGTTGCAGTACGATTTGCATTCCACACAGTCCCTCTACCATAGCTGCCTGCTTTCTTCTTCAAAGTGATCTATGCAATGTTGTCAGCGGCTAATGAATAAGACATACTGAGTATGCCTGCTTGAAGCAACACTACTTTTTAAAAAATTTCGTTGTTGTTGTAGTTGTTACATCTTTATCTGTTTTGAATATTACTATTTAGAGATCGTTGCTCTTCCTGCTCTTCTTTGGTGACTGAAAATATTCTTTCTCTCTGGAAGTCCATTAATGAAATTTCTTTATGAAACAATCACTCTTAAGATGATTAAAAAAAAAAAATTGCAGGTCTGCTTACCTACTTTATGTGCTTTTAGGAGGTCATCAATACCATCTGGCAGGGCTGGCTGATAAGCTGACAAGATCTATTGGTCATTATTGATTTGCTTTATCTTAAGAATTTCAAGCAAGCCTTCAATATGTGGCCTTTTAGAAGTCTAATTATCTGTACTTGTTCAGATATTCACTCAGATACGTACCCTGTTCTGGAGATCTTCGGCTGTTTCATGTCTCTTAGCTGTCTTTTACTAATATTTTGATGGTCAGCAGCAAGACAGTATTCAGCTACAAACAAAATCTCTTTGAACTAAATTGACTTGAAACTAAATCCCTTTAACCCCATGCAGTCTGAGGGGACTTCTTCAGCAGAGCTGACCTAATGGAAAGAAGAAAGATCCTGCTGCCCATTCCTGTCCCCTCCCTTAAGCAGTCAGTGTCTTTCATTTAACCATATTCATTTCACATTTGCAAGGAGTTTAATTCTCTCTCCATTTACCTTTCAGAAATGGCTCCTCATGAGGTCAGGAGAGCACTGCAGCTGGTAAAGGAAGGAGTAGCAGCAGATTGTCATAGTCCAGGAAGAAGAGAGCAGGACAATGTCTTTGGTAGCAGTCACATTAGAGCCATACAGGTACAGCAGGAAACTATACCTTGAAAGTGGGGTTTTTATTGTTAATATAAGATGATCTAATTCTATGTTGCTTGTCTTCTCCTAGTCACGCATTCCCATCTCCTTCCTTATTTTGGCTCCAGCAGTTCTGTGGTGAGTTGAATCAACCTGGTTGCTGATCAACACTTTGCTTACCTGAGAACTCATAATTTCTGTGTGTGTGTTAATTTTCAGGTGGATCTGACTCACCCTTTGGTTACATGATTACTAGAACTGATGCAAGGCAGGTAAGGGAAATACCTGTAGAGGAGGGGCCAAAACCTTTTTTTACAGCTGGAGATCAGTCTTAGATCAGTTTGAGTCAGTCACGAGGCTGTAGTCGGACAAACTTGTACAGCTGAAACTGCTGTCAGAAGCAACAGTCCTTCCTCCCTGCCCAGTGAATACAACCCTTCCCAAGCCTGTGCCACCTTTACCTGATATTGATCTGGTTCATCATGCAACACAGCTGGCTGTATGGCTGCAGGATGATCAGAACAATGAGGTGAGTGATCAGATAACCAGTTTTTCAGGTTCACACCTCAGGCCAACTCCCAGGCCTGGCTCTGCCTGCAGCAGGTTGGAGGCTGGTGCAGAGCTGGAGGGATGGAGGTACCATCTCCATCAGGGGCAGCCTGAGCTTGGCATGAAGTGTCACAGTACAGTTGCACACCTGGATTTGCTGTTGCTAAACTGACAGACTCTCACAGCAGGAACCTCACCAGGCTTCCAGGCACTGGCAAGTACCCTGTGGGCAAAGCTGGCCAGGGCCATGGAGGAGGCGAGGGTGGTGATGCCTCACTGTGATGTGAGTGAGGGCTCTCCCCTGGGAGCCATTGCCCCTAAAACAGCGCTGCCCGTGGACACCTCTTGGCTCTGATCTGGCACCTCCAGCAGTGGGGACCACCTCACTCCACACTGGGCTGGGGCAGATGCCCACATCCTTAGGGGGCAGGTCCCTGTGGGCACACAAAGCTCCTGACCCCTTCCTCCCCCTCTCCCCCATCCCCCAGAGCAGCTGTCCCGTGGTGCCACCATGCTGGGTGACCCTGCTGAGGCCACATCTGCAGTGCTGTGTCCAGTTCTGGGTTCTGCAGTACGAGAGACACATGGAGCTCCTGGACTGGGTCCAGCGGAGAGCTACAAAAACGATTAAAGAACAGGAGCATCTCTCTTATGAAGAAAGGCTGAGGGAGCTGGGCCTGTCCAGCCTTGAGGAAAGCTGACTGAGAGGGGACCTCATCAGTGTGTATCAATATCTAAAGAGGGAGTGTCAGAGGATGGAGCCAGGCTCTTCTCGGTGGTGCCACGGGCAGAAACTGATGAGCAGGAAATTCCACCCGAACATGAGGAAGAACTTTAGTGTGCAGTGACCACACTCTGGAACAGGGTGCCCGGAGAGAGTGAGGGGTCCGGCTCCCCGGAGACATGCAAGAGCGCTCAGGATGCAGTCCTGGCTGCAGGCTGACACACGGAGCCGGAGCCCGGTGTCCGAGCCCGGTGTCCGAGCCCGTGGTGCCGCCGCGCTCCCCACCGGCCCGGCGCCCTCAGCCTCTCCGTCACTCCCGCCCCGGCCCCGCCCCCAGCCCACGAGCCACGCCCCTTTCCCCGCCCCCCGGGCGCGCGGGCCCGGCGCGCGCGCAGTCGCGCGGTAAACAGGCCCCGCCGGCCCCGCCCCCTCGTGTCGCCCCCGCGCGCAGGGGCCGCGCGCGCGCCGGCGGCTGCGCAGTGTCGGCACATCCGGGCACTGGGGCAGGATGAGCGCTCCTTTCCAAGATGGCGGCGGAGGGAGGTGGGAAGGAGATGAACGAGATTAAGACCCAGTTCACCACCCGGGAGGGGCTGTACAAGCTGCTGAGCCACTCGGAGTACAGCCGGCCTAACCGCGTGCCCTTCAACTCGCAGGGCTCCAACCCCGTCCGCGTCTCTTTCGTCAACGTCAACGACCAGAGCGGCAACGGGGACCGGCTCTGCTTCAATGTGGGCCGGGAGCTCTACTTCTACATCTACAAGGGTGTCCGCAAGGTACCGGGGCTCCCCCGCCGGGCTGGGGCGGGGAGTGGCGGGAGCTGCGCGCCGCCCGCCCGCCGGGGTGCGGGAGCCGCGGGGCTGCGCCGGGGGCGGGGGGCAGAGGCCGGGCCGCCCCTCCCTCGCTGTCCCCGCTCCCCGCGGCCGTGGGGCTGGCGGCTCCTCGGCTCCGGCCGATCTCCCGATTAACCGGGTAGCGGCTGGGGAGGGGGAGAGCAGGCCTGGGCCGAGGGCGGTGTGAGGGCATCGGCGCTGGGTCGCTGCTCGGGGCTGCTCCAGATACGGTGTCACCGACGGGAGCTGTGCGTGCGGGCCCTGTGCGGGGATGCGATCGCTTGGGCCCTCCTTGTCGTGCGGGAATGAGGGTTGGCCTTCCCTCCCTGGGCCTCCTTCACCTGCTGCTTCAGGTCAGAATTTGCTGGACACACTAATGCCTGTTGTGATTATGGTGGTGTCAAATCCCTGCTTCCAGGATCTTCCTAGCTTTGGTTGCATGGCTAAAGCATTCGCTGCAGTTTTAGGCCTTCGTTGTGACTTAGAAGTGTGGGTTGATTTTAGAATTGTTTCTAAATGGGAACGGTGCAATGAGATGAGTCTTAAATATCAGCTAATTGTCAGAGAGAAAGTTGCTTTTGCAGGAAAGAAAGATTGATGTACTTGAGAGAGAGAGAGACTCCTTACTGGTCATTATTGGATGCAGGACAGTGCATGCATTTGGTCTCTCAGGTCACCATATTTATGAACAAACCCTTGATTTTGCGGGATTCAGAGAACAATTTGGAATTTGCCAGGTGAACGCGTGTCACTCCCAATAGATGTAAACACAGATATAATGAATGTCAGCTTTCTGTTTTGTTTCAAAGAGTGAGCGTTTGTTATTTTACATGCTTGGGTCTCAGCTGCCGTCATGTGAGTACCTTGAAATCTTCCTGCTCTTAGCCCACCATTCAACATGGGATGAGGGCACAGAGAGCTAGAGACTCACGGGAGGCTGTGCAGGAAGCTCGTGGATGAGCAAGGAATTATACCTGAATCTGCTGTGTCCTAGGGTAGTGCCCCTAGCATTCCTCTTTTATATAAAATGTCAGCACCAGCAGGAGTTTAAAGTCTACACGGTTTTTTGTTGTCTGTGACCTAACAGATCTGATATGTCCTGTATAATTATATGGAAAAGTGTGTCTGTGTATATTTTAGTTTTACCCTTTAATGAATTTTAATAATCTAGGTGCGTTTCAAATAATGCTTGGACAATGGTTTCTTTAAGCATACAAGGAGTATTTGATATCAATCAGTATTTGCTATTTACAAGCAATTGCTATCTTTACAAGTTTTCCTGAGGAGCAGTATTTCTGAAAATCTATATCCTAAATTATTGCCGTGTTTGGGTTCTGCTGTGTTTATTTTTTCCATGCAAAGTAGCTGCAGAGTTCTCTCACTTAGCTCAAGGAGCAGGCCTTTATGTAGTTTTGTAATGGTACATGTGATTCTTGCAAGTTCTCTTAGTCATCTCTTGCCACACTTCTGAAAAATAAAAATCTAAAGCCTGGAACTTTGTTGAAAATAAGGAATGGAATAATTATATCAAATTACAAAAGTATCATTGAGCTGAGTGTTTGGATATTTTTTTAGATGTTACAAGCTACTGGTATGATATAAGAGTAACAGAGAAATTTGGGTTTGTGAACTCATGAGCATTTGTACCTGTTACAGTGTGAAATAGTTTTTTCTCTGAATGGAGTAAAACATACACATTGTTAGGACAATTCATGTCAATGACCTTTTACAGTATTAACTACCTAAAACAACACTGGATATTCCATATGTATAATACATTAGTAAAGTGAGCCTAAAAAAAGAGCTGAAATTGACTGACTCTAAGGAAAATGCTTTCAGTGAGAGTGGGAAGGTGATCTGGCTTAAATCTGCAATACTTGCTGGTTTGGAATTTATTTTGAAACTTCACTTGGAAGTAACTGCTTTGTCTGTGTCTGAAAGTGAAACAGGAACAGGCTGACAGCCTGTCAACTGATCATGTGGACTTTTCAGAATCAAAAGTTCTATCTGGTGGCAATCATAAAGGGGAGAGAGCTGTTGTTACCTAAATGGACAGGATGTAATTCTGCCTTAAACTGGGCAGACTGTCACATTCTGTGTTCCTTCCTGTTCCTGGGAGCAAGATGGGGAAAGGGACTTGATCTGTTTCAGACCAACCTATTTGTGCTCCTTGGCATAACACAGGTGTTGATAACTTCAGTTTTAGCTGTTAGTTCATAATTATTTAAGTATCCCTTTAAAAAGTCCCTGTTTACTTTAAGATTATGATTTTCATTCTGGCTAAGTCATATTAGAGTATCGAGCTGAATTTAATGAAGCTGAGCTGTGTGAATATATCAGCTAACTGTAATTATGTCTTTTTATTTTTTAATTTTTTTCCCCATTTTTTAAAAGATTTTTTTACTACTTCTTTTCTTGATGGGAAAATGCTATATTTTTCCTAAAATGAGTGAAAGAACCACCAGGACTGTATTTTGAGTGGCCGTGTCTGTTAGGTACTGAGATAATTCTTGCATCAGTAATCCCTCACAGATCAGCACACATTAAGGAAGAGTAACACTTAAGCCATGAATGACACTTAAGAATAAATAACGTAATACTGAGTCACAGATACCACTTGGAAGGATATTTCTTGACATCAATAATGCTAAGCTTCCTTCTTCTAGTTTCCCTTAAATTCTAAATGCATCGTGTCTGCTGTGTCTGGTTTGTAAGTCACCTTTTTAAGTGAACTGCTGATGTGTGTGTTGTCTTAGGAGATTTAACTTACATAAAGAAAAATGTTTCCAGGTAACCTTGATCCTTCTTCCAAGACACTTGGTGGAGAAGTTAGATCTGGCATCCGGGACAGTGGTGTGGAGACTGTCTATTTGTACTCCAGTAATGGTTTGGTAGAGAGACAAGAGTTTTGGACAGCATTTCAAGCTGTCTCTTGAGACTTTTCAAATAAAGAACGTATTTTCTCCCAACTTCGTTCTTCATCTTTAGGAAGGAAGCTGAGATTTTACTATTTAGTATTTCCATGTCACTACTAAATTTTACTGTTGTCATGGAACATGTTACCACGTTTCATGTTTTCTGTGTCCTAGAAAGCACATCAATTATGAGCCAGTGCATTGTTTTTATAATGAAATTTTACAGCTCTTTGTGTTCATAAAGCAGTGCAGATTTCCAGAAAACTCCTGTTTTCTGATTTGGATCCACTGGAAAAAAAAAGACGTGGACCTATAGTTTAGTCAGAAGTTAATTCCAGCTCTGATGGAATGAGATGTACTTGCTTCACTTAGATAAGTATATAATTGTTCTTAACTGCACTGAGTGTCAATGGGCTTTCCCTTTCAGTCCTCCTTTAGTTTGGCTTTAAGGTTAGATGTGATCTCTTATTAATCAGAAGGGGTAAATTTTCATGATCTCAACTGATCTAGTGACAGCTGCAGATGATGGACTGGCTATATTGGATCCTCTTGGCAGTGTGCTCCTATCTCCTTTCTTTGGCAGTGCTCAGCCTCTGGTTGAGCTAGTTCAGCTTGCTAAACCAGCAGCAAAAAGTACTTGCAGTTTTTCTGGGCAGATTTTCTCTTGATTTGGTGACTTGAACGGTGTCACCTTGGGGTCGATTATTAGCTGGTACAGTGACAGCAAGGAAAGGATTGGAGAGACACTACCCCTGTCAGTGGCCTGGGCTGCCTGCTTGGATCCACTGCCTTATGAAGTCTCTCCTGAATAAAGCGTCTGCTTCAACCTTAAGTCAGTTTTGGAATGATCTGTTCCTGAGGGACTGTTGGCTTAATTTTGATTAAGAGAGTTACTGGTGTTAAAGGAAGCTTTTCCTGTTTTTGTAGGCATTTCCCTCTTCATGAAGTGAGGTTATAACGTAATAATTCAAAAATTGTTCAAATTATGATGCTCTGATGCTCTGGGTGGGTTGCTTTTTCCTGTAGCCCCTAATCAGGAGTGAGGGCTGTTACTTGATTTTTGTTTATGAGACAGTCTTGAAGGACTTGAATATGGTTTGTAGCTAGCTTTGCAAAATTATTTATTAGTTGATTCATTAGGATGGAAAAGGAGAGTGCTGTATCATCTTCCTTACCGTAGGAATGACTGACAAGGCAAGGCTTTCCAGATTGCTGCTGACATTAACTATCAAGTCCTTTTCCCTTCCTACTAGGTAGCTTGTGCATTTTCCTCATAGAAGTTGTGTGTGTGATGCTGTGTTATTCTCTCTGTGTTATAAAAGTTTCTGAGCAGATTAATCCCCAGCTGTCATTGCAATACAAATACATTCTAGCAATAGTGTTGCATGGTGCACAGTCCTAATTTTTATGTAATACATAATTGGCAAGTTGTGAAATTTGAATATGTAGTTTAGACGCATTATGTGACGTAAAACCTTTCGCATTGTAATTAAATTCCGGCTACCTACTCTTTGGTAATGTGTGGCAGACTTCCTTAACGTTGGTTGTTTCATTTTTTGAAATCACCTTGTTGCAGGAAGAGGCTTTGTCTTTCGTTTGACTTTTTTCTTGTGGCTACCTAAAGCAGCAGTCTGTTAATAAGCGTGGAATGCTATAATATGTTGCAGCATTGTTGGATTAGAAATGTACATAGGTGATAAGCACAGGTTGATGGAGGCATGGAGGGCAGAATTTGTTGAGTGTCTTTTTAAGTTTATGTTGAGCAAGTGTCTTGGAAATTATATTTGTACTAGGATGAAAATAATCTTGTATCTCAACTCCTTTTATTGAGAGTTGGCATATTGGTAGTCCCTGCTTATCAGTAAAATGACTGATGTATCGGATTCCTTCCTTTGCAGTTCTCAAACTCACCTTTTTTTTATGTCTGGCTTGATTTGTTGTGCAGTTGAGGAGTGTTATCCTTGGTGGTGACTTTCATTCTGTAGACTGTTCACCTGGGAACTTGTTGCAATGACAGAATGATAATGGGTGACATTTGTCACTGTGCTTAATATATTGCTCTGAGAAGAGCAGTGCAAGGCAGTTCTGGGTTGGAAGCTGGGATGTGTGGAGAAAACCATCACGTTTTCCCAAGATGTGGTGGGAATGTGAATTTATATTTCTGTATACTTAGAGATCACTAAGCTGTGTCAGGCCTCTGAAAATGATGTACATTTTAATAGCATAAATGAGCTATAAAAATGCTGAGGTTTGTAAGGATCTTGGAAGATACAGTAGCTCTGAAGCAGAGGGACGTATACCTACATCTTAGTGACCAATTCTTACACTTGCAGTAATGAGAATTCCACAGTTTCCTTCAACAATGTCTTTTGGTGCTAGTTCTCTTTCTTCTTCCTCCAATATCTGACTAAACTTCTTGTTCAGGGAAACAAAAAGGAGAAACCAAACCAGGCTGAATGCAGTTATTTACTGTGAGCATAGAGGACAGTTGACTATTGCCTTTGGCTTTTGCATATTTAAAAACTTGTTAATTTGTTCTCTCAGTTTTCCTAAGGTAAATAAATCCAGCTCTTGAAACCATTCTTCTCAGATCATGAGTTCCAAATGTTTCATTGCTCTATTCTGTTGGCTTCTGGTGTCTTGTATTGGTGGTACTTGAACTGGACCAAGGGCTTGCACTGTACCTTCAGTACAGAACAAGGGAGAATTTGTTGTTTGCTGTGTCTGTCTTCTAATATTCTTGCTAACATATTGAATAGTGTTGACATTTTTGAATCCTGCTTATAGTGATGACTCACTTGGATTGTTTCTTATCATATTGCTGCTTTTTTCCATTTTTAACCATGCCTTGATTTTTGTTGATGTTTATAAATGCCATGTAGCATTTTCATTGAATTTTATTCTATTAAGATTATTAGAGAGTGGTTTTATTTCCAGTTCTGTGCTGCATAATGCAAAAAATCCTTCCAGTCTTGATGTTATTAACAAATTTGATGTGTACTCTTATCTATTAATGTGAATCTCTCACAGAACTTAAAAGCCATGTGTTGGATTTGCTGCTGACGTTTCACATTTTTCTCAGGTGTGTTGGATGTGACTCTTCTGTCCCTCTTTGAAAAGGTGGTGTAGATTTCTTCTTTTCAAGAAATCCCTTCATTTCTTGCTGAGTTTTTCTTCTCTTTGTAGTGGATAATAGTTGTTATGTTGGGACTGGAGTAGCCAGTCTCATGGAGGTATTGTGGCTAAATCAGTAATACCTTACCTCTTGGGTCTGTGGTTGTGAAGGTATTTGAGAGCCTCTTGGAAATTTGTTTCAGGTGTTTAATGGATGGACATATTTACCACTTTGAGTTTTGTGATGTAGATAGATACTTTTTGTCTTAATTCTACCTGGGTTGTACTAGGGACTGACAGACATGCTACAAAATACTCCTGTAGTCTTTCCTGAAGAGTAGAATTTTCCGTAATGCCTTTTTTTTCAGCAACACTGCTGAAGGAAGCAGTGAAGAGTTAATGTAGATTACAGATGTGTAGGTAGCTTTCAGTGTTTAATTTTGTTATGAGGCTTATACTGAGCAACTAGCACTGGCTTGAGTAAGATAAAAAGACTAAAAAGCTGCTTTAAAATGACAGTTACACTGTTAAATGTTTCTTGCTCTGGAGGAAGATGAAATATCTATGGTTGACAGAGCTTGCAAGATGATTTTTATGTAGGAAGTGGTATTAGTCTGTAGTGCTTTTTCTTGTCCTAGTCTGTGCTTCAAGCCCATATCACAACTGTTTGACTTCAGTGAGCCTTTGCACTGTGCTGGTTGAAGGATTTCTCTCTGGGGTAACAGTTCATTTGTATGACTGCCTGTTTGGCTGGCATGTTTGACAGTGACTGCTGGGTTGTGCTGGCCAAACCCCCACACTGGGATGCAGTGTTTTATAGGCAGTGAGTTTTGTTTGTGTCTTTGGTTGGGGTTTCTTTGCCACAGCAGTTATAATTTTGGAGGTTTTTGTTTTGTATTGAAGTGCATTTGTGGTAATATTGCACTTACATGAATTCAGTTGGGGAAATTAGGTTAGTGTAAAGCCAGTAATTGTGGCACTTATTATTTGCAGATCGACAACATTTTAGTCATAATGTTTCACAGATGTAAAGTGGGGTCATTTGTAACAAACACTTCTGTGCCTGTGGTGAGTTTTATGGGGCAGCTTTGTCAGAATATTTATAAAAGTGTTGTGCTATGTGCTTAAATTACAAGGAGTTTGCATTATACGTTGACATCTGGGAGTCTGCAAAACAGTTAAATAGTTAACTGTTAATAGTTAAAATGTACATTGACAGTGCCTCAAACTCTAATTTAAGGCTGCCTAGACCCACCTCTGAGAGGATTGCCAGCCATAATTGTCTTGTTTGACATTCTAGAATCAAATTTAATGCCCTAGTTTGAAGTATTATCATAGTTTTCTGGTTAAAGGGAACCATCTGAAGTACTTTCCTGTGAAGGACGTGTACCCCAAGGCCACTTGCAATCCAGTTGTCATAACTATGAGTTGACACACTTGGGCAAATTATTACTTGAAAGTGGTGCCATTTAGTGCAAAATAGTGCCTAATATTTCTATTATCTGTCCTCTTAGAAGGCTTAAGGAAAAAAAACCAGTAACATTAAATGTACTATACTTTAAGTAATAACATTTGGTTGTGTCCTTCTGGGAAATAGAATATTTTTCCTTCCTTACCTCACTCCACTTTTAGGCCCAAGTGAATATACAGCCCATTTTTTAGCATCCACATCCCACCCATTTTTTGCCCTTATAACTTAAAACAAAGCAGCTGCTGTTGCCTGTTTGGCTCCTGTTGAGCAGCTATTGGTGCAGTGGATGCAGCCCCCTGGTCTTTGTGGGCAGGACCACCAGCTGCTGCAATTGAAACCTTTCCAGTGGCAGTGTTGTGACTTGCTTTGGGATTTCTCGTGTATTATTCAGTCCAGCTGTTCGTAATGGAATGATAGATCTCTAATAGATGCTTTCTGCAAATTAATTTCAGTTCTTGTTTACCAGCTATATTCATTCTTTAATTTCATGAGTTAATCATAATGTTTACATGTGGCTGTAATGGTAAAAAGTAATATTTATGATTTTTTTATTACTACTTTTTAACTCCATGTGGGATTGGGAGGTGACTGTATTAAGAATTTGTTGGTTTAATAGTGTATAATTTTTGTCCAACTAGAGATTGTGAAGTGCTATGTCAGACAAAGTACTAATCTAAGCAGGAAATTTAGCTTTGGAGTACACTAGTAGGGAGAAAACATTGCATGTTATGAACAAACGTCATTATCCCCAGTTTCCTAGTAATTAAAAAAATATTATTTAGCAGAAGTTTTAGATACATTTTGTCAGGGAAGTGATATCATGTGAAAGTTGGAGAGGACTCAGGTTTATGGTTTTAAGGCTCCCTTTCAGCTAAAGAAGGGGAGCAATGACAATAGAAGAGAGACTTGATACCAATATACATTGAACTGTGTGTTAAAAACACACAAGTCTGGTGAAAGAAACTATTTAATCAAAGCCTTAAGGACACTTTAGCCTGCCCAGGGCCACAGTCACAGGGATGACTCTGTGAATCTGAGTAACATAAATGTCTTTTTTTCCTAATCTACAAATGTAACCGTAACAAATACGGAATCCTCAAAGTTGTAGTCTCATCCTGTTTTAACTGTGGCAGTTTGTTTCTAAGGATTTTTTGTATGGTTCTTTTAAGACTTCTAGAAAGTTTTTTTGCAGGTTTTCTTGATATTTGAGGTGGGTATGGGAGCCATGTCCATGATACATGTGTGAAGCTATCATTGAAATTAAATTTTGGCACAAGTTGTCAAGGATTTTTTTTTGTTGTCTTGATTTTTCTGGTTTTCTATCAGTAACTGTCAGTATTATAGAAAAATAATTTTGCAATGCTTTGTTTTTTAAGTCATGTTAGTAAGATTTAAAGTCTAGATGTTTGGATCTGCATATTTTAGTGGTTTGAATGGAAAATACTACCTCTTAACATTAACTTAATACTGTATTGTGAAGCCATAGATGAAGGCTTAGTATGAATTTTTCTTCAGATTTTTGCCTCTCTGCAGAATAGCGAACAGTTGGATTTCTTTTTCAGACTTCATTTTTAAATGAAAGTATTTCTAGAGATTGCTTTTCTTTAGCCTTTTTAATGAGAGAGTAGGCCAGAGACCTTCAATAGCTACGTGTTTGCACTTAAAGTGTCAGGAGGGTCTGTCTTTAAAAAATAATTTATGAGGGCAGGAATAGTTGCATGATTAGGCAATGCCACTTTTGAAATTTGATCTCATATACTGCTAAATGCAGTGTTTCTTACCTGTTTTGCAGCCCATTTTTCGTTATCCTTTTGTATCAGTTCGAATTATTACTTACTGTCCATAAATAACTAATATTTTTTTTGAAATGTGCCTGTTCAGTGTGATCTATTGATTCAGGAGGTTTTTTTTCCCATAGAAGACTTTCAGAAATACAGGGTTCAGCTTCTAAAAGTGAGATATTGACTAGAGAATTATTGCTATTTAGTAGCATGAGCTGTATATCTCAACAGGTGACTTCAAGAAATGTCATGCTATTACTTGTGTGTGACACAAGTCCCTCCCCTCTAAAGGTAATTGTCCAGTTACATTCACATCAGTTTAACACAGGGGATGGCCTCTCCTGCCTTCAGCAGTGGAGCTGTGCTCCCTCGTACGGAATAACTTCCATGTGTCATGAAGTGTTTGCTGACACCTTCAGAGTTTAAAGATGCTGTTCCAGGTGATGTTTGTGACCTAACAGCTCTGGCAGAATAGCTTCTGTGCTAATGAAGTGGCTGTTCACGTGTAGTTCTGTGTTTTAGCCAAAATGCTGCCTCTGTAAATTCTCTAGATGGAACTGGGATGGTTAAGCGTGGGCACATGTTAGCACTTCTGAATCAGAAGGATGGGGCAAACAACTGTTCTAAAGAACTCGAACAAATGCCCAGGTTAAGATGCTTTTAGTGCTCAAAGTGATCCATACTTCTCATTTTTAGAGTGACAAAGTACTTGTTACCAAAGAGCTACTGCAGCAGTCCAGTGGCAGCTTGCTCAGCTCTGTGGCCTGAAAACAACAGGTAACACCTTCTACTGGCTTTGCATGGCCAGGTTTTGGGGGCTTCTGTTAGAAGCTGCTGTGAGAAGCCCAGGATCGACCTGCTGCTGGCCAAAGCTGAGCCAATCAGGAATGGTAGTAACACCTCTGTGATGATATATTTGAAGAGAGAAAAGTTATTGTGCAGATGTATTTGCAGCCAGAGAAGAGCAAGGGTGAGAATATGTGAGAGGAGCAGCTCTGCAGATGCCAAGGTCACTGCAGAAGGAGGGGCAGGAGGCGCTCCAGGTGCCAGAGCTGAGATTCCCCTATGGTCCATGGTGAGCCAGGCTGTGCCCCTGCAACCCATGGAGGGATCTACCTGCAGCCCCACACCAGAGGAGGTGGAGCAGACCCACATGAGAGCAGGTGGATACCTGAGAGGAGGCTGTGAACCTGCAGGAGGCCCAGGCTGGAGCAGGTTTCTGGCAGGGACCTGTGGACCCATGGAGGAAGGAGCCCATGTAGAGCAGATTGGTAGACTTGGGACTCATGCTGGAGTAGGCTGTGCCTGAAGGACTAAGATAGGAAAGGCTCATGGAGAACTCTGTCCTGTGGGAGGGACCCTGCGCTGGAGCAGTGGCAGGAATGACGTGTGATGAACTGACCATAACCTCCATTCCCTGTCTCCCTGGGGTGCTGGGGAGGAGGTAGAGCTAGGAAGAAGGGAGAGGTGGGGAGAAGGTAGTTTTAAGGTTTGTTTTTACTTCTCATTATCCTGCTCTGAGTTTGTTTGTAATAAATTCAGTTAATTTCCCCAAGTTGAGTCTGTTTTGCCCATGATGGTAATAGGTGAGTGGTCTCTACCGGTCCCTAGCTCATGAACCTCTCACTATATTGTTTCCTCCTCTGTTCGGTTGGGGAGGGGAGTGAAAGGGCATTTTGGTGGGTGTTGGCATCCAGACAGGGTCAACCCACCACATACCTTCTGCAAAAACATGCTGGATTGACACTGATCTGGTTGATCTGTATATTGTGTTTTGTTAGTCCTAAGCTGATAGAGGCATTGCGTGTACGTAAGAGAGAGCCAAAGGGGAATGCTAGTGAGATCAGGGCCTGGAGAAGCCCAGGGTTAGGAGCACAGAAAAGGCTTTTGCTGTGCCTTCACTCATCTGGGAACCCTTTCTTCATTTCTGTCTCTGGTTAGTAGGTGTCTTGCAGCTGTGGCACTTGCAAGAGAGTTTAGATTTGGACAGTGTGCTGACATCAGTGGTGGTTAAAGGTACGATTGTTTTTGACAGCAGAGATCCCTAGCGTACCTGATATTAGTGTGCCCATATCAGTGGGTGGAATGATTTAACAGCTGGGCTGTGTAGGGTGTCCTCACACAGTCTCCTGGGAGGACCTTCAGCAAAACGCCTGACATGTGGGCAGTGGCCCCTCAGTGGGCAGCACTGTGTCTGTGAGGTCTCTCGGTGACAATAGACAGTCTGATCACTCCCTCCTACGCTTGAGACAAAAATCAGCCTGAGGAAAGAGTCAGTGTTGTGTGACCGTTTGGTATGTGGAATACTTTTAGCCCTTTGATGGTAATTTTTAAAGAAAATTATTAATAGCACGCAAAGGGTTGTGTTTTTTTTTCCACATAATATCTATACCAGTGAAGCTGCCAACACTTATTATTACTTAAGATATCTTAATACTTTGCTTACTTTAAAAGAAATATTTTTATTGAGAAAGCTAGTGTCTGAATTTGAAACACTGCCTTTTGTTCTAAAAATTCTGAAGGAGGATTCTGCTTCTCAGACTGGGTGATATCCTAGAACTTGTACACATGGGATTGTGGGAAATCAGAGTTTGCTATATTTGTTTTTGGGATTTGGTCCTTGATATTGTTTTCTAGTAGCTGTGTTTGTTTTGCAGCCGTTTTCATCTTGTTGGGCTGGCTTGTAATGAAATGTCTTCAGCCCCAGAAGGAAGATGCATTGCAAATTAACAACTGCAGGACAATAGTTAGAGCAAATATGTTATTTCATCTGTCTGTTACAGTCTATGACGACAAAAAGCGTAAACCAATGGGGCTCATCCTGGTTTTGGAGCACAGGTTATACATTTGCACATATAGGACTGTTCTGGTGCTCTTAGGACAAGAGCCAGCTCCATCTTATTTTTAAAGTATTTTTTAAAGTAATCAGGGCTTTGTTCTAGTAATACTTTCTTAACATGCTGCAACATGATGGAATTATGAGCTTGATAAAAACACTGTATCAAAAATGTCCAGCATTCCTGTGGGGCTTGCAAAATCCAACAGTAGCCAGAAGAGACATAATTTGGACTTGCTGGACAGACATGACAGTGTTGCAGTTGACTTTTATTGAGCTTTGTAATGAAAAATTATAAATTGATTAGCAATTAACTGCTACAGTGAAGTAAGTTTCTATAGCAACAGGGCAATGCAGCGTACAATTATTCAGACTGCTTTCCTTAGCAGATAATTTTTTCTTACAAGCACTGAGTTTACACTGTTGGACTAAAGCATTGTTTTGTTATAGCAACGGATAATCCTCAGCTTTTGCTGCTCTTGCCTTTTAATTTTTTTTTTCCTTCCTAAAGAAATAATTCTCCTCTTAGGAGCTGAAAAGGAAATGGGGGAAACTTTCTGAGATAGATAGCGGTGTGGTAGACTGGTGGAAACTCAACCTGCAACTCTTTGCCTGTATGTTATTAGTATAATGAATGAGTTATATTGCATATACTGTTATGCAGTATGAATTTCTGTTTCACTTCTACTTGTTGACAAGTCTACATGAAACTGAACCTGCTCTAATTTAATAATAATGATCATATAATAGCTTGCAAATTTTAAGTAAATCAATTTAGATAAGTTGTAATGCTGATTCCCTGAATCAGCCAGACTTTTTTTTTTATTTGTTCTTTTTGTGTTTAAAGTCTCTGTATTTGTTTTTTTGATTCAATACTTCTGAGTTTTGTAGATTTAAAGAGAGTAATATTCTGCTTTAAGGTTCACTCTTAAAATCAGAAAACATTAGGGTTTTGTCAAGGGGCTGCAGGTGTTTGGTGTTTTTTTGCCACAGAACACACCCATAAAGCCAACTTTTAAGTGTTATTATATTTTGATCTTTTTGAAGTTAGAGGAGATGAAATTTGAACAACTTAAAGGATGAAGCTACAGCAGTCTTTTTTTAACAGGACACTTAGTTTTGTTTTAAGTGTTGTAAAGGTACTCAGATGTCCGAGCACATGAAAGAAAAAACAAAAGCAGTTCTTGCTTTTATCAGTCAGCCTCAATGTTTGCTGTTGATAGGTGTTGCACAAGTGCATTTTTCCAATATTGTAACAAAACCATGCCAATGTGTTAGAAAAGAAAAAAAAAATAGGATTCAAAGGTAAAGTGAAAGTAATGGCTTTGAATGTATGACTGACTAGAGCACTGGTCCAACAGGTCAGGTAACTTCGGTGTGTGTGCATGGGGAGGAGGTGATCAACTCAGAGATGACGCTGCTATTAAGTCATGCAATGTTTCCAGTTTGTTCCATGTTTTGGGTGCTGTCTAAAAGCAGTCTGCCAGCTCTAATTTAAATAAGTGTTGCCTTTAACAGGTAGGATTTTTTAACCAGTTTTGCTTGCAGAGCTGGGCCAATTTAAACAATTTCCCAGTGAAAGTAACTTATTAAGTGTTTCATAAGTATTGCAGCTGAGTGTGTGAACTGAATGAGAACAGCTGCTGAATTGTGCCAGAATGTGTGGTTTTGCTTGGAATCCATTTGATATTTACATACCTATTTTCCTTATTTTAATTTGTTTCTTACATCTAGTACATGTATTCTTATCTCTGTTAAGCTCATATGAATCACGCCTCACTCAGTGTTAAAAACAGGTGAGAAAGGACTGATTATAAGTGTAGGCAACAGTGTGACTAGACTGTAGGAGGAGGAAATAAAGGGATCCACTGGAGAATAAGGAGCAAGAAGAAGATCAGAAAGGTAACTATTACTTTTTTTACTTTAGACTTATGAATCTGTTATAAGGTACTAAATTGTAACTATTGAGAAATGAATTATAGTTAACTAAGCATAAATATTGAGTGAGGCTTGCAGAACTTAATTATGAAGTGTAGTTAAGGAAAGAGATAATTGTTACAGTACACTTCATTTTCGCAGTTCCTCAAAAGTGAAGAGACTAAAATGTGTGCTTCAGTGCCTTCCAGCCTTTACAGAAGGTGATATATTCTTTACACAGCTTGTGACAGTCCATAAGTAGTATTCCAGCACGAACTTTATTTAGTACCTGGGAATATTTGGAATGCTCAGTGCTATTCTGAAATCAGTTGCTTTTTAATTCACTCTGTTCCTAACAGTGAAAATTTCTGCTAAAAACCTTTTGACTGCCTTTGGTAGGTATTTTCATAAGGCTTATCCTGGAATGTATTCAGATAGAGAAAAACAGGAGTGCTATTCAACACATACCCCACCACAACAAAAAAAATCCCCTTTCAGTTTTAGCTTTTGAAATCTTACATTGTAGACTTGTTAGGGATTCCTTTTTGTTTTGCTAACAGTAAAATGTTGTCTCTCTGTGATGGGAAAAACATAAATGTATAATGTGTATATATAGACAGCTTTATTTGAAGTTCAGGTGCTCAGCCTTTGTAGTGCAACACTTTGGTAGTAAGGGAGAGTTGTAACTTACTAAGTTCATTTCCTTGAATGAAGTGAAAATTCAAATTCATATATTAGATATTTGAAATGAGGGAATTTTAGAACTTGGAATTTCTGTTACAAAATGTTGAGAGAATTAAAAGCTTAGTTCTTTATCTGAGACAACCATTGGGAAGAGACCTTCAAGTTGAGGTCCTCTAGGAGTGGTTTTGGAAATAATTTAATTGGTGACACTGATACAGAGAAGCAAGAGCATGTACATGGTGCTCATAATAACTTTGGGATGCATTACTGTTAATAGTCAGTTACTTTATAAGGAGAAACAAGCTGATATCACAACCATAGATGAAGTGAAAATAAATTGAAAAGATACATAGGGAATTTTTAGTTCAGCAATAAAATTTTGAAAAGATGATAAACAGTGTAGCGTTGATTACAGGCTGAGACAGCTTGTGATACAGCTGTTGAAGGCTGGAGGACATAAATGCAATTCAAAGATGTATCAAATGAGGTTTACCAATAGAAATAAAGGATGTCTTTAGTGCCATTGTACTAGGCATTGAGAAGATGGCTTTAATATTGTATGAAATTCTGGTTGCTTGTGTTGAAGGTGATTTTTAACTCCTGCTACTAAAAGAAGATGGTGTCTAATGTAAGATTGGAGAAAGAAGTGTGTGATTTTAATTTTCTGAGCAAAGCAGTCATTAAATATCCTTTTAGTCACACTAAAAGGAAGAAGAGAGGAAAGAAGGGAGAGAATAAATAATACAAAACCTTCCATGGATGTATGAGACATTACCAGATCTCCCAAGAATCCCAATCATGCAAAATTTACTATTAATTTAGAAGGATCCTGCTTTTTGACCAGCTCTGCTGTAAGCAATTACTAATAGTTGAACTGCAGAATGAAAATACTGTGGTGTGATAGGCTGCAGACCCTAAGGAAAGTACAGAAGAGGTTTTAACAAGGGGCAGAATGTTTGCTCCAGAAGCTTCTTAGGGCTGAGCCAGATGAACAGAGTGAAGGCGATTTATTTTTAGTGATACAAATCCAACTCTCTGTGTGGTACCCAGTGAGGCCACCTTACTGGCTTTCAGATCAGGAGAGGAAAGGACTGTAAGAGACTGAGGAGCTGGAGGCAGTAATGTTCAGTCAAAAAATGGATGTTCAGCTCACTTGGCAGGTATCCTGGAAAGAGCAGGAGATGTTTAATGGTAACTAAATGGATGCTAGAGTATCTCAGTAGTTTTGTGGGGAAGCTTTAGGAGGGAATTTTGTATTTTGTGTAGTCTTGGAGGTGATTTTGTATATTCTAAATCTCCATTTATTATATAGCAGGCATTGAAGGTCAGAACTATTTCATCTTGTCTTTAACCATGAGCAGAGTAAAGGATGAGATTTTCCTAACTGTAACATCAGGTAATGCTGTGTGCATTAATTTATTACAAACAGAGGTGACCAGCCAGCCCTTTTTTTTTTTTTTTTTTTAAAATCATACAGTGTAGTGAGACTGAAAAAGATGAACAGTAAGCCTGTCTTTTTTCAGGTTTTCCTAACCTGTTTTTTACTTGCTTTTATATAAAATTTTTCCTATGCTGAGGTATTTGCTAGGTTTTGTAGGAATTGGAAAAGGTTCTGTGTGCTTAAAAGAGATGTTTTCTCATGATCCTGTGTTTGGGAGAAATGTTTGAAGAGAGATCTTTCTTCAAAATGGAAACTAAAAGAAGCAAGCAACTGTGCTTCAGCTTTGCCCTGCTAGTGTTAATCCTAGAACTTCAAGTTAGCCAGTTACCTGGCCCCTCTTGCACTGGAACAGAACAGTTTTCCACCAAGGGAACAAGCTTTAATGCAGCAAACAGTCTTTCTCATTCAAATGTACTCCTCGAGCAAATTCTCCTTTCTGACAGGAATGCAAACTCTTCATTCACAGGGAAGAAGATAGTGTCAGAGAGAGACTGCTGTTCTAATGTAGCTCCTTATAAATTGAATATACTCCTTTTCCTCACATTTGAGTGCATTCTCTTTATTGGGTAGCTTTTTACTTTTGTCTTTGGCAAAGAAGTTTCCCTATTACCCTGCCATTTTAAACAACAGCAAAAATCCTTTGAGGTTTGTGATAGAAGGTGGTTCTCTAGTATGAGAATGGCTGCTTCACTCTGGAGTACTTTAGGATGTTAATGTATCTTGATCAATATGCAGTGCTAAACAGTTAAACGGAATTTCAAGTAGAGGCTCAGGCTGCTTGGTTACCATGGCAAACACAGTAGGAAATTCATGCCAAAGTTTAGAAACTAAGATACACAAAAGAAAACTTGTAAACTGAAATAATCACTTCAGAGAGCAAATATACTTGTTTATAATTTATTAGAGTCTGTTTCCCAAAGAATACAGTTTTAAAATCCTATTTTATCAACCAAATGTTAATTGCCAGTCCAGAGTTTTGCACAAAGGAGGCAATATTCACAAGCAGGGAAGAGTGAGATTCTTTGTTGGCTTGCCCTCTGACTGTAAGGGCATTGAGTGAATAGAGTAGCCTCTTGGAGACAGAGGAATTGAATTGCTTAAGTACTGTAATCAAGGTTGACATATTTTCAGTGTGCAATGCCTTGTTTAACAGATGACTCAGATAGTCTTGTCTCTCTAAAATTTGTCTGTATGTTAGATCACATATGTATGATGTGTGTATATATATTATCTCTGTATATTTAATGGTTTGTCTGTGTCGCCAATTGCATATATATCCTTTAATTACTTGTGTATGTGAAAGATCTTGCCATATTTAATTCACTTTCCCACAGTTGCTTGTCTTAAGGCTTGCTACCTGTAACCAAGATCTATAGGTGAGTATTTTAATGGGTGATTTTCTGTTTGATCAGTTCCCTGTGTAATCAGCTTACTGTGAACACAGTATTTGGTATTGTAGTCCTGTCAGGATGTTGTGGCAAAATCTGATCCTGTTGCATGTGACTTGCTGTACAGTTTTCCATAGGTGTGGTCACATGCAAATCATGCAGTTATTTTTCTTTCTGAATGTAAACTAGTATGTCTGTTTCCATGTATCTTCTCCAAAGTATCATCCCCCAAAGGGGAAGCTGTTACACAGAAGGGCCAATTTGTGGCTTGAGGGAGACGCAACTTTAAAGACTTCCTGAAGATCAAGGTTAGAGCTGGAGTTGGGCACTGCGATCATGAGCACCTACCCTAACACGTGACTCTGCCTCATCACTTTATGCATTGCATAACCTGGATTGGAGATTATGGGAGACGGTTGGAGGCTCAGGGAAAGCAGTTTAGGTTATTATTGAGAAACTATGATGAATTTGCCTCTGTCTTTATAACACATGGGAAGGGAGGCTTGCTGTAGTTATAACCGGGAAGTAGTGTTACTGGAACATGAAATGTTGGAGGTGATGGAACAAACAGTTTATGAAATGATGTCAGGAGTTCTTGTTGTGAACAGTAGCTGTTATATTGAATTACAGGTTAGTCTGCTTTTTGCTGACCTCTTTAAAAAGGACTTACTGAGCACTTCATAATTAAACAAAAGTAGAACGTGAAAACATCTGGAAGATTATACTAGGGCTTAACTCAAAGGAAAGTAAGAATTTGGAGGCCACATGAAGAGAATTGTGCCACTGATTAGCCACAATAAATAAAACTGTTTCATCCCACTAAGTTTAATATATGGTCATGTATAGTTATGTGGTATATCTGTAACTTCAGGAAAAGAAGTAAAAGAATAAGAGCACCAGAAGTTAAGATGGACTGATTTGAGTGACTAACTGGCAAGAGGCAACTGTAAGAAACTTGGGAGATGCAGTGAGGCTACTTGAATGAGCAGCAGTGTGTTCCCACTCATCTCTTGGTGGCACACAGTGGACAAAAATACTTGAGTCAGTTTGGAGCCACTACACAAAAAGAGAGGATTAATATTGGTGATTGCCTTAACCGATCAGTACTTCAGTTCTAATAAATATTTCTTTATTTAAGAAATGGAATGGAGAAGAATATTAGAAACAAGAATTGAATAAATCTTACAGCATTGTGTAAATCAGTAGGTCCATCTCTTCTTACAGGTCTATAAAAATGTATTATGACAGATATTCAGAGAAGTGGTGAAAATTGTGACATCTGAAAACTTTTGTGTAAGTACTGAGGATGGGACTGCTAATTCTAGTAATCAGTATAAGTGCTGTGTATCTGAGGAATGTTAGACATCATTGTCTCTTCCTGGGAAGAAGATGGTGTTCAGTAAAATCAGAGGGGAACAAAATTCAGAACTGACACTTTTTTCCACATATTATCAGGGTACCTTGCTTTGGTAATATAAGTGAATAATGAACAGGAAGTGGGAGTTAAAATCTGGCAATATTTGCAATTCCACACAGTAGTTAATGCAAAAAAGGAAAAAAATACTGTAAGGGATATTAAACTTCCATATTTGCAATTTAAATGGCTTCATGAAAGAAACCTAGGATGGACAATAATCTATTAATGCAGCTGACTTCATGATTTAACTTCTGGGACATGTATCTGCCCACTGTTGAAGAAATGGTACTGGAGTAAAAAGTCCAGTTTGGAGTCCATGATTATGAAGTATGTATGTGCTATGACTTCTTAAATCTGTGTCTTAATTGTTAAGACAATGAGGGGGAGACCAGTGTAAAAATGTGACCTGTCACCCATGGTTTATAAATAGCCCTGAGAGATCCTTATTTTGAACTTAAAACTGCACAGTGAGATCTCTTTCTTACATATGTTCTTAAAAAGAGCTGAGTAGGGGGAGAAGAGGAGGAAGGTGTCTGCATCACATGCACAACATACGTGATTCTGAATTAGGGTTCTGCTGGAGAGGTTTTTATCCAGCAGGCTGAGTTACAGTAGAGCCAAAGTTCTGCAGACCAGGCACTGGGAAGAGACAATAATGCTGATATCACAACTTCTTCTCCCTTCTCCCTATTTAAAAAAAAGGCAACTAATTGCTTAAACCAAAATAGAACATCTAATTCAGTTCATGTCTGTTGGGAATGTGTGATACAGTGACTTTATTCAGAGTTGTTTGAGTTTAACCAGCCAGTTTACAGATTTAGTGTGACCAAACACATAACACTGGAGTCATAGTCTCAATTTTTATATGAGTTGATCATGTCATTACCTGGCACCCACAGTGAGGGAAACTTTGCAAAAGGAACTGTGGAATACCTCTTTTGGTAGCTCTTCTTCAGCATGGGTTTCTAAGGGATTATTTAGAGGCAAGCAAATTAAAGCTCATATATTCATTTTGTCTCACAGCAAAGCAGTGTTGTGCAAAGTGTGTAATTCAGGTGCTTTTAGTCAGCAAAGGGAGCAGGTTTTCTTCTGCAGATGTAATAAAAAAATTGACCTTGTTAAATACGGAGAAACAAACACCTTTTGAAAAGTTATGGTGTTAAGTCACTTGCTCGACTTCAGTGGTTTGATTATAGTGCAGCTGAAGATTGCTGGTGTTGCTTGAAATGCTTCCAGTCAAGGTTGTGGAGTGGGCAGGCTGTTGGGTTTCTTTTGGAGTCGCTAAGCGTTAAGACCTTGTCAGGACTGACCAGGACATGCTCTGGAGAGCTGTGTCATGGTCAGTTCATAAAGAACAATTTGGGTCTGACCTGGATTTTTGAACAGCACTGTGACAAGTTGTGTGTTTTGGTCTTCCACTCTAAAGAAGCAGGGTCAGCATGGGTGAAAATTTTACCAAGTGAGTAACACCTTGAATTGAAGATGCTCTAAAGTTTCTAAAGGAACAGTTTCAGGGACTTCAGACCTCTCTTGAGTTATGACAGGTGGAGGCAGCAGCAGCATTCTATGCTCAGAAGACAGAGGGATTTTTGTGTGGAGGGATTCAAAACCTTGTTTTAACTTCCTTTAGCCTCTCTGGCCTGCAGTAGTTCAAATATGTTAATATTCCTGTACTGTTTTTAGTGCCCTTTGCTCAGTCTCATAAAAAAAGAGTAAGTTGATGCTGTATATACCTGTGAAGTGAATGGAGACTTGCAAACAAATTTTTTTTTTTTTTTTTTTTTTGAGTCTGCTGTTCTGGGGTTTTAAATACTTTTTAAAAAGAAAAATATCTACTTTTTCTAGGGTTATTGCTAGCCTGGTGCTTTCACCTTAGACAACTTCCAAAAGAATGTGCTGATCTATACTGTAATCACAGAAATGTTTTGGTTTATAGCCGTACTAAAATGGAGTTAACATTGTTATGGTAAGCTGTAAATCAAGCACTCTTTATGTGCGTTCTTTATGGTGTTCACATCTTCTTTCTTGATCTTGCCAATTATATAACCATCGGTTCAGTTAATATGACATAGATTTATTTCAAACCAGTGCGTGCTCTTTGCACTGAGTGCTTAGAGTAATTCTTCTGGAAACAGAATTTGATTATTTTATTGGATCCTTCAGAAAACTGCACTGATCTCTGCCTAAATATGGATTTACGTCCAGTTATCTGGTCTAGAGCTTCTCTCTAAATGTAGGTGGTCATAGTTTTCTGCTGTATGAATAAATGCCTAAATCTTGTTAAGGAATGTTTTTCTCCTTTCAGAAGTCATGTGTGTCTTGTATGGCCCCAAGTGGGAATTAAATCTAGAAGGGAGAAGAATATCAAGTAGCTTTCCAAATTTGCAAGTGGCTTTGTACAAAATTGATCTTTAAGACTTTGTTATGGATGAATTGTGTGGAACACTTGAAAAAAAATTAGGTTAAATAAAATTACTTGGTGTCCCTGTTTTACTAGCAGAGCTGTTCTTACAGAGTATCCTAGAAACTGTCACATGCCTTAAGTGTTCCTGTTCAGCATTTAATCAAGTGCTTTGTAACTTATAAAAAACCTTCTGCAAAGATACAGGAACCCATTTATGAGGAACAGTATTGCGAGTGGCAAGCTATTGGTGCTTCAGTTCATGGATTTGAAAGATCAGCCAAGTTTTAAGTGCAAAACTAAAAATAATATTTTTATTGAGGTTTAGAAATGTGACTTTAATATAAAGCAGATAGATTGAATGTGATATAAAGACCTAAAATTTCCTTAGCATTAATGGCTTTGCAAGGCTCAGGAGACATTTAAAACTACTCTATGTACACACACAACACCTGTTATGCAACCCCTGAAACTAAGCACATCACTCAGGTATGGAAAAAGCAGCTCTTATTTATTTAAGAAACTATCCTTATATTTAAGAAATCTGTTGTAGCTATAAATAGGGCAGCTTTACAAATGGTGATTGTCTACTCACTTGTTATTGAATCCTAAAGAGAATTTTTACCGTTTTGTTTTGTTTCTAAGTGAAAGCTGAGAAGCTTTTAAATTATTTTAGGTTTTTGGGGGAGGCTTCTGAAGTGAACATGTGTTGACCTGTACACTACCTGAAAGGTTTGTGAATCTGAAGGGATGCTAGAACTGGTGTGAGTTCTTGCCAGACTTTAAACTTTCTACCGAGAAAGCCAAATCAGCAGTCTGTCAGCTTACATGCAGTTTTATTTGTAGAAGCCAGTTTGCTACTGACAGGCTGTGGCACTGTCAGCTGCACTGGAGAGTGTTTAGTTAGGGCTTTGTACTTGCAGGAAGTGTTGCCTGGACTTTCTGTTGTGTATTTTATATAAACTAAGCAGAACTTTTGCCCTACATCAGTGGTTTTTATAGGGAAAGACAACCAGCTTGTTCCTGGAGTTTTTTTGCTTCCTGAAGTTCCTTTAAGATGCAAACCAGACCTGTTAAGTAAGCTGGGAGTGGCCCTGTTGCTGCTGCTTTGGTTGATCCTAAGCTTAGGATTCCAGGGCTATTCAGGTTGGAAGGAATGTCTGAGAGTCCCTAGTCTTAACTTGCCCAAAGCAGGGTCAGCTGTGAGATCAGATGAGCTTGAAACAATAGTGATGTAAAATTATTCTGTTGCTAATATTGAGTGGTCTGTATTTGGGCTCTAAAACCAAAAAATCTGGAAATCTACTTCTTTGGTAATAAAGTAATTAGAGAGATTTCCAGTTTGAAGTATTTCTGGCAGAAAGATGTGTACAGAAACAAGGAGCTAGAGTTGGCCAGAAAATCCTACAAAAGTGCCGGGGATAACTCTGCTTTCTTGTGTTCCTCAGCATTCTCTGTCCTTTGTCTTGCTCTGCAGGAAGGAGAGAGAGACCGGCACAGACAGGGAGGAAGAATAAACAAGTTTAGTTTTCCGTGTCCTTGCTAATACAGTGAGCAAGCGGGGAGGGCTCTGTCCTGTTCACGGGGAATTCTGTAAAGCAAAGGGCTGCAGCAAGGGTTGCCTTGCCTCTTTTTTCAGCTAAGTTTTAAAGAGCATCTGTGAAGTTCAAAGAAATTCGCTTAGTAATAATTCTAAGAGTAGATTTCTTCTGTAACTTGTACAGCATTATAACAAGCACAGCTTTCTCAAATCATTCTGTTTCTAGACCAGCAAGGTGTGGAAGAGATAGCAACTTACAGGTAATCAATTATGAATTCCAAGCTCCAGAAATGCTGAGGAAATTGTTTTCAAAAGTACATAGTCTTGGTTCTGTGTCTCTTCTCTTGCTGTGCACTAGAGCTGTACGCATGTAGCCAATCTGTAATTTGCTGTTCAAGATCAATTAATTCTCTGGACAAGAGAGATTTTCTTAAGAGGATTTTATGGCAGTAAAATTTTTATTAAATGTTGGCCTTCACTATTCTGTCTCAATCTCACTTATAGCTATGACCCATTGAAAGCCAGTCTCCTGGCAAATGTAATATTAAATACTATCAAGTATAGAAAGAAAGCTTTTTGATGAATACAGTTGAAATTACCTGACATAAATTAATAAAATAATTAATTTAGTATCTTAGCAGTGTTTTCAGCTTGGAAAGAATTGTAATGTGTATGACAGATTCCATCCAAGGAAAATTTGCAGAAAGCTGCAAATGTAAGTTAGGAAAAGAAAATATACAGGAAGAAATAATATCTGTCAAGGAGTGTGATTAAATGCTGATTTAAAATAATGGGATTCGCTGTTCAGGCAATCTTATTATGAAAGCTCTAAGTCTTGGATCAATAAAATAAATCTTGGATAGATATTAATCTTTGGCTTTGACCTTAGAATTATATACAGCTACAGAACCAAGTTTATTGATGCCCATCCTAATCAGACATTTCAGACATCTGAATCTGAATACTTAAATATTTGCTTCAGACTAAGGTAACTGGTTTTGGTTGGGTTTTTTTCTGTCATTTTATTCTTAATGTTTATGTAGTTAAAGCTGTGATTAATATGTTCCATTTGACTGCCCTTCTACTGGAAGTCATGAATCCAGGGTGAATGGGCTACTGTTAGACTGTTAGATTATTTTTTTCCTCCCTCCCTAACAGAGTGGGAGTAATTTTGCTAAAATTGTGTGCTTTGAGAGTTAATTAAATGAGACTAGGAAGTTCCCCAAACAGTTACGTGTTTGGGGTTCATGTTTTATTTCTAGGGTATGAATTCATCACACAAACCTAAACATTTAATTTTTCTTCTGTGAGCAAGTGTGGGATTCTTTTAAGGTAGAGTTTTAATCTGTTCAGAGACAGAGCTTGCAAGCTGTTGATGCCCAAGGTACACCAATTTTGTTCAGCTGTGTCGCTGGCTTTATACAGGTGTGTGAGGTTCCTGTTGTTGCCTAAAACCTGTTATTCCTTGTCCCTTTTCCCAGGGGGTACTTGCAGTACCTCTGTATGTTGGAAGGAACAGACATTTAGCACAGGTATCAGTTGGCCAAGGTGCCAGTCCCAGAACCTTGATTGAGATGTACTTCAGGGCTTGCACAGGTAAGGGGCACTGGTCTTGGTTCCTTGCCTTACGTCAGCTGCCCCATTCTGCTCTCAGTCGTGATTACTGAAAGTGTTGCTGTCATCATGAATCATCCACTACTGAGAAAGGGTCTCAGAGTGAACAGGCTGGAATAGAGCTGAGTGTTTTTCAGAAGAATGTTTTAAAGGCATTGGGACAGGAAGTTTGCAAATAGCTTGCTGCCAGCTGCTGTGGTGAGGGTGCCTGCTCCTATGCTTTTAACCTTTATGCCTAGCAATGCTTAATCCTAAGATTTTTCTGGGTTTTTTCAAAGTACATCACCACTTCTGAGAGGGGGGCAGTTCATATCACCTTGCTCAGTAAAGAGTGCCAGATCCTAGGATTTGACAGTTTTTTATGGATGCAGATCTCAAGTAAAAGCTTTTCTCTGAGAATCACATCTTCCACAAAATAGCAAATGGGCTTAGTGGTGCGCTAATGAAACACGGAGTCCCAGGCATGATTGAATTTTATGAGTAAGCACTTTTCTTGTTCTTAGCAAAATCCAATAGCAACCTTCAGCCATGCAGAAATAAAGAAAATGTCCCCAAGTTCCTGTGCCCATTGATTCTACTCTCAGTTAAGAGAGATCTAGACCAAAACAGTACTTTAGTGCTTGTAGATTTGACTTAACTCCATGAGACAACTGTGCTGTAACTGAAAGCTGTAGCTGCATGTAAATAAAAGGCGGGGCATCCCTGTCAGTAGAAGCCTGGTTAATTCTGGGTTGAATTAGTTTATTTATACTTCATTTAAGTTCAGACAGATTCTCACAGCCATCTGGTTCCCCGAGAACAGCTAGAATAAGCACAGTGAAGTCTGTGCTTAGATTTAATTTATCAGAATTTCATGAGTTGCTAGGTCTATTACCACACAATTTCATGAGATGGGGAACTTCAGTCACACCAAAGTTGTTGGACAACAAAAACAAAAGCTAGTGATGTAAAACTTCACCCAGACAAAAGAGCAAGGTATAGTTTGAGCATAGCCACCTATTGATTCTTGCTTAAAGGGACAGTGAGGATCCAGAAGAAAGTGGTAGTGCTTGTGTCCTCTGGTGGCTGGGAGAGTCTGTGGTTCTCTGGTCATTCACTGTGATTCAGGCCAAGCTGTATTTACTTTAGAATGGATCTTCGTTCTTAGGCATTGAGTCCTGCTGCAACTTCTGTCCAGACGGCAGAACCTCGAGTCTCGGTTGCTTTAATTCTGCATTTATTTGAGCATTATTATGGAGGATGCACCTCTGTGTTTGTGTAGCTTGCTCTTCCAGATAGAAATGCTACCCCAACTCTGAGTGTTCTCTCACGACATCATTTGTTTTGTAGTGATACAGGACAAGGGAATGTTACACAGTCTGAGATGTAACTGAGGGCCTTTAGGATTTGATCTTTCAGCTTCAAATCACAGAGTTACATCAGCGTGTGAATGCTCTGTGGCAGGCATGCTCATTATCCTGCCATCTCCCAGTAGAACTAGTATACTATTTAATTTCTCCTTGAAGAGGTATTGGTAATATTCTTTTTTAGCTTATAATGGATCTCTGGACTCTGGGGAGTAACTTTTTAGTCTGCTGACTTTAGAAATTGTAATACATCATCTCATTTTGGAGTTTTTAACCAGGAGGCCATACACCTGATTAAACTGGTTTATAATATATTCTGCAAAACATAAATGCAGCTTTAATATTGTTGTGTAGAAATGCTTATCATGCATATCCTGTAGTTAAATTTGCCTTGGAAATGGCTCAGCTGTGTAGCTGGTTAGGATTTTTCCCTACTGACAGGTCTAGTTTCTCTCTGTGTAGCTCTATGAATACCAAAGATCTGCTGCTCTTCAGACCTTGTCCTCCAAGGTTTAATGCTCTGGAGCAATTCTATTTTATGTGAGGCTTGTTTACTTTCTCTTTTATTGCTGGCCTGATTTCCTCTGACTAAACATACTGAAAAAGTATATATCAAAATTAGAATCTGAGCCCCAAATCACAGCTACATCTGAGGCCTGTAATATTGAGTATTTGCAGCTTTCTAATTACAGACTGAACCTAGTAAATAGGGAGGTTAAAAAACAAGGTTGAACCTGATGTGTGATCTTGCATATTAAATGTGTGGAGTTTAAGCTCTGGATGATGAAACATTCAGTTGTCTGTTCAGAAGTGATATGGGGATAAACATGGGTGACACAAGTGAGAGAGCTTTTTAAATTGCTTTTCTGTTCCTTTTGATTCTTCTGACACTTAGTGTGAGATCTTAATTTGTTTACAGTGAAACTCCTCAGTTTTGTTAGCACTTATTTTGTTGGAACTATATTTGAATCCTGTTTTCAGAAGCAAATTACTTTGTAGCTCGGTGTAAAATATATTTTATAATCGCAGTATCAGTGTCTTGAGTCACTGTTCCTAGAAAATGCTCTACTAGGAGCTGGTTGATAATTTTTTTGAGATTATGGAGAAAATATAATTTGTTTGCCTGTTGTTAAAGGACATACTTACAGTTCAAGAATTGTGTGGATGAGAATATGGTATTTTTAATGCAAAATTCTTGTACTCAGTACTGAGAAGGTGCTACTAGAAAAATAGAAGATGCCTTGTCTCTGTGATGGCTCTTGTGGCAGGAGAAGCGTTCTGGTATCTTGAGGACTCACAGGAGCCTTTGTGCTTCTGAGTGGTTGTCATTGGTTTGTCATGTGCTGTAGGTGCAAAGGCAAGGGCAGGTGGAGTTTGTAGCAAAGGTGAAAAACACAAGCATTACGTAATACAAAGAGAAACATTTCGATAAGATCTTGGATGTCTCATAAATGCAGAGCTGCTTTTTAAAGGAGGGTTTTGTGACTGCATAAATTGTTGCGTGGTATAAACAATATTTTCAAATATGTGCACATATTGTGATAAACTGTCTGAATTCTGTTTGCTCTCTTTGCAGGCTGCGGACTTGAGTAAACCAATAGACAAAAGGATATACAAAGGAACACAGCCTACATGCCATGACTTCAATCACTTAACAGCCACAGCAGAAAGTGTGTCTCTTCTAGTGGGCTTCTCTGCAGGCCAGGTCCAACTCATAGATCCTATTAAAAAAGAAACTAGCAAATTATTTAACGAGGAAGTAAGTAGAAGTCTTAATATTGTTGCATGCAATGTATCTGTGATATTGAAGTTCCTAAATTTTCAAAGTTGAGTAGATGTGGTTCCATTTGCCTGTGTAGTTTATTGTTCAGTCACTGCCTTTGTTTTTCAGCTTTTCCACTGGCTTGGAAGACTTACACAAGAATGTTACTCATCGTGAAAAGTTAAAGGCATTTTGTGGGGTTTAAGATTACAAATTAGGATTTTCTAGTTTGGGTAATACTGTAACTAGAGTTGGGGACAGTTTACTGATGGAAATAAGGTCTGCAAATCTAAATGTTGCTGCTTGTGGTCTGAATTCAGTTGTTTCTGAGGCTTCTGGTTGCCAATGAAGAAGAAAATTTTAAGCCACTATTTAACTCATGTGTTATAGTCAAAATATTTAATAAGTTAAAAATACAAATTTTTATGGTTGGGACATTAGAGCAGAGACTGCCTATATCAAGTATTCTTTAAGGCTTGCTTGGATAAGAGTAGGATATGAAGCTGAGTGCACAGGAAAAGCTGAGAGTTTGAGGTCTTGGCCATGTGATGTTCGGAAGGAAACTCCCATCTGCTTTTTCTGCTGCTATGCAATGAGGAAAGATAGAAGGAGTACTGTGGGGGGCACTACTGCCAAGTTACAGGAGCACTGGCTCTGAGTATCTGGTAGCATTGACATTCTTAGAAGAGTAAGTGCCCAGATGCTAATAAGGAAAGAAATCCGCTAACTGGGACAACTTGTTACAGCATTTTCTGCAGGGGATAAGCTATGGGAATTCAGGTGGTCTGGGGGAGGTGATTTTCTTTTGAGGGTTGTTCTTTTGATCCTTTTTGTTTTAGTACAGCTCTGTAGAGAGGTTTGCAGGTCTCTTGGTTGTTTTTTGTTTGTTTGTTTTTTCTCTTCTTTTTTGAAATTTCAAATCTGGATTAGAACTTTACAGATGAAGTTAAGCCTTGCTCAGTTTTCAAAGTATACCTTTCCCGCCTCAGAGGGATGTGTTGCCTTGCTCCTTCCTTGTGCAAAGAAGATTGAAGTATTGTTCTCACTGGGGATGTTTTATAATTAGATCTAATTCCTCCTCAGCTTTCTAAAAGTAGCTACACGTAGATCAGAAGAGGGGCGTTTTTCTTCCTACCTGGCCTTGTCCCAACTGCTCTGTCTCTGCTTGGGTTGAGTGGGAAACAGTGCTGGAGAATCTTTTAATGAATCTTTTGTCTGTTGGTAGAAACCTCTGTATAAGTAGTTGCAATGTTAATTTTAGCATTGTCCTACCACCCCCACCCACTTGGCCTCCCCAAAAAAGTGTCTTATTTATTCTTGTACGATAATACTGTAAGTATTGGGAAGGGTAGCAGACATACTCTAAAAAGCTGGTTTCCTATCACAGAGTAGTTTCCATTCCTGTAGCTGAACTATAGTTCCTTTGAGAAAAACTTCTGGTGGAATACTTACATAAAGGCCCAGTGCACATTTCCAGGCCTTTTGGTGTTTGCTGTCTGGTGTCTACAGTGCAAAGCTGTGCTGTGGGCTGAACAGTGGTATTCCCCAAATGCTGGGAGCACTGAAGCCACTTCTATCAGCCAGTGTTGCCTTTTGTCTGTGCTAGAGCCAGGTTACTTCAGTGAGATGGGAATATACCCTTTGACAGTTTGGTGGAAATTTAAATGAGGTGATCTCTCTTCTACCAAGCTAATGTAAGGATTTGCTCAGTGCTACCAAAACTACACACACAGTAGGCTACAGTTAAATGAGAAATTCTTGTTTCCTACACTGACCTTATCTGCAGTTACAACCAACTGTAAAACTTCTGTGCAATTTTAATCTGTCAGTTACGGCACTGAAGTTGCCCTAGATGTGTTTGTAAGTTCTGGCTTGTATTTAAAGCCCCTTTCAGAGAAAAGTGAAGCACTGATGTTAGTGAGCACTGATGTTTCAACAAGTTCATTTGCTTCAAGATGAAGGTGCCTATTGGGTTTTGAATATATTTTGAGTTTACATAATGTTTAAGAATAACCACAGGCATAAGGTAGACTGAATGAGAGTTTACATTGTTCTACAGATCCAGCACTCATATCAGAGGTAATAGAATTCACCACCTGTCCTGTGAGTAATTTGGTGCTTCAGGTAGCCCAAAGCTCTGCTTTGACTATCAGCTGTGGTAAAGCAATCAGAATAGCAAGCAGAATAGATATGATACATGAAATATATCAACCTGTCATGATAGATTATGTTGAACATAAAATGCAATAACCCTAGCATAGTCTTAACTTGTTACTCATTTTTTAAAAATTCTGTTGATGTAGAAGATGATAGGGACTTGAAAGGCTGAGGTGAGTGATAGATACTGTGCAGCTTGTGGCTGCCTACATAAATCCATCTGTATCCACAGTGATACTCCTTCCCGCTGTGTCAAAATTAAACCAGTGATATTTTCTTACTCCCCAAAGCAGTCAAGTATACCTCACAGATTCAGTTGTTTCCAGGTGGTGATTGGTTATTATCAAGTTAGTCAGTGCTTTCTCATCTTACTTTTTAATCCTTTTTAAAATCTAAACTG
The DNA here is from genome assembly GCA_034509425.1 of Eopsaltria australis. Classification (NCBI taxonomy): domain Eukaryota; kingdom Metazoa; phylum Chordata; class Aves; order Passeriformes; family Petroicidae; genus Eopsaltria; species Eopsaltria australis. The sequence goes on along the minus strand of JAVTVJ010000012.1, from coordinate 4,421,157 downwards.
AAGCCTTGACCTGCACTTTTTTTCCTAATAAACTTGTCCCGTATCTTTGTCACCAAAGCTGTGTAAGACCTTAATGCATATTTTTGATTGCCTCAGATTTTTCACTCCTTTGTGGTTTGTGTCTGTAATTTTGTCCCTTCAAGTTCTTCAGAACATGACCAAGATAATCTTGGCTCCTGTTTCTGACTGGTGAGTGAAGCTTCTTCACTTACTGTTCTTCCATCAAACTGAACATAAGCTCTTTATCCCACATCCCTCACTGATTTGCTCATACTGCATTCAGTCCATTCTTGTAATGCATCTGCTGCTCCTACTGACTGCAGGTCTGGCTTTGTTGTGCTACAAACTTTGTTAACCCAGTTGAAAGCTTTTAAACTCCTGAAATTCATAACTTCAGAGTTTTTATCTTGAGAAGGTGATGCGTTGTAATCACTTGTACATGTCAGGTTAAAGTCACTCTGCATCTTGTCTCCCTGAGCTGATCTGTTCTCTTTGCAAATTGTAATCTTCTGTTTTTCACGGCCTCCTTGAAGTAAAGGTCAGGTTTGCAGGGTTTCTCTGCAGTATTTAGGATCATGTAGCCCAACACGATTATGGACATAAAATGCCATTTCTGGTATAAAAGTTGAGCAGGTGCTCTTACGAGTAGAGGCTGTATGTCAGATTGAGCTGCTTTAGTAGAGAGCAAGAAATTTTGCTTTTGTTGCCATATTGGTGATGAGAAGACTGGTGCCTACAGGAAACCAACTGGACTGGTGTTCCCTGTCCATGTTCTCCTGGTGTGTGCCACATAACTGTCTCTCTAATGTTTCTGATATTATCATAATTATTGAGACATGCATGATATGTATCAGTGAATACATGACAAACTAGTTAAAATATCACAACAGAATCATAAACTGTATTATTTTAAAGCTACCATGTTTGAAGGAACTTTGCCATATTTAGTTACATCTCTTAGCTCTCAAATACACCATGTCTGTTTTAACCAATGAGAAATTACAGGAGGGAGGCTTTCTGGTTTTACACTAAGGTTGACAGCAGGGAAGTTTAATCTAAAATGGCCAGGTGCTGCTTTCCAGTGACAGCTCCACGACAGACAACAGTCAATGTATTATCCATTAGTTTTTGTGTGTGATAAACAGCATAGCAAGGTTTTCGGGCGATTCGTTTTTCTTCTTTGTTTTTAGGACGTTTGGAACTTGTTCTGGTATTCCTTAGGCTCCCTGTATTTGCAGTCTTGCCTTTTGTGTAGCTCAGCTCTTCTTTCTGTTTACAATCAATATGCCAAATACAAATCTTGAATGTGCTTGTAAAGAATTACTTGTCTGCAAGTTGCAGCTGAGTGTGCCATGGACAACATGGTAAGTTGTGGAAGTCCACCAGAACTGCAGTAGTAAAAGGAGTCAAACTGCACCTCTCAGATCTTAGAGCACTGAAGACATTATGACCAGGAATGTTTGTTTAATGTGTGTGCATTCTTTTGCAATGATGAACTCTCTTAAAATGTTGAGCTTTAAAGGAAAGTGCTTAATCAAATGGTAACAGAGTATTGATAGGTCCTTGGCTATTGAAAGAAAAAATAATTGGAGGTTGGGGATTCCAAGGTGAAAAGTATGTGGTGCCTTGTGAATTTCCCCAGCCATGTGCATTTACCTCTGAATTTCCAGCCACATGGTAACAGGGTCACTGTGTATGCAGCCTTTGCTCCCTGAATCAGTTAAAGCTGGTAGAGCTTTTTTCAGAGGTTGGATTTTATTTGTGATTTCAGATAAAATCAGAGCCTAAATTTACTGTTGTTGATTTGTAACCTGTTTGCTGTATAATACAGATGAGTAACTGCCTTTTTTCCCTTTAGCTTATTCTATGTTTTCTTGTTTCCTTCTCATGCTCTTCAGCCTACACAGGGAAAAATAAACCAAAGAGCACTGCCTTTAGATTCATAACAGATTGGCTTGATTGAAGTACAGTCTTTGTGGAATGTGACTGGACCATAATAACTTTAGAAAGCACTTTGTCTGAAAATAATTTCCTCTTTACTGCCTGATAAGTTTTTGCAAATACACTAACATGATTCTTGTCTAGAAAGTTAAGTTCACTTTATTCAAGTACTGCTCCTCATCTCCCAGAAAGCTCAGATTTACAGTTAAATCATGAAAATGTTAATTTTCAGAGTTTCTGATGTGTATCTTCTTTGTTTTTCACAGAGACTAATAGACAAGTCCCGAGTAACCTGTGTAAAATGGGTACCAGGTTCGGAAAGCCTTTTCCTAGTAGCTCATTCCAGTGGCAATATGTACTTGTATAACGTGGAGCACACTTGTGGTACCACAGCCCCGCACTACCAGCTACTTAAACAAGGAGAGAGTTTTGCAGTGCATACCTGCAAGAGTAAATCCACAAGAAACCCTCTGCTTAAATGGACAGTAGGTGAGGGTGCCCTGAATGAATTTGCCTTTTCCCCTGATGGGAAGTTCTTGGCGTGTGTGAGCCAGGATGGTTTTCTTCGCGTGTTTAACTTTGATTCAGTGGAATTGCATGGTACAATGAAAAGCTACTTTGGAGGACTGCTGTGTGTGTGTTGGAGCCCCGATGGGAAATACATAGTGACAGGCGGAGAGGATGACTTGGTGACAGTTTGGTCTTTCGTGGACTGTCGAGTTATAGCGAGAGGCCACGGACACAAATCGTGGGTCAGTGTCGTTGCGTTTGATCCATATACCACTAGTGTAGAAGAGAGTGACCCGATGGAATTTAGCGGAAGTGATGAGGATTTCCAAGACCTTCATTTTGGCAGAGATCGAGCAAATAGCACGCAATCTAGACTATCCAAAAGGAACTCTACAGACAGTCGTCCAGTAAGTGTTACGTATAGATTTGGTTCGGTAGGCCAGGACACGCAGCTCTGTTTGTGGGATCTTACAGAAGATATCCTCTTTCCCCACCAACCTCTCTCAAGAGCAAGGACACATACAAATGTCATGAATGCCACAAGTCCACCTGCAGGAAGTGGTGGAACTAACCCAGGAAGTAATGGAAACAGTATCACAACACCTGGAAACTCTGTACCCCCTCCTCTTCCACGGTCAAACAGCCTTCCACACTCTGCAGTCTCAAATGCTGGCAGTAAAAGCAGTGTCATGGATGGTGCCATTGCTTCTGGCGTTAGTAAATTTGCAACCTTATCGCTGCACGATCGGAAGGAAAGACACCATGAAAAAGATCACAAGAGAAACCATAGCATGGGACATATATCTAGCAAGAGCAGTGACAAACTGAACCTAGTTACTAAAACCAAAACGGACCCAGCTAAAACTTTGGGAACACCTCTCTGTCCCCGAATGGAAGATGTTCCCTTGTTAGAGCCTCTTATCTGTAAAAAGATAGCACATGAAAGACTGACTGTGTTAATTTTTCTTGAAGACTGTATAGTCACTGCTTGTCAGGAGGGATTTATTTGCACATGGGCAAGGCCTGGTAAAGTGGTAAGTTTTAATCCTTAATGCTGCATCAAAGAACTAGAACTCTGAATAGATAGTTTTCTTGAAATATAATGAATGTTGAATATAAAATTTCTTTATGCTTAATGTAAAAAAAATATCCTCAGAGCCATACTTTTGGATACTGCATGCCATATTTCTGAATGATTTGAAGTGTCTTGGATACAATTATTAAATATAGTTGCCTTCCAGCAGAAGAAATAAATACTGTGCATCTAAACTATTGATCAGTGTTCTTATACTTAAGCATAACCACAATATGGTGAAAGCTATTTATGTAAAAATTGAAGTAAAACCTGTCAAACACTAAAATAATCATAATCCTTCTAATGTTTTCTACAAAATAAGCACTCCCAATGAGAGTAGCTTAGGAAAAGCTGCTGCTTCTAAGCCTAATGAGAAATGTGAGCCTCTGAAAAAATGAAAACCAAAGTGTTTTTTTCCTCCATACGTTTCTGTGGTGGCCTGCCATTAATGTGAAAGCACTTCTTATTAAAACATCAGCCATTTTATGCACAGATTCGTGGGCCCTGTACTGACTGTAGTTTATGCTCTTGAATTGTGAATCAGTATTCTCAAGGAACTCTAATTTTAGCCAGGTTTTGATTTATGTATTTAAGTTAGGGAAAATCCTGCAAGCTTTCTCTTGGTAGTTTCAGTGTTCTGTTCCTGTCAGGTTCGTTAGGCAGTTCAACCACTACAAGCTTGTGCTTTTGATGGCACCTGTTCCATCAGCTGAACCTCCATTAGTCTATTACTAGTTTTCACTCTTGTTGTTGATGCACTTGAACACCTATAATATTTTATTTTTCTTCTGTCCAGTGTATAGATAGCTAAATTTTGACTGAAGCTAAATGTGGTGATTCTTACATTAAAAAGTACTTTGTGCTACAATAGCTCTGCCTGCCAGCAACAGTTCAAAGGAATACAGCTATGAAAACATTTCCAGAGTTGATCTGAGAAAAAGGACCATTATTTTTGTGAAAATTTCTGAAAGGGGATGTAGATTATCACCTGAAGTAAAAGAAATGATCTGGTAATACCCGAATAATGCCACATTGAGCAACTTAATTGAAAATCTGTTGTTTGTTAGGTTTTAACCATTTGGTTCATAAATCTGACTTCTGAAGTAGAGGTACTGTATATATTTAGATACCACATCTCCATTGCTATAAACTTACAAGTAAAACTCAGTATTTTTTCTTAAAATTGTTTGTATAATGTAGGCTTTTTTGAGATCTTATCAAATTTGTCACAGCATAGGTATGCATAAAAATCTGTGTCTGCTCTGCATCTTAATGCATATTTAAAGGTTGAATTTAAAACTTCAAATTGAAAACTCCTTTATGGGAGAAGGGAGGAAGGTGTTACCTGAAAGTATTTTTTTGCCTGAGAACTACAAATCCAGCATTAACTTAAAAAAAAAAGCACTCCCTCAAAACACTAAATTATTTTAAATGTTTGTTCAAAATGAAAGTATTAAAGTAGTTATACTTTTGTGACTCAGTGCACTTCACATCTTACTAATTACAGCAGTGCCTCAGATTGCTATTGTGAGCTACATTTTCTTTTTGTTGTAAAACTCCTTTGCATACTATTAAACACTACACTGTCACAGTTATTTTCAGTGGCTGAGGTGGGTTTTGTTAGACTGAGTATAACTTAAATATTCTTGTGTATTGACTTTGATTTGGAATATGACATTTCAAATATTTCAGAGATAAAGTATGCAGTACCAAAAATCAGGATTTATGTATTGGCCAATATGGAAAACTTTAACTACAGGTAAGTAATTTTCATGCTGAAGTTATCACTTTCAAAATTAATATATTGCACACTGATGTAAATGCCATATTCTTTAGGATGTATTTACTTAGAAATTTTCAAATTAATTTGTTTTTCTGATTTCACTTGCATTTCTAGTGAGCTCACTCTGCTGGTAAAAACTAAATTTTGGTGGCATGTTTACAGGGCTTTGTTAGGAAAATACTTGTGCCAGAAGGACATTATGAGCATCCTTTTTGTTTATAGGAAAGCACTTAATTTTATTTAATGAGAATTGTCAAAGTATAAAACACTCATAGTGATGTCTTTCTTACTGGGTTATATACCATCATTTCTGTTCCACCAGCTGTTTTATCCTAGGATGTCCCATTACTCTGGGGTTTAAAGTTGCTATTTCTAGTCTTCCTTTGACATATGGCTCCCCAAGTGATCTTAAAGCTCCATCACTTTTTTGTCTGCCAACTCTGTAGAGTGAAAGCCTCTGAATCTTGCTGCTGCTTCCATCGTTGCCTCAAAAGGCCTTCATTAAATTGATGCCACTGCCAGCCTAAAGAAAGAATTGGATGGAAAAGCAAAGGAGGCTTGCAGTGTCTAATGTAATTTCCACTGAGCCAGTGCTGCCTTTCCCTCTCATTTCCAACAGCCATCAAAACACGCGCTGGATAATTGGACAGTCTGTGACAAGTTCTGTTTATTTTTCTGGTTGGGCTTGTGCTGCCCTGAGTGGAAAATAAATCCAGAAGTGTCTCTTCAGCCGTGATCCCTGTGATAGTTGATAGTCTGTACAGTGCTGACAGTGTCCTGACAGTTTGCTTATAAACTTCCCAAATTACTGCTTCAGTGTGTACAAAATCATACCTTGAGCTTCCTCACGGGATGTATCGTTCTTGAATTGCACTTCCAGAACTGCTCTGCCAACTCCCAGGCAGCGAAGTGAAGTGAATGGCAAAATTCAATTAGAAACAAGTTGGATGAGGCTCAGGGTTCATTAGTTTCAATTTTTTGCTCTCTTTTTTTTTTTTGTGAGCCAGTTTCTGTGAAAGAAGGTTCAGGGCGGTGAGAAGAATAGATTGCCTTAACAAGAGTATGAACTTTTCTTCTCAACATGGTGAGAATAAGCTGTAATCTCTCACCCCTGTCTTTCCCAGGCCCTGATGGGAAACCTAAATGGGACTGAAGAACTTTTGGATTAATCTGAAAACGTAGAAACAGAGTTTGGAAGGAACAAAAGTAAACTTTATTGTGCTGTCTTGATAGATACATCACACTGAATTACAGGATCTGCAGAAGCAATTAAAAAACCCCAACAAAACCAACCCACAAAACCCCAAAGTGGTACTTGGATATGCAAAATAAGTTTTCTCTGAAGTCAGTGGTCAGAGTAACTACTTACGTGATTCCTGTGTTGGACTTTAGAACTGACTGTTCACTGTCTGTACAGCGACTCCATTTTATGTGAAGGTTGCCGATGAGTTCCCTGTGTCAGAAAGCTCAAGGTAGGATTGCCCAGAAGTACCCCCAGGTGAAATGGCAGTGTATAACCTAGCAAGAGAAACATCCTACCACTTTGTAAAACAAATGCACATGGAATTTATTTATTTGACTTATTGTACAGGAAAACTTAGACTTAAATTATAACATCCTTGAATTTTCTAGTTAACTACAATTGTAGTACAGTATCATGTTTTAGTATGACTTCTGTTTTAGTGAAAGTACTTAAACATTCATGTACTATATTTGAGTGAGACGAGCAGCTATACATACTAATTCTTCCTCAGTGGAAAGGAGCATTTCATCATTACAATTGAAGTTCAATTGCTGGTATTTAAGTACTATCAAATAGATTTCTTTCAACGTGATACGGTATCTGTATAAACTTCAGGGATGATTATAGTTAAACTGAAACACAGCTATATGACTTCAGGTTACCATGCTAAAATTTGAAGCTTTCTGTAATGTGCACATAACAAAGTTGCACATGGCATACCCGCGTTATCAGGGTGAATTAAACCTAGAGTACACTGGTGTGATATTTATAGCAAGGTATGTGTGTGTGCGTGTGTGAGGAGGTGTGACAGTGGCTCCAGTAAAGCCAGGAGAGATCATAACCCTGTAAAGGCTTTATGACGAGGATGTCTGGATTAGGAAATAACATGACTTTTACTAAACACTTTCTAGAAAACCCGTGTTCTGAATTATCACCTCTTAAAATCTGAGTATGTACTTGGAATGACTGTATATGTCTGCCCCCTTAGCAACATAAAACTACTAAATTAATATTTAAAATGCTGGCCTGCTTATGTTACAATAATAAAATTTGTGTCAGTTAATTTACTGTCAATTTACATGTAAAGATTAAACTATTTTTTCTGCATTTTATGATTCTGTATACTGGAGTTTGTTAAAGATTGACATGTTAGGTGATACTGTACAAAAATTGTATTGACTACCTTTAGTGAAAATCAAAAGTAAAATTCATATGTATTTCCTTTTTACACTTCCATCTAATTTCTTGACGACTTGAATAAATTTCATAGAGCCTTTCTAACATGAACTATTGTTAATTTAACTGTTGCAATAATTAAGCTTTAAGAAGTATTGTTGGTATATTTATAATTTTAAGAAGATCATGTTTGTTTCATACTGCTTATTTTTAGCTGTTCTATTGTCACTGTTACAGCTGAAGAACTTTACTAAATACTTGACATTACAAAATAACTTGCTGGGGTTGTCCTCTGTATACTGATGTTAAATAAAAATGTGTGATTGAACTGTAAATGTAGATAACTTTCAATAGTCCTTTCCACATTTGAGTTTTAATTTATCTTGCAGTGCTTAGGTGGTCTTATGCTCTCACACTGTGCTGAACAAATGGCCACAATGAAACTGTTAACTTGCCATGCTTTAAGTAAGAAGCTGGTCACATCTGTAACCTGCTCTGTGAAAATGTTTCCATTCCTCTCAACACTATGCAGATGTTTTGATGTTTAAATCATGATGATAAGGTCATATCTCATGGTAGCTATTTTTTTTTAGGACTAGAGTAACATTAAACAGAATACTTACCAAACCACTTTTCAAACTTGTTTAAACTCAGATTCAGCAGAACACAGACATGGCTGTATCTAGATTCTCTCTGCACACCTGTCCGGTAGGAGCTGGGGCAGAGTGTCGTCATTCCTTCTAGGACTCTACAGGAGCTCTTTCCTCTGTGGACTCTGGTTCAGGGTATGTTCTTTATTCCAGCTTTAGATCTTGGTGTTTATCTAATGATTGCTGAATTTACAGCCCCAAGGATATGGCTCATACAGATGATTCAAGCATTTTCTGTTTAGAAAAAGATAGTCTAGAATAAAACTCATCTGAACTAAAAAAACTAGTTGAAAACTTTGGCTGCAAAATTTCTTGTAGCAAATTTAGGTGAAGACTTCAGATGTTGCCCTTCCATTTGAGGGGTTAGGGATTGTCTCACCCTTGCAGCGGTGATTCTTTGCTAACCAAAGAAAGAACCACATAAATGCTATTTGCTAAAGTGTTTCATAGGCATTTTTGAGGAATTTCAGTGTACAAGTGAGTTACTTTGGGTCCAGTCTGACAGGGAGGACTCTTGTTTGTCTCTTATGCAAAAATACTCTGTAGACTAAAGCTGAGGGAATCGTCTTATGTAAACTTGAGAACTTTGTGGTACTTCAAAGGTATTGATTGACCATTGTGATGATCTATACATAGAACATAGAGGCATATTTAAGAACAGGGGCTAGTGAAGGAACAAAATTAAATCTGCTTGAAAGCTTCTGGAACATCCAGTTATATCAAATGATGCAAGAACTGGTTGGTCAAACCAGTTTCTCTATAGTCAATGTGAGCCTGAAACAAAACCCAACTTCAAGAGGTTTTGTGGTCAGAGAAGGTATTTGGCAAAAGATGTCTTGAAACATGAAGGTGTCATTTTACTTGCCTTTAATAACATTGCACAAACTTCTCAAGGAAATAACTTGTACCGTCATGTTATTTTCTGCGTTTTGAAGCTGGATTTTAGGTAGGTGCTGCTCAACCTTATCAAATTCATTTGGTTCCTTTCTTCTGCTAAGACCACAGTCACTTTACAGCTAACTCACATGGGGTTGCCTCAAGTCATATGCTTTTTCCTGAGGTTTTCCCTGGTTTATCTCAATTTCATTGTTTTCTAAACTGAAAATTTTATACCTTACTGACTTTTGTCAGTAGGACAGAGGAAAGTAGAGAAACAACAGTTTCTAAGCATATGAGCCCTTACTACTTGAATGAAGCTTAAAGCTTCTATTTTTCAAGCCAGGTCAGGTTTCTGCTGGCAGAAGCCTTTTCTGCACTTTCAAGCACACAGGTAGTTGCATCTTAATTGTTTTTCATCTTGGACCTGCATATCTTCCATTCACCTAGTACCACTGGACATATTTTTAGTCACTCTGATGGTTTTCTATCAGCCTTGAATTTGGTTTGTTTTGTTGAGAATGACCTCTGTTAAGAGAGAAACTCCTTTATATATACAGAGAAGTTGCAAGTGAAACACTGAAGGTGCTACAGTCTTTTATAAGGTCTGGTGTCAAATGGTTTATGTGTTTATACTTTTGTGTAATGGTATTAGAACAGAGAAAAAAGGTGGCAAATGGAATACAAATTAAAAAGCACACATAAACTGTGTAAAGACAGGTATCAGGTTTGCTGTATCCCCCTAAATCTTGTACAAAGTATTTCTTTGTAGCATGTTATGTGAATGTACAGCATGTGCTTTCCAGAACATTTTCAGTTAATCAATTTTATTACTCCATTAGCGATTAATACCTGATTTAGTGAGTTCAGAAACTTTTGCTGTTAAACACTTATTTGTTTGGATAAGGAACTTGGAGGTTTTGTTAATGCAAATCTTAAAACGAATTCAGCTGATTTAATTACAGAATCTTAAACAAATGTGAAAAATCTCACTTTGGTTTTGGTGTATTATTGCTCGAGCACTGTGATGGACCATGGGCTCTTTTCTTAAGCAAAGCTGTCAGTCCAGATTACTTTGTAACCCTAATTACATAGTAACCCTAATTACTCCAGGAATATCACAGTTCTGGACAAGAATAAACTACACCTGGAATATTTTTCAAATAACCATTTCCCATTATTTTATATACTGGCAACAGTAAAAGTAGTTTAACAAACCAGTGCCATTCTTGTATAGGCATTTGTTAATTCAGCTACATTTTAATTGGTTTAATTGCATTAGTGAAGTGTACTATGAGACTTCTTTTTTTACACTGGATTGTTTGTTACGTTGGACCCTTTCCTTTATCTTTTCTACCTTTCAATTCCAAACCAGTAAGTAGAAAGATGAGCAGACTTTGACATCCAGTGTGTTCTGAGCACCAGCAGAGCTGTTTACCTGAAGGACACATGCACTTTCTGTATCATGCTCACGTGTCCAAACTTGCCTTTTATTATCTAGATTAGTAAAACTATGTATGATTGCACCTTTGGTTCCAATTAAACCTCTTCTAATTTAAATTCAGAAAATATTAACTCAGTAGCTACTGTTGACTTTTTTCTTACTTAGTATTGCAGTATCTGCCTGACTTTTTTTAAATACAGCAGTTACATGCTGATCATTCATAGAATTAGTTTCTGTTGTGAAACCTTATGTTTCATGTCTTTGGAAAGAAGCCCCAGCTTTCTGTCTGGATTGTATGTAGAATTTTTAAAAACATACCCACCCCACTCCTCACAATCCTCTAAATGGGGAGGAGGGTTTGTGTTCGTGCAGCTGCAGGGAGCAGACCCCAGTGATGAGTGCCACGAACCTCAGGTGCAAACGGCCTTCCTGATTGTATTTGTTATGACTTTTCATTCCCCCCCATGCCAGCCTGTTTTTACCATATGTGCAAAGTCCTGTGTGTTTTAGGCAGTCAGAGAATGCATGGATAAACAGGATAGCCCTACCAGCTAGTGCTGAAGCAGCCTGTGTTCAGTAGTCACAGCAGTAATTGACTTAAGAAAAATGACCCCATCCTCTGAGAGCTGCATGGCTCAGCTGTGGAGTGTCCCATTAAGATGGCAGATGGGACAGCAGCTACCTCTCCGAGGTTGGGACAAGTAGTGTTTTACTAGATTCCTGTCTTGGATCTCATAATTCTTCCATTTCCCACGCCTGCTAGACTCATATGCTGACAAAATACTACTGCTAATAAGACACTACATTTATTTACAAAACTTTGGGCACTGTCTTAATTTGTTCCTGCTGCTTGCTCAGTGGGATCTGTTTGTCCTTAAGCCTGGAGCTGCTGCACCACGTGGCAGAGCTGCAGCTGTTGTGGCTCTGCTCTTCTGTGTTTCCTGTCACAGCTGTTAAACGGGCTGACTTGGCTGTTGCTCTTATAAATTGCTGCAGCTTTTGTTCCATCTTTTCACACCTGATTGACCAGACTGGGTGGTTCCATCACGGAAAGCACTACACTTTAATGGCTTTCTTCTTTACAGGCAGGAGCTTTTTATATTTCTTCATCACCTTAGCCATCATATTCTTCCAGAGAATATAACTACACCCTTTGTATCACAGATGAGACTCTTAGGGTGAACTTTTGTATCAAAACAATAACTTTAATGTTGAGCCCTCGCTTGCTTTCCTTATGTTGTTTTCCTGTGTTACACCAAACACGAACTTGTGAATAGCCTTGCTTGGAAGGCTCTGATATAGTGACAAAATTCTGTAGAATTTTTGTTGTAATCAGGACCCACTGAGAACTCACCACTTCGGTGAAATTTCGGTGCCTAAAAAATGAATCCATATTCTTGCTTTTCTTGTATGAACATCTAAGATGTCTTCTGAAATCAAGTACTTGGAAGAAGTCACAAGCTTCCTGGTCTCTCCCATGGGACTGAATTTCTGAATGGCCATCGTAGCTTAGTCCAAGTTTTAAGGCAGTACTTGCGTACATTTTTTCCATCTGCAGGAGCACAGTAATACTGTTCTTGAAGTTATTTCCACTTTGGTGTTCCTCTTGCTTGCCTGCTCAGGGTTGCACAATTAATTCAGAGCAAGGACTGAAATATAAGGAAATCCTAGTACTCACTGAAAGCCATCTGCAGTGAGCTGCTGCTCTTCAAAGTGGGGACCATTCACTACCTATGAGATGTAACCAGGACTGACTCTTTGTTTATAGTCCTGGAACTTGCATTCTAGAGTTGCTGGTAGTTCACAGGAAATAAGGCACCACACTGAATTTCAGTATGTGCTGCCAGTTTCTAGAGGAATCCTAGGAAAATAATTCTTCATTTTGTTTCCCAACAATTGGTTGTGTTACAGTGTAAATCCAATACTAGAATAGGGCTTATTTCTCCTGTATAGGGTGGTTATGAGCCTGTTGAAAATTACTTGACCTAGAGCTTCCTGTGTGCTTATAAAGCACATATTTGCATATGAACAATTTAAATTGCTGATTTAATTAATTAAGACTGAAAATAATACCTTTGGACGTCTTTTTCCAGGGTACTTCAAAGTTGCTTAGTGGATGTAATCTTCTGACAAGAAAGACCTTCCAGTTGCTGCTGGATTTAATAGACTTGTGAAGAATGCTTCAGTAATGAACTAGTGAATTCTGATTCAAGCTTGTCACTTTCCAACAAAACTTTCCTGGTAAAAATTTCAGAAGTGCTTCAGTGGCTTGTTTGCTCTAAAGTTCTGCCTTCTTTCACCATCTAGTCCTTAACTAATAACTAAGAAACTTTTTGTTCTCATGAAGTATGCAGGATCTTTGCACATCCTGAATGTCAAGTGTAAAGAACAGCCCACTTCAGTCTACCTCAAAAGTGTTTGAATCAGATATTCCCTCCATAAACAAATACAAATAAAGGTGTTCAGGTTCCTTCAGGTGAGGTCTATGGAAGGCACCAAGTTAAGTGCCATGTGCTTTGTTACATATAAATGTCATATGGACCATGTGCAAATACACACACACACAGTATGCCATAAATCCTGCAAACTATCCAGGTTCATGACGTGTCTGAAATGATCAGATGGCTTTTTAAAAAGAAGGGCTTTTGTTTTAAGAGAAACTTGATGACTTGAATCCAGTCAGTCCAGCCCTCTTTCCCCTCTTTCCCCCTCTTCTGAGGTCAGGGTTTACTTCCATCACCATGACCTCTCAGTTTTTGGATCCAAGTGTGAAAGAGCTCCTGTAGATTCTGAGAAAGTGACATAATTCTGTCTTGTATGCTAACTGCTGCCTGATCTTGTCTAGTTTGATGGATCTGAGTCCCAGGATCTTAATTTTGAGGTAAGAACATAAGCTGGGAGCTGCTTAGAGGAGTTGCTGAAAGTGCATTTATCATACCTATGAGGTGAGGAGTTGCATGGGGATACTTGCTGGTGTGCTGCCAGTGTGTTTCCAGCTGCCAGCGTGTTCCTTGGCCTGCTGGCACTCGCTAGAACTAACTAATGACCTTATAAGAAGGCTAAATTGTATTTTGACATTAAGCATTTCCTAAATAAGCCTAAGTTACTTTTATGTGAGTAATTAAAAAGGAGCTACTATGCATAAATCTGAAATGGAGTCTGTCCATTGGTACCCATAGGTTTAATCTGTAAGGTGTAGTTGCCTTAGTCCAGAGCAGCAGCCTCTGTGTAGTGAGGGGCACCATGCAGTCGTGGGGCTGTGTGTGAAATAAGTCTCTTGATTTGAATGGTAGGGTAGTTAAAAGAGCTGGTAACAAGTTTTCCTGAGTGTGAACTTAAATTATAATGGTAAATCTTTCCTGAACTCTTGTGAGCGTTTCATTCTGTTTTAAAATTAGCAAAACAAATATTTGGCTAGATGATCTCTTTTTCTATTCAAAGCTTGTAATACTCAATTACATATAAGAGATGGAGCGTTTCCCTGTATCAAGTCAGGTGTCAAACATGCTAATACTGGAATAGGTTTGTTTGACACCACCCCAAGTAAAATGCTGATCACATTTTTGGTGTATGATTTTTAAAGTTTGACAGTTCACAATGACTCCAAGCGCAAGGTAGATTAAACCAAATGCTGGGATCAGATCAATTTTGTGTCATAAACGCACACGTTTCTTCCTGTCTGAGAGCTTTCTGTGTGCTGCTTGGCTGAGACCGTGGTGGCTTAGAGCCTTTGTAGGAGAGAAGGTGCTGATGTCTGAAGCAAGCAAGTGTTGGTAAAAATCAATTGTACTCATTGTAGGTTCAGAGTAAGAACTTTATAAAATTCATGTCAGGTTCTCTTGCTGGATTAATGTAAACTGCTTTGTTTGCAGGGTTTATTGTCATCCCAAAACCAGGCCAATTCTCCAAGTGGAACTGTAGTATAGCCATCACACTACTGCTAGCAAATCTCTGAACGCAGGACAAGAAGTAATGACAGTGGAACCAGGAGCTGTTCTTCAGGCAAAGAGCATCACAAATTATAATGTGGCAGAGTGTAAACATGGAATTATGTGAATCACATAGTGACTTGCAAAGGACAAATGTAAGGAGTTCTCACTACAGCTGATCCTGCTAGGCTGCTCACCCAAGGAAGAGTTTGCATTGGAGAAAAAGCAAAAAGCTTCCTTTGGTGCTGCAGGAAAAAGTAGTAACATTTTTGTTTTCTTTATACTTTTCAAGTCCAGTGTAATTTAATCTCTCTATAAATATATAAATAAAAGATATATATATATAGTGTAAAATAAGATATGTTTCTTAAATTCAAGTAAGTTCAATGGTTAAACTAGTACTTCACCATTGTTTATTTTGCACTGATTTTTTTAACCAGAGATGGCTAGAAGACAGCCTGGAATGCACTCATGGAAAATGAAAGTCATTACTTTCTGGCTTCAAAATGTTTTTCAGGAAGATGGATGCTGCAATCATAGATTTTTTTAAAACAAAATTGTTTTGCACTTAAATAGTTTAATGTTAATAGAGAATTACTTTAAAATTGGTGTCCAGACACCAGAAAAACTATGTTGTGGAGAAAAGATCCTTTGTATCTATTAAACATTTATTTTAATATTGTTGTTTCCAACTGCAATCGGCTCTGTATTATATGTATAAATAATGTAATTCAGTGATGGGGGAGGGGAGTAATGGAACATTACACTAGAAATTCTCATTCATTTAAGAAAGTGATATTTCTAATTCAGAAAATACATATTAAACTATCTTGAATATGCATTTTTGTTTACTTTCTGTTCAAATCCAATCACTTTTGATGTAACCAATTCTTTGTTGAATTAAATGTTTGGTACAGAAATACTACCTAAACTTTGTAGAACAACTTCCTTTCAAAAAATGTCTCCCCTAGAACATTGCTTCATATTTAACAGTTGAATTTCCATTAGGAAAGTGAAATACGATTGTTCTGTTTTTGTTCTTAATGGCTTATCTCCAAACACATCCTGCAGTTTAAATACATCATACAGCAGCAATCTCACACACAGGCAGCTTCATGGGGTAAGGATTTTGTTACCGTTTAGTCCCGTGCATTTGGAGTTGGGAAGTGCAAGATCCCACAGTAGCAGCTGTACAGACTTTCTGACTTGTCAGTCAGAAACTGGGTTAACATATTGGACTAGCATTTCTGAGACTCATTTGTCTTACACCAGGCATCTCATTTATAATTCAATGGTCTTAAACTGATAAGTGTGATGGGGATAGACATATCCATGGATTTGCAGAGGTTAATGCTGCTTGTCTAAACACTTGTCATTTTTAATCAGTCAACACACCACTTCACTTGTTTTCAGTAGTTCTTGCAAAGATTAACCGTCCATGTCCAGCCCCAGAATGACAGAAAATAGAAGTAACCATCATATGCTTCCCTTTATCTTATGTAGCAGTGTTCACAGTTGGGATTTGCAGAATCCTGCAGGCAGAGTGGAACAGAGGCTGCTACCCTGGGACCATGAACTTGTCCAAGGGTGCACAGACTGTATCTGTGGGCACATGTCAGTGCTCTTCCTGCTCTCCAACAATAAAGCTGGGTAGAATTTTTTTATTACAAGTAAACTTAAGACATTTTCTGGCACGAGAAGTGATTTGTTTTCAGGAAATGAACGAACATTTGGGGAGAAGCAACTGCAGTAGCTTGTAACTAAGTCTTTTCCTTGCAATGCAGCCAGCACATAGAGATCTGCCAGATCTGATTATACGCCGGGAATTAGTTCCCTACTTTATCCAAGATGGAGCTGTGCTTTACAATTCTTATCTGTCTTCTTCTAAAATACAAGGAATGGGGAAAATACCGAAACTGAGCAGGATTATTTTTCAGAAGTTTTGTTTTATTAACATGGTGGGTTTAACTGTTAAAATACAGATAAACCTCATCACTGAAAACTAGTGTAGTTACCTCCCTGAAGATTTCTTTTATATAAGGGCTTCATATAGTCTAAGTCAAAATGAAACAGTTGAAAAAATATGCAGTAACTTTAAAAGACTTTTTTTCCTTCAGCTGGAAAAATACAAAACCAGGAGGGAAAGAATTGCAATATCCAACATCAAGGGAACAACAGCAGCTACTCGCATCTGTGTTGGCAGGGTACATCCCTGCCACAAACTGTTGTCCAGCAGCACACAAGGAATGTGTGTGGGTTTTCTTTTTTCAGCCTCTTCTTTACTATTAGGGCAATCATCTAGAAGCTTGAACTGCCCATACCACACTCTACTCCATATGAAAAAAAAATTCTTTTAGTAAGAAAGAGGATACTAATAACTTACCTGGAAAGAACTTAAGACCTCTACTGTAGATACAGCTTTTAATAAAAATCTTTTTCCTATTATATTAAAAAATAATTAAAAGTGAGCAGAACACAGATAATCTCAGTATGGAATTTTAGCTGGAAGAATGAGGGTAGGAACCATACTTGCCAGTTTGCAGTTTAAAGGTGGGTGTATTTTAACTATAAAGCAGGTGGGAAAACTCAAGTTTGCCTGTTCATCCAACAGCCAGAGAAGTGTAAGTTGTCTCCAGAGGTTTAACAGCAAAGAACGTGTTAGGAAATAAATATCCTTGAAGTACTGGATGTGCCAGACTGAGTAAGATCCATCTGAAAGTGTAAAAAAAATGAAAAATTCCAATGTGGCCCTTCACTTCAGATTTGCAATTATATAGCAAAAATGATCTGTTGAACATGAAATTGCCATTCTCATTATAACAGCCTGGCAGCCCCAGATACAGAGAATGTGATAATACACAAGATGTTACTCTGGTAGCCTTTTTTCTCCAGCTTAAAACTTACCAAAAATTCTGACTTCATCTTTTTCCTGCTCTGTGAATAATCACCTACCTGATACATGAATTAGGGAAGCAAACAGTGGCAATAACACTTTTGAAATCAGAAAGGTACCTTGAGCAAATATAGTTTGATGGAATTTTATATTTTGTACTCAAAATACTTAAAACTTCAGCATCTGTGGGTTGAGGCTTCCAGAATCAGATTTTGGGAGGCAACCAATGCAATTAATGTATCTCCATGAGGAATAGTTTTGATAATCTGAGCTTTGACCTCCTGCATAGTGCTAGGTAAGAGAGCTCTGAGTCAGAACAATCCATCAAATGTGGCTAGTAGGATTTGTCCTCTTTTTTTGTAAGAAATTAACAACAGTGGAGAGTAAGCTCCCTTGGATCCAGTTAGTTACCTATTTTTAGACCATCAGTTTTAATGCTACTCATTATGCTCAACTCCAAATATATCAGCACTAAGCAATTCACCATCTTCCTGTGGAAAAAACACTGGATAAGCTCATGGCACCTTTTGCTCAGTGTTTCAAAGGTAAGAACTTGTGTTGCCTGCCTATAGGCCTGCAGTTCTTGATTTCATTTTCTAAGTGTAGCATCACACCTTTCTCATATCTGTCTGTCTGTCTGTCTGTCTATAAAAAAACCCTATGGTAGGTATTCAGACAAATACTGTATTGCCTTATTGTTGGAGTTCCCTGTTCTAGCAGTATGAGCTGCTAACATGAAAGCATTCAGAAGTGGGGAGATGATTCACTGAAACAGAGCAGGAAAACTCAGCCAGTCACTGGTTTCACATACCTTCACTGCACTTTGAGATACTGTGTTCAGAAGAACACTTTTTGCTTGGAACTGGAGGAAAGCAGCATCCATACAGTAGGAGTTTCAATAAAGTGGCAAGGAGCAGTTAGCTGTAGCATTGTGTTCTGCTGTTTCCCTTTGTTACAGTGTTCTCACTCTACTGGTGTAAAGCACTTCCTCCACTAAAACTTGGCTCACGGATTTGTTCAGTCCTAATAAGAGAAATCTGCTCTTCCTTTGGCACACCTAGAGCGAGTAGCAGCAGTAGACGTTTCCCTGCAGAGCCTTGTTCAAGTGCTTTAGTCTTATTCTATAAAAATTCTTGCCAGGACTAGGATGTTTTTCCATTCTTGCTATAGAGAATCTG
Organism: Eopsaltria australis; assembly: GCA_034509425.1. Taxonomy (NCBI): domain Eukaryota; kingdom Metazoa; phylum Chordata; class Aves; order Passeriformes; family Petroicidae; genus Eopsaltria; species Eopsaltria australis. The sequence goes on along the minus strand of JAVTVJ010000012.1, from coordinate 4,402,459 downwards.
AGAGTTTGCTATGAAGAAATTACATAAATTGAGCAATGGTACATGATGCAGGTGCATGATATTCAACTTGGGTAGTCAAATTTGAATCAATATCAAATACTCCCACAGTCTGCACCACATTTACCCTGCAAATATTTTCACATTTTCAAGAATCTCCTTAGAAATGTCACGTTGATCCTCAGTACAGAATGTGATAATAATACCATCTTCTAAACGTGAAGATAAACCTAAGGTAGACAAGTGCTTTTAAGCAGTAGATGTCAAAAGGATTCATAAAGAACTTGAGTCCCATGAGCTCCACACGGAAAAGCTACAATGTGGAAGTTGGGCATGCTCAAAGTTGTCCAAAACTTCCAAAGTTGACCTGAACAAGGATTAGGATCTAACCCAGTCACAACAGAACCCTACAAGTGCTGAGATGCATCTTCTTACAAAAACAATCAACCAATCAGCAAACCACAGCAAAAAGCCCACTTGCTGGAAGACCTCAAAGTGAGTGAGAAGAATAATTATTTTCACAAATGCACAGCCCTGTGGAATCTCAGAAGGCGAGCTGAGAACATAGCAGGCATAATTTTTACTCTTACAAGATCTTCATGTTAACCTGTATTTTACTGCATTGTGTATCTTAACTAGTTAGAATAAATAGTTTGTCTGGATCTAGAGCACAAATCTCAAATTGATGCCTAAGGTTGGCTAAGTGACTTGGATGTGATGTGCTCTTCCCCAGTGCCCCATTTTCCACAGTGCCTCCCCACAGCAGTGCCTCTCACACAAAATGCCCTTTGCCTCCTGCTCATAGCTGGCTTTTTGAACAGCAGCACCAGAGTCCAGTGTTTGGTTATAGAAGAAAAAATGATCACTTCCCAGTTATGAGCAGAGTAATTTTTATAACTATTAAAACCTCCGAAAAAGTTATTTGCCAAACCTGTCTTGCATGCACACTTGTTAGGCAGAAGATTTTTAACCCCCAGCCAAGTATAACTTGCACAGACTTTTGTTTTCTAAATAACAAAACTTCTGCAACTCATCACCAAATTTAAATATTGCAAATTAATTAATGCAAATTTTTAGATCTCAGGAATTTTAAAATCAGTGGTATCAATTTGGAATAAAGATCCTTTCCTAGTAAGATAAGGGTGTTGCCTTTTAACTCTCACCTTATGTAGCAATAGGAAACATTCTGTTAAATTGTTACTGATGATCTGTGTGCCAGATTTCTGAAGCATGATCAGCTATGTGCTTTTACTGCTCTTTTAAGCAACTGGCTGCAATATCAGTCCCTGTTAAGACTTTTGATTAATGTTAAGATCATTGGCTTGATGCAAACTATGACTGTTTTACTTGCTTTTGAATCAGCTAAAAAGTTGGTTTAGCTTTTAGTATTACATAAAAATATTCAGCAGTTATAGAAACTGCATCAAAATCAAGTATCTCATATGATTGCACAATTTGCACATTCTCAGTAAAACCTGAGGTGGAAGTTACTGAATACAGGAGGGGAATAATTTCCAGAGCTAACTGAAAAAAAAACAACCAAAAAACCAAACCCTTAAATCTAAAAAAAAATACAGCAGTTAGCTGTCATTTGTAATATAATTTGAAAACTTAAATTCTATAGATAACATTCCATTCCTAATACTTGAGCTCAAAGAATCCTTTCATGTTATTTTTAACCAACCTCCTCCTCCACCAGGTTCTAAAAGGAACAAGTACTTAGGAAGTTCAATGCAGAACACTCTCTGTGCTCTGCCAGAACAATGCTTTAATTAAATATTGACCCCCTTCAGGAACAGAATATCAAAACGGTAGGAAAGCAGCCCTCAAACCTTGTGGGGTTTTCCTACAAATTGTCAGAGCAACAGAAAATCAGGCACTGCTGTTCTTGTTAGATCTCTAACAACAGAAGCATGACTGGGTCTCTCTCACTGCATAGCCAGGCTTTTCATCACTGCTACTCCTTCTATAGCAGGCAAATGGAAATGTTTCAGGAAAGACTGAAGTGCCTTCTGTTTCTCAGACTGTTGAAGAAACAACAGAAGTTTCAAATGTGCTTCAGTGGGCAAGTGAGAGTCTACACCTCCATATTTGATCCAATAACTGACAGACTGGAACACAGAGGTTCCACCACCTTCCTTAGGTCCCCAGAAAAGTGAATGCAATGTAGGAGTAGGACAGGAAGTCAATTTGGCTACTCCAGGAAAGTTTAATTTTGGTAATTCTCCCAGCAGAGGCCCGTGTTGTTGATTTGGTTTTTTTCCTGGACTTTCCTAAGAGAATGCTTTCAAAATAAATAAACAAGATTCCGTTTCTTTCTGAGAACATCTTAAGGAATACAATTAGAAGAGAAAACCCAAATAATCAGAAATTAAAAAACCCTCAGCCAATTACGTCCCATCATTCCTTTGTAAAAATTGCTTGCCTTACTTGATGTTTCTTGAAATCTTGCCTAAAGGAACTTCTTAGAAAGCCTACACTGATGAACCCCAGAACTAAATTCGTGGAAAAAGTGGCTTTCCCTGTAGAAGGAGAGTTCATGCTTTCAAAGCTGAATGCACAGCAGAAAATAATTTCTAATTGTTCTTTGCTAGTTCGTGGAGGTTTCTGAGAGTTTTTTTGAGAAGAACCTGTATTTGAAAGTTTTCCATGTAGTATTAACTTTCACCTCACATTGTTGATACAGTAAGTGAATACACTGAGTATTTTTCACACAGCTGATACATAAACAAAGTTTTAGTTTGACAGAATTTTGAATCAGATTTTAATTATTTTTATTTCATGTCAAATACACATTTAGAATTTTCCCAGATATCATCTTTATACAGGATAATAAAGTTTTTTTTAAAAAAATATTTTTATTTGCTCAAAATGTAGACTGAAGCCCTGAAAAGGCAAAAGCATAATTCCTGTCTCTGCCACAACTTCATCTGGAAAACTTTTTAACTCAAAGGCAGACATCAAAAACAGGATGATGATATTTAAAAATAAAGGTGGAGCTGACCCTTTAAGTAACAGCAACTCTAACAAGAGTCTACTGAGGGGATTATGAGGTATCAGGGCTTCTAAATTCTAACTCGTGTATGTCAGGGATTTGGGGGAAGGGGGAACTGCATCAGACCAAATAAAGATCTGTGTTTAGGCAGACAGAATAAACCCAAGTAATCAGCTTAAGTAAAACATTTGTTTCTAGCTAACAAGCTCAGTGCTACAAATTACTTTCTCTAAATGGGCTGACAGTTCTTCCACTTAAATACTACCTGTCTTGGACTTGCCTTTGAAATTTGCCACAAATACTGAGGTACTTGCCCTGACATATTTCCTACTAGTCTTAATTTTTTGTGCATGGTTAAAGCTCATGTATTGGCTGCCTTAAAAAGGTTGGGGCAAAAAGGAAAATAGAGACAAGCATCAGTAGTGTTTTAGGTGAGGTTTGGACTCAATGCAAGTAACTATATTGACTGAATTATGTTCATGGTTGATGAGCGAAGGACTAGCACTGGAAACAAATTTGATTTCACACCACTTGAAATATGGACACAATGCTCCCCTCACCTTTTGACTTTAGCCTTCAAAACTGAAGTGATTTGAAGTCATTTGCCAGAGTTCTTGCAAATAAGGATGTTGTAAGGTTTGATGGGCAGCAGTACTCTCATTGGGGTCATATTTTATCATTGCACACAGGAAGCAGAAACCTTTGAAAGGTAATTTGTGAACAAGATTTGCCTTTTCCTTTCTTCAAAGGGAGGATTCAAAGCTCAAAATTCTTGACCTCTGTTAAGCAAATTGAGAAAAACACTTAATCATGCATATTCAGAGAGGATTACAATTTACTGAAAAGAAAGAATTCACCTAATTTAGGTAATCATTCATTAGGGAAAAGTAAGTAGTACTTGAAAAAAACCCTTTTCTTTCCTAAAAATTTATGTCACTGTCCTTAAAGATACTATGGCAATAAAAGGCCAAATAAGATCGAGATAGGCTCAGATTTCCTCTGCACTGCCTGTAAGGTTCATGAATGGGTGACAGTCTCTGGGTAGGGAGAGAAGACACTGCTCTTGGGTCAACACAGATTTAGCTTTTTGTGGTGGTTCCCTGAGCAGAAATTGCACACAGCTCTATTGTGGATATTGAACCAGTGGGATTAGTAATTATGGGAGTGCATACTTACTGCTTGAACTTCTGGCGTTTTGTTACCAGCACTGCCTGTCACTTCATGGACTTCTGAAATGTGGTCCAGCTCATTCGATCCAAGAAATGGAGGCCGGAAACTGCAAGGTAAGAGATGGTATTAGCATGAGAGAAGACACAGTTAAACTTATTTTTAATTAAAAAAAAAACCCTTCTTTTATGAGGAAGAGAATTTGTTAGAATTATTCACTTGTGGACAGTTTAATACCTATCAACTGGAGGATAACATGAGCAGCAGAGCAACACAGCTGCTGGTTTGGATTGAAGGAGTAGCTTGGGTTATTAAATGGAAGTCTGTAGCTCCCTTCTCCTGCTGGTTTGGGGCAAAATATGTAAAGAGAACATCCCTTGTGTAGGTGAAGGGCAATGGATCTGGGATTGTGTTTGCTTCTAGTAAAGTGGCAGATCCTAGAAGACAATGTGTTCTCCTCATTTTAAGGCAGCAGAATCAAGCAGTCCCTCCTGCTGTGTATGCACACAGAAGTGTATTTATAACACTCCAATCCCAACACAGGTTCTTTGCAAGCAGCAGTACTGGAAAGATGGTGATTTGAACTGCATTCCTGAGCTTGATCTTTGATTAATATAAAACTTATACAGAGTCCTTGAAAACACTGTTATCATATTAGAGCAATCTGACTTTAGTCAGGTCCACTGACATTTATTTCCTGCACTTGTTGCTTTTTTCCTTGGGTTTGTAATTCAAGAAACACTTCAGTGGCACCACATGACTCTTGAAAGCAAAACACTCAGCCCTTTTGTAGACATGAGAAACTTTTTTTTAACTGTTTGCAAATTCAATCAAACAGCTGGCTGCACACTCCTCTGAGTGTCTTCATAAAGCTTAGAGTAGAGGAAGGAGAGAAAAGATCTGATTCCCATTTTGCAGCTGCATCAAGACATGCAGCTGGGACTAGCTTCTGTGTGAACTAAAAGATGTGCTGTCCTCGAATGTAAAACTGTGACAAAGTCAAGAACAACTGTGCAAGCCAGAGAGAAGTGCAATCCAGGAATCATAATTTATAGGGAACAGAAAGAGGGAAACCAGATTTGAAAGATCAGAGTGGCTGAGTAGAAGACAAAGTTCTTACACAATGTGCTGTAAAGCATAGAGGTTTATGCAACCATTCAACAGCAACAACTACAGGAGGCACTGAAAAAGAAAAAAACCTGTCCATAATTGCCTTTAGTTTGGCAAGACTGTATCTCTTTCAATTCATTAATTTCCAGTAAACATCCCTCCTTTCTCTCTGAACACACCTATAAGGTCTCTGAAAATGTTCAGTGGTTGCAAAGAGTGAAATATTTTACATAAGCTGAAACTACAAGGAAATATATTTAAGGTTTGGGTATTTTCCCTCAGAAAACCTGGGTTTGTAGCATGTAATTTTCTTACAAAGCTACAAAGCCCAGCTGATTGAAGCTGAAATGAAAAAGCATTCTTAAAGCTTCTGGTCCCAATTTACTTTGCAAGAGTACTGCCACATTTGGAATTTTTCTTTTAACAGTTTTCTGGCTGGAGAAGTAGAAATGTTTCCACAAGTTAGCAGGCAAAGCATAATGGTTGTCATTTAATGTGACGGTGATGGCAGCAGCTGCACTTGCCATGTGGAGGAGGAAAGAAGCAAAGCAAATGTTATCAGTCCTGGTTGCATATCAGAGACAGCAGTGTGGGAGGAGAATAAAGAACTGCTGCTGTTGCTAGGGCACAAAGATATTGGAGAATACTCATGGTGGGTATTTTTCCTTTTTTCTTGAAGACCAGTGACAAATTTTTTGAGTTACAGTTTCATCATCACCAAAAATCTTAAAATACTTTAATTCATGTTTTCCTGAACTCTTCCTTCATCAGAACCTGTTTCAAAATATACCAGCACATAAGATGTTAATAGCACAGGGGTCTTAGACACACTATACTATAAATCAGTCGTAAATCAGAGGGAGTGTATTCTCTAATCTCCTTTGTTTTTGCAGAAAGTATTAGTAAGTCCAGAAAAAGTGGGAAACATTTTACCATTAAGTGCATTAACAAGACTGAGGGTAGTTTGTGATGCTCATAAGAGGAAATGAGCCATTCTCTACAGAGAGATAAAGCAGAGAAAATACATTTTTACTAAATATGAAGACATTGGGGAAAAAGTGTTCAAAAGTGTTTCTTTGTAAATCACTTTTGTTTGTCCTGTGTTCTCTTGAACTGCCTTCTTACTAACCTGCCATAGGGTGAAGAGAGTGCCAGACCAGATGGGATTACTGCCTCACAAACCCTGCAGACTAAGCACAGAAGCTTCTTCTACAAATCCACGGAAATGAAGATCATATTACCCAAACCACATGCTCCTAATTTGAGTTATTTACCTTTGATTATCTTGATTAATGATAAGCAAAACCCTCCACTGAACACAGTACCTTGTGATTTCATAGAAAACACAGCCAGAACTCTACATGCCAATTTAGTAACTATAGAGGCCATTTGTAAGCAAACATTCAGGTGCTCAGTACCAGCATGGGGAGGTGCATTTCCTATGTGCCTGCTGAGAATAGATACTCCTACAAGATCCAAAATCTCTTAACTTCAGGGTGTTCTGCTGCAAAAATAAATAAAGTATTTCCACAAATTACAAACAATAAAATAGTCAAGCAATGACTGCAAAAGAAATCACAGATTACTTTAAGAAGAAACTTTCCAAACTCCATGGGTAGTAGTATCACAGCAGTAAAGCTGCATTAAAACAGTCAGTAGCTCCAGGCATGAAGATACCTGTGTCCATAGTATGTAATGCATACAGAACATGTATGTTCTGTACATCTTGAAAAGAAAGGCCTAAGAGCATAGGGACTATCACAGAAGGAAAGGCTGCCAAATAGGACATCTAGATTAAGTTATTAGAGTTCTTCTGTTTAGCACTGATATAATAGGTAGCTTTGGCTTTTCCTGGACACTTCTATGACTTAAAAGAAAAAATTATCTTCAGAAAATAAAATTTCATAAACTGAATTTCAAAATCCTTGCTTTTCAAACATTAGCAAAATAACTTTCTATAACTGTCAGGAGAGATGGTTACAATGAAATCTTCTGAAAGCCACTATCTTCTGCTCTCTTTTGTAGGAATTGAATGTAGAAAGGAAAATATATATTAATAGAGGATAAAGAACATGTTTTTAGGTTGGAGGGAACACATGCAAGGTGTAATGCATCTCAGTCATTTCAGGTTTTAGCCAGTAACAAAACTGTTTGTTCATTCCCCTAGATCAGGAATATAGTAACTGTCTACATATTTCTTAAAAAGCTGTACTTTTATTCAGTAAGAAACATCACCTTCTCAGAGTAAAGAGAAAAATACTTATATTCTTCACTTTTAGTTAAAATATTGTTACATAAAATTAATTACCTTCATTATTATGTTTTCTTGTTGCCCATCTCTCTGAAATATCCCATTTCTGTACTAATACAAACACAGCAGAGAGAAGATTTCAGAAAGAAGATAAACATTATCAGTGCTTCCAGTTATTTGTAAAAAAAATACTTAAAGAAACCAGCACTTTTTTCAAATTTATCAACAGAATTAAAAAAATTAAATTTTGCCATCATCATGTGACAACAGCTACAGATATGGGAATGGGCAAGTCCAGGAAGGAGAAGCCAGGCTTTCTGCATCTGTTCTCACTGGGGCTACCAGAGGATTGCAAGGGCCATCCCCTCCCAGGAGAGCTTCCTGCAGCAGGTTCTAGAGCTCCTTTGGGGTGCTGGCAGCAACTCTGGTTGCCTGCTGCCTCCCAGGGCTCTGCTGGAGGCAAAGATGTATCTGGGCCATGGCCTTTTCTCTCCCTGCAGCAGTCTGCTGCTGCCCCAGACAATTCTGTCTCTGCTTAGAGATGACCCTGAAATAAATGTATGCTACATTTGCTGTAAAGCTGTTGCTGAACCAGGTCTTTTACCTATGCACGCAATCTAGAGATTTGCATAACTGGTACATGTTGTTCCTGATTTCTTTTTCAGGCAATGGCTTTCTCCTTCCTACAATAAAATTTCAAGTTGTGTGAGTCCTTTTTAGTAAAGGACAAATAGAATACAAATACCATAATCTTCAGCTTCCAGATGTGCATTGATATCACCTTTTTCAATTACACTACTTCTGTCATTTATAGCTAGTTTTGTAATTCATTTTCCACCCAAGTTCTGATGTAATTTATATTTCAGTATGCACCAGAATAGCTCAGCTAACAACTGTCAATTCAATAATCTGTAAGGTGCCTTAGTTTTTACTGCATGTATTACTTGTAGTATCTATTTCCCCTAGTTCTAGCAGAACCGCAGTATTTCACTTCTAAATATCTCATTTCCTCTCTGCTCAAAGTAATTGTCCTTCAGGTTGAAGATTTGTATCAATCACCTCAAGTTACCACAATGGTTAAACGACTGTGATTCACATCTGAATTGCAAATTAAAGACTAACCTAGGTAGTTTAGCTTGCTGTTGCTGTTAGGCAATAATTACAGTGATAAAATTTATCTATTTTTCAGAGCCATTCAGTAACTGCTCAGCTTTTTTCTTTTATAGGCTCCAAAGGCCTTTTGATCTCGCTGTAATGCCTTTATGTAACGCTGCAATGCCATCAACAGAGGCAGAAATGATCACATTTTTGAAAAACAAAGCAGGTACTGATGTGCGTGATGACAGTAGTATGAGTAATTGGCTGGGGAGGAGGAGGGAGATTATCAGGACAGTAACTCATTGAGGCCAGAGCCCCGGCAGCCAGCGGGACTTGTGTTCCCAACTGATTACAGTGCTCCTCCAGGCAGCCACATAATCCACTGAGCAGGATTAGATCACAAAGCACTTGGAACAGAGCACCATTTACATCGGGAATTGTAGTAGTAGTGCCCCCGTAGAGATAAATGGTGCTTTCAACATCAGGATTTTTGGCATTTGTAGTGGAAAAGATATTATAAAATGCAGCTATTCAAATCAATTTAGATTATTATTTGTATTTAAGGAATCGGGCCTTCATAAAAAGAGGTCTTGCTCAATTGCTGTTTCATTACATGTCACTAGTGAAATCTGGAGCAGATGCTCTTCTGCTTCCAGATTTATCATTGGAGAAACCTGATTTGGCAGTAATGGTGCAGTGAATCCTAAGGCAGTGGCACTTGAGGCTTCTATAATTTCTCTTGAGAGATCCTCCACACCTCTCTCTCAGCCACTTTTTTCATTGCTTTAAATGACCAAAATGCTGTTGATTAAACAAAGGGCATGACTGTTTTTCAGATATTAAATGCTTCTGCTATAAATTAACAGCAAGAGAACTATGACTTTGTGTAAAGACAAACAGCCTTATCTTGATTGAAGTAGCATGGATCTCTTGTTTTTTTAAGGAAAAAACCAAAAGCATCAGCTTTTCACATTAGTAGCATTACAGTGAACTGTCCTTCTAATTACAGAAATGTCTCCATACTCCTTGTCAAATTAAAAATTCATCTTCAGTCCACTTCAGGTCACTTTTCTATTATATTCTATAATTTGACAAGCTCCACCCCATGTGCCACCACCTTATACAACATTAAAAATAAGGCACTGTATAATGGTAAACACAGTCCAGACTCAAAATTCAAACCATAAAGAAGAATCAGCAATTTATAAAAGTTCAGGTAAACCCAGATTAATGTTCAGATAATCCCCAACTTCAGCATTTCAGATTACTATTGAACACAAATTTCATTTTGAACTGATTCACCATGCTATAGAAAAGGAGGTTACTACACCTAAGTGGTGTGAAAACAATCTTCTTCTGGAAAACTTTGAAAGAACTTGTATTTTTAAATAACTAAAAAAATCAGAACATACTGAATTGATTATTCTAATTTCCATCTGAATACCATGCTAAATATAGCAAACCCAAAATGTCTTATTAAAACTAGTACACACTAATGTCTACTTCAGCAATCAGCAAATAACTCAATTTTAATCTCACATTCTTATCTAGGTCAGAAAGAGTTACTCCTTTTGTTAGAGATCTGAATAGTGAGTGTCACCAATATCGTGTTCAGGAGCAAGTCTTTATTCTGTTACACTGAATGACAGTTGCATGTTCAGTTTTTAAAATTAAACTCCCAGCTGTTAAAACATTACAAACTCTTAATTATTAATTTTAAAAAATCCTCTTTTACTTATGAGTTGTAAGCCCCTTCATTTCCTGTATCCAATTCCTCTACTGTTTATATAAGATCTGATCTTAAATCAGCTTTTGGTCTAAATTTTTTTGTAGGAACTCTTCCTTAAGCTTTATTGTCACCGACCTGCTTCAACAAACAGCTCCAGAATTTTTAAATATAGGAGGTATGAGGGAACAATGTTATTTTATAAAGAAAACTTAGTGAAAGGCTTTTTTACTAGGTATAAAAACTGAAAATTCTTATTCATTGATTCAGTAGTTTTGAAACAAATGGGAATAATTTTCTTATTACCTCACTGCAGCCCTGACCTGACAAAGAATCTGTTTAAGTTTAATTTTTTGTTACATAAAGCAATTATTTTGTGTTTTGCAGTCAAGGTTGTTTTGACTGTTGAATAGATAGCTATGGACTTGACTCATGGGAAACCTGCATGCATCCATGCCTTAAACAATTGGGTATATTCCACTGGCAAGAACTAAAGGGTAAAACAGTACAGCACAAAATTCCCTATGAGTTTTATAATCTGTAGCAGTGAACAACCAAGTGAAGAATAATTAATTCCACTTTGTGATCTACATAAGGAGAGTCTGTGTTTCTTAAACATCTGCTACCTACCTTTTATCAGCTCATAAATAGTCATGGCCATAAATTCACATACTAGTGAAGGGAGCCAGTGTTTTTATCACTGCAGAGACAAATAAGGAGACTTTAAGCTAGAAATAAAACTTACACATTTGATTTGTACACAGAGTAGAAAAAAAAAGTAATTAGTTCAATCAGTATTAAAATGGACACTTTCACTTTTAATTGATACTGTCTCATAGAAGTTTTTAAACTTATGTCTGAGGTATCATAATTTTAGTTTATGCTATCCTAAGTGCCCACTGCAGAAGTTAACTGATTTATTCTGAGCTTTTTGAAGGCATGTTTTCTGGACATATCAAGTATGTATCAGTATCAAGAAATTTCCAGTAAATTAAGTGATACAAGCTTACAATAAAAGACAGGGGGGCCATTACACCATATGTGAAAATACTTTCTACTTAGATCTCCAGTAGTGTTCTATTGCATGGAAATGAGTATCTGGCTGGAACCACTGTTTTGCTGACTACAGGAATTTAAAGTATAATCATGATGTAATACATCTGACACTTTCTTTTCCATTTCACTGCCTGCAGAGGCAGACATCTTTAGAACTTCAGTTTTCCTGTAAGATAATTGCATTACAGTCCATCTCCCCTGCAATGTTGTGTTAACCCAGCCAGTAAAAGGTTGAGGGTACAATCTGCAGTTCAGCTTGCAGACTGCAGGAGCTTGGCAAGCTGGCTATCCAGCTGGATTACACTTAGTTAACATCACAGCAGCTGAGGCTGAGAATTCCAGAAAGCCAAGCTGCTGACACAATTAGCAGCTTCCCATGCATTTGTAGGAAACGGGCCTGGCAATCACAGTGTAGTACCCAAGCCTTGAACAGAGAAGTAAGACAGCCTGAAGGGCAAGAAAAAATATTTCAGAGCAGTCAACAAGTTTTGTGTCAAGCATTTGAATAATGAAGGATATGCCTGCTGTTGCACAGTGATGAAATGTACCATGCAGTAATGGAGTAAATGCTGTCATAAAACGTGATCACTCTGTGAGACAGAACGTGTCCCCAGAAGACACTGAAGTGCTTAATGAGGCAAGGAACTCAACTTTATCACTGACACCTCTTTCCAAAAGCATAGCTCAGCTACTGCCTAATTCTGAGATCTAAACTTCAACTACTTGCACAGGGGTGTCTGTAAAGTCGCCTGTGAAATGATACTGCCAAATAGTCTGCCTTGATCCCTAGTTCAAACTGATAAGCCAAGCCAAGATCCTTAAGTACCAGAGGCTGTTTCAGCAGATAAGCTCTGAGTGTGCCTAACCAGAATACTGAGCCATGGTGTACAGGTTAAAGCTCTAACTGGATATGGGACATGGGTTGAGATCACCAGCAAATCTTACATATTATGAGATGAAATTTAACCATACTTAACACATATTTAGTTTTTAATTTCAATACTGATGTTGAAATAGCCACAGAAAGCAAGAGTTACATCAGACTTCCTGAACAAAGGCAGGCATGAAGACTTCAGATTTTGAGAAACGTGTTGGTTTTTTCTTTCTGTTGAAATAAAAAGCTGGTTAAGAATCCACAGGTTGTCTCTAGACTCAAAAGTTACTGGATATTGTTCAAATAGAGGAATAAAGAAATCAATGCACCATGCATACAAAACAACTGTATGTAAACATAAAGATAGTAGGATGTGGAGTCAGCCTCCTTAGTGCTTGTATTTATCTCAGATTATTCACTTGATCTACACTTAAGTTGAATTAAACAGAAAAGAGGAAGACTTGACTTTGCAGTCAGGGACTGGATTATAGCTGGCTTTTTCCCCTGACATGAGGCTGCCAGAACATTACTCTGTCACTGAACTTTCCAATGCAGGGCCTGATAAATGGTTTGCTTGCTGTTTCTTTATTGAGCAAATCAGTAATTACTAAATGGCTTTATTCCTTCTTGCAGCTTGGAGTAGCTGGGCCTACCCCAAGAAGGAAAGTAGTAATGTGTTGTGCTCCAGCCACCAGTTACCATGCCAAGGAGCTACCCAGCAGGAATTCTGTGTTGTGTAAGAGTATGGATGATACTGTTTACTCTGTGCTGCTGTAGCATACATTCCAAACATTGCTCAGTGGGATGCACTGCCAAATTTAACATTTAAAATTAAGTTTTGATGGAAGCCTCTTACATGAAAAATAGACACTATTCAATTATTTTGTATATTATTTCATTGCCCTCCTAGGCTTTAAGAAACAAAAAAACCATGCTACAGAAACTCAGGGGAGGAAGCAGGAAACAAAGAGCTTTGCACACTATTGAATGGATCAGAGCAGGACATACGTCTTTTCCCAGTCAGACTTACAGCTGAACACCAAAACAATGTTTTCCACTTTGAAACGAGGAGAAATACCTTGTATGGGCATGTTCTGTTTAAAATCGCGTTGGTATCTGTTGTTAAAAGAGTTCACTTCATCAAAAGAATTTGTCAATTTATCAAAGGGTTAGAGGCCTAAAAGATGTTTTAGATGGAAAGATGAAAGAGAGTCTGCTTGTTGTGCCTTACCACTGAGTTCTGTACACCTGCCCTTGATACAGTTACGCACAGTTTAAATACTGTTTTGATCATAAATTGGACAATTTTGTGAGTTGTAAGTGGTCTATCAATGGACCAACAGATCTCTAACAATATAACAGAGAATCAGAAGCCACATTACTTGAAGATATTTCTATTTTTTAACTTATATTCTTTGAAGTTCTGAGTTGGATTCTGAAATCTCACCTAAGAGCAAAATGTCCCATTTCATTTTTTATGTACAAGTGAGTCATTCCCAGTGATTTCATTAGGAACTTGATATATTTAACTGAGAATACAAAATCAGTAACCCAAGAGGCACCGGCTGCCACTTACACACATGGAGGACAATGTCAAGTCTATGTGTACTTACATACAGCCCTCTCCTCTATTTTCCTGACTGATAAAAAGTACCTATTTTGTGATCATGTGGCATCTGGATGATGTATGTAAATAGAAATGCAAATATGAAGGAGAACTAATACTATACATTGACTAAGGATAAATATACTGGTTTTAACCTGCATTAAAACATTACTTAAAGAGACTGAAAAAAGTATTACCCAAGTAGAGGACTGACACATTTCCTCCAATTATTATTTACAGCTAAAAGAAAAGCAGCACAAGTATATTCAGTGCATTTGGCAAGGCAGAAATCAACTATTTATTCCTCATTCATCTTGTTTCACCCTTGACCCAGTGGCCAGGCACCATTTAATCCAGTGGGTGACATCAATTAGAGTATTCAGGGAAATAACCCCCCAGTGCCAAACAGGAAGGCAGAGTTCCCTTTCTGTAGCACATGCAAACCTTTTAAACTCATATGTACTTAAAAAGCTTCACTTAGTCTTAATTTTGTATTCCCTCACTAAATTTAAACAAGATTTTCTGTAGAATTTCCATGATTAGTTATGCATACCTTTCAAAATGTTGCTTCATGTGTTTACTTGCATAGTGCTTTCCCTCCCTAAGACTCAGTTTCTCCCAAACATCAGAAAATGTTCCTTCTCCTTATCTTACCAACTGGTATTTTAAAAACAAAAACACATTGTTTCAGTATGTTTGAAATTGTTGTGAAGACTGTTTATCAATCCTTACTTGACTTCTTAAAGCTGACTAATGGAAAACTTTCAAATAAAAGAGGTATTTTGTTAACATGTAAGTTGAGAGACAATAAACTGAAAAACAGCAAATGAAGTTTTGCTACCCAGATTACAGAAATATGTATTCCAGAAAGTAAAATACAGTAATTCTTAGACAATAAACTACCACCTCTTTGCTCAGAGACATGCCTCTTCACACAGCCCTTCCTACCTTTTTTTCTGCTGCAGCACATTAGCAACTCATATTTGAATTTATTCTTTGCTTCTTTCACAAAAAAAAAACCACCCCCAAAAAACTTCCCTTTATTTACAATGTACTGAAAACAAAATTATCCTGGAAAGCAAGTGCATCATGGAATCATTGTTCCAACATGGGGGTTATTTGTCAGGGTTTTTTGTGGAGGTGTTGTTTGGTTTGGGTTTTTTTTAGATTTTATTCTAAGCAAAGCAGTTTCTGATCTTGAAGCTTTATTCCCATATTAAATTTAGATATGAGATTTGCACTGGGCCAAAAGTAATGTTTGGCTTTGATAATGAAGTGCTTCAAATACAAGGATGTGAAAATTCAGTCAATTCTAATCCTCCAGAACTTTAAGAGATGAAGCAGATAATGGTTATCAAAAAGGTTTTTTTAATATTAATTTTCAGCTCTTTTAATTTCCATCAGAATTGACTTTTTTCTTTCCACCTTTATTCTCCTTCAGCTTTGTGATTAACTTACCAATCCCAGTGCCTAGTACCCTTCACCCACTTCATCCTCCTATCTCCTTTTATTTTTAGCACCTACAGATTCTATCCTTGATAATTTTTTTCAGTAATTTCACCTGAGCAAAATCCAATTCTGGTTAGCTTTATGCTGCTGTTGCTTTTAACACAGTTTGATTATTCAAGAAAGATGCAAACCCAGTCATTTTGAGGGAGGCAGGGCAGAAAACCTCTTTTATCATATTCAGCCCTTTATGGGTGTCAGAATAACTGGGAGTCTCAAGCTATGTGATAGCAGTAAATTCAGTGTAGCTGCCTGTTATTAGTTACTGTGACAACAGTCCCTGGCAGGGACTTGGCCTGTGACAATCAGCACTTTCTGAGGCACCTTCCCTGCCTGGTGTGAGGACTCCTTCTAAGGTCAGTTCTCAAGCAGTTTCTGTCCTTACTGCCTTGTTTTGGAAGATAAGAGACTTTATTAGCAGAGATGGGGCCATTTCATGCCAGTTGCTCTTTGTGTCCAAGAAGATTCCAGATATGTTTAATTTACAAGTATAAACACAGTCCTACAGTGGAGAGAGCCTGCCAAGAAATTTTGCAGAAGGAAAAGTTACTTAGGCAGGAACATTCTAATGCTGTCTTCCAACTAACAATCAACTTGTGTTGTCTTACTCTCTTTTCACCTCCCCAGCTTTCACACTTGCTCCTGTTAAAGAAAAAAAAAAAAGTTTTCTTTCCTTGTCAGCCAAATGCTTGTATTTTAATTAGTAGAAACCTTCCTCTTGCAACCCCTCTTTCTTTAATACAGCAGCAGCACTTACATGAGAATTGTCAGGTGTTCTTCTCATTTTTATCATCTGCTGCTTCTGTTTTCCGATCATTATCGATCATGCTGCATCATAAGCTAACTAATTAGGCCATCTAAATTTGAAAAACTGGAAATAACAGAGTAATTTAAAATCAACCACACCATCTAATGCACTCAATATAGACAAGTTACATATAGATCTATTTTAAAAGCAGAAACTGAATTTGAAAATCACTGTGGGTAAAGGAGGCAATCTCTTACAGAGACTCCAAAATTAGGAGACCACGGGATTGTTTAAATGCTTTGGCTGTTATTTGACAATTGGGCAGTTGGTGCTTCGAGCGAGCTGATTCTCAGCCTTCACTAATTGAGACTGAGGAAATAACGTCTCGTCAGCAAAAATCACCATGTTCTCTATTTAATTTCCTGTCTAAATTGCTAAATATAAGATGGAGATTGCAAATTCAGGCTACTTAAATACTACTCTCACAGAATCCAGTGTAAATGGATTTTTTTGGTAGCAACTGATACTCTCCAACCAGTCAGAAACACACTGGCTGTGTTTTAGGTTCTTATAATGTCAGAGCCAGCCCCAGGGCCAAAATATACACAAGACAGACACAAAAAAAAGTTAGCTATTTGTTGATTTACTCTTTTATTCTAATAAATGGCCATCCTGTATTTTTTTCTTAAATGCAAGTAATTGATTCTCTGACATAAGAAAAAAATTCAAATCATAAGATCTTAATATCAATGGCATACCAGCCATAGAGTTAATGGACCAAAGTACTTGGGCAGAGATATGCAGGGAAAGCATTACTGGACAAATTTATCAAAAATATCTTCAGGTATATAAAGAAGTCATCTAGTGTATGTTTATACTATTTGGTTATGTTTATATATTTTCTTCTATAAATGTATTTTACACATACAAGAGAAGCCCAGATGACAGTGGACAGCTCAAAACAACTTGAGTTGTTTACATTGTAGATTGCAGAATTCTAATACTGTACAAAGAGTTAATCCTTTACACATTTTAGAACATTCTTACAGCACTGAAGATCTTTGCCACGTAAGCGTGTAAAGCCTGTTATTTTAATTCCTTTACAACAGAGTGCTCTGTAGACAAAATAAAATAAATACACGTAACATACTACTGAGGCTTTAAGCTGGCATTTATGAGATCCATCCAGTGAAAAGAATGAAGCAAAGGCCTGAATAATTTCAACTGACTGAATAAAGGGCAGAATCAGGAATGAAAATTGCTTTATTTGAAATGTCTCTTTGGTGAATAAAGTCAATGTGTAAACTCTGAACAAAACAGGTCACTAAAATAAGAGAGATTTTCTCCTAGGGACAAAATGAGAATGATCACATGACAAGTTATTTATTGTTTAATCAGCAGCTGAAAGGAAATCAGGCATTGTAAGAATGACAGCATAGAAGCTGATACAGAATACGAAGAAACAAAATTTAGACTTCAGGTGTACTAGCAAAGTTTAATTTTGCATTCAGAAGCCAAGATTTTGGAAGATTATTTAAAATCCACTTCAGCACCATGCTGCTCATGATGTGATCACATCCTGAGAGTGACCAGGCAACAAAAAGAACCCACCAAAACAAAAGACTTCAAACACATGCTGAACAAAAAAAGCCAGGTCAGAGCCTGGCAAATTTAAGCTATGAAAATTTCGTACAGCTACAAAACAGAACTTACGACCAGTTAGATTACCTGAATTTGTTGTAGTCAAAGATGAAGACTGAAAGAAAGGTTAAAAATTTTATGAGCATTGTAAGACTGAAAGCTTCGAGGATAAAGGAAGTGTTCTGATTACATTTGCATAGAACACTGAAGAATAAGAGACCTGATCACTGGGCAGCAGTTCTTTCATGTATCTGTAACAATAGATGTTATCTAACCTCTCCCCTCCCTCCCCTCTGGTTCAGCACACACAGACGTTCAAGCTTAGAATCCTTAGTGGAAAGGGAAATAAAGGCTGGGAAGAACAAGCTGTAGCAATATGAACTCAGATCTAACACCCAAAAAGGGGGCCAAGAATCCTTCAATAGAATAAGAGTTTAATGTGCAAGAGGCTAGGGAACCCAGGAAATAAGGAACAATCTAAATACAAATTAAGGGCAAGTGATGGAACTCAAAGACAACACCCAATCACGGAAAATGAATAATCATCTAGAATTAAAGAAAAGACAGTAGTCAAAAGAGGGTATTATAAAAAGATAAAGCAGGTATTTTGTTACAAAGATGCCAAGATACTGAGGAAGAAAAAGCTATGATGTTTGACATTGATACACGTGGGAAGAGAGAAGTAAGCAAAGAAATGAAGAAAGCAGCAAGAAGTTGAGCTTCAAGGCCATGATACGTAATTATTGCACTCAGAGACAGGCCAGATGTGCAGGGTGTGACACGGGATGATGTGAAGGATGCTGAGCAATGGAACGCAAGGCGTGCCGAAGCAGGAAAACTTAGCAATTCCCGAGAGAGCACTTGGAGGGACCGGCAGCCAGGGTGATGCCCCGCAGGAGCCGAGACAAAGACCTGCTCGCACCCTTTTGCGGAGGAGTGGGACGCAGAGACCAGCATTGGCAAGCGAGCCCCAGGAGCTGCCCGTGGGCTGCAGGGACGGCGTTTCCAGGGGCTACAGAAGCACCCACGGCCCCCTCAGAGCGGGTACTCCCTAAGACCACGGCCCCCTCGATGACCGTCAGCTTTCCTGGAGGCTCCGGGCCCGCACCACCTCTCAGAAAAGACCCGAGGCCTTCCCCCGTACCCCCTTACTGTGCATGCCGCGCCGTCCCGCAGGCGCCGGGGCTGGCGGAGGAGCGGCCGGGCCCTTGCCGGCCCCGCTCCCGGCGCTCCCCTCAGGCCGCCATGTTGTGTTCCAGTCGCCCCGGCAACCGCGCACGCGCCGGCCCCGCTGCACACGGCACGGCCGGGGGGCGCATGCGCAGTGTGCGCGCTCTGCCGCGCCCCGCCCCGCCCCTGCCCGCCAGGTGCGCGCCCGGGGCCGGGGGTGCTGTGGATATCGCACCCCCCGGATAATCTTCTGTTTTAAGGAAAAGGGAAGACAATCCCAAGGTGAACGAGCTGTCTGGACGAGACCCACCAGCACTGAAGTCAGGAGAATGGAGCAGTAATTGGGAAAACGTAATTTTGGTAGTGCGAGATCGCAGCCCTTTGGCCACCTACCCAACAGGGACCCCAGACTCAACTGGAGAAAAGAACTGCGCCTGCGGACTAATTAGCATGAGAAGCGAGATGCTGCTAGCAAATAGTGGTTTGAATACTAATTAATAGAATAGTTATGTAGTTAGTAACCAGGGAATGCTGATTCCTTTGTTAGAAGTCTAGCAAGTGTAAAGTTTTGATGAGCTAGACTTTTGTGGGTTGCCACCCAGCTCCCTGCTTTCCGTAAACTAGAATAAAACCCAGGAACACCTGACCCCGAGGTGTCGATTGGCGCTGGGCACCCGGTATCGAGCCCACGTTCGGGACAGCACCACGGTCCCGACTCCCCGGGGATGGCGGGGCTGAGCTGCCCGTGGGAGAGGGGTTAAGGAGGGGAACCCTCGGGACAAGAGCTGTGCTCTATAAATCCAGCGGCCGGCCCTGGTCTGCTGTCAAGTCTCCCGTGGCCGGAGCAGCGCTCCGGCGGGCTCAGTTTCATCCTCGGTGATGGCCTGATCCCTGGCGGATCCTGCTCGCCACTGCGGGATCGGGAGAGCAGCGGGACCGCCAGCCCGGAACGGAGAAGAGCCTGGGGGCTGTGTTCTCCTCATCGAGCTGCCTCCAAAAAGCTGCATTTTGGAGATCTGTGTCGTCCCCTCCGTGTCCCCGCCCTCCCGGTGTTTGCCTCTTACTAAACAGACATGATGTGCTTTAACGTAGGCTTCAAAGGTGAGCGGAAAAGTTGTCTTTTCTGTGCAGCGTATGTAGTAAGAATCAAAACACTAGGAAAAGGTGAATTGTTTGTTCGTGCAAACCAAGACCCTAGCAGTGCGTTAAAGAGAATAGTAAATGCTTTTTAAGAATGTTGAAATATTTTAATTAAATGAAACTGGAATCATATCCTAGTAAACTTGAAGAAATATTAGCCTATTGACTTAGTGGCGAAGTTGTGCCCGACCCTGAGTTATGGTTGTTCCCTACCAGGCGCTGCATCTCTCTCTATGGGCAGGGCAGAGTTTTCCGATTTGCTTTTTGGTTTTGCTGAGGAGTTAAGCGTGTGTTTCCATGTCCGCGAGCCCGGCTCCGGCGCTCCCGGGGACGAGGAGGTTCCTTACCCGGTCTGTAGCCTTCACTACTTCGGCCAGAGAATGGAATAGTGGCACTGGTCTGTCTTTATTTGTCCCGGAGGCGCCGCCGCAGTCAGCTGGCCGGTTAGCTCAGTTGGTTAGAGCGTGGTGCTAATAACGCCAAGGTCGCGGGTTCGATCCCCGTACGGGCCACCTAAAATCTCCCCTTTTCTTCTTCCCTCCTCTTTTTTTCGTCTACTCCAATTTCTCCCAGCGTTCCCCCTCCCCGCCTCACGCTGTGACCTCTGCACAACGGCATGGCCGCGGAGCGGGGTGTGTGTGTGTGTGTGTGTGTGTGTGTGTGCGGAGCTCGAGCATCCAGAGCGGCTGCAGCACCGAGCTTCGCCTCGCTCCTGCGGCTGATGGAGTCCGGCCGGCCCCGGCAGAGCGCGGATTTCTGTTTCTGCGCGGGCGGCTGCAGCGTGCTCGGTGACCCCTTCGGGCATTTTTCTGCCGTGTCGGTCGCCCCTCCCGCCCGAAACCCCGCCCGGTGAGAGCGAGTGGCGGAGCACAGGTTCATAGAGTGGGTCACGGTGGAGGAGACCACGTCTCGTTCCAGCCTCCCTGGTAAAGGAGACTTGTCCTACAGCACAGGATTGCGTCCAGACGGTTCTGGGATATCTCCAGTAGAGGGAGGCTCTCTCTGAGCAACCTGTTCCAGCGCTCGGTAACCTGCACAGTTGAGTTCTTCCGCATGTTCAGGTGGAACTTTCTGTACATCAGTTTCTGCCAGTTGTCTTGTGTCCTAGAGGTTGGCACCTTCGGGAACAGCCTGCATCCATTCTCTTGGCACAAGCCCCTTTAGACATTTATACACAGACATAAGGTCCCCTCTCAGCTGTCTCTTCTCGAGGTTGGAGAGGAGCGACCCCCTCATCCTTTCCTTGTACGACAGACGCTCTAGTCCCGCAACTATCACATCTGCCCTCCACAACACCCGCTCCAGGATCTCCATGTCCCTCTGGTACTGAAACTCAGTACGGTCTCTGCCTGAAGAACGGGGGAACCCAACTCACCGTAACCCCGCCCGCGGGTCCCACCTCCAGCCCCACCCGGGGCCAGGCGCTCCGGGCGCACCTCCGCCGGTTTTTGCCCGCGCGAGCCGCCGTCGGCGCCGGCGGCCCCGCCTCGGGGGGCGCGGCGGGCGCTGCCAGGGGCGCCATTGGCCCCGCCGCCGGTGCCCCGCGCCTCGCCCGCGCTGCCGAGACCGCCCGGGGCAGCCGCCCATGCGGCGCCCGCGCGCCCGCGCCTGCCAAGATGGCGGCTCCCGGGGCGGGGGGCGCCGGGGCGCCGCCGCCCCCTCCGCCCGCTGAGGACGAGCCCCCCGGGAGCCGCGGGGCTCCCCCCGGCGCGGCAGCGGCAGCGGCGGCGGGGCGAGAGGAGGGCGGCGGCAGGGGCGCGGAGCTGCTGGCGGTGACGGAGGAGCTGGTGCAGAGCTTGGCCGCCCTGGAAGCCGGCGCGGGGGCGGCGGCGAGCGGCACCGTGCTGTACCTGCGGGCGGAGGGGAGCGCGGCGGAGGGCGAGCAGCGGCGGCCGCTGGAGCGGCTGCTGGAGAGCCCGGGGCCGCCCGCGCCGCCCCGTCCCGCCGCCGCCGCGCCGCTGGCCCCCGCGGAGCTCCGGCGGGTCATCGAGCAAGTGAGCAAGGCCCAGGAGCAGCTGAAGCCGGCGGCGGCCGCCGTGCCCTCGCCGCAGCCGTGCCCCGCGGGCGGCATCATGCAGAACGCCGCCCGGCAGCTGCAGAGCGTGGCCCAGCAGGTCGCCCTGCAGCAGGGCAGGGCCGCGGCGGCCGCCCGCCTCTTCCCGCAGAAGGTAACCCCGGGGGCTGGGGGGGAGGGAGGCTGCGGCGCTCCCTTGGTGGTGAAAGCCACGGCTCCGCCGGGTTTAATCCTTTTTAATAATTTGCGTTTTTCTTGCTGTTCTTCTTAGTTACACCTGCCCTCGGCTGTAGATTCCTGCCCTATAGCTCAAAGGTGCAGCTTTCAGTGTGGTTTAGGAAATTCCGTGTTTGAATGAAGCTAATAGCTGCTGTGGTCAGTATTTCGGTCTGACAACATGTGCAGCCAAGAACAGCTTAGAAGAGCTGTTTCGTAGTGGTTAAGTGGTGATACACAGGAAGTTACTGCATGCCTCTCTTGCAGGTGACAGTACCTGGGCTTCCAACCCACGTTTGGGGTGCAGGGGTTGTGAAGTGATTGATTCGAACTGAGGCAGAAATTTGGATGAGGCAGGGAAACTGTGAGGGAGATAAACAGTAACATCTGATTCTGTGAATCATCACCACAAAGTTTTTGTGAACTGAACACATCGTAGTATGTCCTGGACTGAGTATTTGGCCTGGGTCATGTAGCAGACTGTAGTTGTCCCGTTGTTTGGGGTTTGCTGAAGGTTATGAATGTGCCTTGGTGATGGCATTGACTCTGCTATTCCAGACAGGAATACTGCTAGCAGGAAACAAAGCTGTGACATGGCCTCAGAGCAAACTTCACATGCTTTAGTTGAACAGCAGTCACAGCAGAAAATGTGCAGGAAAACCCGTAGCTTGAAGGAAGGGAATTTGTGCTTTGATGTTAAATCTGTGCTTTGATGCATTAAAATGGAAAGCTAATGATGTGCAGTGGTTTCTTCACACTTTGCTTTAAAGGCATGTGTGTATTATCTTGATAAGTATTGTATTTATTTATTAATACTGTATTTGTGTAATTGCAACTCTTCCTTTTTTCCACAAAAGCAGCTGGAAGCCATTTGTGTCCAAGTTCAGCCAGGACAGATGAAGGAAACTGAAGGGCCAATGACATCATTGGCACCAATCCAGTCCAAAACTATAACGCTGAGTCAGCCAGTTGGTAGGAATTCTAGCATACCAGGACTTGGCATTATTAATCCCCAGATAATGAGGATACAGCCTGTTTCTGGAACTGAGCAGCAGCAGCTGTTCCTGCATAGTCCTTCCGATTCTCCGGTTCAGTTGCTTATGCAGAGGCCTTCACCATCTCATGGATCAGTGTCTGTGAACAAGATTCCCCCATCTAAGATGGTGAATGGACAGAGAGCTACTTGTGCCACAGCATCGGCTCCAAGGGCTCCAAATCCTACCATGGCTGCAGCCAGTTCAGTGAGTACACCAGGCCTTGAAAAGAAGCAAAAGGATGACAAGTTAAAGAAATCCCTGAAGGTGAAAACTCGCTCTGGACGGATTTCACGCCCCCCCAAATACAAAGCTAAAGATTATAAATTCATTAAAATGGAGGATTTGGCTGATGGTCATCAGTCTGATTCTGATGACTACTCTGAGCTGAGTATAGAAGATGATGAAGAAGGAAAGGTGAAGGGAAAGGATGTATTATTCAGTTCTTCAAATTATAATCTGAAACCCAAAACATTCAAATGTCAGACTTGTGAAAAATCTTACATAGGAAAAGGAGGATTAGCAAGACATTATAAACTTAATCCAGACCATGGACAGCTAGAGTCTTCACCTCAGAAAATACCTCTAAATAAGCCTAATGGAAGTATATTTGCGGAAGATGAAATGATGAGTCCAGCACATTTGGATTCGATTGCTGTCACTTTAAATCATGAAAAAGAGCTAGCTACCAGTCTGGAAGAAACTGTTGATTCAAAGGTTGGAGAACAGGTAAAGTGTTACTTAGAAAAACTGTCAGTTTTGTGGAAAGTAGAATGGCAGTTCTGTAGCTGTACAGTCTTGTACTGCTCAGAAATATCCACTGATAAACTACATTAGGCAAATTTCCCGTTTAAGTGCTTTAAAAATCAAATTGTCTCTTGCAGTGCTGCAGCAATAGTACCCCTGCACAGACACATTTAATTAAATGTTCACTGAGTGTTCATTTGTTACTGGGTTTCTGACATACAGTTTTCACCTTGTCTGCATAAATGACATTCTTCTCTGCATTTGGATAAGAACACTGTTGTTCAGTTACAGCCTTTAGCATGACAGCAATACATCATCTGCTCTCTCCTTTTCTGTTGGTGAAATAGTGTCATCACAGAAAAATCTCTTACTTGGAACACAACAGTGAACTGCAGCTTTTCCTAGAGCAGGTTTTCAAAGTGAGGCTTTGAAACCCTGCACACCAAACATTGGTGAAATTTGAGTCTCTGGGTTGGAAGCTGCTTCAGCTGCAGATTTTTTTCCTGTGATGTTTTAAGCTGGTCACTTCAAAGAAAAGTTTCTCCTTTAGTATTAAAATGACTCTTAACATTTTGCAGCAAGAGCTGATGCAGCTACTGGCTAGGCAAAAGTACTCGTTTAGATGTAGGGGTGTCACATTTATTACTTGTGTTTGTAATTGTGAAGTTCTCAGTAAAGTGAAAATTTACAGCTTAGGTGCCAGTGCAGCAAACAAACCTTCCCTCATCCTCTACACTCGCTTATTGTCTCTGGAAGAAGAGACTTGCAGAAAACTGAAGTCTCCTATCTGAATTATTGTATAGTTGTTTGATACAGACAGGAAGCCAATCAAGATCCCCATGCTCAACATCCTATGTCAAATTTAGAACTAATTTAGTAATTTAATCCCTAGATAGAACTGACATAAATTTGCCATTTTTAGAGCTTTCCTAATCAGTAGAATAGTAGGGAGTTACTTAATGTTGGGTGCAAATGTAGATTATGCAAAGAAGCCTGATGTACCTCAGTGCTGTTATAAAGTCATTTCTTGAAAGGTGCTGGAACATTCTTAGAAATTCTAGCTTGGAAGGGAAGATGTTTAAGTAAGAAATCACTGCTTTGAACAGTTAAAAAGTTTTGCACTGAAATCATGATGATAACTTAAACATAGAAAAGGTACTTTGAGTTTCTGTGTGATCTTGTAACAGAAGCTGCTTCCTACCTGTGTTCCTAGGGAAGACAGGATTTTGAAATGTGAAAACTGGGCAGTACATTTTGATATTTAATTACTGGGCTCATCACTGTTCATGGTGTCAGTTTTTGTCTTTTGTATAAAGTCTTCCTGCTTTGACATGGTTACAATGAAACCCAAATTACTCTTTGAGTATGTTTTACTGCTAACTAAGTTTTATTTCTACAACCTCTATCTAGACAGGATATATTTTACTTCTAAAATACTGGATGTATTTAACCCACTTGAAACACCTCTTTCATTATGTTTATTTAATCTCTTTATTTTGTATGACATTTTGTGGTTCAAAAATGCTAACTTTGCAAATAATGGCAGATATGTGATGCAGAAGTAGCAGTCTTACTAATGTGTTGGATTTATTCCACAACTTTCTTTGCAAGTTATGTTTGTATCCAGCTTTGCATTTTTCAATATGCCATTGATTGTTTGCATAGATGACCAACTTAATTATAAACTTGTCTTCCTCAAAACTGTTTAAAATGGCAAATAAATACTTTTCCTTTTAATTAAGGCTTCAGAGTCTGAGGAAAGCAGACACTTGCTGGCAGAACGACCAAATGAAACCAGTTCAGGACACCGAGGACCTGTAACACCAAAAGGACCTGGAAGACCCAGACGACCAAAGAGACGTGGTCGACCCAGGATGGGTGGAAGATCCAGGTGTTCTGGAAGGCTTAGCAGACCTGGTCAGTCCCCTTCAAAGTCACTTAGTAGTGTGTCAGCAGAACACAGTGTATTCAGAAGAAAAGCTAGGTTAAAAGAGGTATGGTTCTCTTCTGCAATTACTTCACAAGTATTTTTCCCCCCACCCTATTTCCCCCCCCTTTTTTTTTTTAATCACTTATTTTCAATTAATCATTTTCAAAATTTGTTTTTTTCTTTTTTTTACATCTTCGTGTATGGACAAGATGAAAGCCTTAGATGGCTTCTCAGAAGAAAACATTAAGCTGTCTTTTAAGAAAAAAATACTTCCAACAGAACACTGGAGAAAGCGAAAATGGGAACTCAGTCTGGAAAGGGACTTTTGATGTGTAGATATATTCTTGCTATCCTTTTTCTGGAGAAGGAAAGCTACTAGCTACTACTGTGTATCTCCTCCAACATAATAAAAGAAATAATAGTTAAAAAAACCCCCCAAACCCAAAACAAACCCACAAAGAAGGTCTTGGGAGAGGATAGAATGGGGATTCAAATCCAACTAACACAACTTGTTCTTTGTTTTCTATGTGTTGTAGATCCTTTACAGCTACTAAAGCTACTGAGGTTGCTGTTCTTTCTATGAATTGGCAACATTTGTGGGACTGAGTTTTGTCTGTACATGAGTAGTAACTATTCTGAGGTTTTCTAACTTGACCCATTTTGGTGTTAGTTTGCATCTATTCTTAAAGCTGCCTAAACATACAGCATGTCTTTAAAAAAAAAGTAGTGATATTTTATATTCTGAAAATGGGGCGCATAATGTGTGGGCTGCTTTTTCCTAATAATCTCATTCTGGCTTTTGGCAGCTAATACAACAATGTGATAATGAAGACTTAATGGAGCTGGCTCTCCCACGTCTTACAAAGCTTGTTACAGTGTATGAATTTCTGTTGATGAAGGTGAGTTTTTATGTAAAAATATTAAATTATTTTAGGGGTACTTCCATTAGTATACATAAAGATTCATTTAGAGGCGTAATTGAATTTCCTAAGTTAGTATCGTGCAGTATGTAGATGTTCCTCACATCACTTCAGTCTTACACAGGCAAAAGTCTGGTAGGTCTCAACTCAAAGCCTTGCTTTTTGCTGCCTGGTTCAGTGGCATTTTGAATATTCCATAGTCTTTTGACTTGAATGTTTCTATTGTAAAATGTTGAACAAAACAAAATTGACAGATCTTAATTTCATCTTTTTTTAAAGTATAGGGAGGGAGAAACAAGCCCTTTTTTATTCCCCTCTTATTCCTAGGTGGAAAAAGGATATCCAGCCAAAGCTTACTTTCCAGATGTGTATAGGGAATTTGAAGACTTGCATAACATGGTAAAGAAAATGGCTTATGATCACCTCAGTAATTCTGATTCTGTGAGTTGCCAACAGCCTGTTGAAATAAAAGATGCCAAGGTAATAAAGCACTCTGTTTGGAACTATGATTGCTTTGTTTGTTTGCTTGCTTTATTTGAGATGCTTTGCATTTTTAATTTTCTCTGATAAGCTTTCTCATGTAGGTAAATGTATTTGAAAACAACATTATTTTTAATTAGCAAAATCAGACATTATTGTACAAAGTCCAACAACTTACAAGAAGAAAAAGAAATCCACAATAAAACTACAATTCTAGTTTATGTCAGTGGATACAACTAGAAAGATAAAAAACAATTCTAGCAGTGCTGATAACTGCCTTGCATGTCTAGGGTAGTATAAAGCTGCATGTTACTGCAAGGTGTATTTAGCATTAACTGCTAATCAAAGTACATCCTGATGTTTGATCAGAAGGAGGGAGGGGGTCTATATTTAAAATGAGTGACCTTGATTTAAAAGGATAAGTAATTTCATTGCAAAATGAGGGCAAACTGAATGCATCTATGCAGTTCACAGTCACACTAACAAACGTGATAGGTAGTAACTAATAAAACTGCAAACTATTATTTCAGTGACTCCAGATTCATTGTTTATGGAGCTGTATCTGGAAAGACAGATGGAACCTCTTTCTTGTTTCTCTTCTGTGTTCATGTGCATTCTTAATATAGAATGATGCTCTTTAAAAAGAAAAACAAGACCAAACCAAACCCCAAAACAACCTAGCCTTGAGAAGCTGGATAGTAGCACACCTACGTAAGGATGAAGAACAGGAATGAAACGTGAAGAGGGAGGAAATCCTGAACTACGCAGGGATACTCTAAACAGGAAGACTTTCATGTTCTTTATATGATGGAGAGCCTCAATATTCTTTATTAAACACTGCTCTGAGTAACTGTCTCTGGATTCTATATATAAGCATAATTCTTTCAAGTTTGCCTGTTAACAGTCACCTTCTGATGAAGGTCGTGTGTCAGTGTGAAAAACATGGGAGTCTAAATACTTGCACTGAGCTGAGGTGATTGTCAGGCTAGACATGATGTAGTTCTAGGTCAGTTTTAAGAAAACTAAGCTATATTTCAGCATTTATGTATTCAGATCTGAGAGGCTAACTTTTACTTTTTTCCTTATATCTGTTTTTAAAGGTTGCTGAATCTCTAGGAATCACACAAATATTCAGTGGAGAACAGAAGATGCAAGATGCAGGCTCTGGTTCACAGTGTGTAATCAAAATGGTTAGTGAGCGAGTGCCTGTGGACATACTGGGACAAAAACGGTTAGCTGAGGTATGGAACACCTTTGTGAAAATTAACGATGAAACTAAGACAAACTAAAACTTTTTAAAATACGTAATTATTCCTTACAAAATCATGCTGATATTATCTGAGTAATGTTAAAGTAAGGCTTTTGTGGTGTTCAGGAATACTGAAAGTACTCTGCTGTGGTAATATGCAGGGCACATTAACTAGCACACTAAGTATGTGCTTTGAGAAGACACTTGGTAGCATTCAGGACAGAGTATTAAAGACTTACAGGTAATGTCATGATACAGGGACAAAAGAACTTTGGTGAGGTGCTGGTAACTGGGGGCTCCACAGATTCCAACCTGTGTTAGAGGAAATGGCCTAACCTACAGCAGACTCAGACATTGGAGAAGTGATTGCTGTGCTAATTGGTGGTGGATAGAGGGACATGAAAACAGTTTCTGCCTGACAAGTCAGTTGATGAGCTTCAATCTGTTTACAGCTGTACCAGAGAGCTGTGTTTTGTACCCTTGGAGTTTTGGCAAAGTGTGAGGGCTGTGTTTAAACCCTTACCTTTTAGGAAGACCTTTAGTCTAAATCCTGTTTTCAAGGATCATCAGTTCACTGCCATGATGTTTCCACAGTTACCTTTTCCAATACTGTCAACTGTTACAGGGGCAGCAGTTAATCATCTCTTGTATTGACAGAGCTCAGGGGAAGAACTGTTGCCACCAGCCAAAAGGACCAAGGTAGAAGACATAACAGAGAATGTGAAGAAGGCTTATGCCAGTCAAGATGAAGTGAAAGAAAAGAGTGGGAATTTGTGTACACTGTTTGAAAAAGATGGTAACCTCTTCAGATTTTCCAGTTCTGTTCTGTTCATGGAGGAGCTGAACAAATCTTTGTTCTTCAAGCTACTGTGGTTTTTATCTTAAAAGTTTCATTTCTTAACTTGCTTCCCAGGTCCTTCAAAAGCAGCTGTTTAACTGGAAAGGCCTCGTGAGGAGGGAAAAGTTACAGATTGAGCAGTAGCTCAATTCTGGATGCATGATAATCAGTTATCGATACTACTTATGAGCACAGTACTGTCCTCTGCTGTGTGTTTCCTGTCTGCCCTGTCCCTCTCAGTGCATGACCATTGTGTCAGCTGTGGGAGAGCACAGGAAGAGGAAGCAGAGTGCACATCCCTTCCTCTTGCCCCAGCCAGCTACAATAGCAGAATTACCAGAGCTTTGTGGAACTTGGGGGAAAGGGAGAGCTGGTGTAGGCTGTCCTATATCCATCACTGGAATACATCTTGTACTGGAATTGAGGCACCATTTTGCGCCACAGTCTTCAAGTGGCTGCCTTTCTTTTTATCCCTTCTTTATGTTTCATACTGCTGCCCTTCAGATTAGCAGAGTAACAGTGAAAGGAAAGTAAATCTCTAGTAAGATACGTCTGTCAGTACCATCCTTGTTTTGGTGTTGCTGTAAGTGGCTTTGCTTTTGCCCTTTGCATGTCTTTCAGTCAAAGGTTATTTTTGTTTTCCTCCATTAGATTTTCTTTCTCTGAAAGGCTCTCTGCATGACCATGCTCACTTCTGGCTGCACTATGATTTTCTTCTGGGCTATGAGTTTTTAAAATTGTGTTTTGTTTGCACCTGCTAGTAGGGTGTTTGCTAGTCTACAGTGCAAAATGTTAAAAATAGTCCTTTCTGCAGTGTTAGGCCTCCTCTGTTGTGCAGTGGTAGCTTCATAGCAAAAAAAATCCAAAACCAAACCAACCTACTTGTTCATTTTGACCTTTAATAATAAAGGCTGCCTGCTCATACTACTGCGGCTTAGTAGTTATTGTTCAGCTCCCTTCAGGGTTTGGGACCCTGCTGAGGTCCAGGTCAAGTAACTGGTAGAACACTGCATTTCTTGTGATTTTTACCTTTTCTGGCACAGGATGAAAGTGCTGCTGGGGCTCTTAGCACAGATAATTAATACATAGTAACCTGATGACATGTCTGAGTCTAGGATGAGCTTGATTAGGAATAGAAATGTAAACAGAAGATTAAATGCTTCCATCAACTTACTAGTGGTGATGAGGATGAGCAGCTGACAAGTTTGCGCCTGGTAAAATCTTCGTATTTTAATGTTACTGGTTGCATGACAGATGGAAGAAAATTGAGTTGGACTTTCAGCCCAGGCTGTTTTCAAGATTAACAGAAAAAATGCTGCCTCTTAATACTTGATAAACTATCACTATTCAAAAATTCCTCAAATATTTTTTTACTGACTTTTTCATTGAAAAGTTCTATGGAACTCCTGTAAGGTGCTTCAGGTTTGCTAATTTGGGGGAAAGAAAGCAGGGAAGTAGTCCAGCTTTTCCTCCAAAATTATTGCTGAAGAATAATTTTTTGGCATGCAGTATTAGATTGCTCAACAAAATAATACTTCTTTCCCCTTTTCAGGTTTTAATCCATCAAATGGAGAAATCCTGCTTTCAGAAGATAGGCATATCACTTGCTGTACAACTGGAAGTACGTTACAGACAGCAGAGGAACATAATTCACTTGCTGATTCAGGAGCTAGAATCGATTGCGAAAATTCAGGTACCTTCTCCCAACCTGTGGAGATGAGGATAGAGTATCCCCAGCCTGTGAGCATACAGGGACCAGATCTGGCAGGCGAGGCATCTCTGCTGCACTCTGAGGTCGTGCTGCCTGTTGGAGCAGGCGGCTCGGCTGGGCTGGTTCAGGCACGCTTCCTGAGCGGGAACGCGGCAGCTCCTGAGCCCCGCAGCTCCAGGTCGGAGCAGGCAGTGGCCAGGCAGAGCGTTGGCCTAGCAACGAGCGAAGAAAATGGTCACAATCCAAAGCATCAGGAACTGCAAGAAGAAAACTTTAATTCTGCAATTAAAGAACGTTCTGAGCAGCTTCATAATGCTGGTATGACTGATGAGATACAGGAACTTGAAAAAGTTTTTTCAACAAGCATTGTGCCAATAAACTACCCCCACAGCGCTCAGGCTGAGTTGCACCAGAACGCTGTCCAGGGAGCATCCCTGTCTGATCATGGGAACCAGGAAAATGCTTTCAGAAACCCGAGTGAATATTCTTGTGGAACAGAGGAAGCACAGGAGCTGGCAAATACAGTTACTGTAGATGAAACGGTAGCTTTTGAGATTTCTGATGAGAGCCATGATTTTTTGTCTCAGGGACACGAACAGATTTTTATTCAGACTTCAGATGGGCTTATCTTGTCTCACCCAGACACTGCTGTTTTGTCTCAGGCAGAAGGCATCGTTATTGTGACTGATTCCAATGGTACTACAATGCACATTCGCACACCCGAAGGGATACCTTTGGAAACAGTGGAAGCACTACTGGCAATGGAAGCAGGTGGCCAAAGTGAAGATATTTTGCTCTCGCAAAGTGAATTGGAGCCATAAATTAGAAAATCCTATAAGCTTTCTTCTGGAAAAGACTGATTATAAAATGTATATTTTTCTAATGTGAATACTGAGATAATTGAAATTTAACTTATTTGTAAACTGTTTCTATGCCCTGTACTTTTTATAACTTATGTTTATATAAATCTAGCAGCATTGCAACCAAAAACTCTAGAATTAACATTGTTCTATTTGCTTTTTATGTTGGGGATGGGTGGAAAGTGGAAATCTTGTCAACCCTGAAACTTGCACTGTTCCCTTTTGTTACATAATTCCTTTTCTCTCTAGCCATCTAAAAATGCAGTAAGTTGTACTGCTGTTCAGCAGTGATGTGCTGTGTACTGGCAAGCTGTATATGGGTAAAATAAAAGCTATATTAAAAATGTGCATTTTTTGTGCCACTGAGATTACAAAACACTGTTGCTGTGCTTTTTAAAAGCTATCTTGAATATACATTAGCATCTAGACTTGATGCACAAAATCTGCCTGGAAAAATGGGCAGGTTTAAGTATAATTCACACTTGTGTGTTCCCAGAACAATGTGACAGCCGAGTTGATCCTTACTGAAATAAGTATTCACTGAGTTAAGAGACAAAAATAGCCTCAAACAAGATCTGATTTGTACTGCACAGTTAGAAATTAAGTTGCTTGTGTAATGTTCAGCCACACCTTTAAAAATTGCTGTTATGTAAACATAAATGGGAACATAAACATAATGGGCCTAAGTAGTGATCTCATTTTCCTTACTGAGGTACCACATTCTTTTTTTGATTTAGTCTGTCATGGCCTATTTTTGTTAGACTGGTGTTATACTTTTTTTCCTTTCAGATTCTGCACCCTTTATCAGTTCTACACTTCGACCTTCCTAGTAACTCCACACTACCTTGTACTGTTTAATCATAATACAAAGGGACTCTTGCTCTAGGCAGGGAGAAAACTTGGCAAATTACTTGAATTTTTGTCATACTTTCAATATGATCCTTGGATTAGATTATGTTTTTGTGGAGATCTCCTACCAGCATCTTGTCCAAGGTGCTGTCTTTTCTTTCGAGAAGTTTAGCAGGTGAAAAAAACCAGCATTAAATGAGCAGACATTACTGAAAAGTGGTGACATACCCTTAAAATGTGTGGGTCACTTCATTGCTCAATAGATGCAACTACGGGGACCACTGGAGAAATCTCCCAAAGACAGGAGAGTTGTTCTTAAACTGCGTATGAACACTGATTTTTTTTCTTCATGGTATTGTTACTGAAGAAAAACACTAAAATGGAATCTAAACAAAAGAGAAGACAATTTACAGATTAAATAAACTGCTCTACTATGTCCCTTTAAACATAGTTGGGTTAGGCTTTTTTGTTGGGAGTTTTTTGTTCTTGGTTGCCTAAGTAGAAGATGAATTTGATTACCCAAAATGTTGCCTTTTTATGAGTAGTTGTGAAAGACACGGTACATTAATAAGTTATTAATGAGTTACTATTTGTTTCGGGGTTTTTTCCCTCTTTTTTAGGAGGTGGTAATTGACAGGATACAGACCTACCTTGTCAGTGAAGGCAGCATACAAAGCAAAGTTCTGCTGGTCTTTCAAAGTCTTCAATTGCAGTGAGTAATTCTTTATGATACTCTTTTGTACTGGCTGTCTAACAATTATATTTGAGGGCTACAAATATAACAATCAACTGCTTAGAGCTAGAATGACAAAACATCTCTGCAGTGATTTTGCAGTAATCTTCCAATGCTCAACAACAGTCAATAAGCAAGAGGGTCTGTGAATATGAAAACCCCTTCCTAAAGACCTTTTTTGCTCTTCAGAAGAAATGAGAACCAACCACAATTTCCACCTGTGCAGAAAATGAAAACTTGCTTCAATTTTGCCTTCCCTATCAATTTGCACATGCTGGGAAATACAATACACCTACTCTCATCTTAAAAGAACAATTCTATATGTGAACAAATCTTTTCTCCTTGGAAAATATTTTTGAAGTACTGAGATGTTTCCATAGTGACACAGGTCTGGCCCTATTCAGATGAATTAGGGTGGCTGTTAAACTAAGTGGAATGCTTCCACTGAAAAAATAACAAAACTCAACACAGCTGTTCTAACTGTATTCTCCTTGAGCTACAGCAGAATTTCTTTTCAGATGCTGGAATTGTGGGCTAAGAATAGAACTCTTATTAGCTGCCAGAAACCACCTCATTGTTCAACAGAGCAACATTTCAAGAAAACTTTTCAATTCACGTCTGTCTGTCCCATTACAGGGAAAGGATGTATTTCCCTTACCAAGCTTATGAGGTTTCATCTTGGTGCTAATTAGGTAAGTGACCCTGCTTTTCCCATAAGTACCTTCAAACCAAAACCTTGACATCAGTAACAGTAACCCAAGGAAAAACTCACTGAGCCCTATGACAGGGAGCAAACAAGATGGGATACAGCCTTGACTAAAGCAGGTTTTGTTTTATTCAAGATGCTTTCATGAAAAATCTCTTAAAAAAAAAAAAGTTAAAATTAATTAAAAGGGACAAGACCTTCTTATAAAATGCTTGTGGAATGCTGAATTGTACTAAACCTTCCCTGGGTGTTGGTTTAGGCTTGGATCACTCTTTGAGGGTGATGTACCCAACAACACCAGAATCAAAACCAAACCAGAATTTACACTATTGTCTGCAACAGCATTTCAAAACCACATACCAAACTGTGTGGATCCTTTTGGATTCTTCCTTTTGTGCTTTCCTCTCCTCCACTTATAAAGCAAGTACA
Organism: Eopsaltria australis; assembly: GCA_034509425.1. NCBI lineage: Eukaryota > Metazoa > Chordata > Aves > Passeriformes > Petroicidae > Eopsaltria > Eopsaltria australis. The sequence goes on along the minus strand of JAVTVJ010000012.1, from coordinate 4,367,658 downwards.
AAAACATTTGCCCTGTTAATTAATGCAAAAATAAACGCCATGAAAGATCAAGAAGTGCTGAATTTCTATGGCAAAAGGGACCATGTCGATATTTTAGGCTGTCCAGACTTGGGGGGAAATACCAATTTTTGCTGTAGCTTCTATATGCATTGAATCCCCCCAGACCACCAAGCCGTGCTTACCTTTTTCTGACTATAGTGGACTTAGCCTCCTACCTGTAGCCTCTGTGTTGCCCTTAAAACAGATAAAAGCAACCAAAACCAGGTTGTCCCCCACAGGCAATGCAGTATCACCTGAGACAAAGTAACGGATACAAATAGAGAAAAATATTTTTAATAAATTTTACAAAAAATCAACTTACTTGGTAAGCTTTGCAGTTTGCCAATTCAGTTTCATGTAAGCATCACGAGGAGCCAGCCATGTAACCTCTGGAATTCTAGCACTGCCTGTGTCCTGTTTCCAGCAGCATGGCTTCCAGCAGCAGCATGCTACTGTTCTCAATGTAAGGCTGGTACAACCATGATGATAAATACACCATCATCAGCTCCTGGTCAGCAGAATGAGCAATGTCTTGTACAATTGTTTGCTTGAGTTGTAGTTCCTTCTTGTACATTTCAGAGAGCTTCAGACAAACCTCATCTGAAATGGATTGAAAAACCAAACACATTGACCAGAACGTTGCAGCAATTCTCTAAAAGCTAAATTATACTTGGAATATGTGGATCATAAAAAAATCCTACCTTACATAAGCTATTCCCCAAATTTAGCCATCTTTTTTTTTTTTTTACAGCATTAATGGTATTTTTACATTAGAATATAAAATGCTAAACAATTTCCTCAGCTTTGGGATATATTTTACCCATTTCTGATTTTGACATGAGTCTTCATGTAATTATAGAATAAACAGTGGTATTGGTCCTCAGGACCCACTATAAAATTATCAGTTACAGCTATTCATCAAATAACTGAAATTTTATTTTAAAATTTGGTAATGCTATCCTGCAATACAAGTATCACATTTTAGAATCCCTCTTGATTTTAACCAATGTAAAGAATGCCCTCACATGCTGTGATGCACTTTGGCAATGCATCATCACCAATGAGTAATACCAATAGTGAAAAACAACAGTAAAAAACCCCAACAGACCAAAACTGAAGTGCTTATTGTAAAAACTGTTACTAGTTATGTTAGTAATACTGGTAGGGGGGTTAAAATGCATCTGTAATCTTTCATTGTTTGACTTCCTAAAAAATAACCACATGAACTATTTTTAAAGAGAGTCTGATCTTGTGTTTCTAACTAAGCCTGAACTATCACTGCCTTCAAGGCTTTAGTCTTTCATGGAGTAGACAGCATCACTAAATGATTCAGTCACAATGGTTGTTTTGACAGCAGTTGTCTTTGTCATTCTTATTCTTTTAAGCTGGCAGAAACTAATACATAAGATTCCTGCTAAAATGTGGTAGTGAAGTAGGAAGCAGAGCTTCACAGAGGTATGATTTTCACTTCACAAAGAAGGCAGTTGGTCCGCATGCAATCAGGCTTCTCTCAAATTCAGACAGTTTTAAAACTGGGGTAATACCAGTTGGGAGGCAGTACCTTTTGCCATCAAGTGAATGCTAAAAGAATTAATATTAACAGTAGACAGTAACATTTCTTTACTTGTCTTGACTGACACTGAGATCAGAGGTATTTTTCTTTGGCTGCTTGGGAATTAACCGAAGTATAGCTTGCTCTTTGCAGTCAAGGATTTAATTTCAGTGTCAAGTAACAAGTCAAGTAGTTAAGCCTGCAGCTTAACAGCACCAAGCTGCAAATACATCTCTGCCTGCAGAGGATGTGGCTGCTGCAGCTTGGACACTGTAAGCTGCTGACAAATTTAGTCCTCTGCTGTAATTGTTGCATGTCAGACAATGCTTGGCAATCATCAGCAGTAACCCTAAACCAAGTGGTGCATTCATGTGTTTATTGATTAGTCAATTGTAAAGGAGGCAGCACTCTCTCCCTCTCAGGCAAGGCATCCAGATAAAAGGGCTTATTTTCCAGTCATAAATTAGATGACACAATGTAATTAGCTAAGATAATCAATATTTTACTTACAGAAGTATGGTGTGGGCCATGTATGGAAGAAGGGTGCTGTGCAATTCCCAGCTCCATGGTGGAATGTTTCCAAGTCACAGATTGCTTTAGTAGTCGAAGTAAGCTTTTCCATTTTCAGTTGTATTTTTGTCTGAAAATGATGAACATGGAACGATAATGAGTATCTCAGGAACACTGGGCTACTGTAATCTTAAGCTTTTTTTTAAAACACACTATTCATGAAGGCTATTTAGTATTAACATTTCTAACTCACTTTTTTTAACTCCAGACAGGAATCAAAGCTGAAATCTATATAAAGACTTAATATGAGATACCCTGAAATTTTGAACACTGCAGATATGACTCTGATTTTGGACATCCTTTTGTTTCCCTCATGTAGAAATATACTAAAGCCCTCTCATTTCTTCAACTCCCTAGTTTTTCCTACAGCAATTTAGCACTGGGTAAAAACATCACACAGGTATGGCACAAGCCATATCAAGATGTTTTCTTCCATTACCATATCAAGATAACTTTAAATTAAAAAGATCAGCAGCAGGTAAGAAAAGCAGCTCAAGCTACTATTGACAATATATCTAGACTGATCTAACAGCTTGCTTCAAAAAAACAGGTCATTCCATCCATTTCCTTCATGTTCACCTGACTTTGTGCATTTGAATATGAATATTTACACCAAAATGAAGCTTGCAGGCAGTATCTTTAAGTCAAGGAGCTAAACCACAGACACATCCATGAACCTGTAAGCTCGTATAAACTCCTAAGGAATCAAAAATAAATTGGGTCATAGTAGCTATGTTTAGTATCCAATCTAACACTGGCTGCTTAGACTCCTGTTACTCAGGAAGAGTAAAAAATTTCATCAATGCATTTGTAGTCTGAATACAAAAGTACATCAAGGGAAAAAAAAAGAAAATCCCCACACATTTTCCTCACAGAACAAAATTTGAGGAAAATCTAGCCAGTTTCCTGCTTTTTCTAAATACTGGAGGACTGTATCCTGTCTATATAAAAAAAATAGATCTACCATCCTTTTAATGGGCCTCCATTTTGGCAAAAGGCTGTACAGGTTATTTTTAATAAGAATTTTAAATTACAGGATCAGGCAGGAAAAAACCTGTTTGCTTCTTGTCAAACTGACAGGTGACATTAATTCCCAGCAATGTATCCAGAAAAAAGGGTGGGTTACATAATTATTATCTTGCTCCACTCTCCAGAGAAGGAGATTTGCACAGCAAATGCAGGTGGGCAGGCTAAAAATATGACTGCATTATGTCTGATCAAAGACAGCTGCAAAGATATGATGGCAGGTAAAGCACTGCTTTATGCTTTGCTGTTTCTTTTGTTCTAAACAGAGGGAATACCCAGGATGAGAAAACAGAAAACAGGTGCAGCTTTGGAATGCATTCTTTGTACAGTTTGTTTCCAGATCACTTTATAAAGGGGGGAGTAGAACTATAAGCCAATAGCAGATGTAAGAACCAACTTTCAAATTTACCAATCAATCAAATAAATCGTGCACTCTGGATTTATAGTAATTTAGGTTTGAAGCCAAAGAACTATGAATGAAAATCCCAATTTTCTGTCTACAATTAATACTTTGGGACATGTCCTTGTTACTTGAGCACACTTGGAATTGAATCATACTGACTAAGTCTGAAAAATGAGTATTACCATATGCTTTAAGGTCTCAAGTAATTCTGCACAGCAATTGTCCAGCTCTTCATTGTATTTTGGGGTTGGCTTTTCAGGTTCTGTGGCATTGCTATCACATGCTATCTCCAGTTTGTTGTCTTGAAACCTGAAATAGAAACATAAGGCAGTGTAACCAACTACATATAGGTTTAACTTGAGCAATGCAGATTTAAAATCCCTGTGGTGTGATCCTACAAAATCTCTCTCTCACAGGCTGTTCATGAGAATTCCTACATAAAAACAGCATGAAGCATAGCTGGTCATGTGAGCAAATGGGGCTAGTACCATAATCTTCAGAGAAAAACAGAACTACTGTGCCTTAGAACATGTGCTTGAAAAAACATTTGCAAATGTTAAGATAACACTTTTCCCCTCTTTACCTGCCCCTGTGCTGGAGGTTGTTCTCTTACAATGGACAAGGTACGGCTTCAGCTGCTCCACAGGACAATCTGGTGCCTCACCACAAACTCAGCTTTGTGCAAATTTAAGCCAAGACATTTATCTGTGACCCTAGAGCAGCCAATGTAAAGACTTCTACCCTGTCTGGCAGACTTTCCCACACCAGCTGTAAACTTAGACCGGGGAGAGAGAGCTGCTAAAGAGCAAAAGCAACATCTGGCACCATTACAGCAAAATATCTCTCAGCTTGTACCTGTCAGAGCCCTGTCAGACAAACCTTCTTCAGCTGTCAGGACTCTGGAGAAGCTGCTCAAAGCCCTGTTAGTTAAGGTTTCTCATTACAGCATGAAAATAAAAGGTCTACCAAAGTAGGGTTTTTTCAGTTTTCTGGTGGGTTTTTTGTTTTGTTTTGATTTGTTTTTTTTAATGATGGTTGTAGTGTGGTATTTTTGGTGGTTCTGTGTTGGTTTTCTTTTAAATCATCACTGTTAAAACTTTTTTGTCTGTACAAATCACTGCTTCTTTCTTAAAATCTTCTAAACTTTTGACTTCAGTGAAACTTGGTAATACCTGCCTCACTGTAAAATATGCAAGAGAATAAGAGAACTCATATGGGCTGAGATTTATAGAATTAGATTTTAAGTTGGTACATTATATAAGTATTTTAAATACGTTATGTTTGACTATGTAAAATAAACATTTCCCGTTTCTTGGAAATATCATTACTAGATGAGACATTATTTGAATGTAAATAGTTTATGTAACCAAAAAATGCAAGTGCTAAGCTTGATCTAAGAGCTAGCTTATCCACTGTGACATGTTCTTTCCCCATCTCCAAAAAGAACTTTCTAGTGAAGAAAGCAGATTAATCTCTCAATAAAAGCAATCTTTATGCTATCTTTATTCGTGTGTATTAGCATACTTACTGCTCACTGATCCTCATGTTGACTATTTTGTTTGCTGTAGTAAATCCATTATCATTCAGTCTCTCCCATTTCATCATTAAATTATGCCAGTCTGCTGCATTATCTTTAATTTTTCTTGCACTGACAGATAAAACAGGCCTTCTTGGAGTACTGTCAGGAGGGCTTTTTGCTGCATGAGAAAATAAAGACATTGAAGCAATTTAAAGCATACAGAAACAAATCAGTGTCCAGCAGCTATTTGTGTGAAGGATTTCCTTGCTTTACTGGTGAATATTGATTAAAGTAAAAGGGAATTTACGTTAACTGTCTTTGGCCATGAAACCTAATCCTCCACCTACTGCTATTTACAAGAAAACCACGTTATTAAACAAATGCAAGCACATTCTGACATGTGAAGCTGCGGCACGGACAGCAGTGGCTTTGTAGTGCCGGCAGATCTAGCAGTCTTCCGACATCAAATGACAGTCAGATGCTAATGCAGGGTATGACAGAGAGAAATCACGGCAGCAATTACTGTGCACGCATGCAGTGCTCATGCCATGGATGTCAGCATTAATTCACAGCAACACGTGAGCTGCAAGAGTTTGGGGGAAGGCTGGGTCCCGCAGAAGGCGGTGGGTGCTTCAGTGCTGAGCACAAAGCCCTCGTTTCATGGTGTGTCCCTGGAGGTCAGACAGCCGCAGGAACCCGCTGCACATCCTCCGACCGCACAAAGCAGCCCCACCTTTGCACCTCAGACCCTGCCCTGGCAGCCAAAGCGGGGCTCAAACTCAAGCCAAATGCCCTGCCTGAATGTTTGCTGGCTTCAACTTTTATCCACAGAGATGTCTGAAAAGAGTTCATCATATCAAAAGATGTAAAATCCACACAGAATCATAGAATGGGTCAGGTTGGGAGGGATCACAGTGGGTCAGCTGGTCCTCGGGTATCTCCAGTGAAGGAGACTCCACATCCTCTCTGACCGATCTGTTCCAGTGCTCGCTCACTGCACAGTAAAGTTCCTCCTCGCGTTCAGGTGGAACTTCCTGTGCATCCGTGTCTGCTCGTTATCTCCTGTCCTGTTGGTTGGCACCACCGAGAAGAGCATGGCTCAATTCTCTCGACACCCACCCTTTATATACTTATACACAGAGCTGTGGTAATACACATGGGGAGACATGGGGGGCCCCCGCTCCACCCGGGCCATGAGCGAGGTACTGGGCACGGTGCACACCGGGGTGTGACAGCAGCAGCCCGGCGAGCCGGCAGGGCAGGGTACATTAAACCTCGTTAGTTTGCTGGGAAAATGCCGGCACCGGGCCTCTGGCTGCTCCCTGCCACCTCCCCGTTCCCTCCCTCCGGCTCCCCCCTCACTCACCCGCCATGGCGACCCCGCCGCCCCGCGGAAGTTCGCTCACGTCCGGCCCCGCCCAGCCCGGCCCCCGAGCGGCGCAGGCACCGGGGCCGCCGCCGCTCCGCAGCCTCGGGGCTCGGCGACGCCGCTCCCTGCCGCCCTCCTTGAGCCGCCACCCGCGCCCCGGAGCGGTGAGTGCAGCCGCGTCCCCGCGGAGCCGGGGGAAACCCCTCAGGGCCGGCCCGGTGCCGCTCCCCTCCCCGGGCGCCGCAAGCGGGGCCTGCCGCGGGCGCCTGTTGCGGGCGGCGCTCCCGGGGCGCGGGCGGCGCTCGGTGAGGGGCTCAGGGCGGGCTCCGGCGGGGGCTCCGCCGCTGTTACCGCCCGCGGAGCGGCTGGAGGGGCTGTGTCGCCCTCCCCTTGCCGGGGCTCTGGGTCTGGGCGGTAAATCCGGCATAAGCCGAGGTAAAGCCGGCGGGAAGGCGAGGCAGCCCCGCGTGTGTCCGGCCGGGAGCCGCTGGCTCTGTCCTTCTGTGGCAGGGGCTGTAGCACCTGTTGGGAAGGAGCGGCTTGAGATATCTGAGTGTGTTTCAATAGATTATGTTTAAGAAAGACGTTTGAGGAAGGAAGGTTAAGACAAGGGAGAATGGCTTCAAAGTGAAAGAAGAGTAGGTTTACGTTAGATATTAGGAATAAATTCTTTGCTGAGACAGTAGCGAGGCATTGAGCCCGGTTGCCCAGAGAAGCGATGGATGCTCCATCCTTGGAAGTGTTCACGACGAGCTTGGATGGGGCTCAGAGCAACCTGGTTTAGTGGAAGCTGCCCCTGCCCATGGCAGGAGGGTTGGAAGTGGATGATCTTTAGAGTCCTTGCAACCCAAACCATTCTGGGATTCTGTGAAGGTTTCATAAGGTGTCACAAGACCGTCAGCATGAATGCAGCTGAGTTTTCCCATCCCTATAAGGATGTGTAGTGACTGCGGGTTCCCCTTTTTCTACCCTTTCAGTCTTTTTCATCTAGATTTGTGGTTTTGTTTTGTTGTTTATTTTTTTATTATGTTACAGAGAAAAAAACCCAAACATCATTTGAGCCAAAAATGCAACATTTCATGAATTGTGTTAAGCCAAGTGTGTGTTAATCAGGTAACCATGACCTGTGTGCCAGCTGGTCATTTGCCTGTGTGCAGGGCACATGAAAGCAGAGCTCCTTTGGCAGGGTGTTTGTGTTCTCTGCTCTGCTTGGCAGCATTCTTCTGTGAAAAGCTCTGGAGATGTGACAGTGGGGTAGCCTGCTCTGGGGCTGAATGTGCGAGATGTATTAGAAAAGAAAACTGCTTTCCTTTCTAGTTGGCAGGATCTAGTTGAGAACAGAGACTGTTGTGGGTAGCTGTGGTCATATGGGAGTTTGTCTGTGCTCTGAAGAACTTAAATGTAAGTTTTAATGTCAAAGATTTAAAAAAAAAATGGAGCTGTTGTCCCACTTGTACAAACAGAACCCTTGGGCTCAGAGAAATGCAGTGACAGCTTTAGCTTCCTGCAGTCTATCTGTGGCATATCCTGGCACTGAACCTTTAACCACTGCCTGTCTGCTGAACCACAGGATTATCTCTCACTTTAGTTGTCTCTATTAGGCAGCATTGAGCCTTATTCCCAAGACCAGAAAAAAAATTAAGAGCTACTTTTCAAAACATGGCCTTGAACACAGTACTTAAGAACTTGTGAAGTCTGAGAGTTGAGAAGGGAGGACTCTGTCTGGTGATGGTTTTTGATGTGGTGTTTTTCTCCACTTTATCTCTGCTGCAGGACAGCTGCTTGGCACAAGCTGATTTGCCCTATACAGCTGTTATGTACTTCAGAATAACTGTGACTGACACAGACTGAACACATGCATCCAGTTCCAAAATCTGCCTGAGAAAATAGATTATGTCCACTATTTGCCTTTGATTAATGAGGTAGGAAAAACAGATAACAATTAATCCTAAAGCTGTTAGAGACTACATGTGATACACAACTGTCATTAGAGGGATATTGAAGACTTTAGGCTCAAAAGCAGAGAATTGTGGTATTTGTGCAGATGTTTTGAATGTCCAGGCCACGTGGCAGATCTTCTAGTCCCTTATACATTTGGTTAGTGTAGATAAAATTACTTAATTAATAGTATTTTTAACAAAATGGGTTTGAGATTCCACTTACATGTTTTTACACAAGCAGTACAAGTGTTTTGTTAGTCTGTAAAGCACTCAAAATGAAACTAATTTGTGTACAATGTCAAGAAATTATAGTTCATTGATAAATTTTTCCTTTTTTTTGATTATACAAGGTTATAGAGAACAAAATCTTAATTCATTTTTTTGACTGCATTGCCATCAGAGATTGTATATAAATTTTATGAGGAGTGAGAACTCTAATCTAACAGCAGAGTTTTTAAATTTAACTTAGTATGTGACAAGAATGTCACATAAATTTAACTTAGTATGTGACATGTTTTTTTTAATGGATGGGAAGAAAAAAACCTATCAAACTTTCCTTTTTTTCTCTTTTTTTACATTAAATGTAAACCTCCAAAATATGCATCAGGTTGCAGATAGTTATTATTGAGGAAACAGGAAAAGTGTTCTTCTGGATAATACAAATTTGTATATTTCCATAGTTGGTAATCAGTTACTCTGTTTTTGATGGTTGAGCTGGAAGAATAAGTGATAGAAACTAAGAAAGAGGATGAATTCTGAGGGCTTGGAAGGTCCTCTGGTGACTGAGGAGTGTGAGATGGTTCCAGCTACAAGAGCAGCTTTGGGTGCTCATAGGTGTAAATTGCAAGAGTCACAAAGGGGACTTAAAAACCAAAATATGTGAAATTCATGAGGCAGTAGCTGAGTAATAGTAGAAGTTGAGGTTAGACAGAGGAAGATTGGTACATGTGAGACTCCGGACAAAGACTGGATTTTGTTTTATTAGAGAAAAGACCATTGACTAGTAATATTACTAAAGTGACAAAACAGCACATTTAGAATGAGACTTTAGCAGTGGATTCTTTTTATGTTTAGTTGACTGTAGACAGAAAGTAGTAAATGCTGAAGGAAGGGGTAGGAGTCTTAAAATATAGGATAAGAAATAGATGGTTTGTGAATATTGTGGAAGTGTCATGATGCACTGAGGTTATCTGTTACCTTAGTAAACATCTCTGAAAGAAACTCCTCATTCAAAAATAGTTTGGACACATGTATCAGCTGGTATTTGTGATATTTCATTAAATACATCATGGCAGATTATAAACACTGGAGGAGAGTGGAATTAATTTCTAACCTCTAGCAAGCAGTAAAATTTCTTACAGTTAGGAACATCTAACAACTGGTACTAGTGTAGTTGCTGGTAGTTTTTGTAACAGATAAAATACAAGTCCAATAACCAATCTTTATTCTTGCTGTCTTGTCTATGACACGCATGGGCAAGGTCATGCAAACAGTCCCTTTGGACTTCATGGAGTTGTATACTGGCAGCAAGTGTTGCAGGGCCCAAAGTGTGTGTGTTCAATGCTCTTGCACAATAACTGAAATAGTAGGAAAACTGAGGCACCAGAGCTTTTCACAGTAATGGAGATATTAAACTAGAGCAGCTTTTTTTTTTTCTAATTTAGTTGATACACACTGCAAGCAATGTATGAATCTGCCAAACAAAAAACATTTTCCATCCTTAGAGAGTTAACAACTAGGCAAAATAGATCATATCACAAATTGCAGTACTTCATAGAATAATTGTGAGCATTTAGAAGCATTTCTGACTTCAACTGGCAGATTTCTAAGGAAGCTCTAACTCTGCTGAAAGTTAAGAAAATCTTCAGTGTTAAGATCTTAAACAACCATAGAAAACTTCTCTGAGTACAGAAATCCAAAATTCTTGCCTTGGAAAACTACAAGTATTTTTGGTAGTCTCTGCTCATTCTGTTAATTGGACTTGCTCATGGCAAAATAAAATTCAAGAAGTGAAGGCTGCTTTTCTTTTCCATGTTTCAAAGTCACCCATGAGGAGAAGCAGCAGCTACTGCTGCAAAATGTTCTTATCAAGGCTGTAGTGATGAGAAAAATTACCAGGTTTAATTAAATTTTTTTAATGTTTTTATGTTCCTCATGGTCAGCTTTTTCTGAAGGTGCCAGTATGTTATTACTGTGATGAGTTCTGACTATGTTGTTTTTCTTGGAGAAGGCAGATTCTTTGTTTCTGTTATTCTTAGGTATTGTCCCTTAAGTATATTTACAGTATTGCTCACAAGCATGAAATTATTTGCTTATCCATAAAAGGAAACCTGGACATATGGTACTTTTTTCCTGTTTGCTCCTTATCTTTCTAAATTCAGTTGCTACATGGATATTTTCCTGTGTCTGTCAAAACAGGAGTTCTTTAGTTTTTACTTTCCCCTTTCTTCCCACCTTATTCTAATTTTTTGGTTGTTATTTTAATAACAGCTCTAGCTGAATTGTTTCCCAGCTGTGTTTTTTGGGGCTGTGGGGCATTAAGGAGTGGAGCACAAATGCTAATTTGTTGCTTTGATCTTACAGCTCTGTCTGACACAGTGACTATCCCATGCTCTTGGGCACTGGTTGGATTGAGGGTGGAGGTGGCAGAAAGATGATGAAATGTATCACATGCATTGTTCAGTGTCAGAGGCCTTAAGGTTTTTTCACTAGGCAGATGAAAATGAACACTGCATTGAACTCAACTTTGACAAGCTTACAGCTGCAAGAAAAAGTGGTTATCCCATATTTAGGGGTTACCTTACATCCTTATATGTTAGCTGAGCTTAAGGAATACACTTTTTGGTAAGAAAAGGTTTCTTTTAAGAACAGGTTACATTCACTACAAGAGTTTAACTTGCTTTTTCTTTATGCAAAGCAAAAACTGAGAATTTTTTCTTCTTTTTTTACTAAATTGTGGCTATCTGTTAACCTTTTACTCTCTCCACACAAGTTAATGACTCCACACAAGTTAATGACTTGTCTTTTGCTTTTGTCTTTCAGATTTCCTTATGTGGTCATGTAGATGTGTTTATTTCAGCCTTAAAATTGCTGATGCAAATCCTTGCTATGGCATCTGTGGCTTCACCAGTTATATTTAAGGAATTTTGTCCCTTGTATTATCTCCTCAATGCCATTCCTACAAAGATCCAAAAAGGCTTTCGCTCTATTGTGGTTTACCTCACAGCACTTGATACCAATGGAGACTACATTGCTGTGGGGAGCAGCATTGGAATGCTTTATCTCTACTGCAGACATTTAAACCAGATGAAAAAATACAATTTTGAGGTAAATACTAACTTTTACTGTTGTCTCTTGGCTGAGAATGATGAAGCTGAGTTGCTCAGAATTGAGTTCTCCTGTTGGTGTCTCATTAACTTTGTGAGTTCTTTGTATGGTTTGTTTCAACAGGGAAGGTGTGAATCTATAACTTTTGTAAAGCTGTTGAGTTGTTTCGATGATCTGGTTGCTGTTGGTACAGCCTCAGGTCGGGTTGCAGTTTTTCAGCTTGTGTCTGCGTTACCTGGAAGGAACAAACAGGTAAATATTTGCATTTGCCTAAATCTCTGGGAGGTTTAGTATGGCCAGTCCTATTAGAGTGTTACTGTGATTCTTTGTAAGAGTGAAACCCAGCCAGTCTTGCCTGATGAAATAGCTGTGAATATGTTTTAGGCTTCATATGTTAAGCTTATAAAGCAATAATATTAAAGCATGCTTTGCATTAGAAAAGATGTATTTAATCAAATATGTTTCTGAGAGATTTCTCATGTGTAATAATTGGCTGATCGCTTTGGTGGGGGTCAGGTTTGGATTGTTATGGGGTTTTTGTGCTAAATAAACTTTAGAAGGACCTGCACTTTTGATCTCCAGTTAATCCAATCAGGAGCCAGTGAATAGGCTTTGTGCATCCATTTTCTCTTCAGCTCATTCTTGTATTGCTTTGTTACTGTTTCACAGCTTCGCAGATTTGATGTTGCTGGCATCCACAAAAGTAGCATTACAGCTTTAGCTTGGAGTCCCAATGGAATGAAATTATTCTCTGGAGATGACAAAGGAAAAATTGTCTACTCTGCACTAGACCTAGACCAGGTGAACATTTGTTATAGGGACCTTAATTCACATTTGCACTTTCTGAAAGGATGCTTGTGTGTTTGAATATTTAGCAGTTACTTAATTGCTCAGTGGTCAGTGTTTAGGTGGGTGGCTTTATGGTATGTGTACGCTTGGCCAGGTGTGTGCACGTCCAGTAAGGCAACCATTGGATATCCTTCACAACTGCCTTACCTTTTTCAAAAAGTAATGCATTTTAAAAGAAGTAGTGATCCTTCTCAGTTTTCATTAAAAAGCTATCAAATCTTTCTTCAGCTTTCAGCCAGTAGTTTCTCTTTTGTTTCGAAAGGGTACTTTTGACTGATGTGGCTCTATTGATGAAATGCTTCTCTCAGAATTGTTCAGTGTCTCAGTGAGAGTGTAGAATGAAAGTAACATTTGGGTGCTGCTGGCTGACTAGCATGTTACCATAAATGGGATTTTTCTCACATCTTGTTAGTTAATACAGACCTGAGATGTCAACAAAATTAATGATAACGTGAATTTCTAAATGGGAGAAAAATTTAAATAACATCTGTCCTGTTTTATCTATGACTGTCCCTCAATTTGGTTTGACAGAAATCACCAAAAGTAATGAGTGTCTCAGTGATGTATGATCTGGCAGTGGGAAAGAAGGAAGAAAATGTGTCCTAAGGTTCCTGTTGATTTAAAGAGAAATGTATTAGCTAATATTCCAAGAGAAACTACGTTTCATAGTGTGTCACACAATCTTAACTCCCCTCTTGCCTATGTAAATTAAGTCCATATTAATTTAGTGAATTTCATACAACAGGAGTTTAAAAGCTTTTTGTTTGTTTACTTGTTTTCTCTCTTGGGCTTTTAAATTTCTATGAAGTGTTAGTTACTACCTTGTATTTTTAGAGGGGTTTGACTCTTGTGAACTGTGTGTGTCTTTGAAAGGGTGTTTGCAACTCCAGCCTTGTATTGGAAGAGCCATCCTCAATTGTCCAGTTGGATTACAACCAGAAGGTGCTGCTTGTCTCTACTTTACAGCGGACTCTGCTTTTTTACACAGAAGAGAAATCCGTCAACCAAGTTGGAACACAGCCCAGAAAAAAGTAACCCTCGTAAAATCCTGATGCAGGCTCATCTATTAATTCTAACATTTCAAAGTGAATTAGAGACAGAGTGATCTAGGCAGTAAAATTAATACAACACAGCAGTCTGCTCATAAAAACCTAGTTACAAGAGCTGTGTGTGATCGAACATGAAATGACAGTTATATCTGTTTAGAAAGTACATGGTTGCAAGTATGTCACAATCATATTTTCAAGGCACTATTAGGCAAAAATATTTAAGATGTTTTCTCATTGTTTAAACTGAAATCACTGCCAAACTTCCTCTGCAGTCCCTCTTTGTTTACTGTGACTGGGAGTGAGCAAGCATTGTAATGAAGTTTGTCTAGTGGGTGATGTCATATTTGATGCAAAAAGCAAGTCAGCATCCCTGTTTTTCTTACACACTGAAGTGAGTTAATAGGGAGAATGTGTACTAAGCACTTAAATTTGCATTGAAGACTGAGATCCTCTTGTATGGCTTTGACATCTTCTCTTATGTAATCCCTCTCTGGTAAGAAAGAGGGAACTCGGTCATAGAACAGCATGACTGACTATCTCTAAGGAGAGCAAATTTACACTTGAAAGAGGGTTTATGATGTATCTTTCAGGGATGTGAATAGTAAGAGGAATACCAAGGGCCATCTTATATATGGGTGATAGTAGTGGTGTTTCTGTGTATGAGAAATGAAGGGTTTAACAGCTGAGGTCTGTTCTGTGCTTCTTGCAAGTAAAGACTGTCAGCTTTTTAGCATTAGTTTGTAGTGTTTTGCTTGGTTTTTATTAATTCTGGGAGAAGGAAGAGTGCATAGTAGGATCTTTTTGAGATGGACAGAGTGTCATTAAGGCTATGAAGCTTTTTAGAAGGAGTCATTTAACTTGCTTAAATGCTGTGGTATCTGACATCCAAAGCTGAGGGGAAACTTGTTATTTGGAATTACTGCTCTTGTCTTACTGTAAATAAATTTGTACTTCAGACATTTGACTGAATATTTTAATCAAAGACTTTTGATAATTTGTTCTTGTAAATTTGTGTCATTAGTTTTAAAAATTGTTTCTAAGTTGAGTATATAGCTTTTAAAATAAATTCTTTTGCATTTTAGCACTGGCAAATTTGGAGCATGTTTTATACCTGGCCTGTGTAAACAGAGTGACCTGACACTGTTTGCTGCCAGACCTGGACTTCGTCTGTGGAAGTCTGATGTTCATGGGACGTTCAGGCCACATTCATATTGAAAGATGTATTTGCTGGAGGAATAAAAACTTTTGAACTGTATCCTCGTTTGGAACCACCTGACAGAGGAAGTTACAGCTCTCCAGAGAAACACCTTGGGCTTGTTTCATGCTTTTTCCAAGAAGGATGGGTGCTGACCTGGAACGAATACAGCATCTATTTATTAGACACTGTGAACCAGGTAGATAAATCTTGCAGCTGCATATTTTCTTTCTTCCATGTTTTTGTTCATGCTATGCCATCAGACTCTGTTTTAGTTATCCATTCTATGGCTGTGATTTGAATCCATACTTAAAAAAAAAAGAGTATTTATTGTCTCCCTCCTCAAGCTGTCATTGGAATGATATATTCACCAACTAGCTCAGTATGTTGTTTATGAAAATTACATATATTTAAAGCTTTCAGTTGAGGTGTCAACGTCATAATCAATTCTGATGCGTAGTGAAACATATAGAAACCTGCAATCCAGGAATTAATGCAAAAATATATTTTAGGCCTATAAAATATGCCTAGAACTATTTATTCTTTCCCTTCTCCTACTGTTGGTGTCTGAAAAAAAGAAGTATTACCTTTTATTTGGTAAACAGTGAAATGTTAAGCTATTTTGTTATCTTAAAAATGCATATGAAAGTAGATACAAGCTAGTATATTTTTTTTCTAAATGATATTAAACATTTGGACTGTGGCACTCTTCTGCCACCAAATTGTATATTGCTTAAGTTCTTATAGTTAGTTGCCTTTAGACTAGATCTGTGGAATTTAAATTAGTATAAAAATGGAGCTGCATCGTGATTAAAGGGATCTTTCCTGTTTGGTTTTTCTTTTTTCTTTTTTTTATAAGATAACAGTCTTTATCCTGTAACTGTTTATGTTGATTAAAATCCAGCAAATGCTTTTGTTAAGAGTACCATGTTGTGCAAACAATGTGTTAATCTGATGCCAATTATTTCTTTCTCTGTTGACTCTTTACAGGCTTTGATTGGTGGCTTGGAAGGATATGGTGATATTGTGTCTGTGTCCTGTACCAACAATGAGATTTTTCTCTTAAAGGGAGATAGAGACATAATAAGAATTTCAAACAGACCTGAAGGACTGTCTTCAATAGGTTTGTATGGATTTGTAAACTTAGTGTATAGATGTATAAATTAATGTGTACCTCATGGAACGTGGTGCCTGTCATACTTTTTAAATAAAAAAAAACCCCAAAACCAACAAAACTGAAACAAACCAAACCTCACACAAAACCCTTCAGATTATTGCAAAAACCTGCCAGGTGCTGTAGAGTTACTCATCTATTCTGATAGGTTATATTTAGAGATCTGCTTTATCTGCTTATCTGAGCTTCTCTTTTGGCTGCAGTGAGAATGGGGGCATTAAGAAATTAAATATGCTTGCCTTTTTTGAGAGTGGATCAGCATTAACCTAACGAGGCATCTCTAATCTGTGCGTTTGAGAGCTCATTCTGAACCATGATGCTGAAGCAGTCTGGATTCCTGATCATGGTTATCCCTTTAGGATCAATCTCAATAGCTGAATACATTGATTCTGTGCCACCTGTCACCAGCTACATTCCAGGGGAAATCTCAGCCTTCCTAGCAATGAAAAAGAAAGAATTGGCAAATCAATCCAAAGAATGCCCACTAAAATTCCAAAAATAATTTGACTGCTTTATACTTGTTGCCATCTTAGTTAAATGTTTAGGTTACTAGAACTCTCCAAAAGGGACTATTAATGCATTTAAATACTTCATCTTAGCTTTGTATTAGCAAAATACTAATAAATATGGTATGAAGTCTCATTGAATGCTGGAGGAAACTTTCTTGTCATTGCATATTGGCAATAGCTTTAGTCATTTAGGCAGTTCTTTACTCACAAACTTCTAGAGGTTGTTCATTATTTTAATCTCAACTTTCAAGTATAGTTTGAAAGGAGCCTTTAGAAGTGTATTTTCTTCTAATCACCACAGTGCTTTATCTGGTAATTTTCCTTGATTTTATTTTCAAGCTACTGTATGTTTGAGTGAAGAAGTTAAAGATATAGCATGGCACTTCAGTGTGTGATACAATTGGGTCTTCCAAGCTGCAGACCTGTACTGTTCCTTATACATAAACATAAATTCAGAATTTTGCTAATTGAAGCTTGAAACAGGGTTTCAGGGAAGTGCTTTCATATGGATTTATCTGCAGGAAGTTTATAGTGTGTGTGTGCAAGTATTTATTTTTAAATGTGAGCTTAGAGGGGTTTTTTTTTTGCATAAATATTCTTTCAATACTCTCCTAGAATTATGCCCCTACTCACTTGATGTTGGTATTTATACTTGAACTAGTATTTATACTGTTATTTTTCTTTTGGACGATTTCAGATGTGAATTCAAAATTGTCAAATCCTTTAACAGATACAAGTCCTAAATTGCTGACCCCATCATCAGTAGTTTCATCTGTATCATCCAGCCCTTCAGTGGAAACAGAAAGAAAAATGGTTACTTCCCCTTCAGTTGCTGGTGATAAAAATGGCACTTCTTCAGTGAAAGATGATCTGGAAACTCCAACGCTATCAGAGAAAAGTTTTGATAGAGTGGGAGACTTGAGCAATGAAACCAGAAAAAGGGGCTGCTCTGTAGTGAGTGAATCACGAAGCAGGAGCAGCTCTGTGAACTCTGTGGACAGTGGCTCGAGCTTTATGATGTGTGCAGACCAGCTTGCAGAAGCTCAGAGAGAAGGCCAGCTTTCTTCACAACGGTTCAGCACCATCAGCTCTGAAGATTTTGATCAAGAGCTCATTGTAAAGCCAATTAAGGTGAAAAAGAAAAAAAAGAGGAAACAGGGTAGGTCAAGCAGAACTTTCCCTGCTGTTGCTCACTGTTAGAGCATGTTAAATGAAAGAGTCTGTGTTTGGCAGGCTTCATGTGTATTGTGATGTTGTGCTTTTGAAATGTTTGAGGGGTTGTGGTGGGCCATTTCTGTTTAAGATGAAAATCTCCTTTGAAAGTGATAAATTGATGAAGTCTTTTTAGATCTGTTTGGGGTGTATTTCTTTCGTTTTGCTTTATGTATGTTTATGCTTCATTAATGGGAGCGTACCGTGGATTCTGCATCCAGTTTTATGTTGGAATTGTGTAATATCTGTTCATCTTATTCAGAATATTTGGCAGTATCTTTTTTAGTCATCCTTTTTAGTTTGATGAAATAGTATGAATACTTTGTTTACTATATTAAGAATCTCTTTGACTTTATATGTATCATTTAGTGTTGAAGTTGAAAAGGAATCAGTATGGTTGAAATTTAGATTTAACTTTGTTCTTTCTCCAGTTCTAAAAATATTTCAATTTCTTACTTGGCACTGGGATTTAATAGATTTTACTAATATTATTTTTCTTCCTTTTTTTCATGTGTGTGTGATAACAGAAAGTGGGACAAGGAGAAACCACAGCTCTCTGGAAGGCACACCTATTTATGAGCGTCAGCTTTCTGGTGACAGTCCCCATTCCTTGAATGCAGACTCCTTTTCCATGACTTCCAGCATAATGAGTGGCAGCATTGATCATCTGAGTACTGGATCTCCAGATCAGGAAAGCATGTTCAGTATGGAGTCCCAAACGATCTTGCAAGAAGATAATGGTTCAGAAACTTTCAGTGTCCTCCAGTCTCCTGAGTCAGCAACTCTACTAATTAATGAAGAAAATGGAGATGTGGTTGATTTACAGAAGCTTCCAAACAGTGACAGTGGCATGGGTACTTCAGCTATTATAGATGCTTTGACATCTGCATCTCCTCTGATGCTCACAGAAGGCTTGACAGGCAGTGTTGATGGTGAATGTAATGGTGATGTGGTTTCTGCAAGTAGTGAATGCTGTCCTGGAAAGCTGAGCCAGGAGGAGGAGGAGCAGGATTTTCCTACATTGTGTAAAATAGATGAAGACTTGGATAAAATGAAGCTGCAGGATACTGAAAAATCTTCTGAAGATCCAGACCTTACAGACCAGATGTTTTTGGAATGTGACAGTATACTTGGTGTCCAGACATCCCTGACACCAAAGGAAAATGATGAAACTGGTAGGGAAGACCAACAGCAGCTCTCTCTAATCCACAGTGCTCTGTCAGACCCTTCTGCACTCCAGTTTGACATCTCTGACAATGTTCATTCAGATAACTGTTCCATTTCTGGGTGGAATTTTGAAAGTGCAATCAAAGCTAAATGTAGTACTAGCACTGCTGAAAGGGTAGCAGACACTCATGAAAGTAAGACTGAAAAATCTGCCTCAAGTGATGAAGAGGATATTTATGGACATGGATTACCATATTCATCCTCGGAGACCAGCATGCCTGAAGTTGGTGCTGTGCCTGGTGCACAGGATGTAGCCAAGATAAGCCTAGATGAAATGGTGCTGTTAAAATCTGATCAGGTATTTCTTTTCAGTTTAATTAAAGTACCTTTAACCTTAAAAATAAGCAGCTTTTCAAAAGAAACATTCCTGCAATTACTGTCCTTTACATCTTTCGGAGAGCAGGTTTTTTTTTATGTGATTCAAGTACACAAGTAAAGTATAAAGCCAAACAACAGTACATGTTACAACTATTACAAAATGTGATGTATCTGACTTCAGAATGGGTGATGTGTGCCTGCAAAGCAAAGAAGCTGTTCTGGCTCTAGTATTCCCAGCTGAACAAAAATGCTGTTAGAAACCCATCCATTAAAGAGTGAACAGTAAAACCCAGTCATGCTGAAAGGCTGCTGCTTGTTTGGATCTCCAGTAGTCCAAATTCTGCGTGATGCTGTTCCCAAATTCAGCTGACTTCATGGAGAATTAATGCTAGTTATCTCACATGGCTGGCTTCTGCCAGGGTTATTTTACCTGTAAATACTCAAAATAAGGATTAGTCTTTGCCCCCTAGCCAGCAGTAGTTAGTACTGTTTAAAATGTTGATGGTTTCCTTTTTCTGTTATCCCTCTTTCCTTCATTGTTATTTTGTGGGAAATAGAGACTACGGAAAAGAAGTCCTGAAGGTAATGGTAAAATCTACAAAATTTCCAGAATCACTGGGACTTTTAGCAGAAGTCTTAAGAAGGAAATGCAATTCTTGTAGGGTGGGGATTTTGTTCCTTTTAGATCTGTAACAGCCTTGTACTGAGATCAACCAAATATTCATTCATGAAGGTTGAGGTACAAGTTGATGGTGTCCTATGTAGTAACAACTGCAGCCTAAAGTGCAGAAGATTTTAGTTTCAGGTTATGGTATTCTTGTACTCTGTCATGTTCAGAAAACTCCCCTGGTAATGAACGCAGGGCTTGAGTTCACCTCATGGAAGCAATCAGAATTTGAGAAAAGGCTGTAAACCAGATTTCTGCAAGACATGGTTCCTCTACCATACAGAGAGTACTGGAGTTGGATACTCAGCTGTCTCTGCCCTTCAGCTGTCTTGTTCCCTTTGCTCATCACTTCCTAGACAATGAGTAATTTCCTGGACTACAGGCAGACTGCACATTTTTATGTATTCCTTCTTTGGAGGTGGATGATGGGGTGGAGGGGTGTATTTTTTTGCTAAATCTGTTGTTCTAGCAGTCTCATTGTACACATACAGCCTTGGAGAACAGTGGCAGATGTAGTTTTATTCAACACAAGGCAAATCTATTCATTGATTAAAGTACTTAAGTCTAGCTTTTTTAAAATCAAGCTGTGGGACCTGCTGTTCTTATATACCCATTTTCTTATCCAGTTAGAAGACACCTGACACTGTCCTGACTCTACAGTTTTTAGTTTGCAGAGAGCTGGATGGGATACTCTGGCCCTGGTTATGGCATCCTGAGCCTGGTTGTCTCAGAAAAATACATTTGGTGCCTGGACTATCGAGGCAGCCTGTACTGCAGTGCTCTTCCTGCGGCCGGGCTGCGCTGGCAGAAGTTTGAGGATGGAGTCCAGCAAGTGGCAGTTTCCCCCTCAGGTGGGTTGGCTTCTGCTGCACTGTCACCTTGTAAATATAGAACTTGGATAGACTTGGGCATTTTCTTTGTTTTTGCTTTTTGGTTGTTTGGTTTTCATGGTTTTTTGGGTTTTTTTTAATGTGAGTTATTATTTAATTAGATGAAACTTGCCATTTTCATGAGATTACTGGTATGGTTGAGTGCATATGTGCTTTCCACATAGTTCATTGTTTGTTTTTTTCAAATCAATTACTTTCAGAAACTTGGCTTATTTCATATAAAAGTAGTGTGTTGGTTTGGATTTCTTTTTGTTTGTTTTTTTAAAAATAGTCACAGTTATATGACTGCATCTTCATTACCTCTGCTCCCATGTTCTAGTTTAAGTGGCTGTCTTTCTAACAGGTTCACATTGCATTTGGGAGACTTTCAACTGCATTTGCTTGATTAAAGTGAGCTCCAGAAGTAGCAGTTTAGTGGTAGGCAGAGAAGAGCTCTTTGTCTATACAAAAACTTGATTTTTGTTACAGAGCTATAGAAGTTCTTGGCTGTGAGGGTGGTGAGGCATGAGAAGAGGTTGCCCAGAGAAACTGTGGATGCCCCATCCCTGGAAGTGTTGAAGGCCAGGCTGCATGAGGCCCTCAGCAATCTTGGGAAGTGGGAGGTGTCCCTGCCCATGGCAGGGGGGTTGGAATTAGATGATCTTTAAGATCCCTTTCCACCCAAACTGTTCTGTGATTCACAATTTTAAAGTTCTTTTTTTTGTAAATGTAGAATTGGCTTTGTGTATGCGTGGGTTGGCTGATTTGATTTCTTTTTAAATACTGAAGAAAAAAAACTTTGAAGCTTTAGTACATTTGCATATGCATTTGTTCTGGATGGTTGTGAATGAAGATTATGTTGGATTAAAAATAAGCAGGTTTTGGTTATAAACTTGCGTCACTTTTGGCCTTCCAGATTGTTCCAGGACTGGAGTAAAAATATGAAGCTTCTCAGCCATTTTAATTTCTTTGTCTTGTGCCTTGCCACTAATTTTCTTCCCTGTCATCTCTAAAGGCACATGTCAATCTTCCCTTCTCTCTGCAGGGGAAGACTTGCTGTCAGTTTTAAGAAGAAAAAAATTCTATTTGATCTGTAGCTGAGCTTTACTACAGCCAAAACAATTTGAGAGTACTTGTACTAGGTGAGAGTGAGAGTTCATCCAGCTCAGTAAGAGTGGTCCAACAGCAGGTTCTTGCAGAAAACTGAAAGAAATGTTGTGTTTGCCCTTGGTAGTTTCAGGCTGCAGTTGTTGGTGGTCAGATTGCCTGGGCAAAAGGTTGTTCCTCTGCATTTCTTATCCTTCAGTTCCAGAATTCACCCAGCTTTTCACTGAATCCTTGGGAGTTTCTAGCATCCAAAGTTTGTCATGGATGTAATTAATGCAGGAGCATGTTAACCACAACACATCAAAATGGAATTAAATGCAACTTTGTGGAATCACTTAAAGGAAATTAATATGACAGTATACTGTTGTGGTACAAGCAAGCAGTTAAGTTAGGAGTTCCATTTGGTTTTCTTTTTTTTTTAACTATTATATATTAGAAGTCAGTTACTGTTCTGGTCTTGCTTTAAAAAAATTGTAAGGGTTTTTTAAACTTGCACTTTTGTTTAACGCTACCGATTTGCTTTTCCCCTCCTTTTAGTTTAAGTGTAGCTAGGACACATCACCTGTGACTATTGCAGTAATTGCTGAGTGCTATTGTGTTCTTTCTTTACTTCTCATACAGGGGCTCTTCTCTGGAAGATTGAACAGAAGACTAACAAAGCTTTTGCTTGTGGAAAAGTCACTATAAAAGGAAAACGGCACTGGTATGAGGCTTTACCCCAGGCTGTATTTGTAGCTCTGAGTGATGACACTGCCTGGATTATCAGAACAAATGGAGATCTGTATCTGCAAACAGGTACCTGAATTAATTTGAATTTTTGTGGGCTGAGATTATTAGATTTCAAGTTTGTAGAATGATCACAATTTGCTATAAACTTTTATCCACAGCCAGGACATAAGGAAACATTTTTATCTAGAGAACCACTTGGAAACAGTTGTGAGATTTTGTGTAACGATAGAAAAGCCAGTTCATGGCCACTTGGTTTGTGTGGGCCAAGTAGAGTACATACAGTAAAAAGAATTTTTGACATGGGGAGGATATGAGATGGATGGAGGTAAATGGAAAGGGATTGTAGAAAATATCAAAATAATATCCTTGCTTTGAAAGTGTTATGGTGCACTGAAAGAACTCAGCCTTAAGTGGGCAGAATTGGGGAAAGTAGAAGCTTTGTGTTTTGAAGAGCACAGATCTCTTGAAGGTAAGAGTTACCACTTGATAACGACAGGAAGGTATTCTGAGACAGAAGATGGTGAAGTGCTTTGAAAGTATAGACAAGTGGTATGTATTTTATGTGATAGAGAAAGCAAAGCCGTGGGGGAATGGAAAGGGCTGTGGAGCAGGAATCTCTGCAGCTGCCCTCTCACTGGATGTGAATGAGGCACAAACTGGAAAAAGGGTAGTGCAGTGGCAACTTTGAAGTCATGGCCTTAGTTTTAAGTTCTTCAGTGAATAGAAGAGGATGTATTTGGAAGGTATTAGGAAAACAATATTCAGGCTAAATGCAAGGAGCTAGGATGAAGGATGGCAATACTAGTTTTAGAGTTAAGGGAGAAAAGTATCAAGGACTCTTGGGTATGTGGGGCTTGCACAGAGAACTGAATTACTAAGGAAAAATTACCAATAACGTGATGAAGGAATTACTGGTGAATGAAGAGGAGGACTGGGTTAAGGGGAAGTGTATGAGATGTACAGAAACAGGACAGCATCTCTGAGTGGCTATCAGAATTCTTATTTACCTTTCATTTAATTTTGGCACTCTCGTAATTTCTCTTTTAGGTTTAGTTACTGTAGCACAATACAGAAGTTCTTTGTGATTAAGAAAAGTGTTTTAAGTACACATCACTGTTTCAAATACACTCTATAATTTTTTTTAATTAAGTGTAGTAGTCCCAGAGAAATCAAGTGACCTGCCCATGGTCACATGCATATTGCCAACAGGAATGGATAGGGGTGATGGAGGTTTAATTTTGGATGCTAATCATAAAGGGCTCTGTGGAGGTTTGAATCAATATTTTTCTTCCCTTTGAGAGATTGGTTTGATTACATCAGCTTACATTCTGCTGTTCTTAGGCTTCCAAATTTGTCTTTTGATGCAAAAATAAATTCTCAGTATATCTGTCTTCCTAATGTGAGGCAACCAGTGAAAATTGTTTCTCCAGGATCTTTTCATTCCCTTCACTGACACAGTGTGTGCTCAGAGGTTTAGATATGAGTGTTCTTGTTAGTCTGGAATATATCATACACATGAGTCTGTTCATAGTGGCTTTGGCAGCATGAGAAAATGAAACAAAAACTGTCTCCTGAGATGTTTCACATGCAGTTTCATATGTGTAAATCAAGCTTCAGTGTAATCCTAAAGAAGACATGTTCCTCTAGATTAGATGTGTGCAAACTGCCTGTAAATCTACCAGAACTCTCTCCTTTCAGTGCTACACACTGTGGCATGCTCTTTTGTAATTGCTCTGCTGTCACTATTCAGATCAGGTTGCTTCTCTCTCTGGCATGTTTTGGGCAAAATTTCTTCCATTATTGACTTTTTGTTTGACACTTCTGTCAGCTCTAATAGAGGTTTTATAAATGGAGATTCCTGGTGTTGACACTAGAGGGAGAAAAGGAACAGGAATGACAGGACTGGACATGCACTGTGCGGGTGTTGAAGGATGTACAGTGTCTTATTTTTTAAAATGTAAAGTCAGCTATATTAAAGGAAATAATTAATAGTTTATTGAAAGAACAGTCACTCAAGGAAATTGTGTGACGAATGGCAAATGTTAGCACGTCAAGGAGAATTCCCTTCTGCATTTTCTTTTATCGAGTTGCTTTATCTCTTTCCTTTTTGTTGCCAAAAGCCAAAGTTTGTAAAGAAATCCTCGTTTTCTGATTTCTAGGCCTGAGTGTGGATCGTCCTTGTGCCCGAGCAGTAAAGGTTGACTGCCCTTATCCACTGTCACAGGTCACATCCAGAAATAATGTGGTGTGGGCTCTGAGCGAGCAGCGGGCCCTGCTGTACCGGGAGGGAGTGCGCAGCTTCTGTCCCGAAGGAGAGCAGTGGAAGAGCGATATTGTCAGGTAATAGCTCTGGTGGGATGTTCTGGGCATAAGCAGAGTGACACAAATAATTCTGCTGGAACTCCACGATGTTTGAAAAAGCTTTGCCTGAACTCAAGTGTCTATATAGCACTATGTGTGTATATCTATTTTAGCCATCCATCCATCCATCCATCCATCCATCCATCCATCCATCCATCCATCCATCCATCTTTGTCCAGACATATTCAGAGTAACTGCTGTTTTGCTGTCAGGTGAATGACTGTTATGTAATGAAAGGAATTGTCACAACCAGAAGCGAGTTTAAAGACTGATAACACTTCTTTTAAAAGATCTTTATGATGTCTGTCAATGTGACTTTTTTATGAAATATTGCTTCTTTAATCTATGCCATAATGGTTTTAATGAGCTCCCCAGATTTTTGAGAGGTTTTTTTTTGTTTGTTTGTTTTCTTTTCTTTTGTTTTCTGAGATTAAATGTGTGCATTTTCTTGGTCATCCACATAGCTGGATAACGCTTCTGCACTCCCCAGCCATAGATTTTTATAAATATTTTGTGTAGTTGGTATTTAGCTTTGTAGTTGATCCTATGCTCACGATAGTTCCTTTGTGATAAAGTTAAAAGCACTGAGTCTCTACTGCTGCCTTTGAGAATGCAGAATATAGTGTCTCTTGTGACATCAGCCTGGAGCAAGTTTAGGAAGAAACTCAAGTTCTTATCATCAGCTGATTTTATCTACTGAATATCCTATTGTGAAACCTTAACTTGTGCTACCTCCCAGCCTGGTATTTGGCTCTTGAACAATCTAAGAAAATCCTGTGTCTTTGTTCAAATGTGAAATTTGCATGTACTTTAATGAGTTTGTTTAATGAAAGTACCTGCTTGACCTATGCCTTAGGTACATTTCATGTTCTTGGGCTTTGTGTTATAATTGCAGAAGGGAGTCACTATTTGTTCTTAAATTGTCAAGAAAGGTTATCTGAAAGAACTGGCATTGTTTGCTACCTTTTCAGTGTCTGATATGATCACCTGACCCTGTTGACTTTCTGAGCTTGAGAATTGTTTACTTATGCAGAAAACTTATAGTTCTAAATTCAGCATTTATCTTTGTCACATAGTTGAGTTTTCTTTTTGTGGTCCCTGAACTGCAGGTATTGTTCTCAGAATAGGTCAAGGAAGTTGGAGGAGATACATTTATGAAGCTGTTTTATCAAAAACTTAAAGAACACAGTTCTTGATTGCTTATTTACTGAGCAAAATAGGGCTTGTTTAGTTTTATTATGTATCCACGTTTCAAATCTTGAGTGATCTTTGAAGGACTAATGGTTTGTTGTTGTTGTTGTTGAATGTTTTTTACTTAAACAAATAAAATATAAGGTACTGAATAACTGAAAATTTGATATCAAATGTGTTTTTTAGCTTGGCCCCACTGAGTTCAACCATGTTAAACTCTTAGCATTATAATGGCTTCTTTAAAATACCATCAACATAAATTTGAAGTAAGGCTTTTAACATTTTTACTTGTTTGCATTTCCAGTGAAATGCAGGCTTTGGAACCAGTGTGCATAACCCTTGGAGATCAGCAGACATTATGGGCTTTGGATATCCATGGCAATCTGTGGTTCAGGACTGGTATAGTTTCAAAGAAACCACAAGGAGATGATAACCATTGGTGGCAAGTAGGCATTTTTTTATTTTGCTTTCAGTTTAGTCTTTTACCTTACCTTTTCCAAGATTCTAAGGAAAAATTAAATTAATTGCCTAATATTTTATAGTGCTCCTTATTCAGTATAGTAAAACTTCTATGTGGCTAAGGCTGAAATCCCTTTTTGTATCTGCTATAAAGAGAGGAGGAAAAACCATCCCATGGGCATCCAGAGCAGCATTGCAGAAGCTTTCAAGAACATAATAAATGCTCTGACAAGTCATAGGACATGCTGTTGAGGCAGAGCATCAAGTCTGCCTGCTGAACTCAGCCTCTTCTCTTGTCTTCCAGTGCCCATCCTTGTCCTTAGCTGCAGAAAATGAATAATAAATCACCATGCAAAAGAATGTGTTTTGCATTTTTCCATTCAGTTGAGGTTTCTTTGAGCCTTGTGGAGCTGCTTGCATCAGCCACAGTTCGTGTGGGTGAAACCAAGTTGGTTACTGCAAGTGCTGTCTGGTATTGATTTGGAATTCCTGACTGGTTCCTCCAGCTTTTCTTGTTTTCTCCAGAGATAGGGGTGGGGAGGAAGGGAGTACAAAAACAGTTTTACAGAAAATTTGTTTGTCTGCATGCCTACCTAAGTTACAAGAATTTTGGTCTATGTGCATATATAATTCCTTTTTGCATGTGGGCATCTTGGCTTTGAGGTTATTGGCAAACTGCTGCTCTTTTTGTGCTCTTTTCCTTCCTTTCTAGGGGTATCCCAGAGTGTTGGGATTAGTTGTCCATGACAGAACTTGGGCAATTGCTTATTTAGACCTCCTTTACACTGTGAATTAAAATGTCCATGAGGTAGTTGCAAAGGAGTTTTGCATGCAAGGTTTTGTCATGGGATTTGAATTGCTACACTGTGCAAGTTTCTCTCTTCCTTTGGGAAATTGAAAATTCACCTTTTAGTTTGCAGAGTTCAACGTGTTTTTGGAGGGACACATCCTAAAACATAGGGCTCTCTTAAAATACAGATTTCTAAATGGATTGCTGTGTAGAAGGGAGTTGTAAGCTGGAATTTAATATTGATTGTAGTTTATTGGCAAGACAGTTACTCAAAATGTACCATTTTTATTTTTCCATTCTTACACTTGGAATATTTCTAAAAAAGCTTTGGGTGAAAGATTGTGCCGTTTACCCCGCAGCTTAGCTAATTATCAAGAGCCTTTTTCTTTCCCCCCCCCAGGTAAGCATCACTGATTATGTAGTGTTTGACCAGTGCAGCCTGTTCCAGACCATAATCCAGGCAACTCACACAGTGGCAACAGCAGCTCAGGCACCTGTGGAGAAGGTGGCTGATAAGCTTCGAATGGCATTTTGGTCACAGCAGCTCCAGTGTCAGCCCAGCCTCCTCGGAGTTAATGGCAGTGGAGTCTGGATCTCTTCAGGCAAAAATGAATTCCATGTAGCAAAAGGAAACTTAATAGGTTGGTGTGCTTTTGCATCTTAATTTTTTTAAGTTAAGAAAATTAAATAGAAGGAAATAGCTAACTAGAGCTCTGTCACCACAGAAATTACCCATGGCAAGTCAGGGCAGCTTTAACATGTTTAAAAATTAAATTAAATGATTCATTAGCATTTGGTATTAAATACTTTCTCATTTAAAGGGAAATGTTTTTCATGGAAAGGTCATTGTCAACCAGAAAACTGCACAAGTTACTGCTTTTAGCACCTACATGTGTTTCTTCCATGGAATAAGAAGGCAGTCTAAAGCTGTTGAACCTATTCTACCTTGCACAGTGGAGTGTGGCTCACAATCAGCGTGACTATGCAAGAAGTTAATGTTGTGGTTTTGCAGTGCTAATAGAGGGACTGCTTTATTTTTCTTGGTGCAGTTCTCAAAAAAAATTTCTGATTTGGTACATTTCTTTGTTTAGGTAAACACTAACAATATGTCTAAGATATTGTTTAACCTCATCACCAAATTGGTCCCCTGTTGAAGACCATTAATATTTTTCTTTATCCTCTTCTGCATTCCCAGTTTTCTCTGTGTGTGTTTACATAGGTGTCAGGAGGAAGTTTACCCCTCCCCCCAACAGTTTCTTTAAAGATTTTCACAGAAAATCTAGTCTAAAATACATGTAATAATTGATTGCAGTAGAATATCTATTAAATTTTAACTAAAAAAATTTAACAGAAAACTAAGTTTCCTATTGATACCACTCGTTCTTTCTTTCAAGGCACGTATTGGAATAATATTGTGCCTCGTGGTACTGCTTCTGCCACAAAATGGATTTTTGTGTTGGCTTCCCCAGCTTCATCTAAAGAAGGTTGGTATATCAACAGTGCAGGCATATAATATCTGATTTTTAAACAGAGTGGAATTGATGGTGTAAGTTATTAAATAGCCTGAATTACTTCAGATTTTGATTGTATTTTCTGTTTGCAGGGATCTAAAGTAGTTGAAGCAGGATGGAAATATGTCTGTAAAACTACCGGAGATTAAAATGACGTATTATTCACTCTCACCTTTGGTGTGGAGTGGTATTCAGCAGAGAATTGGGTGGTCCTCAGGAGCAGCAACTTCCTAAACTGCCAAAGCATGAATTGCCAGAATTTGTAGTTGGAGTTTCAGAGCAGGCTTTGCAGCAATGCCTGTACTAACCAAGTGCTTCTCCTGTCAGTGCACTTACTGCAGCAAAATCGCCCGTTATTGGTAAAAGTGAGACGCTGTCAGGGAATTGAACTGCTGGTTACAACGGTTAGCAATTGCATTATCTAAGTACACTGGCTTTAGTGGCAAAATTGTGGTTTAGAGCTGAAAAAGAATGCTGCTTTTCAAAGGCTATTATGAAGGATAAAGAAGAGCAAAAGAATAAAGAGATGTGATGGAGCACTGTTATGTGTGTCTTCTCTCTATTAGTTTCTTCAAATGAAACATTTCCTCAAATGAGATCACTTACTACTTTATTTGAGAAAGGGAGTATTTAAGTGCCTGAATAAGGGCTTAGGATGTGTATTTGTACTTCAAAGCTTTACCCTATGAACATAGCCAAGATGCTTTAGTTTTGCCTTCAAATGTACTGATCATTTTTTTTCAGAAAAACTAAGATGTGTAAGCTTTCTCAGAGTGGATTAGGAATTATTTTATTAACAGAAGTGTCCTTTCCATAGGAAGTTTCTTGTGGCTGTGCCAAAGCAGCAAGGATCTGTTTTGTGTCAGTGATCAGAATCCTCATTTTCGTCCTTCTACGGTGCAGCTGCCACCGGAGGCTGAAATGGTGCACTACTCTGCCTGCCAGGATGCCATTTGGGGCTTGGATAGTCTTGGGCAGATATTTATCAGAACACTTTCCTCCAGCTGCCCCACAGGGATGCATTGGACAAAACTGGATCTCACCCAACTAGGTATGACATTTTTATACCGTATTTTCCAGAAGTATCTTTCAGGTTACTGATGTAGAATATAACATTTACTGGATTAAATAGTGCCTATTGGCAGGTGGTTGTAAAACATCAGGAGCAGCTGTGACTTTCAAAGAGTGTTCTGTTTAGCCTTTTCCTGGAGACTACAAGTTTCCTGTTTGCAAGATGCTTTGTGTGTGTTCAGTGCATCTTGCAGTTGGTCAGTCAGAGGTGGCTCAGCCTGACATGGTGCTGTGCAGGGGCACCAGCAGCTTTAACTGGGCTGGCTCTTGTACCTCAGTGCAGCCATAAACACCTCATCTAGGGCACAAAGGTCTGAATTTTATGGTTAAACACATTTTTAGCAGAGTCATCAAAGCTTTCTGCCAAGGAAAAATTATGTTCCAAGAGTTGCATCATTCATGAGTGATGCAGCTGATCACACTCATGTTTAGGTTTATAGTGATGGAATAATTCAGCATAAAGCTTAGAATGTGATGCTGGTTAACTGCTCTTTTCATTTGCTTAGGTGGTTGACCATTATTTGATCATTGAAATGTAGTCCCAGTTTGGAGTTTGGCTCTGGGGTAATCAGGTTATTTGTCAACTTCATCAATGATATTCCAATCAGATTTATTTCTTTGACAGTCTGTTAGAACATTCTTACCTTTATGCTAATCTCCATTCCTGTTTCTGATGAAGATAAAGGAAATTGAGACTATGCACCATTCTCTCCCCATTTAAAAAATAATTCAGCTGTTTTGCAGTTTTTCCATTTTTGATGGCAATGTTCCTGACTGGTCTGAGAACAGACAAGCAATTTTAACTTCAGGTTTAAGGAAAGGCGGACAGCTGGCAGAGTTTAAGCCTCGTGTACAATTTCAGTGTATAGTTTATAATACTTCATGGAAAAATTCTAAAACATGTCTTTAAAAATTAACTTGTTTGTCAGTTGTGCACCAGTTATTTTTCAGACCTGATGAACTGATTCTAAATCACTCATCATACCAAAGTTTAAACACAGATTGATGCCTCTTTTACTGACCTACAGGATAGATTTGGCCACTCTGTCCTTCTCATGTTCCTTAGTGTGGCTTGAAGCTCTTCTCATGAACCACTGCCTTCCAGCAGTTTAGACAGTAACTTTAACTGAAAAAAAATAAGTAATTTCTGGCCATTGTCTGAAAATCTCAAAAGAATTCCTACAAGAAATCAGTGTAATTGGTGTTAGTTGACTGTAATACCTGGTCTGTGAACTTCAGCAGTTCAGAAATTCAACCTTTACATTCATCTGTTCCTGTCAGCTCTGTGGCACATGGTGGTGGCATAGCAAGATCTGGGGTCAGAAAATACTCAAGCATTCCACTGTACCTGTCACTGTGGGTTAGCACTGAATGTGAAAATGTTTGACATTTTTACTCCATTTAATTGTATGTGGTACATCACAGATTAAAAATGCATATCCATGGCTATAATAGAAGAGCCTTTATTGGTTCTAATCGGCCTGAAGAAATTGGAGAACTATTGTTACTGTTCAAGTGTATGTTTAAATTTAATCCAGAAACATCAGGGCTGTAACTGGGAGGGCAGGCAGGGTGGGAGCAACTTTCTGTAAAATGCAGTTCAGGGTTCTGTATGGAAGTGATGGGGTTTGCCAGCATTAAGGTTGAAATATTATGTTGGTAGTATCTTGCCTTTTACATTATGTACTTGGGAGTAGCACCCAGTAGATTATTTTGATTAGAGTTCCACTATCACTATCAAGGTTTCTAAACACAGTAAAATGACCTTTAGGTATTAACAATAAACAATGCTGCTGGTTCATGCTACTTGCTTTAAAACAGTAGGTGAATGTGGTTACCATGACCTTCTCCTAAGATACAGTGAGTAGGAGGAGGGAGAAACCCCAAAACATTTACATAAGGGCTGTGTTTTTGAATATCAAATTGTACTGTAGACGTAAATAATATCAGCTATGCCGAGTAGGTGAAATGGGATTCCATGTTGGAGTGCCTGATCTTGTCTGGATCAGAACACTTCGACAGCTGAGGTATCATGTGACAAAGCCATTGCTTCGAGTCGTGCTTTATTAGAAGGAATAATAAGGGTTTGAGTAAGATTTTGGCTTTGCAGCTCAAAGTCAAGCCTCTGTCTACAAATGAAAGTCACTGTAGATGTTCTCATCCCAAGCAGTAGAAGTTTTTGTTTGTCAGTATGAAGTCAATTTTGTTTTTATATGAAGCTGTCTGGTTAAAGGAAATTTTGGGATGAGATAGATTGATTTCTATTCTTGTGATTCAGAAAGTTAAATAATTTTGGTTAATGAGATCTGTTTACTATTACAGATAATGAAAAGATAAAGCTATGTTGTCCTGTTGTTTCCTGTTCTTTTCCCCAGCAAGCCCTAACAATTGAGAATATTGCCTTCTTCAGAATAAATAATTTTAAACTTGCACTCTGTGGGATAAAATTCCACGCCCCTTTTTAAGGAATGCTGTGTCTGATGCACTTTACAAGGGTTTGTTGCCAAATTTCACATCCCCGAAGACAGAACTGCTACCAAGAATGGGATATCCCAAGCAGCACTGGCATGTTTAATTACCCAGCAAGGCCTATTTTTAGAGTCTTTAGTTTGGAGTCTGACCAGAGCATTCCTTCTGTAGTGGATCTTTCCTGCTTGGGTCCTGCTTTCTTTGGAACTTGTTTCCCATTACTTAGCTTTGTTTTGTCCAACATGGGGTGAAAAAAGGAAATCAAATGTTGGATACATGACATCACATGGCTATTTTAATGTGAATGTGAAAGAGTAAGAGTTTCAATGGACAGTTAACTAGCAGTTCTTTTCAGTCTAAAATACCAGGTTTATGCATCTTTACTGTCTTTGCAGGAATCTAGACTAAACCAAAACACAAACCACACCAAAATTGCAGAACACACTTATTTGGCAGCTTTGTTTTCATGGTACTGACAGGGTTAAAATACTCCTGCACATTTGAGGTTGGTGTAATAAATACGTACAGTGGTGAATATAAATCCATTTGAAAACCAGTTCCTTTATTTACAGATGTGACACTGGTATGTTAACACTGAAATGCATAACCCATATGCTCTCATGTTTTTGAAATGCTGATGGCATTAGGAATGTTCTTTGCTGCCTGTATTAGCAGATCAACACCTCTAAAAGTCTCCAAGCATGGTCAGCTACAGGGAAGAGTTCATGTTAGGTCATGTGAAAGTTTGTCTAGGCACTGATAACATTTGTCACAGAATGGTTCCCTGCTTGAATTTGGTTATTTTAATAGCATATTTATAATGTGCTTTAGAAATTGCACTCTCCTATGACTAAAACATTTATTTTTAGATTTAGAAGAGAAATTTCTCACATATGCACTACCTGTTGGTTTTGTTCATTGTATCCAGTGATTTTTTTTTATTCTCTCACAAGTTGTATTAACTTCTAATCATTTTTATGTGACTGTGTTTAAAGCTTGTTTAATACAATGAAGTCTAAATACAAGTTCTGATTATTAGCTGAATTTGAAAGGAAAATGCCAGGTTGCTAATACTCTCTTTGTTATTAGGTGGTGTAAAGCTGATCAGCTTGACCTGTGGAAATCAGCATGTTTGGGCCTGTGACACCAATGGTGGCATTTATTTCCGTGTAGGAACTCAGCCTCTTAACCCAAGTTTGATGCTTCCTGCGTGGATAATGATTGAGCCACCTATACAGGTAAAATGTTGATTACAATTCTTTGTAACCCAGTGGTTTAGCTCTATGCTAAACAATAAAACAGTAATTTTAGGATTCATGGAAAACAGTAGAGCCAGGTTTTAGAGTAGAGTGTAGCACTGAGCTATGCCCTGAGTACCTTCTGTGTGCTAAGCAAGAGGCTGGTGGGCAAACAGCACGGAGCAGAGGGTGTTGGAACGCTCTGCTCAAGTGGGGTGGTGCTGAAGTGCCTGCCTCCCTCTTCCTTCATCCTCACCCTTGTGAGTCTGGGATGCTTGCTAGGGTGCTGTGCCTGAATTCAGGGGACTCTCCTTGTCATGCAGTGATTTGTAAGCATGCAGTACAAATGCAGCTCTTTCCCCTTGTTACCAGAATGGGCAAACTTTATATCCTTTCTTCCTGCCTGCTGGGAGGATCAGAGTTGAAAGAAGCCTCCTAAAGTAACATGGAAACATATTTGGAAAATATAGAAAACTGGACAAAATGGAAAAATGGACAAAATCCATTTCTCCAGTGTCTGTTTGTTGTTTGGTTTTTGGTTGCTTTCTTTTTTAATCTCTCCTTAAACCACAGTGCTTGCTTTCATTGCTGCTCTAATACTTTGCAAGTTAACCTATGAAATGGGAGTAATTTCTGTTGTGGGTTGGGACTGCTGTAATGGAGCTGACCTCTGACTACTGATATCATTCTTTACTCCTTGGCACGAAATCGCTTGAACTGCACTGTCTGCTGGTGTAGCACAGTGGCACTGGATGTGTTTGCATATTTGATTGACATTTTGTGATGTTACAGCATTTCCCTTAAAGATTTTGAAATGTCTGGTACTTTCAAAAGTACACATTAAGAAATAGAAGTAAATCTGTGGCAGTGGAGTTGCAATCATTTATTTGTTTTTACATAATTTGCTTTTAGTTCTGCTTATCTCTCATCAGCCAGTTGTTGGCTCGTGTGTATCTCAGGGTGTAACAGCAAAGAAGGGCAGGGGAACAGGGAAGTGAAAACTGCAGATATGCATCCCATCAATTAGCATAGCACTGGTGAGATGACTAATTCTCCACTGGGAATGTAGTGCTGGAGAAATGGTACCTTGTTTTGCAGAATAGCATAGCAAACTGATAAATAGGTGCCAGTACCACTTATAAAAAGGATTTGGTTACAGTGCTCATTCTTGGTGTGCTGCAAGTGGTTCTTTCTGATGTAATCTGTAACACATTGTCCCTGCTAACTGGGGAATAGGGCAGCAGGAAGAGCAGACTGAAGGTGTCAGTGATGATGTCTCCCATAAAGGCAGTATTCTTAAAAAAGAGGGGAAGGAACATTCCCTTTAAACTGAGTTTGCCAAGAGACAGAGAATTAAACTTGTGTAGTATCTTCTTACCAAAGGTCTATCCAGGAAAATAGCCCAAAAAGCTGTTTCTCTATGCTGATACTATTTTCTCTGGACTAAGTGATTCTCTATACCTCCACTGAAGCAGATTAAAGTACTCAATACAAAGGTGTTTACAAGAATTGGGATTTGCTATGGCTCATGATTTGGCAGTGACTTCCTTACACAGAAAGTGGACAAGGTTGAAAATCAAATTATTTCCCATTATCTTATCAACAAACCTGGATGATGTTGCCTTCCAAAAATTATAACCTTCTGATACCCAGAGCAATGTCATTCCCTTTCCTGTTATCTTGCCAACTCCTGACATGGCAAATTTAATGAGTCAATATGAAAGGGCAAGAATTCAAACATTGCTTGCTGAGAAGATGAAACCTCATGGGTTGCATGCCTGTTTAGAGACAATTCCAGCATGTTAAAACAAGTCACTAAAGGAGCAGCCATTCATACTTGTACAGAGGCTTAATGCAAAATAAGATAATATGTGAACTTTTAAAGTATTTCCAAATGCTAACTTAGTATTTGGAAAACAAATATAACATGATGCATGAAGAGTGAACTATTCAGTGAACAATATTTGCTTATTAGGAACACCTTACTGTTATCTGTCCCTTAATTGACTTTGGCACAGCTCATGCTGCTTTGCTCTAATGTTCAGAACTACAGAAATACTGTCAGAAGTATTTGTGAATGATTCAGCCATTTTCTGTTTGAAGAAGGAAATCAAAATTACTTTTCACTTGCTTTAAGTACAGGAGCATTCTCAAATAACGTAATTTAAAACCAACTATGGATATTTCATTCCCTAGTAAATGTCAGAGCCAATATGACTTGCCTATCCCAGATCTCATGACTCAGGAGCAGCTTGTGAGCAGCTGCAGACTCTGCTTTTATGGTGTCACTTCTCCTTAAAGGAGTGCTGCAGTTGCACAGCATCCAGCTTTGCACAACTTCACAAAGGTATTCAAAGACTGCAGTTCTGATGAGATTTTGCTCATGCTAAAATGAGTGAATATAATTTGAGTCTTCGGCTCTGTAATGCTGTATTTTTTCTGAAATCAAGACTAAACCCATTCTTGTTTGTTACTCTTCCCTCTGTACCTCCTTACTGAAGCATCTCTTGAGATGAAGAATAACATTGAATGTTCTCTGCCCTCCTTCTTTTTTATTTTATCCAGTATTTCACAAGTGCTTGATAACATCATTAGAGTATCTTCAGCAGTAGTAGTTTATATATAGATGTTTTCTGTGATTCATCAATTTGGTTCTGCAGTCTTAGAAGTAAAATAATTATGTAGTTAAGAAGCTTTTTGGAAGCTGCTTCAAGGACATTGACAAAACTGATCAAAATGCTTTGATGAAATTATTTTAGACCACGAAATAGAAAATGTTTTTCCATTCTGTTGTTAGCATGCAGGATAAAACCATCATCTGCTGTAGCATGTCTCAAAATACATACATATTTTTACATATATAAAAAGTAATTTTAAAAAGAGCAGGAAATATTATTTATACAGATAATATAGAGTATCTTTATTATGATTTAATGGTTTTCAGATTTCTGGCCGAAAGGAACAATAACTAAAAACAAAATAGAAAATTAGTATAGACTGTAAGACTAATTTAGATTATTAAAGAGTAGAGCTTGATCAAAAGGTAAAAGTCTTTAAATTGGTTTCAAAGTTCCCCCCAGGATGAACTGTTTGAAAATAGCTCTTTGAACATTTCACCTTTGATTTCTGATACCTTCTGAAAAAGATGCTGAGACAAAATCTGATACTGAGAAACTCTTACTTCCTACAATTCAAAAACTGGCCTTAAGAGCCACCTTCTCAGATTTACATGAAGGCATCTAGCAGATAAACAACTTCATCTGACAAATTCAAAGGAAACAGAACAAATATTTGTAATGAGTGACTAATCATCTACTCGTAAATAATCAGTCTTACTCTAAAAATAGACTGAGACATTTCTTTAATTGCTGCTCTTTGCTCATTTGTAACCAAATTTCACAGAGAAAGAATTGAAAATTGAGACTTGAGATGTACTGCTCTTTCTATAAACAGCCTGGTAATTGTGTCTCTATACTTTAAGCGTGGTATCGTAGGAATGAGAAATTCTTATAGGTAGTAGAAACTCTTACTGATGTAGGAAGAGCTATTTTTTCTTGCAAACAGACTTCCAAAAACTAAATTAATTGTTCATGCTTTCACAGTCATTAATAAAACTACAAAGCAAATGTAGTTTAAAAATGCCATTTAAAATTGAGGCAAATTATCCATAATTCTGAAAAATCAATACAGGATAGATTTAACTTCTTTTCAATACCTTACATTGAACATATGTCAAGAACAGGTAAGGAGGTTGGTTGTGCCTTACAGATGAGTGTTGACTTGTTAGAAACAGTTGTCATCATCTTTGTTTCATTTCCTTTATTTAAATAAAATTCTGCTTACCTTACAGAACACTTAATGTGGATCTGGGGACTTTCTTCTTCTGCATCTGCCTTGCTTTTGCATTTCTCAGTGAGATTTCTGTTATTAAGGCCAGTTCTGCATTAAGTGGTACTTAGAGGAGGAAGTGCTCAGCAGTCCTCAAGATCAGATTTTGCCATTAAGCTGAAATGTAGGAAGGGTTTGTTTGAAATTATCTTCAAAGATTGAATATTTAGAGGGGAAGGAATTTTTTTTGTTGAAAATGCTTTATAACTTTTACTTCAGAATCATCTCTAGTACTTTTGAACATGCTTGTCATGGAAATCTCTGTTCCTTCCATTGCAATATCCACATGCCTGTTCTTTCCAAGTCTGATGGTTTTCACTAGCACAGACCAGCTTGCATTACTCAGCCATGGCACAGACATCTTCTGAGTTACCATGAGTTCTGCTTTGGAGTGCTAAGATGAGATTCAGAGGAAATATCTTTTATTAACCAGTCTGCTTAGGATGAAGAAGTAATACACTCATTAGGCCTTGTTCTCTCTAGACCAGACTAACTAGTCTGTTGTTGTATAAATCTTCGCTTATGTGAGGCCTCTGAAGACATTAATAGGGAGAAGATTTTCCTGGAGGACTGCACTTTTCAAGATGATGTAGAGAAAAGCTGTTTGGCAGTAGTAAGAGCAGCTGTCTCAAGGTGGGTTGCAAATAAGTATAGGAGATAAAAGCTTCTTGCTGCTGTGTCTTTTGTTTAGCTGATTTAGAATGCCATAATGTTTAAGTTCAAGTCTGTGCAATTCTTCTCAGGCATGCCTGTCTTAAGTAATTGTAAGTTACATAGAAGGTGCTTTTAGAGGCTGAAATAATGCACTTTCAGCATTTGTTCTGAAGTTGCCTCATGCCGATTCCATTGTTGAGTGTAGTGCTTATTATCTTCCTCCTTGTTGCTAGTTAAGAAAACTGCTGTCAGTGTATTTCACTGTATTTTGCTGCTTTGGAGTTTTAGCCTTCTGATACGGTTTTAAGGCATTGCTATCGCCGTGCTCAGAAAAGCGTGCGTGTGGCCTGTCACAGGAGATAGCAATTGTTATCAGCACCAGAAGCTTCAGATCACAGGAAGTGCTCAAAATGGGGTACACCCACAAAATTCAGTAGCCAGTCCTCCTGTGTCCTTCTAAAACATGATCTCAAGGTGGTGTATTTGCTTTTTGACAAGACTGGCTTACACTGAAAACAACAATTGTGGGAAAGAGAACCTTCAGTTTTCATACTTCAGTCTCGTCATTACTTGGAACCTCCTCATACCTGCAACTCTTCCAGTATTCCCATGTTTGGTTAGTTAACACAGAATTAGATATTTAAGTATTTTTCAGAGAGATGAAGAAATACATTTAACAGTTAGTTTGGCAAATAAAGTAACTACAACTGTCATTAAATTTTGAGAGTTTTTCAGAGTTACTGTATTCAAAAATAAAAGCACCACGGTATAAAAATTCATGGGTGGAGGATGATCATCATGATTTAGCAGGTGCAAGCTTTGGTTGCACAGAGTGAGGAGACACCCTGGGATATCTGCTGGACACATCAGACCCTTCGACCCTGAATTAGGAGCTTGAAGGTCCCTCCCTATAATGAGTTAGTGTCTCCCTGTTTTATGATGATGCTGTGAGCAGACAAGGTGCCAAGCACCTTTCTTTGCAGACCAACCTAGCAATCACTTGCCTTCCCAGGATTGGATTGTGTGTCTTTCCTGCCTGGAGGTGGTTCCCTCTGCCGTCTCCCCTGTCATACTATTCAAAAATTTTGTCTTTTTGGTCACAGGTGAACCCCACAAAAATGCTTTGCTGTCCTTGGTAAGGTATTTAGGTTTCAAAGACTAAAGAGGTGCACTCTCAAGCACAGGCTGCTTGAGAGGGTGTTTTGCTGATACTTATTAAAAGTGTGTTTCTAAGAGAAAATAAAAGCCTTGGTTACTCAGAGCTTTGATTATACAGGGTTTTTGTTACCTAGTGTTAAAGTACATTCTGTTTGGTGGGAATTTGCACTTAGTGTTTACTTAACACACGTTTCTGTAAAAAATTAATTGTTATTCTCCTAAGAGTTCAGTTCTTCAGTATGTTATTAAAAATACTTGTAGTGGTAATTACAGAAAGTTTATCTCCTACATTACGGTTTCTAATCTTAGTTATAAAATAGTGTGACCAGAAGACAGTTGGGTAAACCTGAGCAGACCTGGAGTTTGTACGTTCTCTAAAGTGGTTATATGAAATTTAAGTTGCTTATTTTTTTAATTGCTTCTAAGGAACACTTGTACTAAATATTTTAGAAGTATTTTATGGTGCTGTTGAGAACATGTTGAGTAGTTGCATGGGTTTGGTTTGGTCTTTTCTATGATTTGATACCATATGTTGTTTTCTTTCCTATGTTTCTGCAAGAAAAAACATTGGAATAAAAAATTTAGAGCTAACAGAGGGGAGAAGTCAAGGGACTTACTCCTTGGCTTTGCTTTGTCTTCCAGATTGTGCTAGTCATGGACAGCACAGTAGATATCTCCTTGGTTGGAAATACCCAACTGAGGCCTTTATCCCTTTATTCACTAAAGGTAGAAAGTGGGGCAAAGGGTCCTGTTGTTCTAAGGCTTCTGAGGAAAATAATGCTTCAATTTTAGAGACAATAAATAATTATGTTTTTCTGATAATTAAATGCCAGCTTTACTGAAGAACATACGGCATTGAGGAAGACCAAATACAGATTCATCTTTCCTCCTCCTGTATTATGCCTTGAACTTCTCTGCAGAGAAAAAAGCAGCACTTAATTTAGCAAGCTAATGGTGAAAGGACTTTATAACCTTCATTTAAATGGACCTCAGAAAATAAAATGTTAATTGGCCTGTATTTGGGGAGAGTCTCTCTGAGTTGCCTTCTTTGTTACCCTCATTAGGAGGGTCTGGATGCGGTTAGTCATGAAAATACTCAGATTAGTCTGATACACTCACAATTCTTGAGAGTGTGAGAAGTATCTCTGATGTGACCTTCTTACAGCCTGGCCTGGACCAGCTGAAGGTGTTTCTGCTTTGTCTTTTGAAGGCAAGGAGAACATTTCTGCTGAATGTGGCTACCGACCTGTTACAAAAAAGATTGGGCTTGGACAGACTGATAATGTTATGTTTAGTCTTCCTTGTCCTGGATATTTGCAGCAGAACAGAGATAATGGAGGTTTGCTGGTACATGGACTCTGTGCTCCTGAAAAGTGACGTGGAAAATGTTCTGGTGCCTTTTTTGTGTGCGTGTGTTTGCCCTTTCTTCCTTGACAAGGAACTTTAACCATTTGGGTTCAGCTGTGATCAACAGGACAAAACTTTTGAGTAATATGTGGGGCAGAGTGGGTGGGGTAAATGTGTTAGGTTTTACTTTGGATTTTGTTTGATACTATTGTTTAAATTAAATTCTTACACTGAAACTTACTTCTCTCTGGTTTGCAGAAAGAAAGGAAGTAATTTGCACAGAATTATAATGCTAATGGACAACTCGATAACTTAAATACGTTTAGCATAGACATTGTTTCTTGATACCATTTAACAATTTGCCAGTTATGTGATTCCTTCAAGTTTATTTCATTTTATCAACACTGTTTTCACAACAGACATGTGGCAAGCTGTTTTTCGTTGGTACTATTTGTAGCAGACAGCAAATATATCCACAGCTCTTAGTATATTGCTTTAATGTTGAAAAGGACATGGTAGTGTTGCAGCCCATGGTTGCGGTGGGAAATTCTTCATATCAAAAGCCAGAGAGTGACTGGAATGTTTGTAGCCAAGGCACAAGACCAGAGGATGGGGAATCTGCATTCAGATCTGACTGGCTAAAACAGACTTCTGAGATTTTTAGAGTTTAGAAGTTTTTGGCACCCCAAGTGATAGAAAAACAATGTGCCGCAATTTTTTATCAAATAGCACTGGATCCGTGAATGATCCATAACAAGTTGATCTCTCACAGTGATGATTATGTTGTGGATAAATGTATAAACAGAGTTTGGTGCATCAGAGCAGGAAGGCTGGGAGACTGCTGCAAGGTTTTTTAAAATTCCAGCTTCTCCAGTAAATTACAAGTAGGACATGTTTCACAGTCAAGGTATATCAATCTCATGAATGCTGTTGGAACTTAAACCAGCTGAGTAAAGGCTACACTGAAATAATTTATTAATTTTCATGGTTATCAGTCTCTGAAATGTTATCAGCAGATTTATGAATTTGCACAGATATCTCTCTTTAGTGCTATGAAAGAACTCTATTTAACCTTTAAGTGCAGCTGTAGAGATTTTCTTGTTACATAAATTATAAAAGACTTAAAGCATGCTTATGGTAATTAAAACTTAGTGAAAATGGGAGATATCTGAGATAATATCAGCATGATTGTTCCAAGAAAATAGTGCATTATGTTAAGAAAAATTAAAATTAATGTTATCCACCTTACTGTGGTAGCCATGAGAGTATTTTCTTGTTGTAGATGGCTGCTTTCTGGGTAAAAAATAATCCAGAAGTCAAACCTTTGCAATAGGCTCTAAGAATTGCCTGTATTTGTTTCCAGGCTTGTCCCTGGTTTGTGCCAAAAGCTGCTGTGTATAATGATGTCACTATGTGTCCTGTCAATTGTGTCCTTCACTGGCTGTTCCACAGCAAAAAGCTGGGGGGATAGAGGAATTGCCTGGATCCTTTGCAGCAGGAGTGAGTAAGAGGATTGCTTTATTGATGTGAGGTTATCAGAAAGAGCTGAGTAGCCTGAAGAAGGAAGAGAAGCTGGAAGTGAAATACCCAGAGGCAGAGAAACTTAAGGACGAAATGAACTCACTTAGAAAAGCGAAGAATGAGAGGAATATTTGGCCAAGCTTTTAAGCTTACTTTGAATGATTGCCATTTGTTTCTTAGATGTGTTGGTGGTGCAGAATAGGGTAGAAGTAATTGCTTTGATTACACTTGAGCCTGCAGTGGTATCAGGAGCAATTTAGCTGAGATTCATGCAACTCCTTTCGTGGCTTTCCTTTTGGGTGTTTTCTCTGCTTTTCTTAGCTTCTACTACCTGTAAATCTGTAATAATGCACAGGTTTAGGTAGCAGGTTTAAGCACTCAGTAAGTCTTTTTGGATGGAAATACTCCTCCAACCCTTTCTCAGAGAATTCTCTTCTAGACAAATGACAATAGAAGAGAGGCATGGGATCCTGACATACGAGAGTGGGGAGCAAGGTGCACAAATCCCAACAGTTCAGCAACAAAAGTCCCACCAAGGTGTCAGGCACAGTTTGAAACAGACTCTGCTTGGAACATGAAGTGGATTGCAGAGCATAGACAGACACACCATCAGTTTGTGGTGTGAAGGACATGGGGGAAAGGTGGCAGAAAGTCCTAAAGCTGGGAAAGAGGTGGCTGTTTAGAAGAACACGGTAAGAAGGAGATCAGTGGGTTTTAAAAAATAAAGTATAAAAAAAAGATGAAAGGCAAAGGTCTCCTGTTCATGCAGTACTTCAGCCTGCACAAGCTGATAACTGCCCAGCTCCCTTGTGTGCAAGAGCAGAAGTGTGGAGAGGGATGAGATGGAGCTGGGAGTTGCACAGGGGTGAGGGAGGCACTGCCCCGTGACAGCAGTGTGGGGACATGAGCAGGGACAAGTGGGGAGTGAGAGCCAAGGTAGCTGTAGAAAGAAGCAAATAAAAAATGGAGGGGAGAAATGGAAACTGGACCAGGAGTAAGGATCACTTCCAGCAAAAGGGCAGGAAGTCCAAATGGGAAAATTGTGTGGGGTTTTGGGGTGTTTTGTTTTTAATGCGGTTTGGGCGTTTGATGGGTTGGTCAGTTGGTTTTTGGATATGTTTGGAGGTTTTTTGGTGTGGTTTGTTGTTTTGGGGTTGGGGTAGTTTTTTTGTTGGTTGAGGGTTTTTTTCAATACAGTAGTTTAATACCAATCTGAAAGTAGCTAAGCAGCTCTGTATTCTATGTAGTCAGTGCTTTTCAAGACAATTAGTGGCTTTACTTTTAAGTGCTCAAACTGCAGCCACTTGTGAATTTACTGTGACCACAGGTAAATACTTGATCAAGCCTCTACCAGCCTCAAGCTTCCAACAGAGGGCAAATACCTAATGAGAGCAAACACATGAGAAGATAATCAGTCAAAGGCCTTGAAACCTGAATAGACAGGATTGATTTGGTCTTGAAAGTCAGACTTGGCTGTAGCTTGGTCAGATGCAAGTCAGCACCAGAATTTTAAAATCAAAACCAAAGCAGGTAACTGTTGTGTACACAGAAGGCCCATCTGGGACTGGGTTGTGTGCTTATATATACATACAGATCATGCTTCTATATCCCTAGGTTTGTCCATACAGAGAGCTACTTGCTCTTCTATTTAGCACTCTGGAAATTCAGCTTATGCCCGTGAGGCTAAAGCAGGGAATGCGGTGCTGCTTTGTG
The DNA here is from genome assembly GCA_034509425.1 of Eopsaltria australis. NCBI lineage: Eukaryota > Metazoa > Chordata > Aves > Passeriformes > Petroicidae > Eopsaltria > Eopsaltria australis. The sequence continues at coordinate 4,323,637 of JAVTVJ010000012.1, read as the reverse complement.
AGGAGACGAAGTATTTCAGGCATCATACTGTCTTCTGCAGTGCCTTTACTAGGCTGGTGTGGAGAAAAACCTTTTTTTTTTAAATACCCATGTTTTATTCAAAGTACATGTTTTGCCGGATATTTGCAATCATCCAACCTGATTGGATGATATATTTTGCTACAAAATCACAGTTGTTAGGATGTCAGTACCACTGATTTTGAACAGTAGTTAAGGCAAAGCTCTGTAGAAGCAGGTGGAGTAAGGACATGCCTGGGAGCAGAATGAGAAGTGTGTTTCACTTGTGTTTGCCAGTGGGTTGTATTGTGGATCCTCTCCTGCAGGTGTGGCTGCTCCAGTACTGCAGTGCTCTGCAGTGACTTCCATGGTTGTATTCCTGTAGAAGGGAGTCCAGGCAAGAAGGCAGATCATCATTTCATTGCAAGGAGGAGACACTCAGACTGTAGAAATGTATTGCTTTAGAATATGCTTAGAAATAAAATGCAGATTTAGTGATGTTAGGAAAACTTTTTGAAAGGCAAGAGAAAAATACTGCGTTTTGTGCATTTCATTGGAAGGGTTCCCTCTTCCAACTTGCAATTGAAACTGTATCTGATTGGAATAGCAGGGGTTAAGCAAATACTAACATTATTAAAATGCTGAACATTGAATATGAATGTCATTATCAGTAATGATACATTCATTCATGTTCCTTTTTTACTTACAAAGGGCTTAACTTCTTGGAAAATTGATAATTTTATACAATAGCACATAAAATATCAGTTACATTTCTCCCTGTCTTTAGTATCTGGTAAATATTTTACTTCCCTTGTGTACTTCTGTGAAAAACAAGTGCTACAATAGTACAAAGATGCAGTAGTACAAAGTTTAAATACTGTGCTTAATTTTTATAGCCAGTAGGAATCAACTTGGTCAGCATTCATTCAAGTCCAAATGATCAGATGTTGTGGGCAATTGATAGCAAATGGAATGTCCACGTACGAGTTGGAATTACAGATGAAATGCCTGTAGGCACTGACTGGGAACATGTACCAGGTAAAAATGAATGCATCAGTTCCTTGTTGTTTCTGCCATTTTCTCAGTGTTTCCGTTTTGTTTAGTTTTTTTTTTTCTTGTTGCTTTTAAAATTGGATAGTAATGCTTAAATATTTTTGTTTGCAATCAAGTGTTTGATAAAGGTTATCTTTGAAAGAGGACCTTGGTTTTACTTAAAAACACTGAGTAGTTAACTAGAAGAAATACGATTTTTTAAAATTAATTTCTGTTGTGTTATTTTAGGCTGCTGCCACTCAATTAGTAAGTGGTACAGTTCCCTTTCAGTTAAAACTAAAGCAGAATTCCTAAGCAGTAGGGAGACTCTTGTGCTGTGGCGTTTTATATTTAATTGTGATATCACAAGAGGTTTCTACCTAGACGTGGCTAACAAAAACCTTACGCTATTTTGCACATCTTTCTACTAATCCTTTGTGCTGGATATGTTGTGGATTAGATAATTACACTTTTGCCTTGCCTTTAAATAAAACTAAACTTTGTGTTTCTTTCTAAATAACTGTGCATTGATGCTGTCTGCTTTTTAAAGATTTGTCACTGCATTAACTCATGCCATTTAATTGCTTGCGAAGAGGGGCCAAAAGTCCACAATGTCTATAATATTAACCATTTCTAGACAAATTAAGATTGTAATTGTTGGCTTATTCCACATGTGGTGGTCACATACAGTGGGGGCTCCAAAGGTGTGTTCCGAAGGTCCTCTAATTGGATGTTGCTTGTGGCTGTGGCCACATAACAAATTATATCCCTGTTGGGATAACCCTTACGGTCAACAGATGCAGGGAGTACCAAATCTGCAGTTAAAAAGTTTTTTTTGTTCACCAGTGCTTCATGTAAGAATATATGAAAACTATTATACTCTTGATGTCTGCTCTCAAAGTACTTTCTGCAAATGTATTTAGTTTCTAGGAAAGCCTGATTATTCCCTCCTCATGCCCAATTCCCTGTAGGTTTGCAGGCCTGCCAGCTGGCTCTGAGCACCAGGACCGTGTGGGCACGCTGCCCCAACGGAGATGTCGCTCGCCGATACGGCGTCACTGACAAGAATCCTGCAGGAGACTACTGGAAGAAGATTCCTGGGAATGTCTCACGTTTAACAGGCAAGTTGGTTCTGCATGACAGTCTGTCCAAAACATTGTGATGTCTGCTTTGAGTTCTGCCTGATGGTGCTCAAGCTGACCATATGCAGGGAGAGCCGCACACATTGCGTTTCACCAAGGGTGTTTTTATCACATTAGTAAAAGCCTTCTCCGGGTATAATTGGGAAAACAGATACAAATATTATTTATTCAATGTTTAGAATTGGAACCTGCTGCTGTAATTAAAAGATGGATAATTTATGCTTTGCAGTGACCCCTCTAGATGAACTGTGGGCGATCAGTACTTCAGGATCTCTGCTCCAGCGCCTCACTAAGACCTTTAGCCATTCCCATAGTTTGCAGAAAAATAATGACACTTCTGTTCTGCTTCACCCTGATGAGTTGGAAGACGAATGGGAAGTGATATGAAGTCTGTCAAGCTTGTGAAGCAGTGAAAAAACAAGGTGGACAGAATTTCTGTAATGTATGTACAGAATATTGGATCTAAAAGCCACTCATACTGGACCTGTGATATTAGCACTTTTGTATTGGAAAACTGACCTGTTAAATAGCCCCCAAGCTGTGAGTTCTGATGTTTGTTACATAATCTTTTGGGAGACCCTTTAGGTGTGGCATACTGCAGTTGTTATACCGTACTACTGTAGAAGCTCCTTTGGGAATATAACTCTTAAGTTAACCTTAACTAGCAATGAAAGTGAGTACTTCACAACAGCATGCACACTAATGTACTGATTTTGAGAAGGAATTTTGTTGCATTAAATATTTCTCTACAGCGGAAACATTAAGCATTTCTCAATTTCTTCTTGTACTTGGAACTCCATCCCATACTGTTGGGATCACTCCCTGACTCTTGTACATATATTTAGAATTATTTTTCCTTGCAGCATGGAAGAAAATATGGTGAAGTATTTCTTAGTAAGATCTGAGAATATCATGATTACACAGTATTGTTGGAATTAACTTAGTTTGATCCATTTCCATATAAATAATTGCAAGGCTCTACTAATAACCTTCCATTTCCAGAAATTTTGTTCATAATTTGGCTTCATTCACAAGGTAGAGGTTTGGATTACACCTAATATCAGCAGGACTTTTGCCCATTTCTGCAGCCCTCAGGAAGCTGACAGAATTTTGGGTGTGAGTCCCAGTTTGGAATAAGAAGAGGTCGCTTGTTGGGTTTGTAATACAAAGCAGGAATGTACAAGGCAGCTTTCATAATTCCTGTTGTGCTGTATTTGTGCCTCCAGCCAGTGCTTTAACATTTGGACTCATATTGTTTTGAGTGCCAAACTTAGATATATTAAGAATAAAATGGTAATTGATAGAATTACCTATATATCCCATTAAAAATTGTGATATTGTGAGAAAACACTTAACAATATTCTGATTTTTAGCTATGTTAGCTAAATTTGAAGTGTCTTATACTTAACAGATGTTGCAGCAGGAATATGTGATGAACTGGGAAGTAACCTAAGTTAATCATTGCAGTTTATTTTGCTTTATACTAAATCTTCTTTGAAAGATACCTCATCTTTTTTAAGCAATAGAACTATAGATGAGAGAACCTGAGTTCAGTATGTAGGCGGAGGAGTTATTTTGTGTTTGTTCTAAGCTTATAAATCATCAGAATGTTTTAAGCAGCTGCTAACCAATACTGTAAAAGAGCCAGATTCAGGAAAGGCCAAGAGTTGAAAAGTGGGGATGTTTCTGTTTTCAGAACTTAACACATATGGCAAAGGATGTGTTTTCTTTTTAACCTCTGTTCTCTTTCAGAATAGTGCATGCATGTACTGCACTAAACTTGGAACAAGCATGGTGCAAGGTGAGAATGTGAATTGGTGGAGAGAGAACCAAGTTATGTCATTTTTTTTTTTAGTAGCACTTGTGGTATTGGCTGTCAGTTCTCAGTCGAATCTCAGTCCTACAAGAAGGACAGATTTCTTTCCCTTTTACAGATGATATGTTTGCTTCTTTGCTATCTCATCTCTATACAGAGATTACCCCAGAGGGATTCTTTTAGCCTGTCTGGAAGTGGATGGTAATGGAATCAGCTTGTGAAGTAACCCAGTCCGTTTTATGCAAGCATAGCTTGGTGTCTTGAGGACCCCAAAGAAGCTGAAATTCAGCTTAAAAGTATCTTAAGGCAACTCCTGAGTCAATCACTCTGGAGAAGGGACATGAGAAAGAACAACTTCTCTGTGCCCTCCAAGCACCAGATGCTCGAGTACAATGGCATTATTTAATAGTGACACTTTTGTATTACATTTTTCAAAGTCATCTTAGTAATGGTTTGAGCTTGCTAGTTGTTTATTTACTGTGTAATACTGTTCCTTGCTATGGTCATTAATATTAAATTGGTGTCAAGAGCTCTTACAGACTACTTTTTAGGGTAGTTTCAACAAAATTAGGATGGGTTTTTTTACTTTTATTTCTGTATTTAGGTTTCTGGTTTTGTTTGTGCATTAAGACAAGTGCAATAAATTAGATTTTTAAGAAATAAATTACTGTGGTAAGACTCCTCTTTTGTATGATTTGCAAGAGAATTCTCTATGTCTGGCAATTGTCTTGTGAAAGACTGTGCTTATGGAATCCTTGCCCTAATGTTGCCCCAGACAGCATGGTAGTAACAATTTAAGGACCTGGATACTGTGAAGTTTATTTTATGTATTTTTTAAATTGTGACAGGTGTGTCAAGCTAGCAAAATGTTCACCATTCAAGCAAAGACAATTAAACACGTCTCATATTTGAATATTAAGCTTGTTGCCTCCATATTAAGATAGTCTTGTTGTAATAGAAGTAAACAAATTTCTTTCCTTACATGCTGAACAAAAATTGCATGTTGAATATTTTAGCTCTCAGTGAAAAATACGCATTTGTGGTTCCAGCTAGAAAATGGTCCAGCAGAAAATGGTGATTGTACCACGTGCTGTAACTGCACCCTTCCTTGAATTATTCATTATCTGAGGGCTTCCTGTGTTTCTGGCATTTTACTGGAACCACAGCTGGGGCTTAAAAGAGAGCACCTTGGCTTCACTTCCCAAAGGAGAGAGCTGTTTCCTGACTCAGGGACCTGGGTAACTTCACACAAGAAAACATAACAGTGATTAATGAGGCTTCTGACTCTTAAACACACTTCTAGCCCCAGGAATCCTGTTCAGATTCAGATGGCAGTGTCCTTGCTAATTACCATAGCTTTTATCTTGACAAACTGGTTCAGCTGCTTCTCTGACTCCTGCAGGGAAATAGTAGTCTCCTTACAGCACTGGCTCCTTGCTATTACGAAGGAGTAATCCTGATGTCACAGCTTAAGGAAGATGACTGTGATGAATTGTTGTGAAACAGCCATCTTAGAGGTGAAACGCCTGGTTTTCTTTGTCTCGAAGAAATAAAAATAAATAGGATCATGTTAAATGGTACAGAGAACATGTTTCACTAACAAGTGTCAAAGAAAAAATAGAACTGTTTGTATGAAACAGTGCTACTACTAGGAAAATTACAATGAGAAACAATTATGAACTTGGGTCACTGTCTAAACAGCTTTATTCGTGCAAGTACAAAGTTTCACATTTCTTCAGCCTTCATTACCTGTTGAAAGAGTGTCTGATGGATTGGAGCAGGGTCCCCCCTTCTTCCCACACACTTGTGAATATCAGAACCCCATAACTCCCCTACATTGCTTTTTTATAGATGAGTTCTGCCAAGTATTTCAAAGGCACTTGTGGGTTATTTCAGACTCGTGTGACATTCTGGCTTATATTTTTGCTTTTCCCTTGAAATTCCCTTTAATGGATGAGCTTTTGCTAGTTGTTTCTGCCAGTTCTGGATAGATTTCAAGGAACAACCTTGATACACCTTTTCAGTAAATGCTGTTCTGAGTATAAAGGCTTGAAATGCAAGTGCTTGTATGCATATGGTTTTGCCTGGTTAATTAGCCATTAGTGAAGCATAAATCATTTATGAAGGTATGGAGTTCTTCTCATTACTTTGGTGTAAATTCTCAGGTCTCCAGATTTTACACTAACTGGCCTTGTCTGCATCCCATCCCTGCTGTCAGGAGTAGAGAGGTGAGACTGGATTGAGGATTTCCAGTTGTAAAATGTGAGATGCAAGATTTATTCCTCTTGCAGCCTTCCTGAAAGCAAAAGTTACATGTTGGAAATAGTATTATAGTGGCAAGTAGTCAGCAAAGAAAGCTGGTGGATCCCTTGCCAAACAAAGTAGATCACCATGATTTTTGGATAATGAGTTATTGTAGTTAAATATAACCACTCTCACATCAGCAGGACAGAAGAGAACTTGTAATATATAGGACTAGATTTTAATTACCAGAAAGTGAAAGTTGAGTTGCAGTCATTATCTTTTGTGAATTACTCAACCAGAGCTCCACCAATAAAGATTAAAATGTCTGGATGAATGAAATTATCTCCTTACTCTGCTGAATATCAATATCTAGGTTTATCAGTTATGGATTTTTCACTTGAAATCAAGGTGGGAAGTGAGGTTTAGGTTCATTGCAGGAAATGTTTTGGAATGTTCTGTGGGATCACACTAGAAGCTGGGTGAAATTACCATGAGGATTCCTTTGGTATTTGAGTCTATCTGACTTGAAATCTATTTAAATATATCTATCAAATTATTCTATTAGCCATAAGTTTAAAATCCTGCTTGATTCTAGTGGAGGAAAATAATATAGAAAAAGTAAATATCTGTTTGAGAATCTTTGTGTTCTTATGGATGGTGGACTTTAGATATATATATATATAGAGAGAGAGAGAGAGAGAGAGGCACATATATAAAAGCTTTGATTTCTGTTCTGTAAAAGCTAATAACAATGATAATAAAATACCAAAAAGTACTAAGTCTTCCAAACTGAAAAATGCCCTTTCCATTTTGATCCTCAGAAATTACTTCCAAATACAGTGATTTTTATAGCCTGTGATTCTGATAGAGGAATTGAATAGTACACAGCTGAATATCACTGAGTGGAACTGCAGTTACGAATTAATCTTTCAAACATTATTCACCATTTCTGATACTGAAGAAACCAGTGTCTTGCTTTTTTCATTTTAATATACTTTCCTCACAACCTCAGCTGAGATACACTTAGAGTAGATAAAGGAAGGAGACTTCAATTTTCAACACTTGTGTTTTGAATCTCACATCCAGAGAAAATGTACCTAAAGATGTGTACAGAACTTTATTAACGTACTGTACTTGCCATCTGGGGTTTGCACAAGTGACTGCGTGCTTTATTTGTATTCAGTGGACCTGCTGTCTCATCAGTGTGGGGAGCCTTTGCTGAGAGCTCTCTGCTGTTAAAGGTGTGCAGAGGTGTCTTGTGTATGGAATGGAGAAGAGACAGAGGTGTTAACACCTCTTAAAGCATGAAATGAGAATACTCAACAGATGACTCCTTGCTGAGGCTGTCACGCTGCTGTGTTTTTCCCTAACTGTGGGCTGGATGAATTTAGTGAAGTTCTGCTGGGTCAGGTGAAAGATCAAGCTAACTAGATGTCTCCCAGAAAAAAAAAAAAGTAAGGCTGGGAGGAAAGTTCCAGGGAAGCCCCCAGCAGAATTCCTGGCACATGTGCCTGGCTACAGAGCAGGGGGATGTACCACAGAGAATGAATTTGCTTGAGCTGCAGAGGAAAAACTGCAACTGCCAGCAAGAAACCCCACAATCCCTGGTTGTTCTAGGGAACAGACCAGCCAGCTGATCATGGGAAGTGCAAAGTAAGTAGGGTAATTGCTAGAATGACTGAGATTTTACTTGCTCAGCTCCCACGCTTGTCTTGCTAAATCCGTTCTATGCCTCAACAGATGGTCTAAGGTCTGTTCCCTCTGTGAGCCGCACCCAGCACTCCAAATTGGGGATAAAAACATGTGAAGCAATGGACCTGCACTTTGTTCTGTGGTGCTGTGGTGAAAGTCAGACCTTTTAAGTTAAGGAGAACATGGTAAACGATCAGTGCTAACACTTTGAAATAACACGTTTAGCACTGTTGGTTCTCTTTGTAATTGCTGTAATAATAATGCTGACCTTGTTAAATATTAACATCAATGCTATAGGTTCTTGTGTAGGAAATCTGTTGGGCTTCAGGTCTCATTAGCTGCCAACATGAGGCCTGTTTAAAACAACAAAAAATCTGAAACACGTGTTTGTCTCTGTTCGGAATGGATACATTGGGGAGCTGAATCTCCTTGCTTTTAAGGCCTGCTGATGGCATCTCATACTGTTCTTTGCTTAGTGGAGAGCTCTTTCTCCTGTCCTTTCATGCATTTACATGATGCCCATATAGAGCAAATCCTTTGAGGAAAACACAGGCAATTGAGTATTTTTCATGTCACCTTCTTTCCTTCTTCCCCATCTTGCCATTTGTAATTGCTGTAGGATGGGAGTTGAGGTCCCGGGATGTAGTGAAGCAGCTCCTTCTACTTTAACTTTGGTTTTAATAAAAAAACAGAGCTTAAACCAGCAGGGTTTTGTGTCAACTTTAACCTTGTCCTTAATCCTTTGCAGCATGTTTTTCACCATTGCTGGCTGCTTGCAATAATAGTGACTTTAAAACCTGATTTTAATAGAAGACTCTTGAGATGGAAGGTAACAGATGTTTGGTTATTTTTTTTAATGGGTGAGAGATGCCATATTTTTCCAGATGAGTTTTCAAAGCATACCAAGCAAGGTGAGCTCGGCTTTCACTTAAAAGGCCGTGCTTCATTCAATCCCTGAGTGTTGCAATCACACAGTCAGTGATTTCTCAAAGCCACTTTTAGAAGCAGGTTGGCATCTATCTTGCTGTCAGCTTCAGGGACCTTAAGAATAACATTGTCTCTGCAGAACTCTACTGCCAAGAGCCCAGGCTTCAGTGTCTCCCTCAGAACATTTGTTCTGGGCAGCTTGGACAGGCTCATCACCTACATAGGATTCCCTGCCTGGTGAGTTTTGCCAGCCTCTCTGGGGATAAGAGGAATCTTTTGCAGATCTGGACAAATGGGTGATTTCTTAGGTCTGACTCTAAGGATTCTTGCTTGAAGTCTAGGGTTCCCTGCTAGAGTTCCTGAAATCAGCCAAGGTGGAACACATCAGCGCAAGAGGCACAAATTGCATCCATGATCAGTTGTTATTACAAATGCAACTTTGTTCATGCTGTGTTCAGGGTGAATTTCTCCAAATTTCATGCAGTTTTTAATTTTAAAAATTAAGTGTTGAGGGGAGCAGCACAGCCCTGGCACAACCCTTATTGTATCTACCATTTACAATTACTTTAAGACATTGAGTGACAGTGGTTTTCCAAAAGTACTGATCTCTGATCTTGAGATGGGTACTTTTAGAATCCAGTGTCTAATGGACCCAACAATTAGGCCTCTCACTCAGATGATTTGCATATTATTACCCTGTTTGCATTTTGCATTCAAGATTCTCACTTTTTGTTACTTTTAGTTTTACAAGTACAGCTTGTTCGGAGTGAGTAGATTTAAAATAGCTATTCCCAAATTCTTGAGTGGGTTGACCGGGGTCACCACTAGAACGAACTTGTAGATTTTCCTGCACTTTTTCCATCTAGTTTTTAATAGAAAGCACCACAGAAGTTGTACGCTTCTGTAAACAAATGTGGCCCACTTGGCAGTGCCTGATGAAGCATCTCTGAGAATCACTGCTCCAGAAACACTGCTGCAGTGGGAATATGTACATTGCTTTCGCCCCAAAAAATAATATAAAAGAAATCTGCGTTTATTAGCACTGATGTTGTTGATCTCTTGACTTATGTTTAGCTGCTTTCCCAATAGCTGATCTAGAGTATCTGAATTCAGTTGTCATGTTAAGCTCAGCAAATACTGGCCACAGTTATAACCATGCTGACTAGGGGAAAAACAAAAAAAAATTTACTATTTTGAAAAAATATTTTGTGAAAACACAGCCAGGCAAGTAGGGAATACTGGAATGCTTGTCTTTCATATTTAGTCCTATATATATTCATGGCAAAGCTTTCACTACAATGGATCCTGGATAGGCTTCAGGAATATTATTAGTAGGACCTAAGGCTTTGCCATATAACATCTCTGGAGGCAACTCTGCTTATGTTCAGCCAAGTAAGATGTTTTTGGAAGCCATCCCAAGCAAGTGATTTTGCAAAATAAATGTGCCTTCTTTCTATAATGTGATAGTCTTTCTTCTTTGGCACTGACTCATAAAATTTTAACATGGATGACACTTGGGGAAGGAACCATCTTTTTTTCCCCCCTCTCTTTATCCCAGTGTCTGTGCTGTAGTACACATAAGTAAGGGGTATCTTTGGAAGCCACTCTGTGCCACTGCTTGGGAAATAGGAGCGTATCTTTTCAAAAGATGGTCAAGTCACAGGAGGCCTGTTGTAGTGGTTTTGTGTAATATTTGCAGTTTTGTTCCTGGTTTGGGGTGAAGTCTTTTGCATTGCATTTTGCATAGTGCTAATGTAACTTTGTTTCCCTCTGATATTGATGTGTTCACAGCAAGGTTACTGCAAACAACTGGAAGCACCTGAATTTCAGAGAAGACATTCTGAGAAAACCAGTATGGGCAGAGATAATGCTCCCTCTTGGGGAGGGGGGCAGGAATGGGAGTGAAAGAGCCTTGAAAGAATACCTACCTTAATCCATGGTTGCTAGGGTGAGTAGAAGTAAAATGATGGTTTCAGGGAATGTTGAAGAGAGTACTTCTGACCCGTGGAAGATGAATGAGGGAAGAAGAAACAGGTTTAATGGCAAGAAGCCTTTTCTTATCACAAGACTTTTTAGGTTGTACTGTTGTCAGGAAATGGTGGCAGTTTCATTCCATGGAGCATTTAAGATTGGACAAAGGGAACAAACCCTCTAATTATATAAAAGAATAAGAACATCTATCTGTCAGAGTCATTTAATGTTCTGTTGCTTTGCTTGATTCTTTTATGTAGGTGGTATCACCTTGTTTTCACATCCTAAAGTACTCTTCTGTCCCTTCATGTTCCGCGTGGTAGGTCTGAATGACGTTAGCAGAAAGTCAGGAATTCTGAAGGTGAAGTACAAGTGCATCTTCCTTTGATATCATTTTCACAGAATCACAGAATATTCTGAGTTGAAAGGGACCCACAAGGATCATTGAGTCCAGCTCATGAATGAATGGCCTGTAGAGTCATTTGGTGCTGTGAACACACAGCAGTTTTGCACATCAGTCCTCCAGCACTTCTCTTATCCAGGAGAACATTCAGGGCTTATTGATGGCCTGTGTGAGAACAGAGCTCTTCATTGTAGAAGAGGCACAAAAGCAATGCTGCCAGCAGGCTCATAACATGGGACATCACTTGTAACAGCTGTAACATACCTGGGGATTGGTTTTGGTTCTTTTATTTTCAGAATCAGTATCTCATGCATATAAATAAGAAAGATTCCTTTGACCACTGATGATTTGCCATTACAACAATATGGGAGACTTGTAAAAGGCAAATGGTTAGACTTACATAATAAATCCATTTTTGTTAAGCTCTAGGTGCTGGTTCCAATAGTCTTTCTCCACAGAGGTGATCCCTCCACAAGTGGATGCTCATGTATAGTATCAGACTTTGACTTCAACAGGCCTGAGCTGTCCCTTTTATTTATTACCTGGTCATTTTGCCCAAAGCCGGCCATCTCATGTTTTTATTGTGGTAAATCAGCAGTAAAGTTGTCTTTACCTAAAGGCAGATTGAGAAGGAGAGCAGGCAAACAGGAAAGGGGAATTGAAGGTTTGCTGCTGACAGACTGACTGGTCAGGCAGTTCCCAAAGGCTGCTCAGAAAGGAGCAAACCAGAGTGGTGAGCAGAGTGAGGTGACCCTCACCACCCACTTCAGCAGAATGTCAAGCTTGGAGCTTACACTGAGGGTGTGGGCTTGAGAGCAGCATGATGGGCAGATACATCCTACAGCAGTGGAAAAGTGAGCAACAAACCAGGAGATCTTTTCCCATTAAGCCATAAAGAACTATGTTGCAGAGGCTTGGGAACTAGGAAGGCAGGTAGAAATACCAGGAACATTGTGCTAGTTTCATGTTTTGATACCACAAAGGACATGGGTTTTCTGTGGGCTCAGAGCTCAAGACTCGCTGTCACAGGGAGTGCAGCCATTCTGCCAGCTGAGCTAAAAGTCATCAGCTTGGATAGCCAAACTGGCTTTTTTCTTCACAGAAAGAGGCAGGGCATGTCTTTCTGCTGCACTGTATTTAATGCCAAGGTCACCTGTGGTCAACATGGCATTAAAACAGCATGTTTGGTATGTGTCCCATCAGCAAGGGTGTCTCCTACAGAGTGAGCTGCATCAGTGTCAGGTTTGGATCCAAGTAAAGCTTCAGTGTAGCCTAATTAATGAATAGGGCCTGGTAAGGTCACAGTCCAAAGCAGGGATTTGGTTACATAAATTTCTATGCTTTTGTTTTAATAGGGAGTCTACACAAGATTTGTTTGGTATCTGAGCAACCAGTTTCTAAAGCATCAAATCCTAAGTAGGAGGCAGGAAAGGCTTCTTTTGATTCTGGAACAAAAGACTTCCGAGTACCCTCCCAGCTCTGTGTCCTTGGTTTGGTACAGCACAGTGCCACTTCCCATGCATGAGCTGCAAATGCTGAAAAGGTGAATAGATGCACATCCAGGCTACCAGCTGGGACTTATTACCTCCCACAGTGGGTACTCAGTGCTGCTTAGCACCCTCTGAAAGACACAGCATTTGCTCAGCAGAGCTTTTCTTTCTGAGTTGGAGGTGGGCAGAGCCAAGCTCTGTGTCACTTCTTCCCTCTTCTGCTTGGCTCTAGCTTGGAAAATTACTCTTTCACTGTCAGGACTAGCAAAGTAATTTGCTCCCCCTTTCCCCTCCCCCATCATTCAGCTGAAGTGGAAAGAGGATGGGAACACATGAGAGTCCTGCTGTTTGAGCAGAGCATTCTGGTTCTGTCTTTAGCCCCAGGGGGCTCAGCTGTGCAGTAGAAACAGCTGCCTGACAACCCCCGGGCTGGTACCAGCAAAAATGCTGTTTGCAGGTGCAGCATGGACTATTGCAGGACAAGGTCTGCTGCTATCTGGCTTGTGTTGTGGGTGAGACTTGAGGAGTTAAAGGCTGCTGTGGTGGCCACAACAGGGCCATACTGAGCCAGAGACCTCTGGTGATAAGAATATTTGCTGACGTTACTGATAAGAATGTTTGCTGACGTTACTCAGGAAAAGCCTGACCTCAGAAGCTGGGATTTAACTGCTCTGTGTCTCTCTAAACTGGCAAAAGGAGATGTGCTGTGAGTTGACTGTTCATCATGTGGGCAGAGGCTCAGTACCACAAGCATATCATCACTAGTCGTATCTAAGCATGTGTGTAAGCACAGCTGATACCGTGTGGCACCAAAGGAACCCAGGTTCTCACAGCATTCATGGTACAGGTGTTGTGGTGCTTGGCCCCAGTGTCTGCCTGGCCATGCTGTCTTCCCAAAGCCCCAGGTACCTCCTACTCTGTGCTTCCACAGGGACCTGATCTCTGAGGAGCTGAGATTTACCCAGTCTCTTGAGCAGTGAAGGACAGCTTGGATGCTATTTGCCCATCACCATGCTGGTAGTGTGCTTCCCCTGCATCCTGAGAGCAGGGCTGTAAGTGCTGGAAGGGGTCAGTGGCAGACAAGAGTCTTGGGACAGGCTGTGCTGGAGAGAGGACTTCATTCCTGACAGAAAGAATGGAGGGTGGAGTGCCTCTCTCTGCACACGCAGTCTGTGGTGGTGACTCTCAGGAAGAATTACACTCTCCTAGAGACCAGACTGACTGGAGCAAAGGATTATGAGGAAATACACCTTGTGCCTTTCACCTAGAGCTTGATGCCACAGCCCTGGCTGATGGGATGGTAGCTTGTTGACCTGTCATGAAGGTTGAGATGATGCTGCTGGATGTGAACTGCTTGTCTCTGGCCAGGATGTTGTACAGAGCTCCAACACCTCAGCTGATGTTCTCCATAGTGAAGGCAGCCTGGGTGATGTGTTGCTGGCATTTCACTTTGAAGGTTTTGTCCTTCAAAATATTCTACCTGCTGAGTGACTCAGTGAGTGACTCACCTGCTCTGCCCCCCCAGCAGCTCTTACCTCAGGGCTGTCTCAGAAGGTGTTTTTCTGCCAGGGCGTTCATGGTCTAACCACAGCCCTGATGCTGCTGCTGGCAGGGAAAATGAGGCAGCAGCAAAGCTGAGTCAAACCTTGGGCATCTGAAGGAGGAGGCAAACCCCAGGGAGTGCCATGCTCTTCCCTCTGGCATGTGAGTGTTTTTCCCAGAGCACTGAGAGCTCTGCAATGGTTCTGTGGCCCTACAGTGCTTCCAGCAGTTTTCCTAAGCTCTGAGGCCCTTTAGGTCCCAGCCCCACTCCTGCTGGGAGAGCCTTCAGATGTGTTATCAGAAGTGATGTGCCCCTCTCCTCACAGAAACAGTGGACAAGCAGTTGCTCAGATCACTCCTTTACTAGTTGGGGAATTTTATCCAGCCTGCCTTTGGCCACAGCCCTGACTGGGCGTGGCATTAGCAAGGGACTGAAATCAGTATGAGAGTCTGCATCCCTCTGTCTTACACTTTGAGTCACTAACCCTCAATAGCTTTCCCTACTGCAGGAGTGGGAGAGAGAGGAGAGCACTAGCAGATGGTTTTAGAGGGAAGCATGTTCATAAACTAAGCTCCTTAAGGGACTTCATTCTCTCTCTTACTGTGAGTTAGAAATTACTTGTTCTTTCAGGCTTTGCTCTAAAATGCTGCCTCAAACATTGTCAGGAAAATGTCATCACATTAAAAATATGTGTGATGTAGTATGTGTTTACTGCAATTTACTTGCACTATTAAAAAGAAAAAAAACCCTAATGATTATAAAATAAAGCCTGAATATTAAGAGCATGATGACAAAAAACACCCCTTACATCAAAACAGTAATTACCACTGGGACTGGAACAAAGGAGCAGAGGGACAATTTTGGGCAAAGTTGCTTTGCTGGCTGAGAGAGAAGATGGTGCTGCCCAGTCTTCCAAACAGAGTCAAGGTCTGTGTACACTGCCTGGTCACTGCTGGGAGGACAGGCAATCTGCCCTCAGAACCATGGGACTGTGGGAGAGGGGCTGTGGCACTCACAGCAAACTGTGCAAGAGTCAGGGGGCCAAGAAGCAGGGAGGGTGCTGCCCTCCTTGGAGCTGGAAGCTGCTCCCTGTCCTGGCTGAGCCAAGTCCTTTCTGCCTGGAAGTCCCTCTCTCCTCCCTTGGCCTCCTTCCATGGCTTTCCACAGAGGACCCTGAGGGAAGGACTTGTCTAGCATTAATTGTTCCTCTCCCTGTTGAGGCCCATGGAATCTATTGCCCTGTGTTTGCCTTAGTTGGCAAGCACAGGGAAGGGGAGACTGGTCCATGGTCACCCCTCATGTCCCAGGCATGCAAGTGTCTTGCCATGGCTCCTGAACTGGGGAATTGAGCTCTTCAGGCCTTCTTTGCTTTCCTGAAGGAGAAGTGTTGATTTGTTCTGCTTCCCATTAGATTTGCAGTACAAGGAACATAACCTTACAATGACTGGAGCTCACACAGAATCCTGACTTACTGGCTCAGACTTGCTAAAACCTTGCTCAGAAAGCAAGTGGGACAGAAAGTGGGACAGATCAAAGTGCCTCTCTGCCTTCCGTGCTTCTCTGAATCATCTCTGCCTCTCTGTCTCTCTCTTTGCTGATTCAGATCCATTTTGGTCAACTCTCACATTTGTATTAGGAAAAGAGTATTTTTTTCCTACAGAATAAGGAGGCAGGATTGATGGCAGGGGATGTTTTGGGGTTTAGGGACAGATGAGAGATTAAGGTTACCTGGATGGGACCTCTGTTTGACTCAGCTACAGGTTCCTCAGAGAGGCTTGGATGTGCCACAGTTTAAAAATCAATAAAGTAAGGTTGGATTTAAAGCAGATGCTGTAAATCAATCAGATGTGATAAGCTCAAGATGAGAACTGCTGGCCTGGGCCACACACAATTTAGACTAGATGACCAGGCTCTCCTGGCTTTAGCAGTAATTCCTAAACATGTTGAGTTTCTCTTCATTTGAGGCTTCTGAAATTTGCTTTGTTGATCTATGTGATTTTTTTCATTTATCAACTAAACCACTGGGCAAACAGATACTGGTCATTTCAGAGGTCATCAGGGCAAGTGAGGGCAATCTTTGTACCCCAGCTGAACTTGGTTCCATTTCTTGTAGCAGCAGGGAGGCATCTCTGATGTTTTTGGAAACAATTTGTGTTTCCTGCTGTTAAGTTTTGTGGGGAGCTTAGCTCCTTCCACCCTTGTGCTACACGTGCACCTGTACCTGTGTGATGGGCAGAACAGGAGTCAATCAGTGCAAGCAGCAGCCTTGTGACACCACAGATGAGATTCTTGGTGACAGAGGACAGTCTGATGTGGTCTGGGCAAATCCTAAGCAGAACTTGCTTTTCACATGTGGTAGGCAGAGGAGGAGAGACCACTGAAGCCAGCCTGGGAATTAATGGTTCTGTAGCCTCAGATAAGTGCTGACACCAAGCAGGGATGGAAGTACTGTTATTAGCTTGGATATTATGAAACTCGGTTTGCAGGGATTTACAGTGCTCTTCAAATATTAAGCACATGGCACGAGTGCCTTGTTTGCCTGGATGGGATGATGCAATGCACAAGGATCTGCTGATGTCAGTAGATTTCTTCTACTGCAAGTCAAAAACCCATATGGCTTGAACACCGGACATAGGACACATAGGAATTAGGAAACAAACCTGGCACCCTGACCCCTTCCTAGTCTCTGTCTTTCCTTGCCTCTGTGCCAGGGTAAATGAAGACTGCTAAAGAGCATAAATCCAACTTTTAAACAAGTTGCTCAAAATTATAATAGACTTCATCTCCTTCAACAGACTCTAGGCAGGCTAAACTTTGGGAGCTCCAGAGAGGAGTCAGTTGCAGAGTCAAAACTAACCCAGTACTTCCTCCCTCCCCTTGCTTTCTGAATGATGTTCCAGGCCTTTTTTACCTGTCACAGCAAATAAAACCACTTTGTCCTACAAGGTGGGTAGTATATGAATATTTTGGGTTGAAAGTGCTTGAGCAACCCATGGAACATATTTATTAGATTTCATCATTGTTTCCTGACAGAACGTAGTTTTTTAGAGGACTGACTGTAATCAAGTTTTTCAGGAATGCTGCTTCTATCTACTGTCTTGCACGCTTTTGGAAAGCATTTCCTATGGATGAGTAATTTGCCTTGTGTGACAAGATTAACCCGTGCAAGTAAGACAGAAGCTTTTATCTCCTTACCCCTGTGCTCCCATGGTGTTAGGACTTGATGAATTTTCTTTTCCACACCTTTATGGCCAGCTTCCTGGCTCTAGCACCACAGTTCTCTTGTGCAGTGACATAATCACTGTCCATGTTTGCTTTATTAAGCTTGTCAGTGGTGATGCAGCTGGTGCTTCTTGGTACTTTTGTTGGTAGCTTTCTCCAAAAGATGGAAAACTGAATGGGCTGTGGAGCCTGCACTCCACTGTGCCTCAAAGGTGGCAGAAGACAGAGATGTGCTGGCAGGTCAGTATGCAGAAAGATGATGCTGCCATTGCTTGGTCTATAAACAAAGGACTTCTGTTTCCAATGCCAAGAATCCCCAGCCTTTTTCCAAGCTGTGACTCTGTCTGGAAAACAAGCCTGGGCCCAGCTGGGTGAGTGATCTGTGTGCTCACTGGTGTATTTTGCCCACAGTTCCTCTCCAGATGAAGCATGGCAGACATCAATGAGCCACATGCAGCAAGGGCTGTGGGTGATGTTGGGCAGAGCCATCCCAGCGTGGGCTCAGCCCCAGCTTTGACTCCTGTCCCAGAATAACAGGAAGGGCGCAGCAGTCAGCTGGCTTTGGACCCATCACATGTTGAGGGGATCCGTTCTGTTTGTTGAAATGAATTGCCCCAGAGCTGGTGGGAGGGCTCCAGGGAGTCACAGGGCAGCCTTTGCCTTGACTTTGTGTTTTGTTAAAGAGCTCATTTGAAGGTGTAGGATGTCCTGCCCAGCCAGTTGTGCTGTTCCCGTGTGTAATAACTCTCACAGCTTGGGAGCAGGAACGTCTTCCAGCACTCAGTTCTACCAACCAACCAACCAACTCCCCCCTACTGCTGAATCTCGTTATGTCTTTGTCAGCAAAGCTGATAAACATTCCCTCCCACCCCCTGCTCTGCCTCTTCCCCCACCTCATGACACTTTGCCATGTCCAAGTTAGACCTGGCTGCTTTACTACTTGTCTGTTTTGAAAGATGTTTCCACACCATTGTTACAGAAGCAATGGGGAACATGTACTCTAATAAAGAATGTAGCAACATAGATAGTGAATTCTTTTTTATGTGGGTAGAAGTTTAGAATTAGTTCTCTGGATTTCTGTATTTTTATAATCAACAAGGTAGCTGAACAGAACAGTTAGAATTGTCCCATGTTTTCCAGCAAGGGATTTGAATTTCCCATGGTAATGGGTTTGAGCGTGTACCAGCTTGATTTCTTAGGAAAAAGGAACATTTTCTCTTCTACGAAACATTTTCAATGCCATCAGGCTAAGAATAGCCATCTTCTTTCTGTTTCTTCTCAAATTTCAGAAGTATGGCTTATATTTTATTGTGCATGCAGTACAGAGATTATTTTAGATGAAATACCACTCTGTTCTGCTGAAACATGAACAGCTCATAGTGCCTAATTCTGTGGTTTTTTTTTTCATTCCTTAACCAAAATTAATTCACAAATAAAAAAAATTGTGCCTTGAACATGGCTCTTCTCTCCTAAGCACATCAATTCCTTGATGGCCCTACAGTGAACAACAGTGCTGAAATAGTTCAAGTGGCAAACAACTCCCTGGCTATGAATTTAAGCACTGAAACAAAACCCTACAGTTTCAATGACAACTTTCAAGAACAGAGCCAAGGTTCCAGTGCTGTGGCCTAGGGGATCACTATGATTGCAGGGCTGGTGGAGCCAGCACAGCTCCCTGCAGAGCACACAGGGGCAGTGCCAGTAACACAGGGACTGCCCAGAATGCTAGAGAGTAAAGGCTGCAGAGCAAGGAACTGAAGCTGTACCCTTTGCTTCCTCAAAACAGAAGTGTTGGAAGCAGGACATTACCCCAAAAGGGCTTTTTGACCTGGAGCAGCTGTGAGGACGTTGTTTATACCTTGGAGCATCTCAGAAGGGATAGTTGGGGATAGGCTGGATATCTAAGCTACTCCTCTGGTACCCAGAGCGGTAGCCAAGAGTGCCATGGTGCTCTCAGCTGCACCTGAGCCATGACACACTGATGGGGAGTGGCAGTGGAGGGGGTTGAATCCACTGAAAAAAAGCCATGATCTAGGATCCTGGGCCACTGTCATACCTCCTTACCTCCCTTTGGGAACAGCAGGCTGGCCCTCCTGCTCTGTGCTACCCTCCTCACCCTGCAGGAATCACACAGAGGGGCTGCAGGGTCAGGGTTCCAGGGCAGGAACATTTTTGGCTGCAGCAACATGTGTGCTCCATCTCTCTGCCTGACAACAAACACCTTGGCCCTCCAAGGGGAACAGAGACAACTTTTCAAGAAAGCCAACTGTTATTTATGCATATTTTAAAATACATTTTGTTCAGATGCACATCCTTGCCAGCCTTGTTTAGGGAAGTTGTAACAGTATCTGGCTTCTTTTTGGTCTTGTGTACAAGACGAGGAAGTTTTCATCTGTGCCTTTAAAAAAAACCCGCATCTCTGCCAAGATGTATTAGGAGAGCTGTAAAAAAGGAGTCATCCTGTTCCAGGACAGCGAGGCTTATGTAACAGGGAAATCCTAACAAAAAGATACTCCCCCACCCTGCACATGCTTTTCCAAGGCACATGCCACTCCAGGGTTTTCAGCTGCTTGATTTGTATTTTGATCACATCTGCCACTGGTTTATTCGGATGTATTTACAAATATGTTCTTCCCCATACCCTCGTTTGTACATGCCATAGAACATCTTTATAAAATGCAGCATGGCCCTCACCTCACCACAAGGATCTTTAAATAAAATATATTGTAAAGTGCCGGATACAATTCTTTTAAAAAATACTGTTCTCAGTAAAACAGATACTTGGCCACTGCATTAGCAGCTTTATGTATTGATACATTTTTAGCACAAGTCTATTTCTGTCAGGTGAGCGGGAGGCTCTCATAGCACCCCTCTAGCTCTCCAGTTTCAAGTCCAAAGGCTTCAGAAAATGAGGCAAAGGCAGGTTATCCAGAGCCTCTGGGAAGTGCTCAGGTGAAATGGTCCTGATCAAGACACGCATGGCTCCGACAAACAACGATGGGGGAGCTAAGCCCACCAGGCACTGGAACCTGTTCTCCCCCAGGAGGTCCTGCCACTGCTGCCGGTTGTCCAACAGTTGCTGTTTCATTGCAAACTTGAGGTCCGGAGGCACGAAGAAGAAGAGGCAGTCGAGGCAGAGGAGCTTGGCACGCATGTTAGCTGCGGGCAGGTGGGCGATCTGCTGCAGCAGGGTGTCGAGGGGGGTGTTCCCAGCGCTGTCCTGCAGGCAGGGCGACGCGCCGTGCCCCAGCAGCAGCAGCAGGCACTCGGGCCGCACCAGTTCGCAGGCCACATGCAAGGCTGTCTTGCCGCCCTCCACGCGGCTGCAGCCCTGGCGGTCCAGGTGGGCGGCTCTGTCACCCGGGGGCAAGGCTTGGATGGCCTTGAGGATTCGGAAGAGCACCCGCACGCGGTTGTAGCGGACGGCCATGGCCAGGTGCGGGGCCGACTGGCAGCAGCTGAAGCTTTGGCTGGGCACGGCCAGGGCGCTCTGGGGGAACTTAGTGAGCAGGTGCCGGGCGTAGGGCTGGTGGTCGTGCACCAGCGCGTAGAGCAGCGCCTCCGAGGGCGAGTACAGGCTCACCTTGCCCCCGTCCTCCCAGTGGAAGACCTCCATGGTCCGCATGTCTTCCAGGAACCACACGGGCAGCAGGTCCCTCACCGCCTGGTAGAAGGCGAAGGAGGATTTCTTGCACTGCTTCTGGGACTGGGCGCCGCAGCCGCCGACCCAGCGGACGCTCCAGGGCATGGCGTGCGGCCGGGCTCCGCCGGGGGCTGCCTCCCACCATCGGCCCGGACCTGCGGGAGCGCACGGGCGGTCAGTGCCGGGCGGCCGAGGCTCCCCGGGCTGCTTCCGGGGCTCGCCGGGCTGGCCCGCCCGTCTCCCCGCCGGCGCGGGGGACAGCGAGCCGCCGCGGCACCCCGGTGCAGGAGACACCCGTACCCCGTAACCCTCCCTCCCTCCGTCCCTGCTCCGACTGCACGGGACGCCCGTGTCCTCGGTACCCGGAGAGCCGGTACGCGGAAACGGCCTCCCCTCAGCGCACAGGACGCCCGTGTCCCTGGCGCACGGGAACCCGGTACGCGGAAACGGCCTCTCCGCGGTGCGCTGGACACCCCTACTGCCGTGCACGGAGACCCGGCACAGGGCAACGGCCTCCCGGCAGCGCACCGGACGCCCCATATCCCTGGTGCACGGGGACCCGGTGCACGGGAACGGCCTCCCTCCCCCCGGTTCCGGCGCTCACCTCCCCGCCGGTGCCGCGGTGCCGCCCGTGCCGTGTCCGCCGCAGTGAGGGGCGGGAGGCGGGAGCGCCGCGCGCCGCCGCGGGGCCCTTTTATCCGCCCCCCCGGCCGGGCGGTGAAGGTCGGTCAGGACCGGGGAACTGTCCGGCCAGCGCCGATTGGCCGCCGCCCCGGCGCCCCGCCCGCCCATTGGCTGCGCCGGGAGGACGGGGCCCGGCGCCGGCGCGTGCGTCACGCGAGGCAAAGTTCCAAGAAACTTGGCTGAGGGCTCGGAGTCCCGCGGGGGCGGGGCGGGAATGCCGCGGGGCAGCGGCGGGCCCGGGACATGGGGGTCCCGGGGGAGTAGGGATCGGGGCTCCCGGGAGCAGGAGGTCAAAGGGATATGGGGTTCCTGAGGTATGGGGGTGTGGGGTTCCGGGGATGTAGGGAGCGGGATTCCCGGGGTGTGAGGTCCCGGGGATATGGGGTCCCAGAGGTATGGAGTCCAGCTACATGGTGTCCTGGGGCTATGGGGCCCTGGGGATAAGGGATGCAGAGAGCAGAGGGTGCAGAGTCCCGGGGCATGGGATCCTGAGTCTAGGGGACGTGGGGCACACCAGGGCCTGACACACGGGTCAAGGACACACGGCCTCTGGGCCACAGCGGGCCTGTGCCCAGGGGCTGTGGGACACCCGGCCTCCTGGGCCTGACAGGCTGCAGACGTGCAGCGCCCGGGTACACGGGTGCCAGGGCAGCCGGTGTCACACCCCCTGCCTGCCCCGGCAGGGCCCAGCCTGGCCTGTGCCAGTTCTTGGCTTGCCCCCTGCCCGCCCCCATGCGTAGCTCGGGCTGGGGCCTGGCACTACCCTTTGGTCAGCGCACGTGTGCACACACATGCTTGTTGCTAAACTTGTGGCTCTCAAATGTCTCCAGAGAGTGACATTTGCCTGCAGCCATTCACTCTGACAGACACCTGTCGAGTTTGGGCTACAGAACAGCAAGAAGATGGTCATGGTGTGGGGTGAGCCCAGCACTGCCCACAGCCCTGCACCAGGGGCTTCCCTTGGGCACCTGCAGTCCCTTGGCCCTAAAATGCATGTGTACAGGTAAGAGTCACATACTGGGAAAGCAAGTTCTGGCATTACTGGGATCTGCTGTCTCATAGACCTCTTTACTGATAGCAAATACTGGGATCTGCTCCAGTTTTGACCCCCTGAGAGCATTCCCCTCTTCTTCTGTATGTTTGGCCCCAGTGTCACCCCCTCTTGCAGCCATTTGTCCTCTCAATGAGGAAGATCAGACTCTGGCATCTGCAGGTGGGTGATGCCAGTCGTTGATGGGTTTGCAGGCCACAGCTCTGGTTTCTCTGTCCTTGGAGTTGTCCTGCTGCTGCTGTTTGCTGCTGGAATGCGAGACACTCGTGCACACTGAGGGGGATCACCAGGCAGGGGTGAAATGCTCTGCTTCTCTGCAGCCCTCTCCTTGAAGCTGCTCAGGGAGGCAGAAAGGGAGCCCACATCACGCTATAACTGTCCTGATGACCCTGATGAGTACGAAGCTGGCAAGGAACAGCCATCCCCTTTGTCGTGCCTCTTCTGAGCCACCATTCAGCCAGGGAAACAATGCCTGAACTGTGCTTGGTTTGCTTTGTAATTTCTTCCCTGCCACGTGATGCTCACACCAAACCCTTGGGATCCGTGTGAGGGGGTGCAGGCAGGTGGGGGAGCCGGGCAGGATACTGCATGCCACTGTCACACTTAAAAACTCTTGCTGACCACATCTGAGGGAAGAGAATAAAAGAAGGATAACATCCACTGATCTGCTTTGCCAGAGAGAATTACGTCCAGCGTTTGTCAGCACGATTCGTCATCCGAGGATCCCCGCGGATCCACGACAGCTCCTGGCGTCTTGGATGTCAGCCACGGCACAGAAAATCCTCTTTCACTGCTTGTTTCCGATTCCAGGTGAAAACCCATTAAAGGCAGCCGCTTCACCACTCCCTGCTACCACCAGGGCACTCCCCTGTCAGTCACATCCTATCACTGCAGCCGTGGGATCATTTATACCAAAGTGCAGGATTGAAAGAAATGGTTTAAAATAGCTGCTTCTACAGCCTTCCTTCGTGTCTGCCCGTGCCTTGCTGCCTATAGCTGATGGCACTGGTACCCACCACATCTCCATGTGCCACCTGCTCAGGGGGATGCCCTGATGAGGATCTCAAATCCTTTTCTAGCTGTTGCAAGGACATTGCCATTGATTTGGATGTCCAGTGTGGTGATGTCAGGTTGCCCAGCCCTTTCTACTCATCCTCCACATATGCCTGGGCAAGCCAGGTAGTGTCAGAGCCCAAAGGCAGGGCATTAGCACAGTTGCAAAGCCGAAGTGGCTTTTGTGTAGGAAATGAATGTCTTTGGTGTAGAAGTGGAACTGTTATTCATGGGCCAAGCTTTTGTATGGAGGTGTTGTGAATGGTTACAACCATAGTGTCCTTTGGGCCCTAGCACTGGCTTAAAAATAGGCCAGAGCATGCCAAGGCCTTTTGACAGCTGGCAGGTAACCCTTTGCAAATTGTATTTGTCATATACATTTGAAGTGCCTGTAGGAAAGGCAGCCTGTCTGTGGGCTGCACTGGATTACATTTGCCCCCAAAATTGTTTACAGGGCACGGTGCTCAGCACTAGTGACAGGACAGCCCAGAAAAGTTTTCCTTTTCTGACATGTATATTTTTTGCACAGACCCATGAACATGACTTGTTTCTTTGCAGTCCAGCCTGGTTTTAATCACTTTGAATTAAGTAACTGATCTTATTACCGATCCGACTATGAGAGGGCTTATCACAGGTTCCTTGGCACATGACAGAGATTACTCTGTCGGGGCAACCACATCCGAGTAACGTGACGTATTCTCTCAGAGCTATTTTCATCTTCACCCTCCTCCGGGACCTTGATCCTTTGGTTTCTCCAGCCAGTGACCAACTAAAACCTTCTTAATACTACGGAAACCCCAACTACGTAATCGGACAAAGGGAAAAGCTTTGCCTTTTCTCGTAGCAGACGTCATTTGCTTCCTAAGGCTTTCATTAAATCGAGGGCAGGATAATTTTGACTTAGTGGATGTGACTGTGGGTATAATTAAAAGCAAAATAAAAATAGGCACTAGCAGGGAGTACACTGAACATGGTCTAGTGCAGGATTTGAGCACGAGATTGAAGCTGGGAAAAGAGTACATCCCTCATTCTTGAACAGGGCTGAAGATACAGGGTTTACTCCAGTCCTTGCAAGGAATTTGTACATGGGTTTGACTCCTGAACACTTACCAGTCTCCTCTGGGAAAAGGCAGGCTCAGGACCAAAGGTCAGCAGAGTTTGGACAACAGCTCCAGATCCCTGGTGGGCTGGAGCAGCACAGCTGCCACTTCACTTTAAGCCTTTGGGATCTTCATCAAAAAGTCAGAGAGAAATGTCTGATGTCCTGTTTAGCTAAAACTGCACATCTTCAGAGTGGAGGAGAGCTAGGGGTTTTGCAGTAGGGGCACTGGGCTGGAATATTCACACTGTATGTTCCCCCTCTCGCCACAGGTACATCACTGATCTTCAGTTTAATCTCTCTGTGCCACCAGCATCCCACCTGCACACAGGCTGCAGTAACGCTGCTTTGACCATCCTGTTTCAGCTGGTGAGTTCTTTAGGTCAGGGATAATATGCAAGTATATAGTTCTGATCCTTGGGGTCTGGGACCTGCGTGGGGAACCCTCTGCTCTGCTGTGTTAGACAGGGGACAGAGACTGGTCATCCTGTGGGGACACATGGTGGCAGAGCTGCTGGCAGTCACCAGACAGGATTTGTTCTCCTTTGGTGAGGACATGCCATGTGAGGAGGTGGATGGCAGCCCCAGGCACTCTGTTCAGCTCTGATGAATAATAGCTCTTGCTGACACCTCGTGGAAGCCTCACACAAACATCTGCTCAGAAACCTTTTGGTTTCATTTCTTCTGCTGCTGCTGGTTCCCCACCTGATGATTTTCCTTTCGTTTCTGTCATCTCAGGGCCCTTGGCTGCCTGCAGCATGAGGAATGGGAAGGCAGCAAGGGAAACTGCCTGGGGCTGCCTGATAAGGAGGAGTGCACATGTTCTTCCTGCACGGTCGTGAGTGAGGGCTGTTCACTGTGGATGGCTGTTGCACATTGGATGCAGAGAGGAGAGCACCTCCCTCCTATATCCACCTGGGTCTGTAACACCTGGGTCACGTACATGCCTTTTGTGTGTCTCTTTGCCCATCTCCATTTTTCAGGGGAGCATTTTGGCAAGTGGCTGTCCTTTCATGTCAGAATATCCAATCAGTTCGGAAAAGATACAGAAGTTTTTCCTGGGAAGTGCAAAAATATTTTCATTTGAGAAACAAGACAGCTGATTAGAGAGTCAGCAGTGATCTGGGTTGGGGCAGTGCTCCTGGCTCCCTAGCTGGAATCATCAGACAACATCACCCTGTCCAGGGGAGGAGTCATGGCCTTGAACCTCACCCTGTTCTCCTGACTCACCATTGCACTGCCTTGCTCAGCATGCACCTCTTCTTCCTCCTCAGTCTCCATTTGTATTACAGTCAGTCTCTGCTTGCTTGACTTGGTGTGAATCACCGTTTCACACTGAGCCTAAGCTACCCATAACCTTGGCTGCTCTGCTTTCTCTGCTGTGTTATAGGGTCAGCTCCCTCCTGACCCATGCCATGAAAGAAAAATCTGCTTTGGAAACAACAAAGTGAGCAGGTCTTCTCTTGTTATTCTTGTTTCTTGGCTGCTGCTGAGCAAATTCCAAAAGTCTGCATCCCAAATGGTTCTTGGTGGAGAAGGTTGCCCAGAGGGGTTCAGGAGTCTCCTTCTCTGGAGATATTAGAAAGTTGCCTAGACACAATCCAGAGTAATGTGCTTCCAGGGACTCTGCTTGAGCAGGGGGTTTGGACTAGATGACCTCCAGTGGTCCCTTCCAACCTTACCCATTTTTTATTCTTGGGAGCCCAAGTGAAGCTGTGATACATTTTGTTTTGGAAAGGAAATCTCTCCACCGGCTAGGTAGGAAGTATATAATGTGAGGGTTGACTGCTGTCAGACATCAGTCCCAGCTGATGAGAGGCTGAATAAATGGCTCAGCTGGTGTCAAGGATTTGTTCATGTTGCCCACCAGTGACATTACCCAATCTTTAAGGCTTTGAAATTTATTTTTTATTCTGGTTCCTTGATAAAATGGTCTGGCAGAGTGAGGTGGGCAGTGAGGTGATGAGTTCCTTCAGCTGCAGCTGTTTTGCAAGCCCTCAGGGATGCTCACAGGCTGTCATCAATGTCCTCTTCACCTTGGCTGGGTTCACAGCCCACCTCTCATTAAGCCTTGATTTTGGCACCTGTAACAAAAGAGCCACGTTCATCCTTTTGGAAACTTAGGGAAACTCCCAGAGCTGCAGCAGAGATTACGTTTCATCCAGCATATTAGAGAGGGAAGCTGAAAAGTGTGCTTGGCCCTTAAAAGACTAAAAAGTACCTTTTGGGGAGCCTTTCTGTTTTGTAAGCAAGAGGTCAAGAGGGGTCAGAGAGCTCTTGGTGCCTGTGGATGATTTTGGCCTTCAGCTTGATGTTGGTTGTTAAAAATATTTTCCCAGATGTATTAATATGACCAGACTGGATTGCATCTGAGCTGAACATTGTGAGCCTGAGGCAGGACATAAATATAGAAGCAAAACAGGCTGACATAAGAGTCATCTGTCCTCTTCTACACAAGAAGTGAAGGGGAAAGAGAGGGAACTTACTCTGTTGCAATTTTTAGACACTTCCAGGAATTAGCCTGAGCCTCAGAGAGTGCCTGCACAGGGTCCTGAGGCACAGGAGCCCCCATGTATCCCTCTCTCAGCCCCTGGTGTGCTGTGCTACAGGACTGCACACTCAGCACATTTTTAACCCAGGGTCAGATCTGCCTAGACAAGGTCTGCAATCAGGAGTGACTATTTGTTTGATGTGTTTGCCTAACAGGATTACCCTTATCATAATGATATAGCAACCTGGCCTTGGCAGAGCAACCCCCAAGGGCACAAGGGGTCATACCCTTGCCTCCATTGCCCCAAATATACACAGTGTAGCTTGTCTCTTATCGTGCAATATCCAACCATGCTTCAGTTGGCATTCAGTGCTCTGCTTTGGGAAAGAGCAGTTGTGCCAGGTACTGCTGCCTGCTGACATCACACTTGGCATTTCTCTCTCCCCACCTGAAAAAAAAATCAATAATATTCAAAGGTTAGAAAAATGATGCAGTGTTTTATAATTAGAGAATAGGATGGCTTCTCCAGTGGGAATTGCTCTGAGCAGGTATCTGATTGAATTCAATGTGAATTTATTGCCCTGGCTCCCTAAGAACCAATGAATTGCTTGCCTTTTGTATTATATATCATGAACATGCCTTAAAATAATTACAAATTCATCTGTTTGTCTATAAAAGTATACCTGTGATTATTAAATTTTGCTACTTAAAACATTCAAGGAAGGTTCAGGATGAAAGCTCAGTTTTCCTGCAGGTAAGTAGGATAAAGGTTTTGCTAAAGCAGAGCCTGGCTCTGTAGGGGACTGGCACCCAGGCTTATTCACTCCAGCTTCTGGCCAGGCTGGGGACACCTCCGTGTTCCCTGTTGGTGTCATTTCAAACCCAGCCCTTTTCAGGCTGGCTGATGTGAGCCTGCCCTCACCAGCTCCCGGGCTATTTGCGGAGGCAGAACCTGCCGCTCGCTATGTGCCGCTTCCAAAACAAGCAGGATCCTCTGTTTATAAAGTGCTGTAATTGGCCTGAATGAAACCTGTGGTTCAGGCTGTAGGGCCCAGGACTGCTGATGCAGCAGCACCCTAATTCCAAGCTGTGCTGCTGGGAATGCCAAAACAGCTTTGCATAAAGCTGAGGGATGTGTAGGTACATAGTGTTAGCGGTATGTTCACAAGCTCCTGGTTTCTGGAGCAGGCTGTACTTGTCAGGGCTGTGTAGATCCCCTTCTCTAGATGAGGTTTGGATGGAGCCTCCTTGGAGCAAAGCAGAGATATCCTCTTTCTGCAGCTTCACTGTGTAGATGCTTGGGTTGCCATGGGGAGCATTACCCTAACCATCCTTTTTTTTCCCCAAGGCATTTGTAGCTGGGATGTGAGCGGGGCTCTGTGACTCAGAAATTACCTATGCAACCATTGGGCCCAAATGATTTGAGTTCACCTGTGATTACTCTATCTTTAATTTTAGTGGCATATGTGGCTGTTCAGACCCTGCTATTCACCATGGAACTGTTCTGACCTCGTAGCTCATTGCAGGACAAACTCCTGTCTAAGATAAAGCAAAGCAGGCCCCTCACTTTTGTTTAGAGTCTGGTACCTACAGTATAATGCTCACCCAAAGGTTGTACTTGATCTGGCTTTGCTGTAAGAAACCCCTCTGCTATTTCAGTTCTAAAACACAATAGATATATGGCCAAGCAGAAAGATTAAAAAAAGAACTGGCTAATGCTTTGTGTGTCTTAGAGGACTTATTTTTATTCCCATTTGTTCATTCTCTCTGCTCTTGGCTGCTGCTGGGCCTGTTGAAATAACAAACAGGGATGAAGAAAGAGGGCAGCTCTGTCATGAGCTTCCTTCGGTGGGAAGTGGCTGCGGTGCAGCAGTTAACTCCAACAGTGACTGCAGCCTCCGCCGCTCTGCTGCCAGCAACCCAACGGGAAACACGTCCTGTTTTTCTGAAAAAAGAATAGATTATCAGTCAAAAGCCTTTTTGCTGAGAGTGGTGTTTAGAAAGAGTCTGTCTTTTGCTTTGTATAAAAGTAGTCAGAAATCTTCTAATGCTGCATGCAGCTGCTCTGCTGCCAAGAAAACCTCCCGGGCCTGGTGATGAGGCCTCTGCAATATTTCCGGTTTCTCTGTAATTACTTTCTAATTAAATTTTCAAATCCAAGTACAATCAGGAGGTTAAACCATAGAGAGTTCCTAGTAGGGTCTTTCCATTTGCTTTTTCTTTTTCTAAATCAGTAGCTATCCCCTCTGTAGAGGTGACAGGTAATTTTGTGAATATAAAGGTGCTTAAAATCAGGGTAGCAATGCCTTTTACCTAATGGATTCAGCACTAGTGTAATTTTATGCACTCTCCATCTGGAAGCACTGCTTTTGCATAGAAATTGTAGTAACTGCCTGATCAGATTTATCCATTAGTATGTCTGCTCATGGCTTATTAAGTGGCTGGGGCATTAGGGTCCAAGCTTCCCTTGGCAAGATTTTCCTCTACTCCTCCACATGCAATTTAGGGAAATGGGAGGACTGATGTTTCCAAGGTGTTGCAAAAGTTTTGTGATGCCTCCACCCCAGAAAACAGAATTTAAAAAAGGTCTAAAAAGATGATTGGGAGATGAGATACATGACAAAAACTAGCCACATGTAAGAAGTGAAGCTGAGAAACAACTGAACTCAGCTGCTAAGCACTGCACAAAGGTCAGCTTGCTCCCTGCCACCCCCTGAGCCATGCAGGGGCCCCAGTAGTCTCCTCCCCTTTGGCTCTGCTCCCTGGACCCCTCCTGTAGCCCTGCTTGGGTACCGGGACCAGGACAGGCTGACTGGGCTCATCATTGCCTTCCATCTCCACAGCAGGGCTGCCCACAGTGGAGCAGTCACCATTGAGGCAAACAGGGTGTTTGGATCATATGCAGGGTTTTTTACTGCAGAAAGGTGTGAAGCATGCTTGGACAAGGTCTTGGGCTCCTTCAGGCTACTTTGCAGTGCTGTGAGCAGAGCCCATCCAGGCTATCCCATCCCATCTGCGTGCCCCATACTTGCCAATGTGGTCTGTCACCAATGGGGGCTATTCAGTGGCTCTTGGGAGTGCTGCTGTTAGGCAGCTCACTAAGAGCTGGGTATGGCAACACCTGCTGAAGCACCCCACAGTGCAAGTGGGAATTTCAGTCATGCTAAGAAGCTTTGCAGGAGATAGATAAAATTACTCAGGCTCACCTCTTCACATCCTTGCTTTGTTGCTGTCAGCCTCTAGCCCCACTCCTGCCCCCAAAGTGGGGATGGCAGAATAAGAAGTGTCTGTGTCCTGGTTTACAGCCAGGTGTTCCAGCTTAAACCACTGAGGAAAGTGGGTCTGGGATAACAGATCAGTGTGATAAAGGGAGGTAAGCTTTGGAGTAAGGTCTGTGCTTGGGAGAAGTAGTACTGTGGTGCTGGGTTTTTTAAATGATGTCAGCATTTGAGATCTCTTAGACTTGTGTTTGGGTTAAGCCCACAAGAGATGTAAGAGTTCATTTGAGTTTACCCTGGAAACCTGGCTGCTGTCTCTGAGGCACAAATGCTCCTGGAGACAGCCTGCTCTTGTAATTCATGTATTCTGTGAAGCAGAAAGAAAAACATATTGGCCAGGGTTCAAGCACCTTTCTTGGTTGTCCTGGTGATAAGTGCCTGATAAAAGTTCAAGGTCTTTGCTTGCTTGTATAGAATAAAAGCAGCTTTGCTTAAGGTACTGCTGGCATCCATGGCCTTCCAGAGGGTGCTGATCTGTTGTTCCCAGTGTCTGGGCTGCTCTTGATGAGTGAGACAAGGTTGCATTGTGTGGGTTGTAGTTTGTCCTATGACAGAGGTGACCTTTCAGGTTTGCAGTCTGTGGCCTGCAGCAGTGGCTGTGTCGTGGCAAATATTTGCAGTAGGCTGGATGCTCCCTTTGAGGGGCTGGGGCTTTGTGGAAGGAGTTTGGGATGGTGGCACAAGCCCACTGCAATTGGCAGCCTGCAATGGCCCCTGGAAGCAGGCCAAAGGTAGCTGCTGTTAGCACCATCATTTGGTTTCAGAGTTGACAGCATGTGGAGATGTAAAGGGGAGGGAAGCCTCCTTGGTGCTGCCACTTACAGCTTTTTGTTGTCTGGGGAAGAAGGAACTGGTTCTCTCATGCTTGGTTTGTGCTCTGAGAGACTGTGTTTGAGGGCAGGATTTTTTTAGCAGAAGTGTGAGGATGGTGGTGAGGGGAAAAATGAGGCAAGGTCAGAGCAATGGGATGTGACATTCAGGTTTTCTCAGGGCTCCAGGGGGCTGAAGCAGATGTCAGAAGCTGAACTCCTTGAGTCACTTGCAGGGGTGAGGATGGACCTGCATCCCCTCTGCTGCCTTCAGCCCCTGCTCTCACAGGGCTTCCCCAACCCTGTGTGCCTGACACCATGGGCAACTTCCCAAAGCTGGAGCCTCAACTGCCTTCATTTCTTCACAGGCCAGTTAGTCATTTCCCACTTAACAAACAAACATTTTAGAGACACCGGAGAAACTGAGCCACCAAAAGGACAAAGTTCTGTTGTTTTTGAAATAGCTCATTCACCAGTGAGTTTTACTGTACAGCAGCTCAGCTGCCACTGGACTGAAACCACCCTCTGCTTGTCATACAGGGAACAGGAAAATGTGCTTCTGGAGCAGGCCAGTCTTTCAGTCACCTGCTTGACTTCCATTTAAAGTGTTGTAGTTGAGGTGGCTTTGTTCTGAGATTGATTTTTTATTCTCTCTTGAGATGTCTCCTTCCTTATATGCAGAGATCTGCCTGGGTTCCCTGAGGATGCTTGCATTGGCAGTGCAATGGAGATCTGAAGTGTGGTTGTTGCTACAAACTAAAGTCAAACAATTCCCCTCAATCCTTGAAAGAAAGAGGAATCTGCTCACCCATGTTTAACTGCTGCCTGGCTTCTGCACTTTTCTAACCTTCATTTTCACTTGTGGTCTGCCCATAGGTGTGCGCTCACACTTTCCTCCTGCTGACCTGGGCAGGGCATTGTGTGCCTGGTGTGTGGTTCCACACTGACATGGTTCTTGAAAATCCAGTGTGACTGAGGGCATGCACAGCTTGGGGGTGAATTATTGCCAGCAGTGCTGGAAATGGCCCCAGGGATCAACAGTCTTGCAAATGATCAGCTAGCCCCTTCCTCAGAGGTCCTCATAGGAAAATGTTTGTAGGGTCTAAAGTAGAAAATTGTTTTTCAAAAACATCTCAGAGAGAGGGACAAATAACCAAAAAGCAGTTAGAAGTGTTTAAATCAAATTTTAAACAGCACAGTGGACATTTTAGTTGAGAGACTTATTCTTGTCTCATTAAAAAAAAAACCCATCCAAACTTAATTATTTACCTAAAAGCTGTATCACAAGGGGTGGATGCTGCCAGCATGCAGGGCTGAGCCAGAGCTCTTGGTCCCACTGCTCCTGCTCTGTCCACAGGCTTTGGGCTGGCACAGGCACAGGGCTCCTTCCTGCCTGCCACCAGACTGGTAAACACGGCTGGCTTGTGCTCAAGCTTAGCACAAGCTCGGTCAGGCACCTGATAAATTTAAGCCAAAACCGAAGTGCATTTGGCTGCTGAGGATGGAGTTGCTGTCAATTTATTTTTCTCGGCTCAGCAGTTTCCCCTGAGATCTTCATCAACAAATCGATGTTCAGTGTCGCACTGTCTTGCCTCGGCTCCTCATCCCGGGAGCTGTGTGTCCCCTCAGGCTGGCCCCGAGGGACCTGTGGTCGCCCATGGCCACTCAGAGCAGCAGCCTGGGGCTGGCTCAGCACTGAGCTTAACTCCCATCAGAGCTGCTGGGATTCACTTCAGAGCTCAGCGAGTGCCAAGTGCTCCCTGGACTGGGACACACACCTGGCTGCCATGTGAGGGGTGTGTCACTCTTACATAAGCCTTTTGGTTGCCTCTGCACTTCATTAGGAGCCAGAATTTAACATTTTCTGCTGGACTTCCCCCTCAGCAGTGACAGCCTGACTCTGGGTCTGTGAGGTGGATTCAGGTTTTCCATTTGGGTCTTTCCAGTGACAATGGTCAGGCACAAAAATTAAGTGGTCTTTTAGCTATCTTACCCCAAATGTCAGATTCTTTCTGTCTTTTTTAAAATTATTTTAATTTTTAGGATTCTTTTCCCTAAACTCTTTAAAACTAGACAAAACCCAGAAGCTTGCTGTAATAAAACTGGGACCATGGTACAAATCATCGGGGCTCTTCCCACCGGAATTCTGGCCAAAGTTGACTTGCGGTGCCTGTTCCAACTTGCAGCAGCCTCGAGTGCATCAGCAGCCAAAGGTTCCCCCCTGCAGCACAGTGACAGCTACTGCAGGTGCCCCGTCAGCTGGAGCTCATTTATCCATGAGGATTTTTCCTGCTTTAAAAAAAAGGAAGAAAAAACAAAGCATCTTGCCCTGCTAAAATCCGGAGAAAATTCTACCGACTTCAGCAAAAGCAGATGGGATTGCTAATGTCATGACAGATTTGGCAATTATTGGCACTCCTTTTCCTTTGTGGGACCCAATCTGGGGAGTTTCCCAGGGAAATATGTTAGGCCATAGGTCACGATGTGATGACTACATCCACGAGTCAGCACCAGACATAACTTTGCTCCTCACCCATGATGAGGCATGAAGAAGAAATGGGCTAAGACTTTATGTGGTTCAAGGGACAACATAGTGAAATGTGCTGAGGGATACTGAGGCAACACCACAGCCCAATGACAGGGCTAAGAATCAAACTGTTGGACGTGGCGGGGTTTTTTGGGGGTGAATTTCGGTTGATTCTCAGTTCTGGTAATACCCCCTGTTCTGGGTGCACCTGGGACTGATGGACCTTCACATGATCCAGTCCCACCACTCTGGTTATCCCATGGGCATCTGTGCCAGTGCTTGCCAAAGCATTTGGGCTTCCTGCTGCTTCAGGCTCTAGCCAAATTTTGGCAAATGCAACTAAACGCACTACACAGAGGTCACAGACAAAATGCACTTTCCACTTTTACCTGGTTAGATCTTTTCTAAAGGAAAACTGAATTCCTGTAAAACGTGCTGCCCTTGTGCATCACCTACACTAAGAGCATCTACATGAGTATATACTGACCTGCTCCATTTTAGGGATGCAGTGGGGCTTGGCCAGCAGTTGGCAGAGGCTCATAAAGCAGTTGGGGTGCTTTGTTCCCCTCTTACATGCACATACAGACCCCCTGAGCTCTTAGCTGGCTGCTGGCACAGCCCTCAGTGTAGCACAGACTGTGTTTTCTCATGTGAAATTCAATAAATTCAGCATTTTCAGGACCTCGGCATAATCAGGGTTTTCAATCTTCTCCTTCATTGCCTTCTAATATACCCTCCTAACAATTAACTCTGTGTGTTGGGAGAACGCCAAATGCAGGGTAAAAGACTTCGTTTTTCTTTCGCATAATTAAATGTCGTGTTCGCTGCTGTCTTTCCCACTCGATTAAGTGTCCGTGTATGGTCTAAAATGCTCTTTGGTGAATTAGCATAAAGTCTGTCAGGATTTCAACCAACATTCCCCCTCCTGCTGCATCTGTGCAGCTCACAAAGGGCAGCATTGGCCAGCAGCAGGGGCCTGGAGATGGGTTTACTGCAACTCTGAAAAAACCTCTTGCAAGCCTCTCCCTGGTGTCCCTCTATGCTGCAGGCCAATTGGGGCAGCTAGCTGATGAGTCTTTTTTAAAATTACATCTAAAGACATATTGGAGAAATACTCCCCAGGCTGGACTCTGGCAACATCTACAGCACTGCATGCAATGGCAAAAAATATAATAAGTTATCAGTAACTCATAGATGTGTGGGGTATGAGCTGGGAGGTAGAGTATCAGAACTTTCCACCAGTTCAGGATGAGCTGGAATTGAGATGATGACTGAGGTCCTCAGCACGAGATGAGCAGTTATCCTGGTGAGTGAGTGGTTATCCTGGTTGGCAGCCCTGTCCTGGAGAATGACTGCTTAGAGGGTTTCCCCAAAAAGCATTCCCTGGAGCCAGTGCACTTTTTGCCACATCCCCCAGGGCTGCTCTGTGCCACCCAGTTCCAGGCAGAGGGTGCTGTATGACATTCCAAGGGGCAGCATATTTCTGACCAACTTTTCAGCACAGCCACAGCTCCTGCCAAGAGTCTGTTTTTGTCTCCATTACATCTTGCAGTGCCCAGCCCTGCTCTTTACCCTTCAAGATGTTCCTTTTTTTCCCCTTCAGTATGCTTATTTTTTTAATAACAGAGAGTTGGTTGGAAAAAACCTATAAGATCATTGAATCTATTAACCCAGCACTAAACCATGTCCCAAGTGCCATACCTCCAGGGACAGTGACTCCACCACTTCCCTGGGCAGCCTGTTCTGGGCAGCACCTTTGCTGGGCAGCTTGACCACCATTTCAGTGAAGAAATTTTTCCTCATATCCAATCTAAACTTCCTGGCACAACTTGAAGCTGTTTTTTCTTGTCCTATTGCTTGTTTCTTTGATTTTCATAATTCTTCAATCTTCACAACTTCAGGTTTGTTACCAAGTCCAGAGGCAGTCTCTGGTATGGGAGGATGGGTAATTTTAAGCTGGGAGAAGACTTAGTTGTGAGGGGAACAGAGTTGGCAGATAAACCTGGAATGTGGATGTGAGTCCCAAGCCCTCCTTGACCAGCTGTACCTCTGCTCCCTGAGAAGGGATTGCAGTGGGTGGGATCTCATACTACTGCCGTTTCCCCAACTCCTCCTGCAGCTCTCTCCGTGCCCTTTGGATAAACAGCTGCAGAAAGGGAGCCTTTGTTTCCAGAAGCGTTGGGGGAATGGCTCGTGATGGTACAGATAACCCTGCCTGTCGAGGAGAGGCTGCAGTACAATTGGGAGGGTACACAATGAATTATTCACCAGCTGTTTCCTCTCCTTTCAAGAAATTTTCTGTAAAAACAGGGGCTGGAAGTGGTGCATGTGAGATGTGCAATCAACCACACAGAAGGAGTTTGAGCTTTTGGCTTGCTGGGTACTCAGACTATCCATCACAAGGAACTGGTTTGTGCAAATCTGTGTCTGGACCTCCATGATGTTTGACTGCAGGTGGCCCATAAATGAGTTTTCTTTCTCTCTGAATGCCTGCTGAAGACCTGAAAATCTGATTTACAGAAGTGCCAGGTGCCTGCAGCTTTGACAGACGTTTGTAGGAGTGATGCTTTAAACACACAGAGAGAGGCACAGTGCCATACACCCCCATGACTGGGCTTTGGGGCTTTCTGCTTGGGCCCCTGGCCATTTGCAGCCTCTCCTTTGCCTGGCCCAGTCTCTAAGGAGGGGACAGTGACAGCCCCCCTCTCCTTGGGCTGCAGATAAAGAAAATGCTCTCACGTTGGTGAGCACTGGGCTGCATTGGTGAGGTGCTATGGAAAAAAGCCTGTGAGAAAAAAATAGAGGTCCCCCACGCCTGAGTCCAGCACTGGGAAAAAGCAAATGCCTAAGATGTGAATAAAAGGCATTGCTGCTTTTTTTTTTTTTTCTTTTCTTCAACATGGCTATTCAAACTGCCATGAAAAATATGTCCGTTCTTTTCTTTTATAACCTCTTACAAGCTCTCAATTTTAGCCTCCACTCCCCAGAGCCCATAAAATAAATGGGTAGAAACACCATAAAAATGAACAAAATCCCAAACCATAGCTAGCTCATATTCTGAGTGTCTCATTAAATGTGTATTAAGGAAAATCCCTCATTTTACATAAATATGTAATTGTTTATACATCTGTAACTAATTTTAAGCTATTTGAAACAGCCTTATAGTAGAATGACCTTCTAGAAATTGAAGAGGGTGCCAGCTGACTTCACTAAAGGACAAGAACAGATTAGATGTGAAATACCTCTATTTTATTATATTTGAAATTTTTTTTCCCAGAAAATTTACAGGTTAAAAAAAGGTAAAATTGCTCATTTATTTCATGTTTTTGGCTTTAAATAATAAGAATATTTTCCTTCAAGGAACTCAGCACCCTCCCATACCCAGGAACTGAGGACTTAACCAGGAATCAGCTGGTCAGGCCACCTTCCACTCCTGCTGTCACTTTTTAGCAGTGGGTACTCAGCTTCCTTTCTGCCATCACCTCCACTTCTACAGGGAAACAGCACAGATGTGAGAGAGTTTATTGGGGAAGGACAATATCTTCTTGTACTGCCTTTCCTATTTGCATAACAGCTATCTCAGAGCTGGAAAAGTTTTATTGCCTGCAGTTACAAGGGGAACTCATGGCAGGAGGAACAGAGGAGTAGACATAAAAACAAATGGACACACACATTGCATTTCTGTTCCTCATGCTGAATGTTGATGCACAGTATGTTGAACACCTGGCCTGTGCAGCCAAATCCTACCAGATCCCCTGACCCTGGATGCAGGGGATGAGAAGTGCTTCCCTGTCTCCTGGGTCACAGGCTGACAATGTCTAGGAATCAAGTTGAGACTTGCCCAGCCATTTCCTAACCCTAGCCAGGTCCTATTCCAATAAAAGAAGAGCAAGGTTAAGTTCTGCATTCTC
This sequence comes from Eopsaltria australis, assembly GCA_034509425.1. Taxonomy (NCBI): domain Eukaryota; kingdom Metazoa; phylum Chordata; class Aves; order Passeriformes; family Petroicidae; genus Eopsaltria; species Eopsaltria australis. The sequence goes on along the minus strand of JAVTVJ010000012.1, from coordinate 4,285,612 downwards.
CTTCAGCAGTGCCCCTAGCTGAGAAGCATCCTTCACAGGTGCCCTCCTGCTTCCAAGTGTACCTTCGTCATTAAACCAAAGGGTGGCTCCAGGCTTTCCTCAATCTGCCTGAGGAGAGAGGAAATGGGATCCTGTCTCCACAGGGAAAGTGGAAACAGCTGAGTTGGTAAGAAGAAAATCCATCCCTGTCCTTACTGTGCCTGGGCTGCAGCACCGACTCCCTCTCTAAGTGCTTTGGGGGGGAGTTAAAACGTTACTGCCCCTTTGGTGGAGACTGAGCTGGCCCCAGAGTGGGGTTGAGCCTGTGCTGCTGCTACGGGTGGGTGCACGATGACAAACCCACATAATTACGTTCCCAGCAGTGGGTACAGTGAAGTGCTGCCAGATGATGACACCTCACACAATCCCAGGGATGCTTTTAGATTCATCTATTAATAGCTCCCTGTGTTTTCGTTTCTGGAAACATAAATATGTATCCCCAAATGCTCCTGATTGTCACATGCCTGGGAGTTGGTAAATTGGTGACTGATTTCAGATCTGTCCAATGTAAGGCTCCGTGATTGATCGGCGTGTCCGGAGCCGTCCTCGCCTCACTCCTATGCCAAAATACTGGGAGGGTGTGCTCATCACAGTGACAGGCTGGGAACAATCTGAGGAGGAAAGCTGCTGGAGCTGGGTCAGTCCTGGAGCAGGCTGGCATAACTTCAGCTGATTTGAATGTGAATTATACCCATTTAGGCCAGGCCTGGAATTTGCCCCTGGCATGGGCTGGCTCTCTGCAGCTTCACTAAACCAGTTGTTTTTTCCCCGAAAATGCTGTCTGTGGGAAAAGAGCTGAGCAAAAGCAAATCGTGCCAACCTCAGCTGTGATTTTGCCTATGAAAAATGCAACTAATATGAGCTATCCATAATTCTTGTGATCTTAGATTTTGACTTTTTTTTTTAGAAATTGCAGTACTTAATGAGTGCATACAAATGTGTGTGCATGGGATGCAAACACATAAACTCCCACCCATGAACACACACTCTAAAATCTGGCTGATTCAAATATAAGTGCTTTGTTTTTGGATTTAAACTTCCTCCAGATTTAGTAATTTTGGAGTGGAGATTTTGTCACACTGTACTGCTGAGATGCTCAGTGCAAATGTTGGATTTGATCTGACTGCTGACAGTTTCTTAGGTGATTTGTGTTCTGGGTTTTGTCACGTGGTTCTGTGTCTGAACCCAAAAGTCTCTCTGGGCTCCGATCTAGCTGAGCTGCTGGTTTTGGGGTACATGGGTATGTTGGTTAGGCTCCCTCCAAATGGGAGATCAGCATTTTCACCTTCCCAAAAGGTCACTTTGTAGCATCTTTTAGCTGTTGAGTGACTAAATGAAAGTGTTCAACCTAGTGACAGCATAGGAGGGACACCAGTGACCCCACTGATGGGAACACACATGCACACACTTTTAAGACCAAGCACAGTGAAATGTCTATCAAGAAGATATTTGCAGGTGATGACAAATTCAATCTGCTGAGACAAGAGCCACCCTGAACCATCTGCAGCTGGTGGGATTATGTCCCTGTGCCCAGCACTGCCTCTCCATCCTCTGGCAACATGAAAATCACCCAGGGTGAGCTGCTGCCTCCAGCCAGCTCAGCAGGGACCTGCCAGCTTCAAATATCACCCTGAGTCATTATCTAATACAAATGCAGCTCTTCCTGGGATCAAAGAAAGTTACCTGCACTGAAAAAGACTCATCAGAGCTTTGACTCTGTGCCCCCTGCTCCAGGCAGGACAGCCACCCTCAGGAGTGACAGAGGACACAGCCATGCCCTGCAGAGGTCATGCTTCACTCCAGGTGGAAATGGCAATTCTGGGAACCCTCTGGCCTTTTTTAAAAGTCTTAATAATTTTGAGTCTCACATTTGGCTAAGGTAAAACAATTTGCAATTCTAGTCACTCACATGAGAATTATTTTAGGATAAAGAGTAGAGGCATTTGCAGTCTGGTGAGACACTCCTCACAAGTATTAATTTGGTCTTGTTGCTGGGGGGACTTTCTGGAGAAAGGAATGGTAAGAAGAGAAAAAAAGAAAAAAGAAAGCAGAGAAGGAAACTGGAAAGTGAAGGTCATGTCTTCCCTGTCTGGAGATGGTCTTTACCAATGGTAGTGAACTGTTCTTATCTAGATCTCTGTGCCTGGGCACAGACGGGAAGAGAACAGCAGTTTTGGCCCTAAAAATGCAGAAATAGGAGGGTGATATTTTGCTTTCCTGCTGCTCACAGGGAGTCACTCCAAAACCTACTGCAGTACAGAGAAAAACGTGGCCATAGTGATCCAACTGCTTATCGAGCTGGGGAGGGCCTGAAGTTAACTAATTTGGTAGCAGCCTGTTTGTGCAGTGTAATCCAATGTTAGCCTTGAAAATGCTAAATCAGGAGTGAAATCAAGATTTTTCTCACCATTGGATTTAGTTTTGCCTTTCCAAATGGGATAATACAGCAGAATGCTGCCTTTATTGGAGCTGTTACATTTCATCCCATTTTATTTACTCATTTGTCTTGAGTAGCCGAGGACTTTCCAGTAGAGTATCTCAGTGCTCTGCAGGCTGCTCAGAGCAGGTCATATTAACGAGCTGTGGATAATGTTTCAGAGAGCATCTGAGAAACCAGAGACTGTGCCTCAAATGCAGGCTGGAAGCCCCTGGGCTATCCAACATCAGGCTTCCTGTTCCAGCACCAGTTTTTCCCAGCAGGACTGAGGCTGTATGAAACAAGCTATCAGTGATATTATTGCATGGCTGGGCTCTGCTTCTAAGTGACAGGAAACTCCATTAAAGAGCCAGTGCAAAAGTTGCAGGGCACCATGTGCACTGTGCTGAACTGAGTGGCTCTGGTTTGGAGGCTACTGGTACACGGGAACAGTGGGAGATGGTGTATGCTAGTGTTTAGTCCCTGTGTGCAAAGGCTGTCACAGGATGCATGACTCATACTTCATGGCCTTAAACTGCTTTTGTTAATGTAGCTGGCCCAGATGGCCTGGGAAGGGCTGGGCAGAAGAGATCCCCTGCTGGGCAGTCCATGCACAGCCTCCTTTGCTGCCACAGTGGAGTTGGAGGGACTTCCCAGGGGAGGGCAGCAGGCTCAGGGGCCACAGCCTCCCTTGCCTGCCTCTGCCTGCCTCAGTCCAGAAGCACCTTCTTCCCATGGTGGGAGAAAGGCATGTGAGCATTGGGAGGACTTTTTTGGCAATCCTTTGCCATGGAGTTTGTCATCCCTTGCCCCTGGTTTCCACCAGCAGGGTGTGGGATAGGCTTGGTAGCAACGAGGACTTCCCAGCGTGTTTCTTAGGACTGGTCTGACAGAGGCATCCTGTGGGCAGTGTTGTGAAATCCAATCAGGTTTTTTTTTTCCCCTGTGACACAGATCTCACTTTACCTGCTCTTTTCCTGCCTACCAGCAGATCAATCCAGCTGTGTCTTACACTGAACTCTTGCTTGAAGTCTTTGAATTTTCCACAACCTTCAGTCACAGATCTGAGCATGCTGATAACTGATTTCAGCTTCCAAGGACTCTTCCATGCTGCCTTCTCTGTCCATTGTGAAACAGAGGGGTATAACAGAGAAGGAAATCAAGTAAGTGACGATGGCAGAGTTGGTCACAAACTGAATCAGCAAACACCCAGTTTTCAGTTATTTACTTTCCAGAGACCAAATCTTCAGGGCTGAATTCTTCTTTCAGTTCCTCTTGGGTGCTTAAATCACATGCAATACTTTGCAAATATAGATTTCCACCTCATGTGTAAAAACAATGAGATGAATAATTTTAGCACAGAGGCTCTTATAATACTGTTCTGGTTCCAAATATTCAAGTATCCTTTTAGAACCCTGGATCCTCATTCCTGGTATTTGAAAGCTAATGTTTGACTCTTTTTATTTTAAATTCTATTCCATCTCTCAACTTCAAGATTATAATTTTGCCCTAGAAAGGCTTAGGAAAATGAAAAAATTAAAAGGCATTCTCAAATACATAGTTTTTGAAATCATTGGTGATTTTTACATTAGATAATTTGAGCCTCTCTAAGTTGTGGAATCACAGCTGATAATGTCAAAAAAGGCTATTCAAGATAAGGTCCCTTTTTAACAAATAGTATGTAAGGAGCTGACCAATATTAAAACCTCTTGAGAAAAAACCCATAACACAAAGAAAAGTAGATGTTGTGAATGCAACCCAGCATGGCTTCTACCTGGCTCCAAATGATGCTGGGTGGAGTGACCCAGGGCCAGAGCAGCTCACTTGGCTCTGACCCCTTGTTCACCATCGCTGCCCAGATACCCACAGAAACCCCCTCAGCTGATGAACTCCTCACTAGGTGGGTGGTTAAAGCTTTCATTTAGACATCAAAAAAGCCCCAACAACCTACAACTTCTACAGATTTGCCTTCAGGTGGTTGCTGTAAGCTACTCATGCTAGATACAGAGGGCACTTGGAAGGTGGAAGGTTTGGATTAGGAATCCCAGACAGGATGTGCTGGGTGTGTGTATTGATCTTTCCTGGTACATTCAGTAGCAGTGCTGGGATTTGGGCTGGAGGGAAGCTTGTTTTGTTAAGCTTTCTGCTGGGGGCTGAGTGGTGCCTGCAGGGAACCTTCCTCTACCTTGGAAGATGAAGGTGAGCTCTGGCTTCCCTGGAGGATGTAAGAGCTGGGCTGGAGGCCAATGAGGCTTTGTGTGTGTTTTGGAAGATGGAGAATTGCAGAGTCTGTGTAATGCATAGGGGTTGGAAAGCAATGTAAACCTGATGATAGCAAGTTCAGTGTGGGCTGCTCCCTGATATGGGAGAACAGCCCTGTCCAAGTTATTCAGAGCTGGGGCTTAAGGAGCAGGAGAGCCCAGGGTGGGCAGTTTGCAGTGTGAAGCTGGAGGAAGACTTGTCTGCAGACAGATGCCCTTGGGGTCTGTGTCTCAGAGGTCTCTCACAACGACTAGTCAGTGCTTTCAGAAGTTGTTTCTGCGCTGCTTTGGAGACTCCCTGGACAAAGTAATTGTTACTCAGAAGTATCATCCTGCTGCTTCTGATGTGTCGCTTTTAGGCTGATTTGTGGCTGGGTCTGGCCCTTCCAACAGCAACTGAACATTAACAGCTGAAGGCTTAACAGTAATATGCTTAGTGTAATAAGATCAATTATATTAAATGCCTGATTAAGAGCCCCAGGGACTGGAATCCTTGCTCTGCAGAGGCACCAGTGAGTGCCCTGGCACCAGTGGGTGAGGCTTCCCCTCCTCCAGAAGCAGTGTGTTCTACACCTCACTCTCAGGTCCAGCCTGCTTTTGGGTGTAAATAGACATTTTTCCTGTTCCTACCACTCTTCACTCCTGGTGCAGGTTGCATCAGGGACTCCTCTGATGTGGGTTTCTGCCCTTTGAGCTGGATGGCCATCACTGAGTTGCTTCATCCTGGCTGGGAAACAGGATGTATGTGAGGACACTTCTAATGTGGGACTTGGGGGCACAGACCTTGGCACCTGAGCAGCTGTGTTCACCTGGGGAGCAGTGCTGCAAAGCACCTGTGCATGGCAAAATTAGCTTTACATGTAATGGTGCTGCATGCAAAGTGCTTCAGAAAAGGGGAACCTGCTCAGAGCAAATTGGGGAGGAATATGCTGCTACTTCTAGCCTTCACAGTCCCAGACAAAACATGAATTTCAGACTGATGATATTGTCTACTAGATGTCTTCAGCTCTCTACTCAATATACTAGAGATGCACACCAGAAATTTAGACGAGAATTGAATTTGACTATTAAACCAGTGATTCCCCAGAGGGAAATTTTCTCAACTTGTCTGATTCTCCAAGGAGATGGTATTCCCAAAGAACTAATTTTGTAACTAATGATCAGATGAAATAAGGCTCTGTCAGAGGTTTAGAAGACCTAACTTGGCACCAGTTGAACACATATGGAATTTGTCATCAGTAATAATGAAAAAAATTGTTTGAAACTTTTTCATTGAATGTGCATTTTTTTCACTGAAAGTGCGCTTGGAACTAAAACCATTGTTCTTCTCAATCTGCAAGGTGAGTAAATGATTATATCCTCTGAAACTTGTATCAAAGGGGGATGCTCTACCTTTCTATAGTGTTTTTCTTTTGTTTAAAATTCTTTTACAGAAACTGATGGAAGTTGTCATGATGTGAGAGGCAGAAAAGTTGCCAAATGTCTTGGAAACACAGGCAGCTACTTCTGGGAAAGTGGATAGCTAAGGGCTAACAGGAAGGCAACTGCTTGATTCCAAATTTAGATTCAATGTCCCAAATAACATAAATCTGCCGAATTCCATCTCTGTCTATTCAAGCCTCTTAAAAATCTTGCGCTTGGGATGCTGTGTCTCAGGACTTTTGAAGGTAAATTCTGTCCCCATTTGGCTCTAGCAGAATGGCTGAGCAGATAATTTATTATTTATTATTCACATATGTTGTAAAATATAGTAAATTTTTCAATGTGTTCAGCCCTGGGCAATGCAGAGCACAGCAGCTTTGACCTGGGTTAAGTGAAGTAGTTGGAAAGAAAGGATTGGGGGAGGAAGGGTGCTGGGGAGAGGTTGGTGCTGTTCCTCCCATGGATGGACTTGCCTGAGGGGGGAGAAGGTTCTTTGCTTTTCCCCTCACTCAGCAAGAGCAGTGCTGGCCAGGCAGTGGGGACCATGCTGTGATTGAAACAAGCCATTGCTAGGTGGGTGTTTGTTGAGTGATGGGAGGATATGGGTGGATGTGTGAGTAAAGGATAGGAATAAAACTGCAAGAAAGGGGAAGAGAAGGATCTGACTAATGGGTGTGTGTCTGAGAGGCATGTGAAATGTCCTGTAGAGTCCAACAGTATATCCTCACCAAAGGTGAGTGATCAGCTGCATCCCACTGCCCAGCTGAAGGGCATTGGGCACTTCAGTCCAATGCCTTGCACAGCATCTGCTCACAGTTTTCAGGGGAAACCTGAGTTCTGTTTGCCTCCATGGTTCTCTCAGCAGGGACTGGCTGTTATCCACTGACCCAGGCTTGCAGGAAAAACACCTCTTGTGCACTGACCTTCTTTTCCTTTCCTTTCCTGCGCAGTCTTGACTAGATGATGCACCAAGACCTCACCTGTATGGCTTTTATACCTGAATCATGGATGCAAGGAATACAGATAGAGAAATCAAACCCAAAAAGCAGCTATGGACACCATGTGCCTGACCCTCATTGAGTGTTAGTGAAACTCCTTCATGGAGGGCTGTCAACTAATGGGAGGGTATGAACCTTCCTGGTTGAGGGGATCAAAGAGAGAGAAGACTTCTCTCTGTGTGGATCCCTGCCTTCATGGCCTGCTGGGGTGCAGAAGTCTGATCTGTATCCCAACCAGGTGACACTCCCAGGAGACATGAGGATCCACATGCTCCCACCCACAAATCTTCCCTTGCCCAGTGGCTGGTGGTGCCCAGAATCACCCCAGGAAGAGTGTGGAGGATGCCTTTATAGGGAGTGGGGTTTTGAGTGTCCAAGGATGACACCAGTCCTGGAAGGCTCCCTGCAGCATCTGAGCCCAGATGAGCTTCCCCTCAGCAAATGCTCCAGCTGGATGACTCAGTGGTGCAGTCATGCAGTGGCACCCATCCAACCCTGCAAACCACAGAGCAACAGAAACTTTAAACAGAAGTTGATGAATAGCACTTGAGGAGGGGCTGCAAGAGGCCCAAAGTAGTCTGGTTGGGCCATCTTTCCAAGGGTAACTGGGGCAATATCCTGACCCAGCACAACCTTGAGCTCCTGGTGTGACTGTTGGTGTCCTGGGGTGGGTGAATCTTTCTATGGAGCAGAGGCAGAGCATGGTCCATGCTGACCTGTAAAGCAAAAATAGTCATGTTTCTTTCACCTTTAACTATTTTCAGATGAAGAAGTGGCTTGAAAATTCAATTCTCCTCTTACTTGTGTTGGTTTTCCATCAAGCCTTGTCAGGAGTCTGGCTTGTTCCTTGGAGTTAATGTAATGAGCAGGCCAGGTCTTGCTCTAATCCTCCCTTACTGGATTTAGAGTCATATTGCCAAGGAAAATCAACCTCTTGGGAAGTTGGGCCACTTTCATAGCAGTGATGCCTCTTGGCATTTTGTGTCTTCCTGGGAAGCTTCTCTTGTGTCTCTGTCCTATGGGAGCTCGTAAGGATTCACACTGAAATCACTGCTGGGAAGAAGGGCTGCTCCAGCCTCCCCCAAGCCTTTCAGGTGCCTGTGTCTCACGACTGAACTGTGGCATCAGGGCTTGGCCCCAGCCTTGGGATACAGGGTGGCCTGTTTGCCACTGGCAGGGCCACCACCTCCCAACTGTGCTGCCCTTCCTTTGGAAGGGATGAGCTGCTGTGCTGATAGTTTGCGGGTCCTGCAAAATGCTTTGAAATCTTGTTCTAAGGGGGATAATTTATGTCTCTCTCCTTAACAGATGTGGGTGTGGGAGCGATGCTGGGAGGCTGGAGGCTTGGAGCCATTGCTTTGTTCCCACTGCTTTGAACCCACCACCCCGGCTGAATAGTTAGTTGGAGTGTTTCCCTCTCAAAAAGCACCTGCATTTTAGAGTTCGGTAGCTGCCAACTTAAAATTCTCCCTCTCTCCCCAGAGGAGGGACATCTCTTGTTGCTTTTTCATACAAAGTGCAGCCGCCTGTGATAACCCAGGCTCCAGCCTTGAGTGCAGACGGGAACCAAACGGTGTGTGGAATGTCCTGTCCTTGTCCTGTGGGAGGGCTGGGAGCTGCACCGTGGCTCCACAAAGCTCGCTTTGCTTTTCACGGGACTGAGCGCTTGGCTTTGGTGTTTTGTATTGCACGGCCAGCGGCTCCCTGCACCGGCGGCTCCGTTCCCCCGCGGCTCCGCTCTGCGGGTGCTGCTCTGGATCCGCTTGTTCTCAGGGAGCGGCTCCGCACGCGAGGGAGGAGCCTGGTTGGGAGCAGCTCTGCTGGGTTTGGAGTTTTTCTTTTTTTTTTTATTTTTATTTTTATTTTTTTTTTCCTCCCCTGTCTTAATTTCCCCAGTCACTGTGGCCGCTGCTGAAGGCTTTTTGTGAATGCAGCTCCACTAGAGGGCAATGCGATCTGGCGTGGGGACGGGAGCGAGCGCGGCCGGGAACGGCACGGCTGCACCTCTGGGTGGGATGGGGGCGGGCACTGGCCCGGCCTGGGGCTGAGCGCAGGGCTCGACTCACCCCTGATTGGGATCCCAGTGTTGGGGCGAGAGCATCTCCTGTTCGCTGCCAGCCCCGTGAAGACAGGATGGGGCCTGACAGTCAATGAATGTCACCGAAAATGGGGGGTAAAGCCCCAAGGAGTCCTGAGCGCTGCTGAGATGGCAAAGCAAAGGCGTGGGTGGGGGATGGATGACACGCACAAGCACGTTCCTGCTGCGAGCAGAGGAACCTGTCCTGGACACATCTCCTTCCAGGAGATGTCAAGGATGATTGCTCTGTGCTTCAAGCACTGTCCAGTGTGGTGGTAGGTGAGGCTGTCTGTCACAAGTTGTCTGTTCTCGTCCTCCCCTGGGGTGGGGAGGAGATGGGTGCAGGGAGCACTTTGTTTTCGTAGGATCTCAGAGATTGTATTTTGCTCAATATATTGACGATAAGAGGAGATCAGTTTCTTTTCCTGGTCTGCGTTAGGTTTGTTATCACATTGCTCTGTGTGATGCAGCGTGGCTTCTCCTGGGAGTCCTGAGTTTCTTTCTTTCTCTTTTTGTTTTGGATGTGGTGGTTATTTGATTATCTGTGCTTCCTTACACGTGATCAGGCACAACAAAACGAGCAGGAGTGGGGGACCAGACTGGAATGGAGGCAGGGGAAAGGTCCAGTGACCAGACTAACTGTGGGGTAGTGGGCTGGGTGGGGAGGGGTGGGTCACTGGCTTTCTTCACTGAAGAAAAGCTCCAGGCTTTGCCAGTAGTGAGGCCAGCATTGGCAAGTGGCTGTGGCAGCTGGCCAGCAGCTGTGTGGTGTAGCTATGAAGTGCCCACACCTTTGGGTATGGATTGTTGGCTACAAGCTGATTGCTCCCATGGCCCTTCCTTTGCAGAGGGTCATCCTCTTCCCGGCCAAATGCTGTCCCAGCTGTTACAGTGGCTAAGCAACACATTCCTTGTCCTTAGGGAAAAAGAGAGGAAGAAGATGACCTGAGGGAGTCTAGACCTACTCCAAATGTGGATTTGGGGTTTAACGCTGAGTTTCCTTAAAAGGTTCAGAGGGGTGTGCTTTGGCAGCATACTAATGCTCCAACAGTGATTCTTGGCATTCTTGCTGCTCTGTCCACCCTGCTTTAGGCTGCCCCTGCTGGGCTGATCATTGTCCCCAGGGAAGGCTGTGGAGCAGCATGAGCCATGCTGGAGGGGCTGTAGGACCCTACCACAGCTCTTGGTGGCCAAAAAGCTCTTGAGCCTACGGTGGCCCTGCCTCTGCTCTAAGATGGTTTCTGGAGTAGACACAGCCAGGACTAAGGGCTCCCTGTGGGAGAGGCAACACTGCAGCAGCTGCCTGCTCTGCTGGAAATTGCACCTGATAAATTTATTGTGGAACCTGCTGCAAGGTGGCATATCAATAAAATATGTGAATTGCTGACTTTGACACTCCCTCACATGAAAACTGACCTTGGGAGATGATAAAATGCAGCTGTACTGAGGAGTGACCTAATGAAGTTTGACTTTAGTTATTGTAGGCTTTCTTCAACTTTTGGTAGGTGTTTTCACTGCATTAACACTGTAGTGGCTCTCCTCTCCTCCTGCCCAACACCTTGGGCATAGGCATGTGGGACTTGATGACCCCTTCCAGAAGGCTGTCAAGAAAGCAAAATTAATTCCAGCTCAGTACATTATGTCATTTTGTTTTTCTTCTGTGGTTTATTTTTCTTTAATTTCATCTGCTCCAAATTTGGTTATGCAGAAATTTCCACTTCAACCCAATCTGTGAGCTTTTGACAGACAGGCTTATTTAAGACCTACAGCTGGAAGAAGTAATTAAGGTTCCACTGAAAATGCAACTTCTTGACCTAAGGCAAAAGTACTAAATTTCAGCTTAGTTTTACTTTATAATCTCAGGCTCAGCTTCATAGCTCTGTAACATTTTATTGCTGATGATGGAAGCAGGGCTCTTGTATCTTCCTTTTGTTTTTGTAGTGGAAGCTTACGAAGGTATAAAAAGCCCCTGAAGACCCATTTCTCTCCCTTCACTAACCAAAGCCTATGACAGGGGACATTTTTTTTCCTATTTAGGGTGCTGCAAACAAGCACTTTTAAATGTTCACTTCCATTGTAGGACTGGTGCTGTCGGAGCCAGGGTTTGTCCTTGTTTCACCAGAACTGGGATGAGTTGTCTCATGATGTCTGGATCCTGTATTGCTGAGCTGAGCTTTGGAGCTTCCAGGCCTTAAACCCTTCTGGGTGATACCTGGCCCTTGGAGCTCCAAAAGTGGTACCAGCCCCTCACCCTGCAATGGGAGTAGGGATGGGAAGGGAAGCTGTACCTTGCCTGCATCTCCCTAGAGCAATTTCCATGCCAGAGGTGGGGGGAAGTTTAGGCCTGGCTCAGGGAGAGGATGTGTAAAACTCACACTACAGCTGCCTGGAAATATGGCCAAATGGGAATATACCCAAACCTCTTAAAATCAATAAAGCAAGTAGTGTGGAATCTTTAGAAAATCAGATGCTCACATTTTTGTCACAGAAGAGCATTCCACACTGTTTTTTTATTAACTTGCAGGCATTCTTGAACAGCCTTCTCCTGTCATCCCTCCTTCTTCCCCCTCAGCCTTTCTAAAGGTTTTCCTGGAAAGAGTGGACAAGGAAACGGCTAATGCTCAACGGAAAACTAAAGGCCAACTGTTTTAGAATGAATTACAGGAACAAACCTTGCTCTGTTTTTCTGGGAAAACTTTATTTAGTTAATTCTCTTGAATGAATCACTGCTGTTAGCAGGAAAGCACTGCTGGTCTGGTCTCTACTGCATCCTCTTGCACTCGTACCTCATCTCTAGAATATGTACTGTTAATCCTGTCTGGAGTCTGTTGCTGCCTTAGAATTCTTCCTTTTTGGCTGGACAGGGTTGCTGCTACTGTTTATTAACAAGCACAGTTAAAAATGCTGCTGCTGTTTGCTTTGTGCCATGATGTAGCTTTGTCTGACCCCTGCATCAGGAGCTGGATGAGAGGAGAGCCACGAGCTTGGTTTGCCAGTGCAGTGAATAGCTGGAGCCTGGATCACTGCTGTCACAACCCCCTTGCTACAGAGCAGTGGTAGAGCAGGAGCTCCTGCTGCACATCCACGTGGGCTTAAAACATTCTGACAACTAAACTGTATGGGCTGGCTTGATGCACAGTCAGATAGAGTTTGTCAGGGCTGCTCCAGCCTCATGGTTCATTGGAGATTACCCATCTTCCCATGGCCCTGGCACGTAGCTCCCAGCCAACTGCAGTGCTCAGGATAATCCAGGCCCCTTGTGCTTGTACCTGACCAGGACCAGTTTTAGACTGTGGGGGACCTGCTGTTGTTCACACCTGGTGAGGGCGATGTCATGGCTGGAGTGGGCAAGGCCTGTTCCACCCTGCAGCTGGCAAATACTGCAAAGGAACAGTATTTTAGGTGAGCAGGGATGCAGATCCCAATGTGTTTGGCTAACCCAGCCCAGGCAAAGCTTTGCTGAGGCACAGATCACTGATGCTGACCTGGGGAGGAGCTGGTGTTGTCCTCAGCCTTCACAAACCCAGAAGCAGCTGAAGAGGTGCAGCCCAAGCCTGGAGGATCTATCCCTGCCAGAGTCAGTTCACTATTTGTGGAAGACGAGATGGATTGTGTTTGCTCAGTGGTCCCAGGGGAAGCTGTGTCCTGGGGAGTAGAGAGTGGGAGGCAAAGGCAAAAACAGAGAGCAATTTAAAGGAGTCCTTCATTCACTGCCTGTGCTGTGAGGTCAGCAAGGAGGCTGTTTGGGAGCTTATGGCACTGCTGCTGCATTGTGGCATTTGCTAACACAGCTTCTAAATCCAAGGGGGAGGGAAAGAAAATTCAAAATAAACTGAAAATTTTGTTTTAATTTAAAATAAAATCTGTTAGATGCAAAAAGTGGGAAGAACTTTATCCCTGTCAAAATACTTTCTGATATGATTTTGTGTACAGACTGCCTCATTTTCATCCGTTTTGCAATAAAAAGCACCCGACTTCTCACCGGGGCTGGCTCTGGCAATATCCCTCAGTGACGCATTTGCAGTTGGCAGGGGAAGGAGGGAGAAGGTTCACGTGGGGTCAAACACATCCCAAGCGGGTGTTCCTCCAAGCGGGAAGAGCTGCAGTGCAGAGATGCAGCTGCGGTGGCTGCTCGCTGTCCTTGGAAAGGCCCTGCAGGACTGGGGAGGGACAATAATGTTCCTGTGCCAGCTCCCATGTTCAGCAGAGCCCTTCTCTGGTTTTTGGTCCCACTGGCTCCCTGCAGACTCCTGGTGGTTTGAGGAAGGGCTGTGATGAGCTGGGGCAAATCCTACTGCCAGAGCTGTTCTCAGCAAAACTGGGCTTTGGGTGATGCTTGGGTAGAGTTGGCAGTGCATTTACAGGTCTCAACACCCAGTTCCTCAGTTACCTCCTGTAAGAGTGGTACCTGCTCTTCCCTAGAGCCTTTAGGGCAGCCTGGAAAGAGGCAAAGTCTGGGTGTCACAAGCAGTGCTGGCCAAAACCCACTGCTTGTGTTCCCCTTCTGTGTCCTCAGGTGGATGATGTGTATGAGCCACACTGCTAGTGCCAGATGAGTGATGGCTTAATGTTTCCAGCATTTAAAAAAAAATCTACTTTTCTTGTTCTAAATGATTTCCAAACAGGAGGTAGTTGTCTAGATGATTCCCCTTGCACCAGGGAGTTCATCTTCCCATGTTCAGCATAGGGTCTAGTCCAGTAGTAGGGCTTTGGTTGCTCTGGAAAACAGTGATGATCAGGAGGAAGATTGGCAGTGACACTGAAACAAAATACACTGAGCTGGACTGGTTTTCTTTGCAGGCATTTTGTTTTCTGACAGCTGCAGAAATCTTTGCCTGGGGATCCCATGCTGAGAAAAATACCCCTGGGAAAAGTAGTTCAAAGGCATTCTTGGGAGAGGAAACTTTCTTTCAGTCCAGCTTTGACAAAAGCACACACATAGACCAAAACCCCTCTGACCTCTCCCAGCAATGGGCTGGGCTCCTCAGGAGCCACAAGCCCTCCTTTCTCCGCTTCTTGACTGGAGCCATCCCAGATACCAAGGGTTTGGCATCTGAATCATACAATTTGTCAGTGACCTGTGCTATTTGGAGACTTGGGAATGTGCCACCAGGATGCAGAGCAAGGCTGTGTTTATAACTCACGCTGCTGCTGTGACACATGTCCTCGAGGGCAAGTCTCATGAACAGCAGCTCTGAGATGAAATGCTCCCATGTGGCTCCATTCCCCCTGACAGGGAGAGATGCACGGTCCTTCCTGGCAGCTAGTGTTGGTTGTGATTTGGGACTGCAGTGGAGGAGTTTTCATGCAGAGCTGGGGACACTGGGGGGGGAAGGCACCCAGCCTGGCTGCGCTTGCAGAGCTGGCATTGGCGGCCTGACCTGCTAGTAACGATCTGACCTCCTTCTCTTAATTAAGAGAGTGAGCCCTGGTTGGGGTGATCATCATCACAGTTGCTCCTCGCTGGTGCTGAGCTGCACAGGGCAGCAGTGTGGGGATGCAGATTGGGCAGCTTTCTGAGCAAGGGTATTTTAATGGGGGTTGCCATAGCCCACGTAGACCTCTGGATGCACTGAGTGGCCTCTTTATCCCAGGAGGGCATTAAGGGCAGTCCTAGAAGGGAAAATGCCAGGACAGGGGGGCTAGGAAGTCATGAAAAGGGAGGGAGGGGGAAGGGAGGCAGAAAGATGTTTACTGAGGGCCTAATTATTAGCACAAGTGAAAAAATGATAATAGGGTGAAGAGAGACTGGGAAGGAAGGGGAGAGCTGTGTGTATGTAGAGACCAGCTGGTGGAGAGAAACCAGATGAAAGGGAAGAAACCAGAAACAGGAGAGGAGCAGGGATGGGGAAACAGGAGGTGGGAGGCAGAGAAGGAAGGCAGGAGGATTAGTTATTTTGAGGGACTTTTTCAGCAGAAGAAATTTAAGGTTAGGGGAAATGGCATCTGTGGAAAGTAGAGAGGTGAGTTGAACTGAGGGAGGAAAACCTGTGCTTTAATGTTTCTCCTCTCCAGAAAGAGGAGAAAATGGTTTCAGGATAGCTGTGTACTTGGTTACACTGAGAAGAAAACCTAGATAGAACAAGAAAAAGACCAAGGTCCATAATTAACAACAAAAGAACAAAGGAACAGAAGGAAGCTGTTGAGTAGTTGATTGCAGAGAGAATGCAATTGGATTTTCTTTCTACCCACTAAGCAGGGTAAAAGTGGGCTCAGCTCTCCTCTCTCTGAGTGGCTGTTTACCTGTTTCTCTGTTGATTCTGCTGCTGTTGGGTTACATCCATGCTGTGCACGTGTGAGCAGAGCTTGTCCACAGAGCTGTTTCCCATTTCCAGGCCTCTCCTGGGGGTTTCTCCTGCAGGGCTGGGTATAGTCACTGGCTGTGCCTGGGTCTGCAGCCCCAACACAGGGCTCAGGAAGCCTTGTTGTGATGGGGTGCTCTCCCTTGCCAGCTGCACCCCAAGGAAGCTAAACTTTAGCTGCAGCCTCTCTTGCTCCATCTCCCAGCTGTGTGCCAGGTGAGAACTCGGTTTTAATTACTGAGCAAGAACCTTTTTCACTCTTCCTTTGGAGCCACTGCTGTTGAACTGTGCTGGTGTGCAGTGCTCAGGATGCTGAGCCCCTGTGTGCATCTGCCATGCCCAGACCACACAGCCAGGAAGGAAACACACACCAGGGAAAAGCCAAAACCAGGGAGATGTGGCTGTGGTGGGGCCATGTCTGCTGTTGGGCAGAGCTAAGAACAAGGTGCAGGTAGATTTCTCCTGTTTGTTTCTTCCTTTCTGCAATATCCACCCTCTATAATCCCAGTAACATGGGTGTAATCATGCCTAGAGGTCTTGGATGGTCTTGTTCCCCAGTTTGTACAGCAGTACTGGTGTGCTGCCTATAGGCAGAGGAAGCTTGGGTCTGATTCTAGAAATTGCCTGGGCAGTACAGGCTCTGCTCACACCTGATGTTTGGGCACATGCAGAATGGCACTTCTTGGCCTGGAAACTCAATTGTAGGAATTTTTTGGTGTGTGTGTGGTTTTTTGCAACTTCATGTTCTTTATGAGAATTTCTGACAGACCTGGTGAAAATGTTTAACAGGTTCCACATCACTTAAAACATTCCCCTGTCTCTCTTTCCTTATTATAATGGGTGTTTTTGTAAAATAGAATGAGAACTACCCTTGTAGTCTACCAGAGGTGCTCATGAAAAGGGTCCTTCTGTGAAGTATAAATAGTTTTGCATTTTAATACACTTCAGGACAGATTTTGGTTCTGTGTGAGGTTTGCATCCAGCAGAGAGGGGGGAAATGTCTGTTAATCAGCAATCATTATCAAAATAATGACACCATAATACAGGCCGAAATCCTGCTCCTTGTCACCACCCAAGTAATCATGTGGAACCAAATGCATCCAGAAGTGCCACTCCTGTAGGAATCTCTAAATCGCCTGGGGAGGTGGCATAAATCAGGAGGGCCTCCAAAAATTCAAAGCATCACCTTTCTGTGTGTGTCCTGCATGGGGAAGGCACAGTCTGTGCTGTGAGCTCAGGGATATGAGGATGGTGTGGTCCTACATACACCAGCCCCCTGGGCAGGACTCCATAGCCAAGGGGGAGTCAAGTCCCTTCCCCCATTTTGGGGGGATGCCCCCACCTTTGCAGCTGTCCTACAGCACAGGGGGGCTGGTTTGCTGCCCATGCTGTTTGCCCTTAATCCAAAATGAACCACTGTGCAAATGCAACTTTGCCTTTGATGGGGGAAGGGAAAATCCAGGACTGGGCAAAACTGAAAGCAAGGTGATCCCAGATGAGTGGAGTGAATCCTGTCTGAGGATGTGAGTGATGGCAGTGGCCATGGGGGTTATGAGAAAATCTTCCTTCAGTATGCATCTCTGCCGGCAAAAGGTACATCTGATTTGGCAACAAATACAGGCTAAGTGAAACTCTTCTTGTTTATTTTTCTTAGCTTTACAGCTCATAACTGAAGTGGCTGGGTTTCCTCCACAAAAAAAAAAAAGCAAGAATTTAATTACATTGAAACAGCTGAAAGGTAAAGCAAAGTAAAGCTGAACAGTTCCCTGTTTTTTCTAAAAATTTCAGACTTTCAAACTTCAAACTTTTCTTCTGTTTTTACTCCATTCTTATTAATTTAAATTAAAAACCTGAAAACCATGGTTCAGTACCAAACCAAGCATTTCATTTCACATCAAACTGAAGTGCCAGTAGCAATAGTAATCATATAAAGAGCCATTTTCATAATGCAAAGAAAGGAACATGCTGAGGCTGGAGATCTTGCTTGGAATGGGAGACTCTGTGGGTGCCCTGGTGACAGCAGCAAGAACACAAGTGCATGCAGTGGTCTGTGCCTTTCATTGACAGAATAAGATCATACAGTCAAATTGTACAGTCACAAGCCTTACAGACAGAGAGACCCTTCTGGGATGCAATAAGGAAACTACAGTCCCTCCTTTTCAGCCTTTAACAGCAGTTCAATGCCCTGAATCACAATTCTCTCCTTCCAGTTATAGAAGGCCGAAGTGGTTTTGCTTGGTGTAAAGAAAAACAAACCCAAAGGCTCAGAAGAAAATATCAAGCTCCCTCCCCCTGCTGAATTAGGTATTTTTTATAGGATGACATTTTGAGAGAAGCAAACATCATGAGAGCCAGTGAACACTAAGAGATCTGTACATGATAAACTGAAACCATGGGAGGTTTAGGTGGTTTAACTGTTTTAGCAGGCAGATGCTGGGGGTGGGAGGATGTGGGATGTACTTACAGCCCTGCTGCCCTTATGGACTGAGCCGTGAGCAGTGAGGAGCAGGTAGGGCCCTGACCTCCTCTTCCCATGGGAGTGAGCAGGGAGCAGGACCAGTGCTTGCCTTGCCCTGGGCTCTGCCCATTGGCTTCACCCTTGATGGTTTTGTTTCCTGTGCTGAGGTGGACAGGTTCACAGGCATCAGTTGTGGCCCACAAAGTGAGTCAGATCAACAGTGTCACTGCTGTGACATCCTTTTGGTTAGCACAGTATCTTGGTGGCCACATTTAGGTGTCCTATCAGCTGCCCTTGGCTGGAGACTGAGCCAGGCTCGGTCCCTCTTGGAAGTGACAAGGTTTTCTACAGCATCCCATTACTGGTGACTTCTCCTTTGCATCAGACACAGACAACAGACTTGTTGGTTTTCTTCTGCCAGAGGAGAAGCAGCTGTAGATATCTCCCCTATGCAAATCTGCACAGCCAGGTGAAGAGCACAGCCACCCACGGATGTCAGGGCCGCTCACAGGTCTCCAAAGATCTCTCCAGTATTCTGGTCATGAATCCTTGTCATAAAACCACACTTGCTTCACTCTTCTCCATTTTTTGAATGAAAAGAATTTGTAAAGCTAAAACCACACTACTTCCAAGTCCTCTTGGTCCCATTTTAGTGTTGAGAGAGTGCTTCCCCATCTGTTTTATAACTAAAGGCAGAGGGATTATGTTCAGCCTTTGACTATCCAGTTCCCTTTCTCCACTCCTTGAGACAGCATCACTCTGTGTGAAACCTGCTGAAGGTGACTTGGGCCAATTCTGTGCTGTGGATCCTCGAGATGGTGCCTGGCAGCCTGCCTGCCTTAAACTGATGGTCAGACAAGAACTTTCTCAAGCACTGTATCAATAAAAATGGATATATAGACTGTTCCTGGCCTTATGAGGGAAAAGAATATTTTCACTGTACTGCTTATTTTTATTTTTATTTTTATTTTTATTTTTATTTTTATTTTTATTTTTATTTTTATTTTTATTTTTATTGTTACCTTTGCAAGCACACATGGCAGTATGACAGGACAGAGGCTGTGCCAGGAGGTGCAGATGTTACAGCGCTCAACACAGTGAATCTTTCACCATTTTGGTCAAAAGCATTCTTAAAAGTGAGGAAAACCTTAGCACTGGCTTGGAGAACAGAGCATTTACATTTCAGTTTGCCCCTGAGGCCAACTTAGATACCAGCTGCCCCTGTGGCAGAAATGTGCCTGGATTGCCCACCTTTGGCAAAGCTGAGACCCCTGGCAGGGCAAGTGTCAGAGGCCACCAGCTCCACCCTTGCACTGCCCCTTCCTGCTACCAGAAGGTGCTGGCATGTCCTGATAATCCATTACTGTTTGATGTAATTGAGGAAAAATGCTGTATTTATCATCTGCTCATCTAAACTCAGTTTGAAGAAAAGGCTCTGCTCTCACAGCTTAAGGAGAACCTGTCCAGAGAGGTTAATGGCAGAGGATGTTTATACAGGAATGGAGCCTCTCAAAGAGGGAGCTGGGCAGAGGAGATGTCTCCTCTAGCTGTCACTTTTATTTCCTGTTTTTAAATGATCAGTCCCTGCCTTCTAAGAAGGTTTTGTGTTGGGTGAGAGCTTTGCCATATGTGGTGGTGTGAAGTGAATAAACTGATGCCTCCGGCCGCACTCATGGAAGTCAGCAGCCCAACATCTGACATGGGTTGGGTGGTCCTGTCTTTATAAAACAGCCTCTGGCTGGAGGCCTCTTTAGTTTAACACTGGGAGGGGTGTACCAGTGATGAGGGAGACGTCCTACAATCTGTGCTGCCCAGTGTGATAAGTGCCCTGCCAGAGCCATAGGACAGGTGGTGTGGTCACCCCATGGGCTTCTGAGCCTTCTTCCCCACTCACACCCACACAGAGGTTGCATCCAGCCCTGGAGCAGCACCCAAACCTTATGGGTCCTTATGGGTCTCCAGTAGTGTCATGTCAACCTTCTAGCCAGAACCTGGATGGCAAAAGACATGCTGGCCATCTTCTGGAGGTAGCAGCTGAAATGGTACTGTTTTGCCTCCAGATGCCCAGACAAATTTATGCATCAGCACAGCTTCTTTCCCATCCTGAAAGCCTGAGAGAAATTGTTCCATTGCTCTTCTGCAGAAGGCACCTTGGAGGAGTGGGGACCTAAGCAGTTTTGGGGCACAATTACCTGTGTAAAGACACCAGCAACAGCTTGGAAGATAGATGTCAGCCATTAGACTTGAGAGGTCATTCTTGCTGCCCATGGTACCAGACTGTGGTTGGAAGTATTGATGGACCAGGGTTATTTGTATCAGTGAGGACTGCATTATAAAGGGGGTAGCAAACAGATGCTTAATGTAAAAGATTATCCAGTGCTGCTGACCTGTACCAGGGGCAGCCCTTCAGAGGGCTGGCATGGGGTGCCAGACAGCTCCCAAGTTGTCTCAAGTGAAGCCGTTATTCGAGTTGGACTCTATTATAAGATGAGGGGTTTGCTGTGTTAGTGGGAATGGGATCAGAGATGCCTACATAGGAGACACAGCATGCAAACAAAAGTAACTTTGCAGTTTTTCACCATTTGACTAATATTTCTGGGAAGATAAAAGGGCTCCTGATGGTGATGCTTATTTAAAATTTCTGCTAGGTAGCTGCATCCTGCCGTGTCCTGCCCTGACCCTCCCTCGGTTTCAGCTGTCATCAGCTGTCCCTTGCTCTTGCCTTGTGAGCTATGTGAAACAAAACAAGAATAAGTACAGCGTGAAAGTGTGAACGGCCTGTGCTGCAGAGCGCCCTCGGGCTCCCTCCAAGAACAGAAGTCGGGAGTCAGCAGCTCTGGAGACATGCCCTGTGCCAGCTCCAGGAGGGACAACCTCTCTGCATACCCGCAAAAACCTTGCGTGGCAGAGGGGACCAGGCTCCCGGAGCTTGCTAAAGCAGCCAGGATGGACTGGGGCAGGGAAAGGCTAATCCTCCAAGGTCTCTGTGGTTTTCAAATGGATGGACTTGGACTTCAAGGCAAGCAGTGCCCACTGAGCCCCTTGCCTTCCTCTTCCCTTGCAGGGAAGCCTAGGATTGGGGATGATCTTGTGCAGCTTTCTCATGTGATGCCTCAGAAAGTCTGTTGATGCTGCTGGATCTCAGACAAGCTGCTCAAAGTCTGGGTCTGGCTGACTGCAAAAAATGTTACCCAGCTTTTGTTCCCTTGGCTTTGCTTTCCTCTTTGGTTTCCCCTCTTGTTTCTTTTTCATACTGAGTAAAGCCAGCATTGGAATCTCCAGCAAAGAGAGACTTTAGGGAATTTAACATAACCATGGCTCTCCTGTGGTTAGAAGAGGTCAGCAGAAGGATTGTCCTGAACTGCAGTGACTTGCAGGGCCTTTATTATCTGTGTTCACCAGCACTGGATCTGGCAGCTTGCAAGCAGTGAGAGCAGTCCCATGTCCTCCTGCCTGCTGCCACCGACTCATGCTCCCTGTGCTCTTGCTGCCTCCCCCTCTGACAGAGACACAGGTGTCTGTATATGAATATGTGTGTGTATATATATATTTATCGTAATGTGTGACAGAAGCAAGATTAGGTTTACCTTTGGGTATCCGTGGCTTTTCTGGCACTGTGATCATTTGACCTCTCCCAGCTCTGCAAGGAGAGGAAGCTGACTGAACATTTATTACATTTGTAGATTACATGTACCCATCTACAGCATATGTTTACAACGAATTTATAGACCCCTGTAAAGGGGCTAACAGGCGTTATATTTAATTAATGTGGCAGAAATTATATCATTGTAATAACTGCCTGGCCTTTAGAGGCAAAACTTAGTGCCAAGGATTCCCAGATGAATCATCTCTGATAAGAACCAGAAATGACATAGGACATATATTGTATGGTGAATTTGTTTGGATTGGTACCTTTAGGGTATTCAGCCTTGCCAAGTCTCTGTGGTGCTGACACAGTTTATTACACATTTTCATTTATTAAGAGATTATTTGACTGCAGTTTGTTGTTTTATTGTACAGCAGGTGATAATTTTACACTAAATTAACTGTAACATCTCTGTTAGGAACAGGCCGAAGAGGCTTCTTGCTATGATGCTAAATACTAAGTAATGGCTTTTATTCATCAAGGGAGTAATTTACTGCCATGTGCAGGGCTTGAATAAGACTTTCCACTAACCTGTTATTAGTCTGTGTGTGTTCAGGTTAGGGTTAATGGTCTTGCGCCTACACAGGCTCCCTCTTAAAAACAGATATCTGTGCTAAAATCTCACAGCTCGCTACTTTCAGGCTGAACTAAAAAATGCTTTGAGGCTACTGAATCTACACACATGCAGAGAAATGGCCACTGAGGTCTGGAGATGGGTGATGCTTGTTGTGTCAGTCCACGGGCCTGGATTTTAGCATCGGAAGAGATTACAGATGGGCAGGCAAAGAAGTGAAAGCTCCTTGCAGAGTTTGACTCTTCAGTAAAATAAAAAGATGTTGTTTCCACCCCTGGCTTAAATATTTATTTCAACCAAAGAAATAATTCAACCAGAAAATAATTTTCAAACCCTTTACGAAAACAAAGGAAAAAATAAGCAACAATAATCATCCCTCTTTTTCCCACAGAAATTAATAACTTTTGAAGGAAAAATATTTATTCAAAAGCCCTTTTTTCAATTTAAAATAGATTACAGATGAAAATAATTTGCCTATCCCTTAATGAAGTCCATTATACCAGACTAGTTTCATAGTCTGTCTCACACAGATACCATTGAGTTAAGCTTTGTGTTGGGAGATGGGAATTCCACACCAAATTGAATTGGAGACTGAAGCAGGAACAATTATGGCTGCAAATTATTAAAGCTTTGCTATATTGAAAATTCACAGCACGCTTATAGCAGTAACTTACTATTAAGAAGAACCATACTACAAAGCTAAAAAATAGAGGAAAAAATCACAACCATATTGCTTTGATCACAAGTCCATGTTTAAAGAAACCAATCATTGGCAAAATAATCCCCTTCCCAACTGCACCGTGGATTAGCTTTGGTTAATGCTAACATTGCCTTTATAGGGAGCACATCAAGGGAAAAATTATCAAATAAATCTGGGGCTGCCTAAGTAATTCACAGTAAATAATGTGCTTGAGGGAAGCCCCTGACACAAACACACACACACACACACAAACACACACACACTCATTTTCACTCTTATGGCTTTTCTGTGAGCCAGTTCTGCCTCTGAGTGCAGGGTGAGTGACAACTTCCCAAGCGGGTGGCTCTGAGTCACACACATCTGTTCTGACTGGACAAGCACATCAAGTGTTATATTTCCAGCTACTGAAAGGATGATCAGAGCTCCTAAATTAGCTGTCCAGTGTGAAGTTTTTTATGATTAGTTATTCCAAGTTGTCTTCTGGGGAATATTTTCCAGGCCTTTTTTTAAAATTTGCTTCTCAAAGATTGCTCTGCAGCAAGCTTGTTAGCTGGAGTGCTCACGGAAAGCTGCTCCCTGAGCAATGCACGTCCATATGCTGAGGATATGAAATAATATTCCTAACTACTTTTTTTGCAGTATTCCCCAGATCTACAAGCACTGAATGGGCATGCCTCTTTTATTTATTTGGGGGTGTTATTGATTTTAGATGAGGGAATGTGAGACTATATGAATGGATGTTGTCTTGTTGCCTTTTGGGAGCGACATTTGATTTCCACCCCCTTCCCCAATTTTTTTCGGAGTCTCTGTTTTCTGCAAAGGGAATGTACAGAAAATTTCAAGCTCATCCTTAATGTGGGATTTTTTTTTTAAAGAGCAGGAGCAATACCAGCCAATGAAACAAAACTCTCCCAACTCTCCCGGCCTCTAGGCCTGGGAATTAAGTGTGAGTGAGAGGCTCTGCCCATGTATCCCAACTTAGATGTGAACATTTGAGGAAAAAACCTGCACACTTGAGAGTGGAGGAGGTGCATGGCCCTATGGACACCACTGGCACAGCTGCATACAAGGGACACCTGAGAATGAATCCTTTGCTGGACAGCTACAAAAGCTGCTGCTCCTACAGCCACCAAGGCAAAAAAGATGAGCAAAGTTGAGAATGAAATGAGATTCAAACAAATCTTTTATGTCTATTCAACATATTTTTTGGGGCATAGGTGAGATTTTAAAT
Source organism: Eopsaltria australis (assembly GCA_034509425.1). Lineage (NCBI taxonomy): Eukaryota > Metazoa > Chordata > Aves > Passeriformes > Petroicidae > Eopsaltria > Eopsaltria australis. The sequence goes on along the minus strand of JAVTVJ010000012.1, from coordinate 4,261,488 downwards.
GTGTTCAGTCATTCAGAGGAATTTTCAGTCACTGCTGAAACTGTTTTTAGAGGGATGTGGTCTTGCTCCTGCCCCTGCCTCAGCACTAGCCCAGTGATGCCCATCCCTGTGGTTTTTAGCCAGCCTACAAAGCACAACGTGATCTTGTAAAGCCCTGAGAGATCCCTGATCGAGGGCTGGTCTGCAAGGACCCATGGAGATTACAAACCCTGTTGTGTTCAGGCAGGATTGCAAACACTGAGGTGAGCTGGCATGAGTGACATGAACATCTAGATCATGCCTATTTTTAACATCCAGAAAAATTATTAGAACCAGTACTTTATCATCTGTAGGGCTAAACCCCCCCTAAAAGGAGAAGGTATTGTGGGACATCCCATACAAAATGATGTGGATACACCACAGTTTATGCTATTACATTTCTACCCATCTACCATCCCTGTAGCCTGTTCAAAGAACTGTAAGTAAAAGCTGAGCTGCTGATAACCACTTTACAAATGAAAACCTTGATTTTATTTGATGGTGTAAGACTTGTGAAGAAGATGAGGGGAAGAACATAGAACAGAATAAATTTGATTAGTCGAGTAGATGTGGCAGAATAATTACAGTTTCTGGGAAAGTGGGGGGAACAGCATAAGAAGGCTGGAAAAGAAATAGCAGCTTAAAATTTGATTGTCTGTTTGGGGTGATAGTAAAGTCAAAAGTGCCATTTCCAGTCGAAAATCCCTATATCCAATACTAAAGAGCATTAGAGCCTAAATAGGGATTTGAATACAAATGTCTTCAACTCCGGCTCACCACAAAATTAAAGGATCTGTTCCAGGAAATACAGTGTCTGCATGAAGAGACCCCCTCTAGATCTACGCCTTTGAAGCTTAAGTTTTAATTTGGGATTAAAAAAAAAAAAAAAAGTTGCACAGGGCCCTGCAGGAGTCTGACACAGTATCCTAGAAAAGATCCTGTGCCTCTGAAGGCTCGAGCAGAGCAGGACTGGGGGTCTTGCCACTTGCCTGCCCTGGAGAAGGAACACTGCCCATGGTGATGCTGCTGATGCAAAAGTGATTCAGCTGTGAACATGGAAAGAAATGCTGAATATGAGAGAGAAGCGGGGAATCCAGGGCAAGCAGGATGGCACACAGGCTGGCTGAGTCCTGCTGATGCTGGTTTTAAAACCAAACACACATGGTTTGAATTAAGACTGGCCTCCCTCTGTCCAAATGCATTGCAGATTATGGATGATGTGGCCTTTGCATGGGTAATTTTTTCTTTTTCATCTCAGTATAAGGCAGCCCAGGAGACACCATCATGTATGATGTGAACATTTTTCTTGTGCTCTGTGTTTGATTTAATCAAAAGAGCTTTCTTAGTAGCCTGGATACACTGGGTGATCACTTCTACTATTCTCAGCATTTTGCAACATGATTATTTTGCCTGTACTCTTTTATGTGCAGGCTTGAGTGCACTCAGAAGCACCAGGCACAGCTCATTGATTTAGGGACATCTGATCTAGGATAAAATGAGACAGTGGGTAGCTTTTACCACTGTGTCTTCACCTCCTGGTGTAGACAGGGCTGGCAGCAGGGTTGCCTTGAGCAGGTGCCCATGGGTGGCCCTGTCCAACAAGATGCCTCAGTGCTCCAGTGCTGTGTCCCAGCAGCAGTGGTGGCAGAGTCCCAGGATGCAGGGCATGCTGTTAGTTGGACTGCTGGGAGCTGAGGCTGGCCCATGGCTCCAGTGGTGTCCTACTGTCATGGTTTGTGGCCTCTGTGGTGTTGTCCCCAGGCAGGTGTCACATACCCAGGAGCACCAGGAGGCTCTGTCTCAAGGTGACAGTGGGGATTTACTGTCCAGCCTCACTGATGCTCTGCCAGCTGCCCAGCTGCTCTGCAAGCAATCCTGAGATTTGGGGTTGGTTTTTTTTTTTATTCCATTGCATAAAATATTCAGATTTGAAAAAAAAACCCCACACCAACATCAGGAAAACACCCACTACCCAAAGGTATTTCCAGAGAAGGATATTTCCCATTTGCTCCTGCTGGGCAAGGTTGCTGTCCCTTTGTCCCATGGTGCAGTGCTTTCCATTTGAGCCTATCCAAATTAGGGGTCTCCTTAGCCTGGTTCATGGATCACTTGCAAGCTCCCTCCAAAGTGAGTATATGCAAATTCACTGGTTGTATTCCTTGTCTTTCTGGAGCTTGTTGTGCAACTAAAGATTGGTTTCTGAGTCACCCTGCTGTGAGTCCCAAGTCCTGCAGGGAGATGTGCCAGTATGAGCCATATTAGTAGAAAGATCTACTAAAGGGGTCGGTGACTTCATTTCAGCCAGTGGGAGAATTTGTGCACTGCAGCTCAGCTTGGGCTCTGAGGGCAAGGAAACCTCTGGTGAGGGGCAGCTGAGAGCAGACAAGGGTTAATTTTTTCACCTGGAAGAGCTGCATTTTCCTGAAGAGAGAAGAGCCTCCAAATCTCTCCTGTGAGCTCTGGAAAACATTTTGAAAATTTTTTTCTTCTTCAAATAAAGAATTCATTAAGTTTTCTATTCCTCTGAGTCCCCGTGCTTCCCATTCCCAGAGGCATAATATTGAGCCTAATCACCAACTAGAACAACTGAGGCCTTTATTTTGGTGTAAAGCTGCATGAAAAAAAGAAAGTCCCCTGTGTATGCAGCTGTAACACTTGCATAATTTCAAGAAATATGGAGAAATTCACAACCGATTTCCAAATCTGCGTCTTCCTTTTTCCAATAATGAGTGTGATGCATAATTTACACAGGCAAGAAAATGTAGGAAGCTGATTTTTTTTTTTTCTTTTTGTTTGTTTTCATTCAGTTACAGAAGGGCTGGAACTGCAGAAAGCTGAGATAAGAGCCCTACCCCTTCCTTGGTGCGGTGAGCACAATAGGGAGGATGAAGAGGAACTTAAGGTACAACCATGAGGACTTAGTTGGGTCTTTCCAGCAGTTATCAAAACCAAATATGTCTCATCTGTTTCCTGTCCTGAAAAGGAGGAGCACGAGAGCCGTGGAGTGAAATGCTCAGCGATGTTGGAGGCAATCACAGCCTCAGCCACTGAGATACCTGCCCACACCCACAGCTCTGGCCATAAACTGCTGACTACAACGAATATTATAAAAATTCCTCCCTGGATGCCATAGATATGTCAACAGTTTTGCATATGTTGAGAACTCCCTGGCTAATGACATATTTCCTCTTTGGGCTGACTCATGAGCTGCTTCTCCTCGTTGCTATGAAAGCTGGAAGCACTTCAGTGCTGCCTGCTGCAAGTACATTTCATGAAAAGAGAGAAAAATCTCAGTATTATTTCTGGATTCACAGATTTGCCCCTTTCACTTCTGCAGTCAGTGAGCTCTGCCACTTTGACATTTATTAAATAGCTTGTTAGTGGCAGAAGGAAGGACAATAAAATTTGTGTGTACAATTTAAAGCAAACAATCTCCGCTCTTAATCCGGCCTTCAAGGCCTGAAGTAAACAACCGCATTTCAAGGGAACACTACTGAGAAAAGGAAAGGTCTGTTGGGTGCTACTTGCTTGTAAGCATTGAGACAAAGTGTTTAACAGCCTAAATGCTCTAAGCCCTGTGTTGTTACGGGGAGATAACAGCTCCATTAATTAGATGATCAAATATTACTTTATTGGTAAATTCTTGCATTGGCCTGGAGTGGGTTGTGCTTGCTTATGAGACGTGTAACTCAATCCTTTTTAGCGTTTATAATATTCCAGTAGATTATTTAATGTAATTGCCATAATTCTCTCATTTAAGTAATATTTACATCAATGTTGTGTGTTGATTATGACCTGGTTCAGGGTATTTATCCGTGCTGACTCTCAGCAGCTCTCAGGGAAAAAATAAAAGGTCTTTTCATGATGCACAAGCTTGACACTATGTCAAACCTTGTTTTCTGTCCCTCACCAGGAGAGGTGAGACTCGTGGGTCTGTGTACTTGAGCTCATTTTGAGTTAGCACCATGCCAGCACACGAGCAGAGGGAAATGTGAGAGAAAAGAGCCTTAAGGGCTGCTGACACAGAGACCAGGAGCCGCCCTGGCTCCACTGCCACTGACTCCTGAGCAGGGGCAGTTTATATGGAGATGGACAACACCTTCCTCTGTCTGTCTGCCCTGGTGCACTGGTGGTTAAACCACCCATAAGCTGCTGAGGCCAGAGGTTACAGCCTCGGGGCTTAAGGGAAACTAAAATCACTGTTAATTCACCTTGAAAAGTGGGCTATAGGCAGAGTGCTCAGGGGTGCAACAAGAGCCAGAGCAGGGAGCCAGGGGCACACACAGTGGCACAGCTCTGCCAGCAGAAGTCACTGGGCCCTCGAGCCAGTCAGGCTGTCTTGCAGGGACGTGGGCTGCACAGACTGGAATCGCTGGTGGATTTAAATCAGTCCTATCATTTCACAACCTCTCCCTGCAGCTCCCTATGCAGGGCCCCTATACATTTGTATACTGTACATCTTCACAGCCTGCAGTACTTTTAACACATAATATACATGTTTATCTCAAAGCAGGATAGACACCAATTAACACTGCTCGTTAATGAGGGCACAATCAACTTGCATAACCTTGAACCACTGAATGCACACAGTGATGTATGAATGAGAGGTTAACTGCAGATGACAGCTCATTTCTTTTTGCTCTTCTGCCCAGAACATCCTGCCAATACACACATTATAAATAACATGTTCTTGTGATGGTAATGGGGGGGCATTTCAGAAGCAGGCATTGCTTATTTTTTTTAGGAGTGATTACATGACATTTGGGGGTTCAGCTTTACTACCATCTGTTACCTTGGCTGCTGGGATCAGCTGTTTCCGCTGCAGGATCTCCACTGCTGATACCCTTGACCACAGCCCAGTTCTGTGTTCTGAATTAGAAAGTTGAATGTGAAACAAATTAACATAAAAACCTACGGAAAAGGGCAAGTTGCATTTTTGATGTGCCTGAGACACCGGTGCCCATGTGACTCACAGTTCACGACTCGCAGAGTGGTGTCATTCGTAATTCGTGTAAGTGCTCACTCGCTCACCCCCACAAACCCGTGTTATATCCTGCTTTTCCATGCAAAGCACTCAGCCAGCCATACAGCCCAGTTAGCAACACGCTATCTCTGCTCTCACACAGATTATGCCACATCAGTGTTCCTTCTGTGGGGAATATATTTACTTGCTGTAAGGAGCCATCTAGTGAGGGTTTACTGCACATAAAATTAAAGTAACTGTTTCTTTACTGTTTGCAGGCAATACCGAAAGAAAACGTGCTAATTTTTTCCACTCTCCCCCCTCCCATGTTCTCCTTGCCACACTTAAGGTGCAGCAAAAGCAAACGTCTTGAGCAGGTGAGGCTGTGCGGGACCGAATGCTCATCCCCGGCCGTGCCTGTACAAAGGACAGGGAGCACATGTGCTCAGCCTGGCTCAGTTCTGCTCTCGGGGGACCCGCACGGAGTCAGCACAGTCCCCAAGGACCTGCCCTGTGCGCTGGCAAGAGCGAAAGCCAAGTGTGTGGGTGGAGAATACAGGGAAGGGCCACGCTAGGCAGAAATGAAAGGCCTTAAACTTGGTCCCGTTGTGGTGTGCGGGGAACTGAAAGCAGAGGCAGCCGGTGAAAGTGCCCTTCGTCACGCAGGCAGCGATGGCATAGCTGGGAGCTTAATTTAATTGGCAGCAGGCTGAGCCAGAGCCTCCGTCAGCACACAGATAAAAGGGAGTAGCGTTTCAATGGTGGGCACTTCTTGCTGGTTTGCTTTTTAGGTTTGTTTTGTTCTTTAAAGAACGATGAGCTCGTGCAGATGGAAATGCGAGAGTAGAGTTGAGAGTGTCTGTGCACTGCAGAATTCTGAAGTTACTGCTCCCGGAGCATCAAAAGCACGGCTACAATGCAAATCCACATTGTTAGGAACTGCACAGTCTGCAAAGGCACCAAGCACACCAAGTTAAATATTAAGCCCTCACCCAGGGAAATGACAGCAGCTTTTCCACGGGTTAGAAGCAAGATTTTGTGTTGTGCTCTGAAATGTTACCCAGTGAGCGCAGCTGGGTGCAGGGACAGGGTGGAGGGGCAGCACCGCCTGTTTCAGGTGTGCTGGAACAGCCTCCAGACTAAAACCGAGCCGCAAGAAGGGTCTCCATCAGGGTGTGCCTGGGATGCTGCACAGCAGGCGGTGAGCTGGAGCCTCCATCGTGACATTCACCGAGGGGGCTCCTCTGGTCGCTGCAAGCCTCCTTGGGGGGAGTTTGCAAGCAAGCGAGCAGCTGCACAGCACTTTGAGCAGCCTTATGCTGTGCTGGCACTGGAGTAATCCTCCCCATCTCCTGCCTGCCTATTTGCAGCGCTGGCTCTTAGTAGGCAGCTTTTCTGCTCCTCGATAGCTCAGCTCTGTGCTCTCCCACGTTGTCCTCGGCTCAATTCCCTTAGGCACAACTGGCCAGCCCTCAGTGGGAGAGCACCGAGAGCCAGCTCCGTGGCACACTGCAGGAAAGAGATGCTGAGACGTTTGACACTGTGGTACACAATAAACAGGACAGTCATTTTTCATAGCTCCGATGCATATCAGGATAGGGAAAGTAATCCAACTTTTATAAACAAGCCTGTATTCTACAAAACCCAGACACTCTCTCCTGCACGGGAAAATGCCCTGAATTATGAATGTCTGCCATTTTACAATAACTATTCCTTGCTTTTAATTCTTTTTCCTTGAAAATGCAGTCAATTAATTTTTTTTTTTTTACAGTGAGAAAATCCCCATTTTTAGTTGGTGGAAATGATTTGACTACATCAATGATTAATAGGTATAATGTAATAGCTGCAATGGAAATTTAGAAAGCAAACAAGCCAAACAGAGCTGAATGGATTTGTTATAATGATTTCATTAGGGATTTTTAAAAGTTTGCTTTATACTTGCAGTTTGTTGTCAGAAAGAATTGGCTGAATTCAGTCAAAATGGTTTGTTCTTTGTCTGTCCGTGGTCACCATAGCTACGATTTCAATCTGTTAACATATGTGGTATTATTTTGTTCCTTTCTCTTAAACTCTGTTCACAGATGCTGTCAAGATCTCCCTTTGTACATATCTGATCAGTTCTTGCCAGGTTTGGCTCCGTGCCTTTCCTGGGGAGAGCCTCTGTGATCAGGACAAGGTGGTGCAATGGAGACAGGATTAGAAGCTGGGCTGGGGATGGCTCCTACTCCACTCAGGCATGGCATCTGTGAGAAATACCTTGGGAGGACACTGTCAGAGGTGTGCCTTTTTTCTGGAGAGGTGGGTATTCCCTGGATGTGCTGTGGCAGCTCCTTGGCTGCCATAAATCAGTATAAATGCATTCATTTTAGTGGAGGTGTCGAGTCTGCTGGTAGTCAGGTCCTGTGATGTTGCTCATTACACAGGTTTTGGGTAAGGAGCCAAGAGATGAAGGGAGGCACGGCTACAACATTTTAAATAAATAAGTAATAAGACTGTACAGGCTCTGTTCTTTTGCTTTTTCCAGTCCTGGAAAAGGTTCAGGTTGCCACTGAGGATGGAGGTATATCCACTCTGTGCTATGGAGGGGATTGGAATATTTAGTGGAGATCCACATTTCGCATTTTAATTGGCATTGAGTGAGGAAAAAAATCCGTTTTTTCTATCGCTGAATGTGAAGGTGATTGAGATGGCTTCATTTTCTTTCCAGCTGTGAAGAAGGCAGGTAAATATATTGATGTACGTATGCAGTACAGTTTATAGTGAAGCTGTAAGAGAAATCAGATAGTCTGGAAAATACACAATTTCCTTTCAACAAAGCACTCACAGCAGAGTGTAAAGTTAAGGTGAGTCTGTATATTTATATTTTTAAGAGCATAAAAGCATTTGTTTAAAGCTATGTGGCTCTGATTTTTCAGAGCCACTGAGCACCCTGCTCTCTGGTCTCTTTTAACTGGAGATGTAGGTTTTCAGCATTTCTGGCAGCCAGGCCCCTTTTACTAATGCCTGCAGAGAGTAGCTGGAGAAAGTGTGAGAAACATTATTGTAATGAGGGGCTAATTCTGCCTCTCCTTCCTGCCTCTCAGTGCAGATGAAAGAGTGCCTGCAAGTTGTGTTATGTGCACGGGAAAAGGGAATTCTGATTACTGGCTCTGGCTCCCCAGGGGCAGGGATGCTCTCCTAGCACAACTCACAGTAAGTCACATCTGCATTTCCAGTATAAGGCCCATTTTTAAGGACTCCTAGTTTGGCTATAAAAATTCACTTAGCATGCATGAATAGAAACCAAATTGACAAGATAGACCATAACTGCTCTGAAAGGGCCATTAGTTCCTGTCGTATGAAAAATCCACATTTTTAAAAAGCAAGTATTATTCACATTTGCACAACAGGCTGTAACCATTCCTTCTAAGTCATTATAGACTGTATGGAAATAATAATTTTCGAAATCACTATTGATACCACAGGCACAGAAACAGCAGGAGGCAGATGCCTGTGCTTGATATTAATCCAGATCCTTCCAGTGCCACTGAGCAGGTTGGGATCAGTTTAAACCTTTGATTTACACTGATGTAATTGAGAGGAGGAAGACCACAGAATAAAGACTTGGTCTGATTTTTGAGTTTGGTGCAAGGGTTCTGGTGTCAGCAGGGGAATCCCAGAGGGGCAGTGGCTGAGGGTACCAATGAAAGACCATCCATCTCCTGTGCTCAGTGCTGTTGGGCAGGGGAAATTAATCTGTATTTGGTGTGTTTCATGTTTAATAAGGGGAAACCTTGGGGTAGATAAGAATGTAGTTGTTTTTTTTTTAATTGTGATTTTAAGAGGTACTAGGTCATGACTTTAAAAAAAATATTTATTTTGGTTCATGATTAGTGCCTCACTTGACACTAAATAGAGGTTTTATTGATTTTTTAAAATTTCTTTTCTGGGTTTTTCTGTGTTGCAGGTTTTCTTTAGACAAATACCAGTAAGGAACAGACCTGTATTTCTCTCTCCTCCCTCTGAGGTCACTAGCATTTGAGATTTCCAGATTATATTTGGGCTGAATGAAGAGAAAGTGTACAATCAAAAGCACTGGAGTCCTGATGAGCTGTGCTGCTTTAGGGGTGTGTTCACAGAAGCTGGGCCTGAGCCTTCTACTGGTTTTACAACAAAGGGAATTTCCAGGAATTTCAGCAGAGTGATCCCCAGATACATCAGAATGATGTGAATAAGATGATTTTCTCCTCTCTCACATGCATGTATGGACATTCCAACCTGTACATTTTTCCTCTGTTACAACAGTTTGCTTGGACCTATGACTATGAGTTTTGAAGGGAGTTTCAGATTAATTCTAATAGCTCCCTTTCCTGTGGAAATGCCAGTGCTCAGAGGCCCTGTAGGACAGCCCTGGCTGCATTTCCCTAAGGAAATGCATTTTCCCCTATGTCATTGGGCTGAGTGGTGGAGTAAAGGGGGCTGTGTTGGCAGAAAGTCAACACGGGGATTTTTTGGTACAATTTCAGGAGTAAGCAGCTGCCTCTCAGCTGGACTTCTCTTCCCCATTGCTGGGATTACCAGAATAGCAGTGAGACAGCAAGACACATGGAGGACTCCCAGGGAGGCAGGAGACCACCAGGCTGAGGGACTTTGCTGTGGTCAGAGCCCCAGGCACCAGCTCGTCTCTGTGGGAGGGTGAGGGAGGGGTTGCCTGATGTGTTGCAAAGGTGGGACACCTCTCTCTGAGCAGCCTTTTCTGCTCCCACCATGGGCTGCAGTGACATGGGTCACTGGAAAGCTGCCACCATGGAGGGGCTGGCATAGGGGAGTTTTCCTGCTGGATCCAGGTGATGTTTCTCATAGTTACCCTTGGCATAGCAGCATCCTTCAAAGGTAATGCCACAGTACTGCACGAGCTCCTGAGGAAAACTTCTTCCCTCACTCAAAAAAAAAAAAAAGGGTTAATTGAAACACTGAAATGCAAGGGACTGTATTTCTTGCAAAGCTCTTACGATGGATATCTACTGTTAAACCTCAATCCTTTTCCCATTAGGTCTTGTAACAAAGAGGTCTCCGAAGGGATTGTGTGCATTTCTTGTTCAAAATCTCCTGTGAGAAGAATTATGTCATTTGACTCCCAGACACCCTAAAAACTATGGCAGCTGTCCCTTGCAATTCCATCTCCCTTCACAGACTAGCACTGCTCACTGGCTGCCCCAGAGATGAGTGAAATGGAAGTTTATAAAAAGAGAGTGGTATACTCCCAGGTTAAGGGCTGTGTTAACTGCAATCATCCCTACGATTAAGTGGCTCCCTAAAAGGAAATATTTTTTCCCCGTATGTTTTTTTAAGGAGTGATGAATCTCTTCACACAGTGTGTTTCTCATCAGATATGGAGATTAACTTAAACACAGAATTGAGTGAAGCAAACCCATCAGCTATCTGAGGCTTTCTCCTCTGATTTTGCTGCATGCCTCTTCCTTATCATCAGGCAGGGAAAGGTGCCTGTCCTATCTCAAGGTTTGTTTTTTGGGAGAAGGCATCAGCTATGGAGGGGTTAATACCACCAGAGCCTGTCTCACCTCCTCTCACTGCTGTCATTTCCCACTTTCTCCTCCTGAGCTCTTCTCCAGGGCTGACCAGAGGTGCAGGGTGGGGGCCAGAGAGGGGCTGTCCTCTCTGGGTGCTGCCTCCCAAGGGTGCCCCATCCTGGAGCGCTGCTGGCTGGGCAGGGAGGGAGATGAGGGGAACAGGGCTCCTCAACAGCTTCAAGTTTAATGAGCTGAGAGTAGCACCCAGGAGGAAAGGGAGAAAGTGGAGTCCTGTGAAGGCAACATAGGGTGGTGGGGAAAGCTGTATGCCCCTGCCAAAAAGGAGCCAAAACTCTGCTAAGGGCAGGGTCACAGCAGCGTGTACAGATGGGTGATTCCTGTTCCCATCAGCTTCACATGCTGTGAAACAGCTCCTAGCACAAACGCTGAAACAAACCCACTGGGGGCTGTGTGTGGGGACAGACAGGGTGCTCTCTGCAACTCTGCCCACACCAAGATTGTCGTGTGCTCATGTGCTCATTCCACTGCTCTCCCTGGCATTGCCAGCCTCTGCCTGTGCAGGATTTCAATCTCATCCCCTCCTTCCTCCCAGGGCTATCTCAGTGCCTCCCCTCTGGGTCAGCCTGGAGCCCTGCTCCAGGCCAAGGCAGTGTTTCCTCGGCTGCAGTGGCTGCCCTGGTCCTGCCACGCTCCCCTGCAGCTGCCAGCAGCCCTTTCCCTGCCTCCCACTGCTGATCCAGCCCCAGCTCTGCACCCTCTCACTCCCACCACAGTTTCCCCCCTCGATTTTTTCCACTGGCCTCCCACTCACTACAGGATATGAGCCATTCTCTCCAGTGGGAAATAAAAGTTTGGATTAAAATTTGCTATATTATTTCCTCCTCTAAAAGCAACTTTTAGGCTGAAAGGCTCCAAGGACAAATTTCCAAAGGCCCACAAGAGATTTAGGGACAGATTTTAGAAGTCTTTCAGTCACATTAAAATGAAATTAGATGCCCCTTAGGATTTTTTTTCAGTAAAAGGAGGTGCTTTTGAAATTTGCATGTTATGCCTGTTTATGTCTTTTAGGCATGTAAATGCTTCCAGAGATTTGGGGGTTGAACACCCAAGTCCCCTTGAAACCTAAGAGAACCTGGCATCAACTCATGTGCATTCCTTCCAAATTCCAGCCAAAACTGTTGTCGAACTTGGAGCACGAAGTTCTGAAGTAAGAGATAATAAACCAGATTTCCGCTCTGCATTAGCAGGCAGCTTAGCACCAGGGGAAAAAAAACAACCCATAGTGTTGACTGTATAAACATCTTGTTCAAAGGGTAACATTTTCCTGATTAATAGCCTTTCAGTATTAAAAACAATCAGTCTAAAGCATGATTAATTGTCCCTTTTACTACTGGTAACCAGCTATATGTATATACATATAGACATACATATATACTTGTGTAAACACACAGGCACATTCTCACTGGGGTAAGCATTTTTAGTGCATCTGTTTTCAAGGAAAATACATTATGAAGGAGGTGAGAGAGCTGCTTTCTACAACTCCAGCTAATGGGAAGGGTTTTAGCTCTTGTAACCCTTTGTTGCAAGATCTAGCAGCCCTGAGGATGCACGATGAGCACTGCTGTCCTGAAAAAAGGCTTGAAACACTCACCTGGGCAGGAAGGAGGCCAAGAAAGAGGCAGAAGACACTCTTCTTTTCATCCAGGGAATTAAAGCTGCTCAGCTGTTGGGCATCCTGGCTGTGTTTCTACTTCATCTGTATTTTACTTGTGGGACTGACGGGGTTAATGACAGTAAGAAAAGTTTTAATTTAAAAATTGACAAGGAGAGGTGCTTTTTCCTGAACAAAGAGAAACAAATTTCAAGAAATTTTTTACAATGACAGTCCTGCCTGGTCCAACCTGTTGGGCCACAGTATACGCACAACAGTGACACTGTCTTCATAAGGAAGAGGCTTTTTGTTTTCCACTCTTTTTGCTCTGATATCTAAACAGGTGAGCAGGTTAACCACTCCTTTACAGTATTGTCCAGAAGTTGCAGCCAAGCTCAGGTGCTAGGAAAATACCATCCCTGCTTTACATAACTCAGTCTGCTGCAGATCATATACAAAATTCCTCTTGAGGAGCCTGAGCAGGACATACAGGTGTGTGCAGTCATGTGCGGGATCATGGCCTGACGTGCCCAAATGAAGTTTTGATCCAGGTAAACAAGACCCTGTACCTGCCAGAGGCTCTCTTAATGCTCAAAAGGTTTCCTCCCCATCTGTCCTACATTGCAGAACTTAAAAATAATGAAGTTTTAACACAGGTTTTCTCCAGAGCAAGTGCTATGAGCCAGAGGAGTAGAATTTGTTGCCCTTTTGGCATTAGTTAGAGGCTACATAAAGTGTATTCAGTGTTGCTGCTAAAAAATAAAACACAATTCCGTATTTTGTGTACAGTCTCTGTGTACATGCTCGCCTACACTCTGCAAAACGTTTTCTTTATGGCCAGAAAACAATTTTTCAAAAAGTTTCCTTCAAGAACAACACCAAAATCTGTTGTGCTGTTTTGGGACACTCTCAAAAATGCAGGCTTTTAGCTTAAGCATAAAGAAACCCCACACCACTGTTCAGAAAGCAAAAACAAACAGGAAGAATTTTCTCAATGGCTAGAAAGAAAAAGCTCCATCAGCATCAGAGGCGTTATATCCAGGGCTCACGGATTTCTGCAGAAAGGCTGGAAAATGAAGAGGGCCCTGCTGTGGATGAAGAGGGTGGTGTTGGCCGGGGACAACAGCTGTGACAGGTGCGAACGGGCTGTGACGGTGACAACGCTGACACTTCCTGCTCTGGGGACACACACACACACACAGTGCACACACACAGCCCTTGGCAGCCAGGGGAGAAGGCACAGACTGCTGCTGCTCCCGGGCACCTGCTTATCTTCTGCTGGGGTCAAGGGGCAGCCTGGGGTGCAGGCAGGAGGGGCAGAGCGTGCCTGCTGACCTGGGGCATGGCTCAGGCAGGGGTGGCATCCCTCGTGGCACTGCCGGGAACTGGGGACACAGGGAATGTGCTGCTTCCCCAGCCCGCTCTGACAGGATGGAGCTGCTCAGCCCCGCTCCCGGGAGGGGCCAGGGCTTTGGGACAGGCACACTCTGGTGAAGTGCTGGCAGTAAATGTTGTTTCAACAGTTCAAACGAGGGAAACTGTGTTATAAATAATTTAGATGATTGACTTAAGATTTTAATACTGGGGCCTAAGTGGGTAATGGCCGTGAAGAGAGGAGGAGGGAGGGAGGAAGAGGAAGTGAAGGAAGACCAAAATTAGGCCCAGATTTGCAAAACTGTGCACACGTGTGTCTCAGTGTAAGCTGTACACACATTTCCAAATGTCATCTGTGTTCTCAGGTTCAAGTTCAGCCTAAGTCTTGGGTGAGCCTTTTTTTTCTCTCTTCAGTACTGGGACCTTCAAAGCTCATTTTAAAATGAAAGATCAGGTGTTCCCTTCCTGCCCTTGCATTTCCGGAGAAGAAATCCTCGAGTACAGAGAAGGATAATGAACAATCAGTCATGTTTGCATTCCTGTCTATCATGAAAATGTATTCTCTGCTACAGAACGAATACACTTTGCAATGGGAAATATTTATGGCTGTCAGCACTGGGGTTTAAGAGCATCACTAATTACTCCCCTAATTTAGAACTGGTATCTTCAAAGAGTGTGAGATCAAGAGCCACCATCATAAATTTTAGCTTTGTGAGCTAAAAAGTTATTTTTATAAACGTACTTATTTTTATGTAGTGAAAATAAGCTTATTTTTTCAGTGGTAAATAACTGGTGTGGTTAAATACTCTCAGGTATATGTATGGAGGAAACGAAGGAAACTGACTGCATATCAGTATGTACACAAAACACACATACCGAGTGAAGATGGCAAAGGAGATATTGTAAAGACCACAGTATGCTGAAATGAAGCACCACACACTTCAGGAAGGAATTTCTTCCCTTAATTTTAATGGAGAAAAATAGCGTGTGAATATTAAGGATCTTTTCCAAACTACTCCCCGGAACTGAAATAGTTCTGGTAATCTTAGGCACAACAGAGAAAAGGAAGGCTGAGGCCAGGGCTGGAGACGATGGCTCTCCCCCGGCTGCTCTTTCCCCCTCCCCCTGTGCAAATTCTCTTGGATTAAAATGGCAGAGGGAGGCGGGGAGTGGCTGGGGACAGTTTGGCTGATACGAGATAACCGCTGCTAGTCAAATGGCACTTTTAATTGCTCGGGCCAATAAAAAAAAAAACTTGCTACAGAAGTTAATTTGAATGAAAATAGCAGACACACCCCACAAGCTGCTTTCCATGACCGTGCATTGTGCTGTCTCAGCCTGATGTACAGTTCGAGTCGCAAATAACAGCGTGCGGTCTGGGTACACTTTGGTTGCCCATTTTAGCTGAGGACGCCCCGTTTCCCCCCCAGCAATTCTCCCCCACGCCGAGCGGGTTCTCCCGACCGGAGCTTCGTGTGCCGAGGGAAGGGAACGCGGTGCCGCTGCCGCTTTTGTTCCCCGCCTCGCCCACTGCCGCGGGGCCGCCGCTCGCTGCGGGTCACGCCGGGGGAGGCAGCGGGCGTGGGACGCGGCCGCCCCGCCGGGAGGGCTCCGTGCCGGCTCCGCCCCGGGGCCGCGTGGGGAGCCGGGCGCGCCGCGGGGAATGCGGGATCTGTTGCACGGCCGGGTCCCGGCTCGGCACACGAGGCCGGGGGGAGCCAGGGAGTTACTTGAGGGGAGCTGGGGCAGCGCCCGGGGCACCGTGCGAGGCCCGCGGCGGGCGGCCCTGCCCCGGGAGCAGCTGGCAGCGCCCTGCTGACGGGGCTGCACCGCGGCCCGTCCGTGCCGTGCCCGCTCCCCGGCCGGCTGCCGCCGCTGCCCCGGCTCCCTCCGAGCCCGGCGCTGTCCCGAACTCTCGGCGCCGCTTCGCTCGGGCCGCCCCCTGCTCTCCTCAGGCCACTCCTGGCCGCCGGGACCCCCATGCCCTGGGTGTACTGTGGCCGCTGCTGCCGGTGGGAGCCGTTCCGGGCGGACCGAGCGCAGCCCCCCGACCCTGCCCGGCCCCGCTTCCCCCGGGCCACTGAGCTTTGTATGGAATCCCATTCAAACCACGCCGGAACCTTCCGCCACGGGGGAGGCGGCTGGGGGGGGCAAAGTAGTCCCTCGCGACGCTCCTCCCGGGTCCGAGTTCCCGGCGGGGCGGCGGAACCGGGGCCGAGCCGGGGGAGCGGCCGGGGAGGGGCTCCCCGGCGGGGGGCGCGGCCCCGCCTCCTGCCCGCTCCGCTCGGAGCAGAGGAGCGCGGAGCAGAGGCATCGCTGGGCGGAGAGATCGCGGATCCCGCACACACACGGCCCGCGGTCCGCCCCCACCGCGCCCAGCGAACGGAAGCGCCGGGCCGCCGCGATGGACAGGCGGCGCCGGCCAATGGGCGGGCGGGATGGCCTCCCAAAATGTAGGTTTGGCCAATGGGAAGGGGCAGGAGCGGGGGGAGGCGGGGCTGCCCGCGGGCAGCAGCGCAGGTTGAGCGGAGTCCCAGCGCAGGGCTGGGATGAGCCTCAAAGTTCGGGGCGATCGCGGTGGGGGATGTAGCAGCGCCGCCACCGCCGCGCACCGGCCCGGCCCGCCCCGGCTCCCGCCCGCCCTTGGCGCCTCCCACAGCCCCCCCCCCCGCAGTTTTTAAACTCTGATCTTTCCCCCCCCCCCCTTCCCTTCTTCTCCACACCCCCCCCTCCCCTTCCTCCCCTAAATGCCAGCCATGATCGAGAAGGGCCCGGAGGTCTCGGGGAAACGGCGGGGCAGGAACCAGAACGCCGCCGGGGCGAATAATAACAACAACGGCGGCAGCAAAAGTTTATCCGCCGCCCCCAACGGCAACAGCAGCGTGAACTCCTGGGAGGAGGGGAGCTCGGGGTCGTCCAGCGATGAGGAGCACGGTGAGGAAGGGGTGCGGGGTGGGTTTTTTTGGGGGGGGTTTAGGGGCCGCTCGGGCCCACGCGGGTAACGCTTCTCCCTCTGCCTCCCTCAGCTGGCGGCGGAATGAGGGTCGGGCCGCAGTACCAGGCGGTGGTCCCTGATTTCGACCCCGGTAAGTCTTTATTATATTTTAAGGGGGGCAACTCCTCCCCCTCATCCAGTGCTTTGGACCCCTCCCGATGAGCCGGGGGTACTCTCCCCCCTCCCCCCGGGTTCCGCTCCTCGAGTCCAAAAATAATCTCCCTTAATTCCACTCTCAAACACCCAGGGCAAGAACAAGGACCCCCCCCTTCCTCCCCCCTTCCCCAGCGCACACGGTTGATAAAAGAAGTCTCGATGCTTTCCAGAGGGCGCTTTGCAGGCAGGGAGGAACAGGGAAGCTGGCAGGGCTGGAGGAGGCAGGAGATGGCAGTTGGGTGGGTTTTTTTCTTCTTGTTCTTCTTCTTCTTTCTTTCTTTATTTCTTTATTTTTCCTTTTTTTTCCCCTTTTGTATGTTTTTTTTGTTCTGTTTTTTTTTCTTTCTTTTTTTGTTTGTTCCATCCTCTCATGAACTCGTGTTTCTGTGGTCTCAGTGGTAGGGGTGGAACTAGAAGACATCAAGTTATAACGATAATTTTTTTCGAAGGTATTTAGAAGTGACTTAGGTCTGTATTTTAATTTTCTCTCTTCCTAAGAAGCTGGTTGTCTCTCTCCTCTTCCAAAAAAAAAATTGTTTCACGTTTCAGCTATTCTGCTGCGGTTCTTTGTAAGCTAATTTAAAGTGGTATGGAAGCAAATTTTGAGCAAACAAAGGAATTGGGGCTGTGCTGAAAGGCAGGTGCTGGAAGCACGGTAGTACTGATGTATCTCCGTGTATAGAAAGACAAGCTGTTGACCTCTTTAGTTTGAAATCTAAGCTTTTTTTTTTTTTTTTTTTTTTTTTTTTTTTTTTTTTTTTTTTTTTTTTTGGTATTGTTCCTTTGTAAGTGGAGGTTGTAGCTAGTGAAAACCCTCCTTCTGTCAGGAGATCCTAGCGTTTGGAGTTGTCCCTTTGCCCAGCCCAAACTTAATTGAATCCTCCGCACCTCTCACACTGAAACAAAAAGAATGGTGTGGAAAGCCACAGTGTCCCCTTATCGAATAATCCTGAGAGTTACTATTGTGTGGACTCAGGAAAAAGATTTGTCGTGGGTCATCCTCACTGTGCCCTAATGTTGGATGCCTTTTTTATTATTAAATATATATGTCTGTTCCTAACTGTTAAGATCTCAGGGTGGGGGGAGGGAAAAGAGGATTTTTTTTTTTTTTTTTTCTTAAGTTCAGTATTACTTTTATTCATTTACAGAATAATTTTTCCCCACTCCTTGCCCCCTTCGTTTTCTTGACTAAATAAGATACAAGGGAGGTCCATTTCTTGGTTGACCAGGAGGAAGAAGGGGGTGGACAGGGGGGAGGAGGAGAAGGGAGGGGGAGGAAGGGGGAGCTGTTAGCTAGGCAGCAGTTGACACTGGTTTTCAATCTGTAGGTCAAACGCAGCATTTCTGTAGCACACAACGTGCATCACACTGACTTATCAGCCACGTTTCACAACAATACTTGGGCTTTACGGTCACCCTGGTGAATTATGCTCTTTTGGGCAATTCATTTCTCTAACATAATGGAGGGGGGAAAAAATACTGTGAGCTGTTTCCCCACTGTTGTGTGCTCGGATGTACATTGTTCTGTTTTAAACTTACAGACATACAGTGACCTATACAAAGGTTATTGCTTTCTGTGCTGTGTGGAGTGGAAGGGAGGGGGAAGTGTGTGATCTGAAGAAACAGATTTTTTTCTGAGTAATCTGTACCCTAACACGGGATCAGCAGGTGATTGTGTTTGAGTACACAGTGTAATACAGCCAAGCTCATAGTAGGTTCACCCAGAGTAAATGATCAGTCTTCTGATGACCTGAATGGATATCAGATCCTCCTTTACTGGCCTCTGGGGTTTTTTTTCTATTTCTGAAAAGTATACCTTTTAGTTAAGAAGTTTGGGGTGAACTTTTGTCTGCTTGTGTATGGAAGAGTTTGTTTCCTGTCTTGTGGAATTACCCAGGAATCATTTTGCAATGCCACGTTGTTCCCTGAATTTTGTCATCTCTTCTTGGTCCTAAGGGCTGCAAGCTACATTAAGTTCATTTGTTATGTCTCTTTTGTTTCCCTCTTTAAGAAGGAAAACCCTAAATTAGCCTAACCTGCTGCACTAAGACTTTTTGACTAAAACTGTTAAGTTGTCATGTCTCGCTGGTAATGTCAAAAGTTAAACCTATGAAATAGTGTTAGCAGAGTGCACAGATGATGTGTCTGTTTCTCACAAAAAATATTAATGACTGGTTGACCAAAGGATCTTAAGCTTGAAAGTTGTTTGTTGTTGAGTTCGGACGCTTTCACCTTCAGGTTAGCTGGCTGGGAAAATGTGGAGTGCTCATGCAGCTCTGACTGTGTCTGAGGGGAAAATAACACAGACCAGGCCTTGTGTGTTTTCCTTTGTTTTAAACTTAATGTTCAGTTATACCTCGGGTTTGGCTGAGGTGTGTCTGTAACTGCTTATTCTCACATCAGCATTTTACGTGGGAGTTCCTCTGTCCCCATGCAGAGGGGCAGAGAAAGCATTTAATTTTGTTTCACTTCTCAGCCACATGTGAGCAGCTGCAAAGAGCACTGAAATTAGGAAAGCTTTGAAAGGTCTGAAATCCTTTTCTGTGCAGCTGCAGGAGAAAAGAGAGGTAGAGCAAGGCAGTGGTGGGGTGTTCATCTGGGTATAATGAGTTAAATAGTCAGAGAAGAGCAAAAAATGTGTGGCATGGTCTGTAAGTGAAGAGAGTGTTCTCAGTGCTTGCCTAAGTTTAGAAAGTGAAGGGTCTTCATCACCTTTTTGTTTGCATGGAGAAGGATAGAAAGTTATTGTCTCTCCCTTGCTTTACCATAGTATGAGGAAAAGGGTTAAGGATTGTGCTGCTTTGTTTTTACCTCATCCTTGGAGGAACCAGAAAATGACAAGTTCACATTCTGAATTAAAATACCCTGGTGTAAGGTTATAATATTCCTTGTGGCTAAAACTTGCTGTGGTGGTGGCCAGGGAAGGGCCTGATGTGATTCTTTGACTGTAAAAATGCTCGTGGCTGGAATCCTCTGTGGGAGGTGGTTCTTACTCACAGGTCCTTTAGTAAGTCTCTTTACAGTGGCAAGGCCTATACCATGAGCTAGCAGAGCCTGTAGGTTCTTTGCTAAAGTTAATGTTGCTATCCTTTTTACCTATCCCAATCTCCCCGTGTTGTGGGAAGGCACATTCTCACTGCATTGATCCCACTTCTTTGATTATCTCAAAAACTTACAGCTTTATTATTATTGTTACAGTGCTTACACCTTTATTATTTGTATAATAAGAGTAGCTGTACAGTAAAGGCAAGGCTTTTGCAGAGGCAATGTGTGTATTAAACAACCCAATTCAACTTGGGAGAAGAACAGGCAAAACTTCTTGGGCTGAACATCCCATGCCAGAGCTCACTAGACTCAGTAAAACTTGCACTTCAGCTATGTTTCACTGTTTGGCCTTGAGTGCACAGATGTGATGTGAAAAATTGCTGTTGTGTCTGCTATTTCTTCTCTTATTAGAGCTCAGAATCAATTATTTGCCAGGCCAAAATTTTGTGTGTTAAACAAAGGCTGGTATTGGTAGGTCAGCATTTCTTGTGAGTTCTGAAACTGAGACACTGAAGGTTTTGACGAGGCAAACTATTATGGTTCTTTTAATCCATACAAATGAAACCCACATGTCCTGTTAATGGAAAAACTCAGTGGAAGGAAACATTGCACATCCTAAAGCTAAATAAAAATCTTTCATATGGGGAAGCACTGATATTGTACTTGACTGTTTTATTTGTTGCTTATTAATTTATGCTATTGGAACACTGAAAATAGGAGGAAGAAAACATTAGTGAGCACTTTAACACAGCCAGTGAATTTCACTAATAATTAAAGCTTCCATAATTTTCAGGAGTGTTAAATAACTCCCCGAGGAGAACAGTTACTCCCAAATTTTGACTTGTATTGATGGCAAATGAACATTTTTTTTTCTCCTTTGTAGCATTACAACTTTAGATTTCCTTATTTGTTGCAATGGCAATAAAAATACAAGCCACGTCTTATATCTTATATCTTTGGACATTGGTTTTGTTGGTCATCTTTGGAAAGCAGCTTCTGGGGCTCTTTCCAGTAGAAATAGATGAGGAAAAGCAGGTTTGACTCAACAGTGTCTTGTGGAAATGCAAATTTGGGATGTATATGTGTTGGGAGACTTCAATCCCTTGCTTGCCATGTTGCTGTCTTCCCAGCTTTTTGGTTTTGTACTGTAACAGTAAATGTAAAAATGGTGGAAAAGAAATCCACCTGTAGTGCTTTCAGCCCTCTGTTCAGAAAAGCCTACTGGAAGGTGTTCGCTCCCAGAATGTCACTAATCCTTGAGGAGCTTGTTCTGTGGTCCACACTGTTGCCTGCACTCTGTGTGCTCCTGCACAAACAGTATTCCCACGCCTTCTCTCGTGACCAGGACTGTTGTTTCAGCAGTGCCAGAAACTGAAGGAAGAAAAAAGAAAGAAACAAACAACTCTTCTCAGTATAGTGAGAAACCTTGTCAGTTTAGTTGTGTCTAAGAAGAGTTTTTAAACAAAACATGCAAGTCGCTGCTGTGTCTTATCTGGAGTGCCTGGTCACTGTGTGGAAGTGGTGGCATGGCCATGTCCTAGGGGAGGAAGCTAATACATCCATCCATCCAACTCTGGCTGTTAAAATCTGCCTACCCTCTGCCTATTTAGGTTCAAAGGTTGAAAGTATAATATTGGGACAGCCCCTGGGTGTCTGATTCCCCTAGAACTGTTGTATTTCTCTGGTGGTTGTAAAGGCCATGTTTTATTAGGTTGTATCATCAGCTACTGCGTGGGGTTCTGGGCAGAGGCACCTATTGACCTACACAATCAGGACTGTAACTTTTAACAAGAGATTATTATAAGCCCCCTTATGACTTACAGTTGACAAGTCCAACTCCCAGTCTGCTTGTTCTGGTTCTTTGTTGCAGCTGGTCCTGTGCCTCACAGTCCTAATAGTTTGCAAGTAGTCTGAGTATCCAGTGGGTCTAGAGAAAAAGGTGTTTTGCTGAATGGACTCATCAGAAAAGGGATGAGGAGAAAAAAAAAAAGTGCTTTTTAGGTGAGACTTTGGGATCTGCGTGTAAGCAAGTGGAAAATTCAAAACCAAACTCCTGAAACTGGAAATACTGGTATCTTGGAAAGCTATCTCATCTCTTCAAATGACTGTGCCTTAAACCCAACAGGCAGGAACTCCCTTAGCGCAACAGTCCCTTTGGAAGAGAAGGAAGAGTTAAGAGGGTGTTTGATCTAATCAGAAATACCAGACTATAATGTACTAATGCCCAGAGTGTTTGGACTGACAGAGGCTGCCTGGTGTCTTGGTAAACCACACACGCCTTGGGTCTTTCAGTGTTGTTTGAGGAGATGTACATCATCCCCAACAAGAGTGTGTTTCTGGAATTAGCTGGTGGAAAATTTAGGTGCTGCAGGTTTTCTCTTAAACTCTGGTGGGAGAAGAGCTTTTCCCCCTAGTTGCAGTCTGCTCAGTGCCTTACTTCCTCATGGGCTATATTTGTCTTGCCCTCCTTCTCAGAGGTCACAGCCTCTGTGAATGTGCTGTACTGCAGAGCAGATGAGAAGGTCCTTGCCAGGCTCTCCACCAGAAACTTCTGCCAAACCCTTGGTTTTTTGTTTCAGCACCATAGGAATTTAGGTACAGTCGAAGGGTCAGGCTGGGGTCCAGCAGCGCTGGGGAAGGGGGAAGGTGACTCCTGCCATCTCCTTACTGGGCTGGCAGCTCTGCTGGTGTGCGGGTGAGTCTGTCTCATCTCTTTCTGTCAGTAGTACGTACTGCTGGTCCAGTCTCCAGGGCAGGAAAGGCTGAAGTCCTGCTCCTACAGAGTGAAGCTGTCTTGTAAATGCTGACACTTTAGCTTATCCTCTGTTTTTAAAATCCACCCTGGAGAAGAAGACGAATAGTGCTCAAGTTTGAAACTTTATTATCCTTACGTCTGGCACCTCAGCATGAGTACAGCTGTTGATTTGGTGCCATATCTTTTCCACCTATGGGCTACTTGCCTGAGGGGAGACCGTTTTTAAGCCATTTAGGTTGCTACATTGCTCAGTAGTCAGCTTTCACCCAGCCTGTTCACTCATCCTGTGAAGGGGTGCAGAGGCTCTAGTGGTGAGCACAGCTCCCACTCAAACATGTTTCAAGGCATGGCTTTGGAGCTTTCTCATTATTCAAATGGCACCGAGAACATCCTTCTCAAACCTTAATGCCGTTGTAAACAAACAAACCTCTGGTGTAGCCAAAGCCTGTGGCTTCCTTCCCTGCCTGGCACATGCAGTGTTTGTATGTGGAGGTAATAGCTGTCTCATGTACTGACAAATGTATTAATGGCTGGACTGGAATTAATACTAGGTAGAGTGACTGCTTTGTTCTTCATAGCTGGTTCCTGCTGCTTAATGAGGTGCTCTTAAAACTCTTGTTTTCAGTCCTGGTTAGGTCTGTGACTTGGCCAAGTGAAGGCTTAGAGCTCCCTGTGATTAGTCATTATAATTAGCTCGGAAATCTTTGCCTCTGTGATCAAGGCGCACTGTATAATGCGGCTTATAGTGGGCTCCAGCCCTGTCACATACCTTCAGAGTAGTATGGATGACAGTGCTCTGTTGGACAAATGTATGTATTTAACTGTGTTGTAACTTCAATATGCAGTTCCTTAATATGTGCCAGGCAGGTAAATCTGAAATAACTGCCTCCTCAGAAACCTGTGGTTAGTGCTAGTCCCTGCTTCCCTTGGACCAGGCAATTTCTGGTTGAGGCCAAGGCTTGCCTTACCCATACAAAGAGTAAAGTAAGATTGAGACATGGTGACTAGTAGCTGAGTACAGAGAGCAAATAAAAAAGGTTAGTTAGAGCATGCCCCATTCCTAGGAAGTCTGTACCTCTTTCTGCACTGGGTGACCTTGTCTTTAAGGCTTTGACTTGGCAGTGTAACAAGATGAGCAATCCCTCATTAGGTGTTTAAACTTGAAAGAGCAGTTTGAAATTCAGTTCTTGAAAATACAGAGTTGATTTGTAAGCTAAACTTGATCTTAAAAAGCACTTTTTAAAGAATGCTAGATTATGTATCTCTTTCTTTAAAATTTACAAGCTTTTAATTTATTGCTTCATATGAAAGTTCTGATGACTGTGCTTTCTGAAAGTGCAAGAGGATGTGTTCAGCCTTAGTGAAGGCAGTGAAAGTTTCTTCAGTATACTGGAGCAATGGGCTGCTTTTGTGCTCCTCACATTGTTTTGAAATACAACTGTTTGTGATGAGACTGGCTTTCAGTATTGAAGGTCAAAACTCAATAAATTTTATGTACTTCTCATGCAAGGTTTTGAGATTAAACAAGAGAGTCTAACCTACCTTCCAAGTATCATCAAAAATTCAGGTTTATGCAGCAGCTTGCTCCTTGAACTTCATAAAGGAAGTATTGGTAAATGTTGCCTCTCTGGGGGGGAGGAGGCTTCAGTAGTGTGATAAAATTACAAAAATCCCCTCTCGTGAGACAGTTCTAGGCTGTTCTTCCCCCTTCAGCCTTGTCCTTCTGTCATGGTATCTATGGTATGTCTAGGGAACATTAGTAGGGTCTCATAGATAATCTGTGTGTGTGACTAGGTGTGTCTCTGAAAAAATATTCCCCTGCCCTTATAGGGGCAGGAGTTAAGGGTTGTGAGTTTTTATCCTTGAAGTTATTTAATCTTCCTTGCCCCCTCCCCTAACTCTGTGCTCTTCACCTGGATGGATTTCACAAATACTAACCTGAGAGAGCTTGTTTTTGTAGTGCACTTCTCTAATTAGGGGAGTCTAGCCACTTGGCTGTCTATTGAAGCTTTTCAGTTCTGCTCTCTGTAGGTATCTGGGATAACCTGTCATGATAGCATGTGCATGTACTTTTAGATGACTGGATGTTTTACCAGGTTGGGCTTTAGTTCATAGAGAGACTTTGATTTGAAAGTTTGGTATTGAAATTAATTATTAGTGTGCATGACCTTGAATTGGTGTCTTCCAAACTTTGTAACCATAATGTGAAAACACAACATATCAACTGTGTAATCGTAGTTGTGGCTTCTGGGTTCAGAAATCCCTAAGGAATATGTATAAACAAGGCTTGCATGCAGGGCTACAATGCCTGCTGGTCCCTGGAGAGGGTACAGAGAGATTCTAGTTCTATATGGGGCTTGGGAATGGATAAAGACTAAGAAAAACCTCTCTTGAGTAGGAAATCACTTTCTGTCTGGAAGAACTGAATTGACAGGACTGGGAAA
This sequence comes from Eopsaltria australis, assembly GCA_034509425.1. Classification (NCBI taxonomy): domain Eukaryota; kingdom Metazoa; phylum Chordata; class Aves; order Passeriformes; family Petroicidae; genus Eopsaltria; species Eopsaltria australis. Next base: position 4,236,556 of record JAVTVJ010000012.1, on the reverse strand, counting down.
ATCTGGTCTACATAACAGCATTGTTTTTGTAGCAGTTCTTTACATGCAGATTGCATGGAAATGCAAGGAGTTTTTTTCTCTTTCCTCTGACTTCCCACCTTCTTTGGGTGTCTAAACTCATACCGTGTTCTCATCAGTAATACTGGTTTGAGTTTTGGCCCTGTGTAAATGGTGATGGGGGGATTTTTCACTTCCTCCCCACCCTGTGCTGAGAGCCCACTGCCCCATGTAGCAGGTGCTGTTGGCTGGAGTTGTGCATAGGTCTGCATTTATGTTGCTAACAGCTGTGTGAGCAGCTAAAAGTGTCGCATCTGTAACCCAAGCTTTTTTATTCTAAAGAATGTAAAATGATCAGTGATACCAGTGCCCACATCTCTTCCTTTGGCTGTCGTGTCTCCATCCTGAGGAGGGAGCTGATGTGGGTGCTTCTGGGAGGAGTAAGGGAGTGTGAAGGCAGGCAGGCATATCAGGTGTAGCATTTGTACTTTCTTGGTATTGTTTTCTGTCTGGGAATCTTAAAGATGTCCCTCCTGGGACCCTTGTGCTGATTTGTGCAGCTGCTACCATACTGTTCATGACAGTAGCCATGGGAACACAAGTAGGATGATACAAGTTTAAAACTCAAACTTGTTGCTAGGCAGACCCAGTTCAATGTGTGGATTAAGTAGTCTTAACAACAACAAAAAAAAACCCACTCCAGATATTCTGCCACTTTTGTGAGGGAAGACAGCTGGGCTCACCCCTAACTCTGGGTCGTTCTTTAGGCTGGCAGAATGAAACTAGCCCCAAAAGAGTCCCCTGACACCAGTCAACCTTGGGGGAAACCCCTCTTGTACATCTGAGTCATGAGTAGGTGGTGGCTTGGGGGGCAGCAGCTTCAGCAGGTAGGTTTTGACACAGCCTTTTCTAAAAAACCAAGTGCTGTGAAGTAAAGCCATGTGCCTCCCAATGCAAAACCGTTGTACCACTCAGTCTAAAAGTTTTAGCCTGCATTAGAATAGGTACTGCTACAAGTGACATACACTCTAAACAAAGGTCATGGGCTTAAAATACCACAAGATCACTTTTAAACTCTCTCTGTAAAAACTTAAAATTATGACTAAGACAAGGTAAATACCTTCAAAAATTGCACTGCTTTTGCACACTGTTAGCGTAGGTGCACTGTGTGCTGGATGAACTGGTGTAGACCTTTTAACTTGTTGATAAGTTGTTTTGTCCCAAGCTTGTGTTTTGACATTTTATGTTTAAGAAACAAGGGTAGCCTATTCCCTCATGTTATTTTTGTTGTCGATGCCTGACAAAGGATGTATGGCACATTATGGGGTCCAAAGGGAACTGGAGACCCAAACTTTAAGGGAGCGATGGCCCCTGTATGCTACTTGAGGGCTGAGCTCCAGCATGTCTTTGTCCCTGCAGCTGTTGGCTTCCTGTGTCACAGCAGTAATTAGTTATGCTCTGGCCACTGGTTTAAACGGATCCTTTTTATTTTATAAACATTTGCTCTGCAGTAACTGTCATTCCTGTTGGAATAAGGCCATTTATAGAGATGCTCCCAATTACCACCTGCTCTTTTTCTTTCTTAGCAAAATACATTCTTACCTAATTTAACCTCCCACAGCAATTGCTTTGAAGTTGTTTTCTCTTTGCGTCTTGGCTCACTATACCTTTTCCCTCTGACCACCCTAACAAACTGCAGTTGTCCTTGTTTGTCCTTCCAAAAATTACCTGTTTCTAGGGAGAAAGCTTACTTGCTTGATTTGTCCCAAATATTTTTGTGGTCTACTCTTATAAGAAAATATTTCTTTCCTTTAGCATGTCTCAGCCCTTTTTTTCATTTCCTAAGTGCGATTTGTGGTCCTCCAACTTTCATTAGAGTTTTAGTACAGTTTATAGATTCTGTCCACCCTCTTAGTAACCCAGCCCTGCTTGGATTTCTGTGCTCTTCTCTGTGCTCCTGAGTCCTCTTTCTTGGTACTTCGTTCACCCAGGAGAGACACCCGTGTCTGAGCTTCATTGTAGTGTTGTTCCAAGTTCCCTTTCAGGCTGGAAGAAAGTGGTCATGGTTTTTACTTTGTTATGATTTTGCTCTGTAATAGGGGAAAATATAGCAGAACTCTGTCCCTTAACCTCTTTTTAAACTTCTATGCCTCTCTGGACATCATATCTGCCTGCTTTTCAAGCATTTGTGTAGCAGTGATGTTTTTGCCTTTTCAGGCTCCTTAAGGCTTTTGTTTCATCACTGAAGAATTTCTGCTCAGCTTGTCCTATGGAAGCCACTTGTTCTTGTAGGAGCAAGTGCTGCCCCCCACTTTAGCTGGTTGAGCATCTGTCTCTGGCCAGTCATGTCACTGTTCTGAGCTGTTGCTGCTGTGAGCAAACAGGTGTGTGAGAAAGGTGAGAGAGCTGATCTTTCCTTCAGCCAGGACTGCCCTGGGAATGGGCTGAGTGCTTGTCTGGAACCTTCAGCTGGCCCCTGCCTGCTGGGCCCTGAGGCTGAATTGCTGAGAGTAGCTCTGAAGCCTGTCCTATGAATTTGGAGAGAGAGGGGAGGTCTCCTTGCCTGTTTCATAAAGCAGACCTTGAGGTTGCTGGCTGACTCAAATCTGCAAACAGTAAGGACATACAAGAGCTTCTCTCTTTGCTGTAGTCTCAGCCTCGGGCTCATCGTTGCGTGTGCTGAGGGGAGGCTCAGAGGGTACAGCTGGATCTCATCTGAAGTTCTCATCACCTCTCTTCTCCTGTTAGGCTTTATGCAAGTATCGAATAACTTGGGAGAGAGGCTTGCTGGTGGGAACTTGGTGGTGGAAGGATGATTTTTCAGAGCTCTCTGGATTTCAGCCCAAGATCTGAGTTGCTTGGCAAATCATTTCCTCCTGTGTGTACCAGCTCTGAGAAGTGGGTCTGCTCTCTGGGAAACAGCTACATTGTGCTTTAACTACTTCTTTTTGGGTGGGTTTTTAGTCCTCTTGGTTTGGTTTTTAAGATGATTCTCCCCCAAGGTTTGCCTGGGATTGTGCATGGGATCAGTTTCTTTTCTTGGGAATTTCAGGTGAAACAGCAAGCTGTCCTCCACACACGTCAAGTGCAGTCCTTGTGGTGCAAACAGGGCAGGCACAAATCCAGCCATTCTGCCAGCAGGCTGAAAATTGGCAAAGGTTTAGGAGTGTATTTGTAGATTTGGGTGAAAAATGACTTTTTCTACTGGAGCAGATGCAAAGATGATTGGAGTTGGGAGGTCTTGCAGTTTGTTCTGGTGCATGTAGTGACTGGGGAACATCCATGTGCTGGTGCAGAGTGGAGATGGCAATCTGAGACTGACCACTACTGGTTTGAAAGGATGGATGTAGATTGAGAAGACATTTATAAATGCTAAAACTGTTTAAAGTGTATGTGCGAGTAGTGATGTTAGGCAGATTCATGTTGTTAGCTGTACTCATCTTGCTGAAGTTATTTTGGAGGATGGAGGAGAAATAAAGGCAGAACTTCTTGAACCTCTAATAATATTTTTAGAGATCGTAAAAGCAAATAAATGAACTGTTGGGGAGTTAGACTTGGATGCAGTCCTTGTTGCTCAGACACTTACTGGCAGGGGGACTGTTTGATGCCCTCTTACCTGAGCCCTTGTGAAAGAGGCTCTGGGAGCAGACACCGGGGTCCTCTTGGAACCAGCTCAGTTTGGTGGAATGCTGTCCTGTCTGGTTCTCTCTCCCTCTGCTGTGGCTGCTGTGTTGCCCACAGCAATAACTCCGTAGCAGCAGCCACATCCTTTTGTTTCAGCTGGAGAGAAGGAAACCACTGGGTGCAGTAGCGTTGCTTGCAAAATGATTCCAGTGTCTGCTGGGCGAGGGGGTAGGAGGAGATGTGATGGGGTCTCTGAGAGAGATGCATAGGAGAAATCATTTTTATATTAATACAGGCAGTGGATTTAATTCATGCTGCCAGGATTGGGACAAAGCTTGGAGCAAGTGCACACCCAGAGCTTGCTTAAGTTGGATAGATGCCTGCTGAAATGTTTATCAAACATGAGAATAAAAGGGAAAAAGGTTGTATTTAACTTTTTTTTTGATGATGCATTTTAAAAATAGCTTATGTTTCTAAAGTCAGCAGCAGTTACAACCAGGGTTTGAAAAATGGACTTGGCACTTGCAAGCCACAGTGGGAAACACCTGTGCTGCAATATGCCCTGCAGCAGGAAGGGCTACCGGGGTCGGGTGCTGCTTGCTTACCCTGGTGCTTGTTGGCTCTTTCAGCAGGGCTCTCCTTGTGTGCTAGGGCTGCCTTTGCACTCTTACTGCTGCTGTGTTCTTATTCATCAGTAGACATAATTTGGCTTGATGTCTGTATTTCACTGCTGTAAAAGTGATTCTTAGCCTCTGGAGTAGAAATGAAGGAATCTAGTTACTCTTAGCTCAGTTTCACCCCTGTAAAACTACGGCATGCAGTTGAGGCACTGAAGCTGCATCCAAACTAAGGAAGACACTACTGCACTAATGTGCTAATTTTATACTCTTACTTGGCAGGTTGCCTTTGTAATCAAAGGGCTGGAAATTTTTCAGTTTGAACAAAATGTTCTAAGTAGCTGTGCTCTAGGTGGAAACAGATTTGATATGGGATACTGCCTTCAAAAGAAATCCATCTTTCCATATCTTTCTGGGCATAATCACTCGAACTAAAATTTGCTTTTGTGACTAAGTGAAGCTGTAGCCAAGATCTGAGTAAGGCTTACCTGTGGAGTTTCCTTTGCAGAGGTGTATTTCATCAATCTCTGCATCTCATGGGAATGGGGGGAAGGGGAGGTTTTCAGGAAGCACCTGGAAACTTTAGGAATGACAGTTGTAATGAATTTCAGCAGAACGATTCTATTGCATGTCATTTTCTCTCTGTTTGATTAATAACTATTGTATGGGCTTAGTGGAGAACTTGGTCAAAATACAAACACATTTTTAAACAAGTTTGAAAGAGAACGTCCTGGTACCTGACACATGGAGATTATGCAGCGGGGAGTAAATATCTGATTCTCATCAATAGTGTGAAAGTAATTAAAAGCTTCTTACCCTTGGGTTTTTTGCCCTTTGTTTTACGGAATCAGTGACCACTGACTAGAGAACATACGTATCCAGATTTACTTTTTTCAACAAAAATGTCCACAGGAACAGAAAAATCACAGGGCAGTCATATTTCTAAAGTGGTTTGAAATGAAATGCTAACTCACAGGCCATGTTTATGTTACTGGAAAGCTTAAAACAAATGGCAGAATTGCTTTCAGGCTGTATGAAATGTGTCTTTCTGTTGCCTTTGATTTTTATTTTTTTACAGTAACTTTCAGTGTTCATGAATCAACTACTGAAATTTCAATAGGCTATTTTCTAATGAGCCTAAAATTACTCCTCCTGCAATACTGTAATGAGAGCTGACTGCTAAACTTCATTGCTTTGAGTTTGAGATGAAACAAAACTCCATGTGCCATATGTTAAAAGGACAAGCTGACGTGACAACAACGTGTTTTATCTTCTGCATTTTGGCAAGATTTTGTAGTCCTGGAGGGCAACTGTAGGGAGAGAGAAATCAGTGAAGATTCAAGAGTGGTGTGAGAAGGACTTGTGAGGTCAGCAGAGCTGGAAGCTTAAGTGTCTAAGATGGGAGGTAGGTAATAGAAAGAAGGAAGAAAACAAAAGATGAGCTGGAAAGTGACAATGGGCAAAATATTAATTAAAAAAATCACCTCATGTTTTTAGTGTCCTTCTCTGAAGATACTTGGCTATTCTTTCTGTTGTTTTGTGTTTTGATAGATTTAGCACACAGTTTTCAGTTCAGGTGAGTGCAAATCCACTCTGCCTAAACTTTTGAAAATATGGTCTTGAATTGAATTCCTGACATCAGAAGACAGCCAGGGCTGGGCTAGTGGGGTGGTGCTAGAAGGGAAGCTACATTCATGACAGTCTTGAACTAGCCAAAGGCTGCTCTGTCTGATGGCCTGACACCTCCACATTGAGCTGAGCTGCTGCTTCTGCCTGCAGCAGCTCCTTTTGTCTGTTTTAGGGGCTTATGTATGTGGCTGGGTGCTGCTGTGGCATCCTGGGCAAATAGGCAACTTGCCTGGTGATGGGAGAGCCAAAGCAGACCTGTCCTTCCTTTCTCTCCTCCCAGGCAAGGAGCCCTGTGGCTTTCTCTGCTCACATGCCCTCTGCCAGACCTGCAGCTGCTTGGGCCATTCAGCTGGAGGTTTTCTGTGCTGTGACTTCTGTTTTACCCCTTCCAGAGGCAGTGTGCTTAGAAGTTGAGGACTTACGTAGTGCGGTACATGTTGTGTTTGGCACCTGCTGTTGTTGCTGTCAGTTGTGATTTCCTGTGACCATCAGCAAAGTGTGATGTCCTCCACAGCACTATTGACGTGGCTGCTGTGCTGGGCTTGGTCACTGGAATTCATGACTTGCTTGCCATAACATGGGATAAAGGTGTGTGGGGTATTGCAAGTGTGTGTTTCTGCTATCCTGCCAGTATATTTTACTCTGCTGTTGGTTGTCCTGCCTGTCCTTTGAAGCCAGGCAGCATCCCTTTGTACTGCTGTCAGGGCATGGGGACCTTGTGTATGATTACCTGGGTTGTGGCAGGCTGCTGGAAGTGAGAGCGAGCCAAATGAACTGCTGGCTCTGGGGAATGTGCCCGAGCCAGATGCAGGAAGAGCCAAACACTGTAAGTCACCATGCAGGCCAGCTCTTGGCATGACATTCAGCTGAGTGAAGTTGCAGGATGTGGGCTTTGCAGGGTCTGGAGTCTGGATTCAGCTCTGAGTGGATCTTGTTACTTCTGTTCAGGCTTGACTTTACCATAGAGGTCCTGTTCTTCCATCTCTGTGTTTTACTCCATATAAGTTCTAGGCTGAATACTTGTTTGAATTAAGGAGCCCTTACAACTTTCTCTCTTTCCACCTCTAACCTGCCTTCTTCACAGACACTTCATCTCTGAGCAGCACAAAGCACTGTATCTTTTTGGAGGTGGAAATATTATCCACATTTCTGGACCTCTAAGAGGCTGGGACAGGCCTTGTCTAACTCAGATCTTTTGAGTCATGTCAGTTCCCGTTCCTTGTGCTGTTTGACAGATGTACCCCTTCTGGAAAAGAAGCAATCAGTCACTCACACACTGCTCTCATGGCACGTGTTCAGACCAGCACCCTCCTTGGCTGTTGAGGTGTCCTTGATGTAGCAGGTTGTTACTCTGGTGCTGAACTCCGTCAGGTGTGCCCAGAAACGTGTTCAATATGAACTGGCACTTTGTGCTGGTGCTGTTACACAGACATGAGATCCCTGTTGCACTTGGATCACAGTACAGTTGCACCCTGTTGTTTCACAGATGCTTTCATGTCACACAGCTGTAGGATGACAAAGGTTTTCTAGTCAAAACAGATATTTAAGTGGCTATTTAACTTATATTGTAGTGAGTTACCTCCATGCAACTACAGCTGAGTGGAGTAGGAGTATGGGCTAGCACTGAGGGAAGTGGTGGGATTACTGCTTCCAAATGCCCATAAATAAATAGTCTTTGGTCGTGGCTGAGCACAGCTAGAGTGTTAGTGAAGCAAGGGAGAGAATGAAGTAATGATCACAGACAGACCCTGGAATGAATTGGACAGGGGAAGCTGTCAGCACACCAAAAATGGCCCTTCTGTGTAGATGTCTGACTAATTGGCAGTGATGGGGGAAAGCGCACGTAGGATGCTGGGTTTTGACACAAACCTCTGAAGGGCTCTCGGGCATATCTGACCACTGCCAGTGGCTTGAATGATAAGTGAAGCTGACTGATAGGTTCCTTCCAGGGTTTAGGTGTGCAGGATGAAGAGGTGGACAGTGGCCAAGGGAAGAAAAATAACCTGTTTCCCTCTCTCAGTCATTTGGGTTGTCAGAGTATGAGCTTGTGCTGGGATTGGGGAAAAGAAATGCTCTTGCCTGCAGCATTTATGGTTCTTGGTACTTACTTCAGTCCACACAGAGAAGGTTGGGACATTTGTGTGCCACAGGAAAAGTAGAAAGTGTTCCAGTTCAGGACAGAACTTTCAGAGTACAGTTAATCCGAGTACTAAGATGAATAATTAGCATCTCTACCCTGCATGTGTGTTCTCCACAGATAAGCATACATAAAATTTGTAAGTTTTGTATTCTCCTAGTCACCAGCTGGGTCACCTCCCTTTGTACAATGAAGGCTGGACTTGAATGAACGAGAAATCAGTTGGGAGGTGAGCCAGCATGGGATACAGATAATGTGGCGATGTTTCTTCCCCTTGCCCCTCCTTTTGGCCCAATGGCTTCAAACCTGCTCTGAAAAAATATCCTCCAGTTGATTTTTCAAATGGAGCAACAGACAAGTCTTCCCTTAATAAGCGAAGGTAAACTTTGTTTAGAGTGCTCTGCCCTGCAGCAAAGAACACTGACATCTGAAGGTAAGAGGTGGTGGCAGGGAGAACACTCCAAAAAGAGCTTGGTTTCTTTAAGCAAAGTCACCTAAAATCCTGACACGTGAGAATCATTGCCACTTGGTGAAAATGGTGACAGGTGTTTCACCATAGGAAACTCATTGCTTGACTTCCATTGTGACCTTGGGCAAAAAGCTGAACCTTTTAGCTTATGTTAAAGCTACCTGTGTTGTTCAGGATGGGGATGAGAGTGGAGTGGACAAATGTGTGTGAATGTAGAAACATCAGAGAAGAAAATAGCAGCCTGAGAAGAGTTTGTGCTTTATGAGGCAGGGCTGGAATTCCCCCTGTCAGATTTGGTGACAAGTAAGATGGGAAGAGGAGTTGCCAGTGTTTGTGGTCTGTTGTATGAACAGAACTGATGCATCTGAAGTCTGGTCTGACCACAACAGACTAATTCACGTTCTTGAGGTAGAACAGGAAGAAATGTTCCTTTGTAATCTGTCTTCCAAAAGTCAGAAGTGTTTCTGGCTGCGGGCTAACTAAGGTACATTAACTATTCCACTGTGAATTCCTTGTGGAGACAGTGTGCTTCGTCTGGCTTTATTGCAAAGCAAAGCAGGTGCAGCCAGTGCTTGGCTTGCCTGGCTACCTCGGGGAGGAGCCTGCATTTGTGCACTGGGCGAGGGGGAGAGATGTCTCTAACAGGGAAGGCAGAGGCTAAATTTTCACACTTCCCCTCCAGGCTGCTTGGAAGGAAGAGAAATACATAAGAAGTAAATGTGTGTTGGATTTAGACTCTTGTGCCAGACCTGTTCTGTGCCTTATGAGCAGTCTTGACGCATCTCAAATTTAACTCCTTGCCTCTGCCTGTAACGGAGTCACGAGGGACCAGATTCCCTGGACTGTCCAGTGCAGCTCATGTATGGGCACATTCCTCTGAATTACCTTAACTTTGTAGTTCATGGTGCTGCCTCTCTTGCTTGCTCATGAAAGAAAAACTGCTCCCAGGGACCACTGAAGTTGGGGGAGTTCTCTTGTCTGACTGCTTTGGTGTTGTCCCTCTTTCTGAATGTTATTGCTGTGGGTGAAGCCCGGCATCATAGAGCACCCATAGCCATGTAACCGGGGGCTTTCACTGATTCAGGAGAAACCATCTTACCCCTCACACAAAGGTTTTGGATATTGTTTCTCAACAATTTATGCTCCATGCTTTTTGTTGTGAAATAGTCACAGAAAAGTGCTTCTGAAAATCTGGAGACTGGTGCCCTGAAAATCTGTGAGGGGAATATAAGGTACCAGAGGAGGCAGGGAAACTCTTCAGGCAAGTTTTCTGGCATGCTGGATTCAAGCAAGTGCCTGAAGCCCAGAATTTCCAGCACTCAGAGGCCTCATCTACTGCAAAAGCTGGAGAAGGGAATGTCAAGTGATGCTGATAGAAGTTCAGTTCTTCCAGATTCCTCTCTAGCTGCTTGCCTAAATAAACACCCTCTGCATCAGTCACACCATTCATCGTCTTATGCCTCTGAGCTATGCTGATTTTCCCCATGATGGTGTAAAACAGGAAATGAATTAAAAAGCTTCATTGAATGACAACTACAGAACTATCCCCTGCAAAGTGATGAGAGGACAGCTGGTCTACAGAGACACCACAGCATTTGTCACTTGGCCATGTGCGAGGTAGCCAGAGGGTGCTAAGTGCCTACCATGTTCATCAAAAGTCCCTGGTAGTGGATCTCTAGGTTTGTTCCAGCCCACTCTGTGCAAGGTGTGTCTGTACAACATGCCTGCTATTTGGAAACTTTAACAGAACTCATGTTCAGTTGGCTCTTGGATGGGAGAGATTAAAAGCAGGTCCTAAATGTGTCTGCTGTGGTCTGTGGAAACCACGGTCTATTGGATAGTGAAATTATCTTCCTGGGTTCAGTTATAATGGAGCCTTAGGGCATCCTGAGGGGAATAAGCTCTTGTTACTCTGATGTAGAAGCATAATTTAAGGAGGCCCCTCTCAGAGATCAAGGCCTCCTGGTGACCTACTTTACCATGAAGAGATGCTGTCGTGACATGGACAAGCAGGAGCTGCTGCAAGGCTATGACCAATTACACCAGGCTGTAGTTTGACGTGTGTTCTGACAGATGGGCACACAGGTGAGCCAAGAAGAGGGCAAGAGGTCAGAGTAGCTAGAACAGCTTCTCCTAGATCTTGCAGCCAAACAGACGTTGTCCTAATCAGTACCTTGTGGGAATGGCTTGCAGAGAGAAGAATGAAACAAACACTGGCTCATCAACCTGCTTGCTAGTATGCACCCAAGGGTTCTGGCAAATGTATTTCTGTAAGGTGTAGTACCAGCTATGCAGGGCATTTTGTGTGTCAGACAAATGGATCTGTAGCTGTTCTTGGTTATCATAAGACTTTTTGCAGGGTGTGTTTATCACGCTAACAAAAATCATCCATCCATCTAGTGACAAAAATTCCTGCTACTTATTCCTGGAAACTTGCTTTTGAATTGTCAGAGTGTGAACACTGGTGGGCTAAGTAGCAAGTCTGAAGTGCGTTGTGCTGGCTTGGTCCCTGCTTGGCACAGTATGTGAAAAGGATCCCGGATGGAGCCTCCGTGTGCAGGAGCAGTTGCTGGAAGTCTGGGCTGCCTGCTGCTTGTGTCTTCTCAGCTCTGTGAAATTTTATGCTTTTAAGTGAATGATCTTTCTCAGTAATTGGTCCAGGGCCTTGGAAGAGAAAGGTGTGCAGCACCATGTTCTGCTGCAGAGATGCTTGCGGGGGAGCAGAGAGCAATGTTGCTGGTATTTTGAGAGCAGTCCTTGAGGCCCATCGTTCTTAAGTACACTGTGACTGACTCTGTCACCATGCAAAAGTCTTTCCTTATGGCTTTATCAATTACAGATTTAAAAAATTTCAGAGTTACTGGCTGTATGCAGGCTTGTGATGGTGGCACACACTGTTAGTTTATCTTTGAGATAGAGGTGTGGGTCATCTGTTGGGAAGCAGAAATCCCTTGTGTAGGTGCTGTGTGACCAGCAAACCACACCCTTCTACTGGGAAGTGATTCAGTATAACTGTACAAAGCACAGCTCTGCCAATATAGCCGGGTACATACTGGGAACACTCTGGGGATGCTTTTGTACTTAACTGCTATGGAGTGAATCCATGAACTTCAGAGTGTAAATGCCATGACCCAGAGCCCAGCTAGGTCAGTGGAACAAGTCCCTGTGGGTTGGAGTACTGTAGGCTGGGCCTTACATTGCAGTTTCTCCTCTTTTCCAATTTATGGTGTGAAAGAATGGAGGGGGTTTTTTTCCATCCTATAACTCCTATTTTTATATAGCTAGTTTTAATCCCTAGTATTGTCTTACCCTATCACCTGTGATTCTACACAATTGTAAGTTGGCAAGAGGCTTGACTAAAGCTTAGCAGTATGTTAGAATGGTTTTTACTAGTCTAGGAGCTTTTACAATAAGAACAAGAAGAATCCTGGAACCGAAACGTCTTGTCTTCATTTGTTTAGTTTTTTGCTTTAATAGCTGTCTCCAGTTTTCTTTTTCAGGCAGTTCACCTGGTGTGGAGGTAAGACTTAACTGTTCTGAACTTCCCAGAAACACTTCTGCCCACCTGCCTCCCAAAGGTGTTCTGCACTTGGTACCACAGAGTGGCAGTGCCTGGTTGGAATAAATTTATGTGACACATGCGGAAGGGTGGACCAGGGAAGCGGGGGAGGAGAATTTGTATCTGAAACTCCAAAGGCAGAGATATAGTCTTCTTTGTTATGTCTAGTACCTTGCTTTTCTTTCTAGTTCATTACTTTATTACTTCTTTTCCCTCTGCATTAGTTTTTGAAGTAGTGCTAGAAAAGGAGAGGCATAGATGCAGTTTCCTCTGTTCAGAAGTCTTAACAGAGATAGATCATTAGCTTCTCTGTAACTAACTTACCGTCCTTAACTACTGCTCTTTGTTCCTGGGTTTTCCAGAAGGTTTTGCTGACTTGCATCAAAACAGGAAGTCTGCAATGCTGTAAATAACTGGGTGGTTCAGTCTGATTTGATTCCATCCAACACTTTACCAGACAGAGTTAAAATTCCTTTTTATTGGCATCAGTCATCCTGAGCTAGGGCTAGACTTTCTCTTGGCATGTAATAATCTATTAAGTTTAATTATTGAGAAATGTGGGATTTGAGGGAAAGTGGGATTGGCCCTGCCTTGTCCTTCTGTTGTATTTTGGACATATGCCCTCCAAAGATACCATATGTAAAGACCTTACAGAATGTCAGAGCATCCTTGGACTCAGCCTGAAGGTTGCTGTCTGTCTTCACCTGACTGTAGGGAAGGATAGTTTAGTTCAGCAGCCTCTGAGGAGCACACTCGATGGACACAGGATTTTGGTTTCCTGGTGAAGTTCTGCTGCTGAATTGATACAATCATACCAGTAAAACCATGGAACAACCTCCCTGCAGTGAAGAGTGACATGACTTCTTTTTCACCAGTAACTGCTCAGTTTAACTTGCTCTCATCTCCTGTATCCGTACAGAGATTTGAGTTATGTCATAACTGTCCTTGCTTGGCTTAGCAGCTACAGGTAAGTTAACTGCACTCTGCAGTGAGATTTCTGGGTGTAAGAAGGAACTTCATGAACTCAGGTATATGGGTATCATTGTCCTGCTATATTGTTTTAGTAGTTTAAGTAAAGCTTAAGCTGTGTAGCACACCTCTGGCTACAGATCTGCACAGGGTTCTGCCTAACTCTTTGTCTATACTAGAAAGCTTTTCCTGTGTGAGCTGAACTAGGATGTGAATTCAGTCTGCTGTAGTTAAGGCTCTATAACCCTTACAGAGGAAGTCCAGTCACTTTTGAATAGCTTGCTTTCCCCTTCCTTTTCCTTTCCTGTGGGATCTCCTATTTAGAAAGGAGTTTTGTGAAACCTTAAGTAATATTTGGGAAGCTGCAGGCTTTCCTAGGTAGGCAAGGCGTCTCATTTCCTACAAGACTCCTTCTGAGGCTGTGAGCCCTTTCTTTTGTTCAGCTGTAGTGAATGGTTTCTGGTTTTGCTTTGCCCTCTCTGACCCCAGGAGCCATTTTATGATATCTGGGACCCTGGAAAAACCTTTATCTGAAGCAAAAGGGACAAAGCTACCAAGAGACTTTTGCCCAGTTAACTGGCCCTGATGCTGGTGTCTGCTCTCATTAGCACTGGAACCAGATACGCAACTACTGGTGGTGTCTGCGCTGGAAAAATTAGACATAATTGGGGGTGTGACTGCAAAGTGTGGTACCTCTCCTGCTGGACTCCACCTTTTTGTTTGTTTGTTTGTTTTTTCTTTTCACCTCAGAAAAGACATTTTTGTAGTTCAGTCTATTGTGGAAGTTCTTCTTCAGCAGGCACAGTGATCTGCCTGTGTTGGTAAGTTCTTAACAGTGAGTAATTCATTCTTTGGGTGTGATGGATGCTATGGCCACCAGGAGGTAACTTGAATTGATTTTCTGTGGTCTTCTCATATCTAACTGAATCGTGAGAAATTCCCCCCAGATCAGTCCTTGCTGGGCTCATGGAACTGCAGCAGTTCTTTTTGCCCTGGAGTGTGGAACTCTGTCTTGATCATGGCCCTTAGACTTTCTAGCCATCTGCATGCACATGTACAAAGTGCTGAGTATCACCTGTGTTGAAGGCAGGAGCAGATTGAGGCACTGAGGTAAAATGACTTACTTCTGCTCCGGGGAACAAAACACGGTTTTCCAATAGCATCCTTGTTCCATGCTCAGTCACTTTCTATGGCAGTCAGAAATAAATCCATTTTTATACAGCTTTTTCTTCAGAACTGCACTGCATAAGCATTCTAGCAGGTGATCTAAGCTTTGTTGTAGTGCTGCTTGGGAGGAGAAAACATGGGGCTTCTGGCTGCAAAGCAACTTAGCAGGGTAAGGTTTTCATGGATCAGTAATGAAATGCAGTGAGTCCCATTCCAAGGATCAGATCTTTTAGGTCTATGAGAAGAAAATAATACCCTTGGGTTCATTGTTTGTTTTAATAAATGGGTAAAACGGTTTTATGGGTGTCTTGTGAGCTCCAGGCTGAAAGTCAGAAGGTCAGACTAAAACATATCCTCATAACTGCAAGTAAATGACACCTAGGACTGATTCATGGATGATAGCATTGTGTTTCATGAAGGCCAGATAGTTCTCTAGGCAAGATTCAGTACATGAAACAACTCTTAATCTCAATGGAAAAGTCATGGATGTGATGTACTTGATGTGAGGACTTGACAGGGAAAAAGAGTAATTTATAAGCTCTCAGAGTGCACTTTCCTCTCACCATGTCCATTGTGGAAAAATCAGAAGAGATACTCTTGAGATATATTTAGGATTAAAAGTGAAAAGCTTTAAATGGAAATGACTGCTGCAATTAACTTATTCAGAATGTTTTCTGTCACTTAATGAATTTGAATGTATGTTTCATTTAAAAAAAGAAAATTGGTATGTATGAATTTAATTAGTGATAACATGGGATCAGATTTACTTTTTGTCCTTGATGTTTTCATGTCACAACGAAGGATGCTTCCATGCAGACTGGAACGTTGTACTTGTTTCTTTATGTTTGCATTATCACACTAGGTCTTTATTTATGTACTATTTCATAGCCCCCAGGATATTTAACCTTCTGTTTGAGTTAACAATATTGATACTTCCTATTTCTGACACTTTTCGTCCCTCCTTTGTCTCATTTTAAAGATTCACCAACTGGCAACAAATACATTTATTACTGCAGTGTGCTGTTACGTTCTAGTCTCACCTTTGAACAGTGACAAATGTACCCTGTATTAAAAAACTTTGTTTGAAAGCTTACTTGGTGGAAATTTATGAGCTAACTCAAATAAGCATGACACGTTTCTCATTCCTAAATGAGAAAATGAAGTTCCAAGTTCCTATAGCTGACTTCTCTGAAACCTTCTGGGAAAGGTAGAAAGAAAAAAGTGATTTTCACTCCCCATGTTTCCAGACTTCCAGAAACATTACACCTCTGGATGATCCATGAAGGGAACAAGACTGATAATCCTTACATTATGATATAAGGAGATAGCACATATACGAACCATTCCTTCTATCCTCTATGTGTGTACATTGTTCTACCAGAATTTGGGTGGCTAGGGAAGTTCCCCTTCCAGTCCACAAGTTGCTTTTAGTGGCAGTGCTGAGAATGATACTGAAATCACCCAAACAAAAGAAATGGGAGGAACAAGGGAATCTCACAACGTTTTTTAACAACGGCAGAATGTGTGATAGTTTCAGGAGTTTTATACAGGAGAGCCAAGAAGCCTGAAAGGAGATTGTTAGGACAGCTAAATGGCAAAACCAGAGATGATAATTGCTGCTTCTATTTTTTTAAGAAAAAGGTATTTCTTTCCCTTGTGGCAAGGTTTTTAGTGGCCAAAATTGATGGTTCTGTAGAGGTTGGTTCCAGCAGAGGAATTGCTTCTGAAAGCACAAAAATCTGCTTTCCTAGTGGTATTGGTAGCATGTCCTTGGCTGATAAAATTGAACTGAGTCCTCTGTTCAGGAAGGTGCCTGCATCACAGGGCAAGGTTGGACATGACGGATCATAAACTTGACCACCCAACATGTGTGCACACAGCTTGTGGAGGGATCTACTCAGCAGAATTCTGTCAGGGGATGGCTGTAAGAGACAAATGCTTACATTTTGTTCCTACATACCATGCTTGTTGTGTTTCATGTCCCTTTTGTCTCTCCCCTGCTCCTGGAGGGGAGATGTTTCCTTGCAGGGGGGTTGAGCAGCAGAGCAAAGGCACGGTGCCCTTGCCTTACACAGAGTGTGAGCTGCAGGGCACTTGCTGAGCCTGCTGCCACGTGAGATTCAGTTTTAGGGACTGAGAAGCAACGTAGAAGCTTGTGAAAGCTTTAACTTCTCAGTAATATCAACCCAGCAAAGTGAGGCTTGGTGAAAAAACGTGTAGTTCCTCTATTGTAGACACTGGGACTTCAGCAGGACACTGCTCTTGGTTAGGCTGAGAGGGAGGGGAGGCTGCATCATGAGTCAGTGTCAGACGGAAACAAGTTTTCAGCGTTACGGACTCTGCACAAAAAGAACTGTCCAAGGGCAGTAAGCCAGGGATGTGGAAACTGGTGCTCTGGTGTCATCTTTCCTAGAAATTGCTGCAGAGTTCTCTGGTGGAGATAGCACTGATATTTAAACAAATTGTGTGAAAGGGAGTGTAGTTTTCTTGGTGTATTGCTCTAGTCAAGGGAGCAAGGATTCTCAAACAGATAGAGTCCAGGAATCTTACTAGACATTGCTTAATTATCACTCCTTTTTCTTGTACAGGAATAACTTAAAACCTGCTCTCCCAGGATCTGTGCTAGTCTCATGTGACTCTTCTGCATACTGACTGGGCAGTTGCATAAGGAGCTGCTGAGGTTGTCAGGGGACATGCCAGGGTTCTGGGACTTGCTGAACTGTTCTTGGACTGATCGTGTCTCTTGATGAACCTGTTCATACATGTAGTGGAATTGTTGTGTCTGGGGGTGGGGGGGAAGAAGGAGAAACAGAGGCTTTTGGAGGGGATTTTTGTTTGCAGATTTAGACCAAACTCAGCAGCAACAGACATCTAAACTCTCCTGCATGTAAGTTGTTGCCTCTGGTTCAGGACAGCATCAGATGCAATGGGTTTGTCCTGTTCTGCAAGTCTTGAACAGCTGGCAGTGGACCTTGAATACCGCTATGAGAAAGTGTTTTTTTATGGAGTGTTGTAAGCTGCTTTCTTCTCTCTTTCTCTGTGGGGGCAGGGAAACAAGCAAGGCCAAGCTGTCAGCAGTTCAGCACTCTGAGGTACTGTGCCGAAGGTGACCACAGGTCTAAGACTGTTGTTGTTGGGACTGTTTTTCTGGGAGCTGTGTGAGTTGATCAAGCATGTGCCTCACCAGCCTGGACACAATGCTGGTACCTGTGATAATCACAACCTGGAGGAAAAGAATATCCTGAATTTCCTGGGACTTGTTAGGGGTGTTTCTGTCTCCCTGCCTTGTGCCAGTGATCTTGGAAGCATTGCTGGTGTTCAGGCCTTGCTGGAGCAGAAATGCTGGTGTTTGAGTCCTGTGCTGGATATACCAGAAAAAATATCTGGGTGCAAACATCTAGCATTCAGCTGCTGAGAAAACTTAGACCATATTCCTGCTGAATGATGGTGAAGACAGTATATGTCTCAGGCTTCAAGGAATACCATTTCCCTGTTGCTTCTGTATCTTGCACAGCAGCACCTGTTGTGTCTTCTCCTGCAGAGGAAGCTCCAACAGCTGCTGCAGGATAGTGGAGAGTTATCTGTGGAGGTGTGGGAGAGTGAGCATGTCAGTGTTGCAGCTGGATGCCTTCATGCAGGAGTGGAGGTGTAGGAAGTGTTAACAAGAGGGTGTTTGGAGTCTTGCATTTGGGCTCAGTACAGCCAGCCAGTGCCTTCTGTGGGCATCACTTGGGTGGGATCTTAGGAACAAGTAGAGTAAGGTGTTCTTGTTGCTCTGCTCAGTAAATGCATGCTGCTGAAATCTGGCACAAGAAAAGAGCTTTAGTTGTTTTGTTTGGTGAAGCTGATTTACTCGAGTATTTTTAAGTCAAGCTTGGTATCTTTTACAGGCTGTGGGCTCTTCCCCCTTTGCTGTTGTATATTCAGGCTAGGTATTAGTAATTATACCAAGAATCACTGCCAGCATCATGAATATCTGACTACAAATAGCTTTGTTGTTAGAAAGTCAGCCCAATCGGAGCACGTCTTAAGGGAGCTGAGGCTCTCAGCAGGGTCCCTGGCCATGCTAGCAAGTATTGGTTTAATATGTGCAAAGCTCTTGCCGAGGGGCTGTGTGTGTGCAAGGGGGGAGGTGAGACCGGGGGATTTTCTGAGGTAGAAGGAAGAGTAGAAGAGAGAAGTATTTGGAACAATGTACCCTAAATTATTTTGACACTTGTTCTTGCCTTTCAACATAGATATAACTGGACTTGTAGCAATTTGTATTTCAGTGGTGGTACAGAACAGAAGCCTGAAGACTTTCAAATGCACAGGGTTGTAGCAGTACCTACAGCTCCCGGTCACAGATCAGAGCTCAGTTGCACTAAGAATAGAGGTTGCTACACCCTGTTTCAGGGTGTACCTGTCTTGTACTCTATTCTTTAAAGTATTTTATTGAAATAGCAGCCTGTGAAAATCCAGATGTCAGGGAAAATGGTCATCTTTCAGTAGAAGCAATAAATAGTGCTGGGAAAGTTACAGAGAAAATGCAGGCCAGGACAGAAGTGAAGAGGACACAGCTTTTCTGCTGAGGAAGATACAAATGTCTCAAAATGCTTGGCAGAGCCCCTCGTGACAGGTAAATGATATGCATTCACTGGCCTGTCTTGTCTTGTAGTTTTGACAGTCTGCTTTCTTCTCTGGTGCCAGTGTGTCTCAGCTTTTCTGTGCTCCAGCCTGCATATGCACCTGTACGGCTGTTGTGTTCTTCAAGATGCTCTGTACAGTTTCTCCCCTCTTTGAAGGCCCAGCAACCTTAGCATGGTTTAGCTTCTCAGTCTCTAGTAACTCTAAATACTGTCCCTCCCCTGAGGCTCTCTGTCCTCTTTATGTCCCTGCGTGTTTTGTTTCCCTTGCTGCCTTGTTCTTGTTGCTGCGCTTTTTTTTAAACTTCTGCATTCATGTGCACAAGCCCCGTTAAGCACTTCTGCACAAGCTGGGGGGAGCTGAGGTTGGGATTTGAAAGGAACTGGTGGCAGAACAAGAAAGTGCTTTGGGTCACTGATGCTCAGAAGGTGATAATGTGGAGACTGTTCCAGAGTGGCCAGGGTGGTAGCCCTGGATGTAGAAGGACAAGGACAGTTGCTTAATGCCTCTTTAGGTGTCTGGAGCTCAATATGGTGCCGTGTGGAGAGTCACTGGTTGCTTTTGTGGAGTTATCCAGTAGTCACTGGGCGAAGCAAATGAACTGGGAAGCCACACTTTGAATTTGTTGAGAGCAGTGTGGGGCAGCATAACTGATGTGTAGGGAGGCACATCTGTATTCCTATCAAACAGCTACTAGGGGATGCCTACTACTTTTTTTTTTCTTTTTTTTTTTTTTTTTTCCATTGTCTAATTTGTGGAAAGGGAAAACAAGACCTCTGGGCTCTTAACACACGAAGGGGCGATCTGGTTGCTTTCACGATGATGATGGTTTTTGAAAGAAAAAGAGAAGGGGATATTTTGCCCTGAGCATAAATTATGCCTAAAAGATATTCCCCCCGCCCCCCAAATTGGAGAAAACAGAAGAATTTTCAGCCTCAATAAAGAGGCATTTATGTGCTGAATAGGATCTCACTCCTCAGATTGGAAAGCCTAATGGCCCCGAACACGGTAAAATGAAGTTAATTTTGTAGCTGTGTGTGCAGAGGGCCGTGCCGCAGCGTGCGCCGTGCGAGGGACGTGCTGTGGCGCAGGTAAGTGCTGTGCAAGCCCTTCCTCTGCCTCCTTCCCCTCCCGGGGCACTGCCAAGCCGGGTTCCTCCCTCAGCTCTCCACCAAACCACACTCTGCTCCTTCCAGCAGCGTCTCGGCTCCTCAGTTTATCTGCACTGCCAGCCTGGCATTCGGCTGGCTTCTCCTTATCTGCTTGGCCTCGCTGTCCTCTTTGTGCTTGCTTCCTCCTGGCGATGGCTGGGGAAAAAGGCTGGCCCTCCCCTGCCCCCGTCTCCTGGCTGCCGAGGCTTTCCCAGCCCTCTCCCCTGTCTCCTGCTGCTTCTCGGCTCTTTGTGTGAGCTCTGCTCCTGATGCTCACCACGTGGTGGTCGCTTTTGCGAGCCTGTAGGGCCCTGCGCCTGCAAACTTCTGTCCTCTTTGTTAAACAGGGTGGGGAAGGGGATCGTGCCGGTTTGCTTTTCCCTGAAGTGTCTGAGCAGAAAGCCACGAGCTTTTCTGCAGGCTGCCCCGAGTGCTGTGGGCCTCTTCTCCGTGTTCACCTCCGGGTTTGTGTCCCGATTGATTTCTTTGTAAATATGCTGTGGTATGCAAATGCTGGCACTGCAGAAGGAGCGTTTGTAATCCTAAAGCAGAGGCAGCTCAGGAAAATCCAGCGTCTTTGCAGAGCTCTGCCCCTGTTTTGTTCCTCTGGGCTGTGAGTGTACTTGCTGCTACTTATTGCTGAGAGCCTGTGTCTCCAGGGCTTGGTTCGCTGTTAGTTGGCACCTTTTAGGATCAGTTAGGTTCAGCTTGAAGTGGGAATCTGCAGAGTGAGTGCAAGGCAGTGCTTGGTGTGCAGCAGTGATGAATTGCTCAGCCTCTCCTGTTATCATACTGCATTCTTGCTCTGATTATTAATGTAGATGCAGGACAAACTAGTTCTGAGATTCTTTGAAGACAGGAGAAGGAGAGAAACCAGATAAGTTGTTTTGGATAGTCTTTTAGTAAAAGTTGAATGTTAAAACCAGAATGTTAAGATTTGCCACGGTAGTTAGCTGCATTTTAAATATAGTCCCTACTGCGCCTCTGAGTTTGGCAGAAATGGGGGAAAAAACAAACTAACTTGTGAAATCTGTTGGAAAATTGTGATCCAGGAGCCGCCTGCATTTCAAGGGCACGTTAAATCTGACTTTGTGTTTTTGGGTATGAATATTATCCTTACAGCACCCTGTGGAGCTGGGCCCCGTGCAGACAGAAGGAGAGGGACTGTCTGTACCTTGGGGAGCTTGTGGGCTAATGAATGCACCAGTCATCTCCAAGGAGAGCTGGAAGCAGACTGAGTTTTCAAGATCTGATTTGAAATACCACAAATGTGTTATTCGTGGGTCCCTATTTGATTTCAGCATTTCTGAGAGTGGGGTGATGGGGGAGGATGATCCACAGTTAGTGCTCTTACATGGGGTCAGGGAAACCTCACTCAGCCTCTCTGAGCCTGGCAGTCAGCGCTTTGCGTGTGTGTGTGTGTTGATAAAAGCTCTCATCTGCTGGTAGGGGTGCTGTGAGGATAAGGACCTGGAAGAGTGTCATGGATGGGGGTGAGAGGAGGATATGCAACTGTCACAGACGTTTAGAAGTCGGATTTGTGTGGGTTAAACTGGGCATGCTCGCAGCCTGTTGATTGCAGTTGCACACCACATCATGCATGACTCAGTGCTGGGTGGGATTTGATATATAAGCTTCTTGTATGCTCGTGTTGGCCCAAGGACAGGTATCTGTTTCTGGAGGTGGCTGTGCCGGGAGAGGAGGCTGTGTCCCCTTTTCGGAGGCTGCGATCTCCGCGGTTCTGGCAGCCAGGCCACTCCTGTAACCTCTATAAAACCAGCTTTGGGTAGAAATGGGTTAGTTTAGGTGACTTCAGCACAGAGGTGAGGCCTCTCCTGGGCATGTTGGCAGGGCCTGATTGTGCTGCTCTTGGACGGCACTCAGTCACGGAGGTGCCACGGTGGTGCCTTCCTGGGGTGTCCGGCCTATTCAAAGCACTCAGCTGAATTAGGAAGATGTGCTTGCTGCTGTTGTATGATGGGCTTTTCTGCTTGTGGCCTTGAAAAGTGTTGGTGTCTGACACGGGTTTTAAAGAATAATAATGTGACAAACCTGTACTGTCTTTGAGAGCTGACTGTGCTTGATTGATTCATTTGACTGTGTAAAATTATTTGGTACTGCAAGAGTAGAGTAACATGGATTTTCTCTCTCAATTGTCCTTTTGGGTGGGGACACGAGTGTGTCCTGTCTGCATGCCCTTCACAGTATTGTCTTGCCAAGCAGTAACAAGTTTGCCCAGCAGCCTTAGTTTGTAAGCCATGGAGTATAGCTGGTCATTACTTTTAAAAAATTTATTCTGATCCCCTGAGATGTGGGGTGAGGAGGAGAGGTGCCCACATCCCATACTCCTTGGGGACTAGGTTCTAGTTAGTCAGATCTGTTCCTGACTGTCGTCTTGGCAAGGTTTTCTGAAGTGTGGTGGAAAAAATAAACCAGTTGCCCTGTGCACTAAGAATCTACATTTTATGTCACTGATGCTTTCTAGGCACTTGTAACTTCCACTAATCAGTTTAAACTATCTCAAAAGAAGGCTGTCACGTGAACTTCTGATGGGTGGGAAGGGAAGAGGTATTGCTAAAAATACCAAAAAGTAATTTCTGCTTAGTGAACACTTAAGACTGACTTTTTTAGTTTCTTCTTGTATTGGGCAATAGAAACAGGCCAGCTGGTCCTTAATGTGTGGGAAAGATGAGTAAAGTGCTGCTTGTTTGGGTTGCCAGGGAATGGAAGAGGGTGGCTTGGTCTGAGGAGTGGGGACAACTTGGATGAGTGGTCTAGGCAGCACTGTTGTTCAACAGGAAAGGGAATAGGGGGAGATGCAAGGTCTGAGAAACTCCTCTCTTGGCTTCTTGCTCCTTGTGTCACTTTTCCCAGGAGAAGCAGCCTTGGAAAGCCAAGGGGCTCCTGCAGATGGGGGTTGGAGAGGAGTCACTCCGCACTTGTCGCTCTTCAAATAAAGCAACACTTGCGTATTCCCCATTTCAAATTACATATCTTGTTATTTCTGTTTCTCACCTTATTTTTACTATGAACAGCTGGATTGTCATTTTGTCAGTAGAAGACAGTACGTGAATGGGAGGAAGGAGGGGGCAGCAGGGGGAGGGAATGTGGGCGTCTGCTGAATGGAGGGAATGGGCAACGTGTTCAGTCTTGTGACAGGTGGCACTTGTTATGTGCTAACTAATATTGAGGGGGAGGGTAGGGTGGAACAACCCTTAACTGTGTGTGTACAGTAGTGGTCTCTAAACTGCCCTTAACTGTTTGTACAGCAGTGGTCTTCAAATTTGGTATTGCCTTTCCAGATAAAGATCTTGATAGACAGTGTTTTTTCATCAACTCACTGGTAATAATGGAAAGGCAAGTGTATTGTTAAAAGCTGTTATGAAAGCATCTGACAACAAAACAGCACCTCATTATGGCATGTTTTATAAATCCTCTGTTGCACCCTGTCTTTGAACACTGCATACAGTTCTGGTTGTGCCCTATTCCCATCCCTCCCCCATGCATGCATGCTGCTCAGAGCTGTAAGATAGCTAAAGTACAGGAATTATTCTTGTTTCCCATCTCCATATGAGGGATAAGCAGAAAAGTCTGGACTGTCTAGCTTGGAAAGCAGATGACGGAGAATAGTGTAGTAGGAGATCTGTAAAACACCAAGAGACACGGAGGAGGTGAACAGGGCGCAGTTATTCTCTGCTTCTCATAAGGCAGGAAATGGGGCCACCAAATGAAATGACTGGATAGCAGCTTCAGAGTAGAGAAGGGAGTGTGTGCATGGGTTTTCTTTGTTCTCCTTCAGACAACAAACATATAATTAAATTGAAGCACTCTGCCACAGGATGTTGTAGATGCCAAAATTACAAATGGGTTCAAAAAGGATTAGTCTGTTTGATGGGTTTTTTTTATTCCCTCCTCCCATGAAGGGCCATTAAACCCAGTGATGCAGATACAGAACCAGGCTCAGGAAGTCTCTCTGCTGGTCCTGGTCTTGTTGTTCCTAAGTGCTGCCTGTGAATAATGGGCAGGACTGGCCTAGGCAGCTGCTGTTGTTCTTAAGGGAACACAACAGAGGACCCCGTTCAGTGGGTGGGAAGAGCTAAGAGCTGGCTTACTAAAGAAATGGGAGGCTGAATGAATGTGGAGCTGTGCATGTAGGAGTTGCTGATTGTCAAAGATCAGGGGAGGCAGCAGAATCAAGATCTGTGATGGAAAGAGAGGATGTGTTTGCCTTGTCTTTGCTTCCTCATCAGTAGGTTGTTTGGCTTCAAATAGATTTAGCAGTGTCTAGATATTTGTCAGCAGCACGAGACCTAGCACTTGAGGAAACTGCTGTGTTACTGTTGTTCCTTTTCTGTATATGAAATTCTATATGTGGATCTTAACTTGTGTGTTTGTAGGCATTCCTGTGTAATTTTTGGTCAGCTGAATGAAAGTGGAAGGGAAATAGTGTGGAAGGGAAAAAAGGAAGGAAGAGTCTTGTTGGGTCAGTGTTTGGGGAGAACAGAAACCAGCAGTAGTTTGTTTACTGTAGCTTGGATTTCAGATCTGACTGTGTGCGTACATTTACTTATTTTTAACAAACATTAAAATAGTTCACTGTGTGGCTCTGTGGAGGTGTTTCATTGGTATTTTTTTTTGCTCGGGTTGTGAGTATGCAGGGATTCCCAAGGTTACTGGCAGGATATGAGTCCATGTGGCAGCTGTGGGTTGTGGGGTGCTAGCCATAGGGTGTATGGGGCCCATGAGGCCCCATGTGTGGTGCTTGCTTTTGTGGGTACTGACTGGTGAGGTGGAATGGGTCCAATCCTATTCCAGTCCTGATGGAACTTGGGAGCTGCTCCGGTGCTGAACTGCAGTCTGGGGGGGTGGGGGATGCTCCCTGAGCTGTGGAGCAGGGAGGAGTGTGCTTGAGAGAGCAGGTGAGCCCCATCAGTTCAATGTGACACATGGGCTGCAGGCTTTGGCTTTGTTCTGGTTGCTGCTTTCTGGGTGTGCATTCAGGATTACTGTGGTATAGTTAGTAGCTGTCCTCCTTAAAAAAAAAAAGGTAGATGGTGTTTTAAAAAGGCCTGCAAAAGATCTCTGATAAAATCTTGATCAAATGTGCATTTTCTCTCAGCTCTAAATTTTATACTTAACTCTTTCTTTAAACGAACCCCAGCCCTTTCACATTTCAGTACAAAACCTCAGCCATGTGTAGACAAAAGCCCGTTGTGATTAGCAGAGGTGTGCTGCTCAATGCTGAGCATGTGCAGGGGTATGTTCATGCTCCTGATGGGGTAATGTGCTTCCTGCTCCTGTGTGGATTGCAGGGTTTGTGTGTGCAGAACTCGCTGAAGAGCTCAGGTTGGAATTGTATGGGTGTAGAAAATACTACACGCTTAAAGTGTACATTGAAAGGCTGTTTGCTTGTATATTCAGACCTCATCTATGGCTGCACATTGGTGCCACCTGCTTGCAGGAGAGAATGAGCGGACTCCTATTATTCAAGAAAAAAATACAAGGCAAGGCCTCAACATCTGTTCTGGCTTTATTGTTTGGTCTGGCCTGGGCTGTGGGCAGAATGTAGGCCACAGCTTTTGCGCTACTGCTTGCTCTTAAACAGGAAAGGCATCTTGGATCAGATGTGTTCTTAAAAGGTTCAAAAATAAAAATACAAAGACGTGAAGTTCAAACTTAGGATGAGTTGAACTTGGTTACTTTAGAGAAAAGGAAACTGTTGCTATCTGTGTTTTTTCTCATTTTCTCTTTTGGTTCTTCTAATGGTAATAATTTTTATCACTGCAAAGCGACCTTTGTAATCATTGCTGGGTGATTAATCTTTAACTGGGTAATTTTTAAAGCAATATTTTGCACACAGTTGTAATGTGCGATACTGTGGGGTTTTGTAGCACAGCACCTACAGTCATTTTGAGGCAATAGGGCCTTCACCCCATGTTTCCAGTGCTGCTGCTCTGTATAGAAACCCAAATAGTCATTTTCGTTTCCCTAGGCAGATACAAAAATGCCCTTAGAACTTTATTTGCATATAGATTATAATGCCAGCCGGGTGTAGTCATGTATAGGGCGAGCTAACTGCTGCTTCATTTATAGCTTTTTAATTAAAAAATGTTTCTCAGTTTTCAGGATTCCAGTTCTGTTTCATTTAATGCTGCTGTAGTGTGTACAATGATGGTATTTCTATGAGGTACCAGCTGCTATGACTACGCAGTCCTTGGAAAACACGAATGAAAGGGGATCACAAGCATTATCTGCTGACTCAGGGAGAAGTCACATGCAGAAGGAAGTGGAGATGAGCAGCAAAGTTCTTCAAATGCCTTTGCGTTGCTGCTTGGGACACCAGTGCCAGTAGGGAAGGAAGGTGGAAAAAGCTTTCCTTCTGACTCTGAATTTTGTTTGAATTCTCTTGTGTCACATAGGTGTTGTGCTATTGTATCACAGCTGTGCGTTTACAATTACACTGTGAACCTGAGTAATACCAGTGAACCCATAAGAGAGAGGTTTTTTTTGTACTGTGGGATCCCGTGCCTCCCTTGTCTTATTTTGTTTAACAGCCATCATGGGCACTGTAAACAGGGGATTTTACACTATGCAATAAATTTAAGTTCTGCATTGATAAAGAAAATGCAAGGTTGGGAATGGAAGCACTTGTTTAATCTCACTTTGCTAGAAGTAAATACATTAGACTTGATCCAAAACTGTTTTAAGAAGCATTCAGCAGCTAAGTTATTATATGGCAGCTCCAGCTCTTCGAAACAATAAAAGCATCTATTCATATTTGGATATTATACAATGCATGTTTTATATATAATGCTCTGGCTTGCATATTAAAAGAAGGCGATATTTCTTACACTTTCTTTTAAAATCTGCAATGTGTGATTTAAAAATGAATTAGTACCAGTTGGGGGGGATCAGTAAGTGCCATTAGTAAAGCAGTAGCTTTTGTAGGTGGGAATCTTGCCATCCTATACCTTGAGTATTTCAGTTGTTGTATAAACTTCATTAACTTCATAAAAGACATTGTTCAGATCTGGAAGTATATTCTTACTTGTTCTTTTGCTAAAGATCAGTACCTGAAGAATCCCCTGTAGTTTTATGGCAAGTCCTTTTAAACTTTAAGGTTCGTGTTTGCTTTCCAGAGAAGGTACAGAAGTATGTATTTGTATCAGGCACCTGACTGTGGACCTGCTCTCTGAATTACCTTTTGCTGATTCTAAATAACAGAAGGAGCTGACTAGAGCAGGGACCCACTCCTCATGATGTGTGTTGCAGTGCTCTCACATGGTCATGTGTTAGTGTGCTTTGCTTTGAAATGCAGAGGGTTTCAATAGCTCTGAAATGCCTTGTGCAAACAGCAACAGCAAAAACATCAGAGACTACTGAAAAGGTTATAGAGAAAGAAAAATGCTGGAGGCATCCTGCCCAAGCCTCACTTTGACTTGGGCAGGATGCAACTGGAAGCAGAATGTGTCTTGACATCTGCAGGAGGTGAGGATCATTTCTCCCAGGGGTCAGTACAGGTGTCAAAAGGAAATGTAAAGCCCTTGAATGGCTCACAGCTGTGGCTGGATCTTGCAGCATCCTTGGGGAGAGCTGTGAGATGGAGCAGGTACCTCAAGTGCAGGAACTCAAGTGGGAGCTGGCACTGCTGCCTTGCATGGAAGCAAAATAACAGATGACAGTGATTG
The DNA here is from genome assembly GCA_034509425.1 of Eopsaltria australis. Taxonomy (NCBI): domain Eukaryota; kingdom Metazoa; phylum Chordata; class Aves; order Passeriformes; family Petroicidae; genus Eopsaltria; species Eopsaltria australis. The sequence goes on along the minus strand of JAVTVJ010000012.1, from coordinate 4,208,923 downwards.
GTGGCTCTTCGAGAGGCCTGTGCTCTCACTGAGTTTATTCTGGCATGTTTCTTCTCTTAACTTGGAGAAGAAAAATAAAACGTGATGTGTCGGGCTGGAGCCGCACAGTGCTGGGCTCCTGCTCACTGGCAAGGTTTTGCCTTCCTGCACGTTGCTTGTTTATGGTGTCCATTCCAATTTTAACTGGTCCTTAAGACAGTTTAAATTGGTGCTGGCCTGAGGGAGATGTCCTGGCTGTCCCTGTTTCCTTACTCTGCTTCCTTGTCTCTACAGATATGTGACAGAAAACCAGGAATTGGTACTGAGTCAAAGCTGACAGCTCTGTTGTTGGATTGCTTTTATTTTTTTTTAAAGCTCAGGTAGATCCCCTGCTTTGGTTTGTCAAGTAGATGGTGGAAGGGGAAACAACTTCCCATGCTCTTTTGCAGTGATGCTGTTAAACCATGGTATTTCCTGCTGATGCCAGTTACTCCATGGCTCACTTGAAATTGGGGAGTGGTCAGAAGGACAGGGAAGGTGCTCTCTGACCTGTAAGGAGGACTTGATGTACGTACACTGGTACAGTGACCTTTGGTAGTTCCTGTTGAGAGACATCCCTGCTTCCCTTCTCCTGTCAGGTGTCCTGACTTGGCAACTCCTGGGTAGAGGTGAGGAGAGCCTAAGCTGTGAATCAGGGTTTCACATCTTGCAGTGTGCTGCTCTTGCAGATGCCAGGCCTGTGCAGTAGCTCAGGGAGCCTCCAGGGATGGAGAGCCTTGGTCTATGGGTAGAAGCGATAGGAAATTAAGCAGCTGTGTTGTTTCTCTCCTGTGCAAATCAAGGTATTTCTCCACACTGGTTTTGAGATGCGTCCTCACAGCTCCAGGGGGAAAAACCAAAAAGCCCCCACAACTTTTTGGAATTATATTGATATATATGTGTTCTGCCCTGCTTCATCTTTTCCCGTGCGCAGTAGAGCTTTTTGGGCTTGTGCAGTAAACCATATCTGTAAAATGGGACAAACTTCAAAAATAACATTTTCCTCACCAAGTGAATTTTAAGCTGGATTGGTTCTCTCCTGTGTTTTAGTGTATAGTCTGTGGAGTAGGGGTATGTTCTAGTTTTAAGAAAAGAGAGAGGTATGGGAACTGCTGTGGAAAAAGCAATGTGATACTGTGCCGGGTTGGGGCTGCGCTTCTCTGCCTGGGTAAAGGCAATGGAAGTTTACATTCCCTGTGAATTCTGATAGTGGAACAAAATTTAGGAGGTGCTGCCTGTAGTAGGTCTTCCTCTTGTAGGAAGCAACCATGATTCCTGACAGGCTTGGGACAAATGGGAATGCTAATATGGAAAGTGATTACAGAGTGTTTGCTCCCACAACAACTGTGATACAGAGCTAATGGCTGTGGCAGAGACTTTACAAATACCTGGTGAGCATCTAGATGAAAGTGTAGGATTACCTAAAATGTCAGATCTTCTTGTCTGCCAATATACAGCTTCTCTAAACACAGGTTGCACTGGTTTAACTGCAGTAGCTTAAACAAGCAAACCCCATTGATCCTAAATTGATCTGTTCTCCTAAAAAAAGAGTAACCCTTGCCCTTCTTACGTGGATATTTTTACGTGAAATATACAACAGATGATACTGAATTATCTTTATAGCTTTGTCACTGAAGTGCAGAGTGTCAGAATTCATCCTGGTGTTCCGGTCCAGAAGCATGGGACAGTGTTGGTGAGCACTGCAGCTGTGCTTGCAATGGTGCTGTAAAGGGGTGTAACAGCCATTCTGCTCTGAGGCCCCTCTTCTGTTCTTGTGGCTGCTGCTCTGAAACAGTAATTTCAATTCAAAGCACTTCCAAATTCTGAGCAAGCTCTTAAGCTTTTCCTTGGTACATCATGCAGTAAGAGTACTTATGCTGTGTATATTTATGGTGGGGTCAGCACTGTACTTGGGAGAATGGCAGTCATGTCTGCCTTTCTTTGAGGGACTGTAAATGTGGGGGCTTATGGGCTCGAGAAGGGGTGTTGGGGAGGACGTGGTGCTGGAAGGTGAAGGACCTGGCAAGCACCTTGGAATGTAGGGAGGGAGTGAACACCTCACTCCCATCCTTCTATGCTTGTTGGCCTTTAGGTGCTTCTGCCCTTTGCAGAAAAGCATGAGTTTCAACATAACCCCACTGTGTGCCTTGGGCTGTGCTCTACGGCTGTCAAGGAATGAGGCCTGAGGGTGGATAGGTGTGGGCTTGGGTGGGGAGGTGGAGCAGGGGATAAGTTGCGGGAATACCAGAGGTGCTGCTTCACACCCACTCATGAGCCCAGTGTAACTTGGCTGGTTGGTGCTACAGAGGGGCTGGAGAGAGGAAGGCACTGGCCTGTGGGAGCTGGGCAGAAGGTGGTCCTGAGGGTGGCATGAAGCCCAGCATCTGCAGGCTCCTCTGTGCCTCTGTGTGTGAGGCCCAGGGAGGGAATGCATGGCTGGAAAGGAGGTAGCTCCTAACTCAAGGCTTTTCCTTGCGAAGGGAATTCCTAGGTGCCTGTTGTGGAGCTGCAATGGAGAGTGACTAACACATTTCACCACCCCACTTTTGGGTGCCGTGAGGTCCTGTCATCTCCTAGGGCTGGCTCATGTCACAGCCTGGAAGGCTATGGGGCTCCCTCTGCAATGCCCCAAAGCCTAACTTGGGGTTTTATCCATGGGAGGTGAAGCTTCATCCATCTTACTGTGGGTGAGCTGAGCTTGTGGTGCACTACTCCTGACAGGGACAGCTGGGCTGGGACATGTGCCTGATGTGTTCCAGAGCAGAGGAGCTGAACTGGGAGAAAACTTTCTCCTTTTCCTGATTTAGGTGGGTTTTGGCAGTCCAGTGAGTGAGACTGTGCTGAAGACAGGCTGACATTGCCTGGTGTTACTCCTCACTGGCAGTGTTTGGGCACCAGGCTCCTGGTGGGTACTGCGGGTGTGTTGGGAGTTGGGTGGAAGTGTTTAAATTCCTGGAGACCTGACTGATTGAGTATTTTTATGTGATAAGAACATGCTTTTCAGTGTAGGTTAAAGTGAGGAGAGACTTTTTACTCTCCTGTGCTTTGAAACCCATGTTAGACTTTAGTAGAACAGGACATCCTGGTTAAGGAGAGTGAAGAGAAAAATTTGATAAAGGGGAGTCTTAGGTTTGACTCCTTTGCATTCCAGCCTAGACTTGAAATGAGGAAGAAGGTAAAATTTAAAGCCAGATGTTTCAGGACTTGTAATTTTAATTTCAGACACTCTTTGTGTTCTGTGTCTAGTCTTCACCTCCCATCTCTTGCCAGTAGAGGATGTTGTCTCTTCTCACCCCTATTTTTTGCCTAGATGAAAGTAATGAACATGCACAGTGTGCACAATATCTTGTATGCACAGTTGCTAACCTTACTAAAAACACCTGAAACCTTCCCAAAAAACGACTGAAAGGTAATAATGGTGTCTGTCATTAAAAAAACCTTCTAGTTCAGTGTGCGTTGCTGACAGGTGGTTATTTTTAATACATGCTATTTGTGCTTTAAATTTAATGCTAAAATATTTTTGTCATCTAAACCTTGACTATTCTTGGCTGAGCAGATTTCAGGTTAAAAACAGTGGTGAAACCATGAGTGTTCATAGTACTGTAATGTAGTTTTGTGTTAGTAGATCTTTTCTGACCTGTTTTAATGCATCATGAAAGTGGTGGTTGTGTCTAATTGCACAGTGCAGAGAAAGTAGCATTGTGTTGAAATGTTGCATAAAACTTAAGCGTTATGTGGCATTTTGTAGTGGAAATAGTACTGCAGGTACTCATTCATAACAAGATTTGCGAGTTTCTGTCTGCCAGGGCGGGTTGGGCTGGCTATGTGTGTGCTGACTCAAAGGAGGGAGTTGCTTTTTTTTTCTCTTCTCATCCTCTTCCTCCTCTTTTGACTGCTTGTGACCAAGCATCAGCGGAATTGACAAGAGCTTGCTCTTGAACCATACCTTGGTTTGAAGTTGCTTTTTCGAACTGTGTGCAGCTGTGGATCTTCACTTGAGGCTTTCTGAGCTCTCATGCCAGCCAGGTGTTAAGCTGGTTAAAAACAGAGTCCTTGTCTGAGCGTGGGTGGGTGTCTCAGCGGGGGTGTGAATGCATTTGGATTTCTCTGGAGCTGTTGAGACTAGGATCTGATTGTGACCTGGGGGACCCAGTGTCACCTGGGTGGGCATTCTTGATTGTATGGGAGATGGAGGTACAGAAGGGCTGCTGGGATGGTGCAGGAGGTGCTCAGAAGTGCCGCGTGGGAGGTTTTATGTTTGTGCCTACCCTAAAGTGTTAATCTGTCTGCACACTAGTCTCATGATGTCCAGGGCTTGGAGCCTGCTGCCTGAGTCTAGCTCCTCCCTTTTTCATTTAATGATGGCTGGAAGAAAAATAATCAAGTGTGCTGGAAGAGAAACATTAATTAACTTTTAATTTAGATCTAATGTATGCTGCTTACTGTACTGCATGAGAGTGTGCGGTGTCTGTCATGTTATATAGAGGGTGATGCATTGAAGAAACAAGGAAAAGCCTCAGGTCTGAATGAGAAGATGGGGTTTTTAACTCTTGTGGATAGGGTTTATATCTTGATTAAAAGCTGCAGATGTGTGATAAGTCACTTTTGTATCCATTTTGCATCTGAAATTACTTTCTCTGTAACTTGGTTTGTATCTGTTTTCTCTTAAGCCAAACTTGCAAGGCGAAGTCAAGAGAGAGAGAATCTCGGCATGCTGGTCTGGTCACCTAACCGGAATCTGTCTGAAGCAAAATGTAAGTCTCTTCTATTCCCTTCTTTCCTTACATGTATCACTTAAAGAATGCAAAGTTGCCACTTTTAGTAGAGGGGTTATGTCTGTGACCTTTCCATTATGAACTGAAATTAATTTGGAAAAAGAAAAGCCTACAAAGCAATCCCCCAGATGATCTCTGTTCTTCACTGGGCAGCTGCTCAGCGTCAAATCTGCAGGGGCAGGGAAAGCAAGAGAAATGTGACAAACATTATTGCTTGGTATGAATTCTTTAACATACTCATCTGCAGGCCTTCACAATCGGCTTTTTATTGCTGTTGGGGCTGTAGAAGACGACAGAAATAACTGGGAAGAGCAAAAATGAAAGGTGTTGGGGGGTGGGGGCCCTGGAAAATACGTGGTAATTAGTAGTACCTTTTCCTCCACAAAGACAAATCTACATCTGGAGCCCATGGAGGTTTTAAATGCCAGAACAATTGCAGTGCCTTGGAATTCCACGTGAGGGCAATTAACAGCACTCTATGTGTGTCTGGGAACAAGTCTCAGTGCTGCTGCCAGATGGCAGAGCTAGTGTTTGAAAGGCTTGTCTAGCTACAGTTCTCCTCATGAATAAGTAGGACTCCTTGATTAAAGGGCTGCTGTTTGAATGCAGTAACTAAACCTAAGTGCTTTTGGGGGAGGGAGCTGAAAAGAGCTAATTTTGACTTTGTGCTTATACCTTGTTTTTTTTTTTTATCCTTTCTGATTCTGGGATTGAGAATGAGAATCATGCAATCCTGTTCCTCTGCTGTTTTTGTGGTGGCATTATTAAGTGAATACCTGTTTTTCCCCTGGACCCAAGGGCTGCGATACATCATAAGGCACATGTGAAGATGTAGTGGCATTTGCAAATTAAGGCAGCAGAGATTGTGCACAAAGTCATGAAAGGCCTGTGCTCTGCCCTGGGGCATTTGTTCCACTGAGCAAGTTGCCCCTTACATTACAGAAGGATGATGGTACTGTGATCTGCAGATAAAAAGGGCTTTGCAAGGATCGTGTTTGCCTTCTCTCCTGGTCTGCTCCTTGCTGGCTATTGGATGCTGAAATAAATAAGACTGATGAGGAGAGGAATGTATTTGACAGTTATTTACAGCTAGAAACCTCTTAAAAGGTATAACAGTAAGAAATAGGTGCTGCCACCAAAAGGAATGACTATTCTTGGGTTGTCTGTGACACAGGATTCCTGTAGCTGCCTCTCAAGTCTGAGTTGTCTTTTGAATCTCAGACCAGCTTTGGAACCTTTAACTACTGCCTGATAGGAAACTGCTTTCTTGAAGAGGGAAGACAGAATGGAGGAGGGAAATTTGGAATTGAGTGAAATAATCCTTCACTGAGTATTCTGTGGTAATTGGCACAAAAATATAGAGCATAGAGAGGATATAATATCTGCTAAGAAGATGAACATAAGAGGTAATTTAAAAAGTAGTATGACATTGATAAATAAAAACTAGGTAGCAGTTATCCATTAGTACAGTAAAAAAGATGGGGAAAACAGTGTGAATATAAGAGGAGGGCTAGAAGGAATTTCTCAAAATACTGAAAATTTTAGTAATGGTATAAACTCACCAGTGAGTTCACATTCCAAAAGAGGTACAGCAAAAATACTAATAAATTTCATATAGAGTTTGGGGAAGTGAAGTATGAGGCATCATACATGACACAAAAAATATCTCCCAGGTGCCTGATTGATACAGAGGGATGGAGTTAGGAAATTAAGCATCTAATAGTAGTAAAAATCCAAAGGAGCATTGTGAGAGGTGGTTGAGGAGACCTTGGGGTGGCAGATGGGAAGAGGGCAGCTGTGAAGGGAATGACAGAACAGGGTTGGGGCTGGTTGCTCCTAGCTTTGTTTTGTGTCAGTCTGAGCTGATCTTTTGAAAGGAATCAGATATTCCTGTCTCTATCTAGCATTTCTTAAAAATGAATTATGAAAAACAAATCTTGCTGAAGGTAGGTGCTTTTGTTTTTTTGAGACTAAAATTGGGTTGATTGGTAGAAATAAGTTCATTGCTCTAATGTATTCAAGAGAGCTGTTAGGCACTGATTGCATGAGAGCCTGATTCAGTCCTCCTTCCTTGCAAAAGATGGGAACTTCCTCCACAACACCAGTGCTCTGCAATGGTTGTAGAGCACTCTACTAAAGGTATCACGAGCAGAGTTCCCTAATCTGGTTTATGGTGAAGGAACATCAGGGCACAGGAGGTCTCTCCAGCGACTCTCAAGTTCACTGACAAGTCTTGGCATGGTTGATAGTGAATCCTAATTAAATGACGTCTGTGGGGATGTGTGAGAGGACTGATGATGATCAGCGTTTCCATCAGTGATGTGGGAATTGATATGGAATCGTGGATGAGCTGTAGACTGACAGGATGGTAAACAAAACTAATGCTACTGACAGTCTCGTAGAGTGCCTTGGGTCTTTCCCTAACTTGGACTGCTGCCAATGCAATGGGCTCTTAATGACCCAACTACAGGGTTATGAATCTCAGTACTGAAATCTCTGGCCTTCTACAGCAAGTCTGATGTTTGGAAAGAAATGGCTTAGAGAGCAGTCTTGGGGAAACAGTGGGCAGGTAATTCATCAAAGCTTCCCAGTGTCCTGCTTGACCCAGAGGATGACGTGGGTGTAAGGAGTGAGGTAGACACTGGACCAGTTTGCTGCCTCTCCACCCAGCAGCATTGAGGGGAATGAACCTTGGGTTTAGTGTTTAAAAAGTGAGAAAAGGATGGAGACAGGAGCTGCTGAAACATTTTGGAAACAGAAGTTGAAGCAAACTCCATCTGTTAAGCTTACTGAAAAGAGACTGAAAGGAGACTATTGTCAATTATTCTCTCAAAGAGAAATTTTGACATAATAAGAGACACACATAATACAAATAGATGGCTGCAAAATAAGCCCACACAGACTGAAATGAAATGTCCGAGTGTGTGGAGGGTTTTTTTGGTGATTGACTGCTGGAAGTTATCCAAGAAGTGATGGATTCCTGTATTTCTTGATGCCTTTTTAAACTACGGGTTTTTGTGATGTGTATTATCCTTGGTGGGGGAGATCATTCATTGGCAATGTGAAATTGCAAGTGGAAGGAGCTGTGGTCTCCAGGAGGTTGTTGTAGCCCCTCGGGCCGTACGTCTGTGAGTCCCAGCTGGCACATCCCTTTCAATACTGCTCTTCAGAGCTGGAGTGTGGGTGAACAAATCCTCCAATCAGCAGCACATTGGTACCTGTGATTACTTCTGTTTGTACTCAAAGCCTTTAATCCATCCTGTGCCTGTAAGTCATGGGACTCTTCTCTGTTCCTTTGGCTGGGGCTCAGCATGAAGGTGGAAGTATTGTAGCACATGTCAGCTCTTCCTCAGAGTGTGAGCGGGAGAGTTCTGTGCAATCAGTGGAACTTGTGCAGCCCACCCTTGTTAAAGGGGAATCTGTGCTAAAAAACGCTGAGCAGTTCTGTGACAATGCTCAGAACAGTTCACCTGATGGGTTTGGCAGAGGGCTGGCCAAACTGTCAGAGGTTGTGGGAGGGTCTCATGTGAGCTGCTGAAATGAATCCCGGAAAGCCAAGACCTGGTGGATACCTACATACCTGATGCTCCAGGCTCACACAAACTAGTTAAAAGCTTCTTTGGGTCCCATGCACCCTGTGGGTTTAAGAAATGTTTTAATCACACTGGAGAAACCTATTACCTGGATGTCATGAAGTGACAGATGTAATAGAGAAGATGAAAATAAAAGTATGTGTTGGCACATTGCTGATTTTTTTCATCCTGTGCCTTGTTAGCCATTAATTCTGCATACAAACCACTTACTGCCTTGCCCATGTTTTTACCAAAGTTGAATACTGCCAGTGTGGTCCATATCTACTGTCAGACTTCTGCCTTTGAGGGGTCACTTGCATAGCAGTGCCACCAGAGTAGTCCCAAAGTTAGTCCAAAGCTACAAGTTCGTCCCGTCTCTTCTGAAGACAAAAGAAAAAAAGAAATGTCACTGTGCAGTAACTGAACATTTGGACTTAAAATAACTGTGCTCCCCTTCTAGTTCTGCTCCAAATACCCTGTGCTGTGGCTGGGGTCACACCTCTCACAAAGAGCTTGCTCTCAAAGTGAGACTGCTGAGATGCTCTGTGGACTTGGTGCCATGGAGGGCAGCTGTTCTGGCTGTGCTGGGACTCTGTCACAGAGGGTGGGGAAGAACACAGGAGGAAGAATGAAGCCTTGAGCAAGGTGACATTGAGGAGCAGGAACAGCTAGGTGGAAGACAGGCATCTGCTCTCTTGGAGTGGCACGTGGTGAAGGAGGAGGGGAAATAGTGAAAAATGCATCGTAATGATGCTGTGGAAACCCTGCACAGGATCAAGCTGGGCCAGCATGAAGCTATTAATAAAGCAGCAGTGTCTCTCTCTGTGCCAAGTGCGCCAGTGAGTGGAACCAAAAAAATTACTTTGGGTTGGTTTAGAAATGAGCAAGTGTTGGCATGCAGCAGCTGCCCAGAAGTGAGGCATGGACACCAGGCAGGAGGGTAGGATGTGATTATTGCTTTTATGTGTCTGCAGTTCAAAGGTGAACTACACAAAGGAAAGATGTATTGTTTTGCTAGTGATAAGCTCTGCTTTGAAAGTAATTTTTCATCTCTCTTCCTGACAGAATATGTGTGCTGCTAGATGGGAGTTTTGTTTTCTCACTGATACCTTGGTGGATATCTCCAGTGGATTTACAGTTTATGGGGTGTCACTGAGCAGGCAGACACTGTTCCTAATACCTGTAGGACACTGGATCACGGATGGCAGCTGGATCTTCTGGTCTTGCAGTGCTGCTTCTGTTTGACCTGATGGTTGATTGGCATTGCCAGCTTCCAACATTCACCAGTCCCTTCCCATGTTATCCTGTGGCATCTCTCCTTTTGAGGCTGAAGTTGGCTCCCTGCTTTACATTATGCCTGCCTTTGGTGCACATGGGGAGAATTCAGACATCCTCCTTCCCTCTGTGGAGGGGAAATAGAAAGACCCAGGGAACATGGGGACAGAGAAATGCCAGAATTAGGTGAAACAGCTGAGTGCTCCAACACCCTCCTAATGTGCCTGGCCGTACCCTGTGGCTTGGGGGAAAGGGAGCAGTCCCTAAATGTGCTGCAAAACCTGATGCTGGGAAGGCAGTAATGTGCCAGCTGAGGCTCTGATGGAGGAAGAAGTGCTGGTTGCTATGGTTACTAAAGATATTAACCCTATGGTGTTTGGATGGGCAAGGTTTAGTTAACTGTGCCACAGGCTGGGTAACTGTTGGGGAGCATGTGGTGCTCCACCCTAAGAAGTTATGAGTTGGCATTTAGGATTTGAAAAATCCATTTTTAAGTATGCCCTGCTTCTTAGTGTGTCAACAGCCTTTTTAGGGTGCAAGTGAGTTTTGGTAGCTCTTCTCTGTTGTGATGCTGAATTCCAAAATTTCTGAGGGCAGGTTTAAGTGGCCAGAGTCTGTCTCCAGCTTTAGTTCAAGGGTTAATCTTTGCATAAAATAGACTCTGGATTACTGCTTGGTTTTTCTTCTAAAGGGAATGTTGATTGAGCTTGGAAATCTATTTTGTCTATTCTCTAATTTAAAATTACTATCAGAATAAAGAATGTGAAAATGTCTTCTAAGGTTTACTGCATGTGTCTGATCATGATTTGTGTGGCTGGTCTCTGTTTTCAGTGTGTATGTGAGCCATAGCTGTTTTAAGAAGAGCTTCTGTTTGGACATAGCCTTTCCCCCTTGACTTACTTATTTTGTCCTGTGAATTCTGTGAGCATATGACTCCCTCACGATCGTCATTAGCTCTCATTTTCCATGGGGTGTAGAGTGCCCTAGCCATAAATAAATATGAGCAGAAAACCACAAATGGGAGAGTGTAGACTGGGGGAAGTGTTGATCTTAAAATCTCCCTTTTAGAAAAAAAAGCCCCTATTTACAGGATGCATTTAAAATGGAAGGGAATATTGCTTCAGAGACATTTGAGAGCCACGTCCTCTCCAGCATACAGGCACTCTTCCTCAGGCAGCAGCAGTGAGGCAGAGGATGTAATCTGGTATGTACTCAGCATCAGAAAAGCTGCTTTTAAGTCCCTTGTCTCCATCATGCTCTCTAAACAGAATCTTTGAAACAGTTGAAATTGTTGTTTTATTTTGAATCCACTCTCCCCTCCATCCTCTGTTGTGACCTGCATTGTGACTCCACAAAAGGTTTTGTTGATTCTCAGTAAAAGTGCAGCCACCTTGACCAGAGATGGGAGAGTAGGAGCTGCTTAGGCTTTGCTACCAGAGAGAAAAAAGTATTGTTGAACTCTTACCTGAGCTTATACTTGGGTTTTTTTTTGTGGCTGGCTAAGTGCTGTGGGAGGTTGTGAAGGAAGACACGTATGTATTGTGCTTCTCCTGTTTGCGATTTTTCTGCTTGTTTGTGTCCAAGGTTTTACTTGTTGAGGTGTTGGTTTCCTTTTCTTTGGTAGTAGTAAAAGTATGAGCTCTAAAAAAAGAGCTGCTAGGTCTCTAAGGGGTGGACTTCAGGAGTTGTGATTGTCTCCTGAAGGTAGGTGCTGACCTTTTGTTGCTCAAGTGAAGATAGCAAAAAAATACAAACTTAGGTTTGTGCTGTTTGTGTATGCTCCTTACCTAGAAATATCAGTTTGTTGCCTCTCCAGTGATGGCAAAAAGGATTAATGTAAAAGCAGAATTGGGTTTATGTTTATCCCTAATCCAAATTTCATGTTATGTGGTTAACCTGGCAGCTGTGGAGCTTGGATGTAAATACAGTAGCTGAAGAATGCAACTCCATGAATTCAGAAATGAAAGAATTAATGTTTAATTTAAGGTTCTGCTTGAATTTAGCTATAGAAATAATAGTCAGGGCCACTTTTCCCAGCAGCTGTAGTCACTGCACTTCAGAAAATGCTCAAAAGACAAAGGTGAAGAAATGCAATTTTTCATTTTAACTAAGGCAAATTTTGATGCTTGTAGTAACAATATTATGAATAGCAAAAAGAAGATAACCAGCATTCAAAGGCTATGGGTGTCTCCCTGAAATGGCTGAGTTGCCTCAAACTTAGCTGCAGTTTCCCCTTTGTTTGTCATCTGCTGTGCTAGTTGCTGTTGCAATGCTGTGTGGAAATCTCAGAGCAGTTCTTTCATCATTATTGCTGCAGGTTGATATTTCTGGATCCTGAATGCATATTTAAATTAAGATGAATTTTTAACCCTTTCACTGTAGTGGAGTCAGGAAAACAATTTAGTTTGAGAGAACTAGGGTGTGTATTTGGATGGATTGTAACAAAGGTACTCTGGATTGTGTTCTTTGTGTTTTGTTTTGTTGTTTGGTTTGGTTTTTTTCCAAAGCCCACAAACAAAAAAGAAGCCAGAAGAAGAGAACGTGTTGGAGACTATCCAGGAAAAGGATGTCTTATCTAAGGTAGCTGTGTTATCCTGGAGGAATTTTTGCTGCTATGCTGGGAGGGGGAAGGTAGTCACCAGTTTCTTCATGTGCCTTGTTCTCTCCTGCCACCTGTTTGTTCCTACTTTTCACTGCAGTGTGATCCAGGCCTTCTCCAAGCGTGTCAAGATGACCCACTTTGAAAATGCCGGCTGCCACTACTGTGGGATTGAACCGGTGCTGGCGCTCGGAAGAAGCTCTTTTCCTAAGAGAAGTTTAGAGACAGGATGATGTGGATGTAATGGAGTGATTAGAGCTGTGTTCAGAGTTACCCTGGCAGTAAGCCTGATCTGAAGTACGTTTGGGAGCAGCCTCAGCCAGCCTGATCGGCGCTGTGCGAGTTGTAGGACCAGTATGACGAGAACTAGGAGGCTGCAGCTGCTTCACGCTGCTTGGCCCAGCCCTAGGATGGGCTGAGTGTGCTTCAGCCTTTCTGGGAATAGGTAGGCTTGGGGCATTTCAGAGGACTGGGTTGTTTTTTCTGGCCTCTTGTCTCTTACGGTAGCTGTGAGTAAAAAACAGGAAGGATCATGGAACTGAGGGTAACTTTCTACGGTTTTTTTTTAAATCTTAGAGCAAAGTTAGTCAGCAAGTATGTGTTTATAGGTATGTGATGGAAGCACAGGCAGGGAGGAGCTCTTGTGGGAGATGTCTCCACCGAGGAATGCCTGAGGAGGTCATAGCTGTAACAGCTTGCTATGATGAGTTCATATGCTGCCAAGTGTGACCTTTAGAGATGTGCTAGTGCAGGAGGCAAAGCAGCTAGGCTTTCTCCAGGACATGTGCCAGAGCTTCCCTCATCATTATTTGTTTGCTGTGGCATTATTTGCTCTAATAAGGAACCACTCCTACTACTTCATTTTCCTGTACCCTTACTTCTGCACTCTGTGTTAATTAGTTCATGCGCTTCTTGTGCAGATTCAAATTATGGTAGGATTGTAGTGAATTTTCTAGCACTGCAAGGGTTAGTGGTAATACATTATAACTTCTCAGTAAGGACTGGATTTCTAACTCCTGGCTAAAAGCCATGATAACCCACTACTGATATTCCAGGGTCTGCTTAGTAACATTGGTTTATCATAGGCTTTTCCACAGAGTCTTTTAGGGTCAGCCTTAAAGGCTGAGGACCTGTATGGTAATCCATGTTTCATCATGTGCTGCATGAATCTGTAACTTGATTTTTTGCTAAATCAACTTAATTTATTGACAGTATTTTAACACCTTAATACCTGTCAGCATAATGCTAATACTTTGGTTTAGAGGCTACTGTAAGGATGATGTTATCCCAGATCTGGCTGTGGAACCTTTCTGTCTTTCTGCATGGACTTCTTGGAGAGATCAGACACATCTTTGCACCTCTTCTGCTTCTAAGCCTATAGGAAGTAAATAAGTGCAAGAATGGATGCACTGAGTGTTAGTGTCTCCCAGAGGCTGACCTCTCTGTAGTGGGGTGATCCACATCTGCTGAGGGCAGCAACTGTGTGACTCAGACTTGTCTCCTTCCTTTTGCTGACTGCTGGCTTGCCTGATGCTTCCTCTCTGCCCAAGTGACATCCCTCAAGGAGGTAGCCAGGGGACAAATTGATCATTTCTTTTGCTTTTGTGTCCAATATAAAGGGAGTCAGCATGGCTTCTCCTTTCCTGTCACAGGCCTTATTATCAGTAACAATAATAATGAGCTGTAATTTAACCTGATGGCTATTCTGCTCCTGCACACCCCTTGTGTGCATGCCCTCATGCTGCACAAAGACCCTGTGTTGTGGGGACGTGGAGTTACACATGCTGTTTAGGAAGCCTGGCTCTGATACAGGGCTTTCATTAGTCTGCATTCCTACAATGATGGAGAATATAATAGTTCTGGTTTTTAGGAGCTTTCAAAATCTCTTTGAGGTGGAAAATGGACCTTGTGGAAGGTTTTACCCTCTTTGGTGTGTTTTCAGTTTGAATATTCCTTGGTGGCTTCTGAAGCTGGTTGGCAGCAGGTTACTCAATGAAGCTTTATGGTATTCTCACTGACTGTTCTGCAGACCAAGAATTTCAATGTATAAAGCATGACGAGGATGAAGAGCTGAGAATGTTCCTAGGCAGGGTACTGAAGCTTTATATTGCATTGCTAGTAACCTGACTCTGTGGTCTCCCATACTGATTCTGTCATTAGTGTGTGTCAAATTGGTGTGTTGTTGTTGTTGGTTTTGTTTTGGTTTTTTTGGGTTTTTGTTTGGTTTTTTTCAACTTAGCAGATACAGCTTTTGGAAAGCATTCCCTGGATCAGGCATTCTTAAGGAGTGAGCATGATCATTTCCATACAAAAATCTGTGCGAAGGAGGTTTCTTCTAACCCAAGTTAGCATCCCCTGCACTGAACAATACGATGAATTTTTGGTTTTTTTTAATGATATACCTCTTGTTGCAACTGTATTGATAATATTGCTACTTGAGTTGCTTGGGTGTGTTGCTGCATGTCGTTGAAGTGCATGATCCAAGGCTGTAACCTCGCAGTAGAGGGAACTCAAACCATGGTTTGACAGCAGAATAAATCTGACTTTAGGTCTTCTTGGACTGAATTGAGGGCACTGTACTGAATAATGCACAAAGCTATTCTGCTATAAACTCACTTTGTTGTTTAGGTGTTTGCTGTGTGCATTTATCCTGTCTGTAACTTCTCTTTCTGGCTTGGAAGGTCATACATGGGAATGAGTGTTTTCTCCCTGCCAGAAACTACTATGTGCTGGGTTTATGTTCTCACATGGGCTTTAAACCCAGTATCAGTTGCTCTAATAATTACATTTAATATAGTCCAGTGTCTGTCTGATTTAGGATCAGGCTTGCAGTGCTAAATGATTGCCATGCTCAGATTCCATACGGTCACAGAAATGGATCGTCCCATTTGGCTCTTCCTGTTCTGTGACATGTCCCAAAGACAGTATTTCCTCTTTGTTACTACCCTGTCAGATCTCTCTCATCCTTTTCTATAGTACATCTGGCAACATCTGGGCTTGTGGTGCCCAGGGCTCTGTAGATATTTAAACCTGTGCCATCCCTCCGGTAAAGTGGTGTTTAGTTTGCTATGACAAACTATGCTATGGCTAACTAATTTGCTATGGCAGAGCAAATTTCTGACTGAAGGTTGAATGTGATGAATGTATAAGAAGCAGTCTTTATTCCTAGAGGATCCTCCATGGATGTTCTTACCATGAGCATTTCACATGGCCTTTCTGAAGGAGAACAGCAGCATCAGGGAGCATCAGCTGTCTGGTTTTCCTTATGGCAATCCTCATTAATATACTGCCCCACGTACATACACAGTGTATTGAGGCTTTTCATGGTGTGATGGTGTCAGCTGAGGGTGCAACTTCAGGAATGAACATGTCAGTAAAGGCCTTAAAAGTTACGTGTATACTAGCAAAAAGCCTTTCCTGGTAAAGAGTTTAATATAGTTTTTGGCAAGCCACAAAAATTAGGCTAATTTGTCAGTACACAAGTGTCTGTAGTACAGCCTTCTAGCTGGTGTAGCAAAATCTGAAGGCAGATGAGTGGGGTCTTTGACATCATTGAGGTTTCAACTTTGAACTTGCCCTTAGATGCAGGCCATGCAAAGAACAGTATTAAAAATAATAAAAAAGGAGGCAGGAAATACAGTGTTTCTTTTTGGTTTATTAGTGTGCACTGCTTGGGGCCTGATTGTTTGTGTGACAAAGGAAACTTTCTGTATGTATTAGGGTTTTTAAAGGGGTAAATCACCCAGCAGTGGGACACTCCATTTTATTTCTTGATTTATTCTCTCTGAGGCTGCAGTTTCTGTGCTTCAGGTGTGGTTCTATAAACAACTTTTTCGTCACCAGTGCAAGTTTAGTGCCTGTTCCTACCCTGCTCATCCCTGCCACTTTGCTGTGCTGGGGCAAGGAATGAGTCACACTTTTGGCTTGAGCCAGTCTCATTCCGTGCTGAAACTAGGAGGGCTCATCTCTTCTCTGGCTTGTGTAACCTGCCAACAAAGGGATTTTTATATACACAACTGTATAAAAAGTATAAAACTTTATTAATAGCTTTCCGCTTTGGTGGTGGTCAGTGTCTTGAGTGGCTCCAGAGCTGGTACAGGTCAAGGGGGCAGCCTGTGTGGGTAGGGCTGGTGACAGGAGGGTCCAGGACTGCCCCTCCTAGGAGGTCAGAGCACCACCATACTTTGAGCCACCATTCAGTGCTTGCATGTCTTTAACTGCATGCTTGGGTGTGGAAAGCGATACGCTGAGAGAGAGTTTTCAGATGGAGCAGTTAGCCAGTCCGAGGCCCTGGGATCCCAGGCATGTGCTTGTTCTCATAAGTGGAAAGAGGTGGATGGAGAATAGGGGTGCTTAGTCTGGTCCTGCTGCCATAGGAGACTTTCAATGCAATAGCACCCTGTGGTCCTTGGTACGTGGACAAGAGATGATACACAAGTAAAATCTGAGCAACAGGGTGGTAAGTGGGTGGGAGTTTGATAGATACTGTGGAGTTCCATGACTCAAGTTACTGTGCTCTGCTGCACATATTTTTCTTGCTCCTATTCAAGTAAGCTTCTCCAGGTAAGGTAAGTTTTCCTTTGCCGTGCAATTGCATCCAGACTTTATCCTCACCTGCTGCAGATGCAGTGGAGTTGAAGCCTAAAAACCTCTTGTGCCTTCAGTTGCGTGAAGTGGTTTTTAAGTAGCCTTTGTGTCTGTGTAACTAGCACTGTCTGTTCCTAGAAATGGTGTCAAAGGAGGCTGTGTGCCTGCCCCAGTGGGTCAGCGCAGGACACAAAACACTTCGCTTCTATGTCTCCTGCTCCTCTCGCCTGTTACATCACATTTTACCAAGAAGAGGAAATAGCTTTTCCAAGGCATAAGAACCTTTTGAATAGAAACATAGAATAATTAAGGTTAGAACAACCTCTGATATCAGGTGGGGTTTATTTTCTTTTAAGTGATTTTGTTCAGGATCTTTGCCTGCTTCCCCCGCTTCCAGTTGCAGCCAACTTTCTGGAGACAATTGAGCAGACTCTTGTGCTTTTGGCAGCTTCCTCTCCCGAGCTGGGACCACGAGGTGGCAGGAGTGTTCCACCAGTGCCGCCAGGGCAGCAGGACGGCAATGCAGCTGCTCGTTTTTATAGGCGAGGCGAAAACTGTGCTTGGTTGTTTGCGTGCCGTCATAATTGTGTTGTGGAATTTGGAAAAGTTTCACGTGTATGTGTCTACATGTCCTTATTTTCTTTATATAGTATCGATTTATTTTTGGGTCTTTACTCTCCTTTTCTTTCTTCCCTTTTGTTCTTTTTTTCCCTGTTCTCAAGGGAGATGGAGGGGAGGGAAAGATGTATAGCAACATCCAGAATTCCTTGCAGGTTCCAGCATTGATCAAACCCTGTGAAGCACATTACTGAGGCTGCGAAGGATGCTGCTTTTGTCCTCATTTCACCCTGTTCTGTCAGGGTATTGCATCACGTAATATGCAAAGTGTTCAGAGCTCCTGCAGTACCCTAGTAATAGGGGTGAACTGAGGTTGCAGCAACAGCTCTACCTCTGCATTCCTGTTGCTTTCTATAGGCTTTAGCACACTTGCTCATGCTGCAAACCTGCCTTGGGGTCACTGAGTCTGCTGAATACAATGTGATCCTTGTGGGGTCATTGAGAAGCGATTTGGGTGGTGGGGTGAAATCCTCCAGAAGGACCCACTCAGAGAGATTGTAATGTGATCAAATGGTGATGAGGGGAGTCATTATTTTCAGGCATTTCTGTTTTCAGAGTTCTCTCACCCTCCTGAAATTAATGCTCATGTTTTACTTCTCAATTCACTGTTCAAGGATGCGGGACTGAAAATCAGCAATGCAGTTGTTTGCTCTTGTTCCTCCTTCCCTGTGTCAGCCAAGAGGGTCCCCTTTCTTTTGCCTCTAGTAAAGGAATTTTTGCAGGGAGGTGGTTAGCAGAAGGTAAGTCTTTATGAGAAAGCTGGCTGGGAACAAGAACACAAAATTAAGGGGGTTAAGGGCACCATTTTGGTCAAACTCCCCTCTCCAGAGGGCATGGGGGTGGAAACATCTTTCTGTGCTTCTTTTGCCACTCCTTTCTGTTTCCCTTTGCTCTTTGGCTTAGTGCTACACACAGGGTCCTTCAGTCATCTCTTATTCGAGAGATGTGTTTTAGCACTCTGTGCCCCTCTTTGCTGGTGACAGTGTATATGTGAGGTTCTGTTCCCTTTGCATCCCTGCCTTTTGTGCTACTCCTGCCTGCCTGAGCGTGACTGGCTGTAGGAAGGGGCTCTTTGGACCAGTGCTCACTCCATTTTGGGTGTGCAGTGGACAGGGCGATGCTGCTCACCCCCACTCAGCTAAAATGCATGCAAGAGAAGAAATGTAGCCAAGAAGGTGAATAAATACCAGTTTATGGTTCTTTTCTCTGTCTCTCCCCCCATCTGGTTTCTAGTAGCAACAAGAGCCTTCACAGGAGCAATGCATCTCCTGTGTCACACAACTGTGTCTATTCAAGTATCACTGTATTTTTTGCCTGGTCTGTGTTATCTTTCTGGTGTAGGGAAATGAGTTGGATGGGAGGGGAGGATACTCTTATCTACCCTGTTTGGGGAAAAGTTATGCTGGTAGAAAGAGTGCTTGGTGGTGTGTTTTATGCTGGGGGAAATGGGCTGGGATTGCTCTGCTGCTCTTGCTTGTTGTCTTCTGGAAAGCAGCTCAGAGCTGTGCTGGCAAGCTGTCTCTTCTGGTGTAAGCAGGGCTCTGCCCCAGGCTTCCCTGGCTCTGAACTGTGATGTCTAAACAGATTGCTGGGTTACATGCTGAGCATGACTGCATG
The DNA here is from genome assembly GCA_034509425.1 of Eopsaltria australis. NCBI lineage: Eukaryota > Metazoa > Chordata > Aves > Passeriformes > Petroicidae > Eopsaltria > Eopsaltria australis. Next base: position 4,189,862 of record JAVTVJ010000012.1, on the reverse strand, counting down.
CCACTGAAATGCAGTGAGCAGAATTTCACGTGCCCGCTGCCCTGTGCTTGCTAGGGGTGCAGAGGGAAGGCGGAGATGGAAGAGGACACTTCTTTATCTGGTGTGGCATGTAAAGCATTAAGCTTGTGGCAATTCCAGGCTCTACTGGTATGAGAGACTAAAGGGATCCTGTGACTCAGCTGGTGCCGTGCTCTTCCTTGCTTACTTCATATGGAGGGGGAAGGTAAAGAAAGAGCAATCGGAAGGATTGCTCAAGGGACTGTCATACCTCTTGGATGGTGCAAGCATCAAAGGAGTGAGCTCACAATTAGCCAAGAAATGACAAGCAGAAGGGGCTGGATTGGCAGTAAGCAGGCAGGAAACAAGCCAAGAGGAGAGTACGGTGGTGTACTCCTTGTCTGCCCTTCACTCACAAATGCTCTTTTAGTGTGTAGGAGTAGTATTGCTGTGTACTCATGGTCAGTTTACTGCCTTATTGCCTTTTTCTTACTCTTCTTTTCTCTTCCTCCACTGTAGCAATGAGGTGTAATGCTGAGGCGTTACAGAACCGACCGTGACAGGAAGAGCATCTTGCTTACTTTCATGGTGTCTAGTCACTCATAATCTACTGCTCGTCTCAGTGGTGTATTGACTTGTTTGAAGTGAAATCCTATTGATATGTGGGGACCTTGCTCATATTCTTGCTTAGTTAGGGGAGAAAATGCTGTAATGATTTTTTGGGGAGCAAGTGTGCTTTCATTACTTAACAGCATCAGGCGTAAGAAAGATAATACGCTGGAAAGGAGAACGACCTCATCTCTTCTCTGTATATATTAAAGGATAAGATGCTGAAGTCAAATGAGGTGCTGTAGATCTTTCCATGGTGAAAGCAAGGTAGTTAATGCAGTAGTACTTAGCATTCAGGAGCTTAATTCAGCCTTGGACTTGAGAGAATTCAGCTTCTTTCCTTCACGTCCTCCTTAGACAAAATATATAACACTGCATGTGCAATACGTGTTTTTTAAGGAAGCAGAGAGTATTTAGCTGAACTACAGGAGAATGCTGCATGTAGGGCTTCCTGGCAGCCTTTGTTCTTGATGTGGTTTTAGAACTCTGGAAGTACCTGAAGTTGCTCTTCTGCTCCCATCCTACTCATGTTCTCTGCTCCGTTTGGCATGTGGAGGGAAAGGGATGGTGTGTATATGAACAAGGCAGTTCCCTTCTCTGCCCCGGTTTACCCTGTGTGTCTCTTCTGGATAATGTTCTCTGCTTGGGATGTGGTTTTGCAAGCTGGTTTTTTTCCTGTGGAAAAGCTGATTTTTGAGGTTCATACTAGGTATTGGTAACTCTCCCAATGTTCTATTAGTCAATGCAGCAGATTCAGCCTAGGAAGCTGGTTATTGTCCCAAGCACCTCCTCTGCCTTTGCAACTATGTTATTATGTTTCCTTTGTGCAAGAAAAGGTTGTTTGCAAGAAGGAATGGTTTTCATCTCAGTTCAGCAGGGTTCTTAGAAATAATTGACTTGGAGAGACAGATGTGTTTGTGCTGCGGCAGTGCAGATGAATGGTTGTGGCTAGACCCCTTTCCAACAGGCTAATAAAACTTTTACTGAATGGATCTAGAACATGGAGCAGTGAATGGATTTGTCAGCCTGTTGGGAGTTGCCATTGTGTGCAGGTGGGAATTTGGAAGGACAAGAACCTCATGGAATGTCCTTGCTAATATGGAACTGTACCTGTGTTTACAGCATGCTCTTCTCCTGCCACAATGTCTGGCTGTGTTAATATTCTCATGGACTTTTGCGTGGCACTTAACAAGGCCCTCTTTTCCAACACCTTTTTGTGAAAATTAACACAAAATTTTTGTGCTTTTCCTGTCCAGATGAAGGTCTGGCATTTACTATCATACGTCGTATTGGCTAGTCTACAGATAGAATGTCTACTTTAGGTACCTAAATCTAAATTTGTATTATTAATGACAAGTTGAAAAATAAGAGGCTGGTGCTCTCCTGCTGTGTGTTTTCTGATTTATGCTTTCTGTTTTCCCGGTGCCTTTTGAATTTATAGCTTAGTTTGCTAAGCTGAAGGACTGTCGCAGCTTGAAGGAAAAGCTTTAAAGAATGCCATACTATTCCATAAGAGTGTTTATAAAGGTAGAAAATATGGGAGAAGCACATTTGAAAGCTGAAGTTAATCGTGAGGCCCAAACTGTGGGAAATGTGGCTTCCTTAGCTGCAGAGTGCACAGAGCCATTTCCTTCTGGAGGTGCTGCATGTGCTATCCATGAGTCTGCTGCTCAGCACTGGAATTTGCTTTCACCCCTCCCTGGTTATCTGTAGAAAAAGAAGGGGGAATGATTTTTGAGTTCATTGCAATGTGGCACGTCATGAAGTCCAAATTTTGTAGAAGGATGAGAACTTCGGCTGCGTGTGTCAGTTTTAGGTCAGGGTACTAGCATGTTGTTGGGGATCATACAGTTCAGTGCTTCTAGCATCTTCCACTCATCTAGGTGAAGCAAAAGTCTCACCTTTTAGATTAAGCTTTTGTTTTCAAGGGTGCTATTATTACAGTGTGATTGGTTAATTAATAATAACCAGGCACAAGGACACAGACTTCAGAACACCACCACTGGTACTGACTTTGATCCATTCCTCTCAAATGGGTGCTGTTGGACATAATGTGAGCTCAGTCACCCTGAGTGAAAGACATTTGGGTTTAGTCCTATCTATACAAAATATGATTTCTCAGGGCATGTTCACATTGTAAAGATTAAAAGCTCACAGGGCTTAATAATACAAGAGTGTGGGGTTTGGTCCAAGATCAAAACTACTGAGACCTGAGAATTGTAAAATTTACCAAGGTATCTGCAGTGGTTGTGCAACACTAGGATTCTGGCAGTATTGGAAGGTATGAATTGTGTCTAGGGATGTTTTTCCTTAAAACAACTACTTTTGGGTGTATTAAAATAATCACCACCAACCAACCAATAAAAAACCCTCAACAAAAAGAACACACACCCCAAAAAGCAGCTGACACAGTCATATCCAGTTTTGAAATACTATAGGCTGTGTTTCAGAAGTATTGGAACTGGATTGGATATCATGGACCATTTAGTCTTTTTAAGGAAAATATGTAGTTTGTCTGGTGACTTGTTTTTCTTTTGTTCCTTCTTTTCCTGAATTGTTGGAAACAGCAACTGTTCATGAGACTTCTCTGTGGAGGGCTGAAGTCAGAGCTGCAAATCTGGGGTTTTGACTGGGAAGGGGAAGGGAAGATGAGAAGAGATTATTACATGAAATGCACTTACACCTTCTCTTTGTTTTTCAGTGGATGAATATATTGCCATTGCTAAAGAGAAGCATGGATACAATATGGAGCAGGTAACAACCCTCTGAATACTTTATTTTAAAATATTTTTCAGCAGGTATTCAAACATGGCTTCAAGTGACTGCGCAGAGCTGCTTCTTTCTTTCTGTGCCTTCTATGTTTTCTCCTCTACTACTTGTCCCAAAACTGAATGTCCCGAATAGTAGCCTGTGGTCTGTGAGTATGGAGTTCACCCCTAGTTTTACACCAAGAGTCAAAAGAAGAAAAACAAAACCATTATAATTTCTAATGGAGTCTGGCCATAAGTATTATGCTTCCTCTGGTGACTGCTTCTTGAGCACTTTCAGAGCCCCTAAACAACGTTAAAAAGATTGGCTTATCTTTGGACAGCTGCCTGATTGCATTGCAGTTTCCAGCTGACTGCTCCATCTCTGCTTCATGGATGTCTTGGCAGTTATTAATGAGCTATTGAACCATCATGTGCTTTTCTGAGGCAAACCAATACCCACAGTTATTTACCTTAAAACTGTGCTGCAAATCATTTTGCATTTCACAGATGAGCACCTTGGCTGTCAGTGCAGTAACAGGGGATGACTTGGCCAGCAGCCACTGAGCTTAGCCAGTACCTGTAACCTAGGGATGGAAATCCAGGCCTGAGGAAGAGACCTCTCCTTTATTCCCTGTGGTCTAGGACTGTGTACTAATCTGACCTGTGTTAACTGACAATGATTTCAGAACTTGCTGGGGAGATGAGTAGATCTGTGCCTGGGAAACTTTTTTGAATTCTGCAGAGTTTCCTCATGCACTAATGCTTGCTCGGAAAGAGAAGGCAGGGGATCTCATCACCTACTGTATTGGCAAATCACATACTGTCTCTACAAGTACAAAAACTTCAAAGTTTATGAAATTGTTCAGACAGAGGGTGTGAGCATAGAAACAAATGATTGGGATGGGCAAGGGCTTCTATGTAAATGATTCTGCTGTCATCCTTGAGTCAGACCTTCAGTGGTTGATAGTCATGCTCAGAAAGACTTCTTGCTGAACAAGAGCACTGAAATTGAGATAGCTAGCAAAATTTTCAGCAAAACTAGGAATGATCAGACTTGATAACTGTAGTTTCGAAGAGCAGAAAACAGCAATAAAATGAATGTGAAGGCAACAAAAGGCTGTGAACTTGAGATGAAAATAAAGATGGTAACTCTCTTCAGCTGATGTTGGGATAGCCTAGTGTTGGCTATTGTGGATAACATTTTCCAAGAGAGATGGTCTTGGAATACTAGAAATAGGTCTCGTTATTTTAGTGGAGAAGTGTTGTTTGGAAGTTGAAGGCTGATACAGAAGACTGATGAAAATGAAGCTTGCGATATTAAAGAAAACCATTGAATTCTTGTGGTTTGAAAAACTTATATTTAGCTAACAGAGATTTGCATTAATTTTAATGTGGAAAATAGAGACCTCCCACTCATTCCTTGAAGTCTTTCTCCATTTTTCTCTCCCGTCTGTGTATAAAAGTTGCATGACTTGCCACATCAGAGTGTAAAGTGGTTGAGCAGCTTGTAAAAGTGTCCCTGCTCCTAAAAATTTTCTCATTCCTTCTGTAGTGCTTTCACATAATACTCTGGAGTTAAACATGTTTCCCAGGTCCCTTGGGATTTCCTAGAGAGCTGTGCTAGGCATTTTCAGGAAATAACTGGAGAGGATCTAGCTTGCATTGCTCTGGAAGGCACGCACTCATTTTATATTACAGAGACAAGTGTCAAGGCTTTCAAATCAGGATGATTTGTTGTGTCACCAAGTTAAACTCTGTCTTCAGCAGGTATCATCAGAGTTGCTGTTGGCTGGGTAACTGGACAAGCTGATACAGACTCCCTGGAAGCCAGTAAAAGCTTTAGCAATTGGCCACTGTCTCTGGGCTTCACTGGCCGAGGCCCTTTCCCCACACGCGCATTCCCCTGACAGCCGGTCACTTTGCTCCTCTGTCCAGGTGGCTTGGCTAACAGTCATCATACAGAGAATGCCTTTTTTCCACCTGTGCCCACTGCCCAAACATCCCTTTGCAGGCTGAGATGTGCCAGTCTGCTGAAGGGAGTGGGAGCTGCTGGCGGGGTGCTGAGGCTTGTGCCAGCTGGTGCTCCTCTGCTCAGCACTGCTCCCGTCCAGCTGCCCGATCCATGCCAACCCAGCTCCCATCCCTGTCCTTTCACTCCCCTTGCCCGTGGCTGAGTGCCCTGTTGTTGGCTCTGCTGCTGTTGGATGATGGCTGGAGGCTCAGGACTGTGCTGATGGGAGTCCCTGCAGCCTGGCCAGCTCCAGGGCAGGCAAAGGGCAGGCTGCCCGCAGGCCAGGGAGCTCTGGCAGGGCAGGCGCTTCAGCTGGTGGTGCAGACAGCTGTGGGTGGTTGTGCTGAGCTGCAGCAGTCACAGACTTTTGGAAGCACTACAGTAAGTCTGGCTGTGACCTGGGCTTTCCTGCCAGCCTTGGTCAGACACCTGGGGACAAAAGAGCCTAGGAAGGCCCTGTGCTCACCTGTGTATGAGTGCAGAGTTCTTCCAGGGCAGCACAGGGTGGAAGAGGAATACTGATATTGTGTTTAACAAGCCTGTAAGGAAAACCTTTGTACCTCTTGGCTTTATATAAACAGCTCTTCCCTCAGTCCTCACTAACATCTCCGTTCTATTTAATGCTACCCTGCCCTCCCAAAACGTCTTGCTCCTTGTTGCTCTCTTGCTTTCTCATTGGGAGATCAGGTAGATCTCATATCTGAGGCTGAAGGAGGATGTCAGGGAAGAGAAAACTCAGTCCTTCATGACTGTAAAATAGTTTCTTTGACCCCATCCTTGCCAGAATGGCTCTGTGGCTCCTGTGACATCTCGAGTGCCTGTGCTGCAACCAAGGCTACTACTTGTTCTGCACAGTGGCAGAAGGGAGGAGAAGGTGTCCAGGCAGCACTGAGAGTCCAGTAGGGTCTAGGCAAGATCTTGGACAACACATTTATATGCATGCTCTCTGCAGAACCTCAGGGGTGTGAGATCCCATAAAGGAACTGCTTTTTTTGCATAGCAAAGCATAATGGGGAAACCCCAATTTTAGAGGGATTTTGTAACTCTGGGCAGTCAGGCCGAAACTCCTAAATGAGGGTTAGTATGTCTGTGAAACCTGAGCTGAGTTTGCATATGATGAGCAGTTTGCTCTTACGTTTTACTCAGCATGTTAGGGATTGTTTTCACTTCACAGCAATTGTGAAAGGCTGGTTTTTAGCTCTGCAGAGTCAGGCCTTCCCAAAATGACTCGCAGTGGTTGCTGGCATGCCAGAGGTAGTGTTGTGTCATAACACACAGGTGTTGTGGACCCCTGGGAGAGGGGGGCTGCGCACGAGTGTCTCAGAGACAGCAGGAAGGGAATGGTTTGCAGGTTCTGAAGCACAGCACAGACACTTTGTCTTTGGAACTGAGAACCAGGGACTGCAACAGCAAAATGAGACCTCTCTCAAGGGAACTGAAGAGCAGCCTCCAGAATGAGTGGGACTTATTCTTCCTTTGGGCCAGGGACTTCCTAGCAGCAAGTCAAGGTGGTGCATGTTCTCTGCCTTTCCTTGTTCCTGTTCTTCTTTCATTCTCTTCCCCATTTCCCCCTTCCCCCTTCGAAAGAACCCCTAAACAACTACAAAAACCCCCAGTCGACTAAATCATCCTTCTAATTGCAAGGAAATGGAGTCTAGCACTGGAAAGAAGCTGCCTTTCATCCAGTCTTTTTTAGGTAGACTTCCCAAGCCTTTGCTCAGCTCATCTGTGCATACCATGATCAGTAAAGCTGAAGTAATTTAAGGTTTTTTTTCTCCCACCTTTCTATTGCTAGTCTTTTATAATATGACTACCTGTGTGCTTTTGATAAACTTCGGGCTGGTCTTCACAGCCTAGCTGGGGGGCACATTCCAGGTTTCTTGCACTCAGAAAAGCATCTAATGTAGCTGAGAATTAAAATTATGTCTGACGTGTTGCCTGAGAAAAATGTTGTAGCTCTCCCTTTCCGTTTTCCAGTAATGTTTCTTTTGATTACAATTATCATCTTGGTGTCTGTATTATTTCTAGGCTCTTGGGATGCTGTTCTGGCACAAGCACAACATCGAGAAGTCTTTGGCAGATCTGCCAAACTTTACACCATTCCCAGATGAGTGGACAGTGGAAGACAAGGTCTTGTTTGAACAGGCCTTCAGTTTCCATGGGAAAACCTTTCACAGGATCCAGCAGATGGTAAGTGGTGTTGCAGGAGTGGAAAAGCAGAGCAGACTGTAGTCTTCAGTGCTGTTTGTGCTGAATGTGTGTCTAATGCTCCTGGGAGAGAACAGGCCAAAGGGAATGTTAGAGGAAAAAATGCTACCATGAATGACAAGAAACAATGTTATTCCCAGAGCCTCCGTGGAAGAGTTTTCCTGAAGTGCTTTACTGGTTCAGGATAAGCTTTGACTGTATGATTTTATTTTTTTTTTTGGTTGGAAATTACAGTTTTCAGTCCCCTGTGTGCTGTGGTAGTGTTTGTCTCAGCTGGAGCTCAGGCACGGTCTGTACACACATGCCCACACATACGCAATAAAGATCATCTCTGTGCAAAGTCGACTTCATTTCTTACAGCCTGATTTTTAGGAATTAATTTTATTTAATGATGAAGTCCGTGCCTAGTGTGATTTGGGACTGTCACCGGATGCTGTGATGGAGGTTTATATATCATTGCAGGCATTCAGTCCTTTGCTTTTGGTTGGTAATGATACTGTTTTAAACGTATAATTGAAATCTTCAAGGATAGGTTTCTGCCTGAAAGGGAAGTGTTAGGGAGAGTGCAGTTTTCTTTGGAAAGGGGGAGAGGATGGGATGTAAAAAATTTTTATTAATTGTATCTTGAGAGTGTCTTCAAGTGGTTCATCACCTGGGTGGGAGCTAGACTTTGTTCTTTGCTCTCCTTCAGTAAAGCAGCCTCTTGAGTGTTCCAGCAGGACCCAGTTCCACTGTCTGTGACCCTTTGAAATGAGCCCAGGCTGTTGCAGTCTGTTCAGCCTCTTTAAAGCATGTGTGACACAGGTCTGTGTTGCTGATCCCACTGAAAAGCGAAAGGTGACTCCAAGGATGAAGGTCCCTTTTCAAAAGGGTAGCAGAAAGAGGCTTGTTTTTGTCACGTCCTCCTTGATGTTACTTGTCCTTCACTGACATTAATTTCCAAATGTTCTCAGAGTCCTAGGGTCTCCCACTCCCTTGAGTCAGGTGGTGGAACTCTTGAAGAGTGAAGCTGCTTTATTCCTGTCTTCTTATATTGGAGGGAAAATAGAGCAGGGGAATGTCCTGGAGAAAAAAGAGAACATAAAACTCATCCTGTTGGTTGGTTAACTGCCAAAGCAAGAAATTCTTAGTTCGGTTTATGTGCAGAAGCATGGCTTTCTGTCCCTGAGTGAAGTGCATTCCAATACAGGGATGCCAAGCTCATGCACACTGTTCCCTAGGTAATGATATTTTTTTACTGTTGCTCCCAGGAAAGCGATTCTGCATGAAAGGAATTAAATGGCACGAAGCTTTGTGTTTAGCAGGGGACAGGAATCAATGGCTCAGGAGCATGTTAGTTGTTAGTTTATAGAGGCTGCCCCATTAGCACCCGTGCAGATTGGAACTGAGGGGAGAAATCTCCAAAGCGAGAGAATGAAAGGCAAGTTACATTATTTACCAGAGCTGGTTCTGATATTTTGGCACTCTTAGCATGGGTTTATAGCCAAGTGGATGTTTGTCATGAACAGCCTTGTCCCTGAGTTTGTTCTGTGGAACTCTTTTTAATTTCAGAACACCAGCCTGTTGCATGGCTGTTGGCAACACAACGTTGGCTTAGCACCTGTGCTTTGCCAGCGCCGATGGATTCCTGCCTGTGTGCAGCTGTGGGCCAGAGTGGGAGTGCTGGTGTAATCTGTTACTGGAACCTAAAGTCAGTCTGCAGTTTGAGAACCAGACTTGTCTCAAGTGAAGACTTAAACTGCAGTGTCTGAGTGAAAGAGATCTGGCTCTTGCTCAGTTTTGTTTTCCTTCCCACCTGTTCTGCCCTTCAAACTGAATCAGACACTTAAGTAAAATATGTTTTATTCATCAGAAAAGACTGGACCTTCACCTTTTAAAAGTCCTGTGTAAGAGCATCAATGTAGAGTACCTCAAAAGCAGAGAATTAGTCTTAATCTAGTTTTATGCTTTTTGAAGGCAGACTTTTCTTTCATAGCTACAGGGTAATGGCATTAGTGTAGGAGGACAAAACCAAATAATTTGTGTTTTCCTGTACCCTCAGTTCACTGTACCCATAACGTTTTACCTTTTGAAAACATCCCTTTGTTGAGACATTTGAATAGACTTTGTCATGTGAATGGTGTGAATAAACCTATTTAACCAAACATCAAAGATGTGCCTGGGATGTTTGCAATTCAGCAGTTTCTGTGATTGTTTACATGTGTCTGTGTTGGCTTTTAGGTCTGTTATGGCTTTATAACTGGTATCTCAGTTTCGAGGCCTCATTTCAGATTTGCTGTTGTTGTGTTCCCTGTTCTAGAGGGAACCAGCTACTTGACTGATGCGTGGAAGCTTTCTGAGATGCTCTTTAGAGATCTTGATGTCCTAAATAATACGCACTAACATGAAACACTCCCCCATAGATCATTTTTGGAAAGGTTGCAGAACTGTCTTGCTTGAGCCTTTGAGAGAATCCAGTGTAAAGAGGTCAGATGTTCCTTGGAAAAATAGATCAATCGTATGTGAACTTCTCGGGATACTTTACATGTAAACATATAAAAGGATACATGTTTGATTTACAGCTTCCTGACAAATCAATAGCCAGCCTGGTGAAATTTTACTACTCCTGGAAGAAGACAAGGACTAAAACTAGTGTGATGGACCGTCATGCTCGTAAACAAAAAAGGGAACGTGAGGAAAGGTAGGTTTGCAAGCAGAAAGGCCATGTATTGCTGCACACTGATTTCTTCAGTCTATCCCAGAAATTTCTGTTAGCTTATAAGAAACGAGATGTAGGATTTTCCCCAAAATGTTTCCTGGTACCACACCTTTCCCCACCCCTCTTCCCTGCTGTGCATGTCTTGCTTTGCTTAAAGCCAAAAGGCAGTTGGCAGTTAGCTGTGCTCCCTTTTTTGACACTGCAATTCCTGGTTGCCCTCTAGTGCACTGGTTACAGTCCCACCATTCTAGAAGTTCTTTGATACCGCTTGAGGATTGGGAAATGGAAATTAAAGCTGTTTACAATCTGATTGGCACTGTTGTCAGCAAAGCCAGAAAAGCTGATGAGCAGGACAGTAAAAGGAATTAATGAAAGAGCTGAAATCTGCCTTTATTTCCTCCATGTGATGCTCATCAGAGTGAGAATGTACACCTGCTACAGGAAACAGGCTCCAATGCAGGACCCCTCTCAGTCTGTGCCTATGCACACAGAGACCCTTCCTCTCTTGCCTCTTAGAAAACTGTGACCAGCATAAGGCTGCCAGGCTGAGCTCTGCTCTCTGAGGAAGATGAAGCTAAGGCTCTGTTTTTGAGTGACTGAGAAGAGGGTAGCACAGGGGGACTCAGGATGAGCTCTCTGGCTGAGCTGTTCCAGGGAGTGCTGTGTGCTTCGGGATTTGGGTGAGGCTGGTGGTGTTCAGGCGGTCATTAGCTACTGAGCTTTAGCAAATGAGCTTTTTCTGCAAGCTCACCCTCCTGCATACCCATGCAAGCCCTTGAAGGTAGGTCAGCAGTGGCCTTGTGCGTATTGGTGTAAGTATCTGTACAGTTACTGCCACTTGGTGATTTCACCTAGTTCTGGAGCTGAAAGAGCCTCAGAAAGGCAGAGGTTTCAGGTGATTGTGAGGGAAACAGCTGCTCTGAACAGCAGCAACTCTGTCTGCTTGATGCAGGTGTCTTCTCAACCTGCTCTAAAATGCAATTAATGTCTTTGCAGACCAAACTTGAGGTGTGCCTGCTTTTGGAAGACTTCTGACATAATCGGGCAAAATTGTGCAAAGCCTTTCCCCTCAGAGGAGTTGTTGCATTTCCCAGTTGGCTGTTTGCTGGCTCCACTGCATATGAGCAAGTCATGTTTGGGAAAGGGGAAGAAATGTGTTTCTAGGGTTGAGCTGTGCTACACCAATGACTCACTCAACCTCTCCCATCTCTCCATTAGGTCAGCAGTACTTGCTTAGCAGGCAGGGCCAGGGAGAATAATGCCAACCAACTTGTCCAGTATTTGGTTGGCTTTCTTTGACATGAGTCTCTTTGTCCATTCTGTTCTTTTCTCTGCAAAGGCTGTCTGTTTTTCTGCTCCCCATCCTGGTTATTGGGGTTTTTTGTTTGTTTAGTTTTTCGGTTTTCCTACTAATTTATTAGGGGGGATCTTTCATATGGAGTATGTGTTTGTCTTGTACTGTGTAGTTTAGGGTCTTTTAATACTTCATCTCTCTATTTGTTCTGTGCTCATAAATTAAATTACTGGAATTCAGAAATACACCTCTTAGTACCTATGCCTGTTTGCTAGGAAAGGTAGCACCTCAGACCATCTGGTGAACGGGAAAGAACTGTATGGGCTGCCGTGTGCTGTAATTTTGTAACCTTTGTGGAAGGCAGCTGCATTGGAAATGCTTAACTTGATTTACATCTGCAGGAAGCTGAGCACCAGGCCATCAGCTTGGTGTTTGATTTCTGTTCTTCCTTTCCATTATGTAAAATAGTCAAACCACTACACCCCCAAAGGGTTTGTCAGTGCAGCCATGCAGGGTGTGGAATCCACACTAGTTGAGTTCAGGGTGCCTGGATTTTCAGGTTGTACTCATGTATTCACATAATGTGCCATCATTTGGCATTGGCAGAACTTCAGAAGTGTTCTTTGGTTATAGCAATCAGTGTCTGCAACTGCAGAAATGAGGGGGTGGGCTTTAATTTAGCTCTTGCTAGAATACAAGAGCAAATTATCAGCACAGCAAAGACTGTTGTGAAAAGGCTGAAATCTGAACCTAGGTGAGAACACAAGGAAGTTCTTTTGGAGATGGAGTAAGAAAAGAGGCAGTCTGAGGTATCTCACTCAAATACCTCTATTTCCCTTTGGGAGCTAGGCAGGGAAATTCCCCAGCCCCTCAGATTGTCACGAACACAACTCTCAGTGCATTCAGGGCCAGGTTTTCAGCAACTGTTCTAAGCTGTATGTGAGGGACTTTGTGTGTGCAGCTCTGGGAGGGGATGCTTGGGAGCTGATCCCCTGGAATCATCATTACCCAAAGTAAATGTCTTGTGAATCAGCTGGTGAGCCAGGTGGCTTAGGAGAGCAGAAGTGGCTCATACAAGTGATTGCTCTTGTGGAGAAGGATGGCAGTCCCTTCCTCCTTGGAATGTGGCTGCAGCAGGGAGATGGCTACATGAGTGCTGCTGCCACAGCCAAGCTCACCAGCATGTGCTGTGCCTGCTGTCCTGCTCCCTGTGAGCACAGCCCTGCCCTGCCTTGGAGGTGGGACACACCTGCACCAGCTCATGCTCCTCAGCCCAGGCTAGGAAGTTTGATATGAAGAAATAAGTTGGTTTTTTTTTAATTAAAAAAAAAATAATACTTTGATTACATCAGCTTATTTCTTCTCTTTCTGGGCATCATCTCAAATGGTGCAATTAACTTTGGTTGTGTACAATACAAAAATTCTAAATGGTGTAAATTTGTTTGATTTAATGTCTGATTAAAATTCCACCAAAGCCAGACTGGACATGTGTGCCAAGGTCACTTTCAATATGGCCCCAATTTCATGCCTGTTACTACTCTGTAACTGATAACGTCTTTTTCTTTTCCAGGGGAGAATGAAATGTGAGGCTGTCACTGAAAAAACAAAAACAAAAACCAAACATTTTTTTATGCTTGCTCTTGAGGGAGCTCTTCTTGCGCATGTCTGTTTTGCTAAATATTAAGGAGTTGTATGAAATCTGTGTTTTAGCTACTTGCTGTATTTTTAAGTCTTTCTGTCTCAGTTTGCCTAAAGTAAAAATGCTTAGTGTCCTGTGTTCTTCAGAAGATAACCTGTGGAATTAATTTCATATCTCTTGCTTTCATCTGTGTAGGTTTATTTTGCCTAAGTATGCTGCTGAGAAGTGTTCTGTATGTACTGTCCTCAAAATTAAGAATTTATTGACTTAAACAAAAACCAAATAAAATCAACACCAACCCCCCAAAAAACCCACATCCTGCGAATAAAATTCAAGGAAAGCTGTTGGCCTTGCTGTGGCATTCATGCATTTGTTTTAGCATGCTATTTATAGAAAAAGAGAGCCTCACAAACTAATACAGTTCTGTTTGCTTTTGTCTTCCAGTGAGGATGAAATGGAGGAAGCAAATGGAAATAACCCTATTGACATTGAAGTTGAACAAAACAAGGAGAGCAAAAAGGAGGTATAATTCTTTTTCTTACTCCTCTCCAAATGAAAGTGTTTACTTACCAGCTACTTCATGTAGAAGCTGACAGTATCTAATTTTCTTTAGTGCTTTGTATAGTTGTCATACAAGAAAAGAAGAATTGTCTCCAGAATTATTCTTAGATCAAGACAAGTATAGATAAATAAGTTTTTATGGATGGAGATGGGAAAAATTAAGACTTCACCATCCCATGATAATATACCAAGTGATTGTTTCCAGTCTCTTTTATCTTCTCTTTGGCTGTGTTAGCTTAAACCACCCTCAGTGGTTTAAATCAACCTAACTGCATGGAGATGGAGTAGAAGCACATCCCTCTGTGGAGACAGCTACATCCTTTTTTTCTAGGTAGACCAACAATGTATTTATTACCTTAGACTCCAAGGTACATTTCTGATGTATTGAAATCCTCAGCAATAGCTGTCACTTCAGTAGCACCAGGATTGCAGTTATAGTGGTGAAAAGTAGAGGAAAAAGTTTTTGTGACCAGTTAATTTTGTCTGGCAGAGTGGCCTTTAACCTGTTGTTGCGTCAACTCAAAATGTAGTACTTGTGTCTCACTTCAAGTACTTCATTTTCAGTGGGCATAGAGTTCTGGATGAAAATAGCCACACAAACACAGCAGTTTTCAAAAGCCAGCCTGAGATGCCCTGCAGGAAATCATATACTTAATCTTCATGTGTGTAACCTGCAGGTTACCTGTTGCTAAATAAAAACACTTCATTCAGCAGCAGTGTGGGTTGTGTGTGTGTGTTACAGGAAGATGCTTAAGACCTTCCCTCCTTGAAGTTAGCTCCCTTTCCTGGTTTATTCTAACCTGATTTCTCTCACAGTCTCTCTCACAGTCATTCTATTTAATTTCTTAATTTTTTAAAAGGTTATATTTAGGGAAAACCCACTAGAAGTATTTAAAAACATGATCCCACACAGTCAAAAAAAAGTTGCAGAACAAGTTTTGTCAGTCACTGTCAGTGAGGCTAATTTCTCTAACAAATAATTTTGAATGGAAATAACAGAAAACTCACAACATTCCCATCTGCTCTTCACCCACGTGAGGGTGCTCTCTAGACTTTCCAGGAAAGTTTAGCTGTTGTTTCCACTGAAGGAACCAGCACCCTTGCTGTCTTCCTAGGGGCAGAGTGGATGTGAAGCCATTTGTATTAATCCTTACAAGACACTGAGTTCTCAGTGTCCTCAAGGGGAGGTTCAGGTTGGACATCAGGAATCATTTTTTCACTGAAAGGGTGGTTAAGCATTAGAATGGGCTGCCTGGGGTCATAGCAGAGTCACCATTCCTGGAGGTGTTGAAGAAGCAACTGGGCATGGCAGTTAGTGCTGTGGTTTAGTTGACAAGTATTTGGTCAAAGATTGGGCTCCATGGTCTTGGAGGTTTTCTCCAGCCTTAATGATTCAATGATTCTTGATTTTTCAGTACCTGAACTCAGGGCTTATCAAAATGCCTTGAGAGAGAGAGAGAGCAGATAATCAGGAGGGGATAAGTTTGTTCTTGATCATTAGGTTTCTTTTAATGGTGTAGTCAGACGTGCAGGGGCTATGACGTGCCAGCAGCCCAGGACTCTTACCGTAAAGAACCTCCCTGTCCCAAACCTGCAGAGATGGTTTTGTTCAGCTCTGAGACCTGTTGGTTGCCATCTGACTTACCCAGTAATACTGGGATTTCTCAGAGTATGTGAAGTCTCTTATCTGTTTCCTCTTTTGGGGATCATTGGAGGAGAAATTACTTTTTTTTTCACTTTCAGTGTTAGTGCAATTGTTCGGGTTTCCTTGCATGGTGACTCTGTAATACTGAGGTCATGACCTAGACCTGCTTTATTTGTATCTTCCTTGTTCCTGGAAGTGCCTCCCACTTCATCCTCTGTTTTTATGTAGCTTGAGATAGCTTTATCTTCTTTTTACACAGTGAAATCTGAGGAAGGGAACTTTGTATGAAGGAGTTTGTAATACTGAAGTGCACTGGATAGCAGTGGCAATATCTGAATAAACAGGAGTACTGCTAAATCCCTTCTAAATCTCCCTGCATTTTAATTCTCTCTGGTTTTCAAAAATAGATTCAATTCCAGAGAGAAATGTGTGTGGCCAGAAAAGATGAGTTTCCAGGACAGACTAGATGTTCCAATTTTTGCTGGGGCCTAGAGGCATTTGGAGCTGTCAGACATTGTTCTGCTGGAGCTCTGGTTCTTGTCCACAACACAAAAGAGCTTTGCATTTTTTTAAACTGTGTAAAACAGTCATTTGAAACCGCTTTTATTTTTCTTTAATGTTGATGTTTCTGGGATGTTTGCACTGCAGGCATTGCCTGTTGGTCAATTGACAGCCTGAACCTGTAGTGAGGCATTGCTGGTCCTGGGAAGCAGTGTATGTAGATGAAATATGAGTGGATCTGAAATGCTGAATAATTTACCTGGCTCAGTTATCAAAGTGCTCCCTTCTGAAGCAGAGAGCAGAGCTTACCTCACTTGTTCATAGCTAAGCCAGTCTGGTTTCTCCTGCTCACCACTCCTGTCTGCAAAGAGAAACAGGGGTATCCCTCCTGCAATGGCAACAGTTACCTCTTGCTTTTGGGCTTGCCCTAGGCATTGTATTTCATGGAATACTTTGCACCAATGGATGGAAGAAAAAGGTTGAGAGCAGACAATTGTCCACATTGCTGCTGCTGTGGGGCTCTGGCCTTCTTGCCCATGAGGAGGGTAAAAGCTTTTATCTGTGGAGCTGTGCTGGAGTCCTTTGGGAGTCAGAACCTCATGGCTACTTGGGGTTTGGTGCTCAGCCTCCTGTGGTTTCAAATGCAGGCATCCAGTGCTAATGAGCAAATGCCATGAACTGTGTAGAAACTGCATGCAGCTGCAAATTAGGAGGAAAACAATAGCACCAAGTGAAGCCAATGTGTTTAAAGCTGGCAGTGATCAAGCAGAGGATTCAGATGTACAGCCTCTCTTCTCTGCTTTTTCTCTCCTTGCCACCCTTCTTCTGGTCTGTGTTCTTAACCAGGCTGCAGTCACTGGGTAATAAATCTTAGGTGTGAGTTGATTGTTGAATATAACTTCTGGAAGAAATGGTTTTGCTATCTTAGAATCAGGTGTGCTCTTGAAGGATTTGTAGTTTAGTGTCCTGGCTGACCTACCTGTCTTTGCTTTGGACATAAGGGATAAAAATAATAAGTGGTCTGTGAAATACTCCCTTTTCCTAAAAGGACTTAAAGTTTATTTTAGGTGAAACTGCACCATTTTGATGGAACAGTTGATATACAAGTGCTATGCAAGAAAACCTGGCTTCCAAGAAATGGTGTAACAGAGAATTATTCTGTTGTCACCTCACTCCTTTGTCCTTTGCCTTTAAATAAATTTTGTTTATTCCTTCTCCTGTCTGGCAGGTAGTAAAACAAGTCTCAGTAAACTGTTTTAGTTGTGTTCTTTCCATCTCCACACTTCACTTTGTTTCCTTCTGGTGGTCAGTTAAACTGGTGTGTTCAGACTTGATGATGAAAACAAGAAGAGGGGTTTTGGAGGTTTGAAAATAACCAGAACATTTAACAAATGCAAAATTGGGCATCTGTCTCCCAAAATGAGAATGGGCAGAGAAGTCAACCACAGTATCTCTGTAAACACTGAAAGCTGCTAAAGGAAAGGAGAGATTTGTACAAGACTGTTTGTGTGACATGCCACTTACATTAAAATGTCGTCCTGTCTGAAAACTGGCACTGTCATTCTCCAGCCTTTGATGGTGGCTAAAAGTCAGAGTCACAGCATGGTTTGAGCTGGGAGGGATCTCTGAAGATACCTACTTTTGTAAAGTGACTGACTGCTGTTTGCCAGGTTCCGCCTGCTGAAACTGTCCCTCAGGTGAAGAAGGAGAAGCACAGTACACAGGCCAAGAACAGAGCAAAGAGGAAACCTCCCAAAGGAATGTTCCTTTCCCAGGAAGATGTGGAGGCTGTTTCTGCCAATGCAACAGCTGCTACCACTGTACTCAGACAACTGGACATGGAATTAGTCTCAATCAAACGACAGGTATGAATGGGATCTTGCAGGAGTGACTGCTGGGTTTGGTGGTAGTGCCTGTTGCAGTCTGCGAAGTTGCCAGGAATTTGTAGCTTGGCAGTGATGATGCACAATGCCTGAGTTGACAAGTCACTGTCCTTGTGCTCTGAATGCAGCTCTGAGCTTTATATCTCTTAGCTTTTAGTTCTGTGGGCAAGCCCACTTTAGACCTGAAGTGAAGCAAGGAAAAGTTCATAGCAGGGACTTGAAGGAACATTTGTTGGCACTTAGATTTTCTTGCAGTTCAGAATTCCTTCTGTTTTAACTGTAACTTTCCTCAGGTGACGTTGGTTTCAGCAGTATCCCATTTCCATCTGCAGCATCTGTTTCCTTTGCCTTTTCATGTGGTACTTTTAGAAGTGGCAGATATGTTTGGCTTAGTCTTTCCTAGACAGGTGTCATACAAGCTTCCTATGTGCCTTTTGCTTCCCTGATGGATCTGCCTTATAAACAAATGTTTTTCAAATACCTGTGAGTAAGTACAGGTTTGCTACATGAGTTTGTTGCCTAGATCTGAGCATTTTGCTGTTTCTAAAGCAGAGATCTGTCTCAGGTTCTTTATTAAACTTAATAGAATTGTTATTTTGGCCTGAAGCCTTTTTCTTGACACTCTGGGAGAAGCTGAACTCTTTAGCAGTCTTTGATTCATTACTTGCTGCAGATGGGGTTGGTCTTCTCATGCTGGGCTTTATACAGAGCTGGAAGTTGGGGCAGTTCTTGTAGACAGCGGAGAATAAATTAAATGGGATCTCCTGATTTGCCAGCTGCTCCTGCTTTACATTATTCCAATACAGCAAACTTTCTTTTTGGAAAAGGCAGGCTGTGAGAAAAACTGGAAGGCTGAAGTTGTGAGGTTCCTGCCAAGGCTGCTGGAAAAAGGCTTGTCCAAAGATATTTTTTAATCCTTCTTAAAGGGATGAAACTTTCTTTTCAGATTCAGAATATCAAACAGACAAACAGTGCGCTCAAAGAAAAACTTGAAGGTGGTATAGAACAATACAGACTTCCAGAGGTAAGAACATTTTCTGACTTTTGTTGATAGTGAAGATAAATCCTAATGATATACTTCGACTAACAGTTAATTCCTTGTTGCACTTTCGAGGGGTTTTTATGAGCTCAGATACAAGTGAAAGTATATAAATGAAGTTACCTAATTCTTTTTTTTTTTGCTGTCTAGGTCGTCCAGAAATTTAATGCGCGTTGGACCACAGATGAGCAGCTTCTTGCTGTACAAGGTATGGCACTGCAAGTTTATTTGTACTTGCTGATAATCAAAACCCTGCTGCATTTCAGAGCTGAGTTTCCCTTCACTGGCTAAGGAAGGAGGACTTTGACATTGCCATGTACTAATGCCTGAAGAATGTATTTGAACAAGGAAACAATATTCCCCCCTTCCCCTCCCTAAGCAATATAAATGGCATTATATGAATGTTTGCAAATAATGTCTGCTTGTCCAAGGTTTCAGAAAGTGAAACTCTGCTGGAGTCACTGCTATGATCTTTGCCTGTGTAACTTTTCAAGCAGTACTGGCAGATTTACACAGGTCTTGTACATTTGACTCTGCCCATCTTTTACTACACCTCTGTTCTCTTCTCCAGGGCTGGTCTTGACTGTGTCTCTTGCCCAGTTTAGACTTTTCTTTTATCCTGGATTAATCTGCAGAAGGTTTGAAGCCTTGACAGAAGTTCAGCATTACATCTTTATGCTGTGACTTGAGCCTGATTTGTGGAAATAACACAGTGCTTTTGTTTTTCTTTTTGTTGCTTTTAGCAATCAGGAAATACGGCCGAGACTTTCAGGCAATCTCTGATGTGATTGGAAACAAATCTGTGGTGCAGGTGAAAAACTTTTTTGTAAATTATCGACGTCGTTTCAACATAGATGAAGTCCTACAGGAGTGGGAGGCAGAGCATGGCAAAGAGGAGACAAATGGAACCAATAGCCAGAAGCCTGTAAAATCCCCTGATAATTCCACTAAAATGTCTGAAGAGGAAGATGAGGTAAATCCAATTTAAAAGTCACATAAAATTCCCAGCTGAGCTCAGTTCAGACAGATGTGTCTGTGAATTTATATATATATATACAGTCTATGCAAAAGCCATTTTTGTCAATCTTCAATCTGTGCATATTTCACTTCATCTGGTAATACAATTCCAGTACTGATTTGAAGAACTGGGAAATCCAGGCTTGTATGAAATTGCAAGGAGAACAGTAAATTTGCAGCCCTCTTGACAGTATGTGTATCTCATCAGAATGCAGATGTTTTAATACCTCTTGGTGCTGAAACCCCACGCATCTTTATCTCACTTGGATGTTTTCCCTGCACTCTATTCTCCCCACTCTTCCAGGTTTGGTTTTGTGGGACCATAGAGTCTTCTGAGCCAAAGCTTGCTCTTTCATTTTTGGTGAGTGGTTTCACTTGAATGAAGGGAAGAAAGCTATCAGCAAGATGAGTGTGTGAAACTTCACTCTGTTATTAACTAAGGGCAAAGTTTCCTAAATTTTACAGCTGTTTCTGGGAAGACAAATTCTAGGAACAGCCTCTCCTTGACAGAGATTCACAGAGCTAACAATTCTCCAAAGGCCACATAGGTTTGAAATTAACAGAGACTGTAGGATGTTTAAGTATGGAAGCTAGTTAGAAAAATTCAGTGTTAAAAATAAAGCCTAGCATTTAGTCTTGCAGAAGAAAATCCTGGTAGAGGTTTGTGTGTTAAATCAAGGACTCCCTTTGGCCTAATTTTTAGGACAACTTGGTGCAAAAACTGTGTATTGTAAATGCAAGCACAGTCAACAGTGTAAGGCAAATTTTGGTTGTGCGTGGAGTAAAGACTTCTCAGTGTCCTGTATATCTTTGTTGCTCTGATTAGGGTTGGATCACTTGGACATTGTCCTTTCGACATTCAAAAAGCAGTGCTTCACTGCTTCACAAAACCTAATTACGTGAAATTCAAAGATGCTTGTATTTGGGAACTAAGTCCAAAGATATGACAGATGAACGAAACCAAACTCAGGAAAGTTGCATTCACAGGAGTGTGAGTGAAATTGTCCTATTCTTCCAGAATTGAGAGGTGGACCAAAGCAGCATTGGTACTAGTACATAGCCACTAATTAGAAAGATATGTGGCTCTTTTCACTGTCTTTTCCTGTGACCTGTAGATTTATATGTTGGTAATGCAGAGCTTTTCTACTCTAAGCCCTCTGAGATTCTTCCTATCTTCAAATACACCCTTGCTTCTGGAAGCTGAGGTCAAAAAAGGAGAGTCTCACTTGACACAGGGAAAAAATGGCTTCAGTAGGAACTGGAGTGGGCTGATGTAGTCAGGTGTATGGATACTGGAGCAATGAGGATGCCGAATGAGTTGGGAGAGTGGAAGCAAGATAGCAAGGTCTGGTGAAATGACTCTTAAAACAGTAGTTGTGATTCCCAGATTATTGATGGAAAGTGCCCACTCCAGAGCAGACCAAGTGCTGAGTGGTGGGAACCAGGCCACAGGAAGCTGTGAATGTGGGGCTCCTGCCTTCAGAGGTGGCATAAGCACAGTGTTGACTGGGTGCCTGTCTCAGTGGTTCTGGGGCTCAAGTGAAATGTCACTGGGGTTATGGCACAAGTGACCTGTGTGGGCTGGGGGCGGGTTCCTGATCCCTCCTGCAGTGCTGTGTGGTCGATCCCTGCTCTTGAGGGCACTTGCACAGACAGTGTCTAGTCAAGTCAGGTGGACTCAACAGTAGCCAGAAGATTTTGCAGGCCCAACACTGAAATCCCTTGGGTGCTTTCTTCCCTGGCATGCCTTGGCTGTCTGGCCACCAGCCCTAGTGAAAGGTTCATCATGCCTCTGAGGGCTTTGGGCTTTTCCATAACAAGTGGCCATAGTTCCTTTTATTTGAAGGGGGGAGGTGAAGCTGCTGGTTATAAAGCAGCATCAACTCCAGTCTTAATTCCTGTGTGTTTACGTTCCTGACAACAAATGCCAGTGTGCCTCAGAATAAGGAAAGCTGCTGGAATTCCTCTCATGTGCCAGGGTTTTGTCTGTTTTGTCACTGTCAGTACCATGGATCTGGGCTGAAGTTTGGAGATGCAAGAAAGGCTATGTGTGTTCATTTTAAACTAAATGTGTGCTTTTTCTCCCCCCTTCCCTCCAGGCTACTTCTGTTCTTGATGTCAGATATGCATCTGCTTCGTGAGAAGGTGCTGTAGCCTAGAACAATTTGTGTTGACTACTGTGTTATCCAGGATATCAGGTATTAGCAAACCTCAGACAGCCATCTGCATCATATCTGTGGACAAGCAGCTATTACCAAAAAAAAGGCAAACGCTTCCAGTCCTGTGCTACATCTGCCTTAATCTCCCCTCATTCCTCCATACTGCCTCCACTTTCTTTCAAAAGCACCCAGGTAGCTCAGCTCTCCATTTCACCTACGTCATGCTTAAGCATGGGGACTTCTAGAACCAGTAACACCTGTCTATAAATTTTGACCAACCTGCAAAACAAGGAGCTCCTTAGCAGCCCCACAGTAACTCTACACGTTAGGAGTTCTTATAATACTTGGTCCGTAGGGTATAAGTTTGTATTGCTGCATGGCCTTGTGGTCTCCGCTTCCTGTGTATTCTTACGATGACACTATGATTAGTGAGCTTTCTATAAAGGAGGGGCCTGTGCACATGCCAGCCATGTCAGGTTTGTTCTGCAGTGTCAGGAGATGTTAGCAAGCAATCATGAATAATGCAGAGTGATAGGAAATGTTCTTTCTAAGGTTTGGTCAGTCCAAGGTTGTAGATGTAACTCATTACACTTCTGGTTTGTGCAATTCTTTCCACTGTACTTGTGTGTTCTTGCTTCATAGAAAGCTCTCTAATTGAGCATTTTATTCCTGTATATTTTAATGGCTTTTATTTAGTGCAAAAGGGAATACTTAACCTGAAACTGTTTGATACGCTATTTAACCCCTGGCATTCAGCATTTGCATTGTAACTTGTTAAGTGAGTGCTACACAACTTTCTTTTTCCTGATCCTCTGTGGGATTAAGTCAAAACAACTTTCTCTGGTGCCTCTCCTTTTGGGGAATATGTGCCTTTTTGCATTTGGCTACCATAGATCACTTTCTGTCCCAGTGTGTCATTCCTCTTCAGAGCGCTGTTTGCCAAAGACATCAATCTGCTTCTCCCACTGGAAGTTGGGATGAGGGTTGGAGCACAAAATTCAACCTTCAGGAGTTTTTGGTTTCTTGGAAGTGTAATGGAGAAGAACGGGGTTAATTTTCATTGGCCATTCTAACCCTTCTGAAGCACACATCGCTTTCATGTTCTGAACCAAAATATGCAATTTAAAATCTAAGAGGTGCTTTTCCAAATACTTGGTGCATGCAGCTTCCAAATCCCAGCCCTCTGCTCAGATGGCCCATGCTGGGGCCTATCTAGCTGGCTTGAACTGGAACTGTCCTTGCAAGTCCTGTAGGAGGACTTTGCACCTTGAACGAGGTGGTTGCTGACTGCTGAGCAGACAGTGTCCAGGGAAGCTGGAAGCAGCAGTATTACTTCTTGTCCTATGGAAAGCTGCAAAATAACACTAGTCACAAAGCATTTAAAAATGGTTAATTTAATGATGTTGGAAGAAACCACCAGGTGTCTTTGCAGGTGGGAAAAAAGGATCGTTCTTGCCTCTCTTCCTCTGCAGAGAATTCAAGCCAAGATGGCACACAGTGATGTACAGCACCAGTCTTTCTTAACACAGCTTGAAATGAGCTAGTCCATGACCTGGCCTACAGCTGAGGCTGGTGGAGCTTGGGGCCAAGCCATGGACTTGGTGCTGGGCTGTGCATGTTATGTGCTGTGGTGGCTCTGCTCTCTGCACCTGAGCGGGGCAGGCTAATGCCAGCTGGGCAACAGAGCCGGCCCTGGCACCTCCTGCAGTGTGCTCACAGCCCGAGGAAAGGCAGGGGACGTGGCCTCTTGTAGCACTGAGGTGTGGTCTTCCCCTTGGGCCGCGTGTGAGGAAAGTAATTCAGCATCAGAAACTGGGCAGCAACTCCCAGGCACAGCACAGGGAGAGACTTCCTAGGGCAGGTTAGAGTGTGGAGCCCCAAAAGGGCCTGTTTCAGCCACTTGGCAGCTGTTCTTGAGCAGTTCCATTCTAGTAGCTCCAGAGAGATCCTCCGAGGTGATGGGAGGATGGAAGGGAGCTATTCCCTATCCTCTGTGTTGCTGTTTGTGTCTCTGAAGCTGCTGCTGTGAGCTGGCAGCTCTGGTAGCTCAGATGTTCCTTCAGACCTGTGCCAGTTGGAGCTGGGAGTCTCTTGTGGGAAGGAGTGCTAGGTGTTAGCCAGTGTGAATTAGGAATAAAGACCGGGCAAATAGCACTGTGAATCCAGTTGACAGTTGTGGTGTAAAGCAATGCTGCTCTTTAGAAACACTCTAGTATTAAATATTAAACCTCCTGCTGGTACCAATGCACGGAGACAGGTCCTCACGGTGTGGCAGTGGTGTGGGAGCTGCATCCCAGCTGGGGGAACTCATCAGGAGAGGCTTCTGCTGGAGACTTAGGTACCTGTGAGGACTTCTCATCGGTTTTTGCCCTCAAATCTGTCCATCTTATGATCAGAAAAGTTGTGTTTTGGCTTCATCCCCATGGGGTAGGGGGAAACGTGTATAATTTGTGATATTAGGAAGAAAAAAGTTGTTTAATTACCTTTCAGTTGACTGCTATCTTATTGTAGTTGATACATGCAATATAATAGCACTGTATTTTAAACATTTAGTTTTTTACATTCTCTTGAACTATGTTTTTAAATGCGATAAAATCATTTTAGCTTTTGAAATGGTTTGACCTTGTTTGGGTGAAGACCCTCCTTTTCTTCTGTTAAATGGGTCAAGCATTAGATACATCAACTGGTTGCATTCTGACTAGAAGGGTCCACAAAGATAACTGCATAAGATAGAATATTCACTTAAATTTTGTTTCTTAAACTATCAATGTGAATGTCATAATTATATATATTTTGTGGAAATGGGAAATTATTTCTCCTAAGTATAAGTTATTGTGCAAAATATGGTATCGTTAAAGAAAATGATAGTTTAAGTTTTAGTTTTAGAAATCTTAAAGATATAAAAGTGTATTGCATATGCATAAACAAATTTCATTTGTTCTATTTAATTTTTATGTAGTTGTGTAAAGTGCTAGGTAACTTCTTTTTTCACTTATCCATTAAAACAACCTTGTTACTTGAATATTCGTGTTTAACTGGTTTGAAACAGTGATCAATTTTTGTAATATAATCTTATAACCAAGGGAAAAAAATACACGCCTCAGTTGTGCTTAACAGTAAAGCAACAATGTACAATCAGATGCTTAAGACCATAGTAGCCATACCTGGTAGTGCAACCACAGTGGTTGTGTCTCAACATATTTAATATCAATGGGGATAATGGTTTCTTAATATATTTTTACAAGTTTGCAACCAGGAAGACCCCATAAATATCCACTAGAACACTTTTTTAATAGTTAAAATAAGAGTGAAACTCTTACTCTCTTAAAGCAATGTCCTGACAAACATTTTTCTTTCCTGTACAAATACATCAGAAACATTATGTATTAAAATATGCTCATTGTCACTTTAAATTTCAGTTTTTATTCTATGAAATCGCTAATATGCTGTTGGTATTCTTGCACACCAAATATGAGCCAAACAGTGCATTACACTAACTTGATCACTGGATTTGTGAACAAAAATCTCCAAGTCAATGAAATGTAAAAATATCATAGGAGATTTTTTTGATAATGCATTTATTTTTCAAATTGGTATGAATTTGTGCATAGCCCATTCAGCGATGTGTGGGCTATTATTTTACAAAAAAAAGAGAAAAATTATTTTATTAGCTCCAGCTTGTCTTCAGTAAGTCAAAATCTAGTGATCTTGTGCAATGCCCCTAAAGCAAATACTTTCTGCCACTCCCTGGATTAATGCAGCTTTTCCTGTTGATAGTAAAGCACAATTGCAGTGAAAGTTACAGTTCAGAAGATGGAAGGTCAGTATAGTCTATGCATGTTGTATAATAATGAGTGTTTACATTCATATTCTCCTAAAATAAAATTTATACTGGAGTGTATAGTATTCCATTATGTAGATTTTATCAATTTTGTTAACTGCTTATAGATTGCTTAAAAGAAGTTTTTTCAAGATTTTAAAAGATGTATAAGGTTAAGTTTGCAAATATAATGGAAATGCTGTATAGCTTTTGAAGTGACGAAATACTCGTTGGGATTTTAAAGAAAGTATGTTGTAATAATGCTGTTGTAAGTAATATTTTAAATGTCTTTTTTGCCTGTTTTCTATTATTCAGCACACTTACTGTGATGAATGTTCATAGCATTATAAATTGCTTAGCCACTGAAAAGTAACATTTGGTTTTGGATTATTTTACTGTATGAGGAATTATAGTGGGGTAAATTCCTTTGTGAAATTCTACATAATTCATTTTTCTATGATTTCCAATGTTTGCTGACATCAAATAAAATTTTTTCAAGCCATTGATGTAATAAAATATGTAGTAAAATGTTACTGATGTAAAGTGTGGTTCTGATGTGTAACTGACCCCCGGCCTTTCAGATTTTGGTCAGGAGATGCAAAAGGGATTTTCCCCTTCCTGACAGTGTCGTCCCTAAGCTAAGGAGGACCTGAAGAACAAACTGCTGCCTGTTTGCAAAAAGCACTTGGCTGTGCAAGTTAACAAGATCATCATCTTTGTCCTACAGTGAAAGAAACACATTTAAAATACATAGGAAAGGGCAGTGCTTACCCTCAAAGCTTAGCAGTGTGCAGTGTTGCTATTGAAGATGCTCAAAAGGGCAGGAGATTTTCAGGATGATCATGTGTCTTCATGTGCTAAGCACTAAACACAGAAGCACAGACAAGATTTTATGGGGCTGTTTGGGGAAACTGCTTTGAGCAGGCAGGCTCTGGGAGCCCAGGGTTAGCACAGGGCAGGTGATGAGGTCTCTGCTTTGCTTGTGTGTGTTAAAGGCAGCAGAACTCCTGCAGCAGGACACTGGTGGTTTCCAGCTCTGCAGCTTAGGGAGGGCAGGAATTGGTCATGTCTTTCTGTATTGTAAAGCAAAGTGGTGGTGAGGGAGACTGATTTGGGGTTTTGGAAGAACAGGCAGCATTTTTGAGAGCTGAGGGTGTTTCCTTACTGGAAAGCATTCCTTGTAATTTTCCTGCTGGTAGAGAATACGGTACCAATATTGTAAGGTAGCAATCTGCTTGTTTAGGGGAGTTACTTGACTCGAAGCACTTAAACCTTCAATACAAACCAGCCCTTCTTGCCCAAGTGCCCCCCAACCCCAAAGTAAAACAAAGAGAAACAAAAGGAACTTCCTTTCTATCAGGGAGCATAAAAAGGTGAGGAAATGGGGACTTCCCCTGCCTGAACACTACTCTTCTGAGAAGTCTAGAAGAAAAGGTAAAGTGGTGATAATACCACTGTTTTTGAAAACACACGTGCTGTATCTGTGCCTGGTAATGGTATGTGTTTGTAAATGGGAAGGCAGTGTTGAATTAAGGCTGAATTATTCCTGATAGCCTGTCCTACATAAACTGAACATGGTAGAATCTGCCTTGCAGGATGTGGTACAAGCTGGAGTTCAGGCTGAAAGGGGAGAGTTGTTTGTTGGTGCTGCTATGTGTGCTGAGATCTTAATCTGATCCTCAAGTATTAGCTTTACGAAGTAACAGTAAAAATATGGATTTAATTTCATAAACCATCTCCCAGTCTGAAAGATGCAGAGTGATGTTTGAGAGAGAAAACCAGGTATCAAACCTATTCACCTCTAAAGCATGCTCTGGCTTATCTACCCAAATAGCCTTTGAAGCAGTAAGAGCAAATGTTATTTCTGGTCTTTTAGTAAATAGTCAACAAAATGTATATGTACAAACAAACAAAAACATTTCTGCAAAGGGCCTGCTGACAGTGGTAAAGAAATAGTTCTTCTGCAGCAAAATAAAACGAAGGAGAGAATCACTGTAACATTTTATGGGAACTAACTTTCTAAGGTTATCAAGAAGGGAATTCTTGAGGACAGTAGCACCAAGGAAGTCTGAACTTTGACAGATGGAGAAATCACCTGGAAGTTTCCCTTTCTGAAAGGGGAGAAGTTCGTATGAAAGAACTCTGCAGCCCAGCCTAACAAGTGCAGGAAAGGGCAGGATTTTCTGATTTGGTAAAAACATTGACCAGATAAGGAGTTCACACTGGGCAGATCAAGAAATGGGAGTCATGCCGTGCTGACTTGTTTGCAGCTGGAGAAGAGGGAGAGGTGGGGTGTTCTGGTTCTGGATGTGTTCTTAGTTTTCATGAAGGTAGTTTGCAACAGGAGAAGGTGTGTGAAATGATGGAAATAAAATGTGAACTGAGAGGTGCTTTTCCCTCTCTGCACATTTTGGGGGCACAGACCTAATTTGTCTGACATCTAGCATATGAGACTGTGGCTTAGCAAGACCTGAATAAGCTTTTGACATGGAAGATGAGACTCCGTGTGTGACAAAACTGAACTGATTTCTAAAAGAAAAAATGAATAGGAGATCTCAGCAGCTGCAGACTTCTTGATACTGCCTTGTGTATTCAAGGTTTAGAATAAGACACGATGGAAAGTGAATTAATGAATAGAAGAATGGGTGCAGTGGGTTTGCCAGAGATCCACGTGTGCCTGACTAGTCTATGGCAAGGTGCAGGATTCATCAGAGTGGATAAGGATATCACTGCCTGAGCTCGCTGTCCAGAATCCCTTAGAGAGAAATAAGCTTTTCTAGGGTATAATTAATTTAATCCTAAATTAGATGTTGAAAACTGATCTAATGTATTACATCCTGAAAGTGCTTATTCCCTTCCTTATTATAGATCAAGGTAGAGCCTAGGGCTCTGTCTCTGATGTGAGAGCTGGGCATTAACCACACTGGTGCCATGGCTGCCTGGGCTTAACCCAAGGAGGGACAAGGACCTGGACCCTTGCAGTGCTGGGCATTGTGCTTGTAGCTGGACAAAGAAATGCTTTGGAAAGTTCCTCTGGGGTGTCGTGTTCCTGACACAAGATACAGTGGGGAATCTGGGATGGTTGGAAACTTCTGGAGCTTCTAGACAAGTATGTCCTCCTCAAGATCCCAAATTTTCATTGCTTGTGGGAATTTGCCTCTGATTACAGAATTAGCTCCCCAGTGGCTTGGAACCTTTTAAGTGCTCTGGAAAAGTGCCTTTATTGTGTGGGGAACCTCACTGAGCCAAATTTCCATTCCATTGAGCCCTGTATCCCACTTCTCTCGAAGGGCAGTTCAGGTAAGAAGCGTCCTGTGAGGAAGTGTCACACTAATGCTGGAAATGTTATGCTGGTATATTTTCTACCATGTTTAGCCTTTCCAGTACAACTTTAGGGACAGCTTTTCTAATGCTAAAAGTAGCTTTGTGTCTCTTATCAATATGTTGTGCTGTTAATGCTCTCAAAAAAATAAGACCAATTATTAATAAACCAAACCCAAAAGCAGTCAGTTGGATGTTCTCCTTTAAGATAATTCCCTTTCGCTGCGTGACTGGTTCTCCCCCTTGTACGGTCAAATCTCACTGGCACAAATATTCTGAGAAGATAACTTTTAAGCTTAAATAAATTATCCTTTAAAAGTATTTGAATAAAGATTTCAGTATCTGCAATTAATCATGGGAGGCCGTGGGTTCAGTGCTGTGCTTTACTCGGGAAGCAAACAATACCCTGTGCCTGTGCTCCATCACGAGCAGCTTCTCGCTTTGACTTTCAATGAGTGACCCAGAACCACAGTGGGATTTAACAGCAGAAAAATAATTTAAGAAAACTGTTCCATGCACACAGGGAAGATAAACTAGTCAAGCAATTTGTTATGAACAATGCCTTTAGCCCAAGGCATGGATGGATAACTTCTCTTCCTCATGGTTTTATTTCAGTGCATTGTTAGCCGCAAGTACTGGGATCTGCCAGGGCTCCAGATTTGTGGTTCAGAATTTAGTGTCAAGAAAAAAGATCATAATAAATACCAACTGACTTGCATCTTCTCTCCCCTCAAATGTTCACTGCCTGGGGCCTCCAGAATGAGAACTACACCGAGTCCTCTTCTGCCAGCCTGGCTCTCAAGATGCAGAGAAAATACCTTACAATAAGAGGAGAAAATTTGATTGTGTGTATGTGTGTGTATACACGTATAAATAACCAGTGATTCCCGAACTTCTGCTGCATTTCCCTAGGTATTTTTGTATTAATGCTTAGACCATAAGTCCCCCAAATGAGGGGGTGTAGCCTTTGCTGTAGGCATTAAAAAATAGGGAGCCTAATCCAAGCTTTGTTAGGTGCATTTACATAGTCTGCAGTGGGAGTTGGATCAGGTGGATAGTAAATAACTTCATGATGTTAGAGCAAATGCAGTTTTAAATGATTACCTGTCAGCCTCTCATTATGTGTGGGCCAAGCAGAAACTTGACAAGGACGTGCCTTGCTAATGAGGGGACGTGTTGGTGTGCTGTGAGGAACAGCAAGGTTTCTTTCAGCAGTGCTTTATCGACTTGAGAGAGCGTCCAGCTCCTCAGATTGCTTCCTTGTTAGTTGGTGGACCTGTTTTGAGGACACAGAGGACAGAATTGCTTTGCATTCAATATTTTCCTTTTCACTTCGTCCACTGGAGATGGTAATTTTTTGGATTGAACTGGGTAATCTCAAGGATCTCACTGATAATTGTGCCAACAAGAGGGCAGTGAATGTGGTCCATTTTTCCATCCTTCTGCAAGGTTTTGCTTCTGTTACGAAAAGTTATCTGTAAATTGAAGCAAAGAGGGAGTTTGTGATTTTTGTTGCTGTTCTTGGGTTTGAAGATTATCATAAAGCGGTGGAGTCATCTCTGTTTCTCTTGTAAAGGTGCATTTTTTCACTTAGTAACTCAGTTTTGTTTCTGCAGCCTCCTGGGATGGAGAGGTCACAGTGCTGTATAAATGAAAGCTGAGTAATTGAGATGGTTTTCGATGTTTTTACATTTTACTAAAAAGTTTAATGTTTACTTAATGGCCTGTAAACCCTCAGGGGAATATGTCTTTGTTTAAAAATACAGAACCTACTAAAGGCTTCAAGTAACTGCTGGTTGCTTGGGGGGACTCACAGCATTGCTACGAGTTGCTAACGTGCTCATGGAGGTGGAGCAAAAGTATGATTCCTGCTAATTTCTGCCAAACCTAAGGCAAGGTTAACTCACCCATGAGCTGACATCTGCAGATGGGCAGCGTTAGGATGTGTCCTTCCTGGGGATTAGTCAGGTCTAGAATAATGACCAGCTGGGGCTTGCATTGCCAACCTGTGGGTGTTTGGGAGGTGAAACTCTTAGCTAATGTTTCACAGTTACAGAAGAGCAGTTGTGTACCTAAGGAAGAGATGTTTCCTAATCCTTGTAATACATGGCTGCCAAAAGCCCCAGAATTGTCATTTTAGGCAGTGTGATAAATCAAGGTTTTGTAAAAGAGGTTTGTGGTGGATGTTGTTCAATAGCAAAGGGTTATCTTTGGCTGGTGTAAGACAAGCCCCGTGGAAAGTCAGTGCTGGTGGGAAGGGGCTGGTTTGAGCTGCATGTCCCTGTTGGAACATCATAGAGGCTGAGGTTGTGCAGCAGACAGGAGATGGGTCCTTGGCTGGATGCAAGAGGCGTCTGGAGAGAGATGTCAGCATGGACTTGCTCTCTGAAGGCTGAAGTTCTCTGACACTAGAAGGATATTTCCCTTGGTGTTGGCTTGCTCCTTGGCAATGATGGTATTTTTAGCAGGTTTTTCTGGAAACTCCTAACCAGGCATAATCAAAGTACAGAGTGAAGTTGGAGAGCACAAGAAGAATGTCTTGATGTTATACACATCAACAAGATTGCTGGGCTGTGCTCCAGCTGCAGATTAGCGTGGGTGTCTAGAAATCAACAAAAGGTACCTGGAACCTATGCTGGGAGCAGTGGAAGCACCATCACAGCCTGTGGGGGAGTTTGGGCTTGGAGATGCTGCCATGATCCTATCTTTAAGGCTATTCCTGAGTAATGGATGAAAAGTTTGGGTTGTTTTCTCTGCTGAGTCTGGCTGCACATTGTAAGTTCCCTTTTTTCACGACAGCCTTTTAGTTCTCCTAGAATAGCTGGAGCTTTGGAGAACAGTGTCCAAATTTCTTCAGTGTGTGACTATTCTGTTCTAAATGAGTTGTTTTGTAGGCAGACTCCCATGGGCCACTTGCCTGGGTGGCTTTAGCTCAGCTTGGTTTATTTTTTGTACACTAATTATTCCTTTGAGATTCACTTTCTGATTTCTGTTCAGCTGTTTAGGTGTCTCGGATGAGAAGACAAAGTAACATGTCATTTAAGTAAATTAGTACGTGAAAACTGTGTGCCCTGAAGTGTGATTAATGCTTGCAGGAGCCTTTGGAAGCCATGTGTTTGTGTCTGGAAGCTGGGCAGTGTGTACAGGCTGCTGTGTCAAATAGTGCCTGCAGCAGAAGCTGGGAGGAAGGGGC
Organism: Eopsaltria australis; assembly: GCA_034509425.1. Taxonomy (NCBI): domain Eukaryota; kingdom Metazoa; phylum Chordata; class Aves; order Passeriformes; family Petroicidae; genus Eopsaltria; species Eopsaltria australis. The sequence goes on along the minus strand of JAVTVJ010000012.1, from coordinate 4,157,517 downwards.
ATGGATGTGTCCTTGCATTTCCACTCTTTCCTGGCCCCCCTTATGAGGAGGCCTTTCATGTGGGAAGTTTGGCATAAATCTGCATTACTCTGGCCATTCAAAGTTACTGAAATCTACTGGCAAAAAATCCACCTGTTGTCCAGTGGTGAGGCTGAGGCTGCAGAAGGGCAATGGCAGGAATGGTGAGGGGCTGGAGGGAAGTGGTGCGAGTCCTTGGGGATGGAAAGGAGACACTGAGTGTAGGCTGTGCCCCTGGAGCAGGGAGCAGCTTGGAGCCCCAAACTGACAGGATTTATTTTTGCAGGAGATGGTTTTTTGGCCAGGGAGGGTGAACAGGTGGATGGTTCAGCCCAAGCTGTGTGGAGGGCTAGAAATTAGCTCTTGACAAAGTCCTGGAAATGAGGCGGCAAAGGGAATTAATCATTAGCAGAGCTGAGTGACAGATGTGCCGCGTTCTTTATTGCTGTGAAACTTTGAGTTTGGTTATCTTTGTACAGAAACTCTCTCTCAACAGCCTGTGTTCAATGCAGGAGTGCCAGGTGGCACCTCCAGCCTGTACTTTGCCAGAGTCGGCAAAGCTCTGAGGAGTCAAGGATGGGGAAGGTGTTCCCTGTGGCCCTGAAAAGTGATTAATCTTGTCAGATGACAGCCCATGCAATACCTATTCCAAAGAATTGGGGACTGCTTCAGTAAATTATGAATCACTAATGATTTATTTGGGGGATTTCTCTGAAAAAAAGTCTAGATAAGTATAATTTGAAGGGGAGACATAAGCTGTGCTGGGAGGCATGAAGGACCCACATGTCTAGTGATAAATGATCAAGTGGGATGACTTCTTGCAGGTTTTGAAGGCTGGAAACCAAGGAGTGGGTTTTAAACCTGCAGCTGCCTTCAGATGTAACGTGGTAGGTTGCAGGTGTTGGATGGCAGCCTGACCTGCCCAGCTGAGGGCAGAGGGTCCCACAATGCAGGTCCCCATTTGCCCAGCTCAGCAGGACAGCAGCGGGAGCAGATGGTGCGTGTGGAGCATGTTTAGCATTTGGTACCTGAGTGAGGACTGCTCTCCCAAGCCCAGCACTGCTGGTATTTACCTCAAAGGCTTCATGCAGCCTGCCAGGCCAAGTGATGCTGTTCTCTTGGGAGGAGATGTCTCAGGAGGACAAGCCATCTGTACAGGCAATTGTGGGAGCTTGCCCTAATTATGCCTTTTTCCCCTTTCCTCTCCCACACACTTCAGCAGCTCCCATCAGGTAAGGAATACCAATTTATTCATAATAGCATCCGCTTGATGTGGCTGTTTCCACGGCCTTTATCATATCTCTGCACTTCCAGAACATCAGCTCTGTCACACCTGTAATTTATTCTCGAGCTGTAACGTAGCTCTTGGAATGATGCCCAGGTTTGACTTCAAGCAATGATGAATTCACAAGGTCCCTAAGCAAGCGGCTTCAATTTTAAGTTACCTTTGCTGCCTTAATTTGCCCAGCATCTTTTTTGTTTTCTGCTTGGCATATCTCATTGCATCGCCTTCTGCCAGGTTAAAAAGACTATGATCAGCCACTTCTTCCCAGCCTGCTACTTGTAAGTGAGGGAGCAGCTACGCCGCAGTCTTACTTTGGATAAACCAAGTAGTATGAGTTTACTGCTGCTCTCATTAAAAGGAGGACTTTGCAGAATTTAAATGCCCTCCAACTCATGGTATTTGGCACTGGTGACCTGCAGAGGTGAATCTCCCTTCTGTGTTTCCTGGAATAAATTATCAGGCAGGTAGGTTACCAGCTGCAACTGGTTACCTGGTTCCTGTTTCATGGCTGCATTGAAGATGCTCTGAAAGTAAAGAAATCCATTTAACCTAATCCAAGGTTTCTTCTTTACAAAGGGTGATTTCCTGTCTTTGTGTTTGTCCTTGTGCATCGGCCACAACTTGCTCGGGAAATAATTGCGTGGCTGCTTTGCCTCTTTGAGGAGCCCAGGCAGAGCCCACCTCCCGTGTGACGGAGGATGCTGAGTGCAGAAAGTGATTAAATGTTTGCCTAGCAAGTGGAGCAGCGTGTTTAGCTGCCTGGAGGAAAAGCAGGCTTGTGGGACTTGGGCTAAGCTCATTCATTTTCTGATCCCTGAACTAATCTAAATGAAAAAATGAAATACAAAATGAGAGCAGTTCTGCAGTCTCTGCAACTCTGCCTCTAATTTGCAAAGTCCAGGCATGGTACCAGGTGTCCCTGAGAAAAAAACAGCGTGGTTTCCTCTGTAGGCCTGGGGGACACCAGGATCTCAAGGCAAAACCAGCCCGTGGGGCAGGGAGCTGGGTGGAGGCTCCTCTGGGAAGGGCATGGGGCTGGCTCCAGGGGCAGAGGGAGCCAGGAGTGCCACCTCCCTCCTGCAGCAAGGAGCTTTCTAGATGCCACCTTTCACTGAGAGGCACAGCTCACAGGTCTGCATTCCCTGTGGTGCTCTCCTGTGCCACCTCTCTGCTTCCCTAGGGGGAGGTGGGGAAATGGTTTGCCAATGGAGGAGCTTCATTGGCATGGCAGGCAGGTCTGCTTCTCTGTTTAACTCATCATCTTGCTCCTTCTACCTTGTTTACCTCTGGTATTCACATGTTGCAAGTTAAGGAAAAAAAGGGGGGGGGAGATGAGTTATTCGCGTCCAGAAAAGGGGAGTGCGGACCCTCACTCTTGGGTCATGTCAGCAAATATTGAACATGGCCAGGGATTAATTAGTAAGAGCCCCTGGGTCAGCAACTTTCCTGTTGGGCAGGAAATGCCAGCCCCAGAAGTGTCATGTTAAGAACACTTGTCAGTGTGCAGGAATTGACAGCACAAAACCAAACATGTTGCTAAACTGCTCACAAATCTTACCACAACCATGGGGTCTGTTGGGTTCCAGCAAGTGCCTCTGGGTGAAATGGGAAAAGGGCAGTGGGATGTTCTGTTCCTCTTGGGAGTGGCTGATGGTTCTGAGTTGAGCCTTTCTAAAGGTGATTTTCCACCCAGAGGTGATGGCATTCAAATCTCCTCTCGTGTTGGAAAGGATTGCCTTGCACCTAAGTTGAGAAAAGCATCTCAAGCATCTGAAATAATGGGAAAGCTCTGGGATCTGTGGAGGAGGCTAAAGGAAGGACAAAGGCAGCTACTGGAATTGCTTCCTACTAATGCAGTGCCAGCAGTGTTTCACCCACTCGGTTAGGAGGAATGATTATGGAGATACTTGATAGTGACCAAGTGGGATTTATTGGAGTCAGCCGGCTGCCGTTCGTCAGCGATGGAGAAAAATTATGTGCTGTGCTGGGAGAGGAATTTGCAAACCCCAGTACAAAATGAGTAATAAGGGTAAATCAATTGGAGATGCACTGTGCTTTTCCAGGGAACGGCAGAGTGAGCAGCACAGCATTTAGTTCAATTGGGAGCGTTAGATAAAATGCTGCATTTCATATGTAGGCATTTACTGGTATCTCTTTAGTTTTAGAAATACTCTTGGCTTTTGTAATCATGCTTCATTTTGGTTTTGCAGCAGTATTACTGGGAAGAGAAATAGTGGTGCAGATGCCGAGTTTCTTCTGGAGTGCTGTCCTCATGTTTCTCCAGGTCTTGGGGGGGACTGGAGCCAAAGACCTGCCCAATTTACTGCAGCCTGATTGGGTTACTCGAGGACGAGGTGTCTGCATCCCGCTGCTGCTGCCATGGTGGGAGCCTCCTGCCTTCGAGCAGTCACTTTAGGGACAACGCCCCCCTTGCCCTGTAAACCCCCAGGCCTCTGCTTCCTGCAGGGTTCACCTTTCCCCCAAGCCCGTCTCTTCAGCTTCAGCACAGTTTCTCCCTGTGACAAGCCCACAAGTGTTAGAGCCTTCTCACAAACATGCAGCTCTCGTGGCTGTGCAACCAACAGGTGCCTGTGGGATCACAGGGAGCGTTCTCCAAGCAGGACAGCCTCTCCAGTGCTGTATTACAGCTGCCTTTTTAGTGGGTTGGAAGCGTTGAGCCTTCCACTTTGCTTTCCAGGAGTCACTGGTGTCCTTTCCCAGTGACCCTCAGCCTCGGTCACCGTGGTACAGAAAGGAGACCTGGCACAGGGAAGATGGCCCTCCTTTCCCATGCTTGTGGGAGATGGATTAAAATGATGCTTGGGGTTTTGTTTTTTTTCCTCTAACAGAGAACTGTAATTAAATGTCTCTTTCCTTAATGTCTCCTATGGTAATTTGAGACAACTTATTAAAGGCTCAATGGCTGTTGCTGCAGCAGAGTGCTGCTGCCTCCTGCCCAGCACCCCGAGCAAGGTCAGGGGTCTGTTGTGTGAGATGCTGCACTAATACACAGGGAGATGTGACTCTTGCTTTAATAACCTACTTCTCAGTAGGTAGCTGGGACCTGTGAACCCCCAAAGGAGGCCTTTATTGTATTTTTTTTTTAAGAGATGTTCCCTGAAATAGAGGAATGGGATGAATACCATATTTCTCTGTTACTGTTTTTAAAGAGGAAGGGTAAGCCATTGAAAATATTACTCATGCTTTTCCCAGTCGATGCTCAGGCATGTTGATGGAATGGACCAAAAGAGAAGCTTTCTTCAGTGAAACAGTGCTGCTCAGTAGGAAATTTCCTATATGAAAACCTTCCCAAGTAAGGGCAGGAACACAGAGATTAAGTGTCAACATGAAGCTTCAGTTGTGGAAAGGAAAATAAATGACAGCTCTGAGGAGAAAATGAGAAGTAATTCGGCATGCTTTAGCATGCATACTGTGCTAGGACTTCCAGCACTCAATCAGACTTCCTATCCTTTGAAAAAATAAAAAACTGCAGTCAATTAAAAATCAAATTGTCCCATGTGGATGGGTTCAAGTGACTAGGCTGGTTTTTTAAAATGTTTACTTCATGTGCTTACACTAATTGAAATGCTAGTTATATTGAATGAGTCTTTAAAAATGCCCTGGCCTCACTATATCCCAGCAAATGTCACAGGGAAAAGCAGATTTAATTATAGCCTGCTTCAGGAAAAAAAAAAAATCAAGACTAAATTAATACTAATGTCTGTTTGAAAAATATAATAAATGTTAGACTAGGTGAGGAAGCATGAACAATCATCTGCAGCTTTGCAGGATACTGCTTTTGCAAATTCATGGAAAATTAAAACCCATTAGCATCTTGAGGCCTTTGCAGAGGAATTTGAGCAGGAGTTGTAGCTGCTCTCCTGCCCTGCTGGCAGTGTCCTGGGTGGCTGGCATGTGCTGCATGCTCCAGGCAATGCCTGCCCTGGGCTTGGTTACTGGAGCCTTCCTCCTGATGGAGCCTCTGGCTGGGTGGAAGGAAGGTCGGATGCTGTGCTGTAATCCTGCTCTGGGAAGCAAGGGGGTACTAGGATGGGACTCATCAACCTGGAGCAGCATCAACGAGTCAGTGTGGGACAGGGGATGCAGGGGGTTGAAATCTCCGTGAGAGGGGAGGCTGCAGGTTACGTGTGGCCCTTGGCCAACAGGAACACGAATTTGTTCCCTTCACAAGCACTGAAGCAATAAAATGCACTGGAAGAGCCATCCCAGAATGCCTGCCAGCCTTCAGATGAGTTTATAGAGAAGCTGATGTGTAGCCAAAGTGGGAGGACTTTTACTGCCATTAGCAGATGTTGGTGGCTGCCACTCTAAAAATGAGCTCAGCTGTAAATCAGCTTTTCTACCTCTGCAGGATTATTTTTTCTTTCTGTAGTTTTCACTGTGCTCAGAGCAGCATCAAATTCTTCTCCAACAGCCTCTCCCTCATCCATTCTTTCTTGTGCCTCTGCCAAGGGCTAAAAATTCCTGGTTTGCAAACATGAACATCAAGCTTGCAGCAGACCCTGAAGTCGCAGTGCTCTGGATGCAGAGGAGCTGCCAGAGACCCAGGGGAGCTGCAACTCCAGGAGCAACTGCTCAGCCCCTGGCCAGTTCTGGCTGCCCTGGGATCAGCCTGCTTGCCCCTGCAGGGAGCTCAGTCACGGAGGCTCAGTCACAGTGCAGGGTGGAGGTGCCCAGCTGTGGGTTACAGCCTCTCCACACAGGCAGTATGTGTAGGAGGAGGGGGGATGCTGCCTGACTGGAGTCATGACTTGGATGCATCTCTCATTGTATGAGATAAATTTAAAAAAATCTTCCTGCCAGCTGAAGAAAGGCATCATCTGCTTGTCCCTGGCTGCAGACTCAAGCTGTTCCCAAACCCTGGCTGTGTTGCTTTGGGACACTGCAGTTCAGCCCCACTGTTTGGTGAGACAGAAGGACAGACTTACATTGAACAAGCAATTCAGCAGGACTTGGTTGTTCTAGGTGCTGCCTCCTCATCCTTGTGCACCCCAAAGGTCCCTGTGCTGGCCCCTGTTCCCTCCCAGGTGCCATGAGCTCAGCCATCCTCACTCTCCAACCCAGAGAACCAGGCCTGCCATCTCCCTTTTCCCTGGATGAACCTGATGAAGGGTTTCCTATTCTCTTATTGGTCTGACCCCTCTAGTAATCCCTTCAGAGGAGGGTGGAATTGCCCACCAGCACACAGAATAACACCTCATAATTCATCTGTATGCTGGTCTGGGACAGCAGGCATTGCTTCCCATGAGGTAGATAAGCTGGAGATCCCAGACTGAGCCAAATTGCTTTGGGCTCAGAGGATTTTATTCACAATAATTTTCCCCCCCTGGAACAATTTAACTTGTAACAGACAAGCTGTGGTTTGTTTATCTGTTGTTTCCATAGTTGTTATGCTGTGACTGGCAGATAGACTTCAGACACATGGTTACTGGTTTGTAATCTTTAATCACACTATTTTGGGATTCTAAGGACAATGATCCAAAATCAATATATATATTTTCCCAGCATAAGCAGGCCTTTGCCAGCCTTGGCCTGTGAATCTGGCTTCCTCCAATATGTTCAGAAACACTAGCTTAGGGTTTTTTTCATTCTGTCCCTTTTTCATTTTACTTTAGGGGTATCTCTTTCTGCACTGCCTTCACCTACTACTGGGAATTGAGTTTTTATTTTGTTTTTGTTCCCTTCTTTAGTTCAGTTTCTCTGGTTTTTTCTCTGCAAGCTCCTGTGCTGTGATATGAAATTTTCTTCAGTTAGATGAGATGAATCCCATCCTGGTTTCAGATGATGGTGACCAACTCATGTGTAGATACCTGTGTTGTAAAGCCTCCCTTTTTATTCGATGGAGAAAAATACCCTCTTCTAGGACACAACTCATGTCCTCCTAGGTTAGATCTCTAAACTAGGTGAGCTGAAGTGCATCCCAGAGGTGCCTGTTCTCTTAACTCATGAGGGATGCTGGACACTCAGTGCAGACTCAGGTTTCCATCCAAGCTGGGGGAGAGGAGTCCAGGTGCTGAAGCTTAAGATGTTTTCAGCTCTGGGGCAAAAAATTGCTACTTGAAACAAACTGCTCAACATTTTGTTTTCCTCAGACCTCTAGCTTGCCTCTGCCTATGGCAGGAATGGTTTCCTACTGTGCTAGCTGAGTTCAGCAAGGAGCTTGATTACATTTTTTCCAGCCCTTGTGCTGAACCTCTACCCCCTCACAGAGGTGTCTAGATTATGAGAGACCCTCACACCAGTATTTTACTCACTGAGAGCCCTGACTTCTGGAGAGATCCCTGCAGGTGGTTCCCCATCTCACCTCTGTACTGGGGCCCCCTGCTCCTGGTGGGGCTGGACCTTTGGGGTTGATTCCAAGGTACATTTCTATGTGTCCTCAACGTGTTCCTGTCAGTGCAGCAGAGCTGCAGAAGCCCACGTGTACTTTCACACTGGATGGAAAATCCTTTCTTCAAAGACACTGGGCTTTGTAAATCTTGTCTTGGGCCTTGCAGTTCTGGCTCTGCACCCCCAGGCCCTGGCGTTGGGATGTGCTCGCTCAGTCCACCATGGGTTTCTGGCCAGGATTTGCAGCTCTGATCCTCAGCAATAGTGAATCCTTACTGGGCTGTTTTAGCAGGATCTTTTCCAGTTTGGTGTCTCTGACAGCCCTTATAACTTAGTGTTAAACAAGGCGTTTCAATATACTGAGTTAGATGTAAATCTCCCATCTTAGACCTCAGAAGTTTCTGTCTTTATATGAAAGTGATATCCCTCCAATATTTTTTTGTGAGACTGCAGTGTTCTTTCTTTTTTAGTGTCACCTAATTACCAGCTCTTCCCACTTAGCTGTAGACTATTGAGCAAGACTAATCTTTTTGACTGTGAAAAATTATATTTGTTTTAGAGCCACGCTTTGCTTGTCTTCCTTTTGAGCATGTCTTCATAAAAATAAAATCTTGCATGAGCTTTTATTGATGGCATTTCTGGTGCTAGGCACCTTCCTGTCTCTTATTTTCCAAATTCTTACAGGCGAGAGACAAGTGGTATAATCCATTATTTAATTTCATATCTCATTTCTCCTTTACTCCTGTCAGTTTTATCCACTTGGTGCCCTGTGCTCTCAAAGCTCCATGAGTCCATGAGTAATTTCCCTGCAGTAAAGGCAAGGAACAACTTCTTTTCGAGGAAAAGCAGTGATTTTAGTAAGTCCCAATGCCTTGGCCTTGCCTAGAGCATCGAATTTTGCAGCCGTAATACATCAGTGATGCAAATCCTGCCTGCACATCTGGTGTGGCTTTCCCCTGTCTGGTCCCACACTGCAGCACAGGATTAACTAATGCAGCACCATCTCTGGGAAAGCAGGAGAGGCTGTGGCATCCCGAGATCTTTGGGTGCTTGAGAAGATCAGAAGATTGCTCCTGACTCAGGAACCTCAGACCCAGCTCTGTGTTTCCAGAAATGCAGGCATGCTGCTGTTTCGAAACACCCATTCTTACCCGGCCCGCTGCAAACAATAAACCCTGTGGTGGCTGGTGTGTGTCTCTCCTCCTGGATGATTTCTGTGAGCTGCCCAGATGGGAATACAGTGATTCAAGCCTGCAGCTGGATCCTCTGCTGTACAAAATCCTGAAATGACAAATGAAGCTTTCAGAAACAGGTACAGTGTAAGTCCAGAGCTGCCGTGGAGCGTTTTGTGTACACGCTGTTCCCCTGCCTGATTGCCCCTCGTGGGTTATGGTGCTTTTTCTTCCCCTCCCCTGTTATGTGCAGTGAGAAAATGGCTTATTCTGAGCATTTGAACTGATAGTTGCAGCCCTCCTAATTCACAGGAAAGAGAGGCTGTAATATTTATTAGTCTGTCAATAAGGATTGCCTGAAGAGGGAAAAAAGGAGGTCTGAAATACAAACACAGAAAACAAACAACATACATATAGCTGACATATATTCCCCATAAATGAGCAAAGAGGAAGCAAGCTGGTGTGTCTGTGGCGTGGAAATGAGCTGCTACAGTGAAAGCAAGAGGAACATTATCACCTAACCCCTCACAAAAACTGCAAATCAACGTTTTTCTGAGCTGAGCCACTATAAAAGGGGCACCTCTGCATTCCATTTCTAAATTAATTTGTGTAAAAGCAAAAAACCCCAACCAACCCCAACCCACACATGCCAAAACCCTGACAAATATCCAGCCAGCTCCTGTTCCTGTTGCAGTGGAGATCGTTGCTAATTTTTCTGTAGAATGACTTGGTGCCAGACTGTTATCCTGATGCTTTTTACTTGGGCTAGAAATGTCCTGCAGCTCCTTACTTCCCCTCTCTGGGAGTAAGGAGGACTACTTCCCCTTGTCTCACCCCATGACTGATTGTTTAACATCCTGGGAAGTGGAAGAGAAGGCATCAGGTAAAGGGAAAACAGTAATTCCTTGTGATGCCAGAGACAAGGTCATGGATGCATCAGCAGCCAGGCATTTCTGCATGTTTGTTAGCAACAAATTTGGTTTGTTGGTGGCTGCATGTTGGATTGATGCCAAGTCCTGCACTGCATGAGCAGCACGGATAAGGTGAGGGATTTCTGGTAAGCATTTAATGAAAGAATTTCTTGCACTAAGCTGAATATGAAGAATATTTGCTCTCCTGCTGTAGTGAAATAGTGGGAATGAAGGACACAGGCACCCAACCCCTGTGAATGTCATTTGACTTCGAGCATGTTTTGACACTGAGCAAGTGCTGGAAGCAGAGCACAGGGTGATGATGGGAGCAGAGATGCTGGCTTGGCAGGGGAGAGCTGCAGGTCCAAACACATCTGGACAGAGGGATGCAGTTGGGAATTTGGCATCAAAGCTCAGGCATCCACAGAGCTTTGCTGCAGTGATCCAGCCAAGGCTGTTCTCTGCCACCATGGACATCTGCTGGCAGTTTCCAAATCTAACCTCACCCAGAGGGCTGGGTCACTCTGGGGACTGGTGAGGAAAAAGCTGTGAGGGGAAATGAAGTGCAGAGACTGGGGACCAGTCTTGGTGGGGGAGCTGATGATCCTTGCCTGAGAGAGAACACAGTTTGGATCAGTGTTGGGAGCTTCAAATGTCAGAGGCTGAACCCACTGGCTTGGGTAGGAACCATGGGTGGGTTCATGATCAAGGAGAGAGGAGGAAGAAAATAGGTTAGGGGAGGAATGAAAGTGATAAAAGGAGAAAACACTGAGAGCAATGCAGAAAGAAGTTCCTGCCTCTCCACAGTCCTGGTGCAGCTCTTCTCCTGGTTGTGGCCTCACTCTCCAGCTTGGCATGCCAAGGTAGCTGTGGCTGCCGAGCTGCCTTCACTGCAGTGACATCTGGGTGCTGTTGGCCACTCGAGAAAACACAGCATTTCTTGAGTGGTTAAACAGAAAGTGAGAATGTTACCTGTGATGTAAGACCAGAAAAAGGCATCACACGGGTTTTTGGTTTTTTTGGAGTCAAGTTGCAGCCTCAGCCTGAAGAACCTGGGGCTGGCAGGCGGCTGGTTCATTGTGACAGTGTCATGCTCAGAAGAACATCTCAAGCTCCTGCAAGCACAGAGCTCCAGGTCTAGCTCCCTAAATTGACCTGCTACTTGTAATTTGAACATCCTGAGTTGAGATCCCATTAGGCAGGTAACCCCCCACTGCTATTTGGAGCACTGTCCAGGAGCCAGCCAGCTGACCAGTGGCATTACCCTGCGTGGTTGCCCTTTGCAAAGGGAGCCACAGAGGCTGCGTGAAAAAAACCCAGCCACAGGACTCCTGGCTCTGACTTGTGCTGGACACTGTTGCCAAAGAGAATGACTTCATGACCTGGACTGAGCAGTGGGGAGAGAGGTGCACAGTGCTCCACAGGTCCTGAGCACATCCGATTTTCTGAAGGCACTGAGGTCTCCTGTCTTCAGCTCCTGGACAGATTGGCAGAGCAGGACAGCCCCATGTGCCACAGTGATCCACACCCCATTGCAGTGCACACAGTACAGAGTGCTATTGCAGGGTCTGGCCTTCACAGGGAATGAAAAATGGGTACTTTAAAGGAGCTTCTCCCCTATTTCATCCTGCCCATCTTTGGGTACAGACAGTGAGTGTACCTTCTCTGCCCATAGAGTAGATAGAGTTCTATGGGTACAGCTATAGCAGGTGCACCTGTTCTCATGAGGGAACGTGGGGCAGGGTCTCTGGCTTGTTTTACAAGAGCATGAAGTCAGTTTTACACAGTGAAGGCAATTGTGTGCAAACAGCGAGTGCCACCACTGAGTCCGTAGTGGCACATCATTGGGGTACTCTTTGCTTATTTGGGTTCTCCAAACTGCCTGCAGTGAGAAAGAATGCAGATGGTAGGTAGGAAAGGAAAATGAGATTCTTACTTTCTGTGAGCCTGAAATGCAAAATGGGAATACTGGGTTCCCCCTCCTGCCCCACCTCCCCATATCTGCACTCAATTTTAGCCTGCTTGGTTTTGTGTATCTGTAGAGTGTCTGTAACTTCTGGAGTGCTCTTTTCCTCTGCATGTGTAGCAGAAGTTGTGAGTGGTTTGAAGCGAGGTGGCCCATGAGTGAAGCACTAAAGCTTGAGCTGCCTGCATTTCATTTGGGTGTCTTTTGCTTCTCAGTTCTGGACCAGCAGCCAACTGTGACTCGGGTTCCAGATAAGCAGCTACAGACAACAAGCCATGGCAGGCAGCCTCCCCTGCCTGCCTGCTGCAGCTCCCGGAGCAGATGGTCCCAACAAACACATTTAATAACTTCACATCTTTAGGGTGCAGTGATCCAAGCCACTCTCAATTCAGGCCAGGCAGGAATCCCTTGTCTTCCATCACTGTCTGCAGCCCTGCAGATGACTGTGGATGTTTTTAGCCCGGGTGGCTGTCTTGCTGCACTGTGTGTTGATGGCATGTAACTCACAAACAGGAATCAACCTGAGCTGCCTAATTCATTAGCTGAAGTCATTAGTTTCCTTAGTTTTTAAGCTATTATGCTGACAGCTTTTAGAGGGAAGTTTCAGTTCTGCTCTAGCTAACCAGAAAAGGCTTCATTTTGTTCATCCTGAGGTTGGGGGATGATATTGTTTTCTTTCATAGAAGATTTATCTCCTCATTTTCAGGTATGGTAACAGGAAATTAAAAAAAAAAAACAAAAAAAATGAGCATTGCAAAAGGTGGCAGACCTGTTTTCTGCTGAGGTTTGGGTAGTGCTGGGAAGTAGTGAGGGATGGAGATGCCAAGAAAGGCAGTGGCAGGGGTGAGGGTGAGGAGGCCATGGTACAGAGCTGGGAAGTGGTCCGGGCAGGAGGAGGTGGCAAAAGAGAAATGTGACATGTCCTTAAGGGTCACCATGTGATATTTAGAAAGTAAAGGATGCATTTAAACAGCTTGCAGGACAAAAAGGAAGCAGGTAAAGCTGCCTGAGGACAGAAAAACAACCATCCTACTCCCCTATTTTTGCTAAAGGGGAACAATGTGTGTGCTGAAGCCCCGCAGTCTGGAAAGGCAGCATGTTATGTTTGAGACCAGAGGTAACTTCATTAGAGCTGTTATATTTAGTCTGTCTTACAAAGACTATTATTTCTATGGAATATTACATAGAAACTGTTACTATGTACAACACAGTAGAAAAATGTGGTTTCTGTCCCACAGAGCTCACAATCTGCCCCTGCAAATTAACTTTGCCGACAAAGGTTAAATGGCAAGAGGTAGAATATTTGAATCTGTGAATTATCACGTGGATAGTGAGCTCAGAGAGGGGAGTAGGTCTAGCTGAGAGAGTGTCTCCTGTCCTCATGTACCTCCCAGATGGTGCAGGCTCCCAAGGAGCAGAGCTGGACTGAGGCCAGGCAGAGGGTGACAGTTTTACACAGAAAGGGAGGAGAGCTGGGGTAAGGGTGAGAGTGACCAGCTCTGCTCCAGCTTTGATGACATTTTCAGATATTGACCAAGATTAAATTCCAGCCTGCCTGGATGTTATGGATGTTGCCAGTGGCAAACATGGGAACAGGGCTCTCAGAGAATGCAGCCTCTCTACCCTCAGAGATGTACAAAATCCAGTTGAGCAACCTACTCTGTCTGACCCTGCCAGGGCAGAGTGCAGGGAGGTCAGAGGGTTAATTGTGAGAAGCACTGCCTTTGAAACTGGCACTGAAACTTCTATCTCAGCTCTCTGCTCCCTAGGGAAGGTGTGCAGCTGCTGCTTCCCCTCACACCTCTGCCCTACACCCCAGGGATGCCCCAGAGCCCCCTCCCACCTGCCTGGCCTCTGCCCAAACATCAGATCATCTCTCCCCAAAGATGGGTAGAAGGTGTTGGAGGGGCGAGCTTCAGGCTCAGGCTGGGACAGAGCCAGCCCTCAGTGAGCTGCTCTGCAGGGGCTTGGCACCCTTGAGAAGGTGGAGGCACTGAAGCATCCATCCATCCATCCATCCATCCATCCATCCATCCATCCATCCATCCATCCATCCATCCATCCATCTAAATGGGTGTGAAACAGGAGCTCTGTGGCAGAGGGGAGAGCCTAATGGAGGTAGCTGCCCTCTGGGCTCTCCCCATCCAGAGAAAGGACTTTGCTGGTGGAAACCACAAGCCCTTTGGAGGTTGTCTGCAGGAGCAGTGCCCTGGGCAGTGCCCACGTGCAGGGCTCAGGTGGTCACTTTCCACCCATCGGCGCTTTTGGACCATGAGATGGCTCTGGGCTTCATGCACAAAGCCAGTGCTGGGGAAACCACCTGTGGTGGGACTCGGCTGTGGGTGGTTTGCTTTTGAAAAGCAAGCAAGCAACACCTGGAGGGGTGCCAGGCAGCTGTGAGCTGAAGCAGCACCCTGCTCTGCTCAGTGGAGGAAGGCTGGGTGCCTTCGCTCTCCTCCTCACATCCTGCAGGAGCTGCACCAGAGTCCCACCTGGGCCTGTGAGGGGCTGTGCAGCCTGCTGTGGTGTTTATTAAGGGGGGCTTTTGGGAAGCTGTCAGCACTGGTGGCATCAGGGGCCGTGCTTTAGGTGGGAAGAAGTTGCTCCCATCACTCATCTGAGACAGAGGTGAGCTGAAAGAGGCATCGCTGCTGTTCTGGCAGCTCGGTCCAGGCAGTGGGTGGGCAGGAGCCATTCAAAGTGTCAGGTGGTGGCAAGGAGCTAAGAAAAACTGCAGGGAAATTATTAACCTTGGCTATAAATACTCTGTTATAGTGCCATAAACTGCATGCAGTGGTAGCTTAAGATGATGCAAACAAATGGTCACTTGCTCAAGTCCTGAGCAGAGCTCCTAAACCACAATTAACATAAATATGCTCTACTTCACAAAGCCAGAGTTTTATTCTATTGTTTTCTATTCAGAGCAATATTACAATGCTGGAATGTGTCTCAGCAGCCTTTTAGCCCTTGCCCATAAAAAAGAACAACTGTTTTCAGCCAATGCTAGACTGAGCAGCTGCCTGATTGTGTGTCCCCAGCAGAACCCGAATGTTGGAGAGGAAAACTCCTCCAGTGGCTGCACACCTATTCATGAGGTGGTTTCACACTGTGCTTGCTGAAAGGAAGAGCTTTGGAGAGTCATTGGCACATGATGCCATCTGGGGCATCATGGTACTGCAAAACCTAATGAGAAGTGAGCCAGAAGAGGAAAGCTGGTTAGGAGAGGCTCGGGGATTTATTCCTTGCGAGAGTTTGAGATGTACACCTGGGATCAGGGCAGCAGCACATTAAGCTGTCTCTAGTGATACATGTATACAGCAGTGGGAGATGCCAGGGATTTCTTAGTGGGTAGACTCACGTTCTGGATGACTGGTTTTGTTACCCCTCTCAAAAAATTTTTTTCCTAAGTCTCCCCTAAAATCAATCAGGTTTTGGTAACTGGGAGCTGGAACAAGCTACAGACCAGTAAAATGCTCTGCTTGCTTTAGCTTAACTTTGAGTTTTCTATTTCCCTGCTGTAAACTCTGCTCACCTAAACAGTAAGTGGAAGGTAGGTCTTCAAAGCATGGACATTACACAGAAGCCTCCTCAGGTTCAGATTCCGACTGTGAATTTATGCAGCCTATGACTAGGTTTGCAATGTGAGTGGGGAACCTGCTTGGCCTCTTTCGTACCTTCACTGAGAGGAATCTTCTTCAACTCATTTCCAGCAAGTGTCTGAGGGCACCCAGACTTGAGGAGGTCTTGATTTATGTGGGTCGACACTTGGTTAGCTGGCAGCTCCAGGCTCTGTGTGGAGAAGCACCTCATCCTGAAAATGATTGTTTTAATTTCATTCTAAAGGTGGAGGATATTAGAACCCGAAGTCTTAATGGCTCACGATAAAATATGGAATAGCAACTACCCATTACATTTGTTATTGTCTCCTTCTTCCGTAAATCAATATAATTGAATTTCTCCTAACTTCCCCAGTATTGCATGCAGCCGTGTGCAATCACAGGGGACATTGCACAAAGATGAATAAGCACAATGCCATTCTAAATGAGCAGAGCACCCTGTAGCCTCTCTCAGAGATTTGTTTTGCAGCACACTCACGTTCTCCTGAGCCGGCCTGACCCTGTCCTAAGGGGAAGACTCCTTTCCCTGCAGCAGCTGGGACTTTCTGCAATATTTGGAAGTAGCATATGGAATTCTCATTGCAGGGAATGTCTCAGTCTCAAGAGTGGATGAGAGCCTCTGCTGAAAAGGCTTTTCACTGTCAGTGAGTTGATTCCTAAGTAAAGCCTCAGATTCCTAAGAAAAGTCTCTGCCTCAGTTTCCTGAGTTGTGTGACTTCACAAGCCACTTGATTTCTCACCTGACTTCCTTAATTTCCTTCCCTTCACCCAGGTTTCCTGTTTTTTTTCAAATGAATGTTGTGGAAAACTCAGGTTCTAAGGTTCTTTCTGCTGTTCCTGCTACACAGCTGGCACATCTCTCTGCCCCCTTCCCCCTCTCTGCCTCTCCTCGGGGCAGAGCTGTGTGGCTCTTGCAGTGCTTCCCCTCCCTGCCTGCCAGAGCTCACCAGAAGGGTGAGCTTTACAGAGAGGGGAAACTGAGGCACGGAGCCAAGCGCCTTGTGCAGGATCATCAGGAGGCAAAGGCGGTGCTGGAAGTAGAGGTTCTGTCTCCTGAGCTGTAGCTCTGTGCTCTCCCCTCTGCCCCTTCTTGCCCGGGTGCCTGTTACCCACGTTAGTGCTGGGCTGGAGGCAGGGATGGGTCAGAGGCTCACCCTGGGCTCGGCCCTTGCTGCAGGACCAGGCTGCCTCCTCTGTCCCAGGGAGAAGCCAGGTTTTGTGCTTCACCACTTGCATTTGTAATTGCCCCAAGGCTCCCGAGGGGACCCCAGGAGGAAGCAAACAGCATCTTGAATGCTGGGAATTCCCCAAAGGGGGTCCAAAGCTATGAGCTATGCTGGGGTTTCACTTTCCTTACTGTCTTCACTGCAAAGCTGATGGTCTGTGCCTGTCCCTCCTGATCCTGCCAGAAGCCAGCTCAGTTCTTCCCATCTGGACAACACACATCTCCTTCAGCAGCAGCAGCAGCTGGGACACTGAACCAGCTTTCCATCCTGAGCTAGTGTGTGCTGGGATGCAGGGCAAATCTGCTCAGATTTGGTCTGTGCTCAGGCACTGTAAACTCTTCAGAGC
Source organism: Eopsaltria australis (assembly GCA_034509425.1). Classification (NCBI taxonomy): domain Eukaryota; kingdom Metazoa; phylum Chordata; class Aves; order Passeriformes; family Petroicidae; genus Eopsaltria; species Eopsaltria australis. Next base: position 4,140,625 of record JAVTVJ010000012.1, on the reverse strand, counting down.
AGCTCTGACATGCAGCCTCACCTTTCATCCCAGCAGGGACAGAGGTGAAACCCCTGCACTTGTGTGTGGCCAGTGATGCCTTTGCCTCCAGACACTGCTGCACATTGAAATGGACACATCCTGCAGCTGGAATGGATTACAGCCAGTGCCTGGGAAGAGCCTTCCCGGGGTCCTGTCCCCACCGCATGCAGAAGGGCTTTTCTCACTCAGCAGCCCAGGGTGAGGGGCACAGGCTCTGTTCCTGGCTGGCTGCAAAGCAGGCTAGTACACTTATCAGTCATTAAGCTCCTCCCCCATCACCAAGAAACCCCCTAAAAATCCCAAACCACCATAAAAATGTGTTGGCAGAATAGCAGCGAGTCATGCAGTGCTATTTGGAAAACACAATCTTGTTTTCAAAATAGATTAATGATGGGTTTGGTGCCGGGGAGTCTGCCCTCCCCAGCCCCCCCTTGCAAAAGCATTGCAGGCAGGTCTGCAGTCCAGCACTAGAACTTCCTAAAAAATAAATACAAGACTAGCTAATAATAACAGTGCCACTGCTAGTACTACTAATAGTGTGCTTCTGGCTGGCAAGGTCTGTGCCTTTGCAGCCTGCTCTGAATGAGAGGAGCCAGGGACGGGGAGGTGACAAGCCCGATGAACTGGGATCCAGCCTGGCAGGGGCAGTGGTGTCACCTGATGGAAACTTGATGGTGAGGTTAAATGGCTGCCTCACAGATCCAACACAGCTCGTGCTGCTCTAAGCAGGAGCTAATTTGAGGCTTTTCCCACTTGTCTTACTGGAGGCCAGGCTCTAGTCTTACCCCCACAGAGCCAGACCAGCTGGAAGTGTTATGAGATCCAGCAGGTAATCGAGATAGAAGTGGTGGAAAAAGCCACTTGGATATGTCATAAGCAGCTTTTTTCCTACTAGGACTTGCTTGGGGTACGGGGAGCAGAGGAGATGTTGGGTACATTTATCTGACAGAAATTCACTTTTGCAGATGACCAGCACCTGCACCCAGACAACTTTGCCTGGGGGATAGTCTGGTCTAGCTGTCCTGGTAAAACCCCACCAATGCTGCTCTAACCCCTACTCAAATCACAGAATTATGGAATGGCTTGGGTTGGAAGGGACCTTAAAGACCACCTTTCAGTAGACCAGGTTTCTCAAAGCCCCATCCAACCTGAGCTTCAACACCTCCAGGGATGGGGCATCCCCAGCTTCTCTGGGCAACCTGTGCCAGTGCCTCACCACCCTCACCACTCCTCCTAACATCTGATCTAAATCTCCCCCCCTTTTAGTTTGAAGCATTTGATTCTGGCACAATTAACAGTGGCACGCTCTGCCCAGCCTGAGCACAAGTGCTGCTCGGAAGGATTGCTGCTGTGTCTGGCCAGGAAGGATTTCAGCGGCGCTTCCTGGGGACGCAGGGCAGAGCGGGGCTGGGGGATTGCAGTCACATGCTGCTACTGCAGGGCTGGAGGAGAATTAGTAAAATTTGCTGCAGGATTCCCACACCCTTGCAGCAGAGACTGGCACTGCATCCCGAGGGCCTCTGATTCAGCTCTTTCTCCCCTTGGTCTCGATTGCTAGCACTGTTTTTTATCAGATGCTACAGACTATAAAGTGATTTTCCTAAAAGCTGCTATTCAGAACCATTCCCCCCCCCCCCCCCAATGCTATTATTTAATGAAATCAATACACAATGTTGTTACATGTTATGTTGTTTGTAAGCTATAAGCTTTCAAGCTAGGAATTGGAACAACATTATTCAAAGCCTTTTCAATTTGCTGTGCCTGCCAACTTATATGTTGATTGTGGCATTTTGTCCAAATAGCATCAACTTGCTAAACGGTGGTAAGAAATTTAGATATGTTAACAAGAAGGATTAGAGTCTGTCATCAGGATTCACCTGGCTGCCAGCAGAGATGTGACTCCATGTACTTTGTTTTTCCTACCTGTTCCTCAGTTTGCTTGCATGCATGCATGGCACAGGCTCCTTCCAGGCACTGTCAGACTGCACCATGCCCTGACTGCTAAAATGAGAGCCAAGGTATGAGCCTGCAGAGGCTCTGGAAGTTGCATCCAGGCTGTGCCAAGTCTCCCTGAGCTCTATGCTCTGCTAAAGCATCACGATGGAAGGTGTAACGCTGTCGGCATGTCCTCGCCCAGGGAAACCCACCTGGGTCACTGCAGCAAGGCTGGACTATGGCTGCTGCTGAAGCAGCCCCTCAGCTTCCCCTTTTTGAGCTTTTTTTAAACTGTAATTTTACAGTTGCATTAACACAGAGTCCAGGATTGAACTTCTCTCCTTTTTCACAGGCAGGAGGTTGGGGGGGGCAAAGGTTATTGATGAAATAGCCCCAAGTCCCCCATGGAGTTCTTTGCTCATTAAAGTGACAGGGTTACACCCATGCTGGCTCCTCAGTGCTTTCAGCAGTGCCCCACAGAGTGACAGCAGTGCTGCAGCTCTCAGTGCCAACATGGTATCTGTTCTTGCACAAAGATCATTGAAAGCTTTCCCCTTTGAAACAAAGCCTTTGTAGTTAGATGAGATCTGAGGAGATGCTGTCAGGTTAGGGGCTCCACGAGGTGATGAGTGAATGAATTGACTTGCAGCATACAGCTCACATGTCCCACGGATCCTTTGGACTTGTTTACATGAGACATTTTATCTACATGAGAAGATAGCAGTGAATCCCTTCCCTTCCTGGGCAGACCCAAAACAGTGTGTGTAAGTGATGGTGGGAGAAAGTGGGGCCAGGGAAGGGGGACAGAGGAGATGGGTGCTATCAGGGATGCAATGGTCTGTGCTTGTTTTGCCAGTGCTGTTACGTTGGTTGGAGCAGTGGCTTTTCACTCTTCTGTTGCCAAAAAATATCTGTGCTGGCAAATGTCCCAGTGCTGATGCAGTTGTACCACTTGAAAAGGACTTTGCTGGCATTGTTTGCTATCTCTTAAGAGCCAGTCCGAGATATTCCAGCTGAGGGAGGCTGCAATAAGCTGCATTTCCTTAAGAGTGTTTGCTGAGAGGCGTGACCTGTATCTGGGAAAGGTGGGGATGCTCAGGAGGGAAAAGATATCCTTGTGAAAACATGAATCAACCAACCACTTGCAATTTCATATACATTTCTCCTACAAAACAAAAAATGAGGCAAGAAACCTCAGGTTTTTGGGGTGCTCTCCTGCATGCTTTTTGAATCTCTGCTCTTACTGCGAGAGCCAGAAAACTGAAAGCAGGAAAGGGGGATCAGTTTTATATTTGTGAGAACCACTAAGCCACAAAGACCAAGGGCTTTGCCAGAGGAGCTCTAGGAGGCCCTGTGGTGGTGGTTTGAAGCCTAAATGGACCACCCCAGGCTTTGCAGGACATTACTACTTGTATAGCAGTGAATGGGAGGCCCTGGTTGTGAACTGTCCCCTTGCTGTTAGTGGGCCAGCAGGGAAAATAGAGAGATGAATTCATGCCCACATAGAGATGTCCCATTTGGGGTCTGTGACACACACTTTGCTGTGCTCTTGTTCATCACACAGGAAAACTTCCCACTGTGAGAAGGTGCAGGTGGCACATGTCTTGCTGTCCTGCCCTCAGCTCCCACAGAGGACCAGAAGCTGCAGGAAAGGTGTTTGTGACTCGGGCTAAATGGCTGCCGTGCAAGTGATAGAATGTGCTCATGTCATCACTCTGTCCCCTTCAGATTTTTAACTCATTTGACCAAATGAGACAAAATTTCAGAGACCTCAGAAATATTGAGCTCCCTCAGTCCCATGAATATGAAGATCTGTTACCACTCATAAGACAGGAAAGAAACAGCAACTCATCTTCCTCTGGGTGACTGGTAAGAATTGAGCTTCACTTTTAAGATGCTGTTTGTAGAAAACAAAACTTTTTGCTGTGCAGAGTATTAATTGTTTCTTTGATCGATTGGTTGTACTTGTCTGTTTTACTGTATGAAGACCCCAAGCAGGGCTCCATGACACTGAGACTCAGGGTTTGTGTGAAGCCCAGGGGCAGGACAGCCTTTCCATCTGTGCTGGACCTTGTCATGGCAGGGTGCTCTGGGAGGAGAGGGATGAACAGGGGAACAGCTGCTCTTCAGATGTCCCCTATGGACAAACCTTGTAGCACAGCCTAGAGATGCTGACCAGCACTGATGGGCTGAACAGGAACAATCAGATGATACAGACCAAGACAGCCCTGGAATTCATCAGCATGGTTGCCTGTGCCAAAACCCAGTACAGTGAGTTTAGAGAGACCCCTGCCTGAACCTGACCTGGACCTACCAGTTTGTTTGGTGTGAAAGTCTATTGGGAAGAAAGGTAACAACAACCTGAAAATGCCCGGATAAGGGTGATAACAAAGTCAAATCTGGATGTTGATGGATTGGTAGAAAGTGGGGTGATGACGGGCTGTATTTTCTCTCTTGAATTTTGGAAGGATAACTGGGTGAGGGAGCTTTAGACACTGCTTATGGAAAGGTACCAGAATACCACAGGATTGTGCTCAAAGCCTGAGTTTGTGCTGCTGGTGTAAATCAGTGTGGGAACTGACGTGGTTTTGCTGGTGCTGGTGGTGCTCAGCGGGTATTTCAGGGCTGTGATATGCGAGTGAGGCAGGGCAGCATGGACTGGGTGTCACACAGACACACTCCTGGCATGGAGGGGACATGCCTCTGGGGCTTACAGGGCTGGCATGGGTGTTGCAGCACCAGCTGGTTACTGAATCACAGGGACCAGGGCTGGGAGCAGATTTTTGAAATCCATCTGCCTGCCATCAGTGACCCCAAACAGCAGCAGTGCTGTAGGACAGTCCTTTCTTCACGACCAGGTGGTCACAAGGTGTTCCGAGTCCCTCTGCCACTGGTATCATGACAAAAACCAGGTCCCAAAATCTCTCAGTTCTGAGGTCTCTGTGGACTTTAGAACCTATTTCTGATCTGGTTCAGCCACCCCTGTGTATCACCTGGGAATTGCTTCCATTTGGAACAAAGTCCGATGTCCATGAGCTGTAATGGTGCAGAGTAGGGTGTAACCCTGGCTGCTGGGGTGCCCTGGTGCAGACCCTGAAGGTAGAACTCACTGCTCTTGTTGCTTCAGGATACAAAGGCAAGAGGGGCCAAACCCACGTTGTTAAGTCTTATCACAGAATCAGAGTGGTTTGGGGTGGAAGGGACTGTAAAGATCTCTGGATCCTGTAGGAATTGCTTGGCAGATGAGCAGTAGATGAAGTACTCAAATGGGAGAACCATCTCTGAGCTCCTGGGAACGGAGAGAAGGGAGGGGAGGGACAAGTGGGACCTCCTCTCCCAGGGAACCAAAGGGAAAGGCTTATCCTGAGGATCCTGGCAAGGTCAGTCCCCTAAGCATGGGGCATTACTCCAGCACAGGGTTTCACCCAAACAAAAGGGATGCATTTCTTTTCAGGCACTGAAATCAAGAAAAAATAAACAAATTTTTAAAAAATGAAGGCATTTTTTCATAGGAACTTTAAAGCAAGGAAGAAACCACCTCCATTCAAAAAACAAATCCAGACACAAATCCCAAGGTGGGAGTTACAATAGAAACTATTTTCCTTTAGTAACATTCACGGCAGAATTCCCTTTATTGCAGTGTAATGGTCACAGCACACAGCACATTGGCACAAATGCCATAGTTTAGACAGAAATAAAACTTGGAGTCTGAATGTCTTTTAAAGTCATCTGTTGTTTTTGTGCCATCTCCTTTCTTATTTCCTCTCCTGCTTTACTTATATGAAGTAGAAAAAAACTCCAGCTCAATGACAGGGGTGTGTGTACTGCATTGAATGAGAAATCCCCATTACATAGAGACAAGACCCTGATCCCTAGCAAAGATTGGCAGCCTTTGCTAATGATGAAAGGATCCTACCAGTTTCAGCATCACACTGCTTTTACACAAAATAATTAAAATGTCTCTATTTTTCTTGTGTGTTCACTGGATAGATTTGACCACATCCACTGTATAATTGGTTTTGCTGCTACTTTCATGTCAAATCAGCTATTTTTTTTCCCCCTTGTAGCTCTGCGTAGATCTTTTCTAGAGTAAGAAGGAAGCCCAAAAAGGAAACTGCAGTTATATATCCAGAAAAGCATGAAGTAGAGAGAAAAGGGTCAGGTGTAGCACATGAAACTCTCTGCATTTTCTACCACATTCTCAACACCAGGCTGAAAACATCCCATGGCATTTACAAGCATCTTAAAATAAAAGGAAAAAAAACCCAAACCGCAACATGAAGATTTTCTTGCCTTTGTTCAGACACCTGTCAGGTCAGGGAACTGCATATTCACACTGTTCATGCTAATTATTATCCCTGAAACAAAACCCACATAGCACAATGTTGGGAATTTTTTTCTTTGGGATGGCTTTTGTGGTGAGTATTGTGTTTGCCTCTACAACACATTTTCCCATTTGTTTTCACGGAGTTTCCTAAAAAAAAAACCAAACAAACCCAAGAAAAACCTCCCCACAGAACCCCAAAAACTTTTGATTGATAACTTAGCACAATCCCTCCTTCCTTCAACACTATTTTTCACAGTATGAATGATATGCACAGCTCATCCACTGGTGCAGTCCTGCAGCTTGAAAGGTGTTTGCTGTATTATCTCACTTAGATAATTATGTAGGCACTGGCGAACATCACTTTGAAACAGTCAATAAAGTAAGGTGAAAACCTGAATTATCTTTGTTTTCACACACTTTGGAATGCTGATAGAAAACTCAAGCAGCAGCACTGAGAGGAGCATTGTACGTGCACATTTAGCTGTAAAGAGTTGCCTCAGCTCAGCTCCATGGAGCCCGCAGGAGCAGTTCTGACACCAGATGTTTTTCTCTTTCATTAAACAGTGCTGGCCAGCATGTAATCCTGAGCAGAAAAATGTTGGGAGTGCTGGAGATAAAAGACCTCTTTGTGATGTGAGCTCTGGTTTTACACCTGATCCTGCTGTGTCCAAGTGCTGCAGGGCTGCACCGTCAGACCAGGGGGTGTGAGCTGGAAATAAACCCCAAATCCGAAGCACAACTGCACACACCTGTCAGCCCCCCAGGAAAAAGGGTGAATTTCTGGTCCCACTGAATCTGGTAGGAGTTTTCTCATCAACTTCAGTGTGTTTTGCTTTCCCTGCCTGCTTCTTTGGCTCCAAACCACAGATTTTTATGTCTCAAGCAAAAAGAGAGCTCCTGCAGCTGTTGGTAGTAATAAGTCTCTTCAAATCAGTCACTAGGGAACAACTTCACTCATTTGTACACACAAAGCCAATGTAATACAGGGATGTCAAAAAGCGACCATGGCTGGCACCTGCAGGGAGGCTGAAAAAGTCAATTCAGGATGACTTTAGAGCCACAGCTCTGTATTGACTTCCAAAGAGTCTTCCCTGCATGTGAGTGGTGGGGTTTAGCCAGGAAAATGCTAGAGCCAGCTAAAGGAAAGTGCAATTGCAGCTGATGATCATAGATAAGGAATGTCCCTCAGGATCCCCCTTGCTTCCTGTGCCCCGAGGAGTTGTTTAGACTGCAAGGAAAGCAGGCATGTGGAGGAAGATATGGGTTTAAACTTCAAGTTTCTTTTAAAAGTGGCCAATTGTAACACTTCATAGAGATGCCACAAGATCTGTAGATATGTTTGGTTGGTTTGCTTTTCCCTTTTTTTTTCTCCAAAGGTGAATTTTATTTTTCTTGGAACAATTGAGTTTGGTGGCTTTTTAAGGAAATTAAGCCCAGATATTTTTTTTCTGCATTTTTGAATGGTAACTAAACTAATGTTGCTGGCACTGCAAGGGCTGCTACTGAGTCAAAAGACAGCAAAGGTTCCTGTGCTTGCCAGCAAAGCTCCCTCTGGGATGAGTCTGGCTTGGCAAAGAGGGTTCTGTGTAGTCTTTTATCTCTATATGTATACCTGTATACATCTTTATCTATATCTATATATCTATATCTATTCTGTGTGTGTGTATACCTATAGGAAGATAGGAGTTTTTAAAAACAGAAAACTAAAATCAAGGAAATTGACCACTTATCAAATCCCCATGGGCTCTGCTCATTCAAAAACATTTTCATTTTGAAATACTTCTGTTATTTAAAAAAAAAAATCCCATGAGATCAAGATTCAGAAGGATTCTCTCAATAGACTATGTATTTTTTAGGAATGTGGAGGGGATGGAAGGTGAGGTTAAGTTATCAGAAGCATCAACAACACAATCTATGAGTATCACCCTGAGTATTTCAAGAGTGGATTGAATTTTTTGCTGGGTTCATGCCTCGGTGAAAGGTTTTCACTGGTACCATGATAAAAAACCTGCCCTTCTGCCCATATTCTGAATGTGGGACAGAAAGAGCTCTATGAGCATTTCTTGTCAATAAGGATGAATTCTGGTATGGGAACAGGGAATTTTTCCTAGTACATGATGTATGAGGGAAGAGCCAATTAGTTACTAACTTTGTGCACTTTGACCCTTTTACACACGCTAAGTAACATGGTTTGATGGTAGTTTGAAGATAGTATTAGGATCATGTGTTAGTCAGATTTCAAGTTAATTAACCAGCCAATCTGTTCATACTGGAAGGGGCTTGTGTATGATTATGAGTCACCCACTTGGGTAACTGATATTTGTTTATTTTTAGGCAGACTATGAGGCACCCAGACACTACGGCAATGGGTTCCAGATCAGTACTTTAAATACATGAAATATACTGATGGTTTGGACCTTGCAGATGAGAGGAGTGTCTGCTTTCTCACAACCTCTCCCTTTGTAGAAGATGAGGTCAGGCTCATCACATGAAGACAAATTCCTTATCCTAAGTATAGTTAAGGCCCATTCCTGAAATATACAGAAAGCATTATTTTGGGATGGATCTGTATGTACTCTTGCAGACCTTGGTAGGCCCCGTATTTCTCAGTGAAAGAGTTGGTCTTATCCATGTAAAAGTATAAAACTGTGTGGTGCTGCATTAATAGCATCCAAATTCTTTTTTGCTTTGGACTTTTATTCTTGAAACATGGTGCTGAAAGTGTGGGTCCATGAAAGTACAGGAGGCTGGCAAAAGTGAGGCAAAGAAAGTACAGTGGGATTTGGGTGCAGAGGTGGGGGTCTCGGGTACCATTGAAACAAGTTGCCTGTCTTCAGAGGTGATCACACTCCATAATCCCTTTAATGAATGCATCGAGCTCTTTTCCATACTTAATTAAGCTCCTGTCCTTTCTCACCCCAGAGCCACGCTTCTTCCTGACAACTTAAATAAATTTGTGGCCAGCTCAGACCCATTTGTTCTTGTGCCAGTGCTGACTTTCCTTCAGTAGCTTTTCTTACAGGGCACATCCCAGTTTGTTTTGTCAAGAGCAGGAGGAAAATTTTTCTTGTCCACATTTCTGAATGAGGAATTTGGAAACAGAAGAAAGGCTTTGTCTAATAAGGAGTTTTCCAGGGGCCAGTGCCTTCTCCTCAAGAGGAATAAGTACTGTTCTTAGTTCCCCTTTCCTTTCCTCAATTTTTGCCTCCTCCATCCTTTTCTCTATCACACGCTTCTCCCGCCGGCCTCCTGTGTTGTTTTCTGTGGCACCTGGCGCATTCCCTGTCACTTCTGTCCCTTGCTGTGGGTGGGTGATGGGCCCAGACACAAACCCTGCCATCCCCGGGGTGAGGCAGCTGCCCATCTTCTCTGTGTGGAAGGGCAGCAGCAGAGAGAAAGGTGACACAGCCTTCATGGCACATTATTTGCTTTTGGTTCTGGGGAAAGCACAGGGCAGGGGGACACAAACATCACCAATTCCCCTGCAGATATGACTTTGGACTGTGCAGGATGACAGGAAGAAAGAAAGCCATAGTGAAATGGAGACCTGGCAGCTTGTTCACATTGCTGGATGCCGTGAGTCTCACACATTTATCTGCGGATGTGAGATATGGAGCATTAATTAAGCTGTGTAAACAATCATTTATTCATTCTAAATCCATAGCCTGGTGCACAGAAAAATGAAATGCTGGGAATTAGGTATCTTTCTAGAAAAGTGTAATTTTTATAAGAACTGCGTTAAGCAAAGAGTTGACTTAATTTAGAATTCCCCTTTTGTGTATTTGTGTCTTAATATTGTGTTGTGAACACTGCTTTTGCTTAGTGCATTTTATGTAAGCAGTCACTTAATTAGCAATGATTTTATTTAACTATTACAAAGACCATTTCTGTATTTTTCTAGTATTTGATTTAGCACTGTAACTACATAAGCACAGTCTCCCCTTCAGTTTCCAGAAGCAAACAGCTGCATTTTCATGTTCCTGAAATGCGATGTTTAGGATCTTTCCCTGAAATTATTTTGCTCTATACATTTCATATTTGGTCACTTCTGCAATGAAATGCAATGAGCTTTCCTTGTGATAGCCTCCAGTACAACAGCACTGCAGCATTGTGATTCTGGTAAACGCAGTCAGGAGAGAAGGCTTTTACATGAACCCTTTCTATATTGTGGTTGCAAATGGATTTGAAGAAAATTTTTGATAATTACGGTGAAATTAAAGCGAGGTGATTTTGTGCAGGATTTCAGACTCCGAGACAATTTCTCCTAGCGCTTTCACCCCAGCTGGTGGTGGCCATGGGATCACATTAAGGAGGTTTAGCACTGGGTTTAGACTGGAAAGGGGTTTTCTGTGACGCCTGGCAATGCCAGTGGGATGGGGGAAGCGTTCTGGCTCCTGGCTCAGGCCAGCAGCACACATCTCCTGCTATTACAAACACCCAATTAAATCAGCGCTGTGTTTAATAAACAATTTAAAAATATCAGACGTACCAAAACAAACCTGGAGGTGACAGAAATGGTGTTGTTTTTAGAGGTGGTGGAGAAGAGAACATTCTTTCCTTGGAAACACTACACGTCCAGGAGGAGAGCAGCTCCTTTGCAGCGTCTCAGCTTCCCCAGACACTGCTCACAAAGTCCCAGGCAGTGCTGGCTCATGGAAACCCATGTGTCAATATTTGTAGAAGCATGGGCTTTCCAGCTCTCCCAGGGACATTCTGTCTATCTGTCACCTAAATAAAAATTCCTCTTGCAATTCTTGCATGTCAGGGCTAAACAGATTTGGCAACAACCTAAGAAATAATTAATTTAGATCGAGAAAAAGAAGGGTTTTTAGTGACCCAAAAGCAGTCATCCATTTTGCAATGGAGTGGCACAAAGCATGCCTGAGCCTTGCCTTGTAATCTGTTATTTTAGCTAATGACAAAGAAGTAGGTAGCTGCCATGCTTTCCACCTTGGCAGCTGCAGCTCTGGCCTGGGTTTGGCCACTGATGTGGGAGAAAGGACCACTTCAGGTTGTGTTGATGCTTGAGTAGCTTGAAAACATACTGATGACTCCTTATTTAATAAAGGAATGGGCAAACCCTCACTGCAAAATCCTGGACATCCCAAATACAGCCCAATATTAAATAATTTCCCCAAAGTACCCTTCCAAAGTTAAAATGCAGATAAATCTCCCTGAGGGGTGAGAAGCAAAGAGACTTAAAGTAGGTATTTCCATGGAAGAGCAAGAAATGGACAAAAATGGGCTGGTGTCTTTCTGTGAGTGTTTGCCATTGAACTCCCAGTAACATAGGTGTCATCTCTGGGGGCTTGGGGAGAATCTAGAGAGACCAATACACTTTAGTCTCTTTGATAATATTGATTTAATTCTTGGACTCTATACTTTGAAAAAAAAAAAAACAAAACATTAAAAAGTATTAAGTAATGATTTAGTTTTGTCAAGGACTACTGGTTTCATTCTTGGGCTGATGTGCTCTGTTCCTCAGCTTTAACAGCCCTTCAGCTCTGAGGCACCTCTTGGAGCAATGACCAAGTTATTATGGGAAACAATGATCCCAAAGCAAAACAAAGACCAAACTGACTCATGGAAGTTTACAGGGAGCAGGGGCAAATGTCTGTTCAGCTCTGTTTCAGTTCTGTTGGCATAAAGTTAAGATGCATAAAATGTCCTGGAGGATGTCAGTCCTTTGGGTGACTCCATGCAGGTGTGTCACTGAGTGATGCAGAAACCCTATCTGGTTTTTTTTGCTCCTGACCCTTCTCCCCCACCAGCCACAGCACCATCCTCGGTTGTCAGCTGCCTCCTCTGGACACTGGGCCCTGTTCAGACCCCCCTGTCCACCTGGGGAGGTGTTTTAATCCTTCTTCCTTCACAGGAAAGAGGCAAGAGTACAATAAAAATCAAATCTCTTCACTGGGGCCTGGGCAAATATTCGACTCGCTGGCCTCTGCAAGTTATTTTTGTTTAATAAAATGCAGCAGAGGAGGATTTCTCAGGAGACTCTCTGCTTCACTCCACACTGCAGAGTCAATATTTTAACAACTTATTTTTCCTTTCATTTGTACTCTTAGAGTAAGTGTTTGTGCTGGGATGGCTGAGGTGGGACTGACACCATTGAAATGCAGGGAGAGAGGAGTTAGCAGCTGTGACCCTCAGCCTATTGTGAAAAAACACCGTGAACAAATTGCCCCAAACACAGGCTCCAGCCATGGGCAGTGGGGGCTTTCTTGGGGGCTTCTAACTGCAGCAGTTGTAAGACTCCACCACATTAAATTATGGCAGAACTAACTGTGGTTGAATAGAGAGAGGTGAAACCATGAAAATCAACAGATATAAGGTATTTGGGGTTACCCAGGGCTGAGCTCAGTTCCTCCCACAAGGTTTTTTTAAAAATAAAATTAATGAAATTATTAAAAAACCACAGAATTGATTAGCCCAAAAGGCCTGTTGTCATGGGCTCAGGGATCACATGACAAACTAAAAGGTCATTAATAAAGGCTAAATAAGGAGTGAGTGGAGTTCCTGCCCATATTGGATCTGCAGTGGGCGCTATGTGAAGTAAACATTTCTGGGGGAGTTGTTAACTCTCAGATCTGCCCTGCCCTGGCATTTCTCAAATCTCAGGAACAACTAAGATGGATGTAATCTGCTTCATCTCAGAAAAGTTATGTAGGTTGGGAAATTGAAGGAAAGGATCTAGACAATATCTTCATTGTTGGGCTTCAGTTTCTTATTTCCTTTCTTCCCTCTCCGTTTCCTCTTCTCCTCTCTGTCTGCTTGTGCCCCTATTTCAGAGTGTGGATTAGGCGGCCAAGATTGCATTTTTGTTAGAGTACTGCAAGGGTGCTCAGGAAGGCTGAGCAATGCCCTGACCAACCCAATGCTGTAAAACCATCTCAGAGGAAATGGTAAGAGCATGAGCTGTGCCCTTTCTTTCACAATGAGATGGAGAGGAAGAGCCAGCACCACAACAGCTGCTGTGTTTCTGTCTCTGCAGCTCTTCCCTCTTGCTCTCCATTTGTTTGCTCTCCTCTATTTTTTTTTTTTTTTTTTAGCTCTGGAGGAACAAAGGAGAACATCCTCTCCTGTGGCCCATTTGAAATAACCTTTTCCCTTTTTGCCAAAATGGACAGTTGTTGTCACCTCCGGTACCTTACAAGAGCCAGCCAGAGAGTGACTTTCCTTGAGAGTAGGTCATCCTGTAAGCAGGAAAAATAATGAAGCCTGTTTCTCTGCAGATCTATGTTCCTATCATGTAAAGGGCAATATTGACTTTTAAGTTAATTATACTCAAATCAACTGTTATCTCTGCATAAAGCATAAAGCATGTCGTGCCCTGCAACTTCCATGTTCTTCAGCCACTCTGCCTCCCTGCCCTCCCCATGGCTGCTCTGCTGCCTTCAGCCTTTCATCCTCTTTTCCATCTTTGCACTTTACAGCCTCTGTGTTTTTCTGCTGCTCCAGGTTTCTCTTGAGATCCTCTTGTCACTTCCTCCTCCTTTTTAACCCATCCCTTCCCCTGACTTGATCATTCTCTTTGCAGGTCCATGTGAGCTGCTGCTGTCAGCGTCAGTAACAGCAGGGCTGTGGTCAAGCAGTAACAACTCCCAGCACATGGGGAGCTCCAGGGACACAGGGCCATACCTCAGCCCACCCCTCCACAGCTGGAGAGCTCCCAAGGTCTCTCACACCCCCTTCAACCACAACAGACTCTCCAGAACTTGCTGTGCTCCAGAGATGGGACCCATCAACAGCCCATCTCCCCTGCTGACCATCTATCCACTGACCACAATCCAGCTGGGGAATGTCCTTTTCCTGCTGCCTGCCATTGCACAGCTCTTTCACGCAGCTCTAGACAGCACAGGGCTCACCCCAGTGCTTGATAAGGGGGGATTGTAGCCTAACACTGGTACCAGGGCTTACATGACACAGCAGCTAAAGGTGGAAGAACTGAGCCCCAGCTGCTCCCTGGTACTCAATCAGGCCTTTGCACTGTGCAGTGCACTTCCTCAGTGGCTGCTATCTCTTATTATACATTTTTAATTAATTAATTTTTCATCCTTATCCTAAGGTCGCACGTTCGTGGCAGTCATTGTCAGCACCCCATGTTCATTTCATGTAAAGTTATATTTAGACATTTCCTGGATGACATGTCCCTAATGTACAGTATCCTTTTATGGCTCATATTAAGACAGACTTCAGAGCTTTAGGCCAGGCTTTGGTTAGTCCTTGCCTAGACCATAGTGCAGGCTGCACAGCAGAAGCTTGTCAGTCCCACCGGTGTGACCACAGTTCCACATCTACATGAGGCTTCCCATTTTTTTCACACTGTTTTTGGCATTGCATTATCTTGCCCTATTCCCCTCACTGCCTGTCCATGGCCTGCTGCCCAAGGGTGGCTATGAGGATCCTGTCTTTGGCCTTCACCACAGCAGCACTGCAGTGGCTGTTGTGGATGGCATTAGCTGATGCACTGATGTACTCACCATGGCACTGTGTTTCCCCTCTGCTTCTCCCTTACAGCATTCCACACATAATTCAACCCACTCCCTTCCCCTCCTCTCCCCCTTCAAGTATTTTGAAGCAAAGCCATAGTCCAGAAATTGGGTGACAGAAGTAAAATCATCAAAGGTCAACTTGGGAAAGTCCAAACCATGGTCTCTGCTTCCTGGCCACTGGTTTTTATAAATCCTGTAAGAATTTAATTAAGCCTGAAGGACTTTACTTTCTATTAAGTGCTCTTGAAATTGGCTAATGGGGGAAAGAAGATTGAAGGGTGAGAGATGTGCATAGCCCAGCTGATCTCATAAGCTTTATTTCTACAGGAAATCGGTATCAAATGTGAAAGGGAGCAAGTCGTGTTAAAATAACAGTTGTACTTGATCCTTCACTTACCTGATACTTTTAGTATTTTCTCTCCCTTCCAATACATTAAGGGAGATACAAAGAGCTGAGATGCTCTGTCTGAAGCCTCGGACTTCATTTGCCAAGCTGAAGTTGAGTTAGCACTTCTGAGCCTCTGGGGCTGTGCCTTGCATCAGAAACAACACAGCTCGTTATCGTCCCCGAACCCTGCTCCTATCAGTTGTGATGGTGGGTGACACGTGGAGGGAAACAGCATCTCTTCCAGAATATGTGAAAAGGTAGGTTTGACGTGAAATTCAATCAATAAGAGGAAGATGGATGAGCATTCATTACCTGTATTACGGAGGAGACTGTTTTAAGAGAAGGGAAAGTTTACCTTAGGACATTTGCTCCCCCCTCCCCTTTGTTGTACAGCTGCTTGTCAGTCAGTTCTTTGGCTGTCACGGTTGGGAGTGTGTGTTTCAAGGTGAACTGTTGCTTATTTCAGTTTGCCTTAAAATGTTGCTTGGCAAACCGAGGTAGTTCAGGAGATGATTGATGAGCAATGAGACAAGCACGCAGCAGGGACAGGCTGGACAGCTGGGATGACTTCAGCCTCAGTCCAGAGCTGATCCTATCATTTAAAGGGCAGGATTGGGTCAAAAGGAAAAGGGATGCTAAAGGAAAAAGAATGAATAAGGGAGAGAGAGAGAGTTTCAAAGGCTGCAATACAGTAGTCACCATAGTGATGATGAGGGAGGGAGGCAGAAGAGAGGGCAAAGTCAGTTGACAGTGAAAACATTCAAGGTTTAAAAGGCAGCTTGCTGGCTTTGTGCATGTCTGGGAGCCCTAAAGACTGGGCAGGCACCATCTGGCATCTCCAAACCTTTCTTCTGCTATTGGTTTTACTCTGTTAAAGATTCATTTCAAGTTATTATTTGGATCATCATGTAAGAGTTACAATTAACTTCAGTTAAAGAATATTCTCTTTTGATACAAGTGACTCTTGGTTAAACTTGACCAAGTTTGTGATGAGATTGATATGGGAAAAAATTCCTTGTGGCCTCCTTCCTGTTTTTTACTTTGAGTTGTTAGTGTATTTTCTTGCCCTAGTGATAGGGTAATTAGAGTACAGCTGCACACCAGCCACAGGGAGAGCTGCAGATCTGTGGCAGACCCCTTTGCCTCCCCAGTGCATGGAGATGGCAAGGTAACACCAAAAGAAGATCCCAAAAACCACTATACTGAGATGCCAGTTACCAAAAATAGGAGGCACTGAAAGGAGGAGACATCCTTGGGTATACATTCCCACTTTAGAAGAAACTGCAGCAATTTAAGACACGATGATCCCTTCAGCTGTTGGAGCTGGTCACGTCCGTGCCCGAGGTTAGCACTGGCACACCACAGCAGCTCCCCTGAGCACTCCTGCCCCAGGGCAATGTCGGACCAGGGCACCACTGAGGCAGCAGAGCTGTGTCACAAGCAGCTCTGTCAGCCCTGCTAAGGGAAAGCAACAGTTTTGAGGCCAGGAGTTGTAGCTGAAGGACCAGGACATTCCTCACACTGCCACAGTTACATTTGCAAGAGGCCATCTGACCGAAGCTTTAAATCCATCCCTTCTCGTGGGAGAGACATCTGACTGCAGGCCACCAGGCAGTGCCTGTCTCCTTTCAGAATTCAAACTGGAGCTTGACGCCTGAAACTTTGCTTTATTGTGCTAGGTTGTTGTTGTTTGTGCTGTTTCTGTGTCAGCTGCTGGAGATGACACAAGAGGCAGGGGTTAGAGCACTTGACAAAGAGACCCATTCACCTCCTGTCTGTCAGCAGAGCAGTGAGGCAGAGCTGGAACTGTGCTACAAGAGAAGATCCTGAAGACCTTCCAAAGCTTTTATCTGTTGCATGAAATAATTAGAGATTCTTGAGGGACAACAAAGGAGGAGAATAATTGTTCCAGATACTACAGCACCTATCTCTGAGTCTCAGCATCCCAGGCCATCCCTATTAATTTAGCTAGTCATGCCTGGTCTTGTTTTGTCTTTGTCTCCTCAGAACTTTATTCCAGACAGCAGGGTTTCTCTGGACTGAGGGAAAAGAGACGTATAAGATTAGAGACAAAAATCAGTCTTATTCCAGTTATTACTGGAATACTCCAAGGGCACAAAAATTTGACACTGGTTATTAAGTGTGTTATTGCTATCCCTTTGAAGGCTTCATGTTATGCTGTATTTACCCTGACCCTCTTACTTGCACTTGTGTCTTTTAACGCTTCATGGCAAAATCATCTGACGTTGTCATTTTTTCTTTCTTTCTTTAGAAATTAAGTGAATTTTAGATTTTCAAACCTGTTTTCCTTGACCTTCTTCAATGAAAAAAGGCCTTTGACTATGCCATGAGAAGTCTGGGGATTTTGTGATTTTTGCCCAATTTTTAAGGAATGGAGTGTGTCTGGATTTACTTCCCATTCAATAAATATCCTCGCCAGAATATTCCCATTCCATTTGAGATGTCAAACCAAGCCTATTGTTGCAGGAAAAGGTGTGTCAAGCCAAATTAGCCCCCTTCCTTTGGTCTCTTAAGCAGATCACAGCATGTTAAAATTCTTGATTCTTGAACCCTTCAGTTCTAGACAGATTTCAGGCTTCCTGGGCCTTCCTATAAATATTTTAAAATATGCAGGTGAAGTGCACTGCATGGTGGACAATGAAACTATGAACCTGAATCAACTGACAAACATACTGTCCCTTGCTCCTGCATGGTTTTTTATTCTGTTTCAATACTTTGTGTTTTTTGCAGTCTTCATGCAGCAACAACGCTTCAGATTGCAGCATGGCTGTCTCCAAAAACCCACCCCTGGTGTTTATTTTGGCAAAGGTGTCACAATGATAGCTGGTGTGGGGCCCAGGCTTAGAGGTGACAGAGAGATAAAGGGAAAGGGAAATTGTACAAGCGCAAGGGAGAAAAATCAGGAATGAACTCGATTTAAAGATGGCTGGTCTTTGGTGCAAAGGTATTGACAGTGTAGAAAGAGAACGGTACTTGGATGGAAAATCAAGAGTTGGAGGTTATAATGAGAGAGAAACTGGGATGAGGACAGGATCCCTGAGAAATGGAAAGTGAAGATAAAACAACAGGAAAAATGAACAGCATGAGAGGAAGGAGGGTCCCTTTTAGGAGAATGTCCATCAAGATGTGCAACACCCCCCCATCAGGGCATGGGAAGCCTTACTGCTCTGCTGTGGTTAAACAGCAGTGATGCTGTGGTGGCAGGAGAGGAGCTCTTCCTCCAGAGCACCCAGCATTGCAGCACTGGGAGAAGCTGCTTTGTTAGGTCAAGCAGTAGAAGTCTGTGGAGTGGATGTAAAGAGTCTCCTCTGTCTGAGCATGAGAATATGAATGACTCTGGATGACACAATTAAAAAAAAAAAAAAATCAGTCGTCACTCTCCTTGCCCTCAACCCAAAATAGAAATCCACATGTACAAGTGACAATGAGGTTGAAGTTCAGGTGATTCAGAAATTCAGATGACTCAGAAAAATGTCAGAATAAAGACTGTGTTATGATGCAGTACTTAGTGGGATACTATTCTTTCCAAAGGATTGAATTTCTTTGATACACATCAAAGATGGACAGAGGACCCCTTAGTCATTTTGTTTTATCTGCAGTATTTAATGTGTGGTGCCCTACATATTTATTCTGTGTTATCCAGGCTTGTTTGAAAAGCCATCTGTTTCCTCCTAACTAAGGGTGCTGTATATTTGTTTTTCTCTGGTACATACTTTTTTCTGCCCTTTGAATCCCGGCTGGATGATTCTCTTAGGCAGTAAACAGGATTTTAAAAGAGGGTTTGAGGGATAAGTGCTCTTGGCTTTGGAGGATTTGAGAGTAACCACGTAAGACCTCTATTCCTCCTACTTTTTGTCAGTGATGTGCTAGCTCAAGTCCTAAAATTTTCTCTCTAGTACTCATCACTGCTGCTCTTGAGGACTTCACAAACACTCAATTGATCTTCATATCAGCTTGGCAAGGGTTTCATTTTGCTCTGTTATTTTTGGGAGAAATTAGGTGGGGTTTTAGAAATAAAATTCATTATCCATCTTTCAGCTTTGATTATAGGGTGCATCTGTCCAAGCAAAAACCTTGCTAACAGCATTCTGGTAGCATAGTGGATGACACGTTCTGATTATGAATTAGGGGACTGCAAGTATGACTCCTGGATAGTGTTTCTTTTGCAGGCTGCATGCTTTTCCCTTCTCATTGAAGCTGCTTGAAGCACAGCATGTTAAACTCTTTGCAATCCTGGATTCCTTACTAATTGAGTGTGCAAATACCCACTTTTCACCTACTTTCTATAGGGCTTGGTTTCTCTAGCACCAAGTTCTTCTTTTAAGGATGAAGCGAAATACAGATCTGGAAGGCAGGAGTCCCTCTTGCTGCATGCTTCATATCTAAACCTCAACAGAATGATCTCTTACTCAGGGAGGCAGCAGATCCTGTGGAAAAAACATAATTGCATCATTAAGGGCTTCAGAACACACATTCAGAAGCAGGGCAGAAGGGATATCAGACAAACTGAAGTTGCACACACAGGCTTAATATTAGTACTTCCTCAATCCCCCAGTCACATTGTTGTTACTAGATTTTGATATAAGTGGTGGAAGTAGAAATGGAACGACAAATACACTTAGCAGAACCGATATCAATTCATTGCAAAATATATAAGTTTTGACCAATAAAGTCAGATTATTTCGCTGGATTTACTCTGAGTTTACCCCTGTGTAACCCAGAACAGACTGTGGTCCAGTGGGTATGAGAAAAGTTAGACTTTAAAGAAATAAATCTCACCTATTTCAAGTTTTATTAGCTTCTATTTCCATTGTGCCTTTCAATTTTTATATTTGTCATATACTGGAGCTTGCCTAGATGAAAGCTTTAGTCTTCATTGTGTTACAGAGTTTTTGTTAAGAGTAGATGATGTTTTCAAAAAGCTGAGAATAGACAATACATGTAATTGTTTATAGTGAACTTACTCTTGGCTCAATTTAGCCTTTAGCGTGACAAAGAATTTTATCCAAGAGCATAATGAATCTATATGGTATTGCCAAGTTGAATAATTTAAAAATAATGAGTCAGATCTTTAAAAAAAACTAGGAAAGGGACTTCTTGCTATAATATCTGGGAGTGAATATATGTTCAATTCATTTTGCTTTGCCTTCTGATTCCTCAGCCTTCACAGTGTGCTCAGTTTATATTTTTAAGCTTCTATCTATAACCATGAGAGCAGGAAAATCATTGCCTTTTTGTTTAAATGAAAGAAAAATGGGAGTTTTTTTACATAATCACATCATTCCAAGAGCTGGTACTTTGAGGAAAAAGTCTCAAATATCACAAAACTTATGATAAAGATTGTGAGAATTGGCAATTTGTAGCTCCTCAGATGTGTTTGAGGTTTAGAAATGCCCTTCTTCTAAATAAAGAACTTCCTGAGGTTTATAAAAGATGCAAAGCTATATTTCAGCAGCAATTCCATTGGAAATAACGTCTCTTTCTGCAGGGAAAGATGCAGATTGCCACCTCCTCTCTTCACAACCACTGAAATGGGAGGGCCAGCTAATGAAAAATAATTCTGTTCTCAGCTGCATCAGCAGTCTGTTACCACAGTATGGATTGGGAGTATGGATTCTCCAAGAAAGAGAGTGCAAATACCACAGCTTTCCACTCGGGATCTAAGACCAGAATGTTTCCTGATACCTTGGGGAAACTGGAGGCAGGAGGGATACTGGGTTTTGGTTTTATGACTGTGTAGTACCTTAAACAGCCCAGGAGAGCTTTGGGGCCTCTTTCTGCTCTGGATTATGTTGGTGTCAGTCTGCAGCAGCTGCACAAAAACAAATTAGCATTCCCCAGGTAAGAATGAGGCCAAGGAAGAATTTGCTTTTTGTGGCTTTCAATTCAGTGCAAAGACAACATAAGATTTTGTGCATTTTAACTCACATCTGTCTGCAACAGAGGAGCATTCAAATCAGGATGTGAAAGCATTTTTCTTAGCAGCTGGAGCAGACACTAAGGACTGAACTCAGGAAAGTGGTACAGGATCAGAAAAAGGCTCTTATCTCTCTGGGTTACAAACTAGGAAGGATGATAAAGTGAAGGACCTGGGAAATGCTGTGGTGTGGCCTAGTGAATGGTGAACTCCCACTGTCCCAGCTCCCTAAGAATGCTGAGAGTTCAGCTATTCTGTTTGAGGCTGAACGCAGCAGCTCCTTGTCCTCAAACCCACTGATGACATTTGCCTGCTATTATTAAAGTGAGAGGGTTGTCCTTAGAATATTCTGGGCCTCCTTTGGCTCCATCTGCTAAAATTACAAGAGTGTCTGGGCTTGCCTGCAGTTTGACAACAGGTTTTGTTCTATTATTATCTGTTCTTATGTACAAATAAATGCAAAATTCATTTTGATTTGCAAAGAATTCTTGTTTTCTACACTGGCAGCAGATTACTAAGAGTGTCCTGTAAGCTGACCTCTCCTTAAATCTTCTGCTGCTCCAAGGGTTCTTCATGGAGTTGCAGCCTAAGCAACCTTTCTGAGTTTCAAGGGCAGCTAGAACAAAGTGTTACCAGCCTCTGCCCATTTTTTGGCAGGGAGATGCCTGTGACTGAGACACCATGCCATGGCTACAGCAGATAGACTCTCAGAACACTGCTGAGACAAGTAGCTCATGCATTTACTGGGGAAAATCTTCAAGCCAGTTTTGTCAGGCACACTCCTTTCCAATCATCTGAAGGCTCCAAAGGAATTTTTTTTAATACTCCTAGCTCAGACCTTTGCAGAATCAGAGCTTGTATTTCACCACTTCCACAACAGGTCTTTCAGCATCTGGAAGAGCAGGAAGGGCTGATCTCTGGTGGACATGGCTCTTGTGTGGGTTGGTGCCAGCAGAACTTGTCTGTTACCCCCCAACACCAAAACAGCAGCCTCTGTGGTGGAATTGTTGAAGATTATATCCAGTAATTGAAGACACAATGTCCAACAGCACTGTCTGGCTTCCTTTTTCTGCTTGGGCTATTGTGGGGGTCTGCACCCAAAAATCTGAATAGTCCCTCCTGATTAAGAGACTCAAAGTAGCTCCCCTAGCAGGGTAGCTGTGTTCCAAATGCTGCACATGAAAGACTCACAGCTCTTGAATCATTGCTGCCTTATGCTAATCATTGGAACTGGGCTCTTTCTAGCTCTTGTTAATGACTGTCTAGCTTATATATAACCCCCTCATCCTGCAATCACAGAGATAGTAAAGATTATGCAAATGCTGATTAGGGTGTAATGTGGCTTGCAGAGCATTCATCATAACCAGTAAGAAGGGAGAAGAAGGGAAGCTTGATTCATAGGGGCTAGGTTGAAATTGTCCTGAGAGCACTTGGATTTTACTTTTTTTACTTGAAAACTGAGCATATTTGGTACAGAGAATGCTGAAACTCAGCAAGGAAAATATTTGAATATAATCATGCTTCCCTGAAGATACATTTAAACTAGATACCTGCTCCTGGGTTTTAACAATGCAGTATGTGGGGGTTGCTAACACAGCCAGTTGTTTTCATCCCAAGACAGCCACTCTCTTCCCAATACCACCTGGAGCACTTTTAGTCATTTTGCTCATATGCACAGGTCAGAAACTTCTCCAACCCCGGTGATAAAAAAACACAGGTGAAAGTGAAATTATTCTAAACCTTAGCCAGTGAATATGCTGGTGTCTCCCAACTCTGAAGCCCCAGGTGGATAAATAGGATCCAGCTCAGAGGTATCTTCAGACAAACAGCTGGATAATTGTTGCTTCTCTAGAGTTACCTCATTTTATGCATACTGTCATGAGACAGAATGAAGGGTACCTGGGAAACTGTAAATCTGAATGACCATTTTACAATACAAGGTGAGAAAGCTCCTAAGAACAGGGGGGAAAACTGTGGAGTCATAAGAGGCAGAACAACAAGGGCCTACAAGCTTTAGGGTAAAAGCCAGAGAGAAGGACTTTATGCTGTTGTACAGGTGTGCACATGCCTTGGATCCCACAAGTGTGGATCCACTAGAGGGCTGGATGTATGATCAGACAAAGGAAACCATTGTGACAAGAGAAGTGTTTTCCTCTAGGCTTCCAGAACCTCTTTTCTTGATATGGTGGTTGCTCCTGACTGGATTCTTTTCAGGAATCTGCCAGGGCAGCAAACACAGAGGTTCCATGCCGTGGTAGTCTCTTCAGTACTGAAGTCTGGTTGGTCTGCCTGGGTCAGGCTGAATGTGAATTCAGGACAGAATACTTCGGGGTTTGGAAATGAACTGTTCATGGACAGTTTACTGGCAACAAAAGAACATTCAGAGGCTCAAACAACCTTCCAGAATACTCTGAAATATTCCTTTAGAGCTACCTAGAGCATTGTCAATAAAAAGGAGGGGGGGTGGTGAAAAAGCCTCTCAGACCTGTTCTGATGCTTTGGAAGCACTGGGGGTGAGGCATACAGCTAAGCTGGAAGCTGGGAAAATTATGAGACACTGACCACCTTCCAATCATCTCAAATGCTCAGATTATTCCTAAGCCTGATTCTCACAGGTTGTTTGGTGTTCCCATGACTACATGCAGAAAAGGTGAAAGTAAAAGTAGTTACATCACTCTGAAGAAAGAGCTGTTATTGATTACTGAAGAAGAGCCTGTAACAATTTCTACAATAATGAAAGACTCTCAAGCATTGAAAATATACCCACCTGGTCTTTCTGACAATATTAGGTAAGGCTTTTTCTCTTGTATGATTAGATTTTGAGATTCTTGATGGAGAAAAAATCCTAAGACTATCATGATATCCGAGGATGTTTCATCCGGAAAATGAGGGCATCTGAATAAATCAATACAGCTGTTATATTCATGTCAGCCTTTTACTTTGCCAGGTTTCAACAGAATCCTTGCAGTTGCTAGCTACAAACTAGCATAATAACCAACACTTTCTGTCTGGAGAAATCTTTTGGACCAAATCCTTCTTCCTGATAAAGCTTCTTTGTGCTGCTCCAAAGGCAGAAAGCAGCCTTTAAGATGCTTTTATCGGTTATATTCAGACTCAGCTGTCACAGGGAAATCTCCATATGGTGGAGAGCTGATCTTGCTGAGTTTGCACTCTTCCCATCACAGCTCTGATTTTGCAGCCATACCAAGAGGCAGACGTATGACTGAGGCACTGCTGTGCTCCAGTAACTCCCTGCTGTGGAGCTGTATCTTGTCTCTTTTTCCAGGCACAGCTCAGAGTTCACGTGAACCATTTTACAGGCCTCTTTGGGAATCCACTGACATGCACTCCAAAATTTCATTTGACTCCAAAGTCAATTTGGCACAGGCACAATGGCAGTGTTGATAATAGGGGAGCCTGGGGACCTCAATATATTTTTAATAGTCTCAACAAGACAGTAAGAAGGCCCTAAGATTACTGAGATGCAGTTGTGTTATGCCATACTAATATTCCTTGTCAATTGTGAAGCAGCTCTGTAAGTTGACTTGGGAATTAAAATTAACTTGAAAGAAAAGAAAAATGTTACATAGTAAATGCATAAAGGCATATATAACTTACTTCTGGAAGAGTTGGGGAACGTTTCACCTTAAATGCTTGTCATTTGGAAAACCGTCACTTTTTAGGAAATTAAAGTGGAAAATTGTAGCTTGGGCAGGGGAATTTTTTTCCCCTAAACAAATGGGCTATCACATTAGACATTATTGCCTAGTAGCAGTTGAAATAAACCCTGAGGAACCTCTGTCTCATGTACAGGATGCAATAAATGAATGTGTTTTTCCCACGATACAGATCCTCTTGGGCAGTGCTTCAGCAATAAAAAAGAATACAAATTTAATGATTTTACTATTCTGTTAATAAGCATCTTCAATCTGGAGCATAGGATGAGGAAGCTGCAAGTCAAGAAACTGCCTCAGTGCCAGAAATGTAGAAACTGGCTCCTGCTAAGTGTTGCTCAGATCCACAATAGGTATTGATTAGAAAAAAATCATAACCACCTTATGCAGAAACTGTGGAGATGCCATGTGAAGCACACAAACCACGACACTTAGAGCTAGCATTCCGTACAGAAGCAGTGCCAAATTGCACCTGAAACAGCAGGGTTAATAAGGATGTACTGTACCATTCCAAATTATAAATGTTCAACTGAATGACTGTTAATTGCAATAAGCAAATTCACACAAGAAACAATGGTTTGTTGCTGTCTTTCTCTTTCCCTCTCTCAGGTTTACTGCCAGAATTAAAAATAACCTGTTGGTGCCACTTCTGGGAAGACAGGACTGGGAATGATCTCCCTCTACAAACAAATAATGGCCATTTTGTTTGGGAGATCTCAAAGCAATTAACTTTTCTGCATCCCCACTCATCAAGGGTCACCAAACCCTTTTGGTAAGAGGTAATAAACTTAAGAGCTGCAGTAAAAGGCTAAACCTCTCAAGCACAATATCAGAGAAGATTATAACCAGTACCCATGCAACAAGATATTTACCAAATAAATCTCCCAGAAGGTTCTGAGAAGACACCAGAGGGAACACTAAGTCCTTTGCCAGGCTCACCTGAGGGAAAAGGTTTTGTGGTGACACAAATCTGGCAATCACAGCATGTCTGTGAGCAAGATGCACCACAAACCACCTGATGACTTAATGTCACCAGCCCTTTCTACATCCTGTCTCTGACTAATTTCCAGTGCCTCAGAGGCAGTTGAAAAAAACCTCACAAGCCAAATGTAGATGGGGCAGAGGACCAGAAGCAGGCCAGAAATTCAGGAATGATTACAGTACAATGTCAAAGGTCAGCAGCTCAGTTGTCTTCAGATCCCCTTTGGACACAACAAAGCACCATGCCCTGATTTAAAATCATGTAGGTGTTTGTTCCTGGAGTACTGTTTGTTTGCTCCTGGAATGGTTAGAAAGCTTTTCACTCTAAGTATACTCATGACCAATTTATGACCATGCATCACTGTGCTCACATAATCCTTTAATTTAAATAGTACTCTCTCCTTGATATTTACTGCGTGAATCATGCTATTTTGGCTTAATTTGGTTAGTTAAAGAAGCCAAGCGTGCTTGCATGCAGCTCCCATTCAAGAATAGATACTCTGCTCCCTCACCACCCCAGTATTCCTCTTCTGCACCTGTGGCAACCTGAGTCAATCTTTTCTGACTGTAAGTCACCAGAATTGGACGCAATTTTCCAAACAAGGTTCCTTAGCTGTACTGTGTAAAGCCATGTTAATACTTCCCTCTCTCTACTAAAAATACCGTGCTTTGTGCATCATAGACTCAAGTGAGTCTTTTCCACAGCCATTCTGCTGGCAGCTCACAGTCATCTTCTCATGGAGGAGTTCATCCCCATAACAAGGTCCGAGCAGTAGACCTAAGGCTGCCAGCATCACCACCCTCCTTCTTTCACTATGCTGTTTTAGGCACAGGGTATTGCTTCTAACTCTTTTAACCTTGAACAAATCCTTGTTTTGGCAATTGTTATTTGCTGCTTCTTCCAATATCTCTACATAAAAATCATCTTTGGGTTCATCCATCATGTCAGCCTCAGGAACTGTCCCCATTTCTCTACGTTTGCTGTTCTGCAATCCCAAGTCTTAGTCAAATATCTGCATTTGTGCCTCTTGCAGTTTAACTTCAGCTGGATTAGTTCGTAATCACTCAGTTCATGATCAGTTTCAACACTCTGGCCTTCTACAAGGTCCTTGCTGCTTATTAATACCAGGCCTAAAATAGCATCCTCTCTCATGGACTGTTTGCTTGAGAAATCGAGTTTCTATGACACTCCAGAACATTTAAGCCCTACCAGTTCCCAGTGGTACCTTCCAGTCTGTAGCTGAGAAATTAGTTTCCCATAATCACATGCCATTTGCTCTTCTATGTCTTCCAAATAGTTTTTGGAGATAAGTATCCCTGTCCAAGTTTGTAAGGGATTACCACTCTTCTCTCAGTGGATTTTTAAAAATTCTTTCCTCTCAGGTGATTTTCCAATGTAATGCACTATTATTTTATTTCTTCAAACAATTTACTAAAATATAGAGCTACTCCATGGTCTTTACTATAATTTCTGCTGTTTTAAGTAGCCACCCCTCCAACAACTATATTCTAAATACTAATGCCAAGCAGAAGTGTTCAGCATGTCACAGCAGCCTTGAGTATGCACTTTAAGCCCCAGAGAAAACATTGCTTATAGCACAAAATTCCAAACCAATTAAAGACTAAACACTGGTGATACATCTTGCGGTAATAATTGTATTAAAAATCTCTAAAATTCTGTAGTGACAATATGGAAAAAGAAAAAGCCCCACCAAAGCAATTGAAATAGTAGGTATTTCATTAAATCATCACTTTATCCCTTTGGCTACAGACATTTTTTTAGTGTGGAAAGGCTTCTGACATCTTCAAATGGTATAAGAATTTGTTTTCTCTTTCTGGAGAAGAATACATTAGTACAGCTGCTAGAGCTACAGGCACTGGAATCCTATTATGTTTTCTCCATTTTTTCTTTTTTTTTTTTTTTTTTTAGGGCAAAACAAGAGGACACATACACAACAGCAAAAAGAGTGGCAAAGGAGGAAATTGCAGGTTTGTCTCTGATAGAAACTTCTTTGCAGCCCTGCTGCTGGAGAAATCCAGGCTTGGTGCACAATCCCTTCTGCTGGTCCAGAGCTAAGCACTCTTGAACAAGCGATGAGAACATGTAAGACATCCGTCTGAGACTGTCTTTCTGATGGCAGGTTCACGGCATCGTTTCAAAAGCCGCAGTTGTCTTGACAGCTAAGCCAGCCTTCGACTGGGGACAGCAGCAAAGGCGGGAGAGAGGGGGAAAGAGAGAAAGCAGAGAAGTGGGATGAGGAGAAAAACAGCACACAGGAGGGAATTAGCAGTGCGGCCAGGCTTCGTGATTTAGGGGTGGTGAGGGCAGTGCCGGAGCTGGAGATGTTTAGGTTTGCAGGGCAGCGTGGCGTGGGCGTTACGGAGACGGGGGATGAAGACCGAGGAGGGTCACGATGAATTTCGGGACGCGTGGAGATGCTGCAAGCGGCAACTATGACGCAAAGCTTGCCCGTTCAGGATCACGCATCCAACTGTTCCTCCCTAGTGATCCCTCGATAAACAACGTCCAAAAAGGACGGTGACCTCATCCCACTGAAATTAGCCAAACACCACACATTTCTCCGTGTTCAGCTCCGCACATTCCTTAGAGCTGCGGCTCTCCCGGCTGCCAGCCCCATCGCTGCGCCCGAGGCTCCCAAGGCCCCTGTGGGGCAATTCCTCCAGCCCATCCTGGACCAGGGCTCCGGCTGAGCCCCCATCCCCAGCTCCGTTCTGGGCATTCCCGGCTCCGGCTGAGCCCCCGCGCCGCTCCTGCGCCAGAGCCGCCTCTCCCCCTCCCTCCCTCCCTCTTCTCCCCGCAGCCCGGTGAGGCGGCGGGGACACGACAAGTCACGACAGCCAACGATGCCCGTGTAAAAGCGAGACCGCCGGTCCAGGCCGAACAAACGCCCCGGTCGGGACACTCCGCGATGCAAGCGGAGCACGACGCAGGCATTTATTTCACCTGGCTGCCGGGAGCGACAGGTTCTCTGAGCTGCCAGCACCGCCCCCTTTCCCCGGTCGCTTGCGGAGGGGACGCGGGTGCCTCTCGCACCCCCGGGGTCGGACAGGGAACACCCCCCATCCTCTGCCCGCAGCCGGGACTCGGGGCTGGCACCTACGGCCGGCGGCTGCCGGGGCGCTCCGACCGCGCTCTCCCGGGGGGCGAGCGGCTCTGGCTCGCTGCTCTTTCCTGATCTCTTCCAGACTCTTCTCCCCCTCCCAGCTGCTCTTTTCCCTCCCTCCCATTCTTCCCAGTGGCATTTTCTTTGTTTTATAAACGCTATTGTGTTCGAGGCGCCTCTTAGAGCGGGGCTGCTGCACCTCCCTCGGGACAGGCAGGGGAAGCGAGCGGCTCTCCGCCGCGCCGGTCCCGCTCTCCCGGAGCCCCGCGTCCCGGCGCCATCCCCCGCGCCCTTCCTTCCCCCAGTGCCCAGCAGCAGCGCCCGCCCTCCGGCCGAGCCCCCACGGCTCCGCCGGCACCACCCCGCGCCCGGAGCGGGACGCGCCGTCCTCCGCAGCCCGGCCCGCGCCTCCTTCGCCGGGCGCGGGGCCCCTTCGCCCGAGTCGTGCCCGCGGGAGGGGGGTGACAGCGGCATCAGGTGCAGCCGGGGCCAGCGGCCAGGGCAAGCCCGGCCCCCGGCTGCCGCCTGCGCGCTGAGCGGCTGTGCCGGGCCCGCCCTCAGTGACTGGGAGGAGCCGGGAGAACAGCGGGCTTCGCCGGGGATTTCCAGCTCGAGCGGGCGGGAGAGGAAGTGCGGGGCGGGGGGAGACGGCGCACAGCGGTCGGGACTTTCCGCCGGGCTGGCGGTCGCCTTCGCCCGGCTCCAGCTGCCGCCCGCCGCCCCGCTCCCCGCACACGCTCGCAGGTAGGGTGGCCGCGGGGCTCGACTCGGCTCGGCTCGGCTGGGCGGCGGAGGAGGAGGGAGGGCGGGAGCTTCGCTGCCGCCGTGGCGGCGGCTCCCGCGCGGGGCTCCGGCACCGGCCGCGCTCGCCTGCCCGCGCTCGGGCGCTCCGGGCAGGGGGACGGGGCCGGGCGGGCGGCGGGAGCGGGGGTCGCTCCGGCGGGGGCACGGCGCTGACCGAGGCATCTGCTGCCAGGCAGGGGCCGAGCGCGCTGCACCGCAGCCCGTGCCGGGACCTCGGCGGCGGCCGCTGCCCGGGGATAGAGCAGCCTGCGGCGGGGCGGCGCGGACTCTCCTGCCCGGACGCACTCGCACTCCAGGGCTTTGCAGGTGCCCCTTTTCGCTTACTTATTCCTGCCTCCCCCTTCTCTCCCCTGCGCTTTTCGCTCTCTGCCCCGCTGCCCGCGGTGTGTGTGCCTGTGCGGGGAGGGGAGGGAGGTGAGGCCGGAGCGGAGCCGGGAGCCGCGGCGGCGCTTGCGGCGTTTGATGTGTCGTTTGAATGCAGAAGGCTCGCTCGCTCCTGGCTCCCTCCATATGCAGTGCTGGGGGCGGGCCGATGGCCTTTAAAGGGGCATTGCCGGCAGCGCCGCGCCTGGCGCGGAGCGCGGTCCCGGCTGCGCGTCCCCCCGGCTGCCGCTGCGGCGGAGCCCCCGCCGCTCCCCGGCCATGGGGCTGCGCCCGGCCCCGCCGCCGCCGGAGCTGCCCCTCATCGGCGCGGAAGGAGTTGTATTTTCGCAAAGCCCGCCTGCCTGTACCGGCGCTGCGCTATCCCCGTCTGCCTGCCGTGAGCGGAAAGAAAAAGTGTTTTGTTTTCACGCCATTCATTTCATGCGCTGATTCTCGACGCCGCGTTTTAGCGCGTTGAATGAATCGCCGTGTTGTAGGTTAGAAAAAATAATGAATGTTTAAAAGTTTATACTGAGTCATTCCTCTGCAGATTAACCTATGACTGACTCATAATCTGAGAACTGCAGTGGCTTGTAAAATAGGAAGGTAAGGCATTTACGTCTTGATTTATTTGTGTCTTTGAGTGCCTAAGATATGAATTACCTGCGGAAAAGCAGGAGAAATTGTATTGATGTTAAGAGGCGTAATCTCATGTTCTGCCGATCAGAGCTTGTGTGTGACGTGACAGACTGTATGTGCTCCTCTCTGTGGATCTTCACCACGCATTAGGGCATCTTTCAGCTTTTGCTGTTCCTGTAGTAGTAAAATGTGGGAAGTTCCAATGATACCATTTGAAATATGCTGTCTCTTTCGGTCTGTGACTTCTCTAGCTTGCTGAGATCTGAGCCCTATGTACTGTATTTTGTAATTGACGTGTTTTCTATTTCTTGAGTAGAACGGTGTGTTTTTCCTTGCGGATTTGTCCCATAGGATGCACGTAGCATTATTGAGCACTAATCTGAACTTGCATTCATAGACTGAAAAGGAGTTTAGTGCATGATGTAAAAGTGTACTAGCTGTGTCTAGCTTAGACAAATGAAATACTATAATTTGAAGTAGTTAGTAAAAATCTGTATTTAAAATGGCTATTGACTTGCCCAGAAGCCTGGATTAAAAGGCTGCACTGATGGTTGTTCAGAACTGGAGAGACCATAGCAAATACTGCATGTTGTCCTTTTCAATGAGCCATTGGCTCATGCCACATATGGATTAAGATCTAACTGCTATTTATGGTGATTAGAAAGAGGGCTGTTCATTTGAGATGAGAAATACTTGAACATTTGGACGGAATCAGTTTTTTATGGCTGCACTGGGAAACCCCTTGTCACAGAGCTTGGTAACGGAAACACTGATGTATCATGAGCTTGGGCATTGCAAGCAGGCGGCACTAGGGGGTTATAAAAGTTGCGTTGTTCCAGCAGGAGAATGGTAGGTGTTTTGCTGAAATATGACTTGGTGAGGTGCTTCTAATATTAGCTGGACCTAGAATACAGAATCGTAAAGTTCATTCATTATCAAAGCAAATGAATTCTAATCAAAAGGGGGGTGCTAAATGACTCAATCTTTAGACTTTCCTGAAGTCCCTCTGCAATTAAATTTGATGATTCCTATTTTGAGAAGCCATTCTTGCATGGATTCAGAGAATTTGAGTATCGTGTAGGCATGTTTACTGTTGATAGCTTGGGAAACTCAGTAAGATGGCAGTAGTTAGCAACAGTGACCAAAGATTATTTAGGAAGTCTTACTGGTCCATGTATACAGTTTATTTTTTAAATGATCTTGGGATCGTGTTGTATTTTAGATCTTTTCATTGTTCTTGTCCATAGTGAACATTTCAGGAGAGAAGAAGAGTGGTTTTTCTGGTACTGAAGCCCAGCTGCTCTATAGTAGATATGGCAATGTTGAAAATACAAAAAGCCAAAAATCTTAATTTTGAACTTGTATTGTTAAACCACTGGAATATAAACACATTGATAAGCAGCTGATTGTAGTTGTTCTTGAGATGAAAAGGCAGTTTAAAAATAGAAATGACTTAAATGTACTCCAATATCCTAAACTGGCCTTGTATGAATAGTTATTGCAAGAATAAAACATTCTGATCTCTTATATCTTAGGTGGTGTAGTAACTGATTTCCATTAGATTTCTTTTTTTAATAAGATAGTGTTTCTTGGTTGAAGATGCTGCATCCTATGATGTGTGAAGACTGCTCATTGCACGTTGGTTTCAGGTATCTGTACACTGGTGTGCAGTTCCTTTAAAGAATTGCCAAGGTTTAAGTTTGTTTTTGTTTGTTTGTTTTTTTAAGCTGTGGATACTTTCTGAATAGGATGCTTGTATTTGAAACCTCTTTGAGTTTTTGGTGTCTGGCTCAGGAACACCAGAAGTGGTAGGAGAAATTGGAGATTTCAAAATGAGATATGGGGAGAAGAAGCCAAGGGAGGGAGAGTTGTGTGGTTTTGTGCAGCAGAATAAAGGTGTGATTATAGCACAGGAGGGAGTGCTATAGTTGCACTAGATTTTATCTTAAACTTTTTAACCTGTGGTGATGAAGTGGTGCTGTAGAAAGTACAGAGAGAATATAACTGGGTTCCCAGCACTGCCTGCTGGAAGCTCATACCTTCATAAATGGATAGTTTAACATCAGTATATTTCGTTTTGACAAATCACAAACATTTAATATTTTTTTTTTGTCTTTTTTCTTATGGCAGGAGAAAGGACTAGAGAACTGGGAGGAAAAGGGACTCAACTTACAATGAGCTCTCATTAGGTGCCCACAATGTAGGAAGATGTGTTCTCTCTCTCTCTTTTTGTAATGGGAAAGAAGAGAAAAGGAAATACATGCAAGAAAGCTCTTAGGATATCTAAGGGAAGTAAAGAAAGTATCCAGTGGAAACATATTAGAACTGAAAGAGAAAATGAAGCAAAAGGTGATTTGGTATTGAGAATTCTGTGTGTGTGTGAGAGAGGGAGAGATACTTAAAAGGTCTTTGAGGGAGTGTTTGTTTTCTTCACGTAGATCTTCTCTTCTGGAGCCCTGACAGAAAAATATCATTGCCACTGTGACTTCAATTGCTACTGACTGTTGGCTTTGTAACTAGGTTAACAGGGCGAGTGTCTCTAAAATTATATACAACAACTGTAGGTCACTAATCCTCTCCACCCCCCAAAAAATGTTAAGCCTTTGATTTCTGTGCTGTTGTTCTCCCCTGCTGCTTTACTCCACATGTATAAAATGTGATTTTAGTAGAATTTCAAGTTCTGCTGTTCGTCTAGTCAGGGCAGCCTGGGAAGCAAAGTCTCAACATGTTTGTGTGTGCAGAAGTTCACTATTGTATGTGTGTGATGGATTCCATCCCCTGCTCACTCCTTGTACTGAAACTTGGGGTGTTGTATACCTGGACATCAAGATTTGAATTTTTTGCCAATTGCAGGCATTAGAACCTCAGTGGGCATAGCAGGAATGCCTTAAGTTAGAATATTTCATAGTTTTGGGATTATTTTATATAGTTTCATTAAATGTTGATTTGTAAAATAGTTTTCTCTGATGTATAGAGGGAACAATCTGTAGGTTCTTTGCCGTGATAAAAGTTCCCACTAATTCTGTAGTAATTTAAATGCTCTGAAGTGAATCTTTTAATGCACAAAGAACAAATGCTTCAGTCAAAAATATTTGTGAAAGTCATGGATCTTCCATTTTACATGTTTTAGTGATGACTGTGTGGTAGCTCATAATTAGAAAAATTTAACATTTGGAGTAATACTGGACTTTTGTCTCATGTTTTGGTTTTTTCATTAATGTGAAAAACATGTTTTTGTAGATAAAGTAAGATCTGCGCACTGACGACAAGCTCAAAATGCCGTGAGTCTTCACAACTTTCTTGGGTGTCTAGGAAAACAATTAATTTGGATTTGATCTGTCTTGAAAAGTGTGTTGCAGATGCTAATGTAAGATAAGGAGTGCCTTCCTGGCTGCCACTGTTCCTGCAAGCTTTGACACCAATCAAGAATGAGAAAGTGGTCCATTGCAGATACCAGTGTAAAACTAGGAGACCTGGAGGCTGGGTTTTGGGTTTTTCTCATTCCTGTAGATGTGTGCAGAGTAAGCCTTTCCATTAGGGCCAAACCAACAAGGGGGTTTGATATTGCAGTGCTGGGTGATGTGACTTCATGTCCAAGTCCCAGGGGCAGGAGGGGGATTCCAGTCCAAGTTTACTACTTCCCTGGGGACTATTCTCATCACCAAGCCACAGGCCAGTCAAGAGTAGTGTCACTTCCTTCTCTTGAAACTTTTTGCCATGCCAGGAAAAATCAAAACTCAGTGTACCTAAGAAACAGAGCAAGAGGAAGCATGATGTCTCAGTCAAGTGGTTAGGACTTTTTTTAGGATTACCAGGATGAGTAAAGACTTAAGAGTCTGCTTCATCCACTGTTGTTTATTGTTTTCTGGTGCATTTGAACTTAATGTTCTTCCTGAGGTTATCAGCTTTGTCAGGATGTTTCCTTAATTGTGGAATACATGCTGGGAAAGAAAAGAGGTACTGAGGTGTTGCTCAGGTTAGGTGGTAGCTGACTGGGAGTCCTGAAAATAACTTTGATGCAACTAGTGGCTTATTTTGTGTCTGGCTTCTTGCTCCATATACAGACCATTTTCCTGGTCTGTAATAACATGGGAATAGCGGTACTTTCCTATGATCTGAGGACATAAAAATGATGAGGTGCTGAGACCCAGCAGGGCAGTGCAAGCGTCATCTGTTGATAAAGTGAGTGAATTACAAGTGCAGTGTGGAGGCATCCAGCCCTGCCTCCCCTGCAGAGCTGTGCCACCCTGCACCGTGGGACAGGAAACAGCTTCACTCTTCATTGATGCCCACAGCAAACATGCAGTGCTCTGTGAAGCTGAGTGTACAGGACAGAATTTTTTCAGTGGCAGCTGTTCTGGTGCTTCTACTTGTTCCTGGCTTTCTCCTTTGGATGTTCTAGAAAAGTCACATGTTTTCAGTTATTTTATGGAACCAGATTACATGATAATTGTGCCTAAAGTAACATCGTAACAGCAAAGCCCAGCTCATAAGCCAAATTTTAGCAACATGAATGGATTTTGTTTGTTAGCTCATCTCCCTACATATGAGAGGGAGATAAAACCATCCCAAGTGACTTCTCTTTCTGCATTTTATGCTCTTCTGTTACTAATGGATTGCTCTTGTCCGTACTGTGCTTCTCTTCCATTTTCTTTGTCCAAACAGTATAAATGCTGTCAATTTCTCCAGCTGGTTCTCCTGATTCGTAGAAGTGACTTATTTTGACCTGCTTTCAGTCAGATTTCTTGCAATTTTAGAGTTGCTAAGGGATGACTTTTATTTCAAGGTGGTTTTGTCCTTGCATTTGAGCAAAGTAACTGCATTCTCCCCTTTACTTCCATTTATATCACCTCTTTTTTTCTCTTGAAATACCTGTTTTCAGGATTGTACTTAGTTTCACACTTCTAGCAAGTAATTTGTATCTGTGAAACCCACTTTTCTTTGACATCTCTGTAGCTACCTGCTTCAGTGATTCCCTCTCTGCCCTACCTTCCACTCCAGGTGAATTAATGTGCTCCTGTCTTCCAGGTCACCAGAGATGCTCTGCAGTGTACCCTACTGTTGTCTGAAGTACATCTGTCTATGATTCTACACTTGCTTTTATTCCATCCTTTGCATTGTCCTCTTTTCTGTTCAGCACAACATCCTTGAGAGGATGTTGTGCTTGGGAATGTTTTTATCATTATGACTGTTGTGGTTGAACTTGATTAGGATGCCAGTTCTGTATTCAGTAGATGGAGGTAAAGTGGTTGTGGTTGTAAAATGCCATGTTCTCACAATGCTACCATTTGTCTGGCAGTTTGAGTAGGAGGAGGTTGGATACCTAAATAAATGAAGACTGCTGAGTTGCATGTGTGCATCTGTAGCAGTTTTGGAACCTTTTGATGCAGTAGTATTTTCATTGCATTCTAAAATTTAATGTTTTTGGGGGGAGGGGGGAATAAAGGATTTATGCTAACTTCATTTGAAGTTAATGATGGGCAGTATCCCTTGGAGTCAGTAGTATCCTGTTTTCTGTCAGGATTTGAATCATGTTTCTATCTACAGAATCTGAGCATGCTATAGTTCAGATTAGCAGATACATCTCACTGCTCACCCATGGTGTCAATATGTGATGGAAATGCCAATGAGTCCTATGCTGCAGTTCAGCTAGCAGATATTGCTGTTGTGTTGCTCATACTGTTTGGCAGGTGGTTTTTGTAGCTCTGTGGTTTTGAGCATGCACGGAAGAATTCTCTTACAGTCTCTAGGAAGATAAAACAAGTTTATTGTTATTTGAGTATTGAATTTCATCAGATATTTTTCACTAGCTGGCACCATAAATTTCCCCTATTCCTCTTTCCTTCTTGTAAATTCCTGAGAACTGCACTTTCATTTTGAAAAGGATTATTTAGACATGCAACTTTCAGTATTTTAGCCCATAAGATTTTGAGGGAATTTTGGGGTATTTACTCTATTGGTAGTTTGTGTGATTTGGTTGATGTTTGGGGATTTTTTGTTGTTGTTGTGTTGGGGTTTGTTTTGTTGGTTGGTGGGTTGGTTTTGTGTGTGCTTTTATTTGCTTTTTAAAGACAGATTTAGGACAAGGAAATAAATATCTACCCACTGCATTCTGTGTATTTTTGCAGAGGAGACTCTCAAAGAAAATGAGGAAGAAGCTTGGAATTATCCTGTTTGTGTAAATAAAGCTTTGAGTACATATAGCTGAAGTATGATGCTGTAATTCTGCAGAATTAATGGCTAAGATTTTGGTGATGTTTTTTGTTTTTTCTTTAGAATGAACTCTCAGTGTATTAGTTGACTGTTTTGAGATGAGGTCAGGCAGACAGACTTTGGAAGTCCTCTGAGCCATACATGAAAAGGCAGTTATTCCTGAACAAGTGTCCATATGCTGAGTTAATTGGAAAAGTTCAAAGTAGTCGAACCCTTACTTACAATGTTGTGATTTATATAATGAACATGGAGGACAAAAGGCAGTGAGGAAAAAACCGACTTCTTACAGATCCAATTATACGTAAGTTCTGTCATGTCTGTTGGCAAGAGATAAATGATGGAAGTTTACAACTGGCATCGTGCTGCACTCTTTATTGAAGCTTACAATAAATTGCTGCACATGTCCCATAGGGTGTTTTGGAGCAGAATTGCAGCCTGAAGATGTCTGGGAATGCATAACTTCATCAGTGTTCTGTACACTTCAAAGGCAGTGACATCTCTGTTTTCCTTTCTGAGGGCAAGTTGAAACATGCCTAAGGTAGCTGGCACTGCTGCACTGTTACTGTTGTTTGGGGGTTTTTTTATAAATTTCTAACTAAAATATTCCTAAAATCTTATGTCCTGGTTGAAAAAATGTCTTGTGTACTTGAGAAATTTCTGTATGAATGCAGTGTGGGTGTGTGCAGAAAAAAGGACCGTGATTGTCTATGGAGAAATAGTTTGGCTTCTCTTGTAGGTAATCAGATTTTATAGAGTAATAATTAGGCCATGTGCTAAAGTACCAGTTGTTAACACCTCCAAACTCAAATATTTGTCATGTTAAAGAAGGGGGAAAATTGGTGAGCTCTCCATTAGGTGGTGCTGCTGGGATTGAAATATTTATATTCTAATGGAAGCAGGCTTCTGCCTAGAACTATTTCCATGTCTGTATTTTTCTTTTTAAGGTCTTCCCTTTATTAAAAAAACTTTCCACAGGCAGGAACACTTGCTAAGGTATGGGGTTCTTTTCAGTTTGAAGTGATTAGATAAAATACTAAAAAGACAGGCTGTCACCATGGGAAGGAGGTATGGAAGGAATCAATCATATGCTTTTTGTGGGGGTGATCTAGATTTTAGCAGCTGCCCCTGTTGTAGCTCTCATCTGTTCAAGTGTTGACTCTCTGTTATGTTCATACCCTGCTGCCATGTAGATGGGGATACTGTAGCATTAAAGAAAGGCAGTTGCACGAAATGTTTGATTTAAAAATCCTGAAATTAATTAGACTGACCATTACAGCAAAAACGCTCTTGTGAATCTTTGTGTTCCTGTGATCCTTTCACCCTGTTCCTAGCATTTCATTTTAAAGAGCTGTGTTTTAACTTAAACACATCATGAGGGTATTTCTTTGCCTAATCCCTGACTGACCAGTGACTTTAGAAGAACCTAAGGGAGCAACACACAGAGGCACTGAGTACCATCTTAAATGCTCGAGGTTGTCCCCTGTGGTGTGAAGTTGATGCTTGAAAAGTATGTGATCTTCCATATGGCTAAACTCTTCATCTGCCAGTTCTACACGACTTGGCATCTGGAATTGTACTAAACACCTGTGATTAGACCCTTGTCTCTCTCTGCAGTAGTTAGAGCTGAGATGCAGGCTAAATTAAAAGTGAATTTGTTAAGTACTCGTTGCTGGTAGGATTGCTTCAAAGATAGCAGAGTGAGGTTGCTGAGGTCTGTGAATTTTCCAACACCACAGGGCTGTAAGTAGAAAAAAACCCAAACCCTCATTTTTTAGGAATGGTGTTGGCCAAGACCAATCAAGTGTAGTCACATTGGGTTCTCTTTTCATTACAGGTAGAAGTATTTTTAGTGTGATGTACAGAATCAAAGTGAGTATAACCAGCTAGCAGAAAAAGTTCAGTAGCATTAAAAAACACTGAGCAAGAAATGCAAGAGATGCATTTTTTCATAAGAAATGGAGACTAATCCTTTTTTCTTTCTTTTGAAGAAGATGTAGCATAGCAAAAATCCACTTCTTAGAGTTGGAAAGTTTAAATAATTTCAGGTCTAGCAGCTGGAAGCCTGGCTTAACAGACTTGACCTGAGTTTAACAGCTGTTGAAGTGGTGTGAGAGAGCCAGTGGGTGTTACATGCAATTTTCTGTTTTCAAAATGAGAAATAGAGAAGTTTGCAAAAATCTTTGTTGGCTTTCTAACCTTGGCCAGGATTAAAATGTGTGATTGTCAGATGCTGTTAGTTCCTCAAAATACAACAGGTTCATTTAATAGGCAGGGGGATGATTCTTCTTGGTCTTAATTGTCTATGTTGGAATAACTCCATGTGATAACTGGAAAAATGGACAAGTTGTTGTGTGAGAGAGCTTGGCCATTAGTGTTTTATCAGTTTGCTAATAATAACTTAGAGCTTGCTAATAATAACCATCAAAGGGGCAATTAAAAGATAGCAGCTTTGGTGTCCTGCAGCCATACAACATCGTATCAAATGTGAACTTGTCATTCCTTGGTTACGTGATTGGCTTGGTGAGTGAGACCAAAGCCAAAGGTGGAAATGAATCAGGAAGGAAGAAAGTTGTGCTTGGTCACCTTGAGAAGGAAGCCTTGATTCTGACATTGTCCAGGATGGCATTTAGAGAGAAGGCTAATGGTGTTCTGCACTGTCTTAGTAGATACGTAAATATTTACAAACCCTAGCCTTGCTTCTTCCCTCCTACCTTGACTTTCAAGTGGTGAGGAGACTAACTCTGTTTACAGGCTGAGATTTGGCAATTAACAGCATTTGTCACTGCATTTTGCTGTGCTTAGATTCCAGATTGAGGAATAACTGTTGCTCCTAAAGCCAAAATGGCATCCAACAGCACATCCCACTGGTATGTTGATTAGAGAGGATGCAGTCAGGTCAGGGAAGAAGTGACAATAAATTGTAGTGTATTGAAGATGTGCCTTGTTTATTTTTAGGTGAAGAAGGTAGTGAGGAGAGGCCTAGGGAGTGGTTAGAGCAGGGCTGTGATACACTCACCAAAAATGAATGGGATGGTGAAATAATTCTTTTTAAAAAAAAAAAAAAAGTAGTAAATAAATTAGCAAACATGAAATTTTGCATAAACGAAGGATTTTATTTGCACAGGTATCTTTTGAGAAAGGAGTACATGTCCCACACGCCTTGCAAGAATTTATTGATGTACAGGAAAGCTCTTGATAATAAATATGGATGGCTGTCTTGAGTTATTAAATGAAATGCTAGAGCCTGATGTTGAGACTAGATGCAATGTGTCAGGCTTGATGCTGTTACTGACACCAAAATGAAATTGTGCATCTCCATCACTCAGAGCAGACCCAGAGTACTGGAACTCACTTTGTACCTTTAAACCTAGTGTTTAAGTCACTGCTGAACATGAGTTTTATGTTGTATGATGATGTGAACTGTAAAAATCAAGTCATGATTTTGTCATGATTTTAGGTTTGGGTTTTTGTTTTTGGTTTTTTGCTTTTTTTTTCACTACTGCAGGCATAGTAGATTCCAAGGAAGAGGTGAGAAGGCCAAATAATGATGTACCAATATCTTAGTGTTATAGTCAGTTACCAGGGCTCAAGCATCACAGCCTATTGCCAAGTATTACATACATAAAGTAAAATAGAAACAAGAGCATTTAGTGTGTGTTTTAATAACGTTTCTTATGGCTTTATTCCCTGTTAGAGCTCCCTGAGCCCATATGGTGCATTCCTTAAACTGATGTCTCTCTGTTCTCTCGTCTCTACTCATTCTCCTGTAAATAGAAATGTTTTTAAGAAACCTTTAATGTTTGGGTACAAGTGACTTGAGGTGGTGTTTCCCTACAGCTACCCTACATGTCCAGATGTTCAGTGCAGGAGTAAAGAGGCTAGTGTATAATGGCTGTAAATGAATACAGAACAGTTCAGCTTCCATTGTTCTAAGCTGATGTAGGGTATTAATCTGTTTTCACTAACTGGAGTAAGTGGTGACTTGGGGTCATTGTTTCTGCAGATACCCACTGTGGTCAGTCAGTCAGTCCTCTTTCACAATATCACAGCTTTGCTATGACTGTGGCAGAGCTAGTTAGACAATCCAAACTAACCCTGGAAAAGCAGGCAGTATGAGAATTGAAATCAGGCTGATGAATTTTCAGCATTATATTAACTTGTAAAACTGATCTACTGCCAGTACTGAATGAGGGAGAAATGCATGGGGAAATAAATGTTGGAGTGTTAGACGTTTTAAGTCAGTAACCACAGCCTGCAGTTTGCCCAGGTGTAATTGTTTCTGGTGACTGGCTAAACACACAAGGCTTCAGGGTTATCTCCAAGTTGGACTGGAGGTGAGAAGTCTGGGAAGCCAGTAGGTGATACAGGGATCTGTCTGCAGGCAGAGCATGTAGAAAGAGACAGATCTCCATTACAGAAATAGGAGTCTTTCAGGTGTGGTGTTCTGCCTGTGTTCATCTTCTCCTTTTTCTCGTTCACCAGAGGCCCACGTCAGGGGCTGGACTACAGACTGGAACACACCTGTTTGTTGCTGCTGCAAGGATTTATTTTTCTAATTCATCCTTTATCTCTGGTCTAGGTTTTTTATTAGTATTTTATTTCTTGTGTGGTGATTTTGTTCTGTTTGGAGTTTTTTTTTCTAATTTGCACTGTGAGTTTTGTGTTTTGGAATGCTGTGCTGAGATTCTTCCCTGTACCATGTGGAGATACAGCATTATAAAAGAATTACTGAAGCTCTCTGCTGTTATGTTCCTATCTGAATCGAGGCAATGGGTTTTATGGTGTGACCTTAGCTTATGAGAGTAGCTCCAAGGGTTTTGAGCTCTGTAGGGCCATCTTGCAAAGTAGCAGATTAAGCTTGCTCCAGCTTGATTTCCAGATGTTTAATGTCGTAGGAAGAGCTGTGCTTGCTCTTGAGGTTTGAGTGGAAGACCTGAGGCAGACCACAAAGCCAGTATTTTTCAGGCTGTCGTTTTTTCAGTCAGGCAAATGGGGAGTGCAGCCTGCCAGTTCATGGAGGGTGAGGACTTACATCCATGTGTGGGTAGGGATGGTGAAGTCCATGTAAGTACAGCATGGTCAAGACTGACCAGAAGAGTCTGGTTGCAGGTGAGGATAAGTGTTCAGCTATCCCAGGAAACAGAGCTGTGCTGCTGTTTGCTTTCCATGTGACCTGAGGGACACCTTGGTAAGAGGGTTTGGTGCATGGAGATGTTGATTTTTAGTTGAGCAGTGCAGCTGCATTGCTGGTCTTGGTCTGTATGTTCCAGACATAGAATTCAGGCCTTCAGATGAATGAGTGCATCGACAGATAACAGAAGAAACATGCTTTTTGTTTTCTGTTCTGCATGTGCTTTTTTCTCTTTCTCCATAATTACAGGTTGGCTCTGTTGAGCAGTGAAGGCAGCCCCCATCACTAGGTTTCAATTTAAAAAGAAGCATATAGTTACTTGAGTCAGAAGACCTTTCTCATTCATTCTTCTGTTACCATCAACGTGTCTTTGGCTGGTAAATACATAGGTAATTTGTCTATGAGAAGAAAAGTGAGATGGGATGTCTTGATGTACTGTGGGGGGATGAGAATGTTTCAGTAGGACAGAATGCTTTAGAAAGGATTTGCATCACCAAAAGCAGATAAAAAAATAAGGACTACAAACAGTTGTTCATATATCACATTATGGAGTGGCATCACTAAGGGTTGGCTGAATATGAACTTAACTCTCTGTGTTTGAGCTTCTAATTGTGTGTATCCCCCTGAATGCTTTGTGGCCTGCTGGGAACGTTGTATCACACTGCCATGGGTAATAGAATTCTACTACTTCAGTACTAAAACAAATGTGGTCTCTGTGCTTTTGAAACTTCACACACTAGGCTTTAGTTTATGAGCAGCTTCATAATTTAAAGTCTCTTTTAGAACTCTAATCCTGATGTGTGATCCATGTATGATCCGTGCATGTATGATCCATGACATTAATTTAAAATATGTATTCAATTTCCAGCTTTCAAAAAGTTGTGTGATGAAAACGCTTACTCTTAAGTATCATTCAAAATATTTTAAAAGCACCAACTAAAATATAATCTGGATTTTTAAATTGGTGATTTTTAGCAGATTAAGAGGAATAATATGGCCGGTGCAATGTTTTAAATTTACTCTCCAGTTTTTAAATATAATCCTTAAACTGTTATCAGCCCTCTGAAAACTGAGGGAAGATTACTTCATTCAAGCTGCTTTACTTTGAGTAAACTGCATTTTATACTGTAGTGGTGTTGCAGCATATTTTCCTTGTTAAAAGAAGGAAGGAACCCCTTTCAGTTCATTACTGGCTAATGGTTCTTGGCTCCTTTATTAGCTTTTAAAAGTAAAGTGAAAATGGAAGAACTAAGATGGTGTCATGCTTTCTTGTAAATACATTTTCTACAAGAATAAAACTGGTTCCTTAAAGTGCTTCAGTTCTTAGTGTCACAGCTCAGAAATGGCAACAATGTGCTAACCAAAATTTCATGCTGGCTAATATGCTTTAATACTATTTGGTGGTAGTCTTAAAAACTACCTCTGTTTCCAGGGTTCACATTTCCATCCTTTAATATCAGAGTGTAAGTCTTTCCTGTGCTGAGAAGGTTGAAGAACAGTAGCCAGTAAAATTAGAGCTGTGTTGTGAAATGGAGCGTGCATCTCAGATAGTTTCTTTTCTTGGTTTTGGTTTAGGTTAACAGAAGTATCTTTACATCTGCAGTTTCTGGAAATTTAAGAACACCGTGAACCTCTGGCCAATAAAAATTTTCCCATTATGTAAAACATTCTTGTAGGCATTGACTCACTGATGGCAGTGGTGACTTCCTCCATGAAGTAAACAGATTTTTGCAATGAATTTCCTAGTGAACTAGTCTCAGTGCAGCTTTTTGATTTGCTGTAGTTTGTTACGGTTTAGTGTAGCCTTTACCTACTATTTTTCTTTCTTGCCTTCAGGCTTGTGAGAATTGTTTCTGTATATTAATAGGAGATCCTTGAAACCGACCTGACTTGTTTGTTTCCCAGCAGGAAAGCCTAAGTGCTTAGGCTTTAAGTGAATCAAGACCAGCTCTCAGCAGTGGGAAACAATGTATTAATCTATCCGAAGCACAGACTGCAGTCTTGTGTGTCACTGGGGTTTGTGTTGTGAATTTTTTTCATGTAAACAGGTAGGTAGGAACAATTCTTCTGCTGTGTATGTTTTTAATATGTACGTTGAGAAACCTCATGACAGTTGTGTGAGTTGGGGTTTTTGTTGGTGGGATTTTTTGGTTTTTTTGGTTTTTTTTTAGTATTAGTATCATTGCATGACACTGTAAAGTACCTTGCCCTCCTTTGTGTTTTCACATCTTAAAGTTACTGGTATTAATTTAACAAATCATCTTCAGTGCCTGGGCTTGGTTTAGTTATGAATGAGGGTGATACCTCAAAAGTCAAAACAAGTTTCATTCTCATTTCTGTAAATAAACCCTCTTGTAGCGTTGTTCTGTCTCGTTGTGTGTCTTGCACACAATCAGAATGGACTATTTGGCAAGTCCTGCATTCTGCCTGATGGACTTAAGTTGCATGATAGTATATGGAGGCTTGGGTTTTTTGTTTCATCAGTTGTATTTGCAAGGAAGGTAAGCAAATTATTATCTCTATTTCACAAAAAAAATCATTCCCTCAGATGTTTGATTTCAAATAGATTAAAAATACTATTAGAACTGATAGGTGGTAACCAGCTTCCTCAGTCAGCCACAGCTTAATTTGGAAAACTGCATTTAACCTTAGTTTCAAGAGGAGAAAAAGTCCTGAATCCTTTAGAACAGTACCTTAAATATGTTTGGGGTTGTGCTTTCCTTCCTTGTTCCACTTTGCTTTTTCTGGAGTTTAAAAAGAAATTATGCTTCTAAAAAAAAGTTAGTCCTGTTTGCCTTCAGTTTAAGCTTTAA
This sequence comes from Eopsaltria australis, assembly GCA_034509425.1. Taxonomy (NCBI): domain Eukaryota; kingdom Metazoa; phylum Chordata; class Aves; order Passeriformes; family Petroicidae; genus Eopsaltria; species Eopsaltria australis. The sequence continues at coordinate 4,095,775 of JAVTVJ010000012.1, read as the reverse complement.
ATTAGGAGTGGATAAAAGAAGTGAAACGTGCTCCTTTCAACTTCTTGGCATGAACATAGGAAATTCATCAATCCTTCAGGTGAGTGATGGGGGTTGTGTCTTTGGAGAGGAGCAGCAGGTGATGCTCTGGGACTACTTTGGCTTTTTCCTCGGAACAGGTACAGCTTTACAAAGCTGGAAGGTAGAGAGGCTCTTTCAAAATTCTCTGTGGAAAGGGATAAAAAATTGAGCTTTTTGCTACACTATTACTAGACCAGATGTTAAGCACTGTGACTAAGAACTTCTTGTCTGTAATAAATTATGTGGATTAATGATGCTGTTTATATACAGAAGTTCATGTTCTTGTCACAATAAGTTCTTCTTGTAGGTTCACATAACAGTATAGCAAGTCCTTTTTAGATTGTGATCTAGAAGTAGCATCTGAAGGGTGCAGGAAAAGGAAGTAGTCTGGTAGAATAATTGGACACTCTTTTGGCCTTTTCTTTCACTCTCCCACACAGGATCATGAACAGTTTATGAAGCAGACTTGCTGTCTTTCTGTAAGATACCTTTTTTCCCCTTGGCCACATCTAAGGTGGTGCTAGGTGTTTGGTGGCATTTTCCTAAGAAATGTTGTGTGCCTCTGTGGTGGTATGTGAATGCCTGCCAGAAAGCAACTAGGCTGCATATGACTGTCTTGAAGTAATTTGCACTGTCCTGAAGCAAAACAGGTTAAGAAGTGTTAAGGTGCTAGTCTTGGACTAACTGCAGAAACAACAACAAAAAATACTTGAATATTTTATTTTACCATTTATGTTTAGTCTTTAGGGGAAAGGGATATTTTTGGTCCTTGTCCCCAACTTTACCAAGATATAATTGTTTTTCTGTTCCTTATTTCTAGTTATTTTTTCACTTTGGACAGTTCCCAGCTTAAGACTGGAGTCCCATTATACAAGGTAATACATATGAAGAGATGGGAACTTGGTAGGTGTCCAGGTAAGACCAGAGAAGGGGGATCAGTTCCTCAGCAAAGGAGAATAGAAATATCCAGAAGTGCTCTAAATCACACAGAAAGTCTCTGATAGCTTTTCTGATTTCTTTTTTCTGTTTCAAAGCCAACAGGCCTTTCTTTCCCCTTTTCAAATTTGTGATCATGTTTTTAAAATGTTGTATGTCATGTGGTCTGCAAACCAAGGAAGGGATTTGAAGCGGAAGATGACCTTTAGTGGTAAATTATTTTCAGTAGATAAAAGTTTAAAATAAAACTAAGTAAAATGTTGTTTGGGAGCCTAAACTGGGTATATATTGTCCACTAGAGGAATGTCAATGTTAACTAAGCCATGTTAGAAGAAAAATTTAAAAATTGCTGTTTCAGTGCATGGGAACTCAGGAGCCCATGTGAAGAGTGAGCAAAGGACTTGTGCACAGCTTTGAGAAATTAATCTGCCTCCCATCTGTTGGTGGGGGAGTGAGTAGTATTGTGTTCATTGAATCTGAGTCTGTACCTATATTGCCCATTATATTAGCCTTTTAGGGGGAAGGAGGACCTTGAATCATGCCCCTAAAACCAGCCAGCCTTTGCACTGCTTTGAGCCAAACCCCCAAAGGATGCATCTACCTCTAAACTCTCCCATTTCCTTTCTGCTCATCCCCATATGACACGCTCTGCTTGCTGCCTGCTGCCCCTCTCCTGAGGGCTGCAGCAGGAGGAGGGGAGGTGCCAGAGGGCTGTGGAGCTTTCTGAGCTTTCCTTGTCATTGCCAGCATGTGCTCAGCCCTGCCTAATGTTCCAGTGAGGCTGAAGCAGAGGAGACCGGGCAGGATGCTCCCCCAAGGAGGACCTGGATCTCCAGGAATAATAGACTGCTGATGGTAGGCAGCTGCGATGAGCTAAAAGATCTGGCCTTGAGCCTGGCTCTGCAGGATGCAGAGGGAAGGAGGGTGGAAAGCAGTGATGAGCCCATTGTTTCAAATGAGCCAACAACTGGCTGACTGACACTGAGAGCTCATTGCTGCTCCCTTAGCTCTTAAATGCAGCTGTGGAGAGTGGAGGGGGATGGAGGTGACTCAAATGATAAATTAGACTTCTGGTGTCCAAAGAGGCAGTGGGCATAAATTAAGGAAAGAAAATGGATAAAATTCCATCTGAATACAAGAAAAGCTTTTGCCTGGGGGGTGTGCTCAAACACTGCAACAGGCTGCTCAGAGTGGTGGTAGAGTCACTCTCTGCAGATACTCAAAACCCGATGGCTGGCTGTGCTGGGCAGCTCTACCTGACCCTGCCAGGGCAGAGGGAGCTGGCCTGGATGGTCTCCAGATGTCCCCTCCAACCCCACCCCTTCTGTGAAAGCTTCTTTAATATTTGGATGTATTCTTTAGCTGCTGTTGTGGAACACTTGGGGAATAATTACAAATGCCCCTGCTGGGCACTTGTCTCACAAATGCTGCTGTTGTGTAATCACGGCAGCTTTAATTGTATAGGGAAAGCATCCAAGTGCTAAGTAGTTAATTGACTAAACTCCCCAATTTAAGCAACAAAAGCAAGAAAAAAAAAAAAAAAAAATCCCCCAGTATCTCCCCCTTTCCTGAACCGAGAAAACACCAAAACACCCTAACTTAAAAGATTTTATGGTTTTAATCCCTTAAAATATTATGGTTGTGAGAATTAAACGTAGCTTTATTATAACAAAATAGTTTATTATTTCCCCCTTATTCCCTCTAGTTTTGCCACAAAGTACTATCCCCAAATTATCCTGTGAAGAATGAAATAAAAAGTAGGCAGGAACGTGAGAGGAGGAACAGCAGAGAAAATGCTGAGATCCCACCAAACTCTGTAGTTTATGCCTTTCAGCCCATGACTAGGAAGACATGAGATGATGTGAAAGAACTTTGCTGTAGGTGTGTTTCTTTGCTGGGCTCTTTCAGCCCTCCCTCGATTGCATTTTGCACAGCCCACAGAAAGACTGCAGTGCAGTAGTTGGCAAGGAGGGAATCACTAGGAGGGAAAATCAAGCTGTGGTGGCTCCTCTTGCAGTGTGGTGTTGCTGAGATCTGCATTTTGGAGAAGGTAATGAACGGCTGCCTTTGGGTTTCCAATTCAGAAGCCTGGAAGCTTGTAAAAAAAAAAAAAAAATGATATGGATAAGTTTTCATTAAATGTGCATGGCATGCTGGACAGGCACTAAGCTTATTGATGCAGTGGTTTGGGTTTTTTTCTTGATACAAAACACCTGCAGTTTCTGCCTAATACTTTGTTTTTAATCCTCTGTGCTCAGAGAGTGGAGAATACGGTAAGGTACTTTTTGTTGCCTAACATATAAAGGATAATGGAAGTAATTTCTGTATGTTGTAGCATGCAACAATAACTGTGCTTGTTGGAAAGTAAAAGTTTTGATTGTTTTTTTTATTGCTTGTAATTCATCGAAATTCTTTGTAATAATTTCCCTGAATTATTTAGTGTATTGAAGTTGAGAAACAGTTATATGTACTTCATTAGTATTAAAAGATTTTTTTGTAGTCAGTTTTCACTTTGGTTTTCCAATATAATACAGAATTATTTTCAAGAACAGTGTTCTGAGAATGTTCCTCTTTTTATGTTAGTCTTAGGAGCTCCCCAATCCTTTCTATGTCTTACCAATATCTTTGGATTTTTTTTTTTTTCATGCCAGATTTTTAAGGGTGTAGCACTGTCATAATGCTGCTGTTCAGCTGTGGAGTGCACTTGTTTAGTAAGACTGAAACTTTGGAGATGCCTTAATTCCCTGTGGTTTGGAAGGGGTTGGTTTGTGTCTTGGGAGGGAAAGGAGAGGCTGAAAGTGCGAAACTCCCTGCGCTAAATTTGGATTTATACCTAAGAATACAAAGGAGCAGTGGCCCAGGGTCATTGATATAATTGGTGTCTGAACTCAGTATGGGACCTAAGTGTTTTAGAACTTCACTTTTTTTGCTGAGTTAATATGTAAATGTTTAGTACAGAAATCTGTACTACTTTCATGACATCTGTAGGTATAATGGGCTGACTTGTAATTTATATACTGTTTTGGTGGGGAAAGCTTACAGTTGCAGATCTCCTCCTCTTTGTTTGAGTAAGCATTTATTCCTGGAGTTTTCTATAAATCTCAGTGCTGGGCTGTTTTTCCAGGTACTGTCTTTCTAGAATGAGCCAGATGAGGCTTTCCTTGGCTTGTGTGTGTTTTGCCAGAATCTGTAACCACTCATTGGCACGTTACTTACTATGATTATGGTCCAAAGTTGCATTCCTGCCACTTTGTTAGCAGCAGTAGCCTTTCCTTTCCACTTCCTGAGGACCAAAGGTGAATTGTAGCACGTGACTGAGATTTAAAAAAAAAAAAATCAGAAAGCCACAAACCCCCTGTTCCACAGCTGGGGAAGTTTGCGGCATTGCTCCCGACCGGCTCAGTGTTTTCTTGGTCTCGTGTTACAAAGTCCCACGCTCCAGCTGTGGCAGTGGGAGCCAGGTAAGCATTTCTGTGACTGTGTGACCTTCCATAGCCAGCTGTGTGTATCTGCTGAGGCTGACCCATGTCTGCAGCGTTGTGTGCAGGATGACAGCGGGGAGCCAGGCCCTCGGTGCCACCCGGGAGTGTCCTGGCACCACGGAGTAGCCGCCGGCTTGGCCGCAGCTCGCTGCTGGACTCTGGGCTAGGTGGGTGCAAAGTTCACTGGCAAGGGTTGAGCAGCTGAAATTCCTGTGAAATGTGCTTTGGCTCTGTGTTGCACATGGCCAGGTGAGGCTGCTGCTGTGTGCTCACAAAAAGTTGGCCTTGATGTGAGAGAGGCGGTGGGGGCTTCAGACGTGGTGTGGGGGTGACCTGGGTGTTGTGGTAGCATTTGTTGCATCAGAACTTTACTGCCACGTTTAGGAATGCACACGGAGAGAGACAGATGAAGATATGTATTAATCATGCTTTTTTGCACCATTTTCTTCTTTTTCTCTGTGCTTGTAAAAATTCCACGATCAAACAGACTTCCCCAAAGTAATTTGCTTGCTTCTGATGACCCCTTAGAATATTGTCACGCTATGGGTTTTTTAAGAAACAGTCTGCAGAACACTTAATTACTTTCTCAGAATTGGGCTGATGTTTTCAAGTGGAATTTCTCAGACTTTCCAAGAAAATAGCACTGCTTTGAGGATTTTGTACAGTCTGTAATGACACACAATGTATCTGGGTGGAGAAGTTTTTGTGTGTGTGTGTGAATGCAAGAAGCATTAGCTGTGATTTTAACTGTGCATGTCCTCCTTTAATGCTGTTTTGTCAAGAGTCCTTTGTGAGCAGTAGTGGAGGAGAAGAAAACAATGGTTTAAAAATCATGTTGATATGTTTCATGTAGTGTTCTTTGTTATTTATCTTACGTTTAGGTTATTTTTAAAATTCATCATTAAGAAATTAGTTTGATGGTCTAATGAAACTAACGAAGTAACTTGGTAGATTCTGAGAAACCTGTTACAGGGTTTTTGAATGAAGGTAATGTAACTCAAACTTTTTCTTTCTTCAGGGCAAAGAAAGAAACCAGGCAGACTGTAGCAAAGCGCCCTTTAAGTAAAGAGCATTGAGAAAGCCTATTCTTCTTTCTTCTCAAGCCGTGGATCAAATGAGATTCAGATAAAACGAAGGAAATGTAAGCAATCAGTGAGTCTTCCAAATTTGGGGGAGGGCAGGGTGTTAGTGTGGGAAGAAGAGAAGTATAATGATTTGATCAGGAAAGCTGTTGCATGTACTTTGGAAATCAAGAGCTTTTTTTTAAGCTAACAATTCCCTTTTTAATATCATAGTCTCTTCAGTTGTCTGCGAAGGACAATTGTTATGTAGGAAGGAACATGTAATTTCCAGATTGATGCAGAGTTTACCTGTTAGCAGGTAATTAGTGAAGAGGTTAGAAAAAGCAGTGACTTAAGAGCAGAGGCTGGGCAAGAACTGTAAAGGATTTCAACCTTTATGCCGTTCTGGCAGCAACTGTGATACTGAAGAGGTATTTAAATGGGAAAGAGTCCTGTAACCTGTTCTTAAGGTGAACCTTTTCTAAAGGTTACATCCTAAGGAAATACATACATTTCATGGAATTGTGTTACTGCAGGTTTGGACACTCACCTTTAGACTCTTAATGCTTGTAACTTGACCTGTGTGTTGCCTGAAACTGTATTCACATATATGGTGTGTTCTTCAGTGGCACTGCCACTGCTTTCTGTGGCTCTGATATGGTAAAATCCTTCCTTTTATTTTTAACGTAAGGCTTTTTTGGCTGCTGGGAAAATTCCCACATTGGTCAAACATGAAATTGTCAGCATTGGATGAACTCTGAAGGAGATTTATTTGGAATTACCGTTCGATATACTTTCTCTCAAAGGTTTCTTTTGCCTTGTGTTTGAGTGCACTGAACACTCACTGTTTGGCTGAACTGGGCTGCACTCAATCCAAACTTCCTAAGTTTGCCAGGTACTGGGTAGGAGACAAATTGCTGCTGCATTTATTAAGGATATTGTGATTTTTTTCCTTTTTTATCTTTTTATCATAAAGCATGAATATTTGGGTAGAAGAGGACATTTTGTCTGAGCAGTCTTATTACTGCCATGAAGTAGGTGCTTAGAAATCTGTTTTCCTTTGGTTTTAATTCTAGTCATGCACATAATATTTCCTTCTCTACATCAAAAATGCAATACAATCTTTTGTAAGAATGAGTGTTTATTTTGATGATCTGAGTCTGAATTTTCATGTGTAATCCTTTCAGCAATTCAGCATTGCACTTCTGGTATGATGAAGAATAGATTTTTATGGTATATTCTCTTGGCCTCTCCGTTGTTGATTTTTGTGTTGTGCATCAAAGTAAAACTTGAATGTGGTAGTGAAGGGTTTGATAGAAATTATTGGTCAAAATTGAGCAGATGAGAGAAAAAAGGGGGCTGTATAAAGGCTAGTATATGAGTACAAAAAGTTTGTATTAACAGAAACAATCTCTTATGTGCCTATTACATTCAGCTTAGGCCACTTTTAAAAGAAAATTATCTGGAGATGGTTTTAAAAAACACCTTTAAAAAACATATCATTAAAGATGTAGAATTTTCTTGTGGAAAGTGAGAGAAATTTAGGATTGTACTCTCTCAGCGAACTTAAAATACTGTGGATTTGCCTTAATTACAGCTGTTGCTGGCCCTCTGTCTTGTATAAATGCACTGATGAAGTTCCTTATTTTACTGGGACACAGAGGCTGCTTGGATTGATAACAAAACCTGTCCTTGTTCCAAAATGGAATAGCCCTCGCTGTAACTAATTACAGCTATCACCAGCACAGCTGTCAGGGAATAAGTATAACTCTGGTGCAGTCAATACCCAGGAGAATAAATTAGCAAAGTAGTAAAACTATATAAAGATAAAAATGCAGTGTGAGTTTACACATACCTAGTTTAATGATTTCTTTTTTTCCCCGTGAATAACTGTCTCGAAAAACGGAAAATTATTTTTGAAAGCCCCAAGACAAAGAAAACCCACTTTTTGACACTATGACACTTGTCTAACCTGCAGAACTCACTGTTCTGAGATAACACTAAGAATTTGCTGCTCTTGGCCTCAAAATAATTGCTTGTAAATTTAGAGGAAACAGGAATCATGCTTAACAGATGCTTTGGAGCTACCTTTTCCCCTCCTCTTTTTTTTTTTCTCTTGCCTATCCACTAGTGTATTGTAGATGCTGTATAATGATGGAAAAGAGTCACAGAACTGGTTTGAGCCTGGCTTGATGGATCCACATTACAGCATTTTTAATGTATTTTGTGACTTTATGTTATATTATAGGAAGGGCATTTATATATATTCTCAATTGGATTAAAATTGACACTGCTTTGGGATCTTTAAAGGCAGTGTGAAGCAGGTTGAAGAAAGGATTCTTCACTGAAGCATTTATAATGTTAAGGTGGTAGTTCTCCTTATATAGAGAGATGTAGGTTTGTCTTTAATATTATACCTAGTGCTTTCAGCTCCTGAAATTGCTTCCTAAGATACTAAAGCATTGGTGTACAGTTTAGTTGGAAAGTATAATGTAAAAAAAAGAATCTCTTATGACATTTAAGAAGTGTGGGCAAGTGATTTCTTTTTATCCAGACTTCTAAGAGGGTTTAGAGTGGTGACAAATCTCACTAGAAGAGTCCAAAAATAATACTTCCTACTGATGTAGAACACTTCAGGGCAGGGATGCTATAAAAGGTAAGCAATGTTTTGCTTATTGTACAGTTTAGAGAGAAACAAAGTGGTGAAGCCTTTAAATCATGTAGCAATTCTGTAGAATTGTTGGGGAAAAAATCCAAACCACTGCTGTAATATTGGAAGCTTCATTGCCTAGATACAAGTTATTTGCAAAAAGTGGGAATCAGCAATCTTTCCTCTGAAGTGTCATTAGCAATGCAACATCCTATAAGCTCTAATCTTAGAACTTAAGCCCTTTGCTCTATCAGTGAGTGTCCTCTGCATACTTTTAAATCTGGCATTTGCTCCAGTTGTAAATGATTCTTTTCATTCTGCATATCTAGACTGTGCCCATGTGAATCTTTATAGCAAGCAGATAATTCCTTATGAGCATAAATTTTCCAAGGAATCTGAGTATTCTCATTTAGTTTCTAGTGTAACACCTGGAGGCTTTCAGGTTTGAATTTTCAAAAATAAAAATGCATGTTTAAATGTTAGATTGCCACTAATGCATTAAACAGAATTGCTTTATGAAGTATTTATTTGGTAGAAGTGAACAGGATTTCATTAATATTAACTAAAGAAGCCCTCAGGCGATAAGCATGCAAAAAGAATTTTCAACTAGAACTGTCAACTTCATATTCCAAATCTGAAGACACATCTCTTCAAGGCCTTGTGGATGGTGTGAAATGCACCAGTTTCCATGTGTTCCTGAAGCAGCAGCAGTACTGTACAATTTCATCAGAAGTTTCTTTGAACAGTTGCTATCTCTGGTTCTAGGTAGTGATGGTAGTAATGTGAAATTCAGTCAGAAAAATTCATAAATTACTTTTACAACCTCCACATTAGGTGTGTTGTAGAAGGGCAACATCCTCATCGATTTTTGTTAATTCTCTTAATCCAGTACAAGAGAAAACTTCAAAGGGACCTGGGGTTTTTTGGTCCTTAGTAGTATTCAGTGTGGCCCAGGGCTGTAGGGATGGCTGGCTCTCAAGGTGTCGATGATTCCTATTGATCTGAAACCTCCAGAACTGCAGCTGGTGTAAACCTGCAGCCAGCAAATAAAACATTAAAGGTTGGCAAGACAAAATAATCACATAGTTTGTTACCTGGCAAAGTAATCACAATGAAGTGATAGAAACGAGGAGAAACTGAGAGAAACTAGGAAATTGCATTCAGGTTCCACGTAAAAGTCTTTTAATGACTCTTTACAGTTGGAATAATGAATACTGTCACACACCTGCAGGCATTTGTGTCTTACATGGGCTTGGCTTTCAGTAGCACATTGCTAAAGTCTGTGTTTACTACAAGAGGAAGCAACATGCTCCTTCCTTTCTTACATTGCTGGGAAACATGTTTTGTGAATCTGAATCTTCAGTTAGGGAAAACACAACTTCTTAATAAAAGTAGGATATGCTTTAGATAGCAGTGAATAGCTGGATAAAGGGTCTGTGGTTTTCTCCTGAAAGCTCATCTTCAGTAATGCTTTTTTACTAGAGCTGTATAAACTGGAAGGTACTTCAGTGTAACTAGAAATTCTAGCACAAGTGGTTTAGAGGGTTTTAAATTTTTTTCCTGTGGGTTTTTTTCTTTCTTCCAGATTCTATTTACAAATGTGGTTTGGGTTTTTTTTTTGTCTCATAGAAAAATCTTAACAAAACACCCACATTTTTCCTGAACTCCAAGATGTTGGTCATAGGTAATACAATCTAAACAGTGAAGTGTACAGTGCAGACATTGAAATCACTGAAGTTAAACCTGCTATTGCTTAATTAAATAAATGGACAGTGTTTTTCTTTCCCTCACATTTTAATAAGTAATAAAATATAGGCAAAGAAAAGGAGTTACTGTTACTCTCTTTTTTCCTTTTCCTTTCTGAATAAGAATCAATGGATTCAGACAAAGCTGAAGACATCATCTAGATGGTGGGAAATGTCACTTGGGATTAGTGAGAGGTTGAATTCTGTGCATGAATGTCTTCCATGCAGTTTAGTGTTAAATAAATTATTCTGATGATATCACGTACTGTTGTCAATTTCTAGAGTTTGATTGGTGTTTAGGGCAGTGTCTTTCCTACCTGTGTCCATGTTCACTGGGATAAATTGGAAGAGCAAGAAATGTTTTATGACAGTGAATTCGTTTCCATAAGAGACAGGCTAGATTGATTTTTTTTAATTATTTTTTTTTAATTTTTTATTTTTTTTTTAGTTTTGTGTGTAGGCTTAGAAAACTTCTTTTAGTTAGAGTGGAAAGAACTTCGTGTGGAAGTGAGATACTGTGCTCTCAGTTTTCTGGTATGGTCATTTCTACTTCCACAGCACTTCATTTCAGTGTTGAGTTCATAAAGTGACGAGCCATACTTGGAGTTGCATTCTGTTTCATTTACCAGATTCCTCTAAACTCTGCTGTGTTCAGAATTTCCTGGGAGGGCTATTTTTGTTAAAGATGAACTGCATTTTAAAATTAATTAAGTAGTATTTTGTAGGTATTCTTGAGAAGGGAGTTTTGCAGTAATTATTCATAATAAGCTTCTTGAAGTGCTTCGAGTTTTTTCTTTTTATTTGCTGGTCTCTGACACCTTTGCCTTCACATACTTTCTTCTAATTGTACAAGATAGGTAATGCCTGTGTTATTTTTTTACCTCTGCTGAGATTTCAAGGCTGGATTCATTAAGAGACAGCACAGATGCTCTCTGTCAGGAATTGGCAATGCAGAAATATTCTTCATGCACTTGGCAGGCAGCAGTGTAGCTAGGAAGACTCTGATTTGAAGAATATCTTCTGCTGTTCTGATAGACTTGAAATTTTGTTAGATTTCAAGCTGAGGATCTCTTTGACTAACAGAAAGGAAAATAATAGCATTGATTGATAGGTCTTGGTTTAAGAACAAAGAAAAGGTTGACAAAAATACTGCAATAATTTTTTTTATTCCTACTTGGTGATTTCAGAGATGGAGACTTCGTTGCTTTAAGTTGCTATAATTTATACACAAGTTGTTCCTGATAAATCATACAGGTTTTTCTTGAAGGCACACCTTGGGAGGGAAAGGGGACTAGACTGGGTCACTGGGGGATGAGGCATCATTTTCTAGGACTGTGTGCTTGGGTCAGAATGATTGGGACATGCCATCTGCCTTAACCCTTGCTGAGCCTTGCTAGGATTTGTCATGGCTCTTGCCCAGTTACAGCAGGCAGACGTGGGAAGCACAGGGAGCAGCTGGGCTTTTGGTGTCCGTGATTTGACATTACCACTTGTGTCATGTGAACCAAAGACTTCCGTGCTGTGCAGCAAAAGTAAAGGAAGATTTAGGCTTGCTGTAAAACAGGAATTGGAGGAAATCTGGATCTATGGAAATAACTTTCCATAAAAGCAGAGTATTCTGAATGCAAATATAAGCTGGTTTTTCCTAGTTCTCTCTTCAAAGCACATATAAAATCATTTTAATTTCAAATACGATGATTTTCATGGCGTTTCTAGAAATATTTTGAGTATATTTCTTCTCTGGTATATAGAACTTTTCCGTTGTAAACAGAGCCAGAAGTTAAAAAAATCAAAAATGCATGGTGTTCATCCACTTCCCCCACAGAGGACTGTCATTTGTATCTCAATCATGGGCTTCCCCTAAACAGCAGAGGAAGAGATTAAAGTATACTTTGTTCTGTGATCATCTGATCATCTTTTGATCTTTCCTGTTCTTTATCTGCTTCTACTGAAAGCCTGGTATAGAAATCGAGATCACAGCTGGGGATTAACTCCATAGGTGAGATGCAGTAGCTTTGTCTGGGGGTGCATGAGACAAAAGAGGAAATGTACAGGAACCTGAATTGGAATTGGAAATGCAGAAGAATATTCATGGTGAGCTTGGACAGCATTTCTCTTATCTGTTGTCTTGTGACCCAGGCTTTCAAAGCTTAAGAGGTCTTTTGATTTCTAAAAGATGCTTTTGATTCCTTGCACTTCAGATGACTTTATACTGTATTTTGGTAGCCCAGTGAGATTAGGAAGTAATTACTGAGAGCTGTAGATAGCAAGTGTAAGTCAAAATACAAACACTTTATTTTTACTGCTGCCTCAGGCTGAATCTTAAAGCTGTTTTGCCAACCCATGTGTCACGATTCAAAGGAATGATGTAAACTTTCAAAAAAGTAAAAGTTGAACACAGTGTCACATAAGAATCAGCTTTCCTTTATTGCACTGACTTAGTTTTTCTGCTGTCTTTTAATAGATAAAATTTAATCCCTTTAAAAGTTGAGGTTTTTTCCCTCATCTAGTGAAAAATATGTGTTAGACTACATGTTAATTATATTCAGGATATTAGGGGATAGTTACTAAAAGTGTCAGTTCCTGGCTTCTTGGGTATTCTGAACTATGTTGATACTCTGTTATTTTTTATAAATATTACTATTCTAACTTCTTAATGCTGCTGCTATTGCTTTCCAAATCTGTCCTGTATTTAGAATATAGAAGTTTGTTACATTGAGAAGGAGGGGGAGTATACATTAGGACTCTTCATGACAGCACCGTCCAGCAGACTGGCTAAACTGAGATCCCTTGTACTGGGATGCTGTTTTTGTTTAATCCTCTAAGACACTTCACATAGATGTGTAGACTCATTTTTGAAAGAAATAGAGCCAAGGAAAGCGATATGTTTTGCAGTATTTTATTCTTTTATCTTAACTTACCTTTCATTTTCAGCTATTCAGTTATCTTGCAGACTGGAACATGGGAAATCCACAGTGTTTGTGATTCAAGTGACACGCATGGTTGTTCTTTTGCAAGAATATCATGGTAGCATCTTTTGATTATACTTCTGATTTTCTAGGTCAGATAGGAAAAGAAGGAATAGCCTGTACCTTCCAAACCAAAAATAGCTTTGCTATTTGATCAATAATTTCTACAGCCTAGAGCATGTGGAGATTGTGTTGAAATATGGTTTAATTGCTTGAGATCATAGCAGTTCAAGTATCAGAACAGGCCTTTTTGCTACCGAAGAATATCACATCATAACTGCTACAATAAAACCCCTCACAGGAGGGTGTTAAGTGCTGGGAGAGGTTGCTTGGAGAGGCTGCAGTTTCTTCACCCAGGTAGTTTTGAAAACTCAGCAGTGAACAGCCTGACCTGACTTTGAAGATGGTCTCCTCTGAGCAGGAGGTTGGGCTGGGTGACCTCCAGAGGTGCCTCCCAAGCTCAGCAGCTGGGATCCTGCATTGATGAGTGGCTGTGGAGAGCTTGCACATGGCAGAAGCTTCCTGAGTGAAGAACACTCAGTGCGAGTCTTCTGTGTGTTTCCAAATGCTTGTCCTACTTGCTTGTATCCAAGCACTGATTTTTCCTGTTGGTCTTCATCTGTTCTATAATTTGTGTGATGTCCAGGTCTTCACAGCAAGGAAGGTGCATGCTTATGAAATTGTAGGGCAAAGTTTAAAGTAGTTGAAATAGCCTATTTATTTTAGCACAGAGAAAAAGTAGTTCTAAATCTCAATGCTACTTCCATTTCTGTACAGGAATTAGGGTTAGTATTTGAGTGCATATATAAAAGAAGGTGAGGAGTGGTCTCATATTCCTCGCTGTGTGAAGTGTTGGTGACTTAGCAACCCTTCTAACCCTCCTCAGAATATTCTCTCAGAGCATGTCCTGGAAATACCTAAACCTCTGGTTAGTCAGTCCTGTATATGCTCTTTAGAAATAGTAAATAGCACTTCAGGCATGAAAAATGCATGGAGGTAAAAATAAGCAAATCAGTAGTTCCCCTGTGCAAACAAGAGGAGTGGAAGTGCCTCTGACCTCTGACCACACACAAAACAAATTTGATGGATGGGTTGTCTGCTTTCAAACCTGCCACTCCAGTGCTGCCTCAGTCACATCCTGAGCCTTTTTGTGGAGTGATTGAAGCCATTTGCATTTTATTTATCTGTTGTTCACTGCCCCTGCCCAGACTCCGCAGTGGGGTTTTGCCGGAAGGCCAGGCTGAGGTGTGGTGGGTGTTGTGAGGATGATGCTCTGCAGTAGGACCCCTTCATGCCTGAGAGCTCCAGAGTCAAGATTCCCATGGCAGCCTCCCTGCTCAGCCTGATTTTAATATTTTTTGACATGTGTGGCCTGAGTAAACAGATAATATGTTGTCACCAATATACTGCTTTCAGCTTGCATTACTGTTTTAACAAGACATCAGAGTATGACAATACATGCTGTATGTTATAATAGCACTCACAAGCAGAAGCAGCTCAGAAGACTTGTCTAAAAATGGTGGAAGAAAGATGGACGTTCTTTTCAGTATGTGCTAGGAATTTATTAGAAGCTATAAAATGCTGAAATATAAGACAGAGGAAAAGTTCAGATTGTTTTAATAATTTAATTTTAAGATAAAGATTTCTGTGTGCTAACTTGAAGCAATAACTCTTGATGATAGAAAGCAAGTGAGCTGGAAAGATGAAGATCTGGAAATACCTCTCCTGATACCTGGTTATCTGGCTCTCTGAGGATATCCTGTGGAGTATGGAAGAAAATTCTGTGAAGAGCAATAAAACTGATGAAATCTGTTTTCCTACTAATCTGTGTCCAACATCCCTTTTTTTACTCCTACTCCCCCTCCTCAAAAAAAAACCCAAACCAACAAGAAGCAGTGAAACAACAAAAACCCTCTAAATCTCCAGCCCACCCCTGCCTTGATGATATAGGAGGAGACTAAGGCCATGAAGTTTTCTGGGACAAGAGGGAGCAGGTGTTCTTGGCTGCTTTGGATCTGTCTGTGCAGTGGCTGACTGATAGACCATGGTGGTGCACTTTTATAGCCTCTTGCTCACTGGGACACTACGTTGAGTTTCTCTTTGTGTTCCCCTCTTAGCTGTTCATTTCCATGAAAACTCTGTCCACTTGGTTCCAGTGTGGTTTTGGGAGGCTGAGAGGAGAGACAGCACAATCACAAGCCCATTTCTCATTAAAAGCTAGACTGGAAAAATACACCCCATGAAAAATGACCTAGTTAGGATGAGATGCTGAAGTTTGTGTGGTTTCACACGTTTCAGATACAAAATTTTTTTGAAGGGGAAAGGTCACTTTTCTGCTCTGATCTTAAGCTCCCTGTCCCACTTTAGGTTTCTCTTTCAGACCTTAATTTAGGTATTGTGCATGCAGTGCTGTTCTGTTTGAGGAACTCCTGTTCTCAGTGCAAATTGTAATTTGATCAAAAATCCTTGCTGTCTTGTAGTAATAACCAAATTAAACTGTGTCATGCATTATTCTCTTCTAAGGTGCTGTTAATGAAAACGTTTATTTTTAACAGCTTTTTGCTCTTTTTGAATTTTAAAACTTTGGCAAAAGCTTATTTGCTTTGTAGTGTCAGTCATTATACTGAAACTGTCTTTCATGCAGAGTTTTCTAGGTTCCAAATCACATGGTACCTGGTGCAATCAAAATTTTTAGGAGTGTTTTAGATTTAAACGAGTTTTTTTTTTTTTTTCTATGTACTTTAGGATGCAAATTTATTTTGGATTTTTATAGAAGCTGTATTGTATTTCTGTGTCACAAACTGGCTTTATTCCCAAAGTACAAATCATAAAGATAAGTGGCAATACAGAACACAAGTGCAGATTTTTAGAATGTTTGCTCTTTGTGCAGTGAGAACAACATCCTTGCTTAAATAAGGAAAGAACAAAATGACTCTTGTTTGGGAATTCCCGTGCTTCCTAATTCTCGGAACAACTTTGTGGGTAAACTCACTTTTGCTTCCAGTTTTTAGGCCTGTGTACTAATATTAGTGATAGTTAAGCACAACAAATTGTTCTGACCTTTAGTGCAGTGTTACAGCCTGAAGTATCAGCTGAGGTCCAGCCTCAGTTGCTTGAATACCACTGGTACTGGACAAGAGGAGTGACCAGACTGGCGGAAGCAGTGTCACAGTGTCCATCTGATGGTCACAACAGTGTCCACTCCATGTGCTGGCTGCAGGAGAGCTGGCTGAAAGCAAGCAGCAGTGGACAGAACCAACCCTGGTGACTGTGCCTCTTTTTTAATGTGCTTATCTGTCCTGAAAAGTGATTGTCCAAGGTTTAACAGTTTTAAAAGACGTCTAAAAGTCATATTCTTTTATTGTGATAATCTTTTCCCACAGATAAGAAACTGGAGCGTAAGAACTAGCTGGTGATTAATTAGGCATTAAGATTTAGCATGCTGAACAAGAACCAGAGTCTTTGGCTCGATGGCAGCTTGCCATGCCTTCAGGAGTCAGAGGCTCCCACCAGACCCAGCCCATCCTGAATGCCCTAGCCCGGCTCCTCTCCCTGCTCTCTGTTATCTTCAGAGCCATAAGTGCAGAGTATCTTACTGAGGTGTGACTTGGAAATTGCTTCTTGTTGGCAGTTTGAAACATGATTATGGGGGAATAATCTGAGTCCTGCTGTTAAAGGTTCCTGAAAAGGAAGAGAAGCCATTGCAGATGACACCCTGTAGCAGCATGGAAACCGTAACAGAACACTGTTTGCAAAAGGGTGGCAGCTGAAATGTTTGTGTTACGTGTGCTTGTGTTCACCACTGATCCCACGTGCAGGTGTAGGAGCACATCACTAACAAGCACAAGGGCAAAGCTCTGTGCATGCAGATAGACAGACATCACTTCTCCCCATCCCCTTGTTAAATACAGCCTGCTCATTGTGATAAGGTTGTGGTGGTCTTGTAAGCTCAATGCTCTGTTGTGTTTTATGACAGTACTTCATGGCTTCCGAGTTTTGCTGCACAAGAAAATGCTGGCATTCAGAGTATGGTGGAAGAGAATTCCTCACCAATCTGGCTGCTCTGTTGCTGAGCTTGTTTAGCTTTTCTGGTCTGACATACTTCTTCATAAAATAAATACAAAACCCAAGGCAGACAAATCTGACTGTTAGGCATATCTCATAGTACGTTTTATTTGTCAGTGTGCTTTCTGCTTGTTCTGTGACAAGATATCCAAGATGTCAGCTCCAAAAGCAGAGTCCTGTGGCACCCTGTGCAGTTTATTCTGGTGTGAAATCTCTCTTGACAGCTGACAGTCCAGCCTGGAGCGGTTTCATATCTCTGTGAAACTCTCACCTGCTGCTCATTTGGCATTCGGTGCTGTCTGTGTTAAGTCTTGAATATTCTCCTGTCACCCCTGCCTGCCTCCTTGTGAATAATTACTCAGTTTCCTTGAAGAAATCATGCTTTTGGAAGACTTCACATCTCTAATCATCTTTAGCTTCTTTTTGGTCAGAAGAAACTTATGGATAAGCAGATATTCAGTAGTTGTGGACTGTGACTTGCAAGTTTGGAAACTTTGTGCTCTTTTGCCAATTCTCTTGTCAGCATCTCTTTTAGTGCCTCTTTTCCTATATTTCTTTTGTGGGTCAGAAGCAGGTCATGCCTTGTTTTTTCTGTCATTTTAAGGAAAGTAATGTTGCCTGTGTTGTTCCTACAAATCAACATGCTTGAAGTTGGCTTTTGACTTCAAGAATCGACAGAACTGTGAAGGTCTTGAATATGATTAAAAGAATTACACAGGTGCAGAGGGAAAAGAGGTGTTAATATCTATAAATTGAGAAACTGAAACCCCTTTACAGATTCCTAAACTGCAATACCAAATTAAACTTTTCCAGTTGCACACAACAGGCAAGTCCATAGGTAGCTATGTTTCAGCAGTCTGGATACTTAAGGAGTTGCACTTCTTTTCATCTCTTGCTAATCTTTTACAACCACAGGAAAGTGTCAGGTCCTATGCTCATGACTACATTTCCCCATGTCCAGCCACTGATGTACAGCAGCAGCAGTCATGCCTTGGGCAGTCTCTAATTCTAGACTACTTTTGTAAGCTGCTTTCTTTCTCATTCATTGCACTTCCCTGAACCTCCTTGTCTGAGTCATGTTCTCAACGTCAATCTCATTTCTTTTGTGCTGGTTACAATCTCGAGTTGCCTCTTCAGTGTCATTATTACCTGCTGGGTTTTTATGCTTGCTGGTGAAACTCTAGATAAGGTCTGAAATAATCTGAATTTCCTCATTAATGAGAAGTGGGAGTTACTTTCAGTTCAGCACTGACTTTTTGGTTTTTTCACATATTGTTCTGTCAAGGCATACATCTCTGCAGTCTTTGAAGAGCAGATAAGAAATAGACTAACATTAATTCAAATGATGGATCAGAATTTATAGTAGCTTTTCAGTTCCTAAAACCTGTTGGGTTTTTTTCTCTTTTTTTTGGGGGGGGTGTGTTTTTGTTGTTTAGTTGGTTTTGAATAAGACACAATCACTGGGTCTGTGTGCTGAGTTCTGAGGATGGTTTCCTTGGGCTCTCTCTGAGTTTGATAAAGATCATAGAGGCTTTCCCTGGTCAAAGGGGCAATGAAGTGAGAATTCTTCACTCAGCACCTCCACCCTTGCTCAGCCAGTGTTGTAAAAATATGAAATGATCTCAGCATTGAGTCACAATGGTTTTATCTTTTGTTTCTGTAAATAACGGCATCAGAAATCAAAGAGAAATCCGTACCCGTTCAGTTTACATGGAGAACTCTGTACCAAAATTACAGATGCAGAAATTATCTACAAGAAAATATGCTTCATTACAAGTGTGTGGTTTTGGGCTTAGTGAAGGAAGAAATCACAAAATCTGTGTACAGGAGGGTTTGTGTATTTGGAATGCGAGGCATTTAACTCCCTCTGTGGCGTTTGTGGACATGCTTTGAGAAGTAAACTGGGCCTCATTCCTTCGTTCTGCTTCTTAAAATTTGAATTATAACTATATCAGTTGAGGCAACTGCAGAGTAGTGGAATAGGTTTATATCTAAAATACTGGTTAATGTGGAAGGAGAATTGAGGTTTGCTTTCCTCCTGCATATAGCCAGACACTTCTCATAGGTAAATAGGTGTTGTATTCTCCAACTGTGCTTTCTTCTCTATATGCTGAGACTTTCTAAGAGCAAATCTGTGCTTGTTTGACTACAAGATTAGCTAGGAAATGATTGAAAACACATTTTAAAACTTAACCTGGGATATTATTCCTGTGTTACTTTGCTGATGCTTTGTGTGCTGACCTAGAAGATGGATTGTCCAAGATAATAGGTACTGTAATTTACTCTTCAGCTGGATTAATTATTTTCTCAGCTATCTGTCAGTTGTGCTTAGCCCTGTTAAATTAATCAAATGACCATGTTACACAGGCCCTTCTCTGCTGTCAGTTAGACTTTGCTCAGCTGCTCTCTTCAGGTGAAGATGTGCTTGGAAAGCTTGGAAAGTATCTGATAAGTAAAACCCTTTGGTGGTGTTGTAAAGCAGACTTAAAGCAGCGTGTCTTGCACTTTGCTATTGCAAAGGGATAGACAGGAAAAGTTGTCAGGGGAGCTGGGTATGCTCTGGATGCCCTGTGTAGGACACTGGTGGTTGTGTGGGTTTGCAGTAGCATTTGAGCAGGATTATGTGCAAAGCTGTACCAGTGCACCTTCTTCACCTCACCTCTTGCTGCCTCTGATGGTTGGACTTCAATAGTAAGCAATGCTTTTCAGAGAGAGAGAGAGAGAGACAGAAAGATATGAAAGAATCCCTTGTGTATTCCTAGAGTGATGGCCATAATTAACACTTCATTTTCAGGAGCAGGTTTTAATTCTTTGCTTTCTAAAGCCATTGAATATGTAGAATATTTCACAGATTTGCTATGATTAATATACTCAGGCAGTAATGTATGTTTTATGTTCACATGGTGTGTGGACACACATCTGTTCTTGATGCTTTCTGATTTTATTTCGTCTCTCAGATGCTCTGCTTGTTTTATTTAAATGGCGAAAGAGGTCCTCATTTCTCAGTTTTTCTCACTTTTAATTCACAGAAACAATCTTGGAGCATGGACACCAGTAAGAAGTCAGAACCCCCCTTATCTGTAGAAATGGTACAACAGAGGGCCAATCCTGACCGCAGTCCATCAGCATCCATCTATGTTCCAGAGCAAGGTGGCTACAAAGAGAAATTCGTGAATGCCGTGGAAGATAAGTACAAATGTGAAAAATGTCACCTCATCTTATGCAATCCTAAACAGACTGAATGTGGACACAGATTCTGTGAAACCTGCATGAATGCTTTGCTGAGGTATGTTGTTTGTTCTGGTAGAGCATGGTGGTACCTTTAAATGTTGTGAACTACTGACATTAGTGTGAACATCATTGCAGCTTTGGGAATAGGTTGAGCCTTCCACTGTTGCTTGCTGGAGTATTTGTTATCTGTGTGCTGGTGCAAACATTTGTGCTCTACTCTGGGTCAGGGTAAGACAACTGAGCTTTCCATCAATATTTTTGGAACAGTTGTTAAGGTGGTGTAATCCTGTGTGGCAATGTGTTAGGTAAGAATTTCATTCCCTGTGGAGGCCAAATGGAGTAGCTGTTTCACAAGACTTCTAACTTGGGTAGTCTGGTGTCAAACACACACAGTGAGTTGTGTCTGTGTGAGGAAGTGAGCTTACACACTCTCCTTGGAGTGGTGATACCTAACCTGGCTATGGACCCAGCCTTAGACATGGGACCCTTCCCTGTAGCTCTTCCAGCTGTTTGTTATGGAACTTGCATGTTCTGTGGATTGCAGGAGGGTCAGAAAGGCTGGCTTCTCTATTACTGAAATGTTTAGGCCAGAGTGCAAAGAGGGTGAGTGACTGATACAGATGTAAAATGAATGCTGAGAGGTGCAGTCTTTCCCAGTCTAGAAAATAATAAAAGTGCAATCATTCAGGGAGTATCTAGGTTTTAAGAAGTACCTGTGCATCATAGATTTCTTTGTTTCTCAACTTTAGTACATTGCTGCTGGTTTTATTCAACAGTGTGATTTCAAAACTTGGTGTAATGTTTGGAGACCATTCAACACACTTTAATCTCCTGAGGTGCATAAGCAGTGAATATGTTCATTTACTACTGGAAAAGCAGAAATACAAAGATACTTGGCTCAGTAAATGTTGCATACTGGACTACTATCAGAGAGCATTTGACTTTGGAAGCCTTGGCGTTCTGTTTACTTTTTGTGACCACTCTGACTCCAGATGCTGGTTTATATGTCACTTGGATACTGTAATCTGATATCTAGTACTTAGATACAGAAGTCAAGGCTACGTGCAGCATGGCAAAAGAGTATGAAAGTTATTACAATGCTCTATGTCCTGATAAAGAGTAATCTCTGTACTGGGCAAACACAAGGGTCCATAGCTCACTAATTCACTCCTACAGGCTTTGTGCCTACAGCATTTCAAATTTAAAGCAGCAACAAAAAACCCACCAGCTTTTCTTTTGATACACAGTATCAGTTATTTCATATTCAGTACCTGTTTTTAGTAGACTCTTACATGGTTAATAACAGTGACTGCAAAAAACCAAACACCTGCCATGCTTGGATGTGCACAGGTGGACAGAGCAGATCCTTCACAATCTAAGCAGTAACAGGTCTGGCATTGCTGGAGTCTGGGCAGTTTTCCTTCCCTGCTGTGAGACATGCACATGTGCTTATTACAGTGCAGCTAGAATATGTGTAATTTTATCTTCCTGACTTTCCAACCAGTCTGTTACTGAAAAGGACATGTGCTTAAGGCCATTGAGTTATTTCACTTTATTTAAGTGCTTGTTGCAAACAAATCCTTTATTAAAATTAAATTTGCATCTCCCCCTTTTTTAAAATAAAAAGCATGCCATAGAATTGAAAGTAAAATAGGTTTATGTTGGTCCTGTATTGGCACAAAATTTTTTCATTCAGTGTTGATACAATGCTGCATACACAAACACACTGATTATATGCTAGCAACTTCTGTTCCAGGGTTGTTTGAGGACAAGGGATTGGGAGTTAGTGGAGATAAAGCAGTAAAGATGTCTGCTCAGTATGCAAGAGTAGTTTGAAAAAGCAAGTTGGATGCTTGAGTGAATTCAGTAAGAGCAAGGA
This sequence comes from Eopsaltria australis, assembly GCA_034509425.1. NCBI lineage: Eukaryota > Metazoa > Chordata > Aves > Passeriformes > Petroicidae > Eopsaltria > Eopsaltria australis. Next base: position 4,073,697 of record JAVTVJ010000012.1, on the reverse strand, counting down.
AAGCACGACAATGCATTAAACACTATATGCCCTCATGTAGTTTAGAGTCCTTATTTTTCCCCCTGACTTACAAAAAGCATCACAGATATTGAAGCTTCAAGGTACTTAAGATGCTTAGAAATCTGATGAGCCACAGAATGGTTGGTTCAAGGAGCAGAAGCCAGCGAGATGATTTGAAATAACCATGCCGATTGTATAACATAATTGAACTTTTTCAGCCTTTTACATTGATTTGCACTGCTGCTAGCAGCCACACTTAGGTAGCCTGTCAGTGAGTTGCTTTATGGAAGAATTCACACAGATTTTACCTGGTGCTTTTGGTCTCGGTGATTTACAAGGGAGATCATTCTGACTGCTCCCATTTTATGTGGGGAAAAGGAGCTAGTAAGGAACAAAGCAGCCTGGTCTGGTGGAAGGTGTTCCTCTCCATGGCAGGGGAATGGAGCCAGATGATCTTTGTTCTCTTCCAACCCAGTCGTTTCTATGATTCTAAGGGGTTTGCACTACAACACTTGGCAGATCAGAGCCAGAAACAGCTGTAGGAACTCAGGTTTTCTGCACTCCAATTTCTGTTCACAGTCTGCCCTGCTCCTGATTCTGTCTTTTGTTCAAGAGGTCACAAGTTTGGTAATTTGTTTACCAAGGCAGCTACAAGGCAGTAGTTCAGATGAAGGAGGCAGCAAGCATCTGTAAGTTCTAAAACCAGAACAGACTTGAAGGAGATGGACATAAATACTTTTATGCCCTAAAAGGATATATAATTGACTGCCAGAGAAAGTAAATTTTTATTAGATATTGTTTGAAAAGGACTGGATAGTTGAAGAGACAATGTTTTGCCTGTTTGCACAGACTGAGAAGTGACAACAATTGTGGATCAGGTGCAGACTGAAAAATAGGGAATTAATTTTACCAGCTTGAAAACCACTGTGCAGTTGTCTGGAGGCATTGTAGTGGTCTTATTTCTTTGGGAATGCCAGATACTTTCCACTGAAAACTCAAATGCTCAAATTTATTGAAATAACATTGTATTTTCTCCTTATAATGAACTATATCCACTTTTAATGGTTTTAGAATATATTGAATAATCAAAGCTAAGTGCCTCATAAGCGGAAATTTTTGTGCTACAAAAATTCAAATGAGCTAAAATAGTTTTTCTGTTTTCTTTTCTCCTCAGTTCTTCTAGTCCAAAATGTACAGCGTGTCAAGAAAGCATAGTGAAAGATAAGGTATTGTTAAAATCATTTTTTATTCAAGGGTATTGAACTGTGTAGTGTACACGAGTTGTGCTACTGTTATGTGGTAATTATTTCATAAACCTAATAAGCCACCAAAAAAAGGTAGGTTTGTCATAAGACCTAAACCATGCATTTTTACAGAGGAAGGTGGCTCATTTTTCCTGTTAACCTCATGGTAGAAAACGTGTCAGCTCCCTCCCAAAAAGTCCAGACAGGTGTCACATCCCGGATTCTTAGCTGGGAGCTGCAGCAACGCATTGCACTTGTCCTCCCATCAACCAAGAGTATGATAAGAAATATTCCATCTCCTGTAGATGCAGGGATGTGACAGGTCTAGGTGAAGACTGCTTCTGATTTGGCTTTAGACCAGTGGCTGCTGTTTCACTCATCTCTTTTACAGCGTGGTGTTCAGTGAACCACACTGCTAACAGTGAGGAGTTACAGTAATGGTAATGGAATCAGATTATTTTGTATATGAATAAGTTATTTCAGTGATACCCTCTTCACTGTTTTTCACGTCAAAACTTTTTGCAGCCTTTGAAAGGTTGAGGGTAGAAAAACAACTTGGCTTAGTACATGGTTTATGTGGTTTTACATTATTGCTAAAGCGTTCAGTAAATTATTTGTGCTAATAGTCTTCCTTGCCTAAATGAATACTTCTGTTTGTAACCATTTTCAAGAAAGGGTTGATGGGTACATTCATCTCTCCTTGTTTTAACCCAAAACAGTTCTCTGAACAGTGCTCAGCGTTATTTGGTTTTGACACAGATGGACTCTCCAGCAGCTCAGACCAATAATCATGATGCCTAATTTATTTGTTCTTTTAACTCTGACCTTCTGGCTCTCAATATACATGAATATGTACATTTGTTATGAAATTTCAAGTATCTCTAAAACAGGAGGACAAGGAAACCAGTGTATACTAAATACCTCTTAGGCTAACTGTGCAAATCATTGTTTTTCATTAAACTGGAAACCTCTCTTCCCACAGCATGCTGAAGTCCTAAATCACAGAAATGCTTTTAGATAGTCTTTGAGGAATTTTAGAAGTTGTCTTCCTACTTCAACTTCTGTCAACATAACCATGAATACTAACCCTGTGAATTACTTTGGAAAAGATACTGCAGCATAGGCAATTGATTATTTAAATGAGACTTGTTGATTCATTAAACTTCCCACATGCTTCTGAAAAGTAAATAGAAATCAGTGACCTGTGTCAGATGAGATCAGATGAGAATGATTGCAGTGTTTCCTTCTTCACTGATACTGGGGACAGATTCACATTCACTGTGGGCAGGTGTGATCATAATTCTTGGTTAAGTGTTAGCATGCAGAACCATTCTGTAATTACAGGAGTGCTGCAGTGTACACAGTGTCACAGGAGTCTGTTTATCAGAGAAGCAGTCATAGGTTGGGCTTGGTTCTTAAGTTGTTTCTTAATGGCCATTAAAGCAGTTGAAAAATAATTAGAAGTTTATCTCTTTGGTTTTGAACTTTAAAATAGCAGTAATGTGTCTGTCTCTAGTTCCTGCCTTCCACAGTTGGGCTTCTTGAGAGTTCAGTTCCCACAAAAGGTGTAAAACTCAAACCCCAAGCTCTCTATTTGTAAATTCTTCCAGTTTTATTGTGGATAAAAAAATGCTGAAAGTGCTCGTGAACACTAAAAGGGAGAGATAGTTAAAGCCTGCTTATTTGTGAAATAGAATAACCTCCTTCAGTCCAAAACCTTAGAAAATATCTGCAATTGTGTGTTACCACTGCAGTGCAAGTAGGTATTCCAGCCAACCAGTCTAGTAATTTTGGGACCACCATCCATGAAAAGCTTCCCCTCTGAACCATTGTGTTTTGAGTCTTCTGTCTCATGGTATTGTGCTTAATACAGCAGCTCCCCAAACAATGGAGAGAGTTCTAGCTTGGGCAAGCCTGATATTGGCAAGCAAATAGCAGCAAATTTAGTCCTTTCTTTACTTTTCCCTTTGTTGTGTTTATAGTAAAACTGATATAGTAGTGGAGTATCTGTCCAAATATTCTCTTTCATTGAGCTGCTTCACAGTGGCAGAACCTCAGTGTTGAGCACATTCTAGAACAATTGAATAGCAGGATTTTGTTTCTGGCACATAAAGCTAGAATTGAATGACACTGCTGTAGCTGAATTGCATGGCTTCTACTTTATTTGAACTTGCATGTCCTTGAGTGGTTTTCAGTTTCTAAAATGAAGTGATTTTTTGATTTTTCAGGTATTTAAAGATAATTGTTGCAGGAGAGAGCTACTTGGCCTTCAAATATACTGCAGAAATGAAAACAAGGGCTGTAAGGAACAGCTGACTTTGGGTCAATTACTGGTAAGTTAATCTTAACAGTCATGAGCTTTGAGTTCAAGAATGAGGAAAAATACTTAAAAATTAAAATCACAGTCAGTTTCTTAACTTGCTCACACTGGTGGTTAGTTTTATTTATAAATATTACAATAAATTTAAATTGTTTTGAAACTCAGCTTTTTGATGAACTGTAAGGAATTGTAAAAAATCATGTGAGTGTCTGGCACTAAAGCTTGGAAACATAAATGGATGAACTAAATGAGAAATGGAGTGAGAAATAAAATAGTGAAGAATCTTAATGTATACTTGACAAATGTGAGAAATTTGATTTCTATTTTGGTGTGGTTTTATTTTTATTTATTTTAATCCTCTCATGTAAATGTGTGTATTTAAACCTTTGGTTTCTCCAGAGTTGTGTAAAATAACCTGTAACTGTTCTGGTGAAGGCATGAGACAGCAGTAATTCAGTAATTCAGCAGTTGTATGGTTTGGCTGCACAGCAGTTTGCAGTGAGATGTGTAGGTTCTTGCTTTGAGTGAGCAGGCTCAGGTACCTGAACAACTTAAAGCAGCATCTATGTTTATGTGGAATAATACACCTTGAAAAAGAGTGCTTACCTTTGCTTTAAATAGCCTGTGTGGAATTTTGTGCTGTGTTAGAATGCTTTTAGTGTAGAAGTAGTTCATGTACATCCTGTAATACAGTGAAATCAGCTGTCCAGGTTAAGGGGCTGCACTGTCAGAAATGTATTCCTGAGTAGATTTGTCAGTGTTTGCTTTTGTGTGATGCAGTTCACAAAATAACTTCTCTTACTTTGCTTCTGAAGTTATTTTATGTTCAATGTGTTCACAGAAGACATGCACAAAACTTAATTGGATTGACTTTTTTTTTTTTTAATCTTTCAGATGCATTTGAGAACTGATTGTCAGTTTGAAGAACTCCCATGTCCTCGTGCGGATTGCAAAGAAAAAATACTGAGAAAGGATTTGCCAGACCATGTAGAGAAGACCTGTAAATACCGGGAGACAACCTGTAAATACTGTAAAAGCCAAGTCCCAATGATTATGTTGCAGGTGCAGTATTTTCTTGTGTATATACATCAGTTAATGTGAAACAATAACTCTTCTTGTCCTTCTCTGTAGCTGCCAAAGGAGCTTTGGCCTCTCAGCCAGAATTAATAATTCAGAAAAGAAAGTAGGCTGGCTTTCAAAACATGTATTTTTTGCTGCAAAAAAACCTGCATTGAATAGGAAATATTTTCTTTATTTTTATGTTCAGATACTGCATTTTACAAAGTTCAGATCCACTGCCTGGATACTGAAGTTAATTTTGCTATGCTTTTTAGATTTTTTACAATTTAGAAGTAAATGCAACTACCATAATAACAATCAAATAATGTGCAAGAAAAGCAAAAGCATTGCAATTGATTGGAAAAACAGCATCTTATACATAATCCTTCTTGGGTACTGTGTGATCTGTTATGGGAGGAAGGGAAAAATGTAAAAGGAAATTGTATCTTGCCATAACCAGCAATGGTACATGGCATGCCTAGGATGAGTTACTGCTGTTCTTGGCATCAGAGTAGCTTGTCTGATAGGCAGCATATTTGAAGTTAGAATTACAGAGCAGAGGTTGAGAAAGTCATGCTTATTTCACACACAGAATTGTAGCTTGACTGTTTGTCTTATTTCAGATTGAAAGGCATTATGCTGAATCTATCTTGCTATAATTTAAACATTTTTTAAAAAAATCTGTCTACATAGTTTCTGTAGTTTGATGGTCTTTGGATCTCACACCTTCTTACTGTAGTAAGAGTGATGAAAATTCCATTCTCATTTGTGTTCTTGTGTATTGTTTATTAGGTGAAGTCTGGCAACCATGTTGTCTTTGCATGGAGATGTTGTTACCCAAAGGGATAGGTAGAAACTCACCAAGTTCTGGTTTAGATTTGGCTCTCAGTTATTTGAGTGCACACTTGCAGGGGCTGGCAGTTTAATAACTGTTCCTTACCTAAGGTGGCTGACCTATGGAAATACACAGAAAAAATTAAGTCTGCCCTGTATATGTTCTTGTACATTCTGATACAGAGGTGAAAGTGTATTTAGGTGGATTATGGATGCTGTGCTCCCAGAATTATCATTAGGCTGGGGATTGGTATGAGGCAAAAAGTGATACTAAAAATGTGCAGTGTCTTAACAGACAGAAGCAGTGGGTATTAAAAATGTACTGCAACCTGGATTGACTGATATTTTGGGGGGGTTTTATCTAGATTTTTAAAAATTCGGTGGTTATAGAAATACAGATGGGTTTCTTTGTTGTGGTGTGATTAAAATGTTACCTTACTACACTTTAGTAATAAGAATCAGAAGCTTAATGACACTGTACATTTGAATCTTAGAATCACAGAATGGTTTGGCTTGGAAGGGACCTTAAAGATCATCTTGTCCCAACCCTTCTGCTGTGGGCAGGGACATCTTTCACTCGACCAGGTTGCTCAAAGCCACATCCAGCATGGCATTGAATGCTTCCAGGGATTAAGCATTCACAATTTCTCTGGAAAATCTGTTCCAGTGCCTCACCACCCTCACAGTCTAGAACTTCCTAATATCTAATTTAAACTTGCCCTATATCAGTTTAAAGCCCTTCTCCCTTGTCCTGTCTCCACATGCCCCTCTAAAAAAGTCCCTCTTTGGCTTTCTGTAGGCCCCTTTAGGTACTGTAAAATTTATTTTGACTTCTCGTTTGGGTTTTGTCACCGCGTTGACAAAACTGGGCTTTTAGAGATGAACTTGAGTTCATCTCTAGGTTCTGTAGCCTAGAATTTTCTCTAATGTAATAATGACTGAAGCTGGCCTCAGTGACTTGAACTGAAAACGGAGATAGGGGGAGCAGACTGAGTATAAAGGTATGCAAATGGAAACAAAAAATTTTACTGGAGAACCTGTGGTTCATGTCTTCATAGAATCCCGTGACCCGTGGGGTAGGAAATCCCCGCTGTTGGAGGCAGACTCCAACAAGTTAACAACGTTAGTAGAATGCTTTTACAGATTGCATTTGTCTTGCCTGCATGTTCACTCGGTGACTTAGACTCTCAATGTTCTTTTGTTCAAACCATCTAAAAAGTTAGGGTTTCTTTTTGTCACAAATCTACCTTTTCCATCCTGTACCTCCTGACAGATAAAGATGGTGCATTGTTAAAATGGAAATTAGTAGTCTGAGATGGTTCTGGATTACTGTATTTTTCTGTGTATAATCCACAAAGCTACTTGGAAGTGCTTGTCCTGTAAAACTTATACTTAGGCAGCAGTAGTGTGACATGGATCTGGAAGGACAGCACTGCTCGTGCCTGGGCTCCTCCCTGAAACCCTGGCCTCAAACCAGACCCTGCCCAGGCAATCTGGGTCTGAAACACAGCTGAACTGACTGGGACAGCCACTGGGAAGACCCCAGACATTGTCCCTTGGTCCCTGTCACTGCTCTGGAGCCAGACATGTTCCTAATGTGGCACTGGGTTTTCTGGGAGCTGTGTTCATATCCTGCCTTGCCCTCATCTGTGCTGGGAGCCCTGCATGTGTGGTTTGTACTGGTTTTGGCATTTGGCTTTATGTGCTCAACTGGGTGAGTTTAGATTAGGTGGGGGAGAGAGTTCAGCCACTGGGCTGGGATTACTCTGGTATATCCTGCAGTCACTAGAAAGGCTTGTCTTGGCTTCAGTGGGTGGACACTGGGATGGGGAGCAAGGAAGGAAATGGAGAATGCTGAAAAGTGGCATGTTGCCTTTTTATCGTGAACCAAGACTCAGTGTCACAGCCTTTGTCAGATGGTTTGGGTAGGTTAGAGAACAGGGTTAGGGAATTAAAATTAGGGAATGAATATTAGAAGGGAGTACTTTTCTGGGATTGTAGTTGATAAGTAACTAAGGAAGTGTGTAGGGCATTAGGCTCCTAAAGCCATGTGGTTGTGTGTGATGTCTCCCTTCAGCACAATTCCAGATGTGTTCAGAATGAGGGGCCCAGGTCCAGCTCTTGGCTCTGAGCACGAGTGGTGCTTTGGGACTCTGCTTGTCAGAAGAGCATCACTGTCTACCTGACAGGCTGTCCTGAGGAGAGGGGCTGGCATTGCTCCTGGCTGGGTACCTTGGGATTGTGCCACATCCCAAGTGAGGGTGTGAGTGGGGGACATGGCAGGGTAGATGGGTCAAGACAATGCTTGTTTCCTGCTTTGAAAGGAGGAGATAAAATTTCAAATAGTGGCAGATTTATGCCAGAATTCTGACCAAGGCCCTTCACATCTTGGAGATCAGATCTCCTTTACGTCTTTGTTTTGTTGCAAAAATTAGACCTGGTTACTGGGCAAAAAGGGCATGCTATTTGTTCTTCCCTTTCTAACAGGCTTATAAATCTAGAGCTTTGTTTCCTTTGCCTTCCTCAAGTACCAGAAATGAAGCAGTGTGTTTCAAGTTGAATGGGACGTGTCACTTGACGAGAAACGGATTTTTCATTTTGTTGAGAAAACTGAGAGGAAATGTAAATTCAGTTATCTTGGGCCTGACTTTCTTCCCTCACTGGGGTGATAGGGTTTGACAGCTATGCTGAGATACCTGTCATCTAGATTCAGATTAAAATCCCTGCCCAGAATCATGATGTGTAACAGTGAGACTTAGTATCAGGTGTTTGGGAATCAGATTAGAAAAGAATTGAAAGGGAATATCCGTACATAGGTAAGAGAATCCCTGAGAGTGGGCAGTGTGCATTTCTGAAGAACTTTTCCATGCTCTATACACCCTTACTAGAAAGGATGTCTGCACTGGTTCTGCTTGCTCTTCAAGTTGCCCAATTTTGTGAGTAATTGTTGGGGATTAAAACTTGAGTTTTACTACTGTTTCATTGTTTGAAGTAAAAACAATAAAATGGCAAGCAAGTAGATTTGTTTTGCATGGGAAAACACAAGGGAAACCCTTGGTTTTGCTTCAGAATATCAACACCTCCATCAACATCAAAAGTATAAACTGATGTTTGAGCAATTGCAGTAGTGTAACTGTGCAATTGGGAATAACATAGAAAAAAATCTTGTGGGATTCTAAATTCTTGTAAAATGCTTTTCTTTGCAGGTAAGTCCTCTCCTAATTAAAGAGCAAAATCTGATTTGTGGTTTGTTTGCTTTTTTCCCTCTGTAGAAACATGAAGATACAGACTGCCCATGTGTCATGGTTTCATGTCCTCATAAATGTAGTGTTAAAACACTCATGAGGAGCGAGGTAAGAAGTCCTACCCAGTGTTGTGCTGAAAAATTAAATAAAGTCTTCAGTAAGATCTCGCAAGAATTTTGCCAGAAGCCGTTTCCTTGTTAAAATGTGAGATCTAAGGAAAAGCTTTTTCTACCACACAGTTAAGTGTGATAACACTCAAATATTTTTAATGATTCTATAAAAACTATTTAAAAAGGAGCAGTTTCTTAATTTTGAGTCATTATTACACTTGGCTTGTCCAAGATTAGCGCGTGTCCTTCCTGCTTTCGTTTTTACTGGCTCTCCCCCTGCCCTTCCCTCATTTCAGCACCACAGAGCAGCATCTTGGGCTAGTTAGCTTATATTAAAATAAAAATACACAATTAAAATTCAGTGCACATTGATGAGAGTTAGTAGCACTATAAAAATAATATAGATGTGTACTTTCATGGAAAAACATAAATTACAGTTAAATCTATTAAATTTTGGGGAAAAAATAGTAACTGATACTTAGGGAAATGATGTAAGATTAAGGTTGAGTACAGCACTACAACAGCAGATGCAACAATGCATAAAAATTTCTCCTAATGTATAGAAGCTTCCAGTAATAGGTAGATGAAAAAATTTTAAAGCCTGGCTTTGAAGGGATCCATGTTCTTGTACATGAAAAGATAAAAGCAGCATCTGTCAAAATCAAGGTACTTAATTTTTCCCTAAAAGTAGAACTTAGCAAGTTTAGAGAAGAACTTACTGAAGTCTTCATCACTCAGTAAGCCTCTTTCAAGGAAAGTGAAGTTTCTGATCTGAGGATGAGCTTTTCTGTTTCCTCTGCTACTTACTTCCTGGCTTGGATTCGTACCATTTTTCAGTTGCACTTGTAAATTATTAATCGTGGCAGAGTGCACAAGGCACATAAGGCTCCTGCCAAAGTTTAATGCAGTCTTTTCCTCCAAGATAATGAAATATAAAACATATGCTAGGTACTGTATTTATTAAGAGAAATTGAGCTGTTAAGAAAAGAGAAAATACATATACTGACCAGCCCTACCAGTGCTTACTTCCAAGATTAGATCCTGGTCTGGAGGACTTTGGCTTATTCTTAAACCCTGACTTCAGCAGTTACTTTTAGAAGAGATGTGTCTGAGTGCTTGTAAGAACTGAACCATTAAAACCTGGATTGTTACACACACATTCAGAACTGGGTTTGAAACCATGGGTAGAAACAGAAGTTTAAACAGCCCTTTGCCCTGCATCATCTGTTGCTGTATGTTGCTTAATTTTTTTTCTAATACTGTGAAAATGTATATACTACTTGGTTGCATGGTTAGGAGCAACAAGTCTAATGCAGAAAATGGGAAAATGCCTGCCTAACAGTTTGAGAAAATTCAGTAGTGTACAAGTGGATATCTTACTGTAGAATCAAAGGCAATTTTCGTATTTAATTCATAACTCTTTGGCAGACTTCTGGTTTTGAGAAGTTGAAAAACGTGGTGTTCTTGTAAAACCTGTTAGACCACACGTCCCTTTCTTACTTGCTCTTATTGTTTTTCCACTACATGTCTTTTGAAATGATACTGTGAATTTCTGCAGGTAGTGTTTAGAGCACAGTAGTTGTGAATCAGAGATGGGTGACCAATGGCATCTCGGTATGAGATTTTAAAGACTCTCTTGTCTGTTCCAGAGCTACACATTCAGAGCAGTGTTGATTCTCCACTTCTTTCCAGGGAGGTGGATGAGCTGAGTCATGTGGGGCTTAAAGTGTGGGAATTTCAAATGAGATTCTGCAACCCTAAAGAGTGATGCCAGCTGAGGAGCGAGGCTCCTGTCTGCTTTGTGGGAAACACAAACTGCAGACTCTGTTCCTGAAAAGCAGGTGTTTCTTAGGCTGTCCTTTCCAAAAATGTCTCTCTGCTCCAACTTTTAGGCAGTTTGCTTCCAGCTGCTGCCATCTGTGCTGCTGCTGTCCATATATATGTATATGCTGCTGTGAATTGGTTTATTTTTAAATGAAAAGTGGTCTGTGCTCTTAATAATCCAAGATATTGGACTAAATCTCAATCTGTGAAAAATGCAGGCATTTTACTAATCAGTTTTAATCCTGTGTACTGCATTTTTTTAAAGTTACTTAACTGTACCTATTGTAAAACTCTGTGTCTGTTTCATGCAGTACTTGTTTAGTCTTTTTTGTGTAATTTAACTGTAAATTTAGGCACGGAGGATTGCATGTTATGTTTTGAAAAGTTGGTTCCTCATGAAATTAGGATTAGAAAAAAATGTACTTTACTACAGTGAAACTGATCTTAAGACTTGCTCAGAGCACCAGAAAAAAAAAAACATTTTGAGAAAAGATTAGCCATTCACTAAAGTCAAATGAAATCATAGTAGACTATGTTCTTTCTGTTTGTTTTGGTTTTTTAAATTGGGTTGCCTATTGAAATAGTCTTTGGTAGAAGTTTCACTGTATATTAAATGTATCACACTGTATACTGTATTGGCATGTGCGTGTGGTTTACATATGTGTATATACAGAATTAGCACTTGAGATCAGACTGGAGAAAATATACACATGTGTGTTGTATGTTCTGCAAATGGCACACAATACAAACCTGGTAACCTCTGCCCTTTATGTTATCATGCAAAACTCTTTTTGCCAAAACTCACATTTTTTTCCTATTGCAGTTGAATGCACATTTGTCAGAATGTATTAATGCCCCAAGTACCTGTAGTTTTAAGCGTTATGGCTGCACTTTTCAGGTCAGTATATAACAATTATACTTCCCAATTGATGAAAGTCTGCAAATAGAACCTAATTATTTGACATAAAAGTTCTGGACTTCTCTAGTTTAGGTTAAGAAAATCATCCAGTTGCACCAAGTGATTATACAGGAGGTGTTTGATTTTTGCATTTTAAAAACAAACAACATGAAAAGCCCACACATTCCTGCAGTGGTTTGGGAATTCAGTTATTAGGTGTATCTTGTTGAAATAGGAATGTGACACATTTGAAGAACTTGTTAACTTAGGATAAGAAGAAAGTCTCTTTAGTTCTTCAGAAGATGGATTAGTAACTTCAGTTGTTTCTGTGAAAGCATTTTCTTGAACTAAGTATGTTTATATTTTCTCTCATTTGTGTGTCTTAATATTTTTAATTGAGGTTAAACATAGGTTAGCACACTTAAAACTTGTATTTTTATGTGCATTAATATGTCTGTGTGCACATAGGTGTATAATCAAAGCATGAAATTTATTTTTTAAAAGAAGTTTTAGATTTTAATCCTGGCAATCCCTGCAATATTTAAAAAAATAAAATAAGTTAAACTTCAGAGTTTAGTTTCAGTAGCATTATTCAAGTCTCTTCCAATATTCTGCTTCCCTTACCATATATCCTGGGGAATTTGGATGCTTATGCAATGAAAATCTTAGTCAGGACATTTCAGAAATCACTGACAGGAAAAAATGGCATTTATCTGATAGAATGATTCATTGGTTAGCCTGTGGCTATTTAAAGAGACAAGGACTGTAAGGAGCAACACTTCTCAATAGATGATGTCCTGCAGGTATTTCCAGGTTCTTAAATAATGAGCATTCATCTTTTCAAGTGTTAACAGCAATGCTCTTAGTGTTAGAACTGATCAGTGCTGTAACCCTGCCCACTGTTATGTTGTACGTATTGCCATTCATTTTATGTATGTATATGTGTGCATATATGTACATATATCCACATATATATTATTAGTATTTTATATAGAGTACATACCTTGAGGATCATTGAAACCCTTTCAGTTGCTTTGCAGCACTATCTGCCATCAAAGCTAATACTCTCTGCATTGCAAAGCACTTACTGAAGCAGGTGTAATGCAACACCATACAAAGGAAGCAATGTGGTCTGCATCTTATGTACTCTGTATATAATCTATGTGTGTTCTGTAAACTCTTTATATAGTGGTTATTTGTAACAGCACTCTTAGGTTGTGCAGAGGCAGCAATATCTGGATATCACAGAACAATCATGGTAACATCTTAAAGATGACAAAATAGGCATTGTAATAACTTGTAGTTTATAAAGCTGGCAGTTTCCAGTGATGATAAATTTATCTTAAATATTTGTCTTTAATATTCAGCTGAAGGAAAATGTAGTGCTTATGAAGCTGTTAATGAAGTAGAACAGAAGATTTAAATTACAGTTAGTGGAATTGGAAGTTTTAGATTTTATATGACTCAAGGGTTTTATTGTGCTTTGTTTAGTTCAAAGCTACACAAAAGACTCTAAAATACAATTCATTTTGTAAATCTTGTTCATCTTTATTGCTTCTGAGTTATCAAGCACACTGGATGGAGATACATAGCAGTTGTATAAAACACTTGCTATATGAAATGTATTCCTGATTTTTGTAAATACCCAAGTAGATTTCCCTTCTCTCTGCAGTTCTGCAACGAGCACCTGTGAACCAAAATATGTAGTGTTGGTTCGATGTCTTTATATACTCTTTCTTTGTAGGTTTAAAAGAAGTGGAATTGGCTAAAATGTATAAATTCTTTGTTGTCACAGGGAACAAACCAACAAATTAAAGCACATGAAGCCAGCTCAGCAGTGCAGCATGTTAACTTATTGAAAGAGTGGAGCAATGCTCTAGAAAATAAGGTATATCTTCTACTCACTTCTAATTTTCATTGACTTCTTTAAATCATATAAAAGTACTGGAAGAAGCGCTTTTTTCCTGTTTCACAGCTGTTCAACATTACAGCTAAAGCACCAGTAGGCTTCAAAAGCTATCAAGGCATTTAGCATATCTTTGTACCTTTGTTATATAATAAAATGCTGTGAAAAACTTGGCTTCACAACTCCATGGACAATTTTCCTCATTGATAACTTCATTTTAAAACACTTTCCTCACATAAATGAACAGTTCAGTATTATATTTTCCTCTCTGAGCTGCCTTCCTACAGAACAGAGGGTTCAGAAAGCCATGGCAGCACTATGAGCTGTATCTTTGCCACCTCATAATTTTTCCTGACATAACTTTAGAAGTGTGTCATAAACTGGTTGTTTGTTTTATTTCTTTTTCTTCTTGCTCTCCAAACTTAAAGACCTGCACAGGTTAATTAAATTGAACATACTGTAACTCATGGGCATGATGATGTCTGCTTTATTGCTAGGCAAGCATGAAGTTCATGTTGTAGTGTTTCCTTGGGACTCCAGGTTTTAAATTGTTTGGGATTTGGGAGATGCTGGGAGTTGTATCAGCTATGATCTTGTGAATGAATTTGAATGACTTAACCACCTGTTCTGAAAATAAAATTCAAGGCTTTGATTTAAAAATACAAAACTTCAGAGCAAATTACTGTTTTCTTGAATCCTTTTGAAAAAGTCTTACATAGACATCAAACTAATGTTTCTGTATTTTTAGGGAAAAGAAGATCCCAGAATTACCAAACTATTCTACAAATGCAGGCAGAACAGTCAGGAACCCCTTCAGACTTTTCTCAAATGAGTTCATAAGTAGCAATTGCAGTGTAAGTTCAGTGGCACTTAGGATGTGACTTCTGTCTTCTCAGAGCAGACCACAAGCTAGAGTTTAGCAAAGTCTGTCTAGAAAGCATATTCCCTTCTTGGCCTGCAGAGATCTCTTCTGCCTGGGTCTCCAGCAAGGTCCTGCAGCTGCAGGAGGTATAGTTTTAAAGCAGACATTAACTGGAACAGTGCACTCTGCTTTTTGCCCCCAGCAAGTTTGTTCTGAACTGCTTGGTTTTGAACTTGAAGCCTCTTAAGGAAGTCATTGAACCTGGGAGAGGCCTAATACACTTTCTTTTGATAGAATTTTTCTGTAGGTAGGTCTTAGTTTGACAATCCATAACATTACTTAAGTCTGTTTTTGCATGTGGAACTTTGTCAATGTAGGAACTTAACGTTTTTCAGTTTTGAGAGATACGGATTCATATCCTTAGTTCGTTTTTCATTAGTCTGATGAAAATGACACAATTTATTTCACATCATAGGAAAAAACCCAAGTTCCCTGTGACTTGCAGAATAGATCATGTTCTGCCTTTTGTCAGTGTCCTGAGAGGTGCTTTGTCATTTAAAAAATGCCCAGTGATTCTATATTTGTCTCTTACAGACCTTAGAGACTATACACTTTACTACTGTTTTATGTTCAACTTTTGTTTCAACTTTCATTTAGGACATAACTGCTTATCATAGTGTGTCCATTTTTTTGTTTTTTTTTTTACTTCCTGCTTTGTAGACTCCTTCCTATTCATAATAAAGAGTTGAATCACTGGAAATCCCAAGCCAGTGCCAAGTTACCAGAATAGCTAACCACATGTCATATGTCAGTGACTTTTTTCTAGGGAAGGGTAACAAAATGATTTGTGACTTCATTGCTGTGCCCTTCTTGGAGGAGAACATTAATCAATGCACTGAAGATCAACAGTACAAAGTCAACTTGGCTGATGGGTATCTCAGAAATCTTAGCCCTGCTGCACTCAGGGGAGGTCTTCTTAGTTTGTGTAGGGTCGAGATTTCATTTGGGGTTCTCTCTGTGATACGTCTGGAGGGGAAAGGAGAAGTTGCCTTCTCCCAGTCACCACATTCTTTAACAGTGCATGTGGAGTAGGCAAACTGAAAGTCTTCAGAGCTGCAAAGCTTGTGCTAAGTTAGGAGTTTGCTATTGAATGGTGCTGGTGGCAAAGAGTAGTAAGAGAAGGTCAGATGTAAAATCTTAAATCAAAACTGTGTGGGGGGAATTAAAATTCAGTGCTTTTTTCACTCTGTGATGGTGTAGAATTGCAGAATGAACTCCCACAGTTTTGTAATTTTGAAAATAATCAGTTGAACGTAATTTTGTGGTTTCATCACATTCTTAATAAAAACTGGTTTTTTTCTGTTTTAAATATGGGACCTGTTTGAATGGAGTTTCTTATGGCATAAGGTTTTTTCCATTCTTCTTCAGTAAGCAACAATAAGCAACAGGTTAATTTGCAAAATTGCTGAATAAGAGCATGCTTTTTCCTAGGTATATTTCAAATATGCTAATGAAGTAAAGGAAGCTGATGCAATTTGTAATTAGATGCTGTGTTTCCTTTACCCTTTTTTAAACTGAAGTTCCAAAGACTTACGCTGAAACCGTAGTTGGGAAATTATTTAGCATTAAATATTTTTTTTTATTCACAAATCACAGCCAAACTACAATTGCTGACTTAGCAATGACAGTTCTGTATGATTAAGGACTGCAGGACATAATTATACTTTTCTTGTGTTCTGTAAAACTGCGTGGAAAATCTCAGAACAAGACAGGCCCACGTTTTGTAACTTGTACAAAAATGGAAATGTAATGCCTAGTGACCCAGAGTGTAACTGCCTTGTGATTGGGAGGCCTGGGGAGGAAACAGTGAGAAAAGGGAAATGTAAAGATCACAATTAACTAAAGAACTCTGATTCATTAAGGAAATGGAGGATGCAAAAAAAAAAAATGAAGGGTCCACCCAGCAGATCTTAAATATCTGGGAGGCAGAGGTACTGATTTAAATTTAAGCTTGTTCTTCAAAATTTTTTCCAGTACCTAGGCATGCATTCCTGCAGCCTCAATATTGCTTCTCTCTCTGCACTGACAAACGTAGCTTTGTCTCATTTCTGTTGGGATTCTTTTGCCAGTTTTTCCATGTATAAAGTGCAGAACCAGCCTGTGTGTATATGCACACATACTGTACTGTACTATACTGAAGAGTAGATACCCACACATATATTATGGTATCTCTGTATTTTTGGGCCCCTGTCTAATGAACTTGCTGGATGCCTGTGGACTTTGACAGTCCTTTGTCTAGTTTAGGCTGGTTCAGAGATCTGAGATTAATTACCTTTTCAAACAGGCTGGATTCTGCTAGGAATGCAGTGACACATCAGGGATTTGATGATGGTGTCTGATTAGAGGGCAGTTAGGAGGATGGAATTCTGCAGTGGCACCCACATCAGAGGTGTAGAGGGCTTAACCTCAAACTAGCACCTGTAATAGAGGCCAGGGAGGAGATTTTTTTGAGAACATGAAACATCCCAAGTAATTGGTCTTGATGTGAAACGTTTATCAAGATTTTTTTGTGTCTGAAATGATGCTGCTTCATATCCGATAAAGATCTATCTGTGGAACAGTCAGGGCATGTCCAAACATCATCTTGTGCCAAGTGTTTGTTTTCTACATTTTTGCTGCTGAATAGTCTTGCCTGGGGAAAGAGTAGATTTCTCATAAAAGCCATGCACCACCACCAAGCAGCCCCCTTCTCCAAGGCACATTAATGAACAAGCACTCAGCAGTGTGACAGAAAATATTTACTGTATTACTTTCATCCCCAAGGAGATGTATAATACGATATTCTTTTAACAAGGCTCGTGTTTTAAAAACAGAATGAGTCACTAATGAATAAATTCATAAAATGTCAGCACAGAGAGAGAATATAATTCACAGCCTGTAGCTCTCTGGTCTTTTCTCCTAGTAGGCGCCATTGGATTGTCCTTCAAATGCATGGATCCCTTCTGTATTCACTCATTTCAAGAGTTTTCATCACCATCACATTCTTTTAAGTCAAGTCAATCCCATGCAGATGTTTTTCCTTAAGTTTGCTGTAGATCAGGATAGATTGAGTAAGTGAAGAAGATTAGTGTTCCCTGATCCAACCAGCTCAGCTTGTCTCTGGTGTCCCTTCTGTGCAGAGCTCGAGTTCTGAACACCAATTAAGAGTGAATTAGGTTGTTTCTTTCAAACTCCAAGCAACTCCCAAGTCAGTTGATGGAAACCAGGAAACCAAGCCATTAAACAGCAAGTGAATAAAGAAAATGTTGCGTTTAGACACAAGTTCTTTGCTGGTTTTGTGTCCCATCTGCACTTTCTTAAGCCAAAGTTGTACCAATGCCATACATTGGAAGTGCAGAAGTAGTTATTAGAAGGTTGGGTTTTGTTTATTTATTTGCAAGACATGGAGAGAGATTTTTATTAGGATCTTACCCCTTTCATGTGTTTAAAATAGTTTAACAAAGTTATAGGTATTTTACTAAACTTTGGCAGGAGTAATTGTAGAATTTTTTCCAGGTGGCCTTGCTCCAGAATGAAAGTTTGGAAAAGAACAAGAGTATACAAACTTTACATAATCAGATTTGTAGCTTTGAAATAGAAATTGAAAGACAGAAGGAAATGCTGCGGAATAATGAATCTAAAATACTTCATTTACAGGTAAGAAATTTAGAATCTCCCCATTAAAGCAGAAATGGTAGTAGCTTCTGTTCTGTGCCTTTACACTTGTGAAGTGAGGTGATCTAATTAAAAAGGGGGGGAAAGATTTTGCATTATTAGAGAGCCATTCTGATTTTTTTTTTCTTCTGGTTTGTTGTGTTTAATGGGGTAAGGTACTTCACTAAAACACTGCAATTGCCTAGCCTATGTAAAACAATAAACTGTTTAAAAAGAGAAAAGATTGAAAACAAAATAGAAATCTTACATGAAGAATAATCATATTTTTTTTTTACTTAAAAAAAAACATACTTAAGGAAGTACTGTCACACTGAAGGGCAAGATTAGCATCTTAAAATTGTCAACTATTACATACATTTCTACTTGCTGGTATTTTAAAAAAAATGTGAATCATGAGTGAAATCAGTCTAGTGTGGATTTAATTCAAACATACAATAATGCATTTGAATACACTTTCTAAAAATTCACATTTCTCTTGTCCTTCTGAGGAAAATGTATCTAGTTATTCCTTTGCTCATAGGTCTGAGTTTCATGTTCTGTGTTTTGCATGACCTGGCCACAAGCCAGCATCAAACTAGAAATCCTCTGGATGCTCTGGGCACTGTGGTTGGCCCAGGCTGAAATTCTTTGCTCTATATTCAGAGCTGATTTGGAACGTGGGTGCTGGGAATTTGTATTAGCTTGCATGATTCTAACCACAATTAGGGAAACCTCAGGAGATATTTAGCAAGCAATTGTGGAGGTATCATTTACACATTAATGTAGGATGTCTGCTGCTAGAATATCAGATACCTGTTGTAGCATCCACCTTAAAGGAATGTAAATAAAATTATCTTTTTCACTTACTATTCATTTCACATATAAACTGCAAATGTTGATAACTCAAGAAAGATAAAAGTATCCAAACCAGTGTGTGTCTAAAATTCAAAGGGTGGCACATTCAGGAGCTCAGAGCCTGGAGACCCTCAGTGATGGTTTATACGGAAACCTTCAAATTTGGCAGCTGCAATATTTTTCCTTACAGCAGTAATTTCTTTCTGTGACCTGGCCCACATAGTAACCAGCTTAGCCTGCTTTAGTCATTGTTACTTGTCTGATGATAGTCTGGGATATGGCTGCCTGCCTGCAATATTGCATTCTGACGCTGGGGAGCTAATCCTTGTATGTACTGATATTGGTGATTGAATCTACCAGGAGGTAAGTTAATTTGTAAGCCTGGAGTTCTTACACATGCTGTCTCAATGGCCAGCAATGAGAGTGGAAATGGAAGAAACATAAAGCAGAGTTTTTCATTATTGTCTTAAATGACAGATTGCAATATCTTTGATTTCTTCGAGCTGTAAGTGTTAGCAAAATCAATTTTCAAATGGTTGGTTTAGGAAAAAAAAAAAAAACAAACCCAAACCACTACAAAGCAGCAGATTCCAGCAGGTGGCTTTGTGGTAGTAATAAGTACTGGAGAAAATGTTTTGCTCTTTTTTCTTTTTTCTTTTTTTTTTTTTTTTTTTTTTTTTCTGTTTTTTTTTCTCCTTGCTCTTGACTTCCTCTGACCAGCTATTTCAATGTAGTTATTTTAAGCCAAACTGTATTTCAAAGCTATTTCAACCCAATTCCTTCCACTTAGTGGAATTTCCTGGTTCAGTCTGGTTGTTAAGGGTATCCTGGAAACACAACTCAATTTGTTTTTTACTGGACAACATGATCAGCCACCTTCTGTTGCCCACCAGGAGTGGAAGGAATTAGTTACCTTTTGTGAGCCATTCTTTCCCTGGGTTGTGTTGAGCAGCCGTGGTTACACAGGAGCCACAGGTGCTGCACTGACCAGTTCAGGTCTGGGCAAGGGGTGTTTGCTGAGTCCCCCAAGACCTACAGATGCCACTGATGTCTGGGACAGTTCCAGTATTGGCCTTTTCCAGGTGACCTTTTTTGGCTGGGGAGTGGCAGCAGCATCACTGAGCATCACCTGCACTGTGAGGCATCAGACACAACCGATGGGAATGCATCAAGGGAGTCTGGGCACTGGCAGGAGCCTCAGCCTTGGGATGTTTTGTTTGCAGATGAGTTTTCTGTATACTGGTCTCTAGGGAAAGTTTTTACCAAGGGTGTGTGATGCTTTTTTCGGCTGCTGTCAGGAGGAGAGGAACATTCACAATGCAGTATCCAGTCTTTCATATGGAAATGGAAGCATGTGAGTAAGCCCAGTGTAAGTGGGGACGAGGTACTGAGGGACAAAAGAAACAGTGGCCTCATGAACATAAAATGATTTGATGAGTAAGTTCCTTCAGAGGAGAAGGACATGTGATTTCTTTTCCAAGTCAAGCAGTGCCTTTTCTAGACTGTTCTTTAGCTTTTCAGTTTCACTCTATCAATTGCAATGGAAAGGTCATTACAGCTCTTCAATTCCTTGTGACATTTTCTCAGATTCTTTTCGTAAGTATAGTGCTAAAATTCTAGAAGTTGTTAGAAATACCAAACAATTTGTATTTGAAAATCAACATCAAAAGGAGCTCACAATGGATTGCCAAGCACATAACTCGGGATTAATGATCTGGAGAGGTCAGTTGCTAGAATAAAAAGTGCATGCAGAAAATTGATACCTACTTGAAAATTTATGAGTACAGTGTGACACATCTGTGTGCTTTCTAATGGAATAATTAGAATGAAAATCTCCACTGCTGCATTAAATTCAGATTTAGTACATCAGTATCTCCCAGCAGGAGCGAGGTTGACTCCCTGTAGGGTAAAAAGATAGAGATCCCACTGCTTTTTAAAAATTAAATAGAAGTCTTATTTCTGATTATTTTGTATCTCTTGAATTCTCATGTCAGGGTAGTGCAGGAGATAAAAATGCTACACGTTTGCCAGTGTGAAGCAGAAGCAGCTAAACCAGAATTGGTCATGCCTGTACAAAGGTAGAATGTTGCACAGGTTGATGGAGAGAAGTTGGTTCCTAATAACAAGTTCTGGTAAACTTCTCCCAAAAGAATAGTTTACAATTCTTCTGTATATTTAGCACTTGCCCAGTTCATGTAAAAATGTGATTATTTGTTTAGTTTGATGCTGTGTTAGTCCAAAGAGGTGCAAGCTGTGAGGCACTGTGCAAACCCCCGGCCATGCTACTGTTCTTGCCTTGGAGAGTTCATGTTTGCTATGAGTAAAGGAAAAATATCAGACTTGGGCATATTTTGAGTTTACTTTTGCACATTAACTGTGAGCTAGTGGCCAGATCTTTAGGTTCTGCTCTCACCACATGCATTCAGGCCATGCTGTGGTGTGTTTATCTATATATATGGCTAACAGCTCTTGCGTGCTCTATTGTCTGATTACCATCAGCCCAAGTGGGAGGGTGTGACTGTGTTGGTAGGTGGTGTTTAGTAAGTCCTGGCAAGCTGCTTCATACATTTACTGGGCCCATACCCCTGGCATTTATGATTCAGTGCACAGTTTTCATTCACAAAGCTCTAATTCTGGAAGTGAGAGATACATAACTTGTTTTAAAGCATGAACATAGAAATAAATAGTTAGTCCTGAAATATGTTAGACTGCTCAGTGGTTTCAGAGATAAAAAGACTCCTAGAACCTGATTTTGCTAGCTGGCTCATCAAATTGACAACCTTCAATTAATGGTTACAGACTTTCAGGATGACTGAAACCACGTGATTAAAAGCAAACGGCTAAAAGGGGAAATGGAGGTTGCATGAGGCAGAAGGGTTTTCCCCATCAGTGGGGAACATTGAATCCACATGGCTAACCAGAAGGCAAATGCAAAATAAATTTATTTTCTTGTTTTGTACTCAACTGTCACTTTATTTTTGTCAAGAAATGAAAAATCATTTTTACGTATGTTGGCTCTATATGATGATAAACTATGAAGTTAGATTTGGAATTTAACTGTAGGTGGTAGCAAAAGTAGTTTCTTGTCTCAGATATTTTTGTTATCATTTGAACTTCACAATTGATTATGGGGTTCTGGCTAAAATTCCTGCTAGTCCAAATTAGCTGTGATAATGTGAAGTGCTGTGTATTTCTTGCATCAGATTTGAGGTAGACTGGGAAACATGTTCTTTTTATTTGTAATATACTAAGGTGCTTGCAGTGTCCCTCTTTCAGAGAGTACTGGCCTTTCTGTGCATTTTTCTCAAGTGTTAATATTTCATGCCTTTCCAAAACCAGCTGGGCTATTTTTTTCTTTGTTTTCTTAAAAAGACTCAACAGAAAGTACCTTCAAAATGCATGGGTTATTCAGTTTAGGAAGTAAAATTGGGAATTTTAAAGGTACTTAAGGGGACAGAAGTGGTAGTTTTGCTTACATTCTTGAGGGCTTCTGATATAGTTACGAGCACATAATAACTTAGGCTTTGATGACTGATTTATGTGAGCTGGGAGCTTGCACATGTGTGCACTCGTGTTCCATGTGTGCAAGAGTAATGACGTTTTCCTGGAGGGATAAGTTATTTTGCTGTAACCCAATATAAACCTGTGCACACGGGCAGCCACTTGATCCACACCACAGCAAGCTGTGCCCATACTTCCTTGCTTAAGTACTGTCACATGAAAGCAAACAAGTGTCAGCCCATAATACCAATATAGAGACATTCAGTAAATTGTTCTTACATTAAAAGGTTTAAAAAAACCCGCAAAAATCAAACTACCTTAGACAAGGGCACTCTAACAAGTCCCTTTTTTAAAATAAGTCTATTGCTAATTCTGAAAGTGCTCTACTTGTGCAGCACTAAATATTTTTAAAGTGTTTCATAGATACCTGGGCTATTCCTTTAAATTTTCAATGTTTGTGTTATTAAAATACTTGACATAAGCAAAACTTGTTTATATTGGAATTCAGTCTTATTAGCAATTTATAATCTTTGTTTAATTTGCATAAATTAATGTCTTTGTTATTTTAACTCATCTGCTGTTATTTTATAAAGCGAGTTATAGACAGTCAAGCAGAGAAACTCAAAGAACTGGACAAAGAAATCCGTCCCTTCCGGCAGAACTGGGAGGAGGCTGACAGCATGAAGAGCAGTGTGGAATCCCTCCAGAACAGAGTGACTGAGCTGGAAAGTGTTGATAAGACTGCAGGGCAAGGAGCTCGGAATACAAGTGAGTGTGAGCACAAGGGGCTGAGGTGCTGTGGAGAGGAAAATGCTGTCCCTTGAGTGGCACTCCCATTGTGACTTTTATGTGGAAACATCAATAATGCTCATTCTTAAGGTTTTTGAGTAGGAGATCGTGTATTTCATTTGTTGATGGTGTGGCATTGCCTCTGTGCTGTTTCTTAGGCTTGCTTCTTGTCTTCTGTTTCGTTTTATTGGCTGTTGACTGCATTGTTAGTTCATTATAAACACTTTCTCAATTGATCTTTGATAGCCAATAGCTTTCTGCAGCTTCTTTTAATATAGTCTTGGTATATTGACATCTTTTACTACTTTTCTCCCCTGTGAATGGATCAGTATGGTTATCCACCTGAAACCACCCATCTTGATTCTGTTACACAGGTGTATTTGATCCTCAGAAAACTGAGATCTGCTTAAGAATAAGATTATTGTGTTTCTGAATTAAGACTGGAATTCAGCAAGATAGTGTAGGTCATGTGCAAGCGTTTAAATGATTGTGACAAAGAACATTTAACTAGACCTATCTAAGATAAATCTGCCTTATGAATTCATCTGCTTTTCAGTATTGTATGTTGGCCGATTTTGCCAGAGTGCAAAACCAAAGAGAGTAACATGTAAGGGAAAGGGGACAAAGAAAACACAGCCCTCCCTTCAAACTAAATAAATACCATATAATACAGATCTAAGCTTGAATTTTTTTGTTATTTAAGATGAACTTTAGACATTGTAACAGCACTGTGCTTCCGAGACAAATAGTGTCTAAAGAGAATGTTTTGAGTGATCAGGAATGCTTCTGAATTTCAGAGAGACTGCATAGTATGTGTAACTACTTCCAAGGTCTTCCCTGCTAAATAGCAGTCTGCAGATAATGCTACCAAGTCTCCTTTCAAAAGATGGAAGCCTCTAGTTATGTTGTTTAGTGACCAGGAAAATTCTGTTAGTTTACTTGAATATTTGACTTTTACCACGTGTACAATTAACAGCCATATTTGTAAAAATCCCAGCTAGCCTAGGCACCAGCCAGCAGATTAGAGCCCATAGAAATTGCTTCAGCAGAGGCCAAATGCACTTTGGTTCTTGAGGAGCAAAATATTTTCATACACAATTGCAGCGCTGGCAATTGATTTTTCCAGTAAACAGCAGGTTCCTCACCCCCATCCTTTGTGTTTCCTGGCAGGCCTGCTGGAGACCCAGCTGAGCAGGCACGACCAGATGCTGAGCGTGCACGACATCCGGCTGGCTGACATGGACCTCCGCTTCCAGGTCCTGGAAACCGCGAGCTACAACGGAGTGCTGATCTGGAAAATCCGAGATTACAAACGCCGGAAGCAGGAAGCAGTCATGGGGAAGACTCTGTCCTTGTACAGCCAACCCTTTTATACTGGATACTTTGGCTACAAGATGTGTGCCAGAGTTTACCTGAACGGAGATGGCATGGGGAAGGGGACGCACTTGTCTCTGTTCTTTGTCATCATGCGTGGAGAATACGACGCTCTGCTTCCTTGGCCCTTCAAACAGAAAGTGACTCTCATGCTCATGGATCAGGGACCGTCTCGACGCCACTTGGGGGATGCTTTCAAGCCAGATCCAAACAGCAGCAGTTTCAAGAAGCCAACTGGAGAAATGAACATTGCATCTGGCTGCCCGGTCTTTGTGGCTCAAACTGTTCTAGAGAATGGAACGTATATTAAAGATGATACTATTTTTATTAAAGTCATAGTGGATACATCGGATCTACCAGACCCCTGACATACACTGGGGGAGGCGGATTAAACAGAAGGCAACTCCGTTTGGGGGTTTTATATCAGTTTGTCTTCAATCAGAGGTCCTAAAGCTCACAGAACCACCTTGTGGAACAGATGGAAGAGTTTGAAGGCATAACTGCATAGGGTCCAATTGCGAAAGTAGCAACACATTAAGAAATCATACCATGGTATATTTTTTAATAGAACTAGCAACACTTGAGCTCTGAAGAATCACTTATCCCTCATCAGGATAGTGATTATGGTCAGAGAGGATTTTTTTAACTTATTAATGATCTAGTCAATTGGAGGTGAAAAGACATATACAGTATGTGCTGAATCAATTACTGACTTTTATTTCTTTTAAGCTAGAATACAAGAAAACCCTTCACACGTGGGCTAGCTGGAAATTGTCAGCATGTTAAAAGAAGATGAAGTAATGTTGCAATTATGATATTCTTTGAAAAACTGAGGTGCAATCTTGTCTGAAATATAGTATATTGTCTTTTTAAGGCCTCATCTGGTCTCTGTTTTAATAATTACTTTGTCAGAAGATCTTGGAAAAGTATCCATGTCTTCTCAAAAGTATCTGAATCAAAATCATATTTTTATTTAAAGTTCTATTGTTACAGAAAACATTTTATTTTAAAACTGTTGATAGACTGATATTTCTTGGAAGAAAAAAATAGAAGATATCAAACACTGGTTATCACTTGTGATAGGAAAAAAAAACTATTCAATTCTGTTATTTCTCTTTAGAAATGTAAACCTACAATATATGTCGTAGTTAATGACACTATTTCAAAATTAAGGAAAAATCACTCATGGATGCTGTGCATCATTATCAGATTTATAATTGTTTTCACCCTAAAATAGGGCATTTGTTGAACTTTGGAGTTCTAAACGGAATCCTGTACATTTTTTAAAGTTCTGCCCCATGCTTTCCAATCAAGCTATATATGTTGCACATTATGCTGTCAGCAGTATATAGTATTTTCAGTATTGGGGAGGAGGATTAGTGCTGAAAAAAGCCTCTATGTTTGTTCTGTACTAGCAGCCATTGCTTCAAGACAAACCAGCAATGTCTTAATACAGTGATGGTGGCTTGCATGCATACATGTGCCTTAGATGTGCTGTGCTGCTTATGAACCATAGCTTTTTATTCAGATTAATTCTGATATCTGAAATGGTAGTTTAATTGGACTTCAGGCATAATGTTTAGCCTTGTCTTCAGAGCCCTTAGGTACCTTGCAATGTGCAAAACAGAAGCCAAAGCCCATTCCTTTGGCTTCTGCAGCTTCTATCACTTGGCCATGGTGGGATCCATCCTATTGAGGTGCCAAAACGTTATGCTCAGTGCTCCTATGGAGCTTGGACTAGACAGTCTCCATGGCCACTGTGAGGGCAGGCGACATTTCTCCTCTAATGCCTGTGGCTGTGAGGTGGCATCACTTGAAACGAATCCATCTGAGAACTCTGGGGCTGTGAATATGGATGCTCGTGGCAGCTTCTCATAGCAGACAAGCATCCTAATGGGGAATGCATGGGCTTCTTTCTTGTAACAGCCTGAACTGTAGTGGAAAGCATTTGCTAGCCCTGAAACATGCTGATTGCAACCTGCTGTGTTCATCTGCTTCTATTTAATAGCCTGTGACAAGCAAGTCCAGAGACACAGCCTGACTGTGGTGCTCTTTAAAATCCTGCTTAAGCAGAGCGGGCTTGCACCACTGTGTTTCCAGCCTTCATGGGCTTGAAAAGAACTATTGCATCTCAGCCTTTAATGTCAGGCTGTATCAGTTTTCTGCTTTTTTGAGGCATAGTCACAATTTTTGTCCAAGGTGCAGTTGAATTCACGCCTTTGTATTTCAGCTTGTCTTTGCCGTTGTCTTTTTTGGCTGTGCCTTCACACACAGTGCCTGCAAGAAGTATTTATGGATATACAATGCATGCTAAGTGGTCTTCATGGGTTTTCCAGGCACCTGCTAGAATACTGCCTGCTGCTGACCGTCCTGACTGTCAGCAGCAACTTGTCTTCCTTTTCTTGCCTTCCATTGTCCGGGTACTGTACTCCCTCTATGGTACGTGGCTGTCAACAGGTGCAAGCTCAAATATGGAGGCACGTGCTAGCATTTAATTTCTAGCACGGAAGGAGGATGTTCTGCACAAGAGACAAATATCTATAGATATACCTTGCATCTATATCTCTAGATATAATTGTATGGCACTTGCAGTTTTATGCAGGCTGCATAAGTAAACCCATCACTTAACGCTTTAGGGCGAAGGTTCGCTCAACTTGTGTCATTTTAATAATTGTGAATGTAGGCAGCTGAGCTTTTGTGTTTGTGCATCACAGAATTTTACTGAAAACAGGATTCCCAAGTGGAAATGTCCAAAGGACTCTCCTCCCATTGCTAATGCATGTCTTGTAAAATTAAATGAAACCGTTTGGCCATCTCAAAACAGTTTATATCCTGTTTAGATCTGGGACTTGGAGGAGATTTCTAGTATAAGCAGGGCCCAGCATATTCTGCAGATTTGTGACTACAGTTTCCAACTTCTGTGACAGAATTGCGCTTCTAAATTCAAGATCTTTAAAAGAGGAGGAAAAAAAAGCATTTCCAGCCTTGGTGATTGAAAGAGGACTTTGAAACATGCGAATGTGTAAACCAATAGGGAAGTCTTCCTGAGTCTGCACACAGCCTAAACTAGTAGCTTTAAGAGATCTGAATATCTCGTCTTGGTGGGATATTGACTCAGAAACTTCACAGAGAAGTTCAAATATGAACACTGCTAACTATCTAAATGCCGATCACTGTAGCAGAAACATCAGTCACTGTTGTATTTCACAGATCTCTATGCTGCTTTCCACATCTCCCAAGTGCCAAAAGCACCAGCTGCCAGAATCTTCAGCTTCACTTGGGCAGCTTTTATAATGCAGTAATGTGCTATCGATATAAAAATATTTTTGCATATGTGCTTTTTATCACAGTTAATAAAACGGAGGCCTACTGCACTTATTTTTTAAAACTACATGAAGCTGCCAGAGAATTTCCAGTTTGCCAACCCTGCGTACTGTGAAATCCAGGATCTTGCTACACAAATGTAGACACCGCCTGCTGTGGAATACCTGAAGCCTTGACTGTAACACCCCTTTCTCCGCAGAGCTCACAGGCCATCTCTGTAGAGTTCTTACTGTGTACATAGAAATCGGTTTCCTCTGCTTTCCAGCAAGGAGTATGTAGCATTTTGTGAAAACAAGGCCACTGTATATTCTCTGAGTTGAAAGGAAAAGATACCTGGTGCTTTACTCAACACTTTTAAGTTATTTAACTGTTTCTCTCATCGCTGAAATGCCCTTTATCCTTTTTCTCTTTGTTCCTGACTGAGATATCCAAAGTTTTCTAGGGACTGTCTGTTTAAAGTGATTCATGGGACACCACCCTGCCCCTACGTACACTCTTGAATCCCAGCAAACTCCTAGGGGGTGTGATTATTGCAGGGGTTCCCAGAGTGTTTGCATTACTTTGAACAGAGTTTGTTCAATGGAACCATATTGTCCTCTGCTTAGTAATTCTTAGCAGCACACAACTGAAGTCTCTTGCTGGTGTTCTTTCTTCACGGTGACACTCCAAGTTATGTACAAACCTCTTCCCTTTCCAGCTTCCTCTAGGGAGATTCCAGTGTGTGACAACCTGGACGTTGCCCTTTGTGTACACTCTTCAGCACAGAGTGAGTGCACCTGTTACCTAGAAAGTCTTGAATCCTAAACAGGATGAAACTGTTTGGGTGTTTAAAGACCAACCTGCAACTGCAATGCATGACCATGTCTGCATTGCCCATCTGAGCTCATTAATTGGGGTCTTGTTTCAGTTACTGTCTACACGGTACACCTTCAACTGCTGACTTACAATATGCAATGTTGATTTCAGCCTTGTACTGTAAATGTTGTTCTTCACAAAGAGAATGTGCAATAGGAAAAGGGAATGGTGGGTGGCATACTTTTGATGGAAAAAACATGCTAGCTTTTTTAAAAATATGAAAAAATAATGAAATGCAGTTTAGTTCCTTTTCTCATGGTGTCTTCTACTCGGAAAAGGAAATATGAAGATATGTGCCTGTTTCTGTGCCTGGTGACTTTCTCAAATGCAAAGGTAATAGAGATTTGTGTTAGCTGGGATTTAAGTGTTGAACCCACGAATGTTAGGTTGTGATTGTATCACTTCTGTTTCCTCAGCTTGCCACGACTCTGGCTTGCTGAGATGGAGTTTAAAAGCTATCACCTATTTGTATCTGTATTCCATCACCTGGGATAGGCATTTCACCAACAGTGCAAGGTATCTGCTGATATTTTGTTTAGTTTTTAAAACACTGGTGCTGTTTGGTCCAAGACAGAGGAGCATGTAGGGAGTGATGAGAAAAGTTGCCTGCACTGCAGAAGAGTGAAAAACATGACTGCAGTATTGATGCCTTTGATATGATTTAACTATGCAAATATACAAATAGGTGAGGGGGGGAAGTTCTTGGGTTGCATACCTAATCTCTTAGATTTTGCTCTGTAAATTACTTGTATGTGTGTAGGTACATACATATACACACAGACATGCATGCACATAAATATGCAAAGTCTTTTCTTTATGTAGAAGTGATGAAACAAAACCCTTTCCTCCAAGTTATGCTTGATCAATTGGTGCAAATATAACTTGCTGCTGCTAAGGGAGGATCTTGGCTAAGGGCAACCTTTGGTTCATATCTTTCAGGTTTGAAGACCTGTATGTAGCAAACACTTCGTTTAGCTTTTCTGAAGACTCTGAATTGTAACTTAGGACACATGTTCTTCCTCATGCTCTGATAATTTGGAGATTCCTGTATTTTAAACAACTATAGTGATGGGCAACTTTTTAATTGCAAATTATTTCCTCTGATTTGGGAACAAAAGATGATAAAAAGCATCTTGACCTCTTCCCTGGAATTCCTGTCCTGTTCAGTCAATACCTTGATATTCTGGTTGACCTAGAAGTCAAAGCTCCTGCAATAAAAAATGATTGGTTTGGCAGTTTAATCTGAGGGTAGTTTTTAATACTGTGTACAGTGTATAGCAAGTGCTATTTCTCTTTTTTGGAAAAAGAAAATCAAGGATGAGATGTGAAGTGATTTGCCCAGAGTCACAGAAGGAATCTCCTGGAGCTGGGACTGAATGAGAGGTTCCAGTTCCCTAGTGTTGTCTCTGAGTCATGAGGTTTTACTCTTTTAATACATTTGTCCCTTAAAAGAACTGGAAAATAAGTTGACATACCCTGAAGACCCCCATCAGGACAGTAAGGGCTAGAATTAAACATACAAGCTGTCGTGATTTGGGGTTGTACACGTGTGGTGGCCCAGACGTGCAGAGTGAAGGCCAGCACAGCATTGTCCGTGTGAGTAACAGCAGCGAACGTGTGTCCTGCTCTGTTTGTTCAGAATCATCCAACAAAACCAGTCTCGTTTGATGCTCCTCTTAACTGAGGAGCGAGAATACCACTGTACAGTGAAGTGGTTCATCTTTGTTCTACCAGTCAGTGTGACTGACCATTTCTTTCTTGTGGGGCTTTCTCCCTTTTTCTGTAAACCAAAATCTGGAGGGCTTAATTGTTCTTTCTTGCCTCTTAATCCAGGCCTTTGCAGAGAAGCACCAGATAGGAAGGTTGTGGAAAACTTTGGACTGCTGATTCAGGGACATCCTCTTAAGATTTAGAAGAGTAGAGTTATATAACACATAAGGGATCTGACTATTCCTGTTTCTCTTTTAATATATGGTCAAGACTGCAGCTTCTGTCTTCCATTTCATGATGTCAGTGTAGATACTAGGCTGTGTTTTTTCATTATTTTCCCCTCCAAGTTAGGATTAGTTCCTTAGGGTTCAAATAAGTTCTGAATTTCACAGAGAAGCACCTGAACCAAAACCCTAGATTCAAACATCCCAGACTTGATGTGGAATTCAACTCTGGATCCCAACTCTGTGGCTTACTAACCTACCCGTTTAGGGAAGGGTTTGTTGTCTCTATGTGGTGTTTGTGTTTTTGGTCCTTTGGAACTAAGCTTTTAATTTGGTTGCCAGTTCTGCAAGGACTTTTTAACTTCTTAGCAATGCCGGTGTTCACACGCTCCATTGCTGGCAGTGCGATGCGTAGTGATAAAATTTGACTCTGTCTAAGGGTTACTGAGAAAAACCAGCATTATCATTCGTAAAGGTCATTTTCTTGCATAGTGTTCCGAGCTTTGTATTCGAATATAGCTCGCACCTGAAAGGACACCTCTTCCAACTATGACCTGCATCACTGGCAGAGAGTTGTGTAATCTGTACTTGTGGAATGGGAAGGTACAAGCTTCCATCGTTGCTGATGCGTCGTGTAATCCACCTATTTCGTTTTTCTTGTAGCTGTTGTTCAGTTAATACTTTTTTTTTTTCAGTTTTATAGAATAAAAATATGGGGAAGTTCAGGATTTTTTCTACAAGGTATAAAACTCCAATGAATTAGTGGTGACTAGAGAGCTGTGAAAAATACCCCATTAGGAGATGATGGACTAAATGTAGGTCCATTTCTCTTAGACAAGTAGGATAACCTTTTAAGATGCATGGAACAACATAATGATTGGGAAAACTAAAGCTGACATTTGTTTCCAAGAAATTCTGTGAGAACTATCTATGGAAGAGACATCAGTGATTGAGAATAATGTACAAATTAATGTGTTTGAAACTTGTGTATCCATTTCTTTAATCTCATACTCTTCAGTGAACGGTACACTTGTGTTCAGTTTTATGATCAAAAACAAAGACCAAAGAAGGCCAGCCTCATTTGATTGTGTATATTCTGCCTGTCTTAATTATCAATAGCTGTAAGGATACAGTGCAAGTGATCTGGTAACCAGTGGTTCTTGTCCTTTTCTTTTAGGGGGAAAAACAATTTTAAAATGTATAATTTATTGCTCAGCAATAACCATGTTGTTAAAATAATAATAAAAAAAGGAATTAGCAACATGTCTTAATTTCCCAATAGCATTATTATATGTTGTATTTCAGTTTACTGTATATTGTGTTTTTGTATTTATTTGTGTTTGGAGGTCTTGCTATGTCTTTTTGTGTTTAAATGCTAATAAACAAGGACAGTGTGTAAGAGTGTAGAATGCTGAACTCTGAAATGCTAAACTGTGTTATTAAAGGAAAAATAAATAAGTAGGAAATCATATTTTTTAAAAAAAACTGGTGTGTTGAATTTCAATGACTGCTGTTGATTTGCAGATGGCCAGGGCACATCCTTTCTCCTCTGTGAGCCCACTGCATCTTGGCTGTTCTGTGCTTTGGGTTCATGCACTTGGCAGAGCTTTACTGATTTTCCCATCCTCTGCACAGGTAACTTGTCATAACTTCTGTCAGAGTTCTATTTTCCATGTGCTAACTCTGCTGGAATAAACCAGGTGATGGTGTTCATCCTAGCATCAGAGTTGAGAGCCCTTGTGCAAACAGAGTAGAAATAAAGGGAATGGCTTTTCATGCATTCGTGGTACACTGCTTTTCCAAACGTGTGGGAAAGGAGAGTTGAAATGTAGCTTAAATGTCTAAAGATGTAGATTTCTTATTTTTTCTTCTCTGGTGTCATCAGTGACTTCTCAGCTCAGAACCACGTGCCAGGTGTGTGCTTGAAGTCACAGAACATGATGCAGTCTGTAGAAACACCAGACAGTTCTGGAATGAGTGGAGCATTAATATTTCCACCATGTTTCAGATTCAGCCTCAGGATGAAAACCCTGATCCCCTGAGCTGTTGTATGAAGCATGCCCCTTCTACTGAGCACCACACTCTTGTTCCTTCCCTGCCATCCCTCCCACCCCTCTCTTACTGAAATGGCAATTTTCCTTCTTTCCCATCACTGCAGGGGTAGTACTGAGTTTAGCAATGCGGGAACGTCCTGCCTGTGCTCAGACACGAGACCGCAGTGTCTTGGCAAAAGCCCCCGCCACATTGCTGGCACTGGAATGTGAGAAGGTCCTGGCCAGCCCATCCCGGTGTTTGGAACAGGCAGTTGGAAAGTGCTGAGCAGCCGAGTGCCGTCTCTAGGTAGAATGGGGATGGGAGAGAAATGTCAAAAATGCAGGCGGGTGGGTGGGTGCCACCAATGCAGAGGGGAGGGTGGCTGAGAAGTGCCATCCTCATCTCGTGTAGGATGTGCTGACGTGGATGTTCCCTTTGCTGGAAGCAGTCACTGTGTGTGACTCTGGATGCTCCAGCCTCCCCTGTCCTGCTCAGCAGCCTTTCCACTCGCACTCCCAGCGCTGGCACTTGAGGCTGCACTGCCTGAAGCTCTTCATATCTCTGCTGTGGAGTGTGAAGGGGTGGTGAGCTTCCTTGTCTTAATTAAGTGGGTTACCTTCCAGCAGAGTCCTCTGGAGAGGAGACTCCTCCTCCCAAATTGGGGAGCTTGGTGCTGCGCTCAGATGTGACACGTCTGTGGTTACAGAGCAGCAGGATACTCAGAGGAAACAAATTGCTCTAAACATGAAGGCAAACACTAATTCTCTCATCTCCTCCCTGCTCCTCCTCCCCCAGTAAAGAATCATAATTGAAATGACACATGATGCCCTTCCTAGCCCCAGTGAGTCTTAATAAAAGGTTTCTCCTTCATGCCAGCTCCCAGAAGGTGACTGTCAGCTTCGTGGGGTGCTTTCCCTCAGTGGCGGACAGGAGCTGAGTGCCAGCTCTGGGAGCACCAAGGAGCTGGGGGAGAGCAGGATGAGGAGCTCCTGGGCTACAGAGGGTGCTGGCTGACAGGAACACTGCCAGAGCCTGGACCTGCTGCTAGGGCCATCTCTTGAAAGAACTGCAGGGGTTTTTTTAAGGTTTTGGGGAAGTTTTCCAGAGTTGCAAACCTTGGGTTTGCTTACTGTCTGGTAAGAAGTCAGAGGTTTTCAAAATGTTCAATCCTGTGTATCCTGCTCCTTTTGCTTCGATGTGGCCAAGTCCTGGAATTGATTGAGGAATGAGGAAATACCCAGTGATCAAAACAAGTGGTGAAAGAGGTGATTTCCCCCAACCTTCCCCAAAGCCAGTTATTTTGTGAGTCAGTTGTGTGGTCCCTTCCTGCATGCCTGGATTGAGCCCCTGAGGCTGTTCCTGTCGAGTAATGTGTCTGGTTTGTTGTTTGGCCAGAACAGGTGAAAACCCAAGTGTTTTCCCTACCCCCCCTTGACGAATGTGGCACCTGGGGAGGCTGAGCCCACTCAGATCTCTTGCTCCTTCAAGTTGGTCTTTGGCACTGAACACTGGACTGCAGCACATGCTCTGCTGTGTTCTGTAGGCTCACAAGAATGGGGAATGGCCCAGGCAAGGAACTGAATTCCCATTGGACTGGCAAACAAAGAAGAGACCTCAGGGACTGACTTCCACCCTGCAGGCTGCACCTTGGGTTAAGCAATGTTTGGGCACAGCTGTTTTGGCTGCAGCTGTGTTTTGGCAGCGTGGCTGTGTGAGTGAAGGCAGGAGCTGCTTGCAGGCGCTGCTGTGGACACTCGATGGCTGCTTTGTGCCAATGCAGAAGCTTTGCAGAGATTACTTGGATTTCTACCAGGTATTTCTACCTGGCTGGTAGAAATGGCATCTGCCTTGGCATACCCTGTGCCATCAGCGTGCAGGAACACAGGCGAGGAGTGAGCCTGTCCCCAGCCGTGCCCTTTTAGCAGGTGTCCCTGGGCTAGGTAGTGGTGGCTGGTAAAAGACACTCAGTTTTCCAAGGATAAAAACAAATCCCAGCCATGCACAGGGCTGGGTGGAGTGGGCTAGTCCCAGTGTGCAGCTTGGCGTGGGCTAAGGGCTGAGAAGCAAACCTGGTTGCTCACAGCCCAGCATTGGCACAGATCTCGCCCTGTAGCTGCTCCTTATGGTCACCCCTAACAGGAAGCTCTTCTGCTTCAAACTGCAGGATAAATGAGTTGGACAGTGGCTTCAGGTAGCTCTGAGATCAAATCTGGTCTCCTCTGGTGACTTCTCCTGCCTTGCTGCCCCGAGTGTAAGGTGACTGTGTGGCTGCTGGAGGCTGGTAGTGCTGGGTGAGTTCCTGTTGCTGAATTGGCATGGAGCTTCAAAGAGGGGTTTAACTCCACAGATGGACTGGATATTCAGCTTCAGCTCCCAACCAGCCCTGAAATGATGCCACCAGAGACTGGTTCTGGCAGTATAGATGGTGCTGTTGCACCCAAGACTATCTTTTTTTTTTTTTTTTTTCATTAAAGGAAATCCCATGTGGGGATTTTCTCTGGTTGATGCTAGGGGCTGCCTGCTTTAAGGGCAGCCATGAGATGTAACAGCTAGAGGGGCTGTCACCTGCCAGGGCATTTATCCTCATTTATTTAAGCTTAGTTCCACATTCAAACCTTCAGCAATGCTGCACTGTGCCAAGGAGACTGGCAAACTTCTGCCTGGGTATAGCCCAGCCCCCACGGGGGGTGGCTTCAGCACTAGGGGCTTGGAGCCAGTTTTTGGCACACCTCTGCCTTCTCCCCTCTCTCTTTTTAAGGCCATGGCATGTAATATGGTTACCACAGAATAATTTTCCCATGTAGTTAATGACTTTCTGGGGATGGTGCCATTGCTGCTTGGCTGTTTGGAGGGCTGCAGGAAGTGCATGTGGGGGGCAATCATCCACCTTGCGGCCTGGTGCCCACACTGTCACTGCTTCATGCTCAGCCCTGCGCTCCCTTTCCAGCACACTGGGTTTCAGAAGCTGTGGCACTGCTCTCTGCACAGGGTCCCATGAGCAATTTCTCCTGTCCTGGCTGCGCTGCAGGATGCTGAGGCCACAGACAAACATGCATCTGCCCTCTGCACACTGCAGTCCTTTCTCCAAGCTCTTATTGCCAAGTATCCATGATTTATAATTTTCCCCCCCTCTATTAAAATACAGGGCATCTCACTGCAGCCAGCATTCACCCCGAGAGTCCCCTGGGAGAGATTTGTGAGTGGTAATTAGAGTGCAGGAGCCTTTCACCTCAAGGACATCTCTCAGCATCGAGCTCCCTGGCCAGAAAGTGCTGACTGTCTTTTGGCTGATGCCCAAGTGTAGAGCTGTAGCTCTAAGGAGCTTTCTCTCCTGGCACCTCAGTCTATCTGCCAAGGTGGAAGCTAGGAAGCAAGGGGGAGCACGAATGGTGGCATGGGGATAGTTTGCTTCCCACTCCTGCACTCCTAAACCCTTGATGGTGTTAGGTCAGAGCTTCTTGAGGTCTATGACCCTTCCAGTGGATGACCCTTCCAAGAAACTTCTCCAGTCTCATCCTGGCCTCTAGCAAACCCCTCTGTTCATCAATCTTCTGCCCTTGCCCTGCTGGTACTGGTGTCAGCTGCAGGGCAGCTGAGCCCCACATCTCTCTCCTTGGCATGAGCCTCTGTCACAGTGCTTATGCTGTCCCTTCCCAGGATGTCGTTGCTCTCCCCCATCCTCTTCTGCTCCTGACACACCCTCGGTGAACACATAGGCCTGGAGCGGCATGCAGCACTGCTCCGTGCTGTGGCAGAGGACAGGGATGGTGCAGTCCCCGCTCCTGCTGCATCCCCATGCACTGGTGCCGCTGCCAGCAGCCTCCACAGGAGCAGCGTGGGGCTGTGCTGGCGCTGCCGGGTAATGATCAAAGCAGCTGGTGGCCAAAGTACAATTACGAGTCGTGGCTGGGAGCTGCTCCCTTCCAAGCGAGCTAATTGAACATACATGGGGGCCATAATTAGTAATTACAAGGTGGCCGCTGTTCAGCAGGGGAGAGGGGTGTGGGATGTGCTCACCCTGTCAGTGTGCTCACCCCGACACCCTTCAGCCGGACCTGGATGGGTGGCGGGAGTGCGGGTGGCGAGGGCTGGGGAGCCAAGCTGGGGGAACCCCTCACTCTTGCTTCCCCAACTATTTCCTCAGTGGCTCTCTTAGGCTCCCCATGGATGCCAAGGAAAACAGGGAGACTGGAAAAGGAGCAGAGCGCGGTCCAGCTTGTGGAACAGACCAAGGCTGAGGTCCGTGCTGGGGAAAACCTGCCTCCCATGCTGGTGAGCTCCCGCTCCTCCAGCCTCCTCCGGGCTGAGCCCATCACGTGCCCCGGGAAGGTGCAAGGTCCAGCCGGGCAGGGACCGCGGAGCCGGGGGATGGCAGCCGGCTGCGAAATGAAGCGCCTGCTCTTCCTCCTGGGTGTCCTGCAGCTCCTCGGTGAGTACGCCCAGAGCCCGGCCGCCGTGGCGAGCAGGGGTGACCGCTGGGCGACCTCCGCATGCCAGGCTGCTCCTGGCAGCCCTGGTTCGGAGCAGAGTTGCAGGCTCTGTCACTCACAGCGTACCCGCAAGGCAATCGGGAAAAGGCATTTCCAGCCGGGCACAGGGAAGGCAGGCAGGGATGAGGCTGGGATGGCCGTGCGGAGCCTGCTCAGCCTCTCATTTGAAGGCAGCAGCGCTGCGCTGCAGGACACGCTCCCTGTTGAATATGCATGGAGCTTTGATGTTCAAGGACTGCGCTTCCCGGGAGAAGGGGCCGATTAGACAGCACACGGATATTTCCAGGGCTGGGAGGGTGCAGGAATGCAAGGGGCAGAAGGATTAACCTCCGGCCGGAGGAGCTGCTGCTGCAGCCGGGTGGGATGCGGAGCCGTCCCCAGGGTGTGCCCGGCTGTGAGCTCGCCTGACCTACGGACGTGAGGCTTTGTGTGATGGGGCTGTCCGAGCCTTTCGGCTGGAGCTCTGACCTCTCCATCCCCCAGCTTCCCGGGGCGGGAGGCACACGAGGGAACCGCAGCAAGGATGGAACAACTTACCATTACTGTCTGGGGGCTTGTTTTCATTCTTCAGCTCTTTTCTGCTCTGAGCCAGCAAGGTGTTTATGCCCGCAACACTGCGAGCAGCTTCTTGGCTCCAGTTCTTACCGCTGGCAATGTCTTTTTCCCTCTCGGAGGGTTCTAAAGAGGACACGGCACGGGTGTGTTCGCTCAGCCTGAGGGCTCCTTCAGGCACCCACAGCCCGGCATGAGGCAGGGGAGCCCCTCTGCCCGTTGTTCCTGGCCTCCAGCGCTTTCATTCTGGTTAAAAATGCATCGTTTCCAGTTCATCTGGAGACGGCTACTACAGCCAGTGGTCGCAGCACAGCCCCTGGCAGAGTAAAACAGTGCAAATTACACCTCAAGGTGATCTTTGTGTGCTGATAGAGCCTGTGCAGCCACATCCCTCCCCATCAATTGGAGTAGCCGGGCCCAGGTTTTTTGCAGTGCACCCTCCTCTGTCAGCTGGAGTCACTCAGAACCCCCCTCCCAACCCAGGCTGGGCCGGCGTTCCCTCTCCAGGACCCCTCCAGTGCCCCAGTCTCTTCCACCACGGGCTTCCTACGTATTTTGTAATTTTGTGGGTCTTTCTCCTACAGAAAAGATGATCCATTAAAAGGGGAAAAGTGCGGGCTTCTTTGTCATTTTCTCTTTTCTGTCTCATGCTCACTTGCCTGAAGCCATTTAATTCAGG
Organism: Eopsaltria australis; assembly: GCA_034509425.1. Lineage (NCBI taxonomy): Eukaryota > Metazoa > Chordata > Aves > Passeriformes > Petroicidae > Eopsaltria > Eopsaltria australis. Next base: position 4,035,315 of record JAVTVJ010000012.1, on the reverse strand, counting down.
CTGCTGGAGATTCATTCATCTTCAGCTGAACATGCATCCTGCAGCCAAGCCTGGCAATGTCAGGGTGGGAGGCTGCTCTGCTGTGCTTGTGTGATCAGGGAGGTCGGAGTGAAATCCCCTCTGCCATGTCCTGTCCCAGCAGGCTCATCCCTGTGGGGCCCCAGGGGCAGGACTGCCACTGTCCCAGGAAACCCCAAGGGGAAAAACTCTGTTTCCCAACCTGTTTATGCCTCAGGCTGAAGTACACCATTGCATCCTCCCCCTCCAGCTCCAGACACATGAAACCAGCCCATATTTGTGCTGCGTGTCCCATTGCAAATGCTCTTTATTCGATTGCCCTGTGGTATCCCAGCTCTGCATGCCCATTGTGTACCTTCTGGAAACTAAAGGTTGAGGAATGTCTACTTCTTAATTAGTCTGAGTGACAACAAAACCCCCTGCAAAGACTGCTTAACTACCAGGTGGATGTTATTCTTACCCTTTGCCTGCAGGACACTTTCCTGCCTTCTGTCTGCCTGCCGAGTGTTTGTCCCTTGCTTCTTTTCCTGTCTGGGTGGGTAAAAACCATCACCCCACCAAAAAAAAATCCCCCATGTAGAGAAGGGCTGTGGCTGCTCATCTGGGAAAATGCAGGAGCTATTCTTCAGTGGAAAATCCCAAAATCTGGCCTAAAAAGGCCAAACCATCCTAAAGCACATCCCAGAGGAGGCTCCCAGTGCCTCTCATGGACTGGGTTAAACTGGTTTTTCTGTTCTCTCCCAGCTGCCACTGCTGCTGTGTACAAGCAATGGATCCCCAACACCAATTTTGAAACCGCCTCCAACTGGGATAAAGGCAGAGTCCCCTGTGCCAGGGATGTGGTTCACTTTGAGAAGGACAAGGTATAGACATTTCAAATTTATTTTTATTTCCATTTTTGCAAAACACCATCAGGTATTGGAAAAGCCCCTTTACCTGACAGGGCAAAGCACACTTTATTTTTGCTTTTCTTACAGGTTGTCTCAGTCTTCGTCAGGTCTCCCCACGCGCTGACAGACATGGTAAGGCATGGTGTGCAGAGGTGTCAGAGGGTGGGGGAGGGCAGGGCCAGCCCTGGAGCTCTGCCTGGTGGCTCATTCCCGTCCCCCTCCCCACAGAGTCATAAAATGGTTTGGCTTGGAAGGGACCTTAAAGGTCTCCAGTCTCAACCCCCTGCCATGGACAGGGACTCCTTCCACCAGACAGGTTGCTCAAAGTCCTGTTCAGTCTGGCTCTGAACACTTCCAGGGATGGGGCATCCACAACTTCTCCAGGAAACCTGTACCAGTGCCTCACCACCCTCACAGTAAAGAATTTCTTCCTAGTATCTAATCTAAACCTGTCCTCTGTCAGTTTAAAGTAATTCCATGGACTTTGACACTTTCCTCCATGGTCCAGTCAAACCAAGGATGCCTCAGCTGGGCCAAGGGACAGGAGTCCTACAGCAGCCTGGGTTTCTCTGTACCATGGAACCAAAAAGCCCATTTCTGGGCACTTTTTTTTTAATTAGGGGAGATTAGAGAGAGTACAACAAAACCCAATTTCATTTGAAAGAAATTGATTTTTCTTCCTCAAAGGAGGGATAAAACCCCCTCCATGAGATGGAGACCCTGGCAGTAGTTGGCTGAGAAGCATCAACCCACAGCATTGCTGACACAGAGCAGGCACTAGCCCTGGGCAGAGGCTAAGTGAAGCTGACATCAAAATATCTTGAAATGAAAACAAACTGTTCTGGGAAATCCCAAAATGTTGCTTGAGAAATTTTCTTTCAAGTGCCATTGGGTTTTATATTTTTCCGTGGCATTATCAGCCTGGCTGTGGCAGGATGGGCACAACACCCTGCTGAAATGTGTGTGCTGAGTGGTATAAGACTGGGGAGGCCTCAACTCAGAGGGGTTTCTGAGCAACCTGGTTTTATCCCACATGAGGAACTCTGCCCCAGACAAGCAGCCATGAAAACTCCTCAATCTCCGTGGCTTGGAAGGTAAAATTTAACAGGGAGGAATTAAAGGGAAAAGCAAATCCACTGCCCCAACATGCCAGTGGGGGATGGGTCTCCAATGAGCCCTCTCTCAGTGCTGGGACAGGAAGAGATGGGCTGGATCCTGTTTGGAAAACCTCCTCCTCTAGACCTGAAGAGTTGCAGACGAGTTTCCTCTCTTGGTTTTAGGGCAGCTCTGCTCTTTTATTGGCCATTAAATTTGAAGAAGCCCTTGAAATTTATGTGGTGTAATTTGTTCAGGCTGTCTACGCCACTAATAGTTTTGATGCTTTAATAACGCCATGTGCCACGTTTAATCCCTCTACAAATATTTGGAGAAGATACTTTATTTATATGGCATTTTAAATATGAATTTCTGAAGGAAAGAATGTACTGGGGAAATACGTACAAATATAATGTAATAAATGATGTGGAATTTACCCAGAGAAGAAAAGAGCAAAATACCACTCCAGTAGATTTTATTTTACTTACAGATGAATGTATAATATTTCTAAAGTACTTTCATCAGAGGCCTGCAAAGTGCATAATTGCAGAGCAGCGTCAGTCATTATGGCTGAGCCTCCCGCAGCCAAGCTGGAGAGCAGAGCTGAGCAGCCTGAGGAGAGGGAGATCGACACAACCTTTGCACAGCACAAATCAACATCCATGGCCCTGCCCCCTGCCCGGGTGGATGGCTCCTATTGTCACTGAGGGACGGGTCAGAGTGCCCCAGTGACCCCTGACTCATCCCAGTCCAAGGATCCAGAGCACTGGTGGGAGCCCCTGGGGACCCTCTGCTGCCTTGGGGTTTTGGTGCTGGCAGGCAGCTGCACAGGCTCCAGGGTTAGAGTGAATTTTACAATCCCACTGCTGAGCAGATGGGGAGGCCTGCTGGGGGATCCATGAGGGAATGAAGCATCACATGGGCTGTGAGGGCACCATTCCCCTCCTGCACTGAATTGCACTGCAGGTGAGCAGCCAGCCCTGCCTGTAACCTGTACTGCAGCTCACACCTTCCTTCTGAGCATCACTGCCCTGGCGATTCCCTGTGAACTGTCCAGCATGTCACTTAGTGAGGTGGTTAATATTTCGTTTTAATTTCAGCTCAGGCTCTTCCCTCCTGTTCACTGCCATGCTCTGCTGTCGCCAGGTGATACAGGGACTGCCAAGGTTAGGGATGAAAAAGGAATGAAACCCACCACCTGAGCTGGGCTGCCACTCATGCAAATGGCATGAAATTTGGCAACCAGCTGGTTAGAAAATGAATTGGTCATGAGGCTTTTTGCAGAGAGGCTGGGCTGCACCTGTTCGGCTGCCAGCCACACACGCTGGAGCATTAATCACTTAAATCAGCAAGAATACATTAAGCTTTACAGTCACCATGGAGATGCTATACAGCCTTTGGCCAAAAAAAAAGAAAATAGCAGAATGTTGTCTGCTATAGTAGCATAGAAGGAAATTCACGGCTGAGGAGGGATTAGGCTCTCATTGACTTCCATGAAGACAGTGCCTGCTGTGGCAAGTGTAGGGAGGATGCTTGGTGGTGGTGGTGGTGAAGGGACAGCATGAAATCTCCCGTCCCAACTTCCCATTGGAGTGAGGCATTGGGCAGTCCTCACATGTCACCATTGCTTCTTTCCTAGACAGTTATGTGAAAGCTCACTTCTGTATGGTGAGCTCTGCAGCTCCCGTCCCCTTCCATCCCATGTGGGCACCAGCCAAGCTCTGCAGCTCCCTCCCCATCCATCCCATGTGGCCATTAGTCAAGAGCTGGGAGATGCCTTCTCGGGAGGAGGCTGTTGGGGCACAGAGCCTGCCTCCCTGCTCAGAGCTCACCCACTGTTATTTGAAGTTTCAAATGGATCCCTAATTCAGTCACACACTAAATCCAAATCCAGCTTAAGCGTAAGTGGCTTTGATGCACAACTGTTGTGATTAGGCTGGATTTTCTATGGTATTTAGCTGCCTAAAGATGCAGATCAGTATTTAGCCAGCTTTTGGAGGTGCCTGAGACTAAATGTGCAGAAAAGATGGAAATGGAGGTGATGACGCCTGGCGTGGGTGCTGCAGGGCAAGGCAGACTCCGGCTTTGCTTGTCTCCTGATGAGGGAGAAAGACTCCTGTGAGGGATTGGACCCTCTGGCTGTGGCTGTGCTTCCCAAGGGAGCCAGGCCAGGGCATGGCTGCAGAGTGAGCCTGGTATTTGCCCCAGTAACACCAGCCCTTTTGCAGTTTGTGCCTGAGCTGGCCAGCTCTGATATGTGGGCCAGGGGTGGATGCTGCTGCTTCTATTTTTGGGGCGGCAGGAGTCGGGTTTATTCACGTGGGCAGAGCAGCCTTGCTCAACCCCCAGGGTCAGGACACTGGCTGGGGTTACTCAGCAGCCCTGACATCACCTTTCCAGCTCTGCCCCATCCCCGAGCTCTGCTGTGGGGCAGCATCTGCCCTACCCTCCCTGCCTGCCCCACAAGGGGCTGCAAGGCTGGGCCAGGGCTTGGGCTGTGCAGGGCTCTGGGGTCTGACCAGGGACACCTCCCCCAGCCTTATATTTTTAGCTGCCTAATTGTGAGAGCAGAATGTACTCGGCTTTGCTGCAGGATGCTCCCGCTCGGTTCCTGGCAGAGATTGATCTTGAAATGCCAATTGCTCTCCAGGGGCACTGGCTCTAATGAATTGCCACAGTTCGCGCTAGTCCCAGGCACCGGTGCTCCCTCCCCCACCTCTTCCCAGACAGCGGGGTAATGAGACAACCAGAAAAGGGATTATTTTTCCTTTTCCTAAGATGAAGGTAAAAAATTTCAGGGGAGTGTGTGCCAGCACATAATTCCAAGATGGAACCCTGCAGTCTTTTCTGTGTCAGCATTCACACTGAAGGTGTGTGCTAGGAAAGGAGTTTGGTAAAACAGCCATTTACACTCATCTCCCCGAGTCTATTTCCTCATTTCAGGCTGGTTTCCAGCAGGAGGAGTTTCTAAAGTCTGTGATGAGCAGAGCAGCTTGCCGACATCCTGGGCTGTAGCGGATGCTGGAGCCTGTCTGGCTGGGAAGCTGCTCCATGGACTGTCTGCCCTCGCTTCGCTGCCGGGCATGGCCCCTCTGCCCACACCTCGAGCCTCTTCCTGGCTTTCTCTGACCTTGTCTGTAGAGGAAAGTTCGGGAAAAGGATCTTAACTAATCTGAAATAGATTTGGCAAATGGCTTTAAGCCTCTCTGTGTCTTCTGCATCTACAGCTCAACGTCTTCAGCCCCCCAAGGGGCTTGCCATGTCCCTGTGACTGCTGATTTCTGTGCACTGTTGGGACCTGTTTGGCTAGAAGTGTGTGCTGGGGATCTGCCATCAAGTTAATGGGCTTTTTGGGTCTGTTGCTTGTTTTTATTCCCCCATGGCTTTCACTGGGCCCTGTGGGGTGGTTTGGCAGGGGCTGTGCCAGCCAGCACCTATGGCCAGGAGCTGTGGCTTCTCTGCAGGGATGGGCAGGACTGTGGTGTGTTGGGAACCTGATGTGTCAGACCACCCCTGTGCCAGGGGATGTGGTGGCAAGGCTGGGTTGGGCAGGTGCTGTGGGGAGCCCGTGTGGATGTAAAACATGAGGAGCAGACACAGCAGGGGAGGCAGCTCTGGCATTAATGACAGCAGGGCTGGGGGGGAGGCAGCCCTGCAGGGAGAGCAGCCAGGCAACTCATTAGCTTGCAGAGGATGACACTGAAATGGTGATATCCCCTGGCACTGCCCTCCTGTGCCTGTGCTCCTGCCTGCTCTGGGTCAGAGGCAGAGGGGTGAGCTATTGCTGGGATCAGGGCAGGGCTGTGGGCATCCCCCACACCACTGGTGGGCTCCATGGAGAGCAGCAGCAGCTTCTGTGCCCCAGGTGTGCTGCACCAGCCTGCAGGAGCACGGGCTCTATGAGGATACAGGCTGCATTTCTGGCCTGGTTTCCTTGGGAAGCTAAAGTCCCATTCCTCATGGGACCATGTGCCTGAGCAGAGAGGTCTTTGGTCAGCAAGGTGCTACTCCAGCAGCGGGTGTCCCTCCTTGGCTCACACAGAGGTCTTGGGGTGGCAGGAGGTCATCCTGCCTTGCTGGGGACCTGGATGAGCTGCTGTGGGGCTGAGGGCTGTGGCAGGAACAGGCTGGCTCTGGCAGCAGACTGGGGGTGTGGGGTGGCATTTGTGGCTGGGGGAAGGACACTGTCCTGAGGGTGCAGGTGGGAGCTTCACTTGGGCCAGAAAGTGAATAAATGAGGCCCCAATAATGAACCCAAGAAATGCTGCTGCAAGCGAGCCCCTGGCAATGCTCCAGAGTAGTCAGAGGGATTCACCTGTGGGTGAACCTGGCCCTGTGCCTTTCTGGGGTGTCAGCCAACAGCTGGATGCCACCCAGGCACCACCAGCAGCTGTGCTGAGACCTCCAGCCCCAGCACACTGGGACAATCCCTGCTGCTCCCACCTGTGGGCAGAATGGGCAGGGCCCTGCTGCCCCAGCTGCCTGCTGCTGTCCATGGGCTGCCACTGCCCCAGCAGGGCAGTACTGGGAAAGATGATATGGAAATCATTTCCCTTGAGCATTAGTGCCTGTGGTGGGTTACAACAATCTGTGTTGGAGCAATAACCCCCTCCCATCCTATTGGGGTGATGTTTTTCAATGGAGGGCCAGCAGCACCAGTGCCAAAGCTGCTCCTGGGCTGGGTGCCAGGCAAGGGGATGTACCTGGGGAGTGATGGCTGCTGGCCTGCCTGCTGGTGCAGCCCTGGATGCAGCACTGTGGAGGCCCGTGTGCCCAGGCAGTCTTAGTGTTGAATGATGGGGGTGGTGGCACCATCTAATCCAGGCAAGGAATTCAAATGCATTGATGCTGCAAATTAAAGCAAGGCTGTGGGAAGACCTGGCTGCAGTCACAAGTGTTGTTCACCGAGGTTAAAGCACAAGTGCTACATTTTTCCTGTGCTAATGATGGTGACATGCCAGTCACAGAGCTCCTGTCAGTCATCTCAGCCCAATACTTGTGACTCAAGTGGAGCCAGGATGTGCCAGAGGTTGATTAAGGCCATGTGATTGGAAAACCATCTCTCAGGACTTTGCTATTTTTTTCTTTCACATTTTGGAGGTTAGTTTCATTTTCACTTACGCACTGGGGCAGTGGATTCCTTCTGGTGGTGCAATGCTGGGTCTGTTCCAAGAGCCACATGGGGTCTTTCCTTTTTTTTTTTTTTTTTTTTTTTTCTGGCTTTGATAAGAAAAATGATGATTGTGTTTCGGTTGTCATTACACTTGATAATGATAACCGAGGAGATAAGTGATTTACCAGTATCAGGGATGGGAAATGACTAATGGGACTCTAAGCACTCGCTGTATTAATGGCCCTGGAGTACAGGTTGGCAGGAGGAAGGGAAAGCAGATGAAACTGCCAGCTTTTTGGCTTTGGTCCATTGGTACCTGTCATTGCTCAGTTCAAAATGTACTTGGAAAGTGGCCCAACCTGTATGCAATTTCTATACTAAATTCCCAAAGGTAGAAAACCACTGCCCAACCGGAGCCTCCATTTGTCCTCTGCAGTGAGCCAAGATGCTTAACTTATGTTCAGAAAAAAGAAAGGGCAAATTATTTACAAAGATCCACTGGACAATGGAGACACTCCTGAAACGCTGCCCAGTGGTGAGAATCTCAGGCAGGGCTGGTGGTGGATGTGCAGCACGGCTGCCTCCATGGGCAAGGAGCCATAGCTGCAGGGGCCAGCCCCAGAAATTCCTGTGACAAAGCAGAAGTACAGAGCTCTTCCTGTACCTTCTGTTTGTGAAGATGAGGTGACTCTATCCCATCTTGCACCATATTGTGTTGCATCTTAATTCCAGGGCTGGTGCTTGCAGTGTTTGGGCGATCCCAGGGTGTGAAGGGACACTGTGTGTGTTCACTCTCATTTCCCTGCCACACTGACACCCCCACGGGCAGCTTCCTCTGGGCTTGGGAAGCCCAGCCAGCCTGGGCTTTTGGCCTCAGCAGTGGAGGGGAGTCTCCTGTGGTGGCTGGAGAAGCTGCATCTTGTCCAGAGAGCTCAGAGGCCAAAGTCTCCAGAGCACAGGTGCTGCAGGCATGGGGCAGATTTGGCATGAGACATTTCTCCCAGCTCTCCTCTTGAGCAGAACTGGTGCTGTGTCCTGCTGGCCCATCCAGAGCTGCTTGCCCTCCCAAGCACATGCAGGATGCACCACTTGCTTGGTCATGGAACCAGTGTTGTGCATCCGTGTGTGCATCCCTAACTGAGCCAGTTACCCTCTTACACCTCATCTCCTCTCTTACCACACTGAACTCAGCCCCACCATGTGAATCCTTGGCGTGTTTTCCTTCCCCCCCTAGCTGGTTTGTGAAGATCTGAAAGAACAGCCACCCTGGACACAAGAACTTGTTGTGTCCTGCATGGTTACCACAGGGTGTTTGGGAAGCTCTGACCCACCATAGTCAAAAGTCATAGTCAAAGTGGTAACTGCAGGGGAGAGAGCTGGCAGGGCAGGCAGGGATGAGAGCAGGGACTTCCCAACCCAGTGGTCTTGATCCAGCCACAACACTCACAAATGCCAACTTCAGCAGCCTGGGAAAGCAAGCAGAGACCAGTCGTGGTCCTGCTGTGTGACCATCCCCCTCACCAGCAGCTGCTGGCTGATTTTCCTTCTTCCACCCAAAGATCCCTGCAGCTTTGGGTCTGAGTGCCCAGAGCTGGCTGCTGTGAAGGGCTGGTTCGCTGTGCTGGTGAAAGGATCTGCTGCATCCCATCCAAAGGCCCACGCTGAGCAGCTCAGATGGGCCCCAGCAGCCAGCTGGCCACCCTTCCTGGCCAGCCCCACCGTGCACAGCCTGCAAACCAGGCAAGAGGCAGTGGCCAGGGGCTCCAGGCTGCAGTGGCCCAGCCAGGCTGGGAGAGGGGACTTGGCTGGCAGTGCTGCTGGCACTGGCCTGAGTATGGATGACAGCTGACTGCTCCAGAATGTCCCATGTCCCGCTCCTGCATGAGCTCACAGGAAAATAAGCCAGGGCACTTGAAGTGAAGAACAGCATTTTGTGGCTGAAGCTGGTAGCATTGCCCTCACCCAGCTCAATGCAGGCCAAGTCCTGAGCCTCAAACAGACACGGCTTTTCATCTGCAGCTAAAGGACATGATGCCATTTGTATCCTGGCAGACCTTTCAGCCTCTTTCAGTGCTTCAGAATTGGACAAATTTCCTTTACTCAAAAGTAGTAGAAATTCAGAGAGCCTGATGGCAGGACACAGGCTATGGTCTGATGGAGCAGTGTCCATAGGCAAAGGCTTCTTCCTGTCTGGGGGTGAGTCTTCACACCCTCAGATGTTGCCCCAACCTCAGCTATTCCCCTTTTGTCCAGCCCAATGTATGGCATTGCTGGGTCCCAAGCAGATGGTGCAGAGGAGCACTGTGGGACTCTTCTTGGTGGCAGCCACCCTCTGCTCTCTATCCTGGCTTCTCATGGTTCCTGAACCAAGAGAGGCACCTGGGCTTTGGCCTTCAAAGCACTGCACCACCGAGGCACTAACCTTCTTAACAGGTGCCTACAGTTTGGGGGTGATGAGCTTTTGGCCCTCTCCACCTCCCCCATGCCTTCCCCATGGCAGCCTCTGCGTGGGACTGAGCATCCTCAGGCAAGACTGGCCAAGGACAGAGAGCTAACACAGCCACCTGCAGCAGTCAGTCATAAGTCTTGCTTTCTCTAACCTAAATACATATTTAAAGACCAATTAAGTAGATGAAACCTTAAAATCCCATTTAACTTTTTCTGCCTGAGCACAGGACCCTGTACGTTGGCATAACTCAGTCCTGGAGGGCTTTCAGCTGCTGTTGGGGAGTGATGCTAAAACACTGGATAGACTGAATTAGAAAAGGGAGCCTTGAGCTGACTTTAAAATATTGGGCAAACCCATTACTTTCTGTCTGCAGTTTCTGAATGTAAAATAGGACGGGCTGGGCTGAACAACCTGTGTGCTGTGAATGAGTGCCCTACTCCATCATTTGCCAGAGCCTGTCCCAGAGTTAGCAGTGCTGGCTGGTGACCCAGATGGCCACAGTTTCTTGCTGAAAAGGTTCCCATGGCAGAGCTGTGCCTGTTGAGGTTTGTCAATGGCCAGGCTGAAGCCAGTACCGTGGCTGACCAGGCTGAGGTCAGTACCATGACCCTGACTACCTGCTGGTGATGTCCTACCCAACAAGAAGAGGGTCTGGCTATGGCAAGCTGCTCCAAATGCCACTGTGTGTTTCCCTTAGCTTATACTGAGTGCAAATTCACTACCTGACACTGCACCAAGCATAGCTTGGGCCCCTGAGTTATGTTTTGTGGGGCAAGCACAGCCCCTGGAGATGGGAACCCGTTAAGTGAGGGGGCTTCTGGCACTTGCAGAGTAAGGTTGGGTTTTTCACAGTGTATCAACATATAAATCTGTTCCTGAGCTGCTGGGAGTGTGTGCAAGAGGAGGAAGAAGCAGTCAAAAGAGCTTATTTTGCTTTTTCCTTTTTTTGCTTCTCTGACTGCTTTTCTGTGTTACAGAACATAAAGTCAAACTGCCTCTCCCCATTGCAGGAGCCCATCCGTAAAACCAGGAGCTGATACTTTCCCATTTACATGGGGCATGGCAAGCGTAGCTCCTGATAACTGTAAAGTGCCTCAGAGATTGTGAGTGCAATAGGCAGCCTGATAATTAGCACTGTTGTTTGATTACAAGCCTGGGTGGCTGGCAGCAGGACTGCACAGTAACGCTCTGCATCCCTTCATCCAGTACCTGCCCCTGAACGGAGAACTCGTGCTGGCAGCTGGTGCAGCATTCACAGCTTTCGATGGCAGCTGGGATCCAGGATGTGACTCAGGTATTTGTGCCCAAACCAGGCACCCCATCAGCCTGTGGTGAGTCATGCAAATTCAGCCCAAATACCTCTGCAAAGGTCCTACCTCAGAGCAAAGTGAATCACTCCTCTTCAATACTTACCTTTCTTTGATGACTTCCCTCACATCAGATCTTTTTTTCCTGCTAGATCACCTGTCTTCTAAAAAAGTAATTATAGTAGGGAAGACTTTGAAGTTGTAGCAGAGAGGCAAATATTGTTTGTATTTTCCCCTGCCTATTAAGCATGTAGCCACATCAAAGCCCTTATTTTCTCTGCCATGGTATTTCTAAAGAAAACCAGTTAGGTGTTACACACTGGTGAGCCAAGCCATGGCCATCACAGCAAGCTGGCCTTTGGCCCCACACATGCATCCTCTCCTCCCAGCCTCCAGCCCATGGCTGAGACAGCAGGTTTGTGCCATTGGTGCCTGCTATAATGTGAAAGCTGTTTTCTAGAGAGGAGTATTTTGGGTGCTTAAGAGCTACCCCATGCTTTCAGTGGCAAGCAGCTTTTTAGTTCCTCTACAGGGAAGGAAGCATTCAAGCAGAGCACCTATGCCTGCACTGTGAATGGAAAAAAAAAAAGAAAAAAGGGAGAAAAAGTCCAAATCAGTCTCCCCAGAGGAAGGATTGTAGCTTAAGACTGTCTGGAGCCACTCTGAAGTCCTTCATCTTTATCATTTTTTTGTTTTGGGACTGTTTGCCCCCCAGCAGGGATGCTCTGGCATCTGTGCTTGGCTCTGGGCTTTTCCTGCTGACCACACTCTGCTCCCCTGAAATCAGCTGGCATTTCTGGGACAACTTTCACAAATGGACTTCTTTAAAGCACGATTTCAAAATGAATGCAAATAATTCAGTCACTAAGTACCCACATGCTGGGCTGAACTGGTACAGGTTCAGCTGCTGGGAAGGGAGAGAAGGAATGAGGGCACTGCCTGATGAGACTAACCAGCAGGGAAATGGTTAATGGTTAAATAATTGATTGTTAAATGGAGCACTGGCTTTGGGGTTACCTGCTGCAGGGAACAGGGCTGGTCACATTTCTGCAGACCTGTCAGGCTGCTGGGAAACTGGGACATGGATTATCATACCCATTTTTATCAGGTTTAGCTGTTACTCCGCAGTCAGGCAGATGTTTTCCTCCTTAACCAGAAGGACGAGCTTTAAAAACTGGGGAAAAAAATCTCCTGTGGGATCTGGGCCTGGAAGCCTGCAGGCAGATGTGGGATTTGGGCTGAGACTCCAGCCAGTCTTCTCCAGATCTGGGAAGCTTTGCCAAGCTCTGGGAAGTGCCTGCAGTGGCTGCTCATGAGGGTGATGCCAGGGCCAGCCCTTGGCTCCCTGCCCACAGGGTGAGACCCTTCACTTCAGGCCAGGCAGTGCCTGGTTTTACCAACCCAGGTGCACCTAATGGGGCTGTGGATTTGGGCTGGGGTCACGCCCAGCCTTTCCTTTCGCTTTTCCAGGTGGAACAGTGAGCTTTGCCGATGCCGAGCACCGCGCGTGGTTCGACCCCACGCTGTGGCAGGATGTTCTTCCCAGCGGGGAGCTCAAGCCAGGTGGGCCCATCTTCTCTGTGGACGAGGAGCGCGTCCCGTGCCGCTACGATGATGTTCTCTTCCAGCCCCAAACCTCCTTCCGGGTAAACACCGACTCATCGCAGCCCGTGATTCACCTCCGCAGCATCTCTGTCATGGGCCAGGTAGGCTGGGGAGGATGAGGAACTGGCTCCACACCTTCTCACCACAGCCCCAAAGTAGGTCAGGTGAGGAAGGACCAGCTGGAGATGGGGCAGCAGCGCTGCACAGGGAGGTGGGGCACACCTATGGGGCTGCAGCTTCATGAGTTGCTGCTGCTGCTGCTGCTGTGGATGGCCTCGATGGCTTTTTGCATCGACCAGTTTATTATCCCCTCCCTCCCTGCAGTGTGGGAACACGGGCTGTCTCACTATGCATGTTTAAAAAAGGGCCAATGTGCACGGGTCAAACCATCAGCAAACGGCAGCTTCTGTGGCTCCCAGGGGCTGCTCCCTTCCCAGGCACGTGTCTGCAGCCGTGCTGCTCAGGGACCCTCTGGGGACATCTCCCTCCTGCCCCCAACCTTAACATGGCCTGTGGCCCAGTGATCATCTCCCAGCTTTGCTTCAGCACTGCTCTTTAATTGATTGCAGGGATAATTATAGAAGCGCTGTTGGCCTGCAGTGCCCCAGCCCGGGAATCAGGCTCCCCACGAGCCCCGTCCCTCCTGGTCAGAGAAGCAGAAGATCACAGCTGCTGCAGCAGTAAACACAGGCTCCTTCCAGGAGTGGGAGATGCGGCAGGCGTTTCATAAGTTATTTATTATTTCTACCGCTGTGCTGGCTGGGATCTGCCATTCCGGGGCCAGGCGTTAGGTAGCTGCTGTTTGAGTAACAGACTCAGTCGGTGCCCAGGCGGGTGCAGGCGAGTCTGAACAAGGCAGTGCCCCAGCGGAACTCACCCCAGGCACACGTAGCCCCAGGGATGCAGAGGTGGATGCTCTTGGGTGCTCAGAGTGATGCTGGTCCTGCTGATGCTTGGGGACCACCCCATGGCACAACCCCCTCCCCTCCCAGGGATCACTGCTGGCTGTCCCTCAGGGCAGGGGCTGCTGCTGTGTGATGAGATGGAAGGGGAAGGTGTTTTTTATGATCAAAGATTCAGTTTCCTAAGAACTGAACTTAGGAGTTTCTTTATCCCTTTGTAGCCAGCGTACTCTGTGCTCTGTGATGACTGTTTTCACCCCAGGGCTGAGAAATCTGCCTGTTGTGCCAGAGCATGGAGACGCTCCCAGTGGAAGAGAGTGGGTGAGGGAATCATGGATGGCTTGGCAGGATGAGGCTGGTCAGTCCAGCTCAGCCTTCACTAGGTGCCAAGCCCATAGAAGTGCTTCCCAGATAGAAGGAAAACAGCTCAGATCCAGCCCCCTTCCTCCTAGTAGTGAATTCTCTGGGCCAGCAGAAAGATGGAAAGCAAAGAAGATGACCCAGCCATCTCATTGCCATTGTTTTTGGTTTTAGAGACAGTTTTTCTGTTGGTCCAGGGGAAAAGCTGGAATGGGTAAATTGACAGGGTTTTCCTGCTGCATCACAGCCTGCAGTGGGGCTGCTCAGTGATGGCCATCAGATGTGACACCAGGTGTCCCAGCAGCACAGCTGGGTGCCAGGGGACAGCACTGGGACCTGTCCTGGGATACTCACCCACTTTGCTGCTTTTCCCTGCACAGGAGCTGAATACCCCGGCATCCTGGGCTGGATATCTGCAGGGCCCCTCTGCCCCGCTGCAGTTTCATGGCAATGGCACCCTCCAGGTGACAGGCACTGGCTGTCCTGATAAGTCTGGCTGTGCTTGTGGGAACACCCTGGTGAGTCTTCCCTCTTCCCATTTTGGGGGCTCTAGGGCAGTTTTTGGGGTGAGGGACTGACGCTGCCCTGCTCTCCTTTAGGATGGCCCCCGCATCTGCGCAGCCCTGCTCAGGGCATCAGGGAGGCAGTGCCCAGAGCCAGCGTGCCAGAGCCCTTTGCAGCCCCTTGGCCACTGCTGTGGGGTCTGTGGTGAGTGGGGGACACGGCCCTATTCCTCCTCCCTGCCACACCAGCTGCCCCAGCCTGCTTCCCCTGGCTCCGTGGGGGAAAGCTGGGTGCAGGGGGTGCTTGCTGCGGCTTGGAAGCTGAAGTTTTGCTGCATCACTGCTGCCAAGGGTCCCATCTGTGAGTCCCATGTGCAGATCCCATTGTGCTACCTTTCCCAGCATGTCTCTCTGAAGAGATCCTGGCTTTTGGGAGCCTGTTCTAAGTCTCAGCCCTTCGTCCCTGCTTCTGTTTTATCCTGTCAGGATGTCACAGCTCGTCAAGCTAATAGGGCTCTGCTGAGTTTATGCAGCCGAAAACACGCAGAGGAAATGCAACCTTTTCCACTGTAATGTCAGCTTCCCAACAGCCAGCTTGTTTCATTCCATTTAAAATAAAAACATGCAGATGGGCAGCGTTCCCTCTGCAATGGGTGCTGCTCCATTAATCTGCATGAAATGTTGCTAGGGGCAATTTTTCATGCACAACTGTACCTGGATGCTTGGTATCCGACATTTGGTGTGTCACACCAAATTCATTAAAATGGCACCATATGTTTCTCCAACGTGCTCCTAAAAGAATAGTCCCTTACAGTCTTTAGGACAATTTAAAATTTCAACTAATTCTTACTTGCATTTTTTCCCAGGAAAATATTTGAATCCATGACTGCAATGGTGCAGGAAGCACAGGTTCCCTCCTCTCAGCCCTCCCTCCAAAGCCAGGGTAGTGCAGCTGCACTGCAGCCTCATGGCCCCAAAACCAGGGACAGGCAGAGCTTCCCAGAGGGATAAGTGGGAGAAAGCTTTCCTGGGAAAGCTTCTCTACAGAATATGCTGGAAAACCAAAAGCCTTTCATCAAACCCAGCTGACAAAAAGACCAGCATGGGAGGTTTCTCTCTGAGCCCAGCCAGGCCAGTTGCACAGGGGCACCAGAGGGTCCCCAGTGCCTTTTGTGGCAGGTAGAGCTCGGCTGCTGTGACTGCTCTCTGCCCACACTTGGTGACAGTTTGATGTTTTCCGGCTGCAGGGGCCACCATTAACCTGGATTTCACTCCTGATTTTGACCTGCAGAAGTACCAGGACAGATTGGTCCAGGAGTTGCTGAGCCAGGTACAGCAGCCTGTCAGACTGGGAGGGGCTGGTGAAACCGCAAGCCACTGGCCACATCTGCCAGTGATTTGATGCCTGTGGGACTGTCTGGGGTGGGCACGTGGTCCCAGCGATGCCAGGAGTGGAGCTCACTGTCCACCACCCTCCCGTGGGACCTGTTGGATGTGCCCGCTTGTTGTGGGGGCTGAGTCCCTTGCTTCCCCCTCAGCCCCACCTTCCTGTCCAGCTCAGGGCAGGAAGAGCTGCTGACATGCAATGGGGAGGGATGCAGGGGGGCTTGCTGGCAGCCCTGCTCCAGAAAACACAGGACATCAGATCCAGGTCACACGGGAACTCAGTGCACACAGCTGGGATCATGCAAACCTGCAGCAGGGCATCCCCTCAACGCTGAGCTGCTTTTCCATTCCCCATAGGCAAGCACTGGGTGGGTGACTGGCACTGGTCAGCTCTCAGATGCTCTACAAAGCACCACTTCATGCTGCTGGTCAGGCACAGCATGACATCCCTCCTCCTTGCCAGGGGCTGCTGGGGAGGAGGTGTGTTCTGCGTTGCCCTGGGAGGTTCGATAGCAGGGTATTGCTGTATTGATCCTGAGCTGAAAGCTGTCTGCCTGCCCTCCTTACAGCCACACGTCTTAATACAGCTTTTAATGGGTGTGATACACCAAATTGCTTTCTCAGCATGCTCTCCTCCATGGGGCCTCGTTGTGTGCTGGGTGCTGGTCACAGCTTGGGAGAGAGGGGATGGATGAGCCTCTCCTTTGGGAAATGCAACGGCACTGCAGGGACACAGGCGGCAGCTCCGTGGTGGGGCTCACATGAAGGTTCAGGTGGGCCTTGCAGCTGCACCCATTGTGGCTGTCTGGAGATGTAACTAGCTTGTGCTGACCCTCTCATGGGCTTTACGTGTCTCCTTGTGTTTTGGGAAGCCCAAGTACGCTGGTGTGCAGATGGCCATATCCAAGGTGCACAAAGCACAGACTTTCCTGGGCATCACATCCCGGAGCGCCACTCCTCTCATCCAAATCGTGCTGATTGATGACAGAGCAGGGCTGCAGACAGGCACTGCTGCAGAGCAGCTGGCAGCAGACATCATGGAGAGCATAGCACAGCACGGTAAGGGCCCTGTCCTCCTCAGCAGGTGCCCTGCAGGTGCACCAGGATCCACCCCTGGCCAGAGCTTCATATTCCCTGCCAGCAGCCCACATGCCCAGTGGGGTTTGAATGTCTCTAGGGATGGAGATCCCACAACATCTCTTGGCAGCCTGTCTCCACAACTGACCATCTTTTGCAGTTTTTTGTATATAAATACTTAGATAAATATAGGTATTTGAGTGGAATTTGCCGTATTCAGTATCTGCCCGTTGCCTCTTGCCCTGTCACTGAGCACTGCTGAGAAGAGCCTGGCTCAGTGCTTCAGCTCTGGCTCACCAGGGCAGGGCAGAGCAGTGGAAGGGTCACCTCCCTTGACCTGCTGGAAATTCTCATGCAGCCTGGGATACCAGTGTGCTTCCATGCCATGTCTGACCATGACCAGCCTGGTGCCTGCCAGGGCTCCCAGGTCCCTGGCTGCAGAGCTGCTCTGCAGCCAGAACACTGCTTGTGGAGGCAGACAGGGGAAGCTGCCAGATGCTGATGGGCGCACAGGTCACAGCCAGGGGACCAGGTGGTCATTGTGTGGGTGGCAGACCCACATGGGCTTGTCCCCATTGAGTCCATCCGCCTGTATATCCCATCCCCGTTCCCAGGGAAAGGCAATCAACCAGCCCAGCTGAAGGCTCCCTCTGCCATGGGTGTGGGGATGTGTTGCCCTGTACAATCCTCATCCCTGTTTCTTCCCAGGTGAAGCTCTCGGCATTTTAAGTGGCAAAATGGAAGTGGCCACTGGCAGCAGTGCCAGCAGACAAGTGGGGAGCCACGCAGTGAGCAGGATCACAGCGGGGACAGTCATGGGGCTGCTCTTCAGTCTCCTGTTCCTCGGAGGGATCCTCTTCCTCCACAGAAAGGGAAAGCTGAGGTAGGCACGGGGCTCCTGCCAGCAGCAAATACTCAAGCTGCCTCTGCTTGGGAGCAGCTGCCAGCCCAGGCTGTCCTTCCAGCCTGGCACACAGGGGCACACGGTGCTGCCCGGAGCTCCCACGGAGAGGGGCATGGCCTGGCAGCCTGCTGCCCCCAACATTACTGTTCATAGAACCACAACATGGTTTGGGTTGGAAGGACCTCAAAGACCATCTCGTTCCAACCCCCTGCCATAGCCAGCAACACCTTCCACTGGACCAGGTTTCCCAGAGCCCTAACCAGCCTGGCCTTGAACACTTCCAGGGATGGAGCATCCACAACTTCTCTGGGCAAAGCCAGTGCCTCACCACCCTTACAGTAAAGAGTTTGTTCCCAATATCTAGTCTAAACCTGCCCTCTGTCAGTTTAAAACTTATCCTTGCTCCTTGTGGTTTACTGGAGGTGAGGTGGCTGAAAGGCACTTCTGTACTCTGGGGCTGTTGCTTCATTCTCCTCCATGGCCAGTTGCTTCCTGGCAGGGTGCAGTGTGCTCTGGTGGGAGCAGGGTTGCTGCAGCTTGGCTGGAGCTCTGCTCAGCCCAGTCATGGTGCCCAGTGACATCTCCTGTTCCTTGCCATCATTACTTTGCAGCCCTGCTGGGGAGGGGAGGACTGAAACTGCCAGCTGCTAAATAGAAATGCATCAAAATAATGCAAAACACTTGTCCCACAGCTTCATAACCATTAAAGGGAGAGATGGCATCCAAAGGAAAGTGCAGCTTCTGGTGCATTGGTGGTTCTCACAGCATGGAGTGCAGGTCCCAGGGGAGGGCTGGAGGGTGCCCCTGACTGCACCACAGCTGGGAGCTAATCAGAAATGCCCCTTCTCCATCACCATTCCCCCTCACAGCTTGGAGGTGAGGCCTGGCAGTGATTAGGGCATCCCAGCAGTGCCCACGGCAGGTGCTTGGGGCACCCACCTTCAGTGGAGGGTTTTGCAGGGTTTACTGGCTGCCTGCTGAGCCACTCTGGGTTGTCTCACTTACCCAGCTGTTGGACAAGTGGGATTGACCTTACACATTTTATAACTGGGGGCCAGGAATTGCCTAAATTTGCATGTGTAAAGTGCACCTGTGTCTGCCAGGGGGTGCTGAGCTCCCCAGTGCTGGGGCTGCCGTGTCGCAGGCTCACAAGTCAGGTTGTTTGTTCCCTCCCACTTCCTCCACTGGAATTCTGTCACCGTGCAGCAGTGGCCCTGGCCAGGGACACTTGCCCTGCTGCTCAACACATGCTGACATGGTATTTCCTAGCAGTAAACCCAGGCCTTCATTTAATTTCTAAATAAAACTCCCAGACCCATAATTGCTGCTTGATGATTTATCTTTCACTGACGCTTCTTTGGATGCTGGACAGGCCTTTGAAACCAGCTCTGTCAGCAGCAGGAGGGAATTTTGTGTAGCTACAAGAGACAGAGCTGAACACAAGGCCAGGGCCTGTCCCACTCCTTCTGCAGGTCCCCCTTATTTCCACCAAAAGGGGACTGGCAGAGCTTCCCTCTCAGCTCCTGAGGTGATGTGCACAGACCTGCTGCTGAGCCCACGTGCACCAAGTGCCCAGTGCAGGGGAGTGCTCAGTGACTGGGACCCTTAGGATAAAAGTAATGAAGAAAATAATACAAGTAGTGATGGTGATTAAGATGAAAAAACGATAACATGATAGAAGTAATGATAAAAGTAATTAGTGCTTGTTGAGATAGCAGTGGGAACAGGTGTCAGCTCTGTGGCAATTCATTTTAGGCCACAGGGAAGCAGTGATGGCTCCAAAGTGTGTCTGCCTCTGCAAACTCCTCCCTCCAGAACACAGGTCCCAGATCTCCAGGCTTAATGATTTCTGCTGGATACAGCAGCTTTTCCCTGGGAAAGGGTACAAACATCCCCTTTCAGTGACAGCCTGACACTTTGCCCCCGTGTTTTCCCACCCACCTCTTCAGGCCGCAGGGTTCCAGCTGGGGGCTGCAGGGATGGGAGGGATGTGGATGGTGATGTCCAGCTCTTCCCCAGGTTGCCTGCCCTGCGCCAGCCCCAGCCCTGGGGCAGACTGGAGGAGCCGGTGTCCCCTGCAGCAGCCAGTGACAAAGGCTTCGACAACCCCGTGTTCAGCGTGGTGAGTCAGCACTGCCATGGACACCGGGGTGCTCGGGGCGAGGGCAGGAGCTGCTGGGCCCAGCCATGGCACTCTTGAGAGCCACTTGGGGTTACTCTGACCGGGGTTCTGCTTTCCCCAGGCCAGGAGGGATTGGTTTGTGGGACCTTCCGTTCTCCCTCAGGTCAGAAGCCTCTCAGCTCCTGCAGGGACTCAGCACTGGGTGGGTGTTGCCAAGGGTTTTGCTTCTCTTCCCCATCGGTTGTTTTTCCTCCCTTGCTGTTGCAGGAGCCTCCACATGCTGACCTTGGAGAGGAGGCACCTAAAGATCTCCAGGTCTTCTACCTCAACCCTCTGTATGATGCAAGTGAGACAGAGACCTGAAGGTGTGGACTTGTGCTGGGGGCAGACACCACTCCCCTAGGGACACCACCACCTCTCCAGCCCTCACAGCCCCTCACAGCCCCTGTCATCAGTCCTGCTGGGATTTAAGCCAGAAGCAGACCCCACCTGAATAAAGTATCCGTGCAGTGAAGGAAACCATAGCAAACCTTCACTGCTGGGACTCAGTCACGGACGTGGCCTCCCTGGTGTTACTTCTGGGTTTTAAACTGTATTTTGCTGATGTCAGTTCATTTTAGATAGTTCAAGATTGAGATTTGGGTCTCAGGTGGTCCAGAGGAGTTGGGGTCTAGCTCAGCACCCCATGCTTTAGCCAGCACTGTGCTGGATTTGCTCAGGGCACAGAGCAGGTTGAAGGAAGCATCCCTGGGTGCATGACAGTAATTCAGTGTTCAAACACATTTCAGAATATGACCCAGGCCTTCAGGGCCTGGTCCTATTAGCTGGAAGGTTGTTTTGTTTTCCAGCAACATGCTCATGTCTGGGGATCTGTGCTCAGGGTCGCCATTCCTCCTCTCACTCCTGTACACTGAGTGCTCGTGAGGTACAGTCCTTGGGTCATCCAAGAATTCCTTCCCCAGGGAAGCTTCTGGAGCTTGCTCCTTCCTTCTGTTCTGGGCTGACAGGTAAGAAACCCTCTTGGATCTTTGGGGATTTATTCTGTTATTCCTCGAGGTGAGAATGCCTTCTCATGGCACAAGGGGAAGGAAGTTTGATGCTGGGGTCCCTGGGGAGGGATGCAGGCAGGAGCTGAGGGCTGGGGACAGTCACACTGCACATCTCTGACGAGGGTTGGGGCAGTGGCACTGAGGGGCCTCGTTAGTGCTGGCCTGTGTCAAACACCCTCATCTGCCCACAATGTCAGGCAGAGCATCATTATGGAGCAGGGCTGATGGGTGAGGCTGAAATTATGGATATGTATGCAAATAGATGCAAATTTACACTCTGCTGGGTGTTCGGTAGGGCTTGTTGGCATATTCCATAAGGAAGCAGCTATTTTAAGTTTCTAATATTTTGTTCTAGTCTCTGGAAGACATAATCCCTTCTCAAAGGCCTGGGAATTCATCATTAGGTGCATCAGAGCCCTGACAACAGGGCAGCATGTGGTGGAGAGACCAGCCCTGCCCTCAGAGAGACCTCTGGAAAGAGGCAGGACAAAAGCTCGAGGCAGGCAGCGAACAAGGCCTCTCTGAGCTCCTGGGTGCTGCGCTGAATTTACCAGCAGGGCAGGGGCAGGAGGAGTCCTCTGCTCAGGGCACACACACCTTTGGGATTTCACCTCTCCTGAGGGGGCTCCTCCACCAGTGCTGGGATGAAAAGCAACTTGCCTGGGCAGGAGTTTCTGCTGCATCTGTCAGGAACTTGTTGCTGGGTGAAATGGTCTCCAGCCAGGTCAGAAAGCAGAGGGAGGCAGCAGCTGACACGTACAAGTTGGGAATACCCAATCTCCACCATTCCATGGTCCTACAACTACTGCATCACTGTAGGGAGCAGTGACCCAGGAGCAGGACCCAAAAACTCACCTCAGAACACACAATCACTCCTGTGATATGAGAACCCCCACCCCAAGCCCTCCTGCTGACCCCAGAGGGCAGGACAGCACTGCATGTACAGCTCAGCAGCTGTGGTGTTACCATGGTGCCTGTGAGAGCAGCCACATCCTCCACCAGCTACATCCCTACTTTCTGCCTGTGAGGGCCTTTTAGTGTCCTTTTCCCCTTTCACATCCGTTCATTGCAGGTGACTGCATCTCCTCCAGCCCACGAGCCTTTAAATACACACACAGAGGAATTTTCTCTCTGGGACCGAGGCAGTGCTGCCTGCTGGGGGCTGCTGCACCAGGCAGCCCATCACACCAGCACTGCCCACAAAAGGAAAGGGCTCAGGGATGACCCCCAGGGACGCCCTGCCCCCCACCTCAGAGAGAATTTCTTCCCTCCCTGGCTATTTTTGAGCCTTGCTCATTGTGATGTGAGGATTGGGAGGGGTCTCAATGGCTGCATCCCCACAACATGTGCAGGAGGGGAAAGACAAGAGCATCCTGTGGCCATGGGCTAAGGGAGAGCAGAGACAGCCCATTGGCAACAGGGACCATTGCACAAGATGCTGTCAGGCTGGTGTCCCTGCAAGCGGCTGAGGACATCAGTTCTGTGTCCTGCCTGGACACACAGGGGTTTGAGGGTGAGCCACAGGCAGGCAGTGCTTGTGAAGTGGGACCCCATCCTGGGACACATCACCGGCACGGAGGGAGACAGTGGCAGGAATCTCCACCTGGTCACCCCTGCGTGTTGGCGTGTATGGATTTGCTGTTGGCAAAGCTTCATTTTTAAAATGCATTGGCAGCTCGAGGTCACTTACAATGGAGGCTTTAATTAAAGCAGAGATCAATTTTTGTCAGTGCACGAGCAGAGCACAGTCTGTACTTTTCCTTCAGGAGCCGCGTCCGCTCGCTCGTACAGAACGCGCCGCAGGGAGGGGGGAGCTCTGCAGAAAAAAATGAAGCACCAGAGTCAGTTTGCAATGCCAGGGAGCAACAACTGCTGGAAAAACAGCTGTATCCGTGATTGTATCCATGATTGCTGCACACCGAGGCACGCAGACAGCCCGTGGTGCAGGCAGGGCAGAGCAAAGGGGTTTAGTACATAAGTGTCTCCTGGGATCCTGCCTAAACAAGGAATTTAATTCATAGACATCTTTGGTAAGCAGCACATTAGATGGGTGGTTTATGTCATCGAGGCTGTGCACGCCACGTCTGGGCACCTGATGGCTTTGTTTTCCTTCTGATCCTGAGAGTCAGGGGTCCCCCACCGTGACAGACTAATTCAAAATGCATTAGTGTTAATGGTAAGATCTCAGGAATCATTGCTTCCCAGGGTCTCAAAAGAAAAAGCAACCTGCACACAATTAATGGACACCAACTCGTAGCACAGAGCCTTCCCTTTGCACGATACAGCCGCTCACAGAAGTTGTGCAAACCCAGATTCAGACTGGCACAGTCCTCGAAATATCCCTGAGCCTAAGGACAGACTTGGCTCGGTGAATTCATTTTTTGGTATCTCTTTTAGCAGGAGGTAGCAGCGGCGGGAGGCATTTGGCAGGGACTGGTCTCACCGGAGTGCAGGAGCGGCCAAGGCAGTGCGGGGCGGCAGCGGAGCCCCGGCCGTGTCCCCCAGCGTGCAGGGCTCCGCACTGCCCGTCCGCACGGGACCGCAGAGCAGGGACTGCGCAGGGAACAGCACAGGAGGCGAGGCTGGAAAACATCCGAGGGTTTTATCTATGAGAAAGCATCAATATACCTGCATGAACCTGTGCAGTCAGATGACAAAAAAGTGCTGCAGCTCATTGGGAAGCAGGGAAAATATTTGCTGCAAGGACAGGGAAGGGGCTGATTCCTTAGTCCATGTTCCTCCTCTGGCTGGAGCACAGCACTGCAGCTCCTGCTGGCTGAGCACGTCCTGCTGTCTTCTGCTCCTGTCCTCGGCTAACCCTGCCGGCAACGCTGGCCTGAGCATCAGGCACCGCTGGGATCCGCTCTTGCCCACGTTTGGCTCTCCTGGGCGTCCCCCACCAGGCCTGCAGTTGATGCCTGGTCTCGTCATCACCCCCTGTCCCCAGAAACATATTTAGGACATTTTGCAAGCACTGAGATCGTGCTGGCACTGTGCCTTCCATCCTGCCTTCCTGGCGTGGTGCTGTGCCCACGGAACCCCCTCCCCTGAAGCACACACTGCCCTGCCAGCGGCGAGCGCAGGACACGAGAGCAGCTCTCACCCTGTAGGAGGGGACTGCCCCGTACTGGGCGAGGGTGGCAGCGGCCACAGCTCTTGCCCCATGAGCTGCCAGGAGCCCCAAGGCTGCCGGGGAGGGATGTTAAGGGGAAACTGAGAGGGGAGCCACATTTACAGGGGTGCGAGCAGGCAGACGGTCGGCCAGAGCTGCTGCCACAGCAGTGGAAGGCAAGGGTTGGGCAGGTGAACACTGATTTTGGATTGCCCTCCTCTCTCCTGCCTGCCAGAGCCGCTTCATCCAGAGCAGATGGTGCAAACTGAACACGAGATGCTCCAATAGCCTGGCATGCAAGAATGCCTTGTGTCCTTTTTCTTTCAAAATAAGCTAATCTCAGCACGTGAAGGTTTTTGGTCATGATACACCACCTTTCTTTCACTAATACTTCACTTAACTGCACCTCAAGGTGCAGTTCAGTTCCCAGTCATTGCTTCCCTCAAACACTTTCCTGCTTCTCAGTGCTTTAGGCTACCAGTGCCAGCTCTCAAGGTTTTTACACATCTGCTTTCTCCCAGGGATGCCAATCTGGCACTGTGCAGAACAAGGGTGCCTGCACCTCCAGCATCTCCACACTGAAGTCCCCTCCCTGTGACTTAGCTGTGTTAAGCACTTACCCTGCAAAGATAAAGCCAGTTTTTATGCACCCCCTCCCCAGCAGATTGCACCTGTTTAGGAAGATGTTTATTCTCAGCACACCTGTAGACAGAGATGGTGGCAGATGAGTTTAGTTCTCGGGTGGCAAGTGACACCACAATGTACTCCGAAATACTCAGCTTTTCGGGGCAAAGATCTGTGGTAGAAGTGACCAATTGTTCCAGTGAGTGGTACACCCACCACTGCAGCTCCAGGACCTGATGTCATGCCTCTGTGAAAATAGAATGAGCAGAGAAACAGGCAGAGACCAAATTACCCTCATTCCTTGCATAGCTCAATTCCTCACTTTCCATCCTAGACTAGTAGCCTCCAGGGATAAGAAAGTGCATTGTCAGGGTATCGTTTCACATCCTGAATTTCTGCATTTATGAAAATTTTCCTGAGGGCTCAAGAGGACTCTTCAGGTAACAAGAATCAAAATCCGTAAGGGAAAGGATGATCTGCAAAGGGCTGTGGTGGCAGACTTGGGAAGGAATTCTGCTTGGCCAGACTTAAGCAGGAAAAAAAAGAATAATGTATTCATATGAGCAATTAATTTATTTTCTAGAAAAGTTCTGCTTAAATTATAACCAAGCCCTGGCACTGCTGAGTGCTATGATTTAATACCCCCATAATTAAAGACTTTGTTGTCATCACAAGCCCTCACTGTGCAGAGAAAAATCAGCTCAAGAGCAGGAGAAATGTTTTTTAAAAGTCAAAGGCTGATTAACATGAATACTTGTGAGAAGGCTTCCGGAACACAGCCCTCAAACCTCCTGTCAGCCATCACCCCATCTGTGGGTGCACTTTCCCAAGCCAGCCCATCCCAGCCTGCCCAAGTAGGTTTGGTCAGGCAAGGACCAGCAAAGGTCCAAAACACCTACCTCAGCCTTTCCTGAGAAGGACAAGACAAACCAAGAAGCAATTCAGGAACACTTGGTACTCCATAAGGGATGAGGGATCTTACCCAGGGTGCCCTGGAGGAGATGTTGGCACTGTCTAGCTACAGTGGGCTTTATGGTGCTCAAATACCAGACCATGAGGAGAACTTTAAAAAAAAAAAAGCCTGTATGAGGAGCTGCACCATTCACACATCAATCCTTGAAATGTTCCTAAGCCTTTCTTTGGGAGTACTGCTTTGACAAGAAGTGAAATGTATTTATTGTTTCATGGTACTTAAAATGCAAGAATAGACCCAGCAGCCTCCTTACCATGTTTTGGCCGTAAGGAACGAGTCCTATAAATAATTTAAAAAGGAATTAAAAGGGCCAGCAAATAATGAAATGACAACTCTAAAACAAACTGAGGGCACAAAATTTCAGTGCTGTATTCCACCAAAAGGACTTCCATTGCTCCTGAACACTCATTCACCTTCAGCAATATTCACCTTTCTTGTAGTGCTTGGGTATGGAGTTCCAAAGTGTCTTCAGTTTATGTCAAATGTCCATGCGAACAAAGTGAATTTACCATGAGACTGAAGCAAGTGTCAGTGGTAGATTGTTTTCAGATGGCAAGACAGACGACTATAAACTTTAAAACCTCCCTCTTCTGCTTTATTGACATGTAAATTGTTCAAAAATGTTCTCACAATTCAATAATTACAAAGACTTAGACTTACATTAAAAAAGTAAAAACCAGAAAACCCCCAAAGCAGTAGTGTCCAGCTCTAACCGAGCCCCTTTATCAAGAATCTGAGAAAAAGAGCAAGTACTGTCGAACACTTAACGTAACAGGATTAAATGTTGACTAGAACACTCAGTTTAAACTAAAGATAAGTGCACGTCCTATACAGTGTTTCAGAAAAGAACATTAGCCATTGGTATATCATTAGCCCATTTAAACTGAATTTTAAATAAGTGACATCCAACTGTCATAAAATTGGCACAGAAGGCACACTAGTGTGACAATGACAAACTGGATATGCCAGCCACTGAATTAATTACAAGCTTTTAATGAAACATGGTCACAAATCTTCGAGTACTAAATGTATAATACATGGAAGCATGAGATTGAATATACACGCAAAACATCACCGCACGTGGGCCATCGCAAAATATACAGGAGTGTGTTGTGCATCTTTCTACATGATCAATACTTGATTAATAATCATGGGGTCTTCATGCATGTGAGGATACAATTAATGAGAAAAGCAGCACCCCCAGTTGCACATCCTTCACGTTCCACTTTGGTAACCAATGAACAGACTGATGTTTTAGTGCGATACAATCCCTTGGGTCAAGCAGACTCCGAGGGCAGTGTGTCCACGAGAAGGCTTGCTAGCTAAACAGCGTAGTGTGTCCTTACACCAAAAACCCAGGAGAAACAACTTCTCAGGAGGAGAAAGGCAGGAACTAGGAGTAAAATTTTTTTCACAGCAGTATTTTAAAAGCCTTGACTAATGACTGTTTGATGAGGACTAAAAAGCAGGGAATGGGTAAAGAGATAACTGGCAGTAGTCCTATGTACAAGACTAAAAAGTTGGTAGAAAGATAGAAAGACAGTTATGCAGCTGTATATGTAATGGCTAAATGAATTAAAAGGCCACAAAACTATAACCAACTTTTCTTTGACTTCCTGGTGATTCTATTGATGTTGGAAACGACCTACAGCTTCCTACCATTCTCCTTAAGATTTAGGAAAAAAACAGTTACAGGAAAAAGGGAAAAGTGTATTCATCTGAGGATGTAACTAGACCTGCTCACATTTCCTATTTGGAAGTCCAAATTCTGTCTAAAAGGATTTCCTGCTAATCAGACATTACATCATTCTATAGAAAAATAATATTCCTGATATTGTAGCAACATTATCAGTAACTCTCTCTATTTCTCTTTCACCATAAGAATAAGACTATTTACTGGTGGCCTTAAATGCTCCTATGCAATAAAACCATGTCACAGCTGTGCAGAAGGGAACCAACCGTAACTGAGCAGTGAACAATTCTGCATAAAAAGCTCAATTGCTATTAGTAAAGGATTTTCTTCATTTCCATAGTTTGTATCTACAATCTGGATATATAATTATTCTTGTACAACACTAGAGAGTCTGTGTCAGTCTTGGCACTAGCATCTGAGACAGCTTTGCCCTGCTGTTGAACACCATGGAGTAGTGGGTGACCGGAGCTGGAATGGCGAGAGCGGTGGCGTTATGCGTCACAGGTCGACTGGTCCAGTCCATCTAGCGTAAGCTGATTCCTATGAGGAGAGTTGGGACTTGGGGGACCACTTGGATTTGAGCTGTTAGATGGAGTAGAGTGTTTGGTGGAGTCTGAATCAGGCTGTTAATGAGAAACATTAAAAAAATTATGTTTACTTGAAGCGAATTCTTTACACTCAAAAGCTTTCAAAGGCACTCAAAAATGAGGGTGAGCGACACCTACGAAGCAGTGTGCATTAGATTAATTCCATAGTTAAACATTCAAGCAAGTACTTCCATTACCATCAACAGGCTCTAGTGCAGTCCCAAAGGTGACCTTCTGACGCAACAGGAATTATGGTAAAGTATGTGGAAATTGCTACATCTCTGGCTCCTCTCCTTTAGCCATTGCAAAGCTTTCCTGATGGAATGCATCTATCTGTTCACTGTTGTTCAGAATTTACCAGCCTGCAATTTTTAGGTAATTTTTATAGCCCAGGAGTATGTTTATCTGCCCATGTAAACATATAAAAACTATGGTCAAATCATCTTCAGTTTGGTGAGGAGGAAGGAAACAAGCATTATGAACTGTTTACAAAACAGCAACAAGCCTGTGAAGTGCCTGACAAATGAGTGAAGGCTGCCAAGAATCTGGCTGGAGATCTGGAAACAGAATACATTTAGTGGGCACGTCCTACGTCAATATCTAATAAAGACTATCCACAGTTATTTCCCCCGTGTTAGATTAGTTGTTGGATATTTGCCTTCACAGGCTTGTCTCACTTCAACAGAATGGCTGGCAAGTTTCCCACTCTTTTGGTGTGTTACAACTCTGAGCACTGCACACATTCACAGCTGATGAAATATTGCACAAAAAAACCTGGTACCGTTGCAGCAAGTTGTTTTCAAGAAAGGGAAATATATGCTTAGCAAATAGATTGAAAGGTAACATCCTTCAAGAATGCCATTCAAAAGATTTTGCATGGCTTGAACAATAATAAGACAATCTATAACAAGATTATCCTAACATGATCCAGTTCATAAAGCCAAAAGCCATGGGGAAATAGCATAAAGCCAAAAGGTGTTCTTAGAGCTGCTTTCCAGTTTCAAACTACTATTTTTTTAAACTTTAGAAGTCAGAAGAAATTGTAAGAGCTACCAAAAAGAGAAAAGATTGTAAAAAACCCCTTCTGAATCTATCATTACTCGTGTCTACAATTACCATTACAGCATGGAATATAATGGAGTTTGGGAAGGATGTGCAGAATAACTAACAAAGTCCATCATAACCACCGTTGAAACAAAGACTGTTTCAAAAATATCTGTGTTTAGAGATCTCCACTTTGTGTGCTTTTATTGGCTAACTGAAGTTGACAAAGGAAGTCAGACCTCAGGTGTGATCAGAACTCTGGACTTGGCGTGTGCTAATGCATCCTGCAAAAATCTGGCTTCACAAAAACATGCTTCAAAATTCAGAGCATTATATGGGCCTGCAGTTGGGTACCAAAAAGCATTAAAAAACATCTTAATCAGGGACTTTGATTCCCAGGAATAATTCCTAACACTTTCCTTGCGCAGACAGTGCTTCAGCAAAGCTTGGAAGAACACGCATGATAAATCACAGACACAAAAATCATGTGTCTTCTCTATCTAGATTCAGGAACACTGATTTTGTGGAGCCAGGGCGTGTTAAGTTTGGTGACTACTGGCACATACTCTTACTCTTGCTAAAAGCAGTTTTATGTATTATAAATATGATTCCTTCTCAAGTTACATGACAAAAAGTCTTCCTTAAGGCAGCACAGAAAATTACTTAACTAGTCATATTACTCTGCTATTCTATGCTAATATCCCAGAGAACATTTTTAGGAGCTTTGAGGACATTTCATCAATTAGTCAAATTTCCATTGCCTATAAAGCTTAATCGAAGACATAATACTTCTTAAAATATCACCATAAAAGATCTTTTCACAGCTTTGCTTTTGTGCTGGCGTATCTAACTTGCAAACATGTATTACAGGCTGGGAAAAACACTTGTGGAAATAAAACATCTCCATAAACATCTCTATGAAGTATTTCTTTGGGAATGTAATTTATTGGAAAAAGAGAACAATCTATGTCAACAGAATATTGTCAGTCTCCATTTACAGAAGCTGTTTTACCTCTTTGTCAAACTCCTGGTCAGGGTCAGACATACTTCGGGAAGGCATGGCTGCTGCCACATCACTGCCACCTGTAGAGAGGACAAAAGGCAGTTTATAGCTCCTGTTGACGCCACAGATGACAGCTCAGGAGTGACCAGCTTGTTCCCAGCCTTACTTGATGAGGGCCATGAGATGTAGGTTTTGTTTCTCTGCTGCTGCTGCTGCCGTGACAAGTTGGCTGAAGACGGACAGGTTTTTTCATCCTGTGCAGGAGGTAGGACACTCTGCAGGTGAAATGAAACGCCGTGTCAGCCAGCAACAAAAGCTATCCAATGAGAAGTTGTTACTCATGAAAACATTACTGTGCTTTTGAAGCTATTACAACCCCAGTGTTGGTAGAAAAACTGAACTTACTTGACCACATCCACATATTTTCAGTAACAGACACAAACCCTGAGAAAGACAGAGAAAGAACTAAGCCCCGTAGCAGCCACTGAAACCTGTCAGTCAGCAAACCCTCTATGAAGGTGCAAGGACTGTACTAACAGTTCTGCTTTCCTTCCTCCTCCTCCTGAAATGACAAGTGCCTGACTCACATCTGGGCTATCTGAGAAAGACAAGAGAAAGCCTGACTAACAGCTCTACAACAGAGGGTACATACACAACATGAAAGTGTACCTTCACGTCTTCCTCTTGTGGGTTTAACACTAAAATAGCTCATAAAATGCTGTATTAGTTAAATACAAAATAAAATTAATGCTATAAAGCACTGCAAGTCACATGCATTTTAGTTACCTCCACAGCATTAGTTTTTTTCCCCTTGTTATTGCTCTAGAATTGGTGAAGTGGCACAAGCATACAATATTCCAGTTCCTAACAGTTTGTAGCTACTCCTACCCTTGCTAGGGAAGCAGAGGAGGGACAGGAAGAGGAAGAAAGCAGAAGGGAGCCTTGCAGTGAGGAATGGTCACTCTGGAGAGAGATTTCAGCAGAGAAAGGGCTCATGTGATAGACGTGCTCAAAGCCTGTTGGAGGTGATATCAAGAGCAGAATGTTGAGAGGATGAGGGGAAAGGAAATTCATTCTGTTATTTTAAGAAGACAAACAAGAAAAAGGAAGGAGGAGAGACTGATAATTTACAAAACTACTAACAACCTCCTGGCAGTGGTATCTGTCTTTCAGTGTCTCATTCATAAGCCAGCTAACAGTATTTTCTTGCACAGGATTTAGAAGCATTGCACAGCAGGAAGGTTCACCTTTCTCAAAAGGATTTAAGGAAGAATGTAGTACAGAGATAATACTTGAGCCCATCCAGCTCATCTTCACAGCTTTTATGAGCAAGAACAAATGCATATATCCCTCCCTTATAAATGTATTTTACCAGTGGGAGGTCCATGAGGACCTGCATTCCATCTCCTGGTCCCATATGAGCCACGTGGTTGAAATTCGTTGGGTTAGAAATCATCTTTGACCTTAGCTCAGGGTCTCTAAGCATTTCCCTAAAAAAACAGAGTGATTTTTACTATTAGCATTCCCAGTCTCTGCATGCCATCATTTATATTCAGCTGTTTTTTACAAATTTACAAATGAATTCTTACCGCCTTTGTTGTAACCGCTCCTCCTCGGGAACCTTAAATACGAATCTTCTTTTGCTCCTGGTCCGAAGCATTTGCTTCTTGCTGTTGTCAGACGTTTCAGGTACACTGAGGCCAGCTCCTGCTGCAACAGCACAAAGCAATTTCATGTACAGAGGTACAAGCTGACCCAGACACATTCAACACAAATTTCATCCTTTACTGCAAAGGCAACATGGTGAAAATTAACCAGGTAGAAGGAGCTCCCCATTTCTCCCCTTGCTCAGGACTCACCTGCAAACTTGTTCTTGAAATATATTAACCTTGGCGGCTCGCAGTTAAGGAGGTTCAGTGTGCCATCCATGTTTAATGGTCTGATCTGTTTTGAGCAAGGAGACAGATAATTACCTCAAGTCTAGAGCACACTGTGAAGAAACACCTCATTTGAAATTAACCCAATTAAGTTCAATATTCAAATAAAATTACTTACCCTTCGCAGGCCAATAGTCTGGACCCATTCCATAGTGTTAACATCAAACACATCAACACCATACTCGCTATACACTGTTACATATGAGGAATTGCAACCTGCATTGATTGAAAACAAACAGAAAACCCTAATGTCATTTCAGTAGCCCAGAACTGACAAATATTTGAGTAGATTTCAATAGTTAAAAGCTTTCCACTATGTGCAAGATAAATTTTAAAACACATTTTCAAAGCCCCAGTTTCAAACAGATTTTTTTGGTGAGAACAGACTGCTAATGACAACTACAGCATCATGGAAAGATTTAAATTTGACCCTTTCAGTATTTTTTAAAACTTCACACTGCCATTTAAAGACATTGCAAAATGGCATCTGAAGTTTCCAGATGCATACAGATTTGTTAGGTGGTAGGAATTGAGCAGCTAGCTTTGCTATGGATTACTTAATTTCAGAAGCAGCAAACTATACATCTGGTGTGTGCAGAGGAGATGAGAGAGCCACCATCTGTGAGCTGGGTCATGAACTCATGATGCAGATCTGCTCTCAATTTCCTTCCTCTTTTGCTTACAATTTTCTAGCTTTAGATATTCATGTATGGGTTGCTTTCATCAAGTCAACAGAAAAATGTCACAATGCTTAAAGCCCGTAACTCATTTTCTCTTTTCAACTTTTTTTTTTTAAAAAGCATAAAAGGCATCAGCAGACAAGTTTATTTTAGGTCAAACGAAAAGCAGAGATCTCTAGAGCTTTGTATCAACACACTTCTGCTCATGTAAAGACTGCCTCCTGATATAAAAAGCAGTTACTAGAAACTTAAGGGATTTAATAGAGAGAAGATGCTTCAATAAACAAAATGAAAAAAACCCAGTAGGACACTAAACACATCACAGGATCTTCTTAGAAGAACTGAAGTACAGTTGTGGTGCTATTTTTTTAATTCATTAAAAGAATGCCTTGGACAGCTATCATAAAAATGTAACACAGAAGTGATTGATGGTCAAGCATTCATTACATGTGGTCTTAGTTGGCTTGGATGTTCAAATCAAGAGGGAGAACTGAGCATCAGGCAGAAACACCATCTGTAGCCAAGGCTGGCACTTGCCAGTCAGAGCTGATGAGCTTGACCAGACTTCAAGTGGTTCCCAGAGAGCTGTCAGTGCCTGCACTGGGCTTGCCCATGCTCCAGCCTTGAGACCAGCTGGCTCCAAGGCTTTGCACCAGGCTGCACGGGAGCCAAGCAACCCCAGGACACTCACACTGGCACAGCACAGGACAGCAGCACTGGGTTGCTTTAGGGGCAACCCCGACAGACCAGCTGGGCTAACAGAGCTGTGCCAGTGCTCACCCTGCCCTCTGCTGGGGCGAGGGCACTGAATGCCCCAGACACAAATACTCTGTTTTAACCCAAAACCTCTCTACAATGTGGTGCTTTTCCACAGCAGAGACACTTCCACTTTGTTGGTCCCTCCTACAAAGACTGGCTGAGAGAGTTGGGGCTGTTCTCAGCCTGGAGAAGAGAAGACTGTGGAGACCTCACAGCACCTCCCAGTATTTAAAGAGGCTACAAGGGAGCTGGAGAGAGACTTTTTACAAGGGCATGGAGTGATATGACAAGGAGAAATGGCTTTAAACTGAGAGTGGTTTTAGACTGAGATATTAGGAAGAAATTCTTTATTGTGAGGGTGTTGAGGCACTGAACAAGCTGCTCACAGAAGCTGTGGAAGAAGCTGTTCCATCTGTGCTAGTGTTCAAGGTCAGGCTGGATGGAGCTTTGAGAAAATTGGTTTAGTAGAAGGTGTCCCTGTCCACAGCAGGGAAATTGGAAACAGGTGATCTTTAAGATCTCTTCCAACCCAAGTCATTCTGTAATTTTACAACCTCCTGATGGGACAGTGAAAAAAACCCACCATCACTAGTGACAGACACTAGGACTGAGAAGGGAGGACAAGTCTAATGAAATTTTCCTTTGGCAGCAGAAAATGTTGCTCTTTCTACAGAAACAGCCCTAGGCCAGCACCACTCAGGATTGCACATACAAGAATGTTATAAAATAGTTTACAGTAAGAACACTTCTAATAATAACAGACAAAGCCATTAACCAGTAAGTCTAGTTTGCTGAAATGCAAAAAAAACTCTAAAGCTGATTAAGGAAAAGGAAACATTAGTTTTAGCTAATGGTGTTTTAAAGTAAATTTGTCACTACATTGTTTCCTTGGGACTTTGCTTCAGACTTCTGTGCAGAACTAGGTCAGAATAAAGCAAGCAAACAATTTCAGTTCAAGTCAAATTAAATTAAACAAATTCCTATTAGGGCCTGGCCTGATCAAACCAACATGCACCTAACTCCTTCCTCTACTTAAACAAAAAGCTATTTCTTGCCTTCAATCATTCAAAAATTTTAATTGTTATTTGAGCTTCAAATAGAAATACCTGATTTATCAACTGCCTTTGACATACTGAATACTGAAAAATGCTCTACATGTGCCTCTCTTCTACCAAGCTGGTAACAAATGCTCCTGAAACAAGCAGAGTGGTTCAAATATTACCCTCCATCTACTGGATATTGTCCCCCTAAAATTAAAACCAAAATGAGAAAAAATGCTACCATTTCTGCCAAAATTTTTATCTCTTATTATCTTTATGAACCTTTAGATTTGCAGTTATATTTCTTCTTCAGCTTTCTACTATCCTTTGAGTACAGGACACAGAAGACACCCAACAGACAACTGGACATTTATACCCTCCAGGTGACCAAAAATCTTAACAGAATTTCACACAGAGGTAGTCTCGCACTCTCCTGCATCCAGGACTACTTTCTGTAGAAATTATTTTGCATTCCACTAATTGTTCTTCTGTGTCCTGTAATAAGACAGAGGATTTCTTGCAGCATCCAGGATCTCCAAGTCCAAAACTACCACCAGGAAGAACCACGTGTCTGTTAACTCATCAAAACTTAAACTTGGTATTCAAAGACAAACCAAAGCAAAATTGAATACAATGCTGAGTATTTTTAGACAAGTAAAGCAGCAACAGGGATATGGCAACAGAAAAACATATACATACTACAGGCAACAGGAGTTGCAGGCCACATTAGTTCCTGCATGCGTGACCTTCGACCTTGCGAATCGACGTAAACTCCCATATGGCTGAAGCAAAGCAGGTATTCCTCATTACTGAGCTCCACAGCACAAAGGGCATCAAAAGACTGCTGTGAGAGGAAGATAAGCGAGGGGTCATTAGGATTTACCAGGTTTATAGATTGTCCATCTCCCTGGATGGTCAACAGAGAGAACCCAGACTGGTAGCCAACACAGAGCTTGTCCTTGAACACTGTCATCCACTGCACAATTCCTGGAGCCTGAATTTCACTGAATTTTTTGTGGAAAGGTTTAGTTCTGTGAATTTCATAGCAAAAAACCTGTCGTTTGACAGCCACAAACAAACAAGTAGAAGAACTCTTCTTTAGTGTTCCAGTTGTAATCAATTGGCAGCCTTTAGTTTCTGCAAGCTTAATGTCAAAGTTCCCTTCTGACCCATCCAGAGAGGCCCAGGGGTAAAGGTGGACGTGATGGTTCCGACCACAGATGAGGATGATAATTTTCTCTTTGGGAGCAAGCTCTATCTGGTACACCTTCTTGCAGTCAGCAGCTCGGACTATCACTGCAAAGGAAACAAGAGCTGCCATAAGTTAAACAGGAAAACCACCAGGCCTGGAAACACTGCAGTGCTACATAGCAATGCCTGAAAATTAATCTGGTACAGACATGTACCAGGTGAGGAAGAGCACTTATTACACGTTTAATACCCAGAGCAAACAATGAAACAAAGCATTCCTGTAAACCCTCTCCATTCATAAAAAACATCTCAACAACACTTTGTGGGGAAATGCTGCTTAACATGGAGAAAGTTTTAAATGGAGAAAGTTTTATTATATAATTGTATCTGTAGCATCTGTACAGTGCAAGATGCTGCATCTTCAGAAGTGGGTCCCACCTCAAGGAAAACATCAGCATCTTCAGTAAATTTTGGAGGAAGACCAACATAGCAGAATACAAAGACAAGAAATATAAAGTATTTAATCCTGATAAATGAGGAGACAAAATGCTGTACAGTTGGCAGATCTCTCAGCCAGATACAAAAGCACTACAGTAAGTGGGTGTAAAACACATATACAGCAAAAAAAAAAATGAGGTGTGTGATGGGGAAAGGATAAGAAGTAATGGGGCTTAGGCTACAGGAATAGAGGTTTAGGGCCAGGAAAACTCTTCTCAGAGCAAGGACTAGTCAGGCTACCCATGGGGAGTTTTGCTGTTTGATGCATTTTTTTTAAAGCAGGGTTAGAGGCAGCTAAGGGGTACAATGTGTGCTCTTTGGGAATCCTGGCTATACAAGAACTTTCAAGAATGCAGTGAGTATTTAATGGAGTACAAACAGAAGAGCAATTCTAAACTAGGAAACTTAATAAGCATAAACAAATTAAATTGAATTGTAACTTTAATTTTTCTGCTAGCTGAATGCATTAAAAATATTTGTGCATTGTAGTTTAAAAAAAAAGAGAACTCTTAATTTTTTGCCTTTTTTCAGTAATAGTTGAGTAATGTGGCCAACTTTACAGCTGAGTAAAGTTACCAAATTCTGTAAACTTGGTAATAAGACTTTAGCTGTTTAAATCACAAAGTGCTCTTGTGGTGATCCACTACCTGCATAAATAGATGAAATGTCTGAAGAAATTTCTATGAAATAACTGGCTTTGCTACAGAGAAATTATTTTCTTCCTAGCTCCAACTCCAACTTACTTGTCAAGAATTAAGCAATATTCTAACCAAAGACCTCTGCTATAAACAGCTGGCAGTTAATTAACACTAAAAATTACAACTGCCATAAAATAAAAAACAGATTACAGTTTATAAAAATGCTATTAACACATAGAACAAGCCATAGAAAACTCCTGCTAAACATCTCTTAGCTTAAAACTAAAATTGATAATTAATTTTCACATTTGGTGATGCAGATAATCATTCCTTTATGAAATGACCTTTCAAATTAAATTTACAACATTTTTGAATGCAAGAAGCTGTTCTGGAATCCCTGGAATTATTTGCATCTCGAGTTATGTTTATATCTAACATAACTTCTCTTAAAGAATGTTCTCTTAAAGAATGCTCTCTGGAGCATCTACTTAAAGAATGGTGACCACTCAAAGGAATGGCACTCATTACTGCTAAAAAGAATTTCAAATATCTGCTGCCTCCATGTATAAAGCAGTTTCTCCTGGAACTGGGCAATGTCTTATTCTAAACAAGAAGAAGCAATAACATTTTACTTTTGACCCAAAACCACATCCCTGATGTCATTCAATTTTGAAAGTCAAGTCAGTCTTTAAAAGCCTGTATTCACTGCTTTATTTTACATGGAAATGCAAGCTTTAGCATGAGTAAAACTGAACTTTCAAACAGCCACAAATTGAATTACACAGAAAAAGAAATCAAGGAGATCACTGACAAGACCAGCACTCAGGAATCTGCGACCCATGCGACAAGGGGAAAGGAATGGTGGAGCGAAGACTTCCCATTGGTGAAGCAGTATTGGATTAGGGATCACCTAAACAGACTTGACATCTACAAGTCCATGGGCCCTGAAGGGATGCATCCAGGAGCCCTCGTGAGGCTGCATGTGCAGTTCTGAGTTCAGTTCTGAGCTGCTCTGTTTGGGAAAGACACAGAGCGCTCTTGGAGTGGGTCCAAGAGAGGTTGACAAAGATGATGAAGGGTCTGGAGCATCTCTCTTACAAGAAAAGGCTGAGGGAGCTGGGCCTGTTCAGCACTGAGAAAAGACAACTGAGAGGGGACCCCATCAATGTCTGTGAGTATCTGAAGGGAGGGTGGCAAGAGGATGGAGCCGGGCTCTTCTTGGTGGTGCCAAGTAATAGGACAAAAGGCAATGGGCAGAAACTGATGCACAGGAAATTCCATCTGAGCATGAGGAAGAACTTCTTTACTGTGCAGTGACTGAGGACTGGAACACATTGCCCAGAGATAGCAATCTGCCCTGCTGGAGATATCCGAGAATTGCCTAGACGAAATTCTGTGCAATGTGTTCTAGAATGATCCTACGTGAACCAGACAACCTCACTGGTGGTCCCTTCCAACCTGATCCACTCTGGGATTCTGTGAAATCCTAATTCTTCCACCACCGGTATACTTAAAGAAATACCTTTGTGGAAGTTTGAATGACAAATACTAAAAAAGGGGGTATTTCAGGAGTGCCTCAGTGATGTTTCCAAAGTAGGAAAAGATGCCTTTCAGTTTTACAAATCTATTCTCGACTCCCAGATAGTTAAAGGCACCAAAAGAACCTAAGGTCAGAGGTTATAAATACAGGTGAAGAAAGCATTAGGTATTTTGTTAGAAATAATCAGCAAGAGCCAAAGCTGTTCACTCTCATACTATGAACTGTATGGATTTAGAGTGCTGTCCAAGTTTTGAATGTCTCAGTTATCAGAAAGCACAGATTTTTCACAAGGTGTGTTTGGTGCTCATAAAGTCAGAGAGAAAGAAAACTAACCTACAAGAAAGCTGGTGAAGCACTTTTTATAAGGGCATGTAGTGACAGGACAAGGGGGAATGGCTTCAGACTGAAAGGGTTGATTTAGGTTAGGTATCAGGAAGAAATTCTTCACTGTGAGGGTGGTGAGAGTCTGGAATAGGCTGTTGAGAGAAGCTGTGGATGCCCCATCCCTGGAAGAGTTCAAGGCCAGGTTGGATGGGGCTTTGAGCAACCTCTCTAGTTGAAGGTGATCCTACCCATGGCAGTGGTGTTGGAACTGAAGGATCTTAAAGGCCCCTTCCAAACCAAACCATCTGTGATTCTATGAATATTTCCTACATTATCTTGGAAGAGGAAAATTGGTAGCGTATTATTACATTTTAAATAAAATAACTGCAACGTAAGTACAATAGCTGCTTCTTAGACATATATAACTCCTATGAATTCAAAGAATGCAGTGTAGCTCAACTAATTTTTTCATTTCTTCATTCATTTGTTCCAAATAAGAATATCTCGTTTTGGAAGCAAACTGCAATATTAATCGGACTTGTTCTTTGCTTTTCCATGTTTAAAATACCATTTTGTATGGACTGCTCCCAAATGATCCCCATGCTCATTTCCTTGTAATCCTTCTGGCTTTCATGCTTTCCCTACTGTACCAAGGCATGACTCCCAGTGTTATTTGTGTTTGTGCTCAGTATAGCCAAATAAAGAGAAAAATGCTTCCCTTATTTCCTAACTGTGATGTCTAATAATGCAACAGTAGAGGGATATGCCTGTGCTGCCCAGGGGCTATGCAGCATTTGCTTGGCTGGAGTACCTGAAGTAAGGCTCTATATGAATTTCTAGAATGGACACAGTAAGACTACAGGAAGAACAGACTGTACTGATCCCATTTTTCCCACGGCAGAGGGCAAAGTACATTAAGAACAGGAAGGAAAAAGGAGGAAGCACAGAGTCAAGCAATTAGATAATGGAAAGGAGCAAGCAGTCACTTGTTTTGGACATCATCGGTCTGCAAGACAATGTGAGTGGCTGTCAAATTTCTGGAAGACACAGACAAGGAGACATGGAGGCTTTAAAGGAAAGTCTATAAACTCTGTGTGTGCTGTGCATGCTCTGTGTGCTGAAGCATTTTGCTGCCTGCTATAGGAACACAGCTGAAGTGGGAATGTGTCAGAATATGCTCAGTAACTCATCCCTTTAATTTCAGCCAGTCAACTGAATGTAACGATAATGACCAAATTAGTGTTTATATCTCACATTCACTTTTCCTTCTCATCAATTAACTGAGTGCTTAATACTTACTATACATGAAAGGCTGCTGTGCAACCTATATTAGAGCAGCACTAAAAGTTATGGAGCTCATTATTTTGTATGTAATTACCGCATGCATTATGGGCTAACTTACCATCACGGGTCACCTCTATCACATACAGTCCTTCTTCTGAACCAATTGCTATTCTATCTCGATCTAAACCAAAAGGAAAAAAAAGGCCATTAATTCAGCTATCAGTCTTATCTTTAAAACAGGCTGTTTGCTTTGAACAGCTGAAAAAATTTCTGCACAAACAGATTTTCCTAGCAAATCAATTTTGCTTGAGTTCACACAGTCTGTCAAAAGCATGCTATATACCATATTGCTAAAACAACCTGCTGAACAACTCTACAGTATTATTTACTCCAAGTGGATGAAGAAACCTGAATATCAATGCAAGATTAGCATTTTCTGTCCATTATTAAATTCCTACGAAGGAATTCAGCTGAGGAATTTATTTCAAGGTGTCAGTGCTCTCATTATAGAAGCCCATCTAAAAGTTCCAACAACCTTCACACACTTATAAAAGTTAAAATGAACATACCTACAATAGCAGCAGCTAAACTTGCTTTAATAAGAGGCAGTGTACTGTCATAGGCTTCTTGTGGAATATGCACAACCTGGTTCCTCAGCCTGTTTTTGTGCAGGATAGACTGCAACCCTTCTAGGATTCCAACCCACTTTCTCTTTTCATTCTCATTTTCTGTCAGGATCAGCAGAGAACAAGACTTTGAAGGCAAACCTAAGAGAGAAGCTGTCACCTTTAAACAGACAGAGACAGTGAAATTAGTTAGAGTAATAAAAGCCCTTTTTATCACACAGAACTGTGAAAATAAAGTACTCTTTCTCATGACAATGGAATGATGTACCTGAGGGGCATGCAGAACACAGCTAATATAGCCACAGTGCTTCAAAAAAAACCAACCAAAAAACAACCGCTGCACAAGCCAGAGTGGTTTTGTTTAAAAAGTATTCAGTCTTGCTTTAATATTCTGAATCCTAAAATATAAGCAAGGAATGCTACAATAATCAATACATGGCAGTAAAAGGCTCCTTCCTGCTCTGAACTGGAATTTCTGTGGCATACCATAGTTTGTCCTGATCCCTCCCTCCCACCCATAAGTTACTGAAAGTGACACACATGCTTTGCAAACCAGATGCATTTAAACCCAAAGGCATTGCTATCATCAGTTCTAGATTTTGATTTTGTTATCTAATTTTCCAAATATTTATCCAGGGGAAGAGCATATCATATCTGCATTCAAAGCTCTGGAGGAAAGCAATATTTGAGACTGAAGCACTGCATTCTTCCACGTCCCTGTGTTAGAAGAAAATCTCTATGGCTTCACTTAATTTTCAGTTAAATCATCATGGATCTCAAAGCTAAATGTGTTCTAAACAGAAAACTATCCAAGAACTTCTGTTGCCTGAAGAATGCATGCAGTAATTCTTAATATTCTGGGTTTTTGTACTGCATGAAGAGACTGAAGGTTTGTGGTATCATGGGAACTATACTTTCAGCCACAGACAAACAGGCCAACAGCCAGGATCAGCCCCCACCAAACTCTGAATAAGAACAGTTAAACAGAAAAAAGCAACAAAAGCTGTAGAAGTGCAAATCTGAAGGCTGTAACATGGAATATGGGACCTTCAGCCTACATGCCTTGATAAGAAAATCCTCATAAGGATGGATGTTGTGGTAATGCACACACACACACACACACACACACACACACACACACTTCCTAGAAGACTGAATTAAACAGTAACACTCATCTTGAAGATAAAATACATCTGAAAGTGAACTTGGGACAATAGGATGTCAAAGACAGAAGTTCAGAAGTAAGATGAAGGTGAAGGGTGGTAGGCAAAGAACTGAGTAGTTACAATTGCTCATAGCTCTTACTACTCTGCATAAAGGTTTGTTTCTGTCTAAACTGTAACTAAGCATTAATATTTTAAAGACGGAGGCATAATGCATAATATATTTAGAAAACAAAATAAAACCAGATTCCAACAATGGTTTTCCCTTTGAAGTACCACCCTGTATTACTCCCTCAGTCTTTTGAAGCTAGTAACTTACATATAGTCAAATGCAGGGAAAAAAGTGAGCAGCTGGTCGTAATATATATTACATTATTCATCATACAAAAACCCATTATTTGCTATGAAACTCAAGGTTTCTTAACTCAAACTGCTAAGCTGTGGAAGCACTCCATTACAGCCAACTCTTACACTGTTATTAAAAATGTGTATCAACGGCAGCACTTAAGACTGTGGTGTCTGAATGTCAGCATGGCCTAACATCCAGCTTTGAAAACTGGTTACCAAGGAGAAATGTTTGAATCTGAGACAAATTCTTACTGTTCTTGAATTCATGGGGAGTCAGAGGTGGGAACATTTTAGCGTTTGGCAGCATTCTGGTATTGTTTTCTGCTAGTAGAAGATCCAGAAAAAATGAAAATCTGCCTTTCGTAGGCCACCAATATCATCATGTGTGATGTGCAATGACACAGACAAAAGAAGGACCACATTTTTACACAGGTGATGTGAATTAACAGTTTAAACTGTTGTGTACAAGCTACTCTATGTGACTGTGTCAGCGAGATGCAGATCTAGAACTAAAGGAAATTGGGAAGTTTAGTGGTT
Organism: Eopsaltria australis; assembly: GCA_034509425.1. Taxonomy (NCBI): domain Eukaryota; kingdom Metazoa; phylum Chordata; class Aves; order Passeriformes; family Petroicidae; genus Eopsaltria; species Eopsaltria australis. The sequence continues at coordinate 3,992,934 of JAVTVJ010000012.1, read as the reverse complement.
TCCAGTTTTAGAAATTTCTGCTTTCGAAGGAGGACATAGAATTGAGAAGAAGTGCAATTCAGCAGCTTCTCTGGTCCCCTTACTAAAAGGATATATTCACACATCAAGCTTCCAGCTAATTCATCACATGTCTTTAGTAGGGGATAATCTGATCAAACCATGGAGATACTTGTTCATGTCTATCCACACAAGTATTTTTATACAGGGATATTTGACAAAAATGGTTTTTATTATTTAGATACCCTATCAGTTAAAAACTGCAGGCAGAAGCTAGAGCAGCAAGTCAGGCAGGCTGAACTGTATGGATGCCTTGTTCTTAAATGAATGAACCATCACTCTGCACAGCATATTTTCTCTCCTCAGAAGTCCTTTCCTACAGTACTCCATGTTTGCTAATTTAAGAAGAGAGCAGGCAAATGGGAACTAGAAAACCCAAAAACCAAAATAGAAACAAGGGAAAACTTAAAGTAAAGGTAGTAGTAAACCAAAGTATGAAAATTCACTGCAGAAAATATTTTTACAAAAAAGTAGAAAAGCAGAGACACAGAGGCAGTCAAGTAGCAAAGACAATTCCCAAGAAAAATCCTGAAGGACCAAATGATAGGGACTGCAACTGACTGACAGCTCTTTGTTTTCCATGTTTGCCTGACTTGGTTCTAAATGGATGAAGATCAGAGATGCTGAAAACAGTGAGTTTCTGTACAGGACTATAGATACTGGCTACTAATGTGTTCCTTTTTGAATTTTAGAATTCCAGATTTAACATGATTCACATAAAACATAAGAATTAAGTTTCTGTTGCTAAAAACTAAACACAGCATTCAGATAGAACATACACTACAGGGGATATTATAACTCAGCTGATTATTTTCTCTTATTTTATTTTTTTCTACTATACTTAAATATGAAATTAAAGAAACTAGATCAGTTTCAGAATATTCTGTTACAGCATCGATTCCTAAAGCAAGAGTCCAAAGCTAAGCAAGAAAAAACAGAATCTGGTAATACCAATGGAAAAAGAGAGAAAATATACTGAATTATAATCAGGAAAATAAAAAAGTGCCAAACTTATATATACAAGGAAGCAGCTAAAGAAGGAGAACTTTGTTCTTTACAATTTAGTTATAAGAGGAGCATCATACTGTTCTTCTATGTATCTCAGCAGCCCTTGTTAATTCTTACACTTCTACATAACTTAATCAACATTAGATGTGAATAGCATATGCCAGTATCAAAACAAAACAGTGGTATTTAACTGGTATTTTCTGTAGGAGTCAGTTGGTACCATACCCTGAATATACAAGGGATGTCTTTACGAGTTGCGTGTATTACATCCGATGCTAGGACAGAGCTCACACAGAAATCTTCATCTCTAGTGAGAAAAGAGAACAAGACCATCACATACAAGCAACCACCAGGATTATTCAGCAAAATCTAACTGGTATCACCACTGTTTCAAAAGGCTGCAATCTCCTAACACTGCACAGAGGTCACAACTGCTTTGTTATGCTCTAACCATCCTTGACCCAAACAACTCATAAGCCTCACTTATGTCTCTACAGCATCTGGTACGTGTTATCTCAGTCCACCTGAAGTTAAACGGGGTGGCTTTGTGTAGTTTTGGTGTCCCAACCACACCTATTCTACAATTAGAAGCAAGAATATTGCTCTTTCAGCCCAGCAGACACATTAGAAATGAATAATTCATACCTCAATGTGTAGCAAGAGAGGGGCCTTTGGAAAAAAAGAAAAATCACATAAAAAGCTCTTGGCAACATAATTATAGTTTGTGGCTTTGAAATAAGGGTTTTCAAAACAGCTAGATTTTATCCTTTATTACAGTAAAATAAACAGACATCAGAACAACTTTTGCATTTCACAGTGCTCCACCCCAGAGGGCTTGTCTACACTAGTCTTTTTAAACTGAATTTGACCAAGTTGATCATCGTAATTGCCAATTTTAGTGCAAAGATGACACTAATGTCTGAAACTTGCCCATGCTAGAATTCATAGCTGTGGTGGTTAACATCTATTAAAAACATCTAAGAATCCTCAGATGACAGCCTCAAAGAGGCAGCTACAAAAGCAGATAAAGCATGGGACAGTTGGTATATAGTATCTGGCTGAGTTGCTCCAAGCACTGTACTGATGTGAATGCTGCTATTTGCAATAGTTCCACGTTCCTGCTCCCACTGCCAGCATGTCAGAGAGCTGACACTGACAGTTCCCAGTGAGTGTGAGAACAGCACAGCAGTGCTGCTGCAACCCCATGCTACTGTCTGGAAAAAATATAAACCAAGGTGCTTGTGAATGCAAACTTCATATTCAACACAGGTACAAAGCTGCTGTAACATTAAAAGGTACTACACTTTCTTGATATTTTCATAAATTGAAATAAAAAACCTCCTTGGTTACTCTGATCAACATAAGTCTCAGATCTTTGGTAGACAGTGTTCACTGGTTCAGATGATTCCCCATGAAATATTAACTCCTGTGAGAAGGCAAGGTCAGGGCCATTTGCAGTATAAATGAGTTGGTGCTTTTCTGCAGACTGCTCCAATTTTTCTCACATTCCTGAACTTACTGGCTATGGGATGATCTTTGACCCAATGCTGAGGTCAGAGTGTGTGGGAAAAGCAATCTACAAATACACACTTACTTTTTACAGGTGCATATGGAATTCTAGGAAGAAGCATGCTAATGCTGTAAATACTGGTGATTGCAGTGTGAGTGACTATAAAGTCACTTAAGTAATTTCTTGTTGAGCCAACTTGATTAGCATAAACTCAGCTGCAGTTTATGTACAGAATACATGAATCTTCTTAGACCAGAGCTCTCAAAATCTTGTAATTTCTTGTGTACAAGGAAGAAATACTTCTGTTAAGAAAAAAGTAGAGAGTACTTCTACTCTGCCGTAACAACACAAACCTGAGATCCAAGACTTGACTGGCCACAACTCCAGGTTGGGTGGATTTTCCTTCAGGCACATCATATAAGAAGAGTTTACAGTCACAGACAACTGCATAAGCCCTCTGCCACCCTTTCTTAACTCCTGTAGGCTTTGGGACCTGCAGGTAAATAATTGATTGCTAATTACATGGAAGCACTTGTAGGAGACACAGAAAACAGGACATTTAGAAAAGCTTATACTTAGAACAATGGAATTAGAACACATTTTACTTGTCCTTCAAAATAGGATAAAAAATATCAAGTAATGAAGCAATCATTTATCCTTTTTTAAGTTCAACTATTCCTTGTTACAGCTTAAAAATATATTAAGACTTGTATAAATATATTAGGCTTGGATATTCCACCAATGCCAAAATGGTAGGACAGTTTACGTTTTATATTATGCTTACATCAAAAATGACAAAAATTCTTTCTTTTTTATTTTCCCTGCTGCTTATGAACATTGTAGCTACTAATCTACTGACCTTCAGCTCCTGTATTAAAACCGAGTGTTTCTCCCACATCTAAAGCAATGAAGGTTAAATAAGTTACAGAGATGGCACACAAAGCCTTAAAGCTTTAGCACTATTTAGGAGATGTGTTTAAACATACTTAGAGGTTCTAAGCTGTAGAGCTGTAAGTGAAGTTAAGTATTCTTCTCTTGTCCAAGAAGAAAAGACTGTTACCTTGACATAACCTTTATAGGCTGTTCCTATTCCTCTTTGCACATCTACTCCAAGAGGCCTTTTGGCTTGTTCAGGGGGTATAGGGCAGACCTGAGGTGCACTGTCCTTGCAGGAAACATGGCATGCAAATGAACACACTAAGTACAAAAGAGAAAATTCACAGTGAAATGTCTGTATGAGTCAATCATAGCAGCTGATTAATATCGTCTACACTCAGCAAATTAATTAATCACACTGAAACTAGCAGTCAAATACTGCAATAGCTGACTGTGCTGAAGGAGTGAACACACCTAGATACTGTATGAGACTCCAAAGTGCTTTTATTTTCTCTTTTTAGCCTTTTACATTCATAAAGGGCAGGAACTGAGTCCACACTGCAAGGGCAGCCTTGCTGGTGTTAAGCACCAACTAATCCAGTCACAGAAGAGAAACAGTATTAATAAAGGAGGAATAAAAATTACAGAGTAGTGCTAATAGGCGTTTAATTTGATCCACGGGTGCAAGAATACTGCAAACACAAAGTAAAACTGAATTGATAAAAAAAAATAGAAAGGCCTAAACAATTAAACATAAATACGTGATATAGCATAAATAAAGAATAAAGCAGAAACCAGGGATAGGGACTGAAATACTGCATGATGAAAGAGACATATATATCAATTGCCCAGAATTCAACTGAATTCAAATAAGGAGCAAACTAGCATTGAATGTTTTCTTACCATTTGCACCACTCTGTGCTGCACCAGCAAGGGACAGAGGTCTCTAGGTCTTGTCTACAGAGCACTTCACACAGAAGCAGTACACAGGAAAAACTCATAATATATGCCACTTCACATGAGACAGACTACAAGAACTGTGGAATGAGTTAATGTGTTATATCAAGGCATCTGACCCACAGCTAAGGGGCCAGATCTTTCCACAGAGATTTTGCTTTGTTTGTCCCAGCTACCCTGTTTCTACCAGCTGGCTTGGGACTGCAGCGAGAGGGTCATAACACTGATCTATCCCATGTTTCCTCCTAACCATATTCTCAGAAGTGGGAATCTGGCAGATATCCTAGGTACATCCAGTTCTATAATTATGAAGTGTAAGAAGATTCCAAAAAACCTGGAAACAGCCTCCTTCTCCTACAGCCACAGACTGGGCAACAAACCTCTTCCTCATGATGCCTGAGGGAATAGACAGCTGAGGGGGCAGCCCAGGGCAGGCTGCTTGGCTTGCTCTTTGAGCTGCTGTCTGCTCCCACGAGGGCAGGGGTTACCAAGAAGTCATACACACAAAGTACTGCAGGTGCTCCCCAAGACCAGGTAAAAAATTCAGCTCTTTGAGGAGGCATCATGATTATTTGGGACTGTGCATATAAAGCTACACCGGTTACAGAACAGGGAAAATCCACAGGATAGTCAGTTCCAGTCTTCTGTGTATGTAGCTGTATTTTACCACAGCTTCCAGCATTAGAAAGAGGAGGAATTGGGAAATACAAGTGATTGAGAGGGGAACATTGCAAAGTTTTGTCATGTCTATTTTTATATCTATATGATTTTAGTTTTTCCTATAGCAATTAAGAACTGCTGTAGATTAGGCAAAATAGAAAACTAATGATGCAGAGCTTAATCAAAATACACAAGACAAAAGAAGAGTGAAGCCGATAGCTACACTAAAGGAAAAAGACGGTCTCAAGCTTGCAGGAAGAGATGCAAAACAAGAGTTCAGAACTGTCAGCAACAGGAGACAAAAGGCAGCTCCAGGGCAACTGCTGGCAGAGTGATAGGTCCTCCTGGGGAAGAACTGCCACCAGAAGATCTGCCAGGAAAAAAGCCCTGAAGGGCAGATGAGGCAATCTGCATGTGATACTGACGGTGTCAGTGGAGAGGCTGCCACTAGCAAGAACTAAGCTGTGCACAGAAATAAGGTTATTTATACTGTAATGTCTTCAACCCATCTGTGGTCTATTTAACTGAATTCAATATACAGTATTTTCAAATGAAAATATCTCCATATACTCGAACATGGAATCCAATAGTGATATACGCATAAGAGAAAGCATTTTAAATAAAATTAATGGACAGCAAGACAGGCTACAAGCCAAATAAACAAGCAAACAGTCCTCCCAACACACAGGGTTTATGACCAGAATAGCATAAAATAGACATAATGAGATTCATGTCACCAGATCATTCCCATTTTTTCTCTAGTACAGCAACAGAAACCAGTCCTGCTTTCCCCACCCCTTCCCTGCACTATAACAGCACTAATGGTAACAGGATTAATTAACAATATGCAAGGAAATCATACTTCATCATACATCATCATTCTTCTAAAGGGACTTAAGGAGTATGCTGTGATGCAACAGAAAGGAAAATCATCCCGTGGCAGCCAACCCTTTCTTTCATTCCCTCCCCAAAGAAATGGTTGCCTTCAAATACATTGGGATGCTTTTCTGAGGGGCTTGCTGAAAATTTACAAAAAGTTTCACCAACTCACCGTCACAGGCATAGCCTTGTCGAACTAATCCCACCATAAGAGAGGTGCAATGACTACACTGAGTGGGGCTTGTGAACGACTTGATATTGAGCTGGTGAGCTTTAGGCTGAAAGATACATTCAGGATAAAAAAGAACTTCATTTTCTGGACTAAAGTAATGCAAACACCTCCCTCTACCACCCTCCAGTATATCAGTGTGTACATTATGAAGCCTGGGCTTCTTTTATGTAAGTGCAGCTTTTAAAGGTGCTGCAAGACAACAGTAACAGTTTTATTTCCTACTCCAAAAGATACTCAGACCCAAAATTACAACCATGTTTTGTCACCCCTTCCAACAAAACAAAACCCACCGATATGCATTTGGAAACATTTGATTAAAAACACAAACCTAACAAAAACACACACATGACAAACCCAAACAGGACAAGAAAACACAGAAGGCTAATGTATAAATGGTATTTTTTTCCTTTGTTCTTTAGAATAAGGTTAGCACAGTCCCCCTACCTTTGGTACAGCTAGAGAAATGGACTGAATGGTGGGGGAAGGAGCAGCAGGCATCCTCTGAAGCCGAATTGGTTCCTGAATCACAAGAAACTGCAGTTGAGCAAAATAAGGCTTCAAGAATTTGTTTCAAGATTGGGGTGGCAAAGCTTATGGTTCTCTGATTTTTTTTTCCTTTTTTTGAAAAATATCAAAGATTTGATCATCATAAACATTGCCATTCTGATTTAGAAACAGATTGTATTTTAAAGCACTCACAGGAAAGCCTGCACACTAACAAACAAGCAGCAATACAGAAAACATGAAAATGAGGTACATCAACATACACAAAGCCAGCGAAAAGGTTTCATTTGCAACTGTCCTCAAAGCAGGTGCAATTAACACTGAGACATTGCAAATATGCAGCATTCAATCCTACTTCTCCATAATGAATGCTGCAATATGTATTAATTGTGAAGGAGACAGAGAGACTTTCTGGTGAATTGCTCTTCAGGGTAAAATAACGGGTCTCTTACTTCTTGTTGTTGCTCTGCAGTTACAACTGAAGTAGATGGTGAAACTTCTGACTTGGGACCCTGCATTTCCTGCTCACTAATAGAGCTGGTCTGCAAAAGTGACAGCAAACGTGTTAGATTAGATACCGCATATCTGATGAAGTGTCCTCGTGTCAACAGAATGGAAACAAGACCAAGTGCTGAGTTCTATATGAAGTACACATACATTTAACATCCACTCTGAAAAAAAAAATCTTTCCTCAAAACAAACCCTGACACCTGATGGAAAAGCTGGAAGTACTGAAATGCAAAATCTCATAGAAGACAGCATAAATGCTTTAACAGTCATATTCTCCCAGCAAGGCTGTGTCTAATCTCTTGCTTGCAGGTATGGAATGATGTTTGAGTAGCCTGGTAATCATCCCTAAAACAGCTGATTTCTCATGGTAGCTTACTATGCTAGGATTTTTCTAGCATACAGAAGCCAGCAAGTCTGCCACAAGTAAAAAATCTTTAAGTAGTAATATTCCATCTTTTAAAAAGTTAAGAATGATTGGCCTCTGTCATGAAAAATACCATGTCTACTTAATCACAGTGTCTTATATTTCACTAAAATTTAAAACTAGCATCCATTACAAGCCATCTATTAATTTCACACCTAAATTAGCAACTACTAATTGCCAGCACAAGGGGGAAGTATGCTACAATTCCAGAGCTAAAGCAGCTGGGTGTGGAAGTAGGATTCTGTATTACTGTACTCTCAGGACATCATGAAAACTGTGATTAACAAACATGAGATTAGACTTCACATCAATGATGTAATTAGCACTAAAGGCAACAAGAAATGAATCACTCACTTCCCAGCCAGTTTAGAGAGGAAGACGTCTCAAGTTCAGTTAGCTCACTAAATATGTTCAGATACTTGTTATTTTTGTTTTGTTCCAAATTGATTGGAAGGGCTGGGCCATTTAAGATCAAATTGCATCATTACGTAATATGAACAATTTCAAAACACTAAATGCAATTCAGCTTTAGCTACATAGATAGTCAAACTGTAGAACAGCAAGCCTCAAAGAGGTTTAGTGGATTAGGTTACAGAGAAATTAAGGAAGCAAAATATCTAGTTTTAGAGGGCCATTCTTACTATGACAGGTCACAACAAAATAAGGACACAAAACTACTAGCAAAAACTTACTTCTTCCCAAAAGGCTAGCAGAGAAGATGTAGACGAAGAAGAAACAGAATCCTTTGTTGTAACGGATATGAGGGATAAAAACGATCGCTTATCACCCACAGGAAAACTTCAGATAGAATATTAGTTGGCTAGCTAAATAAAATATTTTCTATGGCCAAATGATACTCATTCAAACTAAATTAACCCCAAAGCAGATGATACAAAATATCTTTGTAAGTACATGTGGACAAAAAATGATTAATGTAAGTTATTAAGCACAGTATCAGCAATTTTAATGTAATTAATCAGAAAATGCCACTTGCATTTCCATAGAGAATATGGATTTATTTCAGGATCCATAGAATGGAACCTTATTTCATTACAGGCTTGATATTCTACATGTTACAGTTTTATGTCTATCTGGTACTTTTTAAAGCAATGTTTAAAAATATCAAGGTCAGTAGGGTCTTGGGGTAGATAAAAGCTAGTATTGAGAAAGCAGCATATATCATGCTACTCTCTCTTCCCTCCATATCATCCATGGAGCACATCTTGCTGCTTCAACAGAAAGGCAGCATAGACATTTTGTGACTGGGAACAGCAAAATGCACAAACTGTAGGAAAATATCACAGCATGTCCCTAGGCTTTTTTGTTTCTAGCAACAGTGACAATTAAAAAAAATGGAAAAAAGAGTACACATCTCAGATATATCTAACCAGATTGATGAGGTTTTAACCTGAGCCCCTTTAACTCCACTTAATAAACAGATTATTCATTCCAGTTCTTGGTTTTATCCTGAACTGTCTATGCTTTGCAAAACAAAATTTTAAAAAACCTCAGAAAAATCTTCAAGGATCAAGAGTTCATGAAGTAAGGAAATGTGATTCAACGTTGCATTTAACATCTGCTTCCTCAGGGAATGCACAAATCATTTAAAGTGAAACGCCTACTTGGAGCTGTGATTTGTATGATTAGTTTTCTAAGGATTACAGGGTGTGTCACAATAAACTTATACCAACATCTCTGGGACCTCTGATTCTCTTCCCAGCTCCTTCTCCTCTAACCACTCCATTAAGATCTGGAGCCAACAATTTTACATATCTGTTTAAGCACTCCTTGAACTCTGTGAACACTTTTCCTTGTAATAATCAGCATATTCCAACTGCAAAGCACTTAATTCCTTATTTGTAACAGGGTGTGTCAGCATTTCCAAAAAACCCTGAATATATTTCATTTAGCCAAATGTTTGAGATTAACCTAAACAAAGAAGCTAAATGGGAAATAATTAATGTGAACTTCTGAGAATATTTCCCAGAGGTACCAGCTTCTCTACAAAATGCCAAGCAATCTGACATCTATGGGCCTCCACTTCTGTGCTACGCTGATTTGGCTAATATGCAAGATATCAATCTGCCATACAGTGCCCAAGAGTTTCTTTTATATAATAAACATTTAATTCAGTTATCTCATTTTTATAGTTATTTTATGTAATAACTCACTCTGAAAGTCAAATCACGTGCAAGAGGAGAGGTGTTGAAATAGTCAAAAATGGAATCTTGAAAGTCTGGAAGTTTGAGACCTAAAACCAAAAGCAGAACAGGCTTAGCCAAAAGGTAACACAGGTAGCGTTAGAACCCTGTTAAATACCTTAAAACTTTAAATACCTGAATCCGTCCTGTATTTTTCTTCCATTTTTTTCTTCAAACCTTCCATCTCTTCCAAAAGTTCTCTGTTTTTTGCTTCTGATTCCTTTAATTTACTAAAGTAAAAAAATATGAACAAAATGTAATGTGAAATGTCTCAAAGACAGAAATGCCAGTACACTAGGTTGTTAATTTTTGGTCCTACATCTCAGACTTTCAGAAAATGCTTTTTTGTTTGTTTGGGGTTTTTTTTGGGTTCTTTTGAGGGACATTGGGATTTTTTAAAGTGATTATTTTTTTAAGGATGATTAACTTTACTCTTCCCCTGAATAGACACCTCATTACTTGACTAGAAATTTAGAACTGTACCATCATTGCAGGTATCTGCCAAACAAAATTATTCTAATAGTACTTCGACTTTTAATTCTCAAGAAATGTCTAACTCTCCAGTTAGTAAAAAAAAATGGTAGTGAATTTGCTTTGAATTTGCTCTTATTCTTTTTTTTCTCAGATGGCCAAGATTTGTAACTTACTGTAGCAGTTAAATGCTTACTTGAAGAAATTTTTACAGTTCTCATTTGCTTATGTAAGAAATGTGTAGTCTGTAGAATGGGATCCTTCTGACAGAGTTCAATACCGCAGGCACAAGGGGCCACTTTAAGAAAGTTGCTGCCATTCTAATCAGCAGTTTAGACTGGTACATTAATTCCCAAACAGAACCAAAGCCCTCATTACCTTTCAAAAGATATGTTTGCATCTTTAACTTTCCGTAGCTCTTCTTGAGCCAGTTGTTTGGCACGAATTTCTGCATCAAGGGCCGACTGTAATTCCAGCCTCGCTGACATATCCAACTTCTGACTGCGCCGCACTTTCCAAAGTGGATCCTGTTGCAGGAAGTTACTGAATATTACTATCAACTGTCTGAGGATATTTCTGTTCTTGTCCAAAGACATAAGTTAGCTTTCACACTGGTTCAGAGAGTGCTCTTTTAATTGGTTATGGACAGCATAGCTGCTGCATGAAAATTAGTCAATAGTCAGACTTCATTACACAAAAATGAAGTAATGAGCAATTTTAATATTGGTTACATCATTAACACAATATGCTGGAAACCAAAATGCTGGATCACTAAGCATGGAATTCAAACAGACAGAATCCACTGAAAACGACTGGTTTTCACTGCCCAGTCTAGAATTGAGTGTAAAACTTGCACAGTGATATAATGGACTTTTAAAGATGAGATAGATTTCAACACTTAACGCAAAACATATTAACATAAAACATACCAAGAGTAGCAAAACCATGAGAAGAAAGAAAAGGAAGAAAAAACCTGGGTCTTGAGATGCCCAAGATACCTGGAACGTTTGCCTAAGCAATTGTTATGCTTGCTAAGTAGCATATACTATATATGCTACTATACATATAATATATACTATATTTATATAACATATGCTATATTTCAGCATACACCATGCAATTCCTCCCTACTACCCCAAAAACCGACATTCTGAGCTTTTCCAGGCATTTTTCAGTGTGGACTAGGTTTCTGATATTCCCTAATGAATAGCTCTCTAGTCACAGATGAACTTGCAAATAACACGCATGAAAACTGAGAAGCACCTTTTATATCGAGAAGTAATTGCCTTAGAGCAGGTTCTGTAGAAGTTACAAAACCAGTTATAATATAAAGAACAGACTATGTTCTTTATTCTGGCAGTAGCCAAGATAAAAATGCAAACTGCATTTGATCCAATCTTTCTTCCCGTTAAACCTCTCAATATTATAATCATCTCTGATTATGCAGACAAATGTCAGCTCACAGAAATAAAACTTTCTCTTATTCTCTCATATTCATAGGTTTGGAAGGCGTGAGGAACTTCTTATGTGTATAAACCAACAGCAGATGGACCCTGGATGGCAGACTGCTGACTGGCATTAGTAGCAATGTGGGCTCCCATGCCAAGCTGCAAATGGCTCTCTTCCTTTCCTTGTGCAGGTGCTTTTCTCTTTGAAATCATACTCTTTTATGAGAGCTCTTCTAATAAATTTGGGGAATTCATGTTACTACTGTATAGGAAAATTACAGCACAAGGCCTCATGGTTCTGCATGTAAATAAAGCCACATGCTCTCAGTGTACCTAGTTTGTACTGCTATCAGCCAACAGTATTTTTTCACAGAAGAAAACTTACTCTGTTATCTCACTGTAACAGCAATTAAAATTATTCAATTGCACATAACATGGTACGGTGTATTTCTGTACTCCCCTTTGATGGCTTAAGTTATTGTTTCTTCTGTTTAATATCTGCGATGGCAGGTATTAGTATGAAACAACTGCCCCCTGTAACTATCAAATTCTGATCAGATTACCTAGTTGATTTGCAAGCAGTAGCTAAAAGCTAGAAAGCAGAGCAACAGCAGAGGACTAGTCCTTTCTAGGTACAAAAATATAGCCTCTCAGGCATCTTGAACATTTCGTATTTCCTTACCAGTGTTCGTGACCCCAGACTGGAACTTCTCAATGATTCCAGTTCTTCTGTCATCTTGGAAGCTAATGCTTGGAGATAGCCACGAGCATCCTTCTCATCACTTACCCTGTTGTGCAATTACAAAAACCCATAACTTAGCAGTTTAATGGCTCATAGCACCAAATACTGTATCACCAAATTATCAGAGTGTCTGCACTGGGATTAGGGACATAACAGGAATGAACAGAGCAGGGAAAACTCTCCCAGCAACACAAAACTGAATGCATCTCAGATTGCCTGCTTTAGATTTTTCTTTCATCTGATTTTCTTGATTGTGGCAGTTGCTAGGGAAACTGAAACTTCCCTTTTCCATTAGCAAGAGTTCTGCAGAGAATCACTGTTAGAGTTTGGAATACAATCTACATATTACTTGCTCAATTTTCATAAGGGCTACCTTCCTGTCCTTTTTGTTTTGCACACTGAAGTTCTTGCACACAGCTTGCTAAAACAGTGAATTATGTAGAGGAGAACAGTGGAAGGACTAAGTGCTTGTCTAGTACAGCTATCGAGGTTCTATATGCTAACATTGACCTTTTAAATCATGACCAACTTCCTGAATGAATTTATCAAAATATTCCAAATTGGATGACTTAATCACTTTAGAGACTGAAGAAAGTTTACACCAGGACTCTGCTTTGTACTTGTTTCAGTGGCATCTGACAATTTTAACAAAATCAACACTCAGAAGTACCATGCTTTTGCTGATCTCAGATACAGACAAGGCCTAGCTATACATTAAAAAAAAAATAAGCCAATCAGTATTTCAGAAGTTGAAAGTTCCATATCTGGATCTCTAACCAGCACATACCATTGAATAATTTCTGCAATCTGAGCTTCCCAGTGTGCAACAGACTCCTTCTTTGCTGCTAGATCTTGGAGCTCATCTTCCAGCTGTCTGTTCTGTGCTGTTAGTTTGTCCACAAAGGAGCAGAGCTGAAACAAGAGATTAGTTTCACTTGTGACTTAGGTCAGTTTCAGACTTTTTATTTATGTGTATGCCTACACACCTTTAGAATTTGAACAAACAAGACCACCCTGGGCTATCTGGATGGACTTCTTTTTTGCAGAACTATCAGTTTGCACAAAATAATCTAAAACAAAGGAAAACAAAAAAGCAAGTGTAGAGGTCAGAGAGGAATAACGTTTAACTGTAAACCACCAGGAAGGCAGGCAGCATGTGCCCATGATTCCCTCTCTTTGCAGCCTTCATGAAGAATCAAAGAGTGGTGTCCTCTTAATTGTGGGAACCAATCCCCCAGGGACCAGTACCCAAGATGCTAAAGTTACTATGTAGGCAAATCTCTGATATTTATATGGCAAAAATGACATTTTAAAAATTCAGATAGTGCCTGAACATTCACAAATCCTGTTCTGATCAGTGAGTCAACTACTTCAGCATCAGAGACTAATGAAGTAAGAATTATATGTTTCCTAAAGTAGTTACCCTCTCATTTTCTGTTGTTAGCTTTTTGTTATCTTCCAAGAGCATAGATCTTTCACGCTCATATTTCTCCTTCATTGTTCCTACTGCTTCCTCCATTTCACTGTGCCTAAAGAGAAGGGCAAGAAATGGAAACACTTATACTGTCACATTGCTGAACCTGTAGACTGGGATTTTCAAAAAGGAATAAACAGAGTTAGGGTGAAATACCAGCTGCACAGGCACCCGTGCAATGCAATACATACACGCAACAAAAACAAGTCCACAGTGAGGGAAGCATGCCCAAAAGCTTACCTCTCTCGCTTTGTTTTCTCCAATTTATCCTTTAATATCATGATCTCTTTCTGGAGTGCAAGCTGATGACTCTCTGAATCATGTACTTCCTTTTTCACATTTTTTACTTCCAAAACATGTGATGCTTCTCGTCGGACCAGCTCCTCTTCATAAAATAAGATTTTCTTTTCCAGCTCAGACTTAACTTTGGAAAGCTCCTGCTGATGTTCCAGTGTGGCACCAGCTGCCCGGCCTCCCTGCTTTAACTGCAGAACAAGATAAGAAACCATCAGGGAGAAGCTGTGATCTTCATATTTTGAGAATATTCTTAAAAGTCAGAATTGTCCAATTGGTGGCACTTGCGAAAAATTTTTATTTGGGCACTGAGTGATTTAAAAGGTGCCCATCCTCAGGCATTGAGCCCGTAAGTGACTGCTCTGCTTACATGACCCGAATAAGGGGCTGAAATGGCTTGCAGAGGTAACAGATTTGGATCACATTAGTTTAGTAGGTGCTTAGAATTTGTATAAACTGAGCATTTTCAAGACATTAATATCCAGCAATTAAAGGCTTTCAAGCAAAAAAGGCAAATAAATCTGGACGGGTTAGGTCAGGTTTTTAGTAATGCTGTAGTTTTGAAGTCTCCCACTGGTATCAACAGTTGAGTAAGCCAAACTACTGCAGCTTCTGGGCCATGAGTAAATATTTGTCAAAAACCATGCAACCTTTAGAGCTTCCAATTCATTTTCCAGTTGTTTGGAGAAAACCTCGCTGTGCTCACGGAGCTTGCGTTCCTTTGATGCTTCTGCTACGACTTCTTCAAGTTGGGCTTCCAGCTGTAATGAGTCATTTTAGGTCATTTCAACACAAGATAACACAATCTGTATCATTCATTTCCTTTCCTCCATACGGCCCAGCAGCAAGTTTTACTAATTTCTGTTTTAAGTTACACCACTATAACAACCATCTCAGAATGTCATGGTAATTGTTTTGCCTTCAGTGATTCAGGCACCCATCTGTCACATGCAGAGAACTATTATTTTATGACTCTTTGTACTGATGTGAACTACATCAAGCCCATTCAGGGATAACAGCACAGCTTCTACTCCAGCAAAGAGAAGGAAATGGCACTAGGAAGACACTGCAGCTGAGAAAGAAGGAAGTCTCCCACACTAACAGGTCAGCTCCATGCCTCAGTATCGAAGTAAGGCAGCTTTAAAATAGCAACCTTTGAGCCAAATTACTGCAAAACACTTTAAATATGAACACTGAATATTTTTACTTTGCAATTATGGAACAGAGTAAGCTCGATCATCCATTTATTGACTTCAGAAAGCTTATCAGAAGGACAATTTAGAATTAGTGGCAACTAAGGTAACTGCTGGAATTCAAGCAATAGTGGCAGTGTTTCAAACCCTGACAGGAAGAGTGAGATTTGTTTTTCTGTGTTCAAATTAAACTAGCAAAGCTGTCTTTAAAAGGATTGTTCTTAGAACTGTGGGACAAGATAATGAACTTCTAGACTGTGTTCTGAATAGAAGATTGATACAACTGTTATGAAAGGGAGTACAGAGGGATTTTTAAGAACAAAGACAGGAGATTTTTAAAGGTCTGCACGAAAGTATTTAACTGCATTAGCAACAACACTTGAACGCCTGCTACACTCTGCTCAAGAGATAAGATGCCACAGCAATTCACCAGTTCCCAGTTAACTATCACTTCTTGTTCATAGATAAAAGCCCTAGAAACTTCATCATCTACTACATTTTCATAGACTACCCTTCAATTTGCCTGACGTTTTCCAGCAATACTTGTAGAGCTCTTGAATTTCTTTTCTACACTTCACCCAGAGAATACAGAAAACATGATGATTTTTTCAGTGATTAAAACACTCCAGATTAACCACAGTAGATTTTTCTTATGCCCTCTTCTGGCTATCCACTTAATCTCATGTAAAACTATAAATTGCCTAGAATACTAATTGGAAATTAGCTTGCTTAAAGATATTACAAATATTCTTACAATGACTTAACTTCAGAGGAAGGAAAACCACATATTTAGTTTGTATCACTGTTCCTCCCTTCAGCTGAAGGGAAATATCCAGTTAAAAAAAATAATGAAATCAGAATACTCCAGCCTCAGAGCACATGAACACACTCATTGAGCTTTATAGGTTTCAAGCTGACTGCAAATCAAGACCCTGCAAGAATCAAAACACCTGAACTAATAAACCGGGCATACAGCAAGAATACTTTCCTCAAGACTGAAATCAGTCTGAGTGCAAATAAAAAAAACCCACAAAAATCCCCAGAAGACGCTCCCAATTTTTCAATACAATCACATATGAGGTACTAGGTAAGCAGCAGCTGAAACACGAGTGCCAGCTATTTTATCAAGCTACCTCTTTTCTTATCTTCTCAGATTTACGGACGTCCTGTCGCAGAGCATCAATTTTCTGCATGCTCACTTCCAACTCCTCCTCTTTGTCGCGGAGCTGCCGGGACAGCTTCTGCTTCTGGGAGCGCAGGTCTCCCATCCTCTCACTGAGCTCAGAGAACTCCTGCACAGCCAGCTTCCTCTGTTGGTGGGCATCCCTCAGTTCTTTGGACTGCATCTTTAATCTCTCTGAAGCTTCTACAAGTTGCTGGTTAAAAAAAAAATAAAATCATAAAAAGAGTAATTTGAACTCCATATATTCTTTCTGAGAAGAAAGAAACTGGACCTACATAAGCTTGTCTTGACCACCTCACATAACTACTAAAGATTTCTAATTCTTAATTTACACAATTGTTTGGCTAAGCAGCTGCAGTGACATAAAAGACAGCCGTTACTCTGCATCTAGTCTGGCAGCTCCAAAGCTACCTTTGGTGTCCAGAAGTCTTTCTTATAAATGTGACTACACAAGGTCAGCTCACTTCTAAATAATTTAGTTTTAGATTACCACCATGTCCCTGCACATTTGTTACCTTGTTTAAAGGAATACTTTAGCAGACAGTAGATTAAGGAGAGACATCTAATACACTGTACCAGCACTGAGGGGCTGCAGCAAATGTAAAATTTTTCAGAAAACTGAGGAAGATCCCTTAAAACAAACTGTGAAGTTCTTAATACTTTAATTGAAAGCATAAAAACTATTTCCTTTACAGAAAGTAGTTAACAAAAAGTAACTAATTAACTAAAATACAAATGGAATGTTCAAAATAAAATCATTTGAGAGTGGGAGGAAGAAATAAGAAAAAGAGCAAAACTACACAACAAAATAAATGTATACCGGCCAAGAGAATTCTAAAAATTTCTGCCATTAGCATTGCAGGAGGATTAACTTCCCAAAAAGCTCAGACCAGAAGCAGCAGATCTGCCTTCGCTGCTACTCATACCCTCTGGCAAATAACCCCTACTGGTGGATGACAGACAGAAGAGAGACTGTTAAATTCTAGTGTACAAACAGCCCAGACATTTTGGCCCATGGATTACTTTTGGATCCATATGAATGCTCAGGAACAATATGGCTGGCAGACTTTTGCAAAACCAGTTATTCCAACACAGGTAGCTTTTTAAAATCATTATTGAAAGTGGTATGTAGTATATGCAAATCCCTATTTACTTTACTGCAAAATACATTGCTGACTTAGAACTACTTCGAAATACTGCTAAATTTTAGGAAGCAAACAAAGGGATAATTTACACAGCAGCAAATAAACTCAATGACATAAAAGTCATCATCAGCCTTAAGCAATAATTAACCTTTCGGTATAAAAAAGAGTAAATGGGCTCTTTCAATGAGCTCTGCTAACTTCTGTGCAAAGATCCTTTTCCCCTAAGTAGACAAGTGTCTCCCAACAGGCACCAGCAGGCCTGGTGTCATGTAAACTGACCCATAGTCAGAACCCCCATAATTCTGCCAGGGATACCAGCCAGGTATCTGCTGAGTCTGTTTCCTCCCTCATCATTCCCTGAAACTGAAAGAATGGAGGAGAAAAATATTTGTGTTCCTAATCCCTTAACAAGCCATCCCAAGGCTCTGAAGTCTCTCTTGATTGCCCTTAGAATTTTACTGAAACAGTTAAGAATAATTAAACAGCTTAATTAAAACGATTCTTTAGGTGTTTATTTCATCTAGCAGAACACATTTGAAATAAGCCCATCAACTTCCAAAAAAGAAAGTGTGATACTTTGGAAAGCTACCGTACTGATGAACAGGTTCCCTGAGATATTTCTCAGCACAGTTTTAAAAAGCAGCATTTAAAACAATAAAATCGTTTCAACAACATTACTGTTCTAGAACAACTTTACATGACCAGTTTAAAAAGTATCTATCTTTGGATCAATACCTTATGAAGGTCCTCCTTTTCTTGCCTCAGTACTCTGCACTGCTTTTCTAGTCCTTTCAACTTGTGCACAGAGTCTTCATGCTCTTGTCGGAAAGCCACTGCATCCGCAAGCTGTGCCTCCAGTTTACTTATATCTGTAGATTAATAAATATTAAAGGTAACTGGTCTCAAATTAACAATAATAAAACAAGCCACATTACTCATTCAAATTGACATCACTTTGCTTGAAAAATCAACTTCTTTCCCATTCTCACCACTTCAGATGGCTTAAAGTAACTTTGGAGCATTGATACCTCAAAATAATTTTATTTTTCTCAGCCTCCAAAGATTGTGATCCCTAAGTGAAAAAGCCTTAGTACAAGGCTTTGTTTTGTTTTTGAGGAATGCAACTTCTAGCCCTTGAAAATATTAAAATAAACTCAAAACGTTCCAATTCCAGTTTAGTGTGTTTCCTAAATAGTTTTCATTATGCAACAGAAGGGCAACAGTCATTAGTGCATCCAGCAAGACAGGCAAGGACTATTTATTTTCTAGGTAAAAGCTAATAAATAGGTTGGGAAAGAAATATCATCCTGCACAAGGCAAGCTGGAGACCTGACTGGCAGTATTCCTGGCAGCTTCTTTTCTCTTTACTTTCAAAGACAAATAAACAAATTTGATTTGAAATTATTGATTTTAAGTGCAAAAAACCCAACACAGCCACCTTTAAATACTCGTGCTCAGTCTTACCAGTTCCAGGAAAATTAACGGCCATTCTCTATTTGTTTTTATATTACTACTTCTATTAAACAAACAAGTAAGAAATTTCACAGGGAATAACTGAGTCACTCAAGTTCCACTGATGTCTGTGGCAGAACAGGAAAATGGACCTAAGTATTCAGGAACCCATGAGCTGCTGTAATGCATGAACTATTATTCCTTTCCTCACTTCAGAACAAACTTCCTCCCACCTCACATGAACCAGTGCTACTTCTTTTTAAATCAGAACATACTGCTAGAATTTATATTTAACAGGGTATCACTGGTTAAGAACTAGATAAACCTGAACCCTTAGCAAAAAGTAGAACTTTAATCTACCTATTGTGATCCAGACCTAATTTCAGAATACACAAGAATAGCTTTTTTGGGAAAGATGATCTGTGTAGGAGAGCAGAGCTGATTTTTGCAGTGCATACACCTACAAAAAGGGTATATTGCCAAATGAAATGGGAAAAAATATTCTAAAAAAACCAGCAGCAGCAACTCAGCATCTAAACTCACACTATACAGGCCTCTATGAAACTCTCAGCCAAGTCATTAGGATTCAAAACTACCACTGTTTATCACGGATCCGCACTTAAAAATTAGGTGCTAACAGGAGGTTTGCATGGATAAACTAATAGCATTGTCAAGCAACAGATTTTCAGTGATATGGGTGAGTCAGTCTTCCCTCAGGACAGATGCCAGTATTTGTTTTTCTGCAACGCTCAGTGCTTCCTAATTAATGCATCACCAAACACAGAAATACAAAGGGAGCAGAAGCTCAGAAATATTTAAATGTGAACTACTATTGCACATCCCCCATCTACTCCTTTATGTTACTGAAGAGCAACCAGACTTTTCTATCTCCTGTCTCTTACACCTGCCTCCAAGTACAACCTCTCCAACACAACACTCCTCCCCAAATGGAGGAGTAAGAGAACAGGATCTCCTGAGATTTTCAGGTAAAGAAACACCACACAAAATATTTAACTAAATCCATCCACACAATTCATCACACTCTGGACTTCCCATGCCAGCATGTGCTATCAAGCCAAGCAAGTGGAAGAATTAGTTAAGCGCTCATCTGGAAAAAACAGAAATGCCTCCTAATATTGAACAAGGTTTTAAAAAACCCTTTGTTTTTTAAATACCTCTAGAACATTAATTCTACTTATTGCAAAATAAATTGCATTACTATAATTACCATGCCAGAGGCCTACCTGTTAATTTGTTCTTCAACCGTTCAATTTCTTCATTTAATTTTTTAATCTCCTTATCACGGCTTGTATTTGCTGTAACACACACTGGACCTTGGAGGTTCTGCACTGTCTGTGTAGATTCTAAAAATCCAAAAAGAAAGGAAAAGATTTTCAATAAAATATATTCCAATGAGCAGAACCAATGAGAATCCAAACAAATAAAAACCACTAACCTTGCAGTTGTCTGTTCAAATCCTGCTTTTCTTGCTCTAATTTCCGTATTTTCTTTTCATAGCCTTCTATTTGTGAAGTGTTCTTTAAGTCTCGCTGTACATCCGTATCTTTGGTTACAGTGTCAGACTGCAGCACACTCTTTAAAGTGCCTCTATCCGATAAAGAGCTGAAAAGAAATACATAAGTTAGGACATTTTAATGAATACTCACAGCAGTCTATAGCTGGGACATGCTGAGATTCCACCAAATATGCACCTTAAATTTACAAGTACAATTAGTGCAGTAATTGTTACTGTAGAGACAATTCTCAGGGTAAAGTTATTATTCCCCAGGTACTGTGCACGTTGCTGTAGAATTAAGATACCGGCATGCAGGACTTCAATGATGCAGGTATACCTTCACTTCACAAACTGCCTAAATGACTGAAAATGTTAACTCTCCCATGCCAAAAGTTACAGTTGCCTGGCAGAAAAGGAAGCAGGTGAGTGTACCTGCACTGAGATAGCTGAGGGACAACCCCAATAGTTTAAAGCATGACAAAGATGGATTTAAGTTAAGGCATATGATGGCACTGTGAAAAGGATGACATGCATGTTTTGGGTTCATGGGGTAACAAACCCCAGTGAAGAGAAATAATGAAATAACAAACAGGCCAGAATACCTTAATATCAGAGATGAGCATATGTTTGAGAGACCTCTGAAGTCAGATGGAGGCCATTTCAAAGACACGCAAAGAGAGCCACTCTGTCCATGCTCGGAACCCTCTACCAGCAGGACAGTGGAGCAATGAGATAATCCTGAACAGTTCCTGGCAGATGTCCAGTGTGGACAAGACTTGCTCTCAGCCTCTCAAAGTGCAATTGACACATCTAGTCCCTTAACTTCCTTTTATTTCAAATAGATAAAATATTAAATACAAAAGCACCCAATCTTGGCCAACAGGATCAAAATATGTTCAGACATTTGAAAAAAAAAGCAAACAAGGGATAAAAGTTTAGCCACAGGTGTACCTGTGGACATCAATCTTTCTGCATGTTTACAAAAATGAGAATTCCCAGAAATGAGCTGCATTTGGGAAACAAGTTTCCTTTATAAAACATATCCTTTGCTTACCTATCAGTTGTGTATGTAAACCCAACGAATGGTAAATGCAATCCAGAAAAGCCCGTATGAGAACTTGGTGGCACCACTTCCTGCATGAAAACAATGTGTGAGAAAACCCAAGAGAGAACACACAGAGAGTGAAAGGCATTTCATTGAGCGTCAACAGCTAAAAGAGAGTCAGCTAATGGAAAGATCTTTCTTAATACACCAACTGACAATTGGCAGTTATGCTCCACTGCCCCTGGACAAGCTTTATTTCAGATCAGGTCACCTAATAGAAAGACTTGAATTTCGGAGCCTCTTGAACTGGCACTTGAAAGGGCAGCATTTCAACAAGTTCAAAGCACAATGCAGCCAGTAAAAGGAAACCCAAAATTTCAAGTTCCTAATTAAAAGTGACCTGGCACGAAAATGCATGCTGTTAGTCTTAGTGTTCTAGTTACCGTCAGACATGTAATCAAAAAACATGCCAAAAGCTCTTAATTTCTTGGAATACAAGCTGGTGAACAAATTATCACAAAAGCTCTCTATTCCTCCTGACCCATTTGTAAACTACAAGACAAGAGAAATGGAGGAGTGCAACACCAATGTTCCTTACTCCACCAACCAACCTCTTGGTTATTAAGTGAGTGGAGAAGTAGCAGGGTAAGTCCTCTCACTTGGACAGCTGTGCTTGCAAGCCACACAGTGAATATATGTGTATTTCTAAACACAGATTTTTTTCCACCTTTGAAAAGGCTTAAATCCAAATACTAGCTCCCTGTAAAGGTACACTGAAAGGACAACTAAGGGGCTTTTTTCCCCACCTAAGTATGTTTTAACTTTGACCATGTAATAGTAATGCATTTTGGCAAGTGCTGCCACTTTACAAAGTAGCTCATGATTTCTGATAACACAAAATGCCAAAGAGATGAAAAACTTTAATTTTTCTCACTTGAAGTGACTTATTTTTCATCTCTTTATTTATTTTGAAGTAAGTTCTCACTACTACCTTACAGAGCAGCAAGGATGCATACTTCCATTAGTAATGTTTAAAAACAAAGACTCACTGGATTTCTTAGTACATCATCATCTACATCAAAGTTCGAGGTGTCAGAAGGACTGCTAACTTCTGGAATGTAAGGTGCTTCTAGGTTTCGGATGTTATCCCAATTAAGTCCTTCAAAAAATGCATGAGACTTAAAATCCTCTATTCCATTCTGTCCCAGTCTACGCTCCCTGCTGCAGATAAGTCGCTGAATAAGATCTTTTGCTTCTTCAGATACATCTGTAACATGGGATGGAAACTGAAATCGTTCCTAGAACACAAAACAAGCAAAGAAATTTTTAGAGAAGGAATTAATTCCGAAACTTTCAACTGTAGTTTCAAAAAAACCATTAAATCACACCATTAAATCAAACTGGAAATGAATAGTCAAATATTTTTCTAGTTACAGTGAGCAATGACAGAGCACAATCCAATACATTCAGTGACAGACTTTTTGTCTTAAATTGGATTTCAAGGACAAGAAATAATTTTTCAATTTCTTTAAAAGAGATCTGTTTGATCTGTGATTGCAGTAACTCTGCTAGGAAAAGCAAGCTTTTTTAAAAGACATACCAGGATTCTTTCACACTACAGTATATTAAAGGTCATACAATAAAGACAGACTGGTATTCTTGGTCAGAGGTCCACGGATCGCCTGGATTAATTTAATCCTTCAGATTAAATTAATTTCAACTCTTAAAACCCCATGGTAGTCAATTCCTTACGTTGTCATATTTAAGAATGTATTTTTCTAATTTACAGGTTAAATACCTGTTTTTCTTACCAAAATAGAATCTAGATTTAGAAAATATTTCTGTTATCATACACAAACACAAGAGCTAGAAATTGTAATTACCACTAACAACTGAAATTACTCTAGACTAAAAAACTTGGAGCAGATTTTAATTTTGATTTTGTGATTACTTAGATTTTGCAACAAGAACATCAGCATTTAGAGAAAAATTTCAATTTGTCAAAGAATTAAATTTCTGCAGTTCAGAGAAGTAAGTACTCATAAAACCTGAACCAACAAACCTACACAACATGAATCTAAAATACTGTGAAAAAACAATAAAGTACCATCACTTCAATATCTGTAAGTGATAATTTTCTCTGTAAACATCATAAGAGATTTAATACGGCTCTTACTTCATGATTCATAATCTTCCCATAGGTTTCCACTAATGACTCTGCATAGAAGGGTGTTTCACCATACAGCATTTCATACATGCAGACACCCAGTGACCACCAGTCACATTCAGGGCCATACTTCCCCATTCCATCTTCCATTGCTTGCAATATCTCAGGAGAGATGTAGTCAGGAGTACCCACTGCTACTGATGACTGTACCTTAAAAATAAGGCAAACACAATTCTCATAAGTTCTCAGTTTCTAACCTTTTTTACTCACACACTAGTATTTCTGACAAACAGAGACACCACGACACGATTCTGGAGAAGGAAGAGGTTCATAAATCCACAGCAACATAATAGAAAAAATATTAAGAAACTAACAAAGACTGCAAAGATTAAGTTCCATTCTACTACTACATAAAATCAGTTGACATTTTTTATTCTGAACAAAGTAGAAATCCAAAATAATCACAGATATTGTGAAAGCAGGAAGACAAAATATATTTTGCCTTTGTGTCAGTTTATACTTTAAAACTGCAATTCACTGCCAGAAGTTGAAATGAAAAATGAGTAACTAGATCAAGTTCTACCCCTGATTTCAGTTTCATTTGAAGACCACAGAACAAATTTCCTGGGTAAGTTTTATTAAGTCAGAAATCAGTCAAATGTTTATTGCCTAATGTGAAACTGTATGCACTACAGGAATAAGGTGGGGAAATTACTCTGTGCACAAGTAGTAGGGAAGCCCTGACCATCAGGGCAGCACAGCTTGAATCTCTAGGAATATGTTCTCAATTCTAATGGCTCCTTCATTTTGCCTTTTTTATGGTAAATCTTTGACAGGCATTTTATGATTAGAGAACATCAACAAGATGTGAGTTTGTGCCAAAATCAGTGAACGATGCTGTATGCCATACTTTGGCAGGACTGACACCCCTGGAAGTGCCCTAAATGAAGCAAAACAAACAAAACCTGTCGCAAGTAATTTAGCTTTTAGAGGTATATGCAATCTGCTGCACAAGATGGCCAATTAATATCATGTTGCTGTTTCATTTGTCAAAGCATAAAAAACAAACTCCTTATTAATTATAGAATCAAGACTATCATTTGGGTTGGAAAAGACCTTTAAGATCATCATGTCCAGCTGTTAACTGTGCACTGACAAATCCACCCAAACCGTGTCGCCAAGTGTCACATCTACATATCTTTGCAATACCTACAGGGACGGTGACTCCACATTTGTGTGTGCCTAACTGCTGCACCAGGCACTCACCCCTTCCCCTTGAACTCAAACAATCATTGGAAGAAAAAGTGAAAACCAGAAAAATATAGCAACAGATAACTTTAAATGCTGGCAGTCTGTAAACAAGGAGATGAAGATTTCAAAAATGCATTTAAGGATGTTGAGTTATACTGTACCCTAATTTTTTAGTGTGTCAGAAAGTTCACAATCTATGACATCCCTGATGCACACTGATGATGTCTAACCTCTTTAAAACCAGCAACTCACTTATAAGGTCCCCCTACCAGTGACCCATATAAATTTTGCTTCATACATACTGTGCCATCTTCACTCATTTTCAGACAGGACCCAAAGTCTGCCAGTCGTATGTGGCCGTTCATGTCCAAAAGAACATTATCAGGCTTTATGTCCCTGTTACAACAGAAAAAAGTGAAAAGATTTAAACATACAGTATTAGCTGTGCTTGTAAAGATTAATCTTGCATCAAAATAACATAGAATTTTACCCACTGATGTAAACTCATTTTATGGTACTATTTATGACTCTCTCCTCCTAACAACCTTAAACCCATCAGTTTTGTTGCATCATAAAATATGTATTTCTTTTCAAATGTGAAGTTCCAAATGCTACTACATGTTGAAAAACTTAGAAATTGTACAACACTTTTGGTTTAATCTTTGAGAAGGAGACTAGAATTACTAGGAGTAAACAAAAATAAGGTGCTCTAACACACCTTGCTACAGATGTGGAGCTGACAATGGCTGATATTTAAGGTGCTGAATTCCAGTTTCACGCTTGAGGAGATTTGTGAGAAAAACCATGACAGATTTAAGAAAGGATCCTCATATTCGTAAAAATCCTGCCAACTTGATAGATTTTTCCAACACAAACTCGAAGTAACCTTTTTTAATCGAGGGCTAATGCCCTGAAATTAATTACTGAAATGTCACTAATACTGCTGCTCATTAGCAGTATTAATACAGAATAATAAATGCTAATCTATGCCTGTCTACATAAATTTAAAGGCGTATTTATTCGTGATAATACACAGAACTATGTGCTGAGAAAATTGGACTATGTCACTATGCTTCCCCAATAAATTAATTAGTAATTCTGTATTGTTAAACTTATTCCATACATTTCAGTTCCAGATATTGTATACGCTCCCTTACAATCCCACAATCACAAATCAAGCTCAGTAGTTGCAGGGGACTATGAAAACTAATATACAAGTATACACTAATTTGTTTGTTTGTTTTTTAAAGAACACTGCTCACAGTGGCACTTGCAGCATGAGCCAATCTCTTCTTGGCAAGCAGCTCTCACTTGCCTCAGGGACCAGTACTGCTGTTCAGAAAGGCTTAATGCCTCCTCTAGTAGCTCCACCATCTCCTATCTACAGCTAACAGGTCATATAAGCCCTTTAAGAGTCCTTGAAGCCCTCTCCAGAGCAATCATGCTTCCTCCTAATCCATCCCAGCTGCAAAGCACTAATTTCTTGGGCATTGGCACATGTCCTGTTCAAAGCACGTGTTTTGGCCACAGAGCCACATACTCCTATTGCCACAACAAACCTTCATCCAGCCCCATGAAAAGATGTAGCTGCTCAGTAAGTCAGGCCACCTTCCTTGGAAATTGGTGCAATGGTGCCTCTGGTGAACTCCTCTGAGGCTGTAACATTTTTAAATCCCCAAGTACTGTCCACTCAGAGGAGTTTCAGAGAGTTTAAATATCTTTTTAATTTTCAAAACAGCAATCAAAGTGCAAACAGAAGTGCATTACAGTTTAGAATTCCCTATGCTTTTCAAACTTTAACTGTACAGCTACTATCAACCACAACCTAAGTTTACTTGATGGTAGCCACTGATCTGGAATACACATCTTGTGTGCAAAAACAATTAGACCAGTACATGCCCACTGATTACAAAACCTGTTTGAGAATGACCTCAGGTAAGTAGATGCACTGATGTTATCATGGGCTTTCTGTGCATAAATTTTGCAGAATGTCTAAACATCTGTAGGAAGTTCAAACCATTTCAAACTGCTTCGAACTTCTAGGTTGCTTTGGCAAAGGCAGATAAATATTTATTAGGTGAATGGAGAATAAGTCAAGAGCCCTGATTAAAAATAGAAGACTTTAAAAGGTTAGTCAGATAAATGTCACTGCTGCTGATATCAGTCCATCAAAACTTGATATTTAAAATAATGTAGCTTATGCAGCTATTATACAGCATAAAGTAAGCATGTATCCAGAGTAGTTTGCCTTTGGCTACTGTGCCCATCTGTATACATAGCAGTATCTTTGGGATTAACTTCATGTAACTGCACATGTATTTTTTGCCAAATGAGAAGGTATTTTACCTGTGCACGTAATGCAGCTCGTGTATGGAATGTATAGCAAGCACCATTTCACCAATGTAGAACCTAGCCATATCTTCAGGAAGCTTGTCTTCAAACTTACTGAGAAGTGTCAGCAAGTCACCACCAACATAGTAGTCCATCACTAGATACTGAAAACGGAGAAATAAAGTAATCAAGTACTGAGACGACAGCTGGCAAGAGAAAAAAATTGAAGTTCCTCAGTCAACCCCTGCAAAAAACCCTTTCATTATTTTTTTCTATGCCTGTGGAAAGTGGTCAAAATTGGTGGTCTTCTGTTTTACTTTTATTTACTTACTTTGTATAAACAGGTATTATATTCCTTTAACAATCACAGTAAGAATGACACATCAGCATTTAGTTCCTACAACAAAAATCCCTGAAACAAAGTATGGCAGCAACAAAGAAGTCTGTCTTAACTAGTATCACGAAGAAAATGATCTCATATCACCAAAACTAATGTAGGTTATCAACTCTTAAACTGAAAATTTCCAGAGGATGATGAAAGAAAAAAAAAATATAGTTAAAATCAATATTTGATGCAGCTTACTCTAGAATACACATTTCATTACTACTTTTAGTTTTGGTACCATTTCAATACTACTCATTGTTCCTTAAGTGGCACTTATCACATCAACATTCAAATACTCATTTTGGCACACTGCACATCATGGATGCACAACACAGCTGGCAGGAGCCTGATGACACTATACATTACATTCCTATACTATACATGGATGCCCACGATCAGCCAAAAGCACTGTCAAGACAGAGGCACAAAAGAGGGAAATTTAAAAGTCAAAGATTAATTTTCTTTAGAATACATTTCGGTGAAAAAGTAAACAGCCTCCTAGGCCAACCAGACACCATCCTATCCATGAAAAGGACCAATACTCATAGGGTGACCTGAAAGAAAAGGATTCAGGCATGCTCTTTGTTTCCACGTGCTATTTGTTTCTCATACCACAAAACAAGGATTATGTTTCAGGTATTTCCTAGCAATATCCACCTAAATCCAGACCACCATTTCAAGTATAATGACTTCATCTACTACTACCAGTCTTGAGCCATTTAGTTCCATGTTTCCCAAGATGATTCAATATGTCGTTTTGGACTTATTTTTCTTATTTCTGGAATGAAGTTTCCAAAGCCATCATCTTATTTTTCTCCTCAAAGTAAAGCAATGTAGAATCCACTGCCCCTGCCACAGATTCATCTTCCACAAGGGAAGCAAATTAAAGAAGACAGAAAAGCAAAGAACATGAAGTGCAATATTAGCTATTTCCTCACTATCTTTTGGATTAAGAGTGACTCCAAAAGCCACAAGTTTTGATATTTTTCTCTATTTTATTCAAATTACTGCTTAATCTGATAGGCAAATTGCTTCACTTACGTTGAAATCAATCTGTAAGTATTGCTCCAAGGAACTTTAAACATGTACTGAACACTATACACACACAACACTTACGTTTGAAAACAAAATGCTACAGACAGAAACCATCAATCTTGTAAAAGGGATATTATCTTGAAGTATTTTCTTTCAAATTCAAGGCAAATAAACTTTATAGAGCCTTCTGTGGGAAGTGAAATATCCTCCCTGTCAGAGACAAGGTAATGCACTTCCATCAGCTCCCAAATAATTTATAACTCAACAAGAACTGAGATGACCCATGAAGGAAGGCACTTGGATCCCAGAAAGATGGTGAGATCTCTTCTGTGAGGAAGCAGAACTGTATTAATCTTTCAGTTTAAAATGATCTGTTTGCCAGGAGGTGCTTTTCCCTTCTTAGAGGGTTAAAATAAAGGCTATTCTCATGCTGAAATCTAGTGGTACTGCATTTCTTCCAGAAAAGTGACTACATCAAACAGGGTGAGAACAGTTAGAAATCAAAGAAAAAAAAGGGTATCAAAATAATCTCATGAGTACTCAGAAGACTTTGAGAGGCTGACAGCAGTCGAATACACATACGCCCTTTTTCATTAATGAGACTGGGAAAGAAAATTAAGAGATTTGAATCTGGAAGAGATGGAGTACTTCAAGTTCCAAACAAGTTTTCAATATTCATGGACTATGTTTCATATACATCATATCTGCTTCAGCTAAATCACCAAAGGCTTATTTAACCCATCTTGACATGGGCTGTCTCTTATGAGAGCTTTTTAAGAACCAGAAAAAAGTTATGTAGCATTTCCATGTAATGTCATTTAAGAACTGGCTGTTTAGAAAACAGTAATGCATGGTGCATTTGCTTGAAAGGTTTTAAAACTACAAAAGCAGAACCAGAAAATGAACTCCAGAACATATATATTTCATAGAATTTTCTATTTCTTGCTTACATGTAAGTTCTGCATTATCAAATGCTCAGTTAATACTAAAGCAAGAGAATTCCCTACGTACTTTTAGACTCTCCAAAGGCAGCTACTACTTTTCTACTTTAGTATCTTACTTTGACTGGTTCTGAACCCTTTGTCATACAGCCAGAGGAGGCAGAGCACTAGGAGGGGGGAACACACGAGGCTCTCCCTCTGCTCAGGGTTAGCTTATGTGGTTTTGCATTTAAGAATCACTAGATTAATGCACAAACATCACTGGGAGGAAATGCCGGAACCGGGAACTTTCTCTTGCAGAGGACTAGGTTGGAAAACCAAGCTCCATTGTCTGTTCTTGTTTTGTTCTCAGCTTTGTATTCCATGTTAAAAGGATCATGGACGAACAGCACAGCTAAAAAGTAAATCAAAACTGCCCAGGCTTAGTAACAAGGCAGCACTCTCCAGGATGAGGAAAAATGTAGCTATAAACTTCTTCAAGCTCCAAAGAGAATTGAACAGAGATCTCTTAGCCCCTGGACAAATACTAGATGGTAGGGAAGAGAACCTGCTGTCCAGGTTTTTGGATGAATTGATTTCTTGATGTGTTTCACCTTTTCTTCATGCATCATTTACAACGGTGACTGAGATGCAGATCCACTCCATCTGTGAGCACCAGACATTTGCAGGAGATGGTTTCTGACTAACAGACCAAATTGGAAAGCAGCATCTCAGCACACGAGGAAGCAGACCTCAGGCAAGCTGGGAATCTGCTGACTTTGGCTGCCGGGCAGAACTGTTGCCTTCTTAGATACTGGATCTTAAATTAGATGTCTACATTCTGCTGTCAAGTGAAACTTCAATATCTAAACGCCTTTGGGAACTTTGGGAAAAGGTTTCCCTCTCTGTGCTGTCTTCACTATTGCTCGTTATCTCACACAGCTAACAATTTTTCCTTAGGTAGCTCCATTCTCATGAGCTACTTGGAAATACAATACAGGATGCTTTTTATGCAACTCTGAAGGTTGGTTTTGTGGGAATTTGAAATTACAAGCTGATTTGAAATCATGAGGCAGTGCCACAGATAACCAAACTGTGAGGGATTGAAAATCTGGACTTATTACAAATCACTCAGTGGAAATAGCCTGTAAACGAGGGCCTAAGATGTGACTACTTATTTTCTTACTATGTGCTTGTTATTCTAAAAATACTTCAAACATGACAAAGTAATGTGTTTTGTCTCAGCATCTGTGGAAATGTTTGAGTATTTTCTAATTCTTGCTTAGTTCCTGAACTCTTTGGCGACCTTTTATCAATACATTTCTTATTGATATTCATTACTTGCTACCATGCTACTGAAGTGTTAAGATGGTGAAAACTTTCACACTAAACTATGTCAGATATTACAGGAACAGCAGGTTTGCAAACCCAGCATGAAGCAGCCACAGGGAAACTGTATAGTTCAGTATTTGCAGAATATTGAGACTTTACTGACTTTGCTCTTAACCAGTACTCTGCTATATTCTGAGACTAAAGTAAACAGGGCTTGTATGTCACAGCTCTAGTAACCAATCATGAAGAAATGTCACAGGAGCACAGATTTTCTTTATAAATGTTTGCTAAAGTCCCTAAAATTACTGAGATGACCAATCTGCTGATTTAAACACATACTTTATAGGAATCCTTTTAAGAAATAGGCTCTGTTTTCCCCCTAATTGCCAGTTTAAAACAAAATCTTGCTTCAAAAGACATTATGAAAGTTAAAAATAAAATAAAATTATTTCTTACTTTCACAGAGTTAACACCTCTCAGATTACTTAATTGCAACCTTATCCAAAATACTAAATTTGAACATGGTATTTTTTATGTAAGGGGAAATTAGTTAATTTAAGATGCTTAACTAAATCTCTATATGCTACAGCCCTACTCAACTTTCTCACTCTCTTGGAGTTACAGTCAATCCCTTTGAAGTTTTGCTTCAAGGAGAAAACAATAATGTTGAAATACTGCTGTGAGGCATGAGGTGGACTGAGTTAATGCACTAATATTTATAAATATACCAAAAATAAAATTCTTTCACAACCCAAAGCTTTTATTTACTGATGAATCAAACATACCAAATAGTTCTCATCTTGAAAGGCATAGTGCAATGTAGTAATCCACTGACAATCTCCATTCACCAAGACATTTCTCTCCTCTCGGAAGCAAGCTGTCTAAAGGAAGAGAGGGGGAGAAAAGCCATTGTCAACATCAACAAGTAGTTTTCACAGGATGAATATATATGGATGTTTTATGGGATTATTTCAAATTACTGAACAGAGGTCTCTATTCATTGGAATTCAGTCTACAAAAGTGACATGCCAGGGAATCTCTGCAGGTTTTAGTCAGGCATTCAGTCACTCTAATCCTGACTGCAACTTTAAAAAACAAAACAAAACCAAAAAACACTGAACCAAATGAAAAAAGCCCACCAACCTCCCCCCCACCGAAATCCCAAAAAACTCCTCACCAACACACAACACCCCCCAGCACCAAAAAGCCCACAAGCCAATTCAAGTTAAAGCTAAATCTTTGTTTTACAAAACATTTTTAAAAGTCAGAAAATGGTAACTTGTCACTACCATCTGTAGCAGAAAGATAATGGCTCTAGGAAAGTAAGTTTGAATCTTCTGATAAAGACCTTTATGAAAACAGTTTCATGTATACTTTTACTGCATTACAGTCACACACTGCCAACACACTATGGGAAATAAGCAGATTTTACTATTACTGTCTCATCTTTGTCCAGTATAACACATACTCATTTTCAATAATCTTTCCTCTACTTCAAACGGCACACTGCAACACAGAGAAGCAAGCTCTGTGTAACAGGTTTTCTCAGCATCTTTACATAAAACCAGCTTTCATAAACTTCAAGCGAGTTCTCCCCAATAAAAATATATTAATGTTTTTATTGGATCAGAACTATCATGAAACAGGCCTTAGGACTCTTCTACTACTCTCAATCCAGAGAGGCATTATCAGGATATTTGACAGCTGCAGATTGAAGTGTTTGGGTTCTAGACAAGAAGACATTTTTTTTTTTTGTCGTTGCCACTCCTTCAGGTGTCTTAGAAAATGTACTATGGAAATGTGCCTGGGAAGCCCAAGCCTTACCATATACTGATTGCATCTTACAAATTTATCTCCAGCTATTTTCCCCCCAAAGGAAGCAAAATTCAGTCAACGTTTTTACTGAAGAAGACCATGCTGTGGTCACACTGTAAATTAGTAATCACTGGTACAAAGAGAAGTAAATTGTAATTAAATGCCAACTGAGTGGTTTAACGGTTTATGAATGCAAGGCCAAAGTAGCGCTCTGCAAAAAAGCCTGGCAGCTACAGCAGCCCCAAGTAATCCTATCCCCTTCCAGAGCACCAGAGCACAGCACTTCTCAGCTCTCCTGGCACCACGATGTCAGCAGGCTGCCAACACAGAAAACTAGTTTGTTTATTTTTGAAGACATCAGTCCCTTGATCCAGTTCACTGTGCAACCTCAAATAGCGAGGGAATGTTATGAACACTGAAAACCCAGTAATGCTGCTGAACACTGCATCATGAATTCAGAGCATAAAATTCTCCTTCTCTGCTCACAGTAGCTTAAAAGGCCTTGAGACGTGACTTGAAGAAGCATGACAGGCTACCTAATCAGCCAGTCAGGACTTATTTGGAACTGTCAACTGTAATACGTTAATGACAATGTATTTTGCTGACAGAACAACGAATACAAATGGTCCTTATCAACATAAAAAGCATACCTATTTTTGCTTCCAACCCATTTATGGATGTCAGGTGATATTCTCTAACCTTCCTTTTATTTTAGTGGTTTCCGACCATATGTTTTTTTTGCTTGCAGCTAGTACATGAATAAGCAGTATTTTGCTAACTTCTTGCTATGTTTTATGTCATGCACAACAAACATAAACCAGTGTAACAACATGCTTCT
Organism: Eopsaltria australis; assembly: GCA_034509425.1. NCBI lineage: Eukaryota > Metazoa > Chordata > Aves > Passeriformes > Petroicidae > Eopsaltria > Eopsaltria australis. The sequence continues at coordinate 3,959,079 of JAVTVJ010000012.1, read as the reverse complement.
TAGACCACTCATAATAAATGACAATATTTTTATATAATAATAGATGAGGTGGATTAATAAACGACCTGAAGTCTGCATTTTCAGTGTAACTCTCCATTTAAGAGGCTACCGTATTCTTGCAGGCTTCATTTTAAAAACTAGCAAGTTTTACCACATTTGGGGAATTTTTAACTCCCAGATGTTGCATGACCTTGATATGCAGGTGTAGTGGTTTGAGTTGTAATGTCCTGCTTATCCAGAAAAGCCAAATCAAGTGAGCAAACTGAACAGGAAAAGACAAAGCAGTCCCGCAGAGAAGACAGTTCCTTTGTTGTCCTTTGTAGATGGGGAAAATCAGCAGAAAGAGAACTTTTTTTGACTGTTACTTTTCCTAAGTGTGTATTGGGAAAACTATTGCTCATTATACATCCTTCATGCCTGCCTGAGAGGATAAGACGAGTTAGTTGCATGATTAGAATACAATTTGTAAACAGCTGTCTTCTCTACATGCAAAAACTGCATCTACTTAGGCCACTTAATGAAATCACTTTAAAAATTACTAAAGTAAGCCAGTATAGCTTTATTTCCATTAGAGTTTGGGAGACCCCTGCACACATTTCTGTTTAAAATAATTTTATACTGACCAACGAATTAACACAGCTGAAACCTGCATAGAAAGGGCACCAAATTTCCCTCATACAGGGAAAGGCTTAATGCAGAACTGCTGATGCAGCACAGCCCAGGGTGTGAAATCTCCTGACAGCTCAAAGGAGAGCCGGGTGGCAGTGGCTGCTGCTGCCTCTAAAGAAGTGCATGGATGGATGGATGGACAGACTGTGACTAAATTGAGCAAAAGCAGTGGTGAAGAGGGGCTTAACAAGAGGGAGGAGATTTTGTCACAGGAAAAGGCCTGGCACTGACTCACTGAAAGGAAGGGAGGGACTAGGAAGGGCAGGCTGGGGGGAGGAGGTGTCAGGAAGGGGACCGAAGAATGGGACAGGGAAGGGTCAGTCAGCAAGCTCAGACCTCAGCAAAGCAGCTACTGCTTGCCCCTTAACAGAACTGCTCCAAGTCCTGATGCACTACATATCTTTTCTCTTCAAATCTATTACTCATTTATCTGCTAACTTGCAAAATATTATATAACTGCATAAGGTTTTCCTCTACTGTGCAGGACTATGTATCCTAGAAATATCTATCCTAAGCTGCTGCTTCCCACTGTGTATTCTTAGTATTCTTTTCCTAACATGTGAAGTACCCATTCACCTTTACATTTACACAATTTGTTGTGACGGTGCACACATCCTTTCACCAAAAAAACCCTTCTTAAACAGATTTACCTTCTTAACACGTTTTGTTTTACAATCTGAATCTGATTCCAAAATATTTAGTTATAGTTTTACTAGCTACACAAATCCCATTACAAACTGTAGGATGCAAAGCTCCTTAATGCATGCTTTCTGAATGGAAGAGAAGAAAGACCTTTTCATAACGTTTTTGTATACAGCTGTGAATGTCATAGTAGCACCAATCTCAGCTTTCATGTAGTCTTTAACTTGCCTTTACTGTAAACAAAAATCTGGCCAATAAATTCAGGGTAAGAACTAGGGCAGACTGTCTGGTAAATGAATACACAGTAATGCTGAGAACAACAGATGCCTGGAAGGGACTGTCAGACTTGATTGCATTAGAACAGCTTAAGGAAAAAAAAAAAAAGAGAAAAGAACGAAGCTCCTATGCTCATGAAATAATTCTTCCTAATCTGGAAGAGCTTCAATGTAATCTTCCTAATGTAATTTTTAAAATTCTGTGTTAAAAAACCGTATTACTTACCTCTGCCCTTTTAAGCATTTCCCATTTATTTAGAATTTTCATCGCATAAATGCGCTCTGTACACTTCATTTTAACAACTGCAACCTGAAATAATAAGATACCTTTATTTAACAGGAGCATACTCAGAAAAATACAGTATTTAAAGAGATCAATACTCACACAAAAGCATGGTCAGAGAAATACAGTTTTCAAACAGCTTAATGTTCACAAATCAATAAAATAAGTTACTAAGGAGTCAACAGCGATCAGCTGACACATGGATAAACTGCAGTCTGAGCCTTTGCTCCTCCTGTATTCCTCCAACATCACTACTATGTGCTTGATGCACCATGTGTGGTCAAGAGCTCATGATGAAGTACATAGGGGATGATACAGGAGGAGCACAAAGCTTTTCATATGAAGATGTGTAGTAAAGCTGCATTGTTTCCCAAGAACAAGTGGGGCTTGTAGTCATGCCTGCAGCCAGTGGGGCAACATTTAAAAGGGCAGCCTGAGAAAACAAGAAAGGCTGCTGTCAACAGTAATACACTACATTTGACTAATTTGTTTTCACATTTCAGGTCTCAGAAACTTGAAAGATATTTGCAAATTAGCATGCTTTTGTGTACCATATAACGATATTTTAAAAGAAAAAAAAAGTATTCATTTATTTATTCACCATTTTGCTTACAGCATTTTACTATGCCTCCTGTGTATTGGACTTGCTTACACTGATCTATTACCAACAGTAGCTCTGCACACAGCTGTAAGTGGAATAAAAAAAACAAGAATACAAAAACTTCAAGGCTTAGGAATGCAAAGACTTTATTTTGACCAAGACTTGTATTCTCAAAGACCAAAACTAATTCTTCTTGTGGTAAAGCCATAATTTCCACAAAGTTCTTCCAGTGGGCAAAAGAAAAACAGGCATCATGACTAACACAGCAACATTTTCACAGGACTATACATGGACTGCTTGAATATTTCTGCTGCTATTTCTACTGCTTCTCAGCTCATCTCTATTTCAGAAGCAGAAAACCAACCAGCTTTCTTAGCTTCCAACAGAGCTCTGAACAGCCGTGTGAAAAGTACCAGGAATGACATCACCTCACCTCTTCTGTTCCTTAAAAACTTGTATCTAGAAAGGATTCAGCTACAGCAGCTTTAAGAAACTGCTGACTATAAAAAAGGCTGGAATAGTGCATCAAGCAGAGCAGCACTATAAAAAGTCTTAAGTCGGGAAGAAGGAAATGTAGTTATCACCCTACACCTTACCAGAAGAGAAGTTCCAACTGAAGGGCAGGGAAACTACTGCTTCTGCAGTAACGTAAGAACAGGATATTCACAGTTAGACGGACATCTCGCCCTGCAAGTGCATAGCTCAGCCTTCCACCCCTCAGTGAGTGAAGCTCCACTCACCAGGTCACGTAGTGGATGACAGCACTTGTACACACCTGCACAGTCATGTAACAGAGACACCTCTGAAAAAGTGTACCCACTGCAGGAAAGACATGGGAATCTGGCCCTAGACACAGCTGGGAAAGGCACAGCACTAAGCAGCAGCTTCTCTAAGTGAACTACAATATCCAGAGCTACATTACAGCCCTAGTGTCTCCTGGCCTACCAACACCTCCCACAGACATTGCTCATGCTGCAGGAGAAGGAAGAGCAAGACAAGAAAGTCTCAACCAAACACACGAGGCTCCTTGGCTCATATGAAACTGTTCAACTGTTCAACTGACATTCAGTAATGGCCTAAAACGTAAACAGCCTTGCTCCTCTCCTCATTGCAGTTAAAAGTCATTGTAAAAACCTCTCTCCATACACTTAATTGGGTCATTACCCTGATCCAGCTGAAGGCACACTGTAAGTCAGACAGCGCATTAAAAGCTTTGAGAAACTGCAAGATGTTGACATTACCCACTACAGTTTTTAAACTGTTCCAGACAGAACATGGTGACTCAGGAAATGCCCACACCTGCAGTGACAGGGACAGAGCATCAAGGTTACCTGCTGTAGAGGAATGAACCAACACTCTGGGGCAGATGCAATTTGCAAGTGTAGGTCTGTGAGACCCGGTGTAGCAACATTCAAGTTTCATAACACCACTAGAACTGCTCAGCCATTTAAGTACAAACACAGGGCACAAATCAGAACCCAGACAGGCATCTACAGCACTTCATCTAAGGCCATCACTGTCCAGAAGCACTGCAGGACAGCACAAGTTTGGAGCGTGCTGAACTGCAGAGGAACGATGGAAGCCTGGCATCACGGAGGGCAGGCACAGCTGAGGAGCTGTGCAAATGTTAGAACAAAGTGGCAAATGAAACAGGCCTGGAAAAAGAAGAAAGGAAAAGAAGAAAGGATGCCAAATCTGAAGGACTTATTTAGCAATTCCCCAGTCACTAACTATATTAGTGCTATTTATTTTCAACTGAAAAGACTGCTTTAAAAAGACCAATTTAAACTTTCTGGAGGAAGATAATTGTCTTCTGTGAAAGAAAAAGTGTAGTTCATAAAAAGAAAGCTGACTCATATTTTCACATTAAGTGGTTATCAAGTTATGGCACCAGTAAACACACTGCTGCTTTAGTTATAAGGGTGACAGTGGGACAGCTTCTCATGTCAGCAGAAAAATTCATTGAACCACACAGCAAATTAGGTCATTCTCCATTATTTTATCTCTGGAAAGAAATCTTAGGGCTGCTGAAGATATCTCACAGAACTGACAGAATTTTTGCCTGACTAGACCTGACTCCTCAACTAATTCAAATAATTAGGATTTTTTTTTAAAGAAAACAAACAGAGAAGCATAACCCAAACTTCACTGATGTCTGAACTGAAACAGGGAAGCACAAATAAAATTATAACCTGATAAACTGAGTGCTATTATAAGGAAGAATGCTGTTACAATATTGGAAAATATTCTTTCTTCCATAAAACACCTCAGTGTTTCCTTGAGTTACCTTTCTTTTACTTTCTTCATCAGGTGGCAGCATTTCTAAGTTTACTTTTGTCATATAATGCTTTGTCTCCTTCTGAGACGTTGCGGTGGAGATGTTTTTTCTTACTTTTATATTAATTCTTCCTTCTCTGGCATACCTCAAATTCAATTACAATAACCACACTGACCACTTTGTGAGATCAAACAGAGGCCTCTTATACTGCAACTGTGCTAACCATGCAAGATATCTGGTTTTAAATATGATGGTTCCTATCCTACATACCAATCCACCACATCTACTAACGTAAGGAAAAACCATTCAGTTGGTGTTCAGAGGTATTCCAAGGGACACAGATTTGTACACTGCTACAAATGCCTACTTAAAGAACAAAAACATTGTTTCTGTCTTCAGAGCTTAAAAGTCTACTGGTTGAACAAGTGCTCATGTTATGCACAGACCAGGATTTAATATTGGTGTTCACTCTTCATTTCCAAGGCTGATACAACTTATACTGTAATAGAAGTTAAAAAAAAAAAAAAAAAGATGCACACTAAGGATAATGAAAGGAAAAAAATGTACAAGACGTATAAAAAAAAGGCTTCTGAAGAAGATGATTTAATAACCTAAAATACTCCAGGCCTGGAAGAGATAACAGCTATGACAGACACAGGAAACCATGAATGTCATGGAGAAGATGAACAGAGAACAATAATTTGCTGTTTCTCATAACACAGACATTGAAAAGCGTGAAATAAAATAAAAAGGTAACAAGATTAAGGAAGTATTATTGTCACAAAAGTACTGGAACTCAGCTACAGGCTGCTGTGGCCACCTAAGTATTCAGAAAGTATTTAAATACAGACATGTTTAACACCTGAGTAACATCATGGCAGTGTGGGCCTCAGTGACTACTGACCACTGAGTCAGAGGTGTGGGCTCGGGAGTCTCTGAACCCTCAGCCACTGGAAACCGTGAAGATTCAGCTCTGCTCTGTCCTTTGCTTTTTTCCCCACACCTCTCTACCTGGCCAAAGGGGTGGGACATGGGCGAACTATCCACACAGTTTTGGCCCAGAACTACCACTTTTAACACCTGTGTCAAACTAAGGAAATTAAAACTTACTCCCAACTTGCATCTCATAATGCCAGGCTGGAATTCAGAATCAGAGGGGCCAAATACTCAACAAGCACAGAGGAGTTTGGTAGATATTTAGGTGATTCTGGTTTTTTAAGCCTTAAAAATGTGACAAGGAAAAATCACAGATGCAAGGGGTCCCCCACCACTGCAACCCCTCTTTCTGACATGTCTGTATGGATTGATTACCATCTGATTTGATTAGCATCACTACCACTTGTCATGCTCAAGACTGAGGCAACAGGAAAACTGCAATAAAGCTCAAGTATGTTTCAAAAAGTCTAAAGAATCCTAGTGCCTACATTTCAACCAACTTTAGACATATTTATGTCAAAAAAATGTATGACAAGTGGGGCTAAAGTGTGAGATCAAGCTATAGTAACTACAAGCCACAACACCCTATGAGATCTGTATTGCTTCTGCCATCCATTTCCTTCCCATATTTTATGCTTCAACGCTCTGTTTCACTTGTACTGCAATAAAATAAAATAAAGAACCAATATAGCTAAAGTAGTTTTTTCTAGACTTCAGCAGGAGTTAGTATTTTGCTGCTTGAATTGTTTCATAGGAGTATTTTGCTATGTTTTGATCTTCAAAACCCACTCAATACTGACATTTAGGTCAAGTTCCACCTTTCCTGGTGTTCCAATGAAATATAAGGGTGGGAATCTTAAGCCAAATCAGCCTCTTCAGATATGACTGAACTTCCCACCATTGTACTTTGCCCTTCAAGTGACATGATCAGCATTAGTAAACGGCATCAGGTTACAAATTTTCTTTTATGTAAATGTTAAGTATGGTGCAATAAAGAGCAGAAATAATTTAAATATAAGACTGGCTTTCCAGAAAACAATTAAGACAGCTAGCAAATACTTCTTGGAAATCATACTGGCATTAATTTCAAAGCAAAGACAAAAAAACCTCACTAGAACACTATTCATGCTCATGGCACCTTAAACTTTCAGGTAAAACTTATCCTCAAGGACTGGACTTACAGGAATAAGGTGAAACTCGACTGCAAAACATTCTCAGCCTAAAGAAGAGGAACAGACACGGAGGTGATAATACTCGTGCAAACAGCCCATAATGGAGGTAGTTAAGAAAAAAGGCAAACTGAGTCTGGAATTCACAGGCAGATACACACCACTGGGGATGGGTAAACATTACAGCCTTGCAATACAAATTCACTGGAAACTCCACACACAGCCACACCTCAGAAAAATAAACTTCATCTGCAGCAGGTGTGAAAGAGGATGATTGAGGTGATCAAGGTGATCAAGGAACTGAAGAGCCTCTCATGCTACTCTGGGAATAGAAAAGGCCTTACTTGCTAAAAAAAAAAAAAAAAGAAAGAAAAAAAAAAGTGCATTATTGTTATTATTCAAGGTCAGGGTGGATGGGGTTCTAACCAATCTGGTCCAGTGAAAGGTGTCCCTGCCCATGGCAGGGGGGTTGGAACAAGATGATCTTTAAAGCCCCTTCCAACCAAAACCAGTCTATGATTCTATCTAAAAATAAAATTGGAAGGAAGGGAATCAATAAACGTGGATGATAAAAGATCTCCTTAGTCTAATGGACAATAAAATTACATGGATAAAACAGTGTAAAATACCATTAATTAACCTTTGATGGGAACTTGGAAAGGCCTTAGACATTTGAGGAGAGATTTTAGTCAAGCCTTTCAGCTGGGAGAAGAGACAAAATGTCATTTCAGATGTAAATAATTTATCCATAATATCTCATTACAAGATTCATAATTGAATATTACATTCGTTTCCTTTGGTTAAAGCCTGTTTATGTCACTTTTACTCTACTACTTCTGTCTCATGCTATTGATACTTTGCACACCAGCTACTGCAAAAACACTGTAGGAACTACTTTATGCTCCTGATACTCTTGGATAGGAAAAGTCTTTGATATAGAGCTCATTAGTTGATAGTTTTAATACTGCATCTTTGAGGAAAAACTGGTCTGGGCTGCTCTATCAGTTTTTTAATGTCTATTTTACATGTAAATTTAAAAACCAGAGTGTCTTTTGATAAGAGTTCATATGCCATGGTGCAGATTTCCAAAGCAAAATCAGTTTTTTTGAGCATGCAGTGTATATCTTCACGTTGTGCAAATAAGAAATCCCTTACAAGTACCAGCCAGAAAGATTCTGCAGAAGAAGAATAAAGGCCCCAAATAGCACCTAAGCTGTTCCTCAGAACTGGGGGGTTTGCAGAGACAAATGGCTGCTCTCACAGCAGCACCACAATGAACCGTGTGTGTCTCTCCAGCTCCTTGCAACCTGCCTGTCTCCATAGTTACTTGGTGCTGCCACACAAACACACGGAGCTGGGGAGGACTGAGATAGCAACCAGCTCTTTTGAAGCATTTTCAAAACAAAGCAGCTTCTTTCTTCATCCATTTCCACAGCAGAAAATAGCTTGCTTTGATTTAATTTTCTTTTTTCATGCAGAGCATATTAAAGAAAAGCTGAGCTAATTAAATACTTCTTCTGCATGGTATTCTGAATGCTTTGACTCTCTGAGTAGTTGAATGAAAAGTGTCATATGTGGCGTGCAATACTTTGGAATTCTATTAATCTACAATGCAGGAAAGGTTCAGTCCCTGCTGGGCACCTAACACCAACCACCAAGGCTTCTGAATAGGTGAGACAGCCTTAATTGCAGTCCATAGGCTCGCTGTGCCCCAGGTTCATTTCTAGAAGTACATCAAAACACTGAACTCAGTACCCTACAGCTGTGATTACAAGGTGCAAAGGGCACAAAGAGCTCTGCCTCTCACTGCCGAGCACCGCTGACCGCAGGAAGCTCAGGTTTTACATATTCACTTCTGACTCTCACTGCAACCTCAGCCAGTATCTCTCTCATTAGAAACCACATCACTGATCAGAACCTGTGGTACACGGGGGATCAGTCTTCTTCTCTCTCAGCCATTATTTTCTTCTGGAAACACATTTTTCTGTCTGCTGATCCCAGCTGAGACTCTGACTAAGCATCCCGAGTTGAGGTGACGTATTATTACTGAACACTACACAGATCAAGTCTGTACACAACAGCATTTACATGAAAAGGTATTTCTAATCCTTCCAGAGCAGTAATACTTAGGTGGGGCACATTAAGAGTTTTAGTTATTTTTGTGCTAAGCAAGACCAAGCAGTTCCACCCTTCTGCTGGAACCACAGTAAGCATTGCTCATTCAAGAAATCCTTGCTAACAAACAAGGGAAGGAAAACAATTGTTTCAGTCCCACGCTGCCAAATTTCCAGGAGGTGTCAGCCACGTTATACAATCCAAGTTCTCAAACAAGGTACATTTTGCCGCATTCTTCTTGCAACAACTGCTCTTTGACTGGAATGTGTTGATCTACAGCAGTGTGCCTAAATAGCCTTTATACAAAATGAGGACATGGGACCTTAAAGATACACAAGCACATTACTGAGGGCAGATGAACCTTGCAAAGGAGCACATGCAAGTGTTTAGAGCCACAGACCCCATACACAATGTCCTCTTCCTATCCTCACCCTGCTGCAAGCACAATTGCTCCCAGCTCCTTTGGCATGTGCAGCCAAACACCAAGCACACAGAAAACACTTCTCAGGCTGGCCTAAGTTTCCCAGGCAAGCACAATCCCACCTAGCACAGGTTCTCAAGACATCTGTTCATTTCAAGTAACGGTCCATGGTATTTCTAGATTAAAGGAATAGCCAGGCACAGGCAAACTTCAAACCACAGGTGGATTGCTTTTTTGGTTTCTTTATCGTTTTGGTGTGGTTTTCTAAAGGTTGAAAATCTGGAAGAGTTTTGTATGCTATGCTGCTATTCCTCAAATCTCCTAAAGACTGTATTTTTCACTTTTGCGTAGTTTGCAAAAGAGATTTTCACTCTTGTGTAGTTTGTGTGTTTTATGTGTAGTTCACAAAGAACTTCATGCTACACAAAATACTCTTTCTTGTCTACAAACACAGACTTCTACAGTCATTTTATCCACAGAAATGAGAATTAAAGTAACAGAAAACCATTTTACTTCTGATTTTATTTCAAGGGACTTTTCACTTATTATTAGCTTTATTCCTTGTGGAAGTTATCACTCTGTACATGAGCTACCTGCCTGTATGACCCAGAAAATGAAAGACTGAAAGTACCACTGGGGCACTCATGAAAATGTTCCACCCAGCTGGGTAAATACCCATTCAAATACAGCCTAGGAGATGAACAAGAGTAGTTTATCCTCCTTCCAGCTATAATTTCAAATTACAAGCTATTCCAACTATCATGCACTCAAATAACATTTCAAACTTTTCTTCCTAACTGTGAAACTTCTGAAAAAAATAAAGTAAGTTCTCAAGCCAGTGACTTCCTGAGTCAGAGCCTTACATGCTACTGTAAGGTATATTCAGATATTCAGTTCACCCTGCTTGCAAAGTAGCTGGCTTCCTTTATGCGAAAGGAGAAGGCCAGGTGGCTAGAGAGGAAATCTCTAGGCTCTGAGCTAGGCTGTTTGTCTCCTAGCATAATAATGAGAATTTAAGTAATATTTTTTCCTCTTGCTTTCTCAGACATCCCGTGCTACAAGAACTTTCATTCAGGTGGCTTTTTTGCATTGGGTTTTGTTCTTATATTGCTGGAAAAAGTGTAAAGAACCAAGTTGAGTTCTGCTGGTCTGCAAAGGAGAAAAAAGAGGTACTGACATGCCAGTCCAGATGTGTTCTGGTGATTATATCAATCTGCCTTAGATACTGATTTTGCAGTTGTGTTCACAAGGATAAGCTCACATGTGGTCTCAATCCTCTCTTTGGTCAAATACCACATTTCCTTCCTTGGCTTACATGTCTTCTGGCAAAAACTGACCACTGATCCTGACTAATAACTAATATCATGCTTTTATTTTGTTTAAACTCAGTATTTCTTCAAAGCTACTGATTTATGCAAAAGTTCTTTGGTAAGAATAAAGCCCCTGGCATTCTCCAAAAAAATCCAAAGAAGCTAAACTGAGAAGAATGGAATGTAATTTTCATCCTTTTTGAAGTCTACCTTGTTTAGCTGTTCCATATATAAATTAAACTACTTAATTCTAACAGGAATATGTTCAGTTTAACTCTGATTAATTTTGTTATACATTTAAACAAATATTTTATAGCTATTCTTAAAATGTATTATTAGCACATAGAGCCCATCAAGTAATTTCCAACATAGTTCCCATATATGTATGAAACTACTATGGAAAAATTACTTCTCCCTTCAGTTTTCTTAAGTGTTGCTTTATACAAGTCAGATGCCACATGGTCATTTCAAGAAACTATATTTCATTTCCTTATTATGGAATGTCAACCTTTACATAATTACTATTTTATAATACCTATGAAATCTGGCAGTTATAGCAGTGTGGTATACACAAGGGTCAAAGGATTCTTTCAGAAGTAAAAAGCACAAAATATTCTGTGGCAAGAGGGATTAAAGTACAGTGAACTTAAAATCAATGATTCCTGTATAATTTAAACTGATCAAAAGTTTCAAGCTGCTGCAACTATAAACTAAAACTCTTCTAGATAAGAGATGAAAAAGACGTGATATTGACAGGTGACTGACACCACTGACTCTCTGAGCACTCACAGCTCTAACAGAAGGATGAAATTAAGATACCTTCTCATTTCACCTCTGTGAAATTTCATTTCCACTGGGGAAGGATGAGATACGTGGAATCGTTTTTGTCAAGTTCCATGCTTTTCAAAATGGAAGAGTATGAAACACATTGTTGATTGTAGCACTTCAAACACTATTAACACAAGTTTCCACCCAGAATTTGTATCTTTTACGCACCTTAAGACTTTGATCCAAAGCTAAGAAAGGTCATCCTAAACCCCCTAGCAAATATAAACTGAAGTCTCTTGAAGTGCATATAAATACTTGATCTGTTGTTGTACTGAGATTTCCAGCTGGTCAATTCTTTAAGTAGAGAAGATCATCTTTTGAAAAAGAACAGAACAAGTACTATGGAAAACAGGCCTTCTTTGAATATTATACTGTGGGAAGGCATTCCCAACACTGACTCTGTCTGCAAGCCACTATAAAGGGTTCCCATTCTTGATAGCTAAAGCAATCACAAGTCCAGTTCTGAAAAGATCCAGAAACCTTTTCTAATCCTGCCAAAAGACAAACTGCCAAAACGCTAATCTAAAATTCTTTAGATATCAGTGGTCACAGCCACTATAGCAAGTCATTTGGCACAGCAAGACCAGAAACACATCAAAGTATCCTGTGCTGAGCCTTCCCATCTATACTGTACACAGTTCAGGAATTTTGTTTCAGACTGTATCTAGCCTGATTTCCTGCACCAAACATGCTTTGAAGCTGTTAGAAGAGTCAAACCCAGTGATTGATTCTTAGGCACTCCTTGGATCCAAAAGGCCATTTGGTGCACACCTGGAACAGAGGTTCTGCTTAGTTTCCTCCAGAAGAAACCCAGCTCATGTAGAGTAAAAGCCTTATGCAGTAGGTGGGGACACTGTCTTCAGAACTGTGCTATTGCCTTGAACCAAAACTCTCACAGAGAGGCAGACAGGTACCAACTACTGTCCTGACTCTTTAGGCCTTTTATCTACTAATAAACCTCCCTCTTTACACTTCTTTTCTGGACTAAGTTTGTAGCTCTCAGTCCTCCCTTAGACTAACCAATACTTTTCCAATTATTGCTTTTTCCTGACAAACTTTTTACAGTAACATTTTTTCTCTAAAAGTCGTATTCAAATAATACTCAAGTGAATCACTCAAATGAAATAAGTGATTTTTATGCAGTATTTCCACTACTCTCAGATAGTACTTCCTTTTTTTGTAACAAATATTGCACTCATCAAGTTTGTCTTACAGGACAAGATGTTATTGCTTATCTGGACATTTTATTAAAATGCTCCACTTCCTTCAGCAGCTGTGTTCATGATGATTACATGTAAACTACATGTTATCGCATCACATCATTAGATGATGGTACAGATTAAGAGATATTCTTGAAACATTTATTTCTGTCTTAGGTGCCCACTTTTCTCAAAAGTGGTTTCTGAAGTAGCTTAAAATTACGTGGATATTAAGTCATTACTTCACCCACTACCAAGTGCATTTGCACATAGAAACCTCGTTGCTTTCTGAACCCAGGTCAAGTGGGGTGTTTCTCTAGATGAGTTTCTGCTTGGCCTGTGCTATCCCTGGCCCACACTCAAACCCTACGTGAAAGAGTCTGAGGTATCCAGAGCACACCATGCTTGGAAGGAGTGCCTGGCACAGCAGACAGTCCTGCTCTCTGTGGAGACAGCAGCACATGGGGATCAGCAAGCTTATCCTTAGCCACTGGCAGCAGAAGCTGCAGCCGAATGCTAATGGGCTGAAATGAGCCACTAATGGCAGTCTCTGTTTCACTTTAGTGTGGCACTACTTCAAAAACGTTTCCTGAAAGAAATGTAAGGGTTTTTTACTTCTAGAAATTCCCTAGTTAATAACCCTTTTTGCTGACAGCTATGACTTTAGTTACCTGTTCTGAAATGCTGAAAAGGTTGTCTTTGAGGTTCTCCAGAAGTCTCAGGTATCCTGTGCCTGCTGCCCATAAATGCTTTTGCCAGTGGCAAGCCCTACCAGGTTTGTGTGATTGATGAGACTTTCATCAAACATATTACGAAGTAAAGCTTCAGTCCAGGGTCCTGGGACTGGCGAGTCCTCAAAACACAAAGCGTTCCTATCATCCCAGCATGACTCAACTTGCTGTCCAAAAAACAGATCCAGCAGCCTTTGATCTTCAAAGATGACAGGGAACAGCCTTTGAGGCAGCCAAATGCGTCTTTCTGCGTTACCAGATTGCTACAGAGACAGGCAGATGGGTGGAGCAGCCTCATGCTCCTACCATAGAAACACCCCAGCTCTGTGCTAAATTAGAGCAGCACTGAGCAGTACATATGGCAAGTGGGAGAAGAGATCCCAAATTCAGCTGTGCAGCTGCTGGGTGGGACCACCCCGTTCATACACACAACCAAGAGACACTTGTTTGGCTACAACGAAGTCAGAAAGGCAGTCACAGAAATGGCACACCTGGACACTGAATAACCTGCTTCAAAGGGACCTTGCACTAGGTACCCAGCTACATCCCACATCTGGAAGTATTTTAACATATCTGTGTGAACCTTTTATCCTCGGGTCAACTGCAACAAGAAATCAGATGCACACAATGCAAGTTTTATTACTACAACTGAAAGTAAAAACCTCTTACCTCTCCAAATGCACCTCTTCCGATCACTTTTATAATTTCAAAGTCATCTCGATGGAGCTGCATTTCCTTTACCAATTTTGTAAATGGTTTTGCTGTTAAAAAAAAAAAGAAAATTCAATTACAAAGAGAAACATCACAAACCAACCCATAAACTGGAGGTCAAAAGTACTCATTGCATACCCAGAGCAATAGCAGATTTTCAACTGCTAAAACTACAGAGGGAGAAAAAGCTAATTACACTATTTAATTAACAATTAAAATTTTTTTAGAAGTTAAATCGTATGAATGGCTCTGCCTTGCTGCTAGTAAGAATATAGAGCAAAGTGGTCTTTCAGAAGATCTCCCTCCCTTTCTTTAGGGTTTTGTGAATCATTGAAGGACCACCTTAATAGGAGAGTTCATTCATTACTGGTAAACCCTACAGACAATCTGTCTGACCCTGCAGGCACTAGAATAATTCTCTTCTTAAGTGAAGCACAGCTTTACTTTTTAGTATTTCAGTTTTAACAACCCAATTTCAAGAGATAGCTGTCTCTACTCAACAGCAGCAAAACCATTTCCCACAAGATCTGTGGCTAATTCAAGGTTTTTACTTTGAACTATCTTTTCTGCTAAGCAACATTCACCAGATCTCCACTAGACCAAGTACTGAAGGGCTGCAGTCTAAAAAGATGTCCAGTGATTAACTAACTTACACTTATTTTGTCCTGGTGGTCCCACACCTCTCAAGATACTTGATGGATAAATTCCACTATACCTGCAGATCCATCAGTTTTCTCCCCTCCAGACCCCACTCAGAATACTTTATTTATTTCTAGCATATCACAGCATGTGGATCACTATTTAGATAGAATGTTTGTTACAAGTCACTACTCTGAAGACCAGATCAATAAGCACAGCAGCAGTTTACTCTTCAAACTAAGCAGTTTACTCTTCACCTCATCACAAACACTATTAGACTGAAAAGACTAAAGTATCCCATGTATTTTTTCCCATCTGCAACTGAATAAAACATCACAGAACTGCTACTTGTAATTCAGTCCAGACTCCTGTTTTACCTCACCTTACATTATGATTAAGCTAGTAAATTATAAGCCAAAAATAATTCTTACAAGAGGGGTCACTGCCTTGACAGTGTATTTCAGATGCTAACACAAACAAATATAACCTTACAACCACACAGAGATACAGAAGTCTGGAGACTGGAAATTTCATTATGAAGTCTAACCAAGAATGCCTGAAAATCTCTCAGCAAAAAACCATCAACTGCTAAAATAATGAAGAAACAACTGTACTGAAAAACAGCCATATTGCTTCTTTGTACTTAGGATGGTGTTACTGAAAAGGCTTCCTCCAGAAATAATACCCCATTCACTGAGAGTTTCTTGTCTATCCAGAGTATGAAATCTAAAGAATGAGACTCTACTAGATTTTCTGCTAGACTCCCTATTTCAACTGGGCAGAAATGCCAACCACACTTTCCCTCTCCACAAGGTCACTGAGATAATTGCCTCAAACCCAAAATCGTTTCCACAGAACTTCCCCAGCACCACCACCTCAAACCAGTTAGAGACCTATACCAGTCCAACCAGATACCTGTACAAGTAATATACCACAGCCACCAGCAGTGGTATTATCAACTATTTTGCAAGGTTCTCTCACCTCCTTCCCATCAAATGAACACAGAGGAAACACAACTGCAGACAAGAAATAAACATCGAAGTTCCTTATTAGGTATGGGTTTGCTACTACAGAATGCTGGTCCTTGAACTAATTTTGCAGAACAACAGCTTCTGTTATTAAAATTCAATGGGAAATGAAATCTGCTATTTATTTCTGGAGGACGCTAACCCAATAATAACTTTTGTTTTAAATAAATAGCAAATTTTGGCAACAATTCTACTAAGTAAACAGTATATAAAAATCGGAGCATCACAGAATTATCTAGCTCTAAGCCCTCTGCCATGGGCAAGGACACCTCCCACTAAACCAGGCTGTTCGGAGTCCCATCCAGCCTGGCCTTGAATACTTCCAAGGATGGAGCATCCACAACTTCTCTGGGAAGTAAAATAATTGGTTTAAGTATAAAAAGCCCTGCTGCTGTAAATTGATCACAAGCAACTTTCAAAGCCAGAAGACACAAACCTATTACAGTTCAAGCTGTCTTGTACACTCAAAAAAACCCCCTTACATCTTACATTTCTGTTGACTGGTGACAAAATATTTTATTATTTCATCTACAAATTTCCCTGCTTGAAAGTGTATCAAACTTCACAGCATTAAAACTGGAATGCAGTTTAGAAATGCATAACGTTGTGTAAGAGCAAGTTAATTTGATTTGTTTTGTATTTTAGTATTAATAAATATTATGTATCAAGCAGAGCACAAACTTAAGTTTCAGCAAACAGAAGTAACAAGAGTCTGCAGGGAAGGGCATTATTGCTATCTTTCTAGAAATTGTATCCTTGAAGAAGGAAGGATGAGAAATTCTCATTTTCTTTACAACCATTTCTGTTAAAATCTATACGAGTCTAGGTTGGTCCTGCTTTTTCCATCTCAAATGGTCAACTGAAGTACTAGTTAATAAAATCAACGGGCTTAACATGTAAATTAAAAGAAATATTCACTCCTAGAAGGAAGTTACATTTTTACAAGCCTTTTGTGCAATTAACTAATGTTTGCTTTTAGTGTTTAGCAAATGCTGGTGTTCAGAAACACTGCAGCTTCAGTGGTCTCCTGCTTAGAAAGCACCAAACATGAACATTTGAATGTACAGAAAAATTTTAAATTTGGCAGGATTTCCTCTGAACTGGAAAAATTCCGAGTCTTTGTCAAGGCATCTAAGATTCCTTAAAAGTAAATATAACTTGAAAATAAAACTGAGTGTCAACAGAATCTCATGATCACAGAGACTACAACAGCAGTTGCAGAGCACATCAGAGCTCAGAGGAGGCAACAGACCAGTAATTTACTTAAACTGATACATACTTTATTGGCATTTTGAAGTAGGACCCTGTTTACACCAGGATGTGACCTCCTGCATTTAAGTACTGGATTCTCCCATTTCTATCTCTTAGTAAGTTACATCACAAAACATTTTCAATTAGCATTCCTGCAGTTGTCCCAGGAGGCTGCTATTCCTCAATCTACAAATATGCAGATAAGCAGCATGCACAGAACTGGCAAAACTGAGTGAGGAGAAACTTGCACCAAAAAGCATCAGAGACAGACTGTGTCCACTGTGCATGCCAGAACAATTCCAAGTGATTTATCACTACCTAACTGGTAAAAAGAGCTGCAGCTTTCCCCTTTACATATCATTATTTGATAAACAGGGAACTCAAACCAAACTTATCTCCATATACTGGAATGAATAATTACTTCTGATCCTAATACTGAAGGCAGAACTTACGATCTGGAGTTGATTTAATCCTTAATGAAAGTATTTCATCCTGGCAAACAGAAGCATTAGCTGTACTGGGGGTTTTGTTGGCAGTGATTACTGAATTTTGTTATATATACACACTGTTGTCAGGGTAACATTAGCTGCAAGTAATTGCAAGAGTTTGTTTATTCATGACTGTGAGGATGTAATCAGAATTTGGGATAGACATTCTATGTGCAGTATCTTTGTATGCACCATTGCCTTTTCTCTCAAGCTGATTTTGCATTATTGTACTTATTCTTGTTGGAAGAAGGGTGTTTTCTATAACGCCAGGCAAGGGGAAAAAACCAAACCCAAACAACTAATTTTCAGAAGCCAAGTAATGTATGCTCTCAAGAAAATAATACAAAACAGTGACAGTTGATGTTTTGATTTGCAATGAGAAGTGAAATGCCAGCATTTATTTCTTCACTGAAAACCACGGTACAAATGAAAGACAAAATTCTCCACACACAAATTCTATTCTGATCATATTCTCCTCTTCCACTGATAGATAGGATTAGGGTATTTTGTTTACACAAAAAGAAAACATCAATTTGAATAACTTGAAAACATAATTTAAATGTTTTACTCACAGGTAAATAGGTTTATGATTTAGGTTTGAGAGCTGGCCCATCTATACTGCAGTCAATCTGTCTTATGCCACCAAACAGAAAATATTTGGAGGCAGCTTCTCAATGACTGAAAGCTGCAGGAAATGCCAGTGGAGATGATCTGACACAGCAGACTGGGCACAATGCACTGCTACCCCCAGGAATGGGTGCACACTGGCCTCATACGTCAAATTTCCCCTCATTTCTGAAAGCAGGTCAGGGAAGGATGGCAGTGTTGTCAACATCACCCTCAAAAAATAATAGGTCAACTCTTCCCACCTACAGCGTGGTTAAAAATGAGAACGGTCAAGGTATTCTGGATCATTCAATTTATGTCAATAATTTACCATCTGGAATCACAAAAGCTAACACCCTTACACTGCAGTGGGCAAAAGACAACCTGCTGGATTACAATCACTGCTGCTTCAGTGGTGGAGTTACCCCAGGACTGTCATTTGAGGACTCTTCCAAATTTTGTTCGGCAGTACAAGTTTCCAGAAATTCACAAAAGTCACTTAGCTGAAGCTGCGAAATATTCAAGAACACCTGACGTTTTGTATCATTGGCAGCTCCAAGTTTTAAATAAATGTGACAACTGCAAGGAAATAATACACAGATTCTGGTTGAAAGGGACTAGCTGGTCTCCAATCCAATCCCCTGCTCAAATCACAGTCAATATTGATTTCAGACTAGGTTACTCATGGTTCTGCCTGGTCAGGTTTCAAAAACTTCCAAATATGGAGACTCCATGGGCTCTATGGACAACCTATTAATATAACAGACTGCTTACACCAGACAGTTCCACAGTTCGGAACTGATCCTGTAAGTGATTTGGGGTTTAAATCATTATATAACACAGTAACAACAATTCAGGTGGATCTACCCTGAAGGTATGTTCAAACTGTCTGGTCAAGCAGAGATTCATCTGCCACCATGCTCCCTTTATCTCCTCATCCCCTCTACCAAACATTGTGGTAGGAAACTATGTGAATTGCAAAGTATTAATGTCAGAGAGAAACAAAATGACGCAGATAACTGTCTGTGGAGCCATACTCCCACCAGGCAGATCCAGTATTTTATTTAAGATGTTTTCTTTGGAGGAAGAACATTAAAGAACAGCAAATTTTACCATTTCCCTCTGCCATCCCTCTTAACTTACATTCTAGAAATCAAGTCACTTGTGTGCCCTTTGTGCACCCTTTTCAAAGCAGCAGCGTTCCTATGATATTGCTGCTAAAACAGCAGGCTGGCAGGTTTAACAAGTCAGTGCTTGCAGACATGTCTTGGGAGATACCCACACCCAAGTAGCCCCAGCCTGCTTACTAAGGTGATAAATACCTGTTACAACCCACACTTGAGTTTTAAAGAAGCACAGTCCTCTTGTATCAGATTGTGAAATTTTCCCTGTATTTTAGACATGCAAATTTTTCTTTTATTTCTTCCATCCTATGCTGACTCCAGTTTTAATTTTTCCAAATATAGATCCTTGCTTTCCTTTTCCTGTGCTGGCCTGTTTCCTCTTACTGTCTACCTCTGAATGCTTTTTTTCAGTCTCGTTTCCTAAGGAAATAAGGTATGTGTGATCACACTGTTGGGCATTCTGAGGCCATTCCTCTCACCCAGTACCTTTTGATCCCAACAAAGACCCTTCATAACCCCATTACCAAATTTCACTGAATTTGTCCAAGTTGCTACAGGTTTTATTACAAAAATGGCAGTGAATAGGAGACACCCACAGTATCACCTCCACTAAGGGAAAGGCAGCAGCAGGAATATAGCAAGCACCTGCTTAGCTGGCAGCCAGCACATATCCAGGTGCAACGCAGACATACCTCACTGTCCAGAGTCATGCAGGGACTCTGCACAGAAGAGGGAAGAAAGGAAGTGTGCAGCAGAAAAGAGAAGGTCATGCAGTGGGCAGGGTAGGGAGTTATACTGAGCCTAGTAAAGGAGATAAATAAAAATTTACAGGAAGACAAGTTTCACCAAAGTTCTGCTGTTTACAAGTCAAAGGTGACACATTCTGTGTTCTCTGACACATTTTCTGCTGGGTCTTGACTTCTGCCATGCCCTTCCTCCTGTTTTTATAACATACATGCACTTCACTTACTCTGTCTGCCTCTTGCCCAATGATCCAATTCTTCATCATTCATCAACACCCATTAGACCAATGCAGTGGTGCAAGACTTAGTTATCACTACAGTGACACAAACTCCACTGGCTTTAAAACCAGAGAAGCACAACCTGGTTACCTCTTGCAGTGCCTGCAGACCTTGCAGAGCAGCCTGTTGCTACAACTGCTTCACACGCTGTCAGAGTCCTCTTCATTCCCAGAGCAGAGTCAGTTTTACAGTAACTGGTATTGATCTCTTCTCAAAGTACTAATCTGAACTAAAATGCCAGTAGAAATAAACATACGCAAACACAATAGCAAGAAAGTGTCTTCTTGAGGCTGATTTTGCAAGACAGAAGGTGGTAACCAATTATTAAATTAAATATAAAATTGTTAGTCTTTATTAGTATACAAATCCTTAAAAAGCCTTCAGGCTTTCTGAAGAACTATTGCACAAAGGAATCCATTTGCAGCCAGTTATGGATTTTGCTTCATTTTATGAAAGTTTTCTGACATACATAAAAGAGTATCTCAGCACCTTCAATCAGATACCTTGCTGACACTTAACAAAACTGTGAATTTAGATAACATTTGGATTAGATAATTATATGCAAAACCCCTCAAAGCTTTAAAGGGATAAAAACATCATTAATTTTAGGCATAAACTAAGGCTGAGTGTTTCTAGCTTCTACATCTTGCTTCATAACTGGCTTTATCAGTAACAGAAAACTGATTCTGGCATTTGGAATTTGTACACTAGTCTGCAATAACTGCATGAAAAATGTATCACCAAGCTAAAGGCTAATGGCATTGGGAAATGCTTTGAAGAAAAATATTGGGTAGTAGTTCTGATGTTGATCCTATTAGTGTTGCTAAATTTGCCAGCAGAAGAGC
Organism: Eopsaltria australis; assembly: GCA_034509425.1. Classification (NCBI taxonomy): domain Eukaryota; kingdom Metazoa; phylum Chordata; class Aves; order Passeriformes; family Petroicidae; genus Eopsaltria; species Eopsaltria australis. Next base: position 3,937,908 of record JAVTVJ010000012.1, on the reverse strand, counting down.
AGGGCATTTACCTTGAAACATCATCTGTGCTCACTGTTACTCTCTTTGTGTGGCAAGCCTCAAAAGCAAGTGCCACACAGAAGGACTCAGTCAGCAGCAATATGCCAGCTCGCTGATGAATGTTACCACAAACACTTAATAGCTGGCTATCTGCCTGCCCGGCCCATTCACTGCTTTCCATGCTTACAACGAAAGGACACCAAAGATAATGTTCAAGGTTTGTACAGGCAAGCACTGAGGAACACACAGATGGTTTCCAGTAGTCCCAGTGACAAAACACATCGCCAATTTAACTCCTGCCAAGGCCACCGCATGTCTTTAAGAACTAAACAGAAACGGTGCTCTAGCAGGTGAGAGGAAGTAAGTATTCATATATATGCAAGACCTTTGTTTACCGAAGGAAAAATAATAGGTAAAATAAAAACCACATGTCAATCAGACCATGGTGTGTGCTAGAACTTCAAGAGATGCAAGTACAAGGAGAGGAGGCTTACATCACTATCAAACAGAGGGTGAAGCTCACTGCCCAATTTCTCATTTTACTCATGTTACTGCCACTGAATGATCCAAATTTAGGGAATTACAACTTGGTTTCTAGAACCAGTTCAGGAAGGATTTGTCTGATTTATTTATAAATATTGAAGTTGATCTTGGAAGATGCAACTGTTAGTACTGATACTGAAGAAGAATGTGACTGTAAATAGCATTTACTTCAGGAAAGCCAGAAGTGACTCACTATACACACAAAACTGGTGAAGCTTCACAAAATTTAGTATTTCAGGATACCGCTGTCAGGACCCAGACTTTTTTAAGCAGGAATAAAGACTGGACAAGAAAACCTGCACCTTTATAAGTACTCATAAGGGCATTTCAGAAAACACTCAGCAGTTTGAGATTAAATTCTAGCCCAACTCTCATGGGAAAATGAAGAAAGCCCCTAGAAAAACAGTGCTCCTGACTGCACTTGGTAGTCCAGTTTATAATATCTCTTTCCAACTTGCCACATTTATTTGGGAGAGGAAAAGCTGCCATGCTTCTCTAACCTTTTCCTAAGCTTTTCCCTAAGATTTCCAGCTCTTTGATCAGATTACGTACCAGCCATGGACTCCCTAGCGGTCCATCAGCCTCTTCAGCCTTACAACCTTCACGGACTAAAATAATGAGCAGAAGTCCAACAATGTGTGCAAGTTGGCACTTTCTGCAGAGATCAAAACAAATGGATCTTGCTTCTACTCAAATTTTGCAAGGTTTTCAAAGATGGTACTTTCCTTCCTCTTAAGGCTTGCTAAAAAAACTCAAAGAAAATATTAATGTTCCACAAAACCAGAAACTTTTCTGCTCTTATATAACTGTTGATATCCAATGCCTCCATAAGATTCATCTTCAGTCCTTTTCCTCAAGATAGTGATACCCAGCCTGGAAGACACGTACATCAAGCCACACACAGATTTTCCTTGGAACCATCTGACATCCCAGACATTGAAAACAACTGAATAGGGAGCTACAGGATCACTTCAAACCAGGAAACTCATTCTACTGCTGAAGGAGTTCCTGCTTGTTCCTTCTCACCACACTCCAGTCTATTGCTTGGATCATCAGCAGCCTTCATGTGATATGTCAAACCAGGCAACATTTCCAGGCAAAAGCTAACTTCTCCATCCCATTCCACCCCCTCCCAGCAAACCATTCACCCAACGTGACTCCCATACAGCTGTGACACTGGAGCCCCAGCCCAAGGCACAGAGCAGGACAAGGCTGGTGAAGGGCAAAATGGCTTTTGGAATTGAGGTGAATGTGGTGTGGAGCGCAGCAACCATGGAAGTGACTACCATACCACAGCCTGTTTCTAGTCAACCTGCACCACATTGTGACAGGCCCTTCCAAAACACACATCAAAACATTGTAAGAAACACCACAGAACACAGTATCTGTTTAATTTAGCTTTATTTGTGCCTCAATTTTTCTGTACTCCTAGTTCAGGGCCAGATTTTGCAGGTGTTGGAGAGGCCATTTAAGCCACAGCAAATGGCAATCACATATTGAAGCACATCAGTAATGGAAAAATTGTTTCAGGGGGTTTACATGAATCACTAGCTCCAAACAGTGAAATTTCAATTACTCCCTTTCTTTTATTCCATAACAAGATGGTAAACATTGCTAAAATCCACTTATTTTACTACAAGATTAATAATCTTAAAAACACAGTTAATAATTTTTTTGTAGAACAGCCTGAGAATTATGACTGCTCAGAAAAGATTTTTGGTATTTTTCGGATGGTTTCAAAGTAAAGATTAACAAAATCTCTAATTTGAGGTCACCTAAATTTCAGTAACATAGGACGAAACTAAATTTCATCAGACCCAGCACCTCTTGCACATCCTAAGAAATAAAACAATTCCAATCTGATGACCACATTGTGCTGATATAAGCATACACACACTTACATTAAGTAAGCCACCACTTACATCATCAATGTATGAAGCAAAGTTCTAGTTCCTGACTGCATGCTTTTTTTCATCTTAGAAATAAAACTTAAGAAAGCAGCATACCTGTTTTATCACTTATAGTAAAAGTACATTTTTTTTCCTCCAGATACACACAAGATTTTCTCTCAAGTTACTATAAACATAAATATATGCATTATGTAACAGAACAATTTTCACTTTACACTGGTGCTGTATTTACTACATGCCACCTCCTTCATTTTTAGAGCTTAGAGGTTTCCAGTAAGTTCTTCCTGCCAAAGCACCCTACACAAATGCACTTACAGTGACAGGAGTGAAGTCTACCTAATGATGCATCCCTTTTCTCTGCTTATAAATTTAGAGTGAAGTAAAGTAGTTCAGTGACACAAGTGCAGTTCCACAGATCTGCTCTCTGCCTTCTATCAGCTCCAACAAAATCCAGCTGGTCTCACCTCACTGCCCTGATTCTACTCTCTAAACCAGCAGGATCCCAAGCTACCAAGACACAACACAACTATCACCCTGCAGTTGAAGAAATTGAGTGGTCATCGCTGAAGGGTCGGGAGAGGCTGCTAGGCCAGCACATGCAAGGAGGGTAAAGGAGCAGAGCATCTCCTCAGAAGGCACGGTCTGGAGCGGCACAGGGTGTGCAGAGCTGCCCATGCCCTGGCCTGCACCGTGTCCAGCGGCTGCAGAGTGGCTGCCTGGCTGCTAACACACAGGAAACTCCACAGAAAGCTGGGTATGGAAGCACAGCCAAATGACAATTACCTTTTGCCTGACGCTTCAGTTCCCAACCAGAACAACACCATCAACCAGGAAATACAAGGCTAAAGGGATGGGACAATTAGGTGAGCTTACACTGCTAAAGAACTGCACATGACTTTTTTTTTTTCTTTTAATGGCTCAAGGCTGCAACACTACACATATAAATACCCTGAGCTGTTTTTCAATTTCAAGAGTTCAGGTAGCAACAGCTACTTCAAGAACAGGTGTGGCACATCTTTCTCTTCATTCCTTCTAAATGGCAGCGGGCAGGAGGACATTTTCTCAGACATTACTCACCCTGTTTCAAAACTTGCCTGGAGCTTGAGATCTAATTAAAAGGTCACTGAAAGTCAGATTTTTGCCGTAGGAAAAGGCCACGAAGACATGCGACAAGCAATTACTGCAACCAGGCACAAGAATCTTTGGAGTAGCTCAAGTTACTCAGCAGCAGAGAAGAGGGGAATTGTCTTTAAATCTGCAGAGAATACTAACAAGTCCCATGCTACGGTTTGCTACACATTATAGTGAACGGCTCAAAGTGGCATTTTTATTATTATAAATACTCTCACTTCTTCAGTCCCCCCTCTAGACCAGGAATCTAGAGCCAAAGCTATTGTGTCTTGCATTACTCATTCCAATACCACTAGCTGGCAATAAGCAAGAGGAAGACCATTTACAGCAGCACTATTTTCACTGACTCCAAGTGCTAAATGTCACTACCAACAAAACTCAGGGCAAGCAGGGCATCAGGAGCATGGCCAGCTGTCTGTGACAGAAAAATCCCTGGGGTTTGGGGTGTTCAGAAGGTAAGCACATCTCCAGAGGGCCTATCAGGATGCTTCCTGACCATTACTTGCTCAGCCAGGATGTAAAGAGAGTGGAAAGGCAAGAGAAATACATTTCTCAGCCTTCCAATGTGTGATGAAAATTTTACCCAGATAAGGAAATATGCTTCTAATTTCACTGTGCAACTTTTCCTTAAAGTCTGACACTTCCTCAGCATATTTCAAAATTTGTCTATACCTACTCCCAGGCTTTCCACATAATACAGTTAAAATTTAAAACTCATAAGAAAGGTCTTAGTTTTTACCAGGAGTGGGGGATGGGGAGAATCTACTGAAAAACTGAGAAAATCCTACCCCTGGCCTTAGATGTAGCTTTCAAAAAATGGAGTCAAACTGTATGATAATGGCTCATTAGCAGTACAGATTTTTTTTAAAGTGCTCATGGCTAAAAAAATAAAAAGCCAAAATTTTAATTACCAATGAAATCAATGAAGAAGCCTGCAGAGTTCTGTTTTAGAATACTGCCCATTTAAGTTATCAGCTTACTATCAGCAACTAATTATTCTGAAGTTTCAAACTCACCAGGACCATATAACCTGCTATTAAATAAGAAAAAAATCCATTTAAAGCAGGGTTTGGTTTTTTTAACACAGTGAATACCCATGAAACAAAACGTTTTGAATAAACCATAATCTAGAATTTTAGACATATGACAGTTTATACAGGTTCAAAATTTTAAACTCTCCTTCAAATCAAAAAGTCATTGTTAGGTGAGGCAAATCTTGGAACAGTTTAGAATTTTTAAAATCTAACTGATTTAGAGCATGACTAAAGAGCGTTAACATCACATGTATATGCAAAGCATATGGAACAGGAAACTAAAAATAGAACCCCATGCCTCTTCCTAGAGACATTTCCAAGTCTCCAAGCATTATAAATGCAGTTTTCTCTAGTACAGGCAGGATGAAGTTCTTCCTTCTTCTCTCCCCCTCATTCTGTATTTTTATCATGCCTTCCTATCCAAATTTTTGCTAATTTATGTACAGTACACTGAGTAAGCTCTTTCCCCTTATCTCAGTATTTTGTGTATCAAAGAACAGTTTTGGTTTTGTTTAGTATTTATAGCCCATCTTTTACTAACATCTTTGCCACGTTATCTTTCAGAAATTCTTAAATCCAGCTTCTGGATCATGATTTTAGGAAAGCTCTCAACAGACTGCCAGCCCACATGACATGCTGTTTAATGGACATGCTTCTAGGCATTCCCAAACCTCTTGTGGGCTCCTGGAGTCTTATATCCTCCAAACTACCATTCCAATCCAGATCATACCTCCCGTTACTGCAGACTCAAGCATAATCAACAGCAGTCCAAGATCGCTGGGTTCTAGCTGCTCCCTCTTTCTTACATATTCTTAAAGCCAGCAAGGAACAAAAATCTGTTCAATCACTGTACTCACAATTGTAAATACCATGTCTCACCTCTACGTCTTGTTCGTCAGCTTTTCAAGATAGGCATATCAAGTGAGGACCATCCCACTACGTTTTTATATCAGGAGCAGTATCTTAAAGCATTCTGCTTTTAAGCTTGTAATTTTAAACTCAAGTTTTCAATTTTGTACACTTCTCCTTACTTATAGTGTAACATTATCCACATGCCATCTTTGTTTAATAAACACTACATCCATGATCCTTTTGCTTTAAGATTTATTTCCATGCTTTTAGACAGAGAATTCCTTTTTTTCTTCCTCATTTACAGCCCATCTAGACAGGTGTGTTGATTTCAAAACAAAATATCAAGTACTAAGACATTCAGAACAAGCTTGTAATAGGCTGGCAATCTCAAATCTTCATCTATACCTCAGGCTCCGTTCTGTTGGCTTCCAACCTTTTTCTTTACTCATACCTGGAAATAACAACCAAACATTTGGAAGCTCCTATGCAACACCACAGTGAGCACCTGCAAGCCAGTACAGATGCAGCTGGAAAACCCTACTGGTGTAGATGAGCTTTTACAAGTTTCCATTTCCAGAGTAGGAACCAGTAAAGATGCATTAATTTCTTTCCAGAAATCTTTTGACATAGTACTCGGCCTGTGAGGAGACGACAAGCAGAAGAGGTGACCACAAACAGAGAACCAAGAAATTTCAGTCAATCTACAAAATGTTTTAATCTACTTCAATGCAACTGCAAACTAGTACAGATACTGAGCCAATATTTACACAGAGAAAAGCCAAATGGTTGCCCTTCTACTTTCTTACGTATCATTTTATTTCTACCCCATTCCCTTTCCTTTTCCCATACAGAATTTAATATCTTCCTTTACTAATTTGTCTCCAGTGTCATCTAAGTAAACCTTGGGTACTTTGCCCATTTCATGATTGTTTTAGCTCTTAAGTAATATTTTCCACTTGCATCGACTCACTTTAAAAACACATTCAGTCCCAAACCACAACCTTATAAAGACTGTCAAACTCTTCCTCCTTGATACTGTAGTTCAGACAAGCCAGGTTCATTTTTGCTACTAGTATTGTGGAGCTGAGGCTATGTAATCCTTTTCTTCCATAAACTTCTTAGGAATTCTCTAACGGAAAATCTGGAAGAGCAGTAGGTTTTTCTCCCTTACTTTACGTACGATACTCAATCTATACAGCACTTAGGCCTCCTTTCTTTTTTTTTCAGCCTCATGAAAAAGGCGCTCAGGACTGCTTGTTCAGTAATAACATTATTCCATCTCTGGATTGCCACTGTGAATCAAACAAGGACGTGACATTTACCAAAAATGTTTTTAATCTCTTGGCAGCTTCACAGTCCTTAACACTTCACTCTGGTTCCTGTGAGGAGGTACACACACAACGGTCTGTGCCAATGGTCTGCGGGACACAAATACCCCACAGCATTGAGGGGAAAGATGACTCTGCTTATAAAACTTTCTTTTTTGTTGATCAAATTGTCTGTATAGGAGTTAAAAGCCTTGAAGACTATACTTCTGGCAACTGTCCTATTCTTTACACTTAAACAGCCACCAAATTTGACTTTTATAATAATTTCTTGAAATTTAACTCTTGTTTCCTATATAATTAGAATTTTAAAACAAGTCCACAGAAGCATCGTTAAAAAAAAATCTAGGTCCATAAAATCTTTCAAAACAAGTAATGATAAAAAAGAAGGAATAGTCATGTGTTAAACTATTCCACTGTATTATCTCCATGAGCAGGAAGGGTCATTTTGTCACTATGTCCATTACTATGTTCAGACTGCATCAGACATTACTCTTACACAAGAGCAAAAATGTACCTAATTGTTTTAAGAAATTTTACAACAGCAGAGTAGTTTCTGCAGTTCTTGGCAAAAGCTCACTTCTGACTGACTATTCAGCTGTATTTTAAAGGAAGGGAAGAAAACAGAAACATTTACAACTGTATTACATGAAATCAAAATTTAAGGAATCACTCTTCTGAAGAGCCACTCTCTAAGGAAAGCATTTTCAAGGAGCCAAGAAGTCACTTCGGAGTCTCACTTTCCTTATGTGAACATACTTGAATAGATCAAAACCCCCAAGTCTAGTAAGAATCTTTGTAATCTCCTGTTGGAAGTTTTCCTTTGAGTACTATCAGTTCCATCTCCCCTTCAAAATTTTTCTTAATAGACGTTTTAGTAAAAAATCTCAACTTAAAGTTTATCTTAAAGTACAGGAACTTCTGGAAGTGCCATGTAAAGACATGTTGCCTGACCAATGTTTGCAGTATATTGACCAATATTTTGGAATTTAAATAATGTTTTTTTCCACTCCTTTCTAATTCACAGACCTGCTTATTTTTTATTCCAACACTACAAGATTTTAATACAAATACTATGACTCTCCAACAATCTATTTCTGGGTATGTGTTAAAAGATTACAAGCAGACAGTGTTGATTTCCTCTTCCATGAATTGTTATGCACAGCTAAATTTATTTCCTTGCCAATTAATTTTTTTTTATTTTATTTTTTTAAACACAAAAGTGATAACAAGCAATCTCCACCCAAGTCCCTCAGAAAATGGAGAGGACAGGTTCTTAAGTGTTATATGGGACATGAGGGGGGAGGAAGAGATGAGGGCAAGGAGATTGAAGTAAGAAGTAGGTCTTGCCCATGCTTTCCTCTTGCAGAAAGATAATCCATTATCTTTCACCAGCTGTCACCCACAGAGCTCTGAAGGTGAATTACTGGAGCACATTTTCCAGTGAGGTCTGTATTATATATTCTGTAGGTATCAAGCATATACTTGAAGAAAGAGCTATCATTACCAATGTGCACAACGTTACAGCCACTGACACAAAAGATCATTGCTGCCATGTGCACAAGTGTTTTAAAGACATCACTGCAAAGTGCCTTCTCTAAATACAAGAAATGAAAAGTGAAGAGTCTGAACAATTAAATGAAAGAGGAAATTAGTGCATAAGAGGAGGAGAATTATATTTCTCAGTAGTTTTAAGCAACAGGATTCAGTCCACAAAAAAAGTTATTGCCATCACTTCACTATCTGCTTTTTCTCCCAAGGTACCTGCAGAGTCTGCAGGTAGCAGACCACCTGAAACAACCACACAACAAACTGAGAAAAGTTTCCTCTGAAAAATGAACACACATTATAAACTGCTCACAGACACAGTCCTTGCCCCAGAAGGGCAGTGGACCGTTACATTATATAGTGCTCCCAATGAATGCCTTCATGACATAGCTGACACAATGTATGTTCCCTGAGAAGGGTATCTACCAGACTTCCAGGCATTTAGGGACATGAGAATTTTGAAGAATCTTATTATTTTCCAAGAGTTTTGCTGTAAGCAAAATACTCAAAGACAAAGATATAAATTCATTGTAAGGAAAGTCAAGTGCCACACTGGATACCTTCTAAATACAAAATACCTCTAACAAAGGATTCATTTCTTAGGTTTTTTCCCATTTGTACATTGTTATCCTCACCATAGACAGCACTTCCATATACCGATATGATTTTGAAACACTGAATTTGTTGTGCATTTTGGTTAGCTGAGTCCACTATCATCAATCAAGAATATCAGCATTAAAACCACGTTGCAAGTCCAACTTCATGTAAATCATATGAGCTCTTAGTTTACAGAGGAAACAAAAAACCCCAGCTAGTATCTCCCACTAGATCTTCCTCTTACGAGGAAGATTTGTTTCATCCTGTTGTTAGCAACTGCTTAGCCAGACTCCTTATAGTGTCAGATATAAGCATATTAGGAACCCAAGTAGATAGAGATCCTTTGTGATATGAGAACGTATCTAGTACAACAACTAAACCTGTGTTTTTCATAAAGGATGATTCAGGCTCGCAGTCATGCAGGGATGGCAGGCTCTTCTGACAGCTCCACAGAGGAATGCTTTAAAATATCCAAGTGCTATCAAGGCTAACTAGACATAAGGAAACCACACTTGAGAAACAGCACTAGACATAAAATACAGGTTCAAAGTTCTTAAAACCTGTCCTGGCAATTCACTGCCAGGAACAAGGAAACGGGTGATTTCTTTAAATACATGGAACAACACGAACAAAATTTAGTTTCCCTTCATTTACAAGCCTAGTTACAAGCTTGTCAATACTCATGTTCAAACTGTGGTAAAATGCCAGCCAACCAAGGTAACCACCTGAGACTATCGAAAAAACAAGTTGCGTGAACTACTTTATCTACAGCAAGAAGAAGATGCTATTTCACATATTGCTTTTCATTCTGAGAAGTATGAAGAACAACTGTTTTCTATTACGGCAGCCATGATGTTAAATACATTTGTGAACACAGAAAAAAATACACTGAACTACAGAGTAAATTTAGGTTGGAAGGGACTTCTGGACATCAGAATCCACTCAATTAGTCAAAGCTGAGATAAAATCAAAGTTCAGTCAGGTGACAAAGGCATTGTCCAGCTGAGGTCGGTCCCCAGGATAAAGAGCCTCTCACCTGTCTGAGTGACTCTTCTAGTGCAGGACCATCCTCAGGAGTAGTACTTTTATTTTTCTCTCACAAAGAGTCAGAATCCTCCTTGCCATAGCCCATGTCCACTGTTTGTCCTTGGCACTGCACCCAGGAAGCATCTGCCTCTGTGTTCTCCCCAACCACACATGTGGAAGTTGAGGATAACAATGAGATTCCCCTTCTCCAGACTGACCAGATCCAAGTATCTCAGGCTTTTGTTGCATCTCACGTACTTCAAATCCTCAATCACATCAGTGAGTGCTAAACTCACTTCAGTTTCCCAGTGGTTTTTCTGTACTGGGAAGCCCTGAACTAGACGCAGTACTAGAGAAATGGCCTTGGAAGCGTGGTGCAAAGAGAGTAACAACCACTTCCCTCAGCCTACTGGCTACACTCTCCAGATGCAGTCCTGCACACAGGCAGCTTCCATTTCTACAATGATGCATCACTGATTTTTTCAACTAAGAGTTCACCAGGGTCCCCAAATCCCTTTTCTGTAAGGCTGCTGTCTAGATGGTCATTCCCTGACTTTTACAGCTGCACGGTGCAAGACTTTGCACTTGTCATGCTGAATTTTGTGATGCTTCACAGTGTGAAGGAAATATAATGCCGGTATACAAAGGTAGAGGATGGAATGTAGTACCTGCTATCCCCACCCTCAAATGCCTGAAACATTAAACACAATCTTTATGATGTTTAACACTATCCACAAGAACAGGAAGTCTATACCTAGACAACCTACAGCTTTGATTCTGTCAGGATCAACCAGGCCAACTTCTCCTGGTCTGAGCCACTCAAATGCATGCATGCCTTTAACGTTGATGAAAATTACTGCAAAGCCCTTTCCTAAGGGCAGTAAAAGCTTCTTCATGAATGACTTTTAATTTTCTTAATTAAAAATCTCCCACTTCCCTCCTTCCCAAAATGTCAGGGCTTTACAATTCACATCAGAGTCAACTTCAGGATGCACAGGGATTGATTATTTCTAGCCATGGATGTAAACCTGACTGGGTCATGCCTGCCAGGGTCAAGCCTGCCCAGTATAGCCCTGTTGGTTACAGCACTACATCCAATCAAGTAAATCCTGCTGGCCCACAATAACAAACACAGACTGATAACCAGAGTTCCGTTGCCTTAATAACCAGTAAATACTTCTAGAGGTAAGATAAAGACAGTGTGTGGGCCTGATACAGCCTCCAGTTAGGCATCCCCACACGATGTTGTCCCATGTTATCTGGAGTACGAGGTCAGAAGAACCGCAGTTTTAAAACAGTTGTGTGTATATTGACATTATTCCCAACTTAAATATCAGCTGTTCAGGAAACCAAAGGCTGAATTAACTGGTAATGGAAATCTTCAATTACATAACAGAGTAAGTTAATGCAGTTAAATTTAATTCCTCTACACAGTGATATGATGCCACATGATCTAAGGGGCTTTATTACAACTAGTTAAATCTGGTCTAGAAGGAAAATGTTTGTACTTATTCCCTGTGACACAGCTAACATCTCAGAAAGTCTGACAGATGAAGTATTTTGAGTTTACCAAAAATACCTATTACCCATTAAAGGCAGAAATATTAAATACCACAGACTCCAGCCTTCACTCTGCACTTACAACCCAAGATCTACCAGTTACTCCACTAGGACCTCTAGAAAACTTTCAGCCTCTTGTACATGTAAAACTTTTCTTCTTACGGCCTCCTGGAGGAAGTCTCATGGTTCTGAATCACAAAAATGTCATTTCCTTTAAGATGTGTAACTTGAGAGAACTCCAGAGCAACAATGCCACCCTAAAAGGAATCACTGATAAGGAAAACACAGTGAGATTCCCTCCTTGGCTTAAAGAGCATACCAACTAAAAAGAAAGAAAATGTGGTCAGATATTACATTCCCATTTCACGAGGACTTAATGCAAACCATCACAGACTAGACACAGAAACCTAAATCCTTAATTTAAAAATTTCAATACAAATGTCTTACTCAAGTCCACCTAACTATAAGAAAAACACTTAATAATAGGAAATATTTGCTTATTGTCCCTTGGATCCAGAGTCCAAAAATGGCCAGAAGCATGGAGAACAAAGCCTGCAGAGCATGCACACTAGGTGTCCATCTCTCAGGGCTAATAAGAGACTGGGCTAATAAGAAACAGGGCACAACTATGCAGTCATGATACACAGAAATGGGGGTGGAGTGAACAACACATGACAACCTAACTAATCCTATCAGAAAAAGAGCTAACTCTAAAGACTAAACATGCATCTTAAAAAGCAAACCTTTGGGAACATATTTCAAAATGATATAATAGGATCTTCATGCCTGAAGTCACCCTCCTGCTGTTTCTACTCTGCCTTAATTACAGTGAAATAAAAGGCACTCAGAACACTCCAGCTTCCCATATTGATAATCCAAGTCACACGGGCAGCAATAAGGCTGGCAGCACATAGAAAAGCTCCATGAAGAAGCCAACTTTTGAGGAAGGATGTGCATAATGAAGATCATAGAAGCCATGCTGTAACAACATCAGAAATCCTAAGGTATGCAAGGCAATGAAGACAATCCCCATCCACACCCAAGGTACACATGAAATCTCTGTAAGAAGTAGTGGGGGGAACCAGGGACAGAGGAATTCCTCAAGAGTGGGGAAAAGGTTCCAGATGTCCCATGAATATTACCATGCCATTACTAAAAGCCTTTTCCTTCCTGAGATGAACTACACAGTCCCAAATAAAAGTACAATATTGTCAGAATGGCTGCAACATTTCTTCAAGACTGACTTCCATATACCTGTTCAAGCGAGTTTAAAACAGGTGTCATCTTACTTGTTACTTCACCTTTCACCAAATCTTTTGATGACTACTAGAATAACATAACTCAGGTTTAAGCTGAATTAAAAGTCCAGACAGAATTTTGTACTGACTTTTCCAAAACCTGAGTATGCATATCTCACTGAAGTGGCATGAACGCATTCCAAGCAGGAAATCACAAAGCAATTATCCATGTTTATTTTGATGCTGGAGAGCAATTATAAATTTCAAAAAGAATTTGGGATATATTTGAAATTAGTGCTGCTTCTGATCTTTTCTCTTTTTGGCCTTTTGGGGAAAGGCAGCTATACATATTCACCCCTCAATGGCACTGTACTTAAATTAAGAACTATACCTCAGACTTCGCTAATGCACATCTGTTAATAAATTCAACACATTTTCCATGATTTAATTCTTGGTAAAGATATCCCCACCATTTTCTAAATCTCAGACTCCTTTATAAATGTCTCAGGTTGGGCATCCACATTTGAAGCTTTAGGCCATGGTTAAGTAATAACACGTTTCAGTGTTAAGACCCTGATGACATGAATGATAGAAATTAAGATCTCAGGCACTTCAGGATGCCTAAGGCCTCAGCTGGAAATGATGGATGCACACACTTAATCTGAATGCACTCTAAGTATATCTACAGACATGATTACTGAGGTCTATGCAAAATCAGGGCTTAAGAAAACAGTGTGTAGTTTCCTACTGAAGAAAGCTACATTCATTATAGTGAACAAGATCTTTATAAATGAAAGCTTGCATTCTGGCAATCTGCATATGCTGATGAGAAAAATAGGCTGGAAGCTTTCAGTGTTAGGAGACAGCTAAAAAAATGAAGACATCACATTGAACCACAGAGCAAATGTACACAAAAATTATCAGACCTGGAGAATTTTTAAAATTAAATCCCTTTTCTTATTAAAACAACAACAACAACAAAAACACAAACAAACAAATAAACAAGAAAAACCAACCACCCCCAAAAAAACCCCCCCTACCACTTCAGTGGGATATAATAACAAGCATGACACAGGCCCTTTGGTAATATCAAGAATACACTGGAACTCTCAAGTGTACCTTATGAAAGACTTAGGAAACAAGTGTCAACTCTAAAGTATTATCAAAGGCAAAAATACAGTAAAAAGCCTTAACAAGTCCCTTCTATTTTTCTAAAGAGTTTGCTGTTTCCATCATCCTATTAATCTTTTCATCAACAGTTTCCATCATCCTATTAATCTTTTCAGACTTTGGTAATAAAAAAAATGAACCCATGAAATTTTTCATAATCCTAGGCACTACATTCTGTTAATGGCTCAGATAAATTTCCAATTTTTAAGTATTATAATTCTTCCTTTTTGTAATACCCATCTTAAACCAGCTTGCATGAATTGCCTCAAATTACATGCAAGTGATAAAATGTAATTTTTTATAAATTTAAAGAATCTGTAGTCTAACATCCCCAGCTAATCTCAACTACAGATCAACATTCCTAAAACCTAAAACATTAATATACAACCATAAAGTAGAAGTAACTTGCTAAAAAAAGCTAATGGAACAAGTCTTTTCAGTTGTGATTCACATAGTTAAAATAATTTGTTCTAGTAGGTGTGGAAGAAACTGACTCATTCCCACGCATTAATTGTTTGCAAAAATAGATTAGTTCAACTTAATTTGATAAAAAAATTAATTGTACTAGATCTGTTGACGAAATTGATTTTCAAGCCATTTCCACTGATAATGCAAAACTCTGACAACCATGCAAGTTTTAAGGATGTAAATGACGTAATTTTTTTTTGCAAAATATTGTACCTTAATATTATCTGTGAAAAATCAGTATGAAAATAATTTAGATTTGCAAGTGAAACAAGACAGAAAAAAGTCAGATTTATGGATGCTATTGAAATCTTACTTCTGCATTCTACACCTTATCATGTACCATCAGTGAGAAACTGCTAGCTGCACAGGGATTTTCCTGTATGAAGACACTTATCAGTGACTTATTTACCCCCTTCTGAGTTTTCATAGATAAACACAATTTAAATGCAAATATAGATCACAGGCTTCAATATACCACATAATTCCTCAAGCCCTAAGTGAAGACTGGTGTTATTTATTAGCACCTTTGTCCACAGGAGAAAAGCGATACCGACTTCCTTCTGTGAGACAAAAGACAATCTTCACCCAGGCCATCTGTCACTTGAACAGCACATGCCAATGGGCCCCTCATCCTCCAGACCATGTTACTTTGCCACTACTAAAACATGACTGCAGCATTCAGTGCCAGTGCTTCCCAGCATGAAGTTTTACAGAAAAAGTCATTAAAAGATACTGTCTCATTCTAAAAATAACAGATTAAAACAGATGTCCTGTAAAGAGTCCATCATCATACAGCAGCAGGATTTTAACCACATGCCCTCATGTCACTAGCCCAGACTACAATGCTGTCAAAGCTAACATGGCAGTTTGGGCTACTTGAACATGAATTAACCCTAACATACATCTTTGAAAAGAAAAGAACAGTTTCATCAAAGCACAGAAAGCAGGAAACCAGGATTCAGCAGCCAGGGCCACACTATTCTGCCAGACAACCATCATGACCTCCTTATGGAAGGTGATCCAAGCTTTGGTGCCCCATCTGTGACCACAGGAAAGCCTTCAGGAGCAGGGAAGAGTTCCAGCTGCATCCACACTGCATAAAAAACCCCATGGTCACCACCACCATTCACATTTCCAGTGCATCTGCAAGGCACCTGTAGCTGTACCCTGCCCCAGTGGGCCCTCAGCCCACACCCTTCTGCCACTGGCTCTAGCATAAGGGATCAGAACAGGCTTTGGTGGATAGAGATGACAGAGAGGAAACTCAGCCAAAATCTGAAATTCAGTTTTCTTGTTCGTCAGCTGCCTTCATTATCCAACCACTGTCACTTCACACACGTGCCCACCAGGCTTATCACTCACTGCACAGCTTCTGCCTGCACAGAGAAGGACATTATACAAGCTAGCAGAGCCTGAGGTCCCTTCCTGAATTTTTATGTGTATTTCTGCAAGCAGGGGAGGAGGGAGGAGTGCCAAAGGGAAGGGAGAGAGGAATTTTAGCCCTCAAGTCAAGAAGAATGACATGCTATCAAGTGACAGTTTTTCCTGGTGTAACCCCAAAAAGACCAACAGATCCTCATACACAACTCTAAAAGTCCATCAACTCTGAGGTAATCTCAAAAATACTTAATGAAAGTGTCTGCCTCCTCCACTAGCAGCACACTCGCCACACGTTGTGCCCCTGCCTTTACCTAGTACTTTTTGTAGTACAGCAGTACCTGTGGCAGGTCAACCCTGCAGCCAGTTTAGAAGATGCTCTAATGCAGGTTGGAAGGACCCTTTCTCAGGCTCACATTTACACTTCTGAACACAACTGCTTTTAGGCTGAGAGACAGGCTCTATGCTGCTCTGACAGAAAGGCCACCCTGCAAAGTTATCCCCTCCCTAATTCAGTATTTTTTTACCTGAAAGGTTAAGGTGTCTCTTTAGGCAGAACTGAAAGGAGGAAAGAGTAGGCCTGGGAGTCAACTTGCAAAGCTCACAGAGCCCCTCCAAACAGCAAGATCCAAACTTGAAGCACCAGTCCTGACAGCAACCTGAAGTTGTGAATCACTGCACCAGCACAGCAGCTCTTCCCGGTGAACGTTCTGTGCATGATTTTTTCCATCTATGGTCCAAACTCAAGTGTAACAAATATGTACCCAAAAGTGGCAGTTCAGTACTAAGCTAGAGGTTGCTTTGAGCACTCTGTGTGTACATTTTTTCTCTCTAGTCCAGATTAGGAATATATAGATGTTACTACAACAGACTGTCTTCAAGAGCTCAGCAGCAGGTGCCAAGCTGGCCTACTTGTGCTAATGATCTGCATCTTCTTTATTTTCCTCACAGCTTCAGCATCCTTACAGTTCCTCTCAGGAAAAAAAGAAAAACAAACACAGTTGTCAAAAAACTCCACCAGCATCATCCAAAAGCAGAACACCACTCTAGCTGGGTAGCAGACCTTGCACAAACTGAGAACACAGAAGATAAGTCAGCATTCAAACCGATGGCTCATAACAAATGAGGAGAAACAGCCCGTAGAAGTATCTTGTGAGCCTGCTTCAAGCATAGAAAAACAAACACAGATCAGTCTAAACTATTCTGACATGGGTTTTGAGGTGTTCTCACAGAGAGAACCAGCCAGTACATAGTCTGGGAGTGAGACAACACTGAATGAAGTGTATGGGGACACGTGCCACCCTGCCCTCTGTAGCAGGCCAGCAGTACGAAACAGGGTCAGAGGAAACAAAGGCTGGAGCAAGAGAGGCTGTGCAGCACCAGGATCATTTTGAATACAAATAGGGCCCATTCCTGTGAGACTCTCCTCTGAACATGTTCAACTACTGGCTGCAACCTGTGACAAGCAGCTGTCCAAAAAGGAAGCAGCCGGTTGTGCCAGTCCCTGGTGACGGGAAGGAAGGGGCAGTGAGCACCAGCCACAGCCAGCTAAGATAGCTCCTGACAAACAAGGTGATGTCAAACCAGCATAGAAGTGATGCCAGCCAGCAAGGTGCCCTGCAAGCAGCCACTCTAGCACAGGGTTATGCAAGACTCAGATGCCTCAGTAGGAGAGAACAAGAGGCTCCACAGGGAGGAACACGCTGTACCTGAAAGCTAAAGGACAGGTGGTGCACAGACACCTGAGCTGCAATTGTGCTGCTCCAGCACTCCTGGACTTCTCTCCTTGTCAGGATAAACAAGGGACAGCATGCATTTTCTGCAGAAAGAGTCTCTTGGGACATCCCTCTGCAGTGTACGGACAATACCACACCGCAGCACCCACAGTCCATCAGGTAAGTCTGAAGTCCATGCAGCCTCCTCTGTGCCTGCTGACAGCTTCAGGCAGTCTCACTTCCAGAGAGGAATGAGCAAACCCAACTAGAATAAACAGGACGCCTCACTATTTCTCACTCTAGGAGCAGCAGATGCAGCAACAGTTTAAGACACTAAGCTCAGATTTGGGAAGTTCTTTCTGAACATGTAGACACGGGTCTGTCACCTAACAGACATGGATTCAATTCCCACTAAGAATACTGAGCATTATTTCAGTATCTATTATATAAACAATATAACAGTGATAACCAACTGGGTGACAGCTTATTCAACAGAAGTTATAAATAAAAATAACTAGAAGGAAAGGACTTTGGACTCCTCACTAGCAGTTCAGCCAGCTCTTCTCCAAAGACACTTGGCATAAAGATACATGTATTATACATCCAGTAGAGGGGAAAAACAGCCTGTTTGAAAGCTCCATTCACCATGGGAAAGCTATAATTGCCAAGGTTAAAATGGCAGATTCTTACAAGATTTATAAAGCAATGGAAGCCACAAGCTGCCTCAAGGCAAAGGACCACACCCTGCGCTCTTCTATGGTTAGTAAATAGGAAGATGATTTTGAAGAAATAAGCCTGTGGCAGGACTGCCAGGAAGCAGCAAGGAATTCATAGGACAGAAGCAATGGGATGCACTCTTTGGAGTTTATCAGCTTCCACAGATAAGGTGCAAGGCTTGAATAGAGAGGAGGTGGCCTAAGTCTCACAAGATGAACATGGGACTTAATTTTCTGGACTCCCCATTTCTCCATCATCTACCAGCTACAGAGTAAGAGCAGCACCATGGTCAGAAAGCAGAGAGATCCATAACCAGCAACTACACCACTCAATTCAGAATCTCCACTGCATCCCACAGCCAGAAAAAAAACCTGCCTCAACTACCACGCCTGAACTCTATTTTCTCTAGCCAATTAAGAAGGCAAGCAAGTCCATTAGCCACGCCAAATCATTTCAAGGGAATTTAACATGTGTGATACCTCACACCCAGTTTTAAAATCAGAATTATAAAAAAAGCTTGTTATATAGCTCATCTTAATTCAAACTTAATATCTATGCGGCTTATTTCCATTGTCAGTGGTAAGTTTCCATTTTGTCAGAAAGAAATTCCTCCTGTCTCCAGTTGATAAAGAAACACTGATCTTCAAAGCATATCCCAAATATTTAACTACACTCTGATGCTTCTACAGACACCTAACAGCACAGAAAACTTGGGCACATTAATCCAGAATATCTTCTAACAGCAAATCAGACTGTAATTAAGACACATCATGACATAAGGAAGATTAGCATGTTTGGCACGATATTTTCCTTATTAGCTGGAGGCAGAAACAAGTTCCTTGTCAGTGGAAACACACTGTGAGGGCATTAGGACAGAGATAAAAGGTGTCTCATTGCTGGCACTTATTTGTTTTTAACAGCTTGAAGGAAAGGAAGGAACACACAGTATCAACTGTAATTGGTTTTAAGGGTATCCCTTGTTGATGGAACACAAATATACAGCAGTACAGACTTAGGCCCACCCCCTTACCATCAAGAGCCTGGATTATAAACTTTTATCCCTACTCTGCAGCACCAGATGGTAGCTCACATACATTTCAATTATTTATTGAATAGGCACTTTGTTATACCAGGGTAATCCCACACTGTAGTAAAAACTACACACTGTTTTTATTGCGAGCTATACTTTTCATCAAGTCAGTAACCTTTTCACATTCAGTGAGCACAATAAATAGAATTAAAAGAAGCGATTTTATAAACAATTGGATAATCAGCCTCTCCATCACACAGAAAATGACAACGCTGGGATCAATCAGTAAGACACAACCACCAGCAGTGCTATAGAAAAACCATATCATTCTCTGGCCTGCCCCAAATCCTTCCAACTTCAGTTTTCAAAGTATTTTGCAGTCTGATCTATCACACTCAACAATTTGCTGGTGATCACACGTTCAAGCCATCAGCCTGAAAACAAAAACCCCTGAATGCTCTTTGCAGAAGACATACAAAGCTCCCATGACAAAACAAATAATCAATGTTCCCTGGGCTGCAGCCTCGCGGGGCAGATGTGATAAAGTGGTTAATTATTCAGTTGGCAATCGCATTACTGACGTCAATAGAAGAGTCCAGGAAGTGAATCCTCTTAGTTTGTTAGTGTATGACAAAGAGTGGTGGTCCCCACAGAAATTAAGGAGAACCAGCTGTCCCTTCATGTTAGCGCTCTGGTCTCTAGTGCTAAAGACACACATTTGCATTTACTGAAGTAAATCTGCCCCTCCCTCTCCCTTAGGAAATCCTTTGTTTTGTTGGTTGGGGTTTTTTTGTTGTTTTTTGATTTTTAAGAGTGCTCTTTTAAAGCCTAATTAACTGTACATGCATGGAACAGCTGATAAACGGGACAATATACTCGTGAGCAATGATCTCTCCTCCCTCCCCTCCAATTCCTATTCCATGGAGAAGTTAAGTCACCTTCGTCATACATTATTATTCATAACTTACTCAGCTGAATAAACCACTCAGCCACCATGGCCGTTTTAACATAAATTCATTTAGACATGCAGGAGGGAAGGATCTCTGCTCTCCACATACCTCTAGTCAATAGCCTTAACTAAACAACATTGGATAGAAAACTTCTAAGTCCTATCAAAAGTATCCACATTTTCTTTTGTCAGCACACTCCGGACTATTGGAGGTCCCTCGTTATCAGGCTGCTTAACAGTAGGGAACCATTAAACAAAGCTTCTAGAAAGGCTGCCTAGAAATACTCTGTCCTTGGGGGTCATGCCCAAATGTAAAAAGACTGCATGATGAACGGGAACTGTTGTTTCTTCGAGCCACACACATACACACGCCCTCTCTAAAGCAGCGAGCCGGCATCAGAGCAACATTTCAAAGCCTGAGCCTGGTGCTCTCCTCTCTTCTCCTCCCCTCCCCCAGGTAGGAAACCCTCCGAGGAGCGCTGGATTAGCCTGACATTTCGGGCTAAGCCGAGCAGGGTTTCAGGCCAAGGACACTCAGGTGCTGTTCCTGCTGCCGGCTGCCAAGCGGTTCGCCTGGGACCGAGGGAGGAGACCTGGAGGGTCAAGGCCCGGCTGGCGGCGGGGGTGTTCCCCAGGGAGGCGCCGCATCCAGGGGCGGCGTCTCCGGCCGCTGCCGGGAGCGGCGGTGGGAGCGCACTGCGGGGCCGGGCCGCCCCCGCCGCCCTCCCGCGGGCACGGCGCACAGCCCCCGCCACCCGGCCCCGCGACCCCGCCCGGGCTCACCCCACTCGAGGAAGTCGGACACGTATCGGTCGCGGCGGAGCGGCGAGTCGCGGCTGCACTCGGCGTAGACGCCGACCAGGAGGTCGAGCAGGGTCTCCACGCTCAGCACGCTGTCGTGCCGCTGCGGCCCGTCCAGCACCAGCTGCTCCAGCCGCTTCAGCCGCACCTTGGCCGACATGGTGCCGCTCGGGCGGCGGGCGCGGGGCACGGACGGGACGGGGCGAAGCGAAGGCCCCGGGGCTCAGCCGCGCTCAGCCGCCCCGCGCCGCCTCCCGCGGCCGAGCGGCTCCTTCCACGGGCTCCGCCTCGGGCACGGACGGTCCATGGGCCGGCCCGGCCACCCCCCGCCCCGCTCCGCTGCGGCCTCGCCCCGGCGGCGGGGAAGGGCCGATCCCGCTCCCGATCCCGCTCCTCCTCCCCGGGCCCGGCGCGTCCCTCGGAGCCGCTCCGGCCACGCCCACCGCGCGGCGCCCGCGCGCTCCGACGTGGGCAGGGCCGCGCGGAGCCGCGCACGAAGCTTGGGCCGGGCGGCGCTCCGTAGCGGCAGATTCGCCGTGGAGGGGGCGAGGGGCTGCGCGTCCGCGTCCGCACTTTCGCGTGTCTGTGTGTCTGTGTGTCCGTCCGTCCGTGTGTGTGTGTGTGTGTGTGTGTGTGTATGTGTGTTATCCTCAGTCAGGAGGTGCTTTGGTGTAAGATCTATGTGTGCCTTCAAGCTCGCCAGAAGAGCCGCAGTCGGTGGAGCAGGCAGCAGCCCTCCCTCACGAACGTGCTGGCACTAGCGAGCTTCCAGCAAGCAGCACATGGCGATGTTGGTGTCTGTGTACGTGCCCCCAATCACAGGCTCACGGAACGGGTCTGGGATCACACCGGGGCATCTTGTCCAACCTCGCTGCTCGGGCAGGGTCACCCCAGAGCAGGTGGCACAGGTTGGCATCCAGAGCGCTCTCGGATGTCTCCAGTGAGGGAGACTCCACACCTTCTATGGGCAACGTGTTCCAATGCTCGGTCACTGCACGGTAAAGTTCTTCCTCATGTTCGGAAACTGTGCGTCAGTTTCTGCCCATTGTGTTTTGTCCTATTGCTCAGCACCACTGAGAAGAGCCTGGTCCATCCTCTTGCCACCCTCCCTTCAGATATTTATACACACTGATGAGGTCCCCTCTCAGTTGTCTTTTCTCGAGGCTGGACAGGCTCAGCTCCCTCAGCCTTTCCTCGTAAGAGAGATGCTCCAGTCCCCCAGTTATCCTTGCTGTTTTACACTGGACCTGCTCCAGGGGCTCCATGGCTAATTTGGGCAATATACTCAGGGTCCATGTATCCTATTGCTGAACTATCTTATGTATAATACTAAATATCACTCCTACAGGCCAAAAATAACCCTGCCCAGATGAGGACCCTTTCTCTGAACACGTGTAGAAGTTAGCTGGGGTTATGTAACTTGTATGGAAATGTCTAACCAGTCCCAGTAGAGGGGCTGAGTCTGGGAAGTTGCTAACTCTGAATTTCTCTTTATGAAGAATGTTGTGAAAACTCCAGTGATTTGTGCTTGATTTGTGGAGTATCACTGAGTACCTAGGGTTGTACAACTCTGAAATAAATTATCAATGTCCCTCTCGAGTGTGCAATTCTTGGCTGGTTTCACACCAGGTAATGAATCCCATTTCATGGACAGCGTGTGTCCAGTATGCGCCCTGGCCTGTGCCCAACAGCTCTCCAGGTCAAAGTCCCCTCCCCCCTGGTCAGCCAGGTGCCCTGGGGACCGGGCAGCTTGCCCAAGCCACCAGCTCCTGCCTGAGCCTCTCAGTCCCACAGCTGGCCACACCAGCCCATGGGTTCCCGTGAAGGATGTGCTGACCCCAGGGTCACCATCCCCACAGGTCTTCACCAGACACTGTGGCCATTGGGAGACTTCTCTGACCTCACCTGGAGTGGGGCCTTCTCTGTCCCAGCCTTGGTCATGATTCCCTGCTCTGTCACTTGCCTCAGTGGCAACAGGCACAGGGCAGGCAGGGTAGATGTGGCTTTGCAGCAGGACGTGGTGTCTGGAAGCTGTGGCGTTTTACGCCTTTCAGGACCTCCCTGGTGACAGGACTTTATTTCCCTGGGCAAAAAGAGCCCTGCGTGTTCACAGCTGCTGTCCTTGATCCCTTGAAGGAGAAGGGAGCTGAGTGTAAGGCACTCAAAACTTTCTGCAGTGCTGCTTTTTTTCCCATCACAGCTTATTCTGAGAACTGTTCTCTCTGGAGGCTGCAGCACCTCAAGGCAAGATGCTGAGTAGCTTGGGATGGGAGTTTACTTCTGCAGGAATGCAGCCAGTCAGGTCCTGATGCAAAGCTGAACTGGCAAGGATGCTGTTTCCTCGCCTGTCTCCCCTGGCAGGTAGTTGGAGTGCTGTGCCTTCAAAACCATCGCACCGGAAAAGAGCCGGCCGAGCGCTGGTTCTGTCTGGGCTGGGAACACCCTGCCCCTGGCAGCAGGAGCCAGACTGGGGTTTGTTCGTGGTCGGATGTGACATGTCAGTCACTGCTGAGAGACCTGAACATTCCCATCTGTCACCTCCAGGGCCACCGGCAAGGCCAGACCCAGCCAGTGCTGCACACGGGGAGCTGCCCTTTCCCAAGGGTCAGGAGCACACCCAGGCAGAGCGACGGGAGCAGAAATACTGCTTCCCATGTGACACACAGGGCCAGCACTTGGTTACAGAAATACTTGTTTCTAGGATCCCTTGGCCCTCAGACATTTTTGATATCTCTTTGACAGCAGGTATCTGTTACATTTGAAAACTATTCCGTTCATACTAAGACTATCCTGTGCATTTGGACCTAGTACCTGGATCAAGAAGATGCAGGCGTGTTGGGACCTGTTAATTCTAAAAAATGCAAGTTGATAGAAGATCCTGTGAATCACACAGAGAACCTGTAATTTTAAAACAAAGAAAACCCACAGTAGACTAAAATAGTTTTGTTTTTCCTGAAAAACTTCTATCTCTTTGTACTTCCTTCTGCAAACATCCACTTGAAAAAAAAATATTTCACAGCAGATCTCGAAGTTTTCATTGTTCTCTCCCCGTGTTCCTCCTTGGTTACAGTTGTTTCATCTGACCTCATACTGTGTCATATCACAGATACATTCATTTAGAGAAGCCTTGGTATTTTAACAATCACAATTGTTCTTCTGGTGCTGTCGCTCTATTTAAAAGGAAAGCCTAACATTTTCAGCTTATTACCACTTTGGAGAGTAATTTTCGGGCAGTTGATCAGAGTAATGGCCGGGGAGAACAGAATTTTAAAGATCCTGTTACAATATCTCTCTTTGCCCTTCTTATCTGTTCCTGCAGGTGGTGATTATCATCGCCTCCTTCAGCAAGGAAGAGATAAAGGAGACTGCAGCTCGGTGAAGAAATAGCCATCTCTGCCTACCAATGGCTCTGTTGTTTCCAGTCTCCTCAGTCTGTTTTCCATTAGCAGAATTCAGGGGTTTCAGGAGCTATTCCTGACTCGCACCAGTAGCAGGGAAGGACCCGGTCCAGTGCTGGGGAAACGACAGATGGGTGACAGATGATATTGAATCCGGCTTTAACAGCTACGGAAGGTTTAATACATCAGACCAACACGTGCAGGATTATTTATGAGTGATACTGTAGGTATTCCAGAATCAGTTGGAATTTTATTTTAAAAAATCCTTGCAAAGAGTTAAAAGCTTTGTGCATTGTAAATTATTCTGGGTTTTCACAGCAAGGGTTTCAGCTACAAAAAACTCTACTGAGCTAAAAGGTGACATTTGGTATTCCTGCTAGGAATTGTATGTAAACTTGGAAATGTAGCTGAAGGTGTTCTGCTTCTGTTACTCATCTGTGCCAATTCCATAGGCTAAAAATAAATGTGATCTGGCTAAAATGAAGTAAATTATCCATCTTACCAGTTCCTTTTTCCTATGGCATATTTAAGTGGAAAAATACAGCCCCTTTTTCTGGAACAGATCTGATTTTATTTTTTTAAGGGTTTTTTGTTTTGTTTTGTTTTTTTGGTTTTTTTTGCAAGTGTACAGGTTCTCAGTTATCTCACTTATCTGGAATCACTGCAGATCTGCAGAACTGAAGGCACAAAGTCCATGTGGCTACTGAAAAGTTTCTATGGATCCAATCAATTAAGTTAGGTCTCTTTTTTTTCTGTTTTTCCCCCTTTTTTTCTTTATTTTAGTTTTTTTTTCCTTCTTTTTCTTTTTGGTTTTGGCTGTACTCCAAGTAACTTAGTAACTTGTAGAGGGAGAAATTCTGTTACAGAATTTTGATGGCAACAGGAAATAGCTGTGTCACTGCTTTATGACTTCAGGAAAATCCACCCACAGATCATTTTGGAATTGAGGAATATGAAGAAATGTAAAGAGCATGGACAGAAATTGCAAGCATAGCTCATTAACAAGGAAAACACCATGCTAAAAATAAAAGCAAAGAAGTTGCAAATATCTCCTTTGTTACATTCAGACAGATAATTCTAGAACAAGAGGGGAAAAAAGCATAAAATGGAAATATTTTATTTGTTTTTTGCTTAAACTATTTTTATAGTAATAAGCAAAGGGGGGAGTCTAAAGAACTAGAAAACCTAGCTAGAAGACTTAAATATATTCATTAAGGAAATTAGATGAAATTTTTAACTGAGAGAGAAGATGACTAATGTACAGCAAGGGAGGAGTTTTCTAAGGATCCAGAATGCAAAATATAATTAAATTGAAATCAGAGAAAGCTCATAGTAATGAGTTCCAAAGGTAGAATATAAAGAAGAGTTAAACATGCCTAAAAGTCACACGACTGCTTTGTATCTTGTTGTTATCATGGACTTTCCTTCCTGGAATTATTTTTTTAGGAAACTGTCACCTTTCCAGCTCTGTTTGTATTTGGCAATATCCTAAAAAATCCCTTCTTGCCAAATGCAGTGTAAATATACAGCTGTCATCTGTACTGGGAGCCAAAAATAATCTATCATTGGGGGCTGTCTTTGATGACATTGCACCATGTAAGCCTGAACATTGAGCCAAAGTGGTCAATATTAAAAACAACAACAGCGGAGTCACCACTGGTTTGTTAGCCATGGTGGCAAGTACATAGGAAATTTCTCAAAGAAGACAAAGTCTCTGCTCTTTTTTTGGTGAATTTTAGAACTGTGCTTCAGCTTCCAGGGAGCTCTCTGTTAATGCACTACCTGAGCAAGGGAGTTTCACTAATGCTCTTGCCTTTGCATGTGATGATGAGTGAAGTGGGAGCAAAGAATGGGCAGTTGTTCATAGGAAAGTGCTGGGAAAGGCTGAGTCTAGTAATTTCCAATTCTCACTAAAATGCTTTCCCATAACATAAATTAAAAAACCTCCTGTTAAGTGCATTCTGCCATTCGGTGCATTTGTTGGCAGTGCTTCTGTTTTCCTCTTGTACGCATCTAGATTTTAGTGATGGTATAATCCAGCATTTTGAACTGAAGGTGAAACAAACTAGGATATGAAAAGATTGTGTACTTGCTGCATGCTTCCTTAAACAGAACAAAAAATAAAGAAGCAAAAATGTATTAGGTGTATTAGGAAAGATTTTAGGGATACTGTCACTTCTGACTGGTTTGCTTTGTAGGATTTAGGGAGCAGAGTGCCTTAATAAGCACAGGAACCATGCTAATCCCTCACTTCTTCCAGTCTGGCTGCAGCAAGTCCCCAAACACATCATTTTGTCCCTCAGTATTTTTTCATGCTCATGTCATTGTCTTACTCAATAATTCATGCCCATATAAGTTCACCTGAAAAAAGGGATCTTGCTCCCTGCTGCTGTTTCAGGAAGCTGTCAGTCTGACTGATCTATGTGTTCTTACTGATCTATATGTTTCCTGATTACGGGCAGTTTAATATGAGGAGGCTGAAATGGATCCCATCAAATTAAAAGGCTTCCCATTCCATTCATGCTTTGTGTGCAGCATTAACTGAAGTGGGCAGCTGCTTTCATCAAAATCATTATGAGATCACTTGTTCTTTTCTTTCTTGTTTTTCCTTTTTTTCCCCCACAGTATTTGTCTGAAAAAGACTGAAGTGTAGAGAACTAGGGGTTTAGATGAGGTCATTGTCGTGGACATCTGGAACAGAATGTCATCGCCATGTTTAGGCAGGACAACAGCTCATTTTTATTTCAGTTCTGATTTCAAGTCCACAGTATCCTAAGGAAAACACTGGCTCAATGATCCAATCTGTTCAGGCACATGGCAGTGTTGAAAGAATGAAAAAACAAAACATAAAACCCTCCTTAGGCTGATGCTTCTTCATGGATCTTCCAAGAAGGTGGAAGCAGTGGTACAGAGATGATGTTAAAAATCCCAAATACTTGTCAACAGGACCATGTCTTGCTCTCTGTACAGCTGCCATTTTGTCATTTGATAGTGTTTGTTACTGCAACTTCACATCTGCCAGACTTGGTCAGATCAATCTTTGTACAAAGTGTGAAAAGCATCGTTGCTGGAGGCGATTTTTTGTGCCTGGGTTGATGCTAGACTAAGATTATCTGATTTTGTTTTGTGGGCTTTTTTATTTTTTGCTAGATGCTCTGGCACTGTGGTTCAGCCAAGCTGACAGTCGTACTGTTTGTTGCAGAGAACAAGAGGAGTTTTAGGTGATATGTGCAATAAATAGATAGGAAATGTGTTCCTTTTTCTTAGCTAATCTGTAGGATTAGTTCTTCTGGGTTGCTGAGAGCAGCAGTGTTATTCATATCACATTTTAAATTAATACTGCATTTTATTAATTTTTTTTATGTCTTCAGAGGAATGACAGGAGATGAAAAATAAAACTTCTTCCGTCTTCTCTCTTGAACCTTTAAAAATCTGTCACTGACTTTAATAGTAGTGTTCCCATGGAGATAAGCACAACTAAGTCTCTCTAAAAGGAATAGAACTAATCTGCTTTGAATGAAATATTTTTGCATTTTAAGTAATGTTACTTTAATACATACTTCATTCTTCTCTGACAAAGCGCTCTTTGATTTTTCAGAAAATGTGTAATCAAAATAAAGAGCAAGATCTATTGTACTCTCTTCCCTGGTTCCCTCTCCACAATGGACAATCTATAGACAATAATTTTGTGGTAATGAGAAGTTGAAATCAGAAAATATTCCAATCTTTTTCTAAGATACAGGCAGAGCATAAATAGCATGCAGGAAAAATGCAGTTGTACACTGCCCTAAGAGCAGCAGGAGACACTGCACAGAAAAATGCTTTTACTTCTTCAGTAATGATGACCTGGCAAGCCATTCCCAGCTGATGGTTCTTTATTACAAATTTCAGAGCACTGTTCAGAAAGGCATAGGTGGGACCAAAATGGCTTCAATTCACAGCATCCTGGGACAGTGAAAAAATAGCTGTACCAGCGTAAGCATCAAATATCCTGAAAGACTGCTCCTGATAATTCTCACTTTTCTGTTTAATAAAACCTCTTCCAAAAACAAAGTGATTTTTCTGACAATGTGCAAAAAAGACATTTTGCTCCTATTTATTTGCTCTGAATAAAAATTCCAGCCAAGCTTCAGGCTGATCTTGACTGTACCACTGCACATCCAGAGGCACTCAGTCTGGATATACAGACTTACCCTGCCACAGCACAGAGCCATGCCAAAGCCCTCCGTGTCGTCTCACACATTAGCAATTACAAAGATTTGTAACAACATTGACAGCACTTCAGAAGAGACCTGAACTTCACAGCACAGCAGGCAAGGGTGAATGCTACCCCTGCCTGACTCCCCCGCTCCCAGACACTGCCAGTCCACCACCCACCAGAAATATTAGATCTGCCCATTTCCCACCTCTCTGCTGAGGGCTGGCTCTTTGTCATTCCCCATGGTGATCCCCTTCTTTTTGGGTAGAGCGATGAGTTACTCATCCTTCTGTGGCACACACCTGGACTTTTCAGAGGTCTGTGGAGGTCATACTGTCTGCAGGAATCAGGGAGAAGGACAGACAAAAAGCCAGGGAGGATCGTGAAGAGCTGGACTTGCACCTGCTAATTTGGGGATGGGGTCTGTATGGCGACTGGCAATGCCCCTAGCAAGACATTCACCTGGCTTCAGGAGGAGTAGCAGCAAGGTTTGCTCTCCAGCTTCAGTGAAGAAGGAAAGGACAACTGCTGGTCCCACACAGGTCTCCAGCCAGCTCTGTAATTGCCAGCTCTCAACCACTCCTGGCAATATAAAGTTATCTGCAGCCCCAGCTCTCTTATCTTGTTCTCTTTTTAGCTTTCTCCATATAGTATTGAAATGTTCCACACATTTTAGAGAAATCTGAAGTTCTGAAAATTCAATCTATGATGAGTGGCTTCAGTTGGGATTTCAGCTTCCCAGACAAGACCAAACACCATGTTGCAGGTGTGGGTGTGAGTCTTACTAACATGGGGATAGAGGCTGCATCTGCTTGGGTGTGTGACAGTGTCAAAAATCCATTTTATGGCACAAGGAATGCCTTATCAAAGCCCTGTCCTCACAGGCAGTGATGACCACATGGTGCTAGGAGTCCATAGTCCCATGTGAGGAGGTCTTCTGATCAGCAAATGCCACGGGAGGAACAGCAAGGAAGAATTCCCCAAGGAGCTTTGGGTTCAAGAGCTGCTTCCCTGATGTGATTTATAACAGCAGATGTATGGTCTATGAGGAGGCAGCTGCTGTAGTTAGCACTTGTTCTGAGTCAGCTGTGATGGGGAAATGGGGACTTTTCTAAAATTGAAGACTCTGCAGTGGCCATTGCCACAGGCTGAAGGGCTCAGGCTGGGCAATGCAGAACAGCATGAAGTTGTGATCTCTCTTTCTGAGAAGATCTTCTTGAGTACTGTGTGCCATTCTGGTCCCCACAATTTAAGAAGGGTATGAGGTCCTTGAATGCATCCAGAGGAGGGCAACAGAGCTGGTGAAAGGGCTGGAAGGAATGTCCTGTGGGGAGTGGCTAAGAATTTTGGACCTCTCTAGTTTGCAGAAAAGGAAGCTGTAGGGTGATCTCATTGCTTTCCACAGCTTCCTGAGAAGGGGAAGTGGAGAGGGAGATGCTGGTCTCTTCTCTTTGAGATCCAGTGACCTACATCAAAGCTACATCAGGGAGGTTTAGACTGGACGTTAGGAAGCATTTCTTTATTGAGAGGGTGGTCAAACACTGGAATAGGCTTGGACTGCGTGATCACTATAGGTCACTTCCTAATAGACTGAAATAGTCTGTTCTATTCTATTCTATTCTATTCTATTCCATTCTAAATGGATACTGCTTTTATTCTTGATATGAAGCAGGAGGTGAGGGGCAGTAGATCCTCAGCTGCAGTAAATTGCCATGACTTCATTGTAGTCAATAGCAAATTGCAGAGACTCACTCTGTCAATAACTAAACTCCCCAGGGCTGATAGAATCGGTCATAAGTTCATTGAAATCCACTGATATCCATCTGACCCCGAGGTGTTTTTATTGATTATGTTAGGAGTAGGACAAGACCTAAATTTAATTTTGTGATGGTCCTGGAACAGGATACATTATTTCAAAGCATTCATCATTACTGCAGTTAATTGGGGCCTGTCCCGGACAAGGCTGTCTCTTTCAATCATTAAAATGCTGCTTGCCAATCTATGATTTGCCCTGCAGATGTGAAAATCTGTACTGACATATGTAAAGCAGAAGGGCTTTGACTATTTCAGGTTTCGTTTAGGTGTGTAGTCTATGGTTGCCTCAGGTAACGCTGAGGTACTACTTAATCATGATAACATGATTAAGATGCAAATCCACATGCCTAATTTAAATACATTTGTTCTCTGAACCATGCACCTGGGTGTAGTTTCTAAGAGTAAATGCAAAGTACTCACAGCAGGCTTCAGCTCAAGCAGAATCTCAGGGACAGCTTCCAAATGTAATCACTCATTGTCACAGTAGAAAGTTGAAGTCACCTTTTTTGAAAGTCCAGGTGTTACACATGATCCTCACTGTTTCTATTGCAGAATCACAGAGTGGTTGGGGTTGGAAGGGATCTCTGGAGGTCATCTGGTCCCACTCACCCTGCTTAAGCAGGGCTGCCTAGAGCTGGTTGCCCAGGGCTGTGGGCAGTATCTATAGAGGTGAGAGAATATTTCCAGGGGTAGAGACTCCCCAGTTTCCCTGGGCAACCTGTGTTAGTTCTCAGTCACCCTCAGGGAGAAAAAGTGTTTCTGGATGTTCAGACGGAAAGTCACAGCTTTCCCACTGCCCACTGCCTCTTGTCCTGTCACTGGTCACCACTGAAAACAGGCTGGTGCCATTCTCTTTACACTGTCATTTCAGGTATTTGTTTTATTACACATTGGTAACATCCCCTTGATCATTCTCTTTTCCAGGCTGAACAGGCTCTAAGCCTTTCCTCGTAAGGGATTTGGTCAAATCTCTTAAAGGTCTTAGTCTTCCCTCAGTCGACTCTCTCTACTGTGTCCACGTCTGACTTGCACTGAGGAACCCAGAGCTGGACACAATGCTCCAGGTTGGGCCTCACCAGGGCTGAGAGGAGGGGATCACCTCCCTCTCCCCGCTGGCAACATTCCTCCCAACACAGCCCAGGGCACCTTTGGCCTTCTGTGCCACAGGGAAGCATTGCCAATTCATGTAATTGCCTTTTTTTCTGGGGCAAATGGGCTTTGGGCAGGAGTGAGGAGGTGTCACCCCTGCAGCCAGGCCTCTCAGTTAGGGAACCTGCAGAAACACTGCTCAGGAGGGCTTGAAAGGGTCTCTCCTCTGAATGTGACAAAGAGTGCACTAAGCTAACCGATGGATTTACTCATCATGGCCACTCATCTGTCTTGCCCCAAAACCATCTGGTGTGTTACTCCTGTGAAAGCCTCCTCGAGGAGCAGCCACCACTGAGCAAGGTGACGTGCAGCTCCTGTTGTGGGGTCCTCCTGGACGCCCCTAGCAAAGCATGAGGATGGCATTGCCTGGAGGCACACACAGGAATTTGGGGCAGCAACCCAAGGTCTGAGCCACTCTGAGCCCTGGGTGGACAGCTATTCCAGGATTTTGCCATGCAGGCAGGCTCCTATATCTAAGGTGTCCAACAGGTGAGACACAGCCTGGTTAGAGTGGCCATCTCCCCTCTAGCCCTGAGCAGCTGTCCTGTCTCTGTGGGACAGGCCATGACATTGGTGGTGGACTTGGCAGTGTTAAGTTCACAGCTGGACTTGATGAACAGAAAAATCTTTTTCAGCCTAAATGCTTCTATGATTTTAATGCAGTTGGCATGCGGTCACCAGGCTGCAGCTCAGGTTAGACCCAGATGCACTGCAAGTTTACAGCTTGTCCTGTTCTGCCTGCACCTCCTCCTGCCTGCTGCCTTTCCCCTTGAGAAGACTCCTGGGGCTCCAGTGAAGGTTTGCTTCATTTTCACTACCCTGAGGCAGGGCTGTGGGCCTCATTCAGCACAAAGTATGAGCTCTAATGGTGTTTTAATGGCCCTTTCTAGCTAGTGTATGACCCTGCACAAGGGATTTAGTATTCCCATGGGCACACAGCTGATCCTTCAGTAGGTTTTGTTTGCAGGCTCCTTTCCTCATCATGCTGAATGAGAGTGGTCGGGTGAAGAAGCCTGGTTCTTTAGACTGCAGCCTGGGCAGATGCTGAACATTTCCCCTATAAAAGCCCTGATTTGTATGAAAATCAAATACTCCTTGAGAAATCACCTAACAACAATATGTTCAAGTGGATCTTGGAATGTGGAACATTTTGATCCTATCAGTTAGGCCATCCCCCAAAATACAACATTGCAACCAGAGGAGCATCACAACCATGTAAAAGTTGAGAGAGCTGGAATACTCTCATTTAAAAATGAGCAAAGCCACAGTTTTGTAGCAGAAGCAAGCCAGCTGGATATGCAGCGTGAGCATGTATTATGATGAGCCTGGGTTATTAGCAGTCACCAGTTTGGAAGCCCTCAGTGAATAAATTTGCTGTTTCAGGATAAAAAAGGGAGCATGGTATCTGCTTTGTCAGTAGTCACTGCAGAAGTGAATGATGAAAAAACAGGAACAGTCCATGAAGAACTGCACAGACACATGCTGGTTTCCTCAAGAAATTTGTCATAAGAAATGGGCAAGAGAACTAAGTGCTAAAATAGAGGAAGAAACCAATCACATGTTAAGAGTCCTTGGGCTGTGAATAGTTACAAGGGAATGAGATCTGCTAAGTGTGCCACACCCAGAGCTATGATGCAGAACTCCAGAGATCAGGTCACTGTTTATCTTGTCAATCAATTTGTCAGTAGTGACCCAAGATGGAGAGCATTCATGAGCTGCAGAACTAAGGAACCTTTTTCCAGTGGATCTGTGCCCTGTGCACTAACCATCATTCTTCTACTCATTCT
The DNA here is from genome assembly GCA_034509425.1 of Eopsaltria australis. Lineage (NCBI taxonomy): Eukaryota > Metazoa > Chordata > Aves > Passeriformes > Petroicidae > Eopsaltria > Eopsaltria australis. The sequence continues at coordinate 3,904,570 of JAVTVJ010000012.1, read as the reverse complement.
CTGTGTCATTTCCATAGCAGCACCTCCAGAACTGCTCCAGCACTCAGTCCTGTACCTGCCTTTCCCACTCGTGCTTCCCGTGCCTCTGTCCTCCACCCTGTTAGTATGCCAAAGTGTTCACCACTTCCTTCTGGTTAATGTCAGTATTTCCAGCTCCCTTTCTGTTTCCCACCTACCTCCTGTGGGCTCTCAACAGAGTGCCACAAGGATCCTGGCTGTGCTGGTTGCCAGACCCAGTAGGTAAGGCCTGGAGGCAGACTGGCCTTTCTCTCTGGGAGGGTAAAAGTGCAGCTTCTCGCTCTGCTCTATTAAATCACCCATTTACACAGAACCTGCAGGATGACAACATCTTTGCCATTTCTATGCTTTTGCCAAATTTGGTAGAAATCAGGTTCCATAGTACTGGTGCAGGGAGAGCACCAAGCACATAACCAGGAGACAGTTGCTAAGGAAATCAGAAACCCGGAACACCAGGCTCCTGAAGAGTTCTGACCGTGATTTGTAAGAATGCCGATAGCATAAATACCTGCATGATGAAGAAGTAGATGCAGAACAGCCATAGAAATACCCCAGAGGCTTTGAGAAACCCAAATCTAGAAAGGGACATCACAAAAATGCTAAGAATTTGAGGGTTTGATAGACTGTTGCACGAGAGTTGTGAAATATCCTGCTATCTACAAGATACACCCAACATGGGGAAGATGACACAAAAGCAACTGAGGATTAATGTGCTGTGTGACTGATTGTTTGCATTCAAAACCCAACTCAGCCTCTTGCAGAGCCATATGATATTGCTGAAAGTGGGTACAAAAAGCTGACAGGATGAAGCAAAAGATATTTCTTTTGTGGCTTTCTGGACATGATGGGGCAGAGTAGGAGTCCTAACAGCATGTGAGCATTTTACAAAAGTGGCAGTGAAGGGAAGATAGCAAGTGGGAGTGAGTCCGATAAAGAAGAAAAATGGAAGCTTTTAGTTCTAAAGAATTCAACTGCAGGAAGGCAGAGGAACACTTTAATGAGGTTCTTAACAGAGAAGTGGGCAAAGGTGAAGAGTAAGTGGCCGTTTTCCAGAGAGCTGAGCTGTTTGCAGCAGGATTTTGAAAAAAAACCCAAAAAAACAAGAAAAAAGAAAAGATGCAAAAGACATTTGGAAGGCTCAGGCCCAACAAGGGAGCAGGGCGCAGAGTGTTCCTGCAGAATTACTAAAAAAATGGGTGGTAGAGATAACATGAAAGCCTTTACAAGCTGTTTTTACTGGCTTGGAGGATTGAAACAATAATGGAAGGGTTTACTGTGACCTGAATTGCATGCCCAGTTTGGAGAAGGGAGGAAAATAGGAGTGTGGGAATGTCAGAAACTGCTCTTTAAGGCTTGTAAAATGTAACTGTGATGCTCAAGAGAGTCAGACCCCTCATGCCAGGGGTCTAGCCAGGCTTTCCCAAACATAGGAGTTAAGATAGTCCAAGTCAGTCTTGCTGCTGACATCCTTGAAGACCTTTCAGTCAGTGCCCTGGTCGGAATGAGCAGCTCTTTGGATTCAGGCTGGACAGACAGAGGGACACACAAGGCAGGTACTCTCTCCCTGACTGCTGAGGCTGTGCTATTTACTTATCTTCTTGTGTCTGTTTCTAGATGGCCTGTGAGTTTCTTCTCTGTCTCTCAACACTTGTCACTCAGCCTCAAACACTACCCAGACAAAACCACGCTACCCAGAACAGCTGAATTCCTGAGCAGCCTCCCCTATATGAAGCATATGTTTGCTGCATCTTAAGGATTCCTTAAATGGAAAAGCAGAGTTGAAACCTACCATAGCTCATGAGATTTAGCACAGTCCTAAACCAGCCTTTGTGGAACTACTCCATTTGTTTTGTGCTGTAGTCTCAGCAAAATGCACCTACCACAGGCCATATGGCACAGATTCTGCATTCTGTACCCCCAGCAACAGCATTATTTCTCCCAGTTTTGTTGCAGTGATACACAATGCTGATGAGCTCAAAACTTTTCTGAATAGGACTCAGAAATACTTGGCAGTGCATTGCATGACAGTGCTATTTGCAGCTTGGCACTTGTCCCTGATTTATTGTTTCACATTAGTCATCAACTTTAAAACCCATCTCTCCTTTATTGGCTTCAGGTCAGAGATTGATGCCCTGATTCACTTTGAGAAGCACCCAACTCTGCAAATATTCCCATTGACGTTCAAGGATCTCCCGTTCAGTTTGTGGAGCAGGTGGTTATGAAACTATCATTTGCTTTTCCATGAAATAGAACCATGTTAAAAAATTCCAGTATGTAATTTTCACAGTCACCTTTCAGAGCAGAGCTGTATTACACACATACCAGCTCCCTTCCTGCTTATTAAATCCGACTGTTGTCTTAACTTGATTTTGTAACTAATATTTCAGTATCCCAACCTAGCCATTTAAAAATACAAGACATTACAGATAATTAAAGTCTTAAAATCAAATGCATGCTGGTGCTCACATCCTAGCCTCCCATCATAAGCTGCTTTTAAGCCAGTTGTCTATCTAACTCAATGTTTTACTGCATTATCATACCACAGCCAGTAGTCAATTAATCTTTAACTTTTCTCTTTATGAAGTGCTTTTAAAAATCTTGGCACAAAATGTCTTCTCTATTTTCTCTTACTATCATCCCACTAACAGCTCTGAAATATTGCAGTGAATTAGTTATGCAAGGCTTCTTATCATTTCACATCATCTGTCTCATCACTGCAAATAAGGCACTGAAGCACTGATTTACCAAGACCTGTCTCAAATAGATTGCTGCATCCTTCAGAAGTAATAGTATTTTCTTCCTAATACATGTTTATGTTGGGTTTCCCCCACCCCCACTCTATTTTAATTTTTTGGGGGAAAATTGTCTCACTGACAGGATTGGTTCAAGTATTTTTGAACTCTGCAAATTCTACACTGACTTGCCTTTTATTGCCTTTCACCTTTTTTGCTGGGCTGGCTGGCAAGTTCAACCAGCTCTGCATTCCCAACATAAAGAAAAACCAACAGATTCTGCAGGTTCTGTAATCATTTCCCTCAGCAGAGCTGCTGAAAGGCTGAGGAACACCAGCCTTTGTCCTGGCAGCATATCATTGCTTCATCACACTTTGTAGGTACTTCAACTGCTGGGACATATGGTGCAAAATATGAGCCAGCAAATCATTTCCAACTCTCATGGTCTTTAAAGCCCTGAGATGCCTTGTTCAGCAGCCTGGGCTGCAGCAAGCACATCACCACATTCTGTGGCATCCTCCTTTTCCCTGACTTACATCCACTTCAACAGAAGGAAAACAGTAGCAGCAGATTGATTGCAATACAGTTCCCACCTTTCAACACAGAAGGCTTTATTTTAAATTTACATTTACCCTTTGTCTTGTACCTTGCTTGTACTTGTCATGTCAATACTTACCAGGTAGGAAAAGGAAAGAAATGCAGCCCCAGATAAGCTACTTAACAAATGTCATGGGCTAATTTTTACTGAAGGAGTTCTTCCACTTTGAAATGACTCAGCAGGAGCTGTCATAAAATCTTTGCATATTTTAATATTTTTTTAAAATAATAGTGGAATACATAAGAAGTTTTTAATGCTCAGGATAAAAATATAAACCAAACCCCAAAGACTTTCTTCACCTTGCTAGTAAACCTGGCAGTTTGCTATTCCAACAAAAGCAATATATCTAAGAAAGCAGCAAGTACAATTTATTCACGCTTGACCTGATGTGAGTATCCAAGGACACAGAGTGATCTGACGTGCAAGGCTCAAGCAATGTATTTCTTGCTTTTAGAACACTACAAAGTGGATGGAGTACCCTGAAATGGCTTTTACAGGCAGGACACAGCCAGGCCTGCCCAGCAGCTGCCCACAGCAGTCATGAGCTTAACCTTTGCTTTGGTGTGAGTGCTCCCGCTTAGCTCCCTCAAAGCTGGCCAGGCTCCATCATAGCAGGTAAATTGTCAATCCCCTTCCCTGCAGGCCTCTGGCACAGCATGCCACAGCACAGTGCTGGCAGCCAGCAATTTGGTGTGCGTGGCTGCCACACTGTGCTGGCATGCAGGGGTGGGCTGCAGCCCACTGCTCCCCTGGCTGAGCCCAGACTGGCCCAGCCACAGAGCCGCTCCTGGCTCCCCACGGGCTGTGTCAGCTGAAGGAGCCTTACAGTCCTGTTTTGGAGAAGCCTCTGAGCACAAGCAGCAGATGCCAGCCCAGCCTCTGTTCCTCACTGCTGGCTCTCACTTTGCCACTCTGCAGCAGCAGGTTTGGTGCTGCAGGAACCCCCTGAGCCCTGGAGAGCTCGGGGCCATGCCCTCTGTGGTGCAGACCCGTGCATCCTCCCTCCCTAGCCCGTGCTTTCTACACAGGTGTCTTTTACTTCAGCATGAGGAGAGCAGCAAAGGAAATCAAAGTTTAAAACAAGCCCCTGGAAGGGAGAGAGTGTGGATTGAGGTTCCTGTAACACAGTGACCACTGCAGCCAGCAAGGACAATGCTCACAGCTCTGCTCCTTCCTAGGAGACACTAACAAGAGCTGGCACAGTCACGAGCTCATGTCAACACTCCAGTGGAGATCCTTGAGGGCCAGGGTGTAACCCTGCAGGCACTACAGGCCATTTTTTCCGGTCTGAGGTGAGATGGGCAGATGTGGAGGAGGGAGATGGGATGATCCAAGTCACCTCATGACCAACTCACCTTGCAAGGTTGCCTGTGCACACGAAGGGATGACGGTCGGTGGCTGTAGAAATGGAGGAGGCAGGGCAGCTGTGCCCGCTGGGGCCTGGGCTTAAGACCAGCAGCCTCAGTCTCCTGAGACTCTCTGCTTGACTGGGGCTCAGTCAGAGCAGAAATCCAGTCTAGGTGGCCAGATGTGCCCCCTGCTTCTCCTCTTCTCTGGGCATGGAGAAGTCCTGCAATACGTGCACGTATATTTGTGTGTGACATGGACAAGCCAGATTCATGGAAATATTTCAAACATGAATCCAAGCAGTCAAAATCTGAAAGCAGACACAAAAACACATAGAAAAAAATATACAGAAATACTTAGAAAATACCTAGTCCAGAAAGATACAGGGGGGAGTAGTTTTCAATTAAATACCACTTAAATTGTGGTGGTTACTTCAATCATGAAAGAGCCAGCAATTTGGTCTTACACTGCAACAGTCATAGTGTTAGAGCACAGGAGGGATGCTGGGAGTAAGGACTTACATGTAGCTGAGTCACCTGAGTCAAGGTGGTGAGAAAGACAGAGAAAAATAGAAAGGTGGGCTAGACCCTCAGGCTATGCTTGGACAGTGCCAGACCTCCAGCAGCGAGATTTCCTCCTGCTGCTCACTCCTGTGTGGGCTGGGCGCATGGTGCTCTGTCTCTGCACTCCTAGCACGGTTCTTTGTAGCTCCTCCATCCAGGCAGGGACAGGAGTGGAGAGGACAGAAACAGCTGTTGTGTCTCAGGGCCATGTGGGAAGCAAAGAGGGGCAGGGAAGGACCAGTAAAAGCACCACTGCTGGGGCAATGTGTCCTGCATCCTCAGTGCTGGTGGGATGGTTTCGTAGAGAGGTGAGGCACAAGGTGTTGGAAAATATCTGGGTTTTCAGAGAACAATTTGAGATTAAACTGAAAGAGTTTTTTCGTAGCAATTGGAGTGACAATTAGTGACAATGGCAGGCAGCTGCTGTACTGTGACCGTGGGTTATTAAGCTAATCATAATTGTCTCCCTGTTACCTTGTGCTCCTCCCTGTCTGTATGGGGCATCCATCTGTTGTCGCTCACTCTGTAATTAAACCGGAAGCTCTTTGGGGCAGGGACCATCTTTTCATTATGCCTTGCACGAGGGGGTCCCAATCAGAGCCTCTAGCTGCTACTCCAGCACAAATAAAGTGGCAGTAAATAAGTGAAAATACTCTACTTTGATTTGAATACCAGTTACAGCTTAGATAGAATTACTGTAATGAGATGTGGTTTGTGAGAGAGCAATGTGCTTCACCAGAGGAGAGAGGCATGTGCTTTGCTGCTGGCAAAGGCTCGAGGGTGGCAGTCAGACCAACCCTGCTGTGACAGCAGTGTGCCAGCTCCAACACTCAGTGAAAAGGCAAAGACTTTGCTTCCAGCCCTTGGTGGAGGAGGCATCAGGGAACACAGCTTGTGTATCCCCTGGGTCAGGGAGGATCCCATCAGCTGGGGGAACTTGGGAGCTGTGACCCTCCATGTCCCTCTCTCACAGCTTTGCTCCCTGGAGCTGTACCCCATGCCCGTGTGTGGGCAGTGGCTGGATCCTCTGCTCTGCTGGGGACACTAGGGTCAGGACAGGACATCAGGAGCTTTAGTGTCTGGTCAAAATAGAGGAAAAAAAGCCCATCCAAGCCCCCGGTCCAGGCAGATCACCACTCACATCTCTTTCTGAAGGATCCTTTCTAGGCCCCTACAGAGATGCATTCACTGCTGCATTAGCAATCTGCTGCAGAGGCAGAAAACAAAAGCCCACGCTGCTACTTCATCCTTCACTGGGCACCTAGCTTCAGATGTGTCAGTGCTCTTATTTCATTTGGAGCTCCGGAGGGCTGGGAGTCCACACTTTATGGAACACCCTGCGGGACCAGAACCCAGGATCATCTCTTCCCCCAGCATCACTCGGAGGTGCCGCAGGACGCGGTCCCACGCCGCGCCCGCACCATTCCCGGCGCTGCCGGCGGCCCCTGTGGCATCCCCTCGGAAAGCAGGAGCTGCCTTTGTGATCGCTCCCGCTCCCTGCAAAACAGCTGAAAAAAACCCCTCCGCTGCCGTAAGAGAATATTGCCAACCCGCCCCTAGAGTGCGGTGCATGTTATGAATATTAATACTCAAGGCTTGGTGGAAAAAATAACCCGAGTGCCCTCTAGTGACACGGGATCGGAGCCGTGCCGGGCTGCTGGGCACGGGGGCTGCCTGAGGGAGGTGCTGGCACCCCGAGGGGTGATTTGGGGGAAAGACCCTTGCAGGGGTGAGGATTTATGAAAATAACCCGTGGCCTTTGTCACTGTAGCCTGCTGGAAGCCCTGTTTGTCTGTGGCAGCCGTGCAGCCTGGGGTGTGAGCATACGAGCACGCTGACCATACACACAGCCCACTGCTAAGGTACAGTCCCTGACCTGCCTTTTCCCAATCCTGCTACCCAGATTCTCTGGCTCTTCAGCTTTTTCCTGCCTTGAATTCATAAACTCCCCTGCGACACAATATTTTCCATGGAAACCAGTGATAAAGTCGCAGACAAATGTTCCTGGCAGCTCTGTCATCAGCTGCCCTTTCAAAGAAATGAGGTAAGCGAGGGGACGGTGACATCTTACCCCAGCCCTCTTCCCTTGCCCCTACAGCCTGAGCCAGGCTTCTCTCCCCTCCGTCCCTCCCTTCAGCCCTGCACACAGCCAGGGTGGAGAAATCCCTGCTCCTCCAGCTCTCCCCTGCCTGGGGACTGCACCTGTCCCACGCAATTCACTGGTTTTTATCTTGGCTTTGCTGCGTCTCTCCACTCACATTTCTGCAACTGCAGCAGGCTCAGGTAGGAGACTACCTGTTCCTCAGCTTCCTGGTGAAAATCCATTTACTGGATAAGTGAAGTGAGGAAACACACAGCTGAGGAAATTGCTGGTGTCTTCAGCAGGCAGGCAGCTGGGCTGGCACTGCCATTGCTAGGAACAGGGAGTCAGTTCAAATGGGCAGCCTGATTGCCAATATATCTTCCTGATCCAATGTGGCTGCTTGGAATAGAAAGAAGCTCTCATGCAATAATGCAAATTATCATTGTAAGTCAAATAACAGTAATAAATAGCTAGGGTGATAATGCTGATTGTAATGATTGTGTTTATTGTGGCAAAGCAAGACAAGAACAAAATGCCACTGATCTGATCCCATAAGCTGTCCTTGGCCCACATGGGCTGCAATCCCAACACACAGCCCTGCACAGTGGCAGGAGGTGGGGGATGTTCACATCAGCCAAACACGGGGCATTGGGAAGGTTTGCAGGTTTTGACCTGTTCAGTCAGAGACAGTGGACTGTCTAATGCCTCCAAATAGTCTGATGATTTTGTTTTAAAAGCAAGCTTGAAATAAGTGAGAGCTGACTGGATTATTACTTGGCTTTAGATTGCTGAAGGATGAGGCTTTTAGTATGCATGGCCAGTTTGCAGAGCTTTTCTCTTCCATTGCTCTTTTGCAAAGCATTTAAAGATATTGACTTAGAACTATAAAGCAAACTCTCAAACATTAATTCCAGACAAAAAGCCTTTTTTTCCCTGGGAACTCTGATTGGGAAGATGTAGCTGGTAGCTGCACTTGATTTATAAAGGAGCAGTTCTGACCCCTTGAATATTGCAGATGCCTTGTGAATATGATTTTTCAAGCCCTGACTACCTGTGAGAAGCCAGGGTATGACTGCTGTGACTGCTGGGCTGGGTGTTATCCTGGAGGAGGACCCCAGGGTGGGTCTCTTGGGGGTCAGGAGTGGGGGCCTGTCTGTTCCCAGCCGTGGGGACTGCACAGCAGTGCTTTTCCCCCTGCAGCTGATGCTGGCTGCAGCCTGCGTTGCACTGCAGAGGAACACGCAATCACTCCTGCATGTCTCACTCCATAAACCAGCTCATAAATCACCCCAGCAGCAGCAGCCCAGGGAGGGGACAGGAGCTTGTGATAGTATTTCTCCATCATTTCCAGCCAGATCCCTCTTTCTAAAGTGCCATTTTCCCCACCCTTAAATCCAAATTTAGTGCTGACAATCCTGCTTGCTGCAGCAGAAGACCATAACCATGCCCTCTAACCGTGATGGGGATGTGAACCATGGCCCTGCGTTGTAGCTGCAGCAGCAGGAACTGTGTTGGCAGGGCTTCTGGCTGCTCCCTGCCTGTCAGAGGCTATGTCCTTCCAGGATCTTTCTCCCTCTGTAAGAGTTAACAAATAAGATTAATTAACTGAGCAATAAGATGCCACATTGCTGTCTGTGACTGGACTTCTCCAATCTGACTAACAGCAAATGCTGCTCTAAGTCAGCAGCCCTGAGCTCCCTGGGGAGTGTCAGAGCTTCCAGCACTCAGGTTTGCTGCAGACCAGGTCATGGTGCCACTCCTGGTTTCGTGCAAGCTGACATGTGAGCACAAGCCTGGCTGTGGGGATGAGCAGGGCATCCAGCTTGCAGCCACCAACTCCCCTAAGTAGTCCTGCATTTATAGATTTAATGGCTCAGCTTTGCAGCTTGCCAGATGTAGGCTGAAACAGTTTACTTTCCTCCCCTTCCCCTTGCAAATAATTAATAAAAAGTAAGTTTTACAAGGAAGGAAATCTTGTGTTGCATCACAAGATTGGCATAACACCAAGGTCATGCCATTTTCCCTCTCGGTTCATAAGCCTTTCTCCAGCCAGACCTCAGGCTCTGTCTTGAAGTCATCCACCCTTCCTTGTCCCCACTTGGCCACTTTGGTTCCCCCAAGTAGGCAATTTTGATGGCTGATTTGTGGTCTGCTGCTGCTTGTGGTTACACTTTTGTTTCCCCCCCACCCCTCAGCAGCTACTAGGAATCCCTTCCCAAATCTGCCTGTTGAATGCAGAGGTCTCTATTAAGTCATCTGCAAAATTTTCTAACGGAGGTTTTGTGGTCAATGAGGACAAATGGAGAGGAGTTTAACCATGGGCAGCAAAGGGGCTGGTTTTGCTGCTGCCCTCTGCTTTGTTGCATATTGCAGTCCCCTGTCCCATCCTTTGGCATGAAGCACCTGGGGAAGGAGGGGAGGGTCCCTGGGAGGGTGCTTGCACAGCACCTCACCCCCATGACCCACCAAGGAGCCCCTCAAGGTGCAGTAAAGGTGGCATGCACCCCCACTAGGTTCAGAGGTGCCACCAAAGGGTCTCAGGGTACAGCCATAGACAAAGTCCCACAGTTGTGGGGCAAGGAAGGTGTGTGCTTGCGTCTCCCCTAAGTACAGCTGGCTTCCTCTCCAGGGCACAGGCTAGAGAGAACTTCGTTCAGCCATTTTATGTAATATGAAGTTGAAAAATAAATAGAAAAAAACCTAAAAGTAAGCTGTCTTTGAACCAGGGTCAGTGCTAGAGTGGTGAATAAAAGTAAGCACTTTACCCTGCCTGGGGCTCCAGGCACCTGGTGGGGAATGAGTAAACTTACTGCCCAAATGACAAGTGAATGAATTTCATTTACTTGCCTTCACCTTTGATGAGCAGAATCAAAATCTCTGCCCTTTCCCACGCTGATGGAAATAGCACAAAGATGGGCAAGGCTTCCTCAGGACCCTTATGGTCCTGTGATGTCCTCTTCTTCACCTGCTGTCTGCCCCTTCATCTGCTGATCAAAAACCTGAATTCATAGAGACAGATCCTAGGGTAAGAAGTATGTCTTCACTCATTTCTATTATACATCAAGAGAATATCTGCTCATCTGGAATAAAAATAGATCCAACAGAAAAGGAATCAAAAGGGAGAGCTCAGCCTAGGCACCGGCCTTTCTCCAGCTGTGAAACCAACACCCAGCCTCTCATTGCTGCTCCTGGGCAGTAAATAATTCCTGCTGAAGACAAAGGAGGTGGGGAGTGGCAGACAGAACACAAGCTGCTTCATTTAGCAGCACATCCCCACCTCTAACTGCACTTAGTGGCCACACCACTGGCCACACTTAACCCTCTGATAAAAGAATGTGTCAGGAAGGGGCTTGCAGGCTGCCAGGGTGGGGGTGGCAGCGACCTGAGTGGCTGCTCCCTCTGGCAAACACTGGCAAACAAAGGTCACACACCTTCCTCTATGTCCGAGCCACACGGGGCTCTGTTAGGGGATGGTCAGCAGCAGAACAAGGGCAAGGAAAGGGGTTTGGCAGCTGCTGGCCTTGAAAGGGGCTGAGCCTCAGTGCATTTGTTCCAGCAAGGGCCAAATCCAATGTCTGCAGACTGCAGTGGGAATCTGGCAGCTGGACTCACTGGGAGCCAAGCCAATGCTTTAGGGCAGTATCCTGAGCCCCCTGACACTGCCAGCCCTGTGCTGGAGCCCATGCCATCAGCACTGAGAACACATGTCACACAGGTGGTGCTGACAGAGGGAGCAGGGTCTTCTTCCCCACCTCATGATGGCATCTCATGAGAGATGGGAGGCATCCCAGCTCTGCCTCAAATGGAGAGGGTTTGCACATGGCAGTGCCTGGGCAGTGGGCAGTGGCTGGTGCTGTGCTGCCTGAGATCAGCTCTGCTCTGTGGTGCCAGTGGTACTTTGGAAGGATCTGCTGGAGAAAAAGGCCTAGCACCAAGGGACTATGAAAGAAAGCTGAGTTTTTCTGTTCGCCTCTCGTACCTCCTGCACTTCTTTGACTGTTCATGGGGGGGTTGAAAAGGCATGATTATGCTGCCCCAGTCCAGCACCTTGTATTGTCTCTTTTTTTACAGTAAGGTTGGTGAAACACTTGAACAGGTTTCCCAGAGAGGTGGATGCCCCATCCCTGGAAACATTCAGGGTCAGGTTGGACAGGGCTCTGAGCAACCTGATCTAGTTGAAGATGTCCCTGCTCATTGCAGGGGCTTGGACTGGATGACCTTTAACAGTCCCTTCCAACCCAAAATACTGCATGAATCCCAGGGCAGCTCATGTGCTGTTGCTGAGACCTGGATGACCAGACCAAAGGGACACCAGACTTTATTTTCTCTGTCAGCTGTGAACTACCTTGCCATCCAGTAGTGAAGTTCCATCTTGATGGGGAAACCCTCCCGTCTGAATGATACCATTTCAAAATAGCTTTGCTTTGTTTTTCAAAGGCTTCAGACTTTTCTAACACATGCAATCCTTGCTAAATTTTCCGAGAAAGTGGCATGTAAACAGTGATTCTCACAGAGAAAGAACATGTGCTTTCCACTTCACTTACACCCTTTGTACCTTGAGGCAGTGGAGCTCTTGGATCGATTGGCAGGATGTGCTCCTCCTTGCTAAATGCTCCAGTAAGCCCAAAGGAACCCAACCAGTGAGAAGGGAAAGGCAGACACATCACCAAATGGTACAGTTCTCCATAAATTTTCAGTACCTAGTGACTTATGTCTCTGAATAAAGCACATCAAGCATTCTGGATGGCTCAGTGGCTGTTCTACACCAAAACATTTTCTAGCTCCTTTGTCACATGCTGTCACTAAATCTCATGGAGTACCTCACAGGAAAATGAGGTGGAATTGAAATAAATTGGCCTGGAGGCAGCTGCAGGCTTGTGGGTGTTTAATGCTTAAAAGACTAGAAAGCATCACTTCAATTCCACAATATTCATTTGCCAAAGAACTGTTTCACAAGTGCTGTCTGCTCTATAATTATTTGTGTTGTTATCAGGCCCTAGATTCAAATTTTATCAGGCTTTAGATGTCAATTTTGCAAAAAAAGGACCTTTTTGAATCTGACACCTTACCACCAAGAGATTAAGAAATTGTCCTGCACTGGGCAGCTTACGTTTGAAATGCAGAGAATAGATCAAAGGGGGAAAGAAAGGCATAGGAATGTTCAGTTATCTTCCTGAGTTCATGCAGCAAAGCATCAGACCCTAATTCACAGCCCTGCAGCTGCAGGGACATCCTGATCCTCACCCATGCTTTGGGTGGCATGGTTTGTTACTCTTCTTGCAGAATGAGTTATGGCTGGAGTAAGGGATACAGCTGGGACTGAAACATGAAAATATGAGGGGAAAGAATAAAAGAGAGGAGTGAAGGACAATGAGCACATTTTCATGTGTTTTGGCTTCACAGGGATGAAAGGAAGAGGTCAGCTGACAGAAGCAGACAGCAGTGCTGACAGTGCCCTGGCAGCGAGCAGTTTGGAAGGTGCCTAGAGAGAAGCAAGAGAGGGGAAAGGGCTGCCAAGCAGGCATAGGGTCATGGCTGGTGGAAGGGGAGGTGAAAGCTGGGGTGAAGTGAGTGAAGAAGGGGCAGAGGAGATTTCAAACAGGCTGGGAACAAGGAGGAAGGTGACAGCTCTCTGAAAGTGCTGCAAGCTGAAGACTTAGATGAAGATTTAAACCAGGTTGCAGGGTAGATGGAGAATGCCACAGGGACAAGCAGGCTCAATCCCATGGGACAGAGGGCAGCAGCAGCAAAAGGAATTGCAGCAACACATCCAGCAATACAGTTACTGCAGACTTCAGCTTGAGGAAATGCAGGAAAGGGCAGAGAAGCCACAACTATGAACGATCTTTTTGCTTGGGAGAAAGCACATCTGTCCCTAAAACTGGTGCTAAGTCATGAAGTCAGAGCATTAAACCCCTCTTGGTGCGGACATGAACACAGCTGTGAAGCCAACACACCCTGGAAAACTCAAACTGCTGCCTTTTCCCTGGCAGCCGGGTGCCGCAGCCCCAGCTCCAGCTGTGCATCCCATCCAGCCGGGGCTGCAGGACGGCCGGGAGGGCAGCGGGGTCCCGGGGCCGGGGGTCCCCGAGGCAGGGGCTGCGAGGCGGCCGGAGCTGTGCTGGTTGGAAAGGCCCACGAGAGGGAGCCAGGAGAAAAGGAACGCCGTCTCCGCCGCCGCGGAGCCCCGTGTGCCGCCCGGCGGTGGCGGGGAGGATGCGCGGAGGCTCCGCGGGGTACCCGGACCCTCGCACCCCGCGGCCCCACCACACCGCGCCAGGCACGACCTGCGCAGCTGGGGCTGGCCCCCGAAGGGTTAAAAACACATTTGCACACGTGGATACCCGAGGGAGAGATTTTGTAGGTAACCTTTGCCGTCAAAGGCTAAACCTGACACAAGGGGCAGAGGTGGACGCCTCTAGTGCTCGCCCCTCTTCCTCCTGCTGCTCTGCTTCAGGTGCTCAGAGAAATGGCCTTTTGCCATCGCAAAGTGGTGTCATCTCAGCCCTGTCGCCTGGCCTCGCTCCTTGTGCAGGGGCCAAAGGGCTGGGGATGGTCCTGCCAGCCACCCTAAAGCATCTTCCCTGACACCATGGAGGGAGGATGAGAAGGAGAGGGTGAGAAAACTCAGCACTGATGGTGCGGATGAAAGCTGCTTTCTCAGCACCCACTAAACTCTTCACTTCATAACTTCACTGGGAGATAAATGGGGCTTGGAACTGCCCAGGGATGATCCTTTGAGCTCTAAGCACTCAAGGAAGGTGAGCACATGTTTGTGTTAAACGTCTGTTTAAGCACTTTTCTGAGTCTGGTTTCAGAGCTGAGCACCCTTCAGGCAGAGATCTGGACCCAGAGGAGGTACATCCACTTATTTGGGGATCTGTTCTTGTATTGCTGAAGTCTGTGGGAAGAGGTGGTGTTGGCCCAGGGAGCAGGGAGGTCAGCAGTGCCTGTGAACCTCCCTGTGAGGGCTCTGGAACACCTCCTGTGCCACAGCTGGGGAGCAGCAGCTCAGCTGGCCAGGGTGAGGGAAACTCTTGAGGCTGCGCTGAAACCGACACACAGAAATCGCTCTTTTAAAAAGTGGCTACAAAGGTAAAATACAGCCCCTACTGAAAGGCAAATTAGTAGCAGGCTCTCTCTAGCAAGTGTTAAGGGGAAGTGTACAGGGCCTGTGTTGTTATTACTCTCCCAAAGCTTCCTGCCACACTGAGAGAGGCACAGTCAGGGCTGAATAAATAATACATCATCATTTTCAAGTCCCAGAGAGGTGACTCCGAGGCAGTTCAAAAGTTCAATGAATTATCAGTTCCCTTTGGGTTCATTATTTCTTTTGCAAAGGATGCTATCAATCTCTATAACTCACAAGCTACCAAAAATAATAATAAGTAAAAGATCATTATGGTGAAATATGTGTTGTAAAGCAGCATAGCAATTTGGAAGATTAATTCAGTCCAGAAGGGGCAATAGCTGCTGGCTAGAGATGGGCTGGACACCAATTACTCCTCTCACTCATTACTTCCATGGACAGAGATTGGGAAAACACCTGCAGTGCATGAATAATTCTCCTTGAGTTAATATGCTTTCAGTGCTGATTAACTCTATCTATACCTCATCTATAGTGATGTGAGCAATGTGATTCATTCCTTTATTTCTGTAACTGTCTGATAAATGGCATTTATTTGCCACCTCTGACCTCCTCATATGCATGCTGCCCATTAATCCTTCTCAGCCTGGGCTGCTACTGCCATCCCAGGCCATTCAGTAGCCATCAAACAGCTGCTCCTCATTTTCTTTCCGTCATTTAGAAGCACCCGCTCTGCTACAAAAATGTGGGTCAAGGGAGAAAAGAGATGGGAAATTTCACTGTGATGATGGAGGAGGGAGGGGTATATTTTGTGCAGATGATATTCTGTTCTGTAGGCTCTTTGTCCTATAGGGAAACCTCAAGGTACTTCTGAAGAAATTATGATCAAATGTGATGTGTTTGTGGTATTTAGCCCTGAGTGACTGACAGCTGCAAGGTCAGGCACCCTGGCCATGCTTCAAGTAAGCAAGGCACGACCGGCTTGAAATCAAATGTTGCCACTGGTGTCACTGAGGACTAGCCTGTGTCATGGGATTTTTCTTACCCACTTTTGTTTTTTGGGTTTATTTTAATTTTTATTTCCCTAGCTTCTGCTCTGAGGCTGGTAGGATGAAATCTGCAAAGAGACCTTGAGTGTATAAAATGTTCTTGCTTCTCCCCGTCACTACCAAAACCCAGCAGCAAAACTTGTCTTGAGCTGGGATGTAAAGTAAAAATATGTGAACTGCTTGCAAGAAGTAGAGAGGTTCTTTTGCTCTGCTGGAAGTGGAGATGCACTGCCCAGTGGAAATGTTGGCTGTAGAATCCCTCACATTCACAATGGCAGCACAGACCCCAGTCTGAGAGAAAACTGGGGAAGTTTGACTTCTGTTTCAACATTTAACCACCCTTGCCATAATTTTTTGTTTACATATAATATCTTATTTTTCACATATCTTTCCATGCCATCCTAAATCCACCACTTGGGACCTGCAGCATTTCCCATAATCCGGGCAGAAGGAAACTTGGCCTATCTGTTAAGCCTTGCCCGTGTTCTCCCTACAGTACAAAAGTGCTTTCCTGGTGTGGGACAGGCTGGATTCTCTGGAGGAGCTGAAATACCTCTTCTAATACCTGATTCCCACTACTGAGCTATGAATCTTTTTTCTCTGACTTTCTGGGGGCAGGTTCCTCATTTGCATTTTCCTTTGATCATTGTTTTAAAATCTTGAGGGATTCAGCTGCCTGCTCTGTTTATCTTGCTACCCTTTTTTCACATTCAAGGTCTCCAAACACCTTCTCTAAGAATGAGATAAAAGCTTCCACTGAGACCCTGGCTGTTTTGTCTAATTCCCCAGTCTGCCTGGATCTCCTCACTGGCCTCGACAGGCTTAAATGTCATTGTACTTTTGTGTAGATGCTTCAAGATAGCTCACTGTCCTCCTTCTCCCTGCATTTCAAACCACACTTTTATTTCCAGTGTGTCCAAGGTCTTTTTCTCAGTAGAGATCTGTGCTCAGCAGGCCACTCTGCTCTCATGGCACTTCAGAGCCACGTCATCCTGCCCAAGCCTTCAGTGAAGAATTTGTTGCAAGTGGCCTCCTGCCACTGGTGGTTGTGGTTCAGGTGTTGTCTCTGGTGGTGCTGTTTGTCATCATCTGGTACTCATCAAATTAACTGGACAGTGTGGGGGACTTTGGGGACAAAAATCCCCAAAGTCAGAGCTGGCAAGAGCAGGTTAAATCCACCAGTTAAACCAGTTTGTGGTGGCCAAGACTGGGACCTGCCACTTATTCCCACCTTGAGCAGTTCAGTGCTTCCTGCTAGTGTGAAACAGCCCCAAGTCAAATGAGGACACATTGCATTTGGAGATGTTCTCTGCCTCCAGAAGATCAGCAGGATATCAAAGGCTTAAATAAGGAAGAGGAAGGCCCTTAAAATGAGCTTTTATAGCCCCACTGTTGTGTTTTGGCTTGGCAGGGTGATGTTTCAGGCAGAGGTGAGGTCAGATAACTGCTGGCAGAACATTGGGTGGCCAGGTCAGCCTTCATCAAACAACACTGAGATCTGGACTTGAGAAAAATACTGTAATTTGAAAAAATTCATGTAATTTGCTTTTTCCAGGCTCGCTGTTGAAGGAAAGTCATCAGGACTGAGAGCTGGTTAGATGTGAGAGGCGGCACAGTGGTCCGCAGATGGATGGACACTGGAGTCAGGCTGTACGGGGATTAATTGCTGTGAGCCCAGAAAAGAACCATAAAGAGATAACACAGCTGCTGCTGGAAAAAGCAAACCTCTTGGCTTCTTGTACCACCTCATGCACAGCATTCCCCTCCCCTCCATCTCTCCCTGCTCCCTGTGTGCTGCCATAAGGCACGTCCTGGAGCCGTGCTTAATGGAAAAGTGATTTGTCTCATAACTGCAGCTTTACACAGTGTGCTACTGTGGGCGTTACAAATTGCTAAGCAGATTTAAAGTGTTCTTTGAGTTGCAAACTGCAGTATTTCTCCACGTAGTGATTATTATTCATCTCTTCCAAGACACCGTGGGCCTGATCCTGCAATCTGCACTCCTATTAAAGTCAGTGCTGTGGGAGTACTGCCGGCATACCGACGGCAGGAGTAAGACCCAATTAATTTAGCTGCAGGGAAGAGTAGGGCAGCAAACAACCTTTTCTTCCTTTCTTGTTTTCCTTTTTCTTTCTTTTTTCTTTCTTTTTTTTTTTTTCTTTCTTTTTTTTTTTTTTCTCCCCTGTGCTTATATGTGAATTTTCCTGTTCTGTGGCCACTTCCAGAGAAGTGCATTGGGTGCAGGCTGCTGGCCAGTGCAGCCCAGGTGTGCTCACCAGCTTCCCAACTCTCTGGGAACATGTCCCCTTCCACTCCACCTCCTTCTTTCTGTCTTTCTCTTGGATCAGACGACCAGTAAGTCTTTCTCCATGGAAATGTCATCCAAACTGAGCTGTGTGCATGGTGGGAAGGGGCACATAATAATTAAAATGCTATGTCTGGAAAAGCTGGAGGTCTAGAAACGTGCTGTGCATGTATGCCTTGAACCCTGACCCAGACCACCAACCCTGCAGGGGCTGGTCCCCACCAAGAGCAGCCCCTCATGGGATGCTGCAGACAGAATTTATGGGTCTGTTCCCCACCCGACATCAGGGTCTGTTTGTGGGCAATCTGGAAAAAACCTCTGACCCTCATTCACCCTCTTCTTCTGGGGAAGACAGCTCAGAGCTCTCCTGGAGGAGAAGGCAACTCTTCTGCAGTGACTGGCCTGCTGTGCTCTCCCTGCCTAGAGGTGCTGGCACCAAGGTGGTGAGCTCCAGCTGCACTGCACAGAGCTTAAAACCTAGGATGGCTGCCCTGGTGACCCAGCCCACGGGCTGTCCCTTGTGTCACTGTTACCTCCATCCCAGGAGGACACCTTGCATTAGGCTCAGTTAAAAAGCATTGAGGCAACAGCAAGCCTCATGGTGTGAGGTGTTTGTGGAAACGTGTGTTGCTAAGCAAAGAGGATATTGTGCTTCACATCAACTGGAGTGTTTCTGGCTTGTGAGATTGCCTGCCTCAAGGACAGCTGTAACAGCTGAGCCTTGGAGCCACAGATATATGGTCTTGAAGCCAAGGATGAGCTGGAGTCATCCCAGCAGGAGGAGGGTGTTTGTGTGACTGTGACACTGGGACACTTGGTGTCCTCAGCAAGGGCTCCTCAAGTCCTGCTGGGCTTTGGAGGAGAGCTTTCACCATGCAGGGAAACCTCTGCTTCCTTGCCCCAGACCCCAGCAGCACAGGGTGATGATGCCTGGGTGAGAGAAAACATCTCCCCCTTGCTTCTTTATGAAAGAAAGCTTTCTGGGATTTTTTCTTGGTCTCACAGAAAGCCATGAGAAATCTCCTGTCCCCTCCCAGAGAGGCAGTGCCAGCCAGGAACACCTTAGGGAGTGAAAAACACTCTGTCAAAAACATAAGAAAGAGCAAGTGGAGAAAGATCATGATTAGTTGCTTTTCTGCCCTGTGCATGTATAATAATGAACCTTGGGAGCAAGGCCATGTTAGTCCTAATTACAGCTCTTTAAATATTTATATAGCTTAATCCGCTCACCTTGCCCAGTCCAGCATATCTGTAGGGCTGCCCTTTGCAACTCAGCCCCATTCATATATTTCACTGGCCCTTGGGTAGTTATTACTTTGCTTTATCTGAGAGAGGGAAACCAGAAAGGTAAACCCCAGGTGAAAAAGGCTGCAGTGTTAAATAAAAGCAAGAGGTACAAATGCGTTGTTTTGCCTGCATAACAGGTTCATCACAATCTCCTCTCTCAACGTCATTTATGCAGATTTTTAACAAATGCAAAACCTGCAGGTTTCAGAAAAATTCAGCATTGGACATGCCCTAAAGAATCAACTGAGACAACCACGCTTATTTTCCTGTATGACCTCCTCAAATTGTAAATGATACCTTCAGCAGTAACAGAGTAGTACATTAACCCCCTCTTTCACCTCTCAATGCCTCATTACAACAGGTCCATTTAGATGTAATAGGAATGGCTGGGAGATAGATTAGGTGCTCATGGCTATGATGTGGAATTAGTTGTGTAACCAACCCCTTCTTTAGCCCTTTTCTTGAAATCCTTTTCCAAATACCTTTCTTTCAATAAACCTAGGGATCTCAGGCTCATTTCCAAAGAACTACTTGTAAACTAGAGGAGTGAAAATCCAAACTAATGTTAGTTAATATCCTCCAGCCTTGGATCACACCCACTCCCCACTCTGTACTCTGACCATCTAGGGGATAAATCCATGTAGTAACTGTCCCACAGTGAGGAAGTTGGCAAATTATGGACCATCTGTAACACCACCATGAAATGACCACCAATACATACAGATGAGCAGGGCAGCTCTCAGGATTTTGGTCACCTTGGTAATTTGAAGAACCTCTAATGTAGCATACTTCATCCTGAGCACCCTTATGAGCCTGTCATGCAAGCAATACAACACATCTGTACCTCCTGTTGCTTCCACAAAACCTTCATTAAGAAAATGTTACACCAGAGGGATTAAATTAGTTTGCACAAAAAGTGCCTGATGTCCTCATGCTGCTCACTTCCATACCAAATTTTCTGGCTGGTCTGGGTCTCAAATAAAAAATGAAATCAAAGCAGGGACCATTCTCTGACTCTGAAGCGAAAGGATCCATAAGAAACCTCCGTGAACAGGTGCTGGTTGACTTCCCAGTGAAGCCATTTGGTGTCTCGTGCTCCTGAAGGCTCACTTCAAACTGTGGTTGACTGGAAATTTTTCCAGCAAAGTTCCAGGCCAACAGCTGCTTTCTTCAGGACTTGAATGGCTTGTATAGAATGAGTTTGGTTCAGCCAAGGCTCTGGGGTGCCTTCCTCTGGATCCCTAACATCCCTGGGCTGGGGGTGCTGCAAACTGGGGAATCAGAAAGATGTATTTGGAAAGTCTTTTCCTGGACTAAGAAGCCTTGAGGTTAAGGATCTGGCCCAAATCTCCCGAAACTCAGAGAAGGGGGAAGCAAGAAAAATGTTCCTTTTGGTGAATGAGAATTCCTGATCTTCAGCCAGCTCTGGTACTAATACTGTCATTTATGCTACGTTTCCAAACATTCACCAGGTGATTGCTCCTTACCAGGACTGACCTCCTTGGTACTGTGTGAGCTCAGCACAGCTCCAGCAACACCTTGACTGGGTGCCAGCTCTCTGGTGTTCTCATTTCCCAGTGCTTGAGAGCAGCAAGTTGGTTTAGCAGCACTGCACAGCTGCCCTGTGCACCCTGCAGGGGCTGGTGAGGCTGCCCCTCCAGAGCTGCACATTCAGGCTCTGTCTGGAGAAGCACCACCAGGACAAGGAGGGCCACATGGAGCTGGTGCAGTGCTGCAGAAAGGCAAAACGACTCTGACAGGCAGGCAGACAGGCACTGGTCCCACTCTTTATTCAGCTTATGAGGGGCTGGACTATATTTCTGCAGGTAACTTCCCTGACATTATCAAGGTGCTGAACAAATTATGCTGCCAGATAGGACAGTGGTGGGACAGACTCTTTTCCCACAACCACCCTGTTGCCAGTGAGAAGCAAGACAAAATTAACCCCCAGCATTTTATTTTTTTAACCTCAGAATGCCCCAGGTGGACAAGGTGGACATTAGCAGAGGAAGCCAGTGATGGGCAGAGATCTACCAGATTTGAACAATGCACTCAAATGCCTTGAGAAGAGCTCCATCATACATGACACAGACACAGCCTCCAGTAGCACCTAAGTGCAAATACATGTAAACTATATAGTAATATGTATTCAAATATTAGGATAATATATAAAACCTCTCTTGTCCAGGTATTGACTCTTTATTTGCTTCACATTCAACCCTCTTTCCTCCTCTACATAGAATCCCAGAATCATTAAGGTTGGAAAAGATCTGTAAGACCATCAAGGCCAACCATTAACCCATCACTGCTGTGTTCACCACTAAGCCATGTCTCCAAGTACCACATCCCATGTTTTCTGAATACTTCCAGGGATGGTGACTCCACCACTTTGCTGGGCAGCCTGTTTCAGTGCTTGATCACCCTTTCAATGAGAAATGTTTCCTAATATTCAACCTATACCTCTTCCTGGTGCAACTTAAGGCCATTTCCTCTTGTCCTGTCCCTTTTTAACTGAGAGAAGACACCAAATGCATTGCACAACTCAAAATGAAGTCACCCAAGACTTACAGGTTTTCTGTGTCCTACCTCCACCCTGCAGCTGTTATCCAGGCTCACTGCCCTCACATTCCCACTCCCATGTTGCCAGCAGTTTGCTCAGCTCTGCACACCTGCAGCAGCTCACACAGCGCAGGGTTCAGTGACCAACAACACATTGATTAAATAATTAAGCACATTGAGAACCCAGTATGTGTATAACAGTAATACATCCCAGGTAGAAAAACCCTCTAGGAAAGGTTCTCCAACTCATTATTTCACTCAGCTGATTAAGATGAGCTGTCAGCACTGAGCTCCTGCAGCCAAGCTCCCAAGGCTGACCAAGGTGCAGGCAGATGTTAGGGTGCTGTGAAGTCCTTGGGAAGACCTCTGGGAAACTCAGTTAATTTGCAGTGTACTTGTGCTGCTGTGTAGGTCCTGTCCAAGGGAAATCAAAGCCCAGATGGCACAGCACACCCCTGTAAGGCAAAGACACTACTCTGTGAGAGGGCTGCCTCCCCCTTCCCACACCTGCAGGGACGAGGAGAGCTAAGCTGGCTCCTGGTGTGGTCCTGGAGCGACCACTGCATATTCAGACAAGACCTGTTTGGGCTTTGGGAGTTTCGAACAAGGTGATGTACCAGCTCCCCAGTGCTGCCCCATGCCCTGTAGCATCCACCCTGGAGGTGTGGGCAGCACTGAGCCTTTGACCCAGCGGTCTGTCCTTGAGGGAGCAGAGGGAGCATTGCCTTCTCCTGATGGGAACTGAGGAGTGGGAAGAAAGGAGGTGAATGGCATTCCTGAAACGTGGGAAAAAGAAAGGTTTTATCATGGTTGCCATGGAAACTGAGAATGGACAATAAGCACTTAGACGTTTTATCGTGTCCCTTTGCACTTGTAGCACGCACCCTGTGTGAAAAGAAGCATTATCCTGTACAGGGAGGCTGACAGGCACCTGAACTGTGGGAAATGGGGAAGAAATTGTGAGAGAATCAGTGCCAGGGCATCCCAGCAGAACACATCCCATCAGAGGGGCTGTAGAGACAGCAGGGAGATGGCACTTCCTGAGGTGCTCCCAAAGAATGGGAATGAGGTACCCTGGAAGGATGGGCAGTGCAGAGTCAAGCATCTGGAGAGACAGGATTTGGCATGGAGAATCCCATGGAACTCCATGGCACTTGCCACCCTGGGGCTCTCATTACTGCCAGCCCCACTTTGGCACCTTTCTGTGATCCTCTGTGTCCTTAGTCCAACCAGGCACCTCACTCGCAGCTGTCCTGTTCGTGTGCTTCCTCGCTGCACTCTCTGAGGTTTTATTCTACACATCATGTATTACTTTCATCACTTAAATTCATTTTGGTGCATTTGACTGGAAAAGGTCATGTAGATCCAGCTCAACCCCTAAATGACAGATCATGCCCACACACCATCAATACTTCAAAGAGCAAGACATTTCCTTGGTTACAATGCATTCATAGGCCAAAAATCACTCTCTGTCCTCAGCGCACCAAACAATCCAGTATGTTGCGGTCATGATTATTTTGGTCATTTTGCTTTCCCCGGCTGCCTAAAACATTAAATTTCTTCCTCCTGCTCCCACTCACATTCCTCCTCCAACATTTCCTTCAGGAAATCTTCTTATGGATGTGCAAAAAAACTGTAGGCACTTATCACATGAAGCACATCATGATGAGAAACACCCACCCTTCTCATGAAGCACCACCTCCCTCCTATCCATCTCCCTGAAGTACATGCCAGTGATCATCTGCAGCCACTCTGCACAAAGCTAAGTAATTCTTCCTTCATGCTGAAACCACCAACAAAGAGCCTCTTTGGCCAGGGAAACAGAGAATACACTGAATCCAGATGCCCAGAACAAGAAGAGGAACCATAATATTCATATGTCTAGAAGCAAATAGTCCCTCTCCATTCCAGAACCCAGACCTGTTTTTTGCAATGACGCAGCATCACAGACCTTCTGACTTCCCATTACTCTCAGTGAATATTTTATAGTGATCAGTCAGCCTCTGAAAACCCACAGAAAATATCTGGCCTGCTGGAAAAGACCAGGTATGTGTGTCTGTCATTTACAACCCTTAAAACCAGCTCCAACCCTTGAACAGTTCCAGGCTTTTGACATGACAGAGCAGGAGCCTCCCCAGTTGAAATCCCTGTGATATTTGCTGTAGCTGATCTCCCAAGCCCGGCTGGTAAGCTCTTGATCAGCAGTAACATGCCAGAGGTAATGGTGGAATGGTTGCCCACTTGGATGGGCACATTCATGCTCCTCTCTTGCAGCTCTGGGCTCTGCTCAAAGATCTGATTGGTCTTTGTCATCCAAAAGCTTTGCCAGTGGCAGTGACCATCCAGTTCTGAACCACTACCTGTTCTCATCAGTTGTTGCTGCCTAGGTGAGCCCTAAAACAAAAATTTCATCAAGTAAAACTGCTTCACGTAACTTCTCCACAAATTTTGTCTCATCTTCATCCAGTATCATTTCCTGTAGCTGTATCACCTCAGTATCCAGTGTCTTTGGAAACCTCAGATGTAAATTCTTCTGCCTGCCCAACTACAAGTGTGTGTGCACAATTCTGTCTATATTAATGAATCTCATAATCATAGCACTTAACAGCATGTCCTCCATCTGCCAAATAGTAATTTGAAAATGGTGCCAGGAACATTAATGGGTGTCAGGAAAGGATGTGAATCACGGGAGCTCGGTGGTTTAATACACTAACGCCTCCAGACCAGTATTCCTGTCATTTTGGGAAGGCATCCCAAAAATTGCTGCCAGTAAATTTGTAGAGTACAGAATAGAGGAAGGCAGCACAAAACCTCAGGATATCTCCCAAGTACTGAGAAAATAGTGTATTCTCAACAAGGGTTGTCTAGAGAAGCACCTTAGACTATGACAAATTAGCAGGGTATTTGATGTAGAGTGTAAAATGTACATATTTATGTACTGAAAAATACCATCCCTGTATAGACATGACCAAAGCTCTAAAAAGGTCAGTGTCTTTTCTATAGATGGCCCAAAGACATCCTTAAAATCTAGAGATATATGTGAGCACCAGAGGGGGAGAAAGCTGCAGCCTGTCTTCCCGATTGGTAGCTGGGATTAAATCCAGAATAGTTGTTTTTCCCCATGGAGCTATATGACTATATTGTGACAGGTACATTATTTGAATCTACTTTGTCATGGTGGGGAGAAACATGTTTCAATTGAACTTCTGTGAGAGTACAGCCTCTCTTTGGCTATGTTAAAATACCTTCTGTGCACAGCAAACACGATTTGAAGCAAAGGTCTGTAGAGAATTAATATTCTAGATAAAGGCTTGGGTTTTGCCTGACACAGCAGCAGGATGAATGGGCTGTTGTTAGGTTGAATTCTTTTCTTGTTAGCAAGCAGGTCTCCCAGTAGCACTTGCAAAGATAAGGAGATCAGATCTCCAAATTCAGTGTGAAAGCTGATCACTAAATCGCGATGGAAATTTTTCTCTTGCTTTCAAGGTATCAGGTAGTGGCCATTATGACAGGCTACTGTGTCAGTTTGGAGACACATAAAATACCCTATTTTCTTCACCCTTAATACCAAGATTGTTGCCACCCCATTAATATGCCCTTTTTATCTTTTCTCTTTCATTTGCTATGTAATGCTACACTTTGCTTTGCTTGGTGTTTTGCTGTGTAACCTACATCCCAAGGAGAACACAAGTGACTCTGGGTCATATTTGTTTGGCAGCAGGTCTGGCTGCAGATCATCATTCCAGTTGTCCATGCAGGATATGTAGCTGCTTGGCATATAACCATCTCTGCCTTGTAAATCTGAGGTCTCCTTTATCACATTGCTTCACAGCAGAGATAAGTGTGTCCTGCAAACACATTTCTGTGCATCTGAATCTTTTTATGGATTTGCTTTGACTGTGTTCCTTCCTTTTTTTGTGTTTGCTTTCCACAGTTATCCTAAGGAACACATTTTCTGGAAGGAATACTCACCAAGTGTGAATCTAGCATGAAAACACATTTCAGACTCATAATAACAGCCACTTACATCACAAAATAATTCCAGAAAGTTACACTCACCCACTTGGGAACAGAAACACATCACATCATCAGAATATCAACATCCCCCAAAGAACCGGCCACAAATGAGACACAAAGCACAGATTATTCCAATAAATTATTTAGCAAATATGTCTGAGCAATAGGTCCATACATAAATATTGTGATCTTTTCTCAGATAATCTGCAAAGATAAATGGTTTAGCTATGTGTCAGATGAATTATGCAGCCAAATACTTGGAAAATAAGTGAGATGCAAACATTTGTTCTTAAAGAAGTCCTTTTAATCAACTAATCCTGTCAGCTTCTGACATAGGAAAAATGGAAAGAGAATGAAGCAGAACAGTTTCTTCCTGAGGAGCATTGATTATGTGTCAGCAACATCCTTGCTTTAAATCTGGAGAAGTCTTTGAATGCTAGTAACTTTCTTAAACCTTTCTTTGCATTTGTAAAATCATACATAGCATCAAGACACTACATCTCAAAAGTTCTGCAGAGATGCTCAAGGTCACAGTCAACATGTTTCTCAGAGAGATTCAAGAAATTAGCCAAAAAGGCATCTCATGCAGCTCCATTTGTTTCCTCTGTTGGATCACAAAATGTATTTTCCTCTTCTTGCACCTTTCCTGAGTTACATCACAGCACCCCACTAAGGAAAATATGAATACATCTAATGACTCTCTCTTTCAAAACCACATTGAAATGCTTCTCCAAGAGAAGCAGCCTGCATCCCCCTTGAGCAATGAAATCTGCCATCTGGTAGGTTTGTTCTTTATAGTCATTTAGAGGATATTAAATCTTCTTTTGTATGCAGAGAATTAGGTGGTGGAGGGACTTGGCACTCTATTGAAGAAAAAAAAGATGGAGAAAAAACAGTTCATAAAGGCATTGTGTCCAGAGAAGAATATTAGAGAGGCATTAAGTAGAAAGACAAAAGGCAAGCTAGCATCAGCTCCTTTGAAAGCTGTAAATCATTCCAACTCCTCGGGTGGTTGGTTAAGTTCATTGTTAGTTGGGTAATTATTATCCTTCCTTAGAACCTAAGCTTCTAAACATATTTTGAAACAAAATCTTCCAAAATGAGCTGCCAGAAAGACCTAATGGTGTCAAGGGGGAGTCGTGGAAAAAATATGTTCAAACAGGGCCTTTAAAGAAACCCGCAACTTTTCATTTATGTAGCTACATTGCTTATCTTTGGAAATCAGGGCTTTTTCAAGCTGTTGTCTTAGGTCACTGAGTAAGTGTTGAAGGTAACAGGTTCCTTAAGGGAGAAGGAGTCTCCAGAGAAGGTTTTGGTACACCTTGGGAACTTTCACTGGCCCTCTAACCTGGGGACTAATGGAGCAGGCTGATGCTTCCAAGTCTGTTGTTTCAGCAGATGCCAGGAATGCTGGCTGGGTGAGGGCCCCTTCTGTGAAGTGGAGGCTGTTGGCAGACTCTTCCAGATGGAGGGATCAGGTAAATCCCAACAGAGAGTGAAGAGCTAGCCAATCTAGGGGCATGCTAGAAATTCAGATTTGTGCAGAGTCTGATTATCTAAAGCAAATGCATTACCGTCATTGATGGCATGGGATTAATTGATTGATTGATTGATTGCAAAGACATCACAGCTTCCAAAACAGGGTACACAACTCTGGAAGGTTTAAGCTGGGCCATAAACCTAAGTTAGATTCAAATTAATTTTATTTTAATGCTGATAGCTGTGGAGGCTTTAAGCATTCAGCTTGTATGTGAGGATACAAGAAAAAGTTAAGAACACGGAGCCAGACAGTGTCTGCACCACAAAGTGTGCAGAATAGCCCTGAAATTGAAACCCACTGTAGCACCTGCACTGGGGAAGTGCCCAGTGCCACACAGAGCAGCCCTGAGCTAAGTTTTCTTAGCAGTAGCAGTCAGGAGTGGCATTTTGTGCCACCCTGTAGTCTTACATTACAAACTCATCCAGACTTGCAGGACACAGCTGGCCCAGCCTCCTACCTGGGACTATACAGTCACCTCAGGGCTCATGTAGGTCAGAAACTCTCTAAAATGGGAATTCAACTGCTCTTGAATCATGGCAAAAATACAAAAAGCCCTCACAAAAATCCTATACACTCCTACGAAGTGCTGACCAAGCACGGGGCAGCACCTACACCACAAAGTGGATCCACGTAAGCCAGCTGGAACAACCAGATGTAAATTGGAGGAGCCCTCTGGCTCACACTGCTACCTGTAGGAAAAAACAACCCTGTAACGAGAAGCAGCAGCAAATTTCCAAACCCCTCCACTACTTCTCCAGATTCACAGTCAGTTTCCTACCAGACTCATGTGTCAGCAGGTCATAAAAAGTTTCAAGTCTCCTTTTCTTTTTCTGGCGTTCTGGAAGAAGTTGTACTAACAATGAGCCACTGCTTGACAGCTCTGAATCCCAAGCTGTTGGGATACAGTGTGACTTCCAACATATTGCTTCCAGCCCCCACCACCCACGGGGAATGGCCTGGCAAGGGGAGAAGCACAGCCTGTTAGGAGGAGCCTTCCACAAAGAGATCCCTTATTCCCTGCACTCATCACAAGGGCAGCACCCACATCAGGCGATGCAAATAAGCCAGTTCAGCTTCTGGCAGGCCAGGAGGTCAGAGCAATGGCAGTAACTTCACACATTTTGTGTGCTGCCTGGCCCAAATCAAAGGATGCGCAACAAGAGATTCCACAGCCAGAAAGGATGGAGGTATTTTTTCACCTTGAACTGCAGCTACGAAGCCATGCAAAGTTAACCCTAGGGGGCTGGAGGAGAAAGAAAAAAACTAAACGCCACCAACTGCTGTGGTTGGATCTGGCTTTGCTCCAAGGTCTGTTGGAGCTGAGATTGATTAAGGATATATAGTATCCTGGAAACAGTCAGTACCTTCAGCTGATTATAAAGCCATTTTAATTGTTTTGCCACCTCCGTAGCAACCATACCCCCAGGCACAGCCTTCAGGAGAGGAGAGGGGCTGTTGGAGGACAGTCCGGAGCCCATAGACCACGGCTGATGATGATGATGCAGTGATTCAGTCAGATAAAACCTTGCTCCAACACCAGAATGGACCAAATTCAGAGAAGGCAGTTAAGCCAATACTGTAATACATGGCAGCTCATTATGATAGCCAACATTTAGCATACAAATTTAAATGGGCATTTGGTATTACAGAGGGAGGCCTCCTGTTACAACAATCTCTGCAGATCTTATCCCACCAACAACCCCTGCCGTGTTGCACACCCACACTGGGGTAGGCAGGGCCACATTCCCTGCACAGCAGCAAGGAATGAAGATGTGTGGCCTTGAAAGCATATCAGGGAGTGAAGCTTGAGGAGGGGGAAAGCATATAAGGGAGGATGGGAAAAGCATGTAAGTAGGAGCTCTGCAGCCAAGGAACAGCAGGTGTTTTAATAAAAAGTAACTCCTCTCTTTCCAGTAAGTTTTTGCTGTCTAATATCAGAGTGCTTTGTGTGATTCTTTATTATTTCTCCAGCCCAAAGCACCAAAAACCCTGGCACCTGAAGCCTCTTTGATTCCCATGCTCGGTGCAGGTTAATACCTCACCTTCCCTGCTTCAAACAGAACCACAGCATGACCAGGTTTTCTGACCCAAACGCCCTTGTATGAGGTGAGAATTGATCCCTTTAGCTGCTGCCTGGTTTGTGAGAGAGCTGATCCTGTCACTGGCCAGCTCGTTTAGGCCTGTTTGGATTGAGGAGCTGTGCTGCCTGGGTTTTCCTTCAGGATATGGAGCCATGCAACCTTTTGTATTATGAGGTGCTTCACAAAACCAGCTTTTAAAATAATCAAATATCTGCACGTGAATTGGAAACTCTTCTTTCCCCTGTCTCTGCAAGGACATTACTCAGTCGAATGCATCCAGAAAATCGAAGGAGTGAGAATTTTCAATCAGGACTGGAGTGATTAAGCAAGGTGAGCACTCACATGCACAGTGAACAACAAGGTGTGACATCTCACAATTCACAATGAGAGGTGTATCCGGGAGGGGCAGCGATCCACAAAAGGGGGAAAGGTGGGAGAAGAAAGGTCAAATTTACAACATTAAATTCACAAGGTTAATAATGTCTTAGCATCATGCATATTCATCTGACTCCTTCACTTCAGCTGAGCCAGCTGTCCCTGCTTCTGACATTCCCCTACAACAGAGGCAAAAGAAATTGGGTTCCTTTTGGTTCCTGTAGCAAAAAAGAGATGCACATTGTATGGCTGCTGTGCAGATGGCCAGTTGCCTCTGCTCAGCTGATGCACTGACTTGTCAAGGCGTGTGGAAACAGCAGGACACGGGCCATGAAGAAGCAAGGTGAGAGCTGCATCTCTTGAACACAGCTCTACAGGCAGATATGGAGAACTGACACACCTGTGTGCAAGTGCTGCTGCAGACATCCAGCTCTGGAAATTGCATGTCCAACCTGGGTGTCTCTGGTCATAGTAACAAGTCAGATTTCGGCTGAGGCTCAAGGCAGGGGCACCTCTTACAGAACAGTGCTAGTACATGGGGACTTGCACAGATCCTTTCCCCAGGATCCTGGAGGAGGCACGTGCATGGGGTGCCAGCCTTGGCCTCAGCATGGGCACTTCTCACCAAGCATCCTGGCCATGGGTTTTCATCTGGATTTGCCTGCAGGATGAGTGTCCTTCCCACACCAGTCTTATCTGGATCTGAAAATGCAACCCCTTTCTCTTGAAGCCAGTAATTATTTCCACGAGATTCATTTAACAAAGGCACCTATCCAATACTTGTGGTCTCCTGGCATAATTAATCACGAAATTAAATTCAGTCTGTGTAGTGTTCAGATCAGTTACACACGAATAACATTGGTTGACTGGCACTTACCCTGTTCATCATCAAGCCTTTGCCATACAGCCTATTTTTAGAAATAGTGGGCTTCAGAAACTACAGTGTGGGACTTCCAGGAGCCCACACAGAGGATATCCCACCCATATCCTCTGCTTTCCCATCTGGGGTCTGATCAAATTGCCCATGGAGCAAAGTGAATTCCCCGCTTGAGACCACAAGGGTTGGAAACACAACTCCAAAATTGTCTTGGAGAGCACCAGGCAGACATTAGTTGCTTCTGAATGTTTACTCTAGCTGCCACAGACACATCTTGAGCCCCACAACACTCTACAGGTCACCGTGGGGGTTGACAGAAGACAGAATATTCCACAGTGCCCCCCGGGCTGGGTGCAGCCTCTGTGTGCCACTGAGGAATATCTGCCACCCAAGACTAAACAGATCCTGAGGTGGAGACAGAAGCTTGTTCTTCTCTTCCTTGGGGCCACGAAACCAAAATAAATCGTTGTTTCCACAAAGCTCAAAATAGCTTTAAACCATTGTTTTCCTTGACAGTAGTCACTGCCTGTCTCTGCTCTCCACCTCGCCTTTTGCAGCTCCTGGTGAAGCAGCTTGGGAAAATGCACAGACAGGAACTTGCTCATGGAGAGTAGAAGTGAAAACAGGGGGAAAGTCCCTTGGAGGAATTGCACTCTCTCCACCAACCTCCCTGCAAGATCCTGGTGCCCTTAGATTCAGGAGGCAGATGCAGTAGCAGCAGTTTCTCTGTTTGGAGAACAGTGGAACAGTGGAATAGCTTGTTCAGCCCCATGTCTGGATCCTGCCCTGTCCCACCCAGCACCTGCACTGCACAAGGGGTACTTCCCTGATGGGACACCTCCCTGATGGGGTACACACGCACCCTAATATCTCCCTGGGGTGCTGGTCCCAGGGACACCTTCTTCTTAAAGGACTTCCTGCAATCCCAATGTTATTGGGAAGTTGGTTTTAGCCTCCACAGGATAAATCTCCCCTCGCAGCTGTTCTGTTCTCAGGCAAGCATAACTCAGGAGTCTGTAGACAAAACTGTCAGAAACAATTGGCCGGCCCATTGCCACGTGGGGTTCATTCTCAGAACACTGAGCTATACAGTAAAACTGTACATTGAATATACAGGATTAAACCAATAGCTATGTTTTATACAGACTTGAAAAAGAGTGTGTAAAAAGCACTCAGTGCATAAAAGCTCCCAGTTCAAGAGCAGCTTCCAAAAAGACCCTAAAAAACTGGTTCTTGAGTGGCTGTTGGGTTGGAACTCATACTCATAACCCCAGCACTGGAAAAATTCCAGTAGATATACTCTCTGTGTAGAGAGTGTACCTATATCTACATATATATCCTTTGGAAGGAGCTGCTTTCACTCCCAAATGGGTTTACTGGGCATGGGCACAGATCCCTCTCATCCACCATCATGGGTGCATGAAGAGCTGACTGCAGCTGTGCCAGCAGTGTCCCACTGCCCTAATCGAATTACCTTCCACCACTGCCCACAGAAACAGGCGGTTTCTTCCCTTAAATCAGCAGCAGCTGACATCTTCACCCCCACCAGCCAAGCATGAATCATCCTGAAATGGAGGCCGAGCTCCTTATTTTCTGACAACTCAATGTTAGATGGAGCAGAGGAGATTGAAGCAGAGGTTACATGTTGCTTCCTTTTCACCTGCAGCTGTCTCCCCATGATGCTCCATGCACCTGTGCCATCCATGCACGCTGGCATTTTGCAGGACCTTGAACAAAAACAAAGGAAGGGTCCCCCCTGACTGACACCCATCTCCCTTCCAGTGCTCCAGCTGCCCCATCGTGCTCGTGTGCTTGTGCTTGAAGTGCCACTCTCGGGAAAAGCACTAAAGGAAAGACCCGTTCCAGCAGCCATGGTCCCTCCTTTGAGCCTGGCAAAGAGGGGACCCCAGGGGTTGCAGGGCTGCAGGCTGGAGCCACAGCTCCCATTGCTGGATGTGCAGAGGGAGAGAGGCAGATCCCTGCTCCTCTGAAAAGCCCATTCCTCCACCACTGCTCCCCAGGCTGCTGCCACCAGTGTGACTTCTGCCACTGCGTGTGTTTTAGGCCTCCATCACCAGCGCCACCAATGCACGCAGAGCTGCAGATGCCCCCTGACAGCCTGTCTCCAGTGAGCCCCTGGCAGGAGGATCCCCTTATCAGAGCCCTGGCAGAGACTGCCTGCCAGCCCCAGCTCTGCAGCCCCTCAGGACAAGGTGGTGAGATGCTGCACACGGCAGAGTGTGTCCCTGCCACGGGCCGGGGATGCAAAAGGGAAACTCACCCCGGTGTGGAGCACCCGCCCCGCGCAAAAAAAGAACCCCTCCAAAAAGACCCCCAAAAAGTTTCTGCCTCCCGCATTCGACGTTTCCTCAGCAAGGACTGCTGCAGGGCGGGCTCGGGACACCCGTGAGCAAAGCAAGGGGAGAGGGGGAACTGCTCCGGGAGAGTGACCCCTCCGGGACCTCCGTCCCGCGGCTGGTGCGCTGTGTGACACCGGCACCGTGCGGGCGTCGGGGCTGGCTGAGGCCGTGCGGTCGCACACGTGTCCGCGGACAGTGCCCCTCCCGCGGGGCGTCTGTGCCGAGCCGAGCCGAGCCGGGCCGGGCCGGGCCGGGCCGTGTGTGCGCCGCCCCGCCGGCGCTGCCGGGGGAGTGGTTTCCCCGCGCTGGCGGCGGCGGGGCCGGTCTGCGGGCGGGGAGGTGCCGCGGCGGCGGTGCCAGCGCCCGGCCCGGGAGGATGCGGACGCGCTGACGGAGCTGCCGGCTCCCCTCTGCCGCCGTGCATGGGCGGCGGGCGGCTGCCGCCTCGCCTCGCCTCGCCTGCCCTGCCGGTGAGCCGGGCCGGGGGCGGGGGGTCTCCGCCGGGCTCGGGGGTGCGGGTGGCGGGGCGGGGTGCGGAGAGGGGAAGAGCTGACACCTGTGAGTGCCCCGCTCGCAGCCCCGCGGCGGCCGGGAGCAGCTCCCCGGGGCCCGGGCAGCGCGCCCGTGATGGAGCCGGCGGTCGGAGCTGGGCGCAAGGGCGGCGGGTCGGGTCAGTGCCGTGCGAGTCGGGTCGGATCGGGTCAGTGCCGTGCCGTGCGGGGCACTGCGGGTCGGGTCGAGTCGAGTCGGGTCTGCGCGGGGCACCGGAGCCCCCCGAGCGGTGCCTTGGGTCGGGGCCGTGCGGGACGGGTCGGCAGCGGGAGCGCGGAGCGGGGAGAAGCGCTCCGGTCCCACGGCCGGCTGCGGGGGAACGGGGGAAGAGGCAGAGGCGGAACGCGCGTCTCTGCCGCGGCTTGTCTCTCCACACGCTTGTTTGTTCGAGTAAAGGGTGTTACGGAGAATTCAGTGAGAAAAAGGGTTCTCGTTTAAAAAAACACCACCCAACTCGTTCGGCAGCCGAAAGGGCTGTGTGAAGGAATCCTGATGAATGAGCACAGCGCTGAGGGAGTTGTTGGTTTGTGGGCTGCGATCGCCTCAGCTATTCGTTTATGCCTTTTTTTTTTTTTTTTCCAAGACAACTTTTGAGGCGAGGAAGCGACTAACAAAGCACAAGTTTAAGACGATGCTTTTGCTTGCAGCCGAACTGAACTGAACACTGAAATCCGGCATTTCCCATCAGGTAGCAAATACCACACATACGATTACTTTTAGAGAATGAAAGAACCTACTTAGCCCTGTAAATGAGGACTATGTTTCACTCTGAGCAAAGGGTGTGAGTATTTTCCATCTGCCAAATGAACATACCGCAAAAATTTTCTTTTCATCTGGGACAGAGCCGTGTTTGTGCATCTCTGAATATGGCTACAGTCGTGGAGGGGACTTGGGTTAGCCTGGATGTAGCGTTAACCCCTCCAGCCACAATAAGCAATACACAGAGAGAAATTTGTTTCCATTAGTCTTTTCCTGACTGAGCTCTTTACTGCAGTTGTACAGTCAGTACAGCAATGAAGCTCTCCTAGCTATGGGTTCACCTCTTACTGAAGGATCCGGAGTTGGTGTTCACACCTGCCCTGTAGCCTCCCTGGCTCACGGCACAATGCCTCCTTATGAGCAGCCTGTAAAGGAAGGTGAAGCGGGGAAATTCTGCCTACGCGCAGCCAGGCTCAAGCTAGTGTTTTCCTTCTCTTAGTTTTAATGAGCAACAAATTTTTTGCCCAGAAAAGAATCCAGCTCACAGCTCAGGATTTTGGTAATTAATACGCCATTTAAAAAACATTTTTTCAGAGTCAACATCATGATTACAAAGAGAAAGCAAGCAAACAGGGAATGACTTGACCCGGTTTTGTCGCTTTACCATTCTAGCCTGATAATTTGTCAATCAGGTGGAATTTCCTCCAACGTCTTTTGTACTTTACTTTAGCAGAAGAAATAATGTACAAATACAGTTACTACTTTCCCTCCCTTCTCACAATGATCTCTTTGTATTAAGCAACAGGCTTTTGCGTAGATCAGGCACCAACCCCAGAGTGCCACAGGCTGAAATTGCTTCTTCTCTCTCATTTCTGAAATTATGCCCCTGTGTTTGAGCCCAGTTAACCATTTCTGTTTTGGAGAGGTTGGTCAGAGAAGCCTTGATCCTTTGTCATTCAAGGCAAGAAAAGCTCTGCCAGGACTTCAAGGAGATCAGTATCTGCCTCAGCAACAGCCCTTCCCTTTGCTTCTCAAACATGCACATTCTCTGGAAAATTCTGTAAAATAATCAAGTTTCTGAATTTTCAGTCCTCAAGGTAAGGCTTTATTGCAAACCCCAGGAAAGCTGCCAACCAGTAACATCCAGCTAGAATGAAGTAGACTGACTGATACCAACAGGTCTTTAAAATCTCATCTCAGTCTTTGTCCTTCTTTGATTGCGAGTCCTCAGGGTCTGGGACCACCTCTCCTTCATGGTTTGGGGAGAGCATGACCAGCCCCGTGCAGACCAGATGCCAGTGCTGGAAGAAGCTGTGGTCCAGCAGGATAATCCTCTTCCCTCAGCAGTGTGAATTGACTGATCCCACAGTGTTTTACCCCGTAGTGCCCATGCCCCATAGGACTAGGAGAAAATAGTCCAACTCCAGCTCCTCCGTTGAGACCGCTGCAGCTTGTGTAAGATGTAACCTGAATTTTGAGCTGAGTTCAGTCTCTGACATGCACACACATAAACTGCCTCTGTGCAAATACTTAGTAGACCTCTAGATCCAGAAGGTGCATATTAATTGGTTGGCAGGAAGACTCACAGCCTTGTTAATGCATATCTGCTTTCAGTGTTAATGACTCATTTAAAAGAAAGCACGCTAAATTTTTGTTTTTTTAGTGATTTCTTTATTTTTAGCTGTGTGTTGTCCTCACCCTCCATCTTCCCCATTCTGATTGTGGTAGGACACGGTGTTCTCATATCCTCCATCTTGGGCTAGGGCAGCTTCCCATGCTTGGAAATTCAATTGAGGTGATGGAGTTTTAATTCGTGGAGAAAACCAGCTGCATCTCTGGTGTTAGGTTGTGATATCGTGACACCTGTGGCTGTGCTGTTAATTGCCAAGAAGGAATATTAATAGCCACTTCATTGTCTTTGTTCTCTTAGGAGTCTCTGGTGGGTTCTTGTTTGCTTGTTTTCTAAAAATCTTTCCACTTTTGCTTCATTTGCCTTACCAAATTCTCTGCTAAATGCTCAATATTGTATAATGTTATAACACTGATAGCACTGTATTCTAATTTCCCCAAAGTTACAAGGAAAAATCTAATTTGTCTTTTAAGTAAATACTGTTCTATCTGACTGCACCTAACCTCTTACCCTACTGTGTTACCTAG
This sequence comes from Eopsaltria australis, assembly GCA_034509425.1. Classification (NCBI taxonomy): domain Eukaryota; kingdom Metazoa; phylum Chordata; class Aves; order Passeriformes; family Petroicidae; genus Eopsaltria; species Eopsaltria australis. The sequence continues at coordinate 3,868,284 of JAVTVJ010000012.1, read as the reverse complement.
AAATGAGAAACCTCCTACCCTGCTATCTTACCTAGTATTCTTTCAGGGTGCCAGAGAGACATCAAACATTTTGCAACCCATTTCCCATGACATTTCCATCTGAGAATCGTGTACTCTGTGTTGATGCTCTAAGATGTTTTTTCCCCACTCCCCTGCTTGAATTCAGAACTATCCAAGAATACCTAGGGAATGGTGGAAAGAAGCACGGGAAACCAGTTTTAATCTGTCGCTGATTCCCACGGGAGCTGCAAGGTGAGGGACAATTGTGGCATGAAATATTAGGGATGAGAGAATCATCATTTTCCAGAGCAGGTCCCAGAAACAAAACCATTTCTTTCTAAAAGCCTTTAGTAAGGGTTGCTCTGAGTTAAAAGGAATAATATAGTTGTTTGTAAGGTGCTGGCTTCGTAAGGTTATGGGAAATTAAAGCCTATGCAGAATCACTCTGCTCAATATAGGTGTTTCTGATCCCAAAAGCAGATCAGATGAGAGATGTATTTGCACAGCAAGTACCAGAAGAGATACCTCTAAAACATTTAACAGCTGGTTGAGGCTTATCTCTAATTTTGATTGGGTGTTTTCCTAATGAGTTCCTCTCACATCAATTAGCTGTTGAATCTGATGTTAAAAAAATAAATCCAAACTTTCTCTTGGCACACGGTTTCATGAGGGCTCTGTGGAGATTTCCACGATATCGAGGTCTACCAGCATTCAGAGGAGCTGGCTTAGTCATTCTTCCCATCTGCTCTACTTCTTTCTCCCTCTGCTGCTCTACACATGCTTCCTGGCTGTCTGCTCCCATTCCCTCTCTCCAAGCATCCTGTCTGTCTGCCCCCCTCCTCTCCTGCCGTACCTATCCCTTGTGGCATCTTCCGTGAGGAAGCTCAGGTAGTTTAGTGCTGAGATCAAAGAGCTGAAATAAATGAGCTGCTTTAAAGCAGCCAGGAGAAAAGAAAAAGCAAAAGGAGGAATCCACCAAGGAAGCACCCATAGCAAGCAGCATTGCAAATATTTGAAAAAGCTTTGAGTTGAATCACCCCCAAATCATGAGATTGCTTTAAAAATTGTGATAGTTAAACACAGGCACATTTTAGTTCTTTTTACTTCTTCTTTGACCATTTGTGAATCTAGTTTTTATCTCCGTTTTGACAAGAAGAACAGTAGGAACTTGGGCAGCTACAGCAAACTGGAAAGCTGAGGTTTGTATGTAGCCATGGCGCTCCAGGATCCGGGGACGTAAGAAGAACAGTGGCTCCCCAATGGCTCATTGTGCAACCCCAGGAGTCGAGGAGGCTGAGGTAGAGTCATCTGCCAAGCACTGGCCCTTTGCAAGCCTCTGTTTTGTAGTGTTGGGAGTCCACACATGAGTGTCTGAGAAATTCCTCAGGGTGATATTTACCCCAGTACCTTCTTTGGAGCAGGAACAGTAAAAACTGTAGCTCGCCACGAAGTTAGCGGTGAGAGGCAGCGCGGTCTGGAAATAGCAGCCTCCTACCTCTTTTCGCTCTCCCAAACTACGTGCTGTGTCTCATGCTGAAATGCCTCAGCTCCTCCACTTTGAGAGTTGTTTCATCTCGCTGCTTCCTGAGAGAGATCGACATCTTCTGTGGAGCACACGCTGCCGAGGAGAGGAAGGCAGCTTTGGCCTGCGGAGAGCAGAACTCAAGTACTGCGTGGGTGGCCGAAGACAAGAGCTTCTGAAATGAGGGAACAGAACAGATCTCTAATCTCCAGACTCTGACACATATCGCACTTTTCTCAGTTGCTTAGGAAAGAGATTTGCATCCAAAAAGAAGTGGGAGGTTTAAATGGGAGTTCATACATTTATCTTCTGTGGTCCATGCGGTGATTTACATTTTGCTAGTCCGATGGAATCCACAACACTTCATAAAGTGCATCCATTACAAATGTCCAACCAAGGGAAACAAAGACCCTGTCCAAGTTCCTACACGCAGTGTCCCAAAGCTGAGCTGAGTTCCAGTCAGGAAAGCTGGAGGCTGTGGGGTGTCACTGAGGTAAGTGTTAGTTTTGGGTTGTGCCAGGCTGGTGAAGTTCCTGTCCCACCCTCGGCAGAGTACTGGGCATGGTCCTGCCTGTGGATGGCCCAGGCCTCCTGTGTGGTTCTCAGCCATAGCTCCATCCTCCTAGGACTGGAAGAAGACTGAGATATGAAGGAGTTGGAGCCACAGAAGCACCTGGCCATGGAAAATGCCGCCTGATGTTCCTTGGAGGGACATGAACCTTCTTGTACCATGTGAGCTGCCCCTTCATGGCTTTGTCCACCACCACAACTGTAGCTCTGCTGTCGATCGCCCACTCCTCCACCCTGGCTGAACTGCTCTGCTGGACCCTGGCAGCCTGCTCTGCTGCAGCAGAGTGGCCTGAATAAGGCACCCTTTCTTCTTCTGGGTGGAAAAACCTCCTTTGACCTGTTTGTTTATTGGGACTGAGCAGGGTTTCCTGTGACCCATTGAAATTTTCCACTCTGCAAAACGCAAGCAACAGACCATGGCTTCTCCCACCTAACACCATTCTTATGCGTGCCCTCTCCCAATTTTCCTTGTAATCAGTAGCAGGGGTTTCTTTTTGTAGCACACACAAAGGCTCGACTCCTTGAATGAAGAAAAGTTTGCATTTTCCCAGGGGCTGTGGTGGGGTGAGGCGGGTGCCCAAGGCTGAGCTCGGGTTTGTTTGCAGTGGTGTGTGAGTCAGTGGAGTCGCGTGTGCTGCGATTGCACCCGAAGCTCTGTCCTTGCCGCGCTCCTGGGCACGAGGCTGAGCCTGCAGAGCCACGTGGGGGGGTCTGTCCAGCACAATTCAAGTACAGGGCCAGAAAAGCCCTTGGGATTGACCCATTGAAATAAGGAGGGGAGGGCTCCCATTTCCGCCGTGCCAGAAAAATGATAGATTTGCAAGTGTAGCAGTGGTTCAAGGCCAATTTCTGCCTCCTATCTACACTTTGTTAGAAGGTGCACCTTCAATGTGGTATTGTTAGGCTGTTATCATAATATTTCCATGAGTGCTCAGTGGAAAGTGATTACTTTGGGAAGCCTGGGAAGGGAAGAGGGTGTCCTGTAGTCCCTGCTAATCTAACAGCCGCCCTGGCATCCTGAGGTCAGCTCTCACTTTGCCACCCGGTTGCAGCACTGGGGCAGCTCAGGGAGAAGGGGTGATGTTTTCAGAGCAGGAGGACTCTCTAAACAGAAGTGCCTTAATTTTGGAGGTGCTGCTGCGTGTGGGGCTCAGAGCCTCTGAAATTCTGATGCTCCTTTATCAAGTGGGCTGCTAGAATTGCAGCCTGTGGCCAGTTCCTGTTTCTGTTTTGCCCGATAAAGCACGCTTGCTTTAAAAACATCTACTTTGCAATTCACAGTGGATTTATCCCATGGAGAGGCCTCGGCTGCTGTGTCTGGTGGAATCCTCTGCCCCCATGGAGAGCAGACTCAGGAGAGACAGCCTGGCTGGGCTTCCCATACACTCCAGCTGACCAGAGCTGCTGCCCAATGTCCTGCTTCTGCTCTGGCACCAGTTGTTGTCCTGTGGGTGGTGAGACTACCCCACTGGGACAGCCTGTGTCCTCAGGCTGTAGAAACTCCAAAAAGGCAGTTTGCTCCAGATGCTTTCCAAAGTGGAAGAGAAGCCCAGAGAGCACCTTTCAGTGCCTGGTCTTGTGACCCATGCCACCAGCACAGGTGGAAGTTCATCCCCTTGTGTGAGCTGAGGGCCCTTCGTCTGGGCAGAGGGGCCACCACTGAAGCATTCCTTGGTCTCACTAGTGAAAACTTGGGAAATCATAGGATTTCCTTGCTTGATACTATGGCTTCTCAAGAGCCAAGACATGACCAGCTCATTGGGGTAATCCCTAAATTAACTGTTCTTTGCTGGGAGGTACAGCCAGGCTCTGCAAGCCCGCACAAGGGGTGGCCAGGCAGTACCACTAGTCTCTGAGAATTGAGACTTGACTTGGTTCCTGTTAATGGCAGTACAGCTGTGTTGGTGCTCCTGCAGCCAGAGAAAAAGCTGGTTATCAAACTGAGGCAAAGGAGGGCAAGTTATTCTGGCGGCAGAAGATGGGTGGGTTGGAAAAGGGTGCATTGAGCAAATGGACGCCAGGCTGGAAAGCAGCAAAGGTGGGTAGAAGTAAGAAGGGACAAGAAGAGATAACCAGAGAAAGGCTTTAATTGGGTAACTTCCAGATGGTTTCCATTGTAGTAAAAACTCTTTGCATGGTCTCAGTAGCTGTGCCTTGTTTTTAAAAGATTAAGGAAGGGGTTTAGTTTATGTTTCCTCTGTTGTCAGACAAAGAAGGTAATCACATCTATTAGGTAGGTAAAGTGAGTATTTTAAGAGAGTAAATGCATTGTGGTAGTTCTGTACACTGGAAACACTGAACTCTACAACAGTCTTGGCTGGGAAGAAGTTTTTCTGGATTTAAATATGGCTGTGGTACTGGGAGAAGGGACATTTTCCATGCTGTGGTCCTGAAGTGAATTTTTTTTATTACAGGTTTCAAGTAGCTGAGTACCAGGGGCTGACATCCCCTGTCCAACACTGCATGCACCATAGGACAGAGTTGCCCAAAACACCAGAGAGGGGATTGGGCTTGGGTTAGTTAAATCCAAAGTCCTTTGCTGAGACTGGAAAGCAATGGATGTGGGTTTAATTAATTCAGTACTGCATGGGTCCTTGTATACCACTAACCAATCATCTGAAGATAACTCTAAATAGCAAGTGGCCTGACTTGGATTCCAACCAGTGACCATGTGGTGCCTAGTTCCTTATCTCTGACACCCTTTTGTCTCTCATTGACAGGTGACTCTGTGTAATAATTGTTCTTTTTACATCCAGTCTTTTCTGAAGGAGACACTGAAGGTAGACAAGTTTGAGCTGAATTTTCATAGGTTTAATAACAGCAGCTTTGTAATGGGTGGTGGGATAAAAATCTTCCCAGAGCAGTGGATAGCATGGTATCAGGTGCTCCCTTGTTTTTGTAAGAGACAGGCATTGAGTGTAGTCACGAATTTTTAAGGCACAAAACATTAGCCTGTCTGAAGTTGGTTTGATCATTTGTTAGGAAGGAGAATTGCCAGACAAGAATTAAACCTTCTGAATTGAATCTTGGGGATGGAGAAGTGATTTCCTGCTTCCCTAATTTTCAATAAGCGTGGCCTGTGGCACGAGAAGAAACTCCAGAATGCAATACACAGTTTTTCCTCTGTCACTGTTTTTGAATAAAATCAGTGTGCAGTTAATCCAGTGTTATAAATCTTGGTGGGAAGGCTTCTAGAGCAGGTAGATTGGTTTAATCATTTGGGCTGGAATCCAAACCACTGGAGGATATAAAACATATACACTAGTGCCATTCACTTCACTGAAAACACCTTTTTCCCATTCAAGGAAATAGCTGTGGCTGGCATGAATATATATTTGGAAAGCTGTAGGGCTAAACAAATTTCTCAGAAAATCATCTCTGGCCTAGATACTGACTATATTTACACACTGTAGCTCCTGAGGCTCATCAGCTAAGGCTTTCTGACAGACAAGTCATCAGGAATCAGTGATTCACCCTTTGAAATGGTGGGATCCTCACCTCTGCTCTGCAGGCTCCCTGTCTTGATACCAGTCAACATATTAACCTTCAGATTGGAGTAGATCTTTCACCTTTCACAAAATCACTTCCCCTGTGACTTCTGAAAGAGCCATGCAGTAATGCAATGTTAACAGATCCTTCTCTGAGCATATGTTGTCTTCTTTGTGTCTTGATCAGTAGAACTGTGTCTCACTAAACAAACTGATCCTGCCGAATAAGGGAATGCATTTTTTATTTTTCCAACCATCCGTACAATTTCTGTATGGGAGGGTTTCAGAGTGTCCCAGTTTCAGCAGTTTTTGTGTAACTCACATTAAGGAATAAGGTTTAGCATCACAAAGAGCCAGATTGTGAGGTGTTTCAGCTGAGAGCTTTAGGTGGCTTTGGTACATTAATTGCCTCAGTAACTCACGAGGTGCTCTGTGAGCTTCGTCCCTTGCGAGATCAAATCCCATCTTGCACAGAAAATGATACAGACCTTAACAGTGGGAGTTTCTGAAGCAAGCTTCTGGTAGAGCTCTTTCACACCAGTGCCTGCCAGTGTTGTCCCTTTGGTCACAAGCTCTGACCCTGCTGCATTGTCTCTTCCAGGCACTTCTAGTATTTGACTGAGTTTGCACGGCACTTCATCAGCGACGCAGACACCTGCAGCAAGGACAGTTTTTGGAAGTGACACCCGTTGATGTGATTGAAGGTAGTGTGCTCTCTTCTGTCTTTGCCCTGTACTTGCTGCTTATCCTCCACAGAGCCTCATGCTCTGGCCTGGTGTCCCCTTTGCTGCCTGTCCTGGCTGGGGAGGTGAGAGCAGGATCAGTTCAGTGCATGTCTGAGGATCCCTCAACTGATCCTTGCTTCAGGTAACAGCTCTTCCTAACCATGGCTCAGCTTGTCCCATAAAATGTGTTTGTGCCCCTGTCCTTAAGGAAATATTTCCTTGCATCACATGACCTGACTGTTTTCCATAAGTGCTGCACATTTTTGAGTCCTGAAGCTGGTCTTCATTCAGACACTGTTTTTTCCCCCATGAATTTCACAGGTCAGTTTTGCCCTTTGTTCAAAACCTAAAATAAAAACGTGTGCATTGTTTCTGAGGCCTTTCTCATGGGAGGTGGTTTAGCACTTGTCAGGCTGTATATTGCTCTATATGCAATACAGATACTGCACTTGTTAGTGCCATCAGCAGCTGCAGAAAGTGATCCCTGCTTTTGCTCCATGCCTCTGGAAAAAGATCAGCATAGTGTGGGGTCCTGAGACTGTGGCACTTTAGCACTGCATTTAAGATAATCTCTAAATGTAGTTTTCTCACAGAAATGCAAGAACAGATTTTGCTTCCCCACCCCCCCCCCAAAGTGGTATATTTGTGCTTAATTAAACCTAGGGGAAGTAATGTATCTCTTAATTCACTGACACAAGAATTTTAAGGTTCAGAGTAGATGACTCATCCACCAGAACAGAATTTATCCTTTGTTTGTAAATGCTATTTATTGCCTTGTTTTGCATCACTATGGCTACTGTATGTCATTGGTGATACCAGCATCTATCACACATAAAATGAATTCAAGACTGAATTAAAGAGCTGTAGTTCTTATAATTGTTTGTATCAGCCACTTTTCAGTTGTATGTCACTCAGTACAACTCACGTAAAAGCAGCACTAAAAGTGGCTTAATATTTTCCATCAACACTGGCTGATAAGCAAAAAATTGTCCCATGCATAAATGTTATCACAGTTTAAAAAGCCCTAAGCAGCACCACCAAGCCCCTTGTTCAGATGATATGGCTTTATAAACACCTCAGTGATGTCCCACAGGTGATTTTGAAGTTTCAGGGAACTGATTTGCAGTGGCATTCTCAATTATTTTACATCTAGTTATTTTTCCTGTTAAAGACCTATTTAAGCTTGTTAGAAACATCACTGCTTTCACAGCCCATATAGATTCTTCTGCTTTCCTTCACCGTTTCGAAGTGGAGACTGGGAATAATTAATCTATTCCAGTTAAAGCCTAATTATTTTGCCAATTGCATGGCCCCACGTTCTATTCTGAAACACATCAAGTACAATCACTTCTGCCATCCTATTCAATCAAAGCCTTAAGTTGCACAGATTTTCTGAAATGGCCTGGGCTTCAACAGCTTGGGAGCTGATTCACTGAGGCATCTGCTGCAACACTGGCAGGACTGTCACCATTTCTCCAGCCCAAATCATTTGTCTTTGTCGTTTACAAATAATCTGCAGGGTATAATGTGGTCTTAGGGAAGCACGGAGCCCATTATTGCTCAATAATAGAATTTTGTGAGGTCTTAACATCTTTGAGCTCATATGACACATTTGACAGTGCATCTGTGGATGTATATCTCTCATTTCCCATGGAACAAGGACAGAGGAATATTTAAACATTTGCAATGTATTGAATGCTAAAATAAACCAGCCAGCTATGAGTGACTGCAGGAGTCTGCTGCTGGCTACCAGGGACCAGCCCCCAGGACACACAGCAGTGGGGCATGGCTTATCTGTGCTTGCCAAGACTTCATAATACCAGCCCCACACAAAGCCTCCAAGACTATTTCCATCTAGACACAGACTTCCTCATTTCCTTTTCCCTGCAATCCAGGACAGCTGGGCATAGGGTGCTGAACCCCAAAAAGGATGCCAAAAGAAAGATGTTCATCTTGGACATGCTCAGAGTGGTGGGCCCAGTGCTCCTCCAGGCTCACAGCTGGGTCTGGCTAACACAGGCTGTGAAACCCTGCAAAACAACTCTTCCCAAAGAGGTGGGCTGGGAGAGGGTGGTCCTGCTATTGCCCAGCGTGGGCATTCCCAGAGGGGCAGCAGGAGGGGTGGAAAGGGTCCCTTTGGGAACAAGGAAGAGACTGGGACCAGAGAGGGGAAAAAAGGCAAGAATGGAATGAGTAGCAGGGGTGATCAGAGGGAGGAGATATCAAAGAGAAGGGTACTTTCCTTTTGGTCCACGGGGACATGTCTGTTCTTTCAAGTGCTGTCTCAGGTGGCAGGAACAGCTGGCAGAGCAGGGCCCACAGTCACCACTGCTGGGGGGGGTCTCCCGTTTCCAGGTCACTGCTCCCTCAGTGCTGTTGTCCACAGGTGTCCAGTGGTATGGCCTGCTGGATGCTGCAGGAATAAAAGCATGTGTCCAGAAAACCTATGTATTTTACTGATTAGGTGGTTTGGGCTGTCCCTGGGGAGAGGTACAGATCCAAGCAAGGGCCAGGAGCTCAAAACACTCTTCCTAGCAGGCAGAATCTGTCCCTTTTCTTCTGTGCCATGGCTCAGGGAGGATTCAGGCTGTGTAGGCTGCAGGGTGCTCAGATTGGGAGTTTGGTTCAGCCTTTTGCTGGCTTCCAGAGCCTGGTTCTGCTCTCCTGTTCTCTGTATGTACCAGGAAGTGTGTGAATTAATTCAGTGTTGGTTGGGTCCAAGGCTGGCCCTTCAGGGCTTTTCCCTAAACTGATGAACGCCTACGGGCTTGGGTCCTGGTCCACAGCTGAGCTCAAGTGTCCCATGGTTCTGCCAAGCTTTTTCTTAAATGTGATGCAGTGGGAGTGAAAGTCTCTGCACTGTGCTGCTGCTCCGTGCTACAGCTAATTAAAGTCATTGTGAAGGGTTTCCTAGTTTCACAGATACTGTAAAATTTGGTTCTGTGGGGTAATGGGTAATGTAAGCCTGAAACAAGTTATCCTTAAGATGTTTTAGTTGGCATTTCTCAGTAGGTGCAGCCTTTACAAAGAAGGCTTTTGTGTGTGCAGCAGGGCCAGAATTAATGGCAGCATTTAGTCGTGCCTAAAGCAGTGTTTGCTGTGGCAGGTGGCAGGGCAGCCTAATGGATGATGCCTCCATTCTGCGTGCTGCAGGAGGCTCCAGCAGCCACTGACTGCACTACCTGATGAATGCCAGCTAAAGAGAGTGAAAGCCCCACGCCAAATCTCTCCAGGACTGATGTATTAACATTTAAAATTATCATGGTCCCTTCAGCTCAGAGTGGGTCAGGCTCTGTTTGCTCCTACATGCTTAACATGCATTCTGGAGATTTCAGGCATCCTGATTTTCCAGTGGAATGCTGTATCTGTGAATGGCAGATGTCAGGAAAATCCCAATGCCATAGAGATGTGCAGCTGCCCGGGCATGGGCTGGGCTGAACTCTGCAGCTCTGAGCTGCAGCCGCCTCTGTCTCTGCTCTGGAATGCTGAAATGCCCAGCAGAACCAGGTGAGCTCTGGCTCTGTCTCTGCTCTGGAATGCTGCAGTGCCCAGCAGAACCAGGTGAGCTCTGTCTCTGTCTCTCTGCTCTGGAATGGTGCAGTGCCCAGCAGAGCCAGGTGAGCTCTATCTCTGTCTCTCTGCTCTGGAATGCTGCAATGCCCAGCAGAGCCAGGTGAGCTCTGTCTCTGTCTCTCTGCTCTGGAATGCTGCAATGCCCAGCAGAGCCAGGTGAGCTCCGGGGCCAGCACTGGAGTGCCTCAGGTGCCAAATCTGTCTCTCTGCTTGCCCATGCAGAGCCAGGTGAGCTCTGTCTCTGTCTCTCTGCAATGCCCAGCAGAACCAGGTGAGCTCTGTCTCTGTCTCTCTGCTCTGGAATGCTGCAGTGCCCAGCAGAACCAGGTGAGCTCCGGGGCCAGCACTGGAGTGCCTCAGGTGCCAAATGGCACAGGGTGATGCTTAATGGGCACATAAGCACCTTTGGTTCTTAAGTCCCCCATCTAAATGAGATTTAGATGCCAAACAGTCCCTGATGCATTTGAAAGTCCCACTCAACACCTCTCTGAACACTCAGGCAAGTAAAGACTACTGAAAATCTGGTCCTTAGACACCAATACAGCTGGTGTGTCTGGAATTAACAGCTTAAAAAGAAGTGCTGGCTCATGACTAAATGGAAGAGACATCTGGAAGAGCAAATATTGAAGACATTACGAAGAATCAGAGTAAGAATTTAATTCAAGGCTGATATTTCCACCAGTAACTTATTTTGGTCAACAGATGCAATTTCTGAACTCATGTATCAGTAATAAACTGATTGCTGATAACATTGGAGGACTCCAATTTCCAGCTGATGACTCTGGGAGTCTGTGGGGGTCGTCTCTGCTGTTCCAGGGGCAGCTGGGGGTTGATGCCCTGCTCAGCATCACAACATGCAGCAGTAACAGCTGGCTTGGAGGCCAAGGAAATATTTTTTGATTGTTTATGGAGGACAGTGTAACACAATTATTTTGACCAATATGAAAAGCCAGTACCTTTTGTTAAATCATCTTTGGGGCCAAAGCTCAGAGCTGAGGTGTCCCATTCTGTTTCAATACCCACAGCATGACAGAGGTGATGAACACCCGAGAGCCGGTGATGGAGGAATTCGCACTCAGCCAGACTCCTGAGGAGGAAGGAGGCCCTTCAAGCCAGGTAACTCCAGCAGAATTGAAAAGTGTCCTGAGTTGCTTATCAAAAGCCATTTAATGTAACCAATAACTGTCCTTAGGGTAGATGTTGAATTGCAGAGCGCTGCTGCCAGAAGAACAAGCCCTGAAATACGTGTTTGATCCTACGTAGGTTCTATTATTAGAAGTTAAGAGTTTGGCTGAAGTGTTTAGTGGGGTGCCAGGTCTGCAGGGCACAGTGACAGCAATGCCCAGATCCTGCAGGGCTGCAGGCACAGAGGCTGTTTGTCACCAAGAGTTCAGATCTGAGCAGCTACTGTGCGATGAAGACATCCAGCCAGAACTGTGCCAAGCTTTCATCCAGCCACCCTTGAAATGAACTGAGTTTCCATAGGCTCAGAGGGAGCTCCCTTTTTAGAACAGAGGCCATTTGAAATGATTGGGTGAATCACAGAAATGGCTGTGGCATCACAGCAGCACCACTGGTCAGGGCCATTTGCTGGCAGGCGCAGGAGCCTTTTCAGTCCCAGGCGGTTGCACACACCCACTCAGGCACCACCCGTGGTGTTCATTGCAGCAGGGGGCATCACGATGTCCCAAACCCCCCTTGTGGCAGCCCCCACATCGCAGTTGGCTCTGTGGTTGTGCTCGTGACTCTGTGTCACCACCAGGGACAAACCACATCATCTGTCCTGGTGGACCTGAGCTGTCTCTCAGCACAATGTGTAACTCAGAGAACTACTCTAGGAGCAGCCTGTTGCAGGTGACAGTCTAGCATTTGGAAGCCAGGGAAGTCAGAAATTTTGCAGATTTCTTTTGGATCACTTGTGCATGTAATGAAAGGCTTTGTGCATTTCAAGAGCGTACCACGGGCTTGCCCATGGCTCAGAGACTGCACAGGATGGATCCTGCTCACTTAAGGAGCACATTTCTAGTATTCTTTATCTTCTCCTTCTCTGCTGAGTTCCAAGTTTTCAGTGTTGTGTTAGTCTATGCTGCCCAAACTCTGTCCCAGCCCTGACTTCACCTGTGTATTTAGGGCTGTCCTATGGTGTCTCTGATCATATGCTCCGGAGTTTTTCCCCCAGCTACTCTACTTTTTCCCTCTGGGAGAAGGTGCAACCATCCACATTTTAGTGATAGCCACCTGAGGCAAAAAAAAAAAATCAAACAGAAATGAGATGTAGCACAAACTCTGTGACTCAGTGGGAAATGTAGGTTCCTTCCAGCAACTTCCAAGCACTCTGTCCAGGAGACTGGTCCTTCTCTTCCTGCAGTCTCCTGCCCACTCATCACACGCTCCAGCTTCTGCAGAAAAACACAGCAAGGCCCAACAGGCAGCTCTGCTTCCTGCCAGTCCTGACTCATTCCTGGAGGGACATGGTAAATACTGGGCTCTGGTGGAAAAAAAAATTATGTGCTTGGTGTGAGAAAAGACCATATAAGAATGACACAAACAAAAATAGTCACAGCTGAGGCCACACAGGTGCCTTTCCTAAATTTTCTTGCAGCTGTAATAATCATCTCTCAGCCCATTTTTAGGTCTCTCTGTGTCATTTCCTTGGGCTTCAGAAAGCAGATGAAAAAGCAGGATTTTTGTTGTATTGCATGGCCCATGCAGGGGTTGCCAGCAGGCTTGGGGATGGGGTGGCTGTCACACAACCCTCTGCCACCCCAGCAGGCTGCACAATAGCCAGGGAGGAGGTCACTGTCACCTGCCTGTGCAGCCATGGGAGAAAATGCAGCAATTTGCCCACGATTTTATGGCTATTTTCTGCCAGCTGAGCCGTGAGGCTGAGGGAGCTGGGCTCCACCGTGGGTCTGCAGAGGAGGGCACTGCTGCTCAGGGTCCCTTCCTGCTGTGGACCTGTCCTGCCCAAGGAGACCTTGCCTCATATTTGGTTTCCAAGTAGCAGGATTGTATTAGCCACTTCTTAAAAATTCCTCCCAGTCAAGACAGCTGCCATGGAAATGTCTTTCCAAATTATGAACAGCTCAGGAGAAGCCTGTGTAATGGGAATTTGGGCAGCTCTTTTCTGACAGGCAGAATCAGCAGCATTGCTTGGTCAGGATGAGTTATAAACTGTGGGTGCAGTTCAGGTGGCATCAGAAAGGTTTGCCTTCAGTGACTCACTTGGTCTAATTGTACTGAAGGGGCTTTCTCACAAAAGAAATGTTTTGCCTGATTGTGTCTCATAACACAAATATGCAACATTTTTCACCTTGGTATAGGTTTGCAAAAGGTATTGAATCCCCATGACATTACCATGGGGAGAAAGGGTGTGAGGGTGAGGGTTATTGTCCTTCCCCATCTTAAGAAGTCAGATATGGGCAGCACAGCAATGTTAAAAATGTGCTTGCTGCTTCCTAGATGCACAGCCCTTCCTGAGGTTTTGCCTCCCCATGCCAGCTCTGGTGCCAAGTGGGACAGCTAAACCCTCATCTCTTAGGGAGTGCAGCTGCTGAGATGAAGGAAGGTTGCAAAAGCCACGGAGCAAACACTGCCAGTGGGTTCTGGCACCCCCAGACCCCTGTGGGTTGTGCCCACCTTTGTGGTGTTTAGGGAATATTTCTGCCCGTGCTCACAGCAGGAGCTGTGCTGAGCCTGACTCTCATAACCAGCAGGTCTTGATCAAGCAGAGACCCTGATCCAGTGGTGAACATGTTGCAGGTGTGTGGGGAGGTTCACAACAGCCCACAGCAAACCTGTGGCAGTGTCTGAAGTTAAACTGGGATCATTCCTGCTCTCAAGTCCTGGTTCAGTCCCCTCACATGCACCTTGATTTTGTTGTTAGAAATGAAACGCAATGAAATAAAATAAAACCCAGCTAGCATGGAGAGATTTGTAGCTTGTTAGTGCAGGTATGTGGAAGTGGGAGAATACAGGAGAAAAGGTTTCAGTGAAGCAACAATAGAGTTTCTTATGGTAATGTCCTGGAGGAGCTGGTATGATTTTTCCTCTGAAAAAAAAACCCACCAGAAAAAAAACCTGATTCAAAACAAAGCACCCTGAGAGATTTAAGTGATCCAGCTATGTTGAAAACAGGAAAGCACTTTTACGTGTTACAATATCCTTCACTAAAAAGCCCTAGTTCAGCCTCAGGCTCTAAGCACTGTGTAGTGTTTGACCTGCAGCTTCAATGTGACAAATGAAAATAAATAGCTGGCACCATCCTCTCTCTGTGTAAAGATGTTCTCTGGGGCTACCTGTTTTTCATGAATGCATCATAAATACAGTGTTTCACATTGCAGAAAATAGCTCTGCACAATGGTGGCTTCTTAATAAACTGTCACTGCAAGAAAACATGAATATCCTATCAGAGCTAAAGGACAGCAGCCAGAAGGACTGCAGCAGCCTTACAGCAATGACTTCTGTGTCCCAAAGCCCCACGAGTGGTTGGCAGCATAACAAATTTTGTCTCCCCAAGTCTCCATTTACATTGCTCATGTCAGATCACACAAGTTAAGGCAATCATCTCCTCAACACACAGGCAGAGTGGGTTCTTTGCTCAGGCAGGGACAGCATGTGCAGGGGAGAGTGTGCTGACATCCACAGCCCCTCTGCACCATGCTTGGCCAGCAAGGAGCTGGGCTCAGCTGCTTTTGAAATCCTCCCTGTGCAGGGCTGTTGTTCTGCACCAGTTGGAACAGGACTTTTTAGTGGATGTGCGAGTGCATGTCAAAAGTAGAAAGGACACACTCTGCTTGCTCTGAGTACACATCCCTGTGCAGAGCTTTGATCTACATTCCCCAAATGTCTCCCCAGGCCTTCCCAGACTCACGTGAGAAGTACCCCAAGCTGTCCAAAAGACTGCCTTCCATCGTGGTGGAGCCAACCGAGTCCGGGGAGGTGGAGAGCGGGGAGCTGCGCTGGCCTCCTGAGGACCTCAAGTCAGCAGAGGACAAGGGTCTTCATGGTGACCAGAGAGTCTGTGTCCAGCAACAGCAGCAGCAGATGGATCTGGAAGGTCTGAATGAGTAATTTGCATCCTTGTTCCCAATAGGAAAGCAGCTGTTTCAGACCATGCTGTGCACTGAAGTTAACAGAGCCAAACAACTGTAGGTACTTGAAGGTGCCCAGAAAATACCTGCACTGGAGAAGTCCTGTGGTCTGAAATTTTTGTTGTAGCTTTTGAGCAATGGTGTTTTCATCTGCATCAGCCACTCACATGGCCAGCAGGCAGCCAGTGCACTGCATGTTAGCAGGTCACTCTCAGGAGCAGTAATCCTGGTCAATAGCAGGTACCTACCCCTGTCTCCTAGCCTGGCAGTGAAGTGTTTGACAGCTGCACGTTTTCAAAGCATCCTGGTGTCTCAGGGGTGTGTCAGTGCAGCAGGAACTCACAAACACCTGACTAGCAGTGTCACTGTGGGGTAAACATGGGTAAAGGTAAGACCTTGTCTAAGAGTAGCTTGCACAGGAAGTGCTCTAGTTGGAAACTGGTCTATTTATTTCCTCTTTTTTCATCTCAGTGCTGTCCTTTTCTCTTGTAGAGTGGCCCAGTTTCCATTTCAGTGCACCAGCATTTGCCACCCTAACACCCAGACACAGCAGCCAGAACAGGGTGCAGGATGGACCTTCCCTTCCCTTCAGAGGGGCAATGACAAATGGTCTTGAAGTGTAAAATCACCTGCTATTCCAGTTGGCATTTCTGGGTGGTGACAACCACAGGGTTTGATCATTCAAGAAGAAATACAAGCCAAATCTATTTCCTGACTTCTTGTAGTTTCTGTGCTGGTTTTGTGCCTTGATTTAGATTCATTATGTCTTCAGGCCTGACAGCTTGAGCAGATTTCAGAGACCAGGTAGCTTTCCCATGACAGTGGTTGTGTACGGAGATCACCTCATCTCACTAATATCTTACCTGAGGTCTCAGGTTTCCTGTAAAGTCAGACTCTGATGCACTCAGAATTCCCTACTCCAGGTTTAACTACTGGTTTGTATCAGGTCTGATCACCTGAACAGATTAACTGTAGAGCAGGGAATCAAACAAAGGCTGCACCTCAATGGGGAAATAAATGCTGATGAGCTGTTTCTTTGCAGATACTTTAGCACACCCAGCTCAAGAAGTGGAAGACAGTACAGATACTCTGGAAAGCAGAATTGAAGAGAATGAGTAGGAACTCCATGGCCTCAGAAGTGGAACTTCGTTGTGAATGTTGTTGGAAAGCTAACACACTCTGAAGACATGTCAAAGTAATCTGTATTTAAATCTGCAAGGGTTTTATTTAGTTAGTACCTGGTAAGAAGCATCTGGGCTTTAGAACTGTTCTTCTAACATTTTGATTTTCAGGCTGGGATTCATACTATTTGTTTAATTTCCCCTTGGGAAACAATGGGATGTGTTAGGAAATACAAGGCTGTCAAGGAAAAGATGCTCCTAATTTTAATTAGTGCATTTCATTGGTTTTATCTTTTTCGAGAAAGGCTGCTTTCAGGTATCAACAGCAGGACAAAGGGGTTGCGTTTCTACAGGAGGAATGTCTTAAATCTAAAAACTTTCTTTTTTTAGCCATTTAAAACTAGCACTGTGATATTATGGACAATAGATGTAATATAATGTCACCAGTTGATTTTGTAACTTTTGTATAGAGACGCAAGGGCAAGGTTTGCCTCCAGGCTGCCGCCCTGGGGCAGCCCAGAGCAGCTCTCTCCCTTTGGCTACCCTGTGCATATTTGGATGAACCAGCCTTTCCTTAGCTGCCTTTTCAGGAAGGCTGATGCCTTTTGGAAGCGCTTTCTCCCTGAACCTTAACGAAGCGATGAGCTGGCCGCTGGTGTTTGTGGAGTGAGGCTGCCTGTGCTGGCCTTGGTGGGGTGGATCGTGCTGCTCGTGCACTCTTCAGGCCAGCTCCAGCCCCAGTGTGGCGTGCACTTCTCGCCCTTAAAGCCAGCGAGATGGCTCCTGCTTCCCCCAGGGCTGGCTTTGTCCCACCTTGTGTATAGATTGTTGTGACATTGCTTCTTTGGTATGTTTGGTGTACAGCGTGGGTGCAGGGGCACAGCTGATCCTCCCTTGCCCTCAGCTGGGTGGTGGGAGGGGGTAGGTGGCAGGAGCTCCACAGCACATCCCAAACGTGTCCCCCGTTTTGCCTGGCTCCAGGTTTGCCCTGAGCCACCTGCAGTAGGAGGGGTGCAGGAGAGCCGTGGTGGAAGGACAAGCAGCTGCCTCCCTCCTGCCCAGGCTGGCACTGCTGCCAGGAACACGAGTGCCAAGGGGTTGCACTGTCACCTCCTGGAGCCCAGAGCCCATGGTGGGACAAGCTGTCTCTGGACACCTCTGCCCCCCAGTGGATTTTCCTTGGGAATTTGGGGATCATTTTGGCAGGAGTGAATCCCTTCCTGCACAGGGACCTCCGAGAGACTCCCTCCCACTGTCCCAGGACAAGCACGGGTCTCAGCCCAAAACACAACCCGTTGGATGGGCTGGTGGGGGTGGATGCTGCCTGTACTCACAGGGGTGTGACTATCAGTGATGAGTGTCCTGGAAGCTGCAAAGCTGGCTTTCTCCATCTCTGCAGGGCTGGATGGGGTCTGTACTTCCAATTAATGTTGCATCCAGAAGAAGCTGCTTGCTGTAGGTGGAGCAAAATAACAGGATTTCTTCCAGCATTAACTCCTAAGTTGACTTCCAAGTGCTTTCTTTTCTCCAGTAATAATTTTCGCTAACAACAACTTTTAATTGTGTGATGGTTGATAAAATTTACTGGCCAGATGTATTAATAAGTTTTTACCTTCTTAGCAACCAAATTTAATATATTTACTTACAAAGAAATCTGTGCAATGAGTGTTTATTACAAAGGAAAGAGACTATTTTACTTCAAAGCAACATTAATTTATGTACAAAACTATAGCTCATTATTTGGGGTGTTTGGGATCTAGGACCCTTTTTATAAGCAGTGTAGTGCAGTATAATGTGATACTTAAGTTAAACTTTGCTCTCTCAATCTATATAACAATCTGTTTTGCCTTCTTGATGTAGACTTTCTTGCCTACACTGTTAGAATTACTTTGTTGGGTGAGTGGGATTCTGGTCAGAGCACCAAATTTCACCAGTCACTGAAGGTTTCAAGAGCACCTCCTAAACCTGGCTTGCTGTCCCTGTCACCCCCTTCACTGGTGACAGGTTTCTGGTAAAGCCAACGAAGCTGGAGCTACGTGTTGGTACAGGAGCAGTGAGGGGAGGGAGTTCCCCAGCTCAGACCCACCGTGGCAGGAGGAGAGCTGTGCTGGCAAGGCAGCCAGGCTGATGCGAGGTGCTCTTTAAATGCTGCTTTTGCATCGACTGTCAAGAAGTTTTACAAAGCTCTGGGGAGAAAACAACAGCAGTGACGACATATTTTTAGCTGTGTGATTTCCTTCCAATCTGCATCTGCCCAGCTCTGTGAGGAATGACGTTAGATGTATCACTTAATTTGCTTTCTGCTTTATGAAAGGAAAAACAGTTGTTTGGAACACTTCCCCCAATTTTCTGTGCTCTCTATCTGCTTTCAGACGCTCCCTCCCTTCCTGCTCTGGATAGCCCTTATCCTATTTCCACCTGAGGTCAATGGCACTTCCCTAAATATGTTTCCCAAAGAAACAACTAAATTCTACCTACACCCTGAAAAAACGCCACGCAAGCACCACTGCTTTTTTTCATCCTCGTACGTAAAGCTGCAGCTGGTATAGAAATCCCAGATTTCCTTCTTCCAGCCTAATTACTCCTCTCTTTCCTTTCCCCTCTTTTGTGCTGCTCCCCTGAAGTATTTTACCTGAAGCAAATGGTTGCTTCAAACTAAAGCTTTCTCCTAAAGCTGTGTGGCCTCAGTTTAACAACCGTGCAAAGCCAAACTCCTCCTCCCATTTTTATTTTTCTGACCAAGGGCCAGAGGCCCTAAAACAGGAAAGCAAGATAGAGAGAAAATTGTTTTATACAAACAAGCCCTATTTATTCAACTTGCAGGTCTATGAATGTCCACTTACTTTGTCTGTGTGCAAGTGTTGTCTCTCTAATAAACTCAATAGTTGTTTTGTATTTTTTTCTGGATTAAAAGCTTTGTAGAAACTAAAAAGGAAAAAAAGACATTCAGTCATATTTTTCTAGTCTAGCTTGTAGAATATTTCATGTAGTGCAGAAAGGAAGTTTTATGGAGTAAGACATTGTTGAATTTTGCTCTATTTCAGTTCTTTCTAATTTTGTAAAATGCCACCTGTACATAATACTCTACTAATGTATGTCCTGTAGATGTATTACACCATTTAGCCTATTAAATGCTTATACTGAACTGATTGGAAGAAGCAGTGTATCCATCGTGTCTTTGTTTAAACATGGAAAGGGTAGCAGGTGGTGGTGGTGTGTGTCCTACCACTAATACAGGGAGTGGAGCCCTCTCTAGGGCTGCCTTTGCTCCATGGCATGCAAATCCTCCCCCAGGCCCTCCAAACCCCATACTCCTTCACAAATAAATTCAGATTTACATCAGTGACAGCTGCCATAGCCATCTCTTTCCTTCAAGCCCTTCCTTGACCAGGCAGCTCAACATTCCCTGCCTCTGTTTTGGGATTTCCTCTCTGCCCTGCTGGCCCCTGTGGTGCCCTGCCTTGCTGTGCTGCCAGCGAGCCCTTGGCTCATCTTCATTCACCATTCAATGCAATGCACATTTTTAACGTTTTCTGGAAAGGCAATTGTGGAGCCCAGCAGGAACTCACATTACTGGAAACCTACACCCTGTGCAAAGAGAGCAGGGTCATGTGGCAGAGAAGATGAGAGGCAGAGATAGTCTGCCAGGGAGCAACCAATTTTTCCCCAAAACATCAAGTTGTCAAAAAGCAAAGGATCAGGTAAGTGGAGGGTGAAGCTGCATCTTACTTACCCAGCTCAAAAGCAGCTGCCGCTCTCTGAGATGGCTAAATCAGCATGGCAAAGGCATTGCTCGAGGTCAGAGCCAGTTCCCTGTGCCTGCTGGGCAGTGGTGGCATGGCAAGGGGAATTTGCTGTATCCCAGGCTGGGGCAGCGAGCCAGCTTTGACACTGCTGGCAAACCTGATGCTTGGTGTCACTCAGTACTGGAGTTTCCATGCACCATGCATGGAAAATCCCATGTCCAGGCATACATTACTCTGAGGGTGGGATGGCAGAGGGACTGACACTGCTGTCTCCTCACCTCCCTAGGAGCTGTCTCTTCCATCTGGGGTTTTCCTGTGTGGTGTTCAGCCACCTAAGGATGCAACAGGTGCTACCTGATGGCTCTGGGGGATGCAATTTCAACTGATGCCAGTTTTGTGTTTCTGTGAGATCTGTGCAGAGCCCTGACTGTTTTCTTTCCTTGAGTCTGAGGGCAGGGGGAGTTTATCTGTAATTAATTAAATAGGATGAGTGTGGAAACGTTGCCTTGCTTCTAACATTTGCATTTTGAACTTATATCCACTGGATCCACAGGTTATTCCATTAACTTGAGACATTTTCATTTACTTTTAATCAGACACCTGCTTAGTATTTTTCTTTTAGATGTGCTCTGCTTGACACTCCTGTCTAAAGAAGGAAATAACATTTTCAGTGGAATTAATTTTTATTTAAACAACTAGTAAGGGACAAAACCTGACTTTTTAAATCACATTAAACTGAAAAATGTAACATCTAAATTAAATCAAGCTTAATTTGTGTTTTTACCATATTTTTTTCTGTTTTTATTTTTAAAATTCCAGTATTTTTGTGAATCCTTTTGGGAAAAAGGTGATGCCTGACAGCCACAGAGAGCCATGACTCCCATAACAAACAGCACATCCCTCACTTTTGTGTTATGAAAGCTTATGTCATATGCACTGCTTTCACCACAAATTAGAGCAAGACACCCTTCTTCCCTCTGTCTTTTAAAACACATGGCTTTCATTTCAGAGACAGTAACTCTCCATAGTTTAAATTCACTCAGTTCTGGAAAATTACTATTTTACAATTTTTTTATTTTCCCTCTTAAAAAAAAAAAAAAGAAAAATGAACTTGAAACATTAAAAAGTTGCAGTTTTCCTCTAAGAACACTGGTAAAATATTTTCCTTCATTTTCTCCAACATTTCTGCCATTAACAGCCAAAAAACTTCACATCTAACCTTAGCAGACCTCCCTTCCAGAGGCCCCCCCTGAGGTTGGTGGGCAGGAGTGGAGGAGCAGGGGTCTCTAGGGAGGTGGAGACATGGACCAGGGGCTCACACTCAGCTTTCAGACCCCAGACACCAGAAAGGACATGGATCTTTTCATCCTGCCTGAGCATTTGTGCCCACACGCCAAAGAAAATCTGTTTAAAATGCCCACGATTGCAGTGAGCCCAGCCATTAAATGGATGTTTGCAATCAAGCCAGCATTCAGCTCCAGCGTGGCTCCTGGAGTGTGACAAATTCTCTTTATGAATTAGTCATTTAATTTGTGAAACATAGGTTGGATATTGTCACATACCCACGTGTCCTCCATAGCTCTGACAGCTGCACCCCCACGCATTACTATTCAGCAGAGATGAAGCCATGAAAACCCTTGGGACTGGGATGCTGTTGGGACACACAGCCAGACTCAGGATCAGGAGAAAGCTCCAGATTTCCGGCACTGGAAACCTAAGAATAACCTATTGTTATTGTCAGCTATTCACTGGTGATAACTTGAACAAGAAGAAACAGCACAGGCACCTTTCTGATCAACTCAGCCCTCCCTTGGCAGCCTTGTACATCCACATTCAGGCTGGTGAAATCTGGCAAGTACAGAACTGCAACCAAACACAGAGATGGATGAACATAAACTGAATGTGGCATGAAAGCCAGCAACTCAGCTGCTGTTTCACTGGTACTGGTCTATAACGCCTAGCTTAGAAGTGTGGTGGGAAGCAACTGGCTTTTCCCCCCAAAATTTATAGCTGAGGCAGGACAAAGTGAACTGGACACAATAAAGGTCTCCACACAGCTGTGGGGAAGCAGCACGGCTGTTCCTTTGTTTCCCAGTGGCCGTGACCAGACACCAGCACTCCTGTCCCCCAGCAGGACACACACGTGGCTGGGGCCTCCCCCTCCTCATGAGCCCAAAGGCTGGGATCTTTTTCTCTAAATCTCAGCTGTTTCTGTCCATGCTGGTTTTGGTTGATATGGTGCAGGGGTGTGGTGTGGAGGTGCTGGGACAGCATCCCTTGGCAGGGCAGGAGCTAACTCCAGTCCTGTGAAGGGTCTGCAGAGGGGGAAGAGCAACTCTTAGTGCTTTTTCCACCATGAAACCCTCGAGGTACCACAGGGGTGAACAATCAGTCCCACAGTGTTGAAAACAATTCTGCTCCAGTAGGAGCAAGAAGAAAAAAATTTTAAGATGGGTTTTGGGATGCTAAATGCCAGGAAGAATTGGTGCTTAAAGCATCAAGCAACCAGAAAACATGAGCAAAAGCAGAGCAGCCTTTTGACTCCTGCTGACCTCAGCACCTTCTTTCTACCCAAGGTCTCCCTTTGGACCACACCCAGTGCCCTCAGGTTTTTTTAATGACCCTTTAGTGCAGGGACACATCTGAGATTGAAGCTGTGCCCTCAAGTGTAACTGAGGAGGCACATCTGAATTCCCCAGTTCACACAAAGGCTAAGGTGCTGCTGCCTATTTATAGCCAGATGGGTTAAATAAAGTGCCTTATTCATCCCTGAGGTTTTAAACAAATTCCAGAGAGGACAAAGGGCCTTGTGTCTTTTTCCCCACCCATTTTGTTTTGGCCCGGTTTGTACATGCAGAGCTAAAACTTGCTCCAAGATTGATTCAAAATAAGACTAGAGAATTATTTGCTGGCTCAGCATGAACCACTGTCCTGCTAGAAATCATCTGTATGGTTTTCATATGCATTTAGTGAAAAAGAAGCTATTAAAAAGTGTAAATTTTGGTGTGTGGGGACAAACCCTGCCTGAAGATCCACTGATAATCTTTTCAATTTGCTGGCATTGCTTAAGTTTCACTGCAGCTGAGGGATGAGTTTGGGTGTCAAGTGGAAGAAAGATGGAATCAAATGAGGGTATTTTAATAGAAATGCTCAGTAATTTATTGAAATAAACAGAACAAGACATGGTGCTTATCACTCTGAGCTGCTGTCCCAAGCAAGGCCGGCTCACTGGGTCAGTTCACTTTTTATTGCATTCTGCAAAGATTTTCGGGCTTCTGACTGTGATGTGTGCCCTTTTCACGTGCAGAGCCTCAGCGTGTTTGGGCAGGAGTGCTGCTGCCATGCCTCACTCTGTGAACAACCCAGCAAACTACATTGCTTAGGTGGTTGCATCTCATTCCAATAAATAGGAAAGAATTGATTCAATTCACAAATAACCCAGACGTGTAATTACCTTGTTTTAGCAAGAGGTGATTTTGTCACAACTTGGCATCTGGCTCGGGTTGTGATAACCAAACCAAAGCTTTTCTTCCAAGTGATTTGTCTTCCAACTTTTTAGGGGAAGCAACTCCTTTTGGTTGTTTTGTACTGGAGATACCTCAGGAGCACAGTGCCTTTGGCAGTGGGTTCTGCTCTGCAAGCACGAGGGTTGGGGGGAAATCAGCAGGAGCTGCCTGCAGTGTTTTACCTTCAGAGATGTGCCTGGTCCATACCCAGCCTGAGGCTGGAGCTTGCCCCTCTTTGGGGTGCATTTTGCATATTTCCCCTCTCCCCTCTGCCACCAGCCCTGCTCCCCTCGACAGCCCATATGGGGAGCACAGCTGTGCGGGTGAGCTGGCTCTGGCAGAGACAAAACCAGCAGGGTTTTGCTGCATTCACCACTGCAGGTGGCCAGGGCCAAACCAAGAGTGGGCTGAGACAAGAACAGGCAGGTGAAATAGTCCAAGAACTCCACAACACATTTGCCTAAAAGTAGAGTAACAGCAATAGTTCCGAGCGTCTCCAGTTACCTCTCCTGGTTACTCATGAATTGCCAAAAAAACTATAGACAAATTAACCAATTTGGATTTTTGTTGCTTCCCACACCTTTCTGTCCAGAGAAGCTCCTATGTATTTATTTGAAGACATAAAGTGTTTCTGCCATGCAGAACTCTGCCAAGAGCTGTGCTTGTTGTTCCAGATTTACAATAAAAATGTTGTGCAAATGACCTAGATACATGGAGCACAGCACTTGAGTGGGGATTTGGCTAAATCCACCATCTATATCTAATCAGAAAACATGTACAGGCTTGGGAAAACACCATGATGGGATCTTACAGAGTCTTAATGCATAGGTGGTTATAGGTTACATGAGAAGAGACAGGCAATACTGCATTAATGCTGGAAACTCTCTCTTGTCTTGTTCTGAAACATCTGATGGCCAAAGGAGAAAATGAAGATCACCTTGAGATGTAAATCAACCTGATGCACCAGCCCTGTGCCTGAAGTCATCTGGCCTCTTGAGTCTTACTCGTAGAAAATTGGATAAATGGCTGATTCCCAAAATGAGAACCAGATGCTGCTATGTTTCAGCAAAATCTTCCTGCTAGTGGAACTACTCTTACTTGGAAAGAAAAATCCACAGGCAACAATTTTGTGCCTTGAACACAAGATGATGTGAGCCCTTAGCAGATGCATGACTGCAAACGTCAGGTAAAGGCCCATGCTTTCCACCAGAGCAGAATGGAGCTCTCACTATTGTGTGACCCTGCCTGGAGTGTCCACAAGCAGCAGAGCCTCTGTAGCAGCATGTGCTGGAGGGGTTGTCTCACACCAGGTGGGTTTGTAAATACTGCACCACTGCAGAGTAGTGGATTTACACAAGTTAAACACACACAAAATGAAAGAGACAGAGCACGTGGTGCCCAACATCAAATACAAAACTTTCCTAGGGTGACCATCAGCTCTGCTCTAGAGGATACCCTTATCCTCTGAGTTATGATTTGCCACCAACTCGAAGCAAAATGTCCTGCACACAGTATGCAGGACAGAGCAGGGCTGTCCAGTATCTAGTGTGAAAACAGCTAACACTTACTCAGCTTTTATCACAAAGACATAAACCAGCCCCAGCAGTGTCCCTGCTTCTGGGCTAGGTCTGGTGAAGTTGTGCTCATGAACCTGATGTTCTACAGAGATCAGGTATGTACAGAGGTAATTCCTGTGACTTTGTAGACCTGATTCTACATGGGTGATACACCGAATTTGAATATTTGGACTGTAATGGGAAGTTAAAAGTCCACTTTTGAAGCACTTGTGGCCCCGTTCATCTGGTGTGCCTTTCTTGGCAGCTTTGCTGGCCCTCCATTGAGAACTTTCCTCAAGTGTCTTCTTGGAGAGATCGGGTAGATCAACCAAAGGAAGGATTAAAAACCACAGAATGGGATCCCTTACAGTGCTGACACATTTCCCTCTCCATTCTGGAAAATAAAGAATATTGCAAAAGGGAATGTTGACCCAAGCTGGCCTCTTCTGCACCAGAGGCTGCTAGATTTGGCCCACAGCCTGCAGAAGTCAGCTAACATGCCCCATCTTTGCTAAGCAACCTAGTTTCTGTCTGAATTCCTACATGATTAGCACACAGAGTGCATATTAAAGATTAATGCAGAGGGCCCTGCAGACTGGAGCTTCC
Source organism: Eopsaltria australis (assembly GCA_034509425.1). NCBI lineage: Eukaryota > Metazoa > Chordata > Aves > Passeriformes > Petroicidae > Eopsaltria > Eopsaltria australis. Next base: position 3,842,778 of record JAVTVJ010000012.1, on the reverse strand, counting down.
TGAAAGGCAGCACGCAGCAGGTCTTTGTTAGCACACCAGAGCAGATGGACACACCCCGGGGGGCTGACAGCACATGCAATGCCTCTCTGCACTCTCTTCTTCAGCCTAATGCCTCTGAACTTCATCAGCAGCCTCAAAACATCCATGAATGATTTAAAAGAAGATGGATAAACCAAGGGGAGAAGTGTCTCTCGCTGGGTTGTAGGAGACCCTAGACTTCTGTTCTGGTTCTTGTTCCACCACAAGCATAGGCATTGCCCCTTATCAGTCTGAGCTGAAGTTACTCAAGATTTATAGGGTCAGTCCCCAGATTGTGACACCCCTCCATCTTTACTGTCATGAGAGTATCTACCTTTCCTCAGTAGTGTTCTATGTTTTTACACTTGACATCCACAGCTGCTTACACCTCTGGGACTGACAAACTTTCTCATCAGTGGGGTCTGTCCAGGAGACAGCGCCCTCACAGACAGGCAGGTTTTGGCTGCCTCTCCTTGGGGCAAGAGCAAGGTTGCTGAGCAGTTTTTAAGTGTTCCCAACTAAGAGCATAGTGCTGAGATGACATGATGGTTAAAGTGACACCCCTATTGTTTTTTCTCTTTACATCCCAAACTAAAAAGCAGCAATTTATATGCCTAGCATTTCAGAAATGTCAAAAATTACAAAAGACTACCAAATAATGCCCACACAATGTGACACTGTACACTGCTGCTTAGCAAATTGGACTACAATCACACATGATGTAAGAATATGAGTTTAACAACAATGTTTTCACTTGCAGCTCCTGGAGCCTGTCACAGTTTGCATAAAACATAGTAGTGAGGATGGCATGATTTAGGGATTACATCTCCACACCAATGCATAGAACCATACATGTAGTTACCAGAAACTGTTACTCTTCTGTTCTTGACTCTTCACCTTTTAACATTTGCTTTTGTGTTGCGTTTCTGGTGCTGGCACTGAGCTTTATACACAAAGAGTGAAATAGCTCAAATATTCTACGTTCCTATCAGCAGTCTCCTGATGTTGCTACACACCCATTTCTCCCCCCCAGGACACAGCTGCCTCTGTTGGACATGAACAGCTGAGAGTGTCGAGGAGCCAAACCTGCAGCTACAGTGATGTTTGGCCAAGACCTGCTGCTGGCAATAACCTTGCTGCCTGCCCTGAGCAATGCCAGTGCTCAGCCCTCCCTGAGTGCCACCAAACCTACCCCTCCAAGCTTAATTATTGGCCTTTTTCAGCCCACATGTACCTCACCATGGTCTACAGCTTTCTCACACGAGAAAGCAGAGACACAGGCACTCATCTCCTCTCTGGTGATCAGTGACAGGACCCAAGGGAATGGCCTGAAGCTGTGTCAGGGGAGATTGAGGTTGGATATTAGGAAAAGGTTCTTCACCCAGAGGGTGGTTGGGCACTGGAACAGGCTCCCCAGGGAAGTGGTCATGGCCCCAAGCCTCACAGTTTAAGAAGCTTTTGGGCAATTCTCTCAGCACCTGGTGTGATTCTTGGGGCTGTTCTGTGCAGAACCAGGAGCTGGACTTGATGATCTTTATGAGTCCCTTCCAACTCTGGTTGTTCTGTGATTCTGTGCTTAATACTGGGATTTGCCCTGTGTGGCATTCAGTCCCACCACTGCCCAGCATCCTGCATGGTGCCACCAGCTCAATTCCTCTGCTCTGTGATGACTCACTGATCTGCAAACTCCAGCAATGTCAGGTTGTTTTCTGAACATGAATCTGGTTTTAGCAACTCCGTATCTTCCTAAATAACCACTCAGCCATGAAATTTAGCCTGTAGCATCATGCAAATTAATTTTTATTATCAGTCATTCAAAATGGAACTTTTTTTGCAGAAGAACACATTATAAAATGTCTAACAATCTCCACTTTCTTCAACACAATATTTCCAACTGGATTAAAAAAAATATACCCAGCCCAGCTTCCAGAAACACAGTGCTCACCATAGAAACTATAAACTAAAACAATCCTACTAGTGATTACAGCCCAGTGGAGCATTTTAGTTAATAAGTTATTTGAGTAAGAGGGATATTTGCAAAACATCACTGCTAATCCTGCCCTTTGCTGTATGTGAAAGGGCTCCAGCTGATTGCAGTGACACTCCACCCATGTGGAGTGGGGAGCAGAGAGAAGGACACAATGAGCTCTTGCCTTTTTCACCAAAATAACCTGTCAGCAGCCATATTTCAGTGTAAACTAATCAGGAATACACATGGCACTGTTTCTCAGTAGCAGTTTAACTTTTTTCCCCCCTCTGTCCCAGCAGAGTTGTTCAGGATTTGCTTTCACATAATCTACACTGAATGTCCATCACTGCCCGTGGGGTGGCCAAGGCTGGGTGTGAGTCATGAGGTAATGAGCCTCTCGTGCTGCCCCAAATCAATGTATCCTGCTCTTTCCCTTGAACAGTCCTGGGAAAATCTCTGTCTTTCTTGGCACAGGTGGAAAATTCTAGGAGTAGTCCAAGGAAGGTTTATGAGCCTGACTCTTCTCTGCAAGCTGATCCTGCTCCTACTCATGCCAGCTCATCTGGCTGAAGTGCCATCAAACTAATGCCAGAGGGTCTTGTGTGCACAGATGGGTGAAATGGTAACACTGGGCTTGAGCTCAGCTTAACTCTATCACTAAGAGCATGTCCTCTGGATTTCTCTTCCTGAAGTCTTACTCATTCCATTTAGCATGGGTTGATTTATACCTACCCATCCTCTGTTTCCCATGAGAAGTCACAAGTTAAGTTCTAAAGGCAAACATCTAAATAAATTATTAGGCTACATCAGGATTTTCATCTTGGAAGAAGCAAAGACATAAATTCCCCATACAGGTTCTTTGAAAATAATGCCCTTTTTGATTCATTGTTTTTGAAAGCCTTTCTGAGCCAGAAAATGCAGACCTCTTTGGGATATTCATTTTGAAAGTTGAACAAAGGATAGAAGCATCATTTAGGAAGTCTATTCAACACTCCAAAAGATGAACAACCCAAATATGCAACTGTATTTATTATCTTCCTTCTGACCGAGTGACAGCAGCCTCTCCATCACACAGACAAAAAGCACATGAATACTTCAACAGGGGCCAGCACTCAGGAATGTGAATGTTAAAGATAACAAGTGCATGTTTCAAGAAATTGGAACAGCTTCTGCAAAATAAAAATACATTCCAAATTGAAGACACCTGTATCTGTGCAGATATTTGCAAAGACTGGGTGGTCTAGGCATAGGGACCTCTGAGCCATAGGATTGTTGACTCCAGGTGTTCAAAAGTTCTACAGTTTTGGCTTAAAAGTGCAAGATTTAAAGCAAGTGCATCTGGGCTCCCTAACTGCTTTTTCCAGCAGGGAACAGGAGAGGTACTGCATATTCAGTCATTACTGCACAAAGGGCTGAGAATCACCTTCAGAAAATTCCCAAACTGCGATTCTCTGATAGTCTCATGACTCCAGCTGCTAGATTTCCAGAGAGATAATGTGGTCTAGAGAGCAAAAAACCTTAGCTGGTGATACTGCCTTGGAAATTCATATTCTGTCACCATTTCTGACTGACCCTGTGATGCTGGGCCAGTCACTGAGTGCCTCTGTACTAAACCAACACAAGGACATCAGCCTCGGGGCCAGACTCCTGTGCTTCCTGCAGACTCACCAGAGGGCTCCCAGCAGCTCCCCAGGAGGCACAGGGGAAGATGCAGTGCCTGGGAAGCAGGACTCATTACAGCCAGCCTCATACACACCAGGAAGCTCAACTTGTGCTGCAGGAAATCCTGAGGAAAGAGGTGGTTCTAGTCCAACCTCTCCCAGTGGCTTACACTGGTGTCAAGGGGTGTTTGCTTCTGCTCAGCTCTTGCAGCCAGGAGCATTCTTGGAGCTGCCCCAGCCTTCCCCACTTCCCAACTTGACAGGGGGCGGCTCTGCAGGGAAAGGAATCCCAGGGCCTCCCCTCCACCAGGTCAGCTGGAAAACATAAAGCTCAGGGATTGGTGTCTGGGGAGATTTGGGGACAAGGGGGAGTGGTACTCCAGGATTTCAACCCTTGCTCTAGTGAATACTCACTCCAAAATATATTTTAATTCCCATTTACCTGAGAGCTGGCTGCCCTGAGCAGCAGCATACGGGGTCTTTCTTTCGCAGATGAACAGCTGTTTGTTGTTGCATGCAAAGTGCAGCAGGTTTTCTGCTTTTTAAGGTATAGAAAATAAACTGCAGCCTTGCAATTCCCTAGTGCTTTGCAGAGCAATCTGAGGCAGGAAGTGTGGTCAAATCCCTCAGGCAGACATGAAAACTCCTGAGGCTTCCTCACATCCCAAAGTGTGCACCAAGCAGCTGAGCCCCTGGGTCTGAAAGCGATGGCTTCATCCTGATGCTGCCTCCTGGGGACAACTCTGAGCCACCCAGACAGGATGGGGAGCATGCCAGTGACCTCTTTCAACTCAGAAAAACAGTGGAATAATTTAGATTGGGAGGCATCTATAGCCTTTATTTGGTCCAACCCTGCTCCAAGCACGGCTACCTTTGGTGGTAGAGCAGGCTGTTCACGGCTGTTTCCCTTTGAATTTTGAACACCTTAAAGGACAGAATTACCACATGAAGATGTCTTTTTTCCCCTATGTCCCATTCCTTTCTACAATATGTGATTGTTACCTTGAGCCCTTCTGCACACACCTGAGAAGAGTTTGCCTCTTCTCCATAACCCTCCACTGCTGATTAAACAACACAAGCCAGAAGGGAGCCTTCTTAACCTTCTGTGGGTTGGAAAAGTGGGCTTAAAAGAAAAGATGAACCATTGTCCCAGCCTGCTGCTCAGGATGCCTTGGCTTAGTGACTTATCCAGCACCAGCCTCCCTGACACCACTGGCAGGTAATCAGAGGAATGTGGCTGCAAAGTGTCCAGCTCTCAGGGGAACCCCTTTGTGTTACTGGAGGGGGTCAGTTTCTCACTGCTGCCATCTGGACACTTCAGAGTCGATTCTTTCCATGTGGTGATCACCTGCCATGAAGACTGTGCTTGAAAATGCAGGTGTTTCTTCAACACCTAAATAGAAATGTTTTTAAAAATGCACTGGATCTGGTAAGTACAGAGCAGATGGTCTTTAAGGTCTCTGTGCTTAACTTCTCCAGCCATAAATTGGACGATAGAAGACTTTTTCTCTTTCCTTTCTCTGTCTTCTGCAGGAACATTTTCAAGGTCTTTGTGTATGGGCTGTCTTTCCTGAGTCCATAAAATGTTCAGCAAAAGGCAACTCTGATTCTATTTGGGTCTTATGTGACATAAACCATAGAAAGAAAGCAGGTGGGACTTTCCCTCCGTGGTTGTTGCTGTAGCTGTGCTACCGGTGACTCACAAATCAATACGCTTCACTTCCACCAGAGTTTTCATGGGTAAGGGAGGTGTTTCCACAGCACAGATGTGGAGGACGCCATGGTGACAGAGTGTGTGGGAGGGGGGCTCTACAGGTGCCTCAGCTGCTCCTTGTCACACCAGCCACACTGTGCAGTGGCATTGCTAAAAAGTGGTAGATGACAATAGCTACTGCTATTTTCTCCTGTTGGGACAAGTACCTCCTTGTTTAAAAATCCACACCTCTCTGCACACCTACACAATACTCCAAATCATTGCAATATGTGGACTGTGATGATATGAATAACACAAATATTCCTTTGTACTTGTTAAAAGATTTAAGTTCTCCCCTCCACCCACCCACCCCTGTGTGCCTCTATATAGCTGATAATATGGGATTATAAAACAGTGCAGTTATTCCTGTGGGGTTTGGTTATTTAACATTGTACTGAGCAAAGTTATCAGAGCAATCCCGACGGACCAAAATAACTCTTTGTTTCTGATGTGGTGTTTGCAAAATGGGAGCCAAAAATAGCTATAGGCTGGTTGGCTCAAAACGTTGCTGACCTTTCAGCACACCCAGCAGAATCCGCCAGCGCAGAAATCCCTGTGCTCTGGGTGTGCAAGCAAACCACCCTCTCCTCATCTCTCCAGCATTTCACTCCTACTAAGCTTGGGTCACTCGGGTCCAGCCCCATTTGCTGTCAGTCCCCTTGTGACATGTGCTGAAGGGGACAGAGGTGTCAGGTCCACCCAGGAAGACTGTCCAGTCCCCCAGGAGGGGAGAGGAGCACACCACCACCTGCCCCATTTCTGTGACAGCTTTAGGGAGCCCAGTGCCAATCACAACTCTAAATGTGTTTTGAACAGTTTCCCCCTCCACACACAGAGACAGATCTGGACCTGGATTCCAGATGGAGGTCAGGAGATCATTCCTGACTGTGCTCAGGCAGGGTGTCCAGCTTTCTGTCCTGTGTGCCCCTTTTTTCCTCCCTGGTTTTCACTTCTCCATTCAGCTTAAGACTTTGCTGGACAATGCACTGATAAACACTTAACACCCCTGAGGAGGCAAAGTGTGTTCATTAAAGGTGTCGATCAAAGCCTCATGAAGCCCCAATCCCTGCAACTCTTTTATCCCTGTATAACCAACTCTCTAACTCTTCTTTCTTCTCTGTGGTTTAAGAGCCTGCTGTGATCAAAGACCATTTTATCCTCTGTCTCACTCTGAACGTACAGTCCCACACCAAAAGGCAAGGGCTTCAGGAATTCCTGCACAGTTCTCATGCCCTCTTCTCCTCAGCCATGCAGATGACTATGAGAGAGTTGCCTCTTGCTCACCTTTATTCCTTCTCACAGTGCCTTCTGTCCACTATTACTCCTTCTCACCATTCTCCCACCTTCTTTGCTGAGAGAAAAATCCCAGGGGACTGGGATGAAGGCACACAGTAGTAGGTACCCAATTGAATCTGCAGAGACATCAGGGGCAAGTAAAGGCATTCCCCAGAGATAAGGGGAGATGTGCTCCTTTTCCAGGGGTCTGTTCCTGCCTTGACCCTTGGAATCACCAGTGGGAAAGTCCAAGAGGCAGAGAAGACTCTGCCAGGCTGATGGAGTCACTCAGAAGAGAAGCCTTGCAGCTCCAGTTTTTCCCTAACCACCCTTCCTTGACTTGACACAAGGCACAGCACTTGGTTTGCAGGATACAAAGCGATATAAGACATCATCACAAGGCACGAAGTGGAAAATCTCTTTGCTGGCTCTGAAGAAAACATCTGCTCCTGCTGGATCTTGAGGGAAGCTCCAGACTGGACCCAGAGCTCTGGTGATGTGCAAAGTGAATGTGAAGAACTGAGACTACAACACTGCTTTGAGTTTTGAGGCAGCCTTTCCTGCAGTGCACAGAGCTTGTGGAATGGAGAGACTTGAAATAATTCGTGAAATACTTGAAAGCTTTTCCCGTGCAAACTGTGAATATCTCAAAGTTGGCTTCATTTAGGGGAATTTTTTACACAGTAATACCATCTTGATACAAGACACCCATCAGATTTCAAATCACTCCTGCCATTCTTTCTCAAAAGGGGCAAAACTTTATGCTTTCTTGTGCTTTGTTCTCAGAAACTGATACTTTATGCTAACATTTTTAGGTATACAGTAAACATATTCTGACCTGTCTCAGTCAGAATGCTCTTAATGTTACATTTTAGCCCAAACAGGAAAAGACTGCAAACTGAACAAAAAGAAAAAAAAGGGTCTTAGAAGCAGCTTGAATAACAGGTAGTCTTAGCAGGACAGCCCAGAGCAGAATGCTGGAGGGCCTCCCCAAAGACAATGCTGTCAGCAAAAGTATTCCCAAACCTGCTGTAGGAGTACAAGAGCAAGAAGGAGGAACCAGAAATTATTAATAAATTCTACTTATTTGGATATTATATACTCCTGCTGTATTCTACAAGAAATGCACAGGTACTGGTAAGACACTGGAATATATCTTACTGTGTACCTGTTGGGAAGGGACTAGTCCTACTTTTAAATAATTTTCTAATGGTGTTGGCATCAGACTGGTTGTATAAGGGATGTTACATGTCAGCACTAACCCCACTAACCCGCCTCAATTTTTTTTAATGTAAAATAGACAAAACTTGTGGGAAGAGAGGCTGAAAGCAGAAAGAGATCAGCATCCAACCTGTGAAACTCAGCCAGTTTCAAACCTGGTTTGATCCACTTTGATGCTGTGGATCACTGTGCAAAGTTATCACTTCCCATCTGACCATCCTGCTGATACCAGTCAGGGTTTCACTTGTAGAATACAAGCAGCAGATAGATCTTCAATACAGACTGGGTCTTCTATTGACCCTTGCAGTGGTTATGAAAAATTCTTGCTTTGCTGCTTGATCTCAAGTTGTTTTCAGGGATTATCTGCAAGGGAATCTGGCTCAGGCAACACTGATCTCAGATTTGACCTGCTTATTTTTTGTTACTTCACATCCTTATTCTATCATCCTTCACAGACAAGTGTATTTTCCCTCTAACAAGACCATCTTGTAGAGGGTTAGCATACAAAGGGCAGCTTATCGGAGAATCAGGAGCAAAGCCCTTGGAGACACTTGTGCAAATTGCAGCCAAGGCAGATGGTATTTAAACAGAACGTGTGGGCACAATTAGGGGGAGAAGAGAAGCCACAAAGGACCTGGAAGGCAGGCTGACAATCTCTCGTAGCCCTGGCAACACCTTCTCCTGATTGCCCCCGTCAAATGCAGAGGATAGGGCATGGAGGGGGTCGCTAATCAAGTGCCATCTTTGATGAGCTTCTTAATTTCTGCCATTCTGTTCTGAAGGGCTCCTGCCTTTCTCCCAGACAATGGAGAAGTGGTGTGCACTTGCCCAAAGGATCATCGAGCAGCTCAACTGCCACAACAAATAACTATGGACCTCCAAGTTGCTCCATGAAATACACAGGACACACAAAACAAAGTTTTCAGATGTACCTGTGGACCTTGTTTGCTCACTCCCTGACCCATGGTGATATGTCAGGTGACACCAGGCTATTCTCTTTGAAGTCAGTGGAGAAAAACAGATGTTTCTAGAGGAAGATCCATTTAATTTTTGAGATTTTGGATGTTTAAAATTAAGATAAACAAAGCGTCTCACTGCATAAGATATGAAGAAAACTACACGGAAAACTTGTGGCATCAGGATCTTGAGGGATTTCCAAAAAAACTGAAAAGAGCATAGAAATATTTTCTCACTACCCTCTCTGGCATAATCACATTGGGTATTGCATGGAAAAGCATTCATTTAGATGGCAGAAAGAAGATGTTTTTAATTTGATGTCACTACATTTCAGAATCGAACTTTCTGCGACACCTGACAACTTACCAGAAATGTGAAGCTTCAGTATTTTACCTACAAAAGTGCTTCTAAGGTTTGTCAGCTAAAGAAAGCAGTGAATAAACAACCTGAACTCTAATGTAAGCAATTCTTATTACCCTGGAATTGTAGGAAGAGTAATTTAAAAGGAATATCTACCGCAAGGGTAATAAGCATTTGAGGGACAAATGGGTAAATATGGAGCTGAAAAATCTGAAAGGAAAAAAAAGTCAGTTATTTTCAAAATCCTCCTCAACTTGCACAAACCAAATGCAGGGGATATGAATTCAGCTCCCTTTTGCAGGCTGTAGTCCCTGAAGGACCAAGCAGCCACTGCTCTTTACCTCTGCTCTGGTACTTATGGTCCAGAACCTTCCGTCCAGCACAAGGATAAACCTCTTGCATGAGACTTCCCCAGACATTTGTCTCTCTTCCTTCAGTGACATCTGCCCCGACCTGCTCCTTTTCCTCCATAAGCAGCACTTTCTCAGCAGCATGGATGAGCACCCTTTGCATTCCACAAGTCCCAGTCAGGAAATCTTGTTTGGTAACTGAGCTCTGACCTTCACTGACACTTTGGCCTCACCTTTTAGAAGTTTCCTGCTGCTCAGTTTCACATGTGCCTTACAGAGGCCGGGGGATGCTCTGAGCACACGTGTACCCCTCACCCCCTCAGTACTCTAATGCTGTGGAGCCAGCTTCAAACAAAAGACTGTGAACATTCTCTAAGAATATTCAATATGGCAGTAAACAACTCTTTTTCTCTCCCATTATGGACTATTGACACAGCTGTTCTCTTTCATCACTCAGACTATGGAGAAGAAGTATAATTTCCACATGAAAAGAACATTAATAAAATTTTCACCTCTCCTCACTAAACTGCTCTCCCATGTTAAATGATCTGCAGGGACAGATTTGAACAAGTGTCAGTGCTTGCAACATCTGGAGCTTGGAAAATGCAAGGACCCCTCCACAGGCAGCTGGGAAATGATGGGCAGGACAGCATGGGAGCAGGGGCAGAGGAGGAAAGCCTGGGAATATCTCCTACAGCTCAGGGCTTGGCAGTGCAGGGCTTTTTGTGGCTTAAAAACCAGGGGTGAACTGAGGGGTCGTGCAGGACGACACTCAGTCCCTGTGTCCGGCTTGACTTGACTTGGGAGCTCAGCTTCTCCCTGGCAGGAGTGTCCTGGGGCTCTCACAGGGACAGGGTGAGGACATGAGCCATGTCAGAAGCGGGTGCTTGGCTGGCAGGAGGAGCTGCCCCAGCCCCACGCCAAAGCTCACCAGGCAGCTGGCAGCTCACGGCCACTGCAGCGAGGCCAAGCCACAGCTCTGATTCTGCAGCAGGAGGATCCAAGAGGCCCCGTGCATCCCTCTCTGCCTTCACTCTCACAGCAGCTCCCTGGCAGAGAGCATCCCTTCATTCCCGGGGCACCTGCCCTGCCACACTCAGTGCAACATCTGCGTCTCTGTCCCCAAACCGGGGTACCGTGCTGGATCCCCCGGGAGCGGGAGCAGGGCTGAGCCGGCACCATTTTCGTGATATCTTATCAGACTTTTTATTTTTAAAATACGAGAATAATATTTCTCTTTGCCCGTGTCGTGAGTGTTCTGGGTGGGTTTGCAGCGCTGCTTCTGGGAGCGCATCCAGCGTCCTGGTCCGTGTTTGGAAAGGGTGGCTCCCGCCAGCCCCGCCGCTGATGACATTGGCAGCTGCGGCAGATTTGGCCCACGGACCTTACTCTCCTCGCTGGTTTTCATCCCACCTCTCATGGTTTTTTCCACCCGACCTCCTCCCTCCAGGACAAAGATAATCGTCTCCCTGGCTTGGGGTCGCCCTCGCTGTCCCGCAGCAGCGTGTGTCCCCGCTGGAGCCACCACGGTCCCTGTTTTCCAGCGCTGCCCCCAGCGTGGGACGCAACCTGAAACCCGGCAGGAAGCTCCCGCCTGTTCCCAATCCCTCCCCAGCCGGGAGTCTCCTGTTTTCAGCGGCTTTCTGCACGGCCGTGAAGGTGAAGAACTGTCTCTCCCCAGCCCGGGACTGGCTCGGGAATCCCACAACTCTCAGGCTGTAATGGTGTGAAAATACTCATGGACGGGAGATTCCCAGCAGCCAGAGCAGCCTCACCCAGCACGGGCTGGGCAGGGAGAGCATCCCTAAGGATCTGGCAGGAGGCACAGACCAAACTCTGGTGAAGCAACCTGCAGCCTACCCCGCCCAAGGAGCGGCAGGGCAGGATGGGGATGTGCTCCCTGCAGGTTCAGTGCAGGGAGGAAAAGCAGAAAAAGTGGGGTAGCTCCTACACCAATGGCTCTGCAAGCTCCCTGTGAGAGCATGAACATGCTGCCTTCCCAAGGGACTGGAGCTGTGTGCAGGCAAGCACACATGGGGTGTCCAAGCCAGCCCTGAACAGTCCATGCTGGTGGCAGAAGTGTCCTTGCAGCCTGGTTGCTCACGGGACTCCTTGCCACCCCTGTCAGATCTGTCTCCACTGGTGTCAGTGCCTCTCATGACAGACATGAGTCAGACAAATCTTGATGGGACCCACCTGGCCCTTTCCCCCACCCTGAGCTTTACAAATGCACAAAATTTGAGAGCCAGGTTTTGTGAGCAGAAGAGAACAGAAACGCCTTCAGTGTAGAAAAGAATCAAAATTAGTCAGCATAGAAGTAAATGATGTTTTCCGTTCAGACTGCTTCTGCAAAGATGTTTTTTCTCCCTGGGTTTCTTCAGCCCAGCTGTGTAGTCCTGCATGGAGACCAGTGCTTACTGGGGATCAGCCTCTCTCTCCATCACCTCCAAGGCCAGGCTGTGTGCTATCCCTGTCTGTATCAAGCAAACAGAAAGCTTTCTGCTGTGTCCTCCCTCATACAATTTATAGGCGTATAATAGGGGAACTGACAATTCCATATGAAAAGACCATAAATCTCCTGTCAAATCTTTGCTGTACCTCAGCACAGATCTAGCCTGATACGTCCTGGTGACTGAGTCCCCTCACCAGTGTAAGCAGTTTCCTGTGTTTGCTGCTGCTTTGAAAGGACCTAATTCTCAGATGTTTGTATTTCCCATGATAGCAAGCCCAGCCGCTTTCTTTCCCCACTTTGGCACTCAGAGCTGAACCAATCTATTGTCCAAAGAGCTGAAGTCAGCATTGCTGTCCCCCTGTTTAAGGGGCAGCCATTTCTTGCCAACTGCTTAGAGCAGCTCAGCACCTCCAGGCTCATTTCCATTTGATGTGCAACAGCAGCAACGCTGAAAGTCACAAATCTGTCCTTCAGAATTGAGGTGGCTTGGAAAACTCAAAGTATCACACTGGGTGTGATTCAAAGATATATTTAAGTTCTTATGAAGCCTCTGCATCTAGGATCTGAGAATTTAAGAAAACAATGAATATTAAAATCACAAGACCTAGCAACACCGTCACTGGTAAGAGCCATTTTCTGAGAACACCAAAAGGCTGGGCAGCCAAAGGCCAGGTTATGAGATCTGTGTAGCAAAGGCATCACCCTACTCACAAAAACACGTTTTACAATTCCTTTTTGTGTGCCAGTTGGAAGAAAGCTCTTGTAAGGAAGATACTTACCTGGATTGCTCTACAGCTCAGGATCTGATTTCCAGCTCTGCTGCAGTTTTTCTCCTTGGGCTCAAAGAACTGATGTTCAAATGCCCTCTGCTTCAGGTTTCCCCATTCGAAAACTACGGAAGCCAGTGATCTCTCAAAATGACCAAGACTCTAAAACTTTGTTTTCTTTTATTCAAGTTTCCAAAGAACTTAGAAAAGTCACATAGACAGAACTGTAAATTACAAAGCATTATTTTTCATGTGAACTTTGTCTTGAACCAAACTCTCCTCTTTGACTCACAGTCCTTAATTGACACTGGCACGTTCTCTCCTTCATGCCTTTAATTGCTTCAACATAAATTAATTAAAATGTAAATTAAATGATAGCTTGCGGGGAGATTGCAATTACCACGATTTCATCTTTCACTATTACATCCCGTGGTACCAACAGGTCTGTGCAACAGGTATGCCAATTAATGGCAGACGATAAAGATGTCTGCAATCACTTACCTCTCTGTTGCAGGTTATTCAGTAAATGCTGTCTTGCACAATTAGTATATGAGTATCTATCCCAAATCTCCAGCTCCATCAGATTGAGAGGTGAGAGGTTGAGGTCTTCATTCAGCAACAAGAAAAGAGAAAGATGCCCAAAACATTGGACAAACCTTTAAGAAACCTTACAAAATGTTTTCCATGTGGAAAACAGATGGTTGTTGAGATAGTAAATGAAGCAGAATATTTAAAGTTTTCTTTTTTACTGTGCCTTCATCAGGGTCTAGCTGAGAATGGATCAGCCTCTCCAGTATCCCTGTGTGTTCAGAGCCATAGAGTTCAGAATGTCTTTAGGCTGAAATTACCAAGTGTAATAAAGAATGTCAGTAATTAACTTGATTATTTCAAATCTGAAAACAAAGATAGGGGAGTCATGTTTTTGCTTGCTTACCTAGAAAAGGAAAACAAAAGATTTCTAACAGGGACATGAAGAAAAAAATCACCACAGCATTTCCAACAACTCTGAAATAAGTTTATCAACAGTCATCATAAAATCCATCAGTTTGTTTGAAAAAAAGGTAGTGGAAACTCAAGTTGTTTATTGTCAGAAAAACTCAGAGCTTATGATCTTCACTGTCTGAAAAGCCCTAGGAACAGCCACAGAGCTGGCAGTGAGCTTTCAGCAGGACAACAGCCACAGCTAGGGCACCAAAAGTGTGTTACTTGGCCACTCAGGTTCTGAATATCTTCAAGGATGGAGACACCACCACCTCCCTGAGCAACCTTTTCTGGTGTTCAGTCACAGTCAAGGCTGAACTCATGGGAGAGTGGGAAGAAACAGCTGCCTTGTAGTCAAGACATGAAGAATCATAGACTCACAGAACAGTTTGGGTTGGAAGAGGTCTTAGAGATCATCTTGTTTCAACCCCCTGCCATAGCCAGGGATGCCTTTTAGTAGGCCAGGTTGCTCCAAGCCCCATCCAGGCTGACCTTGAACATTTCCAGGAATGGGGCATCCACAGCTTCCCTGCGTAACCTGTGCCAGTGCCTCACCACACTCACTGTAATGAATTTCCTCCTGTTTCAATGAGGCAAGAGGGGTCCTGAAATCCTGCCAGCCCCTACAGTCATCCTTGCAGCCAGGGAAGTGTGGTTGAGTTTTCCCTGTGGGCTGTGGGCTGCAGGTACAGCTGCAGCCTTTAGTGCAGGGCATGCAGGCAGCTCCAGCCACATTTCCAACAGGTCACCCATAACAAGCCCTCAGTTTCTCCAGGTGCATGTGGAAAATCAGTACTGGCGCCATGGTGCTACCTACATATGCTGCAATTTGTCCAGTTCCTGCAGTCAAACAAGCCTATTTTTGTAGGGCTGCTGAAAACATGGCCCCATAATTACCACCTTCAGCAGGGAGTGGGATTATCCAGAGAGTGAGATTAGCAGCCTTGCTGCTCCCAGGGATGACACATTGGCCGGCTGAACTCCAGTCAGCAGCCCTGCTCTGAGTCACAATTTGTGCCCTCTCCAAAAGTAACAGTGCTGGTTTTTAAATTTATGGAAGAGTTTATCCCTTGTACTTTTGTAATCAGTTCTTTCTTGGCTCTTTGCATGAAACGTTAAGGAAAAAAAAAAAAACCAGAAGGACTGGCTTTCATCCTGTGGCATGGTCACTGAAAATGCTTACTGCTGCCATGGTATGAAAATGATGTACCTGGTCCTGCAGAGATGGGACAGAAAGCTACAGAGTGCCCCAGACCTGTCTCTGTCACAGGCACCCCCACGGGAAGCAGAACCAGACTGAGGAGATACAGCCCTTCAGAAGAACCTGCTCAGGACAAAGGAAGGCAGGGAGAAGGGGGATTATCAACCCTTTTCAAATGGGGAATGTGTTTAGGCATTGCCAAGTCAGAGCAGAACCCGCCCCCCCTCAGCCCTTTCCAGCCTTTTATTGCATTTTACTTTTGCAGTGCTTTCCCTTCTTCCCTGTTGCTTGCTCTTGGCCACTGAATGACATTTATGTTAGTTTTTCTTAACTAGGACCCTCCTACTTGTGTCCCTTCACAAGAGTGGCTCCACACATGTCCTAGAAAAATCAGCAATTTTGTTTACACAGGGTTTTTTTTCCATTCCTTAACTTTTCCAAATTGAAGTTTTTAAAGGTTAGACAGTGGAAAAAGGAAGATTTGGAAAAAATATCTGAACATTGTACTTTCCCTGGCATGCAGATGGAGGAAAAGCTGAGGGGAGGTGGTGATGAGGGTAGGGAGTGGAAAAGAAAAACTTGACTGAAAGAAAAAAAATAAATTTTTTGTTTTGAAAATTGACAAGTGGAGACAAAATCAATATTTTCACATTTCCTGAAATTTCTCATGAAACTGCTGTTTTGCCAAAAATGAAACTTTCCAATGAGTCCCCTCCCTTGTGTCACAGTTAAGTATATTTCCATTGGAAAACACATGTGTATCAAATTCAGGATGAAGAACAAACTAATGCTGGAGTGCCATGCCCAGGGCACAGGATGGGTGTAGTGGGGAGCTGGGATAGAAAAGATGCTTATTATACTTGCAGACAGCTCCAGCATGGGACAGGCAAATCTCTGTTGGATCATAAGGGAGTGTAAAGTTACCCCCCAAAAATCAGGGACATATTCTGAAAAAATGTAGGATGAAATTCAATTAGGACAATTTCAAACTCTCAGCTACAGGAAGGAACAGGCTTTCCTGCTTATGGGAGATAAGAAGCTGCTTTGGTATCAGCTGGGTAGGAAAGGAGCTGAAGGTTTTAGTGGGTCACAACTTGACTGCAAATCAACATTGCTGCTGTAAAAAAGTCAGATACTGTATTGTGACTTACAGGATTGCTGCTGATAAGACACAAGAAGTAATTCAAGTCTGTTTGACATCAGTAAAATTTTAGCTTCAGCTACAGCATTCAGCTGGGAGCCATTTTAAGGTCTTGAATTTGCTGGAGAGAGCTCAGAGGAGACAACAGCTGGGGTAAACAAGGGCCCAAAACCACAACTTGACCTTGGGAAGGTCAGAAGAGGTGACCTTCCTGAAGAAGAGAGGAAGAATTCAAAAGATGTAAGGAAGAGAAAAAAAACACATCTTTCCCCATTACAGCTGTGGGTAAGACAAAAATAATGTGCTCAAGTTACAGCAGGGGAGATTCAGACAAAACCCAGCAGGGCTTTGGGTGCAGCTGGAGCTGCTGAGCAGAGGCACGTGGGTCTCTGTCTCTGGATATTTAACAAGAGATTGGACATGTACTATAAGAAATGGCACAGGTATGGCATCTAAGATGGCATCTTGTCAGTGCCCTTCCACCCAGTTTTCTGTGGTTTTTAACAGTTCAGCAAGTAATGATTTTTAAAACAGCTCCCAAAAGACTTGGAGCTTCCTGAAGACGCCCAAACCTTCTCTCTTTCTGCAAGCTTTTCCCACTGCCTTGTATTTCCACTGGCTTCAGTGAAACGAGGGTTTGCTGGCTGCAGCTCTTGGACCACATCAATGACTGCTCACAGTCAAACATTTAATTTACCTCCCAGCCATGCTCAGAGCCTTGGGAGTGAACAGCTATTTTTAAAGCCACCAGCCTGCCACACTGGAACGTTTGCTCGTCAGTAGAGAGTGTGCTCGAAGAAATAATGACTGCCTTTTTATCCAGAGACTGTTATAACTTATGTTTAAAGTACACTAAAAAGCATGTTTCAGTGTTTTTGTATGGAAGGTATATTTAAGGCAAATGTCCCTCCAATAAGCAAAGAGCACACAGCAATACTCCACTCATGACATTTTAAAAGCTCTCTGATGTTCTTTTCTTCCTTTAACACTGGGGCCAATTTTCCTTTCCTGGCTGTCAGCCTGCCCTCACTTTTTCTTTTAGCACCTCTTGAAATTACCTTGACCTCACCTTTGAGCACTCCAGGACACTGAGCTCAGGTGGTGTGGGAGGTGTTGCTGAAGGAGGAATGAAAGAGCAGACATCACCATAAGGATGAGAATATTATCAGCACTTGCTCTAATGAGGACTCAGCAACCCCCTGGGGCCACCATTAATATTGATCCTGGGCCTCTCCTCTGCCCTGTCACTTCCCAGGACTGCAAATCTCTGATGCTTTCTGGCCATCCTTCTCCACAAAGGACTGACTGACTGGCCCTGAGTTTGGGAGGGGACAGAGTAGGGACCACATCCAGTCTCACCACCTTTCCAGCCATAATCTCCATGGCACAGCTCAGTCTCGAACTGTTTTGCTCTGACCTGACAGCAGGTCAGATGCAGATTGCTGCTGCCACACACTCATCCTCTCCAAAGAGAAGGTACCTCACTTCTCACAGCTGAAAAATAAGCAGTCTTCTCCTCTTGCCTAGAGGTTTAAACACACCCACAAAAAATAATTAAGAGCCTCCCTGTGATAAAAATAGAAAAGTAATCTACCAGCTCAAAATCGTCTGTGCCAGGGGAATTGCATTCCCCCTGCAAAGGTATAGGGCCAGAACAGCTCTCCAGCTGCATCAGTTGCATTTCAGGCTGGGTCTAACACAGGTTTGTCACTGCCCAGGGACACCTGGGTGGTGGACTTTGAGAGCAGGAGCAACCAGCCATGCTCTACCTGTAACTGCTTCAGTAAATCACTGCACTGAGCTCATCTCCTCATAAGTAAGCCCTGACACATCTAAAAAAACTTGGCTTCTGAAAAAAAAATGGCATAGCCCTGAAGCTGCTGAGAGTTCTCCTCTATTTCTCTCTCTGACACCAACCAGCACTGATCAGCACAGCTCAGTCCTGCTACAGCAAAGGCTTCCCTCTGGGGCAACCATCCCCACTGGCTCCTGGCCTGATTTTTGGGCCATGTCTATACCTGAAAGACAAATTAGATTCAAGTAGGGTGTCACTTGTAAGTGCAAACCCCATTCTTAAATATCTCAACTCATTTCAAGTGTGTTATGTTAAACCAGGAAAGGACGTTCAACATAGAATAAAATGTCTCATACATAAAAACAGGTAACTGCTATGGAAAAAGCCATTCCTGGGTAATTCCAGACCAGCTCTGAGCATACCAGTGGTCTTGGAAAATGGCACATTTGTGAGGTGTCAGGAGACACAGCCCATATCCATGAGACTGAAGAAACTTTGTAGGCCTGGAGGAGAAAGGTTCTGCACCCTGTTAACTCACAGCCAGTTCTTCTGAAGGCACTCTCCTCACAGTAATTAGCAATTCCCACCTTGTCAAGACTCAGACAAGTGGTTATTCAATTATTTTAACATCCTGGCCCTTCCGAATTATAGCTTAGGGACATTGTCTACAGGCAATTCTTATAGCTGGTTCACCTTCCAGCTATAAGGGAGCCAGGAGAGCTGGAAAAGCACCAAAGCCACTTTGCTTCAGCTGGTTCTGTGCCAGCAGTGGGACCAGGGGTAACTGTCACCTTTCTAGTGGGAAATCCCTGCACATGTGGCTGCCACTGATTTGGGGCAACTTTGAGCCCAGTCAGCTCCAGAGGGCCTGTATTTTTGCTCCCAGGAGATGTGTGCCAGGAATTAGCACAGCCATGGAACTGCAGACGATGATGGAAGAGGAGAGAGGACAGACCCAGAGATCCAGACAGGACTTTCACAGCTGCACACTCAGTTTGCCATGGCCTCAGCTCTCACAAGGCGCTGGAGATACAAACACAAACACTGCCCAACATGCACAGGGGCAGTAGCCCCACAGGCAGGAAGAAGGCAGAAGACCTTGAGAGAGTGGCAGATCCACATAGGATGTGTGGTATGGGGTAATGTTACACCGTGGGTGACAGCAGAGACGTGTTTTGAGGAGATCTGAGCAATGAGACTTCTGTAGGTTGATGAATCATCTCTCTTTCCAGTAGACAGAGGCAACACCCCACTCCTGAGAGCTCAAATTAGGGCTGTGAAAATAGCTGAGGTTTTTTGGCTTTAATCCCAAATCAAAATATTTTAGGAAATCAGAACAACCTGAAAAAAACTTGTTATTCTTTTGGGCTAAGTAGGCTGGTTTGAGCCACCCATCCCTCTCCTTCTGTACAGTGATACTGCAGAAATATTTGTGTATAGAAGCACTTATTTTAGTTCACTTGAAGAAAAAGGAAAAAAATTAAAAAAAAAAACAACGAAAAGAGAGGGCTGTCTTCCCCCCTGCTGCAAATAACTTCAGGAGACTTCCCTCCCTGAGCTCTTCACAGCAAGTGGTTGGTGTCCTGGGGCTCTTGGCCTTATCAAGATATTGCCATTGTGCAGATCAGGGTCAGGAGAACTCAAGCCAGGGCTAAACTCAGAAGCACACAGAAGGTAATGCCAGCCTTGTAGGGAGTCCAGAAAGGGGGAGTAATCAAGGCTGAGCCCATGCCTTAAAGGAGTCCCTTGTCTCACTCATCCAAAGACCAGCAGGACCAGGAGCCATCACAGGGTGATTATACAGGAGCACTGCTGTAAAGAAGGCAGAATTGAGTTACCTGAGAAGGTGAGCTTGTCAGGATTGGTCAGGAAACCAAAATTCTGCTTTATAGCAAATATCCTATTTAAAAATCTCAAAAATAGACCAGATTTCAATCAAAAATTTGAGTCAAATTCTTAAGAAAGAATTTTAGGGCATCTGTTTTGATATCAAAGCCAAATTTGAGAGCAAAACCTTTCTGATCTAATTCTCCATCCTCAGCAATTTCATTCAAGTAGTATCAGTTAGAATATCAAAATATAGTCATTAAAAAAACTGTTCCTAGAAAAAATTTCATTTTTCTGGTGGAAAATCATCTATTAGTACTTTTTCCAATTTGGTTTAGTGCTGGGAGTTATTTGGTGTTCTCTGTGATGAACTGGGAACCCATGACAAATACATGCATATCACCAAGTCCACAGGAAAATAATACTAGGAAGAGGGAAAAACAGTTACAAATGTTATTTGTTTTATCGTGAGTTCTGGTTATTTTTATGGAGTAATAGGATGTTGACAACATGATTTTTTTTTTCATTATTAAAGCAAAAATCAGAAAGCAGTCCTTAACTGGTATTTATTAAAACTTGTTTCAAGCTTCTCCTTTAAAATGTAATTGAGTTTTCACTTGGAGGTCTCTCAAAGAGGAAAAAAGCTCTTTAAAAGCCATTTACATTGTTTTCAGAGAAGTGTGATTTCTACCTTGTCAGCAGGCCCTTATGCTCTCAGGCAAGGCTTGCTCCACTTGGAGCTTTGCAGTCCTGTCACTTCAAGATTGAGAAAGGGCAGTTTCTTCTCACCATTCAAGTTGTGGCAATAGATGGTTAAAACTAGGGGGAAAAAAATCTTTTTTCTGCCAAAAGCCATCATACTCTGGTGCAGGAGAACAGTGTGAGGAGCACAAACAGCTTCATGCCTTCCCCTAAAGCAGTGTTTCTCTGTACTGGTTACATTTATGGACCCCTCAGGGCCCTTTTTAGTTGCAGATCCATCACTTCCTCTTCTCCCAAGCATTGCTGCTCCCCTCAGATATCTTGAATGGTCCATGAATCTCTTCCCTGGGCACCAAAACTCCTTCCTGGCCCTTAATTTCCTCACCTGGGACCCACATCCACACTCTGCTCGACCTGGCTCATTGGTGTTGCTGTGTTTGCGATTGTCCATGGATGCCACAACCATCTGTCCCTCCTTTTGGAAGTTGGGGGACCATGTTGGGGAAGGCACATCCCACTTGGGGCCTGGCCCTGGCTGCTCCCTAACACAAGGAGCACATCAGGAATGCCTTCCTGTCAGGAGACTGCCATACACAGCACCAGTACACTCTGAGTTACAGAGAATTTTGAATTGGAGGGGAAAGGAAAAATATTTAGCAAAATTATGTAACTGAAGTTCAAAAATAGCCTATTGCCATCTGGTTGTGCTATTTTGACAACCAAAAAAAACCCCTTAAGTCTTTCTAGAGCTAGATATACTGTTTGCAAACTCAGCCAAAATTTTTACAGAATCTCAAATTTCACATGCTTGATTTACCTCTGGAGTTTTTTGAACCAGCTTTGCCTGTGCACGAGCCATACCCAGTCATACATCTCCATTCCAACTCTGCCATTAATATTTAAATGCTCTATCATATTCCTTTAAAAGGAAGTACACAACATCAGGAGACTGCAGAAAAAAACTTTAAATAGAGTAAAATATAAAATGAAATAATTTTTTAAAAATTTAAAATGCAACCTTCTCAAAGACTGGATTAATCCCAGACCTGCTGCCCTGCCTCCGTTGGCCATCAGGAGACAGCTATTTTAGCAGCCCAAGTTGTAATGGAAACATCATCCTCAAGCTGTTCCATTTGCTAAAGCAACTGGGAGTTGCAGAGAGCCTGAAACAGTGCCCAGACATGACCTTCCCTATTAAACAGAGGACAACTTCATGCCATCTGCACCCAGCTGAAATGTCAGTGTGGAAGGGAGCATTGCCCTCAAACTCCTGCGGGCTGCAGGATGGGGACAGAGCCGAGCACGGAGCGGTGTCACAGCGTGCCAGGAGGGGTGGTCACCCAGCCTGTCCCAGGTCAGCCACACAGTAGCACTGCTTAGATCTACTATTCCAGTGACTACTGACCTCCCCAGCAAATCCCAGGAAACTGCCCTCCTACAGCTGCAATTGAATCTCAGAAGTTGTGCTTCAGTGAGAGCAACTTGTGTGGAAACCTTTAGAATTCAACATCAGTTATGTATTCTCTAATATATGGAAGAAAATAAAAATGCTTTCAGATGTATCCTCCTGTCATCCAGCCTGAACCTGGCCCCTGCAGCAGGAATGAGGGGCAGAAGCCCACCTGCTCAGCTCTCAGACTTGCCCCCACAGCGCTGAGATAATGATTTCCGCAACCAATACACCAGGGAAATACTCTTTCCCTTCAGCAGTTTTATGTGCATTGCCTTTCAGCCTCATTGCCTAAGGCGAATTATCCCTGAGTTGCTTCCTCTGTAACCCCTGGCATTACACACCTATTGCCTGCCCTGATGCTTTGCAGTCTTGAGCCCTTTTCACACTTGCCTTACACATAAGGACATGGGGTGGTCTCAGCAGAGACCTCTGTCATTTCTGGAGACATCACCCACCTCCATTGATGCTCACAGGTGCACAAACCTGACCTGAATCAAAGCCTGGGACCCACCCATTTGACTCCAGGAGCCTGCCTGAGGTGGCAAGTTCAAGATGACAATTTCAGCTGACAAGAAGTTTTTTTAAAAAACATGGTTTTATACTGGTATTTCTGACAAAAAGCACTAAGCAGCATTTTTTTGTTTTAAACTGATTTTTTTTCTTGAAAAGAGAAAGCCAAGAGGTCAAGAACCACATGATCAGACAGAAGTTTCCCTCCCTCCATCTGTCTCCATATCATGCAATCTTCACAGTACATGACCCTAAAGGTAGAAGAGGGGAGAATCTGAGTTATCCAATAATATGTTAAAATTAAACAACTAAGAACTGAAAAAGCACATAATGTGATCATGGAACACCAGCAAATGCTCCACTGCTGGTGGGGATTATTAAAATTCTTGATGAAGTTTCTCCTTTGGTCCAGAACAAAATCTTTCATCAAAGCCAGATAGCTTGATTACTCTCAGAACTTTCTAGTCCCCTCTGCTTTTAAAAGAGCTTGATTTTGTTTCAGAAGGGAATCCCCTTTTCCCTCTGGTTTCAGGCTAGATGGTGTGCACGTCAGCCCTGTGCTCTGCCACCACTGTGTACAGCTCTGTAAGGCACCATCATCTCTTGTGCGTGTAATTAAGACAAACGAGCTGCAGTTCTCAGTGCAGAGGTTAATGGCAATTCCATTCACAGCACACCATGGGCAGGTGGAGAGATGCAGTCACACTCTCATCCATCACCTCCAGCCTGCTCCCAGGGAGAGCGAATGTGCAGAGAGATGCTGCCTTCCCTTAACTGCTTTGAGTGCTTTGGGATGGGTGCTGACCCAGGCACCACAGCCAGAGTTATGCCTGAGGGCTGAGCAGAGGGAGATCCCTCTCTCTCAACCAACTACACCAGGAACCCTGCTCCTACCTTCAAGAGCACAGTTTGGTGCCTAATATTAGGCAGGATGAGCTCAGGCCATGCACAAGGCTCAGTCTCCTATCTCTCCCTCTATTTCCCAGCAGCCAGGATAGATCAGGACACCCAACATTTAACTTGCAAGCTGTCAAGTTTTACTCTCCATGCTACTCAGAAAGGACAGGTCTCCAGGACTGTCATTCTAATGTCGTTACCAACGTGATTTCCAGAGAACAATCAACTCAGGAAAGCAGCAGCCACCACCTCAACCTGCAAACTCACAGAAAGCATTTCTGGAGAGGGGCTCTTTGTACAGCCTTTGTAATAGGGAAGAAAGGTCCTGCCACTGGTGTAAGCTATCAGTGACAGGGGGATTTTTTCACCTGTGCTTCCTAAAGTAATGAAATTTCTGTATAGATTTGTGAGTTTAGCCTGGAGGCATTAAAGTGGCATCTGAGCTGTCCTGGTGCAGGTCTGGATGATGTGGGATGTTTGTCAGATTGCACTATTGCTTGTGGAAAAGTTGCAAAAGAAGTCAAGCTAGAAGTAGGTTTTACATTGTGGGATCAAAGGGTGTTTGAGGAGAAATTATAAGAGCAAGGGGTGCTAACATTTGATTTTCCAGTGAATTGGACATGTGCTGAATACAGAGATGTACAAGACTCTGCATTCCCCTGCTTACCAGATACTGAAGATTTCATTTTACTCTGCAGCACCTGATGAGTGTCTCATGAGAGACTGATGAATTCACAACACTTTGTTAAGAGCTAACTGGAAATATTGGTATTCCTTGACCATCAGTCAAACCATGGTTGCAGCTGCCCTGTGAGGCAACAGTAACAAGACAATGAGTCTGTAAATCCAATTCATAGGAGAGTATCAGAGATTTCTCATGCAAGAAGGCATCCTATGACATCCTTCAGGATGTCTAGAGACTGGAAACAAGCTAGGGGTGAGCCAACTCCCAGGCAAATCTGCTTTGAGCTGTCCCAGACTGTACCTGCAGCTTTGGCTGAGCAGAGACAAGTTGTGCAACGGGAGCGAGACACCAGAGCTGTTGCTCACTTGTGGCAGGTAAAGTCTGGAAAGAGGTAACAGCCTTCCTGGAAGCTGTGGTCCTATAGGTAAAGAAACTTGTGGATAAAAACCAAAATATTTGGAAGGTCTTCTTCTTCTGACATTGCCTTCATGTCAATGAGAACAGATTTCTCTAACTCCTCATGCATGGTAGGAAAATAGACAGCTTGGCTGCTGTTAGGGGTTAGGAGCCTGCAGTGAAGTTTCCCAACTGATCAGCAGGTTTTAAGGAAAAAAGTTTCTAGACAGGGAAAAGAACCTCTTTAAAAAAAGACCACTATTCATTCTGGTGTTCTGCTGCTGGCTCTGGGCTGGCATGTGCAGGCTGCTGCCCTGCAGACTGCCCAGTGACCCTGGCACAGGCATTGCCCCACACCAGCCAGGGACATTACACAGGGCTCTTTCAATTGTCCCAGCTGGGACCTCATCCACAGGCTGGCTGGGAGCCTCCTCCATTTCCTTCATGCAGATTTCACCCACAGTGGAACAGGAGGCCAGTTCCCAAGCCCTGGGGCACAGCCCATTTCACTCCAGCACAGCCTCTCTCTGATGATGTCAGGAGACTGTGGGGCAGATGCTCCCTGCCTGCCACCTTCTGGGAAACCTGTCCATGCTCTGCTTCAAAAAACCCCTCTACACCCACAAATTGCTGGAGAAATGGTTAATGACTGTAGAAACAATGCCTACAAGGAAGAACCAGAGTCTTCACTGTAGGCTGGAATCATCACTGAGGAGTTTGTCCCAGGCTCACAAAGACAGTATCTCCTTTGAGCCAAACATTCAGAAGCCTGAGAAAATCCCTACTTTGATGCCCACCCTAAAGAATAGGGTCACATTGGAAATAGCTTGATGCAGAGAGCTGCAGCAAGGCTGGTGGATAGAGCTATAGCAGAGAGCCCTGGTTGCCTCTGGGAGAGTACACATTCAGGAAATATAGGAAGGGAAACAAGTTGGACTCATGCCCTGTTCTGATTCTTTGTGTATGAGAAGCTGGAAGTGTTTTGTTTTCTGCTTTTCATATTTAAAAAAAATAAATCCAACATCAAGTTGTGTTTTGGCAGAGGTCTCCTTGGAAGATTTAGAGAAGCAGAGTAGGAGGTTTTGCAGCTTCTACTGAAATGGGGAGAGGAGGAGGTGTTGAACTGCAAAGATTTTTTTTTTTCTTCCAACTGTTGGTTGGGAGTGGAGTTAGATAAATGTTAGCTAAATACAGATTGCTTAAAACATTTTGTAGGAAAAGCAATTCAAGTTGAAATTCATCAGCTTTTACTTGCACTGTCATAATACTATTAATTCTTCAGTGAAGAAAAAACAAACAGGGTAGACTGAATTGCTAATGTAAAAACAAGAAACAAAACAATTTTTGTACCATCTCAACACAAAGAAGATGACTGAGTGCCCATTTCTCCTTAACTTTGCACATTCTTTGCTACTTCTCTTACTGTAAGTGTAAGAGAAAGGAGCACATGGGGCTTACACTTCAAACCATTGCAGTACAAGATGCCTCTTCTCAGTGTACAGGACTGGGGGGCTCTCTGACCTGACAGTGGCAGGAGTTTAGGAGGTACAAGTATACAGGCTGGACAAAACTGATTTCTCAGGCCTAGAAATGCAGATAAGAATTGGAGGCTTTAGATGAAAGACAAGGCTGACAACTCAGCCTGTCAGAAGGTGTCCCAAAGATGGAGAAAAAGCATTCTGATTGCTATCTTTGAATCAGTAAGTGGTCCCCTACTGACTGATCCTAAACAGAAGTCAATATGATGAAGAGTAAGCCTGGAGAAACAGACTGATTGGAGATCAGTTTCTACTGTGTACCTTTAGGAACACCAGCTGGAAATCCAGCTCGAGTCATCTCTCGAGGTGGAGAGAGCAGTGACCTGCTCAGCACCAGGGAGCACAGGCAGGAGCAGGTTGCACCACACTGAAGAGCAAGGAAGTGATGAACCTGTGAGACACCCTGGCTGGAGGAAGAGGGGACACTGCCCTTCCTCTGAGTGACACTGAGACACAAAGACCAGCAATAGGTGCAGGACCCTTGACAGGGACTGTGCTGTTGGAAATCATCCAGCAGTACCCCTAAACAAGAAGGGTGCAGACAGAAAATGGAGCCAAGTGCTGTCATGCCATCAAAGACTCTGTTACAGCAAGGTTCCAGTACCAAACCTTCCCCAGACAAGGTGACTGCACGAGTAAGGACAAATAATAATGAACTAAGTAACATCAATGGGCATCAACAACAGGGATCTGATTCATACATTAGAAATAAAGACAGGAACTTGGCCAATGAATCACTGGCAACTTCTCACTTTTCTCCCCAAGAAAAATTAAAAGTGAAATATGTATTACCAGAAAAATTTCCTCATCATTACAAAGAGCTTGCATGAGTGCACAAGGCAGCTCTGGACAGAATTGTCAGGAACCCAAATGCTGTCCCTGATCCCCAAGTAATTGTGTAAAAAAGCAAAAAAATAAAACTTCTAAAATGCACAAGCAAACTAGAACTACAGCCCTCAAACAACTTATCCACATGGGATCCAGTTCTCAATAATGTATGCCAGGCACATGCATGTGAATATTGCAGAGTTTTGTGATTTCCTGAGGACAGGAGATAAAAGGCAAAAATTATGTCAAAATACCATAGGAGAAGTCCTCATGAAAATAAACAGGCTGCTCTGAATTCCATCATTATTAATAGAGAGAAGAAAAAGACTGATGAAAAGTATGTTCCAGACTGAAGCTGCGAAAGATTGGCTAGAGAAAAAGCTAAATGTTATCGACAGCTTTGCCCAGGAACATGAGATGGCAAGCACAAAAGAGTGTGTGTTATCCCTCCCAAACCTCAAGTTGCAACCACAGTGACTCAATCACCACTGACATGGAAATACTCTATCTATGAAGGACAAAGAATATTTTAAGTCATTATGTTGAATAGATATTACTTGAATCAAAATTCACTTTTATCATCATAAAGGTAGAATTTTATATTAACCATGAGCAAAACCACCTGAGAGGATTTCAAAGTGATTGCCAACAAAGCACAGACTTACAGAACAACACACCATAATACTCCTGCCATTTTTTCTCAGCAGCTCTGTAAAGAAAAATTTGAAACATATATCTCCTCAGCTGAACCTGGGAAAGGAATCTGCCCCAAGGATGGAGAAAGTCAAAATTTCCTCAGCAGGTTTAAACTACAGCAACAATCAGAATGAAAACATGCTGTTGCCTGTTCCAAGGCAATCCTTCTGGCAAGCCAGCACTAAGCAAAGCCCACAACACTGTCAAGAACAGGCTTCCAATGCACCTTGGGTTTTGTCCTACCCTTTCATTGACCATGTTTTCCACATCCTTTAAACAAATGTAAGAACAACAGCTATCATGTGACCACTTCATGTTGGCTCTCGGAAGGGCAGAGACTTCACTTGGCAGATGTTGTCCAACACCAGGTCACGTGGAAGGTCCATCCAGCCCAACATCCTGGCTCCAGCAGCAGCCAGCAAGAGATGTTTGGGGAAAGAACACAAGTATGGAACATGCACAGAGTGATTTATTTCCCCCCGCCCCAGGTGTACTACTCTCATTTCCCACCCCAAACACTTATGATTTAAGGTTTCACTGAACCAG
The DNA here is from genome assembly GCA_034509425.1 of Eopsaltria australis. Classification (NCBI taxonomy): domain Eukaryota; kingdom Metazoa; phylum Chordata; class Aves; order Passeriformes; family Petroicidae; genus Eopsaltria; species Eopsaltria australis. Next base: position 3,814,799 of record JAVTVJ010000012.1, on the reverse strand, counting down.
AAAACCACCCTCATATTTAACTGCCTTTGGTGGATTTTAATTTTTCTTGACTACCTACTCACTTTGTGAGTCCTTGTAAATTCTGTCATCTCTATCCCCTGGCAACGCAATTCACAGATCAACTGTGTGGAAAAAATTAACCTCTTTTACATTTTGAGGCAACCTCCTGTTAATTACACTTGATGATCTTCAGTTCTCACGCTGACAAGAGAAAGGGTATGACCCTCACACATTCAACTCTCCCATTGCCACCTGTGATTTCACAGACCTCTCCTATATCCCACATTTCTCTCTTTCAGGCTGAAGATTTGTGATAAGCTAGAAGTATTTAGTTATCTAAATCTAGAGGAACCATCCAGACACTAAGAAATGTTCAGTGCTATCACTGTGTAACGATGCTTCTCCTTCTCTGTGCTGGAACCAATACTCACTCCTTGGAAGGAACTGGCCTTTCTCATGGCAACTGCAGTTCCAGGTTTGGAACAGTGATCTGGGCTTATCTAACAGCATTTATGTCCTGAGTGATAAACAGGATGCAACAGCATACCAACAGCCTAGTTTGAACCAGCCAGCAGCAAACAAATCTTAAAATCAGAGGGAAAAAAGCCAGTTTGTCCTCAAAGGATCTCCTAGAAACAGGATTCTTGAGATTTTCTGATGCATTTACTTAGCTTTGCAGCAGTTTTACTAAATCTGGTAGCTTCATCCACTGCAGATAGCACTTTTGGGGTTTGTTTTTTTTCCACTATCAGTAGTAGAATTCCAGCACCAAGCTGCAGCACCTCAGCAGTTATGCACCAAGCATAGATCAGAGTGTTAAAGGAAAGGTAAATCCAGCCAACAGCAGTGAAATAGCTTTTATCATGAATGCCTACAGCAGATGTTCAGAATAAAGTGGTCAGGCACAACAAAAACTGCTCAGATCTTACAGTGCACAAATCCACACACAGCTGTATGAGCAGCAGAGAAGAATTGTCTTGGGTGTGTCCCACAAAACTTGGGCAAAAGGGTCTCTGAACAAACCCTGTTGTAGACAAACCCCAAATGAAAACCAGCCTAGTGTCACCCCTGCAATATAAAATCAAAGACATCAGTGATTTTATACAGGAACAGGTTGAGAAAATAAAAAGCATTTGTCCATTGTAGGGCTGCCTGGCAGGGAGAAGCTCTGCATCCTGTGTCTGGCAGGTGAGATAGGTGTCAGGATGAGCAGGGGGTGAATTGGAGCATCAGAACCAAACTGATCTCAAACAAGATGATTCCTGCAGTATCAGCAAGGCCCTTACTTTCTGGCTTGCTTTAGTCTCCTTATTACAGCTTTGGGGCTTTAAGATGCCTCAATCCTGTGTCCAATCTCATGACACTTGGTGTTAATGATACTGTAATAAAAAGGGTCTCAGCTGTTCATATGGCCAAAGAAAAGGCCTACTTTTATCTATCTGTAAAGTGTTAACTATAATCCTAACATAACCCCACCTTTTTGCTTTTGAATTGGAGCACTGATGTTAGTTTGACTTCTGTCTCCTGGTATAGCATTAGGAAAGCAAAGAGAGCCAATTTTAAAAACATTTTCTATTGCAAACTTACATAACTTCACTAAATAATATTGCTAGACAACTCTGTGCAATAGTTTACAGATTTGTAAGCTTTTTAATAGCAGTCCAAAATTATTGTCTCCCAATATTGCCTGACTTCAGAGGAGCCTTGCCAGTTTCCATCAGCCAGGAAATCTGTTCCTTGGGCTCATTCACAGAACATTCTGAGCATCTTCAGCAAAACATTTGGCTTGAGGGAGAGAAGAAGTAGTCACTCTGAAATAAACTCCGAAGTAAGTATATAGGCAGCAGAGAGCAAAATTCTACAGCAAATTCATTTTCTTGCGGATGAACAGGCACCAAAATGTCCACAACCTGACATTTCAACATCCTCATGCCCCTAACACAAAGCAAAATAGAAAGTCTTGTATTCTCACCCCAAGGTCCTCTGTTCCAGCTGCCCTTTCACATCAGAGCTTTCAGCATCTTTATGCACACACACATGCACACACCCCAGCATGTAGCTTCGGTTCTGCTTCCCTCTGGCTCCTCCTGCCCTTCCAGAGGGTCAGAGAAGAATGACCCTGGTCTCCAGAAGGCTCAAGGAGCATCACTCACGAGAAAAGAAGCAACATCACAACTCACCTCACTCTAACACTATTACAAAGTACAAAACCAAGGCCTCAGAGATGCCTCTTTGTTGGTTTGCTTTACTAATTACTGCACACAGCTGTGGAGAAAACAGCAGTGCCATCACCCACCGGAGTTAAGGAGCTTTGTTGGCTCACATATTTCAGCTGTAAACCATCAGCTGATCAGTAGTATTTACTTATCATTAGGATCCATTAAATAATAACCTTAAGGCGCTCTTAGTGACACAAAAAAAAAAAAAAGAAAAAAGGAAGTTGTGAAGGGATTTCACCTGCTTTATATCACTTCTCACCTTCCAAAACTAATGTGGCTTTAATGACTCCTCTTCAGTGGGGCCCTTTGCTGCCTGCTGCCAGTTACACTGTTTTTTACAGATGCCCCGTGCAAAGAGAAAGATGATTTCTTGCTCAGCCAAAAGGAGATGTAAAGCTCCTTGCCCGAGCTGTCACACAGGTTACCTGCACAGCAGAAGTCCCTGCCAGAACACCCCATCAGGAGCTCATCTCCATCCCCAAGGTCTGACACCTCCCTCACCCCCTCCCTCGGCAGTGCTGGGGCTTTGGGCGCACCCTGGTTGCCTTCAGCCTCTTTTCTGCCTTGTGGAAGAAAAAAAAAATCACGGAATGGAATGGAGCTTCCTTTTGTTTGCCTCCCCCAGCATCCCTGAGTCACCAGTGGAGGGTGCGTGGTGCCTGCGGTGACACACGGAGCCCCAGCCCCGCCGCCGGAGCACAGATTGCACAGAGCGGCGGGAGGGGCCCCATACAAACAAGTCATGATTGTTTTCCTTGCATTACAACGTGATCCTCACGAAAGGAACGTAAAGCACGCTCTCCACCTCTGTGTTTCAAGCCCCCGTTTTTCTCCAGGTTACTGAATCCATGCCATCACGCAGTCTCTCAGCAGCGTCCCAAGGCTGTTCCCCACTTCTGTCACCACTTCCCACATGGATGCTGCCGGACCCTTGCTGTGCTCTGTGTGTGTGGCTGCTCCCCAGCAGAGTGATGATGCTGGGGAATCACAAGGCACAACCACCTCAGAGACACCTCTGGTGAGGAGTCAGATACTGGAGGGTTTGCCACCCACGCCAGGTATAAACAGCCTCATCATCCTCCATTGACAAAGCTCATCTGGAAACCCTGAAACAACTCTCAGAAAACCCTGTGTGCCTCACACTTTCTTTAGATACTATAAAAAGTACGTAAAATGTTTGTGCAGTATCTGCTCTTGGGTTTTGATAGCCTGTTTCTCCAGCACAGATAGAAAAAATAAAGGGAGCTCTATAGGGAAGAGATAGCACTGAGGAATATTTCTAAATCACTGATCAGTGTTGGAAATAAAGGGCCTTAGAGCTTGTTGCTCACTTAAAGCAAACAAAAAAAAGGATAATTGATTTTATTGGGCCTCCTCTAGGCAAAGCATTTACCTAAAGTACAATATATTTTTATTGTACCACTGGGAGCTGGATGCAAATATTTATAAATCTTCCTTTGAGGAGGTTAGCACTCAGCTGTTTTAAATAGCTTTGTGTGCTATGGAAATCTTTAAACCAGACATCCCTCATGTTTAAAAGATGCCCACAGAGAGGCATGGGCCCACGTTTGGAAAACACCACATGCCCTCATGAATGAAGCCACCCTCCCCAACAGGAGGCTGAGGCTGAATTACCCTGGAGCAGACCCTCAGTGATGGTGTGTGGAGGAGGACCCACTGGATCTGAGCAGCCCTGAAAGGGCAGAGCAGAGCCAAGCATCAGTGGAATCCCCCGGGGCAGGCTGGGGGAAGCAGCTCCCCAGCCCAGGTGCACTGGATGCTGTGCCAGCCAGAAACAGAGAGGCTCAAGGATACTGCAGCCTGGTGGGGTTAGCTGCTGACCACTGCTAACAGAACAGAGTTCACTCATTTCAAACTCATTCAGGTGTCTCTGCACTCACCATGCTCTCTTTGGGACTGGAAAGCCAGCACACTGTTAGTTACATGCAGCTGTGCTAAGGCAGTGGCAGACCCAGGCTGCAAGTGAGCTAAGGAGTGCAGGAAGGTGTATCTGATATTGGAACAGCAGACATGTTGGAAGAACTGGGCAAACTCTGGTCCAGAAAGGGTTTGGATACCCTACAGCTTGCCTTTTTTTGCAGTTGTGTTAATTTGTCATCAAGGATGGAGCCTGCAGAGGCTGTGGAGAGCACACAGGGCTGGCATGCGACCTGCTTGGTGCTGCTTAGCTGCACTGAACTGAAATCAGTGTCACTGGGGAATATAGCTCACTGTTCAGGTCACACAGTAATTAATAGTGTCTTTTGAAACCATTTTCTCCTGTACATTGAAGAAAGTATTCTCTGTCTGTACCAGCACAGGAATTAGGGGCAGAAATTGAAGCCTGCTTCAAAGTGAAGCCCAGCTTCTAAACAAGCAAAAGCAAGTTGTTCTTCTGAGAGCAGATGGCCTTATGGGACCCCTTGCTGATGATGTTTTGGATGCTAAAATTTTGTATGCATTCAGGAGGAAGCTGGAGAAGTTCCTGGAAAAGGAACCTACAGAATGTTGCTACATGCACACTGCAAACCATGTTTAGCTCAGGAAGCCCTGAGCCGAAAATGGTTGGAGGCTGGAGGAGTATCTGGTGTATCTGTTTTCTTCTTGCTTTTCTCTTCACACCCATTTATGATGCCCTTCAGAAACAGGGTGCTGGGCTGGATGGACCTATGGCCAGGACTCGTATTGCCAGATTTGTGGTCTTTAAAAGCAAGCCATCCTGATCCAGGTCATCTTTACACCAGTTTGACAGTGTCTGTACATTGGGACAAAAATAAACTACGTGGGACCCATGAAAAGGAAGAGCTGAGGGATGCAGGAATCTAAAACAAGAAGTGAGAAGAGAAGCCAGCTCCCAGGAGCAGCCATGCCACAGAATGCAAAGTTTTCTCTGGATGATGCCCTTTCTTCCCCGGGGCCTGGTGAGGACAACTACAGTTTACCAGCTCCTGGACCAGGATGGTCACAGTCCCCTCACCAGCCCCAGAAGGAAAGCCATCTGCAGGGACATAAAAATATGGAAAGAAAAAAAGCAATTCCATTTTGGTCCAGGGTCTCACCACTCCCACTACTCACAGGCAACCCTTTTTATTTGCACCGGGCATTTTGTACACATTTGTCTTGGAGAACCTGCCCTGGATGGAAGAGCAGAGGGGCACAGGTGTGTGGAGTCCGGCCATAGAGCTAATCCTCAGCCATAAACATGGGCAAAATAAAGTATCAGGCTGCTTTTTTTGTTGTTGTTTTGGTTTTTTTTTTGCTTTTTACCCCCATCTTTTGAAACTGGCAGCAAGAAGTAATTTCCACTTCTTCTGTTTCCTGTGTTGCTGCTGCTTCCACTGAGCTCTCCACACCTTGGCTCTCCAGGGTAGCAGTGCACATACCCCATTTGGAGGCACTAAAGGGAGCATTGCTTGGCCAGCATCACTCTGAGGATGTCTGTCCTGCCCAGGGAGGCTCAGCAGCAGCACTGGAGCCTCCTGGTCTGTCCCTGTGGGCAGGGAAGGCTCAGGAGCAGGAGTTACTGGGAGTTACTGGTGGCCATGTTGGGCAGCAGCCCAATGCTCCCAGCATGGGCCCATTTGAAACACTTTCAGGAAACTCTAATAATAACTGTGATTAAATGTAAACCAGCATGTGGACATGTCCAAATCCTGCTGGCCTGAAGGGTGTAACAAAAGAAGCAAGCAAATGTGTGTCTTGGTGTCAGAGTAGCACAGGTGTGTGTGTCCCTGCACCACAGTGAGTCTCATCAAGGCCACTGAGCATGAGTGAAGCATGAAATCCAGGTGACAATAGGCAGTCAGTCACAGGAAAGCATCTTCCTGGGGGCTGTTGACATTATTATTCTAGATCAAGAAGCAAATCCTACATGTTAGTTACTTAGCAGATGAAGTTACCATGCCAACTCATATGCTACCTTTTTTTTTAATTATTATTATTGCAAGAGTAGGCAGCGCTCCCTTGAGATTTCACAAAAGGGGAGGAAAAATGTCAAAGTGCCAAGAATATAATGGAATTTCTAGCCTCAGCCCTATTTTCCATAGATCTGTTTTTCAGCTTACATCTCGCTCCTTCTCATGGCAGCAGCGAGGCTAAGCCAAGAGACTCTCTGAATGGTAATTTAGTGGCCAGCCCACGATATTGTGGTGCTACACTCCAGTAATCTGCAGTTCTCTACCCCCGCTTCACACAATTTTCAGGGAACTAATGCAAGGAGCTGGTGCCAAATGATCGCACAGCCTTCCCCCAACCTCTCCTTGACTTCTCTGCATTTCTTTCTTTGTTCACTGTTTCTCTTTGCCTTCCCATCTGTCTTCTTTCCTCTGCTGAAAGGGTTTTTATTTCTGACAGCTATTTTCATTTTTTCCCTCTGTTGTCTTTACTTGTATTTCTTCACAAAATGTATTATACCCCTGTCTCTTCCCCCCACTCAGTGCTGCATCTTTTGCTGTCCATCATCTTTAGGACCCCCTTGCAGAGCGTGGACCCTCAGGGAAGCAGATGTGGGGGCCACCAGTGTGATGCTGGGGAGCAGGGAATTAGCTGTCCATATACCAGTAAAAATTTCAAATATGCACTAGTTCAGCCTGAACACGATAAAGCCTTTGCCTAACAGACCTGGTGAGTTAAATCTTCCTGGAGGTAGAGCCAAAAGTCTCCCTAAATTTAGTGCACTTTGCTTTCTGTCTTGGGATTAAGAGCCACTCAAATCCAAGAAGCACGGGTGCTTTAAGCCTCTCCCAGGGGAAACCCAGCGATGGAGGATGTATGAAAAGAGAGGGGCTGCAGGGAGGAGGGTGGGGGTAGGATGTGACTGCCAGCTTCCTACACCTCTTCGGGAACCTGCGTGGGATGGGTGCGCTGAGGCACAACAAGGCTCTGGAGTGCTTACAGAAAGAAGTGTATTCAGCTGAGTGCAGCCTCTGCTGGCGGTGCCTGCTGGCACAGCCGGGAGCCCTTGGCGCTGGATCAGCAGGAGCCACTCGTGCCCGCACACCGACGGCTGCTGCGTCAACATTGCCGGGTGTTGGCTCGACAGCCGCGGCGATGGGGAAGGATTCCTGGCAGGGGCTGTGCAGCTGCTGGGGGAGGCGGGAGGGCTCTGGGCGCTCGCTGTTCCAGCAGCAGACGTGGGCAGGGGGACACCAATCAGCACCGTCAGATCCTGCGCCAGACCTTACACCCTTTGCTGTAAAAAGACATTGAATCCAGGCCAGACCTTACACCCTTTGCTGTAAAAAGACATTGAATCCAGGGTCTGCCTTCACAAAGAGTTAGCTCTGCCTCCTAAGAAGCACAAGCACAGATACCTGCACCGGTTTCACACCTTATTTTCTTTAAGACTTCTATGTGAACAAGAAAAACGGGGCACAGACCTTTGTCCCAAATAATGGCTTTTTCATGAATTGCCTTCCATGGCTTTATCCTGCTTATCTGTCCACAGTCCAGGTCAGTAAAGTTCAAGGATGTGATATGGGTTGTGACTCAGCAGCTGGCTTGTGATCAGAACCAAACAGGATGCATTAATTTGTTCTGGTCAACATCCACGGCCAAGTCCTGTTTTTTATCTTACTGAGAGATCTTGACTATTGACCATTGTATTCAAATGCTGTCAGGTGCACTGGCCATCCAGAGATGCTCCTCAGTTGTTGACAGACAACACAGCAGGCAAATATGAATAATTATTGCAGTTCTAACTTTCTACAATGTATTCTGATGCTTGGCTTTTCAAGGTCAGGTTTTACGCATCTATTTGTCTTTTTCTGTTGCCATTGGACTCCACAACATGTGGAAGCCTGACTCAGTGATGTGTAACAGGACTTCCCAAAAGTGCCCAGTGTCTGGCAGCTGTGCCCCCACCAAAGCTGCTGGGCATGAGGCAAATCCATACTAACTTCACACTGGCTGCACCTCACAGATATTAGAAATACTTTGGAGGTATCAAGCTGAAGTGGAAGCAGTCCTTAGACTTTGGAGAGGCTGCTCACAGGGATGAGGACTATCCCCACGTATCAGTGCTGCTGAAGGCACGGAGAGATTGGAGGCTGGGATTCAATAAATTGCACCAGTGCAATTACTGGTTTGCACATAATGACCTGAGTCATGGCTTGTGGGGGAGATTATTTTCATCTCGGTGCAGTGCCACAGCACCGTGGGCTGTACAAGGTGATGCAGTGTGTAGTAAATCTGAAACCAAACTGCACTTGCACTGGGTAACTCAGATCCCACAACAGCAGCTTGACTGGAGTGTGAATTGTGTGTCAGAATATGATGGTGAAAAAAACAACAAAAAGCCTAATAGGGGAGGAATGGAGAAACTTAGAAAGGAAAATCAAAAAGGCTCGTTGGTTATATTCTTTCAATCTGATAAAAGTCAATAATGTATTAGAGACAAGTGTTTAATAGGTCAAAGAAGAGGAGATGACTGACATCCCTCTCCGATGTGGTACAAAGATAATCACCATGAGGCCAAATTTTCTAAACATCAGTCTAGCAGATGAGGCCAGAGAGGCAATTAAAATGCGGGAGACAAAATGTGCCATAGCTACAGAAGCAATACAAATTTGGCTTCATTGTTCATACTTTGATTTTTTAGTAGGCTGGGGAAGATATTTGTGCTAGGATTTAAAATGTGATTTACTGCTCCCATTACTATTTTGCAATCACAGAGAGGGAGGATTTACACACCTTAGTGTCATCTTCTCCCATTCTTATTCACACCTTCCAAGAAATGCGTCTCAAATGGCTGATTAGGAAACAATGCAGAAGAGTCAATGCCCTTGGAGTCTGGTTAATTTAAACACATCTATGTTTGCTCTTCTGGGGAACTGCTAGATATGGACCAAAATCGAAATTCCTGCAAAAGCCAAATTCCAGCATGAGAGAGGACTGAAGCCTGACTCAGAGCAAAGCTCTGTGGTTCCAGCAAGCCTGCCAGGCCCTGCCCTAGGAGGATGGTGCCAGTATCCCTTTAGGAAACAACAAAGCAGTCCCTGGTGCAAGGCCAGGCAGTCACCTCTGGCTGGGCAACTCTGCACATATCTGGGTGAGGGTCTGGCTGCCAAGGTGTGCTTGCATGACAGGGGACACCAAAGAGGACACCAGGCATCACCTGCCACCTCCTGCTGCTCAGTTCTAACCACACAATGAAAGTAAAAAGTGGAGAGGGGCAGGAAAGGTCAGGCAAGATTTCACATGAAACACTTAAAGAAAAATCCCAACAAAGCAACACATTGAAAAATTTAAAATTTAGTTGAATCATAAATTGATTTCTCCCTTTCCCCCATCAGATTCCTCAGTGTGGCTGCCGGCCTGGGAAATCAGAGGGGTGTCCCTTGGCACGGCACCAGCCTGCCATGGGTGCTGCAGCTCCTTCTGGGGCTACCCAGCTCCAAGGTGTCCATCTGCACGGCCAAGGCAGAGCTCTGCAGTGCTGCTCAGTGCGTGGGACGAGCCTTTGAAGCAGCTGGGTGCTGAGGAAGGAGCTGCTGCTTCCCTGCAGGGAGAAGGGAAGAAGTCTCCCTCTGGGAAGAGATAGTGCTGAAAGCCACCAGGAGCCAGGAACTAATGTGGGGCTTCATAGAAATAGACAGAGAGTTCAACTCACTCCCCTCTGATGAGCTTAAAATTATTTTTTTAATTACTCTTTCTTTCCTGGCGTGGCAGTGGAAAACGCATGTGACTCTGGCAGCACTGAGAAGCAGCCAAGAGTCCCAGGCTCTGGGGTGGGGACCCCATCCCTGGGGTGGTGTGGGTGCTGTGCCCACAACAACGTGCTCAGCAGGGACACAGGCAGCACTGCAAACTGCAGGGCTGGCTCCAGGACAGTGCCCAGGCAATGGGAACAGTGCTCCCTGGAGAGCCCAGCTCCGTGGGGGCACAGCTGAGAGGGCTGCATTGACTGAGAGCTCCATCCATCTTCCAGCTTTCCAGCTCACACCAGACTTTGCAGCACATCCTCAGCTCTAAAGAGACGAGTTTGGCTCAGTCCTAGGAGGGATGTGAACTGGAGTTTTCTGCATACCAAGGCTGTGCTGTGACTTGTAGGGCGTGTCGTGTCCTCAACACAGTGTCAGTAGCATTAGGTCAAATTAAAGTACATCTGCTGGTGAAAGAGGAGAGAGGTTGGCAGGGCTTGCCCAGCTAGGAGGTGGTGCAGTGAGGCCAATTGCTCAATCTCAGCTGTGCCACAGCGTGTTTGATGCTGCAGGAACCTCACAAACATTGCCTGGAGGAATTTTCTGTGGGCTTGGGGAGAAAGCCACGGCTGTGCTGCCTTGAGGTTTGACCCCATCTCAGCAGAGGGGTACAAAGTGGTCCAAGGCAGGCTGTTGGGTGTGAGGACTAGGAGAGCAGTAGGGTCTGGGCCATCAGGTCCCTGAGAAATGTGGGTCTCTACAATCTCTACCTTTTACTCTCGTGCCTCTGCAAGCACTGGATTTCATCCCTTTTCCACAGGGCAGAGAAAAGCTGAGTCTTAAGTTTGTACCATGGTTTGCTTCCATTTCTGCAAGATTTGTTGGGCAGAGTCAGACTGACTTGAAGTGACTTTCAGACTCAGAAGCAGAAGATTTCTCATGAACACTATTCAGAGAGTAAATAAAAAATTATTCTGTGCTTTAATCCTCACCCTGCTGGCACTAGAGCATTGCAGAAGGAAAGAAGCAGGAGAGGAGGGTGAAATGTTTGCTGCTAGAGTTAGAATGAAGGGAGATGGGATGTACTGGGATCTTTTGCTGTACCTTGCATACACATGCATGAACACAGCTATCTCTCTGCAAGTACATGCAGGCAGGTTACAACTACAGCATGCATTTGTGTGATGTATTGGCACATGGAGGTGGGGAAACACTGTAAATCTGAAGCCTTTGTTTCCCAAGTTGGAAGAAAGTCGGTTTTGTCTCCGCAAGTTCAACACCGCCTCACTGATTTTTGATGTTGGAGCAGATAGAGGCAATTAGGCAGATCTTTTACTTTCAGGTTCTGGCTCCAGCACTGCGAGGTTTTCGCAAGAGCACCCTGGGAGCCGGGACACCCACACATCCCAGCGGGAGCTCTGCCTTCCCAGCGGCACGAACCCCGCGGCGGAGGGAAGCGCACCCCCAGGCAGCTTCTCCTTGTTTCACCCTGGATAAATCCCAGCTTCCCGCTGTCAGACTCACACAGTCAGCCCAGCACTGCAGAATTACATCTGCTCCACTTGCCTTCTTGTTTTTTCCCCTGGGGAAACGGGATGTATAGGCTTTCTTAAAGGGCCACACGGCACACGCAAACCCATCGGGGTGTGTCACACCGGTTTGGTGTGACAGCCTGCGGCGCCTGCGGGGCTCCTCGGCCGGGGAGCCACTGCCGGAGGAAGGGCAGGGATGGCCGGGGATGCGGGGACAGGGGCGGCTGAGCGGTTTGCACGGTGTTTGCCAAAGCAGTGATGCCGGAGGAACAGGGCTGCTGCCGCCCAGCGGGAATAGATGAGTGGGAGCCCGTGGGCGAGGGGTGGCCGTGAAGCGTGGCCAGGGAGGGCAGGGCAAGTGGCCACGCTCCCCACAAGCACTGTTTGTCGGCAGGGTGGCCCATGGCCCCAAAAAGACAGTCCCCGCGGGGATGGCTGCACACGAGAGGGCTTCCCCTGTGCCCCTGCAGTCGGAGCTCGATGGACACACGGCGCCTGGCTGGCACTGGTGGCCTCTCCAGTGGCATGTGCTGCCATACACAGCCCCTGCACCCACTCCTGCGGGAGCCACAAGGAGGAGGGGCACAGGCAGCCAGCTCATAAGGGCAGTACTCAGTGTCCCTGTCACTGTTTTAAACCAAATTAGACCCTACAAAAAAGGATGGCGTTTTTGCAGCAGCACCTGTTATGCTGCTGCAATTAGGGATCCATTATAGGCCCCCACACCAAAAGGTTTCAAAGCATGGCTATATAAATCCCCTTGTACTGGGAAAGAAAAACACTGCCAGTGAACTGGCCCACTTGAAAAGACAAGCAGAAATGACAGACACCTGTCAGGGCCAAGTGCTTTGGGGACACTCAAATTATACACCTGCATGACTTGACTGCCGTGGTGACATGCAGTGAGCAAGAACCTTTCCCACCTATCTCCTTGGCAGCTGCCCACACTCCCGCTGCTCCAGCGGATTCTGGCACCGTTTTCTACTGGTCTCCAGTTTTCCACAGGGATTATGCATTTATTAAAATAAAGGACAAACTCCTGGGACTGGTTTACAATAGCGTCATTAAACAGATTCCAGTCAGCCAGAAGAGGTGCCCAGTGTTTTGCAGCAGCAGGAGCAAGGGTTTGCAAACACTCTAATAACTGGTTAGGAGCTACTGCCTTTGTTGGCTTAATAACCAGCTCTGGCTTAACCAGTTCGCTCTGAACAAAGTGACATCATAATTTCTGCACCAACTGGGTTCCACCCACCCCACCATCACGCAGAAATGGTGCCCAACTCTCTCCACATGATGGGAAGGATTCTGAGGGTCAGACTGATGGACTGCATATGAAATACTCCGGAGCAAATCTGCCAAAAAGGTGAGCTCTAAGACTCACCCTGACTGTGGCTTGGTTATAAAACCTTCAGCTGCCTCACAGAGATGAGGCCCCTCTGTCATCACTGACCACCCACCCTCATAGGGGCAGCTCCTCCTAATAAGTGAATTATCTCCGCAATGATGAGCCCCTGCAAGCACTCATTAGCACAATAGATTCAAGCAGTTTCAGCAGATTTATGGGTTTAGGGTTTATGGAGTCATTGATATGTGAATTAAGCACTGACTGACTGAGACTAACTCTTCAAAAGGAGTCATTATAATCTCTATAGAAATATAATGATTGCAGTGACAACATCTTCAATGAGACTTCAAAAACACTCATTTTAAAAAAATGGTACAGAAGTATATATTTAAATAAAGCACTAATTCTCAGTTTTTCCCAGCCACCAAAGGTAAAGAAAATTCAGATTTCCAGAGGTCAGGCTTCATCCAGGGAGATGTTCAGTAAAAGTTGCTTCCCACTTCCCTGGAGCATTGCCATGGGCACCAAAGCTCACACTGATGTGGGCAATACAAGGGTGTGATACATGAACCCTTCAGCACTGGAAGAAAGCCAAGGACTTAAAGTATTATACAGATAAGAACCAGCCTGCACCTTTCCCCCCTCCATCGAACCAAACCTGGGATTACCCTGCAGAAAGTTCACCCAGGAAGAGGACAAGAAGTTTCTCACAAGGCTCCACTGGTTTTTCTTAAGGGTCCTTGTGCTTTAGAATGTCCTGCAGCAATGTAGTAAACAAATGTTAACCTGGCTTTGGTAAAGTTTTTGAGCACTGTGGAGTGGAAATTTTGGTGCAGTGAAGCAAACCTCTGCAAAGGAGAAGCACAAGCTCCTGCTTTCTGCAACCTTCTCGTCATCTGCAGCAGAGGCAGTGCTGAGCTCCCAGCTCAGTCCTTGGCCTCAATGACACATTTTCAACAGCAGACATCTAGCTGTGGTGACAGGCACAGCAGGCAGGTGCCTTGGCTCCAGAAGTGGTCTGCTCTTAGTCACCTAATTTAAATGACAGAGTAGTCTAACTTTGCTTGAATTGCTCAGCAGGCTTTATTCCTGCTCAAAGGCTGCTATCCACTGGGAACATTCAGCCTTAGTGAGCTCCAAGGGGAAAATCTCACTGTTGAGTTCGATGCCTCATCTCCAGGAGGTGAGGCTGTTTATCCCCCTGCTCTTATGGACATCAGACTCCATCCCACTGAAGCCAGTGGAGTCACACCACAGTGAAAGTTGTGGCATCAGGCTGGTGTTTTGGCAAAGCATAGGGTGAATAAGAGCAGATGCACAATCACATAGATAATCCGCTGTCAATGTCATGCACAAAGAACTTCTGCTCTTAGAGTTCTGGTTTGGCAGCTCCTGTGATGAGAGGGATGAGGGCACCCTGCTCAGCAGGACACAGCAGCTTCCTCCTGAAGCCACTGAGCTGTGACATTTCAATCTCGAGGCTGGGGTGATGGACTCCACCCTGGCCTCACTGATGCTCACTGCAAACTCATTGGCTACAGAGCATACAACCTGCACAGCCAGTTTTTAGCAATTACCATCCATCTACTCATCAGCTCCCAGTGATCACAAACAAGCAGAAGGAAATGCTCAGCAGGCACCACCACAGTGCATCCCTGATGCACCAGCTGAGCATCCCCAGGAGCAGAGCTGCTGCCAGGCTAGGGGAGCAGGGCTAGACACTGCCCCAGCCCTGGCTGCACCATGCAGCTTTGGGGCCAGTGGAGGCTGGTCGGTGCCTGCTGGCAAAATATGCTTGTGGGGCTGTTGCAGCAAGAATCAGGAGAGTGGGGAAGCCTGTCTCCCAGCCATGCCATCCCTGTTTGGCTCACATGAATCCTGGCATGCTTCAGCACAGCTGGTGTAGCACACGGGGCTGGTGGCTTGTTGAAAGCGTTAAAACATTTTCAGCTCCAAAGAAGAAAACGAGTGTGAGAGATCCTGCTTGAACAGGCCTGATCCAGACCTTTTCTAGGAAGAGAGGAAGGATAATTTCGATGCTTATCCTTCAAAAGCACCCAGGATGGACTTCCACAGCAGTGGCAGCTTTCATTGAAAGTCCTTCTGGCCCACCTTTCTGCAACAAAATGAGCACTTGTGGTTTTGTTATCAGGTGTAATACATACTAGTTCAAGTGGTCTCTTTCCATGACTACAAAGGAACAGTGTAGGACACCATCCTTAGGTCTGGAGCACATCCTCTCTCAGGTAACACTCCTGTGTTTTACAGAAATGCACCTTCCAAATTCACCCACTCAAACCGGGGGGTCAACATCCCTTCTGCAAAAGCCAGCCTCCAAATCCCAACCTGCTTCTCTCCTGCAGATGAACTTTTCAGTTTAAGCCTCAAACCTCCCACAACCTAAAAGCAGAAAGAAAAATATTTCAGGTGAAACAGTATCTCTCATTTCCCTGCAAACCACCCCTCAGGAGGAAATGGTTGCACAGGCACGTGTAGCCTCTGAGCATGTCTTTTCCTCATCATCATAGGCAATGCTGTTAAAAATATCAAGCCTCTCTGCTGCAATAAATCACTACTGCTCTGGGGTCTCCTCCACCCCCACAGGCTGAGATTTAAGCCCCAATATGGAGTGAATGAAACCTTCAGAAAGGGAGTGGGTCACAGCACGCCCCACCAGGGCTGTGCCAATTGGGTTGCTGAGGCTGTGACAGGGGATCTGGTGTGGCTTTCTGAATATGCATCACAGCAGTATTCCCCTGGAGCTCAGTAATGCTTTTCTCCTGGCCTTTGGAGCTGATGAAGCCTTGGTGCTGTGGAGGGAATTGCAGGATCCCCCCAAACCACACTCTCTGCCCTTCACCCCTGCCAAGGAGCACTGCACCTCTGGAGTTTTACACTGTGCTCCACGGGTGTTATTGCAGGAAAAGAAATAAGAAAGAAGACAACAAATATGAGCAAAAGACACAGAGAAGAGACGAGGGATCAAATAAACCCCCAACCAAATATTCCAAAGGATCAGGAGGCAAAGCAGCAGTTGAAAGTCTCACAGAGGTTAGTGGGTGCAGGGCATTAGGGAGCTTTTAGACAGCAACACCCCTGCAGATTTGGGCTGTGCACAGTATAGCCTAGGAAATCAAAAACCCCTTGAAATATTCTCATAGCAAGAGATCAAGCAACACACCTCCTCCTTACTCGAGGAAGGTAAACTGAACACATGCGCTTCACAGATGAGGAAGCTGAGGCAGAGGGCACAGCAACATACTCGAGGTTGTCCTGCTTCATTTGTGTCCATTAAGCACAGATTAAACCAAAGCAAAGACAAGAGCAGACAGACATCTATGAGTACAAATATCTGCTGGGAAGAGGCCCCCCAGCTCCAGAGGGAAGGAGGGAAGGGAGGAGTAAGGGGCCCCATGCACAAAGGGAATCCTGCACAAGACACGAACCCTGCAGCTGAACTGCTGCTCACACTTGTCCAAATTTGTCCTGAAGATCTCAGTGCAGCTTCAACAGGCAGAGAACTTTCCCCACTGCAGAGGGAGGGCAAGTTATTCTGTTCTTTTTTCCTCAGTCGTCTCCATAGCTGACACTTGTTGTGTGGCCTCTATTAGATGAAACAGTCCCAATGCATTCAATTCCTCTTCACAGCCCTTATTTTCTGAATCTCTAAAATGCTGAACTGGCTCTCCACACGACTCTGACATTTTCTACACTCCTTCTACCCCACTTCTCTCCTGCCCTATTTATAGTCATTTTTAATGCACCTACAACTTGACAAAAGAGTTTGCAAAAGCCAAAATTGAAGAAAAATTGTAAACAACTGCAAAACCTAGTACATTTTTAAATTCCCATGACCTTCTGGGGACAGACACCTAGGAACAACATTGCCCCGGATGGCATTTGCAGGAGCATTCCTTGAGAGCTGCTGCCAGGAGAGAGCACCAGAAAGGGTTGTAGGGAGGGAGGTGACCTAGACTGTGGGATTCAGGGCTCTGTTGGATTGTGTTTCCTAACATCCCAGCAGCCCCTGGTGCTAGATGTGTTTTGGGGTAGTTGACAGCTCCCAGAGAGGCCCAGATCAGACCCCATCCATGCTGGACCTGCTGCCTGCTCTGGCTGCACCCCAGTCACAGTGAGCCTGTCTATACAAACCAACATCATAAATATTTTATGGATGAGGCAATTAAAACCTGCATGGAAAGAGATTTAGTTGGACTTTGTGTCCAAAGGGGCTTTCCACTCCTGAACCTGTGCCTGAATAAACAGCTCATTCCTTTGTTCACATTGTCAACCTGCCAGGCAGCAGAAGCTTTATCAGTAACAGTTTTCCCCAGTACAGCAGGGCAGTCTCTGGCTTACACATGACTTTGAAGAGCCCAAGGACAGAAAGCTCAGCACTGGGCTGCCTGGCTGAGGGAGGCTTCAGGCAGGACTCCCTCTGCACCATGGGACAGCCACAAACAATGCTCTGCCCAGTCCCATCTCACCATCAGGGCAATTTCACACCAGTCCATGCTGTCATGCTTCCCTGTTTAATATGATCATAATTATTCCCATCCCACACACTTTCCATCTCCTGGACACACAGTCTCTCCCAGAGGTAGAGGAAACTGCTGTCCTCTGTTCTCTCCCTCTGTTCTCCTCTGCACAGCACAAAGCCCAAATGTAATTTATTGCATCTATCCATCACGGACCCCTCTGATGTCCCTCATCACATTGACAGGTGACATGCTGGCAGGCTCCTAAAGCAAAGAAGTGCATGGTGGCACCTCCTGATTTACCTCTCTTGCTTTACACCAGGACCTTGAACACCAGGCAGCCTGACTTGCCTCTGTCTGGGCATTAAAGGAGTCCCAGGGTTAAAAATTTTACATAAATCAGTGACAAACCAAGGAACTGTGTTTAATGTTGTTTAAACCTTCAAGGCTCCTTTTTTCATGCTCTTTTGCTTTGAGTTCCTTCCAAGGTTCCCAAATGCTCCAAGAATGGAGGGATATAGGGCTAGCAACCCCATGGAAATAAATGCCCACAGGGCAAAGTAAGGATGTGAATATATAAATATTTAACCAGGGGACACAGTACTTACTCCCTGTCCCTCACCCACGTCTGGCAATCATTACTGGGACCAAGCCACCCGTGACATGCAGAAACAGGGCAGAAGGGGGTAAAATGCAGCCATCCCACACAGCAGCTCTGGGACTCCTTTCAAAACCCCATACCCCACATTAGTGGGGCTTCAGTCCATCAGGACAGGACCCTATTCTGAAATCCTCCTTCCTCTCATTGCCCCAGGCCACCTCAAGGCAGCAGCTCACCCCATCGTAGAACATCTGGTTTGAGGCACCATCTCCACTTCAAGGGTAATAATTAACCTGGAAATTTTCCCCACCTCTTCTTTTAAATGCTCACTCATAGTGAAAGTGAAAGAGTGCTGAGCCTTTTCCAGAGATCAAACAGGTGAAGGTGCTGGAGCTCTTAGGCAGGCGCAGACAGGCCTTTTTTCCCACTTTTAACAGCTCTTTTCAGAGGGTAAAGGAGGATGGAGAGCAGCACCATTCCCAGAGGGAGCTCCTTGGCCAGCACTTGTGTGAGGGATGGTGCCCTGGTCTGCTGAGGTGGGTGAGCTGTCCTGGAACCCCATCCTGTGGAGCTGCCCTGGAACCCTGTCCTGCAGAACTGCCTTGGAACCCTGTCCAGCAGAGCTGCCCACCTGCCTCTGCATCTGCACTGGATTTCCTGCAGCACAGAGCTGCTCTCAGTTGCTGAGGATCACACCTGTGCTATCCCAGCTCGCAGTGGAGGGGATCACTTCGGTCAGTACTGGCGTATGTATTCCTTTCTTTCTCACGGGCTCACACCTTTTATTCCTTTTTCCCTGGCTGTCTCCACCATGCAGGTCACCCCTTTGACCCTTGCTGCTGCTCCACTCTGTCTGCAGAACCCCCATGCAGAGGCTGAGCTGAGACCTCTGCCTCCTTCCACTGAAATCCCTGGGCAGTGGGGTGCCCTCCTCTCCCTCCCATCCTCTGTATGGGCTGTGACGGGTGAGCTTCTGAGCAAGGCAGAGAATGGTTAAATACTCCCTCCCGTGAGAGTGTGTGAGGCAGGGTCTGAGCCCCCCAGCAAACCCATGGGAATATGCCATCCCTGCAGTTCACAGCCTGGGAAATAACCATGCTCAAGGGAGCGAAATTCTGACTGAGGAAGGATAAGATCTATTTCCAGAGTCCCAACATGTCTATTGACCGCAATAATTTTTCAATCTCTGGCTTCTGTGAGCTGGACAGACCCGAGACAGGCAGTTCCTGTGTCACCTCAAGCCATAGCTGTTTGTAATAATTTGAACTGTTCACTCAGCTGCCTTAAGCCTGCTCTGGAGAAATGTGGCACTTTCCATCCTGAGGGCTTTTCAATCTACAATGGCTGCATAAACAGGCAGTGTCAGCTGGCGGTCTGATGGGAGCCCTTGGCAAAGGAGCGAAGGCAAAACCTTTCTCCTCCCTCTTCCCAAACACCTGGGCCAGCCCTCAGGGTGGGCAGAGGGGAGTTTGTCTGCAGAAGGGCAGGAGATGGGCAAATACAGAGGCTGTGACTGCAGCCCAGCAGCATTGACAGGAGCCTTTCTGCTGAGATCTGCAATCTCCTGCAGCATCCCCTGCAGCCCGTGCAGAGGTTTGTTTGACCTTGGAGATGCCCATTCTTGGCGTGTTGCAGTGCAGTGCTCTGAGGCAGAGATGTGAACCCTTCCTGCCCTGTAGTGCCTTCTGTGCTGTAACCATGACGATTCAGAGTGCAGAGAGAGCTGTGGCTTTGGTGGAAGGGGCTAGAGCAGAGCTCAGCCACCTGCTGGGAGCCACTCACCCCCAGGCCACCCCCAGCAGCAGCAGCAGCAGCTCAGGGTTTGAGCAGGGCAGAAGTAGCAACAAAATCCAAAGTTGCCATATTCACATCAGAAAGTGAAAACACCCCAGGGAAATTCAGGAGGATTATTATTCCTGCATGGCTGGAAATCCACCTAGAAGAATGGAAAGTAAAACCATATCTGGTTACCCACTGAAACGATGTTTACACAGATTTCAGCATCTCTGAGATCTCATGATTCCTTGGTGCTGGAGAAATAGTTGTCACTTGCCTGGTTTATGGAGTTAAGTGAAGCTTTCTAGAGCTCCAGGTGCAGGTCAGCATCTGCTGTCTGTGGGTAGAGAGATTGTTTCAGCAGCTACAGACTGCAATACCTTGCTCTGTCCTTGTACTTAGGCACAGAAAAGGAATGGGCAAGATTTTCAGTCCAGGACTGACTTTGGAGACACAGTAATACCCTGTTAAGGACATCTCTAATTCTGCTGGTTTATGTATTTCAGTGATCGCCATCAACCTGTTTGGTAAACCTCCTGTTGAAAGACAAGATAAATAGAAACATGGAGTTGGACACAAGGAGTGTGACCTCAGAACCAGCCTCTCCAATGAACAGTCCAGGGGAGGAAAAGATGGAGATCATTTCTGAACTGAGCCGCTCAGATTCACAGAGAAGGGACAGTGGGTTCTTTGAAAGAGGTATTAAAACAATGTTAAGCATCCGGAAGTCAAAGCAAAGTCTGAACCAAGAGAGGGGGAAGGAAGAGACTGGCACTTGGAATGCAAAAAGACTTCTACGAACACTCAGGAGCTTTGAGGAGAACAAACCCACCATCTGTAATGGCATGGAGAAAGTTGGTGAAATATGTGAGCCTATTGAAGCAAAACCTCTCTCAGGTAAGACACAAAACCACCAGTGTCATTTTCTTGGCAGGATAAATGTAACAGTAATTTACAGTGTGCAAGGCTTGGGCCCAACAGAGGTGCTAAAGAACCAGGCATCCCTTCAGAAGGCAGAGGCAACTGCAGCCCTTGCATGGACTCGTTGGGTGCTACCTGTCCCAGCCTGGGCAAGCCTCTGTCACTGAACATGCTGCTCTGTAGCCTCCTGTGTGGTATTTAGCCATATCAGCAGTCTTCCTATCAACCTGTCAGTGTGATATTGCCCATCACACGAATCAGTTATCAAGCTGCTGAGCACAGTTTGGGAACTGCTGCTCTGACAGTACCTAGAAGTGCAGTGTGCTATTGCCTGCATTGCCATCCTGGACAATTTCTGCTCTTCAGCTCTCAGACTGATGGTCCTCCGACTGTGCTCTGCAGGGTGCTGCAAGGCCTAGGGGGGAACAAAGATGGTTTGGCTGTGATCTGGTTTGGAAGTTCCACTGTGGTGCCTAATCTTAGAGACTGCCTTACAAAGAGACTTCCACACATACTTTGCTCTCTTGCATTGACTTTCTGCCTGTCCTTCCCACAACAGCAGTGCTGCAAGTATTTGGTTTTTGTCTTCCTCAGGCTGGTAACTCTCACATGTTTCGTCATCACTATGTATGTCTCAGACAAATTATAACTCCCTTTAGCATAGCTCTCACCTTTCCCCAGGCATGAGCAGACTGCAATGACACTTATCATGATTTGAGCACGGCTGTCCTCCACCAAGGCAGAGATGCTACAATGCATTCACCTGGAGATAGATTGAGGTGGAACAACATGACTTGGCCTTTCCTCAGTCTAAATTTCCAGAAAGAAATTCTTGGTGTACTGCACAGGGTGCCACAGGGATCAGATGCATGGGCTGACACTGCCTTGCTGCTGTAAGGGGCTCTACTGTGCCAGGAAGTGATTTACTGCTTTACATTGATACATTGGTAAGCTGGATCTGAGCCCATCTCATAAACTTCGCTAGTCTGATCTCAAAGGGTCATAGACGAGGAGCAGCAGAAAATGTTATCACAAACTTTCTGATCTCCTGAAATAAACAAGCTGAGAAATTGCACAAATAAGGCCCATTCTCTGCCCAATAGCTTGTGTTTGGCCTGGACTAGAGCAGCTCTGGCAGAAACACATCCCATCCTGAGATAATATGGCAAGTGAGTTAATTGCCTTTCAATTGTCTTCCTTCAACCACCAGCTGGCTGATCTTGTATTGCTGAATTAAAGATCCATTTAGCACCCAACATCACCTCCCTGAATAATTATCCTAGATGGTGATTAAGTAGTGTTTTCTCACTTTGATAAACAGAACAGAATGTATTCCTCTAGTCTCTCACTGCAAGCATTTGTGTAAACACAGGTTTTATATCAATTTATGTAGAAGAGACTAAGTTAATTCGTAGAATTTCCCTCCCTTCTGAGGGCAGAAGCAACTGTAGCACCATATAGGCACTCAAAGATCTATGTGTTCTGTGATGCATCAATAGTTGGGTTATTTGGCATATTTCTGTCTTCATACAGATACTCTTATGCTTCAAAGATTACTTGGTACATATGGTATAAAATTGTGTGCAGACAAGCATAAGGGCAGAAATTATGTGCTATGAACCAGTCCTTCATATCTTCTTTGAGTGCTCTCCAATTTTTCCATATCATTTTGTATGTGTAAGTCCCAGAAGCAGTGGCCACACATGCCTGAAGAATGCCCTTTCCCTTCTCTTTAATATTTTTCTTCTGCCCAGTGTCAGAGTGGGATCTCCTGTTCAGAGCATCTGTTACGACACTGGAGACAGCAAGAGCTTCCAGGGGTCTCTCAAAAGCTAACAGTGCTCTTGGATCTCCTCAACATATGGCAAATACTTCTTTCTTACTGGCAAATACACAGTGGTTCTTGCACCAGCAAAACTTTGCAAAACATATGGGAAACTCAGGAGACCTCAGCCACTTTGGGGGCAGCAGTATTTGGTGACTTCCCTCCAGCCTCAGCCAGTTCCGATAGTGAGTGCCAAAAGCAAAAGAGGTGGGGAAAACCCACATGAGACCTGAGCACCAGGAGCACCACAAATCTACAGGTTTAGATGCCCCTACAATGCACACACCTCCCCAAACCACTCAGGGACAGCAGTGCTCAGCACTTGGGAAAAAAGCATCACTGGTGTAAAGCTGTGCTTGGCACCTGACTGCAGGCTTACATACAGGAGGCTCAGAGGACTTGTGTATGAGTAGGCTGGGACAGACACAACCATTGAGAGAGATATCTGACCCAAGAGCTCAGGACACCCAAAGGGGTCTGTCCTCCTGTGCTCCCTCCCACTGCCCCAGCCAGAACCCTGGGCACTCTCCCTGCCCTCTTGGGCAGCACACTGAAATGCCCTTTCAGCCACAGCTGGGCTACACCACCATGGCCAACGCAACAGCAGAGCTGTGTTGAGCACAGGGGTATGCAGGGAAACAAGGACCATCCATGCTGGTAAGGTATGTCCTGAACTATTCCTGCTGACAGTTCCACCTCATCTCCACACCAGCACAGGGGCAGAGCTAGAGGCAGTTTTGTGCAGCCTGAGCCTCCAGTGTCCCTCTGTGCAGCCTCACCAGCCATTCTTAAGGTCTTCCTGCTGGGCTATCAGCAGGTTTTTTATAATTCCTGTCTCTGTAACCAGCTGTTTAGGGATGTGGCTCAATTTGCAGTGATTGCTTTCCCACTATTTTCCTCTCCTGCATCAAACAGGAGGTGGAGAGATCAGGGAGGCCCAGGGGCACTCTCAGAGGCACTACTGAGACCTGACTACTCTGCACAGGCCCCTGCAAGTCTCCCTGATGGGCATCTTGTCCTGTTACCAACCTGTCAATATCCTAATGCCTGCTTTGTCCCAATGCCTTCCCCCCTCTTCTTGCAGTAATGGAAATCAATGAACTTATTCAGAAAAGACAACTTCTGGAAGCATTTGCAAGTATCAAGTTAATGGAAGATGAGACTATCTCTGAACGGGATGCTGAGAAATACATTGATAACCCCCAGGAGTTTGCACGGAAATCCAAGGATGTGGATTTGCTTTACAACTCCATCACAAATGCAATCCAGTCCATAGTGGAGGGAACACTGGAGGATCCCACTTTAGAGCACACCATGCTGACCTCCATGGTGACTTTAATTGCTCGTGAAGAAGCAGCTCATCCCAACACAGACAATGCTGCTCATCCTGGGTCAGATTTGCTCGGCAGGCCCAGAAAGTGGAGGGAGCAGTGGAGGGAAGCTATCAAGGAGAGTGCAAGAAAAAGAGTCCTGAAGGCACCCATGGCATCAAGGGAAGAAGCAACTTCTTGGCTTGATCTTCACCTACATTTCCTCCAGGAACACCTGAAGGAAGATTTACTGAAAATCAAGTCATCAGTAAAAAAATGCTATCCAGAGGAGTACCAGGTGTGTGACACATATGTGGAAGCTTTTCACAATGCCATTGCCTCACATTTGCAAGAACTCTCTCAGGGACCACTGGACTTCCACGAGCTCTACACCTTGCTTGACTGGGTGGCCAACACCTACCACAGGTGAGCTGCTGTGTTTGCCGCAGTGCCTCTGCCTCCTCCAGGGAGCCATGGGGCTGTGGGGTACTCCAAAACCACTGAGCCATTCTCAGCTTTCCAAGCAAGCAAGGGAGATGCAGTAATTACAGTGAGACAGATAGCAAATCTGCTAATAGGTGGGGACAAAGATCTGTGGATAAAGCACTTGCTGCTTTTTACAGATCCACATCACCCCACTTTTCCCTCCCTCTCCCACTTGCTATTCCCACATGTCAGGAAGCTCCTTCTTCCTTTTGATAAACCTGCTCCTTTCTGCATATATTTTGCAAGATCCAACAGCTGCTCAGTGACTTTTACAGGCACAGGGAGGGGCCTGTGGGGGAGGTCTCCTTCCTGTTTGATTAAAATCGTGATGGATTTGGAAACAGGCTACGTTAACCCCCATGCATGGGGTCAGTGTCCTCTTGAAGAGGAGTCAAAACATGATCAAGGGTAATTAGACACATGAAAACGAAGGCTCTGCCTCAAATGTGTCTGCTAGTTGAACAGGAGGGGTTTAAGATGTGTTATAGCTCCTTGCAGTTCAGAGGTCTGGAAAATAAGCAAGTGAAGATAGTTATATCAAAGCAAAATCGTGTCTGTCCTGGTAGCTGGTCTCCATGTATGGCCCAAACCAGATGTCCAAGGAAGGGACAAACACAAACCCATTGACAGCCCTCAAATAAAACAAAGAAAGAGTGAAGGCAGGAATATCAGCACTGAGCCAAACAGTGGGTCAAAATTATCAGAAAGGGGCAGTGATAGAGCAGGGCAAGCAGGAGCACACTGTTGCCCAGAACACACCTAGCCTGGGGTAGCTTTTGAGTAAGAAACATTTGCACTGCAGGTGGTCTTTGTTTTGAACAGACCTCAACAGGTTTCTTCATGAACTTGTCTGGTTGCTCTTAAAACTCCACCTACAGTGTGGTGACCATAACGACATGTGTAACCCTTGTCAGCATCACAAATCCCTGCAGATCTCATCTGAAAGGAAATTCATGCAGGGCCCCACCCCAGCATTGCAGGAGAGCAGGGAAAGAAATGAGCTGCAGCAGCTGGGTTCTGTACCAAAGAAAAGTGCCCCCACCATGTTTCTCTAAATTGCTGTTTATTGAGAGTTTGCAGTTGTTTTGGTCACTGCTTGCAATCACCTGGCTGTTCTGGGCTGTTTCCATTTGGTTTTCCCATTCAAAAAAACTTCATTGTCCCTTGGAACAAATAACCAAAAAGGAAGAGATTGGCTGATCCAAACTCATTATTGATGTCACAATTCAAACAAATGAAAAAAAGGAAAGAGGTGGGAATAAGCCCCTCAAGTATAAGTTTGAGACTGTCCTTCAGTTGTGGTGGAGAGTCCATATTTAAATCTGTGTTGTCCCTTAGAATGAGCAGCAGGCTCTGGCAGCAGCTGAATTGTGTAATGCTCCACAGAGATTTTACAGAGATTTCACAGAGATGTTCCTCTCTGGGAAATCTGAACCATGACCACGGAAGCATTGACTCCAGGACACTATCAGCAGGCTGAACTTGTTTTCTGCTGAGCAGCCACTCTGCAGCAGCCTGACCTTGTGCATTACAGTCCTCACTTGTACCTGAACCTGACTGTGGGTGCAGTGCTGGTGTGGCAATGGGAACCCTTTCTGGTGGCTGAGCAAAAGTGCAGGCTGTGTGTAGGACATTGCAGTCGTGTTCCCCAGTTAACAAGATGACAGCTCAAAACCTTCATCAAGTGCATGAATATTTCTTCTCTGTCTTCTCCACCCTCACTGCCCTCCGAGATGCGGTGCCTCCACGGTCCCTGGCAGGTTGCAAGAGTAGCACATTCAATTGTACAGGCTAATTACATTTTTCCTGTCCCGGGGAGAGAGAAACACAGGCACTCCCTCCCTCCCCCTGCTTCTGTGCTAATCAGTTGGCCTGATTACATGTCAATCCAGAGGGAAGTGAGCAGCAAAGTCCCGTGTCAGCTGAGCCCTCTTTGGAGTCGGACTCTGTAGCTGCACGTCCACCCACCCCTTCCATCTGCAGGGAACATGGCCCGTGTCCCAGGCATGGGAGTGCCTTCCAGGTCCTGCTCTGCCACCTCCCCTGGCTCGGGATGATGCACAGAGACAAATCACAGGCTGACACGAGCAATGTGACACTGCAGTGGAGGCAGGGAGATGGGCTAACTCCAAAGCAATGCACTACTACAGGAATTACCCTGAAAGGCATTTTGTAGTCTAATGAATCAGCTTCACGTTGTTTATGTTAAAAACTAAATTCTCATAGCACTTTTCATGTCCAAACAACTCAGAAGTCTCATGATTTCTGAAGTGGGCTGGAACCTTAGATCATTTTGGGTTTGAATAATTAGGATTTTGAATAGAAAGGAAAGATTTTCTTGTTAAACCTTGAAAACAAGCAGCACAATTTAAGCTTTAAGTATATTTCTCATGGCTTAATAATTATGTAGCTCATGCTGCATGAATATTCCATCAGTTTATTCACACTCGGAGGCATTATAATTTGTTCATTTGATTCTTTCCAGTGAACTCTTTCTGGGTCACCCTGAGCTCAAACCAGAGGTTAAGACAGAAAACCTGTCCTTGCTGTTAACACCAGCTGATTGGGATAGACTGAAAAGTGACTACATTGCTTCTGCAAAGGTGAGAGTTTTGACCTAGTCCCCATGTGCCCCCCAGGAAAGGTACAGGTGCCCCAGCCTCCCAGACAGAGGTCTTGGATGACTGCATTGTGGTTTCCAGCCCCACCGGGTGCTGAGTCCTACTAGCCCCAAACAGAGTGGCCTGTACTCTAAAGCAAAAAAATCCTGAATACCACCTTGGTGACCCAAGCAGAGCCAATGGGACTGTACCAGACCCACTCAGTACAGCAGACACTTACTGAAGGGTTGTGGCTGGGCTTCACCAGATTGTATACATTGCAAAGTTAGGGGTAAAGGCATTTTAGCTGCTCCTGTCACTGTGTGGGAACTCCTCCAGCACATCTGAGGTTTGCTATTGGCAGATTTTGGGCATCCCCACCAGAGGACACACTCATGGTTTGTGTCCTCTGATGAAGCCACTTCCCAGTTGTCTTTCTGCAGTCCTTGTCTGGCACCCTGTGTAAGACTTTCCTGGCTCTCTGCTGGGCTCAGACATTTTCTGGCAAATCATTTCTGAATCAGGGCACAGCTCAAGGTGAGCTCAAGGTACCCAGCTGAATGAAATCAGCGTGCTGGTGAAAGATCACTTTGTTTCACTAGCAACAAGATTGATTTATCAGCCAGGACTGAACAGTGCTGCTGCTTACCTGACTGGCTGTACTGCTGGAAAGGACTGGTTTGATCTTTAATCCTGACCCGGTGCATTCCATGTGCTGGGGGACTTTGCAATCAAACAAACAGCTGACCCACTGTTTCCCTGCCAGGAGAATGACTCTCCTTTGATCTGGGAGTACCTTGCACACACATAGCACAGCTCCTGATTTCTCCCGAGGTCTGGAGCAAGGCCTGTGACTCTGCTCACCTTTCCATGCCGTGTGTGTTGGCCACTCACGTGTGCTGATGGAGCAAAATGCAGTGAGGTGCTGTACTGTTGTTTGCCTCATTATCCTGAGCTGCATGTTTCCTTCCTATGTTTAATGTTTAGGAGAAAATCAAAAGTTATTTTGGAAACATCCTGAGAATAGAGGTCACAGAGAAGTGGGAGAAGGAAGTTCATTCAGAAGAGAAGGAAAACCTCTACCACGCCTCACTCTCTTTTGATATTCAAACGGTATTTAATTAGCTGGGGGAAAGTGTGGGGGGGTCTCTGTGGTTCCAGGGAAACTGGATCGTTTCCTTCTGGGGTGGAGGTACCTCCTCCTGTGATAATTTATGTAAGTCACTCACTGGCAGAATACATTAGAGCAGCAAATGCCGTTTATTACAACTTTTAGCTCTCCCACTTGCCTTCTAGCTGCAAATTAAACCTGCTGTCAATTGTGTCAGCAGCATAATAGGCAACTGATTTTAAAGTCCCTAAACCTCTTTGATTAGGAAGAAGAAAGAGAATTGGAAAAAAGGTGGAAAGAAAAGGTTGCTTTGGAAAAACCTTTGGCTTAAAGAGCAACTTTGTCCCAGGGCTGGGGAAAGGCCGTAGGCAGTGACAGCCACTCCAGTTTAAACAGTACAAAAAACAAAAGCTCCTACTAGCTTAGGGACTACAGGATAATAAATGCAGGAGGGTTTTGGATTAATTCTCATGACTCAGTTGGTTGAATCACTTCAATTAAATAATACTAACCAAAAAAAAAAAAAAAAAAAAAAAAAAGAGAGGGAGAGAGAAAGAAAGAAAATCAAAGAGTTTTGCCTGCTGACGTAACTCTTTTTCCATAGAGGAATATCACACATTATGTGATCACAGGAAAGGCAGGTCTGAATTGATGTAGCAGATGGATAGGATGCCTTGGGAAGTACCAGAGTGGGACTGCAGCACACCTCAGTCCGGAAGTGCAGCTGGGGCTGTGGGAATGGGAATCTGGGAGGAGTTCCAGTGCAAAAAAAGAGTTCAGGGTGATGTCTGACCCTCCGTGCTGCCCTGGTATCACTCCTGAGAAGGGGCTTGTGTGGACCCTCAGGGATGGGGCTTACAGTCACCCTTATCATGGGGTCATACACAGGGACAACTCAGCTCCCCTTGGGCTTTGGGTTGGGGGTTGATCCCTCCAGTAATTCCCCCCAAAAGAGGAGGATGACACCAGGACACTTCAGAGCTCCAGCCAACACCGCCTCTAATTCACACTCAGACAGCAGAAGGGCATGAGGTCATTAGGGGTGAATGATTGCATCACAAATCATTTGGTGCTTCTTGGCCCATTCTGCATTATCATTTTTAAAACTGCCAGAGATTAGTGAAAACCTCCTGGCAACAAGTTGGCTGTTTGTGCCTTTGCTAGGTGAGCCATTCTTAGTGACAAAAGCTGCATGAGGTCTTTGTGAAGGATGTTCCACCAGTGCTTGTCCCACTCACTGGAGTTTCTTCATTCCCTTTTCTAGATCATCGGGCAGCACACGAAGTTATCTGGAGCTATCAGCAGAAGCCTGGAAACAAAAATGCTTGAGTTGTGCATGGCAGAGCTGCTTGAATTCATACCAAGGTCATCACTGCTCTGGGCAGCACTTTCTTTCTAAATGAGTCCCACACTGGTAAAAAAACAGGGAAAAGGTCCAGGCACTGGACCAGACACTGGGACTGAGCAGGCACAAGGCTGCTCCTGGGAGAATTTGAAATCACAATGAGCCCAGTAATGAGCAAGCTGCAAAACAACTTGGAGGGAGTCATAAACAGACCCAGATGGGACTCTGTGAGTCCAAAAATCTAATGTCAGAGTTCTGGGAAGTAGCTGCTGTCTGGAAAGGGATGGGACCACTGCAGTCCCATCCACCCAAGTCTTTTGTGACATTGGATACTGGTCACTTGCAGCTTCAGTCATGAACAAGCAGTGGTTATGGACCCCTCAGACCAAAAGCCTGCTTGCCCAAAACATCATCTAGGTATCCTGGGATGAGTCCTGCTGAGTGGTTTTCTCTGGCATCCCATGGCTATGGCCATAAAAAATGCCTGATGAAACCCTCTCTGCTACACCCTGGCAAAACACACAGCTGGGCTGCCTCCTGAGTCCCTTAAAATTTACCCAGTGTCCAAAGGAAATTGGTGAAATGTTTTGGGTTTTTTTTCCTTTGTTCTTCTTTTCCTTTTCTTTCTTTTTAAATTGTTTTTTAAAAAATAGTGTAAAATGCAAGCTGGAACAGCCAGGGCTCTAAGATTAAGGGAATATTCAAATTTAAGCTTTTGCTTAAACAAACCTGAGATTAAAGTGGCTGGGGCCAGCTCAAGCAGGTTCCTTTACCCTGATAAAGAATGGGACCACCAGGCAAAGTCTGCCTGAGCACACAGCCTCCTGCCTTCATCATGGACCTGGCCGTAAAACAGCTGTCAACCCCATGAAATTGGTGCTACACAAAAAACAACCACCTAAAAACCACACTGAGGTTTTGGGGAGGGGGGAAGGTAGGTGTGCTGCCCTATTCCTAGACATCTGTTATAAAATCTGCCCTGTGTGTTTAAAGGGCACATCATATATTGCCCCAAAAGCCAGAGAAATGGAGGCTCAGATTTATAAGCCTGTGTACCACACCTGCAATTAAACCCTCAGTGTGAGGAAAAGTCAGAGATTTGGCCTCCCAACATCCCTGGCATCTCTCTAAAAGTGCTGCGTACCTGCTCAGGCGAGCACATCCTAAACCCATAATTATCTGCCATCTATTCCCCTCCACTGCACACACATGTTATGACAGCTGGAAAAAACTTGTCTGCATACAGAGAGGAGGGGTTGGTCCAGCCACGGGTGTCTCCTGACACCACCATGCACACAGAAGATGAGGCATCCTCAGTGCCCCCACTGTTAGTGTTACCTGGGTGTATTTTCTTGCAGGTTTGAGCAAGAGTTCACGGCGTGGAGCACTGCCCAGGACAGCCCCATCTTTGTGCCCTATCTCGTCGCCTACATCAACAGCTTCCAAGACCTGGTGTAAGTCTGTCCCCGCCCAAGCTGAGCTGCTGCATTTTTGGGGTGTGGGGAGATGGCAGGATCTGGAAAGGAAAGACCAAGCTCTCCTTGAGGTGCCCCAGTGGCTGCTCAGCCTCCAGCCTTTCCAATTTCATGGGAGGATTTCCCCCAAGGGATGCAAATAAAAGCCACAAGGGTGAAGAGACAGAAATATGAATGGATCAAGTGCTTGCATGAGAGTTTTGAACTCATTTTCAGGGCATCTTTTTCACCCTCAGGGGAGTTTTCTTTTCCATTTTTTTGTTCTGGAGGTTAGCAGAATAAACCCAGAAATGTGGCCTCAAGGCTGCCTTTGGCACTGGGCTGGAGGAAACTCTATGAAAGCACTCAACCCAAAAATAAATGCTTGCCATTACTGCTGGCACCTGGAACTTCCAGGGCTTTGCATGAATTAGTTACTCCAAGTCACGTGTTGGAAAGGGCCTCTGATGAACAGGTATCACCGGGCTGACTGTCAAAGATCTATCACTAACCCCATAAGCAGGATAGTGCCCGTGAGTGCATGTCCCAGGGCCTGGTCCATCAGCCCAGGGGCTCATCAGCATCTGGGGACATCTCTGCCATGAAGGTGTGATGCTTTTGTTTGTCAGCCCGGCAAAACAACACAGGACTAATGCGTGGGCTCTGGCCACCAGAAAGATTGGGCTGCGATCTCCAGCACCTGCTGCTGCACCGCTCGGGCAGGGATGCATGTGCCGAGTATTATTCCGGGGATGGAGGGGATTCCGTGCTCGGTGTCTCACAGGAGCGGACGGCTCCAGCCGCAGCGAGCACTACCGCCGGGAAGTCTCTAGATGGCACGGTCTCTCCAGCAATGCTCTCCTCGCCGAGGAACCGGCTTTCCCTGCCTCCTGCTGCCCCTGCGGGACATTGCTGCCCCTTCCCTGTGCCTGCTGAGCAATGCACAGGGGGTGAAGGGAGACGCCAGCCCCAGGCAGGGAGCTGCCAGTGGTCGGGTGATGGGTTTATTCCTCAGTCAAGTTAAACATTCATCAGCCCGGGGTGATGAGTTGTGGGGCTGAGGTAGGTGTCCTAACAGCACGATTTTTTGGACACTGGACCCAGACTTCAGGTGTTCAACTGGAGGTACAGTCCTGAGCTCCAGCCTGGGATGACAGGGATGGTGTTGGGTGCTTTAGGCCTGCCAGGGCAGCCTCAGACATATAAATCTGGACAGTGACAGGAACCTGCTGTTCTCTGTGTTTACAACAGTGGATGTGGCACATCCAGGGAAACTCAGGCATCACGGGGGATGCCTTTTTTGTGTTGGTGCTGCCTCAGTTCCCCCCCTCACCAACACCAAGCATGTTACAGTGGAACAGGGATAGAAAGTGAAAAGAAAGCCAGCTCACAATGCCCCTAAAGCACACACACAAACACCCTAGGAATGTCATTAACCTCTCAGAAGTTTTCTTTCTCATAGGGTGAAAGATGGCAGAAGTATGCACTGTCCTTAGGAAATTCCACAAGTTTCCATCCCCGTAGTTAACATCCCATCCCAGCTGATAGACATTGTGTGGAGTGAATCAGAGAGGCTCTGGGGGACACACAGTCAGCAGCTCTCTCTTCTCTGGCTTTATTATTTACTTTCCCCCACAGCCCTCAGTTCTCTGCCAGGTACCTGGAAATCATTTAGCAGAGGTGTTGCTCGAGTGAAAAAGCAACCGGCTACGCAACTGCTCCGCATGGCTGCACTGTCCCACCTGATGAGGAAATCTGTGGGGCTTTTCAACCACAGTTACTCATCTATGATTAATTTTCAGTGCACAGGATTGTGCAAAAAGAGCCATTACTTTGACTCAATAAGTGTTTCCATGAGGAAGTACTAGAAACACAAGTTTATTTAGTAATAATATCCAATGTGCCAATCCAGATAACATGCTTCGGGCTGTGTAATAGTTTACATTTTAACATTAACTCATTGGTGATCTCTGTCTCTCTGTAGGTCAGGGTTAGAAACAGCGTTTAAAGTCAATACTGAGGAACTGCAGAAGATTTTGGCAGCTCTGACGAGGAACTTCACAAATATTTTTTTAACCAAGTTAAGAACAAAAGCACAGGTAAGAGGATCTTGGCTACATTATTTCCTCAATATAAGGGTTGTGTGCAGCAGCTGAGGGTCATTGCCCTTCCCCTGTCTCACCAACTAAACCTCATTTTGCAGCACATGACATTATGGTCCCTCCAAAATGCATTTAACACTTGTGGAAATCCCCCCTTACAAAGCAACACTTTCCAGCATCCTGGGAATTTTTTGCTATGAGCAATGATAAATTTTTCAAGCTGTTAATAACAATCAAAAGAATAGGATATTTAGCAGCTTCCAGTCTCCCATAGAAAGCAGTGGGGAAATTCTTCTCCAACGTGGAGTACTGGAGAGACCAGCTGAACACCACCAATGAGACACTCTTCCTTCTCTCAAATAATTTGGATTTTTCAGGACTTTGACTTACTGATTCACAGATCTACCATGAGAGCCTGTTAGAAACCTCTCCAGATAGGACAGAACTCATTCTGGTTGGGGTGGTTTCTCCAGGCTGTTCCCATGGTGACAAAGGACTGATTGTTCCAGAATGAGGATGCTAAAGGTCTGGTATCAACTGATAAAGCTCTGATAAAATTTGTGTTAAAAGGCCTAAAAGTCCATTTGCTGCAATG
The DNA here is from genome assembly GCA_034509425.1 of Eopsaltria australis. NCBI lineage: Eukaryota > Metazoa > Chordata > Aves > Passeriformes > Petroicidae > Eopsaltria > Eopsaltria australis. The sequence goes on along the minus strand of JAVTVJ010000012.1, from coordinate 3,781,459 downwards.
AAGTTTGTGCTTCTGAGGTGCTGTAGATGGGCCTTTCTGCTCTCAGGCATTTGGGGTCTGCTAGCTCCAGCTGGTATTATACAAGAGATGGGGGAAATCAAGCCTTTGATCCCACCCCTTTTCACTTATCCTAATTCACTTTCTAAATCCCCAAACATAACTTCCAGAAACCAAGAGAGTCATAGAACTTCTCCAACCTTAGCCAAGCCCTCCTGGCCAAGGGGACTTTCCAATGACTGCAGATCTTGACTTGGAGCCTAAGCAGCAGGCGAGGAAAGGCCCTGAGCCAAGGCATTGAGCAAGAGAGTTGAAATGTCGTGAGAACTGAGAGAGGCCGAGTCAAAGCATTTCTAAACAGCTCTCCAGCAGGCTGGGAGCACAGCAAGGGGGGAAATAATTGGGAAGGAGATTGCCAGGAATCTAAAGACAGAGTCCTGAGAGCCAGAAAGAGAAAAGGGGACATGCCAGAGGAAGGATATTTTGCATTTGGCCCTTAGGGAAGTCTCTACCAGAAGTTTTTTGCAGATATTGCTGTTTCTATATGAAGGTACATTAGCTCTAGGAAAGGAGAATAACCTGTTAAGGACACTTGGTCAGAGTACCTTGTACCCAGGAGAGACGGGAAACAGTGTCATCACTCCCATGTCATCACTAACTATGAGGCATAAAGCTGGAGATGCTCCCAGCTGCCATTCCCCCCAACCACCACATCAGAGCAAGGAGCAGAAGGAAAATCCCAGCAAGACTTCATGCAGGTCTGCAGGAGTACGGACAGCCTCCTGGAAGGGCTGTGAACACAAAAAACTTGATTTCTTTATAGAGAAGGCTGTAGAGGTGATGGATTACTGGGCTAATTTCCAACAGGTTCACAACCAAGTGCCTTCTCATTTCCATAGCTGGTGCAAACCCATGTAACACTAGCATACATGGTTGCCCACCACAGCCCGTTCTAGTCATGCCTGATTGTTGCTTGTGATTAACATTCTCATCTCTTTCTTCCCCAATACATTAGAGAAACAAACTTATTTACCTAAAGAAACAGAGTTGGTGGATCAGGAGGCAGCACAGAGCAAGGAAATGAGGTATCCCAAATAAGCCTTTAATGCCAAAACATCTCCTGCTCAAGGTTTGATGCTTCTCCTCTCTGCACTAGGGTGCCTACCCAGGAAGAGGAGACATGGGCATGAATTCCCAGGGGTGGAGAGAGAAACCCAGCCTACTCCTGGTGTGTCTTCATGCCGAGGGGGTGCTCTGTGCTTTCAGTTCAAGCCTGAGATGAGGTGTACAGCTGGGTGCCTTCAGCTAGGGCATCATCAGTCTGCATATACCTGTGCCATCAATGAGTTGGTCTTTTTTCAGCCTCTCCTTAAGAAAATCCTGACCAAGAACTGGATTTTGGCAACAGAAAGGCCGGACTCACTGGCATCGGCAGTGTCTCCGTTCTCCAAGCACCTGCAGCACATGAGGGAGCCCTTGGGGCAGGTAGGCAGCTGGTCCCACACCTGGGCACAGGGATGCTGAGGGGTCACACCGTCATTTTCAGGCAGTAGTCAGACCTGCAGACTCCTCTGCCATGGTGGTTGCTCTTTATAACTGTGGGGGCTGCAGCTATGAGTGAGTGTGTGCTGATGGTGTACTGCCTTCCTGTACCTCCTCTGTGCCCTCAGGTGCTGCCAAAGACCTGAGAGCTTTCCCTGCCTCTTTCACTGCCTTGGCCTTGAATGGACAAAAAAACCCCATCAGGTTTGCTTCTTTTTAACCAGGAGCTACTACATGAAGTTCATAAATACGTGGTGAAGGAATATATCACACAGGTCATCAAACCCAGATGGAAAATGAACAGGGAGACACGGCAGCAAGTGAGCAGAAAGATGAGCATGGAAGCTGCAATCATTCACAATACACTCATTGATCAGGTATGTGAGCTCTCTCCTGTCCCACTCCCAGAGGTGCAGTATTCTCTCCTGGCTTCCCAGAGATCAGGTGGGAGGCTCTAGAGGGGGCCAAGTCTCAAGAAATATAGAAATGCTTAAAAGAGAGCGAGCCAGATGGTTACTGCAGGTTCATGGTGTGGGTTTCCAGCCTAGCAGCCCCTCCGCTTTGGCAGCTTCATGTTCAGCCAGCAGTTTTCTGATGGCAGCACCTGGTGCTTTAACATGCTCCCAGGGAGCTTTGCACAGTGTAGGATCACACTCATCCTGTGATAGCTTCTTTGTGGACCTGTTCCCTCAGGCCATGGGATGCACTTTGTCACCAAAGAATCCCTGTCCTGGATACAGCTCATGGAGTTGAGTCCCATGAGAAAGTCCATCTGGGTACACAGTCTGTGTACAGCAGGGTGTGGGGAGAAAGTGGTGGCAGTCTGACTGGGCAACTGTTACAGCCCACCCTTGAAGGTGATGTATATATATATGTATTACTGAATGAGATATATATATGTGTGTATGTGTGTGTGTGTGTATAAATATATAAGCCCCAGGTTTATTTTAAAACTATTTGATTACAATGGAAAAGAGGTATGTGGCCATTTTGGTTATTACTTATAGTAATATAACAATATAAAAGTATACAAATATATAAGGAAAAGAAAGATAGGATAAGAGCAGATAGTAGAGAGGAAAGGTATCACAACCTGTGGATCCAGCAACAAGACTTGATTGTTGCAATTTAGGTGTCGGTCAAAACAAAGGTCATGGTTGGTCAAGTCATTAACCTTTACCATTTTCATCTCACAGAAACATCAGTCTGGGATTTTCAGGGAATTCAAAGTTGAACTAATTGGATTTTGTAGAAAGTCAGGCATCCAGGGCACTAAATGCCATCTCAGAGGCACATGAGGTGAAGTCTCTGGCATCTGCTGCTATGCTGGACCAGAGCCACAATGCCCTACTCAGGGTCTGGCTTGCTTGGGTGCTCGTGGACATCGGGAAGTGCAGGATCAGGCCTGGGAGACCTCTCAGGGGTGCTTTGCCATGGCCATCCTGCACCCTGCTGCCTGCCCGAGGCAGCCTGTCCTGCCTGCACCAGTCCTGGCTCACTCCAGTGAACATACCCTGCTGCCGTGCTCTCAGCGCAGGGAAAAAGGCATTTAGCAGGTGCTGCTGTCCTTGATGTCCCCATGTGACTCTTTGTCCGCAGGGCTCTGCCGCCGACTGGCTCCTCCCTGCCATAGACCACATTGCCAATATCATTGGAGAGAAGAGAAAAGACAAGATCAAGGCATATGTCAAGGAGCTGTGCCAGGACTATCCAGATATCAGGTACATAAAGTGGCAGATGCCAGAACTGGTGAGCTCCATCCCAAACAGCACCAGCTCGCCCTCTGCCTGAGCTGAGCTCTTCAGCTTCTCTTTGTTGGTGGCCACACGTTAGAGTTCAGGGGGCCAGCAACAGTGGGAATCCCACCCTATTTTTCTCTCTTCATGACAGCATAATTTTTCTCTTTTCCCCCTGTCTGCTGTATCTTATAATGCACACAAATTACCTTCAAAAGCCTTTTCATTTTAGAATGGGATGGAATTTAATAGAATAGAACAGAATAGAACTATTTCAGACTATTAGGAAGGGACTTACAGTGATAATCCAGTCCAGCTTCCTGATCACTTCAGACCAAAAGTTAATGTAAATTATTAAGGGCATTGTCCAAATGCCTCTTGAGCACTGACAGGCTTGGGATGTCAACCACCTCTCCAGGATGCCTACTCCAGTGTTAGACCACAGCCTGAGTTTAAAAATGCTTCCTAATGTCAAGTCTAGAGCTCACCTGACAGAGTTTTGAACCATTCCCATGCATTCTATCACTGAATTCCATTTTATTGCTCAAAATGAACCTTGTTTCACAGTAAAGCTCCAGTTAGCTTTAGACTGCATCACCAGTATCAGCCCTGTTTGCCAATTTGCAGGCTCCAAATTTGGAGCAAATAGTTTGTCTCCTGTTCCCAGGCTCAGACCTCAAAGTGTGGCAGCCATTGACACAGTTCAGCTGTAGTTTCTGAAACGCCCTGAACACAACCATTAGATTTTGGAATAAATTACAAATTCTTTCTTTTGTACTTTCCATTTGCTGTTCCAAGGCTGCATCTGGAAAATTGAAAACTCCTGGAAAAGTAAAGAAAGTGCTAGCTCTGTGCATGGCTAAGCAGCTGAGAATCAGAAGCTACCTCCTCTTCTACAGCTCTTCTTTCAGCCTCTGAGAATGAATATCAGTGGTACAGATTGCAATAAATTCCATTTCATCAGAGTAATTCCAGAAAAAAGAAAAAATCCAAAGGTTTCAGCACTGGATGGCATTTATGCAATCAAAATAATCCATAAGATTTAACTAATTGCTAGAATACTGAAGTGGGCCCTCAAATATTGAGGAAAAAAATCACATTAAATATATTCATCTCTCTCCACAACTGAGGCTCAAAATTTTTCATAGCTAGATTTAATGTGAGTGGTTCAGATATTCTTCAGGCTTATCTGTGTGGGGGAATTCAAGACATGGACACGTAAAGGAACAATTGTTCCTGAGTAATTTCCTAAGTGAACATACCTATCTTACAAAAAAATCCCTACAAACAAAAAACTAACAAAACCAACCAAACAAATAAACCCCAATAAGGGTTTAATCCCAGTGGCCAGACTAAGGTGAAAAAGAGGCAGTGCCTGTTCTGGGAAGGATGGGGGAGGTAAATGATGGCTAGTCATAAACGATGGCTATTTGAAAACCATTTTCCAGTCAGAAAAACCATTTACAAGGCTGTGATTTGTGGTACTTTTTCATCATTAGCCTCAGACACAAGCCAGGTTCTAAGGCTTGTCCTCTTGGTTTATTTAATTTCTGATTTTCCATTATTGAGTAACATTATTTTTCCAAGGAAGCTTGGAAAACGAGGTGGAACCTGCTAGACCTGCATTGCTTCCTGTTCAGGTCCCTGTTATTTTTTCCCCTGAGCTCTCAGAGACATCGCTGAATTTGTATACACTGAGATTACTGGAACAGTGTCTGTTTCCAAGTTGGCTTTCCAGCTCTAATCTAATTAGTGCCTATCAGCTTCCTAAATATTAGCACTTCCATTACTCATCACAAACTAATCATTACACAAAAGGTCTGCAGCCTCTCTGGAAAACACGCAAAGGGCATCACGGATGTGGAGAGAGAGGAGGAAATTCCCTGAAGCACCAGCAGCAGGAGGCTGTCCCAGCAGTGTGCTGTGGCAGGAGCTGCTGCTTGCTGGTTTGGTACCTCCAGAGGCTGCAGACTCCCATCTGGAGGCTCCTCCAGCGTGGGGAGGGGTCAGTCCCTGGCACTTTGCTGTAGCCTTGCTCTCTCTCCAGCACAGCTGTTGGTTGCTCACCTCTGGGCTGGTTTCGCTGGCCAGGTCTGAGCCAGGGTGTTTTTTTTTTGTTTCTGCAGGAAGGAGCACGTCCTGGCCATCCTGGCGCTGCGGGGGCTGGGGCGTGCCAGGAGAGCGGCAATTTTTCGGCAAGTGCACCATGCTCAGGAGAGCCCCGACGGAGGGGAGGGCGGTACGCTCTTCGCTGAAATTGATGTTCCAGTAATCATCTGCTGCTTCTAGCACAGGACCAAAGCAGCAGTCAGCATCCTGCCTCCTCCTACACTGCCTCTGCACATGATCCAAAATCTGCTAACCCACCTTGCTCCTCTGCAAACCCAGATTTTTCACTGCTGTGGAGAAAGGAGTAGTTTCCTGAACTTGCTACGCCAAGTTCAGAACCCAAAGGCAACAGATGCACCAAGACACCGACCTCCTGCAAGAGCTCCCGGGCAGCAGCTCTAGCCCAAGCACGGTGTCCACCTCATGTTCCATACAGATTCTATTGCTAGGAGGCTGCTCCACTGTTTGGTACAAGACTGAATGTATTTTCAGAGAAAAGGAGAAAACCAAAAGCAGTTCACTCAGAGCTATATTAAGGCCTCAGTGCTATATTAAGGCTTGGACTGTACTCTGCATAATTATACAGCAGCAGAGTAAGAGCCTCCCTCATAATTAGTGCCCATGAGCAACCAAGGGGCAGAGCTTGGGCAGGGATGTGGTAGCACCCAGGTTTTATTTCCTCCCCCACAAACCAGCTGGCTGAGCTGCCATGACACAAAGTCATGATGCTGTGACCTGAGGCCACAAACCACTACCTGCCTGGGTAACGAAACCCCACGGCTGGGACACTCAGCACATGAAACACTCTGCCCTCTAGGGTGGCCCCCATGGCCCCTCTGGCATTTCAGAAGATTTTCCTCACTCGAGGGCTGCCTTGCAAAACTCCTGTTGGACTGAAAATGTTCATGCCATCACATATCCATGTGTACAGACATATCTGGATGGATATGCCATTTGGAGGGAGGCTCCAAATTCTCCTTGGCTTGGGGAAAGTGCCACTAGTCCATTTTGTGTGTTTAAATGCATTTTAACAAATCTGTTACAATCTGACTGCAGTATGAAACCAAATGTGAGGTGGACAGACAGTGCTACAGATGAGATCCTCATCTGGTATAAACCAGCATCATCCCATTGATGGGCATGGATCACCATAGGGTTAACTCCATGAAAGGATCCAAAGCATTACATCCAGCATCTGCAGGGGAGACTGAAAGAGACATTCAGGAGCCTACAGCTGTATAAATCTGATTTTATTTAATTCACTTTATCCTTTAGGTTGCCTTCCGCAGGATTTAATCTAAGACTTTACAGAGATGTGTTTATGATCTATTAAAATGATAAATGTGTACATGGCATAGCCTTGAACACTATTTTTTCTTGCAGCAGAGCTTACAGCATCAGCAGTGAGCTTCTTTTGTTTCCTTTGCTTTGGCTTGCATCAGTATAAATTTCAGTCTGGGTGAGCAGCAGGTACTGGTGACAGGCCAAGGGAAATGTTCTGATGGATAAGTACAGAGTGTGCCTTTAATTCACAATCATCATATGAAAATTTTTCTAAGGTAGACTTGTTACCTCCACAGTCAAGATAACGTGTTTTTCTAAAGATGGCTTTGAAATATGAGGTATAAATTGAGAGCTTGAAGCAGGAAATCCTGGAAGGGATTTTCTGCCCTGCATCATTCTTCAATATATCTCATGGCAATTCCCACAGACCCTCAGCTTGGTGACTCTCTGTATTTGCCATGGAGAAGGAGAAGAGAAATATCGTCTGATTCTCCCCTTAGGTGTGCAGAATACATGAACACTTCGGAGCTCCCCTCCCCTGTCCTGGGGACATGGTGCAAGCAGGGAGCCCTGTGATTACACCCCCCATGGGTCTGTGAGGTACATTTCCCCTCCCAGCAGCAGGGAAGGGCGTCAGTGCTAAGAGATTTACATTTATTGTTAGAATGATTGACTGACTGGGAAAGATACAAAGAGGATTTCAGCTTCTAGGTCTGAGACTTCTAGAACTGCACTCCTGGAGTGCAGATTTGAGGCACTAAATCCTCAGCGAGAGATTTTGTGCATCAGAAATTTCCCTCTACCGCATACACATCTCTCATCCAAGCACCTCACGCAAGGCATCTGTGGCATTTTCCCAAGTGAATTATTTAAATACATACTGGAGTTTTCAATCTCATTATTTTACTGGCAGACCCTCCACAAAGCCACTGCCTTTCCTTGGGCTCCAGCTGCCTGTCCCTGGGATTAGATAAGGTGCTTGGTTTCCGTTTTCTAATAAAAGCAAGCTGCTCCCCTGAAGTCATGGAGGAAAGCTGGGCACAATGGTCTGCCTTTTGTCACAGCCTCTCCTGGGACACTCAGATCCTGCAGCCTGGCATCCTGTGAGCCAGTGGCAGGCGCACAGCCAGCTTCCTCTGGGAGCTGCTGCTCTCTGGCTGCTTGCTCTTGAGCAAACCAGTTTAAGGTTAACGCCATTATGGCAAGGACGTGGTTCAGCCCTGCCCCAACAGCTGTGCAAGGGGAGAGGGGGCTCCAGGATGGGTGAGGAGCAGCGGTGTCCCTGGGCAGGGGGATGCTCACTCTGGGCTGCAGAGCAGACCCTGCAGGCAGCTGAGCAAGGCAAAAGGAAGGGATGTGCTTTCCAAAATGAGCTCCAGCTGTCTTCTGTGGAAGACCCAGTGTTCATTACAGCCATATTTTGCATTCCAAAAAAAGGGAAGAAAGGCCTCCCAGGGCTTTTAAATGTGGAATATGCAGCTCTTGTAGGAAAGGGCCAAGAAGCTCAATTATTACCCTGTTAATTCCTTCTGCTTATTGTTTCTCTGTGAAGAAAAACACCATCATCCCTATTCCTATCCCAGCACAGAGTTACATTCCCTCCAGGACACACTTCTCACTTTTACCCCAAAGGACCCAAGCTACTACGTGCAGTTGCATCTCTGGTGAATAATGCTGTCTCAAAAGTGTCAAACTAAATGGAAAAACCAAACTCTTTCCAGATTTAGCTTCTCAGGGATGAATGTTGCATTTGGGAGGTGGGGGGAGAAGCAGATCTAGCACAGTTGACAGAGCTGTGTGGGTGGTGAAAGATGTTTTTTTGTTTCAGAGGCCTCTGATGTTTCACAATACTGTTTGTTTCTGGTTTGGGGTGAAAAGCAAAGGGTCAGTGACAGCAGCCAGGGTGCAGGAGCTGGTGTTTCCCATCAGAGACCAGCCAATCAGGCGCCACCATTTCACCAATTTTGCTCTGTGAAGTTGTCCTTTCCTGGAAGGAAGATATGGGAAACAGGCTCACTTGAAGCAAGAAGGGAAGAGTACCAAGACATTGCAGTGAATGCCCAGGAGGCTGTCCCTCAGCTGGGGATCATAATCAGTCAGTCAAAACATTCGTGAAAAAAGCCTTTTAGTGCAGCACCACTATAATGTTTAGCTCCCTGTCATGTGGTATCTTTCAGAAATGAGCTCTCAGTTGGTTTAAATATTAAGGATGATCAGTAAGAAGAGGAATGATGTATTGCATCCACTTTACAGATTGGGTGATGTGGCCTGACACCACAGAGCACACACAGCTGGAATGACAAGAGGTGCCAGGGCATTATTATCTCAGGGATGGCTGAAAAGTAAAGTCGTATTAGTTTGAGGCTTAACTACTTTAGTAGTTAGATATCACACTTCTCCCAAGTACCAGTGTTTAGCAAACATTTATCTTCTGTATTTTGCATCTTTCTCCATGAAACCTTGGGGTGGCTGGATTTACTGCCCCAAAGCCAGTAATTTTGCTTCTTTGGTATTGAGCAGATACAGGAGTGCTCTGCTCAGCATGACTGTGCATTTCCATCCCTAGAGGACAATTTTATGTAATACTGCTAATGACACAATGACATTACTTCTGGGATTGGCCCACCTCCCCCATAAAACCTGAGCAAGAGAGCAGTCAGGTTACTGAAGCATTGATTTAAGCTATTTCCTATCACTGTTACAGGAAAAAGACAGTATTGGGAAAAGGTAAAAGCTGATGTATATTAATGGGTAGCAAAAGTGGATTAACTTTAAAGAACTACTAGAACTTTCTCTAATCCCAGCTTGAGGACATTGAGCATGTGAACTTTGCCTCCCTGCCTTCATCCCTGCCACACAGAGCACTGCAAATAGCCTCTAATATTCTTCCAATGAAGTACACTCAATTTGTATTTGGAAATTCAGAGCATGCCATACATTTTCCCAGAAAAAAATATGTAAGGCAGAGAAAACTCTGAAAAAAAGACTGTTGTAGTATTTTTGCCATCTTCAGACTACCTGAAAGTCTTAAATTGTCAGTGTAAGGCTTTCCTCCAAGCTGCACAGAGATTGTAGCTCTTGCTAAATGAGGCAGAAAATGAAATGGCAGATTAAAGGTGAGCACCTAAGTCCCAAGATGGCTGACCAGGCATAGTTTATGTTTGGTCAGGCATGAAATTGTGCCTGGCAGCACAAGTAAGCCCATAGCCTGAGCTCCATAATGAGTGTGGGACTGGGGACATGCCATGGCTTTGTTAGGGGATGCAGGATTACGCCTCGGTTCCCAGGACTGTGGGGAGACTGGCATCAGGCGAGACAGAACTGCTTTTGTGTGGACAGTGCTACACAAGTGCAGAAAAAGCAAATCAAGCCAGGAGGCAGAAAGGGGGCTGCACTCAGCCCCTGGAAGGGGATGGCAAACTGCAGCTGGGAAAGAGAGGCTGAGAATCAGAAGAAAGCCCAGGAAAAGGAGCGATTTCACAAACTGCATCCACAGAGAAAGAGAGCTTTGCTTAATATTGATTAGTGCAGAGCAGTGGCCTTCAGCTTTTTTCTGTCTACGGACTAAGTAAGTATTTCCAGGGTAGGCATACAACACAGATGTGATAATTGTCTTTCAGCTGGTTAAAAAATGGCTGCAAAAGGGAAGGAATGTGCTCCTCTCTATTTTCTGGGAGGAAAATGGGGTCAAGCATAGAGAAGCTTCTACTGAAGTAAGTGGATCCAAGTTAGCAGCAAAACCACCACTACTGCTGGCAGGGCTGGACTGCTGAGTCCATGGGTCATCCCTACCATCAGGGGCTTTTACAGAACCAGAGCATCACAGAATGGTTAGGATTGGAAGGGTTGCCAAAGATCAACTCGTTCCAACCCACCTGCCATGAATGGGGACACCTTCCACTAGACCAGGTGGCTCATGTCCAACAGCATTTCCTGGTGAAGCACATCATGGGTAATCCCAGAACTGAAATGAAGGGAAAATCAAACTAATCACAGAAGTCCGGCACCTTGAGCAAGGCCCAAAGTGCTGGGAATCATTTCCTGAGCAAGGGAGCTCACAACTTTTCAAAACTTTTTTCCAAAACTCAGGGAAAAATATTTCGTGAAAGAACTGTACTATGAATAGAAGCTCATTGAGTGGATAAGAGGCAGTCATGGAATTAATCATCAGGGATTCATGAGGAGGCACAAGGCCAAAAGTCTGGTGGTTTTTGTCACCAAAAGCACGTCATGCACTCGTGGACCGTCATCTTCCCCTCATAGCCCCAGCTACAGCACTGGAATGAATTGCTCATGCTTTCATCTTGAGAGCTCTTTAAACAAACGGGCCTTGAGCTTCCAAAGCACCAGCAACAGCCCACGGTGCCTCTTTCCCTCAGTGATCTCAAGGCTGAATCCACCCTGTGCCTTGCTAAGCAGCTGTTAGTCACCCTCTGAAACAAAGACCCTTCCCCAGGATGACGGGAGCGCTGTCTGCGAGCAGACGTGGAGAGAAACAACAGCCCAAAGGCCAGGCTGGATTTGCCTGTGGTAAGATGTTCTCCCAGCAAGCTCAGGAAGGAGCTGTTATTTGGAAGCACCATATGGAATTCCACATGTGACATTTCAGCACTGTCTGCAGGGAGGAGGCTGAACCTGAACACGCCATTTCCTCTGCTTTTGGCCCTGATCCTTGGGCCTGGGATTTCTCATTTCCACCAAAATGCCTTTTGCAAGTGATTAAATACTGACACAGCTCAAGGTTGTGTCTCCTAAGTGAATTAATTTTTAAAAAAAGAGGTTTTCTTTGCCTTTCAATAGGGTAGGAATACTTGAATGGATGTCTTATTTTGTTCTATTAAACATCCAAAGCAGAAGAAAATCTTGAGTTATAAAAACAGCCTGCAGGCAGGCATGACAACTCACAGCAATATTATTCCATTTCCCAAAGTTATTCACAATCCATTGCAAACAAGAACAGCTATGTCTCCACAATCAGTCGACCTTCAGCCTTGGTGCGTGGATTTAGATGCCATTGTTTTAGTCACAGCAAGAAAAATGAATTGCATTGTTGCTGTTCCAGCTGTATTTCTGGGAAAATGCTTGCATGGGGTGTACCAAACAGAACCCTCAAAGGAATATTATTTTCCTCAGTTAAAAAAAATACATACATGTAACTGCCCTTTCGTCCTCTAATGAGTGAAGCAGTTTCTTCCCAATGCAGGTGGAGAGAAGCCTGAAAGAACTAAAAATACACGCATGGGGTTTATCTTTACATACTGCATCTAGATTATTGATTTTACATACACATCGCAGCATTGGATTTCATATCCAGCACTCATATTTATTTACTTTAGATATCTTCCTCTTTTCTCTGAAGGTGATGTTCAAAAGTATTATGACAACCCCATTCCCACCCAGGAAGTGGTTTAGAAAGGATCCATGTCTAGCCACTGTGTTATTGGGAAAAATTCCAGGTGCAAAGCACCTTACCCAGCCCTATGGTGCAGGCTGTGCCTAGGCAGGAGAGGCAAAAGAAAAGGTTTTTATCCTGAAGATTCCTCAGATGTTTTTTTGAGAAAAGGAATATTTCATTGCAGTGGGAATTTCAGTCCTCAGGAGAACTGTAAATCTCATTCAGAAATATGTCCCTATTTACAAAGATATGAAGGGCTGTTCTCTACTGCCAGTAAATCTGGCAGCAACAACTCTGTTCATTTCAACAGTGAAATATAAGCAATGAGCTCCTTGCTGAGTCAGAAACACAGGCTGCCCTCATGGCTACTTGGATTTCCCCTGGAAAGTTCCCAATGTGCCATTCATCAAGCTGAAGTTTGCTTGGGCACATGAGCAGAATGCCACAAGAGAGAGGCCAGGAACAGGAAGGGGCAAACCTTGAAGACCCACAGGGAAGTTCAAAACAGAAGAATTTCTTGGGATTTCACTTTCAAGACCTCAAAGAGAAGTACTGCTTTTGCAGTTTCCCGGGTGCTTTTCCCCAGTACTTTCCACCACCCTGTGATGGGGAGTTTATGGGCAGCCTTTCCTGCTGGGCAGAAAGAGAGGTCACAAGGGACAGAGCCCTGGGGCAGCGAAGGTACCTGGGTTGGGGTAAAACAACTGCAGCGAAAAGACATCATGATTAGTTCCACCACGGCTAAACATGATTCTGCTGCCATCATGAGGGCCAGTTGGGATTTGGTCCCATCCAGTGACCTTTCCAGTGTTTCATTCCCTGATCTAAAATTAGGCCTCTCACCCCTTGCACACAAGCCCTGTGCCAGCCCAGGCACAGCCGTGGGTGACCAGAGGATCCACCAGCTGAGCACTGGTGAGGACAGGCATGGCCCAGCCCCAGCTCTTAAATGTGAATGAGCCCATTCCTCCCACACCACGGGAGCTGCTGACACGGCTGCCACAGGGTGGTTTTGGCAGCTCCAGGGCTCAGCTGACAGAGCAGGTCTGTCAGGACACCCAGCCCTGTGCTGTGCAGCACAGCTATGCTGTCACATCTGGAGCACTCAGCCACTTGCAGAGAGCACAGGTGTCTGATGCTGCTCTGGATGTAGCTCCTTGCACCATTTCTTGTAGCTTAACTGGTTATGCAGTTCCCATGTGCCTTCCCTCAGCCCCGGCTATGCCAGCCTCTGAGGACATACAAGTAAAAAGCATCCCCAACTTAGAGACACCCTATTTAATGCAGGGGCACAGTAAGAAAAGCAACTTACATCTTAGAAGCACACACATGTATTTATCACGCTTCACAGAGAGCTGCCCCTTGTGTCTCCATGCTGTACCTTAAAGGCATTAGAAAGCTGTAAACAGAGAATAAGCTGGTATTAAGAAAGGATTACGGGATTCTGAAGTACCTTAAAAATGGGATGCTAAAATAATGGTGCTTTTCTGTCAGAGGATCCCTGAACCATCTCCAAAGCAGCCGTGTTTTTCGGAACATCTGTGCTACAGGCAGCTGTGAATCCCCCACAATGGCCCCAGCCAAGCGCTCTTCCAGATCTGCTCTGAACCCCAAGCCCTGTATTGTGACCCCACAACATGCCCTCCATTTTCCAGCAGAAGTGGGACAGCAGGGAGTGTGATTTCCCACTCCTCTGGGGCGAATTGTACTGAGATGACTGAACTTCCACACAGGAAGAACACTTCTGGTTTCCTTCAGGTGAAAAGGAAAAAGCTACACCCTTCCCTCAACACCTGTTGTTCCTCCCCAAGCCATCCAGATGTGGAGGATGCCCATCAGACTGCAAGTAGCATCAAACACAGCAGCAATATCACTCCCTCCAGTCCATGGGGAAGGGTGACTTTTCCCAGGCTATGGGAAGATGGATGAAGGTCCAGGGATAGCAAACTGGGAACAGCTGGCTGCCAGGGCTGTCAGGTCAAGGGGACTTCCCTTTCCAGCACGTGATGTCTCCTGCCCACTGCAAGCATGTCAGGGATAGCTGCCCCCAGCCAGAAATCTCTGACATGAATCCCTCCTCCCTCTCCATGTCACAGCAACCACAGAAATGCACACCTCCCTTGCTCAAATGCCAGGGGAGGGTGCCAGGGCAGCCTCAGGGACGGATGCCTCCTCCACCAGAATATCACAGCAAAGGTATCAGCAGCCTCAGCTATGACCACTCCTCAAGCAGAAATACCAGGATGGAGGTGCAAACCATGCTTGTATACAAGCCATTCCTTTGATGAAAATTTAGGACATTCCTGTCAGGTTTGAACTCCTGGCCTATTACTCAGACGTAGTATCTCTAATGCCAGAAGAAACCAAAATCAGGAAAGATCACTGTGGTTAGCTTGGTCCAGATATGACCAGAGAGGACAAAACTATCATCATGGAAGGCTGGTACCACTGGTAGAAAAGTTCTCCAGAGGGAACACACTGTTGAAGTTATCAAATCACAGCTTTGCTGCAGGTCAGACCTCCAACACCTCCCTCCTTCAAACAGACCTAGGAAAAAACATGTTTTCACCACTTGGAGAGGAAGACAACAGAGGCAGAACTATGACAAGAGGATGAAGTTAAACTGCCATGGATGTTTCTGCTGAACATGGTTCTGCTTGGCTTTCACATGTGGATTCAAAAAATCATGAGCAGATCAATCTTCTCAGCACAAGGGCAGGATTCTACCTGTGGCAATAGGGTCCGTGCTGGAAAGGACAAAATACTTTGCAAGAAGAAGGAAACATTTTGGATTTGAGAACATAAGTGATTTAGGACTTACTAAAAATAAAAAATATTCCATATTGATTGGCTTCAAGATCTTGGGTTTACATGTTGCTTTCAAGCAGAAAGATAATACTAGAATTGGCCAACTTGTTGGTTCCCTTTAACCTCAGACTGAGCTTCCATAGATGTGACTGAAAAGCCTGCTCCCCACCTACCACAAAACATAGCCTGCATGGAATTCTTTGGAGAAGGCCACAAGCTGGGTTCAAAGAGGGCAAAAATCTGTCCCTTGGTGTGCTTCTGGGACAATTTTGAATGCCAAATGAGGTTGTACTTAAAACCATATAACTTAACACATGCATAATCATCAAGGGTTGTGAAGCACAAATGAAAACAAAGTTGGGGCAGGGAAGTAGTTCATTAAATAAGAGGAAATATAAGAGGTTATATCCTGTGGTCTCACAGGTGTCTCAGACTGCCTGGAAACACAATCCCCTCAGACAGAAAGATTTCAGACGTGGACCCCAGGAGGTACTCTCCACTCACTTGTGGGCTTCTAGAAGAAGTCCAGTTAGCTGCAATCTAGGGGGTTCTCGCTTCATTGACACATAAAGAAACTGCAAGAGAAAGTGAAACTTCATCCTAGTAATTTCTGCGGTTGTCTGGGAGAAGTCCTGGGTATCCAATTTTTGCCCATGTTTCCCTGGTGAGGTCACAAAGCATGGCCTGTCATGGGAATTTAAGACTCAATTACAAGATGCTTCTTGTTCCCCTCTCTGTTGGCAGAAATGCTCTTGACCCCACTGAAGTTAACTTAAAGCAGATAAAGATGAGGCCAAACAACAGATTGCACTACATTAATCTAATCTGGATCCCACATAAATAATTCTATACAAACATTTGCCCAAGAAAACAAGCCAGGATGTCCACAGATCTGCAGCTACATTTGCTAACACCAGCTGAGCATCAAATTCCCTTAGACTTTCCCACATCCCTAGCTGCAAGAGTCTCCTACAGTCAGGACCCCCAGTGCTAAGCTGGGGATGAGATATTTGTCTGAGCCAAGTGCAAAGACCCTCTGAATATTTAAAGAGAGGTTTCAGTGGGTCTGAGATGTGTCAGAGCCACTGAGCCACTTCCCAAGGCAGATTCCCAGCACATCTGTGACAGACACCCCTGCATCCTTCAGGGATCACAAAATTGAGGATGTGAGGAACCAGCCCCAGGTTCCCTCCTGCATTCAGAACAGCAGCATCCTCTGCTTTCAGACAGTCACAAACGCTGCCATCCCAGCCATGCCCAGAGCTGTGTGCGTGTGTGTGTGTGTGTGTGTGTGTGTGTGTGTGTGTGTAACCCCTGGACCACACCAGCTACCCTGGTTCCTCCCAGGAGCCATATCTCTTCACCTCCTGCATGAAAAAGTCATTGCATGCAGCATCGAGCTCACCTCCAGCTGTCCCCAAACCAGCTCTAACTGCAGATTTCAAACCTTGCCTCCTCTCCCTTTCACACTGGCATTGGAGGAGGTGATGAAATACAGAGGAAGTTTCTGCACTCCAGGGCCAAATCTTGCCCTGTTTCCAATGATTTTCAGGCTGATGTGGCACCCAGAATTTCCACCCCATGACCATGGTTATTCCTGGTCACTGGTTGTCACGGAGTAAGGGGACCCTCCGCCCAGCACAGCCAAAGGCTGGCATGACATCAATCAGTGTTTGTAGGAGACCGGAGATCATGGGTTTGCCCGTCAGGGTGGCCCCTCTGCTTCTGTTTCCTGTCTTGGCAGACATTGCTGGGGGTGAGGTTTTCCCTGCTACCATGGACTTCTTGGGAAAAGAGTGCCAGAGAGGAAAGTGGCAGTGCTAGCAGATGGGATGCCTGCCAAAAAGCACAGACCAGGAGAGGCATCTGTTCTCCAGCACTGTGCTAGCTCAGCTGGGCACCTCCTTCCAGCACAAACCATGCCCCAGACCATACCTGCTGTGGGGGATGTCCCCACACAGGACCTGAATAGCCCCTCCCAAAAGTTGTGCAGCCACACAGGTGCTGAATGTGGGCATCAGGAGCACAAGGAAAGCTCAACGTTCACACTCAGCTTTGAATCTCTGGACCATTTTTTAACATTTTGCATTAAACCAAAGCTATCAGATGTACAACAGAAATTGTCCAAAGTACAGTAACCAGGAACTTGGACTTTTTACCTGCCACACAGCAGCTTCCCAGGAAAGGGGGAAGAGGTAGTTTCTGCAGGACCACAATATTTTGATTTTCTGCCTGCAGGGCAACTGCTTCAACCCAGATCTCATCCAGATGTGTGCAGAAGATGCCTCCCATTGAGACTATCTAAGCAAGGGACAGCACAGCCCCCTGCAAAGGCCCCCCACAGCCATTGCTGTCACCCAGGCATCCCCTGGCTGCCCTCCATGCTTCCCCAGCTAACAGGCTGACCACCCTCCATGGGCAGGGATGCCAGTGCCTAGAAATCAGGAACAGAAATCAGAAAAACAAGTCATAGAATCATGGAATAGTTTGGGTTGGAAGAGACCTTTAAAGGTCATCTAGTCCAATCCCCCTGCAAGGAGCAGGAACATATTCAGCTACATGAGGTTGCTCAGAGTCCTGTCCAACTTGACCTTTAATGTAGCCAGGGAGGGAACAACTTGCACCTCTCTGGGCAACCTGTTCCAGTGTTTTACCACCTTCATCATAAAACAAGTCTTCCTTTTCTATAATCTAAATCGACCCTTCTTCAGTTCCAAACCATTACCCCTTGTCCTATCACAACAGGCCCTGCTAAAATCTTTGTTCCCATCTTTCTTAAAGGCCCCCTTCAAGTACTGAAAGAAGATCTCCCACTCACAAGTGGAAGGCTTGGGGTAAGGAAGGAAGTCTGTCTCTCCCAGTCCCTAGGCAAGGAGTCAGTCCCCACTCTGAAGGTGCTGGAGGGTATTGATGTCTCCTGGGAGTGCCGTGAGCCTTCTCTGGGAAAGGCACAATGCAGGACCCAGATACAGGTGGCTGTGCTTTCAGTCATGTACCTCACCCCTGACAGCCTGCTGGTAGCAATGCCCTGCTCAGAAAGCAAAGCTTTCAAGAATCACAGAATATCCTGATTTGGAAAGGACCTACAGGGTTCATAAAGTCCAACACCTGTTTCTGTACAGGACAACCTCAAAAGTCACACCCTGTGTCTGAGAGCATTGTCCAAATGCTTATTGAACTCTGGCAGGCTTGATGCCATGACCACTTCTCTGGGGAGCCTGTTCCAGTGCCCAACCACCCTCTGGGTGAAGAATCTTTTCCTAATATCCAATCTAAACCTCCCATGACACAGCTTCAGGCCATTGCCTTGGGTCCTGTCACTGGTCCCCAGACAGAAGAGATCAGTGCCTGCCTCATCTCTTCCCTTTGTGAGAAGGCTGTAGGCTGTGATGAGGTCTCCCTAAGTCTTGTCTTCTCCAGACTGAACAAGTCAAGTGACCTCAATTGCTCCTTGTACAGAGGCTTTCCCTTCCTACCTTTCACCATTCTTTTTTGCCCTCCTTTGAACACTCTCTAATAGCTTTATGTCTTTCTTATATTGTGGTGCCCAAACCTGCTCCCAGCACTCGAAGTGAGGCTGCCCCATTGCAGAGCAGAGTGGGACAATCCCCTCCCCTGCCCGGCTGGCGATGCTGTGCCTGATGCCCCCCAGGACACCATTGGCCTCCTGGCTGCCAGGGCACTGCTCACTCATGTTCAGCTTGCCATCGACCAGAGCCTCAGGTCCCTTTCCTCATTCCCCAGGCTGTTTGCATATCCAGAGATGACCACCCCAGGTGCAGAACATGGCATTTTTGGAGGCACCCGGTCTATCTCTGCGGCGGGTTTCCAAGCCGGCAATGGGACACATCACACAGCCAAGCCCTCGGGCAGTGAGCCCAGAGTGCCGCATTCACCGCTCTGTCGGGACAGGGCTCCGGGGCTCGGCTCCTCTGCACGGACCGATCCCCGGGACCAGGCACTCCGCTGCCGGTCGCCTTCCTCGCCAGAGGGGATTTCTCGGTTCCCTTTGCTCGGGGGAGGTGCAACTGGAGTTTCCCAGCAGGCGGGTCCCGGCCCCGCCCTCCTCCCCTTATAGCCGGGCTGCCCCCGCTCCGGTCACAGACCCTGTGACAGTGGTGGTGACAGTTCCAGTGCCTGTGACAACGCCGCTGTCCCGCATCCAGCCCCGCCGCCGGGAGCCGCCGCACAGTAAGTCAGTCAGCGAGCGCTCCGTGCCGCCCGCCCGGAGCTCGGGTCTCTACCCTTCCCCTCGGGCGTCTCCCGCTTCTCCCGAGCCGCTGTCCCGCTCCCGGCTCACTTTCTGGGGAGCTCGGGGGCTCTCTGCTGGGTCCGAGAGTGGGGAACGAGTGGCAGGTGCAGAAGGGTGGGTTGCCGGACACAGGGACAGGTTTCAGCCCCACCTTGTAATTGTTAGAGTGGGGAATAAATCGGACCGCTGGCAGAAGGCCAGCAGCTTCAGGCATATCCCAGGGCTGGGCACCGCAAGGATATGTGTCTGGCAAGTCCATGGTGACAGCTGGGTCTGATTTTTGCTGCTCTTCCCCAGAATTTCAGGGCACAGTCTTGAGCAGTGACTACTGTAAACTGGTCCCCCCCTTCCAACCCCTCTGCCTTCCAACACCTTTCACAAAATCCAGATGTAGGTATTGGGCTCCAAAGATCCAACGTGGCACTTCTGCCCTCTCCTCTTTGTCTCTATTCAAAGGAAGTGGTTTTCCCCCAAACCACAGAAAAGTAATTGGATTGTGATTCACTCAGCTTGGCTACGCTGAAAAAACACATTTCAGAGCCTGGACCCTTGATGGCCCCGGGCAGCCACTGTGGCTTGCACCCTGCCGTGGTCACTGTGCCAAGCTGGCACATTTCTGCATTGCCATGCTTGCCCGTTTTGTCACTGCTTTTTCCTAGTCAGGGAAGTCCCACAGCCCCTGGGACTTGCCTTCTCCCAGAGCACAGAAATTCCCTTCTATCCTTGTGCAGCAGCCCCATACCCACTGCATCAGCTCCTCAGCACAAAATGAAAAGTTCAGCCCCAGGGTTTGGATCCTTGGTGTGTTTAAAGTAGGATTTGTTTTTGAGGCTGCTGCAAAGTAAGGAAGAGACTTTCTGTGACTGGAGCATATGGCTGATCTAGAAGCCATGGTCCCTCGCCGTCACACCCAAGTTCAGAGCAGAAAACTTATTCTCCAAAGTATCAGCTGCCTGCCCCCATCACGGGATTTTGAGGCTTTCCAGTTCTGATAAAGTGAATCACAAGGGAGCAGAGGGCTCAGGTTTGGGTTTGCTTCATTCACCCTCTCTATACAAAGATGCCTGGAAAGCCAAAGAATTTGAAAGTGCTGAGAGAAGCTCTCAGGGAATCTGTTTATCTTCTCAGTTGCTGTTAGCTCTAGCAGTGAACTTTGCAAACTCTGGGCCTTAAAGAAGGATTTGGCTTTGGAACTGTATTATGAAAACAAAACTCTAGACAGCAGCAGCTGGTTTTTCTTTCAGCAGCAACAGTTCAAAATTATGCTGCTCAGATTTGAAGCAAGAAGAGGAGGATATTACAGTGCATTCTCTCTGCTTTTTCCCAATAAAAGTGTATATATAGAATTTTCTCTTTCTCTGTTCAAAAAATTCTCACTAACAACAGGAGATGCTGGTTTACAGGACAGTTTTAAAGTGTGTGTCAGCAACTCAGGGTAGTCAAATTCTCACTTCGAAATGACTGCTGCACTGCACAGCTCTATCTGCACATGGTTTAACACTGGTTTAAAGCATCTATCTCACACCAGGTGAGATGCCCAGGGTCCTCTGTCTGGTCTGCCACTGCCACTCCCCCGAGTCCCTTGGGCTCCCCATCACCCCCAGCCCTACAGGGGTGCCTGGTGATGCTGAGGCGCATGGATTGAGTCCTCTGGGGAGATTCTGCTCCTGCCTTGGCTTCTTTACTGGAGAAAAGCTTTGTTTTCCCTCAGCTCCCCACTAGGAGTAGAGCTTGGCCACCATCAGGATGTGCTGGACCACACTGGAGTGTTGGTGTCTCACAGGGGTCTGCAGACAGGACTATGGATGTGAGCAGCACACTAAAGGGTCAAGGTGAGGCTCTGGGTGGCCCAGCTCTTCTATGGACTGTGATTTCCCAGGCAGAGCTAAGTGGGAGCCCCCGGATTTTTGGTGTCTCCATTCAGTACTTAACCCAGATAACAAAAATTGTAGGAAAAAAACCCCTCACCTCCTAGGAGGACTCCCAACTTGCAAAGATTGGCTCTGGCATCTCTGTGGACTCTTTGCTTTGATGAACTAGTAGTTTGTTTAGTTATCACCATATTGTCTGAAGTACATTAAACTTGAACCATCTGCACTGCTCTACTGCTTGCTTGGTCCAGTGCAGTTTTCTTGTGTGGGCAGGGATAACCACTGCAAATGCAGAGAATAAACTTTGCTAGATAACTCTGGATTTCTGAGAGGCTGTGGGAGAGTGGGAGATATCCACTAAAATGAGATATAAATCCTCATGACCTAGGATGTCAGCAGGCTGGAGAGGACCAAAAATCCAAACAAATGCTTGTTAATACTGGCAGCAGCTCAGGAAAAAGAAGTCAAGGAAAAGATCAGCAAAAAATTCAGAATAGGGGTAATTAATAAATCTCTTCCCCTGAGTGCTCTCTGGCACACCATGAGCTGCCCCTCACGAATGAGATCATTCTGCATGAAAGCTGTTTTCTTTGAGGAGGGAAAGGAGAATGTGGGAAGCTAGTGTGCCCAGAGTCCAGGCTGGGTCCTTCTGTGTCTTCACTCTACTCCAAGTGTTTCCCTTGCCCTTGCTGCCCACTCCAGAGAAGCTCCAACGTTGAGGAAGCTCGCTGTATCTCACTACAGCTATACCAGCAGGCACAGCACCATAGTCCTGGTGCTGCAGGACCTCCGGAGAGAGTGGCAGAGGATGCTCTGTGAGCTGTGCTGCTCTTCTGATTGGAAACCAGAAGCTGAATTTACTATGTCAAAAATAATTGGAGCTAAAGGCTCCCCTGGCACAAACCATGTTGCCACATAACAATAATGAGGATGACGATGATAACAGTAAATTAGTAATAATACTGAGTTGGGAACAACGTCAACTCTTGACCTCAATTCATTACATTTCCCAAGACTTGGATTTGAGTTCTGTGCCTGGGAAATGATTTAGCATTTCTCCTGCTAAAAAAAAAATAAATTAGGAGCTGCTGGAGTTTTAGCAAGAGAAGAGCACAGGCATACAGGAGCAGCCTGTGGCCAAGCTCCTGGCATGTCCTGTCTGCTGCACTGGGCAGGAGCACATGCTGACGGAGGCAGGAGGTGCAGTTCTACCACAGCATCTCCTGCCTGTGCCACCCAGATGTAACCAGGACCACCTTCTTTTAGCTGAGTGTTTCTTGTAGAAAGTGTTGGCATTTTTTTCTATAAGAAAGTTTCTTAAAAGCATTGTTTACAGTAAGAGCTTGGCTACCTAACAATAACAAGAAGAGGTGGACAGGGAGCATTTGGTACCCCTTGACATTAAGACTGGGGCTGCATTTCAGGGCAGAAGTGGGAGCTGGGGTTTATTGGTATTTCCTGCTGCAGATACAAACATGGGCCAACCAGCAGTGGCACATGACAATCACTGGGCAAGAGTTCAAGGTGGGCAAATGTGAGAGAGCATGGCAGCTCTTGCATTGAAGCCTTACCTAGGTGCTTGAGGCTGGCTCTTTTTGAGCACTACCAGGACAAAGTTCTGACAGACATTAAAAACTCAGCTTTTAACCAACATAATCATTCCTTTATGGACTCTTGTATGTGTAGTGTCACTTTGATGCTTTTCAAAGATACATAGCATACATCTTGGCATTGAAGAAGAACTAAAACTGTTTGAAGTCTACCTTTGTGATCATCATTATCAAAATGAAAGACTTCAAACTTTTGGAAAGGGAGAGGTACTTTCTTTGGTTAGAAAACAAACCCAAAAAACCCCAATAAATGCTTTGTTTGAAATAATAGAAGAGAGAGAACGGACTTAGTTGTGTCTGAGTCTGTGCTTGAACAAACAGGAAGGAAGGGATTTGGCAGAATTAATCTAAACACAGTGTTGTATTGGGAAATGCAGGTTAGGAAAAGAGCCCTACAAAAATTAAGAAAGTCAAAATGACTTACAGAGCATGCCTGTTGCCATGAATTTTTTTGCTTGGTTGGTTGTTTTTCTGGGTACTTTTGTAATGGAAATGTAACAAAAAGAAGCTGTTTTTCACTACTTTCAGGATTCTAGTGCGGCATCCTGACTACTATAGCTGGAATGAACTGCAGAGGATTTCCTCCATCCTCCCTTCCTCAATACGTGTGCTGGGAAGACATAGGTGCACAGATTCAGCCATGGCACTGCTGCTGGCTAACCTGGGATTAGCTCAGATAGTTAAGAGTATGGTGCTAATAATGCCTTGGTTGTGGGTTCAATCCCTGTGTGGCTCATTCACTTCAGAGCTGGAACTGGTGATCCTTGTGGGTCCTTTCCAGCTCAGGCTGTTCTATCATTCCTGTCAGCTGAGCTCAGATGCTCAGGCCCCCTTTGCTTGCTTATGCAAGCAGAACTCCTTCCCAAATGAGTTTTCATCTTTGTTGTGCTTAAAAAGGAGTAGCGTTACTCATCCTGAACTCAGCCTGGCATTCAAAGCAGGGAGGAGGAAAGCTCTCAGCAGGGCCAGGCTCTCACTGCTCTCTGTACCACTCAGCTGCTACCACTAACTTAGTGCTTCAAAGCTCTCCAAGCTGCCAGGAGCCAGCAGGAGGAAACACAATTAACATGAAAAGCCACAGTCTTCTAACCAGTTTGCCCAGAAATAAGTATCACGTTTTGTATCAGCATGACACATATCAACATTATAAACTTAACAAGGGTATTTGAAGATCACCACATTGTGGTGTTATAACTGAAGCCAAATTCTTCCTTTATTTAAAGTCTAATTTTGCTGCCATTACTCATTTCAAGTAAACCAAAACTTGCCTGAGAGTTGTTCATACAGATATGCTTTGGTCTCCTAGAAAGTCACTTTAAATACAGAGCTATTAAAATTAGGATTGGAAACTATGAGTCATTTTATTTATTTGCAATAATTGCACAATTATAATCATTACACAAATGGTTGTAGTTATGCAAATAAATATTTAGCAGTGTATTGAATTACACAGGAACATAATTCTAAATATGAATTGTGAAAAGAAGTTGTAAGAATAACAAATTTCTGTTGATAATCACTTGTAGTGTAGGAGTGCTGGTAGTAAGGCAGGACTCTGGCAGGATCACGTCTGTTTAAACAAGGTTAAACTACCCTGATCTTTGTGCCTTGTTCCCACTTACCCTGAGCACAGATCAGGAAGAAAAGGCCCTGAGGAAGGTGGGAATTGATCCCGATACCAAATAAGAGTATGAGAGTTTTGTGGTTGCTTTGAATAGGCACAGGACATGTGTCCTACCTACATCATTCATGTGCTCATCCATGCTCATGTCCATAGTCACACAGCTTCCCATGGGAGAGCCTGACAAGCTCAAGGTCTCAAATCAGGCCATCTGAATCACCCTTAAAATGACTCTTTGATTTTCTCTAAGTTAGACCAGAGAGCTGCTTCCATTCTCTCCATTACCTGGGATGGTGTTGCTCAGGAACTCTCCTGCAGAGCTGTGCTCACACCAGATGTGTAGCGTTCTCCATGTTGCCCACACATAAGCCTTGCCATACTTTCTCCATAGTATTTTTCTTCCTAACTGTTGTAATCTGATCTTTTTTTTTTTTTTCTGAAATTTACAGGCTAGAAGGAAAATGATGAAAATGTTACCTTTTCTCCAAAGTGGTCCTTTTGGAATACGCAGTGGATCAGAGGGTTGCATTGATGCAACCAGGCCCTTTGAAAACACTTCAGCATCAGTAGCTGAGCAAGTCCCTGCCTGCCCTGAACCTTCTGCAGATGAGATCTGGTCCAGGGACCAGGAGAAGATGAGTGAAAGGCCAGGGGCAGCCTGCAGAGCTTCACGTGCCTCTTCCATCACGAGCAATGAGAGCTGCATCTCTGCTGGCGACAGCCCTGAGAAGGGGAACAAAGGAATAAAGGGAATGCTTAAAAGTGCATTTAAAAAAGTTAAAAAGACCAAGCCACCCAGTGGTAAGTGCTCCTCCATCTTCCTTCACCACTTCACGGGCCATAGTTAACTCTAGGGCTGTATGAGGTGGAGAAACAAAGGTATCGATAGATCTAAGTGACTTTTCCAAGAGGCCTGGTGTAAACTGGGCTGAGGGAGACATGACCTCAAATCCTAGTCCTTTGGTACCAAGGGCACAGCCCTTGAGGAACTGTCTATTTGCAAGTTTTCTGTCCTAAACAAAACTTATTTCTACCTCTCCTGGGGGCACAGAGAACTGTGGGTGGGTGAGAAACCAAGGCGTAACTCTCAGCTCTGTTCTTCTACCTCCTCCTACAAAGTCTCATTGTTTTAGTACAAATTATTTCATTTCCAGACAAGCCTTTACCTGTCTGATTGACATCTCTTTCTCCATGTATCAAATGTTTTCCCTAACTGGTGGTTTTCCTTCTTGGCCATGAATTTGCTGCTGAAAATAAGCCTTTTGTACTTTTGTTCTTACCACTGCATTGCCCCATCCCCAATCTTTTTTTTTTAAGCAGCCAGATCTTTTAAAGCAACCAGAATTGCAGAAAATATCTCAGATAAGACACCACCAATATGTGGTACAATATATTCCCATTTTCCTGTCTCAGCTGGATATTCCTCACTGAATGCATCCTGGGGTTGTAACTGACATGTTCACCATCACCTCCTAGTAAGGATTTACTAATTCTCCAGGCATCTGTCTTCCTCCTCCAGCTCAAGCTGATTCATATCCAGCTTGCAGCAGAAAATCCTATTTGTTGCTAAGTAACTTTTGTTCTATTGAATTTGTATCTTGTATTTCTCATGCCATTAAATTTCAGCCCATTTTCTATTCAAGTTATCCCATTGTTCCTGTAAAATACACTAAGCCCTCAGTTTCGATAATGTCTCTGAACTTTGTGCAATCAGCAGATGCCAGTGGGGCACTCCCAGCTTTTGTGCCACAATCTCTAAGGACAAATGAAGTAAGATGAGTTTCATAAATAATGTAAGCTTCCTCCACTCAGGGTCCTCCATGCAAACATTACACACCTAACAAATTTTATTTTCAGATACAACTTCTGCATTTTAACTAATAATTTCCCAGGTTGCCCTGTCTCAAGTAACTGACTATAGCTCAGATAAGATAGTTCAATTGTATTTGTCCTGCCTGCTAAATGTGTCCTCCCAAACAATTTCACAGGTCAGGCTGTGCCAAATCTATTTCTGGAAAACCCATGTGGTATTTCCTTTAGCACATCTTATTTAGTTACATCTTTCCATCTACATTATTTCTAAAGCCATGCTTCTGACTTAAGATCATTTTAATGGGAAGCGGGGTGAGCACTAATTAACTAACTGACTATCTCCACAAGGCTAAATTTTGGAAAAAATCATAGGTGGCTTATGAATAGCTGTTCATATGCAACACACTGGTGATAGGTATTCAAATTTCCATTGCCCCAGTTAAAGGCAAGCTAGAAATAATCTGATCTTTAAATAAACAGATATTTTGTATGGTGAAGGAGCCCAAGAACTAGCATTTTGGAAATATAAGCATTTTTAAAAAACATTCCAGAGCCATATTTTTTTATAAAACAGAAATCTAAATGTTCACTTTTGGTTAAAGAAAGGCTGTTCTTTTTTCGCCAGTCAAACAAGTCATGGATCTCCTTGGAGAGCAAAAGCTTTGTGATGCCATTCAACTTCTGTTTGTCCTGGAGAAAAGCCTGTCTAGCAAAAGTGAGGAGGGACTGAACACCAGTCAGAAAGACATTGAGTCTGTCTATGAAATTCTGAAGCACAAAGTCTTCAGCACCTTGAAAGATTCTGTGCTGCTTGCGAAAACAAACCCAGACCTGCTCCAGCAGGCAGTGGAGGCTCTGAAAGAGCAGGAGAAAGAAGATCAGAGCTACATGTCAGAGAATTCACCTGACCCAAATATGCAGTTTAGACCTAGAAAATGGAAAGAGCTTTGGATGGCTACAGTAAAGGAGTCGGTAGAGGCTCGAATGAAAGACACAAGCCGTACTCCTAGAACTGAGAACCTCTCTACAGTTGGCCAGAACCTCCTGCACATGGGAAAGACAATGAAAGAAGATTTGACAGTGGTTGCCAAGTACATTAACAAGCTTTATCCTCCTGAGTTTAATGTGTTCAGCATATACGCAGAACTCTACCACAATTATTTTGCCTCCCAGGCAAAGAAAAATGCTGAGTCTCATCTGGAAGACAAGGATATTTACCTTCTTCTCTCGTGGGTGCACAACTTTTATCCAAAGTAAGTGGACTTTAATACGTGTTTACCCCTGGCAATCAAAACAGGTTCATTGGCTGCAAACCCAGGCATTTGCTTGATTTATGAATTGGTATTACTGCAGTGCAGTCCAACACCTGGCTAAGTTTTGGTGTTACTGATGATGTGCTGATTTACTGTCCTGGTCAGAACAGCCAGAAGGGACACACTCAAGGCTGCAAGTCTGTAAATGAAGGGCTCTTCAACCATTCTGGCTTCTGGGCAACACACACCCAGATGTTTGGGGCTTCACTTGTGGGGTAAATCGGTCAGGCTCATTGACTTGATATCCATGCCAGTTGCAGACCTGGGCTCCCTCTTGGAAAATTTGGAAATTTCAGCCCTTTGTAGACAATAAATAGAATAACCTGAGATGCAATTATCCTGGGCACAGAGGATGTTGCTTAGGTGTTACCCACAGTCTATATTTTCCTTGTCGTTAGGAGAGCCAGGGGTGTGCCCCTCTGAGAGGACACCCTCAGCCAAGGGTCCCTACAAACTCTGTATGTTATAGAACTGAAAATGTTGCTTGTTGTGGCTAATAATAATGGGTGGTGAATTGAGGGCTTTCATTTCTTAGGTGGAAACCAGTAAAGACACCAGCAATGCATCTTCTATACTGAAGTCATTCAACCTTCACCTCCACTGTTTCCTTATCATGTTTCACCGATGGAGTCTAATGATTCAGTGTTGATCCTGGAAGTTTTCCAGAGCCAGTGTTATGCTCTAGGTCAGGATATTCAGGCCTGAACCAGCCTGTGTTTGGAAATGAGCAGTTGTGAGGAACAGGGCCCAGCCAGAGCTGCTCAGCCCAACACTGGAGACAGTGTTGGTCAGGGCAGCAGCTGCTTTGAGAATGTTCCATGTCCAGGTGTCTGCTGAGACACCACCTCCCAGCCATTAAATACCAGATTTTCATCTGCTCACCTCTCTATATTGATGGAGAGAGGTCATGTCCAAGGGCTAGAGCCCCCTGCTTGCTTCAGGTCCCCCATCCCCACCAGAGCACAGTGGCTGGTATTCAGGAGTTTGACAGACCATTACTCCATTCCCACCCTCACAGGTCTCACCCCTGGCAAATATTCATTCAGCTTCTCCAAGTCCTGCCTAGACTAAGGACAGTGTACATTTCCATCTGTTTTTTCACTGATATCCTCAAGAAGTGTTAGTGATTTGCATCAACAACTGTCTTGAATTACACTGCCCTTGGAAAATACAATTGTTTGGCTTCTTTCATTCCAGAGAAATGAGAAAAGATCATGCTTTAGCTATGGAGTTGGATAAAGTTAAGCTTGGAAGCCTTTTGCCATCAAGTCTGAGCAAATCACTTGAAAATAAATACCTTGACAGTGAAGAGGTAAGAAAGGTTCAGTAACTTCTCTTCTTTTCATTGCTCCCATATGGCTACCCTCAGAGAAGCTGTGACTTGTCCTGCACACACACTTCTTCACCAGTGAGCCACACACCCTTCCAGGGAGAAGCAAAAGCTTTTGTTTGTTTTTGGGGAGCAGGTCATCTTTCTGCTAGATGGGACTTGCAAAGCAAACTTCTGCTTAGCCCTGGGAGCTGTGAGAAAAGAACTGCTCTGTTCTTGTAAACCATGTGGTAGGAACAGGGGGAAAATCCAACAACAGATCTTTATGGGCAACTTTCCAGTTGTCTGATAAATCTCCAGAGGGATTTATGATCCCTCTCACAGGAATCTCTGAAGGGTCTTGGATTACTCCTGGTCTCTGCAGAGGTGCCAGACCTTGGGTGAGCGCAAAGCGCAGAGATCTGGTCTTGAAAAATCTGTTTCTTTGATGGAGCATAGCTGGTCTGCAGAAAACAAAAGTTGCTCTGGTTTTTGTATCACTCTTCCCTTAATGGAAACAAGAAGAAACTTTTACAGTACTCCCATAGTTTACTGCTTTTGGCATTTGGGGCTGGAATTCCCAGAAAATGAGAAGATGAGTTCCAAGTTTAGATGTAGTCCGTGATGGTTTGCATATGGGAGAGGTGATGTGAGGTCTGCAAAGCAGAGGAACAGGGCACTGAGGGATCAGCAATACGTGCCAGACACTGCACAGACCATTTCCAAAGCCTCACTGCAGCACAGAGGGGTCAGAGCAGAGAAAACCTGAGAGCATTTTGTTTCCCTCTCCAGCGCTTGTGTGGCGTCAGAAGAGCTCATGAAAAAGGATTGCAAAAGCAGGTGGCTCTGAGAGTGACACACACAGTGCGTGGCTGGGGGAATTTGGGCTCTGGCACACATAGTGATGCAACCTTTCCACTCACTGCTCCCTTCCCTGCCCTCCTGATCCCCCTGATGTGGGGATGTGATGGGATCTCCACTCCTACCTTAAAATACTCAACTCACTATTGCATAGGTGGATATAGTGAAGGGGTTGTCATTGTTGCTGTGAAGTCATGAGTCAAGCATCTCCCAATAAGGAGCCTTTATTTCCCAGCCAGGGCTGAGGTAAAAGTCTGCTGAGCCAGGCAAAAGATGGGTGGGTGAGTAAAACCTGCATAAGGCAGGAGCTGTTGCATCCATGTTGTGGTAAATGCTGTTGTTCTTCCTTCCCTAAAGGTTACTGTCAAAAATTCACTGAGCAGATGTTTAGATAAAGAAATCCAAAGATGGAAAGAAGACAAGGAACCAGAGAAGCTAAATGGGCATTTTCAGAGTGAACTACTGGGAATATTTGTCATCCAGGTAATACAGAGCTATATTAAAAATAAACAATTGCATCCTTTACCTACCTAGGATTTGAGACCAACTGTGGTCAATGCAGAAAAGGAAAAGGCCAAGTCACTTGTGTAGAGTGGTAGCAGAGGTGGGTGGTACAGGGAGGCCCAAAACCATGGTCTATCTTGGGCCTGGTGTGCCATGTGATGGGCGCAAATGCCTCTATAAGCAAAACAAGAAGAAAAACTGCCTTCATTCTCCCTGTGCAATTTCTTCTGCATCCCGAGCAGCAGAGAGACAGGAGGCAGGCTCAGCTGATTAAGAAATGGGGATTCTGTTCCTTCCTTTCAGGGAAAGTGCCACAGGCAGAGCTGCCCCTTTCCACACTTAGCTCTCTCCCTCCTCTGGCTGCAGAGGATTAGTTGAGTTTATTTTTAAAAAAACCCTCTCATATGTTGAGGTTGTTGTGATTTAATTGTTTATTTAAATGCAATCTAACGACATTCAAAAAAGAAAAAAAAAAAACCAAAACAACAAAACCAAGTGTCAAATTGCCTACTTTCTCAGCTGCTTTCTAGATTTTCTTAATGCTCCTTTTGAAGCTACCAAATAAGTAGAGCTGCTCTGTATGGTCCCTGGCTCAGTTGCAGGGGGAATGTGGGAGAGCTGGGTGCAGTTACCTCAGTAAAGGATCTGCAGCCTCTTTACCCAGCAAACCTGGCCTTTTTGGAGCAGGTGACATTTGAAATCGATCTTGCTTGTTTGTCAGAGTATCTACAGCGGCCAGAAGCGAGCTGAGGACATCAGCAAGGCCGTGGGCGAGGAGCTGTCCCGTCGGCTGCTGAGGGAGCTGCCAGCCTTCCTGAGGAGGTGAGGTGGTGAGGGGCTGTGGGCAGAGGGGCCAGCACAGCACCTGGGCAACCACTCACCCACCTCTCCTCTTCCCACCTCCCCTCCAGCTACAGGGATGCCTTTGAAGACTTCAAGGAGAAAAGCAAGAAGCACAGATACTACAAGCCTATACTGATTGCAAATATTAACAACTGCTGGAATTTTAGGTAAGGGTCCAAAAGAAAAGGTTTTGCTCCTTCTTCTGCAGGCAACACATAATAGTGTGATAGAGGGGAGGTACTCCGGAGTGAGTAGAGGTAGGTCCATCTGCCTGCAGAAGGTTTGGAGACCTCTGAATTTCTGTCTCTCTCCTCTGAGGATAGGCTATTCTGACCTGGCTGATATTTCCTTGCAGAGAATACATGGAGGAACACGTGGCAGAAAAGGATGACAGTAAAGCCGATATCCTCAGCACTCTCGCTGATATTGAAAACAGCGGCTTTGATGTGCTGCTTCAACAGCTCTTTGCCCAGCTGAAGGTACCATATCTGTGCCCCACACCCTCCTGCCCCATGGCTCAGCTGATACCAGGGCAGGGCATGTTCTCCTGCCTTGCTATCTGTTGCTCAAATCTCTGATTCAAATCAGCCAAGTTCAGAAGGGACAGGATCGGTCCTAACCCACACTGCTGCCAGAAAACTCCCACTAAGCTCTCCTTGAGCTGCTCCTCAAGCCTGCAGGCAAAATGGGTGCAGTGACAGGGGCATGACTCTGCAGGTGAACATAAAACCTGCTGATCGCATCTGAGAACACGGCTGCTGCAGGGAGAGTCTCAGCCTGCAGCTGTTTGCTCTCCACACTGTAGGAAGCCATCACTAATGGCATAAACTGCAATTACGCAGCTTTTGGCTTCCCCATAAAGGTGACCTGAAGGGCATTTTTGTACTTTTGGCTTCCTATTTTTTTTTTCCTTTTTTTGTTTGTTTATATATATATATAATATGAATGCAATCTTTTTAGGTTAAGCAATTTTTGTGCAGGAAAAGGAAGTGTAGGAGTCAAGAATGTTCAGCCACAGTCTCTCCTGCTTTCTCTGTAGAGCCTTTTGGAAGGCATGAGAGAACAGGGGTGGGGTTTTTTTCATTTTCATATTTATTTACTGTGCCTGAGAAAAATTATGATTGAAAACATCTCATAAGGATTCATTTTTTTCCCCTGATGGTTCCATAATTCTCTAATCAGACAAGACAATGAGAAAAAAAAAAAGAGAAGAAATAATAAAAACACCTCCAGTATGAACCTTGCAAGCCCTTGGTCTTCTCCACCATAAGGAACCAAGAATGGGACACAGCCCCTTGTTCCCCTGTTCCTGTCGGGCATCACCACACATCCCTGCAGAGGACTACACACCATGCTCTTGCTACATGGGATACTCTATGTGTAGAAATGACAAATATGCATGTGCATAGATTTTGTTTGAGGTAATTTAGCAGATTTTCTTTTTTTTCAGCCAATGTACAAGAAGTTTACAGAGAATAAGTGGGACTCCAGCAGTGAAATTATGAATGAGATCATTAAAACCACCAGCAAGCATATTTCAGACTTCCAGACCTTAAAGGACCCATTTTACCATGTAAGTCTGAGAGAAATATCGGAGGGATTCTAGGGTGCCGAGGCTGCATTTTCAGCTCTGATCCTCTGTGGCTTGAGTTGCCTTGACCTCTGTTGAGCTGGTGAGCTGGCCTGGCATCAGGAAGCCTCTCAGGCAAGGTTTCCATCAGCATGCAGTTTACCCAGATTAGGCACGTAAATCTTACCCTTCTCTGACAAAAGCAGACTCCTGCAGCTCTGCTGCACTGTTTGCAGAGCAAATCACCCCTGATGTAGAGAAAATGCTTTAGTATGCACAGATTTGGTTTAGCAATCTTGAAATACAAGTGCAGTTGCATGGTTCAGTCTCATTGCTCCTTTGATTGCCCTAGAGACTGGAGGAGGTGGATGCAACTGGGACAAATCCCAGAGAACTGAGCCAGAACCACGTCTTCACTGGTGCTGGAGTATATATGAAATATCATCATACAAGATAATATTTGATTTCCTGTCTTTGTCTTTTTAGTAGCTGAGACAAATTATGATGTTTTATGTGTTGGAGAGAAGAACAGGAAGAGCAGCATGAATTCCTGTTTGTCTGGAATACTGTTACTCCTCTAGCACATGGAGATCTTTTCTGGGCTTTAAACTCTTCCCAGAAGGAAACAACATTGGGAAATTCCCATACTAATTAGAGCACAAAGAAATTCTCAGCATCTAGGATGTGGCGTAATGAGCCTTGGGAGGCTGGCAACGAGGGCTGTTCCTGCTGTGTAATCAGCAGCAGGCATTGGTGGGGCATGTCTCACAGCACCTGGGATGGTTTTGTCCTCCCTCCACACACATGGTTTGTTCTGTCACAAAGAAAAAGAGAGATGGTTGATGATTCCCTCCTCTCCTTCCCACCAGGCTATTATTGAGAAGATCCATGCCCGTTTGATTAAAGAGTACATTGTGAGGCTGCTGAAGAGGAAGGTCAGCCTGAAAATTCCAGCACAGCAGCAAGCTCTGGCGCAGCACATCTCCAAGAATGCTGCTGACCTGGAAGCCTTCTGCACCAGCAATGTACGTGAGTGCTTGCCATGAACATGTCAGAACAGGGCACAGACACACTGAAAAACAGGAAAATAATTCTGGGACCTTTTTATAACTTTTTCAACTCAGTTTAATTTCCTGGAAGGCAGGACTTTAGGCAGAAAGAGGTCTCTAAGTGCCTGTACACAAAAGGCTCCCCTGTCAGCCACCTGCCCCTCCCTGCTTGGAGAGACATGATTTCATCGTCCTTTGTCCCATAGGCAGTTTCCTTTTGAAGGTTTATATTAATAGGGTCAGAAAACTTAGATGACCTTTTCCGGTTTCAGTACAGCTTCCATGGAGTCTGGATCCAAATCCTCTCACCCCTGATTTCCCTCACAGGTCAGCCAGGGGCTAAAGCAGGCAGTTTGGGGTCTGTGGCATGCAAGGAATTCTTATCTATGAGAGCCACAGCTGGAACACCTCTTTCTGTTCTTTGAGATCATCTCCCTCCCTCCATGTTGCTAATTCTGCCTGAAAAAAAAGCTAACAGCTAAGTCAAAACCTGTCCTCCATCGCCCCATGCACATTTGACTGGAGAAGGAACAAGCCTGAGTTCACACAGTGTGGATGGGAGGTCTAATAGCCTTGGGAATTCTAATAGCCAGGAAA
The DNA here is from genome assembly GCA_034509425.1 of Eopsaltria australis. Lineage (NCBI taxonomy): Eukaryota > Metazoa > Chordata > Aves > Passeriformes > Petroicidae > Eopsaltria > Eopsaltria australis. Next base: position 3,747,376 of record JAVTVJ010000012.1, on the reverse strand, counting down.
AAGCTCCATTTGGGGCTTCTACCCAATTTTGGCAATATCTGGAGATGCTAAAGGCAGGGGTGTGTTTGGAGCTGGGGCAGAGCAGCACGTGGCAGTGACTTACCTGGCCCATCGGCCTTTTACACACACCAGGCAGTGCAGAAACCCAAAGAAAGGGAAATGAGCAGAGATAGTCTGCTGAGGTGGGTCTGGAAGTCTTAGTCTTATGGCAAACTACACACCACTTGTATAAGAGGATTAAAAACCATCAAAAAACTAACCCAATTTTTCCAAGGCTGCCTCAGGCAGAAACATCACTGAAAACAATGAGGCACCTAAAATCACTTATATGTCCTTTCCACTTGCCAGGAAACAGCCTCAGGAGCCAGCTCCTGGGGTGGAGGGAGGTTTGCACCCCCATGATGTCCTGCTAACCACTTTCTCTTCTCATAGGGTTCTCAAGCCACGTGGCTGAATTCAGCACTCCCCAAACTGGCTGAAATAATCCGACTTCAGGATTTAGGTGCTATTAAAATTGAAGTTGCAACACTTGCCACAACATACCCAGATATCCGGTAAGAGATGCTGAAACAGATTTGCTGATACTTATATGGAATTTTAATTGAGCCAGAAAGCAGTCAAATATGAATATAGGTGAGGTTCATATAGCCTGAGCCTATGAACCTGGGTGGAGGCTGTCTGCCAGGCTGTGGCAGTCCCAGTGCTATCAGAAAGCAAAGGAAGATATGAATAAAAGCCTATTGATATATTCCAAATTCTGGCCTGATTTTCTCCTTTATCTTGGAGATTCCCTTCCCTACCCCAAACATTCCAGGACACTGCAGGGTCTTGTGTAGGACTGCCAGATGCTGAGCTTGCACCCACAAGGAGGGAGGCCACATCCTGGTGCAGTGGCCCTGACACGTGGAGGTATGTGGGAGGAAATAACACCTGCCCATTTCTCTTCCACAGCAAAAGGCACCTGGAAGCATTCCTGCACATCAAAGCCAATTTGTCACGCAGTGAACTGAAAAGCATCCTGGGCTACTTGGCAGACAGCACAGCATCCACACAGCCCAGGGCCCCGCTCTTCTCCAGCATAAACGTGTCCTAGACCAAGGCATGCCTTGGCACCGCCCTGTGCTGGACTGTGGGGTGAGCTGGGGATGGAGACTGTCCCCTGGAGCGATGCATGGCACACACTGCCAGCTTTTCCTATGGAATATGCTTTGTTCCAGTCTGGTGCTCAGCATCTCTGTGGGAATCGTCATCCTCCACGTGAAGCTGGGCACAGGGTGCACCCATGGGAGGTGCAGTGCCCACAAGGACCGGGGCTGCTCCTCACACTAGACATGGATTCCCCTTGAGGTCTCCTTGGTGCCACCACGTTCTCTGCCTGGACACTGCCCTGGTGCTCTGAACTCCATCTACCTCTCGGGGTGCCACAGAGGCCACATCACAGACCAACCAGGCACCACCTGTGTAGCTTTTTTTCTTCTAAGGAAATGAAGGGAAACAAAAACTGAAACCAAAATTCAGAGATGTTGGAAAAGTCCCATGTGATCATGCTTGCAATCCATCTCCTTCCTCAGAGCCAGGCAGGGCAGCTGTGTTAGGCTGGGGGGAGAGGCACGAGGTTAGTGGTGAGGAGGAGCTGCAGCTCAGCCGTGGCAGGGCTCCTGCCAGCCCCCTTGGAGCAGCTGCAGGCTCTGACCCAGGGCAGCAGCACTGCCCAGGGCCTTGGGCTTTCCAATGGAGAACTGACCCTGAGAACATGTGCTTCCTCCACCTCTGTGAGGTGAGAGCACCTGGGCCCCTAGCAGCCAACCCCTCTGCAGTGACCCCATCCAGGGCATCTGCACAGAGGGACACTGCTTACAGAGGCTGGGAGCAAGCTGCCTATTGCAAGGGATTGTGTGGGCTAAGCCAGCTTCTAGTAAAGCACTTTGGATATGACTGAAGTCCTTCTTATCAAGGAGAGGATTTTCCAGACCCCATTAACAACACAGGCTTTGAATGGGATGTGGAACTGGTCTCAGATGTCATCAATACATACTGAGCACCCTGAATGTGTCGCCGTTCTCTTGTTTGCTCTTTCCCCTCTTGCTGTGAGGTAGATATGATGTGAAAACACAAATGCGTCTCTTGTGAAACTGTGTTTTGTTTCTTACAGCTCAGTTTTTTTTTTTTTTGGGGGAACCTAATCCTTTGCCAAAACAACACTCTATATTTGGAGACCTTTCCCTTCTGTTTTCCTCTACTTCAACTTTTGCATCAGTCTGTGTAAAGTCAGTCTGGAAGGAAGATGCCTGATGACTGTGCAAACTATATAATGTATTTATATGTATATGCAGTATACCACCGGTGTATTTTTGCACCCAATTTATTTTTTCTCAGTTAGAGATACTAATTTGCAATGTTTATAATAAACAGTATTCAAATATGCTAGAAAAGTGACCCATTTATTCTGTCTCTGGCTGTTGTTTACTGTGTTGCCACATCTATGTCCTCTTTCAAAGGGCCAATCCTTCAACTTCTCCCAGCTCTGGTGAATATCAGCCACTGGTTCCAAGCAGGGAGTCTTGCTGGACTACAGACAGGCTGGAAGAGCACTGCTGCTGCCCCTGTAAGACATTCACTGAGCACAGTGGGCTGCTCACTAGCAGTGGCCAGTGGCACGTGCTCAGAGGAGTCCTCTGCCAACAGGTCCTGTGGCAAAATTGTGCCCTGAGTGAAAACCAGTGCTTTGGTTTTAGTCTGTTCCCTGGCCACTGGCAGCACAAATCACCCTCTCCTTCCTTAAGCACACTCACATAAAACTCATATAGACACAGGGGTTAAAAAATTATTATTTAAACACTTGTCTCAGCTACAGTATAAAGCCAAATGCCAAAATGACTTCTGACTGTGCTGAGCACTCATGGCAACTGTCACCTATTGGGTAACATTTTCTTTCCCAATTAGTGAAAGGTCATTTTATTGCTATAAAAATACTCATTTTGATTTAGAGATCTGTTAAAGGCCTACAGAAATGCATCATACAAGTGATTGCGCTGATCTTTAAAAAAAAAAATATTCCAGCTAAGTAAGTGCCCAAAGGAAAACAGTATCTATTTATATATCATAATTAGCATGGGTAGGAGAAAATGGTTTTCATACACTTTTCATAAGCCATATGGAAGTGCATTGTGCAATTCTGTTCATCCTGCTATAAAACTCCAGCTTTCATCTCTAATGAGCCCAGGAAACTAATTTATTTATCTTCCTGTATGACTCGACATTTACAGCGGCGTTTATTTATAGGTGGCATATTACACATAGCCAGGTAGTTTCAGGAGGTTGCACAAATGTCTTCTGATAACAGTGTTAGCTCAATATGATAAATAGCACTTCTAAAAAGTAAGTAAATAAAATTTTCTGAGGTCAGTGTGGCTCGATTTTCTTTATCATGCAACCTCTGCTGATGCTGTTGCAGCTCCCTCCTTGGAGGCAGAGCAGATAGCCAAGATTTAAAAAGTAAGATCAGTTTTCCAGAACAGTTTAAAAAGCTGGTTCCTGGGCACAGCTGCCGTGGCATTACCAGCTTTGCCTGTTTGCTACCATCAGTGTCCCCAGCACATCAGCCCACAACAGCCACCCCACTGGGAACGAGCTGAGCTCAGACGTACACTCACACACACTCCTGGCTCCCTACCCATCCATCCCACCTGGCACTTCCATCATTTGACAGAAGACTTGCAATTTGCAGTGCAAAAGACACAAGGACACAAATCACAGCATAACAGGGGGTGGTCTGAGGCATTACTCCCTCCTCTGCTCCTGCAGGAGCCACCTGTGGTGTGCCACATCCCCAGGGGGCCTCTGCCCTTTCTTCAGGGGAAACCAAAACCTCCAGAGAACTCACAGACTCTACTCAAGTGTGAGTGGTGAGTGTGATTGCAAAAAAAAAAAAAGGAATGTTTTGTTAGAGCCTGCTGAGAAACTTTGGGAATTGCTGACCTGGAAATGAAGGGTTAAGAAGCCAGAACGCCAGCAATTCCTTCCCTTTGAGCCTGGATCTTCTCTCTAAAATCCCCTGAGAAAAGACTAAAGGCCACAAGATTTACTGATGTGCTGATTTTAAGAGGGAGATGCACTAGAGCAAAGTGGTTTGGTAGGTGGGCTTTTCCAGGTGGACAGTCCTGCTTTGATGACATGCTGGGTGACACAGTTCCTCACCTACTAATTGCTGTAAAGCAGGAAATGGATGTGCCATTATATCTTCACCAAGGATGTGGCAACGATTTGCCAACATCCATTTTCAAATCCTGTATTTAGCTTAGCTAATTAGAAATTAAATAGAAGAAAACGTGGAAACCCCAGTCCAGTGGGAAGAGACCTGAAGCCTGGCAATGCATGGAGCATCCCAGAAGAAAGAGGCACCTTTCACCTTGCAGTGAGTGGGACGGCAGAGCCTCATTCCCAACAGAAATTAGGGCACACAGGCTGCAAAGGATGGTGTTGCTGCCTCTAGCTTGGGTTAAAAGCCAGTACTGGGGACCAAATAGGCAGAAGCCAGCATCACTGAGCACCAGGAAGGAAGGATATTTTGGGAATGGTCTAGAGGTAAATGAGGGTGAGTGTGGCACTAGCAAAAAGATGCTTTCCTGTGCTGTAGATTGAAACCCACGAGAGTAATTGCTGCCTTCCTGCATGACTTAGAGGAGGATGTGGCCACACCACCACACTGATATCCCAAAAACACAAAATATATTTTCTGTAGCCATGATAACAGAGATAGCCGCTAATGGGGGATTTCAAGAGTTACTCATCAATGCAGGAAGCACGAATTTCCACCCTGGCAAAGAAACACATCCACACTGATGGGAAGAGAGGTGAATCCCACTTCCTAAGAGGAAACCAGAGGAAATGCAATGGAGTAGACATACACATTAGGCTGTTCAAGGGCATGTTACAGAGGAAAAGTTAACTGTGTTTTTTTAAAGCAGTATGAAGTTTTTAAGGTTACTGTGAAGTGAATGATCACACCTGCTAGACACCATTTCTCCTTGCTACCAGGGGCTTTCTCCTCTAGAAATCAGGTTTCAAAAAAACCCTTTTGAACTGACCAGCTAGGAGGCTTTCCTACAGACACATTTTCATCTCTTCTCTGGGTCTTTTCCTCAGGTATTCAGTTCCTTCTTTCACCTCTCCACAAGTCTCCTGATGTCTCCTCTCACTATCCAGTGAGGCCCTGGGACCACATTCTCCCAATGCTCTCAACCTTCCAGCAGATAGGACACACCAGGGCAAATTATGTACCAGAGCCCAGAAAAACCATTATTTCAGGTCGAGGAATTCAGTGCTATTTATCCAAGCAGTTTTTATCCAAATAGTACAGAGCACTTGAGCTGTAATAACTCTCATAATGGACTAATAAAAGAGGAAAATTTATAATTTAGCAGAAAAGCTGAGCTCTCAAAAGTACTCCTCTCAAATGGGAGGAGGTTATAACAAGCCCTTAGGTAGAACAATATTGGTCCTGGAGTCTTCAAGAGATTTTCAGCCCTATCCCAAAGGCTTGAGGCCAACCCCCAAGTTCCACTGGCAAGAGCAGCGCAGCTGAGAACTCAACCATGTGCACTGTTTTGAGAAAATAGCAGGATAAAGTTAACAGTGTTATGCCCTAGTTAACAGAGGGGTGTTTCTGCTCTTTAGTTTCATTGCAGCCCCCTTTACACCAAGGCTGTAAGAAGTGGTGAAAACCATCTGAGCTGTGGGACAGAGACTGTCATCATGCTCCTGCACAGCAGACCCCCTGTCTCAGCCAAGATCCCAACCCCAACTTCACTCATTGTGACAGCCCCTTCACATTCACATGAGGCTATACAGAACCAGAAACCATGGCTGAAGCTACCCACTCTCCCTGTTCAACATGTGGGGAGTGCCAGAGGTATTTCCAATGCCCCAAGAAAGGCATTCAGCCCAGCAGGATCCTGACAGCCACCCACTTGTGTCCAGCTTATGCAGACAGTCCTGGACCACAGTAGCTTTGAGGCAAGTGGGTGTGAAGGGAAGGTCACCTGAAGAGGTCTCACTGCATTCAGAGGTGTCATTGCTGTCATGGCTAGGCACAGGTGGTTTACAGAAAACAGCTCTGAGCAGCATTGTGTCCCTCCTCCAGGATGCAAAAAGATCCCTAAGATTTACTGAAAAAGAGTCACTGTAAAAGGGAAGGAAATTCTTGCACATGCTGGGTGAGCTAGACCTGCTCCTGGAGGAGCCTTGGCAGCTTGTAAAATATCACAGGTAAGATCTCCAGGTTAGTCCTAGAGCTGGCAAAACACCCCAGCATGAATAGTAATCCAGATAACCTTATCTGTATGTCAGTAAGGGAAACACAGGAGGCTGCAGAAGTAGAAACTGAGGTGGGAAAGCAGCCTTCAAGTATCTGCCATGCCTCTGGTTGTGTCCAAAAACTTCTGTAGGTCTTTGTTTAACTGTCCAGCTCAGCATCCCATTCAGATCCATTAAAAATATCACCAAGACTAAAGTATTACTGTGGAATGCATGAACTGCCCAAGCTCCCATGTTTGTTTGATTTGATTTCTCTACGAAGCTTCTCTCAAAAGTCTCAGATTGCGTTTACTTGGGGAATATTTTGTCAGATCAGCACGTACAGCATGAAATCAATAGCAGCTTTTGAAGAAAGACCAGATTCATGCATTGTCCAGAACAACCTCTTCAGCCAACTTTTCTTGGGTGGAAACCACACTTAAGAAAAGGACAAGTTCTACCTTCCTTCCACCTACCTCAAAACCTTCCCCTCAATGTTTCCTGCAGAGCACAGGCAAAATCCCATCTCTCCATGTAACATTATCTCTGTATAAAAGCCTATTTCTGTACAAAATAACACTGCTTCTATCCAGATATGATGTTATTTTTTCCAGTGTAATTTTCTACTATGTGAACAACTCTATACTGCAAGCTTATTATTCAAAATTATAATTGGCCCATTTTCATACATTTCAATATAGCTTGGGTTGAAAAGCAAATTCCTGCTTTCAGTAGTACACAAGCAATGCTTCCATGTTAATGTGCAAATTATCATGAAGAGAATCAACACACAGCAGATTTCTTCAATCTGTTTACCTCTCTATGCACAGAAATATCCTCTACAGGGGTGCTTTTCAGGTAGAAATGGAGACAATACAATCTATAGGTTTTTGAGAGCAGATAACTGGAGTTGTGATGAATACATATATAATTTCATAGTCAAAGGCTCGTGCATCACACATGCACACAGTGCCCCCACACAGATGCTACTGCCATAACAACTGTTTTTCTCACAGACACTCTGCATCCAGCCTTTTGCCCAGTTTCAGCCCTTCAAAGAACAGTTTTCTGGAATTTCAACACTTTTCCTCCACAGAAAGTGGGAAAATCAGGATATTTTGTTTGGCAACTCAAACTGTGAAGTCTGGGACCCAAGAGCTGATTGTGCTGATGTGTGAAATCCCCTTTCTCTTCCCATGCTCTGCCATAGCATGGGCTTAGATGACTCCCAGTATGGGTTTTGGTCATATTCCTTCTGCTAACTTTCTCTGCAAGGAAAATATCAGAAAATTCAGGCCATGAAAGCTCACAGTGTTGTAGGAGCTTTAACATAGTATGACAAAAATGCAAACAACATGCAGAAGACTTCTCTGTCCTGTCCAGGTCCATGAGCCTTGAAGAAACTCAGTGTTCCTGTTGTGCAGCTCCTTTCTAATGTAAAAAATTACTCAAAACCCAGAAAACATGCTGTCATCTTACAGTCTCTACTATCTCTCCTTCCAGTATTCAGGACTGTCAAATGAGCAGTCCTGAAATTGTGAATTCTTTGCATTCTGAAGCTTTTGCTGTACAAATATATGCAGAGTATACCCAAAAGGACAAGGTGGATATCAGCCACTCAGAGGCTGATGTGGCTGCTAACATGGGCCAGTGATGAGCTACGTGATCAGTTTTTTAGGTGTTTCACGTGTGTGTCATCGGGGCAGCCCATGATGTCTGATGCAAGAGGTGTTTTTCTTTAGGACAGGCTGAGAAGTCACCGGGGCCAAGGGCAATGTCTCCTCTCCTGGCAGCAGAGCTGTTTGTCAGACAGCTGCTGCAGGAGGGAAGTCTCTGCCCATGTGTGTAAGATGAGAAACAACCAGCACTGCTATCAGGTGGTCCTCCTCCTCCTTGATAAGGAAGGAACAGGAGGAGTTCCCAGGAGAAAGGTGATGCACGTCTGGACATCCTGGGACAACGTCAGAGGAGGATGGCTGTGCTGTGGGAGGGAAGGGTGACTTAGCACCAGCACCAGGAGAGGAACCCAGACCTGGTCTCTGAGCAAAGCTCTTTAAATACTGCCTCGGTCTGAGGCTCCTGATGGGCACAAACCACAGCACAGGAGCAGGAAGAGGCAGGAAGCATTTGTGCATGCCTTTTGGGCCTTCATTTCCATCTCTCATGAGAACAACCCATAGAGTTCTCAGATGCAAGAACAGATTATTGACACCTGGCTGTGCTTGTGCTCTTACTATCACCTGGCTTGGGCAAGCATGAGGTGACTGGGTAGCGATGGGCTATCCCAAACAGACCATGGCATTCCATCTCCAAAGACACATCAAAATCCCACTCAGGGGCTAAAGCACTGTATCACAGTGGCCCAGCTCCCCCAGATACTCCCAGCCAAGGGCATGACACATGAGGTCAGCAAAGGCATCTCCTGGGGCCCTGGGTGTGAGTCTCCAGCACACAGCACAAGCTGGGGGGCAAGTGTCTGGACACAGGCAGAGCCACAGAAGGGACACCAGAACTGTGAGTGAAAGCCAGGGAGACACAGTCCTCAAGGTCAGATGATGACCAGCCTAGGACGTGTGGCTGATTGCAGTGATGCAATCAGCTGGAAGCATATACTCATTTTCCCTTCAACAGCAGGGCAATGGCTGCCAGAGCCAACATGAGCACTATCAGTGAGAGTTGATATGTTGTCAATATTCAGACCATCTGACTCCCGTGTTTCTGTTCCCTTTAATGCATTTTCATTTCTCTTGGAAAAACACAAGTGGAGAATGGGTTATTTCCCTCCCCCTATTTAGTACCAAGCATGGCAAGAAATGGTGTTGTGTATCCACAACCTGAGGCAGAAGTTTCTTTTTCCAGAAAGGACTTCATCAACCTGCAAAGCTTCAGTGCTGTCAACCACAGCTGTGCAGCACACAGAAGCCAGTCTGAGGCCAGAATTCTGTTGAAGGAGAAGATTCAGGCAACAGTGTGTGACAAGCCAAAACCGAGTTACATAGCAGTAGAACGTAGATCAAGGAGTGCCCTACCCTGCCCTCCACTGCTCCTCTGCTGCAGGAACCACAGCCCTGCAGATACACCTTCACCAGTCTGTAAGTGATCAGTCCCATAAACAGCATCTTGTCCTGAACTCTACCCTGCCTTCAGTCACAGCATCCAGAAAACAGAGGCTTTTCTTGAGCTGCTTGGCCAGAGCTCTTTCCTAGCCCTGATTTTAGCTGCCATCTACCCAGATCAAAGCATTTTCCTTAAGGCATGTGTTTCTCAGTGTAGGACTGCTCTCCCATCTGTCCTTCATGCAGTTGAATTAAAATAATGTCACCAGTGAAGGTCATCAAGCATCACTTATCACCTCTTATAGCCAGACCAAACTGTCTCAATGCTGCACATTGTGAAGACCAGTTGAGGGGAGAGCAGGAAGGAGATCATCTCAGAACCAGAGAGCGTTCACACGCACTGCACAATGCTGGGACAGAAATGTCCCTGACTTACACCAAGCCAGAAATACACTGAGCTGTGTCTGCTGGGGTCCCAAGGAGTCACTCCCAGTGGGCGTTGATCCTGCTGGCACAGGATCAGCTGATGGACTGGAGATCATGGGGATGAGCAGCCTCCATCCCCACAGGGTCCTGATGGATGTTGCTAACTTGCTTACTTCTGACAACAATTCAGCTAAATCATGAGGGAAAGGAAACAGAAGAATGAACTGTGTTTGTCCAGTGTCGAGAGCTGGTCATGGGGAGCTTGGAGAGTGCCCTGTTGAGGTCTGGGGCTCACTGCAAACAGCACCAAGCTGCCTCTTGAAGCCAGTGTCAGGGACAGTGTTGGTCCGAAAGGGGACCTGGTAGCTCTGGAAAGCAGACTGAACTTTATCACATGGAGGAAACACATTTATCACATGGAGGAAACAGGTAATCCATCAGTAGTGTGAACTTTTGAAATCCCCAATGTGGCTGCTCAGCTGTGAAGAGGAGGAAACCTCTACAGTTGGAGCCTAGGTAGCAATAGCACATTTGGCTAAAAAGTTCTCCCAAGAGCTACCTAGAGAGGTTGTGATGGACAAACAGAGCACTGAGGTGCACAGAGAGCCCATGGCAGCTGAACATCCCTCAGACCAGCAGCTGCACAATTGCTGTCCTCAGCCTCCTTGACATTGTGGGCGCCGTGTTTACCCTGCAGAGAACCAAGACAGATGGCAATTTCAGCAGCCCAGGAATGTACATGCCCTCTAAGCCCTCGTGTCATGTTTCCTCTGCTCTCTCACTTTCCTTTCCCGTCCAACACCCTCTCTAGCCTGTATCTCTGTGGGGAAGAGGCTATCTCTGTGAGGAAGAGGCCATTTTGGTTCCCAGCCAAGCCACCTTTCCAAGCACAAGCAGAGCTCCAGTGTCTCCAGCAGAGCAGTACACACATCTATCACTGTGTCCCAGTCCAGCTGACATCAAAATGTGTGTCCAATAGGTCAGCCCACAGCAAGCCAAAAATAAGGACATAAGCATTATTTTTATTGGCTTTCCTCCACACAGTTGAATTGTGTTTGCTTCACTTTGGGTTTGTTTGCTTTAACTTACCCCTCATTACAGGAAGGCATTGGCAAGAGAACTTTGAGCAATCTCTAGTCTCCTTAACAATTGGCTGGGAGAAATCAGATGCAAACAGCCTGTACAGTTCAGTGTAAAACCTGCAAGTTGGCTCAATATCATACAATCCATATTTCTATACCTACACTTGGTTTTAGTTACACAAGTGATTTTGAGCAATTTTTTTCACATAGATTTAAACACATAGATAATCTGGACAGGACAGGCCTTAACAATCTTTGCTACAAGGTGCTGCTTGCCTTATATCTCCAGTGCAAAGCACTTGCCTGGTAGCACTGACACATGCTTGAGCTGCCAATCCAGTGGAATCAAGCCAAACCAAAAAATTCTCCAAGAAGTGAACTTTTTTCAGACCAAATGCACAGCAATAGCCCTGCGGAAATCACACTCTGCTCCCACTAACTCAAACCCCACTGCTGTTTCAGTGGGAGAAGAGGTTCTTGCCCTCTGATCTGATCCACCCTTGAACCAACCATCTATTTAGATGATCCCTTGTGCCCAGGATCAGAGCTCAGTGACGAGTGCTTATTCTCTCTGTGCACTGGGAAAAGAGGCTGTTCTGCGTTTTACAGACCAGGAGATGCAACACAGATGTGGATCGACACGTTGTGGTCTCGCAGCTGGTTTTTGAGCCCAGGCCCAAAGGTCCCTGGGCACTCTTTGGCCACCAGATCATCTTAGATTTTCAATCAGGCTAAGGCAATAAATTTGGAAATGGAGAAACCCTCCCTTCTGACATCTACTGTGCAACACTTAGGCCACTGTGATGCAAAAGGCGCCAACAAGGACATGCAAGATGTGACTTGGAAAGTCCCAGCGTTGCATGTTGCTGGGGCATGGACGTGGCAGAGAGCATCCCTGCAGGAATTCTGGGTCTCACATTCCTTCCCTGACCACCATGAATGGCTGGGTTTTGTTTGCTTTTTTCTTTAACTGTTGCAAAACTGATGTGGCAGGGACAGCAGTGCACATGGACAGCTCAGGAATAGTGTAAGCCAGTCTAATCAGACTTCATGGATGGTTTCAGTTGTACTGGACCAGAGCCATCCCAGGACTCCCATCAGATGATGCTGTTACCACACACTGCCACCATTCTTGTTCATCTCATCTCCTCCAGCACCTGTATCATCATCTCTGACCAGATGCATGTTGAAATCTGTGTGAAAAATGAAGAGTCAACCTGAAAGAGTTGTTCCTGCTCCAGCATGATCAAACACACCTCACCACCCTATCAGAAGGACCTACAGATAATATTTTCCTTCTGCTCTTGCTGCCCCACACCTCTCTGCTGCCTACTCAATGCCAGTCTTCACCCTTAAAAGCAGTCATCTCCAGGGAATAACAGAAATTATGGACATGGGAATCAGAGTAGACGTAAAGATCCTGCAATATCTCATTGGTGCAGCAAGACCACAGTTCTGCCACAACAGGTCACTTCCCCCGTACTTTCCCTGTTGCTCAGTAGATAATTCCAGTTTTTCTCTTTGTTTCAGTTTCACTTCTTTATCTGAAAGTTTCCAGCCTCAGACAAAGTCAGTGATTTCTTACCACAGGATTTAACATCAAATTTTCCATTCTCCCTGACCATGTCTGTTCATGTTGAGCCAGGATGGCTGCCAGACACAACCTGAACCTGCATCTCAATCAAGACAGGGTAATTGACCAGAAAACACCAGGCAGCTATTTGTGCTGGGAAAAGACCAGGATGTGGAAGGCCATTAGGTCTTGAAACAATGTATTTTCCTACAGAAAGTTAGCTCCAGGAAATCAGTGCTTTGAGGCAGAATTTTCTTCCAGGAGCTCCTTGGTGTATTACAGAGAGGGGTTGGTCTTGCTGAAGGCTGGGTGTCACAGCCCTTGAGGTTTTACTTCATTTGTAAATTAGCTTTTGCAGACTGAAACAAGCAAGTTTTTAACTACCCTACAGAAAGGTAGGGACATAGAAAGGTCATTGTGTCCTTGGCCAAGAAGAACAACCCAGCCAAGCCAGGCTGGAGGGAATAACCCAAATTCTACCCCATGCCCTAGGGCAGCAGCCCACCTCCACTCCTACTTACAGCCTCAGCACTCACCTAAAGATACTCTACAGCTTTGGAACAATTTTGTTTCTGAGGGTTCCTGGAAATCTGGCCATTTAACCCACTTTGCTGTATTCAAAGCTGTCTGTATCTCTCTCTGGAAGGCCTCCCTGGAACCCACAGGCTTTGCACTGCTGTAAGCCAACAGCAGGGGCCTGCCCCCCATGGGACACCAAGAGAGGGTGACTGTCACATGAACAGCATCCCCAAACACGTGCACTCCCTCCCACTCACAAATGGGTCATTTCCCCACCACAACAAAAATTACTGTTTTTACCATTAAGAAACCCCAGAAAATCATCTGTTTTCCTCTGCTATAATCCATGTGTCCTTTCCACAGACATCCTTACTCTATCACAATATTCCCCTCACATATTGATTTCTCAATTTGAAAAAAAAGCACATGCAGGATCTAAAGCTGAAGACTCTGTACTCACAGCTTTAGCTTCAAAGCCTGTCTGCTTGAAACTGAGTGAACAACCTCCAGGATCATCAGAAGGAAGGAGGAATGCCATTTTCATGGGGGCTGTGGATTCTCCCCATGCGCTGTTCTCCAGACCACATCTGGGACAACCCTGGTGTAAGGCAGCAGCCTCACCAGCAAGTCCCCAACTGCCTCTCTGTGATTCTCATGAAACAAAACTCAAAACACTAGGGACAACAAGGAGTGAACCATCTGCCCTGAGATGCAAAACTCAAATGTAACATGTGGAAGGAGAAAGAGTGGGTCTGTGATATGCTTGGACAGACAGGTGTCAAAGCCTTAGGAAACCAGGCAGATCTGTCTCCTTTTGCAGCAGATTCAAGTGGGAAGGGCATAAAACTGTTGGGTGAGCCTTGGAGGAGCACAAAGCATAGGTATCCTGATTGCAGTCTGGCCCCATGCCCAGGAAAGTCCATGCTTCACTGGAGCAGGGACCAACAAGCTCCCTCTGGATCAGGGTCTGCAGGGTGGCAGGCACAGAACCTGCAGCAAGCACAGCCCTTGGATGTCTTCAAATAACCTGGAAGGCACCCAGAGTCCGGGCCCCTGTGTCAGGTGTCACCAGCACCTGGAAGGCTCCTTTCTGGCCTGTCTCATGGTGATTCCCCAGGGAAGAACCAGCCCAGCCTGGGGGGTCAGTGCAGGGAGCAAGGGAGCACAGAGGACAGGCTGCAGCCTACTGAGGTTTCCAAAAGGCATTTGGAAAGCTCCTCCCATAGGCTCGGGGAGAAACTGGGGAGCAATAGGTGAGTGGGAGGTTATCACAAGGACAAGTAACAGAGCAAAGGTGAGAAATAAGGCATAATTTTCATATTGGGCTGTTCTTCAATGCAGGGTTGTGCTGGGATCTCTGCAAAAACCTGGGCAAGGTGGACAGGCAGGTGACAGCTGTTGCAGATGGCACCAAATGGCTCATGGCAGTAAAGGTGACCTTATGATGCTTAGCAAACAGGTGTTCAAGTGGCACAGGAGATTATGCAAAGGGAAGCAAATTCTTGTTTTACACATAAAACAGGGGAGCCAAATGAGACCCTGGGCAAATAGCTCTGTAGAAATGTTACCTAATGCAAGGAAGAGAGAAGAAACCTCAAATTAAATGGGAGGAGTTACTAAGAGAGGGGAAAAAAGTGAACAAATCTGTAGCAGAAAATCATGTCATAATAAAAACTCGTGGCAGTCCCAGCTCAAAAACTGTGTAGTTTGGGTCTCTCCACCTTGAAGAGGTGCTAGCAGAGGAGGAGGAGGTCCAGAGCAGAGACAACAGAGAGTTTCTGGATGAGCAGGGCAGGACTCTTCAGGCTGGAAATGGACCAGCTGAGGATGGGAGTCTGCAGAATAGTGGAAGACTAAATAGGATGGAAAGAGGAAAACTGTCTCTTCCCACACAAAAGGTATCAGATGAAGGCAGTAGGTGCATAACCCAAAAACAGAAAACTGAAGCTTTTTTTGCACGAGGTGTAATTAGGCTGCAGCAGCTCCTGCTGCAGGATGCTGTGGTTACTAAAAGCTCAGCTGAAAGCAGGAAACAGTCAGGGATGGAGAACAGACAGGAGGAAAACAACACTCAGGGCTCTCAAATACAGACACTGCTCTGGCTCAGGAAATGTGTAAGCTGAAAAGCGTTGGGGTATGGGAGAATATAAGAGGACGGATTGTGCCTCTCTCGCCACTCCAGCTACCCCTGGGCATCTATTCTTGACACTGGCATGGAGAGGATGCTGGGCTAGAGAGACGTTTGTCTTGAGCCATGCTGCCATCCTGCACCCACTCCCAGATGCCCCAGATGTCTGAGGTTTGTGGATGGGGTAATTTGGCTCCGTACTATCCGAAATTTGTGTTTAGTTTAATAATTTTGGTGTAGTGCCCAGAGACTCTAGAGAAGCAGTGAGTGATGCTGTGAAAGGTCACCCTCAGACTCTGCCAAACCTCATTTTCAATTTCAAAAGCGGTGTAAGAAGTCACACTGGTAAATGGGTCTTCTCGTATTTCTTCACAAAAATCATCTTCTGTTCTCTTTCTTCTTTTCACCCAGTAGAAAAACAAAACAAAGATGATGCTATGTTAAATACAGAAAATATCTTTACAAGAGACCCTTTATAAACTCCATAAATTGCATTTATTAATTCCAGTCAACTTTACCTCATAAAAAACTCCCAAATCTTTTTACTCTGGATTTAATGGGAGCCTGGAGCTCTGCCTCATATCCTTGTGTGCAGCTGGGACATGTGTTTATGCTTCAGTCATGTCAACAAGAACAAACATCCCAAGCAAGCACCACTTCTTGATTCAATGACTTTAGAAAGCAGGGTCTTGTGGGAAATTCCAACCTCGCCACAGCCTCTTGGGAGCCCTTGCTTCCCAGGAAGCAAGGAATACAAAAAATGTAGGTCCTTGATGCCAACATGCTTCAGACTGGGAAGGACAATTCAGTGACACAGGGAAATTCCTGTCGTTCTCTTCTGCTCTTATGTGGTTCCTGGTAGGGATTTTGTCCCACATTCTGTGGGGTGAAGAAAAAGGCTCCTGCCTTTGAGGAGATGCAAACCCCTTTAGCCTATTGTTTTCCCTCTCTTTGTTTGTCCTTTCTCTTAGTACAACAGGTTATGATGTTACAAAATCACAGATGTCTCCTTCACCCCAGCCCTCTGCTCCATCCATCTCCCGGTTGCACCATGCTTGGGAAAAAACTTGCCAAAGCCCACAGAGCTCTCATCTCCTGTTTATTTTCAGGCAGGTGAGAAGTGATGCTCCATTACACATAAGCACACACACAAGCTGTCAGTCAGTTTGGCCTGGCCACAGGGCTCACAGGATGATACCACTTCTGGAAGGGGGCTCTCGAGGCTCCACTCCACCTTCCCATTCAAAGCAGGACCACTGCCAATACTAGCTGAAGTCATCCTGTGGTTTTGCTTAAACAAGCCTAAACAACCTCCAAATGGCAAGTCTGCCACCTCTCTAGGCTGAATCATCTCCTAGGGAAGAAGTTTTTCCCTGATGTTGAACCTGAGCTTTCTGACCTACAACCTGTGCCCATTTTCCCTTGGTGTATCACCTGCTGATACTGAAAAAGTTTTGATTCTGTCACCATCATAACCACCCTCATGTGGGTTGCTGTCAAACTGTCCTTTATCTTCCTTTTTGCCAGGTTAAGAAAGCCCAACTCTGCAACCTCTGTTCATGGTCTGGATCCATGTGCTGAGCCCTCTACTGACCACACATCCATTACTGGGACATGTCTCTCCTGCATGCAGGCATGGAGTGGAGACTTCAGTGGAGATGCCTCTGGCCAACAACAGTGCCTTTCCAAAACCAGTGGCTGTTAGAGGATAGGCTGCTGCCCTTGTGTCCAAGCCCCCTGACATCAGCTCCGAGCACAGCCCTGGGGGAGATGCTGGAGGTGTCAGCCCAGGCTGGGGAACAGCCTTTGCTCTCGGTATTGAAGTCTCAGCATCCCAGTGGCACGACAGTGCTGCCCTGCCTGTGCTGGCAGAGCCTGGCAGTCCCAGGAGAACCTGGCCAGCACAGGAGTTGTCCCCAGCCCTCACCTATGGCCAGGAGAGAGGCACCCATCTGCATCTTATTTGAGGTAAAAGGGGAATTTCATCAGTGCTGAAACCATAGCAGCCCAGCATTGTGCAAAACATTTGAGGCTAACATAAACATCTCTGCTTTCATGAAAATAAAAATCAGATGGCATCTAAATGAACCCAGAGTGCTGCTGCTCCAGTGCAGTGTTCTGTCAATTGTCCACAAAGGGAGGAACTGGGATCTGTATTTTCCAATCAAATGACTCAGGCCACGCTCTGCCTTTGTTGGTAGCTATAGCCTTGCTTTGACACAGTGCTTAAAGCATGCTGAAATCTGAGCTTGTGTCATGTCTGGCAGCCTGGAGAGTTTCAAAATCCTTGAGACACGTGATTTACCAGAATCGCTTATTTTCCTGCATCCAGACCTTAAATAAAGCCCCAGCATTCTGCTGGCATTGGAGAGGAACAGCCCTAAACACACTCCTTAACCCCAGGGGTTTGGCAGCTCAGACTCTGCTGAAGACCAGGACACAAATGAGGCAGACACCAGCTCAGGTTTGCCTGCAGGGCCTTGCAGTGAGACAGGACAGAGACAAGCCCCCTGCACCTTCCCATGGTGGGGACACACCTGACAAAACACGACAGGACATGCAGCAGCAACACTGCAGTTTTAGAGTAGAAACTGAGGCACAGCATTGATGTGTGACAGCTATGCCCAGGGCCGTGTGCCTTAGTGTACCCAGGGATCCTGCAGAATTTTCAGCCTGAAGCTCAGCTGCAGAAGTGGTTTATCTGGAGTTCACCCATTCAGGGTAGTTCCCATTCCCAAAACAGCCCTGTGCTGGGCAGAGCCTGTCAGCATTGGAGGCACCCATGTGGGTGAGGCACAGCTGCCCTCAGCCTCTGGGCTATCTCCCTCATCAGCCCTTTTATATCCCCCAATCTACTCTTTTGGAGAGACCACGCTTTCCTTCCAGGGTCCCCTGCTCTGCTGTTGTCTCCCTCAGTCCTTCCAGAGAAGCTCAATTCAGCTGTACCTCGGGGCTGCCCTGCTTCAACTCTAAGGATGCCCCTTGTGAGCCTGAGCCCCCACGGATGCCCTGGGAAGTGCTCTTCACCCCTGCACGGAGTACACAGGGCTCAGTTCTGCTTTTCTGATCCCCATCTTCATGCGTGGGAGAAAGGATCCAGCTCCGGGCAGAGGAAAACAGGACCAGGCATGGGAAGACCAGAGAAATTCTCAGGGGAGAAGGAACTGGAAAAATGAAGTAAGTGAGGGCAGATTACATACACAGATAAAACAGGAAAGACCCTGGGGCAGGTTGGTCTAAGGGGAAAGAGGAATTTAGAGGAGCAGGCAGCTCCTCAGGACATAATATTAAAGGCATGAAGAAACCTCCCAGTGCAGTAGGAGGATGTGCAGCATGTTGGGAATTCAGCTGAATCATAAATTCCTTAATCCCTTGAAGTTCAAGAAGGAATTACATAAAGAAAACAAGCTATTCAAATTCCAGGAGATGAATGTAAAACTGTGGTACAGGCATCTGGGGAGCAACTGGAGATCTGAAGCACAGATGCTGGTACTGAGGGATCAGAAATACCACGGGAACACAATTTTAAGTGCTCAGAGGTGCATCTGCTCCAGCAGCAGCCTTGGCTTAAGCAGTCTTTGTCATCCCCCTCACCACTTGCCCAGTCCCCAAGAGCTGCCCTAGCACAGGGGAGGTCACACATGCAGAGGGGACTGCTTATGCCAATGACGCTGCCAAAAATTAAATGAAATAAGATAATGCTAACAAACTGTGTGCCCAACTGCAGCCTAAATAAACCAGAGGCTTCCAGAGGTGGATTTCACCCACCCAACTTGTCCCAGCACAGCATGTTTGGGAAGGCCCTCCTGCAGCCATCCATCTGAATAGCTGAGGGAGGTGGCTCCCTGGGCAAGAGCATGCAGTGCTGATCTCAAAAGACATTTCCTAGAAAAATATCAGTAGAATTAAAGAGTTTTCAGCATGAGAATGATACCAATACAATACACCAAGACTGTTTTAATCAAATTTCTTCTGCCTAAATCTATTTGCTTTCCCTCCAGGGCAGAAGTTTCACTTCCCTGAAAGCAGAGCAGCTGTGGATTGCAGAATCATGGAATGGGTAATGTTGGAAGGCACCATGAAGATCATCCAGTGCAACCTACCTGCTCAAGCAGGGTCCCCTGGACCACGTTACTCAGGATTGTGTCCAAGCTCCTTTTGAAAATCAGTGCTTAGTCACCCTCACAGTAAAGAAGTTCTTGTTCATGGTCAGGTGGGATGGTTGGGACTGTTGACTTTAACAAGGTATTTAATGCTGTCTCAAGTGCCATTCATTTTTCATGTAGCTAAGTGAGGGAGAGATAGCTTCTGACTGTGGCTTGGCACAGATCTGGGAAGCACCACACCTCCCTATGGGCACACAGACCTCGGGCTGGGGGTCTGCTCTTGCAAAGCTTCTGGGAAGCAGACACAAAACTGGATAGAGATCCATGATCAGAGCAAAACTGCAGGGGGTACTGACTGCAAGCCCACAGGAGCCTCATCTGAGCCAGACTCATTAACGATTTGAATGCTGAAATGCAGAAAATGCTTACGAGAGATCCAGGGACTGCAAGCATGGTGACCAGAGGCAGAGGACAGAATCTGATCTTTGAATTATCCAGGAAAATAAAAAACCAATAGGATGCAGTTCAAACACAACAAGAACGGCATATGGCAATGCAACAGAAGTAAACAACTGTACAAACACAGGGAGGAAATTGCCCATTCAGTAATAACTCTGCAAAAATTCAAACACTCCAGAGTAATGACAGGTCATGAATGGGCTGTGTCAGCACATTGCTGTGAAAAAGGAAGCCTCTAGCTGGGAAATGCAAAAAGGAGTGACACCAGGACAACACAGAAAGAAACTCCCCTACTCCAGCTGTCATTGCCAGAGCTCGGCCACTGTGCAGTGTCCACTCTTGGCATTCCAGAGTCCAAAAGGGAGAATGACTGACAGATCAGAAATATGATGTCTGTGTAAGCACTGAAGGAACCAACACAGCTTAATTTAGAAAAGAAAGTAGGCCTAGACAAGATGTTGGCCCTCAAAGAGGTAAAAATGGCTTCTAGAAAGAAATGCAGTAGTGGGAAGGGAAGGCAAGGCAAAGCAGGGAAGGCAAAGCAGGGAAGGCAAAGCAGTCTTCAGGGAAATTCAGCTCCACAATGGCTTTGATACCAGGCCCTGGTCATGTGATTGCAGCTCTTTCCTGATCAGTCTCAAGAAACCACTCACTCAACTCTTCCTCATATGTTGTGAATGCCCAAGGTTTGCTGGCAACTCCACATTCCTCCAGGGTCCTGTGTTTTAAGTAAGCTGAAGGGAAGATGATGCCAGAACTTGGCTTCTTGAGCCTCAGTCTGCCTCACAGGACATGGGCACTTGGCTCCTGCAGTCACTGCCATTTCTCCCTCCCTGCAACAAGTGTTGGGTATGCAGAGACATTTCCCACTGTGCCCACAGTAATCCCTGTCCATGTGGCTATCAGGCACTCTTGGGGAAAACATTTCAGGCATGACTATTTTTGATTATTGATTGTGGCCTGAGCTCTACCAGCCTGGGCTTGTTTGGTTTAAGAAGGAGCCAAGAAGGTGCTGCTGACAGTGCAGTTATCAATGACCATGCACAGAACAGCAGGAGGCTCCCTGTTACATCCCCCCTGGCCCAGGACAGCCTTTACAAAGAAACCACTGCAAGTTTGAGCTGTGACACAGTGTACCCTGTTCCTCAGGGCATTCTCCCCTGGCAGCACAAACGCCCGCCACAGGGCTCCCCAGGACACCGGCTGTGCTCTGAGCCAGGGACAGCCAGGACAGCTGCAGCAGCCCCGGGGTGAGCAAATCCCATTGAGGCAGGGGAGCTTGGCTGCAGGGCTTTCCCCAGGGCAGGGAAGGAGGCAAACCAAGGATGGGCACAGCCTTGGCACAGCCCTTTTGTCAGGGCTGACGTCCCAGGGGGGAAATATGAGTGAGTTGGTGGGGATTTTATGGGAGACCCAAGTGTAAACACGACAAGGGAAGGAAGCCCCCCGGGTCTGAGGGACCAGACAGCCGCCTCAGGGCCCAGCTGGGTGTTAGGACAGGACTAAAGCCTGTATCAGTCTTACGGTGGTCCGAAGAGGAGGCAGATTTGTCTCTGCAAGTGAGCTCAGCTCCGCTGTCCTGAGTTTTTAAGCTGCAAGTCGGTGGGACAGGCTCCAGGAACATCAGCTGCCAGTTGCCAATGGCCGACAGTCGGCACCGGCGCTGGGCCCGTGTCCGGATGGAGAAGCCAGCCCTGAGGGGCATCCCCCGCTCCGCGCCCCACGCGTGGGCTCGGCTGTTCCCGCAGGTTTTGCTCCCATCTAGTGGCGGATTCCGGCTCCACACGGGGCTCGGCAGCCAGGAAGGGCATCCCGGGTGTCCACAGCTCGAGGGGCCAGGACAGTCAGATGCCCTCGCTGCCGGGGGGACCAGGTGACTCCGGCAGGGCAGGGACTGGGGGCTGCCCCGAGCGCGGCCCCTCTGCCAGGGACCTGCCGCTGCAGGGCTAAGGGATCATCCCTCACGGTCCCTCTGCCGGAGACCTGCCGGTGTAAGGCTAAGGGATCATCCCTCACGGCCCCTCTTCCATGGACCTGCCGGTGTAAGGCTAAGGGATCATCCCTCACGGCCCCTCTGCCAGGGACCTGCTGGTGCAGGGCTAAGGGATCATCCCTCACGGCCCCTCTGCCAGGGACCTGCCGGTGTAAGGCTAAGGGATCATCCCTCACGGCCCCTCTGCCGGGGACCTGCCGGTGCAGGGCTAAGGGGCCATCCCTCAGCCTGTGCTCTGAAGGGTTCTCCCCCCGCTCCCACAGAGCTCTCAGTGAAAAGCTCATGTTTAGCATCTACCCCAGCTTCTTCCCGAGCTGCAACACCTCAGCATGGGCTTATCTTTCCCATTCCCAGACCTTCCCTCCAAAGTTTGGATCATGCTGGGTGAGACCCCAGCAGATATGGGAAAAATGGGCCATGGACCATGTGGCACCATCAGCAGGAGCAGCAGCAAGCATCTGGGAATGAAGATTTGAATCTTTCTCAGCACTGGGCAGCCTGGAAGGCAATAAAATGACATCATTCCTCATAGCACAAGCCCGTTTTGTTAGGCACAAAAGATCAGCGTGATGAAGTTCAGAGGGTAGATTCCGATGAAGAAAAAAATCCAATGCTCATCTGTGAACCAAGACTGGCTTTACAATTTTTCCAAAACTCAGCAAGGGTATACGGTATAACGAAAGCTCCAGACGGGCTGCTCTTGCAAATACTTTGTCCCAGCCCTGAAACACAGGGGTTTTCCCAGCAGCTGCTTTAAACTCAGTCCATGTTTTTCAACTGCTGGCAGACTGGCACCCCTTTTAGAACAGCCCATTGGGACAATGTGCGATGGCTCCATACAGGCTGTGTGAGCCAAGCTGGACAGGACAGGCAATCACAGATCCTGGACTGTGCAAGGGGGCAGCTCAGGGAGTGCAGCTGGGACCAGGCTGAAAACCAGGATAGCATTAGGAGACAGGAGAGTTAGCAGTGTGAAGCTGGCAGCTGGAGCTCAGAGAGTTGGAACCAGAGCTCCTGAAAAGCAAACAGGAGAGGCAAACCCATGCAGGATTATTTATTTTGGCTGCTAATTTGCTGTCAGTGGAGCCATCTGATGAGGTGGTGGGGAGGCACCCAGGGGTGAGGGCAGAAACCCATCTTCGAGTGCCCAAATGGCCTTAGGTCAGATTAAACCAACTAAAACCTTATCCTAAAGCCCTTTACTGCAGCAGGAAGCCCGGCTACTGTGGAGTGGGAAGAAATCAGGTCCTTGAATCCTGGCTCTGCAGCACTGCCTCCCAACTTCTCCTCTCCACACCCACAAGCTCCAGCTGTTTCTCTAAAGCACGGGACACATCCTGCCTATCCTGCTCATCACTGTCTTTCACAGTCTTCCCATAAACCTGCTGGTTATTTGGCCGGCAGACACATCTAAATGCTCTGTGCATCGTGCTTTACAGCAGAGTTCCCAGCATTTTGTTGTCCTGCAAGTGTCACACTCTGGTAAGGGGCCACTCACAACCCACACAATTGATATGTCACATAGGCATATTTCCCTGTAATGCCTGGTAATAATAACGCAAATAATAAACATAAAAGAGCCGCGGCCCTTTCCGTGTGCCAGTGCCACTAGATGGCACCAGGAGTGTACCCTTCCCAGCCCGACTGTCCCTAGGGCCACTGGTGGAAACTGGGGGAGTCCAGCCCAGTTCTTGCTGCAGAGCCAGAGACCTCAGCACACGCCGGTGCCTCCTCCTCGTCTTTTCCTCGTGGACCGTGGGGTGCTGCGGTAAAGGCAGGCATTTCAGCCTGAAAATCCAACCTTCAGTGATGTGCTGGGGGGAATAGCCTGTGGTGGCTTTTGCCATGCTCCCTGTCACACACACCCCCCTTTCCCCCCCACGCAGACCAGGCATCACTCCCAGCTGGGTGCTGGAGAGGAAAGCCTCCAAGGTGCGTGCAAGTTACTCTGATTAATATTGGGATTAATATATGAGTTTCCCATCATTGAAGGCTCCTCTTGGGAGGGAAGGGAATAAAAAACAAGTTTTAATATATAATTTTGCAGTCTGAAGGCTTGCCTTCTCTGAGGTCTCACAGTTTTAGGGACTGATTCTCCTCATCCACGTTTGATATCCAACACAGCTGAGCATGTCCTAGAGTATTACCTGTGTTTTTCACTATCAAGCCCTCCATTCCCTGTCACATCTTTGGCAAAGTCACTAAATAAACCAGGGAAGCACAGGTGGCACTTCAGCAAATGTTAGGTCTTTCCTCAGACCTTGCAGCATAATTAAGGAGCATCTGCTTTCCAGTGCCCTCAGTATCAAGCACTGAAGGTGACTCTCAGAGACAGGAGCTCAAATGAGGGACTGGCTGGTGAGGCCCTGTAGCAGCACTTCAAAGCAGCCAGCCAAACCCTGGCCCCAAGCAATGCGAGGGACTCAGGTGACAAATCATTGCTCATCACACAGCCCTTCTGCCCAGTGCAGAGCTGGAGAGGTGATGGAGCACAGCTTCCAAAAGAGCCACAGCAGCTTGTCACTCCTTCCTGCCCACATCCCAATCCTGGTGTGTCTGAGTGATGGGTGAGCATGGCAGTGGCACAACCCTTGTGCCAAGGGGATCCCAGTGAAACCTTGGGTGCAAAGGGAGTGGGAGAGGGACTTTGTGCAGGGAGCCTCTGAGTGATCCTGTCCTGCTTGCAGAGGTGGAGTCACTGGATGCAAGGCCAAATGAGAGATGCATATCACAGCTCTGTGGGGATCCTGGCAGACTGATGACAATGGCAGAGCTGTCTCTGCCCACATCCCGAGGCCACAAGGTAATCCTGCAGGAGGATCCTGAGTGTGACCCAGCTTCCCAGTCCTCTGCAAAGAGTGGCACAAATCCCAGACAAGCGCTTTAACCCCAGGTTAGGGTAAAGGCTAGAAAGGAGGACGGTGGATCATTTGGGAAGTTCAGGTCACACATCAGAGTGGGTTAAAATCCCTCATCCATTTCATCAAACAAGGAAAATCCCTCATTCTCCTTCCCTGCAGCCTCTCCTCCCCTCCCAGATTACCTCAGACAGTTCTAGGGAGTGACCCAGCATTCCCCTGCCACTGCCTCCTCTCCGGGGGAGCCACCAGGAGCCTCCCCACACACCATCTGCTCTCTGCAGGTGAATTGCGGGTGCCTGAGGACATCCCTCCCACACCATCTGCCTCCACACCAGGCTGTCTCCCCCCATGACCCCCCATGCCCAACTTCCCTGGGCCCTTTGGCTCTGGAAAACTAAGCCTCATGGACAAACTCAAGTTTTTATTTGGTCTGTCCACGAGTGGGTGCACTACACATGGTGCAGAAACTTGCTGCTACAAAACCTCACTGGTCCGCACACAGCAATGACAAGCTTGGTGTCCCTCGAGGCTCCCAGCTGCTGATTCCAAGCAGAACACATCCTTGTCTGGCTGTGGATGCCAAAAGGCACAGACACACATAGACATCGACATGTACGTGGCCAGAGCTGTCCGCATGCTGAGGGATTATTTTTAGCCTAACAGTGATCGAAATGTCAGAGAGGGTTTTATTTCTTTTCTCTGAAAGGCTCGTTGCTTGAACTCCCCATTGGCAGAGGCTGATCCTGACCCTGCCATCACAATAGGGTCTGTCATCCAGGTCTGTCATCCCTTCCCACCCTTCAAAAAATGTGCCATTCAGCAGGAGGGGAGGGGGATGGGCCCAGAGTGCCTGGCAGGGCTAGCAACCTTCAGAAGGCAGGTGCTCATCCAGCCCCACAGCCCAACCCATGTCCACCCAGCCAGGCTGCAGCTCCTCCAGATTCCCCAGGCTTCCTACATCCCAGAGAAGGTCCCACTGAAGCCACAATGAAATGTGGCTATGAAATGTGAGCAACACCAGCTCTGGTATTTTGAGCAGCCGTGCAGTCAGAAGGGCAGGCAGGCCATGGGATGCTCTCACTGTCCTTCAGTGACATAAAGGATGAAGTGTAACAGTGCCAAGGTCTCCTGGTGCTCTGAAGCACACAGAGGACTCCCTGGAGATGGAGCATCCTGTTTCTTCCTGCTCCTCTGACACTCAGTCCATGCTCAGCACTGCACCAGGAGCAAAGCTAATGACAATTACAGCTCACAGGACCCTGTCTGCATGCAGGGCTCTGAGATGGGACACCTGTGTCCCTAGGGTGATGGCAGAACATGGCAGCACCCAGCTGGGTCTGCATTTCCCAGGGTACCAAGGCATGACATGTTTGCTGCTACACACATTGATAGGTTATGCACAAATTTTCCCTTTTCTTGTTAGGGAAGCAGACTCGAGGGGGGAATGGCTTCTCAGAAAAGCACTGGCACATCTGAGGTAGAGTTTTTTTGCTTGCTTATAGTGCCAGAGGGAAGCAGTAGTGGCCTATATTCTCACAATAGCAGAGGAGGGACTTGAACCACATCCAGCTTGGGGGCTGTGACCAGTCCATAGATAACCAGGAAGAAAAGTCAGTGTTTCCCCTTCAGAACAGCCTATTTACATCTGAAAACTAGCAGAGACCTTGCCCGGAGGCTGGGACAAACAGCTCCTTTTGCTGCCTGCTTCCCATGAGACTTTCCCCTCCCTCTCCAAGAGGAAATTTCCAGTAACTGAGGTATAAAAATTAATGCAGAGCCAGCTGTAAAACTCATACAGGAAGAGCTCCCCATCCCACACCTCACCATGGCAGTCTATCCCCAAAGGTTACTGCCTTCATGAGAGAGGGAAGAGGCAGCTCTGCCTGCACCCTCCTGGAGCAGGTCAGACTTTGGGGGGTAGACCAAGGTGCCCAGACCTTCAGGCATTGCCAGCACTATCAGCTGGGCAAGATTCCCTAACAGAGGTCCTGGATCCCTCAGGAGGTTGCAATGCTGGAACACCCTGTGATGTAGCAGGTTTCATTAGGGATTTCATGGAACAAGGGATAGAAACAGAGAGGAATTTGGTGAGGGGAAAGCTTCTTCCTCCTCCACACTTGCCACCATGCCACATCCTGGGAATAACCACCAAGACTCAGCTGAGTGGCAATCTTTAGAAAATTTTGAAGAAATATCTTTCTACTATATCTCATTCATCTTCCTTCTGGACTTTACATACAGGATTAGGATTTGAGCCACATAGTTTTCCTGCAAAAGTGCAGGAATTTGTGCCTTCCATGGCTGACAGGCTTCTCCATGTATCCAGCTGCATGTGAAGCTTTCAAGGAGCTGTGATTGCAGATGCTGGCACAGAGGAGCAAGGCCTCATGTTTCTCACAGCAGGCCTGAGGGAAGGCAAGAAAAAAGCTGAGTAATTAAATAGCACTCGTCAGAACATGTGCAAGAGTCAAACAGCAGAAACATCCCTCCTGTGCACACTCTTGCATGAAGCTGTATGACACTTACCTGCTCTATCCTGACCTGTATCCTCCACTTTCTGGGCTAAGCAATCCATGGGCCCACAGCCATGGGCAGCACCCTTGCTGCTGCCTGCCCTCCCTAGCCAAATCCCCTCACTCATCTTCTGGAAGGACATTTCATGCTAACATGAAACAACCAGAACCAGTGCTTCCGCAAAGTCCTGCCACCTCCATGTACAGGAGGGAGAAATGTGTTCCTAGCTAGCAGAAAGCAACTGATTCCCAGGGTGCCTACAGGTCACACCCCAGAGCATGGCAGCAAAGTTACAGGGCTGGGATGGAAGGAGGAAGGTCACACATCCCATAACTGATTTCACCTTTACTGATACCCCCAACCTCAGCACCAAACTGTGCTGGGCATATGTGTCCACCACACTGCAGACTCAGTCAGGTCTGCTGGAGTTTGGGAGCCTGTTTTCCTGGGGGATTTCAGCAAATAAGAGATTAAGTGACTTACAATGCTTTAAAAACGTGTTCCTCGATATCTTTACTAAAGCAAAGGTGAGGCTATGGGTAATTTCTTTAAAGGAGGGTATAAATGTGGGCGGCTGACAGCCAGTTCATTATATCAGAATCAGTTTTCATTAGGAGGGGAAGCTTTTGTGCTTATTAATTGTTTCTCTAATTGCTTTCTCTCCCTGCTACCAGGGCAGCCTGCTGTCTGCCTGAGCCTGGAGGGCAGAGTCCTGCATAACTCATCCCTGATCTGCTAACATGGGTAACTATAAATAGATGGTGTCACCTGAGAGTGGAGGAGGAAAGGGACTGTGCTTCTCAACCTCAGTCTAGTCAGCTTATGCAACAGAAGGTGACTGCTGACAATCTGTAGCTGTTAACTGAGTGGGACTATTTCCGATAGCTGAGGGCTCTGACCTGGCCAACATGAAACAAAATTCTCCATCTCTGAGCTGGAGCTGGATAAATTTGGACTAACAAGTTGACAATTATTTAAAGTGAAGTAACTAACTGCATGTTCTCCACTAAGCAGTATTTTAAAACAATGAGGAACTGCTTAACTTCAAAATCTGCTCCAACTTATGCTCCCCAAAAAATTAAAATGCCCATTTGTGAGTACAAAGGAGTCCCTTGGGAGACTGAAAGGTGATTGCAAGTGCTCCAAATGAGCCTGGGCAATTCTCACCATCGGATTTGACTCCTTAAAGTGGCAGTCATCCCTCTGATTTTAACCCTCCTCCCTTCTGCCACCAGCTGCTGCTGCCAGCATGTGGTGGGCACACTTGCCTCTGGTTCTCACAGCACAGCACAGTCACCTAAATGGGGCCACGCCCAGTTTAATTAATGTAGCTGTCATGGAGGGGGCAGTGTTGGGGCTCACATATCCCTCCTCTCGGCACCAGGGAAGCAGGAGGACCCTTGGCTTTTCCCTGCTAGGAGGCAACAGCACTTGCCTGGGAGACCCTGCCCATGCAGTGGCTAAGAGCTGGGAGGGAGGGGATGCTGCAGAGACCTTGCTGCAGGGACACACAGATAGGAGTGAAAGACGCGGAGGAAGAGCCATGTCTTCTTTGTCCCTGCTGTAACCTGAATCACTCATCTAAGCATTCAGAACCCTGCACTGCCTACAACACAATCCTCCAGGACATGGAAGTCTGCAGACAGAGAGAAGGAAGCAGAGCCAGTGTATAGAGCAATAAGAACCTTGGGGAGGTGAAGCTACAGCTCCACCCCCCTGTAAGCAGGGTGCCTGCCTGTGCAGGTACATGTTACACACAGGCACACTCACACACACCCACCTTTGCTAACAGCAGAGGCAGCCACAGAGTCCATATTTGCTAGATTTTACTTCTATATCTGCAAAAAGCAAGTTTGCTTCTGATTCCGATTCCCTGAGGTTATCGTGAAATGCCTTCAAGAGAGCAGCTCTGTCTCCTCGGCTGAGCGGGTCTTTGATGTCCAGCACTGCACTCAGATGTTCCTTCCTTTCCAAAAGGATAAGAGGACAGGTAAGTGAATTAGTAAAGGGGGAAAAAAAAGCTTGTTTCCTATCCCTCAGTTTTGCTGGATCAGACCAAAGGTTGGAAGCTGCTTTTTGATACCCTCTGGCTACCTAAAGGGGAGGTCATTGCCCAAGAGCTGCACTGGATAGAGCTGAGCTCACGGGTCCCAAGCCCAAGGCACACAGCATCCCTGTGAAGTATTGAAAATGTTCAGCTCAGGTTATTGCTATGCTGTATCAGATAAGCAGCTTTTTAGCTCAGTAGCACCTTCAAAAGTAGTAAAGTAAAAAAAGAAGTAAAAAAACCAGATGAAGCATAACAATCCCTTTGTGTTTCTTTTTATTTTTTTGCTTTGCCTACAGCAGTCCTTCCTACGGAAGTCTAGAGACTTCCCTTGCTGCAGGTTATATTATTACTGTCACGTTGAATAGGCACTGAAATATTTATCTACCACAAATTGTCTGCCCCACATTTGAAGGTATTCACACTTTCGGCCTTCACAGCATCCTGTGACAGGGAGCTCTACATTGCAATCATGTTAGGTTGGAAAAACATGGGCACAACACATCAGAACAAAAGACAGATGCAGTTAACCACAGACTTTGGAAAAAATGCAGTTAGACAAGATCTCTCCTTCCTAGTAAAAGCTGTATTTCAATTCTGTTAAGTTTCCTGTAAGAAATATAAGTGTATATTCTTGGTGAATACACCTAGAAATTTGTGAAAGTAGTTAGGTTTGGTGAAGTATTGAAGCCAAAAGCCAAGTTTTTGGAAGTTATGAAATGCCCAAGTTAAAGATATCCTTGAAACCTACATTTGACACACATGTGCCTGTACATTCTGCATTCATGTAGTACTTTTCCACAGCATTTCTGCTTTGTTGACAGGAATTTCATCCACCCTCCACCTTTACAGAAGGACATCTCCACTTGACCAGTTCATGTCTGGCAAAGATATAAACCAGGCACCAGCAAGTGCATCCAAAGGACCACTGTGCCTGGCCCAACACACTGCAAAAGTATCACAGGACTAATACTGCTGTAGATCTTCTGGCGTCAGGTAATCCTGTAAGAAAGTACAGAAGTCAAACCAATCAAAGACATTACCTGAGGTCAGGAAATTCTTTTAGAATGGGCAGAAGTGCTATTTTCATCCCCTCAGGATCAGAAGTTTGGATAAGTTCTAAAATTGCTTTTATTGGATCCTTGAAAGAATCAGCTGCAGGACCCTGAGGAGAGAAGTAATGTTGTGTTCAGGGCAGGGGAAACAGCACAGCTCGTCAAGAGCTGGACTCATGTCATACTGGGGATCTCTCTGGGTGGGTTAGGAGCTTTGCAGGAGTGTTTGTGCATGTGTAGAAGTCTGGTTTTCCCCCAGGGTAGCAGAAAAAACCTGGGGAGTAGTCACAGACTGCTTCCAGGGTGGCTGGGCAACCATCTTCAGCAGTGCAGAATCCCCTCCTGCATTTCCTTTGGCAAGGCTGGCAAATGTACCTCATTTTTCCCTAAACTGCCTGGCCTTTCAGGGCCATTTCACCCTGTGGGAAGCGATTTGCCTCTAGAGGTGAGCACAGCCCTGTGCATGATCTATGTGAAAACAAGCTTTGTTGGCCAAACATGCTGGCATTTCTGCTGCGCCAAAGCAAGCCCAGGAACAGAAGAGCAACCTTAGGGAGAGGATGAGGGACACAAATCCTCTAATAGAGAAAAAGTGGTAAACAAGGCTGGACAGTGTAAAGAATATGACATGGTTGGTAGACGCTGCATACAATCAACTTCTAATCTGAAGAACACAGGAGAAAAAAAAGTCTCAAAAAACACATAACATTTTTAGCAGAGCTGGAGAAGCAGAATGCAGATGAACCACCAAGAGAGCTTCAGGTCCTGCTCACATTTTTCATCAGTGCAGTAATGCAAATAAATTGCTTCCCTGAATTATTGATGCCACCACGTCAGCAGAGACTCTGTGACAAAGCAAACCTGGAGAACAGGCTGCCAAACTGGGGCAGGAGAAGCCCAGGTTCCCCTGATCCCCATGGGGCATTACAAACAGCAGGTCACATTCTCCATGCAGCACCTCTGCATTGAATATAAATTAAAAATAATAATAATATTTGAAGACAGCCTTCCCCTTCTCCCCCTGCACTGCAGGCACTCAGCATGTCTAGCTCAGCTCAGTGCACAAGCTATACTCAGCTCCTGAGGCACTGGTACTGTACAGCTTCATACTTGGCAAGCTCACTATTACAAAATGCTAATTAATTTGAAGGCGTCAGATTTAGTTAAGCACTACGTAGACAGGCAAGGTCAGAGGTAAACAGCCTGCAGTCTGAAGGGAAAAAAAAAAAGAGGTGTCTTGTCAGCTGTGTTTAAGTGCCTTTGACACATACTGATCTTAGGAGAAAAGCAAGGTATTTCCTAATGTGTTTTGAGAACAGAGGGGAAGGAAGAGCCCAAAGAGAAGGCAGAGCAGGGCAGGGAGCAGGTGCAGCCTGTGCAGCAACTGCATGATAAATTCAGTCTGCAGCAGAGTACATGTTTCACATGCATAACTGTGAGCCTCATGACTGACAACCAGGCTGTTCCCTGCAAAGCACTTGTGCATTTCACCTCCAAGGCTCTCACATCAAGTAAGAAAGTGCACACATTGGGGACACTGGGAAGACAGTTCTAACCACATGCAGTCTTTTTTCACCCAAGCTGAACGTAGGGTTTTAATAGATAATTACATTTCCTGTATCTCCTTTGCACTGTTCCATGCACATTATAGCCAAAACTGATGCTGAGCACAGCATTACTGGTAAACTTCAGGTTAAGATTAGAGAACCTTCCTGCTGTTCCCCATGGCTCAGTTGCTCAACGCATT
The DNA here is from genome assembly GCA_034509425.1 of Eopsaltria australis. Classification (NCBI taxonomy): domain Eukaryota; kingdom Metazoa; phylum Chordata; class Aves; order Passeriformes; family Petroicidae; genus Eopsaltria; species Eopsaltria australis. The sequence continues at coordinate 3,715,516 of JAVTVJ010000012.1, read as the reverse complement.
GATTCATCTGTGATTGATCACTCCAGGAGAGGTGGGTCTTCAGCTAAAAGCACTGGCAGCTTCCAGCTTTCCACTAATGCATTAATTATAATGGGTCTGAGAGGATTTCAGAGAAGCCTACAGATGATCATTTTAATTTCATTTTATTCTTTGGACAAGGTAAGAATTGCTGACAAATGACTTGCAAGGGACTCATCTGTGAGAAAATACATTTTCAGTCTCTAGCACTTAAATTAGGAAGTTGTGAGAATGACTCAGCATTTGTGAAATTATTAAAACCAATATAGCCAAGGGGGTTTATATGCTCTGTCACATCTGAGTCCTGTTACCAGACTGACTTTGCAGGCACTGCTGTGCTGCTCAGCTCAGCCCCTTATGAAGCACCATGCCTGGGCACTCTCAGCCTGCAACTGCTAATGAGCCATGCCAGGGACATGCAGGGCAGTGATTCTCCGACTGGACCAGCTGCAGGAGGGGACACTGCTGCCATTGCAGTCATTGCCCTTGGGTAATCAAGGGACCCATGTGACAGCCTGGTGGTATTCACAGATGCTGCGTGCAGCACTGCCAATTACACCAGATTATGAGTTGAGGCTTTTTAAAGCTTCTGAAGTTGTTTCTGCAAATAAGAAACAACCAGCACTTCTGCACAGGTTTTCTTCAGAGTTATGGCTCTGCTTTTATGCCCAATCTTCTGCAATGAGCCTTCACCTCCTAATGGTGTGAGATGTTTCCCCCTGCAGGAAGACTAGTTCCTCCCCACAACCGTCAGCAACCACAACAGCATCGGCATGTTTTTGCCATGAGGAAATGCCACAGCACAGGGAAATGGCTCAGGCAGCTATCATCCCAGCTCTGAGGGGCTGGGAGGGGCCTGTGGGGAGGGAGGAGGCTGGATGGATGAGTTGCAATGCACACCCCACGTCGAGGGAGGAGCAGCCTTTCAGGGCAATCCACAGAGCGGGTGGAGGATGTGGAGCAGCCTATTTGGTTCATCACTCCAGAGGCTCAAGGGAAAATACTGCCACCCCATGCCCTGTACCAGAGGCCTGATGGGGCAAGCTGGCAGCTTTGGAGCTGTCTCACCAGCTCAGAGGAGCTGAGCACACCTCATTCTTGTGTCAGTGGCAGCAGTGCAAAACTTGCCTCCCCCAGTCACACATTTCAAAACCATGAACTAACAGCTTCTGACAGATCAGAAGGGCTGTCAGCACATCTGAGTGCCATTTCTGTGAAGCTTGATACCCCTGTGGTAAAAACTCTTAACTTTTTTTTTTTTTGCTTTCAGAGTCTTTTCCTCTGCTGGTATTGCTCTTGATGACAGAGAGCAAAACTGTAACCATATCAAAGACTTACTAAGCACTCTTTAAAGATGGTTTGCATCATCCTATGATCCTCTTCTATCTTGTTGACAATCCTCCTCCTCTGCATAGCAGATGGTTTCCTGGGAGTGGTCAGAAGGGCCTGCATGTATTCTGTAATAATGATGGCATTGACAGCCTTGATGAGGGCCTGTTCCAGAGCAAAGACACCCAGATTAGCTTCCCTGCACTGAGCAAGGTTCAGACCACACCTGTACCAGGGCAGACAGCACATATTCTGCCCATGCAAATGGCTGTCCCATTTCTTTGCTATAGTATTAATTTAAAATGCTTGATCTAACACTTGGACTACCTCCAAGCTGTGTGTGGATGACATAAACCTTAATGATAAGTGTGGGGACCTCAAATCAAAAGCAGTGGGACCAGTTAGCTGAGCCAGAGGTCACTCACACTCCAGAGCTGCAGCAACTCTTAGCATGGCTAACAAATACATCACCTGGGGAGAGCTTGGGCTACAGACAAAGCCAGATGCAGCCTCCCTGGAGCATCCACACTTGACACAGGGCCCTAGGGCACACAGCTGTGGCTGGGCACAGAGAAATCACCTGGGCAACTCCCTCTGAGCTCCCAGTACCTGCTGAGGAACCCCAGTGCAGAGGCCATACAGTGCCCAGCAGGGACAGTGAGTGTTTCCGAGGGGAGGTGGGCTGCTGCACAGAAACCGCATTTCGTTAGCAATTGAAATCAGAGCAGTTTTAGGCTGCAGTCCAAAGGTACAGGAAATCCCCAGCTCTGTCCAAAACAGACAAAGCAAGAGACAGAGAGCTCTGGCACAGCGTTTCACCACCGAGCTGCTGCTTGCCCCAGCACTAATCTGACATAATGTCCAGTGACAGGCTTTGAAGAACAGCAGAATAGATTCTACTTTTTTCTCTTTCATTACCTTTTTTCATATTGCAAAATGTTAATTAAAATCATCACTGACAAAGAGACTGCAGACCTGGGAGTCCCGTGCTTAGGAGGACACGTGTCACACATAGCAGCAACAAATCCAGCCTGCACTAAAGAAAGGGCTTCCCAGGTACCAACCTCATTGCTGAAGAGATAGACTCAAGGGTGTTGTGAGATCCTAGACAAGTTGGTTAGGCTACTCTAAAGGTGTAAAAACCTGGGTACTTTGTGAGGTTGTTCTTTGCCAATGATCTGCATGAGACACTATGCCCTTTAAGAATCTGGACTTCTCACCCCTCTGTGTCCACTCTACATCAAAGGGATCAGTAATCCCTACAAATAAGGTTGAAGCACATTAGAAGCTGAGAAGATTTCCAGTTTTGGGTATTGGGGCAATGGTAGGATCAGAGGGAGCCCAACGTTCCCCTCTGTATTTGGGAGGTGCATTCAGTTTCCATGTTTCTTCACTTGTTGGTTTCTCTGCTGAAATTAAGAAAGGTCCCACCTGTCACTACCCAGCTGTGGTGGACAGAGATACTGGACTGAGACCAGTAGATATTTAAAAGCCCATTTGACAACAGAGAAAGCTGCAGTTTTGATTAATGTTCTAATACTGTGCCATCCAAAGGTTCAATGACTAGTTTTAGTGATTTCACAGAAACATAGAATGATTTGGGTAGGAACAGACCTTAAATATCATCTAGTTTTAACCCCCCTGGCATGGGCAGGGACACCTTCCACCAGAATAAGTTGCTTACTACCCCATCCCAGAACACTTCCAGAGGTAGGGCATCCACAGCTTCTCTGGGCACCTTCTTCCAGCATCTCACCACTCCCACAGCAAAGAACTTCCGCCTGAAATTCAATCTAAACCTACTCTCTTTTAGTTTGAATCCATTCCCCCGTGTCCTGCCACTACATGCCCTTGGGAAAAAAATCCCTCTCCGTCTTTATTATAAGATGGTTTCCTGAATAACATCTTGTTCTCGCTTTCTTACTTATTTCTTACCTCATATATATCTGTTTTCTTCTTCCCAAAGGTCAAAAAGCTTTGCTTTAAGGATTCAAGGATGTGGTCAAAACCACTGTCACACTTTTTGAAGTGGTCCTTCAGTGTTCCCTGAGGAAAAGAAACAAAGTCAAAGGGTGCACATGTAGAGACACCACACAAACAACAGACACAGATTATTGTGCCTTTACTCTTTCTGCTCTTGGAAACAGACTTCACAAACTGCAGCTTCCTGTGCCTTTATTTCAAAGAAAAGTAAAACATGAAAGAAACAATTCCAACTCAGGATGTACTCAGGATGTACTAAGTTCTTAAGCCCAAACCTGGAAGACTGAAAACCTGAACCCTAAGTCTCCTGTTCCCCCCCAGGGTCGCCTGTGCTCCCTGTCAGACTCACCCCCAGTTCCCATGCAGATGTGTGGGCCCATGGGACAGGCTGGCAATGAGCTCTGGGGAACAAAACTGCAGAGTGTAGCCAGAGTTTCTCTTGTAATTCTCCTTTTGATGCCTCCAGCGTGCCCAAGGGAGCCTGTGCAATGAGGCTGAGGATGCTCAGGGGAGCTTCCCAGGGAAATGCACAGGATTTGACACTGTTTGGAGCCTGAAATTCTGTATTTTCCAGACACAAGGGTGAAGGGTGTCTGGGCTAATAGGCTGATACTAGAAAGTGTGAAGGGAAGGGACCTTATCTCAAGGGAGGGACATATTTCTGGTCAGTCTTCTGTACATCCTGTTTACCCAGCACAGCCCTGGGCTCTGTGAGTTATCACTGTCCTGGGAAGATGCCCAAGGAATGAATAGGTACCAGGTGAAATTCAGACTTTGGGGTCTGGGTATCCATTTGTAGCACAACAGCAAACACTACAAACTAGGAAACTGCAATCCCAAAACTGGGAAAGGTGAAGTTGTCCATATACAGATTCTGACAAGGCAGAGGATAGTTCTGGGCTTGAAAGTCAAACTATGGCTTCAGCCTTTCCAAATCAGGACATGAGAGGGAAGTATATGCCAGCCATACGGCCTGAAAACAGCCAGAATTAAAATGGGTCTCCCATACCTTGACTTTAGAAGTAATGGTCTGCAGAAAATGCTCCATAATGTCATCTTCCATCCTGTCTAGAAATCCATTTACCTTAACATTCTGGCCAGTGCTGACACTGTAAATGTATGTTAGCTTATGCCAGACAGTTCTGTTAAAAAAAATAAATATGGAAAGTATTGATCAGATCAAATCATGCTATTCTCTCAGATCAAAACTCTTCCTACTGTAGCCAACACAATTGCCTGGTTAATTGAACTGACACATGCTCAGGTCCAAAGCTAGCTCAGTGACCCATATTTGCGCACCCATTAAGACACTGCCACAAGGACATGAAAGCTCAGTGCACGCAAATGCCACTTGTATCCATCCCTAGTGAGATCAGATCAGTAAAAAATTACAGTATTTTCAAAAACGAGTAAGCATGAGGCAGCCTCGACAAACAGAGTCTGGGTGAGCATCCTGTGTGCCTTTGACAACCTACAAATACAAGACAAACAATTATCTTCCATCAGAACAGTCTTCCAGTCAGCAAATCCCGGTTAAAATTATCACCAGCTTGAAACCAGACATTTTACATTCTGGAAAGGCTCAGTGTACAGCTTCATTCTCAGTAACACTGTAAAGGATTACATAAAAGAGACTCATAAATATTCAGTCTAGGATCCAGCATCAGCAACATGCAAATTCAACAAACAAAGCAGCTACCTAGGCTCAACACAAGGCTCTAATATCAAGTAATCACTGTGCCTATGTTGGATTTTGGCATTTTGCTGACTCCAGAGATCCCCGGATAACTTTACACAGAAGAAGAGAAGCAACCTTGTTTTCTCCGTTGCTGCAAGTGCTTCTGAAATTAACTCGTAGGTGCAAACATCCTCCTCCACCCTTCTGTGCGTTATTGCTTCCCTCCTTCCTAGCAACCCCAGGGAGAGCCTGGCATATTCCATGGGGTTTCATTCAGCAAAGCACTTGAGATTGCACCTACCAAGAGCACTAGCACACACATCTCAGCATAACCTTTATGAGGCTTTCCTGCTGAAGGACGATCAGGCCAGGGAAAGGAACGACATCACAACCACAGCGAGGTTAGTCAGGATGGTGTCCCCACATGTGACACAGCACTGCTGCCTGCCTCCTGCTCAGTGCAGGGAGGGGGGGATGGCTACAGCCCCTGCACCTGCAGGGCCTGGGAGCAGGCAAAAAGTGGCAGTACAGCCCTGCCAATGCAGCAGTTGATGCCCTGGCCACAGTCGCAGCCCCCATCTGAGCCTCCCTCTTGCCAGGGCAGCTCTGAAGGAGTCTTGCTGACAGCAGCTGGCTTCCTCCATGTTTAAAGGCTGGTGTGCACAGGGTTGGATGACCAGATCCAGCTGGAGGCAAGATTGGCCTCATACCAAAGCCAGGAGGAGATCAGACCAGTAGAAAACTCCTTTTGCTCCCCATGTCATGAGGCTCTGTTTTCTAACCTGAGAAGGCAGCAATTCTCCAGGATTCGTAAGCTGCTGCAGATCTGTGGGCAGCCGTCAAGCTGGAGAAAGCTTCTTACTTCATCTTCATAGCTAAAATAAAACAGGAAGAAGCACCTTTAATCTGATGTGCTCCATAACACATCTGACAGCAACAGCAAACTGAAGAAATATTCTGTGATTATTTGTGGGTTTATCTCACGGTTTCAATCTCCTAGGTGGAATCTACAGCATGACAAAGACAGTCTCAGCCCTGCCCAGCTGGCGAGGAAGAAAAACACAGGAACAGCAGGGAGAGCCCTTGTGCTGCCTGGGTACCTCTGCAGGAACCAAGAGGCAGGAGGCTGATTTGTAACACTTCCTTCTGGGAAGCAACTCAGGCTTTGCCAATAAAGCTGCAGAACAAAGTCTCAGTGTGTATGAATAACCCACAAACTCTCTCAACTGCTTTGTCAGTCTCTCAAACGGCTCCTGGACAACTCCCATTTCATAGGAACTTCCTCCTTCCATCATGTGGAGGGCCAAGGATCTTAAATCAAATCTCCCTCTGAAATACTACCTACAACCAGCAGTCCTGGCATTTTCTGCTACAGGGGATACACAGGGAGAGAAATATCCAAGGACAAAAAGCAGATGAAGGGAGTCAGAGGAAGTGGTGAGAGGCCAGATGAGAAGACATTCATCCTCCTGTGAGAACCACCTGTGAGACCGAGCAGAGCTCCCCACCCTCCCACGGAGCCAGCAGAAAGCACTGTGCCTGGGATGCACAGCCAGGGTAGGAAGGGCCAGGCCTGGGCACTGGACACACAGCTGCCCCTCTTCCCAGGTGTGTTAAATGTCTGAGCCTCTCCAGAACACACCCCAAGGCTTTATCCTGTCCCCCCTAGTTCAGATGCACTTTGTTCCCTCAGCTTTACTCCAACAACAAATACTGAGCACACAAACTGCAGTGAAGTGCTGTCTCTTGTGTAACAGCTTGATGGGAAACAGCCATCAAGATCCAGGTGAACACAGCATCACCAGCTGCTTCATCAGGATTTCTTTCTTTTGATCATTAAGAATGTCAGCTAAGGAGGAAAACAGCATCCTTCCTACCTCTCCAGGAACCTCAGGCACTCCTCCAGGCACTCAGCTTCCACCTTCTCACTCAGGCTCTCACTGACTCGCCTGGCAGTCTCTGTCTTCTCTGTTAGTATCTGCGGATTCAATGTGTGAGAGAAGAACTGGTCAAAACCATTTGTTCCCTACGCAGTGAACAGGAATACATCCCACTGCTCACCCTGCAGCAAATCCCTCTACCCTCTAAGCAACAACTTCTGCTTCAGCTTTGAGAGCCCTCAGGGAAATAAATATATTTTTCATCAGCCTGATTGTAATGCCTGACCCTACACCTTTACTACCACTGTTTTCGTTGTGGTCAGCAGGCCTGTGCTTGGGCAAAAGCCTGTCCCTGCAGATGTTCTCTGCTGGCCATGTCCAACCTGGAAGCTCAGCTCATACACAGACCTGCCATCTGCAGGAGCACCTGTGCTTCTACCTGACTCACCCTCACAGATAAATTTGGGTGCAGCCACTAAAAAGAAGGTTAGGCAGATCTAACAGAGGAGCCCTGCATGTCTGCCAGGGTCTCTACATGGGATGTCTGGAGCGGGCAGGTGTCACCTTCCAAGCCACCACCACTCACACCCAAAACAGCACTGTGTGTTAAACCCTACAGCACGTCCTGCCCCACTGACCCCAGCTGGGTGGCCCAGGTGTCTGCAGGATGTGGGCTGTGCCAGACAGCTCAAAATTCACCCCACATTGGGCAGGCTTGAGCAGGTGGCAACTTAATGCTGCCCATTAGTTGCTCCGTGGAAACAAAAGCTTGCAAGGGGAGGAGAGCCAGATGGATAAAGGGAGACAGATGGACCCATATGCTGTGCTCTCCCAGTGCTCATCAGCCAGAGACAAAGGGTGACTCACATCATGAATGGGTTTTTCCAGTGCTCATAACAGATGTAAAAGCTCACCCAAAGGGAAAAGATAAAATATGCCACCCCAAAGTGTCAGAAAACCATAGCTGATGAGTTTCCATTACATCTTGTTCATTTTCTATCTGAAGTTAAGGTGTCAGTCTGAGAAAATTGAGGCAGTGGTAATTTCATAAGGCTTTCCTATTAATCCAGGCTTTTCCATCACCCACCCTAGAGCATTCAAACCTGTCACTTGCATACACAAGAGTGAAATCACTCATGCTGAAGCATGGCCAGATGTTACAAATATGAGGACTGTGGGACTCAAACCAGGCTTTGTCCTAGTTCCTGTTAGAAAACTTTCCACTGTGAGCCAGGAACAGGCAAAAAAACAACTTGGTAACTAAAAGTCTTCCTAGCACAGGTACATCACTACTCCATTGCTCCAGCAGGTGCAGGGCAAGGAAAGGAAGAAACAGCCCCTGTTGTGAGCTCTGCATTTAGTGCCTGGGTTGGGCCAGAAAAGCCAGTGTTTGCTAGCTAAAGCTGTATCCTCACGAGGAAAACCAGCTGCTGTTGATCTGCAATGCTTCCAATGCCTGAGGTTGTCTGCCATCCCAAAGGACCATGGAGCTACTTGCCTCTCTCATGCCCTGAAATGGGCCTGCCACTGGGATGGTGGAAGCAGAGAAGAAAGATACAGTCATGGCAGCCCACACCCTGCCCCTGATCTCTACTGTCACTTGAGCCCACATGTAAACTCCAGGATTTATTTTAATCCTTCTGCAGGTCTTGATCCAAACACCCTCTGCCGACGGTGTATGCTGCTCGCAAATCAGCAGGGTGTGCTCCTGCAATGCCCTTGCAGCACTCGCCTTTGCTGTGCTCTGCAGAATCCCCTGCACTGCCTGACCCACCAGGGCAGCAGTCTCAGCAGGGACAAGCAGGGAGCAGCCTGCCTGCATTTTGCACTGCCAGACATGGGGCCCTGCCACAGCTCGGCAACTCTCCCTGCTTTTATAAAAGTGCTCTGCAGAACTCACACAGAGCAGACTGGGTCCCCTACACCACAAATTTCCTAAAGATTACATAAAGATCCAGGAGCATGTATGAAAATGCAGCTTCAGCTTGAATCAGCTCAGGCTTATCCTTAGTTTTGTAAGGGTTTTTTTTTTCTCTGTATGTATGCCCAGGACAAAAACAGGTTTGGGAGCAAACAGACACAGCTTAAGTATGGCAGTCAGCTTGCAGGCTTTTAACACATTGAGCTTAGCCTGAGACATGCAAAACTGGGTCTTGCCAAATACCCACAGACTTGTGTGCAAAAAAACGACTGCCCCAAAGTATGGGAGCTTTTCAGTTCCCCCCAGTTTACCTCAATGACTGCAGCATCTGCACAAGGGGGTTTCCCAATATCAAAGGCTTCTCTCAGCGCTTTCCCTACTTCCTTCTAAATGAGAAAAGAAAATTAAAAAGTACAGTTAAGATACAGTGGCATTCATAACAAGTTAGGTTTCCCAGCCTCTCATTATGCATTTGGACTAGATGAATTTCTGCCTCTATTTTTTGGCTGTCTCATTTAACCCAAAGCCTGGCTATTTTCCAGCTGACCTAATAACATTGTTCTGTTTTGTTCTACATTGTTTGTTTGAGTTTAAATGATTTGCAGCTTTCTTTCATCCCAGTGTCAGCTTGGGTTATCTACAGTCTTCCCTAGTTAGCTTAACTCAAATGAAGGCGCCCACACAGCAAAACAATGCTTAGACACATCTCCATGCTGCCAGCTACTGTAGCTGAGATTTTCCACCCTTCCTCTCTCCAACCAGCACCCGCAGAAACCAGCCAGCATTAATTAAAACCATTCCCTTGTTGAGCCAGGGACTTAAGAGTGCAAAGAAGAGGAGGGTTAGTGTTCAGAGCTACTGTCATGGTGAGATGGGCCCCATGGGGCTGCACAATGGGAAATTTCCCAAGACTTGGCTGGCTTATGCTAGTTTGAATGGCTGTAAAAACAAAACTAACACTGCAGAGAAAGGGCTTGTTGCTTAAAACATGATCTGACCTTTATAGAAGCTTTAAACTCAAAAGTCTGGCTTGCTTATTTATTCTTTCATTTCTGAATCTTCCTCCAAGGAATGTAAAGTCCGATCTCCCATTTTAGTCTTTGTTCTTTTCTGGCTGATGAATTAGGAAATTTGTGGCTGTCAGCTGAAGAATTTCATCAAAAGTATATTCAAAACAACTGCTCTCCCATATTCACTGAAAAGTGTTAATCAAAGACAAATAAGCAGTTGTAAACAACCCAGAAAAATTCCTTTCCTCACAAGTGCCATCACCTGACTGTGAGCAAATGTGTGAACACGATGTGCTGAGATAGCACATCCCAGCTGAGCTGCACAAACACTTCAAGCCTGCCCCCCACAATGGGACAAAGCATGGCTTAGTGAGGAACTGCAAGGCAGTTAATAACTTGTTGAGGACAGCACTTAGTTGTTTGGGATCAGATGATGTGTCTGAATTAGAAACTGTTTGCTTGTCTGTAGCTCTTGTAGTGATACCAGCACCTCTGGCACCAAAGCTCCAATGTGGAGAGGACCAAAACCTCTTATGCAATAAACAGGCCCAGTTTGCTTCTTGTTTCTTCCTGTCTGACCAAAATGTTGCAAGGTTTCAGATCCGTAGATGGTCAGTACATCTGACCTTCTCAGTCCTCCTTTTGCCCATTTGAAAAAATACAGGAATGGTGAGGAGAGGGTACAGACCCAAGCGATCCTTTGCAGGTCAGTGTAAACGAGTACGAGCATGAGCCCTGGCATCATGCTGGAAGGTCTGTCTTGCACTCTTGTCAAATTCCCCAGCACAGCAGAGATGACAGACTGACAACCCCATCAACGGCATCAGCATTTTCAGCTCATCAACTTTGCCACCTCAAAGGCACAGAGCTCCCTTGCCCCAGGTGTGTCCAGACTGAGGGGAATGATGCCTACATGCAGAGCTGACCGAGTTCCCCACACTGGAGTTTCAAAGTGGTTTTGAACCCCACGTGGCATCTGGACTCTCAGCACCTTCAGATATGCTGTCAGTTCTCACCACTGATTTCTGTTTAAAGTGCTTTTAGTTTGCACAGATATCAAGCTGCCGCACCCAGTGATAAGCCAGATTTTCATAAGCAAAGCAGACAATGGCTTATTCTAGTCAGGATCTTCTCATTCTGAAAAATTTAGTCATCCGTTGAAGTGGCAAAACACACACCATGTGATTTACTCACAATTATATATGGCAATTTTTGGGACATAACAACAGGATATTTGCTCAATAGCAACCTGCTGTATATTAGCATAATGAAGGGCTGAATTACCCTAGAAGCAGAAATAGAGGGATAAAGCAGGTTTTATAAGCTGTGCCACTGAGCTAAAGAGACACCCATAAATTTTCCATGTGGAGTCAGCTTATGTCCACTCAAGCTCATTGGCTTGAATCTGGAGCTGGTCCCAAGCTGGCCAGGTTTGAAGCAAGCTGAGGCAATGCTGTGCTAGACCGTCCAGCACTTCCAGCTCTGTGCTCTCTGTACAATGCAGCACCACACAGAGTCACAATGCTTCAGGATCCAAAGTGGCATGAAAACTTGGGGCAGCATGGCACAAAAGCTCATAACCACTGCCAGATTGAGGTGAGCCTGCTCAGCACCGGGTGCATCAGGAAAGCAGAAAGCCCATGGTTAAGCAAAAGCTTTCTTGAGCTATTACATTGGAGGGAACTAAAAAAAAAACAAACTTAGATTTCCCATCACTGTTAGTCAGCATCTTTGAGGGCTTGCCAATGGCTCAATGACTTGCTGTAGGATAACCTCAGTGGCACTACCCTGAGTTAAGTTACTTCCTTCATTGAAGCAAATGCTAAAAAAAGAGCTTGAAAACATGTGGTCTTCCCCAGGGTAATGATTAGAAACAGCCCATAAAGATACTTAAACATTGAAACCAGTAGGCTTTAAGCATATTGTCACCAGCTGGCACTTCTACTCCCATGTTTGTGACTACCTTCATGTTCTCCTTCAGGGAATAAGTCTTGAGGAAAATCTCTGCAATTTAGAGTACTTTCCCTGGGATGATTCAGCAGTTTGCCATGGAATTTCCCCTCCTCTGCTCCCCAGGGGCTGGTGGAAATGGAAAGCAAGAGATCTAAGTGTGGTAACTCCTGCTGCTGCATTTCAGCTTTAGCTGAATAAAAGAGGCCCTGCTGAGTTTTCCAAATAATGTGGTTTCCTCTGAAACTCCCTGTTGCTACCACACATCTTCTCTGCTTCATTTGTATTCCACATGTCTCAACAGAGCTCTTCAAAGGAGGAGCTTTGCTGAGAAAAGAGAGATGCTGCAGCCCCAGGGCTGGGGTCACCTGTGGGATCACAAGGCAGGATCCTCTGCAGAGGGCCGCTGGGTGGGCACTAGGCTGCCCATTTTCTTGTGCTGAGCTCTGGAAATAATCTTTGACCTCAGCAGTGTCAGTCCAGCAGGCTGGATAGGACTGTGAGGGGTCCACACACAGACAAACTTAGCAGCCTCAATATCCTGCACAGCTGAGACCAAGGGGCTGTAAAAAAAACCCCAACTGTTGCACACGATGGGATCATTAACAGATGGAGAGAAGATGAACAACATCTTCAAATGGCCCTCAATGAGGAAGTGGGTTTCACCCATAGTCTCCCTTTCCTCCAGACAAATGGGCTTCTAAACAGAGCAGATTGCAGCTCTCTGAACATACAGCAGGGGGATGAAGAGATATTTGCAAATGTCCCAGAATTTCCTTGCTAAGGAGCAAGGACAGGGCAGCATCCCTTTGGCAGCAGACGTTCGTGAATCTTTACACCTGGGCTCTGCAATGAAACTTGGTCAAGATGGAGACCTTGGGGCTCACACGTGCCTCAGCAGAGCTGGCTATTTAACAAGGACACCTCTTAATTTAAAACCATGGGAATAAAATAAGCAGAGTGGGGTAAAACTCCTCGGTTCTTACCCGTGCGATTGCAAGTAACTTTTCCTCAATCTTCAAAAGAATCCACAGGAGGCACTGTGCACCGAGGGAGAGGCTGTGCTGGGGGACGTGCCCGGGTCTCACACATGCCTGGCTGCCACTGTGTAAAGAAACAAGAGCTCAGCCAGAGGGGCAGCTTCCCCCGGGTCCACAGCATCGCCTGCCTGGCGCCCCCTGCTCGGCACCACGGCCTCACACTGAGCAAACAGAGTGCCCTGCAAGGACCCAGCAATGTTTGCCACGCTTGGGCAGCCACAGCACAGCAAACGATCCTTGCAATGGCCTTTTGCCAGCTATTCTTTTGTGCTGTTTCTTTTCCTTCTTCCTACATTTGCTACCCAAGTTAAGCTTTTGTTGTTTCCCTCCCTCTCACTGCTGCTGCTCAGTTCCTTCTTAGGCCTGGGGAGAGTCTCCCAAGCAGTCTTACGTGAGTGCACAATTTTGCAAGTGCCACACATTCTCTCTGAATGGAATAAAAAGCAGCTATATACCAAGACAGCTGCATCTATGCATGAGCTTTCATAGAGGTTGTAACTGTATTTAGAGAGGAAAAATCAAATGCTGAAGCCTGGAATCTCTGCTCTTCTCATTTATACTTTTTTCACTACCACCTGACTAATATAGTCACTGATCTTACTTGTTTGGGGATTTTTTCTTGAAGGAATTCTGCATTTATATAATTTTTTTTCCTATATTTGAATTTTTTATATAATTAAATTACATAATTTTTCACCTCCAATTTTATTAAAGTTTTCAAAATTTCATCAATCCATTACTCCAGAGTTTTACCATTTTGAAAGCAGCAGTAAAAGGAATGCCCCCTGACCACACCTACCACGTGCCTGATGACGGCTAGTGTGTACTCACCACACTGCTTCCCTCCTTCAGGAACTGGCTGGGGAAGAGCCCACCTGATGAGCTGCTTACGAGCTAATCAAGGGTTTATAAGTGTAATTAACACAAGGAACAGAGAAGCTGTAAGCTTAGATGAAAGTAATCAAATAATCCAAAAAGGCTGAGAACTATTAGGGTATAAGTAGGTTGGAGCTGCCAACTAGCAATTAAATCATGGACACAGAGAATCAAACGCCTCATCCACCATAAAAAAAGAAATCACAAGAAAGTTTCAGGCTTTGATGACACCCACAGGCTTTGAATTCACATTGGACCAAAGGGTCCCATGTATGCCACTCTTCAGGGGGAAAGCCATATCTGCTTCCTCAAACTTGGGCAGGAATTTAATGATCTGTTACATGTTTTTCCTGTGATCTGAACACTAATGAAGGAAATATGGAAACAATTGGGAAAACTACAACCCAGATAAAACAGTATGAGAACCAAGGGCAGCACCATGCTGACATAAAGGCAAGGGAAACTTACTCTGGGGTAATTGGAGTATCACGGACCTTGCTAAAAAAGCCTTCATGCGAGGAAAGAAATTGTTCAAGAAAGCAGAAAACTGTGCATGTCCAACAGGAGTCCAGCAGAGAAGAACCTGCCCACCACAGGTAAACCCCTGAATCTGGTATTAAGGACTTAGAAGGAGGCAGTAGTGCAATTAAAAAAGGCTCTGATTCTGAGAGCACAGAAGATAAAAGAGGCAGTGGGCAAACCTAAACTCAGCAAGAGTCATGATTATCACTGTGTTATCAGGAAGCAGGGACTATTCTCAGAAACAAAAAATAGAGACATAGAAAAAATGTAGGAAAAAAGTGCCTCAGACATACCTTTTGTACATTTTAATGCTCCATTCGTAAATTAAAAGACATTGGCTGAAGCTGAAACAGTTACTGGCAGTAAGTGTGGAAAGGTGAGAACACAGAGAGGCATGACAGCAGCGGGCATAGGTGGTGAGCAGTCCTGCTTCCTTGAAGACATCACTTCTGTGCTCCAGGCTAGGAAGAAATGTTGTTTCCAGATGACTCAGGTGCTGCTTTAGTGCAGTCTCATCTGTGTTAGTAGAGGAACCAAACAGGGAAATCTGACTGGTCATGTACTGTATTAGTTTTTCCTCCAGATCTTTTCTCCAAAAGTTTGGACTCCAAGTGGAAACAGACTCCACCTCTAGGCCATTGCCAAGCCGCTCTGCTTCCTTCTGCTTCTCCCACCTCAGTGATTTCCCCACTGACTGCAATGGCTCCAGGAGCATCCCATCACTTCCACCGAGTGCTTCTCCCACTACAGTCCACATTCGTTCAGCCAGCAGCACATAAAGTGATTCAGACTTTCCCACACCATCATTTCCAGAATGCTCCAGATCATTAATCTGATCACAAGCTTCCAAAAATTTTCCTTGCTCAATGAATCTGCAGATGGTTTCCTCTGCAAAAGAATAAGAATGCAAGTTGCTGTTTGTTCACTTGTCTATAGGACCCATCACTTTAATAGCCAAGTTATGGAGTATCTAGTTTATATGTATCCCAAAATTCCTCAGCATCCACTCAAGAGCAGTCCACTTAAGGTATAGCATTAGCATCTCTCAGCTTACTCAGGGCAAGCACTTTTTTGTTTCTAAATTTCTTTCATCCTTTCCCCTCCAGGTTAGCCAAGCCTTCAGATTAGTTTGCAGCTTTCTGCCATCATTCCAGAGACCTCCTCATGTGAGCAATGAAGGTTCATTAATTACAATATTTCCTTAAGAAATGTACCTTCCATCCAGAAGAAAAGCATTAAAGAAAGGACATCTCCTGAACAAGCCAACAGCTGAAAGTCAAGCCTGCTTCCTCTACAGAAACCCTGGCAGGACCAGAGTGCTGCAAGCTCCCTTGGAAGTAAGATTTTCAGTGCCTTACCTAGCACATCCAACCAACAAATAAGAGTTAAATGTACTCTCACAACAGCTGGACAGAGCTGCAGTGTTTTTTCCATGTGTTTTATAAATTACAAGATTGAGCAACTAAGGGTTAAGGTTTATCCAAAGGTATCTGGAGCAGAGCCCAGAGGACAAATCAAACTTGATGAGAAGTCAGGGAAAGTTAAGTAAAGCCAGAAGCAGTGGGACTTAAATAATTCAGGATACAACTTTGGGTGTAGAGTGAATAATGAAAGAGTATAAGCTTCCACTATGTTTTGCCTGTATCCTTCCTACCTTTGCTCTATGAAAACATCTCATATGTGTAGTAAGAATTAAACCAAATGGGATTGGAGGGAGGAACATGGCATGAAATGGAGAAGGGTTGGTGCAAGGATCTTCAGCAAAGCAATTGGCATGTTATTCAGAAGGGGTCTACAGGCTGGACCCATCTTGCCTCGATATGTGCAACACATAGGAAATGTTTAATTGGCACAACTAGCCCGTGTACAACGCACCTCCCCCTCCCATCTGTGGAGGAACAGCACAGTCACATGGATGGGGTGTCAGTCACACGTACATCGTCTTTCTCACAAGACACATCAGGAGTCTTTGCAGAGATAAAAATAAGAACAGTAAAGAGAAACACTTGTGAGGCAAATGAAAAGTGAAATACAGAACTGTCCAGAGTAGCAAGTGTACAGCTCAGAAGGGACAAGAATTCAGGTGAAGGATGGGGAGGAGGAGAGTGGAAAGCACCTAATCCAGAAGCTAATGAAAAACAAGAACCTGCGGGGCTGGGAGGGGCAGAGAAGATCCAGGCCTGGACCCAGAGATAAGTTCAAGGTTACCTGCAGGCGTCCCTCTCTCCACTCCTTTCCTGCTGGTTGGCCTCTTCAGCAAATTCCCATCCTCAGCACCAGCCTTCTCCACCGTCTCCTTCCCACCAGCCACAGTCTTCAGCAATTTGCCTGCCAAGGTTTTCAATTTCCCTTTCGTCTTTGCTTCCTGCTTCTTTCTCTCCTCATGTGTGGCCTTGGGCAGTATTCTTGCATTTTCCCCAGCCATTTTCTCCCCCTTCTTGTTGCCTCCTCCCACAAAGGCTGCCCAGGAGCACTTTGTCTTCCTCATGATCCAAGCAGATTCAGGTGCTTTCTGTCCAGCTGGGAATACTGGCAGAAGAAAGCATGAGAAGCACTTCTATACAAAGTAATCTTAGTGTCTAAATCCCAGAGAAGTTCTCTCTTCTCTTGATTTATTTTTTTTTTCTGTGCAGCTACAGGCTTCAGCTGCCTTTGAAAAAGTCTAACCTGGTTCCTGTCTGTGCCAAGTGAGGACACTTTTATAGGCTTCCAGCCCTCTTATGTAATCCTTCCCTCTATCTGGGTAAATAATGTCACAAACCTCATACATAATCTAACCACAACCACGGGGGGAAAACCAGGGGAATTTTTCGCATTTTCTAACCCATTAAAATATCTTGAAGCCAGTTCTCTTGATGACAATCCTATCAGTTTAAGGGAGTTGATTAGTAATAGTTTCTATGAAGCACGCATCCTTTTCCACCCACCCCGCACGCCCAGGCTGCACCTGAGTTTTTCTTTGGCAGGGAGATCACAACTGGGTTTGGAGCTAAGTTTTCCCTCACCTCCCAGCAAGCCTAGTGCTAGCCACCAGGGATGTAAAAGCCCAGAGAATGGGGCTTTTACAAGGAAATGGTTTCCATGTTTTAATAACACCATTCAGAGGAGATAGGTGTGATCTCAGCCTTCTGGAATGTGCAATATTCCAGCAACTATGTACACTACTAAGTATTATTTTAAATTTATATACACACACATGGATATAAATGGCATAGCATTGCAGCAATCCACCATATACGTGTGTGTGTGTGTGTGTGTGTGTGTGTCCACATCTGTATGGCCACGTATGGATCAGTTCACTAATCAATGTGAATCCACAAGTGAAGAAAAATGAGATGTGTGTCTGCTTAGCACGAGGTCCACGTTGGGCTGCTAAAGGTTCTGACTATAAGCCACGGAAAAAATTCCTCCACAGAAAGTATCCTTTAAATCCAGGAGCTTGCATTTAAAAGAGATTTTTTTAAAGTCCCTACACTGCTGTGAGAACTTGGACAGAAGTTGAAATGCTGTCCTTACCACGCCCTCCTTGCAAGAGAATTACAAATTGAGTTTAATTCCGTTATTATAAAGATTAAATCAAGAGCTTGAGGATTTTCATCAGCTGGGGACAGTTTGTATTAATCATTACAAGCTGTATTGATTCAAAACTATACACTATGCAACAATGTTTTTGGGGGTATGAGTTTAAGGGGTGATTTTTCCACACATCATCTAGGTTGTTCCAATTATGTTAATTCATATTTCTGGGTTTCATGCCTGCAGTTTCTGCCAAGATTTTCTACATTTTCATGATAGTAGAATTCCACTAGTTTCCTACTTGGAAACCAAGTAAATGTTATGTTGTTCTGGCTCTTTTATCAGTGCTTAATTCCACCAGCATGTTATCACAAAGCCATTTGATTCATTACTAACAATAGGGAGGAGGAAATAAATACATCTCATTTGGAAAGAGAAACAGAAATTCCAGCAGTGGTCACACATTTGAGCCGCTGCCAGTAGGAAATACTGAGGTTGCAAAATACAGTGTTTTCCCAGCTTGTGAATAAAGTTGAAAATTGAAAGGCTTTATACACATTCCATTCTGACCTTTTTTTTTAGTTGGCTGAAGTAAAAATGTTTCATTTGGAATGTTATAGCTGCACAGTATATGAATACAAGATGGAGTTAGAGGGTCAATACTGAGAGAAGCATTCCAGGCGTGCTGAAACCCTTCAGCAATATTTTCCCATGAAAATTCCAACACAATATGTTTATGTTTCACTTCATCAGCATTTTTCCAACAAGCCTGTCTCTAACAAAAACCATTTCCCTAGACTTCTCTGTAGAAGGAAATTGTATGTCAAAGTGCCAGTCCTGAAGGCAAGATTCTCTGCAGTACACAGACTTTGAACACACTTACAATTGCAGATCATGCCCTAAACTGTGGTAACATGATTTATGGGAATTGCTGTGTTTTCCCAGAAAGCTTCTTCCAAGGGAATACAATACAAGCCTGTGGAAAGTGTGGAGTGACTGCAGAGATGGACAGACATCCTGAGGCTGTGACCAACTCCTACTCCATGGACCAATTGACCCACTCAATCAAGGGAACGTCAGACACTCCCCAAGATGAGAGTGCCCTCAGGGCACAGCCCACCCGAGTAGGGCAGCACCAACAACCCAGATGGCTCCTCTGTCCTGCCTTCCTCTCTCTCACAAACCAGGGCAAGCAGTGTGTGTAGGCAGAGCAGGCCATGGCCCCCAGAGCAGGCAGCCAGGAGCACCCTGCAAAGAAGACAGCAGGATGGGGATGGTCAGTCTACCAAGGGTGCTGAGCCCAGCAGCAGCAGGAGGTGATGCCCCAGCAGAGTGGCAATCCATCGTCACCCAGTCTGCACTGCCTGCCCAAAATTGCTTCGGGCTGAAGGATGTTGTCACTGAGGGGAATGCACGCTTGCAAGAGGGAACATGTCACAAAGGAAATGCTCAAAGGCCACCAGCAGCCTGCTTTCCTGGGCCTGTGTGCCTTAACAGCACATGCAGGGTGTACAGGTCTCTCTCCTCTGTCTCTAATGCTATGTTACTGCTCAGGCTAAAATTCTGCAGTTAAAACACAGGGATGATTTGAGTCTCTAGGATCATCATCTCACGCAGTGCTCCCATGGATAGTGTTATGCTGAGACAGGCAAAGCTCACAGAGAAGCTACACCTTTACAGAACAGAGATTTTTCACAAAGAGTTTACATAATACGAAGGGGATTGTTTCCTGCCCAAACCCATTGTTTTGGGCAGAGGAACTGGGGCACAGCTATATTTTATCTGCTCCTTTGATGGGCTCCTGAGCTGCTCACCCAAGGGGAGCCATTCCAAGGAAAGAAGGGCAATAGGAAACCACAGGGACACAGGACCAAGAACAAGAACAGTTCTGCTTCTGAACAAACTCCTTTGTCAGGTGTACCAAATGACTTTCTTCCTCCTCCAAAGCCATTTCTTGGAAGCCAGCCCTCTCCTTCTTCCTGGTGTTTCAATGCCTCCATTTATCCACAGTGGGATGTTCTTTAGCAGAGTCATTCTCCCTGCTGTGACCCTTGCTATGCTTACTGTGAAAGAGGAGCAATTTGTCTCCTAGGAACATCCCCAGCATTCAGGAGTTTCCCTCATTGCCTGGAGCTCCTGGAAAAGTCCACAGCCTCCCCACATCACTGAGACTCTGTTTTCCTATCTCAGAAAAACTGTAACTCCTTTGTTTTTGGGATTTTCCATTAAACAAGAGAATATCCTGGATAAATTTTTATATTGTTTCCCTGTTGACTTAACTCTTTATCTTGCTGTTTCCCATTTCTTCTGCCTGTATAGATAAATTCTCTTCATAACAAGTGGATTGTGTGCCTGACTTGAACAATAGCTGTTTGGTCTGGATGCTAATTGGATGAAGTCAGACTATTAGCACTACAAATTAAATGACTTTGCAAGGGTCCAATTACATTAATATTCCAATTCCAGCAATGCAGTGATGCCCCTGCTTGCTTTGCAGGGACACTACACGAACACAGTCAGGCATGAACAACAGAAACTTTGTGCTCAGTAGCATCTGTTACATGAAACACACTTGGTCCTAACAGATCCAGGCAGATCTGCAGTATCCGGAGAGAGAGGTTTTTCACCTCCTTCTTTTGTTTCCAGAACATGCTGGTACTTTCCACCACTTTGAACCAAAGGTATGAAACATGGCAGAAAGGAATATTAATTGTGATGATAAAACATGCAGAGTATGGCACAGAAAGATGCTGGCTCCCTAGGATATAAATCCATGCAAAACAAACAAACCAACAAAAAACAAAACAAAAGCACCTTCCCCTCACATTTGACATTGCAGATGGCACTGCCATCACAGTCATATGCAGGAGGTGACTTTGTCTGTTGTGCACAGTTAGATGTTTTTCATCCTGTGGAAAGAATATATTAATTCTTATTTCCTCAATTAACTCAATTTCCTAAGGAGACAAGCCAGACATTGTGTGTATCTCTGTATTCATGTGATCCCCTGCCCTAATGCACAAGAGGGGATTTTAAGTCAGTTTTAACCAATTTTAAAGCCAGTTTTAACCAAACTACACAGAAGTGTAGTACATCATTACACACTTCATAAATATACATGTCTGAGGAGAGGACAGACCTTCACTGCCCCTGCTAAGGAAGAGAACACAGCATGAATTCGGCCTTTATTTCACATCAGAGACTCCACCTGGCAGCGCAGTCTGAAGGTACACAAACATGGTTTCCTTGCCTCTGTTGCTCACCAAATCCCCTGTACTCTCCAGATAACCTGTGTGTGTTTGTGTGTGTGCAAGAGCAAATAAAGCAGCAGAAATATTTAACACAGGCAGCCTCTCCTACAGCAACAGATGAAACAAAGGTGCTTCCCTACAGTGACTCCTGGCCCCAGGCTGCAACCTCCCACCTCCTGAGATTTGTGCTACCCCAAATAGGCCACAGATTTTGGAGCAAAGGGGAAAAGAAGGAAGTTTCTTCCTTTCTCTTCCTGAGTGTGTTTGCTTGAGTAGCTTTTCTCTGCTCAGTCACTGGTTTTTATCCCATTTTGAAGAAGACTTCTGAGACTTCTGTGCTTCTCTGGGTTTGTCTGAAACTGGAGCAATTTGGTTTATGAGGATACGACAGGCAGATGGATTGACAGAGATTCTGCATGATCCCAGCACTTTCAGCAACCACACTAAAGTCCTAAGGACAAGTTCCCCAAAGAGTTGGATACTGCTCCTTCCCCTGCCCTGAACACTGAAACAAAACATTGGATGTAATATAAAATTTTGCACTGCCTCTATTTTCCCTCTGATTGTGAGGACCCCATTTTGAACTGACCTCAATTTTTGCTTAATTAGTAACCTACTTTGCTGTTCCTTTAGAACATTTTTAGCTAATTCCTGGGGATTTTGCCTAATTCTGTTTTTTCTTTTCAGCATGAAACGAGCATTGCTTTAAGGAAGATGCTTCCCCTTTTGATAACAATGGCAATAGCAATAATAATAAATAAATAAAACACACAATCCCCAAAATTTTAAAGATGAACTGTAGAGAGTCAAGCAGTAGAGGTGTTTGAAGTGGCCCTATAATTCCTTGCATTGAGAATATCTTAATCCACATAGTAAGAGAAGACTAAAGCAATACTTTTTGGAGCAGCAATTTAGTCTTCAGGAAAGTTTTCTGCCATATGAAACACCACAGTTCTGCAGGCTGCCAGTCTGGTCAAGTCATAGAAAAGCAGTCACCCAGCAGCTTAGTTTGTAATCTTATGAGCTATCTGAAGTTTATCCAAGGAAGGCTCCAAGGGCAGCTTTGCCAGTGGAAATCTACAACTTAAATGCTGCTTGGTCTCCTAGGAATGGAAAGGGCTTTTTAAGAAAATAAATCATGGGTATTTTTTGCTAGTGTGCTGAAGAATGCATTACCTCAACCACTACCATGCCTCATTTCAAGATGATCCACGTTTTTATCCAGAGGGGGTTTTTAGGGAAAGTTTGTGTTATGAATATTCCATCCACATTTGGACAGAAAAGCCTAAAATATTGAGTCTCTTCATTTGCCTTAGATGGACAGGATTCCTCTGTGCATTTTTACATCAATTCTTTCCAGCAGTAAGAACTTTAGGTTCAACTTCACAGGAAACTTCCTACACACATCTGTACCCACAGCCCTACATAGAGCAGCATATGCAGAGATTTGGGACTGAAAATCCACATGACATCATTTACATGCTTTTTCTGCTTCCACAAGAGGCCAGTGATTGTGTAAATTCCAGTCTTCAGTGTTTCACCCCCAGTGCACTGACATGGCTCCACAGGCACATCTGCCACACACCATCTGGAGGCTAAAAATCATAACTACAGATCAGCTGCCAGGACACCCCGAGACCTCTGACAGGAGCCAGGCAGATTTCAATATTAACAAAACATCAAAACTCAACTGTTTCTCCCCTCAAGATTCACTGCAAGTGTGTCTGTCTACAAACTAAGGCACCATGCACTTGCATTGTCAAAGAAGCTATTAGATAGGGCATATTGATATATTAATATATTTAAATAAATATATTATTATTTATTAGCACATGGCCATATTAAAATGTAAAGTAGTAATATATCAATATATTAATACATTTACTAATATGGTGTGGGGTATTTTAACAACACAACTCAGGGCCCATATCCTCATGGTTTAACAGGTTATTTGGGAGAGGAGATAGAAGAAAAGACATCAGCTTTTGTACGGACACTTAATCCTCAGAAATGCTCAGCACCAAACATCCCCTGTTGTCATTTCTGGACAACGTGAGCAAGAACTCATTTCACCCAATGTGAGCAGGAGCCCGGTTTAGCCACTAGCCCTGGTAAAGCTCAGGATATCCAAGAAGATGTCAAATCACAGCTAAAAGGTCAGTTTTGAAAGATTTTTGCAATCTTAGCACTACAGCTAGCTAGCTACAGTGAGGGACTTGCTACAGCAAGAGTCACCCAAAAGGGTCCTGGGAGAGAGCTAATCATCCTCTGAAATTACTACCAAAAAATACCCAGGGGAGGAACTCTTCATGAGCACAAAGAGAAACATTAAATTTTTATTAGCATCAGTTCAGGCTGAATAAAGGAGACTTCCCAAACACATGGTGATAAAACATTTACACCACATCACTGGGTTTTCTTCCAAAACCAGAAGAGCATTTAGAAGAGAAATGGCACCAGAAAATTCAGCACTGTTTCATGATGTGGAAGCTGCCTGAGAGTCTTCAACATTTTCAGACCCATTCCTGTCTTACAGGAATGAAAGAAATACCAAGAAAACACGAGGTGAGCAAAACCTGGGGAGGGGAGCATCAGGAGCAGGCAAGGTAAAGGAAAGGGAAGAGTATTTGTAACGCATTCATCTTTTGTCAGTATTAGGATGTATCTCGTCTTTCCATTACTTCCCACGTCTCAGCAGAGTGGAGGGAGTGCTATATAAAGATCCAGAGACACTACCCCAGCTCCTGAGAGCTGCACAGCACCAACTGCTAGCACGCTGGCACTGTTCCTCTGCCGCCTCCTTCACAGCCACTCTGCCACCTTCATTGCTCACAGAAAGATTCTCCCTGCAACAGAGGAAGATGTGGTCCTCCAGGAACCAAAATTAGATTGACTTGTAAGGATGTTTCTAAATTACCAAGCAAATTAAAAAAGGAATCACTATTTTTTTTCCCTATTGTGAAGGAGCACATTATCTGCACTGTTACGACCTTAGATCTCCACGTGTTATTTACTGCCTGTCAAGAGCCAAGACTCCTGAAAATTAATAAAAACAGAGCATTAAGGCCACATCAGAATGAAGTATTTAAATAACTGACAAATTCCTTTTGTTTCAAAGAGAGTATTCAACCTCTTAACTGTAAACATCTGTTTGGTGAGCAGGAAGGAGTGGTGCAGAGTGGTGTTTGTATGCTCCATGACTACACGACAATAAATGCCTTGGAGTCAATAACCTCTGAAAATCACACAAACTGCAAACCAAGTTAATACAGCTGATCATGGCACAGCACAGAATCACTGGATTTTCAGGCAACTGTCCTGAAGCTTGTCTGTTTGAATAAATGGGTCATTAAAGGTATTTTCTGCACAAGGTTTTTATGTGGAACTTCCAAGCCCAATAATGGCTATATGTTCACTGATGTCTCCATGGCTGTTACCCCACTCTTCACAGTTCAGTATACCTTATACGTGTGGGCAAAACATGTGAAATGGCAGCAAAAATTAAAGTTTTCATGCTCAAAACCTGTTTTACATCAGGAAAAAGATGACCACACTGATTTTGTTGATGAGGACAAGAAGATGAACTGGGCACTCCCTAGCCCTGATTCCTATTAACCTTACCATGGGTTGCAATTTAGTCTACACAAAAGCAAGGTCAAAGAGCTGTAAAATATCTTTTGGATAAAAATGTCCACAAATCACACTTTGTAAAAGTGGGACCTGAGTCCTTCATGTCTGCAACTCCCTTTCCCTACCCTTTGCATATGTAATAAAATGGAGAAAAAGCATATTAACATTTTTTTTCCTCTTCCTTTCCAGTCTCAAGGAGCCATCACACCCAGATAAATCAGGAACTCCAAGTTGGACTGTAATTTTATATAAAATAT
Source organism: Eopsaltria australis (assembly GCA_034509425.1). Taxonomy (NCBI): domain Eukaryota; kingdom Metazoa; phylum Chordata; class Aves; order Passeriformes; family Petroicidae; genus Eopsaltria; species Eopsaltria australis. Next base: position 3,690,655 of record JAVTVJ010000012.1, on the reverse strand, counting down.
GTAATACAATAGATCTTCTGCAGTGCTACTAGTTTCAAGAAGAAGCAGATGCACCTTGTGATTATTAACTTATTCTAGCATTTTTGAAAGGAAGAGATGGGGAGAGATATTGATATGTATGGTAGGTACTGACTAATATTTAAAACCTTTGGCATTACCATATGTTCCTGGAAATAACTGCCAGTGCTATTAGTTGCTGTCATTGATGGCAGCATGTAAATGACTATCTAATCTGCATATACAATTAAATAATTAGATGCCATATGTAAGAGCAGTTATTTATAGATGCGAAATCAGAGAAAAAGCTCAAACTCCATTTTTATAATATATGTTCTCACAAATCAGCTCCTCTTGACCATAGATACAGATCTTCATTGCTGAGTACCCTATCTTAGGTTAAAAAAATTAATTAAAATCACAATTAATACCTCAGAGTATTGATTTTCCCCTGTGATGCACTGATTCAGTAATGCTTGCATCGAGCCTGCTGGCAGGATGTTAAAGCTGCTGTCCACAAAATGCCTGTCAACTTCTAGAGCTCACTATGAACAAAACAAGCCAGGGAAAAACCCATCCCGCTGAAGGTCCATCCCCTGCATTCAATGAAGGCTTGATCTATTCTTATGAGCAGCTGACCTAGATTCTCTGCTTGAATGAGAACATTTCCCAGCATCAAGGCTGCTCAGAGTCAGAAATTCATGTATTGGTTATCATGAGAGATAGGGGAAAAAAAGGAAAAGGATATAATCTTAAAGGAAAGCAATGGTATCTGTTTGCCTCAACTTTATCCATATCCCCACAGAGTACTCCCTGACACACCTCTGCTCTCATTTCAGTCTGGAAAGGGCTACAGCCCTCATTACAGCACACATGCCAGGCCATGGCTCCGTGGAGAGGCTGAGATGTGCCAAAGCTGTGGAGGACACGGCTGCAAGGCGGGGTGGCCAGCTTGCTGCTCCGGAGCCACCTGCAGCTTCCCAGCAGCTCGGAGGCAGCTCCTGCCGGCAGCGAGGCTGTGCTGGATCAGGGACTGCTGCTTCACAGCACGCTGAGAGGAAATGAGCCAGCGAGGGCTGCTGAGCCCACACTGCCAGGCTGCGGTGGGATCCAGCTGCAGACTCAGCACATCCATCACCCCTGGAGTGAGGGAGGCCTCAATAAGGCAATGCCAGGACCTGCTGGTGAGCCGTGCAGGACACTTCTCCCTCTGTTAGTTCTCCAGCACATGGGAAGAGCCTCCTGTGGCACTCAATAATGTAAAGGTAGTGGTAGGCTCAGAGGGACAGAAAGATGGGTGTCAGACCTGGGGAAAGGACCTGAAAATCCAGCCTCTGCTGCTGAACCACTTTGCCCTCATTCCCTGAGATCCTATCAGGCCCCTCAACATGCCTGCCTCAGTAATCTTGCATATTAACCAATAATACTCAAAAGGCCAGTGACCTCTGAGGGTGATTTCCAGGAAATCCAAGGGTGTCCATCACTGTGAGGGATGCTACCTTGATACTAGCCCTTGATGGCAGCTGTCACTGTTGTCACTGATGCGGAACTGCCCACAGAGAACAGTTCCAGGTCCAGGCCAGGACCTGAATAACATCCACTCAGAAGGGATGAGAAGGATCTGGCAGACAGGGATGACTCTCTCATATACCTCAAGGTACAGATTTTGCCCTGGGGCTGTGCTGCTGTGCAGCACATACTGAGTCTTTAGGGTGTACAGGAGCTGGGCAGTCAAAGGTCATTTCCTTCAATACCAAAAACGTTTCAATCTGTGCCACCGACAAAGAAAGCTAAACTCATGTACGCAAATTCAGGTTCACAGATCACAGAGATATTCTGCCCATTCTCCAGACACAAACATCCCAGATTGAGGCTGCAGAAGAGGATTTCTGCTCATGTGGACCCTCACTGACTGCACCACATAGCTGCAACTTACACATCCAACCCACACAGAAGGCAAGAGACTGCTGTGGGCCATGCTGCCAGTCAACATTCCCCCAGCCCCTCTCCTCTGAAACCTCCACAGGGGCCACCAAGAATCACAGAATCAAGGAATGTGCTGAGTTGGAAGGGACCCACAAGGAACATGCTCCAAGGAGTCCAGCTCCTGGTCCTGCACAGGACATCCCCAAGAGTCACACCATGTGCCTGGTACTATTGTCCGAAGAAGAGACTATAAGAGCTCTCTCACCTCTCAATTCAGAACTGGTTCAGCAAACGCAAATACTCTATCAGGCAATGGGTTTTCCTCACCAGCTTTTTTTTTTTTTGCACGTGGGCAACATGCAAACTAGGTCAGTATTATTCCTACCAAAACACTTGCTATGGGTGTTATTTTTAGAAAAGCATGTGATTGTCTGACTTTTATTTATGAGCACACAGAAAGATCCACTGTATATTTTCCTGTCTGTCTTGTTTGGGGTGGTTTGTTTTTTCAGTTCTTTGGGTAGGTTGCTGAGGTCTTGGACCTCTTTTCAAAAGGCAAATTCAGACTGTCAAGAGACCTTGCAGGTCACATGCCTTAGCAGACAGTGAAACAAAGCACAGGCAGCAGTGAGCAAATCAAACCAGACAAGAGCACAGAGAGAATATGAAAAAGCAAGACAATGACACAGGTAACAAGGGATGAGGATATGGAGCAGAAAAGATGCCAGGGATTACGTGAGATGGGGAATCAGGCAAAATTGGAAGGCTAGTAGAAAACACCTATCTTCACAACTATCCTCAGGAGGAGAGCCCAGTTCAGTGAACAGAAAACTTGTCCAGAGATTCAAGTTTATTTTCTGAGAGCTCTTCTTACCTCCTTGGCACAAACAAAGCAAGTCAAGAAAACAAAATACTGCACCAGCTTTTCATTCAGCAGGTTAGTGATCACAACCCTGACAGATATTCATCAGAAAAACAAGCCAGGGGAGAGGGCCCCTAATAGCCAGGACCTTCTGTGTCCAAATCTCTGCTTGCCTGGCTTTCACCTGGCCTATTTGAGGAATCCAGAGTTTTTGCCCAGTTCTTAAGTCATCAGATTATTCAAGTTCTGAGGAGGTGAGTCCTTCTACTAACTGCATGGCCAGTGGGAAGAAATGTACATTTCCGTGGATAATCCAGATTGCTTCTAGAAGCAGAAAAAAGACACAGGAATGGGCAGTGTCCTTCCTCTCAAGTGAATACAGATATCTAAAATAGGCCAGTCAAGCAGCATACCAGCACTGCCTCATTCTTTTCATCAGCAGCAGAAGGAATTCAGAATGAGTAGCTCAGGCACTGATATGTGTATGTCAGAGCAGATGAACCACAGCCTAAATTTCCAGAAATCATCCACAACAAAGAATGTCAGGAACCCATCACCAGGCCCATGGGTCTTCTGACTTTCCACTCACATGGAAAAAACAGATATATGTGATCTGTGAGGGCACAGGGTCAGCTGTATGGCTGATGAGTCATGGCTGTGATGAGCTGCAGGTCAAACAATGGAACTGACAAAAGTTCCTTGATAGGGTGAGTCACCTCAGCAGGAGGGAAGTTCCACATGGAATCCTCTTTGCCCCCCTTCCCCAGAACATCACCACAAGCCCAGAGCTTCTGCACAGCTGGGAAACACGGTTGGTTCTTGGTTTCAAAGCCATACAAGGAACATCTGAATTTGCTGCTGAGAAGACGAAAGCATGGGGACAATCTTCTCCTGCCCCAAAGAAAGGGAAGAGGTTGAGCTGGCTGGGTATTTGCTGACACCTTTTCTGCCTCTGTATCTGCCCAAGAACTGCTGCCCTGGAATTAGGGCCCTTTTGAGGTGTCAAGTGCCTCTTTGGCAATCCACCAACACATCGCAGACACTAAAATTCATTAAAGTTGCTTTCATCTGTCCTTTGCAGTTGATCTCAAGCCCTGAAGCTCTCATCCCAAGCATTCTACCTCCCTCAGGTAACAGGTGGTACCATCCAGGTACCTGCAAAAGGAAACAAGAACTTCAAAAGAAACAACACAGGCATAGACAAAGACAACTAGAGCAGATCCAACTCACCTTCCAAACTCCAAATAACATTTCTTTGTCCAGCAAGACCATACTGCCACAGAGCATCAGGTGCACCCTGCAGATGGAGTTACACAAGCTACCTCTTCCACACAGGGCAGGCAACAGCAGGTTCTCCTGCAAACAGAAGCAGCACAAATGAACAGAGAAAAGGCAGGCCCTCTTACACATGGCATAACATGGGAACTCAGCTCTGTGTCTAAGACAGAGAGGAAGAATGATATTCAGGGATGCTCAGGGGTGTTTTAAGAACATGGGACATATTCTGAAAGCTGGAATGGCCTGGTTGATACAAGCTGGCTGGAGGCTTAGCCATGCTTCACTACATCATCATCTAACATTGATACGCCACATGTTTCTAATATTGCTCCCAGGGAAACCACTGCTTTTGGACAAACATTATGAAAACAGCTTCTTATACCCCAAATTTTTTATTTTTTTTGTCCCATCCCTCATATAATACTCACACACAGATCACTTCTGCTATCTATAACTTGCCACAGCTTGCATGTGATTTTGCACTGAATTTTCTGTAACCATATTTTTGGGAGGATCAATTAATCCACATAAACTTAATCAGTCACTGACACATGCATTCTCTATCTTATTGTTCAAACCAGCAAGCTAATACAGCCTTGAAAAAGAACTGAAAGCAGCAATTATTCACTGCACTCATTAGTAGCTAAAACAGATTTCCAGCCATTGCAGTTACACTCCTGAAATTACAGTTAGTGGTTGGTGCCAGAGTCCCATTTAGCTCAAGAGCCTTTTGTAACAACAACAAACAATAGCTTCTTCTTCATTTATCCGGCTTCCCTTAAGAGGAAGAACTCATGTTACAAAGGAAGGACTACATAATCATGCCTTACCAGCTCAAGGTACACAGGACTTTCAAAAGTCCCTTAGAAATTTCAGTATTCACAACACCTATTAAAGTTGTGAGTAGTCCAAGGAAAACAGTCTGATATTGGTACTAATAAGTGCAGGACAATAGGCACAGGCCAACAAAAAGCAGAAGGAAAGGTGTAATGGGAGCTGGGTTATCAGCTGCGCTGTAACAGGAGAGTTGGTGCAAGCCTGCTCTGTAGCCCACCAGCACCATGCAGGGTGTCTCTGAAGGTCACAGAGGCACCCCAAAAGCTGAAGGTGTTGCAGAGGTGAGAAATGCAACTCAGAAAACACCAGTCCTCTCCTCCTCTCACCAAAGGGATGTTCCCCTCACTGGTACCTTTCCTCGTGGGAATGTTCATGTGTCATTCTAGTACAAAGCTGCTGGGAGAGCAAGCTCAAAATCACACCAGACTCAGTCTTTAAATATCCTTTCTTTTCTTTCTTTTTTATTTTTTTTACAAGCATGAAATGAAGACTTTGTGTCTTTTTCAGAGAGGGTAATGTTTTATTTAAAAATGGCCTGCCAGTCCCATGAATTTTACATTACAGAAGCTCCATCCCACAACATATTGAAACCTCTCCTTGTTAGTCATCAGAGCTCTGATCCTCCAGCCAGAAGATGTGGCACATCCCACCAGGAGTCCTGGCACAGGGTCTGACTAATGCTTTTCACAGGCCTATCCCTTCTCCCTATTGACCAGCACTGAAACACAGCCTGCCCTGAAGCATTGCATTAGAGGAGACAGATCTGCTGCATCAGCTCCTGCCTGCAATGTGCCCCTCTGAAACACCCCCCATGCAGGCTGTTTGGAATACACAGATGTGAGCAGAGATTTGGCAGGTCTAGCAGAGGATCCTATCTGCTGCAAGGCCTCTGGAGGTCACAGATAAGCAAACCCAGGCAAGGGCAGTGCTGGGGGCAGAGATATACAAGTAAAACAAGACAGGCAGCAGATCATACATGCCTTCTCATGATTTTGCATCTAGTGCACAACGCAGTTGATGACTGTGGAGTTATACTTGGTAATGTGTGTTCAGAAAGCCCAGATTTTACAGTAAACCAAACATATTCAATTCTCAATTAGCTATGAAAGATTAGCTGGGTTGGGGATTAACCAGACACTCCCTCCTCATAGCAACCACAGCTACAGCACCACGGCACCACACATGGAACACGAGCCCCTGGGCTGTGTCCCACTTTCACCCCAGCAGGTTAAAGCTGTCCCCACTCAGGACAGAAACTGGCAGGTTTCTTACAATCCTTTCACCTGTAGAAGACCTGAATAAGTTCCTATCCCCTAAATACTATATATCCTGTACAAACCAGGATCTGTTTTATCTAGGTTACCCCATCCCACATTTTCTTCAATGGCTGAAAGCTGATGATATTAACATGAACCAGCCAATACTAAAACAAGAACACATCACGTAGCCTGCAAAAGCCGTCCCAAGCATTAGGCAGCTGGTGTGCTGACACCGTTGCCTATGTGCTGAGTAATGATGTCTCACTATTTCTTTGTGCTCCCTTACCCATCTCTTTCCATCTGTTTTTCCTTGGCATCCGTTTGGATCATGTGCTGCTCAAAGCAGGGCTTTCTGTTAGCACCTAGGAGATAATCTGTGACAGGGCACTGCAAAAATCAGTCTGATTGATTCTTGTGAGTAATTAGTGAACTGGAGCTGACGCTGTACAAGGACGTGTATGAATGGGTTAAGCATGGAGTGTCTGGATGGAAAACGTGACTCGTAAGTGTTACTGACATTATTCTTTCTCATGTCCATAAACCCAAGTAAGAAATGGGAGAAATGGAGAGGGTAGAAAAAGACAGCAGGCTGGCGGGCAAATGTCTCTCAAATACAAATGCGCTAAATTACGGGTACATAGATCAGATGCTGAGAAGAGCAGAGCATTTGCAACTCCTACACACAGTCCCATTTCTTCTCTTACAGCTACTAACTTTGCATGCTCCTCTGTTTTGTTTTTGCTTCATCTTTCACATACATAGCCCAAGCCTTGGATCTTGTCTTCATGTATCCCAGTGACTTCCTGGCATGTCATGTGCACGCACAGCTGCACCCACACATTGAGGCATCTCTTTCTCTGCCTTCTGTACTTGATGATAGTGCAGCTACACCGGTCACCAGGACAACAGTCACAGCCTGTCAAACTGATAAGAAGTTAGTTGGTTCGGTTCATGCTCTGAAAGAGAGCAAGACAGGGGCAATAAATGTAATACACAGCACTGAACTGCAAGTGACATTTGGTTTTCCCCTTAGGGAGCTGAAATGAGAACAAATATGAGAGTAGCAAAGAAAGAAGAGACTCTGAAGAGGCTTGCTGTTTAACCTTTAAAGCTCCTTACTTAATGGGAAATGGGAAAGATTCAAGTAAGACAAAGGATTGGAGCTCAGACATGGGGCTTATCTCAGCCCTCTCATGAAAAGGCAGAGGTTTTGAGCCTACATAGTCCCAAATTTCCAAAAGTGACCCAAGTTACTGTCATGCCAACAGGCTCAGAAATTGTCACTACCAGACACCAAAGTAGGGGGCAACTAAAAGAAATAAGCATTTCCATTGCTAGAATTGCCTTTCACTAACAGCAGCCAGGACTGCTATAGGACTCTGTTACTTCCAGCCAGCACCCAATATGTCTCTTGGCTGGATCTGAACCCACTGCAGGAGGGGGAAGCTATCTCTTTCCACAAAACAGCCCCATCAAACAGTGCTGAGCTAAATACAGCCCCATCAAACAGTGTCCAGCTGAACACAGAACTGGGGTGTGCCGTTCAAGAAAACTATTTTGCCAAACAGGCATTTGGTAGTTATGGAAGTCAAGTTGTACATCCAAACTTTTGAATGCTGTCTAAGCTCAGGGAAGCACTGGTATCACTGGAACGGATATGTCTCATGTTCAGTCTTACAACTTCAAGGTCCACAGTCTGACCATTTTGCCAGTGCAGAAGTAGATATGAAAGACAGTCTGTAAAGAAAACCAGTTGTAACTCGAAGTGAAGTCTATTTTATCATGTTATCTATAGCCTATGGCAGGAATAATTTATCAAAGTGCTAAAGCCTTGTCACAACAAAAAGGAACTGCACATATCCAGGTGAAGTACAAGAACTCTGGTAAGACTATCCCTCTAAAACTGATAAGAAAGACTCTCCTGTCTCTTTGAGAGATACTCATGGGCACAGCAGGGCTTCAACCAAAGCAAGACTAGTGTTAGCTGTGTTCAAAATAAGGTCTGAAAATCCAGGTCACAATGGTCAAGCTGTAATCTAAATGGAAAGAGGGAAGCAATACAACTACTGGCAGACAACAGCTGGTGATAAAGGGGTAGGTGATGGTTAAAGGTCACCTCCCCACCTTTGCTCCTCACTCCTTCCTAAACACAGATGAAGAACTCGAGTATCTGTATCCTGTCTCTCAGCTGTGATTCAGCTGCGAATTCTCGGGATTTAAAGGTGCCCCAGCATTCAAACACCCTCTCCATCCCCTAGCTTGCATGTAAGGGAGAGGGGAATTTCAATCCAGCTGTACAAATATCTCTGTTTTGCCTGGGGATGAGATACACCCTATGATCCAACACATTCAAGGCCTTTCTAAGCACAACAAACCAATGCCAAGAAACAGAAGAATGTCATCAAGGCCATATAGTTTGGTTTCTTGCATTTGTTTTGCATCTCACTCAAAATGGGCAGGCATAATGCAGGGAGACAAAGAGGCCTTTCTCAGCAAGCAGCGTGGCGTGCACTGCTGGGTCACCTCAGGCGGCTGTCAGTCTGCCCGGTGCCCTTTACCCTGTTTAGATTGTAGCTGCATCCTTTCAGTATCAAGATGTGGATACTTAATGCATGCTCACCTTTGCCCCCAGCCACACAGTGTTTCTGCTTAGCTAATGCTTTTCTTGGCAGGCTCAGCCAGGCAAGTCAGAGTTCAGCTTGCACCCCAATCAGCTGAAGCACAGATGACTGGCTCTGGGAAATGCTGCAGAGGCACGGCCAAAATGAACTGAAGTCGCTACAAGGAGCTGCAAATTACCCTGTGTTGGTACTCAGCCAGTTTGATTCCAGCCCATGACTGGGCATCCAGCCACAGCCAAAGGACAAATCAAAATAAACAAACCAGAAGTTTCTTCTAGGGACATGTTATGAAGAGATTTTCAAAGCAGGATTTAAGAACAGAATACTGTCTGTCCATGTCTTAACAGCATGGACAGCACAATGACAGGCTCTCTAAAAAGCTTTAAGTGCAGTCAGTGCCAGTGGGAAATGGACAAGATAAAAGATATAGAACACAAGTTAAGACATATACGGCTTTTCACAGCTCTGGCACAGCTCTCCCATGCAAATGCTGCATGCCAAGCTTTCCAAAGTGGTCAGAGCAAAAGGCTGAAGCTTAGCTGGTCCTGAATACAGGCTTAAGATTCTGATTTTGTTTTGCCTGATATTTTTATTTTTTTGTTGAGAAGCAGTCATCAGTTATCACTCTATGAAAGAGACTGCTGTGGGAAACCCATGACTACTAACTCTCCTTTGATTAATGTGTTCTCATTACCAGGTCTTTGGAAGAATATAATGCACAGCCTTTTGTGCAATAGCCCTGTGCAGAGTCCACAGATACAGAGAGACAGACCTCCCCAATACTCATCATGTCTCCCAAAGATCTCTCAGGAGATATACTGAGATAGGTTAGAAAAAGTGTGGAAAACACAATACTATTTGCAGATCTGGAGCATGATAGGTTAACAGGCAAGAACCAGGGGGAACTGCCACAATCCACAAAGGTAGCTACAGAGCTGCCTTTAAGACCTTTGCTAGGGTAAGAGAAGTCCTGAGTGGTTCACTCTAGAGCAGATTTGTGCTGACTCTCAGCAGCCTAGCCAGCAGGCTGGGACTTGGCAGCCCACCTCTACTTTGCCCATTTCCCTGCTGCTTCAGGATGTGAGGCATCTGCCTGCACACATCCCAGCATATGCCCCCTGTGCACCAGAGTTAGCACAAAGCTGGACAAGGTGCAGGGGACAAGCTGTTCACCCTCCTGCCCACCGAAATGCTTTTCAGGGTGCAGGACTCAGTAGCTCAGGACTCTCTGCAGAGGAACTCAGTGGGACCCCATCACATCTGTGACAGGAGAAATTTCAGGCTTCATCTGTATGACTCAGCTGTTTGCTGTAAGTCTCTGTGGGAGCAGCAGTGGCACTGAGATTCAGAATTCATTATCTATAAAATAAAAAGAAGCTTTATCAAATGCCTGCTAGCAAACATCCTTCAGAACACATAGAGCAACACAGACACTTACTCTCACAGCAGGTACACTAAACAGTCAAAAGTCCTTGTCACAGCGTTTCTTGTCTCAGTGCACTAGGGAAAAAAAAAGCAAGCAGGGAAAGTAAAGGCTTTATTTAGCCACATTAGGTGCAACCAATCAAAAGAACTGGATATCTACTTACAGAAAATAACCATTTATAAGCATATGTCTTTGAAGACAGAAGTATTATACCTATATGTCCATAATCAGGGGTAAGTGCACAAAGCCAGTACCAGGAAAGTCTCAGAAGTAAAGTGTCTGAGTTAAACCAGCACATTATCCACTGGTATAAAATGCTGCATCTCTACAGACTAGAATGAGCTCACAGGTATTTACACATGACCTTCGAGTTCTCATCTGCACCCACACACCCTTCCTAACTTCATCTAGAAGAGACTATTCATCCATCATGTGGACACCCATTAATCAGTCAAATGTCTGTGCTGCTTTCAGCTGTAGTAGAGTTAATTTTCTTCACAAGGGCTAATACAAGGATATGTTTTAGATGTGCAAACAATCAGAAACGAGAGGACCTGTGTATTTATTACACATTTCTGAATAAGTCATGCCAAATATCTAGGACAAACAATACATTAAGCCCTAAAGAACCATTTGAAAGCTTTTTGTCTGCTGGAGACAACAATGAAAAAGTAACATGATAGAAAGGGAACAGTAAATCATTCATGAGAATGATTGAAAACTAACTGTGGGTGAGATGCAGCAAAACAACACTGAAAACAGCCAGCGTATTTTTGAGTATCTCATTTTATAGAGGTTGGAGTGGTTGTGAGGAACTTTAAGAAGCCCTACTTTTTGTCCTTTACTGCAAAGAAGACATAGAAGATATAAAATCTATGGAGAATTGTACAACAACAAGTTGCAGCTTATTCAGATGCCTCATGTCTACATCAGGCACTGAAACAAAAATGCTACTGTGCTTGGAGTTACTTGGGCAAATAAGACTTAAGAAAAAGGCATCTTAAGGACACTGGTGAAATAAGTACAAATTAGACTAAGTGCTGAATAATGCTTTTTACATGTGATCTCACTTACATGCACACAATCATTCTGGAATCCTAAAATCAAGTTCTGAAAGAATCACAGTGTCAAAATGTTCACAGCTACCACATAATGTAATTCAGTTGTGGATGCCACAGTTTCCCAGATGAGTATGGTAGCCACAAATCATGTTATCATTAGCATTTATTTTAGATCCCTCCAACTCTATGAAAAGGAATGTTTCAGGAAAGCATGTATCTTAAGACTATCCAAGAAAAAAGCTCAAAAAAATCAATGTGGATAAGATATTTTTCTTCAAATAACACCATCGAGCTTCAAGGGAAAATTCACCCTACATTATGCCTTTGAGCCTTCACTGGCCCAACTGTGTGTCTTAAGACTTTTAAAAACTGATTTTGGAAACAATTCAAGGCAGTAAAATCCTTATAAGAAAGTTTTGCCTGCAGTGTCTCCTGGCTCATTCTCAAAAACAAAAGTCTACATTAGGTCAATAAAATCATGTTAGACTTTACAGTCAATACCATGTTTGACCCTGATTCATATTCAAGGATATTTTTAGCCTCATTTCTTAAACAAGATTTATGCAACGGTGGTGAGTGTATTTGTGTGTGAGTATGCATCTGCCTGTGTCTTTCTGACATTTACCTGTTCCTGAACCCCCTGCATAATTCCAACACAGTGATATCCACAGGCAGAATGAGACATTATTAGTGCTTCAAGTCAGCTTTTATTAGGTGTCAAAGAAACCCCATAAGCCAAAATCAGACTTAATTTATTACACCACTCTTGGAAACCATGTGTGTTATTAGCTATTTTAATATTGCTACTAGTCTGTGTAATACCCTAAGCATACAGAACACTTGGCATATGCAAACCATAGGACAAGGTTTCTGCCTCTGTTTTCCTTTTTAAGTACCACTCCCCCTGCTTTGTTTCATAGTTTGGCAAATAATTTACTTTAGTAATATAAATATTTGAGCTGCGAACCACCAGAGCATTCAAAGCCTTTGGCACTGCATGGCAGTCATGTATTATTTGCTTCATTACAAAAGGTAATCCCTGTGTTTTTATTAAGAAGCTGGCACCAGCTGTACTCAAGCTGCTGGCTAAACATACCAAACAAGTAGCAAATTCTCAACCATGATGTACAAATTCAACATTATCCTCTTGGACCTGTAGTTCCCTGCAAAATACCTTCAACGTTGCAAGAGAGGCAACTCTTAGTGATTTAAAATCAGACTTTGGAGAAAAAAATGTATTCTGTGATGTGGTGATGTGTCTGTTTCCAAATGCACAGCACTGCCCTACCAGCCAAGCAGCATCTTCAAAGATTTTGTTTTGGAGAACATAAAACCTTCCTTTGCCTTCAAAACTGGCTTTTCCTTTCCTTTCAGCACAATCTTTGGGGATGCCTTATCATCTTCCTAGATCTCCCAGCAGAAGCACAAACTTAAACCCTACACGGGCCTCAGTACGGCCTCCAAGCCTCAGCTCTCCCAGCAATGCCCTCGTATTGTTCTAAAGCAAAGAAACTCCCCCATGCTCAAATGGGCAGAACAGATGAGCAAACCTTGCTGCACCCAGCAGTGCAGACCCCTAGAAACAAGACCAGCAGCCACGTTTCAGTTCACAGAAGGGCTCTGACAGCACTTAAGATCTCCAGGGTCTTCCCAGACTGGGAGGAGGTTTGGAGATAGGCTCTCAATACCAGGAGCTACCACACCTTTCCCTTAGGAAAAGAAAAAAGTCAGTAGGTAATTCTAAGCACTCATTACTCTTTTTCACTACTTAGAATTAACATCTGCTGGGAAATCTATACTGATAATCACAGTACTGGTTGTCAGACCATCAGAAGCCACAGAAAAAGGATGAAGGAGGATTAACCTGTGGAGGTGTTGGCAAAGCATGACAGCTGCAGAGGACCTGAGCAAATCCTTTAATGAAATGGAAGTGCAAATTGCTGAAATTATACTGGAAGAGAAATTTAACTTAACGCACAGGCAGATCTTGATGTCTGAAGCTTGACTATGTGAAGCAGGGAAATGTAAATGCAGTGGTTACAAATGGCAGTAATGAACATGCAGATAGCTTTGACAGCATGTTCTCAGCTGGCAGCTGTATTCCCAGGGACTCCTTATCTTCCACATCCACTTCTTTCAGCAACCATATAAATGTAGCAGGCAGATTTGCCAACCACAGGCATGCAACTGCTGGGTAATGGTAGTGGTTGTCAGTTAGGCCCATAGCCAAAGCTGCTACCTGGACAAACTGAGGAAACCTGGCTTCCCTGGTTCCTACCACCAGCACTTCCACTACTGCTGAGACACACAGAGAAAATACGGGTCTCCAAGCAGGGACTTCACTGCTATCAAACACTGGTTTATATTCTACAGAGAAGCTGTTTGCCTCTCCTTGCTGAGGTGACTCCCTCACATAGGCAGAAATACACTGGAAGAGAGAGAGGGAGGGTACCGGAAACCTCACAGGTGACAAGACCAGATCTGGAGTAGACCTTACCTCACACTGTCAGCTGACACTGAGTTCTTCCAGGGCACTCAGACCCAAACACTAGCTGGGAGATTTTAGCATTTCTGCATATTAATAGAAGCAACAAAAATAACTGCCATAAATAATGGCTGTATGTGTGTCTAACATCACACGCTTGCTGTCTGTTTTTCTCTGTTTACTAATTCCTAATGTACTAATAATAGCTAACAGGAATGAAGTGCTACAGAGCATGGAAAGAAAAGCATTTCACAAAGTGAACCTCCCCAGTACGACCATTGAGGTGCTGGACAGAAATGACTGTGAAGCTCCTGAACAGTAAAACCAGAATTAACCTCTGCCCTTGTGACTGATCAATGTCTAGCGTCAATCCTGATGGATTTCAGACCCACCCTTCCCTAAAGGTTACCTATTCCAACCTGGCATGTAAATAATTAAACTTTCTCTACACATTGCCAAGATAGGAAGAAGAAAGGCTACTGCTATTCCACGTAACTATAGATAAGCTTGGCCCTCCTTCCACGTCCTGAAATTACAGCCAAAGCCGTGAAGACGGCACCAGGAGGAATCCCTTACTCAGGTGCTGATGTTCCTGCCTGCACTGGATGAAATAAGAGCTCTGACCCAGCCACTGGGAGATAATCACACACAGCAGACACAAAACATTCTTCAAGGCCAAGGTTACCAAGAGGGCATTGAATTAGGGTCATGTTTAAGCTAGCCACACCACTGATAGAGGACAAACTTGCTGAATAAACCACGGACAGGACACAAAGTTGCTAATCAGATTAAAAGGACACATTGTAACTGTTCTGATTACAAACCAATTTGTGAAGATTTTAAATATTTTAAGAATTTCAGTAGAGTTTTGATTTTGCTGCATTGTCACAGTCATTGACTACTGGTTATTTCTAATAAAAACTGGCTAAGGCAACATAGAACAAACTTGGATTGTTCAAGGCTGAACTCAGCAATAATAAAGCATATCTGTGATAAGGAAAGGCACCCTAAGTTCAACTGTGGAAAACTTCCTATTTTTAGACATTAAGCCATTTGCAAAACCTGACTTATTAATGTCATTTAAAATGCCATATCTACAAAAGCATATATAAAACCTGCATAGTTTCTGTCAATAAAATGCAAAAGTACACAAGCAGTCTGTATTTTGAAGGTCACACAAGCAATGCGAACTATGAACTTCACGATTCATGAAATTGTGACATTTTAAAGTGGGAGGAAACAAAATATTTTTCTGTCTTGTCTATACCATGAAATATTAAAATGCACAAACTGTAAATATTAAGTTTCAGTAAAAATATTTGGGATTCAACATTTAATATGAATGAATTTTCTGCTCAGGAACAGCTCAACAAGTAGGCACCATGAAGTCAATAATCTACAATTTTAGTGTGATTTGCATAATCCAGGAGAATGTCATACGACTTCACCTGGATGAGACCTGCTTTTTTGCAGAAGAAACACCATGTTAAAACGTACTCCCTTAACTTTTGTCAACCTATATATTATACAAAAAAAAGTATCTTTCTTTATGCTGTTGATCGTAAGGGTTCAGAGTTCCTCATTATGTCAAATAGTACCAAATCCAGGGTCCCATTCCCAGCAGCTCACTAAGTGGTGTTGGCAACAGTATACTTTAACACTCATAATTTATTAACCCCCTAGGTGTTGTAACATGGAGCTAAAGCCACAGACAGGAGGCGTTTAGCAAGTTATATGTGCCACATATTTTCACAGCAAAGGATTTCCTGCTGTGCTTTCCTTGCCTCCCACTTTTTTATGACTTTTTTTCCCACTGCCAAGCCTCACATACTTGGGAGATGCTTCCTTATTTTGCCCTAACACTCTCTCTCATTTCAGAAAGTGTTGCTGTGCATTTATCAAGAAGACATTTAACATATCCTGAAGAATTCTTACCTTTTTCAAATGCTGATATTAAACTCGAGGACAAACTTACATGAGGGATTCTCCATCCCTGGAAGTGTCTAAGGCCAGGTTGGCAGTGGCTGGTCTGGTGGAAGGTGTCCCTGCCCGTGGTGAGGGGTTAGAACGAGATGATCCTTAAGGTCCCTTCCGACCCAAACCATTCCATGATGCTTTACAGGACAGTGTCCTGGCTAGAAAGACCAGCTCTTCCATATGCTGAAAGCAGACATGTAACAAGGGCAGCTGCCACAATGAGGGTTTTGATAGAAAGCTCCTAGATGTGCACATTTATCTCTGGTTGCTCCAGCTGAGGAAACAAGATTTTTTATTGTTATGTGCCACTGGAAGTGGCAGTAGCCCTGCTTTTGTGACTTCTAAGAAAGCCTCATTTACCAGTCACCTTGCTGAGCGCAGTTCTTCATGTCAGACCAAAACCGTTCAATATGTACTTCAAGGTTCAACAGGGGGCATGTCTCCTTTCACCACATCAACTTGATATCAAAGTCAGCCAGAAAAACTACACGCCAAAACTAACTTCAGGCAGGAAGAGATTTAAAGTATATAAGACTATTTAATGTCACTACTAGTTTTATTGTCGCTCCCTCTCTTTTCCTCTACACTCCCACAGAGCCATCAAGAAGCTTTACAACATTACTCAGTAAGACAGTGACAGGAACTGAGGAGCATTGCTCTGCTAGGGAGTGTTTGTAGGGGTAAGGGAGTTGGTTACCCACTCAATTCATAAAGTCAGGAAAAAACTCCTGGCCACTGGAACATCATTGACACTCTAAAATACCCAAAACATATAATTCCTGTGATACTGGAACAGTGAAGACGGAAGAAGATGGGAAAGAACAAGTAACGAGGAAGAAAGGACCCAAGTTTTCTGCTTTTTACGTGAAAATAAATCCAGTCATGCATTTCATTCAGGGTCCCAATTAAGCAGCATAGGGCTGACAACATTTTCCACTAAGAACAGAGTACATGCATATGACAATTGTGTCATCCTTTGTAAGACAGCCCGGGCACCCAGAGCCACCCAACGCCGAGCCTTTGTGACACTGGAGTTAAATAACAGGCTCTTCCCCACACCCCGAAAGCCGGCTGTGCAGGCAAAACACAACTTATTCACCAACCTAATTGCTTTTAATTATTCGGAATACAACTTGTAACATAGTTGCTGACATGTCAAGCATTGGGTCACTGCCTTCCAGGGAGTAGCTCGCCCCCGGGGCAGTGTCTGGGCAGACCAGGAAGGACGGAGGGGCCGGGGGAGGCCCGGAGGGACCGGCGGGGGCTGAGGGAGCACCGGGCCTGTCCCGGGCCTGTCCCGGCCCCTCAGCCCCGGCCCGGCCCGCGCGGCTCCGGCCCCCCCGCCCCGCGCTCTCTCGCGAGATTCGCTCGCTGTAGACGCGATGTCCTTTGGGGCACTGGCGGGGGGGAGGGCACGGGGGAGGGAGGCAAAGCCTTGATTGATAGTAGAGTTCACCAATGGGTGAGGGGAGCGGCGAGGCCTTAGCCAATAACTTTGCTGCAAGGCGAGCGGTGAGCCAATGGCAATGGCGGGGGGCGGGGCGCACCGCTGGCTGATTGATCCCAGCTCTGGCGTTGTTCAGTCGGAGCGAGAACATTCTAGAGGTGAGTACGGGGCAGCCATTGCCGGGTCCCGTCCGCCGGCCCCTCCTGCCTCAGCTGCGCGCCTCTCGCCGCCTCTCCCTCCCCCCTTCCCTCTTCTCCCCCCTCCTCCTCCTCCCTCTCCCTCACAGGTGCCGTCGCTAACGATGCTCCTGATTGTGTCTTGCCCGCAGATTGCCCGGCACCGCTCTCCCTGGTGATACCGCCCGCTCCAGGACGCCGGGACCCGGAGGCTGCGGCGTCCGCCTCCGCCTCCCTCTCCGTCTGGATATAAGCGCCCCCTCGGCCGTGTTCTCCTCTCACAATCGGCTTCGTCGCAGCCCGGGGCGAGCAGCGTTGGGTTTATGTCTTTATTGGACGAAAACGGTGAGTGTTAGTAGTGAGCTAGGGCGGGTGAGGGCAGCGGGGAGAGGGTCGGGGGGAGCGGGCGGGCGGTTTGGGCTGGCCTGGGGCCTCAGGCTGTCGGTGAACGGCGGGTATTCGCAGAGGTTTTGTGTAACGAAGCGTCCGGGACTTTGACGGGAGGAGAAAGAGAAGCAATAGGGTGGGAGGGAAAGAAACAACATAAAAACGCACCACAAAATTCAAATCTAATAGAAGGTCTTCAGCTGAGGGTTATTGTTTGTTTGGGAGGGGGGAGGCTTTCTCTTCTCTTTTGAAATTAATTATTTATATTCATTTCGCCGCCGCCATGCGACGAGACAAGATGGCGGCGGCGGGGCCGCGCCTCCCGCGCTGTGGCGGGGGGGCAGTGGCGCAGTTCCCACCGGCCGCGGGGGGGGGCGCTCGGCCCCGCTCCCGAGGGGCGGCCCCGGGGGACACTCGGGGGGCGGCCCGGGGCTGGGGGGGCGGCGGAGCGCCCCCGTCCCGCGGCGCATGCGCGGCCGGGGGTGACTCCCCCGTGGCGCCCAGCGCTGACTCAGTGCTTAATTGCTGCATTTATGACTCACCGCGAGCGGGGCGGGGACGCGGCGCTGTGCGGCAGGGAGTCGCTCTGCCTTCCCGCTCTCTCCGTGCGCGGCATGCAGGGGGGTGGTGCTTGGGATGAGGTGTGTAGGGACCGGGAGAGGGAGCTTCAGCCTGCAGCAGACAAATGCTCCACTCCGGAAGAAGGGAAAAACGGCGCGCTCCTTTTGTGAACTCGGTCACCGAGAGAGCTGCTTCATCAGCACTTCTGCAAACGCCTGGTCAGGTTACGTGGTGGCTCTTTTTAGACATCCTGGGGAAGGGAATCGTGTGTTTAAAACGGAGTCCACGGTGTACTTTTTGCTGAGGAAGGGTAAAATTGTATCAGGGCTAATGTAGAACACAAGGCACGTACAGGTCTGTCTTCTTATTGTGTAAAGAAGTTGTAAACCTGACCAGAGGGACTCGGATCTTGTTGCACCATAGGCACGCTCTTACGCATAAATACTAAGAAGGCTTTTTTAATGTGTCAACGCTTCTGTCATTAACGATAACAACATGATGACGCATCAGAATAGCCATGCTCTGTAGTTAGGGTTGCCTGTGTAGTGAACCAGTTGTGGCTTAAGTACTCTTAGATCTGATTATAGAGGCACGTGTTAATCTGAATATGTAAATACTGCTCAAGGCAATGTTAATAATAGGATTCATCCTCCTTCCCCTTCCTCCCTTCCCCCAAGAAAAAAAATCAACTGGAAAAGCTGCTGCACTGCTCAGTACCTCTGCATTGCTAGGCTTTCTACAGTGGAGCAACTTTTGTCAGACTTTATCAGGCTTGTTGTTAAGTCAGAACTCAACAGAAGCTGCTATGAGAATCCATAAGTGAGAGGGAGAATTACGTAATTTTCAACTCTTTTTCCACTGCGATCCAAAATCTGGTAAGCCATGGAAAAACTGTGTTGGGCTACAGATTGCTGCTGCTTCATCTTATATTTCTCAACACTTTGGCAGACTTCTGTTTCTGTGATAGGTTAATGCTACAATGTGGAATTTGAAATGGATTTCCAAATCTTTCTCCTGATTTCCTGTGTCTTTCAGCCTGAAGCCATACCACATGATCCTTATGGTGCAAGTCACTGATCTGCATCATATATCAAGGAGTGTGCCCTTTCTTAGTGATCCCAGAACTCCTGCAGGAGTTGATTGTATAAAAAATTAGTCGTAAGCTGTTCAGAGGTGTTGGGGTAGTAAGAGAGAGTGGAAAACTTTGTGGTGCAGTTAAAGAAAAGTTTCTTAGCAGTACAATTCAAGGCTGTTATTTTCAGTTCCATAGGTTGAAGAAAACCATAGCATAAGAAATACTTTTCTCTTTTTCTCATGCGAGATATAATGCCTTCTATAACTTTGTAGCAAGAGTGGATTGATGTTTGTTATGCTGAACTTACTTTCTTTCTGTTTGTTAACACTTGCAGAGCTGTTGCGCAGCCACTGGTACCTGTATTGGGGAAACATAGCATACAAGCAAGAACCTTACAGCCTCAGTGGCGAAAATTTTTTCATGTCAGAGACCGAGAACTCTTGCAGTCGTTTATGTCATCCCGTCTTCTCCAGACAGAAGATACCAAAAAACTGCAATCAAAGATCTCTTCATCTTATTGATAAAGCTACTAATAAGGCAAAATGTCTGTCAACGTCAACCGCAGTGTTTCAGATCAGTTCTATCGCTACAAAATGCCCCGTCTGATTGCCAAGGTAACTTCCTAAGCAGCAGCTGTAAGCAAGGGAGTGTTCTCCCATAGCTGGTTCTCCCAGGAGGGGAAAGAGAGGGGGGCATTATATCTCATAATAATAATGCTTGGCCACTCAGGGCAGGGAGGGTGTCTGCTCCTTCGGTCCATACCAAGCACACATTAGGTCTTGTAAGGAGATGCCCTTCAAAGAATAATTTTGGTGTAGCTGAATGGGAAATGGATACTGAGTTTGGCTGTTGCAAGCATTTAACCTTAAAACATTTGTTTTCTCTAGGTGGAGGGCAAAGGAAATGGAATAAAGACGGTTATAGTCAACATGGTTGACGTTGCAAAGGCGCTTAATCGGCCTCCAACGTGTAAGTAATGGTGTGGAATGACACAGCATTTTGTAATACTTTTGTGTTTGAAGTGGTAGTGTTAATTAGCTCATAAAGCATTAATTCTGTTCCTTAAAGATTAATAATGAAGAGATGTGATTATCTCAGGATGAAATAATAGGCAGAAAGAAGCAGTAGCCTGCTTACTTGCTGTTTAAGAATCACAACGAAGATATGAATGTGGTAGTAGCTATAATGCTTTCTTTACAGATCCTACCAAATTTTTTGGTTGTGAGCTGGGAGCACAGACCCAGTTTGATGTTAAGAATGACCGTTACATTGTCAATGGATCTCATGAGGCGAATAAGCTGCAAGACATGTTGGATGGATTCATTAAAAAATTTGTTCTCTGTCCTGAGTGTGAGAATCCTGAAACTGATCTGGTGAGTGCTCTCTGTCTGCATTGACAGTGACACTATGGAAACACTGTATTAGATATTTGTGGAAGTGGTGCAAACTTAAAAGCAGACTTGGGTATCTTTGAACAGAAAATTCTTGCACCCTTTGGGAAGGTCTTGCGTCTTTAACCGTTCCTAACTTCTGAGATAAATTGCTGCATCTAAACTTTATTTTTAGGCGGTGATGCAAAGTATTTAAATCTCTGCCTTAATCATTTGGAGATGATAATGTAGACATCAGGTTTAGACTTTAATGCGTAACTGTTCTGTTAATGGTAAATTAACTGGAGGATGTTCTCTCTTAACAGCATGTCAATCCTAAGAAACAAACTATAGGTAACTCTTGCAAAGCCTGTGGCTATCGAGGCATGCTTGACACAAACCATAAACTCTGCACGTTCATTCTCAAAAACCCACCTGGTAAGTGCCTCTCCTTACTTCTGGGGATAAAGAGAACTTTGGTATTAGTGGTGTTATGGAAGTAGAAAAACAAATAGCTCACATTGGAATGTAAAAAGGCACCAGCATACTTCTCCTAGAGTATGTTTGGGGATCAAGGTGACAGAGCTGTGCTGGTAGTGTCTTTCCTCCTTACACTGTGTCCTTCCCAAGTAGAGCTATTTGTTAAAAGCTGGATTTGCCTGTGCAGGACAATTTAAGAGGAAGGAAGGTAGTTAGCAGTAGCTCGTGGCAGTTGTTCCTTTAAATCAGTGTGAAGTGTGAGAGTAGGAAGTAAAAACTACAGTAAATGCGAACTGTAATCTGTGCAAGCAACACTCTGTAGTAAGCATCTAGTTGCCTGCTGCAATTTAAGCTTGCTAGAATAGAAAAGTCTAACCTATTCCAGGGGTCTCTGCTTTGTGAGGTCACCTGTTATATAGACTTGGACAATCTTAGTGGCAAATGAGACTTTAAGTGCAACTGGGGGTTTCCCCACCAGGTGTACATCTTCCCTGAGTGTGTCTGGGGATGGGAACTACCCATAACTTGCAGCTAAATGAAAGCATCCAAACCCACTTGGGGATTTGGCAGAGGTGCAGGGACTTTCTAGTTTGCTCTAGTTCATAGAACAAAACATTAAAATTCACTTGCAGAAAGTGGTGACACTGGTACAGGAAAGAAAGAAAAGGAGAAGAAGAACAGAAAAGGCAAGGACAAAGAGAATGGTTCTGTGTCCAGCAATGAGACACTTCCACCCCCACCACCAGAGGAGATTACTCCTCCACAGGTTGTGGTAAGTAGAAGGGAAAGTGGGGAGATAAGGGTGTGTGGTGTCTTGCTCAGATTTAAACCTTTGAAATCACTGGCATTCCTTGCTGGTCAACATTGCACCTGAAGGTCTTACTGTATCCAGAACTTAGTGCTGGAATAGCAGCTTTATCAGCTCATCGGTACCAGCATCTGTGCTTCTTGCTAAGTGAAAGCTGCCTGTCCTTTATCACTCCTTCTCAGGCATCTGGTTGTCTCCTGTGTAGTAGGTAGGATGGTAAAACTGCAGTTCAAGTAGCCCTGCAGATGGCTATAGACTCAGGTCTGGCTTCCATTATTTCTTTCCTATGTTTGCACTTTCTCCATGATCCTTGATTTGCAGATTGTACAATAAGCGTTTTTTTAGTTTTATAAAAATGCTTTCAAGTCTGTGTCATTTCTGTCCTCACGTAATACTAAGCCTGGAGTAATATTGTGTGAATCTCTTGTTTTGCTTTTGTACTGTAGGAGGAGGAGGATGATGATGACTGGGGTGAGGACACAACAGAAGAAGCCCAGAGGCGTAGAATGGATGAAATCAGTGACCATGCGAAGAACCTCACACTTAGTGAAGACCTAGAAAGAACCGTGGAGGAGAGAGTCAACTTACTATTTGATTTTGTAAAGGTACTAACTATTCCCTGGTTGTTGGCTTGATGTAACCACTCAGCTGTAATTGTACAAAAGCAACCTGCTCAAACTTCTGCAGAGTACTGGTTCTACCAGTGGTGGGAAGCAAAGGGTGCAAAGAGCATTTATGCAGACCTCAAGTGGCATTAAAATGTTTCTCTCTGTACCTTTTGCCCTTTAGAAAAAGAAGGAAGAAGGTGTCATCGATACTTCTGACAAAGACATTGTAGCAGAAGCAGAGAGACTGGATGTAAAGGCTATGGGCCCACTTGTTCTCACTGAAGTCCTTTTTGATGAAAAGATTCGTGAACAAATAAGAAAATACAGACGTCACTTCCTTCGTGTAAGCCATCACTTCTGCACTCACTGTGACAACTGTTCAGAGTTTTTTGTAGCAGTTGCTTGTACTATAGGGAAGGACTTTTTGTAGTGTTTTACTTTTAAACTTCTCCTTAGCTAGGGGGAACTGCTGGGAAGGGTAGTATGAACCATAGTAAACTTTTCAATCTCATAGAGCTGCTTCTGCTCTCTATTCAGTGTGGAGAGAGAGTAAAAACTCATTCAGTCACTCTTTTATCACAATTCTAGTTCTGCCACAACAACAAGAAAGCTCAGAGGTACCTTCTCCATGGCTTTGAGTGTGTGGTAGCCATGCATCAGTCTCAGCTTATTTCAAAAATACCACATATTTTGAAGGAAATGTATGATGCAGATCTTCTGGAAGAAGAAGTCATCCTTGGCTGGGCAGAAAAGGTAAGGGGCAGTATGTAATGTACTGTAGCAATTGAATACCTGAAGGTAGCCTATTGCACCTGGCTTCTCCATTCTGGTGTAGCTTGTGCAGCAAGCACCTTCCCAAAAACGGGCTGTGAAAGGCAGTGGGTGAGGTTAGAGTTCAAGTTCAAGTAGTATTTACACCACAGTCTGGTGTAAACTTCAGTGTTCACAGGAAGTCTCTGTCTTTCAGGCCTCAAAGAAATACGTTTCAAAGGAGCTTGCCAAAGAAATCCGTGTCAAAGCAGAACCATTTATTAAATGGCTAAAGGAAGCTGAAGAAGAATCTTCCGGTAATGAAGAAGAGGATGAAGATGAAAACATAGAGGTACGAAAGGCTCATTTACTGTCAGCAGCTCTGTTCCTGCATGCTTAAGTCTTGTAACCTTGTCCTGGTGCACTCTGAAATGGATTACTTGGGGTATTACTCGGAGGAATGCTCCACTTAAAATGCTTAGTTAAGTGTTGGTAATCGTTGTCAGATGTCTGCATGATATCCCTGTAGTAACTGCAATTGCACCTGGGTAGCCCAAGACTGCACCATTCCACAGTGACAGTCTCTTGCACAGGAACAGCTCATGTAGTGCAAGGTTGACAGGAGGTCTCAAGCAGTGTGTCTCATGTTCAAGATGAGTTAGTTGGGGGTGTGTTTGTTAGGTAAGCTGGTAGAAGAATAACTGACCATTTTCCTCAGTTTAAGCCTAGGTAAAAATCTGTTGGTTATACTCCAGCTGGCTGTGTCTGGGAGTGTTCTTACACAGGGCTTGGTTGGTTGTTCTCCTCCCAGCATTGTATTATTCTGCTCCTGAGAAGGAGGTGCTGCTTCCTCCAGATGCCTGTGCACAGTCTTCCCTACAAAGCAGCTTGATAGGGGGTTCATGGGCGTGGTTGGGTGGTCGAGTGTGGGAATTTCTCCAGTGCTGAGTGGCAGGAGGTGCTGTAGTTAAAGGAAGTGTCTTGTCTCCACAGGTGGTGTACTCCACAACTGCCAGTGTACCTAAAGTTGAAACTGTGAAGCCTGCAAACAATAAAGATGACGATATCGATATTGATGCCATTTAAAGTGATGCAGCATAGCTTCCAGCATAGTAATGCAAACTTCTCTGCATTTTCTGCCAGAAGTGTGACTTGTATGTGCACAAGCTGAAATGGCTTAACATCCTGCTACTTTGTACTCTAAAATGTATCTTTTTACTGTGACTGGTCTTGTGTAACTAAGCCTAATACCAAGGCGTCAGCACGTCGGTGAACTGATCTAGTTTGCAACTGGCATGTTCTATTTTGTTTTTCTAACTTGTGTTGGACACATACTTGGAGCACATTTATACAGTTGTGGAAATAAAGGATTTGTTTTTGGTCAATCTTCATTTGTGACTCAACCCCCTTATTGCTTTTCCAAGTAAGTATTTACACAGCTCGGTGAAGTTTGCAAAGCTGATCACACAAGGACAATGTCTTGAATGAGACAGAAAAACGCCACCTTAACCCTAGAGGCTGTTCCAAGAGTGGAGATTTGAAACCTGGGCAAGAAGCAGGTGTTGGGTAATCAACGGTGTGCAGCTGCCAGCTTCTTAAAACAGGACAGCTGTCTGTATTCTGATCTTTGCAGGCTTGGGTTTTGTTAAACAAACTTCTTTGGTACTCTCTACACGAGTTGGGTTTTGGCTTGGGATTTTTCCTTTTCTATGGTTTTCAACAGCTCCAAATCCAGGATTAAAGTTGCAGGAGCTGGTACTGCTGCAGTTGGTGTGTGCTGCCCCTGAGGATCTGGCCACTGCCATGTGTCCAGCTGTGCAGCGTCACCATGGCACAGGCCAAGTGGTGTCCAGTTCCAGCCTCGTTTGGGGAGGGAGGGGCAGAGAAGATCTGGCACCTTGAGCACAAAACTCTGAAGTTCACCTGCTTATCTCTGGAAGTGAGTCTTGAGGAATGCCAGTCTTAAGGAATCAGATTCCTTTAGTAACAGGATAAAGAAAAACCTGGTCCATGAAAAGCAGGAATCTGGTATGACATGGTATGTGACAGGTTTTGGCCAGGGATGAGTTAAAGGTTTGGGGGGGTTTTGTTGCCCTTCACAGCTGCCTCCTGGGAAAATCACTTTGAGGGGGCAAGACAGTGGGATTGGGTTTTGGGTTTTTCTGTTAGATTCAGTATGAGAAGTTTCGAGAGATCGAGGCTGCAGTGCCCAGTGAGCTGCTTTTCTAGTCAGGTTGTTCTGGCAGAACTTGGACAAAGGCAAAGATTGTGTTTGAATAATTACAGCAGGGGTGCTTTGAGCTGCAGGTTCTGTTCTGCAGTGTCATGTGTTGTATGTGACCCTGGCAGGGAGTTGTCACAGGGCACTAGCAGCTGTGGCAAACGGTGGCAGAAATGATGGTGTAAAGCCATGAAGCATTTCAGAGTGCCCTTTTATCTTTGGTGGATTTTTATTGCAGTAGTACAAAACCATAGTTTTTAATTTAGAGACAGGTTTATTCCTGGTTTCTTTTGTCTAAAAGAAAATCTGTTCTCCATTGGGTTTAAATCAGATTTGTATTTCCAAAGTCACCATTTTCATGCGTACTTGGGAGCCTGGAAGATGGATTACTAATCCCTGTGTACCCTCTCAGGAAGACATCTGTTCCTCCTGCTGTAGGCACATGCCTCCCTTGTGTAACTGTTGGGAGCACACCCTGATAAGTGTCACTCTCGTGACCAGAAGGTTTCTGTCTGAAGTACGTTTTTGTGGTATTGGCTGCTCCCAATGGTGACACCCACAAAGAGCCATTTCAGGGGTGGTCAGTCCTATTTCAGGGCAGACTTGATGGCCATTTCAGGCTGCCACCAATAGGGACAATCTCTGAGTGTTGGGGTTTTTTTCCGCCAGGATGTAAAGATTAGCAAGACATTCTTGCTCCTTCCAGCAGGGAAACTAGTAAAGAAATCTACCCAAAAAAATTTTTTCGTGGAGTCAGCGAAGAGATTATGTCACATCAAAGCTATAGGCTGGTAGAATTGGTATAAACGTGGTGGGAGCATGCAGGAAATGAAAGTGTTGTCTGTATTAGCCCACAGGTGGATCAGAGCGAGTGCACCACAAAGTGGTACCCTCATTTCTGTCAGGGTAGAGGCTTCTAGAAGTGCTGAGGCTGCCACTATGAAATCCCTGGTGCTGAGTTACACTTCTGACCCTGTTTTCACATTCATGCTGCTGTTTCTGTCTCAGATCATTAACCGATGATTTCACAGGCTCATAAAAATTGAGTGTTTCTTGTGTGACTATTTCTTTAGGGAAGGAAGTCTGACTTAAAAGTTTCATGAGCCTTTGAATGTATTGCCTCTGCTATCTGATTAAAAATAACAAGTACATCTTCAAAAGGCAACTTGGAGTTCAGATAAAATCCGCTCCAAGCTTCAAAGGTAGACAGACTTCTGGCACCCAGGAAGGAAATGGTGTTGGGTGATTCCCCTCACTTGGTGCTGTATCATGTCTCTGCTGGAAAACCTCAGTGTGAGCACTGCCCTTGGGCAGGTGCAGGGTCTCATGGCAGCTCCATCAGCCTCAGCTTTACAAACCCTCATCTCCTTGCAGGAGCCTAAGACTGGGAGCTTTGCTGCAGCTTGGCAGCCTCTGGCAGCAGCTTCTCTTCATCCAGCATGACAAGGAGCTTCTCAGCTGCCAGCTTTGCTTGGGGCTCAGCAACTTCAACCAGGGTTTGAAATTGTGACTGTTGTTATGCACATAAGAAGTGAAATCGCCTGGTTTTATTTTTATCCATTAGAACCTACAAGTTGTCATTTGAGGCCAGTGCCTCCTCAGCTGGATCTAGTAGGATGTGTTAGATAAAAGCGTGCTCTTTGCTCCTGAGCATGCACAGCTCAGGCTTGTAGTGAGGCAAGGACTAAAGATGGGAAAAGGGATTTGAAGGGATTGCAGTAGGCACAGAAATGTGCTCAATGCTTTTGTTGTACCTTGCTGTGGTAGTGGCTTCCCTTGCCAGTGTACCCGTGAGGTGCTCCCACAGAGGTCACCTCTGCTGGGCCACTTGCATGAGGCATTACCACAAGACTGTCATTACTCCCCCCTAAAATCTGCCCTTGGGGTAGGAGGCTTGCCAAAAGATCCCGATCTCCATGCGACTCAAACAGTTCGGTTGATTTGTTGCTGTCCAGATATACCACAGAGTTAAAAAGTTGACTTATAAATAAATAATGCTTAGCATGTGGGTCTGTTCCAGTTGTGCAAGTTCTGAACCTTGCTGTTTGAAAAGGAGAGATACCTCTGAAAAGTAGTTAATGTAGCGATCTGTAATGAAAGGTCCTGTCATTTGAGATGTGCTACAAAGTTGCAATAACAATCACGGGACCTCTGGGCTCCCAGTGAAAGCAGCGAACGGAAATGGCACGGACAGATGGAACAAAAGTAGCTGACCCACCAATTACTCTGTCCAAACTGTGACAGCTATTTTCTTCAAAAACTAATTAGTCCCAAAGAGCCTCAGAGGGCTGTTGCTGAGGATTGACTCCTTGGCATTCAGTAACACCACTGAACCGTGAAGTTCTGGAACAGAAAACCCAGAAGTAATGACGAAGAAAAAGCAGCTTGAAAACAATGCTATTTTAAGCCTTATCTGTGAAACATTGCATGGTTAAATTTCAGCTTAAGGTTTATAAAGTTGTTGGAGCTGTTGGGATTACTTACATGCTCGACAGGCTGCTGGTGTTGTCTGTGTTTTTCGTTTTGGAGATGATCATCTTGCTGCCGCAGAGGTGTCAGAATCTGTCTCTTGACCTGGGAATGTCTCTTGCTGAGGAGAGGTTCTGGGGCTACTGAGCAATCAGCTTTCCCAGGATGTCACTTCCTTCCCTAGTGCAGACCAGCACCAGGATATCTCCACAGCTTCCTTAGAGCTGCTGCAGCTACATCCATCAGGGACATGGCTCCAGTGCCCAGGTGGTGCTGCTTTGAATTCAGTAAAATTCTGACACTCCTCCATTTTTTTCAGAGGAAAATAAAA
Source organism: Eopsaltria australis (assembly GCA_034509425.1). Taxonomy (NCBI): domain Eukaryota; kingdom Metazoa; phylum Chordata; class Aves; order Passeriformes; family Petroicidae; genus Eopsaltria; species Eopsaltria australis. Next base: position 3,662,243 of record JAVTVJ010000012.1, on the reverse strand, counting down.
AAACATCTTTGATAATTTGGGCTAGGAACCTAGAGAAACAAATTCACTCAATCCCTGTCAGTAAACAGAGGGAACTCTTCTTCCTGTTGTAATTAGTGTCAGGAAAACCAAATGAATGCCAAACCATCTTTTCTGCACATCAGTTTTTCTACTTGCATGTGCTTCAAAGTCATTGCTTACTCAACAGTTTGGGCTCTTGAAGCTTTTTATTGTGGCTAAATTACCAGCCCTGGGTGTCCTATGGATGGAATGCCATTGGCTTCCAGTGCTGGCCACGCAGATCAGCTGTGATGGGAAGGTTTGGAGTGAAGCCAGGCAGGGTCAGTAAGGCAAGGCTGGGACCAGCAAGGCCCAGGGCTGGGCACAGACCTGCCCATGGGGGTGCACGAGCTTTACAAAGGCCCCTGCCATGTGCCAAGGTACCTTGGCCCCAGGTGCCTTCTCCCAGGACTTTCTCACACTGCTCCTTCCACATCACTCAGCTCCAAGGTTACTCAGCTGCATGACATTGGAGCTTGAGCGCAGGCAGTCCTGCACCTAAAAGGAGGGGAAAGGGGCTGCAGAGTCTATTCTTGCTCCCAGGTCCCTGCTATTTTCAGAGTCTGGAGCCGTTTTTTCTGGTGATCTCGCCCCATGACTGTAGCATTAGAGGAATTTTCTGCACAATATTTTCTTCAGAGGGAAAGAGGTGATTCAAAGGAGAGCTCTGGTCTGAGTACAGAGCCATAGGCACTACAGCCATACATTCCAAATAAGGGAAGTATCAGCACCAGGAACAACTCAACGGGAGGTTTGTGTGGGTGTTTTATTATTCTCTGTGAATTTTTGCTTGATACTGTTTTTTATATTTATCTGATATTAATAAAACCCAGATAACTGCACTGACGTCAATAGAGTTTGGCTTTGATTCTGTGCAATTAAGGTAGATACCTGACATCTTTAAAAGAAACATGAGGAAAATATACTTCCCCAGGAGAATCCCATCCCTGTGTTGTCAGGGAGTTGCTAATAAATTAATTATTAATTAATAATCACTCTAATGGACAAAGTCACGGGTGTACAAATTGTGAAAGAGTAGTTCACATAGGAAAAGACTAAATAAGTAAAATACTAAGTGAAAGGACTAAGGGTGTTCTCTGGGTTTGGAAAAACTGGATTTAAAGGCTTCCATCTCCTGCCTCCTTTGTTCCTTCAGCCTGTGCTCATATTCTGTATCACAAGCCAGAGCAGCTGGTGGTCCCAGCTGGATGTGCTGTGGAACTTGGGATGGTTGTGGATGGTGGGCAAGCACACTCAGGCAAAATGGGAAACAGGAACACAGCTCCAATGACAGGAAAATATTGATCTGTGGGGGGATGTAATGGGATTTTAAACAATCAGATTCTTATTTATCAGCTGACATTTAATACAGGAGTTTGCATTCTCCATGCCTCCTCCATGAACAGGATTGGATAGATTTTAGTTTTGATTTATTCTGCTGAAAGATGCCTATAAAAGGTCCAGAATGCAGAAGGGGCAGTTATAAGGAAAACTTTAAAAAAAAAAGAAACCAACCCTTGACTATTCGCAGACTTCATCAAAATCCCAAAAAACAGTTTAGATAAGACGAATGATGTTGTAGCTGCAGCCACTCAGGCTGCTGTCAGGAACACACCACCTCCAAAGAGCAAAACCCCTGCTTAGGTGGAACGGTACAGAAAGAGGGAAGGGAAACCTCTCTGTGAGGAAAGCAGATCAGATCCTACCCAGCACAGGTCACTGAAGAATGACACCTTCACCTTGCAGTCAATGGAGGAGCTGAAGTTTTAGCAAGTAGCACAACTTGCTGAAGATGAGTCCAGGAACAAACACATCCCCCCCATAAATAGCAGTAACATACAGAGAGAACCAATCAACTGGGCACTCCTCATGCTGACTGAAAATCCAGGAGATGGAGGAGTGATGAGTCCTCCTAGCCAGCTCCTGGTCAACCCTGATGCCAGAAGATGGGAGCAATGCATTTAACTTGGGAAAAAAAATGCCATAGGAAACGAGGTACTCCTGGAGTGCCCAGAGCTGTGCAGGTGGGTAACCAGCCTCCCTGAACCTCCACACTTGTGTGGACCTGGGGATGCTCTCGGTTTTGCATGGCCAGGTTTGTGTGCCTGGGTGAAACATCTGCTCCTGACCTGTTCTTTGGAGAGGACAGGAGCATGTGGGCTGGGAGAGAGACACAAGGAAGCCAGGCTCAGCAGCACAGGCATGGCTGGCTGCATCCTGCTCCGGGTCAGGGAGAGGGAAGCCAGGAAGTGAAGGTGGCTGTGGCATGTGGGTGGTGAGGATTGAGAGGTGATCAGTGAGGCCTTCCTGTTTAGTAACACCAACAGGCTTTTCCTGGGCAAGGGGGTGGTTTTATCTGAATCACAGGAGGGGAACTGAGTGTTCCTGGTGGGAGGAAAAGTGGGAGAGCAGGTACCTGTCTGTTGTGAGAGCCTTTCTGGAGGCGTTCAGGGATGTGCACTGAGGAGCTGTGAAGCTTCACTAAAGCAAGGCACTAACTGCTGCAGTTTTGGTTTTTTTTACAGCCTTTTATGATACTGTTTCTGCCTTTGTTCCTTTTTTTTTTCACCTCAGCATGGTGGGGTGGGACTTGGAGACAGAAAGAAGCAGTGGTATCGCTAATACCAGAAAACCTGTTCTGCAGGAAAACCTGCAGATGTGTGCAGGATGGGGAAGGAGCGGCTGCACTCATGACCCAACCTGCCCTGCACACAGAAGGCCAGAGGGTGATGGGGGATGAGAGGCTCCTTCCTCTGTCTTTTCCCTTTCTCATGAACCCATTCTCAGCTCTGGTCAAAGAGCCCTGACCTGATAACCTTCACGGAGCTACTGGAAGGAAGGTCTCCTCCTGCCTTCCCTGCTCCATGGGACTCTGCTGTGGTGACAAACAGCCTGTGCCTTGCTCCAGTGGTCAGCAGTGGTGGGTTTGGAGGTGATAAGGGAGATGCCAGTAGCTGTCAGAGGGCTGACATCGAGGGCCATGCCTTGCAGAAGCATCTGGGTGTCAGAGAAGCCACCGGTGCTGGGAATTTTCTGTGACCCACTTTTCCTCCTGAAATTCTGTTTCTTGAGAGTGGCAAAGACTCATTTCCCAGGAATGTCCCCAGGCTGCAGGAGGGATCCCTGGGGACTGACCTTGCTTCCCCCATCACTGTAACACGTGCACAGCCCCTCTGTGTCGTGCTGGGACACAGCCCAGGCGGGCAGGAAGGATGGGGAGGGCACAGGGGCAGGTTTTGAGCTGCCACAAGGCCTGGGTGCCACGTGTGATCCCGAGCATCCACCACTCTTGCCGGGGCAGGGCTGCGTGGGGCTCAGCGATCGTGGATCGTGGCCGGGATCGTGATGTGGACTGTAGGATCAGCCTGGGCGAGCTGGGGCCGGGCACTGACGCACGTGCGGGAGGTGGTGAGGGAATGCGGGATCCCGGGAATGCGAGATCCCGGCAGTGCGGGGTACCGGGAATGCGGGATCCCGGTGGGGGGACACAGGCGGGGGACACAGGCGGGGGACACAGGCGGGGACACAGGCGGGGACACAGGCAGGGACTGGAACAGGGACACAGAAGCGGGGACACAAGAGGCGGGGACACAGGCCCGAGGGGACACAGGCAGGGACACAGGCAGGGGACACAGAGTGGGTTACAGGCAGGGGACACAGGCGGGGACACAGAGTGGGGATTTGAGGCAGGGACTGAGGCAGGGACACAGGCGAGGACACAGACAGGGACACTGAGGCGGGGACACAAGGCGGGGACACAGGCGGGGGACCTGAGCGGGGACACAAACACTTGAGGGACACAGGCAGAGGACAGGCAGGGACACAGGCGGGGACACAGGACGGGGACACAGGCAGGGGACACAGGCGGGGTCACCGGAGGCGGTCACAGGCAGGGTCACCCGCAGTCCCGTCCCGAAGCGCAGTGGACCGCTGGGGGGCGCCCGCGAGCCGGCGGCGCCGCCCCGGCCCAAAGCGGCCCCGAGGCGGTGACGGACACGGGGGGAGCGACCGGGAGAAAGGGGAATAAACACATAAACCAAAAATAAAAAAATTAATAAACCACCCTGAAAGTAAAAACAATTATTTGATATATGAATTATGAATTGAAAGAAAAAAAAACCCAAGAAGGGGAAGAGAAAATAGTTAAAAAAAAAAAAAAAAGAAAGAAAGAAGAATAAAAGAAAAGCAGAAAGGAAGAAGAAAATGAACCACACACACGCACACAAAATCCTCCTTCCAGCTTTCACACTCCTGAATATTGCCTGGCTACAGATCTACCAGGGCTGGACTCCTCCCTCCCAACACCCACTGAGCTGATGTTGCCTGATGCAGGTTTTTGGGAAGTAAGTGCAAAATTCTTTGCGCTGGATGGAAAGCGGGTTCCTGGCCCTGGCCTTGCACCAGCCCCTGCTGGGGTCACACCTGCTGCAGAGCCCCAAGAGATGTGGGAAGCCTCGGGACAGGGAGGTGGCACAGTGGCTGCCTTGTCACCCTCTCCCCTAGGGTGGCTTGGTCATTGCAATGATGGAGATGTCACTGTGGAAGGAAACACTGAGGAGCCGTGTGGTAGAAAAGGGCATGAGGGTAGTGAAAATATTGTTTTATTCAAAGTTCTGCCAAGAAAATATTTGAGAGAGAGAGGGGAAGAGCTGCAGCTGCCTCTCCATCAGTCCCTGGGTACATCCAAAGCACACTAAGGGAGAACTTGCTTTTTTATATCCTCCAACCTGTGTCATCAGGATGCTCTTAAAATCCTGGTCCACGTAATCTCCGTGCATGTGCTCTGAGGGCAAAGCAACGCCTTTGACACCATTGGAGGAAATATTCAGGACACATGCAGCCTGCTTACCCTCAGCAGCACTTTTAGCTGAAGGAACAAACTACCTCATCTCCACATCTGTGTGTTACCTGACTCATTCCCAGTAACATGCCTTGTAATGAGCTGTTTTGCCAGCTGCACTCACCCAAATGTCATGTGAGGAGATCCTGCACTCACAGCCAGTTGCTGCTTTGCCTGCATGGGTGCCTGCCCTGTCCTGCTGATGGTCTCAGGTGTTCAGGTTTCCTCCTCCAGCACGGGATGTGTGCTGGGAAGAAGATGGTCCCCTCTCCAAAGCAGCAGTGACTCACCATGCAGCACCCTGCAGCTCCATGGCCTCCCCTCCCTCTGCATTTCTGGTACCCAGGATACTGTAATTAAACACCTCTGGAGAGCTGTGTTAGCATGGGCATACCCAGAGCTGCAGGGAGCCACAGAGAAAATAAAACTGGTGGCAACACCATCCAGCTCCTGCCTAGTGGTCAAATAGGGTGAATCTGAGAATCCATTTACTTTTCTTCATTTTCCTGTGATGTTATTTTTCTGTGATCATGTTGCTCACAGCAAAACTGAAATGAAAACCACAACAGCCAAGAGTATCAGCAGTGCAGGAAGAGAGAGCTCCCTACATGACCCTCAAGCTGCTCCTGGGAAGCAGGGCTGAGCATCTTGGCTTTGCTTGGGCAGTGAGGGAGGTGGTGCAGGGGGGTGGGATGGGTTGGTAGAGGCTGAGTTGTCCAAAATCTTGCCATTGACATCTGGCTGCATCCACGTAGCTCTGTCAGGAATGGTGGAGGGACAGACCAAGCCACTATCCTAAAATCATCTGCAACTCATCAGTGAGTGCAAATCCACTTTTCCTGATAAATTAAGACACCAGAGGGGTCTGTGTGTTTTCACAGAATTAATTTTTCCCAGTCTTCGTAACTTCTTCAAAGACAAGCATAGCCTGCTTGTGGGAGGGCTTTAAGGTGCCAGACAAGTGAATTCATGGCCTTGCAGGTGTCAGAGACGTTAAAACCTTATTGTCTGGGTCAGACTGGGGCAATTTTAATGTATTTGAGCTCCTCTTGCTTGACACCTGTAAGATCAGATGCTGAGGGAAAGGCTGGGGGGCCACAAGTCTCTCCGTGGGACCAGCTGGACACCAAAGGCAAAAAGGCAGGTGAGGATCATCCTGGGCCTGGGTGAGGGATGCTGTTTGCAGGGATAGGGTGAAGACAGGGACTGTGTCACCCTCAGCAGCACAGGGGGCTCCAGGGGTGTCCCTGTAGACCCCTCCCCTCTGCTCCAGGGCTCTCCATCACACTCCTGCCCCAGAAGGGGACAGCCAGCCCCTGCAAATCTCAAGGTGGTCCCCTACATTTCTAAGTAGATTTTTTTTTTCACCAAAGCAGGGATATGATGAGAGTTGTGTCTCTACACCCCTATTTTCTTATTTGACTCTGAAACGTTAATCCCAGGTCAGGGCCTTAAACCATCCTTTGTTTAGGTTTTCTCAGGCAGGTGATTTCTCTGTCCTGGGCTGCTGATGGGGATGGCAGGTTCCCCCTCCCTGCTTTCCCCCCACCTCCCCAGTCTTTGATCACAGCAGCTCTGGAAACTAAGCTTTGAAAATACAGTCATTTCATGGATGTGTTGATTAGGAAATGAAATTCCAAGAAGCAAATGACAGCCCAGCTGCACTGCCTGACTTTGCAAGGCTGGAGCTCCCCACCAGGAAATGTATTCTCATATTTTTTTTGACACATCCAGGGTGTTGTATCATTAATAAAAAATGCAGACAGGACTTCTTAAGAGAAAATGACTTCCAAAGAAACTGCCTTTTTTTCCCCTAGTTTTTTTCTGTGAATCTGTAGGCTTCCTTGAAGACAGCTCAGTCCTTTCTGTCTTTTGCAGAGCAAAATGAAGCACAGGTTTACCCTGGAGCAGTGTCTTCTGGGCAGACAGCAAGACCCCAGGGATTTCTCTCTCCTAACAGGCTGTTAATCAAGGTTTCCAGCTTCATAGAAAATGGTTTTTATTGGGGGACAGAGAGAGGCTGTGGGCCTTCACAGTTAATTCTACAGAAAAATAACCCCAGCCTTGCAGTCCTGTGAGGACTGAATTCTGTCTAGTCCATCTGGCTGGGACAGGGAGAGCTCTAGCTGATGTGTCTGCCTCCACAGCAGCCACGGTGCCATACACTGACTACAAGTAATTCTTTCTTATTCAAACAACCCCAAATCCATCCCTGAAAAACAATCCTTTCCTCTTCCCTTCTGTATTAATAGCACTGTGCTTTTTTGAGTGCTATTCTGAGCATATCAGCCCAGGGTGGGAGGGTGTTATGGGGCTGATTCACCTCACAATTGTGTGAGAGAAAGCAGGACATTCAACAAGGGTGATGGCAGAGGCTGGGCTGATTTGGTTTCAAAGTGGATTCAAGGAGCTCCTTGAGGCTACTCAAGGCTCACAGAACTGCTGCAGGAGGGGAAAACCCGAAACAGGCCATGCCTGTGTGGGGCAGCCATGTATGGGGCTGAGGGGTGGTTCAGACCCTCTGGAGGGTCACAGCTGCAGCAGCAAGTGGGACTTTGCAAGTGTCTAGATTTGCTTAATGTTCAAAGTTCAATGGAAGGTTGTTTAATAAGGCTTGAAAAGCAGATGTGGTATTTGGAAGAACCTTTTTGTGAGGAAGAAATACCTCTGCAGGAAAAAGATTGTTTGCTGGGACACAAAGGAGCACTCAGTCTCTGGCTGGTACTTCAGGTTTGATGTGAAAATGTTGTAAAGGGCCTTCCTGTAAAAAGCAGATCACTTTTTCCTGGATGCAAGGAGGAAAGAAGAGCCAGGGAAGTGATACAAAGAAAACCTGTCAAAGCAACAAGCCAGGAGAAGCAGCTTTGCAGCAGTGCTTCGAACAGCTGCACATGCTGTGACAGGGGATGTATCAGAGCCAGGGAGGTTAAAGCATGTAAGAGGAGAGATGATGCTGGCCTAGACATGAAGGACCTTATCCTACTCTTCTCTAGTTTATGCAGAAATAACCAAGCAGGCAGGGTCTGACTTCCAAACAATGTGAACAGAGGTAGGCACCAACAGCCTCTGTCCCTGTAGACCTTCTTTCCCCCCAGCAGAGAATGGTTAAAACTATTTCTCTTTCAATGGGCTGCCTCCTTTCCCTGTGTGCTGCTTAAAAATCACCCCAAAAAATTACAAACAGGTCGGCCCTTACATCTGTAGCTCATTCTGCACAAGACACCCCACTGGGAAGGGAATTCTCCTGGTGACGACAGGAAATCCATTTAGATTTCCCCCGCACTTGTGCTGCTGCAGCCCCTTTCTCTCCCACTGCTCCTGCACATGGAGACACCCTCACAGTGCCAGAGGCTCATCCCCCTGCAGCAGTGGGGATGCAGGCAGAAGTGGGGCAGGAGGTGGGGATGCAGAGGGGGCGCGGGGTGGGAGAAGGCTGAGCAACCCCAGCCCTGACCACATTCCCCTGTGGTATGAGGCTGCTCTGGTTCCCCCAGCTGGTTGTGCTCACCCATCCTCACTCCCATCCCCATCCCCACAAAGAGCAGCTTGCAGGTGACATCTTTGACACCTCCAGCTGTCTCTCTGCACATCGCAGCTTTTCATCTCTGGCAGCTAATAGCAGAGTGCTGGGGGAAGGGAACATATGCCAAAGCAGCTCAACTAAGGTGCCTTCTTACTAATCACATTACCTGTCCCCTAGCAAGAGAGAGGGTTTGATATACGGCCAGGGAGCTACCAGAATATCTCCCCTGTTTCCGTGCTGTAGAGGACGCTTTTGCCTCTGTGTGGGTTGCAGGAAGCAGCTCCGTGACGGGACAGGGAATGGAGCACCTCAGTGTGGAGGGACACCACAAACAGCACAGGCTGGATGCAGCCAGGAGCACTCGTTCCTGACAGAAGTCCATCCGGGAGTGTGCAGGGTAGGCAGCTGCTGTGCAGCACGACAGTGCTGGAAGAAAGGCAGAGGTTGGTTGAGTTGATCCGCAGAAAGAGCCACCTTCCATCCCCGCTGCCTGCAGGGCTCTTGCTGAAAGGAACAACTGAATCCCGACAGCCTGGGGCAATTAGAGGGTATGAAGCTCGGGTTCAGCTCAGCGGCAGGGAATCTCGCTGCCCCCCTTCCGCACACCTTTTGTAGCTCCGACAAGCTCTTAACGATGCATCCCGTTAATGGCTGATCCTACTCAGTGAATGCAGGTGTCAGGAACGCGGCATTCAGACAGCAGCAGCAAGGTGAGGGCTTTGCCCATCGGAGGGGGGGAGGTGTCCTGGTACCCTGGGGAGCCCAAGGGAGAGTGAGAAGCTGAGCTGCCAGGTGATGCTGTCACCATCTCCAGGTCCTGTCTGCTCCCCACTGCTCCCTCCTGAGCTCAGCTGCATCCTATCTCAGTCATGATTTCAAATGGAGCTGGTGCCCACGCCTGGCTGTGGGGATGTGGCAGTGACAAGCTATTGTGCCAGTGGGGCTTGGGAGTAACTGCAGAGCAGTGATGGGGCTGCCTGTGGGAGTTGGCCCATGAGCCTCATTACAGTGCCAAAACCCTCTTCCTGCCTTTTGCTGGCCAGCCTGACTGGAGCTGAGTAGCTGTGAAGGATGAACGGATGGCCCTGTTCATGTCTCAGTGCACAGAAAAACAAGGGTTCTGCATCTTTTTGTAAAATATATGTGAGTGCCACATGTGCAGGTCTGCTTCTCCAGAGCCTGGGGTTGTGTGGCTGCTGGCTCTGGTGTGTGGCTGCTGGAAGGAGCTGAGGATCAGCCTGCCCAGGAGAGAGACAAGCTCTCCAGGTCTGCTTTCCAGCTAGGGAATCCCGACCTGCTTCTGCTCTCTTCTGATGGATAACCTTTCCATAACTCCTGCTCATGTTTGGGACTCCTGAAATCCCTGCTGACAGTGTGTGCTCTCCCCTTTGCATGCCTGGAGCCCTTTGGGGTCTGTGTCCCAGCAGAGGAGCTACTACAGAGGGTTTTCCAGGGACTGTCCCCTTCCCTACTCTGCTTGCCACTATCCAATTAATTGGCCAGAGAGGAGGCATGGGCACACACATATTTCAGTATGTGTCTCTTTTTAATGCATTTATTTTTAGCTTGTTTTTGTGGCCCCTAGAGGATTCCACAGGAAATCCTGCAGCCATGGGATCATGAAAAGCTCAGGTTCCCGATTGTGTTACATACGTTAACAGAGATGTGATCTATACAGGGTTTTTTAAAAAGCAGCTATAAATACTTCCTCCAGCTGCACCAATATCCCCTCGTCCCTCTTCCCTCCATGGCACCTGTTGACACTCATGTACCCAGTTAAGATTAGCTGCTTCACAGGGAAGGGGAGCCCTGACTCTGGAGCCATCCCTCCCTGCCCTGTGGCAGGAGCACCTGGCTGTCCTGTTTTGGGACACGCCTTGGGCTGTCAAAATTTGCACAACCCCAAAGGGCTGACTCCCCTGATGGGTTTGCTTGGCCCAGTAGTGGTGTGGGGCAAGAGCCACAGGAACCAGCCCCTTATGGTGTGGTGGCACTCTGCCATCTGAACCCCAGGCAGCCCCAGGCTCCTGGCCAGGCAGCCCCACCACAGTGAGGAGGTTGTCAGTTCTCAGCCCTGCTTCCTTGCCCAGCCCAGACTGGCCAGGGAAGCGGGGGTGCTCAGTGCTGGTGAGCACACTCACATTTCATTCTGCAGTGACAAGTGCATCATTTCCCTCCAGCTCAGGAAGCTGATGGCTCTTTCACACAACCCCTCTGGGCTCACCAGAATGAGTAACGCCTGCAGGGCTGCCCTGTGCTTGTGAAATATGGAGATATGCACATATGGAACTTGAGTTCATGGCATTCAAGTGTGTGGGACACCTTTGGGTCCTTTGGACTAGAAGCAGAGGGACTTCCCACCTGTGAGAGGCAGCTCTCAATCTCCTCACTGCCTTTGAGCATTGCAGGGGAAAGGTGCTGCACAGGGTACCCCAGAATGAGCTAGGACATGTCTGGAAGAGGCATCTGCTGGGAACGTGTTCCATCCATTATGTGATATATGCAGCCTCCAAGCTCAACCCTGAAACACTTTTCCATGGAGAGAAAACCCCAGCAAGGCAAGAGGGAGCTGTGCCAGGGGCCAGTCCCTGCCTTCCTGCAAAGATTCCAGCCCGTGCTGGCGTCCACAGGGGACACTGTTCTGCTAAGTCCAGCTCCAGGCTGTGCCCGTTTTTTCCCAGTCCATGTGTCATCATTCTTGGCTGCTGGTGAGTCAGTTCCTGGCCCTGCTGGGTGCCTCCACAGCAGCTGTGCTCTGCTGCTCTGCAGAAAGCCTCAGCCATCAGGGCAGCCCATAATATAGCGGCTGCAGGCAGTGTTTCCCTTCCGTGCTGGGAGGGAGCCAAGACTTTCTTAAAGGTTTGTTTCTGCAGAAATTATCCAAATCATAACAAGAGATACTTTCATTTGCCATTTTCTCCCCTACACAAGAAACTAATGCCATAACCCTTCACACTCCTCTGGTCCTGGATTTGCCTGAAGAGTTCATCCTGGAGCCAGAAGAGCTGTCTGATGAAACTTTAGTTGAACCTGAAACACGAAACATTGGCTGCACCGTGAGACTTGATGTGGGAACTGGAATATGTATTCAGTTCACAGTTAAAGCAATTAGAATTTACCCCATCACATGGAAACTCTTCTGATCCCCGCCTACACTCTCCCAAAGCACACCTCTGAGTGTGCCACACTCCCAGGCTGGAAAGCTGGGTTGTGTCCCTCTTTGCCAATGTGCAGGATGGACTGTGAGCCAAGTGAAGTCCTTCTGCCCAGGTAGACCCTGCTGAGAGCCTGATGTGAGCCCTGTACAAGGGGGTTCAGACATGTGTTGTCAGCCCTGTTATTGCTCCACTCCAGTAGACCCAGAGCTTCTACAGATGGGATGGCAGAAACCCAAGAAAAGGTTTATGATACCAGCTCAGAGAAGAGCAGAGAGTGAAAAATGGGGTAATGCAGGCTCAACTGATAGAGAAGAAGGCAAAGTCAGAAGAAGACAGAGGGCTTAGAGGTAAATTAATTCTGTTTATGTTGATCTGAGGTTCATCTGTGGTTTGGTTGCCCAAAACATCACAGTGAAGCCCAACCTGGGAAAGATGTCATCACACACCAAGGGACACATAAGACCTGCCCTGGTCCTCTGACTGACCAAGGCCTCCTGGATCTGGAGAAGGTCTTGCCAGAAGGATCAAATATAAGGAGCAGAGGAAAAGGAACAGCAGTATTAGACTTCTGCCCTGCTCCTCCCAGGCTGTCACTTTAGTCAGGGCTCCTGACAACCCCTTCAGATGAAGTGTACTGCAAAAAATGTGTGCTGGGGTTATGTAAGACTCCAGTACCTTTGGTGACTCACAGCCTTGTCTTAACATGCCATTCCCCACAGCTATTGAGTAACCTCACTGGGAAAGCATGCAGTGGCCAGCCCCAGGGATGGGGAGCTGCTGCAGGGATGGGGAGCCATGACCCTGAAGATCTGCCTTCCCAGGGAAAGGCAAACCCACTGAAGGACCATCCCATCCCTCTTGCAAATGGTGACCAAGGAGTCCTGCCGCAGTTTTGGTCCTGCAGCTGGAGGGATGGTCAGGGAGATGAAAAGTGTGAAATTCATCAGACTAGAACACTTGTGGCTGGCATTCAAACCTGTGGTTTTCCCTTTTGTGTGCTGTAGTGAAAGGCCTACTAGTACTTGTAATAAAAGGGTTCATTGGTAGGAGAGCAGGAACAGGGATATCTCCTTCCCTTGTCCAGGGAGCCTTCTTCCTGCAGTGAAGGAGTCTGAGTTTTCTCTTGTTTAAGCATGGAAACATCAGGATAGACTTTGCAGCCAGTAGCGGAGGTACTGGTTGTCCCTCTGGCACAAAAGGAGGATCAGGCCTTTGAGGAGTTCCTGGAACTTGCAGTGGATGTGTGGGTACAGCAAGAGGCAGTGACGGGTGCAAGCACCCAGGGACAGCTGCATTGGAAGTGGGGACAATATTCCCAGCTGTGGGGTGGGGACAGAACAGCCCAAGAATGTCAGGATGGATAAGCCCATGGGGGCAAATCACGTGTCTCTGTCTCAGTGTGAGGCTGTCAAGGCTGTGTCCTGTTTATGGGGGAGCAGTCTGCCCCGGGCTCCTTGCAGACAGGTCCAGTTTCACCATAGCCTAGGACAGCATCCCCAGTGACACAGAGCAGAGGGGCTCACCTTCCCTCCTATTCAGTCTGCAGTTGTGGAAGGACACAAGTCTCATCTGTACCTCGGCACTTGGTGTCGTTGAGGTTTGGTTTGGTTTTTCTGTGCCCATATTCTGTGCTTGAATGTCTGTGTGTGCCGTGATTCAGACACCTCAGCCCCTCGAGGCAGCAGAGTTACGGTAATGTGGGTATGTTCAAGGAAGGCCGAGAACTGGCAAGTCAGCAGCAACCTCTGCCCTCTGCTTCTCTGAACTCACACTGCTGAGAAAGTTCAGACTTCATCCTGCCTTGCACTCATGTCTGGCAAAGAAATCAGAGGCAGTGAACAGCATGCTGCAGGTTTGGTGCTGCCTTGTGACTTCAGGGCCAGCTCATCAGCTGGGACAAGTGAGGGTGGCTGCCCTGAAGCAGTCCAGATGAGCAGGTATTTTCCTGACATCTTGCCAGTCCTTGATTCCTGTCCAGGACTCCACACCTACCCCAGCCTATCTTCTGGTGCAAAAGTGAAAGGTTTGAATCATGCAATGGATTTACAGCCTGGCTCATATGCTGAACTGCAAAATAAAGTTAAAGAAACTCTTCTTATTTAACTAAAGATCTGTTTTCCACTGTTTTGTAGCTCTGCAATGGAGTGATAACATATTAGGGCTGAGTCTTGGCTTCAGGACTCCACTTTTAGACTTGTATAAAATCACAGTAACACAGGCATCAGACTCATTATTTATGATACAGTTATAAATTATACAATTTTGCCCCCTCAGTCCATAGCTAGAAATCACCACTTCCCACATACAGCATATGCAATGCTTTATTTTTAAAAAATAACTTCCATCTTTCTAAAGAGTAAAGGCAGAGCAAAAAGATGAATTAATGTGACCTATTACTAAGTTATGAAATGCTTACAAGCCCACAAAACCATGCATGGATTCAGCTTTCTCAGGAAAGAGAGCAACTGGAAGGAATTTCAGAGCCAGCACCTTGCCTGATGGAAAGCAGAAGCCACTGGCTTCAGAGGAATGTCTGTTCCTAACTGCACAATTGGTTCCCTGAAATGGCTCACCATGAAGCCCAGCCCTAGTGGTGTTGAAGGACATTCATGAGAAGCAAGCCAATTATTTTCCCCAATTAATAAGGCAGAATGATCTGTAAGCCGTGTTCTAATGGCTACAATCACACAGCCACCAGGAATCAAGCCTGCAGGAACACGCCCTGCCTTTGCCAGCCTCGCAGGCTGCTCAGGCACAGGATGTCTCTGCTGACTGGCAGCACTGTCTGCTGTCACTATGGCATGGGGCTCCTTCTGTAAAACCTGTTTCAGACATATTTTGCCAGTCTCTAACCACCAGGGCTGGCCTCAGATGTGCCAGCTGGCTGCCACACCAGGAGATCTCAATCAAGGTAGTTTGGCAAGGGTGAGGCTGGGAGATTACATATTTTGTCCCTGACCTTTTGGGAAAGCTCTGTGATGAAGAGGTAAAGAGAAGAGATGTGGGCATCCTGGGAACAGAGGGGGAAAGCCTGAGATGGGGTGGGATGGCTGAGGAGGGGCCAGTTGGGATAAGGAGCTGGGGGGAAGGAGTGGACCTTAGAGGACATGCAACAACAGAAAAGAGGAGTCCCTTCTCCCCATTAGGATGTTCCCCTGCAATTAGGAGGTTTCCCTGTGGTCTGGGAAGAACCACATGTTCCCATCTGTGTTTCTCCTCCATCGTCAGTGGAAACCTTCTGGTCCCACGTCTCACACTGGTTGACACTTTGCGGATGGCAGCCTTCTCCTCAGACAAACACATTGCCAGATCCCATCACACTTCTCCCCAGTGACCTCTGTACTCTGGCTCTGCTGTTGGCCCTGTCACACCCCAGGTGGGCCTGCTGGGGACTCCCATGTGCTTTGCTGGAACCCAGGAGCACCCCTGCAGATGTGAGTATGTGTGCAAGTGACCTTCAGAGAGCTGAGGTCACCCAGCTGGCTGTTCCAGGGGCAGGAGAAACCGAGCAAAGCTGCCTCTGCAGGTTTCCCATTTCACTGTTTCCTCAAGGCTCCCCACCCAGGCTCATCTCCATGCACAAAATGGATGGTTCCTACTGGCAGAACAACACCAGGGCCACAATCCTGCTCAGAGAGATACCTGAAGCAGCTCTGTGTGAGCCCTAAAGCAGTTTAACTGCTGACCAAAGAGGAAATCAGCCCGCTCTGTTGGGCTAATACTGCATTTCTATTGCTCCTGGTAGAGCTACCTGCTGTAACCCAGCTAACCCAGCAAAGGGGATTCCTCTCCCACACACAGCTCTGCTCCCAGTGTGCAGAGGCCTCTGGAAAAGGCAGCATGCAGTCCTGTAATTAAAGCCTGGATCCTAATGTGCAAGTACAGAGAGGCCACATGCCGGCTGGTTTTCTTTGTAGCTTGAATAGTGTTTCTTTAATGTAGGTGGGTTGTTTTTTTGGTTGGAGGGTTTTTCGTGCGTGTGAGAAACATAAATAGGCCTTCATCTTTTATGCATTTCCTTGTGCCTTCCAGACCCAGAGCTTGTCTCCATCATTTGACATCATTTCTAGTTTTGAAAGACGCACTTACTAGAAAAAGATATAAAGGTGTTTTCATTGCAGTACATCATATTCACATACATAAAATATTAAAAGCAATATAGATGAACCCAGAAACAATGCAGCACTTTAGAGAACAGTATTAGTCTTTTCCTAGGTGTTACAGAATGAGATAAATCCTACTCTGCTAGACATTACAGCCTCTATGGACTCCCAAGGGGAGCGTGTGTCACACTTAGAGATACCAGGAGGGTCTGTTACAAGGGGAGCAGAAGATTTCCTGCTATGTGCATGCAGACACAGAAGCATATAAATATATATGTGTGTGTGTGTGTGGATCCTTACATAGCACTTGTCAGAACATTGGTTGTGCCTGTCCCACATTGCTGTCTCTTGAGGACAGAGTGCATTTCCCAAGTATTCTCCCAGTCTGTGCTGGGTCTTCCCAGAGAAGCCTGGAGGTCCTGAAATCCATGGCACAGTATCGTGGAGAGGCCTACGGGCCATGGCACTGAATGGCAAATGTAGCCCAGTGGAAACAACATGTTTTCTTCTAATGGGCAGCCCCACTAAAGGAGCCCTTCAATGTCCTCCAAACATCCTTGCTCAACTCTCTGCAGCCAGTTTTTGGCCTCAGGTGAGCCCAGGCTCGGTCTCAGGCAACTAAAGGTGATGCCTCTGACCTTCAGCAGTGTCCCCTGAAGACAAGTGCCCTCACAGGTCATGCCCCTCATATAAGAAAGCAAAATGGTTTTCCTCCTCTTAAAGGGTGTCCTAGAGGCTCAGACTCACAATAATCAACTGCAATACTCACTGAAGCCCAGTAGTGTGAGGAAACAAGAACTCAAACCATCCAGGATCACACCCAGCATGGGACCTAATGTAGCCTCTGAGTTTGCTCCTCTTTGTGAGGGGAACAGAATTACTCAAAAGGAAAATTCTCCCAGGGTTAGTGCCTGCATGTTTTTCCAGCTGCTAGCTCTCTCCCCATCCCTCAGACCAATGTGCCTTTCCAGTCTGACAGCTCTTCATTCATGTCCACATGTGTGTTCCCTTCCTCCTCTCCCACTGGGAAGCCTCCCACAGCCCACCCAGCTCCTCCAATTCCATCCTTCACTTGCCCTCCTGGGGCAAGGCAGCAGGAACCAGCACTTCTCCCTTGTCCCTGCTTACTGGGGTTAAAACCATCTTATCTGCTAATGTAGATACACAGAAGTGCTTTCAGCAAAAGCTGTTTGAAAAACAGGAGCAAGCATTCACTGAACCTTTAAAAACCTGCAAAATCCTCTCCATTCTGTTATCTTCCCTTTTTTCAATCTTCCCTCTTTTATTTCCCCTTTTTCTCTTTCAAGTCATAGAAAAGTCTTATATGAATAATTATTGGTGTCTCTTTTTCATGGGTATTTGATTCCATATTGCTACTGAAAAAAAAGGGTAAATATAAAAGGTTCTTAAAGCATTCAGAGTCATACACCCACATTTCTCTCCCATATTATCTTGCTTTTCAAAGTCAGACTGAAAAAGCTACAGTTATTGTGAAAGTTTTAAAATAAATAATTTAAAGGTCTGATTCCTCGAAGTTCAGGTGGTTCAGGATTCAGTAGTCACTAAAGAAAGTAAAATCAGAACCAACAGAAAATATGAAAATCCTTTTACAGGCAGAAAATGTTAATGGGAGAAATGTTAAAGGTGTTAATAGTACCAAAGCCATATTCAGCATCTCCTATAAATGGGGAAGGGAATGTTACTGTTGGCAACCCTAGGCAATGACAGGAAGTATTTATTAGCTCAACGGGATCCTATATTTGCAAGGGTAAATCCTGCCAGCAAGAATTATCGCTGTGTTGACAGACTAGCTAAGGGGCCTGGGAGAAGGTAGGTGGCAAAGTGGGCATTCACTGAGGGCAAGGGAGGGGTGCAGAGCCCCCAAAAAGCAGCACCTCCCAGGCAAGAGGGTTCCCAAGGCTCCCCTTCTGCCCTGCTCACAGCTGTGGCAGTTCTGATGGTATTTTTATGAATGGTGAAAGGAGACTTTGGTCCAACAAGTCATAGGAGAAGTACTGGGCTAAAAGAGAGAAGGGCGAAAGGGAAGGAAAGCAATGAAAGGTGATTAATGCTATGTAGTTGTAGGTAGATGCTCGCCTAGAAATCATGTGATGGTGTGTAACATGAAAAGAAAATCGAAGCAAGTTATTCAAAGGGAAACTCCACGGCACATGGAGAAAACTCTTCAGCTGTACACCACTTGATTTTCTCTGCCCAGAATACCTGCAGCATGCATGGACTTCACTGCCAACAGGGGCTATTCATTTATTACGGTTATATAGTGCCAGGCACTTCAAGCAAGTCCTACAAAGCCCTGTGATTCATACAGACCACAGACCTAATCCCAAAACATTTATTGTCATCAGTGAAAAAAGACTAAGCTGTGACAGGCACTCTTGGCCAGGAAGAAGCAGAGCTGGTGCCCTGACTATTTTGGGACAAAGACATCCTGTTCCTCCAAAGCCTGAGCTGGGAGTACATCTTTCCCACTGGAAAGCACCAGCCAGGCTGGCTGCAGGGGCAGCCAGGGGGAACTTGGCCCTCTACAGCAACTTCAGATGCCTCTTCAGATAAATACAGATGCAGATGAAAAGAGGACTTGAGTTTATTTTGTATGTGTGTTTCAAACGATGATAGTCTTAATTCCTGCTTTTCATTTTGGTAATATTAAAGCATTCCTTCTAATTAATTTTGCTCTTCTACGCATCTTGAAAACTGTCCTGTGCTTAGATGATAAAACATCCCCTCTCCCTCCAAAAGTGTTTTTATATTCTTATGTGATACGAATTATAATCAGGATTGGGGCAACAGCATTAATGTGATACTTTTCCAATTCAGTTTGAAGCTATTGACCTTCTACCCTTTGTAGCCATAACGCTACGTTGTGATACAGAAAGTCAGGATAAACAAGCAAACAAAATATTTCTTCTTTGCTTTTGGAAAGGTTGTTTATGATTATAGAGTTAATTCATTGTTCAACCCCACCCTTGTTTCAGTAGTACATATAATGTTGCTGACTTTGGGTAATTATCAAGGATGCCTTCGACACATAAGCACAGCAGTACAGCTGCCTGTGATATCCAGTAACTTTTCGGGCAGTGGGGAAGCTCCAAAGGAAAGCCGATGTTGGAGAATGTTTTGGAAAAGGTAGAGAGAAGGATCTAAGTAATTATAGTCCTGTCTCCTGACACGAGTTCCAGCAGCATAATGGAATGACTCATATGGATCTAGATTAACAAAGAATTAAGGGAGGAAAATATCATTAATGCCAATCAACAGGAGTTTATGGGAAGAGACCCTTTCAAACTGACTTGTTATCTTTCACCAAGGAGATTGTAAGGTTGAGTGATAAATGTAACAAAGCTGATGTAAAACACTCGGGCTTCTTTAAGGCATTCAACTTGTTGCAGCAGGACACGGTGATTAAGAAACCGGAACAATCCAAAGCCAACGTGACACATATAAATTGGTTGTCTAACTAATCATCCCTGAGACAGCAGCACGGGGTTCCTGGAAGGGTGCTCGGGGCACTGTGAGCAGCAGGTGCTGCTCCCTGGGTGCCACCTGGGACCTTTGGCTCAGTGTCCCAACCCTTTATCCAGTCCTCAGTCCTTGCATCCCTTCTCTTTGCTTGCTGGAAGACCCCACCAATCTGTTGTTTTTCCAATCTGTTGTGTTTTCTCAGAGCTGTTTATTTTTTCCTTTCCCACCCTGGATGGCCTGCACATTGTGTGAATTTTCAAGACGGCAATTACTTACCAACAAATTTTTAACATCAGAAAAATGCAATATGGTCCCATACCCCTGCACAATTGGTTTTTCATCTTCACCAAGTGATATTTTATCAAGAATTGTAAAGAAACAAAAGGATTTCTGATAAGGTTTGTAGATGACACCAAGACAGAGAAAAAAGTTAAAAATTAAAGGATATGTCATCAGTACAAACAAATTAGTTTGCAAAATTGCATTCAGATGAACAATACACATTTGAGTACGACCAAAGGTAAAAATCACATAATGTAAGAATAATAATAAAGGGTAGTTTCAATCTAGGAGATACCATATCCTAGAGAACACGCAGAGATATTGAAAAGGGCACATGAGACACAGCTGACCATGAGTTTCCAGAGTTAAGAGTTACAGTATCTGAGAGGGCTAAATGGGTTCTTTGGCTGTGGCATCAGCAGAATAACCTACGTCATGTCTGTTTTTGGGTTTCATGTTATTACAGCTGAAAAACCCTGTTCATCTCTGGTACCCACAGCACAAACCAATGGATAAAGTAGAGATGAATCAGAGAAAACCTGCATGCTCCTGCTTACAAATTGGAATAGGATGTCTTTTGACAACAGACTCCAAGACTTCAATCTCATCAGTCTCTCAAAGAGATGGATGTGGGCTGAGCTGGGTCCTGATTTGGAGTAAAAGTTGGACCATCCATGACTCAAAAGCAGAAAAGTTCCCATACCTGGAAGATGACATTAGCAAGCACATCCAGAGCAGAAGCAAAGGTTTCTAAAAGCAAGGAGGAATAATCACATGGACAGTCTTCCTAAATCGCTCATTGATTCCTTGCCTCTGGTAATATTTAAATAAAAGATACAATCCAAATCAAACACAAGTTACTTCAGAGAAATACACAAAGGGACTTCAGGGCTTGGTTCTGCTAAAACTTTGGAGCCTATATGAGCAACAACCTGGGTCTTCACCTAAAGTGCTTTCAGAAACTACTGAGGCTCAGCCCATGTCTGGATCTCAACACTCTTGTATGAACAAGGTGGATTTAATAAGTGTGGGCTATACCAATTTTTAGGATAACCTGTACCCAAAAGCCCTGGAATTTATCTTATTGTTATAAAGCAATTGCTTCCCACTATCACTTGGGCACACCAATTCTTAACTGGCACTTGGAAACATTACATGTTCAGGAGTCATCTATTCTTTTCCCATCACTGTGAATGGAGTCTTTGATTCAGTATCAACCACACAGGAAATGGTGTAGGAGGCACAGCAATATGCCTGACTTAGATGGCAAAGCATCTGGGATGTTGCTTTGGTGGGGTCATGTGCTAGGAATGGAAGAGGCTTGCTATAAAACACCTACTTTAGCTTCAAACATAGGGAGTCAAATTCAGAGCTAGCATCACCACCAACTGGCTCCTTGTCCTTTGCGTTGCCTGTGTAACCCACACGGCATCAGGGTCATGGAAAGCTAAGGAGGTATTTTCAATCCTCTACTTGTCTAAACAGTGACCTTGTGCCAACCCATGAGAGCAATGCTCTCAGCCGGCTCTCCACAGCACTGATTCTGTCCTGGAGCTATGATCCATACAGGCATTTGCGTCAAATGGTGGTGGAATGAGTGCAGTTCAGGCACTTGATAGCAATCCCATCATGAAGGTTCACGTGTCATGCACCACACCATGTGGCTCTGCAGGCAAAGCACAGCACGCCTGGCCCTACAGGAAGGGGATTAAATGAGGCATGCAGTTCAAGAACCACCACTGTTTGCTACTGTTTGCCCACGGCTGCAGCCCAGCGCCTGAACCTCTCCTCACCTGAGGAATGCAGAGCAGCTGCAGTGCTATGGTCACTCTGCCATCCCCAGGCACTTGTATGGACCAAAGGGAGAAGTTAACACATGCAAAATCTTCTCCCACCTCTCAGATCTCAGTCTCTGCTTGACATGAAGCCCAGAAGGAAGATCTTTTCCCAATGTTTTCTCTGTTGTCAACACCACATTTTGCTCTAGCCTTGCTGCAGGTTGCACTTGGGCCTCATTATAACTGAGCATGGACTATTGATTCAGGCTGCAGACAGTAATCAGTCCTTTTCTATCAATAGCTTTGTCATTGACATTTTAAAAATCACACACTTCTTCCTACCATAAAACACTGTTAAGACTATGTATTGTCTGGAAGTTAAGATTTTAAAACCGAATACAAATACTGATCTCAAACACAAGGAACAACTTCATTTCTAAAGACAACACTAATGATAAAACAGTCCTGGAAATCTTTCACTGCATGGAATTACCTTAAGAAAAAAAAAAAAAGGCATTGGAATACAAATTAATAATATTAGTTATATACCAGTGGATGGAACATATTTTAAATCGTGTTTTTCAAAGGCTTAAGGAAAAAACCACAAAGTTTCGTCAGGGCTAACAACTATCAATATAAATTGAAATTTCTGTATAAACTGAAATTATTTAATACCTGGGCAGATTCCCAGCTGGTAAGTACTGTCATAGCTGCAGAACTCAACAAAGCACCTACAACAATTACATTAGCTGATTCTCTACTTGCCTCTACCAACTGATGTCTTTTAGCCCCCAGCCTTTAAAAAGTGGTGAGTGGAATACAAATTCCTCAGTCAGTTCTGCATTTGTAATCCTTCTTCCAGAATTAAGACTCAAAACTTGTGCATATGAATACATTAAACTTAATCCTTATGTTTTACCCAGCAATTTTAATCAAGTCCAACAATTTTTGCTCTGACTGCAAATGCTGTTGGAGTTTACTCTGTGCAGTGCAGTGTTAAGAGGTTCTTAGTGTGGCTTCTAATGTCCAGAAGAAAAAAATCCTAAATACTTCACCACAGTGATGGTGTTCTGTATCTTATTGTTTTCCCTGTGAGGTGCCAGCCAAACGAGTGACATAAAAAAGGCACCTTAACCAGCAGAATCTGCTTCCTGTATGTTTTTGAGTCATATTCTCCAGCACTACTGCCAAAACCAAGTTTTTACAACTGCTAGCACAGTAGTCAGTACAGCTCAAAACGCAAATTGCAGCCTATTCTGGTAACATACAAACATTATCATCTAAGTCCCCCTTACAAAATCATTGTCACTATCACTAGTGATAGCACAAGAACCAGACAGCATGATAGGATTATCAGACTGCTTTCTGAGTTTTCATAACCTTTACATAGGAAAAGAAATCACCTTCTGATTTGTGAATGTGGCTTAAGTAGTACCTGATAATACACAGAATATTTATGTACCACAAAGAAAGAGGGAACCCATACAATAAGCTTTTTTCTATGGCCCAATTTCTAAGAAGAGCATGAATACACTTTGAAATTAACTCATCTGTTTAAATGGAAAAGAAGAATATAGCAACAATGAAACATAGAAGAAAGCACCTGCTATGCAGCTTGCCATTCCCTGCGCAAGTTTTGCTACACAGTAAAACCAGCTCTAATCAATTCGGTCATTTAATGGCAATAAAATAGCAAAATCAGCAACTGTTATTTTTGTGGTCTCAAGCACTTCTGAAGAAGTTCCTACTTCAAAATTCCTTTGCCAATCAAAAACATGACTCTGAAAGATACAGTCATCCCCCACAGCTCCCCTGCTCCCTGTGCCCTCTTCCCAGCCCCTTTAAATTAAATGTGGGCTTTATCAAGGGCAGTAGTGGAACTCCTACTGTACCAACAGGCCCAGGAATTTCATCTGACTATCCAGCATTGTACAATTCAGATTTTATCAGAGTGACTACTGCTTCCATGGAGCAGAAATGCAAGTAAAACACAATGCTGAGTTTAATGCCTCTTCATGCCTGTGCACAGAACTTCCACAGATCAGGACAGGCACACTGCGAGGTGCAAACAGCATTACGTGTGCTGCTCACATGCTGCCAACCCCTCCAACACGGGCAGCTCAGCCTTCCCATGCTGGCTGGAGTGCCCACGAGTGTAGGATGAGAGCACTGGGCTGGGTAACAGCCAAAAAAACCCTCTGTCCACTTTTTGCCCTTTTTCTGACTCTGTCATTACTCAATTACAATTTTTTACAAACACATTGTAAAGAACATATTCTACTGGCAACCAAAAAGAAAAGGATGAAGCAGCAGCCCTGTGGCAAAAGCAGAGTCAGGAGATCTGGATACTTTTCCTGGCTTTGCTGTAGACTTCACGACTGACCTTGACAAATCAGACATAGACAAATCCCACTCTCTGCTCTGTGCAAAGGGTCCTGCCTGCTTCACAGGAAGAGTGGCTCCTCTATGAGCATGTATTGTCTGAGCAAATACACACATGGATGTGCATGTGCACACAGAAATACAAACAGTTGCACAAGGGGTGAGTCCTGAAATCCAAAATTCTTGTCATTAACACAGAGCAAGATATCAGCTTAATGAGAGAGTTAGGACGGAAAATCTGCAGGTCATGTGTTGTGGAGTATTCTGTAGTCCTAATGATGAAGTAAGAGATATCCAACTTTATTGGGTGGTGTTCAAAGGCCATCCTTCCTTGCTCATGTCTCTAAAAGCAAGGGAAATATCACCTACATCATAGGATGGATTTCAGGGCTAACCTGGCAAATACTTATGAGAACCATAAAGTTTGTCAGAGAAAACTCCACTTTAGAAAGACAAAATGTTACTGCTAGGCTGCCAGATCTGCAGATATGCCAAGTTTCTACAAATCCCACCAGATCTAGCTTTTTCTTTCTACAGAGGTTGGTATTTTCTCTGTAAAAAAAAAAAAAATAAATAAAAACCAAACAGAAATAGGTTTGGTTTTAAACCACCTACATACTGAATACACAGAAGTTATTTATCTTTCTTGTTTTTCATTCATAATTAGATCTATTCATGCCTATACCAAGATCTTCTTTACAGACTTAAAAATGATCGCGCAGAGTAACTACTGGACATACAAAGAATGTTTTGATAGCCCAGGCTTCCACCCTCCTTCAACAAATGAGCCAAGCATCCAGCTGGTATGAAAATGCAGGGCTGTAACAGTGTATGGGCATCTGATGGTACCAGGTGAGATCTGCCAACACCAGCCTCAGACCCCTGCCAGGTGTGAGCTCCCTTCTGTACCACACACCATCATCTGGGCTGGGAAAGCCCAACAAAAGAGAGGACATGCTTTGGCAGATGGCCCAAGGACTGAATCCTGAACATAGATGACCCATTCCTGGGCTACCCATGCCCGTGTCCCTTCCCCTGCCTGTGAGTGGGCTGTGGGGTCTGTCCCCTTCCCCAGCTGAGGGACTGGCTCAGCAGGGAGCTCTGCCATTTCTCCAGCCACTCTGCAGCTCCATCCCCTCTGCCCCACGGTGCTCCCCAACACCTGAGCTCCCCATCCCATGTAACACCGCATCTCCTCTCCTGCCGGGGGACCCGCAGCTCCCTGAGGGCCTCTTTACAGAATCACAGAAACACAGACTGGTAAGGGGTTGGAAGGACCCAGTCCCAACCCCCTGCCATGGGCAGGGACACCTCCCACTAGAGCAGGTTGCTCAAAGCCCCATCCAGCCTGGGCTTCAACACTTCCAGGGATGGGGCATCCTCAGCTTCTCTGGGCAACCTGTTCTGTTGCCTCACCATCCTCACAGTAAAAAATTTCTTGCTAATACCTAATTTAATTTCCCCCTCTTTCAATGTGTACCCATTCCTGTTTGTCCTATCACTACAGTTCCTGATGGAGAGTCTCTCTCCAGCTTCCCTGTATTCCCTCTCAGATACTGAAAAGTTGCTGAGTCCCCCACACCAGCTTCTCCAGCCTGAACAGCCCCAACTTTCTCGCTCTTTGTAGGGGAGATGCTCCAGTGCTTTTATCAACTTCGAGGCCCCCTCTGGACTTGCTCCAACAGCTCCATGTCCTCCCTGTATTGGGGACAGCAGAGCTGCAGGCAGCGCTCCAGGTGGGGTCTCACAAAGGCGAACCCCACTCCAAGCCGTGCCGCCCCGGGGCCGCTCCGATCCCCGGAGGACAGCGGGGCCAGCACAGAGGGCAAGGCCGATCCCCGGGAGGGACGAGACGGACCCCGGAGGACGCGGGGCCGGCACGGAGGGCAGGGCCGGTCCCCGGAGGACGCGGGGCCGGCACGGAGGGCAGGGCCGGTCCCGGCCCCGAGGCCCCCGCACACGCCGGGCGGGGGGCGGGACCTTCCGGTTCATGTCGGCGCTGGGCTGGCGCGGAGGAGCAGCGCGGCCATCTTGCCTCGTCCGGGAGCAGCAGCGGCGGCGGGGCGGGCGGGGGGCAGGCAGGGAGGGAGCGGCGGGCGGGCGGGCACCCACCGAGCGTCCGCAGCCCGCGGGGCGCCGGCCTTCTCGGAGCCTGGGGCGGGCCGCGATGCGAGCGGCGGCGCGGTGAAGCGGGGCCGCGGCGGGGGAAGGAGAGGGCAGCCCCCCGGGCGGCGGGCCTGCGCTAGCCGTGCCCCGGCGGCAGCGGAGAGAAGCCGGGCTGCGCGGCGCCCCGCTGCCGCCTCCTCCCGCCCGCCCTGCGCTCACCCCCTCCCCCCCGGAGCCGCTCCCTCGCCGCCTCCCTTTCCCCGGCTCCATCCCTTCCCTCGGCTCCATCCCCTCCCCGCTGGATGAGGCGGCCCCCTCCCCTCTGCTGACCCCTGCGGACCCCGGCTGTAGGATGAGCTCGAAGGACTCGGAGGGGGCGAGGCCGCTCCGCTCCCCGAGGAGGATCTAGTGGGGGGGCACCGACGCGACGCCGCCCCCCGCCAGGCACCTCGTCCTTCATGGTGGCTCCCTGCGACCACCATCTCGGAGCAGACGCGCAGCCCGGGGCCCGTGTGTGTGTCTGTGCGCGCCGCCGCCGCGGCCGCCCGAGTGAGGGAAAATGTCCACTCGGACTCCATTGCCCACGGTGAACGAGCGCGACACCGAGAACGTGAGTACCGCGGCCGCGGGGGACCCGCCGCACCGCACCGCACCGCGCCCGCCCGGCCCCGCGCCGCGCCCGGCCCCGCCGCGGGGACATCGCCCCGCGGGGCGCTGTCAGCGACCACCCGCCGCCTGTGCGCTGCCCAGATTGCCGATTTATTCGGAATTGATTATTTTTTTTAACCCCTCCACAGCACGGTTCGCCGGCTCCGTGGCGTTTGCGGGCATCTCTCCTCCTCCCAAACCCGGTGTCCCCTCTTTAATTCCCCCTGTAATATTCGAGTGTCGCAGGGTGGCGAGGATCGGGTTGGTTATGTCGGTAACGGGGATCCGCGGTGGGGAGGGGAGCGTTGGGGTCTGCTGCCTTCTCCTGATATGCAAACTTGCTGCTGAAGCATCCGAATAAACCTCTGGTAGACAGATGGGAATAATTCAGCTTGGCTAAGGGTGGGCTAGGTGACCTAGATAATAGGCCTCTTCCCTGCTTAATTTGCAGGGTTCTCGGTGGTAATGACGCTGTTAGGCTAGTCACCTGTTCAGATGACATTAAAAGGGTTTCTTTATTGGAATTACCCTTCGCGCAAGGGAGTCTGTTCCCTTCGCACCATATCCCTCCCTCTTTTTGTTTTTTTTTTACCTTGACAAAGCCAAGGTTTAGGAATTGACACTTTATTTACAAGATTAAGTCAGTCACAAAGGTCGTATGCTAAAGGAAGAAAGAACAACAACAAAAAAAAAGTAGTCCTACCGCATGAGCATATAGCCACAAATGAAGCTCGGTAGGAGACTCCCTTGTTGCAGATAGAAACTGTATTTCTCCTGAGTTAAAACTTACTTGATCCTGGTGTATCCTATCTATCCATTTTTCTGCATGGGTTCTGGCATGTCCCCAAATGATAAACAGAAGGGAGTTGTCACTCACTGTAGTCTAAAATGAGTTGATTGGTGAACTTTGTATTCAGCTTTTCGTAAAGGCTGTCTGATATTCTTTACGAGATAGATGCTAAGCTTGACGGAGGAGGCTTTTATTTTTTCTTTTGCAAGGGCTTCTTATGTTTTGGACTGGCATAAAAGGTGGAAACTTTGGTTAAAGATTAGGAAAAACTGTTGGATTGTTCCAGACCATAAATAGTCCGAGAAAAGTGATGGTAGCCCCATTGTTTAAAACAAGACCAGACAAAGCGTTAGAAAACATGCTGCATGGAACAATTACTGCATTACTAGGGATTTAGATTTTATTGACATAATAGGCACTTCTAACTTCTGTGATCTTTATTTGTTTTAGCACTACATGCAACCTGCAGGCTAAGGGCTGTATTGAGTAAAAAGCCAACTAAGCATATTTGGTTGTAAAATCTCAATGAGCTTCCTGTCTTGTGGAAGAAAATAATTAAAATATTATGCGGCCCTTCCTATGCCATGGGGAGAGTTGAAGTTGAAACATACTCTACAAAATATCATGCAGAGTTTATTTGAATGATTGTTTTAGTCTATAACAAACCTGACTGGGGTTTTCAAGCGCTGTGTGAATGTATGGAGGCCCCAAAAGAAATCATTTTATAAAGTGTTCAGATCAGATTCCCCAGTTAATTCAGATTCTACTGTGGATAACTTAACAGTGGGAAGACTTAATATGTGCTCAAGGAAACATAATTATTCACAAGCTGTGTGTTCTAGCACTTGAAGTTAGATTTTTACATGTCTTCCACTTAAGGCACCTTGTTCTCACTTCAAAATATTGGTCTAACACTTCTGTTTAGTTATCTTCATAATTTGACCTACATGGATTGTCTTGCTTGCAGATGAATTGCCTTAGGTTTAGAATAAAGCATATTTTTCAATTGCTGTATTCTGTGCCAGTGTCCACAGAAATACCTGTAGGTAGTGATGTTGACAGGGAGTGATTAATCCAAGTACTCGCCAGATCCAGTGAGCTAAGCCCCCCCAGTACAATGCCATATTCCTCAGCAAGCTCTCTGATGTTTTGGCCATCAGCTATCTAGAAATTTACCAAACTCTATTCTGTTCAACCTTGCTTAAAAACTAAATTTAAATCTGACATTTAGTCTGTGCGAATTACCCCTGCAGCTGTGAACGCCAGGTCTCTTTTTTAATACCAAATGCAATAATTTTGATACTTCAGCTAACTGTTCTTCTACCCCAAATCTGGGTGTGTTCTGTTGGCAGGTAAATTGAGCCTTGATTCATTCTCCTTCACATGAGAGAAGTCTAATTAGTTAATATTCAGAGGACTCTTTGAAGAGGCTCAGGAGGTGCCCAGGTATTCAGCTAGCCTTTGGGCCATGGTTGTGGACCCCATTAATGCCTTCTCTCTGCTTGGAAGGTTACCACTGCTGACAAAGGCTTGGCTGGTGTTGAATCTGGTTGAAGCGTGCTGATCATAGCTTATCCATGCCTATACTTGCAGTTTTGAAAATGAAGTTAGCCTCCAGAATGACAGTGAGTGTAAATTATCATTGTCTGTGCTTGCTGTTAACCACATTCAGCGGTTGGCAGGTCCTGTTGAATAAAAAAAGTGTAATTGCCAGTACTTGATTTTTATTTTTTTTTCCTAAGGCTTCTTATCAAGACATGCTGAAGTGGAAATACTGTCACAGTGACTTTCCCCAAAAGCTACTCAGAGCTACCAAGCCTTTAGTGCCTTTGAGATTAAAGAATTTGGCTCCGAGTCACCTGGTTTTGAGAGGAAAGGCATCCCAGATGATCTGTGATCATAGGAACTTCACACTTGGACAGTTGGAAGCTGGCTGTTGGCCTGCAATGAGCTGGCTCCTCACCGCAGAGACAGAGCAGCTCCTCTCTGGCCGTGTCTTGTGCAGCAGTGGCTGCCACCTGCTTAGGGGACAGAAGTGCAGGAGAGGATCAGATCTTCTCTTTTTCAAAAATATGTCCTGCATATGAGAGAGAAAGCAACAAAGACAGCAGAGACCTCCTTCATGCAAATCTGGGAGACAGGATAGATGCAGAAGAAGAACTTTAGATGACAGAAGAATGAGTAAACCTGTTTTACTAGTGATGAGAAGGAAGGGAGAGAAGATGGAGCAGAAAAGACTGTGGAAACACAGTGGGAAAGGAAAATAGAACGTGGAAAACAAAAGATAGAGGAGTGTGCATATGGCAGGATGGAGGACAGCCAGTGACAAAGAAATAGGAGCAGAAGGAGCAAGATTGTGAGGAGTAGGACAACTATTCATTAAAAAAATATTCAAAGAGTGGGAAGATGATAGCAAACTATAGATAGAAACAAGGAAATACAGGTGGTATGGAGGTTGGAAGATTACTTTTTTTAACAGCGTGAAATAGAAAAGAAAAATCTTGCATTAAAGAGTTTAATTAAAACCTCTGTGTTCACTGCACAGCTGTGGTTTTTTGGGGGGAAAAACGGGTAACTGTTTTGAATGTGTTGGTTCTGCAGGCCAATCTGAATTAAAAATTTAAGTAATTTGAGGAAAAGCAAGACTAAAATACACTCTTATCTCCATGACTGTGCCTAATGTGAAAAATTTGCTATTGAAAAATGCCAGCATGATGGCAACTGTGCTTGTACAAAAGGATTCTGTGCAGCAGAACTACCACCTTTTTTTTTATTTAAAAAGATTTAGTAAAGGCAGGGTTAGGTACAAAAATGTATTTTATGATACTGGGAAAGTTACTGCAGTATGTCTTGGTTTATTACCAATTAACTACGAAATGCATTAGAGCATTTGCAGACAATATGCAAGCTTGCATTGTTCTATATATTATTTATCAGTCCTCTCCTATTACAAATAGATCTGTAATTGGAATGCTTTCTTCCGTAGCATGAAATCATGTGGGTTTTTTTAAAGAAGGGACTGAGGAGGGAAGCATTCCTGTGGCCAAGAGTTCTGACAGATTTTCTTCTACAGGACTATCTACATTCTTCCATATTTTTCGCCAGTTGTAATAAATGTTCTGGTCTGAATTAAATTGGGTGACGGTGGCAAAATAACTAGAAATAAAAAAAATTTCAGGAATTCACCTGGGATGTATTTTTCAGTGCCAAAATTCCCTAGAGCAGAAAAAAAATGCTGATGCCCGATAGGCCTGGTACTCTGTACTCAGAAAATACCTGGTGAGGCTCCGTGACATTGCGAGTCACTGAGTGCTAATATTTTCACATTTTTACAGTGAGACATTTAATTCTTCACTGTGCTGAACAGCCTGTGCTGTGATGTTTAATCAGTTGGTTTCAGTCAGCTCGCACTGATGGGAGGCTGCTGGGGGCATCAGCCTTGGGTGCCTCTTCCCACCCGTGGTTTGTGCCAGCACTAATTATCACAGGGCTGTGTGATGAGTCTGGTCAGCTCTGAGCTCACTGCTATAAACCCTTAAGAAAAGTGGGGTTATCCCCATTCTGTGCCTGCAAACAGATTGTCCAGTTCAGGTGGGAAAGGTTAGAAATGCATCCTAGTGTTTTTGTTTTGGTTTGAATGAAGCCAGTTGTAGCACAGCACCCTAGGTCTAGGGTAACTTGAGTTGTGCCACAACTGCAAACAGAGATACGTATTTACAACAGTGTGTAATTTGGGATGTTTTGTTCCTGAAAATAATTTTTTTTTCCTTTTTTACATTATGTCAATAACTCAGAAAAACTAGGTTGCAGGACCTTACTCCAGAAAATGTTACATAGTTAAACTTAATTCATTAGCACCACCAAATGAGACTGATATTGTGGCCTTAGAAGTAGCAGTCTGAAAAACAACACAACTACAGAAACTGCGGAAAGAAAATGAATGAGAGAAAATACAGTATTTAGTACACTGACCTTCACAGACTTCTTCCTAGCTTTTGTTATCCACTCACCTGGTGTCCTTACCTGCTCGATTCTCCATTTTAGTTCTAGCCAAAAGACATACTCATGTTGATGTAAGCGGACAGTTCCTGTTGACAACATGTCTCAGGTGACTCAAGTCAAAGGAATTCAAAGAGTGGAGGCATTTGTCTCTCCTGATCTCCATTTCATATGATATATAAGTAGCATGTGTCTGCAACTTCCTCTTCTGCTCAGTCAAGTCATGCTGCCTCATGGGTGTCAGCCAGATCAAAAATGGAGGTCACTTTTTTTTTTTAGGCTCATGGCATATTAAGGTTGGCTCTGCTTAGCGTGAAGATCATCTGCTACTAAAATTCTTTAGAACATATGGTAAATAGATGCCTACTGCTCTTAAAATATAAACCTGAAGGATCCTGAGTACACCTGTGAAACCCTTGGGTTAAGAGAAATTCTTGCCCCATAAAGTTGCTGAGCTCAATATGTGTATATATACATATAAATAGAAATTGACTTTCAAATAAAATTTGTTCCTGCAGGGTTAAAGCCTAAGCAAAGTTTTCTATCTGCAAGCTCAATGTGGTTTTTGAAAACCAACTGTGAGGTGGTTGGGTTTTTTTCTTTTTTGTTTAGCATGTAATTACTGACAGTGATGATTCTGGAAACAACTTAGTTGGCAGTATTGTTGATGAAGAATAGAATATGGTTGGCTCTTTAGCTATTATTCCCCAGGCTGATGTCAATAAATATCCATTTTAATCACCAGTAAGGGAACTTTGGCTGGAAAGATATGATGAATGGCAGATCTTGATAATGTGAAGCAACAAAAGAGCTTTTAAAGAGCTTTTCTAACCGGCACCAGACTTATCTTTTTGATTATATAAGCAGGATTTCTTCACTGTTGTGTTGTTCAGTGCTAATCATGGAATTACAGATTCACTCTCTTTCATATGCTGTATAGACCATGAACCAAATACTGCCAAACTCATTGCAGAAGCTGTAGTGGTTTTGCACAGGAGGACTCTTGAGCCAGACCCTGTATGTCTGTGGGGGGAGCATCCCTCCTTTGCTGAGGACTGTTAGTGCTTTGCTGTCAGCACTTCCCCACTCTGGTCTTCAGGCCAGTGCTGCACTTGTCACTAGCAATTCCCACTGCAATTCCCACTGCTGGTCGGTAGCCAGAATTAGGAGTGTGCAAGTGTCACTTTGGGTAGCAGTGTTCCCTCTGCCAGGTGGAAGTGTCCTGGATCCCTGCTGTCTGCCTCCATTGGGATGCCCAGTGTAGGGAGTTGCATTGCTGTGCTCAGTTTGAGCTGGACCTGCTGTGTCCTGAGTGTTACTCCTGGTTTTTTTCTTTTATTTTGCCTTCCCCACTGAGGTGTGGAGGAATTAGGAATGCATGTCAGAGGTATAGCTTCCATGTGCTAAAAGCTGTTTACTCTTCAGCTTCCCCCTTTAAGCTGGTGGTTTGACAGATCTGACCTAATTAAAGTAGCCACTCGTTTTCATGAATGCCATACCAATTACATGAATGAACACTGTGACAGGCTGAGAACTGCGCAGTGAAATCTTCCCCTTTTGACAGTAGAAACATTGAAATTAGTGTTTTCTCTCCCTTAACATCTATATTATATTTCTAGAAGGTCTGCTTGTCTCCCTTGATGAATTCTGACGCTTTCAGTTGTTCCACTTGATCACAACATCCATAATGGTTGGGGCTGTAGCCCACATCAGTGAATAAATCTGCCCTCATGGGTTGATAACTTCGGTGCCACTTTAGGTGGATGGTGTTTTTCTTCGTAGGAGACCCTTTAAAATTTTGTGAGATGGAAGCCATTACTGTTTACCCTTAAGATTGATTACGGAGCAAGCTAGTCTAAAAACTGCCTTTTAATTGTATGTGCTGGAACTAAATAATTGGTTATGCAAACATCAGCAAATGCATACCAGGTCTGACAAAATCCACCTCACTCCATATCCTGATTTGTGCCTTGGTCGCTGGTAGGAGAGAAGTAAAATCAGGACAAGTACAGGACATCTTCACCTGATGTGTTCCTGTTTTATAATCTAGGAAAATAATGTATTTTATAATACATGATGATTTAGGGAATCCCAGAGCAGTAGCTGGTATATAAACAATTGTGGTTGAGTGTTTGCTGTGACACCCTTTGGTGGTTGCCAGAATCGTAAGTCTCTGTTTTGACTTTCCAGTAGAATTCCTTTGTCAGCAGTTGCAGGATGCCCTGCTGTGCTGTTTCAGGGATATCTGTGCTCAGTAAGGTGCTACCTCTGTGCATATCCTTAGGGCTACCTTTTTGCTCTTACACTGAGTAGTACTCAGCAGTCTGCGTGTTCTTAAAGATGTTAATGAGAATGGGAAATAAAATACAACACCTTGTTGGGAAGGGCTGCAGTGAAATTTTGCCGTTGCATGTTTGATTTAAAATATTTTTGAGTTAAGGAAAGAAAAAAAACATCAACAAAACTATGATATGTTTCCTGGTAAGTTTTTCTGTAAATGAGAGTGCTAGTGGGAAGTGCATAGCTGGAAATTACATCATATTTATATATTGTGTGCCCAGGTTAAGGTAATGAAGCAATTTAGTGTCTCAAATGTTCATGTCCTGGAATGCTTACATTATTATAAGGTATAGGCTATAAGTACAGTTTTTTTCATATTACAGTTAAAAAAGCTGAATGAAATGAAGCTGTCCTGATTGTTACTGCTCTCACAGCTTTCCAAGAAATCCTGTAGTATTACTTCGTATTGTTTCATGCAGAGGTGGGGTAACAGCTAAGGTAATAAACATTCCAAGAGACTTCAGTAAGATTAAATTTTATTGGTTCATTTTTGCTGATGATAAGCTAGTTCTCACTATTTAATTAAATAAATACTTTAAAAAAACCTGATGCCATCTGTCCCCCATTTCAGAAAGAGTTTCCTATTTACTGTGATTAAACATGGATTTTTGCAGGTCTTGGACATTCTGATTTCTTACTGTTTTTCAGCTCTTCGAATGGATATCAGATTCTGTTTCTTTCAGGTTTTTCCTCGACTTTTGGCACCTTCTTAAGCAGTTAAAGAACTTTGATACTAGTCATCCCCTGCCCTGTGTGTTTCTAATGCTCTGAATGTTAAGATATCTGAAACCATACAGGCACTGGATAAAACTAACATCTGCCAAAAAGATTTCAGTTGTTGACACCCTCATACTTCATTTGCTTTTTACTTTTTTTCCTTTTCTTTTTTCTTTCTCTTCATGCTAATCATTATCTGGCTATGAAAGGATGTCGGCTCATCATTGGGGGAAGGCTTTTGCGAAAAGGTGGGTTTTGTGTTGTGTTCCAAATGTAGTTGGTCTTGGGTTCAGTCCCTCCCTTGCAGTAAGGTCTCTCACAAATGGAGATGTTTTTCTTCATTTCCTTCTGGGTTGAGTAATAATAGGGTGGGGCTGAGGGGAGGAGGAGAATGTTTTGTTTTGGGGTTTTTTTAATGACAAAGGTTGTCCTGTTAGCTTGAAAATGGATGGTGCAAAAAAAGAACAAATGTTTAAAGTATTTGAAAGATTTTTAAATGGAACCTGATGCATGCCAAGATATGGAAGAAAGTGCTTTCTTGTCATGAGTGGATTTCAGGAGATTTTTCTTTTAAAAGAGGTGGTGACTGGCAAACCTGAAGTCGCACAAAGTACCCAATCTTCTTGCCTCAGTTTCCCTCTACAGTGCAATGGTCTTGTTTTACATGAGCACAGGTATTTTGGGAATCATTCAACCATGATGAGTTCATTAGCAAGTGTTATTCTTACACAGAAAGCACCTCCAGGAAATGCAACTCACCTACTACAATATATGGAAACTTATTACAAATAAACACATGCTGATTTTAAATCATACGTTTTTAAGACAAATCCAGAATCTTCTTGAAACCGTATAAATGTGGACCTGGAATAGAAGCCTGAAATGGAACAGAGTTTTTGGGGGGGTGTCAGTGTGGTGAGGGAGGCAAATCTACAGATTTGAGGGAAAAGACAACCTGCATCTCAATTTGGAGAGCAGAGGATGCTATTGCCATTTCTCTGGGTTGAGATTGGCATTGTTAATCTGTTTGCTAAGGAAACTGCCCTGGGAA
Organism: Eopsaltria australis; assembly: GCA_034509425.1. Classification (NCBI taxonomy): domain Eukaryota; kingdom Metazoa; phylum Chordata; class Aves; order Passeriformes; family Petroicidae; genus Eopsaltria; species Eopsaltria australis. The sequence goes on along the minus strand of JAVTVJ010000012.1, from coordinate 3,627,004 downwards.
GTACTTGAGCACAGCCAGATGCTATACAAGCCAATGCATGATTTGAGCTTTTATTGGACCACCTATATTTTGCTTTTTGCCTACACCATTTAGCTTTCCATCTGCCTGTCACGGCTTCTTGAAAATGATTAGGTTGGGAGAAACACTTTCGCTCAGTTTTGAGTTTATATTCTTCATTTCCATATGCAAAAGAAAATCCATGTTGAAATGGACAATCTGTTTTCTGCGATTTTTAGAAAGCTTGTTGTCTGTTCAGTATAATAATGTAGCTGACAGAGGAAGGACTTGCTGATAGATTTATTTATGTAAAGTGGAATATAGTCCAAATTAGACATGGTTGCAAATAGCTGGATTTCTGCAGAGTGAAACATGGCTGTGAGCAAATCAGTTGGAGAGAACTGAACTGCTTAGGAACGCACAGCTTGATACTTAAAACCCATAGCTGAAAAAGGTCATATTCTTGAAAAGAAATAATCTGGGTTGGGGTGGAAATGCAAACCTCCATACAAGGAGATTGTGTTCAGTTTATCAACCCTAGTCCAAATGAGTTCACAGCTTTTAATTCCTCCCTTTAAATGCAAAGCTAGGAAGCATGAAAAAAATTATAGGACACAAGAAGTCATTTCTCAACAAGAGGATGGTGAAGCTCTCAAGATACATGAACTGGGTGGTATACTATGTGGAATAGAGTTTGTTAGCGTGACAGAATCTTTCCTTTACCTGATAGTATTTATGTGAAGTAAGGTATGAGTTAGATCAATTTTTGACTAACCTTGTCTCTGGCTTGGGAATGTGTGGTACCTGATGCCCACATCTCAACTGCTTCTTAGGCTAGCTCAGGACTAACAGTGTTTTAGTTCAAGCACAAAGCAGCACAGCTACCGTGTTTTGAGAGTCAGCTGTGTGGTTCGAAAGCTGTTGAATTCAAGTTGTTGAATCTGTTTGCTGGAGAGCCTAAGCTAACAAGCCCTGCTGAGAGGCAGTCTGGCTCCTGCTGAAGCCAGCTTGTGCCGGGTGCCCAGGTGGGGAAGGGCTGTAGTTTAAATAGTTCTGATATGCTTCTTTTTCCAAGGAAAGTTATCAACTCAGTGAAGTGCAGTGTAAGTAGTACAGTTGTATTCCTGGGATGCTGTACTTGAACTGAAATGAACCTTCCTCTAATATATCCATGAAATACCCTCATGGCTCTGTACAGAACATTCTGGTCCCTGATCACCAGGGGCAGCAATGTAGGAGGATGTTAGCATCCAGCATCAGCAGTTGCTGCTTTTTTTGTAGCTGGTCTGAATAATTTGACACTAAAAGGTACGAAAGGAGCTGACAGAGAAGTTCTCTGCGTTGTGTGTTGCAAGGTTTGTTAGAAGTCAAGGTTTAGGGGAATACAGAGGATTGGCATTGCTGTGCCAGTACACACAGGGGTGGCTAAGGTGGCCTGAGCAACCAGCACCAGCCTGACATTAAGGACATGCAAAACACTGATACTGCTGATATAGGATTTCACTGGCTTTAGTAGTTCCTTCAGTTGTTGACTCCTTGTCCTTCCTCTCCTTGAGAATTACTGATTGATAAACACTTACCCAGTTGTAGGTCTCCATATACTATTGAGAATACTGAATTATTATCGAGCCTTGAATTTTTACTGGATATTGGTATGGGTGGGCTTCTTGTTCTTGTGCCAGTTATTAGCGGTTTGGAAGAAATATGTGCTCTTGCTCCTGAAAACTGGGATAAAATTGCTAGAATCTGAAATAGGACAGGATGGGCCACTCATCAGGAACACTTGATATTTTGCATGAAAGGGAACTTTGCATTTCACTTTAGCCAAATGTGATTTGGCTAAATGTGCATGTATGGATCCAGGAATGGGAAGCAGTAACTCAGGGTCGGTGTTGAGTGGTCAGGTACAGACAATCTTCTGTGAAGAGGTTTAGTTCTGCCCCTACGAAATCAGTGGGGTGTTGAACAGTAGATGCAGTCTCTATGTTTAGTCCTGCTGCACTTACTCTAGGTATGGTAGGTCCATGTCTACCATGAACCCTACGAAAAGATGTTGGAAAAATAGAAGAGGGTTCTGAACTGAAGTACAGGAAATGTTTCCTTGTCTTTAATCATTCGTACAGCAGCCTGTTTAGGGAGCTCAATATAAATATCACTTACTAAAGTGAAGGAGTATTGTGATCAGAGAAATTAAGTACCTCTATGGGAGGTGCAAATCTTGTGGCAATGCAGTAGCCAGGCAGTAAGGAGAAGCTACAGCCAGACTGATACTAAAACATTGTGTGTTTTTTTTTTAAATAGCAACTATTGAAACAGTTTTCCAGGAGTTGCCATATACTCCTATCAGTAGCATTTTTTTAAAGAGATGAATGTGTTTTTAAAAATAATTTGATCACAACTGTTTCACTCAAATTAACAAATCAAGGAATCGAAGATATGAGAGTATATGGTCACAAGGTTACCTCAGGCAAGTGAAACTTGCCAAGTGGCTTGCAAGCATGGATTTGTTCATTTGTGCCTGCACCATGGTTGTTAGCTCTTGAGGTATGATCTCATCCTCACGCTACAGTGATTTTCAGACTGAATGTTGCTGTATGCCAGTTTCTTGGTTGTCCCCACTGGGTTTCAGCAAGAGGAGTAGTAGTAGAAGAGCAAGATCTGGGGTTTCTGGGATGACTATGACTTTAATGTGTCATCTTTGGTGGAGCCAGATTGTGATCTAATGAGTAAAGACTGTTATAGATAATATATAACCATTCCTTTTTGTAATTATTAGCTGTTCAGGGAAACGAGAGTGAAAGGAACTTAACAGATTGCAGTCAATGTCTCAGATCTCTGTAACTGGTTTCCAGCCTATCAATATTCAAGGTTTCAGTACATTAGGTAAGACTTCTTCCCTTGTTCTCCAGGTCATCCTGGGTATGTTCAGTCATGTAGGTCTGTAGAAACACAAGTTTAGTACCACAGGAAAGAAAAAAACCCTTTTATTATTTTATTAGTATAAGTTGTCCAATAAGGGTTAACAATTCGTGCTCTTGGGAAAGCTTTATTCATGTTTCCTTTCCAAAGGCTTTCCTGCACTAGTTATGCACAGTAATGCAAGTGGGAAATAATATCAAACATCTCCATGTTTCATAACTGATGTGGCAGTCCTGTAAGTTACTTTAAAATGCTCAACCATTGCTGCAGTGCAGGTGATGTTCCACTGTCTTTACCAGGTGATGAAGTGGATATTGTGTTGTGAACTGGGCAGCGCTTTATTGCCCCCATCAGAACAAAGTTCAGTGGGAACGTGAAGTTTCAGTTGGATCCTTTGAAGGTTTCTTCAAAGGCATTGCTGATGTTTTTGAATGTTGTCTGCTTCTCATCACTGATGTGCTTTGTCTTTATTCCTCAGCCTTACCCCTGTGTGTTTTTGTTGCAGCACACGTCCCATGGAGATGGACGGCAGGAAGTTTCCTCTCGAACTGGGCGCTCTGGAGCTCGCTGCAGGAACTCCATAGCCTCCTGTGCCGACGAGCAGCCACACATTGGAAATTACAGACTCCTTAAAACCATTGGGAAGGGGAACTTTGCAAAAGTGAAACTGGCAAGGCACATCCTAACTGGCAGAGAGGTAAAGTGGTATGGGTGTAAACAGCAGGGAGTTGCTGTAGGTGTGAAGGTTCTCTTGGAATAGCATCATCTGAGTCAGGGAACATAGAGCACATTTTGCTAGAGATATTGCCACTGATGTAGGAAAAAGCAGAAATTGAAAACTTATTTTTTAGTAATGATTATAAAACAATTTCTCTTGGAAATGGTTTCTTAAATTTGTGTTTTTGACAGCTCTCTGTCCAGGTGACTTATGTTAAAGTTTGCTACTAATAGTCTTGAAGAAATCCTCCATTTTCAAAAAATAGATCAATATACAGCAATTAAATAGGCTTGTTGGAAAGGCTGCCTCTTAGTGTCTCTATACTGCAGGGCTGTATTGGAGGGGAAGTCGGGAATGAGAACTAAATGTTGTCTTAATTATGTTCCAAGTTGCCCAAATGCAGTATTTTCTTGCCAAAGCAATGTACCTCCCAGGAATCCTAGGGTGGATCATCCCAGGGTGTCTGCAGTGCTGGGCAGCTTTGGGAAGATGCTTCAGTTTGTTCAGAGACTGTGTCAGTGACAGGTTTGCTCAATGTGTGTAGGATAGACGAGCTTTCTCTTGCATCTCTTCTGAGAGTTTAACTCAGCTCCTTATTTAGTTTCTGCATGCCATTGCAATGTAATTAATCACTTGCACTTAATGGTGGTTCTGATTTGGTGAGCTATAGTCCTGTCTGCTTGTTAAAACAAGGTGTTTCTTGATGCTGTTTTGTTAAAAGCAGCTCTGAAGTACTGAAAGAGGGAGAAACACCTTGCTGGCCTTTTCTTGCCAAACCTGTCTGATGAAGTAAATGTTTGCTGATACCAGCAAGGACTTTTACAGAAGCTGTGTCGTTGGCTGCAGTGCTTTAAGGGAATTTCTTTTTTCTGAGCCGATGTGGAGTTCAGTAGCAGGAACAGAGGGAAGAAGAGAGGGGACATCATTTTGCAAGAGCTGTTGAGATGGATTTTTTTTTTCTGGCTGACAGTTCCCATTGTTTTCTGATGTAAAAGTTAGTTCTCTTTTGTAGAGAAAGTTTTTGGTTAATTCCTTTCCTCTTAAGTTCCCTCCTCTTTTTACTGATACTTAAGATGGGACTTGCAAGTACTTGGTTAGTATTTCTTTGCTATTATTGTAGGTATAGAATTTGGAGATAAATATGTGTCACACTTTGTAAAAAGTGAAGTACATTTTCCTTTAACTGCAGATAACTGTGTTGATCTCTGGTTTATTAGTTTTGTTTGAAATTTCAACAAATAAAGGGGTCAGTGTAAAATTTTTGGCTAAATTTGGAAAGGTTTGAGTACTAGGTTTCTTCCACTCTCATGGTATTGATGTAGTTCAATCAATTTAGAGCATAAATACTTTCTGGGATGTGACCATTGGAATGAGTGTCATTCCTTAGAAGGGAACAATTAAGCTAATTTTATAGGAGTGTCTTCAAGGTACTTAAAACTTTTTTTTTTTCTTAAGAGGGGGATGAGATTTCTCTTCTTGATAGATAAACTGTACAATGTTGATAACTTTAGATGTCTGTGACCAGAATTGTTCACAATATTCTGGATAGCAATTTCCCCAATGTCATTACTTCACCCTTGCCCTTACAGAAGTATTTATCTGATCAATCTTCAGATTGTGCTAGCCTTTCTTGTGGCTGTTAAATTGATGTGTTTTGCTTGTGATCAACAGCAGCACCAACCTTGTATGTTGAATCTTGGTTTCATTGCTAACTCTTCTCCAAGGTTGTTCAAATCACTTTTCCATTGTATTTGATGGTGCCTCTTAACTTTCTCAACAGACTTAATCATTATGGTTTGACATCCTGTGCCAAGGCCACTGATACAGATATTAAACAAGATTGGTCCCAAAATCTTGTCCTTGAAAACTCTTACTCATTTATTTCAAACCTATTATCTCTTTAGCCATCTTTTTTAGGGAAAAAAAAAACAACTCTGTGCACTTTTCATCTTATCCAGCTGAAAAATTTCCATGCAGCCTCCTAGATAAGGCTTTGCAATAGTCCAGGTAGTCATATCTTGTGTGTTTCCATAGGGTGCAGTTAACTGTAGGAAAATACGTTGCATTTAAACCTTCCGTTTCCTTGGTTTTCCCCTGCCAGTTTCAAGATCAGGAATTTTATGGTGAATTGGAAAAAAAAAAAGTCTGATAACTTCTAAACCCTGTTCTGCTGTTCTATTCTTGGTAGATGCTAGGAACCTGTGCTGCAAGAATGCTTTTTTTTTTTCTTTCTCCTTTAAAAACCTGCTTCTCGTAAGAATTCCAGGGTCATATTCTCAGCCTGGCCTCAGCCAGATGGCACTTAGCTTTCTGAATTTGTGATTTCCTGCTTTACACACTTGCTCCTGCTGCCTGTCCTGTCTTTGTTCCTGTTCTTTTTTCTGTCTTATGTACCAAAACCTAAAGTAAATGCTTAGTTTTGGGAGTTACACTTAAATGACTTTTCATCTCTGCTGTGTTCTTGCTGTACTTGAACCCTACTTATCTTCTTGTTATCTGTGTCTCTGTTCTGAATGTCCTTTTAAGTGACCATGTCCATTTCACTTTATGGCAATTCTTTCTTTATATCTCTGTGCTGAGAAGCTTCCAAATCTTGAAGCAGATCAGCACTTTTGTGTCACTTCCTGGGAGGAGGATATGTTTGTTTAAGCATTCTTTTAGGGTAGTTGCTCATCTCCTTGCATCTGGAGTCCTTCCCTGTGAATTTTCCTTGTTGCTTGAGATGAAGATTTCATGTTTACAACTGGAGTAAGTTCTAGGACTCTTCTTCATTTCCATTTTGAGTGTGTCTGCAGGATGCATGATGAGAACCCATCTTCAAATTACAGGAAGGAAGGAATGTTTAGCCCTTCAAGGGACGATCAGAACATCAGCCTAACTTGAGGGGGTTGAATTGTCTTCCAAGGAGTGTGTGGCCAGAGATTGGCTTCACTGCATTAGAGCTGGTGTTTGGACACACCAACCTTCTTGATCCTCTGCCTAGGAGAGTGTTATTTGTAGGCCGTCTGCCCTTTTGAAACCACGTATCTTCACTGTCAATCTGTTTTTCTTAATTCTTTGACTGCAGTCCATCTTTTTTCTGTTGTAGTTTTATCAAAGGGTGTTTCCTCCGTGAAGTTTTCTGTACTTGCCAAAATGAATCTGGAAGATAAAACTACCTTCTGCTCCTACTGAGGTGGCCAAAATTATTATGGACTCTTCTGTTCACTAAAGATGTGTTCAGTTAGTAGCCAGGGAGTTGAAGTTTCCCAGCAAGGCTAAATTCTTTCAGAATCCCAGTCTGACTCCAAGGAATCTATTGTCATCTTCTTTCTGTTCTTCTCTTGGAAAAAGTGAAATTTAAGAGGGAGAAGGCATTCTGAATAGTAGCAGTTTGGCCAATTTGCTCGGTGGCCCAACTTCTGATTCCTTTAACTCCCTTATTCAAATACTGTAGGAGGAAAGTTTTAAGTCACGCTATTGTGAATGGTGAGAGCAAACTTGGTTTTAAATCTACTAACGATTTCACAGAGAATATCATGGCAGTGGTGTAATAGTGTAGGAAGACTTGCACTCCTCCAGCACTGGCCCTGCCTCACAGTACTTGAAATCATTCCAAATGCAGTTTATGTAAAGAGAGCAAAGTTTCTGCTTTGCAAGGCAATTTAATGTTTTATTAACTGCACTTAGAAAATTCTCCATTTAACTTTCTCACGTTTGTCAGAACTATTCTTGAGGGCAGGCTGCCTTTGCCTCTGATCTGGAGACCTTATCAAGGCACCTGAAATTGTTCCCTCTTCTGAGGATGGGTTCAAGCTCCCACAGTCCATGTTAACACATTGTACTCCCAGTGTTCATTTGGATAGGAATTCTCTAAATTCATCCCGCCTTTAAGGCTATAATTATTGCACTGAACAGCCTGAGAGTCTGTCTTTTGAAAAACTGAGGTGTGTACCTTCTCTGTATCTCTGGGACTGGATTTGTTTGACAGTGTCAGAGACCTTTCTGGTCATCTGGCACCAAGTGCACACTGAGGTGAGCTGGTTTAACAGGGACATGGTACCTTAAGACGTGGTGGGATGCAAAAAGTTCACATCTTTTAAAAACTGACCAGAATGGTACAGCCCAGAGCACAAATGCAACCTTTTCTGAGTGGAATGCTCTTACCAAGGGAACAGCTATGGGTAGTCTTGGGGCACCAGATCACTTTCAAATAACTTTATCTGCTGATCACTAAGGCAGTGGTCACTACATCCAGCTTGGAATTGTAAGAGATTGCAGGACTTTAAACTATTGTCACAAAGTTAACAACGGGCATAAAGGTAGAGATAAAAATCTTTCTTGGTTTTGTACACAGCTTCTAATATAAAAATATCTATTGCTTAATGTTTTTCTCTCGTTTGTATTTTTGAAGTGATTTCTCAAGCTTTTGCAATGGAATTTTGCCTCGGGAAATAGTGATCTTTAATTTCAGTAGCTTGCCTTAGAAGAAAACACTCCCTAAAGTAAAAGCATTCTTAGATGGCTTCTCAGTCATGTCTCGTATCTTGCATCTAGAAGAGCTCAAAATAAGTCTTGAATATAATTTTCAGAAAACACCATATCCATTATGTAATTCCTTGGTACACCCAAGCGTTGAACGCTGTTCCCCTCTTACCCTCTCCATCGTGATGATCCATCTCTGTGTTTTTGCACTTGAATGTAGGGATATAAATTGGGTTTGATGTAAGATATTCTTTATTCCATATGTCGCCAACCCCAAGTTAATGAGGTGACAAAGGCAGCATAAAGTGGTGCAGGGAAATGGGAGCTGTGGCATGGGAAGGGAGCAGCATCTACTGTTTGAGCCAAAAATTGAAGGGGAGTTGAAAGCCTTTGCTTTGCACCAGTGAGGTATTATAATCAGCTGAGTTGCAGCATCTTGCCTCTTTTAGAGGCACTGTCTCCTTCTGCAGAGCTTCTTCTGGTATGTTTAGTCTCTAATTTAGAAAGGAAAAATACCAATTGGTGTGTAATTCTAGAAAGATTCTCATTTCTTGTTCTACCTCATCCAGTATCCAAATTACATTGCACTGAAGTTTCTGTTGCCTATTCATTGCTTCAAATCTTCAGGTTCTGACTAGTCAGCATGGTGTGAAATGTCTCTTTTGCTTATTAGGTGAAATTTTTATTTTGTTCTTGAATATTTCTGTGCAGCATTTACTGAAAAGATGAGAACAAGCAAAGGAATGTACTTACCCAAAATGTTGTACTACAGCCAATGTGTTGTTGTTGATTCCCAAGTGATACTTTTTTTAATACCCATCAGGGATCAAATTGACACAAATATTTAGTGAATTTCCAAAGATGAACTTACTTCATGCCAAATTTGTGTGGAAATGCTTTCAATATGCTCTGAAATCTCTGCCTTTAGAAACTGCCAATGCCCAGTCACTACTGTGTAATCTGTTGTGTAATTATACTGTGTAAATATTATCTGTAGGCACACTGCTCTCTATCAGGGCACTGTCTGGTGTTGGAGCTTCCACTGTCATGAGTGTGATGGGCTTAATGTCAAGTCAAAGACTCAACAAGCTTCCCATCTTAATGTCTTTAAAATACCAGGGTTTTTCCACTCTTGCTACTAGTTTAAATACAAGTACATAATTTGCAGGAGGAACTTAAGCATTTTCTGTGTAATTTTCATGTTTTCCATTTCTGTTACTGGATTGGAGCATGTTGTAATAACACGGCATTATTCCTATGGAAAATACTGATCGTGAACTCTTCCTTTAGGTTGCCATAAAGATAATTGACAAAACACAGCTGAACCCAACTAGTCTACAAAAGGTATGTTTTTACATTTAATCTTTCAACTGTATTATATTATAACTTGTTCACTTCCCCACCTCCTTTCATTAACCCTGAATGCCTGTGCTGGAGAATCTGAAGCATTGCATACCTTTGCACACGTCTGACTACTGTATTTAATAACTGGTTTTGTAGCAGATATTTTTGACAACCCTGCAGTTGTTCAGGCTGAACTTGTACAGAGCTGTAAACTGAGAAAACAGTGGTATTTGCCACTTCCTTTGTCTCCCGAGCAGAGCTTACTCTGTAGAGAGTCTGTGGTTTGGTGTCATGTCCCCATGTCTTCTTCGTGCTGGTCACTTTGTTAAACTTAGAAATGCAAAACTTACGTTCTGTCCTCTTAAACCAGCGTTGAAAATACTGCCTGTGGACTGAAGGCCAGGCAGTATCTGTGCCTTTCATGTAGTTTGCAGAAAGAGAGGTGATGCAGTTGTATGAAACAAACGGGGCCATGGCTATTCTGGTTTCTTCCCTCTAGCTCTGAATGTTTAATGTGCTGTTACAGTTGTATCGCCTTATCTTTTTTAATACAGACTGATAAACCCTGCTCTTTCATTAAGCAAGTCAATCTGTTTGGGAGTCCATGCAGGAAGTCCATTTAAATGTTACTTTTACTTGGGACTTCTCTAGCTCTGTCCTTTTAAGTGCTGCAGTCAAAGGCGTTTTGTTTACTTTTGAGTACTGTGATAAAACCCCCCTTGAAATATTTCTGTTTGAACAAGAGAATACATAGAATTTACCTGCTAACAAAATGAAAGAGGGTAGCTAGAGTAAACTGGAGAATATACCCATTTGTATTTTATGCAGATACGAAAAAGATCGTGTGACTAGATGTTTTTATCAGGATTAATGGTGCAAAAGTAAATTGGAAAAACACACAAGTTCTTGTGTTGTATGGTTTGGTTGAGAGGCAAAGAATAACATGTAGAAGAAAGGCTCTCTCATCTGAGCAGGTAGCAACTTTGTATGACTGTAGATGGGATAAAAGTAGATAATCTGGTGGCATTTTTCTCAGAATTTTTCTCAGTTTAGTCACTGAGGTTATTGATGGTTTCTGGATAAGCAGGGTGAAAATAAAGTGCAAATTAGGTAATATGATGGATTAGATATACAGTTGATTCCTGTGGCAGATTGCAACTTGAAATACCAAAAAAAATGGTTAAATGCTTGAAGCACTTGAAAGTGAAACAAGAGCGGTGTGATAAAAAGGGGAAGCATCAGGGCGTGGGAAGAGTGGTCAGAGAGAAGTAAAGAGACCATGTTTTCAGTTAAAAATGTAAAATCATAGTCCTTCTAATGGTTGTGATTGGGTTCTAATGCCAGTTTGAGCTCATATCAGGGTACAATACAAACCTTTTACGAGTCACAGGTGTTCAGTTGGTAAAGCCACAAGCTGGAAGTGTGCATGATGGGCCTTTGATTACTGGGTTTCAGCCAGCTCAGTGTCCACTCATGGCTCCATCTCCGTTGTAATTTAATTTTTATTTACAATTTATAAAATTAGATTATGAAGTGTGATTTGTATTGTGATCTCGTGAACCACTGGATTTCTTAACTGGGAGTCTGGAAGAATAGTACCAAATAGCAGGGTAGATATCAGATCAAATTCGTGGAGTGAAATTGCTAATGTGCTCTCCTCTCTAAGCTCATTTGTTGTACGAGCACAGAAAAAATTTAGCAAGGTATGTCAGTTTTCAGTTCAAAAACTGAAAGCAGTTTTATTAAAATTAAATGCCTGCTTGCCACAGTAAGCAGAGTGGATGCACAGCATGTTACTTGCCAGCTTTGCCTGACCAAGGCTTTTTATTTTGCAAGCCTTTGCCCCTTTCCCCCCAGCACTGCCGGCAGTGCCGCAGCCTCAGTGCCTTGGGAGCCAACTGCACACGCGACCTGTGGATGCGGGGGAAGCTAAGATGGAAGTGCTTCTGATCTTGCACTTCTGGAGAGAGAGAGATAAAATATTTGAGGTATGGTGGGGAGGGAAGGGCTGTGCCCAGAAGAGGGTGTGGTGTACAGTGTCTCAGCTGCGGTGTAGCTGCATGCCCGAGTCATCCTTAGGTGGGGAAACAAATGGTGATTAAAGGCTGCCAGTTCTGATTTCTTTGTGTTCCATCTTCCACATCGATACTTCAGCTGCCAGGAAGAAGTTAACCTTGTTAAGGACTTGCTTTGCTTTCCGGAGCAGTAATTCTTGGTATGCCCTCGCTGCAGCCCTGACAGCTCTGATACTGATACTCAGCAGTGCAGCTCTTCACAAGGGTCAGGTTTCTTGTCTGCTGCTGAGGAAGTTTTGTGGCAGCCACATGCAGCTACTCTGCACTGTTGTTTTAGGACCTAATTACTGCTCTGCTGCTCTTGCTTAGTGAAGAGGAAGCTGTAACCGGTACTTCCCTGCTTTGAAAGAAAAGGGAATTCTTAGAGGTTTTTTCCCATGCTGGTGGTGTTAGTCATAATCGCTGTTCTCCACAAATGGACTTGTGTACGCAGTTCCAGTGAATATTGGTCTCACTGCAAATAAGTGCTGATGATACAGAGTTCACTTCCTCCTAGACAAAAAAAAAATTGTTTTTTTTTTCTTTGGAGTTAGCAATGCCATTATATGCAAGGGTTTTTTTAGCAAGCCTGTGTAATAGCACTAAATCACTTCTCATTTTCCTGCTTTAGAACTTGGCTCCTCAGACAAATATTTTTGTTCATTATGTGCAGATGTTTTGCCACTTACTTGGGCAATATTTATTGTTAAAGCATTTAAGGGTTCTTAAGCATCAATTTTAACATGGTTCATGACTTTTCTGACCATGGATCAATCAATGTTTTCAGAACTGTAAGAAAAGGATGAGAATTTAAAGTACTCAGGCTTTCCTGTTTGTAATGAGTATCCCTTTCTGTTTTCAAGTTGTGCTTAGTTTGAGGCAAACTTGTATTGTGTAAAGGCTTTTTGCTTGAGGCTCTTTATTAGATATAGGGCATATTTCAGTGAGCAGTTACCAGGAGAAGCCCAATACCCAGGTCAGGCTTGAGCTGGCTTGGGACAACATCTTGTGAAAAGCCTCCTCCTTTAAGGGGGACGGTGACCAGGAGAGCTTGTTGCTCTGCAGCTGGCACTGGCTTACATTTTAGCAAACTTTTTCAGTATTTTTGAAATCATTTGTCACTGACAGTCTTGTGATAACTACTGCAAGAGCACTTCTAGCCTGTCTTTTGCTATGTTCAAAGAAAGTTAGCTCAAAAGAACCAGCTTCCATTGCTGGTTCATTGGGGGTTTTTATTCAGATTTTTGGCTCACAGCATTAATTAAATGGCATTCTTTCCTGTATCTGACATGGCTCACACTCAAAGGGCCAGACCACAACAAAGCTGAAAGCCATTTGTTTGGCAGACTAAGGATGTTTGTCTTTGCCTGGAAACGTTTGTAGAGCTCCTGTTGACGGAAAATGAGCTGCTCAACAAGCTGGGAGTAGTTTTTAATCTCAGTATTAGAAATTAAACTGATGAGAACTGTTTTCAGTTGTTTGTCTGCCTTCATGGTTTCATTATGATAAGTAAGTTCCTAAAACTAAGAAAATAATATTCTCTATTGAGAGCCTTTGTGTTATATTTTCTGATATTACAGCTTGTTCTGCGTTCTGTGGGCAGGGAACCTCAGAGGTGTGAGCTTTTATCATACCTGGCTGTTTGCAGTGGATTTTACTGTGTGATGATAGTTACTATGTCATTTCCTAGAAGTTGATACACATAATATTTTGGAGGAATAAAGTCTGTAAAACCTTTATCCACCATACTTGGGAAAGTTGTATGATGTTTTGCATTTTATTCCTCTTCCAGAAATAGACTATAATACATCTTACGATGTTAGGCATTTGCACATATCCGCATCTGTGTGAAAATACAACAGATAAACTAAGGGTGAAAAATCTGAAGTGCATTTATCTAACTAAAATTACAATTTGATGGTGGTTGTATCCCATTTTCAAGTATTTTTATTTTTAATTTCCTCTGAGACAAAAATGGTCTGTTTTTTTTAAGAGCTTATTCCTAGTCACCCACTTGAACAAATGGCTCATAATGTAGAAGCTGCTTTTTGACATGCTTCATTTGGGTTAGTAAAGCAGAGTAGTCATTTGTGGACCAGTGTTTTGGTGAGAGTCTGACCCAGTAGGCTTTATCTGGGTATGGGGGGTGGAAGATATCAGATATCAATTGAGAGTGAATTAAGCAAACTGTCTTTGAAATTGTAAAAAGTGATAAGAGACTTTCAGTTATATAAGCTGTGATTAAAAGTGTTAATGGAGTATTCAGAATGTATTATACACCAGTTTAGCTGAAATGAATGAAAAGCAAGAAAAAAATAGTTATAGATTCAACTGCTTTTAAATTCCTGATGATCAAGAGAGAGATGATGTAGTCTACCCTGTCTAATTACATATGAGAAAGCTCCAGAAATAACGAAGTTTAAAAAAGAAAAGAAGGCAGTTTTATGTCTCTGGAGGATAAAAATGTGCATGCAGAGATTTTGAAACTGTTTTGCATGGCCAGTAATTTTCTTGATCAATCAGTCGTGATGTCATTCAAGCAGCTTGTCATCTAGCAAAGCGTCAGGCGCAGACCTGAATAACAAGATAATTAAAAGCATTTTTGGAAAACTCTTTGTTTTTTCTGTGTTCAGGTAGTGTGCCAATCCCAGCTGTGACTGTAGCAGGGGCAAGGTCTCCTGGGCAGTACAGTGAGGATTATTCCCCTGATGTTGGCCTTTGCAGAAATTCTATGATTCTGAAATGTCAGACAGCAGAGAATGGTTAGAACAACCATGTTGTGATTTGGAGATTGGTCCAAATTGGTCATTGAATTTGTCCTGTTGATATATTTAAAATCCACCCCTTGCATTTTCTTTTATTAAAAATCACAGGTGTAAGGATTTTGTTTTGTTGACTTTTGCTTGTTTTCTGTTTGTTTCTAATGTTTCACTTTTTTTTTTTTTTTATTACAGTCTTACCTCTTCTTTGCTTTTATTGAGTAAATTCACCTACAAGTTTTTGAGTTGTTACTAATATATGGAGCCATACCAAATTTCTTCACTTTATCTGAAATCTGATCTGAACCGAACCTTCCAGCAGCACTTTTTCTTCCTTACTGTAATTAATAATTACAGTACCCCTGTTATCCCTATCCATATTTACAAAACTGTAGGATTTTTTCCTTTGTCTGCATTCCCTTGAAGCTGTGGACTTCTATTCTGCTTCAGTCTCTTTACATTAAGTCCAATATGATCTGTTAGATTACTGATATTCCTGTACAAATTTGTGTTAGGTTTCTAATAAAACCTCTTGATTACTCCCACTTTTTGAAGCATGCTGTTAGAAAATAATTGACACTGAAGAACATCAGCCCTCTGGAGTCTTGGGCTGGCATGGGGGAGCTGCAGAGGGAGAACAGCTACACACTTGACTGCCGTGTAGTGCATAAAAAGAGAATTCTTTGGTTTTCTGAATACAAGCATATTTGTGCTTCAAGTTTTTTGTATTAATATTTTATCTTGGAACTGCTTCTAATTAATCTGCTATTTACCAGCTTTGTTAAAAGCAATGCTTTATATTGCAGTAACACCACCTGTGGCATTTTTCATATTACAGTTACAAATTTATGTGTATCTTACAATAGTCTTTTGCAGAAGAGTTTTGAGAGGTTTAAATAATTAACAACTGATTGGTCATGAGTTTGCTTTCATTTGTAGTTTGTTAAATGTCACTCCATATTTTTGTTCGTTTGCTGAAGGACAGAGTTTGCTCTGTGTGACAGGCAAAGTTGAAATCTTCATAAATAGTTACAAAGCCCTCTTCACATGAGTGTTGGCAGTGGGGTCAGGACATGGAACATGACAGTATCCTTACTATTTATCTTACAGTATCTTTGGATTTAGAACATGGGATATGTCATGCTGCAGCTTGAAATGGGCAGTTGTCCCTCACCACTATCCTGCTGGGGTGGACTACAGATGGAGTGCTTTTATATGGGAGAGTTGTGTGTTTTGTGAGGTTTTTCTGTTAAGTAATTCCTGTACCTTGTGTGTCAGTCAGGGTTAACACCAGTGCTTGCACAAAGGGAAGCAGCACGATGGGGCAGGAAAACACTGTTTGTGTTCTGCCCTATTAATTTTGGCAAGTACATTCAGCATGTTGCACTGGCCGGGCAGGCTTGAGGCTGTGTCTAGCAGTGAGTCAGTGGAGCTGTGCTGGCAGACCCAGCACTAAATGCTGCTGTGCCTCAGTTGCCTTGCAGGAATGCCTCTGAAGGGCTGAGGGGTGGCCTTGTCTTCCCATCTCTCCTTAGAACTTGCTCCTTGCTGGCGTAGTTGGATAACATAATTTTTGCACAATATAAGCAGCTGATTTTTCACCTGTGATCTGCTAGTGTAGCACAATAATTCCTGGGCCTTACCAAAGTACTGAAGAATGCTGAATGCATACCAGTAACACACTGCAGTGGTCTTCTAAAGGTGTTGTGGGGATTCACAAAAATTTAGAACTGTACGTTTTGTGAAGGGAGTGTAAGATGTGTGAGATGTGCTGGTCAGCAGGAGGCTGCGTGGGCTCACAATGGTCTTCTGACCCCCAAAGTGTGCAAACCACAGGGCTCAGGTCACTTCTTTCCTGAGCTGTCTGGAGTCCTTCATTGGTGTTTTCAGGTTTTTGAGGGTTGATTTGTTTGGGAGGGGTGTTAGGCAGGCATTTAACTCTTCCCTTCAATAAGTGCTTATTTCATGAACATCATTGAAATGCTAATAATGTTTGCCCTTTGTGTTTAAATGACTATATCAAAGTCATCAGTCTTTAAGGAGAACAGCTGTTTGTTAGTGATTTCATTAACTTATTTCATGTTTTATGTTTATTTCAGCTCTTTAGAGAAGTAAGAATAATGAAGATCTTAAATCATCCAAATATAGGTATCTTGTTTCTTTCACGTAATTTCCTTCTCTGGAGAAGTTATCACTTTTTCACTGTTAAGATTTTTGTGGCATGAGTTTAAAAGATTATTTTGCACTAGAGTCTGAATTTACTGTAAAATAGCAGTAGTAAATAGTATTTCAGAATGGTGTGTTTAAAAAAATAGTAAAATAAACATTTTGGTCCCTTTTCATAGAACTGTTATTTGCATAGCTAACTGATACATTTGCTCTTTTTGAGTATAGTACTGATTTTTGACTGAATTCAGGCTCTCATTAAAAATTAACATACACACCAAAACCAAGAAGTGGCCAAGAATTTTTTCAAGGGTTTGCATTTAAATGATGTGGTACTGCTATGGGACTGTCAGCAGACTGACTGGTAACTGGTTTGTCACCACATGTGTCAGTTCAGTGCACAGAAGTGGCTGTTGCTGATGCTCAAATCTGTGCATGTTCTGCTTAGTTTAGTTACATTCCCATGTGGCAGAAGCAAAGTATTGTTTCTTGAGAATATGTTGTTCTGTATGAGGTGACCAAATGTGTTACAGTGTTCTCTACATAGGAACCTTCAACAGAAAAAGCATCTTTAGAGTAAAGAGTCTGGTATTATCAAGTGGCAAGCAAACAGTTTGGGTATTTTTCTCTCACAGAATTCCGTGGGGGGTTAACATAACACTTCTGCAGCTAGTTAACTAATGACTAAATGTCTTTCTTTTCTAGTGAAGCTATTTGAAGTCATTGAAACTGAAAAAACTCTCTATTTAATAATGGAATATGCAAGCGGGGGTAAGTACCTCTCTGCTGCAGTGACACACTTAAGCAAATTGCCAAGTGAGAGAAAGCACTGGTTTTCTTGAAAGTTTTCCTTTCTTTTTTAGCAAATATTTATGTCAAGATAGTGTAAAATATTAAACAAAATCTAATACCCACTGGGACTTGTTTGGTCAACATAAATAATAAATGTAACTAGTAAAACCAGCTTCTAAACTTACTACAGCTTAGTAACATTTGCTTTGTTTTCACAACTCAAGTTAACTGGGAATCTTTTCTTGGCCACTGATCATTTCTGCCCATAACAAATATTAACATTCCCCACCTCTGGTGTCCTATTTTGTATAAGATATTTGGTAAAATCATGTTCAGATGAAACATTTCTGTGTTTCTTTAACTGTTGCTTTCAAAAGCATGAGCACTGCAACTTCTGTTTTTAGATGTTGATGACATCTTACACATCTTAATCACAGGCCTTCTGCTGTCAAGAATTGTTAGGCTTAGCCTTATGCCATTTTAGGATCTTCCTGATTGTAGAGGGGATGGAAAAATGCACATCATGCAGTGTCAGATAGTTTCACCAGAGCCAGAATTAAGGTATTCAGGCTTAAGTTACTCCTTGGTGGCTAGAACTTAATATCACTCAGCTTGTCAGTGTGACCCTTGAGCACCAACATCTGGGAATCTCAAACAGTTGAGGCTTTTCTTTAGGTTTAGGAAGGTAATAGCCTTTTTTCAGAGAAAATCAGCACTGAATTCAGACTCTGACATTAGATTATGTGAAGTTTAATCAATTGCTACAAATAAAGCAAGATTCTCTGCCCTCCTGTGTTTTCTTCCAGCTTCTTCCTAAATGCTCAGCCAAGACTTGCCTAAACAGGAACAGAGTGGGTATTACACCATTAAAATATTGACTAATACAGGTGTTTGGGGAGACAGCTCTGTGCTGTTTGATGGTACGAGACTTAAAAGTGAAGTCTTATTGCCATCTAGTGATTGGCTTCTAGGAGGTAGAAAGGCCAATGGTTCTCTAAAGGAGTGAGGACCTTTCATAGGGTGATAAAGGAGAGGTAGATTCTGTACTGGTCTAAAAGGCCAAGAGCAGTACCTTTTGATGTGCCATGCTCTGCAAGACCGGAATGGCTGCTAATCACAGGTATCAGTTTCCTGTATTTTCTCTTTGTCAAGGTAGAGGTCATCATGATGCACATGAACTCTGGCTGCAGGATGAAAGACACTATTGGTACAGCTGCAACACTTCTCATAAATTTGGGATAATTCTTTCCCTGGTGTCTTTTTCCCTGAATTATGAAAAAGTGTTCAGGTTTGCTGTTTCAAGGTTTTTTAAGAAACAGCTGTGAAATACAGCTGAGAGAGTTATCTGAGTTGTGTATTAAATACTACACTGCAGAGGGAAGACTATTTTATAGGGATTCCTGACATTCCCTCAGATGGCTCAGTTCTTGCTTTTCCTGCAGTGTGACTCCTTTTTTTATTGCAATCTGGTGGAGATGCTTCTTGTAAAAAAATAAATATGATGTTATTCAGCTCTTCCCTTCTGAGGTAGCTGTCTATGAAACCATGTTTCCTTGCTCAGTAGGGAATGTTTAAATATTTGAACCACATCTGAAGTTTTTATGGTTTTTACATGCTAGTAAGGACTTCTTAAAACAGTGTTATTTTTCTGTGTTTGTAGTTCTTATGTACATGACTGTTGGCTTTTAGTAAAGAAAATCTCCCATGCTTTCACAAGCATGTCAGTGTTTCATGGGCCAGTGGCCTGTACCTAAAGCTCAAACATTGTAGTCTGTATTGATGTGCTCTGAAATGGCTGCATTGATTAAAGAGAGGAAAAGCTGAAACACAGTAGATCTTCAGTACTCTTTAGTCATCCACAGCCATACAACAGTGGGCTTGTTCAGTGTATTTTTACAGGTGTGATGGTTATGTGAGGGATTACATCAATGTTCCTGCTATGCTCATTCTTGTGACCCTCCTTGTGGATACCTCTTCCAAGCCTAGATTAAAGCTAATGTTTCTGATTTTGCTTGGAACCATTTTATACACATGCACAAATTAAAATTCTAGTATTGGTATAATGGTATTTACAAATATAAGCTGTTCTCATATATGAAGCTTTTTTTTTTCTGAAGCAAAAGAAACTCTTGTGAGAAAGTCTGTGAAAGGGTAGATGTCATCTTTGTTTACAAAACAGAAGTATGCTGCTCAGTTTCTATCCTAAGTAATTGGAAGGAAATGGTTTCCTTTGTGTATATCCAGTCACTCATTATTTTCTTGTAAAAGAGATGATGGTCTAGTAAATTGCACAGCAGTTGTGCCTTGTTCTCAAGAGCTGTCCTGTAATCATAAACTTGAAGTACAGTCATTTCAGTGAAGCTGCTGTGGGCAACTGCTGGAGAGGAATCTCTACATTCTGAAATTGGCATTAATGTATCTTGTTATTGAATTGTAGGGGAGGTGTTTGACTATCTGGTTGCACATGGAAGAATGAAGGAAAAGGAGGCTAGAGCTAAATTTAGACAGGTATGTATAACATTCCTATACGTCAGCTTTCCTCTCACCCCTGTTTTTAATGCTGAAATGAGTAAAACAGCTGTCCTTTGCATTTGACTTACAGCAGTGTTCAGCATGTTGTGGGCTTGTAGCTCTGAGTAAGAAAAACTTAAGTCACAGCAGTACTTTGAAGGAGTCAGTAGTCTGTTCAGTGGTGCTGGTTTCCTTAGTGCTGAGTGCCAGAACACAGAGACTGCTTGGTTTGGAAGTGTATTCCATTCCAAAATGCATTTCCTCTGGGCTGATTTCATATGTCCTTAGCTCAGCAGGTCTGTAACATTTTGGAAGTTGTTCAAATGTACCAGGCTCCAAACAGGCCACTTTCAAAATGCAGACAGTGCATGTAATAGGGATCCATTCACATTCATCTGCTTACATGGGAAGATACTGTTTAATAGTTGTTCTAAAGAGTCACAGAAAAGTAATTTCTACACGTGTAAGTTTAGCTTTCGTTATGATGGATAAGCTAACCCTGCCAAGATGTTGGAATTTCATTGATCTGCAAAAAACATTTCCATTCTAAGTAAAGCAGTACTGAACATAACCAGGTATTCTTGCATAACTAATTTAAATCCAAATGTCTGCTCTTGTAGCATCTAGAGTTTCAGATCTGACCAGTCCTATACACTTGTTCCCTGCTCTTGTGCTGAAATTTGTGAATGCCTATTCCCTTTGGTCACTTGGATCACCTTGGTAATGATGTGAAAAAATAATAAATGTCAAAATTATGCTCCAGAAAATAATGAGTAGGGACAAGAGTGGGTTTTTTTGAATGGTATGTAGGGATTTTAAACTGCTGGATCATGGCAGTGATGTGTCAGTCAGTTTCCCTGTTGGAAGGGGAGGCTCTGATGGTTTCACTTCTTAGCCATACATAAAAGAAATTTGATGTAAGATATGAGACTTCCAGGAACTCAAGTAATGACTTCCCTTTGTTTTCTCTCATCTCTTTAAATCTTATATTTGCCCTTTTTAATCTTCTGGGGGAAAAAACCCACACCAAAACCACCACCACCACCAATCAAACAAAACAACCCAAAAGCAGCTGTAGACTTCATATCCCCAGAAGTAATTTGTGACTACTGGAGTTACATAGCTTGATAGTATGGAAAACTTTTCTGACTCTTCAGCAAAGTCTTACATGTCTTTTTAAAGCTCTTCCTTCACTTTCATATTCTGGTAGGTAGAGAGCTTTCCTTTGTGGCTGAAGGTTTCTGGTTTATGCTTCTGTGCTGTGTTGGAGTAGAAATGGTGGAATATGAAACAGTTGTTCCCACTTCAGCCATCTCTTCTAAATCCCTGGCTGTTGCCTTTGTAATGTCACTTGAAGAGCTTCAGAGTAACTTGAGAGGATTGACTGTTTTCTCTCAGATGTGAATATTGAAAACTTCTACTGATAGAGTCTCTGCTCTCAGTCCTCAATTTCTTTTATCAGGAGCTATGTGGAAAAAGATCTTGCAGTAATTACATTAAAATGGCATGTTTCTTCAATAAATACCTATTTTTTCTAACAATCTGACTCCCCTTTAAGTGAAAACTTACATAAACAGGTCAAACATGTTTTACAGGTATACTTAGTGCTTAACTTTATTTAATTTTCAAAAAGAAATGTGGAGGAAAAGAGTTTAAAAGGGAGTTACCTGCTGAGCTGGGTGTTTGACCCTTCAAGAATTGGGTCTATGTACACTCAGCCTGATGATTTTTTGAGTTGATTTTTTGGGGTTTTTGATTGTATTTCAGTAGAATAAATGCTGTTTATAAAGATGTATAGATGGCCTCACTTGTATGCACTGGAATACACTTTTCAGTCTTTTCTTGCAAGTCTCCTGGTGCAGACAGCTGTGCTCTGTTCTCCCCCAACAGCTGATTTCCTGGCTGCTGAGCTCAACCAGTTTTAGAGGACCTTGATCTCAAAGAAGGGAGGTTCTTGAAATCTTCAAAAGGCTAAGTTCCTGAGGAAAAAAGAGAGAACCGTAGAAATAAGCAGAGGAGAGAAACTGTAGAGCAAGCTGATTGAGCTTTGCTAGAGAGAAAAGTATTCATGCTGCATGAAAGTCAGGTAACTTTGATTAGAGCTTGGCATTTTATTAGATGCTGAGGCTCAGGCTGAGGAACAGTGTCAAAGGAAACAAGGAAACCAGATCTTGCTGGGTTCATAAAACTATTCATTTCACCTTACTGTAGTCCTGGAATAGCTTTGTACCACTTTTGGCCATTGTTGGAGGAAGAATGCACTCAGCAGACCTTTTATCTGATGCAGTGCAGCTGTTCCCTGTTAGATAGAGACTTATGACATAATAGTCTTCTTTTTTTTAATTTGTTAACTGTTTTAGCAGACAGTGGCTCTTTCTAAACTGACAAAACAGTTGTGCCGTGGTATTGAGATTAGTTCTTACAATAGGTTGTATTATATCTTGTTTTCAGATCATGTTTCTTTGAGTAGATGTGATTTCTTCATCAAACACTTGGGTTTTATCTGAGGAGACACTTCCTCTCTAGCAGGCAAAGAGCAGAATTTGATAATTCTCCCTTCTTTGCTTGTTAAACATAAAAAGGAACTATTTTTTTAGTCCATTTTGTTAAACATGTAAGGTGTTTAGCAGGAAAATAGAATGTAAAAGACAGTAATCATATTATTCCAGTTGCACTTGACAAGGAACACAGGAGCAGGTACAAAGTCTAAAAATACAACTATGCTATGCAGTTCTCCATTTCAAACTCCTTTTGTGTAGCCATGTGTGAGAAATTGAAATTGAGAATGTTGTGCATTCTTAATGTCACCTTATTCTTCTTCCCCATTACAGACTTCCAGGCTGTTCTGGTTCAGTCTTATCCTTTTTCCACAGAAAAATCTGATGCAGAGCAGCAAGTCTCCTTAAATTTGTGTGTATTAATTCCCTTTCTTTTCTGCAAGCAATAAGATCTGGCCTTCTTCAGTCTTCTCACTGTTTCCCTGCTGAAGCAGTTTAGAATTCTTAATGCTGGTAGATGTTAGGACAGATCTTAGAAAATTAAAAAATTCACGAAATACATCTTAGTGGTGTGTTCTAGTAAAGCAACAGAATAGTCTTAGCAGTGTGGAAGGGGCCTTAAGAAGTCATTTATCTATCCTTTTGTCATTTAATCCTTGCAGAGAATGGTTCTTCTGCCTAGAGAGAACTTCTCCTATGTTTATACAGATTTTTAAAACAACTCTTTAGAAAAACATTTCAATACTCAAATTGTTACTTCTAGCAAAAAGTTCAGATGCTTTTTCCCCCCTCTTCTCCTCACCTGCAAAGTGTGAAAATTCCTCACAAAAGGAGGTTAGGAAGTGAGGGAGCTGTCAATGGAAACAGTGGTGGAAGGTGGAGGACAAGGGTTTCAGTCTGGTGTAGCCATGCTTTGTGCTGTTTTTCATTCAGTTATGACTGCTGCTCTTCAATTATTAATGTCCTACACATCACATTATTTCACTTCACGTGGATTGGACTCACTTCTGCAGTCTCTGTGCCATCCTGTTGCAATGCAGAGGAGTTCAAAAGCATCTCCAAAGGAAACAACTGATTGATCATCTGCTCAACCTTCCGCTCTTAGGCAGTCACAATAAAGCAGTTCAGGAGTGAGTGGTCATAGTGCTGTGTCGCTGCAACCCTGAATAAAGGCTGAGGTGTTTGTCATGCTGTCAGCATTGGAAGCCCCTGCAGAGTGAGCTTGTGACTGGCACTGAGGTAATGGTGGCAGAGAGAAAAGGAAGGGAAACCAAAAGGATGGGACAAGTGGTGGCATGGGAGCACTTGGGCAGTTTCAGTAACTGTACAAAGCTGAACTTGGAGTCTGAAAAGGGGAATCAGTACATAAAGGAACAAGCAGAACCAGAATGAAGGTGTAGGGAATGGAAATAGTACTTCAACTTTTGATGGCCTGCTTGGTTTCTAAGGTGACCTTTTGCATGTGAGTGATTCAATAATATAGGGCACAAAGGTCACTTTGGTGCATATGTTTCAAATGTAAAACTTACTGGTGCATCAGTTATTTGACCTAGCAAGAACCTACCAACACCTTTCATGTGCTCTAAGTGCTGAGGGAGAGAACCCTTGTTCCTTACCACTACAGGGGAATCCTTACACTAAACTGGTGATCTGATCATTAATTACTTTCTTGTATCAGTAATGCTACGTCATTTTTCTGCTGGAGAAGTCTTCTCATTCTTGAATGAAGACTGAAAATATATTTAAAGTTACATCTAAATTTATTTAAATATATTTACTGGTTTTATGTGCATTTCCACTTATTTTAAGAAGTCATAACATCTGCCTCAATTCTGACCATGCATGCACGACAAAATGCATTTGACTGCATTTGTGGTCATGTAAGAATAATACTTAATCCAGCTTTTTCATACATGTGAAGTTCTGCAGCAATGCTTATGACTCTAAGAAGCAATGTACAAAGACACTACACTGTGTAAATAGCTGATATGGTTTGCTATATAAAGCAGGAAAAACTTTATGATATTTGGAAATTATGATGGAACAAATTATTCCATTACACTTGAGAGACATAAGAGTTTTTCCATTGAGCTTGCTATGGTATACAAAATACACTAAACCATATGCACTTAGACAGCAGATCTCTGTCAGATGCAGTTGCTTCTCAAAACATAAATTTTGACAAACAGGCTGTTTCCCAGTAGTTTCTCAATTAACTAAAGCCCATTTCTTACCCTTTTCTCTCTGGCGTGGCATGAAAAATCACCTTTGGAGAGGGCCTGGAAAACCTCAGTCTAGGGGGAAAGCTTTTATAGCTGTATACTGTATTGGAATGGAAATACTTCAGTAACCTTTCTGAAAGTCATTGCTTCTACTGGTCTATAATTAGCCACACAGGAAAAACAAAATGCTCATTCAAGTATAGGAGAAACCAAATAGATCAAATAACATTGAAGTTATTCAGCAGCTTTTTCCCAAATATGCTGGTCACTGTAGGAGTTGGTTGTGTAGTTCTGACTGGATAACTTTGTGTCAACTTCAGTAATAAATGTTGAAATCTTTGATTAAAGCTCCTGCTTCTTTGAGATGTCACTTACATAATTTGGTTTGTTTTCTATCCAGATAGTATCTGCAGTGCAGTATTGCCATCAAAAGCATATTGTTCATAGGGATCTCAAGGTGAGTAGGAAAAAGTGTGTGCAGTGTATGTGTGTCAGCTTCTGTACGTGTGGCTGTGATCTTTATTGTGTATAAAGTGCTATTTATACTGAGCTTTCTGATTTATTTATTTATTTACATGTGTTATAGCAAGTTTTGAGAAATATTTGCAGCTTAGAACCATTTTAAATAAAAGGAAGAGGATTTATAAGGCTTTTAAATGCAAACATTTAATGACTGCTGACAGATAACCTTTCCCCCAGTGGTCACATTCAGATCTGATGCAGGTCAGTGTTAGCTGAGAATTTTTTGTTTTAAAGTGGTAGTTTGATAGAGATGTGACAAGAATTGATGTTGAACAGAATGAATTACTAGTAGTGACAATGAAACTGAAGTATGGCTTCTTTGTAGCTTGACATGAAACAGCATATCTCTTCTTTAAACTGTGCCTTTTATATTAATAGTATTGCTACATAATTTGTTCAACTTGTTATAGCTTTGTAACTTAAAAAAAGCAGAAAACAATACCACCACCAAAAAAAAAAAAGAACATTTGAAAACAGTTTAAAGGGTGGTTTATTAACCACATGCTATCGTGTATGGATAGTGAAACTCTATCTTATTTTCATCTGAATAGATCAAAATGTAAGATACATTTCTGTGGAGAAAAACAGATGGTAATAAGTCTTCAGGTAGTAAAACAGCTCCCATAGTCTGAAGCCATTGTACAGAGATTTTTAAAACAGGATATGCTAATGATTGACTAAAACACACCTAAAGACCTTGCAGGGAAGGGAATGTTAATGGGTATTTCAGCTTACAGCCTTTTAAGAATGAGTAAAAGCAACCAATAGCATTCTTAATCAAGTATTTTATTTATCTTACAAACCATTCTTTCTCTTCCAGGCTGAAAATCTATTGCTAGATGCAGATATGAACATTAAAATAGCTGACTTTGGTTTTAGCAATGAGTTTACAGTTGGAAATAAACTGGACACCTTTTGTGGCAGCCCACCATATGCTGCTCCAGAGCTCTTTCAAGGGAAGAAATATGATGGACCTGAAGTAGATGTTTGGAGTTTAGGTGTTATTCTTTATACTCTCGTGAGTGGATCTCTTCCCTTCGATGGACAGAACTTAAAGGTAGCTTTTTGTAGAGTATGTTGGCCATGTTTATTTAATATTCTAAGTGATTTAATGCTTACAGCTTACTGTCTGTTCTTATTCTGTTACCAAGGAACTTAGAGAAAGAGTGCTAAGGGGAAAATACAGGATTCCTTTCTACATGTCCACAGACTGTGAAAACCTCCTCAAACGCTTCCTGGTGCTAAACCCAACAAAAAGAGGCACTCTAGAGGTAAAGGCACAAATGAGGTGCATCAGAAAGCTAGACATGGTATTTTGCAAACTCCATTTTTGAGCTGTAACTTGTTACTGCCATACCATTCCTGTGCATATTTGGAGTGGGCTCTGGAGGTGGGATTGTTGACAAAAGCACATGGCTCTTTTTAAAGATATTGTTTGCTGGGATTGTAACACACCTGACTCCAGTTACTTTCAAAATCAGTGTGTCACTACACTTTCCATGTCATATAACTTTTCTTGGTGGTTAGCTTGTGGATTCCTGCATTAATGGCTAATCCACCGCATTGTTTTCCACATTTTCAGTTGTGGACAGGAGATACTGGCTGCTGTAGTTGCCTTTTGCCTGCCTTTTGTACCATCATGGAGGAGAAAAGGCCAAGGCAGGACTTCCGTGGACTTGTGTTAGTGGAGCTTGGAATTCCAAGACACGTCCAACTTGTCACACTGCTCCTTGTCTGTGCTGCAGGCTTCTGTCTCTCAGCTGTGAGCTGGAATGCAGCTGACTGGGGAGAAGCTTGGCTTGATGTGTGAAGTTGGTTCTCCTCACTGGAGCAGCCCAATAGGTGCTGGGAATGTTCTGCAAAATAAAAACTAGGAAAGACCTTAGTGTTTGTTGCATAAAGAAGTTGTTCTTCCCATGGTTGTTTTCTTTGCTGCTAAGTGTACTATGCTAACAAATCGTTGGTTTTTTTTTTTCATAGCAAATCATGAAGGACAGGTGGATCAATGCAGGGCATGAGGAGGATGAACTTAAACCTTTTGTTGAACCAGAACTAGACATCTCGGACCAGAAAAGAATAGGTAATTAAGTACTTTACAGAGCCTGATTCTGTTTGCATAGTATGGGAGGGGCTTTTTCCTCCACCACTATTCTGTATTTGCTTGCCATTTGGAAAAAGTACCTAATCCTTTAAAATTGATACTTGATGAGGTTTATGTTCTCAAAATTAATAATTCTTTTTTAATTCTTTAAATGTTCCATCCTTTCTATTGAACACTCAGCCAGCCTAAACATCAGAGTTTCAGTTACTTACAGAATGTCTGCTTGGTTTTAGATATTATGGTAGGAATGGGATATTCTCAAGAAGAAATTCAAGAATCCCTTAGTAAAATGAAGTATGATGAAATCACAGCTACATACTTACTGCTAGGAAGGAAGTCATCAGAGGTAAGTACCATTATTAAAACTGCGAAGAAGCAAATCAGAAAGTGTCCTTAGCAGAGTTAGAAACAAAAATTAAGTCACTTACTATAGACATTGCATTCCTGCACAAAAATCCATTGCATTTAAAGTCATGTTGTTCTAGTCATCAGCAGTCCAAATGATGCAGATTTGTTCTCACCTGGTTTTGAGCCAGTAAACTCTTGCCTTTAGGCTCTCCAGAACTGCCCTTTTTGCTCAGCAGTTACTCCTCTGAAGGATTTTGTATGCAGTTACTCTCCTGGCAAGTCTAGGAGCTCAAATGTGAATGTGCCAGCTGTAACTGTTTTAAGAGAACCAAGGAGCAGGACTGACCAACCTGAAAAAGTTCTTGCATTGTAGCTTACCTTCCCATATGATGCTGAGAGGGCTCAGCATCAGTAAGCTGCTCTTGGTTCCTCTGCTGGAGGAGTTGGTATGGTGGCCTCTACAAAGTGTATCCTCTCTTCCTGTTAAAATCTTGGGAAATTCTAAGGGGAGAGTTCTGAAAGGACAAATGGATTTTCTTTACTGTTTATCCTTTGAGGAGCTGCAAATTCCACTGAGTTTTACCGAAGACAATTGTACAACAGCCTTAAAGAAGGTGGGACCTCTAAGCAACTGCCCATGCCATCACTAATTTCCCATGTAGCAGAACCATCTTCCACCTCCCCGTTCCTGCTTCCAGAATGTGGTGGATGTTTTAATTTGTTTTGTCTGAACTCCTTGTTTTAATACTCTCGTTTGTATTGTAGTTGGATGCAAGTGATTCAAGCTCCAGCAGCAATCTTTCACTTGCCAAAGTTAGGCCAAGTAGTGATCTTAATAATAGCACTGGACAATCTCCTCATCACAAAGTTCAGAGAAGCATATCTTCTAGCCAGAAACAGCGGCGGTACAGTGATCACGGTGAGC
Organism: Eopsaltria australis; assembly: GCA_034509425.1. Classification (NCBI taxonomy): domain Eukaryota; kingdom Metazoa; phylum Chordata; class Aves; order Passeriformes; family Petroicidae; genus Eopsaltria; species Eopsaltria australis. Next base: position 3,598,664 of record JAVTVJ010000012.1, on the reverse strand, counting down.
ATTTCTCATTTTCAGTGTTGCAGAGTACAGTGACTTCAAGTTCTGCTCAGCTCCTGGATTTGTCTCCGTCCCCCAAGTGTAAGGAGGATGACAACAGCATAGTTCACAGCATGCTGGTTAAATGTTTTAGTGAATAACTGATTTTTTTAATTGGTTTTGTTATAAAGCCTTCAAAAGAGCTTTTAGAGGAATGCTGAATACACCAACTTAATTCTCTTGTTCTGCCTTGTGTTGTCCCTTACATTCCTGACTGTGCTGGCAAAGTCTCGTTACACAAATTGAAGAGAGTGTTGCAACCCTCTTTTTCATGAAAAGCACAGCACTCCTCCCCCATGCTCTTGTGTGTCTGTTCAGCTTTTGTTTCCTTTTGACACTAGTAGGTCAGCTTGAGTCTAAAACTTGAAGAAATGTCAGTTTGCCAATATTTCTAGTTTCCTGTTTCCTGAGGGTAGTGTCACTTGGTTGTCCTGCAGGAATTCAATTTCTAAAGAACAATGACTCTGACAAACTTACAACTCCTCTGCTTAATGAGAGTGCAATATAGTAGATTAGGATTTTCTAAATGTCTTAAACATCCTCCTGCTCAGATACTTAATTCATGAAAGGAATCCCAGTTCAGGCCTACACTGAAATACCTCAAGTGCATTCAGAGGTTGCTTTCCTTGGGGAGTCTTCTAGGATGCCAATTACTGGGGTTTTTGATACATGTTTTAGCTAAATATTATATATTTATATGTTTATGTATTTATATGTATTTTTTATATCTATGTATATACATTCGTACACTTTTTGCTTAAATCTTATTTAAACACTTAACTAAGGAGTTGATGTGTCCTCTTCAGAGGTGTAAGTGAGATGTCAGCAAACACAATCCTGACACACCCCACACGCTTTGCGCAGTGTCCAGGATCCTGTTAAAGCAAGAGGGAGCTTGGCACTGTTGAAGGGGCTTCCTTATTCTCAGGTGTCAGGAGCAGTTGTCTGTTCCTGGCACACATGGGGAGGCTGGTGCTGAACCACTGCCACTTCTGGCTGTTGCAGGAGCACAGACCAACAGCCATCAGTGCTGTGGTGGCCCAGGGTTGTGTCACCAGCTGCCTGTCCCAGGAAATTGGCTTGGACAGCATCTGGCAGCACTGTGCTAGTGAGGGGTGGTCCGATTTGAGTGAGTCAGTTACTTGTTTAGTGTCTTTAAGATTACTCTAAAGGGTTTTTCTAGCAAGCCAAATGAGAAACTTTCATGAAATTCATGAAACTTTCATGGAAATCAAGTAGTGTCTTCACCTTGCAAGGTTTTGTTTTTCACAGTATTTTACTGTTTCCTGAAATACATCTATCTCAATAATTTAATTATCTTTTTGCAACTGTGATTCCCACTGTTAACTATGTTGGTTCTCATGTGTGAATACATTTCCATTGTGATAAAAAATAGTTATTGAACTTCTGAGAAGAAAACTCCTTTTCCTGTTTCTTTTGTTTGTTTTTAAAGCTGGACCATCCATCCCCTCAGTAGTGGCATATCCCAAAAGAAGCCAGACTAGTACGACAGACAGTGACCTCAAAGAGGAAGGAATTCAGTCAAGAAAATCCAGCAGTAGTGCTGTTGCAGGAAGAGGAATTGCACCAGCTAGCCCAATGCTTGGAAATGCCAGCAATCCCAATAAGGCTGATATTCCTGAACGTAAGAAAAGCTCGGCTGTCCCTAGTGTAAGTAAAAACATTTACTTATCAAAACCACAGATTTTTTTGAGGTGTAAAAAAAGTCTGATTTATCAGTGGTGCTGATTTTACTTTTCATTTATCAAGAGTAAATGTAGGTATTTTTTCCTTTGCAATGTCACCTGTTCAAGTTACCTCTTAATAGTCTTGAAGTAGTCAGCAGTCACAATTAGCATTAGTTGCTCTCAGTAAACAGACATTATTTGGCTATTAAAAAAAAGTAAACTAAAAAAAGGTAGTTGTGTTACTCTTCGTATCACCAACCACTCCTCTGTTGCCTCTGTACAAAAGAATGAAATCTCTGTTTTTGTTACCCTGTTGTACAGTTCCAGGTGTATAAGGAGCCACCTAATCTTTGTCCTCAAACATGCTATTTTAAGTCGTAATTATGTTGTTAAGATTATCAAAGAAACGTAGTTCTAAAAACTCTTCAAAGATGTATTTCAGCCTGTATTCAAAAGCAGTGTGCCTGGCTTTTGTCCTTGTGGGCTTCCCCCACCTGCCTCTAAACCACAACAACAACAAGAAAAACATACAAAGGAGCAAAAGTAGTGAATGTACATGGTTTAGCAATAGGCAGTGTGCCAAAAGAAAGCAAATCCTTTGTTCAGTTTGGCTTTAACTTGTGTTCTCTGTGGTTCCTCCCTCAAAGGCAAAGTTGGAAATCTGTTTTCACATAATGCTTCAGTCTTGTGACATTTAATTTCTAAAACTTTGGGATTTTGTGTTGAAAAACTTCCTTCTTTTCAGAAGAAAGAAATTCCCAATCTTTTATTCATCTTGTTAAACTTGCAACAGAACTTTTTTTTTAACTTATCCCACAAAGCTGTCATATTTATTTGATTGTAATACTCAGCACCATTACTTACAACAAATGAGAACATAACTTCCTGAGCTGCAGCTTTTTGACAGTCTGAAGCAGAAGAAGTGGAATGAAATTTGTTTTCCTTTATTGGCCCTGTATTGTCAGTTGGCTCAGTGGCTAGAAGTGACTTGGCTCAAGGATATCACCCCCAGAGTTTCCTTGGAAAAACACATCTTCTACTGTAGCAGCTGTTATTCATAAGTGTGAACAAGAATTCAGGATTTTGGGGGACCCATTTTTTGATTCTTGGAGTCCCCCACACTTTCCCTTGGTTCTTGATCAGTCCAGAATCCATTCAGATTTGGTTTTTTCTTACATGACAGTTCCTAGTTCTATTGAATCTCAAAATGGTAGGATAATCAAATCAGTTTTGTCCTACATTGGCTTCACTTTTTATTGTATGGTGCCTTATTCAAAAGATTGTGTCACAGTTACAACATACTTTACATTCAGTGTCTTTCCATCTGCTATTCTGTGCCACTCTCAGATACTGGTGATTTATTCCAGTAGGCTTATTCCAAATTTCTTATTCCTGTATCTGAACTAAAATTTCAGCTCATAACCATATGATGCTTCCCTGACACAGTGTGCAACTGATCCAGCTGATCTTTTACAAGCAGTGATACCAGGTGATGAACAGGAAATCAGACTTACATTGTCACTCAATAATTAATGTTTAAAATTGTCTCTGTTTATAGCTCTTCGCACTGGACAGTGCAAACTCTTTTTTTTTTCCCCCCTGCTAAAGATGAATCTTTGGCTTTCTGCTTGTTGGGGATGAAGGGAAGCACTGACATTTTACTAATTTCCTGCAACTGTATAGGGATCTCTATTTCTTACAGAATTGGCATGCATCTGTCTAGAAGGAAAAAAAATATTGGAGTTACCATATTGTCCTGAGGTTGCGAAAAGTTTGAGGTGAAGAGAGTTTCTGTTTTACTGAGCACTGAAGTCCTGAAATCTGTAATATGATGGAAAAAGACTCTATGAAAACAATTATTATTCAGACAGAACAGCAAAAGCAGCAGGACCAGTCCTTGCTGGAGACCCTTAGTCAGTTGTGTGCTACTCCTATTAAATAACAAAGCTTAAAAGCCTGCACTTAAGGTTAAGAGTTGTGCTTGTGGAGCAGATAGCTAAGTCTGGGACTGGAGTGAGGGGCTCCAAGCTGTACTTCTAAAGTTGACAGACTGTTTAAACTCCTGTAAACCAAATAGTTCTGCAAGCTGAACAAGTACACATCAAAAATCTTCAAGCTATTTGGGCAAATACCAAATTAATAATGAAAGCCTGCTAGAGACATTGGATAGTTAGCAGGACCTGGTGTATCTCTGTTTTAATAATTCCTTGTTTGTTTCTTAGAGCTTTGGATTTTTCCTCAGTGTTGTGATAAAGCTTAGCTTTAAGAAAACTGGAAGAGGAATAGGTGGTAGATTTGGAAAATCATCCAGGACCAAATACCATACTAATGCTCTTAGGTAAATAGATTGGTTCACTGTTGTAAGTCAGAAGCTTTTTTGAAAGTGTTTCATCAGTCCTTGCCTTGGTGTCTCTTAAAGGGAATAGCCTGCCTGAGCAGTGCACACAAGACTCTCTCTAGGAAAAGAGGAGGACTCTGTACCACAGATTCATCCTTTGTGCTGTGGTTGGACCTTGTGCATGTGCTCACAAGTCTCAACATGTGCTTTTGCTGTGTCAGCTCCTCCTGCAAAGAAGGCAGACCATGCCATGAGGATGAATTTGGGCAGCTAACCCTGACCTTAGGGGTTGTCATTCCATCAGGGAGTGGGGTGCTGCTCACACCAGTTTCCAGTGCTGTGCACCTGTGCTATTTAGTCATATCCAGAGATTAACAGTCTGTAGATTGCCTGAACAAAAAAGTCACAGCTGAAGAGTTCCTTGATGAATCGTGAAAGGTCATACACTAGAAAGTGTAAAGGCCCCAACACCAAGACTATTCTTGCCAAAAGTGAAATTTGAAACCTTGAAATGCTTAAATCTCTTCCCCCGACCTCTGAAATCTGAGTCAAACAGGAAAAAATGTATACTGATGCTTCCATCTTTGCATTTCAGAATGAGCTGGGAAAGCATGTCTTTGCAGTCCTCTAATTTCAGATTTGAATGCCAAAACTTGTCCGCTCCCAAACCTGAAAATGCAATCTTAATAGTCTGCTCCAGCACAGAGATTGCAGCCTTGTCTTTCCAGATGTGCAACATGACAATACATTGTAATATTATGTGGTGTCTTCTCACGGGAAACCAATATTTCATGTTCAAAAGGAGCAGGTGGAAAGAAGGAAGCCACTGATTATTGTGCTTATTTCCCACCAGAAGACCAGTGGTGGATATTTTAAGTACTTCATCCTGTGGTATGTTCAGAACACAGAATAAAATGATCTGCAAATACTCATAAGCAATATTTCACTGTACCACTGTTTGTGAAGCCTCCGTGAAGTGTCCTGCACAGTGTGACCTCCCAGTAGCAGATAAACAAAACCTCATCTTAGGTGCAGAGCTTTCATTGCTGCCAAGCTTAGTAAAGAGAGGGGAGTTTGTACAGGGGTAAATGTCAGAGGAAAGTAGAAGAATCAGTGGTAGGGTTTTTTTTAATAAATAAACATATATGAAGACAAGGGATGTGTAAGGAATAAGGAAAGGGCCAGGAAGACTTCTGCTCATGCTTGGCACATTCCTATCCCTAAGGAATATCCAGTGAAGAATGCTTGAGAACCCTTCAGACAGCTGCATGCATCCTACAATTTAATTAATTGTTCTGCTGATCTAAAATACCCTTTGTCTTTGTCCTTTTTAACAGCAGGAGGTGCACTTCACTGTTGCATTGTAATTTGTACATTTGTGTAAAAAGATGTGTAACAAACAGGTCAGCAGTCTCTTAGACAAGATGGCTTCAGGGTTAAATGTGCAGTTCAGGGAATGTGTTGTTTGAGACTTCCTAGACAGCAGATATTTTGCCTTAAGGCACTGGAGGAGCTTTTGCTAGTTATTGAGAACACTCCACTTTAACAATTTTATTTCAGGTTCGGAAACAAAAAAGGTTTGGCTACTCTGCTTTTGTGCTTGAACTAGTTTTTCCTTTCTTTTTTTGTTTTAATCCTTCTTGCCATGACTCTCTCCTGTGACCGTTTATGCGAAACCTTTTCTTAATGCTATTTTTAAAATCTGCTGAGTTTCCCTTGTCCGTCATAGCATAATTCTTCAAAGACCTCCAAAAGGTTAGTTGAGCATGAAGTCCCCTGCCTGATTCTTAGTGGCCCTCCTTACTCAACATGTGCTTATCCAGGTGCTGACCAGTCATTCCCTTAAGCTGGCCTCCTCCAAGACTTTCCCCAGCAGTGATGTTTGAAGTTATTAGCCTTTTTTGCTTCCTGCTTTGCCCCGTGATCCTTTTTTTTAAAGAAAACTTTTAAAGGTTTTTTTTCCACTTTTCCAACCATTTGCAGTTTCCTGTGTTTTGTTCTTGGGGTGGGGAAAAAAAATACAAAGGCTTGCCAGCTTTTACTTCCTCTACAACCTGGGGGTGCATGTTTGTCTGGACCACCATGCTTTTCCTACAGTAATTGCATCTAACTTTTTATAATTCTGTTATCTGTGAATTACCTATAGCTTCTCAGTCGTTCCTGGAAAATTGACCGCCAACTTGGGCATATCTCCACCCTCTTTCTCTGTAAAGACAGAGGCAAAGTAATTCTATTTCTTTTCTCCCCTCTAAAGTAAGGTCTGTAGTTTAAGTTCCCCTGGTTCTCTTGTCCTCAATGTATTATGCTTGTATTTAAATGTGTACTTTAAAAACGTCTTACTAAAGTTCTTTGCAATTTGTCTCTTATTTTTCCCTGTTTTTAAAACTTGTCTAGTGTTTCATAGTATCTTAATATTTAAAAGTCCATGTTTACCTTCCCACTGAATTTTACCACATTTGTTTGTTAAGTCTTTGCTTTTCCTATCTTGTTTTAAGGGTATGATTTTAACTTAAAGGAAAATTCTCCAAGCTACAAGTGGTAAAGTATTTCAAAAATAGGCTATAAAGACACAGGCTATCCAGATGTAGAAGAATGCTGTATATACTGAGAATTTGTAATTCAGAACATTTGTAATTACAACTTTAAGGAATATTAATTTCGAGCCATCAATACGAAATACAAGAACAACTTGTTAGAATTACTTTTTCTGATTGCATTATTCCTTAAAAGTACTAGATGGAGTTTGTATATTAAGTTATTTAATTATTGTAAGTTTTAGAACTGTGTAGAACTAGCATTAAGTAAAAAACCTTCAATTATATGCAGACTAACTTCAGAAAAGCCTTCTGTGGGGAATAACAAACCTATGTTTTTTAATTGTAGAATAATACTACCCCTGGAGCAATGACACGGCGCAACACTTATGTTTGTAGTGAAAGAACCACTGCTGATAGGCATTCAGTGATACAAAATGGCAAGGAGAACAGGTATATGAAAAGTCTTCCTATGGTGTATGTCCCTTGTCTTCACCTTTCTAAAAAAATTGTAATGCCTAATTTAAAAATAAGTGATGTTCTAATGTAATTCTTAATGAAAGGTGAGTACAGATCTTGGGTTATGGAGCACCTGTAAGTATGTTGGGGCTTGGGATTTTTTCCTGTATTTAATTGTATAGTCTTTGAATGTAAAAGGAAGTTTCTAATTTCTGGTTAAATACATGAAATATTTGTAGCAGCCTTCATCTTAAATCTGTTGTGAACTCCTGTGGCCAAACAGCATATGCTTGCAGAATAGCCTTGTTTAGTGTCAGACTGCGAAGTCCATCTCTCTTGAGCCATTCTCTTTTTACATTTCACTCTAAACTCTGCTTCACTGGGATTATTTGGAATACCATTTTTGCTGCAAAGTCTCAGGGAGAAATTAATTTTTTCCGAGCAAAGATGAAATAGTGATTGGCCATTGTCTTGGACTAATAGTGTTCCTTGCTGATACTTTGGCAGTCCAGTTGTTTCCCAGGATGTACAGAACTCAGCTGCTTCCCTCCTCAGGGTATCTCCATTTTCTGAGTGAAAACAGTTAGAGAAATAAGAAATTTCTTTTTAATTTACTGAATGAAAGCTTGAGTAGAGCATGCAATGGAACTGCAGCTAACCACTGAGTGTGTTGGCACTGTGGTCACATCTACTGCCATCCTGTGAAGACTGAGAAGAGCTGTCAGAAATAGTATTATAGTGAGTGTAGATATCAGGTAGAGAGTAGCAGTTGTGAGGAATGCCACCAGATTTCTTGGCTGGCTGAGGTATTTTAATTTCCAGCCCTTCTTAGAATTTTACTGCTGTCTAAAGCTGGTAACAATTAAGTAGTTAACCCTTGTCAGGAGAGCACCTAGATAGTTGTACTTAAAGGAATGTGTACCCCTCTACTACTCTTTCCAGTTTTCTCCACCCCTTTCTAATACTATGATATATTGTAAAGGGTGGGAAGAAAATACCTATTTTCTAACTTGTGTTGAAGTCGGCGGAAGAGCAGACATTTATTGCACAAAATTTTCCCCCTCCTTTGGAAGTTGATGAGGAAGAGTAGTGAAATTGTGATGTTGAATGGAAAGCCTGTCTGTTCCCTGTTTGATTCCTGGAGCCTAGGCATAAAGAACATTATTTTGACCCTGTCTCTTCCTTCTAGCTTTTTGCAAATGGAAAGTGATTAAGGAAAGAATCTAGTATAAGTTTGAAGACTGCCAAAAGTGTAGTTGGCCAGGTGGGCCTGCAGTCACCTGTTTTGTTAAGTACAGCACAGCTATTTGGTACTGTCCCTTACTGTGTCTGTCTCAGCCTTCACTGATTACTCCTTGTTAAAGTTACCAAAGTTGTTCAGGTTAAAGCTCACCATCCTTTCTCTGATTTGATATGTTAATAGCTTTTTTTTTTTTCCAAACGAAAATGGACCTTTCCATCCATAATAGTTTTGATAATTTTTTATTACTTGATTACTTGGTTTAATACAACTTTTTTCATCCTTAAACTAAATCTTTGCAATATCTTGTCTACAATTTCTTAATTACATTTTAAAAATTTATTAGATATTGTTTACTAGGAATGCTTGAGATTTAGATATTTCTTTAATTTGGGAGTAAATTCATACTCATAAAGAGCTATCTTTTGAAGTAATTTTATTTCCCCAGCTTTGAGTTTCTCAGCAAACTGATGTTTTTCTGGTTTGTCACATACAGACCTTAAACTCAAAGTTAAGATTGAGTAGCACTTGACAACTGTATTACTTATGTTTTATATTCATAATTGGTTGTCCTTGTGTAATTTACCTTTCATTGTCAATATAGTATTTAAACATCATTTGCTTTTTCTACAAAGTAGCATTATTTGGGTCATTTGAAATATCTAAGAATTTATATTTGCACAGGTAAAAAATGTCTTTATAGCTTTTATCATGCATTTTTTGATCACTACATTCATTACTCTTTATGGAGGGTTAAAAAGTGAAAAGATAATGAGAATGCATTGCTAGTTGTATTACAGTTGGAGACTTGTCATTGTCTGAAATGGTTCAGGACTAAATTCAATACTTCAATACTAAATACTGCATGTTCATTTGGCACAGTTTCAGAATTACTGTGATTTGGCACAGAATTCAGAATTTACATCTGAGTGTATTTTGTTGCTGTAACTGGGTAAAGCATTGACTGGTCACATGAAATACAGGGACCTTTAATGCAGGAAAAATCAACATGGCTAGTGATGGGACTGGACCTTCAGAATTGACCTTTAATGTTATTGTACTTTCAGTTGGCAGAAAGTAACTCTAGAAGCTTGTTCTTTTTTTCTTCTGTGAAGCAAGATCTGAAGTTGAACCTGGGCTTTGTACATATCCAAGGTTTAGTTAAAAATTACTTCTGTGCTTTTGAAATGTCTACTGGTGGCAAATGTTACAGGAAGGATTAATTGCTGTAAATGGTTTGTTACAGATTGGATTTTAGATTTTGCATAGCTAGTCAGATACTGACTGTGACCCAGTGAAAACTTGGGAGACTTACTGTAAAAGGCAAGATGCACACATTTAAAACCTATTTTTTCTGTAGAGAAAGTGTTAAAACATTGCTTATTCTGCTGTTACCTTGCACATTGAATTCTGAGAACGCACTGTTTCTGAGAGTATGAAAAATAAAAAGAATCAGTAGTCAGTAGATCTGATGTTGGAGAAAGTAGTCTTGAAGACCCATGCCAGACTGCTAGAAGCAAAGAGTTGTAAGTCTCCCATCTCTGCTTTAACACATTGTGTGGCTGACACAGGCATTCTGCTGGAGACGACTCTTTTGGCTTTCCTCCAAAGCCTGAGCATTAATTAACGCACTTGGGGACTCATGAAACGCTCTTCATAATGATAGGCAATTGCTTTAAATCATTTGTAACACAAATGATTTACAACAGCTTCAGATTTTTAATAAGCCTTGGCACTGATTGGTGATTGTTAGTTCACTGTTCCTGTGTTCCCAGGCTAGTAATCCAAGGAAGCTGATTTCTAGCAACATCAGAGGAAGAGACGGTCCCTTATTGATACCTTTAGATGTCACACCTTTGGAGGCAGGTGCCTAAAAACTTGGGTCTCGTGTTGTAAAGCTAGATTCTTTATCTTTTGAAATAAATATAGAGGGAAGGAGCTGGAAGAGCTTGAGAGGCTAGTGACCTATTACGTGACTTCAGGGTATTAGCTTTGAGATGAATGTTCATTTTCTTACAATTCCTTAAAACCCTGTGGTGATATAAATGCTGGGCCTGTGTTGAAGGCTTCATTGTAAGTAGTGCTTGTAGTTGTCATCCTGATGGATTCAGCATTGTTGAGATGCATGCATGACTCAGATGAAGTTTTTCAGATCCTGACAAGTTAAAAACAAACCAAAACCAAGTATGTTTTGCTAACCATTTTAGCTAGCAGTTCAGATGCCTGAGCTGTGTGGTGTTTTGTACTAATGCTTTGGAAGCTGAGCCTGAGAAGTGGGTGAGCTGACGCTTGTAGCTGCAGCAGCATTCTCTGCTCCAGAGTCTGATGTACCAGAATTCAGTCACAGAACTTGAGTTTGTGTGTAACCATGAAATAACTTGGAAGTGAACATGCAATGCCATGAAACTGTCACTGAGAATTACTGATTTCTTAACCTTGAGCAAAATTTCTGAATTACAGTTGTCTTACTTTTAAAACAAACTTCAGATGAACAATATAGCGATGTAGTCTGAAAGGCCCTAAACATCTTGTGTCTTCTCAGTTTTCTCCTATCCTTACCATTAATAGATAATGTTAAGGCTGCAAAGAGTATTTTGGCCTGAAGAAAGGAATCAATTTAATGCTCCTGTTTGAACATATTGTACAGCTGGCAGCTTGCTGGCCATTCTGCTAAGACAGTGCTCTGTACTTTCCTTCAAAGCCTGAATGGTAATTTGGAGAATTTAATGTACATGGTCAAGCAATACAAGATGCTCTTCAACAGTCATTCCTCTTTCTTCAGAGAACAGCAAGCATGTTCAGTGCCTACTACACCTACATGTTCATTATTAGTAGCCTTTTCCTTTTGGCCTCTCTGGAGTTGTTAAAGATCATGGTATTTTTGGTTTCGATTGTACCTGTGAAGTACCTCAGTTATCTGATGTAGATTTGACAGCTTGCCCAACTTTCACTAATTTCTTTTAACATGGATGCATTCTGAAAACAAAGGATTTCGCTGTAGTAATGGAGTTATCATGAGTCTTTTGGAAAGTGCATTTGGTGGGGGTTTTAATGCATTGTTTACTGTTAAGAGCAATAGAAGTTACATCAGTGCTTTATTGTAGAGCTTTGGCATAGAATTCTGAGTTATTCAGGTTCTGTACATCAAGGAGGTTATCACTGCAATCTAATGCTAATGATAAGAGCATGGTCACTTATAGATGTCCAGTGCCATGGAAGTATGGATGGTTTTTAAGGGGAGTGTAGGGTAGTTTCTGCTGTTTACATAGAAGAGGAGGGCTGTTGGAGTTCGTGTTCTTTGATAAACCAGTTAATAGAAGGAAAAGTTTGCTTTTTTTTTTCTATGCAGTAGTTTGTTGTTGGTCCATCATGCTCTTCTTTCTGCCTCTGCCTGAACCCAAACCCCCTCGCAGCCTGACAGAAATGTTCGCTTACGCAGCTAGCCCTGCTTCAGTTTGTACCACATCCTTCTCCAGTGTTCGGCTGCGACATCAGAAGTCGATGTCCATGTCAGCCTCTGTGCACACGAAGATGATGTTGCCTCCAATAGACAATGGCGCAGATAACTTCAGGCCTATGTAAGAACCAGAAATCGTTGTGACACTAACTTATACCCACTGCTTCTTAACTTTGTGCTGTGGAATTTTAGTCCTAGATCGTTCTAGTATATTTTGCCCACAAGATGTGTGTTTCCTCATTTTTTTAGTCTTGTTTACATTTGTCTTGTGGTGTGTCAGGCTGTCTGTGACATAATCCTGCAATAGTGAACCTTAATTTTTTCCTATTGTTAGGAGTATTGGACATTCCCTATTGTCAAAGTTTGTGGGAGACTTTAACTGTGTATCCTGAAGGACTTCACTACTTGGAGCGGTTCTCTTGTAGAGAATTTTGCGTAGGATACTTTCAAATTAGCAAGACTCTCAAAGATGTATGTACAGAATGTGGAGGGAGAGACATTAAAGTTACCTGTTCTCTTTCCTGGGAGGAAACTTTACTGGTCTATTCTTTTATCAGTCTTCTCAGTGAAACATTGTAGGCCTGGTTTATCTGGTCTTTTCCAGGATACTCCTGTTGCACCTTTCTGTCTATGTAGGTTTCTGTTTCGGCAGCCTCTTAATCCTAACTTCTTACAAGTTTTGATTCCATACAGTGCTGTAATAATGTTGGTATTTCCAACCCTGGCCTATATAAAAGTGTCTGCTTATGCTTTACTGTAGAACGTAGTGTTTTGTGTTTCCTGCTGAGCCGCAGTGCCCGCGTGAAGGCGTTCTAGCATCCTTTCTTTTTTCTTTTGTTTCCTGCCCTAGCGCTATTCCCGATCAGAGAACTCCTGTTGCTTCAACCCACAGCATCAGCAGCGCGACCACCCCTGACCGTATCCGCTTCCCCCGGGGCACGGCCAGCCGGAGCACGTTCCATGGGCAGCTCCGCGAGCGCCGCACCGCCACCTACAACGGCCCGCCCGCCTCGCCCAGCCTGTCCCACGAGGCCACGCCGCTCTCGCAGACCCGCACCCGCGGCTCCACCAACCTCTTCAGCAAACTCACTTCTAAACTAACCAGAAGGTAAGCCTCGTGAAATGCTGCTGCAGTATTTCTGTCTTTTTTTTTTTTTCCTTTTTATAGTGGGAATACCTCGTTGCTTAGGTGGTTTTGTACACATTTACCGATTAATGGCTTAAGTTCTGCAACTTAAAATGCAGTTGCTTATCATTTTTCATAGTTCTGTTTTGGTTACAGAAGCCATTTGTTTTTGGGAGTTGAATCAAATGGGATTAAATGTGAGACAGTTTAGTCTGTGCTGTTTCTTCTGTGCTCTTCAGCCTCATGTCTGAGGTACGAATGCTGCAGAGATGAAACATTTCAGCTCAGTTGAAAAGCTGCTCGGTGGCTGCATAGTCCATCAGTAGATGGCATAAACTAGGATCTAGATACTTGATGTAGCATTAGAAGCTCAGGTTGTGTTTCCCAGTCACTTAGTCCATCAGAGTTTCCAGCATAACCTTTCTGGCAACACAGAAATAGAAATACCACAGGTGAAAGGGTAGGGGCAGGAGACAAAAGCTTCTGTTGGCAGTAGTGCTGTCACAGGCCATCTTAAAATAATAGCAGTATTAGGGTTTCAGTCTAGGCAGGAGTCTGGTCAAACCTTGAAAAACACTACTCCTGTTTTGGCCTTTAGTTCATGTGCAGATTCTGGTTTTTGTGTGAAGGTGTGCTGGTCTAGCCAAAGCCTAGCGTCAGCAGGTGTTGCTCCTGCACTAACAATTTTTATTCTAACTGGACTTCTAGTTTCAAATCCATGTATGATTTAGATGAGTTACTACAAACCCTACAATTGAAAACCACATTTTTTCCTTCTGTATTTAAAACCTGTCAGTTCCCATACTACATACTTCAGACCACTGATCTCCACAACTTGCATTTGCAGAATTGAGGGTTTCTTTGTCTTTGCTTTAAGATAATCATCAAGCTTTTGTACACTCCTTATCAGGTGAAGTTTTTTGGACAAGACCATTCTGATCTTGGCCTGCTAGCTTTTGTTTTAAGCCTTTACCACGTCAGCAGCAAGCCATTTCCTTCCTGTCTATTTTATGGCTATAGATGCCTCCCTCACAGTATCTCCTTTGCAGTCTTCCATTCCTGCAAAATAATGCTAAGCCAGTTTTTCACAAATGCCTGATTTCAGTTTAGAGAGTGAATTCCTTTAAAAATGTAGAAGCCGCTTCTGTGCAAAACAAAAACATGACAGTCTAGCCTTTGATAAATGTTTTAATTTGCTCAGTTCTCTGCCTGGTAACACTTCTCTGGGAAACACTGTGCTGTATGAAATTGGGTTTGGGTTTTTTCCCCTTCTTTTTATGTTGAGACAGAAGTTTAATTGGAATATTTTTTAGATGTTAAGCCATCTGCTTTATGTCAAGTGAAGTCTTAATCAGCCACATCCTTTTGGCACTTCTTTCTTTCTGTACTTTTGTTTGTAATATCCTTACTTAATTTTCCATTTGACGTTCCAAATGTGGACGCTCAAACTGTGAACATGCAAACTTTTCACTCAGTTGTGTAGGCAGCATTCAAACTTCTATCATTACCTCAGAGTTTCAGCTTTTGCAGTGCAGTGTGGTTTTCTTGAAGAAGTCTTTCCCCATGACTTTTGACAGTAGTTTAAATTCCATCTGGACTTGATTAAATAACATGCAGTTGTAACACAATAGCAGAGTTTCAGATGATTAGTTTGCACTTGGAGGATCTCTTGCAGCTGGGGCTTTGTTATAGTCAGTGCTGTACAAACTACTGAGGAGGTGGATTGTGCCACTGAAGGACATGGTTATGTTTCTTCCTGTTGAATACATTTTTTTAAACCTTAAAACTCGTTAATTTATTGTAGCATTCTCTATGGGGAATCAGAATTCTTTTGGTTATGAACTACTTATGTTCTGGTGTAGGCAATTGTTACAGCTTCTGCCACTAAAATAGCTAAATGTTTAAGACAGTTTTTGGCACAACATGGCTGACCTAATGTTATGAAGAAAGGAAGGAACCTAGCTCTGAAGATACTCAAGATATGATTATAGTAGAGTTACTGATTTTTGCTTTCTATGGTAAATATATAAAGAAAATCAAAACATATTTTTACCTGACCTTGCAGATTTTGAGTTTTAAAGTGTTTTGACACCAGTACATATTTTAATTCATAATAAATACTGGTGACATATTTCCCAGAAAAAAATTGAAAGTAGTAGTGCCAAGAGTTTGACTCTTCATCCCCTAAATCATCTGCCTAATCTGAGATTGTATTGAAGTGTAATTTAATTGTGCATTTAAAATGAGATCTTTTTGCATGTTTCGCTCTAAATGCCTTTTTCAATTTATTTTGTACAAAAATTTTTGTTAATTATTATTATTTTGGCTTAATTTCTTTTAGAAACATGTCATTCAGGTTTATCAAAAGGTAGGATTTATTTATATTTAAAAAAAAGTGGCTCCTGCAATTAACAAAAGATTTGGCTTTTCTAGCCTTGGTTTTCTGAAAACTAAACTTCCTGCTGAGAACTAAATACTTTCTTTCTTCAGAGGAAAGCATAGAATAAATCCATTAACTCATGATGATACCTAAGAATCTGTGGCACCATCTGTGTTGTATAACAAGATGCTAAGCATGCCTTGTGAATTCTTCTTTCTTTGATAGAGTTGGTAGTGCCAAAGTAATTCTGTTCTCTGTACTAATACACTTAGCATGCTTATGTTTGAAGAATGAGGTGTTTGATAACAATGATGAAAGTAAAAACAAAACAAAAGGTTACAAGCAAATAAAGGTAAGTGATGTTAAATTTATATTATCTCTCTGTTTTATGATATTGAAGAGGAAAAAAAGGTTTGAAGTATTGCCTGCAGCTGAGCACAGTTGTGACTTGAACAGTTTTGTGTGGAAGATGGAAGATTCAATCTGTGTTACTCATTTTGAAATGGGGTGCATTTGTTGAAGTGAATTGCAGCTGAAGTGCAAATAGGGCACTTCAGTTCTAAACAAAAAGTAGAACATTTATGCAAATTTACCAACAAAAGGGAAAAGCTCAGAAGGCTGATTCACATTTCAAACCAAAGGATTGAATTTAGTTTTGCAATTTGGGAATGAATCAAGCTGCTATCTTTCTCATTAATCCACTATGATTCATGAAAATCGCTTACACAATTTTGATGTGCAGGTAAATTTTCCAGTAGAGTTTTGTAATAGCCTGTTCAGTTGTACCACATCTTGGAACTTCTTAAAGGATGGTACTTCCAGTTTCCTACTACTGATCAAAACCAGGGAGATGGGGCCAAAACCCAGGCATCTGTTTTAACTTTCAGAATACAAGGCTATGCTTGTGACTGTAATTTGGAGGAAATGCTTAGATTAGGGAGTCCTGAGATATGTAAATTGCTCCCGAAATGTGGATTTATTATGTACCCTAAAGGTACCCTACCTGATTAACTGAGTAAATTCTGTGCCATGGTGATAATAATCAGTGCTCTTCCAAACATGTCTGTGTTTGGAACTGCTGTTGGTTGGCTTGGCTGGCATTGTCACAGCTGACTGGAGAAAATGCAATGACTTAGTGAAGGAAAGAAATCATCCAACTCAACATGCAGCTGGAACTGAGCAGTGGCAGTGGCTTTAACCCATCCTGCATCACGAGCTGTGGGGTGCAGACCACTTCTAAAACAAAGGATTGACATCTGTGCAACCCTCCACAGCTGGATGCATCTTCAATTTGTTCTGAAGAAAGATGGGAAATGCTGATATGAGTACAGTTTTAAACTAGAAGGTTACTGTTTAAATTTGAGACTTCAGGTAAATTTTTTAAAAATTACCTTTGGCTTCAGGCCAGGAGTCTTAGACCATTGTGGAAATACCTGCTACAGCTTCCACAAATGTGTCTTCTTGAACAAGAAATTTGTAAAGTCTTACACGACCTGCACAGGACCAGAATGTGCTTTTCAAATTCTGTTTTAAGTGTGTGTGGTGTATCTCCATACCTGATCTGTATGTAGGTACAAAACCTGAAAATGCTGGGGCTTTTGGCAGTTTCTCCTGGCTGTATTTGCAGTGAATCCTACCTGAGCTCACTGTCTTTGTAGTTCTGAAGGAACTACAGTAACCCAGTGGCATGTATCCACAACATCAGTTCTAGGGAGCTGAATGAAAATAGATAATCAGTCCCTCCTTGTTAAACTGCTGAGTTTTAATATTGTACTCAGTACACAGAGGTATCAAATATATATATATATATATATGTGTGTGAGTATATATATATATATCTCTCTTGTACTATGCACTGTCTTTGCCAATCTGCATATTGTGGAAGTCTTAACGCTTTTTTTTCTGACAGCAAAAATGACTCAATGTTCTGGATTTTATTGCAGCATCATTTCTCCATTTCCATAAATTGATCTTCTTTTATCATCTTGCACTTTTTGTTGGTTTTCAGTATCTTTTCAGACAGTTTTCTTTGTATTTATGTGTATATTTAAAGCAGCATACAAAGATGTAAAGAACAGGAAACACAGCATAATTTGGGACAGATGTGTGGAAACAATCAGATTTGTGAAAGCCCTTCATAAACCATAAGGTAGATAATGTGTAGGCATGGCATGACAAATGAGAACAGAACTTGTCTGTGTATTTGCTCCATTCTCAAGACCAAGAAGCGTCTTGGTCCATAAAATCAGTTTATGTAAAACACAAGCAGAAGCAGAAAATTTAGAGCATAAACCAACAAAGAAGTGAAGATTGTATTAGTAAGTAAGGAGGCCTCAGGGCTGTATCTGACTCACAAACCCCAACCAAAACAATCCTGGCAGTACAGTAAGTGACTGTTTCCAGAGCAGCAGTGCTGGGCTGTAGAGCTGGACCATAACCATGTCTGTCATGAAGGAAGGAGCACCTTGAGAGACTGACACAGCTCTCCTAAGCTTGGCATGATGGCTCATATTTGAGGTTGTGTGTCACTTTATGCAGTTCCTCCTGCTCAATGAATGGAACGTTGAGGCATGGAAAAACTGAGCATTGAGGATTTTCTGAGAGGCTTCCATGAGAATGTTTATTATTTCAAAGTGGCAGGTGTATTCTAAATAATGATCTTTCTTAGATTAAAGTACAGTGGTTTACAAACTGAACACTTTGGCTTAATTGCAAACTGAAAAGGGTGTCAGAACATCATTAGGGATTTTTCCTTACAGACTTCTCTGTAAGGATTCCAGCAACAGTAAGGCTATTCATTGTTGGGGAAACTGGTTGTGCTCCCATTTTCTACAACTTTTGGCAAGTTTCAAAACAAAACACAAAAAACCCAACAAAAATCCATAAATGTTTGCTCTTAACAAAGCTGCCATCTTCTACATCGTAGGAACACAGAAGGCTCTTTGAAGTTCAAGTACTCTTTATTTTCTGTTGAGGAGTATTTTCTATCTTGCTGGTTGCTTTGCCTAGTAAAACAATCATCTCAAAGGGGGAGAATCTGTTCAGTTGACACGTGATGGTTCCTACCTACCCCTTTTTTGGGCCTTTTGAGCTGTCATAAAGGATGACTTTGTGGACTCTGTATATACAGACATGAAAAATCTTTTTCCACCTACTCCTATATCTGCCATAGCTAAGTAGCACAATGTCTCATGAAGATAACTACAATAACTGCCCACTTTGCACTGGCACTTCAATTGTCTTCTTCTCATTCTTTCTCTATCGTTTTTGCTTGTGGCAGCTGTTCATTCACCAGTGACATTGTCCCCATTGTACTATTGTGAGCTGTGTGGTACCTCAGAGAGCAGAGTTCTGCTCGGGTGCTGCTTTGACAAGGAGCTCTCAGCTGAGCAGCTTTGCACCCTGTTAAGTGCAGTTGCTTTGCAGTAGCACCTGAGTTGAATTTGGGCTAGCTCTGTGGCCTCTGCAGCCAGTGCTGCCACCCTGCCCCTCAGTGCCAGCACAGCTCCTGGTCCCCTGTGACAGGGACTGCCAGAGTCACCTTGCAAGGCTGATCCCTCACCACAGCCCTCAGAAGGAAGGAAAGGAGGAAATCACGCCTTGGTAACACCCCCCACACCCTGATATAAATATCACTGTGCATCACAAAATAAGGTTACTGTCTTACATTCCTGTCCCTAGACACCTGCCACCCAGAGTGCTGTGTTTGTGTTACTCAGGGAAGCCATGCACTGCCTTAGTTTGGATAAAAGCAGTGTACAGGCAGCATCCCTCTCAGCAGAATTAATGCTGATATGTTGAACCACCCTCCTGCAGCAGTGGGAAGGTAGAGAAAGATCATTTTCCCCTTAATTCTGCTCGACTCTGGGCTTTCAGTAGATGATAGTGACCAGCAATGTAGCTTTAAGCACTACAAGGAGACAGAAAGCTTAAGCTTGCTCTTGGGTGGGGAAGATGCATCAGTGTGGGAATTAATAGGATGGAGTTACCACAACTTGAGAAATCTTGGATTTACCTCTTGAACCTCTTTTAAAATGTAGATGCATGTTCTTCTTTTGCATTAAGGTATTTTGGTATTGTTTGAACACCTCAGATCTGATGTGCATGCAAATACTCAAGGTGATCAGACTTGTCTGTAAATAGCTATGGGGTTTTTTTTCAAAGATATACTTTTTATTCCAGATAAAACTTTTAAATATAATTAGCCTAAAATTATTTGGGACTTATTTTTCTTTTAGGAGGTACTTAGTAAATAATACAGTCACTTCAATATGCTTTGTAACTTCAGTTTCACATTTTCTGCTTTTAGAACTTCAGATTTATTCAGTGAGTTCTCCAGATTCAACATATGAACATATGCTGTTAAAATTAGTTATGGTCAGTTTTAAAACTGTTGTTTACAGACTTCCATTTGGTTTTACAATATGTTACATTCTGAGTTTGGCCTAACCTACCAAGTTCTTTACATCTTTGTTGTTCTGTATTTTAACACACCTTTGGTATGATTCAGTATCTTTTAGCAAATACTCAGATATCATGTATTACAGTGTAAGATTTGTCTTCTCTTTCCCACTTCCTTTTGCTTCTGCATTCTTTTCATTGAGGCTCCCGACTGAATATGAGAGGAACGGGAGATTTGAGGGCTCAAGGTGAGGGTAAAATTTTTGTTTAAAATGTTACTTAGGTGAGTTTGAACCTTTCTCCCCTTGATTATGTGGCATAGTGGCTTCAGGCAGCAGCTTTTGTTTTGTGTAAGTCATTGGAACTAAACAAAGAAGCATTTCTGTCTGCAAAACAGCTATTAAAGCACTGACTGACTTGGTTCTAAACTTCCATCTTTCCTATTGCCTTTTCCCTTGTGTGGTTTTTTCTTTTTTTGCATTTTAGTCATTGTAATTTGCTGTTGTTGTGTAGATGTGTAGATAAGTGCTCTCTAGTGAGGCTGCAAATGTGTGGAATAACCACTGAAAGGTGATAAGATATTTCTCATCTCCAAAATCACAGGTAGTTAAATATTTTTCATGTTATACTCTTCTTCCAAAATCAGCATATCAAAAAAATACTAGAAATTATCAAACTGCTGGTTTTGCTGACTGTTTTCAAGTAGAATAAGCTTCCAAAAATAAAATTAACATTGAATAAAAGTTGGGGTTTTCCCTGGCCCTTTACAGCCTTAATAAATTAAAGCCTTAAAACAGAATACTCTTTAATTTGTGTGATGAATTTTATAACATCTGGCAAATCACATTGCATAGTCCTACGACTCTCACAGTCACAAGAAGTCTTTCAATAGGAGAATTATGAAATAGGTTATATTTGAGAAATATATTTATTTAGTTGTGGCCTTGCTATCACTTTTTATTTAACTTTTTCATAATTGCCTGCTTAATGGTAGTAGAAATAAAACGTGGTGTAACCATTGCCATCTATTTCAAAGAGCAGCTTGGCTTAATGTGGAGGCTCAACACTAAACTGCATGGTTGGGGGGCAGTTATGTTAGCTGTTTTCAGAAAATAGTTAAGTATGACCGTCAATATATTTAAATTTGAGAAGGCAACTGACAGTATACAAATATTCACAAAGCAAATCCATCTTTTGTCCCTGGAGGTCCAGATGTAGTTCCTTATCCTTTAGCTGCATGACTACTGATTTTAATTTAAGTAGAAGAATGATTGCAAACTAGAAATTTCTGGAACGTTTCTTTCCTTTATCCTGTTTGACCTTACTTATCTGTACCAAGATAAAAGCCTTTTTATTAAAAAAAAAGAAAAAAGAAAAAAAGCTGCAGATTTGGGAAACAAACACACCCTCAGTATTTTGTGCTCCATTTCTTAAAACTGTGACGAATAATGGTACCCTCTCACTCACCATCTTTACAAACTGCATTGAGGAGATGTCTAATAGTGACTTCCAGCTCTCTTTGTGCACGTCCCCTTCAGAGGCACTTAACTGCAAAGCCTGTAGCTGCAGATGATTTCATCACTTTACCTCTGTCAGTCGCTGGTATTTAATGAATTACTGACCAGCTTAGAGGAAGCATTTCCTCTGTGAGGCAACCCCCAGAGCCTGCAGCGTGGCGTGACCCTGGGGATCCTCAAACACGCCCCAGCACGGGAAGGCCAGAGTGTGACTGAGCCAGCCCAGGCCTGGGGGTTCGTGTTTGCCCTGGGCAGCAGGAGGGTGACCCTGGTCCTGCTGTCCTTCCCTCTGCTGGCTGCCAGCTGCTGTGGGGCTCCTCCCGGGGCTTGGTCTCCCAGCTGCTGCCCAGGAGGAGGTGAACCCCCAGCACCTTTGTGCATGGGCTCACCCCATTCCCTGTAAGTGAGCACCTCCCATGCTGGGCTGAGCATCCTCCTGTCACTGGGAGCTGTTATTTCAGTGTTCCAGAAACTTCTAGCACAGAGCTGGTGTTCCAGCTGCCCACGTGGCCCGAGAGTACAATTTTGAGCAGAACCTGCCTTAAAATCAAGTCGTGGGTGCTGCATGTGGTTTTGCCTCCAGAAGGTCATTGCCCTCATGCTCCTGGGTACAGTGAGTGCCAGTTGTGTCACACCTTGTGCTGTACCTTCGTTCCAGCCCCAGCAGCTGCAGCTTTCCCCTGACTGTGTGTGTTCAGCAGCTGGGGGAGCGGGGCTTGGCCTCAGCCGGAGCCTCCAGTGCTGCTCTAATCCGGGTGCTGTGCGTTGAGTGTTGGCTTCACTAACGTGGCCCCTGGGGAGGGTGGCTGGCCCTGCTCACTCCCAAATTCCTGTCTTTCAGCCGCAATGTAGCTGTGGATCAGAAGGACGAGAACAAGGAAGCCAAGCCTCGGTCGCTGCGTTTTACCTGGAGCATGAAAACCACCAGCTCCATGGATCCCAATGACATGATGAGGGAAATACGAAAGGTCCTGGATGCCAATAATTGTGACTATGAACAAAGAGAGCGTTTCTTGCTTTTCTGTGTCCATGGAGATGGGCACGCGGAAAACCTTGTACAGTGGGAGATGGAGGTGTGTAAACTGCCAAGACTGTCCCTGAACGGAGTTCGCTTTAAGCGGATATCGGGAACATCCATAGCTTTCAAAAACATTGCTTCCAAAATTGCCAATGAGTTAAAGCTGTAACAAGAAAAAATAGTTAAGTTGTAAATTAGTTAGCAATTTAAAGTGTTTTTGAGAATTCCGATGGAAATGTATAGAATAACATTTAGGCAATAACTTCTGCATCCTTCTGAATAGTGATATTAAAAAAAAAGCTGCTGAGCTGGGAGGGAGAGTTGGACTTTTTTATAAGTGCACTACAGCATTAAAGTTGCCTACTATGTAAAATATTACCCCTTCTGCTTTATTTCCATTGCTCCTAAGTCTTTGACAACAAATTGAAACACAGAATATATTCATTTAAATATGCCTCCTGTTTGTGTGGATGTGTGAATGTACAGTATGTGTGTATAATATATAAAGTATTATATGTAAGCAATTCATTTACAACATCGAGCTGTACCAGTACCTCTTTTTGGGCTAATTTTGGTGCTAAAAATTGAAATGGCCAAGGAGGAAACACTTGAGTTAATATTTAAAATGACTGAAGCGATAACCAGTAAACGCAGGTTTACAGTTCACTGCTGTGTTAAGAAAAAAAAAAGTGTGTGAAGGGTTTGGATTTATGGTTGTGAACATTATTAGTCCTGTTTTCTAAGTAGATCTCATGAGATGATTAAAAATTCACTTTTACTGAGTAAGTCTTGCATTATATTTTGCCCACCTATTTATTATTTAAGTCTGAATCAAATTTTAATAATGTAGTTAATTTGTGCTTTAATATTTGGGTAAACGCTTCCATTCTTCTGCTAAACTACTAAAATTGTATCTTTGTCCTTTTGGCTTACGAGTATTGATCGCAGCTAAGACCATTTCTCTGTTGTTCCTCTAGGGAATGAGGCAGTGTAAAAGGAGGTGCTAATTGCTGACTAGTGATTTTCTTTCAGAGCGAGTTTGCCACGTTAGGCTGGGTAGGCTGATACAAAGCACAAAGGGACTCTCAAATCACGGCCATTCTCTGCCACAAGCCTTGCTGCACTTAGGGCAGTGCTGTCCCTGCCTTCTGGGCACCCTCAGCATTGAACCCCGAAAGTGGGAGTCAAATTGGCTACTGGTCTCCTCTGTCCGAACGTCCAGCTTTGCTAAACTACAGCCATAGGCAGGAGCAGTTGAAGCTTTTCCTTGCAGCTCTCTTCCAGTGCTTCCCCTTGGCTCCGGTTGTGTTGCTTTGGATGGCTCTGTGCCAGTGTCTCTGGCTGTCCCCTGTCCCCGTGCAGTGTGGAACCCGCCCCTGATGAACTCTGATGGCCAACTAGCTTTCGGTAGGACGTGGAGCTGCTCTGGGATAGCCCCCACCTTTTAACCATCACAGCGGTGAAATGGATTTGATTTTGCAAACCAGAATGAAGAGATTTCTTCACACGTTGTTTCCTACTGATACTCAGTTTATTTCATCGAGGACTCGTGTAGATGATACCCTGCATTATCTACTTGACTTTTTGTATTAATGTTTTGTGGTTATATTTCAGTGAAGCACTTACGCATGTACTTAACATGTGCTTTAAACTGGAGCCTAAATTTGCATTTTAAATTTGCAGTGAGCTAATAGTTACTCATAGTACACAGTTCAGATTTGACCCGAGGTGAAAATGCAAAGTTCTTAATATTTTGCAAGTTAGCTCTTGTGATCTGTAGTCTGTGAAGGCAGCAGACTTCCCCTCTCTTTCCCCCTAAGCATTGATATTGATTATGCTAGTTTAAAGGGTAATCATAGTTGTTAAATGTAGTAAATATTCCTGAATTTGCATTTTATTCTCTGTATATTCTGTATCATGCCATGGCTTTAGAACTCCAAGTGCTACCGGAGTTCAGTTGGCTTTCAGTGCTCTGCCCATGCCTGTGCTGCTCAGTATGGGTTTTTTCCATGAAAACTCCATTTTGTAATAGCAATAAGACATTTCAGGGCAGTCATTGTACTTTCTCAGGTGAATGATCACCTATCTTCTCACTCCCTACGTTTTAAGCACTTCTCCAAATGTATTTTTTTCACCTGGCAGTGCACTTTGTTGTCTGAACTGAAAAAGTGTTCTGATAAATTATGTAAATCTGTATTCGATGGAAGTTCCAAAAGGTTTCATATTAAATGTTTTCTGAAATACTCTCTTACTACTTCACCTGTTAAGTATGTAAGTGTTTCTAAAAAGTGCACCAGTATCATACTTTGGATATTTAAGGTTTGTACTTTGGTATTTTTTCTTAAAGTGTTCTCAAAAGGTTCTTTCAGAGTAAATCTTTATTTGAGGTATTAAAAAAAAAATCACTTATTATAATCAGAAAAAGATTTTTAACAGCTTCCTTCCCAAATGACTTGTAAAATTACGAAGTTGTGAGAATATTTAGCACCCTGCAGGCTTGGTGGTCAAGCCTCTGGGAGCTGCCTGGGAAGGAAAATGCTTTCTTCAGCTCTCTGAACCAAAGATGAACTGCCTCCGCAGCACAGGCTCTTTACCTGTTCATATCCCTTGGGAATCTCTGTAGGTTTGCAGGCACCACTGCTGATGGGACTCTGCAGAACCACAGCTGGTTTTTCTCACCTTAAGGGGCAAGTTTTAAAAATGATCAGAGGCCAGTGTGTGGTGAGGAGGCAGCAATAGGTCTCGGTGTTTTGAAACGCATGAACAGCAACTGAGAAGCTTTTTTATTTAATGACTTGACTGGTGTCCTGGAATGTGTGGTCCCAGAGGTGTGTTGGGGATTGATTGTAACAGGCTCATGACTGAAGGTTTGCATCACTGAAACCCGTGTCAGCCAGCACTGAAGGCATCTTTTGAGTGCTGGATCTGCCAGAGAAGAATGTCTTAAGAGTTTGGGTTGTGGGGTTTTACTTCAGTAAATAAAAGCATTTAAAGATGCATACATAAAACAAAACAATGAACACTGAGCAGAAACAAGTTCAGATACACTTTTTCTTATGCAAATCTCTCCTGTACTTTGGATTTCTAAAACACTTCCGTTTATTTGATCTCTTTATAAGACCTGAGGTACTTGACCATGCTGAGAAGAAGTAAGAGAGGTGGGCTGGAGGAACAGCTAGTCCTGCTGGGCTGAGTGTTTTGCACACTACTTCTGTTCAAGCTACAGCATCCGGTCCATTCTTTGTGGGTTTAAAGACTTACAGTACAGATTTGGGCAAGGTTTACCTTTTTCTCTTGCATTACAGTGAGGCTTCAAGATCAAATATAGCAAGATACTGTATCCTAATTTTTATTTTATTACAGAATTTTGTGTCAAGGTAAATTAGATTATTTATAAAAATATGGAATTAGTATCCAGACGTTTGTGTTGCAGAAATGAAGTGCGGGGTTCAGGAGTCCTCTCAGTCATATGGAAAGACTGTGGCCTATCTGGAATTTAAATAAGAGATGTCTCCAACTCAGTTAAAAGCTCAGCTATACTTGGGCCCGTTGGGATAATGTGCAGATGCCTTTAATCAGTATTTCCCACAGCTGCTGTGTCACAAACCGTGTTGTGGATTGCAATTTAATTAGGCCTGCAGCCAACCCAGAGCCATTCTCCCTGTGCTGCCCTGGTCTGGAGCAGCAGTGTGTGCACAGCCCCTGGCTTGGAGCCCACTCAGCCACGGTGGTCACTGTCCCCAAAGGGCTCAGGTACCCCCTGGGCATGGGCAGAGGCCCCTCTGAGGCAGTGTCACTCTCTGTATCTCAGGGAGGGGCTGGTTGGGTGTTTCTTGCTGTGCTATTAAGACCACGTCTTTTCTTAGTAACCTACAGTGTTAAATATTTAGAGAATTTTGGTAGTAGATGGTATTTCTGCTATCTGGGGCAGGGGGGTCATACTAATGTAAAATTTTGGTTTCTAATTTACACTGCAGATGTTTAGGAATAAATACAGTTTTGGAAAGCTGCTACCAAATGTGGATTAACATTCAATTTTAAACCTGTAGACTTGTAACTGTCCATACAATCTAATTTCTGTTTTCATAGAGAAACCCTGGAGCTTTCCAGTAAAGACAGGCTCATGTTATTACAGGTCACTGGTGCTGCCAGTTAAACCCCTGATTTGACATTCTGGTGAAGTGGGGTTTTGAAAATTCTTCCTTTGACTGGAGTTTTCCCCCTCCAGTAGCAGTGAATTACTTTGTTGATTTCACCACTGACAATTACTCCATCAGTTTAGAGAATGAACTTCCAGCAGGAAGGACCGTGAGCTTTATCCAAAAGCTCAACCTAGAGAAATTAATAATTTTTTTTAGCAGTTGAACCTTCTCATACCCAAGACCAATCAGAGTCCTGCATTGCAACAGCAGTAAATGCTTAAAGAAAACCAAG
Organism: Eopsaltria australis; assembly: GCA_034509425.1. NCBI lineage: Eukaryota > Metazoa > Chordata > Aves > Passeriformes > Petroicidae > Eopsaltria > Eopsaltria australis. The sequence goes on along the minus strand of JAVTVJ010000012.1, from coordinate 3,572,036 downwards.
AACAAGGGGAATACAGGAATTGCTGTTGCTGTGTGTGCTCCTTACTTCTGGCAAACTTAAGAGCAGAAAAAAGCAAACCAGTAAACTTGGATAACTTGATGATTTTCGTGTTCCTGTTTCTGCCAGTCTCTTTTTAGTGCACTCCCAGGTACTGCCTACAAGCAAAGGGACTGGATAAAATGAACAAAACCATGAAGAAGCAGTCTCTTGACCACTCAGTGCTTCTGAAACAAAAGAATTTGAAAGACCCTTAACCGTTCTCTTTTAGCCTTCTATGAATGCTTTAACCTTTGGTACAAACAGCAGGCTCTTGTTCCAGCAATAACAGCAGAAGGGTGTCAATACCAACACCATGAATCCTGCATGTATCTCTCAGCAGAAGCCACATTCAGTGCATTAATTGTCAGCTGTTGGGAGTGTACCTTCACCTACAAGTGCCATTAACACCTTGTAGTGGTTGTGACTTAGCAGGTAAGATGTTTATTGCAGGGAAAAAATGCTTTTGCTTGGTTTTTGCTTATGTGTGTTGAGCACTTGGAACAGCGTGTTCGGACTCGGACGTAAAATCCATGAGAAGTGGCCATGGTTATGGTTGCTGTGGGAACCACAACATGGAATTTCAAGGCATAAAAATGTTGCAGTTCTCATTCCATTTATACCCTGATGTTACCATTTAACATCCTTAAGAAATTCAGGGCAGAAAACCAAAATATTTGTACAGTTCATGTTTCCTTGTAGTTGCTGATCACATTGAATGTATTGGGTGAATAAAATCGGATAACAAAATACCTCACCAGGAAAATAATTCTGTTGAAACATACGGGGATGCAAAATCAGAAAGTAAAATTCTACTGGTGTTAACAGTCACATGGTTTTCAGTCATTTGCCTGTCTTGAGGAAAAGTCCTGTTTGCTTGGAGGTGCCTCTTACCAAGACCTCAGCTCAGCGCGAGCACCGTAAACAGTGACAAACAACAAAGTTTCTGAGCATGGAATAATTTCCTCCCCAGCTCCCACAGCCAAAAGGCGTGAAATGAAGTGTTTCCACACGTGTTTCCACATGGATGAGAAAAACACCCTGACAGGAGCTTGGAGGCATTGTTACAACGGTGCTGTGTCTGTGGTGCCCGGAGGAGCAGGGGCTGGCGGCGGGGGGTACCCGCTGAAATGTCTGGGGATGGATGGATGGATGGATGGATGGATGGATGGATGGATGGATGGATGGATGGATGGATGGATGGATGGCGAGCTGCAGAGGGACGGTGCAGTGTCTGCAGCAGCCACAGGGTGTCTCCCAAACGCAGAAACAGCTCTGGCTGGGGCTCTCGGGCTGTTTTTAGAGAGGAGCTCCGCGGCTCGCTCACTCCCTGCGATTTCGCTTTGGTTATCGGTGTCACCATCCGCTCGGACAACTCTGACTTAAAAGTATTACAGACGAAAATTCAAGATATTCATGGAAACTCTGCTTTTTTCAGCTGCAAATACACTCTAATGCTACATTTACTTTTCCATTTAGTTGTATTGCTTTCTGAGCTGAAGTGTGGTTCCAGTGGGCTTTAGCTTTGCCATGGAAAACCTAAAGGGCTACAAAGCCCTTTTTCACTTCTTTGTTAAGCCTTGTTCAGTCTTCTTTCCTAGAAAATAACCATGACAGGCTGCATGCTCTTCTACTGAGAAGGACAAAAGTGATATTGAATATTTAAATTCATTTGCCCTCATTTTACGAGTAAGAATCTTTGGTTTCCTCTTTGGAAATTTAATTACTGAAGTTATTTTGCTGTTCATCCTTTAGTAATCAGTCTAATCAACGCTGTAAATTGCAGCCAGCCTTTTCTAAAATAATCTGGGACCACTTGCCATTTATATTCCACTGTATTAGTAACTCTCTAAAGCTTTATGTCTGGCATTTTCCATGCCTGCAGTCTATTTTATTCTTCAAACAAATCATGTGACATGTGCTTCAAGTAGGCAAGAAGTGAAACTTCCTTATTTGCTCAGGAGCTTTTTTCAAATCACATATTTTGCTCCAGCTTTCACTTGCATTGTAATCCAAGTTTTGCTGTTGTGGGATTAATACTGACTGGTACTAATATTTAACACTGGGATGTTTGGACTTGGCAAGTGGGAATGGAGAAGCTGTTTATTTCAGCTGATCTCAGGCTCCTCTGTGCTCATTCTGTGAAGGAGCCCTGTGTCTCATTCCCTCCTCCCTGCAGTCCCAGAACCATGGGCTGCTGCTGAGCCCTTTTCTGAGCCTCCCAAGGCGATGCCTGGAGTGTTGGTTGTGGTGAGAGGCGTGCACAGGGCTTGCCCTGTTGTGTGTGACTGCAGCGGGAGCAGCAAAAGCAGAGTTCTGCTGTTGGGAAGTTCTCTTCCTCATCACTGACCTGGGAGCAGCCACCAGAGTAACTTGGTTAGGTCAAATATATTTTAGTGGTTTTATCTAACTGACCCCTTGATGAACCTCTTTATCCTTGGCTTCCAAAACTTGTTGCTTTCTCCTTATCTCCAGAGACAAGCCTTGGCTGAACCCTTCTGAGCTGTCTCGCTTCAAGGGACAGTCCCTTTTTAAGGTCTCTGGTGGTGTCAGAGCTCCATGAGTCTCTGCAGACCACATCTGTGAGTGCTCTTATAGCTGGAGGAAGAGTGTAAGTGCCCTGGGGCCCCTTGAGGCAGCTCCATGCTGGTCTGTGGTGCAGAGCATGGCAAATGCAATGGGGTCCCCTCGGTGTTCAGTCGCTGAAGTGAATCCAGACCTGCAGGACAGCTTAGCTCAATTAAAGTCAAGGCTGTAATGAATCTTGAATTTAGAGCAGTCCCTAAACAGGGGGAAAGAGAGTCATCAGCTCTGGATGGCTTCAGTTCCTGGGTGTTTTCCAGGCCTCTCATTAGGGAATCAACCACCTCAGCAGAATGCCCTTTATGGGTGTATTCTGTAACATGTGGGGTCCGTGCAGTGATGGGCACTGTGCACATCAACAGAACACCCCAGCAAGGGGCTCTGGGTGCTCGTGGATGGGGCAGGGCTGTCCTGCTGCTGGGGCTGTCAGGGAGCAGCCTGCCCTCACTGCAAGGCTGCCATAAGCAGGAGGAAAAGCTTGTCCTGGCCATGTTGCTGTGGGAAACCACATCCATTTTTCTCCCTGGTGGCCTTTTGGCTCCACTTAGACATGGGGAGGAATATTGCAAGGTGAAAAGGAAGACATGGTGAGAGCTTACCAGTGACAGAAGAGGAGCTCAGTGAACACCACTTCAAAGGGCCCATGGCTTGTGTGGATTTGAGTCTGGAGCTCAGTGCAGTTTCCCATATTGTCTCACAGTCTGTTGGAACAAACAACTCTTGGAATGAAGCTGCAGCCCACAGGGGCTGCATGGAGGGGCTCTTTCCTCCTCTGAGCTCTGCTCAGGGCAGGAGCAGGGAGGTTTCTTTCTGACCTGTCCACCTCACTGGCTTGCAGGTGCCACAGCTCCAGACTGAGCGCACACGAGCCCAGGCTCTCTGTACACACAATGTATGGCTACACAAGGCTTGTTTCTCTGGGAAACCAGCCCAAAAACTGTGACAGTTCACAGCAGGGACCAGAGCTGCTGGCCAAGAGGCATCTTCGCTTTAAAGGTCACTTTTTAGGTCAGAGCTGCACTCGGGCTGATTCCTGATGGAATAGGGGAGAATTCTGCTGGGTGCAAAGGGGAGCTGAGCTCTGGTTTGTGCACCAGATAACTTGGGTTGCTTAAAATATCAAAGATGCTTCTCCAATTTTCTGTCTACCGCTGACATTATGAGCTGGGTCTGCCAGGGTGGGCGTTGCATGATGCAAAACAGTCAGGAGAAAAATGGTCTTATGTCTGGCTAATTCTGCTGAAGAAGTGGGGAAATGTGGAACCACCTTTGCAAAGCAGTAGAAGTAAAGGCAGTGACAAAAGCATTCATCAAGGATAAAAATAAAGCAGAGGGACGAGAGCCAAGGTTTATGGGGACAGACACATGCTGTTTATTTAACCAGCATCCAGCATTTCTCATTACTGTTACCTCTACCTTACCCTCCCCTTCTGTCCTCCAACAACATGTGAGGATAAAGAATGTTTCATCCTTGCCTTTTTTTGTCACTCAGATGATGCCTTTTCCCAGTTTTCTGTCTTGGGAGCAGTAGCATTCCACATTTCATTCCAAAGCTGAGTTTCATTGATCTAGCAGCAGAGTTCAGGGAAGGCAGGGGATGAAAACAAGTCCTAAATTGGGACTGAACCAAAGATAGACATGCTGCTAAATGAAAAACCAAAAGCCTGGAAGTAAAGCTCTGGATCAGCATGGCCCTGCATTGAAATTCGTGGTTATGCTGATTGCACCTGTTACACTGGCTATGCTGGAGGATTTTCTGGATGCCTCACAGCCAGGCTGTAGGTGTGGAAAAGCAATGCAGAAGAGGAGGCACTCCCAGTCCTGATGGTGACTAACTGAGGCTGGCACAACATTCAAGCTGAGAACTAAGCCTCAGTCTCTTCTCCAAGGGGACCAAACACCCACCCGGCTGCAGAGCACCCTCCAGCCTGGCTTGTGGTGCAAGAGCAAGAGGCTGAGGTTGCCCATGGAAAAGGTTGCCATCTCCAGTTGTGGATATCCTGTCCCTGGAACAGTTCCAGGACAGGTTGGATGAGGCTTTGAGCAGCCTGGTCTAATGGGAGGTGGGTTGGAACTAGATGGTCTTTAAGGTCCCTTCCAACCCAAATCATTCTGTGACTCTTTAAGCAGCTTCTTCAGCTCATAGACCCTTTTTGTGCAGCTTGGGAGGACCCAATGAGCTGCTTGTGCTCATTTAGAAATCAGAGTATGTGCAAAGAGTCTGCAGTCACCTGCAAACCTGGGCTCCCAGACCAGTTCTTCAGCCCATAGTTGCTGGTGCTTGTCTGGTGCTGTACAACTTGCTGTTGAGCCTGAAGGGCACAGAGCCTCTTTCCCTCTTGTTTCTGGGGCAGGCAGCAAAGGAAATGAGGTGTTAAACCCAGTAGGAGCTAGAACACAGCCCTGTTCAGCCTTGATGCCACAGGAGACAAAAAGGCCTGCCAGCAATCCCACTCACCAGCTGCCATGTGGAAAATCCTAGAGTGTGCTGAGATTCAGGAAAAGGCACTAAAATCTGTCTTTGCGGGTGATGGGGGTCCCTAAATAGGCCATGTCCTGATGCAGGAGACTGAGCAGAAATGGAGGAAAATCCAGAGGAGGAAAGCCTGGGGTGATGTGATCTTGGCTTCTATTTTCAAGCAGGTGGAATAGATCTATGGATTAGAAAAGGGAGTAGCAGCAGTTCCTTCCCCTGGCACACTTCTCCCAGGCACTGCTGGAGGACTGGGTCAGTTTTTAGGACTGTCACTTGTTCCTCCTCCCTGTGTTTATAACAGGGACCCCCTACCAGTGCGTGGTCACAGTGGTCACCCCTGCCTGCAGCAAGGGTCCAGCCTGGCAGCTCCTGGGGAACACCACAAGGAACAAGAGCCCCACTGGCACATCCTTCTCTAGGTGTGGTTTTCCACAGAAGAGCACCCTGGTCTGCTGCTGTCTGACCTTGTATTGCAGAGCCCTGGCTGGCAGGGGTGGTAGCAGCCCCAGGCAGGGGTGAGCTGGAGGGTGAAGGACAAAACTCTGCCTGAAGATAGCAAAAAGTCTCTTCCTGTCTCAGCTGGTTTCATTTCTCTGTTCTGGTCTGAATACAGGCTGGGTTGGGGCCAGGACAGTTCTTAGCCCTGGTTTCTTGTCTAGCTGCTAAACCAACTTCTCCTTTGTCTGCCTGGATGCTGCCCTTCCACATGGCCAAGGCTGGTCCCTGTGTGAAAGAGGAAGGGAAGGTCCTGCTCTCTCTCACACAGAGGGAGTGGTGCAGCTTTTGCAAGTGTCTGTCACAAGGCAGGAAGAGTAGGAGTCAGACTTTCCCAAGGCTCAAGTTAGATCTCTTTCTGGCCGCTGCGGTGACTGTGGGCAGGCTGACGTGTGGGACAACAAAAGCTCTCTGTTGGTAGATGTAAGTGGAGTAGTTTGAGAAGGTCCCAAATTTTCTTCTCAGCAAAGTGACGTGATAACATTTTCACAGTGCTGTGAGAACCTTCCTGAAATTTTCTCTCCTGGAGAAGGGATTCACAGTATGCAAGGAAGACCTTCAAGTTTGTTTTACAGTCATAAGAGTCAGCAAAGAACTGGGAGGAAGCACAATACCACAGCCCTGTGGTTACTTGTCCTGTGTACAAGCTGCTGCTGTCCTTCCTGGAGGTCATAAATATTCAGTCAGCTCCAAGGGTCAGCCAGTGATGTCTCTGGTGAGCCAGAAAGTCCCTCAGATCTTCACTGTACAGAGTGGTGTCTGTTTGAAGGTGCTGATATGGACTGTGCACCTCACTGACAGCCTTGGCTGTGGCTGAAGCGTGGCCGCTGCGTCAGCTGGACCTCGGGTATCCTGTGCATGTCCCAGTTGAGGGAGCTGGGTGATCCATGCTGAGTCTCCCTGGATGGACAACTGTGACTGCCTCACTGCCACTGCTGAAGGAAGCAGCAAGCTGTTTTATGAATCTCTTAGCCTCCACTGATCCATAAAAATCTCAAGCACTGGCTCCTGCTCAGACTGTCATGTGCTTGAATTCAAGAGAAGCTTTCTCCTTTGGCAAAGAAGAGAAGCCACCTCTGGTTTGGTTCTAGCCAGGAGCATCACCCCTTCCCCTCCTGCCCCAGCCCGAGCTGTTCCTGAGCTGGCTGCCAGAACTCCATCCCTCCTGCCATGGCCACAGCCATGGTCCTGCTCTCTTGGGCAACTCCTCCCTACCTGTGACGTGCTCATTGTCCCCAGAGAATCCAAAGGAAGGAGGACTTGTCACCAGGAAGGACAGGTCTTTCAGACATCTTTTGAAGCCTCACAGCCCTGGGAGTGGGCAGGGCTGAAGTAATTTGTTCCTGGAGCCAGAAGTCTGGAGGAAAAACAGTTATGGAAATAATAACAACAGTGACAATCAGAATAGGTGGGACGGAGCTCAACACAAAGACAATGTGTTGGCTGAAGCAGGCATCTGTTCCTGTGGAGAAAGAAATGTGCTCCTGTGATGAGCCTGCACCCCTCCCCGCCTTTGGGGAGCTGGGAGAAGGAGGAGACAGGAGGGCTGGAGGTGGCTCAGTGCGCTGGCCAGACCTGGCTGTGCCTTAACTAAAGGCAAAGTTTGATGCCTTGGTGTGTGTGTAGGAAAGGCAAGGGAGCTCTTTGCCCCTCTCATTGCTCCTGGACAGCATCAGCTATGGTTTTTGTGAACCTCTGGGCCAAGCCACACCTCAGTGAGGTGAACACACCAGCAGAAACCCCAATGCTTTGCAGGACACATTGTGTCAGGTTTGGCCCCTCTCAGCTTGGTGGCCTCTGAGGTGACAGTAGGGACCATTTGTGGTTTAAAACAGGTCAGTCACAAATTGCAGTAACTCATGGTGGCCTCAGGTGTGTGGCCTGCAGGTGAATGCCTGGAAATAGAGCTTCAAAGGCAAGCGGAATCCTGTCCACAACCTGCTGCTGTGGGGTCAGCCTGGGTGGAATTGGAGGTCATGAAAGCCTGGTCAGTGAAGGCCTGTGCCCTTCCTGCTGGCACAGTTTGCTTGTGGCCCATGGTGGAGGCAGCCTTCACCTGCCAAGCCCAGTGTCCCTAAGCCCAGCCCAAATCCAGCCAGTGCTGGGGTTCTGTGACCCCTCAGTGTGACCCCACTGTGTCTGGTTGCTCACCTGAGCTGTCACCCCCCTGGGGGAGCTTGTCCTGCAGGACCTCAGGGTGCCATGTCCCCCTCTCCTGATCCCTGGCCTCGTCACCTGCAGAGTGACCTTCAGGCTCACAGAGCATCCCTCAGACCTGCAGGTCTCACAAGCCCCCAGCAGTGTGGGTCTGTCCCAGGGCAGGCAGGAGGTGCTGCCCCACATCTGCAGCGGGATGGGGGCTCAGCACCTTCTGCTGTAGCAGCAGCACCCTGCCTGTTTGGCATCCCGAAACAGACCTGATGTCCTAATGGCATTCGCCAAGGATTTCTGCTGGGCTGCAGCTTCCCTCCTGCGTGAGCATCAGCCCAGCCGGAGATTAAACAATATCCTTTAATAGGAACAGGCAGCACCCGCTTGCAGCGCGGGGAGCAGAGAGCACTCCCCACTGAGGCTCGCACGGGCAGCGCCAGGGCCGCGGCGGGGCTGGGATGCCCTGATTTGGAAGTCTCTTGCTCGACCCAGCTGCTCGAAAGGCGGCTGTTTCCTACGCAGGGGCCAAGGGAGGCTTTTTATTTAGAGGATGGTTGGCCTGCGCAGTGTAGAGGGGAAGTCGAGAGACACCAGCTCCGCTCCTGGGCTCCGCCGGCCGTGACTCTGACCTGCAGCAGCCCCGGGAGCCGCCCCCGCCCCGCCAGAGCCTCCCGGAACGCGGGGTTTGCTGGTGCTGCCATTTATGGGGCTCCCCCGCCGTCCCGATTAGATAATGCTGGCCCAGATAACGCTGCACAGGGGCTGCTGTCCCTCCTGTGCCCGGCACTGCCCTGCTCCTCCCCGGGAAGGGGCTGCCGGAGCAGCGTAAACAGGAGCTGCCTTTAAAAATAAACTGAGAAAACAGCCAAGCTGGAGGGCATCGCTCCTGTTTCCATGAGAACGCAGGGAACGCAGCCTGCCAGGGCAGCTCCGCTCTGCCCTTGGCTTTCTGACCCCGCTCTTACCCTGCAAGAATATTTCTCCCCAGCTTTTCCCTGCTTTTCCCCCCTTTCCTTCTTGGGGCTCCTTTGGGTGGACCCTTGCTGTGGCCCCTGCTCTCTGCAGCCTCTCCTGCTGCCTCCCGAGCCCTCTGAGCCCTCCTGGGGCAGCAAAGCCACCACCAGCACTCCGAGGTGTGGGGCACAAAGGGTCCCACCCCCAAAATGGCCCAAACTTGGAGGATAAAGCCCAGTGCCTTTCCAGTGAGGCTGGGGGCTGCAGACAAGGACTCGGCCACATCTCTAGTAGGGTGATCTTGCTGCCAGCACCTGCCTTGGCACAAGGGTCTGTCCTGAGCTGGGCTGGAGGATGGGGTCCCCTTTAGTGCTCTCCTCATGCTGGTGGGAGGTGACTTGTGGGAGGGACCAAGGTCTCCAACTGCGAGTGGAGCACAAGGCTTTTCACCTCTGATAATGTGCTTTTTAGAGTCTTTTCCATTCCCAAGAGAAATTCTGCAGGAATTTTCTCTTTCTGCAGGAAAGGCAGCAGGGAAGGGAAAGGTTGTGCTCTCTCGAGACCTTTGTACTTTATTTTTGCTTTTGTTGTTGTTTTTATTTTAATCTCGAGGAAGGAACAGACTAAAAGGGGCATAAATAAAATCCAGCTAGTTGGGACAAAAATACTTGGTTGAAATCCTTGCCTAGCACAGCGGGTGGGTTTGTAAATGAGAGAGACACTCAGCTAAAGGAGGGTTCTGTACCTCAAACCAGCATTTTTTATCTTTTCTCCATGTTCCATCTGGAGAAGAAGAGTGACCAGGTTAACCTTCACCTCTGGATAGGATGAGCAGCACAGCAGAGGATCATGTGCAAGAGCCACCTTTGTCACCCTGTCCCCAGCCTCAGCAAAGCAGCTCCCTCCCTGCTGTGAGATGGGGCTAAGACATTCTCTGAGGACTGGTTAAAAGCCTGAGTGATGCTTTGCTAAGTGCAACATTACAGAAGCACAAAGTACTGTTAGCTCTAAGCCTGCCGTAAGCTGAAGCAGCAATCTTGTTTTCTTTTCCAAGACAGACTTTGGGATTGTGCTGGAGGTTTCCTTCACCTGGGTCAGCATCATGTCCCCTCACTTGTGGGCGTGGCAGGAGGATTTTCTACCTTGCAAAGGAGAGAAAATGCTGTCAAGCTTTCATCTGCTTCTAAAACCTGTTTTAGCCTCATGCTTCATGCAGAGTGTAGTGCCATTGCTCAAAACAAATATATACATATCTAATTTCCTTGTGCTATTTTCCAAGGATCCCAGTCTTAGTGTGGCTTGGCAATAGTCTCTCACCACAGGTTACCCTTTCTGAGAGGTTCATTTCCAAGTCCCAAAATCTCTCCCACAGCAGTTCCTTTGGAAACTGCAGCCCCTTGGCCACGGCCACCGTGTCCTGGGTGCCGCTGTGAGCCCAGGCTGGCCACCTCTGCCAGCACTCCAGGGCTTTCTCAGTGGGGTGGCAGGACAAGACAGAACATGTTGAGAAACAGCAAGGAGAGAATTACGCCAAATTCAAAGATTAGTGGTTGGCTTATTAGGTTTTCCCCTAAGCTCAGTATTAAGTAATGCTAAATGACCCACACAGAAATCAGAAGGGAGGATTAATGAAGTTTAATGGTGGAGGTTTGTGTTTGGAAGTGTCATGGGACTAAAAGAGTTGGCAAACAACAAAGTGTTTCCCCCCTCGCTGGTAGATGTTTCTTAGTATCTTAAAAATTGTTTTACCTCACTTGCTAGTTTTATGAGTCTTTTTAGTAAGTGTTCCCATGCCCATTCAGCCTCAAATAGCTCTTGGATTCATAAATGCATTGCATCATTTCTCTGTATCTTTTTGATGCATTTATTCCAAATCCCTTTTAGGTAATCTAATCTATGGTCCCTGCCCAGGGCTGGCTTTAACTGGAAGTGAATGAACTGAGCTGAAAGGCACATCAGATGAGCATTTAAACAACTCCTACAGAAGATGATGGCTCTCCAGTGGAGTTGTTCTTGGTGGAGGCTTCACTCTTGAACTAAGTTGTATGAAAATAATCTCAATGTGGCCCTGTCAATGGCAATGGAAATTATCTTAAAAGAGAAGGAGGTTGTACAGGTACCCCAGGAAAGTCCAGGCTGATGGGGTACATACACTCACCCCAAAAACATGTCATTGCTGGCTTTGACACTGATTTATATAAAAGTATTTGGAAAAGATACACTGGCCATCTGCCTCTTCAGCTTACCCACCTCTTGGTGTCATTTTTCATAAATACAGATACAGGGACAATCCTTTATTCCTTGTGAAGTAAAAAAAAAATACAGCTTCAGTCTGCTTTTAAAGCTGCATTTTATACATGCAAGAGTCTTCCCAGACACATGTTCTGGGGTGTCCTGCCCAGGCACCAGGACAATTCAAAGGTTTCCAGGGAGCAGGAGGGGGCTGCAGGGAGGGGTGCTCTGCCCCTGGAAACATCCTGGTACCCCCAGGAGAGGAGAGGGACACAGTCTCTCTGACAGAGGGGAGCAGCTGAGGGCAGCATCCCAAAATGTGCAACCCTGCTGCTTGTGTGAGGATACAAGTGACCACCAGTGCAAGATGCTGCCCAGCATCTGTGACTGCCAGCAGGGAGAGAGGCTGGATGCTCCACGGGTGCCAGACTGATGATTCCCAGTGGGACTGGGGCCTGGTTCTATCCAAAATTTAGGTTACTGTCAGGAAGGGATGCACATGAGCCAGGGCAGAACCCTGTACTGCTGCAGGGACCCTTCCCCACAGACACACTGAGGATCCAGCCCCCGTGCCAGGGGTGCTGCCCTGCTGCAGCAAGGGACAGGCCTGGCAGAGATGGATTGTCTGCATCCCATGCTGAGGCTGTCCTCAGCACCTTGTTTCAGCTCAGCAGTGACCCTGCAATCTGAGGCAATCAGCTCCCCCCACGCTAAGCTGCAAGGTCTCTGTCCTGCTGACAAGTCTCTGCAGAGCACAGGGTTCATTGCAAATAAAAAAAAAAAAACAGTCAGGAAAAAAAAGGCCAAACCACCAAGTAACAGAAAACACACAACCTGGGGCTCTGGGCTGGCCAGTCCCTGCTTGCTGGCTCAGCCTTGCTCCTAGGTGAGCCCTGCCCCACTTCACAGCACCCCAGGGAATGAGTTGGAGCAAGCCCAGCAGTGAATGGGCAGTGGGTGGCTCAGCTGCTGCACAAGGTGGCTGCTGCTCAGGTGCAAGGTGTGATTCCCAGCAGCTGCTGCATCAGCTGCCTCTCACACAGCCCTGCCAGGCTGGTTGGAGCAGCCCTGCTGATGATCAGCTACCTGGCTCCCTTCCACTTAATGCAGACAGGAGGTGCCTTGCAGTGAGGAACAGTCTGGTACAGTCACCACTGGCCAAGGACTCTGGCCAGGACTTTTGGGACTGTGGGGAGGCGCACCCATGCCCAGCACTTACCTCCTGCTGCTGGGATAGGGCTTCAGAAAGAGCTGGGAGGTGGGAAGCATGGACACTGTGGGATGCTGTGAGCACTCCTGTGGGCTGGGGATCCCCTCTGGAGAGCCACAGGCAGATTTGGGAGGCGCCCAAGCACCTGGTGGGCACAGAAGCTGAGCACTGGAGCAGCTGGGCACACACTGCAGCCATGCATGCCTGACCTTGCATTCCATCCTCAGCTCTCCTCAGCCTCCAGGACAGCTGTAACAAACCCTCAAGCCTCTCCTGAATCTCTCAGCAGAAGGAAACAGCTGAGCTGTTTAATTCCTTATGGCCCTTGCCACCCTCTAGGCAAGTGTAAGGTTGGGGTCACTGCTGGAGCATCACCAGCCACCCCTTGATGGGAACAGAGGGAACACCCTGTGCCACCCACCAGATGGAGAAGGGGAAGGGGCACTGACAGGAGCAAAGGGGGGACATGCCAGAGTCAGGGGGAAGGAGGAAGGTACCCATTCCAACCACGAGGGAAAGAGCATCCTCAAGATGCTCAATGACATTTCCCTTAAAGGAATGGCTTATTTTAAAAAAAGAAACAAAGCCAACGATGATTCTCCCAGGGAGAGGAGCTGAAACTCTGGGGCCATCCATCGCAATCCTCTTCTCATGCATATTCCCACAAGTATTTCTGGAGCCATCTCTCCCCAGACAAGTTCCAGCTTGGAGGCTGTTACAGCAACAATCCAAGACAATGCTATCCCCATGTCCTCTGCTGAGCACAGCCCACTCACTCACGGAGCAGAGTGGTTCCATGGCCCTCCTGTGCCCATTCCCACTGGAGACCTCTCCTCTCCTGCCCACCTGGGCACCTTCAGGCATTGGTTCCACCACAGCCTCTGGATTGGCACTGCCAGCAGGGGATGGCTGTGCCGGCTTCCCGGGAATCGCAGGCACCCTGTGCCCGCACCTGGGAATGCTGTCAGCCCCAGCAGGGATTAGTGATGATTCAGGGGATTTCACCACAGCCTGGAGGGAGGCTGGCCAGTTTCTGTGGGCAAACCGCAAGGCCTCAGTGAAACACCACCTTCCCTGCTCAAAATGCCTTCACCAGCCATGCCCCAAAGCCACCTTGTTTGCCTCTCACTGCCTCCAGCCTGTCCCTGGCCAGCTGGGCCAAGCAGAAGTCACCTCTGTGCCACAGTGCCCAACCTCTGTCAGCTCCCATGGGCAGAGCTGGCACTGGAGCTGAGCCCTCCAGCTTTGCTGCAGTCTGGATGTGCAGCAGCATTTGAACTGCAAGTAGACACTATTTACACCCCAGCAAACCTGTCCTTGCTGTATGTGCTGACTGCTCTGCTGGACCAGGTGTGGGGGTTCAGGTGAGTTAATTCAGTAGTTTTCCAGTCTCACTCTTTCCCAAGTAATCCAGGAAAGCTTTGCTGTGCTTGAGTGCTACCATCAAACACCATCACAATAAGTCACTGCAAAAATATAAGCTGACACTTCCAAGGTCCTCCTTCCAGGTTATTCTCAGTTTCACTCTCTGGTCATCAATAATGGATGTGGAAAAAACAACCAGACTGCAGCTGTCAGCCAAACCTCACACCCACCTGCACGAAACACAGGGAAAAGCTGAGGTCTTTGCAAAGGTCTGGAGCTTGCATGTATTTGTTAAATTAAACTTCAGTTCTGGTTTTACTCTGAAATTGCATTGAAGAAAGCTCAGGGTTGCCCATTCTTATATATTTTTAGCTGAACTTTTCACATTCATTAAAAACTTCAACATTAACATTTTTCTACCCATTTTCCTGGGTGGTGAACATGAGGCATTATGCCCTTTTGAAAGTTTAATTCATATATATATATGTGCATATTTATATAAATGGTTTCTCAGAGTCTTACTCACTGGGTGGAAGAGAAAAACAAAAATCTTTGGTAGGTTTGGATGCATCTGAGTTTATTTTTACCCTGTCTGATACTGCAGAATTTCCCTGTTAATTGTCAATCCCAGGCTGAGCTCGCGTTCCCAGTTAAATCACCAGACCCACACTGTGGGTGTAGCAGGTACTGCTTCTCACCTGGCACACTCAGCCTGGCTCTGTGCAGCATTTGGACACAAAAACCCCAGATGGTGTTTCAAAATGTGGGAGAAGCCCAGTGGCTCAGTACTGACACCTCGGGCAGCCCTCGCCTCTGGCCACTGGCTTGTGGCCAGTGAGGTGCTGGGGGACTTGGAGTCCAGGGCAAGTGGCCCATGCCTTGAACAGCAGCTGGTCAGGGGCTTGTGTGATTTCTGTGTGAGAAAATAAATTCTAACATGTTATAACCAGGGGAGAAGAGTCAAGCAAGGCAAGAGGCCCAGTTGTGATTAGCTTCTCATCTCATGCTATGGGGTGGTCTCCATTGCTGGGCTGGGCTCCCCCTCCACTGCAGACAAATAAAACCTAACAAAGCCCCATGATGGTGGGAAGTGCCCTGCTCCACTGGTGGAGAGCTGGAGAAAATGTCACCCAGGCTATTTCCAGCTTTGTAATTATGTTTTTTTAGGAGGAGGGAAGGCAGACTGGGCAGAGGAATGTGGAGCAGCCAAAGGAGCCTGCTGGACTGCTGCTTCCCCAGGGGAAAAGCAAAGCAAACAGGAGATGAAGAGCTTGTGATGCCATCTCCATCCTCAGAAGAGTGCCTTGCCTACCACACTACCACATCTTTTGTGTGTGGGTGGGTGGGTGGAGAAAAGAATAAAGATCACTCAAAGTCTTCTGCTCAAGTTATTCCATGTTGCGTAAAAATATGGTAATGCTCATCTGAGGACAGGCTGGAGCCTAAACGCTCCCAGGTGAGTGCTGGAGACATTAAGCAATAGCACCTTCCTTTCCCTTCTTGGCCTAGCAATGGATGCTGAGCAAAATGAAAAGCTGGAAGAAAGCATTGCCCTGCCCTAGGCTGTGGTTGGAGCTGAGCAAGGATCCTCTGCAGAGAGCAGGACTCGAGCAGGAGCCTCCTGTGCCCCAGGCAGAGCACTCACCAGGCATCCAGCAGGTAAAACCACCTTGCTCCATCCCTTGTTTGTGTGAGAGAGGAGGCACACACACTGTTTGGCCATCTCATCCCAGGAAGCAGGAGCCTCCCTGGAGCACCTGGAGCTGCTGAGGAAGCAGCCGTGCTGCCCCCTCGCCTGACTGGAGGCACAGGGAGCGTGCAGGGAGCTTGACCACTTCACTGAGGGCTGGGAGCCTCCCACGCCAGGGCCCAGAGCCCAGGGCCAGTGCCGTGGTGCTGAATCCACGGGAGGGTTAAACACCATGAATCATTTTCCAGTAGATAGTATAGAAGTGGGATAAGGAGCATTTATGGGCAGTCTGCTGCCAGGGAGTGTAACATGAGAGGCAAATGGTTTCCCAAGCAGCTTAATTTCTTGAGCAAGGACCCTGGGGTGCCAGCAGGCAGTACCTGTGCCATGTGTGTCCAGAGGCAAGGCTTGGCACCACTCCGGCCAGGGCTGGGCAGCTACTCCCTGAGGGAAGCAGAAAACAGGAGGAAAACAGAATGACAATCAGAAATTTCCCTTTAAAACATTACAAGTGATGCACGTCTCACAGCACCCAAGAGAGAACATGCCAGCCTGTAGGAGCAGGGGTCGTGAAACAGGACAACACAAGGGGCTGCCTTGCAGCAGCAGGATGCCAGCAACTGTCCCTGCTCCCCAGTCTGTGGGGGAGAAAATGCTGAAATGTCACAGGAAAGCCCAGAGGTGGCCCAAAGAGCTCCTGGCCCCTCTCCTCCCACACCCCCAGCACTGCTGGGATCAACAGAGGAGTCCTCGCTCCAGGCCATCGCGGGTGTGATGCAAGCAGCAGCCACACAGATCCTTTCCAAAGGCTATGGGACACGTGTGGCTAATTGCAGTTTCCCTGGATAAAGCACAGCACTGACTGATTACCTCTCTCGTCCCCTGGCTTTAAGGCCAAGCACCCCCATCCCATGGCATCCCTTTGGGTGCCCAGGGCACAAGCAAAGCAGCTGCTCCATACAATCCGTGATGGGCACCCAGACCACAAGGGTGAGTAATGCCAAAGACCAAACCAAAGCTTTTAAGGTGAGGGGGCAGGAAGTTTAATTTCTCTCTTGAGCAGAGGTTTTCAGCGAGTCCCACCTGGGGTTGGTCACAGTGTTCAGCCTTTTGCCAGGACATGTTCCTTCTCTGGAATATTTGCAATTGCTTTGTACAGGCTTAAACAAAAGCACGGTCGCATGGCAGCAACACAAGGGAACACAGCAAAGGTGGTGGGTGGGAAAGAAAACCAATTAAAGAGAAGTATTTTCTAGTTGGATGCAGACATTAAAGACTGGCTTGCTGCTTTGAGCACAATTGTTTAACCAGCTACAGGTGCTGCCTCAGACTGCGGAGACTCAGGGCTTGAAAGCAGAGAGATGCAACAGCTCTGATGGGTTAAGAACAGAGGAGAAACAAGATGCATAGAGAGAGAAATGTTTTTATTAGTCCAGCTGATATAGCTAGAAAAAAATAGACAAGTTTTCAGGCAACTCCTTCCATTAGGTAATCGCTGTGAGCGCAGTAACGACGCTGTGTTGAGGAGAGGCACCACTAAATGAACACTCTCTGATTACAAGAAGCAAAACCAGCTATTTGCCAAGCGTCTGTGAACAGTGACATGAAGCACAGCATGGGGGATCTAAAGAATATACAGAACCAACTGGTTGTCTCTTGCACCCTTTTCTCTTCCTTGCTCTCACAAGCTTTGTACAGAAAACTCCTGTGCTGATTAACTCAAATACAGGAACATCCAGCACAGAACAAAACTCTTACAAATGATCTCCTCTCCCCCACCCAGTTAACTCTGAAACACATAGAAAGCTGTATTAAAAGAAAAAAAAAAATCTTATCTGAGATGTTCACTCAGCCTTTTCTCACCAAAATTAAATTAGCTTACCCCAGCTGGAATCATCTCTTCAGCTAAGTGACAGCCTGCAATCACAGCCTTAGAAATACCACAGCCTTTACAAAAGAAAGCTTCATTTATCTACGCAAACCTATATAAAGCTGCACGCCAAGGAGCTCTGCATCAACCTCTTGTCACGCTCCCTCCATCAAAGCTGTGTTTTAGCAGTGGGTAGAGCTGTTGAGCAGGTGCATCTGCATGAGCTGCAAAGGCTGTTCTTTCCAAGGGTCTGGTGCTCCCAGTTAGCAATACTTGTGGAAACTGTTGCTCCTGTCTGTTAGCAATGCAATGCTTCCACACAGCAAAGCACACATGTACAGCCATGCTGGAGAACAGACCTACTTGATGCCATCTTTGAGCTCACACCCACACAACTACCTGAAGTTGCAAGCCAGGCTCAGTTTGGAAAAAAACTATTTAGCATGATTTAATTGACTATACTGCTCATTTTTAGGTTCATGGGGCAACTGGTGCAAGG
The DNA here is from genome assembly GCA_034509425.1 of Eopsaltria australis. Taxonomy (NCBI): domain Eukaryota; kingdom Metazoa; phylum Chordata; class Aves; order Passeriformes; family Petroicidae; genus Eopsaltria; species Eopsaltria australis. Next base: position 3,554,475 of record JAVTVJ010000012.1, on the reverse strand, counting down.
GCCAAAAAGAGTCATCTGACTGAAACCAATTAGCTGGTATTCTCCTGTAAGTGGCAGCTTCCAGCCCCCATCTCTGCCCTGGCTGAGCTGAAATCACTTAAGAGAAGCATGGGCTGGATTAATCCAGGTTTCACCTCACTCCTTTCCCTCAAAAGTGCAAGTGGCTGTTTACACAGCTCTCTGCACAGCCCTAGACTGAAGGCAACCTTCTCCCCACAAAGCAGCTCAGCATCAGTAACACCATGGGCTGTGGTCTGACCTCGGAGCCTTGCCCTGCAGCCCCAGAGGGCCCATCTGAGAAGAGCAGCAGCCCTCTGCACTCAGCCCTGTCTCCCCCTCCCTTACAGGAGCCAGCCTGGCTTGCAGTACTCAGGATAATGACAGTTTACAGTTGGCATGAGCAGATGCACAAGTCAAAGCCTTGGAGGTAGGGCACGTTTGCAGTGACTCACATTTAACACTAATTCTCAAATTTACAGCAACTACAATCAAGTTAAAAGGTTCAACTTTTGAAACTGCTTTAACATTTTAACTCAACTGGTCTGCAGCAGCACACCCAGGAAGATGTGCTCGCACACAAAGCCAGACCATCTAGCATAACTATGAAAACCAAGTCACTTAAATCTCAAAGACATTCAGTTAACATTATCTAAGACATCTCAGGCCAAACAATAGTTTATTTCATTTTCAGCAACATCTCAACCATCAAAAAAATAAACTCTAACACAGATGGATGGAAGACTTCTCTACAGTGTAACTAAGTGGGCTCTGACCCCAAGGGTTTGAATTGGAGTGACATTTTATTATTCATCCAATAAGTTAGGAAGCATGAGAATAAAGTGCTTTATTTCTGAGCTGGCATGAGGTCATCAATGGACTGGCCGTTTTCAAGGCGTTTCTCCATTTCTATGAGAAGCTTCACTCCATCCACCACCATCTGCACCAGCTCCACCTCAGAGAAGCCAAGACGATCAGCATTGGAGACATCAAACACTCCTCCAACTGCAGCTGTGTCCACACCACCTGCAGCAAGAGATTCAGTTACAACATTGACCTTGGCTAGAGCAGGTGAGTCTGCCTTTCTTCCCTCACTAGGCTTGAGGTAGGGACAGGGCAGGACCATTCTCTACAAGCTGCCACTGGTGCCTCTTCCTACATGCAGGAAGATAAAGCCACGTATGATTGCCAGCACGAACCACAGAACATGCCACTAGGCCAGCTCTTTATTCTGCTGACCCATGAGCAATCTAACCTGAGATCACAAGTACCTGCTGGAGCCATCTCCTAGCAATAGGTTAAACCAGGATTCCCACCCTCGCTTATAATGGGAACAGCTTGCCACCAGGTCCACCTTATCTGGGGCTCAGAATGACACACAGGACATCAACTAGGTAGCCAGACACAGTACAAGCAGAGCACTGGCATCCTCAACTCCTCCTCAAAATACACATTTTGAAAACTCTGTTCTTTCCATGTGCTTTACAAGGGTAGCTTTTGAATGGTGACAGGCACTGACAATGTGAACCAAGACACGGCTCTGGCCATAACCAGGCTTTTGCTGGTGTCTTAGGGCAGACTGACTCAGCCATCAGTGTTAGCAACTCTCACCTGTGCCTCGTTTCTGCAGCCGAAGTCTCTTGAGCACTTCTCCGAATTTCTCATGTTTCCCAAGGTGTGGGAGCTTGATGTGCACACCAGCACGGAGCCCAGTTCCAAGGTTGGATGGGCAGGTCAGGATGTAGCCCAAGTGTGGATTCCACATGAACTCGTAATTTTTGGCCTTGAAGAGACTTTCTATCTATAAATAGAACAAATGAATGTTTAGAGATTGTTCCCTGCCCTAAGATTGTAGGACATCCATTAGTGCTCACTTGCAGCTTCAGTCACCCAGCAACAGCCACAACACTCAGACCAGCTATTTCAGCCCCATCAGCCCCCTCCCTATGGAAAAAAGGGGGCTTTTAAGGCCTTCATCTTGCTCCTAGCAGTGAGACAAGCTAAGTTTAAAAGTTACACTTCTTATGTCACAATCTTTTGGGAAGCTGGATTTAGTACATGTCAAGCTGGCACATCTCTTAGGATCAGGAAAGGGGCTGGTGAAGTTCAAGCTCATAGCAAGACTAGAAGTAGAGAACAGCATCCAGCCTAAAAACCTGAGTCCAGCTTCACCCATCCACATTCAAGTGATTTTTCCTCCCGCTCAAGGTACCCCAAAGCTTTAGAGAACTATTTAGAATTTCTTTAAAATACAGTTGAGACAGTTGGATAAGGGTGCCACCACATCGAGCAAACATATATATATTCTACATGTCACAGACACAAGGCTTTTTGCCAAAACAGCTATTTTGGAGCCCTCACAGCTCTGGATCTCATCAGGGTGTTCTCAAAGATCCAGGCTATGAAACACAATTGTGCAGGACTCCAGAGGGGGCTTGAAAACTGTGTTCTCAGATCTAACCAGAGGACCATGTGCCATTTAAACCTACAGCTCAGACTTTAACAGTGATTTACCTTTGTTAGCCCAGTACAGAAGCGGGTGAATACTTCCTTCATGTTGCCACCTTTCTGCATGGAAATAACTCTAAGGTGGTCCTCCTCATTGATCCAGACAAGGAAGGTCTTGTTATCATTGTGCCTAGGAGACAAAGCATTCAGTTTGCTGTCATTCCCACCTCACATTTTGAAGACAGCACCAAATTGCTCATCACTGCAGTTTTTAGTTGAAGGGGCTCACTTAGTGCTTCAACAAGACTGATCTTCCTTCTTTTGCCCACGCAGAACCCAAGTTAAGCTGGTAGCTGTTACCCTGCTCTTTTCAAGAGGTAATTTCAATTGGCCTTTACAGAGTGAGTAATAACATGGCATTACTTAGTCCTACAGTGTCAAAACCTAAAACCCCCTCAATCCCCCTAGCTCACTCGGGGCCCCAGTTTACAAATTAAGATATTTCTACTGATCACCTTTCTGCAAATTGCTGATCAGACTTCAACGGAGTTCTGCACAATAATGTTCATAATGACACCATGTGTAACAAAAGCCTTTTTAACAGAATTTTGTCAGATTCTGTCAAACTGCACTTTGTACCTTACTTGCACTATTAATTTTAGATCAGGGCTCTTCAGAGATGCTATATAAAAATCCTCTGAACAATGGGCTCCTCCTGTCCCAGCTTGCAGCTGACAGCAAGTACTATCATCAGTGTTTATCATGCTGGTAATTTCTGAACTTGATTAGGATCAAAAATTATCTAGTACCCGAGGAAAGTTATTTATGCAGACAACACTAAGACACTACACTTCAAGCCTGTAGATTAGTCATGCTCAGATGACAGCGCTATCTGGCGCTGGCAATCTGCAGGTAGATGATGCAATCTTAAAGGTGACCTACAGAAACAAAGCGTGCTTCCTCTGGGTTGTACTGAAGCAGCTGCAGTAATAAGACTGGAGCATTCCTGTTGATAAAAACCTAGCCCTTAGCTGACAAGGGAGCAAGTTAATTATGCTGCAGAAGCTCCTGAGATGCAGTTTTATGTAGGTGACCTACATCTAAAACAAGCAGAACCCTTCTATTCCACACCTCTGCATCAGTCAGCTCCTGACACCAAAGTCTCTGGGGACAGGGGAAATCTCATCACTAGCACAGGTAAAGCCATGCTAGTCCAGCACCAGTAAATTTCTGCAAGCAGAAGAAAGAGACTACAAAGGAGCAACTGCATCCAGGATCAACGCTGAGCTAGGACAATGATTATGGTTTGCACCACAAGTTACTCTCAACTCTTGTGAGAAGAGCTGACTGTAGTGGCACATCTGCTCCTTTACAAGTGATCTACTTCCATAAACAGTTTTCGCCTGGTGGTTCACTAATCCATGCTGGATGGGCAGGTTTTAGTTCTGGGCTAGCCAAGCTGGCTTAAAAATAAAAAATACAGCATAAAAATACTTATCCAAATTCTGCTGGTTAAGCTGCAACTTCCCCCATGAATGTTTCTCATCGGATTCAGTAATACAAGGCAAGAAGCTGCTATTTTGCCCAACAGTACAAAACTGCAAGACTTTTTTGACTTCTATGACTGCTTCCTCACAGACATACTCACCAGATACCCCTGGCATCAGGCCAGTCTCGTGCCATCCCAGATGCCAAGAGAAGAGGAGAAACTGGCTTGTCAAACAAGAAGTGGTCATCAATCAGCTGCTGCTGCTCTGCATCAGTCATGTTCCTCAGAGCATAGTACTTCCCCTTGAGATCACCATCCAGACTACCCAGAGCTGGAAGAGAGAGGCTCTTTTAGAATGGGACTGAAGGTGCTAGACTTTCCCAGCACTTTGGAGACCACACACAAAGTATGGCAATGTTTGATCTGCTTGGTCTGGTTCCTCCCTTGCTTTCATCTGCAATGGCAATGCCCTTGTGGCAATATCAGATGGTTTGTCTGCACCTTCCAGGCTTACACAAGTAGGCTTTGTTCCCTTACATGCAGTATAGAATCGTTACTGCTGCTGAACTGTACAAACGGCAACTGCTTTTCTTCCAAGGAGAACCAAGGTTATGAATATAACAAGCAGTATTATTCTAGTCAAGGACTGTTACCCTGCCCTTGAGAGGTTTTGAAACAACTACACTCTCAGTCCCCAGAACTGCACCTTGAGCACTGGGAGGCAACAGAAAAAAAAACCCAAAAAAACCAAAAAAAACCAAAACCAAACAGCTGAAGTGTTTCACTGAAAAGCAGGGTTTATTCTAGTCAGCTGCAGATTTGGAGCAAGACTACATCTCTAAGCAAGCTGAGCATTTATGAAACTCAATTAAACGCAGCCACAAAATACTGCACCCCATGACTCAAGCCCTGTAGTTGCTACATACCTGTTACATTTCAGGTTTGAGCCCTGATGAACCAACCTCTTTCCCCACATACACAGACAGAAGCTTCTGAGATCGGCAGAGGTCAACTTAATGCTGTCCAACTTTCCTCTGCTGTGTGCTCTTGCTCTCAGCTACAAGCTGCAATGCTGAGGCAGCTCTAATGTAATGAGCCTTTCCCAGGGAAAGCTCCATGTTCAGACTAAGTCTCCAGGGAGGTGGCTTTTGCCAAGTGCCTCCATTTTCAAACTGCACAGAACACCTCTTGCGCAAAGGACAGCAGTGTGTCCCTGAAGCACCCAGTTCTCACTTTACCTTCCACAGAGAGCTTCTCGATAGCCCGCCTCTCGCCTCGACTGCAGTGCGGGGGAAGGCAGAACCCACGGATGCTTCTGCCAGTTCTGACACGGGAACTTAGCACATAATTGGGATCCAGGTCATCACCTCCCTGCAAGATTAGCAAACAAGTGAGTACAACCCCGCTACCAAGACACCTCCCCTAAACACCTGTAGACCCCGTGCATTTAAGAATTTACTTTACACCTGCAGTATTGACTACCCAACCTGTAACCCACTACCTCACTTCAGGACTACTTTCTCCAGCATTACATCAACTATCTGTGTAACACAACTCTTGTTTTGAGGCTAAAGCTACAGCTACTAAGTAGTCCTAGAAGACAGGGATATCACCAGAACATCAGTTTTATGTCCATTTCAGACTGGGGTCAGGGCTTCTGTTACCCCTTCAGATCTGCAATCTACAAATATCAACATGAGGCAAAACCTTCTTTACATAAGTGTTTTCTCTTGCAGATGAGAATTATTCATTACTGTTCTCCCAGGTCTATTTTCAATATCATCTATGGCTAGCCAATAAACATGGAGTTAGGAACTACCAAAGTTTACAGGAACATTTAAAATCCAGAAAATTATTAGGAATCCTTACTCCTCACTGTAAAAATACTTATTTGACAGCATGACACCATCAGCTAGTAATTAAGAACCAAGATCAGACAGAAAAAAGTGTTTAAATTTTATGATAGTCCTTGTCTCCCAGGGCAGTGTTGTATAGCTTGACTATTACAGCCCACAGCTCATGGAAATCCACACCGAAGATGTTTGGCACAATTCACACTGCAGCAGCACCTGGAAAAAGCTCCTGCTGCACACCAGGTGCCCGGCTACACCCAGCCACTGACATCCCACAGCAGCAGGCTCTTCAGGCTGATTGCACCACACCAACAGTCCAAGTGTCCGTGCTCAGTGGAAACGAAGGGACAGAGCCTGAGCAACCAGTTTAGGCAGCTGCCAACAACTTTATAGGTCTCAGACCAATAATCTGTAATTGATCAGAACTTTATACCTGCAGGTTATCAGCATTCAGGTCGGTCTTGTGCTGATCACTTGGCTTGTAGCCACCATGCCTGTCTTCAATAACTGGATCAAAGAGCTCCTTGAACACTTCATAGGATTCTTCATCACCAGCCACGCATCCTACTGTCATTATGAAGGGATGGCCTGGAGTGGTAATAAAGTCAGAAGAGCTAAGTTTGGGTGACATTTGGCTGTACTCCAGTGCAGCCCTAACCAGGCAAGTTCTTTAGTGGCAAGTCTAGTCACTTAGGAATTCATTTTTACATAGAAACATTTGGAGAGACCCTACGTTTTACACTTCATCCAGTTAGTCAAATGCAGTGCTATGGAAACCCATAGCTGTTGTCATTAAACCATGTTCATTTGTCAAGCTTGGTTTAGGACAAATTTGCACAGCACATCTAATTTCACTAGCTAATTTAGATCACCGCATAGAACTTTATGTCTAAACAATCATGCTCTGCTGCAAGCAAGCATGCTTTGCTTTTTGCTCCTTCTGCTACACAGCTACATTTCTGTAGTCTGCTCATAAATACCACCTCCACAAGATTAGTTTTAAGTCACCATATTCAAAAGCACCAGTTACTTCAGCTGGTTCACACGGAATATTCTCAATGCATTTTACCAGGATTATCAACCCCAGTCTGAATGACATCATCCAGGGAGAAGCCACTGGGCGTGACTCTGTCTCTCAGTTTCTTGTATAAATCCAGGGTTAGAACTTTGGCCATGTGGTTGTTGTGGGTGCTCAGGTCCGGGTACTCCTCATCAGGAGGCAGTCTCTGATTATTTAGTTGGGCCATTTTGATATTGCTAGAGTAAAAATAAATACTGTAATGTTAACATGTAAACACATCTGCTCCCCCTTTTTCATAGAAGTGCTAAAGAACATAATGTAATCAGACTGGAATAGGAATAGACCAGGACAGCCAGGTAAACCAATGTTTTTTCCCCCCCCTCCCCAGATGAGTTATAATTAGAATGCATTTGGTCTGATTTTTTTTTTTCTCCAGATTCAAAGTATTTAGCAGAGCAGTTACATAATTGAAGTGTCTGGGAATTGATATGTCAGATCACAGCATGGAACATCGCTTGATGGAAACATGGCCTCCTAACAGAGCCATGCCTTTATAGCAGTCTCTCAATGCTCTAGAAGATTTGTCCCTCAGTAGCTCAAGAACTTTGGGTACCACTGTCAAGAAGCACTTCCAGTCAGGAGGGAGAACAGATCATTATGCAGACCTAACGATCCCATTACCTGGGTTGTCAACCCCAGTCTGGATGCAATCATCCAGGGTAAATCCACTGGGAGTCTGTTTATCCCTCAATTTCTCGTACAGGTCCGAGGTCAGCACCTTAGCCATGTGATTGTTGTGAGCTTTCAGGTCAGGGTACTCCTCCTCTGGTTTGTACTTCATCTTCAGGAGGTTGTGGCTGTTTGAGAAGGGCATGGCTGACCCTACCGCAGTCACTAGGGGAGAAAGATGGGAAGCCTATCACTGGGGGCTTGGCAGCCTCCGGACCGCCCGGGGGAACGCCAGGCACCCAGAAGGTCACCTTGGCTCTCGTTCCACCCGCGCCTTTCACACCTTTGCTGCTACACCACCTTCCACATGCACCAAGGAGGAACGAAAGAAACTTCTTCACCTCCACCAGCCTTGCCCCGTCCCCACCATCCCGGCCGCAGGGGCAGAGGTTCTCCCGCCTCCCGGGGCACCGCCCGGGTGAGGGGACGCGCCCAAGGTCGCGCGGAGCGGCCGCTGCAGCACCGGGCAGACCCCGCGCGGCCCCGGGGCAGGGGGAACGGCCGGGCCGCCGCGGGCCGGGGGGTGCTCGGCTCCGCCGGGACCCCGGGCCGGTCGGCAGGTGAGCGGGGCGGCACCGCTGCACCCTCGGTGCGCGGCCGCACCTCCTCCCGCCGCTGACGGGCGAGGGGATCCCGAGGAACGACAGCGCCCAGCGCCCTCCGCGTCCGCGGAGCCCCGGCTGCTCCCCGACCGGGGAGGGGAGGGCAGCATCCAGCAAGCCCTTACACAACAGACGGCTCCCTCAGGGGACCTAGACGGGGCGAGCGTATGTAACTACCCTGCTAAATACCGGGTTAATCTGGTTTTAGAGCCCAACCAGCCCGGCGAGCACCTGCTCCGCTCCCCGCGCCCCCCGCCCCGGCTGCGCCCCTGCCCCGCGCCGCCGCTCGCGCCCCTCCTCAACCAGACCGGCTCCACCCCACACAGCAGGCGGAGAAAAAAAAAAAAAAAAAAAAAAGAAAAGAAAGGAAAGAAAAGAAAAGAAAATCCTTTGTTGTAAGGCTGCAGAACTGCTCAGCTGCCCCGGGACTTACCGCGGGCTTCGCAGCTACAGCAAGAACGTCCGCGCTGCTCCGCGTACTGCACTGCTCGAGTCCGAGTGAAGCTCCAGCACCACCGCCGCGCGTCTTTTATATAGAGCGCAAGCCGGCACGCCATTGGCTGCTATTTATAGCCCATTCATTCCATTGGGCCGCGCCTCGGCGGGCGGGGCGGGCGTTGAGCCGCCGGCCGGGCTCGCGTTTGCCGCCATTTTGCTCGGCGTCGGGTCGGGCGGGTGGGGGTGCGGCGACCCCCCGGGGCTCTGGCGGCGCTGAGGCGGCCCCGGCGCCGTCCGTAAGTGCGAGCGTGAGGGCAGAATCCATGTTGTGTGCCACCGGCCAGCGGGGGCCAGCGCTCACCCACATGGCCGACTGCAGCCTTCACACCTTTGCAAACACCGTGGCCGAGGGTTCAAGCACGGCTGTGATAATGCGCCATCCCACAATAAGGGGTATGTTGTGTGCACACCGGCCGTGCTGTGAGCCTTGTGAGTGACAAGTGGCACCCAGCTGGCAGAAAGCCCTGAGGCGGCTGCGGATGTGGCTCCCAGCCCCCCTCAGCCTGGTTCTGCAGAGGGAGGACCTGCACCTCGCCTCCAGCACCTGCGAAGCCGTGGGCTCGTTCTACAGTTTAATCGGAAAGGAAGTAGGGTGGTTGTGTAAATCACAGTGAATCCTCTGCTCTTGTCATGTGCCAGGAAAAAAAAAAAAAAAAAGTCTTCAGCTTTTATTGAAGAGTGGGTGATTTCCTGCTAAAGATAGGCACAGGAACTCTGGGATCTGGCCCATCTAAAGCTCACCTGAAATTCACGAAAATAGTGACTTCCACTGGTCTTTTTGTAGGAACGAGCAGGTTTGTCCCAAAGCTAAGATGCAGTGAGAATCCTGCTGTTAGGAGAAATAATAATATATTAATGAGTACCTTGATTCGACTTTCACCTAATAGTATCTTTATCTTTCTCTGACGTGGTTCTCACAGCAGAACCCATGTTTATTCTCCTGTCCAAACAGAGTGTACTTATCCACGAGAATGCGGATCTGCGTCCCAGAGTTGCTTTCCTTGACATGAGCTGTGAATGTCAGGAGACATCACCTGAAACTCTTTCCCACCACAATCCTTTCAGCACCACGACCAGTACCCTCACCCTAACAACAAGAAGCATGTGCACTTTACAGAACTGCTTAGGACTTAAAAATTAATAATATACATACAGAGGAAATCATTGCAAAATAAGAAGCCTAGACTGCTTCAAATAAAAATGTGCTGTGTTTGGCTGCCATCCAGATTTCCGAGTTATTCCAGGTCTGGTAGACTGAGATGCTGAGTATACAGATCTCCAGAGAAGCCAAGGGCTCGGCATCTGTGCAAGTCTGGTCTCAGCTTCCGGATCAAAGAACAAATCCTCTCTCTAGGACTCCTCTGCACTTTTAACCTCACAAAATCTCTCCCTACACACTAATAGTTTCACACAATGCTCATGCTTCAGAATAGTGTAAATTGCAAATAATACATGGCTAAACAAGTATTAAATGATTATAAGTGTAATATTGTACCTAGAGTCCTCAATAAATTACAATATAAATGTAATATTACTGGATTACCTCAGCTGCAAACATAATTCTGATTGTGGAGCTTTTTAATGTAAAACACCACTTTTTTTATTTTTAATTTGAAACAGAAATACACTACAACCATTTTCTTACATTACAGCATACTTTTGGGGTGGTGTTCCCCACCAAAAAAAAAAAAAAAGAAAAAAAAGAAAAAAAAGAAAAAAAAAAGCCTGACAGGGTAGGTTTGAAAACCTCCTTTTATCTTATTCCATAATCTATTGCCACACAAACAAAGAAGCAATCAACTGTTCTGTAATTTAATTGTTCAGGAGATTTGTGGAGTCAAGGTCACCTCAAGATCCAAAACCCAAGGATCCATTTCTATTCATTGGATATGCTCCTTCTCTCCCAGTCTTGCAGAACAGGGAATACCAGTCATGGTAAGCAGGTCTCTGTGCCACACTACAGCACTTCCAACACAAACACACACCCATTCTTCGCAGAACCTGGGTGGCATGGAAAGAGAGTCACAAGCATAAAACCATTAAAATATATCCAACTTACATGTTTGATAAACAATGCACCCTCTACCCCCCTTTTCTGACCACTGTCTGAGAAATTTCTAGCATGCAGTAAGTCAGAAGTGGCTGGTTTTTACTCAGACTGCATTTTAAGACTTGCTGAAAGCTGTGTGTAAATTGCATCCTATCTTTGTCACAGCATTCTGTGCCAGCTTCCCTAGTGACTTAATTACAGATGCTGTGCCCTGTGTCAACACTCTTTGATCACCCGCTTTATCTGCCTCATCTGCTGGGAAACACTCACTTTGGATAAGCCTGTATGGCCTGTTAGACTGTGATAAAGGCACCAACACTCACTTTCCATGCTGGGATGGTATCTTAGTGAATACTGATTTATATGCTACATTTCTGTTTGGAAAGGTGGGCTGATTACTCCAGAGATCTTTGCACTGAGCTTTAACAATGAAGAATTAAGGGAAGTTAATCATGGGCCACGCAGCTAACTTCCTAAGAGGCTTAATTATAAATGTTGTGTGGTGTACAAGTGCAAGAGGAGATGGGTGTTAGCTAGTGAATCTGTCTTCTGAAATTACTTGTGTGAACGTAATATGAACCTGAAGAATTAGGGGATAAACATCATCTTGGAAACACAGAAGAATATTCCAAATTAGGAAACAGCAAGAGACAGCGGTTTGCTGTGAACAACTGAATTGTTTCCAATCCCTAATCTACAACTAAACACCACTTGAAAATTAAACATAACACTCATGTACCAGTAGATTAAATAAATTAGCCATAGCTGCATCTGCTTAACTTGTCAAATGAAACTTCTCTTCCCATTTATCACTTAAAATATATTTGCTTAGTTATTATCCTTGGTGTATTTTTTTCTCACTGCTTAGGCAGTCTGTTGAAAATTACTGATTGTTTCCAGTGAGCTGAGTGCCTGTGGAAATGAGGAGTTGCTGAGTGTCTCAATCTTGCACACAGTCAGGCCCACAGTGATCTGAACATCATGGGAAAGAAAGGACATGAGAACATAAACAATGACAAATATAACCAATGACACTAAAAATGACAGAAAATTAAACAAAGTGGGTGCAAATATAAAGGCACAGTAGAGCCATGATTGCCAGTCAGAAAAACAGCTGAGTAGGAGTCTGCAGTTTAAGAAACCTCTGAAACTGCATACATTATGTTTAGATTAGATGGAGGAGAGTTTCATAACTAACAAGACTACTGCAATTATGCTATGGGCAGGTCAACACCATAACAAAAAATATGTTTTCACTGAAGGTAATTGGAAAAAAATCCCTTATACTTGGTGGAACCACATTAATTTTAAAAAATCACAGATTATCATCTAAACAGCTCTCCATTACTGTGTTTGTGATTGTGAAAGGATGACTTTTTCTCCATGATTGTGTATTACAGGTTACTGGTGAATGCAGCACAGTACAGAGCGTTATCTGATTTAGCCGGGAACACTACCTGCACGTCCAGGGTGATTCACATGCTCCCTGCTATGCCCATACCGCTCCCATGCCAGGTGGCCTGGGTTTGTTGTGAGCAGAAGATGAGGTGATATTCTCCTCCTTTGCTCCTCCTTGCCTCCTGACTACAGCCCCCGTACCACCAGGGCAGGCAGGGCTCTCCACATCACTCCAATCCTAAACACGAGACAGAAGTAGGAGTTAGTACCATGCTGTTAGGGGGTTAGATAACAATTCTGCTGCTTCTGAGCCCACAGTGTGGTTTCTCCTGCAGCCTTATGAAACCCCTGTAGAAGAGTTTGGTTGGCCTCGAGCTGCCTTTCCCCGAGGCTGCCTTGGGGGAAGGGCACATGGAACTTTCTGGAAGCTGCCTGCCTGGGCCCTGGAGGCAAGGCCCAGGTGTGCCAATGGCAAAGGCAGAGTCATTCCCTGGGGAAGGGGCTTCAGCTCTGCTGGAGGTGGCCCTTGAAACACCCCACACATTCAATGGGTGATGAAAGCCAAGTTCCCACTGGGGCTATTAGTCCCCATCGCAGCTTTTCACAGTGACCCACTGGGACTCTTCAAGTTCCACTGACAGGGCAGGTGCCCGAAGCAGGAGCACCCCGCTGGAATGCCTGGGGGGCTGCTGAGGGTGGTCAGTGACCGTCCCCACTCCTCAGGACCCAGCAAGGAGCGCTGAGAGGACGGGGCAGGGGCGGTCAGCAGGGGACTGCGGGGGACAGGCATCTCCATGGGGCTGAGGGGACGGGTGTGCTGAGGGGGATGGACACTTCGATGGGACTGTGGGCATGAGGGGCTGAAGGGAACGGGAGCCTCAGCAGGTCTGCAGGCACTACGTCTGACCGCGCCGGACACAGTCGGCAGCGACTCCCCGGCTCCAGGCAGGGCTGGCGGGGGCGGAGGCGGCGGGAGCGTCAGCAGCCTGCGACCGGGGCGGAAGGAGGCGCTGGGCGGGCTCCGCGTGTGAGGAGAGCCGCGCCGGGCCGGGCCGGGCCGGGCCTGGGGAGGTAACGGCTCGGGGCATGGGGAGAGCCGGCAGCAGCCGGGGGGACGCGGGGCATTGGGGGAGGGCATTCCTCCCCCGCAGAGCCGGCGCCCGGGGCCGGTACGGGTTAACTGCTGCTCTCCCGCAGGCGAATCCCGCCTCTCACCCTTTCCCTGTCCAGTCCGTACTTCTCACCTGCCCGCAGCTGAGGTTCCCCGGTCCGCTGGGACGGGCTGGTATCAGCGCTGCTGGGGTGCAGGAGCCGCATTGCCGCCCTCGGGATACGGAAGGGGGCTGAGGCGGGCCCTGGCACCCGCGTTACCTCTGAGCGAGGGCAGCGAGCGACTCCCCAGCCTGCGTGTGCCTGGGCGGCGAGGCGGCTGTGCCGGCCTCGCCTGCGGGAGGTTCCCCTGCCCCCGTGCCAAACAGCCAGGCTTCAGGAGGGAGAAGGGGCAGCCTGCCAGGTCCCTGTGGGAGATGATCAGGGGAGAGAGATGTGTGCCTGGGTTGTGATTGAAGGGAACACAGAATCATGTTAGTGGTTGTATTTGTGAAGCTGCGAGGGATCGCCTGGGGCGTTGTGTTTAGGTAGCTGCAGCCATGGCAAACCCACAGAAAAGTCCTGACCCCGTGTCAGGGGGCACCGCCTCAGTTTCCCCCCACTGCCATCCCCCCACACCGTGTGGCAGCTGCGGTGCTGCCCCGATCCCCTGCGTGCTGCCCGGGGAGAAGTGTAACTGCGGGAGCCTCTGCACTGCCAGGGAATGGAAATACGGCAAGTGACTGTCGCTCACTGTGCTCCTTGACAAGGGGGCGAGGCAAAGAACCCTCTAAAATTCCTCACAGACGCCAGTTATACCCCAAGTGTATGAATATAATGTGCCGCGTGAAGTCTGAGCTTGAGAGAGAAGGGTCACTTGGGATGTCCGCATGCACTGACATGGATGGACTTGCTGGACTTGAGGATCTCAAAGGTCCCTTCCAGCCTTGATGATTCTGTGATTCACTGCTGTGACAAGTAGCTGTGGTGAGTGTAGTGACTCAAAGGAAGGCCAGGAAGCTGGGAGCCGGTTGGTGTAATCAAAGGGAGAAGAATTCACTCAGTGTTCCTGCAGGCTTGCTGCAGGAATGTTCTTTTGCACATGGGTGTAACTGCAGTAAATACTGTGGAAGAAATGGATTCCATTTGAGGTCCTTTCAAGTGACGTTTGTGAGAGGTGAAAACTGCACTGCATAAATAATACCTGGAATGAGAACAATAAGTGTCATTTACGAAAGATTAAGACATGAACATAATCATAAGGTGCAAGCTATAAAACACAGCATTTGTTCTATCTCACAAAGTCCTTTATGTATACATTTCTGCATTCATGGGATGCCCTTCTGACTATTTCACCATATGTCCAGACAAGTCTCTTCTGCCTTGGCATCTGAACACCTTACGCAATAAGCATGTCATAAGCTTTGGGAGTTTCGGCCACAAGCACATCTGTTTATCAGCCTCAGTGATTGCAGTAGAAAAATTATAAACTTGCTGCTTAACAGCAAATTGAGCTACATGGAGTTCTGGTCAACAAAACCAGACTACAATTTGAGAACTGAAGTTTTTTCATTAAAATGGTGAAGCAGGACCAGACTGTTAAACATTCGACACAAAAGCGCTGGAGTTCAATAATAATTCTGAAACAAAAAGTAACACTGCTTTTGATTCTGCCAGGGATGGTGTATAAGACATCTGACTTTCAAAGCCTTCTGCCATAGGCTGTAATTGCTAACTTTGGGATCCCTTTTACTTCATTAAACAATTCTTGCATGAACTGATCAACCTGCAGCTTAGACAGTTAGCTGCTTTATGTGAAAGGCAATGTCAGGTTTCGTTGCAAGCTGCCTTCTGATTTCTAGATTGTCTTCTCAAAGCCATCAAAATTTAATTGTAATTCTCTAAAACAGCCCTGAGACTGTAGGGCTGAAGTGATTCAACTGTTGGCATTAGCTTGCAAATGGCTGTTTACATTTAGCTGTAGCAGAGATCACTTCCCAGACAATTACTTTGCTCCCCCAATGGCAAATTAAAGGCCACAATATTATTTTTTTTCCATGTAGTTAGTCAAGTTTATGCATAAATTAATGCCCTTAGCCTATCTCTAAACGTTTATTTGGAAAACTTTCAAGTATACTTTTGTTAGTGGTCCTAATAGCTGGTGGTTGAGGTCCAGGCAAGTAGCAGAATGTGTTTGTGTTGTAAATCACCAAGAAATAAGCAAAACTATGGGAATGGAAGTTGCTACTTAGTAACATGCTCTGAGTGCTCATGAACTGTAATTGAACAGGGTGCTGAAATTGGTACTAACCTGCAGTAGCATTGTGGAGCAGGCTGAGTAAATTATAATGTATTTCTCCATTTTTCTTTAAGTGGTACCATAAACAAAGAAAAATACTTGTTATATTCAGATCTGTGGGATCCTTCCATTGATTGTAATTGGATCAAGAGTACAGCGGAGGGCAGGTCCCTGAACTTCCTGGAGCTCTCTTGCTAATGTCTTATTTGCACAGTGTGGTTTTGTTCTGTATTGGAGAAAATAAAATTACTTGGTTTTATGTCTATAGGTTGAGCTCCATCGTGGTCCTGTGAAACTCCTGACATATTTATTCTTCTCTAGGTGACAATCATCAGCCAGCTGCAAGACTGTCACCATGAGTTTTGTTGAATATGGAGATACGATAAAGGATGGTGACACAGCTATTGTGTTCCTGGGCCACGAGTCCATGTTTCCTGTCAAAGTCCAGCATGGCACTGTAACACAGACTAAGTATGGGGTCATCAGGCATTCCACAGACCTCATAGGCAAGAAGTATGGCTCCAAAGTGACCTGCAGTAAAGGAGGATGGGTGTTCATTCTTCATCCAACTCCAGAACTGTGGACCATGAATCTCCCGCACAGGACACAGATTCTGTATTCCACTGACATCTCTATAATCACCATGATGTTGGAACTGAAGCCAGGCTCCATAGTGTGTGAATCAGGTAATAATTACTATGTTGAAATCCTTTCTTAGGAGCTAACACCAACACTTTCATGAACAAAACAGGGTTTTCCTTATATTTTGCAAAAAATTGCACTTTTTTCCACTGTGATACAATTTTCCCTGCCCACATGTTGAAGAATTCTTTTTCACGTGCACATTATCAGCTGCTGTTTCTTCAAAAATTGATGGTACCTCGATGTGCAGCCTCATGTATGTGGGTATACCTCTGAACATGTGTTTGGTTAATTCATCTTCTTAGAACAAATATGTAAACATTCTCATTTCACTTTTCTAAAACTGTTGATAACTACTTAAAAGTGTTTCTAAATGCATGATTTGAATCAAGCTTCAGGCTTTGAATTTGCCGTTTCAGAGGATGTATTTGAGATAACCTGGTGAAAGACACTCTGGTGATAGGGTGTTGAACTAATAAGAGAAATAAATTGGCAGTATTTAGATATGGTACCATGTAAGTACATAAATTTCATTCTTTTCCCAAGTGTAATCTACTTGTAGCACCACAACCTCATGCAAAATCACTGGTAAAATACAATGGATGATGTGTTCATCACAGGGCTGTGTTTTGTTTCTAAACTTGGTTTAATTTATTACAGCTTTCATGAAGGAGTGAAAATTGACATGTTTTCTTGGTTACATAGAGTTTATAATAATGTCTTCATAACTTTATTACTACAGGCAGTATGAGGCTTGCTTGATTTGAGTGAATTTCTGTAGTTTGGAGAAATAGGAACTGTAGTTTGTCCTTGTTTTTTCCTTGTTTGAGCATTTTTATGGAGCAGTTTCATACACTTCCCTCTCAAGCATAGGTATGGCAAAGGATCAGCATGACAGGACTGTGATGCACTGTGCTTTCTTGTGTTTACCATTTCCTGTTCCCACTCATGCATAATTTTGGGCAGCTTTTCAGGCATAATGACCACTTTCCAACACATGAAATACCACTTATGTCTGCATCCACTTTCACCTGTTAAGAACCAGGCAGTGCATTGAGCTGGTTGCTGTACAACAGTACTTGAAGCAGGCAAGGCCCTGTGCAGAAGCCTCTGATACTGTGAAAATAGTTGGGTCCTATGAGTTTGTAATTCGGTTTGTAGGATGATCAGACGTTTTTAGTTTTGTCATGGGAAGTTGCTGTATTCATCAGCTCTTCCCCTCCCTACTATGTTTAGACAGGATGGGAAAAATAAACAACAAATTATTTGCCAGGGGGGAGATTTGAATTTCTCCTATCTCACTCAGGGTAGTCAAATGTACAGAGCTGTGCATAAAATATTTTCAATAATGTCAAAGGTGCCTAGAGAGGATGAAAATGTTCAATATCTTGCTTATCTAAATAGCTAAGAAATTGAAACACTTGATTTCCAAAAATGTTGTGATTCAAAAGTCATAGCCACAAACAATCCTTTTTTCTGAGGGGAAACTGTCCCCAGCTTTATTTTAATGCCTGAACTGCCAGTGTATTGCAACTTCAGCTTTCCAGACAAAGTGAACAGTTTTACTGCTGTAGTTATGCTTGTATTGCTTGCAAGGTTCACTGTTCACAAAGAAAAGAAAGAAGAAAGAGTGCTGCAACTAATCTGTCTAGCTAACCTGGAAGCAAGAGACCTTACTGCAGATTTACTTTGAATTAAAAACTTCACCGTTATTGACAGCTGGAGTCTCGGGTGTGGTGATGTAGCGTGCTTTGGTGGCATCCTAAATTCAAGGGTTTTTGGTGATCCAAAATTATTAGCTCTCAATTAACCTTGTGTGGGCTAGACAGAGCCAGCCCAATGGTGATGAGTAGAAACAAGACAGGAAATTGGTCTAGTAAGACACTTGAGTCTGCTTCCTGCTGGTGCTGGGTTTAGGTGTATTTTGAGCAGTAATTAGCACAGAGGTCTGTCTTTTTTATTATTTGAATTGATGTAGATAGTTGCTGTATGGACTAGCTAAGTGGGCTCTGTGATAGAAGCTGGGCTCTTTTCCTCTTTTCTTACTAACTCGACTGTGGAAGTGTGTCCTGTATTTAGCCATTGTAAGCAAGCAGAATTTTGAATTAGTCTCCACAACTGGGAGAAGAAATGATTGAAAAAGTAAGATGAAACACCCTCTGTGTCATGTTGAAATGCTGTGAATATAAATGTTCTTCTGCATGTGATTATAAAAATGGAATAGAACAACCAGAAGGCTCAATTTTATGTCACTTTAATTATATAGTTAAAATTGATTAGTCATGATTTGTCCTAAAAGATACAAACATGTTAATGCAGTTTTTACTATTTTTAATAATCTTTAATAAACACATAAAGAGCAAGCTTGTCAGCAGTACATGCATAATTAAAATAACCCCAGCATTCTCTGTTGAGGAGGCTATAAGGAGACTCTTCATCTGCCTGATGTTTCATGACAGAGGTGTAGGAATATGATCCTTTTTCTGTCTTCTGCTAATTTCTAATTTATGAGGGTATGTTCAGTTTTAAAACAATTAGTACTGTTACTAGAGCTAAGGTCTTTTAAAAATATTGGTCCCAGCTGTGAGGAATTCCCCACTTGGATACAGTTTTTAACAGCCCCATCTTTCCAGAATTATGATACTCCAAATAGCTGCTTAAATACCTGCTGTGAGTGGCCCAATAGTATGAAAGTTTCATTCTTGTCAGGTAACTCTAACAATCCCATTTGTGTTCATTGCATGTGCAGCAATGCCTAGATAAAGGAAAAGGCTTAATCTTTCTCTTTTGTCTCACCCCACTCTCCAAATCTAACCTTGATGTCAACTTCCTGGGCTAAGCTCCCTGTAGGATAACAATTCCATTTGACAACTGATTTTGAGGGGTTTACATTTATTTTTAATACTATACTGGAGCCAATATGAAACATTTCAATTATTTTTTCCAAACAAAAGTCCCTTCTTTCCAGTCCCCACACATCAAGGTTTTTTTACTGTCCTCTCTCCATGGTGAGATGTAGAAGAGTGTCTGTCCTAATAGTGCAGCATGTGAAACCTCATTTAATCTGATAAACCTCAGAAATATTTTGGCTTCGATGGAGCATAGTATTTAGAGAAAACGTAATTTAGCCGAAAGTACTTTAACCACCATCCCAGTGATCCTTCAGCATTCACAAAATCAGACTCACATGAGCAAAAATGTTGATTGGATTTTTTGTTTCCCTTCAGCTAAATCCCAAATTAAAAATTGCTAAACCCTATTCATTGCCACACAGCAATGGGTTTCCGAGCTCATGGACTGGATTTTTGAAGGCTGAGAGCCTTGTTCTGGGTCCTCGTGGTTTCTCAGAGAGGGAGTAACAGGAGCTGCCACCCAGCCTTACACTAGAGCTTCTCAAAAACAATTATGAAATTTTCAAACTCACAGCCCGGGTATAGATTTTGTTAAAGAGTACACTCATGAAAAATTAATGAGGACTTAATGATTAATGGATACTTAATAAATGATTAAGAGTTTATTGTGAAGTCCCAGCAAGTCAGCTGGATGCCTGTGACTCTTCTGAAGTGCTTACAGACTTTGACAAATACTGCTCGTGTCTTTACTATTTCTGCGTCTTAAGTATATGTAAATTGTTTGCAGCTCTGTTTTAAGTGTAAAGTACAGACCAAAGTTCAGAAGTATTAATTTGATTCTGGAATGTGCCCAAACTAATTATGTCTTTGTTTTATAATGTCTCCCGTATCTGCCTCTTAGCAGCTGTTCAGGTTAGAGTGAGAGAAGAATTAGAAAACCTGATCCTCGTCTAGCACCTCTTGAAGTATTAGAAAGGCCTCATCAGTACCAGTGTCACAAACCACAATATTCTCTTGCCACACCAAAGCACTGAACTGCTGCTGGGGCCCCCAACAGAGGGGCAGTAAGAAAGATGTGCATCTATTGGAGCATGTCCAGAGGAGGTCAGAAGGTGATCAGGGGGCTGGAGCACTTTGCCTGTGGAGACAGGCTGAGAGAGCTGGGGTTGTTCAGCCTGGAGAAGAGGAGGCTCCAGGGAGATCTTATAGCACCTTCCACTACCTAAAGGGGCTGCAAGAAAGCTGGGGAGAGGGATTTTTACAAGGGCATGGAGTGATAGGACAGGGGGTAATAGGTTTAAACTAAAAGAGAGTAGGTTTAGATTAAATATTAGGAAGAAACCCATTACTGTGAGAGTCCTGAGGCCCTGGCACAGGTTGTCCAGAGAAGCTGTGGATGCCCCATCCCTGGAGATGTTGAAGCCCAGACTGGATGGGGCTTTGAGCAACCTGGTCTAGTGGAAAGGTGTCCCTGCCCCAGACAGGTGGGTTAGAACTAGGAAATCTTTAAGACGCCTTTCAATCCAAATAATTGTGTGTGCCTGTGGTGATTCTATGAACCAAACCTCTGACCACGAGGCATCACTGTAATGTATTCAGACTTGTGGCTGTCATGCAGCTGATGAGGAATGCTGTTCATACCCTAAAGCGTTTGTTTCCAGACCTTCTGGACTCACTTTGATCTTGTAATTTCATCTGACCACCAAGCACACTTCTCATGCAGCTCTGAACCTAATCATATTCTTAACCATATTATGTCCATTCTGTAGAAGATTCCTCCCTAAAAAATTCAGACTTTCAAATCTATAAGGAAAATTTGAATCTCTAAGGAAAAATTAGTTCTTCACATTCTTTTGTAGGCAGTGCCAACCTTCAAAACCTCCCTACTATCCTTCCCTCAGCTCCTCAGTCTGGTCAGTGAGCAGTGGCCCTCTCTGACCTCCAGCCTGTTGCCTAAAATGCCTGCTTCAGCATGGTGTCCATGACAGATAGGCAGGAAAGGAGCTAATCTTCTGTAAAGGGACCTTCTTGACTGTAAAGTGAACTTCTTGATTATCTGTTTTTTCTTTCAGCCATCAGTTCATCTCCTTGAAATCTCTCCCTCCTTCTTCCTTGTCTCTGTCCTTGCTTTTCCTGTGTCTTACCTCTGCCACTGTGATTTGTGCCCTTGACTATTTTCCCACTAAGATATTTGGGATAATTTCCATCAAATGCTTAATATCTTTTCATATATTCATTAAAAGTCTTTACACAAACTTGTCATGTACAGTGAGCAGTCTTTGTCTGTTCAGTGTTTCTTGACATTTTAGCTGTGGAGTTGTTAGCCCTGTCTCAAGATTAATTTTCCTGTGGTTTTGAGGCTCCTTCCGTTCTCATGGCTGACTCATGACCTATCTTACTATTTGCTAGGGCTAAGTGGCGTAGCTAGGAGACAAATAGAGCAACACTGTCATTGTTTTGTGGTATTTTCTCATTTCAGAATATCTTAGGTGGCCAAATTTTGCATCAGTAGCTTAAGTTCTACTAAAATGTTACTAGATATTTTAGAGACCCAGTATTAAATAACACTCTGCATACTTTTCTCTTTTCCTGTATCCAAGCCATATGAACCTTTTTATGCACTTAAGAGCTTATTCAGCTTTTTTCCAAAATGCTTTTGCTTACACACAGCTGTAAACATCTACAGATCCTAAATAACAATTTGTAGCTTCTTTTTTAAAAGGAAGCACCACGATGAGAAATTTCTAGAGAAGACAAGCCAAGCCTGCAAAGAGAAAACGTAGTGGAACACAGAATCAGGTCACTTATATTTATGGCATGGGTATGATTCCAGGAGATTAGACAAATATCCTTTGCAATAAGGAAACCAGACTAAACAGAAAACAGTAAAATGTACTTTTTATTCTATATCAGCTAAGTGTTGTGCTCGATGCCCTGGTGACACTCAGTCTTGGCAGTATTCTGGGCTGAAATAGTGTGCTTTATTTTCTAACAGCTCAGATATTGTCCACTGCAACTTTTGAGAAGGTGAGAAATTATTTTAACATGTTTCAGGACATTGTTTCAGGATGACTGAGGTGTGTAAAGGCTTCTCTGTGGACAACCTGTCACTTGAATAAGCAGAGAGTGAGAAGAACAGATCTGTTTGAGGTCAGGGCAATCGAGAAGTTCATCTGATCAATGCTTCCTTATCTGCAAATCAGAAGGCAGTATCAGTAGGTGCTGAGCTATGGTGTTTCATATAGGTTTCCACTAGTTAGGACTGAAATCCTAAAACTGCAGTGTTCTCCTTGTTTTGGGAGAGGGGCAGAAACACTCCCCTAGAGTTTAAATCTATCAGTTTAAATGTATCATGTGCTTCAGCCCGAGAAGAACGAAAGGATACTGCTTCAATGTGCAGGGCCATTAGCCACCTAACTCGTGGGTGTAACACAGGAGCTTAATTCCTGCCTTTGGGCTGGAGCCCATTCCCAGTTTGGGCTGTGCTGATCCCCTGCACAGTGCTACTTCCTCAGATGTTGAGCTTTGAGTGTGGCATATTGGGGCCCCTGCGGTGCCTCATTAAATGCCTGCAATGCAGATGTCTGCTTTTTGACTAAGATGTTTGAGATCACAGACTAGTCAATGTAAAAGAGCATCACATTTTCTAAATGACAGTTGGCAATGACATAAGTGCTCACCTAAGTGAGCTCTAAAGCAGCAGCTGTGCTGTTAAGGTTGTCTTCAGTGCAGTTTGAATTGTTGTTTTACCTCTGTTCTGTAGAGTCCGTTCATGATTAATGCACGATAGTTAAGTGGGCATTGTCCTGTGGTAGAGAGCATACAGTTTCTGAGGCTATTTATAGTGCATGCTGTCAGAAAGGGAGCATCCTGGTGTAAAAATTATAAATTAGTTGTTCTAGTTGTCTTACCTTCTGCCTTCTAGGTCATATCAGGAACACAGACATCTCACTGCACCTCCATGAGAAAGAAAATCCTCTGAAGTTCTTCCAGTTCTTATCTTGCCTCTTCTGATCAAAATAGTAATTTTTGAGTATCCAGTTTTTTTGTTTCATTTGTATACAGGTAATTCAGGTGTGTTGTTTCTGGTTTGGTAGCATTCTAGTACATGTCTGCAGTAGTGCTCCTCATGTTTTGCTGCTGTCCTGGCTGTTCATGCTAAGGATACCTTTTATTTCCCAAGAAAACCTGTACCTGTACTTACTCCATACTGATGTTTAAGACTCTTTGAATCATATTTTTCTCTTTTTTCGGTAGCAATTTTGAAATAAGGACAAAGAGAAATTAAGAAGGTGACAGGAGGACAGAAATGTTGAATGTTGCAGATTTGCAGGGAAGGAGGTGAATATAAACATTAATTTCCCCTTCAAAAACATCACAAAAACATAGGGTTGCACCCCTGCCTTGTGTAGACAGTGCTGATTGGGCTTTAGGGCTTGTGGCAGGTATGGACTCATGCCAGACTCTCATATTAATGGATCACATCAAATGTGCTGATCTATCGGGCACATGAGAGTTAAGGGTCATCATCATGTCACACGTCTGGGTTCAGAATACATTTTCAAGGGGAGATTTTACAATGGTGGGTGATTCATAACCATCCTGTTCCTTGTTTCCTGCAGTTTTGAGACTGTTGTCACGGAGAAGTCAGGCAGCATCTTCAGAAATACTCCCATTATTAGTATTAATGTGATAGAATTTGATATGTTAAAATGTGATACATATGTATTGTTCTCATGTTTGTGGCAGCCAGTCAACAATAAATAATTCCTGGCAGCCTCGTTTAACAAAAGCTCTGTCTGTAATACGCCTGCAAGTGGTGACTTCCAACATCCTGATTTTAGTTCAGGGTTTGGCTTGGAGTGTTTGTGAATAAAAGAATATCAGAAAAGAAGCCAAAAAATCTTAATGGGTTTTCCTATGGAGGAGACAAATGGTATCTTCTGGGGTGTTTTTAAGAGCAGATTTAAAGGGAGAGTGATTAAAAATGTAAAAGAATATGAACAAGGAAACTGGATACATGTACAAGCTGCCTCCCTCTTCTGCTTACAGCCCAGCTGTGCTGACAGGCCTCCTGTTCACTCCTTTAGATGCAGAAAGTGTGCAGCACTACACATTTGAGAGGTAAAATAATTAAATTCCCTCATTTTACAATAGTTCTCAGTTGTGTAATTCTCCCTTTTGGCATGAAATGTCAAGGCAGAGTTTCAGTCTTGAGCATCCTGTGAGCAATGGTTCCCTGCTTTGTCATTAAAAACGTATCAGTGGAATACTATTTCTTTGCTATGCACATATATCAATTGAGTTTTCACAACCACATGGCTGCTGGGCTGCTATTAGTCCTTTGACCAGGGAAGATTTCATTTTGACATTTAGATCTTTCAAGTGCTGTGACAGGGTAGTTTTTGATGTATGCACATGTAGGTATATTCTGTTTTTTCTTTGTTTTATTTTAATACTACCTTGAATGCCTGTATTTTCACTTTATTGAATACATGTGTGTAAAAGTTTCTCTCTTCTCTTGGACCTCTCTGACGCCAGTGCTAAAATCTCTAGGTCCTCTCCTCCCCTCTAATGTGCCCTGCTGAAGCTGTGGGGGTGCCAGTCTGCCTGCTGGGGTCAGAGCCCTCTCAGAGGGAAGCAGAGGAGCAGTGCCGACTCCGCGCTGCAGCCGCTTGATCCGGTGGCAAACACGGGCCCTGAGCTCTGTTTACAGTCTGAATGTCTCCCTTTTCAGAGCTGTCAGATTAAATACAGTGCCACGACAGTGTTCCTCCCCTTATGTGGCCAGAGGGCAACAACCTGGGATCTGCCCGTGAACTCGGACTTCCTGTATGATTATGGAAAGTACTGCGCCAATTAAGCGGCTGTACCAGCCCCTGTGCCCCCTAATTAATTTCCCTTCTGCTTGTTTCTGAGCTGCTGTACTACAGATCCTGTCCTTTATAAGTTTTTTAAGGCTTACGTTAGCTGAAAAAACTTGCCTCAGGCTGAATAGTCATTGAAAATAGCTAGAAATAGATTTTATTTCTACAGGAGAAATGTGTTCCAAGCACAGAATGATGAATCAATAAACACAGATAATTTGGGGTTGCTGGGGGGGTTGAATTTGGGGGTTACTCTGTTAAATGCCACTTGAGTGAGTAATTTGGAACAGGAATTGGTATATGGGTGTTTCCTTCAGTGAAAATCTTTGTTATCAGTCATTCATCTATTTAATATGCCAGTGGATCATTTAAAGTAAGTTTCCTAAATTATCAAACTAAAACAAGGAAAAAAATCTTTGTCTTGTCAGTCCCTGTTTCTTTGTGGTAATTGTAGTTACCTACAATATTGTGATAGATTCTGTTAGACTGTGTTAAGCTTGTGTGGGGGTGTATGTGTGTAAGAGACCTGTGAAAACAGGTGTTTAATCAGTGTGGCTGCAAGGAGCCAAGAGGCCTTAGTTTTGGGTAATTCCAGTGGGAGTTGAAGATGTCTCTTAAGAGATCTGTGCAAAGCAAACTGTATCCTGACAGCCATTTGTTTGCGTGGATATTAATAGGATTTTCAAGCACGGACCCATGCCAACATATTTTCTTTGTTTAGTGAAGTATAAGGGTTTGAAAATCCGTTAAAATTTGCCGTAATCTCTTTTCACCCTAGAAGAGTCTGACACTTTGAAAAAAACCTCTCCAGTTAATTTCCCCTGGATTTTTCCTATTGCATTTACTTCCTCATGTTCTCTAGTAGCAGTTGTTAGAGCTACAGCTGACCCTTGGCATTAGTTTCCTACTCCAGGGAGATAGGACAGATCCTGGGTTTGCCAGATTTTTTAATGAATGCTTTCAGGACCCGGAAGACTGTTTCCTAGGTCACCTAGTCCCTCTCTCCTTGTAAAGGAAGGACTGTTCTCTTTCAGGAGCTGAACCAGTGGTTTGTGTTCATTTTGAGTTTTGTTTCCGAACAGGAAGACTAATGGAGAAGACTTTTGTTCTGATGTTTGGCACTGACAAACTGAATTTCATGAGTTGTTTGTCTTTCCTAGGTACAGGCAGTGGGTCCCTCTCCCATGCTCTCATCCGGACAGTGGCTCCCACTGGGCACCTGTACACAGTGGAGTTCCACCAACAAAGGGCCGAGAAGGCGCGGGAGGAGTTTCGGGAGCACGGGGTGGAGCACCTGGTCACTGTGACCAACCAGGATGTCTGCAAAAATGGCTTTGGGGTCTCAAACATTGCAGATGCCGTGTTCCTAGATATTCCATCTCCATGGGAAGCCATAGGACATGCAAAGTCAGCATTAAAAGCTGAAGGTAACTGCACTTTTCTCTTTCTGTTCAGGAAGCATTTTGCACACATCTCTGCCTTTGAGCCATATGCTAGATATGCTCCCTTCCTTTGTGTGATCACTGTTCTCAAATGTCAGTCTCCAGGCATTTCTAAGGCTGTAAAACCTTCAAAAAGTGTCTTCAATTTACAGTGGAAGATTTGAAAGGAGAAGTACAATTTTTTTCATACAGGCCCGTGCGAGCTGCTACAATTAGCATGGGCAGTTTATAAAAACTCCTTTGAACCTTTCTCAAGTGCATTTTGCAAGATCTGGGGTGTGTGGGAAGCAGAAGTAACAATAAATGCTGAAAGCAAATTTCTTTGGCAATTCAGTAGAAAGGTGTTTGTATAAAAGGTGTTCAGCCTCAGTTCACATCAATCATTGTAGATTTATACCTATTTAACAGAGCAGCCCAACAGTAATGTTAAAAAAATGTGGTTAAATATGGTTAAATATAGTTATGTGGTTAAATGTGGTTAAATATGCTTTCCAGTTTATGTCCTAAATCTTTGTGGTTGGAGCTAGTGAGAAGTTTGCCATTGGATGCAGTGGGAATGGAATATAAAGGATGTTCTAGCTTATGCCAGTTACTCTGGGAGTATGACAGCAAGTGAGAATTGCACTTGAGGTTTTGCACAGATTTCATCACTTTATGATACCTCTTTTCCCTATTGAAAAATAAGCTTTAGTGAATAAATAATTCTTTTATCCTGGAATAAGCTTTCCTCTAATTAATGTCATAATAGTGTGGATCTGAATTAACTTTTGATAAATTGCTTCTATCTACAAAAGTGATTTTTCTAATCAAGAGAGCATGGAATGCTGAACAGTGTCCATGCCGGGACATGGGTTTTAAAAAACTTGGTTACGTGCCAGGGCCCAGTTTTTTGTTAAAATATATAATCACAGGCTGGACTTCAAGTGAATTGCTAAGTCTTCTTGAAATCACAGGATTTAAGCTTGTTCTTAAAGGTCACTGAATGTGCACTGCCTTGCTGAGTCAGGGCCAGCCCCGCTGTTAGGCTGCCTCAGCTACTACTGAAAATTTTCTAGAAAGCTTTGTGATAACCACGTAACACACTTCCTTTAAAAAGTGAATAAAGTGAGCCTTGTTAGCACTCTGTACCTGCAATGGTTACAGCTCAATTTGTAGCAGCTTTCCAGTGTGTCCTGGGGGGGAGGGGGGGAAATCACTGCACTGTACGATGCCCTTCCCATGCTCAAATTATCTAATCTAGTGAGCACAACACTCAGCTGACTTCCCAGCTTAGAAGGCGCTGCATTGCGCAGTCCAATTTGAATTATTTAAGTGGTGCATGCTTAGAATACTAAGCAGGGCTGCTTGAACAGTTCCAAGTTTTGGATCCTTGTCTCACTCCAGCATTTGAAATCCTAGAAAATGTATTATAGTCCCAAACCGGCCATACCATCTGGCTACACTTTTCTGTGCTATGCTACAAGGTTACATCTGCTTAGGCAATATAAATAAGACTTCAAAACCCCACATTCTGTGTTTGTGAAGTGGCATCATTCACTTTATGACCCACTCAAAACTGATCCTTGCTGCAGTTTTTGCTGCAACCAGCCTCCCATGTCTGAGATCTGGTACTGGTCTTCTAAGGCTTTACTCTTGGACAACTTGGTACCTGACTGATTGAGGGTATTTTTAAAATTTTGCTATTTGGCATATAAACAAAAACTGGTTTTCATATAAAATGTAATCGGTTGTTGTAGTGATATGTAAAAACACACTTTTCTGTTTTATTCTGAGTCATGTGGGTAGTTTTGATGTGGTTTTTTTACTGCTGTTAAATCTAAAATATGGCAGGAGGTTATCTGAACTGTTTCCCTTTCCCTACTGCAGACAGATAATTTAATAGTGCTCCTTTGTTTTGTTTTCAAAGAGTTAAAACTCTTCTGCAGTACAGCCTGTGCACATTCTGCTGTCATTCAACCCTGTTCCAAGGGTTCCTGTAGTGATAAAGCATCACTGCAGGAAATTAGTAGTTCCACTCTCTTCTGTCCATGCCCTCTCTCTCAGATCTGGACTGGGTCACATTTGAACCATTCACACTGTGGGTTACCATGCAAATATAACAACTATACTGCCAGGTAGTGGTAATTTAGTCCCCAAGGTCTTAAGGTATTTTGAATTAAATGAGAACTAAACAAATTCAATATATAGCATTAGCTACTCTCTTCCTTAAAATCTCAATACTCGTGATAGAGAGTTCAGCTGAGGCAGTATGGGAGAGTTCTCAACCTTAACAAAATCTTATCAGATCAGTGTTTTCTCTTCTACTTCAGCTCAAGGTCCTGAATAGTTGCAGCTCTTAGGAGGCTGAGTGTTAATGATCCTCTTTACAGAGTACAATTATCACTCAAGTTATGCCTTGCAGTATGCTGTAAATGCACTACTTAGAGCAGCTCTGCCTCCCATTTAAAGCACTGCCAACATCCAAAGAGCTGAAAGAGTAAAATGGCACAGTAGGTTTGTGCCGAGAAGATTCTTGTTCTCTGGTGATGCTCTCGGCCGACGTTTAGGTTTGCATCTCAGCTGCATCCTTTTGTGCTGATGTCACCAGTCACACTTCCAGCAGAAACGCTGCTTGTAGTATCTCTGAGGCACTGCTGCACTGCAGAACTTCCTTTCATTTACAGACCTGCACTGTTTTTCTTCTGCAGCATCTGCTGATTAATGCTTTTCTGTAGTCATAGCTGCTGTTCCCAATATCTGATCGTGGTGGTTTTTGCAAAGTTGACGTTAACTCCTTCTGGCTAAATTTTTAAAAATTAGGAAAATGACAAAATTGTGAGGTAACAAAAATATCCTCAATATTCTACAGTTCTTAAATGCCCTGAAACTTTTGACTCACAGTCATTTCACAGCTGAATACTGTAGTGCTTTGAATATAATTCTGCACCCACCTACTCTACTCTCATAAATACTGTCTATTTCTTCCAAAGCTGTGGAAGATGAGGGAGAAACCCACTGGTACAATAATTTTCATACAGATTTTAAATTTTCAGGTAGGGGGATGGAAAATTACAGCCATATATTAGGTTGGATTAGCCTCTTGCATTTTAAGTTGCTCCTTGTGGTGTTTAACAGTCTGACTCACAAAATTACTAAAACCACCTCTCTTTTATTTCCTTTCTTTCTTTAAAGATTTTACTCTTAAATTCAGATTTTCTGTTCCCTCTGCAGGATCATAAAGCCCCTAAATTATGAGTTTGTCAAACTGTGATCCTAGAAATAACACTTGAATCAGGTAACATGGTGCTGTCAATTCTCCCCTCAAAACTCTGCAGGTAAAATTTGCTTTGAACATCTCCCTCTTTGGGCCTCTGCAATTCCATGTCCCTGTAGGAAGCCTCACTGCTATTTTTCTTGAGCTCCAGAGGTTATTCATGGTCCCAGTTTTAAACCAGGTGTGGCTTTGAGGAGCAGCTGAAATCCGTGGCCACAGCTCTTGCCCCTGTGGTGTCTGGGTAGGGTTGAATCACTGAGAGGAGGGCATCAAGGGTGACATTGAGGCTGATGTTTGGGCTCAGGCTGCCTCAGGAACACACAGGGAATGTGTTGGGGCAGGCAGTGGAGTCTGACAGTCCAGCATGCTGTCACTCTCCACCTGTGCAAGTGGTACTCCAGTTGGTATCAACACTTCTCATGTCCCCAGGATATTGTTTTGGAATAAATGGATGAAGTAATAAATGCTTGCTAAAATGAAAGTGTGTCAGCACCAGCCATTGCTAGTGTAGCACTTGCTTTGGTTTGAAGGAGAATTAAATCCAGGTGAGGTTAAAGATCCGCAAACTAACTTTAAATTGAAGCATATCCAACATTGAGAGGCCATCTGGTCTAGTGCAGAGCTGCCCCACTAGGATCTAGGACCAGGTGCTAACACAGAATGCAGCTTCATCTGTTTGCCAGCAGTGGCTGTCTGCTGAGCCAGCCCCAGTTTTTGTATCTCATGTGAGGGCATTGCCCTAGCTTGGGTCTGTCAGGGCTTGGTAGGTCAGGTGCACACAACGGGCCTGGCCTGAAGTGTAAGTGGTGCTTTCACGTGTAGAGAGTCAAACAGAAGGATTCCTGCATCAAAATCCTCACTGTGGAATGCCAGCCAAAGCTGCTGGCTTTTACATAGTTTGAAGGAGGTAGTTTGGGATGAAAGGATCCTTAAAGAAAGTTGTTAGGTTTTCTTCCCCAGTATGGAGCCAACTGATTTTTTAATTTCTTTGTTACATGCTTTTACCAGCCTATAATAATGAGCAGGAATAAATTCCTTTTGAATGATGCACCTACAAGTGCAGAGGTTAAGGTCACATTTGCAGAAAATCACATCAAGCTCCTATTAATGAGCTGGCAAGTGATTTGGAGAAAATTCTCTTTTCTGAATCAAGAAACATCCTTTAATTTCTTCCAACAGCCAAATCCTCTAATTTCACTTGTCAGGGAAGCTACATCAAATCGCCCACGAGCACACACACTTAAAGGACATTCTGTCCCCTTTTGCAGAGACAATATTTTTAGTGTCCTACTAGCACAGAGTAAATGCCACAGTGATGCTGCTCAGTGACTCTCCTGCCTCACCCCTATACAATGATAATGCCTGTGATATTTTTTTTCTTTTTCTTGAGATCTTTGTAATGTGATCTTCCAATTATGACAGTGCAGTGAAGTCCCAAAACCCAAGCTGTGTTCCTTTGCCAGAGGTAAAAATGCTGTGCTGTATTCTTTATGTCATAAAATCATTCTAAAATTATTGGCCCTTTTCCTTAAAACTTAATGGTGCTGCACTACATTTGCATCATCTGAATAATACTGGGATGATGAAAGAACCTGTCAGAGCACTTGTGACATACAATAACCAACAGAAATGAGAGCATATTTCTTGGACATGTTTTCTGTATCATAAGCATGCACTGGAGTTCTTGTCAGTTGGTAGCACTGAGATTTTCCACTCTTGAAACCTAATGCACTTATCAGCTAAATAGAGCTGGTAGAGGTGTTAGTCCTTGCTCAGACAAACCAGAAACAAAATTGTTTGTTGGAGTTGCACAGGAACATTCTGGCAACTTTCAGGGTAGAGATGTAGTGTTGTGTCCCTCAATTACCAATTAGATACAGTCAGTTGAAATGTACAGTGCTCTGTGGATGAAAATCTTCTATTTCCCCCTTCCCTTAAGTTTGCTTTTCTAATAATTTCTGTCTGAACTGTGCTTCCATTTTCATGTCCTCTCGACCCTGTTGTTGGTTACAATGACTGCCAGGACTGTGTGGGTTTGTTCCAGGCTATGGATTCAGGACATTTAACCTCTCCATTAAATGCTTCAAACTAACTCACTCCCTGTAAAACTGAAGGTAGAAAAGAACTTAAGTCTTTCATACAGTCTCATTATTCTCTTCTCCTCAACTGTAGCACTTGTCAGATGCATTATACATGAATAAACACATTTTAGACAGCTCTTCAGATCAAAAAGCTCACACAGCTTCCCAATGTGAACAGGATTAATCTCTCATAATTACTATATCAATTTATGATGACACACAGATCTCATTAACCAAATTTAGGAATGGTAGCTTTCCTGAAAGGAGAGCTCTGAAAGAACACAAACCCAATTTGTACAAAAAAGTTTCCATTCAGATGTTTTCACTGCTCTCTAATCTAGTCCACCCCTTTGTGACCCACAGACAGAGCAGTGTGCCCCACCGAGGGGAGGAGACAACGGCAGTTCATGTCTTTTCTTCATTTACTGAGGAATCCTTGGCATGGCAAAACAAAGCAATGCATGTTCAAGTCCTTTAAGCCTCTTGGTGTCTAAAGGACAAGAGGGCTCTCAAAGAATCTGAGAACTGTGAATGCTGAAATCCAGATTTATATCTGTCTGGTGATGGTGACAGAAGGGGTGTTGCCTAGCTGGTAGTTCTGCCGGGTACAGAGGGCAGCCCACAGTGTGCAGAATTCAGAAGCATCTGCTCTGTTAAAGATAGTGTTTCTGCTCCTAGGACAGATGAGCATGTCCTTCTGAGTGGTGGTTTTCTACTTTTTTTTTTTTTTTTGCTGGTCTATACACAGCATAGGAATTGAAACTTCCCAAATGTTTCTATTTTAGCTGCTCGCAGTCTGGAACTGCAATTTCATTTTTGCCTTCCAGCCTTCTGCTAATTGTAACTTTCCAATCTTCTCTCCTAATATCTGCTTAATCAAATAATTCCAGCCTGTAGCTGCAAGTCAGATCTGGCCTGCATGATGTTGTGTACAGGAAAAAGCAGAGGGGACCCCCTCTCCCACTTGTTAGAATCTGTAAGGACAGAAGCTTGATGGGTTTGCTTCTGAGCCCTTTGTAGGTATATTTATTTGGGAGGAATGTATAAAAATAACGAGAACAATAGGCATGAAAGGGGAAAAAATTTGACAGAACTACTAAAACCCACTGGATGGTCTCAGTTTGACAGAATACCAGCAGTTCACTGTTTTCTCATCTTTCATACCTGAGAAGCTTCCAGCAGTGCAGGAAGTAAAGTTATTTTTTGTGCTTCCCCTCTAGATATTTGCTACTGCAAGCAAGAGCTTTCTTCCCTACCAAACAGCTTGAAAGCCTGTTTTCTGTAACCCTACTTCCCCCAGCAGTTGTGAGGAGGCAGCCTGATAAATCTTCACCAAGTTTGGTGTTGACGTGCAGTGCTCAGCTGACCAGCCCGAGGCAAGAGGAAGGGTGCTCTGCCTTTAATTGAAGGCTTGACAAGAACCGTAGGTGGCTTTGCAGCTTGTATGGCAACAGCTGTGTGCAGGCTTTGAGTTTTTGACTGTAAATCCAGAGCATGTGAATTCAAAAGCCTAAAACTTATCTTCAAACCCTTAGAGTCAGAATAAATAAGAACAGACTTACTGTAAATGTAAAGATATTTCGCTTTTTTATTGCAATATAAAACATCAAAACCAGAAAGCCTGAATGAAGTAGTAGACTCTGGTCTCTAGGCATATTCTTGCTTTGTAGACAAAGGATTATTGTGAAGTGACATTTAGTTAAGTCAGACATTTGTTCAGTTCCCTACACAATAAGAATATAAATTCTTTCTTCATAACATGCGTGTATCATAGTAGCTTTCTAATTATGTAACAGAATTTTTTTTTCCCTTAGCTTTTCTGTTTTACATCTGCAAGCATGGTAGAAGTGTGTAAGTTCTTTGGCCAGAAAAGATTAGCTGTCAGATTCAGGAACGTTTTGGTAGTGCTGGCCATCCTGATGAACATACAAATCTAATTTCATGGGAGTTAATGGACTGGGTGTGCAATTAAGCCAGCATCAATAGAGTTGGTTCATAAAGACACATACCAGCATTAATTTTGCAGGTGATTATTAGATTTGGGTTTTAATTGTCACTTCAGGGAATTACTTGTCCAGGGTACTTTGTTCTGAAGATTCATGATAAGAACCCCTTGGTGCGGAGACTTTATTTGAGGACTCAAATTAAATCCTACTTAGTGTATGGTGGATTAATGGTTGTGGAAAGTGTTCCTCCCCAGGCAGTACCCAGCACATCATTGCTGCACAGGAACTAGAGTGCTACAGTGACGCTTTCAGACCTGATGCTTTCTTTTTTTAGACATCTGACTTTAGAAACGAAAAAGGAAAAAAAAAGAGGGGAGTTTGAGATAAAGCAGGCTTCATGTAGTCCCAGCATTGCCTCTATTTTTAGCAGGATGCTTTGCTCTGACTTGCACGGGTTCTTTAACTACTTAGATGACTGGTATTGGAAGGTTTGACTGGATGAGCCTGGGAGAGGATTGGGAAGGAATGCAAATCAGGTCAGCAGGCATTTTCATCTAATTGTAATAAACGAAACAATAGCTGAAGCTGCATTGCCCAGTGCTCCTTCCTCCTGCACAAAAGCTTTTCAGGAAAGGCCGTTGCCTTGGGGGACACTGTGTCCTGGGTGAAAGCACATGCCCTGGCTTTATGGCAGACAGTGTCCTTTTAATTCTTTGATCTGATTTGGCTGCGGCTTTTCAGAGTAAATCTGAATCATTCTATTCTCAGCCGTTAAGGTGACATTGTAGCACTTAGAAAGGTGTAGGGGGCCTATTAATACTCTGTATTGAGAATCAAAAATCAGAACTGTGCACAGACAAGGAGACAAGTGTTAGTTTGTCACTTAAAAGTACTGTCCTAGAGTTTTACAACGTGTACTGTAAGCCTGCATGATGTGATATCCAGTACACTTCAATGCTCAGGAGACATGCTAGTCAGCTTGACTAAAAGGGTAAAGCCTTAACAGCACTCCATCTATGGCCTGGAGAGATCCCTTCATTCTGTCCACGCATACCATCGTCCTCAACTAAACACAGCCGCTTTTGTCAGGGGCGTGTGCACGCGCGCTGCGGCTCCAGCGCTGTGCAGTGTGTGGAGAATGACTTCTGGCTTTGTGTACGTGCCAGCTGCAGTTTGGTGCCTCAGTCCAGAACACTGGAGAGTGATTCCAAAAGAGTCACTGCTCCAAAGGGATCAACTTTAACAGTTTTGCTGCGAACAAATGTCGAGGGCAACACTGGATGCAGAAGATGAATGAAGTTGCTGTTGTCGTTTTTATAGGGTCTGAAGCATCCTGTAGAGTTGTCCATGTTTGATTTTGTGCTGACACTTTAAACCAGTTGCCTTGTGAAGATTTTCTTGAAGAATGTTTTCACTTTGTATAATAGTAATTCTATGGGCGTCTGGGAGAATTTGAAAAAAGATGAAAAGTGCTTCATTTTGGTTTTTGCCCTCTTTTCCACTACCTGTCTTATTTTGCAGGTGGCCGCATCTGCTCTTTCTCCCCCTGCATTGAACAAGTTCAAAGAACCTGCCTAGCAATGGAAGAATATGGTTTTACAGAGATTAACACCTTGGAAATTGTGCTCCGAGTGTACAATGTGAGGACAATTAGCTTGCAAATCCCTGATCTTGGACAAGCAGCTGAGGATAATTCTAGCACTGACTTTGACAGCAGCAACCCATCACATCAAGGTAGTCCTTGCACTAATCTGCAGCAAGGGACTGTGCAGTTCAAGAGCGGCGTGCCACTGAGGGAGGTGGTTGGGCACACTGGGTACCTGACCTTTGCCACCAAGAGCCTGGTGTAGTACATGCCCAGTTTGTGCAGCCTGGAGTGGAGTTTGTGTGCATTCTGTTTTCATGGCTCTTTCTTGTATGGCATCCAAAGTTTTACTTGTCAGGGAATTCCATATATAGTCAGATTTGGTTGGAATATGCTTTGTTTAAATAGCACACAAGCATTAAGCAGAGCAGCATCAAGGGAATGTTGAAACTCTGGAATGGTGCTCCACTTGCTGTCAGAAACAAGATAAATTAATAGTGAATGGCCATTCACTGGAATGTGCAGAATAAAGATCTCTCATAAGAAAGCAAAACAAGTAACAGACAAATTACAAACAAGTTGGATTTTTTCCTTCTTCTTTCTGAATTACTTTCCCAGGTTTATATTTCTTATTTTTTCCTAGCACCACTGGACACTATTTTTTTTAACTTCTCTAGTGTCTGTGTTGCTCTTAAGAATGTGAAAGTGCCTACTTCCTCCATTTTAGATAAGAAGGCTCCAAGATTATAGGGTTGCCAGCACAACTGTTCACAGAATCAGTGTTTCCTTGGAAAAGTGCTCCAGAGGAATATTGGCAGCGCTCAGGAGCACAACTTCTTACTCCATTCCCGGCTGGCATCTGCAAATCATTTTGATTGCACAGAGGTCAAAGAAGTGTGGTAATTGTTGGATTTAATTTAAATTGGTATATTGGGCTCATCGGTTTGTAGTAGAAATTTGAACCTGGACCCATACAGTCGTGTTCTAATGGAACAACCACTTGCATAGTTGATGAATCCACTGTGAAAATTAACTGAACAGCTGGCAAATATTATCTGAGCACCTCTTTGTAAGTGGTGTGGATGAGGTTCCAGTTGTTTGATGGTTTATTTCCATTATGGTGTATTGTTTTCCTGCCGCTGAATGACAGAAAGATTGCTTTTGGCAGGATTTCTGTCTCGAAATTACATCAATAATGCAAACTTAGTAAAATCCTCAACCAGCCATATTAATTAAGTTTTCAGATCATTTACTCTTCGGTCTTCCATACAGTGCTGGTGGGTGTGATGAACTGTTTGAATGCTGGATTACATTTTGTATTTATAGATTAAAATAATCATGCAAATTTATTAAGTTCCTTCTTTTTTCCTTATTTTATATGTAATAGTAAGTTCACAAATATTTCTATTCCAGCCACTAGTGCTGCCACTCAAAGCATTTAGCTGTGCCTTGCGTTCGGTACCTGAGCATATCGATTGCTGTGCAAGAAAAACAGCCATTCACAAACTGCTGCCTGAACATTTAACCTGATATCCCTCCCCCATTCTTGACAAAAATAAACAAAGCTAAGGTTTTAACGCGTTATAGCAGAACGCTAATCCATAACGGTTTAAAGAGAGCTCAACCGATCACGGCAGCACAGATAAACTGTTGAGCAGATTAAAGGCAAAAAGCAATTCTGTTCAGCTAAATCAGTTATGTAAGTTGGCCTACAACTGCAGCATTTCTCCAGAAATTATGGGAAAGTTCCCTTTCTGCTGCTGCTCGTGTTCTCCAGGCCGTGCAGCAAACTGCTGGTGCTGTGTGTGGGGTTTGGTGGCTGTGTTAGAAGTGTGTGTGTGTGTTTGTGTGTGCTGGGATCACCACCAAGCAGCACAGCCGAGGCACTGACAGACTCCAGAATAAAGGATGGGGAATTACAACCACAAGGTTCTTCTTAACTTCCTTCAAGGTGATCCCCATTCACTAACAAGGGGTATCCCGAAGCTTCTCCAGGGGTAATTCCAGCCCCAAACTTGATTGTTTTTTCCAGACGGACCTTGTTTTAAACTAATGTAACATTTAAACAGGACTAAAAAAGAACAAAGTCACATTTCTGTGCTATGAATAGATGGAAATGGAAATACCAATGTGTCTTCCTGGAGTTAGAAACGAGGCTGATGCCTTTTTGCCTACAAAGCCAAATTCAAAACCCCTTGAAATAAGCCATTGACTTTGCTTGGTCCCATATTGATTTGATCTCTGCTGAGGAAGAGCAAGCATTGCATAAGAAGAGAAGGATTTCATTTCTGTCTTTGCAATACTAAAAAGGCTTCTGTGCTTTTGTTGCTGATGGCAGCCATGGCCAGCAGCACTGCACCACTTCCTGCTGTTGCTTTGTTGTCAGGGTCACAGGGAGGATCCCACACTGTCCAGTATGGACAGTTCTGTGCTGCCAGATCCCCCACTGTTTAATGCTGCTTATGGTCATCTGTGTTCTACATTCTGTCTGCACTCCTTGCCAAAAGTGGTAGATCAGAAAGATGGGTCTTTCCCTCCACTCTGGGGGAGTCTGCCTGGGCCATACTTTTAGAGACTCATTTCTCTTTTAAATACATTTTAGTCTCCAGTGTGGAACAAAGCACTTCCTCCTGCCTTGGTGCAATTCAGTCACATGTTCAGGTGCACCTTTTCACTGCTGCCATGTACCAGGATCCCTCAGTCATGGATGAGCACTAGGACACAGCTCTGCATGACAGCCAGATCCTGTTGTGCCCCGTGCCCCGCAGGCTGGCATGGAGAGCAGGCTGTGACATCTGGCAGCCTACAAGGCAAACAGCAGTGACTAAGATGAGTGACTAAGAAACACTCAGAGCTCTGCTGCTGTTCACAGTTTACCTGTGCTTTAATTAAAGCATCACAGATCTGTATCTCACTGTGGTTGTTTCCTGCCTACCTGTTAGCACAACACTCTTCTCTGAAGAAGATATGATCGCAAATCCTGCTTGAGAACCTTAAAGGGATAAAGTGAGAAAATTTCTAGGAACTCACTCTTCTGCTTCATTTCCTGCTCTGCCTTCTCCTTAGGTACTTTGGGATACGTGATGGTGAGGAGATGGTTCTTCCTGGGAAGTGTTCCAGAGATGAGGGTTCTGGTTCACACTCACTCCCTTGAGAGTACATCTGTGCTCCATTAGTCCTGGTGAATGGGATGATTGCGGAAGTCATGGTGACCTAGAAAGGAGGGGGCCCAGAGATGTGGTGATGTATTTGGGAACACGACTGCTCATCCCAGCAGGGTCTGCATCACTTGGCTGCAGGAGTGCACTGGGCAGCCTGTGTGTTCATGCCTTCCCAGGCTTGTTCTGGTCAGAGACTGGAGAACTGTGCCCTCCTGGGCTGCAGTTCAGGGGTGTTTGGTGCTCCCAGCTCACCTCTGTGCCAGTGGGAGCAGTGCAGCCTTGGAAAAGGAAGGTTGAGAAATGGCTGAGCTCTTGGAGGCCATTACTGGGCTCTGTCTCGGCTTCTGCTTGCACAAATAGGAGAGAGGTACGATAAGAGCAGAGTGGGAGAGTCAGCATTGCATAACCATGATGTTACACCAAAGGTACGTGCAGCTGTGACCAGTCAAAGGGAGGAAGGGGGTTGCTGCAGTACCACAAAGTTCTGTGTGTGTCACCATGAGGGAAAGCATTTACATGCTTCTTGGCCTCTCGAGTGCTCCTGAGGAACGATGTTGTTTAGATGCCAAAAGAGGGGAGCCAGACTGTGTTATTTCCTTTCTCCCTACGTGACAGCTTCTGAACTGGAATGAATCTGCATCAGCATCAACACAGGAAACAGAGAAACCTTGAATTAAATAGTGAAATAAAAATAATTCTCCTCACTGGTATCCAACCCTTTACCTGCATATCTCACCCAGGAGATCATGTCCTTTTGCAGGCCGTTCTCTGCTGCAGGGCAGCAGCTTTGAACTCTGAGGTAAACTGGCTGATATGCTGATAGGAACAGCCACAAAGGGCAGCTGGGAACACTGTGGGCATCTCACTGTACCTTGTGTTTCTCCCTGGCTGCTAAGGTCTACTGCCCATAACTGGGCTTCCTTGTGCTATGAATGGTCCCTTCCCTGCTCCTGCTCTCAGACCCAAAGCTGACAGCTGTACCAACAGCATGCACCAGCTCTTCCTGCTGCTCTGAGCCCACTGAGATTGTACAGCCAGGCTTTGGGCAGAGCATTTTCCTCTCCTCTTCACTGGAGTGCAGGACAAGGGCTGTGCAGGGCCTGCAGGTCCAGCTGAGTGCTCCTGACCAGGCACCCTGCAGAGAGGAGCATGGCAGCATTCAAGCTGCTGAAGACCTCAGCCTGAAGTTATTTGGGAGGGGGCTGAATGGGTTGATGCTAAATATCTTATTCCTTTATAGTTGCTAAGAGGGCAGTTTGCATGAGTGGTTCCAGTGGAGCTGTGGAGCTCTCCCCAGGGGTCCAGATAGCTGCAGGATATGTCAGAGACCAGGACTGAGCGAATTCAGAGCTTCAGCTCCCAGAGGTGCAAGCTGAGTAGTCAAAGCTACATAAGGAGAAGAAGGAGCCTTTTCCATCTCTTTCTGAAAGCTGATCCTGATTCAGCATGAAGCCCATGTGCATGACTAGGTCTAGTCAGCTCAGAGAAACTGTTGCTTTAGCAACCTCCCTTTGTATTAGACACCGTGCAGGAAGGGGAAGTCTGCAGTGGGATTTTCCTCTCCCTCATGTTGCTTTGGGAGAGCTGTAGTCCCCCCCTCCTAACCTGAGTCAAAAATACATTTGCAGTAGTTTAACCTACCATGTGTCTGCAATTCAGAGTGGCTGGTCCCTGGGCATGAGGAATGAAAGTTTGCGATGACGAAATACTCTGAGCCAGAAGTTTATTCCACTTGAGGGATGAGGAAGACGATGAGGTTGTAGGCTCTGATACTTTTTACACTGGTCCCCCATCCCCTTAGAAATTGTCCATAAAGTACCATTTCAGAGTAATTCAAAGAATCAGGAGCCACCTATTTGTAGGAATCAGCTGGATTTGAGAACTAAATCTGCTTGGAAGAACAAGGGAAAGGAGCAGTAGCAAGGTAGAGAATGATTTCTAGGAGAAAGCTCTTCCTTTCCTGGCCTTTTGCAATAAAGAGGCAATTTCCCAGGAAATTCCAGATCCTCCTCTTGAAAGCTGTGGATCAGAAATGCTCATTAGTGAGGACGTTGGTTCAATCAAGCTGTTTTAACAAAGGATGTAGGGTGGGATCTACAGCTGATAGAGTGGAAAGGAAGGAGGTGGAGGAAAAGAATTCTGCAGTCAGCTCAACCTGTTGGATTACAGATGCATCATGTCACACTGTTAGAGGAGTGCAGTATGGTCCAAATTATGTCCCCAAAATACACAGTGTAGTTATGTATTATACAATAAAGAATCACTCATTTCAGGACATTACTGGGCAAGAGCATTGAATAAGAGAGAGATTTGATTGCCTATGTTGAAAAATCAGGTTTAATTAAGAAACTAGCTACAGTTTCTGCATGTTCTCTTGATGTGTTTTTGTGTCCTCTGTCAGATAAGGTGGAAACATGTAAGAAAATGGGTAATACGTGAATGGAATACAAATGGAACCCACAAGCACATAAATCTTTCCAGACAGGAGACTGACTTCCAGTTTTTACCACCCAGTACTCCCAGGAGGATCCTTCATTGTCAACATTTCCTCACTGATCTTAACAGCCCTTTCAAGAGAGAGGAAAGTGCCCTTTTGCAGCAGGGTGTGCAGATATTCTCATGGTTACAGCTGATTACCAGCCTGCAGGCACACGTCATAGCAAGGATGGCAGCACTGGACTCCTTTAGGTTTTACACAGACTATAAATGGGACTGTCTTCCTTCTGAAGGTGTTACACCCGGCCCTGTGCCCTGCTGGCATTAGAGCAGCACCAAGAGGCTCAGGTGGGCTGAACTCATGAACCTGGGGCCTGTCAAAACCAGCAAAATGTGACCTGTGGCACCGCAGCAGGCCCAGGGCTTCCTCCCACCTTGGGGACACCACTGGGTCTTGAGCATTGTCCCTTGGAGCATCTTCTGCCTCCAAGGGAGTACGAGGCCTCAATCCCCCCCAGACTAAGTGCTTTTGCACCTGCCCAGCTCCTCCTGTGCCTCTTCTGACAGAGCTGTAGCCTAAGAGTCAAGATGCAGCTGGCTTCCCTAGGAAAAGAAAATGCAGTTCTTCCACATGGTAAATCTCTGTGTGAGACAGGATTTCTGCTTCGTAAGAAAACAGTTCCTCATTTCTCATGCAGTTTGACTTTGATCCTGCAAACATTTACTAAGAGAGGGGAAGGGATTTGCAAAATGGCTGTGGCAGGAGATGGAAATACCTGCAGCTGTTGTGAGAGTGTGGTAGTCCCTCCGTGTTAGGGAGCTGCTGGCTGCCTGAAGAAAGAGCAGGTTTCTCAAAGAAGGTAAAGGGATTTCATGCCCCAGTTCCTACTGACTTTTCTTATTTCTTTCAGTGGGATTTCAGCACAACTCCCTTGATCACCTGGGCCCTGGTTGTGTAGGCTTCTTTGGGAATTGCACAGCACCATGCTGCTTTCAAAGGCTGATGCATGAGGGGATTGTACAAGGCAGGGGCAGAATGGAAAATGGGACCTGACGTCCCAGATCTTCTCACAGCTCCTTCCTAAACAGCAGTGCTCTCCTAATGCTCAGCAAGAATCTCCTCCAGAGCAAAGCTCTCACATGACAGCACTTCAGTGCCCAAAAGTTCTTACAATACCTGGATGCAAATACAGGCAGATAATGTCTTGATTCATGTCACAGCTCATTACCAAATCAGAACATGCAGCCATATCAATGCTTAATGATCTTCTGAAACTTTAATTCATTTTACTCTGTAGACATTTTCATTAATTAGCTGCATTAATTTTATACAGATTGAAAATGTAAGTCAATCGCTTTGAAGTAGAAAAGTGGCATTTTAAAATCTGCATTCTATCCCAAGCCTATAAATACCTCTGCCTCATAGAAATCAGCTGTTTGTGGTATTTCTTATAGCAGAGAGGGTGACTCAAAGAGGCTTATGTGCTGCATTAGTTTTATCAGAGCTGAAAAAAACCTCCCAAATTCCCTGTGAATTAGAAGGATCAGTGACTATAGATAGATCCTATGCTCTTCCCCCACCAGCTGAAACATGGCACTAGTTTTGGATAGTCTGGATCCAAAGCAGTCACACTAGCAGAAACAGTCACATTTTGTTGCACTTTTACAGAATACTTTCTCAAGTAAAAATCAACAAAGCAGCAACATCACAAAGGCTGGTAATTGCTCATAACACATAGTCAGTGTTTTCCTCCATGTCTGCTCCACTTTTGTTGTAGAATAACTAAGAGTGGTTGAATTCAATTATATACTCCAAAATAATATTAAAAGATCCATGAGTAAGGCTGCAGAGCCACCCATGCAAAAAGCTAGGGAATCTAATAGAATTAAGGCGCTTTGTGAAGCCATTAGTTGTAGGATAAATAAGGCTGAGTAATGAGTTCAGGGATAAGGGACAGAGGGTTGAGGTCCTAGCTGGGTCTCACAGGAGTCTGGAGGTCACGAGTGGCGGCCTGGCGTCTGTGCTGGTACTTGTGCAGCTCAACGTCGTTATAAATGACCTGGAAAAAAGGCTGAGCACTTCATCAGGGGAGTCTGCTGAGGGTGCACTGTTATTTATGGCACTAAGGATAGGGACAGGTTGTAAGGAACTATGGAAAGATTTTACAGGTGAGTCCTGCCTGATGACTGGGCAATAAAGTGCAGGTGAAACTCATGCAGATAAATGCCAAGGGTTACCAGGGGACAATCTTGGTGAGAATTGTGAGTTGTTGGCTGCTGGGGCTGCAGCACCAGGACAGAGAAGCTCAGTGCTGAACTGGCTGCTCCAGGCTGAGACACCCTGAGAGGAGTGTTGTCATGCTCTGAGGGAAGTACAAGCTTGTTCCTTTTCACAGGAGCTGTTTCAAATCTCCTTGCGGACCGTGACAAAGTGGAGCTAATCTAGGAGATCATTCCCATTTACTCCAATGTCCCTCTGTACTTTCCTGCCAGTGATGGTCTAAAGCTCCGTGACACTTCCCAAACATGTAATGGCAGCTTGCTGCAAGTCAGAGTCAAGTTCCAGTTGTGTTTTCAACCACATAATCAGACTTATCTTTCAAAACTTTTGCTGTTCTTAATAGTACATTTGCCCACTTGTAAGATGCAAGGTTTTCGTTATGACTTTGTTTCCTAAACATTTGAAAGCCTTTGAAAAGCAGAGGGCTTGCTCAGCTGTGTCCATAAACATTCAAATTATACTTGACTTGTTTTCTACCCTGTATTTATCCTCTGTGTGTGCTCTGTGTTGCTGTTTAGCAAGTGCAGCAGTCCTCAGAGACCGATGACGGAAGAAGCCTCCTACCTGCAGTGCAGACTGGGGAG
The DNA here is from genome assembly GCA_034509425.1 of Eopsaltria australis. Classification (NCBI taxonomy): domain Eukaryota; kingdom Metazoa; phylum Chordata; class Aves; order Passeriformes; family Petroicidae; genus Eopsaltria; species Eopsaltria australis. The sequence continues at coordinate 3,510,872 of JAVTVJ010000012.1, read as the reverse complement.
CTAAACCTCCTGGTTCCCATGCTTGAATGTGTGATGGACCAGAGAGTAAGACTTTTCAATTACTTATTTAAACACCATTATACCCCAAAAACGAGGGCAGCAGCCACTGGAGCACCAGGAAGGGCACTGCCAGGTAGCACCTTTAGTTGCAGTGGCTGGTGGAGAGCTGGACACCCCTCCCTGTCCCGTTCCTGCCCCTCCCAGCCCGTTGCCTGCCGCAGGGCTTGGGCTCCGTGGCTGCAGCAGGGAGCAGCCCTGTTCCTCTGCCTGGAAGCTGCAGTGTCCTTGGGAGGGAGCACAGTTCAAGAGCAGCAGCTTGTTTGCAGTCAGTGGGATTTTACAAGGATTTTTAAGGGACAGCTCTGCCTTAGGAACAGGCGATGCAGCAAACACTGGTGACAGTGTTCTCCCCTGCAAGGCACCACACAGCTGTGGGGTTTATCTGTTTCACTGCTCCTGATCACAGCTGCCCATCATATTTCAGCTTATTTATGACAACTCTAGGTCCAACTCTTCCACTTCTTTTGGAAAAAAAAAAACATGCAATAAACACACACTACAATTTGCACAAAATTTTTTCAACAGCCCAGGCTAAAATCGGTCTTTATGTGCTTGGAATTTATTTAAAATAATTGCTATTTATGTTTTTCTTTTTTGGCTTTTTACCAATCTAATCAGCATAATTTGACTATGCTGGAACAAATCTACAAGACTCCAGAACTGCTCTTGCAGATCATGCAGATTAAACATGGACTAATTAGTAGATTTCTGGATCTCTAAATCCCCAGCTTTGGAAAAAGCTGACAATGCCCATCAGTCTTCACACAGCAAGAGAGAGACAAAACCCAGACATACAAGAAAAATGGGTACAGATGGACATATGTGTGAGAAATCTTTACAAAGGAAAAGGATTAAAAACCAAAACCAGCAACAACAAAAATACGTTGGGATAATAAGCTGCAGCATTTTGGGTTTTTTTCCTAAACATTTCAAGAATAAAGGCTTTTTCTGTCTTTAGTTCACTCTTTTGTGGAAATTAAACATAGTTCTGTAAGAACTAGAGGCCATAAACCACCGTGGGATAAAAAGGAAAAAGTAGCAGAAGCTGCGAAGATGAATATTGAATTCACCCACGAGTTAGTCTGAGCACATCCAAAAGCCATGACGTCAGTAAAAAGGAAAAAGCCTGACTATTGCCCTGGGAATGAAACCAAAAACTTGCTTTGCCAATATGTGAAGGTTTCTGAAAGTCTTCTAAAAGTTTCCTCAGGAGACAACAATAACTCGATTAGAAATGTTCCAGCAGATGATAAAGAACAATAACAGCTGCTCCAAAGCTCACGGCAAACAATGGAAAGTCCCCGTTGATTTGTTCAGTCTTGAACAGGGTCCAAAATTCACAGAATTTCACAGAAGAGGTAAAACCAGCTGTCTGCCTGCGACAGCAGCGTTTGAGCAATGAGGGGACGGGAATGGCCCCATAATTCAAGCCCCATCCAAAAACTGCCACTGACAGGCAAGAGCCTAAAAACAGGCACTGGAGAAGTGGGTTCAGCACTGGTCTGGAAGAAGGATGCTCCCTTCCCAGGCTTGATGGGATAACAGGACAAACTCAGAAAGGTCTCTCTGGGATTAAACCTGTCATGCATAAGTTGACATCGTTAATTCCTGCATGTCCTAAGGAGGTGTTTTTACCTTCCTGCTTGGTTAGTCACACGCAATCAGGATGTCCTCGTGATCTCACGGGTACCAGTTTCATGGGAGGTCTCTCGGCTGCATTTCTTGACACTGAGCTTATCAAGCTGCCCATGGGGGCTGAATGGGCTGGGCAGGCCCTGGTCTTTGCTCTGGTCTGATAAACATGCAGACTGTGTCACCTTCTGTGCTTACTTGGAGGATACCTGTGCATAAGATGGCTCTAATGATTTCCCCTTGTCATCACCACTAAAGCCTTCCTTCCTTGGCTTCCAAGAGCAGGAAACTGCCATGTCTCTGCCCAGAGCTCCCATTCCCATGCCCAAATGCAATTAGAGCCTGTTGCCATACCCAGTGCAATTAGAATTAATGAGGAAATTCAAACCAATGACATCAGAAATGTGTTTGGCTCATTATCTTTGAAATACAGATAAAAGAAGCAAGGCAGCCTCAAAACCATATGACAAATGTGCCAGTGCTGGAGTCTGAATTCCAGCACTGCACCAGCACCTGGGCAGCTGAGAGGCACAGGCTGTGGGTGATGGAACAGCCTTGGAAGGAATTTTGCTTTGGTTTAACTACAGATAAGAACTGTAGGGGCAACAGAGTAAGCAGTGGGTTTTGCCAGCGAAAGGACAAAGTCCTCTTTCACCTCTTGAGGACCTTGGAGTAAACCTGCTCAGCAAAGCTTTGTGCCTTCCCACAGTTCAGAGCCGAGCAGCTTTGCACTGCAGCACAGGAGCTGGGGAAAGTCAGCAGGAATAAACTGGATCTTAATAACATCTGCTTCACTTTCCTAGCTCATCCCCCACCACACAAAAAGAGAAGCATTTGGGAAGTCCAAGAGATGCTTTCCCCACAATGCAGCTTAAAGTTGATTTCAAAAGACCACACTTCTCTGCAAATGAAGCTTTAACAGCAGCATTATTTATTTAACAGGAAAATCAAGCCAAAGACAAAATAAAAATTAACCCTATTCCTGAGCCTTTCACTAGGTACATACTTGTTTTGTCATGTCTCACAAAACAATATAGTTTCCTATTTGAAGGGAGCTTGTGTTGCTCTTTTGTGAGCTTTTTTGGCCAGGTACAATAAATACTCCTAAAAGTAATCCTAATGAAGCTTGTGCAAGCATGCACATTGTAAGCTTGCACCCTTCCCAAATTCCTGTCCCTGCCCCATGGCACTGAAATCAGGCTTTTTCCATTGCATGGTTAAAGCCTGTGCAGAGGCAGAACAGAGGCTCTGGATCCTTGTCCTGGTAGTTAAAATCCCTCTGGAATTTGTGTCAATTTATCCAAAGGGCTACTTGGAAGTACTGTGCAGGGCTTAAACCCCCCTCCTCTGCGCTATTTTCGAGCACAAGCTCTAGCAGCTCTGAAGCATTTATTCCCAATTGCACCCACAACTTTTCATTTTGGTCTCTTTAATGTGTCAGTTTAAATCTCTTCCCCTTTCCTCAGGCAGCTCTCGGGCTGTGCGGTGGCGTTGGGGCTGATGCCTGAGAGCAGGAACTGTGCAAAATGCTCTCACAGCAGCAGCACTTTCTCATTTCATGGCTTTGCAACATCTTGGTAGGCACAGGAAAGGCTGGTTTATGCCCCAAAAGGCACATTGGCACTTTGGCATGTTCCAAGGCAAAGTAGCCTTTGCTTTATCTCCAGAATCACCTGTATAGCTTCACCTGCCTGTGTCATGTGCTGCAAATTCAGACATCAGTTACAGATGGGGTTTTCTTGCATTACAAGTTTTATTTGGGGGAAATGAATCAGTTGTACCTCCACCACAAACAATCCCACTCAGCCATCAGTCTGCACTTGCAAAGCAACAGAAAGCTCCCCCCTGAGGTGGATGTTCCCCAGGGGCAATGCTGCTGTGAGCTGCAAGAGCAAGAGGATCACATGTGCACTGTGCCCATATGTCCCTGTCACCTCGTGGGACACTGCAGGGAACGGATGTTATCCCTCTGGAGGAACCATGCTGCCTCCACATCTCTCACCAGGAGCTCACGAGGAGGGAGGAGGCAACTTCAGAAACTCACACCCCAGAACTGGGAAGGCTTTTTCCATGTTCCTTGCTGAAATTAGTCTTTCCACTTCTCTGCCAGTCCTCCTCCTCCCAGTCAGGCCTGTCACTGAGGAAACGCTAAACTCCAGGAACACCAGTGCGGATTTGGTGCACAGGCAGGGAGACTGCCCCTGCCCCTCTCTGGGGAATGAATCCCTCCATTGGCAGGGCAGTTTCTCACAAATTCAAAACAAAGAAATCAAGGAAAAAGTGATTACCCACAGGAAAGCTTCAAATGATGGAGCAGGGCCAGTGCTGCCAGACTGGTTTCTGTGTCTGACCTTGGATGGGTCACTTGGGTCCAGCACAGCACTGTCACAGGCAAGGGCTCTGCAGTCATCCAGCACGGGGCCAGGCACTGCTGCTGGCTCTGCCCTTACTACTGATCTTTTATTATTCATATAAAGCCTTCTAACATGCTTGTTTATAATATTACTTTGTACTCTACAAAGGCTGTATGGACATGATGATCGATTATATGCTAAAAGCAAAGTGAAGGGCACTTTATAAAGTCAGCTTATTAGGGGTTTATTCAGTAAATTAATGTCTTTTAGAATGCTTACGTACACAGAAACAAAGATCTCTCATAATTACATCATTCAGGTCTACTGTTTATATTGCTGAAAGCCAGGGAAAGTTCCAATATAATTCAGCCCCATCTCTGCATGAAATAAGGATTCTGTACTCTTCATCTAATAAGAAAGAAAAGTGCTTGGAGGTCTCTGGAGTAGAGTTGCTGTAGCCAAGTTCAGCTTTAACACAGGGAACCAGATGAGCTTGTGGTAGCACATATCATGAAGGGATTAATGTGATGCAGCCCTGGGGTGTCTCCTCTCGCCTGCATCCCACAGGCCTGGGTTACACAGGGGCAATGCTTCCATTTGGTAAAGAAAGTGTTCTGTCATTTTTCTCCATTTTTCACAAGACATAGCCTATTCTCAATGTAAATATCAAGAATCTCAAAAAGTTCTCCCTTGCACACAAAGGTAGATGAAAATGTCCCTTCCTTAGAGCTGGCGGTGTTTAAAAAGTCTTAATGAGCTTTTCTTATTCATAAAAATGCCTTGTTTTTAAAAGCTTGCCATTTCCTTAACAGCTTTAAATGTGTCTTTTGCATCTCTCCAAATCTGCAACTCTTTTTCCTCCCACTTTCCTCCAAAGTCCGTGTTATGGAGTGTACATGATATGGTCTTGCAGCTGCTTCTCCCTGAGAGAAGTCCAACAGCTCACGAAATGGCAACCAGGAGAAAGTGTCAGTGGGGAAAGTTAATTTTAATGAGAAGAAAAGAAAATGCCCAGAGACAAAAGTCAAAGCCAGCCTGTGTTGTCAGTGGAAACCACTTGGTTCTGTGGGACACCCAGAAAACACACTCAGAGAAGTTGAGTCATACAGACACCTTTCTTGAGCTTTCTCTCAAACTTCTTCTCTTAAAGTCCAGCCTGACACAACATAACATGGATATCTTGCATGATATGTCTCTCAATCCTTCCTGCCTGCAAAAAATTGAAGAATTGGGATTCTCTGTTGATTTTTTTTCCAAACAAGAACTACTTTTTAATTAGAGGTTTTAGGAAGGTATAATGTCCCTCTTGTGTTCTCCGGCACCCTGCTGTGTGCTTTTGCAGAGCAACAGTAATATCTGGCAATGATAAGATCTCTATAAACCTGTTGTCATTGTTAAACAAAGAGGACTTTGATTCTACAATAACATTGCATTTGGTGAAAACCTGATCTGCAGACACTCCTTTCCCATCAGCCTACTATGAAACTCACCCGGTGACCTTCAAGGGCTTTTGGGTTCATGTCTAGCAGAGCAATGGCACTGTGAGCACCTGACTTTCAACCCATTTATCAGACCTGCCACTGCTGGCCCCACTTCAGCCTGTAACCTTCAGTCATGGATTTGGAGCTTATAGTCAGCTCTTTTACCACCTGAGCCCTTTGAAATGCCTTTCAGCCCCATTGCAAATGGCAATACAGAAATGGTGATAGAGGGAGATTAAAGGCTGATGGCGGATGTCAGAGGAACCGTGTTATCTCTCCAGTTCTCTGCCAATATTTTCCAGGAACTTTCTTCCTCTCATATAAGTTATAGATGTATTTTTTTTTAATCGATCTGCCTTATGCAAATATTTCTTATCAGCAGATAATGCACTTGCAGCACGAGACATATGTGATTAGGGAACCTGGGCTCGAGCTGACACAGTGGTAGCACATGGTACCATGCAGAACAGCAGCTGGACTCCTTCGACCTAAAAAGTTGTTTGTTCTAACTCTAAGGAATGAACCATTAAGCACAAATGACCCACTGAGCAAAATGCTTGACAGACCACCACTCAGTGGACCCTCCAATGTAGCCTATACGTGCCAGTTCAGAACTGGAATGAAGGGAAAACGTGGCTTTACTCCCTTAAACTCTTGAGATTAGCAAAATAATATAAATGTGTGTAATACAAATCGCATGTCTGTGATCCAGGGTGCTTGCTACTGTGGCACCCAGAAGGTCACCAGCTATGTTTCCTTTCTTCTCATGACAATAATTTGGGGATCAATTTTCAAGGGTGCCATGTATTAAGTGTTTTTCTCAATGAAACCATTCTCAGAATTTGGGGGGCAGACCTACACCCACAGACATCACTGGAAACCCTCCCATTGACTTTAGCAGCCTTTGGATCTGCCCCTCATTTCTGTGGGTGCTGTGGGAAGAGGGATACACAGTGCTCTGGCAACAGCCTTTTAAAAATGTATTTGGGATAATACCTCCCTCTGGCAACCTCTAGTTTAGCAGCTTAATCATCAGACAGGAATAAGAGTAGCTGAAAGATCTTCCACCTTCCCACAATGAGTTAATTCTCTCCCCTGCTATATTAGCCGTCATACATCTATATATACTGTCATTTGTTTCTCACCCTCCTCCAGATCAGAGAGCTGCTTAATCACTGCCTGTCAGCTCCCGCCTTGCCATATTTCAGCCTGTTCATTTAAAATGTTGTTATTTGCTCCCTGGGCAGCCAGTAGTAAACCAGAGAAGCAATCAATAAATGTCCCTAACTGGAGCTAAGGCTGCAAGCGGAAGCATTGTCTAAAGCAACGGGGGGAGGATAAATCCCTGTTTCCTTCCCCCGGCACTGCTGATTGCACATATGCACTGATTCACTTGTCAGCTTGCCATTAGCAGACACGCTCTGCCTCCCAAAGCAAAGGGGTTGTGAGAGGAGAGAGAGCAAACCACACACAGTAACAGCCGCTGCTCCTGTGGCTGTGTCTCCCCTCCCCGCTGGACTCACACCTCCAGGACACCTCTCCCTGGGCAGGGTTGGCTGCCTGCAGCCTGTCCCCATTCCCAGCAGCTGGGAGGGTCTGGCACTGGCTGGCATGTCACAGCCCCACAGCACCCCACAGGCAGGCCACACTGCAGGGAAGGCCCATGGCATGGCAGCAGCACATCAGCGTCCCTGCCCAAGGCTGAGCTTTGTGGCTGCCCAGCACTGAGCTGAGCCGGTGTTGCTGGTGCATCTCTTCAGAAGAGACTCCCAGAAGCTGTGGCACAGGGAAACAAGGTTGTCCCAGGCAAAGCAGGTCTGGCTGACAGAGGGACCACACAGGGAACTTCCTTTGGTGAGGCAGCAGGCAAGAGGCACAGGTGTCTAAGTAGGGACAAAGAGACTCTTTCAAACCAAACAACAAAACACAAACTGTCTTTGTTGCTCTGCAAGCCAAGACATCAAAGTGAACCAAATCCAAGGTGACCACAGCCACAGCTGGTAGCCCGTGGACCTGCATGTTGGAGCTGCTGCCCCTTCAGAAGCTGTGAGGAGCTGGTCTCCTCTCTATCATGACAGCTGGTGCTAAGTTGTTCCATCCTTCCCACCTGTTGCCTGCTGTGCAGCTCATCAGCAGGAGCCAGGGATTTCTTTCTGGCCTTGAGCAGCACCCCAAAGCCTCCAGACCCACAGCTATTGTCAGAGCTGCAAACACTGCTCAGATGCAAGCAATATCCCCCTTCTCCTGCCCTCCCAGCCTCCTGTGTCAGGATTCTTTGCATGCAAACTAATGTTACGCTCCTGCCAGCCATTCCTTTGGGAACTACAGAGATTATTCTTCTTCTTACCCGCATTTTGCACTTGGACAATACCACAAGACTACAACAAAATAAAAGCAAAAATCTGTCCTGAGTGTTGCCTGCAGTTAAATTCAAAGTCATGGTCCAGACTGCAAAGTTGCCTCCTGTTGTAACTTGGCAATGAAGTAGAGGTACCAAGTGAGTCTTTAAAGGGCAACCTAAATAAGCTGTTAATTCCACTGCTGGCACGACAACTGCTTGGAAAAGGGTTGGTGGGTGAAAAAAAAAGGTGGAAATCAGTTTTATTTTATTCTGCACTTGAGGTGGAGCCCTTGTAGGTGGCTGTGTCCCTGGGGACTCTCACTGCTGAAGCTCCCATCAGTCAGTGACAGGGTCTCCATGCTCTGGTCTGGCCTCAGCTCCTGAGCAGATGTTTCCATGCCATTTAATACCACTGTGATGCCCATCATAAGGCATAAAAGTGGCATTACGTGAATGACAAGGACATAAGCTACCCCTTCTGGGGCTTTTGAAATGCCACACTGACTCCTCAGGGCTGGAGGAGCTGCATGCTCTGGGACATGCCAGATGTGGCATAAAAAAGCCATGGCACAGCCACTTTGTCCCTGGGTGTACAGACTTAACTGCAAGACCAAACTTGTTTCTGTGCTAAGTGAAGGGAGCTGGGAAACCCCTCTAGGGGCAGGTGTCACTTAGTTATTATTTTATTTTTAATTCAATAGTTATGCTCTGATCATTGTTGTTGACCCAAATGTAGCATGACAATTCTCCTACAAACCCGAGACAGTCAGATGAGAAGTCCCTTCCAAGTGAGCTGAAGGATTCCCAGGGGTGCTAAAGCAGATCAGAAGTAGATATACAGCAGCTGCAAGTAATAGAAGGAGGGAATATTGTAGGGAAAGAGTAAAGGAAACAGAAGGTTACACAGATTGCTCAAAATATCCTTTCATTCCTGCCAGATATTAGTTAGTCCTGTCTCCAACCATAACACGTCTTCTACTAAAAAAGCACCATTCTTTATCCTCCTCCAAATGAGATCCAACGTCTTCTGCCTCGACACTGGAAGTGGGGAGCAGGCACCCAGCTGTCACATTTGCAGCTGCCAAGATGGAGAGAAAATATTCAGACAATCCTGGCTGATCCACTCATGGCTGCCAGTGATCAGCTGTCAGCAGTGACTGGCTGTCCACGTTGTCCTGTCCCCTACATTCTCTGAAACCAGAGAGCTCCGTGCACAAATGGACCCGGCCCACACCTTTAACAAATTTTTCCTTCTGCCTCATCTTCTTTTGCAACAAACCATCTCCCTGGATAGGTGACACGACAGCAGTACTCCATTGCAGCAGGTCTTAGGTACAATCAAAGTGCGAGATGGTGCTTCTTAGAAGAAAAAAATGCCTTGTAAACTCCATTCTCAGATGGTAAAATCTGCCACATGAATCATCCCCATCCCGGCCCAAGAGCACTATTAGTGTCAAGGGCAATAATAAAGAAGATAAGGAGTGCAGAAGAGCACGTGCATCCCACTCTAATTACTCCCATCACTAACAAGTCAATGAATCAAAGCATGAAAGTGAATGCGTGCAAAAATGTGTAAAGCTGAAGAAAGCATCCTCTGTTCCCTGATGGAGAGGAAGAATGCCTGTGTCAGCAAAACAAAGCCTCAAAAGCAGTATGAAAAGTCGAGCCTGAAGCTGTGCTAGCAACACTGTGCCCTTGGGTGACTTTGGATAATGTCAATGTTCATTCCGCAAAATATGGATGGTGCCTCCTTTCCTGCACTGTTACTTTTCTGGATTTGGTGTTTTTCCAAGTTCCCCTGGTAGGTGACCTCTGCCCAGCATGAAGGAACTCCCAAATTTAGGCAAGAATCCTCAAAACCTAAGTAAAAATCTGCACAAACTATGCAGAGGCAGTGAGGCAAGAGGCTCTGTAGTGGGCTGAAGACTACTAGATGTCCTCTCTGGAATCAGGACATCCCTGTAAGGAGATTGCAAGTGTCCTATTTACTGCCCTTTCTCCAACACAATCATCATTATTGGTCCAGAATACTCCTCTTTATATTCCTCTCCCTTGTCTCCACCTCAGAGGGCCTGTGATATTGCAGCAAATTGGCAGAGAATGAGAGCATTCAGGCAGCTTTTAATTAAACCATGCAATGGTTTCCCTTCTTGTTCAGCCAGACAGGGATTCTCACCATCATGCTCTGTAAACCCCCTCTGCTCAGGAGCAGGAGCATCAGCCTAGACCCTGACTCAGGTTCTCCATGTCTGAAAGGAAAGGACTCATTCACAACCTGATTCAGAGCCTCCTGACACTCAGGAGAAGGGCCCATTCCAGTCCTGATTCATGCTGTTGTGATCTGATTCAAACCCTCCTGGCGCAGCAGGGAAGTGGGACCGTGACTCAGATTTCCAGGTTCAGAGCAGGGTGACTCAGGACACACACGGGCCACAGCTGGGACAACTTCTCCAAAAACACCTCTGCTACCTACTGGGGAACATGCTACTGCCTGGGCCCTTGGGATGAGCTGTTCCAAGATGCACTTTGGACCAGGTCAGTACAACAAAGCTGTGTGTTCAAAGAGTATGGAACCAGGACATTCAGGCTGAAGTTGTCCCCTGGGTAAATAAGTGCTAATCCACCTCTGGCAATCACTGCATTTCCAACCTGTTGCAAGAACTGCCTGGCAGAGCCCCTCCTCCTGACACAGTGCCAGGTCTTGTTCTGCAGACGCTGTTGGACTGATGCCCTTTGCGTCCTGCCGTGAAGAATGCAATGAGCTTTTTCGGCTTCAGCAGCTCAGGGCTGCTGGGTTTTGTACCTCGTGCTTACACTTATGGGACCTGACAGTGGCTCTTTAATTCTTAATCCCTCTGAGAAGCAGACTGTGTGTCCCTTCCAACTTGGATCAGTCTGGACCTCATTAGCTCCTCTCACTCGGTTGTGCCCAGAGGAGGTGGCAGATGTACAGACCCAGGAGAATCACAGTCCATCACTATGGTGTTACTGTGATCCAGCCCTGTGAATTTTATACTAAAATGGAACTGAACTCTTCAATAAAGCCCATGAGGCTTTGCTGGTATTTCTGATTTTCCTTGATATATTTTCCTTTTTTGCCTTTCAGATTTCCACTTGTGTTCAGACTGGGGGTTAGGGTGGACCACGAGATGCAAAGAGCTGATGTGGTGCCAATAGTGGTGGGTGTTGACTGGCCCCACATCTTCAGGGCAGGTATGTGGGCATGTGTACATGGGGGAGGCTGTAAGCTTTGGAAAATCTTCACTGACATCATTGATGAACAGTAAGAAGAGCAGTCAAAGGCTTTAAAGAATACAGGGCACAATCCATGTTACCATGTGAGCAGGAGACTTCTGCTGGTGCTCTTGGTAAGCACCCTCCTTGGATGAGGCCTCAACAGCTCAGCTTTCGGGGGCTCAAGGCATCAACACATCCCACTGGATCCCAATGCTCTCCCCAGGAACAGAGATACAGTGCCCATTGCTATGTGCATAGATGGGGTTGGACCAGCCTTTCTTTGGGGTCTTAGATGTGCAAACCATACAGAAAGAAGAGAAAAGAAAGAAAAAGTAAAAGAGAGAGGAGAGGGAGAGGAGAGGAGACGAACCCTCCCCACAGGAAGATTTGTATCACACAGCTACTCTGCAGAAAAAATTAGCTGGGATGGAGGTGGACTGTGAACTTTGTCAGCTGATTTGTATCTACTGGGACCAGCCTGGTAACAGCAATCACCATGGCTACAGATTGGGCCTGTGGAAGCTGTTAGGTACTCCAAAAGGACCAATACTGATTAAAATCAGGCACACATAAAAATGTCACTAAACATAGCAACATCTGTCCCCTCCCTACAGGCCTGGCAGTCAGGAACCAAAGAAGGAAACCAAGATGTCTCTAGATCAGCTGCCTCTGGCTGTTAGCAGAGGGCAAGAGTGAGAGACCCAGCTCTCTGGCTTGAAGCCTTTACACCACTGAGGGTCCAACCTCCTGTAAGGAGAATTGAGGCTTTAAAAGTCCGGTTCATAGCAGACCCCAAGATGCAGTGAGACCAGTGAGAGCTTTTACCATGGAATTTTATACCAAGAAATGCAAAGTTTCCTTCTGCTCTTTAAGTATTCTTCTGCAGAGTAGTGTCTAGTTCAGAAAGGGAAAAAATGCCTGGCACGCCTGAGTGCTGCCCAAGCACTCAGCATGGAAGGAGACAGAGCTTCTCCTAGGCACCACAGCCCTGGGATTGTTTGCCTTACTAAAAAAAAAGTGATCCTAACTTGTTTTAACCCTGAGATCCCCATTGTTTTTCACAGTGCGCATCAGACCAGTCACTGGGAGCTAAGGCTGAGGGCTAGGAATTGCAGATGGAATCATCCCCAGCTCAAGAAAAGTCCATCTCTATGGGCAACAGAAAAGAGGCAGGGCCCTTTGTATAGAGGATTATTTGGGCTGGTTTTCCAAAGAGACAAGCAAGGACCAGAGCCAGGTACCAGCATCACTTCTGAAAAATCCACTTTTTAAGACTTGAGAGAAGTTTCATTGTTGTTTGCTGTTTTTGTCTTGGCCCTGTTACATTAAATGTGGCAGGGCCAGAGAGGAGGGGTGAAGTTTTATTAAGGATTTAAGCCTTCATACTGGATCTCAGGGAAGCTTTATTGCCCTCATGTTGCTCATACTGTGGGACTTCAAAATGCACCAGTCTTGGCCACTAAGCAGCAGCCTCCCAACAGTTAATGCAAAACACACTGTAGTACAGTTAAGTAATTCTTTCTCACATGATGCAGCTGCAATTTGTCCTTCATTGTCACTAAAACCAAAAAAAGCTGGGAGTAAACTGTTCCAGGGCAGAGCTAAGTGACCAACAATTCTGCTACTTTGTTGGCCCTGAATGTATTTTTTTTTCCCAGAGATTGATGCAGGCTGAGGTATTTACATTTGCTCACTCGCTCTCACATGATCAGCAGTGTTCCACTCCCCCAATTTTCATCACAAGAGGTTTATTAGCAGATAAGTAATCTACACAGCCACGTTACCATTTTGTTCCCTGAAGAGCAGCATGTGCACTGCAACAAATCACTGGCACAGCCAAAATACAGAAATCCATTGCTCCAGGCAGCAGGAACAGCAGAGGTAACAGCCTGGCTTTGCACTATCAGCTCTCCTTCCAGTCACACCCAGCACCTTGGGTGACCTTGCTGACATTTCAAGCAACACACACAATTTATCTGAGCACTGTGTGAGCCAAATGCAATCCCACATATGATAAACTGAGCCTCAGCTGCCTGAGTGAGAGCTGTGTGTTTCCAGGTTTTCCTTTTTCTAGTAAAACATTTCCTGTCCCCTTTTTCAATAGGGGCAAAACTGGTAGGTTGGGTAGAACCGAGGTAAGGGCAGTCAATCTGAACACAGTCAGACAAATGACTGGTCATGTGGTTTATGCTGAATTAATAACCTGGGCCTCTATTGATTTCATGGTTGTAGCTCCACTGGTTTCACTGCTCACTGCCTGCTCATGTGAACTTTCTTTTTGGCCCTCTCAAGATCACTTTGTTGAAAGGATGCAGCAGCACACTTCTCTATCACCACTGTACTTGCCTCCTGTCCTGCTCCCAGCCTCATCCTGAGCACAAGTCTGCTGATGCCAAGGATCTTGCACACTGCAGAGGCCTGCTGGCATTCAAGTCACTCCCAAGATCTTCCTTTTAAATTAAGAAATCAAGAGGAAGTACAATCATCAGAGAAATTATCCTTTTCTATTATTCGCTGCCCATCTTGGAAAGTGAAGGTACAAGAAAAATGCTGTTTGTGAAAAGAATAGCCCTTAGCTGAAAGAGGCTCAGGCTCTTGTTCTTCAGTCAGAGAAATCCCAGCTTAGTTATTAAAGTCATAATCATCTTTCTTTACTTCTGACTTTTTTTGTCCAATATATGCACAAGCTCCTGGCCCCTGCTCTTATCTGACCTTTACTGAATGACCTTTCTTAGACCTGGCTGTTCTGTACCATGCTGACAACATCTCCTACCTTTACCAGCTGCATGGGAGCTGATTAAATTGCTCTTTAAAAAATCATCTTCCCCTAGACATTTCTTCTTGTAATTACCCAAACCTTTGTTTCCCTTTCACTGCCTAATAAGTGCTATTTATATCCACAGCTGCTGAAGTATCTTCTTCCCAATAGCAGGTGAAGAAGATTTCTATCACAGCACATGCTCTAAAAAATCCTAATCTGTTTTCTGAGGTCATTTGATGCTACCTGTCTTTTGCCTTCTGGAAACTGCCTCTCTATCTTTTGGTGGCACGTACAAAACGACAGCAATGTCCCTGGGAGAGGGGAAAAGCAATGAAAATTAAAGGACAACACCAGGACAAAAAAGCTAAGCTGATTGCAGAGCTGAAAATAGTGGTCCCACCTCCCCTCACCTACAATGAAGCACTGGGGTTTCTCCAAGTATGTGGAGGAACCACAAAAATATCCTCCTTTTCCTTGTGGGATTGGTTTTGCAGATCGTCCATCTCCGTAAACCTCCTCACTCTACTGGCACAAGAGGAAAAGTAGAAGCAGCAAAGGGAGAAGATGGGGGAAGAAAACAGCAACCCCATACATCCCTAGAAGTATGCTTGGGCTTGGAGATCTTTATCCTGGGATATTTACTTTGATGGAGTTCTAAATCTCCCCCATACTTAGAGAAGACATGTAGAACCATACACCAGTGATTAAATTAAAGTCCATCCTAGACAGATGAAGAACAACACTATAAAACTGGCTGAGAGGGGAGCCATACATGAGGCCAGCTGCTCCTGGCCTTGTAGCCTGTGCTGCAAACCTTATGCAATGCTGCAAACCACACTCAGACTATGCTGAAAGCCTCACCCAGACCCATTCCACACTGCTACACCCAGGCAAACATTCCCAGGGTCAGCAACACCTGTGCTGCAGAGCCCAGAGTCAGATTTGCAGCTGTGATATCAAGAAAATCAAACTTCATTACACCTGGAGATGATGAGCTCTACCATTTGTTTGTCCTACCACAGGGCAGAATTCACATCTGAACTCAAACAGGCTTGGATCCCTTTTGTGCCTGTCAGTCTTCAAAGCAATTGTGGTTAAAATTGAAGCTTGTGTTAAAATTGACCCTCATATTAGCAATTTCACTGTAATTACAGAGAACCTTTTCCATTTAACCCTACGCAACAGCGCCTTCAGGCTCTGCTGCATGACCAGTGATTACAATTAAAAAGTCCATCCTAGACAAATGAAGAACAACACTACAGAACTGGCTGAGAGAGGAGCTCAAGCACAGCTCTCTGTAGCTTAAGGGCTGGTTTCTGCCACATGTGGACTTGCAGACCAATGCACAGAGGCTCTGGTAAGAGCATGGAACCCACTGCAGCTGTGTGTCAGGCAGCTTAGTCCCATTGGTACCTCAATATCCAAGGGAGCCATTTCAGGATTCATCCTTCAAAATCTATGCAAATTGCCTGGGCATACTAAAGGGTGAACCAATGTGCAGCAATCAGACCTCAGTCCTTAGGAGTTTTGCAATTGCTCCTCCTACCAAAGGAGGAATGAGCCCACTGTGGGTCCATCTGGAGAGAGGTCAGCAAGCTGCAGCCCAGCAAATTGCTGATGGTCTCTGCTGGCTCCAGCTTTATCAGGTGCACTGCAGGCACCGATGTGCTACACAAATTAATTTTCATTCAAGTCCCGGCACCTTGTGCTCAAGTTTAATGTCCTGGCCTCTCATGTGAGACTGACAAGATGTATCGTGGTTCTGGGAGCTCTCTTAACTCTCCAGTGCCAAATACTTTAAAGGGGTGTTGATGCTAAAGGGATGCTCTGAGTTATTTGCACCAGAGGCAGCTGGATTGAGCCACTGTAACATCCATGGGGACAACTCCCCAGATAAACATTAAAAGTGCAGAACATGTAATGATGTGTCACACGAAAACAAAAAGCAGTCACTGCTGTGATCCCCGAGCTCCATGCCATAAAGAGAGGCAATAATTCCATATTAAAACAGTTAAAAGGATTATCCAGGGAGGGGAAAGGGTAGGAAGCCAAAACAGAGTCATGAGAAAAAGAGAAGAATGTTCTGTTAGAAATGAAGGAAGCCTTCAGAGCGAGACGAGCTGTTGTGAGCAGACCAGCCCCTGGAAGGGATCTGAAGTGGCACAGCAAGAGCATTGATAGACTAGAGTATGACCACGTGTGTCTGGTGTCTGAGGGCAAAAATGCCAGTTTTGTGCAAACACCTCTGCCAGGACACATTTATTGTGGTTTCTACCTCCTGTGCCAGGCCAGTCGCTGTGTGTCTCTGGGAGCAGACAGCCACTGTGACACACTGTGTCCTGGGAGTGCTGTACACACTGTGCACTGGGGATGAGGAAATGTCTAGTGATACATTATGTGTCACTGGAACCTAATAACCTCTACTCACAAAACTCACTCTGATTTTGGACCTCTCTGCCCTGGAGAGCCAAGCCTAGCCCACATGAAAATGTCCTGAGAAACTGCCAGCTAAAAACACAGTGCTTGTCTCAGTCTTGTGCTGAGCAGAGGGGCCCGGCTCCAGCAGCCACATCCCTCAGTGAGCCCCATGCAGGCCAGCAGGAGGGACAGCCCTTCCTCTGCAACAGGGACACAGCAGCAAAGACCCCTCCACGCCACGGGCTGGCAAGGGCAAGGGCAAGGGCAAGCAAACACCCTTTGCCTTCCTCAGGATCTCTTACCTCCCTTGGTGCACTCTCATGGCCATTATCCACGAATACTTTGTAAACAGAGGTGTGTTTGCTGCAGCGCGTTCCTGGCTGGGCGGGTTGGAGCTGCCTTGGCAGGGCAGAGAGCGGAGCATCCGCCCTTCATGTACTGCAAGACAGGTGCTGGTGGCACAGTGCCAGTGACAGCCATGCCACGGGGTTGGAGGCTCTTCGCTGATCCCCACGGGGGTTGCAAGGGATCCCTGTCTGTCCCTGAAGCCCCCATGCACATCCTCATTTATCTGTGGGTGCAGAGGGGCTCCCACCACAAGCTGCTCTGAGCTCCCCTGGCTAAGTGCTGGCCCCTACCCACCACATGCATCCCTTTCCTCCTCAAAGCATCCCCCCAGTTTTCACCAAAATGACCTGGCCTCATTCCTAGTGGCATCCCCACATGGTAGAGACCTCTGGCTGTGCCCAGTCCTCCAGGATTGCCTCCCCCCTGCAACAGCCCAGTGCTGGGTACAAGAAATCCCGTCTGCCCCGTCCCTTCCCAGGACAGATTTGCATATTGGGTCAGGCAAGTGTTTCCAGCCACTTGATTTCCAGGGGATAATATTATTCATGAAGCTACTTGCAGTCCCCAAATCCTTGGTTGCTTCTTCTTTCTTTCCTTCTCACTCCCTCTTCCCTGCTTTTTACTCCCCCCTTGGCTGTTGGTATGTTTAAAAAAAAAAAAAGTTTCGCTTGGCTGCACTTTCAGTAGGACATTTCAAAGTCAGGCTGAGATGGGTATTAAATGAGGATAGATGCCAGGTTCCTTTTCACTACATCCCAAACTACTAGAATAGCACCGAAAGCTGTAAATTAGGTCAGCTTTGCACAACATCTTCCCGAGCCTTTTCTGGGAGCGACGCTGCACAGCCCTCGGTGGCTGTCGCTTTAAGCAGATCTGGTGCAGCTTGTCTTGGGGGACTGGTGTGATGCAGTGACAGCTCTCCCAGGGCTGCCCCCTCCTCTATATAGACACAATTTGGGACCCAGATCTGCCCCTCTGAGGGTGCACAGTCAAGGGGAGGCACAGGAACCCCACAGCACCCCATGGCTGGGGCCTGATAGTGATAATGAACGTGGGGCAGGGACCCAGCCCGCAGAGGGGACAGGCTGTGTGCAGGCAAGGTGGGCAGCAGCAGCTCCTGGATGAACAGCAACAGGCTGAGCAGCAGTGCTGAGCTCTGAGATCGACTAGGGGAGCTTCCCATCAAGTCCTGTGTGGCTTCCAGCACAACACTGAAAAGGCTCAAAAACTTCTTTTTGCGTATAAAAATCTTCTTTTTGGATACAGCCAGTAAACCAGGAGGATTACTGGTGCTAAAATGATGCACCCTGCGCCTCTGGACAGAAGGACTGAGAGGCAGCCATCTGCATGATCTCTCTCTTGCTGGATAAACTGTTGTCACCTTGGTACACAATTCACAGGGTGAAGCCAGTTCCCTGCTTCCTGTGGTGGATGATTAGCTCCCATATTTTGAAAACCTGGAAGAAAGCAAGTGGGAATACGGCAGGGGCTATTTTGAGAGAGATTCCTGTGGAAGAGAATTTACGGTCTCATATGATTTTACTGACTTTGCAGAGCACTTGCTGGTGCAACACTGAGGAGAGCTACAAACAGAGAAAAAATATGGGCTCCTTCCCCAGAACACTCACCTGGCCTTGCAACCCACAGCTCAGGGACGTTCTCATTTAGGGGTCATGTCTGTGTGTTTAGTAGCCCTGGGCATATTTGCCTCCAGTGAGTTTGTCTAATTGCTTCTTGAGCCTGTGTAACCTTGGGGTGTCCCACCCTTCACGTTTGTTTCTAGGCAATGTGCAGGCTGTCTCCTCTCTGCTTGCTTGGATTTCGGAGCCCTGCCCCATCCCATGTGGCACCCTCAGCACTGGCTCTTTGCCTGGAACAGGACCATCTCTGGGCCAGGGACAGGTATGCTGGGAGGAGAGAAGGAAAGAGGAATGGGTCCAAGTCCTCAGCCATTAATGGAAACACAGGAGCACGAGGAATGTAATTAGCGTCTTGGCATAGTGCTTGGGAAAGGCAGAGAGGCACGTCAGAGAGGGGAGGAGAAAGGGATCAGGGGATAAGCCAGGGAGCAGAGATCACAAAAACAAACAGCAAAGCACAGGGCCAACATTGTGAGGCCCTTGCAGGCTTGGGCAGCTCCATTGTGCCTCTTCTGGTGGCTTCAGGGACCTGTGGGGCCTCTGGGGATGTAGGAGACAAAGCCTGAGGTGTGAAAGGATTCTTCAAGGACCTGCAATCCCTTCCAAACCCCTTCTACCCTGAATGCCACTTTTGTGGTTTCCATGGAAATGCCATCAGCAGGAGAGTGGGCAGAGGTGCCCCGTCCTGGGTGGGAAGGGCAGGACCAGCAAAAGCAGTCTCACTCTCTGGCACCTATTGCAAGTCTAAGCAAGTACACAGACACAGATTAGATAGGAAAATCTTCTCACTGTCCTGACACTTGCAGGAAGCACTGTGGAGGTTCACACAGGATATCCCCTTGAGACCTCTGCATGCCAGAGAATAGCAAGAGGAGATGGAGAGGGGAACAGAGAGCTCCTTTCTACCTCCAGCTGAGCTCCCCAATGGCAACGTGGTCCAAAACAATGAGAAAACAACCACTTTCTACCCTAAATTGCAGCAGCAGACCTTCAGCAAAGCTTTGAGTCGGTTTAAATTGCAGCAGTGAGCTGCAGCTCTGCTCGCCAGGGCCACCTGTCCCTGCTCCCTCCTGAACAGAGGGCTGTCATCCCACAGCACAGCCACTGCCTCCCGGGACGAGCACAGGGCGGTGCAAACAGGGAGGAGAACAGGCTTGGACTTCACTGCTGAGTGTTTATTTGCAAGATGCTGTTGTGTTTGGATGGAGTTCCGGGCAGGATGTGTCTGCAGTAAACATAGGAAAAGGGCTGACGCTGGAGTCGAGTGGAAAGGCTGGCAAGAGACTCAAGTTTAATTAAAATGGCCCCTCTTGGGGTAGCATGTGATTCCTGAATGATGGCTGATAAAGACAGGTCAGCTGCTGAGGGCTCCCTTCTCAGGCTGCTCTGGAGGTGCCTTGGCCTTTTGAGTTTTCTTTCTAGGAGGGGCCCAAGGAGACACGAGATACATCTGGGGAAATACACACATGGGTTTAAACACTGAAACATCTGATCATTTTCTTCAACCTCAAAACCAAGGATCAGTCTGAGACAGAAACAAAGCCTAAGCTGAGCAGAGAGAGTTGTGCACAAGCCTCTCTCCATTGCAATCATTGCAGTCCTGGACAGGGAGTCAGAGGGATGTTAAAGAAGCTCCAGGCTGCTACGCCAGGCCCTGTAATGTCTCAGTTTCCATGCTCAAAATGGCTGAAGGACAGTGGATGGATTTTCCATGGAGCACTGCCCCCTGCTGTGGGCTCACCATTCCCACATGTTTCACTTCTCAAAAAAAATCTGGAAGGAAAAATCTCCAAAATCATGGTGGCCTCACAAAATTCTGGGCCATTCGCTGCCTATGTGTCTGCTCAATGTCCTGAGGGTCTGCCACACATCAGGGGCTTCCTTAAAACGTGAGGAAGAAGTAATTCCAACAGAATTACTCAAAATGTTCATTAACAACTTGGATGCAGGACTGGAAGGAATACTAAATAAGTTTGACAACACCAAACTGGGAGGAGCCATTGACTCCCTCGAGGGAACAGAAGCCGTGCAGAGATACCTGGACAAGTTAGAGATGGGCAATCACCAGCTGCATGAAGTTTAACAAGGGCAAGTGCTGGATTCTGCATCTGAGACAGGGCAACCCGGGCTGTGTGCATGGACTGGGGCATGAGAGACTGGAGAGCAGCACTATGGAAAGGGACCTGGGGGTCCTGGTCAATGGCAAGTTGGGTATGAGTCAGCAGTGCCCTGGCAGCCAGGAGGGACATCCCTGTCCTGGGGGGCATCAGGCACAGCATCGCCAGCTGGGCAAGGGAGGGGATTGTCCCACTCTGCTCTGCACTGGGGCAGCCTCACCTCCAGTGCTTGGGGGCAGGTTTGGGTGCCATAACATAAGGAAGACATGAAGCTGTTACAGAGCTTCCAAAGGAGGCCATGAGGATGGTGAAGGGTCTGGAGGGGAATCTTTATGAGGAGTTCCTCTTTATGAGGAACTTGGTCTGTTCAGCCAGGAGAAGAGGAGAGAGCTCATTGTGGCCTTCAACATCCCCACAAGGGGCATCAGAGGAGCAGGTATTGATCTCTCCAGTGACAGGACCCAAGAGAATAGCATGAAACTCAGTTGGATGGGTTTATGTTGGGTATCAGCAAAATGTTCATGCAAAGGGTGGTTGGGCACTGGAATAAACTCCCCAGGGAAGTGGTCACAGCACCATCCCTGACAGAGTTCAAGAAGCATTTGGACAATGCTCTCAGGCACATAGTGAGATTCTTGGTGTGTCCTGCTCAGGGTCAGGAGCTGGACTCGATGATCCTGAAAGGTCCCTTCCAACTCAGCATAATCTGTGAAAACAAAAGGAGGAACGAGGGGCAAGGAATTCAGTCAATGTATCCCTTTACCTCCACAAAATCCCCAACTGATACCTGAGCTCTGGGGCCATCTGGGTGTGCAGCAGCTGCAGCCTGGGCCCTTGACACCAGGACTTACCCTGTGGTGAGGCACACTGCGTGTCTGACACAGCTGGGGGCGACAGATGGGACCGGTTGAGCCCAGCTGCAGAAACCCTGGGGCAAGCCCACATGTATGTGAAGGGCTTGCTTTTACTGCTCAACAGGGATGGAGAAAATACACACCTCAAAAGCATCACTCACCCTAGTGGCAGCAAGGTACTGGTACCAAGTTGAACCCCTGAGTTACAGCCCTGCACAGCAGTGAGAGGCACCCCGAGAATGTTCAGGCTTCTCACAGGGAGCCACACTGTAGGAACTGTGTCCAACGAAATGCTGCTGTCACCAAAACTCTCCCAGCCAATCAGGACATAAAAATGTCCCCCAATGACATTATATTTGCAGCCACCAAGCCTCTCACTTGCTGGAGCCGAGCACGTCCTTTTGGAACAGCAACATGATTTTCACACTGTGATTATTTTCTCAGCATTTGCCAGGACTAATGTGTAAAGCTCAGGGTAAGTGTGGTAACTCAAAAGTCTGATTTCTGGTAACCTGATCTGCTGTTGAGTGAGTGGTCTGCCTGCAGCTGTGCTGCTGGACTGCCTCCTTTTTACAGTGGATCTTGTGTTTCAAAGGTGCCCTCACGTCCCATGGAGGTGATGCTGGTCTTCTCATTTCTGGTAGATGAGCGTGGTAGCTGAAGACCCAGCCTTTCACCTGCTGAAGTCCATCACAGGTTTGCCCTTGTCTTCAGGAGAAGCTGGTAGCAACTTTCAGTTAAAGAAGGAAGAGATAAAGCTGAGGAATGAAATAAAGTCCTGTTAGAATCCAAGCTGCAGGAGGAAAAGCTGGTATTTTTATAAAGAGGACACAGAGAGCACGGGAAATTTTGGAAACCACATGGATTTTAGATTAAATGAGCTTAATGTGCATTTACTCTGAACAAACCATGAAATATCTTGTCAAAAGTCTACCCTACAGTAGATTGTAAAGTATTACATGGTAGATTATAAAATGACTAGTGGGAGAATACTTTGATTGACAGATAAGAAGAGGTGGCTGCTGTAGTGAGATTCACAGAACGAAGCCCCAGGGCACTGCTACCTACAAAGAGCAATTCCACCCACACCACAAAGACATGGCTGCAAGCAAAGGAAAGGGAGAGGAGTTTCTTACACGGCTGTAATTGGGACCTTGGGGAAGCAGAGATGGAGATGGCTCTGAGAGAGATTTTTTTTTTAGCCAGGAAGAAGGCTTTTTTGGTTGACATTCATACTTGGAAAATCTGTTGGTGTTGGTGAACTGCCAAACACTCTGAGAACCATTGCATCATTCCCTGTTGGCTTGGGAGACACAAGGTTTGATTCTGCAGCCTGGCTTCTTATTCCTTACGTCAGCAACTCCCAGCAAAAGGTAGAAAATTTATCTTTGTAGTGATATGTGTGGCTGAGCTAGGAACTGAAATAGCAGACACTGAGTAACTGCTCTGCTGGGCTGGAAAAGTTACCAAGGTGGTGCAGTGTCAGGTTTATTTCTGCATTCTTATTCTACTTTGCAGTCTGTCTGAGACAGCCAAAAGAAAAGGTTTGGGACTTTTCTTTTACTTCTTCCACTTCCATTTGTTTTCTTGAAGTGGCTCAATGTTGTCATTAAATTAAATGTATCCAGGTTATAGGAGAGTGAATTTATGCAGGATTAAAATAGGCTAACATTATGCCATTGAAAAATTCCTTAGCTTGCTACTGAATGAAAGCTCAGTGCTGACCTGCACAAATATTTCTGCCCAGGAACAAAAACAGGTCTAAAAGACAGAACTGAGAAGACAGCTGGCAGGATGAAATGAAGAAAGAGAATGTCAGCTGCCTCTCCGGGGACCAGGCCTCTTTGAAATGAGCCCTGCCAGACAAAATAGAAGTCTTGTTGCTGGGCTCTAGCAAAATGCTAGTAAAGGCCAGATCCTGTAAGCCTCAAGGCTGGGGTCTATCAATGTAAGATAATAGTGGTAGGAGTGGGTGGAACGTGAATGCTCCAACTCAGTGTTAATGCTCATGTCTCACTGGTCTCTGCTCCTTTGCACACCCAAGAGAAAAGAAAGGCGTTTGCCCTGGCCCTGGGACTGGCCCCCATCAATGCTGAGGGCAATCCCTGGTGTTTCCTTTGTGCCAACCCCCTGCAAAGGACCAGGGCAAGGAACTGTGCCCAGTGCATCAGGAAGGTGGACTGGGAGACCCAGTACGGGTGCTCTCCCCACAGGATGATCTGTCTCAAGTTTAAATACGGTTTCCCACTAAGAACCACCCTGTTAGCGGGCGTAGGCAGACTTCACATGAGCTGAGGAGCTTATTGAAGTGCCACCAAAGAAGAGAAAAGTTTTTCCTTTCTCATACTGCTATGACTGAAATCTCAAAGCCAGAAGGGGTTTGGACAGAAGGAAGGATTGTAACTCACCTCTGGCCATAATTATTTCAAGACAGCTGTTCAGACGGGGCATGGACAGTCTTTATCCTGCCGTAATTATTTTTGCAAGGCTGTTTTGTTATTTTTTTTTTTTTAGTTGGTATATCCTGGAAACAAACTATATAGAAAGTTCACTGTTACAAGATTCAGGCTGCTAGCCATATGGGTCCATACTGTGTCTGCTACTTAGGACAGATTAATAATAAACCTGTACTTACTTCTGTATGGATAAGAATAAATATTCAACCCACTAGCTGGTAAATCCCATTTCAACTCCTGTATATAGTTATATGACTAATTCCTTTAGTGCATAAATTGTTCTGGTATAAGGAGTATATCTATTTTAGACAAGAAGAATCATTTCATTTATCTACATGAGTAGCTATCCCAATACAGATGTATCTATACCAGCACATCTGCAAGAGAGCAGATCTACCCCATTCAAAAGGAGTTTTGCCATGTTAACAGTGTGCACAGCTCAGCATGAGGGCACCTTCCAGTCAGCAGAAGCTGTCAGAGAAAATACATTTGTGCTCCTCTGCAAGACACAGTGAGTCTCTTTCCTCCAACAATACAGGGAGGTGAACAACAAGTAGAGTCAGTGTTGAAAAAAAAGTAAAACAGATGGCCTCTGACATCAAGAGAGCTTCAAAGAAATCGTGTCTTTCCTCCTGTGGGGAAAGTAGAGTTGTTTACTCCTCTTTTGGTCCAACAGCAGTGGGTGTAATTAAAGGCACGGCCTGATTTGTTTGACTCATTGACAACCTGAACAGCCACCTCATGTTTTGTTTGACCACACCAGAACCCAGCCCATTTTGCAGGCTGGGGTTTAACGGGTGAATAGCCCCTGTTCCAGGGAGCATCTCTTTTCCCCTGAGCCACAAGGTTCTTTCAGCGTTTGACACTTCCATGGAGCTTTCCCCCCCCCGTGGGCTTTCCATAATGCTATTTTTGGGAGATTTCAGGCTTGCAGCACAACCTTCGCCTGTTCAGCTTCCCTGTGACTGTAATAAAGCCACCCTGCACCCCTAATCATCTCAGTGTTTGGTATTAAATTATCCATCAGAGCTCCTTTGGTAGCAGAGGGAGTTGATTGTACTGTCTTTACAGAGGATAAAAATAGCAACCATTGCAGGCAAGGGCAGTGGGGAGGGCTGAAGCAAATGGAGGCAGCACTTCTACTGTGACTGAAGTTGGTGCCTTCACCTGCAGACAGCAGGGATTGGTAAAAAAGGATCCAGTTTCTGCAATAGATTGAAATATAAACGGCGGTGTCTGAATTCACGCTGATGACTTTGATCTGTTAAGCAGGGAACAAGACATTGGATACTGAAAACTGCCCTGCAGTACCCTGAAAACTCCCAATGACCAGCTCAAAAACCCTGCCCGATTCTTCAGCCAGCTCTGTAAGACAGCCCTGCTTCCCTTTTCAGTGCCAGCGCTGCGCCAAGCTTGCACACCCCAGCCTTTCAGGAGGCACGATGAGCTCCTGGGCTCCAACAGGGGAGACAACAGTTCCTTGGAATTTCTGCAGCTGTTAAATAAGTGGGGCACCTTCCTGTGCTGCTCCGATGAACCCCCAGCCCCTGCCAACCCCCGCCAACCCCCTTCCAGCTGCTCCACTCCTAATCCAGGCTCTGACACCCCTTCTCCTCCACGCCCATTGGGATCATCAGTGCGCTGTGGCAGCTCTCTCTCCAGACCTCACTGGCAAACTCACTGTGGCCTGTAGCCCAGAGACAGGGCTGACATGCAGAGGCAGGAGTCATTTGCTGATGGTGTGTCCTGAAGCGGGGAGGAGGTGGGATTTGCCTCCTGAAGCAGGGAGGAGGTGGGATTTGCCTCCTATGGCCCACGCACCCGAGAGCCCGCAGTCGCCAGAATGTCGTGTGCCGCTTTCCCTGCTCCCTCAATGGGCTGGCCTAGGAGAGCACAGCCATCTGGCAGCTCCCATGTGTGAATGATGCTGCTAAAAAAATGAGGATTTCACATTCAGAGCCTTTTTTTTTTTTTTTTTCAGAAGTGCCAATCAAGCGTGTGCTACTTGGACTGGGAAAATGGTTTAAGAAGTTTGCCAGGATTAATGGAGCTTCATATCAGTTAAGTGGAAAGAAAATCAATAGAAGCACATTTCCCTGCAAGGCCAGGTAATTTTGTGTCCATAATTCAGTTATTCTGGGGCTAAAGGTGTAGAAAGACCCCAATTATCAGGAGCACTTCAGGAGACAGTAGGAGAATACAGTGCACCTAAGTGCAGATCAAAGTACACCTTTGGGTAGTGAGGTTATATCTTTCATCTAGAGAAAGGGATGTGCTCTGGTAGCAGGCAAAAATCAGCTCTCCTTTTCTCTAGGATGAGGTACTGGTGGCATAAATTTCAGGAATCTGAGCCTACATCCTTTGGTACAGTAAGAGCAAAAAAATAAATAGGTAGTGAATCCTTTACTGTTTCCTATCAGTTTTTAGGCCACTGTCAGAACTTACGTACCCTCTCAGATACACATCTGCTCATCAGGACCTCACAAGGGACATACCACTTATTGAACTGTGATCACCTTTTTGCATTATTAAGCTTTTATTAACCAATAAGTGAATGACTGTGTCTCAGAAAGATGCTCTGCTATTTCAGCGCTGCACATAGAGCCAAGGGCAATCCTTCCCCAAAAAGCAGTGAGCCCAGGCCCTCCCCACCCCACGTGCTTTCTGGGAGCACCTGTGCTCTGCTGGCTCAAGCAATCTCTGAGAGCACATCTCATACTTTCAGATGCAAAAAGCTGTGGATACCACTGGAAATGAGACATGGTACTAAATTCCCAAGAACTTGCTTGGAGGCACAGTGCCAAACCACCAGTGTGAGTGCCTCAGGCCAGCTCCTGAGGCTGTGACTCATGAAGAGAGCTCAGTGGTCCTGCGTGGGTGCAAAGGAGCACAACACGTGCAGACATCTGCAGTCTCAGATGGGACTCAAACAGGGAAGATCTGCCAAGTCCCCCATCCTTCCAAGAACTCAGATGTTTCCAGGGCAAGTGCTGAATGCAGAAGACCCTGGGGTGGAGGGAGTGAGGAGTGGCCACACTAAGGCTTAATTTGGTGCACACCAACTGTGAGAATGTGCCTTTGTGTTTGTGTGGTTAGCCACAAGTTATGTATTCAGCCCTAGAAAAGTTTTTTAACTGATTGAGACACCAAGGCACAGAGGAGAAACAGTTCAAGATGATCCTGCTTTGCTAAAACTTACATCTGCAACTTATAAAGCAAATTGCCATGGTAAATAGTGATCAGTGAGGCTGAATCATCTCCCCATCCTCTGCACATTTTCACTTTGACATTTGTTGTCCTTCTTCTTCTGTTTAATGAGCAAGTGAAAGATATTTGAAACTCAAGTCAGGGCATCCTAGCAATTGAAAAAGTATTCTAAAGAAAAGAAATACATTTAAAAACTGGTTAAAGCTTCTCAGTGTAAAGAGAGTAAATAGAATGATTCACCTGTGCTATTATGAATGTTATTCTGGTCTGCAGCAAGTCAGAAATAATAAATATGAAGATCCAAAGCAATTAATTCACTGTTTTCTCTCTGTCTTTCCTTGCCATCAACTCCATTAAACTTTACTTGGGTAAATTAAGCTTTGATACTTCAGCTTTACATATTGTGCATAAGAGATATGCATTGAGATAAAAATATATAATCTCAAGATCTCTTTATGTATATAAAAATTCTGAGATAGTGTATAAATAAGTATATAAAATAATAATAAATATACAATTAATATATGTAAATATTGAGATATAGTATTTAGGAGAAAACTGAAGTTTTCTGAAGGCATCTGTAAAAAAGATTAGCATTTCATATAGATGAGTTTTGTGAAGATAACAATGTGATGATTGGTCTCTGGGTTACTAACACTCCATTAGCTCTTTTTCCAGCCTATTACTCATGTCAGGAAAAATTTGTCTTTCTGAATAATCTTCATTTGAGTGCCATGTCACCCAGAACTTCACAAGGCAAATCTCAAATGCATGGAGCAACAGCCACTGGATAAGAGACTTTATAGTCTCTGTGAATGTCCCAGTGGTGTGCAGACAATACCTTTGCTTTTTTAAATGAAAATAAATTGTTGCAGATTCAGGGCCAAAGTTATTGCTGGCACAAACTAAGCAACTCTTCACTGACTTGAACAACCTGCAATAAAATATGGCAGGAACAAATCAGACCTAAATCCAGCCTGGAAAATGTGGAATAGTCAATTCAGTTTTTTGCAAACTAGGTGATCTGGGTGGCCGGAGCAATGTCTGGCTCTGCAGAGAGGAGCTGTGGCATGAAGCATAGAGCTGTAGGCTGTTATTTGTGAATCCTTGGATTCCTTGGGAGATTGGTGGGGATCCTTTCCAAAACCTGAGAATGTGTTGAAAACATGAAAAAGGAGCTCATTTTACAAATAAGGAGCTCTGCTTGTTGCCCAGTGACAGCAGGACCTCACCTGTGAAAGCCTGTGATACGCTTTCCCTGGCTCCATGAGGTGATGATCGTGGAGCATTGCACTGATACTGATCCAGGGGACTAATTCCACCTGTGGAATTACCTGTTCCATTGTGCAGTGCAGATACATGGATTGATTCCATGGCTGTGCAGCCCTGCCGTGCCTGGCCTGAATGACAGCAAGCCCAACAGGGGCAGGGGGGCCTGTGGGACAGAAATGCCATCCGTGTGGCAGCTGTCTGTGCCAAGCAAGAGAGCTGCCCAGCCAGGTGTGTCAGCTCAAGGGAAACAAAGGTGAAAGCAAGCAGGAGGGGAGGAGGGATGTTAGAGGCATGGTCTGAATGAGCTATGACTGCTATTAAAGTGCAAATTTAAACAACAGGTGGATATACATATTTATAGGCAGAGTGCATAGCTGGTAACTGCTGGGATTTGGCTGGTACATCTCTGTATGAGAAGCAGAAGATGAGCCCAGACAATTACACCTTGAAGGGAGCCCTGCAGGTAAGACTTAGACTCCAGGTAAGTTATACACTACTCAATTCCAGTCACAACCAGCATCCAGTTACCTGAAATTCCAGAGGGACATCAAACTCCTCCTGACACATCCTCATCTTGCTCAAAGCTTCAGTGGTTGCCATGTTTTGCACTCCCAGTGACATCTCCTTGCCCAGAAGCATCCGCTGCCCAGTGAGGGACAGGAATTGCCAACAGCAGTACCTGAAGCTACCCATTTTCCATGAGTGATTTTGTTCTTTATACTCAGAATGCCCCTTTTATTTACAAGGAAAAGAAGAAGTGTTTGCTCCTCAGCCCAGGGAAATGCTGCAGTCAGGTCATACATCACTATGTAAGAAAGTCAAATAATTATTCCCCTGACAGAGGTATGACACTCCTTGCAGAGATGCTGTACACTTAGTTACCATGCCTGAGGCATCACACTTTTCCAGGGATAACATATGGCAGCGTATTTATCCCAGGGCTTGTAGGGCTTCACGTTATTCTTCATAACTCACAGGTATAAAATTTGTCCTTGTGACCTCGTGACACTTCAAGACAACGAAAAATCAATAAAGAACATTGAATCATCAGCCAGCTTAAAAAGCTAACCCAGCTGCAAGCATCATTTTAACAGCGACAGATGAGCATTACTATTAAACAGTCAGAAGTGTCATTTGTCCCCAACCTGCTCCATTGCTTTGGTCTTTGGGGTATTTCAGAGCAATTCCTTTCCATCGTGTCATTTAAGCAGTAAAGGGGAATCTTTTATAAGCTGAGAAAGGGCTGCGGTAGCAGCTGACATGATTTATGTTTAATAAAGGCCCTTTAGCGCCAGGAAAGAGGGGCCCTGCCAAATCTCAGGCGTCTCTCGAGCCGCTGCTATTGTCCCTGGGGCAGGAGCACTTTTTAGGTTCCCTCTCCATCCCTGAGAACAAAAGGACAGCTGTACGCTTGGCTGGCTCGGGACGGGGCGCTTTGTGCGCGATTAGTACCCCGCGCACATCATTCATGGCTCTTGAATAAAGATGACCTCTCGCAGGACGGGATGAGGGGAAGAAAGCCTCTTTATTCAGCAGGGCTTGAATTAGCATAAGGACAAGGAAACCGTTCCTTGGAAGTCACAGGATGAGCTAGATAAATAAACAAGCAAACTACGGGTTCCCTGCAAATAGTGGATGTTCAAGAGTCGGACCCGGGAACTCCAAAATCCAAGGGAAGTTGTCTCCACTCACGCGTGTGCCACCCCTGGCTCTGAGAGCCGCACGGCCCAGCTGCTCACCTGCGGCTGGGGAAACAGCTTTGCCACGGAGCTTGTGGCCCTAAAGGAGGGCAAATGAAGCATGCGATGTGGCCAACGTGAGCTGATTTCCACCACCTTGATCCTTCCATCTCCTTTGGCCGGTGGCTCTTGGAGTGGCAATAATATTTGCCTTTATTTTCCCGTCCTGTGTGCAGACGGGCGGGTCAGGCAGCGAGCTGTGCGAGCAGACAATGACAGACCGGATTTTTTCACATGCTGGGTTTCCCGGCCGATGAAAGGCAATTCAGCAGCTTATCACCATGTATGCCGCCGCAATTAAGAGCCCTGGGAGCAGCGGCAAACGAAGTTCTCCTGCCCGGCCCCCTCCGCCCCCATCCCTCCCCCCTGCCCATAGGAACAGGCTGTCTCTCGCCACCCACCACAATCAGCAGCACAATCGCAGCCCTTATACTCGAGCCGAGCTCCGCCGAGCACTCTGTGACCCAGTGGCCAGGGGCACGGCAGTGCGCACCAGGGTGTCCTCCAGACCCAACCTTCACTTCGGATTAGTTTCCAGCTGGAGCCCTGCTGTGCCAACTGGAACGGCCCTTAGAGACACGGATTTCTCTCCTGGAAGTCTTAGCAGCAGCCGAGTTGGACTAAAAATTAGGCAAAGGCAGAAGACAAGGAGTGAAACAGAGTTTGAAATTAAATTAAATTCCAAAGCTGCTTTTAAAGCAGCATTACCACCTTCTTTGGGTTTATCAATGCTCACTGTTTTCCTACATGTTTCACCTCTTGAAAATTATCCCATCTCTCTTTCTTTCCTTTTTAATTGCAACCTTTTTGCTGAAAAAAAAATTTAATATGTGGCACTGGCTGTAGTTGGAGGCTCCAAGTAGAGGAGGAAAACATGTGAAAAAATACATTATTTCAGGACTTGTGATTTTCAAGTCAGTCTCATCACTTCTAGACCTCTGCAGCCAGCAGCACAATGAACAAAACCAGGGTCTTCACTGTCATTCTTGTGTTCTGTACAAGTTTCATGATCTCCAAAGAATCTGCAGCAGAAAAATGCAGAAAAACACAAAACAAGGCAAATTAATGAGCTGGCACCAGCCTCCTCCATCGGGCTGGGTTACTTTGAGGTGGAGGCTAACACAGGCCAACTCCAGCCATAGGCAGTAAAATGATTTACACAGGTGGGCATTATCCTGATTGCTCTTAAAAGGACTAGAAGCCAAGTGTTCTGCCCCTAGGGTGTGGTTTATCACTGGAAAACTAAGTAGTAGGACATTACCATTCCATGCAAAACATACACATTAGGACATGGCACACTGAAGTCTTCTGATGGTGGGTGGTCAAGAAATATTGCTGGAATAAAGACATGCCCTGTTGTGCATTAGTCTTTGTACTTTAAATGACAGAAAATGAGCCATTTGAAAGGTATTTCCATGTAAACCACTTGCTTGTTTCCTCCCACTCCTGCCTTCTTCCAGCTCCTTACCCTGCACTCAAATGTTCCTTGTTTGTTCTAGTTCCTCTCGTGGGGAAAACAACAGTCTGAGTGTAACTGCGGCTGAACTCAGCATCTGCAGCAGGAGCCACTGGTGGATGTGATGGCAACACACCTGCACCTCTAACAGCCATGCTGGGGCTGCAGCAAACAATGAATGAGCCCACAAAGGAACTGAAATACAATAAAAATTTCTGAATGAGGCCATGAGAAAACTCCAGTGCATCAAAGGAGATGCAATAAAACTGAATGAAGGGACTTCTGAGGAGAGTTGCTAGTGAGAAAAGATTATCGAAAGTGCTTGTTATTTAAGAATGTTGTTAATACAAGAGAACTCCTGCCATCCTTGGAGGTACTCTGCCTCCCTGTTTCATTATGGAAATGCTTCCCTCAGGCCCCATCTGTCTGGTTTTCTGCTGCAGATGAAGGTGACCCAGAGGGAATTCGTTACCACACGTCTCCTACGGCAAAGCAAGCCTTGCTGCAAACCAGGCAGCACAGCCTGGCGAGCGCTGCCTGAGGAGGCTCTGACAAGTACAGGGCTGACAGGACACCACCGTCACAAAGATGCCCATGTGACAGTTTGTGCTTCCTCCTCATGCAGCTGGACGCCTTGGCAGCAGGCAGGGAGTTTGGGAGAGTGATATGACTCATGTAGGGCTTTTTCTGGGAACATGCTCCAACAGGACACAAATTACAGTGTGTGCTTGGATCGGGTACTGTCCTGGATGCAGGCAAGACATGAAAGGAGATGTTCCTACCAGAGAAATCAGGCAAAATGCTGGAGGTCCCAGTAAGGGAATATATATATTTATCTCTCATCTTCCACTGCTCTTCTAGAAGCATTCACAGATTAACCATGCAGTACAGCTGGGAGTACTAAAGCAAGCTTCACTTGTCAGTGTTAGTAGGAAAAAATGGGGCAGAAAATGTGAAGTATTTCATTAAAAGCCAACAAGAAGTCATAAACAGACCTCCTGCCTGTTTTTCAGTACTCATGACAAAAAAACCAAAACAAAACCCAAACAAACAGTGGTGTTAGGCTTTGCCAGCTTTAAAGGGAAAAATAAAATACGTCGGGACAGACTTGGCAGTAATAGAAAATTCCCAGGTGAGGCAGAGGGATGAGACCCTCAGCCTATAAGTAAAGCCAGGGCCCACATGACAATCAGATTTTGAATACATGGCACCTTTTAAATATGTAAGTAAATTAGACAAATTAATAATCTCATGGTTTATGTGTGTTATAAGTCAGGGTGATCAGAGGTGGGTAGCTGTGTCTCAGGCATTGACTCCAACATGGAGGACCAGGATTTTCTGGTAAGCCCCATGCCAGGTATAGTTCAGTTGGGTCAAACAAGCAGTTGAAGGGAGCTTCTTGCCAAAAGGCTCAGTCTCATAAAAACTGTTGGTTTTTATGTTGTTACACACCCATATGACTCAGGCTCTCAGCTTCTTCAGCTTTATTCCACAATAAAAAGAAACACAAATAGGCCCTCAAGCTTAGACCAACAGTATTTATGAGGGCCTATCACCCTGCAGGTTGTAGTGCCAGTCCAGCAGCTGACTGACATCTTTGCATTAGTTCTTGGAGCTCCAGATGGGATGGCTGGACATACAAAAACAAGATGCTCAATGGCTCTGGGGGACTTTGCCCTAATAAGCCCTGTGGTTCCTCTGCTGCTGCTATGAGAGGGCGAGGGCCTGGCAGAGGGGACATGGCATGAGCCAGCAAGTTACCAGGAGTATTCCCAGCAGAGGATGAGCTCAGCACCTTTTCCCGCAGGATATCAGGCAAACATCAGTTCAGGAGAGGTTTGGGAAGGAGATTCCCTCCTCCCTCAGGCATGCCTGCTCCAAGCTAGGGAACACCACTCCTTGTGGAAGGGTTACCCAAGGAAGGGCATTGCCTGCACTCCAATGTGCAAATGGTTAGACATGTGCAGTAGTTAGTTCTTTTCACATATCCATGGAGCTGACTCCCTGTCTTTCTGTCAGGTTTCCATCTTTACTAAGCCCCAGCAGCAGCTGCGGGGTGCAGCCTTGTGTACGCATATGGGAGCAGGGGGATTAGGAAGGGGACCAGCAGCATGTGAAGGAGCAGGGAATGTGCTGTGGACTCCATGTCACCAGTGGGACAGGCAGCCTGGAAAAATGGGATTTCAAGTGTTCTGTTCTGCAGCCTGGGTTATAAACCTCAAGGTTTATAATCTGTTGGAGGGGGGAAATTGCCATGCTTTGTGTGTCTCCCGCTGGCTTCCTATGGACTTTCTCCAGCTCCTTGAATTTCTAACCTAGTTCTTGCTTAAAAGCCTTGAGGCCTGGTCTGTGGCATGAGCCACATGAAGAGTGATGGCAGAAACTTGTGTTTTCTGGTGAGATGGCATTTGTGTGTCCCTGACTGGAAAGAGATGTTCAGGAGGCTGTGCATTTCCCTCACTGCCCTTAGCAGTTCTGAGCAAAAACATGAACAGACTCACACACCCAAACCACACTTTTAGGAGTATGAGTGGTCCTCAAATACCTCATTAAAAGGAGACTTATCTCAAGCCTCTACACAGTCTTTAAAGCACTGAATCCTGATCTTTGCTGTAGTACGGCAACTTGACGCAGTGTTTACAAACATTTGCAGGCATAGCATGATAAAACAAATGCCACCAGTCCTCCAGCAAAACGCATGATTTATTTTCTACTTCACACACAAATATTTGTGCTGTTCTGTCTTTGAGAGCTGCTGAGTGAGAGCAGTGAAGCAGTCTTTCCAGCCAGCTGAGCCAGGAGCTCTGCCTGTACACAGCATCTCCAGCCCCATATGGGCACAGAGATAATGTGAGTGGTCAAACTGGGACCCAGCCTGGCTCCCACTGTGCAAATCATCCTGTAAAAATTCTTTTTGTACAGGCTGTAATCTTTCTGAATGGGAGGAAGGTTATATTTATACTAGGTAAAACCCTATAGGAATTTATTTTTCCTCTCCTTCCCCCCCCCCCCCCCTTTTTTTTTTCTAAGAAATAATAAGATAGTTTATAGTTCATGCAGGCAGAATTAGTGGCAGATATATGAGGGAAATTCAATTAAAAGCTGCAAACCCCTAAGTCTATGGAAGACTATGAAAATTTCCCCAAACTGTTCCATCCATCCCATCCTTCTCCTGCACTCAGTGTACCTCAAAGGGCTGCCCAGGCAGAGGGGCAATGGGGAGGATGCCCAGTTCCTCTGCTCCTCAGGGAGGAAAACCAGCAAGGGAGCATTTCATTCCTTCTCCCACCCACCCAGCAGTGAAGCAGCTCACAGAGGATTGTTGGGAAAGACAGATCCCACAAACCATCAAACCACCAGCTGGAAAAAGTGCAGAGAAATGCAAACATGGTTTCCTTCCCGTCCACAGTGCTGGTAAGGGGTTTTTCACCACAAGCAGATGGGATGGGATATAAATACATTTACAGCTCAGGGGAATCTGCTGCATCACCTCCACTGCTGCAAGCCTCTCTGCAGGCTCCTGCTTTAGGGAGATTTCTCCCAGGTCCCAAAAAGAGAGGTTGCCCTTGCCAAGGTAGGATTTATGTGAGAATGTGGCTGCAGAGAGAGGTCAGCTTTGGGGCAGCCTGGCACCCTCATCAAAAAAAGTATCAGGGGAGAGCAGGCAGCAGGACACCAACACTAAACAATACAGCAGGGTTGAAGCAGGGCAATCCAGCAGCCTCAGGGAGACACGGGATGCAGGGAGGGCTTCCTCAGTCTGGGGCAGCTCCCAAAGCTTCTTTGGTTTCGTGCAGACAAGAACTTGGCCTCTATTTCTCCCCTAAAGCATGTTTCCATTCGTCATCACTTTTGTGTCCATGCTCCATTTGCTTGCACCGATGATATGAACCCTGTCTGAGCGGTAACCACTCACATTTAGTGACCAGGGCAGGCTCAGATGGGGAGGGGATGAATCCCTGCAGATCTCTGCTGCTCACTATGCACTTTGGTTCCTTTCCCCAGACAGACTCAGGCAGCTCATCCCTCCATCTGGGCACTGCTGGGAGGATTAGTTAACATACATGACATGGTTACCTGAGATAGCCCAGGTCTGGATTCAGTGGCTGAGGAGCTCCCTCTGTTTCTGTTTGCACAGACGTTTAAGCCAGAAGCACTAAGCACTGCACGTAAATGTGCAGCAAACTGTGTTTGCTGAGGGCCAGATGCTTACAGCAAGCAGGGATGCAGCTGGGGAATGCTGCCAATGGATACCATGAGCAGTTGAGAGGAAGGGGTTGAAATCTGTTTGTTAGTAGGAATGACAGTACACTTATAGCTTTGATTTATTTCCCCTTGCAGAAGGTGCATGTGGTGGGGTTTGCACTCCAGGCTCCCTTGGCAGCTGTGGGTGCAGCACCCTGGGATGCTGCAGCTCAATGCACCAGGCATTTGACCTGGTGTCTCACCTCCAGGGACCTTCCCCAGGCTACCCACACCTTGCCACCCTCTCTGTGACACTGCCATGGGCAATGAGCCACGGGCCCCTCTGAGGGCAGGCAGGAAAAGAGGGGAAATGACAGGGACAGTGGCCAGAGAAAGGGAGTGCCTGAGGGCTGTGACAGCCTTGCACCCCAGCACCAACTCTGGCCAGGGATTGCTTCCCATAAAGCTTGGGTTACATTAGTCAGACACAGGTGGCATTATCTCTTTTCCTGCCTGACCTGTGTCTAAGTGCCTGCCCATCTGTTGGCTCGCTGGCAGCTCTGGCACCCGGGGTGTGGCGTGCCTGCGGTCAGATGGCGAGTGGCTTCACCCCTGCAGGGAGCTGGCTCTGAGCTGCATCCTCAGGTGTTGGCTCTGCTTTCCCATCTCCCCTGTCACCAGCTTTCACCAGGAGACAGCCCTGACTGTGGCATTATGCCCTACCAAGTGTCACGGGGGGGACCCTACTACAGCTTCCAGACCTGGCAGTAATCATATATTGGCCTCTTTGGGAGGCTTAAAATGAGCAAAGCAGCCTGCCCTGCTTTACAGAGAGAAGCTGCTCCGAGTCCCAGTCCTGCTGTCATGCTTAACTGGGAATTTGCCTTGCTCCTCTGGTAGCTTTGTTTCTATTTCCCTGCCGTGCTTCCAGCATCCCTGCCCGAAGATGTAAATATCTGTAAAAAGCAACCCCTGTGCAAGCACCATCTCCACCATGTCCCACAACTCTGGATAACACTGAACATGGGACTGCTTTGTGGTCACTCTCCAGCTGTGAATTTAGGGGCCAAGAGGGATGCCATGCTAAAGGTCTTCCCACTCGCTTCCCAGGGAGAAAGGAAAGAGAAAAGAGAACAACTAGCCCTGATTAAAAGCTTTTTTTTTCTTTTTTGCTTTTTTTTTTTTTCCCAAAGCGGTCTCC
Source organism: Eopsaltria australis (assembly GCA_034509425.1). NCBI lineage: Eukaryota > Metazoa > Chordata > Aves > Passeriformes > Petroicidae > Eopsaltria > Eopsaltria australis. The sequence goes on along the minus strand of JAVTVJ010000012.1, from coordinate 3,474,113 downwards.
GCATGCAAAGATTTGGTTCAAGGAGCATTAAAATCACTGCTGTCAGTTGAGAAAGAAGGGGCTGAAGGGAATCTGGGCCATTGGCATTGTGCGAGGGTTGCTATGGCAATCCCGCAGAAAGGCAGCTTAATAGGCTTTCTTCCCAGGAAACTCAAAACTGCAGCTCGCGGGCTGCAAAGCGGCGCGTGCAAAAATATTTTCATGAATAGCATCTCTGTGGAAAATTTTGCTGGCTGTTCGCACCCTCCCCTCGGAAGCAGGGCGGTGAGGAAGGTGGTGGAAGATCACCTAGCGGTGGCTGGTGACATGAGGAGGGGACAGGGGCACTGCGGGGACCCGCGGCGATGCCCAGGGAACGCAAATCTCTCTGCGCGGCACAGGCGTTGGAGAGCCACTTAAAAACACAGAGGGTGATCCGCCCTGGCACACCGAGAGATGCTTTAGCGAACAGGCAGGACCAACAAGCCGGTTGCGCTGAATTCTCTGTCTCCATTCAGTGTTAATCCCAATGCAAAGTCTTGCTGCCTCTCCGCTGTCCCCTGTAATATTTAACATGTTAAAAAAATAATGGCACCAGCTGAAATATTCATGAATGCTAGTTGAACACACTGCTTTATTTCAGAGGAAGCTTCAGAGAATTCCAGTGATTCAGGGCTTGCCTGAAAAGCCCTTAAATATTGTGGATTAGGGAGACGTATTTTATCTTAATGGAAAGAAAGAAGGACTGGGGATTAAAACATGAGACTGTGAGAGAGGATATCTCTGGCTCTGGCAGACCTGCATTTCATGACGTCTGGCGAGTCACATAAATCCCTCCGTGCTTCTGCCCCTCCCTACCACCTGTAAGCTCGTAATATTACAAGCAGTTATTCACTTTCCTGGGTACTACAAGATTTCATTATTTTGGTGTTCTTGACTGCATGTTGCAAAATATATAATTTAACATAAAGAAATTACAATCAAGTAGATATGTATCCATCTTGTTGGGGAAAATAGAAACGGCTCACCAGCCTGGCATATGGCAAGGAAGATTTTCCCTTTTCTTTGGCAGTAAATACTTCATGCTTTGGAGCAAAGAGAGCTGAGTATCTCTTTGCTAAAGCCAGGAAATTCCACGTTATCACAATGTGTAGCACAGAGCTAACCCACAAGTCTTAAAAGGTCATGAGTTAGGTTTAAGCTGCTGTACTTTTTGCTGTAGCTCTATTTTCCATTTCATCTGCAATTCCAGTGTGGATCTCTCTTAGGGTACTGATAATTAGTGCATTAGCTGAATTAAAACCTGCACTTATTATACAAGACAGATATGTGGCCAGGAGAAAAAAAAATTAAACCAGAATTACATTATATTTGAAAATCAGAAGAAGCCATAGAAAAAATTACTTGGGATGAGTCAGGATAGGAAAACAATAGATAAGGGTCTGAGTGCTTCACTCCCCACTGAGTTTGCAGACGTCTGGCAGAATTTATGCCATTTCCCCATGTTATGTAAAGGGATTACTGCCCTCACAACATTAAGAGGAGAGTCTGAGCTCCTAATTTTTAGATTCAAAGTCAGGCTCATGTAATGAAACGGAAATCAGAAAATGGTGAAGACTTCAGCATCTGTGACTTTTTTTTGTAGGCTCACCTCAGTTACAGGGAAGTTTAATAGCTAATTACAAAGAAGGGGGGGAAATGGTGTGCATGCCTTTTACTTCTCTCTTTTAACTAGGACAAGTCAGATGTAGGAAATCCCAAACAAGCTATAGCAGCCCTTCCTCTGTCACTAGCAGACTGTGATGCCAAGAATGTAACAACACATTAATTTGTAATGCTTGGGGAAAATTATGTCTAGAGGAGCAAAGCAATTCCTCAAAGTCCCACAACCTGTGAAGAGTTCTTGAACTTTAACATTGAACTTCTCTCTTAACTTGATTATATAACTTAATTAGATTATGTATTATTCAAAATTCAGAACTTGGTGTATTCTTTAACCTATGAGATAATAAAAAGATGTTATGGAGGCAGAGCTACAGCTGCTTCACTGTACCCAGGTGTGCAGTGGGAAAACTCCTACAGGCTAGTTATCTCTCTTCTTTGTAGTGAATGACTTCAGGAAAGTACCCTCTGTTTATCTTTCAAGCCCTTTCAGGTAGTTTATGCACAAAAGATATGGGCTGATCTATTTTTCAGGAGCCAGGCAGCTCATGAATAATTTTAGCAGAGTCTTCTTTCTTGGAGCCAAAGCTGGAGGAGAGATTATAGACCTTCAGGGACCTCGAGCAGGTCTCTAAATTGAAAACTACAGTGAATCCAATTGAAAAAAAAGTGCAATTTACATGCGATTATAACTCATCTGCATAAAATGGAGTTGTTTCACTGCTATTTTTGGGAAGCTTAAGCTTCAACAAGTCCTTTCCTTCACACTTTCAAAATTACTTATTTGCATTTCTCATTTTCTCACCTTTGTTTCCCTGAAGCCCTGAATGTCAGAGGATCAAAGGATTATCTGGGTTACCGGCTGCGGGGGAGCCTGAAGCCTGCACTGGGACCTTGCTTCCCTGAGCCTCCAAGGGGGCTGCGTTTGGAGCTGAAACCCCACTGCATTATCTGAATAACCGGGGCTTCCCTGCATTCAGAAAACCTATTCTTACGGCAGCTACGAGCACTTAATCCACTCAGTTTTGCTCCCTGAAGATTCAACCAAAGTTTATCCAGTGCCGGCTTGTCTGAAGGCATTCAGAAATTGCCACAAAACCTCCTTTGGAGCAGCAGCTAAAGCAGCCGGGTGATTACAATGGATGAGCTCATGCTTCTCCCTGTAACAAGCACGGCTTTGTTCACGGCTCTGGGGATGGGAGCCATGAATGGCAGGGAATACACCAAATATCAGGGTCAGATGACGCAGGAGTAAGGAATTAAATTGTTTTCTGCGGTGAGTAGGTCAGAAAAGTTAAAAAATATGTTTTACAAATGTGCTGGGCAGAAGGGGAGAAGATTGTGCAAAACCCGTTCAGCCCTGCTGTCTCCTGCGTGTGAGTAGTATTTGCCATCTGCTACAGAGCCTGATCTCTCTCCCATTGATGCCAGTTACAAAATCCTGGCTTCAAGCAGCAGAACAGCGATTTTATAGTCTGCAGTGCTGCTCTGCAGTGCTAACCACGAGTCCTTTCATTTCACCCTTCAATTGCTGTCACTACAATTTTTTCCAGCAGAAGCACTAATGTAGAACCAGCAGACTAATAATAAACTACTGCTGGTATATCAGAGCTGAAAATGCTCTACTGCTAAAAAAAATATCAAGGAACAAACCAGGAAGGCATTTGAAATATTATGTTTTTATCTAGATGTGTAATTCTAGGAAAGAAAAGCTCTCAAGTGGAATTCTTCCCAAGTGAAACCTCATGCAGAACAACAGCAGAGGCTGCAAACACCGTTAAATGGCTGAAAAGGTTAAGAAGGGATTTATGTAAAAGAAATGGAGATCATTAATTCAGGTTCCTATTTTGAGATCAGCTTGATGATAGGAGATTAAGACAAAGACAGACACAAATTCAGAACAGATGCCAAGATATGCAAGCTTACTACAGGAGAACAAATAGTAGAATTTTTCTACTTTGGCAAAAATATTAAGCCACATAATAAATATTTAGATAAAGAAACATTAGGAAAATATGTAGTTTCTGTACTTTTCTTCCTAAGACTCCTGTGTATTAAAACAATGCAGTAGCTGGATGATTAATTTTGCAGGAATAAAGAAAGGGAGTTAACCTGAAATGAATCACAGCTCATGAAGTTTATGTCATATTCCTGAATCGAAGGAATTTCCTCCATCCCAGGAATATTGTGAGTGACATCTCTGCTGAACAGCATGCTCAGAGTGCCACCTGATGGCTAAACCCTGCTTTTTCCTCATCCAGCTGCCTCCAAAATGTTACAGGGCCGTCCCTGGGCTCATCACAGTTTTCCTAAGTAACAAGAAAAGTATTCTGCTTAATTTGCAAATGCTCCTTTGCTCTGGAGGGGATATCCTCAGTGTTACATTCCCACTCACTATTGCCAGTCTGATAAAGCAGACTGGTCCACCCTGGATCTTCACTTCAATGGGTGCTTTTGGGGGACACACTGTGACACTCAGTGGGGCTCAGTGGGCCAGGGATTGAACTGAGGTGGGGGACACCCCACTATCCAGGGAGGATGGGCCTGGGAGATCATTCACTGCTCCAGGTCACCTCCAGACAGGAAGGAGACAGCTCCAAGCTTCAGAGAACCAGAGGCCTATGGATTTCAAAAGACACCCCAAAATCCACCTTTGTAGATTAAATAGAGACACCCTCAGCTGATGCTCCATTCTGCCTTCTAAATTTCCCCCAGATTTGCAGCTGAGGATGACTTCTGGAAGCATATGCTGGGTGAGTCAGGTCACATCTACTGGGCTGCAGCCTGGATCTGATTTCTATTGACACTGGAGAGAAAACATGAGATTCTTGCCATGACCTCTGCCAAGTCAGCAAGAACTGCCTCCCTCTTCCTTCAGCACTCCATATAGAAGTGAGACATGATCTTGTCCTTGAATGCCTGGTGGAAACAGGGCCATGCTCCCACCTTCCCTTGCACTCATCTGCAGGTTTTGACAGAGGGAAGGAGAGCATTTGCTCTGCCCACAGCAGGCATGAACTTGCTTTCTGGGGAGGGGATGTCCAGGTCCTCTTCCAGTCAGAGGCACAATTCTGACTGAATTCTATTTAAAAATTACCTCATTCTGTTTGATACCCAGTTTTAATGTAGAGGGACTCCACTTTGCCACCTGCATGGGCCAGCACCTGCCAAGTCATAATGCAGCCTGAGGTTCAACTTTGTACCAGAACAGCTGCAGAGGCTGCTGCCAGAATACAAAATAAGAATGACTGAAATATTGCTTTTTGTTCCTAAGTATCTCTGGCTCCCAGGAGAAACTGCAGGCAAAGTTTATACACAGCAAGCCATGGTTTTATCTTTCCCAGAAGGAAGCAAGAAAGAAGCTCACCATTGTTTTTTAAATAACTATATTTAGTCTTTAAAACAGTGTACCTCACTCCTCTCCTAGGGCATGATCTGATAAGATTTCAGAATAAGCAGTCTTTATGGTACTGTTTGCAGGAAACCAACATCAAGGACAATCTTACTTTATCTTAATCCTTAGGGGGTAAAACACAAATCCTTCTAAAATCTCACACTCTCTACAGAAGAACAGAAGAGGCAGCATTCTTTATAACAGATGAAGATATCGATCCAAGCTGATATATAAAAAAACAGTTTTTCACTATGACAATAGTGGGACACTAGAGCAGAGGATTGGAAACAGGAGGACTCTTCATCACTGGAGAAACCTCCACTGGAAAATGCCTCGAGCACCTTGATCTGTATTCAGAATCAGGCCTGTTTTGGGCAGGAGGTTGGGGTAAATGACCCCCAGGGGTCCCTTGCAACTTAGAACATTCCCTATTTCTATGATGTGGACAAGGAGACACTCTCTCACTCTGATCAGCAGGCCATGAATTTAGCATTGCCTCTCTCTCCACGGGAAGGCTGCAGCCACTGAGTCGCTGATTCACCCAGCAGTCACGTCAGGCCAAGTCCTGCAGCATCACCCTTTGGGAGGCATCCCTGGCTGAGGCTGACCAACATGCCTGTGTGTCATCCCACATTACAGTAAACTCACAGAGGTCATTGCCATTAAGCAAACACAGGGTTTCAAATCCAGCTGACAAAACAAAGTTTGGGGACCATAGAGCACACCCTTTCCTTTTGAAAATCCCCATTAAATGTAGGCACATTTCTTACTCATTGCACTACCTTTCCCACAAAACCTTCCTCCAGTCCATACATCAGAAATTATCCCCTTTTCAGCATCCAAAAACAAAACTTTTTTACTAACTGCATCAATCAGCTCATTCAGATGGACCAAAATGCAGCTCTTCCTGGGCCTGTGTGGACCTTTCTTCTGCTCAGATGGCTTTTGGTTTCAATTGCTTCCCTGAAGTCCCTCTGAGATGGACAAAATATGAATTTCCAAGAGATGCCTTCCCATCATTTTCTTACAGAAAACACTCTCAAGTTTCTCTTCAGGTCAATTTTTTTGTCATTGCAGCCTGTGAACACATGGCCCTATGAACACAATTACTTTTGCACAGTGGGTCTCTGCTCCATGTTTTGACCCGGTTTGGATCAAAAAATTCCTGACCTAACACCTTTCCCTGCTCAATTTTCACTTTATAGTAGCCTGATTTACAGCTACTCAGAGTTAACTGCTGTGCATTGCAAAGGTCTGAAAACCTCAGAGATGGCTTGTGAGGGGCACAGGGACATGCCTGAAAAGACACTCAGTGTTCCTGATGGATGATGGTTCACCTCACAGATTTCAGCCTGATGGTGCAAGGAATGAGCAAGCCCCCCACAGCATGAAACAGATAGCTGGGCACATGCCTAAAACAGGGAAAATTGGACTTTTCCCCAACTCTGCTGCCACCAGAGTCCCCCAGAATCAGAGCAGGTCTGGGCTAACAGCATCCACTGCCTTCCCTCATGACCCTATTTAAATTACTCTCATGATGCCAGATATGATTCACAGACTGTGAAAAGCAGAGGGAAATGTTGCAGCACTTTGGTGTGACTCCTGAGTAGCCCAAACCAAAGTCTCTGCCTCTAACCCCAGCAGCAGAGAATTATTTTTAACTTGTGATGTGGACAGGTATCTGCTGGGACCCAGGCTTGTGACATGCTGCCTCACATAGAGTTACCAATAAGGAAAATAAATGGGCTGTGTGTCATGCTCAGAGTTTAATTAAATGGGTATTGAGCAGCCCAGCTTCCTCAGCCAGCAAAAATCTTCAGGAGGTACTGGGACACATCAACCTCCAGGAATGTGTCATGGTATCACTGGTCACCATCCTCCCTCACCAAGGTCACCAAAGCACTTGGCAATGCACCAGAGTTTCCTGTTGCCTCTGAGAAGAGTGTGACTAGCAGAGCCACCAGCTGACACTTTGTTCTTCTTCAAAAATCTTGAGATTTTAATAGGGAGAGGAAGGGAGGGGATGAGCCTGTGTGCCCTGACATTTCTGTTCTCATGGACACAGACTGGATGAAGGCTAGTGTTTGCTTCTCATGGATGCAACATTGGAAACAAACCTGCCAGCTGAAACACCGTGTCCTTCATGCAGGCCAAAGCCAGTACGAGCCCTGCAAGCTCTGACTTTATAGCTGATTTCTCTTTCTTCCATGAGCTCACATAAACAGCTGCAAGCCATCTGTGAAAGTTACAGCCCTGACTTCCATGGAGGTGAAACAGAAATCAGGGAGATGCCTTCAGGAGCTGCTGGTGGCAGAGGCAGCCTGCAGAGGCAATCCCTGGCTGCAGGAGCATTAATGCACCTACAGGACATGTTCATAAACTATTCCAGCAAGCTCCCTGCTAATCCTCAATTCTGAAACAACTGTGGAAGAGCTGATAACCTGTGCAAAGTGTGGGTTGAGGCATGGACAGTTTGTGCATGCCAGGGACCCCATGGAGCCTTCTGACCACCATGGCACCGAGGCAGGGGTGAGTTCACCCAGTGCCTGGGACTCAGTCCCTCCATTTGGGGCTGCTGGGGCACATGTAACTCCCCATGCAGGACTGTGGGAGGAGATGGAAATGCTGAAGGGGACAGAGGCAGATGGATGAGGGGGCCAGGGTTGCAGTGGGGTGCTGGCTTGCTTGGCTGTGAGTCTAATGGGCCTAAATGCCTTTATTAAACACTGCTGACAAGCATCTGTCATGTCTGCCACTGATTTGGGTGCTTAATGCAGGACTCTTCAAGAGTTACATGGCATTGTCTCAGAACCAGAGGAGACATTACATTTGTTGCTTGCAGTACTAAAGAATTGCTGCAAACCTTTTCCTTAGGGGCTTTGGAGATAGAAAGCTCTTAGGGTGGAAAACAAAGTGGATAAAAAGTGAACTTAACCTCGAGGATGTAAGTGTGGACTGCCTCATGGGAAGCACAGTGGAATTCCAGCAGCAGGATTCAGGGAAACAGAACAGAAGTTTATTGGTGCAGTTCAGGGCATGGGGGTAAACTTATATTTTTTGCAGAGCTGGTGTTTCTGAGTCCCTTTCTCATTGTAGAGTCCAACAGAAAAGGCAATCTGCAGTGAATAACACACCCCAGCAGAGCTGGTGCCTGGGTGTCCCAGGTCACTGGAAGCCCCTGGAACATCTCCCACCCTCTTTGGGCTGAAGGGTCATGGAGCCATGCTACATCAGCTTGCACCCATCACTTCCCCTCCTTTGATTGTGGTTTCCTCCTTGGAAAAGAGAGGAGATGGCTGTGCCCTGTCTACAAAAATACTTTGAGACCCTTGAATGCAGAAGTGCAAAGGGAACAGGCAGCTGCTTGCTGCTGTGGCTGCCACTGCTGCTGTCCTCAAGAAGGCAGGCAGGGCTGCCAGGCTGAGCCTGCTGGTTTGTTAGCAGCTAAATATGCAAACAATAATTAAATACATGTAAAGCAGAGGACAGGCACAGAATTCCTTTAATTTATTCCTCAAAAGTACATACAAATGTGAATGCTTTCAGATTTCAGCCATGGGGGGAAAATCCAGGAAGAGTCTGTCTTTCCTTCCTGGCTTTACCTGGTTGCTCATCCTCATCATTCTCCCCTGACATTTGCCAGATCTCCTCTTCATATCCATCCCAAATATAGAAACAATGCTCTGCTCTCTCTCCATTCATCCAGTCTCCCTTACCTGGCACTCAAAAGTACAAATACTCATCTGGCTGTGTGACTACAGATGGAGCCACAGCTTGCACAGACCCATCACTCAGAGAATTAAAATCCAGAGCAGAAGGACCATGACATGGCAGAAGACACTCCTGGAAACAAGTGAGCCAGTGGTTATCTGCCATGCCATGCCTGCCCACTTCCAGGCTGCTCTGAATTTCTCACATAGAGCTCTCAGCAGCTATGGCTATGCAGGGAATGTGGATTTCCCTCTTGAGCCCGGAGTCACAACCACAGCAGGAGCGTGAGTGCAGCCCTCTCTCCTCACAGGTGGAGCTAATGTGTTAAATGACCTTCTACCTTCATGTTGCTTGCAGACAGGCCTGTCAGGCCTGGCTGTCACTTGTCCTGCCAAGTCCCCGAGGCAGATCAGTGTTGGCAGAGAGATGGAAAATCGCTGCCTCCCTTCTTAGCTTTTATTCAGGGACGTTAAAAAAAAATTCTACTGCTTACTAGCAAAATTTGTGGAGTTAACTACAGGAGATCAATAATTGCTAGATTTTTATATTGTTTAAGACTATTCAGCACAAGGACAACAGCTGCTTTTTGCTTCTGAGAAAGGTCTAGAAGGAAACCATCACTCAGCTATTCAGCCAGGTGCTTCTCATCTAATGAAAAGTCATTTGCTTCACAAGGTAATGCTTCTAAATTTGGATTCACCTCAACAGGAGGGTACCAGGTACGTGCACTCTGTGCTGTGAAGAAGGTCAAAAGAAAAATCCATGCCTCATGCATTGAATACTGGGCTAGAGAGGATGGACACTGGTGGGATAAAAAATTAGGGAATGCAATATCAACAAAGATAAATGAATGCTAAGCAGTGCTGTGTGCAGGTACCGGTGTGACAGCAGTACACCCTCTGTGGTAAGCCCTGTACAAGCCTATTTTTATCCCTCTCCTTTGAGTCAGAAACAGCAAGCACAACACTCTGGCGCCGTCTCCAGACAGTAGGGCTGGTTCTTGAAAAAACATTCCTGTTAAAGCATCTGCACCTCTCACACCTACCCGCTTATATTCAGCATCTCTGGAGAAAGTGGGCAGTTTTCCAGCCTCCTGTGGAAGAGCAGGAGGATTTACTTTTCTCAGTGCCCTGGGCGTTAGTAGCTGTGTGCAGCCAGGTTGGTGCTGCAGAGGCAAGGCTGGGGCTCTCCCAGGGCAGTGGGGATGCAGGGGAGGGCAGGGACAGCTCTGTGTGAGTGTTATCTAATATACCTCTGGTGGCCACTGTGACACAGCTTGAACTCACAGAGATGGACCAGAGATCACAGAGGCAAAATAGCCAGGAATGAATTAGTGCACAGATAAAGCTCTGTCTGATGAGACATGAGAGACCTTTGGGGAAACAGTGAGAAAGTTGTTTATTGAGGAACATGCAGGCCGGTGAAATGTGCCCACATGCCTGAAGACAAAGACCCTAAGGAAACCCTACACAGATTATGCTGGGACAGGCTGCCACATAAACACAAGCTGACCCAGGGGAGGATGTGATTTTGAAGCTGAAGGACAAAGCCAGCACAAGGACAAATGGCTGGTTGTCAGCAATCTGAGGTGGGACACTGCCAGACTGCGGCTGGCAGGGAGGCTTGAGACCGGAGTGATGGGAGTATTTTGGGAGGATGTTTGATGAGGGGATGTGCAGGAAGAGGTGTTGGCCACAGCCAGGGTCAGCAGGCAGCAATGCCCACAGTGCCAGGCAGCGCCGTGCAGGTGTGGGCTGGCTATGCTCCCTGGAAGGGCATCCAGAGGTGCCTGAGCTGTGGCTGAGCTCTGTGCCCGGGCACCAGCCCGTGCCCCACTCTGGCTGATTTCATGTGAAGGGCTGTGCTCACAGCGAGCAGCTCTGGAGCTGTTTGCTGGCGATAGAGCCCGGAGCTGGAAGGGTGCCCTGGGTGTGTCCCACTGCCTATCACCCACCAAGGGCCTCCGATTGCCTGCATTGGCTTACCCGGCCATACAAACAAGATGGGCAGCAATTCTTGGAAGTGCTGCCTTTCTCCATATGCTAAACCAGCAGGAGTGGAAGAACGAAGCCCCTAGGTCAGCACACTGGGATTCACAAGTACACACCAAGCAGAAACTCGGTATCAAACTTTTGCCTGATACATCCTATGGCCCATTTCTCTTCTGGCCATGCTTGAATTTATTTTGTTGTTGTTGTAAGGCAAATCTCCTGTTGTTTTATCATCAATATAGGGTGTTTTTGGTCAGTAAGAGCTGATTTAGTTTGGGTCTTCAGTTCATATGGACCCTGAGGCAAAAGCTCACAATTCCAGGCAGCGTTTGTTCTGCTAAGCAGGTCATAGTGCTGTTACCATCTGGCCTTTCATGCCCGCTCCTGTGCAAGGGTTCGCACTTACAAATGACTTTGCTGGCTGAAGTAATAGAGTTTGCATTTATAAGCCAGAAACAACAGAGAGACAAAAAAAAAAAAGCTGGCTAAGCATTAGTGTCATGATATTTTCTGGAAGGAGCTCTATTAACCTAAACCTCCTTCTGCTGAGTTGCTTAGTGCTTCTCCTAACATTTACATTTGTGAAGGGCTTTTAAAAAACCCTTCATGACAGCATTTATGTTGATGAGTTGTATTTAAGAAACATACTCAGTCTGAAAAATGCAGACACATTCATCTTCTTCCACTTTAGAGTTTCATTTTTGGAAAATCACAATCTTTTCTTGACTGGGCACACAATGAGAGCAGCTGCAGTGCCCTGTCTGAGCCATTTATCAGACCCCTCAGCCTCACACCTTCAGGAATTTAGCACCAGTGGCTGAAGCCATATCAGCACCCTCTAAACATCTGCCAGTGCTTTCTTGGCACTGTGAGCAGACAGGTTCTCCTCTCCCTCTGCACAGGCCAGGCCACTTGAAGTGAGGAGAGGCTGAGGATTTTGCAAGACAGCATTCCAAATAACTTTGGAGAACTATGTGTTTAGGGATGAAAGTCAGAGCTAGATTCTTTACACAAGTAAAGGAGCTGAATCCTGTTCCCTACAAATCCACATGCAATAATCCCTCTGCCTTCCTGCACTGCCAAAATGCCATGTTTGTTTTATTTGTTCTACTAGTTGTTTTGCAAAAAGGTGCAGCCAACAAAGAAGTAAAAGCCCTGCTGCTTTCAGCTAGAAAAGTGACAAGTCAGGTTGGCAATAAAAGCCCTGATGAAAGCTGAGGAACTGCTTTTCCTGTTCTGCACCCTGTGACAGTACAGCAGCCAATAAGTACTGCAGCTTATTTTGAGAAGTGCGTCATGCACTCCAGTTATAGACAGAAAGCAGCAGATTAGGTTGTGCCCTGTTTCTTTCAAAACTCTCATGAGATTTAGGGGACCGGGCACAAGTCTAGTGCCCAAGCACAGGAGCATGTCAGACAAAATGGGTAAGTAGAGAAGAAATGGAATTTCTCACACCCTGCAAGGCAGCAGCCGTGCACAGCAGAGAGCAAGGATCTGGAGTGATGTACAGAAATAGAAACCTGGTGCTGTGCCTCCCCCTTCCTTCCCAAATGGAACCTATTTCCACCAAACTGCAGTGACACCTCAACCAAGGGACCATGTGGCTTCGTGCTTCAAAGTAGAGCCATCCTGGTGAGATTAAAAGGTCACAGCAAATACCAAATCAGGAGGAAAATCGAGGAGCAGCACAAGACACTGCAAGGTGTTGTCAAGGGTGGGTTTTCCCCCCACACTGAGGAGGAGAGATGAGGTATCCTACAGCAGAGAGTGATGTGCTGCCTAGAAGAAAAGAACAATGGTTCAGGCAGACAGCAGACACTCCCAACACACCCAGCAGCCCATACAATGCCTGGAAGCATTCAAGTGCCTGTTGCAAGGAAATGAAGTGCTTAACCCTTTGATGTGAGGGAAGGGGTTGCTTTCATCCACAGTCAGAGGCTTCTGCCTGCACGAAGTCTCCACAGTTTGAATCACAAAAAGAGCTGGGGTTGCCTTTTTAGTCCTGTGTTTCTCCAGGTGGGTTGATGCCCTTCGCATCCATAATGGGAGGAGGGAAGGAGTTTCTTCCTCCAAGGTGACTTCATGTGAGGGAGAGGCTGGGATTAAGCTAAGGCCGGCAATCACAAGTGGGAATTGCAGTGCAGGTGTTTGAGCAGGAAGGTGAGAATCTCACGGAAGGGCCTTGAAGAGACGAAAGTTGACATCCCAATATTTACATTCAAAAATCACATTGGAAACAGGTTCAGTGATCTGTGAACCGCTTGACCCCTGGGAAGGGTTGCTCTGCTGTCAGTTGTGGTGGCTTATCTGTGCAGTGGTGGCTTGTCTTTGCAGTGCCTCCGTGCAGACGCACCCAGGGTTGGAGCTGTGGCAGGACACTGGAGTCGGGCTGGAAACTCCACTTCAGCCCATGGCTTCAGACTGGCAGGTACTGAAGTCACGCACAGATATCCACCCTTCTCCCCAGGGCCACCTGTCTAATTCCTCACTGTGCTGGGTATTGAACAAATAGATCTAATCACTAACCCAGGAACCAGCAGCTCAAGGGCCAGATATCAACAGATTTTCCCAGGCCCGTGATAATGATTGCCACCCACATCCATCTTCTTCCTTTTAAATATCATTCCCTTCCAAGCTAGAACACAGAAGAGAAATACAGAGTACACAGAGAAAGCTTCTCCTTAAAACACAGCCTGGCAATCACCAATGCAAGTGATACAATGCTCTGTCTGCCGTAATCAGACTATGTGGAAGAGAATGTGTCCATTGCCAAAGAGCTCCACCAGCCTATAAAACCCCAGAGAGTGTTTTATTGCATGAGCAGATGAGCATGCCAGAAAGCAGAAGGCACTCCTATTTTCAGCAGCTGAACATGTAATACTAAGGAAGGGTGTGGGAATAAGGAAAAGGCTTAGCAAAATGAAAAGTTTCTAGTGAGTATGGACATGTCTTTAAGTGCCCTGTTAGAGCTCTCCGAGCAGTTATTTTTCTTCAGAAGGTGTTTGGGAACTATCTCTGAATGAGGTCTCATTTGGAGGTTTCAGATCAAATAGCTGAAATATGCCTCCTTCCCTTCAGTTGCCCACCTTGATAATCAGGGAAGAGAAGTTTCCATCTGAATCCTTTCTGCCTTTTGAACTTGGGGAACATCACAGAATCAGAAGTGGAACAGGAAGGGGTGTGGGGGTTGCAGGTTTTTCAAGCATCCGCATGAGTTAATGGCACAGAGGATGGCTGGCAGGGCAGGAGCCATGTACCTCACATCCACAGGATGCAACTGGAGCAGTGACCCTCTCGGGGGGTGGCTGGCAGTGGGCACAGCCCGGGTCAGTGGATCCCAGGGGGTGGGAGCCAGTCATGGCTGGCACATGGAGCCGTGGTGCAGGCAGGAGCCTCTGCCCAGCACAGTTCTCACCCCTGCTGTGGGCAGGCCAGGGGCAGGAGCCCGTGCCAGGAGTCCTGCACATGATGGGTGAGATCAGACAGGCCTGGGCTCATGCAGGATCCTGTGCTGAATGTGAGTCAACTCTGTGATGCTTTTCCAAAGAAGGTGTTCTTGGCTGTACTTATAGGACTGTAATAGTTAAAATATGACAAGCAATTATGCCATGCTGCTAATTGCCAATGACTCCCCAGCTGTAGACCTGTGTCCATTTTTGGGAATAGTACTTCAAGAAATAGACCCATGGTGAGCATATATGGGAGAGACACCTCAGCAGTAGAAATGTAAATAACGTGGGGTTGTTCTGTGATGGAATACTGAAGCTGTTTGGGTGCTTAGTCTAGAAAACCAACTGCTAAAAGAGGAGCTGAGGAAACAGCTATTTTCTGTGAATAATAAAGGATTAGTTATTTATTACTGATCATTACTCTCCAGACTCATGAAGATAGAGGAAGAAGAAAAAACATCGGCATTATTTAAGTCTTTAGATAAAAAGAAGAGTCAAGCTGTTAGGAAAAAACTTGCTAATTATAGAAGTATAGAGCTAGAACAGGCTGCCAGCAGAGGATGTGGATTCTCTGAGCGGGTTACATAAATATTGGTCACTCATGACCTGTTGATACTAATCCTCTCTTAATGCAAAGGTTTCCATTAAATGCTCTCCTTACATCCCTCCCAGGTTACAAATTCTTTTGTGGTCTAAGTCACTAATTCTGTGACTTAATGTCTGCCAGACTTCTGCTTCCCAGGTTCCTATGAAAAAATGCCTTCATTTGGTGACTGTGGGCTCCTGAAAAGTGTACTCCCACACAGACAGTGAAGGCATGTTAGAGATGATCATCTAGATTTTAACACCCTGCATACTGAGTATGGTGCAGCCTCTCCCACCCACTTGTCTCCAAAGCCAATTAGGAACAAGGAACAATAACAGCCTGAGCTCCCTGGGGATGCTCTGAAATCAAACTCATCAATGTCAGTGAAATTTGCAGAGGCTGTGATGAAACTAGTAATGGTATAGTCAGAGTAGGATTTATATTATTTGCAGGAAATTATAGAAATGTGAAGCCAGATACAGAATAAGGAGTTTCAAAACTAATACTGAATAACTTTTTAAGCATTGTTACTTACCATCATAGGATGGCTACTTGTCTGTAAGAATTTAACAGAACCTTACAGCTACCCCAAAATGGACATTATTTCCAAAGCAGGGTAAGCTAAATAGAAATATGTGACATGTACTAGCACATCCACAGAAGATTTAAGAAGGCAGATACTCAAGGACTGAAATGTATTATCAAGGTAATAAAGTTAAGGCAACATCTCATATAGCTTCCTTCAGAAATTGTCTTTTTTTCCCATTTCCAGCCTGGCTCATTTCTATCTATTTGTGTATTTGCCCACACCATCCATTACCTTAAGTAATTATTCTTTCATCTTTGATACTTAACCTATTTAGAGAGAACAATCTTACATTTTTTCCCCTCAGTTTTCATTTTTCTGGGCTAAAAACCCAGCTCTTTTACTGCTTTCCACTAAAGCAGGCCCTTCACTCTTCTAGTCTGCATTGCATCTCTTGTAGTTACTAAGCTTCCCTGAGTGGGAATGGCCAAAAGTGCCTATGATGTCTCAAAGGGGGTTCTTTACTACCCTGTGCAATGACAGTAATCTTTCCCTTTCTGTAATGGAGATACTGTGTCTGATGCATTCTAGGAACATCATCATCTTTATGTGCATACCACAGGGATAGCTAGAAATACTCCAGAAAGCTCTCTGTGAGGTAGTGTCAAAACTGAAAAGGGTACTGGAAGTGACCACTCAAATTTCCATGTGAAGCTCTGTAGAGCTTTGGTGAGTCAAGATCAATTGGCCTTGCATTAAATACAAATATTGCATCTGCTAGTCTTCAGTCACACAGCATCATCCTATAAATCATCACCCCATATAGCATCATCCCATAGTAAGCAAGTCAGAATGCAATTGCATCATGAACTTTGGATGTGCAGGTGTGTGGCTGATTTTGTATCATATGATCAGAAATGCACAATTGCTGAGGGTCCAGATCTTTTCCACCCTCAGGTCCTTGAGATATTCAGCAACTGACTTTGCTCTCTGGATTTATAGTAATGCAGCTTTATGACCTGAGGCCAAAGCCAAATTTCCTATGGTTGAACCATATCCTGTGATCCCCTAACTGCTTAGCAGAGTCTGTCAAACGTTGGCACCTTCAGCTGTTATTGTTGATTATTTGGACCTGGGGCTCTGACCCCAACCCTCTTCTGAGTTCCTGGCCTACCCTCAGACCTGCTTTAGCAGCAGCCTTGTCTGGTGATCTGGGGTCCTGGCAGAGCCTGGATTTTGTCTCAGGACCTGCCCTGCTCTGCTGTCATGCTGCCTCCTGGAGCCCCATCCCATTCTCCATTTTGTCTCCCACCTTCCATCAGCTGAGTGTACCAGCAATATTAGTAGTTTAAGCCACCTTGTTGGCTGTTCTTCTACCTCCTCATGGTTTCTCATTTGTTGCTGCAACCTCCCAACACTCTCTTTTTCTGTACCAGGAATGAAGCTCAAAAAGTCCTCCCAGCTGCTTTGTACCTCAAACAGCTTCTTCTCACCTACCAGGGTCTTGGTCCCAGAGATCCATAACCCAGTGACTCATGTGGAGAACATGTATTTTTTCAGTGTCTCCAGGTCTGATCAAGTGAAGAAAATCTATCTTTGCCAGAGAAATGCACCCTAAATGTCAGCTGTGAGGTTTGCACCAGGACAGAGAAATAACTCAGCCATCACTGATGTGGTGGAAACAATGCCCACAAAAGAATTAGTAACTTGGGAAGAAACTCGTGCTTGGGAAGAACAAGATGGACCAGATATGATGAAATTTGCCACAAAACTGAATTAATGGTTATTAATGAAAAGACAGAGACAAAATACAAGAAGAAACACAATAGCTTTGTAGAAACAAAGGAGACAATAAATTGGCTTCTGCTTTGAAAACAGGGATGCTGAGAAATGGTCCAAAACACTGAGTTGAAATGAGGCTATTCTGAGGCTTTCTAAAACAGCCACTGGCTTTTCTGCAATGTCAGTAATCTTTCCAGCTAATATTCTGCAGACTGTCAGTGATCCCTGGCACTTCTAGAAGCTCCCAAAAGGCAACAGTGGTCAGCAGAGTTTAATTAGCCACATGTATTTTTTTGAGTTTATAACTTGAAGAAGGTTGAAAACCACAGTGCACAACCCATATGAACGCTCCCTTGTGTATATATGCGCAGCAAGATGTTTTTGATTTTATTAGATACTTTTTCTTAACAGTTTAATACTCTTAATAATGAAAATTTGAAAGCACATCTATACATGACAGCAATGTAAATCATTCTTCTACACTATGGCCACACTTACTAAGCAGTCTCCTGTTTTTACTGATGATTTCAAAGACCTTTGCCATGAATTAAGGTGGACTCTCCCTGAAGAACGTTTTAATCTAGTTTGGCTACTATTGCACTTGCCTAAGTAAACTCACACTTCCAGTCGAGTGAACCCATCAGGGAGAGGTTCTGATCTAAAAACCACTCACGTACAGTTCCT
This sequence comes from Eopsaltria australis, assembly GCA_034509425.1. Taxonomy (NCBI): domain Eukaryota; kingdom Metazoa; phylum Chordata; class Aves; order Passeriformes; family Petroicidae; genus Eopsaltria; species Eopsaltria australis. The sequence goes on along the minus strand of JAVTVJ010000012.1, from coordinate 3,456,349 downwards.
TCAAACAACAACACACCTGCTATTGATGCAAAACCACTCCAACACAGCAGAGGCTGAAAATGTTTCTAATCCCCTTCTGCACTCAAAACTATCGACTGCTAGAATATTGAAATGGAAAAGCAAGCTGGGCATGAAGACAATGCCATGAAGAAAGTACTGAAAATGGGTAATTCAGTTTTACAATTGCAGTGCTACAGAACTAATATTAGCATTTTTTTCTATTTTCTTTGAAACTATACATGCAATAGCGTACATGTATGGACTCCAAGTTGGAAGTTTTTGTCAGAGCTGGAAAAACTCCTGAAAAAATTGCAAAGTACTACTTATAATTTGCTTTTAATTCAGAGAGTAGAGATTTTCAAAGGAGCTCAGCCTGTTTGGGTGTATTTGCTTGGTAGCCAAGCAAATCCGGAGCTGAGAGGCAATTCAGCTGTGGCCTATAAATACATAGCAGACTACACACTAGGGGAGAAGAAAAGCGTCTCATGAATATGTTTATGTGGAAATTAGAAGGTTACTCAGTCCTCACAGCAATGATGCTTTGGAACAACCTTTCACTGGAGAAATGAGACAAAGCCATTTTAAGTGGCTTCTTGATTAGCTGCAGGGATGATCCTGTGGTTGTTTGTGACAAGAAATGGCAGTGTTTGGGTCTGGGCTCCGTTTCCAAACATGCCTTTACTTGTCATGGTGGGAACTTTGGATGCTGAGTGCTTTGGAAAATCTGGCTTCTACTACATATCTGAAAGTGGGCAGAGGCCATTCATAAATATCCAGTGATAGCAGAGCTCTTCAAACCTCCTTTTCATGTGGTATTAACATGAGGCATCTGGAAGGTAAATAAGAGACACTTGATCACAGGCTCCAGGTTTACTTGAATAAAACGTTACGAAGATTTTTCTTTAAAAACCTAATAAATTCAGCATAAACACATAAAAGATATCTGACTCAGACTTGCTAGCAGTTATTATACAATCCCTTCAAATTACCAGTTTATTACAGGATGTAACTTTCATGTTGCACACTGCCTTATGCAAGCCGTGCTGATATTCCAAGAGTGTGCTAGGAGTTGCCACGACCACACATTTCAGAGAGAATGAAGGTAATTATGGTATCCCTGGAGATGGGTGGCACCCTCTCGCCCGAGGGCCCTCCAAGGCTAACCCCCATCAGCTGCATCTGCCCTGGAGGAGCACTTAGGGTGACATAGGGTGTGAAAAAATGTGGAACTGCAGGGTGCAGACAAGGTACAACTGCACCAAGCCAAAAGGGAGCTTTGCTTTGCTTGCTTTTCTTGTCATAAAACTAAATTAAGTTGGTCAAACCTGAGAACTACACTAGTTTTCAGTTTCGTTTTCCTCCAGCCTTTCTCATCTGTTTCTCTGGGGTTTTGATTTATGTACTCTTGGTGGCCACAGATTGGTTTGGGATATGTGTTCTGGACCTTACTAAGGACGTTGCACTGCATGGTGGTGTTTCCTCCCTCATGAGATGCTTTTGATTAGCTGCCTGAAATACAGGTTTCACAAGGAGCTCCTGTGGCACAGAAGTTTGTCTGGCAAAACTAATTGAGGAGAAATGGCCCAATTAAGAAACTCATTGTACTTTTCCATTTCTAATGGCAAACTCCGCAACAATTTATGTCCTGTAGGAAGAGTTTGCAGACCTAGAAAAGGTCCTCATTATTTTTTCAGCTGCCAAGCAGTGCAACTCATGCAATCATCTGCGCTTGGCAGTCCCAAGAACCAAACACTGGGTAGAGAAAGGGTGTCGTGCAAAGCCTTCAGCAAAAGCACAGCTCATTCTCAGCTTCTTCAGTTAATGACCAGCTTTCAGCTGACACATGCCTACACATATACTGAAAGCATTGTGGACCTCATTGTTTCATGGAGCAAATCAGAATGACACCCAGGTAAGCTCCACCACAGCTCAGCAAAAGCTTTAAACAGAATTTCTCAGTTTCAGCTAAAACAGAAAGCCCAAGAGTGTTTCAGGGAATATTCCCCTAAGAATCCACTTTCTCAATGAAAGCTCATATGCAAAAGAGGAAGAGACACAGAGCTCACTCAAAACATCCACTCTGAAAAACATTTGGTCATGTCTCTGCTAGCAGTTTCCTCTAGCAGGAATGTTTTCCTGGATCCTGCCATTTAAATGTCTCCTGCTGGCAGCCAGCTTGAACCCCCAGGCCTTCAATCCAAGAGCTCAATACTATTGTCCTTCCACTCCTTAGAGTTCTCAGCTGAGAATTCTCCAAAGGTGAGGATACACCTAAAATAAATATAATGATATAATAAAATGTGGAGTTTTTCCAGTTGAACCATTCCAGGCACCAAAATCTGCCTGTCCCAAACACAAACAAGAAATATTCTTACAAGGTAAATTCTCTCCTGTGACAAGTAAACAGGCAATCAAGACAAACAGGTCAGCAGCTGGCTGAGCAACATCTAGAGCCACGGCCCAGAGGATTTACTGGTCTTTGAAGAATATATTTCCTTCAAATAAACTATATTGTTAAAAGGGGAAGAAGATACAGTGAATTTGTTACCTGCAAGAACATCCAACCTTTATAAACCTTGCTCTTATCCAGTATCTTCTGGGTAAGACTTTTCCAGACCCTGTGTAGTACTTTGAAATTATTGTACTTTGTACAAAGGTACAAAAAAAGTCTTGGCGGTCTTTTCCCACCTTAATGATTCTCTGAGGATTCTGTGATCACTTGTGATATAATCACAAAAGTGCAGTTGAAAGCTACTGGTTCACTTTCCATACATGATTAATTTGTATTGCCTTCATCACATCCCATTAGTAAAGCAGAAAATTCCTACTTCTCTGTAGGAGTCGATAGCTGACACCTTTCCTTCTTCCTCCTCCAGTTATTTAACTATGCAAGTTGATCTAATGACTTGCTGCTACTGAAATTCTTACCATGTGCTCCCTAGCCCATGGCTGCACCACCCACCCCTTCACTTTGCAGTAGCTCTGGCCCACATACCTTTCTAAAAGCCAGTTTGGCTCCTTAAACCCCCTCCTCCATTTTTGTTGTTTGTTTTCTTCCATTTTATTGGATTAAATTGGCTCACTGGAGTTGGCCAAGCAGCAGAAACTGCACAAAGCCGGCAGCTTTCTGGGCAGAAAGAGAATTCCCAGTTCCCATCTCTGCATCTCCAAAAATCACATCGAGCCAACAGAGCAAGCAGGGAACCTGCCTCATGCACACAGCCTAAAACCAGATTAGCTGAGCTCCTAAAGGCTCAGCTAAAGGAATCCACACTGACTTTGCACAAAGAGACTCACGCCATCAGTTTCATCTGCTCAGGCAGCATCCTTCAACTGCACAGTGGCAAGATCTGAACACTGCCACAAGCACTGCTGCAGTGATCTTCCAAGTGAACCCTGGAGGGTGCAAAGCTGCTGCTGAGGAATGCAGAGAAAACCAACAGGCACCAGATTTAGCAAGTAGGAGGGGTATCCACACAAAGAACTTTATTTTAATCAATACAGCAGTGAAAAAGCAAACTTTTAAAGAAGGAGAGGGAAAAAAAGATAGCTTTATGTCTGTATGTTTAAAAAAACACTTGCTCTAAGACAAAAATAATTTACATTCTGATAACTCACATTCAAAAATAAACAGAGAAAGGCATCAGGGCATAACATTCAAATGAATGCCTAGTAAAAGCAGTAATGCATTTGTATTAATAATCAAGAATGTAACACTGCAATATTTAATCTTGGATCTGTGTATACAAATGTCACCTCCTACACAGCACTAACTGAAGACAGGTACACCATTAGGAGCACAGACACTGATTTCTGTTAAATTAAAAAGGTAGGAATTGTACTCAACAAAAATCTTCTCCAAACTGGTATCACAGAAAAACCACTCTGAGTGGCAAACAACAAAAAAATAAACACTGAAATAACTAAAGAAAATTAGTTTAAAAAGAAATTTGGTTAACAAACAGGAATCACGATGCAGGATTACCTCTCCACCAAATAGCCACTCGATTATTTTGCTCTAAGGTACATAACACAGCACACAGAGAACTTATTCTATTTTTGTATAGTACTAAAATGCAGGCTTTTGCCATTTGGTCCATTTACATTTTGTTGATTATTTTAGCCTGCTGTATTGGAAAGAAAAGTTGTGTGTCTCTCAATCTTTGGATACAAAAAACAGAGAAATTACATTCTTCAGCATAAAAGCAAATTTTTGAGAAACCTGTGCATTTCTTCTTTTTTTTTGGTGTTTTTTGTTTTTTTGGTTAAGCACATTTATTTTATTACTTTCACTCATGCAAAAACTGTGAATTAATCCCATTCCAGATGAGGATTTTACCATAAAATTTAAATAGTCAATTTATCAGAGTACAGAACAAAGGAAAAAAGCTTAATCCACATAATATCTTGCTACTGAACTCTACTCAGTTAGTCAAATTATACTAACCTTACACATTTGCATTCTTAGAGATGCAGGCATAACAATTCATTCAGAAAAACTAAAAAGACACATTTAAAATAGAACAGATCTGATAACTATACTTACTCATTTTTACATAAGAGGCTCAAACACTTATAAAACTACATGTATCTGCCACAGAACACAGACACTAAATTGCTTAAATAAACTACAAGTAACCACTGCAGACCCGACAGTAATACCAAAGAAAAATTAATAATATCATTACATCATCAAATCCTTATCTTTCCTAAAAACATAAGTGCAAATCACAGGTTGCAATTCAAACGTGTAGAGACCTTGAAATGAGTAAAATTATTCAGGTGTATAACACTATTAATATTCTGTGTTAGCCACATAATATTCAAATAGAGATTGGAATTTTAATTAGAGGAATTTTTTTTTCATTTAGGACAGATAAATTCAATGGGGTTGTGTCTCTGAAGGAGCAGGAAGAATTCTCCAACAAACATTCTGTCATTGCCAAATTGTGCCTTAGGCACTGTACTCAATTAGGTTGGTTTTGGCAAGTAGATTTGCAAAGCAATCACCTGTACAATCACAAACAAAATCTATTCACACTCTGAAGGTATGCAGCCTTCAATCAACATCTCCTAGTGTACTATGGAACAAACATATTATTCCTGTAGCAATAGGCACAGAAGACCTGCCCAAAGTCCCCCACCTCCACACTGATGCTTTAGTTTTTAATCAGAATCCGTACTTCCCCAATTTGATACTCATTCTCAGGACTCTATAGGGCAGCTCTCACCTATTGTGTTAGCTTGACATATACTACAGTAGAATTAGATATATATGTGAAAAATCCAGTTTGCAAAGATTACAAATGTATCAAGCTGCCAGTAAACAGTTCCTAAATCTACATATGACGGTGCAAGTTAGCAGTGTCATAAAGGCACTTGTCTCTCACAGACAGTACTGTCTTCTCTAGTCAGTCAAAAATAGATCTTAAAAATATTTATTGTAACATCCGAAATGGTTTTTACTCCTTAAAGTGGTGCAAATCATCATCTATAGAACAATATGCTATATAGAACAATATCATACGTAGAACAATTAGTTCATCCTGAAAGAGCTGAGTGCAAATTATCCATAATTGAATATTATCTTTAACTCATTTTAATGCCATGCTCTCAAAAAATGCAAAAAACCATGCTATAGTAGAAATGTGATTGGCGCTAGCAGCCACAAATAAAAAGGTAGGTGCATACAACAGCACAAGCAAGCTTATTTATGGAACTACTAAAACAATTAAGTGAATGAGTTGCAAAGAGAGACATTTGTCACGAGTCTTTTCCAAGATATGCTTGAAGCCACACCTGACCATGTAGCACACACTTAGATCATTAGGGACATCTTTAGAGCTGGCTACCCAATTTTACAAAAATAATTCCAAAATGCACATTTCAGTTCAAAGTGAACTCTGTTTCTGTTTTCGCCAAATGTGAAAACCAGATGCAACAGCAGAGTTTAAAAAGACACCTAAGCAGCCACTAAATAAAGTTCAGTGCAGTTTTCAAGGGTTTATGGATGGCAGTTTGAAATCCTCGAAATCCCCTTTATCTGTTCGGTATAAACGCACAGATTTTCCTCTCCAAGTCTCAGTACCTTAAAGCAATAACTTGAATTTCCACTAACAAAAGACCCAGTTTTGCAAATCAAAAGGCTCAGGTATTACAAAAATTGACATAATTGGCTTTGCCTATGTAAATGCTAATTTGCAGCTGGCATTATAGCTCCATTAAGTGAGAAATCTAGATGGTATGGTGGATGGAATAAATCAAGGACAATCCAAAAGCCAGCAGGCTTTTTGCCCTTAGTACTTTATGTCGTAACAGCACATTAAGAGTACATCCAGACTGCTGTGAAGTTGCTGGATGGAGCCTCATGCCTGAATACTAATTTTCACGTCCAGTCTCCTTAAATAGTTTTGCCAGTACTGTACCATAAGGAAGTTTCTGTGTCTTTGAAAAACCTGCATTCATTGAACATTGCACCAGGCTATTGAAACGAAAACAAGAAAGAAAGAAAAGAAAGAATAAAAAGCAGCTATTTGATCAAGTATTAAGCTATTCCTTCAGAGAATTGCACTTCTTTGCTTATAGCAGTGACCAGAATTGCTGATGGTATACTGACAGTTGCCATGGCAAGTGGGTGACTGCGTGGGATAGCAGACATATAGCCAAGTCAACTGCTTATGCAATCTCCACGATTTCAGCAAGCACAGAACACTTTATTATGTGCTGCTAATGATCTTCATAAAGTGCCAAAGAGAAAAATGTTCTTCTGTGTCAGGCCATGGCTGCTTCAGTATTCCCATTCATCTGTTTTCATGTCCAGATAGTAAAGAATATTCTGTGCGAGCTTTACTGCCTGCTTCCTGGCAGCCTTACAGCGCTCGTCACCTTGTGGATCAACAGCATCCAGAGCTAGAAGTTGTTTTGTAAGAAGTTCTTCCAGTCTCATGTAATTTTTATCTGTTCTGTTTCCATCAAATGAAATCACCTCTTGCTGAATTTGAGACAAGTTTCCAAGAACAGTCCAAACTGCTTTATGAGACTGATGTTCGGCAGCAGTTTGCTCTGGATACATCTGCCTTTTTTCCAGCGCTTCCTTCAAATCAATATATGTTATAAGAGCCTGAACTTCAATTACTGCTCTTCTCCTGGCCTCTCTAATACACGGATTTTTTCCTGGGCTCACTTCATCTAGGCGGGCAATCAGTCCCTGCAATTCTGCTTTGGATCCCAGATACAAATCAGAAGCATTCTCTGTTTTTAAAAGTAAAGAATTAACTTCCTTCATCTTCTTACGGATCTCTTCTATTTTTAGAATGGACTGATTTTGTGCCAAATCATAAGCATGAGTAGAATTTGCTTCTTCATCCAAGTCCAGGTATTTCTGCAATTTATTGATCTCTTCTACAACTTCCTTTCTGTAATTTCTTATTTCCGTGCGACCGCAGACATCTAAAGCATCCAAATCAGCGATGAGGCCTGTGAGCACACAGGACAGATGCCTGCAGGTATCATTACTACTCACTCCCATTAGAAGTGCAATAAGGGTTCCTCTGGCTTTGTTCACTTCACACATTACAGAGTTAATTTTGGAGACAGAAGGATGTGCATCATTAGAGAGTGGCAGGGACAGCTGTTGCTTTATACCACTCTCTATAATCTCCTGAACAGCACATACCTTTGTCAGAGTGCGGTATCTTGCTTTGCGCAGAGAAACTTTCCCTCCAGTTTTCACCTGGGTAAGCCTCAACACAATGTCCTGAATTCCTTCTTCAAATTCATCACTTATACAGTTTCCTCCTTCGTAAAAAGGTGTGATCTCGCGTTTCACAAGTGACTGTGCCTCCTTGAATAAAGCCTCTATTTCCAGTCTGCGCGGATGGTTTGCATTTTGTTCCAGTTCCTTCAGTAGCCTCTCAGTTTCCTGGGCAGCTCGCTTTCTGGCTTGCTGAATATCCCCCTTCCCTTCGGTGTCTACAGAATCTATTTCAAAAAGCTGTTTAGTAAGGTTTCTTTCCAATTTCTTGTAATCTCGGTCGGTAGACAGACCACTGAAAACAGCCACGTGTTGTTCAATCTCTTTGACTTCTTTCTGTATTTCGTGTAACCGTTTCACGGATGGGTGTTGGTTACCCATATCCATTCCTCTTCTCTCGTCCAGCTCCAGATGAACTACAAGGAAAACGAGAACAAGACTTGCTTAAGTGCTACACCAGCACACGTTGCAACTTTTACATTCTGAAGCATTTCAGCACTACAGCTATTTTAAGTATCTTCACCAACAGGAATAAACTTCTTGGCTGATATTCCACAGCTCTTTAGTTTCTTACACCTTCCCGCCGGTCGGGCCGCAGGGGCGATGCTATAGTTGCCACACGCCCAGTTCTCGGCCGTTCACCCCCAGCCCTCCGCCCTGCCTTCCCCACCTGCTCTGCAGCTGAAGCCGCCGCAGAGCAAACAGGGCACCCGCAGCCCAGGGGAGACCCCGGAGCGGGGGGAGAACAGCGGCCGAACCCGACCGCCCTCGGGTGCCACAACCCCGGGGCGGCGCTGCCTTCCCCGCACATACCTCGCTCTTCCTCAGCCCGCGGGCCCTCCATGGCCGCAGCCTCCCGCCTCCCCCGCGGTGGGGCCCGGCAGCGTGAAGAGGAAATGACACCGGGCCACCGCCGAGGCACCTGCGAGAGGTTCGCCCCACCGGCCCCGCAGCGAACCCGCGCGGCGCCCCCGCCCCTGCCCCTCCTCACTCGGTCGGTCACTCACTCACCCGCCGCCCGGCGAGGACCCGCTGCCCGGCCCGGCGCTGCGCCACGGGCCGAGCGCCGCGAACCGCCCGAGCCCCGCCCGGCCCGGCCGCGCAGAGGGAGGCGGAGGCGGAGACGGGCCCGGTCCCGGCCCCGGCCCCGGCCCCAGCCCCGGCCCCGGCCCCGCCCCGCCCGCAGCGCCCTTGCGGCAGCGCCGTAAAGCGCCGGGACATGGCGGCCGCGCGGCTGTTGCGGGTCGGTACCTGCTGCTGCTGCCGCCGCCGCCTCGTGTCCTCCGCCTCCTCCTCCGCCTCTCCCGGCGGTGGCCGCGCGGCTGAGCGCGGGGAGCGGCCGGACAGCGCGGTAAACCCGGGCGGGGGGCGGCAGCTCCTGCGGGGGCCGCGGGGGAAGCCTCGGGGGCCGCCGCCCCCGCGGAGCCCTGAGCCGGGAGCGCTCCGGCTGCCCCCCGGTAACGCCGGCGGGACGGGGGCGGCTGGGAGCAGACCGCGTTCCCCGCGGGCTCTGGTGTTTGGTGTGTTTGTCGAGGCCGCCGGTGCCCGTTGTTGGAGGGGCGCTGAGTTCCGGGGCTGCCGGGTAACGCCAGGTGTTCCGAACCCGGCTGGGGCAGGCACACGCCTGTGTGTGGGCACATGGATGCAGGAAGAACGCCGGGCTTAGGAAGATTCAGAATCACAGAATCGTATAATTTGCTGAGTTTCTAGGGACCCACAAGGATCACCGAACTCCGATTCCTGGCCCTGCACAGAACAGCCCCAAGAATCGCACCATGTGTCTGAGAGAGTTGTCCAAAAGCTCCTTGCTTGACCTTGTCAGGCTTGGGGCGGTGGCCCCATCCCCGGGGAGTCTGTTACAGTGACCATCACCCCTCTGGGTGAAGAGCCTTTAATATCCAGCTGAAACCTCCCCTGACACAGCTTTTTCCTGTTCCCTCGGGTGCTGTCACTGGTCACCAGAGGGCAGAGATCAGCGCAGTAAAAAACTTGCCTGCTCGCTACTTCTCTCCATGAGATATTTTAACAGTATCAGTGATCGAAAAATGAAAACAAAAAAGTTGATTTTGAAAAAATACCCCATAATTCATGCTTACGGTAAAAGAATTAAAAGTATCTTCTCTGTAGTGCATTTGTAAGTAAAAGTAAATCTAAATGTACGCCGTTGTTTTTGGCCCCGGTAAATTAATGTGCTTTATTTCTGAGTTTGTTACGCTCGTATGCTTTAAGGTCGCATGGGGAGTTTATTCCAAACTGAGGCGTTCTTCAGGAGCCGTGCAGCGGTGCTGATAACGCGTTGTGTCTGTGTTCCCCAGCGGCTGGGTTTCCGCCCCCCCGCGCATTCGCACAGTGACTGGATCGGGCCCCCGGACAAGCTCTCCAACCTGCGCCCCATCATCTTCCACGTGCCCCCCGAGGAGTCGCCGCTGGAGCGGCGGCTGCGGGAGGCGCGCCAGGAGGCCCAGGCCAGCAACCAGCGCTTCTGGGCACGGCACAACCGCGCCTTCCGCCAGGTGAGCCCGGCCCTGCACCCGCTGCTGCTGCTGCCGCTGCTGCTGAGCACCCCCCTGCCTGCCCGAAATCTCAGGGCTTGGCCTCTCTGAAGTGGGGTTCAGTTCTGCCCGCTGTTAATGCGCTCAGGGTCATGGAGGAAATGATGTCTCTGTCGTTCATTTCTTTAAATGATAGCATTTCTTAGCACAAAACTAAACCCCCCTCTGTTTTATGCTGCTTAGTGGCATAGAATATTTGCCTTTTTCCTGTCTTACACTGAAAGTATGAAGTTGTAGCCGGCCTACGTGCAAGACCTATGCTCTGTCTGTGACAGAGCAGCTGTTGAAAATTATTCCATGGCTGGTTTTTCTCTTTTTGTAAGTGAGAGAAGTTTGGTGTAATTACCAAGACTGAGTGAGGTTAAATGATATGTTCCATTTCACTGGCAGCGTATCCCGGCAAAGCTAAAGTGAGTCTGTCTTCTTTCCTGATTTTACCATCTCCCAGCCAATGTGGGATATTTTGGAAGAAAAGTAACAGTTCAGTCATTCACCATCATTTATGATGTTGAACATCATACCCTCTCAAAACTTGCAAAGATCCCAGAAAAAAACAAAGCTTGTTTTTTTAATTCCGCAGAACTGCTTTTTAAGTCCATAAAACTTAGACACAAATGATTATTATGCTTCCATCTAAATAATTTTAATTTTTTTAGGTTGCATGTTTTTCTTTATGTTCAAAATCTGTTCTATGGTACAGCATATTTCCATAGTTTGTCTTATAAACTGAAAGTTTAAATCCTGTCAAACATCACTGAAGTTTGGCTGTAGCTTTACTCCACAAATCAGTTTTGTAAGTAACAGTAGGACACTTGCATGAATTAATTGATGCATGCAGGTAGCAGGATCTAAGTGACAACATTACCAGTTTAACTAACTCACTGGATTAATAAAAGTGTTTAGTCGACACTTCCGAGTACAACGAGTATTGCTAATTATTTCAGAGGGTGTTGAACACCACGTTGCTGTGTAATTAAAAACAATGGTTAACTTCAAGGTCTGACTACATCCAATTCTAATGTGGAAAAACATGTTTTAGGAAAAAGAAGAATTTATTTATTCAAGACTGAAAGCCAAGGGGCTGGAAATGAGAGATGAATCAGGTTAGTGAGATCTTTGTTAATAGTTTAGGATGCATTCTGAATTCTGTTTAACTTTGAAATTTTTTAGTTTATGCTCTGTGTGTTCTGTCACAAGCAAATCTTAGGGGTAGGATTTAGAAGTGTTTTCAGGAGTGTGATAAAAAAAGAGAGGAGGAGCTTTTCAGACATTTGCATGTGGGGGTCAGATGATCTTTTGCACTGTTCTCCCTCTAATTCCTTTCCCGCAGCCAGAGGGGATGTGCTGAAATCCTAGGCCAGTAACACAATAATCGTGTAGCCTAAGGAGGAAGGGGCTTTTTACTTTCACACCTCCTAAGCCAGTGAGCTGGCTGAGATAAACATACAGAGCATTTGCCTCTAGTGCATGTTATGGTTGTGTGGATAAATTCACAGTCTTTGGTTGCAGGTCCATGGTGTGTCCAATGAATACAATATTTTTCCTTGAGGGAGAGTAAGACATATTCTGGGGAGATGGCAGCTGCTATCTGCCTGTCTCTGCCTGAGCACAGTTGTTGTAAAATAGTTGTCTCTGTAATTCATTGTGTGAAAATGAAAACAAAATGCCTTCATAATAATAGTGAATTGGGCATTGTAGTATGAGGTTGAACACTTTGTTCACAGAATAATGATCTGTTTGAGTTTAGTGAAGCATCTGCTCTGACGTTCTGTATATCACAGACCATTATTTTTCTTTCCTGTTTGTATCCTGGTGATCAGTGTGTGGTTGAGAAATAATTTTGATTAAGATCTATGTTGTTTCAAAACCATTTCTTTTATATTGCTATTTTGATATTGTTTTGTTTTGTTTTTATACCCTAGAAGTAAAAGAGTGAGCATATACTTCCATTAAAAATAGAACTATATCACCTGCATGCATCAACTGTTCTATAATACAGCTGTGAATATATATAAAAATAAAAATGTACACTAACAGTTGGAACAAAACTTACTTTTCTATGTAATGAATCAGTTTTGCTGATACCAGTATGAAGAAACAAATTAACTATAGGTATTAAGGTGGCAGCCTTCAAATGGTTTTAGAGTTAATTTATCCCATAGTATGTTAATCCACTGTGGTATATTAGTTTTGTAAATAACAAAAAATAGAACTAATCAATAATTTACATTCTGTGATCAGTCTTAAGAGCCTTAAAATGCATTTTGGAGCAGTAACAAGATGAATATTGCAATTCCATCTCTCTCATATATCCATGTTCCCTGGGGCATTGAAATTTGACTGCCATTTTAGGGACATTTTTGTGCCAGAAGGGTTGTGTAAGAATTGTCTGGTAGAATTGAGAATATTTGCTGGTTCTCAGGATTAGACATCTGTGTTGTAGCAACAGGTCTTCCTGTTGTTCCTTTTATATTCTAGTTATGAGTGACATATTCAAAATCATCTTTTGTGTTTGCTTCTTCTAAAAATAACTGCCTACTAGACTGTTTGGAAGTCTGACATCTCAGAACATAAACTTTTTGCCTGAAGTTACTAGAAATTTATCAACAGGAATTGAAAAAAATTTACATCTAAAAATACCATGTCAGTTGTGGATAGTGTTCTTTTGCTATTTATGGACTTGCTTTAGGGGGGAAATTAAGTTACTAAATGCTCTTATTGGTAGTGTTTAGGCTTCAGCCCTGTGAGAAATTATTTTATTCAAATGATAGATACTCCTAGATCTATGCACTTTTACATAGAGGTTCATTAGTTCCTTAAATAGTCTAAGAGCTGATAAACTTTATCACTTCCACAAGTAGTAGGGGTTTAAGGACTATGCCAGCTTCAAGATGATCAGTGTTTTTAATCTGCTGTGCTCTCTAGGTAAGTTTTGAAAAGCTGAAAGATAAAGGCATATTAACTTGTTCAGGGTTACATAGAAAGCTTGTAGGAGCAAGGAGTCAGACCTAGCATCTGAACCCAGTGTTTTGACTTCGTTACACCAAAACCTATTTTCAGGTCAAAAAGCAACACTGAATGCAGAAGAAATGGCTGACTTTTACAAGGACTTTCTAAGTAAAAATTTTAAAAAGCATTTGCAGTATAACAGGTATGTAGAAGGTATTTATGTTGACCATTATACATTACAGTCTAAGTGAAAGGTGTAAGAACAAATTTAAAGTTTGAACATTTTTTCTCACAATCCTCTGTAATTTTTGAAAATTATATTTTAGTGCTGTTTTTAGCATTTGACAGAAATTTGCATTCTCATTTGAGTTCTGCTGCTACTTATTGTTGTTTTAGTGGAAAGATAAAATCAAGTCTGAGATTTAAAGAGACAAGATCAGGCACATTTTATTATCTTAGGGCATGAGTCTTTTCATGCTTCAAATTTAAACTGATAAATATGCTAATAAACCAGTTGAAATTTCTGTATAACAGATTCTAGCTGACTGTTAAATAAGGACTAGTAAATGTGATTTATCTCAAAGGAAGATCATTTAATGAGAGTAATATTTAATATTCTTGGGTCTGTTATTTTGCAAGTGTATAGTAAAAAAGTGATCAGCTTTTGAGGCATAAATTGATCACCTGACTGATCCTGGGTGACCTTGGGATAGTGTCCCCTCTTCATGGTAAGATAATTCAGGCTTTGTGCTTAAACATGACCTTCCTTGCTGCTGACTTGTAAAATCAGGTTGTGTCAGCTGCATTGTTGTTGTTTCAAAGTGGAACTGCACATCCCTGAAAACAGCAGAGCTTTTTACAGGAACTCTGATTTTGAGGGGTCATATTTATAAAAATCTGTTTATGCATTTAGCTGTATGTTCTTTTGCAGTATTGCCAGCTGGCCTGAAAACTGGCAGCTGAAGTGTTGCAACTTCTAAAATTCATTTAAAATTGAAGCAATGACTGTGCATAGATGCCTTGAATATTTAGTTCAGTGGGAAATACAATGTAGTCTTGAAAAAAAATTCAAAAAGGATATAGGAAATGAAACATGAAAAGGGAAAAGAAACAGTTGCAATGTTAGCATGATATTTTTATTTAACATGACATTTGAAGGGGTGCCTGTCACTGTGAATTTGGCTGCTATCCTTACTGAGAGGTTGGTATCTCAGGCTTATGTTAGATCTGTGCATGCAAGGTTTGCCCCAGACATCTCAAGAGAAGACCTAAATCCCAGTGTTCTAGTTCTGGAATTCTACATATCCTATTGCTTCTTGTCAGCATTTTACAACGTGGGAGCGAGATCCTTGTTAGAAACTGGAAAAAAAATTGATATTATTTTAATTTGTAACAGGGGCAAGAACTTGAAGCAAGTTTTCAGAGGTTAAAAAGGGCTGATGGAGACTATACTGTGTATAATTTGAATTGGTTCCAGAAGCCATGCATGATTCATAAAAATTAAATTATTGAAAGATATGAAGACTGACTTTGGCAATATTAAAGGCATTATCTTTAAAAGATACTGCAGCAGAAAGATAATGTTTCCTGTATTGGGTTTTACAATTAGCCTTTGAAGTGTGATTTGATTTTTTTTTTCCCCACCCTTGTATGAGACCAACTCTGCCCTTTCCAACACAGGCATCTTCATCCACACACAGACAAATCTTACCTGAAGCACAGCACTGGCAGGAAGTTGGTCCAGATAGCTTGGTGATCAGCTTTACTTCTGAAACAGGAGACATGGTTTTAACTATTCTATCTCCCCTGATTTCAAATACAATTGCAGCCCTGTAATCCACATGTAACCTGTTCATGGGTGTAGATATACACATAGACTTTTTCATAGGTTATTTAACTCTTATTAGGCAGGAAAAGTGTTACCACAACAGAAAATGCAGGTCATCACTGAAATTTCATTTGTCAATGCCAAAGGATATTTTAATATAATTGTGTATCTTTTTCCTGTTCTTGTTCTGTGTGCTGATGATTTTCTTGGCTTTGGAATCCTAGAGATTGGTATAAACATAACTTTAGGATCACATTCCTCATGGGACAAGTAGCACTGGTGAGAGCTCTGAGGTGGCTTCGTTGGAGAAAGAAAAATGTAGAACAGTAATCACAGCTTCATGAAGAATGCAACACTGTATGCTATAAACTTGTGGTTTATAGTAATGTTCAAAATCTGAATGTTTGATCCAATAATTACTTGAATTTGTTTATTAAACTATGTAAATAAAAGTCAACACTGGTATTAAATTATAATCAGTATGTAGATTTCCCTTTCTTCCAAGAATGTCTAAAATACTTCTCCACCAAAACACAACCAAGAAAACTTCTAAAAGCTGTTCCTTGTTCATGTCAGATGGCATGGGTAATGACTGTCCTGTTTACTGTGGAGTTATGGCTGCTAAATAACATGTGATTCAGTGTGCTGTGCCTGAACTCTGGTCTCAGAATGATGCCTCCACTAACTGTATTAGTATATAAAGACAAAAGTACCTCATTTTGCAGCAGGTGCCTGTCTGGGTAGTAGCTATCCATAAGTAATACAAAATGGCTGAAGGAAGAAGTTTGATTTTTGAGTATATATACAATCAATTTTGAATAATCTTCTCTTCAGTGTGATTATTTGCTATTTTTCATAAAGATTTAAGATATGATTTCATATAAAGTACTAATACAATAGGATCATCTTAGATTTTTTTTTTAATTAAGAGAAATGTGCCTCCCTTGGGCAAGAGCTCCTCTGATCTATGATTGGTGAATGTTTTGCTTGCTGAGCAATAAAACAAATGTGCTGCCAGTCATTTAATCTTGATAGACGACAAAACTGGTAACTGCTGTATGGAGAACAACATTACTACAAGTATGCACTGCTTTCTCTTGGTTCATTTCTTCCAAAAAAATGTGCTGTTCTCACCAGTTTCTCCAAGGCACTGGAAACAAGTTGCCTGAGGATGATTTTTGTGGCCTCCAAGTAGGTAACACCAGTTGGGTGGAGCTTGGTTCAAGTGAAGTCCTAAAATGTTATGCCACGTATTTTTAATTTAAAAGAAGTCTCATTCCTCAGTATTTTGTCTCTGTCCATTTATACAGTTATATGATTTTTTTTTTTTTATCCTGTACCTACTAAGAGGATTCTCTTAAAAAGAATGTATGCTGTCAGATGAAGTGTTTTCCTAAAGCTGTGCTGTAGGGAAGGTTCTGCTTTTGGAAACATCATCTCAGTAGCCATTGACCTGTTTTTCATATCTAAACATGACATGATTTATTCACAGACTTTTTCAACTGGAGCAAAAAGAGCTTTGTCCACATCAGTGATAATAATTTCTGTGCAAGATGCAAAAAATGTTACTGATACACTAGCAGATCACAGTGTTTCATACAACTATGATATTATTGCAGCTAAAGTGGCCACTGAATTGTGATTTTAAGTGTTGTGTTATTAGTAAATGAAAACAGTCATTAATGGTGTTCGCTGAGATAACCAACACTTGGAAAATATTTGTGAATGTTACACTGCATCAACTGTAAAGGGCATATATTTATTAAAAATTTACAAAATGCTATGTTTAAAAAAAATTTTTTAAAATAGACTACTGTGGGTATGTAATATAATTCTTCAGGGTTTTACAGTAAATCATATCTTACAGTATTTAAGCTTTGGCCACAATGTGAATTAATAGACAGTTCTGATGTAAAACAATAATTGGATAATACCAGAAAATATCCCAGAAAGGGAGAGACCAGAGCCCCAGTGGGCTGGTAGTTAATGGCCATATGTTCTGACAGCCTGTGTATAACATCCCTAAGGTAGTTTCACATATGCTTCAAATGGGTAGAGGTCAATCAAAAGCATTTTCATTTTCTGAGCTGTTCACTTCCATTAGTACAGACATTTTTGTGTCTGCCTGCTGAACCAGATCATGAAATTGATTTACTACTCGAACTAATCCAAGGAAAAAACTGTTCGATGTCAGATGAGTTAATGTGCCTCATCATGCAGATATGTGTTGTTTGGCTTGGGGGAGCTGTGGGAATTCAAATGGAAGGTTTGGATCGTGTTTCAGTAAATTCACAGTTAAAACTGTTTTCTGAACATGTAATTTTAGAGTTGATCACCCAAAAACAATATCAGCGTACAATGGATTAAGCTGTGAGCTGCTTTGTCATTTAAATACCTCCAGGGACAGTGACTGAACCACTTCCCTGAGCAGCCTGTTCTGCTGCCTGACAACCCCTCTGGTGAAGAAATTTTTCCTAATATCTCCTAAACTTCCCCTGGCGCAACTTGCAGCCATTTGCTCTCATCCTGTTGCTTGTTACTTGGGAAAGAGACCAGCTCTCACCTCTCCACAACCTGCTTTTGGGTAGCTGTAGAGAGCAGTAACACTCCAGCTCCTCCCTGGCCTTCCTGAATTGAGGGGCCCAGAACTGGATACAGCACCTGAGCTGTGGCCTCACCAGTGTTGAGACCAGGGGAATGGTCACTGCTCTGGTCCTGCTGGCTACACTGTTCCTGATACAGGCCAGGATGCCACTGGCTTTGGCCACCTGGGCACACTGTTGCCTTGTGTTCAGACACTGTTGGCAGGACTCCTGTTTGTCCTTGTTGACCCTTACACCATTGGCCTTGGCTCATCAATCCAGCCTGTCCAGAGCCCTCCTACCCTCCAGCAGATCACTCTCCTGCCCAGCTTGGTGTCTTCTGCAGACTGAGGGTGTCCTCAATCCCGTCCTCAGATCACTGATAACGATATTAAACAGAACTGGCCCCAGCACTGCTCCCTAGGGAACAGCACTTGTGACTGGATGCTAAATGGATGCAGCACAATTCACCAGCACTCTGGGCTCAGCCACCCAGACAGTTAACAGTGAAGAGTGCACCCATCCAAGACATGAGCAGCCAGTTTCTCCAGAACACTGTGAGAAACAGTCAGTGCTTTACTGAAGCCTAGGAAGCAATATCCAGAGCCTGTCCCTCATCCTCTCAGCACTTCATCTTACCACAGAAGGAGATTGGGTCAATCAAGCAGGACCTTCCATGTGATCATTCTCAGGCACTTCTGTGGTTTCTAACACATCAATACCCCTTGTGCCACTGCTGCCACATGGATCTCCATCCCCCATCTCCATCGAGGCAGCAGAGGAAAGGACCTCCCCAGCACACCATCCCTCAGACACTGGTGTGTTGCCCCCAGGCTGCCTCCAGGTTTGGTTTTATCCTTCCTTCAAATTCATTAGGATTCTGTGTGGAGTGCTGAGTCCCTTCATCTAAAACCTATTGAGGGAGTGAGGTATTTATCTGTTAGGTAAGTGTTGAGGGCTGATTTAAAATATCTAATAGAACCACTGTGAAAAGATGTTATTAAAAATAATCCATCTGAAATTTGGAATCTCATTGCTAAAAGCCACATGCATTTTCTGAGATAATTACATTTTCTGAACAGCCAAAAGCCGTATCATTTTCACCGGTGTTGCATTACTTGTGTTGGGTATTTTTTCTTGACTCAGAGCAATTGCAATAACACCAGCTGCCTTTAGATATTATTGATCATAGAACCTTTATACATCAAAGGAAAGCCAGGGAGATGCCAAAGACTACTAAAAATAAAATTTTTATGTATACAAAAGCCTGCTACAGTAACTGAAGCTAGTGAAATAGATCAAAGAGTGACTTTCCTTTGCCCATTTTCTGAGGATAGGAAAAATACAGGGGAGTGTTCTTATCATTTAAGTATTTAGCTAATCCTGTCAGAAGGAACAGCAGCATTTTATATTCAGTAGTGTCAGCATGTGCCTTTTTAGTCTCTCTCATGCACTCAGTAAGTCCATAATAAAGCAATAGTGTTTTGGTAATGTTCAAATAGTTTTAGTTTGTATTGACTTGGGGTGGTTTTGTTTTGATAATCCGTGTGGGGTTTTGCTATTCACTGAATTTTTCTATTTAACATCAATTTTGGTAGAATATGAGAGGAGTAAGAGGAAGTGTCAAATGGGAATTAAGCCGCAGACTGACAAAAGGCTGGGTTAAAGTGATTGCAGCATCTTTACATATGATTAATAAAGACCTGTACTTCTTAAAAAAAGAGTAGCTTTACTCCATTTCATTATGAGATTTAAAAGAAATTATAGCTACTGAAGAGACAGCTTCTATGTTTAACTGAACATTCTTGGGGATAATATTAAAATCTAGTTCAAACCTCAGATTTGCTATTTAGAAGCTGACCCTTCCTGGCCCCATTTCAAGTGGACTGTCCTGCTTGCAATTTTTATCTTCCACTGTCATTAAGCAAAATTGGTACCCTAGAGGGTAATCAGATTTAGCCAAACAAGAACTTAATTTACATCCTGTGCAGAGCCCACAGGCCAATCTTTTGCATATAAACTGGAAGACTGAAATGTTTTCATGAAAGGATAATGTATGCCTGGAACTGTAATGTGCATGAATATAATTTTCATACTAAAAATTATATCCACTGATTGCTGTAAACTGATTCACAGAATAATAAACCCATGATTGAATATTCAAGTACATTTTGCAAAAAAAAAAAAAAATAGTAAGGGAAACACAGCTCACTTTATTTCTTAACAGTTTATGCCTTTAGAAGAGTCTGTAAGTGCATGGAATCTAATCATCTTGAAGTACATACTCATTAGTATTCATAATTATATAAATCACTTCTTTGTGCCTTGGCTTTGCATTCATTAATGGATTAAGATTTACCCAAGTATTGTGAGATTTACTTGACTGATACATTCAAACAGCAGATGCTGTGGAAGTGCAAAAGCAGTACTTTTGGCTAGAAATAGTAAAGGCAAAAAAATACATGATTCCTTTTCAAGTGTGATCTTACTCAGAAGAAGTATTATTGTGTAGTGACTTACCTACAGTCAAAATCGGTTTTAGAAGACATGTAAATGCTCTGAAGACATTGTGCATTTCATACAGTGGCTTGTGGTTCAAACCAAATACCCATTTAATTGAGTTTGTTATATTTTGCAGGGAAAGGCACAGTGATTTTGCTTGCTGGTGGATGCAGGTTCTCATCCTTAGGATGGTCCCAGGAGTGTTGTGACCAGGGCCTGCGACAGCAGGAGGCAGCAGAAATGTCTGTATGCATCTCCTGAGGCTGCCAGAAGGCAATTAGCACCAGCCTAACGCAGAGCAGCCCTGAAGCTGCTGTGATGGACCATGCCTGGCATGGGTTTCCAGCAGCCCCCCTGCCAGTCACGGCTTTCTGGCATCCAGCAGAGCTCTGTTCACACTGCTGCCTCCAGAGAACCCACTGATATGATTCAGCTGCAGACTTGGCTGTGATACTTTCATCAGCTGAGCCAAAACACATTAACAGGCAAAACACAAGTTTCAGAATCATAAGAAATTCAGGTCACTATTCATATCTCATTGTAAAAGAACTTCCTGTTGACAAATTGTAAGAAATCCCTGCCATGGAAAAATTCTGATATGATGATCAGGGTGTAGCATACATTGGCTGTTTTTAAAGGGTACCAGAAAAGCTACAGACTTTAATTTCTGAAATGACTCAAATAATTAAAAGTCTAAATTCTTTGGGGAGAGCAGAGGGGTATGTGTTGTTTTGCAAAACAGACTTTGTAGTTAAGGCTATTTAAGAAGACAAAATCCATGAATTTCAAATTTCAAAAGAGACTGACTGCCTTGATTGCTTTCCAAGTGATTGTATTATCCTGGCATGTCATATAGAAAATAGCTGGTATGACACAGCACAAATATTCTGCAACAAACCAAGTCAAGTCAGTTCTGACCTTAGTAGTTCTACAATAAATACTTAGGTAGAAAACACTTATTTGTTCAAAATTGTATAAGAATGGAAGACAAAATGGGAGCTAAGTTCCAATGAATATGTAAGAAAATGTCTTCTGAATTTATCAATCTTCTTTTCACATTTACCAAAATAGCATTTCACTTTTACTGTCATGTCTGGAAAACCTCCAGTTTCCTCAGGCCTCATGAAAAATTCCATCATGGAAAACAGAACAAAATACTAAGCTGACATATGAGTAAACAGCCACAGGTGCCAATTTGTGCCAAGGAAGAATTCCAGCTCACTTCAAAGAAAAAAATCAGTACTGCCATAGGATATTATAGAGCAACTTGAATTGACAAGAGATGCTCAAAATTAATTCGTTTGCTGCCTCTCCCCTGGTGCTGCTTCTGCTGCAGGGAAAATAGGTGTTTATTCAGTGTGACACCTGAGGGCTTGCTGGGCATGTCTAAGTTACCACAGTATCCCAGCCATAAATCTGAGTGCCATGGGACTGAGTGCTGGGACAATGTGGCTGAAGAGCTGCCACTCTGCAGAGCATGTTTCCATCTCAGGAAGATTTTTCTCAGGCTTTTAAATCATGTGGTTCACAGCTTCTCTAAAAGCAGCAAAGCAGCTTATTACTTACTGACTTGAGTCTATAATTTATAGGTATTATCAAGCAGCCACTTAGCACTCAATGTTCAATTTTGTATGTAATTAACAATGTCATTTCAGCTTTTCATGCCACTATGTGCTAACATGTAAATTAGATTAAGCAATCTCACTTGTTTACAATATGAACTTTGGTTTAGGATACTGCCCAACAGAGTTCATAACCGAAAATTCAAAGAGATCTAAAAGAAGTGAAATTAATGAGAAAGATGGTTAACACAGCATTCCAGCCTCCTTTGGCTGCAAAATGAGTGGGATGGGAAATGACAAATGTGTGGACCATCCTTTAAAGGAATTTAGAGTGCTTTCTGCATTGGTGCACAATAAACCTGGCAGCACCATTTTACAGTTATGTAGTTAATTACAAGGATGTGGGGCACGTTAAACTGCTGCCCACAATGGAACCGTTTACAGGGTAGATTCCTGGTCAGTGTTAGACACTGGGGAAGGAAGATAGTGTTATTCATCAGCCTATTCTGTGTGAGTCATGGCAGCTTTCAAACATATGGTGATGGTGTACTTTGTGGCCCTTCAGCATGTAATATGAAGTGTAACACTGTGTAGGCAGTACATTTCACTTTCATGGCTAATTTATATTTATCAGTTGTTTCCAGCTTTCTCTTAGTGTTTACTGAGGCATGTGTCAGTTCCTGTTTACAGCAACATTATCTTCAATAGGTGGAGTTTGATACAAAACTGCACTATGTATGTCTTTGAAATAATTTCATTATATTCAATAATTTCAATATATTCCAGTTTCAGCTTTCATTAAAAATAATTATTTTAGATATTAAGGAATAATCTTATGTTAAAATACACAGATTCAAAATCTAAAGTAGTGCATATGGCATGTTTCAGCAATTCCACTGAACATTCCCAGGAGACTGTAGCTAATTGGTGTGGCAGAGTAAACTGCTCTATGTAATCAAAACACCTCAAACAGTCCAGGTGTTTTAATGGTGTCATAGAGAACCATGGCAGCATGGATTTTTTCCTTCAAAGAAATTACTACAAACTCTACTCTGTGAATTTT
The DNA here is from genome assembly GCA_034509425.1 of Eopsaltria australis. Taxonomy (NCBI): domain Eukaryota; kingdom Metazoa; phylum Chordata; class Aves; order Passeriformes; family Petroicidae; genus Eopsaltria; species Eopsaltria australis. The sequence goes on along the minus strand of JAVTVJ010000012.1, from coordinate 3,433,558 downwards.
CCTATGCCCAGCTGGCCACCAAAGTCAAAGGCCAAGGAGTCCTGCTTTAAATTCCTATTTATAATTGTCCTCTAAAGCAAAATTGTAGCCTCAGAATATCTGTAATGACCTACATACCAATGAGGTAACTGCCTTCTTAGCCAGGTGCTGCATAAATTACCTAAATTACCTAAATTGAATCTAGTCTTTTTGGCACAAGGAAAACCTTCAGAACATGATGTGATGCAGCAGTATCTGCCAAACTTGGCAAACTAATAGCATCCCCTCACTGGTTTTTATTTATACCTTGCTGGTCAATAAAACACCTATACACAGATGTAGAAGGAATTGCTTTCTTCAGAAATAGACACCTACAAGGCTACTTTCTAAGGCTTCCTTTCACATCCCCTAAATATAGGGGGTACACTGAGTCTGGGCAGGCCAGGTTAGAGATGGGCCCCATGGAGGTCTTGGGCAGAACTATCACATGAAAGGCAGGTCCTTGAGGTTGCCCAAATCACATGGGGAGCAGTGAGTAGAATAGGATTGATAAGGCACAAAGTTCATTTAAAACCCTTCTCTCAAACTCTTCTCATCTGGACTATCAGTCTCAACTCCAGAGCTTTTGGAGGCTGTCCACAGATTGAGTTCTTAAGAATATTTGCTCTCAGGTAAGTGACAGAAAAGACTGCAGAGCTAAGACACACCATTCATCCTGTAGGAGTGAATAATGCAATCATCTCACTGATTTAAGTGTAAGCCTTGATAGCAGTGATGCACATATCTTGCTTTCTTCTGTATCATTGTCAAGATATAGAAGAAATGAAGAGTGTGTCCATGGAATGTCTTTGAACTTAATACTTTTCAGTGGATTTATCTGGGAACAAGTAAGAAAATGTCTTGCTAAAACAGATTAAAAAATACAGAAAAATCCAATAGAAAATACAGCAATTACAGCATCTGAAAGTTAAGCAAAAGCTCCACAGTACATACTTGCTGTAGGAAGAAGGAGGCAGCAAGGAGAGAGGACTCGTATCCAAACCCCTGGGAATAAGATCATCTGTCCTTACCCTGCATCTGCTCTGTTTCCCAGGAGACAGGATGAGGAACAAAATATCTAGCACAGGCAGTTCTGTTTGCTATTGATATTTAGAGTGACTCTGCCCTTCTCAGCCCCACGTCCTGTCTACCATCCATCTAGCCACGGGCATATTCAGAGAGGCCATTTTCTCTACAGACATAATTGGTCATTGGCACAGAAACGACAGAAACTATTGTCACACAGCAGAAACATTTCCATTTCCCTTTCCCTTGGGGCAGACTGTGTTACCATGAAGTCCCCAGTCCACTGCAGCTGGGTACTGCCCCTGAAATACCCTCTTAACCAAGGCAAACTCCAGCAATGAAAAGTGGATGTAAAATGGCCTCCCATAAAAAATGAGAAATGCCAATCAGCCTTGGATGCCAAGTGAATTTGGTATAATTCCATATAGAGCATTAGCTAGGAAAGGGAGAAAAGCATTTAATGGAAGAAAGGGGTATAAAATTTTGGCAATTACTGTGCCATGTACAGAAAAGGAATACATCAAGTGAAAGGGAGGTTACTGAAAAATCTGACTTGGGAGCAAGCATTTTGCATAGTGACCATGGCACAAACAATTGCAGCTCTTTAGGCTCAAGAAAGATGAAGCAAATAGAAGCAGAGAAGGGCAAATTGAATAATCAGGGAGATGTAGAATCTCTTTTAAAGAGATTAGGAGTTCATTTTCTTTAGCCAGGCAAATTGATGGTTATGAGGGGAGAAAGGCATGCAGAATTTGCTGCACAAGAGAGTGGAGGAAGAACCAGCTAAGTGAGTTATCCAGGGAAGAATCTTATTTTTCTACAATAATTTAATTAAAAATCTAAAAGAGAAGTGTTACCTGTGAGGACTTCCTTAGAAATGCAAACACATAGAGAAATGGGGCCAATCACTAGCCAGGGAAAAGAGCCAGGAGAAAAAGAACACAATTTGGCAAAATGTCTATATGTATATATTACCCTTGAGACTGCACACTGGAGGAGTGATGTTCTTGGGCAGGAAGGGCAGGACGCCTGCTTGGTTTTCAATAGACTTTGATAATTACATTTAGAAAAAGCTCAGATTAGGTGGTTATCTGTAATGGCTCTTAGACTTCGGAGATTTAGTTGTCTTTCGTCAGTAGGTGCAAATTTCTGCTTGGAAAAGGTCACATACAGGCATACACTGGCATTAGCATTTCTCGTGATTACCTTATGCATGAGCTTTAATAAAAGGCAGCATCTGAAAAATCACAGCTTTCTTCTTCTCTAAATGTATGTAGGAACCTCAGTGAGAATAAAGAGAATAGATCTCCTGTATCTGTTTGAGGAAGCACCTGTTTTCCTGGTGCTGAGGCAAGTTTATATTCTAGTCTGTGCCTCTGCCTGATGTTGATTGGAAAAAAATTAGTGCTTTTCCTACATTTGCAAAGATTCACTTCTCAAAATAAGAAATATCTCATACTGGTTAATGAAATTATCCCAGATTTACACTGCGTGTGACTGAAATTACAGCCACAGCCCTCACAGATCATTTATTTTGTTTTGGGGTATTTTTAGGAAAATGCATTTTTCATAATGAAACTTTGGAGGGTTTAATGAGAAAAGTTAAAATTTAAAATTCTCCCTTGCCAAGGATCCTACAATGACTACCGAGATTACCAAGGAAAGAGTCTCATCTAATCTAATTGCAAGTAATCCGGCAGCCAAGCCTGACAAATTAGCAGATCTCTAAAGGAATGCTGATAAACCATATAGGTAGTAAAGAGATGGTGTTCTAAGAAAGGGAAGGGGATAATGGAAGCAGTAAGAAAGCAGGCACATAGAAATCAGAAAAGGTGATCCTAACACACACACACACACACACACACACACACCCCCCAGCTTTTACCTATGTATTCCTGGGTTTGAACAAAGACACATGGTTTTGTGTTTGGAAGAGTATGTTAGTTGTGTTTGTGGAATAAACTTTTTTCCTATCAATACTAGGCCTTATCCCAATATAAAGGTAAAAAAGGGAGCTGAGTCATAGTTGGGAAGTAAGGATATGGGAGGGTGAACAGAAGTACTGTACCACAGACTGAATGTTATTATTCCAGTAGTGGCCAAGGCTGATATTCCACCAACAGCATGTTTTTTATTTCCTCTGGAGGATCTAATACATTTCTGCAATGGTTCAGTGGCTGAGGTAGGTGAATACAGAAATAAATGTAACTTCCTGTGACTCATACACAGCGATTAATAATCCTCATAACCTTGAATGAGCCCAGGAAACCCCAGGAGAGAATAAACTCACTGAGAAGTGAAAGTATGGAGGAAGGAAAGCAAGAGCATAAATGGAATGTTCTCTTTCTTCATGCATAAGCACTAAAAGTCATGCAGAGTGAATAAGGAAGGAGAAGAGAGTATTTCCAAGCTAGAAAGGTGCTGGTAGTCAACCATCAGCTGACTACACAACATGGAAACAAGTGAGGAAGAAAGTTGCTTCATCCTTCAGTGAAATGAGAGGTATGACAGAAGACAGAACAGAAATTGCTGGTGGAGCATAGTGAGTATGTAGTGGTGTAAACATTCCCTCGTAGAGGTGGCAACCTATTCCTTGAATGCAAGGAGTAAAAATACAATTCAAATTATCATCACAAACTCTCCTCTGTGAACCCTTAACCTGTTCAGAATTTTGATGTTTAGAAGTAGGATCTTGGAAAATACTGACAGTGTCTGTAAACTCATATAGCACAGAGTATTAGAACTTGTCAAAGGGTGCAGTCCTTAGCTCCTTGATCACTTACTACTTTGAAGATAACAGTGGGAATTGGGATATATAAATATAGCTGTGTTGCTGAAATTGTCTACTATTTTTCTCTACGTTCACATTAATATTGACATGCAAATTCTCTAGCTTTCCAGTGGTTATTTTAATTGTATTATCTGAGGTTTAGAAGTCTGTTTTTCATAACAGAACTGTTTTAAAGCTAATTGAATGTGCTGCTTAAACCTTTCAGTCAGTATGTTATGTTCTTTAGCAGTAACACAACTCTGTAATAACTGAGAGATGAAAAAATACCTTGTTAACAAAATGTTAATGTCCAGTGCAAGCATCCTGCTCTGTTTTAAAAAATATAGCAGAAATTAACTGTCAACAGTTGAATTAACACTGCATACTTTATTTCCTTGTTATTTCTCTGTGGATAGAAAACAGCAGGGAAAGGCAAACTGGCTTTCATTTGTTACAACTTCCTAGAAATCCTTGTGACTCTGAAAAAGGAGAATTCACTTGCATGTAAATAAAGCTTATTGACTTGGGAAGCAGGGTCATGATCAGTGTTTATTTTACTTAGAATTAATGCCTTGTCTGACAGTGGGTTCCCAATGGTAAGTTCAAGCATTTGACAATGAGTCAAGCAAAGCAAAATGCAGTCCTTTTACTGCAAAGTGCCTGAACTCCCTGATAAAAAGGTAGCTCTGCATGCAGTAATTGCACACATGAACAAAAGAGTTGGGTTAAAATTGTGCCTGAGACTGTGTACTTGATACTTCTGAGTCTTGAGCACTGGTTTGTGTTTCCTCTTTTCCATTCCTGTATTTCCTACAAGAAGGACATTCTTGTAGGAAATACAAACTAAAAACATATGCAACGGTCAAATGGTTGTGATAGAAAGCCAGACAGGTTGCTGAATCTGGCCTTTCAATATTTATTATTGCCAGGATGCTTTTAAACAGCACTTTAGCAGCAGTTGAAATTATTCCAATGTAGTACTTTATTGTGGCCCATATTTCTAAAATGAAGTCATAGATTTTATAGACTATAAGATTAGATTAAAAAAAAAGAAAATTCCCTTTTGTTGGGAAGATCCTCTAAGACAGAAGGATATATTTTTGAGTACAATGGTAAAATAAAATGACCCACACTTCTTAAATGAAGTGAACCTGAATTTTTTTAGAGGCTTGCCCCATTTGTGGATATCAGTTAAGCTGACCTCAGTTTGCTGTGTGTATTTCTCACACTGTTGCACTTCACAAACTTAAAAGCTTTGTGCTGCATTAGTTGAACTGTTTGCTTTTTGTTCTCCCACTGTGAATTACAAACCTCCCTCTCTCTTCTGGGAGAAGAGGGAAATTGCTATATCGAGACTAAAGAATCCAGCATTGTAAATAATGTGTTTTGGTGTTTTGTTTTGGTATGCACTCAGATATCTGCAGAAAACCATATCTGCAGAAAACCTTGCTGGTGCTAGACAAAGGATCACAGGAATCACCATCTCTGGAGGTGTTTAAGCAAAGACTGGACATGACAGCGCCATGGTCTAGTTGACATGGTGGCTTTTGGTCGTTGGTTGGACTCAATCTCAGAGGTCTTTTCCAACCGAACTGATTCTGTGATTCTGTAATTATACTAGAGACAGCATGTCTTGATAACTTAATCCAAAGATCAGGGCATGCAGCATAACTAGTTCCTTAGGAGAAAATGGAAATGTGGGCAGTTAATAGTTTTTACTGCTAGATGAACCTGGATAATTCTAAGGTAGATGAGACAGGAAAAACAAGATCCAAATGAACTCTTTGGATATTTCAGGTCAGTCAGTAGCTTGAGGAAAAATCGTCCTCACCAAGTCTCTCCTGTGTCTATCTTCTGCCGTGTGCCATAAACAGAGAGGAGTAACACTGCACTTTAGTTCCATTGAGCTAATCAACCTTCCTGCAGGAAGGAGCTTATAGTGTGTGCTGTTTATGTGGGAAATTGCCAGGATGCATATACTTGATTAGCCAGCATATTATGAATCAGGGTCATAGCTGGAGTAGTTGCTTTGTTCAGAGATGCTCACATCCCTGGGGTAAGCAGCTAATTGCAGGAAATCTTTTAAACCAAATGTGTGATAGGAAGAAAGCAATGAATATTGTTTATTCAAAAGGCAGGAGTGGTTCCTTTGAATCAGTTCTCTTGCATAATTATGTAATTAGGGCATGTTCTATTTTTAATTAAATCTCTTGCATATTCATGAGAATACTCTGAACCTGTGAACCAATTGGCATAACTCTTTAAAATGTAGTTTGTATAAAGGAATGCCCTTCAATCTTTTTTTCCCCTTTCGTATTACTGTGCAAACACATATTTCACATTGTTACAGTTAGGTTGTGTTGCCTGTCAAAACTAAAATGTGGTTAATTAAACCATTAATATAAAATTGCCAGAGAAAAGTTTTAAATGGAAATGAAGAATGCAAGAAACTGCTGCTCTGAAATACTAGTATCAAAATTGGGTTTTGCTGGACAGCTTGATCTGTGTAAGATAACAATCAGAGAGTGTAATTCAGTAAGTATACTTGATTATTTCCCTCAGCTTTTCAAATCCAACAGTGTTTCTCTGTATTTGCAGTCTGCAGACTATCCATGCTCCCCTAACTTGGTTTTGTTTCTTGTGGGCTTCTGTGACTCTTCCTGTTCTTCTGCCTCTTCAACAACAGCGTTAGCTTTGATTCCTCTTCCGACTTCCTGCTTATTCTTATGAGTCTTGCTTTTTCACCTGACTCCTGTTCTCACATCTGCCATTCTGCAGACTCGCTCAGTGTTGTACGTGGGGGCAAACACACGTAAGCTCTGCTTTCCTTGGATATTTTAAATATTACCACTTAGGTGAGGCTGCATATTTGGATTTAGCACTATACCTCTGTGTGTTTCTATTAGGTTATGATTCATACCCTGTATGTACTGCAGGGACTAGATTGTCATTGCAGGTCTCCTCCAATGGAATGATGCTGTTCTATTCTATCTGGAGCTCAGGTGATAATGCAACACAATAGAACTCTTTCAGAAAGTTAGGTTGTCATTATTCCCTGATGATTTACAATGTACATTTTACTGCTTTGCTATATTTAATCTTTTGGGGAGGGGTGTTTTCTTTGAATTTTATTTTTAAAATTCTTATATTAATTTTTTTTTTCTATCTTAGACCTCTATTCCTTCCATCTTTCCTTTCTGGGCTTAACTTCTACCTAGTGGAGCATAGCATGAAGAAAATACTGTGGCTGTCCCCTCCTCTCTAGCAAGAGTGGGAATGAAATTGGAAGCTGCAAAGAAATAGTTCTTGTGACAAGTGTCACTGAGTTCTTATGGAAGTCTTACTTTTCATGTGAAAACCTGTGTAAGAGCAGGGAACTTTCACTTCCATGTGGAACAAAGACAAGGGCATTGAAATATATTAGCAACACATGCTGAGCTGTAAGTGGGGGCCCAACCTTCACCACAGAACTCATCCTTCAGCCCATTTCTCTGTGCGAGCTGTTCCGTGAGCCGCTGCACAGTGCGGAGACTTCCATGTGCATCTCACAGTCATGGTTGGAACAGCCAACCAAGATTATCCAGTCCAACCATGCATCCAGCCCTGCCCCTGTGACCCCACAACCACTGAAACACACTGCCCAGTGCCACATCCAGATGCCTCTTGAACATCTCCAGGGCTGGTGGCTCCACCACCTCCCTGGGCAACCTATTCCAAAGCCTGGCCACCCTAGCAGTGAAATTGTTTTGGTCTAACATCCAATCTGAATCTCCCCTGTCCCACATGAGGACATTTCCTCCTGTCCTTCTCACTGCAGGCACCGTAGAAGAGAACGGCCCCCACCTCACTACACCCTCATGTCATGCAGTTATAAAGAGCGATGAAGTTCCTCCTGAGCCTCCTCTTCTTTAAACTAAACCAGCCCAGGTCCCTCAGCCATTCCTCACAAGACACGTTTTCTAGACCTTTCACGAGCCTTGTTGCCCTTCACTGGACACGCTCCAGCACCTCAATGTCCTTTTTAAAGGGAGTGGAAGATTTTCCCAAAGGTGTTCAACAGAGATGGAGGCAGCAGTTTCACGAGTCCTACAGTCTCCATAACCCTGAACCTCCTTCCATTACAGTCGGTCAAAGCAGCGCCAGGAGCATCAGCAGTGGTGCCCCCTCTGGAGCACAACCACCCCAGCGTCACCTGAGGGAACGCCGGCTTCTGCTCTCCACTGACACCCACTTGAGGCAAATCTTAGCAAGGTTTAGCGTGGCCCGCACTGGCAGCCTCGGGATGCACCTGAACCGCTGAGCTCCCTCAGAGCATCCATGCGGGCGCTGCCCGGCTGCCGGGGCCGGATGACGCCATGAGGGGGGCGCTGGGAGAGAAGGGCGCGCGGGCGCTTGTGGGAGAAGGGGGGGCTCCGCCATGTCAGGCGGGGCGGGAGGGAAGGAGGGAGGGGAGCGCGGGGCGGGACAGGGGCGGCGGCCGCAGCCGCAGCAGCAGCAGCCGGGGCGGTGGCGGCGGCTGCCGGCAGCTGTCAGCGCCCGCTCCGCCGGCGCCGACCACCGCGGCCCTGCCAGCGCCTTGCGGGAGGCACTGAGTACGGCGTGGTGCTGACTTGCTTCTTGCTCGCCTTTCCTCCCTCTCTCCGGTCCTCTCTCCCCCCCAAAAAACCCTTTTCCTTCCTCCCTTCCGCCCGCCCATCGCTGACATCCTCCTCCGGCCGCCTCCCCGCCCCGGGCTGCGCGGCCCCCGCCGCCCAGCGAGCGCTGCGCACATCGCCCGAGCTGCAGCACCGAGCGGTGAGCGGGGGGAGCCGCCCGGGCCGGGACCGGCGGGCCGGGACCCGGGGCGTGTGTATTTGGGTGTGGGTGCGTGGGGTGTTCAATTCCTCTCCCTTTTTATCCGCCGCTGCGCAAACAACAAAAGGCTGCGCGGGCCGCCCGGTCCCCCCGCAGCGCCGCTGCTGACAGCCGGCCCCGTCCTTGCCCGCGCCCGCGGCGGGGTGGGTTTTTGGGGAGGCTGTTTTTGGGCGTTTTGTCACTTGCGCTCAGCGCTCGGCTGCGGGCAGGGGTGCGTCCCCCGGGATGGGGATCGGCTCGGCTTTGTCCCCGTTTCCCGGCTCCCCTCGGTGCTGCGGCGGGCGCCGCCCTGGGAGGGAGCGGGCAGAGCGGGCTGAGGCGCCGGCCTGCGGCTCCGGGCGTGCGGCGCTTTGTCTGCGCTCCCCTCGGCCCTGGGGCTGTGCCGCTGCCGGGTCCGAGCTGGTGCAAGGCGAGGCGAGGACAGGTCTTCTGTGGGCTTTGAACATAGTGACCGGATTTATACATTGTAGGTCACCTGCCGTGCTGTAGTCGGAGGCGATTCACAGACTTAGGGCTTGCCCGGATTTCTGCACCTCCAAAATAAGGAAAGCACTGGTTAGAAACACGTTATTCTAGCAAAAATACATAATCGATTTAATTGATAACTGTCTTTAGAGCAGAGATTAATTACAAAGACACTTACAACCTTACTTATTTTGCTTTCATCTTTCTGATATTTCTAAGCAACGAGATGCCACATTTGTAGATCTGCATAGCAGTTGTATGTAATCAGAAGAAGGAAACTTCTTGACACCTTATTGAATTCTATGTTCTAAGCATATTGAAGCCCATTTTAATGACCAAGGTGACATCACCTAGTGTAATACTCTAGCCTGGCTTTTTGAAGCCTGCTAAATCAATGATAGTGCTCTTATTCCTTTCTTTTTTTTTCAGTGTAAGTGATTTCCATTAGTGGATATTATGTAAATGTAGTATCAGTACTCAAAATACTGGTCATGAAGTCAGAATCCAGACTCAGAAAACAAAACCAGCTAGGAAAAAACAAAAATCTGTTTTTATAGTTTGCTTTGAACAGCAAAATTGGGAGCCACTGTCATTCGTATAGCATGCTTTCATGTTTACACATAAAAATACAAAAAACTAAAACAGTTAAAATTAAATTTTAGTGGTTTTGTGATTGGCAGAAGGCTTAGCAGCAATTACTCTGCAAAGTAATTGTCTCTTTCACTTCCACTTTTGCATTTGCTCATCACTTAAATAGGAAACTTATGTGCAAAGGGTGTCCATTGGAAGCTAAAGAAGAACTTTTGAGATTTTAGACAGCTTAGCATTTTAATTAAAAAAAACCCAACAAAACTGAGAGCAACACCTTTTTGAACGCACAGTTGATTTAAAACTCTTTTGGAAAAGAGCTTTATTTTAATTGGGTATGAATTCCAAAGCTTCAGCGAAACATGATAGAGGATGTTACAACCCTAGGATTACAGATACAATTGAAAGTTACACATTCAGCATTTACTGGCAGCAGAGAGAAAGCTGATCCATCTGGTGAGGCTGAGCAGAAGACCTTGCAAGTCACTTGCGCAATTGTTTTTGTGACCACATGGATTAGGAGGACCTTTTCCATGAAATGACAACAGTTATGGAGATCTCTAGCAGTTCCATTGAGGTAGGCATTTCACATAATGCAGAAGCATGTGGGTAAATGCAGGGAATTTAAATTGTCTGTTCCTGAAACTCACTCATCAATGCAGTATCACTTCTGCATCATGTTGCAGTTAAAGTTTGGCAACCTTCATGTTTCTGAAGGATGATGATGGAGCTCGACAATTCCAGTAATCAGAAATTCTAACAGCAATTCAAGCATAGATTCCCTTTAATTGCTACCATATATAACTAAAAAAGAGAATAAAGTTACTCCCCAAAGGTCTGGTGAAATAGCCTCATGAATTTTTTGTCAAATTCCTGTGATATGGTTAGTAATGCTTTCTTGATGGAAATGGATTCTTTTAAAAGGTCTGTGCTTGACAGAAGAGGAATCACATACATAATATGTAATTAAATATGCAGGGGTCCTGAACACAGTCTGAATGTTTTTGTCATAGAACAAAATACACAGTACAGACATTTAAGGCGTGTAAGGACAATTGCTGCTTTCTGTGTTTATGGAGAACTTGCCACGGTGATGTCAGTAACCCCTCACTCATGCTACTCATACAGTACCCGTCTCTCTGTGTGTCTTTTTGTGTATACACACATACCTACATATGTCTCTTATTTAATTGGGAGTTTGGGGAAATACTGTAACCTCATATTCAGTTCTAAGTCCATTTAATGCAGCTTCTGTTTCTCTTGAAATGTGGGCTTGTGCAGTTACTCTTTCATCTCTTCTTCTGTTTGACTTCTCTGGCAGACGTGCAATTGGATTTACTCTGGGATTAATAGCATCTCTCCAGATGCACAGCTCATGATTATTTTAAAACTCAATTCAGTGTACAAATACTTGTAAAATAAAGTTTTTACAAGAGGAGTGACAAATACAGAAATTTTGGTAAATTAATAAATAAGCAAAGTGTACTTTTGTATTTAATGTTGAAGAGCAGAGTAGCAGATAGTGATGGGGACAAGCATGCTAGGTCTAGTTAAATTAACATCCTTTGTAGTCAGTGTGCCTCCAGGGTTTTGTTCAGTATGACACAATACTTGTAAAAATGGACCAATTCCATCATCACAATAAAGTGGTAGCCACAGGCTTTCTTTTAATTCAACCTTCATAATACTTCATGTTTCCAAAGTATTTCTAATTGTTTTACAAGAACACAGTATTTACCTTGACCAAAGTTTATAAAAACATTTATTTTCAATGTTAACTTTCATTTTCCTTCAAGTAAAAGCATGACAAACGTAATGTCTAAGACATATTGTACCCAAATACCAGTCAGAGACACTTTGTTCACTCTAAAAAGAATTGTTTGACTTCAGCATAGAACTGATTGTAGTAGTTATCCTGAGTGACAGTCAGCTTCAGGTGTTTTTGAGGTATTAAAGCCTTCCCAGTATTTTATTTAGTGAAACATTTTCCTTTCTGAAAGTAGGATGTAGAAGAAAGTGTGGTTCCTTTGAAAAATTACTAAATAAATGCCTGACCAGAAGAAGGTGCACTTTTTCTGACTTAGATTTGCTGAGATATTTGTTGCCGTCATCTTCTGGGATTTAAATTGGGCACTTCATTACGAGGATTAGAGCCAGAATTGCAGATGCTTTCAGTGATACAGGAATTACTTCCAGAGGGTTTTATGTGAGGTGTTTTGTATTCATCAGGCATGAGATGACACTGTACTTGGGGCTTTTTTGTGCTAGACAGTTTACATACTTAATAATAAGAGGCCATACTGAAAGGGCAAGCATGAGGACTGAAGGGTGTATGTATGGTTCTGGTATCCGTAATATATTTGGGAATGTGAACAAAGGATGAACACTCAAGCACAGTTAACATTAGAGAAGCTAATTTCTTAAAATGTATAAAGACAGTGTCTGATAGCTGACAGTTTCTTCAGATTCAGTCAGCTAAGAAAACAGATGCAAGTAGTAGTATCTATGTGTTGATTTAATCTCTGTTTGTTTCTTTGAATCCAGCTTATCTCCCAAGGATGCTACTATTTAACTGCAGTCAGAAGCAATCTTTGCTCTGCAGGCTGTATTTTGGCATTTAGCATGTATGTAGAATTAAAATGAATTTAGTGTGTCAAATAATTATTGTTGGTCATGTTTCTTGCTCAAAATAAGGAAGCATGGGATCATGTCATCTTAACTTTCCAATATGCTTTCCCTCTGTTGTCTGCTTAAATGGATGTATTTTGTACATGGTTTCTCAATATCAAGTCTTCCTTACAAGTAAAAGCAGTAAAAAACCTTTTATGGGTAGACTTAAAAGTGAGCAGTTTCATAATTTGATTCTTTTGTAAATACCTGCCATAAACTCCATTCATCGGGTTTAGATTTTGTTTCTGGGATTATGTCATAGCTGATTTTATTAAATTTTAAAGTGACTGGAACAAAGGATGTAACCAATCTAGTGGGTAGTACTGGCTTCCTTAAATATCTGCAGGATTGCGGTGGTGGCTGATTATATTAGATTTGCTATCTGATGTACCCCAGCAAACCATTTGAAAAGTTAACATTGGACTTACTGATGTTCAGAAGTTCAAGAATGTCTGACATAAACCAACTTTTTGATACTACTTAAAAAGTTATGTCTACAACTTACTCTTTTTAAAGGACAGTGCATACATTTTTCAGAATTACCAGATAAATTATCTTCATTCTTATCTGTGTAGTTAAGTAGTTAATGTTAACAAAAAATTAAGATTACTGGCAGTGTGCTATGATTCGAACTTGTGTGCTGTTCCACAGTGCAGAAGGTGGTGGTTTCGAGCTTTGTAAGGGATTGCAGTAACTGCATTCCTGCACTGTATCTTGAGTTTGCTCATTCTAGCTGACAGTAGCTGTATGATTTGCAAACAGTGTCATACAGATTAGGGACTGGCAGGGAGGAGCAGGGTGTGTGTTGGTGTGGTTCTGCTGCTTTTTTTGTTTTTCTGAATAGAATATTGTTTTAATATTAAGTGCTTTTATGGATGTTCCTTTATCAAACAATGTCAACCTGAATAGTGTGGGAAAGCCACAGTTCTGTCTTTCTCTTCTGGCTTGAGCAGCTTCCATTTCACAGAGGCTTCTGTTACTCTGTCATCCCTACTGTCTGTGGTGAGTTGATTTTATTATATCCCCACCTTTAATGTTTCATTTGTTCATGTGCTTAAACTGGATGTTCCACCCTACTCTCCCCCCAGCTCCCAATCACAATTAGTGTGTGTTTAGAGGGAGAAGAGTTGATGAAAGAAGTGGGATTCATCTCTCCCCCACAGTGGCAGTGTGTAGTCAGATTAATGCAACTAGTGGGATAGTAATCTGTGAGGACATAGGGGAGGTTATAGTTTTGAGCTAGGAGGGGGACTACAACCTCCTCTAATGTTTCTTTTCACAGACTAGGAGTATATAATTGATCCCTAAGGATGTAGATGAAATATTTTTCCATCTCAGTACTCGTTTATGTAGTTCTACAGTTCTGCTGCTTACTCCCTGTCCTCGTTCTATCAACACAGCTTGCCGCATGGCAACCTGGGGAAATAAGTGTATTTTGGTTGTGTTTATGGCCTGAACCTTTTTTCTTTTCTGTCCCCTTCCTTCCGATGGTAAAATAATCCAGTAAAAGGCACATATCTGTATTTTGATTTCTTACGGACAGGGATGTGAATGAAATGTATGGCTGGGTGAGGAGCATCACCAGGTCATTATGTCTAGCCATAGCCTTGGTGAGTGAAAGAATGCTCATGGTCTGGTGTTTGCAGATGATTCAGTGGCTGTTTCTGTCTCTAAATTCCTCTGAACATAGGAGGCAATAATGTGTGGAAAATAAAAGAATGTGCTGTTGTTAATATTTACCTTTTCCCTGGATGTAGTAGCCCAGTTCAGTATAGTAGCATTCAGTATAATGAATATTACTGTATTGAATCCCAGAGGGGTGCAGAAGTCATGATGACAGCAGTGTGTTAGCTTACATGATAGTAACCTAGAAGTCTTACTAGAGGTATGAGGGAATGAATCCCCAGAAAGACATGTTCATTTTGAGGAATGATGTATTTTGAGACGATTTGGTGTGTGAACCTGAGGACTATGCCTGTGGTAAGGCAGAATTACGTTTAACAGAGACGATGTACTAGAACTGCTTCATAAGACTCTGGTCTGGGAGCATTCTGGACCACATCGTACTGGTCCTTGGTTGACACTCCCAAGGGCTTAAGAAATCGTGCAGAGATGATATGTAATGTTTTGTTACAGTACTTATAGGTGTCATAGCCAGATGTCCTAATTTTTAAAGGATTTGTTACCCATTCTGTACCTTTTGAAAAGACAAGAGGCACCATGGAGTGACTTTGTCTCAGAGTCACAGTAATTTGCTGTTGCTTAAATACCTCTCCTTTCCATTGTTTAGAAAACAGATGAAGGCAGATTAATATATCAGTTGCTTTGCTTTTAAGTACTTTTTATTCAGTTAGTATCAATTTCTCTCCCAGGAGTTTTAAGTAAAAATCATGGCCTGCATGTTGATTTTAGCACACACTTAAAATATTGCTGCGAAATACATTGCTTAACTAAAGAAAAAAAATCTTGGGTTTGGAATTTGTGCTGAATGCAGGTGGAGAGCAAAGATGCACAGCCCATTTTTGAAAGCAGCATTTGGTAGGGTTTGAATTACAGTGACTGCTTGTACTTTGTGTGGCTATTGAATCTTGATCCACACCCATTTGTTAGGATAACAAATAGCCTGAAAATATGCTTGCTGACTTCTTTTTTTTCTTTTCCTTTTTTGTCTTGCAGCCTGTAGTCTGGCTGCACATGGAGCAATGCTTGCAAGTGCATGATAATGGTGGTTTTAATGGCATGGTTGTTTTAGGAGGCCACTGTTCTGCCATCCTTAGGAGGGGGATGCTTTCAAAACAGATTATCCAAGTGAGATGGTTTAAAAAATAATATTCAAATGAAACTTTTCAATTCTGTGTTTGTTTTCCAGTTAGTGTGTGCTCTTGTTTTGTGTCAGTCCACGAGAAGAGTGGTGTCCCGTAGCAGAGTGGTGGGAGTTGTCACGACTGGTTTTACCCCAGCGAGGATTTCAGGAGTCCCAAAGGGACACCCTGTAGCCAGCACTAGCTAAGAGAAATCAGGAATGTGAAAGATCACTGGAGAAGGGGCTGCAACTATGCTTTGGTCCTCAGGTGTGAGTGCACAGAATGTTAAGGTGCCTTTGTGAAGTGTTGGGTTAGGACCTGCTGTACTGCTCAGCACCTCCTGACCCAGGAGAGCTCAGACCATCAGAATAAGGCCTCCAGATTATGGAGTACTTAACAAGGAAATGATTTTCAACCTTACAGCTAAATCAGCTTTCTGCAGTCATAGGTAAGAAACAGTGAGTGATAGGCAGTTGTTTTCCTGGATGGTTGCATCATTTGCTGTGCTTTCTATGAACTCAACTATGTAAGGTATAAAAAAAATTATTCTCATAACTGGCAGTTTCCATTGAAAGTATCAATTTTGATGTAAAATTTAATGGGTTAGCATTAATTCTTTCTCCATATTAAGGATTATGCCTGAGCAGTTTAATTGTGAAACTTTTTCTGTAGTCACTTTGCAAGAATTGGGTTAGTGGTTTTGCATTTCTTTTTTTTATTATTATTATTATTATTGGAAGGATAAGAAGGAGGAAGATATTTTCCCTAAAGCTTGAAGGAAGACTCTGCACAGTTTGTGCATGTTAATGTAAACTATTAAATAGCTTCAAAACTAGATTTAAGGATCTGTTAAACCTAAAGGGTGCTGTGTGCTGAAACAGTGTTAGTGGATGTTCCTTTTATTTCTGCAGAAGAAATAGCTTTTTTTTCTAGTTTCAGTCCGAATAACCCTTCTCTTCAATGTCATTAAGCATGTAAGAGCATTGTAGTCAGTACTCACAGTAAATTGTCAGCAGAGCTTCCCACACAGGTTCAATGGTATGAGGCAAGCTGTGGCCTTCTCTGCCCTTCCTGAAGGCATTTTCTAGATATTTATGGGTATGCTGTAAAAAGTATATTTGGTTAAGATAATAGATCTGGTGTTAGTAAGTGGAAGCTGATAGAGTTTTAAATGTATTTTGGAAGACTGATTTGATGGGAACATTACTGTCCTTCTACCTAAGTGCTATTTAGAGATTAGATAAATAGATAACATAAATGGATGCTTACTCTGATTAGTCAATAAAGCAGTTCTTGTACAAAAATAACAATGCAAAATGAAAGAACTAGAGTGAAGTTGAAAAAATGTTTTGTCTACAGTATTAACAGCTACAAATTGCAAAACAGGTAGCTTTTGATGTTGCTGTATTTCCTCTCTTACCCTATGTACCCTATCCCTATCCCAGTCTCAAAGTCTCTCACACCAGCAAGAAAACCAGCCTTATCAAGACATTTATCAAGATTCTTTGAACACACAGTTGCACAAGGTGACCAGTCCATGAAGAGCCAAGTGCCATTTTCACACAGAAATCAATATAGATTTTTGGAATATTGAGGGGAAAAACTGTGGAATTTGATAGTGATGATGGATCTGTTACTCAAACTTTATTGACAGTATTTATTTAAAAATACAGTCAAAATTTTCTTTCAATCCACTTAAAGTAGATAATTTATGAAGCATGTCTTTGTAACTACAAAATACTAAACTACAATACAATTTTTGAACAATTAGCCTAGATTTTTCCTGATGTATATTTGATTCTTGTGACAAGACTTTTTAATAATGATGAGTAATTATAACTACATTTGAAGTCATTACACCTCTGCCTTCTGATGCATTTAAGTAAGTTTATTCTGTCTTTATGTAACTGCTCTTAATACAGTCATGATCATTTTGTAGAAGTGATCCAGTGAGATGGGCTTTGTTGTCATATGCAAAAGGCAAATCCTTGTGGCCTAAACTGGTATGTTGTGTCAGTGTTTTAGGGAAAGCAGAAAGCTCTCTGTCCTCAAGATTCATTGGTGGCTGCTTGGAAGTGTTTATTAGTGCTCAGAGACACTAAGGAAGCGCTTGCTTTGGAGGAGACCAACAGACGCTGTTTCTGTTGACACAACAGTGGTGCAGAAGGGAGACAACTCCCTTGCTCCAAGCAGTAGGAGACTTGGAGATTTGCAGTCTGTCTGCCTTCAGAGGTTCCATGGACATAACTAAAATTTAAAAAATCAGCATTAGATTTGGCCCAACACTACCAAACAGCAGAAGAGGGTTGTGTTCAGTTTTATTATTCTGGAAAAGAATGGGGTTTGGATCTTGCCACAGGGCTGTTTCGGATTTTGAGTGAGGAAGTTATGTACCACCAGCATGTAAGAGATTATAGCAGCCTCAATTAACAAAGAGTTTATAAGCTGGACCTTCTTGAAACTCTGGCTTTTAGTGTGGCTCCTCTGGACTCCTGACTGGGTCTGTGGAACTGCCTTAGACACACACATGCCTGTCATATTTCTTTTGCACTTGCTTCAGCTTTGACAAAGAGTAATCTGATGTGATAACAAATGCATAGAGAGTATTAAGAACCATCCAGTTTCATTTGAAATCTGAGATACTAGAAGGGCTTGGGAATGTATACAGAGAATGATTTTTTGTCTTACATGCTTACAATATATCCAGAACAACTGTAGGCTCTAACACTTCTCAGAGAATCTACAGTGGTTTTAGGACATGTTGCTATTCTGTGTTTTAATCACTGTGTTTTTAGGCATTGGGAAAAGTAAAATGCAGTTGGTGAGATATGCAGGAAAGAGGATCCCTTGATTCCTTTCACACAAATAACTGGGATAGGAATAATAATGTGTAGGGGGCAGTCACATCATCTGAGGGTCTCTGCTGCAGTACGTGAACAGGAAGAGCAGGATGGGATTTGGCCTGCAGTATTATGGAATTCCAGATACATTTGAGTCTAAAAGAGATCCTGGAATTAGATGGGCAGGTCATCTGGATTGTCTGCAGTTAAAAGGATACAGATTTGCTGTATCATGATAATTGAAATGCTAGCTAGTAGCCAGTGTTTATTCAGTGCAGTACGGTCAAGGGATTGACACCATAATCTTTTCTTTAAGAGGAAGAATAATCCGTGTAGTTAAAGAAAGCTTTTATGTCACCGAGTACTTTTGTACTGTATACAGATTTTTAACTCAACTGTTTCAGGCAGGAAGTAAGCATTTTCATGAAAATAGTTTGCTTGCTATAGAAGAAGGAAGGCTGAGGGCTGAAATAACTCAAGGCATTTTTGCCAGTTGTCTGAAATATGCAAAAGCATTTATTTCAAAATTAAGTATTAAGTTTGTTACCTTTAAGAATCCAGGTATGATTGCTAAGAAACAGTGTTTGCTAGTGTTGAAGTAGCACACGACAGAAATCTAAATCAAAGGATTCTGCAGCAGAGCAAATCTTCACAGCTTGTACTTTCTCAGCAGTGCAAATCATCTTAGCTTGTGCTTTCTCAAAGAGAATTGTCAGCATCACCCTTGCTAAGGGTTTTATAGGAGCTATTTTTGCTATAATCTCTTTTTTTAGCAAATATGGTTTGTTAGCCTGTGTTTCTCCATACTAATTTTTTCATCTTCCAAAGAATCTGAGGATTTCCCCTGAAAGGTATGGTTTTAAATTTTTTTAATAGCAGGGCCCAACATTAAAAGATTCCAAGATTTATCAAGGTGGATGTACAGTGGCTTTGTTCTTCAGCTAAACAAGTACATAATCCTCTTCACTTAAACATAGTTTAATGCAGTGCATGGGCTTATTGGTAGCCATTGGGGTTCCTAGAGCCTGACACGGTGTTTTTCAGAGATGGATGCTGCTGTGCTGCAGGGTAGAACGTGAGGCCACGCAGCCTCTTCCCACTGCTGCCATGTGGAGAGTAGGCTGCTCCTGGCAGTCGTAAGAGAAAAGGAACAGCCTTGTTGGAAATGTGGAAATTTCTGCCAGTATTCAAGTTTTTTTGTGTTTTACTCCTTTTAGTCAAGCTGTCCTTTTCTTAATGTGCATTTCTTCAGAACCTCTGGGCTTGCCTTTAGAAATGCTAAAACTTTGCAAAGGTTGAGTATTTGTCCAGTTTGCTTACCAACACAGACATTTTGTGATGTCAAGGCTGCAAGTCAAATTACGAATGTGATTCTGAGCTTTTCATGGGATATGTTCCCTTGACATTAAAAGGCTACAAGTGTCTTTTCTACAGTATTTACCTAGCATACCTTCACTTCGAGCCAAGTGATAGGGCAGACTTCTACATTCAGGGCTAGCTCTGCATTGAAGGCTGGCAGGCAGAGCACAGTAAGATTTTTTTCAAATTCAGATGCTTACTAGCTGGAAGTTGGTAGAAAAGGTGACTCCCCTTGGAGATGGGGGAGTTTCTCTGTAGGTTAATATTGGTTGCATGGTCATGTGCAACTCCATCCTCTTACCTGCTTCTGATCAGTGATTTACAGCCTCCAGTACGTGCTGCTAATTGTCCTCACCGAGTTGTTTTTAGGGTAGCTCGTGTACCTGTGTGCTGCATGGTGAAGGTGCTTTCTGAGCTCACACATTTGGAAACCCGAGGCAGTGCAGAAGTGCAGCAGTGTTCTGTTTATAGAACTGGGTCAGCAGCGTGCTTTAAGTCTGACCTCCACCAGGACACTCTTTGCAGGTGCAGTTCCAGATTTTCTATTCTATGCGGATTCAAATATAGACTATGAGCAGAGTGATGACTAGCACTGGCAGGAAAGCTGCAGTCCTGAGTATGTCTAGAGGAAAAAGCTACTTTCCTCTGGGAGTTTAGAGATCATGTAATGGAATAAAATTCCTGCGTATAAGGGATCATTTTAAGTAAAAGGAACGCAAATCAAACTGAAAGGGAAAGATTATAAATATTCCTTATGGGAATATGGCTTGTGACAGCAGAAATAGTCTCACAGATAAAGGGAAATTTAACATCTTAAATTTGAAAAAAAACCAAAACAACAGGTAATCATTGTTCTTTCAGACTTGGAGATTTCTGACTGTAAACCATAACAGCAGTATAGTCCAAATTGAGTGTTTGTTATCTGAGTGCTTTTACAAATACCTTTCTCGGCGTATGAAAGGCGTCCGTGAGTGATTCATCCTTGTTATTTCTGCTGTCGCTGAGCTGCCTGCGGGAGGGGTGTGGCTAATGCAGTGTTTGACACACTACTCAGTCCTTCCCAAACTGTTTTTCATCTCTTGCCTTTGTTGCTCAGTTTCTTTTTGTGCTCGGAACAGCCTGTGATGTTTTGAGGATTGTTTGAGAAGGCAGTTTTCCATATTACAAGATTAGCAGTTAAAGCAGCTCGTAGTATTTGAAGATGGTGCCTAGCACGATGTAATGTGACCTGTTCTTGCTCTGAGGAGGGAATTAATGACTTGTAATTTGCAGCTCATACAAAATTGAAACAAGCACAGATGTAGCATGCTGAGCCTTGCCATTTAATTAACAAGGAACTAAGAGTGAAATTAGGGTTAAAAGCCCTGAATTGACTGATTATTGTTAGGAAACAGTGAACTGATGGGTCCCTATTAGAGATACAAAAACTCAAATTAGTATAACTTTCCACCATAAGTTTGTGGAATTTGCAGTGCATGTAGGTGACAGAGCCCGTAGGTATGGCTTGAGCCAGTCTTGTAGCAGCTTTTACTGTTGGGAAAATGATTTACTCTTTTTTGTATGCAAACACATTATTCCTTAATTTTCAGCTATGCTGCCTGTTAGCTGTATATTCAGAGAAAAAGCTTAGGGACAATTTGGCTTGACAAAGCAGTTTTGACTTGGGGGTTTTTAGAATTTATTTATTTAAAATTGTATTTTGCAAGAGTAGTGATCAGATGCTAATACATTAAAAATTTATCTTCCAAGCTTTTAGTACTTGAAGCCCATTAAATAGTAAAAATATCAATGCAGAGAGGGGGAGTCTTTAGGGATTTGTAACAAGGAAAGAAATTAGAATTATTTCATTTATTTATTTTTAGGATCCATGCTAATCTTTAGTCAAGGAAGAACAATCTTTTGGGTTTTTTAGAATGAAATTCTTCCTTGATAGGTTTTCCTTTCCAAAGAGGCATTCATATATGTTTTAGCTAAAGAATATTTTGAGGTGATCTTCAGGAAAACGATTCTCCTTTAAAAACAGCTGAGTAGGAAATGCTCTTTAAGAGATCTTTAAATATGAGCTGTGGCGCTTAGGTAGCTGGCTGTGATATATGTATGTCTGTAGGAGTATTTAGGCACAAATTTGTGATGTCAGCATTACTAGTGTTGTTGGTTTTATGAATAACAAAATACTTAAACTGATTAAAGTTAACAGCCACTTAAGTTGTTTGTATATGATGAGATTATCCCAGTTACAGACTGAAAGGCTTGGCTTTGCTTCCTTTGTGCTTTCTTTGGTTCAGACTCTTGCTATTCTCAGTCCTTTTCTTTGTTTTGAGCTTATATTACAAAATGTTGTGGGAACCTGTTTAGTAGATGTCCTTGCAGGGCTGCTTGTGTTGATCTGTGGAAGTTAACTAATTTTTGTGTTTTAAGGCAGTGACTTGATTTTTCTAGAAGTTGGTAAGTGTCAAGTGACTTTTGTACTTCAGCATAGTCTATATCGTTACAAACAAACAAGGAAGGTACTAGATCTACACAGACACACTTAATATTGCAGGTAAATTTCTTAAGCCAGCTGGTGAGTCTGTAGCTCTGGCTGCATTGCATATATTTTGTTCCTCATCCAAAATTCTGCTTTATAAACCTTTGTGCATCTTAATTCTTTGCTTTGTTTTCAGTTGTACACTGAGTTAAAAACTAGTATTTGAATTTGGAATTCCTCCCCTACAACAGGTAAAATTTGCAATGCAGTGGAGTGCAGGACAAAACTTACAGAAGCTTAAGAAGCCTTTGCCTACACCCTTTTTTTTCTGTAGGGAAAATGTATAGGAGGAAAGAGTTAACATTTTTTGAGAAGTGACAATAGAAAGGCTGAGTAGGTTTTGTCTCCTTTCCTCTGTATACATCCTGCTTACAAACTTCATCTGTTTGCTTCCTGTGTGGGGTTTGCTGCCTCAGGATATTCAAATCTAATTTACAGAATCACAGAATATGCTGAGTTGGAAGGAACTCACAGGGATCATAGAATCCAAGTCCTTGCCCTTTACAAAACCATCCCCAGTTATATGATTATGTGTTCGAATATGGGCTTGTTTGATGAGCAGGCAATGATCTTTTGTAAAATACATTTTTAAAAAATCATGGAAATAGCACCATACCTTCACATTACCCTTAAAGGCTATTAGATATTTATTCATTAATTTTGTTCCTACAAAAAGTCAGATTTGATAGCAGGACAGATTATATGTTTGTTATCCTCCTGTTTTCTAAATTATTCTCCCAAGCACCATCTATAAAACTCTGAACACCAGCAGACACCCCACAAAACTTATCCCAAAAGATTTATTCCTTTCCTGTCAGTGGGAGAGATTTGGATTGTAACAGTGTTCACTTGAGGAGACTTGAGAATCCCTCTCTCAGGCTGCAAGGACCTTCAGGTCAGTCTGTGTCTTGATGCAGCTTTTGACTTGGCTCCAGCTCCAGTAGGTTCCTCGTACTGGTAGTGCAGAGGCAGTGGAAGCTTTTAGCTACATTTGGGTTGGAATGAGGCAGCTAAAAAGTCTGGCACACTGGAT
This sequence comes from Eopsaltria australis, assembly GCA_034509425.1. Classification (NCBI taxonomy): domain Eukaryota; kingdom Metazoa; phylum Chordata; class Aves; order Passeriformes; family Petroicidae; genus Eopsaltria; species Eopsaltria australis. Next base: position 3,410,604 of record JAVTVJ010000012.1, on the reverse strand, counting down.
TGAGACAGGAGGCGTGTATTCATAAAGCAGGTCTGCTGCTGGGATGGTTTTAGTGTGTTTTTGCCTCATCGTGTTTAAACCTGCGTTTCCTGTCTTCCAAAGCTGCTGTGCTGGCTTAGCCATCCTTAGTTGCAGCTTCAGTGTATTCAGCCAGAGCTATGGGCCTGTTAATTTATCTGTTTCTTTGTGGGTGTTAATTTATCTGTATTCATCCCTTAGAATTAATTTTATTTCTACTGAGGCGTTTCAAATGTGTAATTTTTTAAAACAGTCATCTACACGTGCATTACATATATGTATGCAAACACCTGCTTTTCATCTTTGCTGTAGAATGACAGAATACTGGGGCATGCAGGAGGAATTGCTGCTATCCCTGTTCACATAAAATACACAAATGGTCACTTGATTAGATTTCTCTGCTGGTTTTACTTCCTTATAATCTAAAGTTCAGTTCTTTGCATTCGGCATGGAAGTTGTTAATTGAGGGTGTGAAAATGTGCCGAGGGTAATTAGGGTTGAGTTGTGTGCTGAAGTTAGCATAATCCATAGCAATTTCTTATATGACTTATATGTGTGTTAGAAACATTTACTTACAAATTTGGCCCACATTAAATTGCAGTTCATTTTTCTACACAACTTCAGAGAGTCAGTACTTTAAAACTTTTTAAACATTCTGGGTAATAGTTCTCAAGTTATAAACGGGAAATGTGTAAATATCATTCTCCTCATCAGGTTTTTATGGATTAATTTCTTATGGCATGCTAGATTAGTGGCTCTAGACAGACTTATATGTTCCATATTGATTTATTTGTGAATATGAATTTATTATATTAAATCTGGGCGAAACTAAGTTCACACTTCCCCAAATTATCTGTTTTTTCAGATTCCTACAAAATAAACCAGTGTCATATGCAGCTTTTTTTTTTTTTGTAACAAGTGGCTACGCCTTTTGGGTCATTGTGTTGCAGGAGATCATAACAGAGAGGATAATTTGAATATATACAGACAGAAAGAGCAACCTTTTATATTTAATGTAATACAAAAGCATAAGAGCTCAACCTGTGTCTGTTGTCATCGTGCATATATGCGTGTTTTTGCAGCAGTTTTAATTCAAGATTTAAGTGATTCTATTTTTTTTATTCTAAAATTAGATTTGCTTCTGTCATACAGAGCTTGAATACAGTTTAAATTAATTTTAAATACTAGTTTATCAACACTTACCTAGGTGTCTTCACATAAATGTGATAATTTATTGCTTTTGAAAAATCTTTCCTATTTTATTCTAATTTGTGCTTCCTGGTTCACTCAAAGATTTAAATACTTGAGGTATAGAGGAATAATTTCTCAATTCTTTATTTTCATTACAGAACATTTTTCTGGTGACATTTAAAAAGGGTCAAACGGTTTGTGTGTCTTCTCTTTGCATTTTTACCTTGTAATACTTGCATGTGACTTCAGTAACAGCATGTGTGATAATTAGAGTGTGTGAGTTTCTAAACTTTTTTGAGTCTTCGTTTTCATTTGGTAGAGGTGGTGAGACATCCAGAAATTTACTGTCCTTAACGTAATGCTTTAGCTACTGACAAAGTAGCACAGTGAAATATTTCTTGCTGCAGGGGTTGTGCTATACACAGTCTTTTCCAGCATGAGATAGGTGTTACATCTTCATCAAAACAGCTGCATCTAGCCCTGTAGGCAATTGAATGTCTGTGTGTTAACTGTAGAGTTAAAATAATGAATTAAAGTTGTCCTAGGGGGGAGTTGTGATGTACAAAATGTGTAGTGATAAGAGCTTTTGTAGCCCTTAGGAAAAGATGAGGATGGTGTTTCCTTTTTATGGGAGAAAGATGACTTTTCTCATGATTGACTGATGAACTCTTTTAGAAGGCTGGATGATATTTCTTCAAATTCTTCAAGCTCTATTTTGTGGGTGTTTTTAGACAGCAGCAGATCGGTGACATCTACAAATAGCTGTATTTATTATAGTATGTTTTTTATACACCAACTACTTTGCTTTTCACAAACCAGGATCTCGGAGATGCAGCCATGTTCTTCAGCAATTGTCATAGTGTATATTCCATTATGTATTGTTTTTTGGTTTATCAATGAGTGTTAATATTAAATCTAGAAATAGAAACCGAAAAACATGAAACTGTTCAAACTCAGGACATGAAACACTGTAAAAGTTGTGCACAAATATAATTGCATTCTGAATGTACATTTCAAATTTCCAAACAAAATTCAGTTATAGAGGTATATGCTTATTTTATTTTTCCTTTTGTATTAACTAGCATGCTCTTCCATTTCAGAATGTATGAAAACATGTCCACAATGGTGTATTTAAAGGAAGAGAAGTTGGAGAAGCTTACTCAAGATGAAATCATTGCCAAAACTAAGCAAGTGATTAATGGACTAGAGGCACTGAAGAATGAACACAATTCAATTTTACAGAGCTTACTTGAAACACTGAAATGTTTGAAGAAAGATGATGAAACTAATCTGGTTGAAGAAAAATCAAACATGATTCGAAAGTCACTGGAAATGCTGGAGCTTGGCCTTAGTGAAGCACAGGTAAAGTTTTGGTAAAAATTAAGCATTTCAGACATTTCTCTCCAGATATCAGTAATATGCTGGGGCATTTACATTTTTCTTGTATATTAAAGACAAAAGGTATGATAATTATTAGAGGTAGTCACTGTTCATCGTACTGTGTTAAAGAACTAATTATATGTTCAGTGTTAAAGCACTGAAGCTCATGACTGGGTTCCACTTGACAGGAATGAGACAGTAACATTTTCTGTTTAGACTTTTCCACATTAGGCATTAGGCAGGTAGTGTTTGAGCAGCTCAAGAACTGAGCAGTGGCATTTTAACTCTAAATGACTACATAGGAAGATCTCACACAAACACACATATAAATGAATTTGCTCCAGCCTTTGAGCTCTGGTAGCCTTAAATTCATGTTTATATTCCCTTGACTCAGATTTTTTATAGTAGCACATGATGCTTTTAGAGCTTAAGAATCTCTAATGCTTATTGAACATTACTAAACCAAAATTGAAACTAAAAGCATTTTAAAATTTAAGAGCTGAGTACAGAATCTGAACAACTTTGTCTGTTGCATTAAAAAGGGAGGACTCTGAGCATAGTTTCTATAAACTCTTAGTTGATGAAGATACCATCTGAAGATAAGTGAAAAGTTGCATGTTTATTGTGTTGTCAGGACTATACTTACAGTACAACTTTATGATATTTTGTACTAAATAAAAAATCTGAAACGATGTGATGTGACAGTCACCACTGCAAAATGGCAGAGTGTTTGCAAATGAGTTGAAAATGCCAATGAGTTAGTTCTACATTAATAGGCTTTCTGTTGGTCTATAACTGTGCTCAGACTTCTCTTCTGGATTGAGCTATTATTGTCTGGTGATCTGGAAGTTGTGTGCATTGGATCATGGTGGATTGAGACTGAAAGAATGAAATGTGGGTTATCACACAGGGCAATGTAGAAGCCTTGGACAGACTGTCAGGGTGTGTATGTTGTACACACTTTGGTGCCTTGTATAGGAGGAAAATGGTAGAAGATACGTGGAATAAAATTGCAGTAGTTGAGTTACCTCTGGTTGTTTGTAGAAGATGTGCTGGTGAACGAGTAGCTTCTGTGTAGTATTAGGACTCTGAAAAGCTAGTTCTGATTCTTGGCTTTCTCAGGAGCCTCAGTTGCAGATGTTCCTGCCTTGTTTGCCTCACATGGTACTTTGTGAACTGTGGTGGTGTGGAGCCAAGAAGTCTGCATTTGCTGCCTTTGTTAGGAAGGCAATTAAACTTCAAACTGCTGCTCTCAGGCCTGATAAGGTTACTCTTCCTGCATGCTTTGAGTTGTAACAATGTGGTAATTTTTAAATTTTTTTTTTGTTTAAGATATGGAAATAGATGTTTTTTGTGGCATGCATGTAGGTCTGGTGATGTGTTGTTTCCCTGAAAATGAAAGTAACTTTGCTGAAGTAACCAGACTTTTCTTTCAGTTAATTCTTGTGAGTAAGACTAGAAAATATTTTAGTTTGCCATTGTAGCTTGTTCAGTGTTTGAATATGTTGACCCTATTATCACAATTTTCCTAAATATGCTTTCTCATTATGTAAATGCCACTGTTTGAATTGACCAAATAATTAAAAATATTAAAACAATTTTTAATATGTAAATAGGTAGGTGCTGAATTCTGAAGCTTTGGACTGGTATTAGGAAATGATACCTGGAGTTTTCCTTACCTTTATGGGAAAACTTAGTTTCTAAAGGCTCAATGAATATGTTGACACCTGAAATTTCAGCTAAGGACACCCTCTGTTTCACATGAAATACTTACTTTAAAACCACTTAAAGATAACTTTGTTATATAAAAAAGAATAAAATTGAGGAGATGAAGTACTAGTAACTTGGGGATGTCTAACTGATCTAAAAAATTTGTACTCTCACCATTCTTGCAAGGTGTGCATCCTGGGACTGCTGCCAGCCATTCTAGATGTGTCAGTGGGAGATTGCATAAACAGTGAAGGGAGAATATCTTCTGCTGGTAGTGTTTGGCTTTCACTTAATAAGCTCCTTTTTCATTTAACTTTGCTCAGCAAAAAAACCCCAGTCCAAGCAAACTGCTTTTATGGGTGTTCTATTTTTGTCCTCAATGTGGCTGTGTTTGAATATCTGCACTCTTCAAGCTTATGATTAATAATATAAAGTGCATCTATAAATTGTGTGTTCAGTTGCACATTCAGATCTCAGTCGCATAAGTGTCCCTTTGAAGTATTATCATTATGCTGAGGTGTTCATCCTTAGGAGCTATAAGCATGTATACAAATCCTTTTTTTGTCTGGAAGGTGCTAAATTAGAACTCTGTGTTAGTTCTTAGGTTATTTTTGTGATCCTGCAAGTTAAAAGTATTACTGTTCCATTTCATGTTAGTGGAACAAAAATTTCCAGTTTAGTAATCTAGTTCAAATTTTTCATGTATTTTAAGATTATATTTAATGTTCAGGGAATTCTGAAACATTTTTAAATTCTGATAGCGTAATGGAAAACAATCATTAGTAAGGATTTCCTCTAGGTTGGTCTTCAACAAAGGAAGGACATGGAGCAAGTCCAGAGGAGGCACGTGAAGACAATCGGGCCTGGAGCACCTCTGCTCTGGAGACAGGCTGAGAGAGGTAGAGAAGAGAGGGCTCCAGGGAGACCTTAGAGCCCCTTCCAGGGCTAAAAGGAGTTACAAATGAACTAGAGAGGGACTTTACAAAGATCATATAGTGATAGGACAAGGTGGAATGACTTCAGACTGAAAGAGAGTAGGTTTAGATTGGATTTGGGAAGAAACTCTTCCCTGTGAGGTTGGTGAGGTAGTGGAACTGGTGCCTCATCCCTGGAAGTGTTCAAGACCAGGTTGGATGGGGCTTTGAGCAACCTGGTCTAGTGGAAGGTGTCTTGCCCATTGCAGGGAGCTGGAAAGAGATGATCTTAGAGGCCCCTTCCAACCCAAACCATTCTGTGATTCTAAGTTGTAAAAAGGTTTAGAGGAAAAGTGAAAACAAGATCTAAAAAGAGGAGAAATGTGAATGTTTACCAGATTTCACAGCTGACATCAGTTTAAATAATGAAAGCCTTTTATGTTATGTACAGGACTGCATTCTAGGGGAAGAATATCATGTGACACATTCTGCTTTTCAGGTAATGATGGCCTTGTCAAATCACTTAAATGCAGTGGAATCAGAGAAGCAGAAATTGCGGGCTCAGGTTCGCCGGCTATGCCAGGAGAATCAGTGGCTACGGGATGAGCTAGCCAATACACAGCAGAAACTACAGAAAAGTGAGCAGTCTGTGGCTCAGCTGGAGGAAGAAAAGAAACATCTAGAATTCATGAATCAATTAAAAAAATACGACGATGATATTTCACCATCAGTAAGTACCTGCATAGTAAAACAGTAAAAGCACCTTGCATTTACATGTTTTGTAACCTGCCTAACAAGAAATAGCAGATACATCTTACTTGTCCCTAGCACATATTTGTCATTAAAATACTACCTTGTACTAGTGTCACTTAGTTTGCAGAATGATTCTGAGAGCTCATTCTTATTTTAAGAGAGTATATATTTTATTGTCTGCAGATAATAAAGTACATGAGGAACAAAATTGATACTCATTTAGTATTATGTAAGTTTAAAAGTGTGAAGAACTAGACCAAGGCAAAAATCTCACTTCTATAAACTCAACAGTTAAAATAAGGGAGAAATCTAAGCTGTGAGAGATTGTAAGTACCTAGAGGACTTGGCTTATTTTGACTGTAGGAAAAATACTTAATTTTTGTCTAGTGAAATCAGTGTATAGCTTTTGTATCTGTTGAGAATTTACACAAAGATAAGATGTTATTGGATCCCCTTTTAGGACTGTCTTACAGACACTGTGATCATCTGCATGTTTATAATCCCATTATGTTATGTATTCTTAGATTCAGAGAGAAAATGGACACAATCTTAACTTACAGAAGGAACTTATTACTTAAAAAGACTTCTGATTTATTTGCCCATCTTTTTATAATTTTATTTTGCTTCCTTAGGTTATGTGACATTGTAGAGAAGGATCTCACTTTGTGTGTTCAGACCTTCTCAGTGGTGTCTTGGAAAGAGCAGTTTTTCATAACTAATTATTTCAGCAATTTTAATGGTTGAAAATGGATGTGATTTAGTCATGCTTAACTGACTGCTTGACTAATCCTTTTTAACATCTTGTACATGGTGAGAGTTGTTTTGGTCAGTTGCACTCGGAATTTTTCACTGCTGCGCCATGACTTGGTATTTGTATCTGAATTTGCCAGGGAAGCCTGTTCAGAAAAGGGGCAGGAGGAGGGAATGTTGGGATTTTGATGTGCTATACTGTCAGATTGTAATCTGCAGATGGATTAAATAGCTCCATTATTTGAGGTTTAATTTACAAATAGAGTCCAAGTAAGTCAAACGTCTTTATAGTCTTACTTACCATATGGACAGTCTCTGTTTCTAGCCTTTGAAATAGTTAGTTCTATAGATTCAGTATGAGGTTGAAATCAACACTTAAAATTATGAACTTCCCATCTGAGATGTAGTCCCATCAATTTGCTGGTTTTGCAGTGCCCCTGCTATGCCATAATTGAACTTGGATGCCAACAGTAGCAGTTGGCTTTTTCTCATCTGTGGAAAAAGGTGTTGGATGGAGAGCCAGAAAAATGTGTTCTGCCTCTAGATTTTCTCCTTACTGAGCTCATAATTTCTGAGAACATCAACTATTTGTATTGTGTAGGCTCAACATTTAGGAAACAGGACTGAGGGATGATCTGTCTCTTCATTTTGCATTTGAAATTTTCTTTGGATGCTTAAAATCAATTTATTCTGATGGATTGTGCAGAAATTAATGAGGTTCCAGATGGAGACTATTGGAAATGAACTTCTTTCAAGTGTTCTTGTTTTGTTTTGTTTTTTAACTTTTGAACCTTACAGATTATAATTGCCAAATCTTATTATTTGTACAGATGTTGAGTTCTCAGAAGCTGAGGTTTCCTTATTCCTCTCCCTTGCCCAACTATGACTGGGTTTATGACTAAATAAAGTACCATGGACAATTCTGTACTGTGTAGTGCTTACTGTTCACTGGGTACTGTCATCAGACCTAATGCCTCTGTGAGAATAGCAAATGTGTGCTTAAATTGAGACTGAAATCTAGGAGACCTCATTTCTATTCCTGGCCCTTCTGAAGGTGTCCTGTATTGTTTTGGAGCAGAGTGCGTAAATACATTTAAATATAAGACCTTTAGAAAACTTCAGTGAGAAACGTTATTCTTGTCAATTCTGAATGTGGGGTTTTCCTTTAACATTGCTGATTACCTGGACTGGCCTCTTATGCCTTAGATTTAATTTGTCGGGTTTGTGGTTGTTCTGTAGGAGGATAAAGATACGGATTCCACCAAAGAGCCTTTGGATGATCTGTTTCCCAATGATGAAGATGACCAAGGACAAGGAAGTAAGTATACTTCAGATGACACTGTTGGTGTATTTCTGCAGTGCAGAATATAAAGATGCTCTTTACAAAAATGGATCCGTGCTTGGGGTCCTCTGGGACACAGCTGGAGTGGTGAATGCCTCTGCTAGAATAAGGAATCCAATCGATAAACATTCTATACATTGGTACGTACAGAACCAGGGCCTAGGTTTTCAAAGATAATTTACTAACTGCTGTGAAGTTCTTCAGACTGATTTAAATTCAGAATTTGTCCCATTATCCTTCTTATGGGCCTCAGAATGGTTAGCTGCAAGTGACTGAAGCAGATTCTGACCAGATGGTGAATTTTCTTAATGACCTTTTTAATGATCTGATTTAAGATTTTTGCGGCAGGTCTCAGTATGAAATCTTTTCCATATAGTCTTTTGTCCTTTGCTAAGGTTGTCTGCATTAGTTTTAATATTTATTGTGGAACTACTATTTTTTCTTTAGGTTAGAAGGATTGAGGAATATGCAGTAGACCTTGAGGTAGATGTTTGGTAGTGTGATTGAAAAAAGATTTTGGTAGATAAGTAAGCTCTGCTTAGTGGAATGTGGTTTTTGTATGTGTGTAAACGAAGAACATATTGATATTGTAGAGTCAGTGTAGTGTGCTGGGAGCAGAATGGTTCTTAGCAGACAAATGAGTTGAAGGAAAATGTCTGAAGGGACCCACCTTTGCAGTCAGCAGTTTCAGATTTCCTTTATAGGCATGCACACTAGGTACACTGCATTCTTGACAGCATGGTAATGATATCCATAGCCAGTACTGAAAGGAAGGCTTGAAGAGTTCACAGTAGGTCAGTGTTGATTATGAACTCCTTCCTAGCTCATCCTTGCTTTCTTAGAATTTTGTAGTAGGCAGGTTGAGAGGCAAAGCTTCCTTACTTAGCTTTACAAAAGGCAAAGTTGACATGTCAGTGATTTCTCTGACATTCAAAAAAAAATGCTGAAATGCTTCAATACTTTGGCAGGCGGTGACTGGGTATAGGCTTGGACTTGTGTGATTCCACTGACATAAAAAAGCTCCCACTCTCTGTGAGAGTGGTTCTTGTTTAATAGAAAGGAGATAATAAAGTCAGGCTCTTGGCTGGAGCCTTTCTCTTATGCGTTCTCTAGAGTTTAATGAAAATGAATATGAGGAAATTTTCTAAATCTCAGAAACTGATCAGGTGAAGAGAAAAGGGTAGTAAATTTTTGGGGGCAGTGGGAGAGTGAGGGTTGCAACAACCAAAGGTTAGGAGCTACTGGAAAAAATGAGTGACTAAACCTGAGGGTTAGTGAGTAAGGTTGACTGACTCAGGGCTGTTCGTCTTGTAGCTGTTATTTCTGGCATCCAAGGTGCTTCAGTCCTTTATGTGCTAACCTTAAGTGCTCCTTGGTATAGCAAACAAAGGGAAACAAAAAAAATTGTATGTTTTGAGAAGGAGAATAAAGGAAAAAGCTTTTCTGCAAGTATTCAGCTTGTCTGTGTTATTGTTCCTTTCTATATGGAAACAGCGATATTTGTAAGTGCAAAATTATGATATAATCTTGAGAATGTTAATGGTTTGCTGAGCTGTAATAATTTCCTACTTTCTTCATTTGTTTATTACATTTGGCCCTTTGAGCTACTAGAATTGTAAAAATAATAGTAATACAATACTGGACAGGATACGAAGAATAAACCAGTTATATTTCCACTGTTCAAGACAGCTTAACTACTGTGAAGTGTGTTCTAATGCTAATTCTGTGCATTGAAGAAATAAAATTCAGTGAGTCTCATTTTCTGCCACTGAGCACTCATGTGAGACGTTTTATTTACAGTCATCTTTTATACAAGTTGAAATTTTGTGGATTTCTTTCAGTTCAACAGCAGCATAGCAGTGCAGCAGCTGCTGCCCAGCAAGGTGGCTATGAAATTCCAGCAAGATTACGGACCCTACATAACCTTGTTATCCAGTACGCTTCCCAAGGTAGATATGAGGTAGCTGTGCCTCTCTGTAAACAAGCTCTTGAAGATCTGGAGAAGACTTCGGGTCATGACCATCCTGATGTTGCCACTATGTTGAACATACTTGCTTTGGTGTACAGGTTTGTATGCTGATACAGATAAATACTTAGTGTTTGAAATAAATACTTAGTATTTGGTTACAACCTTTTAATGTTCAGACTAGATTTTTTCCCGTTCTATTTTCCTTTTTTAATTACTATTAAAACCCTCAAGAGGGTTGTAAAGTACTCGTGTGTCTCCTATTCTTAAAAGTAAGACAAGTTGCTGTATTTTTGCCCATGCCTTTGCTTTGGGAATGAAGCTGGTTTTGATACTTTTGTTGACCGAAGGGGCATGTCTTGATTACCCGCTTTGAGATAATCTAGAGCTAGAAAGTGGACAGCAGGGTAGAAATAGTACACTCAGTGCAGTCCTCAACTGGCAAACTATTCACGGTTACAGGCTTCAGGGTTTTACTTCCTAATATATGAGTATGAATATAGTTTCAATTATTCTTCTTTTGTGGTAGCATCTTTATGTCAGTATTGAAGTTAGCTTAATTTTTATGATTTTTCATTCCTGAATCCCCAGTATTAATTACATCTCTTTACAATTCAGAGACCAGAACAAATACAAAGATGCAGCAAATCTCCTGAATGATGCCTTGGCCATCCGTGAAAAGACTTTGGGCAAAGATCACCCAGCGGTTTGTATACATGCAATACCATAATTTCAGTTGGTTTTTCACTAAACTTTTTTCAACTAATTCGAATATCAAACTCAACAGGAAAGGTTTTAAGACCTGGCTTTTTTTAAAATAGTACAGGTAGGAGGCCACATTATATTCAGTGCTGTTCCACCATAAATAATTTGCCCGTACTTGGTTTTGGATTGCCTGGATTTTCTATGGGAAATCAATTTGTGAAGAAAGATTTTCACTTGCTTACTCAAATCATTTTATTATACTCAGTTTGAGGGGGCAGTTCTGATTTGATTTACTGCTGCTTGTAACCGAAAGGTAAATCAAGCTTTTGTAAAATTCATGTGATACTTCTGTAGCTTGTGGGACGCAGGGCAGCTCAAAGTATAGATGTGAGAGGTACCTTTGTAAGAGAAGAACATCTGAAGGTGTGTGCACTAAATGACATTTCTACAAATGAATGAAGCAAAATTATTTAATGATTTAGGTTTTTCTCTTCCCTGTTGTGTGTGTATGCATTTAATGATAATTATTTCTTCACTTGCAAATTTCAAGAGGTTTATCCTGTGCAGGGAAAATTTTGTAACATCAATGCCTTGCAGATGTGCTCATTTGTCAGGTATTTGTATCAGCAGATTTCAGTGTAATTAATGTTTCTCTGCTGTTGACAGGTGGCAGCAACTCTTAACAATCTTGCAGTACTTTATGGAAAGCGGGGAAAGTACAAAGAAGCGGAACCGTTGTGTAAGCGAGCTCTGGAAATCAGAGAAAAGGTATGAGTGACAAATACAGCATCTCTGAAGGGACTTTGTGAAGGAAATAGCAAAGTTAAATGCTTACTTTTTTATGCTTTGGTTGGGTAGATCTGCCAGATAAACCCCTGAGTTAACAATGCCTAGTAGTTAGGAGTGTCTGAAATTCAAATCAGTAGGAAATTCCAGTAGTGCTACGGAGTTGCTGGAGCACTCTGGGTATATGCTAAATTCTGTGTTGTGTGAGTAACCTTCTTTACCTTTTTCCTTCCCCTTTGATATCTAAATAGTCTTTGATTTGACAAGAGCATTTGAATTAAAAAATGAAACTTAGTTAAAATTTTTAGGTTGCCTATTCTCCATGTGGATATTTATTTTAGTCCATGAGACTGCATCTTCAGGTTTATATAATACTCTCTATGTAATATTCTTTTAGCACTTACTTTCCTCTTATGGATTATTTTGCTTCATTGTCAGTTTGCAAAAGAATTGAGTCATTTTCATATCTTTCAAATGCAGCTTTTGCTTTTGTCATCCTCATGTTGAATTGAGGAGAAATAAAACTAACAGGATGTTTCTAAATGATTTCTTTCTAAACCCTGACATGATGATCAGAGAATGTTTTAATGCAGTGTATTTCATTTCCAGGTCTTGGGGAAAGATCACCCTGATGTTGCCAAGCAATTAAATAACTTGGCTTTGCTGTGCCAGAACCAGGGTAAATATGAGGAGGTTGAATATTACTATCAGAGGGCACTTGAAATCTACCAAACTAAGCTGGGACCAGATGATCCAAATGTTGCAAAAACAAAGAACAATCTGGTAAGCCTTTCCCAAAGTAGATCTGAGGCAAGATTTCTGATGAATAGAAATGCACTTTTATCCACAATGTATTGTATTTCTTATTTATAAAGATAAGTAAAGCAATGTGCTGATATCTTTTGGGGGGTGTTTTGTTTTTAGGCATCCTGCTATCTAAAACAGGGCAAGTTTAAGCAAGCGGAAACTTTATACAAAGAGATTCTTACTCGCGCTCATGAACGGGAGTTTGGCTCTGTAGATGGTAAGAAACTGAGTCCCTAGATTTGAATTTATGCTTTGGTTTTGTAGTTATGAAATAAAATTTGCAGGAAATCAATAGTGTCCGGTTTAAAATTGTTGTCTGCTTTAGGTGGACTTAAAAGGTGAGCTGACAGATGTATTGGAAGTACCTTCATCATAAGTAAGCTTTTAGATACAGCAGCAAACAGGTGATTCAAATGAGGTAGACTTAGTGGGTTTATGTTTTATGGATTTTGTTTCTGGCATAATATATCTTACACCCAACTAAACCCAATTTTGGTATTTTTATAGAGGCAGAAAAATGTACGTCACTTTGTAGACACAGGAAAAAGTCAATGCAGGATTTTTAGTGACATAAATAAAGTCACAGCCCTCCATTAACACATTTAAAGAATGAGGAAAATACCTTTAAACTCGGAATTACACTGTACATTGAAGTCATGTGCATTTTATAAACTAAAAATCCCAGTAAAGAATTTTCATTGCATTCCATGACAGTAGCATAGGCACCGCTTAGTAGATGTCAAAGTAGTTGTTAGGATAAAAGAAATAAATTCATGTTTTCTAGCACAGAACTAGACAAATGACAAATGGGTGGCAGAATGTACTGACTTCAAAGCTTCTCAGAAGTAACTGTTTCTAAGTTCAGATAAGAAAAGGAGACAGAATTATAAAACTGTAAAAGAGGTGAATGTTTTATTTATCTGCTGTTTGTAGTATGGACAGACAGTAAGGTTTTTTTTGTAGTGGCAGTAGTATAATTCCCTGGTTCACAACTTCATTTCAGAGTGGTGAAAATCAATCAGTTCCTTGTAGTTTGTTGTTCTGTAAAATACTTTCCTTGTTTCACCAGATGAAAATAAGCCTATCTGGATGCATGCAGAAGAGAGGGAAGAATGCAAAGTAAGACCATTGTTGTAAATCTTTTTTGGAGCCTTTACTTTTTAAAGTTGCAAATCAGATATATTTTTTAACAATACCTTTGTTTTAGGGAAAGCAAAAAGATGGCACATCTTTTGGAGAATATGGTGGCTGGTACAAAGCTTGCAAAGTTGACAGGTGCGTAATTTCTTTACAGGACAAACAACTCAGCAATACTCAGTGTCTCAGATTAAAGCATTTTTAAAAATGAAACCAAAGCAACTCCTTCATTAGGACTACAAAAACTAAAGTATTAAAAATTCCAGGCCCAAGGCTGGTGTTCAGGAATACAGTGGCAGTTTTCAAGTCCTGAGGCTGCTTTTAATCGAGGCTGGTTAGATCCAGTAAGTGGCATAAAATTGCACCAGTTGTGTTCTTGGAAATCCTTCAGGTGGCAGGGTGATGGCAGCCTTCCTTAGACATCTACCCTCCCTGCCCCTGCAAGGCCTCTGGAGAGAGCCCAAAATGAGACTGCAAATAACTGTACCCTTAGTTACCTAGCTGGCACAAGAAAACAAAGCTAAACTGCCACAACTAAGCATTATTTGAGTTTCTAAAGCCTCAAGAATATAGTTGTGTGAATGGCAATGTGTACTTTAAAGTGAAATTAGAGAAACAAGGATTTCAAATTGGATTATAGTTGGTGACATCTATTTTGTTTGCTCTGATTTTGTTCCATTACTGCAACTTTTTTAACATGTATGTGGTGCAGTGTATGAAAAAACCAGCAGCTAGTACTGATAATCAGTGAGGGTGTTTTGTTTACTGAGTGTTTGAATGCTCATGTTTAACAAGCATCAGAGCCTTTGTACTGTTGAAATCTCTTTTTTTCCTCCATCCTTGGTTCTGTGTGCAATACATTTTGTTGGTTTGTTTTTCATGTACTTGTTCATTCTAATGCATGAGAAAATCTTTTCTCTCTTGTTACTGGAGCAAAACTGCACTCTAACAATATTGTGACTGAGCTAATTTTGTGCCATTGAAACAAAAATGCCTTGTTGGAATGTGAGACTTGTTAATGAAATGGGCAACTTTTTTTCTTTTGTTCAAGCATGGTTTGAATGCATAGAAACTGCAAAGAGGTGTTAAATACAAGCTGATGAAAGAAACTGTTAATTACTTTTGTGACTAACACATACTACAGTAATGGTCTCTCTGTGCATGAATAAGCATATTTTTGGAAGCTTCACAATTATTCAATTGGACACACTCATCGAGAGCTAAATTTTCACCTTGAAGTGCAGCTGAGGAGCACAAGGTTACAGCATTCCAGTTTCAGGGATGTTGGCCAGTCATAGGGTGAGACGTTGATACACTTTGAAAGGGGTCAGCAGGTTATTGTGTGTACATGAAGCACAGTATAGGGTATTTCAAGAGTGAATTATTAAATGGTTACAAAAAGATGATAAATACTGTATTAAGTTTTTATTAGTGAATTGAGAAGAGTTTACTGTGTGAGTATATATATTGCACAGAGTTACTTTTCTTTTCTTTCAATAGTCCAACAGTAACAACTACTCTAAAGAACCTTGGGGCACTTTACAGACGACAGGGCAAATTTGAAGCTGCTGAAACATTAGAAGAGGCAGCAATGAGATCTCGCAAACAGGCAAGTATGAAAATTCACCTTAATGATGTTTCTGCATTGTGGTCATGCAGATTTTCAACTTTATGTGAGCAGAATATAGAGACTTTCAGTACCTTGTCACCCTCTAATTTCAGACAGAGCTGATGATAAACTGATACATCTTAACACTTGAAGTCTGGTTAATTGTTAGGGCAGTGGCACCATGTACTGGGGACATGATTCAAACTGGGGGTGAAATTATGTGGAAAATAAGAGAGCAGAAAACATTGTGTTGGCCTGCAGTCCTCAGTTGGCTGCTTGTCCTGGGAAACACACTGTAGCTGGGGAAGAATGGAGAGGTTCTGCTGGAAATCTCCTTTGCCAGTCATTCTGTTCTATTTTTAATAAGGAGCTGTCAGAAATGTTCAGTTTCTATGTTCAGCTGACTAACTAACAGAAACCTTTTGTTACTTTTGTAAACTAATGGGGTAGATATTACAGTGTCAGTGGGGACTTCCTTTTAATGTGCTCTCTTTGTGCTCACAGACCTACTGTTCAAGTAACCCTTTCTCCCTTCTCCTAAAAGGCAGAAGAGAGTTTGGGTTTCTTGGGGGTTTATTGGCTTTTATTTTTTCTTTCCCTTTTGGATGGTTTGATATAATGTCACCTATAAGACTGGACAAAAAAACATGGGTTGTCGGTGTTAAAATGGAAATCAAAGTACGAAAATACAAATAAAAATCGTGGATTTTGCCTTTAGTGCAAGGTTTTCCTAGAAGGCACTTTAGCACTTCTAAGATATTTAAAGGCTTATTTGATAGTTGATAGGCATTCTTTAACACAAAGTAAACATATTGACCATATATCTAGTATGTTTATTATAAGCTTATACTCCATTTGTTTCTGAAGGAAAATTATATTAATGCCATGTGCTGTATATCAGTATTTTTAAATAACACAACCTGTTTCTGAGGTATTAGATATTCAGATATCTCTCTAAAGACAGGTGAAGACTTCACCATTTGATGGGTGGAAAACTTGAGAATTACACTGATGGGTCATGATCTATAAATTGCTTAACTATTTAGCTGGTTGCCAGATTGCTTTGGGTAAGTGACACAAACACCACGAGGCTTAGACAAACGATAAGAAAGGAGGAAAAGAATGGCAAGTCAGTGAATTCTCAAACTGCTAAACTGTCCACTTCATGCTGTGTTGATCCTTGCAATTTAGAAAGGGCAACACGGGGGCTCTCTGAAAGCAGAATTGGGCTGATGGAATTGTGGGTTGGTTTTACTGCTTGCTTGGCGCAGTTGTTGTGCGTAAGTCATAGATAAACAGAGCTTGTAACAAGATAAAGCCTCTTCCCATTTTATCAAATTCTCAGGGTCTTGACAATGTTCACAAACAGAGAGTGGCCGAGGTGCTGAATGACCCTGAGAGCATAGAGAAGCGGCGGAGCAGAGAGAGCCTCAACGTGGATGTGGTAAAGTACGAGAGTGGCCCTGATGGCGGCGAGGAAGTGAGTATGAGCGTAGAGTGGAACGGGGTAAGTACAGTACACAGTTGCAGAGAATAGCCTAGGAAACCATCACCTAACAACTAGGGCTGTCCCCTCACCAGCCTGCTGTGCTTTCAGGAGTTTCCTGCTTGATCTACCTTGTATTTTGTAATTTTGCAGAATCAATTAAATGAAGAACATTTTGTCTATCATAATGCTAAAAAAGTCGTAATATTTTAAAATTTTAAGACATCCCCTCTGTTGTTGTCCTGAGTGGTGACATTTCTGCAAGAATCCCAAGCAGTTGTATTAAAGGCCAAGTTGTGTAATGCTGATTGAGTGTCCTGGTTGTGGTCTGGTGTACAATTGCTTGTCTGTGGTTTGGTTTTATTTTTGGTAGAAATATTCTGGCAATTAACTCACTTTTGCTTTTTTCCTTTTGGTGCCATATTTGCTTGTAATTTAAATGTTTCCTTAAAAATACTCCATCAGTTGGAATCACAAAGAACATTTTCTATGGAGATATACTGAGTGTTAGCAGTTTCAGAGTTTAATAAAATGACCAGTCTAACACTAAAATAATTTTAATCTCTGCCTTTCCCAGCTTGCTGGAGGAAGGAACACAGCTTCTTGAGCTGCTGTGCAGTCCATTTTAAGAGGCAGTGCCATCACATAACAATGTGATGGTGACTTCATATTTCCTAATTGAAATGAATATGACATTCCCATATTAAAATTTGTCGGGAGCCAGGGCTTGTTCCTATTTGTTTCCCGTATATTGGCTTCACTGTGTTACATGGATTGTCATAAAGTAAAAACATATATATACATATATACATATATACATATATATATATATATATATATTTATAATGTGATTACATGTGCATTTTTCGACCCATTGTTTCCCTTTGATTTGAAGGACAGTGCAAGCTTTTAGTTATTACTTGGCTTATGTAGTTTGCTTCTGTCACCAGCTTTCCCATGCTTTATCCCATTGCTGGCAATGGGATACATATTGCACTGTTAACTTACTCCCAGCTGCAGTTCTGCTGAAAAGACTCTCTTGGATTGTAAAAGTGGTGTTGCTTTTGCTGTATGGGAGGGGAAGTAGCCTACTTTGCAATATTGAGTGTTCTAAAGCTTCATTTCTCTTACAATAGCAATCTTTTTTTCCCTATCTTTTTGTAAGCCACATGAGACAAAGCTTAGCATTCCAAAGAAATCTTGAGAAAATACGTAGCGCTTTAGTCTTAAATGAGAATGTTCTTTCCATCTTTGCTTTTGTCTCTTTATTACTGTTTTCTTGGCATTGGTGTTCTCAGTGCCAAGACAGTCAATCAGCATCTATTGTGAATTAATACTGCATCATTAATAAAGCTAAAGTCAGGTTGAATAACTCTGTTTTTAATTCTCATTTTGCCCATTCAGCATTAGAACTGTGTACTGTACTCCTCCCTTAATTTTCACTATACTTTGCATGACTGTATGTTCTAAATGGATTAAGCTTTTTTCTGTTATTGACATAAATGCATGCAGGTTTTGGATGGAAAGGGCCTTCTGGGGGAAAAGCAATAGACAGTATTTCTAGGTCAATATTTGAATCAAACTTAGTGATAAAATTTGCTGATATGAAAACTTAGATTTTGACCTCTCAGGGTAAGCAAACTTCATTTTTAGTGTGCTGAAGTGGCATTGCTTCATTCTCACCTTTGTTATTTCTTTTTTTCCCCCTCTTAAGAGAAGGTATTTTGTATTACATGTTCTACGTGAAGTGGGCAACTCTCTCTCCCTCCCCCCTGCGAGTGTTTCTATCTCAGTGATGTTCTTCCCTCTACTTTATTTATTGTGTAGTTTTTTTTACCCTTATGTGTTCCCTCCAGACAAAATACTCTGATTCATGAAGTGTAGGAGAATCTTTTATTTGTGTCTGCAGAGGCTGAAGAGAGGCCTGCCTTTTCCATTTAAATTCTTCTGAAGTGGTCAGGCTGACTGTATCTGTCCGAGAGAATAGGTGGAGCATGCAAAGGGACAAACTCAACGAAAAATTCTGTCAGAAGATGTAATTAAGGGCCTTCTATATGTAATGTAATCCATATTGAACATTGTAGGCTTTGATGTAATGTGTTACAAAAGACCTGAAATATCTGCTGAAGTAAATCTGCCAGTAAGTGTTAAAACAGACAGGTTAAGTGAGGTGTTATAGTGCATGTTTACATGTCACTTGTAAAGTTCATGCCTTAAAGTGAACAGAAGGAACTTGAAAATGCACGGAAGTTCTTGGTTTTCAAAATGTAAGGTGGAAAGGCCAAGATTTGGATCCCTTAGTATATTTTTATATAAAAAATAACAGTGAGTACCTGTCACTGGCATTTTTCTAAACTGATCTTGCAACCTGCTGCAGGACAGATGAAAATCTTTGTGCTACTGATTATAATGTCTGTAGTGTGGGGATGTATCTTTTCATACTCTAAGCCATATGCTTCAGAGAGAGGCTTTTGGGCATGTAAATTCACTTTCAGGTGTGAAAGGAAAATGATGGATTTCACTGCCATAGACGAGAGTTCCTCTTGTTTAATAAGTGTCAGACAGAGGGATGTTGTAGCAGAAAAAGTACAGGAGATGGTGGTGGTGGGGAGGTGTAAGTGACAGTAATAAGGTGATTCTCATTCTGAATGACATAAAAATTGGCAATTAAACTTTGCCATAAAAACAGCTTGTGAGTTTGCTTTTTGTGTACTCTGGACTCAGGAATAGTTTTTTTTTATCCTGAGCTCATGTTTTAGAAGTGTTTCATTAATCAAGCAGTCAGTGTTTAACTTAAAAGTTTGATTACTTTTATTTTAGATTTGAAGTACCTAAAGGCTTGTCTGCTTATTCCTAATGTTCTAGTTAGGTTTACTGTATAGAGTTATACTCTATACCTACCAGATTTGTCTTGCCTTTGGATCTTTTTCACTACTCTGGTATTGCTGATTTCAGACCACAGGAACAATTAACTTTTCACTGATCTAATACTTCTAGCTGGAATTTATACTTCAGTTTATTCAGTCCTGAAGTCTGTCTTTAAGTGTGAACAACATATGCAATTTAGTTTGAAACACAAATACTCAGATTTAGATCTTCTAATCACTTGGTAGCAAGGCATTTTGTCATTTCCAAGGATAATTTTAATTACTGTTCGTTCCAGTTGTTATAGGTAAAGGCTCTCAAGATGGTTATCATGAGCCTATCATAATGGTCTCTGTACTTGCACAAAGAATGGAAAGTGTGCAAATTGAACCACAGTTTATTTTAAAGGTGGATTGTTTCAGCTGCCTCACCACATTAGGGACAGTAGAGAAAATTCCACTTGGATTATATATATAGACACAAACACAGATATGTTCTAAAAATACTTGTGAAAGTGAATTGACCCAGGCCAATTGGATTCTAGTTCCTTAAGGGAATGAAGAGAATTTTGTCTGGAGGTTAGGTGAAGACCTCTTTCTTCTTGCACTTTTGTTTCAAGGAAAATTCCTGACAGAAGTTAAAGCTGAAATGAATGCACTTTGCTCTATTCTTTCTTTTTTTTTTCCCTTTTCTTTATTTTTTATTTTTGTGTTAACATCAGCTGAAAAGAAAAGTTTTGGGGTTTTTTGTTTATGAAATGTAATAGCAAAGCTATTTCTTGTTAAAGGTGTTTCGTATTTTATACGAATTCTAACTTGAATGCACAGCATCAGTCATGCTCATTTGTCAGTCCCATCTCAGTGATGTAGGTGAAACTGCATAAAGATGTAGGTTCTGGTAATTGCAAGGGCCTGCACTTTGTACTTAAGGGCTGTCCAAATAGTTACTCTGGGAAAAAAAGTTTTGAACATGACCTAGAAATACTGTAAACTAACTGTTCAAAATTGAAAACTGTTGAATTTTTCCCAACAGTTTCATTCAGTTTTTCTCTCTCCATTTCTGACAGGCCTAGATGCCTTTTGTGATTCTTATACTGTCTCCTGCATGACGGGCGTGCACCATCTTCAAGCTTTAACTTCTCTCTTCAGTACTGACTGCTGTGTTTTAGCAAACCCCTTAAGATTCTTGTCAGAGCTACACTTCCCTGTAAACTGGCCATTCCTTCAGTGCTGGTGTCGTTTTTGGTTTTCTATTTCTGTACCTGTGTAGCTTTGCCAGATATGTATCTAGTCATACCAAATGTTATTACAACCATTTGCTGTGTAATACATTAGTAAAAAAAACCAAACAAGTAACAATGACCTTTATAAGTAGCTGTTCACTATGGAATAAAGGTAGTTAAAAGTATCACACAAGGTATTATTGAAATGGCATGATGGTGATCTTTACAGGAGAAAAACCAAACCCGTAAAAGTAAAGCATGTTCTCCAAGTGCTTTAAAATGTATTTAGAGACCTATTATATGGTTAACATCAATATGGAACTCTGGATGTCTTCACTTACGATTATTCTAAAGTAGCATTGCTGTTTAGTCTTTGTGTGAGATTTTGGCAATTATGCTTTTCTCTACTAATCTTGGTGTTCAGTGATTTGTGTATTTGTCTTTCTAACTTCTAATAAACTCACTCCAACTCAGGTGTCTGTCTTTGCTTAGTAGTGCTTTTTTCTTTTTCAACTCTTCTTTCATAATCACGTAGGTTTTCTATGGAGTAGGAAATGGTCACTTCTAATCTTACTAAACTGTCGTGGTTTTGTAAGAGTAAAACATTTAAAAATAGAATTGTGGTCACTCTAGCAAGTTTCTCTGGGTCAGCACAGCAGTGTAAAACATTAATGCAATATATGAAAAATTAATTTCATTGTGGTTTACATTTTCTTTGGTAAAAGTTAAAATGAAGCACAGGAATTTGACCATAAGTATTTCTGATCAGAAATACTTTTGTTTAGGGATTTTAGAGTTAATTAAACATGTTTGCAGGTAATGTAGATATTTAGAAAAAGCAAAACATGTTTTTTTCTTAGACTGATGGAATGCTTTTGCTTGGGGCTTGTACTCTGTTAACCATGGTGTGCTCATATGAAATGGTGGTGGTGAATTGTTGGACTGCTGTGGTGGGGTTTTATTAATGATGAATTGTGGCTTGGGCATGTCTTCACTTTTAGAAATCTTTGTTACACTTTGGAAGGAACCCTTTTGCTTTGGTAAAGTTGTAGCTATATGGTATTACATGTTTAGGTAAATGTATATAGTATAAGTATATATTCATAGCAATTAAAAAGCAGTAATTAATCAGTGGAATGTTTTGGAGGCAGGCTTGGGGGAGGGCAGCAGGCTGTTGCAGTTTCACATGTGTTCAATTTCTTGCAGGATGGCACTGGATCTCTAAAGCGCAGTGGTTCCTTTAGCAAGCTCCGGGCTTCCCTTAGACGCAGCAGTGAGAAGCTGGTTAGGAAGCTGAAGGGAGGAAATTCCCGGGACACTGAACCAAAGAACCCAGGGTAATTCATTATCTGTTCTTAGCTGTGCTGGTGCCCCTCACTCTGTGCCCCACTGTAGCCCAGGGTACTTCCTAGGGCAGTGCTCCCTTCCCTGCTGAGCTAAATACATATCATACACAGCTCTGTCTTAAATAAAATCAAATAGGAAATAACTTCTTAAACTTCCATTGAAAGTTCTGTAACATCTGAGGATTTATATTTGCTTGTAAGAATTACCTCTATTTAAAAAATAATTCTTTTCTTTTTGCTGCTTTACCTACTTGAAGATTAGAAAAGCTTCATAGAACTACTGATAAATGTTAGTTATCTGCAAAACTGTCCTTTTCACACAGCAGTGGAGAATAATGAATGTTATTGATTTCTACAGTAAAAGCCTAAGTACAGTAAACCTGCAACTAACATTCTTGATACAGCTTAGTATCTTCATATATTCTTGATGCAACTCTCTATATTGCTGTGAGCATAAAGGGAATTACCAATTGAAGCCCCTCTTGCTTTCTATTTTTGGAAAACTCAGATGTCAGAGAGCAGAGGAGAATGTTGAAAAATTTAAACTGAGTTGTGCATCTTACTAACATTTTGGCCCCAGTGAAGTCAGTGGTAAAAATGCACATTTAATGAGTCTGACTGCTCACTCTTCCCAATTTACCATATAATGATGGATTTGAATGTGTGTAATATTTCTGATAAATCCATAAAATCATTCATCATTTATTGGCTGGTGCAGAGAAGTTGAAATGTTAAAGTGCACCTACTGTTTTTCATAGTGGCACTCGTGGGTGTTCCCCTCACCCTGAACACAATTGCAGGCAATTTTACAGGGCTTTTTGCCCTTGTTGTGGAAAACTGGAACTCATTTAGTTACAGGAAGCTGTAACAGTGTAAACTTTTCCTTTAAAACAGTCACATTGGAGAACTTGGGGCAGCTTCTGATGGAGCACCTGAATCTGAGTAATGTAGTAGATGGTGATGATGATGATGATGATGGTATTACTTGAGACAGTGACCTGGAGGCAGCATCTCACTGTGCTTCTGGAAGTGCTCCAGTGACGTTTTGTCTTACTGTTTTTATGGCTGTAAAACGTTAAGTACAGCTGCAGTACATGTAGAATTAGCTTCCTTGCATATTCAAATTCAGCCTGATCTGAATTTCAGGGTTGTTACTTAAAATTTCACTGCCAGACACTTGATGTTGAAGGCACTCAATAGAATTCGAGGTCAAAAATCCTTTGCATTTATTGATCTGTCATTAAGAACTACCTCTGAGATAATAGGTTGGGAATAAACTATGGAAAGCATGAGATCAGAAGAAGGAAATATGTAAATGTAAAATGCTTTAAGGAAAATAAAGGCAAGCCAAAATAGAATAAAAGGGAGATTTCCTTCTTTTTCTTCAGTATTAGAAGTTTTATACACTGGTTTTCTGTTTCTGTTCAGTTCTGTCCAGAGTTCATACATCATAGTTTCAGGTATATTGCTATATGAATAGATACATATATCCATAGCTAATTTTGCATTTTCTCCTCATTTTTGTGAGATGTGGAAAGACTTTCATTTTCACAAGAGCCAGGGGGTTTATTCCTTATTCTCTGTAGTACTTACAGCTAACTCTTTCTGCAGGTGAAATGACCCCGTGTTTACAGGTGTAGAAAATGATGCTTACATATAACTGAAGATACTTGGCTCTGTGAGAACTCACCTGCCTTGTTACTGTCTGCACTTGAGTTGTGTTACTTGACCAAAGTCATGAGTTACACTGTGGGGTTTGTAGCACCAGAGGAGATTTCCTCAGATGAAGGCATTAAAGTGAAACAAAATTGAAAGCAAAGCAGTATCTTCCTTACTTTCCCTTTTTGGCAAGATGGCCTTGTTTTTAGATTTCACCATAGTTCTCAAGGAATAATTTATTCTGAGAACTTGGAATAAGTGTATTGCATCAACAGGTTTTTATGTAGATAGGCACTTTCAGTGTATAGGAGAATAAATGCTATAATTTCTGTTCTTGTAATAGATAGAGGTTTTAAATCCTAATTTATATTAGCTGGTTTTAGTAACAAATGCAGAGATTTCTGGTATTAAACACCAGCTTTGTAAGTCATAAAGAATAGCTTACATATTGATATTTCAAGAAATCATTTTGATTTCATTTTCTGAAGAAACTTTAGTGAATAGAATTAATTTTTTTCTGCCTCTGAGTGTAACAAAAGGCATATTTAGTTGTTACCATGCAGACCTTTGAGTTTTAGTGTGCTTGATAGCCAAATATTTCAATACAGACATGGCACACATATAAATCTTCCTTGCTGTGAAGGCAGCCACTTTAGACAGAACACTTCTGTGCCTCCCTCCTTAGCAGTGCATTCCCTGCCTGTGTCTCTAGGAAGGCTTTACTTTGAACTTGATTTACACCTCTTGTTTATACTCTGCTTCTCTAAATAGGAATTGACAGTGCTGGTGTGGGCACTGAGTGAGAAATACTTGAATAACAATACACTCACAAGATGAAGGAAGGACTTAGTGTCAATGTTGTTGCTTGATACAGAAGGTTAAAGAGAATAAAATGGAAAACCATCAGGGAAATTGTTTCTTTACAATCCTGCAAATGCCTTTTTGACAAACAACAAGTATCTTAAAACAGGTCTTTGAAACGTGCAATTCCTGAAGCAAGGTATCTGTTCTTTATCATATTTCAGAATTCAGTCCTGTAATAATTTAACTTTGCTTAATTAGTGTTCTTTATTTTTTCACTTCAAAAATTTTGACCATACCGCAGAACACTTAAGATTTCTAATCTAAAAGGGAAAAAACAAGCTTTCATTATTGCTATTATTTATGCACTGAAAAAATACCTGCATGTTCTTTGTGGAGTCGTGTTTGTAACACGAAGGGAACTAAAAGTGCATTTGCCAGACTAAAGTTCTTAAAAATGTTGATTTAAACAAACCCAAACAAAAGACCAACCCACAAACAAAGTAGTATCTCAGGTATTAATAAGTTTTTTTAAATTGGCACTTTAGCAAGAACCTAAAATAAATGTGTGAACTTTTACTGGTGGATTTTATGTTTCCCTGGAATGTTTTCCATAAACCTTTATGCTCTTTTGGAGAGTTTTCTGTAACATTTGATTTGTTTTACAGATTAACTTCCTTTGACTTCCATATATAACCTCTGTTGTACCTATTGCCTTGAATAAATGAGAGGTGTACACCATGCATGAGTCCTCGCTTTGTTGTTGCTAACAATCATGTCAAATATTTTAAATTGTGTGCTTCTGGCTTTGGAAACACCCAGATTTAGTGCTGGGGAGAACCAGCCAGCCTGTGTTGTGTGGCAGCTGTTGCCCCGTGTTCTGGTTCATTGTCCTGCTAAGCTTTTGCTTTACCAAAGCATTTCAAACTTGTGCTTTGACTGTTAGTGGTTCTTCAGTAGAAAGAAAAACTGGTTAATACCTAACGTGATCTGTATGGGTAAACCTTTCCATGCTACTGGAAGGCATTGGAAAGTTTGCTTCAGCCAGTTGTCCCAAGCTGCAGGTAGCACTGCAGGGTTAGGGCTCCTTGTCTTGTGACCAGTTCATCAAATACATGTTCAAAGCTCTCATTTAGTTCTGAAATAGTCAAAGAGCTTGTGAAAAATCAGAGCAAATGCAGAATATTCTGAGGAATGGACAGGCACTGGTGTCAAGGGCATCAGACATGCCATGATAAGACTCTTAGGGCTGATCTTGAATTTCATAATACACACTTGAAAATATTTTTTGTTAAATTTTGTGTATATTTCAGAAATGTAGGTAAATTATTAATCCTCATCTCAAACAGCAGCAGATATTGCAGTTAATGCAGTAATATCTTGACTGTCAGTAGCTCCTGGATAGGTGATTAATATTTTCCCCTTTTTCCATTGATTTCCATACCATATTCCAGGGTGCTTGTTACCACTGCTTGGAGTGTTGTAAAGCCAAAAGCATAACCAAAGTTAACAGCAGCAGCCATCTTACTTCCTTTCACTTTGAAATATTTAAAATAAAACATTTTAAAATTCTTTTAAAAATTGATTCTGAAGACTTACCTAAATGAAGCAGAAAGTACCAAACTAACTTTTGTTGTAACTTTTTCAAGGTAAATGCTGCCTACATAACAAACTCATGTTTCAGATATTTTTTCCTAAACTGTCTGAATGTTTTGATGCTTTTGTAAGAAGCCACACAAAATTGAAACAGATAATTAATTAAAAATCAGTGTAAGTCACTGTATTAATTTGATGTGCTTTAAAAATTGAGATCTTGAGTGAAATCAGTTGCCTGAAATGTTTAACCTCTGAGCAGCTTGTAACTTTGGGGGATTTATATGTAATTAGAACTGAGTGCAAACATATTTGAACTTCTGTAGTTGTTACCTTAAAGGCTTTCCCTCAGATCAGTTTTGGGGCACTGTTCCCACTCCCTTCACTGTGCATTGCTCGTTGTTGTACTTGTGTTTTTAGAGCTGTAGTTTTCGGCCATTCTGATCGGTTTATCCTTGCATGTTCACTGTCCTGGTTGCAGCATGAAGCGTGCCAGTTCTCTGAATGTTCTTAACATGGGTGGCAAGGCTACTGAAGATCATTTTCAAGTAAGAAGCCCTACAATACTCCTACAAAAATAAATACTGTTAGTAGGGTTTGGGATGAAAAGAGTGTGATAAATAATAAACCAACAAACCCACAGTGATTGCAAGATCCTGCTTCAGTAAGGTGTTTGAAATGTGTGCTTAAGGCATCATTCTGTGACACTTCTGTGGATTATGATTAATTTTAAGAAAGGATTCAAGTCCAGCCAGTCAAGAGCATTGACTTTTATGATACCAAGCAGTCTCTGGCTTTGGACTTCTATTACAGTGGATATACAACTTATGGAATATTACATTCTCGTAAAAGCAACTTAAAAACGCAATAACTGTTAAAGCCCAATATTTTCAATATTTTTTTACTTCAGCCCCTTCATTGCAAAGAGCCCAGTCATTGTAATTGCTGTACATTACCAGATGCCCTTAAACACTTCAGCTGTTTCTGAGGTGGCACAGGAGCAGTCTCAATAGTTTGTCTGATCTGTGTTGTGCTTCTGCTAACATAAAACCTTATTTTGCTTAACTGTTCATGGTGTGCCCAAGTGCTACTCCTCATTGCCTGTTTTTACCTAACAAATCACTGTTTTAATTGTCAAGTAAGTGAGCAATGTTCTTCTAAACACTGCTGTGTGTTTTACTAACACAGTAACTGCTACTAATTTTAGGAAGATAAAATTGCGTCTGTACTAACAGAGCTGTAGGTGAGGATCTTCATCACCGTGTGTTCTAAAGTAGCAGGAAAGCCCCAGCTGTGGCTCTCGTGGTGCTTCCCAGTGGTGTAAAGGTGCTGTAACTGTATGATCCCTAAGGAATGTGCTGCAGAGTTCCCTCTGGTTGGAGTGTAAACAAAACTTTGCTCAGGGTGAGCTTCAGCCGAAACAAATCCAGGGTAAGGCACAATTCTCTGCAGCAACAGTGCCAGGATGTCAGAGGGCTGCATCCTAGGTGCCCCTGACTGGTTGGATCCTCAGTGTGTGTTTAGTTGGTGTGACTTCCAGAAGAGGGGATTTTTGTTGGTGTGTACAACACAATAGTAAAATTGATTCTCTCTTCTTGTGAACTTTTTTAGTTCCTCCACTATAGACACCCATGGCAATTCCCATAAATGGGCTCTTGCATTTCTGGGAAGGCTTAGGCTGGATTGTAAAGGTGTAAACAGTATTGCTCATTAAAAACTGGGAAAAAAGATGCTTATTGGACTTCAGAAAGCATCCCCTTATCCAGCACGAACAGTTCTCAGTAGCTCCTTATGTTTGTTCCCATTTGTTAGAACTAGTACTTGTGTTTGTTTGCTTGAACTATCTGGACATCTGCTTAATTTCTTTGTTTGTTTTTTCCCCTTCACACAGGAACGAAATAATTGTCTGACAGACTCGCGAGCTCTGAGTGTCAGTCATTCTGATCTGGCGCACTGAGATTTGGGACAGAAGCTAGCTAATATTCCTGTGTGAATAAAGAAGCACTGAGACCTTCAAAGCTTTGGTTCCTCATCCTTGTGTATAGGAACACCTAGTTTGTAGATGTTGGTTTTTTTCCAATGGACTGCTGTTTTTACTTTTTAAATAGGGTCAATTTTAAACACAGCATTAGTGGGTGTTTTCTTGTAAGGGAAAACTATAGATACGTATTGTTCATTGCACTGCTCCCATTCATGCTACTTACATAAATTTCTTTAATAGATCTGACTATTACAGCAGCCAAAAAAGAAGTAAAGAAACAAACACATTTGAAGTGTACCAAAACGCAATGGTATTGGAAAATGCAGGCAAAATTAAATGTGTGGCTGTAAATACATACAGTGCTGGAATGAGAAATGGACAAATTTATGTGCATTACTGTAGAAATTCCAGTTGAGCATTCTGTAGTGGTGGGGTTTGCCCTTGCACCACTGATTCTTGTAATGGTAGAAGCCTTGGCTAGCAAAATGGCACTTAGACACGGCTTACTTAACCACTAGACTGAGCTATTATATCTTACAGAAGTGATGGCTGGGGGTAAGTTACATTTACACAGAAAAAGTAGCAATACCTGTGACCATAACTTTTGATAATATTAAGTCTTAGGGCACAATAATCAATGGATATAGGATCAGGACATCAGGAGAAAAGGAAAAAAAACCCTTTACTTTGTGTGATTGAAGAATACTCAAGTTTTGGACTGCAACTGTCCCAGAGCAGCTGCTGCTGCTGCTCCCAGGGAAACATCGAGCCTCAGGTTGACTTTCTCGCTTGTCTACTGGAATTCACAATCCCATTCTCTGTTTGCTGAAAGTGCCCAACGTTTCCTTATGCTGATCCCAAATCCTGCCTTTCTCCACACCAGCTGGTGACAGCAGAAGCAGGCTCTGCATGCCGGGATGTCACTGTGGAGTGGCTGCTCTGCAAGGACCACTCAGTGCTAAGGGCCCTCGTGGGAGCACTCGATGGCTGTAAGTGGCAAGTGACCTGTGTGACCACATATCCATGTTAAACCCACTTAGGTTAATATATATATGCTGTCTGTATACAGGACTGCTGCTGGAACTAAGTATGTATGTTTTAAGGATTTTATAGACATTAGGATTTCCTTTTGCTTTTCTGTAAAGCTTGTAATTTTGTTCATCTTTTGTAAAAATTCTTATTCGTGTGAAGTTGGATGAGAAAGTAAAAACAAGCAGTATGTGTACAAATGTATTTGTGGTCATAGTTGCGAGTTGGAAAATGTCGAACAAAATTAACTTTGGGAAAAGCTGGAAAATTCATTCAAGGTCAGCACCAACTGAAGGAGGTAAAATATAGGAACATATACAAGTTTTAGTATTTGAACAGGCTGTGAAAAGTCATTAGAATTAGTACTTGGTAGGAGTATTTGCCTGGGTTTGCACCTGGTTTTAAGTTGGTTACAGTAACTGATGCAGAAAGTTGTCTGTGTAATGCACTTAACAATGTTTACCAGGAGGTACCCTCTGAGCATCTCTGCAAAGGAAGCTGCTCTGGTGCTCCTGCTTTAGAGACAGTGTAGGAATGGTGAGAGATGATGCTGCTAATAATTATGTAGAAGTTTTAGCACATAGTGCAATTCATTAATGAACTCGAGCAGGAACTGGTTGTTGCTCGGTTATCTTAACAATAGATACTCATTTAATGTTGACTTTGAGTTTTAATCTTTTTATTAAGAGCTTTTTATATTAAAAAAATATGTAATATATATACTTCATTTTTTCCCCCTAAAGTAAAACTTGTTCTGTGCCCCCACTGGCGAATTGGGCTCTCTCTGCACAAAGGCAGACAGGGCTGGCTTTGCTAAAATAACTGTGTTAGGCTGCTGGCCATGCCCATGTCCAGCCCCACCCCACCTGGAGTCTGGCTTCCAAAAAAACCCCACAGAACTACTCAGATACAGAACTGCTTCAGTCAAAAGAAATTACTTAAACTGAAGGATGTGATTCCCACATTCATCTTTCAGCTTTGAAGGAAAATTATTTTTTGCAACATCTCAAATCCCCAACCCTGTGTAAATAAGCAATAAATTATGTAACCATGCCAAATGACAGTGTACAGTAAGTTTCAAAGTGCTGTGATACGTTGATGGTGATAGTGAGAGAACTTTCTTGGTCAGGATCTTGCTGGTGGTGGCTTTACTAATACTGGGCTTTTAAATGTTTTAATCATTTATATAGTATTTTAAAGTGTGACGGAACGTTAAGTTGTTGAGCTAATGCGTAGTGAACAACTCATATTTAAAAGGTTTTTTTTCTGAGAAGAAACAAATTTCAAGACTTCTTTAATCCATAAATCCCTGAGAATAGTAGCCAAGTCCTTACTGTTAGAAGCCAGTGAACTGTTAGCAGTTTGAGAACTTACAAAAAACAAAAACCAAATTAAGGGTGACATTCCCCATGTTTGAATCATGAATGAGTTACTGCCAGGACATTGCTTGTGTGCATTTGTATTTCAGATTCTCAGCTCACTTCTACACAAGATTTTCTTTCTGGGTTTCCTTTTGTAAGGTTCCAGTTGTAGCTAAGAGTCTGCATAAAGAATATATCCAGAATATCCAATTGTATAATTCCTGGATGTCTTCGGCACCAAACTAAATCAACAGTTTTGATGAAACAGAAAACTGAACAAGACCTTCAAAATTGACAGGCATCTTGTTAGGAAAACTGCAGCCTTGGTAGCGCGGTTGTGTTTTTAATCTGGCATTTTTGTCCTTGACTAAAATTTTAAGGGTTAACTTGAATAAAAACGTAACGAGGACTCCGTGTTAGGGCTCAGATTCTCCTGCAAACAGTGGTGAGTGTGGGTGTACAGCAGGATGTGGGATGAATCGTGCATGGAATTGTTACTGATGGAGAGGTACTTGTTGCCCTTCTGTCTCTGGTTGTGTGCTATATTGGCAATATTTGGTCTTGAGTTTAGCTCTTACTAAATAGCCTTGAAAAATGTAATTGTTTAATGATTTGCTCCTCTTCTACAGGAGTAACTGATTTGTGTGGTGTGTCTGCACTTACACAATGCAAAAAGAGTCAGTTATCTATAGTTTGTATTTTTCTTATAGTAAATGACACCTTCGTTCCCCAAGCACTCCTGAATCGTAGTAAATTAAAATGGTTTTGAGCATGAGTATTTGTACTTAAATTGTATCATTTGAATCCAGAGATTTTGCAAATGGTGTGGTTCTGTTGTAAAAACCTAGTATAAGGGGTGTGCAGTGCTGCAATGGCTGTGTTTACAGTGGTTGATGAGTTTAAGTTACTTTGGTTTTCATTGCACAGGTCACGTGTTGTGTCTGAAGGCTGCTAAGAGAATGGCATTTTTGGTCATGCTAGTCTGTACTGAGAATAAATGTTAACAGATGTGATGCTGAGAAGTTTAGTTTCATTGCCATCGATTTACAGAAGTACATGGGGTGTGTATGTAAATATTTAGAACTGAAGAAAATCTCAAACAGCTACATTGGATTATTTTTTTTCCCTTAAAACCATTCACAGTTGTGCCAGTACTCTGAATAGTTAGGTCAGTTGTTGAAAAACTTGAAGCAACAAAGTAAGAAGCCAAACAGAGTGTGGGGGTCAGAAGGCCCAGACTGGGAGGGTGCTTGTGCCCACAGTGAAGTTGCAACACTTCTTGGTTACATCTGCTTGTAAATGATAAATACTTAGGGAACCATAGTTTCTCAAGTGTCATTTAACATCTCTTTTCAAAGTGTAGAAAAATATTTAAGTAGTCTTGCAGGATAAAGACTTAATACATTCTAGACTGTAAATCTTTGTAAAAACTACTTCAATTTTTTCTTGTATAGAATACAAATCTCAGTTGTGAAACCCAAAGATGAATAAAGCTCTATAAAGGGAAGGTTCTTAAATTGCATTTATTAAAACTTAAGCACGTTTCAACACTTTTGACACAAGGCTTCAAAAGACAAGTGCTGTGTGGGGTTCCTGTGAGGGTTTGCAGCCCCAAAGCTGCACTTGGGTCAGATGGACATCCAGGGCTGTGCCTGGGGGTGGGACTGAGGGACAGGGCAGCAACTGCAGTGACTGAGTGTTGGCTGTGAGCCTCAGTGGGGCTCAGCTGGATTTGAGAGTTCAGGGTTGTGTGTGCTGATGAACCAGGAGACAAACTCTGCTCGGCTGGAGAGAAATAACCAACAAACCAACAGGGGCAATGACAGAACACTTGAGCAGGTCAAATGTTACTTCTGTTTCACACTGTTCTGGACATGGCTCACAGGGAGGCAAACTCCTGGGACTGGAGCTCAGGATCTAATGAGGCTCTCCTGTAAATGAATATCCAGGTTGATAATGGGGTTGATGACTCCCATTAATCAGCTACATCTCTCTGTGGCTGCTTTTCCCAATCAGCATAACAGGATGAACATTGCCTTGGCTGCAGTTCCAGCCCAGATACACAGGCCAGGAACAGAAGAGAACTGGAGTGTTGCCTGTGCTGCATTAGTTGATCTTTATTGAAGTTGTTAGCAGGAGGCATGGAAGGTAAGGGTTTGAAAAAGGAGGTGGCCGTGCCTCTGACCTGTGGCATTCTCACTTTTTCCTTAGAGTATACAAAGGCTTCTAAGCTTCATGGTTGGATTTTATTTTAAAATGCTGTGCAGTTATTTCCAAATACAGAGAATTAAGACATTTTAGAAAAATTATTTAGACACAACTTGTACTATTTATACAAGGTCCCCTGAGATACCTGTAGGGATTGCAGAAGGCACTGAAAGCAACTCATCCTTTCTGCTTGCTTACAGTCTCCTTCCTTCAGCTTCAAGCTGTGCCTGTCCTCCTCTGGAACTTCCCAAGGCAGTCACACAGGGTCTCTTTTTCCTTGAGTCATACTCAGTTGTCCCTTGAGAAATCTTCTGCCATAGTTCCAGCTGAGGCAGTTTACAGCCAGCCAAGACTTCCCTTTCTGCTACCCAGCTGCATGCTTCCACATGAAAAGATGGATGAATGTCCTGAAGGAGTGGGACTGGGGAAAGGCAGAGGAGGCAGCTGTTTCATAAACACAGGGTTCCTTAGCCAAAAGACGGACTTGAGCACTGTCACTCCATAGAAACACGTGTTCTTGTCTGGGCCAGCTGGGAAGGCAGCAGAAGGAGGGGGAATCTGAGGGCTTGATGCGTGTGTGATACAAGTGAGCACCACTCACTGATGTGAGCAGGCACCACAGAGGCCTTTGGACAGTGTAACTTCACCTGGCTTGCTTTCACACAAAACAGAGCAATGGAAAAATTCACCAGAGGAAGAGTGGATGTCATGGCAGTGGTCTGAGGACAGCAGAAAAATGTGACAAACAGCACAAAGACAGGAAGAAAACCCAGGTGAAGCTCTAACTGAACAACAAAAAGAGAAGAGCAATAGCATGTAAATGGATGGAAAGAGCTGAAGGTGCCCTTCAGGATCACAGCTGAGCTGAGAGCCCAGCAGCAGGGACACAGGACATGAGAGGGAGCACTCCAGAAGCCCATGAAGAATGCTGATCCAGTAAAACAGAGCATGAGGAAGAGCACAGAGAGAGACCTTGCCCTGAGGCTACAAAGCTGTAGCAAAGGGCAAACAGAACAAGGGGATGGAGGATGTGGTTTGCTGTCTTTGAAGTGAGAGAGGCTAAAGAGGCTTTTGCTATGAAGGGAAGGGAGTGGAAAGCAGGAAAAGAGTGGAAATGAACCATTAAAATAATTTTTTAAGAGTTCTGTGAAGCCAGATACAGTCATCTAGTACAAAGGCAGTACAATTTTAATTCTTACAGTAAGATGTTAAAATCAAGTACCTTCATGGTATTATTTTCTTTAAAATCTTAATAACAAGTGGTTTTAAAATAGGACAGCTGCTTTATGACAAGTAATGGCTGTCCTTAATTGGCAGCATGAGACCCAGAACCACCAACAGGCAACATTGGTTGAATTTCAAAGCCTTTTGGGTCTGGAAACAGGGTACAAAACTACAGTAAATGCTGTTTCCAGATTAGCATGCTATTAAAATAAAATTGGACATCAGGTCTCCCCCATCATGGGGATTGCTACATCCGACTCCACTCTGCAGCCTCCAGGTGCCCACAGCTTCCCTCTCCTTCAGAACGCTCATCTCACAAGGAAAAGCTCAATATCCAAGTATAGAAAGATATTTCACAATGTAGACAAGTCTAAATGTAGTCATACACATACATTTAGTTCATACACTTCACCATCAATTTCTCTCATGTAGGAAGAATTGCATTTTACTGGTAATTCTTCCCGAAGCAAAGTTCTGGTACATTTTTGGAGCAGGACACTTTACTTTGCAAAAGAGTTATTTTATTCCTTTCACACCTTCCAGCTGTACTGTGTAGTAGCAAAAGGATGGAGGGAGATGAGGAGCAAAAACTACACTTAAAGTCCTCAAGCTTCCAGTGCAGTGTGATGCTGCTCCAGGTGCGTGCCCAGGCAGTGATACCCGGCTGACCATCAGTCTCATCAGCAGCTGGTTGGACCAGGTTATTCCAAGTGCTGGAGTGACTCTGCTACCCACTACCCTATAAAGGAAGAATTACACATTTCTGCATGCATGGATTTCACACAGAATACCTTCTGTTGTAACAAAACTGCACTAGAAGACATCATTTACCATTTCTCTAACATATATTGAAAACTATGGGTCTTTGAAGACAGAGGTGACAGGGTTTACTCACAAAACTTGGGTTTTCCCTGTGGCAAGGAAACAGCTGGAGGAGAAGTGCTTCTATACAGAACAGCTATCATGGTTTCAACTACAGCCAGGGGGAATACCTACCTCCATCTGGACAGGTCCCTCTTCCAATAGGAAAACCACAAGAGAAAAATGGTTGAACTTTTAATATTTGAAGTGTGTAACTGCTGGCCTTGGATCCCATTTGCAGGTGTATTTAGAAATGTTAGATAAACAGAACACTGCATATGTATTACTTTCAACCCAATATTTAAAACTCGAGAAAGTGCAATTTTTCCAGTAAAAGAACTACAAGATAACCAGGCAAAAAATAATAATTGAACCATATCCTTGTTCTGTGTCAGTTTCAGAATCTGAAGGACACAGTGAACTTCTCACAAACACCCATTTATGTAGCACGCATCTTATGAAGTAAATCAAGGTTGTAGTTAGGATTCAGACAACAAATACATACATTTGAATCCTGTAAATATCTTGGTGTCAAAAGTTACTATTTTGGGTTTTTTCTTAGCCCACTAACAAAGCCAGCTGCTAAGGTTTAGTTGCTGTATTTTTTAAGCAGACAGAAGGTGCACTCAGTTATATCAGAGACAAGATGCAAAAATACTTTTGTGTAAGCAGGTACTCAAGCCATTAACTCCAGGGATTTTTTCCTGCTAATTTGTGATTAGGGATTACAATGTAAGTGTATATGACAGTTTCTTCCCCTTCACAGCACGAGTTAGTGCTGATCTCCAGCAAATCCAGCACTGCTGAGTAAATGCCTCACTGCTCCTCATATGTTCCCGTAGCTTACCCTGGAGTGACAAAGAACAGAGTGGTTCAGAGCTGCTGAGTTTGACATTGTCACACTCTGTGTGGGTGACTCACCTGCAACTGCACTGAGCAGCTTCCGACTCACTCACTGCATCTGTCACCTGAAGCACAAAAACAAGGTTTGCAACTGACCTGGGGTTCTGTGTTTGTATTTAGCAAGCAGGAGGGCAGAGAAGGGAACCAAGGCAAGAAAATCCAAGTTATCTGAGCATGTATTTAGCCAAGTTACAAAACACTTACTCTTTCAAAGCAAACTAAAATGGAGTTGTGAATTACAAGCTGTGTTTACAATGTTAGAACTATTTCACAAGCCACAGCTTACATTAATGTAAACTACTTCTAGATACTTTATTTGTAAAAAAAACCCCAAAAGCACAAACAAACCCCCAACATTCACAGAACTGTTCCAGTGCTGTAGCTGGAGATAAAAAGTATAAAAGCCCAGATCTCCCAAAGGTGCCCTGTTCTCAACAATTTCACTGCCTTTGAAGTTTCTCAGTGGCTTCCCTGCACATTGACTTACCCCTTCCCAAGGGGTACGTTTGGAGTGTGAATACTTCAACTCTAGCATTCATATGCTCCTTCAGTTTGTGAGTGGACTAAGAGTAGTATCTTGCCTTGTTTCCTCAAAAGAATACTCTTTGTGGCCAGTATTATTGTGGCCTTGTTTTGGTCCAGATCAAGTCAGTGCATGCACTTTAGTACTTCAGTAATCTCAGCAGTTACACAAAAATGCTGAGCTCCACAGAAATGCAGCAAAGCCCCTGGTGCTTCACTGTCTCCTGGAATAGACCTGTGCCTGCAGAGCTCCCAGAGCAATCCTGCTGGCAAAGGCATTTGAAGCCAGTGGTGAGAAAGATCTGTTACTTTGCTTTGATACTTTGTGCAGTTGCTATACATACCTATTTCCGTTAGCTTTAGTGGAAAACTTTTGAGAACATTAACAGTCTATAAAAGCTTAAATAATAAACTTTGAGTAGTTAACATTTACTCAAGTACATCAGTTTAAGGAAGCTGCAGTTTCCACCAGTCATTAATAGCTGACAGTGGTAAATACAACACCATGACATCTGCATTTACACAGAGTGCACCATTGCCCTCCAGCCATTTATCAAACAGTCCCTACAGAATGAGAAGCAATTTGGTATCATACCTGATTAATGCACATGATGGGAGTCCTGAACCTCGTGCTCAAGCTGTGGAGTTGTGCCCCAAAGGTCTGCAAGTAGCGAGCCTTGAGCGCAGCCTCGGCAGGGCCGAACTCGCAGCGGAACAGGGCGGCGATGGAGTCGATGACCACGAGCCGCACCATGCCCCGAGCCAGCAGCAGGGACAGCCTCCTCGTGATGCACTGCTGGAAGGTGTCCTGCCACACACACACAGTGACACAGGGCAAAAACCCTGCTGGGACATCAACAGACAACTACAGCAACCACCACTGCAGCATGAGCTCTAGGAGTTTCGAATCGGGAAGGCAGCTTGTGGATCTCTGAGTCTCACCAGAAACCACATCTGGAGGTTTTACCAAGGAGAAAACTGAAGAGACAAAACTGCAACCTGCAGCTCTGTCTTTACTAATACTTCAAAATCTCAAGGGTGTAGTGCTACATTCCTAAACCGTTCTATTTTCGTAGAGTAACAATGTTAACGGGTTGGAATGGACCTTAAAAATCATCCAGTCCCAACCCCTCTGCCATGGACAGGGACACCTCCCACCAGACAAGGTTGCTCAGAGCCACATCCAGCCTGCCCTTGAACAATTCCAGGGATGGGGCATCCACAGTTTCTCTGAGCAACCTGTCCTAGTATCTTAGCACCCTCACAGTAAAGAATTTCTTCCTAATATCTAATCTAAATCTCCCCTCTTTCAGTTTGTACCCTTGCCTTATCTACAGTTTCTGACAGAGAGTCCCTCTCCAGCTTCCCTGCAGCCCCTTCAGACACTGGAAGGCTCCTGTGAGGTCCCCACACAACCTTTCCTCTCCAGGCTGAACATCTCCAACTTTCTCAGCCTGCCCAGGGAAGGAGTGGTTCTGACTGAAACACTCTGGACACAAGACCAGTTACAGATTGTGCTGCTCTTCCACTAATGACCCATTAACAGTCAAATACTGCCTCACATCCATATTGATCAAGTCTTAGAAACATTCTTACTTTGTGCTACAACTTACCAGGTCTGCTGCCCGCTCAACAAAAATGCTGTTTCCAAATCTGATCTTCTGTATGATTTCAGCTGGAACATCTGCACGCAGCTTATGCTGTTGATCTATGAGCTGCTGCAAACGTTTGCTTGGGAAAACATCTTCTGTACAAATGTAGACAGCTCCTGCAGCCAAGGAAAGCACCTGTGGTTACAATAGGGCTCTTACACACAGTTTTCTTAACAGCACAAAAGTTATATCAGACATTCTGCACTCAAAAGCTACACATATGGACCGGGAAATTCATGTTGGTTTGGGTTTTTTTGCAACCATGCTGAATCAATGATGAACAAAAACCCCACTCCTGTGAGTTCCCTGCAGTTGCCTGGTCCTTTTTTCAGTGCCATCTGGGACAACTGGATTTTGTACTCTCCAGTGGGTGACACTCACTGTGCACAGCTGTGGAACACCTGCCCACCTGCCCCTGGGGATCAGAAATATCTCAGTTTATCCAACCCACAAAGTGATACTGCACAGTCTGCCTGGTTCAGTCAGAAATCCAAAACACAGCACTATGAAAAATATTAACTATGCCAGCCAAGCCCAGTACAACCAGTATTTTGATTCATGTCATTCAGTGTTTTCAAGCTTCTTAGTTTTAAATTTACATATGGAAGGGTACTGATCACCACAATTTCTAAGCCAGTTTTAAGAGGATCACTCATCCAACCTCATTCCAACTAACTCTTCCTGAAAATGGTAATTGGACTTCAATCACATTACTGTGAGTGATGGCTGTAGATTTTCACTGGGGTTCCTGGCTAACAACTAAGTGTTACTGCAGAGAAAATTAACCGTACACATCAGAGGTGTTGGAAAAAGAAGGCGCAAATACAAGAAGTATTTTCTTTACTAAAAGGTGTTACTGTTAGTGCAGAACTGACCAGAATTAACAGCTAGGACTTGCAGGGCTACATCTAAGGACTGAGCCATTAAAGTGGCTGAGGCTGCTAACACAGCTTGGCAGATGTTGTGTTTGGCAAGATGAGACACCCTGAACATTTCCACCCCAGAGATCCATCCCAGAGTTAGCTCTCCAGACAGTCGAGAGTCCCAATTCCAGATGCAACTTCCAAATCCTCTACACACTCAACTGATAAAAATATGAAACTATATCCAGTAGTGGAAATGGAAATATCTTAGAACTAGATCAAGCAAAAATTAATGGCTATTGTACCAATAAAAATATTTTGCGGAGGGACACCTGTGTAAGACAGCGCATTGAATCCTGAAAATCGTCTGTATGAGACAAAGAGGGGTGTAAGCCAAATTTATTTTAGGACTGAAACTGCATCTTCATTTTAGCTCTCCCCAAGACACTGTAAATTCACCTGTGAACACCCTTCACACCTATCAGGTAATGCAAAAAAATGTACCCATGCCCAGTAATTTAAAAAATGGTCTTTGACAGGTGAGAATTAAAGACCTTCCCCATATATTAACAGATTGAAAAAATGTATCATCATTCATAGGAGGTACTGAAATGTTTCTAGAATATCTATTTCCGTTTTACCTAATAACAGGTTCAACTCTGGCTCCTTTTTAGTTTCCTTGGCCCTGGCAGCCAATAGCATTTATCACTGGAATTTGGTCTCCATTTTTAATTCCCCGACTGCATCATGGATGTACTTCTGTAAGAGGGAACTGAGGGCTGTTTGCAGTTTTCATTTGACACAGAATAAGGACTACAATAAAGCCTTAGTGATCAGAGCAGTCATGACCTGACCATGAATAATGAACTACAACGTACAAGAAACTAAGAATTTGAACCATGAGTGTTTTCTATTCTTATCCCACTTTCTTCATAGCATGAGTGGATAGAATTCTGAATTTTAAATTATGGGCAGGAATGCTGTCTCTGGTTACTGCAGTTGCTTAAGTAATACACAATACCTGTAGACATAAATGAGCACATAAAGAAATTTCCATCAGCAAAGGAAGTAAATTTAAAAGAAAAAAAAAAGAAAAGAGAAAATTACTCCAAATGATACAAATCCATGAAGTTTACAGTGACATCAGCAGCTTGTGGAATACTAGCTGAACCTTTATGAAGCTCAGGCAAGGAAAACACAGTAAACTATTAATTAAATTGCTTCATTGTTCAAGGCTTCTTAAATAGCTAATTATCAAACAGTTAATTAGGTGAACATTAATTTTCTTGAGTATTTCCCTAGGTTAATTTCTCCTAATTGGACTAATTTTCATGTCACTTTCCAACTCAACAGTGACAGCTGAGTATCAGACAGGCAGGTGAGTATCTTTACTAAGGGCAGTCCTATCAAATACTCAGTTTCACAATTTCTGAAATGCCAGGAAGTCAAGAAAAACTTCTAAATACAAATTTGACATGATGTACACCTAGCACAAACACTCACTGAAATAAGCCTGTCACACAGTACAGCAGTTACACCACAAAACTTAAAATCATAATGGTGCAAATTCAAACCCAAGTAAACAAACAGAAAATAAAGTAAATCCACTAAGGTACACAGCTTCCTTAAGCACACATGGTTTCTGAATTTCATGCTAAAAATCCCTAACTTGTGCTAACTTGTGTTGAGAAAACAGTTCCTAAAGTAAAACATTCTGGCCTTCTCAGCCACCATTGTTATTCAGGCTGGCTGCCTTTTGCACAATATTTCTTTAATGCTGAAAGACAGGGATTCCTCTATGATGAATTCTGGGCTCCCAGAGAAATCATCTGCTTTCTGAAAACCAGACCTGCCTTAGGCAGGACATCCCTTGTCCTCTCCTTGGTTTACTTAAAAAGGATGGAATGTCTGTTACTTCAGATTTCATAGTCACTGGGGTTCTTTCAGATGCAGATTTGCAGATGCTCCATTGACTAAATAATTTTATTTTGATCTGGAGTTATTGCAGCATTCAAGACACTGAAAACAGTCACAAGTCAAACAAAACCCAAAGAGAAATCAGCAATTCCATCAAATCCTGTTATTCAGGCCAATAAATGTGTCATGGTGGTTGTTGACAAAAAATACCACCAAAAAACCAACCAAACAAGAATAAAACCCACTAAAACCCCTCAACCTCAAAAAGGAAAAATTTTTATTCCTATGATCATAATCTGTCATGCACCAAACCAGTTTGTTATCAAGAATCAGTAGCAAACACTGTTTTCCAATTCAGCATATTAATTTGTCCCATTATATTCATGTATTACTTATGAATATGGGCACATAAAATAAATTCAGCCAGCACACAATTGAACACAACTGACATTCCTAGAACAGCAGAAAGATATCCTGGAGGCAAAGGAGGCCTTTGTTCACTTTCAGGATTTCTCTGCTGTCAACCTCCTTGCACTGAGAACAACAAACAAGACTAGCACTAAATTCAATGAAGTAACTGTTAAAAGAAATGTATTTCAACATCACCACTTATGAGAAGGGAAGTTTCTAAGCAGGAAAAGAATACAATGCACCATAATTTAAAATCAGCAGCAAAGTTTTAGCACTGAGATTAATCTTCCACTGCTAGTGCCAGGGTTCTGTGAGAGTTTCTAAGCATTGCTGTTCTCCTCAAGTTTTCTAAAGGATAAAACTCCTCACAGTTAACCTGAGCTTTAATTGCAGTGTTTCTCACCGGAGGCTCAACACAAGAGTATCATTAGGGTGTTGGGCACCTTCTTCTGTACCTGTGTTCCTTGATTTAAACAGAAACAGGGAGGAGTGCTGGAGCATGGATAAAGAGCAGTGAGGAGCAACACACAAAGGAACAGAACAAAACATAATTGCTTCTGCTCTGATTAATGACATCATGTAAGCCACGGGCTACTCACAGCCCTTTAAGCAAAGTCTTAATTTGTACAGTCCATGATTTTTCCACATGGGTGGATACAGTTCAAGAAATTAGTGAGTTTCCCCACAATGAGCCACTGAGCTGCCAGATAAAGCCAGAGCTGTGTGGAAAGAACGGCAAGGTCACAGGCAAAACACACCTAAAGCAGACCACCAGAATTCTCAGAAGTGACACAGGTTTCCTCCCTTTCTACAGCAGCATACAATTGTAAAAGAAAATAAAATCAAATCAGGAGTTAGATTAATGTCATAGCATGTAAAAAAACCATACTCAAATCAATGAATAAACCCGAATACTTCGGCAAACCCAGGAAAATCACAGGTACAAAACAACGCTACCTTTCTTCAATTACATTTCCATCAATTTTACTCTGTAAATCAATACAATTATTGTTACCAACACAAATAATCTTTGAAATTTGAAATCCCCAGCTAGGGAATATGTACCACATACTCGAGATAATTGTGGAAAGTTATCTGCTGAGCTGTTTTGGTAAGGCTGCTACCTGAGGAGTCAATGAGCTCTCATGACAGCAACACTTTTCTTACATTGCTTGAGTGTGTTTAGTTTAACCCAGAGTGGCAGG
Source organism: Eopsaltria australis (assembly GCA_034509425.1). NCBI lineage: Eukaryota > Metazoa > Chordata > Aves > Passeriformes > Petroicidae > Eopsaltria > Eopsaltria australis. The sequence goes on along the minus strand of JAVTVJ010000012.1, from coordinate 3,368,427 downwards.
CAAGCAAACAACAGTCAGCAGTAATTTTGAATTAAGTTCTGCTGTGCTGCAGGATGTGCTCAGCAAGCTTTTCTCTCTGTAAAGACATTACTCACTGGCTTCCTGCTGAAGTTAGACATGCAGTGAACATGTGCACCTGCTTTAATCATGTTCCTAAAGACAATTTCCCCAAATAGGAAACAAATCCATATTTACAGCTCAGCACTTACCAGACTCTAATCCACCATACTTGTAAGGATACTGCACACACAGGCAGAGCTGTAAACTAATCTGAGTCTTCCCAGCAGAACTTTCCCCAGCAAGCTCTGTGATTCCCACTAAAGGAATGCCACCTTTCAACAAGCTGTCTAGCACTGAACATCCCAGGCTCAGCTTCTGGTGCTGGGAGGTGAGATGATCCTTATCTTGGTAGAGCTGAAGTGCTGCAGGGTTTGGGAATGTTTTTTGATGATTAAAAAGAAGAAAAAGAAAAAAGAAAAAGTAGTTTCATTTATTATTTTTCTAACACACAATGATACAAAATAGAGGCTGTATACAAGGTTTATATCTACAAGAGATGCTTTCTTTGTTGATGGAGAATTTCCCAAGTTCAGCCTGGTCTTCCCCACCTCCCTCTCCCCAGCAGATCTACTGCTGAATGTCTTTCAAAGATTGATAAGTTACACTGAGTTCTTTCCTCCTCTTGAACATTTTTTTCCTTTCTCTGCTTCTAAGGTGTCTCTGTGGAAAGGAACTCTCTGAGAAAATTTTGACAGCGAGGCTCAATCACAGCAATTATGGAAATAGAAAGCTATAGCAGAGTATAAGAAAGCACAGCAGGCATCTGGTCAAAGCCTGAAGACACATGCAATCACAGGAAAATAGATTTTAAGTAGAGTTGTCATTAAGAATTTGTACAGGAGGAGCTATTAGGTCCTGCTTGGTTTGGAATGAGGCATTTATGACAAATCAGTTTATAAAGCTTTTAATATATGATATAAAATTTTCAACTAGTCTTAGTCCAAAAGGAGAATAGTGAGAGAAAGGAAGAGAGTGTGAAAGAAGAATGAAATATTTTGTTCCTGTGTTTAAGTGTTTCAGACTGGAAACAGTGTTTCATCCTGTTTGAAGCAGGCTTGATCCTGAAAAATGACACTCATCCATTTCCACTTCCCCCCAGGTGTCAGGGGAGCTGTCCTTAGGGTAGTTAACTAATTCACTGCAGCATAATTAAAACACTTCCATTCTCATTTTAAACCCACATCACTGTGTCATTGAGGAGCCAGAACTGTATTTTCTCCCAGTGACAGTTGAGTTTTAGACAGAAGACTTTTTCTGCCCTGACTGCATTACCTGTGAGCACGCTGCTCCTCCTCAGCGTGCGAGAGACTGTTTTCAGCAGGCACTGGATGTCTGCACTTGAGAGCTTCATCAGTCTCTGCAGGTCTGCTCCAGAGAGGTTTAAAATCTCTTTTACTGATTTTATGTCAGCTGAAATAAGAGGAATTAAAAAAAATACTTTTGGCTGGATTACAGTCTTACACAGCAACGTTTTCCCAATTTGTAATTCTCATTTACTTGAGGTTTGTCTATGCTGCATTCTTGTAAGGTGGGCAGGCACTTTGAATGTACCAACACAGGCTGCAAAATTGTTTGGAAAATGATTATTGAAGCATGGGCAAAACCCAACACTTCTAATTACTCAAAAATCTACCTTATGAAATACTTAATTACAGTTCTAAAATGTTAGTGTCCATCTGCCTGCTTATACCCACAAACACACAACTATGTCAAGGATGTCACTGTGGTGACAGATCTGTTAGTGAGACACTGGCAAATTAAATTACCTTTTTTCAGGGCAGCAATTGTTTTAGGGTTCAAGTCAAACTGGTCCCAATCCATCTCCTGACACAGCACAGCAACGAGCAGCACATCCCGTAATTATCTGTGATTAAACTGGCTTTTATCAGACATACACAAGAAAAAATAGGCATAAATCAGTGTCAAAAGTTTCCAGGACTTCTGTCTCTATTTTCAACAATATATTTACTAGTTATCTTAGAGAAGTAACAATTATTCAGGGATTTTATTATTATTATTGGAGGTAGTGGTGGTAGTAGTAGTATTTTATATATTGACACTATTTTATTATGGGAAGAGTGTGGCCTGCAGGCTGAGGGAGGTGCTCCTCCCTCTCTGCTCAGCCCTAGTGAGGCCACATGTGGAGTGCTGTGTTCAGTCCTGGGCTCCCCAGTACGAGAAAGACCAGGAGCTACTGGAAAGGGCCCAGCAGAGGCCACAATGATGAGGGGTCTGGAGCATCTCTCTGATGAGGAGAGGCTGTGGGAGCTGGGCCTGTTCAGTTGGAGAAGAGAAGACTGAGAGGGGATCTCATCAATGCGTATAAATATCTCAAAGGTGGGTACCAAGAGAAGGTGCCAAACTCTTCAGTTCCACCTCAAGATGAAGAGCTCTTCTACTGAGGGTGGCTGAGCACTGGAACAGCTACCCAGGGAGGTCATGGAGTCTCCCTCTCTGGAGACATTCCAAACCCACCTGGACTCATTCCTGTGTCACCTGCTTCAGGTGAGCCTGCCTTGGATGATCTCCAGAGGTCCCTTCCAAACCCTGACTATTCTATAATCCAACCCCTTGGCAGAAGTCTTCTCTGAAGGCTGTTTACAAATATCCCATTAGAGAGTTCACCCAATAATCCTGCAGTTAAGAACTCCTGTAATTCTGCAGGGTGCTTTTGCTCTGGGCTGCAGCTCACAATCAAGCTGGACAGTCACCGCTGCCCTGCCAGGCTTCACACGGGGCTTGCATTTTCAAACAGAAAAAAATGTCACACACGAGCAATGTGGGATGACCCAGGATTATTCATGCATTGGACAGTCAAATATACATTTATCAGCTGAAAGCAATATAAGTATTATATAATTTAAATCTGCTCGTTTCCTGTGGCGACATTAAACAGCTCTTTTAATGTTTTGGTCCAAAACACAACAGTTTAGCACTCTGGCTGCCTAGAAGAGTACTGTGAGGTTCTCAGCATTGTTCTGATAAACTTCATGAAGGATTGCAGCAGACACCCAGGAGTTACATGAGAACACATGACTTAATGAACAATCCCTTTCCAACATGGGGAGGAGAGGTTGTGATGGGTGCTAATCACAGATTCAATCCAAGAGACAAGTTGCTTTTGAGCAACACCCATTTAAAATAACACGCTGAGAAGGTTTAGAAGCCGAAACTTACTGAAATCAATCATGATCACGACGATGCTCGACTGAAGGGCTCCAAACCATTGCGCACTCTCCGCTCACAGGAAGCCGCTCCGCGGATGAAGCACAGGGGGGAGCGAAATACCGGGAGCGGGTCACGGGGCAGCCAGGAGGAGCGAGGGGCGGATGGACAGCCGGACACACGGACGGACACACGGACAGCCGGACACACAGAGCGCGGCGGCGCCGCCACAGGGCCCTCAGCCCGTCACGAATCGCCCGCCGCCGCCGCAGCCAATCAGCGAGCAGCTCTCCCGCCGCAGGCCAATCAAAACTCCCCTCAGCGACCGCCCCGGAGGGACAGCCAATGGCGGGGCGGCGCCAGCTCCCGTCCCGCTGGGCCGGCCAGGAGCGTCGGGGCCGAGCTGGGTCAGGGACTCGGGCGGGCGCTGCGGCAGCGGCCCCTGGCCCGGGCCCTCTGTGGAGCCGCCCCTCGGGGCCGCGGGGGCAGAGCCCGCCCGCCCGCGGCTCGGCTGTGGCGCTTCCTGGAACTCGGGGACGCGGCTGTGGCGCCCGCGCCCTTCTCTTCCGGGTTGCGGGGCACGAAGGAGGAGGGAATAACATGTCAAGGGACGCGGGATTGGCTGGCAGGCCCGGAGCGGGTGGGCGGGGCCGGCGGATCGCCGTTTCCCATTGGCTGGGCGCCGTGCCCGTCGCGCAGCGCCGCGCGGCCATTGGGCGGCGGCCGTGCCCGTCCCGCGGCGCTGGTGGCGGCGGCGGGGGAAGGGGAAGATGTCGGGCGGCGACGCGAAGAAGCTGGTGCGCTCCCCCAGCGGGCTGCGCATGGTGCCCGAGCACCGCAACGCCCGTAGCCCCTTCGGCCTCGACGAGCCGCCCTGGGTGCCCGACAAGGAGGTACCGCCGCGGGCAGGGGCGCCGCACTTCCCTTTCCCCCTTCCCCGTTCCCTCTTGCCTTTCCCTTCGCTTTTTAATTTCCCTCAGATCCGTGGGTTAAAGGACGCAAGGACAGGGCTGCCGCTCGTTCTTCAGGGGTGCGCGGCCCCGTCGCGAAAATTGGCGAGCGATTTGGTGGTTAAAAGTGTAGCGGGCTGTGCAGCATCGCTTTAAATGCTTATAAAGGTGGTTCTGGAGGCCGTGTAGGTTTAAAACTAATTGTATAAATTGTTAAGGCAATAAGGCTGAATTAGAACAGCCCTTCTGGCACCTGGTGTAAATGTTCGTAGCGTTAAATAATCAGTGAACAACTCAGTCTGTTTCGGTCAACTTTGCTTTTAAATGCTTTCCAAGTAAACAACGTGATGGTGATTTTTTAAATTTCATGTAATGCGAGTTATTTGTTGCCAGTCGCTGCAGCCAGATGCACATACAACATAGAATCCATTGTTTGTTTATTTATTTATTGCCAGCGTTCCGTGGTGTGGACACACGCCAGTACATTTAAATGTGACCGGAATGAAGATTTATTTTAGATGAGCCAACGTGAATCTAAGCCGGGAGCCACCCAGCAAAGCCGCTCTTTGGCAGATACAGACGTGGTTGGTCTGCTTTGAATGGGAACACTGAGTCCTCCCTTGGTTAGGAATGAAGAAGAAAATGTTTTCCTCTACCTGGTATTTCTTGAGGCAGAAAGTTCTGTGTAAAAGCCATAATAATTCAGGAGGCTGGCTCTGGCAGCACAGCTTCTGCAGCTCAGGCCAGCCTGGACTGCTGCAAAGGGTGGGAGCCGTAAGTCACTTGATAGTTTGCCCAAAAGAGCCCTTTTCAGGAAAGTGAGCATTCAGCTCGTTCTGAACAAGCGATCTGCTGCAGTATCTTGTGGGAATTTTCTCAAGTTATTCTCTTCCGTACATAGAGAAACCTCCCAGCCATCAGCAGCAGCTTCTGCCTTACACGAAGCGTGGGTAAGGTAAATTTTCCGTGGCGTGTCCTTTGCAGGGCTGAGCTCCGTGTCCCACCCAGCTGGCACCGTGTGCTCTGGGGTCTGGGTGTGTCGCAGCCTGTGGGGTGTGTGCTGATCTGAGAGCTTGCAGCAGACTCGGAGCAGCTCTTGTGCAAAGGTTTCCCTTTGTGCTGCTGCTGCCGCCTGCGGGAGTTGCTGTATCCTGTGCAATCACCTGGAAACCTGATTCCTGACATCATCTTCATCAGGAGATGTCGTCTGTGGAACAGTTCAGTTGAAATTTGTTTTCTAATTCTGACCTTCCGAAGTGCAGTTCTGCATGTCAGTAGTCCTCGATTACAGCAGATGAGTTTCATTAAGGAAAACGAAGTACCTCTAACTCAATTCTAATATGTACGACCGTCTTAATTCAGCTAAAGATTGTTTGGGGATTGTGGTAGGATTTATTTAAACTAGTCGGTTATATTTAGACAGTTAAGTCTGTGTATTTTAAATATACCAGTCTGATATGTGTTGCTAGTTTGAATTGTGTATTACAGTTTATTGCAGGTATCCATTCTCCTTAAAATTCAGCTTTTGCCCTGTAGTCTGCTGGTCCATAGGCTGAGAGTGTTGAATTGTGACTGAATGTGATCAGTGATACTTGCTATTGAGAGGAAGTGTGATAGAGGCAAATATTTTAAATGCATTTGTTAATGCAAGATTAAGAATATGAATTCTTATTTTGTGGCTAGTTATTTTACTAGATTTCTGGAAGTATTTCAGAGTTCTGACATCCCTTTGGTTAACAATTGCCAAATATGTTACAAACTTTTTCCTTAAATAAAGCAGGTATGTGATACACAGGGAAGCTTATAAATAACGTGTTTTTGTTAAGAACAATTAAAGAGACAGTGTTACCTACAAAATGAATTAGTTGAGAATGGTTGCTGTTGTTACCATGTCAGATGTAATTAAAAATGAAGTGTCTATGTCCAAGACAACACCTTGTATGGTATTAGCAAATGCTGATGTGGCTTTTCAAATCCATTGGCTTTTGCTGTGCAGCCAGTAACGCTCACAAATCCAGTAGCTTTATTTTTCTTAGGCAAGATGAGTTTACTGGCTTATTTTTTTAAAATTAAGGCCACCTAAGAATTACAGCAGTTGGTAGCTTTGTGAAGCTTATACAGCACTGAAATATAATTCAGTTTTTAGTTTTTATGTCACGAGATCATACAGTCTTAAAATATCAGTTACTGTGAGGAATTTGAAATGCAAGGGTGAACAGGACTACTTGAGAAAATTTTACTTTTGGCAATCTTATTTGTAATACAGATAATGAATTGAAGTGGATTTATGAAAGTCTGTGCTGAGCATCATTGAACTTGAGACAGAGCTTAAAATGTTGGTCTCTGCATGTGCCCTGTCTTACTCAGAATTTCTTTGTTAATCACCAGCAGAACTTAATTGATGATATTTTTGTTAAGGAACTCTTGGACTAGGAATTGAGTAGAATGTGTCAGTTTGCTTGCAGAGGTGGCCAAGCCTTGTGATATCCAGCTGTGTCCCAGATGTTTCCGTGGCTGAGGAACATAGTATGCTGTGGAGGAGCTGCCAGATGTGGTGGAAGGTTTCCCTGGGCTCTTCAGTGGCTGCAGGAGGGAGCTGAGCTTTGCTGGGCTGGCTCCTCTCTTGGCTCAGGCTCTCAGAGGGGCTCTGGTTGTGTGGCAGAGCTGCCCTTGGGCTCCTGGTAAAACCCAGGCTCAGGCAGGGAACTGGCCTGGGCAGCTGCAGTGTCAGAGAGCACCATGAGCTGTGTCCTGCCCCGTGTTTGCATCCTGCCCTTTCCCCCTCTGGCCTCAGCTGCTTTGGCCAGGGGTGTTCAGGTGAGATTTCCTGAACTTTCTGGCTTGCAGAGGTTTGCTGTGTTAAGGAGCTCAGCCAGGTGTTCCCATGCATCACTTCTGGAATCACTCTGTTATTATTTATGCAAATAAAGCATGTGAAGTGTAACTATAGATTCCTGTCCATTGATGGGATTCTCACCTCTGGCTGGATCCATGGGATTATGGAAATAAGTTACCACACTTGAGCAAAGCCATGAGAAGTTCCACTCTGTTTGCAGTGAGCCAGCTCTTGGTATTTTTAAATTGCTTCCAAGATCCAGCTACTGTTGGATGTTCTTCTATTTTCCTCTTGCTAGATAAAGTAATCTGATACTGATATTGGTGATTCACTGCACATGAAATGAATGTACTTGTGACATGAATTCTTATTTAATTTCTTGCTTCACAGCTTTTCGTTTGAAGATCTGAGAAGTAACACTTGGACATTGTACTTTGTTCTCTGTTAATGTGATAAAACCCCTCCAAGCAATAAAGCTGAATTCAGTACTTGTCACTCTCTACTTATGTCAGTGTATGGATGAATTGGAAGAATCCACCTTTCAAGATGTTCTTAATAAATGTCTTGTGCCAGGCAAAGTAGAAGTTGACATTATGCAAATGGTTCACTTGGTGCTGGTTACTTAAAGCAGAAATACCTTGAAGGAACAGTGTCTTGAGCTTGCTTGTGTGAGAACATTTTCGTAGGAAAATCCCATTTTGCAATGCCAGGTACCATGTGCAACTTGACCTGTGATTTATTTAGGACTGTTCTTTATATCAGGCAGGGTTATCATCATGGGTCTGGAATTCAGAAATATTTTTCTGGAGTTTGTGTTAAATAAGAGGATGAATAACTTTGTTCCTTCCTAAAACCAGTTTTATGTTTAGCGTAGCATTCTGTATGAAATCTGTGTAGAACAGTATTTAGAAGAGTTTGGGTTTGATTTTTTTTTTTTTTTTCCCTCTAGCTTGTGACTTGTGCTTTCTGCATTTCAGCAAAAACCAAAGAAACAAATAAACAAAAAAACCAAATCCCAGCCCTCCTAAAAACTCAGCTCAGGCCATCTAAAAAATCCTCCCCACCACCACAACCCAACCAAAAAACTCCCAAATATTTTCATTAAGAAAATGAATTAGAACTCAGGTAAATTCAAGGCATACTAAAATTGTTGCCAGGTCCAGCTCCCAGGCAAGCTATTAAACTATGTCAAAAATTAAAACATTAGTGTAGAGTAGAACATGATATTGGCTGTAGAGTTCTACTTGTTACAGAGGTGAATCCTGGGGAATGCTGAAATTGCTTCATGCTGAACATTATTTATCAGTGAGTGTTGAAATAAGCTTTTCTTCAGCCATTGTGAAAAGATGTGTTCGGCTGCCTTAGGTCAGTGTTATTTAAAACAGCTCAGGAATACTTCTGTTGCTCTTTTGTGTGGGATTTAGAAACAGTTTGTAACAAATTCTGCAAGTAGGTGTTTACATTCCACGACAGTGACTGCCATTACCCTCTAATGTGTTAAGCGTCTGTTTAGCCAGCAGAACCTTTCATAGAAACTATTGCCAATTATTAACAAGTTTACACTTCAAAAGGACATTAAAAATTTCTGGAGAATTTTTAATTTAGCTGCTGTAATATTTTCTTGGCTGCAGTTGTTGCACTTGTGAGAGTGATTGAGTATCTGCTGGAGCAAAAGTCCCTGAACAGAAGCTGTTGTAACCTGGGGGGATTTATAGAAGAAAAAGGGTTAAGTATTGAAATATGTTAATTAAAGGCAAAGGATGATTATTGTGTGCTTAGCAAATAGCACCTGCTCAGTTTAGGGCATGTGTTTAAGAGGACATTCTGCTGTAGTCTGAGATAATCTAGTTTGAAGAGTTTCTGTTTCTAGAGTTATAAAACTTATTATGGGACCTAACCATGTTCTCCTGAGTAAGATATCAGGCATAATTTTGCATTAATATGTGCAAGTAAATATAGCAAAAATTGCATTATAAACCTCAGACAGTGGGGCTTGATATGGTGGATAAAAACATGTAAAGTTTTGTTGAAAATCCAGTGATCTAAGGGCTGAGTATCAGCCCTTTGGTAGGTTTCTTTCTAAACAGAAAATTTTGATTGTCCAACAGTCACTGATCACTTCTGGTTGTTAACACAGTCAAAATTGTCACCCCTTAAGCTCTACTTAGTTGCAAGAGAGAAACTCCTTCAATTTTTTTTCTGGCATTTTTTTGAAAGGAGTGTGGGTGTAAGTTTGTTTTAGGAAAGAGATATTTCAGGAAGTGACTTTTTGTAGCTGGAATAAACATTAGGTCTTGGAGGCTTGGAAGAAAACCAAGTATCTCTTAGCATGTTTCAAAAATGTGTGAGTATTGATAGCATGAAATTGTGTAAACAATGTTTTGGAGAGCATCGTAGTAGAGTAAAGTGAGGACAACTTATATAAAAACAGTTGACTGTGGACTATAGGACTGTCTGGATAGCCAGACATTATCAAGCATGGTAAATACTTCTGAGTTGTAGTTTTGCCTGCTGGCAAGATACACTATTCATTAGGGGGATGTTTGGCAGCTTTTTTTTGTCTTGCAAATGGGGATGACATTATTTTGCTACATCAATATTAAATGAAAGCCATCCATGGTGAAAAGCTATAGGGTGGAAATTTGTTGAAGGTGTTTCTTTATACGGCATAATATAAAACTCATTCTTTGTATATGGTGGTAAAATTAAAGGTTTAAAGAATTTGTAGATTAATTTTAATTTGTACTGTTTTCCAGTGCCCAAGATGCATGCAGTGTGATACAAAATTTGACTTCATAACTAGAAAGGTAAGAGAAATCAATGAAATATAAAGCAGTAACTGTTGCAAAATACTAAAATGAACATGTTTTGAAAAGTAAACCAGGATTTGTCTTGAGGTTTGGAAGAAAGAAATTCCAATTAAAGTAGAAAGTGTAAACTACATAATTGGGCTCACTGGATGAGAACACTAACATTAAATTATGTTTATTAATGGTAAGAGGTCACTGTGGAATGCAGACTGGTGTGCAGAATATGACATGGAGAATTCTGCAAAGCACCCTCCCAAAAAAAGGCCAGCAGTGATTTTTAGGAGGAAACATCATTCCTTTGTATAATTACATTGACACTTTGTTAGCACGGGCTTGTGAAAGTGAAGAAAGATGTGAAAGTGTGACTTGTAGTGCAGTGACATAGTTCATGTTTTTTAATTTAATTGTTGGGAGGGAGAGGGAAGGAGAAATTTTAAACCAGAGACATTCATGTGTTATACTAGATGATAGACAAGCTGCTGTGTTTCCCTTGTGTTAGCTCTGGGAAGCAATTGGAGGTAGCCCTGGGAAATAGGTACTCCAGAGAATTTTGCAGAACATTTGGAAGGAAAGCCTAACATTGACCAAAACTGCAGTGTTATCAGTTCCTTATATCAAACTTTCAGGCTTGCTTTGAGCCACAGATTAGTTCCTGCTTGCCTGGGAGTACTTGTTCTGTCATGAGAACTTGCATCAGGAAGGTCTGCTGGCACTGTCACACCCCAGCAGTGATCTGGAGCACAGGCCACTGGTTGCAGATTTAGGAGCTGTGAAACACACTGCAATACTCGTTCTGGTTTCGCAGATTCACTGGATTTGTGCTGTGCTGCCTGATACTTCTGATAAGAGGAATAGCTTTAGGTTCTAGGTATGAAGATTCTTATATTTTTTTTTCCTTGGGAGAAACTTGAGAATAAGTTTTAAAAGAGAAGAAAAGTATTTTCAGTTGAAGAACAATAGAAACTTCAGTTGAAGTTCCCCAAGATCTTTTCTCAGAAATGGAAAGGGACCTGGAAACCACTCTTCTCATGGGTTTTTATTGACAGGGAGGTGAACACGAGAGAAGCCCTTTCCAGTCTCTTTTGCTTCAGAAGCAGAAGGCTTAGAGTGCTGCTGTTCCTACTGTACTCAGTTGTGTCCAATATTTAGAGATTCCTGTCTGCCACTGTAGCAGTTAATTTTTTTTACCTGTCCCTCAACGTGCATGTTTCACACCTGAAAAATTGTTGGAGTGACCTTATCAAATCATTCCCTACCAGTTTCCTTGGTAAATAAATAAAGGAAATGTTCTCTCGTGCTTAGCATCACTGCCGAAGGTGTGGGAAGTGTTTCTGTGACAAGTGCTGCAGTAAAAAAGTGCCTCTGCCTCGCATGTGCTTCGTGGACCCCGTGCGCCAGTGTGCGGAGTGTGCCCTGGTCTCACAGAAAGAGACAGAGTTCTACGACAAACAGCTCAAAGTGCTCATGAATGGTAAGCACTGAGTGCTCAGATGTGCTGTTTCTGTCTTGTTTGTATTTTTTCAAACCCTGAGGAACAGCAAGAGCAATGCTTCTTGTCCGACTAGCTGTCATTTTGTCTCCTCTTTGTCACGCCTCTTGTTTTTCAGTTAATAATTCTATGTTGCTGGTTTATTTAGAGAGTGGTTCACACTTCTTAGTCAGTGTTTACACCTCTCAGTTTGTGCTTCTTGGTCTTTATGAAGAGTGATTTAATTAAAGACAGATTTTTAATGCCTGTGAGAACAGATGTGTGTGCAGTTGCCGTTTTCCTTGATATAATGAATCTTTTAGCTGTATTCCTGTTAAATTGAATAAGGATGAGAAATACTTTAGAGAATATTTTAATATTCTAAAACAAGATACAGTGCTTGTTTTGAGCTTCATCTGAGAGCTTTGATCTTGTCCATGGCCTACAGCTGTGGTTGATGGCAGATTATCAGGAGTACTCAATTTTCCATAGGATTAAACCTACATGCAATACAGTAATTCATGTTCAATTACATTAAGAAAGCTGTAGCTTCAGTTTTTAAAATACTCTGTGATCCTTTAGTGCCTTTTGATGATCTCTCAGCATGATGGGTAAGCTAAGCCCCACATGTGACGGGTGTGGATGTTCCTGGGGAGATCCTGGGTTCAGAAGGGAGTGTGTTCATCCCTGGAGCCCATAAATCATTCTTCACTCTGCTTTGCCATGAGAGCATAGACAAGTTCTGAAGACCTTTTTTTAAAGCTTGTCCTGTTTGGTTCTGAAGTTGTTCCTGACTTGCTGTAGAGCCACAGATGGTGGTCAGAGAGACCAATGGTGGCTGTGATGGAGCCTTGGTGCTGCTGCCTCACTTCAACAGCAGCACAGGGTCCATGCTGGGGGTCAGTGAACCTGGGTGAACTGGGAAGTAACAAGGTGAAACATGGTTCTGATCTCTTTGCCAGTGTGCATAATGGGTAAGCTAAGCCCCAGATGTGACGGGTGTGGATGTTCCTGGGGAGATCCTGGGTTCAGAAGGGAGTGTGTTCATCCCTGGAGCCCATAAATCATTCTTCACTCTGCTTTGCCATGAGAGCATAGACAAGTTTTTAAATCACATTTTTTTTCTGAAGACCTTTTTTTAAAGCTTGTCCTGTTTGCATTCGTGTTCTGAAGTTGTTCCTGACTTGCTGTAGAGCCACAGATGGTGGTCAGAGAGACAGCAATGGTGGCTGTGATGTCCTTATGCAGCCTTGGTGCTGCTGTCTTTGTCTCACTTCAACAGCAGCACAGGGTCCATGCTGGGGGTCAGTGAACCTGGGTGAACTGGGAAGTAACAAGGTGAAACTCTGGGGCTGCATGGTTCAGGTTATGGAGATGGATTGCAGACCATTTGGCAGGGCTGGATGTTGTTACTCTCTTCATTTCCCAGACCACCAGTATTGGGATTAGGCAATACAGGGAGCATGAGGCGTGGAGGAAGTGAAGGGGTCGGGTGTGTAGGGCTGCTTGGAGTTCTGAGTCACTTCTCTAATGTAGCAACAGTGACTTTCCCCATGCCAAAGCAGTTTTGAAGGGGAAGAAATACAACATGAAGGCTGAAGTTCATTGACCTCACAATAAGACTGAGCCAGCCTTCAGTAGTGAAAAAGAGATGTCTTTATAGTTTCTGAAGCATAGAACTGAAGGTCACATCCTGCTATTAAATTGTCATTTTTTGATACTGAAACAATAATTTGTGTTACAGTGACCACAGAGGGTCTTTAATTGCCTGTCTTTGCCACCTCCAAATCTCTTTTAGTTTTTTAAGGATTCATCTCATCTGCATTTCTACAGCATGTGGGAGAAATTGCATAGCATGTGTGAAAGGTCCTGTAATTCAGAACATGATAATTAAAGATCAGGTTTTTATACTTGAGTGTTTTGCTGATGTTGATCAGTTTAACATTTCAGTTTTTCTCTTATTTCACTCAATTCAGTGTCTTAGTAAGTAAAAGTCAGTTATTCTTTCTGATACTTGAATTCTGTATTAAAATACTAAAACATTTCTTTCCAGGTGCTACGTTCTTTGTAACTCTGGGAACATCTGATAAATCTGAGCTCATGGTTTGTCGACTTTCCAACAACCAGAGGTGAGAAAGATTGATAGAAATTGCTCTTGTAAACTACAGCATTGTTGTACTTACAGCTCTATTATTACATAATAAGCAAAAAGAATATAAAGAGGTGCATGCCCTGAGGATATTGGAGAGAATAATCAGACTGAAAGGATAGATCCAACAATACTGGAGTGTTTGAATTTACTAGCTATGTGGATCAGAATGGCTTGGAAAAGTAGTATTTTCTGGTTGATTTCTATCCCTCCTCATCCCAAAGAACACATAAGCAGAGTTGCTGAGAGACAGTTTTATTTTTTTCCTTTGATTTGGACTTGATACTGTAGAAAAAAAAATTGAAAAGAACCATTTTCTTCTATTGTGTAGATACCTGGTTTTGGATGGAGACAGCCATTATGAAATTGAAATTATACAGATTTCAACTGTTCAGATACTTACAGAGGGATTTACTCCTGGAGGTAAACTTTTCTTTTAATATAAATGAACTATTTAAAAAAAAGTGAAGCTGCAGTTACTGAGGTAGACAGTGCATTCAGTGTAATTGTGTTGGTTACAACTGCTCTCAGAATAGAGCACAGTCTGTGAGACCCTGTCCATGTGGCTACTGGGATTTGGGGAAACACCTAAAGATTGAGAAGCGCCCCTACAGCCTTTAGGTGGAGGAAGCTCTAGATAAACCTGAGTAAGGGTGGTTGTCATCTGTTCTCTTTGGGTAAATACAGATGTTTACTGATTTAAGAGCTCATAGGAGGGAATTGTTGGTTTTGGTAGCTTCCACTTCAGAATCCAGCTGGGATTTTGCCTTGACTGGTACAAATGTTGTTAACAGAATGAAATGGGGGAGGGGGGAATAAATAATTAAACTATGATTTCCTGATTTCATTCAAGATGAAGGGGTGGCCAAATGAAACTGGCAACATCTAAATTGTAGTGCAGCTACTTACTGCCCCATCTCTTACCAGATTTTAGAGTATTTCAGGATGAACCTGAGTATGATTTGACTGAAATGAGAACAAACAAGGTCAGGAATTTCAATAATTGTTCTTTATCAACACTTCTGTCACTGCTGGGGTTTTCTAATTGCACAGCCCATCTGTGCGTTATTCAGTCAGTACAGCATGTTAACTTAAACAAACTTACCTTGGTATTCAGATCAACCAGGTGTATTGCTGAGTCACTTAATGCTCCTGTAATTCCTTGTTCACTGCTCTTCTGACTGCTTTATCTCTTTCCTGCCTGCCTTCCTTCTCGATGGTAGAAAAAGATATTCACACTTACACCAGCCTTCTGGAGAGCCAGCCTGTTACTGAAGGTATCACCAGTGCCTTTCAGCATGATTCACCCAAGCATGTCGTGACCCCCTCACGTCTTTCTTCTCTGCAGTGCTGATTATTTGCTTGATCCGTAACTGCTGTTCAACTTGAGTTATGTTCAAGTCTGACATGTATCAGTTCCTTCCCATATGTCTGTTTAATAAACCAAGAGTGAGTATTTTGTCACACTGGTGGAGTAATAAGGCACTCAAGGCCTTCTTTAGATCGAAGTGCTGTTGTCCATGCTGGGAGAAGGGAAGATGAGAAAAGGTATCTGCAGTGGTACACAGTGTCACAGATCACCTGCTTCAGCAGGATACTGAATTGGGCGTACTAGAAATGAATATACTCCCTATGTGCTGTCTGGAAAGGCTTTGCACTGAACTGTTAATTAATGGCTTGCTTTTACACAATTTTAAAAGAAAGGACTCTTTGTTATGCAAGACTTGTTCTGCCTTACTCAGTAATGCCAGACATGGGCAAACTGGTCAAGGCTATAGGTGTTTGATTTCCATGGGTTTATCTTTCAGTAGACTTTTAATCCATTATTCTGACCAGTAGGTGCAGGGTAGCAATTGATGAAGTTGAATTTCCATTTATTCTCAAAGAGTAGAAAATAGCTCTTTTAAAAACCCTGCTGTGGGCTTCTGATTGGGTTAGGTGCACTAATAGCACTAACTAGATTGAATTTGGCTTAGATTGTGATTTGTTTTGGCTCCTCAGATATTCCAGTAACAGCCTCCAGGAGCCCTCTCATGCAGACACTTAAAAAGAGCTTTGGAAAAGGTGTCCTGTGTATGCTGGTGCTGTTCCTAGGGCTAAGTTTCTGCTTCACTGCCCCAGGAAATAACGACAATAGTGTGTCATTTTAAAAGTTCTTGTTTAATATCTGTATTTTTTGTTTTGGTTTATCATAATTTCTGCAGCCTCAGTAAGAGAGATACAAAGACCTTGCTTATTGTGCTGTTGTCAGAGCAGCATCTTTTGTAGCAATTTCCTTCAGGAAGTAAATGATGTTGCCAGCTGTTCTCTAGCCTTATGAAAGCATCATTCCCAACCTTTGCCAGGTTTGGAGGGACTGCTGCCTGCTGTGCCAGACTGTATCATGCAGGATCCTGCTTTGCCGTCAGTCTAATACTAAGCCTACAGACTGCAGGCTACAGTGTGAAACTGTGGTATCAATGTCTTAACATAGTGATAGTAAATCATGAATGTGTTCTAGGTGTTTGTGTCTTTACCTGATGGCTGATGCAGGTTCTGCCTTGGTGCTTGGCAGAGAGAATGAACCAATATGAGGCAGCAGGTTCCACTGTCTGGCACTATGAGCCGTGGTCACGAGCTCCTTGGGTGCAGCAGCTGCTCGTGCTCTGAACTGAGCAATGAGCACGTTTCTCCAAACATGCTCACGAACTGGAAGACGTTGTGTTACTTAGCTGGTAAAAGCTGCTGCTGTTCCAGATGTTATTTCTCTTTTCAGGAGGCAACACTCGTGCCATAGGAATGATCCTGCAGTACAAGGTACCAGGATCAGAGGAGGTGACACAGATGAAGTTTATTGCCGGTGAAGACTTCAGCTGTAACAAGAAGCTGTCAGCAAGCTGGCTGGCAGCTATGCATAAGGTGAGCAAAGCAGCCAAAACTTAGACAAGGCTGAAGAAACACTTTACATGGAGTGTTTAGTAGCACCAAAGAGAGCATTCAGCCTTAGGAGTATTTCTATTATTTTTTTATTAAGGACTTCAGGGCCTTGTTGCTTTATGCTCAGAGACCTGAAGAATTTATGCACTCTGAAGGGTTTCCCAAGATCTTACAAATGTTATTAAATGAAAAGAACTAAGAATTTGGCTTTAAACTTCCTTAGGTTTTTGTTACTGGCTGAAGAATGTGCATTATGAAATACTCTCTTGAACCTAAGTTCAGCTAATTGTTTTAGTACTTTATGAAGGTTCAAAGAAGTTGTTGATTTTTGGAAATGGAAGACTTTAATCTTTTGGTGCTAGGCCCTGTATGAGTAATGAAACTGAAGATTCATATTTCCTAAGTTAGGAAAAAACCAAAGCTGCACTTAAATCATTCACCTGATCAGTTGCTGATCAGAACTGTAATTTATGATGTGCCTGCATGGGCAGGTTTGTAACTCTTTGCTGCCCTGTTGCCGTTTTGGAACTCCTCAGGTGCCCCTACCGCAGCTTTTAACTCTGTTCAGCACAGTGTGCTTAAACTTTCTATGACCATGCAAGTGCATTCAGCACTTCCTGAATGCCAGTGCATGCCTCAGATGGAGGAAAATAGGGGAGAATTTAAAGCCCTGGATTTAAAGGAGTAGGAAGCAGATAAGGTGCCTGCAAATGAAACTTCAGTTAACACTGACATGTTCCATTTCTGTTAGGCAACAAAACTTCTCTATGAGTCTCGGGACCAGTGAGAACTGCAGATGTGGCCTCCTGAGGGCACACACAGACACCAGCCTCCACAGACCTGCCTCTCACTTTGTGCTGATTTGACAGCTGGAAATATTTGCTGTTCTTGACTCTCTCTCATTCCATTATGTAAGAACTAGCAAATGCAATGTGAGTATTTTTTTGAACCATGAGTATTCACGGTAGTGTGCAATATGTATACAGTTAATGCTTTAAACAGCCTCACCTTTTAAGACTTTGTATATTTTGTTAAGCCTTTACTGGCACTTAATATGAAAGTGACCTGCACTACAGCTAATGTACAGCACAACTTTTATAGTAACCATTATATATACTGTTTGCCACAGGAAGCAAACAAATGTTTATGTCTCTTCTTCAGAGAATAGCTTTTGGGTATAGATCTCAGGTTTTTCTCTCTATCCAAATGTTTAAAATCAATGTACAAAAAAAATCTGCCTTAGATATGATTTTATAGAAATCACGTGGGTTTTTTTAAACATTTCATTTTAAACATCTTAATATTTCACCAAATACCACCAAATTCGACTTACATGAACTTGACCTTGAAACTTCACTTCTGTAATAAGCTTCCAGAATAATTTGTAGTTTTGTATTTTTTTTGGTAACTAGCTTTTGTTAATCTAACTGTAATGCTATCTGAAATTGTATACAATTTAATGTACAAATATGAATAAATTAATTCACTTATTTAAAAAAAGTTTGTAATATACAGCTTCTTTAGTAATGGCCACCAGGGTCTGTGAACTCTGAAAATGTTCACTTTTTCTAAAGAGCACTACTTTTGATCTAAGGTAATTTGTCCCAGCTGGAATACTGGGATACTAGTGTGTAAGCATACCTTCAGTGAAGCTGATAAAACAAGGAGGAAAGGTGGGTTGACAGCTGTAACCTTGGCAAGCTACAGTTCATGTTTACATGCAGACTCTGACCAAAGCCACATCTGCTGTTGACCCCTCTATAAAGATAGTGGAGAATGCAGCCATGCCTTAGCAGTACTTTATTGTGCACATTTACATGTTCTCTGAATTAGTGTATCATAGGCTCTTGAAATCATCACATTCATGTAGCAAATTCTTCAACAATAATACCCTTTCACTTTTCACCACAATATATACAGTTAATGCTGACCTGTGGTAAAAGCAAGTTACAGCACTGCAGAAATGGATATATAAATTATACACAGAACTTGTACATGAAGAGTTAATCAAATTGCATACTGTTAAATGGGAGAAAATTACAAGAAATATGGCTAAAACTTATAATGGGAAATTCAAAATATACTTTTGGTATATAAAATCATGTACAATTAAAATTCCAGTGAAGTGCCTGTTTGTGGGATTTTTTTTTTGCTTGAAACTACAATGTAGTGGAACAGGTTATTGCATAACTTGCCTTGGCAGCAGATGTAGGCTGCCAAGAACCACAGAAACTGTCCTCAAATAAGCTATTGCCTTTCTTAAATCCTTCTCTAAACCTTGTTTCTTTCTTCTCCTTGACTTGGCATCTACACGACCCTCTTTCTTTTCTACTTCTATCCAGTCCTTCATATTTTCTTCTAGACTGACTCAGGCAGACTTCAGGTGACACAGTATAACCCTTACCAGACTCTTACCCTTTTCAACTATTGCACTTTCATCCCTGCAGACGTACAAATCCCTTAAGCTGCTGCAACTTCAGTACTAACTGTTGTGTCCAGGCTGGACGAGCTTGGGGGGTTAGTAGGGGAACCTTTACATTCGTAGAGGTAACACCGGTGCTGTAGGCTGAATAATAAAATAAAACACCAAGTGAAATAGTGTGTAGGGACTTAGAGAAGTGTACAAATACTGTTGGTTCTGTTAGTTCTCTAGCTTGATTCTAAATGCAAATAATGCAAGATGCTAGACTAGGTAAAGCTTTTGTTGGGGTTGTCCAGGCTAGGATTTAAGTGTTTAGCATGTTGCCACCTAAAATCCTAGCCTTCACCAAGCTTTGGTAACTACTTAATTATGCATGTAACAGGTGAAGATCTTGTGTCCTAGAACCCAAAGAGTTGATCGGTAATGAGAACTCAACATTCACTGGTATCGAACAAAAATACCCAAAATCCCGACATGGGACAGTTGCTGTGGGGGGTTGGAGCAAACTGGACAGCGCATCTGCACTCGGCAAATGACACCTCTGAACACGGAACACAAGAAAGCTCCTACCACAGAACTCTGACTCAAAACACTGCGTTAGACGAGAGTTGGCGCAACACTGTCGGTAGTGGAGGTATCGCTCTCCTCGTCAGTGCTGGGTCACACAGAAACGATCCTCATTTACAAACTGCAGATCTTGGAAATCGTGGATGCTGTCCATTTAACAAGAGAAAGCACCATTAAAACTAAATGTCATAGTTTTATTTCTCTGTGTGAAATGATCAAAAATGATGGCTCCAGTGTATGTTCTAAGTTTCCAGTTACCAGCATGGTACTGCACTGTCGTACAACTGAATTCAAGCAAGGGTTCGCTGTCGAGGTTTTATTCGTGGATATAACTAAAAAAACAGAGTAACAGTATTAGGCTTTGCATGGTTAATACCAACTTAAATAATTTACAACTAAGGGGTACTTATTAGGGAGAACTGGATGATAAAATGTTTTGGGAGGTGAGGTTTTTGTAAGCTACAGCATGTTCTTAGGCAACTTCTAAAATACACGAAGCAGGAGGAAGAGGGCTGATTTACCCCTGCCAATGGCAGCAACATGGCTGCTCTGAAAATGGCATGGTGCATTTAGCTCAAGATCCAGAACAGACAAAGGATGCTTTTACATAAGTACAAAAATTCCCTGTTGAGCACTCCAGAGAGATTATTTCCTGCTCTGCAAGTTTCTCTTACGCATTTTGTCCTCAGTAGCTCTCTACTCAGTCACCTTACATTCCCAGCCTCTCCTGACAACAGTGTTCCATCTGTCTGAGCAGCATAAATGATGTGCTCAGAGTTGTCATCAGGGCCCTTTCCTATTTTAAACTCACACACACCTAGGTTCTTATCTTGTGCCAGGCATTAAAAACCTTCCCAAAGAACATTCTGAGCCTAGGCTTCAAGCTGCCTAATAGAGCCACCATGCTTTTCCCTGCTTTCCATATTTTAGCCAAGGGGGAGAAAAGAGTCTTATTTAAAGCATGAACTATATTAAATATATTGCTATATTAAGTATACTAACTTGCTCAATGAGAACCAGCACCAATCTCCTAACAGTAGCTGCTCCTTTTTGTTTACAATGGCACAGAGGCCAGAGAGAATAAGGATAATCTGCTTTACACCACTTCATAGTGCTGTGGCTGGATGATGCACAGAGGGATTCTGACCAAAGATCCATCTTCTGTTCCTACTTCAGGTGCATGTGAAAAGTAGAAGGGAGAGGGTGAAAGAACTTACCCCAAGGAGGTTTTTAGGCACATAGCCTTCCTTGTCATTGAGGCGGGCCCACCACCACTCTGTTTCGTTGTCATCCTTGCGCCTCAGAATAGTGATGGCATCGCCCTCGTGGAATGACAGCTCATCATTGTTCTGGGCTTCATAATCCCACAGAGCATACACCACCCCTTTATTCATCACTCCCAGCTTCTCCTGCACTCCTGTTAACAACACCAGATGGTAAAATAGCCTCTTTTTCCCCTCTGAGATTTTTACTATTGACACAGCGGCCCAAATATTAGTCTCCTGTTAATAACATTTCATAAACACTTTTCAACACTTCCATGATGTAATGCTGTCAGAAATTTAACTGCATGATAAAACCAAATCTTATAGAAAAATTTGAAGAATGAGGTTTTTCTCTTTTATTATACATGCAGTGGAAACTGCTTCCTACAGCAGGCCTTGCACAGGGACACCTGAGGCTTTCAGAACTCACACATTGTCAGATGTAACAGAGCCTTAATGAAGCTTAAATTTTCTGATGGAAATTAAAAATTTGTCTGCTCCATCAAAGTGCTTTTCCTATTTCAGTAACTAAGCACCTTCTATAAGTTAATTATTCATAAAGTGTAGTTCTTTTTTTGTGTGATCTGCTAGAAATTTGTGCATCTGGAAGTTAAGAGTCTCTGTCAAAATACTTGACAACTCACTGTTACTGTGAAAACCTCCCAGTAGAAGCATTTCCTTGAAATCAAGCCAAATTAAAATTTAAAAAATCTTAACATTTAAAGGAGCCTATGAAATAATTTTAAATACAGAAGGACTAAGACCAACATCACAGTGAAAAGATGATTCTGGTTTTAGCACCTTGAAAGCACAGGGACATGATGGGCCATATCATGAAGTCTGGGGCCTGAGCAGATGTTTCACACAGATTAGAGGGACAAATCAGGATGAATTTAAAAAAAAAGAGTTGGTAAGAGTTACAGCTTACCATACAAAAACTGGGAACACTGAATGTAACCTTCTTCCATCTCCTCACACTTGTCTGCAGCAGTTTCTATATCACTTATAGTTGAAGCAAAAATAGCTGCCCCAGATTCGACCAGTAGTTTACAGAGATGAACACTATTGCAAGAAGCTGCACAATGCAAGGGTGTCCTGAAATAAAGCAAAAAAATACAGATGTGAATAAAGAAGCTTCCATGAATCCTAACTTTCATCTTGCCATGTAGAGCCTGTCTACTTTAAAACGGAATTTTTCTTTGTGTTTATTGTATGTGTATGCATTGTCTAAAACCTGTCAAGCAGCTGGGGTGGATTTCAGGATTTACCTGACTCCTGTAAAGCCAAGCATTATGAAACAGATGATAGCAAGGCTAATAATTTTCACAGCTTACAAAGCTGTTGGCTGTAAAAGGGTATTTTCCAATACAAGGGAACCTGAAAGGTAAAACAAAGGTGAGGATTCACATTCCCCCCCAAAGACTTCAGGAATGCTACAGCTACCCATAAGGTGAGATTCTTCAAGAACACCAACATCTGTGGTGGGTTCTATGATGATGAAACTTAAGCAAATTAACTTCTGTAATTTGTTTTTTATAACTTAATTATTTCAGCATCTGAACAAGAAATGCAACTCTATCACTAATTATCACAAACTGTAATTTAATTTATGGTTTGAGCATGCTTGCTCAGGAGTTGAACACGCTGTAATCCTGCATTTGAGTTACCTCCACCTAGAGCTTTGAGCTTAGAGAGTGCTCATTTGCTGGGGATAAAGGGGAAAGAAATTGTTCTCAAAATAGGTCTCAGCTAAATTTTTAATGTGCATCTAAAAGGTGTTTCCCTCAGATACTAGGTTAAAAATCTTGACACTTACCACCCATCACTATCTGCTGCATTTACATTTACACCAAAATCGAGTAGGAACTTCACAATGTGGTGATGACCAGCACACACTGCATTATGCAAAGGTGTAATGCCTTCATCATTTGGTTTACTGGGATCATCAACCTGTTCAAAACATAAAAAAGTTCAGCACTTTCTTTTTCCTGAATACCGCATGAGGTTGCCATTGTTTAAAAGCTTACCTCGTATATGATTCGTTGTACCAGATCAAACTCTCCCTCCAAAGAAGCATCTAGGAGGAGAGCCAAGGGATTGAACTTCACTCTCAAACCATGACCTGTTCTTTCTGAGTTGGGTTTCTTCAAGTTGGTACGTTTTGTCTGGGTAGAGATGAAGGTTGGAAGGCATCATTTCAGGTTGTAAGAGTATAAAAATGATTTCTTTATGAATCTCATCTTCCTTAAATGATATTTAGAACTATGCAATAATTTCTATTTAAAAGTCTCTAAATAAAAGGCTTGATATATTACTAAATTTCATGCAGTTAAAAAATGAAAAAGCAAGCCAATATAGTTTCAAAGCTTCTAATTAAAGACAGTGAGTACAAGGAATGAAGTACTTAAGTCAGTGTTTTAAGCACCATCATCTTAATTGTATCTAATATAAGCTATGCATATTACTGGTGGATTATCTGAGACACTGAACTTTTGCTTAGCCTGGAAAGCACCATACAATTAAGCTGGAGTCTGTACTTAAAAAGAATGTCTTGAATTTGCAGAAGTCTCTGCTGTAGGTCAGGCCTGACAAGTTGAGAGTTTTGTTGTAGGAATGAAAAGTAGAGAACATGAAGTTATTTTATGTGACACTCAAGCAGGTGTTATCAGAAGCAGCATTTTCAAGATCTGAAGCACATTTAAATGTGTTTTGAGAATATTTCGAATCTCTTACATGTGTCCTTGTCACTTTTTGAGGAAAAAATAATCTACATTAATTACAGCTTTTACAGAATGCTTTTAGTCTCCAGCTCTGTAGAGCTGTTTTCACTTATGGTCCTATATAGGTTATTTCAGTTATTTCAGTTTGGAAAATAAACCCTTCACATTATGAACAGTATTAGTTGCTAGCATATTCCCTTCTCTCAGAAGTATCCTAGCCCTTATGCTCATGGAAAACCATACAAAGCCTTGTGCACACTGCAAACTCTCAGAGAAATGCAAGGTTCCTACCTTGAATCACCTGAGTGATATCACAACAACAAAGGATAAAACCAGTTTTTTTTTCTGTATTTTTCAATTCTCCAAATGTGGTAGGTTTTGGTAATGGCAAGTATTTAAAAGACTTGAGTGCAGCTGGAGGATGCACTTGGGAAGAAATTCAAAGTATGTGACAAGATGGTCCAGAGCCCTGGACCATCTCCTCTAAGCTGAGATGGCAAAAGGAGTGCATTTTCCCCAGAACAGCTATTTCAGCTTGCCTGCAAATTAAACAGTTTCCCACTGACATAGCTTAGTTTCATTAAAAAAACCAAACAAACAAACAAACAAAAAAATCAACAACAACAAAAAAAACAAACCCAAAAAAAGAATCTCAAATTCCAGAATTAGTTCTACAACAAGAACCTCCAAAAAGCTGAAAAATACATACACAACCTCCCATTACCTGTTTGTATACTTTCCTTATTAAGCAGCTAGAGTAGTAAAGAAACTAATCCATAAGAATTCTCCCTGGAACTCCCCTGGTTTTCTTTCCTTATAATATCATGGGACTTCAAGTGCAAAGACACCGCTGAGCACAAGCTTATCATATTCCAGTTACACTTAAACACAAAGCTAATTCTGTAGTTCACAAAGTTGTTCTTTTGCTTTGCTACTTACTGGAGGAAGTGGAGGGGGAAGAGCAGGTGGCAAAGGAGCTTCTTCTTCTACTGGAGAACTGACCTCTGGCGTGGGACTGGGTGACTGCTCAGTAGAAGGAACTATAGCAAGATTGTTGTTGTTGTCTTCAGTTGTCTCAGGTGTTTGGTTTGTGGTTTCAGTGCTTATCAGCTCCTCGGTAGCAGGAGAAGGTAACTCATTGTCATTGGCATCTGATGAAGGGGGTGGTTCATCAGGGACAGGAACTGTAGGCTGCACGGGGATTGGTTCTTCAATATTGCCATTGGTGCTGGCGTTCCCATTATCAACGTCAGCTAAATTGCCTATGAAGTCCTGTGGATTGCTTGGCTGGTAAAAAGGAGCACTTTCTATCCCTCCAGCCAGGGTATTAAAGCGCTGATACAATAATTTTTGTATATTTGGTCCACTCGGGCCCTCTGGCTCGGTGATGGAGCTGCGTTTCTTTAGCGGCCTCGGAGCATTGGCCAATTTCCTCCTCAGAGCCTCGAGGTCAGCATCACTCTGATACCGCAGGGGCGAGTGCACAATAGGGGTGAGCTTAGTAGGGCTGAGAGGACGGGGAATGTTTTCCACATTGCTGTTTTCACTGGGTGGTGGAGCATTTTCCAGCTCTTGATCTTTTTCAGTGACCTCAGCCTGAGGCTGAGGTTGTGGCTGTGAGGGAGACTGGGCAGGCAAAGAGCCGTGAAGGAATGGCAAGGGTGAGGGAGAGGTTGAACCAGACTGTAATACAGGTTTTCCATAAACTAAAGAAAAGAAAGATGGAAAACAGTGAAGAGCTGCTCTCAAACTACATAATAAAATATTTATAAATAAACTACTGCTACTTGTTTGACACTAATACAGAAAGAAAAAAAATATTGTTCGGAGGACTATCAAAACAGCAATCAATACTTACCTGTTGGTGATGCTGATGATTCTTAAAATTATAAACTAGAAGTAGCATCTGGAATATTATTCCTCTTTCATGAGGAAACAGTAAGAGGAGAAAAACTCTTATCTAGACACTGTTTTTTCAACTTATTTATCAAAGTATTGGTGAACTATCCAGGCTATATTGTTACAATTGCATCTTGTTTTAAAATAAAAGGTAAGTCAAAGCATACTTACTGATAACCTCAAAAATATTTTGAATTATTTTGTTGCTATGCTGCATATACAAAAATAACTTTCCTCACAGATTTAGGCAAGTTTTCTAAACTGCTATGGGATGTAAACTAAGCCAAAAAAGTGGATCTTAGCCTATTTCAAAGAAAAAAAAATGCAAAATATATTTTACCTGCTTTTACTGACTTATTTAAAGTATTGTACACAGCTTGTTGGTAATTCTTTGGTGGTGTTGCTTGCTGAAGATACACTGAGTAGATGGAACTGGAGTTCACTGTTTGTGGCCCTTTTCTGGGAGACTGAGGTCTGGATCCCTTATCAGCAAGAAAAGGTCTGATTGCCACAGTCAAAGGCAGTTCTGGCCTGCCCTCTCCTCCTGGGAACAAGGGGGGACCAGAGGGTTGATACGTGGGGCTGGGAGGGACAGAAATTCTCTGCTGGATCTGCTGTGAAGAGCTGGGCTGGTGCACGTTGCTGGGCGGCGGGAGCGGAACCGGCCTTTGCCGATTTGCTATACTGGTGCCAGGTCTGGGCAGGCTGCCATCCTTCCTTCTTTCTAGAGAGTTTGTAGAACCTGTTCCTAAGGGAACTGGGCTTGGATAGGTCCCATAGTTCTGAGGCAACTGCTTGCTTACACCAGGAACTGTTGGTGGTGCCTTACCCAGGTCAAGACCCTGTGGAAGAACAATAGGTTATAGCATTTAATTAAATAAAGTACTTCTGAGCAGGAACATCCCTCTTTCAACATACCATATTAGCAACCTTGTGGGACAGCAAAGGAGTCAACATAAACAATTTGTGTTTCTTTATCATTAGATATGATTCCACCTGAGTTTATCTGAGGATTTCATCATACCTCAAAGGCCACTGTTTAAAGGCACCTTCAGCTGTAACACATTCATATCAATCCAAACCTATCTGCATACATGCAAAGCCTGAATAACTTGTTCTAGGTTCCAGATTTCAGTGTCTAGTTGATAACATACTTGACAACATATACTGTCAGAGTTTACCGAAACAACTTAAAAGACCAAGTCCTTACTCTTTAAAGATTACAGTCTTAAAGAATTCATAAAATACTAGCACAACAGTGCAGACAAATACCACTAGAAGATTCACTTAAGGATGGGTTTAATTACTTTTTTGAGATTTTTATGAGAAAAAGGGTACATTGAAAAAGTACAAGGAAAGAGTACAAGGAAAAAGACTAACAAAGATATGAATTAGAAAAACACGAAGGAGGGGGGGAGAAGATTAGGAGAAGCGAAGAGACAAAAGGGCAGACTAGATAACTAAAAGAACAGAAAGGAATACAAAGTACTGAAGGTGAAACAAACCCACACATTTTAATGTGGTAAGAACAGAAAGGAACAGAAGAAATACAAAGGTAATTTTCTTTATGACTTTTTAAATAAACAGCAGCAGGGAAACAGAAGGTGTATCTAACTGAAGTGAGCTCAGCTATGAGAGCCAAAGGTTCATAATTTCAGTAAAGCAGATCTATAAATATATCACAGATGAAACCCACCAGCTTATCAGTACTTCCTAATACTGAAGTTGGCAAAGGTTGGCTGGATATAGTTCCTTGTTTTAAAGCAGTATCCATGCTCGATTCTTTCCAGTCTGTGTTGGAGATCTGAGGGGGTTTTACCACAGGGACTGAGCTCTGTTTAAGTAGCGGCCAATTTCCATCATTAGCTTGAAAACAGACAAAAATACTAGATTTAAGATAATCCCTACTAGCATTGCAAACAAGCAAAACAACATGTGAAATAAAACAGCTTAGATTACAGCCGGATTAGTTTTATTCTAGAAGTGAGATAAACCATTATTGATATTTGATTCAGAAATCAATACTGAAAGGCAAATCACTGCAGAGAATGTGCTAGACTTTAACATTTAAATTGCACTGAAAATTTCTATAGAAAAAGTATGATTAAAATTTTGGCTTGAGTGTTGCATATTCTGCTATTAGAAGGTAAACAAATTCAGAGTAAAAATCCTTACAGAAACACTTCATCAACACAATTCTTTGGGTACTATCCAGAGACACTGTCAAATTACGCTAAATGTTAAGTCTATCTAAGCCCTGAGTGGACTTACTCCAAATTTAAACTATGGTTACCAGATTCATTCACCCATAACAGGATGTAAGAACTCCCTTCAACAGCAGGGTGGAACAAAAGCACACATTCCTTTGCTGGAAGTGGTGGTTAACTCACCTTTTGTTTTTCCTCAACATACTCACCCGATTAGAATTGCCCCAGAGATTTAATATGAAATAAATTTATAAAGTCAGGTGACAGCTTTAACTCACAGTTTCAAGACACAAGTCATGGGCTTTTATCTTCATCATATGCAAAAAATCATGCATAGCTGCACAAAAACTGTGGCAACAAATCCTTAATGAAGTCCTAGATGCATTGATGTTACTTTATTAACTGTGTGAGACTATTTAGTTTCAGTTCTCTAAGTAAGCAAAAGAGTTTAACTAGCCTAATAATTAGATATGATTTATAGTAACTAAATAGATCCCATGTGAGATCCTAAGGATTTGATTTGCCTTTAAAAGATTAAACTTCAGACATCTTTTCCTCTAAGGAGACTGGAGATCCTACCTCCATCCCTATGGCTTGTAATTATTGTAGTCAAGTGTTTAAATCAGTAAAGATGATGTGTAACACATAATTGACTTTGCTACAGGACAGCAACTAAGATGGAGGGGGATTGTGCATGTGTGGAGATTCAATTAGATTTCTGGACCTCACAGTAATACAATATCAAATGAAACTCAGGTATTTAGAGGCCAAGTTTCCTATTTCAGTTCTAAGCCTCTAGGAAACAGGGCTATTTCTAGAATTCTGTCTAGTATAGTAGATAGTCTCAAAATAAGCTGCAAAGGAACATTATAATGAGAGTGAATTTTTCATCACCACTCTACTTTCTACCCACGAACCTTACCCTCTTTGTTGAGTATCTCTCAAAAGTAGGATTAACACTTGCATATTTTTACACTGAGAATACAGTATATAGTCCAGAAATCACTTTTCACACTAGCAAACTGCCAGAAAGTAAAGTAATGAGGCCCAGCTTTAATACTGGCAATATCCAAGAACTGAAAATATTGTGGGTTTTGTTTGTTATTGTTTCTAATCATCTGGTTATCAAGAGCGAGATCAAAAAGGTGTCTAAACACTTAGACCATAAATAATGGCAAATTTTCCAACTATGCACCGAATTAATGCTTACTGTACAAAATACACAAGACATTCCATACCTCCAATAAGGTTACAGTTCAGTAAAACCTTTGTTTTGAAGATCAGTAAAAGGTGTTAAAATTGATTCATGCTAAACATGAAAACATCTGGATCTGTAAGTTTAGTTATGAGGAAAGCACTTACAGGAACAACAGCAAAAGACATGACAAATTTAAACATTTTACCTGCAAATTCAACCCACATTTTTCTATTAGGAAACTTATTGTAATCAGCCTGTTTATCACCAGATTCTGAGGTAACAGACTGGAGGTAAATTCAGACTCTCTCTCTTCTCTTACACTGTGAGGACGAGGAGTCAGTGGCACAGGTTGTCCAGAGACATTGTGGATGCCCCATCCCTGGAGGTGGTGCTCAAGGGCAGGCTGGATGAGGCTTTAAACAACCTGGTCCAGGGGATCCAGTGCCAACAACCCCCTGACAAGGCCACCCCAGCTCCTGCTCTCAGCCCCACCACAGCCAAGTGGCTCCATCTTCCCCTCCAAATGCACCCTCTTGCCTGTGCCTGTAAACGTAACACCCAGTGTATTTCAGTTCTCACCAGGCCGTTGTGCATTTACATAAATAAGACAGTGACACACAGACACAAAAGGTTTCGTGCATTTTCTCTGACTTTACCTAAAATTTTGTGGGTCTGGATCCAGGATACTTACTATAGCAACTGAAGCACACTCCAAGTCCAATGGAAGGCAGCAAGATTCTGGCTATTGACTTGGACAGAGTGAGCTTTTATCCCAACTCTGGGGTCAGTGCAACATGGAAACTTGAAGTTTCCCACAAAGTAACTCAAACCAAGCCTGTATTTTATATATCTATCCAATCCAAGATATACTAAAGCACACTTTAGGGGTTGCCAGAAATTTCTACTATTGAGAAAATTTTGAGGTTTTTCAGTGAAGAAAACTCATCCCTGGTACACTACTCCAGTACTCCTGGGATGAATTTGCAAATCTGTTTCCTTCAAAGATGAAAAGCAACTTCTCAGCCAATTTACATTTCAACAGCATCTTTCTACACGCCAGACCACAAGTTCTAAAGATGCTGTTTAATATGCATCTGTGTGCAAGAGCTCAGATGACCATATTAAAAACTGAGTTCTTAGCTAGCCAGAGATCATCTACGGACTCACAGTGCTGGGTGTCAAACAGAGTAGGTGCCAGGCGGATGACATTGTGAACAGCAGACTGAAGAGAAGTGGGAGGTGACAGAATAGGATCCACTATTATGTCTAAATCAGAAACCTTCCAGGTGTCTGGAGATTTTTTCACACACCCACAGTCTGTCTCTACCGGACACACCAAGGCAGATCCAGTTACACAGAAAAAGAAAGAAAAAAAGTGGTGGAAAAATTATAACAATGACAATGGAGAAAATTAGAACAGGAACACTCAGATAATGAGAAATAAAAGCATGACAGTTGAAATAAATCCTCAATTTCTTTTCTTCCTGGGAGCATTTACGCTTCTCCTTACATAAATCTATTTTACAGAACTTCATTCAAGTACCTTCAAAATAATAAATACAAAGTCAGTCCTAAGGCAGAATAATTACTTTGATTATATTAAAAGTCCCGAGGTAGGTCTAGAAGTGGGTATATATATTTTGGGAGGTTGGTATTAAAAAATTGTAGTTTTTATTTAGTAAACTTAAAAGTTAGGAACTGTCCTCTTCCATATGTGGAAGAAGGATCCACAAATCTGAAAACAAAACTGTTGCAAATCTGTACCTTCACCCCACAATTAAGCCATTACATATTCCTGAGGCTTTTCCAAAAAACCACAGTGAAGGGGTTTGTAGAGATTTTGAATACTTTTAGCTGATAAAGGTATTGCTAAATCACTAACATCAATGGGAAAGATTGGGGTCTTTTTTTCAAGTTCTGTTTGGCCAAAACCTTGGGGTTTTTGGGGGGCATTTCTGGCATTCTTTCCTACAGAGAGGTTCAGACTGTCTTCTCTCCATCTCCTCTTCCCCATCTGCAAAGCATGCAGTGAATTTTGCTGGAACATTCAGTTTTAAGTACTTGAATGTATGTGAATATTGCAGCTGCTTTGGTCTCCTTGTCATTCCTTATCCCATTTTTGATCTCTCCTAGGAGACCAGGCAATGTAAGTCTTGTGGTTAGACCAATGGGATCATGCATTTTAATTTATAGTACACATATTTTCTGAGCTTATAATTTCTTAAGAATTCTGATTTTTCTAAGATATGAGCAGACAGGTGAGATTTTTCTAGAGTTGAGAACTTAAGGCACAAATATGACCTTCCTTCAGTCTCCAATGCAAATTAAATAATAATTCTATTTTATAATGTAGATGGAATTATTAATGATAGGAGACATGGGAGCCAATTTTGGACCCAAAGTTCGAGTATCCTCAAGGGGCAACTTCTTCACTAAACAGGGCAGAAACAAGTAAACAGCATCAATCTTAAGGTAATTCCATTTCAGAAATGCTTCAAGGATCACAAATTCCCGTATCTCAGATGGAGCAAAATCCTCCCATAGTGTTATTCTGTTTTCCTATTTAGTCTCCTAAGAATTAACATTATTATTTTATACTCACTAGCTTTGCTTGACAAAAAGCAACATACTGTAAATAGTTATTTATAATACAGCTTTCCACAAAGTTGATTTCATTATGATATTCGAACACACAAACTAATTGAAAAAGCTATTACAGACACAACATAGAATCTGTGAAGAAAACATGCTCTTTTTAGGTATGTACCAGCTACTAAAATTTCAAAGAAAATATTCAATCTCCTAAGAAAAATTAATGTAAAGAAACAAAAATGCCACAGAACAATTGACTGATGTCCAATTCATGGAATACATCTGAAACTTGCCTCTTTCACTACAGAAATTATGCCAGCACTGGGTCTCCGAAGATTACTCCTTTTCTTTATTGCATCTTTTCAAACTGTATGCATTAATAAACATCACACAAGTACTTACCAGATTTTGATCTTCCATGTGTTGAGTTAGGAGCAATGGTGAGAGACTGTGGTTTAACTGGATCGACTGGTACAGCATAAGTGCCAGCACTTGGAACTTGGATGTAAGGTCCTACTGCTGCCACCCTTCCCGAAGCACTCAGGGATGACTGGGGTGATGAAGTTCCATTAATTCGATTCAACTGAAAACCATCAGACAAATTGAAACGTGAATGTCCATTTAATCTAGACCTTTCTGCATGAACAGGGAAGTCTAAACTTAATTATCTAGAACCACGTACTGTAGCTAGGGCACCATACTCTATGCTTCTACAAAAAGAGGGGGAAAAAAGTAGTAGAAAGTACAAATTTTATTCCTTAAAATCAACACCTCAAAAATTAAATTTCTTAGTCACAGCACATACATCTCTTGCAGATACCTTTATCTCTGTAAGGTCTCTTTCATTGTTCCTTTCTCAAGCAAATGGTCTAAAATGAGTTCTTAAATGATCAACTATGTATGGGTTGGGTTTTCTTAAAGCAATACCTACAGCTAGTAATATATATGGAAATCAAGAATTCATCTCTTAAAATCTTTTTGAAGCTCCAGACAACTATTAAGCCTAACTTTATCAAACCATTTATATTTTTATCCATTTTCCATGCTGGAAGATCAGTATTTTATAAAACCCAATTTTTTAATGCATCCATGCTTTTACACATGTAGCATATAGTCATACTTTCCCCTCCTAGAAATAGAAACTTTTCTGATTTTTAATACAGTACTGTCTGTGCCATAAAGAATAATAAAAGGAAATATTCTGTCTTACAGTTTTTGGATATCTACGAGAAACCTTAAAATAGTTTTAAGAAACCTGCTACTTTTATCATAAGTTTTATCAAGTATTATTTGAGTGGGAAAAAGTGAGATTCTATGTAGTTCTTATAGGCCCTTGAAAAACTGAAGTGTGGCCCTTTTAACAGTTTATCTTACAGGAATGTTTTCTTTTTGACGTGCCTCAACTTTTTTCTTGTACAGTCGTTCGCGCAGCTCGTTGATTCGCTTGTCCATCATGGCCACCTCCATATTGCGTTTGTTTAGGAGTTCTTTCTGCTGCTGGAGCTTGGAGTTCTGCTCCTGGTTAAGCCTGTTACGGATCTTCGAAAACAAAACAAAACAAAACAAAAAAACCCCACTTGTTAGGACGGTTCTTGTTCAGTCTCTTGGCAAGTTGGTTTTTAATACACTGTTAAAAAACCCAAAGCAACTCGGATCAGCAACTTGTTCTTGTGTCTAATTTACACTTCCACACATCCTGTCAAGTTAGCATTTGCCATCATGAACAACTCTTAGAAGAAAACAGTGAAAAATATCCTAAAAAAATTAGTGTATGCCTACTAAATACATAAAGACTGCATCCCATTTATAGAGAATGGATTGAGGAATTAGGCATTTCAGAAAATTCTACTGTGAAGAACTAAATCACAGAAAATGTTTGTTAAAAGTTATGCTTACCCAAGACAGTTTGTCTATCATGAAAACTAAGTGATGCAAAACTTGTAACAGAAATTATGCTATTGATTCTGTTTCCAATTCCACATGAGACTCAGTGTTGTCTGGGAGTTAAGTGAACTGCTAGTGCAGGGACTGGGCACAGATTTTCCTCTCTGCATGGGGATTAAACTGAAACCTTCACAGCAGTTTTCCAGTAGATTATGAGGTGGATTACCTTTATGGTTTAAATCAACCATGACACTCTTTTTAATTATTTCTCTTGCTTTGCTATTGGCATTTTTTCATACCTTCAGCAACTCAGACATTGTCTCAGTGTTCTAATTTTCATGGTAATGTTACAAGCAAAAAACACCTGAGGCAAATTTAAGTCTTGATAAACACATGTGGAATCATTGTGAAGCACAAGAGAGAAATCTGCATATACTGAGCATCTTTGCTCTTAGCAATACTCAGAGGCAAATATGCCTTGTATAAATGGAGAAGAGGGAAAGACGACAGAAAAAGGACACTTACTCCTAATGCATGAAAACAGGACTGATTAATTTGTATGCTGTATTTACTCATCTAAATAAATGAGACTAATTTTGAAATTTAAATTAATTTTAAAATATTAAATATATTAGAGCGGTTACCTTGATCGCAATAAACGACATGAGTACGTAAAAAAGCCCTCAAAATCCTGATACAATAGCACACAATTGGACAAAATTTCAATGTAAACTGAATACTTAATTAATTGTGAGAACTACACTCTAGATATAACAACCTTCTTGGAGGAGATATACAATATTGATGCAGGGAATACTGTGTGAATATAGTGCAACTATGTTGCACTATGTAGTGCAGGGAATACAGTACAGCTTGCACTTTTGATTACTCTATTAAAATGTGTTATTTAAGTCCTATGTATTTTATTCACACCAGACAATATAGCTATATTTTCACAATTACTTTTAAAATTACAGTCACGTCTCCAAGTTCAGATGACATCCAAGTGAGTTTGCGGTACCCAGATCAGTGAAAAATAGAAAAGTATCAAAATTAGTTTCACAAAAATTTTTTGAGAGAGATGAAAACAAATAATAAATTATGTGGACATTCAGTATTTCAGTATTAGGGGTTGAGAAATGCCCTTCAAAACACTTGCACAATTTGTATCATTACGTGTACAAGAAACAAAATAGTTTACAAAGTTCATGAAGTTCTTTCTGAAAAAAGGTTGTATGCCAACTACAATCTCACACACTAACAGTGTTCCAACACACTACTTTTATGAGGTGTAACAGAATCAAATTGCCACCGATAAGAGCAGTAAAACCACTTTTAAAATCTATAGTTGTAATTCAAATAGCATCTTTTTTTGTTACTTACCTGTAGCTCTTGATACAACTTTTTTAATTCTACTGCTGCAGGCCCTGTCATTTGTCCATTGTAAGACTGAAACCCATTCAGTTTCCCTTTCCTTAAATCCTCCAGTTGCTGAGTGAGTTGATCCACTTTTAACACTGCAGCCTGCAGCTCCTGCTGCTTTTCCTGGAACATGGCACTTATATGCTCAATTTCGGTTGCTAAAATTAAAAAGATAAAAATAGCAAAAAACAAGAAAATAAAGCAGAAGTTGTTAATTTTTTTTAATCTACAAGTATTAATAAACACACCACACTAGCTTTACATCTAACATATAAAATACTTGCAATGCAAATGTGCCAACAGTCATAATATTTCCTAATAGTTAGAGAATATTCTGACTTTGACTATGTAAAACTAACAAAAAGTTCTGTCACATACAGGTTTTATGGAAACACTGAACTCCCATAATACAAAAAACATTTTATCTGAAAACCTGCTTCAATGCTATAGTGACTTACAATACAGCATTATTTGCTAGTCAGGCAGTGAACAGTAAATTAAATAAATTAAGAATTCCACATACACAGATTGCCATTCATCATCTTGCTGTAGTCCACTTGTCCTCTCATGGCACGGATTTTTTTCAGCTTTGTCTCTTGGGTTTCAACACGTTCTTTAAGCTTTTGAAGCTTTTCACTCTCAGAAACAGACTGCTGCTGGCGACGTTCTTGCTGCTTCAGGTAACGCAAACGTTGTTCCTGACAAAAGGAGGTTGCAAACAAGGGGACCTGTCATCCATTTATTTAAATAAAACCCCACATTTAACTTAGAAAAATCTATCACTTTGATCAGGTTTTTTAATTCCACAAATCAGAAAAGGTTGTATTTTGTTAAAATATGTAAGTTCCAGAAAAAACTCTTATGTCAGTTAACAGATCTGTTTTAGAGCAGAGATTCAAGATTTTTTTAGACAAAAAAAATATCATCTTTACATAGATATGCAAATACAGCCCTAGTCTGAACACTCATTCAAATACATCTGTGATGCTTCCTCTGGCATTTGTTTTCTGCCACTATTAACAGTTTTCTTGCTGTTGGCAAAATAAATTTCCAGCGCTGTTACCCAGCTTCCCAAAGATGACAAAATATGTCCAACAGACCATTTGAAACAAGATGACCTGCTGTAAGATGATGTTCCAGTTCTCAGTAACAGTTCTTAGGCTGGGCATACATAGAATTTTTTTTTCCATGAAGGAAGAACAACAGAATCAGTACCTAGGTTGACTCCTAGGTACTCCAAGCATTGAAGGCATATTGTCTACTATAATACTTCAAACAATATCAGCAATGTCAAAACCATTAAACCCACTCCTCACTCTGCAAACATTCTTAGATTCTTATGTATCTGAGACTTGGAAATGTAATACATGAATATTTATGAATTGGACATATTCTCATCTCACACCACTATTACTGTACTGGAGTGAACGAGCTACTAAAGATGAGCATGGAGTCGAGCCTGTTCTGTGACAGATCATGAAGGGGGCCACACAAGAGAGATAAATAAACCCTAGCAATATTTATAAAGACACGTGACATAGTTTGTTCTAGTAGTATTTATGACAAAAGACTGTGTGTTGACTAGGCTAAGACTATTCTGGTAAAATGATGGATTTTTCAAGCTATTTCTTAGCTTAACTAATGTGTTTTCTCTATCCACGAAACTTATGCTTGCATATATTGAAAAAGTTGGTCTGTATGTAATTATTACCTTAGCAACCAACATTTGCTGTTGATTTTCAATCTGTTGCTGTTGTCGGGCAGCCATATCTTGCAGTTCAGAAAGAGTGAGCTCAACACGTGGGTTCCCAACCTGCAGAACAGAAAATGTGTTGATGTGTATCAGGGCATTCTGACCAGACAAGCTAAACCCCCACTCCTCAGAGGAAGGTTAAAGGCTCCTCCCAAGTCCTCAGAGGAAGAGGAATGATGGACACCTGTGAAAGAGTGAGAAACATCAGAGCAGAAAGTAGGGACACAGACCATGCAGAGGGGCAGAAAAAGGGATGTCCAGTGATGTATCTCCTGCAGTACTTTTACTTCACTCTCAGAAACATCTTTTTGCCACCACTTTATCTCAGGCACTTTGAATCGCTTTTTTCATATTTCTGCATCAAACTCCTGTATAAGTATCCGTTCTCCAACCAATGCACAAAACAGAACTGTTTCTTTAAGCTTCATTTAGGGAAGGAAAATACCACTTCTTTTAAAGTAAATAAATTTTCTTCTACCTGAATTAATATTTCATGTTGCTGCATATAATTCTTCAAGTAATACTAACACCTCAAAGTCAGTCATTAAAATCAGTCAGATTTGGATCACTACCTTTTAAAGCCACTCCATCTTGGACACATGATATAGACATATCAGCTAAAATGTTTAGATAAAGTTATTGTCCCTGTTTCAACATTTCCCACTGAATAAAATACGAAGTGAAATGCTTACTGGAAATAACAACTGAAATTCCTCTTACTAGTTGACATTAATGAAAATTTTTTATAGTAGAGAAGTAATTAAAAGAAGCAAAGTCCACTCAAGATACTAATTTTCTATTTCAACACAGGGAAAAAAAGAGAACTTCCTCATGTGTACTTTTCTTTATTAGCATGACTTATGCACAGAAGAGTCTTTCCCAATATTCTTTCAGGGTAAGTAACTTGTATGCATTTGTGGCCACCGAGAGAGACATTTTATTAATAATTACTGACTGAAAGGCACTAATTGGCTAAGAAAGTAAGGAAGCTTTTCCAAGTGCCATCCACAAACCAAAATGTGCTTAATTGAGGCAAGAAAACAACACAGAAAACTAGATGCTGCTCCCAAAACATGTTCAGGCTCTCCTGACTTCAGCTGGCATGACCAATTGCCAGAAAAAAAGAAACCTATAATATCTGCTTCTGCTAGGCTTTGAAGGCATTTCTTACAAAGGGCTCAGAATGGCATGAAGGCTTCCCTCTGGATCACTGATTTTAGAGTTAAAAGGGGAGCGTGTGTGAATTAATAGTATTTTCTCAATACATACATGTGCTTTCTCAGAAATATGTAACTTGCATCAGACTATGCAAAGTTTTCCCAGTGTTTCCTTTCTTTCTGCTTTAATTACCAGTTCAAGTTAAAAACATTGGTAGTTCATTGTATTTCCAGTAGAAATTTTGAGTATAACACTGTCCAAGAAATAGAGATGTTTTATTCCGCTAAGTAATCCAGACTCAAAAAATGGTATCTGCAGAGGGACTATGACCCATTTCAAAGTAAAAAAGCCATTTCACCATGTGAAAATTAATGATTTTCTAAATGGATAACATAACCTGGAATGGACAATGACAATAAGGAACTGGTTTGTAAAAGCCCAGAAACTAACAAAAAAACCCAACCCAGTTTAATCCAAGAGCTCAGAACTTTTACTGCTCTAAACAGGTATATTTGGAAGTCTCTCTCATAATGCCTGGAAAAAGTACTGTATTATTTTGTATCATGTAAAATATAGAAGATTAATTATAAGATTAATGCAAACATTAGCGTCTCCTTGAAGAAGCTATTAACTACTTTAAAACGTTCCATTTAGAAAGTATAATGTCTAAAAAGCTTTTATAAATGGCGAAGTACAAGAACATGGGAAACAGTGGTAATTAACCATTTAAATATAAACACCCTATGAGAAATCTTTTAATGTTCACCTCACTGAATACCAATAAGTATCCCTTTCACTTCAAGAGCTGCACCATACTTAGGGAAAAAAAATAGACAGCTGAGCAAACACAGCACCGAACCTGTAACTTCACTCGCAGTTTTCTCCTTTTCATCCACATGGCAAAAGCAGTACACAGAACAAGCAGAAATCCTCTTCAACATCAAATCAGTTATTTTCAGATAAACTGCTGCTGGCTTCGGGTCTCCAAGTCAGCACAGCCTCATTTTTGAAACAGCATGAAAAACACTGAATCCTTCTCTTGTCGAGTTCTAGTTAAATCAATTAGTTTAGAGCACTTGGTATTAGGTGAGTCTGCTTGCAATTATCTGTATGCAAACACCACCACAGAAAAAAAGCCTGTCTCAGTCCTTCTCCAGAACCTCAGGCTGTGCAAGGCAAAGACAGCACTGTGTTTTCAGCTGTTTAATGAGGTTGTTGGTTTCTCAGATTCTTAAGTTTGTGCTG
Organism: Eopsaltria australis; assembly: GCA_034509425.1. Classification (NCBI taxonomy): domain Eukaryota; kingdom Metazoa; phylum Chordata; class Aves; order Passeriformes; family Petroicidae; genus Eopsaltria; species Eopsaltria australis. The sequence continues at coordinate 3,329,741 of JAVTVJ010000012.1, read as the reverse complement.
TTCCTACTAGTTATTAACAATTCCATCCATGAAGTCAAGACACTCACCTCTCATAACAAACACGACCCTATCACATTTAAGGTCCAGACCTCCTCCTTCCTCCTGCAGCAAGGGAAACAGACCTCCTACAGAACCAACTTCTGAAGGAGGTACTAAAAAGCCACTACAAATACCTACTCCTCCAGATTCCACAGATTCATTTGCTACATGGTGATACATCAAAGCAGACAGTTTTGCTGAATTGTAAATTTCTTTTCATTGATTCACAGCAGCATTTACACGGGGTTGAACTCCTAAATGAAATGCCATAGAGTAAACACTGCATTATTAGGCAGTGAGGAAGTATTATGTATGTCTCATATAGACAAGAATAATTTACACCTATATTCACCAATTTCTTAATATTGACAGGGATCTTAAAAAAATTGTATTTATGTTATTTAACATGCCCTTAAAAAGGGCATGATGAAAGACAGAATTTGTAATGAACTCAAGTTTCAACTTCTGACATCACCCTCCTACTACAAGCTAATATTTTACCATTTGATGATTAATATTTTTGAGACAGGTGAGATGAATAGTACAGTAGTAATTAAATAGTTTGGGAACCAGTTTACAAGCAGCCTCAAAACAAATCATACCTTAGGTATTTAATTAAGGAAACAAACCTCCTTTAATATTTATTTCTACATATTAGTCTTGTCACTCTGAAAATTTATTTTCTTATTCCTCCTTCCTTTCTATGCTGTTTAATATCACAAACTCCTCAGTCTACATACTTCTGGGCTATTATGAATGGCTTACTCATTGGCAACTAGCAATGGTAAGTGAAAAATTGCACCTGAACTCAAAATATTTCTTTGACGAGCAGGATGCACTATAGTCAAGGGATGGAAGCAATAAGGGCAGATTCCAGCATTTTTTTGCCTTTACTCCCAACAGAAAACTCTCTTTTAAGAGGAATTTAATTATGTCAATATTAAAATAAAAACCCCATGAGACCAACCTTTAGAAAAGATTATTTTTTAAAAGACAATAATTGGGATGTGATCTGATTTTATGCTTTTTTTTTTTTTGCCTCCACGCTTAACCCATGAAGATACTTATTTTTGATGATTTTGAAGTTTGCACTAGTAAGAACAGTTACTTTGAAAATAATAATGAAACATACACTAAATCCACACCTGAGACTGTTACGATTTCAAAAGAGCTTTAAAGGAAAATCCAAATATTCAAAAGCTTTACAGGCCACCATAAGGACTGGTGGTCTCACGCTTTGTTCAGCAACATGCAGCCACTCAAACAGTCAGTGTAAAGCATAATGCAACCAACTAATTGAAAAAGAAAAGCAGAGTAAGTACAAGAACTTACTAATCATTTCCTGCATACTATCTCTTTGGATCTTCTTCTAGGTTTGCAAGAACCACTGTGTCATTAACTTCCCTTATCTATTTCTTCCTTCTTTTTAGTTCACACCCATCTCCCACACAAATCTTCTGAAGATCCCTTCCCAAAACCCTGCACGAGGAACGACAGGTTCAAGTAACTCAAGCTTCCTGAAACTGGCCAAGCTCCACCTTCTCCTGTGCACAGTCTTGTACACTCAATCATGTACTATGAACTCTCAGATATTTTCTAGTCTTCTTCCTATCATTCACCCCCATCACCTCTATCCTCACTCCATCATTTAGTACGTCTCTTCTTGGACTTTGTTCTACCACTTTGCTCCTCTCTTGTCACAGTCAGAAATAAGGTTTCCAATTGCAAACCACCAATTGCCAAGGTCAATGTCACTTACAATGTGAACAACCAGCACACAGAGAGTTTAAAAAGTCTGTTACTGTGGAGCCCAGAAAGTTTTTGCTTGTATTGCACTACTTTCAATCATCAATTTATTAACAAGTCAATACAGAGCAGCTGCTGAAGATAATGCAGCAGATACCCCACCTGCAGCCCAGCTCCACTGTTTATTCTTTACATAGGCTGCCACTTAAAAACTGTTGTACAGATAAGGAAGATTTTGGCCAAACAACCTTTATAGTGAAAAAATCCAAAACCAAAACCAAACAAATTGAAGGGCAATCCTTCTCTTAAGTCCTCCATACCTCCCTTCTTGTGATGGTAAAGGTAACTATATCCTCAAGGAGAAAAAATGTGAAAGAAACACTCCTTACCGAAATGGGGACAACACCAGCATACCAAAGGCTGAGGGAGTGGGGACACACACCCATCACCAAGCCAAAACCACAGTATTATTAGAGGCAGAAACCGTAAGAGAGGGAAAAAAAGCCAAGAAGCAACAACTTTGAACTCGTGAAAGAATGCACACTCCCCATGTCGGCTTCATTAAGGAGCCACAATTTTGCCATGGCAAAAAGAAAACATCTTCAGCACCCTAACAAGAGAGGACAGCAGAGGTGAGAAAAATACTGCAAGTTGCTCCTGAGAAGGCTTAAAATGGCTACGTGGAAATGCAAAGGAAATGCTTTGGTTTTACTGCACACAGTGAAAGACTCAGCTTTCCATAATCCACAGCAGTTTAAAGTTGCTCTTACTTCCTAGGGCACAGGAGGGAATACAGAACTTATCTCCAGACTAGAGATTTACCTTTGCAGAGCTGTCAAACTCCAGAAATCTACAGAGCTACATGACAAACAGAACTGACAGGTCTGGAACTACGTATATGAGCATGTGGGCAAAAAGGGAGTGAAGGGTATTACATAAATGAGCATTTTCCCAGAACAAAGCAGAATGACAGCCACAAAATGAAAAGGGGTAGGGTTGGAGTGCTCTCCAGCCAGTGAATTCCAGACTGGGATCAGGGTTCTGACAATCCTGACTCCCAAAACCAGGGAGCTGTCACCACTGTGGGCTATCCCCACATTTCCCCCCCCGTGTGGCATTTACAGCAAAAGAACAGCAACTCTGGCTGAAGAACTCCAAACTGCCAGAGCAGAAAAGAAAGGAACAGCTTGCTTTGCCTGCTGAATCTACCAAAAGACTTCCTAATTCTCCAATGCTAACTTGGACACGAGCAGAAGCCCAGACATGTACCATCTTTGCCTTAGCCTGCATTCAAAATAACAAAGTTTGGGGGACGCTCTAAAAAGCCCACTTGGCAACAAGGCTTTAAGCATTGCTGGTGAGAATATCAGCACACACCTTGGGCACCTGTCCTTGGGACAACAGTAGTGATGAGGAAAACAGAGGGAAGATACCTGAGCTTATTATGCCATGCATCAGACAGGTCTTACATGGAAAGTATGTGGCCTCCTTGTGCTCTCTGAGGTCTATAGGAGGAGATGGAGCATCTGCTGAAGATTAGTGATTCTGACCTCTGCAAATTTCTGAAATATATTGACCCTATGTATCATCAATTTCAAGAATTTTAATAGATTTTGGACCACATTTTCCATAAAACCTGATCTTAAAGACATGCACAACAAACAACTTGAAAATCCTTTGTCTAAACTCACGTGTAATGCTATAAAAAGACAAAAGAAAGTATCTGTTTTTATTTAAACTGAAATAGGGCTTTTGCTGATCTCGACATGGATGACATTATTTCCAGTTTAGTGGCTTTATCCACAGCTCAGCCTTGCATTTTTTTTAATTGGGTCAGAAACATGCCGATAGCAGAAATCCATTTTAAAGAATCCAATGACAATAGCACGTGCCTTTTTTTAGCTTAATGGAAATGAACAAGCTAATTAAACCCAGAAAAGACATCCAGAATATTGGGAATTAAAGAAAAATCTACCTAGGGTGTGCTATCTCATGATAATAAAATAATCCTGAAATTAACATCACAAGCAGCATCGGGAAATTTTACTCCGAAATGCTATTAATAATAACATTATGTCATGCGAATAAATACACCAACAGTTTATTACAATGAAGTTGCTTCAACAGCATCACAGTTTGCTGAAAAAGTCACATTATGTATAGCTGATAAAAATCTTAACCTCTCTCAATCTATACTATCTTATTAGTAATTCCTCCAACTTGCTAATGCTTGTGAGTCACTCCATAATAAACTGTTTAAAGTCTACTCAGTACAAGCTACAGACTCCAGATTTCCTGTTTTCCCATATTACTCTCTCAGTGAGGCTGCTGTCTATTTTAAGCAGAACATCTAAGAAAAGGCAGAACTTAACAAAACTGAAAACAATGTTAAAATAGATTTTCAAAATTAGAAATGGATTTAAGCATATATTGAACATCTGCTACCTCTGAAATAGACTGCTTATAAATTACTTCTAGGAAAGTAACATCTGAAACTTGTTTATTTAAAGCACTACTTTCTTCCTTGTCCTTGCAGCCACTTTTAAACAGCCACAGAAATCTTCAGCATGTTTATATTAATTTTAGTGTTGGCTAAAATACGCAGTAGCTGATTTTAACTAAAACATCAACCTTATAGTCTTAAAAAATGCATCTTAAAAGAGATTATGCATTCTTGTTGAAATATCAGTTGTGCACAAAATCTCAGACCTTTTTACAACTCCAATCCTTTTATTCATAGTGCTTTTGAGTAATAGACAAATTACAATAAACATTGAAAATACACTGTCTAGATCCTTTAGAAACAGTCTTGGAACTATATTTTTCTGAGTCTTTTCTAAAAGCAACAGCTTATTCTGATAGGATTGCTAAAGATGGTTAAGATGCACTTATCGTCAGCCTGAATAACATGTTTTGCACCAACTCTGTGTTTTTTCTCCACCGAAGTAATTGTTTAGGTTTAAAGCTTTTCTGTGATGTAATACTGCTCATATGAGAACAGTATAGTAAAACATTTCTAAAACAGAAAAGCACTGAAAATAAGTATCCTGTAACTGAAAGTTATGCTGTGACCTTAGCGTAAAACTTGTAGCTCCCACAAAACCAAACTATCACAAGCAAAAGTTGACCATGACATTTTGAAGTAAAGAGCTTTTGATAAGGTCTTAAAATGAAAGAAAGATAGCAAATGCATGTAAGAAAATCTGATAAACTCAGAATTTCAATTCAGAGATAAGGTGTTACAAAACTCAAGCTGGTCTGCATTCTGGTCATGTGACAACTAAACCCACAATCATTTAAATTAAAGTGCAAAAGCTACACAGCCCTTAAATAACATGCCCACCAAAGTGTAAAACTAAAAATTTTGAAAAGTAATTAATTACCTGTTCATTATTTTCCCATCTAATTGCAAGAGAGCACATCTTTATTTCGCAGCACTGCCCGTCAGCTGCAAACATTTGCGATGCTTCAACACGCTTCAGCTCCATCTTTCTGCTATTTTCTGTCTACACTACTGGTTTAACAGTTTGTTGTGAACAAGCCAAAACAACAACCCTGCACATCTTACGAGTTTCTGCATGGCTTTTTGGCTCAGTGCAATCAATAGTAGGTAGGATGCCTTTTAATCTTATTCCATATGGGATACAGGTTCCCTCAAATTCTTTATCGATATGAAAAGCTGTCTCTCTGCATTCATCAGCAATCAGCTAACGGAAAAGGCTAGTGGATTTTGCCAGCAGTAAAAGACCTAATCACGGCAAGATCAAGCCAGCTGTCAACTATAATCAGCTTGATTCATTGCACTTTTCATATTCAATGGAAAATGTTGAGCAATATACAGTTCTTTCACAGTTATCAGGTTAAACGGAAAATGTAAGAATATAGACAATTTAGCTTTAAAAACACATGGATTATTTGTTCCTTTGTATTTTTGTAGTATTACCAATGCCGGGCTAAAACTAAATACCAAAGAGAACACAAAAATCATTGATTTTTGTATGTAATTGTACTGTTTAAAGTGACAGCAAACCATATCACCTGCAATGTAACAAAGAGTTTCTTTATTAACAGAGACTGCCTAAGATAAAAGCCAAACAGTAGAGTCAGAAGAGATACCACAATCTTATGCAAATAACCTTTCCAGTGTTTGCTATTTGCTTTTCCCTACATAATTCAGCTTTTTCTTAAATCTTCCATGCAACAAGATGAATATATGAGCCAGCAATAAAGTTAAAGCATGTGTGCAATAGCATAAATCAAGAATCTGCAAGCCAGAGAAGATTGGAACAAGCCAAACCCAGACCTAAGGATTTTTAAATATTAAACATTGCAGAAAATACTAAACCCTATTAATAATTTTTTATGTATCTATAAATCAGGATACCGTAGAAGATAAAGCCCCAAAACATAAAAAGCTGTAATTTACCTTGTCAAACTCACGAATGACATGCAAGTTCACCCTCTCTTCCTTCTTTCAAGAGAGTAATTCAAGCACGATTCAGTGCACTTATACAAGAGATCCAGCCAAATGGGTCTCCATAAAAACACTGAAGAACCCTATGTCCAAGCACAATACACTGACTATTCCAGCTGAATAAAGAACAGGCTTATTTTTAGCAAGCAAGTAAAGGTATGAGCTGTAGAGTAAGATCATCCACTAGGAATATGAGAAGAAGAACAAGTTTAACTCCCTTGCTCCTAAATTAGCCAGAGGGACTTTCATTTTTCTCGGCTTTGATCTGAGGAAGACTGCAGGGGGAACAAACTTAACAACAATTAGATCTGGAGGCAGCTGCAGAAACAACAGAGAAATGGAAAGGTTCGCTTGCCTGGGAAAAACATGCAGGTGGGAATTAGGTACGCCTGGTGTCCAGAGGCGAGGTGGACAGGAAATGAAATGAACAAGCCAGTGAACATGGAAAGGTGTGTCAGAGAAAGCAGGCCACAGCAGCACTGCATGAGAAACACCACAGAGACCATGGAAAAGATGAGAGAAAACACTGATCTGCAAATGACACAGCTACATAAAAGACAGAACTCTAAATCTGGACTGAAAGTGAATAGTTGGCCTTGCACAGACCAGTAGAGTCTCCTGCTCTGAGCTGAAAGCTGCTCAGAGACAAAGCAACAGCCAAAACTCACAAACTTTCACATTTAAGCTCTCAGAGCCACGCAGTGCATTTCATAACCAGTTTCCTGTAAAGAGCCACAGAAATAAAGGAAAGGACAAGTCCCATCTTCCTTAAAATAACTTGATACTAAAATATTTGGCTTAACTAAAAATGATACTAATGTGACTGCAAAAGGATACAGCTGTGACAAAGGGCATTGAAGTTTACAGTGCAGGTGGTAAGGGCTGCACAGCAACACTTCAGAAAAATAACAAGTCTTTAAGGAACGTTTACTTTATGAGTTTATCTGTATAATGTTATACATCAGCTGAAACACTCATTCTAAATTGTTCTACCTTTATTTCAGGGCCAAGTAGCTCAGGATTGCTATATGCAGTGACAACTGGAAGCAATTATTCACATGCTTCATTTAGTTAGAAATCTAGGGAGAAGAGTGAATTGTATTTTTCCATGTCCACAATACAAACACAGGAAAATAAATACCATAGTTAGAGGTTAAAACAGACCTCTCCTCCCCCTCCCATGGATATCTGCATCTAAGTATTGCTGTAAAACTGCTAAGCCATGAGTGAGGAAAAGCAAAGCTAGACCTGTAAAAATGGGAACCAGAGGTAGAGCTTCAGTAAGTGTACAGTTTAGGTATTTTCTCCTCTGCAGAATGGGAACCCATCTGTTGTTAATGACTAGGAAACCAGATATTCAGTTCCTATAACTTGTTGAACTTTGATGTCCAGAAGAGCGGCAGAACTGCAAAATCTGTACACTGCACATGAGTGTGTTAATGTCTGTATAATACAAATCTGTATGCTGTGACTCTCATATCCAAGGCCATCTAGATAGATATCTGGTACCTAGAGTAACAGATTAAAAATTCCATAACTACATGGAAAAGACATGGAAGAAAACAGTCCTTTCACAGTGTTTCAAATGGGTTCCAAGAACATTTCATAGTCCCAACTAGTCAAACAATCCTTAGATTCCTCAAACCAAACTCCTCTGTCTCCAAAGTCAGATATTAGAAGTGAGTATTAGTCATAAACTAATGCTATCATAATTAAAACTGTAACAGGAAAATAATCACAGAGTAAGTGCAATGAAACTTACAAGATTATTCTCATAATATCTAAACATGTAATAACTTTGTCCATTATGGACTGAAATGTATTTGAGACTGCACAGGACAAGTCCAAACACTATATTTATGACATTACAAATCCAAGTAAGATATGATTCTGTCTAAAAAGTTTAAAAAAGGCCTCAGAAGAAGGCATGAAGTCAAGAGCATTTGAATTCCCTACAGTTTCCCAGAAATTCTTTCTATGGCATCAGACAATTATTAGTCTTGCAGAGAGGCTCCCCTACATAACTATCCTTTACTGAGGTGTGAAAAGACTCAGATTTCTAGTCAAGCAAGAATTCAAAAGCTATTTGTATGCATTAAAATTAGCTTTAGACCATATTTTTTTTCTGCTTTCTAATTCAATTTTTTTCCTTTAAATCCTTTAGTTGGATTAGTTTTTCTATTTTTTTGAAGGGCAACATACTGCCAGCTGTCTGGAAAATGCTTCAGACAGACTTAAAGAACTCTATCGGCCTGTGGAGAATCCAAACTCCATTAACTCTGACCTAGGAACTGAATTAGGAATTTGATGATGCAGAAGGCTGCTGTAGGGGCAGAAGGCTCCCCTGACAGGTAAACAATTTTCAGAATCTGTGTCTTATATGAGGGAACACCTCTGACAGCAGGAGTAGCAGATAAAAAGTTTTGTCTCTTTAATAAAAGCAACAGAGAAAGTTGCAGCAGAAAACTGGGAAAACTTGAATCTGACTTAATTACCCTTTTATTAGAAGGTCAAAAGGTTCCAGGAAGATTACATTAATATTTCTTAAAAAAATAAACAAAACTTTTCTGCAAACTGCTAGAATTCTTCATGCCTAAGTTAAATAATCTTTTAATGGAATTATTTGCTTTGACATTGCTATGAGACCGCTGAATCTAGATTTCAAGAGTGACATAGCTTTTTGTTTTAAACAAATTTGATTAAAAACTGCCTTATGTGAATGGCAGCCCCTTCCAAGCACATTGTTAAATGTTATAAACAGAGTGCTTAATACTTACAAGCTTATATTAAATTGAATTTGCAGCTCAGCTTTGAAGAACAATTTCTATCCAGACTAAGCTCTTTATCCTTCAATAGTTCAAATGAGAAACTTCAAGCAAGTACATCAAATGTATTTCTCATCTGAGTTTATTACTTCTGTTAAAAATGTGGCTTGTTTGCCTTTTCCCTCACAATTAGATTTTGTTGTATATTCGCCTGAATAAAAGGAAACTTTTATTATTTTGTATGTGCAAGAATACTTGGAAATGCCACCCCCCCCTGCCCACGACAAAATGTACATTAAATGTTTAATGCCTTTTTATCTGGTCACACTCGTATGCATGAAATGGTTAAAACTAATGAACAATACATCATTCTATTCAAGGATTTTGGCACCACTTGTAAGTCTATCTAATCTCTAAGCATTGAATGGGACAAGTCACACTACAGGCACTCAAAAGCCATGTAGCTTTACTGCTGTCATGATGGAGTGGAACACAGAGACTGCATCAGAGGGTATCTACTTCCATCAGTAACCATACTTGCTGAAATTAAATCAGTACTATGAAAAACTGCCTTGTCTATACATGTATGTAGAAGTTTTAACGCATCTGTTGATGGATGCGATGACAATTAATGGAATTTCCCCAAGAATTCCCCCAGTATAAGAGTCTCCTGATACTAAAACAGCTGGACTACCTGCTGTAATTTTTGCTAAAAGCCTGATTTGAGACATTTAACAGAAACAGTGAGCATGAGTTCTGTTATTTAATCAGTACAAAACTTTTAACACTCAGCTTTATCTACCAGTCACAGCTTCAAGACTAAAAAAATTTGCACGAGTGTGTCTCTGGTTTGGGATGATGGTGAAGTTTTCTTCCTCTACACAGATGTCCTTTATACTAATGTTAACACAAATTCTGTAGTGAGATAAAGTGAGGCTTCATTTTGTATTTTTTGGCAAAGGCTTCAGTCAACATCCATTAAGAAAAAGGCTTATTGATATCATTCTCTCTAAATCAAGGGAGCAATTTTAGAAACAGCAAAAATAAGTTTAAAAAATTGGCACCAGAGACCACAAACTGAGATTTTATGCTCCCCAAGTAAATTATTATATATATTAATAATTTATATTTAAATCATATTAATATTTATATTTATATATAACCAACTACAGCAAATGAGTGTTTCTTCATATACAGACTGTTTTCATTACACTAATCTACTTTTATTCAGTCCAATACATTTGACTTCTGTCATGTTCCTGTACCACATCCTTTTTCCCCCCTGAGCTACATCTGTTTTCCTGTTTTCTCATATACAAGAAATTTCTGGGTTATCTGATTACCTTTTCATGTGCACAACTCTCACCATCCAGTCAGGGCTCTTTCTGGGAGAGCAGCATCTGATCCACATCTCCCATCGAGGGCCGGCAGCTGCACCGGGATGGGGCTCCCCAGTCCCTCTCCTGTCTGCCACTGACCCCCAGTGGTTTCACCTATATTTGCTCTGTCTCACTGTTCACAGGCTGCTGCTGCTTCTATGGAATGATGCTTGGACCATCCTAGGACATCTGGAAGCAAACAAGACCCAGCATTTGGATGACCACTGTTCCACAGCCATGATCACAGAATCAAAGAATGATTTAGGTAGAAAGGAACCTCTGGAAGTCATCTGGTTCAATAAGCCCTGACTGGAGCAGTTCAGACTGCTCAGGACTTTATTCAGCTAGATCAAAATTCCACAGACTCTGAACAGTCTGTTCCAATGTCTGTTATTCTCAATGATAAAACATTTTTTCCTATATTTATTTAGAATTCCCCTTGTTACAACTTGTGTTCAGATCCAACTGGCTCAGTTACACAAGCAAAAGAAAGGAAGAGGAGGAAGAGGCAGCTGTTCTCAGAGAAGAGGATCCCTCCTGAGACACTGTCCAATCTCCCTGGCAAAAGGAAATGTTTAGTTATGTAAGTCTGATCTTCACGTATCTGTACCTTTGTGTACTGGCAGAAAGAGATCAGGTCCTGATTACAGCATAATTCCACTTCTAAGAAAGAAAGTTGTACACAAAAAGCAAACCCCAAAAGGTCACCTCCAGATTAAGACCACTTGTCAATTCACAGAACCTCACTGAGTTTTTCCTTTAGACTTTGTTATGCAGAATGCAAAGCTCCCAGATAAATATTTACAGGTGAGTATTCTTTTTACAACAATGCGTGTTTCACTGCTGGAAGAGACACAGCCGATTCTATTTTTAACTTGAAAGATAATCTAATGAAATTTAAGCATTTACATAATGTGATTTTAAGCTAACCATTATTTAAATAATTGCTGATCAAGCACATATAATTTCAAAGAACAACAACAACAACAACAAAATCTTTCTGCATATGACAAAATGTCCATTAATAGAATAATCTAAATTTAATTGGACAGATTGTCCATAATTTTTTCCAAGAGTACTGGTTCAATCAATAAAACTGACACTCATCTTAAAGTTTTCTATGCATGTCACACTTGCAGCTGTACCCAACATTAAGCAAAAAAATCAACTATTTCATCATTAAAGCAGTACACGTAATAAAAATATACCTGAATGCAGAGTACCTGGTAAGATTTGAGCTGTCTTCAATGTTCCATTGGTTTGTGTTGATTTTAGGGCCAGTCTAACATTCAGCATGCCAGCAACAATGAATAAGCCTAATGCATTACGTAAGTGTAAGCTGATTAAATCCTTGATCCTGAAGCCACCTCTTTTTTCCCCCTCCCCCTCTGATTTAAAACTTAGTACAATTGAAAATCTTAGTTTTAAACACTTCCAAAACCTAATTTGCACCATTTTTAGCATAAAACCCACTATAATTTTACATTACTATAATGCATTCAAGTTTTAGTCTTTCTTCTATTTTAATAAACCTGGTGTTTAATACACTTTATTTCCTAAACCTGGTAAAAGTCCTTTTTAAAGTGATCAGGTCCCTAACAAATTTTAATTTTGTGGCCAACTTTTGGGATTAAAAAAAAAAAAAAGAAGAAAAAAAGAAAAAGAAATGTCCTGAATGGAATGAAGATAGAAGAGTTATACAAGTTAACAAGTCTGAGCTTTACCCATAAAAACTCACAGCAAATTCAATTCATTACAGAGCCAGGCTATCATAAAGCTTAGCCCTGCCAAGAAGTGAGATTGTAAGGCATTCTGCACATGCAGTCCTCATTTCCAAATATATAGTATCTCAAATGTAGTATATGAGCTATAGCCCACATGGAGGAGTCGATCAGGGGAGGTCATGAAAGAGTTATGTTCCCCCAGCACTTTACAGCACCATGATCTCACTACATTGTCAATACGACAATGGCAGCAGGATAAAGGGATCCATGCAGCAGAGGATGTCAGCCAGTGTTCTCTACAGAAAAGGAACGTAGAAAGCAATACATGATTAACTGTTTTGAATAGGGAAAAAAATTCCTTCCCCTAGGTCCACATGCCGTACACAAAACAAGCTGCAAAGAGCTGCAAACTGACTGAACAACTCTGTTGCTACATGGGAGTGTGTGTGAATTTTAGATGTTAATTATCAGGCAATATACAAGCACAGAATTGTTGAATCTGCACCATTATTTTTAACATTTTAGTTCATTTTCTATTTAAGACTTTTCAGCTTGAAAAAAACTGACTGGTTTGCTTTTAAACTTTAAGTATTATTTTACTCTGAGAAAGAAACATATGCACATCTGTAAAGTGACAGTGCTTCACCAAGACAATGTAACTATGAAATGGTGAGTTCAAATGTTTTAATTGAAATTTGAAAATGTTTAAAAATAGCTAACCATAGCTAGAGTGTCTTGGTAAAGGCAATAGAGTGGTCCTGAGCACACAAGAACAGACTATGCTTTGCAGAATCTTCATTAGTGTTGAGCATGAGACAAGAGAGAAGAAAGTAAGGAGAGTTTCATCTCAGGAGTAGAAGGCTTTTCAGCCATTGTAATTTTGAAAGAGATATACTATGTTTTATGTGTAAAAGAGGAAATGTTCAAGCCAGGAGTCACAGGTTGCCTCTGGTATGTAATTTGTATTTTAAATTAGAAACCTAGTAATATATTAGTTAAAAAAAATCTCCATGTGTAGAAATGAATCGAGTGCATAAAAACAGTATAAAATGATGGCTCTGAACAGTGTGCAAGCTCTTCTACTAGCATCTGAAAACATCTCAATCCATACATACATCCTCATGTTTCAACATATAAGGGTATGTCATGAAGCAGTACCAGTGAGATACATCAAAGAAAAGATATGTGGACAGGCAATACAAGTGTGAAAGAATAATGTCGGTTTTTTTTACTTCACACAGAATGAATAAAACAGATTAGAACATGAATTAATAAGACTCTGGGACTTCTCACATCACATAATTTCTTTCTAGACAGAGAATTCAGAGTAGTTGATGAAAAAGACACATTGTCCCACTCACTTTCTAACCAAATCAAAGCAAAACTAAAATCAATGTATTCTTCCCTAGTTCCCATCATAACACACCTTGAGAAGTAGTAATTTTTAAAGCACAAAGTATTTGAGTAGTGTTGATCCAAACCTTTAGGATTTCTTACATACCCCATTCTCTGCTCGTTTCTCCACAGGTATATTTATGCCATTTCTTTGATTTTGGGCTTGACGTGCACCTAAAAGTAAAGCATCAATCTTAGTGTGAAGTTCAGTTTCCAACACAAGTCTGTTCTCAAATGTTCTGAGAATTCTGTTCAAGAATTTGTATCAAACTTTTACCTGTGAATTTTTATTCTGCTAGTTCCAACTCTTTCTTACTAAAGTTACTTTTTGAAAGCAGTGAATCAGCAGAAATAAAGCTTTTACTTCACAGAATTCCTCAGTTAAAAGTACAGACACACAGTTCTGTTTTCATGACTTCTCTTTAGGCAAAGATGTCATGAAGGGCAATGTACTCAAGTTTTATATTTCGTGTCCATGAGAAGCAGTAGCTTCAACTGAACACATTATAAATCAATATAGAAGAGGAAGCTTTTATAATTGCTAACTTATAAACAACTTTAATCTAGAAATTTATCAATATCCCAATGATGAATCGAAAAGCCTTGCATACATGGTTCCAAAGCAATGCTTTCCTTGTACATTGAAATTCTTCAGCTTTAAGTGTATCTTAAATTTCTTGAAATACTTTATATTTGTATTGCCCAAAGGATAACAGACTATTTTACAAACTACCTAATTAATACAAAACTCCCTCAAAAAATTTTCCGTCTGCTACTTCTGCATTCAAACCAAGCAGGAACCACTTAAAAATAAGAGAAGAAGCCCCAGCTGAAAGCAGTAAGTACTCAGCAAAGACTTGAGATCCTGTTGTTAAAAGTAGTCAGATTAGTTAAATGAGTCAGGATAATCTGGGCGTGCAAACACACCTCACCGAGACACCTTTCCTGTCCTTCAGACACTCTGACAGCCATAAAGTCCACAATACATAGTCTCAAAACTCTTCTCATAGAGTAAAACTAAAATACTTTTATTTTTTTATTCCAGTCTTTTAAGAAAGTCCACTTCATAGGGCTGTTTCATATAAACACTGTTTCATATAAACACTTCTATGGAACCAAGCAGACCAGCAATTTTTCAAGATGCAAATCATCACGACTATTAAATATACGTACATGAAGTACAGAGAAAGCAAAGGCATTGAAACCTCTGCCAGTGATGTCTGAAATAAGATTAAAGTTATTAAAGGAGGCAGAGAAGTTTACCAAGTCTCTCTCAGTGCAACTGAAAGAACAGGAGCTCAAGAAGAACCATTCTACCCTCTCAAAAGGTAGGGACTTTCTCTAAATAAGAAAAAACTACATCAAGTCTCTAATATCCACCAACTTTTTGGATCCAAATTAAGCAGAATACAAACAGATCTTGCTATTACTCAGACTGGTAGAAATTATTCTAAAGAAGAGAACTGGAGAACAAGAATAAAGGTGCCACCGAGGAAGGTTCAAAATGGCTTTGATACAAGGAAGTTGTATTACATATAACCATTGAAGTTCACTGAACGAACTGAAAACCAAACTCACTTCAGAAATCTTTTCAATCTGTTTCAGTAACAACACTACAGGATAATGTACTTACTTTGTTCATTGCTTTCAGCTGGTGACTCTTCATGACGAAGAAAAAATTTCACCTCTTCCCTGCGGGGCCCCCACTTCTGTAGGTGGTCATACATCATGTGATCAAAGGGGATGGGGCGCTCTAGAAGTACAAGACCAAAAAAACCTCATCACAACTCCTTAAAATCAAGCAGGGTTATACAGAACTCTTATTAATGATCAGAATGTCCTTTTTGGTAGCAATTCTATCTATCCAATGCATTTTATCTTACATGAAGTCTAAGAAACAGGCACCAACAGACATTGGATGTGTGGTATTAAAAGCTGGCCTGTTACTGTAACATAGCTCACTGCTCCACAGCACCACAGAACCAGCTTGCAAAACCAAATCAGTGTTTAGGAACTTTAATTTAGGAAATAGCAGCTTTGCTCCCCATCACCACCAGATGGGCAATTTGTTCTATTATGAAAATGATTCATTCAGTTTGAGCCTCTGGGTTTCCATGCAGAATAAAAGCCTTATCATTATATTCACATTTCATCTCCTAAGAACTTGAGCAGGTACTCCCACTCTAACACACTTTGCTAGACACTAACTTCCAGTATATGTGGAATTACTGGCAACTCTTTGACCAAATGAAGACTAAGTTTATGCAAGAGTCTCTTTGCTTTTCCCTAAGAAAACCGATGACATTCGTACAGAGTAATTATTTCTTCTAAATTATCAAATATAGTGTTAGTAAGAGGCTTCACACTATATATTTAGTATTTCAAAATGAAAATACGTGTTAGAAAACAAGATTTTCACTGCTTCCATAATTACGCTGGCACTTATTACCAGATGTTTTTATTAAGATAATAAAATCCCCATTTTAAGATCTAATACTAGCTAAAGTACCAAAATACATCTTCTAACCAGAATAAAATTATATTATATTATACACTACACTTTGTAGTTAAAGGCAAAACGCTTTTGGCTTCCAAAATCCAAACCACACTATCTCCTATTGGGAAAAGCACCACTAACAATTTGTTATCCATTTCACACTTCACCCATTTGACATGAGAAGACAGAATGATTTAAAGACACAAGAGAAATCTTGGGGAAGGCTTGGGAAAATCGCAAATATACCTTTATGTAATGATATTTACGTAAATTTATATCAATTATGAACTACATAGATGTACACATCTTGACATTCTTGGGATACTTAACTGCAATACTTAAAAACCAGTACATCTTTATCAATTGTTTCACAGTGCATTTAATATAATAAACAGTTTTGTCAAAATATGTCATGTCAAATAGGTGTATGATGAACACAATTTAGCCACAGTTAGATCCAGCAGCTTTCAGTGGGGAAGGGTCATTTAAACCAAAGTTAATCATATTCATCATGTGACTGGTTACTTATCTTTCTAAAAAAACAAAACAAAACCAAAAACTCCCTCCCACAAAAAATCCAATTACTCGAAACCAAAACACAATAATTGCATTTAAGAAATATATGATTTTCAGAAATAGATGATTTTCTTAACTTCTTCCTGTTCCTCACTCAAGTGATGTCCTAGAAACATTGTCAATAATGTTTAAGCACAGAAGAATAAGGTCAGTGGCTTACTACTACTCAGTTCTTGAAAAGGAATTTTAAAAACATGATTTTCAGGTTTTTCAACTCCTAAAGTAAAGTAAGGTTTCAAGCACTTTGAAGCATATCCACTAAAATTGCAGCATGAGTCTTCTAAAGATCACTGAATGTAAAAGTATTTAAGTGGTTTAGTTCAGAGACTTTAGGACACAAGATAGGGATCTTAAGGAATTTCTTCCAAACAGTAAAATTGGTAGGCAAACCCAGCTAGAACAGGGCCGGGCTAATTCTGGAATGGCAAGGAGTAGCTCCAGCTTCACTCCTGGTTGAGCTGGTCTCCCATCAAAAGTAAGGCCCTGATCCCAGGAGCCAGTCAAAGTAAGAGGTGTCATTTACATAATGCACCTTCAATAATTAAGACTAATATTTTTCAGACATGACAGTGGAAAGAAATGGCAAAGACATTTTCTACTCATTTAGCAGTCCTTTCACAAAACCAGTTTGGGATGTTATCCTAAAGTAGATAGAAAACAGGTTAAAGCAGTAACATCCTCATCAACACCACTGAAACAAAGAAAAGAATGATGGAGCAGCACTAATCATTCTGTGCAACCTGGCTACATGAAACAAATTCAGGAAACAAAGAGGAAGAAGAAATGGACATTAACACTTAACACAAGACATGATGGGAATTGAAATCCCATTCCTGCCTTCTGTTTAAATCTTTTAAATCTGTAAGAATTGCAAGAAGAAAGCAGGATATTATATTTGTAGTATAATAGTATAAAGAGATATTTTCTGAAAATCTCTGTTCTTTAAGAACCAAAATCAAATGAAAACAGAGAAATGCTACAGTTAATTTCAGAAATATTTGTCAGCAACTGTTTTCTCAAAACTACTTCAAACTTTAGTTTTAATTTTTTTAGAAGTTTAAATAGGAGAGAGCATTCTGAGAGTGTGAAGAAAAGGTTAAATAGGAGAATGTGTGTAGAGTAACAGTAAAAAGGCTGGATCCCTATACTTTAACAACACATCAGACAATCTAGAGAACACTTGTTTTCATTAATAACAAAGCAGAAAACCATGAGAAATGCATACATCCATACTTACCTGAAAAAACTGCCTTCGATTTTAAGTTGGATCAAGATTCCAAAATATTTTTGAGAAATGATCTGTACTCCTTTCCTTTTAGGTAAAAGTTTTGATGATGGGCTAGTTTTAAGCATTCCAAAACTAAACACCCTGTAAATCTGAAACACAGATACTGCACCAATGTTTCAGAAAAGAGTTGCAAAATTCTTCTGGCGGAGCTACAAATCCACTACTTAAAAGTAAGTCCCACTCTTCAAAACTTTGTTTTTATCCTGACTTCAAGGATCCTGCTATGTGTAATAAACACATTTATGCCTCCTCTACATGAAACCAGAATAAAAGGTAATGGATTATATCCATAGGGGAGTTTGCTGTGAGAACTGGAATGAGTCTTTCCCTGCTCAAGTTTGCAGAGTACACTCAGAGCAAGTAACTATTTCTTTCACACTCTCTTGCCTCCTATGTTACCATCACACTGAGGAATACCAGTTGCGACCAATTGCTGAAGGGCATTCCAGGTGTAAATGAATTGAGTAATTCAGTACTGGGTGGAATTAAGGGTTGAAATCAATTATCTCTTGAAACACACTTCAAGTTCCTAGCATCACACCTGTCTGACCCTCCTTACCGACTGCTATTTGCAATAACAGTGGAATGAGGAAGAACATTCTGGTTTTGTCTCCTGTTACGCCATGAGAAATCCTCGCAAAAAGAGGAAGCTATGAACTGACAAAGTACAAGGTGGTACAAAGTATACTGATTTATCAGGCACAAATGCTATTGACTTTTTCAACTACTATTCATCTCTAGAAACTGGAACAGAGAGGGAAGAGAGAATGAAATACCAAAATCAAATGTGAATAAACGAAATACTTAGGCCATGCAGCTGTGAGAAGAATCAGTTTCTTGACTCTAATGCAAACAACATCTAAACTATTTTACAACTCCTGTGAAGCCCTCAACCATTTCTTTGTCACGCAAAAGCAAAGAGATAAAAGCTACAATAATAAATAAACCAATATGCTATCCAACAAGTAAGCTATTGTAATCTTCCTCTGCACTGTAGAAATCTTACATAATTTTTGGATTTTAGTAACATTGTTCTTCCAGAAAAATGGTCTCTCATCTTCTAAAAGTAAAATGAAGCGTTTATCATCTACTTGTATATACACATTCAAATATTAAAAGAGACAGTGTTTTGTTAGAGCAATACAGTTTAGAAAGGCTTTTGGGCATGCAAACTGGTATTTGTACCTGATAATAAGATTACAGTCCACAAACCCCAATGCTTTGAATTTGAATAGACATGTATTATTCAGCTGGGCTAAGTAAAAGAAACTGTGGCTACCTGTAGAGCAGAGGAGTTAAGCACACTCACAAGAGGCCAGGTAAACTCTCTTATGGAGAGAGGTGTAATTTGTCATCTGTGCCACATGGAGATACTGCCAGGAAAACAGACCACGTATGGTGTGTGACTAAATCTAATGTGTTTTTTCAGCCCATGATTTGCTATATTAACTTTTGTTTTGAATTTTATTTTCTAAAATGTCCTCGGAGAGAACACTTGAGGATAAGGGTGAGGGATCAGAGACAGTGTAATAGAAGAGATAAAATATGCTTTTCCACTGGCACAACATGCAGCAGTTTTACTGCAAATTGCCTCACACTTCCCACTCAGAACCATAGTTTAAAGTTTGTTGTTGTAACTGTCGCATTTAACTGTTCAGACTCTTGTTTTCTATATCAGATCTCTGCTCCAGGCAAAATTATATTTAAAAACTTCAGTGGAAAGAGTTCAATTTAGCTCTCAGAAGAAGTAGAAGAAAAAATTATCATAGATATACCCAGGTCTTTCCACTGAGAAATCTATGTACCCTAGACTTTGGGTCAAGAAGCTGAGGTCACAGATTTTGTAACAGTATCATACATTTAAGACCAATGAAATAAACGTTTTTGCTGACATTCCTGTCAGAGAGCCTTAAAACCAGTGTGCAGGGTGCAGCATATCTTTCTTGCTGACACTACAGGCCTGTCTGAAAGACCCAGAAACATAAGCGAGTGGGGGTTTTTTCTTTCACTCTCTCCAGTATTTTCTGTTCTACACTTTCAGTGGAGTAGATCTATACAGTTATCACTTTGGGAATTTAGCAAGTAAAGCTACCTTTGTGAAAGCAATTCCATGTGAGTTTTAGTAGAAACTTGGAGCTAACAACAGGTAGAAGCTTTGAGAAGACCCCTGCTCCTACACCTAAGTGTCTATTTAGAGCTCCACTTCAGAAAACTGCTAAGGTTTTAGCTTTTAGCAGGGCTCCAGCTTTCAAAATTAACAGAAAACAACCAGCTGAAATCATTAATCTCCTTGTTCTATTCACAGAAATATCCAGATCTCCACTGACTTTAATGGGATCAAAGAAAGATAATTCTCAGGGTAGATACCCAAAATTTAATCTTAGTCCCTTCATTGCAACTTCATGGATAAATTCCATTTCCCACTTTATAGAAGCTTTTAGCTTTAGATATCTAACACTTTGAGAAATGGAGTATTACACCCAGAGATAAAATATTTTCTCAGTCTTAAAAGTTATCATAGAAAACCTGTGCTTCTAAGGTCCAAGGTTTTCAAGGTTTAAGTGGTCCAGGAAGATGCAGTGGATCACTTTTCCAGTTTCCAGTCACCTGTGAAGCTAGCTGGCAACATTCTTTCCTACATTTTTTAAGAAGTACACCTTCAAAGTATTGTGAAAGCAGAAGAATAAATAAAACCATGTAAGTTACTCTTTCACAGACAAGCAATTGGAAAATATTAGGAATATCTGAGTGTCATTAAAGTATGCAGATCCATTTTAGAAATCTGTGATGCACTTGGCATCATAGACTCCATAATTCAAATTTCCAATTTGAAAAAGTTTTAACCCTTCTTCAATTTCTATCCTTAAAGACAAGTTTTCTAACTAAGTGTATACTGAATTTATATTTCTAGAATTGCAGGCATACAGTTCTTAACCCTTCCTCTGTTCACTCCTGCCTAAACTCTGAGTTTCCATGCAGGTGGAAAATAATTTCTTGAGGTACCTTTCCCTTTTACAAAGTCTTAGAATAGTTTAGAAAAAGATGAGGCATAGTTTTCCTAGGAGGAAAATATTCTGGACTGACAATATGTAAAAGTTCCAAAGGCATCTGAATAATGCCTGTTGTGTCTGTCTGGCAAAAAGGCCCCAATCAAAATAAAACACCTCTATAAAAAATTTAAGAATTCAGCATCATGTTATGACCTCATCAGTCTTTATACAGAACAAATTACATTAAACAGGGGTCACTTTAATAACTAAGAGATAAAAATGGGGGATTGGAACTACATGACCTGTAAGGTCCCTCCCAACCCAAACCATTCCATAGTCCTATTCTGCGATTCTATGAACATGTCTGTTATCCCCACCTATCCACCAATTCTACTTACATTCATACATTGATAGACTACAACCTGGAGGTTTGTACTACATGCAATTGCAAGAATCTATTTAAAAACAGAATCCATCATGCACTGATTTTGACACATTCCTGAAAAAACTGCCTTCCTTATTATCCTGTGAAATAGTAATTGCAACACAAAAAGGATATGTACACTACTACCTGCCCCAAGAGAGGCTGTCAAATCTTTGAGAGGAAATGTTCAAGAGGAGGCTAGAGATACTATGTCCCATTCTGGTATAATGCTGTCTGCAGAGCATCTGCTATTCATGATGCAGAAGGAAAAAAAATAAAATCTACATACTCTTTCTTAAATTTCAGCCTGTGTTCACATGCTAACAGTGAGGAAATAGGACTGGAAACAACGCAGGTCATGATTTGCACCCACTGACTGCAAAAAAAAATCATAATGATATTTCCTATTATCATTTAAATACCCTCCACCCTATCAGAAAAACAAAAACAGAACACTAACAGACCTTACACACGTATTTTATCAAATGCTTCATGCTGAGGAAGAAAACAAAAAAGAAAATAGCCAAGAACTACATTCCTCTACAGTTATTTGAATTAGCATCCTTTGTGCCAAAGTCTACTAGAAGGAAAAAAAACCAGAGTACAATATGTAATTGAAATAATTAGTATTGAGAAGTCACTTTTTTTATATAATTGGTGCACATATTAAAATCCATTTCCAGAGAACATTTTACTTACCGTTTCCACGCCATACTTCAGCCAGATGGCAGCTCCCTTCTCCAGGCTCTTTGCAGAACTCCACTACATCGCGACAGGTTGTTTCTGGTGTAATTGGAACTTCTGTCAGAATCTGTTCATTGTTGCTCAGAAACACAGTTAATATCATCTGAAAGAAAGAAAAAGAGAAGTAGCAGAATATTAAAAAAAGAGAGACAAAATAAGATGATGCATAATTTTTTCCCCCTCTGTAAACAGAAATGTATGCCGAGGATTGGTGACCACATTCCAAAGTAGCTTTCAGTGTCCTGTAACTTTGACAAATATTTAGTCCTTCGTGTTAATTTTTTGACAGTACACTGAATCGACATTTTTTTTTATAAAATCTTGAGTTGAAATGCTTTAGTTCTGTCTGAAAATAAGGTTGGGAGGAAAGGAACAAGTTTCAGCTGTGTTAGATGCTTGAAGTCATAGCATTTAAATGTTGAAAATAAACACACACTTTGGCAAAGTAACCAGAAGCTTCAGGGTGTACTCAAAAACAAATATTCCTAAAATGCACTAAATACTCTGAAAGACACCTGACCCTAAGCTCCTGCTCTCTACACCTTAATTTCCATCTGTAGTCACAACACTGTTCTGTGAAGTCATGGGGATGGAAAAGAGAGAATATCATGTTTTAGAAGGCAAAAAATACCGTAACAGTAAGTGTCCCTAAAGAACATGATAAAATTAGTAACTTTGCCTGCAATGAATGTTCTTCCAGATCTTTCCCATAAATAAAACGTGGCGTCACATACTGAACCTAATTAGAGCTCTTCATTAAATGAGCACTCTCCAGGTAAATAAAAGTTGTGCTTCAATTTGCATAGGCAATTCTTAAAAACATTCATAATACTTTTATCTGTGGGACACATACATCAGCCAGACTGGAGACTGACATTAATAACAGTGAGATACTGAGTGAGAGCAGTACTTTAGAAATAGATACAGGACAAATTCCAAGAAAGCCCAGGCTTCAAGCTCTCAGTCTCATCAGTCCTCCAGGCTATTTCAGTCCAGGTTTCTACTC
The DNA here is from genome assembly GCA_034509425.1 of Eopsaltria australis. Classification (NCBI taxonomy): domain Eukaryota; kingdom Metazoa; phylum Chordata; class Aves; order Passeriformes; family Petroicidae; genus Eopsaltria; species Eopsaltria australis. The sequence goes on along the minus strand of JAVTVJ010000012.1, from coordinate 3,306,694 downwards.
TCCCTCAGCCTGCCAAGTTTGCATGCTGTGTCCTGAAGTTTTCAAGTACCTACACTTCAACACAAGAAGCAGTCAACCAGAACTGAAAATATACCAGAATTCACCCCCAAGTTTTTCCAACAGCAGCACAAAGGAAGCCATGGTAAAAGCTATAATACAAGCTGGAGGAAGCTACAGGATGCAGCCAACAGATAATAATGAAAGTACCTGTTACCACCTGCTGTAAACAGCTCAAAATATTATTGCTCCCCCAACAGAAGAATCAGACAGTCTCAATTTTCAGTGGCTGTGGTTATATAACAAGTATCTGATGGAGAATCTACAAGTGGAATTCGACCTCATATTTAAGAAGAAAGAGTCAAATACATGAACGCAAACCAACAGGCTTAGAGGAAACCTTAAGAGGTCATCTAATGCAGTCTCTTGGCCTCAGGCAGGATAAACTATACCTGCATTATTCTGCAGAGATGCTTGTCTAACCTGTTCTGAAAAGTCTTTCAGGATGGAAATTCCACCACTTCCCTAAGCCATCCATCCCAGAAATCCAGGATTCCTGTTGCAAGAGAAAGTTTTTTGAAGTGTAGTTAAAGTTTTCCTTACCACCATTTAAACCCCCTAGTTCTTCTAGCCACGGGGGTAATGGAAAACACTTTTTTTCCTCTTTTCTTTTTCCCTCTGCAATTAAATTTAAAGAACATGCAATATGTAGGTAAATTAAGTAACTTAAATTAAACAACACCAGTTTAACAAAGTTATTAGTGCTGGTATTCCAGACGGTTTCCCCATAACACTTGCTAACAATTTCAAAATAAAACCCAAGCTTCTGAAACTTCTTGAGAACACCGAGAGACTCTGGGTTTACTGTCTTATAATCATTTGTGGGAAAGACCTGTTTTCTTGGTATGAAAGGAAATACAGAATGTCTTATCATGTGATTTCACAGGGTTTCCAGGTTTTGATTTCCTTATTGCTGCAAAAGTAACACTGATCCAGAAAACTTGTTTCATGTCTTCAAGATTATAAATCTGCTTCTGCAGACAGACTGAAAGAGGAAGAAAAGCCTTGTAGGTGTGAGTTATCCTATTTATCTCAGTCACTTCTCCATAAATTCCGATCTCAAGCACTACATGAACTCACAGTCCCCTTGGCAACACCAGGACAAAGTTTGCTGTACCTCAATCACACCACTTGACTCCCTCAGCTCAGAGGGCATCAGTGTTGTCTTCTGCAAAGCTGGGTGTCACAGTTTCAGCCTAGGGAAAGGAATCTCACCAATGAGGAAGCAAGGTGCTGCAGCCAACTATGGGCGTAACACTTCTCAAGCAAACTTGATTAAGTAAGTATTTATTTTGAACAGGTTGTCTGAGTAATGCTAAATAAACTGAAATGCTGTGCTGCAAAACAAATATCCTGAAACATACACAGGAAGGCTCGAAATATTGAACATTAATAATACATTGCGATATTAATTAGATTTTCAAGTCAGTGTCATACTTGTCCCTGTTTGTGGTGGGAATGGGTAAGAATCAGAGGTGTTACATAGTGATAAAATACAAATAAACATTGATGGAGCCTGGAAACTTGCTGCTGAAGAACACAAGTGAAGCATACATGTGAAATATCCAAGCATACTTATTGAAGTAAACCAGTTACCTGAAAAAAACATTCTTAGCCGAAGATTAGGACACGAAAGAACTGAAAAATTCTTTGATTTCTCATTTTAAATTGATTTCTAAATAGGAGCAGCTGAATAGAACCCATCTTGTAAAATTATGATCATAACCATTGTAGCATTTCTTTGATCATCTCTCAATTTACAGTTTTTAATATGTGAACACAATGTCACACAACAGGATCAACCTAACACTCGTGAGCAAATCACCTCAGGGATTCTAAATTTTGTCTAATTTTCCACAATAAGCATCAAGCTCCAAACCTTACACTTCCTCCTTCTCACTACACACATGGTGGTGAGCTCCTCTAGGGTTCCTGCTACCAAACCATTGGTTTGATTCCAACTTTCATGAGTTCTCCTTTCTTTTCACTCTGGGTTTTTTTTAACCTTCATGCAAACTCTAGTGTATCCCATCACATTTCAGACCTTTTCCATACCAAATAAGCTACAGCAAACCTCCCAAGTTGGCTCCAAAACTACTGTCCTCTCATTTCTGAGCTGAGAGATGACCTCCTCCTAGGACAGACTTGGAATCCGTACTCTACTCAAATCTTCTCTGTCCAACAGATCTTTGTGTAAGAGCTGCATGTATTCCTCTCAGTATGATGTCTCCTCTTTATCCATTCCCTCTTCAAACCATACTTCCTGTATTATTTAAAGCACACATTTTATCATCCCTGCAGTTTCTCAAGGAGATGGAAACAGGGATAAATCTACAAGAACGTTTTCCTCGCTTATTATCTCGCCTCTTTCTACAGCTGAATAATGTTACCTACAAAAATATCAATAGGCATCGCTCACAAAGATGACAGTTTTATCTACCTAGACCTGATCTCCTGCTAAGGAAACTGAAATGTTGGCAATCTTCAGATGACTCCTATGAATGCCTAGCTGTCAATTCAAGCTCCACAAGGCTGTAACACAGTCCTTAGCCATGTTTCTCCAATGATTTTCTAGATTTCATTAATCATAACACATAGGTAGGTACCTGTCACCCTGAGTTGCAGTATAGACATCTTTGACAAATACCATTTTCTCAGTCTTCTGTCTCAGATCTATCTCTACTTTCTCTGTACCATATGTAAAACAGAGAAAGCTGTTTTTTTCATAAAGTGGTCCACCTAATGCTCTCAGTTTGCAAACTTGCAGAAAACGTTTTCCAGCTTTTTACTGGTGTGTCTTTTTCACTCATGACAACTACCACATTAAAAAAAAAAAAAAAAAAAAAATCACCCTTCATGCCTACAGCCTTGACCTAGTTGCCTTTCTGTGTCAGTCCTGATAAGCACAATTTATTTGTTTTCACTTCCCCATTGGGAAGTGTACTCTTCTTTCTTATCACTCTCAAGAAATGTATGTCAAATTGGCCCTTTACACCTGTTTGTACTCTCCATGTGCTTAACATTAACAGGTGGTTTTATGGTTTCTTCAGTGTACTCCACCATGCCTTATATGCACCTGCAAAGCAACCTCTTTATTTTCCTTGGAGATCCTCCTTTGCTGTTCTGGCTAAAGAAACACATCAGACACAAGTCTAGGTCATTGATATGCTGGAAAGTGCTGCCAATGAGGTGATGAATTCCTTAGATTCCTGTAACCATTCAGTTCATCTCTTTCTTCATCCCTAACCAACATTTCAAGAGCCGCGCAGCAGAGATGCATTCAACTTGTCAACTATGGCAGGGATCCCACTAGTCACAACTAAATGCCTTACACACAACTCTACAGAAACAAATCATCTTCCAAATGAGTCTGGTGGCCTTTGTTCTAAATGAGCTTGGTCAGGCTGCCCCAGAATCCACCTTGACCTCACTACTTGTGTTATGCTACTTCAGTTACACTCCCCTAGTACAGTGTGCGATTACTTATGACTGGAATAAAACTAGATCACCTCCACAAAAACAGCTGATGTAGCATGTTGATTTTTAGTTAAGATATGGTCTAGAAAGTCAAAATTCCAACTGCTGAACAAAGTCTTTGCCTCACCATTTTTCTATAGTCCTACTGAAAAAGCCCAACATTTCTTTCATCTTCAGCTAGTGAATTTAAAAGGTATGCAGTTAAGTAAACCCTCTTTAACAATTTTTGTGAAGACAAGAACTACATCTCATTCAACTGTTACCTCTTGCTACCAAGACCTGAAACACTGCAGCTTGAGAAGAAATAAATTGTACACCCACACCTCCATTGCCTTTTGCCCAAGCTAATTTACTAAGTCAGGCACCTGCTAATATTTATTGTAAAAACAATAACAAAGCCCATATAAGTAGGCATTTCCTGACACTCTACTCCCAACAAATTGAGTTATTTAAGGTATCAGAAAGGAACCAGACAAGTACTATTTCAGGACATGCTGAAACATTAGAACTGAAAACAAGTATAAGATTATTTTCTTCCAGTTAAATTGATGTATCCAACTAGAAAAAAGGACTAAACCCCATGTTTCCAGTTAAAATCAGAGTTCTTGCAAAAACTGATCTGAGGATCTCCCAAGAATTTTAACTACTTTTGTCCTTGACTTCGCTAACTTGGGAGTTGCAGGAATTTGCTATATTCAAGGCACTACAACAATGAAGTTTTACCTGTAAATTCCAAACCCATATCTTACTGAAATGTCATAGTCCCATCAATCAAATATGAACTTTGAATAAGACTAAGGATTAGCTACTAGAAAAATTATACAATGAGATGCAAGCAAAATGTGAAAACATAAAAACTCATCCCTTTGGTGATGAGATATATTAATATGCACAACTTTGCACGTAGAATGGTCAGAAAAAAAGTTACAAGTTGTGAATTACCTCATGTAAGTTTGCTTGCCTGGCATTCATGCTATTATATAAAACTTGCATCAGCTACAGCTGTAGAAATTGTAGTTGTACATTTCAAGCATTAAACCTGAGTTTTAACTTGTGTTGCAGTATGAACACAGCCCCTTTTTATGATTACATACTTAAGTAGGTACAACTTTGAGCAATTGCATTTTAAAAAAAACAGAACTGTTTGAATTAAAGCCATCTAAAGATACTTTCTTGACTCAAGTCACAAGAATTTCTTTATACTATTGAGATTTCAGAAGAAACAAATCCTAAATAAATCTCTGATGCTATTATGTGCAAACCCCAGAAAAACAGCAGTAAGATCAAACAATTTCACTTCTCTGTATTAATAAGAAACATTTAAAAGCCATCTAATCAACAAGTTATTTTTCCAATAATTATTTACGTTCAAAATGAAGCTCTTATTTTTAAAAATAAATCTGCTGAAGAATTTCTTGTAGTAGGCTTATGAGTCTTATTTCAAATTGAAGCATCAGGACATACAGCAAATTTATTATCAATTACTGTGGTTTTCACCAGGAGATTTCTTTCCTCTAACACCATCTTGTTTCCCTTCTCCTTATATGGGGTGAGAAATTACTACAATCAATTCCCGTACTTCTAAACAGCTTTCCTCACATCCTACTCACATTCAAGCTGTATAAACTTTGAGTTCAGGACAAAAATTAAAGCCCAGTCATGCTTTTGACTGTATTAGTAAAATTCACAAGGGCAGTGCAACCAACAGACTTCAGTTTGCACAGAATACAAATATTAGCAAAATTTTCTGACAAAATGTAGACTTGTGAAGCCAAGAGTTTCTTACTATACTTTCAAATTTGAAACCAACTGCCTCCATATGGCCTGCAAAAGAATCCACAAAACTGGGACTAAATCTCAGACACTAAAAATGGTATGTATTCAGCTATAGGCTACTAATGAACATTAAAACCCTAAATTTTACTATTGGTAAACTCAAGCATTCATGAGGTTACTCAAAAATATGAACAAGGTCATATTATTTACGGTCAACACTTTTGATTTTGATAAAATCTGAAAATTTCATGTTGCCTAAATGCACTTCAATAGACTTATCCCACAAAAGCGCTTTTTTTTTTTTTTTTTTTTTTGCATCAGCTCATGTGCTAGTTACATTAACTTGCTATTTTGCAATCACTGAAAAAAAACAAACTGATCCACCTTGAGATCCACCTTCCCCATGGTCTGCACTAGACAACCTGCCCACAGAAAACACAACCAGGTACTCCTCAGACAGTAGTTGTCCATAAAATTACTTCTCTTGCTGAAGCACAGAAAAAATTTTAACTAAGTATTTAATCCCTCTTACAGAAATGCAGAAATATAGATTTAAAAGAAAATCTTATAAAAATGTAGGGAAACCTTGATTAGGGTCTACAAGTTGTGAAGGCTTGAAGAACTGACAGAACCAGAGATTTCCTCTCAGGACTTCCAGGATTGTTGCCTTTGTCCCCCTTCACAAGCTGTCATTTGCGACAGCAGGTGTTAACAGGACTCAAGCTATTTCAAAAACCTACATCTACCTGAGATTTATTTGCTGAGGGGATACTTAAGACACTTTATTTTCTTTGACAGAAAAAGAGCTACAGCATCACTGCAGATCTGGACTCTGAAGCCCCTTACTCCTGCAGTGGCAGGCTTTCTGTAGGGCAGGGAAATAAGCCAAAAATTTTGCTAAAGGAAGGAGACAGTAACTATCATCAGCAAGACAGATCCGCAAACCATTAAATGAAAGGTACGCAGCATTTAACTGAAAGACTTCCAGAGCTCTAGGAAAACAACACCAACTAAGAGTTCATTTGTGTAAACAACAAAAACAACCCACAGACTACAGGCTGTGAGAAGCAAGATATCAATAAGGCTAAAAAAACAACCGACCTAACAAATGTTAAGTTTCTATCATCTGCCTAGGACAGAAGAGTGACATCATTTAGAGATTATAATCCTATATCAGATTTTAGACTACATTTTGCTATATTAGACATCAGAGTCAATCCCTGGGAGTGAACCACTGCCAGATATCCAGACATTATCTTTAGGGAATCTGTTTGTTATTTTTCAAAACATTGAAATGCCTTCTTTTAGATTCAGACAGTTCTGCTAAAATCAAGCAGGAGCTGAGATTTAGATAAAATTTAAAAGGTGGGCAGTAAACTTGTGGCTACAGCAGGGAAAAATGAGTATAGCTTAAAAGGGACAAACTAAGAAAAACAAAGAGATTGCATTACATATAAAACTGCTGTTTTAGAAGAATATCTGTCCAAGTGCAATATTTATCATCATCACCTAAAGCAACACAGCCTGAAGTTAGAGAAATCTGTAAAACATACCTCTTGTGATGTTTTCTAGTGGAAAATATAATTTGGCACTTGCTACAGAATGAGTTCAACATCCCTGCATCATATTATCTGTTGGCTTGATTCCTAAATTGCTACATCTGGAGAAACAGCAAGAGATCTTGTTGTTGCTCCTTGACGCAAATAATTCTACCAAAGGACTGTCAAGACACCCATTACCACATAAGAGACTTTGGAACACAGGGATAATTCCAGGTACACTGACAAGTTCTTGCTGAGCACATTTCTCCATCAGGCAACATAGATTAAAAATGGAGAGACTTTTATTCTTCCCAAAACAAGGCTCTGAAATTTTGCTTTCTTTCACTGTTTAAAAGACAGTGGACCATATGCTATCTTTCATGATATGCACAACTATTATTAAAAGGTGGAAGCTGGAGACTCTTCTTGAAAGACTTTCTGCTGTAATCAGTTGATGTTTACAATGTTCATGACGACTCAATACAGAAATTCTCACCTTGCACATTAGTATTATAAGATTTGGTATAGGATTATGGCAAATGGGTCTTACCATCTATCAACCAAGAGCAGAAGACTCATCTTCAAATCAAGAAGTTCTGAAGAAGTTCCAGAGTTTTTTTTATATCTTCTGGAATGGTTTTTTCTGTCAATCTTCAAATGACAAACCTCATCTTGTACTACCTGCCTAATTTCAATGAGATTTATCTAAAGCACCTTGAAACAAACCAATAAAATCAGCTGGCAAAATTTTGTGCTGATTAATTAAAAATTAAAAAAATTCTAATCTACTTAAGGAACTAGCAAATAGCCCAGCTATAATGAAGCATTTTAGTAGTTGTTTAGGCCTTTAAATATGAGAATTCCTTAAATAATGGATTCCCACCAAGCTGTCAGAAAACTGCAGCAGTTGCTGCATTTCCAAATGCACAAAACACTACTAATAAACAGGAAAGGTCAGAAGGTTGGAGGACAGCAAGACTCCAGATGAAAACAAAGCTGCACTGGTGATCTTTCCGTTTGTCCATAAACTCCACCAACTCTATTTAATAAAATATGAACATGATGCTCACAGTTCTACTGTTCTTAATATCGTCAGGTCAGGGTCCTCCAAACCAAATGGTTCAGACTTAAGTGAGGACCCCCAATACAAGGTCAGGTGTGGCCCCACAGCACACAGGGAAAAGGAGAGAGGAACAACTGTGGCACTACAACTGCATCTCAATGGACAACATCGCACATATAACTTAGCTCTAATGTTCAGAGGTCTACGTCTTTCATAACTGACAGGGTAACCAGTATGCCACACCTCAAACGCATCACCAGCTTCCTAAAACAGTCGTAAAATATAAACTGCCCATTCTATTTCATCAACTGATGAAATATGAATAACATGTTAAAAAATACTCTTAAATATTTTATTCTCCAAATCATTAAGGAAGACGTGCCTGAAGAACAACACAACTGTAGTGCTGTAAAATTCACAGTACACATGGGTGAACTGGCAATAAATTAAAATCAAAACTAAATTAATTCAAGATGACTCAGCTTCACAGATCCTTTTATTACATAATAATCTAAGCTTTCCAGACAGAAAAAAAAAATTGTATTCACTAAAAAGAAAAGTTTAAAAAAAACTAACCAGCCAAACTAAAGAACCACACACAAACTCAGACCAAAAAAACCCAGTCACAAACCTAAACCAGAAAAACCCATACACATACAAAACCCCCTGAACTCCAAACGTTACAAAAAAGGACACCTCCACCAAGACTTGAGAACCATTTGCCAGATAAAGACAAAAAATTTAGTATTTTACTTTTATTAGGTGGGGATATGGAGCAAAGCCCTAATCAAGTTTTTTTGCATGTTGGCATTAGCAACACTGCAATTTACTCGGAAAGAAAGCTCAGTCTGACAACATCAGGCAAAGCTGAAGAGCAGAGTTCAGTATGAAGATTTGAGTCAATTTTCCTGAAAGAAAACAATCTTCAAAATCCACAGGCAACAGAAGCGTCCCATTGAATTTGTATCACAGAACTGAATGTTCTCAAATTATTAAAAATATTTTGGCCAAGGTTAAGGACAGGGAGGTGCTGATGTTTCTACAGTCTTGTGTTCGACCTTGTCAACAGCTACAGCAAAGTCATCCAAAAATCCACTGAATTCCAGAAAAGCCTGACCTACCTACTGCATTGAAAAATCATCTCGTTGAAAAAGCATGGGATACAAAGACAGGCATTTGTATCCTTTCTTTTGCAAACAAAATATGAAAAAGCATCCCATCAAACAAAAAAAATTAAACCACAAACCAAAACAAAACCAACATGGTATTTTTATTAAAGATCATGTTTTTTGTCAAATAATAAAGGCAATTTGCAGCACCGAACATAATTTTATAATTTTACAACAAGGAATAACTTATACAAAATCTATAGACACACAACCATATATAGTGTTGCAAATGGAACCAGCACTATTCTTTCTTCTTTATTTTCAATAGTGTGAATGCAGAAAGTACTACCATAGCTTTCTTTCACTAAGCAGGAAGTATTAACAAAATACTGATTGTTTAGTGCATTGCTTTCAGGGAATACCAGCCATTCAAGTCTTGGATGTAAAGATATTATCTGGCTTGGTAAAAAAATAGTAAGTGAAAAGTGAATACATCCTTGGGGATTCAACAGGCAAGCCAGCTGAATTTTCCCTTCATCGGAATGGAATAACTCTTTTTAGCTTTAAGGTGGCAGATTTAAAAATTAAAAGGTATTGTTTTATACTCAGAAGTCCACTTTGGTTGAATCAAGAACTACTACTACTACTAACAATAAATCAAGCTATACAAGGTAAAAATTTTAAATTTCAGGCATTTTATATAAAAAAGAAACTCATATAAGGCAATAATCCCTGATCTTGAAGTAAAAATCTCACATACACACACACACTCTCTCTCTAATCCATTATAAAGATCCACTGTTCGGTTTTACAAAAAGAAATCCAAAATCACAAATAAACAAAAACCAATGTTATCCCACCTTCTTTTTTATAATTCTGTTCTTGGTCCACTGTTTAGAGTTAAGTCCAGTCTTTTTCGGTAGCCAGGATTTCCCTTTTGATGTTTTTACAATATTCTGAAGAACCACCCTTAAAATATTCTTCATGTGGACAGTTGTAAATAGCAGTGAATATAAAAATATTGTGTAAAGCTAAAACCTAATAACAGTTTCTGTGCAACAACTACAGTGAAAAACTACTTAAATGGAGTATTTTTGGTCTACTGGCACATGAATTCAGGCAGTAATGACAAGCACTGATAAGATGTTCCAAAGAAACAAGACAGGCCACAGTTGTGACAGGAACAAGATAGGCTAGATCAAGTTTCACCTAATTAGGCAAGGTTGCAGTAGGGGAGTTCTGCTATCCTTTCATTGTGCAATAGTAGTCTTTTTTGCTATTATAACAATGACAAACAGTAAGTATTTATCTCACATAAATTTACATATAAGGCTCTGACTGTCTCAAAAGACACAGAAGTGATTTTCCTGTTGAAGGGGGCAATGACAGGAGCAGAAATCCCAAGAGCAAATGATCCTAAGAATTGTCAAAACACACTTTCATGACACATTTTCTTAAATCAAAAAATGTTTTAAATGGTACAACCAGTTTAAAAACAACACCACCATATATTTATGCCTAAAAATACTATAGTATAAGCACTACTCCATTCTTGGCAAAGTCTGTCTTCTTGCTGGACATAATTCAAGCAGCAGAGAATATAAACTGTAAGCTATGTTTCTGACTGTCTCGTCATGTCAAGGGACAGCAAATGTTTATCATCCTTCATGTCAGCGCTACACAGGATTGGGCGTGGGGGACAGGCAGAGCAATGACACAACCGTGCATTTAGCCCTTACTCTTCAACTGCAGGAGCAAAGCACAACTCTCCAGCCTGATCCATTCCCTTCCTAGAGCAAATGGAAAGATGAGGGACCCGAGAGTAAGAACAAAACAAAAATAAACTCAAACAAACTGACCCACACTATGAGAGATCAGCTCAGAACCCACCTCTCTCTGAGCTATGAGCAACATTTTCTGTAGCACCTTACACATTAACAGCAAGAACAGAAAAGCATGGAGCTCTCAACTTCACCTGTGAGCACAGGATTGTTACTTTACCCTTCCCTACCAGAAGCAGCAGAGCAAAGCTAATGAGATCCTGTATTTAAAATGCTTCCACATTCAGAATCAGTACTGTCCTCCCATAAGGCATTTTGTCACTAACAAAAACATTCTGATTCCATGCAGTATTCTTCCTTCCTCCTCAGCAAACATGTTGAGAGATTTACTGAGAATATCGTTGGTAGAATAGTGTCACATTTTTAAAATGCTGCAACTTTAAAAAATTAACCTGTTAGCAACTGAGAACATTTTAAATAACTGAGAAATTCAAGGTTATTTTTTAAAAGGGAAGAGTTGTTTTGCTTTAGGAAGGATGGAAAAAATCTAATCTGGTTGTTCTCCAAAACCAGATTGTATCTTGATCTGCCAGAAAAACAAACTATCACATGAATAAATATTTGAGAGGAAAAGCTGGGCCTGTTTTAACACATATTGTACCGCTCTTTCAACTACGGCTATGGTCTGAATTCTTATAAACTGACCCCCAAACTTGCCTTATGGAGGAAGGCAAGACAGACACACAGACTAGCAGTATATGGGAGGGTCAGACACTAAAGCCTGTCATATCTATTGGACAGTCAGGTTCCTTCAAAAGAAGAATAGGAACTAAAATAAACATGTGTCATTGAACTTCCTGTTCATCCTGTCATCCCTCCTGAAATAACTGAAACCATCTGTGTGTAATTTGTTAAATCAGATAAATAATAAAACCAATACAAACACAGGATAGCCCCTTAGGTCCTATGAAAGTATCATCTCCACACTGAGTACCTGATCCAGTGCAGGCATTTGGCTGCTTTAGAACTGTTACTTTGAGATAGGTAAATACAAATCTAGGGTATATGTAGAGAGATAAGAATACCAGCCTCTGGTTGCTTAATGCATCAGCCTCAAAATCCTAAATTAGAGAAAGAAGGGGATTTTCCTCACTAAAATTTTAAGAGGTTTTGAATGTTCTAAATCAAAGAGGTAACATACATGTAGTATTTCACTGACTTAAGATGTTCTCCTATATTAAATGCAAAACAATCTCATGTAAGATCCAAGAAGTCTTGCCCTGTGTGACAAAGCTCACTTGCAGCAAATCTATACACTTGCAGATTAGGTAAATCACTCAGTAGGAAAGTACATGCAGTTTATGATCCCAATAAAGTACTTTAATATGAAGACACTCATGATCCCTGAAAACTATATGGAATGACGTAGGAAAAAAGGATATAAAGGAAAATTCAAAAGTAGAATTCTCTAAAATGTATACAACTTCACATCAAATGTCTACACAAAATGGAAAACTACTGAATATAAAGCTAGAGATAAAAATTGATGGGTGTGAGCAGCTAAGATTTCTTAGAGAAGTAATGAACAAGTAAGAAGAAAAGCAAGAGTTCAGAAGGAATATAACACCATACTGCATGCAGGGTAGCAATAACTTTAAATTAAGGCTGGTTTTAGTAACTTCTGTTTCACTTTGCCACCCTATTTTACTCTTTCACTATTGTCACTTCTCTCCTCTTGCTATATAAGCCATATTGTAAATGCCTAATGTGTAAATGCACAATTTATTTAAACATGCTTAACTCCAAATATGCATGATTGCACAGAGGCTCTCTCAGCTAAGCTTTTCCATATTTGTAGAAAATTAATCTAAACAGACACTTTAAGATTATGTCCAGATGAAAATTAACTTCTTATAATTTGCCTCCAAGATTTAAAAAACCCAAACAGCCTGGGTTTTTTCTATGTATTCTCTTTCTGTTTCTACAGTAGGATCAATCAAAAATCTACGGATCATACTGCGAAAAGTAAAACAAACAAACCACCCATAAAAACAAAACCCCATCAACGACAATGACAAAATCAATATTTTCACAGATCATTATAAATTAATAACAGTTAATGAGACAGGAACCTAGGTTTATGTATCACTTCCACTTCAGTAAACTGACAACCAAGTTTATGCATTTCTTAAATCTATGGCACTGAGGAAAAAAACATGATGTTCCATTACACTAACAACTGTACACTCAATAACCTACACAGAGAATGATTTTTGAGGAACATGTTTCCTTTTTCCCATAGGAGGCTGGAATGTATAGAAGGGATTTTACAATCTGCTCTCCAAAAGATATTAGAAACACAGTGGCACCCCTAAGCCCCCAAGAAACCAGACTTCATTCCAGCATGACTACAGATATTAATATATAGAAACATACAGATCTACATGACTACAGTCATATTTTTACCTTCTTTCACATATTTGAACACATCTTGTCTCACAAGAAAACTGCATTATATAACAAGAAGAATCATTGAAAGACTCTGGTCCCCACTTCAGGTGTAGGGGGAAGAAGACAAATTCAGACACATCAGAACACTCATCCCTAAGCGCTGGAAGAAAAGAGGCTGTTGAAACGTCAGTGCTTGAAAAATTTCTAAATTATTGGAGAGATAATAAGAAAAAGCTGACCAAAAGCTTTTCCTGCTCAGAAAAGGTAAGGGCAACTACATGCATGCTCCAGATCAAGCTTACTTGTAATTTTGTGTCAAAGCTCCTCAATTCTTCAGAACTCAGAGAATGAACTGAGCAGTATTTGGTAGCTTCAGATGGCTGGGGGAAGGGAAGCAGCAGCAAATGGGGGTAATCCAGTAATGCCTTGAAGACTCAAATCACAAAGATTTGTCAGGTTGAATGTTATAAAACACCCAGAAACACAAAAATACCATATTAGAAACACTGTACAGTAAATCCTCTGATTTAGAGTGTCTTTTATGTTCCTTAAAGTGCTTTTTCAGGTTACAATTTTGAGCCATACACACAAAAATTCCTCTGTCAAAATGTTCTAAAGGCTGGTACACATGAAAGTGAATCCAATTCAAAAGTACTTTATGTTTAGCTAAAAATGAGCAAAACTAAAATAGTTGATATATAAATTAAATTATTCCAACGTAAGAATTGAACTGGATTTCAAAATCACACTGGGGTAAACAGAACAGTTTATAATTCAGAATTTAAACTGATTTAAATCTCCTTCACCACTTTACCTCCTATTAGTTTGACAAAAACAAATACTACTGCTCTCCACCATCTGGGAGAAAAAAAAAAAAAAGGTAAAAATAAAGTACTGCAGTCAGGAATTTGGCAGGAAGAGAGGACTGCAAACAAGACTTGAAATTTATTTGTTTGAGTGTAAAGGTTGGATATGTATAGAATCTTCCCATATCAAACAAGGGAAGATTCCTTGCTGAAGTATTAGCAAATAACAATAAAATGACAACTACACTGTACTATTAACACACAAAAAAACCTGTTCAGGAAAAGGACTGAAAAGATTTCCAAGTGACACGGGCTGGAATAGACTCCAATCCATGTGATATGGTTTTAAAATAATTGCATTGATCCTGACATGATTTAGGAGTGTAAAGGAGGTCAACCATTACACATCCTTTTTCCACAACCAGAAGTACGTGATTCAGACTTGCAGCTAAAATTGACTGAAACTTAGATGATTTGGGACAATAAAACAGTACATTAGGAAATTAAGCATCAGGCATGCTGAGACATTCAGAGCTGCATGCAGAGATGAAGCTGCACACAGAGATTGAGTTTCATAGCTTATTTTTACAAGACACTGTTTCAAGAACTCAGTCATCTCCCAAAGCGTCCCTACAGTCCAGCTGTTTGATGCCTGGATAGTAATTAACCCATTCACAAGCCCGCAGAATCATTCAAAATTTCAATTCCAAGAACTTGTATTTCAAATACACAGCAGTAAAATCTAACCACTTCTCTGTGGATGGATCTGAATAGCAACTTTAACACTAAGAACCTGGTTTGACTATTTTGACGTATATATTTGAATAAGTTAGGTACCTAACATACCCATGTAGTATAAAAATTATCCTGTAGGATTTGTAAGCAATGGCTTCACAGATGCTTTCTGAGATGCTCAGACAAGTTAGTTAAGCTGTCAGTGGGTAACAGTTTCAGTCAAATAACCACTGGTTAAACTGTTTAAACTTATTAGGGATACTAGTTTGCTATGATGTCCATACCATCACACAGTTTATGCTCTGGCTTTCACAATATTCTCTCTATGAAACACTAACAGCCTGCCAACCATTTTACAGATGTCAATTATACCATAACAACATGAAAATCCTCTCCCTACATTTTATCTTTTCAAAGGAAGTGATTGAGATATCAGTAACATTTATTAAAGACATATTATGACAATATTTTGGATTTAAGTAATTTAAAAACCCCTCTGGCTAGGCAGAATAAATTCAGGACAAATTTTGACCAACACCCTGGCTAACATTTTAGAAAATAGTCAGATATGCTTTCTGAAGAGTGTTTGTTTATAAAGTAGTAAGCATGGAGGGAAGAGGAGGAAAGAAAAAAAAAAAAAGTAGAATTATGTTGAAAGTACCATTAGTATGTTGAAAGTCTCACCTGCAGAGCAGCAGTAAGAATACCAACAGGTGCAGCACTGTCTTGAAACATAAATTAGACAAATTGCATTAGGAAACAGGATTAGAAAAGGATTTTCTGATGCAAAAATGCATTCGAAGTATGTCTTCTCAACTTAAACTGTACCTGTTACTATAAACTAAGACTTTAGCCAGCTTCTTAGAGAAACTTAAAAAAACTTAAATTTATGCCTGTACTTAATGTCTGTGTTAAACCTCACTAGTCTCAAACCACCTGTTTCTTTCCCTTTAAACACCAGAGAGCAATGCAGGCAAGACTGTTCTCCACACATTAATGCAGCTCTGTCTACTTTTTTCATCTAATACGGGATCTCTCAACAATTCACCTTAGCAGGTCTGGACAGACACATTCTGGATTTAAGGAGAACAAGGCTTACTGGTTTCCCAGTGTCCAACTGGCTCCCAAGAGATTAGAACACAGAATTAATTCAGATGCTAGTCAATGTGTGGTGCTTATGAGCATGGGATTTGGGACTGAAGAGACTCTCCTAGATTAGCCTAGCAAAGACCTAAGAAACTCACTGTTTACTTATTCTGACTTCAGAGAATAGGGAAGTTACACTTCTTTGCCATTTTGGACATAGATCTAGATGCTTTTGGCGTGCATCCATCTCCCCATACTTATTCACCACGTTGGAGTCGTTTCAGGCTACAAAATCCAAACCTAAACTGATAAAACTGATTACATCCTTCCTGCAATCTACACACTTCTGCCCTTTCTTGTGCTGGTTCTAGTGCTTATCTGACCCTGCACTGAGTCAGTTTCAGTGTGCTCAGCTGGCAGAGAGGTATCCTGGTGGGGGGAAAAAAAAAAGAAATAAAGGAATAAAAAAAAAAGTAAAGGCAAACAACTTCCTGCTGAGTTTGCAAACAGCTCACCACAGAAACAGATAAATACCAGAGAGAGACAGCACAAGAGAGGGGGCAGCAGGGATGCAGGACTTCAGCAACCCCTGCAGTTACATCCATTTCACCTACACAAAACTGAAGCCTCAGTTTCCTCCCCCATTCTCAATTTATAAACAAAAGTTTAATCGTGCGAATGCTGAAATCCTTTTGTCAAACTTAGACATAAGGACACATGGGTTAAATACAGTGTCTGCAACATACGCAAGTTTAGATGAGATTGCTTCCTGCTGGAGTTGGAATTCCTTAAATAAAGTATTTTATAGCTACAGACTCTTCACACATAAATAGAATTCTGCTGCTAAGCAAAGCAGTGAACTGGAAACTAAAACAAAAATCTTAATTGTACTTCCACTGCTGAAGAACTAGGCTAGAATACACTATGAATCTAGAGAATAAGGAAAGAACAGGCAGAAATCAGAATGAATGCACTACTGCAAAGTGAGGGGTGGGACATTATGACAGACCAGCAACTGCCAGTTAAGTTTTATTAGTTTTCTGGGTTCTTTTGTGCCCCAACTTTGTATTTGTTTCTCAAGGTCTCCTCAAAGACCACATATTTTACCAAAAAACCAATATATCCCTTACCTTTTCCCATTTCAGAGAAATGTAAAGCATTACTGGGTATGCAATAAAGATGTGGAAACTGGTGAAACCATAACTTATCTCTGAAGTAACAATGTTACTGCACTGCAGAGACCTTTAGTTTTACCTCATTGTTCTGCTCACCTGTTCAAAATACATTGCCTGGGGTAGAGCTCCACAATAAACTAAACTGAATAAACAAAAATACTTGAAGAGAGAGATTTCACTTGCCCATTCCCTTCTCTGTTATCAATCTTAGCCAATCTGCTCCCTCCTGTACCAACATGGACAAGACAACAGTCAAGGCAATATGCACACACACGTGTACATGTATACACTCACATACATACACACGTGTACAAAAATCTGTTCAGTGTTCTTTGGATACAGCTATTTTTACATTTTTAGTGAGCTGGATGGGTTTACCCAGACAAGCAGTGCAGCCCATTCACAGCCAATGGTGGGAATGAGCAGCAAGGAAGAGGAAGCAGCCTCTTCCAGAGCTGCAGGAAATGGTTAACCCAGCTCATCCCTATTGTGAAACCTCAGCCCCGAAAGGAATTCAGCTGCTCCGACATCCTACTGCACCACAGTGATAAACCTGTTCTCCAGTACAGCACGTGTACTTGCTACTAAGCATGATCTAAGAAAAATAACAGGGTGACCTAAAACCCAGGTAAAGTGACTGAAATTTGAAGTTCAAAACATTTTTTGTTCCTCCACTAAGCAGTTCATATTCTTGCTGGTCCTTTGAATTATTACAGAATTTATGCTTTGTCCTCCAGGTACCATTGTTGCCTTTGACACCACAAATCTGCTTCTGAAGGATGGTGTCTATTATTGCACAATATAATTCTATTATTGTCTGTCATAAAAAATTGCTTCCAGAACCTCAAAACATTGAGCACACTCCACTGATAAATTGCCTAACACATTCAAGATTATTACATGCTTTCAAGTTTAATAGATGATAATGGCAGATTTCCCAACTCCCAGAAAAATGTACCAGACCGAAGTGTTAAAATTCGTATCTTAGAATATTTACTTAAAAATCTTAACTCAGTTAAAGAACAAATGAGACACAGGATTCAAGGCTGATGGAGAAACTGTTCATAAATGCAAAAAAATCTCAAAGATATTTGGGATCACCTAATAATATAATTTTTCAATTTAAGAATAAAAATTTAAAATCCCCTTTTGCTGGAGTCTGATACAAACCCAGGAATGAACCTCCTATAACCCAGACTAGCACATTCATTTAAGAGGTTAAGTATTCTGAGCTATCTTGTGCTAGTAATTAATGTATGGTAATACTAAGCTTTTAATTTAGACAAACACATAAGACTTGTAAATTCCAACAGTGAGTCATGAGGGAAAGGGAGCAAGATGCCTTCCCCCCACTCCCCTAATCAGGCAATTATTTGTTTCCTTCTTCAAACCTCTATTCTCATCAATAATTTTTTTTTTTTTTTTACTTTTAAAGATGCTTATAGTTTATAAAGACAAAAAAAATTCTATCCCCGCCCCGGACATTTAAAAAGATAACAAACATGAGCTTTGATTTTAATACCAAGCATTAGACTCCAAATTCTTTACAAAAAACCTCTGCCTTCATTCTATCTATGGGCATAATGGGGGCTGTTCCACAACTGTATGCATCTTAATATAAATATGTGAATAAGCAAGTTTTTAATATCAAACTTGACTTTGTTAGATAAATCAGTCTGGTAGAATGGAATTTTGTTGTCAAACAAATACTTTTATTCTCTGAAGTCTGCAATGGACTGCAAACTCATCTATGTTAACATATTAGAGAGTATCCTTTCCCTCAAAATTCTCATACATTTCAACAGACCCACAGATATCTAATAAATCTATTTAATTATTCTATTATCAGGCTAGCATGTGACTAGTACTTTTTGTTGACACTGTGAAGCTGATGAACTTATTTTTACCACAGAATAGACCATATTCTGTCAACCTAAAAAAACAGTGACATGATCCAAAAAACCATGAAATGGCCTTTAAGCTTTGTTGCAATAAATAACTCCATTAATAATGGCTGATAAACATGCAAATTATTCTCTACAGTCAGTTCAGATTCATTCAGCAAACAAGGATATCAGTACTGCTGAGAATTGTTCTGAATTAATCACAATATATTTCATCTCCATATCACTGAAAATTGCTCATATTAATATAATGAAAATTCATAATATTGATTTAAGCGTATTAAAGTGACACATCTTCCTCTACAATGTATAATTATATCAGTAGCAACCTTCCTACGGAAAGAGAGCAGGGGCAAAACCAATATTTAAGAATATTTTGGTTTTAAATTATAAGCAATATAATAAACAATGCCCACTTTGGACATTTTTGGAAATGTTTAAGACCAAACACAGGAAAAGTGTATACTCATTTTAAAACAAACAAAAAAAAAAACAAAAACCAACCACCCAACCAAACAACAAGAAGCCCACCAAATCCCCCACTTTTTAAAAATTCACCAGCTTAATTGAAAAATAACTCCTGCAGATATCCATCTTTCCTTTGTATTTTATCAGTCGTATCATTCAGCTTCATGGGTCAGGAGCTTACATATAAATTCTCTAGTCTAACATAAAATATGCATCAGTCATGGGCACCTTCAGAGAAGACTTGCAGTGTCCCACAAAATTAACCAGAAAAAAAAATAAACTCACTAAACTTTTCACTCTCCCTTCTGTGAAAAGAACCATCACAACTACCTGACCCCACACACACAGATATGTCCAGCAACTCTAAGGCTCACACAAAGTCCCGTAAGGTTCCTCCTACACGCTTTCCAAAAATGTGAATGATGGCTGCAACCTCACTGATATTCATAAGTTAAAGGCAAAACCAGAAAAGATCTGCCAGGAGAACATGAAATACCAACTCTTCCTCCTAAAAGACTGGATCCATCACAATTTCTTACACAGTACCCACCAGCACCTGTCTTATCCCTTTATTGATGGTTACAGACTCTACATAGTTCTTTTGTGTGGTGTTACCTCACATGCTTTTAAGAATTATACCCAAAATTAAGGCAAAAAAAGGAAAGTGTTGCACGCTCCTCCAACGTATCAGTTCCTCATTGCATTGTATTTCTTTGTAAGTGGGAAAACTTCCTAAGTGACTTTTTTCTTGTGCCCAAGGAAAATGCTAATACTTGATGGAAGAGGTAATTCTGGAATGAGCATCCAAGAAGAAAAAGCATTAATTGCATTATTTTAGGAAAAGTTTCCAACACTCTTTCAAACACAAACTCTAAAGTACCACCAAGAAAAGCCTCTCTACTGGGGCAAATAGACAAAAATATACAACACTAGGCTCCTCCAATCACATTATAGATTATGTGGCTAAAAAGGAGCTATTTCCACAATATTTCTGCAAATATATACAACTGTGGTTGTTTTAACGCAAAAGATTTCCTCTTTGAAAGGATACCACATAGTTCTAGGTTTGCACAATTTATTCCAAGAATGCAAGAAACACTAACTTTTACTTTTCAGTGAAAAAACATCCCTATATTCAAGGTATGCTTATAGGAACACTTAGCAGAGGTGATATTCAGTGTAGCATCAGAAGCTCATCATACACACAGCCCTTATGTCCTGAAGGCAATGAAAGGGTTTACAATTGACATGTCTTGTCAGCAAAGCAAAGGGAGAAAAAAACCCAGGTGAGAAAACTGTGTTCTAAATCATTAATTCTTCTTCAAGCCCAACTGTGTTCAGGACCAAGAACAGTCATTCTGTATTTTTCAAAACCAGAGTAAGCAATATGAAAAAGGATAATGAATAAAATCCTTGTAAGAAAAGGATGCTGAAGAACAGAGTGGGAAGTATCCCACTCACAACACAAGCTGTAATTGATAAAAAACCTCTGAGAGGTAACACTGTTCCCCACGTGAGTGGAGAAAAAAAAAATCGCAACACACACCAAAGGAGAACAACGGGGACTTCAGATACTACTTCACTCTTAAAAATGGTTGTCCAAAATGCCAAAAAAACTACCAATACAAAAACAGCCCAAAGTAAATATTAGATTTACTTTAAATCTAATAAATGTGAATCTTAAACTACAAAACTTTGTTAACACTTAGTTTTAATTTGTCAACGCAAAACTATGGTGAACTGTTGTATCAAGTAGGTAAGTCCAGCAGTATTAAAATCTCTCCTCTTGTTATTTTATGCTTTTGCTAATTATATAAAAAAACCCAAAGTCCAAAATACCCACAAACAAAACCCCACAGATTTAGGGGGAAAAAAAGCTTCCATGAATATGAAGTCAAGGAATTCTCTAAGGTAAAAAGTTAGATCACTAACTTTTCCATCCTCAGAATACAAAAAATTGAGTAAAAAACCTAAAACACTTGGTCCAGTTCTACAGCCATATGTTCACATTATCTTGATATTATATATTGGTGACTCCAGTAAATGGAGTTGGGTTTTTTCATCCTTCTGGTCCAGCTGGGATGAAAAACTAAAAGACTGAAGGCACTGTCATGAGTCCATTTAAATATATGTATTTATTTAAATGTACATATTCCTGACTGATAGACTGTTCATAACAACATCTAAAATGTCTTTAGAAAAATAAAATATTTTTTATTTTACGACTTGGACTCAGTAAGCTCTAATCTGCAACATTACTACCCCTGTAGCAAAGTAATTTGTTTTTATTAAAATTCATCCGTCATTCAAAAATGCTTTGAAGTGTGTTTCAAAAACAGAGTAAAAAGTCTGAGTCTTCAACCACCTTCCAGTAAATACAAACAACTACCACATTTGAACAAGCAAGAAGGTAACACAAGACACTGGCAGAAACACTCAAATAGGTAAAAAGAAACTTTC
The DNA here is from genome assembly GCA_034509425.1 of Eopsaltria australis. Classification (NCBI taxonomy): domain Eukaryota; kingdom Metazoa; phylum Chordata; class Aves; order Passeriformes; family Petroicidae; genus Eopsaltria; species Eopsaltria australis. Next base: position 3,284,805 of record JAVTVJ010000012.1, on the reverse strand, counting down.
TAAGAAGTCAATCACTGCACTGCCCAAGTTATCACATTAACCTGAAACCCACACATGGGTTAGTAATGAGAAGAAGCAAATACATTTGTTCTGACTTAGCATGTCATTGGCACGCTGGGTTTTCAATAGGAATTTTATGAATGTAAAGCATAACCCAGGCTGAGATGGAAGACGAAGCTGTCACCTTGTTTTTGTTTCTACAGGCTAACATCTGTATGCTCACGGCACAAGTCTGTAACTGCATGAACTTTGTTGCTGGTTTCTAACATGCCCAATGCACTGCAATTCTCATCAGTATCAATAGAGTATTTTGGCACCCAGCAGCTGGAAGCTAAAGCGCACATGATGTTAAAAAGCTTGTCATAATACCTGGCTTTTAAACACTACCTGTACTCTTCAATCTGAAATTTTACACCCAGTTTGAGCTATTTATTTTCTCCTCTTGGTCATGAAACAAATTTAGAGCAATAAAATCTTGTAAAAGATGTCTTTAATGTTCTCACAGAGAAACACTCTGCTGCAGTGCTTCAGCTGCAAACACTGCAGGGGAACCGTAAATAAAAAAGCTAATTTCTACAGGAATTAGAGAAAACATGGGAGATAGTCCCTCATATGGAGTATCTCATATAGCCACATTTGAGATCAAATAGAGTTTGAAAGAAATCAACAAAAGGAATGTGATTGTTTATTGCTCCGTCCCAGAGGATCTTGTCATAAAACGAACAGTCATCAGGAACAACTCTCTTCTGACCACTGCATCAGCCCACAGCGACAGGGGAGGGGAGCGGGGGGCAGGAAACGGACAGGGATTCTGTCTCAGAAGACAATCAAGGTTGTTTGCGGGAAAATGAAAGGGTTTGTCTTCGATAAATAACCCACGGTTTCACAAAAGCGATGACAGGAACCGAGGAGGTAGCCAGGCTGACACGGTGCTGCCGCCTGCGCTCGCTTGACCCCGGCAGGAGGGCCGGAGCCGCCTGCCCCGGGACGGTTCAGCCCTTCCCCGCACCCGGACGGCGAAGGATCGGGATTTGGGTGGAAAACCCCGAAACAAACAGACACACCCCCCGCACACCCACTCACCCAAACACAGCGCACCCCCCACGCCTCACGGCGGGCCTCAGCGGCCGGCAGTGACCCGGGGGCGACCCCCGCGCTTCGCGCCGGGGTGCGTGAGGCGCCGCTCCGGCACGGCCCGGGGGGACGCGGCCCCCGACCTGTCACGGCCGGTGCAGCCCCTACGGGCGGAGGGGCGGGGGCAGGTCGTGCCCCCCACAGCCGGGGACGGCGGTGACCCGCGGCCCCACCCCCGGCGCGGAGCCCGCCGGCGTCTCCGCAGCCCCGCAGCCCTCTGCCCCGGCTGGCCGGGGCTCCGCCGGGGATGACGGCGGCGCCGCGCACTCCATCCGCCGCCGGCAGCCCCGCAGGAAAAGGCGAGGCGTCCCAGCGCCCGGCAGCGCGGCGCCAGGCCGGGGAGCGACGACGCGAACTCTCCCCGTTCTCACTCACCGGCATCATCTCCGCAGCCTTCCCCGCGCCGGGCCCGCTGAGCCGTGCCGGGCCTCTCCTGCCGCCGCCGCCGCCGCCTCTCACCGCGGAGGACGCCGCGCTCGCCCTGGCGGCTGTGACAGGTGCCTCCCGCGCGCCTCGCTCCGCGCAGCGGGCGGAAGGAAGAGGCGAAGGCGGCGACGGCGGCTGGGCTCCCAACCCCCTTCCTCCTCCTCCGGAGCGCGGCCGCCTCTCCCGCCTCCCTCCCCGGGCGCTTCCTGCTCTGCTCCGCTCCGCCCGCGCCGCCCCACCACGGGTTAATCCCCGCCACCGCCTCCTTGCCGGGGCGGGGCCGCGCGGGGAGGCGCTGCGGGGCCGCACGTGACCGCGGGGCCGGGCCGGGAATGCGGGAGCGCGACCCGCGGCCGCCTTTCGTCCCCGCCGGGACACTCTCGCTCTCCCAGCGCCGTGCGGAGCGTGAGGCTCGCCACGCCGGTTCTCCCCGGGCCCGGCCTCCTCCCAGAGCTGTGCCGCCCTGCCCCCGGGCCGGGCCCCGACGGGCGCCGCCTCTTCTGGGCGGGCTGCCCAGGGCCGATTGCCCCCGGGCCCGGGCGGTGGAGGAAGGGGCAGCGGCCCCGGGCGCTCTCTGCCCCCGGAATGCGGGGAATGCGGGGCGGCTCCGCCCGCCCGGCCCCGCTCGCCCGGCCCCGCTGCTGTGCCTGCCCGCGAGCCGCTGGGCGTGCGGGGGGAGCTGGGCGGTAACGCGAGGCTCGGTGGTCTCCCCTGCCTGTGGACTCAGGTCGCTTCTCAGCAGCTTGCCCTGGTCTAACGAAACACACCTGGGATAGCGTCATGTCTAGCGTCACCTTCCTTCACCCGTCCCTTCCTTGTGAAATCTGTCTGATGTACAAAACTCCGCTTAGCAGCAGGAGGAGAAGGTATTTTTGTCCTGATGTCAGACTCATGAGATCTGGTCTCGTGTTTAAAAGTAAGGTTCAGTTTCCTTCATTTTCTGGTCTCTCATTCTGTAGAGTTGCAATAGCAATATGAAAGTTAACAGCTTGGAAGAAGCCAAGCTCATCTAGAAGTCAAAACATCACCATATGTTAGTACTGCAACACATGCAATGTAGACAAATTTCATATTGCTGTGAGTCTTAAATCCTAATCTATAGCATACGTGGACTTACCCAGAACTAGAACTGTTCCTGAAAATGGCTGGTTTCCAGTCTTTGTTACTTTATTTGCAGAACACCGTGACAGATCTCAGCTAGGAGTGGGAAAAAAATGTTAATTTGGCAAGTTTTTGAGGAGCTTAGATAATGTTTGTGTAAGTCTTTGAGGGTAAGTGGTAATAGCATAATAATCTCAATGTATGAGCCTGTATGGTAAGAATAACCAATTCATGTAAGATTCTGTAACAGATAATTGTCTAAATTATCTTAATATGTTTAAGATTTCACTGTATACCCCTCTCAGAGCGTTTGCAGGCTCTGGTGTCAGTTTTGTGACAGGTCAAAGCCTCTGTTTTACTAAAATAGTCCTACAAGGAAAATCTGTTAGCATCACAAGATAGCACTTTGCCAGTTAAATGTTATTTTGCAAGTACTAACTGGAGTGCTACTTGCTGGCAATCACACTAATATCATCCTCAGGTTCTTGTAGACTGTGATTCCACCTCACACACAGAGCTTTGGAAATAGGTTACACTGTGGTACTTCTAACCCCATTGAGATCTACATTCCGAGATCTACTCAGAAGAACATTCACCCTGCAACTAAGCTGACTTGAATAAAACAGGCTCTAAAATGCTCATAGTCATCTATCTTTAAAAAAGGAGGGGGGGGGGGGGAGTGATTTATCTTCATCAAATTCATATTGAACTTTAATCAACAAGTAGTGAATAGAAATTCACTTGTTGTCTTACTACTTACAGTAATTCTAACAAACTAGAAATTCTAAAATTCTAACACTGAGGGAATTGTGCACCTTTTGTCACACCTGTTCAATAAAAATTAGTCTTAATAGCCAGGTTAATTTTCATTACCAGCAATTCTTAAACAATGGTCTATAATTTTTTTTCAAGTATACTTGATAGCTGACTTTTCCCTACATTTAGTGAATAATAATAATAAAATAAAATACTGTAAATATTATCCCACTACTTTTCCACTGCAACGTCAGGAATGCCTACAAAATGAAAAGTGAGAGACTGGTGTAGACAATTGCTGGGGATGCAGACACTCCTCCATGCAACTCCTCCGTTGGAACAATGGCCTGCAGTATAAAAGTTTGTCATTGTGTTGCTTTTGGCAGATGAAGGTTCAGCCAGTGCAGCAACCAGACAGACTGGATACTGAGGGCTAGGAGGAAATGTCTTCAAAAGGTAGAGTATGTACTTTATATGCAAGTCTGCTCCTACTCCTGTTTCTGCTTCCCTTGAAAACACCACTTGCCTCATCTCTTCCCATCTCCATTTTTCTATAGAAATGCATAAAGAAAAAAAATATTAACCACTATTTACCAAGTATAATACTTAAAATTCTACCTGCAGCATGGGAAGTTATTTAACACTTCTCCCACAGAAAAATCTTTTTGGGAACCACTCTCATAGCAGTCAAGAGACAAAGTAGCCTTTATAAAATTTTCTGATTCCAACTTATAACCAGAAATCTGTTTACTGTGGGCAGTAAAATGGTCACTTACAAAAATGTGTATTTTTTCCTCCATTGCCCATGCATTTCTATACCAAATGACTGGTCCAATTTTGTAGAAATTATGGTGCTTGGCCCAAGGGGCCAGTGATATCCACAACACAGTTGCCTTTCTTGGATAACTGAGGTTGCATGAAAGCAGTCAGGATTTGAGGAATGCCTAAGAAGATAAGGGAAGAGCATTTGGTTATGGAAGCAGATAAAGCCGGAGGTACTAAATCAAAATTATTTGCTTCCAAATCCACTTCCTTTGTGAAAGGTGTTCTAATTTTGTTGACCTCTTTCTAAAGGAAAGGGTTTGTGCTTATTTGTTGGTGTAAGTATTAAAACATCTCATACAAATACCTTTAATTCTCCTTTTGGTTCTTAAAAAACCTCAGCAATTCTATTTAACTTTACAAATTGAAACCACTTAGCTTAACACACATTTATTCAACTTACAATATATTAAAAAATGAAGAATTGGTGCTTATTGGTTATGATATGGTAAGTTTTTGAGATGTGCAAAAGTCGTATTTACCTAGAAACTGAAATTTGATTGAAATGCATTAACTGTCATTGAGTGTTTTGTTAAAACACTTGGAATTTATGGGTACATAGAGAAAAATGACCAAAACATCATGTGTATTTAACCTGGGTTTACTGGAAAAAGGAGTTTTAACTGCTGTTAATAAACTGCCAGGCCTCTTATTTGATCATTATTCTTCTTAGGACAAGCAGAGATTCCCAAAGATACAGGCAGCAGACTAATGAAATTTTCAGAAGCACTCCTGCTAAAATTCTGAATCCTACTTGTGTTTTCTAAGTATCTTCTAGCACAATTTTCAAATGTAGATGTTTCAAAAATTTTAAAAATTAATACGTCTGAATCTCTCCTACTTCTTTTCTATGCATAGACAAAAGGAGGAAAATGAGCTTTCCTGCCATCTGAGATCCAAGTGTTTTCCAGTTTTGTTCATTTGTTTATTCACTTGTTAAGATGCTTTTTCCACAGCATAGGAAAATGTTTTCACGCTTTGGAAGTGTCACAGGAAAATAATTTTGAATTAATGTAACACTTCTTTCTTTTCATGTGGTATTATTTTAAATAACAGATACTGCTATTTATAGCCAGCAACAGTGTCAGAGGTCAAACATTTAGGGTGGGATCCATCTTATCCAACTTTACTAATGTAGGAGTTAGGTGTGTCATTTCAATCAGTCATTGAGGCTTCTTCTACAGATAAATCAGGATGGGGAGGGGAGGGAGGCAGCTCTGCAGGTAATTCATTCACGTCAAGATACTCCTCCCGCTATCTAAATCTCTTGGTCTTTGAAGGTGGCTATTTCTGTATTGATTTAAGATGGAGCCTGGATGACTAGCTCTGATTAGGGAGCAGACTTTTAGATGGCCACAGTTCAGATGGGTTCCCTCACAACTGGCAGAATAAAATCTCTAGAAGTGAGTATGGGTAAGAGCACTGGGGTTTTTGCATGTATTTAAAGAAAATTATGTCTCTTTGCTAAATGAATAAGTGGATTACTTTATTACAGAATACAACTCTTCTTTCAAAAATTGTATTTTGCATTTGCTGTAATGCAGGAGGAACTGGCTCTGAGTAGGTAAGGAATTTAAGAAGCTGAATGACAGAAGTACTTGCCAGGCAGTTCATGGGGTGGCTACGGTGCAGTGCTGTGTAACAGATGATACAAACAAAAAGACTGAATGTTTCCAGGGGAGCTTCACAGCAGGAGCCTAAAATCTTTAGTGCAATACAGTATAAAGTAAGAGTGTATATTTAAAGGAAAGGTCTATTAATTTGTTACTGTGGCCTTAAGTAGCCTTTCATTCCAGAGTCTAGATGACTTCCTAAGGCTGTAGCAATAAAGTGTTTGTACTGAACAGTAGTCATATGCTGCCATGCTTGAATTCACATACAGTCAATGCATTTCAAACCCCACCAAACCTGTTCAGAGATAAATAAACTACAAATAATAACCTAAAGGAAACACTTTGATGTCTGTTTGGTATACAGTATTTATGACACGTGAACAGGAGAAAGATACTTTTTCATCACTGCCTTGTAATATTCCAAAGTAATGTATGCTGGACTAGGTGACTCATGATCTGAAGTTTCCACAGGCCAGCACTTGGTGCATCATTCTGAGAAGTGTAACAATTAAAGCAGGAGTGAAGCATCATGAGTGTGTGGCATAGCTGTGTGAACTTCCTGGGATTTGGGTGTCTGGTGTGTCATGTGTTCAGCCCTGCATTTGGTGGATTAAAGGTAATTTCTTTAAACAATAACAGAAATTGTATACTTAATCCAATACACATGATGCAAAAGCACGTACTTAGTGGAAAATGCTGTGGTCTCATGGGGACTGTGTTGCTATCCACTCTCAGAAAATTATTACACTAAAAGGTATTGGTTTATATTGTAGCCACAGAAGATACAGTTCTGTAAAACAGATGACATGCCATCATCTTTATAGATGGAAAATCTTGTTCTGCTCTCCTGTAATTTATAACAATGAAGCCATTAACCATATGTGAAGAGGTGGAGAAAACAAAAACTTTAATGTCCTGGGAGAAGTTATCTTGTACTTTTAGGCTTTATAGCCATTTGGGCTCTCAGGATGCTACTTCATAAAAATCCTTTTTCTTGACATTTTCAATATGCCCATGATGATTGCAAGTATCTGAGATGAGCCAGATGATGGGTTATTAGTTGAAACATTAATTAGGGACAGTCAATCCTTCACTCTTTACTCCTCTTTTATTTATGTGCTCTTTTATTTATTGTGTGTGTTTTGGGTGTACCACTTGGTTAATGTGAGGGGAGAAAAGATGGGTCATGTTTTAAGACTGAGTCCAGCTATTTAATTTGTTACTGTAAGACTAAAATTGTTTGCATGTATCTCTTCCATGACTTAGTTAAGTACTTAAGTTTTTTACAGTTTCTGTATGAAGGGATTTCAAATGCTTTCTCTTTCAGCTAAAAGGCTAATGCAGAATTCTGTGATACATGATTAGTTTTTCCCTCTTGTTGCAAAAATTTTGGGTGGTTAGTCGTCTACTTTTCTATTAACCACATCATTCCTTTGTTGTAGAGGGTCAACTACCTATTCAATATAATTAAAACCAATCTCCTTTCTTTTCTTATGTTTACTGCTGTATCAGATGCAGGTTTGTTTTCATATTAGATTTGTATTACTGTAACATTCAAACCCAGTAATTCCTCATTTGTGCATCTCCAAGTAGAATTTGTCCTTTTCTTAGTTACCTTTCTTGAGGTAAATAGGTCTAGCAAGAACAAACACGAAGGGGGTATCATGTAATGAAGCTCATGCTTCCTGCTGTTGAACCTGGTAATGGGTGAACTTGAAAGATTGCAGCTTGGGAGATTGGGAAAGTCCTGTGCTCAGTTCTGAAGTCTAGGATATACTGAAAGGTATTTTCTAGCTTACTGATGAAGTGATGTGCAAAGGAGGCTTAGAGAGGAAAACATGCCTCTGAGCAGAAGGGTGCTCATGTAGTGTAGGAGAAAAAAAATATAAACCAAACTAAATGTGTATTTAAAAAAATCCTAATCTGTTTATACTTAGTATTTAAACAACTATATTATTAAGACTGCACTACTGGAAATAACATTCTTTACCTTTTTTTTTGGTGTATGTACTTATCACAGATTTTACAGATTAGAATACACAAGGTAAGTCTCCCCTGAAAATACAGCACAGAGTATCAAATCTGTTAAAGAAAACACCATTGCAGATGTGAAACAGGTTCTGATTTAACATACATCTCTATGGAAAACATTTCTGCACTCTCTCATATATATATCTATATAGATATACATATATAGATATAGATGTGTATACACCACCTTAAATTACCACTTTTTGGGTCGTTTGATTACCAAAAATTGTCAAAGTGTGGCTGTCTTCTATAGAGGTATATACAATTTATTGTGAATCTGAGTTTTTCAGTCACAAACACTGTTTTAGTAGTGCATTTTAATAGAAGAGCATCTGCACTCAGGTAATCTGACCAGCAGATGTAATCTAACATTTGCAATGATGTTTTTTGCATGTTATGAAAATAATGGGTTTGTGCCTTATTGATGCTTAAGGTTCATCCCTTCTGTTTCTGTAAATATTCCTTTTCCATGCAAAGCAACAATGTTCTAGTCCAGGTAACATTAATGAGACAAGTTGATTCTGTCTCCAAGTGCCCTGTTTTGCAATCTTCCAGAAGTACATTTTTGAGTATTTTTTTTTTGTTTACTACTGTGATCCTACAACAAGGTTTACTACAATTCTTAGCTGCATGAACAGAAGAATGTCAACAGTAGAGGCGGATGAATTGTGTAGGGCATTGATGGAACCTTATTGAAAATGATTCAGCGAAAAGCTCTAGAAATAGTGACAGTAGAAAATGTATCACTGGTATGTGTTTAGAATCTATTTTAGGTTGACTTATTCAAAGAAGATACCATAATATGCAGCTGAACCTGAGAATATTTAGAAGGCTGGAAAGGAGTGTGTTCATCACGGAGGAGTACACCCATAATAACCTACTTGCTGGGGGATGATTAGATGCTACTTTAAAGATTTGTCTGCTGCTTAAGTCTCAAATTCAAAACCAGTATTTCTATTCTGTAAATGGACAAGCTACAGCACAAGGTACTGGAATCTTTTTTTCTATTTCTTCCATTTCCTATGGGAAATACTCTTTTTCTTGCCTTCTGCCTTTCTTCCTTCTACAAAGGCCTGAGTATATGTTTAACTTACTAGCCTTAATTTAAAAAGAGGTGTGATAGTTAACATTAAAAAGTATATAATTTGAAAGCAAAGTAAAAATATTTTTTCAGGATTCCTTTTCTAGTTGCATTACTCCAAAAGAATTACCTAAATCAAAGTATGCTGAACAGTATTATGTCTCAGTGTTTACTTAAACCAAGAGTCAGGTCCTTTGTTAAAATTAGTATGACTCACATTCTTAGCTTACTGAAAGAAATGCAGAATTGAAACTTTAGCTAATTATTTTAGAGAAGTGTCTAGAAATCCTGAGACCAAAAGAATTTTCTTTTCAAGCTGTATGTGATATGTGGAATACAACATCATGAGTATAAGGAGAGAATTGTAATGTAAGGTATAACAGAATTTAAACAAGGCTATTTCTCTGTACAACTGCACTAAATTAAAAGGTATACCTGAAATATCAAGAGTAAAGAGTCAATAATAGTGCTGAAAAAAACACAGCTTGAGACATATATATATCAACAAAATAATCAACAGAGTTAATGATAAAAGTGGAAATGCTTTTGGTTAGACCTCCCCCAAAAGGGTATCTCTCCCTGTATTCTCAGTCCTCTATCAAATGCCTGTTCACATTCTGGTCCACTTTATTAATCCCTCCTTTTTCCTCCCATAATACTCTGCTTCTTTTCAGTTTAGTTGTTGCCATTTTGCTTGTTTACATAGCATTCCATATGAAATACCTCACAACAGTTTCTACTTCATACCTAAAGAATTCTCCCTTAATTGCAGCAATTCTTAGTATTATCAAAAGCATGCTAAACACAGCAAGTTAAAACAAGAAATGAAGACTACAACCAATACTGCAGAAAAAATCTGTGTAGGCAGCAGTCACCACAGATGGGATTCATTCAGTATACAGCTCTTAGTTCTACCACCCACATAATCCCCATTATCATTTCCTAGCAAACACACTTCATTAGCTCTGAAGAAATCTCTATTGTCTCTCCCAGCAGATCACTGAAGGTACTGTCATGATATGAATATAAAAGTCAAAGGTCATATCAATTTAAAAATGTTCCTTTAAGATCCTTTAGGAGGTCATAATTAAGCTTATTTTCACTTGATGACAATCAATAATATCATTTGATGAACCCCTACCAATTTTATCCTTTATAAGTAAAAGTATTTTTCCTGCTAGTATCGAGCATTAGGGTATCATCATCCAGTGGTTCTGTTCCCTACTTGTTTGTTCATTTGTCCCAATTAATTAAGTGATAGTATAAACTCAAGAAAGCAATGTGCTGTCCCAGAGGAAGGAAGCAAGGCTCTGCCTTTGCTGGAGCACAAGCTGTCATTCCTGATTTGTATACAGGGTGGAGTTCTGCGTTCTTTTTATTGCTCTGACTGTTGACGCTGATGACAGTTCTTCCAGGAGAGACAGTGCTTTGATCATGTGCGCAGATGCAGATGAGGAGGAAACTGGCATTGCCTTATTATGAGGGACACACTGACTTAGGAACTTGGCTGAGTACATGGGAAGATAAAAATTCTGGTTCTTCTGCCCTTTTTCTGCAAATCTCCTCCAACTGTTGTGCCATAATCTAGTTATAAAGCAGCTTTGCTGTAAATGGAATCAGATGGGTCCAAATTAAAATGGAAAGAAAACCCCAACAAGTGCTTGTTTTGTTATTTTAGAGGGGGAAAACCCATAAAATTATGCAAAATCGCCTGATCTGATTCGCAAATAGCTGTATCAGCATGACTATGAGGAGCAAGGCACTGCGGTGTAAGGGTGCAAACTCCACAAGCTGGTGTAGCTGCCAGAGTACTCATACTGCTAAACCACAACCAAAGACATCGTAATACCCTTAGCAGAATTTAATTAAAACATCCAAATCATCCATTCTTGTGGTGGTCAGTTCATTTTGAGTTGAGAGGGAGTAATTGTTTCCAAATACTTTGCCTGCAGCAGTGGAGTAGACTACACAAGGCTGTGTTATTTACGAGTTTTTAATAAATTACCAAATAAGCCATGTGGCTTTATGTTCTTAAAAATATGAACTGCTAAATGTTAGTTGCTAAAGGTCACGGAATTATAGTTTGAAGAGTTTGTTGTTCAAGCACTATCTTGTCGCTTCTTGTTCCTCCATTTAATGAATTGTTAACTAACATATTTAATGCCTCAGGGAATCTCCATCTACTATTCTTTCCTTCCCAGTAACTTCCCAGATTTCCGTGAATGAAACAATAGACGTTTCACACGTTGATTTCCTCCATTTCAGTTCAGCCAGCTGGTGGTGAAGTCACTCACAATCACCTGTGTCTAACAAGCAGCTGATACTGTTCATTCCTGAGGGACTGAAAGTACAATACCAGCTCTCTATTGGCATTTGTACTACAAGAAGTGGATTGCTATCATGATTCAGATAAAACAGTAGACTACATCAGCTGTTTTAGTTACTTTGGATCATTTCCTGCAGCTTTACTCATCCTTCCAATTAACATGAATACACATTTGGGTTTTTTCCAAGTTAGCCATTAAGGAGGTTAAGTAGGTTGGGCCTTGTGACTAATGTTTCCTGGGCTCTGACTATTTTGCTGCTCCCTTAGAATATTCTATCACACTTTATTAGCATGCAGGAGAAACTCTGAGATTCCTAATTGTAGGACAGCACTTGATATGTTCTAGAAATGCCCAAACTCCAAAATGAGAAATCCCAGTCGTAAGACCCAGCATGGAGGGGCAAATACAGAAGTACTTGTACTGTAAGAAGACATTTTGCATTAGCATTGACATTATTAATATATTTTCCTACTGCTGAGCTTTCATGTTCTGTATTGATTAAAAAAAAAAAGTTACCAGTGCCACAAAACTTAGTCAAGAGGGTGCTGCAGTAATTGGATGAGGTTCTTCAACCCCTGAAGATGTTTGTTGTTCCACAAACATGGTAAAGGCAGTAAATAGGTTTTGTCATTGCTGATGCCTTATCACAGGCAAGAAATTAAGAATGCAGTTGCTTAAATATTTTACTAAAGTTTAAATGTAATCCTGTTTTAGAAATATCAGCAATATAGAGAGAGTAGCTAAAGCGAAGCAACACGATCCATCAATGTGCAGTAAGCATATCCCTCACCAGTATTTAGTTGTGAATCATGATGAATATTACATCCATGGATTAAAGTCCTGATCTTACATAGTCATTTGCATACAAAATAGGTTTGTTCAAGAGCTGAGTATTGTCTGTATAGACGCTTACCTGGAACAAGAAAATCTTTTTAAGTTACCTTTAGAAATCAATATAGCTAAATTACTAAAAAAGAAAAAGGCACATGTTTTAAAATAAGAGTATTCACTTCAAGGGTAGGTACTCCTTGAAATGTTTCTCTACCTAGGGCTACGCTCCGGGTGCTAGTGCTGCAATGAAAATTGATTACTCTTTCCACACCTCACTGTAAATATGAAATGGCTCTTACAATGCCTTAGTTTGCTTTCCTCTATTGTGTTCCACATTTCTTCAGCACAGAGGAACAGGAAGTTGAGACAGTACTACAGGTGTTACGTGTTATGGGTGTGTTGAATTCTGCTTTCGAGTCAAGCCACTGACTAAATTTCCTCCTTCTGTATGCTATCCAAGTAAAAAACCAAAACAAAACATCTATTTAAATATAAACACCAGTCTTACTTCCCCTATCTTTTGCAGATATTTGTGTTATGGATCATAAAGGAGGGAGTATTCTGTAGCCTTCATAGAAATTCCTGACAGAGAAGCACCAATGGAAAAGCCAGTTGCATATGGCATTGCTTCAGTAGAACTATCATTTTTATAACCCAGACACTGCTGCCCCTATGTGCTTTCTTTTCCTACTAGAAAATCAAGCAAGTCAGATAGAAAGAAGTGTTAAGACTTGAAGTAGGTAAAATTTACCTAGAAGTGCAGTTAAGTGCGCTCCAAGGGCAGGTCTGCAGAAGCTCTTCTTGCCTTCCAACCCAGGAGATCAGAAGAGCATGTTGATGTACCTCAGTGCCAATGGTCCGGCTAAGGTGAAGCAAATCCTGCAGTGATTAATGTTTTTTCCCTGGTCTGTTTGCCTGAGCTTTGTAATTGAAAATTGCTAAAGCAGGTCATTTGAAGTATGTGTGGTATCTTAGGAACTATAACTTAGTGATCATAAATTTGCATTACAAATGCTCTTATAGCTCCTTGACATAAATTTTCAATCTGAACTGCTTATTAAGTATACCACAAGTCACCCACTCTGTAATTACCACTGGCCTAATATCTGTTCATTTAAGCTCCATCTTCTTCTTGTTTTTATTCTATTTCCTTCTTTTGGATGCTTTTGATTTTATGTAAAAAAATGAAGTAGTGAGTTCTTCTGATTTCTAACTCATTCTTCTGTGGTGAGGAAACTGAAAAACCCATATAGAAATAATTAAAGAATCAGCTAAAACAAATCAAGGAAAGGTGCAACAAAGAAAATTGTGGAAGGTGGAATAAATGTCAAAAATACATGAAGGACAAACATCACCTTTTCAAATTCAGTGATGCTATACTTGCCTTCTTTAAAAAAGCTTTCAGAGAAGTAAGACTGGTAATTTTACTCTATTCCATAGGTACAGCTATTAACCATGAATTTCAAAGAAACTAAAGGCAATAGTGTTTGGAATATTTACCATTAGCAGGTAAGGTTATCAAATTCCTGAGTGTTCAAATACAAAACATTTAAGATATGGCCAGATACTGCAGTCAGGAGATTGAAAAGCAAAACTTTAATCAAGCTGAAAGATTTAAGATGTTTCAGTGAAGTAGTTAAAAAGATGTACGTAAGCATTAAGTCATTAAAATGACTTAAGCCTCTTAATCTTCTCAAAGGCAGATTAGGCTAAATTTAAACAAAACATGACATGAAGTCTAGTTTTGGTTTTACACTCTATGTATCCTTGGTACAGAATTCAGTGTGCATAGTTCTGAACAGTGATTTTCATAAGATAGCATATGTTCCTACAGTCTCCAAAATATTCTTGCTATGAAGTTCTTTCTAACAGCTATCTGCAAAACCCACTAATGACCCATCCTAATAACACATGTATTACTTCTACACTTTCAGGAAAATGGAAAACTCTCTGAAGCCAGGTAAATGTTTGTGCTCATACCAACTGCTGCCAGTGTGTGATTTTATTATTCCCTTTAAATTCTGAGATTTCCATACGCTCCAATGGCAAATGGAAGTCCATGTAATATCAATTTTCGTTTACAATACAGGCATGTTATTATTTGTTCCTTTGCAAAATTTGTGACTAAAGGAAAAGCCTTTCAGAATAATTCCTTAGCTCTACTAAAGGACAAAAAAATATAGTTGTGAATAATGCACTTTAAAAAAATATCTGTAAATATTTTGTATGCTGTTTTTGTAACAATATAACTTTTGATTTTAAACCTTGCAGAACTAAGAACTCTTTAAAAATGTAAGGTTTAAAATATAGTTTTGGTACCCTTGATTACAGCACCACAAGTTGACAAAAAGCTGGGGATTAAATCCTCATACTTGGCATCCTATTAAATGACATTTTTTGAAGTAAATAGTCAAAAAAGCTATTATTAGGGGGAAAAAAGAATCTAATTCTATTAAGAAGTTTAGTTATAAAAATTTAATCTCTTTTAAAGTACTGTTGAAAAACTTTAACATGGTACTTAGAAGAACTGTAGAAGCTTATTCTAAAAATTAGGTAAGCATATATTGTCCAACATCTTTAATTACTTTTTGCTCAATGGATTTATTCTTTTTCCCATTACAGAAGATGGATCAGGTACAGTTCTAGCATTCATTTCCCTATGGTTGTAACTCGCTTCATTTGCGGTAGAGATGATGAACCATCAAATTCATATTCCAAGAAGAGAAGAGATCTTTAATGATGGCCAGAACCAGAGGACTCTGAAACAAAGACACAATTTAGGCTGTTCAAACAGTAAAGCAAATCAATTCAGGAATTTAGTGCAGGTCCTAGAACTGACAACTGTACTTACATCTGAGCACAAGAATTGGCCATTTAAACAAAACAGTACCCTCAGAATGTGTACGTGAGTAAATTCAGCAAATACGACAAATCCTCTTTTGCAAGTTTAAAGCACTATTACAGTCAAACACCCATTTTTCCTTGGTTATGTTCTTCCATAACTGAAGTTTATTTACAATGTTATTCCAAGTCTACTAGGCAGTATTTTCTCTAATTGCACATTTCAAAATGTAAATAATGTTTGCAAGTACAAATTCAACTGGGAGCAAATGGGTTTTCTCTCATGGTGCAGGAAGGGAACTGAGATACAGCAGTTCATGGAAAAATAAATTCCAGTGTGATGTCAGAAGAAACTGTCCATAAATATCTAAACACTACTTTATAAAGACACAAAAATACAAACTCAAAACACAAGTTTATACTTTCTAGTTTCTTGATAGCTAAAATAGGAGATACTCTTGAAATCATGCGGATTTAAGTAATTCCATTAAATGGTTGTTACTATTATTTTAAAAAATTCCTATTTAAAAAAACTCCTTCCCCACACAGTCAAAGTATAGGATTTCCATTCTACTCCTAAAACCTACACAACAGACAATTTATGTGCAGATCTACAGATGTTTCTAGGGTATAAAATTATCAATACAACCAAAAAGACTTATTTTGAAGTCATCTTGAAACATTTGCTAAATCTGTAACTTAAGCCCCAAATTTATCTACTGTAAAATATTCTGAGCTAATTTTTTCTGCACTCATTTAAAAATTACATCAAGGTATTAGATATCTAATACTTACTACTTCCTGATGATTTTTTGCCTGGGAAAAAATAGAAAAAAAATTAAGCTGAACAATGACAGTTAAAAATATATTTCCTATTTACTTTTTGCAGATAAATTTTAATTAGGTTATTATTAGCTTGTTATTATTAGCTTAAATAAAAATTGTAAGTGTACAACATGTACTTTCCATGGTACATCTCTGTGAAGTTTATATTGATTTTTCCAAGTTGTTTGTTTTTAATTAACCAAGACTCCATGCATTTAGAAATTACAGCCATCAAGACTCCTACTATAATTCAAAAGAAATGTTTATGGAATGTTACTATTTTACGTAATATATGGATATATACACACACAATATATGGATGTACACTGAAGTGAAATGTTTGCTTAAATTTTTTCTTTGTATTTTACATCCCCATTGTTATTGTTCTCCTAAAATACTAGTTCACAGTGATAAAAAAAAATTCTTCATAAGGAAGAGTTGTAAGAGGTTGTACAATCTCCATCCTTGGAAATACTCACTTAAATTATGAATAAGGCAATAAGCAACCTGATCTAAATTTGATCTAACTGCTTCAAGCAGTGGTTTGGACCAGGGGAGCTCAATAGGTCCCCTACAATCTAATTTATCCTACAACATACTCCTCTATAATTCCATATATTATTTGCAAAATTATTCCCCAAAGTGCAAAAAGGGCTACAACTATTAAAAACTATTTGCACTTTCAAATAAAGCTTAGCATACAGTAGCCATTTATCCAGTTTTTTTGGCCCTCAGAACTCTACACCAGGACATCTGTCTAAGTCAGGAATTAAAGTAGCATGACATGAACATAAATTTGAAACAATCTGTCCTTTTTAAACTCTCACTGAAATAAAAGGTTAAAGCAAAAGTTAAACTTTTTTCTTCTTCCTCTCTACCTCAACTACTCGTATTTACTTAACAGTCATTAAGTACTCATTAAGATCAATAACTTTTATTTACTTAAGCTTGTAAGTGCAGTGTATCAGTTTTGGAATGCTACACATTATCTGGACAAAGGTAGAGAAATGCTGAGGTAATATCTCTCAGCTGTTCCCACAGCAAGGGGTTCCTTTCTCTGTGAACTTTGTCTACAACTTAAAACACTTCATTGCTCACAACTTGGGATTTTTTGAGCATAGCCTAAATTGACAAACAGGACCTTTAAGACACTGCAATCTGTTGTACCCTTCTGCTTTAAGGGATCCAGCCCAATCAAATTTATTATTTTTACATTAGATATTCTCTTTCTTTCTCTGAGAAAGTCATCTAGTGTCACCAACTAACACACATTCTCATGTTCAGTGATGTAGCTCACATATTGAGGTGCCATCAGCCCAAAATACACTTTCACAAGTTCACGTGAGAAAACCTTTTAAAAACTATTTCTTTTCAAAATCTTGAGCAAGTAAATTAGATCTGCATTTTAAAAACCAATTCCTACATTACCTAATCTTCATAGCGTAGGCACAGTTACACTGATATCTGAGTATTTTTGTTAGTGGAACCTTCTACAACCAGCATTTAAAACATCTAAATTTTTATAGCAAAGATCTGGCCCTAAGGAAGAATGTTAATTTCTTATTTGCTAGCTATCTTCAATGACTGATTCCTGTTGTAGGAATTGTCTTCTATAAAAAAGACTATAATGTGTGACTTACCCCCATATGAAATCTTGTAGTAGGCATAAGTTGTTAATGCTACACCAACCCATACTTCTTGATACACAGTAGAGAAGTACAATTTCATGGGCTGCAACGCCTTTGGAATCAAGTTCTGCACCATCTGAAATTTATAAAAAGTGTTGTCATTTTAACTTTTGCAGATGTATTCTTACCTGCTGAATTTTTAACATACGTACAGACTCACACACACATATACCCATCTATCTTTATGTATACACACACACACTCCTGATATGTATCAGCAACAGTTTACAGGTTAAAAAAAATCCCCAAGCATGCAAAAGTACTTATTCAAAAGCAAAGAAATGAAAATTCAGAGTTAAGGTTACAATTTATGGGCTAACACAAAAAAAAAATTTACAATTACAGCTGATGAAATGGTTCAAAGATGAGTCAACAGAACATTTCCAGAGTAGCAATAGCGAGACTTCTCTCTGCCTATCAGTGACAGCTTTTTCCTGATGTTCCCAGATTCCCTCAAGACGAAGTCTCATTCCAGACAAGCCAGAGAGGCTCCTTCCTTGCACTACCAATTTAGCTTCCCTCCCTCGCAGCTGTCTCTTCCAGCATGGTAATTCCTACTCAAAATAGCAAAATAAATTATGTTAAGCTAATGAATTCATGCTTTATCATGACTATTTGACTTTCAAAATATGCCCCAAGAGCAAGAAGCCTGTCAGTGTTGGTAGTTTTTTTCCTTTCCATTCAGCTTTGTTAGACAAAGAGAAAACTGTAGGAGGTTTTAAAATAAAGCTTACTCTGACCCCCATAAATGTTAGTTCACATTTGCACCACACTGCACTGAGATGCCCCATGTTCTACTGTCTCATGCACAGAACTTCACCCAACAGTCACTATTGAAACTTATTACAACCCAATAAAGTGAGATATACACAAATACAGACAGTATATGGTAAACTAGATACCCAGCAAAGAAAAGCAGAGTTCAACTTCTCTGAGGTGATGTTCACTTACTAAACTGGTGTTACTAAATGTAAAGCATCATTTGGCAAGCCTCAAAGAGAAGCAGATGCAAGGGCAGCCAGTGTCAAAACAATTGGAAAAAATCAAGGTGCTCCTTGAAGAATGAAATCAACTTTGAGGCAATAATGTATAAGTACAGACAAACCTACATTTACCTTTGTTTATGGGCAGTAATTTCAATCATTTATTATTGTGGCAAAAATTTCTGAAACACCTCTGTGCTTTCACCAACACAATTCAGGACACTGTCACCAAAATTTCCAGTTTCTAGTTCAGATGAACAGGAGACTACGAACAGTTACACTACTATAGCAGAATATCAAGACATACTAATAAACAAGGAGACTGAACAGAACAAGAATGAAAGACTTCCCCACGGGTACAAAGCACAGGGAATAAGCAGTGCAGCTTTCAATTTACACCGTGCTAAAGCCCCGCAGAGACCTCTCCCCAAGGCCTGCGCGGGCGCGACGTCGTTCTGACCGGTTTTTTTCTGAAATCTACCCGGAACAACGCTGTATTTGCTGTCTCCTTGACCTCCCAGCCACAAGCCCCGCAGCCTGGGGCACCTGCGGCCACCCGAGGCCGGACCCGCCGCACGGGGTGGGCGGGTAACGGCAAAGTTCCAGCGCCTCGGGCCGCACTCCCTTTCTCCCTTCTTCCCTTCCCAGGCTGAACCAGCGCTGTCCCCACCCGAGACACCCCCGAGCGGTGCCTGCCAGGCCCCAGCCGGGGCTGGCCGGGCCCGGACCCACCGTGGCAGGGCAGCGGCGAAGGTCACACTCGGGGACGGGAGCGGGGACGGGTCCGTTGCCGCCGCGGGGTGCGCCGGGAAGGGACGCGCGGCGAGTGGGGGCAGCAGCGCCCCCTACGGCCGCGGAGGACCAGAGCACCCTCGCACCGCGGCGGTGCCGACCCCGCTTCCTTGGGAATCACGGAATGGGTCAGGCGGGAAGGGACCGCAGCGAGGCACCTGCTCCAACCTCCCTGCTCGGGCAGGGTCAGCCCAGAGCACATGGCACGGCATTGCATGCAGACAGTTCTTTAATATCTCTAGTGAGGGAGACTCCACACCTTCTATGGGCAACCTGTTCCAGTGCTCGCTCACTGCGCAGTAAAGTTCTTCCTCATGTTCGTGTGGAGCTTCCTGTGCATCAGTTTCCGCCCGTTGCCTCTCGTTCTATCGCTCGGCACCACCGAGAAGCGCCTGGATCCATCCTCTTGCCACCCTCCCTTCAGATATTTATACTCGCTGAAGAGGTCCCCTCTCAGTCGTCCCTTCTTGAGGCTAAACAGGCCCAGCTCCTTTTCTCATAAGACAGACCCTCCAGTCCCCTGATCATTCTCTGTTGTCCTCCACTGGACCTGCTCCAGGCGCTCCACGTCCCTCTTGTACTGAGGAGCGCAGAACTGGACACAAAACTGCACGTTCACCTCCCCTAGGCTGAGCAGAGGGGCAGGATCACCTCCCTCGATCTGCTGGCAGCGCTCTCCTAATGCAGATCTTCACCTCACCCTGCTTCCCAGCACAGCGGGTGTCCCGTGCCGGGACAATGCCGGGAAGGGCCTGCCCCAGTCTGTGCAGCGTGTCCCTCAGGGAACAGCTTGTCCTGGAGGAGCGGGAGGCACCCGCTGGGCCAGATTTAGGAGGAGTGCGGCTTCTCCGTGCCTTGCAGGCCGTTTCCTGCAGATGCCGGGAAGGACGGAGTGACTGCAATCCCAGAGCTGTGCCCGGGCATTGTGCCATGGGGTGAGGGGGGGAATGACTGCCCAGGCCTCCCCTGGCTGGGAAAGGAAAGCAGAGCTCAGACCTTGCTTGTGTCTATTAAAATGCTTTAGTGGGATCATAAACTGAGTTTACTTTCCTACAGAGTGATTTACATAATCTGCAGGTGTATAGGTGCAAAGCTTCTTCGATCTTGCATGGTATTTTTTGCGTTTAATATAGGAGCATAACTTATGTAAAAATACTGTATCTCACCTCTTTCATTTAAAACTTTCAAAACGTCTTGAAACTTTAGTGAGGAAAATGCCCTTCTTTCTTTAATTTAGGATTTGGAGGCTGATGCATTAAGCAACCAGGGGCTGTGGTATCTATATCTCTCTACATACGCCCTGGATTTGTATTTACCTATCTGACAGTAACAGTTCTAAAGCAGCCAAATCACTGGATCAGGTACTCAGTGTGGAGATGACAAATCCTATTAGAGGAAGTAAGGACCTACCCTGTGTTTGTCTTGGTTTTCACTATTTATCTGATTTAACAAATTACACACAGATGTTGGCAGTTGTTTCAGAAGACGGGATGACAGTATGAAAGTGAAGCTCAAGTGACACACGTTTATTTTAGTTCCTGTTCTTCTTTTGTAATTTATCCAGTAGGGATGACAGACCTTACCGTCCTCCCGTACACTCCTGGTCTGCGTCTGTACATCCTGCCTTTCTCAGCAAGGCTTTAATAAATGTTCGGGGTCGGTTTAGAGGCACTCACCCCGCAGCTCCAGGTGAATTTTCTGGGAAAGGAGGGCCGATCCCAGCCGGGAGCGCTCCCGCCGAGGGCGGGGCCGGGTAGGAGGGCTGGCACGTGCTGGGAAGGGCGGCGGCGCGGCACCGCGTGCCGGGAGGCGCCATCCGCCGCCATCCGCCGCCATCCGCCGCCATCCGCCGCCATCCGCCGCCATCCGCCGCCATCCGCCGCCATCCGCCGCCATCCGCCGCCATCCGCCGCCATCCGCCGCCATCCGCCGCCATGCTGCGGAAACTCACCGAGGAGCAGAGACGAGAGTGGTTCACCATCGGCGGGGCCGTCACCGCCGTCGAGCTCCTGGGCCAGGAGGCGCGGGTTGGCCGCCCTGGCGCCTCCCTCCGCCACCCCGCACGGGAACCGCTGATGGCTGCGGGGTGAGTGCGGGGCGCTGGGCCGCTGCTCTCGAAGGCCTCCTGTGGCTCCCCTGCTCTGGTTGGGCCCGGGGTGTGCAGCTCTTGGATTCCAGCCTAACGCCCCTGGTAGCGTTTGTGGGTGATGCATTTTATTGCGTTTAATTATGTTATTTTCTGATTTGCTCCTTAGCTCTGCTGTCTCCATCATCACTATATATGTTGCGTGTAGGGTTTGTTTTCTCTGAAGTGCATTAGCACTGCTCTGCAGCTGTACCTCGTCCTGTTGCAAAATTGTAGAACTGCACTAGAAAAGACTCAGTTTATTCTGATTCAGATATATTAACTTAAAATTTTATGCGTGGCAAGTGATGAGATTCACGAGTTTATTGCTCTCGTGACTGAACTGAAACATTTAAGTTACCAGAGTAAAGCAAGTCACAGCTATATTGACAAATTGCTCCTTATGCATTATTCTCAGGTGGCAGAGTTTACAGGCAACCAGAAGTGTATGTGTGTTTGCATAGCAGCCAGGTACATTCGATTTTCACCGGAGTTTGGATATTGAAATCCAAAAAACACATTCCCCTGGATGCTGTACTGTGGAAGTGCATACTAATCTTGGTATTTAGACCAGGAGTGGTAGTGTATCTGTGCTTGCTGTAGAAAAGTGTGTTGGATGCACTTGCAAATACTAAAGTATTTTTCAAAACGAGCGGGATGTACACTCTGGAGTGAGTGATTTGGGTTTTATTTTTTCTTGTGTGATGCATAGCAGTAGAGGTTGCTGTCTTTCAGGAACTCAATAGGTGTGCATTGGGATCGGAGAAAGAATGAACTTTTTGCATAACATGTTGGTATCAGGTAGTCTGGTATTTCAGCAGAGTGTTTAGGCTCTCAGTGTTTCTGTCTTTGCTTCAAGCGAAGGACAAAACTGGCACCTCAAAATATCTGTCCCTTTTGATCTCTCATTGTAAAAGTGCTGTCATTAGCAAGCTCTGAATCACTTACCGAGAGCTACCGGGTTTTGTGAAAGTAGGTAACATTTTCCAGAAGTGAGCAGACAAAATTTTACAGTTCTTTAAAGTGATTTCTGCTAATGTAATTCCTCAGCCCAATATGTACAAGATGTTTGACTTCTCAGTCTTTATTTAGATGACAGTAACATTTCTGTAGTGTTTACGAAGTGTTTGATGAGAGATTCTTGAACCCATCTGAGCACGAAGCCACAGAATCTATTTTGTGCATTTGTTGTACACAGGAGAAATAAGCAAGATTCATCAAGACTTGTGTGACTAGGCAGAGGCAAATCTTTATTTTTGGTCGAACAAAACCTCTTTCCAGTCACAAGTCTTAGCAGATAATCGGATTGTGAGTTTGACAGCTCTGTTAGTAGGGAAAAAATATTTTTACAGGTTTGGTGTTCTGATTTTTTTTCCCCCACGTTTGGAGGGGACAGAGACAATATGCATCTTAAATGACCATTTATGTAAGCATGGACAAAATTTCTTACCAATATTTGTAAAAACTTTGACCATAGATGATAAGTGTGTGTGTGCTGCCACAAAATGGAAGGAATCTCTATGAGAAGCTGTGTTTGCCTAGGTGTGTGTTGTTTCCGTGCAGAGTTCTGTTTCACAGCTCTGGGAATGTGTTTACATTTAGAAAATTTTTGCAAAACTTGAAGTCTCTATAGGAGGTTTAGATTCAAGTGGTTAGATGGAAAGGAAATGCTTCTTAAGAAACAGTTTGAAGAGCTGAAAACAACAGAATTTCTCCTCATTTATTGAGGCTGCTTGTAGCATAATTGTGTATTTACTTCAGAATTCTTTATTTGTTTCTTGGGAAAGTCAAAACCAAAGTTATTCAGATTTTTTAAATACTTACTTATATTTATTTGAAGTTGGATATACAATTACTGATGGAGACTTGTCTGCCTACCACTTTTGTCTAAATTTATATGTAGGAATGTGTGGGTTTAATGCCAAATTGGTAATAACAGGTGTGTTACTGCACACAAGTGTGTGTAATAAGTAATATTCTTACAAATGTTACTGAGATTGTTTAATGAGATCTAAAAGTCTTGTGTCTCCCTTAAAAAGGGATGTGGAATGTGTTCTCTTTCTTTACCGATGATACCTCATTTTCCAAGGCTTTTAAGATTATTTTATTTCCTGAACTACCTCTAGAATAGCAGTATTAGTAATTGAGGTTGTTGGGGAAAGGTAATAGAAATAGAAACTGCAGAAAATGTGGCTGGAATTTCTGTCCTTAAACAGCTCATTGATTAACTTTTTAATTCCTCTGATTATGTTTAACTGAAGGGAGAAATTTAGACCCTTAAATCCTTCCTTGTTATCAACACAACTGTGTTCACATTAAGACACTAAAAGGCTTAAGTGTGGAAAAGGTGGTTATTCTCTCTTTCATTTCCTGCATTTCAAAGGTGTAACTTTCACCAAGTTAGCACCTTTTGGAAGCTGACTTACTTGGCTGGAAACATTGCATGCCTTTGCTTTGCTTGACACCTGTGCAGGTGGGGGGCATTGCTGCCGTTTGGAGTTACTACCACTCAATTTCTGTCCCCAGAGTGGTTTGTGTTGGCTGACTGCCTGTTTCAGACATACTCAGTGTGAGGGACAATGTCGTTCTAGAACACCTCATGCAAATTCTGTACGGCATAAATAAAAAGAAGTTAAAGAAGCAGTTGTAGAGTTCTGGGGCAGGGATCTCCCACAGGGTAATGGTGACTGGCCCCCAGCAGTCTTACTCCTGTCTGATGTAGATGAATTCTAAGGGTAAGCGTAATTCTAGAAAATAGCTTGTCTCAGCTGGTGAGCTGAGGAACAGATTTTCTTGGCAGCGTATTGCGGTAAACCTAGCAGATTTCTTTAAAATATGTTTAACATTTTTAGCTTGGCTTCTTGCTCTTACACCATTGCGTTTTCTATGCTTTTCTCTGCTTTTTAACTAGAGAGAGTATATAATAATTTGGTCAGGAGGAAGTGCTTGTACTCTACAAAGTTACCTCACATTTCAGTATTTGAAAAAATGGCCAAAGTGAGGCCTTAGAGGATAGCATTTTCTTAGCCTTTGGATATTTTTTTCCTGTATCTTCTGCAGTTCTCCTTTGCTTTCTCCTTCTCCTTTCCCCCAAAATGTGGACACTAGAACTGGATGCAGTAGCATGATTGAAACATGCATATAAAAGTAGGTGAGGTTTTTTGTGCATTTCCTTGGCATTGTATAGGGATTTAGCATTGAATTGACTATGATACCTACATATATTTTTAAACTATTGTGCAGCGACTGCCTTTTAGAATACGGCGTAGTTTATGGTCCCTGTTTCTGAACTTGGAAAAATGCATTTGCTCGTGTTAAAGTGAAATTGAAGTGGTGTTTATGAAGCGTGGGTAAGTTGTATCTGGGGTTATCTTGTTGCTTGTTTATTTGTTTTCCATACCTGTTTTTGATGATCATTAAGGTAAGTGGATCTTCTATATTACTGGCCTTCCATTTTCCGTACATTAAAATTTGGAAGCTGCATTTTTAGAGTTTCTTTTTACCTGTTTTTCTGATAGAAATCTGTGAGGATGCCATTTTAAGAAATAAACTTATGTGAATTGCCATTGCAGGAATCTTGCACATTTGACCACTTAAAAGCTATCTGAAACCAGCATAATGGATGTTAATTCTCAGAGTAATACTAATCCTGCCAATGCCCTTTAAATACTCAGTACCTGTTACCCTCCTTCCTGTAGAAAAGGTAGTTGGCATTTAATACTTGGGAAAGTTTTATCACTGAGGAAAAGCCTTTCTTTGAATCCCCTTGCTGCCCTCATGCAGGGGTTAGATTAGAATTGCAGAAGAATCTCCGACTCCTTGTGCTCTATCAGTAGGGCACAGTAAGTTTAGAACAGCGTTTTTGTTACTAATTCACAAACTGACAACTGACAAGAAGAGGGCAAAGAGTTTATAGCAGCTCTGAGTGCAGATAGAAGTTTTCACATCCTTGTATATTTAGTTAATGGGAAGTGGAAGGTGTAGTTACTTTTGGTATTGATCTGTGGGTTTTATTTTAAACCTGTTGAAATTTTTTTGCTTTAATCCTCCAGTGCTTTGTCCTTTAGGTGAATATAGGAGTTTCGTTGTTTTATCTTCTGTGTATGTTTTACTTTTTTACATGAAATGTTCTCTGTATGATAAGCTTTTCAAAGTTTTTTTTAAACAGCATTTTTAAAAAAAGATTTAAAAGTGTTTAGTAAGTGATTGTGCGATTTGTTCATCCAGTTTATGTGGGATTATTAGTAAATTCTTTCTGGAATAGGGATACAGCTGTGGAGTATAAGATGCCTTGAAGTTGTGTTACCAACTTGATGAAATCTGAATGTCTTCTTCAGAATGTTCAGAGAAAATACCAGAGGAAGCAGTTTTGTGTATCGAATAGTGTATTCTGTGAATTGGGCCACGTGAGTCTTGCCTATTTTTTCTAATCTCGCAGACAGATTAAAAGGAAATACAGAGAAGAAGAGGTTATGTAAGACATGTGAAAACTTGTTACATACAGTGATGGGAGCACAATTGGAAATGTAGCCAGCTGAGTTCTGGCATATGTTTTCATTGATTTTCTGCTCTAATTGCCTGCTGTGACCGTGACTGCTACGTATGTGATTAATCTTATAAAACTTTGTGAACCCGCAGTGATAGATAATGGCAGATGAGAAACATTAAATTTTGTTATGTGTGAATTTAGAATGAATACCTTGTGCGTTGGAAATGATCGCTTGACTCCTTCGCTATTCTAGAGAAGTACCATCTGATTTGATCAAAATGTTAAAAGTTTAATGCAGAATTTAGGTTTCAGAACAGCTTCCAGTAAGTCAAATGAAAAATGGCTTTTTGAAATTAAATAATTCAATAATTTTTTCAAGAATAGAGAGCTAGTTGTTAAATGCTGTTAAATATCTAGTGGTTTTGTTCAGGTGTCCACCCTTACATGCTTTAACATGTGGAGAGTATAGTTTAGGAAAAAATACAGAAATAGTACATGCAGGATGTTATAAGTTCTGTCAGTGTTTTCATGCAACTTTTTCTTGAAGTTAAGAAATTATTATTCAACTCCAAAAAGTATTTGCCAGTTTATTTGATATGACTGATATTAAACCGTTTCTTTTACACAATATAAAGTTCCCTTAGAACCTAAAAGCTATGTGACAAACACAGAAGTTTTTGTCTAACACTCTGGATTGACACTGTTTCAAAAATAATGTTTTTTTGTTGTTTAAATACTTCTAGCTCTAGAGGGCTAAAAGTTAAAATGCTTCAGAATTTTTTTCAGAAACATCTACATTTTTGATTAAAAGATGGCTTCAAACACAACAGCTCTAAGAAACTATAAAGATAAAATGTGAGTTGATACTTAAAGTTACTGCATACAAGCTATTACAAAGGATTATAATTTCTGAATTTGGAATAAAAATGGGAGCATGTCACATTTCTTACTCCTATGTGTCTGGATGGCAATTACAAGAAAAGAATGCGCATGGCTACGTAGCTTTTTGAAAGCAACACAAACCAACTTAACTTGATGGGTAGTAATAGGGTAGATTCCAGATTCTGTGGGAGAAGGTAGGAAACATGCTTTGTGTGTTTTTGTCGACATAACTTGAAACCGTGGGGATTTCA
This sequence comes from Eopsaltria australis, assembly GCA_034509425.1. Lineage (NCBI taxonomy): Eukaryota > Metazoa > Chordata > Aves > Passeriformes > Petroicidae > Eopsaltria > Eopsaltria australis. The sequence goes on along the minus strand of JAVTVJ010000012.1, from coordinate 3,257,807 downwards.
ACTTTGTCCGACTTGCTGGAGCTGTCGCCACGCGCACTAAAATGTTCAGAGCAATTTGTATTCCGTGCATCTACCAGCTGCTCTGCTTGGTTTTCTCTCTCAATGGTGGTAAGAAAATCTTTTAAAACTTGCTTGAATATGTAGACTATTTCCCAGGGTAAAACATCATTTTCAGCCAAAACTTCCCGAAATCTAGAAACAAACAAAAATGGAAATCTAATCATCTGCACTGAAAACTTTTCTCTTTCCTTTCTGGTCATTTGGGGGTGGGGGAGGAGGAAATGACTGAGTTCTGGTGTCATTTTTTCCTTGCTGCCACATTTCCCCACTTACCTCCCCCAGAAGATTGTAAGAGGAAAAGAGCTCTAACAATGCACTGGATGTGCTCCAGCTATTGTGGACTGAAAGCAGTTGTGATTGGGTAGGCTTTTTTTTTTTTTCCCCCTTTCCTTTGGCCCATCTGGGTAACTTGATTTAAACTGACTTTGCCCTTAGGTATATTGTGGGCTTTAAAAGGCAAATGGACTTGTCCTGTCGTTTCTGAGTCCCTAGAAAATGCACTTAAAATGCGACATTGGGGAATTTTTCTTCATAAAATGCATGGAGAGATATTTTTTTTTTTATTTACACTGTTTTTCAAATTTTTAGGAGCTGTCTGACATTGTGGATAGTAAGGCTGGATTTCTGCATAATAATGCAATGCATTATTCCTTTTATTTGATTTTTAGTTACTGGGTTGCTATTTAATCAATAGCAGGGATAAGTAACAGGAAAAACTGGAAGTACTGAAAAGTCATACGAGATTTCCTTTGTTTGGATTAGACCAGGAAAATGCTGATGAAAAACTTCCTTCAAGTGCAACATATTAAAGTGAAGATGTAATTTCTAAAACTGTAAAAATACGCTTCAGTTGCTGGTCATTGCTACTTGATTAAGTAGAGAAACATCTTACTTGCGATAGAGAACTCAGAGTCAGGGAAATATGAAACAATTACCTGCTGAGAACAGTTCCTGTTTGGCAAGGCTGGATTTGTGAGCACAGAACTTCAAGCTGCCGTTGCTCAGTAGCTGGAATTGTTGCTTGAGGGTTTTGGTAGTTCTTGAGCCAGTTGTAATCCATGCCAGTTTTCTGGAATTTTTGTTCATTTTCAATCTCTTGCACTAATCTTTCACGCTCTTTCAGATGCCATTTCAACTCCCTCAGGAGGGTTTTTGTAACGACTTCTGATCCAGGACATCTTGAGGATTTGTAGGAATCCGTTTTTGACCATTTCATCCAGCCAAAAAGTGGCATTTTTAAGCTAGGGAGAGGAAAAAAATGAATTTTGCTTGCATCTGTCTAACTGATTAGTTCTTTTTACCTGTAGACTTCCTTCTTAGGAATTGAATGTTTGAATGAAACTTTACTAATGAACCTAAAATAGTTTGCTGTACAAAATCACCAGGCCATAATACAATATGGCAAGCCTTGCACTTTATAATATTTCCTGTCTCTTTTCTGAGTTAACATACTGTGTGAAATTTACAGCATTTAAAAGTTCATATCTGTAATTTTGGAAATATTTAATATTTTATCCATATTTTATCCATAGTGTATATAGATGATTTAAGAAAGCAAACAGGGAAAAACCCCCAAACCCCATCAAGCAAGCTAACAAAAAACCCCTCAAACCCCACAAAAAGCCCAGCTAGATAAGAACACTCCATCCCAACAAAACACAAACCCCTAACCTCCAAAATTTAAAGTTACAGATTTATTTTAAAATGAAATACATTCATTAGTAGTTAAGTGTTGGAACTCTGCTTGATCTGGCTTTACAACTTATGTATCAATTTTTATTTTAAATGTTTTAATGAAATTATTGTTCACATAACCTGGAAACAGAAATCTGGTAGAATAGACTTCTAAACTGCAGTTTGTAACAAATCATGCACACACAAGCATGCAAATTGGAATAAAATATCATAAATTACCTCTGCAGTTGTCTGTGAACAGTGTTGTTTCAGGTGAGTTTGCTTGAAGGTCTCTTATTCTAGCATATCCCGTTTGCAGGTTGTTAGTACTGCTGGAAGAAAACAAGGGTTTTTTTCTCTTTTTCTTATTTCCTTTTTTTTTTTTTCATTTACTCAAACTGTGCTCAGAAAAAATGACTTTCTGTACTGAATATGACAGTTTAAGTTTTTCTGCTTTTAAGGTTCTTTTTCATTCTCTGTACTGGAGAGAAGCAGTAATCCATTTAACCTAACGTGGTCTCTCGAATACTTTCTACCAAGTCCATTAAGATCTCCTACCTTTGAATTGAGTTCTGCCGATGGCAGCAATTTGAAAAAAGATGGTAACAATTTCAAATGCTTGTTGCTAAATCCATCCAAATGTATTGTTGGTAGTGAGATGAATAATGATAGTCTGAAGCAACTACAGACGTGCTTGTAGCTAAAGTTAAGGCTGTCGTGTGATGTGATGCTTGGCTGTGCATAGCTGTAGGTCACAGTTTAGAGCTGTATTTTTATGCCCGTGGAGTGCTAAAAATAACTATGTTGCTTTTATCATCAAACTAAACTTTCAGGCCATTGAGATGCTGGAAGACTTATCTCCCATTAGAGGGGGATCAGGCTGTTCTGCTGTCATTTTTAAATAGCTAAGAATAGTTCTTCTCTAGTAAAGATCATCTAAAGCTTTTGTTAAGTGAGTGTTGACAGAAAAGAGGTATTTGACAGTTGCTCAGGATTTTGTCGCTACATTAAATGTTTCTTCCAGATGAATTTCATCAATCTCATGGTTCTATACTTTTTCATTACTGTGCATAGCTGTTAGCATTTTTAATTAACATTTCAAATGTGTTTAAAGAAGCCAGGCTGTAACACCTACAGTGTGCCATGAAAGACACGTTAATCTAATTAAAGGAATAGAATGATAAGGAGATGCAAATTGAGGTCAAACTGATCTAAAAAGCCCAGAATTGTAAGCCTTACCATAGACATTGCTTCTCTCTCAACTGGCTGTCAGCTGCCTGCTCCCTGTTTCCTTGATGAATATTTCGAGCATATCCGTTTTTAAGGTTCATTCTCGGGGATGGCACTGTGCACACTAAAGGTCGCTGAAGGAGCCATTTTCCGTTCCAGTTATCCGGTCTCTTCCTATTAATCTAAACAGTAGCCATGGTACAAGAAATGCTGCCTTTCCTCATGCCCTTGTTCTAATGACTGTCTTTGCTCCTCTTTAGTATTTTTCATTCCTACTTTTTTCCCTCCACGGGTGTGTTGAGCTGTTGGAGGAACAAAGGTTCTCTAAATTTGTTCTAGATGTCATGCAACATAAAGGATGACGTGTATGGCTGTTATTAAAGCTGATACTAGTTATACATTGGAAAAATTCAAATGTCAGTATTAATCCTCTTCAACTGGAAGGTTTTCACATTGCATTGTATGTGGTACTATGAAAAAGGAAGGGATCTAGGTTTATGATGACAGAACTGTCCTGACAGATTTTCAGATGAAATTAAAATGCTCCTTGCCACCTCCTTTACAGCACAGTTAACATGTCACCACTTTTTTCCTCTGTATCAATCTGCCAGTAAACTGCTGTACAGTGTAAAACCATTATAGTGTCTTTGCAAATTAGAGGTGCATACTGGAAGGTGTGCAAAGTAATTAAATGAGAGACCTACAACTTTCAGTTTTCAACTTAATCTTTGGTTGCATTATTGAAGATTCAAGGCAGGATCCTGAGGATTGTATTTGTCTTTCCATTGGTAGGAGAGCATTGAAACTGAAAATTTGTATTGCTTCTACTTTTGTAGGCAGTTCAGGTGTGTGAAGAGATGGCTGCTCATGTGGGGCTGGCAGTGGAAAATGGACCTCAAAAGTAGAGCAGTAGTTTATGCAGTTTCTAGCCCATGGTTAATTCTGGAAGCTTTGTTAAGATTCAGAATTCTACCCAGCTATCTCTAAATGTACCCGTGGATCTGAAGTGCTGTGTCTGGCTGGAAGTTTTGGCTTGACTTAGGCTGATAGTGGGTGTGTTCCCTGAAGGCACTGTGGACTTTGTCTTCATTAGTAACTTAGTTAATAATGTCTTAGTGGCCAATTCTTGTCTTCATTAGTAACTTAGTTAATAATGTCTTAGTGGCCAATTCTGCACATCCCCAGTCAGATTTATGAGTGTTCTCTGTGTGTGTGGCAGAACAGCTTCCATAGTCATGTGCTGGCTTTATTCTGTTACTCTCTTTTACCCTTAATGTAAATTATACACAGTTTGATTTACTTCTTGATTTTCCAAGGATTTAGGGAGTCTGTTATTAGTTCTTATTTGTCTGAAGTGAAAGGATTGACAATGTGATGTTAGTACCTGTCATGTTAAAAGGGTTCTTCCTAAGGTGGTGTTTGCACCCACGGTGATGGGTGTGTTCTGGGTATGGTTTGTACTGGAGAGGTGCAACTAAACCCAGCACTGTTGGAAGAACTCTCATTTTTGGAGTGGTTTTGTTCTGCCATGTGAGTGGCTTGGTGTGAAGGGGTGCAGGTATGGTTCATGGCTCTAGCTATTAACATGAAAGTATCTGGTACTCTAAATCTCATCTGTTTGGGGAATTCCTCTTTTGTCTCCTGCTGATGACATCACAAATGTGAGGGGGAACTTGACAATTAAGATGTAACTTAGAAGTATTGCTTTTAATTTTGTTTTGACAAAGCCACTTTGAGAAGAAGTTGGTGCTCAACAGTAGTTTGCTCCATGTAACCATAAACAGCTCCAGGCATGGTAAAGCTTATTCTTTTTTTTGGAAAATTTTATGGCATCTCTACCATCTGAGATGCTATTGACTCTTGTCGTTGAAAGGGGCAAGAAGTACAGCTCTCCTTATGAATGAGACTCAATGTTTTAAGCTGTTTTAAGAAGTGGGACAAGAGAGAAAGAAAACAAAAAAAGTGATGCAGAGGCAGGCACACATCACTGCTCATGGGCAGACCAATGCCCAGCTGAGTTCTGAACAATAGATGGCAAATTGAACTGAAACCCCACTCTTCTCCCTTTTTGTTGCTGAGCATGACACTAAATGGTATCTCACTGGTCTGTTTGTGTTTCCTTCCTGGTTATGTCCCCTCCCAAACCCTTGTGCACCCTCCAGCCTATTTATGGGGGGAGCAGGGGAGGGTGTAGTGTAAGAAACAGAGAGGTTCTGGATGCTGCACAAATGCTGTTCAGCAGGAACTAAAATACTTGTTTTCAGAAGTACTGATTTGGTCTCATTTTTAAAACACTATCATACCACTGCTATGAAAAAATAACCCTATCCCAGCCAGGTCCAGAAGAGTTACAAAGAAAGGTTGCCAATGCTTCCATCATCTGAGCTAAGAGAGATTTCATAATACAGTTTATCCACAGCTAGCAGGTTGGATGGTTTCCTTTCATTTATTAATACAGTGCCACTCTTTGGGTTTAATCAGTTTTGTAGTATGTTTTTCTTTTGATTTGACAGAACAACTCGCTCTGGCTGTTTTGGGCTGTGGATAGATGGTGAGTCTACCTCCTCTGATCACTTCAGACAGCATTTGGCTACTGCTTTAGTTTTTTTAACAATTATGAGCAAAATTTGCCATGAGCCTCTTGGTAAGACTTCTTTGGTCCTGTGAGAGTGAAGAGCAGAATTAATTTTCTTTTAACTGACAGAAGTTTGTGTAAGCTGTCATTGCATCCTGGTGCTGAGATGAATAAAACAGGACGTTTGAAGCTGATTTCTTACTGTTGGGCTGTCTGTAGCCTTAATGTCTCTGGTGCTGTTGATACTTCACTAATAGGTAGGGGAGTTACAGGCATCAATTTAAATTGAGGCAGTCCTGCTTTTAATACTGATCTTCGTGAGCATTCTTCTAAATTCGGAGCAGCCTCTTACTTGCACTTTATTTTTCTCAGAGATTTATTTAATCTGGATTTTACCAAGTTGGTAACCAAATGCAGGAAGAGAAGCTCATGAGCAGCTCATCTCCTAGAGGAGTCCAGTTCTTTGAAGCCCAGCAGTTCATCCCACTGACATAAAATCCCAGAGCAGAAGACAGTAAATTTGAGGATTTGGGCTGTTTTATCCTGGCATTTGTGCTTGTTACGTTTCTTGGATTTTAACTGTGGATAAAGTGCAGAGCTATTAGTTTGACAAATGTGAAATATTTGAGTTGTTGAGTGTCCATAGTGTATCCAAATCCAAACATTAGCATTTGAGTTTTTCAGGATTTTACAAAGTTGTGTTAGTGCTCTCCCTCCCTCTTGCCCCCCCTCTCCCCAATCCCAGCTAGTTAAGGTTTTTAAACAGGCAGTCTGAATTATACCAGTGAGGAAGACAAGTGCAAGCCCTTTAAAATGCTTATATATGAAGATTTTATCAGCAAATCTAGCAAATTACATTTTAGAACTGCTGTCTTACTGGGAAAAAAGCATTCACCTCTCTGATTCTTAGATTAGTGAAACAATATGTAGTGACTTTGTGAAATCTGTATTTTAATTTTAATAGGTTGCATTTATTATGAATTCTATTAATAGTCTGTTTTTGTGGCTGAAATAGGGTTTTGAATTACAGTGCATTATTTCATAAGTTAGTGTATTTCTGCAGGTGGGACCAATCTTTTGTATAGAAAGCCAACTTCCAGTTAAAAGGAAAGTAGTTTTTAGTATGTCCTTCAGTAAACCCAGTGGAAGGTTATTTACTGTCATGGCAAATGTTCAGTTATGTAAAGTGTCACATTACTTTAGTTTCAGAAGAGAAGCTTTGAAACAGTCTACTCTATATATCTTACTAAAATTGTACAGCAAAACATTGCTGTGTATGTTACAAGGCTAAGTGTTTTTTTTCAAGTGATTTCCCCCCCTCTCCAGAGATCTGTAAAAAGGTGAACAGTTTGTGTGCGTGACAGAAGCCATGACTTGGGGCAGTCCTTCTCTTGTGATCTGTGAAATGGGTGACACTAGTTTTATGTTCAACTTCTAGTCCCATGTGCGCAGGATTTTTTGTGTTAAATGAGGCAGAGCATAAATAAGCAGAAAGTGCATGTATAAGAATTTTTAAAAACACAATCACAGAAGATTTCGATGTTTCAGTTTTGTCTCTAAGATGGACATATTCTAGAAGTTACGTGGCCTTAAATAGAAGCTTCTACCCCAAAATAAAGTGGTTAATAAAATTTTTTTTGAAATTGGATAAGCAAGCATCTTGATCCTTGGAATTTCATTGCATGCTTGGATATTTTCTTTATAAAATCAAGTGTGCTGCATATGCAGTTTCCAAAAATTTTTTTTCAGGGAATAAGACTACATATATCTGTTAGTTTAATAATGCTTTTTTAAAGCTTTTTTTCTAGAAACATTAACTGTGTTCAGTGTAGGCATTGGCATTACAGTTAATGTGTGTTATTGGAAAGGGCCAAACAAATTACCTGTTATAGTTATGGTTGAGATTGGGCAAGTGATTCTATTTTTGGTAACTAAGTGTATGCAAAAATGCTTCGGTTATTATTTCAAGTGCTCAAATACAAGTATTTGCTCAGTATAGTTTGTTATGATGCCTTGTTGACTTACTAGAGGTCATTCTATAGCTTGAAGAAAAGAAAGACCTTTCTCTAGCTGAATTTGTTTAAAGAAAGGCACCCTTGGTATATTTGAAAGCATTAACAATGGAATGTGTCAACAATTTTTGGTGTTAAACTGTGTTTCCCTTCTAGTAGTTCCCCTGAAGTGGCAGCTTTATTTAATTTTATCTTTCAGAATACCTTGTTTTACTGAATTGCTCAAAATTAGTTTGTCACTCACAATTCAGAAAAATGTTACAGTAGGTAAACCACATGATACAGAATGTGGAAAGAATCATGAGACAGTGTTAATTCTTTTTCAAGAGGAGGCATGTACCTCCTTTGCCTTCATAGACAGGGTCCTGCTGGCCACGGTTTGTCAGGCTCGAAGTCCTGTCTGCTACTTCTGAGAGTGGTTCTGAAAATAGGTAGGTCGTGAAATGTACCCACCTTCATGGGTAGATCTGAGGATGTAGCAAGAGTTACTTGTTGAATGAAATCACTGTTTGATTGTGTTCTCAGTCCTTTATAATTTTGTCTGCCTTTCTCCACTTGGAGCGAAAAGAATGTCACTTATTTGCAGGTTCAGCCATAGAAATCTGACTGCTTTTGAGTATGAAATATGCCCCTTGATATGAAAAAGATCAAATTCACCTACTTTTTAAAATGAGGGGCAAGGAAGAAAACCCAGTATATTTAAAATCTCCTGTGTTTCCTTCAGTTGTTGACTTCAAATTTCAATGATTGTGTTAGTCACAAAAATGCTTTTTACTGCTTCTTCATTTGGTAGAATTTTGGCTGTTCTGTATGTGCAATTGAAAAGGCTGGAATCTGGAAAGCCTAAGGAATATGTGCTGTAACGTGGCAGGTGTGCCAAAGGTGGGTTTTCACTGTCAGGAGGAATAGAAATGGGGAAGAAATACCTGATGTATGGGACAGGCAGGTGATTCATAAGTAGAATCCAGAAAAGTCCCTTCATTAGCATTGCCCTTTTCTAGCCTGGAATGGATTTGAATTTCTAAGTCTTGTTATTCTTCTGCTGTCAGCAAATTTTGCTGAAAATCATTAGATTTCCACCTGAAGAAAATTTTTTTCTTTTTATCCAGGTATATAGGATGATACCTCCTACTGATGGAATATTAATGATTACTTGGAAGGATTGTATCATTCTGGTGATTTAGGAGAGTTCCAGAGGGCTTTATAATAATTTATTTCCATTTTGACTAAAACCCCCCATTATTGTGTAAGCTTTTAATTTTATTAATGCAGAAAAGTACAGCATTAAAACATCAATAAATGATATAGTGAAGCAAATTTGTTCATTTCATATTCCCATATGTAATTTTCCAGTTGCATATGATTTTCCTCAAGACTGGAGCCTGATCTGGTATGTCAAGTGTGCAATGTTTATTCCTAATGACTGGCTATTAAATATCTTGTTTATTCATTTTGTAGCCTGAGGTTCATTTACTGTGTGCTGTTTTCTGAAGACAGAAAACCTAATTCTTGAACTAAAATATTCAGATGTCCAAACAAAAAAAATTAATCTATTCTCTCAAATTACTTAGGTCATGCTATCTTCATTTTCCTCAAGCTGTACAGGCAAAGGTTGAAAGCATATATATATATATATAGATATAGATATATAGATATATATATATATACACACACTTCTGAGAGCCTGTTTTGAAATGCTTAAGACTTAAAATTCCAGGAGACATAATTAATTAATAAGTTCATTAGTTGATTTATTTAGTTATCACTGTTCCTTATCTGTTCCTTAACTGATTTCAGCTACTGCTTAAATACTGATGCATGTGCAAGGTCTTAAGTGCAAGCAAGGAGTACAGCCCCACCTTTCCCACCCTTAGCCCCTCAGTGGGAGTTTTCTGTTGCAGTGATGTGCTTGCTGTTGCTCAGGGCTGACAGTCAAGCAGTACCTGCTCCTCTGTGACAGCACTGGATGGCTTTTCTTCTCATGGAGAACCTAAGGACAAGTTACATTTACTGCATAAACAGGTTTTATTTTCAGAATATGTGTGTCTAGTTCACTCAGCGAGGCTGCAGGTTTATGGAAGTGAAAAAATAATTGGTTATATCAGTAAAAATCTCTATAGTATGTGCATACAAGTGAGATTGTGCAGCCAAGCTTCATTATGGTATTTTCAGCTACCAAACACTTGACTTGGATGCCATCATTGAATTTTTGGGTTTTATTTGTGTTTAATATACACTCAGTGGAATGACTTACTTTGCAAGCAGTCTGTCATCCTGTGTATGCATTTTTCTATATATTGTCTCAAATTCAGACCTTTTGAGGAGTGTTTCAGAAGGGCTTGAGTGATGCAAGTGTTGGAAGTAGGCAGCTGTTGCTAATGCAGCCATTGTGCAGATGGGTGCAATCCTGCTGAACCTTGCATTAAGAAGTACTTGAGGTCTGGGGGAAATTGCCTAAAATATTGTTAAAATTTGATCAGAAGCTTTTTCCTAGTTTGTTGGCAGCAGTTGGTGATAAATACTTGGTGTTCTGTTCTGAACTGGGCTGATTGAACTGTCTGTAGGAGAGCCAAGCTGGCAGAGTTTGCCTTGGCAGTAAAGTTGGGTACTCTGTGGCATCAAAATTTTGGGAATTTCCCTCTGTGGAAGTCTGTGTGATACAGCATTATGTTAAAAATCTCATGTAGTTTTCAGTGTCTTGTTTTTGGAGTCAGCGTTGCCTATTTTTTTGGGTCAAGAAATAAGCACTTCCGCAGCACCATCCTTTCATAAAACATAGAAATAGATTGGCTGTGCCTTAGTGGATTGCTACATAGGAGAGGCTTGCATTGGGCCCAGAGTTTAAGTTAATGTGCAAAACTGTATTTTTGACCTCTAGTTTGTATTTTGTTTTAAGAAAATGACCTTTTGTGTATTCAAAACTCTTCTATATTTAAGTTTATCTGTGATTTAATAACCATACAATCACTGTTTGCATGCTACTTTATTCTCTAGTGAATTTCATGTGGATTTCTTCACACTGTTTATGTAGAAGAGAATTTTTAAAATCTAATTTTGTTACATTTATATCATGATTAACATTTCTTGTGTGTTAATAGATTTCCATAAAATTCAGTGATCAGGTGATTGTGTTATTTTTTTCCCCGACCACCATCATTTCTTCGCTTACACTCAGTTTTTTTTTTTACTTGAAACCAGTGAGGTGATTGTGTTTCCTCCTTCTACTTCCCCTGTCTCCAGGGAATCCTGCAAGAATTACATGTATTCTCTTAACTGTATGTGTCAAGAATTGATGAAACAGAGCTATCTCATTTTTGTTCAGAAGAAATGGTAGTCTTCCATTGGAAGACAAATTCCTAGGTATTGAAGCCTTAAAGGATGGTGTTTTGGAAGCTCAGTCTTCTTGGGTCTAAACAAAAAGATGTTACATGGCGTTTTCCTCAGGCTAGTATCTAAATGCATAGACTAATTTTTTTTTCTGAAGTTTGTTCATTAGTTCCTGCGTGACATGTAAAACTTCCTGTATAATGCTGTTATTTCCAGAGATAGCAAAGACTTGAATTAGGAAGCATTTATTGATCTATCATTTCTTTCCTCTTCAGACTGCCTATCTCAGAGAGTGTTGGAACTGAATATACTAAAAAATACAGACAAGCAGTGGAACAAGAGCTGAATGTAGCTGGAAATGATCAGCTTATCTATAAACCAGGTAAAAAAAGAAATAAAATTATTTAATTCCTATTATAAACTCAGATACACCTGTCCTTTTTCTCCCTGTTGTCTTTACCCTGTCTTCCTCTCTAAGCTGAATATATTTTTTTGTTTAATGATGTATGTGCATTAGTTTGTTACATATAAAACATGATATTAAAAAGTAAAAACCTTATTTTCTGGAAGCCATAATGTATAATGCATTTGCATAGATAAATGTTCATACATCTGGCTTGTTGTAGTGATAGATGTAGAAATGTGATTGAAATAAATCTGCAAGGAAAAGATACCACTCATTAGATTCATGCCTTTGTTCTGTTTTCCCATTTTTCTATTCATATTTCTCTGTGTACTTGATTGTTGCTTTCAGCTGCCTTTAGAGAGAAATTGGATTGCACTTCTTTCCTAGGAGCTTTGGTAAAAGCACTGTGAGCCTGACTCACTTGTCAGGGCAGCTCAGCTTCAAACTCTTACTGTGCCTCTTAATTCCCAGAATTGTTAATGTAGCTGATTTCCTGAGAAAAGGACATTCATGTTGGATCTGTTCTGTGTGTCGTTCTCTTAATACTTCCTATATACCTTTGCTGGCATACCAAAATGTGACACATTGAGAAATTTTCTAGAAATTGATGTCCTTCAGTGCATCTGTAAATTCTGTGGCCTCTGGAACTCAGGCTGAGGAAGCCACTTATGGGATCTGTCATCGGCTGGGATGCAGTAAGGGCTCTTGGCCAGTTCCCCATGTGCAGTGCACCTTGTCTTCTGTCCTAACTACAAAATACGGTCTCTTGTTCTCTTGAAACTACGTAAAGTTTGTGGGACAGAAGGTATTGAAAAGTGGAAATGGGGGACTACAGAGACTGGAAGGAGCTTCCAGTGTTGTCATTCAGGAATGTGATGTTCCCTAGTTCATGTGCTTTACTAGCAAAGGAAAGACAACAAGTTGGCTAAGATTAAGTTCGATAGATGTTTCTTTAATAATACAGTGATATTGATAATGTTTTTTACCTATCATACCAGAATTCTGTCTAAAATAGGCTAGCAGCACTAGTGGCCTGCATGATGTTGAATGGGACTGATGCTAGCAGTGTTCCTTCTGTAAAAGAAACACGACTGTAACTTAGGCTTTTTAGGAAGTACTCCTGTATAGTCATCCTGGTACTTTATTTTATAAATACCTATTTTCTTTGTCTACCCTACAATACTTGTCCTTGAAATTTATACCTTCTAATATTTGTTCCTGCTTTCCAATTGTAACTTACTGAAACAACATCTAGTTAGCAAACAACCCTAAAAAATTACTGAAGTATTGACAAATTACATAATCTCTTATTATCAATCTACTAGATATTTTCCTCAGTTTCTCCCCCCGCTCCCTTCCCCCTGTTCTGTTCTTTGTCTGTCTCATTGTCTGGAGTCTCAGTTGCTTCAGGAGCTGTTCCTGTGCAGTGTTGATGCCTGCCTGCTCTCATCAGTGCTCTGCTCTCAGCAGTGTGTGATCCAGTGGCAGACTCCAAGCAAACTGGATAGTGACATGACTGGAACATTCCTACGGCATTCCGAGACTGAGCTGCCAAATCCCACCTAGATGTAGAATAACATAAAAGCTTCAGAAAATCCTGATCCTTACTGCTATTAGCTTTTACTTACAGGCAGACTCAGAAATACTGTGTGAGGATAGTAGAATAAAAAAGCTCAGTAAGTGAGCATTACAGTTGTACTGTTAATTTTGTAGCTCATGAATGTGTATGTTCTGCATTTGAGACTGCTTTTCTCTAATGTAGTTTGCTCATCATTCAGATTTCAAGAGCTTCAAGATGTAACAGTCAGCTATATTGATGGGAATTGTCATAAATGATCAAGGATTTATCTAGGCTGGGACCTATGAGTTGAGCTGTGTTGAGTACAAATGTAGTCAAGAAATAACCTTCAGAATGTGGAAATGAGAAACTGTTTTTTTCTGAAGGTTCTGAATTGGTACCCCTTTTGTAGCTTCTTTCTCTCAGAGTTGCTGTTCTAACTGTAGGCAATATTTTCTGTGCAAATTGATAGCCTGTTTTAAATCTTGCAGTTACTGAAACTGCTTATGTTTGCACTGCTTGTGCCTTGTTATTTGATGTAATTCTATGGAGTTTAAATCTTGTGCTTTCCAATTTCTTTGAAAGAGCATATGCTTTTATGCTGAGAGGACAAACAAAAATGCCTCATCTGCTTCTGTGTTGGGGAAACAGATCATCAGGGAGCTGCATTTAGAGTTCTGGCTTCTGCAGAACATGATAGAAATGATACTGCTGTGCAAATGAAGTTGAAGTGATTAAATAAAAGCAGAAGAAAATTCTTTGTCATGACTGTTACCCAAAAAATGTAGAGCACTAGCAGTTCTTCCCTGGCCTACCAGGCTTATTTCACATTTGGTCCTGGCTCTTCCAGCTTTGCACACTTTCAATTCAGGGAGGTCATGGGTTGTTGTGCAGAGAGAAACCCTCCAGAGCTGAGTGTACGAGACACTTTAACCATCTTGTAGAAATTTATTTTTCCACATTTGGGAATTCTGAACTATATGAACTAGGGTTTTGCTCTTCAAAAAACCTCTAAAACCCTTAGTTCTCTCTTTTTTTTTTTTTTTTTTTTTTTTTAAGGACACATAGAATTATTTTCATGAAGCTTTGTGGCTGGCAGCTTTTTTTTTTGTTTGTTTCTCTGTTTTTGTTTTTGTGATTTTCATGCCATTAAATGGATATCTTCTGGAGGTCTTCCAGGGCCCACCTGAAGTAATTGCTTTCAGAGAAGAAGAAATTTAAACATTGTTTCTGATATATAAAAAATAAGTACCTTACATATTTTGAATTCAGAACATCTGCATGCCAGGAAAATTAATCATAGCACAGATCCTCACCCCACAACCTTTTGTGTATAAGATGGCGTGTAAGTTGAAGAGGATTGCAGTAGAGAAGTCTCACCAGACAAGTATTTTCTTAGGAATTCCCTGGATTGAATTCCCTGGATTAAGCTCATCAGGGATCAGTCAGCAGTAACTTCATGTACTTGGTGTTTGAGTGAGGTAGCACCATGTTCTGGGAAGTCCTTTTGCTTTTTGTAGGAGCCAGTTGTTATCTGTGGCATTCCTTTCCTATGAGCTTCCTTGCAAACTGTAATCACTTTGTGTGTTTGTAGCTCAGCAGAAGAATGATCAATGATTTAATAAGCATCTCATTTGATTCATCTAAACCAGTACTTTCAAGTATATTTTGTTTTAAGCATCTCATTTTAATTGCTTAGTGGCAGATAGCAACAGACAGCTGTACAATCTCTTCTCCCAGAACTGGCGAATATAAAAATCTGATCTTACATTAAAGGATCTCTTCAAATACAATTCAGGAAACAGGTACCAGAGGGAGTACATCTGCTGTATGGGCTGTAATAACTAAGATACTGAAAAATTACTTTCCATGGGCACTAGACTGTTTTAGTCATCGACATCTCTACAAGACTTCCATAATAATTGAAAGGGAAGCGAGCAGGCAAATTCATCTTTTCCATAAGTGAGTTTTCTGTTTGTTTTTTGCAGTGACTCTGAATAGAGACATTAATATTATTTATTCTGGACTGGCATTAATGCTTCTTATGCATTTAAATATTTTGCTTGTCCTAAACCAGCATGGGGAGGCAGTTCCCTGCTTCCTCAGTTTACTGTTTCCAGCTTGGAAATCCTGCATTCTCTGTATGTCAGAGTCCAAGGTGCAGGTTAGAGCACAGTGCCTTAGAAAGATGTGTACTGGTTGGGTCAGTTGTCCTGGTTCTAGTAATGTTTTTCAGAAGGTATAAGTAATTGAAAAAACAAAGTTTTGTGCCTTTCTTGCTGGTAATTCTGTAGACCTGGAGCTGAATTTCTAGATGAATCTGTAGGAATTGCCTGCTTTTCTAAAGACCAGTTCTCATTAGGGGATCTATTGCATATTAAATATGAAAAATGAAGAAAAACCCCAAGCAAACCCAAACATTTAAAGGTAATTACACTGTATAATATAGAGTCCACAGTTGAATGGTTATTTAAATCAGTAGAATAACCTTTCATAGGGGTGTGCATTCAGATGTTCTTTTCTGCAGCAGATCTTCATCGTTCAGAACAACTTTCATGTTTAAAAAATTAAGGTGAAAGTTTTAAGGTCTTTTAAGATGGTTGCTCAAGTTCCCCATCTCAGTTTAACTTTGTTTTTCACTAAGGATCATAATAGATTTCAGCTGGAGTTTGACCTCAGTTTGTTAGGCTGGGGCATTTTCATTGCTGTTTGTGTCCTGTCAGTGTTCATCTCAAGTTGCCGGTTTGCTGAGGCCCAAAACTGTTCTGTCTCTGCAGACAGAAGTCTCACAGCTGTCGTGGTGTTAGTTCCCCAAGCAAACTCAGTAATGTTTCCTTCAGTTTAAGCACAGAAGACATGTCTTGAAGAGAAAAAAAACCAAACCATACAGTGTTTAGTACTTGCAGTGTGGTTATATGGCTCTCAGTTCTTAAACTCTGCATAGTGGTTGTGGCTAACATTGGATCACCATTTACTTCTAGTATTATTTTTTTTTCCAGATTCTTGTGCTTAGGAGAGGGTAAGATGTTGCTGTCCTAGAAATGTTACATAAATAGCAGTTTTTAAAAAAAGTTACATTTCATCAGTGAAAAAAATGATACATTCAAATTAATTAAAGTTTTTTTCAGCAGGTATGTAAATACCAGTGGCTGTTTCTTTGCTTCTGGTTTGTTCCTTTGTGTTTTTTAAATTAAATTCTTAATTGAATTTTAGGTTAATGATTTCTTACTAATACACTGGGGTTTGTACTGAATTACAGAGGTTTATTATATGATTCCTACCTTTGAATTTTTTGTGCCACTCCCCTTATTCATAAGCACTCCTAAAAAATTGCTACTTTCTTATTGTAACATTTTAACTTTTCAAAATTGCAGTTGTTTCTTTGAAAACCTCATAGAGGTGGGAAGGTTATGTTGCTTTAGCAGGAATCTGCTGACACTGGGATATGTTCCCCAGCAGCTTGAGGTTTCTTCCAGCATTGGGCAAATCACACACAGCTATGGATGTCTCAGTTGTGACATGTTTGTGCCAGAGGGAAGCCAGTCAGCCTTCGTACAGTGTTGCTGTGGCAGAATGCTATATATATGAATTTTTCTGGGGAATATATTTAGAAACTTGATCAAAAGTATTTTAAAAAGGACAGTTAATATTTTGAAGGGGTGCTGTTACCAAGTTCTGCTTTTTGTATGTGTTTAGTAGCGATAAGTAAACCCTTGTGCAGTGATCACCTTTCACTGTTGGATTACAAAATCCAGGTAAAAGAATTTTTCTTGTTGCAGAATGTGGCTGTGTGGGAACTCTCTTTTTTAGCACGTTATGAAACTGTCATAGTGAGCTGTCCAGCTTCTGGAGCTTTGTTTTAGTGTTAGAATAACTTAATTTGTATTTCTTGACAGTTTGAGACAATTTGGGGGTTTGGAACACACTGAGGTATGGCACAGAGCTAAGATGCTGTTCTGCCTGCTTCTGCTTCACTGCTGTGTGAGATGGTTACAACCTTTCCAGAGAAAGGGAGCTGTAACTGCAGTCAGGTATTTAGGCTGTAGCCTTTATTATAAAGCAATTGTTGCCTTTACAAAAAGAAACATGGAATTGTGCCTCACTACTCTATTCCTTAGAGAAAAAATGACATAAAAAGAGCTACAGGGTTTTATGACCTGTATGTAAATATCCATTTCACCATATTACCTGGTGAAACCCATTTGAATTGGAAAGCATTTCCACTTTTGATTTTGTTATGCTGTGGGTATTTTAGCTAAATTGTTTAATTGTAACTTGCAGAATTCTTGTTTACCACAGTCTTGTCCAGGTTTTCCCCTTCTGCACCTCCAGACCTATTCTTTTGTTTTTCATGGTGAAACTGACTGCAGACCTCTGAGCTGAAATTCAGCTGGCACTGGAAGAGTTTTGTCCTGTATTAGCCAAGGATGATGGGGACTAACTCCTGCCAGGAGACAGCAGGGTGTAGTATCACATTGAAAGGTCATTGTGGTGCTTAGCAGATTTATTTTAATTGCCAGGTAGTAGAAATATAATGGTCATCCTGTCAAATTATAGGTTATTTAGTACTGTGCATCCAGTAGACTTCCAGGGAAACAACATGTGGGTACATGAATAAGGCATATTTTTTAGTACTGTAAAAAATTCTTGGGTGTACAGGTAGAATTGGCAGTTATAATGCAAATTGCAAAAATACTGCTTTTTAAATAAAGAGAAAAGCATATAGAGTTTTATACATCCTTTCCACTGATGGTGGTTTGCACATACAGGCAATGTTTTCTCAGTTGCTTCCAGTAAAACAGCATTTGCATAAACACAGACAATCTCTTCAGTCTACTAATACTAAAAATTACTAATTCTATTAATGCTTCAAGTATGTGATTCACATTTTAGAGAAGTTAGGTTTCCAAATACTGTCATCCCCTGCTGGTCCTTCCCTTTCTCTATTGAAATAAGTTACTCTTGGTTATTTTTGTGCCTAGGTACTTCATTGTCTCAGTGTGAATCAAGTTACTCAGTAAGGAAACGTGAATATTTGGATATGCCTACAGCCAAACACAGGGAAAAGGTAATGTCAGTGTACTTTCTTTCATGGAATAAAGCTGAAAATAATGTTTTGTTGTGGCTTTGGGGTGGTTTTTTAAATTAGTTTGTTTCTGTTATTGGGGTTTTTTTTTGTTTTTTTTTTTAAAGAGACTTCTGTTCCTGTTTTAAACAATACAAAACTACTGGGTTTTTTTACAAAACCATTGCATAAAATTTCTAAGAGGAAGAAACGTTGATACTATGATTTCTGTTTATAGGTATTTGTGTAAAATACACACATGAGTGTGTGCCCATATTCTTTTCTGTGATCTTGTAGTGTGCTTTAGGATTCCAGTTATCCCCAGATGCCTACAAGGTGGCAGAAATGATGGCCCAGTGTTTCACAGTGACTTGCTCTGTGGCTTGGAAGCTGTTGATGTTTCAAATCTGTTTGAAACCTGTTCTGAGTTGTTTCGTAAACTTACAGGTTTTCTTGAAAAATTGTTTCAGATAGTGTCTCTGATACAAAACAATTCAGTTGTGATTGTAGAAGGAGCAACTGGCAGTGGAAAGAGCACGCAGATTCCACAATATATTTTGGATTACTGCATGAAGCATGCTATGCCCTGCAACATTGCTGTTACCCAGCCTCGGAAAATTAGTGCTGTCAGCCTTGCCAGGTGGATTAGCAAGGAGCGATCATGGACACTAGGTGGATTGGTAGGATACCAGGTATGAGAAAACTCAAATTGTATCTAAAAATGCATTAGAAAATACTGTATATTCTTTCTTGGTTACTTCGAAGCATATCTAGCATACTGAAGAAATGTTAGAGAATCAGCTTTTCAAGTGGAATTGCTGTTCTTTATCTGTCTCCTGCTAAATGTTTGTGATTAGATCAACTTTTAAATTTGAACAGTTATAAATCCTGGGATTTATAATATCCTGCTGGATCCTGGTGGGACTTCAACAGAAAATATTTGTCTGCATCAGACACGTCTACATTATTAATCACTGAAATGGTTGCAGGAGAACTATATTCTGTCATTTTTCCTTTAAACTTCTTAAGTAACATACTTTATCTGTTTGACTTTACTACATTTACCTGTCAACTCTGTCAAAACTTTCATGCATTTATGACCAGATTCTTTTGTGAACAATCTCTTGTTCCTTTTTAGCATGTGAAAAACTCAAACTAGTTTTTCCTCTTAGATCTGTCTCCTCCTTTTGCTTTGTTCAACTCAGCTTCGAGCTCAGCTCTGTTCCTCTGTTTATAAACTTGATGCCACTTTCCTCTCTTGACATGGGTCCTGGTGCTTTGATCAGCTCCTTGTCAGTACCCACACTAAGCTGCTGTGATGGTGGTTTCATCGTTAGTTGGGTAACAGCTGTCTCTGCGTGAGCTGCTCTGGTTCCTCAGGCCAATGGGTTCACATTGGTGTTGACAGTGGGAGGGATGTTCATGGAGAGTTGTCTGCTTCTGTAGTGCTTTGGTGGGAGGAATATTTGCCAGGTTCTTCTTACCCTCTGATTCATTCTGTTTCTTGCTGTTTTTTCCTTTCTTTCTTCCACTTAGGGTATTATGTATATGTTTGCTAACATTCATGTAGAGCTTTCTTTTTCTTCATAGGTCTGCAGCTTCAGGTTACTTCATAATATACTACATGTGGTGCCATTTATGTGTGTTGGGTGTTCTTTGTTACCCTAAAATCTGATTCTGTACAGTTTTCAGGTCTGCAGGGCTTTGATTTTTAACTGAGAGTAATAGAGTTGTTCATCACATGGGCCCTTCATGTCAGACTTCTGCTTCATCTGATATCACATACCTGCTTTCTTCCATGCCACATCATAAACACGACTAGAGTAACCAAAACTCAGTGTTACCAACATTGTTCTCATACTAAATCCCAAAAAACACAGCTCTGTACCAGCTACTGAGAAGAAATTAACTCTATCCCAGCCAAAACCAAGACAGTTACATATTTTGTTAGTTTCAAAGTAGTTTATATATAAAGCCTTTGTTGTGATTTTTGACACCTTGAATTAATTAGTCACAAAATTGCTAAATTGATTCATTGGACTAGTGAGCCTCATAGACTTAAAATGATACTATGCTTCCAGACTGTCTTCAGGACAGTGGGTGTGGATGTGCTGTGCTGGTGAAACAAGAAGCAAACTACATTTTGGCCAGATCTTTTTCTTGCTCTTCATATCAGTGGAAAGGATGGTGTATGTGTGTACCTTTAGAAGCCTTTGAAGATTTCTCAGTTTAAAGTCCCCAGCAAGGAATTTTGATACATTATAAAACTTCAGTGTTTTAAATTTTTGTGAAATTTCTCCAAAAGGAAAAGCGGTTAATTGTGTTACACAGTGTTTGATTTTGGAGTTCTTTCAGATGCATGTTTCTGTAACTACATTAAAAACCTGTTTCCAGCTAGTATGTATTTTTCTTACTGTTGTCAGTTAAGTTTAGAGAATGTTTCGACAAAGGAGACGAGGTTGCTGTATATGACAACTGGAGTTCTTCTTCAGAAAATAATTACTGCCAAGAGCCTAACTCAGTTCACACACATTTTTATTGATGAGGTAAGTTGCTGGAAGTAAGTTTAATTTTCGTATTAATAAAGCCTTCTGTTTTGTCTCTTACCATGCAAGAAAAGAGAAATGCAGACATCTACTTTTAAATATGTTTTATATAAGTTGTCTGTGGCTGAAATAGGCTTGTCAGCCTTCCTTTGGACAAGTTTAGAACTGAGGGTGTGGGGAGGGTTTTTGGGAGTGCTTAACTTTTGATAAAGGTGCCTTGAAATGTTTTTGAAATCCATCTTAGGGAATTCGAGAACCTGTCCAGCTTGGCCTGTCAGGGGGAGGCAGCTAGTTTTCATTCACTTACCCCTGTGAAAGTGAGAGGGAATTGGGTGTAAATGAATGCTTTAGAAAGCAGTTGTGTATTTGGATCATAGCTGGGAGCCATTGGGAATGAGGCACATCTATTCAATTTGTTTAGTTTTTAGACAAACCAAAACAGTCCCTGGATCATTTGGGGTCTTACCAGTTGATTTAATCAGCATCAGTATCACAGACTTCATCTGTTATTGTCAGCTCTAGTAGAACCAGTGGTTAGAGCTCAGGGTTGATTTTCTAGTCATTATTTTAGATTTTCATAACTTGAGAATTATGTGGTTTTCACCAAGGGTTCTGTAGTCATCTGAAGACTCTTGTTGGGATTTTAAAGTGTTATTAATATGCCTAGGCTCAAGAGGTGTGTGCTTTCTTCTATGAAAATGTATTGTTTATTATTCCAAGTTACAAAAATACAGCATAAAATTGAGTATGAAAGTAAGAGATTGTCAAAAAGAGGATGAATTAATGAAAATTAAATTGTGGACACTGTCTTCCAGGTGCATGAGCGTACAGAAGAAATTGATTTCTTGCTCTTGGTGACTCGTAAATTGTTGTGTACAAATTCACAGTCTGTAAAGGTGGGTTCAAACTGAATTCTGCTATTTTTTTCTTGCAGGAAAATTTTTGCATGTCTTTGATCTATGAAGGCCCTATTTTAAAGAATTCACCACAAATTACTATGTTATTATTTTTTACTAAAATATTATTTAGTTTACCACTCCTCATAAGTAAGCAAGCTAAGGGGCATTCTTTTCCTGGCTGCTGTAATGTGTTCTGAGAGACTTCTTTTTTTTTCCCCTCATGTTAAAATGCATTAGTTTCTAAAGCCTGCTTAAGGCTAAAAAATGCACGATGGATATTTGACTAGAATTATGTATTGGGTATTGAGGGCAGTGTTTATCCTTGGTTAAAATGGTAGCATTAACTCCTGGAAATACTGAACCTTTTTGTTTAAGTGGCATGACATATTTGAAGAAATAGCAGAAGACCAGAAATGCTGTACTGTAATTTCTGGGCAAAACTGGTAGTAGAATGTGGCTGAGATTTTTCTCTGAATGTTAGGCAATTTTGCTTTGTACTGAAGCAGAGATTGCAGACATTTAGCATGACGTGTTTAGTCTTTGGAGTCCTGAAATGCAAGAAATTAAATACAACTGATGGCGTTAGGCTCACTCAGTATTTTTCTGTGCAGCTATTTGGGACTGCAAATTAATTGTTTAATGTGAATTTTTCTGTTCAAAATAGAGTCTAGGTTGAGTGGTTTTGTTGCCATGGAAGGGGATATGTGTTCTTTGGTGCAGTCCATCACATTGATTCAGACTTGGTCTTCAGATCTTCCAAACATGCTGTCACTGAAAGTGCCCTTTCAGTTGGCACAGGGCATGGCTGTGCACTTCACATCTTTACTTTTTATTCCTTTTCATGCTGATATAGATTTTAGAGAAGATTCTTGTCTTTAAATTCACAGTAATGGGAAACTATTCAGCCTTTTTTAGCACTTGGCTCTGCCTACTGAGAAGAGCAATAATTTGATCAAACTGAGTTTGTGAGAAGTTTGCCCTTTATTCTGATTATCGGGTTTGTTTCAGTGGCAGGAATCCCTACAGGCCCTGTCATCTTTTCCATTAGAAAACATTTTTCTGTTAGAGGTTCCTGACAAATTTCTCATTTTCCTCTACAGTTCCATTTCAGTCTCTCAGAATAGTTACTGAAAAATTTTATCCCCTTTGTATCATTCTCTGCAGTTGTTTCTGCAGATGACAGTTTTTTAATATTGTACAAACTTGAGAGAAAGCTGTATTTGAGAGAGTAGAGGGATGTCCCTTTCAATTTTTTTATGTTGAAGGAGGGGTAACTCTTGATCTCACTTGCTGGCCTTCAGCAGAGTGGAATGGGCTATTCAGTTTGAATTTATACACTAAGCCCAGTCTCTCCTACTTCATCCCTCTTCATCCCCTTTTGAAAAACTATAAAGGAAGGGAGCTTTGATGGGGCAAATTCATTTAGAAAATGTAAGATTCTCCTCCCATCCTTCCTGAATTCATGAAGCAAAAGGGTGCAAGGATCCCTATTCAAGAGAGGAAACAAAGCATTTTTAACTCAAGGTGGTACGAAATACATGTGAGCTGCTTGTTTCCTAGTTTGGATGTTGCAGATCTCAGAAGTAGCAGGTAATTCAACATTGCATCAACTAACAGGAGTTAGTTAAGAGATTTTGATGTACTGAGGACAAGATCTACCTGCTGAACTATCTAACTTAAATTGTGATGGATTTTCTGGCAGATGGCTGCTGCAGATTATTATTTTTAGATCACAGAGCAGATGCTGGATTGGATCTTGCTGGGATAGGATTGTTGAAAGAAAACCTGAGACTAAGAGTGGCTCTATTGGGTCAGAACAAGCAGTGCAGTTTCCATAGTGACTAGGAACAGTTCTTGGTATCATCTAGTGGGTCTTTGGACATACCTATGCTGTACAAGTGGTTTTGGACTGCTTGATCTTGAACTGTTCTCTTTGATTACCCTCTGTTCTGATGTGTTGATCTGCCATGTGGGTGATAGGTACTTGTTGAATTTCCGCTTCAGGAGTACATCAGACTCTTGGTTGAGTTATGTGACCTTTCAGGCACTCTGTTAAGAATCTGTCATTTCTTTGCACTTTGGAAGGATTCCACACAGATTAGGGTCCAGATTACAAAGATTGTGTAGAAGAAGGGGTGGTTTGATGTTCCTTGCCTGTAACTGCAGATTTAGATTGGATTTTGTTTTGATAGGTTTCAGGGGAGGTTACATTCAGCCCATTGCCCTGGCATAGATGAGCTGCTATCTGTTGAGCCATGAGGCAGTCCATGCTGTAGTGGAACAGGTTTCATATATTTGCAGAATTGTGTACTTTCAAATTTCTCCTTTCAGGATCATGTTAGAAAACTCAATGATTTAGCCTGCCCTCTCTATGTGTCCCTTGTGCCTTTACATGTGCTTTGGAGCTGTGCACAGTGGTACAATGCCCACTTTATTAGTTTGCCTTCCTGTTGTTTTGTAAGGGGGATGTTTTGTGTTTTAAAGTATTTCTGGTTTGGGTGGTGATATCTTTTATCAAGAGTACTGTATATTTTTGGTTGAAATTTCACCATATTGTCTGCCCTAAGCATTCTCTTACAGGTGCTTGCCTCTCTCCATATGCTGGTTACAGTATCATAAGCATTTAGTTTGATTGTCTTAAATGTACTTAGGTTACATTTAACATGAAGAGGAAGTGGAGATTCCCATGCTGCAGGACAGTTTGTTTTAAAATTAATGCTTTACATTTGCTGTACATTTTTTTAACAGATAATATTGATGTCTGCTTCTATCAACGCTAAAGAATTAGCTGATTACTTTGCACTTCCATTTCGTAATGGTCTGAATCCAGTCTGTGTATTTAAGGTGGAAGGCAGACCTTTTGCAATTGAAGAATATTATCTTGATGATTTGAAGGACATTTTTGATTTCCAGGTATTGTAAATATAATTTCATTCCTTTGGACATAATAAGAAATTGGAATGGTCACTTGAGAACTGTGCGATAAAATTACGTAGCCACTTTTATATTGCAGTTTTAGGTAAGAATTAATACATGATGATAAAACAGAAGTCTTATCAGCAGACTAGTTTCCTTCATGAAACAGAAATATTTCAATACTATAAGACATCTTGTTTGATAGTTGGCATTCAAGATGAACGATGTTAAAGTGTGTGGAAAGGAACATAAAAAGATTTGCAGATCTCTTTGAATATAGCTGACAAAATCAGGGATTATTTCCTGGGTTAGTTCATGTTGTTGTTATGTATCAAAGGCAGAAAGTGCTATGAAATGAAGAGAAAACAAGCATTTATGATTAGAGCTTTGATGTTACCAAGGTGGCTTCTCTGTCACCTGAGGCTTTCCTATTTTTCATTTTTCTTTCCTTTTTTTATTTTTTTAAATAATGACTGAGATGTTACACAGTAGTTCTTTAATCTGTTTCTGTTGTAACCATGTAGGCCACCGTGGCAAATGTGTAATTTTGAGTAATGAAAACATGTTAGAATAACAGACAGCTCTCATATCCCTGGTGGGCTGTGCTGAAGTACTGCTGCTCTGATGCCTAAGGAGGGTAGGTGCTGGCTGAAGATGTGTTTGCTTTATCAATCTAGCTTGTAAGCTGCACAGAATGTATTCTCTATATTTTGTTAGTAGAGCTCCTGACATTATAACAAGTATCTCTGTAGACATCAGATAATGAAGGAATGAATATAAATATGAGTTAATCTGTTTTTTGTGGTTTTATAATAGGAGTTTGTTTTACATTTGAAAAACAGCTGTGTAGGAATTCACTTGAGTGAATTCTTTCAGTATTATGATTCAAGGCAAAATAAACAGGTTAAAGCAGAGTAGAACAAATGCATTGAGGCCTGTATTATGATACCCAGTCTAAAAATAACTGGGACGTGGGTGTAATTATTGGTCAGTTATGATAATTCAAAACACTGTTAGAATGTTACTACAGTGAAGAAGATGGGGGATGTACTTAAAAAGCAGCAGTGGGTGAACAGAATGTTATTATTTAGCTTTCATCCATCAGTTCTGCAGAAAATAAAATTGCAAAATAAAATAGGTAGTTTGAGAAGCCCAGAAGAAAATAATTGCTTGTACTGTACACAGCTCAGGCATTGGTTGTGCCTCAACACAGGCAAGCTAAAATAAAAGGCTGTCAACTGTTGAAGTTTTAATGCAAGCAGAAAAATAAACTCAGTGCTTATAGCAGTTGGCCCATCAGTATTTATACATTAGTATGGGAGTTCAGACAGATAATATGGAGGAGATTATGTAATACATGGGGCTTTGTAAAATATTTTTGATGATGACAACAAAAAGATACCCAGGAAATGGAGTAAGAAGTTTACTTCAGTCAAGTTGGATTTGTCATAGCTGCACTTGGAGCTGAATGTCAACTTGCACACCTTTCACCTCAGAGATCACGAACAAAGGAACTGCTTTCAGTGCTTAGCCCTTTTTGTACTTTTTTATTTTCTCTGTGTTTTTTATTGCAAGTTTTCATCTGATTCTTTATCTTGTGTTGCCCTATCTGTAGCCATTCTGTTTTTCAGCAAGATGGGGAGAGTATGTTTGTCCAAGATGTTTCTTGTGCCTTAGGGCAACAATAGAAGCACATAAGTGCTCTTGATTTTCTTTTTTTTATATATATATAAGAAAGGATTAATTTGAATTCTAAAGCACTGATTCTTGGTCTCAATCTTGTTTCTTATGATGCTGTGTGTGAAGATTTTCTCTGAATACTAGTTACAATTTAAAAATTAAAACGTGGAAGGTCGAAGATGGTTTGTGTAACATCGTAATAAAATGGAAGTGGAATGTGAGTGTTCCGACAGTTAATGAGTTAACGCTGCCATATGGAGGCACATCTTTCATCATGCTAAAATCTAAATCAGTTAGATAACTGCCTGAGGTACAGGCTTCAGGCTTTAGTTCTTGGTGGTTTGTTTTCACCTATAAAAGCCTGTAAAATTTGCATAAAGGAGCACAGCAGTTAAAAGTAAATGCAGTCATTGCTCTTTAGATAAACAGAATTTTTTAAAGTTTCCTTTTGATTTTAAAACTAATAACCATAAAACCACTTCAATAATTTCTTAAAGCATCTCAGTCAAAATCAGTTTAGTCCTTTGTAACTGTCTCTGAGCTGTGAGGAGTGAACCTTTGTCCCTTCTCAAAAAATCATAAAATAATTGGATGTTACTGTATAAATGTAGATTTCTTGCATGTATCCTGCAGAGCTCTTGGCTTGAATGCATCACTCATTTCTACATAGGATAATGTTTTAAAACTGTGCTTGAAAATAAAATTTTTAGGGGTAGTTTTGATTTGAATAATTTGTCAATTCATTGTTGCTGTTGTGATTTGGAAGATGAATAAAAATGCCAGTCATTGTTTTTTCTTCTGTATGCCTGATTGCAGTAAACCCTCTGCTGTGGCTGGACAGACATCTAGTTGAATCAAAGATAAAGCTTTCTACTTGAATTACTTGAATACATTTGTAGGAAAGAATAAAACTAAGGGAGAAATGTTTTTCAGTGTAGCACTGGCTTGCCCTTGCCCAGATACTGGATAATTTATAGGTGTACTGTTTAATTTGTGAGCGCAGGCTTACAAAAAGTAGTTTATTTTTCTTTTGGCGTAATGGTCTTGGTAAACACATTGTTCTGAGTGTTTAACAGAATCATGATTTTGTCATACCAGCAACCTTTAAACCCGTAGGAATCATTGAAACACTGGTTTTATGAAAAATGCACGAAGGCTCTATCCATTGGCAATTTTAAAGCTAGTTGTGTGAAAGCTTGCCTGTTGTTCTGGATAGTGTTGGAGATAGAAAATGCAAATTTAAAAAATGAAGCAAAGTGCAAAAATGCAACCCACTTTTGGCTCGCAAAGGTAAAAACTCCTTCATGCCCATGAAACTGGAGTCTCAGAGACCCGATGGAAGGTAGCGAGCTGCTGTCAAAAGCTGTTCTGATTATGTTGTATCATTTCAGTCAGGTCTGACTGGGGTTTGGATTTGCTGTTTGTCACATTGTTACCTTTCATTAGGAGTGATGTGGAAGCCTTGTCGCTTTAAAGAATACTAAAGGTACAATCAGTAGCAAAATTGAAAAGACAAATTTGACAGTTATTTAAGCAGGGATAATGTAAAACAAAAATTTTACATTTGAGCAGCCCAGAAGAGATAACTTGCTTAGATTTTTCACATATATTGGGGCAAAAATCACTTTGAAGAAAACAGTCAAGTATTTTTAAGGTTTCTCATGGGCTAATGAAGCCGAGCACTGAGGTTGCAGTAGCAAATGCAGATCTAAATCAGTGTTTCCAGATTGGTGCTAGGAGCTGTGCTTTTGTGATTGTCATATGAGCTCCTTTACAAAGGGAAACTGGTAGAAAAATTACTAATTTCATTTTAATAGTTTAGATAGTTAAGGTGTCTGTGATTTTAGCTCTGTGAAACACTTGGTTCAGTAAAGAGTTCGTACTAGAATGAGGAGAAACTGAGAATCAAAGGTGAGCGATGATCAAAAGCCATTTTCCCTACAAGAGAAAAATATGTAATACTGTACACCTTTTTCAAAGCAGGTCTAGTTCATTAAGCATTTTATTTTAAGACTGAGAAGGTATTAAGTTACTGGCTTTGCTCTGAAGACTTCATGGTTTGTGTTCTTAAATACTAAAGCCTCGAGTTTGTACAGAATGCTGGAAAACTGTGTAGACAGAATCATCACGGTTCTGTTGAGTGCAGCAGAACAGTAATTCTTTGACAGGGTGTGACCAAAACCACAAGACCCATTAAAAACAATTTAAAGGAGAAAGAGGTCCATGTGCAGGCAGGTAGGGAGATCTGTGTAATAGCAGCTGTGAGAAGCACTCTGCCTTCCTTGCACGAATTCCTTCTTCTCACCATGTTCCCATGGGTTATGATCAGTCCCATGTGCTTGACACTTCAGAATAAGGAGTATGTCCTGCTGATGAATGGAGAGTGGCCTGATGCTTAAGTAGGTAAATATCAGAAGTATTTCTTCATCATTAAAATTGTAGGATGCATTTTTTGAAGAAAACAGTGTATTTAGAAGGTAGTGAGTGCATCAGGTGGAGTTACTTCTGTACTGGATCAGTTTTAATTGCAAGCACTTGACAAATGGAAATACATCTGTGAACTAAACTCTTTTAGCCTGTTATACTGGGTTAACCTCATTACCTTCTTCTCCAAACAGCTTCATCCTCAGAGCCTTGGGGACCCAATGATAGAACAGAAAATGTATCAAGTGGCAGTGTCTCTGATTCGGTCTTTGGATGAGCTTGAAAAGAGGAGCAATAGGTAAGATACAGTTTAAGATTTGGAATCAGTGGCTCTTGGGGAAATGAGAAGCTAATTAAGCAACAGCAGCAGTCTATAGTTACTAGTGGAAAGTTAATTTTACATGCATCTCTGCCTTTATTTTATGTATTTGTTTGATTTGTACCCTGTGTTTTCAAAGTGCACTTCATGCCCTGGAGTGTGACGCTTGAAGGCAGCCATGTCATATGGAAAATATATTCTTTGCTGTAGAGCAGACCTGAGGAGTATTTGTATCAAGAATGAAACCAGAGCTACTATTTTATATAATAACCTAAAACATACATTATTTCATGGAAAAAAAGGTTAAAAACTAGGTATTAATTTTCACTGGCTGTTTAATGCCTTAATGTTATGTGAAATAAGTAAATACTGGATTTTGCTGCTCTGTGTTTTGTTAATTGATGTTTAGTGTCTGAATATGTAATAAAGCTTCTTCAACTTTGTCTAACAGAGAGAGCATGTGTTAAGTAACCTAATTCTGACTAATTTTATTGCAGAATGAGACTGTTTCTTTTTTGTCATAGTTTTGAAGAAAAAACCTAAACCTAGTGCTCTGGTTCCAGTGTTTATATACTGAATTTTTCAAAAAGCATAGTTGTAAATAATGGTTGAAATTTCATTTCTTCAGGAAGTTTAAATAATGCACGTTACAAAAATTGCTCACTTCTGCTTGTTCTTCCAGAAAAAAATAACTTGGGGTAATGAAGTAGACTCAGATTGTAAAACTAATGAAGCTGTGTTTTCTTGTTAGGGAGAAAAAAAACTTGAGTGATACACTGGAACGTGGCAGCGTGCTCGTGTTTTTACCAGGTGACCATATGTCCTAATAACTTTCTTTCCTGTTATTTTTCATCTAATGGGCTTTCTTTTGGCACTGCTTCCAGGGATTTATTAAGCACATATTTAAATGAGGTTCATTGGTCTCTTTGGGCATTTTTTCTTAGAAACTTGTTTAATTGTGGCAATAATTGGAAAAGGTATAAGTCAAAGATATTACATATTTTAAAAATAATAAAATTAATTCTGTAGTTAATATACAGAAATGCAGTTGCTCAGTTTTTTAGTGCAGTTATTAATTATTGTGTGAAGCTCCTAGGGTTCTGTTATGGAGCTGAAATTTTCCTCACAAATGTTTTTATACAGAACTGGAGAAAAGGGGAGGAGATCTCTCAGTTTAGAAGACAGCAGCTGAGACGGAGCTTTGGTTTATTTTTACACATTTAACATGCACATTTAGGATGTTGATTTGAGATGCTTAGGTTTTTGAGTGTTAACGATTACATAGCATTATGAACATTAGAAATAGCACTCCTACTGACTTGTCAAGTTGAGTGTGCAGCAGCAGCCAGAAAGAGCAGTGCTGTGCTGAGGATGCTGTCAAGTGATTTTTACCCACTGTCTTTGTGGAACTCAGTGATGGGGCAGAATCTGCTTCCAAAAGGAGCTGCAGCTGTCGCAAATAGGATGCCATGTTTTTCCTTGTAATGGCCTGGCTTGTTCACTGCTTGATATTTTTTTTTTTTGTATCACTACCAAGTCTGATTCTTTATAGATAAATATCCTTCAGTACCCAACTCTTCTTTGGTTCCAGAACTTGTCTCTCATGGTGCTGATACCAAGTGCCATGTTAATGTTCTTAACATACATGCATGAATATATTCCAAGCGATCTAATTTTATCTGTTCTACTCGTGTTGATCTCTTTTTGTTTGTTCCATATTTTCTTTTGCATTTCTCCATGCCCTGCCCTCCTTATGTTTGTCCTTGTATTGTTTGCCAAACAGATTTGTTACTAGTTCCCATTTCATTCCGAGACCTTTGTCTCCTGGTGGGATCCTTGTGTTCCGTAGGTGTCATGGTCAACCAACTCTTGTCATTTCTAAAACTGGTCAGCAGATACTGCCTGCTGTATCTAGTCAGTCATTACTAGACTGATTAATAATTACTGTTAACGGTGGTGATGCAGAGTCTGCTCTGCCAAACATGAATCAAACTTCTCTTAGTTGTTTTTAATAGTAAAAACAATCTCCAGAAGTCCTGTGTTGGACAGATTTTTGAAATTGATGCTTTTGTAATTAAGTCTCGATAAGAAGTAAACTAAGCTGCTCAGAAAGGTTTGTGTCTGAGAAGGTATTCAGGAAGATAGACAAAATCATAAGATTTCCCCTGGTGATGTGAAATGCATTCCCCAGAAAATGGGCACTGGAATGGCCAAAGGTGAGATGGCTAAGACAGAAACAGCTTTTTTTTTTCCCTTGGCCCTGCTCTTTGCAAGAACTTGTTTTGGATGAAATACCCAATTCTAGCCTAAACCAGACAGATATTCAGCATGTGGTGAGCATTGTCAGTTACAAGAAACTGAAACAAGGGCTAATAATGAGATGTTGTCAAATGGCCTTTATATCTTTATTAAGTGTAAAGTTAATGCCAAATGGTTC
This sequence comes from Eopsaltria australis, assembly GCA_034509425.1. NCBI lineage: Eukaryota > Metazoa > Chordata > Aves > Passeriformes > Petroicidae > Eopsaltria > Eopsaltria australis. Next base: position 3,226,679 of record JAVTVJ010000012.1, on the reverse strand, counting down.
TTCAAAAATCTACTCAGTGGTTTTCAGTGACTTATTATTACATTTGCTGTTTAATTCTTCTACCATTTTATTATATGATGAAAAAGAGGTGATAATGACAGGCAATAATTGAAATAGATGTTTTAGAATTGTTCCTGGTGACTAAAATGAAAAATAAGCTCATGATTATTTTTTCCCTAGGTTTAGGTGAAATAAGATACATGCACTCATGCCTCTCAGATAAGTATAAAAGGTAAGTTAGATCACATTTGTTTCAGTTCAGTTAAACTTGAATATGAGTCTTGCAGCTGTATGAGTTTTGAGTGCATAAGAGGGTTATCACAAAAGTATAATCAACTTTATTATTCTTGCATCAATAAACGTTTTAGTAATTTATTTTCTTTAGGTGGCAAGTGTACCCACTTCATGCATGTGCCACATTGGAGGAACAAAGTAAAGTATTTTCAGCTACAGTTCCTGGCTACAGAAAAGTAAGTATTTTAAAATCATGACTTTTTTTAAAGCATGTGAAACCTTCTGCTAGAGTAGTAATAGCAAATAATATTGTATTTAAGTAATATTAGCTGTTCTAACTCAAAACATTTTGTGAGGAAAAAGCACTTTTGTTTTTCAGTGTGCAAACTGATGGCGTTTCTTACCGAGCTGTTGTTTTAACTGGTGTTTAGACCTCAAGGAGGTGCATTAACCTTAAGGAAGTTACCCTTGAACTATTGTATGGTGCTGGTTTTATCCTTCAGAATGGCTTGTGCATGTTGATTGCACCTGCAGGGGAGTGCTGCTGAATGGTGGCACTGAAAGGCAGCTGGTTTTCATTTTGATTTGGAATCAAAATGAAAACCAGTGTGGGAGACTCTGACCCACTTTTACCCCACATTTTGGCTGCTGCCTTTGTTTTCTTCACCTACTATCATTAGAGAGTATTGCTGCTAATAGTGTGATATTTTCTTATAGCAAAGGCTCAAGGAAGTATTTCCATTCTTCATCTAAACCATCCTATGCTATACTAATTCATTATGCTTTTTTGAGCTCAGAACAAGAAAATACAAGGGTTTTTGTATTGTATTGCCTTGTGTGGTATTACTTTTTTTAATATGCAGAGCAGAAATGCTGTGTTGCCATTACATGTATATTTCTTCATAGCAAGTTGGATTTTTCATGTAGAAGCATAAATGTGAGTAACTTTTTGTTTATGCATTCATTGCTCATTTTTTGCTTCAAAACTCAGATTATTCTAGCTACCAACATAGCTGAGAGCTCTGTAACAGTCCCTGATGTTAAGTATGGTAAGTTGTCTAAATCCTGTAATTCTGTATACACTGTGTTTGTAATGTTTTCCATGCTTGTGCTAGGTTAGGTCTCCAGGAAATACCATTGTTCAAAACACTACTGTTGGAGTGTTGAGTTCTTTCTTTCACAACAGAGAAATCTGAATGTATGAACAAATAGAGCTACTGAGTGGGAGGTTGATTTAAATCTTCACTAGGGGGTAATTTTAAATACAGTAATAAGCAGAGCCAGACCTCATGTCACAAGTTAGGCTTTTTAATCACATTCTGACTATGTTTTGAAATAATTGCATCAGTTTGAGCGAATTTTGGTACAGAGTTTCTAAATGCAGAAGTGATTGCCTTTTAATGATTGTCATCTACAATGATTTATTATATTTATGGTAAAATCTATTAGCAGTTTGATTAGTATGCAGAATATCCTGGGTCTGGTTGTTTATAAATCTGATGTTCTCTTTATTGCTATTCAAGTTATTCAGACTTTACTTTTCTGATTATATACATTATTCTTGCGTGTTTCACTGCCATGAGGGTTTTTTTCTTTTCTTACTTGCAGTGATAGATTTCTGCTTAACTAAAATTTTGTTTTGCGATAAGGAAACTAATTACCAAAGTTTGAGACTTTGCTGGGCATCTAAAACAAACTGTAGTCAACGAAAAGGTAAGATGACAATAGCTAAGGCAAAGGAGTTTTAGAAGCTGACCTTCATGAACAATTCTTTGTTGCTTTTCATTGTATTACTTGTAAAAAGAAGATTATTTTGGCCATTAATACTTGCTAAGTCTTTACCATGTCAGGATATAAAAATGTGATTAACTATGCATGAATGGGGTTTTTTTTTTGCTCAAGTATATTTTCAGAGGAGTGTTTTGTATTTTATTGAAAAATATTAAAATTCACAGACCATGGATTCTTTGTTATTTAATAGTAATTTTTTTGTCATGGGCCGTTTTTAAAAAGGAGAGCTAGGTACTACTAGGTATTTATGAACTGCTTGTGAGTTTCAGCAGTAAAAGAAACATTCATGTGTATATGTCACTATTAACGAGTTGAAATATCCACAGCAGTATTTGTAGTTTACACCAGTGTTCTTAGCACAAGGATAAATAAGGTTCCTTATTGTCTCTTCTAGTAAGACAGTCCTCTTAAATATCAGAACCTTTTTAGTTTCAGTCAAAAATAGTACTAAATAAATCAATGGCAGTAAAATCTTAAGATCTAAAAATACTCAATAATTATTAAGTATTATGAGGTCTTCACAATTACAGCTGAGTGCCAGGTGCCCACCAAAGCTCCTCTATCATCCCCCTCTCCTCAGCTGGACAGGGGGCGAATAAAGCTGACAGAAGGCTCAGGGTTTGAGACGATGACAGGGAGATCACTTAGCAATTACCATCACAGGCAAAACAGATTCAGCTTGGGGAAATTACTTTAATTTTATTACCAAACAAATCAGTCTAGGGTAATGAGAAATAAAGCCAGATCTTAAACAGCTTCCCCCTACTGCTTCCCAGGCTTGGATTCACTCCCAGTTTCTCTTCTTTCTCCTCCCTAGTGGTACACATGGAAAATGAGGATTGTGGTGGGTTCATCACACATTCTCTCTGCTGCTGCTTCTTCCTCACGCTCTTACACTGCCACATATGGGGGAAGTTTCCAGCAGCTTCTCCAAGAAGTCACCCCTATAGCCACCCCCTTTCAAGACCTCAGTGTGAACCCAATATACAGATTTATTTCCATTTAGTTCAGGGTCAGTGTAGGTCACAACAAACAGCCAGTGTACAACCAGTAGAAGTAGCATTTTGCGTAGAAGACTTGGACTTGTTATGTGACTTAAAAATACTGCCTGATTGTCTAGTGGAGTATCCCACAGAGAAGAGTACCCTTTAGTTGATTGAAGTGAATGGTGTTTGGATTTGTGAAGATAGATTTCTGAATCATTGTGTTTCCTGTAAATAGTAGATCATCAAGATGTTTTGCTGTATATCATTGTATCTTAAAAGTTGTTTATATTGAAGATTATTTTCTAGCTATAGTGTCAAATACGAAATGCTTGTTCAACTGAGAAGAATGGCTGTTGATTTGAGGGCAGTTATGTGAAAGAGGTATTTGAGTGAAATACTTATGTAATGCTTTTGTTAGTTACTGTTCCTATGAAAGCAACATTTTTTGTCCTACCCTTATGTGTCCGCTGGGCCTGTCTGCTGCAAGAAAGCAGAACACTGCTCAGCCTGCAGCATCAGCTGTCGTGTGCTGCTCAGCTGCCCACAGGGTTTGTAGCTGGATGGGTTTGGAAAAAACTTGGGCACTTTACAAATTGGTGCTTTGTTCTTTGATGTGAAGGTCGTGCTGGACGTGTTTCCAAAGGCTATTGTTACAGGCTTATACACAAGGACTTCTGGGCAGACTGTATTCCAGAGAAGTCAGAGTCTGAGATGCTGGTAAGGCTTTTGGGTTTAGGGTTAGGTTTTCTTTAATGTGTGTAGTCATAGCAGAGAAGCTTTGCTTTACTTTCCCTGAAGGCAGTTGGGATAGTTACTAATAACTAATAGCAATGAATAGAATTCAACTTGATAACTAACTGACAAAGGTCATTCCACATAGTTTCTTTATAGAAGGAGGTACATTATAGCAGTAAAATTGATATGGATTAGAAATAGCAATCTACTCAAAAGAAAAAAACCCTAATTGTACACAATTAATTTCAGATTTTGCTAAATTGTAAACTTACTTTTTCATATAAAACACTTTGTCACTCTTCCCATGGGGGGAAAGTAACAATAATCTTGTCCTTGTCTTCCCTTCAGCATTGTCCATTGGGAGCTACAATCTTAAAATTAAAGAAGCTTGACATAGGGGAACCAAAGGCCTTGCTGGCAACAGCTCTTTCTCCACCCAGTGTAGGTGATGTTGAACGTACAATAGTTCAGCTGAAAGAGGTAGGCTTCCCTTTAATGTTGTTAAAATCAAGGTAATTCGAGTGTACTGCAGAAGTGGTTTTCTTTGTATGTAAGGTACTAGTAGTCTTTATTGGAACCTCAAATATGAACTGTGTTCTAGAGTCTTTCACACCTTGGTCTGTTGTTGAGTTACCATCCTTTTGAGCATAATTTCTGTAGTTACATCTTTAAAACAAGAATGTAATTTCATCAAGGAGTAATGATACTCTTGGAGGACTAGCGTCTGTGGTGAGAAAAAACAGAAATAAACAAAAAAATAACTTAAACTCTGTAAGCGACACTGTTTATGAATAAGTAATAAATCACACTCTCGCACTGTATGATGTATAGAGGTCAGCCTGAAGGTACCCTTCTCACCTGGACAAGGAGGATGGTGATTTTGATTTTAAATTTATAAGTTGATAAGGGGTAGAATCTTCATTGCATTAAACTTCTTTTTTCTTTTCCAGAGCGCATAAGAAATAATATTTGCATTATTTGTAGCTTGCTTTTATATCCAGTATATATAGTAGCTTTGGTTTCAAAAGTACCAGGCTTTAAAACTTGTCTTAGCTTTACTTAGTTAGCTTTTACAAGTGAACACATTTTAATTTCTCTAGCTTGGAGCACTTACAACCTGTGTGCAAACAGAAGAAAATCTGCATGATGGTGAGCTGACTTTCTTAGGAACGGTATTGACACAGTTGCCAGTGGACCTGCATCTTGGAAAATTGATAGTCCTTGGGCATGTCTTTGATTGCTTAGAGGAATGCCTCATTATAGGTAACTGAAAGAAGAACATGTGAGAACATTTCTCTAAAACCAGAGGATGTGCAGGTTTTCATTTTGATTTGTTTTTGTTGTAGCTGCAGCACTGTCTTTGCGGAGTTTTTTTGCAGTACCTTTCAAAAAGCATGTTGACGCATACAGGTAGTACCTCAGATGTTTTATAACTTCCTAACTGCATTTGAGAGCAGAGGGCAAAGTTGATCACTGAATATAATTTCTGTGTCGTGAGTCTAATTTTCTGTTACAATGCCAAGCAGTGCAAAACAAAGGTGTTCCAGGTAGCTGATACTGGAATCTATTTATTTGGGACCATAAATCACAGAGCTAACTCACCGTTTCCTGAGCACAAGGCCTGATCCTTCAGCTTTGCCTTTGTCATGTGGCAATATCTATTAAAATGGTTCTTTAAATAGCAAGGACAATTGTTTATTAGTATCCTGCTCATATAATCCGTCTCGTTCAGTGAGGAGATGTGAATAAAAACAAGTAATTGCAATAAGTGTTTTGATCATGTTTATTAAAGACATGGAGGGTATTACTGAGCTGCGTAATACATGCAATATTTGAAAAAAATATTTTTGCTAATAGTTGTTCTTCATATTGACAGGAAAAAAATGTTTTTTGCTGGGAGTAGTAGGAGTGACTGTATTGCTATTCTGAATGCATTTAGGGTAAGTCCAGCTTAGATTACACTGAAATCTGGTAGACCAGGATGGAGATGCTCACCTTTGTAAGATCAGTGCAGCATTTGTGCTTTGCAGTTGTTAAAACTTCACATTATTGATAGCTACATATTGATGTTTTTTGCAGTCTTTGTCCAACTGTGTAAAGTTCCAATTGTCTCTAATAGCCAAAAATAAAATGCCAGAGATGTGGTGATGTTTGTAGATCATTTTTAACCAGGGACAGTTTGGACTGGTAAATTCTAGTCAGAATGAGTTTGTTGACCTTTCTCCAGACTTCTTAGCTTTGGCTTTGTGATGGTTTTGTGCAAATGCCATTTTTTGGTACTCTTGGCTGTTTGGTGGCTCAGTACCATGGACAGGGGTCAGTTCCTGCAGGTAGAGGCAGAGCTGGTACAGCATAACAAAGGCTTCTGCTAGAGGAGCTTCCTATTCAAATTCCAGCATTTTATATTATACATACTCTGGTGTGTTCTGTAATCTTCTGGAGAGTCCAAAATCTCCAACTGCTGATTTAATTTATTCATTATTTTTTAAACATGTTGCCCTTCAGTCAAAACTGACTTGTTTGTTTTCTCCTCTGTTGTCATAATTTTGTGAAGCACACATGGGCATGTATGCCACGTGTATCCACTAATCCTTAGGCTCAAAAACAATGTTTTCTGAACTCCCCATATCCTATTAGGTATTTCCCTTGTGTCACCTGGTAATTATCACCTGGTTATCTGAAGATGCTATTTCAATAAACCAGTGTGTTGTCCTGGAGAACAAATATGAACATTCAGACAGAGCTTCCAATGAAGTGTCTCTGTGTGAGAGTGATGTGAAAGCTTTGTTATGAATGGCTGAGTATCAGAAAAGAACAGCTAAGTTCAGGAAAGTTTGTTTCCAAACTCCTTGGTTCAGATTAGATTTGTTCTTTTCTGTCAAAGTAGGAAAATGAAGTACTGTAAGTTAGTGTCCCCAGTAAGTCAAATTAAAGCATCCCAATTGGTCTAATAATTTATGGATGTTTGCAGGTGCTTTAACTCTCCATCCATTTTCTCTCATAAAGCCAGATGGACAGCCTGTTGTTAAAAATTACCTTCAGTGTTGATATGAAAAAAAAGTTCATAGTTTTAAATGTCACATTAATATTTGTAGTAATTATCACTAAAGCATTACATTTTGCATCTGAATACCATGCCATTTTTTTCTTAGGCATGGCAGGCCTGCAAAGAAAAAGGAAAGCTGAGAAATCACATGGTTAGTTAAACTTTCTTTCTTACCTATTCAAGGTTGGTGACTTCAGTGCTGGAGAATTTCATTTTCATAGTAAATATGAAAAGTAAGGAGTTTCTGCTAGCAATGTTTATAGTAATTATGACTTTTCATACATAAATAGGATAGGCTTTGAGAGAAAATGAGTCTTTGAATCCAGTGCAGAGTTATATGAAGACAGTCCCTTGTGTTAGTCCCTTTCACAGATGAATCAACAGTGGCCAGAGGGTTTGAAATTCAACCTAAAAAGGGAAATTGAGCTGTAGTTGAAAGAAATACTTTTATTGCACATAAGTATCTACTTTTTTAAACACACAGATTTCTGCCCCCTCAGAAAACCCTGAAAGATGGAAGATATTTGTGTGCATCAGTCACAAAAACCAGTAGCATGCCCCCAATAACTGCCTCCAGTCCTTCTTCTGTGTGTACAAGATAAAAGCTTTTTTATTTCCCTTGTTCTTTCAGAGTGTAGTATCTTTTATGAACACCAGTGCATAACATACACTGAGTGACAACAAGTAGCCAGGATGGCCAGGATCTGTCTGATCAAGATGTGCATTCAGAGAAAGAAGTACTGAGTGTTTTGGAAGCGTTCCCAGGTTGCCAAGAAGGCCAGTGGCATCCTGGGTTGTATCAACAGTAGTGTGGCCAGCAGGACCAGGCAGTGATTTTTTCCTCCTGTAATTGGGACTGGTGATGCCACACCTCTAGTCCTGTGTAGAAAATACTGGAAGACTTTGAGGTGCTGGAGCATGTCCAGAGAAGGACAGTGGAGCTGGTGGAGGGTCTGGAGCACAAACCTCCAGGGTGAGGAGAAGCTGAGGGAACTGGTAGTGTTTAGTCTGGAGAAAAGGGGGCTCAGGGGAGACCTTACTGCTCTACAACTGCTGGAAAAGAGGTTGTAGTGAGTTGGGGATTGGCCCCTTCTCCCAGGTGGTAGAAGCAGAGAAAATGGCCTCAAGTTGCACCAGGAGAGGTTTAAATTGGAATTAGGAAAAATTTCTTCACTGCAAACATTGCAGCAGACTGCCCAGAGAAGTGGTGGAGTCACCAGCCGTAGATTTGTTCAAAAGGCATGTGGGTGTGACACTTGGGGACGTGGTTTAGTTCTGGACACAGCAGTGCTGAGTTAATGGTTTCACTTGAGGATCTTGGAGGTCTTTTCAAACCTTAACATTCCTGTGATTCTCTAGGAGTGAGTCTTAAAGTAGGTTTTTTAGTAGCAACACAGAGGAGTTAGACCTACAAATAGATATGGAAAATCTAGATGACCCACAGCTGCATTGGTGATAACCAAAGTATCATTTTAGTCAAATACATAACTGTCTTAATTTTCATATGTGCCATGATAATTAGTATGAATGCAAACTGTGAAATGTGATTAAATTCTTCTGTTGCTATATGTAACAGTTTGTGTCTGCACAGAAGAACATGAGATAAAGTTTGCTAACAGCAGAAGAATGTTCTAACTTTCTTTTTCAGGAAGAGCTTGAATGGGGTCGCTCTAATTGTATTCATATAAACAAGATCAAAGAGGTAAGATTAAATAGGTAGTAGTTTTTATAAGCAGAAGGGCTTAACTTTCCTCATTCTCTGTATTTAAGATCCTGGGTAAATCTTGGGTAAATCTGCTGTGTTATGTATTTATCACTATATATAGATGTATATTTTCTTAAAATGAAGTATGAATTCACATGAAATGGATTTTGCTTTTGTTAGGATAAAGTGGTGTTAAATTATTAACTGTTTAACATATTTTTAGTATTTTTAAGAAACATCCAGTATTATTTGCTAGTTTTATAGGTTCCTCAGATCACTGTTTGTGGTATGACTCCTGTCTGTTGTTACATTACTTTTCTTCTGGTTGGGAAAACTGTTAAGCAAATACAGTTACATAGTGAGGCCTGGACTTGAGAATTTGTGGGGCTTTGTTGCTAATAATTAATGGAAACTCAGCATCACAATGGGCTTCAAGCTTAATTTGATATATTGAGGGGAAAATAAGTAAAATTCCTGAGTAATTGATTAGCAGAAGGGCGTTGGCCATTATTTCACCAGTTCATGCCTTTGGCATGAGCAGTGTGGGGTCTGTGTTCAAAAAGCACAGGAAATAAAAATAGGATTTGATAGTGAGCAACCATCTGGATAAGGAATGACAATAGTTTTATGACTTGGATATGTGATAACACCAAAAAAATGATGAGAGAAAAGCAAATTTTGTGAAACTGGACAGTCTCACATGACAGCCTCTCTTGGCTCAGTTTCAGATGATGACAGAGGAGGTTGTGCATGACACAATATATAAGGAGTTTAGAATGGTCACCTTCACGTAACGCTTAGTAAGATGTGGGGGCTTTTATTTGCTGCACCTTAAGATCCTGATTTCATAATCCCTTGTGTGGAAGTGGGTTTGCAAAACTGAGTCCGTTATGGATTCCTTTCTGGCAATAGTAGTGGTTCTGGTGGAGTCCTAAAACTGCCAGCGGCAGAAAGGAAAGGGAAATGTGCATACAGAGAAGTTGTGTGGCCAGAACTTTTCTACGTTTGCTCCAGAATCAGTGGGGAGAGTTAAGGCACTCACTGTGTGGTCGGAGGACCAGTGGCTGCTTGTGGGAGCTTCTTGAAAATGCTGAAGATGGCAAGCTTAATATGTTCTGCTGGGGGGCATAAGTTTGATCTCTCACACTAATCACAGTGTGATAATCCCTCAGTCTGCTAAACTGAGGGAGCAGCATGGTCACTGCTGCCGTTGGGTTAAGAGTTCCAGATTGTTAGCATGATTTTTACCTCTTAAATTATAAACCTAAAATGATTTAAATGGAGAATAGCACCTTGTAAGAGGTTATTTCAGTTCTTTTCCTGGTTTTGTTCTGTATCATATATGCATAATAAGCAGAGTTGTTCTTTATAAGGGAAACTGAGTCACAGTACTGAAATGATTTTCCAGGATAGAGGTGCTGAGCAGTATATTGGTGAAATGCATACCAGTCACCTGAAAAGAGAAGGGAGCTTGCCCAGTTATTTCAGACTTTGACTAACAGATTTTATTTCAGTTTGTCGTTGGGGTTGATCCATTTAAAATATAACTTAGAGATCAAATTTCAGGTGGCAGAGTTATATCACAACTTGAAAAGGCGAGTCGCTGCGTTTAACATGCATGTTAAAGCTCAGCCTTCTGCTGTGGACCAGGAATATGTGTGCAAACAACGATTCATCTTGCAGGTAATGCTTTACTGTCAGAAAGAGATGCTCTTGACAGAAATTGCAGCTGATTTTTCATACATTAATACTGATGAACTAGTATTATACTCATTTTTCAAAATTCCTTGTGGATGTTGCAGTTTTGGGTAGAAAAAAACGTAATTTTTTGGCAGTGTATTGGCAGTGTAGAAGGAGAGTTAATGTTAGTTATTTGAAAATTATATTATCCCTTGTTTGAGGTGTTTTATTTGAACACTGGCTTGATTAGTTAGTGGGGAGGGGGTGCTGGGAATTTTTTGTCTTTCAGCTATTTTAACTTTGTCAAATGTCCAATTAAATGTCTTGTCTTACTTGGTCTGATTAGTAGTGATTTTATTGTCACAGACCTGTTTATCATTCCAGTGGCAATTGGTTTAACTGTGTGAGGAGTGAGCTTCTTTGAGCTAAATTACTAAACATTTTAAGATTCAGTGTGAAAACTGAACAATTTACCTGTAGCTGTTTTGTGTGAATTTATTTAAATTGAGGCTCTTGAAATCAGAACTAACAGTTACAGTTATCAACCAATAGAACAGAGCAAGTCTGCGTGCAAAAGCATTAAAATATTGTAGAATTGTTCCAGAAATGGAAGTCTTCTCATAAAAATATATTTTAAAGAATTTACATGAATTTGTGTTTAGTCTGCAGTTCTGGCAATTGCTGGACAGAGACAGGAAAAAATATTAATGTGAAGATCTATTGGTGTCTCTTCACATTGCCAGTGTATCTCATTTCAAGAAACTGAATATAATCTGCTGCGTTTCACAGAATATTTTCTTGATTTCAGGTGGTAATAGCTGGTGCTTTCTATCCCAACTACTGTACTTTTGGAAAATGTAATGAAGAAATTGCCATGAGAGACTTTGCTGGCAAAGATCCAAAAACCACTGTAATGGTATGTTAAGAAGGTGAATGACTTAATTAACAATCAAGTAACAGAAATATGAAGTGTTTGGGTGGTATTTTCAAGTTCTGTTCTGTCTTGGGCAAGGACAGAGATAATTACCTACTCTGATCCTCACTTGGTGAAGTCTGTCCCACCTTCCTTTCTTTCAATACATTAAACATTGTGTAGGTGGGCAATTTTGGAAGAATTCCTGACAATTGCCTCTTTGCATTTGATTGCTAGTCTTGCACAGGCAAGCAGCTTTCATCAAACTAAAAAAAATACTTAGAAAAATAGAACAGGACTATCAAGGGTACTTTTTAATGAATACTTACGTGATGTAGTATTGCAACTTCAGTGTTACTTTTTTTGTAATCTCCTGCTTGTTAGTGCATGGCATAGGTGCTTGTTGCTTTAAAGTTACTCAGGTGTTGCGCTGGGCTTTTAATCTTCTAAAATTGCTTTTCAGCTCATTGCGTAAGTGCAAGTTTAAAACGGCTGTGTTGATTTGGCAAAATTGTGCAGTCTAAACTAAGAAAATGTTTGGTGTATCTGAACTAGATATAACACTGTAAAGCCACCATGATCTGTGCTTAAAGAAACCAGACGTACCAAGGAGCCGCAAATAGACTTCTATGGGCACAAGAGATAGTAGTTAGATAAAAAGGAGAGAGGGTCAGAAAATCTTGTTGACAAGGGATTATTTTTGTGCTTTATACTGTTTAAGGATATTGAAGCAAAATATCAGACTAGACTCAATCTTGTGGAATAAAGATGAGTCTTGCCACAGCAGCATTGATTAATACTAAATTGGTAGGTTTAAAGAGCTACTTACTTTTAATGTATTTAACTCCTGATCTGCTCATACATCAACTGCTTGTTACCTGGAAGAAGGAAGAAATAGCTGTTGTGTCTTCATCAGTGTAAATGATCATCTTGGGCACAAATGCTGCAAGTTCCTTAAGCTCTCACGTGGAGAGATTCTGGAAGCCATATGCTGCTCCTAATGGTGTGCTGAAAGGCAATTAAACCTCCCAGTCCATGGTCTCTCTAAATTATCTTCCCTTGAGGCAGCTTCTGCAGTCTAACCTAGACCATGGTTTTGACCAGCAGCTGATCTCAGTGCTGTAACTTCAAGGCATAGGAACATTGTAAAAAATAATCTGTTTTTTCCTATCTAAAGTTGTAAGAGCCAAAGAAAAGAGTAGACAGTTGGCATAGGCTCTGAAAATTAGTTCTAAGTACAACTTGCTAATTAGGAGTTTGTGATTCTGTATTCAGTCAAGGTCTCATCTATGAGATATTAAGAAAAAGTCAGAGGAATGAGCATGTGGTTAGAGTTGCATATTAATAGTTGTGAAAGTTGACACTGGAGTTACTCCTCTACACAAGGAAGAGCACGAGATTGCTCTTTGTCATCCCAAAAAGGTGTGTGTCCACGTGACAGAGCTTTCCAGTTGTGCAAGCTGTCCCACCATAGATCAGTAATTCAATATGTGATAGTTCTGCCAGGATATGCAGGAGCTCTGTAGGTCCTTCAGTTTCCCAGGCTGTGCACACAGTACAGGATATAGTTCCCAACTGTGGAAAAATAATCATAGCATTCCAGTGTTCTTCTGTTACAAGCAAAATCAAGAGGCACTAGATGGCTTTTTGGAACAAATACCAGATCAATACATATACAGTTACAAATTAATTTGCTTCATTTATAGTTTATCTGCTGGTTTGAAGTAGTAGGGCATTACTAGCAGCAAAATGATGCTTTTTACTGTCTTTTGAGATTCTTGAGTGTACTATACTATATAGCACTTTTGGAATTTGTTGGAGTTCAGATTGTATATAATTATTGTAGCTCAGGTGAAGGAGAAAGCTATCTTTTGAGGTAAACTTGAAAATGCATTAAAGCAATTGAATGTATCCAAATTTAATAACTTTTTCTTAACAGCTGAAGAGCATTCCTCCCTATGGATATATATATCATAAACAGTTGCAGTCACTGCTTAGACAGTGTGGGCAGGTAAAATCTATTTCCTACAATGGATCAAGGTGAGTGTAAAATAAAGTATCCTGCCTTATGTTCTCAGTTACAAATCCAGTAATCAGTTTCTTCTTGGGTGATGTACTGACTGTTTCTCCTCTCTTTGGAATCAGTACTTTACTTTTAATGTATTTGTTAGAGTTTAAAAGGTGGTTTTGAAGTCTGATGTATGTTGGTTGGAGTAACATTAGATAAGCTAGATGAAATAGAGCCTTCTGGTTTGTCTCTTCTGTTCTCTAACAGGGGGCCTTAATTGCAGCTCATCTGTCTGTAGTTATTTCTATCATTTTGTCTGTAGTTATTTCTATCTTTTATACTGAATTCAGCTCATTTGTACAGTCTGATGACTTTTTTGAGCTGATAACCTGACTAATTTTGGCCTATAACTGCCCAAAGTTGCCCTTCTTACTCCTTTTCCAATCTTTAATGCCAGGGAGAAAAAAATTATTTTTTTATTACACAGGGCTTTTGTGGAGTTCTCCCGTAATCCAAAGGAGGTCTTCAAGGTTCTTCCCGAAGTGTACTTGGCGATCAAAATGTCACAGCTGAAGATTCCTATTGAGCTGTATGTTCATTATCCTGAGGATATCAGAAAACAAGTGCAAGGTGCAGCAGGTGCAGGTTTGGAATTTCTCAGGTAATTGTATTGCATATGTAAAATGTGTTTTCTTCGCAGCAAAACGAGATTTGTTGGGTTCAGCGGGAATTTCTTTGGAAGTGTCACCAAGGAAAAAATGTTACGTTCAAAAACCAGATTTTTTTTGTAAGCGGAATCTTTTTGCAGGACTAGAAATAACATGATTGTTTTAAATATTTCTTTATAATTAAAGGTATTTTGCTATTTAAGAGAATTCCAGCTATACAGTTGTCTTTCCCTCCTTACCCCCAAGGTTCTCTGCTCCATTTTCCTTTGGCATGTGAAAATATGGATGTACACAGTTATTTCTGTTCATGATAGAGACAATGTGGGGATTGCTATAACCAAAGTAAATAAGGAGCAGCATTTGGGGACAAAAAAGAAAGGGAGGGAGACAGAGTTTAACAAAAGAAACTGTGGGGAAACATAAGGGCATGAGATGTAACAACATAATAGGAAATAATGCTGAGAAATGCCCTGTATTGAGTCTCTTAGGTCCATACCTGCTTTTGCTTGGAAAATCCGGCACGTTTGTTTCAGTGTTATTGTATGCTGTGATTCTGAGCTTCAGGTCATGCAAGTAACCTGATAAATAGCATTATGCCTAGCTCCTGATTAGTTTGCAGCCATTGAAGTATTTTAAAATAAGAAATCTAGAACAGGAAGGCAGGAATGAACTGTGAAGGTTGAAGTACAGGTGAGTAGTTTACTTCCAGTTGATTGTACTTAGCTTTCAATAAAATATTTTAGCAGTGTCACTCTGCCCAAAACGGCATTTAAAAACTTTGTGAAAACTGGTTCTTGAGGAACTCAAGTCTCCTAGGCTAAAAAAACCTTAATTTTAAAGTTCTTACCTTTTTTCAAGTTAAAGTAATATTTTATATATATATATTTAAATTTCTCTATAAAATTTTATTTTTGTGTTTTTGTATACTCTATTTTTAAAAAATAAGCTTAGAAGAAAATGCCATAGCAAAAAGTCTCACTATTTAACCTGAATTCTTTCAATTTTTAATAAAGTGATGGCAGAGTTATGTCCTGGTATGTATCTTTCTGTGTTTGGTTATACTGCAGTTGAAACAATTACTCTGTAGTAATTTGGTTCTGTGTAGTCATGTTCCTTTCTAATTGAATTAATGAATTTCTAAATAAAAGTCATTAAGTACATAAATGTGCCCTGGGGATACCTTGGGAAGCAGATGAAAGCAAAAAAATTCATCCTTTTGAGTTTTCCCTTGTGAGAGAAGTATTCAGCATCTTCATTCCATTTTAGAGTAAATGTGGACTGTCAGAAGCAGACAGTGGAGCCTGTGGAAATCTCATTTGGTAATTTACAAATGTCAAAGATGATCCCAAGTCGTTTTCTGTCCATCAGGGTAACAGAGGTAGGAATGTCCTTTTCTGAAGTAGGTCGTATCTAATAATTAGTACCTAGATAGCTTAGCAGAGATTAATATCTGACAAGCTTAAGTTAAAAATTTTGGTATGGATAATTTGAGTGCGGAGGTGTCTGTAAGAAGCGTGGGGAATATTCTTGGTCTTATTTTTAGTAGTTCTTTGTTAAACAGGACTCACATGTTTGCACTTGACAAAATTTGTGGGATTTGCTGGCAGTAAATGTTAGCTGGAAGTAGACATAAATTTAAAGAGGATTAATGGAGGAGGTAAAAGACGTGTGTAAACTACAGAAATGAAAATCTGCAGGTATTTGGGCCATTTACCTGGTTATTAACTGCCAGTTTTCTGCAGAAGCTGTATATACGAGAAATAAGATTAATTAATGGTAGTATATGCTCATTCAGAAGAACATTTCATGCATAGAAGTGTATTGGGGAAAATTATATGTATATACAAATATTCCTGATATCTGAAGCTGAGATTTTTAAATCTTGTGTTAGCTATAATCTTCATTAGTTGAGTAATAGCAATATATATGCTGCTGAAATACAAACAATAAAAACATTTGAACTACTGAGCTAGGGGAAATGATAACATGCCCTTGTTAGCAGTGGCATGTTTTGCAGGTGGAGAAAAGAATATTTCCTCCTTTTATTCAGCTAAATCTCTTGGATGAAGAATGTTAATGAGTTTGATCAGAGCCATTGCAATCACTTGGCTGTCTATGCTACTTCTGTTATAGTATGTCAGCTTTCATGATTGTAAATAAAGATTGTTTTTTATGACAGGCTTTCAGTATAAAGTCTGAAATGGTTACATTAGTTTAGACATTTGAAAAGATGACTTACTTTATTTAATTGGATGTAAATAGGTGTACGTTCCCACCAGTTTCCTAAAGTATGGCTTATCATAGAGTAACAAAGCTGATGTGTTGGCACACATAGCTGGTATTCTGTCACTAATAAAAAAAGGTGCACCAAATCTGTGCACCTGTCTTATCAACTGTCTACCTTGTATTTACTGTATATTAACTTGGTTTAGGAAAATGGAAGCAATATTTTCCTAATTTTCTGTATTTTAGTAGTGCTTTTATCAGAACCTGTTTAGATGAAAAGTATGTTGCAGTAGCACAGAAAATAAACATTTTCAAAAAAACCCCCAAATTATGAGACAGAAATGCTTCACTGCATTGTTACAGTGTGTGAGCTGTTGTGTCAGGAGTAGAAGTGTTTTCATGTATTTTGCTCAGGTGTGGTTTGTATTTGATGTAGAAGAACAATACGAAATCTGTTACTGTCTGATTTTTATACTTGCAGATAGTAGAAGTTGGACATTTCTGGGGTTACAGGACAGATGAAAAGAATACAGCTGTACTCCAGGCTCTAAGTGCTGAAATTAACTATCAGAACCTGATGGATTTATCAGTGCCTCCATGTGTAGATGTGCTTTGTCTGGCACCATTCACTTACCTGGGAAGGAGAGGATACTACAGAGCTCATGTTCTGTATGTTCATGGAGATCTTGCTGAGGTAATGTGCTGTGTCATATTCAATTGGTAGCATGTAATTGGGTTAACAATCATGGAGCTTTGCAGTCTATTTTTTTTACTTATTTTTTCTACAAAACACTCTGGCTAGAATAGATTAATTTGTTTCTTTTCCAGAACATGACAATATTTAGTATTAAATTGAGAAACTCTCGCTAATGAAATAAAATAAAAACTAAAACCTCCAGTGAATCTGAAAATGTGGCTTTTTTTTTTTTTTTTGTTTGGAATGGTGTCTATATCATCAACAAATTCATCAGAATGTTTTGGCTTCTTGTGCTGAGATGAACAATGGAAGTTAGTGCCACAGTTCAAGATAGGTATTGATTTTTCAGGCCAATACTTTTCATCAGTTTAAGAACAGATTTTTAAATTTTTTAAGATTGACCTTTGAATTTCGTTTGTTTCTTAACCTGGCTGGGTGTCACCACTATGAAGTTAATACTGAATATTGTTGTAGTTTAAAGTCACGAAAAACTAGTGAGTAATAGTGCTAACCTCATCACTTTCTCATTTGAATCTATAAACAGTCACTGAATACATGTTCACATTTGCTTAGCTTAAAGCAGTTTTTGGTAATATGGCTCACTGTTTAGAAGTAAGGTTACACAGATCTGAGTGTGGGGAGAGAATTTAGAGCCTTTCAGAAAAACTTGCCTTTTCTGAATTTAGTGGATTATTAACTTTACAAGTGGATCTTTAGGCCAAGATCAAATCATAGATGTGATAAAATTTGACGTATTCTTTTTGACATGACGCTATTTGCATGCTCCAGACTTTGAATTTGCTTCCATATGACTTGATAAGATTTGTGTTGTACTGTAATTTTTAAACTCAAGTCGTGACTTTTCTTGGCACTAAAAGTAGCACTGCTAATGTTGTGGAATCTTTGCAGATTCTCTTGATTCTTTTTCCAGGTTTTTTTTGTGGATTACGGCAATAGATCAGAAGTGCCTTTAAATAAATTAAAAGAGATTCCAAGCTGTCTTCAAGGGCTTCCTTTCCAGGTAGGGATGCTGTTGGCTGCTGCTTACTAGATATTTTTGTGTCTAGCCTGGCAAATAGGAGTGAACTTCAAGTGAGGATGCTTTTCAGAATAATAATTAAATAACATGTATTTTGCTGATGCAAGTACATAGAAATCACCTTCACTGATAGGCAAGTGTTTTCCAGAGATGTGTGTATTCACAGAGCAGGAATTCCTGTGTGTAATTGAACTATGTTATATGTAATTGTAGAGAGATTTTAATTTTGTAAAGCTGTGGTTTTTTTCATGCTGCTTTGCTGTTCTCTGAACTGCTGGCTTTCCTGGGATCTTCTCAGACAGAACTCTCTTGCTGACTACATGCAAGTATTATAGATCTAGTGATCTTTTGACACAAATTACAAGGATTTTGTAGCTAGTTTTTCAGTAAAATAATTCTTTTGAGCTATATTTACAAATAAAATAACTATACTTCAATTGTAACTCAGTTTTTCAGTGCTCACTCATATTTTTAAACTAATAAAAACAAGTGCATACTAATTGTATTCTCTGAAGCATTTAATGATGAAAATGAGAAATGGACCAGCAAAAATAGGATTAGGTCTTGACAGGGCTAATTTTGTTTGCTTTTCTTCTGTAATGGAGGTAAAAAAATAATTTTGGCAGGAAGCAGCCTTTTTTGTATAGTCTACACACATATTAAGTGGAAATGTATTTCTGCTTCAGGCCTGATCTTTTAATGACCAGTTTTAATGACTGGCTAGAAAAAAACCCAGGGTTTCTGCTGTAAATTAATTCAAAGACATAATACAGATAGTGATTGTGGAAATGAGAACTTAATTACTCTAGAGCTGTAGTGGTCTTACCAAGTTTTCTGTTACCTTCATTGAAAACAGTTCTGGATTGTGAAGTTTTTTCCAGAGGAGATGTCTCTGTGCTCCTAAGATTTCAGTGTGAATAGTGAATTACTACTGAATTATCCTTTATGCACTGTTTGTTCTGATTCCTTAGCAACTCTGTACTATATCGAAGTGATGTGAGCTGTCATGTGTTGGCAGTGACAGAGTAGGAATGATGCCAGTAGCTTTACAGCAGCCCTAGGAGTTAACATAAACCACCACGACAACTATGAAATAATTTATAGTTACTAATTCAGTTTGTCGAGAAAGCGAAACATTTTCTTGCCGATTCTCTAGTGAGCCAAGCGTTGTTTCCGATGTTTCTGCTCCAGGCTTTAGAGTTCAGGATCTGCAGGATGTGTCCCTCTGCCAGGTCTCTGGTGTGTGGGGAGCGGTGGAGCTGCAGTGCCAGCCAGAGATTTGCCTCGCTGGCCAGCGGCTGCACGCTGCTCGTGGAGGTTTATTCCCTCGTGCACGGGGTCCTGCACGTGGATGTTTTCCGGCACGTGGGGCACAGAGGCCTGGTGAACATCCGGGATGTGCTCGTCGAGGAGTGCCACGCTGAGCTGGCAGAGGAGTCCTACGAGTCACAGGTACGTACTGACTAAGCTGCTGCTGCTGCTTTTCTTACTCTGGTGTATTTCAGTTCAGGCTGTCCTGAGAAGCTGAGCTGCAGCTCGGCTGGTGGCAAGGTTCGTACTTGAATAGGACGGTGTATTTTTATGTGTGTGTGTAATGCATATTGAGCTGTAGGCCGAAAGCATTGCTGCTTTGAGATCCCTTCTGAAAGAGGTGTTTCCCAGGAAATTATTTCCCCAGTTGAACTGCTCCACTCTTACTTGAAGCTCTGAAAAACTGTAACTACTCACAGTTTTAACTCTCTTCCATGCTGATGTTTTATATAATCTGAAAGGTCATCAGAACATTGTTTTTTGTCTTTATATGCGAGTATTTCTTTGTGTAGAACCTCTTTTGTAAAATTTTTGAAGAAATAATTGTTCAAGGCTTTTAACCCTTCCATTATTGTGTAGCAAAGCCATGATTTGCTCAAGGAATTATTTTTGGACAAAGCAAAGGAAGAAGAGCTATTGCCGGTATCTGCAAGACAGGAAGAAAAGCATCTCATTGAAACATTGTTGAACTGTTTTTCTGAGAAGAAATCTGATGCACCAACCCATAAGGTAATTTGAGTGGTGGTTTTGGCCTGTCATCACATGACCCTACTTCTCATATTGTTAGAGTGGAGGTGAGGACTGAAAGTATCACAAATAACCAAGCTCTATTTGGTGCATTTCATAGAGCATTCTCCTTTCTTTTAGTAGAAAGCCATAGTGTGACCACTGTTTCAGACTGATCTGCTGCAGCTTTGAACAGTTCTGAAGTCCAGCCTGAGAGCTCAGTGATCCACCTCTTCTAGCACATCTAAGGCAGCACTTTGAACTCATGCAGAATAGAGATAAAATTGAATAGCTGAATGCAATGTTTCCATATATGGTAGTCTTCATTATATAAGCAAATTTACAAAATAGCAAAATAGCAAATTTACAACCCTATCAGTTTTTCAGAAAATGGAAACACGGCTTTTACTGTACACAGTGTTTCATTACTCATCAGCCAGTGATAGGTAAGCAGCTGGGACAGGTGAAACACTGAATGCTCCAGTAACTGATGGTAATGATGCTTTTCCTCTGCCAGTGCCAAACTCAGAAGTGTGTTTTGAGGTATCTGGTCACTACTAAGTTGGAATATAAAACAGGAAAATGTGTGTCCTGTTCTGCATTGTGATTATGAGTTAGACCTCATTTACATTCTGATTATTTTCCCATTTCAGACCTGACAAAATTTCAGGCTTGCAAGCACCTAATCATGCTCCATTTACCCACAGGAGTAATCCTGTTTAACTACCCACTTTATAAAGTGGGATATTTTCAAGATTAAAGACCTCATCACGTAAATAAAATTTCCGGATTTTCTTAAGTGATCTATGAAGTCTGAACTTCCGTTTTTTAAGCTAGAGGAAAGTCATGAATCTGTATAAGCTGTGAAAATAGATAATTTTAGTTAAGGTGCCTCAACAAGCAAAGTTTGCTTTAGATGACTGAAATGAAAATGCCATCTTACCAATTTAGCAACTCACTGTTGCTCTGTACGTTGGCTTTAATTTATGAATCATTTTGATTTGAAGAGATCCAGGTGCTGGCTAACAAGAATGTCATTTGTCTCTCTCTCCCTTTTTCTGAAGGTGACAGTTTTTGGTCCATTCAGTCCTTATCAGCTGAAATGCTACAATCTGACCAAAATATCCCAATTCAGGTATGAGAGGACTTTTACTGTGAAGTATAGTTGTGTTCTTATCTGTTATTTTCAATATATTGGCAGAAACCACCTAGTTACTATTACAGATTTTTCTGAATTTTTATTCATTTAAAAGACTGAAGGAGTCAAGCCTGAATTGCATTAATACACACACTGTTGCTATTTAAAATCTTAGAGTAGTTTTAAGGTTCATTATTGTCTCACAGAGAGATTATTAACTGTCATTTAAATCTGCTAACAAGAAGCAGCTATTTTGGGTTTGTGTTGTGAATTTAAAATTATTTTTTTATTTACATGTTTTTGTGAGTTTTTGAGTTTAGTGTTGAAAATATTTCTTCCCCAGAAATACTTTCGTACATAAGGAGAGCATAAACTCCATTGTTGTCCATGATGGTGCAGAAGATCCCTTTCAGCAGCTGTTGGTCGCCACTGATGTATCAGTAACTGCAACTGGTAATGCCTAATAAAAATGGATGGTTTCTCTAGACTTCTGGTTTTATATGAGTAGTTTCATGAGTAAATATGACACTGTAGTTCTGTGTTATATATTTCTGAGGTTTCATTTGCATTAGATGCTCCTTAGAGTTATGTGAATTTTTTTTTTTCTTCTGGTGCCAGGGTGTGTGGTTTTACGGGAAACATCTTTGATGCCTCCTATTCATGGCCTGCTTGCACTCCTCAGTATGCTGTTTGCTCCTGCAATTGAACTCAGGTATTTGTGCATTTTAAAGTGGGGATTCTTTTATTTTCTTTAGCATCCTCACAGATTTTTGACAGATTTTATTTCTTTGGTTTCAGCGTTTTATATATTCTCTTCCTGGTATTTTTTATGAGTTTTAGTATAGTATGTAGGTAAAATAACTCCTTCATGTGCTTATGAATTGGTGCTGCAGTCTCCCCTCATGATAAGGCATTACAGCTCCTGACAGTTGTGCTGGAAGCCTGGGAAGGTGCAATGTAAACTGGGAATGTTAAATCTACATGAGGAGAGGAACTTCCATAATTTTTTGTAAAAGCTGAGCTCTGGCAGTGGCATTACTGTTACGTTTTCTTGAAATTCTGGTATTTGTAGACTGTCATTTCAACATAGTGAAGCTTGCTTTATTTTGCTTATGTATGATTTTTTGGTAAATTTTATGAGCATATGTTTTTATAACCAGAACTTCAGTTGTTTCATCATTGTATATTTTAAAAAGCTGACAGAGCGTGAATGCCTCTCAATTGTTTTAGCTTCTTTCAAACACGTCTTGTTATGCATGGCTTAAACAAACTCATTTAAGTCTATCTTCATAAGAGTTTAGTTTCTTCATCTCTTGGTGACACTGTTTCCTTTCTTTTTCATGTAGAGTTGATAAAAGTGGGAAGTATTTTACTGGTGTTCTGTGTGGTTTGGGTTGGAATCAGATGTCTGGGACTCCACTGCTTCCAGAAAATGATATGGAGGTGACATTTGATGTGCATTTTGGACTGGAAGACATAACAGAGGTAAAACTTGCATAAGAATTTTCACTACACTAGGAACTTGGTAGAACTCAGTGCATCTGAGCTTGTTAACTCTTAGTATTAATAGTAAAGCTTGTTTGGACTGTGGGGTTTGGGTTTTTTGTAGTTTTGGTTGTTTGTTGGGTTTTTCTTTGGTTTTGTTAGTTTGTGTTTTTTAATGTACTCCCTTTTTATAATCTTAGAATCTTACCAGGAGAAGCAGTTGCCCCCTCCCTTTACTTGGAGCAAATAACATATTACTGAATGTTACACACTTTTCAAAATATAATGATCAATTTTGGGTTAAGCAGAAGTCAATACTTACTAGTTTTGCTCTTAGGGTTGTCATGGCTTTTGCTAACAAGCAGAGCACTGCTGCTTTGCAGGCTTCAGTTTGATTTTACAGCTCTGATAAGTCATGTAATGAGCAACATCTCAGAGCAGATCAGTCAAACAAACAACAAAGCCCCTGCATTGCTCATTACTGCCTTTTGCAGCTCAGAGAGTGAGGTCTGTCAGAGGGGAGCATGTCCATAACCTGTGCAGTGCAGGACAGTGGCTGTGTGTGACAAATGTCTGGGACAGCGAAGGACGTGCCCTGGTTAGGTCTGTGTGAAGCAGGTGCTGGGGGTGGTTTCTAGAGGTTTTCCAAGGACACAGTGGACATGCTGGTGGACATCTCTGTGAGCTGTTACTTTCTGAAAGCACTGACTTGGTGTGATGGCTGTATTCGTTATGACTTAGCCAGAATGGTAACAGCAAGCTGTTGTATGTGTGAAAAATTGTGGACAGAGAGAGAAAATCCTTAAA
This sequence comes from Eopsaltria australis, assembly GCA_034509425.1. Lineage (NCBI taxonomy): Eukaryota > Metazoa > Chordata > Aves > Passeriformes > Petroicidae > Eopsaltria > Eopsaltria australis. The sequence goes on along the minus strand of JAVTVJ010000012.1, from coordinate 3,203,484 downwards.
CCTTTCACAGAAGGAATTCTGTGTTTGAAAAAGTCCAGGCAAGTGGCAGCCTGTGTGTTTTCTGGTAGCCTGTATGTTTTCTGGCATATCTGAGTAACCTGAAAAATTGTGATAGCAGGTGGCTGAAATATTAACATCACTGACCACCAGAGGTGCAACTGCAGGAAGAAGCATTTCTGAAGCTTCAGATGTTTTTCTCATGCAAATAATATTCCACTTGAAGTTCAGTGATGTGGATGCCACAACCACCTTCATGCCAGTGCAATATGATACAGACCTTGTGCAGGTTTAAAGGGCTTTATATTCTGGTATTTTACAGATAAACAGTGTGAGGACAGCCATGAATAAGCTGCTGTGTGAGGAAGCAGTGTGTTCTGAACAAGGGCGTGTGGCACAGCTGCAGGAGAATATTCGTCAGAAGCTTCTACGGTAATAATTTCACAGAAATAAGATCTTCTGTTTCACAGTCTCAGCAAAAAGATGAGTGATTGCTTGAAGCATAGCTCAGACTAGGCTTTGGAAAAATAATATATGCTCTCATTTAATGATGCATTTAATTTATTTTGTTTATTTATAAAGCAGTATACTAAACAGACTTCTTGTGGAAGCACTGGTTCTTCTGGGGAGCCCAATCACTTAGGAGTCATAAAACCTAGACTGTAAAACCTGTTCTACAGGATATCAGCTCTTATGTATTCTTGTTTTTTGAACCAGGACAAAGCTAATGAGGTCCTATGGCATAACAGTGCAGAAAGATCTAGAATTCTTACTTCCTGCAACATTAAATTTGAATTGTGTGCTGCCTTTCCTCCCTCAGCAGACCTGTGCAGAATAGGTGTTGGCCAAGTGAATTGGAAGTCACAGGCAAATTTAGGAACTGAATGCCACCTGCCTTTTTCCCACTAAGCCTCCCTCCTTCTTGTAAGTGAAGCAGTGGTTCTGAAAAGACCATTGGGATTCAGTGCAGACAGCCTGGAGGATTTTTTTCAGCTTGTAGTTTGGGAGAGGGAGTGCAGTAAACTGTCCCAGGAACAGCTCTTCCTAATGTCTGTCCCTGTTGGGCATAATATGAAAAATCTTCCCTTGTTTGTACACTCAGCATGCATTTTAGTGCTGTCTCTGTCATCAGGAGAATTTTCTCATCCTGACCTGGTTCTCTACTAAACTATGTTAAAAAGAGCTCTGCTCCAGAGTCCATAACATAATTCTTATCAGCCTCATGTCTAAGAAATACGACCTTTTTTTGCCAATAGAGCTCTGCTAAAGTAACTGCATGGTGTCAGACTTAAGCAGTTCCTCGTGCTAATAAAGATCAGAACCCTGCTCTTACCCAGGGTTATCGGAACAATTACCAGAGCAGCTGTTCATGCTGATTTTTCAGGTATTTCTTGGTTTTAGAAGTACCTGCTCTCTTACCTGTGGAAAAAAACCCATTACATTGCCTTAAGTTAAAACAAGTACCCATACTTCCTCTTTCCAAACAAAATTTGGGAGCATACCACAGTAAATTAACAAGTCAGCCTTACCTTTTGAGGCACTAGAAATGAAATTAAAAGAGCACAAGCAATGGAGAAATCAAGGAGCATGGAGAGGCAGAAAGAAGCAAAGCCACAACCCCTCTCTGAAGGTGACTGTGACAGTAACAGCTCATGCTGGGACATCAACACTTCCATGCTGAATAGAAGGCACTAAAATGTCACTGCTATTTGTTCAGACATGTGGATACTTGCTACAGTTTCAGCACCTATTTTGGGCTGATTGTTCAGACATCTCCAGCCAGCTGGGAGGGGAAGGGTCAGGCCATGGCACAGGTCCTGGGCACTGCCATGTTCCCAGCTCAGGCAGCGCCGACTGCCTGACTCGGTCACTCTCATCAGCCCCTGGGCTTTTCTGTCTTCAGGATTTTATACTTTTCTGTGGTAGCCTTTTCTCTCCTGCAATTTTTATACATTTATTGGTTGTCTTCCAACGATCCTACAGATACTTTTATTTTAATTTTTTTAATATTATTTTTGTATGTTTTTATTTGAAGGAATAAATAGTCCGGTTATTGTAATGATTTCTTCTTTTCCCTTGTGGAAAACCTTTCATGGTTTTGCATATTTTTTTCCAATTGTACTTTTTGTTTTGGAAAAAACATCTATTAATTCAAGCACATAGGTAAAAATTCAGCCTGAACAGTCTTTCATAACTGTTTTCCATTTTTCAAAAGCTAATTGTATTTACAACATGTCACCACTACTTAAGACTAAAATCAGGTTTTGAAAAACACATCTAGACAGAATTAATTAATGTCTACTACTGTTGTACTTTGCACAGCTTGAGGAAATAGCTGGAGCAGACAGACAATCTATAGTAATTGAGTTGTCATGCAAAACAAAATACCCTAAAAATAGCTGTATTATACATTCTAGTGAGTAAGCATACATAAAATGTAATGAATAAATTACAGTTGCAAATTCTACTGCTTTGGAAAAAAAAATCTCATTATTTTCTTTAGAAGAAAATACATTTTGGTACAGTATATGTCCCTGTGAAAATGTGTATTTTGACTTACTGCAGTGAAGGGGCAACATACAGAGAAGTGAACAAATCAGACTAGATTAAGAGGGAAATTTAAGATTCCTTCAGCACAGACACCTTGTAAATACCTGGTTGTATCTCATATAAAAAAATTCCTTTGTCTTTATAATTAACCAAATATAAGTGTACTTCTTAAGGCTATATTTATGTAATTTCAGTTTAATCTGCAAATCAAAGCCACGAGACTTAATTGATCCTACCTGGTATGAGAAGCCATATGCATGGAATCAGGTAAGGGTATAAAGATACTTTTTTTAAACCTCTTTTTTTTGGAGGGGGGTGGGGGGGGCAGGGAGCTTGAGGTTTGAGTAATACAGAACAGTTAGCTAAGATTGTTGGAAGGGAGAACTTCCTTTGGAAGGATCTCTTTTTTGGTCATTGACTTTGAAACCACTGAAAGCACTGTAGAGTTAAATTTAAAGCAGAAGATTTTTTATTTATATAATCACCAATGTCTGTTGATACCCTATTTTTTGTAGAGTCTGTTCAGTTGTTGGGTGGCTTGTTTTTTAATTTTGTGTATATAAATATTTAGTGTTTTCAGACAGAACTCTCCATGGGTTTTGAGCTGAGAGAGATTGTAAAGGCAGTTTCACATTTGTTGGAAGTTAAGATTTTCTGTTCTTTCTATTAAGCAGCTGCAGCTACATCTTCCTGAATGCAGAGCATTTTAGTTTTGTTTTGGGCTGCTGTGCTTTGAGGTGGGCTTTCCTTTCTAGGCAGACAGAAATGTGGCTTGTTTTAGAACAAATGTGGTGGGATCAGGCAGGAGGGCAGTTTTCTCAAGACCCAGGAGGGTTTCGTAAGAAAGCTCTCCTAGCTTCCTACTCTGTTAGAAATCTTACCTTTCTTTCTCTAAGGGCCTCTGCCGGCCGCTGGATTTCCTGAAGAGCAAGTAGAATTTCCTAATTAAAAGGGGGTGAGGAATTAGTGAGTGCAGGAGTAAAAGTGTTACACACACCCTCCCTGTGTCCCATAAAGGAGGGGTTTGGGTCACCCTTGAAAAGAGGGACAGCAGAGAACAAACACCAAGGGCAGTTATTTCTAAAAGGCATTATTTTAGATTGTGTTTTGATATACTACCTTAGGCCAAAGTGTTTCTGTTTCCATATTTCAAATTCAGTTATCCTTGGATTTAGGAAGATAATAACTCACTTTTTGCTGGTTTTTATCTTTTATAACCAGCTAATGTGTAGGCCTTGGATCAGGATTTTCATTGCATCTGAAGAATCCCAGGACGTATTTCTTAGTTCATAAAATCCTACCTGTAATGCTTTGGAATTGATAAACAAACCATGAGATAAAGCATTTTGTAGCCCTGGCTAAATTTTTGCAGTGTGTGGAATGGAACTGAAATTCCTGTATGATTTAAAACTCAGAACTCTTCAAGACTTTTTCTTAGCTGTGTTTTACAGGAAAACATTAACAATGCATTCTGACTTCCATCTTGCTTCTTTTGACTAGGTGGATTCTCAGCGTATTGTTCATGAGTCTGAAAAGCAGCATGAAAGTAGAAATTTCGTTTATCAGCTCCACAAGCTTGTTTTGTTGAATGATTAAATATTTCTAGAAGTCTTTCAGAGGACGAGGTATTACTAGTCTAAAAATTTCTTCTGTCTTGTATGCATGTTTTGCTAGACCGTTCCTTAAGATGAGTACAAGTGTACTGAAAAACAGTTTGGAAAATGTTCCTGTGTTTCTGAAAAAGCTGAGGTTTGGTGGCCTAGAGCAGACAAGTTTAGTCATAAAAGAAACTGATGTAAATCAGGATGCAATTTTCATTTTAATAATACTTCTGAACAGGTTTATCACAAGGTACATGAAAGATGAAGCAGATCTAGGCATAGTTGTTAATTTTCTGTCTAAAAACTCATAAATTAAGGGGCATAACATTTTTTCCATCTGTAATTGCAAGCTGCATTTTCCTGTTTTCTTTTTTATTAGTTTTTTTTTTAAAGTATGCAACAAATGGGGTTGGGGTTTTCCTTAACCAAGAAATAGAAGTCAGAAGAAACTGATAATCTAAATTATGTTCTGATCCAAACTAAATCTTCATATACCTGGCACAGTTTTTTCATTTATTTTTTTGTTAAGCAAAACATAAATTTATTTTCCTGTATGGCAGAAGAATGCTTTGGAATTACTGATTCATGGCATTTTGTTTCATCCTTTTGACTTATTTTTACCTGAGAGATCTTTAGCCCTAAAAATGAGGTCAGTGGTTTCAGAATAAAATGCAGAAATTAAATGAAATGTTTTTGTCTCTTCCTTTGTGTGGTCATGCTTAATAAAAGCTAAATTTAGTTATTAATGGTATGTGAATGCATTCATGAAATACATGAATACAAAAACAATATATGGAAGAATATTCATTTTCACTGTTCACTCAGTGATTTGAAGGTCATGTAATATCCAGTCATCCTCTGAAGGACAAAGAATCATTGGTCACCATAAAGAAGTGGCAGATTTTTGGAAAATAAAGGGATGCTTAAAATAAGAAATCATTTTAAGCTATAATTAACCATAGGGATGACTGTGTAACAGGCAATTTCAGTAGTTTATTAGAGCATTACTTTCTTAGACCCATTATACTGATCCTTGGGAATTAGAATAGTTAGGGAGAGAGGTGTAAGAGAAAAATTGCATCTCAAGTGGCGTAGACAAGAGTATTTCTCAGCCAAGTGTTGTACACCAATTAAGTGTTCCTGTTAAACACCTTTGGGGGCAAGTGGAACAGGCAGGATTTCAAATCTTGCTTTGTCTATTAATGATGAGAGTTTCCGTAGGAAAAGGAAACTTGGCAAAGCACAAAGGCATGAAAAAATAAAGGAACTCATTCCACATAAGCAACACTGATATTTTTCTTTTTCTTTTTTAATTTTTTTTTAACTCTGTTTCTCCCGTGTGTGGGTCTGTGTGTGTGACTGTGCTGCCACCAGGTGGGGGCTGCTGTGATATGGGACAGAACAGCCCTGAAGGAAACTCAGCATCCTTCAAGTCAGCCTTGCTGGGAGATGTTACTTGCAGATTAATATATACAGTACTAACATTTTAAAAGGAGCTGTTGTATTTTATTGTTTGATTTGGGCTTCAACAGCATTGCAAAGTCACTTGAACAAGTTTAAGTTAAGTAGCTTCAGGATTTCCCTCTCAAAGGGTAACAGTATGTCACACTATGAGGAAGGAAGTGATGTAAAGTAGTAGTATCTGTGTGGCTGTGGACCTGATCCCACTCAGCTTTGTGGCTCTTGGGGGTTACTTCCATAAGAAAAAAGGCCATGACTACTTGTTGGGATTTGCTTTATCTCTAGATGCTCACCAACACTGAGCAGAATGAGACTTCCCTTACCATCATTTATTTGTGATTTATGTATTTCTTCATTGAGCTTAAGATGGAAATACTTGAATCTATAAATAGTCAGATTAATGCTCTTAAATGCCTCCAATACTAATAAAATAACAAACTGTATTGATAGGTGCTTCTAGAATCTGAAACAATGTGCATGGACTATTATTCGTAATTACCCCCACAGCTACAATGACACCTGATAGAAGTTCTAAATCAAAAGGAGATTTTTTGCCATTCCATGTAATTAATTTTGGAATTTACTGCCATGGGCTCTGATGGAAATCAAATCTATAAACAAATAGAAAAATTAACTGGAACTCCATGGAAGGCAGATCCTTCAATAACTGTTAAAACTGAGGAACTTGAACTCCCTACCTTACTGAATTCTGGAAGCTCAGAAAATATACTGAAAGAACGTCTATTTTTATTCCTGCCTAGATGTTTCCTTATGACAGGTGTATGGGTGAGGAATATTGTTTACGAATCCTTCTACAGAGAAGTCACCTGTGGTTCCTCAGTTGATTCTTGGTAGTGCTGCAGAGCACTTGCTTTGCTCTTTCAGGAGAATCACATTGTCGGGATGAACAGCAGAAGGGGAAAAGGATGGAACACAGTTGGGAATTTCACAAGTCCTTCCCCAAAAATGTGTGCAGGGCTTAGGGTGCTTTGAATGAACCCAACTGAGTCCTGCTGAGCCTGTGGCCACTTGCACCATGGCAGCTGTGCTCTCTTCAGGGAGTGTGAGTGCGGAAATCAAGGTGAGAGTGCACGAAAATGTGAAGTGATCCATTTCCAGGGAAAACCGGAATGTCCTTCTTTAGCTTTATGGAATTTTAGGAGCTATAGGTGAGTGCATGTCGGTCCTGTAGAAGCTTTGACCTTTCCTAACACAGTTGTGCTGGTGTTGAACTACCTATTCTGAAAGCTTGCCCATGGATTTTACAGTGCAAAGAGGAAACTGAGTTACCAGGAAAAGGAAGGCCAGAGATGGAATTTGAGTGATGAAGGGATGGTGACTTTATAGGGCACAATGTGTGCAGTCTCAACAGATTAAATTTAATGCCAGTCTACTGGAAGTGTTAGAAAAAGACCACATGAATGAGGATAAATTATGGGATCATGGTTTACACCAGGACACAGGTGTTGGCATAGACTGTGCAGAAGTTGCACTGACTTTGGAAAGTTGTTAGCATGTTTTTCAAGGACCAGAGTAACACAGAGCAGGGTTGGTCTACCTCACAGAAAGGGATAGAACTGAACAGAGAAATAAAAACCCACAATGAGTGTATAGTTTGATTTGGAGTTTCTTTCTGTAGAAGAACCTTGAGAAAAGCAGATGAAACTCCAAAGAGGTTAATAAATAAAAGAAACCTGAGGCAAAGACAGTATGTCTCAGATATATATTAATCCTCCAAAGGAGTGTTGAGGGAAGAGGCAAGCTCTGAGCTGATCTGGTGAATCTGTAGGAAGATAAATTGCTCTTTTCTTAGTCTCTGAGCTACATGGGTAGGTGTATTTGTCATCCCTGTCTGATGCTCTATATTTAGCTTTCACTCAAGCTCTACGAGTGTCTGTCTAATCTGCCAGATCTGTGACTTAAATGCCTTGGGGAAACAGAGGTGGCTGCTCCCTCTGCTGAGAGAGCTCTTCCATCCTGCAGGACAAGGACAGGACCTTCCCAGAGATCCCCCTTCAAGGGAGGAGAGTCACCCCCTTCACATCACCATGAATGATGGGGAAGTCCTGGCAGATGTTTCTTGGCACAGGGATGAGTTTCTGGATGTTTCTCCATCCCAGGGCACAGGGGCAGAGAGCTGAGCTTGGGTGCTGGTGCTCAGTGAGGGGTACTGATGCTCACTGCTGGTTTTGCCATCGGGCTGGTGAGTGAGCAGTGGGTTGAGGCGAGCTGCACACACCATGAGCCTTCCTGAGGGGTCATGGCTTTCACTCCTTCACCCCAGCAATTCCCTCCCTCACAGGGAGCCATGCTGGGGAAAGAGAAGTGGGGTTGCCACTCAGTTCAGGGGAAGGAGGGAGGTAAAGAGTGTGGTTGAAATGCTGGCATTCATTTCCTCCTGTGCTCCAAAAGTGCAGAGGCTGCTTTTTGCTCTGAAAAACTGCAATCAAAACTTCTTCACTCATGGTGAGATGATTCCACGAGTTTTTCATGTCGTGCTTATGACACTTGTCTTCTCTCTGGGCCAGTCAGTGATGAGCCCCAGGTGCTCCACAAACACACCAGTGTGTTGGTTTTCTTTTCCCCTCCTGTACTGGTTCTTCATGCCCTGTGGAGAGCGATGGAGGAGTTTTAAATGTTTCACTTCCCTCATTTTGTTTTCTTCCGAAACAGAGCACACAACACCCAGGGATATGTGTGCTTGAAGAAGGAAGGGTACAGCTGTTGGCAGTATTTCAACATTTACAAATCTTTTTGTTCTCTTTTTGGTCTGTTAATAGCAAAAATCTAGAGTGCATAATCAGGAAATAACCAGCACAGAGGATGCACATGTATCTCTGGGGTTTTCTTTGTCTGTCTTTTAAATATGGCCTTTCTGCTCTTATTAAAGACAGGAAAGTAGGTAAGATTTTATTAAAATTCTTGATACGGACAGTATCTTCCACAGCATGTACTTCAAGAGATCACAGAACATAGCTGTGGGGAGTTCCTCTCTAGTTTAAGGTGTTAGCTCTGTCTTGAACTAGTTTTACTTGGTCTTGACAGCAGTTGTGCAAACAGCCTTCTCCTGCCCAATTGTCAGGTAAGATGGGAACTGAACAGAAGCACTTTGCATCTGATTATTTTACGTGTTCTCTAAGGAAAATATCCTGGGAAAAAATCAAAGTGATTGCTGATGATGGCAGTCCCTAAAATCAGAATAGTTTCTGACTCCAGTACATTTGTAGAGATGCTCCATGGGATGTCAGTGCTGCAGGATGAGGAATCTACACAGGGAAGCACAGTCTGTGATAACATGAAAGCTCCCAGAAGATACGTGAGTGCTTCTGGAAGGAATATTTCACACTTCCCAAATGGATGCTGTCAACTGAAGGACAGGAACAACAGCAGAACAATCCATCTAGAGATAGATGTACTGGAACTGTGTTGTGAAGCTTCATACCACAGACTGGAATCAGAATGGAGAAGACTTCTTTCTTGTGTCTTTCCTCTGTGCATATGTGTGAAAAGAATTCCCTGACGTTACTATCTTTATTTTCATATTAAAATGCAAATTTTTGTCTTAATTTTACTGCTGCCAGTTTTCAAGTTACTCTTTTTCAATTATTTGAGCTGAGATAGTTCTTAATTTTTTCCCTCTGTTTCTCTGCTATAACAGTATAGTTTCATGTGATTGTTTGACAGCTATAAATCCAGTTACATTTAATTTAGAGCTTCTAGAGCAGTTTCACACAGCTCCTGTATTTATCTCATGCTAAGTACTGACATAAAGTCAACTTGAGCTGGCTCCCTTTTAAAAGCTTTCCCAGGTCAGTCATTTCAATAACTAGTTTTAATATCATCTGAACTAGTTTTTGTCTGAAGTAAATGAAAAAGCTACCGCAAATTTTTTTGAAACATAGGGAGTTCATGATTTAGGGCCTCATTATCTGCTCTGAGAAGCAGTTAAATGTCTCTAGTTTGCAATAAAATTTTTTTATTATATAATTTTTTCTTTACAGTCTCTCTAAAGAAGGATTATCTGTGCAATCCCATTTATATGCATTACTGGTTGATGCATGTAATGTGATAGAAGACTTGGCCAGAATAGTCAAGTATTTGAGGTATTGGACACGGTCTTCAGTTCTCTTGTTCTTTTTTATTTAGTGCTGGAGAGCAAAAGGAGATACAATATATATTTTAGCTTTTTGTGGATTAGTGATTTTATGGGATTGAAATAAAAAGGAACCTTTGGGCTGGAGAGGCTGTTGGCACTAGCAGGTATTGACAGGAAAATGACCTTTGACTTGTTTGGTTCTCTCAGATATTCAAAGAATGTTAGAGGCTGAGGGAAATTTGTCTGGGGCTGCACTACAAAGGTGGCTGCCATGTGGTTTTCTACCATTTAGTGTCAGGAAAAACTAATGGGAGGCAGGAACTTTTGTGATTCAAGCAAAGGTGGCTCAGTGTACGCGAATCTTGACCATGTGGTCCTGGTTTCTGTGTTAAATGACAGAAAAATATGGGGACCCACCAGCAAGGGCTCTGGTCTTTCATATATGCAACTCTGAATTGCGTCAGTGGCTAGTAAAATACCAATAAATAAAATTTAAAAATTTAATTCCAACTAGACACACCCAATATTAAGGGCTGTAGCAAGCACCTTACAGTTGCAGTTAAGCATAATTTTTTAAAGCTCAAGACAATCTAGAACCCAGCTACTTTTCAAAGTACAATACTTGAAGGGCTCCTGTGAAGAGCAGGATGGTTCTTTCTAACCCTCAATAAAATAAGCAATTGTGAACTTCCCCAGAATTCCTGGTTGCACATTTAAGGCTGCCCATGATGCTGTGTAAGGTTTTGATACTGTTGGACACTGTGAGCAGCTTAGAATCCAGGTTGTGTTAACTGGCACTTGCATGATTTCTGTCTCCCTCACTGAATGTTTCAGTAGGTCTCACTTGTCAGAAAGGTAGGAGAGAACTTGAATTCAGCAATTCTGCTTTTATTGCAGCTCATAGGAAGGATCTTATTCCCTTGAATATAGCAAAGAAGCCACATTTGACAATGCACCCCTTCTGTTTCATAGAATTTCTGAGATACAGGAAGGTTGAAAAATTATTTGCCAAACAAGCAAGATCTTAAAGCAACAAAGCAACTTTCTGTCTCCCTGCCCACATCCAGTTCTTAACATCTTGGTGTGATGGCTGTCATACTGTTCCAATAATTGTTATTGTAACTTAAGCTCAGCCAGTATATTTGAGTTATTTAGGCTGGCATTTTGACTGAGTTCGAACAGAATGCAGAATTGATGAGCTAAGAAACTCATGAACCAGCATAATGAACACCATATAGGGAAAAATAAAAAGTATGATTAGGACAGCTATGAATAGAAGAAAAGGAACACTGCCTTCCAGTCTGTTCCTTGGAAGTGATTTCCCCAGAGCAGGGAGGAAGAACATCAGCAAGGTGAGATCATTGTGCCCAAGGGCATAGCAGCCAGGCATTTTTGGAGTTGATGAGTGAAGCATGAGCTAAGCAGGCTGCAGAACCAAGGAAACAAGCCAGAGGCTACAGCATTTTTTTTTTTTCTGGGGGTTGTGGTGGATAAAAGACAATCCCAAAAATCATCCAGGTGGGGCAGCAGAATTGGACCAGTGATGTAGACCTCAGTGGATGAAAACACTCTCCTGTGGAGAGCAGTGTCTTCCCCAGTGCAGGTGGGTTTGCTAGTGCAGCTTGGCCAACAGACTGCTAGGAAAAATCTAAGAAAGGTATTTCTGACCTGCTATTCAGAATCTGTGACAAGTTTCACACACACAGACCTTCCTCTTGTGCCACAAGTACTCCAGGTGGACTGTTTTGACCTCATCAGTCTGCAGGTTTCTGTGGTCCACCTTCACCTCCTGCTCATAAGCTGGTGTGTGGGTCACAGCGATCTTGTGATCACAGCAAGTGCTTTATTAACTCAGACTCCTGGATTTGTTCCCGTTTCCTACTGGTATGTCAGGATGGGTTTTACAAGTTTTGTTTCATTTCCTAAAGCCTTAAAAATACTCCCAAGTTTATCTTGCCTGCAGTCTCTGTGAGGCCTGAGGCTCGTGCTGCAGTTCAGTGCACATGTACCCTGCCTGCCTTCTTCCAGTGATATTTTCCCTCTTGATGCCAAATCACTTCTCTTACTTTGCCTAAGGCCATTTTCAGCCTGCCCTTGCCAGTGCCTACAGCCTGGTGCCAGACTGTGCTCCCGAGCACCAGGATCTGTTGCCAGCTCACACCCCAGAGGTGAAGGAGAGGTAACTGTGGGAATTTCTCCTTACTGAGTCACTTCCCTGCTGCTCTTGGCTTGCTGGGTCAGGAATGGCACATTTTGTATCATCTGCAGTGGCATGTTTTCTGTCATGGGTGGTTTTTCTAGAGCTACAATTCCAGGGCTGAGACAGGGTCATTTTTTGGTCAAATGGTCACAGGCCTTCCCAGTGACTCCCCAGCCTCCCCAGCCAGCTTTGAGATACAGTTTCCCTGTTCCCAGAATGATCATCAGTGCTGTGCAGAGCCCAACCCTCAGTTTTCTGGCAGAACTAAAAAAAAAGGCAAGTATTAACAGTCTGAAGCCTGAAGAAAACCAGGGGTGGCCAGCCTCTCCTGCAAAGTGGTCCACCTAATTCTGCTACCGCTTACTGCCATATCAGGATTTATTTCATATTTATTTTATTTGCACTGGTGTTTTAGCTACTGAGTGCTTCTCTGAGATCTGACACCCGACCATGACAGACATGCAGTTCCAGTGGATTCCGCACCTTTTAACATGGAAATACCTCCATGCCACTACCAGTTCAGTGGGCCCTCTGCTGAACAGAAAAGTTCTAGTCCCATCTACCCCTCAAAGTAAGGGGAGTTAAGCTTGTGTAGCCCAGTGTAAAAGTTTAACAGCATCTGCTTCCCATCCTCGTGTCCCTTGTCACTCTAATCCGTGACTCATGGGGCTGCAGGCTGAGAACTGATGGCACAGCATGAACTCTGACCTGGGTATTCTCTGTCAGCAGATCAAACACAGAAGAACTGAAAAAACCTCTAAAATCGAACAAAAACCTAAGTACTTTTTTAGCTCACGGTCAACTATTGTGAATGCTGGATGTGCACCATGCCTCTCAGGAAACTCTAATTGTTACTATATTATTATTAACCACTAATTGCTAAACAAATTTGTTGAGATAGATACCTGTCTTCTAGATAACTGAATTCAGTAAGATTAATCTTAACTCTGAGATTGACACATGACCGCCAAAAAAAAAAAATTACAAATTAGTCCTTAGTTGAGTATTTCAAGTGGAATGTTGCTTGGGTATTTTTCCTGTCCAAAGACCTAGTATCTTGATTAGATATTAACACTGCTTTCTCCTCACCACTGAGCCAGCTGCATAGTCAGAGAAGGGCTGTCAGGTTGATCAAGTGTGATAAATCTGTGGTGACTACTCCTAACTGCCTGTTTGACCTTCATATGTCTGGAAATAGATAGCTTCTAGATCTGTTTGCTCCACCAATTCCAGGATTGAGGTGAGGCTCACCAGCCTCTAGTTTCCCATCTCCTCTTCCTTCTCACTATTCTTGAAATTAGAAGTGACATTTGCTTTCTTCCACTCCTCAAGAACCTTCCCTTGATTGCCAAAAATCAATTGACCTTTCAAAGGTGCTAAAAAAGCATTCTCTGAAGCAGGACATTGTGGCAGTGTTTTTCACCTGTTTTTTCAGGGCTTGGAGGGTTTGCATTACTTGTTTCTCTGACTCGGTTCCCACTTAAGCTCACTTCTCAGTCTTTCTAGTCCTGTTTATTACATAATGTTCAAAACAGCTGTAACAGTGTTAGCCAGCAGAAATTTCAGTCATTAAATGTTTTCTCCCCCTGCCTTGCAGCTAAAGGTCATGCTGACAGACTGTAGGGCTGGTATCCAGCTGCTGGAGACCTGAACAAACCGGCTGTGAGGGCAGAAACTCCTTCCAACAAGTGCCATCAATAGTTCTTTTCATGTATGGAATGCTGTGAGGTACAGAACATTAAATACCACCTTTGTCTGTTAAATGCCACTTTGCTATTCTGGTTCCAAAACTCCCTGCTTTAAAATTGCAGAAAGTCCAGAACTCATGCATGTCCATTAAGTCATCCAAGGCCGTCATTCTTCCCTGGTTGCAAGGAAATCACTTACTTGGACGTAACTTTGCCAGTTAAGTTTTAGGAGGTGCTTCTGTTGCTTCCAATCTTACGTTCTGAGATGCACATCCAGGGTCTTTTGTTGAACTATTAGAAATGCTGCAATCAGTCCTTCCCTGGAAATGAAAGTTCTAAGCTTGAGTTCTCTGCCCTCAGGTAATCTGCTGCCTGTTGCATCATTCCAGGGAAATGCATGTGTTGCAACTCTCTGAGCTTCTCCATTGTTTTTATTTTCTATTGTCAATATCTATTATTTAGGTGTTATGAATGCTATTGTTGGTTTCTCTGGAAGTGGTATCACTTGGTCTTCTGACCTTCACCCTTCTGTTTGTGCAATGAGTAATTTCTGGACATCGTTGTGTGATTTAGTTGGGATCACTTCTCTAATCCAAGGATGCCATTCAGAATTCTGCATTCCAACATACAAAGTGATTATCATGTGTATGCAGTTAATACCATACACTTTCAATTTTTTAAAATAAAAAATATTTTTTACAGAAAAAACCAAAAATAAACGGTGTGTGATGTTAATAAAAAGGAAAATAACTTCACCTTTTCTTTTTTTTTTTTTTTGCCAGAAACATTTTCAAAAGCTGATTGTTCTGTGAAAGAAGATGTTGAATTTCTGACCAACTCTAGTAATCCTGCTCAAATGGAACTTCAGTTTTGTTCTTTCTGGAGGGAGTCCCACAGAACCTAAAATGACCTTTCTGTAGTTTAAAACTCTTCATCACATTCTTCTCATGTGATCTTGATTACTTTTTTTATTCTGAGTAGCACAGGGAAAAGAGTGGAACAATTAAAAGATGCTTTGAGATCTGTGCTAGAAATATATGAAGGAAGTGCAATGTGTTTCTTTGATACATAACAAGAATTAGATGCAATTTTTTCATTCTTTTGAATAAAGTGTTTCCCTGCAGCAGATGCACAATGTTTGTTTATTTAGAATATTTTGTTGTGGATGTGTGAATACACACAGTGTACTCCACCAGCTGGAGTTACTACACAGTTTGTTTCTGCCTTCAGACACTGCTGGCTTTTGTTCAATCGCCTACAGTATAGATAAAAAATTCTAAGTAGCAGCTGTGCAAAAAGGGCTTGGGGGTCCTATGGACAAGTCCTGTATGAAGCAGCAGAGAGTCCTTGCAGTGATGAAAAGCAAAGGCTGCACAACAGGACTATTACAGCCAGCAGACACAGGGGAATAATCACTGCCCTTTACTTGGCACTTGTGAGACCACATCTGGAATCCTATGCCACGTTTTGGGCCACCAGACTGAAAGAGAGATGGACAATTTGGGGGGAGAACATAAAATTTGTTTCTGTTGGAGTACTAAGTCATAGAAACTGGAAGTAGAAGAAATTGCTTGGACTATCCCACAGTCCCTGTTTTTACCTTGAAACTGAGTTACATTTCATTTAGAAGGTGCAGTGCAGGGTACAAATGAAGTTCATATGACCAGGAGCCAAAAAAATCCCTACCACATTCCTACAGGAAGTATGTTCTTCCTTTCACATAGTGAGTGACTCAGACACTGAAGTGACATGTTTAGCCTCAAGGCACTTGTGCAGCAGCTACTTCTCAGCTCGTGCAGATCATGCTTCTCAGCAGTTACTGTCCCCAGTAACTGGCTCATGGGGTTTTAACCAGTTGCTTTGCTGATTTTGCTTTATAGTTAGCCAGTAATAACAAATCTCATGGCAACAGGCCCAAAGATTTATCAGATTTCCTTGAAAACAACTTCAGCCTCCTCATATGTGATCTGCTACCCCAGTCCTCAAAACAAACTACCATATACTTTCAAAAACAATTCTTAGAAGTAAAACCAGTAGCTGAACTCAATACAGGGTTTAAGACAGTTTGTTTTATAACAGAGCTTAATCTGCCTCCCTTCTCACAATGAATCTATTCAAGTACCAACACAAGATACACATTTCTGTAACATTAGCTTTTTCATTGTGCCTCCTCACTTCCTTTACCTGCAAAATTGCTCTCTAATCCAGATGTAGCTGCTATTCTCACCTAGACATGAAACCCTAAACTTGTTTAGTTTTGAAACTTAATGTTTCTATTTTGAAGTATTTGAGTTGAAGAAGGCCTTGTATGTCTCAATGCTTAGGATGACTGTTACAGGGAAACAGGAAGATCTGAGAAATCCCTGGCACATGGCTGGTAACAGACAGGTGAAATATGAACTGGAGCTCAGTCACACCTGTAGTCAATTTCAGTATTATGATATTCAGCTCCTGGTGAAAAACAGCTTTTTGCAGGTAAAGCAAAATGACAGCAGAGATGATCATCAGGATAAAACAGACAAATATTCAGAGCTTCTGAGGTTGGTGTAGTAAGTTTCCCCCTTCTTTTTCTCTTCTTTTACAGAGGTGTCAGCTACATGGATAGAGATGTTATCATCCCCCACACAACTGTGCATCTCTGCTTGTTTTACCCTGAGCACTTCTTGCAAGACTGCTGAGAAACAGGAGTTATCTTTCGCAATGCCACGTTAGATCTGGCTATACCAAGAACAATTTTGTGGTCACAGGTTTCCATGAAATGCAAGTCCTTGAGGGTTGATGTCCCCCAGGGGACAGAAGAGCTCAAATAAAGAAAGTTGTGGGCTGAGCAACCTGATCTGATGGTCACCTCTGCCCAGGGCAGAAGTATTGAAGCTGTAGGTGATCTTTAAGGTCCCTTCCACCCCAATCATTCTATCATCCTATGATAATATTGCCAAACTACAGGAGAGGATTGATTAAGTAAGAGATCAGTCTGAGTAGGTTGTGGGTTTTCAGACTGCAAAAAAACCCAGCTCTCATCTTTGCCCAAGGAGACCTTTCCCACAGAGCCCTTGTGTTACAGCTGTACCTACATCAGGCACTGTGGTACCTGCCTTGTCCCTTTGGCCCAGGGCTGGATGTGCAGCCTGATAGTGGAAGTTTTCCTTTCCTGCGAGAAAATCTGGATGGAGGCCGAGGGTGCAGATTAGGACGGTGGAATGGAGGGGCAGGGGTGCTGCCCGTGCCACGCTGCCTGTCTTGGGAGACGCTGGGCAGGCAGGAGTCGCCTCAGAGGCCAGGTAAGCAGGGGCACTTCCCACCTTCTTCCCCATGAAGGAAAAAGAGGACGACGCAGGTGCTCTCGCAAGGCTGACCCTGAGCCCTGTTCCACTCTCTCCTCCCCGGGCCCAGAACGCACCGCTGGCTGCTCTTGGCTTCTCCTTCAAGCATGAAGGGCTTTGACGTCTCCCGGGCCGGCGCTGCCCGCGGCGCAAAGTGCAGGGGGCGGTGCCGGGGCTGCCCCGCCGCGGCCCCGCTGCCCCTCACGGCGCTGCCCCTCACGGGCGCTCCCCGCGCTCGGGCGGGCGGGCACGGCGGCTCTCCCCGCCCCCGGGACAGCGGGAAGGGGCGGCCCCGCCACCGCCCTCCCGCCCCTACAACTCCCCGTTGTCCGGGCGGCCGGGAGGTAGCGGATCGTGCGGTGCGGGATGGAGGCGGCGGCGGGACAGCCGCGCTCCCTGCTCAGAGCCCTGGCCGGGCCCCGCTCCCAGGAGCGCCCCGGCTGCCCCCCGGCCCCCTCCGCCAGGACCGAGGCGCGAGTGCTGGTCATCAACACGGGCGGCACCATCGGCATGGTGCAGGACGTCAAGGGTGAGGGGCCGGCGGCGGGGCTGGGGCTGGGTGGCTGCGGGGAGCGGGGCGGCCGTGGGGCTGGGCCGCCCGTGGGGCTGTGGCCGGGGCTGCCTCGGCACGGCGCGACCGCGGGGACCCGGCGCGGTTTGCGGTGCGGCATCGCTGGGGTGAGAGGCTCCCTCTAATCCCCGGCTCCCGTCAGCTGGTTCACCCGGGGGCTCAGCTGATGGGCATCCTTGTGAGCGTCACAGCGAGCAGCAGCGGCTTTTGGCAGAGGACAACGTGTTCCCTGCAGCGTGAGTCCCTTCTGCCCTACCTCGCGCACTGAAAATGAAACCAACGTAATCGCAATAGTCATTGCAGGCTGTTTCTAGCTCTGAATGTGCCACTGTCACCGGCCGCCCAGACCGCGTGTGCCTGGCAAGCCTGCCGGGAAGAGCGTGGGCCGCCGGAGCTGTTGGCCGTGACGAGGATTTTCCAGTGGCGCAGCGGATGCGAGGGTGGCAGCTGCCAGGTATCAGCGTGAGCGAGATCGGAGGCAGTGTCAGTGTTCCCCTGCCTTGGGACAGGTTTCTGCTGCTCTCCCACGAGCTTTTGGGTTCCTTCATGAAATCACCGAAGAGTTCTGCCTTACCTTAGCAAGGGAGGGGGAGGCTTTGATGAAAAGACTAGATATGCCGAACTCTCTCCCAGCAGCTGGAAAATGTTTACATCCAAAACTGAACACTGAGATGTGTCAGTACAATGCCTGTATTTTATCTGAAGGCTTCTTAGGTACCTATAGGTATATGCTGTGTGTTTTTAGATCCCCCTGAATGTCAGCAGGTAAGTGCCCAAAGTCACCTGACACTTCCACAGGCCCCCAGTCCAGCAGCTGGTTGGAGTGGTACCTAAGCACCCCCCGATCATCACTCAGTAGGCACAGATCCCAGGGGATACCAGAAACATCAATCCATTAATGTGTTCGGGGGAAAAAAAACTGGATTTCAATCACATCTGGCTGCTGTAGGGCTGTGTGCTTGCCAGCGTTGGATTAAAGGGAAACAAGGTAACAGAAGGAGTGGGAGTGAGAGGGAAACAGTCCAGTTTTGATGAATATCTATTTAGTTTCTTTACTCTTTTGCTCGGAAGGCAGTGGAGCATCCCAGGGCTTCCACAGCTTGTCTGTCTCGATTCAGAAGCATGGATACTTGTGATCCTCACTACAGAGTTTTGTGCCCCTGCCTGAAATACTGTCTCTGCTTCTTATTTGTAGGATTTAAACACTTGGGGCTTTGCCTTGGAGCTTCCTAGACTTGATTTTTTTCAAATACATGTCCTTTCTTCTCAGGAGACAGTGATTGGCTGATCCTTATTATTGTAGTAAAGGTGCTCTAAGGTGTTATTTTGTTTTTTATGGCTGTCATCTTTGTTTTTAATCTGTCAAAGTTGTAAAAAAAAGTCCATATTTCAATGCCATGTCGTGACTTGCCTTTCTCAGTTTGCATTGTTTATACTAAAACAATTTCCTACTTTATTGCCTCAGCTTTCTAAATGCCTCTTTTAAGCAAATAAATTATAATCACGTGTCTTGTTCTTTTATGAATGAACTTTATAACCTCTTCTCATCTTGTATGGTTTTTTTTCTTTTGCTTAATGAGTGTCAATCATTAAAGCATGTGCAAACAATCTAACAGATATGATCCAATGGTGCTGACTTGCTGCATCCTGGTGGGGGCTTTGACCTGCTTTTCATACCCACATCTAGCTGCAGAGCAGCCAGAGTACCTCTTTCAGAGCATTTGGCAGTCTTTAGTGTTAGGACACAAGCTAGTGAAAGGGCATGGGAAAGGCAGTGTGCTTCAAGGGAAGACACAATAGATGCTCATTTCTTTTATTAATCAGTGGATGGAAAGTGCCTGTTTACAGCCCTTCCTAGAACTGCAAGTGTTATACTTCAAGCAGGGTGAAGAGAAGTAGCTCATCGTCTTGGACCTGTTGGAATTTCTGCACACCTACACGTTACATGTGCAGGAGTCATTTTCAGAGCATGAATAGTCTGTTTCCATTGATGTGAGTCAGATGACAAACAGTGTCAGGTGCAGAGTCTCTCAGTATTAATGTTTTTGGTATCGAGCCACTTCAGTGCACTTTTAGTTTCTTACTCCTACTTATTTCCTCCTACATCAGTTTGTTTTGGCTTATCACTAGTTCATTTCAGGAAGAGAACCTTACTGCACTCCAGAGTGAGGTTACTGTGATAGTGATCTTTCCATCAAGTTTGTGCTGGTGCCTTCAGGAAGATTTTTCCTTGGGCATGTGGGCTAGGTCCCTTTCCTAGCTTCTACCTGAAGTAAGGAAAAAAAACCCCAACAAATCCAAGTAGAACTAAGCTAAATACCTTTAGAAAGATTACCTCTCCTGGAAGAGTCTGCTTATGTAGCTTAGTTATGTATGTGTCTTTTTTAATTGTACCAAAGTTTTGGCTGCTGTAGTCCAAGTCCAAAGCTTTTTCTGTTTGAAATCTGTGTAGCTCTCTTCTGGAAGCTCCAAGTACTGTAGCTGCTCAAATTACTATTTTTGCTGCTTGTTCTCTGCAGCAGCACAGGTTTGTTTGTAGGATGTATTGTTTGGCAGGTAGCTATAACTAACTGTGTTACCTGTAGCACCAGAGTGGAAAAGCAGAGTCCTGGACTGTAGGTGAGACAGAACCGTGATTGTTCTCCTTGGCCACAGGTGCCTGTTTGCCATTCTGCCTTTGCCCAATCTCTCTGTGATGCCAGGACTGGCCAGTGAACAAGGGAAAGGACAGAAGTTGATGAGAGCTATTTGGACAAGTCACACAGCCTGCCTCTTCTCTGCAGGGGTGAAGTTGCTTCAAATACTTGGTCAACAAGCTTGGCTCACAAAAGCTGTTTTCCATGCATAATAAAGTAGAAGTGTTCTTAAAACTGTTGCACTTGAGTTCCCCCGTGTTTGCTTGAAGCTGTAAAGCAGAAATCACTGCTAGATGTGGATGCACATGGGGGACTGTGGAGGTTGTAAGTGGGTCATCTTGGATACATCTGCAGAATGCCTTAAAAAGTTTACATTCAGTGCAAGCAATTATGGAAAAATCCTGACAGATTTGTGATTAAGAGATGAGGAACTGCCGTTTATAGAGAAGGGATTAAAGAATATTAACATGCATCAGCTCTCCAGTTCCTGTGGCAAATACAAAAAATAAACAATCTAATCCATTGTCAATATTCAGAGCAAGATGAACACTGGACAAACAGAAGAATAATCAGAAAACACCCAGGAAACGCTTGAAACTGGGCTGCATTTCTGAGCCAAAATGACTCAATGCCCAAGCACAGCAGAAGTGGCCATTTGTGACTAAGCTAGGAACATCCTTAATAGGAAAAGCAGGGATTATAGCTGAGTGAATGAAACATCCAAGGCTTGAAAGTGTTTTAAGTATATTTTGTAAAACAAAGTATTCTGGCAGTAGTCCAAACAAATCCACTCAAATGCTGTTGCTGTCCTGTGAGGAAGTTGGCTATGAAGAGGCTTCCGTCTTCATTTAAGGCAAGCCAAGAGGGAGATTAGGGAGTTCTTAGGGATTTTTCCAGCAACTTGGAAAGTAAATGGAAAAAGATAGAAATACTATTGAAAAATATTCTCTGTTTTGAGTATTTAAAAGTAAATATTGCTGTTTGAACATGAACCAAAAATAATTACAGATGCTAACTTGGATGAGAATCATGTTTAAATAAACAGGACTGGGAAGTAGGAGAGAATTCCCTGGCCTCAGATTAGAAATAACTAGAACTAACAGAAGTAGAATAATGAGATGTAATAGTTCGTTTGCCATAGGTGATATGAAACACTGAGATTAAACTGAACTTGACAGTAGAATCTTGACATCCAGAAGAAAATAGCTTTGTTGGAAGTTCCTTGAAAGAAAACTGTGTCAAGAAGTCAGACTTCAGCAAACCAGAGTGGCTTCTGATTCTGGATGCCAGGAGTGTTGCTGTCATTCCTGAAACAGCATATTGAGAGATGAGTTGCAGGTTAGGTTCACAGGTGAATTCAGTTCTATGATGCTGGGGGCTGTAACATCAAAAACATGAAAAAAATTAGGTGCCTTTCTGGCTAGCAGAGAACACCCTACAGATTTCCCTTGAAATAGCTGGGTGCAACCAGGACACTTGCAGGTCCACCAAACATTAAATGTGTTCTTAGGCTAGTTTAAACAGCAGCTGTTTTAGGGTCCCTGCCACAGACAGACCCCATCACAGGCAGGGAGAGAGAGAGCAGTTTGAGATGCATCCACGCTTTCAACTTTTTCTATTCAGAGGTTTATGCACCTTTTTAGCTTTTGTCAGTTCAGATGTTCAGTCCTAAACCTACTAGTGGAAAGTACCTAGTATACATATCACAATTTGATGGTACAGAGCAATGCTGAGTGCTTTTTAAGTCTTCTACTACTATTACTAAGTAATCATAGTAGTAATAGCTATGGCAAATGTGAGAGAAAGTAGTTGCAAAAATTGGCTTTCTGTCCCTGCTTCTGGTAAGTATTTAAAGACAAGCAAAAATGAAAAATATATAAAAGCATAAATGTTTGATGTTGAGAAGATTTGAAACATTTTTCTCTTAAATAAAGGCTTTCTCTATTTCTAGTCAAGAAAAGAATAGCTGCATGAGTATTTATTAGTTATGTTCATTTTTCATGGTTTTAAACTGGCAATAGACTGCTTAATTTGGAAGGATGGGCAAACTGCTGTGTAACTTGACTTCTTCCCTCCCTCCTTACTGTGCCACTCACTTCCTTCCATCCCTGCTCCTTTATTTACTTGCTTTATTCTTTGTTTTTAAGGGCTTGCTCCTGAGGCCAATAAATTAGTAAACAGCTTGAAAACAATGCCCATGCTGCATGATAAGGCATATGCCCGGGAAAAAAAACTCAACAATTCCCATGAATTCCCAGAGAACACATTGGTACTCCCGTAAGTACAGCTTCCTTGGGGAGAGGAAGGGACAGGAAGTATCTTGTTATTTTCCAGGTAATTGCATCTCTAGACATTTGACATGAAGAATCCATTATGAGATTAGCAAAAATGCTTATATTTGTTCAAAAGAAAAAAGTCTACTGTGTTATGTGTGATAGAAAATGCATGTTTTGATATATTTGCAATGAAGTGCCTTAGATCTGCCTGAGAAATAACTTTTAAATTCGGCAACAAGAAACCATTCTGGGCAGGCTATTCCTGGATTTTTTCTTTGTTCTGTGTATTAATTTGCTGCTGTGCATGCAAACATACAAGTATTCTACATAAACCAAGAAAACTGTATATACAGCTCCATGTGAATTATCTTCAGCATATGTCTGAAAAAGTGGCATGTAATTAATGCATCTGTGAATAGGCTTTAATTCTGCAGGCTTTCTGTTTTTAAAAGCCCTAAAAGCTGATTGTTTTTCCCAAATTTATGCAACATTATGATAATAAGAGATGGGCTTATAATTAATCTGCATTGCTTCTTAACTGTTGGGCAATGATTAATAAGCTTATAGGTTTTATTTAGAGGGCAGTATGCTAATTTGAAATACTCCCTAGCTGTGATGAATGACTGTACCCCTGCAAACGTGCTAACTTTGCACAAAGGATAATTTTACACAGTTGTTAAAAAATAAATGGGACCATAGCTGGTTTTCTATAAGAGTAAAAATGGATATTCAGTAATCTTTAGGGAGAAAACAGGATATTCAATGAAAATAAAAGGTTTATGAATATTTTTCTACTTAGTATTGAGGTCTCTATACAAAGTTTTCAAAAGTAACCACTTAAAAGGCAGACAGCAGGAAGAGGAGTGAAGGAAAAACTAATGGACTCCTGGTGCAGTAGTATTTATATGAATATATACAGTTTGTGTTAAATATGATGCTTACACTAAGAAAAATGGAGCTCTATTATGATGCTGTGCTTGAATAACTTCTAAATACTTAAGGATTGGTAACATAACAAAACTACACTAATTTACCCATATGAGTCCTAAATATACTTCTGGCACATCTTTCCCTGAAAACCAGAAAAGCTTGAAACAATCATTCGCATCAAAAAAACCTGAGGTTTAAAAACTAATCTTGTCTTGTTTTTCTGGCACTGCTGAGTGCTGTTTCTGGAGGTTAGTTGTGGCAATTTGCCATCTTGTCTTTTGTGCTAGCCAAGTGATATTTTAACTAGGTGGTTGAGAAATACTGTGAGTTCCTCGGGGAAGAAAATTTTGTGAACTTTGTATATCTGTGTGTAACGTCAATATAAGAGGATTGGTGATCTCTTTTTAGAGAGCGGCATCAGAAGCTGAAGGCAGGGCTGGTTTCTGGTATCAGGATGTCATGTTTTATTTAAACAGCACATTCTCAGGAGAGCTTTCTTGTCACAGATTTTCAGCTGACTTCCAAAGTTACTTTTAGCATGTGTGTGATATCCAGCAAGGCAGTTTTTCATGTGAAGTCTGACTTCTTAGGTACAGTATGGCAGTTTAAACACATTGTTTAAATGCTCTCTCTGCTGTATGCAAGTCTTACAGGGGGAGCAGGTCTGCAGATTTTATTGGAAGTCTCAGGTGACTTGAAAAAGGGAAATGTTGCACCCAACTTTAGAAAAGATAGAAAGGAAGATCATGGGACCCACTGACCTGTCAACCTCCCTTCTGTGCATGGGAAAGTCATGAAACAGATCTTTTTAGAAGCTCTGCTATGGCACATGGAGGACAGGAAGGTGATTTCAGCTAGCACAGCTTTACCTGGACTTCTGGAAAACTTTTGATGTGGTCCCCTACAACATCCTTCTCTCTAAATTGAAGAGAGATGGATTTAATGGGTGGACTGTTCATTGGATGAGGAACTGATTGGATGGTTACAGCCAGAAGGTGGTGGTCAATGGCTCAGAGTCATGATGGACATCAGTGACAAGTGGTAGCTCTCAGGGGTCTGTATTTGGATCAGTGTTATTAATATCTTCATTAATGACATGGATGGAGGGATTGAGGGCAGCATCAGCAAACTTGCAGATGACACCAAGCTGAGTGGTACTGTTGACACACCTGAAGGATGGGATGCCATCCAGAGGGACCTGGAAAAGCTCAAGAACTGGGCTCATGTGAATCTCATGAGGTTTAACAAGACCAGGTGCTGGTGCTGCACCTGGGTCAAGGCAACCCTGGCATCCATCCAGGCTGGGGATAAACAGATGGAGAACAGCTCTGTCCAGAAGGACTTGGGGGTGCTGGTGGATGGGAGGCTGGACATGACCCAGTAATGTGCACTCACAGCACAGAAACCACCTGTGTCTGCCTCCCAAGTTGTATTTATTATTAAATTAAATTCAGGTGTTTATGTTTTAAACCACATCAATCCATGCACTTCTAAACTTGGAATTTAATTTCCAGATTTAAGACATTTTTCACCTAGATTTGGGGGATGGGGAGGAAAAGTGTGAAAGCTACTGATTTAAATAAAAAATCAGAAGTAATGAGATTATATTAATGCTAAGAATTTTTTTTCCAATTCTCTTTCTTCATAGTGTCTCTAAGCAAAACAAGAGAATTTTTTACACAATCCTTGAGCTCTCACCACTGCTTGATTCTTCCAACATGACACCAGATGACTGGGCCAGAATTGCAAAGAAACTTGAGGTACAGTGATGTGGGATAAGAATTCATTTTTCACTTAAACAAAACCAGCAGTATATCTAGTATGCTTAGCAAGATAAAACAATTCAGTAACACTATACATATATATTTGTTTCTTTAAATGTAAAGTACCTTAATTAGTGGCTTGCAAAGTAAGAAGTACTGTGCTTCCAGAATATTTTTTCATTTGAAAATATTGTAAACTCCTTAAAGTTACATTGTTCTTCCTAGGATAAGCCATGCCATAATTCCATACAATAAAATAAACAGAAAAATTGCAGCTATGATTGAATAAGGTATGTAATATGTAGGTTGATGTGTCCTAAAATGTTGACTTGAATTCACTGTCCAAAAATGTTAAATAAAATCCTTAGGTGTTGGTAGCTTAACTGAAGGTTGCTTAGTTACTCATCATTTGAGTGCTCAAGTAGCTTAATAGTTGGCTATTGACATAGAAAATAATGTCTTTATGCCTTTCTTACTCTGAGCACACATGGACTGGACTAGCTTTGGCTTTGCAGCCAGGAGAAAAAATTGCTACCATGGTTAGATTTCCCACAGTGGAAAATGTTTAAAGCTCTAGATATTTCTGCATACAGAGATAAACCCATTACATCCTTCTCTAGAATAAAAAAAAAATCAGCATTTCTGTGCTCCTGTCCCTTGTCTGAACTTAGCTGTGTGCTTTTAAAAAAAGCAAAACTGCAAAACACTTCAAATGCTTCACACCAGGAATTCATACGTAGCTGACAGAAATAAATAACTGTGGGGCTAGGAAGATACTGCTCTTCCACTCTGTGACAGTGGGCTTTATAGTGTAAATTCCCTTCTTCCACCATGCTGTAGCAATGCACGTCAGCAGTGCAATACTGCAGGGAATGCTGCTGAAGGTTCAGGTAACAGTCTTTCACCTTCAGGCTCTCTTGTCCTGAAACCACCAAACTTGGGAGGTTGCTTGTCCTGTCAAATGCATCTTGCCCAGGCGAAGAAGAGATAGAGCTGGCAGCAATCCCATGCTGAACAGGAGAGAATTTGACTTTTTTCCTTACTGGCATATTAGTTTTTAATACAAACAAAAGTGTTTTTTTTCTTGTACACAGAATGCAGGTTCTCTGTATGTCCCGTGTGTGTAATGCAAATGAAGAGTGCTGAGAAGGCAAAAAAGGAAACCTTTTCAACTCTCCAGGTTGTGTACAGACACTGCCACTTTGTGTTCATCTTGGACACGTGCCTGCCACAGCTGCAACATGCTAATGATTTTCCAGACCAAAACATTTCAAGATGTTTCTGTGGGATATCTCCTTAACGGATCTTTTCCATTATGAAGCTTAGACCAAACTATGCTCTTTTGCATCTAATTAGGTTCATAAGACTGAACGTATTTGTGAGTGTACTGATTTAGAGAGGATAGGTGGCTATTTCTGTGACCTTGGCCCTCCTTGAGTCCTCCTTACCTTGTTGCTGCCTTGGTGAATGGCTCCAGCATGGTTTTTACATTACATTGTAGTTTGGCCTACAGTTTCAGTTTACCCCTGAAACTTCCAGTAGGTAGCAACAGGTAGACAGACATGAGTATCAGTGAAGAAATAGCAAAATGGCAAGTAGGAACCTGCAAATGAGTTTAGAGGTGACCTTATTATCAGGAGATGCTGTCCTGGGTTCTCTGTAATTCTTTCCATGTTACCAAAGTTACATCAGAGACATCAGTGTCTCTCCCTGCAGTGTTTGCTATGTCCATCATCCTTAAAGTAGCTGAACCAATTCCTTTTTCTTCCAAAAGCCAGAGGACACATATATTCTAACAGGATAAGCAGTGTGATTCATGGCTTTGCATTAAAAAAAAAAACCACCTCTCGTGTGGAATTGTTATGTAGATTAAAATTATTATAAAATTCATTTTGATATTGCATGTGCCTGGTAGTGTGAGGGCCTTCTCAAAAACCAGCAGGTGAATGTCCATTAATGAACAAGAAGCCTCTTCCCCAGGTTCTGCTATGGAACAGATTGCTTTCCATCAGAAGAGGGCACTCTGACACTGGTAGTTTGCCTGTCTGCCATGGATTAAATGGACTGTTTTTTCCCCTGTATTATGATAGCCCTGGTTTGTCTGATCTGTTCCTGTAAATGGTGTAATCCCTAAAGTAAAAGTGGCAACAAGAAATCAGACTGTATGACTAATTTGCATATGTTAACATTCCTGTTTAAAGCCATTGCTAAGCTTTTCTTAATTAGGAGTCTTCTGGTTTAAAAACGCTGCATTAATATGTATACATAGAAGAATCTCTTTGACTGTTCCATAATCAGAATTACTGGCTCTAGTGCTTAGTGTCCGATTAACCCTTCATTGTATTTAAACTGGAAACAGGGTAACTGTAGGACGAATTGTATGTGCAGTACCCTATAAAGCATTGTGCTGTTGCTTGACATCAGTGAAAGTAATGTCCTGTGCACATGACCTGCTGGTGCCAGGGCATTGCTTTAACACTGTGAAAACTGTCTCTCCACCTCCAGGAGCACTACGAGAAGTACGATGGCTTTGTGATCCTGCACGGTACTGATACCATGGCGTACACAGCTTCAGCCCTGTCCTTCATGTGTGAGAACCTGGGCAAAACTGTGGTTCTGACAGGATCTCAGGTAATGGAATTAATTGGAAGTTGAAGCAGGAATCATCATTTTTGGTTTTTATATGCAGAACTTGGTTGTATCCTGATTATCACTGTACAGCTTAGCAGTGCAGGCCAGGCCCCTGGCCAGGGTGAATGGTCACAGTGCTGACAGAAATGAGTGAGAAATGATGGGCTCACCAGCTGAGGATCTGCCCCATGATTTTATCATTAATGACTTCACAACTCTGTACCAAATCAGACCAAGAGTTCATTATGGCTGGGGCCAGATGCTTCAGAGAAAAACATAAGAGCCTATCATTGGCCATTGTGTATTAATCAGTTTATATCAGAAGCATTTTTCCAGCCTCAGGTGGCCACTGGTTGTCAGCTGTCTTTTTTTCTTTAAAAGCCCTGAAGCTTAGTATTTTTTACTTCATCAGTTGTTATCTCAACTTATGTTATTCATTGTTGCATTCTTTATGATTTAAAAAAACCAACTTCAAGCATTAGATGCATATTTGATCATTTCTCTTCCACAAAGCATCTAATATCGTCTGTTTCCTTTCCTCTGAAGACTACATTTATTAATTTTCATTTTCTTAGCTGGAGATCAGCCCTTTACATATTGTCTGAGGGGGAGGGGTTGTCCTACTAGAATAGCTTGCTTGAGTGTAAAATACTGCTCTAATCACAAAGGAGACATGAAACATCACATTGTAAAATTCCCCTCCCCAATCTCATAACTTCCCTTTCACATGTGGTCTATTTGAAGTCAAAATACAGAAGCCTAGGAAGGAGTAGCTCCCACTTACTGTCTTGACATGGCGCAGCCTAGTCGTGATACATCAGTCAAGGTTTTGCTTTCTTTTTGGTTTTATTGCTTGGAGATCTATCTGACATATGATCCAGCCAAGGGAGCATGTGATTTTCTTTTTTAATAATTGCTGAAAGAAGCACTCTCTGTTAATAAAGTGGCAGTCTGAAAAGGCATGGAAATCATCACTCAGCAGACTAAATTTCTGGTTTTAATCTTGCCCTTTTCTGTCAGTAATAACCTGCTGGCCCAGTTTTACTATGCTATGAGGAAAGATGGTGCAAGAGAGCTGTTGTGAAGCCCACAGTGACAGTTCTGTATGTTCTGGGGGTGTTGCTTTTTCTCTCTATCATCACTTCCCCTATGCTCAGTCTATTTTAACTATGCCTACTTGCTAGTTTTTATATTTTTCCTGAACCAGTGTTAATATTCTTAATCACATTAGAAAAATCTCTGTATTAGTTTTTAAGCACTTAAATTACAAAATTCTGTTAAGCAGAGAGAGAAGTCTTGCCATCTGCTGCAGTCTAAAATAGTTTGGGTGAAGAAGGAAAACTTTTTTTGTCGTAAATCATTGTTACATAAATTATTCATGTATTTGTGTTGCATAAGTTGGACTCATTTTTTTTGCTGTGTAGGCTTTACATAAGGGCCAAGGTGTAATTCCAGTCTCTGCTCCTCAGGTGCCCATTTACGAGCTGCAGAGTGATGGCCGAGACAACCTTCTGGGGGCACTGCTGATGGCTGGGCAGTTCGTGATTCCTGAGGTCTGTTTGCCTGGGAAGACCATCCAAGAAGCTGCATTTCTCCCTCTAGTCAGGACACAAATACTCACTAAACATCCAGAAGGCAGTAAGGAATTGCTCTTTAGCAGGAAGATGAACGGATTCCAGCTGGGGTAACAGCCTGGCAAAGCACATGCTGTTCTCACATTGGTCATATTCCATTTGCCCATACACAATCTAGAAAGACCCTCAAGTCTGAAATACACACTGCAGCAGACTTGAATCTGGAGGTTCTCTTGCAGATAGGTGAGATCTGAAACACTTGAAAGTCAGTCTTTTAACTGAATGTTACTTTGAAGTTCTCCAATTGCTGTAGAACTGGTAGAAGTGTCTTCTAGTTCTGTTCCTGAAGACTGAAGTGTTGAGAGTGACACACCTAAGGAACATGGAGGTACCTCCATAGTCTCAGCACCCTGCTGCTTGTGCTGTGCTGCCCAAAACTCAGAGTGAAAATGGGTCAGGTTACACCTTATTTTAATCTGCCATACTTCCAAAGCCAGTTCTTGTAAGACAACAGCAACAGCTGACTGGCCAAGATCTTAATAACTGATAACAGCTTTGAGGTATCTCTTTCCCTTCAAGTTGACAAACTTTAATAGACTTGAGAAAGAACATAATTATTAATGCGTGGTAACTCTTTTGGAAGTTATTCTCATTTTCACCAGGCCCATCTCTGAAGTGGACTCAGGCAAATTTGCTGTCTCCTAGACTAAGCCTCATGAGAGGATTATGAAACTAGTTAGTTCTTAACTTGTTTTGTTCTTAAATTCTTAAACCAGTGTGTGACAGATGTGCCAACCCTTTTTGAAAGGGTTAGACTTGTAAACATCTACTAGCCTCTGAGTTGCTTTAAAGATTTAGAAAACACTTTATAAAGGACGGACTACAGTATTTATCTACTGCATCTTTTAATTACTGGCTTATTCATAGACCTGTTTCTTTACTTGTCTTGCAGGTGTGCCTGTATTTTTATAATAAACTGTACAGGGGAAATAGGGTGACTAAGGTGGATGCTGCGAGTTTCAATGCCTTTTTCTCACCTAACCTGCCTCCACTTGCAAATGCTGAGGTTGATATTACAAGTAAGCAACATCATCTCTTAAGCCGCGTAATTTATGCCGCATGCAATAGAACTGCAGCTGAAAAGAACCTATGCTTGTGTAGTTGAAATGTCGTTTTTAAAGTCAAATATCTTTGAAAGTCCTGTAGCTTGACTTCACTTCATCTGCTCTGAATCTGTTTAAATATTAGTAAGGCTGAGACTTTGTGACTCAACTGCATTTATCTGTTGAATATAGATGTGAGCTAGACTGACTTTGACTGAAAATCCAGACTAACCAGAGGGAATGTTGCCCCTGTGTCAGGAAAAAGCTTGCTCCAAAGATAAAATGAGGGAGTTAGGACTGAAAGAACAAAGAGTTTCATCTTGTTAATGACCATGCTGGGCTCTGAAATCAGGGAAAAAAGTCATTGCAGAGTACTTGCAGCTTCAACAGATTCTCTGTTGCATGTCATTGTGTAAGATGTTTTACTGGATATTTAGAACCTGTCTGAACTGCAAACACAGTGACAACAGCAGACCTAAAATATGTGAAGTTTTTTTCCCCCAAACTTACTCAGGCTCCCTGTAATTTTTATGTGTCTCTTTCTTAAGGAGGGGAAAAACTATCTGCAGCTTTCAGTACCCATTTGCAAAGTCATTAGATGACTGTTCTTGGATAAATGGCACCCTTTCTTTGGAGAGGGGAGAAGAGACACATTTGGAATCTAGCCAAATGAGGACCTGCCAGAAAACATACTAAAGGACAGTTTTAAAAATATGTGA
The DNA here is from genome assembly GCA_034509425.1 of Eopsaltria australis. Lineage (NCBI taxonomy): Eukaryota > Metazoa > Chordata > Aves > Passeriformes > Petroicidae > Eopsaltria > Eopsaltria australis. The sequence continues at coordinate 3,172,365 of JAVTVJ010000012.1, read as the reverse complement.
GCTGCTTTTGTATAGACTAGGTATTAAAAAGGAGTAGGACTTGGTGACAGTCTCCATTATTATTAAAAAAATGGGAACAGGAGGGTGTTCCTGAATTTTTCAGCTAAATGCCATTAGTGGCAGTAGGAGACCTAGCCTTGTGCCATGTAATGTGCCATTCTGAATGGATTATACTGCTAGAGAAAGACATTCTGCAATCTGGGAAAATAAACTTCTCCCTTCCACCTAATGAGTGGGAGTCACTTAACACAGTTTCAGGATCAAAGTGCTGTGTTTGTAGCAGCCAGACACAAACTGAGGAAGCCTGTGAAATACTGTAGTTGTCTGTAAGACATCTCTCAGGCAGAAAGTCTGCCACTGTTGTGCTGTGTCAAATAGGATGTCTCTGAAATCAGCGGAGATGCTGCCAGTTGATTGTTGCAGTAAATTGGGAGAATCTTCCTTCTTGGGTTTTTATGAACTGCATCAAACAGGGTATGAATAAATTCCCTTTACTGACCGATCAATAATGAAATCAAGCTGCAAATTGCACGCTATTCCTCTCTCGGATTTGAATGAACTGTTTTGTGATTCCTTGTCTAGAGTAGAAAAATGAGAAAGTTATTAAGCACTTCCCTTGGCCCATATTGGGACCCATTATCTTTTCAGTAAATGCCTCATTGGGATCAGTGGGGATTTCTGATTTAAAAACTGATGGTGTGATAGGCTCTATTTTTATTTGCTTCAGTTGATTACCCAGTTAGGATAGCATCATTTATCCAAGATGACGGTGTCACTATTGAAGGATTGTTTCATTTTGAAAGAACATAGTTTATAGTAAGGGCAATCTACTGGTGCTGCTTTACTTTGTCCAAAGTAATTGTTTGAAACATCGCTGTCTCCCTTGAATTTGCTTGTACAGTCCCTGTATGAAGCTTTCATGGAGACAAGGAACCACTTGGGCTTTTAAAAACAAACCAAACAAATCTAGCATCTTTTAACTTATTTTTTTTTTTTTTTCCAAATGACTTTATATAATATGTCTTAATCCTCCTGTAGACAGGGCTGACTCTGGCTGATTCAGCATTATGGAGAGCAGCCCGAGGATGCCAGTAGGAGTAGGCCATGTGCAGAAACTCTTCCTCAGGCTCCCTGGTTCTAACAAAGCTGGGAATGAAAATTTCAGGAAAGCAGAAGGGGAGAGGAGGCAGGATGGAGGAAGTGGGGAGCATAGTGGGATCATGGGTTGGTGCATAGGAATGTGAAGACGTGCTGTTCATGGCTCGGCTGAGCACATAAAGTCTACTTCAGAGCTAGAGAGGAGAGGGAGAAGCTTAGTCCTCTTCCCTCCTTTACCCTTCCAGCTCTCTTTTTCATTTATGATATCCAGTTTTTATCCCATTCCCTTTTCAGATGGGGCTCCCAGTGGATTTCTAATCCTGTAACTGGCTGTGTTCTCAGCCAGATCCTTAGCTGTGTTAGCAATGCCTAGGAGTTGTATTACCCCAATGCAGATGAGCAAATGTGTCAACTTCCTTATACCTTTCAACTTAGCACAAGAAACTCCTGTAAGAAATGAAAACTTCTAGCCCACTCCTGAGCCGAGTAAGAAACCCAGTGTTGATGGGAAATTCTTTTGCAGCAGAATCAGAGATCTCTCAATGAAATGGTCAGTATAGAAATAATAAAAAATATTTCTAAAATCTCAAAGCTTATCAAATAAAAAACATTACTTTATTTCTCCCATATTTTGAAAACAGGCAAGACAAGGAGGACTATTTATCTTGAAATCTGTAAAGATTCTCAGTATATTTTGTAATTGATTACTTTATTCTTGATTGTCCTAATGAAGCACACGTGAAACTTGCTTTGTTACTGTGGCTGGACTTTCTCCATCACACATGATATAACTCCTGGGAGTGGTGCACATGTACAGGACCATATGATGAGAGACAGCCTGTGCAGGGGACAGAGCCTGTGTGACTGTGCGTGCAGATGTGGCACAGCAGCAGAAGGTTAGAAGGCCCTTTTGGGCTTGTCTACCCACAAATCTCATTAGAGAGAAGCTATTAGTCACTGGCCAAGTGTGCATCTTGGTTGGTTATTTATATAAAAAGCCCAGGTCATTTATGTATGAAGGCAAATACCAGCTCTCTTCACTGCAGTGCTTTTGGTCCTCATCCCCACTCCCTTCTAAGCAGGCATCTTGATTGTTGCAATGACACCCGCCAGTTTAAATATTCATTCCCAAAGATGTATGTTGACTGTTTTATAACAAATTGCCAAAGAAGAGGGTCTGTGCTCATTTGCCTCCTTCAGGAGTTTGCAGCCATAGGTTGGCCTGTTCTCCCCACCCCTCAGCTGCTGCTGTGAATCGCAGTGAACGCTGGGGCAGCTTATATAATGGTAGGGCTCACCCACAGCCCTGCAGAGAAGGATGAGAGGAGAGCTCTGCTGTTTGTCTGCAGCTCTGCAATCAAGAGAAGTTGTATTTCTTGTTTGATTTCATAACTCGGAATTCAGTCACCACTCCTAAGGGAGGTGTCGCTCTGTGATGCTGCTCTCCTGTTATAAGTTGAAACCTGCACTGGGGCATAGGCTGTGTTTAACAACAGGAGGGTTTGCTGCTTTCTGATCTGTGTGGAGTTACTTTTGTTCTAAGTCAGGTTGATTTTGTTTTTTGCACTAACCCAATCACTATATTTTGTGTAAGTGTGTGAGTAAAGCTGTATAAGATAAGGATGTAATTTTTGGCAGCAATTTAAGAGGCTATAATGGAGGGGGAGACTGGAAATATCAGACTTTTATTTATGTCATGGTTTGAAAGAATAAACAGAAGGCCTTAATGTCTTGAATGCAGTCTCCTTGAATAGAGCAATTTATCCCAAGCCATTATGGGTATAATCTGTAAATAGCCTTTACTTTTTTATTTTCTGTACGCTGCTTTAGCAGTGTTCTTTCTGCTGTGCCACACCAGTAGCCAGGTTGTGTTTGTTCCTTACTTCTTACATTTATATGATGCATTGTGCTGTATCAATTAAACTCTTCACAAGCACAGGCCACTCAAGTCAGAGCAGGTTACTGTTTTCCCTGTTGTGCCAAAACTGAGTATCCCCAATTAATCATTCTTATCCATAAGATAAAAAAGTGTTGTGAACACTAATAGATGCAGCTTTTTGTACGTCACTTGCTTGTATATGAGTTTCTTACTTAAGAACTGTTAGTTATTCTTATGTTCTTGGGTTTTTTAAACTTAACAATAAAAGAAGATTGCTGTGTGGTATGACACAGCAAGACAGCTGGTTTATTCAGTACAATGAAGACTCTTGAACTTACCTGTGTGACATAAATGTTGTTCCTTTTTGGGGATGTAAACTTTGAGATGGACGGTGCAAAGGGTGTGTTCTAATTTCTTTTTCCCCCTGTGTGGTGTCCTGCCTCACTTAAAACAGTTCTGAGTAAATCTCAGATGAAGCTGGGCTTTTATGTATATTTGTTTGTCTTTGGCTCTTGCATCACGTTTGCCTTTTGTTCTGCCTTTTAGACTTGTTTGGCAAATGGAAAACTGACATCTGTGGAGTCTGCAGCACCAAACATGTTATGTAGGCTGACGAGGTTCATGACCAAGCAAATGTTAACTCAGGGGCAGGGCAATCTTTATCTTCTTTTTAATATAATTTGGAATTACATCACTATACTATGTCTGCATGCATTAAATTTATCTTGGAGATATTATTTGGTAGAGCATACTCAAAGAGTACAGGTATAGGCCTGGTGTAGGTCTGACTTCTGAACCTGTCCTCTGATCTCTTTCCTTGGTCTTCTGCTTTTGGCACTGTCTTAGTGCTCCATGCCAAGGCAGGTTTCCTCAGTTCATTCTTCAAGTTGGTTCCAGGCATCAGGGATGCTCACACTTGCCAAACGTAGTAGAATGCATTTGTGAAGTTTTGGCAGGGACTCCTACCTTATGGAGGAGAAAAGAAAAGCAAGCTGTGATACAATTTTATTGCCATCCCTTCTTGTAGAGGAGGCTGTTTTTAAAGAGTTAGCCTATTTTTTAGAAGACTTAGGGGGATGGATTTATTGCTAAACGGTGCTGCTTGTTAAAGCACAGTGCTCATGTTGAATGTTGTTAGCCAGGCCCATGAACCTCATGCAGAACAAATGCATAGGCACTTCCCTGAGTTCTTCCTGCAGGTCTCTAAATGGCTCTGGAAAGCTCCTGGAGGCCTTTGAGAGCTACTTGGATAACTACTGAGTCCAGCCAGGTGGTTTCAGAATCATCCTGAACAGCTTATCAGAAAGAAAGACGCTGCAGAAATGGTCTATATTCCTATTCTCCCAATCCCAAGGAATCCATGTGCTGAAGTGTGACTGGTTGGACAAAAAAAATGCCAAACCAACTGCTTGTGACCTGTTTAATGGCATGTGGCAGTTTTTAGAAAGAACAGAGGCTGTAGTTCTGAAAGGGAAGGAAAGTTCATAGTCTTATAGGAGACTGCTATTTTCTGTGCTGACTTAATGGATTGTGTAGTTTTTAGTATCTCTGGTAATGTGGCAATAGAACAGGCTTCAATGGAGGCTTTTAAATTTATTCTTTACTTTTTTTTTTTTTTTTTTTTGCAAGTGGCTGTCTGCTGATTGCAAGAAATTGCAACAGTAATTGGTGTGAGTAACTCTCTGCATGGCTGAGAGCAAGTTGGTATTATGCACGCAGATCTTTTATCTGTCTTGCTTCTTGGGAGTTTCTCCAAAATCTCAAAAGCTTAACTCATGAAAGGGAAGCAGGCAGCTTTACAGCATGGACTATTTTCATGGAGGCACAACGCTCTGAGCTGTTGGCTGCTGTTTGTTAAACCTCTTCCACTGCCTTGCAGGAGCCGTCAGCGTTACCAATGCTGCACTCCTACACTGAAGTAGTAAAATTTTGAAATCAATAATGCATGACTTGGCTTCTAATAATGCAACACAAACAAACTATTAGTTAAACAGCTGGCTTCTGGCTCTAAATGTATAATCGGAGTTAATTGAATCCTTGCTATTTTATTTAATCGTTAATAACTACCTAATAAACTCTGGAGGTGATTAGCAGCAACAGTAACCGCATTTGTCATCTCTTACATCTGAGAAGATCAAGGTCTGTTTTCCAAACGTGAATCCAGGCTTGTATCAGGCCAACTACATAACAGTGAAGTTCAGGTCAGTGTAGGACAAGTAAATATCTCACCTGTGCCAGACCAGCTGCTAATTCTTCTGTCTTATATGGAACTTAATTTCCTCTTTAAAAAGTGCATTGTCTTTCATTAATCCCCTGCATAAGAACAATTTAAAAAACAGAGTTGTAAGCATGAACAAGTGTACTTAATAGTATGTCTTAATATTAAATTAAAAATGCCATTTCTCTTAATAGTAAACTGGGAAACGGTTTGGAGAGCCAATACCAAGAAGAAATTTCGAGTTCACACCAATATGAACAGGAATGTTGCACTGCTGCGGATCTTCCCAGGAATCAATGCTGCTGCTGTAAGTGTCACCACTTCATTTTGGAAATGGGTGAAGTGATGCCCAGATACTTGTAGGAAAGCTGCATTGTTTGGAGCAGTGGTTGGGGTTTTGGAGGGAAGGGAAAGGATCTGTCTTCTTCTGATAAGCATTTTTTTTAAATATCAGGACATTCAAAGACTATTTTCATATGCCATAAACAATTGACAAAAGCTTTTCAAATATCTTTTGTATAAACTGCCTGGGCTCTGAAACTTACAATTAATTTATTATCAGGACTCATAAATAGGTCAAATATGGTTTTCTAGACAGGTGCAAACTTCAATGACTAGGAAAATATTTTCCTGCTGCACATTGAGGCATATTAATAGATATCTTGTCAAAGAATAGACAAGATGGGTGGGTGGAGTGTGATTATTTCTACAACTCATGATTCTTTTTTAAGGTTCATTTTGTCTCACAGTGATGGTTCACATGACCTTCAGCATTCATACAGAGCTAAAATGAAAAGTGGGATTTTGCTGCTGAAAATGAGAAGTGGGATTTTTTTGCCTTTGGAAATTATTTTGCAGACTGTGATTTTAGGTAAATTAGTCTTTAAATTTTTGTCTAATATTATTTCAATTAAATTGACAGGTCTTTTGTGGCTCTTGCTGTCTTAAATTGAATCCAGTAGTTTAAGCAGCACTTCTCAATTATATCACCATTCTTTTTAGGTGAATATGAACAGATGGAAAGACAGAGGGGTGGTATATTTGCAATAAAACTCCAACTGCATAGTTAGCCTCATGGGGGTTTACAGTGTATTGCATTTAGCATATGTGATCAGCAAGGATACGTCTTGGTTGTTGAAAATACATCTTTCTAGGAAGAGCACTTTGCTAGGCATTCTCTTACAGTGAGGCACAATATATACTTCAATATCAACTGGCCCAGAATATACATGTGCCTCTGAGTTAAATCAGTTTGGTTTTGGGTTAAAAACCTTCATGCTTCATTAGAATGTACTTTCCTGAAAGGTGAAACACTCTGTTTCTTATGCAGACATTGGTTAACAAAACTCTTTTCTAAAGCAAAAAAATCTGGGCAGGGGTGTGGAGTTCTAATCTCAGTTAATAATTCAACATTTATTTCATAAGTGTAAATGTACCTTTTTGTTGCATCAAACAGTGGTGCAACAGTACAGCCTGTTAATGGCACTTGAACAATAGCATCCTTTTTCACATCAGCTAATGACTGTACAAAACAGTTTATTTTAAAATCTAACCCTCAAGAAATTTTAAAGGAAGCCAGAGAGGGAAAGTCTCATTTTTTTTAAAGCTTATTCTACAGTCTCAGTTATTGCAAATGGGAAGCACAGAAGTGTGTGAGAAGACTGTAAGGCATGAGAGCCTGTAAGACTATAGCAGGAATAGTCCACTTTTAAAAGTGCTGTGCCATACATGAAAATGTTAAGGATGACCTAAATATACCTCTTGTCTCTCTTCCCTGTCTTGTTTTTAAACAGGTAAAAGCATTTCTTCAGCCTCCAATTGAGGGCATAGTACTTGAAACTTATGGAAGTGGCAATGCCCCAGACAAGAGAGAAGATTTGCTGGAAGAGCTGAGGAAAGCAGCTGAACGCGAAGTGGTGATTCTGAACTGCACCCAGTGCTTACGTGGGGCTGTTAAAACAGTCTATGCAACAGGGCAGGTGAGGGGTGTGCAACCACTTCATTCCCCACTGCTGTGTAAAAGAAACATCCCACCAATACAACTTGATTTAAACTTCCAGTAATCTCAGCATATAAAATCAGGTTTATTAACTGTAAAGTTGTTGCTCATAAAATAACTACATGTGAAAAATATTAAGCTGGAAGCATTTAAACACGTATCTGCAAACAAAATCTTGTTACTCCTGGTCTGAATGGTAAAAACAGTCAGCTCAAATCCCAAATTAGTGATTGCTCACTCCTGTCATGTGCAGCACTCTGGGATACTTTGCATTAGATCTGTAGTATCTCTCTCAGAGGGATTCCATTGAGGTAAAAGCTAGCTTAGGGGTCAGATGATCAAATAAAGTAGTATTTGATAGGATAACAGTTGCTTAGCTACAACGTAGGAGCATGAAGAAAGCCTGTAGATGCAAGCAATATTCCAAATCCCAGTTCTTTATTTGACTGGAAGTACAACTGAATTCAGGGTGAGATTGGAGAACAGTATCTAAGGAATTGTCTGTATTGAAGAATGGAAATCAGTTTAGTTTAACCCATGAGGGTTGGCTTAAAGCAGGTTTTGTGTACATACTGTTAATATTCAGGGCATTTTGTAGTGTGTTTCTCAGTTGTGTACCAAACACGACATCACTGGGACTAATAAGAGCACAAATATAAGAATATGTGCTGCATGTATTTGTGTGAGGGAAGCTGGTTCAACTGGCCTCTAGAAAAGGACCAGCCATTAAATAGCCAAGAAACACTACCAGAGGGTGACTCATCCCTCTGCTTTAGGCACCTGGTTTTGTTGGGAGCAACCACCTGTCTGGCAGAGCCAGCCTCTTCTTTGACTGCATGGCAAACCTAAATACCCTGGTCTGGTGCTGAAACCTGCCTCTTTTAGCTTTGGTTTTGACACAGCTTTAGATAATATTTGCACAAAGTCTGTTTTGAGGAAAAAGAAAAGGAGATTTTAAGATTTTTTTTATACCTCCTTAGTATCCACACTTGGTATTTTCTGATATGGGCAATTATTTGGATGTTGGTAGAAGTTGTTGGAGGCTGCCCTGTTTTCTTGGCATCTTTTTAGGAGAACACTGACCAAGCCAAGTCCTACAAAATTACTTCACACCTCTTCTTTCACTGCCTTCTCCTTTTCATGAGGAACTGCTCAGTGAAGGAAGAATCATGAGTGAATGCTGTAAAGTTGCTGTAATATTAATTTTACTTTGATTTTTCTTTAAATGAAATATTTCAAAGGTCTTTGCACATGGCTGGGCCAGTTTTTACTCATTTGTGCTAGTCAGGTAGGTCAGCTGAGTCCCTGGCTTCCCTTGAAGTGTTTGTTTTAATTAACTGAATGTCTGGCCTCTGATCCATCTACACAGTAGAAACTTATAATTGAGGAGACTTTAGGTATAGGAAGGAAGCTGTGAAATCCCTTCCTCCTCCTCTTTCACAAACCCACTGAAAAAGCCCTAACTGTTCTTTGGTTAGCTCTGCAGTACAGAAAGTATTTCTCACCTTCTCTGTGTATGGTTTCCCATGGGACTTTAAAAAATGTTACTTTGGGTCCCTTGGAGGTGGTTAATGAACTAATTAAGGCTTTGTACCTTGCTGAAAATATTAGTTAAGTCGCAATATTTGAAGCTGAAGCTTGTATACAAGGTATTTAAAAGTAAAATACACTGCAAAGAACCTGGTTCAAGATGCTTTGCTGTGAGGCATCACATTACGGCAAAGAAGGCAATCTGTGATTTGTCCAGGTAGAGTTTAGTGACAAAAGATCTGAAATCTCCTTTGTCTTTGCTGTCTTGTACACTTACAGGGCTCCCTGATCATAGCAAAGAACCTTCTTTTTGCTTTTGTTCAGACTGGTTTTTGGTTTTTTTTTTGTAACTACCAGAAAGATAAGTTAAAAAGGTCATCTTTTTCAGTTGTTCTTGTCAGAACTGTGTAAATTATATACTTGAGTTGTATCTTCTAAATCATATACTGCTAGCGCAGCCTGCAAGGTTCTGAAAGCACTCCCACTGTGAGCATGCTGTAGTGCTGGAATTCATCCAAAGCAATGCCCCATAAAAGAATGGTAAATATGTCTGTGTGAGAACAGCCTACTTGGCAGTGTTCAAAATGCCACTGGGTTAAAACAGAGTAACTGCAGCTTTTCAATAAAGGGAATCTGACAACTCTGCAGATAGCTGATACGGACCTGTAACCTTTCCCTTTTAGCATAGTAAGCCACCGTGGCAAGCATTTGCTGGAATTCTTCAGTGTTATTGCATGAAAAGGAATTTAAAGTAAAAGCCATCTTTATTCAGATTGCTCTAGTATTTGCTTGGTATTTGATAACTAAAAGTACAAAAATTACAGTGGCAGTAGGAGGAGCAAGAGAGTGGAGGCTTGGCTGCACACTGCATTCTGTGTAGTTATTCATCTTTCAAACACCTTTTCTGTGTGTGCAGGTATTTCTGAATGCTATGCTAATTAGAATCATTATTCCTTTTTTATTCAGACTCTCGCTGATGCTGGAGTAATTCCTGGAGGTGATATGACACCAGAGGCAGCCCTAACTAAACTGTCCTACACGCTCAGCAAGGGAAACCTTAGCTTGGAGGAGAAGAGGCAGGTAAATATTTCAGCGTGACCTTGAAAGACTTGAAGTTTCTCATCTACTCTGCTAACTTCTGGTTAGCTTCATGCCTTGAGCTTCTCTCTTGCATTTAAAAGCAATTGGTTCCAAAGCCATAATGTGAACAGCCCATGGGGGTTTTTTTCTTATGGAAAATACTATTAAGCAAACAAATGTATAAAGATAGGGGGAGAAAAGAATTCTCTGCATAAGGAGAAGACCATGACTGAGCCATAAAAATGGCATCTTTAAATGGTAGTAGTCAAGCTTGGAAACTTCTGTACTGAAAACTCTATGTGGAAATTCTAATGGGAGACAGAATCTCAACTCTACTGAAGTCAGCAAAGATCTTGTCACTGATTTTAGTGTGGTGAAGATTTCATCCCAGACGCATTCACACAAAGCTTATTCTGAAAATAAATATTGCCTACAGCCTCTTCCTTTACGGCATTACTCACAACACTATTAGATTTTATTTCTCTAAGAGGAGATACACTCTATAATACATACAAAGTAGAGGATTATTCTAGAACCAGTTGTAACTCTTTAAAATCAGAGTCCCTTTAACAATGTTCTTACTGTTCATTGGTTGCTTAATCAAGGCTTTTTTTCCTGCAGGTTACATAGCTGTTTATCATGTTCCTTTTATACAAGGAACATATAGCTATGAATTAGATAAGGGAGCAGCAGTCTGTAGGAATGCATGAATTTCTGTGCTTGTATGTAGTGAAATCTCAATCCTGACACTTTGGGAGATGACATAATGATGAGTCATACTCCAGACTTAACACTGTAGGCACATGTGTATCTCATGCTGGTGCTTTGGTTTTATTAAAACCGTAACAAACCTGATCATTATTTCATGCTTCACATCTTCCAACCAGTAGCAGCTCTTGAGACAAACACATTTGGATACCTGTGATGCTAAGTGTGGTGGCTTAGACACAGTTTCAGCCTCTGAGCTTGCAGTTGTTTGCTAAAGCTGAGAAATGGGAGGAGGAGGAGCTGTGTGTGTATTTGGTGAGGATGCCCTGAACATGCTCAGTGCAAGGACATGCCTGGCAGGGGACATAGTGCTATGAGGAGCAGGGGTCTTGGATGTGTTTGTGCATTTGCACTTCAGAAACCCCAGCTCTTCACTGATACCCCTTTGGCACACTCACTGACCCTGGAACATACATGCACTATCTTGGTTTTTTTAAAATGCAAGCTTTAATCTTCTTGCACAGAGGATTATTTGACCTGGGACAGGAGAAACCTTCCCAGCTGGTGCCTTGCCTGGGTGTGTGAGTTAAAACTTAATTTGAGATCCAGTTTGCTGAGGTGAGATAGCTGACTTACTCAGGTGAGGATTTGATGATAAGGTGTTTTAGGTACCATGTCACAAGATAATTCTGCATTTTCATGTGCTGCCCTTCGGATTGTGCTACACGGTTTTTGTGTGGTGATGTGCTGGACCTCCTTTACGTGGTTTGAAAAACAAAATAACTTTTGCAATTTCTTTGAGTTATGCAGGACTGGTTTCCTCATTTGACTCATTGTACAGACCCACAAACAATTGTGCTGCCACAACTAAGGGAGCAGCACACTGCAGTGCCTGGGCAGGAATCAGTTATAGAGACCAGGAGAAGAAGAAAGACTGGAAATACTCTGTCTGTGGCAATATCTTCAGCTAAACATATCACCAAACAATAGTCTCCCAAGAGACAGAAGCTCTCCTGAAGCTGGCGTGGTTATTTTAGGATTCTCTTTCAACATGAAGAGCAAGGAATGTGCCCCCAGACACATCTAAATGTCTGAAGAGCTGGTAGGACTGAATAAGGCAAGCAGGATTTTGAACTGGGTGCATTTAGCACAGGTGCCAATTGCTAAGGTTACCTGTGTAAAGCAATGATCTCAACCTGTCAAATTCTAAAAGTGTGCCAAAGCAGTTGGTATCCTCTGAGTTACATGTACATGGGACTCTTCCAGCAGACAGCTATAGTGTTGTTGGCTCTTGGAGGTTTTTTTTTAATAAAGGGCATGCCTAGACATAAGTAAACCTGGGGCATTCCTCCTGCCAACATCACATCTGTTTCTTGCAAACTTTCACAATCCTGCTTTTTAAAATTCTAATTGAAATAACTATGTGCTTTATAGCTGCATCAGCAACCTTTCATGAAAAAATGCCAGTATGTAGAACTGTCAGAATTGAGGAAACTAGTTGCTTTTTCTTGATGACTGGCTTCTATCTGTGTTCTCCAAGTTTCCCAGAATCTGTCTTTTGGAGTATTTTCATTTCTTTATTGCCCTATTCAAGTACTTTCTACACATGAATTGGCTGACCTTTTTACATTTTGATTTGGTTTTTTTCCCAGTTATATTGGAGGCACCCATCCTGCAAACTGTTACATGCCTGTTTGGATACTGAATGACTGGTACTGCTTTAGATTTTCTGCATTCAAACCTGGATCAATGTCCAAATTTTAACAAAATCAGGGTAAACAGAGTTGTTTGAAAACCCATGGAAATACATGACTGTCTACAGGCAGCACTGGGCTTTTTTTTGAGGTCTATACACAGTCTATGTAGGAGTCCTGAGGTTTGTGAATGCTGGCAAGAGGCAGCATTTCAGAATATTCTGGTTTTAAGCCTCACTCTTCTCGTTACTCATTATCTTTGTGTTTTTAAGTAGGCTGCAGCTTACCCCACTAGGGAACTTTTGTCCACATATTCTAAAATTTGGGGTGGTTTTTTTTGTGCTTATTTTGGTTTTCTTTGCTTTGGAAGAAAGTTTTGGTTGCCTGTCTCTCTCCCTCTTTTGTCTTTTTAAACGTGCAGTCTGCATGGGGCAGTAACTATTTCTTTAATCTTTTGTCTGCATTCAATTAGTTTCCATAATTCCTCCAAACAATTTTCTAACTTGATTCTAAGGTTTTTTTATTAGACTACCACCATATTTTTCCTCTGCTAACAAAGGGTTTGATTGCTTGCTTTTCAGATGCTGAGTGAGAATCTAAGAGGAGAAATGACTGTTGTACCCACAGGAGCCAAGATCTCTTTGAGAGATAGCAAGTTTATTCAAGTGATTGCCAAATCTCTAAGTATCAGCAGCAAGGAGGTATATATTTAAATATTTAAAATTAATATGTAAAGCTGTAAACTAAGTTAAATGAACCTAGATTAAAGATGAACAGGAAAGCTGAAAGAAAATTGGAATATTGAGTAAGGGAGAAAGGACACAATGACAATCCTATAACGAAAATGTTTTTAACTGAAAACATATGAACTTTTTTTTTCTCCTCTTTGTAGCCCCATCCTGGGATTATTTTCTTGGCTGCCTGGTTGCAATAACAGACCTCAGACAGATGCTGTAATTCAGGGTATCAATGATATGAAGAAGTGCTTTATATTTTTGTGGTCAAATGTATTGACAGTTTGGAGCAATCCAAATAATAATGGGTAAAAGAGCTTAATTGTACATGCAGTCATAGAAGGCTGATACTAAGAAAGCATTACACAAGTGTAATTTGTGGTGTTTAGTATTAGTCCCCCCCAATTAGAAAATATAATATGAATATAAATTAGATAATATAGTACTGGTTGTACAAATACTCACTTTTCTCTTGACTTGGGTTCAGCGAAGATGGGTGTCCTGGGTTGGCCCAGAGGGGTCAAAATCTCAGAAGTGACCCATGCTGCAGGAAGTAATACAACTTCCTTCTTGGGAGAGAGAGCCAATAACCAGGTAGTTTTAGGTATTGATATGTATGCCATAAAAGTTGATCCGCCTTTAGGGAAAAAAATCCTATATAAGTAGTGTAAAATCACTACAATGGGATTTTTATTAACTAATGAGTACTAAATGTATTCTTTAGTTCTTCTTTAGAAGCATGAGAAATGGGAGACTATTCAGGGGGCCTAGAGGCCTTTGTAGGTTTGAAAGTACAGGTTACACAAATATCTGAGGAATCACATTAATAAAATTGATCCAGTCTTGAGGATATGGTCTTTTCCAACTCCCACCCGCCCTGTTTCTCTTACTGTACTGATGTGTAGCTATGGCAGTACAGAGATGGCAATTAGTGTGTGCACCTTAAATGGTTTATAAAGATATCAGGTACTTGTAGTGTTGCCAGGGAGGAATATAAATCTTACGGATGTGAGACTGACAAAATGTAAAATAAACATGAGACTCCTTTCCTTCCAAGAACTAAATGCTACCATTTCTAAATATCCAGATGACTAATTTGGAAACTTTACATGAAAGCAAGGGCAGTGTTTTTACAACTTGGGTGTCAATCACATTAGAGGCGAGGCTGATATTAAATGTTTAATTTTATTTGTTTCTCAGGAGCTAGAAGCCGTACGAGATGCATTAATTCCACCTTTGGCTTGTGCTGCAGCTAAACTGGGTGACATAGATGCACTAAGAGCCATAGCAGAAATGGTAATGTAAAATGAACAGTGTGTACAAAACATTAATTTTTAAATAGACCTGTAATTGATGGTAGGAAGCCATGCTCATGGAAAGTGACAACTTAGGTTTTAGAGTCAAGGTGCTATGACTGTTACCAGTGGTTTCTAGACTTCTTGGTCTTTGCCTTTCAGAACTGGTGTGTTCTTTTCCCTCTCTGGTTTTCAGCTGTTTACATTTTCTTTTGAACTGTGAAAATACAGGTAGATTAAAATGCAAGTTCTTATCTGCTGACTTTGGAACATTTTAAAATGATTTGTGCTGCTTTCTTTTCACTTAACTTTCTTTATACATATTCATAGTATCCACCTTTTGGATGTAAATCTGTCAGGAATAAAAAAAAAGAACTTAAAAATTATATTTAAGCAAAACACAGTGCAGTGCTAATTCAGGATTTCTGGCTCTCCCCAAAGCTCTGACTTGGGTTATACCCAAAGAAAAAACAGGCATTTCCCTGTCATCTCTTTTCTTTTTTCCCCCTCTTTGGTTTACTCTACTATTGAGATTTTGGTAATGGGCCTCAAGAAAGGGCAAATATATCTTGGAAGTAAGAATTAACTAAGACAAGAACAATTAGCAGTCTATGGGCACAAAGCTGCTGTATGGTGTGCTGTAATAAAGGGCATATCTCAGTGGGAAACATGCAGGAGGTTGAATAAATAACTTTATTGGCACTAAAACAGTGCTGCAAGATAAACTGTAAGTTTGATGGGCTTATCGGTTTGGTGGCAGAATTAAAATGTGATGTGTACATCCCACTGTGTGACGTTTGCAGCAGCTTAATGTGCAGCCATTATCATTTTGGCATGTGAAGGAAATGTCCTTTTGCAGGGTGGAAACCTGAGCTGTGAAGACTACGACGGCCGAACTCCACTCCACATCGCAGCCTCTGAAGGGCACCTGCCCTTAGTTGAGTATTTGTTGACGTCTGGCGCGACTGTTTATGCCAGAGACAGATATGGATCTACCCCACTGATTAATGCGATCGAGTTCAGGTAACAATTCATGTACCGCTCTATATAAAGTTTATAAACCTTCTGTCATTTTGGGTTTCATGTGTTGTGGTCTTGTGTTGATCAGCAGTCATGTGTAAATGACAGCAGTTAAAATAACACATAGCAGCTGATTTCAAAGGATGTGACTAGCCTAAATGAAAAGATTTTTTTAAAATAATGTGGAATGAAAGCAAACAACCTGGTATGCATGCAGAATTTTAGCATAAGGTAATTATCACTGTCCTCCTGCCAAGACTTTGTCCATAATTTCAGGGCTCCACTCTTTATTCTGAAGCTTCCTTATAAAACAGAGCCAAACTGATCACTCCTTTTGACTGTCAGAAGTGAGAGTGCAGGACCATGGGCTGTCTGTTCTCTTTCTGCCCTTCCCTTTCTCATCAAGACCAGACTGTTTCAATTGGCACAAAATATACCGGTAGGTTGACATGTTTTAATCTTCCCCTTCCACCAGTGCTTTCCTGAGTCTCTTGCTGGATGACTGGTTTTTTGATTTTTCCCTTCCACCCACTCATAATTATATGGGATGGTTGCATGGCTCTGCCTGCTTTGTGGATTTCCTCTTCCTGCTGTTATGAATGTTAGCAGTTCTTGAGTGGTAGTCATGGACTTGCACTTTACTGGTCTCTTCCACGTTGTATAGTCCTAAGGAATGGCCATAGCCCAGCATATAAAAGTTATCAGTCATCAGAATTTAATTTTCTGAGATTTAGTTTGTATAGCCTGGGGATTCACAGAGCCATTGGTCTTCCAGCGTGTTAGAAGCTGCACACCGTAATCTCTCCTTGTCTTTGATCCCCTTTCAGCTCTTTATCTCATATTCAGTCTGTATTGTGGCAGGAGAAAAGCCTTTTTTTTTCTGTAAAGGAGCTTGAAGTGATTGAATTTTCATGGTCTTCGTGGATGAATGTCCCCAAATATTCCTACAGCTTTCTAATGTTGACAGGTTCACCTGGTCTGTCAAGCTGGAGTTACCTCCCTGGGAGGTCTGACAGTCCTGGATTACCATGGGCTGCAGGAATAACTTGAAGGCTTCTTCTGTCTCCAAGACCAGCTTGTAGAAAGCTCAGCAGGCTCTGTGACTGTGAGACTGGAGTGCGGCGTGGCTGCGCTGTGCTATTGCCATTCCTCCTGCATGGTCCCCAACGGCTTTGTGCCTGTTGCTTTACCTCATGAATATATAAGCTCCGCAGTCTTAAAGCAAAAACAAGCCCAACAGCAAATCAAACAAATAACCTCGGAGTTGAATAGAGGTGGCTCTGGTCCAATGTGAGAAAATGCTAAAGCATTAGATACTATTAGATGTTCCTGCAAATCAGGCACCTACTTTTTTTACCGCACCCATCTACCGCCTGAGGAATTTCACATGAGCTTGTTGTTTGGATTCCTTAGAATTGCCACTCCTATATTAGACTCCTACTATGACTCTAAAGCTCTTTAAAACTGCACACCCATTTTGATGCAGGGAATTGTAAAAGGAAACTGCACCATAACCATTTTCAGTTTCTCTTTTTGTTTCTGCTGTTGGAATGAGAGGAAGAGTTGACTTAGAACTAATCTCATAAATGTGTATTTATGATCTGCTGTGTACTCACACTGCATTTCAGACTGGTAAGCATATAAAGGAGAATGCTAAAGAGCAGACAGCTGTATATGTGTGTAATTAGATACCCACTAAAAAGATTTCTGCTACAGAAGTATTTAAATTCTATTTATTAAACACTTGCAAGCTGAAAGTGAAGAGATTATCCTGATAGAACGTGGCAGAGAGGGAAGGGGTGGGGGGGGGAAACTGATGATAATGAGTAGCCAATGCTTTAAACTGTTTAATATTGTAACTTTCTCAATTTTAATGAACATTGCATCAGCTTAATCCCATTTTCTGAGAATTAATATTTGTTTAATTGGCATTTAACTGCAATACAGTATCCACTCATCTTAAAAATAGCTTTCTTCCAGTCTTTTATGTTGCATTTCTCAGTGGCTTGCCTTTTAACCAGCACGCAAATCTGTATAATGATGACTGATTTCTCCCTTCCATTAAATAATTTGTAAAGCTGATCAGGAATTGTCACCTCTTAAAAGCTTCTTAACACAGCACTGTCAGCTGATAGACCAGTAACTTGATTTATGTCAATGATAGTCTCTTAAATTTTTTTACTTTGACTCTTTCTTTGTTTTTTTTCTAAACAAGAAATAAACTACTGCGTTTCCGCTTTTTCATTTGTAACTCTGCAATTTGCTTGTAGTCTCACTCACTTTATGCATGGAGCTAAACAGATCACTGTTAATTTAGGCCAGTTGCTTGACATATCAAAATAAGTAGCATTCCTTTAATTTCTTACAGCACCCTCAAGGGATAATTAATTTTCAAAACAATAGAATAATATTTTTTTAATAACAGAAACTCTCTAAGCAGGAAAATGTCTTGAATAAAAATTGTGTATATTTTAAGTAGTAAAAGCGTTTCCATTTACTTGTAGAGCAGTGGTAAAAGGTTGAAAATGGGGAGTTGCTCATACAGTGCTGTGAGAACATCAGATTAGAGGTAGTAAAATTACCTCCCACGTAAATATGAATTTAAATACTTGATATTTTGCAAGGTTACATTTACATTACTTCAGGAAATCTAAGGCAGAGAGAAAATCTAACCACCACTGACTCGAAGAAGCATACTGAAGCCTGTCCTTACAGTGTTTGAGCGCAAAATTCCCACTGATACCATGCAGAAAACTGAACAAGTGAAACTAAGCTGATCTTGCCATAACCATTCTGGTTGCTAGGGGAGCAAGCATGAAAAAGAATGAAGCCAGTCAAGTTTGGATATACATTACACCTGCATTTCTTTAAAGAGAGTTGGTGGAAGGTGTGCACCCTAAGGCCCCAATCCTGCAAACTCTTACATGTGTGTTAATTTCACATGTATGATTCATCCCTTTTGAAGTTGATTCACTTTTAATAAGTGTCTGCCAGGTGAGGGCCTGGGATGATAGGTACTCTACAGAACCTGGATTGCTCTGAATCCAGAGCCCTCATGAACTGGTGAGAGTGTGGATGTCTCTATCTCTGAACTCAAACTTCACTCATAGTGCTGAATATTGAAGACTGCACCAAATCAGATATTCTGCTATTAATATATTAAAATATTATTATACACTTGAGTTTTAATGTCCAGTATTATCAACAGTGGAACCTAGCAGGTAGGAGACACTAGAAACACCTTTTGTCTATTTGTTTTTCCCTTCAGAGAGGGATGAATAACTGATGCTATTAAAAAGCTACCTCAAGTAACATATGCAGAATAACATTGTTTCTACAACCTGTGTCTGACCAAAAGCCAGGGTTTGGTGTCAGAACACAGCAGGAAAAGGGAGGGTCAGGAATAGTGCACAGGTGATAATGCTTATCAGGTGGGGCTAGACTGGGCACGGAGCTGTGTAAGCCAGGGCTGACATGGGGATGTTGCCATCCCTCTGCACCTTGAGCTTTGACTGTCCAGCAGTCAAAGTCCTCTGCTCTTGGTTTTGTGCTGTCACCTTAGAACAGGAATTGCATTTGAACCGTTCCCAAGAACTTCGTAGCTCATGACATCACCTGAACTTCAGATCAGCTCAACTGTGACCCTTGTGAGGCTTTTGTAAAGGCACAGGAGAGCAGCACTTAAAGAAACAATTTCTAAAGACAAATACCTCTCATGTGCCTAAGACATAACAGTATCAGAAAATTCACAGCCAGCCTCTTGAGATATGAATAATGCCCTTGTGGTAGGTACAAGACAGCAGAAGTGGTGCTCTGGAGAGGGCTTCAGTGTGTTCAGAATGTAGATAGCGTTTGGGTGCAAGTAGGAACAAGCTGCAGTGCGACTTGGCTCCTGCATAGTTTCCATGTGGAGTGGTGGGAATGTCAGAGGTGGTCTGTTTGCTTTCTTGGACGATCTGCACTTCACAGCCACAGTACTAAATCTGACATTTTTAAACTTTGCATTGCTATTTGTCCCTACTCTTCCTCTCCCTTGCCCTGTCTCTAACAATCAGTAGTGCACAGCACTTCTTCCCACTTCACCAAGAAATGTGACTTTGGATGACTCATCAGGACACTGTACTTCTGTTTAGAAATGCTTTATTGTAAGCATTTATTGTAAACACTATCAGTTACAATGCTTAAAAATTTAATTTATTTCAAGCCACTTTTTTTTTTCTTGTTTAAATTTGCTGTATTAAATGAGCAGGGTAAATGATCCCAAATCTTTTTGTACCGAAGATTTACAGAGTCCCACTCAGAGCAGTAATGGCTGTGTGGTGTGAGTGGGATGTGAAGGGCTTTCTGGAGAGATTCTTCCTACCAGTAAGGAGTAAATAGTTACAACAGGAAGAGAAACCTTGGCTTTTTGCTGGTACCCAGAGACACAGACTTCATAGGGGGAGCACACTGAGGGAAGATACCACATAACATTGCATGCTTTGCAGGCTTTTATCTTTTAGTGCTGTCCCATAGCAAAGCTTTTATTTTAAAAAGTGTTCATTTCATGTTTAGATTTCCTGGATAAGGTGGGAAACAAGGAATACACCAGGCCAGTCCTTGGAGAGTAAACAGACACTCCCCATGATCTGTTCAGCACCCAATGAGAGCCTGAGTGAACAGACATGTTCTA
Organism: Eopsaltria australis; assembly: GCA_034509425.1. Lineage (NCBI taxonomy): Eukaryota > Metazoa > Chordata > Aves > Passeriformes > Petroicidae > Eopsaltria > Eopsaltria australis. The sequence goes on along the minus strand of JAVTVJ010000012.1, from coordinate 3,152,438 downwards.
CTTTAATCTATTTCAGGTCAAATTTCATTTCAGCTAATTACTGTTTGGCTTAAGACTAAGAACTGAAAACTTCATACATGTAGAATTCATGCTTCACCATGGATTGAAAAGTAGGAGACCATGCCATTATTTGCTGGCTCAAGGAGATGCTTGGGGATGATGAGCCATGTTGTAAGGGACCCACCTGAGAAAATATTTTAGATAAGTGAACAAACTTGAGGCATGTGCTGTTCCAGCAATGCTTTGCTATGAAGCAAAGGAAGATTTTTTTTTTTTTTTTTTTTTTTTTTTTGGGTTGTCGATTGAAACAAAGTACAATTTAAAACAAAATCTCTCTCCTAGGGTCAATAACCTGTGTTTGGAAAAGCAAGATGATTCCTATAGCTCATGTACAGTTCTTTGGTTAGTTTAGAAACTAAAGATCTTATATGAAACATATAAGCTTACATAGGCTTTATATGGATAACTGTAAAGTAACTTCTGAATGAAGATGGAGTTTCCTAAAAAGAGGCAGAGGGGTTAAATAAGTGTTTAGTCCAATTCAAAAATGGAAAGGCCCATGGCTACCACCAAGTGATTAAGCAGAAAGTGTTTGTGAGCTTTTTTAAAAATTTTTAATTACTACAGATAATCTTTTAGGTAATTGGTTGGAAAAGCTCATCTATTTCCTATTAAATGATAAGCCAATCTCCTTATTTTGAAGTGTTACAGTATAGCAACTTACTTAAAATAGGAGCTATGAAACTATTCCAGATCTACTGAATTGTTATGCTCCTTCTGGAGAAAAACCTGTGTTTTGCCTTGTAACCTAGATCAGTTGTTTAGCAGAGGAGCACCCTGTCGCCTCCTTTTCAAACCTTGTTCTAAACCTTCCACTAGGTTAGTTATAAAAAATGTATTTTGCAGACTTTTTCCTTGTCATGTTATTTTCTACCCACAACATTACCTTTAGAGAGCAGCCTTTCCATAGAGTTTCTTAAGCATCTGACTAAGGTGTGGGTGTTGGCTGGTAGTGCTATTTGTCCCTTTATCTCAAAGGAAAGGACAAGGAAAACTTCCTAAAGTCTCCAGGTAGAAATCAATAATAAAGGTATTGGGAGAAGGAAGTTAGGGAAAAGATGTGCTTTTGACAGAGGTTCATAAGAATACTTATTATCATTTTGAAGCCCTAAAAATCTGATTAGCTTCTCCATTAACATAAAGATTAATTGCTTATCTGCAAGACACAATGTTTTATTTAAGACTGATATATAGGGGCATTGTATTCTTTAAAATACAGGAATGATGCTATGTAATAAATATTCTCCCTGTTTGCATGTATTTCAGTTACTAATATTTCTACTGTTAAATTAAACAAACACTAAGGTAAAGGCACTAAGAATTCTTGGAAGAGAAGGGTATGCACCCCTTTCCTTTTTAGAGCTGAACTTAACACTTCCTTGAGCTTCGTGTGTGAATGAGTTCTTGAGAGGGAGGGAAGCTCTGTTTACTGCATCTGTCACCTTGGAAAAGATTCATTGGTTCTGTGATTGTGGAAAATAGAATGTAAGAACTTTCACTGACTGTTTGTGTATATGACAGTGTTGGATTCAGGGGGGAAAAAAGCCCCTCCAGCTCAAGTCGCTTTCTCATTTTTTTCTATTCCTCTCATAAAGGCACATACCAGTGATTAACTTGTTACGAGAAACAGGAGCACACCTTTCAAGCCAGGACTTGGAGGATGTTGGAACAATACTCTGCAGGTAAATGTGATATACAAGGTGGCCCTAAAATGGGTGTGGATGGGATGGTTCTTCAGAGGAGATTCAAAAATGGAGCACTTTCAATAAACAGTTGGGTCCCTGGCACATGAGGGGGCTCCTTCTGTGGTAGATGAAAAATAAGGCAACAAGTGAAGTGATGAAATTAAGAATCAACTCTGTTTCAAAGCACCAATAACTCCAGAGAGTTCCAAAGGAGAGAGGATTGTGGGGATAAGTGAGCTGGAAGCAAATAAATACCCCATTTTTTCCCAAAGCCTTTTATTGAGGAGTGGTGAAAAGAAGCTGCTCAAGGTGTGATTTTGTAACATCTCTCTTTAAAAATAAAGGTGCACAAAATGCATAATTTTTATTGTCCTAAAGTCCACTTTTCACTTATACCTTGTACTGTAACTAGTATATAGTATTGTTCTTAAAAATAAGTAAATCAAATAGACAGATAGGTTTAATCCCCAAACTTGTGAACTGCTGCTCATCACCACTATATTTAATTTTAAGAGGGTAAAATTCAAGGTCAAGGTAAAGCTTATGTGTGTCCCGTCTAGAGACTGGACTCTGTCCTTTGAGTAATTCTGGAATTAAGGAACACTAGCTGGAGTGTTTCCATTGTCATAACATGCTCAGAGGAGATTGGGTAATAAGACTTCTACCATGGAGTCAAAATATGCACTTCCCAGGGCACTGCAAGGACAGAACTGAAGCCTTGGTTTGTGCAGTTTTCCTCTGCCAAAAGGTTTAGGGAATGACATTCCTCTGCAAATAAACTGACCCCTTGCTTAGTCCTGGTGGCACATACAGAAACAGTTTGGCTGGCTGACCTGGCTGCAATATGTCCAAAACCAAAACAAACCCAAGAGGAAAAGGGTTCTTCAAAGTGGGGTCTCATGCAGTTTGTTACAGCCTTTTAGGGATCATTGTGCACGTGGATCTGTATAGCCTGTACAGGAGCAGAGCCAGGCAGTGGCCAGGCTTTGAGGCAGGGCTGAAGGGGCTGTTCCTACTCTGCTCCTGCAGAGCTGAAGCACTTCCTTTGCTCTGCTGTCTTAGAGGGCCTGGCATACTCATTTCTAACAAAGTGGACTTTTTCCACAGAGCATTACTCAGCTGCCTAAGTTATTAAATCTGAGGTGCTGGTGTTTGTCCTCTTGCCAGACGGTCTCTAACACTTCTACAGTGTCCTCAGATGACCTTACTGATACACTCATTTTTCCAGCATTCTCTGGCACACATCTCTATCCTCTCTCTTGTTTTAAGCCCCCTCTTTGCAGGCACTGGCACCTTCATGACAGTCAACATGGCCACATGGTAAAGCTGCTTACAGAACCAGCTGTTTATAACATCTCCCCTCTGTCTAACTTGAACTGTTTTCCTACATTTCTTCTATCTTGTAATGTGCCTTAAGCTGCAATTTCTACCAGTCCAACTTTGTCACGTAGGGAATATGTCAAGTTCTTGGGGTTTAGAAGGATAAAGCTGCTTGCTTTCTGATAAGCTCTGTGTTTCTGCATTTAGCTAACTTCAATTTTCCCCCATGCAGTTCTCTCTGAATCAAACTATAAGCATGTTTTCCCTCTTTGCTACCTACCAATCCTCAAAAAAATCTGTTATGAAAGACCACGAATAGTGACTTTTGTGTTCTAATAGTCTCCTCAGCCTCCTTCTGTTTAGACTCATGATTTTAGAATAGAATAGAATAGTTCAGTTGGAAGATTATGGAGATAAATATAAATGTGTTCCTTTGGCATTGGTGATGTTTGAGAGAGAGAAAGGAGTACCAGCCAGAACTGAGGGTTGGCCAGTATCAGTGGGAACTCTTGTGTAGGAAGTGGAGATGCACATAGTTATTAAATCTTTCATGGTTTCATTTGCTGGTGTCTTTTTTTAAAGTGAGAGGTGTTAGTCTGGTTTTAGAATCACTTTGTTGATGTTTGGTATCTGGTTCATGGCTTTGTTTCAAAGTGAGATCTCAGTGTTAGTAATTTGTTAAAAATGTCAGAATGTCTTCTCATATTGCAGTAGTATTGTCATCTGTCTGAAAAACCAAACCATGATGAGATAAATTGGGATGCTCAGACTCATTCTGAAAGCTTCTGGACTTCTGGAGTTGGTAAACAGTTGATTTTTGTTTGTTTTTTAAAGGAAAAAAGGTTGTATAGAATTGAGGTACTTCAAGTCTGTACTTCACAAAATTAAACAAGGGCATAAAGCCAAACCAGCTTTCTCATATTCTTGGATTTCATAAAATTATTGATATGGTGTTATATATACAAGAATGCAGCCTTTCAAAATCACCACCTTTCAGAATAAGATGCCTCTTCAATTGAACATAAACGGGGTAATGCTGGGGAAGGAGGGATATCTATGCCTCTGCAGGAATTAGGACCAAGCTTCTACTGCCTGCTGTCTTTCAAGGAAGTCTGTCTGTCTCAGCTGAGTGAGATGAGATACAAGCTAAGAACAGCACTCCCAAATGTGCACAAACAGGACAGCACAAACCATGCCTTGTGCTGGATTTTTAACTTATTTTTGGAGGATTTTCATCTTAAAAAATATAAAAAGAAGAAAAAAATTTTCTCTTTGCCAGGGTGATGAAACACCTGAAAAAAAAGAAAGTATTTCCTGATTATTTTATATAGCTACTGAAAAAGGAGAATTGATGATAAAGTACAGCTTTGTGTCCCTGGAAAAGATTAAATCCAAATACATGAAGAGGCAGGAGGGAACCCCAAGGTTTTATTTCACTGTACATTTTACTTCCCAAATGTACAGCTGCGTTAGCCCTTGTCTTTATAAACCCTCTGAGACCTGAGAAGCTTTGTTCCTGGTCTCCTGGCAGTAACAGAGCACCCCTTAAATTGCAGCTTGGTGTTGGTGTGATGGGAGGCACAGAGAGCACTGTCACTATTCTTGATATCTTAGAGCACTGTCACTATTCTTGATATCTTAGCTCTGTAATCATCATGGCTACGTTAGCCCTGCTGAAACTGTGAACTGGATACGTAATATTTTTTTCTGAATGCAAGAGTACTGATAGGCAGGATGTCTGGGATTATCTGCTGTCAGAGGTATGTCAGAGTTTAGTAAACTGTGTTAGATAGTTCTTTATCAACAAAGCAGGTTTTAAACATTCCAGTAAGTGTATATTGAAGATATCTTTATTCCATTTCATTATATAAAACTGATGGACTCGCTGCATAGAGGTTGCACTTGTAGTTGGAATTGCTGGCATAAATATCTTTGAGGCAAATACAGAGCCAGGGTCTCTATAGTGTAAATTGAGAAGCCCTCTGTATGTATTTTAGCATATATAGTACACTTACTGTGTGTAAAGGAAATACACGTGTATACAGCTTCACTATGGAAATCTGGAATTGGGGAAAATGTTTTGTGGTACTCCTGATAATAATAAATCTAGTAAATAGTAGGTGTCTTCTATTTAGAGTGGTATCTAAATTTTCTCACCTTTTGTTCTCTGGTCACAGTCCACAGAGAATAAAGTTCTCACTTGATCAGTAAATGGTTGCTGCAAAATTGAAGATACTTCTGTGTATTTGGATTGCTCTAATGTCACAGAAGGAGACCACTTCACAGCTTTGACCTCTGCAGCGAGGGTTAAATTGCTCTTTCTGATTAGGTGCTGTTAGGCAGTTAATTTTCAAGTAAGTGCAGCAGTCCTTGTTTGTTGCTTACAGAGAAGTAGCTGAGGTGCCCTGGGTATGTAGGTGGGTAATATTTCTGAAAGTCTTTGACCAAAGTGGTTTCCGCTTTGCACGTGGCTGAATGATGCGATTCTGTTTGACAAATACAATGTGCCCTCCTGTCCAGTGCTGGTGATGCTCGTAACTCTCTAGGTAGGCTTTTTGTTTGTTCCTTAGCCTGTGACCTTACAGTGTTAACAGCAAGAGACTAGCCTTTGGAAATAAAGGTAATTCATGTGTTCCAGAAGTGGCTGCTAAGCGATTTCTTTGCTTTACTAATGCTTACACTTTTTCTTTACTAATGCTCACTTCTTTCCTGCAGTTTCCTTACCAACCTCCCGCCGAGCTTCCTGTTGGACCTCCCTTGCCTTCCTCTGTTTCCTTATTACTTCTGAGGGGCCTTTTCTTTTGTGATGGCAGTTTTCATTAATGATTTATTGATCCTTTCCTTCATGATGCCAGACTAAAGCACTGTTAAACCTCTTAGTACTCCACTACCACTTCCCTGTCCCCCAGAGGCCTCAGCTGTAGGTCACCTGGGGGTTCCATGGAGGAATAGAGACAGAGACCATTTGCTTTCCCTTTTTGTGCCCAGCCTCTGGGACTGCTGCAATTAGAGGTTTCCACTCCCCTGAAAACATATTTTCAGGTACTTAAGTGATTTAATCAACAGCAGAAGTGATTTCAACCTAGCAGAGAAGTGAATGCTGCAGCCGTGCTTTCACAGTTTCTTCCATGACTGCCCCTTGCATCTTGAGGCTTCTCCACTCTTCACCAGGTCTGCCTGGCTTGGTCATCACACCCAGGAGCTCATCACTATCTCCATCCCTGCTGCCAGCACAGTGCCCACAGTTACCCACAGCAAGTTCTGGTTAAGGCAGCAAACTCTGAACTTAATGTTGGGGAGGGTTCCCCCTCTCTTAATGAGATTCAACCTCACTTGATGATTATCAGCAGGGTTCTGCTGAAACAATCTGCAAGCTCATGGCAAGCTCAGGTCTGAAGCCTCCCAGATGCTGGTATCCTGAGAAGACTGAAGGTCATCCTCCCAACCTTCCCATCAGTTCAGCCTGTCCTTGGGCTTGGTACAGACCAGCATGATTTTGCATATGTACAGGCTCTTAGCCCTTTCACCAAACTAGGAGTTAAAAATAAACCTTAAGTATTGTGGATGGGACTACCAGCAGATGTGCAAAGAAATAATCCAGTGTGCATTCCTCTGAAAACTTTTACTCACTTATTTGTATAGGATTCATTCTGATCCTTTCTACTGCTCGTTATATGTAGCAGGCAGAAGTCATCTTTGAAAAGCTTTTTTCTTGTTTTTTGTTTGCTGCCCATTTAAATCCTACAAATTGCTTTGTAAAACTGTCCAAATAATATCACATAAATGTACTTAATGTCATAATTACTGATAGCAAACACGGTTATGCAAATGTGTGAGGGGGGTTTCTTAGTGGTTTTAAGTAAGTCTGTGGATTGCTGGCACATCTGCTTGTGCTCTCACTCAGCTGCATCTTGATTTAGCCACTGCCCTCCCCCCAACTCATTTCATGAGATAAATATTGTGTTGTGAAATATGAAACTGTGTGACTTTTTTTTCCCCTTTGGTCATAGTCACACCCACTATGTGAAACTAGCCTGTTGTAAGTACTTATAGCACAGCCCTATTAATTTAAGGAACTGATTCATCAAGCTGTGTTGCTTGCTCAGCTATTCAAAGCTGTTGTAATAGTGTTCCTTACCTCTCTACCCTGACAGCCATGTTGAGCCTGGTTCAGCCTTTGCCTGCTGAGATCATTGACAGAACCCAGGAGCTCACTGAAATTAACTGGAAGATTTAGAACCAATACTAATTATTCTTTTTTCAGCCTTGCAGCCAAAGGCGATATTGATGGGCTGTATGCCTGGTACCTGGCTGGTGCAAACCTGAAGCAAACTGGTTATGATGGCAGGAATCCCCTACAAGTAGTAAGTGTCCATACAGCTGTGCTCCCTTGGTGTGCTAAGTAATAACATGTGCTCTTGGATCACATTAATTTGGGAAAAATATACATTGGACTATAAACTGGATTAGAATTTGTTACAAACTCAAATCTGGTGCTGTTGTGAAGTAATAAATAGTTGGAGCGATAATTTTCCCATCCATGTCAGAGGAATTAAAATTTAAATTGGATTTTAATTATTTTGTGGTAACATAGTCTTAATTCCCACAAGTGAATATTTGCATGTCCTGGTGCACAGGATGGCAGGATTTATTCATGTTTCTACTTACAGGCAGAGGCTACAGGACAGAAGGAGGTTCTTGACTTCCTTAGACAAAAGCAGTAAGAAAGGTAAGATTTTGTTCTCAAGTGCTGGAGTTCTGAAATATATGATCAACACAAGTATGAAGAGGGATCTTGTATTTAAGCCCTAGTTCACCCTGGGATATCTGGGTTCATCTGCTGTCCCTGTCTTCATTTCTGATTTGACTCTGAGTATTTCAATCCTTCTTTGTAGAGTCAATGTTTGTTACTCTTTCTGCCTGAACCTGGAAGTGCTTTTTTATGCGTTCCACAGTGTAGTTCTGAACTTGGTTGGGAATGTAAAAGCTACCCAAATAAAACCAGTGAGGACAACAATGTGATGTTCCAGCAGCCTGTTGCAATAAATGGCTCCTCTGTCTTGCTGCACTGGAGAGGAAATGCCTTTTATCAGGCACATTGGCCAGGCCTGGCTCTCAGGGTGCTGTGCCCCAGCACAGGAGCATTCCCTCCCCAGGACAGCTGCATGGCCACCACAGCCATTCAGGAGGGGCCACTGTGCCACCTGCAGCATTTCCACCTGGCCTCTCCTGGCTTTCAATAGACCACCCTACACCAGACCATCTCCTGGTGTAACATCGTCAGCCACCATGGGAAACGTGCACCAGATTCATCACAGACCGGAGCTGGTTATGCTCCACACGTGGACTGCAGAGAGCTCCCTCACAGAGAGCTCTGCCCAGGGGCTGCTCCCGCTCTGGGCACAGGACAGGGCAGTGCCACAGCCCCCCTCTTCCTCAAGCCACAGAGGCAGCTGCCTGGTTGTGCCTGACACGAGTCCCCTCTGTGCTGCCATCATCCAAGGTGTGTTTCCCAGGCCCTGTGTGTATGCACCTCGTATTCAGATCTGACAAGACTCTCTATAGGGAACTTGTTGGGGCATTTGACCTTCTCCAGTGCTGTGCTGTAACTGGAACCATTTAAAAAACTTGCCTTTCATTTCTCAGAGCTCCTTTCTGATGCAATACGTTGTTGATTTAGATTTCTCCAATATATTGGCAAGTCTAATCCCAATTTAAATACTGGGAGGAGATGACCGCCTTTATTCATTAAAATTAGCACAAAATGTGGTAAAAGGTTTTGCTGCATCGATGGTTATCTGGCCACTTATGTGTCCCATTTGAGAGACGTTAGTGGGGACTGAAACTGGAATTTTTTGTTCACTCTCTACTGGTTTAAATGAATGAAAGACACAAGCACGCAGATTTTTTTGCTTTCCTTTAAAGTTTTGGGGTTTTCTTTGTTTTTACCTGATATAGACGGATTAGATACAATCACAGTCTTGAGCATTTAAATGGAAGTTTTCCAGCAGTCAGGATGGCAATGCTAAAATACCTTTAGAATATGAGTTATGCTGCAAAGGGATTGCCATTTTAATTGAAATAGGTCTGCAAAAATCACTTTTCTTTTGTAAGTGGGGAGTGAATGTGTTAAAACCTCAACTCTTCCATGGATCACCTCATAATTCCTTTGGATTGAGCCACCAGTAGTGTAGGCGGTCTGAAGGAAGTCTTCAGCACTGCGTGAGAACTGGCTTGGCAGGCTACAGGGTAATCTGTTCTCAGGGAGGCTTTGGATACTGTCTAGTTCTAAAACCCATTTTCTCTTTCTCCAGGGGCTGTAGAAGATGGTCACTCCTCATCAGGAATACCAGCTTGAAACAGTCATGGTGTTAAGCTGTTATAGGAGGAAAAGAGGAAAGGAACAATGGTAGTGCTGCTTGGGGCATACAGGAAAGCTACAGCTTAGAAGGACTTTGTTTAGGATAACACTGATTGTCTAAAAATCATCTGCTGCCTTCATTTTTCAATCACTTTTCTGCAAAGAAATTACTTTAAACAAGTGAGGCTGGAATGCATGGCTGTTCCTGTTTCAAGTTCTGATTTTAAAGAGGCCTTTTGAATGTTCTCACGTTAAACCACTGAGGACAGTATTGCAGGCATAGCAAATGGAAATGCTGTGGTGAATTCATACCAAGGAAAAACAGTGGATTGTGCATTTCTGGGTTTCAGCTAATAAAATCTCTGAGGAACAATGTTGATTTCACTTTGTCAGTTTTTTTGCAATGACTTTTATCACTCCAGCTGCAATTATGGCAATTGTGAGTGTCAGTGCAAACAATTGAATCAGTCATGGGCATCTGCCTGCAGTTGTGTACTAATCTTCACCAATGTGTCACTATAAACCCTCACTTGAAATGAGTAGGAGGCAGATGCCATAAAGCATGTTTGTGGGACTGTCTGAGTGAATTGATTGTTTTGTTTCTAATAGCATCTTTCCCACATCCTGACCGGAATATAATCAAGATTGCTACATGCTGGACACATAATACTTTGGACTGTAAATGGGATCTCAGTATTAACAGATCCCAAGTTTAAAGTCCCAACACTTTCAGACTAAATAAAGAAGGTGATATGTGTGTTTACAGCTGTGTCTGCCCTAGAATATGCAAACGTAGGGAATAATTCAGGCAAATGCATATATTGGAGATGGCAACTTTTCATTTCACCTACAGCTTCTGCAGTAATCTGTGTGGATTTTCTATCTGCTGCATCTGAAGGGAATCTTTGAAGTGCAGATAGTTTTTTCTTTTTCCTCTTTATACTACTCAACCTTCCCACAACTATTCTTATCATGGAGAAAAACTGCAAGGACTTCTTGCTGAGCCTGCTAGTGTTAAAAGATTCCCAAGGTATACTGCATGTCAGATCACACTAAAAGAAGGGAACTGTGCATGCAGTCTGAAAAAATGCTGTATACACTCCAGTTAAAAACAAAACCATAAAAATACCTGATTAATGTGAAGAGTAGTGCACGTCTTCACTATGGTCACAAAAATCTCAACTATGCTGTCATTATTAAATAACTGATATTACATAGCAATGAACATGCTTTAGATTGAATAAAATGAATACAGCATTAAGTAAATGAGATCTAACATCAAAAATCAGGCATCAAATTTGTCATCTTTTTTGGTGTCTTATCTGTAAATACATAAAGTTGATGATGTATGTAGCAAAGTAACGTTTGTGAAAATTTTTACAATCGGGAATAAAATCATGCACAGACTCTTCTTCCTATAGTGTCCAGAACTATTATCTTACCTCATCAATAGTCTAAGTGTCGATGCACTGAACCAGGCAATCCCCTGATAAACTTCTGTACAACTGACTTTCTTGGCATTGGAATATTTTCTGTTTTTTAATTATTCTCAGATGCCATCATTTGTTCACAACAGCATCCATTCTTTATTTCTGTACCAAAATGCCTGACTGCAGCATAGATAGAAGCATTAGTATTTTCCTCATAATTTTCAATAAAGGCTCATCTGATCTACAGAAAACTTTCTAAACAATAACTTCTTATCTTTCTAAAATATCCATCTATAGTACAAAAAATACTTTTTCTTTTGAACAAAAAATTATATTCTGGTGTGAACTGCTGGAGTAATAGGTCTCAACAGTAAAACTGAAGGAGATGGAAGAAAACAGCCAACCATTTTGGTCCTGCATATGAGCCAGGTAAAGACACCAAGAACAACATTTTGAGATGTGATCCAGTAATAAGACTTCCAGTTAGAAGCTCATAAAGCTAAAATGAAATGGTTTGGATCATGTTTACAGTAAGAATAAAACAGTATTAGCTTCTTTCTGATAAACCTTCACAGAAATGTATATTCTATTAATATGTCATCTTGCCTAAGCATGTTCCTGCAACTTTCTAGAAAATTAGTGTTTTGCCTTATAAATAATCCAGTGTGTTTAAATAGCAGAGATATGAATGCAAATTTAATGTTTATCTGAGGAAGAACTGGATCTCTTTTATATATGTCAGAATTGCATTCAGGAACTGTTAACAAGACTGCAAGTGTTAAGAGAAACTTTGTATAGTGTGCTGTGGCAAGGATCACTCAACCAAGGCCAGAAACTTCAGCTCTTGAGTCAGTGTTGGAGATGAACTTCAGTAACACTTGGGAGATCCTGTGTTGTCTTGTTCGTCTACTACACCCTTTGCTTCATGCTGGTGATTTAATAATCATAATTATACTCTCTGTGATAACTCCCAGTCTTATGATGAATCTATTTGTGTGTAGTAACCCTTAAGTTTTGCATAGTTATTGCTCAAAAGTAAAATCTAAATATTAGTAAGGAATAAAATTGTTCCTATTTGTTTCTAGCCATTTTTTTCAGTTACTGTAAGCAGCAGTGTCTTTCATTAGTTAAAGTATGCTAGACATCCCAGAGGCAGCTTAATTTTTTAAACATCCTTATTTTTCTGCCTCAGATCATTCCTGAAAAGATCCAATACACTCTTCTTTTTATCCAGCTCAGTAAAGGGTTGTAGATTAAGCAGCCATACAGGGCCATGGGTACTGCAAACACACTCATTCCATTGCCAGGACTAACTGTGCGTCCATTTGATAACTCCTCTAACAGCTTTAGCTCCAGTGTTGTCCCATGATGTGCATGTACCCTTCCATAGCTACATCCAACTGCAGTTTGGGAGATCTAGCATGGGGAGGATCATCTGCAGATCTGTGCTTGGTATTTTATACACATAGAAATGGCATGGTGGAAGCTGGAAAAAGTTCCTTTTTGGTTGGACTTTGATCTGTTTTGTTTTTGAGCAGAAAAGCTTGTGATATTTTTTACTATCAGTTTTTAATTGGAACATAAAGTGGCATTTTAGTTTCTGCAAGGAAATGGCAGCGTCTCCCATTCTTTTCCAGCCTCAGGCTAATAATGCAAGTGGTCAGGCTGTAGTTTTCCTAGCCCTGCAGACTCACCACTAGGTCAAATGCCACAGTAGGAAAGTGCACAAGCTCCCAGTCTGCCCCTGTGTGTCAGGCTCCTACAGGTATGGACCATCCTGCTGTACACAATTTCAGCAGTGACTATAGAACAGCATAAAGGCATAATCAATAATGTGACACTTGTAACTGCTGCGGAAATGTTGGGCTTATTTCCAGTGTTGAATGTTTTAAGTTGCAGTGATGTTCTGGGAATGAATGCTGGTGCTGGAACCTCTGCTGCCTCTCCACAGAGGAGACGCTATGAATGCCTCCTCTAAAAGTCAAACATTACATCAATTCTACAGCTTTCTTCACTTGAAAGACAACACCCAGCTTCCACTTTGTTTCTTTTTCCTAATGATCCAGCTAATACTGCCAAGGGATAGGGACTACTTGGCCTATGTCAGCACTTCTCTTAATACTGCAGAAAGCAGAGATTTGCACAACTAACATGTCCAAGTTCCTGTCTGATTTGAGCTACAGCTTTTCTTTCCTGAATGCAACCACTTTCTTTTCTACTGATGGCTGAAAATATTAAGTTTGTTTGGAGAATCTCTTATAAAGCTTTTGTCATGGAAGGGCACTCATAATTATTTGAAAAATCAGCATGTGCTTGCTCTCCTACTGAATGTCGACATGGTAAACTGTTGACATCTGACAAGGCTGGCTGACCCCTGGACAGACTGACTGCGTCTGATCAGTACTTGTGGAATTAAATAATGTTCAGCAAGGCTTCAGTATCTGCTCCTTCTACTTAAATAGCTAAATATCTCTAGTTTTGCATGTCTTAACTTCGAATTACTCTACTGTAGCATGTCTCAGTTGTCTCATACAGGGGTTTTGCTGTTCAGAAGTGAGTGATAATGAAATCTCTCATCTGGAACTAAACCGCTCCTTGAATCTGAGTTTCTTTATTTGCTGTCTTCTGAATAGTGTGATCAACTGGAATTCTTCCAAAAGGGCTGTGATCTAGTTGGAAGATTCCTCCATTTTTAAGGCTTGTTCAAGTAGTGAGATGAGTAGGGAGGGAAATTGTCCCTTGTGCACAGAAAACAAAGTGAGCCCAGTTCCACTTACACAAAGCACTAATGGACCCAAAGAATGACCAAATGCAGCTGTAGGGGTAATCTTCTTCTCCAGGTACCTATGCTCATCCCTCTATGGGACCTATTACAGCAGTTAAGAAACAAACTCCTTTTAGTTCCCAGCAACACAATTTGTTAGAGCACTGAGATAAACCTGAAGTAATTGCATGGTGGGTGAAAACAAGAAATTTATAAAGAACTGATCAAATGTGCACAGCATATATTATCAGAAGCACTGTTGATATGTTTGTGTCTCTTCCAAGTGGACTCTATCAGTATAATCATCTTCTAGACTAGTAAGACTAGTCTTTCCATGATTCTTTAATAATGTTTTATGACACAGTGGTGTTTGATTGCATGTTTCTAACAGCACTTTAATTCTAGTGACTCTTTTAGAAAAGTTACTAATGTAGAAAGCTTATAAGGTATGTAAAGTACTCTACTGAACCATACAAATGAATCTGTGGGACTCAAATGTTGCCATCTTAGATAGTCCATGAGTCAGAATAAAATCTGGTACTACCAGATTTATTATTTTGCAAAGTGTCTATCTGAAAATTACTTTAGAGACTTCATTATACATACATTTGTTTACCTGTGATGAGCTGAATGGGAAGAGGCAGAAGCCTGTGTCTCAAAAGTGTAGCTGAGACAAGAATCCTGAATCATGGCAGCAAAATGTCTACTGTGAACCACACTAAACAGCACTACTTAACATGGCTCCATTTGGGAAGAGCTGATTCAAATCCCAGGGTCAAAAGATTTGGTCCCTGATGTTCAAATCTGCCACTGATGTATCAGGAGGTTGTAACAAGTAGGGCCCACACTGCTCACAGGCTGGCAGGGCAGAGGCTGTGCCCCTTTCCCCTTCAGCCTGCCCTGCCAGGGCTCTCCTGTTGGGACACGCTCAGCCGGTGCATATCTTGCGCACTCCCACTGGCGTTTTGAGCTTCACACCAGCACCTCCCTCCCACTCCAGGATGCTGCACATCACAGGGAATCCATGGGAAGGTGCCAACCAACAACATCCTGCAGCTCTGCTCCGCAGCCTCCTCCGTAGGCAGGCACTGCCAGGCCTCGGCGTTGCGCGACCTGATGCGTGGCACGTTGCACAATGAGGCAGGAAAAGGCTGGGATATCATCCCTGTTTGCAGCAGCAGTAAATACCACAGCAATAAATAACCACTCTCTCAAGCCACAGTATTCCTTCACATCTCCACAGCTTCCACATGGGATCAGAATGGTGGCCAGGGGAGATACTGCCTGGCCAAAGCTGCCTGCTACGTATCCTCTGCAGCACTCCTGAGTACAGATAAGCCTCATTATCACATGTTTATGTGCATAATTAATGTGCTTCTCCTCTAGTGCCACTGTTGTAGATCCCATTAGGCTCTTGAGCTTGGTGTTTGACAGTTCCAAATCCTGGTTTTAAGGGCTTAAAAGTGAAATTAGATGAGACTCCATATAGTAAAAGGTGCTAAGAAAGGGGCAAGAGAATGACAATGGTGTTTGTTTACATCAGCTGATTATTTCTACATGAAATGATTAATTATTAGCATAGAAGGGAAATGACAATCCTGGCAATTCAGTAGAAAGGTCACATATAGCAAAGAAAAGAATTTCAGGGTGAGAAAAAA
Source organism: Eopsaltria australis (assembly GCA_034509425.1). NCBI lineage: Eukaryota > Metazoa > Chordata > Aves > Passeriformes > Petroicidae > Eopsaltria > Eopsaltria australis. The sequence goes on along the minus strand of JAVTVJ010000012.1, from coordinate 3,137,160 downwards.
GGAATCTTAATGGCAATCGTTTGCTGAGAGATACAAAGTTATCACAATTAGAACAGTCGTCAACTAATCCTGTCACATGCAAGAAGCTGCTGTGCTGGGGAAGATTCTCTGATGCTGATTGTCTGTGCATGAATAATTATACTTGCATCTTCTGGGTGATGTGGCTTCCTTCCTGGGTATGTCTTGCTGTGGATCTTTGTGACCAGGGCCCAGTAAAGTTGGGATTTCAATGCATCAAATTCTTTCTGTGGCACATCTGAATTTCTTATTCCCACTGAAGGGTCAGATTGGGATGACACGATTCCAGCACCCTTGAGGCATCCAGCAAAGATCTCTGTTGAATCCTGTAGAGTTCCAGGGCCTCAAGGCAAAGACAACTGGCCTGTTGTCTCTACTGTCTGACAAGAGTGTGATGTGAAATAAGTCAGTTTATTTACTTGGACCACTTTGACCAAGATCTCTGCCCACAACTATGTCACCATTCACCACTGTTGTTTGGAAAGTTCTATATTCCAAGGACATAAAACCAGAAATATGAGATGTTGCTAAAAATTACCATGCTACGTCAGTGCAAAGTCACACTCTGACTCTGTATGTTCAATAGCTTGAACCAGCAAAAGCTTAGGAAATCTTGATAGATGGTCAAATAATTAGTAATTACTTCCTTTCACATAGTTTTATGGGTCAGGACACGTAATCCTGCCAACTCTGAAAAAATAGCTGGTTGGTGAACATGAAAAATCAAGTTGCTACAAGGTATGTGATGGCTATCACAATTAAGCATTGCAATCAATTATAAAGTTATTGAAGCAGATTTAATGCACAGCAGCTAATCTTTAATATTAATTGCTTGGCTGAAATGTTCACAAAAAGTGAGTGATTTCAAGTGTTAGCTTCCAGGGTTTAGCCTGAAACTTCATGGTAGAGTAAAAGGTGGCTGGCATTTAATGAAGTCAGCTCTTCTTATGATCTATCGAGTCGGGCATCTGGGGAAGTGAGGCATTCAAAACTCGTCATGTCAGAATTAAGTTCACTGGCTATTTAATTTGTATTTTTATTTCCAATAAAAAAAAAAAAAAAAAAAAAGAGAGAGAAAGGAGATTTGATTGTGAGGAGATACAAAAGTAACCATGAGACCAAGCTTTCCTGAAATTTGAAAACCTACAGGGAGAGTTGATTGCAGAAGAGGACTCTGTGGACTCATTTCTCATGCACACATCTCTGTGTCCAGTTCTGGACTCTTCAGTACAAGATAGACAAGGAGCTACAGCAGAGGGTCCAGCAGAGGCCACATCAGAAGACTAGAGCATCTCTTTTATGAGGAGACTGAGGAAGCTGGACCTGTTGTCTTGGTTTGAGACATGTTTAATGGTTAAACTGAAAATTTGAAATAGAAACCAGAAAATTTGTAATCTGCTGCTTGCTATTGTGCTACTGAATACAGACAGAGCTTAACTTGAAAAATTCTCCCAAAAAGGGAAAAACTACATTAATTTGTATAATGTAATTTACACAGTTAGCTTCTGGAATGAACAAGATATTAAGTCAGAACAAAGAAAATGGTGAAAAGCAGTATTACACATTAAATTGGTATGTAACCTCTGTACTGCTCAGGGACATTGAACTACATGTTTAGATAAAGCATCTGAGATACAAATCCCTCTCTGCTAAACTGATAATTTTGGATTTAATAAAAATTTTGTACACACAATAGTGGCACTTCCAATAAAATGTGAATTCTTGGCTTCATAGGAAGCTGTTAGCCATGTTTTAATTTCTAGCACTTCTTTATTAATCTGCCTACTGAATGGCAAACCCACATTTCTAAAAGTTCTTGGTTGGAAAAACATCCCATCTCATCCATTTATCTATAAATCACTTGATGTTATTTAGGCAGTAATCTCAAAAGGCTTCCTATTTCTGAGGAAGCATTGGGCCATCTCTCAGGGTGTTTATTACTGCAAATCAAGTTATTATCAAGCTATTATTATGCTCACATGTGACACATAGTGGGCTGCTGTATTGACAAATGAGTTTAAACCAACTAAAGTAAACATGAAGTTGCCCCATCACTGTTTGCTATGAACATAAGGAATGCTGATTTCCCAGGGTGGGAGAAAATCCACTTGCAGAGATTTTTTTTTCTGTTTATCAGACCCAAGAATATTAGAAATACGTTACAGTACATGTCAGATTCAGGGCCTTTTCTTTAAGAAACTTCCAGCCTAATTTTAGGTGAGCATTAATAAGCAAGAGTAGGAAATCAGTAGGGAAATAATGAGGAATGTAAAAACGATAAGCAGGGGAATGGTAAGCTCCATGTCCATGCTTAGTGTGAGTGCTGGATTTAAGTCTATAATGGTCAGATAAAACAAAGAATAGTACTTTGAGTTGCCCTATGCCCTTTCATGGTGTTACCTGTGGAATAAAGAACTAGCAGAAAAGTACTGGGAGCTTTTGCCAAAGAAGCATGGGGATATTGATTGGTAATAATGATAGCACCTCCCAGTAATTTTTCATAACTTCATTTTTTCAACGTAGAACCTTCCTGAAGTATAATCCTCCTCTCATTACCAAGCATTCATGATCTTCCATATTCTGCCATGCAAACAGCACAGCCTTTTATGTCCTCCCACAAACTTACCCTTCATCTTCACTTCCTCCCAGACCAGCTCTTTGTCTCCTACAACCACCCCTGGCATTATGTCTCCCTTTGTGCTGCCCTCTTTGTTTGACACTATCAGGTGACTGGTATTTGCTCTCCCCATCCAAGAAAACTCTGCCTGCTGTACAGGGGCTCAAGCCATCGTGTTCCATGTTCCAAGTGCTGCTCCTCCAGGTTTCAGGAGTGCTGGTGCAGTCAGAGAGCTCTCAGCATCCAGTGTGGCAAGGCAATGCTGGGGGGTACCACAATCCTTTTCATTCGGGTCGTGCTGATATAAACAATACTTAGTTTAACCATAAACAGAAACAAAAGATTTATTACTATTACTTCTAATGCTCCTCAGTTTTTCCCCCTATATAACTTCAGTATTGATTCTATTATTTTAATGCTTCAATCACCTTTCATACTTTCACAGACGAAGAACAATACAATTACCTAGTGCTGTCTGTCCATTTCCACTGTTGGGCACCTCTCCTCTTCTACCTTTCAAAGCCTCCAGCCTGTTCTCTGAGACTCAGCCTAGTGAAGGGAGGAAGCAGGATGTTAACTTTCTTACTTCCATAATTGAAGGTATATGGGTGAGAAACAGAACCTACTAAATACTTATATAATTAAATGAAAGGTATGTTTACCCATTCACTGTAAAACCACTGACACTCATCAAAAAGAAGTCCAAAGCAGGACACATCCTGCCAAACCCCATACAGGTTCTGGTACCTCAGAGAACCCTGGCTGCCTCAGGCAGGTCCCCACTTAGTGCTCAGAGTCCTTTAGGGGCCACCTACCATGTGTGTCTGACCAGGACCAGAACAGCAATGGGATCCCTGGGGATTATATATCTCACCAATGTAGCAGCAGGTTCTGACTGGTTTGGCTGGCTGGAAAGGACTCTTGAACCCAGCTAGTATGGACAGTCAGGTTATTATTTAGCTGGGTGGTGTTGTGGAGCTGTGGGTGTGGGTGTGAGTCTGTGTTTGTCAGAGGCAGGCAAGAGTTACCAGTGTAGTCAGTGAAGGATTATATATAAAATACAGCCCATGCAGTCATGCTGCACATGCTGTACACATCACTGGCAGGAGTGGACGACCTGGAACACTGTGTCATAGCACAAATGCCTCTTCTTACAGGGTGTAAATAGCAGTCTTGCTTCCACAGATTTCCACGGATGCCGAGGACAGAGGTGTCCTTAGAATGAACTCACAAATAGTGCACCCTCCTCTATCCAAGGCAAGACATTATCCTTTTGGGAGAATGAGAAGGTCCAGAAACCCCCTATGGCTTGGGCTATCTGGAAGAAGGCACAAAATTAAGTTCTGGGTTTGAGTGTGAGAGGGCAGAGCAGAAGAACAGGAGCTGGCTTCACCGAAGCAGACTGAAACGCCTCCAGCCTAGATCCAGGGAGCTTCCTCAGCATGAGGTTTGCATAGGCTCCTAGAGCAACCTGTTCTGGTTCCAGCACTCCTACTTCAGGTGCAGCACCACGTTCACACGAGCCCTGCACACCCACGAGGGCTTCTCTCTGCTCTGCTGCTCTGGGATGCCTCCTGTATGGGCATTTCCTCTGGGACTGCTTGAGTCTCCTATATATTTTTAAAGGGCCAAAGATCATAGGATCTGGAACACCAAAATGCATAAACAGCATTCAGTTCTTTAAACATTCGAAACACTATATAAACATTAGTGAAGCCTCATAAGATGAGGTAGGTAAGCATTATCTCTCTCTCAAGGTGTGGTGAAGCGACGTGGCTGAGGCCGGAGGCTGAGTCACTGGCAGAGCAAGGTTTACCATCCACATCTTTTTGAAATGGTGTCTCCTGGGCTGGCTGGGGGAGCAGCGTGCGGTCAGGCAGCGCAGGCAGCCTGGCACCACCAACAACCAGAGTCCCCACTGCCACCATGGGGAAGCCGACTGTGGGGTTACCATAATCCCCAGCCTAAGGCACGAGGGCCTTTCAGCTCACCCCAACAACACAGCTCAGAAACCTCAGTGAATTAGATTTCATTGCTAGTCTGTCAAAGTTCAGGGTGGTCCTTCCTCCCTGTTGGCTGTCCAACACCTCTGAACATCAAGACCTTCTTCACATTTGTCAGTTCTGGCTTCTTAGTCCGTCCTCTCTGAAAGCAAGGTCAGGAACATTCAGGAGCAGAAAGCAGCCTCTGGAAAGGTGTGGTGTCCCCCAATGGTGGCTCCTCAGGGCACCCGAGGAAACAGCAGCAGTGCTGTGGGGACACTGGGGGAAGACACAGCAAACCCAGTCACTCACACACAGCAGGTGGTTTCTTATGTCATTTATAAAAAAAAAAAACCTGAAACGAAACTCAAGAGAGTCAATCTGGCAATGAACACTTCCAGACTAGAAACAGGTACCTGTGCTACCCCTCAGGAGGGCTGGGCAGCACATGGCAATATTGGCAGCTCACACAGAGATATCAGAGGACTTTTGTAGATTGCCTTCTGATCCCAGAGAACTGGCCGGTGAGGAAAGAGGAGAAAGGCGGCTCGGAACCCCCCGCATTCCGGCAGCAGAGCAGAGCTCAGGCCTGCCGGGAGCCGGCCGGGCGGGAAGCGGCCATGCTCGCCAGGCGCGACGCCACAAGCACGGATCGCGGGCCAGGCCGGGCGTTCACACTGCGGCGGTGAAATCCCCCGGAGAACGTGACGTGCCGGTTTAAGGCTTTTCTGTTTTGTTTTGTTGTTTTGTTTTTCAGGGCTGCCAGCCAGGCGAGGGGGGCCGGCAGGGTGCGAGGGCAGGCGGCCGGTCAGCGGCAGCGCCTGTCGGGAGGGCGCAGGGTGGAGTCTCTTACTCACCCCCCGGAGCCACCTCCAGCTTCGGCGAAACCTGTCGAGCAGTTTCCCCCGGTGGCAGGGCGGAGGGCAGGAGGGCGGCGGGAGGAGAGAGGGAGGGAGGAAACGCGCCGCCTCGGAACAGGTTTGTCCTTCTCTACCTGCTGACGTTCGGCCGCCCCAGATGATGGCTGGAAACAAAACCGCCCCGTCAGTGCGAAGGCAGCCTGGAAAAACTGGTCGTGTGAGGGGCGAGGGCAGCATTCCTGGCTGCCGCGCAGGGGACGGCTCATCACCGCGAGGTACCGCGCGGGTATAAAAGGGCCCCGCACGGCCAGGCGCGGCAGAGGGGCGGCCGCGGCACATGGGTGGTGGTGAGCGCCCGGCCCGGGCTGCTGCCGAGCTGCGGCCCCTCAGGAGAATGGCTGGTTTTGTTACGTTTTGTTCTTTTTAAAGTTTTTCTTTTTTTTTTTTTTGGTTGGTTGGTTGGTTGGTTTTTTGTTTTGTTTTTTTTTTTTTTCTTTCCACTTTGTAAAGAGAGCGTGTTGCCGTCAAGCTCTCCCAGCCCCAGCGCAAGGCCGGGGATGCTCGCGGGACGGTGGCCATCAGTAAGTGGCGGCGCTCAGCGAGGAGTGCGGGGCGGGCGTGCGGGGCCGGGCCGGACCGGGCCGGGCCGGGCCAGGCGCTGTCCCCGGGCGCTGTCGCCGCCCGCTCGCCCGTCAGTCCCGTGTGTTCTGTCTCGTCCCCAGGTCCGCCGCGGCGAAAGGAAGAGCCAAGCCCTGGGCAGGAGCGGGCGGGAAGCACGCCCCCGCCCCGCCGCGCTCCCCGCGGACCCTCAGCCTCCTTGGTGCAGTGGTTCTTAACAGTTCAACAGTTCTCTAGCATAATTGTGAAATGTTTAGGACCACTTGACCAGCGAGGCCCGGGCATCGGCCGGCAGCGGCGGAGATCTGCAGCACCCGGAGCCGGGCAGCCGCCGGGCCGGCCCGGGAGGAGGAGCCGGAGCCAGAGCCGGAGCCAGAGCTGGGGCCGGCGGGAGCGGCCCGGCCCGGCCCGGCCCCGCTGCACCTGGGACGGGCGGCGAGGCGAGCGAGGGCCGGGCCCGCGACAAGTGCTTTAAAAAAAGAAAAAAAAAGGTTATTGCGTGTCCTGTGGGAACCGAGGAGTTTAATAACTTAAAAGAAACAGGTAGGATAAATCCTGCTGCTGCAGCTGCTGTCAGCTGGCTGTGCTAGAGGCAGGCTGATCCACTTACTCCTTAACCATCTGTTCTCTCCTTTATCCGCCATACACTCAGATGCACAGATTTGAAAAAAAAAAAATCATATCGACTCTCTAGGCTGCATTCTCCAGAGGCTTCCCACCTTTCCACTGTTAATAATATGCAAGATGTATTAACTGATAGCACTTCTTTTGTCTTTGAGTGCCCTTTTACTTAGGGCAGTGCAGCCTTTGTCTTGTGCTGTTTTATACTGTATTTTCTGTGTGTACACTTACTGCAGGCTGCTAAAGGACTATCTGGAGTTTCTGTCCTAACTTTATTGAATTACTTCAGAGGATGTCTGCTTTTAGGGCTGTGGCATTAATGGCCTGGCTTGAAGGTCTGTGGACTTTATCAGATGGACCTTAGCAAAAATGCTGGATTTTTCAAAACACAGCTGAAGAATTTTGATTCTTTTAAAAGAGGAGGGAAAAAATAAGTCTGAAAGCTGCAGTTCTGCCAACAGTTTATTTTTCTTGTAGAAGTGTAGCTTTGTAAATGAGAAGTTCTTCCTACCTTGTGCTCCTTCTTGTCACCCATATCCCAAGTATCAAGTTGAAACTAGAAATGTAATGGGTTTCTTTTTATTTTTCTTAACTTGCATTTAAATAAAAAAGGCAATAGACTAATTCATAAAATCAAATTTTACTGCTTTAAATTTGACCAAGAAAACTTAGTGGCCTACCTTCGTGTATGTTTTAAACCTTTAAACCTAACAATTTGTGTACGTGTTCTCACCATCTCTTCTGTGGAATTCCATTTGCTCCAAAAATGTGCCATCTGAATGGTGCACAAGTGAATTTGCAGGGGATTTTGCCCTCACTGAAGTCAAGAAGAGTTCTGATGTCTGCGGCTGAGCTGTGATCTTCAGCAGAAGAGCTTCCACGAGTAGCTGGAAATACTTGAAGAATAGGCAAGCCTGCTACGTAAAAATGCTTCTTGGGGACAACCTAGGAAAAGCATGATTTTTACCTGCTGCTGTAACTCAGAACAAGTTAGGCAAGGTTAATTACAGCATAATAGGGTTTAATTTAGCTGGGAATGAGGGTATGGTGGCTGCTAGCAGTGTTTCTCAAACTGCAAGGCTGGCCTCCTTAGGCAAGCTTACACAAGCCCAAGGCAAATGGAAAAACACACTTTGTCTGGGACTTGGCAAACGTGGAACCCCCACATCTATTAATGATGAATCCTCATTTGCCAAGGCAAAAATTGAAATGCTCTCCCAAGGAAAAGATTAATGACCTGTCCCACTTAAGGGTCTGATGATTCAATACTATTCTGTCTGGGTTCTAATATATGGTGCTCATTATCACAGTGTCTGAGCACCTCCCAAATAGTTAAAAAGTAATACTAGTGTTCTGCACACACAGTTCTCATTAATTTCAGTGGGTGTTGTGGATGTTTAAACAGAGCACAGCCCTGAAAAGTTGAAAATAGACTTTCAAAACATACTGTGAGTTAGATCTACAGCTGACTTGAATCGGCACAGCCCGCTTAACTTCTGTGGAGTTACACTGATTTACACTAGCTGGGATTCGAGCCAGTGGTTTTTCTCTCCTGCCTATCTGCAGTTGATAAGTCTGATCCTCTCAGCTGGTTCTATCCAAGTTGTCCAGTGGCTTCAGCAGGAATATTAACTGTACAAAGTAGGATTTCCTGTTCTGAGGGAATCCTCTTTGCTCTTCTTAGTACAGCTCAACATGATTCAAGGTTTTTATTCCTGTGTTTGAGAGCAATGTGCCCTGAAAAAGTTCAGAAGAAACTTGTTTGAACGGGGGTAAAGAAAGAGTTTTGTTTTTTTAAGGATTTTGTTAATCATGCAAAGCTGTGGGGGAGGTTCTGCTTACACAAAGATAAGATCTCAATATCTTGTACTGGGTTGTCCATGTCAAGACAAACCTCCTCTGATAGCTGACACAAACTGATGCTTCATTGTAGTCCATTGCTGAAATTGGGGAGTGTCCCAACATTACTGAAACGTCTCTTTTACGTGTGTTTTATTCTGTGCCATTTTTAAGGTACGGAATCAGGTTGACTTCTAACCATTGTTTTTCTTCTCTCAGACTGGGTGAACTCCTGATGACAGGCTTGTAGTTTTCATAAGCTGGAAGTAAGCCATGTGGATGAACAAACAAACAAACAAAAATCCCCAACAAATTCGCAATGAAAACCTCTGGGCAAACAGCCCTTCCTTGTGATATTGTCTAAGCTAAGCAGAAGCCTGAGGGGATGAAGGGAGGAGACTTTTCTGCCAAACTTAGTAAAATGTTGCCCCGCAGTTGCAGAGCATGCCTTTAGCTCTTACTATTAAGGTCCCAGACAATATTTCAGTTGCTTATCAGTGGAATCTTGGCCTTTGGATAATAACATTTAATTTTTTTTATGCCCTTTTAAATTTAATAGCAAAGGTATTATGACCAGACTGGAAGGATAGGTGGATTAAACCTTCTGGTTTTGGGACTAACCCCTGGACTAAGGAGGTCTTTCTTACTGTCTGCTCTGCCCAAGAAGAGGAAGTAGAAGCACATTCCTCCCTCCCCACCCTTTTCTGTAGGCTGCTTAATGCTTTGGCAGCATCCAGGAGTTTCAGTGCACACACGAATTCAGTGGGTGGGATGCTGATTGGACAGAGATTCAGGTAGCAACACCTGGTAAAGTATGCATTCAAATCAAATGCACATTTGAATTAAGAAAGAGCAACCCGGAACACACCTTTCTTCATAATCTACTGAATAATGCCCCTCTGCACAGAAGCAATCTAGATACTGGTGCTTCTCAGCTGTTGAGTAATGCTGTGATCAGGGCATCCTAGGATACTTATATCCTTGAACAAGAAGAGGATCTCTGAACAAGGTAGTTGCATCTCTAGACCTCCTTAAAAATAACGGTAGAAGTTGTTTTATGAAAAACTAATACCAAATAAAAAGTATATATAGATATTAGTAGTAAGCATTCCTGGGGGGTTTATGCTTAGCTTCTGGAATTGTACTTGCAGTGTTCACACAATAATTTTTGTGCTGAGAGACTACACGTCTACCACTTCTAAGTATCAAAAATTCTTAGGCCTGAGCTGACCAGTTGCTTTATTGATCTAGGGGACAGAAAAAGCTCACTCACCACTGGAAGCTTCTGATCCTCTAGGCATGAATTAATGGTCATTCTTTCAGCCTATATAAATTGGTGTTTGATCTTCCATTTCTATGTAGCTGTAACAGCTTACCCCAACTCAGGTGCAGGTCTTGAAATTATTTCTCCCTGTGAGTAATTTCCTGCTCAAAACTGATGATGAAAAATGCAGATAGTTTTAGAAAAATGTATTTTCCAAATATAGTTAATTGCCCATATCAGCAGTAATAGCATCCCCATAAGATAAATGGGGTGACAAAGTCCGTGCTTGGTAACAGTGAAGGCATGATTTCTTTGCTAACTGGTTTGGTTTTGGTTCTTTTCTTTAACTAAAAAAACTGTCTAACAATGTGATCTAGAATTTGCATGATGCCCATTTTAAGGGTATTCATGGTATCCAGCAATTTCTGAGAATAAAATTATTCAGTTGCTACAGTGTTCATGGGAGTCCAGGGTGAGACTTAATGGCCTCGAAATCTTTTCCAACCTAAACAATTCTGTGATGTTGTGAGTGCTGGTGATATCTCGCTAACAGAGATCAGTGATTTACATCTCCCTTTAGCTTAGATGGCTTTGCATCATCTTTTTTTATGTTCTTCGGTAGATCCAGCTCAGAGATAATGCATTTTGGTTTGGGTTTTTTGGGTTTTTTTAAATGGTATTTGGGAATATCAGTAAAGGAAATGGCTTTTGAAAGTACTAATTTCTGCCAAGCATATTGGCAAGGTGTAATATCTACTGTTTGAGCTTGTTTTCTTCCCCTTCTTTTTTTGTGACGTTTGAGTCCCATGAGGTGGAGGTGTAGCTGTATTTGTAGCTGGAGTAGTGTTCTGCTAATTTACCTTTTATTGGACACTTGGTTAATACTCACCTGAAAAAAAAAAGTAAATAAAATTTCTAGTTGCCCAAATTAATTATATAGTTGGTGCAGACAAATGGCCATTCTCAGGTGTGATTCAATTCATCATCTTAAGCTGGGTGGCTGAACTAAGGGAGTCTCATTTTGCCCTAAAAGTACCTGTTTCTCTTAGTTTGCCAGAAAGTGGGGCAGCATCACTAAATCAGCTACGAGAGTTACACATTGTGGGCCATGGCAACTTAAACCCCCTCAGAGTTCCTCCTCAACCTTAATCCAGTACAAACCCTATAGCTGCTCTGCTTAATCAGTTATGTCTATCTAGTTCCTCAGCTGCCTAGGTTTATGTGAATCACCTTTTTTCTTGCTTCTTGGAGTGCAGTGGGAAGCAATTTTTAGAACAACAGGCACTAAAATTAGAAATAATTCAGTGACACTTTTATAGTAGCTGCGTGCAGGAGTACTTGTTCCGTAGTAGTTTAACCTTCACAGTATCATAAAACAGCTGTAGAGCTGGCTTTGGTGTCAAGATGAAATAAATTTATAATAATGTTTAGTTACCACATTTCGAGAGTCTTACACAGAGCTATTCCTGCCAGTAGATTTTTCCTGACTCTATAAAATATTTGGACTGGGAGAAGTGGCATAAATACAAAGTCCCAGCTGATTTTGGGGGTGGGTTTTTGTTTGATCATTTTTTTTTTCCTAGGAACATAGTGCATAGTTGATATGGTGTATTTTGGCCCTTTTTTCACTTCACGCATTTTAAATCTGCCCTAGCAAATGTCATCTTTTCTGGGTTTTGCAGCACAGCCAACCTTATGAACCTGTTCAGTATTGATGGTTCATTAATTGCTCTGGTACTTTCATCCCAGCTACCTTGTTAGCTTATTTTGTTAGATGCTTTTCCCCCAAAGGCTGCAGCTTCAGTATTTGTGTGATTTAAAGACAATGAGAATCTTTATTTAAGACAGTTCCTAACTCCCATTGTGGCAGAAGAGTCTGAAATAGTAATCTGACGACATAGAAATGCTCAGAAACTGGTAAACAAAAGGAATTAAAGCCATTTTTACTCTCGTGATTTTTGTTGAAGGGTGGGGATGAATGATTCATTATGTCCTCTTTTTTTCTTTCATTTTCCTGATACTTGGAATCGGCAATATTGCATTGTAATAAGCCTCTAAAGATGTTCTCTATTAATATTATGACATCCAAACAGAAAGCCAAATCTTTTCTCTTTCACATGGGCTTAAAACCAGAAAAACACTAGTTATTTGTGTACACTGATGGAACAGACTAAACAGAAGATGCTAAAACTGCTGCAATGATCTGTGCATTTGTCATTTCAGGTTAAACCAGGGACTCCCAAATTCTGTCTTGCTCAGTCTGTGTTTTGCTGATCTATTGCCAGGTCAGAAGGTTTGTGAAGCTCAATTGACACAGGGAAAAATTACTTTTGGTGAGCTATTGAGAAGGGCAGCTTAAATTCTGATGGCAAAAGATATGAAAAGAGGTTCCCTTGATGACTCTGGTGCCTGGGGACAGAATTCAGAAGCACCGGGCTCCAGGCAAAGGTGGATTTGTAGCAGGAGTAAGTGGCTCTGTGCACCATAGCCTTTCTCTTTTTAATGTCTAGAGCTTCCTTCTGGATTTTTCTTTCCTGAAGATCAGCTTCCTCAGGAGTATGACGGCTTTTGTGGATCATGTTCCCGTTAATCTCCCCGGTAGATTGACAAGATCTAAAAGGTGATTTAGAATTAGGAGGAGGTCGGACAGGATTTTTATTTCAGTTTGATCCTCCTCCCCTCACTACAGCCTGTGTGTAAACTTTCCTCATCAGGCCATGCTCTACTGTGCCACATTCACACAGCTTGGTGTGGACTCAGCAGAGCTGTGTGGGTTTCTCTGGGACCACTGTTGGCTTTGTACCTCAGCAGCACAGTGCCAAGTACTAAAGGTCAAAGTGGTGGCATCCCAGGCTCCCTCTAACCAGATTCAGATGCACTATTGTAAAAGGCAGTTTTGTGCTCATGTCAAATTAAAGAATAGTGTTTTATTGTTTTCATAGACTCGAAGTTTGTAAGGCCAGAAGAGGATATTCACATGACACCAACTTTTGATGGCATGTGTGAGAGGCTTATCTTCCCAGACATCTCCAAAGGGAGGACAGAGGGCTGTAGGAAGGCTCCTGGACAGAATCCTCTTTGCTATGGAGAGAGTGTAGAAGACCCACTTACATCAAATGCATGTCAGGAGGCAGTGTGAATGCCTTCCATTGGGATAATCTAGTTCCTTCTCTTTCATAACACTGCTAATAGGATGTCCTTGGAATATTTATGGTTTGGAGTGGAACACATCTTCAACAAGGACATGTGGTCCAATTGAAAAATAAGGCAATTTCCAGACTCTCTAAAATAAACAGGAGATTCATCACATATAATAATGTTGCTCATGTCTTCCCTCTCTATTTTTCTTTCCCTAGTAAATACAAACATATTTTTCCTGGCTCTTCTTATGCATTCCATTTGGTAATGAGGGTTTAAAGAAAACAACAGAGTGACCACACTACTTTAAAAACAAGCACTGGATTTTTATGTTTATGCAGACTGTGTATTAAGGACCTAATATTCCAGGAGAGGCCAGCCTCCTGCAAAATCATGGCTTTCCAGACTCAAAGACTAAACTTAGCTCTAAGATTCATATTTAGAATTAATTTTAAGTGGTCTAGAAAGTCAACACGTAGGATACTGCATCTTTCAGCTTGTCAGCATCCAGGAACACAAGCATTGCCAGTATTCATGGGCTGTCCAATACTCATCACATCTGGGCTGGTGTCAGTCTGAATCCATGCAGCTGTGACTTTAGATGTTATTTTAGGGATGCTGTAGTGATCAGTGAACAGTGTTTCTATCACTGAGTCTGTGGACATGGCTCCATGAAGTTACATACTATTATTACTTGTTATGTATTGATCAATAGAAACAAATCCAGAATGAGTTTGCATAAAACTGGGGGGTTTTTTTGACAGAAAGAGAGAACTAACCTGGCTTCAGGTGGCTTCCTACTGAGAGCACCTATCAACAGTCTTCCATGTACCACAAGTTCCAGGAAGAGCATAAAGATTATAGACAGCTTTTAATATAATGTGTCTTGAGGAACTTTCTGAATAGAATGGTAATAATAATAAGTTGTTTCCCATCTTCCTTTAAGAGCTGACTTTTCAGCATGGCTGAGCATTGTGCAAGAGATACCCTTTGCTGCTGGTAGCAGCTGTTCTGTCCTGGGACAGAAGTTCCTCGGAGACAAGAAGAGCCACCTCTGGGACCTGTGTCCCTGTAGCTGTTTTGCCACATTTAGCTGTACCAGCAGTCATATAATTGAGGCAGTTAAGGAAAAAAAAAATAGACTGTGAGCTGACCTAATTTTAATGGCAGACCATCCACTCCTGTGCCCCTCCTTCTCATGTGTGTGTTGTTAGTTAAAAAAAAGAAAGCAGCAAAGGGCCATTTGGTGGTAGTGTGTGCTGTGTCATCCTATTTATCCAAGCTGGAGAGAAGATGGAACCATTGAAGTGCCAGTTCCATAGGCTCTAATCTGGATGTCTTAGGTCTTTCATTTGAGTGCTTTCAATCATGGCTTTTGGGTCACTGATGTTGATAAAATGAGAACTATAATCTTCTTTGCCAAGGTAAATCAGCAGTATAGCCAAAGAGTTTACTGTTGTCACCATCCCTGTAGGTGTGAATGACTTCTGAGTGGTTGGGAGTCTGGGGAGAGTATGTGCAACCCTGTATAAACTGGGGCTGTTCCTGACTGTGTACTGGAAATTGAGCAAGATCTATTAAGGAGCTGAAAATAATAGGTTATTGTGGGGCCGGGAGAGCTGCTGTGTTGCCAGAGGAGCTGGAAGCTCTTGCAGTTTGTGCAGTAGATAAATGGTGGCCTGGCAGTGTGTGGATGGGTATCTCTCTGCAGGATTGGTGTGGGGAGGTGCTGGCCTAGGGAAGCAGCCAGGCAACGTGTTTATTGTGCTGTACTCAGCTTGTGCTTGTGTCTGCTTGATAAAAGAGGTGAAAGGAAGGCAAGAAAGGGATGGGTGCCCTGGTATGGGATTTAGGATGAATCTGTTAGGAAAAGGGTAAAGAAGAAAGTGTCTTAGGTATTCATTTATTTTGCAGTCTTTTCCAATGAAGGTTTAATTCTTTATCTCTCTCCCCCAGTGAGGCATCTTCCTCTGTGTGGAAATGCTAAGTTTCTTGCCCTTCATCTTTGCTTGCTCTCTGTTTCCTTCTGTTTTCCCTCATCTCCTTTCATCTTCATGCCTCTTCTTCCTGACTGCATTCCCCGAATCCCGTTCTATTCTAACCTCTTCCTCTGCTCCCACCTGCTAGAAGGATCACCAGATGAGAAAGTAACCTTTGTTGCTCAAATCTCTTGCTAGATTTCCCAGGTTAGACCCAGTTATGGTTTAGTTAGTAGAATCAGTGAACCAGGGAGATTGCCTCTCCCAGTTATTGTTTCAGTCTTCTGGAGAAGTGTCTGAATTCTGTCCTCCCCCACTGGAAACAAACTTTTCCTTTGTTTGAATGATCAATTTGCATCTGTTATGTGATGGACTGTTTTGTCTTGACGTGTTTAGCAGAGCTGGCTGAAAGCTTCTCAGCGATGCAGGAAAAGGAGCCAAAATTTGACACATTGTCCTATAAATAAGGGTATTGGCCAGGTGTCTTCTGCAATAGGCAAGAGAAATACTGGGCAGGGGGAGATTCTGGCTTGGAGTCCCTACTGTTGTGGTGGAGATGTGCCCATATGAGAACCAAAAAGATCTTCCATTTTTCCACAGCAGGGTCTTTACCTTCTGGCCTGGCTTTCTAGTGCTTTGGCAAGGGGAATAGAGGAACTGGAGCTCATGGTCATTTGGCCGTGTCTGGTTGCCTGCTGCTCTAGACAACTGCTTGCTCTGCCAGTGGCTGTAGTTGGTCCTGCTCTTCTTTTTCCCCATGTATGTTGACTCCTGGCTCAGAATTGCCCAGAGATACTTTACTGGCACATGAGGCAACGTATTTGTAGCTTGAAAATGTCTGGGTCAGAATGGGTACAGAGGGAGTGCTTTTCCAGTTTAGGGAACCATTTGTAGCTTGAACTATCATGTTTTGCAAGAACCTGTCATCACTTTTTGTGTCATAGGCTCTCCAGCAATGTTTTCCATGTGCAAGACTGATGCTCTCACACCCCCTTTCTGCCTTATTTCACAGAAAACTGCATCAATTCTCCTTTTCTTTCTCAGGCTGTCAGCGCCCTGAGAGTGATTTAAGTCTTCACCCTTTCTGTCCTATGACAGAGAAAAGACAATATAAAGCAAAAAATTCAAAGTTGAGTAACTAGAAAAATAAGGCTTTTCTGAAAAAGATCAATCAATGAATTGGTTGGTCCATCCACTTGATTTTAAAACTTCCTTTGTAAAGCACCCTTACACAGGACAGGGTGGGGTGAGGTGGGGAGAGAAAGAAAGAACTATTGGTGGTCTGCTGTTTATTTATTGTGACATTGTGGACTGAGAACTGGCTGAATGGCAGGTCTCAGAGAATTCTGATCAGTGGCTCAGAATATGCTGCTGTGTCCAGTTCTGGGTTCCTCAGTACGGGGGAGACGTGGAACTCCTGGAGTGAATCCAATGGAGGGCAATGACGATGTTTAAGGGACTGGAGCTTCTTTCTAATGAGGAGAGGCTGCCTGTTTAGCCTCAAGAAGAGATGAATGAGAGGGGATCTCATCAGTGTGTATAAATATCTGAAGGAAGGGTATCAAGAGGATGTAGCTAGGCTCTTCTTGGTGCTGCTGAGCCATAGGATGAGGTGCAGTGGGCAGGAACTGGAACACGGGAGCTGTCACCTGAACTTGAGGAATAACTTCTTTACTATGCAGATGACTGAGCACCTGAACAGGCTTCCGAGAAACGTTGTGAGGTCCCCCTCACTGGAAATATTCAAAAGCTGTCTGGACACAATCCTGAGTAACCTGCTCCAGGCCTCCAGCGGCCGCTTCCATCCCAAACCGTTCTGTGATTCTACGAAATGTGCTTTTTGTGGGGACCCTTCCTAACGTGCAGCGCGCACGGGCGCATTCCCGCGGTGCCATGCGGACATTCCCGGTATCCCGAGTGCCGCGTCCCGGAGCTCCCGAGCGCCCACGCCCCGCTCGGCCCGTTCCTGGCGGGGCAGCACCACCTGCCGGCAGCGCCCAGCATCGCGGGCCGCCCGGGAGCACCGCGGGGGATGGATGGAAGGATGGATGGATGGAAGGATGGATGGATGGAAGGATGGAAGGATGGATGGATGGATGGATGGATGGATGGATGGATGGATGGATGGATGGATGGATGGATGGATGGATGGATGGATGGATGGATGGATGGATGGATGGATGGATGGATGGATACTCACTGGCGTGTGTCTTTCCCCGGGTTTGGGAATCCAGCACCTCCAGTGTAGTTCTCAGGATTGCCACTGTCTTTCAGTCAAAAAGTTCCTGCCTGTTGCTGCGAGTGGTATCTGCACTGAGGAGCCACTCAGTTGATGAAATGTAATTACCTGCCCTGTTCTGCACCTCTCACTGGCAAACCGGCCTCTTCAGTTGAGAGACACAACTTTCTCTTTTCAAATAAATATATTTTAAAATTCAGTTTGGGAAATCGAGTCTCTCTGCTCGGTTAAATGATTAACAAGGTGCTCAGCTTTGGCTGGGGCTGTTAGAAAAATGCACTCAAGACTTGATGTGGTATAGGAAATAAAACCAGCAATTTCTCCCGTAAGTAAGCTCCACTAATGAGAGCTGAGAAGAGATACAAGACGAGGCCACACCGAGCCCTCTGTAGCACATTTTTTGACTTTGTTGCTTAGGATATAATCTTCATTGTGTAGGAAAGGATAAGGGAGGGGAGGAGGCTGTGCATGGCCAGCAAAGCCAAATCTTTCTGCTGCGGCTCCTTGGCTATTCATATGTTTGTTGTGATGCTATTTTACCCTTGGTGCAAACATGGTTGTGTAGATGCTTGCTTTTAAAGTGAGTCTTTTGTCACAAAGCAGACTGTCCCTGGGAATGCTTCCATGTGCGCTGTACTGGGGAGATGGGGAACTCTTTGTTTAGAAGTCAGCGCTGGTTTGTTCCCTTTTTCTTCACCCTCCCCTCTGCATAAATTCTCCCCTAGTTCCCGTTTGCTGCCCAGGATTCTCACAGCCCCACAGAAGGGTTTCCCGGCCATCTGGAGTCACTCTGCTAACGTGTGGAGGAGGAGGAGGAGGAGGAAGAGGAGGACACTTGGGCAGTGCCACTTCGAGTCCCTGCAGCAGAGCCGAGTTAGCCCGTGGCACCCTGAAGCGGGAATGCTGCCTTGTTTAAGGAACAGCTGATTTTCCTTGCTTCTCATGCTGTTTGTGTGGGCTCGATAACGCAAACCTGTCACAAGAGAGAGCAGAACAATCCTCTGAGCTCCACTTCTGGGGGAGTATCTGTCACCACCAATCCCTTGCAGCCCGCGCGATCCCTCTGCCAAAGCCACAAGGACGCTAAGCCACAGCGCCCAGCTGCTGTAAAAAGCTCTTTTTCCTTTGACATCTGCCCGTCAGTGAGGCGGAGTCGTGCGGGCATCCCCTCGGTTCCCCGCAGAGGGAGCGGCCGCTGGCGCAGGGCCGGAGCGGGGCTGCTCTCCAGGGTGCTGAACCCCGCCCGCCGCCCCGCTCCAGCCCCGGGAGGCTCCGCGGGCTTCCCGTCCCTCCCGGTAGCACGGAGCCTTTGTGCCCACCCCCCTGTACTGCACAGCCTTGCCGGGGACCCCCGGAAGCGTGTGCCGCACCGAGGGAAAAGGCGGTTCTAAAGTGGCAGGCAGAGCACGGAAAAAGCAATCCTCACTCCTAACCTCCCCTTTAAAAACCACCCAACCAAACGCTGAAAAGGAGGCAGTTGTGGGCCTTGGGTTTTTTCGTTTTGTTTGTTTTTGGTTTGTTTCTTCGTTTTCCACTCTTCCTACGGACTGTGGCTGCTCAAATGCATCTGGGCAGAAGTCATTGAAACAGTATTAGAACCCCAAATCTACAGTGCAAGCAGGACTAATGTGCCTGGGCAGGCTGTTTCACAGAGGAGATGGTAGCTAGGACTGAGCATAACAAACACGTAGGCAAGCAAGTGAGGGTTAAACTGGCATGATTAGGGTGACAAGAAATTAAACGCGAGACCACGGACTGAATACTGTCTCTCTTTATGACTTGCAAATTAGAATGGAAATTAAAAAGCTTGAACACAGAGATCCCCACGCCTCCCAGACACGGACAACTGAGCAAAAGATTGTCTGTAACTGTCTTTCATTAAGTGGTGTCAGGCTTTCCTTCGCCTGACCTTCACCAGTTGTTTACAGGAGGGTTTTCCATCTCCTGTTGGAGAGCAGGGTCACGAAGAGGCAAGTGACCAAGACAGAGCAGAGCCGAGATCAGCTCTGATCTGCCAAGCCCAGGCAGTGACAGGAGAGCCCTTGCACCAAGCTGTTTCACCCAGCCCTCCCTACGAGGCAGGTCACGACCTGGGGCTTTCTTAAGCCCCTGCTTTGCTCCAGACTTTTGAGATCCTGCATTGCCCTAAGTGCAGGCAGGACATGGTCTTGGCATGGCAGGGAGCCTCATTGCAGTGACGGGAACTGAAAAGGGGCTCTTGTAGGCTGGGTTGGGCCCCGCAAGACAACAGGTGTGGCGAGGGAGCAGAGGGCAGAGCACCAGAAAGAGGCATCCAAGCGCAGAGCTAGAACGAGAGCTACCCAGAGGCAGGACGGCGTTGGCTAGCCCGACTCACCTCGGGGACAGAGAGGAAATCTGGAGGTGAATTTAGCCACTCCCCTCCGGTGTTTCCCCCGTCCCTTCTGGTGCAGGCATATCCCGCCTGCGGAGTCACCATCGAGCCATTGCAGAGTCACCCCGGAGCTGGTACCGGGATCCTCCAAACTGGTGACCGGGAGAGGGCCGGGGGCTTCTCCGAACACCCTCCCCCCGGAGTCAGGGGTGTCCCAGGCAGCGGGTCCAGCCCTGCAGCTTCAGCGGGCACCCCCAGCTCCTCCGGGGCGGCCGCGTCCCCACCTGCGTGTGAACCCGCGCGGGGGCAGGGGGGGCTGTGTCTGCCTTCACTCGGGTTTCACCGATACGATCGTTATTTTCTCCGCAGTCTGCAAGGGCTGAAGTTTCCCTTGATGGTCTCAACTGCCCGCCCCGCAGATCAATTAAACCCAGAGCCGGCCTGATCAACATAAAGGGGAGGCCACACAGCAAACAAACAAACCAACCCAAAACAAACGGGCGCCCCCGCGGCTCCTAGGGCCCCCCCGCGCCCCCCGGGCAGCCCGCGGTGGAGAGCGCTCGGGAACGCCCCGAAACCTGCAGTGCCCCGCGGGGAAACAGCTCCCTTTACCCGCAGGGAGCAGGTCCGGACACCCCCGGAGCCCCCCCGGCTGCTCCGCGGGCCCTGGGGCTCCCCGAGAGGGACGAGGCCGGGGGAAGCCGCCTCCAGGGCGGGGGGAAGGGGGTCCCCCAGGGGTCCTGCTGCCCCCGCTGAGGTCCGGGCCCCGCTTGGTTCGCCTCGGGGCTGGCTTTGAATCGGGCCGAGCCCGCCTCCCCTGGCCGCCCTCCCAGCCCGCTCCGCCATCGCTCTCTTTAAAGAACCACTCATTTATCGTGTTTTCCTAATTATGTTTTATTTAGCTATTCATGAGCTATTTGGTGTTCCACTGACTAGGGTTATTCCTGCTGTGCTTTCCTTTCCCTCCCTCCTCCTCTTCCCTCGCTTTGATGTCCTCTTGCATATTATACAAACAAGATCAAAAGCTACTTTTACCACCTCCACCCACCTCACACAATATTTGTTACGGGAGAAAGTGTGTTTCGGGTCACAACGCTGACTTGTTAGAGAGAGGTACTACCCAGCTGAAACCGGGGGGAGGGAGGGGAGAACAGGAAGGGGGGCCACAACATCAAGTACATGAACTTTAAAGTGAGCCCTATTACCACGTTATTTAAAGGTCTGATCGTGTCAGGTATAATACTGAAGAAAAATGTTATGTCGGACAAAATGCTTATATTTTCCTGCGGTATTAATGAGAAGCTTGCCCTGGGCTATTTCCCCATCTCAGAGGGCAGCAGATGCAGAAAGTCCCTGGGGAGTAGATCTTTGAAATTTCATCAGCATTCATGGGTGACCTAGCCTTTTCAAGCACAATGATAGACATGATAAATCATCTTTGCAACGAATTCTAATTATCCTTTATATGGCCAGGTTGCCTCTCAAAAAGCAGATATCTAGCACTTTTCCATATTGCTTCCAGATTTCAGTGAGGGTGTCAAAAGTCTTGTGCCATCCTTCTTCCCTGCTGCTGAGCATGTTATGTGACATCAGCCCTAAACCCCTGAGTGTGCTGGAGTCAAACTACTCTATTAAGTTACACGCTTGCCTGTATTGAACTGAATTTAATTCCTTTCCTCTCTTACCCAATGAAATTATGTGGTGCACTGTAAGATAGGATTAGAAGTATATCATTATAGCAATTAATACTATAATGCCTCCATGATTAGTGTGCTACATTGAATTTCATGGATTTTTGCTCACTGTTGCCTAGATTTCCCTTGGGTCCTCTAGCCCAAACCATTGTATTCTTAGTAAATTAAATGTGAAATCACAGCAATATACTTAATAAATCCACTATCACCTGTATGGGGTGTTAATAAAAGGCTCCAGTGCAACCTGTACAGCATCACCTTGCAGCCTGGGATGCACACACTGGGAAGGCTGTTTCCCTCGAGGTGGGAGCTGCCTGCTGTGTCCCTCCTCTCCTGCCCAACTTTCTCTCTGTTTGCACAGCAGGCCCGGGGGAGCAAAACTGTGGGAGCCCAGCACTGCTCACCACAAGGCAGCGCACAAGGGGGATGGATTTAGGCTTGTGGCTTGCAAGCAGAATGCCTTGCTGCATGGTTATTTGTGGAAGGGAATGCATTGCAATGCAGTAACCCCACACCATGCTTGGGGACTTGGATGAAATCCCCCACCCAGGGAGGTTCAAGCCTTTTCCCACCTCCCCTCGGGGAAGAGGCGGGGGTCTTTAAAGAGAAGCTTGTTTGAAGTGGCCCTGATGGAAATGGGGTTATTTCAGAGGTACAGTAATGGCTGTCTGGTTATCTGCAGCCAGGGCTCTGTGGCCGGGAGATAAGATATTTATTAAGAGACCCGTTTTAATGCTCAGGGATCGCTTTCAGAGGACCCAAGAAAAATGGACTTTATCTAGTATATTATTATGTACAGTCACCCTGTTGATGTTTTACTTTAGTTTAGACATCATGAATAAAAGGTAATAACTTTTCCTTCAGCTTGTTTATCGGCAAGACACCTGGGGGCAGTGGGGTGGGGAGATATTTGCTTTAATAGGGGTGATTAAAGGGAGACTCTCCAGGATTAGGGGTGAGGCTGGGGTTGCACAGGGCCCTCAGTGCCTGACATTCAGGACATATTTTGTACCCAGACCTTCCTAGGGACTTTGCCAAGAGTCAGGGAAAAGGGACAAACTGTGGTGGGGAAGGAAGACGTGGTGGGCTGGAGGTGGCATGAGGACAGGGAAGGCCTGGGCTGTCTTTGAGGCCAGACCAGCATGTGAGAGTGCCTAAATTTGGTTGGTCTGAAAATGTGGGGGGTGGAGACAGATGCCTCAGGCCTTCTCCAGAGCAGGCAACAAGCCTTCCTGGCCTGGCTGACTTTTTCTCTGCTCTTGAATGTTTCCAAGCCAAGGTGGGAAAGACTCCAATACATGGGAAATGACATTTCATGCTTCTGTTTCTGGTGATAGGCACTGTTCTGCCTCATGCTGAACACCTGAGCTGAGAGCCTTTTTATCTGGACTGTTGATGTCCATACCACCATTTTGCTTGAATAGTTTTTCCTTCTGCCCTCCTCTTCACCTACTTCTTCCCATTCCCTTGGTAATGTGACACTTTCCAAGCACGGGGATCTTCAGGGGCAGAGGAACTTGTGCAGGGGAGGGTGGTGGAAGACTTTGAATGCATAGTGGTGCACAGCAAGACAGGAGACTGGGACAGGGTTGGTGGAGGGTGAGAGGGTGAATCTGGACAAGGTGGCCCAGGGATTGAGTCCCTGCAGACACCATTCCTGCAGACACCATGGGTTCAGGGACCAGTTAACACACTGGCACATCTCTGGTCTGATATCTGGACATCAGGAAGGGATGCACTGAGGAGCCAAACAAATCCTTGCACCTTTGCTGTATGCATCTCACCGCTTCCATCCTTTTCTCCCTCCCAGCACTGCTTTAGTGCCTGCCTTTTACATCTGTACACCTCCATCCTACAGAGACATCCATTAACCCACTTCCTGCATTCATCTAACACACAGAATCATCAGCTGGGAAGCCCAGAACAGACAACTGAGTAAATTCAGAATAAACTTCAGTGTCCTTTGGTGGCCATAGAGAGTTAAAACTTCTCTCTTCTCTCCTCTTCCTCTATTTCCTTTTCCTCACGCTCTCCTCCCCTCCCTCAATTCCTCTTCCTCATCTCTATCCCTTCTTTCCTCATTCCCTACCCGCTCCCCTGCAGCCGCCACCGTCCCGTAGCTCCCTCCTGACGTGCCGGGCTCCGGCCAGGGCCGGGCTGCAGGGCAGGACCTCAGCCCTGCCCCGGCCGCAGTCGCGGGTGGGAGCAGCGGGCTCGGCTGCCCCCGCCCCCCGCCCAGCAGCAGCCGGTGTCCGGGCGGGGCGGCGGGCGCGGAGCCGGGATAAATAGATTATTCAACTCCCTTTCACTGCAGGCCATATGAAGCTGGATAATGCTTTTGTCAGGGGGGGATTATTTGTTTAGCGGGAAAGTAGGCGGGAAGAGATTAGCGCTTTGCCCGGAGCCCCCTCCCCGCTCCCATCCATCCCGCCCGCCCCGACGGGACGGGCCGCGCCTCAGCGGGGACCCCGAGCTCTGCCCGACCCCTAAGCTGGGACACGCGGCGGAGGCGGAGGCCGGAGAGGCGGCCTGCAGGGAGGGCTGCCCGGCCCGGGAGCAGCCGTCGGGCACCTGTGTCTCGGCCCCTCGATGAGGAGGAGCTCGCTCCCTCCTGCCGTTCGCACCCACGGCAAATACAATTAAGCAGTGGGGAGAAAATAAGGGGAAGCATTTTGGAGGACTGAAAGGCCGCATCCCTTCCGGAAAGTCCTTTACTCTGCTCCCTCAGGCTCAGGCTTTCCTTTTTTTTTTTTTTACCTTCCCCTATTTTTTCTTTTGCTTGTCTTTCTTCCCTCCTAAACTGACTTCACTGCCAGCTTTCTTTTCCCTCCTTGCGCTCACCCCGGAGGAGGAGGAGAAGGAGGAGGGAAAAACAACCCACCAACCCAGCCACTAAACCCACCCAGCAGTGGATGGGGGGAGGCAGGAGGCTCGCAGTGCGGGCTCCTGGCCAGCGGGCGGTGGGAGCCCCCTCGCTCGGCGAGCTGATGGCCGGCGGCGGGGGAACAGGGCGCTGCCGGCCCCGCGCACCCAGCGCAGCGGCGGCCCCGGCCGCGGCCCCGGCGCCGGTGGGGCGCTGAGGGCTCCGCGCCCGCGCTCGCTCGTCAGGCAAGGTGCGCTGAGGGGGGATAAAACGGGAGGGAGTACGGCGGAGAGCAGCAGAGAGAGGCAGGGAGAGTGGCTGGTCTGCCCGGCTGCTGACTACCTCACCCCGGCGGCGCATCCTGGCAGATGACGGAGTAACTCACCCGCGTCTGGCTCTTTTTTTTTTTTTTTTTTTCCCTTCTTTTTTTAAGGGGTGGGAGGTGTTTGCTATTTTATTCTTTTTTTTCCCCCTCTGTGTGCGTGTGTGTATACAAATACATCGCCTCCGCTCAGGGAGCAGGATATTTCCAACCCCAAACTATGGCTTTTCAAAAATCGCCCGATGCCTCCAACGCCACGAGGAAAAATCCCAGCCTCTTGGAGATAGGAGCCTTGTGCTTGGACTCGGAGATCATCTTCGGCTTCACCAGCCACCTCCTGCGGAGGAAAGCCAGGGTAAGGGGATCTCGCCGCGGTCTGGGGAAGCTGGGGCCCAGAAGGGGGTCGGGGGCCGGCTCACGGGAAGGGGGTGGCGAACTTGGCGGTGCGAAGTTGCGGACGGCTGTGCCGGGCAGGTTTCAGCACCACGAACAGTCCTGGCGGCTCCGCGGAGCGGTGCGGAGGGGCGCGGGAGGACCGCGCTGCCGAGCCCGTCCTGGGGCTTCCCCGTGGGGACCGCGGCACCTTATGTGACCCCTTTTTCACATGGGGAGTGGTGGCACCGCGTCCCGCTGTTTCCAGGAGGGTTTTGACTGAGAAAAGGAGGTTGCTCAGCCCCGTAGCGCGGCTCAGCGCAGCGCCGGCCGGGGAGCCCACCCCTTTACCCCCAGCCCCGTCCAACCCGAGCCTTGGAGCCGCGGGAGGGTTTTGTAGACGTTGTTTGGGCACAGGAAATTTCGGAGCAACTTCCCGGAGAGCAGCATTGCCCGGAGCAGGCGGGAGAAGGGAGCCGAGACGCAGCGCCTGGGTCCCTGTGTCTGTGCCAGTCCCGCTTCCCCGCCCGCCCTGAGAGGGGCACACGGCAGCCCTTGGGTACCAGCCCGTGCCCCCCGTGTGTCCGCTTCACTCCCGCACCCAAACTTTTCTCGGGCTGCTGGGGGGCGGTCCGGGCATCCGGGGGGTGCCGATCGTAGTGTAGGGGGGCTCTCTGTGCCCGCGGTGCGGGGCGCGCCCCACGGCTGTGCTTGTCGCCCACGGCCCCAGCCCTGCCCCAGGGCATGAACCCTTAGGGGTAGGGTCGGTGGGGCGCTTCACACACGTGCTCGGGAGAGCCAGAAAAGTTTAAGCAACGGGGGAAAGGTGCCTCTTGGGCGGGATTATTTTTTCCCCCATACGTATGTGTTTCCCCACTCTGTGCTCGGCGCTGCCCACTTCACCACAGCCCCTACCCCACGCGCTACCAGCACCCACTTGGGCGGTGGCGGGGAAGGGTCCCAGGAGCCGCGCTGGCGTCTCCGGGGAAGCGGCCGCCGTCACCCGGCGCGGCCCCGCGGGGCTCCGGCTCCGGCCCCGGCTCCGGCCCCGGCTCCGGCTCGGGCTCGGGCTGCTCCGTCCCGGGCGGGACCGCGGGCGCGGCGGTGCCGGCAGGGGGCGCTCTGGTCACAGGGACGGCGGCGGCCGCGCCGAGCCCGCGGAGCCCGGGCACGTCCCGGCCCCGCCACCGCCACCAACACTATCACCAACACCGCCACCAACACTGCCACCAACACCGCCACCAACACTGCCACCAACACCGCCACCAACACTGCCACCAACACCGCGCGGGACCGGCCCCGACAGACAGCGCCGCGCACTCCGCTCTCTGGGGGGAAAAACTAAAAAAAGCAGAAAAGTGCTAAATATACGGCCGGAGCGGCAGCCAAGTAGACAATTAGCTGCGAACGTTAATTTCTCCATCTGTCAGGTCAATTTTCGCGTGTAGGAAGGAGCATCCCGTCGCGCTCGCCGAGCGGCGGGGGAGCCGGCCCCGCGGGGCCTGTGCCCCGGGGCACCGCGCATCTGCCCGCGGAGGGGGGCACCGCATCCCAACCCGTGCGGGAGAGCGGCAGCCGCAGGGGGGAGCGAGGGGAGCGGACCATGGCCGAACCCTTGACCCTCGCTGGCAGCTGGTCCGCACCCTTAACGCCACTTTTCTGCCCCCGCGCCCTGCGGCGGGACCCGCACCCCCCACCCGGACCTTTTTTCCGACTCCCGAGGAACTTGGGTGTTAAGAGTGTTAAGGAGGCAACGACTTTAGTCACAATGGTTTTGGGACTGTCCCGTAGGGTCATTATGAAATGGCATCTTTCTCTCCGCGCCGCTATCCGAAACGTACACCCTAACCCCAGCCCGCCCCGGCCGAGGCTCCCCCGCCCCGCTTACCCCACCCCACCCTCCCCCGCCCAGCCCCTCCTCCCCTGCCCTCGGAGCACTTTTCCAGCTTTTTTTACCGGCGTGCTCCGGTACTTTGGGTCCTTCCCCGTGCCGCCGTGGGGAGCTCACTCCGCCTCCCTCTCCCATCCCAAACTTCACTCCCGTCTCAACATGGGAGGCAACATCACCTAGAGCGGCAGCCCGGGCGGCGGGGACCCGGCGCGATCACTGTTGGCACCCCTGACCCCCGCCCCGCCATGGGCGCCCCGGGCCGGCCGCGCCGCCGGGCACCGCACCGCCCGCACTAGCGGAGAGGGGCGCGGGGCAGGGGAGCATCCCCCGCTATCATGATCGCGGCCGCCGGCAGGAAGGCTCTGGGAGCTGATCCCCGGGCGCCGGGGGTAAGTTGCTACAACACTCCTCCCCGTGGTTGAGCTTTTCTTTGGTTTTTTCTGTTTTTTTTTTTTAAATCTTCCCCACTTTTTTTAAATCCTCGCGAGGAGGGTGGGAGCAGCGTTGCCTCCGCGTCCCGCGTTGCTGAGCTGTGCTGTCTCCGCAGGTGGCGGAGGGGAGCGCGGTGCGGGAGCTCTCCCCGCGGAAGAGGCCGCCGGCCGCCGCCGAGGAGGAGCGCTGCGCCAGCCGCCCGCCGCCCGAGGGAGCGGGAGCCGCCGCGGGGGCCGAGCCGCGGCCGCTGGAGCGGGCGGCGGCCGGGGGCTGGTGCCGGAGCTGCCAGGCGCAGCTGGCCGAGTTGAGGAGGCAGGCGGCCCGGCTGGCTGCCGGCGGCTGCCCGCCCAACGCCGCGCCGGTAAGTGCAGCGCTCCGCACCGCCGGGGGTCGCGGGGCGGGGGGAGGTTGTGGGAGCCTGGCACGGGGTCACAGGTACATCCCCAAAGGATTTGGGAGGGGAGCGTGACGGGAAAGCTGGAGATTTCCAACCCAGGAGGGTTCTTCAGAAGTTCAAGGATTTCCCGTCCCGGATTTACCAAAAGCGAAACTGTGCGGCTGGACGCTCACCCGCTGTTACAGCCACCGGCGGCCAGAAAGAGTTAAAAATAAAATAGGGAGTTTGGGAAGAGGAGCGGCTGTGCGGGTGCCGTCCGAGACGCGCCCTCGGGGCCGCCCCAGAGCTCGGGTGCCGGGGACGCTCCCCGTGTCGCTCCGCAGGAGCCGGGGCCGCCCAACCCTCCTGACACCGCCCCGGGGATGCCAGCTCGGTGTTGCAACTCGGATTTGCCTTCATCCTTCCGAAGAGAAGCTGCCGGTGGCAGACGTTCAGTTCCTCCTTCCGAGGAGCCCATAAAGTGCGCTCGTGTTTGTGGCGCTGGAGGAAACTCTGAGTGGGATGATTTTTGAGTGGGCTGTGCTTTTGCCCTCTGTGTGTTTGAATGTGCCTGCCTGGCTGATGGGCTCACTCCTGTCCTTAATGTCCCTCTGGCAAGCACTGACTGTGTCATTTTCCTCCAGTTTGTGCTGCACGGTGGCACTTCATATCTGGTAGGGATATCTGGAGAAAGTGCATTAGGATGCCAAGAGGTTCCCTCTTAACACAGGTGCAGCTTTATTGGCATGTGTTGTAATTGTCTGCACAGTTTTTCTTTTCCGTGTTTGTTTTCTGTCTGTCAAAGGCCTTTATTATCCTTGTCCCTTTTCCTTTGTTAGAGCAGGTAGAGCAAAGCTTTTGAAAGGTGGAAAAAAAAGACAGTCTTGATAGAGAGTCTTGCCTAGACATCTGAAGAGATCCTGAGAACTAGCTGATGGGGCAAAATGCAACAGAAGACCCTGAGATTCTGTTTCAGGACACACAAAACGTGTGTTGGGGTTTTGATAAGATTTGGAAGTAATGTATTGTTTTCCAAACAATGCTTATCTGGATGCTTGCAAGAATGGGGGGGGAGGGTCTAAAGAGGAAGCCAAACCCTACTGACCTTCGTTTTCATTCAAAGAGTTCCTGTATGATCTACAGAATTCCCATTGAATCTAAATATAGTTTTGTTTGGAAGTGCATTGTGGAGCAATGTCCAAATGCTCAGTGAGGTTTGCATTTTCAGGCCAGATCCAAAGCCTTTGGAAATCGACAGGAGTCTCTCTTTTGACTCGCTGGGTTTGGAGTGGGCTCTAATTTCTGTGGTGTAAAAGGTCACATATCTCGTTGGATTCAGCACTGCTGGACGTTTTGTTTTGTGGATTGCTGCAAATGGTGGAACAAAGTTTAATTTCCCTTGTGAAGTGCCTGAGATAGGCTGCTTCAATGAGGAGCACAGAAACCCCTGTTCCTGTTGTTGGGGTGGGCCTGTGCCATAAAGAATTGGGTCCTATCTGCGAGCAGATCTCTGCCATGGGAAAAAAAGTTTCCAGTGTAGGAGAGTTGGGGGCCTCAGCCAGGTGTTCAGGTGAGGAGACCTGTGAGCAAAGGCCTGTTTGTGTGGTCTCCTTCCTGCAAGTCTCAGGGGACTTCCTTGATAAGCACTCGATGATGGGTAAATTAATCCCCCTTTCCTGCAGGGTTTCAAAGCATGCCTAGGAGCATAATAAAATAGGAGTCATCACAGTGTCAGAACCTCGGCAGACCTGGGCATGGAGTAACAGATACCTGGAGTTTACTCACTGTGCAGAGATTTTGATGGTTGGAATCTCCTGAAAACTGCATTCTCTGACACTTGTGAGACCTGCAGCCTAATTGCAAGCTCAGATTCCCTCTGATCCTGGTGTGGTGAGCAGCTCCTCAGGAAGGAAGATGCAATAAACAGTTGTACTTACTGCCCTGTGAGCGTGAAGTAGGTTAGCAGGAGATAACAGCCAGGGTCTCGGCTACTCAGCTGCTGTGAATTGGCCTTGCAGGGGGAACCTGATGCAATATGCTGGCAGGGTGAGCACTATGTAATGTTTGTGCCAAAAAGGCAGCTTGTACGTCCCCCCCCCCCCCCCCCGCCTTTCTTGTTTAATTATATAACAAGACATCTGAAAAAGCAGCTCCTCTCTGTAAGAGTTTCATGCCCATACAATGCTAGTCCAAAGTTTCCTACAAGCTCTTCTAATGCACTGTCAAACTAAGCAACTGCTGGATGAGTAAACACCAGAAGGCTACTGCTTGGAGCATGCTGCTCTCAAAGGATTTACCTCCTTTGCTATAATAATTAAGAGATCTTTCAGCACAGATTCAGAAAGGTTTCCACACCTGGCTGAAAACCCTTTGGAAAGGTGGGTGGGTGCCTCAGAGATGAAAGAAGGGCTAGTTTCCTGCTGTTGATATCTTTCCTGATGAAAGAGTGGAGGTGTATTCTCATGCGTGGGGCAGCTGACAAGGGATTGAATTCACATTAGAATAGAAAACCAACTACTGTTTGCAGTCTGCAGGGGTAACAAATCTAATTACTTAAGAGGGCTATGATTCATACAGTTTGTGTTGCTATCCTTTCAATTAGACATATTTAAAATATATAAATAATTTAAAGTTTCGGTGCTCAGATGATGTGCATTGATTACAGAATACTGTTAGTTGTTTGTGTCTCTTCAAAGTCCTCCAAATCTCTGTGGACAGCTGATAAAAAGATACACCTCTTTGCTTATGTTAAAACTCTTTAAACAGTCTCCCAGGCACAAGATTTACTGCGTCCTACACTCTCAA
This sequence comes from Eopsaltria australis, assembly GCA_034509425.1. Classification (NCBI taxonomy): domain Eukaryota; kingdom Metazoa; phylum Chordata; class Aves; order Passeriformes; family Petroicidae; genus Eopsaltria; species Eopsaltria australis. Next base: position 3,106,877 of record JAVTVJ010000012.1, on the reverse strand, counting down.
TTCCCTTCATTTTACTGCTGCTGCCTTTACAGTTTTCCACCACAGTGAGGCCTGTGTGTGAATCAAAATGTGATCTATCCATTAAGTGTGGATAGAACCTAGCAAAGTTTAATCTGAAATTATCCCAGATTAACATTTTGATATTGCAGTGTTGGCATCAGTTACTGGGTCGTGTACTGAACTAATGTAGGAGGGAAAAACAAGGTGTCTTGGTTTATCCCTAATTGAAAGTTTTGCAGTCTGTGTCCCTGGAGAGCTGGTAATGGGATACAGGATCTCCTACTGCCACAGTTCTGGCTGGAGTGGAGAGCAGGTTGCTGTGCCTGGAAGTTGTTGCTGTTGGCAGCTGTGGGACAATCCATGGGAAATGAGTTGGTGGTCTGTGTTTCACTCCCAGCTGGCAAATAGCCTTGTCACAAACCACAATTACCACTAATTGGCATCATTGTTGGCAGTTTCAGGGAGATGCTGAGGGCTGAATGGGATGTAGATTAAATTAATAATAATATTACTTAGCACCTAAATTCTTCATTGTGCTTCAAAAATGCTAATTAATCAATTTGTGTGATGCCCCTTTTAGGTAAAACCTAAACATGCTGTCATTTCTGAAGAGATGCATGCCAGAGTGAGGTGTGTGTCTCCACAAGGAAGTTGAGAGGCAGGGACTGTTCAGTATGAGAGATGTGCTCCTGTAGCTGCATTTCTGGAAGTAAACTCTGTGCTGCCTCTGGCACAGGCAATAGCCTTAAGGATATACAGCTACTGTAAAATGGTTTTAACTAATCCCTTATGAGCAGAGGAAAAAAGCTCTCCTGGCATTTGCAGGTGTGAGGAATGCACACATGGATGCAGCTACATCCACAGAAGGGATTTACACTGGTGTAAATATTTTGGTTGTAGAAAAGTAATGCTTGTGCCCAGGTATACTGTATTAGAGGATCTTTTTTATCAATACTGAAAGGAAGCCAAGACCAGCAGAAGTTCACTTGGGAAGTGATTAGCTTTGATGATCATGTTTCTCCCAGCCCAGGGATTCAGACACCCCATTTCACTTGTCCCCATCCACCCTCACCCCCAGACACCCCCAGTCTGAGCAGTTTATAATGTACCTACTGCCAGTGCAGGCAGGTACCAGAGGTAACATTAAACAGGGCAGGAACATTCATATTGGGTTATAGCTTGAGTTCAGGAAGTTCTTGCTGTCTTAGTTTTTAAGAGCTTCCTTTCTTGTCTGTTCTGTTGTTTTGTTTTTATCTATTATCCCTGTTGCATTAACTGCATGGTGTGTTACATGAGGCCCACCACTGAATGGCTTCCAAGGGCCTGAAGGACAAAGAAGAGAGTGTGGCTGTGTTGCTGGTGGGGTTGGCAATTTTTTATTCCCCAATACCTAAAAAGTCCTGTATTCCCAGTTGCCCAGGTAAGCTGCAGTTGGGTACAAAGGATCAGGCTGCCAGCCCTGGTCTGCAGGGAGCCTCAGTGACCAGGACAGGTTGTGCCTTTGTTGCTAATGAACCATGAATCATTTGAGGGAGCTAAGCAAGTCCTAGCCTGTTGTATCCTTGTCAGGACTTGGTGTTACACCAGCCAGAGTTGGAGGAATCTCAGGTTCTCTGGGAAAAAAGGGAGGGTGGCAGTGGCTTTAGATGTGCTGTTTACGTGGATGTGTCTTACCTGTGCAAATGCCAGACAGTGCTGCTGGACTGAACTCCCATCACTCCTCCTTCTGGTCAAAGTGACACACTTCTATGTGCTGCTGATTACATCACTTGAAGGGGAGATGAAGAACAGTTTTAGGATGGGCAGACTCTTTTCTGTAGGTTTCTCCTGTATGCTAAATAACTCCCCCATATTTCCACCAGCAGCAGAACTAGGGAAGGAGGGTTTGGTAGGATAGATGTTCACTGCATTTGTTCTCCTTATCCTTCTGTATTAATCCCAGCTATTTCCTCCTTGTCCCAGATGACTCCATAAGGGGCAGCATCTTTTCTTCAGCTGCACACACTGTTTGGTTGACATTAAGCTAGTACTTGAACTTGGCTTCTGCCAGACATCTAATAATACATGGGTGCTGCCCAATTTCTCTCATAGACAGTTTGTGGAAGTTGTAGGAACTTGTTCTGGGCCTTCTACCTCAATTTCAGATCATTTGACAGGTTCAAAAGCTGTTAAGAAGGGCTGTCAGAAAGAAGGATGGAAAGAAAGGAGATGCAGTTCTTAATAGTTTGGAAAACTAAGCTGAGAGAACAGGCATGAGATGGAGAACTGTGGTCGTAATGTGTGAGAGTCAGGGATGCTTTGTAATTCCCACCCTGGCCACTCTGATGGCCTGGGATCAGCAGGAATAGAGGCAAGGAGAGCTCATGTGATCTCTGGCTGTCAGTACCTGTCTCCTCACTGTGCACTGTTGGGTGCTCCAGGAGCACCAACATGTGCTGCATGTGGAGGAGCCTGAGAGAGGGCTCTGTGTCCTCAGTGTTCACCTGTGGGGTCACACTTCCCTGATAGAACAAGGATTCAGAGCATATGGGGGCTTCTTGCAACACTTGAGGTGCATGTGGACTAGATCTAAGCTTTTAGAAGCAATCCCTGGCTTCACTGAGTTTTCCTTCCTGTGCCTGTTGATTTCTGTTAGTGTGTCAGCCCTTACTACTGGGTAGCCCTTACTGCCTGGGATTTGGGAGTCACAATGGTGACACAGCTGAGTCTTGGCTAAGTTTGGGGTCCTCTGTTTCTTAGGTGCTCTTCTTATTTACATGGGAGGTCTTTCTGTGACTGGGTTGATGTGGATAAGGGGAATTGAGTGGGAGAGCTGTCCTTAACAGATTGCTCTCTAGAGGAATCCAATTTTCACAGCTCTTTACAAGCACTAGACGCACCTTAAAATGTTCTATATTTAACGTTTCAAAAATGCGCAAGTGGAAAAGTAGCGTCTTAGTTAATAAATATGAAACTACGGGGCATTTTTTTAAGATGCACATTTAATATTTAATTTTGTGAGAGAGACTCTTGCAGAGACTTGGCTGTGGAGTGCTCCAGGCAATGAGCTCAGATGTGGATTTCAGGTACGTGTGCAGTCTAATAACAGGGTTAGTGGCAGCACCGTGTCAAATGTGTTGACACGAGCAGTTCCCGTCTTTGACGCGGCGCAGTCGCTCCCCGTGTGATAGGACAGGCTGCGGAAACTAATTGTAATGAGTTTGCTTTAGGATTTTCAAGCATGCCCTTTTAAAATACAGGTGAGAGGGATTATCTTGCAGTTTGGATGCTGGAGGCAAGAGACCTTCTCACTGGGGGATCTGAAGTGGGGGAGTGGGGATTGCACAATTAGCTGAAGGTACTGTGGTCTCCCGGGTAGCTGAGGGTAATTAGTGTTTCTCTGGCTCTTTCTCTGGCTAATTCCTTCAGCACCCTGCCCTATTAGGGGAAAGGGAGGAAACACATAAACCATTTCAAAATCCCAGGGGGTGGAAAAGAGCATCTGCTCCTAACATCTGAGGTTACTTTGAACCTGTTGAAATATGTAGTAGCTGCTTTATTGTTTTTGCCAAGAGTTTCCACCTACAGTGATCCCAGCCTCTGACTTGTTAACAATGAGGTTGTTGGAGGCAGTAGTCATCCTCCTCCTCTTCCCTGGCTCACAGCAGCTGATAGTGGCTGCTGCTCTGGACCTGGCACTGCAGGGATAGGAGTGGGGATGACTGAAACCACCAAGACTTACTTTCTTCCCCCCCCCCCACCCCCCCCAAGACTAGGATTACCCACTACGTTCACAGTTGCTGCATGTGTCTCGTGCTGCTTGGGCACCCCAAAATAGCTCCACTTTGTGGGCCTGAGTCGTCCTTCCCACAGTGAAGATGCTGATGTAGTGAAGAGCCAGTTAGTCCCTGGATTTTCAGCTGGCAGATGAGCATTTTGTCATGAAAAGTGAGCAGAGATTTTGCGTCACCCTGGTTTGACGAGGAGAATCTCTCTGGAAGCATCTGCATGTCCTACAGAATATTTTTCCATGCCAGTGCTGCTGCCTTTCTCAAAATTGGATTACCTTCAGGAACTAGATCTGTTTGGATATTGGTCACACTGAGGATGGCAGGCAGCTGTTCAGTTGGAAGTATCTGCTCTTTATTATTTACTGGAAATCTGTGGAATTTAACTTGTCTGGATTTGTCTCCTTGTCCTCTGACTGCAGACCTGCAGCACTGGAATAATAATAATTTTGTATTTATGTGTCCAGTATATCCCCAAGTGGAAGGCATCATTATGAAGGTGGGAATCTTGTCTATTGCTGACTGTGCTCTTGATTGGGACCTGCCTGACTTCTTTTACAAGTGTCTACTAATTTTGTGTAGTGACTTACGGGAGAAAACTTGGGCCTTACTTCCAGGAGAACCATGCTTCCTGCTGCCTCTGTTAACAGGAATTGTCCCACTGCAGGGATGCAAAATCTGAATTAATCCCCAGATCTGTCACTGAGTTTGTGAATTTGGGCAGGCAGCTTAATATCCATGGGCTTAATTTCTCCTTTGCTCAGCAAAGAGAAAATGCTTCCATCTTTTGTGCATTTCCAGTAAAACCTTTTTTTGTGGTGGGGACTCCCTCTTGCTTGTGTGGCTTTAAGCATCATCCACTGCTGTTGGTAGAGCTGACTGCTCCTATAATGTGCATAAGAAGAATATATAAAACAGGGACACAGAAGACAGTGGACTCTGTGACTTACAACTGAACTTCCAGGTCAGGTGTCGGGGAGAGGGTTCTGGAATTGGGGTCACTGCAACAGCAGAAAGAGCAAAAAAAGGCTGGGGACTTCAGATAAACTGTACAGGTAGTAACAAGTAGTCCTGAAAATCTGCTAGCTCACCAGGAGAGGAGTGGTGGGGGCTGTGGAAGGAGACTGAAGGTCTGTGGAGTGTGTCCAGTTGAAGTGGAGCTCCAGTAAGCAGCAGGTACCAGGTCAGCTCAGGGGGCAGGGGTTAGAGCTGTGCTGGTGGTACCTAGAAAGAGTTTATCTGCACACTGCATGATGCCTCCCTGTGATGGAACTGGAAATCTGCCTTGTGGAAATGTGATGTGGCCTTGTAAACTGGGAGCTCTCAGTGGCTTCAGTCACTCCTACTGCTGTTGAAGTTTATGCCAAAGTGTATTACTTGTTAGTTTTTCATTAAAAATGTTTTACTTTTAAATGGAGAGAAAGGTAAATTTCATAGAGGAACTTAAGAGCAAAGCTTCAAGTTATTATTGCTGTCATTTGGAATATGGTGGGAATATGTCACTTAGCAGGAGTAATATATTCTTTTCTAGCGTGAGCTAAAGTGAATGTAAATCTTTGGCATATAGTTCTTTGGACAGACTTTGCTTTGAAGCTGCCTGAGCCTTTAAGATGTAGCTGGCAGAGGTTCATTCTCATGCTGGAGAAAAAATGTTTCATATAAATACATCCACCTATTTTAGGCAGCATAATACCACTGTTGCATGTTTGTTTTATCACCAAGAGTCTGACTGCTGTATACATCACCCTAATGTGCAGTGAATCAGGGAAATCTCAGCTCTTGCTCACAAAAAGAGGCTTAGGTGAGTACAACCCTCCTTCTTTGAGTCAAGTCTTAAAATTTGTCTTTGATCAGCATTCCTGGAGTTTGCAAGCTGCTCTGAGTTTCAGCTGGGGCTGTGCTGCTATTACCAAACATCAATACCTGTGCAGGATTGACTGGAACACTGGACAGCTGTGGGAAGATGATCAATTTTCGTTTAGCTCTTAGCAAATCTTCCCCTGATGTTGCTGAGGGGTTTTACACTGCTGGGTGAACGGGATGGGAAGCCTTCTGTGCAAAACTGAAATGTGATACTTCTGGCTAGGCTGAGCATTGCCTGGCTTTCAGCATGAACGGTGAAAGAGAAGCCTTAGTCCTGGTTCTCACAGCATTCAAAAGGTTATGTTTAAATGTGTTTCCTGTTTTATTGCAGCATACCATTTGTTACAGCAGGGTTTGTGTTGCTGTCTGTGTGTATACATTGATCAGTGCTGATTGTACTGTAAATGGGCAGTGTTTGGCTTTGTGTTTAAACTCATTTGGGATGTTAAATGTACTCAGTTTGTATTGTGTTCTCTTTTTATTGCCTTGTGTTGTTCTCACTGTATTGTATGTCGTAGCATGTGTTTACTCCTTTTGGCATTGCTGCTTTTCTCCTAGATCTCAGACTGCAGCAATTTCCTACAGCTTGCATATAGCTTTATCAAGTGAAAATTCCTTTGCAGGGGTTGTCTGCTGCTTTTGCATCTTCTGTGGCTCCTGAGGAGTTCAGGAATGGTGTCTGTGCCCAGGGTACATCACAGGGCCTTCAGCAGAGTGGTGCTGCTGTGTGTTTTGGAGGGGGTGGGACTGCTGAAGTGGTTGAGATCAATGGCGCTATGCTAGACTGGTGGCACATGTCCAGTTCCCACCCCAAAACAGGGCAGCAGGAGCTGCTGCCATCCCCAAACTGTGAGCTGTCCCAGGGACTCTGCAATGTGACAGTTTTTACAATTGTCAGAAACATGAAGACAAACAAGTGCCTTGTATGATCAGGAAATCTGTTTCAATTGCTTTACTACTTCTGGGTCACCCTTGGTGTTCCCATAGTGCTGCCTAGCTTTAGGAAATCTGGTTCCAAGGAAGCACTCATTAATTACGGGAAACAAATTTGCTCTACAAAATTTGGCCTTTCAAGGATGGAGGTGAGAGACAAACATCTTTGCCACTGTCATTTTTGGGCAATGCTTGGTGCCACTTCTCTGGTCAGTGAGCAGAAGATGGAAGGGCTGGTTTGTCCAAAATACCCTTTTTAGAAGATGTGCCTTAGACTTAGTGTGATCTGCAGGTACTGCAGAGCTTCTGTAAGCTATCTTGAAAACCATGCTGTGGGTGAGACATGGGGCAGGATTTGGCCTATAACTGTTTTGCCTGTAGCTTGAAATTCAAAGTTAAACACAGAATCTGCAGTTAAAATATTCAGGTGTTAGTGTAGCTTGTGTAACTGTAAACTGTGAACTATTTGTGTGTCTTTCTCTGAAGATTTTGTTGCAAAGGCAGGCAAATACATTTGACATTCCTCCAACAAGCTCTCACAAGGGTAATTTTGTGTGGATGATTGAGTGGCATGGAAACACCGTAAGATATTGTCCTTCCGTGGATTTTGTAAAGAGGAGACACAGTTGAAATAATTCATAATATGCACAGAATCTCAGCAGATTGCTGACAGAGCTTCTTTCAGCAATTACCTGTAGGAATAAAGTAAAAAGCATTTATTATTGATATTCACTTTTTACATATTAAGAAATATTTCTTCTGATATTGTTAATTTTTTATTTGTAGGCTCCAAAGGAGTGTAGAGTAAGACAAATGAATTCAAGGAAGAAAAATATATGAGTTAATACATTAAGTTTACATATTTTTCGTTTGATGGATTTATGGTTTTTAATTACATCTTCATGTCTTGCGTGGGATCCCTGGGGGCTCTTTCTGAATTTCATACTTGTACTCTTGTACACACGAGATGCTTTAACCTGCCACCTCGTGCAGCCTTACTGCTGCTTGACTGACCTCTGGTGAAGTTACGTGTTATTCAAGTTTAAAATCTGAGACTTCCACAAAGAGCTAAATGATTAGAAGAATATTTGTGTGATTGAGAGAGTTTCTCATCCTGACATGTTGTGGAGCACAGGCTGTGAATGGGCTTCTATGATTTCTGTGTGGAAGGTGGAGTTTGTGCTCAGCATTTGCTCAGTTGATTGTGAGGAGCAGCACCCTGGCTCAGCCTTGCTGGCTCCCTGAGGGCAGTTTGGCAGTGGGAAGTAGTCTTGTCTTTGGTAACAGCCCTTGGGGAGCCACGGCTGGGTTTGGGGAAGAGTATTTTCAGCAATACGTCATCCTGAATGTGCATCTCCCTGCTTCTGTCTCCAGTTACATACGACACTGGGTTTTCATTTCATAGCAGTTCTTTTATTGACAGTGGAATCGATAACCTGTGTTAACAGGTGGAAAATGAAGCCTGTTGGCTCTGTGCGGGTCCAGCTGATTTACATGGGTGAACTGCAGAGGAAGCCAGGCTGCAGAGCTGGTCAATGTCTGTATTCCAAATCCATCTCTCTGTGTTGGTATCATTACCTCAGTCTGCTTTTCTCCAGCACATCCTCTTCATTTTTCTGTTCAGTGGGAAGGTAATTACCTGTTCATGTCTATGTGCGTGGAAATAGTGCCAGGATCTGTTTGTTATAACTATGATACAGCTTATTGAAGAGGCAAACAACCCTGGCTGACAATATTCAGGCTTTCCAAAAGAAACTTGCTTTTGGGACTGACAGGGAGCGTGAATATTCAGGCACATCTTGAGCTTCCCAGATTTGTGTGTTCTTTTATTATTCTGATCATGTCTGCTCATAAGCACATGCAGTTTAAAAGCAAAATAGCTCTGTTTGTGCTGTAAGAATTTAGTTGGGTTTCAGCTTCTTATTGCCAAGTCTTTTGATGACATGAAAGATGTGTTATATGCAGGGTTGGCTTTCCTGACTCACCCTGAGCTCTTCACTGGGTGTTTTATTCCTGTGGGAGGGTTTGGCTCTTGGAGGATTGGGTGCAATGAGAAGTGTGGAGTACATAGTTAAAGAACTGAAATGCAGAACGCTTAACCCTGGGAAGTGAACACAAGTGAGAACACAAAGGCATTGTCCTCTGAAGTGATTCATTGAAAGCCTCTACTTTTTTGTTTTCTTTTTTACAGTTTTTATTTTAATTTCTCTTGCTAGAATCAGAGAATATCTTGAGTTAGAAAGGACCCACAAGTCCAACTCCTGGCCCTGGACAGGATCACCCTAAGAATCACACCACAGTGGTCCAGGCTCTCAATCTGATTTTTCCTTCTTGTCACTGGAGCAACAGTCCTGTTTGCTAGTGTCAGAAAATTGTCCATGGCATTCTGTCCTTCCAAGAGGCTGTGCTTGTGCTTTCTTTGGGAAAGCTGTCTCACTAAGCAAAATGGTAAGAAATGGTCCACCTGCTGCTAAAGAAGTGAGCTGAAAAATGTCTGGTTATTCAACAGGAAAAAGACATAGACTCACTGAGTGAAAAACATACTTCTCTCTATACCTGAACAGGATTCCTGAAGTCTGGGCAACAACAAACAGTTAAGATAATCCTGATTTTACAGAGTGAGTTAACCCAGGGGTTTTGTAGCTCAGCTGAGTACAATACAGGAGTGACATCAGTGAGAGATTAGAATAAGCTTTGTTATCTTCAAAGACTGTTTACTTAGCGGCTGGGGAATCGCTGTGTTTGTAGGAAATGTCCTGGGGCAGGTGGGAGCTGACAGCATTACACAGAGCCCGTAGTGTTTCTCCTCATGCATCCCTGCATTGCCTCCCATTGCTGGCTGCCACTGCTTTTGTGTACACCACCCATACCGAGGTCTTTTAAGAGATTGCCGAGGTTATTTAGGATGCTAAACACTAAACTCGAGCAGTATCCTTAATTTCTACGAATCCTGGAACAGTATCACTTGTATTTTTCTTACATGTATACTTCTATGAGTTCTCCTTAAAATATTGGTTAGAAGTATTTTAAAAATCTCGGAGTTGAGTTCTGAGGATAGTTACCTCTCCTTGGGTATTTCAGCTATTGCTTGTTGTCACATGGAAGACAATTTGGATTTGGGTTTTTGGAGGATTCTTGTACAGCTCTTGGGTCTTTTCTGCAGAATTCCCTTTGACAGCAGTTAAGTTGCGTTTTATCTCCAGAAAGAGGACAATCTGATTTGCAAATTTATTGTATAAAAACTGCTATAAACCTAATTTGGAGCCCATAGGGATACATGTCCCACGTGCAAGTGTTTCACAAGTTCTTTTTTTCTCATGAAAACATCCCTGTAAAAGTGGTCTTGAAAGCGAATTTTTGCCTCATTGGCACTTGTCAAAAGACAAAACACAGATGCAGTGTTCCAGGCAGATATATTTTTGTTCCCAGCTGTTTTGAATGCTCATTTGATGTTAAGTCTTTGTCCAATCCAGTCCTATGTCATTAATGACTCTGGAGTAAGTAGGTATGCAGAGCTGGAGGAAATCCTGCTTTATGCGTTCCTATTCTAGGAGAGCCTCAGCAAGACTAACAATAATGTGGCTCAGTGAGGTAATGGGTAAACACAGAAATAAAACGTGCTTGTTCCTTACTGAAGCAGAAAAATAGCTTATGAAGCATAATGTCTTTGATAAGTGTAGATAATCTGACCTGCTTCAGTCTGTGGATTAAGACATTAACTGGGGAGGGTGAAACAGCTTCTCGTAAAGAACCTGTCCCTCTGGTTGTAAAGGAGGTGTCAGCAAATGTTAACAAGAATTCAAAAGGAGCAGGAGCCCAGTCATAACCTGGAGGAGTCACATGAAAGGCTCTCCCTGCCCTCGGTGGTCAGTGATTTCCCACCTGAGGTCGAGGGTTGTGCTATGCAGTTCAGTCTTATCCTGACTCCCGTGTGGGTGCTGCTTCCAGTCAGGGGGTGGATGGTGTAAAGCAAAGGTCTGGTGGAGCCTTGGGTCTGTAGGGGTCCTCTTCATGGTCCTCCCAAGATGCTGTGGGAAGGAGAAAATGGGAGCATCCCCCAGCTTTTCCTTCCCTCTGCTGAATGAGTGAAGTTTAGGAGAGGCATTTGTTTTCAAGAGGAACCAGGGTTCTTGTAGGAATTTCTTCATCAAGTTCTTGAGGAAATTAAGGTTGGATTTACAGCTTTTGATCCTGGTCAGTGGATGGATAGCAGGTAAAAAACCAGGATGAAATTTTGTGGACTTTTTTTTGAGAAGAAAATGTGAAATTGTGTAGTTCTTCCATCATCCAGCTTCCACAGCAGCATATGTGAATACAGCAAGACATCTGAACTCCAGCCCACTCACACTGTGCTGCAGGCCTCCCTAGGGGCCCAGGGCAATTCAGCTAGCATTACATTTTTAGATAAGCTTACCCCATTTAGCACATGCATTTTGATCAGGCTGTGATTACAGACTGGTGACTTGCATGCATATGCACCAGAGCCCTGGTGTTGGTGCTCCTTAGACATGCACTGGTTTTATGAGCATTAATCTGGTGTGTGCACTTTAAGCATATTTCTAGTCCCTCTCTATCTTCATCTTTTTGACTGCAAAACAGTAGAGATCCCTTTTCTTTGAGTGAGTAGGCAGAATCATACTTGTGACATATTTTAAGACTGCTTAGAAGAAATAAACTTACTTAAGTGCTTGTGATCTATCTGGTTTTGCTTTATTTGATTCCTTAAATGTCAGCCACTCTGAGCAGTTCTAGTATTTTCCTCCTTTATTTGGGAAGTGTCAGTTGATGAGAAGGCAGCTGATGTGCTGAAAGCATCACTCCCTTAGGAATTTGGTGTGTGAAGTGTTTATCTGGGAAGAAAGCCTCCTGACAGTTACCCTTTTGTTTTTGTTTTCTTTTGCTCCCCCCCCCAACCCCAAAAAGCTTCAGTTTTGCCCTTCTGGTTTAATGGTTAAAGAATGCTGCAACTCTGTTCTGTACAGCTGTGCACCTTTCAGGTAGTGAGAGGCATTTGAGGAATGAGAGGGATCCCATGGGAATAACTGGCTGGCACTTGGTTGACCTAATCTGGCGGGTCTATACATAGTCCCAGCTCCTGCCAGGAGAGCATCTGAAGCAGCAGCAGCTGCCGGGGCTGTGACCCCTCCTGCTACATGGGGCCTGCGTGCGTGGGCATGTGCCTCCCTACCTGTCTGGTGGGTGTGGCTGCCTCCAACACTTCCTGCTCTCCTGAGCTCCTGGAGAAGGCAGTCCCCTCAGGAGACCTTGGCCTGGGTGGAGGGAGCTGTTGGAGCCCTGATGGCAGGAGGGAACTGGGGGACCTGAGTGGATCTTCTGCAGAGGAGCAGCTGATCGTGGCTCCCTTATGCACCCAGTGCTTCTGGATGGAGTGTTTAGGGGAAGGGGTGGAAATGCATTTGACATTACAATCTTGCAAATGCCTGGTGAAAAGTGCAAGGCAGGAGGTTGCTTGAAGTGCCTCCCTCTCCTAGACCCCAGTGACTGCATTAGTGGCTCCAAGAGGGGCCTCGGGAAGGATGGAAACCATCCAATTACCACTGCTTTCCAGAAACACTTGAGATCAGAGTCTCATGAGTATGCATCACCTCTCATGTATCTTGCTTGTTTCAGGTTATGTTGTGATGGCAGTCCTGATCATTATCTCATTTTAATTTTCAAGAGCGTGATGTATGTGGATACACCTACTGTGCTCAGAGATTTCACTGCGAGATTAGAGACATGTTTAGGAAATTAGTAATGAGAGAAAAACACGTAATTAAAAACGATATCAGTTTGGAAGCTCATCCATCTTCAGCCAGCTTGCTGGAAGAGAAAGGAGTCTTACACAATACCTAGTGGTGGGAAAATGCATTTGGCTCTACATTTTAAACAGGAAGGAACTATTTAAATGACAGACTTACAATAGTAATTGGGACATTTACTTGGGAACCCTGGATAACATATTGTAGCTGCATAATATTGCAGTAACTGTGTATAAAGTTAAGGCAGATCTTGTTATATTTGTTTTCTTTTAATGATGCCTTCACACAATTTTTTAAAAATTATTTGGAGCTTTTCTAAAGCAATTGGGTAATTGTACTGAAAACAGCATTCATATTTTGAGGTAGTCATATTTACATATGCCACATACTGTCTGTAACATTATGAGGATTCACACTTAACAATTTATTTGTTTCCTGAGATATGCAATTTTATGTGAAATGTCTTAAATTCAAAATCTGCAAGAGAATTTTAGCTCTTCATCCCTGATGACCATTATAAAGTTGCCATATGTCTTAAAATGTGCTCAGCACAACTGCAGTTGTTCAGACTCTGAATTTCCTCTCATTTTATGATGAAATCCTTAATTTAGAATAATTTTATTCTTTAGTAGGAGAAACACCATTTGGTCATATATGGTTCATTATAAAATGTGGTAACTTTTAAGCATTTCAAACACTGTAAGTGCTTCATTTGAGTTGTTATGCCATTTTTCCTCAACAATTAACAGTACCTTGTTGTCATTTTTGTCATGAAATGCCCATAAACTCAATTATCTTTCTGTTTGGTCCAACTTACGCACAGAGGACCTAAGCAGATGTCAGAGCAATAACCAGGTGTACATTGTAGTACTTTGCAAACTTTTAATTGCTGCAGGGATGTTTCCTAGTTAATGGCTGTGTTTATTTAGTGCTCCTATCTGTTGTGCCTTGTTCAGGAGTATACCTTACATGTGGTATTCTCAGGCTCAGACTGGTTTATCCAGTGGCAGCCTTGGAGTAACCTTGCAGAGGGATGTGCTTTTTCAGTTATGCTGTTTGTAGTGTAGTTAGCAAAACTGCTGAATTGCTCATGGTGTGGGGTCCTGTGTAATGAAGTATTCTGTGATCTTTGGGTGTCTGTTGACTGTCCACCTCTCGAGAGGTGATGAGTGTTGTTATCTGGGAGGATGGACAGTAGATGAGGATGGTGTGGCCAAAATGACTCACTAAAGGTCAGTTTGGAGGAGGGAGCTCTTAGTTGGTGGACAAGGGGACCCCTTGTGTCTGGGAGCTGGAGGTCAGCAACGTGGTGGAGAGGGTGGGCAGCTGCTTGGCATTCCCTTTTGTGCTTACCCATGGAGAACTGGCCTTCCTGGAGAGGTGTGAGGGGAAGCACAGTCTGTCTTGGCAGCCTCCTTGGGGTCTGTGCTGTTGTGCATGAATGGGGAGATACAGATCTGGACCAGGATATCTCCAGTTGCTCTGTGTTCATTGCCCAGAAGCAATAGCACTGCAGGACAAGGAGACCCTTGGTTCCTGACCCTGTTCAGTCCTGCAGATTTGTACCCAGACCAGGCCAGGGAGCCAGGATTGGTTCTGAAGTATATTATGTATTGATGAAACAATGAGAGATATCATCTTCTCCCAGGAATTAAATAATTGCTTCCTGGATGAAAGGACCCAACATCTGGCTCTTGTGTTTCATGTATTTTATCATGTAGATGTAACTGTTTGCTTTGTTCCTGCAGTAATGTTAACCTACTAATGTATGAAGCTGTTTCAGGTCAGTGAAAAACTGCATATAAATCTTTATTACATGTACTTGATTGTCTTTAACTCTTTATAAGATATAATTAGCACCCAGTAATCACATTGTGGTGCTGTATCTGTGATTACCCTGGTAGTTAGTGTGCAGTACAATCCTGGTTTTATGGTCTGCAGCTAATGTTTGCTTGATTGGAGTGAAGGACAAACACTGGCCTGTGTTGTTGGCCAGGTAATTTTCTCACCCTTCTGCTGCCCAGTTCTGTGGCCTCCTGCAGTTCTGTGGCTTCTGATTCAAAAGCTGTGATCTTCAATACGTGTGGTGCTTCAGGTTGAAGTGGGGCCACTCTCAGGGATGGTGTCTGTGGATGGGAGGGAAGAGGAGGATTGTGGCAGGTCTTCAAGGACGGTAACTTGGCGAAGAACTGGTGCCTAGAAATGTTTTGATCCTATTGTAATGAATAGCTGCTGGTTCCTGTTGTTGTTTCTGTTTTGATTGAGTGCCCAGCTGGTGTGTGGTGCAGATAGGATGTTGGGGCAGGGAAAGGAAGTAACTGTCAAAAGTGCATCTCCCTTAGGAAAGCAAGAATGTGGAGGCATGGTAGAATTGGGGTTTATACAGCACTTATTTTTCCTTGGTTTTCATAGTGCACTGACCATATGCAATTTTCCACATGCTGCGTAATGGAAAATTGGCCCCAGAGGAAGTCACTTTGTAAGTCAAGTTTGGGATTATAAAATCAATCACTCTTGGGTCACTAATTGATGTGGAAGATAGGAATTTCCTATACAGTATGATAAGTTCATTGGTTTTCTGGCAGGGCGTGTACAGTGCACTGTTTAGCCAACGATATTCTTTCCTGATTCTGTTGTTAACTCAGGAAAAGCATCAGGTCATTTACAGCTACACCCAAATTGTGGGTTTGTTTCTGAGTAGCAAGAGGAGGGTGGAGGGAGTTTCTCATGTAGGAACTACATGTGTTTTCTGAAGTTTGTTTTCATCTCTTTGTGGCATAATAGCAAAGCTTGGCATGTGGGAATCATGAAGATTGATTGCTCTTGGTGTTAAGCATCTCGTATCTCTTGAGTTTATATCAACACTACCCTTCTTCCAGCAGCAGCATCTGGCTCATTGGCAAGATCTGTGGACAGTTGTTTTGACCACTCTGGAAATGCCTCTGGCTGTCATGTGGCTGCTGCCTTGGCTCTGCTGCTTTGTTGTTCTAGCTGGTCCCATTTTCATTTATTTAGTTTTTGGCCGACCTTTGATTCTGATCAACTGCTCCAGAGACTGTAGTCTTGAATAAATCTTGCTTAACTTTCTCATGCAGGGACTTCCATGAGATGCTGATGTTAATGTATTTCAGTGACTGCTGATGGAGCTTGCAGCAGTAACATCCCAGCCTGTGCTGTCTGTGCAGATTTTCCCTGTGAATCACAGCATCAGGCATGTGAAGTAAAACACACATCTTTGAGCATATCCTGCATAATGGCTTTCTCTGAAACTGGAGCTGCAAGCTGACATCAAATATTAACTGCACAGTCAGTGCCTGGGATGGTGCTGAGAGTCCTGGAATCAGCCACTTGGATTTTTCAGGTTGACCATTGGGAGCAGAGTTTCTGGCCCTGCTGACATAAACTGTCACAGGAACAAAGAGTAGTGTGTGTCAGCTCTGGATTTATATCCTCAGTTGCTGTCACTACCTGCTTGATTGTGTTTTTTATTCATATACCGTGTACTTTAAAAACATTATTTTTTTCGTAAGTACTGTGGATTTCGAAGACACATGGGCTTAAATAAAAGCGAGTGTTTCTTAAAATATTAAAGCATCTATTTTCATTAAAGAAATCTGTCAGGGTCACTACTTCTCAGGGTTGAAATTAGCAGAGCTGTGATGTGCAGGAGGTGGCACAAGGTACTTACCTTCACTGCCCTTTAACTCTAATGATGTGTAGAACTGTTTCAGTGCTGTCCACAATGGTGGCTATTTGACAAGCTGTCAGATTTTACAAAGATGTTAGCAAGGCATGATTACACAACCGGTTTTAAATGTGTATTTACGTCTGTAATGATAATGTCAAGGCAACTTGGGTGGCAGGTATTTTTTTTTTTAATGATTCAGTGCAAATTTGACACAGAAGTTATTGCCAGAAAACCTTGTTTTAAAAAGAATGGGGAAGTTTTCACACCAAGATGTAATTTTCACCTTGTTACATCATCACCCAACAACTATAAACATGCATTTCATGGGCTTTTTATGAAATGGGGAGGCAGGTTAGTGAAAGAGTTCAGTGCGAATTTGAAATTAGGGACAGGGATGCTTCAGTTTAGAAGGGGATTTAATGACTTTGCATTCACTATGAATGTTGCCATGGATTTCTTTAGGGCCCAGGTCTCACGCTGGGGCTGTAATTTCTATTCTTAAAAGAACCCTTTCTTCCTCTGTACTTGGCCTTTTCCAGCAGGTGATGAGGCAGCTTCTTTTCCAAGGTCCCAGAACACAAATTAAAACAAAAACATCCTTTTATGTAGTACCTTCAATTGAACGGAAACATAAATGTATCCTATGATGTTAGGCATTGTCTACAGTTGTGGAATTTCTATAGAGGTAACGTTAGATACAGTAAATGTTTAAGAGCCTTGTTAAGTGTGACTGGTAGGACGAGCTAGCGCCTTTCATCTCTTACTTGCTGGTTTTAATAGGATCTGTCTTGAAGGGTTTTGAAAGTTGTTGCCAGGTATTTGATTGCTTCTGTGTCTCGGGAGACAAGGCTTGTTTTGTGTGCGTGTGAGGAGCCTGAAAGAGTTTACAGAGGTATTTTTGCCAGTCATCTGTGGGCATGTCTACATGTGTGTGTGTGTTATAGGCAGATACAAGCTCACTTTGCCCATGGGTTTAATATGTTTGTATCTCATGCCTTAGCAGAGTTTATAAACCCTATTAACATGGCTTTTGAGATACTTTGAGCATGGGCAGAGTGGGTTTTTGTTTGCCTGTTGGCATAGCCCCATGGATTTATGTTTGTAAAAGACAGACCTTAGGCAAAGGGAGCTGCTCTTCTTTGATTACACCAGTCCCTTTGGATGGTGAGAGGTTATATAGCTTGCAGTTTTCACAGGATCATTGCAGGGCTTCCTAACAAAAGAGTTACAGGTGGATATTGGTCACCAGAATGTTGTCACCCCACTCACATGAGTGTGATTTGTTGGGCTGGTAAAGGCAATTCTTACCCAAGCCCTTCTTCCAAGGGCTGCTCTCAACCTGTTCATTCCCAGCCTGGATTGATACTGGGGGTTGTCCTGACTCAGGTGCAGCACCAGCACTTGGTATTGTTAAATCTCACAAAATTTCCATGGACCCACTTCTCCAGCTTGTCCAGACCCCTCTGGGTAACGTTCCATCCTTCAGGTGTGTCAACTCCACCACTCAGCTTGGTGTCATCTGCGAATCTGCTGAGGCTGCGCTCGATCCCTTCATCTCTGACATTAATGAAGGTGTTAAATATCACCAGTCCCAGTATGGACCCTGAGGGACACCACTTGTCCCTGGTGTCCATTGAGATGGATAGATAGGAGTAGCTGGACTTGCACCATCTAATTTAGGCATCTCGTTTGGATTCCTAAAGCTGGTCCCTGAACTTGTAGGGAACAAAATGTAGCAATTCTGTCCTTTGTATCTGTAATGGAAGATTGAAACTGGTGTTAATATGCAGCATAATTAATGACAAAAGAGAGTTTTGGGTGTGGTGATGATGGGCTTGTGAGTATTTGACAAAGAATTTTTCAAAGTGTATAAAGGGTCACAACTAGGACAAGAGGTGTAAAATTAATATAGGAATGATGCAAGTTGGAAAATTTGATGTGAGCAAGATAGTGTAGGTTACTGCATAGTCATCTAAGTAGAGCAGTATTTTAAAATCTGTGGCACTTGGACCCCAGCAGCAAGTCTATGTACAGAGATGTTACTCATCTTTCCAAAACTAGTACCATAGGGCTGGGGAATGATCTTCAGATCTTAGAAAAGCTTCTTAGTCCAGCTTCCTCCCCTGAAATGTGATCATCTATCTCTTGATCACTTCCCATGGATGTTTTTCACCTGCCTTTCAGAAATTCCCAAAGGAACAAGATTTCTCAACACAATTCTGTAGCAATTGCCAGTACTCACTCACCTCTGATAGTTTTTCTTGAGTCCCCTTTGCTTAAAAGTCAAATGATTTCCTATTTTCCTTACCCAACTGGATATGAAAAGTAATTTGTCACCAGTCTCTTTGTAACCACTTTTTGTACTGGAAGACTCTGATTAGTTTTCACTCTTCTAAACTAAATAAACCAAGCTCCTTTAACTTCCTACAATATTCTTGTTTTTTTAAACTGCTGTTTTTCCTGTAGACACTCCTCAAATGGTCTGTCTCCACCTGTGTTTTGTATGGCTGTGATCATACTTCACCCTAATGAGATTCCATAGGAGGATCACTTGATTCTTTGGGCAATATCCTCCACCTGCAGATATCCCTTGGGATCTGCATATGTATCTTTTCTTTCTAATGTAAGCTGGGGTGAGCAGAATGGGATCAATTGCTTCTATGCCCTGGCATCCTATCTGAAGCTGAGGGACAGCAATGGACCTTACTTCCATCCTAGCACAGAGATGCTGAAGGCACAGGACCAACAGGTAGCTGAGGGCAGATTTGTGAATTTACTTGCTGAAGTTGTGCTGCTGAAGAGTGGCATTAAAAAAGCCATCCATGAATCCACTTTAAAGAGCTGCTGTGGGCTGAACAGACTGGGGAGGGACGTGGTGTCTCACACATGCCACCTAGTAAGCAAAGGAACTGAAGCACACTCTTCAGGCAGAGTGTGGCCAGCTTGTGGTTGAGGAGTTACAGATGCTCTTCATCATTCCTTTACTAGCCATCCCTGTTAGTTATTTTTTTTTTTCTTTTTCTACTTTCCTTGATTAAGTGCAGGCAAGGAGAAAAAGTTAAAACTCAACTCCACTACAGTACTCCCTAAATTCAGATGTAAACCCCAAATTTTTCAGCCAACAAGATGTTTGTTTTTTTTGTTTTTTTTGGTTTTTTTTGTGAAGCAGTCAAAATGAGGCAGTGGAACTTAATTAAGATGAAGAATAAGTGAAATCCACTTTTGTAATAATAAAAACTGCATGATGTGCTAACTGCGCACTGTATGCAGTAATTTGTAGCTTGCAAGGGAGTACACAATGGGCAGCCTTTTGGTTGTGAAGGCTAAATCGTTTCTGTATGGTCCTCAAGTATTCATTTACCAAATAATTGATAAAATGAGCAAGTGAATGAGACACTAAGAGAGTGTGATCCAATGCCAAGCGCTGGTTTCCATAGTTGATTTTAAATCTACATTATGCTAATGATGTTCATTTGGAAAATGTGTCCACTCCCTAACTTCTGCCGCTGAGTGTTCTGTTAATTGGATTCAGATGGTTGGACTGAAACAGGGGTAGGGTTCGTATACAGAGCAGTGTTCCAAGCACTTTTGTTTTTTCCTGTGCAGTCTTTCTAAGCTAGAATTGCTTTCACTGTGGCTGGTGTCCAGCTGTTCTTGAACTCCCTCATTAAAGGTCTGTCTGATACAAATGGGCACAGTTCTACTGGGACAAATGAAGTTGTGATCACTTAAACATGCTGAAGATCTCATCATGATTCCTCTCCCAGTCCATTGGGCTGGCTGGGCTGGCTTGCTGGTCAGAGTTCATCAGTGAGGGAGTCCATCTCACCAGGCTCACAGTGCAATTTGTCATTCTGGAAACACAGGCTGTTGACTGAATTCTAATAGCAGGAACAGCCTTTTGTTTCCCATAAAATGGTATTAAGAGTTGGTGTTTCTGAGGCATTTTGACAAGGCAGCTTGTTTCTGTGTAGTAGTGCTGTGCTCTGATTTTCATCCCTATGCTGAAATTCAGAGCTATTGTATTATCTGGGCAGCCTCACTGAACCCAGACTGTATGTGGGGTTGGTGGCATTCGATGTGATGAAGACGTCAGACAGCATCATTTTCCCAAGTAGCTGTTCTAACCCATGAGCACTTGATTTGCTTTGAAGAGGAAAGAAAAGTTGTGACTTTTATGCAGTTGTGACTCTAAAAGGCAGAGTTTTTATAATCTGATTTACTATGCACACAGGCTAACCAAAATTTATTTTCTGGTTTCAAAGAAAAAATAATTAGGGATGGAAAGCTCCTTATCTTTTAAACATAAGTATCTAATTTCTATCAGAGGTTTTTGTCTGAATTTCTGAAAGTCAACTTCATCTAAATGGCTATTTCTGAAAGTAGAATCAAAGGCATTTCAGACACCAAGTATTGTGTGGTGATAGATACGCTACTATTTCTGCATATACTTGCTGCTGTTCCAAGTGCTAATACTTTTTTGAAGGCTTATAAAAGAAATAAGCGGGAAATTAAAAAAGACACAACATGTGCTGGAAGATGATGTTTTCGTTCGAACAAAATCAGTACTGAATTTACATTGCAAAGTTATAGTAAGCCACAGACCCAAGAGGGAAAATTAAAAGATTACTTAAAACCTACAATAAACATGCAAATTAAAAGTCATCAATTTTAAATGAAGTAATACACTATTAGAAATAAGCATGAAATTGCATACTAGCTTGGATATGTAGTTTATAGAATACACCAAATGTTAAAATTGGATGAAATTAAGAAAAACATTTTCCAAAGGCAAGTAAAATATCTGTTTAATTAGATTGTAAAGAAAGAAGATTAAAAGTAATATTTTGTGAAACAGTAATTACTGTTTTTCAGAAGTAGTCAGGTTCCTGTGTGTTGATCTAAATTTACCAGTGATAGCAGATCTCTTTGGGGTCTTTTGTTTTGTTTGTGTCTTTTAATTAATTTAAATGGCAACCACTACCTTTATTTTGTTTTCTTTGCACTGAACACACTGCATGGCTGTTTGCTCCAATACTCTGCCAGCTCATGAAAGCAAACCTGGGAGATCAGCTCATCCCCTCTGGTTCTGAGAGGTTAAAAGCCAACTCGTTGCAGGGGACTATACAGCAAGATAACAGGAAAGGCAGCTGAAGCCATTGGGAGGTGGGCTGAGGTGCTGATGGGAGCCTGAGATGTAAATAAACCAGATTGCTCTCATTTCCTCTTTCCACTGTATTATGCATTCCAATAGCACTATTCATCTTTATGACAGACACCTATTGCTTTAACTTTACTGCAGGCCACTGAAGTACATTAAAGTGGGCAGGAAATGGAAATAAATAGAGTTCAGTGGAGCTGCCGAATAACTAAACACGGCGCAGTCATTTTTAGTGCGGGGTCATGCGGTTTTGAGCAGATTTATCGTGTTGCTTGGCTTTTGTTAGAAAGATGGGGGCTGTTTAAAAGAGATACCATGTAATTTTTTTTTTTTTTACAAGTAAGAAAATGTGCTTGACTTTTTTTTTTTTTTCTTCAAACTCTTTGGGATGCCAGAGATGGAAAGAAATTGGGTTGAGTCTCAGCTGGGTAGAGTCAGGGGGATATGCCTGTGTGGACTATGTCAAGTTGTGGCTGGAAACAGAATAATGGGATTGGAGATTTGAAGAAATCCTGCTAGCAAATAGAATGGGAGGAGAGCCACAGTCCATTGGCTTAAATTAACCTTCCACCTAAAGGTAGTGAGACGTTACTGTAAAGAGGCTGAATGGAATTTGGCCTTAAAAATGTATCTACTTTGTTCCTAATGTCTGCACGTTTTGCTCACTTTGGAAATGTGAATTGCTCTCCTGCTTGTTCAGAGGGGTGTTTTCAAGGACAGTGAAGTTACACTGCAAGTTCCAGATACCCTTAACCCGCAGGAGATGGGGCTTCAGGTGAATTCTGCTTTTGTGAAAGCTTCATGTGTTTGTTTTTCCTTGATTGTTTATATTCTGATAAGATGAGGTCAGTGACTGAATGAATTCACAACATGGTTTACTTGAAGACTTTAAGCTCATATTTTCATCCCCTTGAGATTAGTCAGATAGCTGGAAACTTTTCTTAAAAAAAATCATTAGCACTGGTTTATTTTTTTCCTTGATTACATTGAGCACTGGGTTTGCTGAATATAGTGCTTACTCTTTTTTGTTGTTTGTTTTGACAATGACTGCTATATAGTTGAAAGCAAGCATCAGCCTGCAAGGTATTTGTCAATATAGAAGATATTAGGGGATATTTCACAATGTCATGTAAGATAAAAACTAATTTGTAAGCAGTGCGGCAGAGATCTGGAAGGACAATTAAAACAAAAAATCATTAACATTGATTCTTTTGCACTGGGATAGCACGTTCCCTTCTCCAAAAGCATCCTTGTAAAACGTTGCTCACCTCACTCTGTGTGTAATTATATATTTCAGTGTGACATTCAATGATTCTTCTTTCTCTTAAATTATATTTATATCAAGACTTTAATTTAATTCAGAATACTGCTCCACATACACTTGCACTGCAGAAACCAGTGCCAGGCAAAATTGCGGGTAATTACTGAGGACGGTTGTTGGCAATTTGACTTTTCATCATTTGTTCGTCATCATTTGTTCGCACTCCGTGCACAGTTCCTCGCTGAAAGGATTAGGTTACAGATGGGTGGGTATTACTTCAGGGACTTCTTAAGTGAGAATCCAGATGCTTTTCTGCCTCCTCTCCTCTTGCTTAGTTTGGGAGTTAGAAGTCGGTGGCTGCAGGTAAGATTCAAAGCTTGTATCTTTGTTTCTCTTTTGCAATGGGAAAAAGCTCTCTCTTCTTTCTTGTTACTTGAACAGAAATTCTGACAGCAAAGTCTAAATATTTGGGAAATTACAGATTGAACTATAATTTCAAAATAATCTCATTTAAGTGCAGTTCTCTGCTTGACTGCTTCAAGTTCTCAGAATAGTTCAGGTCCAGGAGGATAATTTGGTGTTTCATGGTTTGACAACCTGGCTGTGACTTTGGTGTCTAAGCTTTAGCAGGGATTTTCAGAGATACTGGCCTTTGGCCACATCCCAGTTGCTTTGAGTTATGTCTGCAGTTTCAAGGGCAGTGGTCTGGGGATGTAGTATTTTACAGCTGTGAAATGTGGGTTTTGTTTGTGTGCCCCACATACAGCACGTGGTGTAACCCCAATAGCTGAGACCCTGCTCGGTCCTCACTTGCTTTCATGTGGAGGCAGCAGAGCTGAGCTGGTGCATCAGAGAGGGAAGCCTGAATTACAGAGACTGTTTGCTTCTCCCTGTTACAAGTTGCTGGATGTTCTTTCAAATCTGTGCTCCTTTTCCCTTCTCCTGGTTTCAGAGGTAAAGCCTGAAGGCAGGCTTCAGGCTGAATGCTGCAGTGCTGCAGGAAATGGGTGTTCTGCCGTGTGTTCTAGCGGAGCACAATCCTGGCTTTCCAAGTTTACCATCCTGCCCAGCTCCTCTCATGTGGGCAGTTTGCACGTGTGTGTTTAATCTCCCAGCAGCAGTTGGCAAGCTGGCTTGTGTCTGTAAGAACTGTGTGCTGAAAAGCAGTGGCAAATTCAAGTATTCAGAAGATTCGTTCTCATATAAGAACATGTAATTATCTCATGCCCTGACCTTGCAGGGGGCTGCTGGGCTCCGCAGTTCCTAGTGGGACCATTTATTTTACAATTCTAACAGTCTGTGATGTTTGAATATCTCAAATTTGTATGCAAAAGTTAACAAGCTGAGTCTGAAATTAGGGCTTTGGTTTCTGTGGTGGGAGGGGAAGCTGTGAATGTTACAGCATCACAGTATTCTGCTTATCCTGCTTGCTCAGGAGGTAAGAAGAGCATTTGGAAAGTAGGTGTGACAAAGACAGCATAGTTTATTTATGCTGTGGAGGAACAAAAGAGTCATGTTCTTTGTAGCACAGCAGACTAAAGGGATTTTGGAGCACTGGAATGAAGGCTTGTGTGTTGTATGTTTAATTTTTGTGCCATTCCCCTCAGCGATTTGCACACCCCCTTTGTTTGGCTTGCCTGTCTGCTGGTGGAGCTGTAGCAAGGATGGCTTTGGCTGCTTCACCCCTCCCACGTGTGTGTCACACATTTGGTCACTCAAGTTTTATTTCTTCCCTCTGTTAAACACGAGAGTGTAACTTCCACCCCAGCCTTGTTAGGGTGCGAGCTGCCGGAGCAGGGGCTCCCCAGGACCAGAGCAGTAAAACCTTTTTAATGGGGCTGGCCAAACTTCTAAGTTATGGTTAATGTTTTTAACAGTAACTTGTATTTCCTCTGGCCTTCACGCCCAGCCATTAGCCAGGTGTTTTTGTCTCTCAGAGTGGAAATTAAAAGTAATCTCAGTGTGCAGCTGGGCCCTCACTGAGGTGCTGGAGAAGGATGGCCAGACTGCAGACTGGGGGTCACAGAGGCTGGATGTGTGGGTTAAGAGGCTCCTTGTAGAGCCTGGCTAAACATAAGCATTAGAAATGAGATGGTTTTTTTTGGTTTTTATTTTTTACTGTAAATAAATTACGAGGTTTAAATTTGGCATAGTATGTGCCTATAAGCTTTGCTCTGTGTAATTTTCTAAATATATATATATTTAAAATTTATTTTTGTTCCCCCCTTTAGTATGACATCCACTTGATTTCTTTGTAACTGCGAGACAGGCCTGACTCTGATCTGCCTTATGCTGTAAACTGTGTTTATGGAGCTAGAATTGGGGTCATTAATTTTCTTTACATCAAAAGAAGTAATTTCTTTTAAATGAGAAGCCTGTTTCACCTAGTAATTCGCTTTAATTGCTTATTTGAAACTTTTGACATTTGATAGCAATTTAAACATTGCCAGATGAGGCTCATGCAGTTGGGACCTGCAGGTGCTTCCTTGTGTGCCCAACTTGGATCAAAGGGGTGAGCCCAGGGATGTGCCTGGCCGCAGACGGGGCACTGGAAGGTGCTGTGTTTTGGGGCTGTTTGAAGAGATGCTGTGTGTCAGCCTCACTCAGCAAGTATTTGCTCAGAGGGCTCTCCCTTGGAGAAGTTTCTGAGCACTGAGCACGGGGCTGAGCACGGGGCTGTTTGTTTTTCTTGGGAGATAGACTGCATGGCCTTTGTTTTGCCTGAGGCTAAATAGTGCTTGCAGCACTGAGTCTCTTTGGTTTTTTCTTTAAAGTCTAACCAATAGCACTTTCTGTGGAAGGGATAGAAAAAAAGTTTCCGAAATATCAATTACTCTTTTTTTTCTTGACTAGTATCTCTTAATTTAGTATTGCCATCTTCTGAGAGGTTTGGTGGGAAAGAATTTTCTTCCTCGTGAGCGTAAGCAAATGGTGCAACTTCAAAGGCAATTTTAGCAGGATCTACACCTCAATAAAGAGAAGACAAAAATGAAACAGTGTCTTTCACTTCACTTTTTATGCTGTTTCACTAATACGAATGCAATTTCTTGTTCAGTCAGTGGCAGAAGTAGCTTTTCTTAGCATGAGAAGTATATTTTTTAAGTCAATAAACAATAATTTAGATTATTGCGGAAAGAGCAGCTTTGGTTAATGGGTTTTGGCTGTGGAATAATGTGATGCTAGATATGCTTACAATGGTTTCTGTCAACACTGTACTGTGTCTCGTGAGAGATTAAAAACTATTGCAGGAGTAGTCCAACAGCTGAACGTGAGATAAATTCTGTGCTGCTGCTGCTGCAGAAGTTAAGCAGTATTTTAGTACTTTCTGAATTCAGAGCAAAGCCAAAGTACCAGTGCCAAGACTTCTTTAAAGAGTTTTATTGATGTGCATTGTAATTAAAAGCTGAATTAGTGTTCTAATAGGACGTTCATTTCCTAGAGAGCAATTGCAGCTTGGCATAAAGTAATACATTTTTAAAAACAAGTGCCAATCTGGGGATATCCCCAGCATATGTTGGATGGCTGATTTACCAGCTATGTGTCTCCTACTTATTAACAAGAAAATTAAATATTTTCATTAAAAATAATTATACAAATAAACCTTTGGCTGTGCTGTGATTCCATTAAAACCTTAATTGTTTAGAGAGCTCTGTGAGAGTGTGTGAAGTTGGGTCAGTTTTACTGCCTGATGTTAGTCCCGAGAGCAGATTTACGACAGGGCTGGATTTAATCTCTTGACTAATCTTTACAGTAGCAGGCCTGGGATGGGAAGGTGTTTGTGTGTTTCAGGAGATAGGTAACTCTATCTCTGAAGTGGAAACACAGTGCTGGGTTTTAAAATGTCTGAGCAGCCTTAAAATGAACTAGCCAAGGGGTGGTGGGGAATTGCTCTGTGGAAACAAAATAGGTGTTGCTTTTAAATCAGCGTCTTAGTGTGCACATTGTCACACCTTCACACATGGTTGTAGGCTCAAATCTATTTCTGATCAAAGCAGCTGTAGCAGAAGGGAATATTGCAACCATCTGGGTTGCAAAGATCAGAAATAACAGTCCTGTGGGCAGCACCATGTAAACTGGCTTTTGTGCCACTTGATTAATCGTTTCTGAGGGTAAGGACAGCAGGACGTTTACCAGGTCACACATTAATTTTTAAAACTACTTTAAAGTCTAATTTTCCTGGGTTGCTGATGGTGGTATGCCTTTGAATCAAGTTATGATATTTGTAGGTTCAGCATCTCAACTAACATTGTTCCTGAGCATGGGAAACACAGGTGCCTTAGATGTCTCCAAAGGAGAGTTAATTAGAAGAATGAGCAGTTTCCAAGAACACTGCAGCTCCACTGTTTAATTCTGGCGATAATTTTCATGCTGGGTCTAATACAAATGAATTCACTTACGGTTTATTAATCCACCGTGGGCCTGTGAGGGTATTCAGCAGGAAAAATGCTAAGAGTTACCAGAACAGATTTAAAGTACTTCTGTGAATGGAGAGCAAATCACAGAACTTTCTTTTTTCTTCTTATTTTTATCTTTCTGCACCACTTTAACTGAGTATGTTTTTTTCCCCCCCTTTCTTCACTTCTTTAGGACCCACGATTATCAGCTTTAATTTTTGACAAGCTTCAAGTGCCTGACTACTTACAGAAAAACAGGAATGAAGGAGAGAGCAGATGTGAAACTTGTGCCACTCACTTGAATCAGCTGAAGCAGGAAGCCATCCAGATGATGCACACCCTCAGCCAAACCAGCTACCCAGAGATGCCCGACCTCCCGCCCGGCGCCACGGCGGTGACCAGCATGGTACCCAGGATGGTCACTGTCTCTTCCCAGAGAGACCTGCCCCTCATTGCTGGGCAGGTGGGCAGGCAGCCTGGAAAGTCACCCAGTCTCTTCTCTGCGGCAGAGAGGAAGAAGGGACTCGGGTGGTCTCAAGGCGTGGGCAGTTTTCCCAACTCCAGCGTTCAAGTGACGGTGGCCCCCAGCGGCCTCAGTGGTGCCCTGAGCTCTGTCACCATCCAAGCTCAGCAGTACCTCGAGGGCATGTGGAGTATCTCCAGGGTGAACAGCTTCCTGCCTCAGGCTTGTCTAGTAAGTAGTGATAATTCAGCTGCTCAAGTTTTGTTTGCATGTGTGTGGACATACAGAGAGATACAGATGAAATCTGAGATCTATACATATTTATCTTAGTGGTGATCAGCTAATGGTATTCTATATTTATCTTAGTGGTGATCAGCTAATGGTATTCTAAGCCGTGTTTCAAGAGCTGAAGAGTTAAAGAGCTTTGGACAATGTTCTATCAGATGTCACAAGGAATTTGCTTTCTTATCTCACATGGTGAGATCCTTTCCTCAGATGTTTTTGTACCCATTTTACCTTCATGTATGCAGGTGATGTTATTTGTCTGTCACATACCCGGTAACCCCTTCAGAAAAACACAAAAGGCCAAGTTTGTCTTGGCTCTGAAGCTCTGGGAGCTTCATGGGATTATATCAAAGATGAACTTGACCCTCCAGTCTAGTGCTGAGCTTCTAATGCTGTCTGCACTTCAGCAGTTGCTGTTGATGGACTGTGATGCAGAGCATTAAACTGCAGCTTAGATGTGTTGCAAAACAGTTTGCTGCTGAGGAAGGGGCTCAGGAGGTTGCTTCAGAGTCACATGCCTGTAAATGTCACTGCACTTGGATTTTAAGCCTTGATGTTGATTTCCTGTATTCTGCGTGCATTTTATGAACTCTTGTGGGAAATGAAAAAGCTTTATAGAGGTGCATGTTACCTTTAAAAGCAAGTTCATTACGTGGCTCTCTGTGGAGCTGTGCTAAGAAGGAGGATACAACATGTGGCTGGTTTTGACTAAGATTTATTCCTGACCAGTTTTCAGGTAGTGAACAGGGCAGTGTATGTAATAATGAAATGTGTGCAATTTGAAGTAATTTTTTCACTTAAAGATGATGTAGCAAATCCTCTGAGGTCAGGTATTTTGGTGCCAGGGAGCTTTAAATTTAACATATAAAATTAACATGCCTTATGTGCTGTTGTATGTAAACACTACCTAATATTGCTTGGTAGCTTCATCTGGTTGAGCTCCAAGATCATCAGAGATAAATATTTGAGTGCTGCTGTGTAACATTACTTTTTCAGGCTGACTTGTGTTTTCTTCCAGAAAAGGCTTGGAGACTTGATTCCTCCCTCCCATACTTTTCTCTCATAAGTAAATTAGTGAATTCACATTCATTCCACCTCTGAGGGGTTCTTATTTAAATCCAGTGAATCTCCACTGACATCAGGTCATTCATTGAGAAAAGAGAAAATGGCCCATTCAGCTCTTCATAGTTTATAACGAACTGCTGCTATGAGAGCTTTTCTCTAAAATGTTGTTCCATGCGTTAGGGATCAATTTGGCCATGTAAGGTGTGTGATGTTACCTTTAAATTGCCTTTTAAGTTCTTTGTATTTCACAGAAATAGAGAAGGAAAAATGGGAAAGCTACTGGGCTAAGAAGCCTGCACTCTGAAAGCAGAAGTATTTCCATTTGTCTGCTCATTCCTTGTCTGCCTTTATTCTTGTCCTAAATAATTCAGTAACAGCCAGCTCCAGATTTCTTCCTGCTTAACCATGCTGACTGATAGATGTGGTTTTCCCTAACCACTATGCTATTCTAAGATAAAACTGTTGCCTCATTTAACCCCTGTGAAGGAAAAATGTGTATAATGCAGCAGAGCTTAAGTGTGATTTAAAAATGTGCAAAGAAACTCAGTAGCCTGGAAAACAGTGACCTTTAACGAAAGGACAAACACTGTGAGTGTTGGAGGCAGCTTGGATGTGATCCAGTCATCTGCAAGGATCGTTTAGATTTATAAGCAGTTTTTGGAAAGAAGCTAGCCTTCAGTTGTTTTATCTCTTCTCTCTCTTTATTTATTTTACTCATTTAAACCCAAATGTAGTTACTGAAGACTGTAAGTGCATCTCTTTCCAGATGGTGCTTCTTGTGTCTGAATTCTTCCACTGCCTTTTGTATTGTTAAGAGCCTTGTGTCTGATGAAGTTGTTTGGGTGGGTGAGGCAGAAAGTGCTTCCCCTACGCTCTTCCCCTGAGGAATCGCAGGTGTTGAAGGAAATAGGATTGGAGAGATTTCAGGAAACAACTAGTCTAGCCCTTGTCTAGGACAGTATCTACTGCAGGACATTCTTGTCCAATGCTTATCTTACCTCATCTTCCAATTTTTTAAAGACTGGGATTTTCCAATTTCTATTGATTCTCACATCTGAGCTTCCGTCTCTGTTAGGAAAGTTTACTTGATTTATTTATTTATTTAGTTAGTTTTTTTTTTTTTTAACTGGTTAGAGAGATAATTTTGTGTTTTCTTTCCTCAAGTTAGAGACAGGGTTTAGGTTTCAGATGAACCCAGAAGAGAACTCTGGATATACGTAGTTTTAGTGATGTCTGTCTTTAGTAATATTGCCTGTCTTGTGGAACAAAGCTGGTCTGCCTAAAGGAATTCCGGAGCAAGAACTACTGCACTAGAAAGAACAGCATTGAATGTACTATTTATTATGTGTGACTGGATTTTGAAGACTTCAACCCCCATTTAAGCAGCATACTGCACAAATGCAATAGAAAAGATGGCTCTTTTCCAAGGGAGTTTCCACTCTTGGTTGTGATACCAGTTATTTTGACCACCCTGTAAATACTCCTGTTTCACTGGGAATCTGTAGTTACGCCTTTTTTCCTTACCAAAGACTCCTTGAAACAGGTGTTGAACTCCCTGTTGGGAGGCTCCTACCCAATGCCTGCCCTCCCAGTGATTTAACTCACTGCTGCATATGAAGTGGGGCATGATTAATTTGATAAAATTGGGAAGACAAAGGTAAAGGCTGGGGTTCATCTCAAGTATTTTTAATTGCCAAAACCCCAGGTATTTTTTATAAGATAATTACTGAGGCTTCCTTTATGGCTGTGGAAGACCAGCAGGGACTTCTAAGAGATGCTTTGTCCTTCTCATCTTGGATGTCTGTCTTGGCCTGCCTTGTCCACCATCGATGCCTGTGGCTTCCAGCTGGTGCTGGTAGAGCCCAGATAGGTCACGTGGAGCAAATCCTTTTTTCCATGCAGGGTACTGTGTCCCCAGTGCTTTCTGGGTGTGAAAATGCACCCCAGTGTACCTCTGCCAAAACCTCAGGAGACCTTGCAGCTGCACACATTTCTCCAGGATCTGTATTTTTTATTCATGCTTAGCTCTAATAGTGGTGGTAATGGAATTGTCTGTGGAGAGAAAAAAAAATA
Organism: Eopsaltria australis; assembly: GCA_034509425.1. Lineage (NCBI taxonomy): Eukaryota > Metazoa > Chordata > Aves > Passeriformes > Petroicidae > Eopsaltria > Eopsaltria australis. The sequence continues at coordinate 3,076,162 of JAVTVJ010000012.1, read as the reverse complement.
TTTTATTTCTGCTCCTCTCATGCCCCTCCCCAAACTTGCATGTATTACCTTGTAATGTCACTTATGGTTGTGAAAACACTTCTGGGCTGAACGTTGCGGGTCAGAAGTGCAGGACATCGTAAATTTTTAATATGTGTTTGGAGTTCAAGTGTGAAAAATCCATTATATAGATTATAAATTTTTTGAACAGGAACGTGTGTTTGAAGCGTAATGTGGGTGCTGTTCAAACCAAAATAATAACCATGGGCTTTAGGAGCTGTGAAGGGGAACAGTAATTAAGGATCTGGAGGAAGGTTCAGGGAGGGGAAGGCTAGGATTGCAACCAAGGTGCAAAAGGTGAAGATGTAATCAGCTGCTTTACCCAAGTGGCCTGTTGTGAAAAATTACAAAAAATAATCACCCGTAGCAGTGATAAGTTGTCTGAGCAGACAGTGAACACAGTGGAGGGGAGGGAGATGATATAACTCTGGGTAAGGCAGCTGATTTGTGCTGGACACCTGACAACTATAATTAATAAATAGTTTTATATTGATGTTTTTAGTTCTTGACCTGATAAGTGAATATAAGGTTACTACTCAAATGAAAAAAAACATTAGCAGTGCTCAGCACTGCCACCCAGTTCAATGCAAAAGGAGAGGACTGAGGGGGGTTTGGCCTTTCCAGATGTGTTGCAGTCTGGCTGAGAGACAGAACATTAAAACCACTGAAAGTACCTTCTACGCCTATTAGAAGTATCTGCATTTATTGTGTATTGTAGGAAAAAAGAGGTCTTGCTGTATATTTTAGATTGACTGTGTTATTATTATGCAGTGTTATGTACTGCATAAAAGTGCTAAAGTAGCCATGCATGTGCTATAAAGACAACTCAGTGAAATAGAGCTTATTTGCAAATTGCTTTTTCTCTCATCTTACACAAAATGAAATCCTGGGCACACTGTATTTCTTACTTGAATATATGCAAGTGGCACTGGTTATAAGGCAAAACATTGTGGCTTAGTTTGTAAGTGGATTTAAAAATATATCAAAAAATGCACCATTAAGAAATTGAAAAAGTTGGAGCACTAAAAAATTTGAAGTGCCTTAAGTAAAACTTCTAAAGCCTATGTATGCAAAATTGTGAAATTATCAAAAGCTCAGTGTATGTCCTTGAGAGTATTCACAAATTCAGATTTAGGTATGAGTTTATTGCTGTGAGGTTCAGAGAGGGAGGGTTCACCCAGAGCACAGCACATGTAAATGGGTGCATAAACTCTAAAGTTAAAGAACTTACGTTTATTTGTCTTGTGTGAAAGACCTATGAGTTATTTTAGTCACAATTCAAGCTTTCCTGTAGTTTGAGTAAGTCTTCTGCTTACCCTAATCTAAACCAGATGTATTTGTCTGAGAGTGGTTCAGCCTCTGTTGACTTTCCTTAAAGCCTCTTTGTTTGTTTATAGCAAGGGTGGCTTAGATTTTGTTTAAAAGATGCAATAAAAAGCTGACTGTGGAAAACAGAACAATGACAAGATTTACTTTCCAGCATTTACTTTTTTACTTTGATAAATGTCATGCCAAATGGATTTTTAAATTAATTTTTAAAACCCTTCTTGATAGCTTTCGCAGTGACCTTTTATTAATACAATGGGGGGAAATATATTTTGTAATGAAACAATTAAAATACAGTGAGTTGACCATAAATCTTGTCTGTGAGACATATGGATGTTTTTGAGCTTTGGGACATTTCTCAGACTCCACATATAACATCTTGATCCTCCAAAAGTCAATGTCAGGCAGATGGTGAGGCAGGGACTGCACAGAGGCTTTTCTGTTTTCCTTTTAGCTCTGGTAATGTTGGTGTCACTGCTCTTGCAGAGGAAGTTCATCAAGGAAAGGGGGTGGCAAAAAGTACTAATCTTCAAAGTTAGTGCTGGTCACCCTCCATAACAAGTCTCAACAGCAGAAGGAAACCTTTTGGTCCAAGTTACTAAATGCTTTCTCATACTTACCTGATTTATGTTCTCATGGAAAAGACCTTTGCTGTGACTGCTGTGTGTCAGCTGGGCAGTCATGCCCTGCTTTGAGCTTTGCTGCCTTGGCCAATGCAGAGAGAGGGGTGTGATGTGGGAGGACAACACTGCTGCTGTCAGTGAGACCCTGCCCAGCAGCCAGACTGGCTTAGAAAGAGTGGGTTGGAAATTCAGCCTTAAAGGTGCAGCTGAAAGCATTAGCCCTCTGTTTTGAGTAGTTACCTTTTTGCTCTCTTATTCTAGATTGTCCCAGTGTAGGGTGCTGAAGGTGAAAATGAGGTTACTTTTTAATGTATTTCCAGGTATCAGAGGGATACAGGAAAAATATTAAGAGTTAACAGAAAGGTTATTGGCTACAAGATGGAAATGAGCATTTTCTTGGGTGAGGGTGTGGATTGTATTTCTTTTTATTGTCTTTGACACTTCCACCATAGTATTGGTTTTACAGTTGTGGGACAGGGTAACTGTTTGAGGACTCAGACTCTCTTGTGTCTCAAATTACCACCTGAAACCAGTTCTTTTGATCTTTCACCCCTCCAGGCTAAGCAGTTGTTGTTACAGCTCTCACGAGGAAACAAGTCCATACTTGCCTCTGTTGACAATTGAAGTCAACAGGCAATAATAAGGAATGTTTGCCCAGACTTCACCTGTAACTCATCAGAGATGGATTAAAGACTAACAGGCTTTAGAGATTATATGGAAATGATAATCCACTGGATTTACCTTTGGCCCACAGTTCATTCTCTCATCTGGCAAATGTATCATAAGCTACACTGAATACCCCAAATATATAAATTTTCTATTCTTGCTTTTCAGCTTGTTTCTTTGGTCTTTTCTGTTACTTTGCTCCCTTCAGCTTCTTTTGCTTTCTGCTGGTTCATTTCTAGTCTGAATTTGCTCCACTATAAATCCTCCAGTGAACTGATAATCAATGCATCCCATGCCACCCCAGCACTAGAAGTCACCATACAAGGAAGGTTCATACTTGGCTGAAGCTCAGAAGTGGTCTCATCCTAGATTTGAGAAAGAGCAGCTTTAATGAGGCTACTGTTGCATGGGCTACATGGGTTAAGGGTGGGCTGCAGATGAATGATATGCTTTGGCTACAGAAGTTAGTGCAGCAGAGAAACCAAATAAATTCAGGCTGAACTCAGGCAGCCGTGTGCAGGCTGGTGGAGGGGAAGGTCTTGCAGTGGTGTCTGTACAGCACATGAAAAGAACTGATTTGCACAGCTGGATGAAGGTAGGATTGCCCTGTTCTGCTGCTTGTGTAAAATAGGATTTGAACATCTTTTTTTTTTTTTTTTTTTCTTTTTTTTTTTTTGTAAAGTGCTTTGAATTTGAGATTTTCTCAATAGGCTGTTTACTGGAATGATGGCATGTTGAGGTTGTGGGTCTTCAGATGGTCAAGCTGTGCACAGTGTGAGCATTGCTGAAAGCATCTCCTGTTTTGTGGCATGAGCAGCTGAGCATGGGGCAAAAATCAGTGCTCTTTGTTACTTGCAACTAGAATCACTGAGGTGCCCTGCCTTGTAGCTTCTGACAGGTTTAAAAAGCATCAATAGAAATTGATGTATCTATTTTTGTGTTTCAGCACTTAGGAGAGAATTTATGATGTATGGATAGAGTTCATAGATATTTCAAGCATTTCATATGTGTGTGTTTAATGGAATGGATTGCCACTTTAGTGAACATAGCATCAAATCAGCTCTGTTAATTGAAAAAGATTTTTCACATTATTGCTAATGATGTGACACAGTTTTGTTAGAGATGGTGCATAAAATAGCGCTACTTCAAGTGACATTAATGTATGCATTTAAATTCCTTTTTTCCCATTTACGTGCATTATTGATTTTATTTCATTGTTGAGCAGCTAATGGATTTATAATTTGAATACAGTCAGTGTAATCAATGATGGGATTATTAGACTTATAAATAGAACTTTAAAACTACGATGGGATAATTTCACAGTGACATTACAGAGTGGGCTGCCCAGTCAGGAAGACTGAGTGGATGAGGTCCTCCACAGACAGAAAGGAACAACCCCATGTTCAGAAGTCCTGGTCCTCCTGAGGGACTTCAACCACCCTGATAACTGTTGGAGGGACAACACATCAGGGCATAAGCAATCTAGGAGGTTCCTGGAATGTGTTGATGATAAATTTCTTCTCCAAATGACAGAAGAGCCAATGAGGAGAGGTGCTGTGCTGGACCTTGGTTGTGATCAGTGATGTAGAGTCTACTTGGAGCCCTGTAGCTGGTGGTGTTCCCCAGGGGTCTGTGCTGATTCCTGTTGAGTTCATCTTCATAATCAGTGCTGTGGATGGAGGGACAGAGTGCAGCCTTGGGAAGTTTGCTGAGGAGGAATGGCTGGTACCCCCAAGTGCTGTGCTGCCATTCAGCAAGAGCTGGACAGGTTGGAGATGTGACCAGAGAGAAACATAATTAAATTCAACCAAGGTAAGTGTGGGGCTCTGCAGCTGGGCTGGATTAACCCCACATACCAGTAAAGAGAGGGGCAGACCTACTGGAAAGCAGCTCTGGGACTCCTGGTAGACAGCAAGTTAACCACGAGGCAGCACTGCCCTTGTGAACCAGAAGGCCAGTTGGTGTTCTGGGAAGAGCATTGCCAGCAGGTCGAGGGGGCTGGTCCTGCACCTCTGCTCAGCCCTGGTTGAGGCCACATCTGGACTGCTGTGTCCAGTTCTGGGCTTCTCTCTTCAAGAAAGACACAGAACTCCTGAAGAGGGTCCTGTGAAGGGGCTGTGAAGATGATGAGGTGACTGGAGCATCTCTCTTATGAGAAAAGGCTGAGGGAGCTGGCCCTGTTTAGCCTGGAGAAGAGACAACTGAGTAAATTCTTCTGGATTTGCATAGCTGCTACTATTTCAAATCTGAATGAGTTTGTTCTTTTCTTATACCTTATGTGAAGGAAGAATTTGAAAGATGCTGTAGGCATGAGTCTGTTGTTGTGTTTTTGGTGTTGCTGGGCAAAGATAATGGATCTGCCATGCAGAACTGTACCCATTCTGCTGTTCAGAAAAGGTGAAGTTGTACAAGGCAGTTGGCTGTTTTAGGGGGCAGAGGGCAGTTGAAGGATGAAGATGGGAAGAGTTGTCCTTGTGGTGCCTGACTTGGGAAAGGTCTGGGTTTAGTTCATGCAAGGTGGCTGTGTGAACATCCCCTCGAGTCTCATCAGCCTTTCCTGTGACTCTGAAGTACTGGTGGGGAATACGGGAATAGCAAAACCTCCTGTTGCTAGTTAAGCTAAGATTCTCTTGAAAAGATTGAATGGGAGTGATAAGAACATTAGTAATATCCTGCTGAGTCTCAGCTGTAGCCTGTCTCGCCCAGGGCTGTCTCCAGCAGTGAAGCTGGAAATGGTATTTAGGGAGAGCTGTGGAGCCTGGCTGCTTTCTGCAGTCTGCTCATACTCCCCGGCATGCTCAGTTGGAGAATTCACAGGGACACAGACCTGTCTGTTCCTTTTAGGGACCTGCTGTTCAGGAATGTATCCAAACCCTCTCTGACCCTGAAGCACTCTCTAACTCCACAGCCTTCTCTATGCCAGCAGGTTCCATGAGTTCACTAACCCAGTTCAAAGAAGTATTCACTTCCATTCCATTTATTCAGCACCCCCATGACTTTGTAAACCTCAATCAGGCTGTCCTCAATCTTCCCTTCTTCAAGCAAGAGTCCCAGCCTCTTTAATCTTTCCTCCTGGGGCAGCTGCTTTATCTTGACCATTTACTTGCTTGTCTCTGTCATTTCCCTTACTCCACTGCCCTGTCTTGAGATGCAGTACTAGGACTCATTGTGTGGACACTCTCCTTGTTCTTCATGCCCTGCCTTGGGATGTCCAAAATTTGCTTTCTGGGTTTGTTTTTTTTTTTTTTTGGATGCTGTTACATCTTGATTTAGAGGAATCGTCAATGACCCTTAGATCTTCCAAGTTGTAGCTGCAAGTTTTGAGTTTAGCATTGTTGAGGAGTCATTTAGGTTGTGGTCTTACCTATGTCAAATCTCACCTGACACTTCTTTGCCCAATCACACTTGGGAATTTCTTCTGGAATTCCTTGTTACTGGCATTTGGCTACTTGAAAGAGCTTTGGGACATCTGCAGGATTGCAGATTTCTCTCTAGTCATGGTGAATCATGTCAGGGTTATGTGATCCCAACAGTGGGAACAAACAGTGGGGCCAGCAGGAACACCCACAAGAAAAGTGTCATCTGCACAGCTCTATCCCTAATTTGGGACCTTGGTGTCCTTCAGCAGTGATCCCAGTGATCACAGCTGTCCTTGTCTTTGCAAACTTGATGCTGCTTCATGAGCTTGCCTGTAATTGAACCTTGGTCTCTAAATATGGGTGTAATAATGAGCCTTCAGATAATGAGGGCTTGTACCTCTTCAAGTGAGCTACTAGTCAATGGGTGCTTTCCATGTGGTAGCTGTCAGGCAAATTGATCCCAAGGGATGTTCTTTTTAAAGCAGCTACATCTAATATAAAAGCAGTTCAAATGTGATTTAGATAGAAATTAGGTATGGCAATCTCCATCCACCTTTGCTTTATTTGATGACATTGTATGTCAATCATTATAACAATACAGTGATTATAATGAAATTGGGAACATGGTAATTTCTTTTGAAGAATAGAGAGTAATCAAGATACAGTGAGATTTTGGTTGAGTTGCCCAAACCATTGAGAAATTCTGTTGTGGAGTCAGGAAGGTGACACAAGTTCTCCCAATTCAAAGCTATGTGTGTCTCCTGTGTTTAGTGGCTGTTAGAAACACATCTGGCCTTTGGAAGTCAGTCCTAATGGAAAAGCGTTTGTCTTCTTGTAGGAAACCAAATCCTAAAATGACAGAAATTTGCATTATTATGAGCCTGTTAATGAATTCCTTTGCTTGCTCATATCAGCCTTTGACAAAAAGCAGGGATTCAATTGTATATCTGTCCATTTGAATAAATACCCAGAGCAGTACACAGCTAGATTTTTTGGCTTTGGAGGCTGTAGCTATTGTAATACATTTCAGCAGGGAGGGCTCTGGGCAACACCTTCTGATGCTTGCCTAGAGGCATTAGAAGGAACAGTTCCTCTAGCCTGGCTCTTGTAAATCCACTGCACATGAAAAGTCCTGATTTGAGAGTGTTAATGTGCAGCAGGGTCTGTGTCCTTGTTGGTAGCTCATTTCATGGCCTCCTGACTTTTCAGCTGGTGGGTTTACATGTGCAGATAGGAGGGTGGTGTTCGTGACACTGGTGGTCAGATAGCTGTGAAGGAGGAAAGAAAAAAGAGCATTTCTTGCTGTGTCTTTTGGTATGGGTGTCCTGAAAAGCTGCAATGTGAAGGAATTGGTCTGTCACTGCCTGCTGGCATCTTTGCACTACCAGAGCCCTGCCTGAAGGGATTGCCCACATTCTCAATCTGAAGGAAGGAAAGAAAGACGTTTCATTTTGTAGACTGAGGCCTGCCCAAAACCCTAATAAACTTCTCAAGGACCAAGCAGCATGGTTTAGGAGAGATCTGGGTCAGATTGAGATCAAAAGCCCTTGGTCAGAAGGGAGAAGCTGCTGATTCTCCATCCTGGTACTGCCAAGGACGCCAGTGCTGAATGTAGCTGGGTGTCTGCCCTGCCCAAAAGGATGAGGTCCTTTCTGCATGGAGCAGAGACTGCTAATGATTTTTGGTGGTAAAGATCCAAACCTTAAACCTGCTTTAGTAATTCAAATATTATTTCAAAAAGCAGGCACTCCGAGGTTGTCTTTGGATTTCCTATATTACTTTCCAGTCTGTGACAGCAGATGGGCCTCCTATTTCTATTTAATTCTACTTCCCTATAATTTTTCTCCTTCTGCCTCATCTTCAGAGATTGATGATAAGCCAGGCATTAGCAACTCTTGTAGCTGAAAAACCTTTTCTGAGAGAAGGGATATTATGCTCTGCATTTGATTTACACTGAACACGAGTTGCATATAAAAGTCTGAAACTACAGGTTTAGGCATTCTTGTTACCACATCGCAGCTGCAGGTTATAAATGACTACAGTAGTGTATTGTAGTTATAAAATGCCCTACTTACTTTATAATGAGCCCTGGCAGAAACAATGTCAAATGGCAGTAAAAAGTTTATCCAGAACACGTTTCACTTCAGCCTGGCATATGCTGCCCTGTTAACTTTATGTAATGCTCGTCAGTCAGGAGGAGACATTTCTCACAGGGATATGCATGCTGGATTTATCCACGCTTATGGGAAAGAAGGGTTTATAGTGTGAGCATTATCCAGCTTGAGATTTACGTCACGTTTGTTCCAGTCAGTGGTAGTAGGTCATAAGAGTCTTTGCATGAATCATTTAGGTGGAAAATTATTCTTTTATCATATACAAACAGTAGGTTTAATATTTTGCAAAATCATTACATCAAGCAGTTTTTACAATTTAATTGACTGTGACATTCCAGTCAAAAAGGGGAAAATAGTAAGTTAGAACAAATTCTCAAAATTCTCTGTCTGCCTGCTAGTCAGAAAGGAGTAAAAAAAGTTAGAAAAGGGGAAAAAAATCACCAGTACAGACTCAGGCTGTACCAGAGCAGTTAACGCTTCACCTGCACTGCCCTGTTGTGTGCTTTCATTATGGGACCAATTTTTTGAAGTAAAATAAATTATATTGGATTGTGATTCTGATAAAGAGATGTGTGTCAGACTCACAGAGGCTCTTGTAATTTTCTTCATTCCCTTGTTAGTGATTCTGTTCTTGATACTCTTTGCAGCTCTATCCAACCTTCTGGTTTTCTTTTGCCATGACAGTATTATCCTGGGACTGATCTGTTTTTCTGTACGTTTTTATAGTCCCATGTTTTTCTTGGCTGTTGCCAGATACATATTTTACATGCATTTCAGAGACCAAGTTGCATGACCTAGTTTGGCTTTTTTGGATTCCTGGACATTCTCTGGACAAAGGTCAATGTCCAGAGAATGGAAATACTCAGAAAACTGGAAACATTATAGCTTAGTTTTTGGCTTTGCACTTCAAACGTGTAAAGAGCTTGTTAGAATTGTAGTGGTCCTTTGGATGGCAATGGCCTGACAGAGTCCTGTGTATCTGGGAATTTCATCTAGGGCCAACTTCTTTATAGTGTAATTTTGGACTAGTCTGACTTGCTTAAGCCTGGGCAGATGTTTCCTGCCATCTAGTCACAACAGTGAGCCTGTGTGCTGGGAATCAGGGCTGGGACAGGGGATGCCTCAGTTCTACCCAGCACACCTCCACCTCTGTAGCCAGAGGATGTCAGGTCACCTCCATCTCATCCTGCCCCTTCCCCCCAGCCTTTGGCCCTCTCAACTGAGAACAGCTTATGCTGTAACTGCTTGTTGTGGCCCTGCCAACTTCAGCTGTGTGTGTGGATGCTGCCAGCTGGGAATGCAGCATGGCTAACTTGCCCCCATGTTCTCAGGGTGGGCACTGGGACGTGGTCCCAAACCCTCCTGTCCATGACACGGGCACTGACATGAAGCACCAAGATATTGCTCATTCCTGCACGTGTAAAATGCTTGGTATGACATTTTCAAATGTCATCCTTGCTGTGCTCTTACTGGTGCCAGTTTTGGAGAGAGTAGAGGGAAGGGATCCTATAGACCAGTTTTGGAAATCCTTTAAGGTTTAACATCTTTCCAGAGGGTTTTTGGTTTTTTCCAATGGCATTTATCCAGAAAATATTTTCTTAGAAAATTGAAACAAACATTACTCTTTGGATGTGGAGCCCTATGACATTTGAAGTATTCAGTGCAGTCAGTAACATTATAGTGACAAGGTTGTGCTTTCTGCATTTGGTCATTAATGATTTATGAAAATGCAGTAAATGGAGAAGCACAGTTCCCTCTCAGCTGCAGTCTGGAGTTTTCTCTCTGTGCAGACTTGCACGCTTGGAAAAGTCAAAAATTGCTTGAATTCCTCTAAAGAATTCTGTTTTCCACACACAGTCCTCAGAAAACTATTTGTTGAGATGAGGGAGGTGCATGAAATAATTCCCGCACTTAGTTTAAAAGAAAAAAAAAAAAAAGGCCTTTTCTTTTTTTGTGATGTGGTGAACTGGAGTGTCCAGGCCACGGAGAGTTCCATTACTCGTCTTTAGTTTTCTTTCAGGGTACATGACCTGGACCTGACAAATTTCATCATACCTGAGCCTTCCTCATCACCTGAGAGATGTAGCTTTTCAGGGAGAGCTGAATATGGCTGTTCTGGAAAATCCTGTCACTTTGGATGGTGAAAGCAGTCCTTGAAATGAATCCTAAACTTGGAAGAACTTCTGTGGTTTTTTCAGTTTCTCACCATGCAGCAAAACTGATGTTATCTCTGTGTTTAATAGTAATTGGGTAGTTGAAGACAATGAAAACTATACGGGTTGTCTTCTGATGATTTTATCTTGTATATCTTCACTTTTTGTTTCCTTACAAGAATCAGTGCCTTCTCATTGGCTTCCCCTCATCCTCTCTTTATGCTCACACAGAACTGAGAATAAAACTTACAGAAACAGAAATTACGGATTGAGTTTTCAAATGTGTTTAATGTGGGAATGGCAATTTATCCAACTTAAATATGTTGGTTTGGAAAGTATATGAACCATCTGCCATCTGAAGTTTGATTTGGATATTTCAAGTAACATGCCTGATATGTCCACAATCATTGGTCTCTTAGAAATGTAGGCTTTTAACTTCTCATAGAAGTAAAAAATCGGTGTAAAAAGGAATGTGTGTTACACGTGGCTTATATTTTTGTTAAGTGTGGATAGCTTTTACAGGACTCGATCTGTTAACAGATTCCAATCAGTTCTTACAAGTCTGTTACACTTTGCTGTAAAGTTCAATGAAATTTTGTGCTAACTACAGATTACATATATAGCTTGAGATCGTGCCATCATTTAGATCATACATTAATTAGTGTGATTGGTTAGAAACATGTTGCTGCTCCTGTCTTTTTTTTCCAAATTTTGTTTAAGTGCAACTTTCTTTGTGTCATGATCTCTTGTCTAGTATAGCCCCTGTTGAAAGTGAGTGAAAAAACATGTATTGGGAATTCGACTTGAGCCTGTAATTTTTAACCTGAGATAGCAGTTTCTGTGGAAGAGGGTTATGGTTTTCTTCCTGGCAGAACTTGGGGGAGTATTCTGACACAGATGTTATCCTGCCAGGGGTTGCGAGTTGGGTCCTCCCCTTGCTGGCCATCACGCCACTGCTGCTGAGCATGGCAGTCCCTGGTGTGCCATCCTGTAGGCTCCATGTAGTAGCTCCAGAGGTTGGGGTGTGTAGGTTTTTTTAATTTGTAAATAGCTGAATCTGTATAAACTCCGCTTGGTGTCAGTGCTTTGCATCAGTTTGCGTAACTCCGAAGTCCAGACATCACACTGGATTTTACCCATCTGCACGTTGTTCCACGTGCCATATTCTTTCTGTGAGTGGTATAGGTCAAGACCACACATTTGTTGCTTCAGTGCATTAATGATCAAATACCTGCGTTATCGACCCCCTCAAGGTTCATTACTCCATCACTTAGTTATAAGCAATTAACCACGTGAGTGGATCTGATCCTTTTCCAAGCTTCTCTGTTCCTGGCTGTCATTGCCAGTAGATCATGGATAGGACAGACAGACAAACTCCCTGTTTAATGTACTGTTTCCTGCCACACCATTTCTTTGTGCCAGTCTTGATCTCTAGCAGTGCTTGGTCTTTCTGCTTTCATCATAGAGAAATCCGATCTCATGAGATTTCTGTATTACAAAGTGAAGGGTTTTTGCAGAGGGTTGTTCAAAGTTTCCAGTTTGGCTCCTAGCGTGAGTAGCTTCACTAGGATTAGGTTAATCTGCATGAATATTACTCTGTGTCTCAGCCTCAGATTTCTTCAGTGAGCTCTATGAAAGTACTTTTTTGTGTAGCAAAAGTGTTAGTCAGCCACTCCACAATACTGATAATAGTACTCGTCTCGAAAGAGTAGACCTTCAAAAGAGCTGAATGCATTTTCTTCTTGTTGACTTTGTTGGGAACTGGGAATATAGCACTCAACCTATAGGAATGAGTCCAGATGAAACTCCAGACAGGCTTTCATGCACCAGATGAGCACTACTTGGTTGGCAAAGTTTTTTTCCTTGGTACCTAATAACTGGGTTGCCTCAGTTCTCATGAGAAAATCTCTGTTTGTATTGTCAGTGTATGAGAAAATTGAGGGTGTGTATGTAACTGGGAGTGCCCTATTGCCATGTCTGCATATCTGTAGTTGTAAAACATGATCTATGGAAGCTCAAAATTTAAAATTTGGTGGCATCACAGGAAGTACCTAAGTGCACTTGCGCTTCATTACAAGGCTGTCTCCCTTCCTGGAATCTATTTTAGCTAATTAGTTGGAAATGTCAAAGTAGTATTTCAGATCAGAGAAACATCATATATTATCATACATGAAGCAATTAACTCTTTTGACAAATATTTATTGTGGTGTCATCTTTAATTAAATCTTCAGGACTCCCAGACACAGAGCAGGTTCTTCCAAAAAGGAGGCTTCCCAGCACTGTCAGTGAGCATTTGACTGATGGGGCTTAATTGAACTCCGTACTTGAAAGAGTTGGTGGCCTAAACATGAAGATACAGACCTGACACAATTTCACAATACAGATGTCTACAATTTTGGCAAATTCTCAAAACAATTGTCCCTTTCCAAACTGTGTCTCAGACACTGCAAATGCTTTATGCTGGAGAAAATGCATCTCCAGTCACTCCTGTTCTTCCACTGGAATAGTTTGCAGGAGAGAAGTGTTGTACACTTGTGCTGCTAAGAAAAATAATACTGAAGAACAGGGCTGTATATGTGTTTCTAAAAAAATCAATTTTCTTTTATTTAGTTCTTGGGGTTATTCATGTGGAAACATATTACAAGTGTGACTGTTTGGTTAGTTCCTCTTAAACAGATAGGTCTTGTAGGTGATGTGCCACTGAGAAATAATTCCTGACAGTCATAACTAAACCAGATAAACAGTTCTGCCAGCTCCCAAATAACACTGTAAAACAAAAGGGTTCTGCTTATCGTTTTCCATTTCTTCATGCCTGTCAAACTATTTAAGTGTGCATTACTCCTCACAAAGGTTCTCTGTGTTTTTCTGCTCCTCCACTGCAGTCATGGTTTTTACTTTCTCTGTTGCTGAACCTACTGAGATACACTTGTCCACCCGTATCACTCCTCACCTGTTGCTGATCTTCACCTTCACCCTTGCAAAGACTCTTTTTGGAAGTACTGCATGAGATTTTTCCCTGTCACGGCCATGTATTAAAGTGTACTAACCTGTACGTGTGTTTTTATTTTTATCAGGCAGAAGCAGCACCAGAAAGTGGCCGAGATGTTCCCAGTGTTCAGATCAGCTCAGGGCAGCACAGCTCGGAGCCCGCGGGAGCCGGTGGTGCCGCAGCCTCCCAGAGCGTGGTGGCTCCAGGAGGGGTCTCGGCAGGCACCTCGGCTGCAGCTTCCTTCTTCATAAGGTAGCTTCTCTTCTTTCTGGTTTCCATTGCTGATCATGGGTCTTCAAACAGTTGGGAAATGCTGTTCAGTCTTTGCCATGGTCCTGGTTGCTGTGGGGTGGAATTTGTCACCTGGTCATGACTGTGGCTTTCTGCTGCCACTGGAGAGCAGGGATGGGATGGGGACACCCCAGTTCTCTCTCTGGAAACCTGGAACCTCTATTGGCCAAAACCCAAGAAAACATGTATTGGGCTTTGTCTAGTCCTTAATGGCCATCTCCACCACAAGCCTGCTGTTCTGTAGATTTCCTTGGAGCAAAAGTTGAAGTAACAAGTCTTTTTCACTCAGATTTACATAAAAAAAGGTTAAATTTTTATTCAGTAGCATGGCCTATGTGTCCAAATAAAAGTTTTTTCATGGTTGGTAGCAACAGTTAAAACAGTTTGACATTCTTCTTTTAGCAATAGCTCAGAACAATCTTTTTTTTTTCCATTCTTGTGTCTTATAACAAAAAAGATATGTGAGTTTTGTTTGGATGTTTGTTGTAATTAGCAATGTTGATTAAATGTAATACGCTGTCAAGCAGATGGTATTTAAAACAACGAAACTCAGGGCTTTGTGCTTGCATCTCAACTCCTTTTTTAATTCAGAACTGAACATATTTTGAGACAATATTGAAAAGCGTATGTCTGTGAATGGCACTAAAGTAAAATTTATGCACAGAGAATCCCTCGTAGAATGTAATCACAATGGTAATTGTATTGTTCTTTTTGATTGGTCTTTAACATGTTGTGTACCATTAAATAAATGATGTTTACTACAAGTTACAATCTGACCTCAGGAGCTAAACTTTTCAAGTTCTGTTTTTTTTAAAAGAATATAGTACAATGATTTGGAGTGTCAAATATCACAAGAGATTGGGAAATGACTGCCCCAAGAGTAGTGTATGTAAGTTAGCTGATTGTCTTCTGTGCTGTGGATTTCAAATCAACACAGAGAGATGTTGGCCTGCAGAGGATGATTTGTTTCATTCAAAGATAGGTGTCTGAAATCAGTGGGAGTGGAGAGGAAAGGTAAAGGGAGAAGCTCAGACATCTCTTTTCTTGTTTAGTTACCTACAACAGATGCATCCTTTCCAAAGTATCTGAACAGGACTGCAGCACAGCGTTCCTTACTGTATTTCGTATTGCGGGTATGAACAGCATGATTTTAGCTTAATCTACTTTGGATTTATTTCAGTGTTAATCTGTATGTCACGAGCAAACGCAAAGACTTGTCCCTTTCACTGGGGAAGCCAGAAAATAAAATACCTTCCTTGAAACTGAGAGAAAGAAATCAGTGCCTAATAGTCTAAAATAAGATGCAAAATATTTTCTCTCAGTGATGGTTTTGTCACTGGTCAGCAAAACTCAGTTCTGTTTTTGTTGTGAAGCGATTATCATTGGCTTAATTTAAAGATTCTTGAAGTCAGCAGCGAGACTGCAAATGACATCACTGTATGTTGGATCAGGCCCTAATTGCTTCTCATGAATCTGTTTTTGCCTTGAGTGAATCAGAATTTTATAGCTTTAGCAGCTCTGTGCTAGCTAAAACATTTTAAAACCCCATTAGTACGTTGCTTATTCCCTACCCATGTTTCTTATATTCAAAATGGATTCTCTTGAATTTTTTAACAGAAGGACAGAGCTAATGGAAATTTCTGTGCACAAAGCACTTTTGTTTCTTATTCTGTTGTTGTTGAAACACAAGAAATAAAAAAAATCTCACAAAGGCTGGGGGAGAGAGATCCATCATTGATCCCCAGCACTTCTAAGTAGGTTGAGCAGATCTTCAGGTGGGTACAAAGTCCTGGCTAGGCTGCTCCCCTGACTTTGGCAATAACCTCGGGAGAGGCTCACTCTCCCTTTGCTCCTTCTCTTTTGATTCTTCTGCCATTGGGACCTTAATGGAACAAAGTTTCTGTGCTGAGTCTTCCACCCTCGAGCCATGCAGTCCTCTCAGCAGGAGGGGAAAGGAAGAGCAGGAGATCCTCAAGGATGAATGAGAGACAACGTAGATACTGGCAGAAATGGCTTATCCAGGGACCACAAATACTAGGATATCACCAGTTTGAGGGGTTTTGTTCAGTACTGATGGGCTGTCAGGCTGCTTTGCTTCAGCCCTTCCAGTCCTGTCTGCTTCCCTTTGCACCATCCAGCCTTGAACATGTTGAGGAAGAAGGTCATCCCTGCCTTGACTCTCTTTCAGCAGCATTCACTTCTCTCTCCTTCTTCTCTGTGTTCAGCTAATCCTCTCTCAGGAAGCACCTGGAGATGAAAGAAGAGTCATGGCTGTAGTGTCATGCTGTAGTCCCAATTCATTACATTTTCTGATTTTTTTCCATACTGTGACTCCTCAGCCACTTACAATCTGAACTTCATAGCAAGGCCAGTGTGTTACTGACATTATGCAGAGCCTGGCAGATTTTGTTCTTGTTCTCTGCTGGGATAAATGCAGTTAATATATTGTCAATCACACAGACACACACATTTACTTTTTTTGCAAATCACTGGCCTCTCTTTGACTAAGTCTGCTGAGGACCTTCAACTTTTTACATGTGCCTTTTGTAAAAGGAGCTGTGGTTGAAACTTTGGCTTGTTAAAAGGGCTGTTTTGCCTTAGGAATAAAGTAGCTAGGCAAAAATATGCATATATGTTAATGTCCAGCGTATTTGGGTACAGGATGCTTTGGAAGACAAAGCCTTCATAGGGTGCTTGTGGAAACTGCATCTGTGATCTCCTGAGCCACAGCAACACTAGCTACAATTTTTTTTCCACATAAATAAAGGATTCCAATCTTATTTTTCATGAAGCAGCATTCCCTGTGTTTGTACAGGTCCTAGCACAATTAGCTTTTGGTTTGTGACATGGTTTCCTGGCCACATATAAATGCCTTTTTCACATTAAAACTGGAGTCTCTGTTTGCTGAAAGAACACTCTTACACTCTTGCTTGTGGACTGTTTTGTGCCTGGGAAGGGAGATCTGTGCAGGATTTTTTTGGTTGGTTGTTTTGTTTCTTTACTCCAGTTTGTTCCTTGATGAGAATCAGTCTTGTGTTTTTAAGGTCACAAACTCTAAAGACAGGACAGAGAGTTCATATCCTCATCTGGAAAATAATAGCTAAGAGATGCAACAAAAAGGATACCTGGTGATAAGAGGTACCCATGGTTAAAATGAATATCTTTAGTATATTCTTTGCAGGGAATGCACTGATTTTGTTAAGCATATGTGCAGCCTGAATATACATATTCATAATTTGAATGTCATATTTAATTTCTTCAAGCTTAATTATGTTCTGCTTTAAAAAAAAGTATTTTATTCATTACCAAGAAATGCAGAGAAGCGCTAAGTATTCGAAATCAAAGCCAAATATTAAAGACAGCAGACAGAAGCGTATTAAGAAATTAAATCAGTTTTAAGCTTTTTTCCTCACTGTGATCTGTCACAGAAGGAGGAAAGCTTTGATTAACATCTGACTGTGTCACGCAAGCAAATTGCCAGACGTTACTCAGTGGTCGAGTTACCAGAGGACCAGAGGATTTAGCAGAAAATGGAGCTTCTCAGTAGGTCACTTGCAGAATGAGAAAGCCAGGGCAAAAAGCACAGCTCGTGTTCATGGATGGTTGTGAAGAGGCTCCCAGTTCACCCTTACATTTCAAGAGAAGTTTATTCTTGCATTCTTCAGATTTAAGAAGAATGCAGCTGGCTTTGTCCCTTGGTGTGGCATGACCTGTGCCTTGCCTAGTGCTCCACACTTTATACCTGTTTCCAGGTGGGTTTTTGTATAAGGAACCTGAACAAACTTTATATTACTAAGGGAAAATATGTGAGATAGTTGTAGGACCCTTCTGCGGGCTATGCTTGCAGGTAAGTAAATATTGGCATATTTTGTTATAAAGCTTTAATAAGCTTTATAACAAAGTTGGGTTTTCTTGTCACGCGAACAGTGGCGGGAGAGAGAAGATGGTATTTCCAAGATCAGGCAGGAGAAGGGCAGCAAGGAGGAGAATGAGCATGCACTTGGGAAGAGGTTAATGGGCTCTCTGACAAAAAAGAAAATACCACTCCCTTGGGAGGAGAATCAAGACCCCCAATAAATCGAAGCTGTCACCATTAACGTGCCATTTCCGCCTGTTGGTGGCTGGTGACAGTGGTGGCAGCAGTGCCTGTGCAGCTGGGTGGGGCTGTGGTGTTTGTAGAACCTGCCCTTAGTGCACAAGCTGGAAGGAAGATTTGAGCAGTGACAGGGCAGCGAGGAGAAATCAAAGCTGTTTAGAATATCTACAGATATATATATATATATATACATATATAGAATGTGTATCTAAGCAAGCAACCCTGAGCAGCAGTGAGCAGAAGACAAAGTGTAGCGAGTCCCTCTTCTAAAATTCTCATCTTGTTTGATGTTGTTGATCTTTTCAAACTGGTTTGCTTACAGGGTTGCACTTGCTGCTGTGGGACTTCTGCCTTTGAAGTGGGGAAATAATTGTATAGATGCAACTCCTTTCCCTCGTATCCACCTGCTTTTGTTTGAGAAATTAGTCTTCCAAGCACAGCACTCACTAGTTTTCAGGTTTCTAAATTATTTGCAGTGTTGCTGGGCTTTGCTAGATTAAAACCATTTAAGATAATAAATCTGGAGAATCACAGTGGTGAATCACACCCATTATCTTTGTGCTCTTGTCATCCTCCTGCATGTTTGGGAAAGCTGTGTCAATTTAGGCATGATATAAAACATTGCACATGATATGCTTTTTGCAAGCAGATTTTCTTAACAAAATATACAATATCTGAGTAATGTAATTGAACATCTGAAGAGTTAAAATAAGCGGAGTTGTCTTTTTATAGAGTCAGGATATTCCATCATATTTTAATGCCTGTGAATTTGGATTAAAGAATCTAATTATTCACTAATGAGCAGTAATGGTACATATAAACTAAGGGTCACTATCCTATTACAGGCACCTGATGGTTCACTGATAAGCATTTGGTCATTAGATTGACCATAAAATATAGTCAATAATTGAGGTTACTCATAGAGCAGACACCTTATCAGCTTTAGGCATGGTGGGACAGCTTGTCAGTACTCTGTGTCCTGATTGTGCTGTGACTGAGCATATGATTAGGGTATTGAAGCAGCCTGTATCTAATGAAACTGCAGGAAAGGCATAGCAATATTAGCACAACCACTAAATGACTAATGTGTTTTTGTTCCAAGCCTTAGACACTTCAATTAGTTCCAATAAACTCTGATCTAGTGTAGCGGTAGGCAGAGAATTCAGATATTTTTTGTACAAGCTTTCATTACACTAGTCAAAATTTGTAACATTTAGGGGACAGATGAAATCTGTGTGGTTTTGAATGAAAAATGGTGGAAATAATAAAGCCTGTCATTACTGGTTTTACTTCATTTTTTTCAGTTTTATTTTTGCATTTTTAAAATATAGAATACTGAGACAATGCCTAGTGCCTGATTTAAAAGATGAAGCTGATAGCAGCAAATTAGATGTCTGCATTTTTCTTTAAAGTCCATTCATGCAGTTCATGTAAGCTTGTGCATATAGATCTAAACTTAGAATGTGTTCTTTAGCATTTTGTACCATATGGAACATTAGTCAAATAGTCTCATCTTGAAAGCTTTTGTAGAGATATTGATTTTGCTGTGCTTCAAACTGTTGCAAAGACAATAACCTCAGAACCTGTTCTTTTATGATTTTTTTTCCTCGAGGATGCCTTAACTTTCATAAATTATTTAATACAGTGAAGGATGCAAAATGCCTTTTGTCTTTCTGAACTGCTGTTCAGGCTTCTCTGATGCGACCTTGGAAAGTAACCATAGAAACATGTTAAAAGCATCAACTGAAAATCAGTAGTTCAGTTTGACAGTGATGCAAATTCTGTGAAAGAAGATTATGATGTATTAGGAACACTTGAGGCATATATTACTGCTAACCTGTTAAACCTGATTATTCCATGACTGTCAGTACTTTAAGAGTTTAATGTAGGGAAAAAAAGCAAAAAAAAAAAGAAACATATTTTTTTAATAAGTTGCCATGTTTAAGACGTTTCTAGGTAAATCACTTCAGCCTGCCATTCTCTGTCCTGTTAAAAGCAAGAATTATGTTTTTGCTAAGCTCATAATGTAGTTCACAGTTCCCTGTATTTAACAGCTGTAAACTTGTGCCCACTACCCTGCTGACATGCATGGGTATCCTGGCTTTGTGCAGAGCTGGCACAAATTAAATCTCTTTGACAGATAATATGAATAACTGGGTTATGAATAAGCAGTAGTTCATCAAAAGGTGAAGAAAATCTGTGATTCATTGGATCCTGAGTTAGAGATTTTTGTGCTGACCTGTGATAGTTAAGCTAGTCTGTGAGGCTGAAACAGAAGTTCTTGCTATAGTTGCAAGTAACCACAGTAAATTCTTGATGAATCATGGTTCAAGAGAAGAAGCAGAGTCACTTGTTAAAGCTTCCTCAGTAAGCATGACCCACGCCCAAGAAATCCTGTGTTGATGTGATGTGGCAAAATTTAATTTGAATTCAGAAAGTGGGGTACAAGCCCTTCCCAATTAGGGCTGCTTTGCTGGCATATACATTCAATCCCCATGCATGGTTTGTCCCTATTTCACAGTGCCATAGCAGTATGACAGGAGCTGCAGGGCTCCTCAGGGATGTGATGGCTTGCTGGCATTAATGCAGCCCAGCAGCCCCTCAGTGTCCCATCCCTTCTTTGTTAAATGCCCCAAAATGCCCCACTTCCTCTTGCTACCATTTGGTCACTGCTCAGGAGTGGTGGCTGAGAAATTTGGAGCTTGAGGGAGAGCTGTGGATGTGCAGATGAAGTGGAGCATCCAGCTGTTTCAGGGGCAGCCAGATACATAATTAATGTTTTCTCCTTAATGAGTCCCCGCTCTGGATTTAGAGTAGAGGGCTGGAGCAGCCTGATCCCTGCATGGGACTGGAAAGGAGGGTGCCCTCCTGTCCCCCTTTTCCCCTCTACATGGAGCCAGGGAGAACAAGACAGCCCTCATGGAGATGTGCAGATGGAAAGGGAGCGGGTGTCACCAGAGGCTCTCTCACCAGTGCCATGCCACGCTGCTGGAATGTGGCTGCTCCCTGTCCCCTGAGAGCAAACGTGACCCTCACATAGCACAAGGCATTGTGGGGACAGGAGACAGGCAGGTTGTGAGGCTTTGTGCAGTATCTGGTATCACTTAGGGCAGCTTAAGCTTTCCTAGTTGCTGTGGCAGCATAATACTGCCTATAATTAAGGACAAACAAAGAGTGTGTGCTTGAGGTATATCCCATTTCACGTTAGCCCGTGAGGAGGATAAATTAGGAGATAAGCCTGAATTTATTAGGCTTTGTTCTTGGGAGCACAAATGACTCTCAGGACAGCGTGTTTAACAGCAGAACATCATTACTGGTATCACTGCTAATGCAGCATCCTGCATTTACACACTGCATTACCAGTGTGTGGCGAGCCAGGCTCCCTGTTAGGCACAGCTCCTCTGTGATACTGTGAGGCTGACGGGGCAGAGATAAGGCACTGAACTGTAGTTCAGAAAAGGGAGAGGTGAAGAAGTTGAGGCAGCTGAGAGGAGAGGGAAAGTAGTTTGGAAATGATTAGTGCTGAGTTAGAGTGCTACAGAAAGCATGAAAACGTCCCAAAGGCCAACAGATCTGTGGTCAGGGTATGCCTGGTGATTTAGAGGGGTGAGGCACTGAGTGATCAGCCAAGGTGGAGAGCCCATGGTGAAGGCTTGGCAGAGTCTCAGAGGGAACTGGGTGGTGACCAGATGAAGCAGGACTGGGCCTCTGTGGGTCATTGCCTTGGAAGATGAAGCTCCTGTGTGGAGTGTTAGGGATCATGGTATGAACCAGGGAGAGATCATGCAAGACAGCGGTGTCAGGGAGATGTTTGGGAGATGCCTCAGTTGGATAGCACGGGCTGTAGGACTCGTGGGGGAGCAGGTTGGACTGTGCAGGAGGTGGCAGAATAAAGAAAGAAGGGAACCTGTTGCCGGCCAGATTGGCAGGAAATATGAAAAGGAAGTGATAGTGAAAGAGCAGAAAGAATGGATCGAGTAATGTGAAAAATGGATTTAGTAATGTGGGGACCTCATGATGAGATCAGGATTTTGGAGAGGATGTTCTAGGTCTTAACTCTAGCTTGAGAGCAGAAGCAGAATTGGGGCACAACAAAGCACTTCCAGTGTTTTGTGCTGACCAAATACCTTAAAGATCTTTATCATTTGAGGCACCCCTGAGGAGGGCTGATTTTTGTCGGCCCTGAGTGCCTTGAGAAATGATAATACAAGAGTTTCTGGAGCAGCAAAGGCAGCCCTCCCAGGAGATGTGGTGACTTTTTGAGCTGCTGTAGGTGGTTCAGTGCAGGCAGTGGTTGTAGTGGTTGGGTCTTGGATATTCTGAGGCATTCTTGATGCCCATGAGGAAAAAGAAGAATAATTTAAAACACATGTGCCCACAAGTAGGGGAGAATCTATAGCTTCAGAGCTACCCAAGTTTGCATTTATTTATGGAGGTAAACAGTGGTCAGTGGATTTTAAACTAGCAAAAAGTCTGAAGTAGTCGACTGGAGTCATGCAGATATTTCTTCTTACTTTGTCCTCTCTTGGACCTTCTGCTTGCCTGGACTTAAAATTTTCTCCCTTAATTTCACTTGGTTTTTTTTTTTTTTTCTGTATGATCCTTTCTTTATTTTCTCCTTCCTCCCTAGCTGAATGCACTTGATTATTCTGTTTTCCTGAGTGTATGGAATCTCACTGCTGCCTAGCTACCAGAGTCTCTCTTTCCCCTTGGATGTTTCCTTTCTTTCTGCCCTTCCTAGCTTGTCAAGAGGAGCACTTCTCCTGCCTCCCCCTCAGCCCAGCCCTCCCAGTCTGCCTGCTTTTTTGGTTCCTGGACTCCTGAACTCCAGCGCTTGCTCTGACTCCGTTATTTGGGGCTCCTCAGCTTGGCAGCAGTGGCAGCTGCACTGGTGGTTTTTCTGCAGTGGGAACGGAGCATTCCATAGGTAAAATGATAATGGTGACTTTCCTGTGGGGATGTAATTTGACAGTTTGCACCTGTTTTACAACTTTATTAGTGACTTTCAGGCTCTTCCAATAACGTTTTTAACTATTTTAATAGCATTGTTAAGACAGACAGACTTAGCAGGTGAAATAGTTTTGAATCAGACTGATAGGTAATTGAATATTTAATTTTTGCTGCTAATTTGAAGTCAAACACTGAGTTTATGGTGTGCAGGATGTGGTTTGCAGGGCAGATGGACTTTGAAGTGTCACTGTCTCTTTTCTGAACTAAACTGCTTTGCTTGCTTGTGCTTGTTGCAAAATAAGACATCCCACATTATCATATATTACAAAAATAAAATGTCAAGCCAAAACAATGCTCCAGCACTATAGCTGCAGTGCTTGATCAACTGCAGGATTACTCTGATGCAACTTTTAAATTCTCTATGAAATAATGAAATTTGGCTTTCTAAGACTTCCTTCATCCTTCCTGCTGGAGGATGGAAGATGTTTCTTTTGGCAGGACATTTCAAAGAGCTTAGCCAGTATCTCACTCATCATCAGTTAGTGCTGCTATTGGGTTTGCTTTTTGCTTTGTTTGGCTTTTTGTGTCCTCAGTGTTGGAGCTCACTTATTAAGAAGGACTTGCCCTATGGAGGAAAGGACTCATTGGATGTTAATCAGCATATAATAAATCTAATCTAAATGTTGTTAGTGAAGCTTTCTGGACTTCAGGGCAAGCTTCAGAATATCGTTTGATAATGTATCTCAAGCAGGTCTTCAGGAGTTGCTCATTTCTGCTGAAATTTGAAGTTACCAACTTTGGGTCAGAAATAGTCAGATCTCTCCATCTGCACTGATGGAAAAACATGCATCTCAAATTTTCCCACTAAGTGCTATTTTAAAGGGCGCTGCAGTATCAGCCTGTTATACCTCTGAGAAGTATCACTTCAGAACTGATGTCAGTTAAATAAATCATAGTAACCCTGGGTTTAGAAGCCCATGTGTCCCTCCTGTGTTTAAAAATACTCGTTGTGTAGGCATACCAGTTCTGTACTTGGATGATTTCCACTGCATCATTTAGTGCTGTCAGTGACCATTTAACTCACTAACAGTAGGAATAAGTAAATGCCCCCCTGAGAAGTTGTTTGCTTGGCAGTATAGGTGTCAAGCCTTTGACTAAGCATCTGAAATAAAACCCAGCTGAAGCGGGAATGGATCCTCTGTGGATTTTCTAGATGTGCAATAAAATCCAGAGCTGAGGGAGCTGGAATTGATGAGAAAGGTATGTCTGTGGGGATGGTGTGTTGGGTCAAAGGAAGGTAACAGGAAAATGTAACCCACCTCAGAGCTTTTATTGTAAATAAGGCATAATACTCACAGATGCTAACTTGTATTCAGACTGCTATATGCAATCAGGAGCATGGAAATACTGAATTTCCTCCTCTTTTGGTCCTTCTCTTTCCTGTCAAATATTTGTCTGAATCCAGTGCTTCAGAAGAACCCTTGTTAGCTATGTCATGTATTTTATCTCTCATCTTTTCCACTTGAAAATACATCTACCTCTTCCCTGGAGCAGCCTGAATGAGCAGGAGCTGATACTACAAAGCAAAATTTTAAGTAATTGATTTAAGTGTTACTTCAATAGTGAAGGTCTAGTTAGCACCATTGCTTCACTTTCATTACTTTGTAGTTTTAAAAATGTCTTTCTTACTTTTTCCTGACAGAATACAAATGAGACTAGAACTCTGCTTTGCTCAACCCGAGTGTTTCATGCATCTGTGTCTCGCTGGCAAATAAGTCCAACTTTTTTTTTGCCTAAGGAGTGAGCTTAGATTGATGTGGTTCTGCCTGCTTTAGCTCAGTTAGCTCATGAAACAGAGTGGGGAAATATTGCTGGCATTCAGGTAGCTGTATTTTCAGTACATGCATGCTATCCATGCAGTGTGCAGCCCGGGAACTGACATATTTCTGTATTAGGTGTTGACAGTCTTGCTTACTTAAAGATTAACCTACCCAGGTTTTCAGCAGTTTGTCATATGGTGCAGTTGTAAACAGCAAGTGTGGAAGTGCAGCAATATGTTCATATGCTCTTGCTTTGTTTAACATCATTAGTGAGCAGAGCTGGAAATGGTATGTGGCAGGCTGCTGTGACTAGCTGTTATTCTGATATATATCTATATCTATATCTATATATATATATATAAATATAAAAAAGTCAGTTCCTGAAAACTGGTCCTGGCTGCTGAAGCAATGTTCTTTGGCCAGAAAAGTGTCTTAAATCTACAAGCTGGAGAGAACATGGAAGTGACAATTTTGTAGCAGCAACCTCAGAAGCTGCTGGTTTGGGAGAGCAGAAAAAATGGTTGGAGTGCAGCTGCCAGTGCTTGTGATGATCTGCCCTTTGGTGTTCCTTAAAATTGGGGAAAAATTACAGAGAAGTGTGGTGAAAATTCCTTCTTAGATACCTGTATGCAAATTGAATGCTTGAAGATGGGCTACAGTGGTTGCTTTTGTTAAATTAGTGAACAGCTGAGTGGAGGGACCATTTCTTGAGTCTCTACAGTGTGAGGGAGATCTTCGGATGTCAGGAGTACCTTGCAGGTTTGTTTTAGCTTCTCATCTTCTGAGGTTGTTTCGAGTTTATCCCAAAGTGGCTTTACCTGGCCTTTCTGTACTGTGCCTGAATTCAGGTGAGCCTTGATTATTGCTCACTGATGTACAAAGCCTTGATTCCTTGATTCTTTATGAAGTTGTGAACAGAGTCTGGAGTAAGCAAGAGGGATGGTCAGAAATCAAGGAAACCTGACCTGTGAGGAGAGGTTGGAAGGACTGGAACTTTTTAATTTGTAAAAGAGAAGACTGGGGTGTAGTAGTGGTTTTCATCCAGGTAACAGCTGCTGCAGGAGAAGGAAATAAGCTCCTCTGCATGTCTGCTGCTGAGGTGGGGTAAAAATAAGGAACGAGAGACATGAGATGAGAATTTTCTAAGAGTAGGAGTGGTTAAAAACTGTCTAGTAAAAATCTGTGAGACGATGATGTTCCTAATATGTCAACACTGCTGATTTTTATTTCTGCCTTGCTGATTTTAATAAGAGATAGTAAGAGAAAATTACAAGGTCAAAGTGAGAGGCTGAAATTCAAGTCTGAATTGCAAGATTGTGCTATGTGCATGAGGCAAGGCATGAACTTTGTCTCGAGTTGGAGATACTTGCTCTCAGAGTGTTGGTGAGATAACATCCTTGCAATATTAAATGTGGTTTGACATTTTGGAATGTTTCAGAATAATGAGTTTCTATTGAAACTTTATTACCCTCACCCATAATAAAAATGCCATTGTTTGAGGCTGTGCATTGTGATCCAGATGAACTAATTATTTATTGAGGAAGTCGAAACACAGAAATAAAGAACATTAATTGTTTGTTCTTCCTGGCAGTGCTTCTTAGCAGCATTGGTGGGACAGCTAAGCAAACAAAGGTTTGGTGCAGAACTTGTATTAGTGGTACAAAGTGGGGAAAGTGTTTATATCCTCCAGAAGTTGTGCATTCATCTCAGGAACATAGTAGGCTTGGGGGAGGAAGAGACCATACCCTCCAAGTTTATCACATGCTTTGTAAGTGGCTCCTTGGACAAAATTTATTCTAGAAATACAGATGGTGCCTGTCCTTTCCAAATCTTCGTGATGTATTTAGACATTCCAGGTTTCTCTGTAAAAATGTGTCTTTTTAGGTCACATTTTGATTTCCAAGTTGAGTGCTGTTAGTGGAAACAGATACCTTGTTGGTTTTTAATTTTGCTCAGGGTTTTGGGTAGCAACTGCATTTTTTTCATTGTGCTACCTTTCTAATTTTAGAACCACAAATCAAAAAGCAATAGCAATAATAAAAATAATAATGCCAACCAAGTTTATCCTGTGAGTGGTGGAAGGCTTGGGACAGGGTGCTGGAGGATGTATTGTAGGACATCCGTCTATTTGTTGCCTGTTTTGATGAGTGATTAAGGAAACAATAACTGGAACTGCAGATAGGATGACAGGCTGTGACTTTCCCACTGCTTCCTTTGGAACTGGTTGGCAGCAGGAACAGATTGGGATATTGGTTATGTGGGGGGATTTATGTCTTGTTGTGCTGGGAACTGGGAAAGTTTGGGAAACCTTTACTTTAGAGTTGACTGGTTCTCAGTGTAAGCCTGCATCCACGATTTTTCAAACTTAGGAGATGGCTCAGAATCAGGATAAAAATCACTTCTGTGATGTCTGTCAAGGTCAAATCCAAAGTCTTGAGTAAGCATATTCTTGTGTAAACTCCAAAGTTCAGGATATTTAAGGCTTGGACTGTTCACTTCTTTGGCCTTGACCCTTTCAGTGAAGCCCTTGAGCATTCTCACAATATGAATAATGATAGTGCTCTCTGAAAGATAAGACTGGCTATTAACACTAAAACTGTTAATATTTAATGAGTCATGTTGAAATGAATGTGAAGAAGTTTTCTTTTATTATTCTTGTCAGTGGAGCTTAATAATGGGAAGGAGGACGCCCAGTTCTGACTTGTGGCAATTTGTCCATAAATGTCCTGTGTCCATTTAGTCCTCTGCCTTTATCTCAGTTGACCCATTTATAGTGTGTGTCCCAAAGAATATTTCATAGCTCTCTTCCTTCTGAAGGTTAATAAAATCCACAAAGTTTTAAGCAAAAATTTTATGATTTTGCATAGTTACAGAAGTTTAAGATCTAATTTTTTTTTGTGGAGAAATTATGCTCAGAAGGAGTGCTTTAGGGATTTAAATTGTGCTGTTTACTTTCACAGCTACGATGTGCAGAATGTGTGCAGGGAGTGTAAGCTAGAAGCAGCTTGCTGTACATCAGAATATCTGAAATGTCATGCTAACAACATAGGCAGAATTTAAAATTAAAAATGGCATGGCTCTTTCAATGAGCAGGCTTTGTAGCTACTGTTGTTGCACAGTCTTGTTCCCTAGGTGCTGAGCATTATGTAATTGATCTGGCTGTGATTTTCCTCACTGGTCTCATCCATGCATGGCAGAAAACCTAGTAATCTGTAAATTGTATGGGGGAAAGAGCAGGTTAGAGACTGTCCCTTGTCATTTGATATTTGAGTGCCCCTGCATGTGCCATATATTAGTTTTATTTTCTACTGTGACGCCTAGCTATGAGGAAAGAACTCTCCAGAGCATCTTAAAAGACATCTTCTATTAAAGAGGGAAGGAGTTAAGCAAAATGCAGACAGTAGATCTCACAGCTGGAGGTAAAAGCAATATACATGTATGTCTCTCATGCTTTAATTGGAAGAGAAGTGTAAGAGTATGGGGCTTAGTTTGCCTTGAAAGGGTGTTTTGTAGAAGAGTGCTTGTGGAGGCTGAATGGGGAAAGAGAAGGTGGGTGGAAAGTGTAAAACTCTGTCAAAGCTATGACAAATGTTTGGCAAAAGCCTGGAGAAACAAATGAGTGTAATGCTTAAGTTTAGTGTAGAATTCCCTATGGGTCATAATTTTCCCTGTGAGGAAACAGAAGTTGATATTGAACAAGGTCAGACAGCCCATGGTGGTGCTGAAGGGGTGAGTGAGGGCCTCCTGTGCAAGATTAAATTTGAGAATGAGAAGCAGGTCAGGCAATGGACATAGCACCTAATTAGGCTCCCTGTAGTGTAATCTGGTATGAGCTTGAGTTCTGCCTTTCTGGTGCTAGGCAAAAAGGGCCTAGTTCAGGAGAGCTTTGCTAGCCCTGTCTCTATGGAACAAATACCCCTTGAGAAAAGACACAACTGGAAACTGGAGTGTAGATTCAGTAATTTATTGTTGGATAAAGACACTGGAGTGTCTCAGGGCTGGCTCCATGTAAATGCATCCTCTCATGAATTTTACTGAAGTAAAGAGGTTTCTGAAGTTAGATTTTGTTTGATTTATTTGGGCCCATGTCCAGACCATCTTGGCCTATATTTTGGCCTAATGAAGATGTGGCTGGGATGCCACCAAGTATATTATTGGTTCTGCAAAAAGCACATAGGGATTGATGAGTGTTTGTGTTGTGC
Source organism: Eopsaltria australis (assembly GCA_034509425.1). Classification (NCBI taxonomy): domain Eukaryota; kingdom Metazoa; phylum Chordata; class Aves; order Passeriformes; family Petroicidae; genus Eopsaltria; species Eopsaltria australis. The sequence goes on along the minus strand of JAVTVJ010000012.1, from coordinate 3,047,534 downwards.
TCTTTGCCTGGACCTGTCCAGGAACCCAAGCAAAGCATGTGAACAGGGCTGCCCAGCTGGCTTTTTGTTAAAGAACTGACTGTGCTTTTTATAGGAGCTGAGTATGATAATTACCTGAATTCATATTCACAGTCTACAGTTTGATAGTAATGTTTTGTTTTGCCTAAATTGCCCTATGCTTTCAATTAGATCCTTACCCTTTCCCTTTTAGAAAAAATTCCCAAAACAACAAGCAAAATAAAACCCAGCAAACTGTTTGATACTGCTTCTACAAGATGTCGGTGGTGTTCCAACTCCAGAAATAACCTTGTTTTAATGTCAGGCAAAGCCATTCTTGCACTCAAACACAGAGAGGTTGTAATTAAGCTTTGTGCACTGTTACCTGACAAGAGATGCTTTTTAAGTGTGAACCACACACATCATTATTAGTGCAGTTGGCCGGTTGCCCATCAAAGCACTGATTATTTTCTACAACAGTTCCTCTGCTTTCAGTTTCCTGTTATCTCACATGGACATCAACAGTCCCTTTGCCAAATTTCTTAGTAAAATCATCGCCCTCCAGACTCACAGGAAGAGGATTTATCAGCACTACAGCAGTTAATTGCTTTAGGTAGCATATGCCACTGTCCTTTGAACAGTGGAGGTACAGGAAGGTTGTGCATACTGTCAGAGTGAACCAGTTTGAAAGCGGTTCTGTCTTGGTGCAGAAGTTAAGGCAATTAGTAACAGATTCAGTATCTTAGATCTGCTTATCAAAATGTCCCAGAAATGTGCTACTGGGGTATTTTGAGAAGTGCTGTACTTCTGGAAAGTGGCATTTTCTGTTCATTGTTTATATGCTTTGCTTAGCTTGGCCTTCTTTGGTGTAGTTACTCACTGGATGTTAGTGCTTAGTTAGATGCTTGAGCACACAATTCCTGAGTAAATTTGTCCTTTGTATCTCATTCTCTTTCATGTATGTTTCCCAGAGGAGCTCCTTCAGCCAGATCTGTTGCAGGAGTAATTATTTCATCAGGATTTAATGTATATCTTGATTGCACTTTGAAGACATTCTCTTGAGGAGTTTTTATAATTTCAACAAGGGATCATAGCATGTAAACAAGAAAATAAACATTATCTTTCATATTAATCAACAAGACAATTAAATAATAAGCAGGATTGTTAATTGGTACTTGGAGATAGATGCTAATGACTGTCTTGAGTTCCACAACGACAGTACCAACAGGTAGAGACTCTTTTCTGCACAGTAAAGCTGCATATAATTTAGGAGGCATTACGGTTTTAATGTGCAGCTGCAACCACAGTGAAGTTGTGCAACTGTGTTCCTGGTGTCCTATTTCAGCATATGTTTTCATACTGAATGAAGTATTAGCAAGGGGATTTGAGATTCAGGCAGTTTAATCAGTTCTCATTGCCACCAAACCCTTGAGGTTCTGTATAAACCCATGCTTGTGGTATTTTGCTTCACTGTGGGATGCAGTTCCTGCTGGTTTCAGGATGCAGTAGGAGTCAAAAGCTGCTTCTTTCCTCAGAGGCAGAAGTCCAACTTGTTCCTCAAAAGACAGTGGCTTTGGGCTCCCTCTGAGTTTTGAACTAGAGCCTCATTTTTTCATCACACGAATCTTTGTCTTTTTTCTAAATACTGTAGTGTTTATAGAGGCAGAAGGAAGCTTGTAGGGGGTCTGCATCTCTAGAAGTCGAAGTAAAAAGGTTCAGGAGTTTAACACACAAGTTTTGGAATATAGAGAAAAGGACTGAGAAATTTGGAGATGTGTATTGAGAGTCCTAGCTGTTGTATTAACTAGCTGTCTAATTTTGACTCAACTGTCCAGTTTTGCTCCTCAGACACTACCAGTTCTTTGTGCTGTTGCTCATTTGAAGCCAATAGTGCAGCTGGAAGAAACTGCAGTCCTTCTGCTCTTGGTGTTAATTTTCATTTCTACCCTAAGATAAATATAAGCAAAGGAACAGTTTCCCTCTCTGATCAGCTTACTAAGCTGACTAAACTCGAGGCTGCCAGACAATGATGACAAGACTCATGGCAAGGTTAGGGTCCTAGATTTACCCTTAATTTGTTATGACAGCAAAGCACTATCTTGGTTTCTCCATAGCTGTGTTGCTTATAATACTTCACAGATGCTAGTGCCAGTTTGATCTCACTGAACAGTATGTGGAGATCTTGGGCTGAAAGACATGATGAAAATATAAAGTAGTCATTGCATAAAGATACTTACTGATTTGTTCAAAGTGACAAGGCCTTCTATTGCAAGCATGGACCAGAATAGTGGCTTATCCCCAGAAGACCTGCTGGTATCAGTAGTGTGGTCTCAGCATGTCCGCAGATGCTGGCAGTGAAGCACCTTGTGCTTTTGCTGGCCTATCAGTCGTTCAAAGTAATGCTAATAGGTAACAATTTGGATGCTTTTATGATATTTCTCTATGGATGGACTATCTACTGGCAGTCTCAGGGTTGGATCACCTGTGTTATTTTCAGGTGGTAAAGCTCTCCTTGACTTTGAGAGAACTGAAATTTCACTCTGATTGCCATGCCCAGTTGCCCAGCATATGCCTGCTAACATATATATTCTGCTTAACTCTGCAGGGTGATTTTTATTTTCCCATGTGTGTTTTGATGTAGAGAAGAGTTTCTGTTTTTGTTTCTTGCTATATTGTTTGGTGTTGCTGATGGGGAATAGCAGAAAAAGCAGATTATGTTCCTATTTTTATTCACAAGGAAGAATGTTACAATTTTAATTGTATGTTCTAATTTTTCCTCCTTCTTCATCTTTTATGTTTTGAAATTCTACATTTCAAAAGCAGGATCATTATCATTCAGCACATTAAAGCGTGTCTTTTTAATAGCTTTCCATTTTAATGTGAAAGAATGGAATTGGGGAGGGAAAACCAATTTGTCTTGAAGGAAATTTTCTGTTATCTGAGGATTTTCTGTGCAGCCAACAGGAGAGGATCTTGAGCTCAGCTGGCTTGGAGTGCTATCCTCTGCCTTGTGTAACTTGTAGACTACAAAGAACCACTTCCATAATGTTATCACCAGCAAAGTCCATCTGGTTCTGCCAGTGACAAGGGGATTATTTCAGCTTTTTATTACGTCAGTAGGATAAAAGTTTTTTAGGATTCAGATGTCAAGCTGTTGGAGGAAAGAAGGGCAAGTTAGATTGTAATTGAAATTCTGTTGGTGGAGAAGTTAACTGAATATCTTGCCAGTAACTTTTCTACCCGTATTTCCTTTATTAGTGTCCTGATGGCTTGTCCTTATGAAATCAGATTAGAATGCAATGACTTGATTTGTTAAGCAGTCAATGATGACAATGAGCATCTGTTTGTCTGGTTCAGATTCCTGTTAACACCTAAGTAACATTGTCTTTTCTTGCTATTACTTTTATACAGAGCAGCACAGAAGCTTAACCTGTCTTCGAAGAGAAAGAAATACCACCCGCCCCTGCCACACACACACGACTTCTCTATTTATGCTACTAACTTTAGTGGCATCCTGCAGCTCTGTCCTCCCCCAGCACCACCATGCCTTCTGAGAGCTGTGTCCAAAATCAAGGACAACCCTGGTATTGGAAAGGTAACTTTGCTTTTCAATATTTTAAAATATTTTTCTAGACAAACTTTAACCAAGCTGGAAGGTTCCAACCTAGAACGGAGCTGGATAGACTCAAGGAAAGGGTCTTGGGATAGACAGCCTCATCCATTTGAATGTGCCTGAGTTCTGTGGACTTTGCAGAGAGTTAGAGACAAAATTTCCTTTGACATCCAAACCCACTGGTCTAATCTGAGTGCACTTACAGGCTTCAGCTGTGGAAGAAGTAGACTCTGTGTTGCCAGCAGGACTCAGGCACTGGTGCTGCCTCTCTGCTGAGGTTGAGATATGTTGAGGGGGTTTTGTTTCCCTCTGTTTGACGTGTCACTGTAAGAGTATGGAAATGGAGTAGCAGTCTTGCCAACTTAGGAAATGCAGCACTTTTGTAATTGAAAAATTCGTGCTAAGTTTATCTGAAATTAATTAAAATACAACCCAATTTCTTGGAGCTTTATTCATATTTATAACTGTTTAATCACACACACAACAGAGTCTGAATACTTATTTACCTAGGCTACAAGCGGTAAGTGTTTGAAGATAGAATTGAAGGATGTAATGTACACAGGAGAGCTAAAAGATGCACCTAGAGTAACTATACAAATCAGCATTAACATAAAGAATTTGTCAGCCTAAATACCTGGAGCTGACACTTGCTCACAGAGAATACTCTGTATTTCCTGAGTTTGTGCGTAATGGAAAATAAAGGAGTAATTTGGGCTATTTTAAGCAGGTGGAATGTCACAGATGAAAATGTGTTGGTTGTTTTTTCTTCTGCCTTTCCCGTGTCTTAGAAAAGATGATGGAATACTGTAAACCTGGAACAGTAATTTAGACATTCCCAAGTGGAGGAGGGTTTGCTGAGGAATGACCTTCTTATGCGTGTGTTCTAAAAAAATCCATTTGTTGTGCCCTTTTTTTTCTGTAAGACCTAGTACTTGGCTGTGGCACCAGGAATAACAGGGAGCGTGGCAATTCTGAGGCACTTTGCCTTGGGAAGACCTTTAAAGTAGGACTGTGTGTGTATCCTTGTGCCTACAACTCAGTAAAACTCTCTGCACTTGTGTGCCTGCAGCTATGTGCAGCCAAGAGACTTCATCCTTTTTTCTGTGCTTTGAGGGTGGCTGGTGGAGCTTCCCAGCATGATTTGTAGCTCCTGGAAAGCACTGGTTTATTTGGTGTCTTCAAACAGATTGACAAAGTCTATGATCAAGTGCATGATTCCAGAGGGCAGGAGATAATATGCCTTGGGTCATGTGCTCAACCTACTTTTTTCATTAGCACAGAACTTTTCAAGGGAAAAGCTCCACCAGAATGCCAAGGACGTGGTAGAACCCTGAGCAGCTCAGCTGTGGGAGCTTCTCCTTTATCACAGGATATGTCTGTCTGTTGACCCTCAAAATGTCTCTTAGCTCTCAGCTGAAAACATTAAAAACAAGAATCACAGAATATCATGAGTTGGAAGGGACCTACAAGGACCATAGAGTACTGAAGATTCTGTTCGTTGTGATTCTTGGGGATGGTTCTCTGCAGGGCCTGGAGTAGGACTTGATGATCCCTGTGGGTCCCTTCCAACTCAGCACATTCTGTGAATCTGTGAGGGTTCCAGCTGTGTCCTCCTCACCAAATACTTGTTAACCACAGTCTGGAAGAATCATGTGCTTTGCTGGAGAGGTTAAGAGCTCTGTGCCAATTGAATCAGCCCTTTAGTTCTTGAGTTAAGATTTAGAGCATCCAAATGGTGATGGGGTAGGCTAGTTACCGGTTTTAATGCTCCTTAAAACCCAAAGTAGCCATCTCTGGAACACAGTGTAAGATATGCAGTACCTACTAAATGTCTCTTACCCAATTCCTCTTTTGCAACTTTATAAATATCATTGTTTGCCTTAAAAAACCCTCCAGCAATACAGCTTTTTCTAAGAACTGTGAGTCAGCAAATGGAATTTCGTGTGTCCAGTTTCTTAGAACTTGAGATCAAAGAAGTGTCACCCCTCTGTAGTTCTTTAGTACTAAAAATTCATAGTTTCACCTTTTCTGAGCAATGCCAAATCGCTTTTGGTAGCATTTAGCTCACTGTGCATTAGCACTCTCCATTATTTCCTACTCATCAGCTTCTGCTGATCAAGATTTACTCAGCTGGTATCTCATGATGAGGGTGATAGGAATAAAGTAATTACTTTCCTTCCTCACTGCTTTAAGTGTCACAGCAATGGAGAGAGCAATCAGTAAACATTGGCAGTTGTGCTGGGGTCCTCTGTTAACATCAGTCTCTCTTCTAACAGCTTTTCACTTTACACTCCAGGTTATCATTTTCCTTCGCTTTTTCTTGCAGCCTATCCAGTAATGAATATAAGATACACGTATGGGACAGAGTCAGTGATGAATTCTGAAGTCACTTTTTCCTGCCACAGCATCTGTGGCTGTGGTTGGTACTCTCTGTGGTTTGGGTGATCATTCCCATGTCTGCAGTGTCCCTCACTGTTACTGTGTGGTTACAGTGGGTTAAGCAGCTGGTGGGGCAGCCTTCTCCTCCCTCATCTCTGAGGAGAAGTTGTTGTGCGAGAATGAAAAATAAAAGTAACAAACTGGAAACCCATGTGGTGCCCAAGATTCAAGGAGAGGAATGGGCCTCTATTTGTGAAAAAATAAAGACATGAATGACATGCCAACTGTGCCAAAATACTATTTATTCTAAGTGAGTAATGCCTGGATACTACAGTGACTAATTATTATTTGTACATTCTGTGCAGGCCCATTTCTCTCATAAATCCATTGGAAGCTTAGAGTAAAGTACATGTTGAAGCATTTACAATGGCAAATATGACTGGTTTTCTGTATTGTCTCTGCAGTAATAATTCTTAAATTTTTTTCCATCCACTGATACTCGAGGTTGGTTCAATATGTTGTAAGAGACACAGAAACAACATGGAAAATGTGAAATAATTATTGGGGCCAACAGAGAAGCAAGAGTTATTCTGAACTGAGTGATGGGACAGTTGAATCTGAGGAACTGGTTGAAGGTAGCATCTGGACTATCTTGTGTTCTGTGGTGTCAGGAACTGAACAGGTCCTGCCATTGGCTGTGGGACCTTGTCTTGAATGTTTGATCACAACAGATATTTGGGGAAAGGAAGAGGCTTGAGTTCTTGCTTTTCATAAGCTGCATGAACATAACAGCAAATGCAGTTACTGTGCATTGTGAACACTGCTGGGTGAGCCAGGAATGCAGAGAGATTGTGATGGCCAGTTCTTGCTTTTGCACTCAGTTATTGATCATTTGAGCCCAAGATCTAAATTTATTCTTAATTTCACATCATCATTTCCATGCGTGTCATCCAGTTCTGTGGTGAAATTGCTGTATGGCTTTTATGGTTGAATAGATTTGTTATTAGAGACTTACTGCAGCAGAGAGCCCTTACATATCTTTTGCAATTTGTATTTATAATTTCTCACTGTTTCAAGTATTCTTCTGGAATGTGGAAAATAAATGTCGTATTAATTTCTTTTACATTTCAGAAATACCAATTTTTCTGGTTATAATAATTTCAGCAGCAATGTGTGGACTTGTCCTGTGATACAAATCTTTAATTAAGCCTTTTGCTTAATTTTCTTTAATAAGATTGCAAAATGTTATACACTCTCACAGGTGCTTGCTGGGGTTGTCAATACTCAGGAATACCAAGCAGGGAAAAGCTGAAAAAAAACCCGCCAACAATTCAGAACAGTAGGTCTGCCTGGGACCTGTATTTCATATAATCAACAGTAATCAAACTCATGCACAAAGGAAGATCCTGCTATCACTCCAAACTGGGTACTGAAACGAATTTTGTTCACTACTGGTAAATGTTACGTAGCAAAATTCGTACCTTTCTCTTGAATGTGCCAAAAGCATCAGAGTCCAAACCATTTAGTTGAATCCTACTTAAAAGGCAATGATCCAGTGCACTATGATTCTTGTAACTGAATCATTTTTGTGGTCTCTCTGGGTGTTATTAAATTTAATGTCAGAATAGTAGGAAAGACGTCTGAAAGCCATTTAATATTGTCACTGGAAAGAAGTTAGATTATGCTCAATTTCTGACATTAATGTGCTACTTAAGATAATTTATCATATTGTGGTATTAAGAAAGACATCCTTTTTACAGTGGCTGCTGTGTAGCATTCTAATGTGCTATTTTGCTTTAGCATGGTGGGAAGCCTTTTTCATGTAAAATGTTATTTTCTGGGGTTCTATTCTATTCTTTATAATACTGCATCACTTACAACAGCAACTTTAAGTGCTTGTCTCTTCCAAGGATTCTGTCAAATTTTTTTGTGTTAGAATGACAGAATCCTCCTATGTGAGACAATTGAAGTAGAGCATTTAAAGAGAACCTGAACTGTCAGACATGTTTCTTGGACAGGTAGATGCATACTGCTCTCCATTTATGAGTTTTAGACATTGACTCTCATTTTTGCTTTACCAAGCCATAGCTAAGGTACTGCTAATATGATTTACTGATCATGCAGGGTTTTCTTAAGTGTGCTGTGTGTCCCATTCAGTGGTTCTTACGATGGTTTGATGACGGATAACAAATAGGTACTTAATTTTGTCATCTTTACTGCTCCTTGTTCCCTAATGACTGAAGCATTATTTCTGATATAAGTCATGTATCACAGTAAGTACTTGCCTATCGATGTAGGTAGCACTGTATCATCCAAGGTACTGGCATCCCTGCCAAAACACCTTGAACTGCTTGAACAAAAATGTGGAAAAGTGAGATAAAAAATACGTAACTTCTTGTACTTTGTTTTCACCTTGAAAAAATGAAGTAGTTTACCTTCATGTTTTCTGAGAGAACAGAATCAATTCTTCTTTAGCAGAGTAAAATATAGAAGAGATTTTTTTTTTCTTTTTTAGGTTCTCCCAGGGGAGCTAGATGGTCTGTGCTATCGTGGCAATTTTGCATATAAATTTGCCATCCATTGGTAGTGGCAGTATATGAAAGGCTTGTAAGAGCTACCCACGGTAAACCAATTTAGCAAGGGTTATATATCTGTCAGTTACAATTAAATCCATGAAAAATATTGGCTCTGAACTAGGACTTTTGTAATTTGATTTACACTGTAGTTGAAAAATAAGTGATTTCATTGGAAAATGGTCTTTATTCAACAGAATGTGAATTCTTTGTAATTTTTTGGTGAGAAATCTTAATTCAGAATGGTGGGTGTCTAAACACAGTTATTTAATTAACCTGCTGTTATACGCCATTTTGTGAACATTGGACAAAATTAACTTCCTGGCTGCACGATGCCTGTCAAGGATGTGTGTTTCTAGGGAATATTTAGTGTCCATTCAAATTTGTTATAATGACATTTATTACTAAAGACCAAATTGCCTGTTCATTTAGGGATTATGATACTGCTGTAATGCAGAATATGACCAGCATTTCTAAAATGGATTCCAGTGCAGTGCCAGCACCTTCCCAAAATACAGACAGATAAAGTCAGAGTTAATTTTAGTAAAAAAGGCTTGAGCACATCTATTTTTAAATTTTACATGCTTTTTAATCCATTCCTTTTATTTTTTTCCTTCTCATTATGTCTAATATGAAACTTGACAACTATATAAGCATCAGATGCTAACAAAGCATCACTACAAAAACATAAACACTGCACATCCATTGATTTCAAAGGAGGTACCATATGTTACAGTTATGCCTATGCTAACATACTTGGCTGGGTCAGGATCCTAATTTCCTCAACATTCAAAATGCCATGGAGTCTAGTCATTACCTAGTGAATTACTGGAGTCTTCTCTGTCTACATGTCTGCCCCTAATTAAACTGTGTAGAGTGCTTGGCACCCTCCACTGAAAGATGAATGACCAATTTTTTAAGATACATATAAAAATATATAAATATATATTAAAAATATATAAATATTTTTTGTATTTGTACTAAAATATGTAGTAGAGGTCCGTGATAGTCTTAGGAACAGAATTAAAATTATCTGGGTCTTTAAGTGTGAGATGGTCCTTCCCCTTTCTCTGACCTCAGAGTTTAAAGCTTTTCTATCTCTCTTGATTATGGAGTAATAATCTATGAGAACCTGATTGTCAATCTCCTGGCTGTTTCTGTCTAGAATTATGTAGGATTGTGTCATTCTCTCTGTTGATCAGTGGCTCCTTTCTCTGCAAATTCAGCCTTGGACATGATTTCTTCTGGGACAACACATGCTTCACTGGTCTTGGAGGAGTTTTGTGTTCTTTGATGTGTGCCTTTGCAATAGCTCCATTCAGTTCAGCTCCAAAATATATGGGCCCTACCAGATAAAGCTTCTAGCTTGCCTCTTACCATCGGTCTCACCTTCAGCTGTAAGAGAGTTGCTTCAGATTTTGGGTTTCACAGGTTTTTGATCTGTCCCTTGCTTTTTCCAGACCTGCTTTCTGGCACTGACATACACTTGATGTTCTGTACTGTCTTGACAAGTCCTGAAGCCAGCACGTTATTTTCGTTCCTGTGGCTTCTCTGTCCTGTTCTCCTCAGTTCCAGCTGGTTCAGTGTGTTAGGGAGATCTGGAAATCATGAGTTCACACCAAGGGGTCACGTGGGACTGGCAACACTGGAGAAGGTCACAGCATGGGAACAGTGACAGTGGGGCAGGAGCTCTCTGCTCCTAATGTGAAATGGGGTAGCCACTATCAAAGGAGGAGGAGGAGGGCTGAAAGGGAGGAAGGGCTGGTACCAGCCAGATGTACAACCCTCAGTTTCTGAGATATTTTAGTGTTTAGGTGAAAATCGTTAAATATACGTCTAGATATGATTTTCATAAAGGTTAAAGATCCCAAGGTCTAGAGTTTTGTCTCAGAACTCCAGCAGGTTCCTGATATTTGAGTGGATCAATGGTTCTCTTGTGATCTCATCAGCTGTTTCTAAAACTTTATGGGGTTTGGCCCCAGAGTCCTCCACATAGCCTTGTCCTCCACACAGAAGACTTTTCTTTTTCCTCCTCATTTTTAAAAAAAATCTGCCCTTTTGCCAGTTTTTCTCCTTAAAATCCCATATGTTTGCATATAACTGGTGTGGTTTTTGTTTTTATACTTCAGCATCCATCCCTTAGTTGTGTCCTTGCATAGGTGGAGTGAATGAATTCTAGTGGCTGTTTCTTTTGTTGCCTTTCTTTACCCTGACTTCCACTGTAGGCTGACAGATAAACTTAAAAAAAAGATAAATTCCTTGATTGCTCTGAAACTCTCTCTCCCCTTGCCAATGAAAGTTAAAATTACACCCATCGTTGTGCTGGGTGAGGGGCCTCTGACCTTATGCCACCCATTTCTAGAGCTTTTCCAAATTAGATGTTTATTTATTTCTTTGAATTCTCTATCTTGTAATGACATATTCAAAATATATTTACCATCCTCTTTTCCCAAGGACTTTTGATTTTAATAGGATTTCCTTCAGCAATTCTGCTGACCTCCAGGTTGCTGCAGATGCATGAACTTGGAAAAGTTCAGAAACGGAGCGTGAACCCCCAGTGTACAAAACCCACCAGATTAGAGTCAGTTAATTAATGAGATACTTCAGTTGTTTCCATGATTTAGGCTGTCTGCAGGCACTGAGAAAAATGTTAATAATGTGCAAACATTGTGATATTTATGTTTCTTCCCCTCCCTGCAAGCCCTTGTTTCTGGATGATTTCCTGTACCATACATATATTGCTGTCTCTACAGGTGAGCATGCCTTTTGTATGAGACCTAGATAAAGAGGCCCAGGAGAAGCTGCAGTTAAATTGATCCTTAAGGCAAGAGCCATGCTGGCTCTGTGGTACTCACACTATACTGTTTTCCTGCAGTATTAACTCCAGAAGAACACTGGGATGAACTTCTGAGCTGAGAATATAAACCTGTCACTTAAGATTGGTCCTCGTCCACAGGCATGCAGAAGTGTGAGAAGAATAAACAGCATTACACCAAAACACAAAGCATGTGCATGCACCCAGGATCTGCCTGCTCTTGGTTTTTGCGCTTGTGAAGGGATATGTTTCAGTAATCTTTGTGCTTGATGGTGCTTCCATGAGCATTTCAGCTTTATTTCTGAGTGGAAAAGAGTCTGGCTCAGCATCATGAATGAGTGGCACATTATAACTCTGCAATTACCGATAGATACCACTTACAGATATATTTAGTGGGCAGGGAAACGAAATGTGAAATCAGTGTTTTTCTACTCTGCAAATCAGCTTTTATACACAAAAACACTAAAAGAGGAACTCCCTCAAGCTGCCTTTCTCTCCCCACTCCCATTTGTCTTGAAAGCTCCCTTCCGTTGTAGAAATGAAGATGACCCTTGAGACCAGTTAAGTTTGGGATCTGATCCATTATGGGAAGCTATTTTAGTATCTTTCTGATTCAGGGAGGTGGTCTTAAAAAGCTAATTTGTCACACAAGGATTTTCTGTGGGTGAAGCCATCACTGTGTGTAGGGGGAGCAGTGCTCTGATGGAGGTAACTTGCTGTTTAGGTCAGGAGCAAACCAATTTTCCTCTTAACCAAGCTCTGGCTGCTAGAATCTAATAATAGATGGAAGAGAGAACAGAAAGGACTGTTTAGATAAGTGCTTTGAAAACAGCATATATTTTAAAATTCATTTTAATCAAGTGACCCTGAAGTGGGCATTTATGCTTACATATATTTATATATTTAGGTTTTGTTTCTTTTTTTTTTTTTTTTTTTTTTTTGCCCTGAGGGAGGTTATTTTTTATAAGCACCTTGGTAGCATGTCAAGGTTGAGCTAGCAGGCTAATACACAAAGCTGGCTTCATGCAGCTTTTATGGGGAAACAGCCTTGAGTGTGTCACCTCTGATGCACTTTGCTTTTGAGGCAGCTGTTTCATTTATTCTAAGGTTTGCTTGTTTTCTGGGACTGTATTTTCATATTTATATTACTGTGAAAGGCAAAAGAAAAGAAAGTGTTGAATTAAGGGACTGCTTGCTTCAATAGGTGGAAGAATTTGCTGCCATGTTTGGTGGAACCTCCTGCAGTGTTTACGGGAAGGGTTGGTTGTTTCTTAACCTCTTTGTTTGGAAAAAATGTTGGGGAAAAGCTTTTAGAGCTGCTTTGTGGAAAATATTTCCTTTGAGGGTGCTTGAAGTATTGTGTAGGGATGCCTGTATGCAGCTTAGCCCCCACAGAGAGGAGGAGATGGAAGAATGGAACAGTTGAGAACTTAAATGTTTGAATTATCTGCCCTCCCCAGCTGATAAAGGCATGGACAGTTCAGCATGGTGCTTCCTGCTGCTCCCACATCTGCTGTGGTTCATCCTGGTTTGGGCACTGCATTTCACTGCACACACTGGGTGCAGATGTGCCTGCTGTCACCTTTTCATCTTGTCTGGTATGAGGGACAGTCCCCGAGGGTGGCTCAGCCTGCTGTGGTGTCTGCTTGTTGCCTGCATTTCACATGCTGTGCTTTGCTGCAGTAGGTTTTCAGCTTTGGTTCTTCTTTGTCAGTATTTCTCTGGACACAGAAGTGATGGGGAAGTGCTAACTGCAAAGTCCAATTTTTTGGTAAAGACACAAGGGATGTGTCCATGGGATAAGTACACACCATTTTAATCACATAATGTTCTTGAAATGAAGTAAGTAGGAGTCAAATGGTTCTGGCAGATTTAAGGTTGCATTTAGCAAAAAACATACTGAAATGGAGCATCTTTCTTTATCAGAGACAAGTGCTTTTGAACCAGCTTCCACATGCAATATCCAGCTCAGGTTTAAAAATGAGCCTGACTCATAGAACCATTGAATTGTCTAGGTTGGAAAGGATCTTCAAGATCAAGTCCAGCTGTTAACCCAGCACTGCCAAGCACACCACTAAACCATGCACCTTAACAGGAGTGGGTGTTTTGTGGCTCAGTAGCCGTGTTGCACTATGGACAGTGCAAATGTAAATTGTTCCAGCTGTGGTATATCACAGCCATGGAGGCTCTTCAACCACCTGGTTAACTCTGGTGCTGTGAGAGTTGTCTGGTAGTTGGATAAGGAGATTGTACTGTTCAGGTTGTTACTGAAACATTTCATACACCATGTAAAAAGTAATTCTGTCTGAACATTGCTTTTCTCTGCAGCCTGATCTGCGAGGCAGTTCAGTTGAAGCTGCACCTGTAATAGTGCAAGGTGTATAAAACACGCTGGTTCTGACATGGGAGCATTTCGTAAGGATAAATGGTTGTAAGTGGGTGTGAGGCAGTATTTCACAGGTTTTTAAAGTAAGAGTATGATTTCCAGGAAGCTTAAAAGAAGCAGGTGTGCAGCTTTTGCTGAATTTTTCTGAGATCCAGTCACTTGGCTCCCGTAAGCTAACACAGCTAACATGTCGGAGCTTTCTAAAGATCTTGTTTTAAAATCTTGTGTGTAGGATATCATAATTTGTAGTGCTGCAGTAGAAGTGTACCTTGTGAGGCTCTTCAACCACCTGGTTAACTCTGGTGCTGTGAGAGTTGTCTGGTAGTTGGATAAGGAGATTGTACTGTTCAGGTTGTTACTGAAACATTTCATACACCATGTAAAAAGTAATTCTGTCTGAACATTGCTTTTCTCTGCAGCCTGATCTGCGAGGCAGTTCAGTTGAAGCTGCACCTGTAATAGTAATTTACTTCAATGCAAGGTGTATAAAACACGCTGGTTCTGACATGGGAGCATTTCGTAAGGATAAATGGTTGTAAGTGGGTGTGAGGCAGTATTTCACAGGTTTTTAAAGTAAGAGTATGATTTCCAGGAAGCTTAAAAGAAGCAGGTGTGCAGCTTTTGCTGAATTTTTCTGAGATCCAGTCACTTGGCTCCCGTAAGCTAACACAGCTAACATGTCGGAGCTTTCTAAAGATCTTGTTTTAAAATCTTGTGTGTAGGATATCATAATTTGTAGTGCTGCAGTAGAAGTGTACCTTGTGAGTGGTTTCTTTTCTAGCTTTTTGACCTTTTAGTAGTTTGTGGTTTGGTTTTTTCCTCTTCATTTTTTTCCCCCATTAAATCTGAAACTAACCACTGAAGAGCCCAGCAATGACAGCATAAAGGCAGCTGCCTGGGACAGTTGTAAGAGAAACACTTTTTTATTAGAATAATACGAATGAGAAATTGAAAGTTTCTAGATTTATTTCAAATGCAGTAGCTGTCTGAGCCTTGTGTTATTCAGACTGGTTTTTCAAAGTGTCGTTTTGGTCACATTGAGTACTTGAAAGGCAGGAGACTAGAATTTTCTTTTCTTTGGCTTCGTGTTACACCTACAAAGGATTGTACTTGCAGATCAGGCATTTATAAATTGAGTTGGTAAAACTGGAACAGCATCAACTGAAGAGACAAGTGCACCTTTAAAACCTAATTATTTCAGTGAAGACCCCAGGCTGGAAAATCTGGCTCTGTTTTTGTCCCACGGTTGTTCTGACACACCTAAACATTGCAAACAAACGTGTCATGGGAAGGGGAGTGGGTTTGGGAGGAATGCATGTATTTATCTGTACCTGGGAACTCAGGTTGTTGCTTTCTTCTGAATTCTTGCAGGTGAAAGTGATGGTAAGAATTTGCTCCTCTCAAGGAGCACACGAAACATCTGAATCCATGTCCTTCCTGAAGGTAGACCCACGAAAAAAGCAGATCACATTTTATGATCCAGCAGTGACTGGGCCTTCCAATGCAGGTCACAGAAGAGGTGTTGTTGCTGTCCCAAAGATGTTTGCCTTTGATGCAGTTTTCCCCCAGGATGCTTCACAGGTACTGGAGTCACCCACATAAACCTCCTGGGTCTTCTCTTGGCCACTGCATGTGATTGCCTGAAGAGTTCCTTCTGTTTCTGGGGAATTTTATTTGAATGAGTTGCCTTAATGCCTGGAAAAAAATATGGTAATTAAGAGACAAGTGGGTAAATTCTTACATCTTCTGTTTAGTTGAGATGTAAAATTAAGGAATAATAGCTGGGGAGATGGATTTGCTGACTAAATCACCTTCTTGCGTATTCTCTTTTTAAAGACACACAGCCAGTTCGAAATCCAGTTTTCCATCCAGCTGGGTTTTAACCCATTTGATGGGACTGAAATAAAGTCCTTCCCCACAGCTTTCAATGGGAAATAAACATGTGCTTATTGTTAAGCTGAATGCTGTTAGGAGGAAAGATAAAGCTAACCCCTTGGGATTGTTGTACTGGAACAGGGAGCTTTTATATCCCCTTCACCTTTTCCAGTTTGTTTATTCTGTGGTTTTGACTGATTATTTTATGTTGATGGTTGTACTGATAGAGGGTCATGTCTTTCTTTTGGCCTGCAAAAGGGAACATTTATTCAGTAGTTGTCTCAGACCTGAAATCTGCTATACAGACAGGATGGCTGGCTGGTCTCTTTGAGAGGATTGGGGTCTGCAGTGTATTCAGTGAGGCTGCACTCATGAACACTGATAATTCCTTCTGTGAAAAATCTTTGGTTCAGAAAATAAAATCCTAGAACAGCTTTAAAAAGAAGAACTAATTCAACAGCATTTGAAGAACTACACTAAGTCTGTTGAGGTTTTTTTTGGGTGATGTTGGCTACTGCAGCCCCTTCTGTTCAGGCCTTGTTGCTGGAGGCAAGCTTGCTGCCATGCATCAGCAAACTGAGCCTTATCATTTCACTGTAGTTACATATTTACAGCAGCCCCCTCCCCTGCCCCCAGTTGCTGTACTTAATAGATCATGTTATTGTATATTTGAAACCTTCCCTGACGTGGATAAACCGGTTTTAGCACAATCAAGTATTTTAGATTGATGATGATGTTTCCGCTGGAAAAGGAAAATGTGATTCTATGAAATCTTATTCAGGGATCTTAATGCATTTTCTCCAGTATGGATGTCTTTTTAATTCCTGTGAGCACTCCTGAGCAGCTTAATTTCAGTGAAGTTGCTACTTCTCTTTATTGATGATGATGTTTCCGCTGGAAAAGGAAAATGTGATTCTATGAAATCTTATTCAGGGATCTTAATGCATTTTCTCCAGTATGGATGTCTTTTTAATTCCTGTGAGCACTCCTGAGCAGCTTAATTTCAGTGAAGTTGCTACTATTACTGAATAGCCTAGGCTAAGCTATTATATCAGCAGGAAGCCTGGTTGGAGAGCATTCAGTTTGCTACATTAGTCATAGAATCAATATTCCAAGAGAATAGGTTTAATAGAATTGAAAACTATTCTAGGCTGTAGTAGCATATTTTATTATTTTTTAAGATAGCATAGTTACTAAAATAATAGGACTGATGCCATAAAAATGGGGAGAATATTGCACCTCAAAAATATTGAGTCATTTATTTCATTACAGAAGAATAGTAAAACCCAGAGCAGTATATGCTATTTCACTTATTTGTCTCCAATTTTTCTTTCAGGCTGAGGTATGCTCTGGAACAGTAGCAGAAGTAATCCAGTCTGTTGTGAATGGTGCAGATGGTTGCATATTTTGCTTTGGTCATGTCAAGCTTGGTGAGCTCCCAAATTCGTTACAGTTAATTACTATGTCAGTCTGGTAATTACATGCTGTCAGCTCCTGGAACAATAAACCTGGAGTATATGAATAGATTAGAATTTCTTTTTAATTAGCTTTGCAAACTTATCACAGTTTATTTCTACACTGTGATTGTAAGTTTTAATTTTAAAAGGTAAAATGTAGCATCAGATTAGCTCATTCAAGAGCAAGTTTATGTAGGTACACTGTGATGAAAATCAAAAGTTAAGAGATGGTTTTAACACTAATTTTCTGTGTGTCTGGCTTGCAAAACTTGCAAACCTAATTGAATAAATAGTAATAGATTATTAATTACATACTTCGAATTTTTGCATATGTTCTTTCCCTTATCTGTGCAGCACATGGCATTGCATGTAATGTACAGTGGTGATATCAGGTGGCAATATGAAGGGACACTGTCTTGTACAAGAAAGGTTAATTGTGTTTATGTTTATCTTTCATTGTAGGAAAATCTTTTACCATGATTGGGAAAGATAACTCCACGCAAAGCCTTGGTATCATCCCCTGTGCTATTTCTTGGCTCTTCAAATTGATCAATGAACGTAAAGAAAAAACTGGAACTCGTTTCTCTATTAGAGTATCTGCTGTGGAGATCAGTGGCAAAGATGAAAACCTTAAGGATTTGTTAGCTGAAGTAGCCACTGGCAGCCTCCAGGATGGCCAATCTCCTGGGGTTTATCTGAGAGAAGATCCAATATGTGGAACCCAGGTATAATGAATAGCACAACATAGATTTTTCTGAGCCTGACTTTTCTCTACTTTTTATTTCCTTTTATCTGACAACAATTATGACGACTTTTAAGCCAGTAAAAAAAATTTATTGCTTTCAATTTATAAGCCCTTCTCCCATGGTGTACATATTTGTTTCTCTTAGTGCCCTGGAGATTTAGCATGTTCAGCAAAAAATAATAAAAAAGATGCCCCTGTGCTAATTAGTCATTTTCTTGTTTATATTCAAGCTTCAAAACCAAAGTGAGCTAAGGGCCCCGACAGCAGAGAAAGCTGCCTTTTTCCTTGATGCTGCAATTGCTGCCAGAAGCACCAGCAAGCCTGAATGTGAGGAGGAAGATAGGAGGAATTCACACATGCTCTTTACTCTTCACATATACCAGTATCGCATGGAGAAGAGTGGCAAAGGAGGAAGTATGAATGTTCTTACCATATTGTTTATTTTTAAATGATGTGGTCTTGCATTAGTTTTAATGATAATTTGCAATTAACTTAAAAAGAGAAAATGAACTCTCAAGCCAGTTGAGTCACCTTTAACTTTTGTAGCTGTGACTAATATCTGGTTTCCTTACAGTTAAATATTAATTTGGTCATTATCCTGTGCTGTATTCATTATTCTCCTCATTTGAATGCCTTTTGAATACCAGGTTTGGCTTGAGTCCATGCAAGAACGTGATGTACAACTGTTTTTCTCCTTTTTGTTTTAGTGTCTGGAGGACGCAGTCGTTTGCATCTCATTGATCTAGGGAGCTGTGAAAAAGTGCTGAGCAAGAGCCGAGACGGAGGAGGCTCTCTGTGTCTGTCTCTCTCTGCCCTGGGCAACGTAATTTTGGCCTTAATTAATGGTGCTAAGCATGTGCCATATAAGTAAGTGAATTCTAGTCTGCATTATCTTAAATTTGTGGCTGGTGTTAACAATTTACTCTTTACCCAATATGAAGTTAAAGGAAATTCTGTCAGAGAGGGGTCTGCCTTCATTTAAGGCCACTCCTACAGACACATGTATGTGTACTTGTCCATATTAACATACACACAGGTTTTTAAATGTTCAAGTAACATGAAATTCTTAGTTACATGGCCAAAAATGTAATTATATTGGTATCATATAATTACATATATGTATATATGTATATAATGTAAGTATATTGGTATATACTGAAGTTGGGGGAGGGTTTGCTTGTTGAAAGAAGTGAGGGGAAAATGGCTAAGATGTTTTCTTTCCTTCTTTCTCCTCTTTGTTTCCTGGATTTGGAATTTTTGTCTGATCTCAGACAGCTGGAATTAGCGAATAATTCAACCCAAATTTCATAGGATTTTCTCTTCTTTTTGCAAATGTAAAAATTGTATGAAATTTCAGAAAATACTTGACTACTGATCAAGTATGGTCATCAGAGGTTGTTATTTCTGTATGTCTTTGTGGATAATACATCTTTTGAAATAAAAAAAAAAAAGGAGACCACCATGTTGCGCGTTTATCAGAAGTGAATGTTTAGGTGTGTTCCTTTGTGGAGTGTCTGTGACAACAATTTTGTGTCAAACACACCTGTGGGAAGCCCAGCTTAAAGACAACAGCCACATTGTAAGCACCCTTACCAGAATTTGGCCTTCAGTCCTTAAATTTAATTGCTGCTTGTCTTAACAACAGCACAAAGTTATAATGCATTATCAATCATGTCATTTCACATATTTATCTAGTGATGTGTCTCAAACAGGTGGTTTTTTCTTTCTGTGTTAGGCAGAGAGATATTTTCCTCAGGCTACTTGCTAAGTTTGTGTATGGAGTAGAGGATGGGTGGGTTAGAATAGGGAAGGGCAGATCCTCAACTTGGTCACCTACTGTGGTTTAGTGACCAAACATGACAGGAGTTCCCTGAGGTTGGACCAGCTCAGGGGGTGGAGTAGGAAGCAGCCTTCAGGGAGCTGTGGGGAAAGATGTCTTGGAGACCAGTGGAGGACAAAATGTCACTTATCTTGTCAGCTTTACTGTCCACAGTGGAGGATTTGTATCACTAGGAAAGCCTTCACTGCTTCCTTTTTGCTATGTAAGGGCAGACCACAGGTGGCAGAATGGAAAGTAGATTAGTTGGGGTGACACTTATGTTTCTGGTATCTAACACTGTTATATCTGTTCAGAGATATTTTCTTTCAGCTGTTTCTGTTGATTTCTTTTATTTCTTCTTGTTAAAAGCGTTTGCGTAGAGCTCACAGAGTGTAACTATGCAGGTACTAAGTCTGTTCAGCTAAAAATACAGCACTCATGAGCTTTTTTGGGTAGTATGATCTAAACCTGAGAGAACTGATAATTATGAGTCCATTGGTTTGCAATTTTCTAAGCAACAAAATGACTTACCATGCTGTAAATAGGCAGATAAATTAAAATATTGCTAGCTTTGTATGTGTACATTTAGATGCATTTTAAGTGTGGTCAATAACAGGAGCGTATTTCTTATCTACTTGTACCATACATGCACGAGAGTGAAAGCACAACTTGTGGTGTCAAATCCTGCAAAAAAAAGGTGGTTTTTTTAAATAATCCTGGTGTTCTCATTTTGTTGTACAGGGACAACAAGTTGACAATGTTGTTGAGGGAATCACTTGGGAACATCAACTGCCGGACTACTATGATTGCACACATTTCTGACTCCCCAGCCAATTATGCAGAGACTCTCACCACCGTTCAGCTCGCGTCGCGAATCCACCGCATGAGAAAGAAGAAATCCAAGGTTGGTTCACAAACAAGCAGAAATTAATTCATTTGAAAATGAGTTTTCCTAACCTCTTGGTAGGGGAACATGGGATTTCTCGATGGTAGGAAGTAATACAAAACGCATAAAATCTCAGGAGAGGAACTGACAAATGACTTGGCACTGAGCCATCATCCTGCCCCCAATCCTTAATCCTGAAATTCCCTTCTTTTTGTTTCAAACACGTACTCTTCCTTTGTGTACATGTGGAACTATCTCAAAAGCTTCTATCAGTATTAATTAAAAATCAATAGAGGAGGAACAGAAAATACTGGGGAGAAAGACAATGCATAATGTTTAATGGAAATTATCTGAAAAGGTGTGATTGTTATATTGTTACTAATACAGTAAAATCTATGTAGCACGTTATTTTAATTTACCCTCCCCTCTAATATTTTCCCACTAAATGTAATTGTGATAATATGCACAAAGCACAGAGTATATTGTAACCTGACCTTTTAATGAATTACTGTACATGTATATACTTATTTATCAGTTGATACTAACAACTTTTTCCTTACTTGTCATTTGCAGTATGCATCCAGCTCGTCTGGAGGAGAGAGTTCATGTGAAGAAGGACATGTCCGGAGACCACCCCATTTGCGACCCTTCCACCCACGAACTGTTGCCCTTGACCCTGACCTTCCTGTCCTGAATATATCCAGTGATCCTGATTATTCCTCCAGCAGTGAACAGTCTTGTGATACTGTCATCTATGTTGGTCCCAATGGTGCAGCTTTGTCCGACAGGGAATTGACAGATAATGAAGGTCCGCCAGAGTTTGTTCCCATTATTCCGTCCCTAAATAAGAAGAGAAATAAAGACAATTCTGCTAATGGTAGGAGTTCTGACAAGGACCATTTCAAATGCAACACTTTTGCTGAACTGCAGGAAAGGTTAGAGTGCATTGATGGAAGTGAGGAACCCATGAAATTTGCTTGTGGAGAAATCTCTGTTGGGTCCAATTGTAGTCCTGTTCCTGGAAGTACAGAAAATGCACAGTCTAAGTTGATAAAGGAAAAAGCATCCTCTCCTTCTGGAGGATTTAAGAAACCTATTCCACAAGAAACTGCATCTCCCAAAAAAGGACATAACCTTCCTTTCCAGGCTGTTGCACCAAGGGGTGGCAATGGTAACTGTCAAGAAAATAGCACACCTCACTTGAAAGCAGAGCTTTCCAAGCTGCAGAGCACAGCTGACAACAAAATAATAGACTCTGTCCTGGAGGGGGAGAGAGAGACAATCACCGATTCCCTGCAGACTTCAAGGTGTAGCCCTTTGAGGAATCCAGAGCAGAATAAGACCACAGCTGAATGTGTCACTAAGGAAAAGTCCTCGTACATGAAGAGACCCTTGCCAAGCCCAGCGCCTCCCCCTCCACAGCAGAGAGAACACTCTCCAAGCTCCAAGGCTGAAGATTCGGAGCTGGACAACAGCAATGCAGTTCGAACTCCTCCTGTGGGAATGAGCAAACAGATGGGAAATAAACCTGAGCAAAACCCTGTAGGAAGCACATTCCTGGTTGGTAGCAACACCCAGAGTCAGTCGGGTGCGATAGAGGTACACAGCTTCAGGTCAGCATTCCGAGGGAAATGTTTTGATCGGGATATACTGACCACCACAGTGACTTTGCAGCAGCCTGTTGAGCTGAATGGAGAGGATGAGCTTGTTTTCACAGTGGTGGAAGAGCTCTCTATTAGTGGAATTATGGATAATGGGAGACCTTCCAGTATCATTAGCTTTAACAGCGACTGCTCCCTTCAGGCCCTTGCATCAGGTTCGAGGCCGGTCAGTATTATCAGCAGCATAAATGATGAGTTTGATGCTTATACCTCACAGGAGACTTCTACTGGTGTAAATATTGATATTGTTGTGCCCTTTGCTAAGGATCCCTTTACGAGCAGCAGACGTTCCTCCATCAGTTCATGGCTTAGCGAAGTCAGCATTTGTACAATTGAAAGTGATGGAGCCCAGTCTAGTGACAGTTTTGTCGCACAGTCATCTTACAACTGTAATAAGTCTGAGGAACCTTTCAGCTTGGACTCATCCCATTTATGTGTTCCCCTGAAAAGCGCTCTGAATGACAGTGGATTTTGCTTCTCTGAGCTAGAGAGTGAGAGCTTGAGTTCCAGCAAGCTTTCCTCAGGCATCAGCAAAAGCCCTCAAACCTCTGAAACTACCAAAGCATCTCAGATAAAAAGTGCTTTTTGTGTCACTGATCAGCCAGTAAAGATCAAATTTAGTAAATGTCGTGATGCGCCTGTGATAGAAACAATACATTCTAGTCTTCCTAGGAAAACAAAAACTACCTCTTCTCCAATCCACAATAATACTGTCCTCAGCTATAAAGAGCTGCAGAATCCACATGGTATATTTGAAGATCCTTGGCTGTTACGCACCGATTATCACTTGGAAGCAAAACCTGCAGAATCACTGCTGTCTCCAAAACCTCACACATTTGGTACTGAGAAGCAGCCAGAAAAAGCTGCCCAGTGTTTTGGCACAGCATCCAGGCCAACAAAGTCGCAGACTATGCTCGCCTGTTCACAGAGGGTTGTGGATGGTTGTGAAATGGCCTGCAAATCCTCCAGCGGAGCTGCAAAGAAGTCAGAAGTTGCAATGAAGATGCCACAGCTGAAGAGAGGAGCCACCACACTGGGAGTGATGCCAGTGTCACACAGTAATAGTACTTTGCCGGAGTCTGTGACCCGAGGGAATTCGGATACTCCCTTGGCCACTGGCAGCTTGAAATCGTCACTGGGAAAGAAGAATGCACCACAGAAATCAACCATGTTGCCCAGACCAGGGGGGCCAACACCTCCAACACCTCCTGTACGTAAATCGAGCCTGGAGCAGAAACCTGTCGGTCTGGGTAATGGTGGGGGGAAAGCCTCTGGCCTGGACTTTGCCAGAGCTGGCACACCAAAGGCTGAAGACGAAGCAGATTTGAGGTTGAAAGCTGGCTCTTACTTTAGTGAAAGTGCCAGCTGCAGAATGAACCTGAAAGGTGATCACTCTTTGCCCAAGATGACATCCAGCTTAAAGGTGAAGGCATCAAAGAGTGAAACTGTGCACCGATACGGGAGCCACATGTCTCTGGAGAGGTGTGACAGCCTGACATCGGTGGGATCCAAAGCAAGCATGGTGAGGGACAGCGGCAGCGCTGGCAACAGCCGGGCAGGGCGCTCTGTCCCCAGGCTGGGGGTCCCTCCTGTTGCTTCCAGCATGGGTTTACCACTGCCCTTCACCGCCCCTGCACCTGGTAAAAACAGCCAGGCAAAACCCACAGCTAACCAGAAGGTGCAAGCCAATGGGAATAAAAACCGGGGCCTCTCTGCCAGCGGGTCAAAGTCTCTCAGCTCCTCTATGAAGTCCCTGGCACAGCCTGCAGGGAAGGGCTCTGGCATGGCCCCTGGCGGGAAGGCAGCCCCCCGTTCTGTGCAGCCTGTCAGCGGCAAACCCGGCCGCGGGACCATCATGGGCACCAAGCAGGCCATGAGGGCAGCCAACAGCCGCGTGAACGAGCTGGTGTCGGGTGGCTCTGCCAAGGCCGGGCACTTCCGAGGCTCCACCGACTCCGACAGCGGCAACGACAGCGGCATCAACCTCAGCGACGAGAAGTCACAAATGCCGGTGCTGCCATCCCCGTACAGCAAGATAACAGCCCCGCGGCGGCCGCAGCGCTACAGCAGCGGGCACGGCAGCGACAACAGCAGCGTCCTGAGCGGGGAGCTGCCACCCGCCATGGGTAGGACGGCCCTGTTCTACCACAGTGGGGGCAGCAGTGGCTACGAGAGCATGATTCGGGACAGTGAGGCCACTGGCAGTGCCTCCTCGGCACACGACTCCATGAGCGAGAGCGGGATGTCATCGCCGGGTCGGATGAGGAGCCTTAAATCCCCCAAGAAACGGTCAACAGGTGAGACATGAAGGGGCAGGTGACCAGGTGTTTGCTGGTGCTTCACTGCATCCTGAGGATGGAGGTGTTTTGTGGCATCTCTGGCAGGAGAAGAGGTTTGGAGGGAACTCAAAGCAGGGAGGTGGACTGGCTGCGTGTGCTTGTGTGTGCATGTGTATTGCTGTGACAGCAACTACTTGTCATTTATTTTACTTCAAAGCTGCAGGTGTGACACAGGTGCTGTGGTGGAGAGGGCAGGAGAGGTGTGGGGTGCCCTGGGGTGCCGGCAGCCACCTGCTGCCTCCTCCCTTGCAGGGAGACTGCTGGCAGATGGGGGACATTCCTTCCTCCCTCAGCAGGGCCAGCACCAGGGTGGCCCAAATAGGAGGGTGTTATGGGTGGGTTGGGAAAAGTGAGGTGCTGGGTGAGAGCTGATGAGTTTTTGTGAGGATCAAGTGAACGATCCTGGAAGACTGGTGAGAGAAGGGCAGTGAGGAGAGGAGGAGCTCTGCTGCCAGGTGTCTGTGAGGGAATGCCAGAGAGACTGGCTGGGAGTGTAGTTTG
The DNA here is from genome assembly GCA_034509425.1 of Eopsaltria australis. Classification (NCBI taxonomy): domain Eukaryota; kingdom Metazoa; phylum Chordata; class Aves; order Passeriformes; family Petroicidae; genus Eopsaltria; species Eopsaltria australis. The sequence continues at coordinate 3,022,488 of JAVTVJ010000012.1, read as the reverse complement.
GAAACAAAGGAGTAGGCCTGGAGGGGAGAAGAGTGTTTGTGAATTAATGAGGATTGCTAAATGTCTGTTAGATTACCCAAAGGTGAGGCTTAAGGGCAGAGCAATAGGGCGTGTGCGTAAGATGCAGCAACTCAGGTTAATGCTACCAGCTAATCTCAACATTATTGTATTGCACTGTAATAGCATTTATATTAAGAAACTTTAGGGTGTGTGTGTGGGTTCTATAAGCAGTAGGAAGCTTACTGGGAGAATTGCTTGGAAGAGACAACTCTGTCTCACTGTGTCTGACCACACCAAACAAAGGTGGGCATATGAGAGCCAGGTCCCCTTCCCTCCCCTCTGGTGCCTTTCCTTACTGTTTTTGCTGCTAGTGCTCATGTAAGTGCAGCTGCAGTCAAGTGTATTTGTAGTCAGCTGCAAAATCTGGCTCATATGATTGCTGTTCCAGTGTTGATTTCTCAGATCTAGGTTGAGATCCCGTGGTATTGTAAAGAATCCATGGTGGTCAGTGCCATGTAGCTAATGACCAGCAGCCTCCTTCAGCAACCTGGGCATACTGACTGCTGAACTGAGTTGCTTCAGCAAGTGATAAATCATTTTAGAAACTTAGTGCAACATTTGCTGCACGTCTCTTTCCATAGCATATCAGCCTCTTAAACCTTTCCTACAAATCAATATTAACAGCTGTATAAGTTGCTGACATATTGAGAAGGCATTACCCACTGATGGATTTGTATTTGTTTTTGCCCCAGGAAATGCTTATAAGGTCTTTAAAAATGACAAACTATTTCTTTTTCCAGTTGTAATTGCTCTATACCAGTAAATTATGTATTACTTTTTTGGAGTGCTGTAGACTTTGAGAAAATAATGTGGTTTATGCATGAAATGCGGTTTACCAGGAAGTGCATCAGTTATTTCTTACGAGAAATGTTTGGTTCAGACCCATTATTATTCTAAAATAATTGTAATCTTTGCACATACTCTTGGAATAGCTTATGTTACACCAGGCTGTGTTAGAGTCTCTGGATTTAAGGACAGATCCTACTCCCATATATGTCACTGTAAACCTGTCCCCTTATTCTAGAACTATTCTTGTGGAAATGACATTCACCCTGGCTTGTACAGTGGAAGGAGATGAAGTTTGCCTGCTTATTGCATGTGTTTCACCACATCTGTTTGGTGTCTTCCTCAGAGGGATCTCCTGTCACCAAAGCAGTTACAGGATCAGGGTTACAGTGTGTGGCTTCATCTGACAGGACTGTAGTGGTGTTTCAGGCTAAAGAGTTTGGGGTTGTGGGAATGGTGCTATAGAAGTAGAAACAAGTCTTCCCCTTTTGAAAACATCCCCATTTTGTTCTTGTTACTTAGAAATCAGCAAGGATGCAATTAAGAATGAGGGATGTTTGTCTTAAGAATATGTCAAGTGGGTAACTTTTGGGGTCTCAGTGGAGGTGTGTTGCTTTGGAGGTGCCTGCTGGGATTTTATCTTCATTTCATGTTGGAGTTCATGACAGGGCTTATCTGAAAGCCTTAATGTGCGCTTACCTCTCCTATAGAGGTCTCAGCCCAGGAGCTGTTTCGGCAGTGTTGTCTTTTGGGCAGAGCTGCGTTGTCTGTTTGATGTGCTCCCTTTTGTTAGAGCAGAAGAAACAAGGCTGTTCACCTCTGAGTTAGTTCCTAATAAGAAGAGGCAATTAAGTACTACGTTTATTGTCACCAGTCACCTAAAGCCAGCTTATACTTACTGTTACCATGTGTCATTTCAGCTTGTTTCTGGTGGCCTTCAGCCCTCCTCTTCTTAGGGATTGGACTGCAGGCTTGTTAATGTTGCCTGACCAGCTCTATGCATGTACTCATCCTTGACACATGTACTGTAAAGGTCAGGCTTTTAGAGAATGGAAAGAGAATTAATAATCACAAAAAATGCTGGACACCAGAGTGCAAACTCTCGCGATCAAAAGTAGCAGCATTTTTGAAGGCTATAACTCAGTGTCTGCTTCATGAAACTTGAGCCCTAGCAGATGCTTCATGGAGCAATCTGATTTTCTTGGAAAATCTGGGAGCATTGTATTGAAGGCTCCCAGAATTGGTGAGTTTTGTCATGCACTGAGTTTCTGGGTGCTGGTGCAAAGGTGTGATATGTCTCAACATTAGAGGTGCTCAAGTTGCAGCTTGGTTGATGCCTTCTGAATGCCTCTCAATCCCACAAAGTCACTGAAAACTGCTGGTATTTAGCACCCTAAAATAGCAGTTTGAGCTTTGCAAAAAGGTAATGCAGTGACAGGGATCTTAGATAGCCTTGCTTGGCTTTAAGTGGGGGAGCAGAAGATTTCCAGGTAAGTAAGCCATTATCAGTATTAGTTTTAGATTATTCACTATCTCATTGCCTTTGCAAGGTAATGAATACCATTGTAGTCCACCAAAGAAAAATCAATCCAGGCAAAATATTTTTGCAAGGAGAGAATAAAGAACTGATGTTCAGACATCTGCTTTGGGAGAGGAACTGCTGTTGCTCCCATCTGTGAACCAAGTGAAACCTACTTTGTCAAGGGAGTAACTCAATTAGCAGCCTGAGGGTATTTTACTAAAAGGAAAAGATCAAGAAAAGCATTTCTTCCTAAGTATGCTGAGAACCTAGATCTTTCTTTAATTCACTGCAGTATGTTCTGCAGTGTGTTAGTCTCTTAGAGCCTGAGGAATGTTTGTTTTTGTATTTTAGGTCTCCAGCGTCGTAGACTGATTCCTGCACCGTTGCCAGATGCTGCCTCCTTAGGAAGAAAACCCAGTGTCACTGGCCAATGGGTTGATCTACCACCTTTGCCAGGCACTTTGAAAGAGCCATTTGAAATTAAAGTTTATGAGATTGATGATGTGGAACGATTACAGCGACACAGACAAGAGGAAACTGAGGTCAGCACATATTTTACAACTGTAGACAACTTAAATTACAATATACAGACTAAGTCCTTGCTTGAATGCCAGAATGGTGTTCAGGAAATTGATTGCAATTAAAGTACTATAATTATTAATTTTACAATTCATATGTTGGGGTACCCTTAACACAGAAAATGAAAATGATTACTGTCTAAAATTAATTGTGTCTAACATGACTGATGGTGTAAATGGAAGTTACCAATGAATACATTATGAGAAGACTTCATAATCCTAGCCTGGTTGGTGAAACCTTACAGCCTCCCTCAATGACAGGGTCATTAACTCTTTATGTAAATGATAGGATTCTATTAAATCAGGGATATACCGAGTTTAACTTACTTGTAATTGGAAAACACGTCAGCTAATTTTATTTTAGAGACCAGAATTCTATGTTCTACTGATGCCTTTCTCCCATTTCTTTTGTAATAGCCTTTCCAGGATGTTGAGAAGGTAGGAATGCTTTTAAGAAAATAAGAATTCATATGTTCTAGTATTAACTGTAACTGTGACATTATCATTGGGCTGTTTTCACTACTGGAAAAAAATTTATCTGCAAACAGTAGTAATTTCAGAATGTATTAAGAGAAGTGTAATTCAGAGGAGTGCAGCAAATGCTCGAGTGATGTAGCTTGTGGTTCCTCTAAATGAGAATTCATTAATGTAAACTTCGAATGAAAAGACTCCCCCAAAACCCATAAAATCCCCGCCAACCCCACAACCAAATAAAGCAACCCACCTGCTCACTCCTACAAGTAGTGAGCTGGGAGCAATTTGTGTCAGACTGTTATGGCTGGCTCACAACAGGAAAATTCATGGAATGGTCTTTCTGTGTCTTAAAAGGGTCTGATGTATTTCCATACCAAGCTGAAGATCCTAGAGAGGCGCCAGCAGCGGATCAGAGAAATAAAGGCAAAGCATGAATTTTTGAAGGAAGAGTTGGAAGAGACAAAGTGCAGGTTGATGATGGATCCAAATAAGTGGAAAGAAGACTGTAAGTATTTTGCAAAAACAGCAGTATGATCAGCCTCTACCAAATTTTTGCCATGTCAGCAGTCCCACTGAAAAACTTTATCACTTGCTAAGATATTTTGCTGAATTGAGTCCTAAAATACTCTATGACTCAATCTGTGTTTCTGTAATATGCTATTTGAACAACAACAAAAAAATCCAAACCAACCAGAAGAGAACATCAAAATGGTGCTGTTAATATTAAATGTGATACTTGTTAATATTAAATATATACTCTTTTATTATCCTTCTTTCCAAAGAAGGAAAAAATTGTTTTCATATCCATGTTATAACTGGGAAATTGAGGCATGAGATTTGTTCACAGGCTGAGTGCTGTGCATAACTGGAACCTCAAGGTAGAGTTTTGCATCTGCTGAACAAAGGGGGAAACAAGTCTTAGTTCCAGAGAAACTAAATTTTACTCCACCATATTGGCTCCTTTGTGATAGAATAATGTTTTATGATAAGCTGTTTCTCTTACTCAGTTCTTTTTTTGTCTGACAGTTGAAGTGGATCCTGATCTTGATAAGGAATCACAGGAGTACCTGGAGGCACTGGAACAAGTGACAGAAGAACTGGAGCAGTGTGTAAATCTGTGCAAGTCACATATCATGATAGTGACGTGTTTCGATATCGGAATTACCGATGCGCAGGATGGAGTGAGGGAAGTGGAGGTTTGAAGAGAGGTTTTTCAAGGGACTGAAGGAAGTGAAGCTGGGTTGTCCGACATGAAGAAGTAAAGGGATAAAGTAGCTGGGAAGTGAAGGAGGAAAGGTGAAGACTAAAAAGCAACAATGAATGTTGTGAGAGAAAGAAACAGCTGAGGAATGGGAATGTTCATAAATTATTTGGTGCCTCAACGTGACCTGAGCTGTACAAAGATAAAAGTAGGATCAAATATTGCTTCTACCAGAGGGAAGTGAAGAAACTTAGTACAAACCCTGATGTTAATTAACGAACAAACAAACAAACATGAAATGGAAGTGCCTTTAAAGTTCATTTGATTTTCATTTTTGTATTTGGTGCTAGAATTAAAGCCAGCAAACCTAAGCAGACCACAAAATGTATTCCTACGAAATATTTTATACTGTATAGTGTATTTATGACTATATGTAAAAAACAGACAACATTGTAGCAAAAGCAATAAGTAAATTATGTTTTCATACCTGAACTTGCCTTCTTGTTTCATAGAAAAGCTGTTTTATGTAGCAGAATTAAAATTGTATTATAATTGTTTTCTTGGTTAGGGTTCAAGATATTTTTATGAACATTTATCTATTGAAAAGGAGTATTATGGCATTTTGAGATGATTGTTTTACCTTCAGGTTTTGTATTATTACTTTTTCAGATCAAAATAAATGTTTGTTTTCCATTTTATATATACATATATAGATATATATTAACTGCTTACCTACTTCCTTGGTTACTAACCTCACTTTTCACAGACCTGGTCTTTTTTGAAGTCGTAAACTTAATGTGAGGAAGTCTACAAAGGGCACTGTGGTTTGTTTTGGTTTTCTTTATTCCTCTCTTATTGCAGGAATTGAGAATTATGTTTATTACCAAAACCATAAAACAAGCAAAAAAAAAAAGGAGCAAAAAGTTTTTGTAAATGTTAAGTTAGGTCCATATTTTTATATAGTTTTGACTATAAATATAGCATTTGCATTTTGAACTTTTAAGACAAATAGTATATCTTTTTACAGTTTTTCTAAGGAAGGCAAACCCTCAGGATCAAGTTTATACATGCTGCATGAGATTTGTGCTTTTTTGAAGGAGGCCACTTAAGTGTGGAAACTATTGATAAATTGTTGCCAAACAAATACTTTTGGAAAGGTTTAATAGTGTATGTAATACCACATTTCATAATGAATCATATTTTCTAATCATCTTCCTTTTTATGGTTTTTTCAAATCCTTTGTATAAATATGTATTATAACAGCTTGCTTCAGTTTTTATCTGTGAATAAAAGATACATCTATTGTTATGAGTGCTTTTTGCTGTGTATGTGATTTTAATGTTCCGAAGAGGGAGGGTGGCCTATGGTACACTGTGTTAAATGTCACATTGCATTGTCTCTTTGCCCAGGAGGTGTAGAACTGGGAACAACAGAGTTCTGACATTAGTCATCATAAACCAATCAGGAAAGAGAGACAAAACACCAATGGGTGAAATAAATAGCAGTGATAACACTTATATTCACTCAGCACTTCATAGTTTACAGAACAAAGACCTGTGGCTCACATACTCGTTTTCCCTGAGGAGAAAAAGCAATTAAAAATGGGTCTGAAACCACAAGAAAACTAGGAAGTGGAATCCTAGTCCCCATAGGTCCATCCTGGCAAACCACGACACTCATTTCTCTGTGACACTGCTGTGTTTGCTCCCTGGCTGGACAGCACCTGGGCCTGGTCCTCAGCTCCTGGTGCTGGCTGGAGTCTCCCCTGGCAGGGTTAATCTTAATTTTGTGCTTCTAGTGACACTATCCCCAGTGTTTCCCAGCCATTTGGCCAAAAGGCCAGTATGTGTGAGGTTTTTCCCCTTCCCCTTTTTTTCTCCTTAGGCAGACCTAAAAGCATGGCATCCGTGCACTGTTTTCTTACCCTCACAAGAGGCCTGGGAGGTGGGGTGAATTCCTTCCTCCTCATTCTGCAGCTGGAGAAGTGGGAAACTCAGAGCAAGAGTTTGATGCTTAAATAGGTTTTTGACTGCATGGGTTACAAAGAGTGGCCCTCTTTATCCCTCTGATTTATCCCTGGAAAAGCATGCACTGTGTTTGTTTACTGACATTTGGCACTGTGTTGTGTTATATGCAAGGGAACATGGCATCTAGAGTTTCTAGAGGATCCCCTTGCTGATACCCTTGAATACCAGCTATATTTGCTAACTTGTAAATTCCAGCTAAATTTACTTTCTGTGTGCAGAAAGTCACAGCTCTTCAAATACAGAATCAAAACCATGTAGTGATTCAAGACATTGTATTTTTTTCAGAGCAAGGATTAGATAAATAAGTACAATCAAAGTAAAAAAAGAGCAACATGTTGAGGAACAAATATTTATTAGCAAAAGGGAAAACCTCCACAAACATGATGGCAAAAAGAGAATGTATTAATGAGGAGCTCTGCACTTGATGTTGGGTTCTGCACTGGTGCCATTGCACTGTCCTCTGGAGATGCACATCTTAGTGGGTGCTGTTCCCACATGATCAGGCCTATTTCAGGATGAGTTGACCTGTGGTACCTCTGAGCCCTGGACACAGAAGGACTGGGCACACACACTTTTTCAAGGTAGCCTCTAACACCATCTTGAATGGACCTGAGGGGTTTTGTTCCTTTTATTTATTTGCCAGACACATCATCCTCTCCTTGGAGGTCTTCATTGTTTTCCCCCCGCTCTGGCAATGTTACCATCCTCTGAAATAAAAATCAAGCTGCTAATCATCCATCCCAGATTTCACAAACCTGATAATTTGTTTAAATATTCCCCTATATAGTGTTTGCTGATCAGACTTGCATCCTTTGACATTTTCTCCTTCATTTCTAAGTATGGTTATGTTTGCCACAAAGAAACAAATGAGACATTTCAGGGCTATTGAGTTCCATGTCAACATGGCAATAATATGCATATTAAATGCATTTAGCCTCTGGCTTGGTGGCACAAAGTAAGCCTGAGATGCAGAATGAGGTGAGGCACTGATGGATGAAATACAGAGTTTTCCCTATGCAAATACTGTTCTTTATTGGTAATTGGGGGTAGTAAATTATCTTTCATATCTCAAGACTTGAGGTAATCTTTCCACTTACTGTTTTAGCCATTGCAGTTCAGTCCAGCTAAAACCTATACAAATACATACTTAGTTTATTATTTGAATCTATTTTACAAAGACTTAATTATATCAGATTACAGATGGTAATTTCAAAATTAAGCTGGATGCTTTATTTCATTCCTTGTCTATTTAAATTTAATGATCTAAAATAGACATTAAATTGCACACCTAAACACCTGATTGTGTTGAGCCTGTTATGGTATCAGATAAAACTTCGGAAACCCACTGGCTTTGGAGAGCTGCCTGAACACCTTTTGTCAGGGATAGTTCACACTGGAATTCTTTCTCCTTTGCTGGCATTTCTTCCCATGAAATTCCTCACCTTCTCCTTGCTGGGGCACCACTTTCTAGATCCCTTGATGGCCCAGTTTATCAAGCAGCTCACATCACACCTATTTCCTAACAACAGGGAAAAATGTATTGACAGCTGTTAGGTTTTTGGAACCAGTTCAATGGTGATTCAAAGCTTAAAGATTAAATTTCAGGGACAGAAATTACCTTTTCCTCAAGCTTTACATCTCACTAGGTTTCACAAGGAGGCCAGAGGTGAGCTTGCCTGTGTGTGAAGGATAAGGAGAGGAGAGGTTCCCACATGGAACAGAAATCAAGTGAGAAAGCAGGACTCTCATCTGGTGACCAGGGATTCGAGAAAGTGAGGAACTTGTTCTGGACATGGCCTCCAAGCTTACTTTTGCCTTTTTCCATTCAGTGGTTATGGTTCAATACATAAAACTACTCCTGGGAGATGGGATTTCAGCGGAGGACATTGCTACAAGTGTTTGGAATTGCAGTTAGCACAAACATAGATTCCCTATAGAGAAATAAGATGCTCTGTAGATAAAAATTTGTTTAATGTATGTGTAAACCCTTTTCCCATACAGTGCTTTTGGTCTAACCAGTTCCAGCAGAGGCAGTTCTAGGACACTGTAACTGCAATTTGGGAACATCAGAATGCAGTAGAAATATAAGATCATGAGTTCTTTTCTCAGCATGCAGAAAATGTTTCATTTATTTCTATTTCAAGGTACCCCTGTATTCTCTTTCTAGTTATAAACCCACGTTTTCCAGTCACTTGCATTTTATTTTTAAGGTTATGTGCGGAACGTAACTCCATAGGCAGCTGTTCTATAGTGTGGCTATAGGCAGGGTTTAAGATAAAAATGTTAGCTATAAGATGACCTCTGTATCAGATGTCCAAGCTGGCAGTAGTGGACATAAATAAAAAATGCTTTCATATTTGGGACCCGGTTCACTACAGCACTTAGGCACCTGTTTAAGCAAGCAAGTAAATCTGGTTTGTATCCAGCAAAACACTCCAATTTTGGCTTATATCCCATTGACTGGAATATTTTTTTTGCTCCAGGGCTTCAGATGGTGTAAATTCCTTTAGCAGTGGTTCAGTAGAGCTACGCTGACTTTCACCAGATGAAAATCCTGCTTAAAACATTTTATTTATCACTGGTATTTAGGAGAAAGGAAAGAATAGTTCTGTTGATGTGCAGTGATATCACAAGTGCAAATTAGAAAGGAGAAACTGCCTTCCAGGCTGCTCCTGTGTGTAGCTTCTCATGGCTTTGTGCAGAATTTGACTTGCAGAAATACGCTCGTGGAAGACACAGAATGAGACATAACCCTTGACAGTGTAAATGCTCAGAGATTTATTACCAGACCTGAGGGGAACTGCTGGATGACGGGGTGTGTTTGGCATGACGGTGACCTTAGAGCAGCTTACAGGGAAGCCAATGCCTTCACTCGTTTCCTTTCCCAAGAGCCTCCCCACAAGCAGAGAGTGGGTGGGACAGCTTGAGCCAAGAGGGGAATATTTCAGAGCAACCCACGCAGGGACTCCAGGTGATGCACTCCCTCAGCAGCCTGTTTTTAACTTTGTTTATGTGTCTTTTGCTTCTGAATGTTGCATTCAGGTTGAGACAGGTCATTCCTGGTTGTAGCGTTTTCCTGTGACCCCCATATGAGAGAGAAGGGCAGTTATCACTAGAGTGTATCTCACTGGTTGTGGGGAGTACAGATAACATTTCTCCACTCTCCACTGCTTCAACACTTATTCAGTAGCATAATTCACTTGCTGCATTTTTATATTAATATTCTCTTTATTGAGCCTAGGACCTTTCAAATCTTGGTGGTAAGGAGGTCTCTCTGAGACAGGTTTTGTTTGCTTGCTTTGTCTTCCAAGTGGACTGCCCAGGCCTTGGCATGAACCTGTACAACTTCACTTTGCCAAGGTTTTCCTTCATTTAATTCTTTAATGTAAACATTTCTTTGGGAGCTTCCTATCAGTTCTGGAAAGCGATAGCAGCAGCTCCTTTCCTGCTTGGGCTTCCTGAGACAGCTGAAAGAGCCCTGACTTTTGAAAGACTTGGTTTTGGAGTTCTGCTGTTGACTTCAACAGGAAAAGAACCAGGTCACTCGTTAACTCCTGGCATCTCTGGTATTAAGCAATATTGGATGACCAGAAGGAGCCAAGCCTTCAGTCCCAGGGTAGGGAAAAAGCAAGTCCTGCCTCCTTGTTATCTGGCTCTCCTACCTGAGGTCAGCAGATTGTCTCAGACTCTGCCCTTCAGAGTGTCAGGGATCTAATCAGACTGTGGAGCTCCTGCCACGGCTCACGTGACTCTGTTTAAAGCACATTTTAATTGATCTGACCTTGTATAGGAAATACCTTTGGAGTCCTCATGTGCTGCTCTCTGGGAGGCAGGAGCAGTGCTTCAGGGCACAGGCAGTAGAGAAATAAGCAGACATTTTAGAGTTTGGCCTTTGACTGGAAAAACTGACTTTTAAATATTGTCTCACCGAGACCTTTTCCTTTGCCTGCAACCATGACCCTCCATTTGTCAGCACCTGGCACAGATACACTTACAAATGCTGCTTGTTTTGAAGGGTGCCACTCATTTTGTTGTACATTACCATTTAAATGAGTTACATTTGTACCTAAAGGCTTCAGTCTCATGGGGCTAAGTGCTGTACAAACACAATTTTTTAGCCTAAATAGACAGGGTACGAGAGGGAAGGACAAAGTGGACTACTATGTTTGCCTTCAAATTGAGCATATAAAAGTTCTTAAAAATACTTTTCTCCCAATGTCCTTTGCTGAATACAGAGCAAAACATTCAGCTGTGGCAGCTGAAACCCTGCAGACAGGCTCCGATGGGATGTCATTTTCAAACTGCTCAGTTTTCAAAGTGAAGATAATGTTATTTACTTATGCAACAGGAAATGAGGGAGAGCTTTGATTCGGCTTTTGGAGAGAGAAACAGAAGGAGGAAAATGTAATAATGTATACAAATACATCCATAGTGGAAGAAACTGCCAATACATGGATTGTGCACTTCTTTGCAAAGCTGTGCATTCTGGGCAAGCACAAAGGAATAAGGAAGACTGTGTGTTGCTCCCCTGTTTATATCCTTGATCACATTTCTGCTCAGCCTCATACCAACCATATCATTTGCAATCCCCCCTACGTATAGCTTTGGTGTAGAAATTTTCTAAAACACTTTTGCAAACACAAGGTTTCTCTGTTTTCTCCTTTTCCCAGTTTTTAGGTGTTCAGTAGGGCCTTGTCTATTCTTGCCTCTTTGGATGCCTCACTTGGTCTCTGATCTGCTCTTTAATATCTAAACTCTCTCTCCCTTTTCTTCCTGCTCTTCTTTACTGATAATCCTGTAGTAAATGCTGTTTACCATTAGGTGTTGTGCAATGATAATGAAGTCACTTGATGGGGCTGTCCTTGATAGACAGGTGACCCAACACAAACCAAACTCTGAAATAGCATCAAAGCATTAAATTTCAATGACACATCTCACTTAATTTTCTTTTAAAATCAGAACTAGGAAATTTATCTAGGTCTGAGTTAGGAAGTTCTTCCAATATACTGACAACACACTGACTAGTTTACCATAGCAACTAAAGATCCCTTTTCAGGTGTGTAAATTGTAAATACAGGATTGAAAGTTTTTGGAAAATTAATGCCTCCATGGTATGAATGTGCTGTTTGAATAACTGATGTTATAAAAGCCATTACTGTAGTAAAAAGGTCTGTGTATGTTGGGAATATGGCCGGGAATCCTGGCTCTGTATGCCCCAGGCATGCAGCTGTGCAGTCCTTGTCCTCCAAGGCCTCTTCCCCTTAGCAGTGTTAATAATCAGGCTGGAAAGGAGCACAGCAGTCTGACAGCACCATATGCAAACTAACCAGGAACCTTTGGAAACACCAGGGCCTTGCCTCCCTCTCCCTGGCAAAAGTCTCACCCTGCCCCTTGCATGGATGCAGCTGGTTAAAAGTTTTCCAGCTGATGGTAACTGAGGTGCAGGGCTGGTGGTGGCACTCGAGTACCCGTGCAAGTTGTTGCATGCATTTGAAGTGGCTGGCACTGTGTTGCTGCTTCCACAGAGCCCCCGATGCTTTGCAGGGGGTGAATTAGCTGACGCCTACCTCAGCAACACACTGCAGTAGTTCTGCTGTTTGTATGTAGGTTTAAAATGTGGCAACACTTCAACAAAGCCAGCGTGGCTCTGTGTTTACAAAGGTGTTGCAACAGCCTTGCCTTTGTTGTGCTATCATCTCTTATCAGAGTGAATGAGTGATGAGTTTTGCCAGCCTGCAGCGCACTGGCACAAACTCTCCCAAGGAACCTGCTGCTGCTCTTCCTTTCTGAAGTGCACCCACGTAGGCTGGGGAGGGTCAGTGCCTGACTGAGCAGCTCCACTGGTTGACAGAGTATCTGTGACAACCAGACTAGAACTCAAGTTCTCCTGCCAGTTCCCGGTCTTCGGGAAGTCCCAGGTCTAGTTTAGCAATGTCACAGATATCAGTGCCAGCATGGCAGAACCCTGTAGGCCACCTGGAACCTGCTGGTTTTTGCCCTTACTGCACTGCTTTTGCAGTTTTATAGGTTTTAAACCATTTAATGTCAAGATGGGAGTTTTGTTAGCATTTACATATGCATCAGATGATGAGCACTCCCATTGCCCAGGGGGATGTGAGACTGATGAAGAAATAACAGATTTCCCTGTGCACTTGGAAAAAGGAGTGAAAAGGCTGTGGTCTTTATTTGCACGCAGAGAGGGGAGTGGTGACCATGTGGAAGGACTCAGCTTTGTACTGCAGCCAGCTAAAGTGACAACTTGACAGCCCTGGCAATGTGCTGGTGACTCACCACACCTATCAATCCAACAAGAGCTGGAGATTTGCTCTGTATAAAAAGAAACTGCTCTTTTTATTTGCTTTATGTTGATTTTTGCCTCCTCTAAGACGCATGATGAACCAAGAACAGTGGTAAGATGTTTCATACCTTAGCAAACAGGGTTTTTTTTCCCCCCCATTTTGTCCAAACCTGAACTTGTCCAGCAGCCTTTGAATAGAAACACAGTTTGCTTTTTATATTGGGTGTTTCAGACATGTTCTGACTGCATCATAAAATGACAGTAGGAAAACTGCAGAACACCAGAGCAGAAGAGAACCTGCGGCTATTAGTAACTCTCTCTGAGTTAATTGTTCTGCACTAGACCAGCACCGTTCCCCCACACACCAGTAATAGACTCAATATTAAGATTAAAGCAAGAGAGCTTTGTCCCATGGTTTGCACTTCAGGCTGTGCATGGTATCTGGCAGGAGGAGCAGAGTAGCACTGTTTCTTATGGAGTTAAAAAACCCCTCCCGCTAAAGTCGATCTCCTGACACGCTCTCAGTGATAATCCTAGCAGACAAAAGGCAGCGTGTGCCTTGGCCAGGGCAAAGCAAATTGTATGCTGGCTGCCTGGCCAATTGCTGCCACAGGGACAGAGAGATGCCTGACTTGCGTCCGCCCTCCCCTTGGTGGAGGAGTTAATTTCCTCCTCTGTCTCGCTGCCAGTTTTCATGAAACCCTGTGGGAATGTAATTATCACTGAGATTTCTGTCCTTGGTCAGCTTTGTTTGATGTTGGCCAACCCTTCTCCCAGTCACTGGGGAAAGGGGGAGAGTGGTGAGATGTACAGTGCTATCGAATAATATGGCTCAGCAGTTAGATGCATTCCTATGTGCAGTGTGTATCTAAATAATTTGCTTTCAGAGCTGAGCATGGTATTGGAACAGAAAAATACACAATGAAGCTACACAGTCCTGAGTGATTCAGTGACTTCTTGTCCTAAACCCGAGGTCATCTGCCTATAATGAGATCTGCACATAATGAGATACATCTGAAATAGGGTTTTGCTTTTCTCAGTAAATAACACCTTTCTCTGCTTTATTCCCAGGTATGAATTGTAAGTAGCTGAGAAGAGAGAACATCAGTGCAGCCAGTCAATCTGTGCTCTGTGGGGTTAGAAAAACTGAAAATAGCACTGTCCTGGCATTTGCTTACAAGGATTTCTGACAGCTCCAGATTCTGGTTACAGATTATGCTGGCACAAGTTTACCTGAGGGTACACTCAGGTAAATGCAGTTTGTTTGAACTTACATCAATATTGATGAGAAGAGGATTTGGTCCTCAGTCCTTCATTCAGGAAATCACCTGTGTTTTAGAAAGGATGCTCACACACTGGCTTAGCTCCCTGCCATGCTTCAGGAGGCACTTCTCTAATTTACAGGCTTCGTGCACATTATTGAATGGTACCGAATTAACTGGAGGTGAAAACAATTCTAGCACATTTCTTCAGCTGCTGGCAATACATGTAACTCCATTGTCTTTAATAACAAGTGCTAATTTTACACCTGTTAAGGACTTGATAAAGAGCGGCTTGGCAGTGCTGTGCCTTCTGGGGTAGATAATGAGCCATTTTGTATCTCTGAGTCCTGGCTTTCTCACTTGCTTGTGCTGGCTGGAGTGCTGTGTGAGGGTGAGATGTGGATTCTATTTGCTGCCAAGGCTCTTATGTTATTATCCTGCCTCTCCCTTGCTGCTAGTAGCCATATGGGTGACTCTTCTGGGAATGTGCAGGCACTGTATTTTGACTTACAGCCCTGTGTGAATGGTTTTCTTGACCTGCCTGATAAGTCTTAATATGAGGAGAACTATTTGAAAATAGTCTTGACTTGCATATACCTTTGTCTCAGTAAGTGAGGGGAGCTTTGGAGGAGTCCTAGTGAGAATTTTTTGAAGTCAGCAATTGTATGGGCCATCTGCTGTGAGGGGGAGAGCTGAAAAATGGTAGGTATTGTCTTAAGTGTGCGTAATCCAATTTTTTTTGTGAATGCAGCCTTTAATCACCACTCTTGCAAAGTGAGGCATCTGCTTCTGAATTTAAGTAGCTGAGACTAATCAGACTAATTCAAGTCTTTCTGCAATAGGCCTAATTGATCAACCTAATATCTTTGCAAAAAAAAAAAAAAAAGAGTAATTGTTTATTTATGTTATTCTTTACAATAATGAAGATGAATATTTTAATCACTTTGCAGGGTCGTCTTGAAAGTTGATATAGAAATTTGTTTACAAAATACACCTGTTCTTATTTGTTGCTACTTCAAAGCCTGAGCTGTGCTTAAAGGGAGAAGAAAGTGCTGATGTGTGTACTTCCTACTGGAATCCTCTTATTCTCGTCATAGTGCAAAAAGCTATGTTAGTTTGGAATACAACTTAGCCTGAAGTGGGTGTGAATTATTCCAATGCAAATTGCCAATTTGAACTGAAGTATTTAGGCTGAGGAGAGGAGAAGTTTTCTCTCGAGCCTTTTCTCATGTTTGCATGCCATGTCAAAATACTTTTGAGAGCTGAGCACCCTGCTGTGAAATCATTTGTATACATATTTACGTGCACAGGACATGCATTCAGTATGTTTTGCAAATATTAAAGCAAGCTATTATTAAAAGAGTGCTATTGAGGGTACTGAGGAAAAGCAAAGGCACATGAGTTAATGAGGCAAGTATTTCTTAGCTCCTTATTCCTCACTCTGGCTGTTGGAAGATAGACCACATCCCACAGCTTCCAGTCTAATATTGCCTGGACCTGCCCAAAAGGTTTTGAATCAAATGCAGAAATGTTACAGGACAAAAATGCACTTCTGAGAAAAGGGTGCTTATGCTGTAACACTAACAACTCTGAATTCTCCTCAACTTGCCTCTGGTAAGAATTCACTGATATTTTTACAATTGGATATTGTCACATTCCTGAAGAAAGTTGATGTGGACAAAATGATTAATTTTATTATACACATAGAGACACATTCAGACAGAAAATTGTGGTAGCAACAACATTGTATTGCTCTGCTTTGTGATCTTGTTAAAATAAGGTGTTTTATTTGCTGGTGTTGAAAGCTAGGACAGAACTCCCCTTATAGCTTCAGATAAATCCTGACATTTCACACAGACCTCAACCCTGGGCAGATTATTAACCCTTGAGTGAAATCTAATGCACAGTGAAAGTTATTCACATACCTAAGTCTTTATCTTAATAATTGTTTGCCTACTGTATTAGGGAACAGCTTAATATGCCAAGGGCAAAAAACCCTCTGCATTTCAATTCAGCAAGTGCCTATGCCATCAGAACTTCTTTCTAAAGGCAGAGAGAATAGCTCTCCTCCCACTGTTCTTGTGATGGTAGCATAAGAAGAGAGGAAATCATAACAATGAAATAATGCCTATTGGTTTGTAAGGCTGTAGTAGAAAATAATCAAGGGAAGTGGCAAGAGTAAGCCAGTGAGAGTTAATTCAAAAATCTGGCATTATACAAAGTCAGAAACATATGAAAGCTTCTAACTTACTTTATTTCACTTAGTTAATATTTTGCAGAGTGCTCGAATGTGTGGTGCTGATCTGAACTAAGATCTAATCCATGTAAGCCTTTTACCAGGTAAATAAACCAACATCCTCCAAAGAGTGCTTCAGCATAGATAATCATCTTGGCTTAATATGTCATGAACATTTGTTACAAGTGTTCTCATCCTTTCCCCTCCTATCTTTTGCAAAAACAGCCCAATAACATTTGTAGGATGTATCTGGAATATTTCTTAACTCCCAGAAGTTGTAGCATAAGTATTTTTACTAAATGATGATAATTGAACACTATTTTTGACTTGTTCTTTCATGTAGCCAGGTTGCATATTGCTATCCCTGCAGTGGTAGAAAGGGTTACCTTGGTATCACAGGTGTTGTCACAGCCAAAGATTATTTCATCACTTTGAAAAATTAAGTCCTGGGACAGTCTTGGTCATAGTCATGGTGCTTTCATTCATTTGCTATTCTATAGGTGGTGTTGTTGGAAGTCTATTACACTGTAATGCTGGAAGAAATTTTTACTCTCCAGTGTCTCATCTATTAGTAAGTAGTGATCCAGTTCTGTTTGACATCTTGTCAGTGTTCAGGACGAGGGGATCGAGGGCATCCTCAGTCAGTTTGTTGATGACACCAAGTTGAGTGGGAGTGTTGATCTGCTGGAGGGTAGGGAGACTCTACAGAGGGATCTGGATAGGCTGGATCAATGGGCCAGATGTATGAGGTTCAACAAGGTGAGGTGCCAGGTCCTACCTTTGGGTCAGTCACATCTGAATCAAGCCCAGCAAGTAACAGTTCAGACCCTGCTCTACTAAATTCCTTTTTGAGGAAGCTCTAATCTGAGCATTGCTTCAGAAATGTAGAACTGTCTGTAAGAGTTCAGGAGGTTCTTCTTGCATTTAATTTTGCTCATGGATCATAAATTTAAACCCTGGCACTTAGTTAGGGTGTTACAAACAAAACCTGCATGGTGGTTTAAAAGAGGCTGCGTAATCCATTCACTTTTGTCCACATCTTGCAATTTTCCTTGGTGGTTAAATCTATTCTCCCTGCTAGAAGTTCAAGTCTACAAAGGCTAAAGTAGCTTGTGTGTGCTTAAAGCCAAGATTGCTTCTTTCACATTCTATCCAGGCTAATCCACTTCAGCCAGGTTTGTTAGCTGAGGCATTTGGAATCCTTCCCTTGTACAGCACCATTTGATTCTGCAAATGTCTTTGTAGGGATTCTGACAGATGAGTATCTGGTTAAGGGATAAAGGGAAATCAGGATGTCCTTAAAACAGTTTTAGGTATTCCTTGTGTTGGAATAGTTTTGGTGTTGAAAAGCTCTGACAGCATCAGACCAAATGGGGAAGAACTGGGATGTGAGGTCACACAATGATGATTGTTTTGTTGGTTTGTGTATTTATTTATTTATTTTTTTTTGAACACAGACACTTCCTGAGATTTCCCTTTATGGCAGAAATGTAGATACTTGGGCTGTATCCATATTGAAGGTAAAGCAGTGTGGTTTTACTGAACTGAGACTGATACTTCCTCTATATGAGTTGTATTTTAGCTTGAATTTTTTCATCAGTTTGCAGAGCAAAACAAGTGTACTTTCTTCCAAAAGACATTGTGTTCTCTGTGGAGCTTCAGTGCTGAGCAAAGAGAAGTCTTTCCATTTAAATAACTGTAATTTGTACTGATGATAATATGCTGAATTCTGTAACCCCTTCCATCTCTCAGAAGGATCTTAATACATCCTTGAGTTTTGGGACACTGTTTCATCTGGATGTAGTAGATGGATGTAGATGTCATGGGGTCTTTAATTTTCACTCTTTGGATTCATTCCCCTTCTTTCTGATTAATTTCTCTATGGGGTGTCTGCCTTTTACATCGCAGCAAATGGAGTGCCGGGGGGAGGGAGATGTAATGTTTTATCAGCAGCTTCTGTTTAATGTAACTGTGCTAGTCCTGTGAACTAAATATGCTATCAAATGTAATTCCCCTGAGATGAGCAGACTTAGTGATACTGGGAGAGCTGCAGAAGAACATATACAGGAAAGCCTGAAAAGCCAAATCTTTCCTGTACCTTTTTTCTAAGCCTGACCGAGGGGTCTTTTCTGTTACTCTTAAATTTTTCTTTCTTGTAGAGAAGGAAATGTATTTCAATGTATAGTATGTATTTGACAGCTGATTCAATGAAAAGGTTGAAGCCAATGTGTGATACGTACTGCAGCATCCTGGGTATCACAGACAGGCTAAAACCAATGCAGTGTGTTAGGAGCCCACATGCACAAGGTGTATTCTCTTATTAAGCAAAATTTTGAATAAGTACATTGATAGCACAGAACTGAAGGAATTGTGGAGTCAAAGCCAAGATCCCTCTGTTACATCTCTACTTTCACATCTTTAATTCAATAAGACTAAGTAAGATCCATATGAACTGCTTCTGAAGATTGTTTCTCTTATTAGTGTGAGGTGTGGTGGTGGCACTGCTGCTGAAGCACACAGGAATGAACATTTATTCTAAAGCTTCTCTCCTCTCTGCTGGAAGAGATTGATTGACTCCCATCAGAATTTACAAGTCTTCCCACAGACCCTTCTGCTTATTTCCTTGTGTGTCCCAATGCCTCTGCTGCCAAGAAGCAGCTGCACACTCATCAAGGGGTGCAGGACAGTCCAGGTGGTGCTGATGGGCACGAGCAGTAAGTCATCATGTGAAGTTACAGTGCACTAGCACAAACTTGCCCACATTCTTGGGGCTCCCAAACTGCCTTGATGTGAAGTCATTTTCTGCTTTGAAAGGGTAGGTGGAATAAGCTGCATTGTGTACCTGCACTGGGGGTGGTGTGTAATCTCCTTGGATTAACCTGTGCTTTAGCTCCTATTGTCCAGAACTAAGCAGTTGGCAATTAAAAGAGGAATTATTTTTCCCTTCTTATATATGAAAAACAACATTGCTGCACAAACAGTACTGGCTTGGGCCAGTGGCTGGGTTACTTCGACGCTTTCTATATTTGTCTAACTCCTGTTTAATTAGTTTCACCCACTTGTACTAAGGATGAACCTTAGATATTTGGAAGCATGCCAGACACAAAACAAAAGGTGTATGGGAAAGAAGTGACTTCAGATCTCCCAAGTATCAATCTGATGCTTAGCTATTAAGCTGCCTTCCCTTTCTTTGCTGTAAAGAACTCTTTGAATCTACCACAGACTATTTAAGGGATCTGAGGGCAAGATACTTGGTTTCTCAATCTCTGTTTACTTCTGCAGTGGTACAGTAATAGCAACTGGAATATTATGAAGCTTGTGGTGATTAATAAGCGTCCTTGAGAAACCCAGTTGCAATATAGCATAGCAATGATGTAATAATAGTGGTATCTCTACTGATCAAAAGGTGATAAATTTTAATGTACTATAACTAGACTCTAAATTTTTGCAGCCAGTACCAGCAGAGTTCATTGCCCAGAGACTTTCCTGCTCTATAAACCAACGATTTTAGTGCTACAGTGACAAGCCAAATTTGTATTAACTAGAAGCATAGTCAAGAACTTAACACATCCTTAGTCATGTGTGAAGAAGTGTTTTTACAATTTTTTTTCTAGCATCTCTTTTCCAGTTACAAGTAGGGGAAAGTAATGCAAACCACTGCAACTTCCAGCTGAAAATTTGAAATTTAGGTCCTGCATGTGATGTTGGATCTAAACAAGTGACCTTTCAATGCATACCTAACTCTCATGACAAATGTTGCAGTAAAATGCTCTACCCTGATTCAATCAGTGATTTAACACCATGGCTTCCAGTGATCTCTTCTTTCCTGAATCACCTGCAGTGATGGTATTGTGGTCAGTAGGGAGCAATTCCCTGATCAGTGCAGTTCTGTCACAAAAAGGCCTGATTCTTGAATGGCATTTTGCTGGGGTTGTTACAGGCACTCTGCAGAAGAGCTGCTGTCGTGCAGAGGTAACTGTAGTCACTGACACTTCCACTCAGCTTTTTGCCCTGCAACTGGTTTTCGTTCATGTAATTTTTGTCTGCATTCACTGTTTCAGCCTTGAAAACAAAAATCCAGGAAAAACTTGGGAAGAGTTGTTCTTTTCTCTCACATGCTGAGATTTCTGTCTCAGTGGATGGTGTTTCTTAGGCCCTCATATATCCACTCAAGTGTTCACAGAACCCACTTCTGATTTATTGTTGATGTTCCTCCTGGAAAGGCTGAGGGGACTTCTGATGCTTGATGTCTTACACCTTTAGAGTTGAGTTGAAGAAATGAGTGCACCTTCTCCTGTAGCCAAACTGCTGTTTTGTTGTTTGGGGGACAAATCAATTGATCTTCTCAATACCTTTGCCTGTGGCAGAGGGTTGGACATGAGTCTGGAGTCATGTGTAGTAACAGTGTGCTTTGCCATAGCACCTCCTGACACATGGTACAGGGAGTGCTTGTTTCACATGGGAATGTCCATCCAGTTTGGAGGAATTTGACCCTTAGATCTTGACCTTAAAGCCACAAGATTGTGCACTGTTTTTTTTTCCCCTGTTGTGACAATGTAAGGGACACAAGTCACCAGGTTGAAGCAGTGAGGGTTTGCAGTGATGACCTGTTTGAATGGGTCATGAATTGTTCTGTGGTGGTGACTTCTGCTGCCAACCAGCTCTGTGGCAGCTGGAAACAAAAGTGGGCACTCACTATGGGCCAAAACCTCAGCCACTTAATGTGTGTGGTTTTCCTGATCAAACGCATTTAAACAAGAAATATTTCTTAATGAAAGATTGATGGTGCCCCCTAGACCTTCTGTGCTACCCATCACCTCACTGGGGTAATTTTGACTGAAAATAAGGCAAGTTGAGACTGGGTAGTGTACACAATAAATGCTTTATTTAAAAAAAGTCAAACCACAAACCAAAAAACCCTCTACATTGTTTGTGTATACGTGTCCTTTTCCTCAATGCCCAAATTAGTGTTCAGAAAAGTGTATCATTTAGTAAGAAATGAAACAAAATTCTCCTGACTTGTGAGTGTTTCTGATGACAGGCAGAAAGGTTAAAGCTGGTAAACTTGTTTTAAAAGCATGCTCCCAGATCACAAGCCTCTGCAAATGAGTGTTGGGTGCTTAGAGGAGCTTTATGAGCATGCTTTTGTTAAATAGCTGCTCTGATCTTGCTTATTCAGTCTTTAAATTAATGTGTAAAGGATGCCCATAAGCAACCAACAGCTGAATTGACTGTGATTAGATGGATTATTACTATTACTCAACCCAACAAGTTGCTATATGTTTTGTGTACTCAAGCAAATTTTGCTGTGCAGGCAAGTGGAATGATATGCACATGGGCTATCATAAAATC
This sequence comes from Eopsaltria australis, assembly GCA_034509425.1. NCBI lineage: Eukaryota > Metazoa > Chordata > Aves > Passeriformes > Petroicidae > Eopsaltria > Eopsaltria australis. The sequence goes on along the minus strand of JAVTVJ010000012.1, from coordinate 3,000,692 downwards.
CCTCAAAATATCCCAGGATTAGACAAACAGATTTATGGAGCTGAAATAGAAAGGAATTGCCTGCGTTTCTAAATTAGAGGCTTTCTGGCATTTACGAACACAAATAGCTTCTATCTCAAAATACTTTGTTTCAAGCAAGCATCACTCAGTTGCTCCTTTTCTCCCCCTGCTAGGAAATAAGAGTCAATTTCTCAGAGCATCAAACTGATTAAAAAGACATTATCTGCTGTAGGGGCTCATTTGATGAGGTCTGGAGCTTCCACTGGGTTGCAGTGTTTGGTTGAATTCATTTCTCACAGTAAAAATCCAATCTCTTGCCTTTAAAATTCTTTAACTCTTTCTCTTGGGATGAAATAACTAGGAAGTTCTAAAAGTTTAGAAGCCATGCAAGTTTTCAGGGTCGTGTGTGGTGATAAAGCAACCCTGGAGGGTCTGCTTTATATGTTGAGGAAAATACTTGGCAATATGGACTGAGAGCCAGATCCAATAACCAGGCACTTCTTCCTGTGGCTGAGTGATGTGGACTGAGCTGTCCTTGGGGAGGATTGGGATCTGTTGCTGATGGCCTGGCCTGAAGAGTGCTCTGACCTGCCTGCTTTAGGCAGCCACTCAAGGGATGGCCATGGGGGTAAGGTGGCAAACCTTTCTTAGTTCTGTAATTCCTGGAGAGCTCTGGAACTCTAGCTGGGGTAGGTGCTAAGCCCTTTGAGAACGGCAAGCAAACCTGGCTTTGAAAAACAGACAAAGTGTGGGTTTGCCAGCGGAGATACAGTGATTGTATTACCAAGCAGGTGGGGCCAGGAACACACTGGGAATGAAGAGGAATAGCAGGCACTGTGGACTTCATGTCGAGCTCCTTTCCAAACCTTGGGATTAGAATGACATTTCTACATCTTATTCTTATATACAGAATGTGGTTTTAATAGCTGACTGGATTTTTTAGATACCAATTTATCATGTGTTTTCTTGGAGAAACTTGCCTTACTGCAAGACTGGCAATGACCATTAAGACAAATTCTTATTTTGTTATTTTCAGGTATTCTTTGGGGAAACTCTAAATGGCAGGAGCCATGCATCAAACAGTTATAACATAAACAGTATTATTCTAATCAAGGAAGCGCCATCTGAAATAAACTATGAAAATACTGGAGAATATTTTATTTATTCTTTAAGCTGTTGTTCAAGAAAGCATTTAATAATTTTAAGGCTCAGTAACTACAATGTCTTGCACATATGTTAAAGTGTTTTCTTGACTATACATATTCCCAGTGAGAGGCAAGCACTCATGTACTGTGTGCCTTGCTCCACAGGCCTCCTATTTGGTCTGAGTTCGTATTTGCTGCTACAGTTCAGTTATTTTTCATGCTTGTTTCATTGGTCTGTTGGAGCCTGATGGGCTTCTGCTCTGACTACTGGGTTTGGGAAGGGAAGGAAATTATTGTAGCCTATACTTTCCCTAATCTCTCTGAGTGTGGGAGAATGTATTTGCTGATGGCATTTTGGGTAGGTGATAGCCGGGGATCAAGAAGGCAAACATTTTGTGAGAACACAACAGCAATCCACTGAAATGCTGTGCTATTTTTGTGCAAGTTTACAGCAAGGCTGGATCACATTGTCATTAAAGTAGCATCTGCTGAATCTGGAGGGGAGGGCACCAGTGTAATTGTGATTTTTGTCCTTTGCAGTGATTTCTGACCAACAGCTTACAGAGAAAATACTTGGTATGTATTTTTCTAGTCCTGTAAATCTCCTGCAGAGCTGTGTTCACATTATGCTGCCCTTGGGAAGGCCCTTGCAGCTGAGACCTCCCTGTCTGTCTTGAGGAGCCTCGAATAAGTGCTTATAGTCAAAGTAGAGCAGGCAGAGAAATGATGGGAGATTAAAGACATGGAACAACATCTTCAGAGTAGCTGATCATCTCTAACTCTTCGTGCAGCACACACTTCAGTGCCTCCTGCACAAGCTCTTTCCTGCCCATTTCAAAAGCACATTCCACTGCATGCTGCATAAATGTGAAATCAAAGTCTAGGCAAAACTTCCAAGTTGTTGGCCCTGGAGATAGTGTGGCAAGCTGAGAGTGGGACTTTCTTGCTTGACTTTTTTATCCTTTAACACCCTGTTGTGGTTTGCCATGTTGATAAAGATACTAAGGTGAAATAAAGTCCAAAATTGGCAGTTGTGTAACTTGCAGAATATCCACTCAGTTGGTAAAACCTAGCTAAGTGGGTCCAATGCCTAAGTTAATCTTCAATCATCTTTTTAAAGCTTGAAGATCAATGTATTTTAATCATATTGCATGCTATCAGTCAAGTGTAAAAACAAATTTCCTTTTTAAAAGATTAATTTACTTAATTTGCAAAAAAAAATACCCTTAATGTGCAGGAATTTTGATTTTTTTTTTGAGAGCTCTTTGAATGTTCATTGAAGTAAGATTTCTATTTATATTTTCTATTTATATTATATTAGAGTTGACAGAGGGGGAAAAATGACTAGCCATCTGCTAATCAGTTTATTTCCCATAATGAAAACAGATCTGCAGTTTCCCTAATCTGAAGGGCATAGAGCACTAACTTTACAGGGAGCCAGTTACTCTCTGTCCAGGGAGGCTGCTTTCATCTTGCAGGAATAACTGTTTGTGCAGGACCTTGATTGTGAAATGCTGCTGCTAAAATCACCATGACTCTTGTCTGAAGTCAAAAGAGGCCTTGGTAGATGTTGCAATGTGCAAGAGCTATAAAACAGGTATCAATTAGTATTGTCAGAGGCAGAAGGCTCTGTACCTGATTCTCCAGCCTGGTCCTGCCTAAAAGTTAGGCAGTTGTTGGTGAACCTAACCCAACAAACCCTGCTGTGAAGTGGTGTACAGCACACTAAGGGATGTGATAATGTGAATGTGGGGATTTTGGAGCTGTGGGCAGGCTCCAACAGCCTCAATTTCTGGGTCTAAGATGACTAAAAAGTTGAGACTCGTAGTTCCCTCTTCCACTGCAGCTTGTCTAATGCTACAGGAAGTATGGACTACAAACTAGAAGCTGTTTTTATGTCAGATGATGTCTGAGTAGTGTGAGAGTAAGCTCTTGCAAATTGTCCTTTATTTCAAGTACGCTGTAAAGTGGAGGTTCTTTTTCCCTGATCTAGATGTTTGTAGTGTGTTAGCAGCAAAACTCAGAATGTTCTTGCTTCAAAATTGAGTTTGGGATCTGGATTAAGAAGGGAAATTAATCTGAACAGGCAGGATGTGTCAGTTACAGGCTCTGTAGACAATTAATCATTCTGCATAAGCACAGAACAAAACCTAACTATCTCTTAACCTCACAGTAGAACAGCTCATATACCTAAAAATCTGTCTCTATAAAGGTGATAGTGAGAGAGGTAAAAATTTATGTATTGAAAATAATTGTTATTAATACTTAATGAAGTCAGCGAAGATATTGAAAGATTTCAGTGTTGCTGTCAGGCAAATTAAAAAAGGGCAACTTCAGGATGCTTTTGGCCTGTGATAGTCTGGCCAGCATCCTGTTGTAGGGAGAATTTCCAATATGAAAGTGCTGATGTGAGAAGGGGGGAAAAAAAGAAAAAAATTCCTTGCCAACATGTTGGTAGAGGGAACAATTTTCCTTGCCAGCATCCTGGAGCAAGGATTTTTTTTTGTATCTGTGTTAACTCTTGCAGAAACTACTTCAGCATATCAAATGTGCATGCTGAACAGTGGCACTTGTGACCCTTTTTACTGCTGCTGCTGTTGTTCTCCTTAAGCAGAATCAAGTGAGGAGCTGGCAAGGTATTCTCAGATGAATCAGTCCATGAGATGCTGAAAAGGAGCAGTAAAACTTAGTCTGTATGGAACTGGTGCTTGTGAGAGCTGTGCTGGTCCTGGGTTGACTTCCAGGCTTGAGCAGATGGAAAGGAATGGAGGCCCAGGAGCCTACAGAGAGCTTGGAGAAGGGAGGACTGGAGGCAGCTGGGAGGGAGGTAACATGAGAACTCTTGCCATAAAATTTTGGGTGCAGAAGTTGCATGCTGCTGTTGAATTGCATGTTGTGCTGCTTGCTGCCTTTGAATCTTCCTGCTATGGGAATAAATCAGCAATCCAAGTTTTCTGTCAATTTAGCATGATGACTGTGATTGTACCAAATAAATGCTTGAGTGATGAATACTGAAGAGTGAGAAATAAAACCCTTCCAAGCAGACTGCAACCCTGTTATTTTTCCCCTGGCTGCTCTGGCAGAGGGGAAGTCTGTGGAACAGCGACAGTAACTCATGTCAGACTTGGTAGCTTCGTGCATCAAGCCTGTGTGAGCTTAGCAGTGCCATTTGGACTGGTCTGCTGAGAGACTGGATGAGATTTGTCTTTTGACACAAATAGAGAAAAGAACCATCAAATTGGAATAGAAATATGAAAGCTCATTTCTGTGTTGAGAGCTTTTGGAAGCTGCAGCTTTGTGACATGCCTCCTTCACAGCTTTGTGCTGTGGTGGTGATGTTCCCTACATGGAATCTGCAGTGAGGAAACAAGGAAACACATTTATCACTATGAGCACAGAGGTGTTCACAGTCACTGGTTAAGGAATATTTGTAGCTAAGTGGAAAGCTGGGGAAAATATTTTACAGACTATGGCTTTTGAGTATTGAGCATCAAAGAAACTCCAGAGTCCACAGAAGGATATGGGTTTATCAGAGCTCTTTTAGAAAGATGGTAATATATTTTCATATTTGACCTCTCCATGTTAATGTGAAGATTACCTGGACTGATCAATAATATGATACTGCCTTAAAATCATAGTGCTTGTATAGCTTTTGAAATGTTTGTTTCCTTTTGAAGTAACTTCTCAGACTCTTCAACTCCTCTAGAAAAGTAAAACTGTTAATTCATAGTTCACATTAGCTGCTTTATATTTGGAAGGGTGTAGATGAGTATTTGAAAATGAATGTAGATCATCTCAGACATGCCAGGATTTGTTCAGCCTTTCAACATCAGTGTATTTTTATATTAACTCTACTGTAAGTGCTACATAAGCAGAGAAATGAGCTTTGTGTCAGTTCATATAGGAATAAAACTGGCCAGGACATCCTGAATGAAAATAATGTGATGTACCTTGGATTTGTGCTTTAGCCTTCCTGGACTGGAGTGCTTTCCCTTCTTTCTCTTTTGATGCCTAATTTTAAGACTTCTGTCGTGGCTGTCCTGGTGTAACATGAATGAAACCATTCTTGTGATCCCTGTCAGCTCCCCAGGGGTTTCTCTCCCTTTCCAGTATTTTAGGAAACTGCTGATGAAGGAGCTGCCACAGAAAAGAGATTCCCTGTTAAGTACTTCTTGGGCGTGAGGCTAAATCAGATTGTCTCCATATAAACTCTGACTTTGAGATAAATCTTCTAGAGACCCTGAAATGCATGGCTGTTTTCCCCTCAGTGCAGGAACCAAGCACTAAATTCATGTGCAGTCTAAGTTTGCCTGTAGCTTTTGATTAGACCTGCTCAGCTGCTGCCTGTTGCTGACATTTGATTTTCCTGTAACACACTGGTGCTCAGGTATCTGTGCTTCACCATGAAACTCGCAGGCAAGGACCCAGATGGATGCAGGAAACCTTTCCACAGAGGAACAGAGCAGCAATCACTGGCTGAGAAGTGACCTGTGTAGGTTGTATGCATGGACAAGAATTCGAAGTCCTGCATGCAATTCTGCCTCAAGCACATGCTCTGTGTCCATGTGCTCAGTGAATATTTTTAAAGGTTGATTTTGGCCCAGTTTTATCAACACTGTTTAGAAAAGAGCTGGTAGGTGAAGTTTTGGAGGTCTTGGAATTGCAGCTCCAAGAGATTTCGCTTTTACATCAATTAAGATCTGGTAATATCTTTAGCTAGTAAAAAGGAGCCTCATAAGGAGAGGAGTGCATCAGTTTAAGGTTTATGTGGTAATTACCTATTTTGGGGTGACATTTAGTAGACTGAAGTTCACTGCTCTTCATTTTATCCTTTTGTATGGGGATTGCTGGAAAAGAACATGTACTTAACATTTTGGGATGTGACAAAGGAGGAGAAAATTATACCCCTTGGCTTTGCTCTTTTGATCTTGTATTTTTACCAAGGTGAAAATGTAGTGTGAGTCAGATGCTAGCTACAAAGCACATCTAGGCTATTTTTGGGTAGGACTTGCAGAGAAACTGGTCATTTAGATAGTAAAAGCATTTCTTTAATGGGGGAGAACTTTTTTTTTTTTTTTTGCTCCTATCAGTCTTTTGAACATTTGTGGTTATTCAGACTATGCAGTTGCTTTGCAGCAGCCAGGAACTTGGCTGAATTTGGTGAAACTGAAAATAGAATGGAGATATTAAATCTGCATTATGTCCTATTATACCTGAATATCAATTTCATCTTTTCAGCAAATTAAAGGATCTGTGACTGGTTTCATTTTACTTTTTCATATGAAAGCTACATCAACACATGCATGACTCTTAAATGCAAATAATTAACGTGTCCAAAGAATTACAGCAGGGGTATAAACTTCTGTTCCAAACCAGTGGTATTTACCTGCATTTTCATCCCTCTTCATTTTAGCATTTGAGGCTGAACAATTGGGCTTTTGAGAATTAGTGGTTTTACTTACAACAAACATTAAGTTTTCTGGCATCTTGTGAGGATATGGTGTGTTTAAAACAAACTAAATGTCTCTCAAAGCTTCATGGGGTGCTACCAGCAGGAAGGAGAATTACATGGAGCCTTACTCCCTTACCATGAGTCTGTCTATTGTGAAATTCAGGTGTGAATATACAGGAGAAAAGTGAACCCATCACGTCTCCAAGTTACACTAACACATGTAAAACTTGTGGTGAATTTTATCTGTATACCTTTTTCTAACAATAAAAAATTCTCTCTTGTGAACTAAGTAGATACCTGTTTTCAAAAAAGCAAGAAATTTATGCCTGAGGAAATATGAGCAGCAAAAGGTGAGAGGAAAATGAGCAAAGAAAGAACTTGGATGCTGATAACAATGGAGCTTGAGAGGCATATTTAAAGCATCAATTCCACCTTTTTTTAGACACCCTGCAGAATAGCAGGAAGCTTTTCAGGGAGATTTTCTGGCCCTTTCTTAGATGGCTGTGTGAGAAGTGAAGCTTTACTGTAATTCCTGCAGAATGTTGACAATAAAGATGTCCAAATAATTAAAAAAAAATTCCTAAATGATACACTTTTAAAATATATCACAGGTCAGGATTTGTAGAGAGGCAGAGAGGGAAGAATAAGATTACTGGATCAAATAATTGTTTGATTCAAACTGATGGGGAGGAGTCTTCTAAAATCACTGGTTCTGCTGCTGGCCATGGGTCTGGTGCATTCATCACTGCTTATGCCTGAGCCTCTAGTATATAACAAACCCCACATATTTGATGATCAAAATGAATTGGATTAGTTCACTTGGAAGAAATACACCAGATGATCATGGCTGTTTCTTTTAAAATAAGTATTGTATACTCTTCTACATAATGTGTTCTCTGAACTAATCATAAAAGCAAAGTTTGCTGCTCAAATGAAGAGCCAGAATCTGTCTAGTGCAAATCTACCAGCCAGAGAAGTTCCTTTACTTTATACCAGCTTGAGGATCTGTCTCAATTTTTATTGTTCTGATAGAGGCTTTGTCTGGAAAGAGAGGCCAGTAAAAATGGCTGCAATTTAAAACAAAATCTGCAAATGAATTCTTGTGTAAGGTTGTATTAAGTGGACTGATTTAATTTTTAAAACCATCAAATATACTGAAAGTCCAACCAAATTAACCAAAACTGTCAAAAATTTGGATTACAGTTGATTTCATCTAGCTGAAAATTTTTACGTTTAAGGATTTTTCCAATTTATCTAAAATTGGCTTTATTGGTTTAAAAATTAACAACAATAACAAAGAGAAGCTTCAAAGGGTTACATCAAAATTTAAGCAGAAGTGTTCACTTTGAAATTGAACCAAAAGTAATTTTAAAACTTGTTCTTCCTCTGATATTACAGGATAGTTTGTGTTGAGGCTCTGCCTTGATTTTTTCATATGAAAGTGAGAACCAGTTGCTCACTACATTTAGCACATCTGTCACTGTAACATTCAGAGGCAGTTTCTTTCAGACTCTGAAACACCCCTATTAACTAAAGAGCAGTAGTGTAATATAAAGTAGATATTTGCTAAACAGAAATGTACCAGTCTCATCTCTAAAAAACCTACTGTACTAGAAGCTGAAGATCAGGCTCTTTCTTCTTCTCTAAGAAAAGGAATTTTGTCATTAAAATGTTTCTTCAGAGTGTCTTGCAGTGTCAGAAATCAAAGGTCATGAAGGTAGAAGGCAGGGTTTATTTATTTCTACCCTGCTGCTCTAATTAAAGGGTCAGAAGCAACTGGAGAGTCCCAGTTCCTTTTGGTTCTCAGTAAGCCTCTGCAATTTATTCTGGAATGGGTGGAGAGAAGGGAGGATAAAACAGACATGTCCTCCTGGCTGCTGATCTTTTAAAGTCTTTGATCACTGTCTGCTTGATTTTTGTCTCTTTTGCAAGAGGAAGGAGCGGTAAATTAAATAAGTTATTTTAAATAATCATCCATCTGATGTAGAGAGGAGCTCTGGAAGAGGAAGGAAGGAGTGCTGCTGCTGCCATGAGGTGCAGAAAGAGCCATGTAGCAGTTTTAGTTTCTAATTGTCTGTCTGCTCTTGCTTTAATGTTTGCCTTTAACATTATTCAAATGTATGTGTGCTTTTAAATGTCTTTGTTCTTGTTTTTCTGATTAAAAAATGTACTGGAGAAATAAACTCAGCAGAGCCACAGGGGGACAGTGACTGCAGCCCCATGGAAGCAGAGGGAGTGCAGTCAGTCCATGGTCAGGTAGCTGATGCAGGCATTGTTTTATCCACTATTTTAATTTGGGCAGAAATTATAAAAATAAACAGCAGTGCTGAAAAACAGAAGCTCCAGCATGGGGCTCTTGTGCTGTTGTAAGTGGCATATTACAGAAGGGGAAATGGAACTTCTCTCCTAAGCAGTGTTTCTAAACCTTGTTAAATAATGATGTTCCATCCTTTTAATTACAACAAGCTGGCATTCATTGTTGTGTGTAATCAAGAAATGGAAGATTTTATAACACCTTTTATCCCCTGACATGTGGTGAGGGAAAATACCAGTCTGTTTCTATCCATGTGCTTCATCTGTCATAGGGCAAGGTTTGTCCAGGTTTCCCATGCACATAGGTTTTCATTGCTTGTGCAGTTCCTGTGAGCATCCACATTGCCCCTCTGTTTTTGTTTCTGAAGTGAACCTAATTGTGCATTATTAGGTGATGTGTACTAATCTACTGGCCTGTGCATAATAAAACAACTGTGCATGCATTGTAATGGCATATTTAGCTGAGTGGTGTTGCTTGTTTTGTTGTGCTTCTGCTGTTGCCAGTGGTTTCAGGATGCTATTACAATGTACGTGAATCATGTTCACAGGCCCCCATCCCTACTGCCAGACTTTGTGTGGGGCTGGGGTGACAAGTTGTGGTGCTTTATGCATGATTAGTTACTCTAAATACTTTTCATTCCTGTTTAATGTCTATTCTAGAATGGTCTTTTTCTCATTTTTTTTTGCACCCCCATATCTGTACACGTTAATCCCCCTCTCTTCATTTATGGTCTGCGCAAATGACCCCTAAAATGCTCAAGATTCTGTGCTGTTTCTACTCAAGGATTTCCAAGCTGAAAAATCAAATTGTGCTTCTTGATTTTGGGCCAGTGGAGACTTTAAATATCAAAGAAGTGGTATGTTTATATTTTAGGGGTAAAGTTGGTCTAGTAATGATTGTACACATTCAGTACTGGTTGGAAATGAACTGCCAACAGGTCTGCTTTTTGACTAAAACAAGAATGAAAAGTAAAGATAAAGGAGACCAGTTAAAAGCACAACAGGTAAAATGTAATCTCAGTGACTTGTAGGGTAGGTTTTAACCTGTATTCTTAGATGCAAGAGACTTGTGTTCCTTACAGTTTAAGGATAAAGCTGGTGTTGCTGGTATTCAAAACATAATTAATTAATTTTTATGAATATGTAAAAAAAGGTAAATACTCTAGACATCCAGTCATCCCATTTTTATATTTATCAGATTGACTGGAGAGCTATTTGATTTTTTTTTTTGGGCTGGGATGGGCAAATGCAGATGTCTGCCTGAAATTTCACTCGTTGCTGCTGCCCAAGAGCTTCTGAAGTTTTTTGTAGTCAGAAGCTGTTAAAAACACATGAATCTGCATGAAGGTGCATTTTACTGAGGAAACTAGAATTAAATTACCAATAACCCACCCTAAGGGTTCAGTTCCCAAAATTCCTCTCACAACAAAACCTATGGATCCTCTAGGGATTCATGCCCTAAATTTATAGTATTTTCAGATTTCACCTTTTCAGAGGCGCGTCCATAGAATTTTGGGGTGAGATGGTCTTTAAATGTGGGTCTCTAGACATTATTTGACCATGTCTTCAGGTAAGGTGGCCTCTAATAGGCTTAACATGCTGTTTTCCCCTTTCCATGCCAGCTGTGTTCAGGAACAAGCTACAAGGGGAAGAGTCAGTCATTGCTGGGGCTGAAATCTTGTAAAAGGTGAATCAAAGTACCATTCTGAGATAATGGGAATGAACCAAAACCACCCTGTATATTTTAGCTACCAAAGGCTTGGTTGCTTGTAGAGGCATCAAGTGAAGAAATCCAGGAGCTGTGACTGCTGCTTACACAGGGTTGTAAGTGAATGCACCATGTGAAAACTCTTCATTAATTTTACATTTAAGTGATGCCTCTTGCTGGGCTTTGAACACCTTCTACTGAGATCTGCAGATGCCCACACTGGGGAAAATCGTCCCTGTTTTGTCAAGGCTTTTTAAATTAGAGCTTCTGATTTCAGCACACATGCTTCTATTTGGCCTTGAAGCTATATAATGCTATTTTTCTTTCTTTGGGCAAGAATTCTTTTCTGTTTATTCTCACACAAAAGAAAGAGAATGTAGTAATAAAATATAGTCAGTTCCTCAGCTGGCGTAAAGAGGCATAGTTCCAGTGGTTGCCCTGATTCAAATCCAAATTTGATCAAATCATTTCAAATAGGCTCACAGAATGAATTAAGTTGATAGGAAAAAAAATCCTTAGGTGCCTAAAACCCAAGTCTAATTTTCCAGTAGAAGGGCATCAGCTGCTGCCTTGTGCATTCACAACCTCATGTTGGCTGCTTATGGCTCAGTAACTGATATTGGCTGTGAAGGAGACACTTGGCTGCTCCTTTGGCCAGTGGAGAAGAAATGTTGGCTGCTGGCTCTTGTGAGAGAGCAGAGCTATGACATGAGGAAATAATAAAACATGATGAGTAGGTTAGGGTCACAAAATATTGTAAATAGGAGCATATTGGCCTCTCTGCTCTTTTTAAAGTACTTTGCATGTTGGCTAGCCAGCTTCCTGGATGTCTGCCTTGCCTTAACTGTTTGGTTGTCCAAAGGTGATATATAAGGGGGGGGAGGAATAAACTGTTATTGACTTTTTGTGTAAATTAAGGCTTGAAACAACTGTTTTCTTGAAATTGTTTCCTTTCAGACCTTTATCTTACTTTGGCAATGATGCCACCTCTGTCCAGCTCTCATGCCCAGAAGTCTTGGTAGTGTATAGGGCAGTACAGATGAATTGCAGTGACCAGTACTTATAGCAACATGCTTAGACTGGGACTTTCAACCTTTCTATTTTTTGTGCAATTTCTAGTTTGTCTGATACAAACAAATATGAAAGCATAGTGTAAAAAAAAAAAAAAAGCAAATATGAAAGAATAGTGTAGCTTGTCAGAAGCTGCTGTGCCAGGAAATGTGAGCAACTACCAGCAGTGATGCAGAGCTGTGACTCGGTGTTTACATGGGAGCTTTTTGCTTCACAGGAGTAAGCTGGCCTGGCTTTCATAAAGCCCTGAGCACTCAGAAGATATGGAGTCAGCAGGAGTTCTGTTACCAATGGCTTTGAATATGAGATCATGCGTGTGCACTGAGCAATGCTGGGTGTTCCAGGGTGAGGGACAAGAAAGAGTAAGTGTAAAACTGTAAATCAGACCCATTGTGCTGTATCTATAATGTCTATGAGGATTTCACAGAAAGGTTGAACCAGAGGATGTAGGGCTTTACTGCTGAGTCTTATATGAATGACCTTGTACTGTGTGGAGGATTTAAATTCAAGCAAAAGCTTCGAAGTGTTATGTATCACTATCCTTTCTGCCCCAAAGCTCAATATTGTGGATTCCACGTTTATTTTTGTGGACTTTTCCTGAGTTTTTACACCCTAATATTTTGTAGTTTTTAGGGGGCAAAAGGAATTTAGTTTTTTCTTCCCCTTTTGCTGCTGCATGCAAATACCAGGGCAATTATGGGAGGGCAACACAAATAAATATTTGGTCCATTTAGCTAGAGAAGATTAAGCTGCTTTTGAGCTTGGTGCTCAGCACCAGTCAGTACCTATCCAGGTGAGGTGGAGAGATGGCTAGAATTCCTGTGGACACAGACTGAGGGAAAATTCTATGTGAAAACTCAGTAGCCTGTTATTGGGGCACAATAGCTTTACAAGCCATGAGAAGTTCTTTTGCTGACTCCCACCTAGGAATGTCCACCTGTGTGCAATTCCACCAGGTCTGCGGCCTAACAGATGGTCCTAACTAATGAAAAGAGTCATTTTAATTAGTCCATCTAAAGACATTTATTCACACTGGTGGGCTCTCCCAATAAAGTTTCAGTGACTAGGATCTGTGTTGCTGGCTTCCAGCAGTCACCATCTGTTTGGTGGCAGAAACTGGCTGTGGTATCACTGCACGTATTTCCCACTCCAGTGGGCTGGAAACAGGTTTAAAGCGTGGGGAAGGAGGGGGAAAGGTCTCCTGGTTGCTGCCTACAGCAGTCTGAAAGATGTGGTATCCCTGCTTCCAGACCTAGGATTACAACAGCTTATCCTGCTATCTCTAGCAGCAGTTTCGGAAAGCAGCTTTGGAAATCATGCTCATTTCCTCTGGCAGCAGTTTTTTAATATTTGAGAATACCTTAAGTGTATTTGCTAAGGCTCTTTCTTAGGCTGTTGGCCTATTTCTTAATTGAATATAGAAAATCCCTCTCTTTTTAATGACTGTTAGAAAATAATCTAAAATAATTAGAATTAGAAATGTCATGCAAGTAATGCTTATTCTGGGAGTACAGGAGTTTGCATGGTAAAGAAACCTCACTGGCTGCATATTAAAGGGAACCATTTAATGGCAACATTCAATTAAAAATTGGAGGGGTGGTAGGGAGTTGGAGCAGTACAATAGAAGATTTGCAAGGCTTTATTGCCCATGACTAGTTTATTTGTGTCCTCTGCATACTGACAAACTAGTTTAGTTAAAGGGATAATTATGCCGGAGGGAAATTACAAAATTTCCTGGAGAAAAAACAGAGGCTACGGATGAGACAGGAATTTTGGGAGTTCAGCATCCTTCAGAATAACTCTGACAGTAAGTGTTGTTTACATATTTGATCTACTTCCAGCCCTTCCCTGGATCACTCCTAGATCCTCCACACTCTCAAACCCTACACAAACTCTGTTTTATACAAGCTTTAATTTTCAGGTCTGTTTTAATGAAAGCTTTTTACAGGAAAAGGGTAGTGTTATATTATATTTAATAAAGACTTCTGGATAAGGTTTGATCAGGTCAAGTCAAAAGTTTGAACTGTTGAGAGACCTTCCAAATCACTGTGCCTGATGCCTTCCTCCTCCAAGTAAATAAAGGTATATTCCATTTATTTTTTGATTTATGTGATTTGATTTTCTTGTCCTTCAGCTTTTGCTGAAATTAATTTTCTGTGTAAAAGCCAAGGCACTGAGGTAATAACATTTCCCTAGGAGGTATTACTCAAATAACCACCCAATGCATGAAAGGTACTAAAATAATAAGGCTTGCCATTATTTTTATAATAGTCAAGGGCAAAGATCTGGTAGAAGCAGTGGTGCCCATTTTGGATTAGTACATTTATTTTGATATCCCCCTTCTTCCCCTGTGTTAATGTGATCAGATTTTCATTTTTAAATCACCTGCTGTTCTCAAATGGCCTGAAGGGCAGCCTTGAGGTCATATTCACCCCAGCTCTCAGTATTACTTGTGGAACTCCTCCTCCTTCAACCTACATTTACCTGTTGTTGTGTGGATAGTTGCCGTTTTGTTGACACTGAGAGACTGACTTTTGGCAGATAAATGTGTCTGACCTTTCCCTGGAAGGACACAGAGTTTTTTTCCTCAGAGACAAATTGGTTTAAAAGGCAGCCTCGTGCCAGGATGTGTGCAAACCACTTTACAAATGATGTCTCCCAGTCCCCAAACCCCACAGTTTGGCTACCCAAGTTGTAATTTTTTTTCTTGCTGTATGTCTAGTCAATATGGGACAATATTCTCCTGTTTGTCAAGCACAGAACCAGGGTGTCCTCGCCCTAACGTGCCTCTATTAAGTACAAGATGTCAAGAGATTGGCAAACAACATGATGATGTAGCTCTGGGCAGACCCAGCTGTAGCTGCAGGCTGTTGTCAAACACCACACAGTCATGGTCACAAAAATGAAAGGATGTGCATGTTAGCCATGAGGAGCCTTAGAAGGGAAAACATAAGGATGTATTTCTGGGAGCTTAGTAATGAGTGTTAGATTGGCTCATGGGCTGATTGCAGGTAGAAGCCAGGTGAGAAATGATATGTAAGAACTTCAGAATAATAACATTTATATAAATTACTGTGAAAATATCTCGTAGGAGCTCTTAAATGAGAAAAGAAACCTCTGGTTCAGGAAACAGTGCAGTAAAACTAGAGAAATATGACTATAGATTTAGTCAGTTCTGATATATTTCCTGTGACATCCACTGCTAGCCATCACCTGGCATAGATTTACTTGTTTGTTTCAGAGGAATCTTGATTTTATATTTATATGGAGGTAAAATCTGCTTAAGATGCAGACCAAGGGCTGGTGTCAGACGTGCTCCATTGTTCATGCCCAGAAGACTGGCACAGGTGACACCTTTAATGGCTAAAAGCAGGACTCCTCAGCAGGTATCTGTCTTGGGGCACCTGCTCTGCCACTCGTGCAGAGTCCACCAAAGCCAGTTCCATGGTTCCCACACAGTAAACAAATCCCAACAGCTAATATGGGGTATGGCTGGAAAGGAGGATGCAAGCATAATTTGGACACAGTCAAAGATGCTTTGTGAAGATCAGATAAATGGTGAAAATGTTAGGCTTGATGATTATCTTCAGGCAAGCTTTAGCTAAGAATTACTGGAGGTCCTTTTGGTTGGAGAGGAACTGTAGGGGACAATTCAGGTTAAAGCAGATAAATGGTTTTTAGACCAGTTTTCTGTTGAAACCCTAGCTGTTTGAGGCCATATTCAGCTGAATGAAGCATTTATGAAAGGGTTTTCCCCAGCTCAATATTAATTTTTGGGAGAAAGGAAGTAAAGTGGTGCTGGGTTCCTATTTTAGCCCTGAGCACAATATGAAAATCATTAATCTGGGTGATCCTTTGAAAAATTATCATGCTAATTAGGTAGACTAAGATTTTCTCATATGGGTACCTTTGCAAGACTTACTGTCTACTCTGAGATGGATTTCTCTGTCTCTGGTTCTAATAAAAATATCAAATGATGTCAGTTTTATCTCATTGTGAAACAGCAAGAAAGAAGGCAATTAAAGCTCAGGATCTTTCATGGCATGGGAAAACTGATTCACATCAAGTTCTACTTCAGGCAGACTAGACAGCACAGTTCGTGTTTTGAGATTAAAAACAATACCATTAAAAGAGTTGGTGGCTGGATAATAAACTGGACTGAATGGTGAATTTTGTAAAGGCCAAGATCTTAAAATACTTGTAATTTGTGAAAGAAGATCCTCATAGGGAGAAACCTTCATAAGAAGAGGAAAAATGAGGTGAAAATAGACATGAAGGAGATGGGAGTTTGCTGAGGACATAATGGGCTGAAAATTAGGAAGCCAAGAAAGATTTGTGTGAGAGAAGTAATGGAAAGTGAATTGCAGGTGGGGACAGATTTCAACAAGATCCTATGAGAAAGGAGGTGTGATGGCAGGAGGAGGAGAGGCACAGCGGAAGAGATCCCTGGTTTGGAGACATGTCAGTCCAAACACTTGCTCCAAAGGTCATCACAGTGTGAATTTTCACATGGGCTTTGTCTCAAGCCTTTAGGCTTCTGAGGTTTCGTCTAAACTGGATTGGTTATTTATTTATTGAAAGGCACTGCAGTAGCACCTGTCATCAGTTACTTTTCATGGTATTGAAGTGGTTAATATTCTTGTTGTTGCTGCTACGTTGTTGTTGCATTTCTTGTGCTGTATTGGGATGTCCAGCTTGTATGAGCATCCTTGAATTTCTTAGATAACCTGTGTTGCCTCAAATGCATGGAGTGAGTTCAAGCGAAGCTGCTGCTTTCTTTGCTGATCACATATAGGATCTAGATTAAGCAAAGGTGAGGCATGGTTTGGACTGGCCTCTCAGGCTTGAAGCTCCCTTTGCAAAATTCCCTGCTCAGAAGAGAGTTTGTTTCTAAGCCTCTTACAAGGCAAATCCCATGTTGTTAAAGAAGAATCTCATTTTAATGCTCGTGGTAACTGACAAGTGTGAGGATTCTGTTTATCCAAAGGGCAGGTGTAGCACCAACCCCGACCTTCACTTGTGCTCCCTCTGATATGCTGGAATACGTTTGTAGGCTTTTCTCCTACTGTAAATTCCTTTCATTGCCTTTAGCCACAGAGCTTGTTTCTACAGAAAGCATGCCTGGAAAACCTGACTGAGTTAATGCTCTTGTTGCATATGTTTGGATTTTCTCTGTCTCTATCACTCTTTGAGCTCAGAAGATTATAGCGATTTGGGGAGGTTTTAGTAGAAAAAGCCTACAATTGAGGATGATCTGAAGTGATGAGGAGCAGAAAATCTTCTCGATAGATCTTTATGAGAGATGTAGCAATGCACATTTGTTCAAGTTCTTGGAATATCAGGCAAGAATTCAACTCTGTTCATTTAACTGCTTCAAATAGTTCTGATACTTTTAGCTCAAATTGTAGGCATTTATGTTAGTGATATCTGAGCAATTTTTCAAAGCAATAAAGGTTTCTGAATTTTCTTCTGCATTTCACTGAATTCTTGTCATGCTCATGTACTCAAGAGTCTGCATTTCAAAAAGCTGATTCTTGGTCAGATAGAGACAGGTTTTGGTCAGAGGACACATTCTGACATTTTAAAGTTTATTTTACTTTACAGCAGAGCAAAATGTATCTTTTTCTTGTGTGAATTGAAGCTGGATTGAAGCATCAGTTTCCAGAAAAAGCCCTGCTTTCACTTTGAGACTCTGAAAATGAGAGAAAATTTCATCATGGACCTTGCCAATTCTATTATCAAAAATGTCATTAAAATCAGTAACATTCTATGCAACATCTTTTGACAGAAATTGCATGGTCAGAGCTTCCTTGAGTAGAAGCAGACATTACCATTCCAGCCTGTGTACTTCATTTTTCAGAGTTTTTGTGGTTTGAAGTTTTCCAAATGATTAAATTCCTCTGTGAAGGAGCATAAATCAGCAATATGCAGAACAAAAAGAGGAGGGAAAGAGAATGTGAAAATGGGTTGCTGAGAGAAATGGAAACCCCCGCCATCATAATTACAATCCAAATTGGACACCAATGCAAGGATGTATTTTTCTCTTTTTTTAGCTCTCTTCATCTGGGTTACCCTTTCCTTTTTCTTTCACACACATTGTCTGATCTTTAGTTATAAAGCATGAACAAGAGAAGTTAATTTTAGCCTTTGTGGGTTATGGTTGTGCTTTTCATTTTCCTGCAGGTGTTCTGCACAGCAAGACAGGCTTGTTGGGTCTGTTGCACCTTGCCCACAGAACATTACTAACATGCAGCTGTGCAGAAACATCTGGACAGCTTGACTTGAAAGCACTTGGAATGTGTGCATGTGAATTTTTCCTCTAGTCATGTAGGCATGTTATGTAGTATGTTCCATGGGCCATTGCTTCTCTGGCCTGAGCAGCAGAGGACTTTGATGTCTTCTTGTTTCTGCTTTGTTATTTTTGTCTCTTGCAATTTTTTTCTAAAAATACTTCTTGCCTCTTCCAGTAAGGCTGGAGCACACATGAGCTTTATATCTGGGATGGAGAAATGAGAAGCTGCTTGTTCTCAGCTCAGACTTTGGGTTAGTGTGGGCTCATACCATTGACACTGAAATGGTACAATGGATGTTAAATACATCCAGCTACTCACAGACATGTCCTGCACTTCCTTGCTTTTTACACTGCTGACTTTTTAAATTACTCCTTTCTAGCCCTCAAGTCTTCCCCAACTTTCCCTCATTCTGACCTTTTCCCAGTCTTAGTATTATTTCAATCTTTCTAGGCTTTTGAAGCTTGTAGTTTTTTCAGTTCAGTGCCATGGCTCCTATGTTACCCTTAATGGAAAGTGCAGTGGATTTTTATGTTTTAACCCTGTTGGAGTTGATTTGGATGCTACAGCCAGAATTTTTGGGGCTGATGAAAACCCCATGGTTTTGCTTTATCAAATAATATTTTTGATTAGTTACTGGGAGCATTTGGTGAAAATGGTCCTTCATGAGTTTCTGTGCACTGATCATCACCTTTGCTTTGAGGGGCTTCCTGGCTTAGGACAGACAGAGCAGTTTCTTCTTTCAGAAAATATGCCACCAACATGTTTCTCTTTCTACTTCAGTGCAAGGCAATTTAACTCTTTCTGATAAGCTTGGCATCTAGAAGGAAAGTTTCCAGAATCAGGAGAGAACTCCATTTTGTGCTGGAGTAGAGATTTTGGTGGCTTTTTTTTTTTTTTTTTAATTTTTTGGTTTTTTTTACCACTTGCCCACTGAATTGTAGTCTAATACTATACTTTAGTGAACTACTAATTTCCTTCTTTTTTCAGGTGGTTGTGGCCGATGGGAATTCTGAGGTTACATTCCTCAGCATATTTCAGTGGGGTAAAACATATTTTGCTTTCTCTGTCTTCTGTTTTCTCATTTTTTTTCACATCCTTAATAAGCTCCCAGTTATGCAGCTCCAAGGTGTGCTGGCTTGTGTGCTGGTGGGGAAATCTGGTGGCCAAAAATTGGAAACCCTTGCAGGTTTCCAATTTCAGCACCTTTGAATACTCCTGGCTTTTGTTGCTATTGTATGGGCAAAAACCTAGAAGTGACTAGAACCTGCCAGATTCCCGTTTAATTGCATCTTGAGCCCTAAAATGACCAACAACCTAAAATCCTTTAGGAGGAGCTGTCTTTAGCAAGGTTTACTGGCACACTTATGCAGCAGAGAAAATGAAAATATGCTCACTCTGCAGTTGTATTTGGCCAAAGTGCGAACAAGTATTGTTGTCTTAGTAACATGTTGTGCGAGCAAGCCTTTTATCTCAGTATATTTAGGCTATACAGAGACTGGGGATTGAGAAAGCAGATGATGTTTGGATCTACCCAGCTGTGTTCAAGGGTCAGAGCTTTCCCATTGAGGAGACCAATTAAGCCCTGCCAAGGAATGGGGGATAGGATGCAGCCAGCCATGACTGCCTTTGAGGTGGGCTGTATGTAGAGCTCCACCTTGGTCTTCTGTGGCTTTGCCTATTAACCATCACTTCTCTCCTCTTTTCCATAAATCTGTTTTCAGCAGTATTTCCTCTTTCCACTGGGTTTCAAGATCAGGGGAGTGTATTGAGTGCTATAAGAGATATATTATTTAAAATTACTCCCTCTCTATGGATATATTTTCTCTGTCTCTTGACAAGTCCCCAGCTGCTGCTGTCCACTGGACAAGAGCTCTGAGGAAGTTACATGAATGAGACAAGCTCCTACTTTGCTCTTCATGTTGCTTCCCTTTCATTTTTTTTGGGTGCACCAACCAATGTTAAGGCTTTAAAGTAAATGTCATCCTTTCACTGCGTAGAAAGATACAAATTGGTCTGAAATTTTGAATAGTTCAAATGTCAGAAACACAGCCTCAAAAGCCAGTTTAATCTTACCTTAAATGATGAGCCTATGTAATTGTAAGCAAAATATTGAATTCCTAAAACTCAGACCTGTCCTTGGCAGTTTGATGTTTGCTGCCTGCTATTATCACCATTAATTTACCGGTTTGGTACTTGCTGTCATGAAATGATTGTTCTAATGAGTTAGAAGCACCATGGAAAGGAAAAACCATGTTAATTTCCTTATGTCTTGCAGCTTAGTTTTATCTGAGAGAGCTGTACTGGATTAGTGGTTGCTTAGTTTTTATCTAAGGAGTGAAAGCATAGGCAAGATAGACACTTATTTCCTTTGCTAAAAGGATTAGAAAATTTAAGCAAACTGAGTGCGTGTTTTGCTATTTCTGTCAAGAAAATACTTGCAATTGCAATCCTTTTTTCATACTGGCAAAATAAACTGTTGTCAATCTGACCTTTATGAAATACATTTTAAACTGCAAGAGAAATAAATAAGCAGTTCCTCCTGATGTATTTTGAAGGCAAGGCTGATTTTCAGAATGGTGGCAATCACAGTTTGTTGTGGTGTGGTATTTAATCACTCTTAAATGTTCAGTATGAACACTCATGTCTTGGTTTCCAAACTAATTTTTTTCTGTGTGTGCACCTTGATGAATGCTAAATTACCTAAGCAGGTATTAGGGTAAGGACCTTTCCTTTTTTCATTGTTTGTAATAGAGTTGGTAAAGATGCTCTTTAGATTGGGTTAGATGCTAAATTGGAATCTGGCCTTTGGGATTTGGCTAAACTCTGTCTTTTATGTAGTGCTCTCACCTGCAAATGAAGTGTCTTGTTAGCTTTTCTGTAATTAGAGAAAACTTTTTTGGGAATTCAGCAGTTCCTGAAGCTGCTCTAGATAATATCAAAATAAAAGGTATAATTTTTTAAATTGGTTTTCCAGTTTGGATCTACAACCAAACCCCAAATACCTGTGTTTTGGATTCAGAGGTTTGAATCAACTCTCAGTCCTCTTGTCCAATATCTTGGAGGAGAGTGTTTGAAGTTATAGTTCATGACTAATATATTGCTTATTGTTCTTGGGCTACCAGTTACTGTGAAAGTTTATGTGCATGGACAGGCCCTGGAGAGGCAGTTCTGGGTAAGCAAGGTTATTGTTTTGCAAATGTTTGGTGTAAGATGAGCTTTATCTATTTAAAGCAATTTGATGGTTGGCAGTACTACATAAATTATTTCCACGAGCTCCTGTTGCAGGACAAAGCACTGTTATCCACTCGGAATTCCTGTGCCGTTTTAGGCGGAGACACTTTTTAAAGTCCAAGAACAGTGTCTTTCTGTCTTATTAATGGAGTGGAGTTTAAATCCTGCTTGACCTGTGAAAATCTGAGGACAGTCTTACATGTGTTAGTAACATCCAGATTGGATTAGAGTAATTCTTTGTTTGTAGTTCTGCCAGCATCATTATTCAGAAATTACCGCTTCGAAACACAGTGACGAGAATGATCTCTGGCTCTGCAGAAACAAGCAAACGAAACAATCCAGACTTCTCTCTTCAGAGGCTCCCAGCTCTGACAAAATTGGCTGGAACATCTGTTTTCTGTCTTAAACTCTTTAATGATTAGGTTCCTAATTGTTTGACTGGGTGTCTGTAAGCACAGACCCAGGCATTCTTGTGTTAATGCTGGACTTCTGGCACTAAAAAGCAACACTGAATAGATAAAATACAATCAATTCATATGAAGAACTTTTAAAATAATGCCTTTGCTGTGGATTTTCTGGGAGAGTTTTTGTTAACTTGGTTTCTTGTTAATGTTAGTTGCAGCCAGTATGGTTACTCAGGTAATGGTATGTTGCAGATTTTGGGATAAGTGTTTTAAAGAGTTGCAGCCCTACTTTGGGATACCTCGTTAGAGGTATTTGATGTATAGAGTCAGTTGTCAGAGATGGAATAGCTTGCTGTTCCTTAGAACACATGAAAACTGAAGAGTGTCTGTTCATTGCTTTGTAGTTTGGGGAAGAACAAAAGCAAATGCTTAACTTTAACCACATGTTCTGCTAGAACATGAGAAAGTGTTCAAATGTTTTCCTGTACACTTCTGCAGTTGGGTTGTATTGAACCTTTTCTTTGCCAACCTAAATGGGATTTCTGCATATTGCTTTGTGCAGTCCCCTTCTAATGAGAGCTTGGTCTGAAGGAATGTTTCCTGCTCTTTCTCTCAGCTATTGCATCTTTGCAGGTGAAGACTAATCTATAAATTTCCTTTTCTGAACTGAAATGTGGAAAAATCACCCACCAAGGAGAACATATGTGTTTCCAGTTTGTGTTGGTTCCACCCACAGAAAACTGACTTTTTCTTCATGATTGTCTTTTCTTTGAACAACTGATACCAGAGGCTGGATCGAGAGTAAGCTCAGGGAAAACCTCATTTAGTTTTGATAGTATCATTTCTGGTTTAGTCATCAATATAATTCTGCATAGGTGTCATACAATAAAATGGGTCAGCCAAAGGTTTTTAACCTTCCTGGATTTAAAGTTGTGGATATTTGTTCTGTTTACTCTCAGTAAAAAGGCAACAGAGGTGTGTGACATGGAAAGCTTCCAATGAGTTATTTATTCCCTCTCATTTGGGATGTATCAGGCCACCAGTATGGTGGCAGTTACTGGTGTAAGTATATTCCTACTTCTTTTCCAAAATATTCCCACAGCAGTGAAACAGGAAGATTTTAAGGCTGCCTGTGTGCTGATACTTTTAGTGTTGCTTCTGTAATATCAATTTTTTTGAAGACTCTACTAAATACTCTTCTTTGTACATCAATCTTTTACTGCCCTGTTTCATCTCATTCATAGATTAGTACTTAATTTTTTTCTGTCGCTTTTCTGTGTGGGTCAGATATGTATTTTTGTCAAATGTCTTTTTAAAATTAATTCTGATATTCTAATAATGCATGAGTGCTTTGCACAGAAAGAAAAAATTATTGGAAATTTGAGTAGAGAGAACAAAAGAACATTTCACTTAAAAATATGCCTTACTTGTGTAATTTCTTCAGTATCATCATGCTTTTAATTCAGCATGCTACACTGCTAAGTAGAAAAACTAAGTGTTTCTGTAAGATGTTTATCCTTAATTTGTAATTACAGAAGAAACTTTTTTAAGTGTCTGAAACGTTTTGCCTTTAGGTGTGTTTGGAAATTTTAGGTAAAGCGTTCTATGTTTAAAAAGTGTGAATCCATCAAAATAATCCATTAATAAGTTCACAGAATAGACCAGCTTCAGGGAAACTCTCCTTCATTTAGTTTTTGTGAGAACTGGAGAGTGTGAGCCACCCCAAAAATGTCCTGGCATCCAGGGAATACAGCAATTTCAGGGAAGGGACTAGAACCATATCATCATCATAAATTGTGACTAATTCAGAGCAGTCCCTACCTGTCTGTTTGCTGTGTACAGCAGATCTGAGAAAATCTGGATGTGTTTAAGGTTGAAACCACAGATATTTCTAGTAATATGATAGTTGGCTGTTCATGTGGTTTGGGGAAGATGGGGACAGAGAAAAAAGCAGGTTTCTTAGCATGTGCCAGGCCACATTAACTGCTTTTAACACATCACAGGACTCAGAAAAGCATGAATGAATTTAAAACAAATGCTGCTGGACCAAGTTCTGCTTTCCACAAGAGGTTGCTCCAAAGCATTATTTCCAGAAAGGAACTTTGCACTTGATGTCTGATCTTGTACCCAGTGCAGGTGCCTGCTGGTTGCTGATTTTTACACAGCAGTGAAAAGGGCCATACACATCCCTTTTGCCAATGTGAGAAAGTTGAATGGATGAGATACCAGAAATCAAGGCTAATGACAATCTTATGAGATCTCATCTGAGATGGGACCTTGCTGAAACACAAACCTGAGATTTCTCATGATGGTACAATGTGATTTTGTCAGTGAAATACTGTGAATAAACTACCATAATGGGCAGAAAAGAGAGCTTAGAAAAAACATGAGTGGCTGTGTGTGGATGTGCCTTCCTCACATATTTTAAGCTCTTCATTTTGTCTCTGATTTCCTTTAAACGTGTGATACACACTGACAGCCTTTACTTAAAATTCTATTCCCCCAAATGATGTTAATATGTTGCAAACTATTCAGCTGGGAAATGTGCAGCACAATTTCATTCCTTTTAAGGGTTGAGAGGTCCTTATCTAATGTTTCTAACAGTTCATCTGCGAGGTTCTCACTACCTCAGACTGTGCCTTTTATTTCATAAGAAATTGCAACAGATTTAATGAAGGGAACATTTTGAAACCAATTTCCAGTATTCTTTTCCTAAAGGGATTAAACTACTAATGTAAATGTTCACAATAAAGCAGTACTCACATATATGATGAAATCTGAGATCAAATCATTCTCTGGCATTCACACACTTGGAAAGACTTGATTGAAATTAGTGCACCCTTCACGTGCCCCTGCCTTTTCCCTCGATTTGTCACACTATTGAGTGCATCAAAGAGAAATTCCATTGGATTTTAACTGATTTAACCCCTGCAGTAGACAGGTTAGAATTAACCTCAGTTTGGGGGATGTGGTGGAGGTCATACTGTAGACCTACACCAAGGTACAGAAATGAATGACAATATGTGTATTTGTGGTGTAGTGTACTAGAAACACATGCTAAAAGCAGCATTTCTGCAAGAGAGGAGATGGAATTTTTCTCCTAAGTTAAGGGACTCAGAGACCAGAGATTTTCTTCCTGTTAGAAACTTGAATTTATCCAAGTAAGGAAAGGAAATACCAGACTCCCAATTAGAGTCAGACTTATAAGTCTTTTTGGTGGGGAAAAGGCATTTTATTTTCAGAATTAAAATGTTCTGAAATATTTAATACAGCACTGAATTTTGTTTGTTGCTTTTGGTGCTTAAAAGGAACTTTTCTCCCACATGGTTTTGAATGAATTATCATTTTCAAGGGTGTGATATCAAGCCAAACAGCCAGGAAAGCTCTAGGGCTTTGAGCTTTAGAAAACAAAACTGACTCTAGCAAGGATTAATACTGAAAGATGGCAAAGTATTTCCCAAGAGATGTGTGATATGTCCCAGAAACCAGAGGCAGTACGGAAAGGAGTTGATGAAAAGGCTGGTTGTTGTTACAGACCCTGAGGGTGGTTAAAAAAAAATTTTGGTGTAATGTTTGTACCTATAAGAAAAGTACCTTAAAGAAGCGTTGGAGATTGATCATGAGGGATTTGAATTGCTCCAATATTGATTGCAATAATAACCATGCAAAATCCAAGGAAAGCAGGCTTTTAGAGCTGCTCTGGTGTAGTGCTGCTTTCATAATGCAATTTGTTGAATGGTCAATATAGCCAGAGGATATTTTGGACTTAATCCCTGGAAATGAATCAAGTGCTTTATGATTTAATAAGGCTGGAAAATGGGTACTACTTGTGTCTGAGTAAAATCTTCTAGAGCTCTCATCCAATTTGAAATACTTGTTAAGAGAGGGCAGTAGATGAAGCAACACAAAAGTGACTTTGAGAGACTGTAAAATGCCCTGAGATATTTTGATTAGAATTCATCAGTTTGCAGCACAGGAGAGTGGGGTGGTGGTCAGAGGGATTGCAGCTGATGTTGATCCCAGCTGTAGGGAATAAGTGTGTGGGCAAAGGGGCAGCAGAAACCTTTGTGGGAAAACAGCTCAAGGCAGGATGCAAGCAACAACTGTGCAGCTTCCAACGCACAGCTGGCTGTATAAACAGATCTGTTTGAAAGACAATTGAGAGTAAATATGAATAGTGAGCATGGTGAGCCTTGCAGTACATTCTAACCTGAGGTCAAGGGTTTTCCAAATATCCTGACAGTGGTGTGTAGGTATGCAGGGGGCTGGCTCCCTGGTGAGCTGGGACAGAGCTTGAGATGGAGAATGAGGAAACAGCTGATACTTGTTTCAGTTGAAAAAGCAAAATAAAGCTTGCTTATTTTTTGTTGGATTTTTTTGGTCTTGAGAGAGACAGAAGAGGTGAAATGTGGGTCTGTCAAACAAAGGGGTGAATTTGCTAAAATTTGAGGCAGCAAACCAAACCAAGAAAACAGAACGAGTAACAGGGATGTGCTCATCAAAAATTAGACACAATTCAGAAGGAGAGAGAGCTCCCTCAGTATTAAACGAAGAAAAGGTATCAGACAAAGATTCATATGTTTCTGTTTTCTAAAATTAGAGAAGGAAGAAAATGCATTGAATTTAAATGTCACACAAAAATGGTTTTTGTATCCCAAATGAGGAGGAGGGCATATAACAGCACTTTTTCTGGAAAAAATTTCATACCTTTCCCTTGAAAATTTCCTGAGCCTTTGTCTGCATTGCCAAAATGGACAATCTGTGCATGTCTCTGGCTTTTTAGAGATAAAGCTTTGTCCATTCTTACTGCTTTTCTCTCATGTGATTAAGGAAATAATGTACTGTGTGATGCTGTTTATTCTTGTATGTGTAGATCTGTGGGACAAGCAGCCTGACTTTGGTCTTAGAGTATTTGAAATCCTTTGTGTGAATGTACAGAAATAGCACCCATCAGAGACTGTTTAACATTTGTTATGCAATAAGTGAGAGAAATACCATGTGCTGTGGTGAGAGGGAAGAAAGGGACCCTGTAAGCCTAGGTCATGGATTGTCTGAAATTGAGTTCAGGTGTATCCACCTTGTGTTTAGACTTTAATAAACCAGAAGTTTAGTGGATTTTTATGGTTTACTCTATGAAAACTAATCTGATTGTTACATCTTTGAAGAAATTATGTTTTCTTTTTAGTGCCTGTCACGCTTGCCTTGGTCTTTTTGCATGATTAAAATTGGCAGGATTTCTAGTTAAGTGAAATCCTGCTCATATGAGCTGTCAATAGAAGGAAGCAAAACAAGCCCAGAACAGTTGTGTGACATGTTCAGTACCAAATCACATTTCAGTAGTGATGAGAGATAAAAGATTGGCTACAGGAAAATAAGTTTCCCTAATGGCCGTGCTATCTGTGTCTGTTGTTGGCAGATATTGTTTAGAGAAGAAAAAAAAAAAAAAGAAACAAACACTTTGAAACTTCAAACTTAAAATGCTTTTATTTCAGATTTTTATTTCAGATGGGAAAATTATGCTCCTGGTACTCACCCTGCAGATTCTGAAATGCTTGAAAGTTTTTCCATTTTAGTGTCCCTTGGAAACACTTTAATTTGCCTGCCCTGGCCTTTTATGTTTTGTGTACACAATAAAGTAGTGATATCTTTCATTTCTTGAGCATAAAAGCCTGGTTACATAAAATACATTTTCCCATCAGATCTCATGACTGCTACCTGATTTTTATCTCAGGCTAGTGGAAAAATGTGATTTCTTGGGTAATGGAGCAAACTAGGGAGTATGTATTGAAGGGAACAGTCATGCTATACTGACCAGGAATAGTATTAGGTGGGTCAGTTATAGAGATCTCCCTGAGGGCATCAGTCTAGTTTATGACTGTAGTTAAAAATAAAATAACAGGCAAAGTGGATACTCACATCAATTTGTGGAGGCCTAAAATATGGCTAAAAATGTGAACACTTGTGTTCCAAGGATGGTTTTCCTATGTTTTATATATGTTCTGATTGAGTCATGTTAGTAGTGGAAAGATTTTTGATTTGAGAGAGGGTGACAAAGAAGTAACCAGCATGATACTTAGTTTTGGCTATCTTTTGAAGGTAGATTGCACTGTATGTTGGGGTTTTTTTTCCTCTTTGCACAACGTTTGCTGTAATTTTCTGTTTAAATGACACCTACTGCAAGTACCTAATTTTTCCTTGTTTTAATAAAACAAACAACTTGTTTTACACACCTCTTCCTGTGCAGCTGTGCTCACCAGGAATGAAAACTGCATTTCATATTATTCAGGAAGGTCTTTTATTTGAAGCTGCAAAAAAACCTAAGCACCACTGACCAGTTAATCAAAAAGATGCTGTAATGACCTCAGGAAACTGAAGTGTGTAGAGACTTCATCCACGTCTTAATAATGAAAAACCATGGAGTGTTAAAGAAAAGCTCTGGTTCAGCATGCATTAGTATTTTGACAGCACCCTATACTTATGCCAAGCCCTGTCAGCTTCATCTGTACGAGTGCAACAGCCCAGCAATGTCCTTATAGAGCCAGGGTGCATGTAAGCAGAGAATAATGGAAATGTCAGGCTGGAAAGGACTTAGAGAAGTTGCTGAATCCACTCCTCTGCACTGACACAATGTGGGTCTCTTCTGGAGCTGTCAAAAATCTTCAGACATGTGTAAGGACAGTATAGGAGATTATATGACCTCTCTTGGCAGCCTTACTCTAGTGTGTCACGAGCTTTAGTGGTAAAAAGTTTTCCTAGTCCTCCTTCCAAATATTTTTAGATGCAATTAAGGTGATTTTTTGTATCTACCCTATAAACAGGAAGATGCTTGAATAATTGATCCTTCTTTCTTAATTTTTTTAAAATTACTTTTTTTTTTGTAATATTTGGGAAAAAATTTGACTTCAGTTAAAGGGCACAGATGAAATATGTCAGAGATGAGCAGTGAAAACAACTTAGTGACTGGAATTACTCTTCATTCCACAGTTGAAAGTGGATGTTTTGTCATGGTGTTTTTAATGCTAGTGGTCCATTTCCTTAATAGAGCAAAGTAAAGTGGTCAGCTTGCACACAGTTTTCTAATTACATATGGGAATATTATGTTGACAAACAAGAACTTATTGCTCCACCAGCATTTTGAAGTACCATCTACTATTCACAATGAAGCATTTATAAAGCAGACCCTATTTCCAGAGCATTTCATTTTTGCATGACTAATTGCATGTTATAAGTTACAATGGCAATTTGTTTCTCTTGAAAGATGCTGCCCACATCTCTCACACAATATATTGATTTGTCTGGAGACAGTTAATGAAAGGAGACCATTTGAGACAGTTTTATTTCAAAGGTCTTCTGCAGGCATGTCAAGAAGAACATAAATAATTGTAAGACAGTGGGGATAAAAAAGATGATCTGATAAACACACTCCCAACTCTGGCTTCTTAAGAGGCCACTCTTAGCTGGTGATGCCCAAACTTTCCCAACTGCCAGATATTCACTTAAATGGGATTCATAGATATCAAGAACCATGTAGTTTTCTTACCATTGGATGTCTGGAAAACATTAAACTGAACTCATCATAATGGATAGTATATAATAAAAATAGATCTCTGAAGTTTTCAGAGAAAGAATCTACTACTAAAATTATTCAGCTCTTCTGCATTTCAGGATTGTTTTTCTTAACAGTAATGGGCCTCTTGAACCTTCACAAATGACTTGACAATGCAACCTCACGAAAAGCAAGAGCTGCTTTCTAACTGTACACTCATTTCTGAGTGATTCCCCGATCTCCTCTCAATTTTTTTCATCTTCTGTTGGATTCTGACCTTTTTCTGTT
This sequence comes from Eopsaltria australis, assembly GCA_034509425.1. Lineage (NCBI taxonomy): Eukaryota > Metazoa > Chordata > Aves > Passeriformes > Petroicidae > Eopsaltria > Eopsaltria australis. The sequence continues at coordinate 2,971,241 of JAVTVJ010000012.1, read as the reverse complement.
TTAAGAAAGAAACTATTTTTAAATTTGATTTACAGCAATAATGTGTGATTGACTGGACATGCTGCTTTATTACTGCAGAGATGAGTAAGTCTTTCACAAACATATTTGAGGGTATACAAGCCAAGAAGTAATACCTTTATGCAAATAAAATAAACTAAAATGTCTGGTTTAAGTTTCATTCCTGCACAAGTGCCCTATGGCTTAGCGTTAGGTTTACTGTCTGTTTAATCACAATTGAAGAAGTATTTGCAAATCTAAATTCTCAAGAACTTCATCTGACAAGTCCAAGTCTAATGTATTTTTCTTGGGCAGAAATCTGAGTCGTCAACTGAAGGAGCATATACTATGCTATGATGTGATGTAGCAGGAAGTCTGGAATATCCTTTTTGGGGCTGTGTTTTAAGAAAGAGGGGACAAAAGAGGAAGTGAGAAGAGTTCATGGAAATCAACACAAAGATTAAGAAAACATGGCTAATGAAGGAGGGCTGAATAATTTTATTTAATTTCTCTAAGGATGAGACTGAGATGAACTTTAAGATATCACTGTGCACCTTTTAAGCCCTCTAGCTGGGGTAAATTGTGTAACTGGTTGAAGTGAATTCACGTAATAAATAGTAAGAGTTGAATATTGCATATACGATGCCCCCCACCTTTAATAAAAAAATAGTTGACCTCTTTCCTGGTGTGAATTAACGTAATCCATATAAATAATTTATTTTTACTTTGAGCTAAGACTTTGTTTCTGAGTTTGAGCTGAGAAATGCCCTTTATCTCTTCAGTGTTTGGTCCTGAAACTTCATTTTGAGCTCCTACTTGGAGGTCACCAGTGGGGTTAAGGAATCATGCTGGTCATTGTACCTCTGTGAGGAAACACAAGTCCCAAAGGTGATTCCAAAAATATAAGAATGAAATGAGGGCACACAAGACTGAGCGCTGTACTGGGTCAGTGAGAGAAGGAAGCTAAATTTGGGGTTCCTCATTTTGGCCTTTTGGAGATCATAGCAATTTTCAAACTGAAGGTTAATTTGTCACCCAAATGTGTGTATTGTAAATTGAGAGATCAAAAGTGCTGCCACCTTGGGTGTGTGTTCAGTGTGACCATGACACCAAAGCACAGGGGCCTGCTCTTGGCAGCTCTGGTGTGGGCATCAGTCATAAGTGAGCTAATCCCTTTCAAGAATTGACTGTAAATAATTCTTTCTGACTTTACCTTGAGATGGCTCAGTGTTAATTTATTTGTTTAGCTTGCTGCTTAGTTTTTATAAACTATAAAACAATGTGAAAATCACAAGATGAGAGCTGACTGGACTAATGCACTGAAATGTGAACTCTTGCTCTTAGTCATTAACGGAAGTGTTAAATGTGAGAGGAAAATGAGGTGATGTTTAAAAATGAGTGTGCTGGAAGAGAATGGAAAAAGCAGGCATTTAAAGAGCTTTCCCTGAGCATCAGGGAATATGGGATTCTCACAGGAGCTGATAGTAAGAAAGAACCAAAGGTATGCCTGGAGCCATATTACGGATATCCAGCCTTGTAAGGATTTGCATTTATTTTGTGAGCAGACGATGGGGCTTTTCTATTGAGTTCTAACAGAAGTCTCAGAAGATTCAGTGTTAAATATTTTAGGATGATTGTCAGAATTTAGAGCTTTGTTTTCAGAGCTACCATGTGCAGTTCTGTTGAAGATTAATTGCTTTACTACTTGAACTCTGAGTTCTGTGTCTTGCTCTTGAAATCAGGATATTTTACTGTCCTATTTCAATAGTTTTATCTATTGAAAAGACCAATTTAAATCTCATAGTCATGAGTATTTAATTCTTTTCTGAGTAACGAGCTATCCAGAAGCTTAGTTATGAAATAGAAATTAATTATGAGGAAACAAAGCACACTGTTCTGTGGATTGGAGAGGGAGCGAGTATTGTGTGCTGCTCAGTGACCTTCAGTACATCAAATTCAAATGTTTACAACACTGTTTATATTTCTGTAGTTGTGTGTGTTTAGAAGGAAAGAAACATTTAGGAATTGCTGTACTGGATTAGATTAATTGCCTGTTTAGTCCAATATTCTGGGCAGGACCAGATGCATTGAAAATACATGAGAAATCTCACAATACATGCCCAGCTTCTGTCAGTTGATAGGTTAAGCCTTGGAATGTGAAGCTTTCTGTTTATTGTCAATCTTTAAAAAAAATCACGCCTAATGTGAATGTTTTCTCCAGACTCTCGTCTTGAAGATGGAAGCAGACTGCAGTAATAGATTTATTCCCTGTAGACCAGGAGGCTGTTTTTTTTCTGAGACAGAGTGGCTCTCAGCTGCCCCATGGGAAGGCAGAACTCTCTCCCCCTTTCTTGGTGCACCATCACAGCAGAGTGGAGAGCTGCTGCTGATTGCCTCAGCATTACAGTCAGTATTTAGATGAAGCCCCTTAATGGATGTCATAAAAATACCAGCTAAATAGAGAGGGTATTTTATTCATAATATCCTTGTCAGTGAATTGGCTGAAACCTAGAATTCTGAGTTACTTGTTTTATGAGTAGTAATTCTGGAGTTTCTGATAAAAAGCAAAATAAAACTTCTAAAACGTGCTGCATTTAACTATGTATTGAAGAGAGGAAGACAGCTGAGTCTCCACTTGCATGGTGACAAGTATCCAAAATTAGAACAAATATTGAGGACTGAAGAACCTCGAATGAGTTGCTTCAGACTTTTTTTCCATCTACATTATGGAATGGTGAGCTCTGCTTCTCACTTTCTTTGGTTGAACTGGGCATGTTGGCTACCTGTCCCATCCATTCTTGGTGTACAAAGTACACTTCCACACTGCCTTTATAGCAGAATTGGACAGTAATGTGATTTTTTTTTTTTCCCAAGGCCCATATAACTACAGTGAGCATTTAAGGGATGCTTGCAAATTATTCATTGGAGACTAAAAGCAAATTCTATGTCCCAGAGAAAAAGTTTTTCCTATTATACAGAAGCTGTGGAGGGACAAAAGTAACTTTAATTTACCTTTTTTTTTTTTTTTTTACAATATCTCTTAGCACTTCACTTAAATTCACATATAGCATAATACATTGGATTTTTATGGTGGCAATATTTATAGTTCAAACCATTAATATCCCTGGAGCAGATGTAATACTTATTTAAGGCAGGCCAATGCTGTCTTTGGGGCCAGATTGTTCAGAAGTTATTGCAGGGCAGGAGCAGAAGGGCAGGACTTGCTTTCACAGCTTGTAGGGCAATTCAGCATTATGTCCTTAGCCAACTTTTAATCCTTCTGCAATCAGCCCATTCAGGTGAGGACTGCAGGTAGAATTTCCTCACTTTTAATGGGTGATCTTGAAAGGAGCACCCTGTTTTCTGTGATCTAGATTAGAGTAGGATTAGTTAAGGAGAACTTTGCATGAGTAGACAGGGGAAGATCTGGTTCATACAGAGGTGCTAAATAAGTGGCAGTAATTCCAAAATGTAAAAATTATGTAGCATCCAAATTAGAAAACAGTAGTTACAAACCAGTTATAAAAGAGAAATAATCACTGAGTTAAAATACTGTTAATAATTAATTATTACAATACTAACATAGGCAACATAAAAGCACAAAGTATATACAAAAGAAAAAAGAGCAGCTGAGTTAGAGTGCAAACAGATTAAAAGAATCAAATTGCTCCATAGGATTAACTATATGTGCTCAAGAATGAGTATGTCTTAAGATGGGATTTGATTGAATAACAGCACTTCTATTCTGTAGAACATCCAGAACATGCTTAGGGTGTGGTGCTAGAAAGCTGTTTGGATGGGCCCAGACTACAAGGAACTGCAATTCAGTGCTTGAAAAGTTAAGTGTTCTTCCTACAGAGTCAAAGATAGTGACCCCCATATTCAGATTTCCCTGAGACATGCCAGAGGGAATGACTTCTGCTCCCTTTTTCTTTTTGACAGGTGTTCACAACTTTGAAATGCAGCAGAGGAAAAGCCTTTTAGCAGCAGAAGTCGCTTGCCCTTATTGCAGGAACTGTTGTTGAGGTTTGATTAGAAATTGTGTGGGTTTTGTTAGCTGTGCTGGTGTAACTTTGTTCGGCCTGTTAGGTGGCAGCCAGGTCACTTTCCCAAAGAAATCACATCTTATCCAATTGTTGGGATCTGAACAGAGGCTCAAGCAAAGGAAGTTTCTGCTGGAATATTGACGGGCAAAGCCTTCAGCTGAAGTGCCCCTACAGTAGTTTTTTAGGGAAGTAGCTAAAAAAGCAAAGACTAACATGATTGTGATGTGCTGTTTTAGGCCATGGAGATACTTGCTAAATATAATAATCTGATTGTAATCTAATTTGTAAAAACATTAGTAATTATCTGGTGATTGCTGATATGTTCTAAAGATTCTCTGCCTTGTTCTGATGGAGGCCAGAGCCTGTTTTTCACAATGCTTGTAGAACTGACTGTGGCTGTTCCAGGCATGGAAGTATCACCAGGTTATGAGTTTAGGTGGTTGGTACATACTGCTATATGAAAAAAAGTGAGCAACAACTGAAGAGGAAATATCACAGGACTTTCAAAATCTCATTTTGTGTAAAACTCAGTCTGAAAGGGAGTGTTCTTGTGGCTTTGCTTAAGGTCTGTGAGATGATATTTATTTGTCTGGTCATGTAGTATATGCTATACTCTTTGGAAAGTCTGCCAAGAAGGATTTACAGTAATATTTGGCAGCATGACACAAGGATATGGGGCAATACCTCTGAAGCCTCCTCTAGAATGATAGGCTGCTTCTCAGGTGTTTTCTGAGCAGTTTTAATAATTGCTTTTGTCTGTTGTTATTCTGAAGCAGAGTGTGAATTCAGTTATTAATTCCAGTGTTCTCCAATTCCTGATTTAACTTCTCCTCTGTGTCACCCATTGCTAATGAAATCTCCTTGTTACAGGGGTAGCTGAGTCATACCTAAAAATACACAAAGGTGTCACAAGCCTTGAATTAAACCTAATCTTGCAGAACACTGAAGACTGTTCCAAATATTCCAAATACACGAGCCAGAGAGCAGAGGCATTAAGCCAGATTAGGTAGTGATGTCCAGATAAATTCAAGTGATGTCTAGCAGTTAAAGACGAAACTTCTGCAAAGGTAGTCCTGACTATATTTTCTTCTGTACTGAACAATGAACCCAACAAAATTATTCAAAATTCATGGTTGCCAGCTCCTTTATTCTCCTATCTGTAAGGACTTACATGTTAACTGATTAAACTCCTCTTTTTTTCTCCACACACAGAAGCCATAATTATTCAAGTATGATTTGACAGTATGTTTGTGTAAAACTGTTGTATCGTCTTTTGTTTTTTTACCTGGAGTGTACTGCATTATTCCTTCTTTGGGTAGCAGAAAATAGATTCTTTTGATTAGGCAGATCAAATGTCTGTTGAGACCAAATGAGCATAATGCTGACTGCAGGCAGGATTTACCTTGGGAGCAAATTGGATGAAACACCCCTACTACTGCTAATTGGCAGAGCCTGCCCACTCTGGGCTGTACAAACTGATTTTCACCACATGGCTCTGTAGTCCTTGCCCTTCGGACTGGGGCTGTTCCCAGCCTGGCATACTGGAGGCTCTCAGGGCAAAATGTTTGCATTTATAATTCTTGTTCCATGACTGCTCTGTAATGGCCTGTGCTTTGGAGAAGAGTTTTGTAAGTGAAGGTTGAGGAGGCAGAACACTTTAGGAAAGCAGGCAGAAAAGGGCCATGGGGAAGGTCAAAGCAAAATTAACTGAGAAAAATTAAAATCTCATAAAAAATTATTAGAGTTTGAATGGCAGTGTGGAATCCACATGGAAAACACCTCTATGAATGCTGTTTTGGAACTTTAGTCTGCTCTTTCAATATCAGGGTATATGTTGCTGGGGGTTGCTTTCATATCACTCACCACAGCTCTCTCACAGTGGGGATAGCATGTGGCACTGTAGCTATAAGGAATTATTTCTAGCAGGACAGAAATAATGGTTTCCACTATATCAACTTAGTTTCAGGAACATGCAAGACATAATTTACATGAGCTCTCCTGACAAACAGAAAATGAACTGTAGGTGCTGTTCTACTTAGGGAAGCTGAGACCAGACTGGAATACCTTTTTAGTGTGAAAAGACTCTGTCAAAAGGTTTCTGTGATTTGTAGGCTTTCTTTGCATCTTAGAGTTGGCATTATTTACTTAATTATGCCAACTAACTGGATCATTTGATTAATAAAAAAAAGTGTCCCAGTCCTGAAAAAAAATTAATTTGTGGTAACTCCAAGGGCAATTGAAGTACATAGTAAGTTAGAAAGGTCTCAGGTGGCCCCAGCACCTCAGGTACCATGCACAGAGATGTGATGGAATTAGATGTTTGTACAAGTGTGAACAACCTTTTTATTTGTGTCTGTTTCAGAAAACACCATGGATCTGGTTGAGAAGTTTCCAGCAAGGCTCATTCACAGGCTAATGACATTTTTTGACTGAAAATTATTACAAACTAACATAGTCATGAAAGGAGATGTCAGTGAGTGAGAAGTTTTTTAGGAAAAATTTCTTTGAAATGGTGCACATATTCCAGGGTTTCATGTGTTCAAAACCCCTGGATCATGGAGGCAGAATTGGTGCTTGCACACCAAGAGCTTTAATGGAAGCCTGCTGAAGTTCTTGCGTTTTGGTTTTTTTCTAAATTCAGCTGGTTTTGTCTAGGGATGTAGAGTCGCTGGAAACTGCACTATTTGGTGCTTCCTTCTGAATCTTGGTGTGGAAAATGTAGAGGGTACAAGCAAAGATTCTGTGTTAGTCACTTTAGGAGAGAAGATTTAAAGATCCAATCTGGTGATGTCTGATCAGGGAGGCTGATAAAAGCTGTGAAGATGGTGTGGAAAAGCGTATACCTGTGTCTGGAGACTTGAGTGTTTTCAGGAGGAAGAACAACCCTTCACTGCAGCATGAAGAGGTTTTCTGTAACTTGGAGTAATGGTGGAAAAAAAACCCAACAAACAAACCTGTAACAACTAGCAAGAAAAAGACTTCAAAGTGAGAGAGATCAGAAACCATCCCAGAGTGTTTCAGGAGAAATACCAATATCCTCATCCTACATGATATTTAAAACCCAAAAGCTGTTGGAATCCACAGTGGAGAAGGTTGTGGCTCTGATGCAGAGCTGAATCAATCCCTTTTGTTTTACCTGTTTGGAAAAAAACAAGCTGCATTTCTGCATCCCAAGCTGATGGCACAGAGCCAGCAGACCCAGGGAAAAAAGTCAGTGACTTTGTGATTTGTTCAGTACTAATGGTATCATATTTTTAAAGCAGATGTTTTAGGAATCAACTGTTTGTACAGAAAAGCTCTGTAGATAAATCTATGGATCTGCTTCATTTCTGAAGAATGTTTTCAAGACTGACAATTTGGGCATGTGTTGTTACTCTGACTGCTGGAAATTTTATCTACTGTTGGAGTATCATGGTGTTGGACACAAGGTCATCAGTCTTAGCATTGTGGCTTGTAAACCTCAGCAGCAGATGAGATTCAAATGTAATGTCAGTGAACCTACAGCTATGGTTTCCAATAAACTTATTATTTGAAGGCTATTAGCAATTAAATGAGAGCAGAAGTGTAGCACAGAATGTAATATTGGAAAACTTTATTAGAGAACCAGTTTAGTAATTCATGGTGAGAAATGAATTTGCTTGAGAAGTGATGAACAATTTTTAGCATCTGCATGAAATTCAAAAGGAAAAGAGGATTGATACAGCATGTGCAATTAAACAGTCATATATAGTATTTAATTAAATTGTTCAGTTATAAGGTGCCACACTTCCTAAAATCTCAGAAATAATTATTGATCATCAAATATTCTGCCACTTCTGTGTTTGTCATCAGCTGAAACTGCTGAATTATTCATGGATTTCAATTTAATACAGTAAATGCTCCTTCTGGTGATCAGTATCTGTGTCAAATGTCTAAATGTAAGTTGTTTTATTTCTTACCATCTCAGTACAAGCCTTGGCTTGCTCACAGGGCATGCTTGTCACTCCTTGTCACTGTAGAGTAGGACGAGTCCTGCATTTTTTTTTCCCAGAGAAAATGCACAACAGCTTCTCTGGAAGATGTTGCATGAGAAAAGATGATTGTAGAATATAGAAATTATGGGATAAGATTTTTTAAAAATTTTAATAAGCTATACAGGAGAAGGGAAAAAACTTTCACAGTCAAGTTTTCTCGGAAGAGAAAAGCCAACAACTACTCTAATTTACCACAGTATTTGCATAATTTGCATTATAGTTGTGCAAACAGGAGAGATTTAATCCTGCCTGTAAGCATATCTTCATAAATGCATTATAAAGCCTTCCAGAAAGAATAAAATTGGCTGGAAATATATAGCCCTTTTTAGGCATATCAGATTTATTTTAGTCTGTTCAGTGAATATTTATAATCTGCATACCTTTGTACTTCTTGGTAAGAGCATTTTAGCAAACTTTACATTTAAAGACCTTTTTTTTTTCCTTTTGCCAATTGGCATTTTTATGTCTGAGCCAACATGTGACTATATTTGTGTCCCCATGTGAATAAATAATGAAACAAACAGAGAGCAAGTTATTTACTCATTAAGTAACTTTATGAACTATTTTCAAGCTCACTTGTAGGAGGCTTCTCTCAGTGTTTGGTGTCAATGTTAAGATATAAACAATAGTTTCTGTGGTGAGGTAAAGAATGGTTTATTTTAGTGCTATGATATTACCTGAATAAAAGTGGCAAAGCTGCTATGTTGAAACAGAGAAAGGGTCTCTTTTTTTTTTTTCTCCTCTTCACTGTTTCCTCTAGTGGTGCAATACCTCTGTGAATGATGTAACTCCCATAAAACTAAACTTCAGGGATAATATTTTTCCTGTTAAGCAAGGCCTTTGATTTTTGGGAAGACGGATGAAGGTTTTGGCACATCCATGCAGCCTCCAGATACTTTACATGGATATTGAGTTTGTGAAATTCCATCCACCTAGGGACTGAAATTATGTCCTTGTAAGAAACTCTCTTCTACCTGTGAAGCTTGAATGGGTTCAGATGTAGGTGGGATATGTGAGCAATTCTAAAACTATTGATTTTGAAGTGTAAGAGGGCTGTCAGGAAAACATGAAAGATGTTGCTCTCTCCCCTGAGTGCTCTGAGTCTGTATGGACTCTTACAGTGCTGAAGTACTGAGATGAAATGTAGACATGAGCACACATTGAGTGTCAGAATATCCTGAGCTGGAAGGGACCCACAGGGATTATTGAGTCCAGCTCCTGGCCCTGCACTGGACAGCCCCAAGAATCACATAACGTGCCTTAGAGCATTGTCAAAACACTTCTTGGATTCTGGCAGACTTTGTGCTGTCACCCCTTCCCTGGGGAGCCCATTCCAATGCTGATCCAAAAATGAATTAGGGCCTGGTCTGAGTTACAGGTTGTTGCTTTGTTTCTGTCAGAGACATTTATGAGAAGGTGTCTTTCTCTTTTGGTTGCAGAGTTGGTTTTCGTAGTTGTTCCCCACCGGCTTTTTGGATATTTGCCTCCCTGTTTTGTACCCAAATCATGAATCTATGGTGAGTCAAAAGGCTGGACAGAAAGAAGAGTGAGGGATCAGTTTTAAAACACAGCTTCTGAGAAGCACCTTATTTTTTTGTCCAAACCTTTGAATGTCAATATTGCCCTTTGCACAACGGAGCCACTCTAGGACTGCTGTCACAGACCCCCTGCAGCTGCTGGGATGGGGTACAGATGCCTTTCTTCACTGTAATCTCCACAGGAATTTCACTTTTATGCACTTTCCAGATATGCTGTCTGTGAGGGCTGAGAGGATGAGCAGCTCACATGCTGTTGTGTGAAGAAGCCAGGGCAGAAGGTAACAAAGCCAGCTGCTATACCATTAACATGGAGCATAAAATACAGCTTTGGGATACGTGCCTGTCATTTTTGCAATACACTGACAAAGTAGGGTTTCTATTGATTTAACCTTCCTGCTGCTCTAACCCTCAATTGTTATGAAGTTCTTCTGGTATTTGGAATTGTGAGTGATAGAACTTAACTATTCTCAAAACAGAAAAATGAATCTTAGAAAAAAAAAAACCTAAAAAGCACATCCAGATGCTTTTTTGCTTTGTTTTATTTCTGCAAGTGGGAAGTGTGTTCATCACGAGAGAGTGTGTCTAGGCCAAGTTACAGCATTTGACTTTAAGTTGTCATTCCAATAGAGACAGCCACTTGTATGTTTCTCTGTAAACAAATAGGCAGAAAACCAAGATTTTTCTAAGAAAGTCATCACAAAGGAGAAATGGCTGAGACATTGCAGTAAGCCAGGGTGGCGTGTCTGCTCTTCCTGTGGAGAACTTTATGGCTTGTTTACTAAGCTGAAATCTGTCTCTCGCTCTACCAAATGCTTCCCAAGATGCTGACTTTGTCTAACCGTGTCCCCTTCATTCTTCATTGTTTATTTCTCTTCCTGCCAGGATCCCAGAGTTGTTTGCATGTTTGCAATATGACTCCTCTGTAGTTTATTTCCAGCATAGTTTTCTATCTTTGTCTTCTCGGCTGAGTGTTCACTGTCAGAGATGGCAGGCTGTGCAAAATTCTGCCTCACCTCCATAAACATGGGGAATGTGATTTCACCCAGGTACTGGCTCAGTGCAGAGTGATTGTGCAGGTATTTGAGGCCCAAGAGGTGACTTAGGGTTGATGGATCAACAGCAGTGATGAGTATTGTGACCAGTGGAGTAGTGAGATAGATTTATAAATATGCTGTACCTGAAAGCCACAAAATATTATAAATTAGGATTATGAGATGGAAACAAACCTCTGGAAAGATAAACAATGGCATGTGCTGTCTCCCAGTCACTGTTCTGCAATTTTCTTGTGGTTGGCCTTTCGAGGTGTGTAGAGAAAAAATGCTATTTTAACCTTAAATGTATGGCTAATGGATGGCTTTGTGAGATAACAGACTTTGAGCAGATCTGTGTTGTTTCTAAACCCATCTGCCCTGCGTTGGTTAAAACTGTAGCGAGAACGAAGCTATGTTGGTTTACAAATGAACTCCAGATTATTTTATGAGTTGCAGTCTTTTGTTCACTATGATACTCACAAAAATTAAAGAAACCCTCTTATACTCATTCTTTTATGCCAAGGTCAATAAGTTCTTGTGAATATTAAGTACTACATTGATTTAATTTCAGAGAAGATTATTTGCACAATGTTTAAAGTGAATATCACTAATTTATTTAAGAATGGATTCCAGTTCCTTGGTGTTGCTGGCTCACCTTTGATTGCAAACCTGGAGTGCAGAGTGACTGCTGTACTAATTGCTGCTTTCTGGAAATGCAGGCATGCTTCAATGTGATGGGTGTTGTGCAGTTGATTAAGGAGTGAAGACTGCTGATGACCCCAGAAAATACTGATAACACACTTGAAAGATACTAAAGAGTTGTGGTTCCATGTACTAATATATGTCCTGTCTCTTGTGAATGCAGTCAGGATTGCCTTAGCTCAGGGGAGTCCAGGTTTGAAAAGTGCATGACCTTGTTGCTCACAGCAGAACAAGTCAGAGTACATGGGAGCAGCTGAAATAAAATGCACACAACTGTAAACTGCAGACCTGTGAGATCAGCAAGAGGTTTTGTTTCTAAAACCTGTTTTTTAGAGCACATGTCAACTGTAAAATAAAAAGTGGGCTTATTTTTACAGGAAATCCAAATTCCCTGTTTTTTTCATGCAATCTCCCCAAGGTATTCCAGCAGACTTGCTAACATGACAAATTAGTCGAGGGGTATGAAACTATCCAAATCAAAATGAGGCAAAAGCTTTCAATTCAATTACAGTTTATCACAATCTCAGGCCTGTCCTACCAAGGTAGCAAGGCCAAGCCCTGTGGCAGCTGCTGAGCCCACATCTGGCTTCTGTTCTCCAGCCTGACAATGCAGATTCTCCTTTACAACTTTTTGATTTTTCAGTGAGATGCCTCAAATCTTCTGGCCCTGGAATACAAAAAGTTCTGTTTTGACTTTAGCTCAGTGATGGCTTCAGCCCACCATTCTTCTCTGTGTGTCTGGGCTTGGAAATCAACTGCTGCCACTTCCTCTCCACACCTCAGGCTACCTAAGTACCCAGGAATGGGCATGGGAATAATAAAGTTATGTTTGGGGTGCTCCTCTCCACGTCTGGTCTGCGAGGGAATGATGGGACTCTGCCCATGACCTGACCCTGGGCATGGGAGCAGAGCTGAATGATCACTGTCCAGCAGTCCATGCTGATTTATTCAGGACAGAATCTGCTTCCTTTCCTGGGAAAATGGATGTACTGCATGCAGCTCCCTGTTTTCTCAGTTCTCCTAGCATGGCACAATGAGTGCTGAGGCAGGGATGGCAGGCAGTGCTCAGTTCTTAATATTAGTCTTAAAAAGCAGAGGTGACAACCCTACCTCTTTAATTTCTTCCTTCTGTATTCTTTTGCTGATTTACTGCTGAGTATAAGTGGTAGTGTGTTTTTTTCCCTTCCACCTGAAACATCAAATCAAAACCAAAATACTTTTTAGCAGGAATACTGTCAGATTGAAAGCAGAAAAAATTTGAATTTTCTCCCATGCAAAATTGGAGAATAAAATCTATTTCATGTTGAGTTTAATAGAATTAAGATATTTTGCTGTAGCTGGCCCCATCAAGATGTGGCAAGTCTGTTCAAAGCACATTTGCATCTGCTCAGCTTCCACAGTCCCACATAGGAGTTGAGTTTTTGCATCTAATTTTGCTGTTCTTTCCCCAGGTCCTTTCCTTACCTGGATTATATCTCTTGTGATATAGCATGAATAATATTTGCCAGCTGTGACTTTGTAGGAATCCATGATTACTGTGAAAGCTGGGGGGTGAAGATGGGCAGGGCACTCTCTTGTCAGGATTAATCCTGAGATTCTGATATTGCATCTCCCAGAGGGTACTTAGGTGGATATGGCTCCAGATAAACTTCCAAAAAATAAATATATAGGAACATTTAATTTATTATGGGAGTGGAGTGGTGTATTATTTTCACTCTCTAAACTCTTATATTTTGGAGTTTTTGTCCTATTTTGTCCCAAAATAAAATAATAAAAAAAATTAATCTGTTACCCACTAGAAATCCTAGTTAATATGCAAAAATCTGAGATTACTGCTTCAGGTCACAAGCTTGATTTTAATTAGCATTCCATTTATTAAAATATTTTTCCTAAGGTGTACCTTTCCATGTAGAGATATTGTGAAGAATGAGGAAGAGAATTCTCAAAGCACTGATTAGCAGGTAATGTCAGATCGTAATTCTGGCATGACTTACTGAAACTGGAATCAGGGGTCTATTTGGATTTTCCCTATGCATTTTTCCCATTTATTTCCTGGTGGTAAAGCTTGGCATGTATAGCTGCAGCTTGGGAGAAATGAAGAACCAGATATTCTTTGGATTTTTTGTGATCCTTTGCAGTTATGTGACTAAGCAGCATGACTATTGCTGCCTTTGGGCTTTTATAGGCTTCCTGGCAGTTCTATGGCAAAACATTTGTGGATAAGTAATATTTATTGGGTTTTTAATTTTTTTTTTTTAAATCAGATTATAGGATAGTGATGTTACAATGTTGGTAAAGCCTAGGCTGCTGATTCCACACCACACTGCTGTATCTGGCTCCCACAAACTGACCTCTCACAGGCTTCCTGAGAGGAAGCAGACTCCAGGCAGCTGCATCTGGCCTTTGTGGCTGCAATCCAGAGGTGCAGGTTCTCTGTTTAGGACTTTCACCTGTGACTGAGACAGTGCCTTCCACAGCTTGGGTAGCCTTACTGTCTCTAGATGCTCCAGCAGAGAAAGCACATTTGCCAAATGACAATTTGGGTTGCAGCTAAGACACTGATAAATATTGGAACAAGTCATCTACAGCTTTACAAAGGCTCTGATACCACTCTTTCTGTACAGCATAAGAAATAACCTGTCTATACTATTATGGTTGCCCAATTTGGCTGTTTCTGTATTTACTCCCAGAAGAACATGAACAGTGTGTTGGAGATAGTTGCAGGCAGCACTGAAGGGCTGAGATGGTCAATCTACTCTCTAGTGTGCTGTGATGTGTGGACTTCAGGCTGGTTACAGCATTCAGAGGTCTTCATCCATTATGCAGTATAGATGTTCTTGCAGGTATCAGAGGAACAAGCTGAGTAAATTTTCCTGCCTCAGGTTTTGGTGTTTTTTGTTATTCAGTGTACTGGGGCTTGTGTCAGTCTCTGCCACAATGGTTTTTACAAGATTTCTTTAAGTTTTGGAGTCTGTCCCTGAACTGTGTGAATCTGAACCTACACATTCCTGTTACACATTCCTTTTACACATTCCTTTTCCCTTCCTTGGGTTATGTGATGAGGATGATAAACCACTGAAGATTCCCAGCAGACCTGCATTGTTGCCTTACAATGAAGTGCAGTCCAGCAGCATGGTTTGCACTGGATGGCAACTGCCTTTTTTTCCCTGTAAGCTTTCCAACCCAGCTCACCATCATCAACAGCTAACAGACCTCCTTTGTTAGCCTTGCCTCAGGTGCTAGAGGCTTGCTAGTCATCTCCTGGGGGGTTTATCTCAATATGGAAGCACAAAATGTATTTGAAATAGAAAAAGAAGTTTCCAAAGCAGTTGGTAGTCTAACACAAGCCAGCGGGAGAAGGAGAGACAATCCCTGTGAATAGCCATAAGGCTTAGACTTACAGACAGACATAGACAGATTTACCACATTGGCACTAATGCTTTCAATCTTTTTACAAAAAGAAAATATTGCCAAGATGCTAATGTATACACATGGTAGCAATATGTTCGTGAGGAATTGTAGTTAAGTTAATTACTGCAGCTAGGCTGTATGGACTGTGTGTTACACAGATGGACTGTATGATACACAGGCACTTTTTAAGTATGCAGATTCCTACTGAAGTGGCACAGCTTAATGACTCACTTGGATTTAAGCTGCTACAAACTATTGTCCCAATAATCCAGGATTTAAGCACGCTGTAATTGTATGTATCATGCATGAAAGAGCAATTTGTAGCTGTGGAAAGTTTAACACTGATCCTAGCTACTTGGCTTTCTTGGCTTTCTGTTTTCTTTGCACTCAAGATCCAAAGTTTGAGTCTCAGCTGTGTTTGGGGCACACAAAGGCTGATTCCTTTCCGTACTCTCACTCTTGCAAACTGGAATTAACTCTGCTGAAGAACAGGAAAGGGGAGCCAGCTTGGGTCTCTTCAGGAAAAAGATACTGCCTGTCAGCTGGGTCTGCTCTGTGTCTTGCACTGCAGGTTGCCACACATGAGCCTTTGCTTGTTTTTATTCTGTCATAGAATGATTTGGGATAATAGGCAGACCCCATCTGTTCCCATTTTAGGACGCTTTGCTTTCTTTTTCAAAATCTGCCCATAAATAAACACACAGAGAAAAATACTGGGGTGTGAAGCACACACCATGAGGTTACCACAAAAGGTCCTGATCTGTGTCTACCAGCACTGACACGCTCAGCTATTGCAGCATATGTCATACCTGACATCCAACACCACCTATGCAGCTCCTCCAGGCCTGAATTTGAGTATTACAGGAGCAGGCTGGGTGAATGGAAAATTAACCTTCTCCAGTAACTGCTCACTTCCTCTCAGGTTATGCCAGGGTGTCTCTGTTGCTGCACTCTTTTGCTGTGCCAGGTTCATACTGGGATCTGTGTGGGCTGTGCATGGATTACAGGTGATGTGAGGGATGAGAGGTTGTGTTTTGTATCTTGTGGCACACACACAGCTGGGAAAGTAGAGCTGCTTTCACAGCACTGAAGGGAAGACTGTTTCATCCTCATTTTTGTCTGTGCTAGAGAGGGAAGGGACTTTCTAAGGGGACAGTCTGCTGTGGTGCAGCTGTCATTGAGAAAGGTTTCAGCAAGGCAGGGGCACAAGGTACAACTCAGGAGGATGCATTTACAGCTGTCTTCATGCCTGGAGCATACCCTTTACTCCACCATGAATTCTGCCCTGTGGCATTTCAGGGTTTTCCTTATCCTGAGGTGAAACTGATTATTCCACAGAAGCTGCCTGACCCTGCTTCTGTTGCTGCCAGACTTCTTGCATCAGATTAACATTCCCTGTAAGCACCATGGAACGGAAGGCTGTGAACCCAGCCCGGTGTGAGTGATTGTACATTGGTATTACCTAATTCTTACAGTATTAAGGTAATTAGGAAACATGAGACTTCACAAAAATAGACAGCTCGTTGTACTGAGAGTATCAAAGGCGTTTCTACTCCCATGTCAATTGAACAGTGCTCTTGGCTACTCCATTACAGTAATCAGCTTAGCTAAATTTGTTTTGCATGTCCGATGTTAATGAGTGACTGGTTGCTATTCTTTTAGGTTGAAATCCTCTGCATCTGCATAATTAGGGAAGTTAGCAGTCTGACTTCAGAAGTTGTGAGGTAGAGGGGGAGCAAGGATTTGAAATCCACGCTCATGGTGTGGGGCTGCTAGGGGGCACCCCAGTGAGTGTCCCTTTAGGCAAGTGCAGGAGCTGTGTGGCTGTTGCAACCAGGTCTGAAGATTTGCCCAAACGTGGATTATGGCCTCATTAAACCTTTGAAATGGTTCCTTTCTGTTCTGGGCAATAATTACATGTTATAGTGCCAATCGTTCCTCTCCTCCTTCTCTCTGTTCCAGGATGGGTCTTACAGTGTGTAGGATTTCTGCTGTCATAATTTCTGGGCATTTTCCAAATGTGGTAAAATAAAGAAACGATGGAAAAGTGAAGTCTCTGGTTAGAAACCCACTTCAGCTGGATTGAGAGAGTTCACACAAGATGGAATTGTAGGCAGGCCTTTTTTTCAGATGCTTTGCTAGTTGATCCAATTTATAATCTGTCCCTGCAAACATGCCATTTCTAATGGGTTCCATATGCCTCTAAGCCTTCCTGTTATTTCCTCCTTCAAGGATTGCTCTGTTCAACAAGAAGTCTGCCACTCTGCATCTTGTCTGAGGGTGGTTTTTTTAAAAACCCAAACAAAAACTGGAAGAGGGCCTACGGTTGGATGCCATGCTTACAGTCATTCTTCACAGCTACCCTTGACCTTTGTTCTGATGCTGCTGATGGCAGCACAGAGTCTGTTTAAGACACATATGCTAATGCAAGCAAGGGAGTTTGAGGTGTTTTGGCAGTCAAAAGTAGCCACAGTAACAGAGAGAGTATGAGAAGTTCAAGGTGCCTACTTGCTGGTACTACTGTACTGCTTAAAATTTTCCTCATCCATAATTAAATTTATTTTTTTTTTACGTAGAGTCTCTAAACTGCTGTCATACTGAATTATTTCACCCTGGTTCCAAAGAATGGTTCCGTAAATACTCCTCTCAGCCACTTTTCATGGTTTATAGGCATGGAAAGGCTTTGAAAGCTCATTGCTACTTTACTGCCCACACATTTCCCCATCTATTCCCTATTTTGCTGCTGACTCCTCCTCCCTACATTAATCCTCCATTAGCATCATAAGGCACTGATGAAGGATGCCAAGGTCACTCCTGTGCCAGTAAGTTTTTGCAGCTATGGATAGCCACAACTTAATGCTAACTTAGATGCCAGTTTTAATTTTCCTTAAGAGGAGATCACCATGCAAAAAACCAAATAATTGGCAGCTGAGTTTCTGGAATCCCTATAATTTACTACTGAAATTAGGGAATTCTGTAAAGCCAAACAGTAAAACCCTGGCCAAGACTGAAGTCCACTCCCTTCTGTGCCATTTTCAGTGTCTAACCAAAACTGTTTCTCTAGCTAACAAGCTGTTAAAGTCCAAATTAATGAAACTACCTAAAACTGGAGTTTTAGGTAGCTTGATAAGATGGCAGAAGTGGGGAGCTGAACTCCCTCTGGTAATATTTTTCCATCTTATGTGATCTGTCTTTCTTTATTCTTTCACCTGATACTGTTTAAAGAAACCTCTACTTAAGACACCCATGTAGGCGTATGATGGGAAAAAATCTGTATGTTGACATATGCATTACCATTTTTAATATGTATTAAATGAGCTGTTACAGCTTTTAAAGTGCCATGCTGGGCATTTTACAAAAAAATTGCAAAAGGGAGTCCCAGCCAACACAGAGTTTATGACCCAGAGAGACAAGACAGACCAAACACAGGAGAAGGTAAATGTCACCTTTACTTTTTGTCTGTGGAAATTGAAACCCTGAGAGAGAGTTTCTTCAAGGTCAGATGCAGTCTCAGTGAGAACTGCATGGGTTGAATCCCCATTTCCCGAGTCCTGGGACAATACCTAATTCATTAGATGAGCAACTCTCTAAAAGTACTCTGAGTTTCTCAAATTCCCCACAGAAAGTAGAATTTTGAATAGGAGTTGACTTTTTTTGAGTGGTTTGTAAACTCAGAGCAAGAGACCTATTATAGAGCTGCTAAAAGAATTAAATAAGTCTCCTGAGGAAAATAGTTTTTAATCAACATAGGGCAATCTTGATTGGTTTCAGTGGGCCCAATTCTTTACTGTATTTGTAGTTTGTATGTTCTGAAATAACAAAGTTGTACAAGATTATTGCTGTCTAGAGCTGGGTGGACTTGCTCTCTATGAAATTCCAGTGTCTAGCAGTTGGGACATTAATAAAAAGAAAATGGAAGAAATATGATTTTGTCCCTTTAAAGAAAGAATCCTTTCCCCTGCAAACACAAGAATATTAGCATAAGATGTGATTTCATTTGGCTGAAACATGGCAA
Source organism: Eopsaltria australis (assembly GCA_034509425.1). Classification (NCBI taxonomy): domain Eukaryota; kingdom Metazoa; phylum Chordata; class Aves; order Passeriformes; family Petroicidae; genus Eopsaltria; species Eopsaltria australis. The sequence continues at coordinate 2,952,488 of JAVTVJ010000012.1, read as the reverse complement.
AGGGGAATCTAAGCTTCCATGAGCTACCTGCAAAAGTACTTATTGTCAGGCACATAGAATATGAGCCTGTCACTTTTCTTTGACTGATTTGTAGTCAAAGGGGACAGTTAAAGAGCTTAATTCTATATAGCTGCTGGGAGTTGGATGGGAGGAGAGCAATTCTTGTAAGAGGTCTCCAGAGATTCACATTGATAAATTCCCTCTAAAAGATACTTTATACCAACAAGAATAGGTCAGGATCAACAAATGACAAATTAGTACTGGAATATAACATGTTAAATCTTGCGTAGCCATCACTGACTAATGAGCACTGACCTTTGCAGCAATATATACAGTCAGTTTATTAAAGCAGGGACAGAACAATCTCTAGGCCTTTGGTCAATCTAGGTTGCTTGGGGCTGAGGAATTTCCATTTAAAATATCTCTTCAGGTGATAAAGACTGATTCAATAGAGATCGGCTAATAAAGAAAGTGCTGGAAGCTACTATTAAATTCCAGCTTCTGTCAGCTTAACAGCGAAAACTTTTAATGAGGAAACCATTAAAGCTGACCTAATGAATCAGAAATGCTTTTCCTTGCTGGCTAATTATAGAGTGCCTAGAATATCTTTCGACATATGTAATTTAGAAAATACAGATCTATTGAGTCCCCCTGCTCTCAAAGAAAACCTGTTGCATAGCAAAAACCTGGAAAATTCTCATCTGGGAGGAGGTAGGGTTTGACCTGGATTTGCTGAGGAAACCTCTGGGGTCAGATGGGCTGGGTGTAGAGGACATTGCATTAAGTTAGGGGTTGATGTGCAAAAGTGTTGCTTTGCATAAAGCACTGTGGCTGTGAAGGAACACAGTAGGACACATGATGGCTAAGAATTATTTCTGCATCCATCTGATCTGTAAAAGAGCATCGTGACAATGTTCCAGTCAGTAAAGTAGAAAACGTAAGAGGATATTGTATTTACAAGTACAATGTGATGTGAAACATCAAATGATGTCACTGGAGATGATGTTTGCTGTAGGCTTAAAGGTTTTCTTCTATTAGCAATATAGTCCGGTAGCAGCATGATCTTCTTTAGTGACCTAGGGAAAGTTCATCAGTATTACAGTAACATTCAGAAATCCAAGACTAGATGAGATTGGGCACTTAAGAGCCCAGCCAAGAAACAGTTTCCACTATGTCGTCACTTCTCAGCTTCCTTTCCACAAAATCTTAACATGTAAATGTGCAGGATAGATAAAAGGAGGTCTTAATTTTTGTTCGGCAGACATGGAGCACAGGGAAGTCAAATAATTTATCAAACATTGCAATGGCAATTTGCATTGAACTAGAAAGTGAACTAAGATTTTTTAAAGTCTTAATTTGGAAATTGAACTGCCATCCCAGCCTGCATGTGGTGGGTGATGTATCACTTTTGTAATCCATTTCCATTTTCATACGTAATTTTCTGCATTACTAGGTCCAGTCAGGGGTTTTCCCTCCAATTCCTAGTTTACAGAGCTCTGACATATATAAAACATATTTCTTTCCAGGATATTCAAGGTCTCAAAGAACCTTGATAGACGAATGTAAGAAGTGGTTCATGGTAAAAATCACAACCCAGTTTGTGGAAGTTGGCAGTTTGAGAGAAAACCCAGATGTGCAACATACTGTAAATAAAGACCCCTCTGTCTGAGACTCTCACAATCCAACTGCTGCTCTCTGTGATTAAGAAGCAAAACCTTAGGTCAAAAAGTGAAAGGTGCACAAGTTGAGGATACAAGCCAAGTGAGATGGGGTGGAAAGGGCACTGTAGTTTTAAACTGTAGCTAAATACACGAACAGTTTGGAAAAACAGCTTCCTGTGTCCAATGCATTGACATACTTGGATGTGAAGGTTTTGAAGCATTTATTTGAAAGACTAAAATATAAAGTAACTTCTTGCTTGATTTCTGGTATCAAGCCAGCTAAACTGAGCAATGCTGCTCTATGTTCCAGTAAGATACTGAGGTGGTGACTCTGCTGGGGTGAGGGCTTAAGACTGGTGAGTTTTACTCTTTAGAGTAACTACATCTTCAGTAGGAGTGGAATTATACCATGCACTGACTGACTGTTGGCTGTACCAGATTTCCTGGGGGCTGGCTGGTTTCCAGGCAGTGAGCATTTGGACATCTTTAGCCAGGCCTTGGTTGCCTTTGTAGGGCTGGCATTTCTAAACCAGATCCTCCTTCACAAACCCAGCCTGCAAACACTTGGGCTTGTTGCTGTTGATGCTAAACTGAAGCCAGGGAGCTGATGAATCTCATTAAGAACAGACCTTTTTTAAAGATACGCGTAAAACCAGCAGCAGTGCAGCCTCTCTCCTGCTCTGGCAGATGCTTAGATCCTAGGAACTCCAGCTGACGTCATTTCTCGATATCTGTGGCTACCAGACTAGGGAGACAGGCTGCTCTTCTGTGCTGGACACACATGGAATCTGGCCCAGCCTGTCAGGAGGGGTGGGGAATGGGGCTGACTGTCTGTCTTGCTTCCTGCCTGTGAGACTTGAGAGGCAAGGCTCTATGCCAGCCTCCTGGAGACCCCTTGGCCAGCACAGTGCAAGGGAGCAGGATGGAAGGTGAAGAGGTTACACCTTTATATTAAAGTAGGAGCCAGTGTAAAGTGACTCAGGTGGCTGTCCTGTGTCTTTTACTCTTTTACTTTTTGCCATTGCAGTGCTAAAGAGCCATCTGTCCTTAATTTCTTAATATTTTCTTCATGTTCGCAAGTGCCACGTATCCCATACAAATAAATTTCCTTTATCCACTTCAGAATTTGAATGATTCAAACTTGGGACATTCTTCCTTTGTTCTCTGCATTTTTAACATTGAGGATTATGTGTGCCCTCAGCTTCTTTGTTAGGAACTTTCTTTCCTAATTGCATAATTCTTTATTATTAGCTCTAAATGTCACAAGGATTCACAGTAGTTTCCCAGAATTTTTCATGTGGGGTTGCACTCTGAGGCTAATCTGCAGTGCACTGCCTTAGAAGCAACTTCTCTCCAGTCTTTCTGTGTGTTAGAATTTCAAGTGAATACATAATAGCACGTAGAACTATTAAGAAGATTTATGGTTCTGTGTATTTAACATCCCAGAATTTTGCACTGGGCCTTCTGGTACTGTTTATTTACTTAGGGCTGGTTTTAGGCTATAGGCATTAATAATTTTATGACTGAGTGTTCCTAACAGATGGCTTTATGGGCTGTAACAGCCACCAAAGAGCAGTGCCAGGGAGCAAAATGAAACCATATATAATACAAACAGTTGTGTGCAGGCTTGCTGTAGGTCACAGAAATACCTCATTTATTCAGTACCCTTCTGTAAAGGAGGGTTAGAAACACCAGCTAAGAATAGAGCCAAAGGGACTCCCTCTGTGTAATATTAGTGGTATATTATTGTGGCTTGGAGAAGTACGTAATTGGTACCAGTCACAGGCCCTCTTTCCTCCCCTCCTCCCTTTTTGAGTGTCTCACTGGAAAGGCCTATAGATTCATGGCTTGTTGTAAGTTCCTGTGTGTGTTTGAGGACAGTGTATGGTTTGTTACCCCTGAAAACAGAGTCCCTTGTTGACTTTCTGGGGCCTGGGCAAGGAGGAATGGAGGATGTGCCATGGAGAGAGGTCTGACCTGTTTGTTGTGGAGTCAATGGGGAGAGTGGTACCAGCCTGTTCCTCTGAGCCCTGTAAATCTGCAGGCTCTGTGTTGTGGTACCTGGGACGTAGTTATTTCTCATATCTGTTCCTTGTTAATACTCTGATGGGTGCAGGGAAGGAATCCAAGTCTGTAGGCCAGTCAAGGCCAGTGAGACATGGATTCACCAGCCCCTTTGGATAATTACTTTAAAAGAAAGCTCATGTGTGTTGACATGAAAGAAGTTTATGTATATCAGCATGAAAGAGGCACATTATAGACTTGTAATCTAGAAGCCCTTTTGGGTGCATGCCCAACTTTTCTGGTGGAACTCAAGAGTCTTGTGACTCATTGGCAGCCTCTGATTCTCCACATCAGGGACTTATCCTTGATCCCACAGAAGTAGTGCCAAGGCTTACCTTATCTTGACAAGACTGCATTACATTCAGCTGCATCTCAATAACTTACAGAAATTACAGATGGCTCTTGCATAAATGGAGATGCAACAACTTGTAGCATGATTCAGACTATAGCCCACCCTTTTAATTAATGCAGAGACCACAGGAGGAAGAAAAAAGAAACCACTGGTCTCCTAGATAACTTTGCAGGTTTAGTAATCTTGGCAGGAATTTATTATCTGTTTGTGTTTCTCAAAATACCACAGGCAATACCACAGAGAGAAAGAGAAGGAAAGCAAAGAAAGAAAGTGTTGTGCGATTCCTTAAGGTTTAACTTTGCTGAGCTGCTCTGAAGGAACACAACAAGGATGAATTGCAGTAAAGATGCAGCAGCATCTTGATGACTTGTTGCATGATTAAGAAAAGAAAATGCTGACTATGCCGATATTTTAGTGAAATGCAATTCTTCTAGTAAAACTGGTGGTAACCTTTACATTCTTACCAATTGTGCAGCCTTTGAAAAAAAATCATGGTTCCTTTTTAATCATTGAGAACACCTTGGTCCAAAGGAACGTCAACTTACTGAGTAGTTCTTATGGACCAGAGCACCTGTGTAAATTCACTGTGAGTAAATTCACTCCTCTTCTTTAATATATGTGGCATGAGAGGGATAGAGAAGTCTGATGGTGCAGTTCAAAATGCTGTATCTTTGAAATAACTTGACTTGCTCTTATACTGTATGAGCAAATATTTGAAGAATAAAGGGAAAAATTCTTTTTTTTTTTTTTCTTTTTCTTTTTTTTTTCTTTTAAGGGGAGTAAAATAAATTTGAACACTGAGATTGAGCCTTAATAGTACATGTCACTATGTATAGGAATGTACAAGTAAGAAAACCCTTAATAATTTGCCATCAATACCAGGGCTAAATTTAGCTTTTCATATTTCACTGTAAGCCATACTGTCACCAGGGTCTGATAGTTCTTCCTTTATCTGGTGTCTTGACCTCTTCTGAACCATTATACCTCTCCTCTGCGGTGGCATGGTTTAAAAATGTCAGTCATTATGAATTAGGTTCAAAAAATATTCCTGGATGGCAGGTCTTCAGTGCTACCTCTGAAATGTTAAGGGATGATTACATCAGAAGACTAGAGGCTGGTTTCTATGCAGATGTCAGCAGGAGCCCAGCCTTTTGGTAGGTTTTGAAAGGCTGCTACACTTTACATCATATGCTTTTATGCTTGCTCAGAACCAGAAGAATTGTTTTGTTTAGTCTATGCAAGTCACACTCTGCCCAGATGTGGTCCTAGAGAAAAAAAATCCTCAAAATATTTGTTTGGAGATCCTGAATGCCGCAAATGTAAGGAGACTCTGGTGATGATGGGTAGGCACACGTAGAGCCAGTCTGTGATGGTGGATATGGGAGTGTCATGGGTTCCTTAGGCTGGCAAGAGAAGTCCATTAGTGGCAAATCTATGGAGCAGTTTCTCCTAAAAACCATCCTCTGAGTGTTCTGGTAACCATGATGTGATCTTTGAGAAAGAGGGGTCCTGTACTGGTTGTTACCAGATGATTCACCCCAAGAAGCAGAAAATCTTCTGTCTTTCCCTTGATGTCAAATGAGCTGATGGGAGGACAACAGGCTCAGGTTCGCCTTTTTGCCTGGAGCACCCCAGTACTTGGGGATGTCTTAAAGATTCACCTATTCCTTGAGAGGCTTCAGCTTGTTCTGAAAGCAAACCATGGAAGCAGCAAGCTCTTAGTTTTAAGTTTTAAGTTTTCAGTGCTCTTCAGGGAAAACATTTAGCATTTATAAATTAGGTACCTGCTAATTTATAGAAGCTAATTCATAGCTGAACACTACTTGCTTTTGAATCTTCTCTGTTCTTTCTCTTGATAGCAAGTGATAAGAGAGTTGCTGAAGAAAGAACATAAACAATCTTGATGTGTCAGCTCTTGTAGATGTTTTTATCTAATAGTGCTGTGATCATTTGGGATTAAAGCTAATAGGACTGCTTTCTCTGGGGATCATTTCCACATTGCCTTTTAGTTTCTGCAGATTCTGATGGACTCTGTCTGGATCTATAAGTTGTTTTTCCTCCTTCCCTCCTGCCCCATCTCTAATCCACATCTAGCGAGGGCCTTTTCTTGCAGTTGTTTGTGGTAGGTAACTTGCTGCATGCCGTGGGTGTTGGATTATTGGATTATAAGGTTCTGTTTGTCATCTCCCTAGGTTGGATACCCAGAAACCCCTTTTATCTTTTTTCAACCTGCTGCTGTGTGGTCCTTTTGAATAACTTTATGTATGGATTAAAAAGGGTGAGGGAGGGAGAGGGGGATGCTTACAAGAAGGAAACGTTTTGCTGACATTTGCAGGATAACTGTAAACATGAATAGCACTGCTATGTGAACACCTTTCTAGTACAAACAGCTCAACTTGCTTTATGACAGTTAGCATGAATATAAAATATTCATACCCTATTCAAGTATGCAATGATGAGCTCAAAGAACATCACTCTTTCACAAGCTTGTCAGTGTATTATTCATACTCTGTACAGTTGGTATCTTTAGACAGTTTTTAATGTGCACATTATATACTCAGATATATGTCTTATTTACACCTGATTTTTGTGAGACTTGCATCTAAAATGGTGCTGATCCTCACCCTTTATGCTGTGCAGGAGAATTAAAAAGTCCAACCCTTTTCTTTGCGATCCTTGTATCTTGATTCAGATTAAGTGTTGTTTAAGTTGCTTCCTGCTAAGGTGTTTTTGAGTGACATTAATGCAAACTCATAATGAGGTGGCATAGGTGTTATTAGTGTTGTTTATTGCTCTCATTTCCATGTTCACAAAATTACCTGGATTTTTTTATGTGCAAATCAGTTCAGAACCTGAGTTAGAGGAAGGCTGCACAGTCCATTGAGTAGGTATTGCTCTAAAATTTTTGTTTGGCCACTTGGGGTGAGTAAACCAATGTTTATTCAGTTTAACTGTGGAAACAAGGTGTGGGAAATCACCCTATTAATATAAATGCATGTTCCCCAATTCTCTTATAAATGTTTGAACCTGTACTATTTCAACAAAATACCAGAGGATAGTAGGAAGCCGCAAAGATGGAATTCTTATGAAAATCGAGTACAATTTTTGACCTCCAAAATCATTAGTTAATCCTGCACCAACTAAGAGATGGTAAATCATTTGCTCAGTCCACTCCCTAGTTGCTGGTTTTCAGCTGACCACCTGGGAGACACACAGTGCTCAGGCTCTGGGTCAGGGAGTGTGTGTGTGTAGCTTGGGGCAGACTGCAACTCAAACCACCTCTTGCCCAAGGGGGAATTTAAATAAAAATAAGCTTCTGGTGGTAAAATGGAAGTAATGGGGATCTCATTTTGTTACTTTAGTTAAATTAATTTTAAAAATCCCAAATAAATCAGTCAGTCATGAGGAACAAATGAATTGAAAAGAAAGCATCATTCATTCCAGTGCTCATGGGACTGTTATCATCACCCTTTTTGCCTTTTTTGCATCCTGACTTTATTTTGCAATGACTTCTTACATTTTGGTCTGGAATGAGTGTAATCCTTAGCAGCCTGATCCAGGTGAAATCAAACGCAGACCACACAGTGATTTCTAAAATGCTGTGATTCCATCACCTGTCTTTCAGTATGTTTGCACAAGGCTTCACTCAACGGGTCTCTGATTTTTGACTCAGGCTTGTGCATACATGATTAATGCACATTGCTGCACATTATTTTTCACTACTGTCATATGGAAAAGAATTTCAAAGGGGAGGATTTAAAGTTAGTTGCTCTGACTAAATATAATTACAAAGAATGGCTTCACTTTCAGGTATGATCAGTGCCCTCGTGTTCTGATGGTATAAGAGCTATAAAAACACAACAGTATTCAGGGTTTGTAATATTGATTTGTTGCTGAGCTGAGATTCGTTCAAGATGGGAATCAAATTTCATTCATGATTTTTTTCTCCCAATACTTACTCCCTTCAACCCTCAGCTGGGTTTGCATAATAAACAGACAGAAATCAATGTCTCACTTTCACTACCTTTGAAGATATATTTTTTCCATATTCATATTCATTCTTTGATAATATTTTTTTTAATTGGGAAATTCTTTTTAGACTTCAGATCCATCAACAAACAATAGTTATTAATGATCTTCCACATATGAACAGGAATATGATGTCACTGTGATAAAGGAATTGTAATGTGCAACTGTGTAATTTAAACTGCTCTTTTGCAGTACTTCAGAGCTTCTGTGTAGGGCAAGTTTATTGAAAAATAATAATCAGTAAAAAAGACAAATTGAGTCATTTTTTGACTGTTAGATTAAAACACTGCATGATAAACTTGGTGCCAAAGCAACCTTCTGGCCTCAAAAGAACCCTGATACATCAAACAGGTTAATGTGACATATCACAACTGGACTCTTTAACACTAGAAAATTGTAAGATCTGATCTCCTAGGCCTGGGTAATAAAAAAAGGAAGCTCTCTACGTTTATGGAACAAGAGTTGTTAACTTCTAACTCACAGAGGACACTAAGTGCAGGTAAAGAAGACACCTTTGCAGTGGGACAGTTAGAGAGAAGATTTAGAGATGGTCCTGGAATTAAATGAGTACTTGACATCATCATTTCAGGCAGGGTGACAGTACTGACCATGGACTCAGAGACAAGGGTTGCAAAACTGGGAATAGTTTGTGTGTTGAAGGCAGTTACAGGTGCTCCATATGCTCAAGTGTGAAGACTCAAATAATCCCCACCTTGGCCTCTGAATGAGATAGCTTCATAAAATGGAGATTTTGACAGCAAAGATATCTGTTGAAGACATCTAACAGTGAGAAGATAAATACCAAATCTGAAGAAATGGTGACAGATTATACCATACTATAGGATGAAGGCAAAAATATTTGAATATTGGAAGGAAAGTAGGAAGTGGAATAAAATATATTATTGGTTTATCAAAGAGAGATTTTTACCAGACTAACATAATGGTGTTTCTTGCCTAAAAAAGACAGTTTCTAGTCAAAAAAAAAAAAAAAAAAAAAAAAAAAAAAAAAAAAAAAAAAAAAAAAAAAAAGCAATACTTTTTGCTGTGACATTCAGTACAATGCAATTTGGGTACATGTTGGGGTAAATGATTTTGAAAATAAAAACAGGGGCAAAGAAGATAAACTCAATCTGGACCAGCTGTTGGGAAGAGCCCCTAGGTTGTCCAAAAGGGAAAGAAGCATTTATTTTACTGAAGGAGCGTTGTTTACCCTGCCAACAGGAATCTGGGTTAGTAGATCTGTGCTACCTATTGTAGCATCAGGACACAGCAACATGAAAGAAGAATAACATTTTTAGGGTGGAAAGTGGTCATTAACAACCAAAATGGTGTGTTTCTCGATCAATCTGCTGAACAAAGTATCAAGGGGAAGGAAAGCCTTTTATCCTTTTATGATGGAGGAGAATGAGATTATTTCCATGTTTATGAACTATTTTCCCTTAGTGAACTTGTGCTCTCCTGCTTGCAGCCAAGAAGAGGCTGAAGGTATGTTCCAGAGCTCTTGCTGGAATGCCTTATGAAGCCTCTGTAACATCAGAGGCTTCATAAGGCATTTCTTTTGGGTTTTGGGAGAACTTGCTTCATCAGCATAGTCTCTTGAGTCTAAACTGGCTCCTAGTGAGAAGAGAAATGGAAAAATCTTTCAAAAAAATTAAAAAGCATGAGTTTTTTTTCCATGAGCTGATTTGCCTTCTTGGGCCAGAGCAGCCAGTTCTACATTTCTTTTTCTCTCATGGCATGCAGTATTTTTAAAATAATAAAACAACAGCAGTTTAAATATTGTTTCTCATTACATGAAGCTACATTTGCAAGTATTAATATTTTGGTGGTCAATTTTTTTTCAACCCTTTTTTTTTTAATAAAAGGCTATAAATGTTAAATGGTTGTTTAACTTAATACTTTTACACTCCTACACAGAGTTATATACTGTGATGGATGATATTTTGTGAATTTATTTTCTTGTGGATACTTCAATTGACTGGCTTTATGAGAATTCTTTTTTAATCTTAAGAACTGTCTTTTCCAGTGAAATTTCAGTTGGTGGGTTTTTTGGGATATAGAAGGAAAGTCAGCTAAAGCTGATCAAGCCACTTCAAATGAAATGAATGCTGTAGTTGATAGCAACTGAATCACCCTTCCTTACTCACCTGGATCACATCTGTGCAGACAACCATTTATGTAGATTTGAGAGATGGTAGAACCTACAGCATTTTCTTCATGTCACCTAAAAGCAAAAGCTGCATATCACTAAAGCAAAGCTGAGGAGTTGTTATACAATACACATCTCTGTTCAGGATAGTGGGATGTATGACAGGTGTGACATATTCTGCACATGAGCCTGTTTACCAGTGATTAAAATACGAGAGTATATATTTTATTGATGCTATGCTTGATTTGATTTACTCTATTTAATTTACTTCAAAAGAAGGAAATCCTATTTTTCCTCATAGTCTATGATCTATCTCTACAAACAAGATCCTTGACATACACTGAAATTTGTGGCATCCTCTCAATCAGATGGGAATGTTAGAATTATGATAAATCTGCAAGGCATTACTATAATTTTGATTTCTGGCTTATTTAACCTGTGAAAGCGGGTAGCAGAGTAGAAAAATGAACAGGCAATCCTAAATGAGATAAAAATCTGATTACAAGTGATTTCCTTTATTTTATTTTCATATACTAATTTCCCCTTTCCTCCTGGTCCTTTTGTCCTTGTGATGGCACTGATGTCCCTGCAGTGCTGCCCCTCCATTGCTGGTTTTTGCTACTGTGCTGCTTCGCCCACTGAAGAAGGGCATTCCTGCTTGCCACACCAGGGCTGAGGTAGGAACAGAGAAAACAGGCTTTGTTGTTTGCTGCTAGATTTGCTTTTATGGTTCCAAATTTTTCTGTATCAGGTTATTAACAGCAAATTCCAGCCTTTTGAGAGCTTCCTCTGGTCTGTTTTGGGAGATATCAAATTCCATGTTTGGACAAAATCTGAATATTCTTCAAGTTTCTTTCTGTTAAACCTTTAATACATTTTATGTCAACCAAGACATGGGTATAGACAGAGTTTATGTAGCCTTTTAATATCATCTTTAGAAATAATTTTTCCTCCACTAAATCTTTAGTGTTCCAAGCTAATTAAATTATTAAGCATCTTTAGTCATCCTTCAAATATACTTTGGGTTTCGGGAATGAATTCACCTTTGGGGGAAGATTTGTGCATCAGAGGTGTGGAAGGAACCCACAGTTTTCATTTGATTGCTCAGAAATGACTTTTTTAATTGGAGACAACTCTGTGCAGGAGCTGAGACTTGGCCCTGCACCTCAGCTCAGCCCAAAAAGAATGGACTAAAGAAACCATGCAGGAGGTGTGCCTGATCTCCTGAGAGCTCTGGAAAGGTGTTATCCTGCTCTGCATCCCCATCTCCAAGATGCACAGTAAAGCTGCCCAGCTGATGGGGGAAGTTTTGATGGGGCTGAAGTGAAGTCTGAGAAGCAGAGGTGCAAGATCCCGTGTTTTCAATTTCTGTGCTCTGAGACTGTAGCACAGTGAAATGCTTTGTATTCAGAGGTAAAGAGCACATTTCCTACGAACAGAACACATAAAGCTTTCTCTGTGTTCTGCTATTAAAATAACTCTTAATGCTTTTGCTTAAGAAGTGGATCTCCCTTGTACACACAAAATTCAGATCACTCGGGGAGATATGTCAGCCCTAAATCCCACAGAGATAGACAGACAGGTCTTTCTGAAGTGCTCCCTCAAAGTGAAATAAATAAGGACCATACAGCATTGAAAACCTCCTACGGTTTCAGAAAATAGATACCCATATTCTATTTGGTAAAATACTACAGATAAGCATTACAAACTATAGCAAAGCCAACCTAATTATATTACCTTCCAATTCTAGTCTGATCTATTTCACTAATATTGATTTCACTTTGTATCCCATTTGAGCTTACAATGGCAACTGAATTAAGCCAATGTACTTAATTTTGATGTCTATCTGTGCGGAGAAAAAAGAATGTATGCCTGGTGGAGATCATTACAGGGAACAAATCCTCCAGTAGATTTTTCTTGTGCTATGGTGCAGCATTAGTCAACCATTCCATGTGTCTATACAATTTAGGAAAGAAAAATTAGAGATGATTTGCAATTAAAAAAAAAGAGCTCAACACAGGCTATTGAAAAGCTCATTAATTTTACAGCAACATCCATATATTGATTTCACTCGCTGTAGGTAGAATTTTGATAAAGATGGCATTTTGAAATTGGTCAGAAAAGACATTCTCCATTTTTCAGGATTATCTGTTACTATTACTATTTTTCTAAACAAGACCATGTACATGGCTATAATCCATACACATCCACTGTAATTTGTTTAATGATCTTGTCTTCTGGCAGCAATATTCACTCTGCCCTAGGTGGAACAGAATAAAGAGAAGTTGATCTGATAAACAGATAAAAAGGAAAAAAAAGTGTTTTGTAGGTAGTGGGAACTTTGAGAAGTTGATTTAGCTGAAGCAGAAAAAAAAAGCTTATAGTTACCATGTGAACTTGGAAGATTAGGTATCATGGAATTGAGAATCTTTTAGGCTTAGAGATAGGCAAAATAGAATTTGAAAAGCAAATTCACTGAGAACATCTTGGCAGCTCAAACTCAGGCCAAATCTAAACATATTGCTTAGGCTAAAAGAAAAAAAGCAGGAGAATGACAATAGCTGGTTTCAATACTTTCAAAAGGAAATATTTTGGTTCTGTTTTGAAGGTGTGCTTGGATAGAATTCTTCAAGGCTAATGAGTCAAATTTAGGGCAATAATTTTTTTTTTTAAATAAGCCAAGAGATAAAAAAAAAAAGGCTTAAGGTCACCTTGAATCATTGGGATTTTTTTCCCTTTAAATTCTTGTGCTGAGCAAAAATCCATTATTCACACAGTGACAGCAAGACTTTCAACTGATTGGATATTTATGGGTAACAAGAATATCTAGTGTTTTAACCCTTGGGCTCCAGGACACCTTCTGTAACTTCTAGCAATGGAGCTGGTAAAGGGAGTGCTCCTGGGAGGGGAGTATGATTTCTGACTCTGAAGCTTTGAATCCTGGTCTGAGGTAGTTACTAGATTTTGTACCACAAAGCAGGGGCAGCAGCTCCCTCAGACAGTTCTAGTTTTCACAGGAGTGTTGGACTCTGGTCTGGAGCCCTAGACATGACTTTGCTGTAGGTAAGCTGTGAAGGATGATACTGAAGGCAGGACGCTGACAGGCACAAACTGCACCTTCTTGATAAGTGCTAGACAGACATTATTTGTCATCCAAAACCACGGAGGTGTTGTACTTTTACTTATGGAAACCCAGGTCTATTAGTGCAGCACTGAACTGAAAGGAAAGTAAAAGACTCCACTGCAATGTTCAGATTTTGCATATTCATGAAACTTAATTAACTAATCACACGGCAGCTAGAGAATAGGTAGGCACAGTTTTTGCACGGGCCATTTTTTTATTGTTTTCAAGCAACAAACGGCAACACTCCAAGGCTTCATATTTTGCACTCACCTTTATATAACATAATAAAATACTGTGCATTCTAATACAGGTTGGTGACTAATTGAGATGAGTTGTTTGAGGGATGGGCAGGCAACCTAGAGACCACCCAGAGTTGTTTGAGTTTGCTTTTACTGTTGACAGCCACAGCCATTACTAATTAGGGGTTACTGTCAAATGCTCAGCTTTGGTAGCAGAGGTGGAGCTGTGAACATCTGTATACCTACAGTATACATGCTACAGCCTCAGTGCTATAGATTTAATCCCACCCTTTCATCTTTCTGTTTCTTCCATTTTTTTTTTTTAAATTTTTAACACAGACAAGGAACACTTTGGATGTCATTGTCCCCATTCTAAATTGAGTTTGCTCTTCAGTCTGATGGATTTTATTCTCCACCTTATATCTTGCCGGCTGTGCACGCACAACTTTTTTGATAGGAACCTTATCCTTTTGTGTTAATTTGATATCTGACATTCAGAAAATGACCCTACTGCAACAAAGATGATGATTGCTTTTTACCAATTAAAATATACCCTGACATGGAGTATTAGGCCAGCTATTTATGTTAGCATTTTAAAAGTATCTGTCAGTCAATGCAAATTGTAGGACTGGAAAAGGCAGGAGTTGAATAAACTGGTGTGTGAATTCAGGCAATTAATTTTCAATTTTTCAGAGAGAAAATAGGCAGGGAGTCTTTGATCTTTGTCATTTTCCAAGAGGGAGACCCCGAGCAGTGTGCACTCATTTATTTCATGGTATCCTTACCCTCTGAAAGTATGAAGTTGCGCAAAATTAAAAATATGCACCTGGATTTCCTGAAAAATCTCTCAAGTATTTACTTCATCTGCTCATGTGGTTCCTTAATTTCCTAATTTCACACTGCCTGTCCTCCTCTGAACGCCCCCCTCCTCACTCAGCAGTTGCCCTGGGTTCCTCCCGCCCGTGAGCGCCGGGCTCTGCCGAGCGCTGCCGTCCTTTGCACAGTTGTTGCCTGGGATGTCGAGCAGTACCTCGGGTGATGAATATGTAAGATGAGACACCCAGCCTCGCTGTCTGGAGCTGTCAGCTTCCCCCCTGACAGGTTTCCTGTGTGGTGGTCTTGAGCTAATTTAGGCCAGTCAAGGATTACCATTTCTGCTCACCCCAACAAGTGAGTCGAGGCTGTTATTTAGGAATTTCTGAGCATGGTGATTATATTTGGAGAGGAGCAAGTGCCTCTGCATTCCTGCCCTTTCTTATCATTACCATGACAGATAGAGATAGACACACACAATATGTTGTCCTAGAATTCACGCTGTTCCAAAGTCTCTCATGTCACTTTGAAACCCAAATCCCTCACATGACATCTGGTATATAATAAACACTTCAAATTATTGAGAGATGGCGGGTACAAAACCACATGTATTATTATTTTTATGGGTTTACTGAAGAGGGCAGAGCTTGGTATCTAAGTTTTCATGTGTACCAGTGCTTCCAGGTTCATGTTCTCGAATGCCCTGTAGCAGTCAATTGGACACAATTTTAGTTGGAAGCACTGGGACAGACCCTATTCCTTATTTTTTCTTTCTTTCTTTCTATTTTTTTTTCTAAATGCCTAACCAGAAGAGCAAGATGTAAACACAGAAGAAGGTCAACTTTGCCTTCCATGTCACTCACCAACATTTCTTGGTTTTGGAAAGAACATGCAGAGTCTACATCTTACTGAGCTCCCATTAATTGAAGTATCTTCATCTTCCCACTGCTGGATCAGACTATTCCTTCTTTGTGCACAGACGTGACACTCTGTGGGCTTGCTGCTGGACTGCCTTTGCTTCTTTATACGTACATTTCTCTGTTCAAGAAGACCTAAGGTTTTGTAATAACTTTCTGCTGTGTTATTCTGGCCTGTGGTTTCTAGATATCAGCTGAATTACAAGTATTTGTTTTTCAGTGTTTCTTTTAATAACATATTTCATGAAAAAGGGATTATCTTCATGATGGTTGTTGTGAGTAAACAGGTACAGTGCAATGGGTTTAATGTAGTCCAAAGATAGACTGGAGTGTGTGATTAGCAAGTAATATTGACAAAGGATTTTAAATAATGGCACTGTTTTTTTGTGGTGTTGGATTGCAATTTAAAAAAATTGCATTTTAAAATGGACGATCTCTTCCAGATTACTTTCACTGGAAGTAATGGGACTGTGAGAGATTTGGCTCAGCCCACTCACAAAGAGAATTTTCTGCAGGTGTCAGTGCTGGGTGGTAAGTTGGTGTTAAAGTCAAAGACATGGGAAAAAACACATTAGCTTTGCTTTGTGCACCATGCAATAAATGCAAAACAAAGGTTATAAACAAGGCTCTGTTAATGGCCTGCCAAGCAGTACCATCACAATGAGAAAATTTGTGCAAGGAGAGAAAAATGTGTAGCCCTTTTCTGGCTGAATGCCAGCAACACATAACTAAGTGGCATTTTGCAGTGAAGTGCACACATGCCACTGAGTTCCCAAAGCAGGTGAGTAGGCTTGAGTACTTGTTGTCATTACAGGATTTTAATTATCTTTTCTTTTTAAAAAGACTGGCTAGTCAAGGCAGTAGCATCTATCACCTCTGTTGAAGAGAAGGAGAGGGGAAGAACCTTGCTCCCTGAATTTACTCATCCTGTATAGCGTGGTTCAAGAGGGATTATTTCCTCATAACAGCAATTGCTTAAGTGGGAAATATGCATATTCCAATTCCTTCATTGTGTGATCATTACTTTAAAAATAAGTTTGTCTTCTTTAGTTCTCTGCACAAGCCTCCTAGTGCTTATAGGCTGCAGGATGCCCTTCAAAAGAGAAAATAATATTGAAAATATCCCTTTGATAATAATTCCATGGTAAATTGTAATCTTTCATCAATTCCTTCAAGAAATTACAGAGAACAAATATAAAAGGAGACAGTCAGAAGAGGAACTTACCCATCTGTGGGATACATAATTTGCTGATGGAAAGTTTGCCTTGGATAAATTGGATTCTTGTAGTCAGCTGTGTGTTCCTCCACCAACAGAGTCCTGACTTTTTCTTGGATTGGTGGTTTTGTTGTGGTTTTTTTTCCCAACTTTTGATAAATGGCAGGGATATTGCTGGAATTGTTCTCTGTTATCACCATTTTGTGAGTTGCTAATTTTCTTAGCCTTGATGATTAATAGTAGATGATTTATCATATTTATGTAGGTGGCAGGGGAGAACAGACACTCTAATAGAGTTTTGTCCTTGTTACAGTGGCTACTGTACAATTATGCAGTGAGGTCCCCACATTCCTCCCCTGCAACCTGAATTCTGAGTAGATGAATCAGACAAAGGATATGATGAAAATACCATTAACCTCATTTTACATTCAGGGAGTTGATTCAAAGAGGAAAGAAATGATTTCTCTAAGGTCTGTGACAGAGGTGTGAACAGAAATCAAAGTTCCCAAGCCCTTGACTCAGTTTATTTCTTATTAGTATTGCAGCAAGTAGACACATGTCTCTCAAAGACCTTCCCTTCTTAATAAACTATATGCTTGTGCAGTAAAAATCTTTCCAGTTCCTCTCCAGAGACTCTGTGGTCTGAGTGCATTAAAATATCTCTGCCACAAGGGCATCTCACCAAGCCTGCCTTGGGAGATGCTGCTGCCATAAGGATGTGTGTGAGCTGTTCTAATCGGAAAGGATGGTTTTATTTTGTGTGTTAGAGTAAAGGACACAATATGGTCTCCTTTAATGTGAGGAAACCTGCCTTTACAAATAAATGGTTTGTATACAGAAAAGATGGCATCCGCTTCTCCCCAATGACAAGAAAAGGTGTCTCCTGAAAAAAGAGCAAGCCAGAGTTTCCTGGGATTTACCTTTCCCTTTGAATGCTGCATGTTCCATTGAAATGTGAGGAACTGGGAAGATATTCAGCAGTAGTGTTGTAGCAGATTCACTTGCTCAGGAATCACTCTTTGCAGAAGGTCATGTGCTTCATACACAGGTGTGTAAATCTGAAAAAGTTGAGAGGTGGCTATTCTATGATCAGTTTTCTTCCTCAGGCAGTTAGCTGATCCCTTCATATGTATACAGCACTCTTTTTTCATTGCCTTGGCTCTAAAGAGGATTGGCCAGTGGTCAGAGGGACCCAGTGAACGTTCAAGGTCAAGAGTATATTGCATTAGGAGTAGCCCTGGTTGGACAGAAACATACGTTCCTCATTAAGGCAGCCATCGTAGCAAATGAAATTAGAGTCCTATAAATCTGATTGTGTCTGGGCTGCAGTGAGGTAGTGTCTCAGTGCTCAATTTCCCAGTGTACAAAATGCCACACGCTGCAGGAATTCAGGAACTTTTTCTGTGGCAAAGAGAAAGGAAGAGCCTAGGGCAGCAGACGTGACACTGAATGAGAAAACCGTGAATATGTTGAAGGATGACAGAGGAATTTCTTTTGGCGACAAATCTGCTTTTCTAGCCTATTTCTTTGAGAGAAATTGAACAGGGAGTGTCTGCCACCTTTTGCTGTCTATCAGCCTGACTGTAACATTAATTTAGGAGAAGTCATCTCAGCAGCAGGTTTGGCTAGGAAAGGAAATGAAAGACTGTATCCTCTGAAAAATACCTCTTTATCTGCCCATGGTATCTCAGCAGTTAAAGAATTTCAGTGATGTTTCATCATCTCTCCCTTCATTAATGCGTTTTTCAGAGAGACAACAAGAAGGATAGTTTAGAAAGATAAATGCAATTGATGATGTAATGAAAAAAATCAGGAAACAATTATAAAACCTTTTTTATGAAATGTTTTATGAGTCTGAATTTGCATCTGGGGAATATTAGAGTAAATATTGTGCAGGGAAATTAGTTTTAATTTCATGCTAACGGAAAAATCAATTCGGTTCTAATTAGGTTATGATTTTTAAAATACAATCAGGCAGTCATTTCTGTGTTTTGATTAGATTGTCCTATCATTTGTTTCGTTTTTGATAAATGCTACTTTGGAAAATGCCTTTCAACACAAAAGCCTATCTGCAGCACAATAGGTTTGATTTGGGAGTGTTGTTCTAAAGGCAATTGTGTAAAAATTCTTAAAGTGGATCATTGGCTGCAAGCAATTTGAATGTACTGCGTAGAGCTGTGGCACTTCAGTCTACAGTACAATGCAATGCAGGTGTGGATGGGATGAGTGAGAATTGTTGTTGATTTTTTAATTTCTATCTATTCAATAAGGTCTTGTAACTTCTCTGCCAGAAAAAAAAATTCTCTTTATTAATTACTACTTGCAGGGAAATGAACTGAGGGCAGTACTGCTTCCCACACTTGCCTGCTTAAGTGCTTCTTGACCTTGCAACATGAGAGTTGGTAAGGCTTTCTGTGACTTTTTATATAAAATATGCCCTGAGAGAACCAAAAAGTAAATCACAGCAGCATATTAAGATTATGATCTTCAAGCTGCTTTTGAAAATCTCAGTCAAGATCATCATGTGAAGTTATCTAAAAACATAAAATTGGCAAATATGTGGATGGTGTGTATAGTACAGACTGTATACAGCCTGTGCTATATAAAGTCTATATAGTGTTAAAACTATTTAATAGAACATTGCAGCTTGTTTAAACGGCCATTAATTAAAAAAAACAAGACTTAAAGAAAAAGGGTGGGGGACCTTTGTCACCTCTACGGTCCTGCATAATTTTCTTCTTGTGTCTCTGGTTTTTTATTTGAACAAATAGACATTGTTGTTCTCTGAATGGCACTGTAGTTTTGCCAGCTCAACTCCACATCTTGGCTTCTGAGGTGATCCATACTGGGAGATGGAATGGTGGTGTTTTCATTTCTCTGTGCTCTCGGTGTGCCTACTCCATCTTCTTGTGTGTGTTTTTCTGTCCCTTTGAGTGACAAGTGCCTTTACTGAACAGTATATTATAATCAAAATGTCTTGTGCAAGAGCTAAAACTGAAAATACTGGCATTAAAAATTAATATGGTTGTCAATCAGATGTCCACTTTTAATGTGGCATTGCTTGAGGTAAAGTATGGCCTTACTCTTATGAGATCTATGATTTAGATTATTTCTTGGGACATGCCCAGATTTTTCTAGGTTAGTTGGAAGGAACATTATATGAAGTTGATAAAACAACAACAACAACAACAACAACAAAAAGAAAAAGGGAGGAAAAAGGGCAGTGTGCCCTTCTATCATCAATAAGGAATATAAACCCATTTTTAAAATCACCATGAAGAAGGAAAACTGGGGGAAGTGTGAGGTTATGCCATTTCCTCAAAAAGTTCTTAGTATGCAATCTATGCAAACTTTAATGTAAAAATTAGAAATTATACACTGAATAAGCTTTGATGTTTAATAGAAAACATCAGTGATTTGCAAGAGTTTTATTTGTACAATAAACTATCTCCTGAGGCTTTTTCTGAGGGATATTTTTCCCTGGATATTTGAATTTTTTAAAGCTGTTTATGATGTATTTTTCATGTTGTATGATTTATACTGTGGCCAGTGATTGGAATGGGTGCTTAAATAATATATTCAGGTTGTATCATATACTCAGAATTTTTAATTGTACTTCCTGCAACTTCTGGATTAATGGGCATAAATTCATCATGGGTTATTAATAAGATTATTAAAATCATAGCAGTTAAATCCTTCTGAGACTTCAAGTTTGCAGACTTAAGCATATCAGAATTTGTAGTCCCATTTCAGATTGCTTGGAGGACTTCCAAACAGGGTGCTAAGTTAATTAATAATAGCACACCAAGCCAGTGCACTCAGAATGTGTGTTGGACAACAGGTTGAGGAAATGTAGTTTTGGACATATTTCTAAATCTATGTGGACACTAATGGAAATTTCAGAAGTCCTGTCCTGTGCCTGTGGAATTAGCAATAAATTTGTAAAAGTCAAAAGTGTGGCAAAGTGGGCCTTGTCTCATCGCAGTTGTTAAGGAAAAGATAAACTGAAAAATAATTTCGTTTAGTAGTCTTATTCTCAAAGTAAAATTATGGATGTATTTATGGTTTTCTTCTCCTTTCTTAGGAAGAAGGTCAGTTTATAATCTATTTTTCATTAGCTGAGAAACCTGATAATATTTGTGTGATTGGCACATGTACTGGGGTGATTGGTACAGATGAAATGTGTGACATGGTCAGAGTGAGAGAGGCTATGGATGCAAGAACATTTAGATGTGTTTAATGTCATAAGGAGGTTCCTTACATCTGAAATTTTAGCTCTATTCATTTCTCTAACAATAAATTCATGCTCATCTCATTCACTGCTTTCAGACTTGTATTTTGCTGGTACAAAATCTTGAGAAGCAATCCTTTTCTCCCCCATCTGATTTAAGTTTTGGGCTTTGCAAGGCAGTCCAAGGCAGCAAATTCAGCAGTCAGATGCTCTGCCCTGTCTGACCTGTGCTTGGCTCAGGACTGGAGATGAACGGGTTACACAGCTCTCAAGCATCCCAGGTCTGAAAGTGGCCCTGGTATAAGTTAAGGTTTATTTCAGGTAATTATTTTAGAGGATATATCTAAAAGTTGAAGTGATGTATCACAACATGGTAAACTCTGGAAGAGTTATCTCAAGTCTTGATGAGAAAGCACATTGCTTTCTGAGCTTGCTTACTTTCCTGCTCATGGCTGTACCCAATGCTGGGTATTTCAGGCAGACTTGAATATTTCTAGGACAGAACAGTGACTAAATTTTTTGTTTCAAATGCATAAAATCACATGATTCTGCTTGTGCCACCCAGAGGTGAAGTGCTACAAATCTGTGAGATCAATATTCTGCTGCCTTGGGATTCCTCTGGAGGAAAACTGGTCAAGACAGACCTATTTTATACTTTGTTAGAGTAGCATTAAAATTGGTGTTACTATCTTTGATGACAAAATATTTACAGAGGGTGTTAAAATCATGAGGGAGTAAGGAAATTTCCGAGGTAGGTTTCTGCAGGATGTTCTGCACATGATATTTCCTCATTACTTTTTTGCAAGAAAACAAAGTTGAAGTGTTGTGTGAGTCGAGGCACAGCTCAATTCCTGCTTCCCCACAGCCCTGGACCTGTAGAAGGAAAACACCACATTGCAGGGCTCTAGGTAGGATGCACCTCAAGCAGATGAAAGGGAAGGCAGAGGTCTCTCTAAACTTGCTGAGCTCTGCTCTTTCCAAAATAAGCATAAATGCTAGGAAGATTATAGTTCCAAAATATACTCTTTCCCTTCACACCTCAGGATTATTCTGTGCTGGTTAGATGATGCAATCAGCTTTAGACAAGATGAAAAATAATGCTCTGGTGTCCTGACTGAATTCTTGAGCTAAATCTGGCAAATGTATCTATTGCCTACCCCTTTTTTCTATTCAGTGCCATTAAAAAGAAATGGACTTTGTACCTGGTCTGAATCAACAGAAGTATAAATCCAGGGAAGAATTTTAGCTTCAGTTTGCCATCACTTTAATTTTCTCACTTCTTGATGTGACACTATGGTGAGTAACAGAGGTGTGAATTGATTTTTGTGGAGTGGCTTGGAGCAGGAGCTCATGCAAATGAGTGCATGCTTTGGCTGATAGAATTACATTGCCAGGGGTTTGCACCTTCCCTCAACCAGTGGCCTGCAGAGCTCTGCTTATAGGGTAAGAAACAGTTCAGCACAAGAAAAGGCTGCTCTAAATGGAGTGACACTGCTCTCAGCCAGGAGGATGCTAGGAATAAACAAAGAAAATTAACTGAAAACAAAACACAGAGTTTATCCCAGCTATTACCTGCGTCATTTTGCCTGCATAGAAACACCTGTGCCTAAATGATTTATACTTCTAAATGTTGTGGTACCTGCATTAATCCCACATTGGATCAGTCTACAAATTTCTACAAAGGAAATTTGAGCTGAGAAATGAGCACTAAAAGGAATCGTGTGTTAAAAGTAAATGTTGAAAGCAGATGATATCCATAAGGCTCAGAGCATGGAACAGAAGATTCACAAGCCTTGCAGAAAGTTGCTTTATTATTCTAACCTATAATCCCTGCTGTGAGGAACGCTGCCTTTCAAGCCCACGTATGGGATGTTTCTCTGTGATAAGAGGAAACTTTAACAGGTTGACTGTAAACATTTCCAAAGTACATTAAATGGCAGAGTCTTACATAAAATCTGCTGCAAAGGCAGCAGTATGCCTCCCAACCTCGTTTCTAAGTGTAGGGTTTCCATTTTTTATTATCTCCCAATATCTTTTCGTTCCATAATCTGTCCCACGAATTGATGTTAATATGACATTTTGAAAACTGCAGTCAGGGCTTTCAACCTGAACCAAAGATTTAATGGGAAAAAAAAAATCAGTGACTTGTTGAATCCTTAGGTCAAGCAAATTGTTATTTTGCTGGAACGCTGTTGAAGGATGTCAGTTTTCTTCATGACAGGCCCTAGCCCTGGATCCAATGGAATGGAATGCCATGAGTCTAATGAATATCAATGGCGTGTGACCCATGAAATTACACACACATGTATGATCTGTCAAGCAGTGTTGGCTGCTATAAGAAAAAGGAAAAAAAAGGCAAAAAGGCAACTTCTGTATAATTCAGTAAACCAATCACAGTGGGAATCCAAGTCTGTTTGAACTCCTTCTTAGAGGTCTTCTTTCCACCAGCAGCCAGTCTGAATTGGTTTTTGTCACTGTTTCATGAGTGTAGAGGTGTGTGTTGCTTGTGGTGCCACATGAGAATCTCTCTCTCCTTCAGGCAACATTTGGGTGTTCAGTATCTGCTCTGCCTCTGTCTCTTTCAAAAAGAAGTGGATGAATATTGCTAACAGGGATTAATTAGACATTTTGCTCCTTGTTGAAGGTACTTGTGTACTTGCTCACCACAATGAGCCATTTTACTCACATGAGCTAAAGGAGGAACTTGCAGGTGCATCCATGGAGGTGCAGAGCTGCTGTGCAGTGTCAGTGGGAGAGAGTTTCCCAATATACTAGGGAGAAGGGGACTGAGATGCGTCCCCAGACTACATCTTCTTGGATAGGCCAGTGATTAAAAGTGTTCATTAGAAAAGTCTGGGATGTTTTTTTAGTGTCTGGTTGAGGGGTAAATATTTTACATAGCAAAAATAAGGATATACGCTACATTCGCAGAAATTCAATCATGTGTTCTTTTAAAAAAACCCCACAAATAAAAAATTTTGCATGGCTAGTGTTTCACAGTAACATTGCTCTTTAAATGGATTTTACAGGTTGCTTTTATAGCACAACAGTAACAGCTGCGTGTCCATCTACAGGGTTGTATAAAAATTTGATTTACAGTTTTATTTTTTCATGAAGTGTGTACCTTCTTTTATTCCTTCTCTCTCTATCCAACATAGCTATTGATGGGAAAGTGGAAAATATTCTTCTAGTGTAAGGAAAAAGGGAAAAATGAGGAATGTGTTACTTCACTCAGAAAACTAAGACGTTTGCATTTTTTCAGCTTTTTGTTGTCTGTAAAATTCCTTGATTAAATACATTTCGAGAATGTTTTAAGGATCACTTGCCAATTTGAAAACAGAATTTTAAAAACCAAACATTCATTACTAAATTATCTTTTATGAGAACAGAAGGATCTCTGGATAATAGGCATTTGTTCCAAAACAAAACAGTTATTTGTTCAGGGTATGGAAGTTATTAATTATTTACACCTATTCCTACCTCAGTTCTACCTCTAGTTAAAATTCATGGCCTAGGCACTCATCAAATATTGATTTTTACCAAAGTTGATGCTTTCCCTTTAACATTATTATAATGAGGGATAAAAATCAAATTGCCTTCACTGAAACTCAATCATTCTCACAAGCCATCTGCATTGATCTTTTTTCTAGGTTTTACCATAAATTATTCTATTCAATTAAGTAAACCCCACACATAATGACATTTTGTGAACTAAATAATTTATTGACTATTTTCAGCTAAACTTACCAGGCTCTGATGCACAGTTATTTTCATAACATTAATAGTAATATATATAACCCCTTTGCAACTGAATGCATGTCAGATTCTTTGTTTGGAAAGAGGAATCACCTGGGAGGTAGAAATGTTGTTTAAAAAAGAAGCAAATTCTGTTGTCATCACATTTGGAGTGACTCAGTCCCTTCTCATTAGCAAAATATGGGGGGCTGCATGCAACACTTCCTGGTGACAAAATAATTGCAAAATGATTTTCAGCTAAAAGTGGTTCTATTGGCAACAAGGATTGTAAACAAAACTGATAACAATTGGTCTGTTTTACTGTTCACTGGTGAGATCTGATGAATACAGTAGCTCCTTGGAGGGGTTCAGAGAGCTTTCCTCCTCTGCAGAGCAGTGGTTGCACTTCTGTGTCACACACATTCTTGTCACCTCCTGACAGTTCATCTGGAAATCTGCACATTTTCTAAATGAGTTTTGTTTCACATTTGAAAAGTCATTCAGCTCCTGTAGACTGAATTTTCAAGTGGAAAGCACGGTTTGTAACTCTGAACTTTAATCCTTCAAGCAAGGAGGAGGATTGCTCCCCCACCTGAAAAGGTTGTATTTTGTGGGTAGTTGATTTGGGTAGAAACTGAGTCACAAACTCTAGATACTGATCACAAACCAGTTTTTTTGAAAATGCATAGATTTTAGGAGACCCTTGTCATAGCTGTCACAGTGTACTTGGTGTAGTTAATCATATATGGCAAGTTTCTGTTGGGTGTGTCTAGGGAATGCCTGTTGTGAGCTGTACTTAGCAAACAGACCGGATGCAAGCAAATTTGTCTTTTGAAAACAGAAGAGCAAAATATACTTAGGTATTGTGGAGTTTATATAGGTGCATTTTGTTGTTGAAGATGACACTGAATACAGAAATGCTTGTAAATAAGCATTGCCAACACTGTGGCATAGAAGCGAGTTTGGAATGTATGTTCTCACTTTTATTTTAGTATGAGTTGTGCACTATGAGATTTTGTTTTCTTTTCAAACTGTGTTGACCATTTTTGAGAAGTATGGTTCTGCTCAAAAGCTAGGAAAGCCCTAAAAAACCCCCGAAAAGCCTATGTAAAAGAGCATGAAATGATTAACTCACCTTAGAGCTTAGTATTTTTATCTTAATTGGGTTTTTTTTTTCTTAATTTCATTTGCATTAGAGTAGTGGTTCCATAGGAGAAATCAGTGTGGAGAGGGAGTAAGCATCCATAAAACTGTGTTGCATTTATGTATTCTGGTGCCAGCATAGGAAAGGGTAATTGTTCTTCATTCCTTCTTTTAGCACAATCTGTTTTATATGGTGAAGGATATAAGGAGACAAACATTTCAGTCCATGTAGGATGGGAGTTTCTGTTTATTTCTTTCACTGCTTTTCAGCCTTTGAATTCTTTGGTGTCATCATTTTGAAAGGTTGCTACTGCTGCTCACACTGTGTCTTGCAATGTCTAAGCAAATAATGAATTTGCAGGTAAATAGTAAACTTATAAGTTTAAATGCAAAAGCTTGTATTGATTTAATTCCCCATTCAATCAGGCAATTTTGTGGTTCAGTACCCATGCATTAAAACATGCAGCCCAAACACAAAATATCACTTTACCTTGCTTGGTGCCTGGAGTTACTCTCAGAAGAAAATAGAGCTCACTGTTGCTCAGCCTGCGTGTGCTTATCTGTGCTTCTCTCTTTTTGTTTGGATACTGCTTAGGAATATAAAGCATCCCAGTCTGCTGCCCTGACTACTTGGAAATTCAGGCTTTTCTTGCTGCACTTTGCTGGTGAGATGATGTTCATAAAATTGGACCCTGATTGTGCTACAATTTTGAGACTGCTGAATGAGAATTCCAATCTTACTCTGTGTTGCTCTTTATTGTGCTTGCTGAGTAAGTGTCACACCTTCCATAATGAAAAGGATAAACAGAGTGCAGGGTGGGCTCTCTCCTACATCCCACCCACTGCTTTCATTCATCAGAGGTTAGATTCAAAGCTTTGCTGGAATCCTCCTCTGTCTTTAGTAGCGTGGTTTGATCTTTATGGAGATATAAGCTAAGGGGAATTCACCTGAGCATGAATTGATTTGTCCAATGAATATCTGAGATTTTGCTGATGTCCAGTCCTTTTTTATCTGTGAAGTTAAGCAAACATCCAGCTGGGTGGTTGTGAACAGGAACTTAAGCATTTGGATCAAGCTCTTGTTCCTTTAGCTTCTTCAACTCCGTGCTGGTGGTTGGCCATATAGGTAATGCACGCTTTGCTTCCTTGTGCTTTGCCTTTATTAGCACCAGTGGGACCTTAAGCTTTTTACTTCTCATTCCACTTGAGATTCTTTTTTCTGAATTAATGTATATTTTGAATAAATCATTGTGAGACAGGGCAATGCATGCTGTAGGGGGGGAAAAATCATTGAGCCAGCATATCTGAACAGGTTTCATGTCTATTACTCACATACTTTGGGAGGCCATTACATGTGTAACTTAATGAGGATTTTTCTACTTTGAACCACAGAAGGCATATGTGCCTGACTCACATGCCCAAGTGCTAGACAAAGAGAATGCAACTCAAGCACACTGAAATTTCCTTTGTAGATAAATTATCCATAAAGCACACAATTTTAGTGCTGCCAGTGTCCCACTGAAATGCTCTGAATGGACCAATTTATTCTTGTATCTGAAAAAATGATCAGCAAAGAAACAGGTGTCACTGCTGCCTGTATTCCAGCTAATGTGAAGTGTGTTATAGTTAGCACTGAACAAGAAGAATTCATGCTGGGACATATTGTGAAATGTTAATGATAAGAAAAAACACCATTGGATTGACTGCCTCTGCTTCTGATTCATGATAAGGAAATTCCCAGAGGGTAAAGAACACAAATACCAACTGTGCTCTCTCCCTTTGCTATTTTTCTGGGGAACTACTGCACAGGTAGTATAGTGTTGGATTTTCCTATAAACTGATCCACACTTGTCTAATCTGCTTGCAAAGATGAAGGCATCACCAGAGGATGTCTTATTTCTTCTCTTTTGGGATTTTCCTTTCGTGACTAATGCAGAAGCAATTCCCAAATCCCAGGCACATCAGGCACATCTTGACCCACATTGGAATAGGACCTGAGCAAGCATCAGCCCTTTCCAGATTCCCCCTGAGGGGTTGTGAACACCTGTGCCCAGCAGGAGCTTTTGTGTGCTCTGAGCAGACACAGATCTGAGGGGATAAAGGGGTGAGGAATAAGTGTGCAAAAAGTCAAAGCCCTGAACTCCTTTCAGGATGGAATGAATCACTACAGGAATAGATTCTCATCTCATACAGAATCAATTGCCTTTCTAAATTGGAACAGATGAGCTCCTCCCTTCCAAGTGAATCTGGAGAGTGGTGCCTGAAGACATGAAAAGGGTTGCAATGTGCCAGGTGATCAGGATAAATGTATCTGCCTCATCTTACATCAAGCCATGGGGAGTTGCTGGAGGGGACCTTCCTTTTCACCTGTCTGGGGTACAGTTGTGCCCATGGGTAGTCAGTGCAAATGCTCCTGGCACTGTGCGCTTTCCAGCCTAACTTTGGGAGGAGCACAGGATCATAGAATGGTTTGGGTTGGAAGAGACCTTAAAGATAATCTCGTTGTAAACCCATCACAGGCAGCAATGCCACCCACTAGACCAGGTTGCTCAAATCCCCATCCAACCTTGAACTCCTGCCTGAAACCAGACTGGGAAGAGGCACTGCCCAGGTGTGAGCAGCTGTGATGTGGAAAGGCTTCAGCTGTTCTAATTGCACAGGTTTCATTTTGCACAGGTGCTGACACACCAAAGCCTGTGTGTCTGGGTCATTTTTATCTTCCCACAAATCAGTACCTATAGTACCAATATCCTGCAAGCCACATGCCTTGATTTCACCAACCACTGTTTAGACTCAGCTGCCTCTGTTGTTACCATCAAGACTGGAACTGAGCGGGAAATGAGAAACAGTCCCTGTGAACTTGCAGCTACTGGAAACAGTTGATTATTACAGGAGAACAGCAGATAATTCTGCAAATAACATGGTGCAATGAGTTTTGATTTGTTCCATCTTCAGTCACTCATCTTCGTTTGAAGTATTGGGGATAAAGGCTAAATCTTTCAGCTCATTGACGCTAACCCTAGTAAGTTCTGGAGCAAAATCCCTGGAGAAGATGAACTCTTACAATTCATTGTCTCGATTTTCAAGTGGGAAGAGTCTGATGGAAGTCTAGTCATCAGCTGAGAAACCCTACCTATGAATTTCATGTTGGGCTTTAGTAGTCAAAGAAGTGGCTTGTCCATTAAGTTTTGATTTTGGAGCTCATCCCATCTTCTGCTCAGGTTTACTTTTAGTTTTACTATGTACATTTAGGACTGAAAGCTTCCCTTTCTAATGCCTCTCTATTTAAAAAAGAAAAATTCTGCTTCATTCTTTAAGTGTCCTCAAGCAGACAGCTGAGCTAAAACTAAAGCTATTTAAGTGGAAGACAGATGCCAGGGAACTAGTGAGAATGGTCTGGATTAAGGTTAGTCTCATTACTTTCTGATGTTCATAGCAATTTTGTGGGCAGTAAACCCTCATTCTCAGCAAATTTCCAGTAGTAACAAGACTTGTTCAGAAGGAGTTTGACTGATGTGCTCTATTCCTGTCTTCTTAATTTCCAGAAGAGTCTTCTGATCTTTCATGAGTGAATGTGCAAGGGTTCAAATACTGACCTTGCCTCTATCCTGTGGGGAGAAGGAAGGGAAACAACCTGTAGCTCCA
This sequence comes from Eopsaltria australis, assembly GCA_034509425.1. Taxonomy (NCBI): domain Eukaryota; kingdom Metazoa; phylum Chordata; class Aves; order Passeriformes; family Petroicidae; genus Eopsaltria; species Eopsaltria australis. The sequence goes on along the minus strand of JAVTVJ010000012.1, from coordinate 2,923,170 downwards.
AGTTCATAAATGAAACCCTTATACATGTGTGGAGGGGAGAGTTTCTGTCGAAAGGAGACTTACCTTTTCATTACATTGCTGCCCATTAAATTCTTTGTAGAAAAGAAAAGCAGAAATCTCGGTTTATATAACTGTTTTATTACACATATTTTTTGTCTCAGAAATGTCTTGCCTTAACCAAAGGCTAGAAATAAAAATGGGAGTTGTGACTGATAAAGAGGGAACTTGCTTGCTGCTAGCAGCTGAAGATTTAGTACTTGAGTTACTCCATGCACTTCAAAGCAGCAGTTTTCCATTTGCAGCCCTGAGATCTCCAAAAGTTGTGTTTCTGGGCACCTCCTTTCACAGAGGTGTATATAACAGTATTATACACACTCCTATACACTGCATCAAGATAAGTTACATGACATGACATACCATTCCAGAGCTGTCAAAAAGTTGGACTCTGCTGTCCTTTATCATTTTGTTTACATCTGAGAGTCTGCAGGTGACTGGAGGTGTCATTCCACTGAAAATCAAGCAGCTGAGCCAGGAATGAAACGTTACTCCAGGAGAATAAGATTGCTGTAACCTTCTAGACAGGGGGATACAACTGTCTTTTTGAAAGCCACTGTGCTGCATGTTAACCTGTTGATTACTCTGCTTTGGCTCTGCATGTACCAGAGCTTTGGACTGGCAGGCAAAGAGCAAAAGAAAAAGTTCTGTTAAACCATGGATGTCACTGAAAGCTATGAGTGAGTTGGTGCTGACAGCATCCTTTATTTTCTCCCCCATGCTGTAACATTATGTACTGTAGATGTCACAGGAAATGCTAAAAATCACATCTTTTCATCTGGGCCTTTTTTCAGTCTTTCCTATATGAAAAGCCACATGTCTCTGTCCATGTAAGTGTCACATTTCACCCTGCTGATCCAATTTATTCAGTCTGAACATTCATCCTAATGCTTTTATTCAAATACATTTTCTCTGCCCAGATTCTTGTTTGTGTCACGGTCTGTTCCTGTTATAGATGAATGAAGATTTGTCAACAAAAAATCCACCCAAAAAATTAGAATCTAATCCAAAGCCTCATTGACGTCAGCAGAAATACTCTTACTGACTTCAGTGGTTCTACAGTGTCCTTTTCATGCTTCCTTAATTTCTGTAAATAGATCTGTTTTAGAGTGAAAATATTTTCTCCCCACAGTATTTTATTTTAAGTCTGTGTAATGATAGGGAAATATTGAGCAAACAAAACTAGAATTGTGCTGTTTAGATGCAATTTGGCAGATGGATGCTCTCTCTGAAAAGCAGCCCTGTGCCTGTCCTGGTGGATACCTATGGGTTTAGCTTTAAATACCCTGAAATCAGGTGAGCTGCACTTTGAAACCCCCTTTGCCCTTCCTTGCATGGTTGTGCTGGTGATGTTGCAGCTCTGCACTTTGCACTCCGTGCCTGGAGAGGCAGAGCTGGGCTCCTTGCCACAAGCAGGCTGATCCAGCCAGGATCCCAGCTGGGAATGCTGGAGCTGGAGAGCTGCAGGAGGCTGGATGTGGGGGTGAGTGTTTAAAAACAGACCAGCTTTTCTTTTCTTTTTTCTCTTTTCTTTTCTTTTCTTTTCTTTTCTTTTCTTTTCTTTTCTTTTCTTTTCTTTTCTTTTCTTTTCTTTTCTTTTCTTTTCTTTTCTTTCTCCTTCCTTCCTTCCTTCCTTCCTTCCTTCCTTCCTTCCTTCCTTCCTTCCTTCCTTCCTTCCTTCCTTCCTTCCTTCCTTGCTTCCTTCCTTCCTTCCTTCCTTCCTTCCTTCCTTCCTTCCTTCCTTCCTTCCTTCCTACCTTCCTTCCTTCCTTCCTTCCTTCCTTCCTTCCTTCCTTCCTTCCTTCCTTCCTTCCTTCCTTCCCTCCCTCTTTCCTGGAAGGCAGCTATCTCTGGTGGATCTTGTGGATCTGTGTCAGCAAAGTGGTGTTCACAGTGCTTCCTCAAGAGAAAGTTTTTCTTTTAGAATGTTAAATAATAAAGATGGTGAAAAAAAAGTTGCAAGTGGTGTGGTTCAGCAAAATAAGCAAGCAAGCAAATTCTGGCTTGTAATTTCAGGACTTAATCTCAACACTTCTAAACAAATTCACATTAAGTGGTTTGTCTTGAAATGGAGGGAAGGTCGCAGACACTGGGTGCTCAGCTGATTTTTAATAGAAAAAATGTTTGACTTTGAGCAGAATATATGTGAACCAAGAGACTCAGCAGTGGGAGAAGCATCCTCAGTGCAAGTGTAAAATTAATGTTTTGGGAGGAAAAGCTGCCACAGAAAAAGCTAAGGAAATCTTGCTGTCAGAACTGCACAGATGGTGTGGGGAAAATAAGTCTTTTTGAGGAAAGCAGAGAGAGAATTTGAAAAATCCACACAACCCTGGTGAGCCTGGAACTGATTGGGTTGATCCTCTCTGTCTTGTATCTTCACAAGGTGAAAGAGCTGATGAACATCCCCCTCTCCTCAGATGTATTGCTCTTGAAGTCACTTCTTTTTAGAAAGATTCAAGCAGCATGGGGAAACCTTATGTCCTGAAAGCCTGATATTATTTAATAAAGGTTGGAAGGAAATTAGCATAATAATTTGAGTCTGTAGAAATTTAGAACCCAGTACAAAGCAAGACATTCACTGCTCCAAAATCTCTTACACACTTTTGTCACCTTCTTTTGAGCAATCATTGCACATTATTGTCTCACAAGATGAGACTCAATGTAAATATCATATTTAGGATAGATCTTGTTCTATTGAAGAGAATGCATAGTTCTTTAGATATATATGGGGTTAAAGTAAGTTATAATAGATAAGAACAAGAACATGAACTTATTTTTCTGTACATACATATGTGAGAAGCAATTAATAAAAATTAGAGCTTTGATTTTGCAAAGCTTTAATGTTCTTTTTTGGGTTTTGGTTTGTTTGGTTTTAGTCCATGACTGCTTCCTCACCCTGAAATGCTGTAACCTTTTCTCTCACTGCCCACTGTTTTTATAAAGGGGGTCTGCCTTTATTAATAAGTAGATGGACACCCTGTTACGAGACAATGATTTTAAATTAGGAACAATAAGAAATGAATGTGAGGAAAAGCTCAATTAAGATAAAACATAAAGAAGAAATTATCACATTACACTTCCCCTCTCCTAGGGAAAGCAGTAGATCCATCCCATCAAGCAAATAACTCGTAAGCAAATGATGAGACTGATATTTGCTTTGCCTGCCACTGTTTTAAATGTCACTGTTGGGGTTTTTTTTTCCTTTTTTTCTCTCATATTAACCCAGGAATGCTGATGCATCAGAATACCTCATTATGACAGGGAAAGATATTTCTCTTTGCTGAAGTGGATTCAGAAGAAAACAAATCCTGAGGGCAGTGCACATCAACTGTAGAGAAAAGCATGGTCTGAGGTGGCTGTTGGAGGCTGCCTGTGGCAATTTGGGTTTCTGGGCAAAGCTGATGAGAGCACCTGAGTTGCTGGTGTGAACTGGCAGTGACAGCTAAATCTGGTTATTCTCAGGGAAGAAAAGAGAAGAAAATTAAGGAAGTGAAAATACAAGGAAGCATGCTACTGCTATTGAAAGCAAATACCCTGCAGCCACAGCATGTGGCCTGCCACTGCTGACTGGTTTTTTACTGCAAGATTATGATGACTGAGATGCAGAGCAGAGGTAAACCAGACAAGGTGCAACAGTAAATACAAGCTTCAGAACACTCAGATTTCATAATTCAGAAAAGACAGCTGTCCTCCCTTCCCTGCTTGGAAGGGGGTTGATCAATCCCTTTAATTCGGGAGAAACTGTGTTTCCCTGACACACTAGAATTCAAATCTCATTGGCCTCAACTGATAAAACAGATTTCATTGGAGGTTAAAAGTGTACTTTGCATGTCTACTGTATAACACCATTCACACAGGCGAGTTCATGCCCTGCATCATTAATATCCAGTGAAAATACTGGGAGGGGAGGCAGAAGTACTGGCAAAAAGAGGTCTGCAAATATGTCACATTTCTGACACTATTCTCAGGTATGCTCTGTCTCTAATGGAAGCCGAAATGAACTGGCTAGAAAGACGTCCCTAAAACAATACAAAAATCACCCCTGGAAAATGTCTGAACTAATTAAAAAGTGGGAATGAAATGAGCTGGAGGCCCCAGAGCTGCTCCTGTTACAGAGGAGAAGCAGAGGTGGCTGCAGCAGTAGCAGGAGTGATATTACCACACACTGGTTGATGAGGAGTTTAATGTGTCCCACACAGTGCCAGTAATTGCCCCGGTGTGGAACAGTGTCACAAAGAGAGGAGCTGGGGATGAGCAGGAACAGAGCCTGAAATCTCACAGTGCGAGGGGATTTTATTGGCACTGCCAAGACGCAAAACTCGAAGCGAGCTCCTGTCAGGTTGAGTGAGGAGTTGAAAGAAAAACAAGTCACAGCCTCCCGGGGTGTCAGGCACTTTGCAAGCCTCCACTGCTCAGGTGTCAGCTCCGGGGTGGCGTTTGCCCGTCACCCGCCCGTGATTTTGCAGAGCCACCGAGGGCTCTGCAACGCTCAAAGGGTTGCTCAAGCGTGCCAAGGGCTGCAAATCCACCTGCACAGAGCTGGTGCCTCTTGCTGGAGCTGGCATGAGGGGCAGGCAGCTTGGAAATGGGGCTTCTCACAGAGGGGAGCATAGGGGTGGTCACCCCACAACCCAGTCTTTTTGGTATTTCTGTGATGTTCTTGATTACTGTAATTTATAATGGTGCAGCACATAGCTTCACGCCTCAGAATGCAGCTGTGTTTTGCTGTATGTGGAAAGGCAAAGGAAGGGTTAACATCCAGAGATGGTTTGAACACTGAAAAATTTGTGGTTCCAACAATATCTATAGGATTCTGAGGAGTTGGGATTATAAGAATGCAGTGGTTGTACATTTTAGACAACAGCCTCAACTTTGGTAGAGAGTACCAAGGACAAATGTGGAAAGTCTTAATAGGAGACATGTTTTGATAGGCATAGAAAGAGTTCATTCTGGTTCCAAATGCACCTTATTCAGGTCAAGGATGACTGATTGTTGTCCCCTTGGGCTGGATCCAGCTGGAGAACCTTTGTGTCTGGTCCCAAAGTACTGTTGTGGTTGTTTATGGTCTTTTTATTTCAAGTATGGCTCTCAAGTCACCACCACACCCAAATGGCTCTAGTTGATACCCAGCAAGTCCATGTACCTGTCCTGCTTGGCTGCTTGAGCTGATGTGGGGCACAGTGATGTGTGCACAGTGACCATAACACTGGGGATTGTCCCTCACCCAGGCCATTAGGACCAATTAGTCCATTAGGAATAATTGCAGGTCACATTGAAATACAGCAAAAACCATGAGCCCATGTATAGGTGCTAATAAGGCAGAATATTTTGTTGCCTGTGCTTGAAACGTAAAGGCACTCGGTTTTAAAGCAGTGACAGTTTCATGAAGAAAAAATGTGTTTCCAATGGAGACTTTGACTGAATTGATGATTAATTTCTATAGTTTATAAACTGGACTTTTAAATATAAGCCTTGAGAGTTTTCCATGTGATTGTTATTTGGTCACTGCCTACATATAGAAAACTGCTTTTCTCACTCAGAAGGTGGATTTGGGGCAGGGAGAAAAGTTTGTCTATGTACTGAATTTGCATTATAAAATGAAGCCAATAGAGTTCCTAGTTTGAGCATAGGTAGCAGACTGTCTGCCCTTCTACAGAGGTAAATAACAGGTGAATAAAGAAGAAATCTTAACTCTAAAACAGAATTAGACAGCTGGTATTAGAGGCAGTCAATAGTCCTTAGCATTTGAATGTCTGTAACTTACCTCAGGAGGTATAAATTAAGGAGCTTTCTTTGTTGTGAAGCAGCAAGCCTACACAAAGCCTTAAGGATAAGTTAATTTTCTTCACTATGAGCCAAAAAAAAGGGGTTTTAAGCACAAGAGCTGGAAGAGTCTGCCTCCAGTAAGCTTTCTGCTGCTTGAGATGGCAGAATCTGCAGTTGATAGAGGGAAGTGGCTGGGAGTTTCATAAATAATAAATTGCTGTAATCCCATGAGGTCATTATAAAAATATGCATAGGAATCATAGAAAGAATATAACAGGTCACAACCTCAATAGATTTTAGAGCTTATAAAAAACAGTGAGCTTGATAAAAATGTTTAGAGACAGAAACCTTGGTCAGAGATACTTCAGAATTATATTATACAAAATTACTACTTTGTACAAAAAAGCACAAAGGGAGTACACGTGGAAAACATAAATTCATGCATAAATGGACAAAATCAACACTGTTTAGCCTTTATGATTTAGAAAGAGCCAGGGCCTCCAAAATCTGTCTTGCATGGAAACATTCTTGTAGACTAAAGTTGTTATTGATGTTTTTCAGGAAACAGCTAGTAGTTTTAGTTATTATATTTCCCCTTAAAAAACCCCTAGGTTTGAGTCATAAAAAAAACTCTGATAGATGCTACACCTGGAGGCAAACACTAAAAGTATGAAGATCCGGAATAACACCTGGCTTGCCAGAAAAATAAGAAGATGGATTATTTTGAGTACTCCATTGATTTAAAGAAGCATCATCAATAATATAAAGATCATTTGAACATACGGTACAGACTAAAGGAAAATGGGTTGACATACACCTGCAGGGATATATATGGCACCTGAAAGCCAAAACCTAATACAAAGCTTGATTGAAATGTACCACATAAGCTGCAAACTGGAAATTTCATACAGAGTGTGACAATTTCATTCCAATTACTTTTGGTAGAAGTGGAAATTGAGGTCTTTACAAGCACAGAAGTATCTCCACTGTCAGAAAGTTGCTTTGAGAAAGAGAGAAGTTAATGATGCTGTTGATAGCTTGAAGTAGCACACATTAAGCAGTTTCATAGACTCAGAAAAGTGCCTCTTTCATTTAAGCCTTATAGAAATCCCCACTGGAAGTAATGGGGCTGTTTGAAGCAAAAGGAAATCGGAGGGGCTGTCTGACAGCCCAATACATAATGTAGGGTGGTCAAAACAGCATCTGGTAATAAAGTAGGAATCCCCAATTGAGAAGGAACGGGACAAATGTGGTTCTATTGCTACCTTAGGTTGCAAAAGCTTGGTTTTTGGAGAAGGACCCTGTAGTGTCAGGATTGATATAAGGATAAATGGCTGATTTCTGTTTCTACATCAGCTGAGCTTTAGAGGCGCTAGCTGGGATCCCCAGAGAAGCCCAGCTGCCATGGCTTGGAACTCCCAACGTGTTAATGGAGCTGAAACTGAGGAGCATCCCTGAGCTTCAGCTGGAAGGCTGCTTTCCTTGGGTTCAGGTGTCTCTGCTTTGTCCTGGAGCTTGGAGATTTACTTTCTCTAAATCATATGTCTGGAGCACAGGTGAGCTTCTGGTCTTCCTATCAGATAAATGCTGCAGAACAGCAAGAAAATAACATGTTGCAAAGAGCTTAATTCCCTACAGTCTTGCCTCTGGGAGCTTTCTGGTTGAATCACTGACTCTTTGAGAGCCCTGCTGAAATCCAGGTGATTTTGCTTCTTCTTGGTTGTTTTTCTGTGGGGGATTGAAGGCAAGATGAAACTGTGGTAGTAGGAGGGAGGTTTAGCAAACACATAATTGTGTAGAGTGCATAGATAGTTTTAAGTTTATGTATTTGATGTTTCAAAACAAATCACAGAGCATAAACAAGCACCAAAATAGACTTGGTTAACTGCAGTTTCCACCACTGTGCTGTCTAGCTGTTTTCAGCAATAGCCCCTAGGCAATATATAGAAATGGGTCAGTGTATACATGTTTTCTCTCCTCTATTAGCATTGCAGTGAATTCTGTGCTTCATCTGCCCAGTTTCAAGAGCTCCTTTCCTGGCTGCTCCAGCCTTTCTGCTCTGCCTCCCCTAGCTTGGGATCTATTGTTCAGCAAAGATGGCTTGAGATGAATGGAGACTATCACTGGAGAAAACAAAGCTGCTGTGGCTGCAGGCTGGGGAAAAGAGGATGTCAGATGGGAAACAAGTATTGGGGGTGGGGAGGAGAGGCAGAATAAAAGCAGGGGAGATTCTGCTTGTATTGGCATGTGGCAGGCAGCTTGCATGCTTGTGTGATATTAACTTCCTTCTTTTTGCAGCGCAGAAGCCTCTGGCATCCTGACCCTCACAAATACAAACAGATGTCCCCAGGCAGGCCAAGCCTGCTGCTGCTCCCTACAGCATCAGCATCTTTTACACACAGGGTTCTTTATCACAAATGGCTTTTTTATCATTTATGTACTTCAATTATCTTAAACTCGCTTTCTCCTGCTTCAACTCAGTCTCAGAGGAAGAGAGCAAATGGATTTAATGCACTTATGAGTTGAGATAAGTGCTGTAGATAACCACCTAAAGGCCAAGTTTTGCAGATTTTGTTTACAGCTTTGCAGTAGTTGGAATGATATGCCAAAATACTGGGTATCCAGCAGCTGCCTTGGAAATGAATGGTAGCTGTTCAGGTGCTTCTGGCTTTTGGAAAGCAAAGCATTTATTTGGGTAGTCACATATGGATTTAGGATGTGTAGCTGTTGGCTGCAGTTTCTGAAATGGTTTGCCCTAATTCCCCAAACCAATACAAGTATGGCAGTGTACAGCCACACTAACAGTGTTGAGGAAAAATAGTCAATTATAGCATCAGTAGTGAAAAGGGAGTTTAAAAGCCCTAAGCTATTTATTTAGAAGCCTTAGTCAAAAATGACATTGGATTTTTGGTGCCTAAATCAAATAGGAAACTTGTAAGAATCAGACTCTTTTGAAAATGTACAGTAATCTCTGTGTTTGGAAAAAGTCTTACCACTTTTCCACCACTGAATGTTAAGAAGAATATTAAAATGCTTGTCCAGCTCATTCAGCAAATAGTTTTCAAACCTATAGATGTATTTTACTGATGGCTACCAGCTCTGACTTGGAAAACAAGAGCCAGATCACAGAGAATTTCTTTTGGCAAGTGACAGTGTCACCAGAAAATGTTGTTTGAGAAAACCCAAAATTTGGCTCAAATTCACAAATCCTTTTAGCTGTTACAAAAGAAATGTGTTTTTCTAGAAAAGTCTACTTTTTTTATTTTTTGTTTTTTTAATTCCAAGAACCATAAATAAATAAAAAACAGAATTCTCTGTTTTACCACCTTGTCAAAATAAAGAGGAAGAGACCAGTGAGCAGTGAGGAACTGAGTTGCCTTAGGAGGTCTCTCGCAGACTGAGACCACATTTTTTCAAGTTCCAGGAATGATCTTTGGAAGCTGCAATGGTTTGAAAACAAGACATTCCTTCTTCCAAGTATTTGAAGGGAAAAGAGCAGGCATTGACTGAAGGGGAAATGGGAGAGGTGGCAATCCTGTTGAGCAATCCAGTGATACACCCTTTCCTCACAGTTCCTTCCTACTTGGGTGAGATAAGTAACATTGGAAGTCAGTGACTAAGACCAACAAAATAGGGTGGTGTCTTTATCTAAGAGAGTTGGGTGTCCCCATCTTAAGATTAATTAATGTTTAATCTGTTTGGAACGTTTGTATATTTTGTCAGGGCATGTTCCAAAGCATATTTGTGGACCTTTTGGAGCTTAGAAACAAAGTGATTTCCATGGTCAGTCAGCTAGCAGCATGTGATCGGCCTTCTTACTTGGAGAGGAGCAGACAGATGGACACTAGTGGCATTCCCATGAGTCTCTTTCTACTGAGCAGAGAACTGGAGATACTTTTTTTTAGAGTGCCTTCCTGAACAGTAACATCCAGCTTCTATGTCCTGGTTTTCTATGTGATATATAGTAACTTTTCTGTTTTGACAGTACAGGTTTAATTTACAGAGACTTAAAGCAGTTATGGTGTTTGGTACCTGTATTCTTCTATGCGGTCTTCTATTCGAGAAATATTTTTAAGAAAATTTTTTTCCAACTGGTTTTGACCAGTATCTAGTTTTCTTCCAAGGAAGGTTTGGTGTTTTCCTGTATGTGGGTTAGTTTAGTACCAGCTTGACCTGGCTTTCTCTAGGCACTTTTCACAAGACTTCTTAGAAATAGCCCACAGGCTAGTTCCCAAAGGCCCGCAGAGAAGAGGCTGAAAATCAATTTATTAGCAGCATCTCATTTTACATGGATCACAACGTGAGCGCAGGGAGAAGGGACTGGTCATTAATATACATTAGTATCCAAGAAAACTAGTATTTTACAGTTTCTGTACACTGGAAAATAATTAATTCAGCTTGCATTGCCTACAAAATTAGAATGAATAAAATAGAGGGATCACTTAGGAATAAGAAAAGCAGGTTTTAGTCAAGTCAAGGTTAATCAGTCTATTTATATATGGAGCGGAAAGGATTTTTACTCTTTTATTAAACAGCTTTGACAAATTAACATTTAACTTGTTGCACGCTGCAAGGGTAACATGAATGTGATAGAAAGCAGCAGATTTTTAATCTATCATTATCATTTTTTCAGTAGAAGAAAATTTTGTGCTAATGTAAGTGATTTTCTTAAAAACTTACTATCTGTCCTGATAAACAGAGATACTCACTGAAATGTTTTATTGCACATGCTAAAAGCTCTTAGAAGCATCATTAAGAACATTCTCATTAATACAGCTTGCTCTGCTCTTGCTTCAAGAAAAGTGCTCTTAGAGCTGACTGGAAACCAGGAAAAGTGTGTCTCTTATGTTATAAGAATAGTCACAAAAAATGTTTCTTTGTCTTTTGGCCCAGGTTTGGAAAATTCCCTAAGGACTCTAAAGAAATCTATGAGCAATGAGCAGTCCATCAGTGATAAAAGTGGCGGGGTGAACAATCAAAGGTCAGTTCTCCATCATCTGCCAGATCTTTGAAAGACCAGATTTATTCACTCACTGTGATTGTGGTATGATTGCACATGTCATGAAATCCCACTTAGGACTGCAAGATTCTGTGAGAACTGAGCCAGAGCTGGGCCTGGCCTCTCCTTGTTGTGGAATGGCTGTTACGAAATCCCCGCTCCCGGGCTGTTCCTGGGCTGCAGGCGATGGCGCGGCCAATGGTTGGTGTTGCATACCTCCATAAGCACAAGGACTGAAAGAATTTTAATAACTTCTCTGGGTCTAAATGATCATTCCTTCCACATTCTTTGTGGCTTCATAGTGCTTATGATAATTCTTGCTCGGGATCCAATCTATACAGTTTATCCAGCTGTGCCTTTGATGTCTGGGCTGTGGTCTCCAGGGACAGGAGTCGTGAACGAGCAGTTAGCGAGCGACACCCAAGGGGTTATGACATCTTTAACATAAACTCATCAGCATAAGGTTTTTCCTCTGAAATGGATTAAGCAATTTATTTAGCTATAAAACCCAGAAAACTAGTTAAGTGAATTTTACTGGGAAATCAATAAAGTAATAATTATGTGGTAATATAACTGGGACTGAGGTAACCAGCTTTGGCCTTCTTTTCTTTGTTAATCCATTCCCTCTATCCTCTTTATCCCTGTATTTTTTTGAATAGCCACAAGTTATTCTGATGAGAGAACTGAGAAAGCATATTGAGAAATCTTTGAGCATATTAACTTTTGTACTGTGAAATATTTCTTTCTTGGCTTTGCAATAGATGCAAAAAAGAACCCATCCAGAATTCATTAACTAAAATATTATCTCCTACTCATATTTTTGGATTCTGTTAAATTTTCCCCATTTATATTTCACAGAATGCCTTCCTAATCCTATCTGAGGCATGCCTGTAAGCTAAAGATAAATATGCAAAACTTACCTTTGAATTGAATGGTGTCTAACTATTGCTGCTTTAAAAAATAATAGCAAGCCCCTTGACATTATCTTCAGCAGAGCTTCAGAATTTGCATGTAGGCTGCAGTTATTACAGTTACATAGCAAGCTTTTCCTTCTGATAATTAGACACAAATTAATTTAAAATAAACTTCATTTGTTTTGGCTGTTTATAAATATTAAGAGATGATAAATTGCTAGAAAAAACCAGATCTTCATACATCAGTTATTTCACACTTGGATTTTAGAGGAGATTATTTAGATACAGCAGTGTGCACATTTAAAGGCTTAAATGGTTTTCAAAGGTCTTTTTTTTTCTAAAAATGATGGGAAAAAATTCCAAACTCATCAGTTATGTGCTGCATATTATTTTTCACAGAAGAATCCTCTTGAAAGCCAGATCATATTATACATATTACCAATGTATTTGCATTTAGGAATTTCATTCCATGTGTTTGAACAGAACACACACATCTGAATTCCAGGGAAATTAAAAAGGGTAGGACTGAAGGTCTTTTAAAGATAATTTCCTTTCTTTTTCTGCAGCCTGAAATGTCTCCAGGAATCAAGTCTGTAGTCAGCAGGAATGAGACTGAAATCATACATTGAATAATAAAAATGACCCCAGCAGTAGTAACATGAAGTGAGTCCATGCCCTTTGGGAACAGTAAACTAGCTGGCAATATGCAGGAGGAACAAGCAGATAGTGGCAAACATTAATACTGGGCTAGTATTTCTAAATTGATCTGCTTATTTTGAGTGTGATCTGTGCTTCACACTGAGGTAGTTTTGGGCCACAGAATTATAATAAGGGGAAAGCAAAAAGCAGTATACATCCTGAAAAAACTGCTCATGTGAGAAAATTAGAGCTGGTTTGAAATAATGGATGTATTTTTACATTAAAGTATCAGTGGTAATAAAATATAACTTTACCTTTTCTATGAAGAATTTCAAATTGCTGTCAGAAAGTTTAAAAAAACAACCACTCAACGAAAAAAAAGCCAATCCCAAGTACAACCACTCTCACACTTCTGAATAACTTTTATGAAACTGAAATATTCCAGCTGAAACAGAATATCTGTCTTCAGAAAACCAGTTTCACTGGTGGTTTTAGCTTTCCATTTATTGCATTTTTCTCTATTACTGTCTGTGGATTCTGAGAGAATTTTAGGAGCTGAGGAGGCAGCTGCATGGTGGGGTCATTTGAGGATTGCAGGAGTCCCTGTCAGAGCTTCCCTAGCTCTTGGCTGGAGATGGACTGGTACTTGTAATACCAAACTGAATCCAATTTATAGAAAAGTTCAGGAAACAGGAAGCTCTGGGATGTTATTTTTGTACATGTTAGGAGACATTTTTGATTTTCAGATAAGTCTTTGCCTATGGAAGTTTGTGTGGCATATTTCTGTGATAGTTGAGACAGGGACTTTGGTTAGAATCGCCTTGACTATTTAACCTTCTGCACGTGAAAGAGACCTTTATTTACACAGGACCAACCAGCAGCATGATAACCTATGTACCAGCTAAAGCAGCAGGAGATACAATGCTCAATGTCAAAATATTTATTTATTTTTTTACTTATTTGTTAATCTTTGTTTTCCATTGGAGAAATGCAGAGAGGAGGTAGGAGCAGTTTTGTATGTCTCAAAGCAAGGCAGTGAACTCCAGACCCATGAAATAATAGCACCAGTGTCAGCAAGTTGCTGACTGGTCTTTTATTGGAATGTGGTCCTTGGGGAAACATTGGCCATCTTATGTGGGGCCCTGAGTCCCTGTGTATGTAAATACTTCAGGGCTCAGTTCTGCATCCATTTATCCTTTAAAAAAGGAGCAGCTTGTGCATAGCTCCATCAGTTCTGAAAGCCATGGCTGGATCCACGGGGCTCAAGTGTCTGTTGTTCCTATAAGCTGAAAGGACTTGGTTCCCTCAAGGTGGAATCTTTCTGTCTTGTGTGTCAGGGGTGTGCAGAAGTGCCACAAGTGTTGCTGTGACCTGTTTCATGAGTGCAAGATGCTCCATACCCTTGCTGGAATCAGCAGGGCAGAGGAGTGTTCTCAGAGGTGTGGTCCCTTGGGAGCTGTCTGCCTGGCTGTGGATTTACACATTCAGCCAGCTCGGACACCTGAATGTGAAATTCCACACTTGGGGGTGAGATGTAGGTGTTGTGCTCTTCTCTGGGGAATTCCAGGTCTATAAAACAATGAATGGATTACACAGTACTCATCCATATATGTAGTTTTTCATCTGTGACAGATGTGATATTGATAATATCCTCCATTCAATAAGTCCTCCAAGTATAATTTTGTGCCAGGTTAAATCTCTGATTTAACTGTTTAAGAGCCCACAGTGTGAAAAGCTTCAGTAGAATAGACTGGGGAGCAAGACCATGCTCAGAGACAAGACTGGGTTTACACATAGCTCTGCTGCAGACTTTGGGCCTAATTCTTCCCACACACCTCTCATTTGAGTGTAAATCCAGTAGTTCTCATTTCCCAGCTGATCCCTTGTATTTTTTATGTGGCTGGTTAGCTCAGAGACCTCACATCCTGTTCCCCTGCAGGGATACTGTATGGATTTTGTGCTGTTATCTGAGTCTGAAAAATGATGAGCTGAAAGGCAGCTTAAACTCTTTGTGTGTAACCGTGGAAGATTTGTTTGACCCTCCCATTTCTCTTGTATACTGTGAAAGCTGTGCTTTCCCACTGCCTTGAAGGTTCATTGGTCTGAGAAACCCAGCCTAGATTGGACTAATCTCTATACAAAAAAGTAAAAAAAAAAAAAAATGCTGTAAAGGCACTGGGTATGAACAATCTCAGGCATAGCCTTGTGACCAGGGGAAACCTGTATGGCCCTGATGTGACAGGTGATGGGGAAGGATGGTTGTGCAGAAAGGAGAGAGACCTGTGATACAGAGAAAACAAGAATCTTGTATCTCCATGAGCAAACAAGAGTCCTGTCCCTTGCTCAGTGTTGTGCATGTTGTTGATACTTACGTAATTACAAATGCACAGGAGGGAAAGAGAGGGAAATGCTGGGTTTGCAAATGCTGGTATCTGTTTCAAAGCTGCTTCTCCCCCAAGAGGAGGGAGAGCAGGTCAAGAGTGGTCCAAGGAGGGAATAATCCAAATCCAGACTGCTGAGAAAATATTACTGCTCCATGAATGCTTGCTGGCATTGTTTCACCCATGTCAGCAGGAATGTGCTGATAGAGAATCTGTGTCATACCAGCCAAGAATTTGGCACCAGGTATCCTCATAAGCTCATTCCCAGGGCCACTTTTTCAAACAGCTGTTCTAGAAATGGATAGAAAACTGCCTGAGAAATTTTAGATTATCCTTCTTTACCTTATTTCCATAGAATATGCTCCATGTCAAAAATGGGATTGTAAAATATTGTATTGATTTGAGACATGTAAGAGGCCTGATTGGAAACAACCTCACATGAAACATTTCTTTTGCTGTTTTGCCTTTTATATTCTTATGGTTTTAGGTTTTCTAAATATCTTTTCATAATTTCTGTATTTTAAAAAGATCTGAAACTTGAAGTCATATCTCCATAAACTATGCACCTAATTTGGGGAAGGAGAGTAGGTGAGAAATTCCTTTATAGGCTGGAGGATGCTCAAATGAGATGGCAGCAGAACTGAGTCTGTCAAAACAATAAAAAGAAGTGTTAACATTGATAATTACATTATTCAAGCAAATTCGAATCCTTGATGGGTGCATTTGTAACGATGCACTGTAAAGCGAATTGTGTTTCATAGATTGAGGGAGTTGTAAAACAATAAACTAATTAAGACACCTTTTGTCTGTCTGCCTATGTGTGTGGTCAGGGAAGTTTTGTCAGTATTAATGAGATGTGCTTATATCCTGTTTTTAGTAATGCTTGCCAGTCTCAGTGCTTTTTAAAGCCTGAATATTCTCAAACCAAATTAAAAACAAAAGACCCCCACAACAACCTGACCCTATAATTGTCCTCCCGTAGCTGGGTTGACCTCATCCCTTCAGACTTACTCTTTTGTCCCCAAAATGTGCTGGAAGCAGTATCACAGACTGGGCTGCAGCTGGATTTGAGACTCTTGCAGAGCGAGAGTCCCAGATAGTGTAAATTTGACTCCAAGTTTGGATACATTTTGTCTCTGTGCATGGAAGCAACCAAAAGCAAGGACTGTGGATGGTAATTAGTTCCATGATTATCTCTTCCAGTTGTCTACCCAATGTTGCTTCAGTATGAAATACTAGACTGGGCTCAAAGGTAAATACTTTGTGCACAAGAAGTGTTAAAATCTGTATCTCTCCACAGTGAGGCTTTTGGACTAGTGCTGAGATATGTTGCTTCAAAAATGGATTTGAATTTTTTTAATGCCAAATAAGGTTTTATTCCTGAGGGCTGGATGCTGTTCTCTTTCCCACAGCAGGCTTTCCCTTCTCCTTGCTGTGCCTTTGGTTCGTGCAGTGGGATTGTTCCCATGTAAGCACAGTGTAAAACTGAGCTGTCTTAAACCTGCCCAATACTGTGAGGAAGAAGGAGGTTACATTTCCAGAATTACTGGAAATGGTACATGCAGATAGCATCAGGGAAGAAATCCTGGCAAACATCCTCGTGTACAGTGGATCTGTTTAAGAGAATACACAGTGAGCAGAATAAGTTCCCAAATTACAGCAGTCTGTGACTGCTGATACAGAGAGAGCATCGTTTCAGTCTTCACACAAAAATCCCATTTTCTGAAATTAACCTTATAGCTACTCTTTGAGCCAAATAACCTCTATCTTTTTCCCACTGGAAAAGTGGGAAAGAGGTCATTTTCCTACCATGTTGTTGTGTTTGTCTGCAGTCTGTCTGGGTCTTATCCATTAAACCTCCTTTAAAAAGAGGGGGACCTTCACTTTTTATGAGCACCTGTGTACCCGCTAGGGACAGAACTGTATGGATTAGGGTTCTGGGAATCTCTAGGAACATATCTTTGTTCTGGGATCAACCAGTAATAGGGTTTTATGTAGAAGGAATAGCAAAAATCCTAGGGGATTCATTCCAATTATATCCCCAATTAGGACAAAAGAGTTTTAGTTCAGTTTGATAGGGTTTCTGCATCCTTTGCATTCATTCCTTTTTATAGTGGTGTTAATTAACATTGTTAAAATTTACCACAGGTTCTCATGTTCTCAGACCAACAAAGAAGTCATTAGTTTCTTGCAATTAAAAAAGGAGGAAAAAAGTATTTTTCTGAAGTTTCTTGAGGTTTTAAGAATCAATCTTAATATTTGTATTGGCTAAGAGATGGGGATTGATTTCTAACAATTTACCTTTTATAAAATAATTTATCATTTATAGCAATCTATTTTGAGTTTACATTAAATATTGTGTGTCCCTTCTGTCTTTATTTTGATGTAAACACGCTGCTGAGTTTGCTATGGAGATATTGTATGCTTCTTTATTAACTCTTCACTCAAGAGGAGCCTGATATTGCTACTCAAAGCTAAGAAATTCTCTCATAAAACCCTGGCATACTTTCTTTTTTAAAATCACTGTTCAAAATAATGTGGTGCTCTGTTGCCCTTGTTACTTTGACAGATGATTAATTATAAATTTGGGGTACTGTGGTTCAGACAGAAACCTAATTGGATATTTGTGAACCAAATGTGAAAATGTTGAATGCAGGTCCATGCTTCAGTGACGCTTTGATATCTCTTTTTAGAGGTTAAATCCTCTGTTTTGAAAGATATGAATACACACTGTCTGTTTCTCTCCAGTGGATGTACATGTTTCCAGGCAAAATCATAATTCAACTTTGCATGAGGTGATAAAGCTTTATCAGTAACTGCAGGGTAAAGAATATTTTAAAGAATATCTACATTCTCTTTAAAAAAAGCTGTACCTTAAAAACCCTGGGTACTTGGGGAAGACCTTTCTAAAACTTTAGAAAACATGGAAATTCACAGGTAGAATGCCCTAAACAACAGTTTTGCTTTCCTTCTCTAACCTTCCTTTCTCTGCTGCTTAGAATAGCACATTGATAGAAGAGAGGGTGTCTGAGGCACTTTGGTGTTAAGTGCCTTGAGGATTTGGCAGCCTGGTGACAGCTCTCTGGTTGCAGATTTCTTGAGCCACCTCTGGTCCTCATTTCACTATGCCAGAATATATGGATGAATCTGGTAGCTTTGTTGTACTAATTCGATTTTTTTGGTAGAACTTTCTCACTGAGCAAAAATTAAGCACTTTTTCAGGGCTTTGTTAAGGTGGACCCTGACTTGTGAAGCTGTAAATCTTGCTGTGGGTTCTGACACCAAATTGTTTACTTCAAACCGTGTTTTAGTGACGGGAACTCCTGAGAAAGAGAAATGTTGAAACCTACCTAGATGGGATTGAAACTGAAGGGATATTAAAATCATCATAACACAGAGTTGAAAATAATTCTATGTAGAGGAAATAAATAATTTTTGGATAAAGAATTGTAGGATATTGAAAGCCAAGAAGCTTTAGGACTTTTAGAGGCCGAGATCAAACAATTAAGGTATTTCCCTGTTTTTATTGCTCTCTGCAGGTTCATGTGAAGCACACCCCTGGGTCAAAGTCTCACAGCTGAGATAGGTATGAGATGGATATTTTGTGTAAGATTCCTCTACATTTGACTGAAGATCAAGTCTCACAAAACTGTTTAATGCCAGGGCCTTAAATAAATTGTAGGCCTTTGGGCTCCCCCACAGAGAAATGGATAATCTAATTCCAATCAGTTATTCCCTGCTTCTGTCATATCTTCCCCCTTTTATTTTCTTTGTATGTAGCTCAAAGCTTCATGAGTTCCAAGTGGGGCAATGAACATGAAGCTGTACTAGAATAATATTTATTTCTACCACATCCTTCTGTCAAAGTCCACTTTCCCCTTGCTTTTGGTGGCAGGGAAAGTCTCAGAAGTTGGATACCTCTGTACTAAAAGGAGTATCACAGCCTAAAGAATAACATAAAACATGAAATGCTCTTTTCAGTTCATTGTATGCATATGATTCCTGTATTTAGAGGATGATACTGTGAAATTTGCTGTGAAATGCTGTTTTGTGATTCACTTGCTTGCAATTTTGAAGTCCCATTGTAAGGAGAGAATATCAGAGCCAAATCTGAGGCAAACTACCTTTAGCCATTGATGTCCCTGAGTATGTCAGTCATGCACTGAAGCTGCTGGCACAGCTGGTACTCCACACACAACGGGGAGTATTTTTAACACTAAAAATGTGAGTGTGACAGGTGCACATTTTATTAGAACTTTTTTTATTGTGCTTTAGTGGAGAGTAGAGAGCTAGCAGCACTTTAACAAGTCTTCAAGTAAGTGAGAAAACAAATGAAGGTCTATGGTACATATTCATGTTTGTTAGCCAAGAATGGGTAGTTCACAGCAACCTAATATTTCACTGTTTTAGAAAAAACCTAGATGAATTCTGAGCAGCTTGCACAGCCAGAACCACTCATTCTTTTTTATGAGCTTCATTTGCATTTATACTCTTCCCTGCTGTTGTTGAGTACGCCCCTTTCACTTGTCCTAAATCTACAATTGCACTGGCTGCACTTAAGTGGCTGTTTCCTACTGATATATTGATTATCACACTAATTACATCCGGGGTCTATAGATAGGCTAAGAGAACCAATTTATTTGAATTTTTAATAGGGGTGAAAACTCTCCACAACTAATTAATTCTACAGGGATGTGTCAAACTCTTTTTTTTCTTTTTTTCTTTCTCCATCAATGTTTTTTTGTAAGTAAGGGTTGTACTAAAACAAGGAAACATATGGGGACAAAATGCAGGATGCTTTTGTCTGGTAAACTTTCATATCCTCCTTTTTTGATAGACTGTTGTTTTTTTTTTTTTTTCTGCTTGACTGGATGATTCTTTTTACTTTTTCTGATGTGGTATCATACAGTGGGCCCTGGTTCTGCAATCAACTCCGTGTATGCAGCCTGCTGTGCCTGTTGAGGTCAGAGAGGGTGGCTACTTATCTGGAACACTGCAGAAATGGGCCATGGATATTAACTCATCAGTTTATGGCTGGAGCAAAAATATTTTTTTTTTTTTCTGTAACCATCTTGGCTGGCTTATATGCCTGTGCTTCATTCAATTTGACATAGAATTGGACATCTTCAATAATTTTATGAACCCTTCAATGGGGCTTTCTCTAAACGGTGAAAATTTCCAGATGTTTTTCTAAATTTACCTGAAATCACCTAGTCTCAAACCCCAGGCACTCTGTGATGTGCTTCCTTTGACAGGTACTTCATAGACTTTTTCCAGTGGATTAAAAGATGTTTTAAAAAGTCAATGAAATGGAGGTTTGAGTACAAGACATGATGGGAAGCTGGATAGTGCCTGGTGATGGATTTGCAGCATAATGAGACTTCTAGCATCTTACATCTAGACCTTCTCTTTGAATTTAGGGTGTGGAGAGTGTGAAAGCTATTACCACTGGTTGGTGATTCTTTTGTGGTTTCTCTAAATTGATCTCTTGATCTCAGGTCTTGTGAAAATGTCCATAGCCAATGGATTTCAATGTGTCTGCAATGATAACTGCAGTACAAAAGTCAAAGGACTGAGTATTACCATCATAGCCTTAATGAGGACCATTCCTCTCACACTTTGATAGGTCCTAGGAGAGGTATTGATCTGGGGAATGTCCATTTTCTGGTATTTTTAATAGCATGCCTATGCCAGGATGCTGGCTTTCCCATTTGTCAAGGCTGTTGTTTCCATGAACACAGAATTTGACTGAAAAAAATAGGTGCAGCTACATTCATTTACCTTGAATTTTTTCTTCAGTAGTGTCTTGGAAGAAACTTGCTTGAAAAAGCATTTAACAGGGGAAGCTGCGAGGCTTTCTTCACCTGTAAATCAGTTTTATTGGGAAAGTTGAAGTTATAAAAGAGTTTAAATACCTTAAACAAAATTTTAAAATGGACACAAAATTGATACAATAGAAGAAAGACCACTTGGTGAGCTTGAGCTGAGCACAGTGAGAGGTTTTTGCAGCAACATTCTGGGCACTGTAATCCATAATTTAAAGTTGGGCATTTTAGAAAGAATGACGTTATTTTAGACTGGAAAGCATTAGAATATAAATCAGAGAGCCTCTATCTCAGAGAAGTTTAAACAGCTTCAAAGGTTAAGTAGAAGATATAAAACTGTTATGATATGTTTGTTATGGGCCTTTGAATAAAGTGGTGAAGCCAGCAGGATGCAAGGTTACTTCAATATTGTGAGAAAAGATTCCACATGGTTTGGGAGCAATTAATGGGATTTTGGGCTGGCCTGCATGGATAGGATTGTCCTGGAAGATTTTGGAAAATTGCCCTGAGGTTTATGCATGGAAGTAAGGCAGTTTTTAAGCTCTCTGTTCCTCAAATGCCTATTGCTGGTCTGGAGAAGTAAGACAGAGGTCTACAGGAAGCTTGAAAAACTTTGTAAAGGAAAGAATTTGTAAGACTGCTTTTAACTCTGTGTGGGTGGTTGGTTATGATGTCAGAAAAGGACAAACATGGTGGCTATTGGCTTTTGTAAAGACAAATCCAGTAAGCATAGTACGGATGGAAAGGAAGACAGTTTTCTGAGGAGAATGCTGCAGGCAGACAGTGAAGGGAGGGATTTGTGTGGACTCCTTTGAAAATCCCCCCTTTAATCTCTTTGTACATCACCTCTCACAGGCAGAGCACTTCTGTCCTCTGCCTCTGTCTGTCTGTGGGCTGTGAACTCCTTGAAGCAAGACCCACCTCGCTTCATGGGTGTGGACAGTACATTGTAAAGGAATCAGCTGGAACCAATAATAAATGTGATAGTCAGTTAAAATTGTCACTGATAGAGACTTTTTAGCTTTGCAGCCATGACACCTCCAGATGTGACACCACATCCCTCTCTGTCCAGAGTACAAACTGAGGCAAATCTATACCTGAGGCAAATTGGAGGCATCCAGAATTATAGAGTAGTGTGTGTTTGGATGGACAGGGATGTGGTCACATAAGTTTCATTGAGGTCTTGGGAATCGTGATCAAATCTTAAGGTGTGGTCACTGAAAATTAATCAATCCATGCAAGTTCCTCATTTAGGAACAGATTCTCTTTTCTCTCACTTAACTAAGGTATAATAGATTTACAACAGCTCTCTGTATCTGATCCTGAACTCATTATAGTGACCTCTTTTACTCCAAGCTATGTTTTATTCTTCCTGCATAGTTTCAGTGTTTCTCAATTTAGAAGCACTGACAGTTCCTCTCAAATACCTCTCCCAGCAGCAGCTCCCTTTCGCTCCTGGGGCTGAAACAGGCTTTTTGAAAACATTCATCTCTTTTGGAGGAAGAAATTACACTCTGAGGAGCAATCCTATGAGGAAGGAGAGAAACAGGAACAGTCAGCAAATATATGATCAGAAAAGTCAAAGCTGGGGGGAAGGGGGTGGTGATTTATGATGTGACCAAAGTAGAACTAGAGAGAGAAAAAAAAGTCAAGAAAGATGTTGAAGACAGAAAAAAGACAATGTGGGCTAGATGGAAGGATAGAAGGCAAGGAAGAAGCTATAAAATTTGCTTTTAAGAAATAAAGAAGGTGAGAAGTGTCTGTTCTTATGTGCTGAGATGGTGATTCCTGTGGTTCTTTGAGGGTAGTTCGGGGACTCTGAGCATCTGGTACAAACAACGACCTGGTGGGTCATGGACCTTGTAACTGGAGATGATATTTGTAAATCTTGAAGTACCCTTCTTTAGTTATAGGAACTTTCATGACCACAGATAACTGCAAAATGGGAACTTGCTTTGTAGTGGGTTTCAAAATGATGGACCCCACTTTTGTGATTAATCGTGAAAATCAGAATTAATCAACATTTTTTACAGCAGACCATTTGGGAGTAGCGGGGAATGCTTCTCTGATTGGAATAGAGAGATAACTTTTCTTTAGCAGGCTTAGTACTTTGTTTCATTTTCAGTATATATAAAGAGGCATAAGGTTTAAAGTGTAAATAATATATAATGCATCCTTCCATAGGAAGGCAATGACATAAAAACATTAAATGTGTCTTTCCAATGCTTTCTGTCTTGTTTTATACCTGGGTTGGAATCTTTTTCTGTCCTTCCTTCAAAGTGAAACTTGTATTTAATTTTTGCTGGAAATACGTAGTCTGAATAACACACAATTTTCTGACCAGTTCCCTCTGGGATGATGTGACCACTGCAGTTTATAGAGTATGGAATAAAAAGTGCTC
This sequence comes from Eopsaltria australis, assembly GCA_034509425.1. Lineage (NCBI taxonomy): Eukaryota > Metazoa > Chordata > Aves > Passeriformes > Petroicidae > Eopsaltria > Eopsaltria australis. The sequence continues at coordinate 2,900,191 of JAVTVJ010000012.1, read as the reverse complement.
CACTCATAAAATCAGAGGGACAGAGAAAAAACATTAATTATTTATGTTGGCTGAGATTTTGACCCAGAAGCTTTGAACATGCAATAAGTGTTATTTACTCTGTGTCACCATCAATGCCAGGCAGGAAAGACTACTAAGACACTTTTCTTTCAGGGCTGGCATTCTTCCACACAGTCCCCACCACCCTGTCTTTCCTCCCTGCCTTAGGTACTTAAAGCAGAAATGTTCTTCTGCGCTGAGATTGATGTTCTGTGCATCAGGGCTTTTAAAATTTTCTTGAGTGCATGTGGAATCTGGGAAATTTCTATTTTATGGCTTAGGTCCTATTGCAGTTTTATGACAAGATGAGTTAAACAGTAAAATATTCTTTGGATCATCTTTACACATCACAGTTTTTTACTGTAATGGCTTAACGGGTTTCTGATAAATATTGCTTTTTCTACAGCCTGAGAAACAGGTGTTCAATAGCTGTCTGTGCTGGCTGGTTAATAAGAGAGCCTGCTCTGACAAGCTCCACACTCACGGAGTCTTGTTGGCATCTGATTTTTGAGGGAAGGTGAGACTAAAGCAAAACCACATTTGGATAAATGTGTGGAGCTGTTACTGTGCTGGCCTTGCTCGTGTTGCACATTTGCAGCAGTGACTGGTGGCTGCTGTAGGAGGTGAGGGCTGTTTCTGTGGGGAAGGGTGGGTACATGCCAGTGCCTGGAAGAAGTCCTGGATGGAGGTATTCTGATGCCAGGAATTCCCAGACAGTGGTGCTACAGTGAGTGGATGGAGCCACATAGCGTGCTAAAGTTTTCTTGCTTTCTGCCCTCTGATAAGAAATGCCTGACTGGTGATTCCAGGGGCAGCAGGGAGTGAGGAGGGGTGGGAGGTGAGGTTTGGATAGCAAGCATGAGGCACAGCTGGGGTTGGAAGGGCTGATGTGGTTTGTGCATTTTATGGTGAAACCTTAGGCTTTCGCACCTTGACATTTGCTGAAAGGAAGTGGCTCTTGTCCAACTAAAGAGAATAGAAACTTCTTGTTATCCCAGGCAAATTCTTCCCTGTTAAATTTCACAGGTTAAGGAAATAAGACCTATGCATTTTAGGGAAACTCTCTTTGCATTTGTTTTTATGGTGATTGAGGATCCCTTCTGGAGAGCAAATTGAGTTCTGAAACGTTTATTACAATGTATAATGAATATTGTTTCAACTAGCAAAGACATAAATCTTATAAAAGGAGCATTCCCAGATTACACCAAAGAAACAAACACGGGGCTTCTAGTTCTGTTATATTTTGATTGGCATTTTTACTCATTCTTGAAGGAATTTTATGTTTAAACAGGGACCTTCTCCCTCAGACTAGTTCTGCTATTGTAGACAGCTCAATCCTCATTCGAAGAGCATCAACACTGAAAACAAGGGCTGAGCTTTGTCATTCAGTAAAGGGAAAGAAAATTTCCTTTTCCTTTTGGAAATGACAACACAAATGAACATACTTAGGTTTCCTGCACAAACCACTTTTTTCTTTTTTTCAACTTTGACAACACAAGTGATGTCTTGTCACTGAAGGCTACTGAAAGATGAAGACACCTGCCTGCTCTTAAAACCTAGGTACAGCTGTTGCTGTAAAATTAGAACTGTGACTTCTTAGGGATTCACTGAACTCTGGAGATTCCTCTGCTGATCAAAGAAGATCCAGGGTGGCATTATTAGCACTTGAACTATCATTCAGCATTCAGTTCCTTATGATTTTATAGAAGGGATGTGCTGCTAGCAGAGATCATCCAATAAAAGCATGACTTAGTAGGAAAGAAATCAACTGTGGTTTAGTACCAAGGGGTTGTTGAAGAATTAGCAATGAACTGAAAGTAGGAACAGGTTTTATGACCCTAATTGTGTCCCTGAGACCATTTAAAAAAAATCTTGGGTGCCTAAATTGGCAGCAATTTTGAATCTCCTCAGTGAGAAAGAAGTGGATGCTGTCATTTATGGCTGCACAGAGGGGCCCAAAGCAGAGAAATCTGCCAAACCTCTGTGTTTATTCACCAAGAAAAGCTGCTTCTTTTGAGTCTGCTCTTGATAGTTCACCCAGTGTCTTCCCATCATTTCAGTGGAGGACTCCAAGGGAATGATGGCTACAAATGACCAGCCTGTCCTTATCAGTTTTCCCATACAGACCTACGAAGGAAGGGCATTGCTTGCCTCTAACACGCATCCTGCTAGAAATCATCATCTTTACTTCAATGACCTTTCAAAGAGACGATCATATTTCAGCACAGAAGTCAATACTGATTTTTTCCCTGTTTTCCAGTAACATGTAAGGGCCATAAATACAGTTCAGATTAGCTGAGGGAAAAAAAAAAGGGAGATGTAAAAGACTGTATACAGGAAAGAGCATAATTTCAGTATTTTAGGCTGCCTTCTGTCGAGAAAGGATGAATGGGACTGGAGGGCAGAGGGTGACTACTGTTACAGGGGGAGGAATAGTCACCTGCCCTGGAATGAAAATCAGTCCCATTTGTGAAGATAATTTTTGCTTTGTTATTTTGTTTTGTACTGCTTGGGAGCTGAAAACTGTGTTTTCTCATAGCAGCTCAGTGATGTGTATTTTCTGATGCTCTATCCCAGCCTTATGGCAAGCTTGAAAGGAGTCTATGGTGTTACAGTATTTGAGGCAAATCCATTTGCCAGTATAATCCTTGTGCAAACCACAGGCCAGGAGTCAAGACCATTGGGCACTACATATAAAAGGGCAATGAAAAAAGTGTTTATTATTATAATACAAATGGTCACTGTCATGAGAAATCTTTTGCAAAATTACAAAAGTTAAGGAGAAATAACAAATTATATTTAATGAATTTTTCTGGAGGATTAAAATCTTGAAAATATGGTTGTGAAATTACTTAATTCTTCTTGAGACACAAGTGTGGAGACTACTGATGTAGCAGGTTACAACACATTCTTCTAGAGTCACATTTCTCTTAACTGCAAATCTGAGATTTTAAGTGTATGTGTTTGGAAATAAATATTTGTATGACTGTACACAGATTCCCATCTCTCTAACTGGAGGCAAATGTGTATCTGCTTGCATGTATTTGGAAATAAACATTTTTATGCCTGCACCCAGACTGATGAAAGCTTTACAACTGGCTTCAGTGGATTAAACCTGATTTTGAGACATATCTCTGCTTTGATAATCTTTCAGGCTTTAGGCAACACCTCAGACAGAGATAGTAAAAATTTTCTGTGAGTTTTTGTTGTTGTTGTTGTAGTAGTTGATGCTTTTTATTAACGTTTCAAACTTACACAGACGGAATGAGGAACGTGGACAAACCGCGAAACCCGTGAAGTATTTCCAACTTGTTTGGTGAGTGGTGATGAAAACCCTAGACTGAGATGGAGGAGATTGCACTGTTTGCTTTGCTTCCTGTATCCAATTTGGTCGCAGTTCAGAGGACCAGAGTCAGGAGCTTCGGGCCGTGGTTAAATATTAAACAGCTGTGCTGTGTAAGCTGGTTTTAGCAGCCTCTGCCCAGTGCCTCTCCACTCCATTGTGCCAGCACAGCCAATGCATGTCTGCACAGCAAAATCCATCAGTTGACAGACAAATTTGCAAAAAATAAAAGGAAAAAGGATGAAAGGTTGTATTTCAGGTGGACTAGTTCCTGTTGCAGCTCAGAGTGTTACCTTGCAGAAAGCTGAGCTGGCACAGCCTTGAGAGAAACCTGGTATTGCAATGGGTACTGAGGTCCAGCATGGTCTCTGCAAGGATGTGTCCAGAGAAAGCCATCCAGTGAACCTCAGGGAGGGTTTATTGGGACACCCCTCCTCCTCTGAGGGTGCTAAGCCAGAAACGCGTGCTGCTCTCCTTGGGACATGAAGCACAATTTATTATTGTCATTTTTGATCTAAAATACTCTAGGAATATCTGATGTGCCACAAAGGGCAGAAGGATGTATGCCTGCTTTGGTGACATTTCCAGCCCATTTTCAGAGATAGGATTGTTTAGATAATTTTGGTAAGATTCTGTAGGACTCCTGAAATTTTCAGTCCTTCTGACTTAAGTGAATTCAAACCCTTTTGGTCTGTGTGGGGAAGGAAGAAAATAACTTGGAGTAGGAAGAAAGGCTTTGGTGAAAAGTGGGAAGGAAATGTGATGTGGAGAGAATAATAAAGAGTTTTTGTCATATCTTGTAATATTTGAGAATCTGTACATGATCTGTCTGTGTTTGTTTCTGGAATTAAATTTCAGTGTTCTTAAACATTGACAAATATTCAATGTAAATTTGTGGTATTAATGAGAAACTTAAAAGCAAATCTTTGAAAATCAGAAGTGTTGTCTATATTTTCTTAGTCTGACCTGAATGGCTCCAATGATTTTACCCTGGTTTTCCTGTTGTGGAGAGAATTATTGTCCCAGATGGTGACAGCACTTCCGACCCTCACTGGGGCATCTTGGGGAGAAATGTGTTTAAGCTGTGAGGCTCTAAAATGCTGTGGTGGTGGGAACCATGGAAATACAATAGACAGAGGTTGGTCCTTGCACACATCCGTCTCCTGCTGCCTTCTTCAGAGAGGGGAATGTTTGCTCTCATTAAGAGATGCCTGTCTCAGAGGAAGTGCTGCTTTGTGTTTGCAGCAGGGCTCAGTGACTCCCAGACTTGGAACAGTTTGAGTTTCTCTAGGACAGACCTCAGCAAAAGTTTTTAGGTTTGTTATGCACCAGGGGCCTGGTGAATGACTGTGAATGGCATCTTTATAGACTCCTTTATAGCAGGAGTTTCCTGGGTGGATGGCAGTCAGGCTGTAAGTTTCCCAGAGCTCAGACTTCTGTATGGCTTAGATCTGGCCATTAAATCACAGATGTTTCTTTCAAAAAGCTGAGTGTGCACGAAGTCACTCCTTTCAACATAGCGTGTCTAACGACTTGTGGAAAGCACAGACTGAATGGAGCTGCTATTTGATTTAAGTGTGTGTTTGGTCATTCAACATACAAAAAACCTGGCATGTGGCTGTGTTCCTGAAGACAAAGAGAAATCTGCAAACAGTATGCATCAATTTATATAAATATTTTTGCATTTGCATCTCTACCTTTAAAGAATAGCTGCTGAATCCAGAGTGTTCTTAATAATAGATGTGTGCTGGGCTAACTGATAAGTATAGATCTGAACATCAAAACAATTAGAAGTGCTAAATTTACAAAAAAATGCCATATGTATGTCTTTGTAGGTACATCTGTGTGTACATGAAGATCATTATATTGTGAAAATGGGCACACGGTGCAGTCTGTCCAATCTCAAGTTGGGGATAGGAGTGAACAATCTGCTCTCAATCAAAATAAAATGCTTTATGTACAAGCAATGTATATGAAAGATTTTTTTTGTATATGCAGGAAGATTTTTTACACATGCTTCACCTCCACACTGCACATTTTAAGTACTTAAATTACTAATTTCTAGACATTTTAGAACTAGCTGAGAAGAGGGTGAGAAACTGTATCCATGATGGGTGCAAATAGGAAATAGAACAATTTCCCTGTTACCCAAAATATATAAAATTGCATTTCAGGTGAAATCTTCACCAAAGTAATGTGAACTTCTCCTTGCTTTCCTCCTTCCTTTCTTCACTGTTGCAGTGTAAACTAAACTGCCCTCTTGTGTGGGTTATCATTTCCAGACTTGGACAATGCTTACCAAGCAGAGCAGCAGGACGAATAACACAGCCCTCAGCAGGATGAGGGTCTGTATTTTAATATGATGAAGGCAACCATTCAATAGAAGAGCAAAGTCAAATAATTTTAGCCATAGAAACAGCTTGTGGATCATTGAAAAGCAACACATTTGGAACACAGATGGCTGTTTTTTCTCCCCAAAAATAACAAATGAAGAAAAAATCCTCTCTTTGTTACTTTTATTTTTTATGCAGTATTTATACTGACTAGCTATTCAAAGCTCCTTCTGGACAAGCCAAATGAGGTCTTTGCACTGATGAACACCCGGTCGTAATTATTTTTAACAGAAAAAGAGATGATGGTTGGAAAACTTTTGAAAAGGAGTTATGTTTTCCTTTCTTCTACAGTGATGAAGTTTTTTTTCTTTTTAATAAAAATAACTCACTTAGATTTGGAAATATGAAAAATGGTGTGTGGCCCAGTTAGGAGCTGATAACCTCTGGTAGCAGCTAATGCTGACAGCAATAGTCTGTCTTCCTAATTAAGTCAGTTCCCAAACACATCAGAGAGTGGGTTACATCACAGCCATGGGGATTTGTCTGGGGTCATGTCTTGGTGGGGACTACAGTATGAGTCCCTCAGTGTGGAATGAGACCTCTGTGGATGTGGGGCACTGTTAGGAGTTAGACACTCAGTTGGGAAAGATTTAATCCAGGAGAGTAGTCTCTACCTTCCCAAATCTTCCCAGGAATGAGGTCATGCTACTGCCCTTGTCCTGGGTTTGGTGTGCAGTATTAGCAGGGTTGGATTATGGGTGGATGAGGACTAGTGGTTGTGTTCTGGCTTTACACACACTTCAGGAGGCAAAGTAATAATTTCTCCTGCCTTCTCCTGCAGTGAACAGGAGCCTACAACAAACTCCTGATATTTTGCTCCTTTAAAACACCAAAGCGTTTTAAATCATTAGAATCAGGGTGCTTGAGACAACCAACATTAGAGAGTCTCCAGGAAGCAAGTTATTTTATAAATAAGGAAATAATTAAGTCTGCGTAAGATTGTCTGCCCAAAAATCAAATAAGGCTGTAAAATGTCCAACCCCACTCCAGCCCATCCCAAATAGAATCAGCAAAAAATATCCACAGTGGCTGCTTTGGCTGCTGAGCTTGTTTCACAGTGAGTCATTGTCTCTGATGGCCATGTGTGTGCTACCAGGGGAGACTCTGTTAGCAGTCCTCACTTCAGCAGAAGATGGAAAATAAAAATTGAACTCTTTTGCTCTTCCTTTCTTTTCTTTATACCAGAGCAGCTGCTTTGACAAGTGTTTAAATGAAGAGTAAAAAAGGTAAGATCAGGAATGGTAGAAAATTAGTTATTCTTGGCATTCTCACATTCCAGCATATTTGCTATTGCAGTATAATGAAGGATTTTGTTTTTCCAAACGGTATTTTTGGAGCTATACACCTAATCAGTACATGCTCCACAATCTTCCCATCTTGGACCTAGTGAAAAGGTCATGCAGCACCTGACAGCAAACAGCATTTGCTCAGCAGAGGTTTTTTTCCTTCCATGCTGCCTGCATTTCATGTAGTCTCATTTCCTGAATGCCTCTGGTGTGCAAAGTGATTTCAATGGCAGCTGTGCTATTGCTCTTCTATGGCTCAGCTTGGAATCCACAACCATGTCACAGTTGGGTTTTGGTGTTTGGATTTGGTTTGGCTTTTTTTCCCCCATTAATAAAGCCTGCTTTCAGAAGTCTCATGGCTGGGCATCTCAAGATGCCCATCTCAAGAGTTGAAAGAATAGTTAAGGATGATGTCCTGTTCATGAAAAACCCTACCAGTCTCCAGAGCCTGGGAAGCTCAACATCTATTTTCATTTACAAGTTCATTACAAGTTCTCCCACGAAGAAACTGTGAGGGCTTGAAAGGGGACCGGGCTGATTTGCAAATAGAACCATGCAAATAGGTGTCTGATGTTTGGCGATGCTATATAAAATGAAGGTGAGGAGAACATCAAACAGAAAACTATTAATAGCACGGTGTTAATTTATGGGAATGAGTTTCCAGGTAAAGAGGCCAGAAGCAGGATGTGCAGTCATCTGGTAAAATAGCTACGTGAGCTAATGTGAAGCAATCATGTCTTAAAGATGTGTAAAGTGCTTTTTTGAGATTGCTTAATTGGATAAAAAATGTATGGAGGGAGACATAACACCATGGCTTCCAGCTCCTTTTAGAAGAGGCCTTTAATTACTTTTTATGTAGAGTTAAGTTTATGTGAAGCTATTATGAGTAAGACAAGTATTTCTTTCTTTGCTTTTAACTTTTTTTATTAGTAGTTGTCAAGACAGACCCAAGCCAAACCCCTGCATCTGGGAACTTTGATCTTTAGAAAAGTTCATACTGACTTTAGGTTTGGTCTTATCCTTCATCCATTTGATAGGTCTAAAACTTCCACTTTTATAGTATTAAAGGAAAAGAAAATATTAAGACTGGATGATTTTTTTTTTCAGATAAAATAAGAGACTTCAGAAATATTGAGTCAAATCTGAGCATTTTTGCAGGTTGCAAAATTTTTTTTTTACAAATTTGGTATAAGGAAAAGTCAGGTTTGCCAACAACTTAGGACTTCCTCACTTGGAAGCACTGGGATATTGTGAAGAAGAGATTTTTTAAAGTCTCTTCAAGTATAGAGGATATGGTAAAAAATATATATATAAAATAAATATTTGAATTTTTCACGTTTAGGTACTGTTTCTGGATGTATGACTAATTCTGCAGTTTCTTATTCCTTTTTAAAGTTATTTTCTTGATAAACAGGATATAGAACAATTTTTTATTGTAGGATCTGTGGGAGCCTGGAGGTGACCATGGAGGGAAATAATACTTAAGATCCAAATGGGCAGGGTTAAAGTGCTGCTTTTTCCAGTCCCACTGCAATCGGAGGAGTGACTAGTACTACTGTAATGATGAGATGAGTAGATGCTCCCAAAGATAGACGAATATTAAAGGTTGGAAATCCTCAGGGAATCGCATGCCCTTGTTATGAACCACTGGAAATGTGCTTCATCATCAACTGCGTTCTGTGGGTGGATGCCAATTATATGAAAGCCCATCTCTCTGGATCTGTTAGTGCTATTCCAGAGCTTGGGGGCTGGAGCTTAATACAATATGCTCTTTTCTTCTCTGACTAGTAAAGCAGCACAAAATAGAATTATTAGTATAAATACACGTTGCCTACAAAATGTAAATCCAGCAATTAGACTTTTCCCTGGTGGTGCACTCTAATGAGTGTTACCAGATTCTTTGTGTTGCTGTAGGGGAGCAGTGGGTGTAGCAGTGGGGCTCAGCTAATTTACGAGGGAATCCTCAGGATACAAAATTTTTCCTTGATAAGAGGAGAAACAGCTTGTATTCTGAGCAATATTTATCTCAGACAAGCTTGCCTCCCAAAAGTGCAGCACTGGGAGCATCCACATTTATAGCTTATGATATGATTGTTGAGGCCTTCTGACATGTGTGAGCTGGTGAAAACCTTTATGGAAGGAGTTGCTTAATCCTCTTTAATCTTGAGAAACACTGTGTAGGTGTAGGGAAGGCTCTGACAAGCGGGAGGTGGCTGGGGAGGGTTACTGGACACTTTGAGAAGTTTGATGTTTCCCATTTGGGTTGAAAAAATGTATTTGCTTTTTCTCCTTGATGCACTAAGTTGGGTGTGTAAGACTGTTGATATTTTATGCCTTCATTTTTGTAATTTGTGGTCCTGTGTTGTGTACCTTGGTTTGTATGTGGTATAGTGACCGTGCTGTAATTACAGATGGTGAAACTTTTTGTTAAACTGAAGTGGAAAATGCTTCTAATTTGAAAGTAAAATTCTGGTATTGTCTTGTCAAGACAGCATCTTACACCATTGTGTGACCTCTCTAGAAAAAACCTGACCCATGGTAATCTAATTATTGTCTGTTGTGATGGGCAGATAACAAAGTAAATATTGGAGTGGACTGATTGCCATCTCCACTTTAGGAGAGGGACCTTGACAGCCTTATTTCTCTAAGCCCAGCTGCTTCTGCTTTTTTTTTTCCCTTCTGTGTGATGAGCTAGTACTTTGTGTTGTTGGGGGAACTCCAGGGAAGGTGACAGGAACCCTGAATCATATCTTGGGAGTGCTGAGTGATAACAGCTCCCTGTCTGCTTGAGGTTTCTTTCACTCTCAAAGCTATCTCTGTTGGTGGGAGAACCCTGGCAAAACAGAAACCAGTAGGGGATGTGGATGCTTAGAGTCCCTAAAAGTCAGGTTTGATACTGGGGGCTTGAGATTTGTATCCACAAATATAAATAACCTCAAATATAAACATAATTGATATGGTACTTAAGTAATGACAGAAGATGGAAATGACATCAAGGTTAACATATGTGCTTTGGTTCATTATCAAATTTCTATGTGGTTTTCATTATATATTCTTGAGGGTGCATCCAAGGAGTTTTCTGCAGGCAGGCGGAAACTCATTTTTCTTCTACTTTAGGCTCACCAAAGTTGTGTAACCATATTAAATCTAACCCAAGCTTTACAGAAGGATACACCCCTAGGGGTGATATAATGCACTCTTGTGATTAGACCTATCAATGTAGGAGATTTTCTTTGTGTGTTGTGAGATTGCCATGCAGGACAATGTATGGTTGCTGAGATAGATCCATTCATTATGATAGCTTAACAAAATTCAGCTCATCTTTCAGGAAAGAGCAGAACGAGGGGGAATCTGAGTTTTAAGCAAGCCCATGTTGAATTTTGAAGCAGCTCAAGTGAAGGTATCAAGTGAAAAATTCTTGAGATCCTTGGTCAAATGCTTGACAAACAAGTCAAGTCTAGGTTAGAGTGAAGTCAGGAGGTCTTAAGGAAAGAAAATGTGAGAATCTTTTATGGTGGTAATTTTGGAGTCTTTCAGAATTCATGGAGTGAGGCTAAAGGACTCTGTGATGAGGTCTAATTCTGCCTTGACAAAGTCAGGGATAACTTTAGTCAATACCTGGGGGGATGATTGACTTAGGACTCATATCTGATGTGAAACACATGATAGTTTCTTCACAAAATTGTTTTTCTGATACACAAAAAGCCAAGGATGTGCTAAAATGGAACTTTCTTCTAACTGGAAAAAGTTGTCTTCCACCAGTGTATTTGCTTGTTTGAGAAAATATAGGGACCTTTTTAACATTAAAAAAAACCCCAAACAAAAACCCCAAACAAAACTTTTTTTAACTTAAAGAACATTTTAATATTGAATATCAGCTAATTATACACAACTTAAACACAGGTCAAAATAAAAAATAAACATTACAACATTAACAGAAGAAAATGCTTTAATTGACACAAATTGTTTTTTGTTTTTTCAGTCTGGACTTCTACTTATTAAAATGACTTCACTTTTGAAATTTTAAACTCATTTGAACAAAAATTATATTGCAAATATTTTTGCAAGTTATAAAGCAATTTTTTGCCCATGTCAGCTTTATATATGACATCTTATCTGAACTGCCAGATGAAAATATGTTAGTTGAGCCAAATTTAATCAGTAACTCCAAGCAGTCCAAACTTTAGAGACAGAGTGCAGCCTGATTTTGGTACCTGTTCTGATCCCAGAATTTCCTTTGAGATCTGAACCACGCAATCTCCTGTCCATTATAAAATTAGGAAGAGATTGAAATATTTTGTTCCATAGCATTAGTCTAGATTTTTGCTTGGGCGTTTCTGGGACTAAATCCAAACTCTTCACAGCACTTCCTTTAAGAACTCTTAGCATTGTCCTGAAGCATTTTCTTTTCCAAGATTTTGTCTCCAAGTTCCCATACATACTCAGGTAATAGCAAAGATTTCTTACATTTTTCAATGTCTAAGTGATCAAGAGCTGCAGATGCACAGGATTGTTAACAGCATTCAAAGACTTAATTTGCAGGAGCTACAAAGGAATGGAAGAAAGACAAAGTGAATAACAAACATTAATGGGGTAGAACAGACTGCAGCTGAGATGTCACTGGTGCCCTGCTCTTTTGGGCTCTGATTTTGAACCAGTGTGTGTCTGAACTTTTCTGAATGGGAGGCAAATGCTGGACATGATGCATTCCCCAAGTAAAAACTGTGTTGTGCACTTGACCTGTCAAGAGAAAGCATCAGGAGAATTTGGACCTTTTCTCTACCTTTCCACCCTCTCACTTGATTTCTGGAGCCCTGCAAGGAGCAGGAACATAGCAGGCAAATTAGAATTGATGCTTTGCTTTTTGAGAAATGTACCCTGGTGGGAACAGAAGCTGCTCAAATATTTTGGGCTGTCTCCCATGTTAGCTGCAGTCTTTTGCCTATCTTGTGGCAGCTATGCATCCTGAAGATACTTTTAATCAGTAAAAATAAAATTGAGTTGATGATCATTTGCCTTGCAGTGGATACCTACTGGGTTGGGAGACTGGGAAAGACATGAGAGGGATAATATTCATTATTTATAGCCATTCCTATAGTGCTTATCACCACAGTGTCTTTAAGTGAGCACCATCGACAAGGCTCTAAATGCAAGATAAAATTTAATAATGCATTAATAACAACGTGCACTTGTCTGTGGCAGCAGCAGTTGTGACAGACATGAATTAAAATGGGAAGCAGGAAGAGGTGCCAGGGCTCAGTGAAGGTGGAATCTCTGCTGGAGGAGGAGGAGGAGGCAGCAGGGGAGCCAGGCAGGGCTACAGGCTCAGCGAGGGGAGAAGCCAGCCCAGAGTCACCAGAAGTCAGGGCAAGAGGCAGAGGTGGGTGTTTGGCAGCTTTGCAAAAATGAACGTGTTTTAACAGCACATTCATGAGCAAACAGGAATGTACTTGAACTGAATTATTAAAGGCTTCCCATGCTGCCCTGCCATGTACATATGGACACGTGTTGAGGCCTGCATGGATCCCGCTCTGAGGCAATGACAGAAGATGACCAAGCCTGGAGTCTGCCTGGTTAAAAGGGTCCAACTCAAAGCTTCCACCCCAACCAAGAAAACCTTTCTCTCATCCCTCTTGCTTTAATTTGCTGTCTTTCTTTTTCATCTGCGTTTGCTTTAACCTGGAAAGAGGCAGTACATACCCCTGTGTTAGAGCTGGGGAGAACAGCCATGGGAAGTGGCTTTAGCCTGCTGCTGATGGGGCAGGGTGAGGAAAGGAGGATGGTCGCAAGCAGAAACAAAAGCAGAAGCACCTGGAGCAGTGCTGCTTTCAGCCACACCTGCATCCAGACTGATTCATTTCTCACGCATCACTTTGGGAAGAGAGAAATGTTTCCCACCTCTACTACCTGCTCATGGCTTATCATTCATTGTCCGCCTACAGAAAACCTCTGCAACAGCAGGTGTAGCTTTGGCAATGTGGGTTGAAAGGAATGAAAGGAGTTGAGAAACAAGGACAGCTACAGCTTAAGAGGTCTTACTTTTCAAAAACAAAACTGCAGAGGTGGATGCCCTGTGGCTGGGCAGAAGGTTGTGTATTCCTCACCACAGTGCTCTGGTCATCTCTCCTGCCATGTGCAGACAGAGTTTATTATGTATTCTGCATAAAGAATCTGTGTTTAAGCCATTCTCTAGCTGGAGTACCTACTTTGTAAGCACCTTCAGCAGTCTCGTTTCAAATACTCACGAGTTCAAATATTCATTTGTTGCAATAACTAGATAAGAAATGCTTTTACAGAGATTTGGTTTCTGTTTCTTTCCTCTAGTGCTTTACTGACCCTTAGACAACATCTGCTTCCTAATCCTCTCTGCTTGTCCTCCTCTCCAAGCTAAATTTTTATGGAGGCACCAGAACACCTATAAGTCCTAACAGTTAAAAAAGGTGCTGAAGTCAGGACAGTGGTGGGTGTTTACTGAAGGTGTTTTAGAGGAACGATGGATACACTGTTTTCCCACCCAGAAGAAAAAATATCTAGCTCTATAAATAAAGATATGTCTGAATAAACAAAAAAAAACCCAGGTGGCAGGAACTGACAATCTTGTCTGCTAAGTAGTCTTTTTCTTTTCTGTGCCAGCTGATGTTATTTTAGTGTTACTGAGTCTGTTCCCTGGAAAGGTCCATGTCTGGGAGAATCCATCAGCTTCCTAGAGTGGGTGGTAACATTTAGAGAGGAGTTTGACATTCTGACTCTCACCAGTCAGGTATTGTATATATGTCATCCTCCCACTTCTGGACAGGTACTGTGGGACTCCATTTTACCGAAGGTGTCCAGGATGTGACAAATCAGTAGCAGGAAAATCCTGGGGTGTTGAAAGCAAAATTTATTGTGATGAATTCACACTCAAACTACTGTAGGTTTTACAAATAGACTTTTCAGTTCATAAATCCCCAAGCTTTAAGGGAACAGATAAGCTGGTGCAATACATCCACAGAAGCTTTGGAGTGACAGATAGCATGGTGGTCAGAGCAGACAGGGTTTAGTCACTGTGATGGTGTGTTGCAGCCATAGATACTTTCTGAAACTATTAAGGCTGGAGTTTTCTTTCCCTGAAAGTCTCAGTTTAGAATTACGGTGGTACATGAAGGCCACAGTTAAAGTTGTCAGGATCCATAACTCCTTTAGAGGATGAATATATTTGTTTATAGTGGAGATTATAGAGGAGATTATTGAATTATATTCTATTTCCCTGATTTCTGGTATTTTAACCTACAAAACCCATAGTGCTGCCCCGAATTACAAGCACGATCCTCTCAGTGGCTTCATGTGAACATGTGTGGTTTTTTTTCTTTGTTTGGCTCTGGAAGCACAAGGAGTCTAGGATCTGGGTGTGAGAAATTAGTGATTAATTCCTCTAGAGAAAGTGGCTCTCAGTGGATACAGAACCATTTGAGTCAGCTCTTGTGCCAGCCATCCCATGTTGGCATAGGCTCTATGGGAAAGGTGATGTGGAAGAAAGAAAGCAGTGGATATTGCACTGTGCACTCAACAGTCTGCTGAGTTGCACATTTTGGGTGGTTTTTGTTTTGTTTGTTTGTTTTTTTAAGCCTAGATAGACTTGTATGAAAATATTGCTTCCCTGTCAATATGAAATATCACGCAAATTTCTGCAGGCTCGGTCCCAGATGTGAGCACAGAAGCAGGAATTGTGAACTTTTTCTGCACACTCAAGCTCCTTTGTTCTCCTGGTCTGTGTAGTCCTTGTAGCCTGCTGAGATGCAGCAGGAAACTTTTTTCCTAAAGGTCTTGCTTCCATTGCTTTAGATCATTGGCTGGTGACCATGAACAGAGCAGAGGATTTTCTTCTGTGAGAGAAGTAAAAGAATTCCAAGTCTCTCCCCTGAGAAAAAAGAAATATATAAAAAGAATGAGTAAGAGCTACAGTAACAAAGGCAGGGCAATGTCCACAGTGCACTTTGGTAGCTGGTAAGGGAGGAAAGTGCACAATTTATGATTCCAAGGGACTGGCTCACCTTTTAGGTATTTTATAAAATGAGCTCAGTAGGATGATGCAAGCATTGGCAGCATAAGATAATATCTCATTTCTTTTGGCTCCATCCTGTTGTCTGATTTTGCTAATTGCAAAAGCTTTGGCCATCAGAGACAAATTACAGAGACTATCTGCAAATGGTGGGGAGGGAGGTTGAATATTTTTCACTCGCAAGTGCTTTAAAAGTGAAGTTTCAGAAATAAAACTTCTGTCTACATACTGAGAAGGACATAAAGATCAGATGTCTGCACTTTGGATTAAATTCCAAAAGCCAATAAACGACAGAAGTGAGATCATTAGAGCTGTTCTTTGAACGCTGTGTCTATATGGCCCAATAGAGGGTAAAATTCACAGTTGGGCAGAAAGGCTAAATGGCTTTGGCTTGAGTCTTTGTGTGCTTTAGCAAGGACGAGAGTGCCAAGACCAGAGCAGAGTTTTTTGCAGATTCTCTTTTCTCATAGATGCCCCTAACCTTTCCAGAAAAATGGAAGTCTCTGGCTAGCTTGGTTACAAAGACAGCATTTAGCACCTGTGTTCCAAACAGGCCTGTGTGTGTGTGTGCCTCTGCTGATCCGTCTGTGAAATGCGGCAAATGCCAGTGGGGGCTTGCACAGGGGGTATGCAAAGCATGTGGCACATGCCCAGTCATAAAAAGCTTGAGCAAACAGTGCTATGAAGTGACAAGGAGAGATTTCTGAAGTGACAAGAGCTCGCTTTTATCCTCTCAGGTGTTCCAAGGGTAAACACCACTGAGAGGTGGTGACCTAGGC
Organism: Eopsaltria australis; assembly: GCA_034509425.1. NCBI lineage: Eukaryota > Metazoa > Chordata > Aves > Passeriformes > Petroicidae > Eopsaltria > Eopsaltria australis. Next base: position 2,884,313 of record JAVTVJ010000012.1, on the reverse strand, counting down.
AAATCCCTCCTTTCTCCAGGTGTTACAACTGCTTATCTGGGTCTCACTCTTCCCCAGCTGGAATCAAGAATGGCAGGGAAGGGACTCTGATTCCCTTGGTTTAAAATAGAGTAGGTGCTTTAAGAACCACAAAGAGATGAGTTCTCCTAAGCTAACGTTGTGAAGGTGGAAAATATGTTAGAGGATCGTTGGAAGATGATGGTAGGAGAAAGTGAGAATGTGTCTGAAAGTGCCAGAGCACAGCAGTTAAATCCCCTTTGATGTGAGATATAAAACACAAAGTGGCACAAAAGCTGAGCTGGGTCAATGAATTGGAGTCGTGAGAATCCAGGCCATTTAGGGTTTCACAGCCCAAACTCAGCCATCACTTCCCAAAGGATTGGGTTAACAGCCTATGATTTAGAGACATGGATTCACTTTTCTTTCTCAGAGTTCCCTACCATGTGACTCATCCACTCCAAACTCATCTGGCCAGCACTGGTCCTGAGTGTGTTGAAAGGATAAGCTGAAAGATGGGATGTTTTGATTTATACCAAGGAAGTCTGTGGCGGTGTAATATCATAGCTGGATCCTCCTTAAGCGCAGCTTTAAGTGGGGTGCACTACAGAAAGTGTATTAATAAAATATGAGATGGTAAAATCTGCTTTCCCCGATCATGGGTGGTTTTCTTTCCTGGAATCTCTTTGAAATAGAAAGAATGTAGTCATTTTAGCCTCTTCATTAAGTGTATTATTTAATCCCACACACTGTGGTTCCTTAAGCATAGAAACAATCTACTTTACACTCAGTATGAACAATGAGATGCCCCAGAGCATATTTAAAACAGAACTCCTGGACACAATTACTTGGCTTAAAAGGGTCTGAACTGCATTTATTTTTATAGAAAAGCTTACCAACATATGCAAACAAATCTTAGTAACTTCTATTCAATTTCCCTTCCTTTCCTAGAACCTGGATGATATGACTGAAACAAGAAAAACTTGATATTTTAATGACTAAAATAGCACTCTCTTCCTGGTGTATAAGAAGCCAGTTTTAACCCTGATTTATTTGTCCTTTTCCTCTCCTAACTTTTTTTCCACCCTAATTTACCCAAGCATCTATTCAGTAGTCTTTACTGACTGGATTTTGCTGTTCATTTTATCAATATTTCTATTTGAAATTATGTATATTGTATTTAGAACCAAAGTGACACTATACACACCTGAATATACAGAATATATTTTGTATGGTCTACTTATAAATAGTATGCATGGGCACAAATACATGCATTTTATATGCCCACTTTTGCAGAGGTGCTGAAGTCGTTCATATTACATGTATGTACTGTATGTACTCAAAACATTACAATTTCAAAGAATATTGTAGGGAGCAGCAGTTTTGGTAATGTTTGCTGAGTGGAAAGCAAAAGACACTGTTAAAATGTAAAATACTTGCAAATGAAATGCTATTTCACTGCATTTCTCTTTTCCAAAATCTCTGTGTCTGGACTGAGAATGTATTTTTCATGCCTGGATTTAAAGAGAGACCTCTCAGGAGAGTTAAATAGAAACCAAATAAAACCACAGCATCTCTGTTTGAAAAAGTCTCTGGGAAAGATTATGCAGTGCTTAAATCCTGCTCTGCTTGTAGCAGGTTTTGTGGCTGTCAGGTTGATGCGTTTAAATATTTTTTTTCTAAAAAAGATCCTACAGTGAAATATTATTTTACTTGCAATAAAGTTCAAAAAATTTTAATGTAAGAAAGTAACTCTGCTACTTTTTTGGTCTCAATGTGCCTGGTTTTAACGTGATGCTTTATAATACCTGAAGGTAATACACTTAAAAAAGTTCAAAGTCTGCTGTGTGTGGAGAGAAGGTGCAAGGGAAACAGATGAGCTTGAAAAACTCTGAGGCCCTTTGCTTAGAGGTAGGAGACAGCTGTGGTGTTCCCAATGACCTGTAAACCTGGAGATGAGAAAATGTGGTCATGGTGTAGGAGATGCAGCAAGAGAAAGCTACCTCTTACAGAGTCTCCTTGAATCTATTGATTTTCAGTGCAGAAGAACAACTCACTGTCTTCTGAACAATCTAGTGTTAAAAAAGTTTTGGGGCCTGCCCCGTAATTTAACACTTTCAGGAGAAAAAGGGAGAGGAGAAAAAGGGAACCAAGAGCTGAGTGTGGGGAGAGGTTTCTGGCAGTGATGTGCCTGGGGTCATGTGGTGGGAGAGTGGCTCTCACCTCTCATCACACCCATGACTGCACTCAGCCTTCCCTCCTGCTGTTTAACCTAAATTTCCCTGTTTTTAACATCACACTGTTGCTACTAATGATACCTCTGAGCTATGTACTAAATTATTCTTTCTCTTTCAATCCTTTCTTTTAAATACATGAGGAGTTTCTAGCAATGCTTTTAGCATAGATGGGCTGGCTTACAACCAATTACTGTATTTAACTGAATCCCAAATGGTCTTAAATCTGAGAACTTCACAAGTTCTCAGGGCTAGCTGAAGGAAAATGTTTTAAATTAGTTTTATCAATAATTTCAATGCTTTTCCTCATTTTAGCAGCTATAATCTATTGTAATTTGGAGAAAAGAAAGCCTTATTTTTCTCTTAGATTTTTATGAAATGCTCACAGAGAAAATCTGCACTGGGAAAAACAAGACTTAGAAAAAATATAAAAAGAAAATAGTGATGTGATTTCCCTAAGTAAAAATTAATGAGATATTTTGGAAAAAATATTGCAAAGAGAAAATGCACAAATAACATATCTTCTCACTGAAAAGAAGTGGAAAGCCTTTTTGCATTAAAAGTGAAAGGAAAAAAAAGACATCAGCTAATTGTACCATACTCAGTGATTGTTCACATGTATGTGAGGAATCTGGTCAAGAAGCTCAGCACCATATGAGAGCAATGTTCTCTCTGATCAAGGCAGGGAGGATCACGGGGTCATGGAATGGTTTGGATTGGGAGGGGCTTTAAAGATCATCCAGTTCCCAGAATAAACCCCTGAGAGATACCACTTGTCACTGTTGTCCATTGGGACTCAGAGCCACCAGCTCAGGATGGCTGAGGCCTCTGAGGAAGAAGGTGCCACTGAATCTCTTGCATGAAGGATCCTGGCCTGTGCAGGAATGTCTGCCTTGGATGGTCACTTTTCTCTCCCATATGAAGGGTAGAGTTGTACTGAGGCTCATTGACTCCCAGTCTTCATAAACAATCATGAGTATTCATGAGTAATTATTTTCTAAAATTCTTCTGAAAAGAGATCAGCAAGCAGGGGGATGATATGTTTCCTTCACTAACTATCAGTACTGTGCTTTTACTGCTACTTCAACAGAACTGGAAAGTCAACAAAAGCTAGCACTCTAATACATAACATTGCATTCATTCTAATAAGAATTATCCCATAATTATTTAGTTACTTTGTAAGGGCCAGAACCTGGATTTGGGGCTATTTTCGTGGGTCTGAGAATTACAGATTCACCCCTCCAACATTGTACAGAGATTTCAGAGTCCACCACAGTTTGTAACAGCCAGGTACTGGTCCTTGCCAGTCTCCTTGTATTCTGAGACTTTAATATGTAGTGCATTCCCTTGCACTTTTGTGGATAGATCACCTCAGATGTCATGACTTTTCACAAATAAATTCAGTAGCTGAGTCTCTTATCTCCTCTGGTCTGGTAGATTTCTGTATCAGATATTCAGGTAGTGTCTTAAAGTCCCTCTCATTCACCTTTCTACCAGCTGTATCAACTTGTCCCTGGGAGCTTTGGCAGTGTGCACACAGTTCTTGACTGTCTAATTCTTTTCTAATCTAGATTTTCTTTTCCCTTCCAGCCCTTAAGCAGCAGGTGCTATGTCCTCTTGCTTGCTTGCATTCTCCTATTCCAGTCCTAAAGACAATGATGTCTTGTCGTATTCTTATTTCTTCTAAATTGGTTTCATTACACATTGTTTTGTAGGGCAGATTTTGGTCCTCAGGTGATGCCTTCCAGAGATTCAACAGGGATTTAAACACCAACATGTTAAGGAATTCAGCTGTTTCTTTACAAGTAAATGAAGGAAGGTTGTAAGTTTGAGAAGAAAGATCCATTTCAGCCCCATGGTGGTCACTGGATCCAGCTGCATTGGATGGCAGGCTGGTTCCCCACCTCTGTGATGTGAGCTGAGGAGAGGCTGGGGAGGGGAGGGGGGTTGTGTGCAAGCTGCAGAGAGCACATGCAGCTGAGTAACACATCACTGCATGCACTGCTTCCCTCCTTCTGCTCCTGCCACTGCAGGATCAGAGAATGCTGGGTTTTACTGTCAGTGGATGCTTCAGTGAATCAAGCACAAGTCAGAATAGAAAAAAAAGACTGACAGTTGGGAAAGAAAATAACTGCTCTGGGATGTACCCTGTTCCTCAGGTGTATGGATGAAAAGGAAATACTGCTCTGCATAATGGACCATTGGTATCTATTTGCCATTCCTCTTTCAGTGTCAGAAACTGGTTTTGCACGGGGAAAATGTGCCTGTGTGAGGATGTGAATGCACAGGCACACACACACACACAGCTCCCAAGTCAGAGACAGGGAATGCACACCTATTATTGAAGGTACAGTGCTGCCTGTACATTAGTGCTGACCTGCTTCATTCATGCTTCTTTGGAAATTGCATTATTATTTGTCACTTGTAACACTCTATATTTTTGAGCACTGTTAGATACAGAACAAAGAAATGGTCTTTTCTTCTCAAATAGAGCTGTATTCCTCTTATATAATTTTTTTTTTTTTAAGTCACCAGATTTTCTTGCTAGCACTGAATAATATAAAATAAAATAGAGACAATAATTGCTGGGACAGCCAGTGAGTGGATGCTAGCTCTTACTAATTTAAGCTTTGAATATCCTTTTCAATAAATCTGAAGGTAAATTTTACTATCTTGTCTTGTTAGGATGAATCTGTTGCTTTTAAGATTTATACTTTGTGTTTTTTCTCACCTTCTCTGTTCTCTTCTTCCAGTCTCAGAAGCCCCTGAAATGAAATAGCTGAAAGTAGGAGACTTCTAAGAAGAAGTTCAGCCTGGAGAAGAGGAGACAGAGGAAGACTCTCATGGCAGTCCACAACTTTCTTGTGAGTGGACGTGGAGGGGCAGGCATGGATCTCTTGGCTGTTGTGATCAGTGAGAGATGCAAGGCAATGGCCTGAAGTTGTGTCAGGGAGGTTTAGGTTGGATATTAGGGAAAGGTTCTGTGCCCAGAGGGTGACTGGATACTGGAGCAGCTCCCCGAGCCTGACAGAGTTCAAGGAGTGTTTGGACAATGCTCGCAGACACAGGGTGTGAGTTGGGGCTGTCCTGTGCAGGGCCAGGAATTGAACTACAATGATCCTTGTGGGTCCCTTCCAACTCAGGATATTCTGTGGTTCTGTGATAAGTGTTCCACCTACTTACCTTGTTCTTATTCTTACTTGGGCATCTGTTTATACCTGCTGCTGGAAACTGGCACACCTTTGGTGTGATGCAGTGTAGTCACTCTTATGTTCATATTTCATCTGACAGTGGTTTGAATTTACAGGAAATAATCCTATAATAGTTTCCTCTTTTCAGCGAGAGTCATATTTGGCAACAACTTTAAGTGGCATAAGCTTATAAGTACTTCACTTCTCATTTCCTATGAGCTCTTCTAATGATAGGAAGAAGAAAACTTAAATGGCTTATCCAAAATATATTCATAGGCTGCTTTCATGCCTTGAATTCACAAAGTACAGGGATGCCTTCTGAACCCAGTTGCTTAAGGGAGTAAGAGAGCAAGCCCCCCATTTCTAGGGGAGTAAAAATAAGGAAGGAAGATATGCCCAAGGACTCTGTGGAAACAGTCCTGCAGCTCCTGAGAGCTGGGGCCACTGGCTGTGTGTGCAATGTGGAGAGGCACTGGAGGACCCAGGCACAGCTGATCTCAGGGTGTTCACATGGGAACTGCTCTACCTAACAGCACTGAGCTGAAAGGCCAGAGGCTGCCGCTGCTCTGGTGCTACTTCTTATTCTTCCTTTACCTTTGGCAAGAATTCCAGAAGAGTGAGAATCACTTATCTGTAGGAAGTCTCCATCATTGTTGCTTGTGGGAGAGGAGGTGAAAGGACAGGACAGCAGGCTGCTGAGTGACCCAGGAGACCAACAGTGAAATTAGAAAAGAAACCTCAGTGTCTTCGCTCTCAGGCCACATTTCCACAGCCAGTCATGGAAATGTAAATTCTGCTGCCCTTCCTCCTCCCCTCCACGGGCTGAGGGTGAGCCAGCTCTGACTGTGCAGTCCTGCAGCTGCTGCTGAGCCTGGACTAATGGGCAAGTGTGGGAAAGTGGGATACTTTAGCAAGGGAATTGTGATGTCTGCGCATCTTCAGGACCTGATCTGAGTTATGCCCTAGTGGTCAGGCAGGGCTGGATGTACCTGTGTCAATGTGACCTCAGCCCAGTGTGACACTTAGGGCATCACTGAATCCACAAGCTCTCCTAAAGCTTTTGGGCTATATTGTACTCTATTAATACAGATAATAACTGGATAATTTGTTCACATGGAGAAGGATTCAATGGTTCAGTCACTGTCTTCATGTGCAGATAGAGTATTACACTATACTAGAGAGGCCATTGACAGAGTTTAATTTTCTAAGATAAGCACAGAAGTGTAGTGCCCATGGAGACAAACTTTAATACAAGACTTCTGATCTGTTGTGGATTTTCTGTTTGTTTGTTTGTTTGTTTGTTGTTTTCTTTGGTTTTTTAAAATATTTGCCATTTCCATCTCCATCTTGCTCGCTAGTCTTTTAATGCCTTGGAGTCAGTGATGAGGATGACGTCAGTTGAGTGGTTGCCTCATGGCTGTTTCCATCATTCCCATGTGTCTATAAGGACTGGTTTGTGTGAGGTCTGCAAGTGCCTGTTACCTTGTGAGGCATGTAGGGCTTATGAAGGTGCTAAGAAAGCAAAGAAACCAAAGAACTTCTGAAATGACATGCATGCAAATTTGAGTTAATTCTTTCCATTAGCTTCAACAGGTGAAAATGTTCTCCACCTTCTCAGAGATAAAATCTGACAAAATTCCCTTTTCCATCAGCTGAGCTCTGTCCCACCAATCACTGTGACTGGATCCACAACCCAATAAAATCACTGTGAGTCTTCCACAGACTCCCCTTTAGGAGATTGGAACCAGTCAAACCCAAAGAATGATGCTCCTCATTTTTCATGCAATTTCTGAAAGATTGTGATTTCACACAATCACATCTGAAAGACGAGATTAAGAAACTTAAAATTGTGACATAATCATGAATTTGGATAATTCATTTTAACGATGTGATACAATCTCCAATCTCCACACACTGTGGCGTGTACTGGTAGTGGAAGCAGCTCTGGTTTTGTTTTGAGTAGTGTTATGAGGACTCTGAACCTTTGACCTTCTTTTTCCTGTCTGCATGTAGAAAGTCCTGGAAAATTCCCTAATGGCACAAATTATAGGAGGTGCCAGACTTGACTCTCGGAACTCTGGCATGAGCTCCATCTCTCCCTCTGCTTTTTTCCCTGCTGTACTTGTCAGATTGTGGGGAGAAGATAATCTTCATTTTACACAGGGGAAATTGGATGCAGTGGAAATGTATCACAGCAGTGAAAAAAGAATTGACAAATAACCCCCCTCGACATGGTGTTCAGATGTGTGGATTTTTTATTCCCTCCCCTCTCAGTCCTGGCTGTACTTGTTTCTGAATGATGGTGAGGGGAATAACAATTCTTCTTCCATCTCAGAGCAGGCAATCAGCAAGTATAATAAATGTATATGCATAAAATTCAGCAACAGGAGCCATTGCCAATTTAAACCATTGTTCTCCTAATTTGGAGAAAAAAGGCTGTCTTACTGTCTTTATAGTAAAAGCCTCAAACAGATTAGGTCAAGTCTCTGCAGACAAAGTAATTCTGTGGTGCTTAAAATGATAGGAACTAATCTCCATGAAAGCTGAGTCCAGGGGTACAGGCTATTAAAGATAGCTATATGCTATAGGCAGAGGAGAAGATAAGAGGTCCAGCTCATAATGAGAAACGATAACTCTACACACTTTGTTTACAGTTTACCCCAAAGACCACAGATTAACACAAATCTCAGAGCATCTTTATTATGGCACTGCATTGGAGAGGGGCTGCCAACAGAGGATGGAATTGCTAAGTAGGCTGGGACCATCTGTCCTCTCAGGGAGGTGAAAACGTGCATGATTGAGTGACACCTGCTTGTCAAGTGTGGCCTGCTGGGAAATTTTCTCTTGGATCACTGAGCTCCGAGTACATTACCTGCATTAAAATCAGAAAAACAATCTCATCACCATTATGCATTTAAGCAACTCATGGCAACACCAAAATAAAACATATTTTCAAGATCTCTAGATCTTGCAAGATTAGGAGCTCATGTTTTGTTTTCCATATTGGCAAGCTTAGCTTCTGAAGGAAATTGAGCATTTAAAAAAGACATTTTCTGTTATTTTAAGGAATACTGGAAATAAACCAACAGGCAATACAAACTGACTGTTTTAATTTTTTTTTCTTTAAAAACATTGCCTTGTCACCATAAAACAAGTCTTTGCAGACTCTGTGTGGATAAAAGCAGTCTCTCCATGAAATGCAACCATTTTGATTGCACTCTTTCTAATGCAAGGAATTGGCCTTTCTTAAAATATTTAACTACCTTGGAACATATTTAAGCAATATTTAATAACACTACACATAGAAGAACAGAAAAACATGGGATGAAAATTTTGCCTGAACTCGTGATTGGAAAGAAAACTGCTCCTTGCCCTCTTTTTCAAAAAGCACCACAGCATGTGTTAAGGTCAGAGTGTCAGCTTGAATTTCCAGTACAGATCCTGATTTCTCTCTCTCGTGTGGTTATCAGCTTGATCATTAGACCTAAATCTGGATGCCACTGAAAATCATGGGTGATTTTATCAGTGAGTAGTAAAGGGGATGTTTGTGTCAAGGTTTGACATTTAATGTGATTTATATTCTATTTTTTTTTAAATTAAGGCTCATCTGCTTTTTGTTAAATAGAAAATATCATTATGCTTATCATTAGAATCTTAGTATTTGTGTATAATTAGTGTTTTCACTTGTTGAATTCCAGAGTTACAGACCCCAAAAATTATCTATTGAAAACACATAGAAAAATAACAGAAGAGAAGGAAGAGAGAAAAAAAAAAGTGGTTAGCAGTAATTGTATATCCTGAGTAAATAGCACTACCAGTCCTATTGCAAAATAGCTTGTAGATCTGTAATTGATTTAGTAAAGAAGTAATTCTATGAACCTGGCTTATTAAAGCTTGTTAAAGACAATAAAAAAAACTTCAGTGGATATTGAATCAGGTCCTTGCAGTATTAAGAGGCCTTCTATGCTTCAGTTTTCCATTTTCCAGTCAATAAATAACATATGTTTCTTCTGGACAGTACAATGAAGACTGTGTTTGTTACTTTCACTGTTGCGAGTGCTAAAAGTGCCCAACAACCCCATGGTACAAGTGTTAAATGTATGTATTTCTCTCAGACAAATAGTAAAGCAGACATGCAATTAGAATCATAGAATGGCTTGGGTTGAAAGGGACCCTAAAGACCATCTGAATCCCCTTGGCAGGAACACCTTCCCTAGAACAAGATGCTTTGAGACCCTACTTTTGTGGTTATGGATGGGATCCTCAGGTCATAGATAAAAGCTGATGCTGCGCTGGAGCTGCTGGAGGTCAAGGACTGGATCAGCTTGATGCTCCTTCCTGTTGGCAACCTCTCTGGGGAGGTGATAGAGCTCTGTCTCCCGTGTGTGCACATTTCTTTAATCATCAGTAAAGATGCTACAGATTTTACTGGACCTTGGCGTCACCAGGCTCCTTCAAACAATGCCAGAGAAATTAACTGAGCTGCATTAGGGCAAAACAATGAAGAGAGGAGCCAGGTTCATTGCTCTTAAACAAATACCTTGACTCTTTGGTGTGTGGCCTTGCTGGTAAGACATGCTGTGTTTCAAAGGGATGAAATGATTACATTAACCTAAACATTTCCTCAGTGACCTCACTTTGGCTGTTGCCATGCTTACCTGCAAATGCAAAACCAAACAGATGGGCTGGGGCTCAGCAAGGGAGTCAAGAAAGGTCTCACTGGGGGAAGAATGTTCTCACTGTAACTTGGTGTTTGTTTTTTTAATTTGTGCTGAGTTATTTAGACTGGAGTGTTGAAATAACAACCATGAAGCATCTTCTGCTTTTGCAGGGCTAATGAGTGACATCTCAGATCCTGTGCTGTGGCTTTTGACATCCTTGTTTGTAACCCAAACACAGCCTGCAGGTATGGATGGACACCAATAATGCTCCTTTTTGGCTGCTAGGGTGAGAAGAGAAAGGATTTAATATGGATGTGCTGTTTTCTACTAAAGATGATGCTGGCAATGTTCTGCCCTGTTTCCAAGAGCTTTAATTGTGGGTTTTAGGTAAATTTTTGAAGTAGGTTGCAGATGTGCTGTTAATGCTCTTCTTTGAGCAGAATTTTGTTGTTTCTGAACAAACCTTATTTTTTTTATTTCTGCATAACTGACATCAGAATATCAACTTACAGTTCATTGATGAAAAAATGACTAATAACTATTAAAAAAAGTTGGGATACATCCTAGAGGGTTTTCTTGTGTGAAAAACACAGTTGAAAACAATTAATTTCATCCTGCATCAATTCTTCTGCCATCTCATGTCCAGCACACCTGGTGCTTATGTATTAATTGATGTGATTAATATCTGTCATGTACGGTTTGTTTTCTCACTAATTCCAGCAGTGTGGGAATCCTGTGAGGGGAATACCTTTTCAGTAGCATTTCTTCCCATTTTCAGGTGGATCTGATGCTCTGTGTTTTCTGAAGATGGCTGTGTTTTCTCAAGGGAAATGGAATTTGGGCTCAGCTTGATGTTTTCCATGAGAATCTTTTCCTTCCAAAAAAATCCTCTTTGCCAAATCCAAAATAATCTATGGAGATAGAGGAGCACAGGAAGAGCTTTGATGACTTTTCTTTTCCTGCCTAGCAGGTGCCATGGAGACTGTGTGAGCCAACCCTGGTAGCAGATCATGTCTGTCCCAGAGACAGGCTCCTAAAAGATTTGGGATCATGAGAGCCCAGACTACTGGCTACTGATCCTGTAACTCCTGGTGAAAACTGGAGATTTCAGCCTTTTTCCAGGATGTCTTGCTTCTAGTCAAGGAACTATTAAATCTCTGGAAATCTCCCAAGTTCCTAGGTCTCACCAGATTTTTAGACAGATTTCTATCAGTTGTGTTTCCTAGGATTCACACCTTTTCTGAGAGACCACCTGAAGCTGGTGGTTCCCAGACATTCCTGTTGGTGTGGAGCTCCTGGTGTGATTGCCAACCTCATGGATAGTCTGGGGTCCATCCTGCCTGTGGCTTGCACAGCCAGAGAAGTCCTTCTGCCATTGATGGAGCTGGAGGCACTTGGGCACCTGGTGGGACTGCCTGACTTAATTACACATTTGGGACTTGTTTGCTTTCTAGATTTGAAGGCTTTGCTTCAATCTGGGACGAAACACTCTTAGGCACGTGGAAGGATTCTTGGCCTTGTCCTGTGCAGGATCAGGAGCTGTACTCAGTGATCCTTGTTGGTCCCTTCCAACTCAGCATATTCTATGATTCTGTGATGAAATCCCTTTTTCAGTGAAGTCACTGCTGCCCAAACAGACATAGAGGTGAAGTGACACTGGTGCGCTCCTTAAATCCCGTAGAACCCGTTGCATGGTGTACAACCATACCCTGAAAAACCTAAACCTCTTGTAAAGCAAAACTACAAACAGCAAGATTGTCTGGAAGACTTTATTTTAAGTCATCCGGTTTTACAAATTGCTTATTGCTAACTGTTAGTGTGGTCATTGCATTATTCTGCTTTTGGAACTTCAGATCTAATTTCTATTGACATAGAGGCTACTTCGAGCCACTCACTGTTCAATGTGGTCATTTGGTAGATGAAAATATAGTTTGTTCCTACCTTGAGGTCTTTTTGCATCTTCAGAAATGTTTACAGTGACCATTTTTTAGAAGTGAATTGCAGTTTTGTACTGCAAATTTAGTATGGTAAAGAAACATAAGGAACCTTGAGTTTTTTTTCTGAATTCATTAACGGATTACGATCCCATTATTTCAGTGACTTTATTTTCAGTCTATAGAAGTGTAACTGAGAGGTCCTTTGTCTGTGTTTTCATTTCTGATACATCCAATACAGACAAAAGGAGTATGATTTCATGGGTCACATTTAACTGCTTCCTCCTATTGTTTCTTGCTTGCATTTAGCTTTTGTTCTTGTTTTCATTTCTTTGAATAAGTGGACATTTAAATAAAGCAAGCAAAAAACCCCAGAACAGTGTTCAAGCAAACCACTCTTGTTTGAAACATAGAAAATGAATAGTACCATGCAAGTACACAGGCTGTAACACGCTTTCAAAGCTGATTGTCTGAAATGCTGGGGCTCTGCTCCGCCCCTTCTGTTCTGCTGTTGTGGGCTTGAAAGCACCTCGGGCAAGAGACTGTTGGAGCAGTGAGATCTCTGAAAATTTTTGTTTGAATAAATTCATAATTAAATACTCTGGTGTGAAAGAGATGGGAGAAAATATGTTTTCCCTGCTGCTTAGCAATTTTAAATTGGTTGGTTCTTTCTGTTGGTGGGGGCAGGAAAAAACTGTCAAACCTGAAAGTGCTTCTGTTTGTCTGGGGATGCAGGGATGCTTTTGCTCTTGCTTTACATATACAGAATATACCTTAAGAGAAGCACTGAGGAACTGTATCATTCAGAGAATGGGAATCATAGAGCAATTAATAATTCAGGTCTGTTGTACCCTGACATACACAATAGTATGGCATCAATCTTAAATTGTACACAGGGAAGTACAGTCCATCAGTCATTTTGTTCTTTCATCCAATTTTGAATAATTGTTTATTTAGGTTTTTCTGATTTTCTGTGGAAAACTAACTTTTTCAGACTTTCAGTGGAGTATTTTCCCTTGAAAAAATATATCTTCTCTCCCATGGTCTTAGTTGATGCAGAATGATAAAAAAATATACCAATATATTCAGTCTATGAACTAGAATATCTTTAGTATTTGCTCCTGGATTTTTTCCTAACAGTGCTGGGATGTAACTGTTTCTAGGAATAGCATACTTGAGATTTGATATTTAATATTTTCTATATCCAAACCCTAAGAAGATTTGAACAAAAATATGAAGGTGTTGAAGTCTCTGTTTTTCCATTTCCATTTTTGTTGCCAGGACAGTAAAGTTTTGTGATGTGGCTGGGGGTACTGAGAACACGAGAACATTCAGGGTTAGGCATCTGGACCAGGCTACAGCAAAGTTTTGAATTCCTGCTCTTGAACTGATACACTAAGGACCTGAATTTGGGCACAACAGATCCAAGGTTTTGACTGACTATCCCATTCAGGCACATCATCCCCAGGTGTTGCCCCTTCTCTGATGTTTTGCCAACAGTATTTTTCCACCTACATTTCTTGCTGTCTGCTTGGGTTGGAAATACCTTTCCTAGGACATACTTTTCTATGACAAAACCACCTGGTAACATTAAATAAATAGACTATTGCTTTTGGAAGCACAAGTCAGGTTGGTATGCCCTGTTGCAGGTGTCTGCATAACTGCCCAAGAGGAAACTGGTGCCCCTGGGACCACAGCAGTAGAATGGAATCCATCAGATTTGAGTTGTATTTGCAGTCTTGCCACAAACAAGTTGCAATTTGCAGCATATCTTCTGCTTCTCCATGCCTTTGCCTGAATTTCTCATTCTGTCCCTATGTTATCAACTGCAGGTTATTAAGGGGAAAGAAAAAAAAAGGAAAAAAGTTGTAGTCCCATTCTTCCCTGTCTCCTGGGCACTGCTCAGCGTGGTACATGGTTGGATCATGTGGCAAAGGAGAAACCTGAGGTCTCTCCCCGCTACCAAAAAGTTACTCTCTCATATTCAGATCACATCATATCTGCTCTGCTCATCAGTGAACTTTTTGGGGCAAAGAAGCAGCTTAATTTGGTTTTGTGCGTGTCCAAACACAGTACTGATGTGCTCATCAAAATCCTAAGAAAATTTAAATAATTATAGTGAGAACATGAAGTTTATTCTTTGGCTTCTTTGGGAAGGGAGATTCTGTTTCAAGCCAGTGCTAGGCTGAAATGAAAGTCATTGCAGCCTGGGCTCTGCATTGGCAAACCCTCATGACCTGGCTGTTGCTGTTTCCTTGACAAGATGCAGGCATCCCAGGAATTTGTTTAACAGGGGTCCAGTTGCAGAGGGTGACTTTGTGTGGCCACATCCACAGTGTTTCTGTCTGGAATTAGGCTTGATGGAGGTGCAAAAATAATGTCCTGCAGGTAAGCCAGGTGTGACAGATTAGTGGTTTCAAATTGATGGTCATTGTGGGGGCAACAGTGCTCTGCTCCTGTTGCTTTGGGTTTATGGCTGCTCACTCCTCTGAGGCATCAGGAAGCACCCAAAAAATTGAGGAAGAGATAGAAGAGAAAGAAAGAAAAAACGAGCCAAGGGTGTGAGTGTGAAGAAATTTCCAGCATGAGGATGAAGGCACAGAAAGACAGCTAAAAGCTGTCACATGTCAATCACACAAAGGGTAGGAAACATATGTGATGCAGTTAGTGCTCTGAGCAAAGGGGAATGGAAAAACAACTGGTCTCTTGGTATTAATTATATACTGAACTGCTAATAAGTTGAAGACAGTGTGAGCATCAACTTCTGATAAATATCAGCCTTGGAAAACAAATACAGTGCAGGATAAGACAATTTAGAGTAGTATAATATTAACCAGGGCAGTACAGGTAAAGCTAGTAAGGAGCACTGGCACTGCACCTGTACAAATACGCCTGCTCTTTGCAGGGCACTTGCTGGCAGTGATGCACAATAAAAGTGCATTGATTTCTTTTATCTTCAAACTACTTGTAAGGTCTGAAATACTGAGTGAACCAAAAGACCTCATTAACTTCAGCTATCAACAACAGTCTAATGTAAAAAAAAAAAAAAAGTTAAAAATCCCAAGCATCATCTCAAACAGTCCCTCTCTCATTATCTCAGCCCTTCCTGGAGAAGATCAATAAACAATTTGCATATTTTTTATCAATATTTAATGTAATGCAGCAGGATGCTTTTGATGGCTTGAGTCCTTCTGTGCACTCTTTTAACATGACAGAGACTAAGAGCCCAGCAGGTGCTCAGGTGCTGGGGTCAGTTCCTAGTTAAAAACATTAGGGATTGGTGTGGCTAAATAATCTACAGCTGCCCATCCAAGGGCAGGAGTGAGAGCTCACAGAGCATGGTGATGAATTTTAACGATCTGGGAAGACAAATGAGCCTGAGCTGCCATGCAATTAGTGGGCTGTGGAAAGATGTGTTGGGTCTAAATGAGGGACATGATCTGCTCTTGACTCTCAGTGTGGTAGGAGCCCTCCCTCTGAAGGCCGTAATGAGGAAGGTAGATGAGATCCCAAACAGGTTGACAGAACAATTAAGGGGAAATGGGAGTTGATTCAAAACGCGGTATCGCCATCAGTGGCACAGATCCGTACAGATCTACCCCCTCAAGGAGCTTGTGCTACTCTTCAAAACTGGATATGTGCTCAGGGAATTCCTTTCACTCCCTCTTACTCAAAAAATATATATTTTAAAAACTTCTATCCCTGAATCAACTTTTACTTAAATAGGAAAACGACTTGAAAGCAAAGGCCTGGTTCTGATCTCACTCACCGTGGTGTAAATTGTGAATAGCTTCTCCAGACTGACTGCAATGATAATGAATTCCAGGATGGTGTATCTTGTGAAGATCCATGTTTTGTGCAATGCAGTTTTTTGTCCAGTCACCTGATTATTGCTCGAGTCGGCTTGATTGAGACTTTAACGCTCTTCGATGAATGTGGAAGCTCTGAAGAGCTGAAGGAGAGGCTCCTCCAATGTGCCTGAAGAAAGCCCTTGAGTTATTCCTCTGCCTCTGAAGAAATAAAACTTGTGTGTTTTAAAAATGTTCCATAAGAAAATAATATAGATATCAAAATTAGTTAATTTTATAGATAAATCAAATTTATGGTCGAATTTTATGAACTTGTAGGTCTCTTCCTATAAAAAGTATTTCTATGATTCTATGAAATTATGGTTACTAACTGGAGGCCAGAAGACAACAGACAAGTTGAAATTTTACCTTTTAATTAGAAAAAACAGCACCACTAAAGTACTAAAATAATGCACCAGGTAGGACTATTATGTTCAGTAAATCTAGTCTCACTTTTCTGCCTCAAATATATCAAAAGGAAGAAATCAATTTCCTTGAATAGTGTTCATTATTTGAACATATTCACTTAGGCAGATGATAGAAAATAAATATAGACATGATGTCTGAGCTGCATCAAACAGATCTGGTTTCCTTGGTGGGACAGATTCATTGCTCCTGCTTCATTAGAGAGATTCCTTTTCACAGAGATCACATAGTGCTGTAACCCTTGTTGGTCTGGACAATGTCACAACCAGTGTGGATATTGGCACATGCAAATTGAAAATAGGTTTCCACAAGCATTATCTTGTTCCGTACATAGTCACTGCTGAGCTGATGAGGGATGGCAGGCAGTAACCTTGGTTTTCATGAGTTTGTAAAATGTAGTGACTGCAATGTTTATAGAGGTAAACATAAAATACTGAAATTAATGGGGCCAGAGAGAGAAGATTTCCACTGCATCTTCCCAGAGTCACTGGCAAGATCCAGGAGGTGAATGTCTTCCATGTAGCTACTCAGGGCAGTAGGGCTCAGCTTGGTTCTGGGGCTATAACACAGTCAGGAGATGCTTGTGTTAATGTTCAAGTAGATTGGGAAAATCTAGAAATAAACTGGGGACTGTTCTTCTCCCTGTAGTGTCCAGAGAACCGGCTACAGGTTGATGGCATGAATACACAACCTGCAAAGCCAAAAAGAAAATCAGGGAAATTGTGCCTTCTGGGAAAGAGTATTTTCACTGTTTTGTTTCCTTCCATCACTGGTTTTGTTACCGTGCAGAGGTCTGACCTATCTGTAAACTGTGTTTAAACCCACAACAGCCTTTTAGGCTTCGAGCCATATATTTGTATTATGAACTACTTTGTTATATACAGAGGTTTAGAGCAGACAAGGACAAAAGTGTTGCTTTAGCTTTTAAATGCTTGGTGAAGAAAAAATCCAAACTGGGGAAGATCAAAATGTTTCACCTTTCTGTACTACTGTGGTAAAAATATGATTGCAAGCCTAGATTAATTTGCTAATTGATTGTTTTACTGGAGCTTTTTGCTTAGAAAGTTCCTGATTTTGCTTTAAAAAAACTTCACCTTAATAAATATATTTTCTAGCCATTTTTTTAATGCCAACTAGTTCAACCTAATAGTCTCAAATATAATAGTCTTATGTATACATACAGACCTATCTTTTAGAAGTTTTATATTTCAAAACTTTATATTTATCCAGAGAGCTTGAAAATGGTAACAATACTTGGGATATTTAGGTACCTGCTTTCATTTATGAGGGGAAAAAATGGGGAAAAAAAGAAGCACCCCAAACCATGAAATAAATGCATCAGCTTAATTTAATCCACCCCTCCCCTTAGACCAATTACTGCAAATTAAATTTTGTGCTAATTGACCAAAACAGCATTACACAGAAATCCATGATTTCTGTTTATCCTAGTTATCCATGCAAGTATTTGTTTTTTGCTTAGCATGTGAACATGGGAAAACATTTTAAACTAGAATCAGGAAGAGATGACCAATGACTAAGAATAATGCCTTTTCTCCTAAAACTCTGCCTGGAGGCTGACTGAGACTGGTTCAATGAAACGATCCACTTGGCTTTTTGTTCTTTTCCCCCCCAGGTGTTTCCCATATATTTCTGCCTTTCTGGCTAAATCTCTAAATATTGAACCAAATCCCAGGTAATGGAAAACGTGGCCATTTATTGCCTGTAAACTTTGCTCAGAGCAGAGAACAGTGCTTAAAAGATGAAAGTTACAGAGAAGCTCAGAGTTGTGCAGAGCTGAGGCTGGTGATGAGCTCTGTAACAATCCAAAATGCCAGGTGACACTGGAGACCTCTGATAATTAGGTTGTCCCCTCTACATAAAAGACTCTATTGATCCGTTCTGTCAAATACAGTGAACACTGCACAGTTTTTCCTGGATCAAAGCAAGACTGTCTTACAAATGTACAACATCCAAGGGTAACAAAACTTCTGGAAGTATGATCCAGGCCCATTAATGTTGCTTTGTTTCTTAAAAATGAGCAATATTTAACCTGTAGTAAGTAACATGTGACAAATGAGGCTTGGTGACAAATGAGACCAGTGACATTAAGGTCACTGCAGCTTCTCCCTGGACCCAGTGCAAGGTTTTGCCTCTTGTTCACTTCCCTCTCTCTCCATCAGTTGTGCATCAGTTTTAGATTACTAGAGCTCACAAACAAAAGTGTAGTGTAGAGCTCCTACATCAATTCCAATGTGTTGGCACCTTTACACAGCACAAAGGACTGCTCTGAGCTCTTTCAGGGTGCTGGAAGGAGCATGGCTGTGCTGGTGTGCTGACTTTCCAATGTACTAAGATTTACACCTTAGTGAAGAGGTTGGTGTTGTCTTCAAACTCAGCTTATTGCAAGTTCCTCTTTGACTTGTGCCAAAGGCAGGCCAGCTGAGCAAGAAAAGCTGACCTTAAAACATGATCTTGTTTCCCAGCTTTCTTTAAAAGCAGGAATATGGTGCAGCTTTCTCCATTATGACAGGGAATAGAATGGTTTTATTTGTTTCCTGGAGATGCTCTTGGCTGGCCTTAGCTTGAGTACTTCAGTGCTACAAGCAGGAAGGGGATAAACAGGAAAAAGTCCAGGGACCAGCAAATACCAATCAAGATGTTATAAAGAAAAATTGAATGAATAGGGATTGTTTAGTCTACAGAAGAAAAGTCTAACAGGAATAAGGCTAATAGACTTCAAATATATAAAACTGCTGCTGGAGGGAAGAAGGAAATGAGCTTTCGTCCTGGTCTGATGGCAGTAAACAAACACTAATGCTCTTGAACTGAGGAAAATAGGGAAGATTCAGGTTACACATTAGAAACAACTTTTGAATGCAATAATATGAGCATTGTATATAAGCTTATCTAGAGGATGTGCATCTAGTAAAAGTATCCATTGCTCCTTCTGTTGTTCCTTCTATTCCTGTAATTTTTGAGTTTCACAACAACTTGGACTCTGAACATGTATCTGAGAAGGAGGAATGCTCTGTGACAAAATGAGGAATGTCAAAGAAGTTAAATCCCAGCTTCTCTGCAAACTTCATGTGTCATTTAGGGAAAAAACAAAGAAACTAGAGAGTTTACATTTTTTCAAACAAGAATAAAGTTTTAATTCCTTTCTCCTTTTGCTTTATTTAAGTGGATGTCAAACTACTGGGATAGGACTGTGGTCTCTGTATAATTCTGAAAAGGTAGAGCTGTTGGTCAGGGTTCACAGACAATAATGTGGGTATGATTATGCTTTTAATAATTTCACACAGGTCTATTCTGATTTCTTCTTCTGTGTGTTTCATCCTTTGATTGTGTTTCATTCTCGGGAGATCCCAAGGTCTTCAGCATCTTCTATTTTTTTTCTCCCTAATAGTGATTAATTTTCTTGTCAAGTATCAAAGAAGGCACTACCTCCACCTGGAATTAATTTGGTGTGTTAGTCTGCATTGCATTTTTTTTTAGTTCCTGTGGCTCCTCTCTAATTTTGAAGTAGTTTTGAGTGTTTTTTGGGGTTTTTTTCATATAAACGGAGGCTTTAAAAGTAGATAAAAAACTGGTGGTTTGCACTGTGGTGGGCACAACTCTATAGTTACTAACAAATCCAGGCCTCACTGGAGTAATTGCAAAGACTTCACTGACCTCACCATTTTATTCCAGCGTCTCACATTTGCACTCATCAATCATGTTCCTTCATCATGGCCCCAAATCTATTTTGTCCACTATAATTTTGACATGTAATGTTGGCACTGCCTCTCTGATCAGGACTCAGCAAAATTCCATGTGGGTCTTTCAACATCTTATAAATCCCCCTGCTTTCCAGTCCATAACCTTTCCCCCATACATTAACTTTGAAAAGTTCCCATGGAATTAGTTGTGGTTCATACTCTGGCACCACAATTTTGAGCTGAAGCATTTGACTGTTAATTCAGATTTGTCACCCCTAGCAGCTATAGCTGCAACTCCTGTGAGGTGTGTTAGCTGCCTCTGGCTTTGCCTTGAACACACCTTCATGGATGTATATGTATTCACACATCATTACTTTAATTAAATGCTTCTCTTTGGAGAAGCAAATCAGATCTTACTACAGAATAGTGAGTTGATTTGTTGCCAGCCCAATTTCCTTGATCTTAGACCAGCCTGAGTCATGCCCAAATGCAGAAATCAAATTGTGATATTCGAGAGACAGTCACCATGACTATTTCAATGGAAAATGATCAGATAGACTCTTCCCTGACTTCTGTTTCCTTAAGAAAAAGATTCTGGAGCCAATTTTAGGCATTTGCTGCTCCTTGTTGTGTAAGTAAAGAGAAAGAACCTTTGCAGGCAGCCTGGTACTTAATACAGCTACACAGAGGCAGAGACCTTGTGTAGTTCATTTGCCAGTGTGAAAAAGGCCTTTTTTTGCACAGAAAGGCCTCCATCTACCACTTTATACACCTGGCTTTGAGGTCATCAACCTCTGCCCATCCTTTTGAAGCTGTGCAGGAAAGAGTTCAAGAGAGTCTGTTTCTCAAGGCTGTGTTTGAGGGTGTGTTGATGAGAGGGTTCAGGAGAAGTTGTGTTTCCAGCCACAGCAGTGAGCCTGCTCCACAATTTAAAAGTAAGAAGTCTCCTGATAAAAACTGCAAAAATGCGATCCATGCTGAGATGCAGTAGTTTGTCTAGAATACCTCACTGACAAGGTTTGCTACGTTTGGTCTAAGCATGCCCAGTGGACCAGAGCTTCCCAAGGTTTTATCCACCCACCTCCCGACTTTATCTCTGAACTGTGATTATTACACTAAACTAAAACACCTGGCTGCTTGGATCTAGCTTCCTTTCACAGAGAATGGAGACAACTCTGTTTAGAAGTGCAGAGAAATCTGTAGTTCAGCATTCAGATGGAAAGCAGCATTCACAAGGACAGGCAGAGACATTAATTTCTAATTTCCACTGAAGTCCGGTGTTTATGGGACTTCTGGTGGCCCAAATCTCACACAATGCCCTAATTCTTCATGCTGCAATGTGTAGAAATAGCAGCTTTCTGTATGATGATGATAAGTGATTTCCACATTCATTTCAAAATTTCATACAGATTGTTATGATCCGTGGGTTTGGAAGAAGGAAAGAAAGGAGTGCCAGGATCCCTTGGCATGGTTTTGCTGCACCAGCATCCAAACCCCCAAAACTACTGATGCAGACAGAGCCATAATGCAGTATCTTGACTCCCTTAGAGCTGGAAACAGGTGGCATCCATTAAAAATCTGCAATTGGTTATAATTCCCATCTCAAACCAGTCCCAGCTGCAGTTTGCCCACTGTAGGGAAGAGAAGGCTCAAGTCATACTGTAAGAAGAGCAACCAGTCATTAAAGGGGCCTGGTTGTGGTTTGTTGTTTTTGTTTCTTTTTCCTATTAGTAGATCTATTCTCTTTGCTAAAAGCCTTGTAGAACAGTGCAGATGTTTCCAAAACCTATATCTGAGAGGCTCTGAAAAAACCAGTCCTTTGAATCAGTGATTTCAGATTCTGCTTTTGGGGAGGGTAAGGAGAAATGTTTTTGTTTGTCTCAACAAAATAACATTACGAATTAAAAATAGCGGAAAAACTACCTCTGAGACATCTTTATCTTCTCAGAGATGAGGAGGATTCTCCTTGAATTCTTTTTTTTTTTTCTGGGGCTGTTGCCAATCCTGCTTCTCACCCCCCTGTCTGGAGTCACGCAGCCCAAACCTGAAGGAGTAGCAGGACAGATAAAATAACAGAAGATTTGCTGAACTGTCTTCCTTATGCAACGACAGCCTTCCTTTAGAGCATTTAAATCAGTAATTGCAATATTTCTTATGATTAGCAAAGCTTTGGGGAAATATTTCCACTGCACATAAAGAAGGACGTGCATCTGTGCCTTTAAAAGATGAGGCAGGCTCAAAATATTGCCATGTGGTTTGCAAGTTAAAGACTGCAACTTTTCCCTGGTGTGCTTGTGTTCACCAGATTCATCAAATCTAAAATAAATTATAATTTCCCAGGCTATTGTGTTTAACAAAGCTTTGGAGATATAGGTTGTCTTATTAACATTTATATTCCATTTTTCCCCTAGTATTTTTTCTGAGAAATTAAGGAATGCTTGTTAGTATTTGGCATGGTGGAAAGAATATTTTTTGTCTTCTTAATGAATTCTGGGGTGTAGC
The DNA here is from genome assembly GCA_034509425.1 of Eopsaltria australis. NCBI lineage: Eukaryota > Metazoa > Chordata > Aves > Passeriformes > Petroicidae > Eopsaltria > Eopsaltria australis. Next base: position 2,861,822 of record JAVTVJ010000012.1, on the reverse strand, counting down.
TGCAGATTTGTGTGTGTAATATAATCACTTTTTTTTTTTTTTTTTTAAATGGGAGTAGGGGGGAGAGAAGTTTTTCTTTTATTCTGAAGAAATATTGTCAAATGTCCAAGGATTTTTGGTGGGGGAGGATGCCTGGGTTATCCCTATTATCTTCTTCTATGCAATGATATTCACAGCCAGATTAATTGTTCTAAGGCAAGATTTATCTGATGTACAAGAAATGCACCTGCCTAAAAAGTGGAATAGCAAAAACTGTTTCCTTTCTTATCAGTTAGTTTGTACACCTGTTTAATTTTCTGCAGGATGGCCATTACAGTAGATAATTGATTATTGTGAATGATCACACTGTCAACTACTACGTAAAAGTGACCTAATCAGACTTGGAACAACACCCATTCTTTCCTTAGCTCCTTCAGCCCTCAGATGTTATTTATTTATTGTTTTAAATAATTTTGGGGTTTTTTTCACTTAGTTGGCCTTTTTCATTCTGCAAGCTGAGTTTTCTCTTTTCTGCAGCTTCTGTGATACAAAGCGGACTGTGTGAACATGTAAACACAGCAATTATGGTTTTTTTGGGTTTAAACAATGCTTTTAAGAAGCTATTGAGTAAATAAACTCTTGCCCATTTATCATAGGAGAATTCTGACTATTCAGTAATATAAACCTGCCCTGCCTGTAAGACTTCACACAAGAGCTCTTACTCCTAGAATTACAGCCTGTAATAAACCTGTGTTGAATCCCTAAGTGCATCCTAACTACACAGAGCATTATCAGACATAGGCCTCAGTGGGAACTTTATGTGCCTGAGAATTGTAGAAAGTAGCTGTTGTACCATAAATTCTTTCATGCAGGGATCATTCTGTCTCTCCTTGGTGATGCTCCAGGAGCAAATAATTATATTAACTAAATATAATGCATATCACATATCATGCAGCGGTAATTGTTTCCAGTGGAGTTGCTGTATCCCATAGGTTTTAACATAATACTCTAGATTTCATGGTAAATGAATGAATAAATCACGTTTCCCCCATAAAATTTCTCTCTGACCCTTTCTCTGACGCATGATACTGCATGATGTGTGTATGGATTGAGGAGACATATAAGGCAAGAGTCTAAAGCACTCTTGCTTTAGACTGGGTTGTGTTACTTTACATTGTTCTATTTGCATCGGAGATTAATGTAATAAATATCCCTTTCCTGAGCAAAACTTGTACGTGGATCCCATGGTGTGATCAATACTCAGCCACTGTACTGTTCATTCGGTGGGGTTGGTTTTTTAATGTAAACAAAGCAGAATAGTTGTATTCAGTGTGTGCACTATTACCATCTGATTGTGTGTCTGTAAATCTGTACTTTTTGCCTCCATTCCCAGAAGATGTGTTGGGATGAGCTGCAGCTATTTGTATTTGGTACAGAAATGTAATCACATTGTGTCACTTTGCAAGATGCTACACAGTACTGAGCCTTTTGCAATCACAACCACATTCACATATACCCATATCTCTGTATTACTCCATGACCTGGACCAGGGATAGCTTGTGGTAGGCTGGATCCTGTCCTGGTCACCATGCACCTGACAGTACCACAAACCAGCAGTTCTGTGTTGCTTTGTTTAGTGCCATGTTCAGGAGATGCTCCTCTTTTGAAATCCCCTGCTGCTAATTTGGGAACAAACTGATGTTCCCAGGAATCCAGACTTTGGACTTTTTCTGGACATTTTCTGAAACTTTGCAATAACAACATCATAATTCTTCAAGCAGCCTAGTGTTATCCTCAGTCTTAAAATAGTATGAAGTGCTTCTTGAGAGGAAAGTTAACCCTGGAGCTTTCAGAAGTTTATACTCAATTGACAGAAAATGGTTGGGCTCAAAGTTAAGACCTCCCCCATTTACCCGGTAGTCTTTTCTTTATCAGATGTGGTTGAGAAAATCCTTGAGAAAAACAAGGAAAACCTCTGATCTGTGAGGGAGAAGTATGGAGCAGTATAAACAAAATTTTGTCAAGTTCTTTTATGCAGAACGTCCAAACCTCCGTTTAAATGGAGCCATTTTTGAAAGTATGTTCCACATGGGCATGCATGGATCAGTTCTCTTTGTAAGAACAATAGGGAGGATATAGTTTTATCATGAAGTTTTATGATTGATACAGAGCAAATCAGACATTAAAACAGAGATCATATGGCAAAAGCATGAATCACTGAATATCCTAATACTTAGCAGGAATTACGTCTGCTATATGTCTATGCTAAAATATCGTTTACTGGATGTGTAGGGCTGGTTCCAGGTTTCAGTCAGTCAAACATGTCTGTATGGGAATACTGAGATATTCTTGCAGCTGAGTGGCTGTGAAGTCAGCCTGTTCCTTGAGCAGCTTGTGAAGTGTTTGCCTTGGCATTACCTCACCTAATGTGCAACCGGCATTAAGACTTCCCCTGAAGCAGTACATTTAATTGCATGCTCTGCTAGAAGGAAAAGAAGTCTAATTAGTCCCAGATTTATTCTATCAATAGAGACAAATTATTTTATTTTTCTCCTGATCTAAATACAAAGTAGTTAGAGAGATTTCAAGGCAAATCAAAGTCTTTGTTGAAAGTGAATGCAACTTGTGTTGGTTACAGAAATTTTAACCGTTTTTACCAAACAGTGGCTTTTAATAAGGCTAATCTGGTTTACACAATAAAATCTTAGTTAAATATTTTGCATGCTACATTCTCATATGATTTAGTAGGCTGTTTCTGTTATTGCCTTATTTATTACATTGTACTGTCAGGAGGAGCCCTAAATTCATCAGTAGCACTGTTCATTACCATTTTAGCAAACAATGACAAGACTCTTTTAATTGTGCTATTGTGTTAATTGAGAGGGTGGAGTTTTATTCTCAGGGTTCAATCTTCTAAAGAAAAAAACAAGCAACAAACAAAAACCAAGAAACAAAACCCAGCAACAAAGCTGGGTCCCTTTTCCTTCCCCTTCCCTTTAAAGCCCTATAGCAGCATGAATGAAACATCACCAAACAATTGCATCCCCCCACTCCCCAGGGAGCTAACATATTTTATCAGCGTTTGCAATGAAAAGAACAAATATCAGAATCTCAGTAATACCATGGCTTCTATGCTCCTCCCCCTGCATTTTTATTTTTTTTAAAACCTCATTTTAGAGAGCTGCAGGTTGCAATTCCCAGCTCAGTGCAGGAGAAGCCCTAATAACTGGTCAGAATTCACATGCACACCCACCCCACATACACGTACACATGTCTTTTTTTTTTTCTTTCATGGTACTGCACAAGATATTATCTTGGTAATTCTCTATTCACCGTGTTACACCTCTTCCCACTAATCCAATGCAGAACCAGATTACCGACCAAGCCTTTTGAAGCCTTGATGTTATTTTGCTTGATAAATTGGGCACAAGACTAAAATTGAAAAGAAATCCTGTTTTTATTATTGGAGACAAATCTAGCAAGCAGGAAGCATATGTTGTGCTTCGGACCACATGCTGGGGAGAGGGAGCTAGAGGGCTCTCACACCAATCAGTTACTGCAAACAATACCCGGTGTCCACCTGGGACAGAGCCTGTGCCATTAGTCTTGACTGGAGTAGCCCTCTAATGCCACCAGGCAGCCCCAAGGAGCAGAGACACCCACGTGACAAAATGTCACAAGGCAAAAAGAAAAAAAAATTAGTCAATATGTTGGATATGTTGGATATTGATTTGCATTATTTTTTTTTTTCCCTTACAGTTTGATAGGGGAATATGCTGATCAAATAGGGAGGGGGGAGAGGCACATTTCAGAAGCCAGCAAAGGGCTTCTGTGAAAGCTCTAATGGCAGTGAGCTAGAGCTAGTGCAAGGAACACAATAAGCACATGGACTGGCAAGTGCTGTGTTTTTCAAAGGGCAGTGTTGAGTATTGATCTGTATTAGAAATGATAATGAGGTTATTTTGTGCCTCAGTGAAATACCTTAACTGTTTCAGTGCTTCAAATGCATTAGAGGTAAAGTGTTGGAGGCTATGAATTTTTAATGCCTCCAACTCCAGTTCCTAAATTTTCTCTCTTTCCAATGGCTATTTCAGTTTTATATTCCAGGGCTATTTCAGCTACTTCTTGAGACAGTTTCAGCTTCCCATTTCAATGTAGCCCCTTGAGAAATAGTAGTTACCTAAAACCACTGCACAGAAAGAAGCTTTTCTTTGCTAACATCTTGCAGAGTCTTTCACGTTTAAAATATTTTAAAGTAAACTGAAAGAACGAACATTTCAAGTTCTTTGAATAGAGGTGAAGATCTTAGTGCTTATTGAGAATGCAGCACGTTCTTGGTAATTTATTCTGGAATTACCTTGGCTGGCTTTGTTTTGATCAATACAAAACATTTCCTAATTCTGCATGACCCTTCTACTGATCTGTGTATGTGTAATGGTTGCATGGTCAGTGAAGTGATGTGAATAAATTATTAATGTGAAGGCCAGGTTCTTATTTAGTACAGCAGTCCAATATTTGTAATTGGAATAACCAAGACCAGCAGCAGCAACGGCAACGTATACTGTGATGTGGAAAAGAAAGCTTTACTGTTACAAGTTTTTGCTGAAAGGGGTTAAAATAGAATCTTATCCTACTATTTGCAGAATCTCTAATTTTTGGTGAATACCTTGTTTTTCAATCTTATTTCCAACGGTTGGAAAGCAAGATATGAGATAGAAAAGTCAATTAAATTTGATTTCACCTTCGGTGCAGTACATGAAAAGATTTTGTAAAGAGGACAACTTTTTTAGCTTTGTAAGTATCATAAACTTATTTGCACAGCTAAAAATATAATCCTTTGCTAGTATTCCAGAATTCAAACCATCGTAATTCCTTTTTCTCTGTAGATGTCGAAGAACTCATATAAGAAATAACAGAGAACTGCAAGTAGTCATTTCCAGGCACTCTGAGCTAAAGCCATCTCACTTTCATTTAAAATTAATAACTGTCAAAAATAGTGTAATCTGATTCAAAAATATGCGCTGAAGCCAAGACAGGCATGTATAGGAATATATTGCTCTCCCTATTATTCTGAACCATGTAGTTAAATTTTAAAAACATTCTTTCCTTGATTAATTTAGACTAGAATTATCCCTGGTTTTATAGTGTGACAGAGAAAATGCTCCAAAACCAGGAGTTTTTCCCAGTTTTCAGATGTGGTGTGTTAGACCTGTAGTGAAGCAATAATGATTTACACTGTAATGTTGACCCAGACTTGTGGGTTTAAGTGGGCTGTATTTTCTCTAGGAAGAGTTCTTTCTAAATAACAAGGACATTATAAATGATATCCCAAGGGCAAGATATTCAAAATGGTTGGTGGGAGCTGATATTTTTATCTCTCATGTAAACAGGAATTAGGCACCAATAAGCGCTTCTGGGAATGATCGTGTTAAAATTCTTTTGTTTCCTTTTGCTGATGAAATCAGAAGGCTCTGACTCGCTTCTGGATTTTCTCTTGGTTATAGACCAATGCATTTCCCTGCTTCTAATTTAGATTAGTTTTCAGACTGACTGTGAGCTGTATTTTTCCTCTTGGTACTCTCCTATCTGCAATTGTATGCATAGGCATTGATGTGCAGAAGCAACCATGCTTCTTTAGTGTTATTCTTGACATGGCCTGTGACATCTGAGGTCATGCCTGGCTTGTCTTGCCCAGCTTCTTTTCTCTTTCTACACTAAAATTAGTGCACTTGAAAACTTATTTGTGGCAAGCAGCTGTTCTAGCTTTTCAGTATCTATAGAGCAGAAGGTTGGAATAGCAGGAGGAGGGAATAAGGGAGGCTGGTGCCTTCACAGGAGCTTTAGGTATGTGAAAGAAAAGTAAAAAAATCAATGGCCTAATGTATCTGGTTACAAAAGCCCTGCAGAGCACTGCCTAGCCATCATTAGTGGGACCAGAAAAGAGAAACAAACAACTCTGCCATTTAAATAATCAACTCCTCATGCATTGAAAAGCAAACAAACAATCCCCTCTCCTCCCCCCCACCCCAGACTGCTCTTAAGTTTGATCACTGATCAAAGCTGGTTGTGTCCAACGATTGCATCACGTGCCTTGACGTAAAGTTCATGCTCTGGTTTATAATGTCCCAGCTCTGCTTTCCCAAGCAACCATGACACCCCATCCATCACTGTGTAGACAGAGATATTTTGAAATACAGATAAGCTGTTAGCTATTAGAGCAGCAGCGTTCAGGGGCTCCTTTTACTGATTTACAGCCTGTCCCAGTATGACTGGCTATTTGCAGAGGTCTGGGAGTGGGACCTGGTTTTTATGAACCGTGATCACACTTTCTCATAGATTTCACAGGAGGCTTTGGGGGGATAAAAAAAGGCATCAGAAAGTGTCCCAGGTTATTCTTGTCCCAGGCATATGCTATGATCCCACTGTCCTGCTCCTTTCTTATTAATAACTATATAGAGCCATAATAGTTTCTGTAATGCATTGTGTGGTGTCCTGTTATTAACTTCTCTTTATTCTGAGAAAAAGCACATTGGTTATAACTCTTTGTGTCCTATTATTTAACTGGGATTTAATCCTTAACATGACATTCCTCTTTATCCTATGGTTATTTGTTCCCTTTGATGATCTCCAGTGAGGCAGTCTGTCAAAAGCCCTTTGAAATTGCAAGTAATTTACACCCACCACATCCCCTTTACCCACTATTTTATGAACCTTTACAACACAGTCTAGAAGGCAAAGGGGCACAATTAACTCTTAGGAGAGCTCTGCTGGTGTCATTCCATCAGTTGTTATTTATCTACATCCAGTATTTCTCTGTTCCTAGCTTCTCACTCCCATCTGCTTCGCCACTGCTGAAGTGACCCCTCCAAATTGGCTGCCACATGCCTGCTGTAAAAGCCATTACTGGGCAACACTGAGTCCAGCTTTCAGTAAGAAGAACTTTGAAGAGATCTTGACTCAGGTACACCAGAAGACTCCTGCCTTTCAAAAGTTTATATGAATGAAAATACGTTCTGATTCGTAGATCAGTGCTAGTCTGGGAACAGGCTCTGCCTCTGGGCTGCAGTACGGTGGATGCCTGTAGGATTTGGGTCATTTTAAATAACAACTTTCTTTTCATTCCTGCTTTGTGTTCTTTTTTCAATATCCTGTAACTTAGCAAACCAGCAACCTCACACAGCAACCCTGCCTAGCCTGTGGAGCTGAAATGGAGATGGTTCACAGTTCAATGGGAAAAGGAGTTACACTGGGAATGGTGGATAACTACTGTCCAAGTCACACTTCACCCTTGCATTCATCTGTGGCTTGTGAATGCCCACTTCCCCTGTCCTTCCAGCTCTCTGGATTGACTCTGGACTCCTCAACCAGCTCCCCATTCAGCTGGATGCAGTTTTTCTTGCCTTTCTGAGCCGTTTTCCCTGGTCTCATGCTTTTGATACTTAGTGTCTTTCCTGGGAAATTGCTGGTATCTGCTTGAGCTCCCTTTTAGCTCAGCATTACCTACACACACTGCCCTCCCTGCAGGCTGTGTAATTTCCCTGGGGCCTCAGCTCCTCAGCTCCTGACCAAGCTTCTGTCACCTGTGGGTGGGCTCCGAGTGGCACACAGTGACTCAGCTGTCACTCAGTTTTCCTGTGACCAGCTTTGAAGTGTTCACTGGGCTGAAACACCCGCTGAGACATCAGATACACTTCTGCTGTAGGTCTTCAGTCATGTGAAGCCTTCAAAGTGGGATATTCTGGTACAGAGCAGCATTTTGAAGTGATGAGAGTAGAGAGGCTATTAATCTAAAATGAAGATGGCATCAGTGCTGATCACAGTGACTTTTGGGAAACAATCCCTTTCTGCACACCAGAGAAAAACACAAAAAACATTTCAGCTGGTGACAGCTCCTGGTCTGGTGTAAAACAGGTCTAACAAAGTTATCTGCATCATCTCTGTACCAGTTAACACCACATAAACACTTGGACTTCAAAGTAACTTTTCTCATAATTCTTGAGTCGTGCACGTACTGTATTTGCAAAAGGCTTTATGCTATAGATGCATAGTTAATCTCTAGAAGGTTGGAAGATTTCAGACAGGGATCCTACAGAATTTCCTATAAGCATTTACACTAATTATCTTAAATTCTAATTGTTTCACAAAATCAAAGGGGAATTAAGGTTTTAATTTCTTTCTCCCCTTTTGTTTTTCTTCATTATTTGACAAAGCCTAGAGACTAATCCCATCTTAAACATGAATATAAAATAGACCTAACAGATGTTCTGTCTGCTATGGAACTTTATTTAAGCAGGCATGGTCTGCATGTAATATACATGTGAAGGTCAAAGCCTGTCATATAAAAATACAAGGCCTTACCACTATTTAATTCTTTTTATTTGCAATTTTTTCAAGTGAGTTTAGTGAATGATTAATGGTATTGGCTTAAAACAGGCACAGTCCTGGCAAGCACTGTGCAAACATCAACATTGCAAACGTGCCTCCATCCTGACCTGCAGCACCTTTTCTGTTCCCATTTCCCATAATCCTGGAACAGATCCTGCCAGTCCCATGCCAGATGGATTCCTATATTTCCAAAGTACACAACAGCTGGAATGAAGTGGAAAAGGTCATTTGGACTCCAAAGCCTGTGATGCTTTTCTTCTGCTACTGTCTGTCCAGTGGAAGCACTGGATTTTTGGGTATGGTCTTTTTTCAGGTGGACTGTGCTTTACAGGGACTGTGTGTGGTTTATGCATTAACTCCTGGCTTTTGCTGCAGTATGAGCCTGAGTTAGGAGCTGAACAGTCCTGCTTAAGGTGTTATCCTGGAAGGGACTTCTTGAGCAGATGGAAAGTTGGAACGGGATGTGCACCTCACCTCTACAAACACAAGCAACAAGATGTGCTTGGAGTTTTTAAATCAAAAGAGTGTTTGCATTTCCCCTCTCAGCACCTCTGTAGGGGCTGTAAGTGCTGCATCCTGCAGTGGGGACACAGGCAGGAGGCTGTTCCCAGCCTCTCTGAGTAGCCTGGCTGCACCAGGCCCTGCAGGACCTGCACACTCCCTGCCCCTTTCCCTTCAGGGCAGCTTGGCTGAGAGTTGCAGCCCAAATGCTGAACAGCAGCCAGACTTTGAGGGGACTCAAGCTGATTTATGTATAACATGGATGGTGACCATGCAATGCTCAGTGGCTTTTTATGAATAGGAAAATATATTGTTTTTAAGAGATTTGGTATTTTTTCAGGTTTTTTTCTCCTTTCCTATTTTCCTCTTTAATTTCCTTTGGAAAAATGAGATAAAAACTCTGAAAAAAATTTTTGCTTTTTTAAACAGCTATTTTTATGTGGATACTTCTGAAACTGATGAGAAAAGTGGAGCAGAAAGAATGGAAAGGGAATGTCCAAACCACTGCTTTACTACTTTCTGTAGGAAATATTTGGAAAACGTGAAAACACTGTATTTATGTCAACATTTCTCACTGAAAAAGATTCTTATATTTTAACCAGCTGGACTTTTGTTTTGAACAGTTTACTCTGTGGCTTTAGGATTTTCAGGTATCATGAATTGAAAAGGCATTTATGTCAACCTCCTTATAAATTGTGTTGAGTTTCAACTAGCTCAGGTAACAGGTCTGAGTACACACTGGCCACAGATGACAGATGCATCCAAATCAAGATTTCAAACACTCCAGATTCAAGGTCGTTCTCAGGTCTTTTGGTTTTAACTCTAACTATGGAATTTAAATATCTTTAATAGGCCTTTAAAATCCTGGTTTAGGACCTTAAATTTGCATGCCCTCCTCTTTTCGTGCTGAGCACATCTCAGAGTGTTGTACAAGGTTTTGAAGAATATTCTTTGGCTTCCAAGAGTTTTGGACTTGGCTTTTAGCTAAATGGTTCTCTGCTGTTTCTCTTAAATAAGGTTTTCATTAAAGTTTTACATTCTTCTGTTTTTCCTCTGCATCTATATGTGTCCATTAGTAGTATAATAATGGATTTCTTTTACTTTTTTTGCCTTTTCATTTATGACAGAGTGGCTGTCAAGGACCCTGTGCACTTTTCTAAACCAATCTCAGCTTCTCTGTTGACTTTTTTTCCAGTTCTGGCCAAATCTGTTTTAACAATAGCAGGAGACAGCCTTTCAGGCTATGAGGGAATTTGCAATCCAATCATGTACTGCACGTCTTTGAAAAGAAGAGAATACAAAGACAGAATGTGATGGAATTTTATTTAATGCATTGGCATGAAGTGTAAATACATACTGCATACAGATACTAAACTTTCCTGGCACTGATATGAAATAATTACCTTAGGGACTTCTGTGCAAAATAATTCCTATATAACCATTCAAATATGGATGATATGATTCAGGTGACCTCTTCTTGATACTAAAGGTCATCCACCAAATGTAAATTTCAATGTTTATTTTTAAAGCCATTTTAGAATAAGAGAAATGGGCTTTTCCCCTAAAATTAATACAAATAACTATTATTTTTGCAAAGAACAGGACATACCACAGTATATGTAGTGTCAATCATTGTTTTTTGAACCTGACTTTTAATTTGGCTGACAGACTCCAGTCACAGATTTTGTATTCTCCATGAAGTAGGAGTCTCTTCTACAGACCTGTGGCCAGCCAATTAGTGCCATCAGTGGACTTAGTTTCCACATTTGGATATCAAAAATGTAATATAAAAACATTATCAGATATGTATATATTATAATAATATAATAGCCTTTGTACTCCCTGCCCCTACTTTTTAATTGCATTGATTCTAAAAATGGTTAATGGTAACTAAGGCTTGCACATGTGTGCTACAGCACCAAGTTTTCCATTCAATCTCTACAGTTATCAAATTTTATCGAATGTGAAATATTGTTTCTGGCCAACCCTTTTCCTGAAAGTGTCCCACAAAATCCAGATGTACTATACTGTTTTGTGGCAGGAGATGTGTTATGTGCACCTAAAGCTTTTCTGGGATCTTCAGCTGTGCTTTTCTCCTTGACACCTCTGGCATACAGAGAATCACTTCAACTTTCTGTGTGTTGCTGTGTCCACTGGTAAAAAGAAGATAATTATATTTAATTATCTCTAGAGAACATGTGTATTGGTATACACTTATTTTTTTCAAAGAGCTTTGGAAGCATAAAATTGGATATTCTTTGAAAGCTGAGAAACTATTTAAAAAAAAAAAAGACTTGAGGCATTTTTTCATGAGTCAGCAGGAGTTAAACTCCTGCTGTGGGCCTCTGGCACAGAAGCAGAGGTTTATCAGTGGCTTTGGCACTAAGCAGATGAGGGCAGAGTGGAAGTCCCATGAAATAGCCCCCTGCACCAGCTATGGCTGGCATTGTGTTAAGCTGGAAGTGAAATGGATATGCTGATCATCGTCTCCAAGGCTTACCCTCTCTCCCAAAATGGTATGCTAGAAAATATTATCATCAGTATTAACAGCAGCTCATTGAATGTCCTTTTCTTGCGTTTGTGGCACTTGCCTCCATAGAAAGTGGAATCCCCTGCCTGCAATGGAGCCAAGCAAGGTTTGCTTCCAAACTCCCCATGGGGTGACAACTGCATCTCCAAATTGCTGCCCATCCATGAAGGCTCTCCTGATTTTCATTTCACTGTGGCAGGATGGGGTTGTTTTCCATCATTTAAGTAACTACAGGTGTGGTGGTGGCAAGTGATAGTGTTGTACATTAAGTTTTAAATCAAGAATGAGTCTTGAAATACTGGCTTTACTGTAGTCCTCTGAATACAAGCAACTTTTAAAAAAATCTTTTTATTTTCTTTTTCCCCATCATTTCTGTTGAAGGTGCCACATTTTGTTCCATTTCTAAACCCTAAAACATTTCTGTTCTCTTCATCTGTCTTCTCCAGCTACAAAAATTCTGTTTTAATGGAAATAGACAGACTAAACTGACTGGAAAAGAGAAATGTTCAGAGGACAAACATCCATTCTTCTGTAATTCAAATTAATTTTTAGGCCTCATTCAAATTCAACTCAATCTTTGTATTATCTTTCAGTGACTCTATGATGCTATAAGGCCATAGCAATGCTATAAACTTGTAGTTTTGATTAAAAAGGAACATAGGAAATTGCAGATACCTTAAACAGGCTGTTTCTGTGATTTCAATGAAGTCTAGAAGGAAAAAAAATCAGTGGGAATGGAAAATATTTAAATGATTGTGAGAGGTGGAAGTAAAAGAAGGAAGGAAGAGATATAAACCTCAAGGAATTTTAATGCTTTGCTTAAATTCTGTTCCATCAGGGTCAGCAAAGGGATAGGCCTGAAGTAAAATTTTAGTACAGAAAGGCCAGAAAAAGGAAAAAATGGTAGGCAAAATGTAAATCTGAAGGGTGGAAATGTCTCTGTGTTTTAAAAGAGGAGGAAAGAAAAATGTGCTAACCTGGCTTGGAATGATAAACGAGATATTTGTTAGTGCTTTGCAAGCTGATCTGTCTTCTAGGAGGGAAAAAAGGACTAAGGAAGTGTTTGGTCAAATTTACCTGACAGGGAGAACTCACTTCTACAAACCCTAAAACTGCCAGGGAGAAAAACCCACCAACAGCCAGTATGAAGCTCAGTTTTTGCCTGCATTAATAACACGTGAGGTGGAACAGAAAATGGATGATGGGGTCCTCTACGAAGTGAAAAAAAAAAAACAAAAAACAACCAAGGGCAAATAAATTAATTCCTTTTCATAGACACAGGGAAAAAAGTACAGGCCATGTAATTTTGAAGGCTGAAATGTCAGAAGCCCGGGAGCCTACGAAAAACAAAAGCAAACAAACACAAATGGCAGTACATAAGGGGCACATTACTGCCTGATGGCACATACGTTCGGCTCCGACAGGAAGCATGTGCACAGCCTAGGAGGAAAGTATGTGAGCTTCAGATTTCATGGAAAGTGACAGTACCATATGTAGTGGTTAATGAGTTTGTAGTTTGCTAACTATGCCTAAAAAAGCTTATACAGCTGCTTGGTGAGATCAGCTAGAAAAAGCTCTTCCTAGTTCTCTTGGTGGGTAGCTGGTTCAAAGGAGGGAGAACTTGAAAGCTCTGACATTGTTATTTCTTCAATACTGGCCACAGCATCTAGAAACTTGAGTCTCTGGCCCACTGTGCTGTGTTGTACCTACACTGAGGTGTCAGTCTGCTCAAAGGAGTGTGTTTTCTAAGAGCTTCTTTCTCAGTTAAATACTTTTGGGCAGGATTGGGGCTCCCCTGCAAAGACTGGCAGGCAGAAAGTAATATGTGCATTTATTGCTTTCAGTGGTGTTTAGAAATTCACACCGGCCAATTATCTCACTGCAAGGGTTCAGTGGAGCTGCTTGTGGCTTCAGTGGAGTCATGTTAACATGAGTCAGAATAAACAGGGATGTTAGGCTTTGACAGAGTTGTGAAGGTTCAGTACTTTGAAAATCAGCCCTATTTGTCATTAGAACATGTGGTCTTTGCTTTTTGTATTAGCAACATTGTTGTGAACCTCCTGTAAATATTCATGGCAAATATCAAGTTGTCTGAGAATGGAAATGTGATCAGAAGAGCGTTCTGCAGAATATGACATCAAATTGATGAAACAGCTGCAAGAAAGAGCAGAGAGATGTGTGATGTGTTTGGATTGCAGGGAATTAACAAAAAGGTTTTGATTATCATAGGCAGGTGCAAGAGATGTGCTTTTCCACAGCTACTCTCCCACATATATATTGACCACATGGTGCATGAAAGTGGATCAAGTAAACTGCAGCAGCAGCGTAAAAAACACATAATGACTGTACAGAAGGAACAATCTAAGCAGGGAAGAATAGATTAAGGCAGCCTTATTTGCACGTAATTTGTTCCTTTGTGAAAATGCTGAAGATCTTAAAAGCCTTGGTAAATGCCTTTAAGGGAATATGACAGAGAAAGAACCAAAAAAATCAATAGTCTTGATTCTTTTTCTCCTACTTTGCATTAGTGTAACCTAGTGGCTGAGTCTGTGTAATTTGGATGTCATCTAAATTTGCAGTTCAGACAGACTGCTAAATGTAGCTCAACAAGACAGAGCCTTGTCTGTCTGATTGTGACTAATGTAGAGAAAATGAGGTGTCTGATAGGGAGCTCAAAACTGCCATTTCTCATGTAAACTGGAGATTTCAATTTTTCATTCCTTTTCAGTTAGGAATTACATCAGGAAACAAAGCACACATGGCAAACGCACAGGAAATCTGGCTTTTGCATTGACTATTTTTTTGTTAATGCTGCAGCCTTCTTTGATGTCATAAAAGATTAACCAATTAGTGAATTAAAGAGAAAAATGATTTTTTTGGGTGTCATTAATCAAGATTATTTCCTTTACCCTGGGGGGAGGAAATACCACAGGCAACAAGCTGTAATAATGCTCAACGAGCTCTAATTTATGTGAACTCCTTTCCCAGCAGAAGCTGTGGAACTTCTTTCTAGCAAATTCACAAGACTGCTCTTTAAGCTGCTTAGGCCTGGCCACAGAAATCGAAGAGGAAATTTGTTTCTGGCCCTTTAATAGCTGGGGTGGGGGATGAGAAAGCCTCTTTAAGGCAGTGATGAAGAAATGGGTTGACACAATGACAGCCTCTTCCACATCTCTTTTTATTGAATACAGGAAGACATAAGATCCTTCTAATTGCTCATTTTCTACCTGCCATGGAGGACAACAGGAGGAACAAAAGAAAAAGGAACAACACTTGTCAAATGATCCTGAGGATCTAATTCTCACAGAGGCTTGTCCAAAGGGACTTTGTAGTTCTCTGACATGTTGTACCACAGACCCATCTTGTCTGCTGAGCGTTAGAAGAGGATGAGGAAATGCTAATTCCTCAGACTGCTGTCTCACTATAAATGGAGACTCTGATCTGAAAACATGTAGGGATCCGTTCAGCTGAACTTGCTGAAGTCAGAACTTAAACAAAACCCAAATGGCAGGTTGATCATTCATTTGGAAAAGTAACTGACTGGCTGAATTCTGGACACTGTCTTAAACCTTTTGAAAACTTGGCTCAGTAGCTAGAACAGTTAATTCTGTATATAATTAAAATGGCCACAAGAAAGGAGAGCTTCTTGTAGTGGAAAATGTGGTGTCACATCTCGGAGCAAACTGAAGTGTGGCAGCATTAACCACGGGACAGCTGTGCTTGGAGACTGCTCCAAACCCAAATGCTGCAAAGATTTGGATGGTTTTCCCTTGGTTTAAATAAGCATTGCACGAGGTGCACAAAAAGCATCTGAGTGAGTACCCAGTGTGTACCAAAGAACTGAGAGCAAGAAAGGGAGTTCACTCTAGTCTGAAATTGAGAGGAAGAAGATATTTCCTGGCTTGAGAAAAATCTGGCTATTCATTAACATGCTTTACTAGCTTTTCCCCTGGAATTCATTATTCAGGCCAGTTTTGGAGATTCCTCCTCCCCTCTTTCCTTCCTTTCCTTTTTTTTTACTTCCTAAGATGATGCAGGGTTTACATCTGTCCTTCTTAACTGCCTTTTTCATCTGGAAAAAATCTCTTTGTTGATGTGGTGAGGTTTTTTTTTTCATTTGATAGTTATGTCAGTTCTTTGCTTATTGGAAAGCAGTGACTCTAGACAGCATCCTATTTTAAAAGAATTTTCCAAATTTACAAAATTAATCTAGTGTGACACTTTTTGAAAAGAAAAAATAATGATTTTACTCTGAAATAACTTTTTGCTTTGGTAAATAAATGTAAAATTAAAAAAAAAAAAAAGAAGAAGTGATTCAGAATATTGCAAAACAGCAACCCTGTCTTTGTGTCCTAGAGGTCAGTAAAGGCAAGGAAGTGAGAAATGCCCCCACTTCTGTAGCCTGTGTGGTGACAAGCTGTGAGCTGGAATCTATATGGATAGAAAGGGCAAAAGGACTTTTATTCCTCCCTGGTATTATTTATTGTTAAAGCCACAAAGAATCTTGCAGCTGATTTGAAACAAAGGAGCTATTAAAATATTAGTCATTTCAAGAGCCTTTTTGTGCTCTGGAAATGCATGCTATGATTAGCTCAGGTTTCCAAAAGTTTCTTTCCAATTGGGAGTGCGAAAAGTTATTTAAAGCATCTCAAATTCATACTGTAACACAGGTAGGAATATGTTTATGAGAGGGAAGTATCTGCAAAATACTGCAAGAGTTAGGATAAAATGGGTAAATTTTTCAACACTAAATCCAAGACTAAACTCCATCCCCTAAGACATTTTGCTGAATGCTTTAACTGAAAATGTCAAATGCAGGGACAGGATTTCAGCCACCATCCATCTTCTGTGCCTTTGTTTACCAAGCCCCAGATGGTGGCAGGTGTGACATGTGTGACACTGTCCCAGGCTCTGATTTTGTGATCACAATCGCTTCCTCTCCTCCGTGAATGAAACCTAAGTCCTACCCAGAGACTGAAAAATTGCTGCCTCTTTCTGTAGCTACATTGGACATGAAGAGCTGACAGAATTGCAGCTCTTTTAAGACCACCTCCAAAAGTGCTTTAAAGGCAAGAGGAAAAGTCTCATGGAATTCATCACCTATTGGGCCAGACCTTGGGGAGACCATGCATGACTTCCTACACAATACATATACAAAATTTCACTAATATGTATGAGTCCCTTTTTATGTAGTTTTTATTTTCTGTTTTTTCTCCTTTTTTTTTTTTTTTTTTGGTCGGTGTGTATGTGCTTATATTTCTCAGTGCAGTTTTAGGACAGTGATTTCATTTGGGGTTTAGATGAATTCTGTGTCCAGGTATCAAACAACAAGTAAGGAGAAACTGGGAGGTAGAAAATGTAAAGCAGAGATGAACCTTAGCTGGAATCCAGCTCCTAATGAAGCCACTGGGAGGTTTATTTTATATGTGGGACTTCATCTAATATAAAAGCCACCCACTCCTGTCAGCCTCCTGCAGTTTTTGAAGGCTTCTTCATTTTCTCATACATAATAAAACAGGCTTGTTCTTTAGGGAGAAAAAAATTATTTCAAAAATGACCTCATCCATGAAGAAGACTATGGCTGTTTAATTCGGGGAGGAAAAGCTCAGAAATCTGGGCTATCTCTGTCAAAGTCAGGAACAGTTGTCTAAAATCATCTGTCCCCAGCACCGAGCCCTCAAGTGAAGCAAAGACAAATGAGAAATAACTGCCTGAAGTTTAAATGCCTGGAATTCAGTTGCTTGGCTGGAGAGAGCAAGCAAGAAAGCAAAGCTTAAGTTCTATTCATTCCACAGTGTTTTTTTTTTATTTCTCCATCCTAAGTGGGATTAGGCCTAAATTGGACCAGCCTAATGCAAGAAAGCATTATGAAATTTCCACCTTTGGGTGGGATCATGTTCACATTGAGTGTCTACTGGTTTTCTCTCTCCCTTCCAGATAAGAGTTTGTGTAAGAATGATATCCTCTTGGCCAGTCCCAGCCAAGGCTTGCTGGCGGCATCTGGACTGGGACTTGTTAGCAAAAAGTCCCATTTTTTGCACTTCTGCAAGACACTGGCAAGCCTTCTCACTGCCTAATGCCTCAGTCTGCCAAGGAAAACCAATATGAGTAATGTTCTTACTTCCCTTAGGACAGGAATTGCATGCTGTGAAAAGATGATATTTATGGGGCACGTTGTTTGTAACTTGACTTCTATTAATTTTAAAAACCTGCTAAATGACTGCAATTATTTTTCTTTCTTTTTTTCCCCCTTCTATTTCACTGATTTCAAAATTGTGATTGTGTACTGTTTTGAGCCTGGGAGTGTCATCAGTGTTAATATAATGCTTTGTCCTCTGTGTCTTTTCCTATCTTATTCAAACCAGATTTTCTGCCTATTTCTCTCTCCTTAGTGCTTTATCTCAGACTCTGAGTTCTGTTCCCACATTCTTGTTATCTCCAGTTTGGTGTATCTATTTTTCCTGTACATTTTATCAGGATTTTAACTTTCTTATATTTTCCCCACTTCTATTTTATTTTTTTGGTTTTTATCCTTTTTCTTCTGTCCTCAGTTTTATCACGGTCTCTTCTCTTTTCCTTACCTTTAAAAGTTCCATTCCATCCATAACTCTACTGAAAGAAGTAAAAAGAGTTGGCATCAAACATCAACTGAAGATTTTAAAAATGTGTTTCCCTGCAATAGTTATACTTGTCATTTATCTGTAAACTCTTTGCAGTGGATGCTAGGACATCTCTTTACTTGCTTTATCTTTTTCCAGTGAATTTAAATGGTCTTTATTAATTTCTCTCTGCACAGATTAGCTTGTTTGGTCATTGTTCTGGTGTCCCCTGTGTATCCTTTAATCTATTGGCACATTTATAACTTCTGAGTAAAAATTACTTGACAAGGAACAGTTGAATGCATATGCAATAGCACCATTTAATCTCTCATTTTGGGGTTAGAGTTGAGGGAAGTAAATGGACTCCTTCCTGACATTGCAGAATAGTCTCTCTAAATGATGAACATATTTTCTTCAGATTTCCATGTGGGCTTCATATCTCAACCCCAGAGTCACTTAAAAGGTTCTGTAATGAATCTAGGAGTATAAACTTGCTGTAAAATCTTGACTGGATCTGCTGCTCTGGCTTTCTTCTGTGGGGCACTAGCCCTTTTAAATCATACAGATTTTTGAACTAGCTGCTACTTGGGAACGATGTATCTATAGGACATGGCATTAATATGTATCACATGTTTTCAGCACATTACTTCTTAATTTTATCTTAGTTTTTACCTGTAATTTCCCCCTTCTGATCAACAAAACAGCATTGCCAAATTTCTGCAAGCTCCTTAAAGCAGCAGGCACACACTCAGCTCTTTCCTTTCAAGTCCTGCTCCTCTGACAAGCTGCTTTAGAAAGGTCTGACTGTACATGATAAGGCCATAAATTTGATGCACAGATGGTCCAATCGTCTTTGCAATTATTGTATTGTGCCATTGGGTACACAGGGGTTTCATTTGTTTAAGATATATTTTTCTTATAATTGGAATCTGCCATGGCAGGTTGGCTTGTCTGTTTGCTGGTGGACAAACTGTTTGTGTAACAGGTTTACTGGGATAGCTTGAGCTCAGTGTGAGGATATTTTTTCCCCATTTCCCAATAAAGTATAAATCATCTGTAATATATGGTACTTTTGGCTGACCTAGTGTTGTCATAAAGATAATATGTCCATTGAGAGAAGCTTTCTGTGTGAGGGCAGTGATTTGCTTTTAGAATGCATTTTCCAGTAACATTAAAAACAGAAAAAAGTAATTATTTGTAAACTGTTCATTTAAGCCCACAATGAAATGTTCCTACCCACTCAGGGTAGAAAATAGCATGGCTTCTACAAAAAAGATGAGAAAAAAATGCCACTTAATCATTTGGCTAAACAAAAACCTATGTCCATTTTTGTCAATTCCTGAGATTTAATTAAAACACAGAGGTTGATTCCAAACCAAACCAAACCAATGCCTAATTATCACAAGTGTTAATTACAAGTCTTGCTTTAACTGAATGACTAATAGAACAGAATGGCAAACACCTTCCCAACAGCAAACAGATTTAGTGACAAATGAAACAGGATGCAAATTGAGGGCATCTTTGAGCCTTTGAAATCCTGTTTTACCTCTGCTGTGAATAATAAGTGGGAATTGTTTTAGCCCATGTTGGGGTTTGTTTATAATGAAATTCTGCTTTCTGTTTGAGGCCATGAAAATAGAAAATGAAAATAGGGTAAATACCTTAATCCATGAATCCTATTTCCTCCAGTGGCATATTTTAAATATGTGAAATCAGCATAAAGTAGGAAGCCAGCCTGCTGGGTTTATATTTCCAAACAGCTACTGGAATCAAATTGAAGGTAAAATACAGGTTTCAAATGTGAGCACTCCCAGAAGACAAACATTCATAAAGAGCTTATAGTTGGAAGTAGGTTTGGACAGATGTTAATGCCAAAACAGTGCCTGTTATCAGAAACCATGTTCTCTTCACACTGAGGGTAACTCACTAAATTTCACCTACAGTAAATAACAAATGTTATGGGTTTTCCTTTCTGAAATATAGAGATGAGGGTTTTTGTTTCCATTCTTCCTGTTGCCTGAGGGACCAACCTTCAGATTTTCTTCACTCCAGGGATTTGATGTGAAACATGGCAGAAAATTTCAAATCATCCAGGAAACTTTACATTAATTTGGGGACAAAGCAATCCAAACATGAAAACGCTCTTATGACAGCTGAGACATTTATTTGCAAAGGTGTGAAGAAATAAGGATGCTCAGATACTAAAGAGGATTTTAGTGGGCAATGGTTTCACACACGCAAATCCCAGACTTGCAAATATTAACCATCTACCTGGTTTTGTGTTCTTGGCATATTTTGTAAAGGTTACAGAACTGTGAATAACCAAAAAGCCAATTGCCAATAAACCAGTTGTGTAAGGCTGGATGTTAGGATCCACACATCCTTTCTACTTCCTCAATTTGACATCTCTGTACCTTATTTTCTTTTCATCCATTTATTTTTGTTTCCTGTCCAAGATTACAAGAATATATTGCAAGTTTTAAGTTCTCCAAGTTTAATTTGCAATTATTTTGTTTTAAAGTTACTCCCTACATGTTCATGTAGTTATTTCTGTGGTATTGAATAAGAAAGAATTCTTGTATTTCCCCATAGAAAAAATTCTATTTCCAGGTAAAGCTGATGAATTTAAAGATAATAGGCTTGGCACAGTGATAGTTTACATTCATATTGCTATCTAAATTGCAGCACTTCAGAGTGTTTTGCAAATATTAGTGAATTCAACCTTAAGCTTCCTATGGGGCGTGGATTGTCATCATCATTTTACAGATAAAGTAAAATGGCTGAATTACCTTAAATCTACCCAGAAAATCAGAAAAAAAGATGTGTCTGTAAATGAAATGTGATGCCTTAAAGACCAATTATCCTAGATACAGGCTTTTAAGGGTATACTGTCCTGTAAAATGGGTTCCATTCTTTGCTGCAGTGGACTTGATGGCACAGCTCAAAATGAGTTTCTCCTGAAGTCACCAAAATCTGGTTTTGAACAACCAAATGCTTGTTTTGAAGGAAGAAAAAACAACCCTAGTGGTTTAACTTGATTTTTATGATTGCTAGCAGCAGTCTCAGACCATTTTCAACGTAAGCTTTGAAAAATAATTGTTTTTCTGAGAAGACATACCCCATGATTTGGTCAGCTTTAGGTCTGTGTTGGCTGCCTTGCATTTCTAATGTGATAAGTAAAATATTGATTTCCTTTCTCACCAGGGTCCCATATTGGATCTGTTTAGGAGTTGGTCACTTCCATTTAATGACAACTGTTGCAAAGAATAGCTGGATTTTTCTTTTCTTTCTTTTTTTTCCCTTTCTTAATCTTGTGATATTAAGTTCCAGGTATTCCATGCTAAACATGCAATTTCAAGTCTTAATCCGAGGGACAGCACTGGGAATTGCTGAATGCTCTCTTCAAAGGGGGTGGGATCAGTACAAAAGCCCCATGGTGTGTTAGAGCATTACATCAGCTACTTATCAACAGCATTTTTCTACTGTTTGTATTCAGATGAGATTAAGTCCAAGTATGATTTTATTCTGGCCTCCTCTAAATTAGATTAGAGCGAACCAATTGAATCCTTCTTTCAAAGAGGTAATTTGTTGCAGATATCTTGCAGGATCTACCTCTGAAACAGGATCAGTTGATGGAGCATTCAACACAGTTCATCAGCTGTGCTGAAATGAAGTGGCTTGGTATTCATTAAAAAATTTATTGCTTCTGTGGCTGATGGAACTCTTTTTTGAGTAAGACACTACGTTTGACAGGAGAAGTCCACAGCAACACTTATTATTTACTGGTTTTGGGTATTCGTTTTGGAAAAGAGCTGAGTTGGAAATCATGCAAGCAGCTGTTACATAGTTAGATTAGATAATGTAAATGTTTAGAAAATGCAAATTAAGCTCATGATAATTAGTAATGATGCTTTTCTACTCTTATTAATAAGGTAATGCTTCTGGCAATTACATTTAAATTTCATATGAAGGTTCAAAGCACTGGAACAGTTTCCTGTTTAGAATAACAGAACTCGGTGTGAGCTGTACCATGGGCTCTGACAGAACCAGAAACTGCTCCTCTCTGTTTCCAGCCACAGAACCATTGCCTTTTCTTGATACATCTGATGCTGGGAAGAAGGAGAACCATGTATAATTGTGAATGATTGTGTTAGTTTTCATACAGAGGCTGCTGTAATAACATTTTGAAATAAAAGACAGCCCTCTGTGTGTTACTTTTAGGATATGCAAATATATAAAGTGACATCTGTCCTGTGTAGGGGAGAAGAACTGAACAGCCGTCAATTTAAAGCAACCTTGATGTGGCACACTTCTTAATTTAAATGCACATTTGCAAAAACAAGCCCTTTCTGAAATGTCTGGGACCTGCTCAGGGTTGACATGTAAGTCTGCGTTGTTGGCATAAACCAGTCCAAAATCCTGGCAGAGACGCAGAAAGGAAAGAACACGGAATGTTAACAAAGGCTTCATTAATATTGATGTGTAATTCACATGGCAGCGAAAAGCTGCATTATTAGCCACTATTGTAAGGATTCTGGCATTAATATTCAATGAGGCTGTGTGGGTATTGAGATTCCCTGACTTCTGGGTACCCCAATGGTCCAATAATGACAAAAACTATGCTAGAATTAGTGGGAACTTCATGCTATCTACACAGTAATCAAGCTCTGCTTTGTTCTGTGCAGGTTTCTGAGCTTCAGAAAATGGTATCTGATATCTCTTGTGGAATGGGGGGCAACCATACTTTGTTCTGCATTCAGAAAGCTCCTGCATCTACAGATGAAGGTAGCACCACTCCTCTACAGCTCCATGATGGATCTTGGTTGGAGAGAATTTTCACAGGCGGTAATTTTATACCTGGTCAACTGAAAGCAACCCATCCCCACTTCTAGGAAACCATTTATGGGTTACCAAATAAAATAACAGTACTTTTTTCTGCTTCAACCATAAATAAAGGGATTTTTAAAAGATGTGTGTGAGTAAAAGACTTCAGTCACATCAAACTGTGGTTGAATAAAGTATGTGCTAATTGGAGTTGGCCAACTAAATGAGTGAACATGGAATCCCTTTACCATTTGTATATATAAATGTGGTACAGTATTTGCAGGCTATGAGTTATTGAGACCCATGGAATATAGCTTTATTCATGAGGGCAAGTGCATTGACATCAGTGGGATTAACTGCAATGCTTAAAGGCAAGTAACTACATGAAGCCTTTGCAGGCTGAAGGCCTCAGTGTGGAACTTAAAGGCTCCGTTTTTTAGTCTTTACTAGGGCATTGTTCTGACTACATCAATAGAGTGCTTTTCCACTGAATCCTCACCATCTTTCTGAAACAGAATTTCATTTTATAAAGTAACAAACAACTCTGTATCTTGAAAATCCCATTATCCAGGAACAAACCATACATTTCTTGAGATCTTAATTCATTTATGTATTTCTTTATAAAAAAAAATATAAGATCTTTCCAAGAAATCACCAGGTGCCTTGGCCTTACAGAAGCTGTCCTATATATTTAGCTCCCCTCAAATATCACTGGTAGACACAGACATTACTTCATCCTTATTTCAACAATATATTGAGACAAGGGTTTCTTGTCTCCTCCCTATGGCAGTTATCAGCACTAAAACAGTCAGTCCTCTTCCCTTCCTCACACCACCATTTTCACAGCTGAACATTGAGCTTTGTGTCTCCCAATGAATCCCAGTGTAGAAACCAAACCTCTGCTGAAGCCACGGTCTCAGAGATGGATTGTGACTATGCTGCAATCTGCCTGTCATGTCCCATGCCTGTTCCATGCTGCTGGTGGATTCAGATTTGTCTTTTCATGCTTCCCCAAGACCACTGCTTTGAATTGTACCAGCAGAGCAGTTTGTGTAGGGCCACCCTCAATGGTTCCCTTGTTACTGCAGAATAATCCAGGGGTTCCACACTGTCAGGTGCAGATCTCTCCTAACACTTCTGCCTACTCCCAGGCAGGTACTCACCCAGGCATGTGTGACAGTAACACAACTTCACAGCCTGTGGTACGGCATCCAAACCAAATCACAGCTCTGTGCTTCCCTTGCTTAGGCAGCATTCAGAGATGGGTTGGCAGCTGGGGATGGGAGAATGTTGTGACACATTATGACATGTATTTTATAAAGTTTTTTTAGTACTTCCATGCCATTCATAATTCATGTTGAATAATACTTATTTGTGCTGTGCCACCAGCTGCTTGTTGTTTTATAGCTGTGCCATTAGCTGACTACCAGAAAATGACAATGTGCACCAAATACAGCTGGGCTGTTAGTGCAGGAGCATAATGCATAGAAAGAGACTGAGATCAAGTGAGGATGAAGAAGCACTTGCTTCAGGATATCCTAAATGATTAATGGCATCATGGAGAGCATTATTCTACCCTTGACTAATAAAACACTGAAGTCCTGTTGCAAGTTCTGAAAATTTAAGAAGACAACCTGCATTTCTTCTTACCTTCAAGACCTTATGGAGGAATTCAGTATTTACTTTTCTTATCCTCCACTTCAATTGCTTCCAACACTTCTTTGTAACAGTCTTGGTTTCATTTTGTGCCCCAGCTCATACTGGCTAATGAATTTTTCCATGTTGACATAGAAGATTTGTTCTTCTATCTCTACAGACAACTGATGAAAACCATCTGAAAATGAAAAATGGCAGCTACTCCATTTACACTGATTATTAATGTGACCATATCCTACCTTAGTCTGTTTTGTCCCCAGCTGGTCCTCCACTCTGCTTTAGCCTCTGATTCTAGGCTCTAACAAGATATCTTCAAAGTCATGCCAACACAGGACTCTCCATATCCTCCTGATTTTAGCTCTTAAATAATGACTACCCTTCCAAGTTTCCTTTGTGTATTTTTATTTTCCCATCTCCAAGGTTATAAACAATACTGTCTGTACTGTTCCATGTCAAGAACATTAATTTTACATAGAGGACTTACATTTGCAGGAGGGGTGGTTTCCTTAAAAAAAAAACCCCAATTTTGCAATGCTTTATTGTAAATGATGCAATGTGAGACCATATGCTCACATCTGGACAGTGGTGGTCCTGCTAGTTTGCTCTGAAATGAATGCTGCTCACCCTAGTAGTTTGTGCATTTAGTTGGTGATAAGTCCATTTATCCTTTTGCATTCCCAGCTGAGATTCTCAATGCCTTGTTCTAATCAGAATTTAAAGTGAGTTATATGCAATCAGGAGGGTTTTTAGAGAACAGTAAGGTGCTTGCCATTTTACCTGTGCACTTAACAGCCTTTCATTTTTCTCTCCAAATAACAGTGGCACTCACAAGCATAAGGAGCTACCAGGAAACACTCAGCCTAGCTCTCTAATGTTGAGCAGGACATTTTGCTGGAGCAAATTTGCAGTATTTCTCTATAGCTTCAGATTGGCTATAACTTGGTGTAGTCACCTGGCACTCTGGGGGCCAATGAGAGCTCATGGCTATCTATATGTTCTTTTGTTACCAAAAGATTAAAAGCTTTTTACAGGATAATGATTACTTCTGTTGCCATGTCACTTTAGAGTCTGATTTTTAAGCCCTTTTGGGATTCAGTACCAAGGAGGGGGTGTGCACTATTACCCTGCATGTGAACTGTGAAAGGAATGGGATCACAGGCATAGGAAGAGCTTCAGCATTGTCCTGTGCAAAGTAACCAGCCTTCAAGGTGACCAACATTCAGAGCTGTACACTTGAATCCTCAGAAGGTTTATAAAATGTGTGTTACAGACATTAGAGAAGAAAGGGAAAGGTGAGGAGGTCTGGACAGAGGTTTCAGGAAACCATAGTTTCACTTAGTGAAAGGTCAAAGGTTGGACTCAGTCTTAGAGATCTTTCACAACTTAAGTGATTCTGTGATTCTGGAAAGAGATACCAATGAGTTCACTGGGGTCTCCTACACCAGATGGGCTCCTGTGGTGGTTGAGGTTCACTGAGCAGTGCAACAGTTTTCATAGCATCTGTACCCAAAATCCATGCTGAGGCCCTGACATGGCAGCTGCATGATCCTTGTTGGATAAACTTGGCTTTCCACTGCTGTGGTCTGCTTGTCCTTGCTGGGAGATGTGATTTTTGGTGATAAAAGCAACAAAGGGAAATTTGCAGAGGATGGCACAGCATGTATCATCAAATCTGTCTTGAAAAGTGTCAGGTACCTCTTGGACTTTTAAAGATACAGTGCACAGTAAGGAAAATCACAGCAATTTCATACGCCACATGAGCTGTGGTCTGAATTCATGGAAGCAATTTGTGTGTTGTGCTTCCTTCTAAACTTCTCATAAATGTCTTTCAAGAATACTGTGTAATTTTAGTCTACCCTGCTCGTTTTCCCCATTGACCAAACTGTAGATGTATAAAAGAGCATATTACAATGAATCATACCTAAATATATCAATATTTCCCAGTGAACCTGTATATTAATTCAGATTAGACCTCCTACTGTTTTAATTCTGCAACTTGAGTAAACCACACTCCCAATACATCATGTATTATAAAAGATATATATCCAAGATGCTGTTAAGCTAATCACTATTATTTGTCACTTGTCACACTGCATTTATATTTTTGATAAGACTTTGTGTCATCTACCTATTTTCTAGACCTTTGAGAAATACATACATGTGATGCATATTCACTCAGTAATCTGTATTTTTCATACACAATTTTAAATATTTTTTCATACACAATTCTAAAATATTTCAAAGTTCTGATTAAATTTTTTTAGAAATATTTTTGAATCTTGGTATATGTGTGAAGATCTGATAAGTAGAAAATTAAAGTAGTTTCCTGAGAACTAATACTTTTTCAGATATCTGGTGACTGAAATTATTTTTAAAATTATGGTTCCTTCCTAGAAAAAGGCCAGTAGAACATGTAGTTCTTTCTGTGCATAATGGAAAAGTAGTCCCTTTCCTTATTGGCCAAGTGACTTAGGACCCTAAAAATATAATGTAAAATTAACCAAATTCAATTAGTATTCAACAAGTAGTATATATCAGATAATTTTCAAAGGGTTCAAGAGGACTCAGTATTTAACTCTTCTGCACGCAGAAGATGTCTTCCAGCAGCATTTTTTGAAGGATGTGTCTGCTCAATAAATTTCTGTGCAAATTTTGCATTGGCATTTATAAGACTAAGAGAGAAACATGACCCAGGTAAGGTCACTGAATGAAGACAAAATCAGATGAAAAAATATGCACATAACGCCGCATGAAACTCCCAACATTATTTTTTTCAGCATTATTTTCCCTGGGCAAAGTCAATCTCTATTCTCTCCTTTCAATATTTTACCTCCCTCAGCTATTTTTCTCCTTGGTCCCTCTGATGTGAAATACCTTCTTTTGCTTTCCTGATGTTTAGAGGTTGGAAATGTGCTGAGGATTGAGCTGAGATCTCAGCAGTTGTGAGGCAGCACCATGCTCTTGGAAGATCAGCTAATGAGCAGGTGGAGGGAGTGTCTCTGCCTGGGTCTCTGCAGAGGTGGGACAAAACCTTCCTGTGCTGTAACACTGCCAGTTCTGTTAAAATCTGTGATAAAGGCTGTGGCAATGTCAGATGAGTATCACAGATTTTCTAAACTTGATCTGGCTTTTTGTCTTTAGCTAAAGGAAAGTGGAAGGGCAGGAGGATGAAGGGCCAAGGAGGTTTAAAAAAAAGGTGGATTTGAATTGCAGGCAGGAACTGAAAAGCCCATAAAAGCTGCTTAAAAATCCAGAGACAGAGAAGACAGCAAGTGATGAGTTTTTAACAGTAGACAGATTTTATGGCAAAGAAGCAAAGCATTTCTGTGTTTAACTGTGCTTACAATTAATCAACTTTTAATTCTGTTCATTAAGCTTCATTATTATGAAGCAGTGTATTATCGTCACAAAGGAGTGGATTTGATTAAATTTTGAAGTGGAGCAATTCAAAACTAGCACTGCAACCTAGCAGAGCTTGGTAAAATCCACATACAGGGGCTCTCCCACATTAAATACTGTAGAGAAGGTCTCTTTTTATCAGATAAGGGTTTGGCTGTAGGTCCTGGGACCTTCTTATTTGTCTCTCTATATTTATGGTGTATAGGTGTGTGTGTTTATAAAACTACTTAGCACAGTTTCATACACAACTACAAGATTGATTTTCCCTGTTGCTTATCAGTTCAGGTGCCAGTGTGATGGTGTTAAGATTCTGATGTGTGAATGATCTTAGTTACCCCAACACAGACATATAATGGGACAATTTTCTCAAGGTTTTTATTTTTCCAGCAGGAAATTTCCTACTCCAAGGAGTAATTTCTGCAGCACTCCTTTTTATTTAAAGCCAGTTGGCATGTGATTTTTTTTCTTAATGCATAATTCAGTTTTCACTAGACCAGAAAACCCAAAGAAATCTGGACTGAGTGTATGTGTTGACTTTCCCCAAGCAAAGATGTGACTAGCTACATTTGAGCAGCATTTTAAACCTGTGATAAAAAGTTTGCTGCAATGTTAAGGCAAGGAATTTTGTTGATTGTGGATCTTATAAAGAATCTGAATCCAAGTCCAAGCACTACCTCCTCCTATTTCTGTTGGATATATAAAGCTCCTCAGCCATCTTTTATTTCTTTTACTCTTAATGCTTCTTGACTTGTTTCAAGTTGTCCTGTAAAATTGGTTTTTCTCACTGACAATGCCCTGATCAGCAAAGCACACAGCAACTGCCTCCCCTTGCAATGCAGACATTTATTTGTCTATTATCCAGAGAAAATTGCACATGGTGATTCTCCAAAGCCAGATTATCATGCAGTCCCATTCTGGGATTTTTCTTCACCAGGGCATGTTCCATGTTGTGTAAGATGAGGCACTGGACATTATTTTAGGACCTGTTTCAAATCCTGTTCAATTCCTGAGGAACTTTATGCCTTTCAAGTGAATGCTACAATTAAAAATGCTCTTGGATGTATGAAGCCAAACATAGAGTCTGGCCTCAGGAAATCCATGGTTCTCGTTTCCTCTGGATCCCTTGGGAAAATGTGCTTGTTATGAAATCTTAATGATGTCCTGCCTTTAGGAATTGCTCCTGCTGCCTTTCTCTCACTTACATAATTACATTTGCTGTGTTGCAATCTGCAATGAACTATGTTTGGGACAGGCAAAGACTTGTTTGCCTTATTGACACAAACAGCCTGACAGAAAGCCCTGGGATTATTCATGTGAATGAACTCAGCAGGGTGTATCCCACTCTCTCACTGCTCTAGCACTTGATTTTGGGGAATATTCACAGTCTTTCACAGATTCATGTGTGCCTAACTACTGAGGAGCACGCTCTGAGCACACAGACATAATTATCCGTGTACTTCTTGACTGTGAGCTCACTTTGCTGGCCAGGAGATGCTGTTCTGTCATAAAAAATATTTTCTAAATCAAAACCTGACTTTGTGGCATGTCTTCAGATGGTGGTAATGGTCTTTCAAATAGTGCTGAAGTGGCAGGATCTCTGCTCTTCTGAGTTTGGAGTGAAGTCAAATATCCATCTCTGCTGGCCCAGGCCAGAGCTGTCACAACAAGGCAGTGGAGGGGTTTGCTGGCTCAGGACTCTGAATATTAAAATACACAACAAAGTGGAGTGGCTCCAGCAAAAGCTCAGGAGGCTGACTGCTCCTAGCACAGTCACACTTCCAAGCCAGAAATGTTGCTATACATACTGCTTTGTTAATCCTTGACTGACCGGGCTATCCTAGTTTTGACAGGATTCTCTTTCCAGAGAATATCAGTTAGAGTCAAGTAAACATGAACAAAACTGGTTCATTTCCAATAAATGGCATTTTTTCTGTAAATGTAATTGCCAATATGTCTTTCAACCAGTTTTACTACATGCTGTATCCTTTGAAACCAGTTCTGTCAGTACACTCTAGAACCAGCTCCTTAAAGCCTCATCCTTCTGCCAGTTCAACAATATTTAAAACTGGCATTTTTTTGCATAGATAGTTCAATCTATGAGGACTTTTAGCTGAGATTAGAATTTTTTTCTTATTTTAGAACCCTACTTCTTATGATATATGCTATAATAAAAGGTATTATATGTGTTTCATGCTTGTTAAATGCAATATGGGGTGGCACCATACTGCTGAGGCATTTGGACAGAACTGGTTCTCAGGGAATTTCCTTTTTTTGTTGAACAATCAGACAAATCTTCATTATGGCTTGGGAATAATAATAATAATAATAATAATAATAATAATAATAATATAATAGTACCATGGGAATTGTTTTTTCAACTTAAGTAGGAGAACTTGGAGATGGCCTTACACATGAGTATGGATGATTAGAACAAACTTTGTCTTTCTATGACAAACAGGTAAAAACACATACTAAAATAATAGCATAGAAATGCTTTTAGAGCTGAATTGTTTGTCAGGATGTGTGGGGTATTCGGCATTCATGAAATTTCTTTCCTTAGATTTGCAACATGAAAGCAGGAGCAGGAACAGGAAACTCTGAATGCCTGGTTTATCCTTTGAGATCAGGGTGGTGAAGAGAGTTTTAGGCTTGTTAAGGAACATTTTTTCTCCTCCCTAAATTACAGGGAAAAAATAGGAACATGAGCACACAGAGAACAAAACACAGAGTAAGATTCCTCTATAACTCCTTTCCCTCCTTTCCCCCAGGACAAAAAGGAAAACCACTTTAGAGGAAATTCTTATATTTATATAAAATAAGGTGGGTTTTTTCCCTGCTACCATCTAATTTCCAATGAATAAAAATTACTTTCAAGCTATGTCAGACGGGATTTTAGTTGAATTTACCCTGAGCTATATAAGCGTTAGAAAGTGGAACCTTTTTTCTATAGATGAGTCTGTTCATGGCTTGTATATTACAGTTTGCCTTATTACATCTCATGCATTGAAGCCTAAGGCTCTTTGAGTTGCCCAAAACTGAAGGACCCTTACAAGCTTTGACAACCAACAACCTGCATTAACAAATGATGTGGATATTTCATTTGAAGTGGGAAGAATAAAGAACATTGCTCTAAGTCAGTGAGGAAAATGAAAGACTTAATATAGGTTGAGTACAAAAGATGAGTCCAAACCTGATTGCATTCTGTAGAATAATTAAAAGGAGGGGCCCTATAAAAGGTACTGTTTGACAAGTTCCTTCTTCCAGTGTTTTTCATTTATCTTCTCAATTTCTTCTGCTCTTTTGGCACACACTGGTCCACTGACTGCTACCCTCAGTAGCAGTTAAATTACTGTGGTCTGACCAAGACACTTTTGCTGAGAAACAGAGTTGGGAGACTTAGACCCAGCTTTGCATGGTGGCCACTTGGAAAAGTGATGTTCCTGTTTTCACATATTATATTTATACAGTGGGAGAAGTTCAGAAACTCTGGCTGTTGAGACACATGACTTTTACAGAAGTTTTTAAACACTTCCACTCTCTGGCAATTTTTCACACAAGTTGAGCCCCCTTCTCACTTACTTACATTGGCTGCAGTCAGCATCTCTGAAAACTGCAATGAGATTTTGTTAAGCCCAGCTGTAATCCTGTAGGGCTCCTGATGCAAAACCTGCACCATGTTTTCAGTGACATTTAGAAGTTATGTTAGCCATCCCTGCAATAATAATGTACTAAGTTCTCAGGGAGAAAGCAGGGGGCTGTAATGTAAGGTTTTTTAAAATACAGAAAATTTTGAGGAATGAGATGTATTAATCATTGAAATGGACCAACACACAAGAAGTAGAAGATGAATAATGTGCACCTCTGAGCTTTTGGAATAATCAGGTTCAGTTCATATACCATGAACTATGAAATGTGGTCAGTGGTTGGTATTATCTGAAAATTATTTTGATAAAATGGTACTTTCTATAAGGAAAATAGCTACACAGTAGGAGTCATATATTACTCTTATTTTAAGGGATCCCATGATTCTGTTTTATATCAGCTCTTTAATCACTCCTGCTGAAATAAGCTCTACTCTGCAAGTGTACCAGAGCTCCAAGTCACTGGAGCTGGGGAAAGGTTTCTGATTTTTAAGTAGAGAGGCAGAGCTCTCTCTATAATGGTACAAGGCAGTTCTTCACAGACCTTTGCCACAGAGCTTCACTTTGTCTTGAGAAGGAGCTGACAAACTGCCATAAGAGCAACCAATGTTTGAAACTCAGTCACTTCAGAGAGGGAGAGTTTTTAGGACAGAAGACCCTTGTCAGGCAGCAGAAGATGTCCTTGTGCTTGAGCTATCATGGCCCAGGACCTGGAGAACATCATGTAACAAATGTATTCCAGGATTACACGTTCCTCTGAACACTCACTTTGAGGGATCATTTAAACCCCTGCTTTTTATTGGACCAGGTTGTTAAAACACATTTCGAAATACAAAGATATGTAGGAGGCAAGGATTATATTCAAAAGCACCCAGGTGCCAAACTCCTATCAAATGTGGTAGGCTTTAAATCATAGAATCATAGATTGGTTTGGGTTGGAAGGCACCTTAAACATCATCTAGGTCCAGATCCCCTGCCATGGGCAGGGAAACAAATATCAATCTGCTTTTCTTAGGCATCTAAGAACTAGGAAAATTCTGATTTTCTGGGTTAGCCTATGCAGCAAGTGAAGGCAACAACAGCATGGATCCAGGACTGTGTCCTCCTGGTTTAATCATAACCAGGTAGCCGTGGATCGAAGAAATCTTGCAGTGAAAAGCAGTGTTCAAGCTTCAGTCATGTAATTCCTGTGGGTTTTAATGACTCATGAAAGTTTACCCTGGTTTGTAGTGCAGGGAGAACCAAAATATTCAATAGTAAAATGCATTGCTCTGAGCTCATTCTCCATCATACCCTGAAAATAGCTCCACACTCCAGCATATCACAGACCTGGCCCAGTGTTTTCTATGGTACAACTGTTTCTCATCTCCTGTTCCCTGCCTTTAGACAATCTTGTGTATCTTCTTTCTACAAATCTTTTTTCCTGTCTATGCCTTTGATATCACCTGCTACTTTGGTTTCTAGTAGGGGAATCTTCTATGGATGAGTATTGGGGCAAATGGGTTTTTCCATGGTATTACCTATATGATTATTTTGTTTTACTTTTAAGATTGATGGTTTGGAAAAAAAAAAATACAGAAGAAATCCCTTGAAACATTTAGGTATGGATCTGTGTCTAAAATTAGGAGTTTTTTTCTGCCTAAATCTGGTTGATTTTTTCACTAGAGGTAAAAATATGGCTATTAATACAGTTTGCATTTTATTTTTTTTTTCCTCAGCTGAAATGTCACAGCAGTGAAAATGTTGTGACTTGTTTAGTATTCAGGATTATTTTGCCAACTGAATAGGAAAAGCTTTTAGGCACTAACTTGGTTTTGCATTTAGAACATATAATAAGTCACCTCAATTATCAACAGCAAAAATGTCTCTTTCTTTAAAGAGACATTTTGATATTTATCAGTTCCTATTGTGTAGTATTATTTCCTATTCTACACTGTAGTTTAAAGGTCAGTGATGAAGTCATTTGGGATTTAGTCATTCTAAAGCTCTAGTACTTTAATTTGACAACAATGATTAGGAGTTTGGAAACCATGAGAAAAAAAATTAGCTATTCGTCTATTTCCATGCTCAGAACAGAGTTGCAGTCCTTTAATTTGATCCCTGTTGGATTTTGAGGGGCAAAATGAATTTTCAAGAGTTCAGAGAATTCAGAAAATATATTGGTGGGAGTTTTCCAAACTATTTTGTGATCTGGTGAAACAATGTAATATTCTACACTCCTACTTTCTTTTAGATATGGATAGAGGTACCTTTCAGGCAAAATCATAGTCTTGGGGGAAAAACACCCCAAACAACTGAAAAATGAAAATACAGGATATTTCAATCATCTTACATTCCCAATGATGTTCATAGAAGGAACATACCTAAATTCCAGGTTTTTGTATTAGTCCTACACTTTTTTTTCTTTTTTTTTCCCTAGAAATAATCGCTAAGTATTAAAAAATTTACAATTATTCCATAGGAAAGCATAAATAAAGAAAAGACAGCACAGGTTAGGGTACAAAATGTGATGGGAGAAGGACTAACAGGGACGAGGCTTAGACCAACTTTTGTTGCAGGAAGCCACACATATGGGAGGTTTTGTTATTAAATTCCTGCCATTGTTGCATTATCACATTGTACCTCAGTCTCTTCAGTCAGCAAATGAAGAGTGTTATGGTTTTTTGCATAGCTAAAAAATGGTGTCAATTTAGTGCACAGAAAGCTTGTCTTGAATGACAGTCATCAAAGGGAAGGTATGATAAATGAAAGCTTTTATGTATTTAGATATTGCTGGTAGCTTTAATGCTATCAAACATCAAATTTATCACCTATAATTTGGGAGTAAATAGGAAAATATATTGCTTTTAGAATTGCGGGTTACAGCAGTTCTATTTTATTTTATTGCGGGGGAAAAGAATAATCTGGAATTCTGAAGACCTAAAAGAACACAGCTCATCTTTCCAGTCAGGCTATTTATAATAATAGATCTTCATGAGGTGAATCTTACCAGAGTGGGAGTAATGACTTCACTGCAGTGTATAAGCACCTTCACAAGGAGAAAATTAAGATACTGAAGAACTCTTTAACCAATCTAAGAAAAACCAGAGAGGAATTAATTGCTGGAACCTGAAGACAAATGCATTTATATTAAATGTAATTTTTTTAGCTATCAGTAAGATTAAATGATGGAATATGTTCCTGGGATGGAGATTTTCCATTTCCTAAGATTGTCGGTCCAGCGTAAAAGATCTTTTGAGCATCAGTGTTTTAGCTAAGTTATTTCTTAGACAATTGCTACCTGCTTGGATGAAATGTAATGGTAGGGGTGGTCAAGCCCTCAGGTACTGTGAATCTTGGGGAAAAAAGCTCATACAGCTGGGCAGATGAAAGCTCTTGTGTTGGTTGGGACACAGCCGGGTTTAAACCATCTTTTCATTGTGTCTTACACAGGTAACAGGAAATGCTGCTGCCATGTGTTGGCCTCAAGCAAATGTTTCTGTTAGTACAAGCAGCTGTGCTTGTGTTCTGTACAAAAAACCCTCACTTTTGCCCCCCTCTATTTCCAGGGTTTTCTCTGTCTTGAGTTTCATTTAGAGGACTTTCCCTCACTGTCCTCTGATGCCCAGGATGTTCTGAACTGTGCGTCCAACACCCACAATGCTGCTGATGTCTGCTCTGCTCTACCCAACCACAACTGGCTCAGTGGTGGGACTTTGAGAGGCTCCCTTCAGATTCCTTCAGTTGTATGTCTTCCAAAGATGCCTCAACAAAACTTATAGATCTCTCATTAAGCATGGAGTAAAGCCCAGAGCCCTACCCCACCTTTCTTCAACTCTCAGCTAATCATTGAATTGTCCCAGGTAAGGATAAATAGTGCTAAGATTGGTAAGTTTGCCCCAGTTTCTGTGCCCTCCATCCTGCATTTCTGATCTCTTGTCATTACTTATTTTCATGTTGTTAGCATCTTCTATGCTTTTTTGCTGGTTGGGGAATGAACTGCATGCAACCAATAGCAGCCTGTTTGCTTTTTTTTCTCAACAGCTCAACATAGGTAAATAAGTGAATCTATACATTAATTTGAAATTCCTTCCTAAACATTTTTATTTCCTACTGTATTGCTTGATTTTAAAACACTCAAATGATCATGAAGGATTGCTATAATGCCATGATTAAGAGAAAATTAGAAGATTTCTTTTCCTTCACCTTGTTCATCTGTCACTTTAGATAGCTCAGCAGAGCTTGTTACCTTAATCAGGTTTCCATGCTACTTTTGTTACTGTGGAGGTGCTGGAGTGCCACGCCCTGGGATAAGAGCAGGCAGCCCTTAGGCTCCTCAATTCTTTTAGCAACCCTCTGATATAATTCTGCACTGTTCTGAGAGACTCATGGCAAAAACCCATGAGCTAGGTCAGGTATGGTAGAGAACAAACCTTTCATTCTCTCCACATGGGCTGGTAAAGGAGAAAGAAGGGATTACATAATTTACCAAAACACTGATGTTTAATTATTCTAGGAAGAACAGCTATGCCATCCCTTTGTGCCATGGAAGGAGAGTGGTGTCTACAAGGCAACACTCCACACGTGCCAGCCCAGCTTTTGATCTAATTTATGCCTGTCTGCACACAAGAGTCCCTTTCTTGGCTTTAGTGATGCTCTCTGAATGAAGAGTAAGAGCTGAATTCAACCCAGTTCTGTACCTACAAAAGTAACTGTCTGCCTATGTCTTAAAAGTACAGATATTTTCTATTTGAAAAGCATAATGCATGTAATTCTTTTTGCCTCACTTCTGTCATTTACAAACAAGTGTCCAGCAGAAAATGATTGTTAAGGATCTATTCCCAGACTGAGCCGCAGACACAGCACTCTGCTTACAATGGTACCACCCATTCTGTTTGCCTCGTGGTTGTCAATGACTTCCACATCAGCCCATTTTCTCTCTTCCAACAGGAGGCATTAGCATATTCAAAGCATCTCCTTTCATTGTTTCATAGGGTGACCTCAGCAAAGCCTCCAATCCTGACTAGGAAGCAGTACTGAAAGAGCATTTTGAACAACTAGGGATAATTGTAACAGATACTACAGATATTTCAATTCACTGTTTAGAGCTACTTAGTTGCCTTCAAATGCTTGTTTTCTAACGGCACAATAGGTTTGATTCTCTTCTGCTAATGGTCTTACATTGATAAACCATAACCAAACACAATTATCAATTTACTGAATGTGAGTGAGAAGCAGTTCTGTGTATTTAAAACAGAGGAGTTCTTTTCATTGGTAAAGCTAAAATGGGTCTCTTATTTGACATGATTTATAGCAGCAGGTCTGATAACCACCCAGGTTCAGTCTATTGCTCATAGAATGGATAGATTATTATCTTCTTTTATTAAATTCATGCATGGTTTGCTGTTGAAGCTGTATATTAAAAGGAAAACAAATACAGTATAGTTGTATCCTGCTATCAATTCAATGAATAGACTTCCTACCATGCCCGATCAATGGGGAATTTGGTGTGAAATCAATGTCCAGCTCTGGCCCACAGCAGTCAGTTCTCCTGAGAACAGTATATCCATGTTAATGTCACATTCAAATAAGAGCAAATTCCTATTACCCTGGAAATCAGTGAACCCTTTACTGTTGATTTAAAGGTGGGCTGGCTGTGGGGAGTGAGGCCTTGACACTTTAAGTAGAGTTTAAAAGGCTGTTATTCTCTTTATTGTTAAAGGTATGACAACTTCAGGTTTGTAATTTGACAGAGAGCTGAAAACAGCTGCATCACGGATCTGTTCCTCTGTGAAGTCAGGCAAAAGAAATTGGCTTTCTACCCTGTTGGTAATTTTCCATTATCTTTACTTACTGACTAAAAGGTTTTTCTTTTTTTAGATCCATACATCCAATAACACCTATGCTAATACCACTTTTTATTAGGGACTGGGGGAGACTGGAAATGTCTGCATGCCAATATCTCCTTCATTTTTTTTATGACCACATGCACCCGGATGCAAAGTTTCAGCCCTCCATTTATTTTGGTAAGTTGCATCAGTGATAGATACATTACATCACTCTTAGGGCCATTCATTTTCTGCCCTGGAGCAGCAGAACAGACAGGACTGCAAGGGAACAACTCTTGGTCAGCTGGAATATCTTCTCCACATCTGTTTCAAGTGACACCTTGGGCAGACTTGTGCAGATGTCATTCTTGGGACTGTAAGAGTAGAGGTTGCAGGAATATTGGAAAAGCTGACACCTCAGCACTGAACACTTGGCTTTTCACTGTAATATTAAACAGATTTGTTAAGCTCCTAATATTGGCTTAGTTATATATTTATGGCCTTTCCATTGTTCCTTAGCTCTCTGTTATTCAAAGCATTGTTGTGTGGGTTTAGCTGATTATGGTCCTGTAGATTTTAAATGTTCTCCATTGGACTGTATTTAAACAGCAGTAATCACAGCGCTGTGGTTTGTAACTTGGAAACATGAAAACTTCATGGGGGGAAAAAAGGGTAGAGACACAATGTTAAACTGTTGCCTGGAGAGTGTTTAAAATAGGTAGGAATCAGGAAAAGCTTGAAACCCTGGTGATTTTATTCAGCATTCCAGGTAACACGGGAGAAAGCAGTGAAGTTCTAATTGCCCTAATTTAAAAATACAGAAAATATTCAACATATTGTGCTTTCTTTTTTTAGCAGTGCAAGCTTAAAGAACATGCCCAGCAGATTCTCCACCTGTTTCTCTGTTTGTGTTGCTTGACATGTAAAGGCTTAGGAAAGTTGTGACAAAACCTGGATGCAGTATTAAGCTGCTTTACTGCATCTCTGCTTACCTCTGGATGTAGAAGCAATAGGGATAAAAAGAGCAGGGGGAATGGTCCAGGCAAAAGAGGACAGAGAAAGAAGAAAAGCACAAACACAGAATGGAAAGCAGGCTGTGAGTGAAGAACCTCTCCAAACAGTAGAAAGGACAACAGTGAAATGGCCAGAGGAAAATACAATGCAGGTCTTCAATAAAGATAACTGTGACCTTGGGTCCAGAGAAGGTGAACAATGCAATGTCCAGTGCCTTTGATATCCCATCCACACCTCGTGCTGTAGTGCCCTGCTAATGAGACCATTTTAGGGTGCAACAGGAGAGCCTTTCAAAGCCTCACACATGTCCCCTTTGACACTGCTGATCATGAGGTACCGCTGGCCTGATGGCCATGAAAAATAATGGGCAGCTGCTCCTCCCCTTCCTCAAGGTCCCTGACATGAGAAATCCCACAGGACTTGCTACTCTTATTTGAAGCCTGTGCTCAACAATTAAGGGACACTGAGAGCAAGGGACATGGCAAAGTAAGTGATCTTTTGAGTCATCAAGTGTGGTCCTTTGCTATTAAGCTATTATTCCTTTCACTGGGTGAACAAGGAGCAGCTCAAAACTCCTTGTTTCCCACCTCCCGCTACAAACAGAAAGCTCTTCCAGAACTGAAATCTTCTGAAAATTATCAAGTCCACCCTGAGGACATTTCTGGTTAGTCTCTGCTCATTAATTCTTGTGACAACATTTTCCTTTAGCTTAATTACCTCATCTTCCTCCTCTGACATTTACCTCACTAATACGTTTACAGAGAACAAATTATCTTTCCTCTCAGGCTTTCTTTGGCTGGGCTGACCAGCACACACTTTTTTAGTTTCACCTCCTAATTTAGACTCTCCATTCCCTGGAGAGTTGCTTTTTTTTTGGACTAAGATTGAAGAAAGCTGTATGTAGATCTCACCAGTGCTTTACATGGTAGCACTGTGTCTTCTGGAAATACTGTCCTTTATATAGGCTTTATATGTCCTACCCCTTTTGTGGCTGATATAGTAATTCTCAGTCCCAGCTGCAGCGTTTTTAACTCCTATTTTATTTCTTTGTTGTTTTTGATGGGAATAACAAGAATATTTTGTTTTCCTTTGCATTTCCAGCTCTGACTCAGACTTGCTTTGGCAGTGACCATTTCCTCTCTAGTGGGATCAAATCAACACCACAGACTATTGTTCTTGTGCCTTTTTAGTTAATTTTTAAGTACATAAGAAATAGATCTGAGCTGCAGTTTATCTCACCTGGGGCTGTTTCTCCAGCAGTGGAGGTTGAAGATTCTGCTAGGGAGAGCACTGGAGCCTGTCACATTCTGCATTCTGCCCCCTGCTTCTCCTCTTCCAGATTTAATCTGTTAGGGAGATTAGGAGGTCTGGTCTGTCCTTGCCTAGATGTTTTTGTATCCGCTCATGGACCTGTCTCTAGTCCATAAAGTCTTCTAATCTCTCTCAGACCCTGCTGACATCTCTGTCCATGGCCTCCTTTGTAGCAGGTTTGACGAGTTCCCTGCCACAATGCAAAGAGGTACTCACTGTCCTTCATCTCTGTTGTACTGATTCCCTGTTATTTTCACTGGATGTCCCCTTGCCCTCATTCTGAATTATCAGTGAACAGGGTCTGCACTTGGCTTACCCACCCCCTTCCTTACTGAAATCCTTGATTATGTCCCACTCAGCTTTCCCCTGCACAAATGCTGAGTCCCAGCCTTTTCCTCCTCTCCCTTGACTATTTGCCTGCCTGTTTCCTTTTCTCTAACTTCATCACATCCTTCTGGACATGCAGGACTACACCAGTTGTATCACCTTGCACTTGATATGAATATTGACCCTGGTCTCTGTAGTGTTAAAATCACTCCCTTTGTCTTTTTCTCAATAACTTGCTTCATGATGCCCACAATTTTCTTGTAATTTTGGCTGCTGCAGTACACTAAGGTGATGATCTTGAAGATTAATCTTAAACTGATTCATGCTGTCTTCTTTTCTTGCCTATTTCAGGTAGACTTTGTATATTTCATATTTCATGAGCCTGCAAATTTTTGAACCCACCTACATAATTAGTTTAGGTCACTGTTTTCCCTTTTATCCTCCTCAGCATTAAGTGGAAAATAAGAAATTGGCAGTTTAATTTGTTTCAGCTACCTGTTGACTTAAAATGAATTATGCCTCACAGTTAATCCATGTGCCATTGTTATTTCCAGAGGAGAAAGTCCTGTAACCTGCCCACCTGGCTGTCTGGTGTTTAGTGCATTTTGGTTCTCTTAGAATTTGGCACTAAACTGTGTCTTGGGCAAAGCTAAGAAGTGCTCAAAACAGGAAAATGTTTATCAGGAGGACAAGTACAAATTTACATCAGACTGAAAGAGAGAGAGCTTGAGCCTAGCAGGGGCATACTACAATCAGAGTTCACCACAACAAGCCCTGAATTTTGAAATATCCAGGGTAAGGCAGTTACCCTGCATATGAGGACTAAACCCAAGCAGAATACTTATGACTTTTCTATCAGTTGTGAAGCCAATTCTGTATGACCTGGTCTGTACCATCCTCTTTAATGTGAATTGGTCAACTGAATTTAAATGCACATGAAGAAGCTCTTGCAGGACTCAGTTCAACTGTTGGTTACATAAAGCAGCTTTTATTCACTTTAAGTTGAAATAACAAGTCTGTAACAGAGATCAAAATTAATTTCCTTGTATGTGTGCAAATCAGGCATTGCAGCAACAAGCTTTGCTAACTATGCAAAGCAGTACAAATGATGGTGGGAGCAGAGACCTTGTTCTTCAGTCTCTTCAGTGTTTCTTTAGAAAATGATTATACAAGCCCTAGTCTTTGACCCTTGTGCTGAAGTGGCAACTTTTAATTACAATAAATTAGCCTGCATGAAGAAGGGTAAATCAGTCACTTAGTATAACACGTTATCATCTTCCTGCTATTTTGCTATTAGGAGTCCAATTTTGCTAGCAATAAAGATCACTAATTATTCTCATATTAAAGAAAGACAAACAACTCACAAAATAAAATAAAAAAATCTAATGATAACAATTTAACTTAAACCCACAGGTGCAGCAAAATCAACCCACAAATTCTGAAAATTATTCCCAGATTTCAGTCTTTCCTAGAGTCAGTTAAATGTCCTTGTATTTATGCCAGAGACATAGGCTCTTCTTCAGTAAGTCTTTGTTGCCTAGCACAAACAGATTAAATCTGCAAGCACAAGCCTCATTATTATAACAATGATCAATAGTGCCCTTCCCCTCCCTACCTTTTGAAACATAAATCTTTTTTTCCACGTGTCTCAAAATGAACCACAAAAACTTCACTGACTTACTTATAATGTAATGTCTCAGGACAGGAATTTTATTTATTATTACAAGATTTGGGTTCCTAGCATGTTAAATTATTTTGGAAAAAAAAAAAATCCCAAACCAGAAAACACCTTTCAAGATCTTCCTCAAAAGAACCTACCTGTTTTCTTGGTATATACGTCTCACTGAGAAATCTCCAAGTTGTTAAATTGTCAGTTTGGTCCTTATGTGTATTTGAACCATTTCCACCCATTGCTGTAGACAGAGGGAGGTAACCATAGAGCTGCTCCCTATTTCACTGCATCCCTGTAGGGGAATCTGTACTCATTTTTTGGCCCTCAGTCTTTTACTGCCCCTTTCCTGGCCTTCCTTCTCTTTGCTCACATTTGGGTTGAAGTTCTCCTTTCCTCTTGGGCACCAATGACCAAAGCTGTTGTTAGGAGCAGTGGAAGAGGGACACAGCTGGAAGGACAGCTTGGTGAGGGGGGTATCAGCTGGAGCTGCATTAATCCCTGATCTGTAGGCTCTGAGTACAGGACCAGGTGGATCTGGACAGTGAGAACACAGCTGGCGCAGTTCAGGGGATCAATAAGCAATCCTGCAATGTAAACAATGAAGGGAGGAGATCTGAGGAAAAGGAGGAGCTGGCGAGTGGCTGGGAACAAGATCTTCCAGAAGGCCTGACATGCAAAATGATACTGGAATGAAAGACACACTGAAGGAACAGGAGGAAAAGGCAGAATGTGGACAAAAGCCTTCATTGAGATTCTCAAGAAGTCATTCCAGTGGTAACCAAGTTAATTCCTGACTGCTTTTCTAGACAGGATGGACATATACTGAAGAGTTTTGCTGAATTTGGCTATGTAATCTATGGACAAATAAAACAAACCAGCCCCAAGAAGGAAAGACAGTGGAAATGACAGAAATGTAAAGCAAAAAGGAACCTCAAGACATCTTCCCCAACTTCCTTCCTGAGGCAGCACCAGACACATCCAGACTCCCTCAGGTGGTTGCTGCCATCTCATCAGCCTGGAGAGGCAGCTGAAGGGAAAGTTTAAAACCCTCATAAAAATGAATAAATTCTTCAAAATATAAAATAGAAGGCAAGGAAAACAAAAATGTGTCCAAAGGGGAAGAATATTGAAAAACAATGGAAAACCAGGCATCTGTGTTGAATCAAAACTTGAAGAAAATGCACATAAGGGGTTCATTCTCAGTTGTTGCAAGAAGCTGTTGAGGAGAAACCAAGGTTTAGGACTACCATCACCTTTGTCCATATAGGAAGATACCAGGAGAAACAGAATGCAAAATATTTTCTGCTTTGGCAGCAATGTGGGGTTCTTTTATCTGTTTTTTGTTTTTGTTTTTTCTTCCTGATTTCATTTTTAGGGTGGGTGTTCTTAGCTTTTTAATCATAACTTCTAAAGGGAAAGAAGTCATTAATACAGAACTCCAGCAGGTCAGGGATTTTTTGCTCATACTGTTCCATGGATTTCTTACAAAATATTTCAAATTAAGGCCTTGCTTAATAGAGTCAAGTGGGATTACATCAATTTTCTTGAAACTCTGCTAGTTCGCACCAAGGGGGGCTGTGGCAGTATCCAGGGTACATCTGGATACTGCAAGCCAACACTAAAGCTAAAGAGCAGTTTGTGAATAGCAGCTTGTGGCTTTTGTGTTTTCCAACTCTGCTATTGTTTCAGTAGATGGAAACTTGCAAAATAATTCCCTCGTGCAATATTCTAAATTAGCATAAGGAATGTATTATTTTGCAGGAAACCTTTATTTCTGCCATTTCTCTGAGTAGACAATAAGCAGTTTCTTGAGAAG
Organism: Eopsaltria australis; assembly: GCA_034509425.1. Lineage (NCBI taxonomy): Eukaryota > Metazoa > Chordata > Aves > Passeriformes > Petroicidae > Eopsaltria > Eopsaltria australis. The sequence continues at coordinate 2,818,361 of JAVTVJ010000012.1, read as the reverse complement.
AAGTGATAAAGCATGGTTTCCTGCAGCTTTATGATGAATTCTCTGCTGTTTTTCAGATGATCACCTAGAGAAAAATCCTTTGTTGTTGGAAAATACCAAAAGCTGTTTTTTTGCTTCAGTGTTCTCTGCAGTTTAGTAAGAATTTAACTATTATTTCTGTAATTTCTTAAGTGAATGCATGAAAGGGATCTTTCTTTCTCTGTCTACATTTTCTCATCATACCTGTGGAAGCAAGTTCTTGAAGTCCCTACACCTTAGGTAAAATTGCTCAAATTTTGAGTCTGATAGGTTCAATGTGGGGAAAAGAAAAATTTATACACACACATACAGATGACATAATTAAATAAGCCTCCATTCTTATAGAAATCAGATTAAAATACATCTTTTATTTATAGCATCTCTTGTTTTAGAAGTTTTTTCTATGGTGTTTCTTGTACTTCACTGTTGCACACTGCATTAATGGGGAAAAAACAAAGCCCTCCTTATCAGAACACTTCTGTAAATTTTTCTTGTAATGGAAGGAAATAAGATCGGTCCTGAGTTGGGTGAAGAGGGATAGTGACCCACAGTCTGCAGCCTGGCAAGTAGAGCAGCACTGAACAGTGTCTGCCTTGTACTAAATGCAACCAAGCAAATGGTGAGGAGAGGCCCAGGAACAGAGTGTGGGTAGGTGAATATGTGCTCCACAGCAACAAAGGGGTACCTCAGAATGATTTATAAAATAGCTCTTGGACAGGATAGAGTAATGAAGAGGGCAGTCTCTTCTGCTGTGAAAGGGTGTGTGCAGCAAGTGGTGCTAATGTGGGGTAAACATGGAGAAAAGAGGTGGGAGAAGAAAATTGCTCCATGTGTCTTCATGGAACCCAGTAAAACTAGAACTTGAATGGATCTGCAATGAACACACAAATAAAGCTGTCTTGAGAACATTTAGCATAAGTGTCTACGGTGCCCAGGCAGCAGAGCAGGCAGACTGCACAAAACATTGGGTTTCTAAATCTGCACTGCTCTGCTGCATCAAGAATGGGGGAAGAAAGATCTTCAGCAGCCACTGGCGCTGCTCAGGTCTGTATTTCTCTGTCCTGCCAATGGCCTGTGGTTCCTAAGACTGCCCCAAGTACTTCTCATGGCGCTGTTTCTCCTTTCCTTAAAGCCCAAGGCCAAACAAATACACAAAATCCCACAGATATTTAGATGAGAATTTCACTTTAATGTGCCCTGAAATCATGTGAAGGATGCAACGCTACTCAGCGGAACTAGAAACTTGTAGCAAGGTTTCTGATCGCTTTTCTTGATGCGAGGGTACATTACTGGCAGGCATTTGTGGATTTTAAATCAAACCATTCATGTTACTTTAATGCAGTTTGATGTATGTTAATAATGTATACATGCCTAATTCAATGGGAAGAGTTCCATGTCTAAACTTGGAGAACATTAAATATGTGCATGTTATTAATTTCTGGTGTAAGAGAACAAAGAACTAGTTATTTTTTATAATTTTTGACCTATCGCTAGTATTTAATTTCTCTTGGTTCATTTTATAACAAGTTTTATAGGATTTCAGTTTTTTATTCCTTTGCATTTTGATCTTCCTTTTTCCCCCCGTTACAAGGTGCTCTGGCATTTTTGGGTTTTTGTTCTGTATAAAACCAACACATTTTTGCAAAGCCACAGCTCTTCTGTTGGCAGAATGCCATGTTTATTTAGCCTGTAACTACAACCAAAATGAAAACCAAGGCTTCAAACAGCTTACAATGTACTCTTTATTTCTTACCAGGTTTGTTTTCTTCTTCTTAATTCCTTAAACAATTCACATTTCTGTTAATTGCTGCCATGTTTGAACACCATATTTGGGGCAGCCAAGGTTAATTGAAGCCAAAATGCTGATTTAGAAGTTTTGACCAGATCATCAGCTGCTCTAAATCAGCTGAAATGGGTTTGGCTTACAGCTGCTGAAGATCTGGTTTATTGGATCCAGAAATAGAAGGAATAATAGAAATAGTTGAAGGAAAACTCTTTTCTTTATAGTCCGCTTAGCAGAGCTTTGATTTCCCTCCTGCACAGACCTGTTTTCTTTCTTTGCAAGGGTATGGATGATCTTCTTAGCAAAACTTCACTTTCAGACAGTTCAAGTTTGGTGAGATAAAATGTGTGCCGTAAGTAAGATGGGCCTGATCCACCACGATGTTCCTCATCATTTCGTAGTCATGAAGGCCTGATTTTATTCTTATTGGTTATACTTGAGACCCAGTGGGAAATGAAATAAGTCTGGAACTTGTTGCAGGAAATATTTATTACTTTGTGACATCAGGCTCAAGTGGGTATAGAATCTTTCTATTAAACCCAGGTTTTGAAAGAGGGGAAGGACCACAAAAGAAGGTCCATTAGCTGGGATCTATGGATACACCATTGGGTGTATTTGTTTCAAAAGAAACAGCTTGGCCATGCTGGACTTTATTGTGGATTGAATTTAAAACAGGCTGCAGCCAGTAAGGTGACTCATGGGCATCTGCATATTTCTTCTGACTCTCCCACCTCCTCTCTGTTAAGCTGTGTGGTTGTATGTGAAGCAGATAAGATGCAACAATGCAGGTGACTGTGATTGTTACTAAAGGTGTCTTTGACACACAATCCTTCCTTGTCATGGGCGTTTCTAACAAATGTAAATTAAAAACCTGACTCTTCAAGCAGAATGTGCTGTGCATAAAACGCATTTGCCAAATACTTTCAGCACTGCAATAATCCATTTCATGATTTAAAAGCCTTGTAAACATGTCAAAATGGTTGGTTGGTTCTACCATCTTTGTGCCATCTATTGCACTGAATAAATAAAGGAAAATGCAATTTATTCAGTGCTTTGGAAGCACAACATTTCTCTCACTGATGTGTGACAACTATTATCATATTTATTGTCAGCATTACACTCCTAAGCATGCAGGTGATGCATTGTGAGTATTTCATTCTGATAAAGACATCAATATCTTCCTGTTGGACCTTATTTGATCAGTGGAATCTGCAGAGTGGGCTGGGATGATGAGAGGTAACTGATGAGACATTCAAACAAAATAAGGATAAAGCAGGAAATGCCATGGTTTCTGATAGAATCTTAACTGAAAAACAAACAAACAAAAGTTTTTGGGGGCTTTTGAGGGGGTGGCCAAAGCTGAAGTTTACAAGTCCTCCATCTTCACTGCCACTTGGGAGTTCAGGGGCCTCCAGAAGCCTCCTGTCTCAGGGCAGAGACAGCACCGCATAATTCCAAATAGGCTGCAAAAATATCTCACCACATCTAATACAAACAGTTTACCACCTAATCATTCTGACTTATTTACATTTTCAAAGGCATCACTGAAATGAAAATCAAATTAAAAAAGGCTTCCCTCACAGGGTATAATCTAGTGGAGGAAGCAGCTCTGAGAAGTCCCAGGGGTTTCCTGAGTCACTGTTCTCCGAGACACAGAGGAAGAAGCTCTGCTTTTGCAGCCTGTCAGCTTTATATTGAATGTTTGTACAGGATCTTTGATCTCTTATTTATACATATTTCTCCAGGATAGGGAAGCAAGCAGAAAGAGAAATTCTATTTATATAAATCTTTCTATATCCCAGAGGTCAAGAAAACAGCATTTCAAACAAAGTGGGGGAATTTATCTTTGCCTCTCAGTTTGCAGGAGAGATGCATATTTTAGATCGTGCCTCCAGATGAGTCTCAGGTATATCAATGCATGACTGAATGTGTTTAGTAGGTGGAACTGCCATAATTTCTCTGGATGGGCTCATGAGTATGTGACACTGGGGATATTTTCTGAGTTGTCTCCAGACTCTCCTGGTTGTCTCAGCTCTCTTTTAGGAAGTTCCATCTGCTTTTCTCACCTGGCAAGGAGATGAGGTAATGAACCCAGTTTTATGATAGGTAAGACACTGTTTTATTTTGAAGATACCTGTAGAACTCAGAGAAGCTCTTGGGAAGTGTTTGGTCTTTTAAATTATGTCTATATTCATGTGCATTAACTTTTTTCTTTTCAGAGTATCTGATCTCCCCTCAAATTTGAGTTGAAGTGTTGCTTATTAAAAGTTTAACAAATGCTGGATTAGTTTTCATTACAAAGACTCTTTGTGTTTTCTTGCAAGCTGGATGTTTTAGTAAAATTCTTTCTTATTTGAAAAATCTTTTTAATAAAAACAAGAGAGAAAAATGTTTGGATGCAATTTCTTTAAGGCTGCCTAGCTTGTAGTGGAAATAGCTCATGGAAATGAGACAATATTCAATCCAAACGACTTTGATCACATGATGATAATTGAAGTGTCATGTATACAAATATATAATAATTAGCAATTAATACAGTGAAAAATTGGCAGTTAAAACAAAATGGACTAGAATCGCTAAAGACCATAAAAAGACACATCACACGATCACACAATGCCTTTGTTTTTAGACAATAAAATAAACCATGACGAGCATATTTCTATCATTTATGTGAAATCAAGTAGGTTAATCATTTATGATTTTTTATGCTTCAAAGCTTATGTGTGCTACATGCTGTAGAGAGATCTAAACCATTACTCTAAAGCCCAATGTACCATGCACACTCCCTGCTGCTGCAGAGTCAGCCTCATCAGATTGGGCTCTGTCTAAAGGACATTTTAAATATATTATAGGATGAAAGGTGCTGCTTGATTATGCAAAACCAGCATAAGAATGCAAGTTAGCAAAGGTACATAGCTCTTGGCATTTATTTCCTCCAAGAACTCAGATAATCAAACCCGGGGATACACACACAGAGACGTGCTGCAAACCATGTATTCCAGACAAAGTGTCACCAAGGTTCTGGGAAGAGGAAACATGAAGCTGCACTGAACATTTCCACTGAAATTGCCCATCTGAAGCAATCACTAGCCATTACATGCACTACTGTCTCTAGCTGAGTAGACCACGAAAAATTTCACAAAGGTGGAGGAGGAGAATGTAAATCATGTTAATGTATCAAGCATAAACAAAACACATAGAATAAGTGGAAATATTGGAGAAATAGACAACGCTCTCCTGTATTTACCTGGAGAATTTAGAGTTTCCTTCACTCAGCTGACAGTCTGGAATTGCCAATAGGTGAGCATTGGTCTGTGACTCAAATTGAGCCAAAGTTCCCATGTGAAATGGCTCATGATCCACTGAATGGAACTCTCAGATCTGTGTACCTGCCATCTAAATGATTCCTGACCAACATCTGCTTAATAGTTTATGGAGATTCCCTGTTGGAAATTTCTTGGTATTTGGGAAAATGATTCCATCATCAACTATCCCCTCTGACAGGAAAACTCCCCGTCAACTTGACTGAGGTTTGATCAAAACATGAGGTAGAGTTTCATTCTCCATCAACTCCACACTCACTGTAGCTACCAGCAAAAGAAGAAGGATTTTTGCTTGGGTGGGAGGGGTGAGAGAGAGAGAGAAAAGGAGGCTGAAATCAAGCATGAGCCAACTTGAAAGTCCAGTAAAAGCCACTGTTCTTTCCAGGAGCGAACTTGCCTCCAGAGCAACCTCCGTACAGAATGCAACTGCATACAGTGACACACAAGTGCCATAAATAATAATGGATCTTAAAAACGTAATTTTCTATCAGGAGTTTGCATGCTTGCAAAAGCTCATAAATAACTGGTGTTTATTCTCCACATGGCATTTTTGCAGTAGCTGATAATGGCTGAGTAAATGGTGGATGGGATGAATTCCTCCACTGATTTCAAATAAACCTTATGAGTTGGAGCAATAAAGAATGTTAAACAGTGTGCACAAAATAACATGCTGTTAGATCCCATATATGCTGCTTCAGTAAACACTAAAGCATTTTAATCTTAGTTCCAACATAGTAAATAGCAAGATAATAAGCTAAGGAAGAATACTCTTTGTTAAAAGTCTTCCAAATGCTTGTGCATGCTGTTGCCCTGTGCTTGAGACTGTTGGCAGATGCTTCAGTCACTTTATTTCTGTGTCACTACAATGAAATTGGCCTGAAGTTCAGACCAACATATTAATTTGTGCTGAAATGTATTAGAGTAACTTAAATCCTGGGTGGGTGAGCACAGTTGCAAGTGGAGCTCACACTACACTCAGTTTCAGTCATGAATAAATGATAAAGGGGCCCATGTCAGCAGTAGGTAGAAATTTTTGGTTTCTCATTTATGCAATTTGTTTTTACAAGAAACTCCCCTGCCTCAAGTACTCTTGCACAAACAGCCCATAAACAAAACCACTCCAAAGCAGCAAACAGCCATAACCAATATCCTGAAAAACACAATGCCCACCTAAAATGTTCATGCCTGTTAGTCAGCTCATGGAACAACTAACTCATATAATCAGAGAATGGTTTGGGTTGGAAGGGACCTCAAATGTCATCTAGTTCCAATCCCTGCTGCCATAGGCAGGGACACCTTTAACCAAACCAGGTTGCTCAAATCTTCATTCAACCTTGCCTCAATACCTCTAGGGATAGGGCATCCACAGGTTCTCTGGGCAACCCATGGCAGAGCCTCACAATTGTCAAAGTAATTAACTGAGAAATTGTGCTGGCAATTGAGCCAGTATGTGCCCTCCTTCCAGGTACATCTTTTTACATAAATCACCATCAGAAAAACTAAGGGCCTCATCTTCCCTAGTGGCTTCCCACATGCAACCCCAAAATTACAGCCCAGGAAATTTGTAGGAGCTGAAAAGCTGCATGGAAGTTCCTCAGCCTGATAAAAAAGCAGCTGGGAACACTGCCTGCTGCAGTCAGGAAGATGTTCCTCAGTCCGCCAGGTACCCATACACACTCAACTCTCATGCCTGTGTCCTGTAGATGGGAGTGATAAAAGAGATGTTTTTTGCCCCTGGGTTCCATTGGTAGCTCTGACTGAGCAGGGATTGGGTCCTGTACATAGGAAGTTAAATGAAATCCACTTGGACCATTATACACAAGACCCATGGATAGTGTTTGTAACTCAAAGTAAAACTGCTCTGTGCTATAGTTTTTAACAGAGGGAGAAAAGAGGGAAGGGAGTGTTTAAGTCATTAAGTACTACTTGTTACAGAGGTTGTAATACTTACAAATTGGAGTAGTGACACTATTAGCCTTGTAATATGATGTGAGTGAGGCTCAAAGAATTGAGAGTGTTTTCTGGGTCTTTGCCATTCTCATTAGCACAAGTTCTTGAATGCACTTGTGTTAATAAAAGAGAAATAGTGGTAGATGCATAAGGCTAATGACCATAGAAGTGAATGAACCAAAACTCTTGTCGAGTCAAAAGTACGTGGTAAATACATTAATATCCAAGCAGAGTGAAATGCTTCAAAGCATTAAGGTAACTTAAGGTGTAGTGAAAAGAGCATCTTGAAAATGTGGGGGATGAGTCCTCCCCTACAAAGTCTGTGAGGTCTTGTACATCACTGAGTTTATTGCAGGCTCTCAGATCAGCTGGGCTTTACAGCAGCATGGTTTGGCAGCAGAGTTAAAAATAACTTAAAAAGCAGCTATGTGAGCTTTGTGCAGCACACCACCAAGAGAATGCACTGACCTGCTGTGACACTCATTGAAGTCTGTTCCTCTCTTTGATTTCATTATGTTGAGGGGATGCAGTGTGCTCCTGAGCCTGAACTGAGACGTGTGGTAGCCCCTTGCTCACTGAAGTGGTGAAGGGTTGCCCTCTGTAGGGAAGGGAAATTATAATTCAGGTATCTTCTGTTTACAGCAGGTTTCTTTTGCTGGTGCCTGGGTGGAGCCTGGCAGGGGCTGAGCCTGGGAGTCCCTGGGGTAGCCTGTTGTAGGAGTGCGCTTCCTAGGATCCACCTGGCAGGGGGAATGGGGGGACAGCCAGTGAAAAATTGTTTCAGTGTCCTAGATTTCTTTTTATGGTCATCCATAATAAATGAGGAGCTTTTTATTAATTTAAGGTGCAGTATAAACTCGTAGATTGATGATGTTTCCAGAGGCAGTGTAAGATCTTCAGTCAGAATAGCATGACTTGACAAAAACCTGGACCTTGGATTTAAGTGTCAAGTATTGTAGTGAAGATTAAGTTTCAACTGCTGCAATGCTGCATCCTGCTTTAAAGGAGGTTGTATCCAAAGAAATAGTCTTTCCAGCTCAACTATCCCTCTTCTCTTTTCTGTGATATTTGGCTAGCAAAGGGTTTCAATGATTCACTTTTGTGATAGGTCTTTGAGCAAACCAGTCTGTGGGAGTAATGTCTTTAATCCCCAACAGTAAGATGACCCTAAGTGTTTTAACCACATTCATGTGCTGCCAGCAATTTTTATGCTATTGATACAGATGGTATGGATAAGACTGTCTTTATCCTTCCTTTAGAGTTAAAACCTGTGCTGGTATCCACAGTGTTTGAATAGTCTGGTTTTAATAGAAACATGAAAACACCATATGGAGCCAGACAACCATTTCCTTTCCTTAGTGTGTTTGGTGAGTTTGAGTTTACTTTAACATGACATCTTATAAATCATGTATCATGTACTGACCATATAAGGTTACCTTTTATTGAAAGGATATTGGTGTTGAGAGCTTGCTGTGCTTGGGTATTTATTAAGGAAATGAAAGATCTCTAGAACTTATGATACATGTTGTGTTACTAAACATTATTAGTTTACCAATAGAAAAGTGTTTCTTTCTCTCGCCTCTCTGAGCCTTCAAGATAAAACACTGAAATAAAATTTGCCCTTGGATTAAAGTCTGATACTGTGTACATCCTGTTGGAGTACAGACTATTTGACAGTGTGTTTTGAAATCACTCCCAGGTTCATGTTTTATGCAGGAAGGAAACATACCTGTGGAGATAGCCTCAGGCAGTGGTAATTAAAATATGACCATGTGCCACATGACCTTAAGGCATATTACTGCTTCAACCCTTCACCTCACAGTTGTTAAAATACTGGGCTTGGCTTATTAACAAAGCACCATCTCAGTGTAAGAAAAGTGCTGGGGAAAACAGGTCTGTTGTCTTCCCCTGTGTGGGAAGGAAGCAGTAAGTGCAGCTCAGTTAGCTCAGTGACAATGTAATATATGTACATTTTCTGCCATGGCAGCTGCAAAATGCCTAAAGCAGGTGTTGCAGCATAATGAATCCATCAGTTTCGGAGAGAAAGCACAAATATAAAGGTAGTAGCTGGATGCAAACATCAAAGTATTGGTTCCCATGTGCCTGGTCTCCTAGTCCCCACAACTTTCTCTGAGCTCTCTCAACAATCAAATCTAAAGAATATGTCCCTGGCCTTTCCTGTGTGTGAGGGGCTGTTAAGCAGAGAGATCCACAAACTGTTTCAGGAAGAAAATCCTGATTATCTCCTGGGAGAACATGCTGCCTTGCAGGGAAAGGGGCTACTTTCATGTGTGACCCTCTTACCACCATGAAACCATTTAGACACAGATCTCTCAACTTGTGTCTCATCGGGGTGTGTAATGTAAAGTGACAAGGCTTTTGCAACATGTTGGGATTGACTGTACCACTACAGCAACACTTGATTTCCTCCATCTGCATTTTAAGGACAACAGGACTTCCAAGCACTTCTCACAGGCACTAAACTCGCCACAAAAGGAGGAAAAAATGTGTCAACACAAAGGAAGTAGGATTTTCTTTTTGTATCACTTAAAAAATATTCTTTTCTAGACCACTCTTGTGTACAAATAATCCTTGTGATAGCTCCTAATGCTCAGGTGTTTTTAAATAATATCTTTTTTTAAAAATGGGGAAGTAAAAGCTAGGAGAACTCCCCAGGTGTGTACCCCAACTGTATCAAAGCCAAAATGTCAGACACTGAGCACAGACTTTTGAAAAGACCCAAAGACTTACAGAACTTGGTGGCTTCCAGTGGCAGGGTTTTAGGCAGATCTTCCCTGATTCCCCATGCAGCTGGGTGGGTGCTCCTGAGGAATGGTCTCAATGGACACCTGGGGGGAGCAGGAGTTGGTGGTGGTCGTGCTGAGTACCTGGGATTTGTCATTGCTGGGTCTGCGGGGTTTGCACGGTGCCAGCGCTGGGTGTAGGGCTCCTTGTGTGAGCTGTGCAGACAGAGCACGTTTGCTTATGAATGGGCCTGCTCTGGAACAGTCCTGGTTTGATTCCACATCTATACACACACGCCTCAGCACACCACATCCATAAAGAGTGTAAATAGACTTGACACTGCAGAAGGATAAGCAGAGACAAAAGTGACAGCAGAATAAATAAATCATCTACTACCACAGCCTCTCTGTAGACAAATCCTTAATGTTTGCAGACTCTGAGGCCAGCAAATAAAGGGCATTCAGAAGTACAAAGCATGGTTAATGACCATATTACAAATGCTGACTGTGCTTTCCTTACATTGCTGTTTGTTTGCTTTGTCTTCTTTGTTTTCTTGCTATTTCATGGAAGCTCATCCTGTTTCATTTACTTTTGATTTCCAACAAATAGCTGTGCTCTGTTTTATGTATTTGTGTTTAAAGTCATGTTTACTTCAAAGCCAGAGGGACTCCAGACATTCTTAGTTTGCTCCTGGCAGGGTAGTTCGGACATCTGATTTGCTCTTGTCCCATGTAGAGAGGAGCTCCCAGCCATTAACTCAGACCACTGAATGTCCTGCTTAAAGCTCACACCTCTTTCTGGCATTGCTTTCCTCATCAATCTTTACCTCATGCACTTTATTCCCTTCACCTTGCAAGGACTGCAGCCTGTGTAGAGGCTCTGTTGTTGGACACAGAGGGGTTACAAGTCCAGTCACTTCTTTTATGATGTCCTTTAAACATTGCTTCTCCACCTCTACCTCATTCAAGCATGGATGAAGCATGGGCTCTCCCTATGATTTTTGAGCTTTTAAAATATCCCAGTAGAAATAGCTTCAACAGACTGTAAAACTTAGACAAGGGACACCATCTTCTTAGCAGCTGATGTAATAATGTACTTTTGCATCTGGGAAGATGCTAAGTGATTGTAAGTGCAGGGTCCAATTTAGCCTTGATGAATTGTCATACTTTTTGCTTTAAAATCACTTTTGGAAATGAATTCAGACTCCATTGGGGCTGAAAACAAGTGAAGCCATTTCCTGCAGAAGCTGAATTAAATGACATGAGGCTTCTTCAATCAGTCTAATTTTTAAACACCCACTAGAACCAGTGACCAGTGGAGTGTAATGGCCAAAGGTTATGGTCTAAAGTCATGACTAAGTCTGGCCTGACATAAAGGTATGTAAACCATAACTCAGGATTTCACAGTTAAATAAATGTACACTGGCTGAGGATCAAGAATCTTTCTTCCTAGAATCACAGAATGGCTTGTGTTGAAAGGGATCTTAAAGATTATCTCATTCCAACAGCCTGTCATGGCCTGGGACACCTTCCACCAAACCAAGTTGCTCAGGGCCCCATCCAACCTACCTTGAATTCTTCCAGAGATGGAGCATCCACAACTTCTCTGGGCAACATGTTCCAGTATTTCATCACCATTACAGTAAAGAATTTCTACCTAATATCTAATCCAAACCTGCCCTCTTTTAGTTTAAAAACATTATCCCTTGTCGTTGTTCTTTTATAACATTTACCATAACCATCACATATGAGATGTAGTAGATAACTCTAAAAAATTAGCCTATTAGATTTACTAAATCTGTTGCTCCAGCAGTGTGATTTCCTGTTTGCCCATATGAGAAAACAAGATCCCATAATCCATGGGAAACAAAGTGTTAAATGTGCAAAATTTTTCCCTCTTACTCCTCATATTCTTATAGAGCAAAAGGGCAGTGAAGAGAAGATTGAAAAATAAGAGCCAATCCTTAAACCAGAGTTGTGATCAGCAGAGCATAAGCAGTGGTTCAGAGTAAATTTTATAGAATTACAGGCAAAAATTCCATTCAGATATGCATCACAGATTAAACAGAAAACAAAAAAAAAGCACACAATGAATGCAGAGTTTTATTTTCCCAGGGAAAATATATTACCAGAGCTTAAAATGACAAAATATCAGAAAGATTTCCACTTCATGGTATATTATTTTATATTAGAAAACTTTTAACGTGCTTTGGGCTGAGTTCAGATGGGAAATATTTGGATTCATTATTTGATACTGCTTTATACCCTGTGGTAGTAAAACAGGGCTTGCATTGTCCCCTTGGGACTGCTCTGAACAAATGTGGCTTGTGTGAACCCCGTGAACTGCTGGGGTACAGGCTTTGACAAAGGCTCTTCATTCAGACCTTATTTTCTCTGAAGCTCAAACTCATAGAGTGAATTGCTTAGTTTCACTCCATACAGAAAGTATGTGGTGGCTTTTGTTTCCCTCCACCAGGTTTTGCTCATCAAAATGAGCAAGAGGACTCATTCCCCTAAAACACCGCAGTGAACCCAAGTGAAAAAGAACGAAACCTAGGCATTTATGTGAAAATGTGTTATGGAATGTGCTCAGTGAGGCAAAAAGAAAATTAAAACCCTAGTTGATAACTTGCATTGCTTTATGTGTATGACATTTTACAGCAATAATTATTCCTTTCCTTGAAACCACACTTTCTTAGGAAGATTTTAATTAGAAAGTTTCTCTTTCTCTCTGTTGTACTCATGGTATAGAAAGGAAACCCCTCAGGGTCCCTTCCATCAACTTAAAGTACTTTCTGCTTTACAAAAAATATGGATGTCTGATACTGAAAATGGACTGAGTTTGTGGTGGTCTCTGATCAGCAGATGAGGTCACACACAACTTGTCTGTATCATCTCTGCCTTCATTCTTGTTTTTGGGTATTTAAATGTTATTGTGAGAAGCAGTGAGCACAGGAACAGGATGAAAATAACTCAAAGTGCCCCCCAATACTGGTATGGAACTGTGTTTTTCCTTTTTAAGACATACGAGGGTTTAGAGACATTTTGTAGACATGCAACCAATTTTTTGTATCCATAAACAACTTCCTCCAGAATATGAATCAAAGAACCTGCCAGTGTGTTGTAGTTACTTAACTATTAGAAGAGGCTTCTGGTATGTTCGTCTTTGTGGCAGTACAATTTTCTTAGGGAGTGAAAGTGAATTTATGGCCTCTTACTGCATTTAAATGTTTTCAGACCTAGCTCTGAGTTTAGGGGATTTTTTTCTCCCTGACAGTTTAATTTATTAAAAATTACTAGATTGTCATATTCATATAATTAATGGATTTATACAAAAGTGGATTTGAAAGAAGTGTCTGGAGGTCATCTGCTCCATTCTCTACTCTAGAACAACATCAAGTTGTACGTGGATGTCCTCTCAGTGGTGGAGCCTCCACAGCATCCCCAAGGAAATTATTCCATTGCTCAACTCTGTAATATTGGATTTTTTTCCAAATGTCTAACCTGAAACTCTTTTCCTAAATGATAAACCATTTTTTCCTTGTCCTCTTCACTGTGGTCACAAGGAAGAGACTGTCCACTTTACAATGGTGGCTTACAAAGACCACTGCTGTGTTTTTTGTATCAGTCTTTTTCTCTCCAGATTATGCAGGCCCAGCTCTTTCTGCCAGATGCCCAGATTTTTGGTTGTTTCTGTTGCTCTTCTTTGGACCTCACTGGCCTACATATTCCTCAAATTTAAGTGGCCAAAGCCTAGTCTGGGTGAAATGACCTGAGGGCTTCTATATGTTGAGTAAAGGAAAAAAAAATAATTCTTCAGTTTTCATGTTTAAATTCTGACCAGCTGTAACACACACATCCTTACCTAGAAAGCTGTAGTCCCAAGTCAATTATTCCTAACTTCTACTGCTGGGTCATTGTATAATATAACAGCTGCTTTGCTTGATTTGCTTCCTATTTTTCCAGTTCTGGAACACTAGTCCTTTCCTGGAGCAATTTGCAACTTGATAGTGCCACAATCCCTTCTGTCATCCAATCGCAATGAATGGTACCAGGACAAGAGAGACCTCTGTGGAAGCCACTTGATACAGCCTTTGACAGTGAACCATGAATAATTATTCTCTTCAAAACGGTTTTATAACCAGTTTTGCAGTCACTTTCTAGTAGGTTTCCCCTAGTCCACATTTTCTTCTCTTATTTATCAGAATGTTATATGAGACAGTGTCAGAAAACTTACTGGGCTCAAGATATATCACATCTACTGCTTCTTCCATGTCTGCAAGGTCTATTATCCTGTGGGGGAAGGAAATTGCATTGGTGTGACACAATTTGTTCTTGACAAATCCATGCTGGCTGTTACTCATCTCCTCCTTATCTCCTAGATCCTTAAAAATAGTTTCTTTGATTATTTGTTCCAGCATTTAAAGTAATATAATTAGAAGAGTTGTCAATTAAACCCCATTTTCCTGTACATTCATTACCGAAACTGCAGTAAGATGTGAATTTTGTCAATTTGCCCTTAACCTAATAATGGTAGAAATAAAGCTGCAGGTCTATTTGGAAAGCCTGTGCTCTGCTATGAAGCCCATGGTCTGATTCCAAACTCTTTTGCTGAACACATTTCTCTTTTTTCTTTCTCTTTTTGTTTTAATAGGGAAATTAAATCAGGGAAATAGAAACCCCAGATGCCTAATTTTCTCTTTCAGGTCTAGCTGCAACAGCCAGGTTTTACCCTGTGGGGAAGAACATGCAAAACTCCTTTTACCTGGCAGGTGGGACTGAAGGGAGTTGCTCTGTTGTCCCCTCCTGGCAGAGGTGGCACCAGCCTGCACTCCCACTGGGAAAGCAGTGATGACAGTGGGGAGAAAAAACTGTTATGGGTGGTGGGGGACCTGGCAGTGTGGTTTCAGGAACAAGGCTACTGAGAACCAGAAGAGGAGGGAAAACTAAGGCCCTAAATCAGATAAAACCCCTAAAACATTTCATTTTCTTTCAATGCAGCTAGGAATGAAACAGATGAGATTTCGTCTGGTAGAGTCATTCTTTCCTAACCCTGCTTTTCTTTAGTTATCTAACAAGATACATCCAAGCTGTAAGGCTTGTAAGAACTCTTTGTATTCAATAATCATCTCCAGTTAATATTTGCTGCAAATTGTGGCAGGAAGAATGGAGTGACCTTTCCACTGCCCCCTCTGCCCTCAGCCTCCCCTTGGAAGGAGGCAGGCGTGGTGTGTCCCCTGATGAAGAACTTTTCTCCAGTCCCCAGCTAACTTCAAAAGCTGCTTGCTGTGATCTAAGAGGTTAATACCAAATACACAGTGCAACCCCTGGCAATAAATCTCCACTAACAGGTCTTAATCAAGTACAGAAATGTTCTACCTTTTCTCCGCACTAAAAAAAACAACACAAAAAAGCACCCAACCAACAGAAACCAGCAAAGAAACAAAACAAAACAAAAAATAGAGGCAACAGAGAAATAATAGAATGTGCAACTTTATTTTTGGGAGGGGACTTTTATTGGGTGCTGCCGTATATACCAACAATTAAATTTAATACTCTGGGATATCTCCCAGCATTTCAAATTGGTGAGCATCAAGCCAATTACATGTAATCTTTTGGTATAGGGCACGTCAGGCTTTTTGAACACAAACACTTGCAGAAGAGTAAATGTAAATAAAAAGGTAATCCACGTGGTCTACTCCACAGCCAGGCAAAATAAATGAAGATTTCTCTTCATTGCCACTCCCATACAGTCCCCAAACAGCTCCCTCTCTCCCCAACCCAAATTACATTCTAGGCTGAGCAAGGTTTAAGGTGTGTGCCTGGACAAAGGGAGAGTAAGGAGCATCCTGCACTGCTGTGTGTCTGAAGCTTTCTGTTATTTAGCAGAAATCATTAACCATTCCTTTGTTAGACCCTGCTGACTGTGAAAGCAAGTTCAAGCAAATTCACTGCTGTATCCAGTGTGTTTTACACAAGGGAACTACAGCTGTTTGTGCAGATGCCATTGCACAAGCTCTGAATGGCTAAGGTTAAAGCTATAGCCAGTTGTAAAAATAAGAAGAAACTATATCCAGTGTTTATTTTATGTTTTAATTTGTCAGAATAAGATAATAAATTCCTATGCTGTTCTCGCTACTCCTTGTAAATTTTATCTTCCTATTTCTCCCCTTCCCCTGATTTTCCTCCAAGGCTTTGCAGATCACATGAAGCAGAGTTCTTTCTCTGTTCAGATACCTGAGGTGGCCTATGAACACACTGCAAGTGAACAAGAATTTTGGAGATGTACCAACAATTGCAAATTTTTTGCAAAAAATTACCTTCCAGTACAGAACACCATATGTGGGGGTTTTTAGGTTTATGTTGAAGTGCAGGTTTGAATCTCCTAAAGGAAGATAATGAGCTTCCTGGCTTTCTCTGGAAAAATAAGTCAGACTATTTTTGGGGCATAGATGGATCACGATGAGAGTTTTGAATGAATGTCAGAATAGAAAACAACAAACAGATATAATACATGGTCATTTTTGTGTGTTTGTTGTGCTGGGTTTCTCCATTCTTGCTTAAATGGGACACAGCAGCACTTCTCTGACTCCCCTCTTGTTGCTGTGCTGGAAATTCAAGGAATGGGATAGTGTCTGTATTGGTTTTTGGTAAGCATTGATTTCAGTAGCTTGCTGTTCGGACAGGGCTTTACAGACAGCCCCTTGCAGCTGGTGTGGAGTTTCCCATGGCATAAACAGGTTTTCTGGCTTAAATCTCAGTCCATGAGCTGCAAGGAATCACTCCTTGAAGAAAAACATCACCTCTTACTTTGAAAGCAGCTGCTGTGAGCAAATTGCTGTTTGAAAGTATTTACTTTGTTAAATAGTTGTGGCATGCACATCACTCGGGAGGAGATAACTGGATCACTATCACCAGTTAAACATGATCCTACTGTACCTGCCAAGGGACTTGCATCACTCTTTTCCCCCATACTCTTGTCTGAAATAGATTTGCATGTGGCCCAGATGTTCTGGGCAATCAGAAAGGTGAGGCAGATCCTTTTGTGGGATCATCAGCACTGTTGTGTTCAGGTGCCATCTGGGCCTCTTCAGGGAGCAAAAAACCTAGTGACTACTAAAAGCTGTGAGGTTGCAGTAGGAAACGACCATCCTTAACTTGCCTTAGTCTTTTACTTTCTTCCTCTCTGGCACAGGAAAGGAGCTCTCTCCTTGAACCTCCTCTCACTCAGGGGAGTGGATTTCTCATTGGAACATGAATCACCCAATTTATGTGCTCACCCTTCCCTTCCTCCAAGTATTTCCGTGAGGAATTCATGACCTTGCCTGCATGCTTGCAGGAAGAGAGTGTTCTTGGGCTAAAATGAATAGCAAAATTAAATAATTTTTGGATTAGAGTTAATGACAGTAGGGATTTTTTTGCCAAGCTCATCATGTTCTGTTTCACATGCAAATCTCTCCTCTCATTTGATGAACAGCACCAGTTTCTTTAACCTTCTTTTTAAGTAGGTATTTTCTCTCATTTCCTGTATATATGCCATACCTGACCACAGTTCCTTGTTATTACTAATGAAACATAATCATGATCATAGTAATAACCATATTCTTCATTTACACAGCACCACTGGCCAAGCCTCCCAAACAGTCAGGGAAAGAATTAGGTCTTCTCATTAGGAGTCTAACAAACTGAAGGCATGACAGGACACAGCATAATAACTCTAATATCACCAGCCTGGAAGGTGAATAGGCAAGCAGTGTATGGTGATCAGTTCTGGAGAGCTCATCAAGAGGCATTTTTCAGGTTTTCCCCAGAAACAGAGTGAGGGCATGGAGAAACATTGTCTGTCATGCTTGTGTGTGGATCTTCAACCCAGAGAGTAGCTAAATGGCCAGCAGCCTGAATTTCAGTGAAAGCTAGATACCTAACTGCTCTTTGAAGCCTTTTCAGGCTGTCTGTTTGGGTGATTACAGAGCACAGCCACTGCTCTGGCAGGTAAGTTCAAGAGCATGTGAAACAGTTCTATATTCATTTGTTTGGACTTTTATTAGTGCCCAGGTAGGCTCAATGTCCAGGCATGACAGTGCAGAAGTTTTGTTCGGTGAATACGAATCCTTCTCTCTGCATTCATTCCTTCCTCTGCTCAGGGTGACCTCTTTGTTCCTACATGACACTTTGTGTATTCTTTGGCTGTTCAGTGATTACATTGCAGGCTTTACACAGACAGCCTAACCTCTGTTACCGTCATTAAAAATAAATTCCCATGCTGTTTTCTGCAATGCTTTAAGGCTATTTGCAAATTAAAGACAGAGGAGAATGCAACAGGTTGCTTGTTCAGCAGTCTTAGTATTGAGAAGCAAGCTGGAGGCCTCCTCTGCCCCATCTGTTCCTCCTCTGTACAAAGATATTTGCCCAGGGTGTGAGGCTGGAAGCCAGCCCACTTCCAGATTTCCGTGGGGTCTGTGTCTCCTCCTTCTCTGCTTTGGCAGCTCTGGTGGTGCTGTTTCACGCCCTCTGGGCACATGTAGCTGTGGGACAGGAGCTATGGAGACAATTAAGAATGACATGGTAAATGAAAAATGGGAATTTGCTGCAGCAAGGTTGGGGGCTGCTTCCCTTCTGTTCTTCAAAAGGGACATTTTCCACCACTCAGAGAAAGAACTGCAGCACTTCTGTCTTTCTTCCTCACCCGTTACCTCTCTGTTCCTCCCATGCCTTCCTGAACCCATCCCTTTCCTAGAAATGCTGGCTCCCCGTTTTGCTCCCTGTCAGCACATTGCCTGTCTGCACATTTTTCTCTAGCTAGAGCTAAACTTATTATTCAATCAAAACTCAGCAGGAGTTTTGTCGAATTATTTTAAACTCACTGGGGCAAAAGCTGTGCCTTCCTATTCAATATTGAGATACCATGCATATTGATTACAGCTGAGAGAGAATAAATGAATACATTCATATTGATTGCATTTGTTCTTACTCACTATTAGATTCACTACAGGGCCCTGGTAGATTTATGTTTCCTTTTATGACTATTAGCAATAAATCCCTTTTTTCCTCCTCTTTCTCTTTCTTTAAGTAAGCTCATGTTCTGCAGAATGAATTTGAATGGAAAGAGTGGATTGTACAATGACTTGCAGGAAAGTTTGTTGAGCTGCTTTTAATTTCCCACTCACTTTGAAAAATCTCTTCTTGTCATATGTGAAATCCAAGCATTCTTCCCACATGCAGTTCAGATGCTCTGGGCCCCCCCAGACAAAAGTTTTGTACACCAGTGTGCTTTTTCTAATGAGCATGCAATTTCTTCCCTAATATAATTATGACAGATATTATGACTGGGGACCAGACATGCAGAGCAATGCTACTCTTCCAGCCTGGGAAACCAGAGAAAATTTGCATAATTCCAGGTACATATTGGAAAATTCAGAATTTTAAGCAATATGAGCTTGCTTATTATTTTCTTTTCCAGGGCTCTATTCCGTATCACATCTTTACTGCAGGGAATGGCATTGTGATGCTTAGGCATACTGTGCAGACTTAATTTCCAGCCCTTTAGAGAGTGAGATTTTGGTTCATGAGCAGTAATTGAACAATCCAAGTGTATTGTACCTGTACTGCATTATTAAATTGATGGCATAGAGCTCTGAGCCCTAAGCAAGGGCTAAGACATTTCTGTCTGTCAGCCACACAACAGATTTGAACAGAATTGGCAAACTGGGGGGAAGAAGAAAAGGGTGAGAAATGTGCCCTCCCAAAGCAGAAAGGAGGCAGATGGACTGACACTAAAAATAAAATGAAAGAGCTACAGATTGTGGGACTGAGCAATGGCTCAGGAGAAAGAAACAGAAATACTACAGGGTGTAAATATTGATGGATGAACACAAGTGAAAGAAAAAATAAAGAACAGACAAGGTGAAGAGAAATTTCATACCCAGTATCATGCAGAAGATATCCTGCTGTTGACATCTGCTCGGCTCAGAAGGAGTCTCCCACAGAAAGATGGTAAAACCCCCTCACTCAACGCATTTAAAAATAGACTAAACAAACCTCAGTGATCCAGACTCTCACCCCCTTACTCACATGGGTTGTAACTCACTCCAGCAGTCATTCTTCCAAAGCCTGGGAACACTTGCAGAATGAGAGGGTCTGAACTGGATGCAAGGCAGAAATCCAGTCCTGGATATCCCAACAGACATGGATTTGATGAATTATCAGCTCTTTTCATGACCAGAGCACTGCCTGGGTACATTGGCTGGGTGCATCTCTTCCTGCACAGGTGTGAACTCTAGACAAAAAGTTAAAGCATGGCTTGTATTAGAAGACTTTGCAGGATCAGGACTTGGAGGCTGCATAGAGCAAAATACAAGAATGCTCTGTCTCCCTTCATTCAGCCTCAGCTGAGCTCTGACATGCATGAACTAACTTTCCTCCCTACACAGCTCTGAGTGATGACAGTATCTTTATGATCTTCAAGAGGAAGTTACCGTTTGCTGATAAACATCTCCTCTCCAAATGTACTCAGTAAAAAGACACATTCTTTTGTATACATTTAATTACAGGAGAACAGATTTTGTCCAAATAATTAGGTAATTTAAACCGTGCAGTCTTTCTTGGAGAACTATATTTAACCTTCATTTGAATTTAATTTACACATCACAGTGCCCCTAAAGCAGTTCTGTAAGCCAAAACACTGATCAAATATTTTTTAAATGTCAAATGTTACTTAGTTGTGGATAGCACTGAATTTGTTTTTAGAGATAATTTCTTTTGATCTGCTGCTATTTTTCGTCTTTCCCATTGTCATGTTCCTCTTCATCAGAGGTTTAATCCATACAACACTGAGGTTTGTAGACAGCTGAAGAATTCAAAGAAGGTACGTGGGGGAGCTCTTCAAAAGTTTCATAGTATTAAACAAGATACAGATTAGTGTCTTGTCACTACAGCAGTTGGAAGGGAAAAAAAAGGACATTTTTGAATTCAAGTATTATTAAAGGATTATAATACATTTGCATGAAGTAAGAGGAGTGCTGTAAGGGATGATCTTACATCACTGATATAAAACTGCATAGTTTTATTGGTTTTAATGCACCATATGCCTATTCTGATTTACACAGCTCAGAATCTGGCTCTATATATCTAAATGTATCTTGCACTGTAGGGACATGGATAATTTTTCTCCTGATTTGCTCTTTCCTATTGTCTTGTATCTGTAAATTATACATATTAGGTTCACAAGCAGTGCAGTACAAGTAAACAGCAAGACATGGAGTCTCACAGTTTGAATGAATTACAACACAAACTATGGTAGGTCTGACCTACATTAAACTAGTTCACTAAAACAAGCTTCCCATGAAGTGGCTTGCATTTCAAGGTTGCCTCTAAGGTTGATTCTCAGTTTAAAAAAAAATAGGAATGATTCTAAATGATCACCAGGGTGTTATCAGTCTCTTTGGAGCAAGCAAAAGCTGAGAGAGCTCCAGAGCTCAGCCATAAAAACAATAGAGCTGGAAGAATTTTCCTGTAGCAGCATCTCCCTCTGGGTGACAGCAGTTGAAAGTACTTACGATGATTATGATTAATTTCATTAGTGTTCAATTCACTTTAATACTTTTCTCCCTCTATCTCTGAATGCAGATAATTTTTCCCTGCAAGTAAATCCAGGGTGACAGTTTAATAGGCTCAGATATGCTTAGATCCAAAATGAGACTGTAATATTAATATACTATTGACCAGTTATGGATTAAACAAACTGAGGGCACACTTAAGTAAATGATTTCAGAGGGACAAGTTAATGTGCTAAGTGGTTCACAGGCAATGATTAAAAATATTTTTCATTTACTTGAAAATTAATAGGTTTCTTTAATTAATCTAATAAAGTCAGCCTATGGTATGTTACAAATTTGTTGTGTACTTAAAAGGAAGATGACGGCTTGGTGAATCTGGAAATCCCAGGGTTGCTTACAAAGGAAAGGAATCAGTCATAGATAAAGCCAGCCTTGCAGAGGGCCAGAGCTTCCAACAGGCCATCTCCCACAAGTATTGTTGAATTGATTCATTGTGTGAAGAGTATTATGAATCTAGAAATTAAAAAGTCAACATCACCAAAATCCTATCTATGAATTTAAGATTCATCTAAGGGTCTTTGGGTATTATTTGTACGTATCCACAACGGTATCTAGTCAAATGAGCTTTTTTTCCCTCCATCAGACTTGCATCTTTCAAATCCAATTGGAAAAGAAATTTTAAAAATTGACTGCAAAATTTTTGCAAGAAAAGCAGCCCATGTGCCAAGAAGTGCTAAAGTGTCGCAGAAGGAAAAGAGCCTACGGGATGATTAAATCAGCTAAAAACTTTGCATGAGTTTGATTTGCCCAGAAGATGCTCAGATAATATGGTTATCTGAGATGTATTAATAGCCCACCGCCGCCAACTTTATGCTGGAGAGATTAATTTAAAAGATAGTGCCTCATTAATAGTCTTATGGTGGTTTGTATTGCAAAAGCACTGAGAGACTCCATCTGTTGAATATTTTATATGTGTCAACACGGGATCATCCTGGCCCCAGAGCATTATAAACTCAGAAAATGGCTCTGTTTGTGCCCTGGGTGGTGAGCAGGGAGTCACACAGAACTCACTAAATGCTCAGAGACCACTGCACTGAATTTGCAGCAGATGATGGAGTGACCAAAGTTCATGGTCTCACCCTGAACTCTCTGTTGCATGCTCACCTCACCAAGCCCAACTGCAATTCCTCTGGTGGAAAGCTGCTCTATTTCCAGAGCTAATGTAGGGCTACGAAACCTGACTTCATCAAATCCCACCCTGGTGATTACCTTCTCTTTAGCAAATCAAAACAGAAGGATTTGTTATCTTTTGACTCCTTTTCTCCCCATCCTGTCATGATGTTAATGATGTTAACTTTGATGGTGTTGTTTCATCTGAAAGGGCTGCCGTTGTACAAATCTGAAAATGAGAAGCTCTTTGGTTTAACCACTTCGAGGCCCAACAAAAGGACAAAATAGGGGCCAAAGATTTCACCTTCTTCATCTCTCTGCTTTTATGTTCTTATCCTAATTACTGCAAGATAGGAACATCTCTCTCTGGTTTTCCCAGCAGTTTTCACACACCTATACCCAGGTGGGAGATGCTTCTTTTGCCTGTCCCAGACGTTCCTCAGTGAACCACATGAGTTAAGGAAAATGGGTATCTTCCCCCAGCTTGCTGTGGGAAAGGCAGTATCAACAATGTAAGACCAGCACATTTCTACTTCCCTGGCAGAAGGGAAGTAGAACATCCTCAGTGACCTGGCAGCAGTGAGGAGTGTCTGACAGAAGGATGCACTGGTGTGTACAATATAGATTGGTTGCAGGAGGAAAAGAAGAGAAGGAGTTTGCTTCAGGTCTCCATGTTAGAAGTTCTTGCAGAACCAGGCTCTAGCTATTCTTTACACTCATCCCTCTTGCCCCAGGAACATTTGCTTTGGAAAGCTTTCAAAGTTTTCCTTCCAAGCTAGTTTGGGGAAAAAAAATATTGCTACCAGAGTTGAGAAAAACTTTTTGGACTCATTCCATTCACCACGTATGTGGATGTGTCTGTGTATGTTTGTGGGGTAGGCGGGGAGGGAGGAGAGGGAAGTGCTTTCAACTTGCCGATGGGTTTTCCAGTGGGTGGAAAAGGCATTTGAAATCCATGGAGCCAGGTTGGGTTACAACTGCTGAGGATCTGGGGCAGGCAGCTGCAATGCTGTGCAGGGCTGTGGTTTGGAGAAACCTGAACAGAGCTGTACAGAAGGAAAAGCTGAAAGAGATGTTTGGTAGCCGGACCAGTTTCTTTCATGTGTGAAGGACAGCTGTGCAGCTGTGAGGAGCAGTGCCTGGATGCCTGCAAATTCATCGGATATGTGCAGTTTCTCTCTCTTTTGTGGGTCAGATCAGACTGATTGCCTTCTCTGAATGTTTGCGGTGAGTTTTGTCTGAGGCGTGTCTGCTCCTTTGCATTTGCAGCTGAGGGTGGCCAATAAAATGGCTAAACATTGCTGTAGGCAGTCCTGTCACCAAGTCTGGATTGAGGCAGCCTGTGAGAGGCCTTGAAAAGCCACTCTTCTGAAGCAGACCACAGGTAGGCAAGGTTTGCTGCAGGCAGACTTTGCAAGTGTGCCCTCCCTTTTGATAAAAGAAAAAAGAGAGAATCACAGTATGTTATTCCCTTCATGTCTGAAATAAGGTGAAATTGGGCAGTTTTGCACTCCTGTGTGTACAAACAGGGCTACGGTGAAAAGGGATTATCATTAAAGTTGGCTTCATGGAAGTGATTCTTCAAGTCTTTTACTTCAAATGGTTGCCTCCTGAATGCACTAAGGTTGAAAGACATCACTTGATTGCCAGAAACATGGAAGTGAATAAATCAGTGGCATGCAAAAGACTCATGAAGGGGAGACAAGTCTTATATCCAGTTTTCTGGAATGGAGAAAATTCTGGTTTAGAGTCCTGTGGAACTTTAGCAAAAAACATAGTAATGCAAAAACTGTTAAATACCATTCCTCATTCCTTGTTATCCCATTCACCTATCCGGAAAGCCATGGCGGCATAACAGGGAGAGAGAAAAGGTGGGACTGCAGCTTTTGTTCACAGCTCTGCTACTGAGGTACATGTGGATTTCAACAAATCCCTATGCTTAACAAAATCGTTTCATGGAATTTGTATCTCTGTAAGACAGGGCTCTCTCTTTTTAGTATGATATTTATCTAGTATAATTTCTGCATAATTATACTTAGAGACATCACATTTCTTAGAATAAGTAAGCATACTTACTTATTAAATCATTAAATTTATTATGAAGCTTACTCTTGTCTTACAAAAGAAGCATGCAGACAATGAAAGCTGCAAATTTGGTGTAATTTACTTCAGGTGATGATTTGGCCTTAACCATAAACCCTGTATTCTTTGTTCAAATTTGGTCAAAAAGAAAAGATACGGCTTGTCCAGCCCTATCTGACATAGAAAGTCTCTCAGTTCCTCATCAGCCCAGGAATCCAGGCTTTAGTAATGCCTGGGATTTGATTATGCTCACATGACTCATTTGTGAGAGGAGCTGGTAAACTTCCTTTTGCTTCAGTTATTGGTTTCTAAGGCTATGAAAGGTCAGGATAAACCATCCATAAATGCAGCAGCGATTAAAACCTCACTTAGCTTATTGCACAGTATGTAATTGTTCATCCTATGTCACATTATAAAATCTGATGGAGATAACTGCCTGGTGATCCTCTCATTTAAAGGAACAGTCATGCACTGCACCTAGTGCTACCTACATGCACATCAGTGCTGTTTCTGTTAACATAATAGCTGTGCATTAAACAGGGAACACATTAACCTGAATGCTGTCGCGGTCTGTCACTCTGCTATTGCTATTGCTAACTTTGTCTTATAGTTCTCATCAGGACTAAAGAGAAGAGCAAATAGTCTGTCTGATGATGATATCCTTAAAAGATGGCTGATGACACTGCCTTTGTGGCTTACAGGTTCTCCTATTCGTGAGCAAAGCTGAGAAATGTCATCCAAGCATTTAGAGCTCCCATTTTCCTAACAGCTCAGCTTTCGATTACTGCCAAAAAATAGGAGCCAATTTTCCAAAGAGCTCCATATAGAGAGCGTTCCTGACGTAATACTGGCTTGAAAATGTGGCTATGGTAATTGTGTTAGGAGCTATGCTGAATGGATTTAGAAAAGCTGGGTGTGCCCAGAGCACTGCCAGAAGTCTGCTACTGTGATATTCCAGTGCTATCTCCTCTAAAGCAGGTGTCACTACTGTACAAGTCACTGCCTCTCCATGCCCTGCATGCTTCCAGTAAAACCTGGCACTTTATTTGCTCTCCACACACCCTCTGGAGCTGCCTGCCCTCTCCCAGGTGAACTGGCATGCAGCTTCCCTAAGCCTTTGAATTGCTATACAGATTATCACAGCCATAATCTCTCTCTCCTCTTTGTGTCTTTAGCAACACACTCTGCAAATGCAGAAGCTAAACACTGCAGAAAGAAATCTGCCTCTTTTGTTCCCTGGACTCCTGACTTAGTTTGCCACTCTGCCAAAGCCAGTTACCAGCATGGCAGCTGATAAATACAGAACAGGGCTGCTTTTCTCTCCTCACTGTACGTACCCTGAGTTTTTTAATGTATCCTTTGCTACTGAGAGCCCTCTCTTTAAATAAATTCTCTTAAATAGTCAGGGCTAATGTGGCTGCTACTGTGTGCCCACCTTTTAAAAGTTCATTCCCAATGCTTGCTTTGCAATCACCACTTATGCTGCTAAAAACCACAGGGCAGGGTACACCAGGGAAAGGAAGCCAAAAGGGAAGATGCCAGCACTGCCAAAGCAGGTCTCAGCCAGCAGAAAATCTGCTCTCCTTGCTGGGGTTTGGAGCAGGGAAGCTGCTGTGTCAAACCCCATCTTATGATATTAGTAAGTGGCTGATGACTTGTAGGGTAGGGGAGTTTTGTGTCTAAAGTGTGACTTGGTTTGCTTTAAGCCCTGTCCTCCTCAGAGTGTCCCACCTTTTATTCAGTGTTCCCATGGAGGTGTCTGCCTAGACCCCTCTTTCCTCCCTCTTCACAGGTGTGTGCCAAGCCTGATATCCTGTATAGTCTGGAAGAAGACCTTTTGTCATCCTCAATCAAACCCAGTGAACCAACAGATCTCTAACTAAACAGGTCAGAACCCAAGATACCCTAAAAGAGTGTAAATGTACTTGCAAAGTCTTTTGTAGGTTATTTCTGTTATGCTCCAGATTATAGATCAGTACTGATACCTTGGCCAAGAGGACGGTGTCTAACTCTGACCTGTGCCTAGTAGGAGTTACAATAACACAGCCTTCTCAGTCCCAAAATCCCCTACCCTGCAGGCCTTAGTTCAGCTAAGCATTCTCAAAACACACCTACCACTCTGCTAGAGAGCTGACAATTCAAAACCACTTTTTCATAATATGCTGATGCTAGGAAACTTTGCAGGAGTGTAGGAAACAGTTATGGGTCTCCTCAAAGAGCAAGCAAAGGGAAGTACAACCCTGGGCAAGTGAGTAAGGCTGTCATAAGGGAGAAAATAGTTCTGCCTTTGTCCTAGTCTCTAGAAAATTTAAAGAGCAGGAGCTGAAGTCAGGTCCCCATCTGACTGCCCTAGTCCCAGTTGCTGGGCTTGGCTTTCCTCTGGTTTATCCTCCTGTGCCATGGCTTAATCCAGGGCAGGCAATATTGTGAAATACCCATTCTGCTTCCTGTTCCCCTAAATTTCTGTCCTGGACATTTAAACAGGAGGATTAAAGGATTTAAGTCACAGAGACATCCAGATCTTGGCTCTGGGCAAAGTCTTTCTCCCTGTGAGAAATGTAATGCCTTGCACACACCTCAGCTGACCTGGCTAATGTTTTCCCATGAATCCTGTTTCTTGGGGCATTTTATCATGAAGCCCAGGTTCCTACCTCAGGTTTAACCCGGAGTTACTGTTTCATGCTCTCTCTTTGCCTTCAATACCCCGTGATGAGTGCTGAGGTGAACAGCAGCTGTGCACAGAGCACGGGGGCAGCAGCTACAGCTGTTATAAAAGGGCAGCTCAGGTGAGCGGCTGATGGCAAAGAGCAGCAGAGCATCTTTGAACTACAGCTGGAGCCTGAAGGAAAGGCAGAGCTGGAGTGGAAACAAAACCTGCAGTGGTGAACACACCACAGGAAAAGAACCTGCAAGATCTAATTAAGGTTTAGGGGCCACAGAGAGATTCGAAGGAAGAATGGGCATCTGGGGAGGGAGAGTGTCACAAAGAAAGAAGATCAAGAAAATCACCAATTGTCAGGAAGAAGCCTTGGCTCATTAGATCAATTGCAACTGCAGAGTTTAAACATCCCTCTCCATCACAAAAACAATGAGGAAAACAGATCAGAGAGCCTACTATTTTGGCAGCACCTGCTGTCCTCTGAAGAGGCAGATGCTGCCAAAATATCAGCCTCTTATCCTCTTTCTGTTGTTATTCTGATGGATTGAATTAAATCTGGTGTTTAACACAGGGTGCCTGTGCCAGGATTCTCTGCTGACCATTTCATGCAGCCTGGGTTTGCAATCGTGTTTTTTACCAAACTCCTCATTACATAACCTGGCAAATGTCCTTTTCTTCCACAACTGAGCTAAAGGATAAGTGTGAAAAATATTTCTGGAGGTCAAAGTTTACATGAGCAGAAGAGGTTGGCAGAATGTACAGAACTGGCAGCAAACAAACCTTTTTTACCCCAAGTCCTCCTCAACAGTGTGTGGTGTGTTCAGGATCTGCATTCAGTGTGAGCATGGGTGAGCCTCTTTGCTTGGGGCTGTGGCCTGATATGACTGAGCTGAGGCTGCACGAGCAGCCCAGTCAGGGCTGATGCTGGACAGAGATTCCTCAGACTGCCTGAGCTGAGCTCCTCCTTCTGTACTCCCTTCCCAGCCTTGAAAAGGATGCTCTAAACTTGGGCTACTTTTTCAAAGTAATGCAATTGCTGAAAGGTTGATTTAGAATCATCTCAAATCCATGTCTTTAAACATTAATACCAGGTATTTTTTCTATGACGTACAGCAGAGACCTTTTTTTGTTTTCCTGCAAATAGGGACTCATCTGGAGACTACAGGCTGTAGTGCAATACTTTACCTTTCTGTTGAGCTGGGCTACACCCCCAGAATGACTATTTATACAGATGAGAAATTTCCTGAGGTTTGAATTTGCCATGAGAGAACCTGGAAGTGGGAGGAGGGGGAGGGCAGGTATTGCTGTAATTAAAAAAAAGGGGGGAAAAATCATTATTTTCTGTTGTTCTGAAAAGAATAAGAAATTTCTTATCCTTTTTAGGTACAAAAGAAATCCCATATATTTAACATGAAGCACTGTGGTGCCATTTGAAACAGTGGATACTGAAGCAAACGTAATATTTGCACTAGGCTGTGAAACAGGCATTTGAAACCGTGTTAGGATGTGAATTTCCATAGTGCCTTGAGGGATGTAATTTTTGCATTTTGTGAACAGTTTGGATGAGAAGACCACGCAGTGAAGATGAACAGCTGTATCCTGCCCACACATTGTGAAGTGAGGGAGAGGCTGGGAGCCCGAGGGAATCCTTATAAGACACTGTGTCCCTGAAGTTTTCCAACAAAGAAGTTGTGTGGGGATGTGCTGTCTAGAAACGAGCTCATGGGCCTATTCCCCCTCCTTGCACCACCCAATGTAGCATAAACATCAGCTTCTGTCTACATGCATTTGTTTATGTATTTTGACAAAAATACCGCCTGCTGCTTTGAACTCCTGGGAGTGATGGGTTTCACAGCTATTTCATATCCAGCCTGGGTTTTACTGCTGAAGGTGCGACACCAGGCCAGGAGGCAGCAACAGGTTGATGGAGTTGTGCAGTGGCACCAAGTCCCTCCTGTCCCTCCTTGGGTGAGCTGAGGGGCTAGTGGGAAGCCAGCTCCCTGAGCCCCACTCCATCAAACTGATCTCTATTGACTTTTCTTCTTAGTGCAGTGTAGGAAACCTCATGAAAGTTTTACCAACCCTGGCAGCTCTTAGCGTTTGGGTTAGATTTGTCACTGTGCATCTGGCAGTTGATTTGGGTTTAAGACTCTGAGCAGACCACACTGCACTTGTGTGCACAACAGACCTTGTGTGCTGTTTGTTTAATTGAAGGATCATTTTTAAACTAGATAGATGTGATAGATAAGCTTCCTGCCATTTGCAAAGGCTGCTTCTCTGTGGAAGAAACAACCACAACAGCAAAAAACAGCGAAAGACAAGATTCTCTGAATTATTTAGAGTTGCCAAAGGTGTTGAGATAGGAGCTAATTAAAAAAAAAAAACCTATCTGCAATGCAATGCCATAAAAGAATAATAAAATTCAAATCTCATTTGTTCCACTTCATGTTCCTCGTATGCATAAACCTCTATAAAAGGCAGCATCTGTGTTCACATTGTATGCTGAAAAGATACCACACAACGACTAATTCAATTGACATTTTTAACTGCTCATTGTACCATATATTTCCATTTACTAGATTCTTTAAGTCCTTTTAAGTGCATCATGTATGGAACAGGATAAAATAAGATAGAGCCGTTTACTTCCATAATGAGATTGGTGGAGGGAAATGACAGAGCATTGAGCTGTCAATTTGAGCACCAGCCATACTTGTAGAATTTAAAATAGTATTTGAAGCTTTTCTACCAGCCAGTGGTTGTATTTATGTTGTGCTAGTTATGTGGATTTGTGTTGCAAAGGAAAGCATGATGGAGAATTATCTCATTTGAACTGACAATTTAGAGATCACTCATCTGTTATGGTTTGAAATGAGATATATCATCAACAATGCCCACAACTAATAATAACATATATGGCTTTGGTGACAAAACCAAGGTTTTCTTTTAATTTTCAGCTGGAGGTGCTCAAGAGTGGTTTTAATATGCTAAGATTCTTATCTAATGAAAATAAGAGTTTTGGGCTCCTTTTTCGCTGTTGGGTTTTTTTGCTGGTGATTTTTTTGGGGGTTGGGGTTTTTTTATGCTTATAGCTACATGGCTGTCTTTTCTTCTGACTGTTGTTCCACATGGCAAATTCACAATGAAATCAATAGGAATGATTGGTTTTTAGATCCACTGTAGGATTGGCTACAAGCATACAAATGAAGCTGGAGAACAAAGTCACCTGAGCTGTCTTACAAAGGTGAGATGCAAACACATAAGCCTCAGAAGTGGCCTTGCTGTGTCCTTCTCTCTTTCTCTGTTGCCCCTAGGCAAAAGGAGGAAAAACCTCCAGCAGGTTTTCAAAGAAACCTTTTGTCACTCTTGGAAGAAGAGGAGGCTTTATAGTAAATGCAGTGATTTTATGGGTGGAAAAAAATGCTGAAACATCTTTTGTGGTGAAAATAAAAGTGATTCTTTTTGGGTTTGTATTTACTCTTTTCCCACTTACTAGTGAGGGTATCTTTCCCAGCCACCGCATTTTTAAAAGCCTTTTTCTATTCTCCCAAAACAGGGGCAGGTTTACAAAACAAACAAGCAACCCAGAAAGTAAATTCGAAAGATGCTCACACTCCTCTGCTTAAGCCTGAGGTGAACAGTGTAAGTTTGGTGTGGAAATAAAAATACCCGGAGTGTCTCTGCAGTGGCGGGGCGGTGCTGGAGCGCCGGGGAGGGCAGAGCCCGTGTCCTATCCACCCACGAGAGCAGCGGGCAGCGCTGAGCAGCGCCCTACACCAGCGCCTTTGGCAGCGCTTAACTCGCCCCCCGCTCCCTGCCGGGAGCCGCAGCTTGAGGCCAGACCGCACACCAGCCCTATGGCTCTGGTTTGTCGTGTGCCTGCTCCCAGGAGCTGCGGGGACAGCCAGCCCAGCTGCTCTCCAGCCCCTTGGAGAGAGCAGTGGGAGAAGAGGTTGTAAGGGACAGTGGCAGCTGCTGGCCCGAGTCACTCGCGGGCTCTGCTTCGCAGTAATGCACCCAAAAACCAGCCTGGAGCCGGTGGGAGAGAGGGGATAACAGGATCCTGGCACTGCCAGGGGACAGCTGAGCCCAGGGGCTGTGTGTCCATGGCAGAGCAGGGCTGCTGCCTGCAGGGAAGGTGACCCTTCTGATCCCCATCACACCGGGTCAGGACAGCCCCGCAGAGCTGAGCTCGCTGCTGCAGCATCGGTCATAAAACAGCATCATCTCCAAGCAAACTCTGCTCACTTCTGGCAGAGCTGTGACTGCCTCTGCTTTTTCTTAAGGACTTCAGGAATGACCTTACACTTTGCAGTCTGCCTGCCAGAACAGGTCTCTGCATCTATTACTGAAACTGAATCTTATTAAACCTAATCTAGGTGATCCTAATAGCCTTTTCTGGCCCTAGAATCTGTGAAATGTATTAATCTCTGCTAGATGAAATAATATTTTCTGGACTAATATATTAATGACTCTTTCTTTAAATATTTTAATACCTAAAACTGGCAGTCTCTGTCACTTTCATTTTATCTTTCCCAGAATAATAAAAAAAAGTATATATTCAATCTACACAGAAAACCACCCTTAGGAATTTTTCTCTCTCCTCCTTTTTCCTTCACCCTCCTGGGACTCACCAGCTCAGCTGGACATGATTTTTGATAGCTCTTGGACTCTATTAGCTAACACTGCAGGCCTTTGAACCTCTGTGTGCATAAACTGGCTTCTCAACCACTTAGCTTCTTACGATTATTTCTGGAAGAAGGTGAATCACTCCTTCTCAAAGATGCAGCTGTTGGCCAAAGCATATTCCATTAAATTTACTTAGCACTAAGCCATTACTACTGTTCTTGGCAAACCTCTTTACTTCTAAATCAATTATATTTGTCTTGTACAGTGAAACCATGAGGAATGAACAAGCACATTTGCAATCCCCACTACCAGTGAAACCACCACAAGGTAAACACACATAAACGTACATAAACACACACAGGCACACACATACTGCTTCTTGCCAAAACAAAGGAAGCTGATCCTCAGTTGAATATAAAATCAGACTGAAACCAGTTTTAGCTTCATTAATTCTGGCCTCTTGCTTACTGGGATTTGCCAGTCTCTGGCAGACCCAGATGCAGATGATCTGAAGATACTGGAAAAGCTGAACTCATATTTCTTAAGTCCAGGAATAAGCTGGAAATAAAACCTGTTTTTATTGTGTTTCCAGTTTAGTTATAGCAATGCTTTGAGAGCTGAATGACAGACCAGGAATAAATAATCCACATCTTGGGGTGCCTTTTTGATCTTCCCACTGCTGCAAGTGATACACTTTGGCATCCCAGCCCAAACTGATCAGAGGACAAGCAATTCATGAGGTTTTGAAACCTGTTTTCTTTCCACATTAGAACAAAGAAAAATAAAATAGAGGTGAGTTGGAGGAGGACTGTGAATATGTCAGAGTGATCTGTAAGGATCAGACGAAGGAAGGAAAATGGGTGGGAGGGAAGAGCACCTGGACCGTGTTCTGCCCTACCTAGTGCAGGTGGCCCCACAGTTGGTCCTGGGGAAGAAATCCACACCCTGGCCTGCTGACAAGCACTCAGTCCATCCTGGACTTGACCACTTTCCAAGGGATGCTTTGCTGGTAACATTTCACCAGACATAATTACAGTTCCCACAGTGCGTGGGACGGATGCCACTATAAAACTTTCCCAGCTTGCTACCTTTGGATTTTTTTCCCTTTCTTTCTGTGTAATCCACCCTTGGGCTGTCCTGAGTGATACACTGCCATGCAGAGCTCAGAGGTGATTTTTTTCAGAGGCCATTACAATGACACACCACTCACCAGAGAATGACAAGCACTTTTATCTCACTCTTGTTCTTGGAACCATGGTGCTTTTCTTTTTTCCCCGTTTAGTCAATCATAACTATCTATGGGATTTTGTACACTGAAGCAGGATTCCAGATCTTCTCGACTTTGATGCTCATGCTAACAGCTAACACACAGTTATACATTGTTTACATTTGTAATGAATGTTTTTTTTATGTTACATGAAATTACTGCAAATTACTTGTTACAAATTGCTTCAGCAGGACTGATTAAATATTGTTCTTCCTTCCAAGCTCTAATTCTTCTCCTTCTGGTGGTCCAGCTGTGACTGAATGCTGCAGGTTCTGATTCCCTCAGGCAGGAGATAGCTTTGAACTCAGGTCCTCTACATTGCATTTAGCTGGTGTTTTAACCTGTAAGATAGGGAACAAGAGGAGGATGGTATTTCCTTCTGGTCCCCACAGATAAATCCCTCTACCCCCGACAGCATACTGCCTTTCGTGTTCCTCTTTCTTCTTTGTCATTTGAATCTCCACATTCATTTTGGGAGGAGGTCTAAGATGGTGAATGAGAAGTGGGTAGGTGACTAAAATCTTAAACTGTTCCTTGTTTGCCACTATATATATATATATTTTTTTTTTTTTTTGTCCAGTTCTCCATCCATAGCACACCAGCCAGGGCTGGAGGAGGAGAGGGACTGGTGGGAGGGAGGGTTCTCTGTCTGTCTGGGAAGCTGCATTTACCCTTTTCAGGAAATGAAACAAAAGACCGAGAGGGTCTCCTTGCCATGTACCTGATTGTAACCTGCAAGCACAGCAATGGGGTTGACTGATCTCAAATCCAGTTACATCTCCCCAGCAATGTAGAAGACTGAGGAAAATATTATTAGTTATGAACAGAAATAGCAGCAGGGAGATTATCTTTAGACAAACAATGATTTCATGCTTTGTTGAAGCAAAAGAGAAAACAAAAGGGACATGAAAGCAGGAGGGGAAAGAATAAAAATGTCAAGACTGAGGAAATGCTATAAATTAACAAAATATTGATCAGAAGCATTAGTTACTGGCACACTTGAAGAACCCACTGCTACTTAGATGCTAGAATACTCTGTTTCAGGGAGCTGCATGACAGCTAAGCTTTTCCAGATGTCAGGGAGTTCCCATGCTTTATACTTCTGCAGAGCCACAGGGGTTGGTCACTAATTTTTTTGTCTCTCATCATCATTTGGTAGCACACAGACCAGGGTTTTACTGGAGCTACCCCATGGAGCTGCTGGTGTGGTGTGAGCCTCACAACCCAGAAAGGAAAAGCCACCATCAGGAAGCTGCTTCTGTCCTCTTGACAGAAGCAAGCTAAGCCAAGACAGATTCAGACTTGGCACAAACATCAGCCCTTTTCTACCACACCTTGGCCTTAGGCTCAGGGGAGTTTAGGTCTGGCAGCTCACTGAGAAGGAACAGGATGGCTGAGAAACCCTTTTGAAAGCTGAAAGTTAAAACCTGACAGTGAAAGTCCTGTTATTCTTGCCTGACTTGTGGTTTGTGAATGGCTCAGTGTCCCATCAAGCCCTTTTCACTCCAGCTCAAAATAGCACAGGCAAGCCTGCTAATAGTTTCGATAGCAACAATTTTCAAAACCTCAGCCACAATACAAACTGAGGGCCTGATCCAGAGATAATTGAAGTGTTTCCCTGAATTGAATCTGGACCTAAAATGGCAGAGCCAGAAAGGGAAAAATAAACTACACAGAAGTGAATAAAAACATACTTGAATATGAATTCTGGAGGCAGCTCAGTTCAGCTGTCGATGAGTGTGGCTTTTCCCTGCCTTTGATAAGGTGGCTGCAGGCACTGAGAGCACCAAGGCTGAGCATTATTATGGGATGAGAAGCTTTCTCAAAGCTCCCCATCTCCTCATCAGAGGTGAGCACCATCAGCAGCCATGTGCTCCAGGCCCATTCCCACTGCCCCATACAGCAACAGGTTTGAGTGAGATGGAGCTGTGCTCAGAGAGCAGAAATCTGTTTTGCACCCCTTGTAAAATTGCTGCCCCATTGCCTGTCTGCTTACTTACCCTGCTATCAGGAGTAGGTACAGCAGTGAGCAAATTTTGGGATTGCTGTTAACCCACATAGATTACCTGCTTATTTTTCCCACCAGGCTCAGAAAGTTGATTTATTTGAGATGGACTAAGGCTGATTCAAAGCCTGCTGAAATCTGTAATAAATCACTAGAATGAAAACATAATTTCACTTACAACAATGACAGAATGCCCTTTGAAATCTTTAGACGGGCCAAAATTCCACTTCAAGTACGTGGATGCTGAGCCACAGTTAATGAGAAAACATATTCATTAGCAGTTAAAAAGAAACCAAACTTCAAGAAGGGTGAAAAACCTCCTCCTCCTTTCTGCAAAAAAATTAAACACATGCCAATTGTTCTGGCACTTTATATGTAGTCTTTTTGCAGGATGACTTCCCTTACTTAGCACTAAAGAGAATCCCAATGCATTTTAAGACCTGGAGAATTAAGTTTGCATATCATCAGCCTGGAAGCACCTGATTTTAGGATGCCATGGAAAACATTCAACACAGCTGTTACATTTCTGCAACTGTACTGTGAGACCTTTGAATCTTCTCTGCTCCCAACACAGGCTGGGTTTGCAATGTTGAAGATGCACAGTTTGTGAGAATCATCTGAGTGTGTGTGTGTGGGGACACCTTTGTCCCATTTGCACTCCCATTTATGCAGCAGCAGATGAGTCATATTATATAATTACATAGATAGAAAGTTATTTGATGTTTAATTTTGCCTAGACAAATGTTAGTTGCTTCCTAAGCAGTATTTTCTCCCTATCAGTATCTTCCTAATAGCTGTGGATTTTTAATTACTGATAATTAGTATTTACATGGAGCCTTTAGCAAACAATTCCTGAAGTACTTGTAGTAATTACATATGTAAATTGTTATGAAAGAAAAATGTTTGCAGCTTGACAAAAGCAAAGCTGGGGAAGTAGGCAGAAAGCAGAGGTCAAGTTTTGATGTTCAAAAATGAGGCAGAGGTAGGACAAAGTTCCATGTTTTTCTACACTGTCAGATAAAACAGAACCAACCAGTCAGGAATTTCTGTGTGACTTTTTTTTTAATAAGAACAGAATTGAGGACAAGTTCTGTTGATTCTGATTTATTGATACTGGCGGGAAGAACTGAAAAATATGTATGTGATGCATTTTCTTAGGTGGCCTTAGCAGTCCCAGAGAAGGGTTGGAGGAAATGTCTTGCTGAGACATTGGGCTCTGCATGATACTGTCAGAGAGCAGATGGGTTTATAAAACAAGAGACAGATGAAACAGAACTGAGGAATTTCTGCAGATCTCTCAGTTAAGAATCCCTGAGCAATGCTGAGCTCCCGAAGTCCTTTCTCAGATTTCGGACAGGGCTGCATGTCAGAAATACCAATCACAGACACAGTTCAGATGGATAAAGGGAGATAACACACTTACAGCACATGCGTGGAAAGAGATACAACCCTGTCTCTGTGCTGCCTGCATAATTCTTGCCTACCACATCTCGCTCTTTCTTCAGCCACAGCTCAGAGACTCAGACCCACAACAGCATCTGTGACCCCTAAATCTCTGCAGATCTCTTAGAGCTGGGATTGTTTCTGTTACTGAGCCCTTCTGGGCTCACACAAGAAGGCTAATTCTTTTCTTGTTAGAAAGGGAAATTAGGTTTCATTAGTTATTACAGAGATAAAAGCTGAAGTTTTTTCTCCTTGTGAATGTTTTAGGAACCTGCTGAGCTGATCAGCTCTGTCGTCTGATGAGCACTCTGCAGTGACATGAAGAGTGGATGAATTAAAGGCTTTGTCTGCTGCTTGTTCTTATTCTCTCTTTTTAACATCCTTAAAGTCCACTAGGGACAAGCAAATAACAGCCCAGCCCAGGTCTCCCCAGCCACATTTGCCTTGTCAACAACTGCCCAGGAGCAACCCATATGACCCCCCCTAGATCATATATTCCATTAGTATAAATTATTAAAATGAAATATTTTACAAGTGGCTACGGACCTATTCTAAATTAATCCCTTTATTCCATTATGAGACAATAAACCTTTACATTTCTGAGAGCTCTTGTCAGACATGCTGCTTCACTCAGGAATAAATATATTCAAAGGTTGGGGGGCTCTTCTTCTATCCCACTACATTCATATTAATCAGCCAGGCCAGCATGTAACTCTGCAGATAGCAATCATCAGATGTTCCTTCCCAGAGAAATTTGGTTTACAACTCCACAGGCAGCACAGATCACATTAGGCTCGGGCCCTGTTCTTCTCCAAGGAGGTCTAAGTGCTCTGGCAGAGCAAGCTGGACCTGCAGCAGAACTGCTCATAACTTCACAGAAAATAATTTGTTGTTGTCTGATTGGTGCCTGTTACATCTGTAGTGGGAGCTGATTAACCCAAAAGGCACGCCCCAGGCTTTTCAAAACTGTGACCAGAGGCAGGCTAATCTCTCTGGCAAAAGCATGGCAGACTGAGACTGAGAACCAAGCTAAAGCTGTGCCTCTGGCTTCCCCATGCCATGGGATCACTTTCTTCCATTGTTATACTTGGATGGCCAGTATTGATTGCTGCCATAAAGAACCAGGAAAGGGATTAACCTGCTCTATTTAATTTTATATCTATTGGTGAAATGTTTTTCAAACATTTTATGCAAGTATTCTAATTTGCTTTTGGGACACAGAGTTGCAACATTTATACAAGCAGGATCTTCATAGAGTTAAAACAGGAAGATATGGATTTAGAAAAAAAACTGAGTGAGTTCTAAATTGGGACTTTTAATACAAATGTTTTCAGTGAAGTCTCATGTTGGGAGTGTGAGTGTGCTGTGTGTGAATATTTACTTGGAATGGAGCCCAGTGGCAGGGTCCAGATCCCTTTATCCAGGGATAAAGGGTCTCCCTCTCAAGTCTTCAAAGTACTTTTGCAAAATCAAAGGCTTTCAAATTTAAGTGTAGGCATATTATCCAGTTGCCCATACAGCTTTAACCTCATGCTCATTTTGAGATGATACATGCTTTCATTAGGACTATTTTATTCAGAAGAAAAAATTGTGGGAGTCCAGAAATCTGACATTTCCTAATGTTTGAGTGCCATCTAAATTAGTCTTCTTTGGCACAGTTCTGAGTATATGCCACTGTATATAATTATTCCAGCTTTTTTAAGCAATGGGAAACTACTACTGGAAATAATGTGCAAATAGTGAGCTGATGAAGTATGAGCTGAATAATTCTTTTTCTCTGTTGAGTTCAAAGGTGGTACAGGAAGACTGGACCATCAGTCTCCTCCTTTTCCTGGACTTTGAATCCTATCATCTCAGGACTGTGGTGAAACATCTTTATAGTTCTGCTACTGTGCACACCTGGATGTATCACAGCTTGGATGAAAGGAAGATTCGGGCATCTGCCTCCTACTCAGTGGGCTGCTAGATTATACTTAGGGTTCCTGAGTTGCCCTAGTGCTGTAAGCCACAACCAAGCCATATCATGTCACCTGGCAGGGTTTTGCTGATGACAGCACAGGTGTGAGTTGACTTGGCAGTTGTTGCTGGGGTACATCTGCCTGCTCAAACATCTTCCTGCAGGCTGTGCTGCTCAATTATTTCCCTCCTACCCACTTTGTGAGCTGCGTATGTCGGGCAGGGAGAAGAGAGAAGACACCTGGAAGTCTTGCTTGCAGACCTGAGATAACAAAGATATGGAAAGAGAATACAGGATTTTAAATTTCTTCTTTCCATTTTTTTCTTCCAGCCCTGGCAGTCAGACCTCACATCACTTGGTTCTGCCACTGGGATGCGGCATCACACTTCACCCAAAGCACTGTCTCCTGTTCTCCTGCTCTGTGTCACTGACACAAACAGACCTTGATGTAGCTTTATCTTTCTGCACTAAGGATCAGTACCGAGCCTTGGGCCAAAATTTCCAAAGCCAAGATTTCCAAAGCCAGCTTATGATAAAAATGGATGTCTTAATTTGGTAAAGTGTGGAGGAGCAATAAAGGGAAATTCACCTCAGAAAATGCTGAATAGAGTGTTACCCTCAGAAGACATGAAGGAGAAGCACCATGAGCACCTTGTCAATGTGCATCATTCCATCCTGATGTATAAGAAATTATTTTATTGATTTAAACAGAATAAATCTATTGGTCATTTTCACCCTTGTCCCAGCAGTTATTTACTGTGGTTTGTCAGCTGCTAGCAAAATAAAAGCATATGTAAACACATAATGCTCAGTGGCTTCTTGTCAGCCTGTCATCCTTGAATGGCTGTTCATCTTACAGCACTTTACCTTTCTGTGGCAAAAAGAAAATGTTCCTGGACCTGGCACCTGAAACAAACAGTATATTAAAAGAGGGAGAATAAGTTCTCCATTCCTTCAAAGTGTGCCTTAGACTCTTACTGACCTAATTTTTAGAGACTTTGATAGGTTTTTAATGTAGCACCTGATGTCAAAAGAGAGTTTATAGAAAGCATTTTCATTAACAAGCTCTTAATTCTATTTCCTTTCAGTAGATCCTTGCTCTTAGGGCTCTTTTCATCATAAATTTTCTCCACTCAGCCTACTCAGCTTCCAAGCAGTGACAGTATTTCTTTTTCTCAGATTAAAGTATTGATAATCAAATCAGCATTTAGATAATAGAGCCCTTAATGTTCTGAGCAATTTTAGACAGCTGAAGCAAATTTTGCCATCACGAGCCATGATTCCTTACAGTAGCAAACAATACATCTGGGTTTGAATTAAAATGAGGCCTGTTTTTGGTGTGGGGTGGGAATGTAGGCAGTGAGCTAATTGAAATCTCCTCCCAAGGAAGGGAAACAAGGCTTTTTAACCAAGAGAATTTCATTAACAAAAAAAAAAAAAAAAAAAAAAAGGAGGGGAAAAACTCTGTCTGAGAGGGTGTTGGTTGTACATTCAATCATTTTCCATGAATGGTTTGTCTCTTGTCATAGTGAAACTCAAACGCATGTCAGCGATTGAAGAGTAATCAGCAGAGTAGTGCCCCTCCTTTATACTGAGGCCCATAAATCTCACTATGTGCCATTATTGGTGTAAATGGAGCAGATGTATTGATCATTTGCACCTTTGTTCTGGCTGGAATATTTACTGCGGTCCGCTGGCTGCTAGCAAAAAATGTATGTGATAAATTAAGATTATGGTTCCGTTCTATCTAGCAAGTGATTGCTTCTGTGGAAAACAGAAATAACCATCAGAGCTATAAACAGATTATTATGGATGAGTCAAAATTACATTTTACTCATTTTTACTAGCTTGACTATAAAAAACTTCTTGGAGAAGAATTATTCCCCAATCGGACTCTTTTACTCCTGATAAGACAGGCATTGCCAATTAGTGTTTACTGGTATATTTTTCCTCCTTAAAAACAACAACAAAAAAATGTTCTGAGGGTTGGAAACAGATTTAGTCTATGAAGATTAAGAGACAAATAAAGTGCATTGAAGTAAATTTACAGCAATTCCTTTTACTACCAGAAATGCCACACACACACATACATATATATATATATATATATATATATATATATGTACCTCTGTGTGTGTAATTATACATGAAAAATGAAAGTTTTATTTCTTTACCCATATGTGTATGCATATCAATTATCAGAATGCTTCCTGTGTGATACTCTGCATTTACACAACAATTGGAAGCTGAGTGACTGCACAGCTGAAGGCTTCCTAACAGCATATGAAAAATGGATCTTGCAACTTCAGGTTGGAGCAGAGGATCTTGCCTCTTCTACCGAGGGAGAAATTGGGAAGATAAAGAGGTGAAGCAGTGCTAGAGGGCTGTGGAGAAACTCTAATGATATTTATCTAAGTGCATTTCTACTTCTCTGTGTGTTGAGAGAGCTGGGAGAGGAGCAGGTGACTATTTCCTCTTGGCTCTTGGAGCAGTGGCCCCATGGCTGCTTTGCCACCTCCAACACTGAGACACCCCCAGATCACTTGGCCTCTTCCTACAACTAGTCCAGGTGCAGGAAACCTGCCAGTCTTTCATCTGTATCAACTGCTTCTGGAATTTCCAACTCCTTACACAATTTCATACAGAGCAAACATTTAAAACAACTATACCACTGCATACATTCTTCTTTTCACTGCTCTCAATCCTAATTTGATCTTGAATGGAGATTCACAGGGAAAAAAAATGGTAGAGCCTGGCTTCCATGGAGAGAGCAACAGAGAGTGTTAAAGGGGATATATAAGACTGAAGAAGAGTCATTAGCAGAGTTCCTCAAGGATAAGGTCTGGCACTAATTCTGGTCCCTATTTTCATTAATGAGCTTGGCAGGACTATTAGGAAATTAGCTAATATCAAACCAACCTCCTGATGCCAAGGTGCTGGGAGGCACTCTTAGTGGAGAGAAGGATTGATCTGGCACACAGAAACTGGACTGACCTCAGAATTACATTCATGGTTCTGCATAAGGGAATAGTAATTCTGCTGCACATTAGGAGATCATAATTTGGAAATGACTGTGGGGCAAAAAAGAAGAATGCAGAATATTACCACAATGTATGAGTTGGGTGGTCAAATTCACTGTAAATATATAAGGGCAGAAGCGTTTCTAACAGTGGGAAGGAAGAACAAGCAGAGCTGTGCAAAGCCCTTGTGCACTGTATGATCACTATAAGGACAGATGACTTCTGACTGCTACAGGGTCAGGGAAGGGCAGACAGCAGAACTGGGAAAAGCAGCAGCTACTTCATAAGAAGAGACTGAAACACTTGGATTGTTTATCTTAGAGACACCAAGAATGGTGATGGCTGCTGTGCAGATGCATTTATGGGTTCAGCATGAGGAGGGAAAAGTTCTTTTCAAGGTGAAGAAGCTTCTTGGTATAAGCCACATGGAAATGCACTTTGGGATCAGAAGACAGCAGACCAACTCAGTAAACAGATTCTGAAACAGCTTCTTGATTACAGACAGAGAGAAAACCTAAGTTTTTCACAGGATCACATGATGTGGGATAGGTGGCCACTGCATCCCTGAGGACTCTTTCAGTCTGGTGTGTCTGTCTTTCTGTGCTCTGCCAGGTCTGTGAATAAAAAAATGCATTCCTTTCCAGGAGTCATCCTTCAGGAATATTTATGTTTAATGGCATAAATCTGGAAAATACTTGCCTTGGAAATCATTTTAAAGCAAAGAACTGGGTCTACTTCTAAGTTTTTCAGCAAAAAGATGGTCTTGAAAGATGAGTCTTGGAAATATATCTTGGACAGAGCAAGGAAGAGCACCTGTGTCTGCTGTGTTGTGCCTGTTCTCCGAGCTCCTGTCATGTTCAGATTGCTAGCAGAAGCAATGAACACAGGCTTCCTGAGGTAAATCTAATCCCTCTTCTCTGCTAAGAGAGAAGGATATACCAGCTTCAAAACTCTTCTTACTACTCTGAAGACCAGCACTTTTTTTTAAAGCTGCCTTAAAATAAGGGAATTCTGTTGGAAGCACTTCATCTTTCCCAATGGGAGGCTGTTAAAGTGGGATCTATGGACTCCATGAGCAATTGAAGTTATTTGTTTGCATTTGGGTGCACATCAGAGGTCAAATAAAAGGAATTCTTTCCGCTGCCTCATAACTGTAAACTCTCTGAACATTGGCATCTACTTTGGTTCTCTTGCAGTAACAGCTATGAATACTGCAATGTCTCCTTTTAGACATCCATTGGTGGCTTAACTTGGCTCAGTGACAGGTAAAGACCACATGCCAGTACATATCTTCGGTGTAGTGTCCAGGAATAAAACCAGAAAAGTGCCAGACACACAAAGAATGCCAGGATGCTGCTAATACCACTTGTCCAAAGCAAACCAACTGTTAAAGACTGAGATAAAACCAGGCCCAAAAAGTAATAGAAATGTTATCTATTCCCTATCAGCCAGAAATTCCCAATGTGCATGAGCTCACAAG
This sequence comes from Eopsaltria australis, assembly GCA_034509425.1. Taxonomy (NCBI): domain Eukaryota; kingdom Metazoa; phylum Chordata; class Aves; order Passeriformes; family Petroicidae; genus Eopsaltria; species Eopsaltria australis. Next base: position 2,775,279 of record JAVTVJ010000012.1, on the reverse strand, counting down.
GGAAATGTAAACCACATTATCAGTCACATTTAGAAGTTATTACGATCCTCTTTCCGTCACAGCCAAGTTCTGACAGCTCTGGCTGGTGAGCAGACTGCATAACTCATCATAATTATACCTCACCCCTCAGTAAACAGAGGGATATCCTATAGGCAAGGCTGGTAGCACAGCCTATTAATGCTGCCTGGCACTTCCTCCTGTTAGAGCCTGCATTTGGATACTCACAACTTTGCCAGGGCTTAATCCTTCCTACTGAAAATTCCCAGGCCCCAAGTTTCACATCCAGAAAGTGGGGGAAAAAAGGGCCAATTTAGAGCAGTTAATCTTCCTCACTTACACTGAAGCCATAGCTCTGCTGAGGACAGGGTGAGGGAGTGAGGGTGAGGGAGTGATGGGGGGAGAGATGAGGAAGGATCAAGGTCTGTCCCATAGTGTGCTGTGCTGCCTGTTGCTGTCCCTGTCTCCTCATCTTTGTGCTATGCAGGACTGTTAGTAGGGTGAGAAGTTTAACATGGCTTTGAGATCCTAAGATGTAGGAGAATGCAGGGAATAACTAGGCTTAGAGGGGGAAGGGCTGTCTAGTTTTAGCACTCCTCACAGCCAGGAGTGAGCCATGGCACAGTCACAGTAATTCAGACATTGTGGGGGAGAGCTGGGTGGTTGTGCAGCCTCTCCTTACCCACCAGAACCAGAGAGGAGCCGAGCCTGAGCATGGTGATTGAAATTATCAGGGAAAGAGTTTTCTATCTTGATTCAGGAAGCTCTTCTGTCAGCTTGTGTTGAAAGGACCAGAGCTTTCCACTTTGAACTCTAAGCAAAGCATACATGTGAAAACTCAGAGACCTGGAAGCTGTTAAAAGCATGCCCTGCATTTAATGTTTTCTTTTTCCTTCTTCCTTGGATCCTGAGCATTAGTGTTCTATCATAATAAATGTTTGAATGATACTATAAATATTGATCTGGAAGGAAGCTGATAAAAATGAAGCATTGTTATGAGCATGTTGTGGGGGTTTCAGGGTGAATGTATTGACTGATGTGCTTCACAGATTCAAATTACTGATATTCACTGGTTAGTTTTCAGGGGTTTGTAATCATATATTTGAAGCATAACAAATCAATTGGATATATAAAAGACTTCTAGAGGAAAAAATCACAAGGATACATTTGAACAAAACACATAAGCCCAGGTAGAATATTTCAGAATCAGAGCTACATTTAGAAGAGACAATAAGACAGCATGTCTGATCTCTGGACCATTGTGATAGTGATGAAAACTATGTTTTAACTTTAGCTGAACAAGTTCTCAGTAAGATATACCCTGAAAAGGGAGAAAAGTTTTATGGCCAGAGGGCAAATAAAAAAAAGAATCGAGAATTTGAAGGAAAAATTGAAAGAAAACAGGGAAAAAGAGCTGATAATGTGCAGTGCCAGGAAAGATGGAAATGACTGAGAATGGGCCTAACCCAAACTCCTTGAACACTTCACTTGGAATTCATACTGAAAATAAGCAAAATAATTTCATAGGGTTGTCTCCACCTTTCCTGACTGATCATTTGTACAAAGAAAACAGGGATTAATTTGCTATTTCTATCAGCAGCAAATTGCAGGCTCAGTGTCTCAAAATGAAGCATCCTGGCTACAAAAAGCAAAATTGTGCTCAGCTGAAAATCGTTGCAGTAATGAATGCACTTTAACACATCTCTTACATTGCCTGGCTAAGAAAAGTAAAACTTATAATAAGTAGAATGTTCAATTTGGCCCACTACTGTGACTTTCAAAGACCTGGACCATCTATTTGAAGGCACATGGTCCTCATTAAAAACATTCATTTCTCAAGACTTTTTGCTGAATGGTATCTGTGTATCTGGGAGTTGCCATCAGTGTGTGTCTTTGGTGCGGAGTGAGTAGGAGTAGTGTGAATTAACTACTTAGTTCTTTCTGATTTTGAGAACTGTGCACACATAATCTTGGATGGGAGAGACTTTGGGATTTCTCTGAAGGCAGGTTTCTATCAGTTTCACCCCGAGTGAAAATACTATTTCACAATAAGGGAATGACTTCTGGACTTCAGGCTCACATTGCAGTTCTGACAAACTGCAAGGACTGTGACAGGGCTGGAATTTCATTTGGGGAATATGACAGTTGCAATATTTACTTGGCTTTTACCATTATCCTTTAATTGTGTGAGGACAATGTCCAGAGAGTCCTGCCTCAGTCAGTACACAGACATGGTACATCTAAGCTGTATGCAAAGAACAGGCCCTGCCCCAGATTTAAATAAACAAACCAGGTGTCAGGTAAGAAAAGGAGTGCTGCTTACAGAAAAAAAATAACCCCAAAACCCCAGTGTTTCCCAAAGTGGTTGTGAATCCTCCAGCAGCTGTTGCCATGCTGTGAGGGGCAGCCTGGGTAGGTGTGTGTGTGTGTCTGGTCACTGTGTTCACCGTGCACTTATCTCACCTCCAGGGTCCCTGTCTCTTTTTACTTCCTGCTATATTTGTTGTAAGAAGAGCAAGGACTGTCTGGTTCACTTTCTGGTGGGAGTTGCAGAGCCCTTTTCATGTCCTTTCTGTCTCTATTGAGAGACTGGCCCCTTGCTAGGAATCCTGTCCCATTTTTGCCCTGCTCCTCCACCAGCAAAGCATCAAAAGATAGGATATTTTACGAAGTGCATTATTTATATTTTATGATTTTTAAGTACATTTCAGCTAAAGCAGATAAAACATTTTTTCTTCTTGAAATTTTGGGAAAATTATTAAAGAACATCTCTTCATATTATTGGAAAGACTCAGTCCCTTCTTCCAGCATCCTTCCCTTACTCTTGTATCTAAAAAGAGAACACCAACTTACCAGCTTGTGGATAACGGTAACTTGGACGTGGTGTTGTCAGCATGTGTGTAGCTTTATTTTTATCCATGCATTTCTGTGGCAGGTCAGCTGAGATTAGTTTCCTACAGAAACCTGGAGAGATCCACATTAATTGGATTGCTCATGCAATTGGTTCTTCTCTCCTGACAAAGCTCTCTCTGAATACATCAATGGTAGCCATGGAGGGCAAAGGTAAAGAATCTATGAGGTGTGACATATGTTGATGGATGTCTCAGAAATCTCCAATGATCACATTTGAAAGCATGTTTTCACCCAACACAATGTTTATGATTCACACACCTTGTTTCCTGCCAAAATATTAATATAAGAACAAAAAAAAATAGCAAAAAGGATAAAAGTTTGTGGATACAGTTTGTGAAGGGAGTAATCAGAATAAATTGTCAATGTTATGGAATCCTCATTATTTGGGATCTTCAAAATTAGATTAGTTTAAACATAAAAGCTCTTCCTGTTGGAAATGTGTCTGCCCTAGTAGAGAGTCGAACTACTTGACCTAGGAGGCTGTTTTGATCTCTATCTTGCACAGCTATACAAAAATAGCATAGCTCGTTTCTATCTTTTCTCTTCCTGACGAGTGTATCTGCTTTCCTTCAGCCACAGGAAGCCTAAATCAGGTGGTTTTCCTAACTTTTAAATTAACTATCATGGAACTTGGAGGCAAACCAACTCTAGCTGATATGAAAAGTAGAGACTGTGGCAAGGAAAAGAGAAAGATTAGCTATTTAAATGACAATAGAGAATGACAAAGAGGGATGCTGACAGGACTATGACTTGATTAAGATGGAGCTTTTCATTAATTTTTGTAGAGCAACTCTAATTGTTACAAAAACTATATTCAGCACTTTTCCATCATTTTAATTCCATTTCAAGTGAATTTAATTTAATTTACTCAAAGACTAATTTCTGGCCTTAAACACATTAATGAGTAGTCCAGTTTTTCCAAAGGGAAAAAGGGCTCCAGCCCCTGAGACATGGACTGACATTTATTTGTATGTTTGAAAGCCTCTGCACATATGTTCCATCGATAATTTCATTCTTTTCTATACATTAACTTCTAAAAGTCCTGGCTGCCTTTTTAGCTCAAAACTTTTAGAAATTGTTATGATACCAATTTTGTATTAGCACTTTCTATTGGTGTTCATTGTTTCCCCAGTCAAGCCTTGCAGAAATAACAGCAAATACCAGATTCTCCACAGTACTTAAGAAAATCTGTCAGACAATGTCACATTCTTAAATTTCTTCATGAAGTGCTCGCATGAACCTTGTTATTAATTAAATTTGAACTGCTAAGTTAAATTTGTAGAAATTCAGACCTCTATTTTTAAGAATACAGAGTTATCTGAGCATAATAAAATTGTGTGAAAGTCTCTGAGGGCCATTTGTTTGGGGTTGAAGATTCCTGAGATTGGTCTCTAAACTAAATGTTATTTTGAAGGAAGAAACATGCTTTCTTACTGCACTATCCCTCCAAAATGCAACAAATTTCCAGAAAGTCAAGACTTTGGCTGGCAAAAGATGCACGTTCTTTGCCAGCTTCCTTTGGTAATCTGCCTCATCTGATTGTCTGCATCTGAATACAAAATACTGCAGAGGAGGAGAACCTCCTTCCCCATCCCAGCTGTTACAGACTCCTGATTTTTTATCATGTTATGCAGAATACCTCAGTAGAGTTCTACTCTAATGCTTCCTGTGACAGTGGAAGGACATAAAGACACAATGTGTTCTGCCACTGTAATTTCAGTGCATGTGAATCATCTCATTTTTGCTTGCAGTGAAGAAACTGTCCACGGTTTTATGTTAGTAGGTGGGAGTGCTGAGTAGAGAAGAGGTTCCTAGGTAAGCATATTCTCTCTGTATTTAGAAGTATTTTCCATAAGAAAATTAAAATATCTTCAATTTTTCAGCATAGTGTTTTTCGAGTATTTTTTCACAGAGTATTGACCTAAAAATCGGTTGCCACAAGTATCTGATAATGAGAGTTTGAACTGTTTGTTCTGATAGGTCACATCATTTGTATCCTATTGATTCCATATGTGCACTGAAGGAGCACTTACAGGGAAAATAATTTTAATGACCAAAGACCCCGAAGCTCTGAAGAAGGATAGAAAGCAAAGCAGGGCTTGAGAATTGTACCTCACTTACTGTGTTTTCCTTCTTGGTTTGTGCAACAGGAAATAAAAATCAGATGATGTAAAGACTTATTGGCTGACAAACATGGACATGGAATTTGAGTTCCTTAAATTCTCTTATATAATATATATATTATATTCCATCATATCACTTGCATATAGCAAGTAATCACATATGCATGAGCAGCTGTAATTTGCTATGTATGGGCTTGTCATTGTCTGGACTTTGCTGGAGAATCCTAGAAACCATATTATTAAGAGATGTTCATTGTCATGGCTCCCTTCACCAAAAATGTACTGAGATCATTACTGCATTCTGTGGGCTGCAGATTTCTTTCATCTCTGTGGACACAAATTCTTTGTCCTGGTTTCTCTGTGAGGGAACCCAGTCAGCCTCTTCTTTGACTCATTTCCTCACTCCACTTGGGATAGGAGTTACTTTCCAGTACATGCAATGCTTTTCCAGGACCAAACCCACAGTCACAATGCAATAGAAAATTTGGGAGAATGTTGCTAAGGTCCACCCTGTGAAAGGAGGAGCAAGCTGGGTGTCAGCACTGTGACTTCCTAGAACTGAGCACTTTTAGCCCATATGTGGTTTGATATTCAAAGCATCACTGGGAGCTTAGGAGGCATCAACAGTGGGCTGGGATCTCCCACTTTAAAGCATTCTCAAACCCCAGGAAGGTGCTGGAAGGTATTTCCCATGTTAAGGATGTTTGTACGCCATATCTGCAGGAGCTGGAGCAGTTTCCTTACAGAGCTGTGAGGGTTTGCAGCACTGAAAGCAGCATCCCTGGCACTGACAGCAGCCTTGCATCTACTGGGTAATATTTCTCATTTTCCATGTCGACCCTCTTTGTGAGGGTGACTATGTGAGCAGAGCTTTAAAATTCCATGCCTGCAGAAAGCAGTCGAGACAAAGAAATTGCCCATTAAAACAGAGCAAATCCCCAGACAAAGAGTATGGGCTTATTCCAGGAGTAATTTCCAGGTGCTTCTTCTCTTTCCTCAGAAATTTTGAAATGGTCATTTTGGTCAGGCAAAGAGTGGAAAAAATAAACTGATAACACACTGGACAGTCCTTTCCTGTTAAGAGAATGCACTGTCAGTTTTTGGCTGCTCTTTTCCTCATCCTCTTACAGCTGCAAATTGCACCTCATTTTACAATCTGTGCTGTGATGTGAAAGAGATATTAGACATTGTAGCTCAGAAAAGGTTGGGGTAAAGTGGCCTTGGCCTCTGCTTTTCTGCCTACAGCATTTTAAGGCATCTCAGGGAAAAGCATGGTGAGTATTATTTAGTCTCATTTTCTCAAGGCCACTTAAACACTGTTTTGAAAGGGAGGATGGATGCAATGACATCCAGAATCCTATTTTAAGATGTCCATTAGTGCCCTGGAATGTGTGGAGTGAGGAGCATCTGGATTCCCTGGCAGCTCTGGCTGTATGAGGCACAGCTCAGCTCCCACCTTGCTGGCTCAGGGGTGCCCCAAATAATTCACTGAACTCAAGGAACACAGCAGGCAGATTGCAATGCAGCAGCAGGAGCAGGGGGCCTAAATGGCCATGCTCACATTGAGATACTTTTTGGAAATTACAGTAAATGGATGCTCTCAGGCATTGTGTGATGGGGAATGGAGAGGGGACCTGGGTGTGTGTGACATTGACACATGACAAGCTACTTGTTTTTAATATTTTCTGCTGTGCTGAAATCACTTTCTTTCATAAAGCCACTTGAATGAATTGATTTACTTGTATGGTACAGACCATAATTGCTTACAGTGCATAATGTGCACTCAGATAGGTAAAACAAGCAATATAACCCAATGGGTGCCTTAATGAGATGTCCAAGTCAGGCATTTGGACACTCAAATTGGCACTTAGGTGCATAAAATTGACATTTACATGTCTAAGTGGCAATTTGGAGCATCCAGATTAGGGATTAAGTTTCCCGTGTTTGAAAACTGAAACCCTGTCTCTTTACTCTTGACATTGTTATCTGCTGGCTGCAGAGCTTCAGTCAGCACAAGCAGAGTACTGGGGGATTAAATGCATGAGCACATGCAAAGTTGTGCATTATTACAGCCAGGGATGCAATTGTTGTTTGTGGTCTTGATTAGCTTCGTGAAGAGAATACCCACTTGTTTTAATGTGAGTATTTTGGGCACCTCCAATCCAAGCTAAATATAACTAACTGGGGAATGTTGTGACTAAAGCAGAAGGGGAAAAATGGTGCTTGCGTGGGTGTGCCTTCCTACATTGCCTTTATTTAGCAAGTTGAAATGCTGCTTCAGTGCTTGAGTAACAGCAGTATTGACACAGTCCCGTTCACAGCACTGAAAAATGTGTTTCTGGGAGGGAGCAAAGGACATCTTCTCTTCATTATGGGACTGGTAGATACCATCAGCATTGTTAAGCCCCCTTATTGTACCCAAACAGTAAATTCTCAGTTTTATGGCTGTTATGTGAAGATCAGGCTCCACATCCCAATGCAGCTCCTGACCCATCAGTGTCATCAGCATCAGGCCAGGGGGTTGTTTGCACTGCAAGGAAGCAGAAGAAAGCACGATTGAGATCAGGAATACCTTTGACAAGCACGAGAAAGCAAGTGACAGAGCGGCAGGCAGAGGCTCACCCATGGATTAGTGCCCTTAAATTAAATGATAAAATATGCCTGGAATAAAAAGAAATCTCACTGGGAACTTCTCCAAGCTCAAGCCCATATGTTACTGGCTAATCATTTCACACCTTCCTCTGCCAGAGTAATTAGACAAAAGTGAAGCAGTACTCTGCTTATTTTTCTTGCTACTGTTTCATAATACCAGCTAAGAAATGAGGGGTTATTTTAAGATTACCCCAAATATAGAGGCCCACTGGGAGTAGCTCTTTGGTAATCTGGTAATTGGTTTAAATCACCAGTTACAAACAACACAATACTTATTGTTAGTGGTGTTCTGTTGGTTCTTTAACAGGGAAAAAATTATAAAAATATAAAACATATATAATTGAATTTTCTTCCTATTACAAATGAAATAATTTATTTTTGTTGTCTCACATGGACTGTAAATCTGTGCAATTTCACCGAAACTACACCAATGTGAAGTTGGAGCAGAGAATTAAGTCCAAAATGTTTATTGGAAATTGAATAGAAATTGCCATCCGTACTCTTGGTATAAGCAGTGTTTCTAACCAGTGCATTCTCACTTACATTAAATACAGGCATGGATGTAACCAGCAAGTTATTCTATTATAACCTTGGGCTTCTCAGCAGAACAGATGAAGTCTGTAGACTGAAGTGCACAAAATTACATGGCTGGGTGCACGAAATAATCGTGGGCTGGTCCCTTCCAGAGACTGGATAATACTTAAATTTTCAGTCCTTCTTTTTGTTTATTTAGGATGAAAGAAAGTTGTTCCTTCTTTATATCAGAATTTGAAAGAAAGTACTTGAGAAGGGTGCAAAGAATTTACTACTTTTACTCAAATGTCACACTGTGGTAAGCTAAGGTGGACTCAGACATCTCTTAGGATACCTAAGTCCAAGATATTAGTGAGCAATTCAGACTGGATTCTGGACTCCAGCTCATTACAGTTGATGGTGAGAAGGAGGGGTTGCCATCACCTCACAGGAAGCACTCCTGAATTGAGGTCCAGCAACCACATCCTCACACTGAAAAGGGCAGGGCTAAAGAGACAGCCTCCATCTTTTATATATCTGGAACTGAGACATCACACAAACCCAGAGTCTGCAATTGGTGCCACTGTCTGAATAGCTTGGAAATTTAAAAAATTTTCTTCTTTCTCTTGTGTGCATCTAATACCAGCTTTCTTCACCAAGCAGCAGCATCTGAGTGGATAGATGACAGATACTTGGACACACAGTGGACTAGAAAGCAAAACACTTGGCAGACCTGCTCTGAAAAAGGCCAGGCACTTCCCTCCTCAGTATGGACAGGGAAATAGGCTGAGGTATCTTTGACCACAGAACAACTCCTTGAAGACAGAATTATAAATCAAATATGGAGTAGGCTCCATGGATGGCAATGGCATGCTTGGCTTAGTTGTGGATAAATTCAGTATTTTGGTCTGAATGCGTAAATGCAGAAAGCAGTTAGCACAGCTGCACCCCCAGGGGGTAGAAAATGAGGGAAAAAATGAACTATGACTGAGACATGGTGGGGAGGCTTTGGAGAAGGAGATTTGGCAGCCAAGAGCTGACATAGTTCTACTGTGAGGCCACAAGAGGAAGGATGATGACATCTGCACATACCAGCCCATCACACAATTTGTATTTTAATCAAATATGGGACTACAAAAAAGGTGAAAAATCAATAATATATTGCATTCTTTATTTGTATTATCTGGAAATCTTGGACAGGAAAATGGACAGCTCTCCCAGAAAATACTGACCATGTGATTTCTGAAGCTGGAATGCCCCAATTCACAAAAGTCTGTATCTTATGGCTATGTTTAAAGCCTTGTTCTAGTTATAGTGAAGTTGATACATTACGAATTTGAGCAAGCAAGTGGAATGTGAGCAAGTTGAACATGTGTCAGTTGTTCTGAATCCTGGGAAGAGTCTGCTAGTAAGTTGAAACTGAGTATCTGTTCATTAACACTCAGGAGTAATAACACTAATGAAAAACTATAATTTACAGAAGAAAAAAAAAGAGCAACAATTGGAAAACAAAACATTATTCGATTGCCTCATTTGTCAACAATAAATGTCAACAGCATCCTAGACCCTTGTCAAAGGCTTCTTAGATAATGCAAATGTAGCCTTTATCTTCCCCTGCCCTTTATTAAAACAACTGTATAGACTTTGTTGAGAAACAAGACAATTAAATGTAAATGATGTCATCTCCTGGCATTCATTCACTTTAATGAGTCTAGCCAATCACCCAGAGTAAACACTAATAGCTGCAAAGCAGTAATATTCAAAATCATATTAGCAGACAACAAAGAGAAAAGGGTGACCTTTGTTTTTAACTAATGGTGCAGCCCCAGCATGCTGAATGTAAAAGTTCTGATTAAATTTAAAGCATCAGTGTTTATTGCAGAAGCCCTAATGAGGTGTCCATTTGTGGTGGTAGGTGATGAGTTTAGAGGTGAACAAGTAACTTGTTCAGGAAGAAGAAAGCCAAGAAGGCAAAACTGCTAAATCAGTTCCCCTCATCTCTGTTCCTTCTCCTCCCTGGATTTGCTCTCTTGCCACTGCCTTAAAAGGACATGTTCAACCTTGGGCCATTTTCTGCTGAATACGTAGCAACAGTGGAGCTCAGTCCCCCTCCTCTTATTCCCAAACTGCCTCTCTGCTCCCAGGCATTGTTATCTCCTTAATGCATTTTCCTGCACAATTCCAGACTTTTTTTTTTGATTGTGGAAATAGCACACTGACTTCTCACCTTGCTCTTCTATATTTTACTTTACTCCATAGAGCATCCTGTTCTGAATGTTTTCAGCATTCATGGCTTCTTATTACACTCAGTAAAGAGTAAGTGTTTAATTGAAATCAGACAAATTCGGCACTTCCACATTTGCCCTACACCTACAAATTAAAAGTCAGATTCTTACGAGTCACTGACGAAAATTAAATGGGTTTTTTGTGATTTTTCTCTGTATATTTAGTTGATATTACTCAGCTGGTCCTGCCACTGGATGTGTAGAGCATCTTCAAAGAGAAAATGACTACTAAATGACTACTAAATCTCTAGGTAGAGATTTACCACACAAAAGCATTTACTCATTTTAAGAAATCAGTTTCCGTACTGACCACTGAAAAGAAATTTCCCATTGAAGCAATTGCATGTAACCTTGCAGAGGATATTGCAACAGAAAGGGAAGAGTCATTTTCTGAATGCTTGGCTGAAACGGGTGGTCAGCATGTTCATCAGGGACAAAACCACTGCTAGTAAAGCCAACAAAGTGCAGATTGATTGAGCTGTGAGCTGGATCTCTGCTTTCAGTCAGTCTGACTTCCGAATTTGAAGGCAAAAGCTCTTGCTTTGTCTTTTTTTTTGCCACGGAATACTTTGATATACTGCTGTGTGGTGACATTAAAGTCCATCCACACAGTGGGGGAACTGGAAATGAAGTGGGAGTTTGATGGCAGTTTGTTTTCATGGACATGTTCACACTGATGCACATTAGCTGACACCCCAAGATATTTCAGTGATTTTGCTTAGGACTGCAATTAGGGGAAGAATGGGTCAGGAGAATTTAGAGTCACGGAAATCAAGTGCTCTGTTGTGATCCAGAATTCAGTGTGGCCTTAGACACCTTAATTCACCATTCCTGGGTTTTGTCCTAGTTTATGGTGCAATGATAGCAACATTTGTGGCTGATCAGCACCCAGGAAAGGGACTGAGTGCTACTGCTGGTGCAGTAGAGGTACCAGGCAGTTTCTCTGCTTTCTTTCCTTCCTTGACAGGAAAGAGAGTAAGGATTGAAATGAATTTGTGGTGTTATGTTTTGTTCAGTGCCAGCAAAGTGCCAAACCCTCAGGAGATGTTTAGTTCCCCTGAATTAGTCCTTGGTCACGAGTCTCAGGGTGAGGATGGGGTTACCAGTCTCTGCTGTGTGGAGTAAGTGCTAGGAAACACTTTTCCTCAGTCAGAGATTTTGATTTAATTTATTTTCTTTTTTTTTCCTTCCTGACATGTGTGCTCTGTAGATACACGAAAAGCATGTAATTTGTTGCATGCATGAGAGTTGATTATCCAGTTCAAAATCCCTTGCAATTGCTATCGGGCTGTGCTCAGCCTGTCTACAGAAGGTGCCTCTGTTATCTACGTTTAAGAGAGAGAAAAGGGAGAAATTCATATTACCACTGCCCAGGGCTGCCAGAGCTCAGCCTTCTTCCCACTTCTCACAGTACTGGGGCTACTCAAATTAAGTATATAGCCTATATACATATGCATATGGATGCATAAATATAGATATAAATAAAATATTTAAGTATATACATAGATAGTTATAAACATATGCATCTAAAAAATTCCAAGACCTGGGTACCACAACTTTCTCACAACTGCTAGAGGTACCTGTCACTATCAGAGAAACCCTAAACTTATTAAAGCTGTGCTGTAACACTGAGCCTTGATTCAGGAGCAGACTCACACCCACAGGGTCAGAGACTGACACCAATGTGTGCAAGCCCACCAATATCTGTGCAGAGTGTGCACAGAGGATCAGGCCTAAACCTTTCCAAAGGTGAGCTGTGGATAAATGTGAAGCCTGGAGCTGTCATTTTAGTCCTTTCATCTCTAGAATAATCACCTCTTCCAGAAACAGGACTCTGGGTAGGGTTTGCAGTCATTCCCCTGTAGCTGTTGATCTGTTCTGCTATTTTACAGCAAGTAAATTTTCTTCTCAGTGGGTGAACTGCACTATGAACCGTAGGCAAACTTCTGAAAAACTGCAAACACTTACACTTTACTGCAAATGTAACCATAACAATTCAAAGTACTAATTTTCTACCTCATATAATATGTGTAAGTATGCCTTAGTAACACTCATGGGAAACATAATTTAACAGTGCCTCCGTCTTCCTTACCTCAAGATGGGAAATTTCTCTCACATACTTAACAGAAGGTTGGCTGTCTGAGCTTCCCATGTGTTTATCTGCTTGGATTTTCCAGGAACATCTTGAGGGGGGTTTGTTTTTCTTTAACCCTTCCCTAGTGACGTGTCAGCTTCACTCAGTTAAGGAAAATATGATATCTTGGTTTTCAAGCTGTCCTGGGTTAAAAAGACAGAGAGGAATGAAAAAATATACACTGGGCGCTCACAAGAGAAGATCTGGTGAGGGAAAATGAGGTCTTTATCAATAGGAGAGAAGCTTATCCCACATCAGGGACCACTCAGCACACCACAAAAAATCAGCAGCTGACTGGCTGCTTCCATGTGGTAGCTAAAATTTGTATTATTCATACTTGTATGGAACATAATTCCAGATTCACACATATAGGAACATAAAGACTCTAAGAAGCTTTCATTTTTAAAATGAGAAACATGAACCATGAGAAAAAGGAATTATTCTTATTGCAATTTATGGGTGAGTATGTAAAACAGACATTGACTAGTGGCATTTAGGATTGTCAGTGATTTTTGTCATTAAAATCACTAGCGGGTCCTGAACAAGTAATTTTATGACCTAATTTGGATCCAAAAGAAAGAGTAAAACTCAGTGGTCTAAGTCATGTTCTGCTCAGACAGTGAAGTCTGCATCACAGCACATACCAAATTTTTATGTTCATGAGTCCAAGAGTTGATGTCCTTGTTATGCACAGCCAACAGCACTCAAGAAAGGTGAAGTCAGTGCGAAAAGATGATGTCTTCTGTTTTAAATTCAAGGAAGAGACATTGAAAGATAAGACCAGAAGGGAAGGCAAGCTGGAAAATCAGCAAATCAAAGCTCTTCCTATACCCTGTTTCTATTAGTGTGTTGTACCAGATGCTTGTAGAAGTGCGTAAGAATGAGGCAGGTATACACTGGTGTGTTCCTAATGCAATCATGAAGTCCACAGCTTCCAGAAGATCAGTGGTGCCATCTCTTCGCTCATTACCTCCTGATTGATGAATTTATCTTAATGCATTTTAAATTCATGCAAACTTTTATCAGCTACAGCAGTCTGTGTCAGTGAGTGTCATAGTGTACTCCATGTGTGATAGAAGACCTTCATCTGTTTTGCATACGTTATAATTTCATCCAGTTACTGGTTTTTTCCCTACTCACCTTCTCCTTGCCTATCATGAGGTTCCATGAGTCCTTACTAACCAGTAAAAAATGTCTGAAATCCAGTGTTTATCCGGGATTTGGATGTCTACACCTAGGCATTAATTCAGTATCTATGTAAAGCTGGGATGTACAACCCATTTCCTTTAGGTGCCAAGGTGGTTATTTTGGATCAATGGCTTACTCTTCCTTCACAGCACTATCACAGAAAGAGGAGGGGATATTTAACACTTTATTTAATGCCTGCTGCTCCAGAAGTTGCCAAAAAGTGAGACACTTCTTTGGCCATATAGGATTTTTGCCTTTTTCTGAAATTTTTTGAATATGGGGTTAAAATCTGCTTCTCCTGTCCTAATGAGGTGCCTGAAACACCACACTCTAGGTAGTTGTGACAAAGTTCAAGCCTTTTACAATAAAGCTGTGAAATAGAGAAGGTGGGGCAGCAGCTTTCCTGCACTCTGCTGACAGTCACCTGCTGTACAATATGAAGCTATAGGGTGAGTGGGGAAGCCAGAGGGAGCACAGTGAGATTAGAGCATGCAGCTGGGAGGTTGGACCTTGTCTCTGCTCTGGTGAAGTGTGTGTATTTCCCCAATAAAAGCTCTTTTGAGCAGGCAACACAAAGTTAAGGAGGAATAACTTTCTGCAGGAAGTGGGGTCTAGGCGGGAGCTTTGAGAATTGTCCTTTTTGGCAGCTAAATCCCACTTAAGTTTTGCTAAGAACACTGAAATGTCATAGTGGACCAGAGCCTGAATCTTGGGGTGTGTCATTTCCCTTGGAAACCAGTCAGTCCTGCTGTGGTGATTGAGAGGTGGAAGGATACAGTCCTGGGCAGGAGCTGAACCAGCCAGGCACCAGCTCTCCACAAAGACTTTATGCTTGTGATCAGAGCTGGCAGGTAGCACATAAAAATTCCAAACAGTAAACCCTTAGCATGTGAGCTGCTGGAGTGCTACTGCAAACTTTATAAGAGGAGAGGATTCACAATACACTGACTCCCTGAATCTGACCTTCATTAATTACACTTGTAATACCCCTAGCATTCATTCCAACACTCATTCCCTGGAGAAGCTTTGCTAACAAAATTGCAGTTTCTACGGACATGAAAATATTTCTAATATGAACTGTTTCTTGGACATGTATTTAAGCACAAACCCAGTTTCCTATTCAAAAAAAAAATTAAAATTAAAAAAAAAAATCAAAACAAAACCAACAACAAACATTTCCAGACTGAAGGCAAGACAAAGTTGAAATCTTGCAAATGTGCTTAACCTGAAATCATACCCCCAAATACAAATGTGAATCATTGAAATATTTCACATGAATGGTTTTGAGCTATTTCGTTTGAATTTTTAACTTACCCTTCTGAAGTATTTTTTCCCTAAAACTGAACTTGCATTTCAAAATTCAAAGTGGTTTAAAGTGAGAATTCTAAAGACAAAAGAACCCTTTGTTTTTGAAATTCCTAACGGATGTTTCCTTTCCTTCCATCCTCATCCCTCATGATTCCCTCTGCTCCAGTAATTAGAAACAGAAATTTCGTTGCAAAGCCCCCATTTAAAAAGTTTATCTCTCTTAAGTAGTTGCTCTGGAGGACATTTTTACTGTGTCTAGTACGGCCCTCAAGGAAATGTACTTGCTCAGACATTTGGTTCAAGCCAAGAACATTTTTGACACCCACAAGGAGTCTGCCAAGTGACTGTGAGCATCACGCATTAGAGTTGCTCTAGGGAAACCTAAACCACATGAGTGGTTTGAACCACAATTTCCTTCTGTCTGAGGAAAAATAAATTCAAATACGTATCACAGCACTTCTGTTCTGACTGAACTGCCTGTGAGAGGGCAAAATTCAGGATATTGAAGAGAGGAGTTATTCACTGCAGAGAAATTTTAGGCAAATACTCACCGCAGCATCGGCTGCATGATAAAGTTTCAAACCTCTTATGCTTTAGGGAACCTGAGGAACCTCTCATTTAAATGAGACACAGCTCAGGCATTAGTCAGACAGGAGATGAGATGCAGTCCTATAAAATAACCACATTAGTATGAAAAATGAGACATAAAGCAAACTGTCCCCATATGTTGCTCTCCATATCTCAGAAAGACTTTTCTTGAAGTTTTACTGTAATGATCATCAAGGGAGTTTACATGCCCTGGCCTGGAATTGATATTAATCTAGAGGGGAGGAAAGGGAGACAAACCCAGACAAAGAGATATCCAGGAAATAAGGACAGATGGGAGATAGTTGAAACAAAGGCTGCTGGCAGGGGACACAGCAAACACTTTGCATTTTGAACTGCATTTTGGTAGTGAGGAAGGTGTGCTCCTCATAAACACAAGGGAAACTTCATCAGCTCCTCCACTGCTCACGTGCAACACAGTTGTCTATCCTGCTGCACTGCTGATTGCCTGCAACAGCTTTTTAATGTAGTTTGGGGGATAGAGTATATGTATCATTTCTTTATTACTGCCTTTCAATCATCATCATGGTGCAAAGAAAAACCATTGTTCGGAGCAGATGCACTCTTTTATTTGCTAATATGTTCTTGGTTGACACTAATTTGCCACAGCAAAATTTAGCATCCATCTTCAAAATGCTGCTCACTAATGCCATTCCAAAAACCAATGGGTATGCAATAAACAGCATCAAACAACCCATAATAAAGCAGTTTTACTACAGATGTTCATTATGCACATGAGCCTCTGTAGCAGCCTGTGTATTTTGGAGAAATGTTTGAAATTAGTTTGGAAGAGCAGTAATTAAAATTAGTTGTCTCTCGTAAAATTCAGTAAGCTCTGAACCACAGACCTGTCGCAGTGCTCAGTTCCCCAAGGTGATTCCCCCTCTCCCCATCCTTCAAAGGTTGTTTAATAATTTTGCAGTAGAGTTGGGCATCATATCCAAAGCTACTCTGGATTCCAAAAGACATCATGCTGCTTAGGAGTAAATATTTGGACTTCAGAGATATGGTGCCATTCTCATTAATACTTCTGAACATGCTCCTGATGGCCATTTTCTCTGAGAGCCCATTGGATACATGTAATAAATGTGCTGCTTGCTGGATTAATTGTCCTGTGAGCTCAGGGCCTGCCCTTTCTACCCTAATTTTCTTGTGGTGCCATGAAAAGTGTTGTGTGCTGTGGCCCTCCCACGTGACTGAATATCTATCAGTCTTCTGATGACATGAACTGACTTGCACCCTGAGCCTCACCACAGGGACACAATGGAATCCACCATGCAAAGAGGATGGCTTCATTTTACATTTTTAAACACAATTTTTAAATTTACATTTTAATGCACATGTTCCATAGCTAGATGAAGGTGTCCTATCTGGAGTGCAATGGTACCAAGCTCTCTGCTGGAAGTTGTGTGACCTGGCTAAAAGAGGATCATGGCCTAACTGTTCTCAACATTTTTGTGCTCAGATCACCACTCATAACACCCAGCAGAAAAGAATAGGACTTCTGTGAAATTATGAAAGATTTTTTCAGCATTTGATTTTTTCTCACCTGAAGTGACAGAAAATTTCACCGTGTTAAAGGAAAACTACAATTATTAGTCAGATATTTTTTTCACAAGCTGGTTGATTTAATTTTAATTTTTGGCATAATTTCAGATTGCATGTTATTTTAGCTAAACTGTTTTTACATTTTGCTTTTTTCCTCCCATCCCTCATCTGACTGTGGTATTTTTTTGCAGTGAACTCTTGTCTAGCAGTATGTCTGGTGGTTTCATGCGTGTGGTCCTTTGTTCTTGGTTTGCTCATATTGGATGAGCAAGCATTCACTCTTCAGACAAAGCAGAGCATTAGTCACCTCCTGCGGTATGTGGACCCTAACATGCTCTTAGGTACCCTGAGTGAAGGAGAAATGTGTCATATCAAAATTGCCTCAGTAAATACTGATGAAGTTGGGCAAAATTTAGATCTTAAATGTCAACATTTCTTTTTCTCTTGAACCCAGCTTCACAGGAGTTTGCAAGAGAGAGCCAAAATCCCCACCTCTTAGTGAGACTGGAGTGTCAGGAATAAGTTCCCTTGCTTCACAGAGCACTGGAGACTGCAGAAGGCAGCAGTGAGGAGATGGTATCAATCAGAGTTGAAGGTAACCACAAAATAGCTGCAGAATGAGTTCCCGACACTGCCTGTGAGTTGTACATGCAGATGTGGCATTCATCAATCCCCAGTGACATCAGTCTGTGTGTTCCAATATGAGGACACGAGGCATGATTGATTAATCTGTAGCTCTGACTCCATTTCCTGACCTAATAATTCCCTGGTCTGCAATGCCGAGTATGAAGGCTCAAACAAAAGAAAAGAAAAGGAAAAGTGAGATCCCCTTCATTGAATAGGAAGATAAATTAGATCCCTGTTGAATAAGGCAGAACTTTGCTGAAAAGTGCTAACTGTATTTGGGAGTAGGGTGAATTTATATCCATGAAAAAAGACGTCTCTCTGAGTCACTGATATGTGACAAGAGAAACATTAAATGCTGTTAAATATCACGTTAAAAACTGGGTTTGGAGAGCGTCCATTCCCTTACATGGCAGTTTGGCTTCTGGAATGACCTTGTTTCTGAAACCTGTGCCTCTACCCTCAACTCATAAAGGCAACTTAATAAACCTTCCAGACCTGAAATGAACATTTTGATGACACTATGACTACAGTATATGCTAAAGATCTTCTATTCCATTTCCTATAACCATAAACAGATACGCTTTAATGGTCTGATGCCTTTACCTTAAAAAATTCCAATTTAGCTCCCTAGAGCTATAATAATAAAAACTGCTGACATTCTGGTTTTCTTTTTCAGAGAAGAACCTGTCTTTTAAGGCCTTTTCAGTGTTTGTGGACTGTTAAGATTAAGTTAGGTCTTAGAATGGAGCAACTTTGCTAAAAAAGGCACCTGATAGAGATGTGATGTGGACTTTTAGACTCGACACAGAGTGACAGTAAGTCTTCCAACACATAAAGTGTATTCATTTTTTGCCTTGAAAATAACTTTATAAATGTTGGAGCTTAAAATTAATTTGGTTCATCTTTGCTTTCTTTTGACAGTATTTCTGTCATTCTGGGTTTGAAGAGAGGAGCCATCCATTTCTGTCAGAACAAATGCACTGGGCAGGCAGGGAATCCCTCTTAGCTGGGCTTGCACTTCCTGCTTCTGGCATTGCTGGGTTACAGGAGTTCAGTTCAGGGTTTTTGAAAACCACTCCATGTCAGATAGGGAAAATGGGGCCTTGAAATTTCTGTTTGCTTTGGTTTTTAAACTTAAATGCAAATAAAATGAGAAGAGAGGAGTAGGGTGCATTATGTCTGAGACAGAAAATACTCTCTGCTGCAGAAACTGTGTCCCTCTCCTCTGGTACGTCACAAAATGTCTTAGATATTTGAACTCAAACCTGAAATGACAATGCAGAGCTAGACGTGGATACAGCATTTTGCTGCCTATTACAGTAAGTGTTAGCATTGTATTGAAAGCACATTTTTTATATTGATCTGACAGAATTCAATCTTCAGCTATCTCTGAGCAACCAGCATGAGATTATTCAGCATCTGCACAAACCGTATTCTAACAGCTTCACTAGGAATGATCATGGCAATCTTTCATAGGCCTACATTTTTCTATTTTGCTGATTCTTTTCTATACATCTTTTAGTATTTCCTTGAGTCTTTGTGTTCTCCTGCATTAATAAAGCCTTTCCAGGTTTCAGTCTCTTTACAAAAGATATAATCCAATCCATCTTTCCCTTTTTTCTTTTTTTTTTCTCCTACCAGAAAAGCTTCTACCCTACCTATGTTGCAAGTTGCCTTTTCCTCTTTACACAGAAGTGGAGGAACAGGCACTGTGGGCATCCCAGCTCTGTATCCTGCATTATACAGTGTCCAAAAGCCAGCAGATTCCTAATGAGTCGTGTAAGACCAAAACAAGCTCCTTGTGCCACTCCTCCTGAATATCCTTCCAGTGGCCTGTGTCCGAGGGCCTCCCTGAGGTAGAGAGGATGTGGCTAATAACAGAAAACCATTACATTTTTTTCTTCCCATGAATTTGTCCTATCTCTTCTTGAACCCAGACTATCATAAATGCAATTTTAAAATTCATTTTTAGAGAGGAATACATGGCACTGAGACTACAGAAAAATCACCCGTCAATTTTTGGTTTGACTAAGATCACTTTTGAAGCTATTCTCTTCTGATCTGTGTATTGGATAGCAAGAAAATGAGACTTGTCTTGAATGTTTGTGACAGCAGCAATTGGGTCTGAGCACTGGAGACCTTTGCAATGTGCTTATGATCTCTGAGGTCAGAGGTTTATATGGCTAAGGTAGAGGGAAAGAGAGCAGAAAGAGCTGGGAAACCACTGAAATACAGAAACTGCAGTGAAGTTGGCCATTGGAGCACAGGTCCAACCTTTGAGACCATTAAATCTGTCTGCCTAATACTGAATGCAGGCAGCACTCTCTGTCTCTGCATGCTGTGGTGAGAATGTCAAATAGCCAGGGCAAGGGTTGTAAGCACAGGTATTAGACTGCTGGAGAAAAACAAACAAACCAACAAATGCTCCTGCAGGCATGTGAGCCTCATTTTAAGACTGAAGAAACTGAAGCAGAGGTTGAGAATAGCACGTTCTTGCAGTGTTATGGTTACAACACTTCTACCATTGCCACTGTGCCAGTTAATAATTTTTTGCTGCTAGGAGCCCCTGAGGAGGATGGCAGTTTAAATTATAAAGTGCCAAGAGGAGCTTCATGAAAAATGACCTTCCATGTATAACCCTGAATTTTGTGCAAAGCTCTAGAAAAACTTTCTATCCAAACCTTGCTGTTTTTGTATCCTGTTTCAGACTAAGCTTCAGCTGGAAGTTAGGTTTGGAAAGTCTGGAAGGCACCTCAGCTCACCTGAGATAGGACCAAAACTCCTTTGCAGCAGGTGGCTCCAGTGAGCCTCAGCCTGAGATGTCTGGATCCTTAAAATAATTTAACCATGGTGCAACAACGGAACAACAGTTGGAGCTGGGTTCCTCTGAGGAGGGACCCTGAACAAAGGAAACCCTGGGCTTTTTCTCCCTTACTGTCTAACTGCCCAAAAGTCTGGAGTCATCAGCTCCAGCCGTGTCTCCAAGTGTCTGGGAAAAGCATCAGAGGTGAGGGTGGGAGAATGAGCAGCTCTTGAATACATGATCCTATTTTCATACTCATGTTCCAAGTATTAAAATACTAATGCTGGAGGAAAGCAATCCCTCCTTCAGAATTTTTCCATCACATGTCAGCACTTTATGAGACATTTGGCATTATAAAGACAGTCACCAAGATCTGTCCTTCATGACACTCTTGGGGCAGCACTACAAGACTTACAAGTAGGGAGTTTAAACCAAAAATCAAACCTATTAATACAAGACTTCAGTAGGATTTTCCAGCATACGATGGCTCCCCTGTGTGTCTCTGTTAGATTGTAATTGTTCAGGGTCGGGGAACACTTTGGTACTAATGTGCCATGCTTTTGGCACTAAATAAACACTAAGTGCTCATGTACATCAATAGCTTTTAAAAAATAACCAGGTACAAGTCATATATCCTCAGGAACATTTCCTACTATCTTTTGTGACTGTTATCCACCCAACACCTGCATCAGCAGTTTAGGAACAACCTGACACCAAAACGCTGGTAAGGTGCAGCTAATGAAGTCTGTTCCATTACTTAAATGTGAGATTGGTTTATATGCAGAATAGATCCTTGGTGAATGTATTGGAAAGACAAAAACCTTTTGTTCAGACCTAGTAAAAAGTTAGTCCAAATAAAAGGCAGATTTCAAGATGCATTTCAGACTTCATGTCCTAGTTTGATTTTCCCTCTATATAGAGCACAATTAGAGTCACCTTTCAAACTGCTGTTCACAACTGGTTATGAACTTTGTATTTGGTGACTTTTATTTGTAACAGAATAGGTTAAAATAATCTGGAGAGAGATACTCGGTTGCTTATGTGATTTATCCCATTTCCATTTTATAATTGAAATAGTGTGGTCCCTCTTATTGTGTAGAAGAAGAATAGAAATGACCTCTCAGGTGATCACACTCAACCAGTCCTTTTCCTCATATTTATGCCTTGTCTGACAGCTCTTTTCCCCACTTTTGTCTTTGGAGTGAAATGCATTCATGTGAGACCTAGGACCCGATATCAGAGAGTACTCACACATTCATAGCAACAAGAAATTAGTTATTCATTTTCTTTCTGTCACCTGGGAGTTCCTCATAACAGAGTGATTCTTTGCTGCCATATGCTACAGCTCCATAAAACAAATAATTTATTCACAAGTTATAAAGATCACAAAGAAACAAGAGAATGTGAGCGATGTAAGAGCAGCTTTGTGCATGATCAGAGCAAATGGGGAGACAGACCCTCCCTGGAAACACCTTTTTTTGAGGTCCCTACGGGACTCACCCACCTCTCTGCCAGGACAGGTAGTGTTACACTGGGAAAGGGGGTTTCAGTGAGCTGTGGGAGTGCTCCGGGATGTGAGGTTGATGGGTCTCTGACTCGGGTCCAGTGATGGCTCCAGTTCAGCAAAGCACTTCAGTCTCATTGACTTTGCTTCAGTGAAACACATCTGTGTTTTGCAGATTCCCAGTGGCTGAACTGCACCTGGGATTGAACACAATGGCAGTTTTGATCTTTCAGAGGATGTTGTCAGTTTTAGGAATATAGTAAAGAACCAAAACAGCCCCTGAATACCGAGTTTAAATGACAACTCCAATGCACTTTCCATTTCCACTACTTTCCATTCACTCTGCCAGAGGATCACAGTTGGGTGTTTCTCTTCTTGAGAAATGAAGAAAATTAGTCTGTCTTGCTTCTGTTTATAGCCTGATCCTAATAAATTTCACTCAGAGGTTTTTTCTGTCAGCTCAGTACCCAAAGTCTCCAGTTGTAGCTGCCACAAAGAAACATGAACAAAGATAATTTCTATTAAGTGTTAAAGTGCTTGTTTTAATTAGAAATTGTTGTTCTTATTAAAAACACAAATAATTTCAGTCGCACCTAACTTTTAATTGATTAAAACCAAATCCTTTACTAACTCTTGGAAAGATTTGTTGCTCTGAGCTCTAAACCTATTTGCTTTCACCCTGCCTCCAATTCAGTCACCACGTATGAAATCTACAGCCATCACACTTTGCTCAGTGCAGCATGTCTGACACACCATCGGCACCCTGCCCTGGGCCAGGGTGCAAAGGAACGGACAAATGCACCAGAGAACCCCAATCCAACCTAGCACCATCCCAGAGTAGAAATGGAATATGGTCTGTGACTTATTCTGGCTCGTTTTCCCCTCTGTAAAATAAGGTACTTTTTCGATTACTCAGTCAGGAGGGATGAGCTGATTCCATTTCAGACCTGTGTTACTGTATTTCAGTGTATCAATTCATTTCTCTACTACAGGCAGCTATCTGTCATACAGGCTCTATTTGTAACTGGAGTGTAATAATCCTTTTTATCCACTGCTCATGCCAGATTCTGTTTTGAAGGAGGCAACAATTTTATTGTATCCCTAACATTAGCATTTCAATAGTCTCTCCATAAAATGCCTCCAATTTACCTGTGCAGAAGTTAGATATTTCTTGATTTACCATCTGAGGAAGCTATTAAGGTTGCCAGCATTTTTACCCTTTTTTTTTTGCTTTCTTTTCTTTTTCTTTGGCTAGAACTCTGAAGGAAATTAGGCTTATATTTCCATGTAATAATATAGAAAGTCTTCTATTTGCCATGAAAATTTTTGAAATGTTCTTGAACAGCTAAGTATCCAAAGCCCCAGATAATTTGGTTACTTGGAAAATTATTACTGTCTTATAAAATTAAATTTATCCATTATTTGGTGATCCTTTTGTGTCTCTGAGCTATGTTTCTTAATTAGAATATGCAATCCATAATGCATCACTTTTCTTCCCCAAGAGAAAAGACTTGGTTGTATCACAAACCAAGTTGTCCAACAGGAAAGGATTGTCGAGGAAAATGTCCAGATCAAATAGCCACCTCAGGCTCAAGTTCCCATCCAAGTGAAATCTGTTTCTGTCCAACTTTATTGCCTCCTTTCTCCCAAGGAGAAGCTTTATATTGTGGCATATGAAATACAGGAAAAGTTACGCTTTAACAAAAAAGGCAAGAGTACCATATTTTCAGAGAGTCTTCCCCAAAAATGTTCAGTGCTTGAATTAAAGTCTGAGCTTGTTGGATAAGTTATGCTGGAAAGATTTAGGAATTCCACCCAAAGCCCATTTTTCAAACATCTTTAAAGCTGTGTTTACAAATCAAACCTTAATGCTAGTTATTGACATTCTTCTCCCACAGGACATTGATCCAGGAGATGCAGCGTTGGAAGCTTGCAGAAATTCGTAATTTATAGCTAAATTGCTTGACTGAGCTAGTGGGGGCTGTGTCAATAAAGCAGGACAACACATTTGGGGAAGACGCTCCAGAAACTGGAGTGTTTGAAGTTAGATTCTGCAGAGTGATGGACAGATAACTTATTTTTGTAAGTTCTGACAGGAAAAAAAAAGGTTTAAAACCAACAAGAAATGGCAGGAATAGAAACACAGAGCTGGGATAGAATTGCAAGATATAGCCAGTGTCAAGGCAGGGCAGTCAGAGCAGCTGCACTGTCTCAGAAACGGGGAAGGAATGTGGTCCAGGCACTCCAGTTGCCATCTCACCTCCTGGGTCCCCCTCATACAAGGAGTCAGAGGCATGGTTTATTGTATGTTCAAGTGCGCAAGCAATGAATGTAAAACTCCTGCTGATAAATCAGCTCTCAGGCAGGTTTTATTCCAAAGATAGAGCGTTGCAGAAACAGGACAGGTCCTGTTGGTAGCACATGAGAACTTTCTGCTGTCTTGCAATGCAGATACAGACTCAAATGACCATAGGGAGAAATCCCCCTGCTTTGGGAAAGAGAAATCTTAATTCATTCACTCTTCTTAAAACAAAGATATTACTCTGCACCTCATTTCCTTGCTCTGTGCTGGAATTTTGTTCAGGTCTATCAGCAGACAAACTGGCTTTTTTTGTGCTTCTCACCTCCCTGCACTGAGCCCCTGTGGAGCCCATAGGCACTGAGGCAGGAGAGCCCACGAGACTACCACAGCTCAGCCACATCCCTTGTTCTAACTGAGTCACAGTGGACTTTCAGAGACCTCTGCTTTCCTTGTCTGCTTGATCATGTGTACAGCTGAGTTCACTAAGAAACTGCACTAGTCTGAAGCAAAGCTCAAATGTAACACTTTAACTGGACTGGGGCATTTTAATCCCCCTCTTTCCATACTCCTACATCAGCTCTCACTGGTCTTGACCAGCAGGTGAAGGGGAATTGAGGGCACTGCTCTGCTCTGCCTCTTTGTTTTTTTCATGATTTAACCCCAGCCAGCAGCCAAGCCCCACACAGCTGCTCTCTCTCACTCCCCCACCAGTGAGATTGGGGAATCAGAAGGGTCAAAGGTAGAAAACTCTTGGGTTGAGATAAAGAAAGTTTAAAAGAGAAAGCAAAACCTGCACACAAAAGCTGCAAGCAAAACAAAACAAGGAATTCATTCCTTGCTTCCTATGGGCAGGCAGGTATTCAGCCATCCCCAGGAGAGCAGCATCCTATCTTGAGTAATAGTTAAAAGGGAAGACAAGCACCATCACCCCAAACATCCCTTCTTCCTCCTTCTTCCCCCTGTATTATACACTGAGCATGTGACATGGTCTGGACTATCCTTTTGGTCGGTTCGGGTCCCCTGTCCTGGCTGTGTCCCCTCCCAGCCTCCCATGCAGCCCCAGTCTCCTCGCCAGCGTGGCAGTATGGAAAGCAGAAAAGGCCTTGGCTCTGTGTAAGCCCTGCTCAGCAATAACAAAAACATCTCTATTGTCACCACTGTGTTCTGCACAAATCCAAAACACAGCTCCATACCAGCCACTGGGAAGAAAATTAACTCTACTCCAGGCAAACCCAGCACAATATTCCTATGTGAGCGTTTTGCAATACATGTGGTAGACCACATTCTAATTTCTCAGTCACTGAGAAGTGAGGCACATGCCAGTGCCAGTTCAGTGCAGTACTCCATGGGAGAGCAGCAGAGCAGGATCTGACCCATGTTTCCTTGTTCTTCTGCCACCGCAGCATCCTCCTGATCAAAGCTGCATTGTCCCAGCTCGTGCTGCTCACCACAGGACACAAGTGTGTCAGGCAACTCAGCGTGACTCCCGTGACCCCCCACACCTCGCACTCTGCCCAGCAGGCCCTGGGTCTGGTGTTGTGTTTATGCCCCGAAATTCTCCTGGCGTTGCCTCGTTTTTTCCATTTCCTCCACCACCCACCGTTTCCCTCCCGAGTCTCTCCCTGCCCACACCCCACTGAACACATGTCAGGCTGGGCTTGTTTGGATGTGGCAAAGCACTTCAGTAAAAATGCCTTCAACAGCGGGGCTCTATGTGGTCCACGAGAGGAAAAGCATGTGGCTAAGGCAGGAAATCTGCTGTTTGGCTTTTGCACTGACCCACTGCCTGACTCCAGGCCAGCCCTATTTAAGCTGTCCTCTCCCAGACAGGCCACGCAGATGGCAAGGCAGCTCTCTGCAGGGAGGGGGTCCCTGTGCATCCCCACAGTGTGGGGCAGAGCTGGGGGCTGCCAGGCTGAGCTGCTGGCCGTCCATCAGAGGCTGCTTTCCCCTTCCTCTCAGCCTGACCCTTGGGCAACTCATTTGGAGCCCAAGATATCCACAGGCTCAGTGTGTGTGCAGTGTAAATAGGAGCTTAATCCCATTACAGGGATGAGCAAGTCCACTGAGGCCAAGCATCTTGAGCTGGCTAAAATACAAATGCAAGGCAAGTCTTCATTAGACTCTCTTCTCCCATGCGTGAGCCAGTTTGGATTGCTCCCTATTTGAAGCTGGTGGCATTTTCCATCAGTTTACTGTAATTCCACAGGAGTGAATGGCAGAAAGCCACTGAGTGTGGCAAAGGAGCCAGCCCAGAATCACCTCAGAATCTGGCAAACAACTGGAAGGTCATAGTGCTGTTAAAAAGAATGCCCTCAGCCATGTCACTGATGGGTAACACTTGCACCTGCTAAAACAGGTGGAACTTTAAACGACTGATTTATTTTCCATTAGCTGAGTTGCTCTGTATCCTTTGCAATTCTCTTAGGCTGGGCTGTTGAAATAGACAGGTTCACTTTTATTCAGTGCTGATTTCCAGGCAGGGTGCTTTGCTGGTATCCTGGGCTCAAACCAGCAATAACTGCAAATAAGGGAGGGGAAAAAAAGAGGAAAAGAAAGGGGGAGTTGAGAATCTTAAAATTCTTAAACTATTCCTGCTGTTACAGTATTTTGAAAAGAATTTTGAACCAAAAAGGCTTCTAGCAGCACACTTTGATATTTTTTCTCTCCAAAAGGCAGAAATAAATCATTTTAGAAGTGCCAATCGGCATAGGTAAACCCTGTACGGTCGAATAGAGCTGCTTCTTTCTTCTCAGGTGAACTGATGTGCAACCAATTGAAGAGAATGTGGTAGATCCACTTTTCCACTTTATGGAAAATAAAAATGACTCATTCTTCCCTTGCACTTTTGTCTCCTCCAACACCAGAAAATATCTGTTCCAAAAGTCCTAACCATAATGATCTATTGACTACCATAAAAATGGTACACTTTTAACTCAAAATGGCATTTACCTGGCCAGGTATGCTGAGGCTTGGTTTGCATTTTAAGGAAATCTGGCATAAGTTTTCCATCAGATTGTTGGTTTCTGTGCTCTTGACTCTCATTTCTGAGTACATTTCCTTTTGAGGTAAGACAGTGAGGAATGCAGTGCAACCTTTTATCATGCAGCTATCTGCATTCCTGGGCAATGTCACTGTCTGGTGTGTGACTCATTTATGGTCTCTGCAAAGCTTTATGCTTCCATTAGAACCTTCTTTTCATTCTGCTTTATTTTAGACAAAATTAGGCTCCAATGGACTTCAGTTTTTAGGAGTCATATGACATAAATGGAAGAATTGCATACTGTAGGATAAACGTGGCCACATCTCCTGTCTGTCTGTAATTTTATTACTGAGATATCGATACAGGGGAAATCTAAACTTACTGAGAATCAACCAAAGCTTAAATAGAGAAGAATATCCTTGTTATTAATTAAAATCAGTGATATTTGCATTGCAATTACTGAATGACCAGGGATACAGCAGTGTATGTTGTAAAGTAGAAGTGTATGAGGTAAAGTAAAAATCACTATCCTTTGTTTATCTAACAAGCCAACTCTAATTAGATGGTCAAATTAGTGGTGTGTCTGTAAAACAAACTAGTGAGGTATCTTGAGGAAGGCAAAATTATGTTATTATTTTATCCCATGTTGTTTATCCCTTATGCATCATGTTAGCAGATGAAACAGCTGCAACATCTGACAGTGCAGAAGAAGGACAGATGAGAGAAGGATGGTCTCTGAAATAGAAAGGTAGTGTTAAAGCTGTGTAAGATGTGTAGGATAAATAAGTAGTTAGGTCTGTAGTTAGGAAAGAATGGAGGATAACTGCTAATAGATGTATTCATTTTTAATTGGGGGGTTTTTCTTTGTGTGAGCTTTCACTGTTTCACAGCATTACTTCCATGCTTTGATATGTTTGATGAGTAAATCTTGACAGGAAGCTTAATTTTGATTCAGGTCTGCTAAGGATTCCCCTAAGTGTGACTAGAACATACTGGATCTTTACCCAATATGTCTGAACTGCTAATCTAAAGCAATGATACCATCGAGGGATGCCAGAAAGCCACCCTCAGGAACATTAATTTTCTCTTTCATTGAAATACTATTGGATCTAATCGGTAACATGAGGAAATTCAATGTGGTTTGAGATACAAAAGAAATGTCCACTTTGTGCTTGCTTTTCACGTTTCTGTAGATTGCAGTTGGGTAAAGGCAGGGTAACAGCAGGACTGGTTTGTCTTGATCATTGAATCAAACATAATGCCATTCTACTGGGATAGTGAACAACAGAGAAAGTTAAGCAAAATTAGCAGTAACACTGGGCTTCAGTAACAGTTATGCAGGGGTCAGAAGAAAAGAGTTCAAAGGTGATATTTGTGAGAAAGCAGTGAATGGGGTCAGGGAAAGGTAACTCATGGTAAAGATAACCAGAATCTGTGACAGTCTTTCATTGCAGGGGGCATGGAGGGTACAAAGGAAATGTTCAAACTGCATAGGAGCAAAGGCTGATAAGACTTGCAATACAGAGATTAAGGTATCAGTTTCCAGCCAAAGGGATCTGGGGATTGGATCATTATTGTGCTATTAGCTGCTGGCTGGAGATAAACAAAACAAATGTTTATTCCCAGGAGAAACAGCTCTTAGAGTTTAACTGACTGCTAATTTGAAACTCCCTTGAGCAAGAAGGCAGTCTCTCATTGGAGCTGGAGTCTTCAAAAGACAATTTCAGGATGATAAAAAGAATGAAAATACTTCTTTTTCACTATACAATATACAGTGATTGGTCCCTTATCCTCTGCAGGATTACTTTCTGTATTACTTATCTTGTATTGCTCAGTCTACAAGAAATTAATATAGGATGCTTCTCAATATTTAGGGAGGAGATGTCTGAACATGTGAACTTTCAGGCCCTCGATGACGTCTTCATGAGTTCTTACTATCTTGTTTCTTATGTTAGCCAAAAAGGATTCCAGAAGAGAAGAAAATTTCTAAACTTCTCAGTGGGAGAACAGGGACAGCCTTGAACACCAGAAAGTCTCACAGCTGTCCAGGACTGGGGAGACACTAGAACTCACCAGGGCCAGACCTTGCCTGCCAGAAGCTGGGAAAACTTCACTGCAGATCTGGGCAGTATTTTTCCTAGACATTCACCCGTGACCTTTCATGAGAATTATTTTTGGAAGGCAACAAGAGAAAAAAAGCAGAGCCAGTGTCATCTCTCATTCAGCTCAGGCTGCAGAAGTTGTGCTTGGGAGAGGAAGGCTGAAGTTCAAAGCTTTGCCCTGGTCCCTGATAGGTTGCAGGGCAATAGACAAGGAAGGATATGCCGGCAATGAGAAATCCTGCGGAGTTTTTTTTCACTAGAAGAATCTTTGAACTTAAGATGCCAGCAGCCTTTGACAACACTCATTTTATTTCAGAGTGCTGTTCTGCCAGGAGAGGAGGGAGAGTCCTGATTTCCCACAGTGAGGAATAACTAGGCTGCCCAGTGAGACAAATTACAGCAGCGTGGCACTGATAGGACTGAGTGAGCCAGGAGAAAAGCCTGGATTGTGCAGCCACTTCCAGGAAGCTACATATTCATTACAGTAGAAATAATTTTTTTTCCTCACTTCATAATGACTAATGCCACAATTAACATATCAGATTGTATGTAGAGTCTCTGCACAAGACATCAAAGCCTTTCCACACAGGTTCTTCTCTTGCTCTCTCTTTTTAGTGTATATGGTGCCCTGAGGATATTACAAGCAGAACTGCAGAATGCCTCATGAGCAGTCTACATGTGAAGCTCTAGTTTTGCTCCAGCCCCACAACAAGAAATAGAAACATTGTTTACAGCAGGAACCACTCAGAGTCTCCCAAAGTCCCCAGGATACCCTTAAATAATGTAACCCAACCCAAACAAAATGATGAAAGGGGAAAAAAAAATTTTTTTTTGGTCCCATTCTCTCTTAGGAGTCTCCCTGCCATAATTATGTAGAAAGTGTGGCTTTTTAGGCTGGACCCTGAATGCATCAACCACTCTTCAGTGCCATCAGCAAAAAGAGAGCTTCCTGCCTGGAAATATCAAAACACTTCAGCAAGTCTATTTCGCATCATTTCTACACATCCAACCCCTCAGGGTCTGACTCGTGCAGTGTAATCTCACTTTCTTGAAAATTGTTCTGCCGGTCAGCTCAGCTGCACTAATTTTCCTGGTTTGTGTTTATTAAAATACCTTCCCTACTGTCCACAGAAAAACAATCAACCTGACTGCATTTGTGGCAGTGGCATTTTGCCTCCTACCTGTTATTGTACCTATTTATCTCCAGCAGCAGTCAGCATGTGGGTGGTTTGGAGAGAGATTTACACACTGATATTTTATTAAGGTTCCTTTTTATTCTATAATTTAACTGGGGAGATTGAAATATTGTACATTATTTTGCCTGTGGTAAAATAGACCTATTTTAGCTTCCTTTTTTCCCCCTCTACTTCTGATTGCTCATTAATATTCAGCATTTATCTTATCTATTCCCCTCTTCATTTGGTTTGTAAATGATTCCTTTGCTTGTTCCTTTATTTTTAAGCCTGTTTTCAACTTTTGTTTAATCTTCTTGGTGGCTTTTTTCTTGTTTGTTATTAAATTTTGAATTAGACTTTTAAGCTTATCCCTTTTCATATTCACTCCTTAAAATGCCAGCTGCTCTTTTTCTCTGTCTACTACACAGTGTGTGAGAGCAGAGAAACGGAGCTGCTCCCCCAGCATAATATGGATTGTTAATTTTGATGGAGCTTTCTCAGGTGCTAGGAGCAGGGGCTGGGTGGACTTTAGCCTTTCACTCCCACAACAGCTGGAGTTGTAATAAGCAGAAATAGGCACTAGTGTATGAAATGTGGGGTGACACCCAGGTTGTGCAACCCTCTAGGAGCCCTGTGGGGGTTATCTCACAGCAGGTTTTGGACACAGACATTTCCTCTCAGCTCTCATTCCTGCCACACCTCCCCCTGGCATCTCTGGTGGATCTCTTGTGGGGGTGACCTGTATTTACAGTGGGGCTGGTGTATGCTGAGGGGTGTGCTCTGTGTCACCTGGGCTGAGGCTCCTGGGCCCTCCTCACACATTGACTCTGCAGCCTGTTTGCCTTTTCCTCCCGTCCCTGTTGAGCAGCACCGAGGGACAAGGATTCTCATTCCCTATAAATTACTCTACCTTGCTGTAACAGGACTGACTATAGCTACTATCCCAGTTTTAAGCACTCTCAGGCAAGCACTGAGCCTGTCTGTCCTTGGCTGACTACCTCATCAGGGCCTGTTTAGATTCATGTCATACTTATTTTAATTAAAATTCCATTTATTATGATTTGCTATCTTACTTATATCTTTTCAGTCTTTGAATCTATTTGTTTTCCTGAAAACCTTTCCCCTCTTAATTTCAAAAATTTTTAGATCTGAAAAAAGTAAAATTTGCTTACTTGCTATCATTGCTTCTCTCCACTTCCCCCTTGTCTGCCCCTGTGGTGTTCACTGTTTTGCAGAGAACTGCAGGCAAGAAGTCCCACTGGGCTCTGTGTTTTCTATTATTTTCCTCTTTATTCCTCTCTATTTTTTTTGTCTTTTGAATTTCCTCTATTAACCACCAAAGAGCTAATCTAACACCTTTTCTCAGCTGCCTCTTCAGTGTCTTCAGCAAAGTCATGCACACCCACAGCAGGCATCATTATACATCATCCTGGTTGGGTACAAGGTTAGATTCTGAATTCATCTGTTGACATATTTGAATCACAGTTCCTCTTTCAGTGCATGATACCAGTCTTTATAAAGAAAAAAGAACAAAAATGGACCATCTGGACAAGTTTTTTGGCTGTGTTTTTCCCCCACTGCACCATAGCAAGTGTTTAATCCTGCAGGTGCACCTGACCTCGTGCCTTGCTGTCTGTGTCATGCAGTGCCATGTGCAGCAAAGGAGCTCCAAAGTGAAAGTGTAATAATCACGTGACTGATGAGAACTACATGGTGAATTGACATTTAAAGGAAAATTGAAAAAATTTAACACAGGAACATTATGTTATTTAGTGACAGAGAACAACCAAAAGCCAAGCCAGGCAGATACAATTCTTCTAAAATGCCATAGACTTTGTTGGGAGCAATGACAACATTGGATTCTTTCGGTGGCATTTGTCACTGTCAGAGGCAGGTCAGTAGACTGGATGGAGCCAATTGTGATCCATTATGACAATGACTAAGCCCCTAGGGACCAAAATACTCTTAGGGTTGTTTTGTACACAATTGTTATAAACCCAGCCTGTGCTGGACACTGGCAAGGTACTGGTCTATCTTTTATATAAATTATCAACCTGCTGAAAACTGAATTGTATTCCTAATTCACTCTGACTCTACATGATCTCTTTGCCTTCTTCATGTTGTGGATTTGGCACACTCAAGCCCCTGCATTTCAATTGTCTGAAAGGTTGTGAACCTCTAGATGTGGGATCATAAATAGCATTTAATTTTTACATGTAGGTGTTTTAATTATTAAAAAATATTTATTAGAATTCATAATTATTAGCTATTAGTAATTATTAATTCTTTTTATTAGAATGGAAATGTTTTGGGGGTTTTATTGTGAGCTTGTATGAATGAGAAGCAGAGTCAACACCTCCTTTTTGATGCTGCTTCGGGCAGGGTTGGTTATATTGCTGGAACCTGAGTTAGGTGGCATTTTCAAGGTATAACCTTATCCAAAGGTGAGGTAGGTGAAGAGTTGCTTCCGCTTTCTGCCATGGGTTCTGAGTGATCAGAGCGCATATAGACAGCTGTAATTGAAGTGTTTAGTCTTTGCTAAATATGGTTATTACCTGAGGGTTCTTGAAATACTGTTTGCATTTTTTATGGTCATTGGATTCTCCTGATTACCAGATGTAATAGACTTTTTATGCTACAATGCAACTGTTGAACATTTTAATTGGAATGCCATGTCAAATTTTTAAATTAAAAATCAAATACTCAAAGCACCAATGCTTTTTTGATTACTAAAATTAAAACCTAATTGAATTCTCCCACCAAAAAATATCCCATGGAAATTTAATTAGAGAAGTGTAAAAAGAACTGATTTTTAAAACATATTATTTTTTATTTAGGAAAAATCTAAAAGACAAATTAGTAAGTTTTAAATTTTCCAATATATGAATATGAAGATTTCACTTAACACAATGAAGAGGACACCCAAGGCCTACCTTCATAAATTACTATATTACATAGGGCTTGAGACTTACCTGAATAAAATAAAGTGATGAATACCCACTTCTGTTGGTGATCCTCATAAAAACCCCACATACAGTATCAGCACATTAAAAGCCTACAGTGAAAAGTTAAAGTAGCTTTAAATGAATATTTGGAGTAGGGCACAAAGAGAAAGGCTAGCTGGTTATTTGCAAATAATGTACAAGGTACAGCTTTGTCTTCACTGACATGTTGAATGGCAGGGCAGCTCTGCAGTCAAGATTTTGGGTAGATTAGATCCTAATCCCAGGTCCTTTGCTCCCCTGATGTACTGCAGGATGCCTGACTCCAGGGCTCTGCACTGGAGACCAGGCACATTGCATTGCTCTGTATTGCCCTGCTTTTGTGTGATTTACCACTGTACACACAGGAACATTCACACAGCATTAATAAGGGTGAAGAAATCATTGACAGCCTAGGTGGGCTCAATTTGGCCTTGTCAGGACATTTCCATTTCCCATTGATTTTAGTTGTTTGTGGTTGCACGCAAAGTGTCAGAGTTAGTGAATTAGAACAGGTGACAAGGGCCCTTGGGAAAGCACAACACCATCATTAGGTAGATGGGAAATGATTGCAGCTCTACTTCTTCCTTAATCATTTTTCTTTCTTAAAAATGTGCATTGCACAAACTACCTCTCTGTTTTGTGGCGCTGTGTAATTTCATGATACAGCAGTTAGGAGATAATTTGATTTAAAGAAAAAAAAAATAGAAATACTAACTACAGCTCTCTGGAGACTCACTGCTTAATGATATGCACTTGAAAGTAGAAGCAATAACAAAATGAAGAGGAACGGTGCCTTCAGGGTATGTTCAGATCTGGGTTATCTCTCTCTCTCACAGCTGAAGGCGGGGCAGAATGTGACAGTCACTCACAACTTGCCCTTCTGAGCCTGAGGAGCTGGGGGACACCAACCTGAGCAGACCCTGCAGGGCATGGGCTGACTGCAGAACTCTCCAGATCATCCTCCTGTGTTCATGACCTGGAGCATGGTGCCAGTCCCGATGATTGCTTGCTTTTATCTTGGAAAGCCTTTCCTGGCTTTGAGAACAAAGAAGAAGGAATCTGCTCACAGCTGAGATACTCATCTGGGAAAGGGAAACTGAAACAAGAAACCTGTTTGAGTATTTTTAATTCACTTTTCCTAAACACAAAAGTACAAAATAAGCTTCTTTCTGTCCCTATGGTTTGTTTGAGCTGGAGAAATCATATCTTTTCCCATGACTACTCTGGTGCAAGTGGCATCTTTCTTGTGAAGTGATGAGATGGGAGAGTTTAAAATGTTCATCTCCCTTTTCCTGGGTGAGTGCTTTAACCAGTGTTCTAAACTAAAGGGATATAGACTATCTCTCAACACACCCATATCAAAGTAAATTTAAGAGAAGGTGCACCCCATCTTTATGAAGACTGTACTATGCAGGTAACAATGTGCAGTTTCTGAATACTTAGAGGAGATTTTTTCCCACTAGAATCTGAGTTTGGTCAGAATACAAATTCTCTGGGTCAGAATACAAACTCTGTTTCAGGTCCTGGTAGTGAAGGGGCTACAAGGGTGGTTTCTGTGAGAAGGTGCTGGAATTTTCCGTGTCCAACACAGCCAAAGCCAGGTGGCTCCAGGACCTGCTGCTGACCAAGGGTGAGCTGATCAGAGATGCTGAGGGGCCTGGAGGGGCATCCCCACCCAAGGCAGGAATCTTCATGCACACTCCAAGAAGAGATATGATAGAAAGTCCTGATTTGAAAGTAGGACTGGACTTTTATAGTGATTGTCAATCATCTGTCTCCAGGTCAGCTGCATCATCTGGGCATTTTTAGATAAGGACATTTTCCCGTATCTGCCACATCTTTACCTCACTAGCAGGATGTTTAAGTTCGGGGTTAACAAGTCACACTGGTTTTGGCATAATTCAACACCAAACCAGCCTGACAAACCCTCTCTCAGCCCACCACTGATAGCCTTGCCAATAGGACATTGTGTGAGTTGCATTCTAGGCAGAACATCCTGCTGCACAGGGAAAGGGCTTCTCACCCTGAGGAGGGAACAGCATCAGAAAGGCAATGTGATGCATGTGATGAACTGACCATAAGCCCCACTCCTTTATCCTTGCCTCCACTTGCTCAGGGCAGGGAGGGGCAGAAGGTAGAGAACTAGAAATAAAGATAAGACAGGGAAGGAGGGAGGGGTAGCAGGAAGGTGTTTTTTAGGATTGCTTTTGCTTCCCATAATCCTACTCTGATTTTGATTAGTAATAAATTCAATTATTTTCTCCAAGCGGAGTCTGTTATGCCCAGGATGGTAAATGGTGAGTTGTCTTTCCCCATCCTTATCTCAATTCATGAGCTTTCATTATATTTTCTCTCTCCTGTCCCGTTGAGCAGGGCAGTGATAGAGCAGCTTTAGAAGGTACCTGGCATCCAGTCCAGGTAAAACCACACACAACCCCTGTCCCTAAGCCTTTTAACAGAAGTGAAAACCACACACACCAGAATCCCATAAAATACTTATTCCCAGGGTTAGATAAATGGTCAAAAATACTGTGGAGTAACATGGTAATTCTGCAATCTGTATTCTTCCCATGGTGATTTAATAGGCTGATAAGCGCTTGAAATTGGAGGAATGAAGGTGTGATTTGGTTATCATGTAGGCTGATGAAGATTCCCTTTCTTCAGATGTCATTTTTTAAGTCACTTGCAATCAAACAATCTTGTTATCTTTCATATCATTTCCTATTGCATACTTGGGCGATCTGCTCTCTCTAAGCAGTTATTATAACAACTTATTTGTTTTGCACTTATATCTAATAACAGTTTGCTCATTTCTCAAAAGTCTATACTTATTTTCATTTTTTATAATGAAATGAGAAGCAGAAAGTCTATTCAGAAAAGTAGCTTTTAAATAAATGTGAAAATCAAGAACGACTAAAGGCTGGAGAAAGCCTTTGAGATTCAGCTATTAATATCAGGATGGAGAAATGGATGAATCCAGATGGAGGGTTTGTGTGGTAGATGCTTGGTTTGCCTTGGTGCAAGCACTTGCCCACTAGATAGTCATTCAAGATATTACTGCTTTCTGTTTACTTGATATTGCCTTCACAGCTGAGCCTTGTTAACATGCAAAGTCAGCCAAATTAGTTCAAAGAGCTTTCAGATCTTCAAGGACCTGTCTGTTTGCTCCTTCTCTGTGTTC
The DNA here is from genome assembly GCA_034509425.1 of Eopsaltria australis. Classification (NCBI taxonomy): domain Eukaryota; kingdom Metazoa; phylum Chordata; class Aves; order Passeriformes; family Petroicidae; genus Eopsaltria; species Eopsaltria australis. The sequence goes on along the minus strand of JAVTVJ010000012.1, from coordinate 2,738,351 downwards.
CGTTTTGTTAAAGTCAAACTAAAAGCAAAACACAAAACAAACCAAACTAAAACCCAAACAAACAAAAAACCCCACAGGAACAATCTATGTTTGTATGAAACCAAAATCTGTCATTAGATAAAAATCAATGTGATCCACATGAATCAAATTTGTCAGTCACTATCAGGAGGAGAGAAGCTCCCCTACTTTCCACTCCAAAGAAAAAAACATACAGCCCTTCTTCTCTGAGATTATTGAGTTACTGCCCAGTGCACCTCATTGCTTTAGGGATCAGAACACTGATAAGACCAGCAATTCATCTGATCCCACATTGCAAATCTTGTATGGCCAGCCCTGAAAGCATGGAAATGTCAATACTGAGAAAAAACAAAACTCTACACATGGAAGGAGTTTGGAAGTGAAAAAGCATCTGTAAGCCATGCGCTGGAAAAATCCTCCCTTAAGGAAGAAAGTTAAACAGCAGCATGTGAAGGATGCAGGAAAATGTGTGAATTTGGACACAGGCTGAACATGAAAGTCCTTCAGCAGCCCTGGCCCCAGACATTTAGAGCTACACTGATAGTCTGGTGTGCTTGTGCCGTATTTCAGTCTCCCTTCTCTGGGTAGCACCATCAGAGGACATCTGCTAATGCAAGATTAACTCTCAGGTCATGCTGGCTCCCCTCTGTGTGGTGTGAGCTAACTTGTAGGTGAGTATTTTAAAATTAAATGGTCAGATCAGTCAAGTTTGGTAAAAGACCGTTCTCAGCAGAGTGAGTTGCAGTGCCTGAAAAGGTTTGGGAGAATAGAGTTTGAACCAAAATGAGTTAGGCAGAAAGCTATTGATCAGTTTATTTCACATTATCTTAATTTGATGTTTGTTTAATGAAGGGTTATTTGTAATAGACTAATAGGAAGACAAGATTATGGCATAAAAATTTCCAGCTGAAATAAAACAAGGCAATTACGGGTTGTCCACTGGGTTGTTGTAATAATCTTTCATTTCAGAACAGCTGAGTTCTGCACCCCAAGTGTAGCCCTCTAGCAGATGCCTCTGGCAGCAACATGAGCCCTGTTTCCATCTGTCTAGAGAAGAAATGCTGGTAAAACATAGATTTTGGGTGAAAAGAAATATTTTTTTTGTGAAAGAGATATTTATTTCCTGAAATAGGGGAAACTAGGAATTTATTTATTCTTTCAGGCTATAGCAAAGGACCACCCTTTGAATTCCTTTCCACCATCCACTGTCCAAAGAATTCCTTTCCACTCTCCACATGGATATTGGAATTCATTTAGAAAAAAAGAAACCAAATAAACAAACAAGGTGATAGGTGCATATTTACACACTAGCAAATCCAGATAATATCTCGTGGTGCTTTCAACATTTGAAAAAAATAACTATATGAATTCTTAAGGTTCTGAACCCTTAAGAATCTTTACCCTTTAACCCTTTAGATCTCACTAAAATTTGCTCAGGATATTATGAAAGTTTTTTTGCAGTATTTACTCACAAAAAAAAATAATTAAAATTGTATCAGTTTAAGTGTACTCAAAAAAAAAAATTTAAGAAGCATCACCCTAAAACCAGTTCCTGATCACCCATCATTTGTCTGTAAGGCAGAGATTACTGCATCTGTCTGGGATATAAAAAACCTCAGCTCACATCCCTGGTCTAGGAGATGTGAAGTTCTGTGCCTTATATTTCTGGGAAATATTTAAGTTACAGATCTGATTTCTCTGCCAAAGGCTATTTTACTCTTACTTTTTCCCACTGAAATCAAAGAGAGACTGGGTTTGATATCTGACTCCACCAGATGGGGTGCAAAGTACAGCAGCAGAAACACACAACTGCTTTTATTTAGGATGCCCCAAAGGAACAGAACTTTCTAGCCTTGTCATATAGAACTTTTTGTCTTAAAGCTAAAAAAAAATCACAGAGGTTTCTGAATATCAAAAAATTAATAATTTATCCTCTCCATTTGGAAATATTGTTCCCCAAACCTTAAAGAGTTCCCTTCATCCCAGAAATGAATAACCTCCCCCTATTGAACAAACCTCTAAAATTTCCCATCTACCAAAGCATGGGGTACATGCTCAGCTTTATGCTGGAGAAAATATGAGTTATACTGAAGTTAATACCCTTCTTTTGATTACACAGAATTAAACCTGTGACTAATTTCTTTGAGGGAAGCTAGCTTTGAGTGAAGCTGAGCTTTGAGCATGAGGCTAACCCCATTCCAGTGGCTTAGCTGATATTCTTAAAGCTTTGCATGTGCAGGAGTGCCTGACTACACTGGAGCCATTGGAAAATGGAAGAGGCGAAAGATAAGCAAACCTTGAGCCAATCTTGAAATCTTAAAAAAATGTGTACCGAAATATGCATGCTGAACACAGTATGGAACAGCCTCACACCTACATTGTATAATGGACACCTCACAAGAAAAAAAATTGAGAGTAAAGCACTGAAGAAGGGTGAACTTGAAAGAGCTGTAAATACAGACAGGAGCCTGTGTTTTGCAACGTGATCTTCCTTCTGTTCTCAACACTGATGAGGCCGCACCTCAAGCACTGTGCTCAGTTCTGGGCCCCTCAGTTCAGGAAGGACATTGAGGTGCTGGAGTGTGTCCAGAGAAGGGAACACAGCTGGGGAAGGGTCTGAACCACAAGTCTTATAAGGAGCAGCTGAGGCAGCTGGGGGTGTTTAGTCTGGAGAAAAGGAGGCTCAGGGGGAATTTATTGCTCTCTACAACTCCCTGAAAGGAGGGGACAGTCATTTGAGTGTCAGTATCTTTTCCCAAGTAACAAGTGATAGAACCAGAAGAAATGGCCTCAAGTTGTGCCTGGGGAGGTTTAGATTTGATATCACAAAAATTATCTTCACCTAAAGAGTTGTCAAGCATTGGAACAGGCTGCCTGGTGAAGTGTTGGAGTCACCATCCCTGGAGATAATTAAGAGATGTGTAGAGATGGCACTTAGAGACATGGTTTAGTGGTAGATTGGCAGTGCTGGGTTAATTGTTGGACTTGATGATCTTAAAGGTCTTGCCCAGCCTTAATGATGATTCTATGATTCTGAGAGGCCCTGACAGGCATTTAATGTTTGCTTATCCAAGCTGCAAATCACTGTTAATTTGTGCTGGGCCTAACTCTACACAATGGGGTTACTGAGGCAGTAACAAGTTTTAATTGCACAGGGCTAAGTTAGGGATTTACTGTGTTGTGCTATCAAACCAGATTTCCATTATGCTCCCATCAGTTCCCATGCTGTGTAAATGTTTAATACTGAACAGAGAAGGGTGAGGGGATCACGACAAATGGGGAGTGTGGACCTGGGACTGGATATGGACCCAGGGCATGAAGCAGACGAGAGGGGATGGTGAAGGATGTGATGACTCACTGATAAGACCCCAGTCTTTTGTTGAACTAAATGATAGCAAAATGCTGTTACAGGTGTAGTTGTAATACTTGAGAAAGGGCACAAAACAGAGAGGGGGGTAATACTTTTGAAGCTTATCTTTTGGATTCAGGCACTTTGTTTTCCTAAAACAAAGTGACTTACACCACTGCCTTAGGTCTACTGTGGTTTTTCATAAAACTGCTGATGTGCACCTTTAAACAACTATATGCAAATATATGCATTAAATGATCTTATTTGCTACCCAGAGAGATTTCAGACTTGGTCCTGACCCCAAGCAGTTTCGTGGGAGTGAGGGATCTTCCCATTAATTCCTGTGGGCTGCATCAGGCCTTCACTGTGTTTCCCTCATGGAGAATTTCCAGTGGAATTAGAAGGGCAAATGTCAACCTCTAACCATTGGCTGCATAAGGTTATTGCACATGATTCCTCCCAGTTGCTGGGAGGAATGGGCTGGGCATGGTGGTACCTTGAAGGCTCAGCTCTGTGACACCCAGCCCTTCCATTGCTCTGGCACTCCACACATTTGCAGCAGCTTTCACGAGTTCAGTCTCAGCTTGCTTCCTCCCCCTGCCTCCCATTTGCCAAAAATGTGCCAGTTACAGAACAAAGGAATTATCACAGGGGCGTTTTGGCTGGAGAGCTGCAGAGCCCAGCAATTACCTGCTGCTCTCGCCGTGGCTGTGCTTTCTGTCGTGTTCCATTTCACATTTGCATAGCTCTGTGTATTTGCTCTTTCATCGCTGCTATACACAAGCTGTAATCAGTTCATTTTGTGGCTGTCTTCAGCTAAATTCTTTGTTGATTTTAACATGTCAGAAGTTGAAAAGATTGCATATTATAAATAGATAATTAATGTATCAGCACAGCTTTTTGCTCTCTGTCTCTCCATCTCTTTAGGAGAATCGGTTTTAATGTTTCCTCTGCCTTTCTGTCCTCCACGTAGACTGCCTGAGAATTAGAATGAAGCTTGACAGCTTGATTAAAATTTCACCTGATATATTTCTCTTTCCATAGTGGATTTCTCTGTTTTGAATAAATGGGTCATGTGTAAAAAATGAAATCACAGTTAATTTCCAAGTAGAGTAATTTTTTCCTAATTATCTATTTTTTTGTTTCGTTCTGGCCATAGCTTGGGGATATGTTTATATTCTAGGATTTTCATTAAGCTATACATGAGTATTTCATAACATTGGTGAAATTATCTTCTGAATGTCATTTGGGGAAGAGATTTTCATTTTTTGAATGGTAAGCTGAGGCACTAGGTTGATTCACTTGCAGATGAGTTTAAAATTAAACTCCTGCTTCCTGAGACCCCGGTCCTCTCCTGAACATCCTTCTACTCCCAAATCACAATATTCATAGCTAGCACACTATAGAGTATCAGCTTTGCTTCAGCTTGTGGAAATCTTAATAATTGTTCCATAGATAAAGCAACTTTAACCTCTTAAGTCTGCTTTTCTTAGCTACCATCCATAAATCTCATAAAGTATTTGAGTGACCCTGAGGCTTTGTGGCCATAGTATGGAAGACTAATGCAGCACAAGCCACTTTCTGGGGTTCACAAAGACCTTCTTGCAGCTTTAAATAGGAAGAAGGCATAATGCATAAATCTGAGAAGAGAATTAGAAAATAGGACAGGGATATCTCAAATATCTCAAAATAACTCAAAATAACTCAAATATCTCAAAATAACTCAAAAGTCAGGTCACTTTGTAAATTCTGTGCTTGTCAATGGGGAATTTTATTTCTTTTTCCTACACAGGTTTGGGAACACTTATTTGTGTGTGGCAGGAGTAAGTCCAGGGTGTTTGAGAGAACCATGGGGAAGCAGAGGGACCTTAAGTGCCTGGGACACTGAAGATGTATGCTGGGGTATATTTATCAGGACCAATGAGTCCAAGCCACATACTAAAATCTTTGTATGACCAAGATCTCTAAAACAAATACCTTTTGGCTGAAAAATCTAATGTGGATCAGTGGCTGGACACTGACAGTACAATCTGTGGGGATGGGGAACCAGAATCATAACTATATTTCCCTGACTGGTGAAGGTGTTTTGGGAAGGGGTCCCAGCACCACTTGTGATGCTATCCTTCTCCTTCTCCTTATCCTTCCCTGCTGGCCATCCTTGTCCATAGCCCAGAGTTCAGGAAGTAGCTTGCAGAGACCCAAAAGACTATGCCTGATCTTATGCCTAGCCAGCTTTTCCTCCTAGTGGAATCTCATTGAATTCAGCTGAGGCAGAAATGAAATAGAAGTTTCTCTCAATTTATATTTTATTGACAAGCACAGCATGTCAGCACCCGAAGGTAGAACAAAAATGCATGACAAGAACTTCAGCTGAAGAGCCCTATACAGAATAACAGAAAAGAGATTTCAATATGGGAAGTATTTAATACCTGAGGAAAGTTAGCAGAGAAGCTGAGTGTCATATATTTTCCTTCACACATAACGGGATCCCCAAGCCAAAGCTTTCACCATCTTAAGCAGTTTCCAGAGGTAAATGTCATTTGAATTGTCAGGATTTAGTTTCAATTGACTAATTTTCTCCTTCTGGGAGTCAAATTCTGTCCAGAATTGCAACCTGGCTAAATCTCCTTTCAGTGGTGCAATAACTAAATAAAAGAGAGGATGCATTGACCTAACACACTGTGCCCACAGGGTGTTATGTATACGATGTCAGTAGTCTTAACACACAACCTGACTTCAACATTTCTAAAAATCCATACATAGCATTCACATTTATAACACTTGAACTGAGTGCAAATGTATTTTAACTTTGCTGGTAGGTGCCTTATATACTATAAAGTGATATAAAATGTCCAGTGTAAATTGTGATCAGTCTTGATGGATTTTATTTATATTTTGTGGCAGTTTTTTGAGGATTCCTATTTAAGAAAAAATCTTTTAGAATGCAAATACACTACTTAGTTGCATAAAAGCACACTGTATGATTTCCTGGTTTAAGGAAAAAAATCCCTAAATGCTGCTGCATAATATCACTCACAAGACACTTTGGAAACTTTCTCAAACTGGGACATCTCTTTAATGAAAAAAGCATTTCAAAAACAACCTCCTGAAAGGAGCCTGCATTTGTTGCTAATACTTTTGGCCTCTGTTAACTATTCTGCAAATCTCTGTTGCACTGTAGTTCAATAAATGGGCAACCTTCTGTGTTTTGCATTTTGATTCTTTTGCCTTTAATGTAAGATAAAACTGCCAGCTTAGTAGGAAGAGAATTTCTAAAGGTTCTTGGAAAAACAGAGAAAAAGGCAATAAAAATTTTTCAGTAGTCATATTAAAATATGGTCAGGAAAGCCTTTGATGATTCTCAAGAACTAGTAAAATATGCTGAAAAGATGTGGTTTAAAATAAAAAAGCACAACAGCTTTCTGGATGTGTTTTAAAAGTTCAGAGCTGTCCTTGCTGTACCATGAGTCACAGCGATGATGAGAGTAAAATACTGCAGAGTTGTCCTTCAAAGTGCACTTCAGATTCTCAGTGCCCTTTACCTATTCTGCATTCAAAATGGAATTGAAGGCTAGCCTAGTTTATAGAACTGGTCAAAACTTGGAATTGCTTTTACAGAAGAAATTGAAATATTTTGACATTTCTTTCATCCTAAATCAAGGAATGAAATGTGCAAAATTTTGCACAAAAGAAGAATGATATTTATTAAAAACATCCATTTGGAAATATCAAAAGACTTCATTGAACTAGTTTGTTTAGAAAAGGTTGAAAAGCTTCATTTATAGTTCAGCATTTGATTTGGATAAAAGAGACTGATAAAGATGGAATGGAGAAACACAATAATAATTAAAGTGAAGAACCCTGCTCTGGTTACTTAGGAAGTGAAGTCCACTGATAAATTTCCACCGAGTAAGTTTTATTGGGGCAGGACAGTGTGAGAGTAGGAAAAGCCATGTCTGGCTATCTGGAAATGCATTCTCGAAAAATCCTGTAAATATTACAGATTATTTTATACTTTCTATTTGGGGAACATAAAACATTGAAACACAGAACATTGAAAATTGTAAATCAAACACTCATCTTAGGTGAAGTCCTCTCTTGAGCTGCAGCTGATGTTCCTACAACAGGTGAGATGTTTCTTTTGATATTACATTTTTTAGAGGCAGTAAAATAAGATTTGCATTAATTGAGTTTGGTTTTTGGTCGGCTGTTGATTTCTGATGTTATCATGGCAAAAGATGAGCTCTTGCAATATTGAATTTGCCCTTTCAGAAAAGGAAGAAACTGTTTGCATTTCTGTAGATCTCACCTGAAGATGGTCTCTGGAAAAAGGTGTCTGCTGCCAGCTCACACCTTGGCCCTGGATAAGATTGGCCTGGAACCTGACTGGCTGTACCATCTCTGGCATTTTGGAGAGAGATGTTGCCAGTCCTACAGTCCTGCTGTGAAGTCCCGTAACTTGGGACTTGTCAAGGGACATGCAGGTCACAGTGGCCTTAAAGAGCAGGATCTAGAGCTGAAGTGTGTCTTCGTGCTGAAAGGAGACAACAACTTGTAACACCACCCAGAGGTGATGCCTGAAGGATTTTTTGCCTTTTCTCTTAAATACCTTTTACACAGTTCCCTATATCCACAAGTATTAGCATGCATACTTGTGATGCTATGGGTGTGATACTTTAGCACGGTTTCTTGGTGTCCAGTAGACCAGGAGACCAAACATCCCAGAAGCTGTAGAGTTAGAAGACCAAACATTCTATTGTCATAAGAACTCAAGGTCCCCTAGCAGGACAGATTCTGTAAACTAGAAGTTAGCCTAGCCCAGCCCCTTATTGGGCCCTCGTTAGATATGCTGATGTGTAAGGTCTTTAATTGTACACTCGATTGGGGGTGGGAGGAGATTGCAACACTGTCACCTGGGTGAAGCAATGCATCGAATGGGATCCTATTAAAATACCGAGGTAAACGACCCCCAAACCTCTAGCTGTGTCTGAGTTTTTATTTCCTAAGACCAGGAAAAAGGCATCAGAGGTATTGGGAGAAGAACAGAGTTGTCCTTCAGCCATGAGTTAAAGTTCCTGTAATATTCCTGTTCCTTCACTATGTGAAAAGAAAATATAGTAACAGATAACGTAAAAAGCTGATAGACCTCATGGCATAGTCTACAGTATGGAAATGAAACCATTATTTATTTTCCCATTATATAGTAAAATTAGTTAAAGAATGTACATGCTGCCATAGTAAGACTGGTAGCTGGTTAAAGAAGTGTTAAATCCATGTGAAGTTTAGGATTGTGTCACATTGCAGAGAATTCCAGCTGCAGCAGCATAGACAAGACCTGGTGCTCATTGCTGCTGTTTTGGTGAGGTAACAGGCAACCACTGAGCTGACAGCATGGCATGTAAAAGATAATTAAGCCTTGTAATTAAGGAGATATTAAGTGCATAATTACATTTATTCATTTAATTAAGTTTGGCAAGTTTGTCCTATGACGTTAGATATCAATTGCTAAAGATACACATTTACATTTAATAAGCGTAATTTCTGACTTGCCTTATTTTGTTATTTGCCAAGTGAACACCTAGAGAGCCCTTTTAAATGGATTAAGCAGGAGTATAAGCTTAATGCATTACAAGAGCATAATGGTACTTTTATTGCACATTAAATTTTGAGTTAATTATGTAGCAACCAGGTTTATGTTTTATTACATCAAACCTTAATCCGTGGGCTCTTAGAAGTAGTCTAAGGGAAGGAAAACAACTTCAGAGTGTGCTGTATGAGATCTCTTTCAAATGTATTTACTTCAGGAAACCCACAGCTCTGCAGGTAAGAGAGGGCAGGCACCCAGTGCTGGGTTCCTCCTCTGGAGCTCAACACAACACTTGGAACCTCCCATTAAAATGTGTCTCATTGTGGGACTTTCTCCTTTCTCATGAAGAAGACTATATTTTCTTTCTTTTCCACCCAAGTTTTGATTCTTCTTTTTACTCATATTTTTTTGTTTCCTCTGAGTAGCTAAAATAATAAATGTTCCTTGCTGTAGGGAATAGTCTGATCTGGGGGAAACCTCAAAATAGCTAAAAAACTGGACAGTTTGGTGTCTAAAGAACTCTCCAGAAAAGGGACATAGGCCCAGAAAAGAGTTTTTTGCCCTAATAATCTTCAACATCTCTTTTGGAATAAGATGTCCTTCTCTTCTCTGTAGAAGAAACACCAGGTGACTGAGTTGGGGTATGTGGTTTATGTTAAGACAGAACAATCTTCTTTGCAGACTACTGGCAATGAGATATGGGCATGAAAGAGAGAAATTCTGATCAGGTTGGTCTCAGGGAAAGCAGAGTGAGATTCTAACATCTACCCAGGGGCTCCCTAGTTAATTTTTTCCCCTTTCATTTCATTAGGTTTCAGATCAAGTCATTATGTGTTTCATTTGCTCTGAATTTCCTCAAACCATGTGAGCTAGATATGGAATACGAGATTTGAAATGAAGTTTCAGTGTCCTGCACTCCCGGTGACACTGGGCTTGGGAATGCTGCAGGATGTATGACAGAATCAAGCAGCTCTAGAAGTTTGCTGCAGGAAAAGCTGCAGTGAAATTTAAAGAATATCCTCAATGAAAAAGTAGATTTCTAATTTCCACACATAAAAATTTATGGCTTCCTTTGTATAGCTGGAAAAGAAAACACTAATTTTTAGAAATAAACTTCCCATATGACTAATTAAATAAATTATTCAAGTGTGTGCAATTCTGTGATATTCCATGGGGATGTATTTTATGGGACAAGTATCTGGAAGGATATATTTCCAGTTTAAAAATATCTAAACGTGCAAGACTAGACTAAATTCTTCTTTTGTGGCATTGAACGTCTGATTTCTAATTGTGATTGATTACCTTTTTGAAACCTTTCCTCCTCATTTTAGACATGCATCTTTTTGGTAGAACAGGTAGTAAACAGTGCCCTAAACTTTGGTTTTCCATAAAAACCTTTGCCAGATGCTGTACATAGCTGACAGTACTGAGGGAGATTTTTCACAATGAAAAGCAAAATTTTAAAGTATGTTCCAACTATAAAATGTCATGTGAATGCTGAAAAAATCTTAATGATGCCAGGCACATGAGGTCCCCCATATATAAGCTTTAGTTGGATTAACCTTCAATCCAGAATTTAATGTTATCTGATTAGGTGTGAACAGAATTTTCAATGAAGCAGAAAACAGGACACAGATGATAAAACAGTGAAGTTAAATAAAGATAAGGCAACTTTGTTGCAAAGCCAAAAAAATTCCATTTGAATTACAGTGTAGCAATTTTAATGCTGCTAAACCGAATCTCTTGGAAATGTAACCAAAATGAATTTGTCTGTTTCCAGCATACCTGAATTTTGTTTTGTAAACTATGGAAGATTTTATTTGATTCTGTGGAAATAGTATCTTTGAATTTATTCAAACCATATATTTATTATTGTGTCTGGGATTCAAAGACTGAAACATTTCAAAATGCTTTTATTCACAAAGAAACACAGTTGTTTTGACCTCCTCGCTGTAAGAACTTCCACCAAAGCCAGTGCTTGACTTTGCCTCAGATTCCAGAATCACACCTGAGTACCAGTCCACAAAGGGGAGCTGTTTTTTAATGGATTGATTTGAATGAGCCATGAATTCATCTGGAACCTGTACAATAAAAGAGTATGATTGTACAATGAAAAGCATGGGAATCCTGGAGCAACCTCATGTCTGATACAAATTCCTTTAACAGCATCTCCTGGTATCAATTTATATCAACCAAGAATGTGACCATGTCTTCTTTTAGGAAATAAAGGTTAAACTTGCCAGTGGACAAGAGATTTCTTCAGAAGGCTTCTTGGAATGAGCTCCATCGTGCAGCTCCCTCAGGTAGCACAGGGGTGAAAATGAGGTGGCAGAGGCTTTGCCATTGCCTTGTTACCTAAGGAAGTTCACAGAATCTCCTGCAAGTCTGCAAATGTGCCAGCCTGCCTCCTCCCCTCTTGCCAGACATGACTTCACTCAGTAAATTCCCATTTCTTTTGATGCCCAAAAACTTTTCTGGCAGGGGAGCCATAAAATGACTGAGCTTTCCTGCACCATCCTTTGTGGAATCCTCGGGAACAGTACAATGGTTATCATTGCTAATAATGTCTTAATCAAACTGAAAAGGAAGTGTGCCCTCCCTGATCTCAGAGTGACTGCATTGTAACCTTTGTGTTCCAGCCTGGCTCAGTCATCCCTGAACAGTGAATTCTGTTCCTTATGCCAGATCTTGAGGATTGTGCTCATATCACCTGCCAAGATCCTCTCCCTCATCTGCTCCTCCAGCTCCTGTGACTGTATTAATGGACTCTCTCCACTACAAGTCCCCTCCTGAATAACTTTGCTGCCTCCTTCCACTATCCTAGGGACAGAACAGCAGCAAAAGAGCCTTCCAGGTTGGGTACAATTTTTCGATGGTGTTTTTATTTCCTGAACCTTGCTGCTTTATTTTGATTATGTGAAGTTAAAGAGGGAAAAAACAATGACAGGAGAAGTTATGGTCATTCTGATCTTAGTACCAGTATTGTAACAAACAATACACAAATGGCAGAGGAGGAGCACACAAATGGAAATGAGAGAAAGTGTTTCAAAGAGCTTAGCCAGTTGACATGCTTATGGACTGGATATGTTCTTTCTGGTGGTTTTCAGACCACTTCAGTGCTCGTGTTTCCTGAAGACCTGGTTTTAAGTCTCCTGATAATTTCTGTGTGTATAATATTGGTAGAATAGGTGGGACATTGGAATGAATCTAGATCACATTACTTGTCTATCCTGCTGTCTGCAATTACCCCAAGACAGGGTTAGAATAATTATATTTTCACCTAAATCTTCTTGCTGATTTTAGTGTAGTGCAAGATCTGTGGTTCTGAGTTATTTTTTAAAAGCTTTTCCCTGGACATACTTTCAGCTTAAGTCTTAACTAGTACACAATGATAAAAAGAGGTCAGCTAGAAAAAGAATACTGTCAACATTATTATCTCTTGGCAAAACAGTGACTTCTTTGGCCAGCCGAAGTTTGTGTGACATGATTGGGCCATCCTTAAATAAATAATCTGTGGCTGGAAATAAGATTGTCCTTATAACACCAATAATTGTGCGGTCACAGCTCAAGACATTTTGGGTTAGAGGAAGAAATTAATTTATTGAAAAGTGATAGGAAGATGATATTTAAAATTCAACACATAAATATTCAGTTTAAATGGAAAGAGACAGTGATCTGTCAGGCTGCTGCTGTTTCTAGATCAGGGACATTATTTGCATTCTTTATTTTGCTGATGCTGTTAAGCTCAGAAAGAAGGTGCTGTAGTATTGAACTGATAAAATGCCTGGTATAAAATTGAGAAATTTTCACGGTGACTGGACAGCTGCTGACAAAAAATTACTTGGAGCAGAATATCAGAATATCAAATGTTCAGTGATAGCTTGCGGTAGGTGATGGGAGCTGTTCCCTGCCTCAGCATTTGTACACAGAACTGACAAACTGTCACTCATTTTTACTGCTGTTCCCCCCATTTATCCCCACTTTTTTCTCAGTTACTAAGCAGTTTTTAGCTGTGATGAGTACTGATAAGACAATATATCATTTTGGGTTCCCTTTTTTTTTTTTTTAAACTGTCACTAGTGACAGGGAAAAATCTACTTGCTTTTCTCTATGTTTTCTGTTAATGTTGCCAACTCTTACTGTCAAGTTCCTGCTTTGTAGAGAAAGGAGTGAAGTCATGAGTCTGAACTGTAAGAACATGTTACGTTCAGACAGGATATGTTATCAAAGAAAATAATTTAAAAATGAAGGATGATTTCTCAGTCCCTAATCTCCACAGCTGTGCCAAAGAGACTTGTATTTGTCCATATTTAGTCATTAGCTTATTGGCTGGCATGAATTTGCTCTGCACGTACCAGTCCTGGCCATGGGCAGAGCACAGACCAGAGACAGCTCCAGCTTCTGGATGCCATCACCCTTTCTTGGGAGATGTTTACTCCCTGAGCTGTTTGGTACCACTTGCCTTCAGGCATTTTTGCTGTGCCTTGATTTTGGGAGGAGACTTTGTGGAAGGGCAGGAAAAGACCAAGAACAGAGGTGACAAGACAGCTGGGGCAGCGATGCCATTTGGCAGGAGGCTGCAGTGAAGGGATCTGTCAGTCTTGGTGCAGGGTGGGACAATCACTGAGTCAGAGCATGGTAGAACATACCCAGTGTTGATAAAAAACCCTGAGTTTTTCTGCAACTACTTTGTAATTTAACAGCAAAATCCTGCAAATTTTGTGTGATCTTACATACAAGCAGGAGGAGCTGGTTGGTTAAAATCTGTTGCCTTTGTGCAGCGAACTGCTCCATTTTGAGTAAACCTGGGCATATAAATTACAGGAAACTGAAATGATGGTGATGAAGCCAAATTGAATCCCTCTGCTGTTCCTCATCTTACAACATGAGGCTTGAAGGCAAAAATAATACAGCAATCTGAACTGAAAATAAATAACTGAAAAATGCTCTGTAAAATAGAATAAGGACTGAAAGGCATTCTGTTTTATTGGACTTTAAATCAAGTTGTACATATGGTAGAGGATATCAGTATTGTAAGTGAGGTTTTTTTTTTATTTTTGTTGTTTTTTTTTTTTTCCCAGCAGTTTAGGATGATTCACTTAATAAAACATGATCTTTTCTTTTTAAAAGAAAAGATCACTGTACCAAAACATCATGAAGAAACAACTAGGCAGCTGTATGAAAACAAAGAGCTTCACTGGGCCCTATGCACACTGACAGAGGTAACAGGGATTTGGAAAAGAGACCCTTGGCTGGTGCAGTTCTTGCAAGGGAAGTGTTAGGGCAGCAGACAGATAAGAAATTGCTGGATATGATGAGGAACAATGTGAGAAGCTGACAAAAGTTGTGGGCAGGTCCATGGAGGATGGCTATATTGTACAGGCAGTTTAAGGGAAACTGTGCAAGAAACAGTGGAACTTCACCAAAAACTGGAATAAATGAGATTTTGAGTGAGTCAAATCTTGTAAGTCCAGCAGTAAGTAGATAACTGTATCAGTAATAACACATAGGAGGTACCGAGCTTGGGTATGGATGTAGCAAACCTGGGTCCAATGCAGAATAATTATTTATGAGTTGTGGCTGGAGTGGAGAAATGGAGATATGTTTGACATTCCAAGACTTGTCATTAGCTGCTGAAAAAAAACATGCACGTACAAAATCAAAACCACCAAAAATTTAATTTGGGATTGGACATTAATGCTGGGGTGATGTCACAACACTTAATCAGACTTTACTCTCTGAAAGCAATTTAAAACTTTCCGGTCTGCTTCAGGGGCTGGAGCACAGGTTGGGTGAGCACACTGCAGCTTTTTTTGAAATAAGGCACTTGAAAGGAAAAGAAACAGTGAGGAAGAGAACAAAGGGAAGTGTGCACAAGTAAGATTGTAGAAATAAACTCTCTGGGAGGAAATGAGGTTAAGCTAGAGAGATTTTAATTTAGGAATGTCCCTAAATGCCTTGCTTAATTGTACAGGACAAAGTCCAGGAAAATATCCAAACATCTCAGTAACACAAACTCAAGCTTTCATTTATCTCCTTTCAATCTGGCTTGTGTCTTTAAGTTTTTCCAGCTTCTGTAAAGGGCTCAACAGAAATGTCACATCTCTCCTCACAAGTGTATCAATTTTCTAAAGAGATTCTGAAGTAGGAGGTTGCATGTGGCCAAATATTTCTCTTTAAAACGCAGATTACTAGAGTAAGAGCTATGTTAAAGGACACAGGGTAAGATGCTGAAATTATGACACATAGCTCATGATGGATTTACTTTCTAGGAAACTAATACAGCTTAATTGTGGAGTTAAAGTGTCATAACATAACACAGTATTTGAGGGAAATGAAATACCTCTGAGTTTGTATGTTCAGGCAGCTGATGAAGATACCTGTATGGAATATGTACGGTATCCATGTTTTTTATTAAAAGATGAAGTAAGTAGAGATGAATGTTATAGATTAATGACCAGATTCCATCTGATTTTAAGGATTCACTTGAAGTTGTTATCATGTCACACCTCATAGCTAAACTTCAGGGTCTGCAAGACTTCTAAATTGCTAGAAGTGATAGAGCTAATTTTTCCTCTAACATAAAATTAGTCTCTAACTCTAAGTCATGGAGTTAACAGGTTTGACTTTCTGGGATTGCCATCAGCAAAGATGTAAAACTCAAGTCACTGTAACCAGTGCTCACAAAGCATTAAACTGCACTTTTCATGAGAGAGTAAGGAAAGGAATCCTCTTTGCATTGCATACTGAAGGATCATTGCCTATTTGACTGCCTCACACTTTCAGCTGGGTGGGCTGGTCTTCTTTTCTGATCTGAAGCTCTCGGGCAGAGTTCCCATGTGCTGTCAAGCAATAATGCTCCTTTAAGCAGTGCATGAAACAGTCCCTGCTCTTGCTCTGAAGTGTTTTGGGGAAGGGAAGGGTTAGACACAACTGAGGAATGATTGTGAGCAGTGTCCTTGGTTTTACATTCCTCTTGTTCATACTTTGGACTGGCTTGGTTCAAAGCTGTTGGTTGTATTAGCCAGTTAGTCCAGCTGAGCAGTTCTGCTGCTGTTTCACTGCTGCCCAAGCAGAGAAATACCTGAAACAAAGCTCATTGTGAGTCCAACATCATGTGTGCAGTGTCTCTCCACTGACATGCTGACACATCAAAAACTGTCTGTGCTTTATCACTGCATGGACTCTACAAGAGAAATATTTGATTTGATCTAACAGGCAGTTGTATGAATCGACAGGTAAAACACATAAATCCTCCTGGGACACCCCTGTGCTTTGCTTTGAAACCTTTCAAGTCACCATCTATACAGGTACTTGATCTAAACCTTCTCCTTTTGTGTGTTGTCTGGAATCACTTACCTGTTTGTAGTTCTTCTTTAAAACACTTGTCTGCTTGGATTGATCATTGCCTCTTCCACTTGTCTTTTATCCGTTTATGTATCTGAACATACTGGTGTATTTGCCCTACAAAAAAGCAATGCAGAGATTGGTAAATTATCAATCAATGCCTTCAATAAGTGGCCTAAAAATACCTGAGGCAAGCCCATTTCATTCTCCCACCGAGACCTCTTGTCTGCAGCATTTCATCAGTAGGATCTAATTATGGTGAAATTTTTTTCTTGGCCATTGTGTGGTTTGAGATCTGGATTTACAAACATCACATCAGTTATTAAGTACAAGAAAAAAAGATTTCAGACTTTCTTATTCCTAACCTAACCTTCTCCAAAACCACCTTATGTAGTCAGCTGCCTGAAAGCCCACAACAGAATTAGGGATAAAATATTGGCCCTAAGTGATAAGTGGGAAAAAAATATTGTCTGGACAAGATTAAACATCCATGACAGGTGACATAACAGTGTCACATTTAGGATGCAGTTCTTTTCTATTGTTGTACAGGTTTGAAGTATTTAATGTATTTAACAAACAGCTTTAGCTGTTCATTTTGCCTTGTCCCACTGATCATTGCCTTCATTATTTTAGCTGAGATGAGCAATTTTCCCCTAGGTTCTCTTTCATTCAAAATGCTGATTGGTCTCCTGGAGCAAATTCATTGCAAATAATTGTAGATTCAACTCTTTCTGTGTAAAGGTGGGTGATGTAGCATTAGCTGCAATAGTTACAGTTGCTGCCTTATTCATTTCAGTATTTAATATATTCACCATGCTTCTGTATTTCACACTGAAGGGCACCTTGCCTTGGAAACAGCCTCTATGCTCTCAGATGAAAACTAGAATACAAGCAAGCAAACATAAAGCTGAAGAGACAGCTTCAAAAATTGCAGCACCAAGAGCTTTTAAATAAAGACCAGACTGGCACACTCATGTTACAGAAAACCACATTAAAACATCCTAATTGCAGGCTCTATTACTCCTTGGACTTTCACATGCCCATCAAGGGATCTTTCTCAGTCAAACCTTGTCATATTTGGTCATTCTGTACTTCTTCTCATCTTGCTGAAGGACAATTTATAGAAAAAACAGATTTATCTGTGATTCGGTAGAGTTCAGCAAAACACTGGGCAATAATCAAAGTCCTTGCATGACAGAAGTCTTAAAGGGCTTTGCACTGTTAGCAGTTCAGGTGATGTCAGTGTTTACTTTGTTATCAGAAATATTACTAGGTTTCCTCTTAAAATGACAACAAATAATGCTTTGAAAATACCTTGCTTGATCAAAGGAGGTTTACCTGGATTTCTACAAGGACATTTATGGAAACTGCATAACCAAGCAATTTGTACAAAAACAGTTCGGAGAAAAATGCATTTACACGACTATTCCTTTTGCAATAAAAAAATCACCTCTGTGTAATTTCTCTCTTTTTTTCCTTTTTCTTTTTTCTTTTTTCTTTCCTTCCTTTTTCCTTTCTTTTCTTATTTTTTCTTTTTTTTCTTTTTCTTTTTTTTTTTTTTTTTTTGTTTTTTTTTGTTTTTTCCTTTTTCTCTTTTTTTTTTTTTTTTTTTGCATAACTTGTAAAACCAGCAGGCATCCAGGAAACCCATTCTGCACACAACTTATTTTGTCTTCTGAGGGGGATGAGGTGCCAGGCTGCCATCCTGGGAACCTCACCAGCAGATCTTGTGACAGTGGATGAGAAGGCTTTAGCACCAGTGTGTAGAAATGAGACCAGCTGACGCCCAGCAGACCATCTCAGATGAGTAGCATGGTTTCACTCATCCAGCATAGCTCTTGCATGGGAACATCCTCACTGTAAAAACAGGATGGGTGCACAATTGTGAATTTCTCTGAACTGAAATACCCATCTGATCACCCCAGCTGAAGCGATGGGGTGAACCCTGGCACAGATGCTTCAAGGATGACTCCACAAAGGTGGTGGCTTGGTCAGAGGTCTAAGGCAGCTGTGGGCACTCCTTGTCACAGCCTCCCCCTAATGCTGGATGAAACCCCCATGCCTCCCCTTGCTCTGGCCCTTGGCAAGCCCACTCCTCCCTCAGTCCCCAGCCCCTTACTCCACCAGCAGTAGGATGCAGCCCAGTGTGGCCTGTTCAGCTCCCATGGGTTATCTGTTTAGGAGACAGAGGTAGAATTTGGCCATGAATTTCACATCTTTTGTTGCAAAGAGCAAGGTTACTTTCTTTTGCACTCTGGAATCAATTAAGGAAAAAAACAAACCAAACAACCACAAAGCAAAGCAAAGCAAAACAAAATGAAACCCTGATTAATATTCTAGGCCATCTATTTTATGGTTATAAAAAGCCTCTGTGCACATATTCACACTCACACTGTCCCAGGAAGCATTGGCGTTCAGCTCGCTAGAGGCCTGCATATAGATCATATTTCTCTTCAAAAGCAAAGTATGATTTTATTTTTCTTAGGCAATGCTAAGGAGTATTTATTGTTCTCTTGGAGAAAGAAGAGGGTGTTCGTGTGAAATGTAAAGAGAGGATTCTGGAAAAACCTTGGTATCGTTAAACTAATGCTGCCGTGCATTACAATGAAATGCCGTACTTGTGAAAGTATGTGACATTCAATATCCAGCAAATTCATTGTTATTACTGTGCATTGAATGTCAAATGAATTCATAATGGTGGTGTATTGAAGGTAAAATATTATCATGGGTTCAAACAATGCAGTTCCATTGAAAACTCACACGAGCCATTAGGGCAGTGGATGGCACTTGCAGAGCTCCGCTGACGGGATTTTTCAGTGCTCCTGTTAACTCACTTACAAAAACA
The DNA here is from genome assembly GCA_034509425.1 of Eopsaltria australis. Taxonomy (NCBI): domain Eukaryota; kingdom Metazoa; phylum Chordata; class Aves; order Passeriformes; family Petroicidae; genus Eopsaltria; species Eopsaltria australis. The sequence continues at coordinate 2,719,205 of JAVTVJ010000012.1, read as the reverse complement.
AATGGCCCAGGAATGGGAGCAAAATCCAGAGCCACATGAGGTCAGTGTGGCTTTTTCCTTTTACATCAATAGGCTGAGGATCGAGTCTGCAGGGTGGAGAGGGGAGGAAGGAAGGAAACGATGTTAGAAGAGAAATCAGTGAAGAAAAACTCTCCATCACACTTCCCTTGGGTATTTTTTCATAACAGCTTTCTGGCTGGATTTAGCATTCTGTAAAGGGGAGAAAAAAAACCCCACAACAGTAACTTGCTACTGCAGGAAAAGGACAGAATGATGTCAAAATCCATTGCTTCGCACAGCCAGAGGATTTAATAAAATCTCTGTTTCCTTTTATTTCCTTATGCCCATCATGACTGAAACAGTCTTGGGGAAAGAAGAAACTGCTTTGTGGTGTGCATGGGCAGAGCCGTGTTGGAACAGTTACACCTGTGAGAAGCACTCATCACCTCCACATGGGAGGAGTGCAATATGTACAGGATACCCAGTGGGGGCTGTAAAAGGCACTGACTCTGATTGAAAAAGTTTAGAATGAGGTTTATTCCTTTCTGCTGAAAAGAGGGACTGGTAGGTTATCCTAGATGATTTAGAGCAGTTTGCTCTTAGTGCATTATATCATCAAATGGAGTGGGAAATTATCTAGATTGCAGTGGAATGATTTTCTTCTTTGCTTAAGAATATGGATTGCTTCACATCCTCACTGTTGAAAAAAAAAAATGTTCAGCAGGCAAAATAGGCCCAAATAGAATTTTTGCAGCTTCTGATTTTCTTTCATCAGTCTCTTCATTTGCTTTTAAGAGCTTTTTCTCTCCCTTTTCTATTGTCTCTAGTTTTCCAGTATCATTTTCCTGTTCCACATTTTTCCAGAGCAAGCAGATGGGCAGGCTACTTCCCCTCCACTCAAAGTTTTAAACATCTCCTTCCTAGTTTGTTGTCTGTCCCTTATTGATGTTATCTGCAGTCTCTTATTGTGGTTTTGCCTCTCAGCACTTCATATCAATAAAAAATGAGTCACAAGTGGGAGAGGGCTTAGCTAGGCTGTGCAGTATGAAAAGATGACTCTATCAAGAACTGAGTCATTGGCTCACTTTATGTAATTCTCACACAGCCTCCCTCTATTTGCTGCTTCAGGAGGAGGCCAAGTGTTTAGAGACCAGCAAGTATTAGACTCCAGCTTTCCTTTCCATGATGAAGACATTTTCTGTGGCCTCGTTTATCTCAACGATTAAAGCAGAGGATCAGAATCTGCTCTCCATGGCATCCTGGTAAATCTGGAATTGCTTCATTGTCTTCACTGGAAATATGCAAGGTTTATCCTGATGAGAAGCAAGACAGAACCTAGACTGGAAGATGCAGCACTCATTCCTAGGGTAGAAAAGGGGTGTGTACACTATAAGAAGTAGCTTTCTCATTGATTTAGTAAATCCATGATGGTGGTTAAGGATATTTTTTCCTTTACAGTATAAGACTAACCTGAGTCTGATGACCTGAGGCTTGATTGTTGAAAACAGGAAGCCCACTCAGCACTTCCAGAGACTTATGAACTATTTATAAAGCTTGCTAGAATAATCTACAGAAAGGAAATACTTTGTAGCTTTACCCCAGGTGGAATACTGTGCCTCCAACTCTGCTGAAATTTTCATGCCCATCAAAGGTGCATAGTCCATGTACCATGCAAGTAGACTCATGAAACCTTGCCCTGCTGAAGTCAGAGGGTATTTTGGCACTGAAGGTGGAATTTCACCAGTACTTACCAGAATAAAGAACCTCTGTCCACATATTACATCTAAGCAAAGAAGATATGAATGGGCATTAGTTAAGTACTAAACTTTTTTGTCGTGCCATGGCATGCACAGGAATTGCCACAGAATCATAGAATCACAGAATGGTTTGGGCTGGAAGTCCATCTATTTTACCTGCTGGGAAGGTTCCATGTCTACTCAGATCAGGGCTCCCCCAAATAAAACTGCCCTTGGCCCTGGTATTTATGCAATTATTTCAGAGAAAACTCACTCTTTCCTTCAATGTTCTTAGAAATATGTTTACAATAAGGAAGGCTCTGGCAAAGTGCTACACTTTAAACAAAAGACTGGGAATTTAGAAAAAAATTGCTAAACAATGATGGATGAAAAGTTACCCTCCAGAAAATGTAAATTCAAACAAACTTGCTGCCATGTATTCATGGCAGTCTGCTAAAGGCAAAAAACTTCTTTTGTTCACCTACAACACCTTCTGGGCTAGCAAGATGTTACATATTTACTTTACTGATGCAGTTAAGTGGGCTGACCCTCCATAAAGACCCAGTGACAAAATGTCAGGTGTGAGTTTGGAAAAAATCCTTCCTCTGTTGACGAAAAATACAACAGCTTTCAGGATTCTGGCTATTTGTGGGAGAAGGCATGTGGAGTACAGAGGAGAACTCTTTCAGGTGTTACAATAAAAAAATTAAGAGGCTTAGCAATCCACACTGCCTGAAATGTTGAGTTTATAGCAGCATTTCTCAAGACATGTCATAGAAACAAAGCACCACAAGCAGTATTTTTGTCAGACAGGGAGTAAGGTCAGGATGTACTTGGATTCGAAACCCTCCAGGGACAGTCAGTTTCTGTAGGGAAATCTTGACTCTCTCACTCTAGTGGGAGAACATGCACTATAAATCTCTGTTCTGACAAAGTGAGCAAACACAGGCATTGGGGTCAGTTCTCAAATAACACTGTAAGCCAGTGCTAAACAGCAGCCCAGTGTGTTGCTGGAAAATGCACTGCAGGAGGATCAGAGCTACTGGCTTCTTGCTTAGACACGTTTTTACTGAGATGCACTTTTGCTGTTTCCAGGTCGAGTTATTAAGGCACCTATAGAAAGAACATTTTTCTCATATTATAAAATGAAAAAGCAAAATGTGAAGAATTGTAGTAACTTCCCAAAAGATAATCTGTAGTGCAGCCCAGATCTTTTGAGTCTCACTCAAATGCTCTCACCAGTGGATGGTACATCTATCCCTCTCCTTACTGCAATGAGGAAATGTCCTTTCTGAACTGTTGCAAAATGTTTATAAAATATTGCCCCAGTGATCCAGCTTATAGTCTCACCCTAGGGCCACTTCTGCCTGGACAATTTAGGTTGGGGAGGCAAATGAATGGGAGTCATCTCTTAACCAAGATGCATTTCTGAGTAACAATAGACTGTAAGTTTTTGTATTTCATCATAGGAATTCAATTCAAACCCAAATAACTTCCTATACTGGCTCACTGATTTCAGGGCTGCTTCATCCAAACTATATAGCAGTCTCTAAATCCCAATTTTTTAATACACAAGGAACCACTTTGAATATCTGAGTATACCAAGGCTTTTTATTGCCCCATGTGGCACATTTAGGTTAGACTGAAGGAGGTTCTGAACCCAGTAGACTTTCCAGAGGGTTTGAGCTGATGTAATATTACCTCTCTGGCAAGTAAATTCGTGTCAGAATGGTCAATCATTCCCTATTATATTCCCTGCCAGCCTTCAGAAATGTCAGTTACACAAGCTCACATTCCCTGTCAGCACTGTAAGTTGGTGGATATCTCCAGCATATTTTCCCAGGAGACCTGAGACAATCAAGCTGCTGCAACAGGAAGCCACACTTAAACCTATGTATATTTTTCACTACCAAGATGGACTTGCACAAGTTTTGACTTGTACTCTAAAATTTCCGGTCTCTTGGGTATCTGTCAGGTTTCAAAAAGACTGCTGTGGTCACTAGTTATGTTTTTTTTATTTGTTGCCAGAGTGCTGCAGATGGCACATGTATGGGAATGGTGTGGAAATGATAACTAGAAACTGGTGGTACCAAACTTCTTCATCTTTGCACTATATTCTTTCATTTCAATACAAAAATATTTTTCTGCATGCTCTATATTTTTCCTTTTCATTGTTACATTTTGACTTCTATTTTAGCCCTCTTACCCACTCACATCTATACTGTCTTATTCTCTGAAGAACAGAGAGGGAGGAAAAGGTCAGAGCATTGAAGACCAGCTGCTGCAGAGAGTTCATTAAAAATTTGAAGTGAATCACGGACTTTCCTTTTGACCTAGGTATTAATGATGCAGGTGGGAACTCAGCCATTCCTAACATTTCAGTTTTTCTGATTTGTACATCCCTTTGCTTTTTAAAAAGAGTACAAGAAAGGCCACGGAAAGTCCAGCCAAAGCTCCACCAAGCCCAGTGTCTGGTCAGTGTCCAACAGCTCCTTGCACATGAGCAGGAAGGGGAGAAATATTGGGGTCACCCTGATCTGTGTATCCTGAGGGGTTTCTAGTTTTATGTTTCAGATCTGTGGCTCACACACCTTTTCCCTGTATTTTTTTGTCTCCTGACATAATTTTGCTTCTTTTTGTTTTCCCCTCCTAGGTCTTCCTTTTCTGGGGAGGTTTGTGAGGCTTCCTTAGGGCTGAGTGGCAGATTAATAATACAGGCAATGGTGGTAGAGGACATTATTTAAAGAGAGTGCGAGGGGCTGTCTGCAGCACTCCCAATTGTGCATTGGCAGAGAGGAAAGACTGGTCAGCTCTTTATTTGCATTTAGTGGCCATTGATGGATTTTCGCACCAATTATTGATAGGTGGCACTCCGTATCCAGCCTCAAAGAACTGAAAGAGTTCAGACAGGTTGTTCAAGAAACTGAGAAACCATCTGAAACATCAAAAATTTGATGTATTTACATATCTGAAAGCCGTAAGCCTCCTTGTCTAACTCCAGATGGTGAAGCATGCTTAGGTGCAGCAGGTGTCTTACCACAGCTTTCCCATACAGCTCCTTGTTTGCAGCCTTGCTTGACCTGGTTCCTGGAGTTCAGTGCAGAGCTGAAGCTGTAACTCCTGTTGAGGAGCAAAATCCTAAATAGTCCAATGTGGGCCCACTAATTTTCATACAAATCCAGCTAATGCACAGGTCTCACCTCATCTCATCCTGCACTATCCCAGATCCCAAGCTGTTTCCAGATCCTAATGCAAGCCACTGAAGTCTTCCTTGGGTTGTGGGCTGAACACAGTGAGTGATTCCCTTCTTATACAAATGGGTGATTCCCTTCTTATACGTGCAGCTGGGATAACTGAGACACTGAAAATCATTTTGTTCTGGTATTTGCACCAGAGTAGGGTCCAAGTTAACCCATGTCACTTGTGTGCTTTCCTGTACAGCTCCAAAACCTAGCAGGGTGAAGGAAATATTTCACTGTAGTATGAAGGATGGTAAAAGAATGCAGTAATCTGCTACACTACCCTTGGTTCTACAGAGAGTGTGGGATGAATGAGATTGTAAATCAACACAACACAGAGTTTTGTCTGTACATATGGATGGTGCATTATCCAGTCAAAAGCTGTTTCTAATCCCTGCTGCATGTTGTATTTCAGCTGTGCTTGATACATGACACATTTAGCAGACAGTCCTTCCTTATCAATACATCCCTGTCTGAAAGGCTCCAGGCTGGCCATGGAGATGGCAAGATATTCCAAATGGGATTGCTACAGCAGGCCAGGCTGTGTTAGCAGCCAGCAACACCCGACACAACACATCCTGATTAGAAGAGAGCAGCACATTTACAAGGACAGAAATGTCATCTGTGTTCTGTGATGTAGTGAGCTAAAGGGCACTCAGGAATTAAATACTAATTTGAAAAGAAGGCTCTGATATATACTTTTATATTAACCCCTCCTGTGGAAGACATGATCCTAATAGTGCCCACTCTTTCCAGAATGGGATTTGCATGAGGGTTTGTAGTGTTACTGCATTCTTCCTTTCTAGATAGATCTTCCAAGGGTGGGCTTGATGGGGGGCTTAGTAAGGATTTTGAGACCTGGCTTCCACCAACATCTGTCCCAATAAGCATGTTTTCTATGGCAATGGAGACCACAGAGAAACTTGCTTTCTATCATTCTTTCATGCCTGTGAAATAAAGGTCTCAGTGCTTACCTTTCTCACAGGGAGAATACAGAGTTAATGATGCATAATTAGTTAGCAGCAGCAAGCTCAAGCTTTTGAAATCCAACCCAAAATTCTTAGCTAGGGCAGTGTTCCTGTTGGACTGCTTCTGTTGGACCTTCTGCTGAGCAAGGAGCACAGGGTCAGATCCCAAGTATTTGCGCCTCACTTGACACTTCATGGCACACTCAAGGAGAAAACAACACAGTGTAAAGTCTTGTCATTCAGCTCTTACAGTGAAATAATTGCAGCCATAGGTTCTTTGTGTGATGTTGCAGAGACATTTACACTGCCCATCACCTCTTTTACCTTCCTAAATATCTAACATCTTCACTTACGAAGAAAAATCCAGCATTTTGGCTTACAGATGGAAATGTCAATTGTTTCAAAATCTGGACAAGGCAATTTCCATGAAAGAAATATTTGGAGCTCAGCTGACCTGTTCTTTATCTTGGCTGGAGCTTGGCACTGCAACTATTACAATGCTCTTTCAGAGACAGATATGGTTAGGAATGAATTATCAGCTGCCAGCAGATAATGACAAACATGCAATTAGTTAAACCTGTATGGACTGTGAGTGGGGATCAGACCACTCTGCCCAAAGATAACGTCCTCCTGCAACTACAGCTGACTGACTTGCTGTGTACACACAGAATTGCTCAGAGTTAATCAGGCTGGCTGGAATCAGTGCTGGGAGAATGGCTGCCAGACAATGCCCTGACCAGCAATTCAACTTCAGGAGGTGCCTGACTAGCTCCCCTTGGTAGCCTGAGGGCAAAACTTGACCTGAGCTTTTCAGAGATGAAGGTAAATCTGAGTTTTTCTGCCTGAAGAGGTGCTTTGGTGATAGGAAAGGCCAAAGAGAGAGATTGCTTTTATGAACAGGAGACAGACATGAAGTGATTGGGCATCCCTTTACCTCCCAGAGCAGCCTCCACACCAACACATCCAAGGTTCCCTCTCAGCAACCAGCCTGGCCTAAACAAAACTTGCTGTCTTGGGGCACAGAGCAACCTGCATCTGCTCAGAAGCTGGCTCTACCTCCCTGAGTAGCCAGCCCTTGGCAGTGGTTGGGCTTTGAACCAGGCTAGAAGTTCTTTAAGAGCCTAGAAAGGGTCTTCAGCAAGATTTAAACACAGGAACACAGAGGGAAACACAGGAAAAATAAAAATGACAAAGTTTTGAGTTAGTGCTGCTTTGGCAGTTGCTCAGGGGACCCGCTCTGCCCTTGACTGGCTGCTGATGAAAATCCCAGCTAATACAAATACCCCATAATAAGAAAAAATTTTCTCTAGCCCTCAAAATATGAGACATCACACCCTTTGAACCCAATTGTGGGATATGGACAGGCATTCCAGGGGCTGATTCTTTCTGAGTTGCCAGAAATTGAGAACATAAACATATTTTAGGTGGGTTGTTCATGCATAGGCTGCCTGTTGCCTGAGTCTTAAAGAGCCCATGTACATACAACTGCTGAGGTGCACCCCTTCTGCATGCTAAACACAGGGCAGAACACTTTTTAATGAATTGTGTGTCAATGCTACAAGACATTGTGCCATTTGTAAGTGGAGTCTGTGTAAAGTTCCTCAATTGGCTGCTTCCAACAGGGAAGCAGCAAGGGAAAAATTCACTCGAGGCTTTTTCACTAGGTCAGGCAGAAATAAAAAGTATCCTAAACAATGTATCTGCAATGCTCCAGAGATTCACGTTCTCTTCAGTCTCCCTCACAAAGGTGAAATTTTGGAGGAGTAAATGTAAAGCAGCTTTACACATTCCCAGCAGGATTGTCCTTGTGTTCAGGGGTGGAGAAAGCTGAATTTTCTAGAATTTATATTTCCAAACCTGGCAAATAATGGTTCCACATCAACCTTGTTTGCTTTTTCTTTTTAAGATATGTTTATTTATAAAGGCCAGATTATAAATGCTGGATTGAGAGTACTGAGGATTTCAGGAGTATCTTGCTCTGGTCCTGACTTCTGCAGCATATTGAGGTTACATTATGATTTAAACTGAAAAAAACCCTAACAACTTGAGATTGTGTTTGTTTTGTTTTTCTTTAAAAAATAGATAAGTAAATAAATAAAAAGGTGAGATAGTCCCCCCCTTTCACAGAAACTTGAAACACCAAATTGAAGGCATTTGGCCAAGTGAAGAGGGTCACTGAAGGACATTTACAGCTAAAAGCTTTGAATGGATGAGAAGAGTATGAAGAGGATAATAAAAGAAGTGAGAGAAGGAAAAGTTTGAATAATCAATGTGAGAAAAAAACCTCCTTCTTAGGAGTGTTAGATGTGACAGTCATAAAGCAAAAGCTAAATGTTTTGTGAGATGAAACCTTAGGTGAGTGACTTCAGCAGAGTCTATGAGAGTTCATCTGCCCTGGTTGTCAGTTCCTATACCCTGACGGCAGAGTTCTGGCTAGCTGTAAAATCAAACAAATGCTACTCTCTACCTTCCACAGATATAAAGTTAGTGAGCTTGTTGAGAGCAGCAGACCTCAGAGAGCACTTAGTGTCACACCAGAAATTATCCTGCCCTGGGATGTTCTGTTATGCAGCTACTGAAGAGGGTGCTTTGCTTTCTTCTCCTGTGGAAGAGGCATCCCATCCTTCCTATCCACCAAAAATAAGTGATCAGCAATATCCTGAATCCCAGTTAAAACACAGCTCTGGCTTCTTCCATTAATCAAACTGCATGCTGTACTTGGAAGGTTTAGCTGAACTCATTGAATGAGCAGATATTTTTGACAGAAAATAATTTTGGTTCCTACAAGCATTTCGCACGCAGTTTTATTTTAAGGTTGGCTGGCCAGCTCTAGCCAATGCTGAACAAACAAGCTGTCTATCTCTGTAAACAGGATCAGGGATTTCCCTCTTTCACAGTAACATAACACATGTACTGCAGGTGGAATTTTCCATATTCCACAAAAATGATAATTTAATGTGATCTTTCCACCAGGATTTTCCTACTATTTTTGAGCATCTGGGGACTTATTAGATGGCAGTGCTGGAACCCTCTTATTTGCTCTCCCTGATGCTGGACAGCAGATTTTGCTAGACCAACCAATACTGAAAATATGCTAGACCAAGTGCACATGGAGGTGAGAACTTTAGAACCTCTGTAGCTCAGATTGACCTTTGCATTGAGGCAGAAAAATAAATCTGAATGAGAGCCTACCTGAAATTTGGAGAAGTGTGTGCTGTGTGTGATATATCAGAACACTGTGCCAAGAGTATTGAATTCCCCATTAAAGGTAAGGGTGGCATATCTTTATTCATCTCCTTTGCCAAAATGCAATAACTTTAGCACAGGCTAAAGTGGTTTTTTGTTGTCCTGCAGTGGCTAGACCTGTGCCCTGCTCCTTGCAATAGCCATTAGAGGGGCTTTACCTTCCCAATTAGCCCCATCTCCTGGCATTCCTTTGCTGCAGAGGCGACCCTGGGCACTCCATTGCTGCACTGAAAGACTTCAGGCAGATGAATCAGGGACACAAATGATGCCACAATCAGGAACACAGATGTGGCATCTAAATGAAGGAGAGGAAGTAGTAAAGTCTCTTTTTTTCTTTTGATAAAAAAACATGCTTGTGAATATTAATCAAATTCCTTGTTTTGAATGGATCTTTAGCTGCTTTGGGGGTGGAGAGATGGAACTGTTATAACAGGAGGACTTTGATACATTTACTGAAGTCATTCAAGCCATATTAGGCAATACCAGCTGTAAACCTAATCTCTAGATAGAATGGTTAAATTTCTTAAACTGTAGGTAAAGATAGTGATAAGCATTTATTTTTGCTTGCCACAGAATGTCTCTAAGCACTTTCACAGACAGGCTGGGTGTCATCTGTGTCTCATCTGGAACTACTGAATATACCATCTGAAACCCCTGCAGCATGAAGCACCAGTTACTCCTTTTCTGCCAGAAATGTTAGTGGAGCCACTGATGTAGCCACTGGGATATGTTCCAGTGCTTCCTAATAAAAGAGAGAAAACTAAGCTCTCAAGACATCTTGCTTCTGGGCTAACTTGCTGCAGCCACATGATTTTCACATTTTCTGCAGAATGAATTAAATGATCCACATCGAACATCAACAACGGGAGTAACTCAATCTACACTTTAAAGAGCTGGGTGAAGCCCACGCTTCTCTGGCTTCAGGCACTGATGAGAGATAGCAAGGCTTGTAAATAAACCAGGAGAGATAGCACAGTCTTGTTCGTCTTCAGTCCCCTCCTGTCACTACTCCTCCTTTTTCCTGACCTGGGTAATCTTTATTCTGACTCAGGTCCCTCACCTCTGTAATAGCCAGAGAAAAACATCCTTATGTATTTAAAATCAAACAAATTGCTTTAGGCTACTACGGATAAATTACAGATGACTCAGAGTCCAAGCACTGGATTTGGCTCTGCATGTGAATTGCAAATGCCTATAGAATTGTGGATTTTTTTTCCTAGGTTCTTTAATAAGAATATATTTCTTCAAGAAGAATGACAGCATGTGCTCATATCCATTTTGATTCAGGATGGTGAATAAGCATTGTGTGATGTGTTGCCATTGCAGAGGCTTGTTTTATGCATCAGGATCAGTGAGAAGTGGCTGCTACCTCAACCTCTTCAGCAAAGTTCATGGCTAGGGTGAGTAGAAAACCAATGCTTTCTCCTTGCATTTTGAAGCAGACTGAAGTCAAAAAGCATCACATAAAAATCACTCGTGAGCCTTGAAGCACCAAAACGAAATGTGTAAAGGCAGCTTCCGTGACCTGATTCAGAGAGGACATCGCCGTCTCTGGTGTGACTGTGATCCATCAGTGGACAGCATGGAGCAGGTAATGTGCAGCATTTGATTCCCCATTCTGTAATGGTTACACAAGGATGGGCTGCCAGGATCCTTGCACTGGACTTGACTGAGGTTCATCAAGCCCAGAAAGCTTCGTCAAGCTGTCTCAAGCTTTGTCTTGAGCTGTCTCAAGAAACAAATGTTTCTCCACAAAGCTTGAATTTTGCCTCAAAAGATCTGGATGTACTGGTGGTTGTCTGTGCTAGACTCTTGGTTCAGAAGCAGCTTCTGCAATGATTGATTTACTTCTTAACACAAACACACATCTCTAAAGAAAGCTTGGAATAACAATGTGGTTTCCTGCTGCCAGCTTGGGCTACAGACTTTCCAAGGCTATGGCCATCTGCTGCTCCACAGCACAGTGAGGCCATGTCAGAGTCATCCCACAGGCACTTCTGTAATATTCATGATTACCATTATCTTCATAACTAAAACCAGATTTATAAAGCTTTGAAGTTTTGCTTTCGTTGCTGGCTTGGGAGAACAATAGTGAGCAATGGAGGCCTGGGGGTTTCTTCAGTCTTTCTTTAGCAAAGAATTGCAAATCCAACGCCGAAGTAGTGGAGTGATTGTCAGCAGTGAGAGATGCCAGCCCACACTCACTCAAATCCGGTGATCATTATCCGGTCTTGTCTTGTACTTTGACAAAAACTTAAGCCAACTGACCTTTGCTTAGCCTAAAATTGATTTTTTTTCTTGAAATCTAAGGAGAAAAAAGCCTCTCTAGAATAGAAAATTAACTCTTGCGTTGACATTTAGTTTGGTGTTCATACTTGGAACACACAAAATGCAATTCATTAATAGCAAATTATTTACTACAACTGACAACCAAGTGGAAGAGCCCCTGAATTTGTCACCTAGAAATCATGCTGAATGGTATTTTAGATTTTTGAAAGCATCATAAATCCAAAATCTGTATAATTGCTGTACAAGTTTTAAAAAACACAATGTAACATAATTTTACTTCTTGTTGAAGGGTACCTCTGATGAAAATGCAAACTGACTGAAGCATCTTTTCTCAGGCACATGCAAGATTTGATGAAATTTTCCTTCTGACAGTTTTCAGGAGCACACGATCTTACTTGTCAAAAGAATCATAGAATTGCTTAGGTAGGAGAAGAACTTTAAGGTCATCAAGTCCAATCATTAATCCAGGATTGCCAAGGCCACCACTAAGCCATGTCTCTAAGTTCCACATCTACACCTCTTTTAAATATCTGGGATGGTGACTCCACCACTTCCCTGGGCGTTCTCTTCCAATGATTGATCATCTTTTCCATGAAAAAACTGTTCCTCACATCCAGTCTAAACCTCCCCTGGCACAACTCAAGGTCATTTCCTGTCACGTTACTGGAGAGAAGAGACTGCCCTGAACTTGCTATAACCTCCTTTCTAGAAGTGAGACACTAAACTGGATCTTAGATTAAAACTCAGAATGTGAATAAGAACAAAGCATTGTGACAGGTCTATTTTCACTCTTTTGTTTTCCAGAGAAAATTTACAAATATCTCAGTTTACAAAGAGGAAAAATAAAAAAAAATCTCAAAAAGTTCTGAATTTCCTGCCTGACTCCACTTTAATAGAGAACAAGCCAGACTACACAACACGGGAGAACTGGAAGCAGAGAATGCCACAGGGAGAAATTTACCCTGCCACAAACATGCTGTTGCTCATACTTGTCAAGGACACTGGAGTTAACTATTGCTCCTCCTGGGAATATCTTTGGATTTGCTGTGAATGTAAATGTCCATACAAGTCATCAAATGTGCTCAGTTATAAATACAGCCTCCAAAACTGCCACCAACAGCAGAATGCTGCTGCTTCTATGCTCAGCCAGTGCATTGAGTCAGTGGCAAAAACTACAGGAGGAATAAGATTCATATTAATTTGTGCCTACGAACAGGCAACCTGTGAGTTTGGGGTGGCTATACTATAGTGGTCATGTATGAAGAAGTGCTCAACTACACAGAAAAACTGCCTGACCACTCTGCTGAGAATATCCTCTGTAATGTATCAGCTGCTTTTTTTAACCTCTTCATCTGAGGAGACTGAGTAGTAAATTTTAATCATAACTTCTGGAAGAAGGTGAATCCTGCAAAGCAATGTCTGACAGTGTCAGAAGGGGTGGGACAGCACCTCTTTCCTTTTCTTTTTCTTTTTTTAAACAGAGGGTGTAACAGAGGTGGTGCTCTGTGGCTCCCTTTTCCATTTGTAAAACTTTATCTGGTGCTTCAGTCATGGAAAACTCATTTGCAGCACTTTGTTTCCTGTCAAATTGAGGTCAAAATGTGCTTATGTCTGGTGGGAAGGGCTGCAGAGTCCAAGCCATGGAACTGGAAGAGCCATTAAAAGCCAGGTAAGGTAGAAACAGCATGTGGTGTATAGGGTAAATTCCTGTTCTGAACTGCAGTGAAATCACAAGGTGACCTCATAGGATCTAACCAATGATAATTTGCCAAAGAGTGGTTAGGTAAAGATGAAGCCAAGCATAACCATGTCAACAAGAAAGATGATGTGATTGGCACCTGGGCTAATTTCCTAACAGAACTACTTCTTCTTTGAAGGAAAATACTTGAATGTGTATGGTAACATTAAGCCAAAGCAATTTATTTAAACAAAGCAAAAAGCTTCTGATTGCCATTCAGGACCTTTGCTGCTTTTGTAGTGTGACTCCAATAATGTCATTACCCTTTGAAGACAGTGCTGCTGAAGGGCAAACCCAAAACAATTACACAGGCTCTTCAGAAATGCTCCCCCTTCCTGCCCTGTGCCTCCCTTCCCTGCCACAGGGCGTGTCAACACAGAGATCCTGGAAAGCACTGAAAGGAAAATGAGAACAAAGAAGTGTGAAGATGATGCAGATCAGGAGGGCAAAAGGAATACATTTGGGACTTCCCCAAACCCATAACATTTGGGTTCTATTTTGGGGGGGGGTGCAGTTATTTGCAAATGCTCCTACCCCATGAAATGTTCTGGAAGAGCCTGGATTACTCTAGATTTTAGTGTCATTCCCCACTCAGTCTTTTACAAAACAGTGAGTAATCGGAGAAACAAAAGTAATTTAAGACCTTGGTTAATCCATTTTGCAGCTGTTGGCAGCTTTGTCTCTGATCACCATCTGGGAGGATGCACTGTCTAGGGGAACACAGCACTGGGCAGTTAGAGAAGTTATAGGCAGAAGAGTTTCCATCATTTAACCCATTTCCATGCTGGGGCAGGAATTGCTCCTTATTTGTACATTGAACAGTCTATTGTCTAATTTTAAACATCTCAGCTGTGGGGGCTCTTGCCACTCTCCCTGGAGAGAGAACCTTACCACCACAGTCAGCAGAAAAGTTTTCTTGTAAAAATGTCAGTTGATTATCAGGGACAGGCTAAGGAATAAAAAGACCAGATTGTTGGGAAATGCTGGTGGGAGGAAGGGGATGATAAAAACAGCAGCATTGCTGGAACATCAGCAGCATCCTTCCCACTGGAAGGAGAGCCTGTGCAAATGGGGCTCCTCTTTGAATCCCCTCAAAGTCCTCTGGGGGCTGTAGGACTGGTGTGCCAAGAGGGTCCTCGACACTGTTTGCAGGGTTGAGTGGTGATTGAGCTATTTCAGCAGCTGAAAAGAGAGCTCAGCACTCTCATTTCCCCAGTGGTAGTTCAGACTTACAGGGGCAAAGGAGGAGGAAAGGGGGAGGCAGCTTGGTAGGGGTTCAGGTGGCACTGCTGTTGGGTTTGGGTCAAGTTAAAGAGGGCAACCTCTCCTTCTACTGTGGCTGACAAATGTAGCTGTGGCATTGAGGAGTCCTGAACAGAAGAGTCTTCTAGATGAAACTGGCAGTTGTCAATGATTATCATTAGCAAGGTGTCACAGTCACAGCTGCCATCATGAGTTTGAAAGGAAAACACTGTCTGGAACTGTCTAGACCAGATTTCTTGGCTTTTTTTTTAGCATTGAAACAAAAGGAGAAGCTAAGATCTTGGAAAACTAATCCTTAATGAATTTTCCTGATTTTGCTTTCCTCTATTCAAGAGTGTTACAGAATCATGTTGCTCCATCATCTCATCTCATCTCAGAACTGGGCATCCACATCCACAACCGACTGAGCATGGAGTTGTTTCCCGTCCAGTATCAGATTTGGTATCTGGTTTTTGCAGCAGGTCAGCATGGCATGAGATGGAAGGGGTGGGTAAAGAACAAAATGCCATTCCACAGGTCAAGGAAACCCAGCCTAATTTTAGCTTTCAGTTCAAACAAATCATGTCTCTTCTAAGACCAATTTTTCCCATTTGGGAATACTTCTTTTATTATAATTTATTATTACAAAACATGAGGTCTCGAGCCCTCTGTCCTTTAAGGTTTCTAAAACAAACCAGGCATTCTGGCATTTGGCATCCTCGGAAATATACCATGCCAAGAGAATCCAGACTCATGAGGAGAGAGGTTCTTGATGTCTGCTTTCACAGCATCATTGCTCCCACTCCCAGCTCTTCATATTAGAGTAGTTTCCAGTGGCTACACGAGCAGCTCTCTGCTGACATCTTTGTTGAGTGCAATAATTTAAACATGCACACAAGTACAAGTACACTGAGCAATTATATTTTTAAGACATGAGCAATCAATTAGGAACCACACTGGCATAAAGAGATATTGACAGTACTGATTGTCTTCCATCACTAACACTTCTTATTCTTCTCTCTTTTACTCATTCCCTCCATTTTCCCAGATAACCCAAATTCACACTGGGGACTGCTGGGCACTTGTGTGAGTTGGACGTCAATGTCTGGAGAGCATTTCCTGGCCCCCTCATCTCTGATATGTGAGTGACAGATTACCTGCTGACAATACACACTTTTAGGAGCTCAGCTATGACCCCACTTTGGCTGCCTGCTGTAGCTTTGGGGGCCAAGTATAAACCAGCATGGGTTCAGCTTGAAAATCAGTCACGGAGCCACCCTGAGTAACATTTTTCTTTAGGGTCTTCTGCACTGGGAAAGTGTCGAGTTCTCTGGGATTCCATAGGAGTTACAGAAGTAAAATACTTTTTTTTCCCCCCTCTTAAAATAATATGCCCCAATGACATATCCTATTCTAAGGAAGCTAAGAAAGAGGGCAGTTGTACTAAGCTTTATAGGCTGATTACTCTAAGTGTATCTGGTCTCATATTTAATCAAATTCCCTCTAGTTTTCCTCACTCCTCTCTCTCTGCTTTTTGAAAAAATAATCAGGGGCATACAGTGTATTTAATGAGATTAATTCTATATACACAGCAATCTGGCAAGAAATAGGAGAGGTGTTGGCAATGCAGGACTATGGATCATCAGAATGGAGACCAAAAATCCAAATAATTTTAACTTAATACAACAATAAACCAGAATTATCAGGAGATGCAGTTTGATTGACTGCAAAAGGAAGAGCATGGCAGATAAGAAAGTTTTCTTGCATAGCCACCAGAGTGAAAGGCAGTGATAGTAATGTGTGTATGAAGGAAAAAGTGAGACTTAAATGCACTCTAGGTCAGATATTAATAAGGCTTGGGAATAAAGGAGGAAGGAGGCTGGAAGAATTTGTAAATAGAATTGGAAGACTGCAAACAAGATTGAGAGTATAATAACAGAGACTTCAGAAAAGATGTAGAGTGAAAGTCTAGGGGGAATATATACTCAATAGGGGTTCAACAGTTTGCAAACATAGTCTGTGTGGGAAATTACTAGCCAAACACAAATTCTCAAAACACATCCACACTTCATGTCTCCACTTAGTGAACTTTCCTCTCACGACACTGGATTGCTGCTTCAGTACTGAAAAAGAGGCTGGGAAATCCAGGGATATTGAATTCTTACAAACTTGTCATCTCACAGGCAGATTCTTCAGGTGAAATAATGTTGAGTTATAAGTTATAACCTTTTCTCTACTTTGACCTTCTTTGGGTCTACTGTTGTTTATACATGTCTCAACAGTCAAAAAAAAAAAAAAAAACCACAGCAAATCTTGAAATTTAAGATTTCACAGCTATCATGTGGAATGATGAGACGAACATGGAAAACCAGCACTTCCTTAGTGTTGGAACCATTTTCTGAGCCAAAATTCCAAAAGCATATTCCCACCTGATTTTTTTTTATATATTGTAAACATGCTCTTTAAATAGTTTAACAGAAATATCTGAGGAGAGACGAAAGGAAATCTAAAAAGATACAAGTTCACCAGTTTGAAAACAGGTTCTATACAGAAAATTATTGCCAAAAACAAAATGAGTCTTGGGAATTTTCTGTGTAGGACTAAGAGCTGGACTCAATGATCCTTTTGAGTCCCTTCTAACACAGATATTCTATGATTCTGTGATTCTGTATTTTGTCTTCTCTTCTGCTTTTCTCCAGCTGCATGTCTGTATACAAGACACAAACTCCATTCTGTCAAGGAGATGAGATATACCCCCAAGTCTTGTTCTCCCAGCAGCAGAAATCCAGCTATTGACCTAATTATGTGACTCTTCTTGCTGAAGGCAAGAGAATGACCTTTTCTTAGTAGGAAAAGATGGCATATCTCTGCATACCCCTTCCAGACAGTTATCCAAGGGTTACCTGTCAGCCTCCCTAACTCCTCATCATGGGGTAATCTTCTCTGATCTGTACATTGCCCAGTAAATCAGGTCCAAGGTTGCACAAGAAAAGACCCAATGGTCCTTGATGAATAGAAAACCAAGCATTTAGGCCAAAACTCTGCCTGAATTGTAGCCCTGAAACTCTAATAAAGGTGAGTGGCAGTACATGAGTACAGAATATGGGTCTTCTATTTTTTATCTTGTTGTATCTGTCTCAACTCTGAAGCTGGCAGTTTCCTCTCTGCCCAAAGCCCTTTCTCACATGAGACTCATATGTCACTGTCAGGCTCTAGCTGGTGGTTCCTTCCCATCTTATTGTTTATACTATCATGACCTTTTGTTGTTCACGTGTCAAGAGCCCTCATTAACATTTTAGACATGAGGTCATGCTTCTAATCAACCCTGCCCCCTTATTCAATTAACATTTCCAATGTTTTTAAATTAAGTGTTTGTCCACAGGCCAGGGAATTTCCTTCCAATTAGTACCAGTAGTGAAAGGCAGATATCAAAGTTTATTTGCTCATATCAGTATTCTCTTTTGATCTGTTGAAAGGATCTGGTGAACATACAATTAAGAAGTTCCTCCTAGGTATCTTTCCCCAAAGGACCAACAATACCTGCCGGGGCCTATTAGCATTTCAATATATTTCCCACCTCAGGAAATGCCTCCTTGCCTGACTGGTTAATGTGGCTGCACATTTTGCATGCGTGCCACTTAAAGTCACTGCCTGCCATTGAGACTCTGCTCCACCGCTGCACTGTCAGGGATTACACTTGCATTTTCAACCTTTCCCACCTCTCACGGGAGGGTCAAATGTGCAGAGCCATTTGGGAAGGGTCAAACATTCAGTGCTGTCAAGGAGGGAGCAGCAGCATCTGCAGCAGAGCAGGAGAGTGACAGTGCCCTGTGTGAAATGCGTGTATCGAGTTCTGGCCTCTTCACACGCCTGTCTCTGAGATGTGCGTGATTACCAGGACTTGTCGACATCCTCGTCGCTGCTGGGCATGTGGACTGAGCAGCAGGGTGCTCAGCAGGCACAAAATGCTTCCTGGTCTCAGCCTCAGATTGCATCTCTTGGAAGGAGAGCGGAATACATTGTGGGAAGATATTCCACCATGTTATTAGTTTTAAAGTACCGAATACTTAGTGCAAACCAGAACATGTCTGAAGCAAGTAATTTTAATGAGACTTAGGAACAGATCAGCTCCTCCAGAAGTTACATGGGAGTGTAATTTCCTCAACCTTTGCCTGTGGGGACACAGCACATGTCTGCATCTTGACCTGGTTTAAGTGAATGGAAAGGATTCTTCACCCACCTGTTGGTTCTCACAATTGCAAGTCAGATGCAAGCTCCCATCTGAAGCCAGGAAGATTGCCATCTGCCTCTTGCCAAGGCCAGCTTGTGCAAACACAGCCCAGAACTGGGAGAATGGATTACAAACAGAGATAGTCCTAGAGCACTGAAATTCAAGGCCCAGCTCCAACTTTACAGCCAGGAGGTGCAGGGAAGTTTTCTTTGCTTGAGATCCTGTGGTAAATACCTTGTGCAAGGGTGACAGAGGAGCTGTAGGAACTTTGTACCCATTCTTGCCCAGTGTCCCTGTGACCAATGACTTGTAGGCATGCAGCCATGACTACACTGCCTCTGAAGTTGTCACCATATCAGCACACACTGGTGGCTGGACTCAGTTATGTTAAATATCCCCTCTGGGCCCAATTCCTTCAGCACTGCTTCACTAAGGTGCAGTGCCTTGTAAGCACAGGCTGTGTCTCAGTGTGTCTCCTGATGTTCATAATAATTCAGGTAGATTTTGCTCTGTGGAAATAAGTGGTTCATGAATGATCCCGTGTTCATTTTTAAATAGAGAACCTTCTCGTGGTTTGGGATTTGTTGGGAGGGGATGTTCTGAGGCCAGTCTGGACCAAGCATCCATTACATGTTTTGCTGAGACTGTGAAGGATGAGACTCAATGACCCAGACTGTCCTCTCTAACTCCAGCCTTTGACATAGTTCAGGAACAGAAAGCTTTTGCCAAAGTGCATTCAAGTGTATCTCAGACTGAGAGATCTGTTAGGAAGTCTTTAAGGAAAGGAGTTTCATTTATCTTAACAGTTGAAAGAATTTTAAGAAGTGGAG
Source organism: Eopsaltria australis (assembly GCA_034509425.1). Taxonomy (NCBI): domain Eukaryota; kingdom Metazoa; phylum Chordata; class Aves; order Passeriformes; family Petroicidae; genus Eopsaltria; species Eopsaltria australis. The sequence goes on along the minus strand of JAVTVJ010000012.1, from coordinate 2,699,686 downwards.
AGGAATCTGACTTACTGATATACACAGTGAAAGAAATACAGAAAGAACACCAGTGGCAATATTAATGAGGCCAGAAGGAATCTAATCTAAGCCTTTTAGGTAGAGAGTGCTGACTTCTTTCTTGTATTATCAGTGAAAATCAAAAGTAACTCCCCCAAAGTCAGTAGATTTATGCCAGCATAGCCCAAGGAAGCAGACTGCCTGGAACCGCTGCTAATTTGAACACAGACCAGTGTAAGTCTGTGGGAATAAATCTTATACGGGGGTATAAAAGTGAGATATTTGTGTCAGCCTAACCTGTTCCAAATGTCATAGTCTGAAGGATAATACAAACAAGGAAGATCTGTTACAAGACAGGCAAAAAAAGGTAAAGACAAAATAATCCACCAAATGTGCCTGAAAGTGCTCCTACTGAAATCAGGAATGGTTTTGGCTTTGGTTTCGGCTTCCAGGGGAGCAGGATTCATTACATGGAAGACTGTGATAACAGGAATTTTAGAAAGGGAAATCTAATAACCTGCAGGTGAAAGAAGGTAGAGCTAAGTCCCAACACGCTTCCCCTGAGATCATAAACAGGACTGGACAAATAAGGAATGAGAAGATTGAAACAGCAGGCAAAATTTCTTCCCAGCTTGCACTGAAGGCAGATGTCCAACCTATGGGACTGATGATGCTTCTCCACACATCACCAGGCCTGTAGAACTTCCCTGGACAGAGGTGAGAGCTGGGGCTGAATGGTGTGGGGATGCACACACCCCTGTTTCCCACGTTCCAGTTTAGGGTTGCAATGGTGAAATGCAGAGTTGTTCCCATCTCAGGAATGAAGTCATGTCTACAGAGCAACTTTGTGAACTCAGGATCCTGCACAGCAAAACCAGGGAGAAACTTTCTATGGCAGATGGATGAGACTCATGGAAATATAGTCTTGTAAACATATGTGCTGTACCTGAGCTGAGAACCCAGGTGTTGTGTCTCTCTGATTAAATTCAGGATCACCTGAATTTATCGTCTTCAGCACTAAAACCTAAATTAAATTTATTTGTGCACTCAGCAGAGTTAGTAACTTTGCAACACCAGTAGGACTGGGGAAAACTGATGAGATTTGACTAATTTATCACTGTAGCCTTGGATTTAAATGCCACATTCACCAGCTTTCTCCCAAGAGGCACTAAAATCGTCAGGTACTGGTAGCAACATACTGTGCCCATGATCTCTCTATAAAGAAATCGTGTTGTCACACTGATCAATAAGAGGCAGGTATGCCTCTGGTTTCTAATCATTATGAATCCATTTAGAATTCAATGCAATAGCAGCAATCACATTGAATTAATTAGGGGATTTGCAAGGATGGCTTATGTAGTTCCACAGCAATTCCCTTGTAATTCAGCACTAATTAAGCATTATTTCATGCAGGAAATAATGAGCTGTAGAAACATTGTTAGTGCCAAATAATGGAATAAAGGTGTGCTTGCATATTATAAACTCTCCATGAATGTTCAAAGAGGTTAGAGCAGGTCTTGACTTTTTTACCCTGGAGAAGAGAAAGGATGCTGAAAGAATGATCTTGTTTAACTCAGCTGAGTGTCACCTAAATAAATATTGAATTAAAGAGGGACACACTGGAAAATGGAAAATCACTCTGACTTTTCACATTTGAAATGTCACTGGTTTAATTATTAGATTGTTTCCAAGCCAGTGCCATTCCTAAGAAGGGTCTGGTATTTATTCAAGGCTCAGTGTTCTGGAGTTGGTGTTAGCAGACGTTACTCTTATTTATAAATAAGACAATAGACTTTGAAACTTTTCATTTGAAGAGAAGCTTTGACACCAGACTTTCAGAACCTGCCAGTTTCCAACTTCATTTAGGACCAGATTTCTGGGTGTTCAACCATGACAAGTTTTCCAAAACCAAATACACCACAGTGTATTTGTATACACAACTTTTCTCCTCTGTTACCAGCTGGGTCTTGGATATAATATAGTGGTAAAAAGAAGCTACTCCCTTTTTCATATGGACATTGCTACAACCCTTTCATGTCTAACAGTGCTTACTGTGCCTAAGAAGGATGGGACCCTGTTCAAAGCCACACAGATCAGCTTTCTGAAGGGCAGATGTCAGAATATCCCTGGGAATGGCTCTGCAGTCCATTGCTGAGATTGCCTGTGAGGGGCTGGGTGCCACAGCACAGCACATCCAGACACATCTTAACCCAGGGATGTGGTGGGGTGGGATTTAAGAAGAGTTGCAATGCTTACACCCCAACAATTTTGGTTCAGCTCACAAATTAGATCCTAAAAATCCAATTTTAACTGGTTTGCTTAATTAGAAATCAGCTTGTCTTTTGGCTGGTACTATGGCATGCAAGCCCTTGCTATAAATATTCTTCCCTTAGCCATGAAAGGTTCAGTCATTAACAAAGGTTGTTGAGAATGGGGGTTTGTTTTATTTTGTTTTGTTTTACTTTTAAAGATCAGCAAAATGCCTAAAATGTCAACTGTTTTGGAAAAAAAATGGGATCTTGGCCTGGGGGGTTCAGATTCTGTTTTCTGCCTGCTGCCTTTGTTGTTCGTGACCCTTGATTGCCAGTTGGGGGTTTATAATTTCCAAGCAGGCATCCCAGGATGAGGAAAGCCTATCAGAACAATGCTGAAGATGAGAAAACTTTCTTTCCAACATCTGAATTTTCTCTGCTGCTTGTATTTCTGGGACAGATGATTAAACATTATAGCTCCCAACATCACCATGACAGGCAGAGTGTGTGACAAGGTCAGAAAAAGGAGGAGCTTGCTCCTGTTACTGTTTGCTTTATACCACTGGCTTTCAGAGTCTCATCTTCACAATGGTGGAGGCAGGCACTGTGTCAGTCCTTCAGTCAGCTGGCATTTGCCCTAACCTCTATTGACTTGTGAGACCCCTTCATTTCCTCCTCTGACTCCTCTCAGTCTCGCAACTCTGAAATTCAATATATGAAAACAGGAATGCAAGAAGGCTTGGAAGCCTGTACTAATCAGGTGTTGTCAGGTGGGAGCTTTGTGACACATCATCGTGAACCATGGTTTTATTTTTGTCATTCATCTGAAAATGCTGTTTGGGTTGAATTTAAAATGCAGGTCAAGTTAAAGTGGCAGGTCTTGCTATTGGAGCCCTTTCTCTAGACACATCCCCATTGCTTTCAAGGGGAACCAGCTGCTCCCCAAATGCTTCTAAGACCAAATTCAAGCTCCTGCTAGTCCAAGATGCTGATGGCTCTGTGCAAAGCTAATTGCTTGTTTGTCCTGTTTTGTTTTGCTGTGGCTGTGGTTATTTTGTGTAGATTTTTTCCACCCCTTTCCTTTCAAAGCAGTAACTTTCCTCAATAGATCTGTCTTCAAACAAAAAGACACTGCAGCTTTAATGAAAATTTAAAAGTCAATGAGACAGACACAAAAAAGAGACATGATCCAGGATGAGCTCAGTCCAATGAATAAATTCAAACCATTTAGTGAATGTTTGGAAAGATCAGAAGGGCAGTTTTGCTTGCAGCATTTTAACAAGCCCCCATGAATTAGCAAGAGGCCTGAAAAATGAGTGGCAGTGGTGGGGAGTAATTCAGTTGTGATCACTTGAGGGTGATGAATGAGGAAGTGACATAGTCTGTGCAAAGACAAGTCATCTTTTCTAAAGCAATTGTACTTAGCCCTCATGTCTGGAGATTTATATTGCAGTGGTGGCAATGCTGGTAATGAAACAATCCTGGGTTTTGAGGTGAATGCTAGAAACACAAGGCTGAAGAAGAAGCCATGTGAAGGCCCAAAGAGATTTTCTCAAAAGGCTGAAATTTTCCTGTATACTGGACATTGCTGCACAAGGTTGATAAATTTGTCTTTAGCCTGGGAGATTGAGCATGGCTTAAAAGGGCTGGGAAAAAAATTACTTCAAGGCACATTTTAAGGTAGATGGAGGATGAATTAAGATTAATGAGAGTCTTACAAGTGGGCTGAAGCTAGCAGTGCTGACATGAAAACTGTGATAAAAGCCAGCAAGACCAGCCTCGGAATGTGAATTACTTGCTTTATTCAGTGGCTCTCGTGGCTGTGTCTAAGCCATTGTGTGTGCATGTGTGTGAACACGTGTATGCACAAATCACACCCTTTTTACATTAACCATGCACAAAATCTCAGTGACCATCTGGACAAAAGGAGGAAAACACCCTTAAATCACAAGATGCAAGACTTTCTTTTTTCTTTCTCAATTCCCCGAACTGTAAATCAAAATGCTGATTGTGTCCTGTTAATAGTTAAATGTTCTGTGAGTTAAATAGACCTAACAAGGCAGTTTTCAAACAGGAAACCTGGTAGGAGTTTAATGACATCTTACAGTACACCCATCATGGCAATACAATCATTGAAATTTGTCAAGTGTAAAAACGGATGACAAAACATTACCCCAGAGCAACTTACTCTATAAATGCAACAATGAAGCTGCTAAATTGTTTCTCTGGATTTTTACTTCTGGAGGTGAAGTCGCATTGATTTGGCTCCAACCTCTGAAGGGCATGGGTTCATAATTTTATGGAGAATGCAAGATAAGACAGATTCAGCTCATATGAGAGGTTTCCAAATGTGCAAAGTGGTGTGGAATTATTATGAAGAGAGCAACCAGAAATGACTGGGATTGTCTTGGAAACACAAAGCTCTGTGTTTGCTTTTTTAAAAAAAATCAAGCTAGGAAGAAGTTGACTGCACACTGAGTAACCACACTGCCATGCACCATTCCTAAAACTGCATGGATCCAGACAGGAAATTTGTTGCTTGGAGAAATTTCACAGAAAGAAAGATCTTATTGCTGGAAGATCCTTAATGCAGAAGCCATTCATCATGAAGATAAAAGCAAACAAAACCAAACCATACAAATGTAGGTAAATATATTCAAAGCACTAAATCCTTAACTCCAGTGGGATGTCAGAATATAAGACATTGCCCTTGTGGCCTGAATTAAAAGATGCATAGCAGCCTTGCTTTTTTTTTTTTTGTTTGTTTTTAAAATAAGAATAACACCATGCCACGATTTGTGGGCTTCCTAAAGAGTTTCCCATACACTTGTATGCTTCATAAACATAGTCTTCTCTGCATATGGAAGCTTGGGAATTTTTTTCAGTAATTTTACAGTGTCATAATGCAACAATTCCTTACTGATGGGATTTTGCAATTCATGTAATAGTTTCCATACAGTTTAGAATTTGTCAAAAATGAGTGGTTTAGGTCACTCAAAGAATCTCCAGCAAAGATATCAGCAAAAGCAGGTTTAATATTATGGTGAAAGTGCAACAAAGTTCACTGGCAAGGTTCACTTCACTGCTTACTAGATGGTTAAAGCACATGGGGAAGAAAAGCACATTGGACTAAAATCTAAAATAAATCTAAATCAAATATGATTTACATGCAGGCTGGGGATGAAAAAAGGGTAAGGATAGGAAAAGGTAAGGATAAAAAGTAATAAGGGAGACCCTCCCACTGGGTCACAAGGACTCATAAGGAGTGAACTCCCTTGCTAAACTTAGCCCTGGACTCGACTAACGGTTCAGGCCTAAAGGTTTTAACAGCTCTGAAAGTAACAGCACTTTCACTTGATAGCCTGATTTAAACAATTTAACAAAGGGTTCTGATAGTATTTACTACAACACAACTCTAACTAACAGTAAGAGTAACTCACTTAAAGGCTTATCTTATGTATCTAAGGGAACAAAATTCACCGTACATTTGCTATAGCAGATTCACACACACACAGACCTAAATTATTATGTAAAATGTATATACCTGGTGGAAATTCCCCCTGAGTTTAGTGAAGTACTCCCATTAGATGCCTTTGCACCATTTCATCAAGTGAAGGATCAAGCCTTGAGGAGTGGGATTATCAGCCCCGCCGTCAGAATTTTTTAAGAAATGGGTATTTTTTAAATACCATTAATGAGTTTTAATGGTATTTAAAAAATAGAAGGGCTGAGAAACTCCATTGTGCTGCAGTGTGTCCCCTCTTTAAAAGTTCAGTGACAGGTAAGGGAATAAAGATAAACCCTCCAGTCATGTAAGGCAGCATTTTAGCCATCAGGTAACTTGAAAAGAACCCTCATATGCCCATATTTTAGAGTAATTCTACTAAAATAAACCTCAGTTTTAAACCAGCTTGCCTTTAAAAAGGAAGTTGGCATCTGAGATGTGCTTTTGCTCATTTTGAAATAGATTCTTCTCTTATTTATGAAATTAAGGTAAAACCCTTTGCATGTAGAGCCCAACTCAATTAGCTAACTCCAATGTCTATTTTCCACTTGATCTGAGCTACACTCTGAGGTTAGAGCTGCAGAGCTCTCTAGCACCATAATGATACACCCATTTTGGCATCATTCCTTTTAGATTTTATTTTTCTTTCACCCATTAGCACATGCTTTTTCTTAGCTAAATCGTATTTCATCCTTTTTCAGCTTCTTCAAGCCCGTTTATTCTTGTGCTCTTTGGTATTTCTGACACCTCCTAGTGAAGTGCCAAATTGCAAGTTTAATTAACACATCCTCTACTTTCTTATTTCACATGAGTAGCGAAAATACTGAATAAACCCAGAGCCAGTATCAGTATTTTGGTACCCCAGGTCCTTCCACTGACCAGGTTTGACTTCATAGAGGATTGTGCCTCTGGTGCTTTGTTTCAATACCTTAAACAGTCTTTTGACCTTGCAACAAAATATACATTTATGTTATTTTTTAACCCCCCCAGGTAAAACCACCATAAGCTCTGAGTTTGGTTTTTAGCCCAGATCTGCCACTCGAGTATGTGGACTGGAACAAACTGCATGTACAAACACAGAGCAGAGGATCCCTTGGGGGAGAGGAAATGCCCAACAAACATAAAAGTGGCAGGGGCAGACAGTACCTCAGTCACCCCTACTGCATGGGGATCAAAGGAAGGGGAGTGGAGAGGAACATATGGCACATAGTGGATCTCTCTGCTCTGTGTTCCTAACTGGCACAAAGTAAGGATAAATTCATCAACCACATGTTGCACCTAGCTCTGTTTGGCCAAAACAGTGAGTCTTTTCCTCACTGCTTAAAATTTCTCTTGAAAATGTCTTCATTTCCCTATTGGTTCTGATAAATTCATTTAAATCTTTTGCACTGGTGTGCTAAAAATACAATAAATGACCAAATACTTTAATTCATAACAATTACCTATTTACTCAGTTATCTACTTGATCATGCAACTACTGCTAGCCAGCTATGCTTGGTTTCATAGCCAAGGGCTTCATCATTTTGCAGGTAATGCCTGTTTTTGGAACTTGTTCAGTTATTCTGTAACCTGAACTGACAGATGGAAGTTAATAGCAGTGGAGGCTGACAGAGCAATGAATCTTATTTACACTCTGGTGAGTATACATACCTGTGAAATGCAGTGCCAAAGCACTGCCTTTGGAGCCTGCACTGTGGGAGGGACTCGCCTCACTTGGGCTGATCTGCCTTGAGAGGATGATATATCCAACCTGCCTCAATAAACTGAGATGGGAGCAGATGCCTCCTATAGTGCTGATCTCCTTCAGCTGACCACAAGTCTCATTTTGAGCCAGCTGATGCCGAGAAAGAGAGGAATTCCCCAGCTGTGGTGAGGTTTCCAGCTCTTTCTAGGTGAGCAATTTCACAAGGAAATTATAGATGACTAATTTTCCAGCTTGCAAATGCTTAATCTTGGCTCTTTCCTAAAGCTGCTTCTCCACTTGATTTATCAAGGCAAGTTTAAGACACCTCTAACAACAGACTAGAGCTTCAAAGGTTCAGAGATGTCCCCTACAAGTATCAAGGTCTCAAAAAGAAGCAACAGAAAGGTCAGGGGCATTGCCTTGCAGAAGCCCCTCAAAGTGACTATAAATAAATTATTTTGCCAGATTCTCTGACAAACAAACATATGCACGGCAGTGGCTCAAACACAAATCCCAAGAAATCGCACAAATTTCATCTTCTTTATGAAAAGGGGATATTGTAATCCTGCTATGCTGCTTTTTCTTCCCAAGATCCTCAGCACACAAAGCTCTCTGCCTCAGAAGCTGGGCTAGGAGGAGATGAAGCCTGGAATGTTGTGTGGTATTCATTTTGCACACTCCTGTACAGCTCCTGCATTTCTCTGATTTGCATTCCCCTGTGAAGCAGCCAAATGAATAAACATTGAAGATGGAGCCTGAGCACACTGGAAGGACAATATTCTTGCTAAAAGTGCTCTCTTTTGTAAATCAATGTGATAATATCCTTTTAAGGCTATTTCCAGCTGTCATCTCTCCTGATTTGGCTCTCTGGGAGTGGGAGGTATTGGGGAGATTAATGACAGATTTAACAGCAGAAAGGTCCCCCTTATTTCGATCTGGTACAGATAATGTCCTCTAATGCTTTGTCCATGCTGTGAAACCAGACACGAAGCCATCTCAGTGCTTTTATTTGCTCAGGTGAAGCTCTGGGTAACTGTGAATTTCTGGATTATTGTGGAGGGTGGGGGGGAGGTGATGTTTTAGTTGACAGAAAGTCAATGGCATCACAGAAAAGCGGATCAGCTCCAGCAGGTTCTCCAGCACTTTGTCCCAGTCAGCAGGGAGCAGCCTGGGAGCACCTCTCCAGCCCAGCATTGAGAGCCAGAGCCTTCCTCCCCCTTAGTCCTTGGGGGAGAGCTGGCCAAGACATGCTCATATCATCTCAGCTGCACAGAGGCACCTTGCTGCTTTCCTAGGGCTCCAGCTTCACAAACCATTATAGCTATAATAGCCCTTACAGGATCATTTCTAAATGAGTTGTGAAAATAGATTAGGTATATTCAGTTCAGGCAAAAAGCACTTTTTTATAGGCTTTGGGCAAACAATCTGTTCCTTTGATACATCTTACTACTGAGTTTCAAAGAAACCAAATTGATGAAGCTGTGAGGAAAGTGATTTGTTAAAAATTAAGTCTTTTTCTTTGGAGATTCAAGTTGAAAGAACATCTCTGTGTACTGTGCCTAATCAGAACCTTTGAACACTATCAGGCATGCCCCATTAGGGCTGCCAGCCTTCCAAAAAAAATTACTTACAGCAATCCCTTGCCTGATGTATGCAGGAAAAGACAATAGTGCAGCTCGACAGCACTGTCATTGCGTGAGATTCATAGCATGCAACTGAGAAAACTTCAATTTATACTTTATATCACAAAGTGACCATGAACCTCACTTCAAGACAAAGAATATTAAAACCAACAGACTTACTTAACATAACTGGTCATGTTCTCAGCTGGTGCAGCCTCTGTTGACTTTAGCAGAGCTGTGCTGATTTACACCTGATGAGAATCTGATATTCCTCTTCTCTCCAGAGTTTGGAAGCTTCTGTAACAATCCTTATCACAAGAGACTGTGAAAGGACTAAACAGCAGTGAAAGCAATAAGTAGACCCTACCTTCATTCTCATGCAATGCCATTGATTACATTCATTAAGTTGTTTCGGTGAAATTCCTCAACAGATATAAACGAGAATAATCCTACTGAAAATAACATGGCAACTCCATCCATTCACTTCAATTTTCAGTGTTCATCACTGCATGTAGTAACTCATTCCTTAAACAATTATTTTCTTTGCACACTGAGCATGGTCTTGTTTAATCCATTCTGTGACCAGCTATTTGGATTGTCACAAAGACTTCATAATATCATTAAAACATTCAACTGGATCATAAAGTAATTCTGAAGCAAATGAAGCACAGTAACTGAAATTATTCCTTAACTTGCAACTGTGGAAATCTAGTAAGGGGACTCTGTACTTTATGGTAATTGGAATATAGCAAGCAGTCCTCTAACAAAAAAAAAAAAAAAAAAAAAGCAGTTTCAGGATCATGTTTCATAATAACATGTAAGCAATGTCATATTCCTTACAGAATGAAAAAGGAATGATGCCTGGTGTATGAATCATGATAGGCACAAATCTAGCCAGGTAACCAGGTCCTGTACCAATCTCAGCCCAAGTGTCTGGAGAGAACAACAGAATATTCACAGGAACCAGGAATTCAGCCCCAAAGAAGTGCTGCTGAGACCTTGGGGAAGTGGCTTGGCAGGTCTGGTGAGGGGCCAAGGAAAGTGGAGGTCTCCAGATGCTGCTCAGCCTCTTAGACTTGAAAGTTGAAGCTTTCCTTCCCCTGGTGGTTTGGAAGAGTTTAAGCAAGAGAGCTATTCCAGGTACTTGGGTGAGATTCCTCCCATGCTTCAACCTTGGCTTCTGCTTGTGGACCAGAGCTTGGACCCTGAATTTGGACTGAATGCATCTCACTTCTGAGACAGTCTTTATTCAGACAAGAAACAACTTATCTCGCCCTTTGGAGAGGGATTAAAGTGTACTTGGATCACACACTCCTCAATCTCTGTAGCCTTCCATAGTCCATTTATTGAACCCACAGTGACCTGATCAGCTCTAGGGTCTTGTATGTAGGTACCTCTACTGCAAACTGCCCAGCTTTGTCAGTATTGCTCAGCATCACTGGCAAACCAGAGTCTCATCTGCCTTGAAGCGAGCTGCCTTCAGCAACATTGCCATACTTCTGAAAATCAGCAAACAAAACAATCCTTCAGGTGACATTTTGCAAACCCCTTGCCTTTGGCCTAATTTGAATATTGTCAAAATCAAAGCAGGCTTGCCACTAATGTCACTCAGATAAAAGCCACAATTGGACCCTTTTTTCAAATGACAGTCCCTGAAACTCATCCTTTACACAACACCTTTGCAAGTATTCTTACTCTTTTTTTGGGAGAGAACAATCTTCTTTTTCTCTCTCCCTTTTGAAGGAATAACAGTGTATTTACAATAAAGTTTGCTGTCATAAGTTAATTGAAGCAATAAGTCTTTACAATCTTTTTTTCTTTGTACTGGCCTCTAAAGCATTGCCATTTTTCTCTTTTCTTAAAAACTGAAAATGCAGAGCTAGGCTGGATATTGAAATGACAATTCTATTCTCTGCATGTGCACATTTATATTATTCCTTTATGATGCTTGCACTAGGGGGAAAAGGAGTGGATAGATTGCAAATATTACAAACAGGGCTATCATTTTTCCCATTGTATGTCTGTTACAGAAAAGTAACCACTCTTTTGAGAGAAGGCTTTGGAAATTCAGAGAAAGAGCTGTTGTGATTAGGCTGATGGGGATGATAAGATAATTTAGGGCAAAGTCCAAGTGAAAGGGTGGCGTCCTGTGTTCCTTCTGTTCTGAGGTGGGAGCCAAGTTTATAGAGTATAAGGACAAATTCAGGACTTTTTAGGTTTGAGCATATATGCTAAAGGTAATCATGGTGTGTTCCTGTCCTTCTGACCCTTCTCATTACTCCTGATCTCTGCTGTAAACGCCTTCATTACTTTCAGTGCTACTGCCTAAATTAAAATAGACACTGATGTCTCAGTTCCCACTGCTCTTGAGCACTAAGCCTAAGTTTAAAGGGTTGCATACAAAATATTAAGGGTAAGATGAAAATATTCATAAAACAATGTTAGGTACAGAACACATTATAAAAATTTAGGTTAAGTTGTCTTACAAACTTCTTTGATGTTCAGGTGACTGACTATAGGAATATATCTTAAGATTTGATTCCTGACTGCAGCAGGAGAAATGAGAGCAGGAATCTTTTCAACACAAAGGACTACAGGTAAAACTCTGATGCCCTTAACAGATAAATATATTTGACAAACTGTATTCACTTCTTTAATCCATGAGATAATAAATCTCAGTGATAAACACTCCCTCCAAACAACAGAACAATGGGATGGCTATCAATGTTTACCCACACCCCATAAACATACAAAACTCTTGCATATTGGAAAAGCCAGTTGTGCCTGAATTGGAGGCTGCTTATTCAAGGCACCTCATTTATTACAGTAGACATGATGCAGGCAAATAAAAGAATGACCAAAGGAGGCTGCTGGGTGGAGAATAGGAGGATAATGAGGTCAGATAAAATGTCTGGGTCTCATTAATCCCACAGAGCTGAGACAGCTTTCAGTGTCAGTTCAGCAGAGATGGTGAAGCATCATGAACAGTGAATCCATACTGACAGTCGAGTTTCCTGGTAACCAGACCCTACAGAAATCTGTGTCCTGCCTTTGTAAGTAGCTGAGCAAAGCATAGGGCACTTGATAGCAAAGCTGCAGTCAGAAGTGGTCAGTTTACTGCACAAACATGTGCCAACCTATCACTCCATGCCCCACCAACAAACCCTTGAAATGCATGGAGATGCTGCTCTTAAATTGGCAGGGCCAAAACCGACAATGGAATCCTAATAACAGCATTTATATTAGAATGGAATAGACAGAAGCAAAAATAGCTACAGGTAACTCTCTTCCCTTCCAGTGCAAATAACTTTTTCTTTCCCTTAGCAATTACCACTTTTGAGGGCATCTTCTAGTGACTGATCCTTATCCTACAGAAATCCTTAGCTACCTTTTAGAAATTACTTGCCTGATATCTCATCTAATGCAAATGTAGCACCTTTTTCTTTGTCCAGTCTCTTGTCAATATGGAAAACAACTGATTTCTGCTCCTTTCAGAATAATGGTTTCTGTTATGATAAGCTGTTACATACTTTCTATTTCCACTACCTCCCTGTAGGCCTCATGTTTCTCTTTTCTTGGTTAAAATAACTCCAAGATCTGATAGTTTTCCGCAGGGATGACGCTTTTTTATCTGCTTGTCATTTTTGTTGTTGGTCTCTTGTTTACATACAGGGCCCAGACTGATCTGGTGAGATATCACTAGTGCTCAGTAAAAACAAACATCTACTATACTTCCAGGATTTCCAGTTGGCTGTTTATTTTCAATTTTGTGATCACCTGAAACCTTCAGATTTCTTACTGCTATAAGATGCTCTAAGAGACATTCTCAGTCTCCTAATTTTCCTTCCTAAATACAGCATATGCTGTATTATTGCATTGAATTTAATCTTACTGATTTCAGGTCATTTATCCAATTTATTGGGATTATTTTGAAATCTATTCCTGTATTCTCATGAGATTCTCAGTAAGGTGTCATCCTCAAATTTTTTGTGTGTACTCTCCATGCCATGATCCAAGTAATTAATAAAAATATTGAATAAAAATGGACAGAGGACAGGCTTCTCTGGGGCTCACATGGTGTGACCTTCCAGTTTGTCAGCAGATTATTGGTAACTGCCCTTCAAGCATTTGTGTATCAGCTTTGTAGTGATTTTTGTCTAGATCATAATATCTCATACACCTGACACTCCTCCTCCCTCCCCAAAAGCCCACTGTGCAGTATCCACAGTGACAATCCCATACTTATTCACTTGGGCTATTGAGGCTGCCCTCTGTTGTCAATGCCTCTTCCTAAGCATGTGAATCCAGCTTTTCTTTGTTAACACATTTTTTGGACTCTGGTGTTTTTAGGCTTGATCACTGTTGCTCTTAATATTTCTTCTTTAAAATCAGCAGATGGAAAATATCTTGGCTTTCTGCCCTGATGCTGATTGTTGAATAGGAGATCTGCACATTTTTTTTTTCAACAATAATATTCCCTTTGATTCCTTTCTTCTTTTCCCAATAATAGATATTCATAAAGTGGTGTAGTTCCCAGGTGTAATTATTTAATTGGCAGAACTCTAAAGCCTTTTCAATGGTGATAAGCCTCTGTATGGCAGAACTGAAAAAAGACCCAACCCAAAACATCTGTCAAGAAGATTAAAAAAACTAGTGATGTCACTGATTTCCTTAATCCCCCACATTATCACTGACCTCCTGTATATGTTCAGTCAGCCCTTGGTCTCATCCAAAGGAGTTTGGAGCATGACTTGCAGCAGAAGATTTTTTTGGAATCACATCATGAATGCTGTGCATTTCTGCTTTCATCCCACAGCCTCAGGGGAGCTTTCCCAACTTTCATGTCACAGACTCAGGAGAAATTTCCAACAAATCTCCAAGAATTTTCTGGTATTCTCTGTCAAAGAGCCACAGCAAAGCCTGAACTCCTTTCACCAAAGCCTGAACTCCTTTCACACACCACTCAGAAGACTACTGGAGCTGGAGTGAGTTTGTGGCTGGCTGTTCACAAGCTTTCACTTAAGGTTTCATTAGAAATACTTGCCAAAAGCATGATTCATGGGTTTTTGTGAAATCCCAGGTGCCATCAGCTGGGCATGGCTGCTGAGTGCTCCACAGAGCGGAGCAGAACTTGGCAAGACCCCATCACCCAGCAGGGGATTGCTGAGGTGGAGGGTGCAGAGCCACAGGAAACAGGAGAGCCACATTGATTTGCAGCAGCTGGAGATCCAGCCTTGAATCCTAAACCAACTCTTTAGTGTTCACCCGAGGTCTGGCTCACATTCAGTGGCAGCAATGGGCAACATATGTGCAAGGCACAGGGACACACTCTGCCATGGAGCTGTTGCTCCATCCGCTCCGACCAGTCATGAGTGAGCAGCTGTGCCTTCCCTGCACATCTCTCTCCACTGCCCTCTCATTGCTGGTGCCAGGGATGTGCAGAATGGACAGAGGTGCTGCAGCTGGAACAGGTTCCTCAACATATTCATGCTCACAAAACATAAACACTTGTAAAATGCAGGCACCGTCAGCTTGTGCGCTTCTGCTGCCGTGTGCCTTGGGAGAGGCTGGGAATGCTAATTGGTTCTGGTCTGAGTTGGCTTCCTGGTTCAGGGCACTCTTATAGAAAGGGTTTTCAGCTACACATTCAGTGCCAAAAGTAGCAGATGGTGGTAGGATAGTAAATTACATTAAGGAATACTTGTACAGTTTCTTTACCACTTTTATAGTTGAAAAACAAACAATCGAGTTGCTTAGGGTAAAGGCAGATGTGGTGTCATGTATGCCTACCACCCTAATAGTTCTATGGAATTATCTCAGAGAATAAAGAAGCAGGTTTAACAACCATGGAAATGAGCTGAATAATCCCGGAGCAATCATCGTTTCTAGTTTAGAAGTTTATGTTCCTCTGTTGCTAAGATTTGTGTTTCCAGTTCTGAGTATTTATATAATCACATACTCATTTCTTTTTCCAAAATTTTTCCTCTTATTTACAAAAACATTTCTGCAAACAACTTCCTAGCCAACTGTAAGCAGTAAGTGGCACCACTGGGTATTAGTGCCACCTGGTTGTCATGATGAATTGAATCACTTCCTATTTAAAATAGTATTTAAACAGTCTTCTACACAGCTTGTTTTCCAGCTCTGCATCCTTTGTTATCCAATCTCTCTGCCTTCTTTGATACACTTTTTCAGCTATCTCATGTGGTGGGTTTGTAGAATAATCCAGACTGGAAAGGACTCCAATCCTACCTCATGCTTCAATCAGAGTCAGCTCTGAGATCAGACCAGGTTGCTCAGTCCTTTGTCCAGTTGGATCTTGAAAGGCTCGACAGACTGAGGTGTCACAACCTCTTTGGGCAAAAAGCTCCACAATTTCACTCTTGCAATTCTGATTATAATATCCAGTGGAAACCTCTGGTTTGAATTCAACTCTAAATGCAATATGATTCTATACTCTGCTTAGCATACTGCAAATAAAAATGCTGCAATACATTCCAGGTACAATTTAAGAGAAAAAAAATCTACTTAAGTAATGGATTTTTTTCCCAGTTATTTGTATTGTGCATAATAAAGTGCATGAGTGAACAGATGTACATATCCATGGACGTTCTTCAAATGGTTCTTTATTTGTGATAGAGGAAGAGACTCAGAAGGATTTCTACAGTTTTGGGATTTATCTTCTGTTCTGCCAGGGCAAGATCCAAATCAGTCTGCATTTTCGAGGGGTCAGATATCTCATCCATTAACCAGTACATTGATGGCTCTGCAGTTGGCTTGGGGAAAGCAACCTGTCAGAGAAAAAGGGCCTTTAATATGAAAATGATAGTTATCAACATCATGATAAAAAACAAGAATGGCTTTGTACAATGAAGTGCATGACCTAACCATGTAAATAAAAAGCCAAAAGTGTAAAACCACATATTATTCCTGTCCTATTCTGGTAAAATAAGGTTAATTTTTCTCTTTTGTTTTGCTTTGATCTGATTATTAAGAGAAAGGTAGGCAAACT
Source organism: Eopsaltria australis (assembly GCA_034509425.1). Taxonomy (NCBI): domain Eukaryota; kingdom Metazoa; phylum Chordata; class Aves; order Passeriformes; family Petroicidae; genus Eopsaltria; species Eopsaltria australis. The sequence continues at coordinate 2,683,611 of JAVTVJ010000012.1, read as the reverse complement.
GGCTGAACAGTTCAATTCCACCTCCTAAAATGATGTTAAAAAAAAGCAAGATGGGATATGGCAGAAGCACCACCTTTGTTTGTATTCCCTGGGATTTTGAGTGTAAGGGTTAGGTATCTAACTTGTGACCTGTGAGCACATTATTCAGTTACAGGGAGAGGGGCAGGTCTTTCCTGGAACCATAAATCACAGATGTCTGGCAGAATGACCACGTGCATGATCTGGGTGTGCACTGTCAGTGGCCCTGCCACAAATGAGCCAGCTCAGAGCTGGCAGTAATTTATATCAAATGGCTTCAGGTTTACAATAAGTGCTTGCATGAAAGCTCCAAGTTCAGGAACAGATCACTTCTACTGGGAAGTCATGTCCTGCTTCAGGAAAATTATTTTAGAAAAAGAGGCAAGTAGATTTTTAAAGAGTAAATATTTGCATGTTAAGAAATTTCTGATGAGTTTCAAATGGGATATCATATATATATAAGGAACAGGACCATCAAAGCAGGCTGAGGAGGAAGGTCACCATATTGGTATGTACAGGTGCTCAAATATCACACTTCTCCAGGCTGGTGAATTATTTAGAACAGCAATTGTTAGGGACTTCTAAAAAATGGAGGGTGGGACTGGGGAGAGATTTTTATCTCAGGCTTTGGTGATGACAGCTTGGGTTGACACCTGATTGGAAAAAGACTACTAGGGAAATGAAGACACATCAAAGTGGTTTAAGTGTTGCAAATTACCAGGAACAGGTTTTTTTACCAAGCAACATAACTTGGCTTCAACTCCTCAACCAAACACAGCCTGTAAGGATAACTATCTGAACAGGGATCTGTGGGAATGCAGTCTGAAATATGAGACAGCTATCTTAATTTTAAGATTTCTTGTGGCTAAAGGAAGCTAAAAGATGTCTAGAATTTTCTGCTGACAACCACGTCTTGTCCCCAGGAAGAAAAAGGAAAGAACAAACCACAGAAAAAGTCATGCTTGTTTCAAAGCATGCTGAGGGGCAAGGGAAGGATAGTTCTCCAAGCTGTCTTCATACTCAGTCTCAAGTTTGAGTCCTGTCTGGAGATGAAATGGTTGGTCATGGGCAGGGATGGGGATGTCCAACACCTCCCTTCCTCTGGCTCCACAGGTGATCTTAGGAACAAACCGTTCTGACTGAAAACGCTTAGTGTGTTCCTGTCTCATCTGGAGCTACTCTAAACCAGATCAAATTTTCACCATTTGTTTTGTAAGTGTGGTATTCAGTTTGGGAGGCAAATGCCCTGGTTTGAAAAGGCTGAACAGCTGGCTGGAGCATGTAAGGAGGGCTCACCTCAGCTGGAGTGATGCTCTGCTGCCACTGCACTGAATTTTGTGATCCCTTCCTTGTGGTGCCCTGGCCAAGCCTGGGGTGCTACCATGAAACAAAATGCTTCTGAGTAGAAAGCCAAAATGCTTTCCCTTTATTTTCTCTTATGGAAAATACCAGTCATTGGCCCTAGCCCCCCAAGAGAACGTGCCTTTTCCTAGGGCTGGTTTAGTGGCATAACACAGAAAGGCTTGAAACAAAGGTGAAAAACAAGGTTTTGAGGGAGTTGGTCACGTGTATGAGAGAAGCCTCAGGGGCACTGTAAATGATGCCAGGCTCAGCTGGATCCCAGGGATTATGCTGCCAGCCCAGATTTGGTGCTTTGACATCCCCTCATTCCCTCATCCCAGAGGGGGACAGGTATGGTATGGGGACAGAGGGTCTGGTTATATCCTTTTGCTTCCAGAGGAGTCCTGATGTAAGAGAAATTTCCTGGAGGCTCTTGTTGGCTTTGCCAAAGCCAAGGGCATAGGACAATGCCAGAGTCTGGCCTACTGAGTCACACACTCTTTCCAACAGCAATCCTCCTCCATAAAAGCAAGTTACTTTTATAGCATGTTTTTCATGTTTTCTGTAATAAGCTACTTCTTCACTATAAGTTCCTTTCCTTTAGATGCAGGTTAAATCTTTGTCTTTGGAGAAGAATATTCCCATTTATTGCCCTGAATAATGAACTTTTAAAATTATATTTAAGTCTTTGTATCCTTTTTCCTTCTCAATATCCCCACCTGCTTCAAAAACAGATCAGAATTCCTCCCTTCCAAGAATTCTTTTTTTTTTTAGAATCAGTGCTCCCAGCAAGTAAGAAACCCCAGCAAGTAAGAAACCCAAAGCAGCTAAGCATTTAAATTATTTTGCTTCTGTTTTTCATGTCCTAAGGGTTTTTAAAATTAATTTTCAGATTTTCTACACTGGCCAATGTTTGCAATAAATAAAGTACATGGCCAAAGCTCAGTCTGCAAGGGGATGCTGTTGATTCTGACCTTACAGTAGATCTGGGAATATTAAGATGGTTTTTTTTGGTAAAAGTCATTTAGTTACTCAGGAGAAGGTTGGTGAACAGCTGTCCCTGCACTTAAGGCACCAAGTGAAAACACGTCCAGACTTCACTGTACCTGAATTACTTCAAGTTTTCAGTCAGTTAAACATACAAAGGAAAGCTGTTAATGAAGCACGGGAAAGATGTGTTTGATTCAGAACTGAATCAGTGCTTCATCCTGACTGAGTTTCCTTTGTAAAAAAAAAAAAAACCAAACCAAAACACAACAACCACAGACAAAAGAAAAAAAAAACAAACAAAAAACCCAAAACCAACCAACCAAACAAAAAACCCCATAAAAAACAAAACACACCAACAACAACCAAAAAAAAAAAAAAAAAAAAAAAAGAAAACCGTGCAGCACAATTTCCTTCCTTCAGATGAAAAGGTAACTATGGTGACTGGGGAGGAAGATCAGACGTTACCATTTTGTGGCACAGCAGCACACAAACCCTCCCAGCCTGGTTGTAGTGGGGGCGAGGGGTGTCAGGAGACCTCTCACAGCAAGTGCGGACCATCGGTGTCCAAAGCTGCCGCCCCAGGAGAGCCCTGGGGCAGTGCCCGAGGGCTGGCAGCTCCTGGCAGACACCATCTGAGAGCTCCAGCCCCGCTCACCCACAGCTCCAACCCACCCTTTGATTTGGCATCCCCCGGCCCACGACAGCAGCCACGCCGGATTTGGGGCAATCTATGGGTTTTGTGTTTGCTCAAGGGTGAGGCTGGCTCCCTCTCCGTGCCACGAGTTAACACGTTGTCTGCTTCTTCTAATACATATTTTATGAACTGGCTACTGTGTTTTAATCGGCTGAGCAGCAACTCAAGCACTTGAGCAGGTGGCCTGGTAGCTTTATAAATACAATTATGATGACTAAAAGCCACATTGCACTTGGCACCGTTCTTCAGATTTTCCCCTGAGGTCTGGGACCGCCTTGCCCTGGTGGCAGAGCCAGCCTTTGCAATCTCCCTGTCCACCTTCCAAGTCTGGCAGCCAGAATTCACCCCTCACCACTCTGCCTATCTGCTATTCCTGTAGGGGGCAAAACTGATGGCAGATTTTACATTAAACCCAGAAAAATCTACACAAACCATGCCCAAAATGTTTTCCAACTTGGGCTGCCAAGAACCTCTCAATAAGAATGGGAGAGAACTGGAAATTAAGCTCACTATGGATAATTCTGTGCTAAACACCATTTTTGGTCAATACAGTGTTCATTAAGATGTGAGAACCTCAAGCTATTACTGTCATTGACGTGGAAAAATAAAACATACTGCGGCTGGCACGACTTCTCCAGCGATAGCACACAGGTTTCAGTGGGTCCCAGTGATGCCTTTACACTTTACAGTAGGTTGCTACTTTATTTAGAGTTTGCAGATATCTGTCAAGTTACTCTGTCTGCCTATTCAGCAAAGTCCCTAGTTAGCATGATTAAAATTAGGAACATTTATGTCCCACTGAGGTAACATAATTGGCTTCATGATTATTTCAGTATTTGTGGTCTCTACGTAGATCTGTTTCTTTTTCATATCGTGATAAACAAATGAGGTCTTTGGTACGTATTGAGCTAGAATTCTGCCAGGGATCAGCCGTAATTTTGGTATTTGCTTCACTTGGTATTTGCTCCAAAAGTGGTTTAGTCCCTCTTCTTCTAGGAAAAAAAAATTATAGCCCGAGGTATTTTTGCAAAGAAAAATAGAAAACACTGAAATTGAAATAAATTTTGTTATGAAGACCTCAAAAGTTCTAAAATATGCCTACATTGAAAAATTAAAAATTAATCCAAATGGGGTTTTTTTGTTTTCTCAGAATGAAATTGTGAAGTATTTCTAAAGGAAAACTTCATTACTGTGACATGACTCTCAAATATCCATGACCAGCTCCAGACACTGTCACGTGGGAGGTTGTTTTGCTGTCTTGTCTGTAAGCACAGAGGATCAGATCCAGATCTTGAAAAATTTGGCATTGTATGGATTTCAAGAAAGTTGAAACAGTTTATACAGCCAAAGAGTCCAAATCTTCCTTCAGTCCTTTTGGGCAACCATAGTGGTAACTGAGCAGTCCCCACCCCAAACTCATTGCTGTCATAACAAGTTATGTCATTTTAGACTGAAATATTCAGCTCATGTGTGTTTAACCAGAACTTTGCAGGAAGTACTCTGCAGAAATATGTGAAGTAAAAGCTGAAGCTTTAAAACAAACAGGTATAGGAAGAATTAACAAAAAAAAAAAAAAAAAAAAAAAAAGCCCCAAAGGAAAAATCCAACCCAGTGGATCATATCAGGATGGAACAGGCACAAGCCACAAGCCATCAGTGTTTGCAAGGCACAGCGCAGCACGCTGCAGCCAGAGCCTGAGCAGGGCATTTGCATCAGAATGCAAACCGCATTTGTGCCGCTCCCGGCCCGGCGCATACTGATGCACAGACACGATTGAGATATTGGCCACATGCTGAAATAGCAGAGAAAATGCATTGCAAAGACCCTCTGGCCACCCTCCTCATTTCCATGCCCTGTTTCGAGAGGCTCAGGTCTGAGCCCAGTGGGCTGCTGGCAGGGGTAGGATGCCCGTGGCACAGCAGAGATTCTCCCCGGCAGGATAAGTTCAGAATGTGCCCAGACTTACAACTCAATCAAATCCAGCACAAGAGGACCGCACTTGGGAAGGCTTTCAGGCTTGAAGTATTAAGAAAAAGTTTACGTAGCCACTGGCTGTTTCTTTAGCCAAAGATGCCTTTCTGTAAGATGATATTCCTGGCTGCCCCATCAGTGCTGTAACTGCTGGAGCTCCGCCGAAATCCGCAGCCTTCGGAAACCAAGCCGGTCCAAGGAGCAGCACGACTGCGAGCAAAATTGCTCAGCAGAGTCTGTGGGTTTGCCACCTGTGAGAACTGAGAGAAAAGCACCCTGTACAGCAATAATTACTCCACAAAGAAGTGATGATAATGCACAGATTTGCTGCCCAAACCCCTTCTCCAGCCGACTGTTTCACCTCAAGCTTTCATGTAGGGATTTGCTTAATCTTTTGTTGATAACTCGACAACAAACAAATCCATCATTAGCATAATAACACCATGATTACACACCTAATCAGTCTTTAGACTTATCATCCTTTAAGTAACCTTTCCTACTAGGCAAGTGAGAATTTGGAAATGTTAACTTACACTAAGCTTGCTTGCACTGTGCTAATATTTCATTCCAAATTAGCAGCACAGCATTTTCCCCTGCAGAAACCTATTTAATAAAACATTGAATTTTTAATGTTTTTGACTGGGGGAGATACTGCCGTGTGCTCTCCTAAAGATTAAAACTCCTTTGACTCTTCTTTATTTTGCCATTGCTGAAGTACATTATTGGCATTGTGATCACCCTTTTCACCTGGATCATGCAGGACCCAATGAAACGTTGCTGCTGCTTTCTGAGACCTTGATTTAACACACAGCACTGCTACTTTAGAGCCAAGATGTATAAGCTTAATAAAGACTTTATCCTCAGTGATTCATTTAGGATAGCAGAGGTGCCAACAACTATAATCTGCCTGAGAGCTTTTGAAACAATGACTGAATTACAGAGATTTCATGCATGGGCATAAATGGAGTTAAAAAGTTCCTTTTTTTGTACTCTGAAAAAATTTGAAGCCTTAATGAGTGTGATTTGTGGACTGAGCTCATAGTTTGGAAGGTCTGTTTGTGACTTGGCTGGTGATGTGGCGATGCAAATTATACAACTTTGACAAGTTAAGGCCAAAGTAATTTTAATGCTAGAGGGGGGTTGCTTCACTACTCTTAACCTTCACTGCTTACTCCTGAGTTCAAGTCTTGGCCAGACTGGTAGCAACAGAGGATGAGAATTAGGCAGTTGTACCCCACAGGCTCCTGCATTCCTTCTGTCTGCAAATCCTTGCACTTACATGTGCAGACAAAGCTGAATTCCCATGCCAGTAGGCACATACACACACAGACCTACTCTGTGCGCTCTCTTGTGGGTTTTTATACACCAGACATTTTTACCTTCTTAGAAATGCCAGCCTATGTGGTCATTTATCAGCAACCTGCACAAGCTGAAGCCCTCAAGTCAGCTGCAGAGGGAGCAAGTATAAGCACCTAGATCAAACAGAAAATCTGGTTTTCCACACATGAAGATATCATGGAAAAAAAAAAAAAAAAAAGCAGTATCAAACTAGGGAAAATACTGGGCAGAAAATAGTTGTGTCCTTAGGAAGAACACTCCTGGAACAAATGTCTCCTCCAGGACACATGGGTTAGAGAGAACCTTGTAATAAAGAGCATGAAAGTGTAAGGGACTACTCAGGTCAACTCTTTCAATCCCTTTCTCTTCAAGGCAGTCAAGGCATGAGCATCCAAAGCAGATGGGACTGTAACCCGCACTCTCCAGACACAAGTTCTACATTGCTAGCAGCATCTGATAGCACATTTAAGACAAATGCTGAGGAGCAGACCATGCCAGAGAAGTTTAATTTGTTATTGCTATATTTTTATATGCCCTGAAAATCAAATACTCTAGCAGTGATCTTGGAAGCTTTCAGAATACTGCTTCTGAGGCCATCTTAAAACTTGGTAGTTATATTCATCTCCATTATGGGTGTTGTGGGGTGGCCCTGGCAGGACACCAGGTGCCCACCAAAGCTGCTCTGTCAATCTCCTTCTCACCTGGACAGGGGAGAGAAACTACAATGAAAGGCTCATGGGTCAGGATAAGGTCAAGGGCAAAAGAGACACACCTTGTGGAAAAATAAATTTATAACCAATCAAATCAGAGTAGGATAGCGAGAAATAAAAACTAAATCTTAAAACACTTTCCCCCACCCATCCCTTCTGTTCAGGCTTAGCTTCACTCCCTATTTCTCTACCTCCTCTCTCCCAGGGGATGGGGAAGGGGGACTGTGGTCAGTTCATCACATGTTGTCCCTGTTGCTACTTCCTTGCCAGGGGGAGGACTCCTCACACTCTTCCCCTGTTCCAACATGAGTCCCTCCCTCTGGACACAGTCTCCATGAACCTCTCCCATGTGAATTCTTCCCAAGGGCTGTAGTTCTTTATGAAGGCTCCTTCCCACAGGGTGCAGTCCCTCAGGAACAGGCTGCTCCAGTGGGGACCCCTGCAGGGTCACCAGCCCTGACAGCAAATCTGCTCCAGAGTGGGATCCTCTATGGGGCTACAGGTCCTGCCAGGAGCCTGCTCCAGTGCAGGCTTCCTGCAAGATCACAGACTCTACGGGCCTTCACTTGCTCCAGAATGGGGTCCTTCAGGACCTGCAAGTGGGTATCTGCTCCATCCTGGACCTCTATGCGCTGTCTCAGCATGGTCTGCACCAGGGGCTGCAGAAGTGTCTCAGTGCTTGAAGTACCTTCTCCCCCTCCTTCTGCACTGACCTCAGGGTCTGCAGGGCTGTTTTTCTCACTCCTCTCTCCAACCTCAGTTGCTCTTGTGCAGCTTTACCCACCCCCCTTCTTAAATACATTATCCCAGAGTCACTACCACCATCACTGATGGGCCCAGCCTTGGCTAGCAGTGGGTTCATCTTGCAGCTGGCAGGCATTGGCTCGATTGGATTTGGGGGAAGCTTCCAGCAGCTTCTCACAGCAGCCGTCCTTGTAGCCTCTTCACGACCAAAACCTCGCCTCAATGCAACGTGGAATAGCACAAAAAATTTAGCAGTACTGGAGCTAATAAAAGAATAAGATGCTCAGTTACAGAATATCATTGCAATAATAGTCCAAAGCAAGTATGTCCAGCTGGCACCTTTTTGGCAGGGTTTATTCAATATCATGAACCCAGATGGTCTCTGGCTCTCAAATGATTTGAAGGACTCCTAATAACCTTAACAACACCCACTTGGTTTCTCAGACTGTGCCTCATACGTGATTCATCCAGTCTTGGCACACTGGTCAAGATCTGGATTTGAAACACGCCAAGGCTTAGGGGTTAAGAGGATCTGTGGTTCTGCTTTGAGCTATTTGAGACGTGAGAGATTAATTGTATAATGCAGAGCTGAGCTGGATTCCAAGTCGCACAAGCGTGCTGGATCCAGGACTTTGTGTCAGACTTTGTAGCACTGGGAAGTGTGAGAGGCAGGAGAGAAAATATCATGTTAAGCTGGCTTATTGTATAGTGTGATGCAAAGCACTGACAAACTGCAATGATTAAATGCCCTCCTGAACTCAGAGTATAAAGGGATATTGGTCTTCCCAGAGACCAGGCGATTCACTAAATCATGGTGCATCTCTCTGAGCTGAAATATAAGCTTGCATGGAGAGAGCAACCACATGGAGCTGTGGTTTTCCAGGCTGACAGGCTTTTTGGTGCATAAATTTCTTCTGTTGATGATTAGGGATTTGTACGGTAGTTTTCTAAAAGGAGATGTTCTTTCTCATGTGTACACATAGGAACGAAGGCATCATATTCTGGTATTTCATTGCCAGGTGCCATTAAGAATAATGGCTGGATCTTAATTGGCACAGCCCAGGATGTGCCTGAATTCCTGGTAAAATAAAGCAAAGCCCTGATGAATGTCACTAATCCACAAGTGTGACTTGGTTTTCTCCTCTGCCTTCAGTAATGAAGAAAAAGTGAAGAGCAATACAGATGAGTGGGTCTGGGAACTTAGTATCAGGCAAAGGAGAGAAAGCAGGGAAATCAGGGACTTTCATTATTTGTTTTTCTCCATGTGGAACTGTGAAATTCCTGGACTTCAGACCTTCTTGACTTTTCTTTCTGACACTCTTGGTCTACTTGGAAACCCACCATAAAGCATTTATTGATTCAAGATGAGATTTCAACCTCCCTGTTTGCCTGCTTCCTCTGTTCCCTGGTCCCCATCCCTCTCCAGTGCTCTGGCTCCTGGGACAACACAGCAAGTCTGTTCAGATCATTCAGCCAACAAAATAAACAACATAGGAGAGACCTGCAGGGTAGACACTAATGAACAGCCTTGATTTTTTTTCCTCTGAGGAAATAGTTTAAATCTTTTCCATAATAAAGGGTGTGGAGAGTTTTTCCTCTTTTGAAAACTTGGAGGTGAATCTGCATATAACATTGCTGAGCAATGTTTTGGGGACTCAGCTTGCTGACCTTTCAAAAGTATTTAAAAAATACCCTCAATAATTTTACAGAAGGATTAATATCTTTTATTATATTGTCTAGTGCAGTAAAACCCCTCTGCAGTAACTGAAGGGATAATTTTCCATTATCTGCCAGAAGTCTTTTAATAAAAGAGAAAAAAAGTGCTGCACAGTTGTTTTATTGTCTGAGGTTCATCCTGCAAACACAGAGAAGTACCACCTAGGGCTCTGACAAACATGTATCTTTGAAGCACTGAGGTATTGAAGCAGCCCCTGTGGTAGCTCAATACCCTCTCCTGATAATTTTTATTTTACATTATGCTTCAGAAGGAGGTACAACAGGTTTATCCCCTTCTTTTTCTCTATTTCTTGTTGGGAATGAGGGTAGGATTAGATCACTTGAGTGTGCTACTGCAATGAAACATTAGAAATGTTATCAGCATTCAGTCCTGCCTGCCTTCTTCCTTTCTTTCTGGAAAGGAATTAAGTGATTACGGTGCAGTGGGTACCTCCCAATATCGCAGCTCACAATTCCAGGTGTAAATCAGCAGGGTGGGGAGGTGTAAAGGTCAGTAGGAAGGAAGAAAGGGAAGATAGCACTCTGTTTTAAGTGGAATGAATACTTGAAAATTCACTCCATTTGAGCATCTAGTATGCATTTCAGAACAAAGCTTGAGGGACATGTTCTTGCTGGACCTCCCACTAACTTCAGAAGGGCTGAACTTACCTCTGTACTGTTTGGATGTATCTGGCCCTATCAGTGGCCTGGTAAAACCTTTACAGTCCATCCCACACAGCCTCTGGACACAGTCAAGCTGCCTTTGAAGCCTCCCTGCAAGACTTATTTCTCTAATTTAGATTTTTTACCTTTGCATGCTTAATTTCTGGATCCCTGCAGTAAAGGGAAGCAATATTCAGAATATGTTCAAGTCTGCTACCAACAACCTTGCTTTTCTGAACTGTCTTTCTCGTACCCTTAGGAACAGCCCATGGGCCACATTGAAACCACTGGAACATTGCAATAGAGAGCAATAGTTTCTGTATCTGCATCCCAGCCCTTCCTGTGCCTTGGCTGCACTTCTCTGAGGATGCCAGATGGCTCCTGATGGAAACTTCACAGGCAGAAAGAAAATTTGATAGCCTCTGGTGCTTCCCCCCAAGCCACCTCCCATTATAAGACACTTTGTGGTACTAATGCTTGGGCTGGGTTTTGGCCAGAGCTCTCATTGCCCAGAAGGCTTCACCACCACAAGTGCAGCATTCTGCATGGGGGTAGGTTCCTGCCCTCATTCCATCCTGAAGCTACTCTTTGTGGTGGCAGGAAGGTGGCAGAAAGCTTCACCATCCTTCTCCACTTGCAAATCCCACAGGATCTCAAAGCCTTTATTTCAAGTTCTCTCCCCTCTCTTTGGAGGAGAGATGCAAAATTGGCTTCACTGCTAAGCTTTGCTCAATGAAATTCCTTTTCATGCCTTTTTCCCTCTCTTTCCCTTTACATGATATTTGTGTTTGGGAAGCAACTACAGATTTCCCTGGTGGTTTTTTTCAACATTACTGTAATAATTGCCTACACTACTAACTATACCAAAAGCGATCTTATGGAGGTCATTTATTAATTTTTTATGCATGTTAACTGTATAAATAATGATTTGTAAAATTAGGCAGAAGTTCCATTAAATTGAGCAGCGGTTATATCTTGACACTGTTTATATTTCTCTTCTAAAATAATTAAACTTCCCTTTCATTTAGAAGGCCACGTACAGACAGCTGTAATATGTTTAATATTTTTATAGCAAGTAATTTAACTCAGAATTTCACTAAATTAATTGCAAAGTGTAAACTTTATTTAAGATTCTCCAAGTGAATGTACAGTTATATGGTAGTAAAGAATTAATACTGTATATTTTTGGAAGGGCATTACCTTGAAATTGTCAGCCAATTTCTCATAATATTCAATGGTGAATCATTATTTAAATGTTAGGTCATTCTCCAACACATTTGTCCACATGCCAGGAGCTGAGAGACTGTGAATTGCCTTAGTGTCAAACAAGCTGAGATGGATGGGTGTCTTTGGCTTCCAGAGGCAGCAAAGCTCAGGATGAGAATGAAAGGGACAAAAGGAGGGAGAAAGGTGTGAAAGTGAATATTGAATATTGAAAAGGAAGATTTTCAGACACACACAGAACTTGTACTGAAATCCATCCTGAAGGATGACATAATATAAAACAAGGCACTGAAGTGTTTCTAGTGAAATATTGAAGGTGTGTGTTAATCTGTGAATCTGAGGGGGTTGTAGGGTGGTTTGGTTTCACAACTTTGGTGCACTGGAAAAGACAGCCATGGTCTCCCTATCTTGGGCTGAGACAGATGTAAGCCCTGATCAGAACCCAGTCTGGGAAACTGTCTCACCAAGCAGCACCAAGTAATTTGTCTCAATCCTTGCCAGTGTGGATTCTGGGTCATGGAGAAGTACTTGTGTGAAGAGCTGTTCCTTTTTACCACACTATCAGGTTTCCCTAAAAATAGGTCTGGGACTCTGACGTTGAAGGGGACAGAGAAAGGGGCAGGAGGGCAGGTAATAGGCTCAGTATCCAGAATTCACACAAGGTCTTTGTGATATCTCATGAGCAAAGTTTGGCTCACAGAAGTTTGTCTGGACAATGCAAGGTGTTGAATGTGGCAGTGCTGGTGACAGCTGAGGTGATTTTCTTCCTCATGACCTTTACCCTCAGGTTGGCACTTCTGGGGTCACACTTGAGGTGCCAGACCAAACACTTGTGAACAATTACATCCAATTCAGCCTAAACTCCAATCACAACTCCAGTCAGATGTCCTGCCTTCCTACAGTGAAGATACAGCATCCTCCCTGATTGTCCCTCTCATATTCTTTCAGAGTTTTATGTGACTCTCATATGAGACATTATTTCTGTCCCCCAAACATCTGCATTGGCTGGTGACTTGAAATCATCTTATAAGTCTCAGAGCCCAAAAGTTCTCAGGATAGAAAAGTGCTCTCTGAAAGCAGATATTATTCCATAGGAGACCTTTGCATGTTTTGAGTTTCCCTTTTCACCCTTGCATTTCCTCACTCTCTCACGTACAGATGAGAGGCTCTGCTGTTTTTCCATGGAAGCCTGGATATGCTCCAAGCAGGGAGAGCTTTTCTGCTCATATTTCTTCAAAGGCAGAGAGCAATAAAAATGTCAAGTTACCAAAGAAAGCCAAGTCCATTTATCAACATATTTCTCACAGCAAAAGGGTGATAACTCTGAGCAGCCTGGAGCTGAGGCTCAAGAACTCCATGCACAGAAGTGTATCCACTGATTAAAAGCCTATATGAAAATTTAATGAGAACACACCCAAAAACTTTGATGGCCAATAATGTTTATTGTCTCATTTAAAACTCAAGGTGACATCAAACATTTTTATACTCATTAGACACTCCCTGTCAGAGCAGATGTTATTTGAAAGACAAATGACCGCCTGGCATTCAGAAGATATATTTATTTGTGAGGAGACATAATTTCAACCTGAAAATCACTTCATCACAGGGTTTGGCATTTTTTTATTCACCTTCAATTCTGCAGCTAAATGCTTGTGGCTATGCAGAGAGATCTGCTGAATAAAATACTCAGTACTTAAAATATACTGGAATTCCCTCTTCCCAAAGATCAGCTACTGCAGTTGGTTAATGAGAAACTACAAATGGGGAATGAACATGTCTCCTTCCCCATGCTCTGGCACTGCACACAAGACTCTTTCCTTCTTTCCCTCGAGGTTAGTGTGGAGGAAACAACATCATAATTCAAAACAGGTGCAAGCAGTGGTTTAGCAAATTCCTTCCATTTTCAGCTCTTGACAATTGGCCGAGTTTCATGTGTGCTTAAACTCCCAAATTGTAGGCTTATCAGATGCTGACACTGGTTGTATTTATATACCTGAATACTCAAGAACATCTGCTGTACTGAAATTCATCATTCAAAAGACTTAATTAAAATAATGCTGAATTGGAGACTCAGCATGCATTACCAAAGTGCGTATTTGTTTTGCTACAATCAATTAAGAATGTATTCATGAAAACAACTCCTGCAACAAAATCTGTATGTTTAGTCCTTATGCTAATCTCCTCAGAATTTGTTGTACTGTTTCAGAGGCAGTCAATTGAAGACTTTATTTTCTTTAATAAAACTGCATAACATGTTTTCATTAACTCAACAAGAGGTAAATCAGAATTGATGTCTAGTATAAACAGGAAATCTAGATTGAGGCATCTTGGTAATAAATAGTAACCTATACTTTGAGCTGGCTAAGCATCTTTCCAGTTAGGATATTACTGAGTATTTTAAAATGCTCATTAAAACCTAAGTATTAAAAGATGCTTTGCCATCCAAGCACACATTGTCTCTGTTATTTAGTATTCTTCCATTGATTTAAGAGATTAAGAAATCTAAGCACGATCAATAACCTACTCGCACATAATCTGATTTGTCTCCATCACCAATGGGGTGTCATTTATAATGTTTTAGCCTACCACAGCCACTTGTATTACATGCTGTGCTTGAATTGGAATAGCAACTGTACGTGGCATTTAGGAGTTGATCGTTACCTTTTTAGTTCTCTAATGAGAAAATGTATGCACATGTTTGCCTTCTTGAAATAGTCCAACATTTGGAAACCAGCATTTGGAGCTACCATTTGGAAATAAAAATGTTCTGCTTTCTCAAAAAGAAAAGCTGAGAGGTAGGTTGTGATGCAACTGAGAGGTTTAGGAGTAACTGAGAAAGATCCTCAGTGTGGATGGAGGGAGGAAGTGGAAAGTGATTGGGATTTTTTTTATAAGGAAAGACCTAAATGAGAAGTTCCCAAAACAAAGGCAAAGCATGTGACTCAGGGTCTCTGCAACTATTTTGGAGATTAAAGCCTCACTCAGGACAGACAGCAAAGTTTGTGTCTAATAACCAATGATGCAGGCATTTTCTTTCTGTCTATGAGATATCACTGAATGAAAATTGAAAGGAGCAAGCTATCTAGAATCGAGCCTCAAGCAAGGTAAAACTTCTACCCTCCTTTAGAGTATCTCTTTGGGTTTTGGCAGGGCCATTTCTGCTACAGTTTGGCAGCATATACTAAACCTGGGCTTATTGACACTCAGCTCTCTGGGGAGGCACCTGGAGCCATGTGTGCACACATCCAGATGTGAGGATGAGCAGGAGGAAGAGGTGCAAGAGCTTTGGTTGAAGTGAGAAATACATGGGACAACCTCTGGGAACAAGAAGGAGCAGCAGGAGGATTTGCAGCTTGCCAGTATGGAAAATCTCTTGTTTTAACAGCTGTTTTTCCCAGGTCTGCCTTGGATAGGGGTCATGTCCAAGGTCTGCATTCACAGCAGCAGACATCTGCCTCACACAACAGAATCACCCTCAGTGGGAAGTGTCTGAGGACCACTGGGAAGATACAAATGGGAATTACGAAGTTTAATTGCTAACATTGCAGGAAAGAAGAGCTAATGGCTGTCTCTCAGCAGTGGAAATTAATGAACAACTCATAAAAGACTGCACTTGCCGGTAGCTGTCCAAGGAACCATTGCCTGCATGGCTTCCATGGGATGCTTACCCCTGTCAGCAAAGCCATCTGATGAAAACCTCAGAGGGCCAGAAAATGGCCCTCACCTTTGGGACCCTGGGGGCCAACAGGATGTGGTTCAAGGATTGTATCACCTCTTTCCTGCCCTCCATAAATCTTCAGTTCAGGGTCAGTGACTTGAAGGCAAAATTTTGCCCCTTGGCAAATAAAATTTGATTTATTTTCCTTCCTTTCCACAATTTTGCACCCAAACTGAAGAAATCCTTGCCTGCTGTGACTGTTGGAAGGTTGATATATTGAAGGTTGCTTTGCGAGGATTTACAGTGTGCAGGAAGGTGAGAACTGTCATCCCTGTGTGAAGAGGGTAGCTTTCACAGCAAGGGGAGGAGGAAAGAACATGAATGGGCAGATTGAGGAAGAAGAAAGTGCTAAATGAAAAGAGGTCTGAGCTGTGAGTTTCTGGCTGTATCCCATGTTCTGGAGACTCAGTCAAGAGCAATCACAAAATTTTTTACTTTACTGAAAATGACAAGAATTTGTCCAATTCTGAGAATCCTATAAAAATACAAAAGGTTTATTTTCTAGGGGGGAGATCTAAATAGCAGCTTCTATTTCTGAGCTGGACACTGCTGCCTTGAATGTTACAGAGCTAGCTGCTTAATCCCTCTCCACTCATTAAAAGTTTCCAAGTACTGCTGGGCTTGTGATTCCCAGAGGGAAAGAGCCAGCAGGGCCACCTCTGAGGAAGCTTTTCCCAGCTCTGTCAAGGCAAAATGCGTTGGGGAGTGCTCAGGCTTTCCCAGGAGGTCTGGCAGGTCTCTGGGACTGGGCATGGAAATGTACCTTTTTGTGGTAAAGTCACTCTTGGCTGTCCCCTGATGGGATGAGAGAGCTGACAGACAAGGTCAAGCAGGAGGCCCTGGGTTCAGTCTAAACCTTTAGGAAGAAACCCCACTTGGGATGCAGGGAACTTTGTCATGTTAAATGAACATTTCTTCCCTCTTCCTATTTAGGAAGAGCTTTCCTAGTTGATTAGAATGAAATTTGAAGTCTCCATTTTAATACATGGGAAATCAGTAGGCATTGAAGAATGAAGCGATGTTTTCACCTTTGACAATGTTATAAAAATGATCATACAAAGTAAATCTCTCCATAACTTCTCAGTGGGTATGGTTGGACCTTGGTATTTTCTGTGGTCTTAATAGTGTGTGATTTATCAGTTCTAAAACAAAGAAAGCATTTTCTTCAAGTTCTTTGATTATTTTTACTATATTATTTTAATTCCAGGTTATTGAGTGTAGGTATGTAGTATTTGCCAACTTGCATCAGACCAGGAATTTATTAATTATTTCCAGTAGCCAGCCCTGAGGAGAAGAAAATCTTAACTGCTGAGAAAAGGAGAGCATGACAATTATTTTTGGACCTGCATCAGAGACACCATCCTGTTCTGAAGCAACACATCCAGTTACTGGAATTATGCATGTTAGTAGTTATTTACAGTCTAGTTAGTCAATATTTCACCTGAAGTTCCTTCACATTGAATTTCACAGGCAAAGCTGTCCACATGAAATGCTATTTGTGTACGCTGCAGATTTATGTACCTTTCACTTCCTTGCTCTTTTATTAACCAGAAGGTACAAAGACTTTAAAAAAAAAAAGTTGAGAATAAAATCAATGGGAACAGATCTCGTTTCAAACTGGCCATTTATAATTGCTCTGGCAAGAAAATGGCTGGATAAATGAGAACATGTTCCAAGCTACTAAAGTGACAAGACATATTATTCCTGGGGACAAATGTTTATTCTAGTTGATCTGTTACTTTCAACTCCAGTGCTTGATTGGAGCCCCTGATAACTCATGTTGGGATAAAACAAGTAGCCTCAAGTTAATAATTTTTTCTTTCTGCTAATCTTTCTATTTCAAAAAATACCAGACACTTGGCATTTTCCATCACAATTTGCAGTATCAGATTGGAAAAGGATTAAGTCTGTACAGTGATACTATGAAAACACAGTAAAGACAACCTCAAACAGAAATTAAATAAAAATGTCTTGGGAAATATAAAAATAGATTTCAGCAAGACAAACAATAATAGTATTTTGGAGGATGAGTGGTTTCCTGAGTAAAGCATTAACCTTTCACCTTCAGGATATCAATAAACAGTAGGATCCTATGACAAGGATTGATTTAAACAACTTGGCTTCCTCCCTTTCTAGCCCAAATTGTTGCTACATTGCAGATCCCTGAAACAAGAGAGCTCCTCAAAAGTAGTGCCCTGGAGATACAACACTCCTTCTGGCAAAAATCCACTGGGCGTTTCAGAGCAGGGTTGAAGGTGAATCATGTTATTACTGGCTTTAATTAGCACTTCCACAAGCTGTAGAGTTCTTTACCTGCAGCTGGATGGCACTTAGAAAGGTGTGAAAGCCCTATTGCCTTTGTAAACATCAAAGAGATTAATTTCTAATCTGATCTTTTTAACCAAGCCCTCCTGCTGATCAGAGAAAGTGAGGGCAAACATCTCTGAAGAAAAAAAAAATGAAGTGACTCTGGAATATGGGATTTATTATTTATTATTCTAGATTGATATGTATTTATTATTTAGTTTGTTAGTTCTCTGGGACTTACGCCTATCCTCTTGCACCTAGCTCTCAGTTGGTGCTATATAAATAAGTTATTATTGTTAATATTTGATAAGGGCAGCTGAAAGATCACCGTGAGCAACGATCAATGAGACTTCTTGATTCTCAGTTCTACTTTGGCTTCCACCACTTTTACACCACTGGAATTCCACCTGCTTCTTTGAGAGTGCTCCTCTCTTGCAGCAGAGGACCAAGGTGAAAATCAAGACATTTCTGTCTAAACTGTCAGGGGAGCAATTAATAAATATAGGATTTGTAAACTCCTGTGCATGTTGTATAATATGGAAATATAACTGACCAAGGGATCAATCCACAGCAAATCAAAATGGAAGAAATTGCTTTTTTGTCATCCGGGCAAAGGCTGGTTTATACGAGGTGAAAATCTTTCTAGAGGTTGTTGATTGATTCACTTCTATAAAAATTGCCTCCTGGGATGCTCCTTTACAAAGATGCTTTGTGCAGTCTGTTGTGTAACCAGAACAGAACAGGCTGGCTGGCCAGTGAAATGAGCACCAGAAGTCTTTATTGTCCAAGACCTGGGTAGGATGAGCAGTCTGAGCCATCTAGGAGTTTCCCTGGTGTTTCCCTGGGGTTCTCAACTGAAACTAGCCTCTCTGACTCACAGCAGCCTGGCAGAGCCATTTACAGACGAAGCTTAGCCGGACCCAGCAGCATTTTACCAGTTTTCCTTGCCATACCCTCCCATCTCCCCTTAACCCTCCAGCATCCTATCCAAGTAGTGGATCCTTTTGCCTAGACAGAAGATGCACTGTGGCCCAATTTATCCTTCCTCTGGTGGCAGTCAGCCTGTACAAGGGGATTAATTATCTGGAACAAAAAGCCACTATGTCTCCAAACATGGCTCTCTGTCAACATCATTTTATGTATGAATTGGAGGGAGTCTCTGGATTTTCCTTTAAGACGAAGAGCAGGAGGCATCGAAGGTGTTGTTTGGGTCCCAGCTGAGCAGCACTTGACAAATGAAAGGCTGTGCTGTGTCCTAATCCTTTTGTGCCTTAGTGCCTTTGAGCCTCATCTGCTTTTTATTCCGAACAAAGCCCCTATTTCTCATTTGTCTCCTCTATTTCAGGAGACATGCTCAGGGCCTTTCCGATTTGTAGCTTAGCCAGAGAGACTCGAGAGTCTCCCTGAAGACAAGATCCTCTCTGCCATCTTTCACTGCCCTCAGTTTGGTGTGCATTTAATTAGAGATGGAGAAATTGTAAAAGCATCTAACACAATATGGGCAAAAGCCAAAACCACAGATAACAACAGAAGCTTTTCTGAATTATTCGTCTCAAGATGAATTCTGAAAAGAAAATATTCCTGGCCTTTGTGGTCCAATGGGACCCTTCTTGGACAATTTTTGGAGGCTTTTCACCAAGACTGTTTTGAACACTGAGTATAAGGTGAGCAGCAAAGTGGGAGCAAAGAGAAGGACAGAAGATGTGGCTCCTGGTAGGTCTGCTCCCCCGGGCTGAAGATATTTTGAACAGGCTTTCATTATGTCTCTCACCTTGAGGAGTATTTGTTATCAAACAAAGAAGCATTTTTCATCTACTTTCACTGTCTCATTTAGGAAGTTGTCTCTCTTGCACTGATCCTTTTTTTTCTGGGCTTTTTTGAGCACTGTGCAGGTAAAGAGGACATGAAGTTGACAATTGCTGGGTAAAGTCCTTTACACTCAGAGGAGAAAATAACCTTTTGGGGGCTTAATTCTCTAAGCTGTTTGCCCAGTTTGGCTGCAGCAATTTTTCAGAGCTAGCAAAAAATTTATTTTCCTTTTTCTACCCACTTTGTCTCTTTTGTGGATACACTGAGCCTGGGAATCCTCTGGGGTTTGCTTTTCTACACACACACACATAATACACCAGTCACCAAATATCACTCTCAGCTAAGTTAACAAGGTTTTAAAATGGCAAGAATATTTATGTGTATAGAAAATACATTTTTTCTTCCTTCTTTTGTTTGTTTTTTATTTTCCCCCTCCCGAGTTTCCAATGATCCTTGCACTTGATTGAAATTCCCAGGACTGAAACTAAGATTTTAACAAATTAACCAGGAGGAATTTCCATCTCAGTCTTTGATGCAGAAGATTTCATACAGACGATTAATTGGTCAAAGAAAGAATGCACCGTACATGTTTTAGTGCCTGGCCGTGCTCAGGATATACCCTGTCATCATTCCTTTGAGTTGAATTTCACTTAGAGCAGTCAGAGTTTTGCACAGATGTGAGTCTCTGTTGAAAGGGTAAATACCAGCAATTTGTTCATGAGCTATTGGATGTGAGAGAGGAAAGGCTCATTTTAGGGGAAAAAACCCGTGACACGTCCTGCTTTCGCCAGCCAGTCCATCACATGCATTTTACATGACGAGGAGAGACCCTGCAAACCAATAGGCCAAGGAGAGATGCCCTCTGCTTCCTCAATCTATAATAACACCATTCAAAAGAGAACAATCAGTGATGGGTGATTTTGCATTTAAAACTCACTTTCAGAGAGATCCATTATGCTGCATCACCCGCGTGGCGTTAAACGGCGCACGCAAGCGTTAAGCAGGTGCTTGCAGAACACCTCAGCCAGTGCTGTGCTCCACGAGCCTCCATCCCCTTTGTCAGGGCTGACAGCTATGGCTGGAGGATGGGGCACATCGTGCTGCCCAGAGCTCTGCTCCTTCGAGCTGCAGAAGCAGGCAGCGTTAGAATGTGGAGCTGCAGAAGCAGCAGGATGCGGTGACTGATAACTCCAAAGAGGGCCCATATGGCAGGATGGCTGTACTTATAAATATTTCAAATGTCAATTCACAAGGCTACAATCATACCAAGCTGTTTGTGTTATTCTGAATAATTGCTAGCAAACTATAACAAAATATTTGTCATGCTAGAATAACACATATAAATTTAACTGCTATATGCACCAAGATTTTCTCCAGATAATATATTTTATTAGGTTAATAAAAACAACAGAGGCAGCATGGTTGCAGGGAATTTGTAAATAATTACCTATGAAAAACCCTTCATGCATACCTTTCCTGCAGAAGAGATTGTAGAACTTCATGTCTTTCCCCCAATGAGGACAGACGAGTGTGACAGCAAGCCAAGATCAAGGTAATCAGGGCCTGCTAAAGCATTATTTAGTTTTATTTTCCTCCATTACCATTTGCACATGTACTTATTTGATTTTATTGGCTGTCATCAGTTATTACTAATGCACAGCCATGTGGATGCCGTGACAGAATACTGGGAATATGGTGCTTTCCACACTGCTGTTTTTGAAGCACTTTGGATGTTTTGTGCATCTCTAGCCCTGGGATGAGAAGAGCTGAACTGAGAGAGGCACAGTTCACAAACAGCAATTTCCACAGTGGCACTGGAGGGGGAAAGCAGAATCAACTGGAGCTCCCCAAAAGGGTTTGCTGCTCTGTTGCTGATAATGGGCTTATTTCGTCCTCCCCAGTTACGGCACACTCATGGAAAGGTTAAGCAATTTGTGATTGATTTACATAATTTAATACCCCCTCCCCTCAGCTGGGAAATGAAAATAGAAGAGGATTTTTGGAGTCATATGACATCCATGGCATTTTGAAACAGACTTTAAATGATTTTTACCTTTCAGTTGCTTATTATGACCTCTAAAATGCTGACACTTTTGTAAGAATTTCAGTGCTATTCCAGGAAGAGAAATGACAGAATTGCACATGGAGCCAGCAAAATTCAGACCCATTCATGTGATAATCCTTCCTGTGCAGCCCTGCGTATAATCCTAGTAATTCTGGACAAAGAGGAAGGTATTTATGTCTTGTCAAGCTTCCAAGGCTATTTTCCTGTCTTCTGACAACCCAAGGGTCAAACAGTCATTGACTTACAAATGTGGAACAATGTCTTACAGCAAGAAAAACTGGTGTTCCTCACTATGCTGAGGATAAAGAGGCTAAACTGTTCACAGCTCTGAATACAGTTTAATGTTTGAGCATGGTTTGCAGAGTTTTGCATACTGAGCAAGGACCTGGTCTTAGCATGCCATCCTCTTGATTCCCCTCATTTGTGTCCCCATGTGCCAGCATGCTTTACCCCTCTATTCATGCATGAGCCTGAACCTTAGCTCAAGAGAGAAGTAGGGGCACCATGCAACACCACAGCTTTCCTCCATCCAAAACCTTAAAACACAGTCAGCAGACCTGTCAGGTGGCTTCACATGGGAGAACTGCAGAACTATGTAAGGTCAAAGACATACTCTTGGCAGGAGAGGTTTGTGCAGAGCAGGAAGAAAACAGCAGACCAACTGCAGCCTCACGGCAAGGGGGAGCTGCCATCCTGAGGAAAAGGGATCTGGTGCCAGCAGAGTGCAGAGGAACCTGGTTTGCCACTCTTAGCAGGGACAGTGCAGAAGCAATTTTTGCTAATTTTTCCAGTTATTCAAGGCTCCTTTGTGCAATGTTTGGAAGAGACCAGAGGCTCTGATAACAGAGTGTGCAGTTACTCTTCCTGTGATGTAGGTGAGAGTTCACAGAATGAACAGCATATGTTCGACTTCACCAAGGTGCAGCAGAACAGCATGCAGAGCACACAGAATATTTGGGAATGAACGTTTTGGGATGAACTTCTCAACCCTGACCCACGTCCTGAATGAAAGATAAAGACTGGAAGAAACCATCCCCTGTGAAATGTCTGGTAGATGATATAGTGTTTTCAGTGGCAAGGACTGTGAGGCACACAACAGATTGTCTGACAAGATTGTGCAGTCTCCAGCACTGGATGTCTTTAAGGGTAGATGAGGCAAACAGCTATCAGGAATGACTGAGGTGCAATTATCCCTGCCTTGAGGCAGAGGGATTCACTGAGTAAGTTTTACCAGCCCTGTTCTCTGCATTTGTGACATGAATTTTCAGAACTGGGGTCCAAGCCCAGAGCTGTTTTTCCCCCTGTCAGCAGGAGCATCAGCCAGGATTTCAATGCTATACAAAATACTGCCAGACTGTTCTCATCACCCCAATACCCCAATCACCCCCATACCATGGGTAAGGGTCATCTTACCACCCTCCCACCCCCTGAGTGACACTGCGATGAGAGGAGAGAATATTAAACAGAAAGGGTGTATGGGGTATAGCCACTATGTAAATGTCACAAACACATTGAAGGTGACAATAACATGAAAAGGTTACACTGATTTAGCAACAAAAGATGGCTTCACAAGGTTGATTCAGCTCTAGCAATGAAAGCTGAATGATTGCCCACAAAAGCACTATTAACAGTCATGAATCTTCTCATTCTCCTTCCTTTTCCCTTTTACTGGGATTAGGGTTTGCATCTCTTGGGTACTTAAAATCTCACATATCCACTTGGGAAGAATACCATTTAATAATTTTAGATAGTGATGGTGAACTTTTTTTCTCTGAGTGTGAGAAGACCTTTCAGATGTGTTCAGCATACTGCACCATAATGCCTACTCTTTTCTTGCTCAGAGATAGTGAAGGAAAATAACTATGGTGATGAATAACCCACTTCTAAGCAAACACAACTTCTTCCTGTGGGATCTCTTTCTGATCAAAAGTATTTGAAAATATTCCCAGCCGTAAGGTAATTTTCTTTACCAGTCTATCAGCCACCATAAATGTCTCTACTCTCAGACTGGGACTGAGAAGCCAGCAAGACCCAGGCAGAGTTGGAAGCACAAGGTACAGGTAAATGCAGAGATCACTTAAAAGCCGTGGTGGGACAGTGTGACAGGAGTGCAGTCGCTGCTGCTTGTATTTGGAGTCACAGGTTTGCTGAAGTGGAGCTGAACTCGAATCACTTGGAGGAGAGTTAGAGCTGTTCCACTGCCTCATTCTTGCAGGAGACCCTGAAACATCCATTGTTGCACTTGGAGGGACTGATGCTCCCACCCCACCAGGCAGGCTGCCCCTCACATTGAGGTCTGATCATGAACACCCTCATTGTCTCTTTCCCTTGACTTCACTGGATTCTTTGACTGGATGACAACTTAAAATTTTGATGTGGAAACTATTACTTCTGAAGGGGTGTTTACTTGAGTCTGAGACTGTGGGGACTGTAGAATTTTTTGACTATTAAAGGAAATAATGGGTATACTAAAGAAGTTCAAGGGTAGGAACAAGCTTTTCTCACTGGTGGACTCTTTGATTGACATTGTGTGTGCAGATGCCAGACAATAAGTCAGTTTCTCTTTAAACAGGGTGAGCGATTCAAAGCAGCTCCTCCAGCACACAATTTAAAGAGGCTGAAAAGTTCCTCCCAGTAACAACCCACAGTGATATGCTTTACTGTAATAAACCATATATTGTTTCTTCCAGGAGTCAATCATCCCTTCTCTCAAATTGAGAAACTTAAAATCTGCAGCCACTTACCTACTAAAGTGCAGTAAATGTTCTTTCTCAGAATCTAATGTATTATTAATACCATGAGAAAGATATCATAGTATATTTATAGAGATATCCTGTACATTTTTGTTGAAACATATAGGAAAGGATACAGATACTGTGCAGCTCCCTAATCAATACCGATGATCATTACAGCCTTATACAACACACCAGCACTTACTGCCAATGAATTCCAGCTTTTAATCTGCGTTGTTGAAGTATTCATAAATCTGCTTCACCCCCTAAATGCAGTGAAAATCTGAAGTCACAACCTGCAAGACATCTGTGATTTATTCTTTTGGGCTTCCAACAATGAGATCAGAGTCATTACAATCTAAGGCCAGGTGGGTGGCTAATAAATCTGTTGCTGATTTACACATAGATCGTGGTGTTGCATTGCTAATTTGCAAAGAAAACAACCTGTACTTGTGTGCTTAATGGCACATTGTGATTGTAGATGGAATATTATCCTTGATAGGATTTAATGCTCGATAGTATGTGTGTTGTTAAGACTACACCCTGTTCCACACTGCCAGAAGCCAGGTATACACAGAAGAGGATGACCAGACCACTTGTAGGAAAGGAATATATGGGAAGCAGTAAACAAGACATGGACTTATCTATAGGGACATAGGCCCCAGTTTGTCTAGGAAAACAAGGTATGCCAATAGAGATAAGGATGTTTTTATCAGGGAGAAAGACTGGCAGGCAGCTCTTAGTTTAGAGAGAGTGAAGTGAAGAGCAAAAGAGACTCTGTACCAGATAAGGAAGGGATCTGGCAGGTAATCTCATGAGGTAATAGTTATTTTAAGGAACTGAACAACAAGGAATGGCAAGTTTTCAGGAGTCACAGGCATCATTGCATTCTGTGAAAATAGCAGGCTAAGTAAAGTGAATTCCTGTTCTCATCAGCCTCTGTCTTGAGTTAACCAAGATGGGATCTTAAGCCTCCTTAGGGCTGGAGAAGCTGTAGACAGGTGATGCCTGCTCGTAGTTTTAAAGCTGAGTGTATGTCTAACTTGCACAGGAAGGCTGACTGCTGAGAATGGTTTTATAGAATTCACCTGAAATAACTGCATCTTCCCTTACAACCACCTGACAGCCCCATTCCACCTGCACCACAGCTCTGAGTCTGGGCTGACAGGAGGACTGGGACCCCTGTCTTTCAGATGGAATAACTTCTCAGAGAGGTGTACCTAAGACAGCAATGTGATGAAGGCAGATTTCCAATGGTCAAAAAGCCCAGAAGGATGGAACCTCACAAATATCTCTCAGGCCCATCAGAATCTGGTCTTTAGAAAAGTGCAGTCAACTGAAAAAAGTAAAACAAAAGATGTTCACTGGCAAAAAAATCCAAAATTATGTTAGTTCCAGATTTTCAGACTTAGCAGCTGTGGTGTCATTTTTGTCTATTTGCAATGCCTTGCTTCATGCACACCAGTTTTGTGCCAGCAGAGAGGAGAGAAAAAGGCTGCCTACATGTGCCAGTGTATAGGAACATGAGCGTTGTGACCCCTAGAGCCTCTGGTGACCATCTCTGGTCTGTCCCAGCACTTTCATTCCAAGACAGATATGAAATGGCCTTTTAGAAGAGATGTACACACAATGGAGCTACATGTGTCAAAGATGCGTTTCCTCATCTGTATGCTCCCATGCTAGATGTTGAATCCTATTTTAGACCCAATTTGCATCCCAGACTTCCTGAAGCTGCAGCCAACGCAGTTTTAGCTGTGCATTTCTATGGGATTGCTGATGTAAGGAGAGAGATTTAATTTCTAATATTTCTGGCCTTGAATTTACCCAGGGAGCATTATCAGACTGAAGAGTTTCTGGGGGGTCTGCCAAATGAGGAGGAGAGTCTCAGTGCCTTCCCCTGGGGCTGTGTGTAATGTAATTTTTTTGTTCTTCTTGTTTTGAGTCACAAGAACCACAACAACCAAAGCCTCACATTTGGGAAAGGTGAAAGGCTAAGGTTTAAAATAAGAATAGTTGAACCCAAGCCTGCATTGAAACTATCTGTAGGATTATCCAACTCAAAATGAAACCAGGACTTTCAGACCTGCTCCCAGCTGGATGATCATGTGCAGCACAAACCCCACAGTTATGGCTGGCACTGTTTGGTGATGTCACTTCAGCAGGGCTTTGAGCCTGGAATTCAGTCAGGATTTCAGTGTGTAACATTCACAGCCTCCACAAGCATCAGAAAGGCACAAACTCTTGACCCACAACATGCAGGTCTGCTCAGCAGAGAGGTGATCTGCTGCTGGAGGTCTCGTAGGCACAGCCTCCTGGCAGTGCTCCTGGAGCTGCTCAGGGCACAGGAGCTTCCTCAGGCAGGTGTTCTCCACACTCCCTGCGCTCTGGAGGTCCAGCTTCTCCTCAGGCAAGGTCAGGCAATCCCCAGGGCTCCTGCATGTCAGAGCTGGGGCAACTTGCAACCTGGACACACCACTGTGGAAAAGCAACGGAGGGAGGATGACCTTGAAATTAATTTCCTAAACAAACAAAAGGTCTAAGTGTTGCCAGCCTGAAGTATTTACTCACCATTACTCATCCTCCTGCTTTTCCTCAAGTATGAAAGGGCCTTAAACATGACATTTAAATATGCACCATGGTGGATTTTCTTTCATTTGCTCATTTCTACTTTTTATTTGGGTGGTTACTGAGCTCTTATGGTTAGTGAATTGAAGCCTTTCCTTGTCTAAACCTCCTCCTCTGGCCACACACAAGTAAAACCACAGTGGCTTTGGGCTGCAAGTTAAAGGAAGGAGGAATTTCCAGTACTGCCTGAGAGGCAAGGATGTGGTTTGTCACATCCAGGTCACATTTCCCCTCATTCTCATCACTGCCAAGCTCTCCAGTGCCTCCCACCTCGCCCAGAAATGTCCTTTTGCCTCAGTCATTCTTTGCAGGGAAGGGTCCTTGCCATGCAGAAAGTCCTTTATATCCCCTACCTGAAGCTTTAGGAACCTAAGGAAGGATGGGTGGTTTATTGCCAGGCATGGCACGGAGGTGACAATTTTCAAGGATTACAGGAGGCTGTTCAAATATGTAGAAAAAATCCACGGCAGAACCGAGAACAAAATGTCATGGCTCACCTCAGCCCCGTTTCCTCCCACTCAGACACACTGCCACTGCCTTGCAGGGTCTGCAAATGCCCAGTTGCTGCAAGTAACCAGAAATGAGGGCTTATTTTGACTTCAACACAGCCTGAGTAGATCTCAGTGATACGGGACTTCCTACAGTGTGCTTATCGCACTCAAATGAATCCAGCAGACATAACATCATTTTTTGCCCAGTATTTAAAGTTCATGAGGCAATTTTCCTGAACTGCTCCCTGTATTACATAGTGAGGAGAGAGCTGTTCAGCTAAACATTCTATCAACAAGCGGTTTCTAATCATCTCTTCTGGAAGATAAAACAAATAAAGGGAAATAGACAAATCCCATCTCCAGCAAACAGCCAGAACAGCTGATTTATATGCTGGGATATTTCTTAGGAGTATGGAAATACTGAGAAGTATTCTCCTGCCTTTAAGGCACAGAAGCACTAAGAAATGCACAGGCATAGATTCAGCTAAAATTACAAAATCACAGAATAAGCTCAGTTGGAAGGGACCTTCAAGGATCATAGAGTATAGCCCCTGGCCCTGCACAGCACCATCCCCAAGATTCACACCATGTGCCCAAGAGTATTGTCCAAACACCTCTTAAACTCTGTCAGGCTGTGACCTCTTCCCTGGCCATGATATCTGAACATCTCCTCAGTCCCACAGATTTTGCTATAAATTTAGAGACCAGAATTTACCATTCCAGACTGTGCTGCATCACCTTTAAACTGACTGAGGGTGCACTTGATTCCTTCATCAAGATCATTGATGAAGTTATTAATCAGGAGTGGTCCCAGTACCAAACACTGGGGAACACCTCTGATCATGCTATTAAATACAGGCAAAGGCATTAATAAATACCTCAGCCTCTTCCTCACCCTCTTTTATGTTTTTACTATGTTTCCCTCCACATCTGGTAAAGGATGGAGACTCTCTTTGGTCTTTCTTTTGCTGTGGATATATTTGTAGAAACATTTTGATTGTCTTTTATGACAGTAAGCAGATTAAGTTCAAGTTGGATTAAAGGATTTAACCCTTCTTATTTTCTTCCTGCATAGCCTCGCAACATCCTTATGCTTCTCCTATGTTGCTTGCCCCTTCCTCCAAAGGTCTTAAAACCTCAATTTTTTTCCTGAGCTGCAGCCAAAGTGCCCAGCTCAGACAGGCTGTTTCTGCTGACCTCCACTCTTACTTCTCCAAGAATCAAAAATTTTCATTTCACGATCTCTGTGTCCAGAGGTTGCTTCCAACCACCACATCACCCACAATCCCTCCTGTGCTCCCAAACAGGTCTAAGGGGGCAGTTTCCCTAGCTGACTCCTCACCAGCTGTGTAAAGAAATTTTCTTTCACACACTCAGGAGTCTTTCAGACTGGTTCCTCTCTGCTGCATTGTATTTCTAGCAGGCATGTGGCAAGTGGAAATCCCCCATGAGAACGAGTGCTAAAGACCTAGAAGATCCCCCTTTCGGATACACAAGGGCTTTTCTCCCTGAGGAGAGCTGAACAAGAGCAGGCTGCCACAAGACGGTGGGTGAAAAGTGCTGGTGCCTGTGCACTGTTTTTCCCTCAGAGTCGAATGCATGAGTTGAACTGAGAGTGTTTGCCACATAAAACCATGCTAACATACCAAGAGCATTTCCAAGAATTCGAAATAAACTAGAAATCACAACAAAAATCACTTATGCAAATGCCTACACAGGTCAGGGGCAGCCCTCGGGCTCTTGGCAAATTGCCCTCAGCAAGCTCAAGTTTGGGTCCCCCAGTTCAAAAGCAATGCAAAACACTCAATCCTTCCCTCAGGCAGCCCTTCCAGGGAGCAGAGGCTTTCTCTCAGTCCTGACTCTCATCCCAGTGTGGCAGTTCAGAGCATCTCCTGTCTATCCTCTGGGCTGGAGCCACAGTCCCCTCCTCCATGAGTGAATACCCGAGCTTTTTACAATTCTTCTGTATATTTCTTCATCAGCTTTTTCTTTTTCATTTAGAAATTCATCGTCCTGTGCTTTGAGTAGCAAGGGCTGACAGCGGAGGGAAGGGCAACCTGCTGAAGGAGGGTTGCAGCCCAGGGTGCAGTTCCCAGCTGCACTGCTGGCTCTGAGGCTGAGCCAGCTCCTTTCCAATGACCCTTAGCCAAGGCAGCAAAGCACTTAAAGGTAGGTCCAGCAAAAGCTGACAACACCTGTGGGACCAGCCTCGTGCCTGTTGTGTCTACCTGGGCTGCAGCCTCTGTAGGTACTCAGCTACCTGTGGAGAAAGGGCTCCTGGAGCAGAGAGCATCAGGTCTCAAATTTACAGACTTTGATCTTACCTGTAGGATTGATATTTTAAAAAAAAAGACACATAATTGGAACTTGATCATTTGCCATTTAACAGTGACATGTTCTTACTCCCGTTTTGCTAGCAGACTGCCTTGCTTGAAAAATTGAGGGATTTTCTGCCGCTGCCTTTTATTTCTTGTCTTTGTGGTAAATGCAACCATAAACAATTAATAATTCCAATTAACAGGGTTTTTTGGTAGCTCTATCAGCTGCCTTTTCACAGGTCTTCCTAGGCTGCTGCAGGGGCCAATCAGATCATATAAATGTGCATATTAACAAAGGTTCATTAAGAGACTGTCTTTCTAAGCCTCTGGAAAAAAAAAAAGCAAAGCAGAGATGAGCCTTAGAAGTAAACGCACTGCATTCCTCACTAAATTTGACATAGTACTAGAATCATCAGCTTTTTAATAATCTGCATTTAAGATGCAAATATATCTATTTGATAGGAAAATCTAATGCATGAATAAAGATTCCAAATTGTTTTATTGCTTCTTGATCGCTGTTGGCAAGGGGGGAATTACCATGCTAACAGCCTCATTGAGGGAAAGCCATATGCCTGGAATGGAGACTACACCGGAGTTACAAAGTTTAGAAGGATAAAGTTACACGGAGAGGGGCTCATTTAGAGTAGAGACTAATTAATTACCTCAGAGGTAACCCTACCAGCTACCACACTGGTTGAAGAGGTGAATCCTATTAAGAACCCTCTAAGAGCAGTTTCCAATTACTAATCTTTTCAGCAGCTTCATGGTGTAAGAGAAATTACTTCAGGCCCCAGTTCCCATCCCAGGGTCATCTCGTTTCACTTTCACTCTGTGCAAGAGAATGATAGTCCTACGGGCAGCCTCTGACAGCCAAGAGGCTATTTTAATATTGCCAGAGCTCAGCAAGACATTTACATTTGAAATGCAATGAAGGAGCGACAGTTTGGCTCTTTTCCTCCTGACATACCAGTTCCTAAAATTGTTGAATAATTGCTTTTACCTCATGGATTAAGCGAAGAGTGAATGGTCTCAGACTGTCCTGTCTCTGATGTTAAGGCTGTGGGGATAGACCAAATCTTTTATTAAAGTAACAGGCGTAGCTGGAAAGAAGGACAAGATGTTAGGCAAGCCTGTGGGAAAGATTAAAGAGCCTCAAGTTGGCTCAATTTTTTCAGTTATATAAAGATATATAAAGACACTACTTCTGCCTATGAAATTTGACCCTTTAGACCACCGTGGCTGCTGTTGCACTATTGCATGACTGCTGAAGCACTGGAAAGCTGGAAGGGGGAAGAGAGGAGAAAGAATTGGTCTGCAGCTGAGTGGCCGCTCGGTTGCTTGGTAATGCGAAGCTGTGCCTTGTCTCACTAATTAGTGTGTAATAGCTGTGTACTCTGGCTCACTTTGGGATGCCTTATCAAAGGGGGAGAAAGAACTGGGTTTAATTTAGCTATTCAGAGGGACTGCATCTGTTTTCTCAGCCACTGAAGGATTATAATTGTTTCTGGATGACAGCAGGTCACATGCGTGTAGGCTTTTTAATTATAACTGAAATTTCTCTTCAACCTGGGGAAAGAGTTTAATTTCAACATTACCATTATTTTTTTTCCTTCATTTTAACTTCCACAACTCTTTTTGCTGTTTTACTTGTGATATAAATCTTTCCCCTTTCCACATGATTGACAGATTTTCTTTGCTCATACCTGTCACTGTTTTTTCTTTTGATTCATGCAACAATTACATAGTTCAGGTTTAAAGGTTATGAAAACTGTGTTTTGGCATTCAACCAGTCTCACCTCTGGAAACATTAGTCAAATGCTCTTGTTTAAAATTCCCTCTATAGAAGGAAACATTGCCACCTAGGTCTCTGCCTGTATTTCACTTTTTCTGTCTTTGTTTATCTGACCAGATCTTGTTGTCAAGATGCAATTCAAAATGCTCAAATCTCATGTTTATGCAGGGCTTACAGTGTTATGCCATGACTTGAGATGTTCTTCTCTGTTTTGGATGTCAGCCATAACTAATCTGCTCAGTATAAGCTTGTTTGCAGGTTTTTGCATGGTAAAAGATCCCCAAATATAAGTGCCCCATTAGAAAGAGGATGACCTTAAGAAGGAGTGCAAGGTAGAGGGCCAGAAGAACACACAGTAGAAAGCTCAGAAAAATGAATGTTCTCTATGACTGGGCACCAGAATGGCCAGACAGAAGACTGATGGTTATCCATACCACTTCTGATATCTCAGTTATCCTATGGGAAGTCTCCACCACCAGCAGAACAAGGAGCTGGCCAGCCAAGACAGAGTGAAACCTGGACTGCCACTGGGTGAAGAAAGGGGCAGTAAGGAGCCTATTCCTGTGAATCCAGTAATGTTTGGAAACAAGTAAGTCAAAGGCAATAATCCTGTAAAATACAGATGTGTGTGTGTATATATATTTATGTATATATATGCAAAATCCCTTATACACTAAAGGTCTGTTAAACTCTTTGAAGAAGATGAAAAACCATTATTATACTTTTTCTGGCCAAGTTAGACTTAAAATAAAGACCCACAGAGATAACAAATTTGATAAAAAATCGGCCAAGAAAGTTATCAAAAAGTATGCAAGAGAAAAGAGTCCTGCTGTCTTCCTCACTGGATCCTCAGTGTTCAGGTCTGATAATCCCATAGCTGGTAAAAGGATTCCAGAGAGCACTGAGGAGAGCTGTCCTACCCTGATCTCCTGCCCACAGGCCCTGGACAAGTGAGAGATGCTGGCAAGCAGATGTCAGTCATGACTGAAAGAGCATCTTGTGCCTGTCCTCATGGTGATTCCCCATCAGATGGGCTAAGACTTGCTTGGCATATCAGGGTAAAGGCGTTGCCGGAGTGCCTTCTGCTTTTCTTAGTTGTGCAGCTGGGGCCTGAATGGGCTGGTTTGTGTGGCAGGAATAACATCACAGCCCTGGCATTTGAAGACCTTTTAGGTAAATCCTCCATTACAACAAGCAGCAACCTGAGGTTGCAGGGTCCAGTTGCAGACTCTGTGGTCTGGAAATGCAAGCCAAGGAGTGATGCGGATTTCACATCAAGAAGTTTTAAAGACATTTAACAACTGTGAAAGATGAAAACTATGCACAAAAGACTAAACATGCCTCAGATGAGCCAGAGAATTGCTAGGCATGTGGATGAGTCAGTAGATGGGACTTTGAAACCAGACCTTACTTTTGAGCTAAGCTCTTGGCTGGAGGGTTTGGATGAGCCATCAACCTTCAAATACAGAATTTATTCCTTGCACCAGAGGTCACACATGTATTAGACCACCCTCATCTCCTTCAACGACAGCAACTGAAAGGCAGCTATGGAAAAATCTATCATCCATGTATGCAACAGCCTTTTATCCTCAAGAAGAAGGATCCCAGGCCTGGGATTGACAGTATTTGGCATCTTCTTCCCCTCTTTGGAGGGGATGCACCACAAAGGCTTGCTCACCTCAGGGAGTGAATGATTCATCACATCCCTGGATTCCCCTCCCAGAACAAGGCATGGCAAAATGTGACTGGAACCTGACGTAAGGAAAAGCAAAGGTGTTGTCATTACTATAGCTCATCTCAGTTCTCATGGTGCTCCAGCCATAAAATGATAAATACGCTCTCAAAAAGCAGAAATTTGTTGTTCTTAAAAATGGATAATCTGAGCAATCAGAGAAAAAAATTTCCCCAGTGGGTGAAAATCAGGGGTACTTGGGAGTACTTCACAGCTACTCAGCAGGAGTGACCAGGTCACCAAGGAATACTTGAGGTACAATTTTCATGTTGCTGAATATTCAAGTAACTGCACATATCCTTTCTTGTGTCGGAGTAAAAAAAATAAAAATACAAACTACAGACATTAAACACTCAAGAGACTGGCTCCCACAGCTCTGGGATCCTCCCAAAATTACAGTGTACAACATGGGGGAGGACAGAGGAGGCAGCAGTGGATGATGTACCTTGAAATCTGCTTAAGAATTCTGAGCAATGAGCCGTTTTCTTAAAAATGGTTGATATGACAAGCTGTTATAAGTGAAATTATCTGCACTTCTTGTGGTGACCTTAACAGAAGATAAACCCAGTCCTCATCCACACAAATCAAAGATCTAACATCCATTTAGCCATCACATATTTTAATTTCCCTGTTAAGGCAAGAAGAGAGTGTTATGTGGCACACAGTCATGTTGATGCTTGCTAGCCTGGAAATCACAGCAAGCAACCAGTCTCCAATGTCTAACCTACAAAGGCCAAAGTGGAAAGGTGACCATCAGGATTCTGGTCTGTCTTTATAGGAGAATAACTAGGGAGCAATCAAAGGATTGATCCATTGTTGTGCCTGCTCAGCATCACCTGCATTTTCTGTCCTTTGTGATGCATGCTAATACATACGCAATGCAAACTGACAGGAGCATAAGAGATAGTGGTATACTCATACTAGTTTTTAAGATGGGTTTCTTTAAGTTAGTTAAGAACTTAAGTTTAAGTTATGGATGAGTATTGTCTAGAAGTAGCAAAAGGCAGAAAAGATGCTGAGGGGAGGATTTACAGTGGGTAGCAGCTGACAGCATTTCCTGAGTCTGTAGCTGGTTGGTTACATAAAGCAGTTTCAGGGAAAGCTGTATGAGGGCTTTGAAATTTAAAGCTGTGCCCTTTGGATGTACATCTAGCCTGGAGCAGCTGGCTACAACACAGCTATGTAATCCAGGGAGCTGCCTACTTGGATTTTGCCAGACAATTTCGTGGAGATTTCACACAGTTGCGTATGTATGTCTGTAGTAAATGGTTAAAATGGGTGTTTGGAAGTATAGACATGAACCTTAAAACTCTGGTCAAAGCAAAAAATAGCAAAATCTTGTTATTCCACTTGGTGTTGTACTCTGTGGAATGTTCTCATGGAGCTTTTGAATATGAGAATGGGACAAACTGGGATGTGCCTTCCTCTGACAGTACATTGCATAAGCTGCTGTTTTAAACACATGAAAAATAACAAGAAGAGACTGAAATCTAGTTAATAAAATGCTTCCTCTAGGGTCATCCACATTGCTGCCATCAGTAAAGGAAAAAAATTAGTTTTGGAAACCTAGACAGGTAGGTTTCAAAGCAATGATCAAGTAATGTAAACAGCGTGTGTGAGCACGCACCACGCTGGCTGACAAACCCGTGTCATGTGCAGAAATGTGTGCCCAAAATAACAAAAATCTGCCATCTATTTTATCTTAGCAGCTCTGGGTGGGAGGGCCTATTAATCAGATGGCAATCTGTGTGCATCAGCTCCAATATGGTGTTACCTCAAAACAACAGACTCGCACATTTCCATCATCAGCCTGCTTTACCCTCCAACATGAATGAGCTGCATCTGATCACGTAAAATCACCTTTTACAATGCATTTGGTACTGACTGTGTAATTAAATGTTTATTTGTGAATATGGAACTGGAAGGGAAAATGTCAGCATCCCTAATGAATTCTACTCCGCCATCTGCAGAGCAGGTCAAATAATAGGATAAAAAAGAAATCCTTCTGCAAGATAAAACAGAGTGTTTTCAGTGAGTCTTGGTTTCAAGGACAGATGTTACGGTGGCTTGAGAAGGAGAAAATGCAGTTGTACATTATTTCTTTAGGAGAAGGGCAGATTGGAAGTCTGGGATTTAAACAAAGTAAAAGGGAAGGAAAGCAGACAGGTTCTGGGCACAGAAAAGTCCACCAGTAACATACCCATGGATTAATAACAAAACTGCTGAAGAGGTTCAGGTGACTCTGGATTTTCCTTTGTAGTTTATTGATCTCTACTGAATCACAATTTGCAATTCTATCCCCTGATTCTTACCTTTTTGGGCTGCAGCTGATGCCACACCATAGGCACTGACATTTTATGAATTATTGTTATTTAAGACATCTGTTTTAAATTGGCTAGTGCCTGCTGTGTAACTGAAAAACTCCTACCATGGAACTACTGAGCATCTCAGAAGAGCCATCCATTCAACTGGTCCAGCAAGAACAAGCAATGAGTTGGCAAAGAGGAAAGTTAAATTATGGAATTTACATTTCTGCTTGAAATAACAGCCCAGATAGTTCTGTAAATAGTTGCTCCTGAGAATCTATTTGTTTCTATTTAGTACTCAGAACTAAATGTATAAGAAGATTTTCTTAGACATTGTCAGCATCTCAATTTTTGTTTGAAGACTATTTATTTATTTATTTATTTTTGTGTGGAGGAAGGACAAAGCCAAGCAATTAACTAAACAAATGCTAACATTGTAATCAAACATTTGGATAGAACACGTCTTTGGGATCCTCCTCTGTCCTGTTGTGCGTAACACCTGAACACATCAGGAAAAGTCCTATCAGTTTTGCACAGGATCAAAGTCCTATCATAGCCACATGTCTTTTCTTTTTCCTCAATTTTTTTCTTTCCCATAAATTTCCTGCACAATGTCCCTACTTCCCCATTCTCACTTGAATTTTCCTTCTTCATCTGTACAGCACGGCTATCACCAGCAGTAAAGAACACAGATCTCTTTTCTCTGAATTTCTAAGCTTTCTCCCTCAGTAGTATCCAGCTGTGAGCTGAAACAAATTGCAGGGAAATTCAGTTCAGCCATCACAGCCAAGATAAATGCACTCAGTTACTCCGTGGAGCTGCACGTGCATTTATCTGGCAGATTAAAGAGTGGGCTATGCTCAGGGCAGATGGGCTCTTCAAATACTTCAGCTTCCAAACTCTAACAAGTCTTTTATCAGCACATATTGACTGAATTAAAAAAATCAATAGTCACCAGGTAAATAAAAGGTGTGCTTTTGACAGTGGAGCAGCCAACCTAATTTTCAAGTCTCTATTCCCACTCGTGGTGTAGCAGTTTGCCAGAAATAATTTTTTTTCTTTTTTTACTCAGAGACAAAATTAAAGTATGTTTTTTCCCTTCCGCTTTGTTCACAGAAATGCAAAAACTATTTTTAGCCAAAGTTTAAAAAAAAAAAAAAGAGAGAGAGAGAGAAATCAGCCTAAGGACATTTCTGCCGAGAGAAATTGCATCCTGAACTTGTTTCCTCTGAAAGCTGAAAAAAAGATCTTTTAATGGAATTTGTCAGGCAGCCTTAACTACAGACAGTGACCCAAGTGCACAGCAAGCACCTAAAGTTCATTTTCTTTGGTTATGATCTAATACACACTTAATATGCACTGTTTTGGTGTTCTGTGCTGCAGCAAATAATTGCTTAAGTGTTCAGGAACAACTGATATGGGAATAAAGGTACAAAGTTAGATCTGTTTAATTCGGCTTACAAAAGTAACTTCCCACTGACTTCCCCTGCCCCTTTATTCATTTGATAAAGTCACTTAATGCAAAGATCAGTGTTCCCTTAAGAATCCATGGAAAATAATGATTTCTTTAGTCCTTGCTACCTGTTTAGAGTATAAAGCCTCTGGGAAAATAATTGCTCCATTCTGTTTCCTTATGATACAAGTAATAGTGGAGTCACCAGCTGTTGGAGGAACATAGACTAACAGAACCACCTTAACTGGGTTCAAAAATCAAGAATTGACAAACTTTATGAGCAGCAGTATTTATCCAGGTTGGGTCCTAACTTTGACCTGGAAAGAGGTTTTGACTGCTTCCTTCAAACATTATTACCACCCTGCTATAACAGAACACAAAAATGAGGAATATTGCATCGCTATTTCTTTTTGATTGGAAAGCAGCCACGTGTTGTGTGACAGCAGTGGCACTGTTGCTGCTTTAGATGGGATAGATGTGCACAGCAATGGCACCATCTACCCACAAACCCAGAACTGTCCCAGGGGAACTGTGCAGTACACACAGCTCTGCAAGGCTTTATTGAGCTGCCATTGACTGAAACACTGTTCTCTCTTACTTGGATGAGCTGGAATGCAATTGAAAGCATTGGCAATACTTGCCCCACAGCTGCCACATCATCCCAACGGTTGAGAGGACAGAGGGCTTTCTTTTTCACCTGCAGGTTATTTCCAAAGCACCTTTTGGGCCAGAGACAGAGAACAATCACACTTATAGCTGACTGTCACTTAGAGAGGTGGGTAGAAAGGACAACCTGTGTGATTGGAGTCCATACATCGAGAAGCAACTCTAGAGAAGAGAAAAGTTTGAAGCTGCTCTTTGAGAAAGATGTGGACTTGAAACTCCCCTGGGAAGAATTTTATTTAATATATATCTTGCTCTGGGTTCACTTAAGTTTAGTTTAAAATTACATCCTCAGAGACAAATGATAAGACAATTGTCAAAGAAGGATAAACACCTTCTTTCCCAATGTTGTAAATCAAGGCTGTTGTAAATCAAGGTTTTATTATGGAGCGGGAAATACTTTCACTCCAATATTTGTTCATGTCTTGATCAAAACAAAACCTAAACCAAACCACAAAATCTGAAAAGCTGGAATGCAGGATTCCTGCACTTCATCTATTTTATTATCTTTCTGCTTTCCCTTTGCATGATGTCATCATTAGTGCTACACAACACAATTTGAACTGAAACAAAGAGCTTTGTGCTGATAAATGGAATGTTTCAGTCATCAAAATGAATTCCCTACTTGAAAGAAAAATGTTGTTTGATTCTTCTGTAGGAAGATTCATTTTCTAAAGCCTCACATGTTCTGCAGCTGAAGTAGACCTGTAGAATATTTTTTACTTGCCCTTATCTTTTCCTTTTCTTCTTTTTTAGCAACGTGTACCTTTTTATCTAAAAATATACATGGATAATTAATCCAAGAAAATACATCTAAGTCAGACAGCAATGGATGGTCTGAACATTAAACCCGTATCTTTTTGCAAAACAGACTGAACCTGGTTAGGTTGTCCTGAGGACTGAATGCTGTTGATTACTTCTGTATGGCTTTTGTACATTTTTCCTAGACTTCTTTCTTCATGGTAGTTATTTTCTTCATTATCATGTTTTAGGTAGAGAAGGCAGTCCTGTCCAAAAAATCAGTGTTGATTTATTTGGAAAAGAAAGTGATATGTAACTGAACCATGTAGGAGGAATTCCTTGTGTTACAGGTTTGTTGTAGATGACATGCCAAGCTGAAATGGAAACCCCTGGTATCATTGCCACTTAGGGCTGAACTCCCCTCTGTCTGGGGGGGAGTGCTGTGGGGCTCCCAGGAGAGGCCCACTCTGGAGGCTGAAGGTTGTTCACCTCCTCTGTCTCCCACACTGCATGAACCACAGGAGATTCTGCAGAGATTTCATTTTTCACCTAAATGAGCAATAGATGCTTATGTGCTGTAAAACCCCAGCTTTCCTGCATTTCTTTCCTGTCTCACCTGTCCTATAAAACAGGGAAAGTGCTTCCTCACCTCCCAGTACTTGCTTATGTCGTAAGGGGAACTACAGTAAAGATTGCAATCTACAGTGTGAATGGAGCTGTATTGGTACATTAAGAGACAGACGGACAGAAGGATGAATATCCTCCCCAAGGAGCAAAAGCACGTGCCAGTCCAGTGACAGCTACAGAAACCTCTGCAATATATTCAGTAGCTTACACAATAACAATAGGAAACTATTAAAGTAGGAGAAGCTGGCCAACAGGTAAGTCAAAAGAATCTCTGCTCAAAGGTAGGTTTTCATTTGGTCCTTTTCCCTAGTTTGACATATTGCATTGTTGGTTTTTTTATATTTATGAAACACAATCATTCTTTTTCTTATATGAATTCTAGACTTAATTCCGCCTGGCTGCCAAACAGAGAATCCACTCAGAGAAACAACATCAGTGACATGTTGGTATTAAGGCCACCACTGGGGGTTACCCTGTCAGATGATGTGGAGCAGGTGGCAGTGCCACGAGGGAAGCAGGCAGGTCAGCTGCTGGGTACCCCAGAGCTGCCAGGTATGCAGGGACCATCACAAACTTCATGTCAGCTACCAGGAACCCTCACAGCCAAAGCCCAAGGGCTTCTCTTCATTTGCAGGTAGAAGACTGACCTCTGTGGACAGGATTTCAGTGGATTAAATAATCCCTTTAGATCAACTGAAGGTATCCTGAAACTCCACAAATGCATCGGTGGTGACATTTGCAGAAGGAAAATTTTGGAGTTGAGGGTGCACAAAGGCAGCGTTTGACCCGTGAGCTACAAAAAGCAGCTGAAACAGCCAAACACAGGGAACTCCTGATGGCGGAATGAGGTTTGTTCGTGGATGCTATTTTCTGTCCAGTGGAATGAAAACATTTGAGAGAATCACAAACCTTTGGTGGTGAATGTATTCCTCCATTTCTGGAAAGGAAATAAAAGCAAAATTTTCCCTGGCTTGGCACTTCCTTAGTGATAACTGCAGTTCCCTGGCATCTGTCCTCACCCTTTTTTTTCTCCCTGTCCCTGAGGAGAAGTGAGTTGATGTCAGAGATATTTACAAGTGTATACAGGTGTATCTGAGCATCCAGCAGAGAGACTGGAAGAAGTGCAGAGCTCAGTGATTCACTGTCTCTGGAGTCTGTCACATCTATTCTGAACAGATATTCCATATAACAGGTACAGTATCTGATCATAAAAAGTGTTTCCTTTATATCACAGCTCTGATGCATTGCTTTATGGTTTTATTACAGTGTTTCACACAGAGAATCATACTCAATCAATTCCAACAACAGGAGCACAATTCAACTGCCTAGCAATATTTAGAGATCATCATCTTAATGAATAGTAGGTAATTTAGACAAATCATGGAATCATAGAATAATGACATTTTATGCTTGGGAAAACCACTTTATGAAGAAGAGTGATGTTTAATATGTACTGTGTCAATATACAGACCCCAGATATTGACCCCAATTGCAACTGAAATTAGTAAGGCAAATTTTACACTTGATCCCAAAGGCAAAGGGATTTGTACAATGGAAGGAGTAGATTTGGACATCTTTTACACCATCTTGCTTACTGCAAAACATGATTTAAATTGCACGCTGAAATCCAATTAGAAAAATTTGATGAGGCCCCAAAGCACACTTTCTTCCTTTCCATGCTATTTGCTGTCAAATAAACATGTCCAGTCCTAACAGAAGAGGAAGATACATCTATTTTGTTTAATATCCTTGTACTGGAGGTGAAATGGAATCAGACTTTAGTGCTTCTACATGAGCACTTCAGCAGAGATCAGAAGAGCACTTTGGAAGTGAATAGGCCCATCTTCCCCACTTAGTGTACTCTGGTTCACACTAGAGGGGTGTTGGAGCATGCAAACCAACTCCTTTCAGGCAAAACTAATCCAGAAGTACTCCAGGAGTCTGCCTAATGTATCCTAATGAAAATGAGTCTTCTGTTCTTGTAAACCTACTGTCTTTAACCATTCAGCCACTTTATCTATCTCTTGAAGATTGGTGTTTTAGTTTTCCTCCAGAATGCCTATTCCTAAGATGCTCTCAGGGTTGCTGAGGGCATGTTTGGAATCTCTGTGCTCTAGAGGAGACAGCTCTGCTTGTGTCTGTCTGCACTGATTATGGGGACAAGAAAAGAGTTAGAATGTGTCAAACTGGCAGTAGTGGCAGTGTGTTTACAAAAGCAAAAACAATTCTAAACAGGCAGCACTGGAAAAGGAGACAAAAAATCACTGTGAGCTGGTGCTTACCTGGTTTGCTCCTTCTCTGCTGAAATGCAGAGTAGCTCCAGTTTCTACAGTCTGAGTTGCATTCTAAAGCCCACACAGTGCTGAGACCTTTGGTTTCATGAAGGATAAAACAAGAGAAGCCATGCTGGCTTCTAACACGAATTCTTTTGCTCCTCCTCAGCTACTAAGACCTCTAATTTTGTACCTACAGTTCCGAGCTCCAACTTCACTCTGGACTCTGGTCAG
Organism: Eopsaltria australis; assembly: GCA_034509425.1. Taxonomy (NCBI): domain Eukaryota; kingdom Metazoa; phylum Chordata; class Aves; order Passeriformes; family Petroicidae; genus Eopsaltria; species Eopsaltria australis. The sequence continues at coordinate 2,642,316 of JAVTVJ010000012.1, read as the reverse complement.
AACCTACTTTGATGGGAAATACTGGGAATTCAGGGTTGCCAGAGTGAAAATCACCAAACACATCCCTAGTTCGGAGCTGCAGGTACAAAAGAGGCATTGAGATTTTCGGGTGAGCCCAGAATAAGGCCATTAAAATTACAAGGCACAGGTTGTGTTAGGAGAGGGGGTATGAACCAGGTTTGCTCAGCCTTAGGAAAAGAATGTTAAGGAGTTTTCTTATTTCTGCCTTTAACTGCCTAATAAGAGGTTATGGAAAATATGCAGCTCACCTTTCTCAGGAGAGGAGAGCACAGCTGAGGAACACCATGCAGCATTTGTATTTTGTTACAAGGACAACAATGATTACATACTAGGATTATTATTATTATTTTTTTTTTTCTAATTTTTCTTTTATGTGAAGAAGTTTGATTAACCACTTGAACAATAACCCAGAGTTCACCCAGGATGTGAAATGTCCACAATCAAATATCCTAAAAAAATTGTCAGAGAAAAGGCCTAAGCAGCCTGATCTAATATGATAGCCAAATTTACCTTCAAACTTGGACTTATTTTGAGCAGAAGATTGGATCAGAAAATCAACAGAAATCCCATCCAAACTAAATTATTTTATCATTTTTTGATTCTATTTTTATTTGCAATGCTAATACCAAGGGAGGACCTGGCCTGAGGTCAAATTAGCAATCTGGTGCCTTCCAAAACCAGGAACAGGCCCTCTGAAGCCGAGATAAAACAGACATTAAAACACACAAAAAATGTGAAAGAGAGCCAAATAGAGATAAATAATAAATGGCAGCACTACTGTACCAGGATGCACCACAAAATACAGCTGCTGCAGTCATTTCAAAGTCTCCAAGATAACAGTGAAAGCAATTACTGTAAGAGCAACATGTTGCCCAAAATCATTAATATGTTTGCTGTGACTCCCTTGTGCACTAACCCAGCACAAGGAAAGAGTTTTAGGAGAACAGATTTGATGATGCTGTTGTTGTTTGTTTACTGACATTGTTTGCAATCCAGTTGTGGTTTCTAGATGGACTCAAGTTGTTATTTTGCAGCTCACAAGTAGATCCAGTGAGAGCAGACCAAAACCTGTGGTTTGTTTAGTGACAGTGCCCTGCAGTCACTGCAGGGAGTGCCTTGTCACCTTCACACAGCACTTTCTGTCCCGGAGGACCACGGGGTTGCTGCCATTCACAAACCTCACATGAAGTCACACCCACCCCACCTGGAGCAAAAATCTCAGTCACAGCAGAGACATCTGTAACCCTCATCCCTGAGCAGAAGGGTCCTTGCTTCCTTCTCAAACCCTCATGTACCAAAATCCTGGCCTGTCCCTTCTCCTATGGAAAAAACTCTCAAAGGGCACTTTGTGATCAGTGTTGAAGGGCAATTCCCCCTTCTGGATCTGCACTTTTCTGCAGTCCAATCTGAGGTGATTGAGAGTGTTATTTTCATGGGGACTATGAGTTGTGACATTGGACATCTCTTTAGCATTGAGCTGCATCAGGCAGCAAGGGCACCTGAATGCAGTATTTTCCTCATACATTGGAAACACCAGGAGATAGCTGAGATCCCCTTACAGCACTCATGTTCTTTGAAATTACTCTTAATTAAAATATACTAGCAAATCTTGATCATTCATGATTTTATATGCTGCAAGAATCAGGAAACGATTTCTGGTTTCCTTCCCTTTCATTTTGACTTAAAATCATGGCTGCAGTGCTCTGTAGCACACAATTGAATTTAGTTTACACCAACTGATTCCAAACCCTTCATTAGGCTTGGCCTTTTTTCCTAATTTTAAAATGTGCAGGATTTAAGTATGGCAAATCATTAAGAAATTAATTCCATTCATTAATGAATTATTAATCCAGGCTAACAGCGAAAATGTAGTAATGATTATAGGTGTCAGTACATGCTGTGGGACCATTGCAAAAGCACATTCTATCAGCCCTTTGAAACAAAAGAGTCAAGAAATAAAGACATCTCTGCAAGCTTTGTAGTCCCAAAACAATGTCCCAGTATTAGATGAAAGCTGCACACCAGCTCCGTGTCAGTTTACAGGGGTTTTTGTTTGTTTTGTTTGTTTGTTTCTTTTGTTTCTTTGTTTGTTTTATAATCTGCATTTCAGTAAGAAAGGCTCTAAGACATACATGTCCAGCCTTCCACCTGAATTTCTGCCCATTTTTCTGTGCATTCTTTGACACAGGATCCAAATACTTCACATTCACAAACGTTTTTTTCCTTGTCTCCTCATGGTGCATTAAAATACTACGTCCATTTGGGGAAAGCTGAGGCACACATGGGATGTTTGTAGAAAAGAGGGACTTACCATTTCCTTCCACTTTACAGACAGCTGACGTGTCATTTTATCCTTCCACATGGAAAGATACTTAAATTTTATTCCAAAGGAGTGAAGAATCTCTGTGAGTTTATTTCTTTTAAAACCTCTTTCCCCCCACCATTCACCAGCTGGCTTATCTCCAACATATTTCACATCTGACCTTATGGTTTCCATTCTACAACTATAGATTAGAGGGGAAAAAAATACCACTGCATATTTCGAAGCACAGATTACAGAGGGTTTCAACATACTGATTATTCAGGGTGATGAATCATATTAAGTCTGGTGTTTGCTAGGCAGTATTTCACTTATTTGATATGACATCCAGTACCTGGGATGTGGCAATCTGATGCAACACACCACTGCTCACTGACACACCACCAGAAATACAAAGACACATGAGATAATGGGGTTATTTTTGGGTCCCTTTTGGGCCCCAGCTTTAATTTCTTTTCTGTTAGTACTTGTCATTGATTCCAGGAGGCTGAACCACTCAGTGATTGTGTCCACCTGTCCCATTTCCTCTACAAAGCAGCGCTGAATTTAACCATAAACTACATAGACTTCCTATGCAGCTTTATTTTGTGCTTTAACTGGACAAAAATCAGTGACCAGTCCTGACTGTTAAGGCACAGGAGAGAAGAGGATGCTCTGTCCTGCCATTGGGCAGCCCAAAGAAAATAAATGGATTGAAAACAGCAGCTAAAGAAGATCTGGGATTTCAACACACCAGTAAAAGAAACTGAACTACAGATATGTGATGGTCTGGTGCTCATCATCTGGGCAGTGTCTCCTGCAGTTCCTTCACAGATGGTTTAAAGAGATTCATACTGTATTTTACCTCGTGGTTGGAGCAGGTAACAAGGGTGCAAGTTGTGATTTGCAGGAGATTTGTGGTAATCTCTTAAATTTTCTGACCAGAAAGCATTGATCTGGATACTTACAGTTCCAGCACCCTGTGATTCTGATTTAAATGAGTCTTGGTAGAGACTTCATTGGGAACTGGATGTGCTCTGAACCTTTGACTGTTTGAATGGCCCTCAATCAAGGCCATTAGGACTCCAGTTGTTTGGTTGATTCAAATAAGGAGAAATACAAACTTCTAGGCTACCCTTTTGATATAAAATATTAACAATAGCAGTTTTCCTTCTTTAACTTTCCTAAAATTGTAAAATTACCCTTGCTACCAAGGAATGTGCAAAGTTTGGATCTTCTGCAATTGGTTTCTTAGAACAGACCTTTGTGAACATCAACAGATCATCCGCAGGAGGAGCCCTGGAAAAACAGTGACAATTTAAGTGTAGCCATCAAACTTCTTCAGCCCATTAAGTTGTGCAATTTTGCATATAATCTTCAGTATACTTAACAGAGGAGGAAAGCACCTGGACAAGGAATGGTAAATATGAATCAACAGATAATGATATCCCTCTCTCAGTCATGCTTATTACCAAGAGCATCAGAGTCTTTATGCTTATCCATTTAGAATAATATCTGCTTGAGCAGATATGGCTGGCAGTAATTACAGGATACAAACTGATGGATTTGGAGTTGAAGAATTTTTCCAATTTAAAAATGTTAAAAGCAGAGAATTAGAGGCATGTTTTCATTTTTATTTATTTCTTTATTTTTTTGTTTGCTTGTCTGTACTTCTTCCTTTCTTTCTCATTTTCACTAATTTGGAGAGGTGGCAGCACCGTGTGTCTGCTAGTCTGGCCTAATGTTGCTGTTTGAATTTTTGCAGTGGTTACAAAGCACTTTTCCCCACCTTCTCTTTGATAGGCAAAGATCTGATAAATGCAATAGAAGGGAATCAGAACTGATATGTCAAAATACAGAAACTCCACAAATTTCTGCTTGAGGTCTTCGGTACTGGCCTTGTCTGAGGAGGGCAAAAGTCTCTAAAGGATCATGCATGCTGCTATGGAGTTTGTGTACCTGACCATAAACATGGATGGCTGTTTCATTCTACAGATGTTCCTAGTTATTACTACTGTTTTCTTTTTATTTTTTTTTTTTTTAATATAAAATTCTCAATGCTTCTGCCTAGAGGAGACACGAGCTAATGATGCTTTGCAGAAAAGTTCAGTCTCACTGACAAGGGAGTGATCCAAACTTAACAATATGTCATATTCAAAGATATCTTTACTGACATTTCTGAGAGTTGCTACTGGCAATGTAATCCTGGATGTGGATTCACTTACAGTTCTTCAAAATGCTGTTTAAAATAAAGACATTGGGTTAAAAAGGCAATCCAAAGAGAAGATTTTTACCACTTTAAAATACATCCTTAAATTACGCTAATAGAGTTGCAACTCTCAACAGCTGATCTGAATATGGCCCTAAGCATTTTTAACAGTTCCATACCAAGTCAAGGCTTGATCTTTATGCTCTTTGTATCCAAACCTCCCACACAGTTGCCTCTCTCATGAAAGGATAATCACAAGAGCAGGGGAGCAACCAGAGTGCCTCAGTGTTACAGCAGAGGAAGGCAAGAGCAAACCCTGAACGAGAATTAAGTTTGGATAGTTGCCCAATTCACCATTTCTATAAATCACCTGCATTCTGGACTCTCCCCATTGTGTGCACCATTAGACATTGCACTGATGCCTTATGATAAGGCAAATTACCAAAGGAATCTATGTGGAGTAGAATTTATTTGGGTTTGAATCCAAGACTACAACAGTTACAGCCATTAACCACAAAATGCCCTCTAGCACAACTGAATACACGCTTTCAAAGATTACCTCAGGCTCATTCTTATTTACTGGAAGCAGATTCATGTGGTGCAATAGGCAATGCTGGATATTATGTGTCACACAGCAGGTTACTATCAATACTTAAAACTGGAATTGAGAGATATTACTAAGGGCTTCATTGAAATTCAGAATGAGATAAATGAGTAGAAATTACTTTTTTTTTCCCAGAGAATAATGAAGGCTTCAGGGCTCATTTTGAGCTCACTGCAGTCTCATACTACTGCAATGTCATTGACATTGGAGAAGCCATACTGGATACAGACTGTTGCAACTGACACCCGAATGGGTTTTTAATAATAATTAAATTGTAAGATAATGTGAAAGAACATAATCATAACAATTTGAGGTTTTATCATGCCTGTTTCTTAAAAGAGGAGAAGACAAGAGAGCTAATGAAGGAAAGGAATTCCATGATTTTCTGATTCACATGCAATTCTGTTTGTTTCCCTCCCCACCCCTACCATCCTCCCCCACCCCACGTTCCCCCAGCTAAAAGGGATCCAAGCCAGAAGATTTCCCCACAAAACCCCACAGAAAATGTGGACCTTCGCAAGAAAATATAACATATAATTTTTAAAAAAACAGTTCCGCTTCTTTTTACTTCATCTTCCCTCCCCCCACATCCTGGAAATATTCATAACATGCTGGTTTTGGTGTTTTCCCAGAGTAGATGGTACTTTTTCCCCATGGCATCAAGCTGCATACATTGAAGCAGTTGCTGAAACTTGCATCACAGCACCTGAAGTGTTCTTTACAATGCCACAAAGGGCATAAACAGGGTGGGGAGACACATGGAAACCTGATCTGAGGCATGTGTAGGGATGGCAAACCTGACCTTGGACACACTGTATTTGTTTGGTTTTTATGCAATCCATCTCACAGAAATCCAGGTCACTGCAATGAAGGTGTCTGACCTAAGAGCATCATCCTGAACTCTTGTTGCAGCCAGATAAGTCTTGGTCAACACCACTGAATCACAGAATGGTTTGGGTTGGAAGAGACCTTCAAGTTCATCCAGCTCCAGTCCCCCTGCCATGGGCAGGGACACCTTCCACTACCCCAGTCTGCTCCAAGCCCCATCCAGCCTGGCCTTGGACACTCCCAAGGGTGGGGCAGCCACAGCTGCTCTGGGCAACCTGTGCCAGGGCCTCGCACCCTTACAGGGAAGAACTTTTTCCTAATATATTCAGGAGGGTTTAGATATGGCTCCTATAGTGAAATGCAGTGCCTTCTCTGGGGTGAGCTGAATCTCTTTTACTGAATTGAGAACCAGCTGTGATGCAGCCATCTGTAGTATATCCACAAACAGATGAGCTGAACTTTGTTCTCTTTACAGCCATGGTTGGTAGAAAGTGTAGTAGAGCAAGCATGTCATGGAAGTCCAAAGCACAGCAGTGCCCTCTATTTTGTTTTCATTTGGAAATCACAGCTTTTTGCCTCATAGGTTTTCAACTTTTAAGCTGGTAAGAAAAAAGTGAGTCATTCAGGACCACTTAGGGTAAAAAATCCACAAAATCTCATTAAATACAGACTTTCCTCCTTCAGGGCATAATTCAGTATAACCACTCAGCCTTTTTCTCATTGCTAAACCCCTCTATTCTAGTACCCACAGAGGGGACAGACCATCTAGGTGCCACCCTATAAGTTCTTCTCAATAGGACTCTCCTCCTTGTCACTTCATGGAATCACATGACTCATCCTAAAACAAGGAACATTTTGCCCTTGTAGAAATGCTGTGCGGTCTCTTACTTTCTTACTGTTTCCCTTGCAGCCAAGAAAAGCACAACTGCAATTTTATTTTGTCATTAGAGTGCTAAAAATATTTTTTCATTCGACTATAGCAATTTTCTCAAACTCTGGAAAATTCTGACACTGATGGCAATATTTCCTGTTTGGTTTAGGAATAAATTAGTTGCCTCTGAATGAAGGATGTCTCTGACTGATCTCCACTATAGCAAGATTTACCTGGAGATTTATTGCAGCTTCGCCTTTTTGTTTCCCCATGGGAAAGTTCACAAATGATGCAGCAATCTTGTTCCAGTAATACTGTGCTTAAACACACTTCACGGATTATTTGGTATTCAGGATGTTCTTCTTGCGTGAAGAGAAAAAATAGCCGGTTGGTAAAACCAGGCTGAGATTTTCAAATAGTGTGACAGTGAATGTTAAACAAAACAAATCTTGCTTCCATCTCATTCAGACAATAACCACCCGGAAAGCACCTGCACAGAAATAAATGCCTTAATATGAGGATTGCAAAGCAATAGAAAAGGGTGAGTGGAATCTCATTACACTCCTGTGAGGAACAGTTATTTGCATTTTATTGGTGAGTAATTTGAATCAGGCTAGTTCAGCAAGTTAACCCAAGCCATGATGAAATCATAAATAAGTACAAGAATCGTAATTCCTGGTTTTTGGGTTCACTTGGTTGCTTTTTGTTTTTCTGGCCTCTCAGGGAGGATGAAATTGAGGTCACATCTGCAGCACCTGGAAACCAGTAGGGGCAAGGCACACCTGTGGTGTGTCCATAGTGTTCTGTGCCCAGGGCATGAGGAGCAGCTGAGCTGTGCAGGTGTGGGGTTGCAGAGCAGGGAGGAGACTTGAGCAAGGCTTGTGGCATTGGCTCCAGCCTGGATACTGCATTCCCAACCTGCTTCTGCCGATGCCCCAGCCACCTTGGAGACATCTGGTGGGCACCGTGGGTTTCATGGCAGAGGAGCTGTCAAGTTCCAGAACTGCTGCCCGCACTGTGTCCATTTCCACATCAAGGTTAAAAATGTAGCTGAAAATTTGCCATTTTTTGTGCTCCTCAGCAGACCACTGTCCCAAACAGGGCCCATCCATTTCCTGTCTTTGATGACAATATTTACTGTAATGCAATGAGGCAAGGGTGTGATTTCGAAATATGACTACACCTGGAAACAATGGAGATCCTTTTGAGCGCTAAGTCTTCAACAGTTGGAATATTTGGCTTGAAAGTCTTTCAGTTTCAAGTGCAATAACTCCTGGGGGGTGAGCAACAAACCCAATGCCCTCTTCCTCTCTGCTCCATCTTCAGAGTCAGTGAGACAAAACAAATCAAATCTGCCAGCTTTGGCTTCCTGAAACCTTCCACCTAAGATTTAGTGTTTGTGCATTGCTTTAATCCCGGTACTTTCCATCTTCCAGTTTCTGTTTCATTTATTAATCACCTTTCTATTGTAAGTAGCTTTAAGCTGTAATATCGCTTGTGGAGGATGAAAATAAAAGGCTTAGTCTGCATGGAATATGCACAGCTTTTGTTGGGGCTACATGGGGGCACTACGCTTTTTTCATACTAAAGTGCTGATGCTTTTTGGAAGAGTGGAACCGCTGCTCTCTGTGAAATAGGAAGGGGCTGATCCCAATCCAATTTATAATGGAGTAAATTCATGGTGACTGACAGGAGCTCAGGCATTGCTGCACCATTTCAAGCCAGGGATCCGACTCTTGCAGTGCTGTCTCTGACCCTGGCCAGCTGCAGTTTCATTAGAGGATGCGATAAAAAAGGCTTTAGAAACAATTACAGCATGACCTGCCTGTAGCGGAGACTCCTTCCCAATCTGCAGTTCAAAGGCTTGTTTGTGCCTTCAAATACTGGGCCCATCTCTAAAGGCTCAGACAGGTTACTTTAAGTTGTTGTAATTTAGAATCTATTTTCTTTCATACAGATTCTTCAATTTCAGTGCAATCAACTGAATTACATCATCATAGCAGCCATAAAGTCCTGTATTAATCTCATGAGGCTGACAGAAACCGTGGATGACCTGACACATGAGATCTGAATGGAAAAGCAAACAAAAGACTTCCAGGAAAGCAAGCGTGCCCTTATTCACTCCCTAGGTTAGGCAGGCTTTGTTTTACACTTGCATGGGGACACTTCTTGTGTACAGAGCAAGATTGATCATACAGTGAACATCTGGAATTCATGCAAATCCCTCAATCAAACACTAAAAATCCTGTTTTATAGCATCCTGGCAGCTGTGCTAAAACACATCTGACATCATATCTGCACTCCAGCTGCCCTTGTGCCCACAGGTCTCTCCTTCCCCGGAGAGACACACACTGTCTCTCTCTCTGCTGAGGCAATCTGGAGCAAGAGAAGGGGAGAAAAAACTCCTCCTGCACAAAGGAAAACCAAGCTGGTCATAAAACTTGTTCACTTACGAGCAGCTGTGAAAGCTCACATACAAATCATGGTGGCTGACTTTTGCAGAGATTTGTGTCAATGTTTCCTTAAGCTTCAAGTCACATTAATTTAAACTATGTTTATCTCTATGATTGGCTTTAAATGACTCCCAGTAGTGAGGAAGTGCCTTGGGACAACCTCTGCCCTTTCATATGGTGCCATAAGCCACGTGCCAAATCAAAAGTGATTCTGTCTGAGGACATCTGGGGGACATTCGCTACAGGGAACAGAGCAGGTGTATGACCTGAAGGAGTTGCCTGGGACAGGACCACGCAATGGAGAAACTACTGCAAGTTCATGGCTTAGAAGCATTGGCAGGTCAGCTCATCACAGCCCTGGTCTGGCACTGTCCTGCTTCCCAGTTCAAGAGCTGCCTTCACATCCTCTTCAGCCTCTCCCCATTCTGCTCCCAGTGATCCTCTACCTCTTCTCTCTGATGATGCTGCACAGGGCACATGCCCTGTGGGGCAGCTGCACACGCAGCACTGGAGGACAGAGGCAAGACAGTGGGGAACAGAACTGAAGGTATCCTGTGAAAAGGACCTGCAAAAAAGTCTGAGAAGCCTACTGTTTTAAGTGGAAACTTTTTTCCAATATGTTTGTGAATTTCACAGCACAGTCCAGGCCCTCTACTAAAAAAAATCAAAATAGTCTATTGGTTGCAAAATAAATATATATCTTAATAAAATTATTTTTCCAACTGATGAAAATGTTGAGGATACACTAGAAATAATAGAAATTAGAAACTGGAGATTGTAGAAAGCTGATAAAAAGATAAAAACTTATAAAAAAAGAGGAACAGAACAAATCTTAGCCTGCAGAATTCAGACTAATAATAACAGGCTAAAAAAAAAAAAGAGCAAAAGAAATACTAATGATGGTGCTGCTACTTTACTAGATAGAAATGAGAGAAACTATAATCTCATTCAATGAGAAGGAAAGACTTTTCTGTCAATTAATATAAAAGTCATAAGATTAAAATAAAGTTGAATACTGCATCTGGATTACTTGCAAGCAAAAACCTTAAAATATTTGTCAGAAGAGCCTCTTATATTGTTGATTGAGAAGATCCAGAAGGCAGAAGGAAAACTCATGCTAGTCTATTATTTGTAATAGAATAGGTGATATGACCCTGACATTCTTCCCAAACAAAATAATGGCTGGCTGGTATTGGTTTCAATTAACTTAGAAAGAAAGGAGGCTAGAATAACAAGGCTGCATCAGCTGGAAAGGAATCTTGTCAAACTGACCAAAAGCTTATGACTCTATAAACCTGGTTGACAAAGGTCACATTGTTGATATAATCTAGATGTTTAAAGGACCATAGGTTTTCTGTAGATCCTCCAGTAACACAGCCAAACATGCTGTGTGGTAATTACAAAATGACTGCAACCACCTCTTCCTAACAGGGCTGCATCAGGGCATGGTCGTGTATTGGAGCTGAGACTGCACAAGTTATTTGGCTTGGGCTGTGTGTTATTTGATAAGTGAAAAGAATGATTAAAATCCACCTGACACACCTCAAATGGATATAAATGACATATGAAGTATATGAATTTCCAGTGAGAGACTGCTGAGAGCTGTTCATCTTCCTAAGCTCTGGAACATTGCTGATGATCTGAAAGAGAACTTAAAATCCTTGCTGATAGAATTTGGAGATGACACATAGAATTGGAACATGATGAATAAAAAAGAAGACAAATTGCTGACAGGGAATGATCTGGATAGCAGGGCAAGTGGATTGCAGCAAAAAATATCCTATGTGTTTTGATACAGACAAGAAGAAAACCGGACATTCAGCTGTGAAGAATGAAGGTTCTGCTTCAACAGTGGGAAAGAGTCTTTAAAAATTGCTCCATGATTATAACAAATTACCATGTGATAACAGGTGAGGCTACGGCAAAAGGGACAGAATAGTCCCTGTCTGGGTGCACAGAGCAACTGGAGATTACTGACATGTCAGGTTTACTCTTGTAAACTGGGTAGATACCAGATAAATTTGAAGTAAGGGATACAATGAGAGAGTGAATTATTCACTGTAACTTGCATGGTGTTTTCTTGACTCTGTCACTGAAAAAAAATATGTAATCATATCCTTCTAAAGGACTGAGTCAAACAAGAAGGCCCATGGCCAGTGTTCTGCTCAAGGTCAGACTGCAAGGTGCCATTTGATTCAAAATCTCTGAAGCCTGCTTGGAGGTGTCAGATGTTTGGAGTTTTTTGTCTTCAAATATTAAATAAGACCAACTCCTGCATGTCCAGCTTGCTACAGAAGTGAACACCATTTCTGAAATTCAATTAAATTGCTTCAACTTCCATACAATATTAAATGCCTTGTTCAAAGCCCATGGGAATTAGACAGAGTTTTTCCATCCTTTTCACTCATCTATGGGCCAGCCTTTTAAAGGGGGCCCAAAGACAGTGATTTCAGCAGGTATTCTGTAAAATACAAACATGTCAGGGTGGGCCTGTCCAAATGCTACCCCATGCTACTGAGTTCATGGTGGCTTAACATGTAAACAAAATCTTCAGTTGAATTACAGGCCACTACTCGCTTCAATATATTCCATGGTTTTGCATTTATGATTTTGGTAATATCTTCTTACACCACTGAAGTGTAAATTTCATGAATAAATTCTATTATCTCTAGAATTTCACTGAGTAAAAAAGGAGCGCATACATGGTTTCAAAATGGTTAAATTCATTCTTCTCACATATCAGGAGAAGAATTGCCTGAACAATAGACACTGAATAATTTACTCAGTAAATTCACAGTTTTAAGGTGACTTTTTAAAAGATCCACCTAACTTATTTGCCACTGCCAGGTGAATCTTTTAAGGGCCACATTTGCATATGTAGCTGATACAAAACCCCATTTCCACTGAGTCTTTGTGCAAACATTCAATACGTGTACTGTGGGTTTGATGGCTTACATAACTTTGTTCTCTCATTAGATTCATATCCACAACCCCTGACCCATTCCTTGCAAACATGAGCAGCCTTAAGAGGTTTAGCTGTCTGTGTGATGGACAAAAATTTGGGAGCATAACTGTATAAATATATTTGGATCACTGGGTCCATCTTCTGAACTCTCAGACATTGCATCTTCGAATCTCACTCCAAAGCTCAGGCAGCACATTGGGGTTCCAGGGTTACCCTAACTCATCCCATTACACACCTGTTGAGGAATCTGCTTTCTTGGATAGATGAGGAATTGTAAGTTTTGAGACTGTTACATTTAGGTAGCTTCTTTCAATTTCCTGACTTTTTGTGCAATGCTCTCCTTGGCCTTAAATCACTTTCTTCCTCTCCTAACTTTTACTTCTCCAATATTTTTTACAGTGAACAATTCTAGCTCCTTCTCAGCCTTTGTTTTGATACACTAACCATGTTTTTCCCTAGGATGGACTTCAACATATCATTTTAGCAATTCCTCTAACCCCTTAATTCAGATTAAATTTCTTTCTTGACCCCCAGTCATAAATTTTATTCCAGAGGAAATCTGAACATTTCTTTGTAAAATAACAGCAACATCCAGCCTTTAAATACTCTTCCTGAGACCCAGTAAATGTTCTAAATTTATTTCTTCACAGCTGTGCTACACTGAAGGCCTGTATGGTTGTTAATGACTGTCTAAGAGGGATGATAGATGAGTGTAGTTCCATGTCTTAATTGACAGAGCTGGTTCAAGAGATTCTTGCCATCTCAGACATTTGGATTTCTATTTTTTTTTTTTTTAAATAGTACTGACATAGACTTCTTGCTTCTTGTTTACAGCTTCTGTTTCAGACCTGGAGGAGTATTTGATGCCCAACAGTTCCTATTTCTAGCAACTCTCCAATATTGCTTCTTCTTACGCATCTGCCCTTCTGCTTCACTCTTGACTTATCCAAATTTTTACTATTTCTGGAGTTACTAGGTTGCCAGCTTGCTGTAGAAATTCTTCTAATTCTGTTTCAACACGGGCATTTGCACTCTGTATTTTTGCAGTTTGTCACACTCCCTGATAGACTGGGGTATGTTCTGAAGACCACTCAAATCTCCCACCTGGTATTAAGAGTCAACCTCATACCAGCAAATACCAGATTCAGTTGTAATTCTATGACAACATTTCAAAGAAAATATCAAGTCAAATTAGTTCCAAATCTTTCTTTCAGAATTGTCACTGGCAACCTCTCTTCACTACAGTAGTTCCTGTCTCAGTAAAAATTCTCTTTCTCTCTCTCTCTCTCTGTCTCTCATTGGCCTCTTCCTTATCCACATTATAATTGCTCTATTCACCCCTCACCGTTTCCATTTTAGTTCATGGATCATTATAAAAATGCTCTTAGAAATGTAATCCACATACACTTTTTTTTTTTCTGGGAAATAAGCAAATGAAGAAAAGAAGATCAGAAATATCGCTGAATAATATTTACTGGAACCACACTATCTTTAGGTGGTACAGGGAAATGACCATATTTATTGGAAGACTTAGGTCTTATTACTTGGGATGACCAACTAAGTATATTTGATAAATAACCTCTTCCCTTATGATGTTTTCAAGCATTTCTTGATATTTGTGCCTGGAACAAGACCCAGTGAATCCTCTGTGCACTTAGTGACTGCTTAAAATGAAAGGATATTTAATGTGAGCAGAGCAGTGACTAAAAAAAAAGGGACTTCTTTCCTCGCTAGCAAATTTCTAAGTAAAACTCTTAACATTTGAGGAAAAATAACAGCTTCCATTGGATTGTTTTGAGTGAAAATAACAGCAATGCCCTTTAACTAGGGCTTTGAATGCAGTCTTAGGCTTTCTTGGTCTTCATTTCATTTCCCTTTAGACATGAACTCAGCCAGAGGGCCAAAGGTTTCCTTCTGAGCTCTTGAATTGACTCTCAGAGTTTACAGCTATTCATTAACCTATGGTTTAAACCTTCCATCTTTAGTATGTTTTGCAGATGATGGAATATTACATCTGCACAGCAGTGTCCTGCTTAACAAACATGCCTGGAGATAGAGCGAGCAGAGCATAAAGACATTTAAGCAAACTCACATGTGGACAAGTGGGTAAATATTGGAATGCGTGATTGTCAAAACTCATTGCGTGTTTTAGCAGATGTCTCAGCAGCTGATGGGAAATGTCAGAAACATCCAGCATTTTGCACAGAATGGATTAATAATGATCACAGACTGGCTCAATCTCTCAGAGTTAAGGCCAATCAGACACAGAACTCATAAAAGAAACCTCTCAGGAATGAGAGCTCACTAAAAACAGCAAACTTACGCCTTATTTCTTTTTTTTTAATTTTGTTTTTTTAAAGCTGCTTCCTGAGTTCACAAAATCAGGATTTTGTGTCCACCTTGAAACAGAAACTTGATGCTGGTCAAAGGCAGAAATCAGCTCAGTTTCCCTTTTACTGTGATTACTTTTTTACAAAGATTGAAAATTTGAAATAGATGAATGCAGCTATATGTAGATGAGTGGTCTTTTATAAATACTCACTCTTTTTTCCCCCAAGGAACTTTTCACAGATGATTTGAAGCACAACCGTAATGCCTTGCCTTCGTAGTAATCAGGTTTCCATATTTTGTGTGTTTATTTGCTCATTTCTTTTTTAGGATAGGTATTTTCTCTGAGATAATATCCATTGATCACACTAAATTGCAAAAATATGTCTCAGAACTGTAGTCTGATTGCTTGACTTTTGACTGGCTTCTGGTCATGTTTAGCTGAATTATTGGACTGGAGGAGCCTGCTGCCTGACCCTTCTCCAGGCGTATTTGGCTACCTCTTCAATAACCCTTTCTTTCCATGACTTTTCAAATTAAAACAAAAAATGGACTTGGCTAAAGCGTTTATCTAGATTTTATTTTTCCTGAGGAGTGCATAAACATAAAGAACATTTAATCAGGCATAACAGACAAAAACGTTATTTATTTTTCTGAATGATTTATAGTCCAGTTTCTTCTTCTGTGGTTGCAGAAAAGAAGGAGGAATCAAAGAAGAGGTTCATTACTCAAAATGGCAACAGTCCCATTAGGGAGGGACAGCAGGAGGAAAACACAGCCATAATTTTACCTATTTTATGAGAGATGAGCTCTTCCATACTTCTCTGAGCAGACAATGGCAACTTCAATATGAAGAAATACACCACCAGTAAAATAAATATGAAAGGGAAGGATTACTGATATTGTCTCAGGAGCATCAGATAGAAATAAATTTACTTTCTGTTTCATTCTGGTGTGCTACTCACATATGCCAAGTAGCACAGCTGGGAGGGCACAGGGTGAAGGAACTGGGGGTGGAAAGGAGGTTTCTGCAGCTCTCACTTGTGTAACAGGATGTTTTTGGGGTTTATCCATGCTGGAAGGCAAAGGGCAGGTTTGGGCATACTGAGCCCAAATTTTCCAGCTGTTGGCTTCAGCTCAACAGTAATGTTCCTGCAATTTATAATATCCATCCCATAAGTCAAAGAACTGTGCTGTTTCCCATAGCTGCTCTCTGGCTTTCTGTGGTATTTTTGCCCCAACACAAGCCATAGGTGGATGAATACTTGCACACATCCAGATCTTTGCAAAATGGCTTTTCTGGCCAACAGCTCATCCCACAGAAAGTGCATCAGCAATGGGTTTGATATTCCAAAAAATATATTCAAAGGATACTGATACTTTTTCAAATTCTGCTCAGATGGTGCACAAATGACCCATTAAATGCTTACAGATCCTTCCTGAACACTTGCAACATACAGCCTGAGTGCCTTCTGAAAACTGGTCCCAGCACAAAGGTGCCTAATGCAGAACAGCAGCTTTTCATGGGCTCCCTTTGTTTGTGGCTGCTCCCCACTTCCCTGTGAGCTACAGTAGCCAGAGACAGGCAGCTCTTTAACAAATTTCCATAATTTCATTAAGCGCAAAGATAATTATGTGAAGTGTTAAAAAAAATACTTCATTTGGCTTGCCTGAAAGCTGTTGTAATGGAGAAAAGAAAGGCATAAATAATATGCTTTGTTTCCATTTTCAGTCTGTTCACTAATTGAAAAGAAGCAAACGGGTCTAAGCCCCCCTTATTTGATCCGGTCATTGTCTGACAGCGAGGGAAATGTCCTTGGGAGGAACAAACAGTCAATCTGTGCATAAAAGACAAAGCAGAAAAAAATTGCAACTCTGATAAATCACTGAAAATAATTATGAAAATTGAAAAATGAGAAAAAAACCCAACATGATTATGGTCTAACCAGAGTGTAAATGCTTTCAGGTTTTATCAGCATTGTGGGGAGTATAACAGGATGCGGTCGGCTCTCAAACCAGCGACTCTGCATGATTCCTTGATGTAATTTGGAAGAAGCAGGATAACCTGCGATTTTCGAAACTCCAGTTAGCAAATCTGTTCAGGGGTTCCCAGCATATCAACGTGGTCCTACCAGTGTGTGTCAGAGGCAGATTATCCTCTCGCCCTGCATAGAGCTGTGGGGATATGTGTGTGCACAGCTGTGGGTGAAAATCCACCTCTGCCTTCTCAGGCAATGCACACATGAAACCAACCCCAAACTGTCTGAACTTAACATATATAGATATTTTTATACATAGAAATAAATTATTAGTAGTGCTTCCTCTTGACTAGAAACAGGCAGTATTAGCAGTACAGGGAAAGCAACACTTTCAGTGCTGAATTTTGGAATACTACTAGGGTTGTTTAACATAAATTGATGAGAGTTTTCTTCTTTGCAGCTAATTCTGTTGGTTGGTTGATTAAGGGAAAAAACACAATCCAACCCAAACCAAAAAGTGTTCAGATAAGCTACAAGGTTGGAATCAGGGAGAAAGAGCCAACAACCAAACCTGTTTGTAGTTTAAGCTAACCTCCTCAATACCTGATCATCTTTCCCTGGAAATGGTGGATTAAGAAATAGTGAATGAAAATGAAGCAACTGTTTATTTTATTTCTGTGGTTCTTAATCACTGCTCTTGACACAGCTGATATCTCCTCAGGAAAAGTGAGGTTAAGGAAATGTCACTTGTTTTTCAGCCTACAAGAAAGAATTTGTGAGGTCATGTATTCATTTCCGTCATGAAAAATTGTGATGTTGCTACTGAGAATTACAATTTTGTTATGTGATCAAGCAACTAAGAGGATTCTTAAAGCAGGAACTAATGGGCTAAATGGACTTTAGAAGTTTTAAACCATCCTATGCTTCTATCAAAAGTCTGACTGTACTTTGCTTTGGTGTCTCTAAATTCTTCTAATAAAATCTGCTTAAGTAGAAATATGTGCCTCTAAATTAACAACAGTCTGGACCCTTTTTATTGAGGGGTGCCCTGGATCTTGTGAAACAGGTAACTGATATCTGCTAAGCTGTTATGCATGGATTACCTTGCTGAGCAAATTCATTACCAATCTGTCATGTAAGTTGAAGGAGCCTTAATTGTTTGGTGACATGTTATAAGCAATGGTAAACAATCACCCCCTCCTCTTAAAATACAGTAATAGGATGCTAGGGAGGGAAGGAAATGTTCCCTTGAGTTGTTCCTAAAAGATAAACTGCTGTGTCTGGCCCAGAGGATAATAAAATATATTTACCCTTCAGGTGTCAGTGCCTGTTCTCCCAAATAGATTGCTATAGGATAGTTACCTTAAATGATGGGATATCTTCTGCTTCTCCATTGCTTTCTCCTGTTCATTTATATTAAAAGATATTAAAGTTTCCCAGAACTTTTGCCATTCCCCCACAAAAATGATGGGGATGTTACAGCTTGAAAAAATTTCTTTGGTGCAAACACAGAGGGGGAAAATGGGGGATATGAAACAGCAACAGGGAGATGGAGAGAGCCTTTCTCACACTTGCAGCCTCCTCCTGCTCTTGATTGTGGAGCCTGACCACTGGCTGCTGGAGAAGCCTGGAAGCTCCATGGGCACACAGAAATTTTCACAGCACTCTTCCATGGGTTCAGTGTGAATTCCTGCAAAACAAACCAAGTTTTATTTTGATGGTTTATTGCCAGTGTGCCCTTAAAAACCTGGGAACCAAGTTTTATCTTTAAAAGCAATATCTATGCACATTTCATTTATTTCCCAGTGACTGGTTATTTTCAGTGAAAGTGTCATCTTCAATATTTATCTAAGCTTAAAGCTCCTTCCCCACAAATACAATAAAAATGAGCTGAGATGACATGGTGAGTTTGTGATGATTTATCTTCCACAATAGTAGTACTTAATCTGTTCAAATGCTGGCCAATAAAACACATGGGGATAGGACTGAGTAATCTCCTTTATGGCATGGGAGCACTTTATTACCCAAGTGTCAAGTGGCCTTTTGACTTCAGTGGAACTTCTTGTTGGGTAAAATGCTGTTATTTAATACGAGCAAATCATTCCCATCATTATTAAATACATTATTACATCCTACAACCACACAGATGCTTATCTGGCTGAGACAATTTTAAAGGGGCAAAAAGTTCAGTTTTAGGGAGGATAAAAGAAAACAAATGCTGCAAGATCAAATATGCATCCAAATCCAGTCCATGAACACCAGTCGGCCTGTAGGCTGCTATAAGATTCTGAACTTGGACCATTATACACTCTGACACCTATATTAAGAAGCAAGATAAATTTTTATACTTATTTAGCATTTATTTACTGTTGCATTTGCCTTGTCAAGTGACTGACAACATTAAATAGTGGGGGTTTTTTCTTTATAAAATGGTAGCAATATTTAAACATCTCACATAAATACAGCAATTTCAAAAAAGCTTCATGGATATTGTTGCCATTTTTTAAAAATTCTGGGTTTTTTTCATGCTGATACTGTTAGATGACATGGTATGCAATACCCAAATTGGAGAAATTTTTAAACTTTGAACAAAATTAAATTTGTTTAATTTTAAAATCTCAGTAGATCTTAAATGATGCACGTTTTACCTTTTTGACCATGTCTAACACAGAAAGCCCATATTTGTATTGAATTAGTTAACTTACTCCTTTAGTCAGTTCTTAAGAATTTACTGGGGTATTTCCATAAGGAAAGATTCCAGTTTAGAAGTGGCCTTTAGGTCATACATTAACTTTCTTATGAAGGAAAGTGTGGCACACAGGGAGATGTATAAACAAGTGTGTGATCTCTCTCCCCAACAAAGCATCAAGCCCCCTCAGATATGCAATGTAATTTCCAGACGCATAATTCCAAATATTCCTGACTAATGACTAATGGCAGTTTATGATACCATGTATGGAACAATTACCGCTGCTCGTTTTATACTGGGAGGATTATCAGCTTTCTGGATTTAGAATAACAAAAGCTAATTTCATGGAAACTGCGGAGGTGTAGAAATGTTATCTGCTCGTCTGTGTTTATTCAGTGATAGCATTGTTTAAAGCCCATGATCCTGTCTGCATCTGCCACTGCAGCTGGCCCAGCCAGTTCACCACTCTTTATTTAGCTGGATATTACAGCAGTAACGTTTCATTACAGTTGTGCTTGGGAGAAGTCATAGTCCATTGGTTTTATTGAAGCTCACTTCTAGTTTACTTCCATTTCAGGAAAAAGGACAGCTGTTTTAATATGTACTTGGAGGAACACCTAAAGGGTTTTAGTGTTAATTAAGTTGGGAGGAACTGTTTTAAACAAGCACCTTTTTGTAAATGTCAAGCAGCTCAATCATGTTTCATTGTTATTATTCGAGTCAGAAATCAGGCAGTGCAAGCATTGGCAGGCTTAGAGCACCGTGCAGTGCTTTGGTGTGAGGCTTCTTTGGACTCCAAAGAGTTGGTTAAAAGTGCCAGGCTCCATGGAGAAGAGGGCACATTTAGGCAGAGTGTATTTCCATCTCCCTCCTCTCTCTCGTTGGGGGTCTGAGAAAGTCCTTATGAAACCCTTAAGAAAAGGGTATGGATGTGAACAAATTATTTCACTTATCAAGAAATGTTAATAGATAGAGTCAATTCAGCTCAATTTCAGCATGAAAAAGAGCATAATGGGCTAATATTGTTCATACATAACCCATGGCAGAGCCAGTGATCAGGCATACACCAGAGTGTGTGTCCTTGTCTTTTTTGACGATCATCTAACCTTCAATTTTTACCACTTCACACTGTGCTGAGCTACTTGCTGGTTTAAGCCCCAAATGGGGTCAAAAATGTAAACAAACCCAAAACATCACAGGATTCCACCAAGCCCGAGCAGTGTGGTTTGGCTCAACAGAGATCCTCCTGCAAGGCTCCAGCTCATGGGTCTGACTGTCCTGATGCCCTCTAGACTCCTCTGCTGAATCCTCGTGGATTTGGGGGTGCAAAAAGGAGCAGCCACAGGTTTTAGGCATTCAAATGACTATGTGAATCACTTTTTTTTCCCTCCTCCTGTTAGCCACCTGATGGTGCTGTTTAAGAACATGAGAGGACAGGCTGAGAGCGTGGCAGAAGGCTCACTGCCCACATTCAATAAAAACTACAGATGCCAACGGGAGTTTTGCCTAAGTAGTAACTGCAGTTTTGACCCTAGGATTTGGTGCATGACCACACATTTTTATTGCTTCAGCATAAATGCAGAAAAATGGCCACCTTGTCTACTTAATCACATGAAGCACTTAAATCAGTCATCCCCTCCTGTGGGTTCAGGGAAAAAAAAATCACATTCACCCAGGGCTGCATGAAATTACTCCATAAAGCAGCTGTATAGACTTGCTTTGGTGCTGCTCATGTTGGAATATTTTTTTCACTTAAATTCCTGTTTTATGACTAAAACGTTCAAATCTGTTCCCATTTTACTGGAAGAGATGAAGTACACGGTGTGTGTTGCATCAAATCATCTGAATACAATTTCATTTGCCTCTAATTTCTGATTCCCACAGCATTTCCATAGCATTAAGGGGTCAGGTTTTGCTGTTGCAAAGTGGTGTAGTCACAGAGCTACACCTTTTCCAGCTGCTTAGATTCTGGCTCTAGTGACAATGTTGAGAGGGAGAGCACACTTCTTGTTCACTGTGCTTATGATATTGCATCATCTATTTGATAATTAAGTTATTTAGTGGGTGAAATAATAGTTATTTTTAGTGTCGTCTCAATTTAGCATAATGAGATAACTTGAGACCTCAAAAATTACAAAGAACAGATTGCATTTTGGAAGAATTGGGGATAATTTCCTACTGTAATTTCATAATTTCATCCTCTATGTGTTTATAAGCTACATATCCAAATCCAGCTAGGTACTTTGGGGGAATCACATACATGTGCAAACATCTGTTTGTGTTTATGGTTCAAAGGCTTCTGCTCACTGGGTTAAGAAAGTTCTGCTCAGGTCTCAGGATTGCAAGGTACAATTAAGCAGATTGGTGACTAAGTGAAAGTGTAAGTGACTCTTTGTGCTTGAACACTCCATGGGAAAGCAGGAATAGGGGCACTGTCAAGGAATTCTTTTTCCTTGCCTTGGAGCTGTGGTTGGACACACCCTTCTTTAAGATCATTCCAGACAAGCCTGTATTGCAGCTTTTCAGGCACCAATAGGTACAAGCTGGAAATATTTTATTAAACATAAAATCTTTTTTATTTTCCTGTTCTGAAAAAAAACCAAACCAAAAATCACAAAAAACACAGAAAACAAAACAAAACAAAAAAAACCAAAAAAAACCAAACCAAAAAAAAGTGATAGAATGATTTCCAATGAGCAGAACAGCTTCTCAATATGATTAGTCTTTCCCATTGACTGAGGATTTTGGAACATAACAAACCATGCCATTCCCTATTGCCTGCAGAATCTACTTTATTTCTGGAGGTTTCAAGGCATTTCAATGCATTGAGCTAGACAGATAAGGATATAAATGATAATATATTCGAGCAACTGCATCATCACTTTAGTTGAACATAGATCCTGGACATCCATGTAGGTGTGTAAGTCAGGCTTTTCTTGAGTAGACTGGAACTGAATATAACCATTTATTCCTAAAATATTGTCTATTTTCAGGTAGGAGCTGAACTGCAAATGTATTAGGAGTGCATCTGAAGTAGAGGAAGGTTACAGTATGAGCCATAAAGCTGAACCAGTGTCCTTTGTCAGTGCATCATGAGCACACTGTGCTATTGTTCATGTGTTATGATATGACCTTGGTCTTACACTGTAATTTTTTATTATCATACAGAGTGATATAAAGCTTACCCAGCTTTTTGAACAGCCCATCAAATAACAGCCTCTGTCCTCTCTTCACATTAAAATCTACAGTGATTAATTTCACTTGTAATGAAGTTTTACAAGAAACTTAAAAGCAGAAGTGGTTTATCACTTGGGTTATCAAACCTTTGATAGTGCCACTGGAGGAGTTTAGGAATATAAATCTTTGAGAAGCAGATAAAACAAACAAATCATAATAATCTAAGATCAAGCAGGGAACCAAAACCTAGGACAAATAAAGTCATCTTGAAGATAAATACACAAGACTATCATAAATATCACTTAGTTTGTTTGAAAAGCTAATACCAAGGATTGACAACTCCATTTTAGTTTGAAATAAGCAGTGATCTAAAACTTCAAGGACAGCAATACAAGTCTTCGTTGATGGCCTAATGAACACACCAAAACCAAGACAGGACGTGTCCTGTCCTATCCTGTCCTGCCACCTTCTAGATAAGACTCTAATGAAAGATTTAGCCATCAGTTGAGGGATCTCAGTGGGAAATGTCTTTTCTGCCTTTTAGAACCCAATAATTTTGCTTCTTGATCTAAAAAATCCTGTCAGAATAGTTTAGATTTGGATCAAGTAGTTGCCTTGAAGCAAAAGGACTGCATGACAGAGACCTAGGCCTCAGAATAGCTCAGGGATAAATCTGAAATATTCAGTCTGATTTCTTGCAGAGTAATTTTTTGCTGAACTGCATGGAAATATGATCATACTCTTACTCTACTGCCTGTCCTGCCTCCTGTCTTCCCTTCCCCTCACCTGGATTGGCATCATGCAAACCATGGAATCTTCAGACTGAGGAGTGAAGAAGAGCTTACACTCACTTCTTTATTATCTCTTCCTAGACCATCAGCATCATCACAATAATCTGAGCTTTATAAACATTCGATATGACCCATAGATGTGGGCCCACATTCAATTTTCTCTTTTGAATTTGCACAAGAATCAGGTTGTCAGCAGTGAAACCTGAAGCTATCTCCTGACAGTTCTTTGCCAGGCTTGCATTTGGATCTTGCTGCTGGTCCCTAAGCTTCAACAGTGTGAAAGGAGTGAAAATTCTCTGAATCACTGAATGGTTGAAAGGGATCTCTGCAGATCATCTGGTCCAACTACCCTGTTTAAGCCGGGATACCCAGAGCAGGCTGCCAAGGATTGTGCTGAGATGGCTTTTAAATATCTACAACGGTGGAGACTCTACAACATCCTTGGGCAACCAGTGCCAATGTTCAATCAATATCACACTCAATCCAGAGTCTACAAGTTCTCCCTTCAACCTCAGTAGAAACAGAAATTTATAATGGAATACAAGCAGACTAGGAAAAGCTACACTGAAGCAAGTATTTGGCAAAATTTGGATCCAGTGTTTCTCTCTTGAAGATAAATAAGTTATCTGTGACAAGTCTTTAAATACAGTTTCAGGGCCCAAAATGAATACCCTAAACAGCATTTGTATTGATATCAAAGCCAAAATTGCTTAACTGGAAGTATTTGACCTTCATTATAAAAAAAAATAGGTTTCAATAGGTACTTTGGGTTTTCAACTAGCTGTACATGAGACTTCTGAAGTAGAAAAAGACCACTGTCAAGGACCATGGAGAATGTGAATAGGGACCCAGAAACTAATAAAATGACACCTAAATTATAAGACTTAATTATGGCTTTGTTACAGACTCCTCTCTCAGATTTATAGCTAAAGATTTATAAGAGCAGCTGTGTCATGAAAAAAAATGAAGAAAAATGGGAAAACTTCTTAATTTATTGCCAGAAACTAGTCAGTGGGAAGTAAATAAACTCTTTTCTTTCCATACGAACAGTGGATAAGATCCTTGTATTTGTGTTCATCTTTGACCATAACTTAGCTGTTACCCTATCCAAAAAAGGAGCTTTCCCCCATCCCCCTGCAGCCCAGCTCCCAGCCTGGCTCATTCTGTGTGCACAGCACAGCAAAGGACAGGGAACATCCAAAAACCTCAGCCACCTCCAGCTGCCAGGGGAATTTGAAGTAAGCCGAATGTAATTTGCACACTGGAAGTTGGCCAGCACACCAGGACTATTATCTCCAGTTTTGCAAAAAGGTTTGGGGGAATGTTAATTAACACAAGTGCCCAAGACCTTGTCTTTATGTGTCTTCAGGAGGAAGGACACCGGGCTGGAGAGAGGCGTGGAATTTCTAATGAACAGAGAGGGTAGTTAAGTTGTTGGCTTTTAGCTGGGATGGCTGTGTGTGCTCAGAGGCATATGGCACTTTTCAGTGATGGGAATACTACTCAGAGCCATGACTGCCTCATTTTATAGCTGATTAGCTAGGTGATGACTTACCTGCAAGTCTGAAAACAAGTAGCTTGAGTGGGAGTGATTGAGACAAGTGATTTAGACATTTATCTGAGCATTAGCCACCACTCCAAACTATGGTGACTATAAATGGGGTGTTTGCAATAGAGAGGCAGTTCTGGCTGCAACTCTGTAAAGCTTCCCAGCAAGTCTGGTGCCCAACACATTTTTTGTTTTCTGAGCTGTTTCCACTCTTTCAAAGAAAAATGAAGACATTCACTACAGAGCTGCCTGACAGACTTGAATTTTGGCCTCTGTCTCATTGTTTCTGCTAGTTTACCACCAAAGTAATTTTAAGCTGGAAATCCACATTTTCCTCCTTATGTATATCCTGATTTTCTGTATGCAAAACCAGCGTTTGGTACAGAATCCCGGCAGACTTTAGACAGGAGCACAGAAACAGGAGATACCTCAAAATAAAGATGTGCTCATAAATGAGCTCATCTCCTCTCCTGACTGAATTATGTTCTGGTCCATGACAAGTGGAATTAGTACCATACATAGACTTATTGTTGGAGGATGGACACGTAGATGAAGCCACTAGAGGGAGATGCAATATGCATTTGGCTGGAGTGAGGCGAGTACCTTATACCACGGATTCCTTTGCAGCTGTTATAGATAAACAGTATCAGTGTAAGACAAATGAGCAGGGATTTTAATTTTTTTTTCCTACAGTGTAAAATATGTACATCTATAATAAATAGAAATGCATAATATGTAACATATACAGGCATACTTGACTTTAACAACATCTTTGAGTGCATGCTCATGCCAGATTTTGTTCACATATAGGCATGGCAGTTGCCAAGTAATGCTTGTGCTACAAATAGCTCATTAGCACAGCTCACAGCTTCCACTCTGTGTCTTTATGAGGTGACCAGCACCACATTGTGATGATATGATGGTTTCTGGGTAACAAAAATTCCTTAATGCCAGATAAAATGTTGACAGCCCTGGGCCTGGGCCATGCTGCCCTTCTCTCTATGCCCAAAGCCATCTGGATAATGAGATACTGGGCTTCTCAAGAACCTGAGTGAGCCATGATTGAACCTGACCTTCTTCTCAGCTTTCCAGGGCATGTGACAGGTGCCTTTTAGCTCTTGGACATACACTGTTAAATAACCATTTAACTGGTCAGGAAGATTACCCCCTAATTTGAGGCATGGTGGCAGGTCTTTAATGGGTGAATATCAAGCACAGAGGAACTGCAATAATTTTGAGGGACTGGATTAGAATTTAAAATCTGCTTGACAAATGGGTGAAATGAGCTGAGAAGAACTGGACGTGGTTCAATGAAAACAGAGAGAAGTGGACGCTTCTAAGTGGAGATAATGAACTGTACAAACACCGGATGCAAAACGTCTGCTGGGCATCAGCCCTGTGAAACAGGATCTGGAGGTTACCGAGGTTCACAGACTGAGCTTGAGTCAACATTGTCACACGACTGCAAAAAATAAATATTAGAGTGGGCTGTGTAAACAGGAGAGTTGCACATAAAAGTCTCATGAAGTAATCCTTCCAGGAGGCTGCACGGAGACAGCGCTTCTCACCTGATATCCTTGACAGTGTAGTAGAAAAAGAGGTGGGCCAATGAAAGGCTATCAAATGGAGAGCACAAAAACATTCAACAGCCTAGAAAATTGATCCATTTTGGAAGAATTGGGTTGCTTCAGCTAGAAAAAAAGAAGATAACAGACACCAAGGGTGTGAAAAGTTGCTGCAAAGAGAGAAGGAATTGTTCTCTTTGTCCTCTATGGCTTGGACAAAGATTAATGGGTTATTGTCTAACTTGCAGGAAAGGAGATGCAGGGGTAAACATCAGGGAAAAGCTGTAGATGAGAAATAGTTGGGAGATTTCCATGAAAGGTGGTGGAATTTCCATTGTTTGAGACTTTCATGAACAAGGTAAACAAAAGAAGTGATTTGATCCTATTTTGGGGGTACAGAAACAGACTAGACAATCTCAAATGGGACCTTCCAGCCCTATTTCTTGACAGTAAGACACATCTTCTTGATTAAAAAATGGACTTTGTCAAATACAGGTTTGATGCAAATACTTATAAAAGCAGTAGCATAAAATCAGAATTATTTTTTGCTCTAAAAAATCAAATCTTTCTAATTATCACATACTTACAGAGAGCAAATAATATTCCAGAAAAACTTGTTCTGGCAGGCAGATGAACCACAGAAATTAATAAATCCTTTCTTATCTAAATTCTTCAACAAGGTGATCCCAACACATTTCTTTCTTGATTGAAAGTAGTGGCATTTTGTTTGGGGTTTTTTGTGTATCTGATTTGAATTTAAAACACTAACATCCTGGCATTGCTGCACCCTGGATCTGCCATACATTCTCCTAGAATAAAAGTTCCACGCCTCCCTTGTTTACACCCCTTCCTGGCAAACTCCCAAATGCCTTGAGTCCAATCCAAAAGCACTTCAAACAGAAACCATACGGATATGGAGGGAATATTTTTTTTCTTTAACGAAACATTTCTATGGTACATTTAAATAAACATTTTTTAAGGTTTGCTATTAAATTTTTTTAGCACCCTACTGAGTAATACAGCCAGTTGGACCCCTCTAAGTGGCAAACAAACAAACAGTACATTGAAACAAACAGAAAGCCCAACAGGGCATATTCTGGGAAAGATTGTTCTGAGTGGGGCAGGCACCACTGGTTGGGTTGCAATACTCCCAGCTGCTACATCCCACCGTGCAAGCTCCGAGTCCTCAGGCCTTTTGTGCTTCCTCTTTTAAAAATAATTATTCATTGTGTTTGTGATTAATGAATCTCTTCATTTCGGGATGTCAGTATTTGTGGTTCCTTTATATTCTGCACAGAGAGATCTGTTTAATGACTGACAATTACAATGGGATCATTGTCTCAAGGAATAAAAGGCAGAAAAAACATTGTTTGGATTTTTACTTTTTTTTCTTCTTTAAGGTTAGTAATGGAATCCAGAAACGTAGATCCAGCAACTTTCTGATGGAAACCAGTATAAGATTGTTATTAGTTCCATTCAGTCCCCTGGAAGGATTAAAAGGTCGTTTGTTTTGTGTTACAAACATCACTCCAGTTTATGTACAAGTGACACGTCGAGGAGGCAGCTGGGGGGATGAGGATGGATGTGAGATCCATAGAATGGCCCTGTGAGGTCTGCAGGGCTTGGGAGCCCAAGCAGGGTCCCACACCCACCTGGGTCCCTCACTCCTTCCCCTGGTGAAGTCCAGGGGCCAAGTCCAATGGCACAGTTTTTGGTGAGCCTGAACCCCAAATGCCACCACTGCAGGGCACAAAGAACTCACTCTAAGCTTCAGATCAGCATCATGGAGGTTGAGCTGTCCTGCCCTAAAAGCCACAACTGGGAATTTGATTCCAGACATGGACTGCCCCTGGATCGGAGCGTGACCTTGTGCAAGAATGAGTGTGGGCACCAGGACTGATGTTGCTTTCACACTGTTTCTTCTCTTTGGGCATCACTTCAGAAAGACTGGAACTTTGCCCATGTCTGTGGGGTTCTGGATGCCTCAATAGATACCAACCACTCAAAAAGAAAAGATAATTAAAGGAGAACAAAACAGACATGCTTTTTTCCTAAAAGCATCTTTATTTCTGTGAGAATATGAACTTACTGGAACTAGAAATAAAACAAGAAAAATCTCCAGAACTCCAATTTTAATAAAATCACTCTTTTCTTTTAGGGAGAGAAGTTTCTTCCCATGATCCCCCCCCCCCAGCTTTTATTTTCATCAGAAACACTGCCAGACAGCTGCCAGCCATAGAGCTACATTCAGACCAGCCAGCGGCTTTTCAGGTCTTTGGAAATGAATGTTGGAGGTACTTTGTTATGCTTAGCTGATTTATCTGGGCACCAAAGAAGTGCAGGCACTCTGATGTAGATTAAACAGACATTTTAGTGGTTGAGATAATTTCAGTAGTGCAGTCATAGGATTCACTACTTAAAGTTATCCATCAATTTGATGATCCCAGAACTATGAAAAACAAACAATCCCCAATATGAAAGAATTTCTATAAAAAAATAAAATCACAATAAAAGAAAACAAAACAAAGCAAGAAAGTAAAGGAAAAGAAAGCAAAGGGAAGGAGACAAGCACCTGCATCACATCATGCTTTAAATTCAGCCTAAGGATTTTACTTCAGGTAATGGTTTGAAGCCCAGCGTTTCACAAAGTAATTTTCTCAGGCACTGTACTGACTGTGTCGTGGCAGAACAATCTCATCAGGGTATGAGAACAGTGAAAATATTCTGTGCTGGCCTTTTCTGAATTACAATGAGGTGTAGAGCCAGAGCCCTGCTGGAAATCACTCTGCCACCTGAGAGGGGAGAGCAGGTCACTTTCTTGACCAGGAGAGGAGTGTGGCATCACATGCAGAACCAAGCTTTTGTATCTCTAACAGTTATCTACTTCCCTGGGGCTCCCTAATTGCCACTGCCATCAATCCCCTTGTCACCTGCAATTTCAATCAGTCTCCTAAAGGTTTTCCTACCCTGGTTTTTCCTTTGGTCCTACTTTCCCCTTGCCAAACGATCCTTGGGTATCTGTCAAGACAAATGCTTAAGTGATTGTTCCAGGACAGCCAAGGAGCAGCAAACTCTTTGATTATAGATGGCTTGTTGTATGTGAGATTAGGTATCTGCTCCACTGTGAAGCTAAATGATACAATGCAAGGGCTGGATAACTCCTTTCAGTCATGGTCTGAGGTTGCTGTAATCCTTTTTATTTTTCTTAAACTGTGACTAGCCATGTGTTTTCAGTTACAAGTAAATGCAAATCAATCTGTGTGATTTGGACGTTAGGGAGTAGTGCAATTTTCTTTAATTCATATTATATTAGCTTTCACCCACAGGATAACATATGCACATGAACCTGGGCCAGGGAGAAAGGCTGGGGGAAAGGAAGGCAGCAATTAGGCATGCTGCAATTGCTCCCCTCAATAAAATGGCATGCATTGCACTCCATGAGACTGTAACTCCACAGTAGTTATGACATTTTAATCAATGTCAGCATGAGCTGTGCCACATCCAGCCCCCACGTGCCTCCCCATGCTGCATTTGCCCTCACAGAGCTCACTCACTTTACAGAGGGCATTGCTTTCCAAAAGCTATAACAGCTACACAAGGAACACACTGACCCTGGGATGAGCTGATGTGCTCGGAGTCTGAATTTTGGTTGACAGCTCCAGCACAAACAGATTACTACCAGACTTACGTCCAGTAAGGATTGTCCCAGCTCCAGGAATGCTCCCCAGGAAGCCAGAGCTGTAGACCTCAGCAGTTCTGAGAGAGACAACTCTCAAACACTCCCTTAAAGGAAAGAATTTTGAATAATTTAATGGAATAGCTGTTATTTAGGCCACCATTTCAATTGTTTTGAGCATTGTG
This sequence comes from Eopsaltria australis, assembly GCA_034509425.1. Classification (NCBI taxonomy): domain Eukaryota; kingdom Metazoa; phylum Chordata; class Aves; order Passeriformes; family Petroicidae; genus Eopsaltria; species Eopsaltria australis. The sequence continues at coordinate 2,612,127 of JAVTVJ010000012.1, read as the reverse complement.
AAGGAATAAAAATACAAGCTTGACACTGATAGGTGTGAGGTGCTGTAGCTCCTGTAGTCTATGTGGAGCTGGGCAGATTTGTTCTATCCAAGGACATGATCTTAGAAATATTGCACTTTATGCTTCTCTTTGGCAAAGCCTGGCACCTGGACCGACAAGAAATGCAGCATTTTCAGGCAGTGCTTTTAATTCCTTCTTGGAAGTGTGGTGTTTATTTGAGAGCCTAAATCAAATAATTGAAAAGGTGTAGAAAAAAGCATCCAGGACTAATAAAAAATTATGGGGTAACATCTGTTCCTGGACTCCCCTAGCTTCACCAGGGGCAGTGCTCACACAGCATGCTGCAATTAGGTCAGTGCCATGCTGAGGTGTGATAACCTGCAGTGGTGTGAATAGCACCCAGAGCCCCAGGAGTTCTTCTCCCAACCAGGGTTCCTCTGCCTATCCTGTTGTCTTCAAAGAAAATAAAAATGTTTTTCCACTAATATCCTCAATTAAGTGAATAGTGAATTAAGGTATTACATTATCAACCCACCATCAAAAAGTATCTCCTTTTCTGTTTTTAAATGTCTGTAATTGAGAGGTTCCCTCCCTCCTGCAGTCCTGGCTTGGTAAATCCCCGCACATGGGAATAAGGATGATAAGTGCAACTTAGAGACTTAACCGAACTTTGTTCAGCTTTCAGTCACCACGGAATTTGGTCCAAGAATATTGCAGTTTTGCATTATAAGCAAAAGAAACCACCAAATAAAAGTAATCAGAACACTAAGCTCATATTTATTTAATACAGTGATGGGTCTCAAGAGAGGATTTTATTTCCAAGAGCTGAGTTAGGGGAAGATGGGAACAGTTTTAGTGTAGTGATTGCCTGGATCTGGGGTGTCTTCATGCTGACAGGGGTATAAAAAGAAGGTCAAGACTTTAAGATTTAAAGATAAAGAGAGAAGAACTAGAGCATAACAAGATGGAAAGATGATCTATTAAAGAGAGCAGGGGACTTGTATAAAACTGTCACTTCTCTAGGAGAGGGAGAGTGCACATGGCTGAACAAGACCTGCAACCCTCTGAACAGTGCCTATGCCCAATAAGGTCAACATTAATGAACAAATAGTGTTCCAGTGATGCAGGAAATAAATATCTCATGCTTTCTTCCAAGGTGGAAGGCCTTAGCTCCTCACTATCAGCCACCTCCATGGCAGGCCGTGCTTCTTTGTTTACTTAGCTCTCTCCCATGAATCCCAAGCATCAAGTGATTCAATATTGCCCTATCCAGTGAGTAATCCTGTGTAAAGTACATACAAACAGGCTGATTTTTCAGATGGAGCCACACAATAGTTCCCTTTTAATTGCATTTGACATTACTGGTAGTGTTCTGTGCAGCTCCATGCATAACACACATTTAATTGTACCTGTGTGGTAGTGATAACACTACAGCATGGTAATTTTCTGTATTTGTAGCATGTGGGAGACAATTCATTTCGGGTATTTCAATGCAGTTTATTAACTGGGAAGATTGGGTAACTGGAACCTCCTTTATTAAAGTTATTGGCTGCCCTGTAGCAACGGAAATAAATTGTGATAATAGCCAGAACAAATTAGCTTGCGTATGAATTAGCCCTTAAATGAAAAGAGGAGGGGGAACTAACCTTCTCTTGGAACATAAAATGCCTTTATTGAGGAAATACAAGTGTATTGACAAATAAAGTAAACTTCTCTTAGAAAAGAAATTTTCTCTTTCTAGATACCTGAAAAGAACAACTTCAGGTTTGAGTTCTGATTTAAGCCTCATGGACAGGCACTGTGAGGGATCAGGGGGACTTCCACTTCAGACAGCCTGTACCCCCAAGTGCAGTGCAGGTCAGGGCTCTGCCTTAGGGAAAGCTGGCCTTCAGACTGGAAGAAGTGAGGAAAGTCTTGCAAAGACTAATATCTAATATCTAAGGATATAGGTGGAGGCTGATGTAAGGCTGTTATTTTCAAGGTTGTAAATGTCAAGAGACCCCCATCTGAAATCTGTTCAATACTTCCCAGCATCATGCTCAGTATAATCACATAGTAAGGGAAATTCCCTAGGGCAAAGACCAAAATAAAATCCCCAAACGGCTGCCAGAGCATAAAAATGACCAGGAGAGGTCATCTGACATTTGGTCAATGACAACCAGAACAGGAATGGAACCCCAGGCTCAAGAACCCCTCATTTGTACAGTCAGTCAAACAAGACTTTGCTGCTTCCCAGTGACCTCAGGAGGATTGTGAGTCCAGTATCAGACAGAGAAATCTCTATGCAGAAAAAGAAGATATTGGCAGGGCACCTTTACTAGCAGCCTAGGAGGCCAAAAGGTCAGTCTCACTGATCTGCCTGCTGCTCCCCTCAGAAAACAAAGAATGCTTCATCTCTACTCATCACCTCATCCAGCAAAGCTAGTTTCAATTTCATGCATCACCCACTCTTCTTAAAGCAAAGATAAAAATCTTGTTATTGTTTCTCCCTCCCCCTCATTTTTTTTCTTTCCATGAGATTTAGGAGTAATGCTTAAGTGGCGCTTCTTTAATTTCAGAATTGGTTAGTTGGAGTGGATTTCAGTTTGCTCAGTCTAGGGGAAAATCCACGAGCAAGAGAAATTAGTTTTCTGAATGGTAAGAACAAAAAGGAGCTGTTTTGCAAAATAATGTAAATGCTCAAATTTTAATCAGAAGAACAAAACAGTGAAGGAAACTGGTATCAGAGTGCTTTTGTGGTACTGAGGTGGGTCAGAAGGAGCTTGAGGATGTTCTGAGTCATTGCCTACAGCTCCTTTTGGAGACACAAATGCTCCTCTGATGAAACACAGCTCTACTTTCTTTCATCTGCTCACATTTTCTTCCCTTTAAAATAGAGGTATTTGGGTATTTTATGGTAAGAGGGGGATTTCTGCCATTTGTCTGACATAGAAGTGATGAAGGGAAAGCATTTGTTGGGGAAAAAATTATTAGGTGGCTTGAATCACAGTTCTGAGATCAAAAAAGTTTCATTGCCTCTGAATTCTTTTTGAGGAAGCTGAGGGACCTCAGCCTTGCCACAAATATCAACACGTTTTATGCTTCCTTTCACCTAACAGGGGCAAAACAAGGCAAAAAGAGGAGAGACCAGAAAATCAAACATCTCTTGTTGAGACAATTGGGAACTGTAGGAATTGCTGAACTTCCAGTATTTAGCAGAAATTATACAGTGGCTGAAATGGTTGGCAGTGAAAATAAATGTGTTCATTACTGAGTGAGGGGGGTTAAAGGAAGTCAGCCCAAAACAACTCTAAACTAAAGGAAGAGCAAGGAAACAATATTGTTGTCATAACCATATGTAAAACACTCTGGCTTAGGCCTAAAATTGTCAATTACACATCACAATGTCACCATGGTGTGTACTTCTGCTGTAATTCATGTCAACATCAGTGAAGGAGAATTCAGCTGACAAAGAAAACACTATTTTTTGAACAGAAATTGCTGCCCAGCAGTGCATGCTGGAGGATGTCAGAAAGTTACAGTTTGCACCAGTGTATACTGTACCTCTTCAGTGATAATTTTCTTTGCATGATCAGTTGGGACATTTTATTAAAAATACATTAATTTTTAAAATAGGGTATTAAAAAAGTTAATAGCATGCCACAGACAACAGCATTTATTGGTAATAAGAGGAAAGGAGAGGCAGTCAAGCAAGGAAAATGGCTACAGGAAACAGAAATTCAGAGGAATGAATATGCTGTTTTAGCTGGCTTCAGCATCATTTCTCATTAAAAGTGTCTCTTTCTCACTCTCATACTAGTTCACACCCTTTTTTTCTACCACACCTGCCTCTTTTGGCTGGACTATGATGGCAGCTACATGGCAGACTCCAAAATAAACCCCTGCAGACTTCAGGAACAGATGCAAGAAGAGATAATGGAGATTTCCTACTTTGCTGGGCTCTGTTGTACTTTGCTGTGTGCAACACAGCAAACATCCTCTCTTAGGATTTAAACGTCCCAACAAATTACTTGTCAGCATTAGGAGGTGCAGCAGAGAATTGGTAATTTCCACAGGGTATGGATCTGACAATCCATTCTGCTCCTCTGCCATGGTACAGCAAAGGGAGGATTAAGCCCCAAATCTCCTAGCAGTTTCTAAAACAAGGAAGGAATAACCTCGATGGTGGGTGGCATTAACTCCTTCAAAAGCCCCAGGTTTGCCAGGCTGAAGGTGTCAGGGGAGACTGATGACACCTCGGTCATCTGCTGGAGCCCAGCTGTGGTCAGTAAATCATTCTTATCTAACAGACATCAGGCAGCCTCTGTGAACTGAGTAGGACTCTTTCAAGAGTCCCAGTGGGTAAATATTCACCCTACAAAACTGCTGATGCAATTGGTGCTAATTGTCAGTGTCAGCAGAGGCCATGAGATGCTCACTGAGTGTCAGGGCTGGAGGAGGTGGGCAGAAAATTCCAATGAATGCTCAGTGCCCTGCAGCAGATAGCTGGGCAAACCTCAGCTATGGACCCACAGGCTGCCAATTCTGCAATAAATAAGCAAATAAATTATATACAACTAAAAAGTGAAAAGTCCCAGTCTGCTTTTGAGCTGTATACAGGCCTGTAATTGCAGAAGTGTTTCACCAAAGCCATTGCCTGTGCGTGCACTGGAGATTGAGTTAAACAGTACCATGGAAAATCCAAGTCTTTCTGACCAAAGTGTAAGCTGCTTCCAGGATTTGGGACAAAATAATAATTTGAAAAGCAAAATCAGAATGGTCTCCTGTGGGCAGAAGCATTCTTTCCCATTACTCCATCCCAGCAGTTTTGAAATATAGGGAAATAATGTAAGGGACTCTGACATGCTAAGGCTGGAAGGATGCTTATTATGAGTGACATGAGGTAAATGGAAGATAAATAGAAAATTCACTTGGGGTATAAGATTAAGTAAGGACCACTGAACATAGGGTGGGCTAACCTGTCAGACACAAAACTGGCTCCTTCTCTCCTGCTGAATGGAGGAAAGGAACAATATCTATGACAATTCTTTATGATTATGGTGTTGGTGTTCACCTCCCTTTTGCCCCCACCTAACACCAGCTACCACACCAGTACAGCCCCAAATCCAACACAAGCAGTTTCCATGGTCAGTGTCCCTTTGCTACAGAGTCAAGCCTTGCTGAGGGGAAATCAAATGTGGTTTGTCAGGCTCTGGTCCCATTCACTCCCTGCAGGAGCACCATGGTCTGTCAGGGGTGCCAGTATGTCTAGAAGAGGTGTCTTTCACAGAGGTGTTAAATTATCATCATTTCTGAAAGATATCAAAGTCATTATCAGATTGCAGATGAATATTATCAGCATACAGCAGAGGTGCATAATGACACCCTAGGGCAAGATAGAACTTAGATCTCTCCAATAAATAAAGCAATTTAATTTTATAGGTTCCCCCCCCCCCCTTGCCTTTGGCCATGTATCTTGCTGGCTGGGGCATTTTGGGAGTGTTTTATACGACTGTGGAGATGATTCTCAGGTGGCAGAGGCAGCAGCAGGGCTTTTCCACAGTGGGCACTGCATGGCCACGGTGTATGGCTGGGTTGGGAAACAGCATCACAGATTTGCCTGGCTGTGCTCTAACCTGGGCTGGTTGTTTGCTACAACATTTCAAATCCATGAGAGCAGTAGGAAAGTTCATCCTAAAAGGTGATGGGATACCAGCTGGCATCATAAAACTGCTCCTTACCAGCCTGACAGCAAAATAATCCTGCTCTCATTCTCATTCATTGGGGCTTTTTTTAGCTATTAAAAGCAAGACTCCACATCAAGTGGGATCCTAATGGTGCACAAATTTCATTTCCAGCTTCTACAGACAACATGTTCTGTGTTCTGGACAGAAAGCAAAGCAGGGGCAGACACTGCTTTATCCCACCCCCCCTGTCTCAGCTCTGTGCCCTTCACATGTAAGGGTTTGTCTTTGTAGACCAAGCCATAAGGAGCAGAACTGATAAAATATTCAGGAGGATTTTCAGTGACCTCTGCTGTAAGACTCCCCTCCACCAAGGTAACACAGGTTCAGAAAGAAAGAATGAAAGAAAAATCAGTTTTAACCATCAGCTTTTCTGATCAGCCAAATAAATATATTTAGTTAATGTTCCTTTTTGTACAAATTCAGCCTTTAGGTGTCCTAGACTCTCTGTTCACAGTTGTGAGGGAATGAGAAAGTGCACAAGGCTTTACCACTGCTTTTGCAATTGCTGAGGAACAGATGGAAATCAGTTAAGGACCCAACCCAGTGTGCTGGGCTTTTGAAGAATCAGGACACTGAGGAAAAAAAAAATGTTGCAAAAACCCAGCAGGGCTTTCTGTCTGCTGGAACAGACCATTATATCAATTGAGAGGATGCTGATTTTGTTTGCTTGTTTATTTTGCTATTTTCTTCCTCTTCCTTCAGGAAGGAAAGCTGCTTCTCATGACATTCAGCTGGAGAACATACAAAAGTTTAGCTTTAGATGGCTGCAGTTTGTTACCTTCCAGGAGGGCTTTGCTGGAAAAGTAGATTTTGGGCTTCTTTTCTGCCAATGACTGCTACAAGACACACAACAGTTTGTACCTGTCAGCATAACCAGTCCTTTTTCTTAACTGCCCTGCTGCTCAACACTCCTATTTCACAGTGTCAGGCACTGTGAGCACTTTAATCTGTTAAAAGGGCTCTTTTTTCCTTTTAACACTGAACCCATGTTTTATTTATCAGCTTTTGATATGGAAACACTTAAAAGGCATCACACGTTTCCCAAGATGGATGATGCTCCGTGGCTGTTGTGCCTCTGTGTGTGTGTGTGAGCCCACAGGTGTTGTCGCTGCTGCACGTCCAAAGGGAAGCATCTCTATAAAGGAGCATTCTCTGGCATGTGGTCCAGAGCTCCTACTCTCTAACAGCTCTCTGAGCACAGAGCCCTGTAAAGCTGTCCTGTAAAGGGTGAGGTCCAGTTCTCATGGAAATCAATGGGAGTCTTTGCCTTGGCTTTAGTAGGACATTTTTTCTGGGTCGTGCTGAAAGAGAGAGAAACAGTGGTGAATAAAAGGAAACCTAAAAACTGAATTCTGTTTATGGGATGTTTTAAGGCCATATGAAACCAGTTAAATTTATTATTTCCAGCTGATATTATGAATTTTGGTCAGGGGTTGCAGAAACCTAATTTGCTAGCTAGTGAAATCTAATCCCCCTTATTCCCCTGCTGTGTTCAGCGTTTCTTTGGGGCGAGGATATTCCAGCCCCACAGGCTGCTCCTGTCCCCCAGCCTGCTTGGCAAAGGCAGGAGCTTTCCCCAGCCCTCCCACCACCCGGCATGAGTGCTGAGGCTGTGTCAAGAGAATCACTGGGACCCCCTTCTCCCCACATGCAGAGCAGGGAGCTCCAGGCTGTGCCTCACAGTGAAAGACCTCAGTGGCTGCAGAAATTGCTCAGTGTATGATCCAAAGCAGCTCTTTTCCTCACCCAGAGCTGGAGAGCCCAGCTTGCAGCATGTACAAGTTGCTGTTGCAGACAAGGAGGGCCTTTCACACTGCTCAGGCATGAACACAAGCTCAGAGCAGGTCCAGGACCTGTCCAGCACCTGCAGCACCTCTGCCTGCAGTGCAGACCACAAGGACCACACATCCATGTGTGCATTCACACATGTTCTAGCTGCCCTGCAAATACCTGCACCCTGCAGCGGGCTCTTCCTGGCTTTGCAACAGGTAAATGTCCTGTGGGAAAATTGGCAAATCAATTCACTTGCCCTTCAAACAAGGCTGGGTCATACCAACCACTGTGCCACAGTTACTAAAACCAGTGTATTTAAACATCCAAGAGGAAAATTGCAGTGCTATCCACCAATTCTTTGTATTGTATTTTGTTACCACTGTCCTTATTTGCAACTTTTTCTCCTGAGACATTTCTGAAAGCATTGGTTTTAGGCCTGCATTGAAACAGGAGTTCCCTGAGGCTGGGGTGCCCCCTTGCTAGCTCAGTAGGCACTCAGTGCTGCCAGCCTGGCAGCTGCCTCAGGGTCTGTCAGATGGTCATGAGGATGATGAGATGTCTAGACACCCTTGAAGTCCTGATGGCTATTTGTCTTTCACTCACATTTTACTGTGAAGGAGTTGTTAATATTTAGTTGCTTAAAGAGAAAATTCTGTTCAAAACCCTCAGTTGATCCAAGCAGACTGTGCATTGGTCCCATCCCCAGTAGCAGAGTGATATTTTTCCCTTGAAAACATGGCTCTTGCTCTGCAGAGACAGCTCCATTACATAATCCTGTCAATCAGCTGCCAATCACATCACTATGGCAACTGGGTGCCAAATACAATACTGAGATAAGCATTAAATAACTGCCAAATGGGGCCCTCTGTTCTCACCATCTCTAAACCTTCATCTTCCTTTTCTCCTCCTCTCTGTCTGCTCTTGATGTGCAGCTTGCACTTTCCTAACAGGGTCTCTGCAATGACTCCCTGCTCAGTGTCCTGCAGCTATTGAGATACCACTGAGGTTGGAAAACAGGGTGGTCTGAAATTAATTTTCAAAGAAATGCAGGCCAAAGAAACTGTACTTTTTGTTGTTTTGTCTTATTTCATTTGGAGTCTCTTGTTGCGCCCTCCATTTGCCATGACTGCTGTCCAAGTTCTCCGACAAGCCAATGAAACAAGGACAAGATGAAACCAAGGATCCTCCAACCTGTTATTCTCCCTCCAACAGCAGCAGACAATTAAGGAAAAGCTATAGGAAGCAGAGGAAATAGAGGAATTCTTCCAGCAGTCTGTTGCTCAAGGACTTCCTGAGCTGGAAGTAGCATCTGGAATATCGTAATTGCCCTGATCCTACATCAAACCTGTTCCTACATCAAATCTGTTGCTCTCAATTTGAACTCATTTACAGTTTTTACAATTTTGGCCTCCACAACGTCCTGTGTCAAAAGGTTCCTCAATGTAATTAGTGCAGGGTGTGTAAAGTTCTTCTTTGTGTTTGGGCTAACCCCTCTCTTTGGGCATTTCCACCGACTGCCTCCTTGAATGCTTTATGATGAAGAGTACTTTAATTCCCATTCCTCTTTCACTATTCCTGGACCTAACACCTGTTGTTTCAGTTATCAAAAACCACGGAAATGTTTGGTTTTCCCAATTATTTCCACATGCTGCAGGTTGAAAACACTGAAATGTTTCCATATTCAAAAATGTTATAAATAACCTTCTTGGAAAATTCTCCCCATGGTGATTCGAACCCAGCCAAAGCAGAAGAGAAATGAGACTTACCACTTCATGGGAAATGATGCCATTTTGACTTCTTTTCCAGTTTGAAAAAACAGAACAGGTATAACTTTTGCCAAAATAAAACCCAAAGTGACTTTGGAGAGCTCCATGTTACTTCGTTCCAAGTAAGCAAATGTGTCCAATTGCACAAAAGTTGAAAAACAAACCCTGCCTTTCAAACAGGCATCTCATAGTGAAAAAAAAGTCTTTATGCAAAATACTGTACTGTGAAATTTGATGTTTTGACAACATCAGACACTTTGGGAATTTTGCCTCTGAACTGAAGTTTCAACCCCTCCAAACAAAAATCACGAAGTGTTCACAAAATACAGCTATTTTAAAGGGAACCATGCTGGTAAAAAACTTTCTCATGAGGTGCCACATCTTGCATAGGTCGATCTCAGGAAGGAGAAAAGCGACCAGAATTTTATCCATGACCCTGCCCTGTTGCAAAGAGCTAGATTTACAGGCTGAATGCCTCCTGCTGCAAATGAGCCTGAGCTCACTGTGGCTGGAGTTTGCAGGGACCCTGTGGCCAGAGGGGCTGCTGTGCCAGGGCATCTCTCTTGCTTGATGGCAGCTCAGATCTGACATCATGTCCCATCAGAAACCCCAACCAGCTGTGCAGGGCTGGTGTCCTATAGAAATCAGGTGGCTCCCCAAAGCCACGAGCCATGTGCACCATGGGACTGGGATACAAGGCAGGGGTTCTGCAATGGAGAAGCATTTACAGAGCCACAGAGGCTGATTTCCTCCATGCCCCAGCAGCTGGGCCACACTCATGAGCAGGCACAATGCCATCCTGACAGGTGGACTCAAGTGTAGGTAGCCAAAAGGTCACATTTGTGCACAGAAGACATTTGTTGAAAGCAGATGCTGTGAGCCAGGAATATGAAATAGTCTGGAGCTCCCACACATCATTAATACAGCACAATCCCCACCACTGGATTAACAACAAAGATAAACATGGGGCTGGGGTAGGCAAGATACAGCTTTCCTGATTATAGACCAGTGTATTATTTAAAATTCTTTTTCTTCCCTTTTGTCTTTCTTCTATAGAATGGGAAAAAAAGGGGCTTCCTATATTTGGTAACCTGCTTTGAGAGTTGTGTGTGTCATTAGGGTAGGGAAAAAAACCAACACAACCCAAACGTGCTTCACAGCTTTGGATGTGGATACGAATACAGATTAATATGATATTAATGTAATGCAATTAAGAGAAAGCTGATGTTATTGTTTGAGACAGACATTATTTCCCCATAGAAGAATAAATCAATTGCAATTATTGCACTTTCTGTAAGAATTTGCACATTTCACTCTAGGTCAAGTCTATCACTGAAATGAGGTACTACTATATTTTAGCTAGGCTGAACAAAGGGCAGAGGCAGTGACAGGTACAACATGTAACTAATCACACTGCATGAGTAACAGTTCAAAAGCTAATGAGAGACAAACTAGACCTAAATGCTCTCCTGAGTCTTTGCATTCTTTAAAAATAAAATAAAATAAAACCCAGTCAGAAAGTAGATAGATAGATAGATAGATAGATAGATAGATAGATAGATGAAGCAAAAGAAGCCAGCCTTTCTCTGCTTTTCCACCAGATCAGCAGTAACACAAATCCTCTTCTGCAGCTATTTATTGCCACCAGTCTTTGACACGGTCACACTATGACCCCTGCACCTGTAATGTGATACACAGGAGAAACAAACGCATGAAGGAAAAGGGCTCAGCTTCCTCTCCTTAATTACTCCATGCAAAACAAAAGTCACCCAAGGAGCTGTTTGGAAAGGAAAACAGTTCTGAGTACCCTTGCAGTTGCTGTGGACAAACAGGGTGTAAGTAAAATCCCCCATCTGGAACAGAGTCAGGGGACACAAGTGTCACCAGCACTCTCCTATCCCCCATACAGAAACAGAAAAACTCTTATCCCATTTGGGCACCAAATTCTTCTTTATATAGGTAGTTGGTGTGAGGAGAGAGCTGGAGGCATCTTCAGGCAGCTGAGGCCAGGTGGAGACTTGGAGAGGCAGAGGGGGTGATGCAAAATGATTGCAAGCCCTGTGTCTCTGAGCCAGATAAAATCAAAGTGTGCTTGGAGCAGTCTGGAAGCTAGGCTGGCCAAGAGAGGGTATGCCTCAGCTGTGCTTTCTTAACAGCTTTCTCAAAAAAAGAGATTTTAGGGAGCAAAGTCACATTTGCCTCCCTTCAAATTACTTGTATCTAAAACCTCGTTACTGCTGATTTTGGATTGCACAGACCTTGTGTACCCACAAGATTATTTCAGGATAAATGTGAAGAATACCATTAAGCTTAAAGTAGTGGGATTGCCTGTGCTGTGTCACTGCTGTGTGTTTGCAAACCTGAAGCACAGATGGTGGCCTGGGGCACCTCTGGCATCCCACCAGGCATGGGTGGGCTCCTGCCTGTGATGCAGGCAGGCACCACAGGTCTCAGCTGGGAGGCAGCAGGTTTCCAACACATGGGGACAGTCATGACAGCTGCTGCCTCCCAGCTCAGACCAGCCCCAGGATGGTCCTTTTCCAGTCTAGTGCAAGATATGAGAGGATTGGAGCTGGGCTTTTATGGCTTGATGCTGGACAAGGGTGGAGGAGAGGTGTTCACAGAGTGAAGGAGCAACTCCATTGCTGCCTCTCAGATGTGTACTGCAGCTTTGCTATGGGAAAGGCCCATGGAAAACCCTCCTTCTCCCCTACAGCTGCCAAACACAGCCCAGAGGAGACACAGAAAGTTTCATGGCTTGAGATCACACCCTAGACTGACAGTAGGTCTAATACTTATTATCTCCACTCTTAAGATGAATACGTGTTGCTAAGCTTAATACAAATAACTGATATTAGCAAATTATTTACAACAAACTGTAAGAGACACAATTTCTTTATCTCTTATGCTTGAAGACTTTCTTTACATCTTGTTTGAATTCTTGCTGGTGTACCTCTATACTACTGCAGTATCTTCAGCACTAGTCTGTGTTGGAATTTTTTCAACAAGCGTCAGCTCAAAACTCGTATTTTAAAGCTCTTTCATTCAATCAGAGAACACAAAGCCTGAAGTCATCCCGGTTGTGTTTTTTAACATTAAAGAGTAATAACTAAGAACAACAGGAGCTAATCTGTTCAATGTTTTCATGTCCCTCTAGCGACATGTTACAGGAATGGCTTTAATTGACATTTTGTCCTACACGAAAAGCAGGCTTTCAAGAGACACAAAACCCTGCAGACACCTCACTCCACAGAATATTTTCTCCAAGACTTCATTTTTCTGCAAAGACTTCACAGAAATCACCAGAAGTATATCAGTGACAAGAAACCCCTTACATTGTTGAACAGGGAAACTCCCCCAACATTATGTCCTTCTGACTCAATTGTGTAAAAACAAGCAGCTACAGTGATATACTTTTAATATCTTTCCCAACTTTCCATTGCCTTCACAGCACACCTTTAAACTGCATCAGGATTTTAGTTCTGTCTTCTGACAATTAAAATAATACATAGTTAATGTCCTTTCCCTCTCCTAAACGACATCAGTATGAAGTGTCAGGTGAATGCAGTGGGGCTGATCCCTGCCTGATCCCAGCTCTGTGTGGTGGGTTCAGGGTTCAGTCCCAGGCTTGTGCAGGGTTCAATCCCAGCACCCTGAGCTCCTGAATACAGAAGGCACCTGTAAGAGACCTGCAGCTTGCCCCAGCCATTCCCCACCTCTCAGAGCTCCCCAAGAAGATCTGTCTGTGACAGACACCCCCACAAGTACATGGCTAATGGTTTAGGGTGGGTTTTTAAAGGATATGCTCTGATGGAGGAGCTGGACTGAAGACATCTGCTTTCTGTCAGTGTGCAAACAAACTGATTCCCCTGGCACCTGGCTGGAGAGGGAAATGCCTTTGTCCCAGTGAGGAGATGAGGTTCATGCTGTCCCCCAGAGACATAAAGGGAGCATATGTGCTGTAGAAACTCTCCTGGCCAAAGCAGAACAGGCCTATGACCCAATAATCCTGCAATCATGCCCTTGCCCAGGTCTTGCTGCATTTTCAAATCCCTACACCCTCCTCCCCCCCCATTAGAGTTTTTCTTAAAAGGCTTATTTGTGACTGACACATGCTATACACCTCAATCCATATCATCAGTGTCTACAACACCCCTGGTCAGACCATGGCACTACCCTGAGAGAATTACAGGTCCCCACAGGATGTACCTGATATTATGTTGGCCCTATCCACGTTTTATCCACCTCTTCCAAACAGTGTTTTAGCACCCAAAGTCCGCATGCAAGATCTCCAGGAAGGACTAGTTCCTCCTGACTGTTGCAGAGAGACAATAGGTAAAAAGGGAGAAATATTCCCTCCTGCTGGCTCTGCCTGTGTCAAAACAGGGGAAAGAGGAAAAGGAAAGTGTGATCTACATGGAGCTATTTCAGACTGTCCCAGCTGAGAATCCAAATTTGAATGCTTTGCAAAACAAGCTGTTACCTTAACAAGCTCTATCTATTAACTCTATCATATTGGCCTTTATTAATATTTCATGCATTCTCCCTTGTCTCCAGTCCTCCCCCCATTTATTTGTTAAAGAGAACTTATTAAAACTGCAAAAAAATGCATTTGAGGGGCATTTATTTTAAATGCTCACAGGATGGTGTAGTCAAAAACGTGTTTTAAAGATTTAGCAGAATCAAACATCCAAGATTAAAGCAAGCAGAGAGCCAATTAACTATGTTACACAGTAACAGAGCAGTCAATAAGTCATAAAACCATCAAGTGGTCTTGGTGGTAAAATGTTTTTAATCATAAGTAGATAAAAGCTATTCTGAAGACATGCACTGTGCATTGAAAGTATCTTTAATGCACACGTTTTAACTCTGCTTTTTTAAGGTACAGGGTTTAAGGTGAGTTTGCAATAGCAGAAAGCCTCCTTGTTAAAAATTCTTATATAAAAATTTTTCAGTTCTATCTTAATGAAATGGAGAAGGGCTCAGCAGTGCAGAAAAGGTAAATACAGGCAGACAGAACTCACTAAAAACAGACTTTCATCTTATTCGAACTGATCTGACTCCAAAATTTACATTGTAGGCCTGTTTGCTAAATATACATTTCAACACATTTGAACAGCCCTTTCTTACCTAGAGTATGATCTTACAGTGACCAACCAGTAACAATTTTGTCACTAAGATTAATCTAAAAGTGTTTGCGGTTTGCACATCCACAGCTGGTGGGTCACAGAACCTCCTGATGACGAGTGTGGTTTTTGCACTCACAGTAAACTCTGAGTCCCACAGTTCTTTTATTTGCTCCATAGTTGCAGCACAGACTATGCAAGTTCCCCTTGCAGAAAACATTCTAGTAATGGAAGAGAAGGGAGGTAAAATGAAGTATTTCATTTATCTCATTGCCAGAGGAATTTTTGAACCATGAACTTCATTTTTCCTTCCATTGCACTAAAACAAAACTCTGCTTCTTCAAAAAACATCTATGAAATTAGACCAGCACAACACTGATTGTATGAACTAGAGAATTAGATTTGCTGTACTTGAAGGAAACAATTGAGGAAGATTACAAAAGGAAGGGCAAACTCAAATTCTTCAGCTATCATTAAAACTATTCATATCCTTAGCAAGGCAGAAAATTGGATCGCTCTCCTTCTGTTCATAATTTAATGGTTTCTGTTCAGTCACAGCCCTACCTACCTGCTTAAAAGCAAATTGTATGTAGCAGTGATGCACATTCATTACCATCCTCTCTCCAGATAATTTGACAGTTCCATGGCATGGTGCCACAGTTGGTCCTTAGCTCTATCCCCAAGTATCACACTCTCCTGCAAGATTCGACAGTGACAAAAAAACTGCTGGCAGCTCCCTTTGGCTTTCCTCATCTGGTCAGCATCCACCCCAAGGGAAAGTGCTCCGGGGATTTTACAGAGGGAAGCAGGCATGAAAGAGTCTCACTGTTCTTTGTTGGCTTTGTTTGTTTGTTTATTTTGTTGGCTTTTTGAAAAGATTTAAATATTCACAGAACGAGCAGTTAACTGGAAATAATGAAGTGTGAAAAAGAACCTCTCACCCTTAAATACTGGAAACTGTCCCCATTTCCTCTGACCAGTTGTCTGCTTCTAAACCACTTGTGATTTTCTCAGGGAACTCAGGGAAGTCGGTAAAGAAGACCTAGAAGGACAATTACAAGTTATCCCAGTATGCTCCACCACCACAGCCTTTTGCATGCTAAGAGGTTAAATAGCTGATCAGTCCAACAAGAAGTTATTATAAAATTGATGCTACAAAAAACCCCCCAAAACCAAAACAAAACAAAAAGCAAAAACCAACCTCCAACTCCATAATCTTCTGCCTTATTGTCAAGTGCACCACCATTTAAACTTGATTTGCATGATTTACTGTGCATATGTTTTTTTCTCTGTCTCCAAGCCCAGAATCATTTCCTATTGAGGCTATATCAGCTGCTGGTGCTTGCAGATTTTCTTTGTCCTTTCCAACCTGCAAAATATCATCTGCAGAATCCAAATCACTGTCTGCCTATTCTCTTATCTTCTACTTCTTTTACCCATCAATAGCCAAGCTGGGCTGTTCAGTAACTACACCATATTGTAGGAAAAAACTGATAAGTACATCAAACAGCATTCACAGACTACACACAAACATGTGCCACTGACATTTTTTATTGCCTGTGACAAGTCACCCATCCCCACTCAGTCTTTCCAGATGCATAATGCAGATTTCAAATGTGTGTCACTGTAGGTACTCTTTATTATAAAGAACTTACGCATATATAATCACAGCTAGAATTTGAAAAGCATAGGTGGACAAAAACTATATTTCTGTCTAGGATTACAAAAAAAGAAGAGATGACTATGAAACTATAAAATGGAAGAGATAAATTTAATATTTAACTAAGGATGATCAGGTAATATTCTGTGATTTATTTCCCCTTAGCTAAGGTGTGGTAACTGGTATTTTGTGACTTCCACATCAGTTGCTCTGCAAAGTAATGTCCACTTTGTGTAAAATTCACACCAGTGATCTGGCTTGTGCTCCAGGAGACAAGGAGTTCATACATATTTAGTTATTGAAGATTAGTCAGAGAGGGCCAATCCTTTAAATTACTTGCTTTTTTGTGACCAGCTCATTGCCATCGGAAACAATCTTTGAATTTTCCCAAACACTTGCAAATTTCCCAGTGACCGCAACTCAAATAGAAGTTTGCAAAGCTTAAAGCAGATTTTCATCTGTTGTAAGAAAATTATTACAGAAGTTGGTGAAGAGTCTGGAGCACAGATCTTATGAGGAGCAGCTGAGGGAGCTGGGGGTGTTTAGTCTGAAAGCAGGTTGTAGTGAGGTGAGGGTTGCTCTCTTCTCTCAGGCAACCAGCAATAGAACAAGGGAAAAAAGTCTCACCTTGCACCAGGGGAGGTTTAGGTTGCATATTAGGGAAAATTTCTTCCCTGAAAAGGTTGTCAAGCTTTGAAATGCGCTACCAGGGAGGTGGTGGAAGCACCATTCCTGCAAGTGTTGAGAAGACATATAGATGGCACTTGGTGGTATGGTTACATGGTGAGCGCAGCAGTTCTGGGTTAATGGTCAGACTTGATAATCTTAGAGGTTTTTCCAACCTTAGTAATTCTAGGATTTTATGGTTTTTTAGATTGAGGCTGGATCTGTAATACAAACTCAAAGTGTCATTTACTGCATGAGAGGAAAAAAATGCATTGGGCCAACTTGGACTGGTTAATTTCTTAATTCTCTCATAGGGTCCCTATGAGATTTTGATCAATCACCTAAACTCTGGTTATAGTTTCCCTCTGTCAAATGGCATTTTTAATTACCCAGGTGCTGTTCTTCAGGTTTTTTGTAAATGACTAGAGAATCCAAGCCAAGACTACACTAAAGGTCACAACTCTAATGAGTCATGTACCTAAATCTGATCCAGTCAAATTTAAGTTTTACTGCAATATATCACCCAGTTGATCAATTCTATGGAAATGTATATTACATGTGTGCATTCAGTATTCCCACAGTGGCAAGATTGGAAAAATTTGATATAGGCTTTAATATTAATTCAAGATTATTGCGGATTAGGTTTCACATATGTTTTGACTATGATTTTATTTTTCACTATTATTTTAGTTTGCCATATTCCACACACATTTTAAATGTTAACTAATCTTTTGCAACTGTTAATCTGTAATCATTTCCCTACTACTGAACCCTAAGAAGACACTGCAAAACATGGAAAGAATTATGAGAAGAAGGTAGAAGCGTCTGGTTTTTTGGTTTGGGCTGTGACTGACAAGCAGTTCTGTTGTTCATAAAGAGAAAACATCTGTAAAGTTGTAAGCCATCAGGAACGATAACCTCTGAACTCTCACCCCATGCTGAGCTCCAGTAAATGAGTGCTCCTATCTGTCTTGCCAAGTGTAACACGATACAGATGTGAAGTTTGTACCATGCACTGTTTGTCTGGCTTTGAATCTTCAAGTTAGATTGGGAGGATTCTTAAAACAGCAAATATGGGATAAAAAAAAATTAAAATTAATAAAGTGAGAGGAGTAACTATGTATTTTGTGTCAGTTTTGAAAGATTAAAGATTTTTAGATAATGAAACAAAATACACACCAGTTTTTACCAAGGCTTTCAGAAAAGATTCCTTCAGGGTCTTGAAGAATTGAATGAAGTCACCAGCTTCTACTCAAGCTTAAAAAATTCAAACAAAAAAAGTTTAAAACAGTTTTGTCTGGATAGGCAATTGATACCTGCTGTAGCTGTACTGAACGAGACAGTAATGCAGGAATTAAGTGTATGAAATATGACAGGATAATGCAATAAATCAGCCCTCAATCTCACAAGTCATTCAAAGCCCTGCAGTTGTACTCAGATGGACACATCAACTGCAGACACAAATGCTTCTCCAGTACTTTTCCCCCCCAGACCCAAGGTTTGACAGGAAACACATTCCACAAACCTTTTAATTGAGCTAGGCTCTTTTTAATGAGAAAGGATGTTTTTAAACAGGCATGTGCCCTGGTTTTCCTTCCCCTTCTAGTGCAGGCATCAGCCAAATAAATATTATCAAAGGATTAAATATCTTGTGATATTTCATCTGAGTATATCTGAAGCGCTTTACAAACTTTAATTAATCTCCCAGTGAGAGCAGCATTGATGGACTCATTTGGCAGCTGAGGAGGGGCAGAGGCAGCAGCTCCAATTCCCTCTCAGGGCTGCACAAGGAGCAAGCAGCAGGGCAGGCACAAGGCAGCAGCAGTTCCCTGCCTGCACGGCTGCCCTGCTGCATTTTCTCAGGCAGCTGCAATTTATGCAAGGCAGCAAAGCCACTGATTTCATGCTCATGTGGCAGTGGACACTTTAAGTTTCCCTCCCCATTCAGTGAGCCCCACAGCATCTCTGCCACCACGGCCAAGGCAAGATCTGTGAGTGGTTCAGCTGTGTCCGTCAGTTCCTGCAAGCTTCAGCCTCTCCATCCTCCTTCCCAGGGTTTGGATGTTGGTTCCCAGGTAGGACAGAGTTGGACAGAGCAATTCAGCTTCCAGCAAAGCAGTGTGGCACAGCACGGGGTGTCTGAAGCCTGCCCTCTGATGTCTCATTTAAGACTCCTGAGTTACTTTATTTCTCTCAATGTCAAAAATCATCACCAACCTGCATGTGATCTCTCTGTACCTGAGACTGCAAGGGTTTGGGCAGGGCTTTTTCTTTCCTTTCCTTCTTTACAAAAAATGTGTCAAAGACATAATTTATTACGATGAAACCGTGAACATACAAACCAAAACTGACATCTCCTCTCTTCAAATTCCTTTGTGCCTAGAAGACAGGAGATAAAAAGGCAATTGATATGGGCAAACAAACCCATATTTTATGTCTTTCTCCAGTCTTTCAGGCTATAATGGGCTGTGGTCTGAAGCTCAGAGGACTTCAGCCTGATTTATATGCATTTTTTAAGCAAGGCTCAGTGTTTCAGATTTGTGGCAGGACCAGCAGCAAGACGAGCAAGAGGTTTTAAGCACACAAGCGTGCCCTGCTCCTCCTGGGGAGCTGCTGACTGAGCTGTGGCTGGGACAGGAGTTTTGGGACATCTGGGTGTGGAGCTGCTCACTGGGAGTTTTTTGTGATTCACTGACAAGCTGATCACCATAGAAAACATTGTTGCTCACAGCATATTTGTTTGGTTTGATTTATTATTAGACTTGCCTCCTTTTCTTGTGCATTGTTTTGTTTTGATTTGTTCTGTTTTAATGGCTGTAGGAACATTTCTGCAGAAACAGCAACCACTGCCTCTGAAGCACCATATAGTGCTGTACCTGCAGGAGCAGCCCTCAGTCCCAGGCTCTGCTCCTGCTGGGCTGTGGCTCTCCATGTAATGAACAAAGAGATGCCAGGCAGGAGCATCTGAGCATCACTTCAGACTGCCAATGGAGGACTGTGTAATTTATTCCCATGTCTAAAAAAGCTCCTGAGGTTTCTGGGGAATCACAGACCACAGGCTGGTAGAACAAGAAACTACATGATGACAGAATAATGCACAGCACCAGCATTTTTCCAGCTAAATCCTGAATAACAAGATGTTATGAAGGGTATATTGAGTCATCCATTTTCAAGACTCCTTGATATAGAATTTAATTAAAAACTATGAGCATTATACAGACTGAAGTTTCAAGAACTGGTAGATTAGGCTGTGAGGACTCTTGGTTTTCCATCTGAAATGCAGAGACAGGTGATGCCTGGAAATGGTTGCATAAATACACGTATATGTGACTGATTTGTCCTGCCACACTGGTAGAGAATGGCTGTGCACACCTCAGCATAGCCTGATGGGAACTGAGGCTGTGGCATTGACCTTGACTTGGGCATTTTGATGGCATTGAATCAGAAACATTAACCATGGCACAGAGTGGTCTGCAGCCTGAAAACTGGGGCTGAGTGCTGGCAGTGAGTAATAAATTAGTGTTGTGATGACATCATGGCTGTAATGTACATCATATCCAGTGATGCTGGGGTGATATCCTGGAATCATAAACCACATGTCTTGGTGTGGAAGGGACCATAAAAAGCATCCCATTTCAACCAGCCCACCACAGGCAGGGATGCCATCTACGAGATCAGATTGCCCAAGGCTCCATCCAGCTTGACCTCAGAAAATTATCTTGTACCCAGCTCCAGAGAGCCAAGCTCAGCCTCTCTGGGGTTTGGACCATCACCTTCACTTTGAGAGGGTTTGATGGCAATGGAAGGTCTCATGTTCTTCCTCAGGCACACGTTCTACATTCCTATGCCAAACCTGTGCATCTCTTTTTGGATGTGAACAATAGCACCACACTACTGAACACTTAGGTCAGGAAGGAAACATTCTCTGATATTTCTGCACTGACAAATAGATGTTAAGAGAAGCAGGCAGCATTTTTCCTCCTCTGCAGTTGCCACAGGATTGTCCCTGCTGACAATTGGAGTGACATTTCTGCCTGTGTAATTCTTGGTAAACGTAGCAGGAAGAAGAAAGGGTTGAGCCAGAATCCACATGCAAGGCTGTTCTTCACCTTCTCAAGTTGAGCTGGCCATACATTTTCCCAGGAAATAAAAGCAATAGCCTAGGAAGCAGTAGTATTCACAGTAACACAGCATCATATGCAGGCAAAGTGAGACAAACAAAGCAGGATATATAAGTATAAGGGGCAATTATTAATTTTTTTAGTATGTTTAGCAAAAGCTTTGCTGAATACTGTTTTGTATTATGAGGAATAGAAGTACTTGGGGATTTTTTCTTAAATTTCAAAACTCAGGCCAGATTCTCTGAGAAATTCAGTGAATTCTCAAAGACCATTTTGTGTCTTAAATGGAAAATTATAAATCTACCTGTCCAGTCTAAATTCTGAGAACCGTGAAATTTCAGCCAAGGTGATATTAAGTTTCTCTGGATGTCTTCCAGTTCACTGAAATCTGAACAAGTCAAAAATAAAAAGAAAACAAACTATCCACATTGACTGCCACATAAGAGTAACCCTGAAGAGCAGTTAACAGTGAAGCTGCAGAATCAATCAGTCTGGAAATTCTTGCTTAACCCTATTTTCTTGAGCATTACTAAGTCTCAAACCAAGAGACTTTCCTACTGTCAGATATAACAAAAGATAGGAAAAATTACCTGACAGAATCAAATTTAGATCTGTTTTTTCTGTGTCGATGGCTGACACTCAGCAATGCAAAGTTCATACACTTATTGCTGTTGTTAGAGGTTGCTCCTGACACAAAACTGCAAGTCAGGCAAAAAAAAAAAAATATTTCTGGTTTTGATGGGATTTACAAACAAAATGGTGGGAAAAAGTTATGTTGCTGTCTCCAGATCAATTATGTACCCATGTACGTAAGACAAAAAATATGTAAAGAATTGGTTTCCTTTTAGCTGATGATTAATAAATAGATTTAATTTTGCATTAAGAAAACATTCCTTGGGTGAAAATGGTAGTAAAATTGTGAGAATATCACTTGGGATTTGCCCTGCTTCTCAGCTCAAATAAAGTAATTAATACCCAGTGCTTTTGAAACACAGAATTAGTGAAAATACCTTCCTCAAATTCACAGCTGAATCTATAGTTTATCTGAGAGTTCTACAGGATTTTCAAGTGATTCTATTTATTTTTCAGCCATAGTTTAGACTGACCAAAGCACAAAATAATAACTTGTCCATAAATCAAAATAAATTAGAGTGGTTTTGTCTGGCCTTGCTGTGTAGTATGTGCAAAATCCCTGAGCAAGTTCCTAGGGCAGCATCTTCAGAGTTCAAGTTTTTCTGGGTCTTTACAGAATGACATGCTGAGGAGCAACTGGAAGGGAAGAAAATTTCCCTTCAGGACATTTCTTCCTGAAGTAAAGATAGGTGTAAACAGAGAGTAGGTATTACTAAGCAGATCAGTGCTTCATTAAAGTAACCACTATAAATGCTTTTTCCTAAGAAAATAATAATGAAAATTGTTTGTTAAAATTACATCAGACAAACCAAAAAAAAAAAAGATTAAAAGGGAAATGAGGCAAATTTTCTCCTAACAAAGCACATCAAGTGCAGAACCTGGAATCCAGCTCAAGGGGTTGAATTTTCAGCACCTTGCAGCCAGGCTGAGTTGTCTCACACTTTCAAGATCTCTGGTTTGTCTCTGCTCAGGACAATTGCAGGGGAAACCTGGAGTGTAAACCAGACTTACACAAGGATAGCAATGAGCACAACTGTGCCCATTGTTTAAGCTCATAATGGCCATGCTCACTCCTGTTGGATACCTGGGGTTTGTTTACTCTTGGATTGTGGTCAAAGTGGGTTACAGAATGCAGCTATTTCCCTTATTTCATCTTGTTTCCATATTTTTTCCCAGTATTTAAACAATAGTCATCTTTCTTATTTCCATAGCTCACTTTTGAAGGAAAAGCAGATCAGATGTGAAACCTGATTCTGAGTGAGATTCTGATTTTTTCCCTATTTATCCCTAGGGTTGGTGGAGTTGTGAGGAAATCAGATGACTTATACTAGGTCTAAAAGTAAGTTCTTCAGGTAGGCCTAGAATGAAGGATTCTCTTGGTTTAAAAACAATTTAACTACTCAGCTCTTGCTAATGGCTTTTTTTTTGGGGTCTCCAAATAAACAAAATGCGCTTTAGAGTTTTCTTACCATCTTTTTTTCTTTTAATAAAAAAGAATCTCTTTCTGAAAGACATCAAAATGCAAATGGGAAAAATACCTCCATAAATCACTGCATAGCTTTATTTGTCATTGTTATTTATTACAGTATTTGTGTTAGTTATTCATGGAGGTTCTGGATAAGCCTGAAGCCCATTGCTGAATAAGACATTGAAATTAGCTCTTCTGCCCACCCCTACACAATCTGACTCTCCTTTATTAACTCCCTTCATGAAACGTGCAAATCACTTTCTCTCTGCACCTCACATATCCCTGTTTTATGCTTGGGGACCCATTTCCTCCCCATTTTGTCCACCCAGCCTGCAAGACAACATCTTTCCTCCCTGTTTCTTTTACAGAACCTGCTGTCTTGACAGAGTCTTTTCATGCTGCCGTAACAGAGCAATAATGAGATTTTTAAAAGTAGAAGCTAACAGAAGGGTAAAGGCATCACACACTATACATGACAGCAGAAAGAGGCCTAAAGGACTGGTCATTATCCCCTGCACTATTTGTAATTAATGCTGGGAAAGAGATGATTCCTCTCCATAAGATCATCTGTGACAGCATGTTTAATTGCATCAACTCAATCTTTTGCTCTTACCCTGTCATTCTTCCAAATAACTCTCAAACAGAGGCGGGATCGGGAAATGCTGGCAAAGCCTTCCCCTGGTCTCCCAGGGGAACAAAATGCTCTCTGTTTTAACTCAGTGGCCCCCCAGGATTCTTAGGGTGTCCTGGGCTTTCAGACATGGAAGCTGTGCAAGTACCCAGCAGTAAGGACAGCTGAAGTGGCCTGTGATTAATTTCACTTTTAGATTAGGGAGATTCAGGAGAAGGGAGGATGAGCACAGCACAGAAGCCATGGACAGCAGTGGCAAGAAGAGGACAGGGATTGGCTTTATTACTTCTGTAAGGGCCATTTCTGAATTGCAGGTGTGTTTTGGGAAAGCCATCCTTCTGCTGGGATATTCATTCAGTGGCAGGGTGCCCAGGGGCTGAGCTGCATGGGTAGGACAGGAAAACTTAAACTATTCTTTGGCTTGATTCCTCTTCACTGCTTCCCCAGCTATTGTGTTTTCCTCTTTCTTTTGACACTCGAGTCTTTCCATCACAGGCCCAAGACTCCCGGATTCTTTGCTGCTTTCACCCATGAACAGCACTTGCTACACCTCCCGGTCAAGCCAAACACAGACCTGGCCTGCTTCTTTCTTTCTTTCTCCCAGTCAATTTTTACTCAGTGTAGTTGCATTTAGCCCTGCCTTTTGCTGTTCTTATCCTCAGTTCTTGTCTGTGGTGACCTATCAAAACTCAGTAGCAAGGGGTCTTTGTTCTCTCTATTGCTACTTCTAGTTGAATTCTGAGATATAACTCATAAAAACCTGCTGCCTGTCAACTTTTAATACTTCTAATTACCTGTCTTCCCTGGTACAATAATGGAGCCTTTTAACATTTCACTTCCCCCCCAAGGAAAATGTATCCTATGCACAGAAATTTGACCTTCAGGTCCTTTTGTCAATGCTGAAGGGAAGAAATCATTCAGACTGTCAGAAACATTATCAACTCAACTGCCCCTAACTTCCCAGGCATGCTCTTTAATAGCTGGATAGCCTCATTACCTAGCTGTTTTCTTCAGCTTTCTTGGGACAGAGAAATAAGGGTGTTACCCTTAATTCCCTTGGCTTTTTTGTTTCATGTGTTCATGTCAGCAATCCTGGTAAAGACTGGATTTAGTATCCTACATGATCCCTTCCAGGTCTGGTTCCTGTATCCTCCAATAACTCATAGATTTTATATTATTACTGTTCTGTAGCACCTGCACTGCTGAAATGTAAAGAGAACACAAACAAGGAAAAGGGACAGGCACAGGAAATTAAATAAACTAGAACCAAACACTGAGGGGGAATCTGAAGACCTCCTTCAAGTATGAGTCTAACTACAAACAAAGGGGGTAGAAGAAGGTCAGTCTTTATACAGAGTGCCACAAAAATTTGTGGATTCTCTTCTGCTTTCAGTGATCAGTGGATCTATGAGTTTTAAGCAGCACAGAGAAGTTTCATCTTACATTTGAAGAAGGGGTTATTTGCCCAGCCTCTGACAAATGAGAATACCACCAGGTGTAAGGCAAGCCATTTGTCAGATCTGTTTATCACAGAATATTCAGTGTTCATTTTAGCCCTCTTGGTTTCTATTGTCTTTCTCTTTAATGTTTTAATTTGCTTTACATGGTATCCCAGTTTGCTATTTTGAACCTGATGGTTGGGGTCCTCTCTTTTGCTTCCTTTCATAGCTTTGATTGGCATTTTAATTCCTTCTGTAGTGTATTGTGACCCTAACTAATATACTGAAGCCCAAATTGTCCTTTAACATTATTTTGTCAACCCCCTTTCTAAGCTACAGTCAAACCCAGCCTTGATTCTCTGCCTGTCAGCTGATGTCCAGATTGAATTAGAAAGCACTCTCATTCCAGATTTAGAAATAGATTTCCTCTACTTAATGCAATCTTGTCTGTGTCTGGGTAATTAAAATCATCTATTACTACCACTCAGGTTCATTTACATGTTTTATCTTTTAAAATTTATGCAATAATTACATAAAATACTATGCTCCAACGGGCCAGCTGGATGGAGTACAAATACTATGGTACATCCTATTATGGAAACATACCTCCAGCAACGAGCACTGACTCAACCATTTCCAGACTTTGCTATGATCACAACTGAATAATTTTCTACAAATAAATCAATATATATTTGTTTACATGTCTGCTTCTTTCCTCTAGGACTGTAAAAAAAAATAACATCTGGTGGGGCATTCCTGAAGACAAGAACCTGAGAAAGAAGGCATTGTCCTGTCTTCTCCCCCCAAGCTAAGTGAGATGAAAATAGAAGTATTGAAAAAAGCCCCCTGATGCTCCCACATGTGGGAGGCATATAAATGTGGTAGCAAAGTACCCAAAGATGGCAAATGCAACCCTGAGAAAAAAAACATCATTTTCCCACAACTGTTGTTTGCCCATGTTTCAAAGGTGATCCTCTTCACAATAGGAATATATTTCATTCCATTCGAAGTAATTAACTGCTATTATCAGCTTCAGTGTCTGCTTGCTTTTGAGATCTTCCTATTAAAACAGCGTGTGATGAAGTTCTTTGTACACTGCTAACAGTAATTTAAGGGCTGGCATTTTTTTTTTTTTTTTGTGAGGAGATTTTTGTGAAGCTAGAGTATTTCAGCAATCAACATGAAAAGATACAGAAATAATACAATTCTTAAAGGTTCAATTTTCTGGGCATTACAGTTTTATTGTGAAATATAATAAATTATTTCAATTTTTAATGAGACCTCCCTGTTCTCCAGCAATAAAATTTAAAAAATATTTTTCCATACATGTAGATAGACTGTAAGTAATTTGATTTGACAAGGCACAAAAGGAAAAACCATCTAAGCAACCTTAATTATCAAGTTACTTGTGAGATAATGCACCACATCTGAAGGGATTGAAAATTTTAGACTTTCCTTGAAAATGAATCAGCTGAGAAGATTATGACAGGTACACTCAGTCTCCTTTCATAGCCCACCCCATTCCATTCATCCAGCTGCACGCACTAATGAAAGAACAGGAAAAGATCTCCTGTGTTGAACCATTCAGCTTCTTTGTCAGAATATTAGAAGATCCCAGTGTGCTGCAGTATGAATGGCTTTCCAAAGCAGGAAAAATATCTTCCATGTGGAATTAAACCTCTTCAAGCAGGAAAACATGCTGCCTGGGAAGGGCAGCCTATGAGATGCAGAAAGTTTGTGCATTGGAGCTGAGGTCAATTTTGTTTCTGAAGGCTGATCCAAGTCACTGCAGATCCATCTGCTGAGCTCAGCACTGGTGGAACATGGCAGCTGGAATGGCTGTATCTGTTCCATTAACATGTGCTCATGTTTTACCAAAGGGCTGCTAGTTAAAATATGCATCTTTTTCTTCTTCAGCTCCTCTCCTTCAAAGGCACAGCTATTCATCCTCCATTCCTTTTACAAACACGTGATGAATACGGATCCAAATCCTACTGCTTTTCTCCAGATCTGATATTCCTGACATCAAATCTCAAGGATCAAAGTAAAAATTCATTAAGTCTGTCTGGCTTTGCCATAATGAAATGGAATATGGTGCTTTAAACATCAAAAAACACCTTTTCTCAGGAAGTAAGGGAACATTCACTTCTTTTACCTGATGGCTTGAGATGTTGTCAGAAGTTGTACCAGTCTGGGAAATGCAAATACTGTTTAGGTATCTTAAAATATGACTGCTTATTAGGTAGCTAGGCTTTTATTTCCTTACCAAAGTATGCCATCATGCTCTGGGTCCTCAGGGAGATGTCTCCAGGAACCATAAAAAATGCAGTTCCTGGAACTAAGGATTTCAATATTTCATCTCGCTAGCATTCAATAAAACAACCTTTACAATAAATGTAAGCCTGGGTGTTAAGTACCAATTGACACTTGAATACAGCTGAGTTTTTGTGTCATTTTCATTAAATCTACACAGGTCATAAATATATACTTGTATAATGTGGTAGTGTGGAGCTGAGGTGAAGTTCAGAAAGCTACAACTGATTTTCAAATATACAAATTATTTCATGACACCAATACATTTCTTTCATAGCATAAATGATGGGATGGGTGAAAGAAATCTTGAACATTGAATTTTTCTCTTCAATAAACATTTATGGAGAGAATGAGGACAAGGCTTTGCACATGCAAACTGTTAGGTATGCAGATGGAGGCCAGTTATAAATATGAGCAATGACATCTTACAGGAGGGTGTGGGGGGAACATCCTGGGTAATCAATTTAAGCTGACAGTCAGTATCACGAGACACGTGATATTAGCTACAGTGACAGTGTTATCTGGGTGAGAGAAGGGTCAGTTTCCATCAGGAAACCCTATTTTCCAGAGATTTGGAACCTGACACAATAATTGCTAAAACTTGGCATTAAAAAAGTTTTCCATTCCCTAGCATAATTTCCCCTCGAAGAACTGGTGACCCAAACTGAGATGGCTATTTTAGGATGGTTGAAGATGGAAAGTAGAGGGGGAAACCCCACCCATTAGAGCAACACCAGGGTTCTGTTTGCTTTCCATTAGCAAAGGGAACTGCAGCCTTCTGAAAACAACAAATGCTTGGAAATTTTCAGTCACAGCCAGCTCATGGTATAGGCAATACAGTGCCCAGCATAAAGGGACTGTGTGCTTTGTTCCTAAAGAGGTAAAAACTAGAGCCAAACCAAGAGGGGAAAGAGAACCTGCATCTTCCCACCTCTTATCCACAGTTTAACCTAGTCCCCTTGATTTTTCCTCCCTCTCAAGACCTGCTCTGCTGTGGCAACAAAACCACTGCATTGCCAATAAATCACTGCACAGGTTGTCCAGGTGCCCAGCTTTCTGAGGCAGAACTTCATCTCCAGTGCCCAGAACTAATAGTCTGATCTGTTTTATAAAGGAGCCTGGATCAAGGTTTGGAGAATTGCAAAAGGAGATTATAAAAGGGCACTACCAGAAAGAAAGTTTGTCTCACAAACAGTAAAACAAACATGACAAATGTGATGAGAGAGCAAGAGATAGGAGGAGTGCTATCCCCAGTGACGGGCCTATTAATTGCAATATGGGGAGATTAAGTGAGCAGCCAAAAGGTCAGGCAGGAAGACCTGGTCTCATGACACCCCATCCAGTGCCATATCCACTAGACTTTCCTTCCTCCTGAGACACAGCAGAAGGCTTTGGGTTTTTTTCTTTTCTGAGAAAGGACTCCAGAAATGGTTCTGCCTTTGCCATGCAGCCCTGCTGCTCACAAAGCTTTCCAAGCTGTCATCAGAGCAAATATACATAATTTACTATTAATTTAGTTCCAAGATGCATCTTTTTTTTTCACTCTTTATGCTTATAAGGATTTTTAACTCAGAAATGCTCACTTTAAAAGTAAGTAGAGTATTTTCTACTGCTGAAAGCTTTAGGCAGTTAAATTTTACTCAGGCTGCTATTGATTACAATCAGTTGAAGATTTAAGGAGGCCTTGATCAACATGCAGTTTTAAAGATAAGAGCTTGGTGAGAAAAAGCATCTGCAAGTTCAGAGGGTGAGATGCATCCAAGCCTCTGAAACCACTGCAATTGGGCTGTAAAACTGACAAAAGCAGGGTCTGTTAATGAGACTTTTGGCAAATCTGCTAATCCCAACCAAACTTTAAAGCAACTTTTTATCAAAACATCAGCATTTCTGGTCCTAGTCATAAGTAGATCTTGTAAAAAGCAGTAAATAAAGAAGTAGGTTTTTCCAGACTTTCCAACAGCTCCTTAAAGTGCTGAAGTTGCTTTGGCTTCTAAAAATGAACAGAAGGATCCAGGATATTTTGTTCCAAGCAGTTTGTTCAGCCCTGTCCTTGCATTAATGGGCTGCTGTCCTCGGCTGCTGAGCTGAATCCTGCTCCAGACTGGTGCCACTACACTCCCCTTGGATACTTTAGCTTGAAACTCATCCAGCTGGAATTTGGAAATATAATGGGAAAAAAGTGGAGGGTTTTTTTTTTCCCTCTCTAACTTCTACACAAAATAGAGTTCTCCTTTGAAAGGAGAAAATAGAGGTGTAGTCTGATATTGGAGGGAGTGTAAAAAAAACCAAACCATTCACATCCTCAAATACATAAACAGACTGAGTGTGATTAGATAGTGATTCAAAAAAGTAAGTCATAAAGACACTGACACGTGTGGAAAGGTCAGTGCTTAGCTTGCCACTTGCATCCAAAATTCTGGCCAAAGTACTGGAATTCATCACCAGCTCAGCAATTAGAAGCTTGTTCTGCCTCATAAGTAGACAGGGAAAGAAGCAGGAAAGAACTGCAGCAAGACCTTGCATTTTTGAGATGCCACGGAATTGTTGAGCTGCCTCACCCAAGTTTCCTTAGAACTTGCAAAGAGCAGGAAAGTTCAACTGGCAGATGATTTCTTTTCCCTGTGTTCAGCCTCCAATATGCTCCTCTTGACTCAGGCAAGAGCTGTGCAAGGCTACTTGCATGGCTTGTAATATTCTCTGAACTTCTGAATTTTAAACAGGAATTAGTGACCAAGATTGCCAGCTGTTGTAAGGATTTGAAATGTAGCAAACCTGTCACTTGGAGACAATAAAGTTCACGAATATGTTCAGCCATTTTTCACACTGGATATTTAATATGGAGATAAGCTTCAGCTGGGAGATGTGTATACTGTTAATAATATTGCTTGGGAGTGGTTAGGGGAAAAAAATTCCAAAATATATGCCCACAGAAACTAATTATGCTTTTCAATTAATGGTTCTGGACCAGTTCTCATTTGGTTTAAAATCAGCATCAGCCCCTAGAGTTACATCAGATTCAGACCCAGCCCCAAATCCCTTTTCCTTCACTTGATGAATCAGTTCTGTCTTAGCCTTCACAATTACAGCAGTTCATTTATTTTGCTAGATCTATTTTAATTTACCTGTGAAACCAGGGCTTCCTCAATCTCCGTTACCATAACAGTGTCACATTAACACAGTTTTTAAAATGTAAATTGATTTGTTTAGATTGATTTTGTCTGACCTTTAAAAATGAATAGGAGTATTTCAATGGTGTAATAAACCACGTTTGGGGAGTCTAAACACTCTAAAATACAACAAATGTGGATGGATTTGTTTAATAGAGCAGCAAATTTAGAAAGTGGTCTCTGGGTTGACAACCAGAAGTTTTGCAAGCTCTTGGAGTTGAGAAGACTGCAAAAACATTAACAGGGAAAACCCCCCTGCAGTTATGTGCTGTTGTTTTGCTGTGTGCTTTAGGGATGTATGAGCAGTGCCAGCAGGGCACATTCTCTGCTCTGAAGATAAGCAGGTCATTCCTATGCATGGTGGATGCTTGCAGAAGCAAAGGAAAACCACTGTGCTGGAGAACCTGGCCCCTGCTCTACATTTCCTGTCGCCCTCCATTTCCTCTCTAAAGCCAGAGGTAATGAAACCTCACAGAACAGAAGAGGAAGGAAAATAACGCAGAGGTAATTAAAAATATTAAAATATTTTTCATGACAGAGAAAATACAAGAAGAAGCTTTGCAACTAATAAACACACTGCCTTATCTTTTCAAAAAAGTGATAAAACAAAAGACAAAGTAGGCAATAAAAAGTACGCTGAACGTACAAAATGGTAACAGCCAGGGATGAGTGTGTAAAAGGAACTGGAGCCAGGGGATTTCAGGTTATTAAGGAAGAAAAACCAGAAGCCCTCTGAAGGAGATAGGCCACCAATCTTCATTTTGACTTCTAGCAAAAGTCTGGAACAAACTGTCCCCTGGAAGATGAGAGTGGTTGTGCAGCACATGCTGTAGATTTGTCATGAGCCAGCTGTGTCACATTTATCCAACTTTCTTCTTTGACCAAATCAAGGGCTGTGTGAATGAGGGAGAAGCAACAGGCACATTTGACCTGAATAAGGCTTTTGACACTATTTCACATGACATTCTCATCAGCAAGCTAGGCAAATACTCTCATAATGAAATTGGTATGAGAGGGGTGAAAAAGTGATTGGAAATCTATACTTACCAAGTACTTATCAATGGTTCATTATCCAAATGGAAGGGCGTATTGAGTGACATTCTGCAGGAGTCTGTCCTAAGTCTGCATTTATTCAATATTTTCATTAACAGGGATGATGGAATAGGAAGTATGTTTATTAAATTTGCAGAGGATATGGAGCAAGAAGGGACTACAGGCTCCTTGAAAATTCAAAATGAACTTGCCTATTGAAGGGGCATTCTGAAAATTAGCAGGAAGATGAATGGAATGAAGTTTGTTCGGGAGAAAAAGCAAAGTAAATAATATTTTGGCAGGAATGACCAACTGCACCTATCTGAGCAGGGTGGAAATGGACTTGGCAATAATTTTGTGGGCAAAAACCTCGGGGTTATAGCAGATCAAAGAGTGCCATGAGCCAGTGATTTCATTTCTAGTTCAGGCAGGAGTGCTGTGAGAAAGCACATCAAGTAATTCACATATCTGACTCAGCATTAAGAAAAGTTCTGTGAGATTTTTGTCTTATTAGAGCACAGTGCGCTGAGAAAGATCCAAAAAACAGCAGCAAGAGTGGTCACAAACTACACTAACACAACCAGCTGTGAGTGGGCAAAAAACTGGGGCTCTTTGTATTACTGAAGAAGAACTTCAGCACTTCAGAAGACCAAAGGCTGTTAGAGATAGAGATAAGACATGGTCTGATTTCCACGTCCATGATGGTTGGAACCGGAACTAATGAGTCTAAATTGTAGATGAGGGAAATTCCTGTTAGACACAAGGGAAATTTTAATGGTAAGGAAAGCAAATCCCTCAAATGCTTTGTCTGGCAAAGTTATTGAATCTTCAAAATAACGTTTATAGGTAAGTTGGACAATCAAGAGTTAAAAATAATGCAATTACAGACAATTTGATTAGGGCATTAGGTGATGAACCTTCCCTTCCAGTTCTGTGATTTTATCAGGTGAAGTTATAGACATTCTAAAGAGGTGGGGCTGAGCTAAAGGAAATGACAGTGTCTGGAGATGTAATTTGGGTGAGTTGAGTGCTCTCCCATGCTGGAATTCAAATAACTGGACTATGAAATTTTGAGAACAAATATCAAAACTTTTAGTTAATGCATCTTTACGATTGGGAATCTCTATATATAAAGAAAAAGGGAGTGAGGAAGGAAAATCTAGTACCTAGAGGCCACACATTCTGATTTTGATTTTGTAAAACACTTAAGAATAAATTCTGAAGGGAAGGAAAACAAAATGGAACACAGAAAAGGTTTTATTGAAGGCAAATTGTATCAAACTCAGACTTCTCACTCAGTAAGACAGTTAATTTTTTCCTTAGGATGAAATGTCCCCTCAACTCGGTACCTGGGAAATTAATAGTTAAACTGAGCAAGCTGGAGATGAAAGCAAATAATTTAATTAGCAAGGAACTGACTGAAGGGGATATGGCAGTGGATTAGAGGAAGTTTTTAGTGAAGCTCCAGAAGGATAAGTCTTGGGACCACT
Source organism: Eopsaltria australis (assembly GCA_034509425.1). Classification (NCBI taxonomy): domain Eukaryota; kingdom Metazoa; phylum Chordata; class Aves; order Passeriformes; family Petroicidae; genus Eopsaltria; species Eopsaltria australis. The sequence continues at coordinate 2,579,116 of JAVTVJ010000012.1, read as the reverse complement.
TTTCACTAGGTGGTCTGGCTCTAAAAGTGTAAGTTTTTGCTGATGACACAGGGTTGAGAGGTGTCACTGAGACACTGGAAAACAAAGAAAGAATTGTAGTAGTATGAAAAATGCTAGAAATGGAATGTGGTTTCCCAGCCAAGGTGCATGTCATGCACATGGAGACTGATGAGAGAGCTGATTAGAGAGTTCATGAGCTGGACACAGCAAAGAGGAAAATATTCAGGGATTTCAGATGAAAAAAACATTCTTCAGTGAGTCATTAATGTGTCTTGGACTGAGTAAGAAGAGCAGCTGAAATAATAGATGGTATCTGTTAAGATATTCCCAACATCAAGGAGGAAGTATGAGTGCCATTGTACAAGGCACTGACAAGAACTCAGTGTGAAGACTGGATTTAAGGAGTGGATGCACTGATTGGGTCAGATAAAGAAGAATGTATTTTATGAGAGAAGATTGAAAGTCCTAGTCTTCATTTTGCAAATTTATATAAACCAAAGCAGAATAGTAAAGGGAGTAAATTCATACTCACACTCAGAGAGGTACTGAGGCCAGTAGCATGGCGATGCAAATTCCAGAAAAAAAGGTGATTTTAGCTAAAGGACAATGCTAACACAAGACAAATGAACCATGAACAATTTTATTTTAGCTGCTATTAGGAAGCTTTCACCTCTGTAACAACATGCTGATACTGGCAGATGTGTGGACCTGCTGTTGTATTTACTTAGAGTTTGATCTTTTACTGAGGAAGGATTCTAAATTGTGTTATATTATGGGATGGCAAATTCGACTTTCCCTTTGCACTTCCAAACTCTGTGCTCCCAGAAACTTTTCTTTATGTGGCTAAAATAAGCAAAGGGGAAGAAATTTTGGGATCTGAGGCTTTGAAACGGTGTGGTGTTACTGTGGTTAAGGGCCACACAAGTTTAATTGTTTTCAGTCAATATGAAATTCCTTCCTACCCTGACAGTCTCTCAAATCTGAGTTCCCTAAGCACTGGAAGGAGATGGCCTTGCCCATATAACAGTGGGCTTTGGGACTGGAGGTCTCAGGGCAGTTGTACTTAGCAAGAGGGAACATCAAACATCATAGCCTTGCTTCCCTTCATGTCCCAGTGTAAGATGCTCATTGTGAGCAGCCTCGTGCAAAAGCAGCAATTCTCAAATGAGGGAGAATGGGATAATGTGTTACTCAAAAGCCAGATGGCAGTCAAAATGCCAATCAGAGCAAGTCCTGATTTCTGCTAATGTACTGTCATACATTGCCATATGCACAAGTACCAGTCTAGATTTCCTCCACAAACTGATCATGAGCTATTTCCTGTCAATTATTTAGAGTATGTGGCTGATTACCCAAGAACAGCCCTCACTGCTGCTCAATTAGACATCTCAGACTTTTAGATACAAGAAGAATAAGCAACACAAGGCAAGCACCTAACATAATAACCAGCTTATGTTCTACTTCACTTTATTAATATGTTTCCACATTTAAAGGCAAACATTATTATTGCTTAGAGAATAAGTATTCCAGAGCAATAACGCCAAGCAAACAGACTTGTAGCACACATGCTCAACAATGTCAAATAAGAAGGGATTTGATCATGGTCAAAGCGAGCTGTTGGCCAGAAATCCAGGCGACATTTATTTTGGAAGCTTTCTAACAGCTGTCCCGCTGGGTCCACTTTATGATAAGTGTCTCTAATATGTGGCAGTGCTGGTCAAACACCAGAAATAATCTGCTTGCTCTTTCCAAAAATTCCAGCCAGCTGGTCAGAGATTAAAGGAATTTCATAATAAGGTTCATAATTTCCCTCTGTCTTCTCTGTATGGAAATATTTTGGCTGCATTTAATTCTTTCTTATTCAGTACTATGGCATCAACACATATTTAGATTTGGAATATAAATTATGAACTTTTAATGTAACAATGACACAGATCATATTTTGCCTAGTGTGCTTTACATAGAGATGTTAAAAAAAAAAAGTCTTCAGAGTAACAGAGAATAAGTTTTCATAGTATAACTGTAGTTTTAAAATATGGGAACCCTCAGTATCTTGCAGTTTTCAGAAATTCCATAGTGCATATGCCAACGGTATGACAGCATCCATAGCAAGTAAAAATAAAAATCCATCCAGCCTAATAATGTCTTCAGGAATGGCCAGGACTAGATGCTAAGGCAAGAAACAGGACAGTTGTAAGCTGGCATAAACCCTCCACATCAGCATCAATCAAAGTAAACAGGCTGGGAACAGCAAATGAAATACATGGAAAAAGTAGTGTGAGAAGATCAAAACAAAAAGAAGAAGAAAAAAAAAAAAGGCAAAGAAATGGAAAAGAAAACATAAAAAATTTAAAAAGCCAAAATTGGCCTACACTCCTTAAATTACATCATGCCAAACCACCCCCCCACCAAAATGTACGCTCTGTCCAGCATATTTTTTTAAATTTGATGAAAAAAACCCAACTCCTTATGATATTCTAGCAAGCACTCCAGAGGCCTTTTAACAACGTCCCCAAAATTCACTTCAAGGCAATAGTCCTGTAACTGAAATCAGCTGTCTCATTGCTTCTGTACAAGCCAGCACACTTGGATTCAATCAGAATACTATTTGCTCAGAGAGCTGGGAAAATAGGGTTATTGCTCCTGAAGCCTGTAACAAGGCTGTCACACCTCTCAGACTCACAGAGCTTAAAGCCAGGAGCACAAAACTGGCTCACCCCCTACACAGGTTCCAGATACCCTTTGCACACCTCTGCTAAATCCTGTGTTCAGTGAAAGCACCCAGGTTTGTCCTGATGCAGTGGGCACTGTATTTGCCACAGTAACTCATCATTGCTGTATCCATCCTTAAGTTATTGCCCTGGTTCTCCCCTGCCCTCTCTGGCTTTCCAGTGGTGTCTTTAAATCACAGGTATCAGAACCATACCCTGTCCTTAGTGCTAGCCTGACCACTGCCAGAGGCGGAGGTAAAACCACCCCTTTGCTCCAACTTCTCTCCTCCTGAGCATAGAGCTAAGGCTCTTTTTGGACCTTTTTGCCACTGCAGCAGAATCATCCACAGTTTTCCCATGTCAAGGGATTTTTAAACCCTGTCCATCATGAGATTTGGATTTATGACAGAGTTCAGTGCCAGTTGGCTTCTACGGTCATTGAATTGCACTCTGGAGGATTTCTGAGATACAAACAGCAGAATGAATTGGAGTATTGCATCCCTAGAGACTGGCTCTAAGACAGTCTTATTTCTTCCTCTGGCTGCAGAACTGCACAATGGACGACTAATTTGCACTACTGTGGGAGAACTGTATTCCAATAATCAGATTTTCAGCTTTTCAAAGCCAGGCTTTCACCTTGGCTTCAGAAGAGAAAAAAATTAAATGGTGAAATGTTTCCATTCAAATCATCAGTACCTATATACAAAAGACAGAACTCTGATTTTTACACAAAAATTGTATTTCACTCTCAGGAAAGGGAAAAGGAAAAAGTCTGTTCTGGAACCTGCTGAGTTTCCCCAGCCAAGAGAGCAGAAATAGAAGATGTAGGCACAGAGACTTCGCAGCTCTGCAAACACCTTGTGAGTAGTTACTGAAGGAAAGGATTTTGTGAGAAAACTGGAATCTGCTCGTTATGAGCTAAGTAAAAGCTTCTTCAGCTGCAACCAACTGCAGTTTAATTTAAACTGCATTCACGCTGACAAAAGCACAGTGGCTAAATTGCCTGCACTAATCATACCCTGCCTGTGTACTTTGCTTACAGATGGTCATTAATACCATAATGATGACCTGGGACAGACAGGCTGCAGTGTGTGCAACCATCCTGTTTAGTTTAGCCAGGACGAATTGCCCAGCTGTAATTCAGCACTGAATAAGTGGGGCATTTAAAGGGAACAGAAATGTGAGCTTCACTCTGTGTGAGAAGACAACAGGCAGCTCGAGATGACTCTGCTAAACAGGGTGTTTTCTACTCGTATGTCTTCAGTGGGGCATGTCTTGAGGCTTGGGGTCATAGATACAAATATGAGACAAAGAAAACCCCAACTAGTCCATTTTGTCCTCTAGATGATATTTTCCCAAGTTATTTGACACACTGGATTAGCTTTCTGGGAGGGACAGCTGTGGTTACAGAATCACCATGCCTGCTGACAAATCCTGCCACACTTTCTTGTAGATGGGAATGAAGAACAGAGCCTCTTCTAAAAGTGGAGTCTTCAGAAGATCCCCTGCTCCTTTTTGAAGGGAGGAGAGATGTTCCCATTCTCCTGCCCTTACACTTCACTGGAAAATTACACTTACAGCCTGCTTTGGCTGTGATCCTGTCACTTAGCTGCCTCGTACTGTTGAATATTTGTTGAATTTTACTGGTGGAGTGAACTCTTAATTCTAAATTCAAGATTTCAAACCAAAATAAACTATCCACAAAACTAACAAAATTGTGCTTTCATGAACCCTGTTCCTGTCCCTGTTCCTACACCCTGAATTTTCTGACTGTTATTATGTTCACAATAGAAACCTGAGTGAATGGTGACAGGATACTGGTTCCAAAGCAAGCATGAACATCTGGTACGTGAGGTAAAGATAGCTCAGAAAAATAATGGCTAAAATTCACACACACAAAAAAATTAATCCAGAAATTTAAAATTTTGCATCCAATTCTTCATTTCTCTTGGTATTTCACAAAACCAAAACCCCAGAAAATGTCAAAGCTCAAAACCCTTTCTTCCTGCCCCTTCTGACTGCAGGATGTTGGGAGGTCAGGCTATACCTGGCATGCACTTGTGTAATAGGTGTCTGAGAAAAGGAAACTCTGGTGGCTTATCTCATCAGAATATGACAGCCCAGCCACTTTCTGTGTTCTCTCACTCTAATACTATGTCAGTTCTAGTTAGGCTTCCCTTATCAGCTGACATCTGCAATGCCCTTTGTATGGTGACACATCACTGAAAAGATGGAAAGCCTTGAGTGGATATCACTGCCTCTCTCATTAGCCATCACACTCTCATCTGAAGCAGTAAGCATGTTTTCTGTCTGCTCACTGGTGTCACTAACCCTTTATTTAACAGCAATTCTTGGTGCCTTTAAAGTAATTCCCATGAAGGATGATAAGGAATCTCGAGTTGCATAACGTGTTGCTGTTTGCTGCCTGTGAACACTGATTGGATCAGCTGGGCTCACCAAAATTTCAAGACACACACACAGAGAGAATCTGTTAAAGCACTCACATGCCACGAAAGTGAGCCTGGTTCCCAGCTGCAGATTAGACATCAATTGTGACTTTCAAACAGCAAGTTAAATGCCATGCAGAATTCCTGGAGGTGACACACTTCATATATTAAAGTGGGTTGAGTCCTAATATTGGTTCCCAGCTATCAGTTCCCAGCAGCCATGAGTGAGTTTCTGGATGAGGTGGCAAAAACACTGCCTCTAGTTTGGAATGAGTAGGTCTGTTCACTGGATAAGGATCACAGTTTGTCTAATACTGAAATAATGGTTCGTGAAAATTTTTCACTGAGTTTGGGTTGCTTTAAACCCCTGCTTGCTGGTCATATTATTTATACAAACTCAGATACTCTAGGTTATCTCTGGGACTATTCATTAATCCTAAAACTTTTGTGCATTTTAGCCTGAATTATTGTTTGTTCAGAAAAAAGTCTATTGAAGAATGTTATTCCTTATTTATAAGAGGAAGTAAAACTGAAAGCAGATTGTACAGCAAACTTTGTGTGTATAGGGGTAATAACCAAAGCCTGTTGTCTCTGCAGCAGCAGCACCACACACCCAGAAAATTCTCCACCATAACTATTTCTGTGTGAGAAAGATCTTTCCCACCAGTCTGGATTATTCTGTAAAATAATGAATTAATCCAAAGAAAAAGGTCTGAGTTATTAAAGAAGGTTATTTGTAACCAGTAAAGCAATTCACCAGAAATAGAGATGCAGTACTTCAACCTTAGTGTTTCAATTTGGATTTAACCTGAGCATGTCCAGGTGCAAGTCTTTCCATCTAACTGAGGTTTTTTATGAGTCAAAAATCAAGTTTAAACTGTTTGCAGATTTAGTGGAGAAAGGAAGGCAAACAAATGTCTCTGGATTATTTAGCGCTACTGCAAAATGAGAGAGTCAAATCTCAGTGTTTCACTAGAAAACTTGCAATTCACCAATTGAGCTGGACCAAATCCCCTGCAGTTACAAGCCACAGGGGCTCTGCTAGAATCCATATGAAAACATCCATTCCAACCCAGATCTGAGCTATAAGCCTTAAATCTAGTTTAAGAATTTAAATGCTTAACAGCATGGAGTGTTTTTAGGTTTTTAACCCATAGTCTTTTCACTGCCACAGTACTTGTATTGGTTGCCCATTGCACAGAAAAGCTACTGAAAAAACCATAAAATAGTTGAATAACTTATGGAGCACTAGGTATGGTAGCTGCAGGGCAATGCACAGAAACTGTTCTGCCACCCACAGTAAAGCTGCTATCAGAAAATGGAAAGAAATTATTCTTGCTACTGCAATCACAGACATCACTTGTAATAGGACAAGGAGAACAATTTCAAGAGACAAGCCCAATCTTTGAAGTGATAGGAACTTTTCAGCTTCCCTTTGGAATACAGGGGGACATTGGATGCCCAGATAACACCATTTCCACTGGAAGTGTCTGATAAAGGTTGGTTTGTTTGCAACCCCAGGGCAGAGCACTCCTTTCAGACACAGCTTCTGGTTTCAGGTCACTCTCCATGTGGCATTTTCTTTTCTGTGCACTCAGAAATCTGTTTATAGCTCTTATGTGATGTCCAGTGAAAAGTAACAACTCTGGGTCAGTTCCTCAGGTGGCACAAATCAATGTGGCTGCACTGACTTCAGCATTGCCATCAAATGTGGCTGAAGGTCTGGCTCTGCTGACATTTAATTCGTGTGTTGGAACACAAATACGTGCACAAACACTGAGAGCCTTTAAATGTTTTTATTCAGGGGGAAAAGTACTCACTTTACCAGAATCTAACAGCCCTCCAGCTTTCAGCTCTTTCTAAATAACTCAGACAAGGAAATCAATCAACACACTTTTTTTTCCAAGCTTACAACAAAGTGCAGTAGATTTACTCTAAGTACTAGATTTTTTTTCTCCTGGTATATGTGTATATCTGAGGCAAAACATAAATAACATAAAAGTTCCAGTTAATATACCTCTGAGCAGGAATATGTTTTTTCTTTTATTTATGATTTTCATGGCTGTGTTCAGGCAGTGACATTACTCATCTCTTTATTCTCAGTTCAGCAGATCTGTCTGCAGGTGACGCACGGAGCAAGTGTACAATCTGGAGTGCGTGACAGTAAAGCCAGGTAAATAAAACAACATCCATTTGCAGGACAGTAGAAGATTTTAATCCTGAATTTCTCACATTATTCCTCCAGCTCCCTGTGTGCAGTGTTTGAGTGTCTGGTCTGCAGGGTAATCACCCATCACACACTAAGCTCAGTGAGGTTTGATAAAGCCAGAGCAAAGGCAGGTCAGGGCACACAGCTGGGAGGCATTAGGGCAGTGAGAGCTGGGGCCCTGCCACTGATCCCAGTAATGGGCACAGGGAAAGAGCCAGGGGAGCCATTTGCCATCGAAAATGAGAGGCTGCAGCAAAGACAGTAATCCAGAGAGCCAGTGCTTAAGCATCCATCCTGTTCCATGTTAACCAAACCCACTTCGTGCCTTTACTTCGGAGGACAACATAATGAGGCACCCAAATCTAAGCTTTGTGGAAAAGGGCCTGGAACTGGGAAAGGAGGCTCCTTTTTGCCCTGTTCCCCAGTGCCAGCCATCCATGGAAACACTGACAGGCACTTCAGTTTGCTATAGGGTCGAATCCTCCTGGGTTGGGCAGGCTTCTTCTTTTCTCAGCTTTTCTATGAAAAACAAGCAAAGCCCATGGCTCATTTTTTTCCTGGCTGAATGCCATCCTTAGTCTGTTGTCCTGACCCAAAAATTCTCCCTGATTTTTTAGCCCTGCAGTCTTGGGTTTCTTGGATGCACAGAAGAAGGAAAGGACACCAAGCAGCAGGACACCGCTGTGTCTGAAGAGCATGGATGATGAACTCTTTGCTGCCTGAGAAGCAAATTTATTAGGAAGATAAAGAGGGGCCATGATAGATTAAATGTTGCTGAGAGATGAAGTAGATATCCTTAAGGGTCTGGGCAATTTCTTCATCCCTGGAAATGGAGGACCTGTAATATTCCAGAGTCCATGCTTTCCTTGAGGGGAATAGAAATGCTAAAGAAAAAGCCCTTACTGCAGAAAAGAAGATAATAAGGCAATTAAAGCTCTCAGCACTATTAAAAAGTTGACAAAGCACCAGGATTAGATGAAATACATCACTGAAATCAGTGTGGAAAGAGCAAATAAAATCGAAAAGCCTTTGGAGAAGAATTTTGATTGCTTACTAATGGCAATGCTAGTACCAGAGGATAAAGTAATTCCTGTATGTAAGGAAGGACAAGGTTAAAAATGGGCACATTTCACCCGAATTTCAGGAAATTAGTCAATAATGTATCTCAAGATGAATTGATTTGAAAGGTCAAGCAGGATGGTGACATTGCTGCAAGTGGGAAAATTAGCAAAACTGGTCAGGAATTACCCTTTGTCTGGCAGCCAAAGGTTCTAATAAGGTGGTGGGAAGCCTTAAGAGAAAGCAATCTATATTATCAAAATTCATAAATAGGCCATTCTTTCTGGCCACATTCTTTATGCTCCAAATACTCTGTAAAAGCCTGAAAGGTTATCTGCATTCATCAGGGTACCCTCAACAAGTTTGCAAAGGACACAGAGCTGGGAGGAGTGGCTGAGAGGGTCATGCTGAGAAGGTTCAGGGGCATCTTAAAAGTGCATGTAAATACCTGATGGGAGGGTACAAAGAGGACAGAGCCAGGCCCTTTTCAGTGCTGTCCAGTGACAGGACCAGAGGGTACAGGTTGAAACACAGGAGATGCAGTCTGAGCATCAGGAAAAGATTTTTTACTGTGATGCTGAGCAGTGGAACAGATTGCCCAAAAAGATTGTGGAATTTCCACCTCAGACTTATTCAAAAGCCATCTGGACACCACCCTGGACAGTGTGCCCTAGGGGACCCTGGCTGACCAGTGTGGTTGGAGCAGGTGCCTTCCAGAGGTCCCTTACACCTGTAACCTGCCTGTGATCCTGAGATGTGTGTTTTCTCTTGTTTTTCTGGCTGTTTTATATTATCTGAGTACCAAGCAATCCCAGAAAATAACCTGTCTGGGCTCAGATATGGCTTTGTCTCCTGCCTCTGTCCCCAGGTGTTCTTCAGTGACAGAAAATACGGGATGCTCAGTCACACCCAGTGATTGTCCCATTTTGGAGCACTCTAGTTAAAATACAGATAAGAACTATGTTATCACCCACCTCAATACATTCTGGCAGTAAGTTTCTCCTTGAGCTTTGTGCTCACTGGGAGAAGAAAAACCACAAAGGGTCTCCCAGAAAGACTTTTGTTTCTTTTACACTCAAAACCAGGAATATCTAATGGAGTGCTGCCTGCTGTCTAAGTTGTTTGATTTTGTGATCTGATGCAAAACCATGAGGTCAGCTAAAATAATATGTAATGCATGAAAGAGTCCCAAACACGTATTTGTCTAAATGACTAAACTTGTTCCAAATCTTAGCCAAAAAAACCCACATATTTTATAAGAAAACATAGTCTTAGACCTTTTCATTATAATAAGAACTGAAAAGTAATTAACAATTCCGTTAAGAAAAAGTTGGTTTCCAAATGAAAAGTGGTTATTTCACTTTCCCAAACTGTGAAGAAAAAAAAAAGAGCATGACTAGAAAACAAAATGCAGGGTATTTAGAGATCTTGGCAAATAGATATTACAGGATTGTTTCTATATTTAGATCCATCTTTTCATATTTTTAATAGTGCTGGAAAGAAGGCGTATGATTATTACCTGCAAATGCTATTTTCTGGAGATAGAGAAATGTGGAGATATAACTAAAAGTTGTGGAACGAAGTTTCTAAAAGAAAATTCAGATAATCATAAAAAACCCTGATAGCAAGGAGTAAATGGGTTTTGTGAAATAACAACTAAAAGGGAAACATTTTAGAACTGAACATATTATATGTTAAAAATTAAATTCTATTCTACATGGGAACCTTTTTCCACTGACAAAGGAATAAATTTGATGGCTTGAGATTTTCCATCTCTAATGTTTATGATTCGGTGTATTAAATATGACCTAATTTTTATGATATATGATGCATACAGGAGGCATATGAGATCCTGGAAGAAAAAAAAAATCAATTGATTGGTGGGGATAGACTACTTAAGGGCCAGCGAAATTTAATCAGAGAATCATCAAGGTGTCACAGAGAGAAATGAGACTTCCTGAATTTTGACAGCCACCTTTGCCGTATTACCACACGCTGTCTTTCCCTGTTCATCAGCACAATGATGAGTAAGTTCCCTGTGTGTGTCACCAAACTGATGTCTTCCACTTCCAGAAAGTCTGGGTAAATTCTGTGCATGGCTGCAGAGGTGCAGGTGGGTCTGCAGAATGGAAAACAGTTGCCTGTGATCTTTCCTTTTTCATTTTTTCTACTAACCAGACAGCAACTCTGAACATGCTTATGAGAAGCACTGGAGGCAGCAACCAGAGAACCTGGAAAAGATGCTCATCTCAAAATGGGCCATCACAGGAACCATGAAGACAGGGAGCAGAGAACCAAGAACACAACTGGACTGAAGAGTCCATGCCCTCACTTTCCCAAACAAAACAGACTTGATCTTTTTGGAGGGGCACAGAATGGCCTGAGGAGATGTGTGATGCTGAAGGCTTTGTGAGATAATCACTTTGCCCCCACCAGAAGGGGCTGGAGGAGATGCCATCCCACTGCTGAAGGCTACTCAGGGTAATTGCACTCTTGCTGTCTGTCTGAAGGTGTGAGAGCAGTGAACTGGTCCCCTTGCTCTAGGACACAATCAATACTGAATTAGCCTTTAATTACAAGTCTTTTAATTATTCAGTGTTGACTTATGGTATGAAGCAGCAGCTGTAAATCTTTCTAAAGCAAAAGCTTTGATTCCTGGTGTTCTCTCATTATCTCCTATACTGTCCTTGTGCAGGAAAATATAAGAACTCTATTGACATAATTTCATAGTTTTTACAAGAGTAATCTAGGATCCATGCTGCTGCTCAGCAAGGGCTATAATAAATTTTAAAGCTTCTGGCTGTTTTTAGGTAGCATTACCAAGCAGAAAGTGGTTTGCCTGAAGTTTGATAGATCTTAATCGATTTTACTGTAGCAGAAAATTATTTTTATCTCCAGTTCACGAAAAAGTCTGCACCAAATTGCTCTGAAAGTAGCTACAGACAACTACAGCATTGGTTCCAACATAATACAGTCTTGAGACTTAATCTATTACTACCTACACTAGATTTGAAAATCCTTGTTTTCTAAAAGAGATGTGGTTTGGTCTTCATTGATAATGCACTCAGAGATACATGTTTATGATAGAAACGTCTGCAATACATCAAATATCTATATCTATTTAAATATCTACAGAGAAAAAGGTCTGTTTTACCCTGGCTGTTTACTATTTGTAAAAGTAGTACAGACTCTTACCCTTATTTCATGCATTGCAATAAAAGATAAAGCAATTGAGAAAGTGAACCTTGTGACACTTGCGATAAAATTTTAAAATGTATTTTGAAAGGGTTTTCTCCAAGTCATAAACAACATGAATTTCAAAGAGCAGTGGTCTGCTGTGGGCAAATAATTTCTTGAATCAACATTTCTGCATTGAAACTGCTGCAGCTGGCTTGAGGTGCTGGCTTCCATCCCACAGACAGGGAAGGGAATTCATCCTCTCCCTCTTACAGACTCACAGCCTGGGCTGGTACACACTCAACAATGAGATGCATTTTACTCATTTGCTCAGGCACTAGAATGATATTAAAATCTTCTTCAAGTATTCTGTTTGCTTGGGGTGTAGAGACACCAGCCTGTGTCTTTCTGTGACATGAGGAGAAAGGAAGTCCTGTAATTTCTGCTCTTGTTTATATCAGTGGCCCTGCCCCATTCCCTTCTGTTGTTTCCGCATTTGCTCAGAACTAGAAAGTAGATACACAACCCAAAAACCTTGAGGAAAAAATGACTGTTTTCTGAGACTGAGGACTTGAGAATTGGGTTTGACACAAAAACTGTGGCTTTTCCAATGCTGACCTCACCACCTGCCAAAGCTGACCATCTATCCTTGAGAGAATGAATGTGCAAAACACAAAGTAGCTGAGCTGTAACATTCAGCATTTGTATCCTTATGTAATGGGTCTAGTTTTACAATTCACTGGCATTTATCAGGATGATTGCTCTTCTCTGCTCATAATCATAGTCTATTATTTTTCACATTCTGTAAATACCATAAAGAAAGAAGTTTCTTGAAAAAGCATCAGTCAATAAATCCCTCTGCCAAAAGTTTATAAATTGTGTGTCGCTGTGCATATCCCAGCAGCAGCAGTTCAAGCGTTAATGACTTAGCCTTACTTAATCACTTTTTTAATTACAAAAACCAGACAGAGCTTATTATCAACAAATTACTTGGTATAACGTTATTGTTCCTCCTCAAATCAAGATCATGTTGGATGTGTTAAAAATGCATAAATAAAGCCAATGCCAAACACTTGCATAGCTTGAATTCATTCAACACTTGGCTTTTATGGATGTTCTCACAGCAGTGATTTTTAGGTTATTTTTTCCATCTTGTCCTGTATTGTCTTTTGTGCTCCAGCATGGAGCTTCATTCCAGTGAAGACGAGGGCAAAAAGTGATAATCCATTGATATATTCTTTGCTGTCTCTCATTAAAACTGACAAGAAATAATTACTTCATACTTGTTCTCATTAACAGCTCAAATTGTCTTCCACTTTCTTATATTAGCAGTAATTTACATTTAGTACTAAATCCATTAACTGGTGTCAGGTCCTCGGGTCAGAACTCTCATTTTCCAACTTCTCAACTCTTTTCCCTCACCTCAGGAGGATGGTCCCTGCTGCCATACAGCAAAGGGTGCGGGCAGCAACACCACTGTGTGATCTGCTCATACAGGCTAAATGGCACCAGTAATAATGGGAAAATGAATGATCCTGATCTCTGCCTCCCAAATTAATCCGTATTTGCTGTCCTGCTAGACTTTGCTTTGTTAATAAGATGAGGGTGATATATGGTCATTGATTAAAATCCCAGGGAAGTGAGACCACCTTTCTCTACATCCTTAAAAACATAGAGATCTAGAGAAAGGCAGTGTCAGTATTATACAGTCCTGAAATGAATTCTTGGAGGAAATGAATACTTGTATGGAATGAGAAGACTGAAAATTTAACCTGGACAGTACTTTTCATGCTGCTCGCACAGATTTTGTTGAATGGAACTGGTGCAGCTCCATTTAAAACAGACAGGCCTCAGACTCTGCAGGTGAAGGAAGGACATAGAGCATTAAACCTTTCTGGAAAACTCTGAGATGAAACTAAAGTGATGCCATGGACTTTCAACAGCAACGAAGATTTTTGAAAGACATACTTCAGTGGATGAGACTGCTAGTTTTATGAAGCTGCAAGAAATCTCTTTGAAGAGGAAAAGATGGTAATAGTTTTGTACTTAAGGCCACAATAAGGAATTCCTGGCAAACTTTCAATTTATGCTGCTATATTTTTTTAATGGAACTTGGCTGAGTTTCAGCCAGGATCAGAGAGGGCAAAGAGATCTTTGAGAAATTAGGAGGAGTAAAATGCAAGTTTAACAGGTATCTAAGCTCACTGGAATTCCTTGTCAGGAGACTCACATCTATTTATCAGTATTGAGAAAGGAAGAAGTACAGTACTTGGTGCTGTTTGGGTTTTTTTCTTTTCCCTGACAGCTTGAAATTATTCAGAAAGCTGCCATTTAAGAAGAAAAAGAAAGGGTTCAGAATGGAAAATTTCAGGTATTATCTTGATTTAAGCTGCACCAAGATAGCTTCAGGTTTAAGAGCTCACAAGGAGTTATGGATACCATTTTCCTTATTTTTCCTTTACCACAACTAAACAGACAGGAGTGAGAGTTGCACAATAGCAACTCCCAGAGCTCCTTTTGCTCCTGCATTCCCCTGTTTGGGTGTAAGGGCTCAGAGCACCACACTGCACTGTGCAGCTTTTGATCAGGATGAAATCCTTTCCTTTCCTCCCTATCCCTCCCATGCCCCTCTCAAGCAAGCAGGAGGAAGCCCTGTGAGCAGCTTAAATGTCTCACTGGGACTAGTGGGTGAATTTTTAACATAACCCTCCTGTGAGTTTAGCACAAAAAAATACAGGCAGAAGGAGAAGAGGGGAGTTGCCATGTAATGGGTATTTCTAAAGGCAGATTGTATGGAAGGAGTCTGTTTTAAGGGGAGTTTACTGACCTGACAACATTCCAGTCTGATCCCCACTCTCCTGGCTGTAGCCACTGCTTCCCCATCTGCCCCAGGAGCAGGCACAGCCCCGGGCACAGCATGATCCCCTGTCCTTCTGCTGGCCCTGTGTGGCAGCTGGGGCACCCGGGGACGCTCCTTGCCCAGACCTGGCACTCAGCAGCTGCTCGCTGTTTTCCAGGAACTTCTCCAAACCTCTGAGCCTTTTCATGTCTGTGTTATGCAACACACCCCATCTTTTAAACCACTGGGTATCTCCCCAGCCAGAGGCCATTTTCCATCTCTGCCTCTTTGCCTCATGCTCTAAGGCTCTGAATCTGTTGTACCTCTAACCAGCAGCCCCTGGCTCCTTTGTGCTTTGGTTTTGCTCTGGAGACTTCTGGTTTAATCCTGATCCACACACACAGGGTCCTGTTCTCGGATCTTTTTCACTGCCCCAGCTGCACATGTTGCTTGGGCAGTTGATACAGCCAGCCCTTCTTGGAAGTTCCTCCCTTTCTCCCTTTGAAACAGCCAGAGGAAAATGAGCATTCACAGAATATCTTTGCACCTAAATTCTTGCTGATGACTGAAATGACCAGTGAGAGCTGCACACCCAGGTATCATTAGACAGATAGCCAGGTAAAATTGCAAAGAGCAATACTTTCCCCAAGCACTCCACAATTTATGCAAATATAAGAAATTAAAATATAATTAATCTTTTTAAACTTAAAAAATAACTTTTTTTTCTCCTTCCACAGTGTCAGTATTTGTTATCTCCCTTTTTCATTTTGAATCACAGGCTTTGTCAATTTGCAGATAAGATTTAATGCTAAAGTTTGAATGTTTTAATGTGAAAAAGAAAAAGGAAAGCTTTTGATTGTAATCTCTAGGGTCAAATAAGAAGAAAGAAAAAAAGATCAAAATGGTGCCATTGTAAAAACTTGTCAGAGATTTAACTGTGACATTCAGGCATGTCATTAGAATTTGCTTTAAAACTGCTGCTACTGTACTTCCATGCAGTAGCATGAAGGAGGTTGAAAAAATAATCTTTACATTTGCCTGAGCAAATTAGCTTCCATATAAACACACACTGAATTTTATTTTTCTCCTCATTATGTGTGATGCTTTGTCAGACAGTTGATGCAAACACACCAAAGCCTCGGGGGCTGTCCCCAGTTAATTGGGGCAATAGAGGCCAGATTAGAAGGGCTCAGTGCCCGCCTGGCACAGGCGGTGGCAAAGCTGATTTGAGGTGTCCTATACAAGGCTCAGGACAGGTCATTGTGCTCCCATGGCAGTGTGATAATCCCGAGCTTTACAGACAAGAATTTGCATCTGAATGCAGCCGGCCGCATCGACAGCTTTATTCTCCTTCAGATTTTCCTCCCGGACTTTCTGGTGGATGGTGCAGCAGCAGTGAGTTTCCCATTGTGTCTGTGGGAGCTCCCATTGGGGTTTAGGTCACGCTCATCCGAGGGGCTTGTTTGTGCACATGGGCTTTCCTCCAGCTCAGGAGGTCTCCTGGGGTGGGATTGGCACTTGCAGAGCTTTCCCTAACATCCTCCTGGAGGAGTGAGGGGTTTCCCTGCGGCTGGGCAGATGGGACACCTCCTGCCTTAGTGTGGGGGGGTCTCCACATGGTCCTCATGAGGCACTGGTGAAGTCTCAGCACCCCCAGCAGCCTCGGGACAGCACCTCTGCCCACACTTGTTTCGTCTTTTTTCATCTTCCTCCCTCCAAGATCTGTGTGCTCAGTTTTATGTCCAGTTTGCACTTCCCCGTTACAAAATGTGGTGGAAAAGAGGTGAATGAGGGAAGATGTGAACAAGTATCCACGGGGAAAAAATATGTTCCTCTTCTAGGTTGGCAGAATTTTTCTTTAAAATTGTTTTAAAGAAACAGCATTGCATATTGATGCTCAAAGAACAAATGTAATTTCTTAATGCTTAGTCTTTGTGTTGTGCAAGCCCTTTCTTTCATTTCCAGCCATGGCAAAATGCAGATAATACCAGAATATTGTTTGATGTTCCTGAGGTAAATTTCAAGTAAATGAATTTCTTGTTATATCCATAACTTAAATTTCCTTCTACCTTAATGGTAGGGTCAGTCTCTGTTTATTGCACTATAACTGGTGCTGCAGCCTAAATAAATAAAATAATACAGAATAGTCAATTCTGCTGGCCCAGCATCATGTATCAATTTGCACTAATAAGTTAATTTCCATAATTGTTATTCAGAACTAACATAATTTGAAAGAGGAGAGGTCGTAATGGTCATGATGCCCTGAGAGGATTTTGCCTTGCTGAAGTCAACACATTGAAGCCTCCAAAGGATTCTGGAGAAAATAATGCCCATAACCCAATCATTCAGTTAATGTTATTACTCATTTATTTGTTTTCCATCAGCGAGACACCCAGTGACCTCCAAAACAAGACTGTGCCTTTGACACACAGACACATCACGTTTGTTCTGTCTGTGCTCATCCTAAGTCTTTAAAATCCAATGGTAAGTCTTCCAGTGGACCTTTAAAAGTGCAACAAACATTTGTCTTTGCTGTCTATTCAAATAAGCTGGAGCACAGCAGTAGAGAGTGCTCTTTGTGCCTTGCAAAGCAAATAAACCTCCTTTAACTTGCTTCTGTCTCTCTTGCTGAGACCCCTTCAGTTTTGGTAACATTTGGTTAAGAGAAGAGACTGAAGTGTGGTGCTGCTTGAACACAAGGCCCTGTTGAGCTAACTCAAGCAACACTGACATTTTTACTAAAAAAAGATGTATCTCACAGGGAATTGCTGGTGAAACTGCTATACATCAGATTAGGATGTCATATGCTACATTTTATTTTGTCACTTAAAATTAAATGCATTTGTAATATGTAGAGTACTAAAATCAAATCAGGATTTAATCCATTTTAGAAACATGTTCTATTACAGGGAGAAATGTGCATGGCAAACTCAGAATGTTATAGAGCATTTGCAATAAATATCAATGACATTCGTTGGTCGTTTTATTTTTGCCTATATGTTATGTATGAGACACTGACCTTTCTAAATATTCTACACAGATAACCTGATCCTTAATACAATGGTGAAATATTATTGCAATTATTGTTTGCAGAACCGTGGTAGATGTTGCAGAAGATGTTTTGGCTAGAAAAGAATAAATAGATTAGTAGATTGGACTACTGAATTAGAGCTTACAGTGATGATGGGACTAAAGGCCTTTTCTGCTTGTTTTGCTTGCTGTTCAAAAAATAGACAGAATGAGCTGAAAACTAAATTAAAATCAGTTTATTTAAAGGTTATTTCTAGTGGAAGAAAGCTTAGAAAATTGCAAAATAGGCATTATTCACAGAATTTTCTTTCTCCCTCCCCTAAATAGAAAAATTTGCTTAGTGTAGACACAAATTCACAGAATATTTCAGTTAAATTGAATTTGACATTTCAGTGTGAGTTAAAGCTTAACTCTACATTTTCCATCCACTTTCCTTTAATGCCTGATGCTCCAAAGCTACCAGAAAAGGAAGGTTGAAAGTAAAACAAGTGGGAACAACAACAATCTTGCAATATTTTTCTTGCTGCTGAGTCTGGAAGTGCAGACAGAAAATACTGACCCTTGAAATTAAAAGCATGTGGAGGAGACACGTGATGATCTCTTTACACTAAATGAAAGCTTCAGAGATGCCCTTCCAGGAGGGACACCCCTGTTCTTGCTGCTTCTCACACACTAGGCTGGAAAAATCCATGCCCCCACCCAGATTTAGAGGAGAACCTTCCTTCATGACATGGCAGCCAGACCAGAAAAATGTCCATGTCACCCCTGCATGGCCCAGGAGGTGAAGGGGGAGGTGAACTGGGCAGTAACACTCAGACCTGCACACACCTGCAAGGGTTTTGCTTTGAAGCTCTCTATGCAAGGACAGCATTGCTTAAAAAAGTCACATTAAGAGACCTGCCTCTATAACTGGGTAAAAGGCACCTTGAGCTCATTGTTTTGTCCATGGTCACTGAGTGGTGAAACTACCACAACTATAATCACCCACAAAATACATTACCTGTGGTGTAACTGTTGCTGCCACATGTGTGGGTCTTGGTGGGTGCAAGGGAACCCCTGTACCAGTGCAAAAGAAAGGAAAAATGCAAATACAGAGAAACTTGTGGAACTACTCAGAAACGACACCTGGAATTTCATTTCTTGGTGTTACTGTTCACTTATTCTTCCTTTTCTACCTATTTCTGCTACAAACAGCACTTTCCATTCTACTGCTCTGGTGGCAGCTCTTAGAATGTTTCAAAGTCATGCAAACTAAGCAAGAGCCATGGTGCATTTTGATTTTCCTGATTTCCCTGGAGCCAGACTCCGTCTTGTATCCCCCAAAAGATGGCTTACGACAGAGAAGAGGTTCCATTCAGATAGTCCTAAAGCATGTCTTCATCTTCATAGAGGTTCGTACAAAAAATTTCCCATTTTGCTTTCAGAGACAGTAATCCATCCTTGTTTGTGACTCCACTTGGACTTCGGTAGAGAAACTGAGAGAAGAGTTGGCAGGAAAACTTGATTTCTCCACAATTAATTTGTCTCTTTTTCCAGTGAAGTAAGTATATTTCATATAAAGAACTGGGGGAAAAAAGGACAAGGGGTTAACTTTTACCCAGGCCTTGACCTCTCCATTTCTGTAGGTACAATTTAGAGCTTTCTAACAGCAGCTTCATTTACTAAAAGCGTGGGGCAGCTCGGGCTCAAGGACACGGCTGCTTGTGTTTCTTGCTTTCTTGTGGTAGTGCATTGTCTTCCTCCCAACTCTCCTCAGCTTAGGTTGGGACAGGCAAACCACAGAAAAAAAGGAACTACTGACGTTAAAAGCATCCAACTTGCCATTCAGAGCCTTTTGTGTTCACATACATGCCTGTTCCTGCTTTAGTTCTGGGAGTTGTGCATCCCTGAATTGATGGCAAAACGGACTCATTTGAAAAACACATCTGAATATGGATTTTTTTTCCTTTAGCAGTCTCTTCCCATTAAATATTTCTTTGCTTTCATCTACAACAAGCATAACGAGATAATTCTATTTACCATTCCTCACCAAGAAAAGTAATTAGAATGCAAGGTAATTTCCATAAAATGCATTATGACTTTAATATCAGTAAAAGCCACTTAAATATTAAATGCACAGAAAAAATATTAGCTAAATTATCATAGAATAATATGATCAGGTTACTTTAGGAGGAAAAAAGTGATAAATGTGTTTTAATAAACTGTGCAAAATTATATGTATCATATTCTTGCTTCCTGTCAATTTTATTTAGAGTTAAATGCCATTGCGATAATTAGTTGGGTTTTACTATGTTCATTAAAAGCTTTTCTAATGATCACATAAAGAAATAAGTGAAATTAATTCCTTTCTTTAAACTCGAAGAAATTTATCAAATGAATAAACAAAAAAGCTTTTGCTGAGGCACAGACACAATATCAGAGAATCACAGAATCACATGATCATGGAATGGTTTGGGTTTGAAGGGGACTTTCCAAGAAGACAAGCATGGGGTGCAAACACCACACTGAGTCAGTGAAGGCTTGGGTTTTGGATCAGTGTCGGTGTTCTTGATCTACAGGCAGGAGCCCTGTGTGTGAGGGGGAGAGTGCATCAAATCCAGTGCTCATTCAAGCCAAAGTTCAAAGCTTTTCCTAGGAATGCAGCGAAGGTTCCCCGGTAAAAATAAAAAAAAAATCTCAATAACATTTCTGACTTTTGCATTTGTTTTTCAGGACGGGCATACTACATATTTCAAAAATTTTGTAAGCCCCATTTTTGGTCACTGAAAAACCCCTAGAAAAGCACTGTTCTAGTGAAATCTCCTTTTGTGACTGGCTAGGACTAAAGACATTCCCAAGGAACTTTCACATCTTGCTAGCATTAGAAAATTTATAAATGCTGAAGACAACTTCTGACTGTGAGAAATTACATTAGAAAAAGGAATATGTGAAGAATGATGAATGCTTTAAGATTCAAAACCCACACAAATAAATTACTTCAAAATCAGAGCCATTAATTTTGATTTCCATATGCACTAAGATTGTGTTTTAAGAAAATAATATTTCTGAAATAACTTGCTGCATTAACTCATTGAATTAGTCCAATGACTGCAGATGCCAATGTTAATGAGATCTCCTTTGCTGGGGTGAGTGAACCTAACTTGGAGTCCAGGTCATGTGAGAAGAAGCTTCTGCATTTCAAACTGGCTCAGATCTTTAGTGAATATTAAGTAAGAAAAAGTTTAAAAACGAAGTGTTAATTTCAAAAATACAGCCATGAGATCAACCTGCATAAGAAGCAAACAACTCACTTCTTGAATGTTGGTACTCAGTCTTCCATTCAAAATTCTGCCAAAGCTGATGGAAAGCAGCATTTCTCTAACATGCCTGTCAAACCACAGTGCTGTTTTGTTCTTCACAAAACACCTCTCTTGACAGAATTCCAGAGAACAGGCTTGTTTACAATAACTCTGGGAACAAATTCTCCCCAGGAAGACACCAAAGTTGAGAGGCAGTTAGGATTGGAACTGAAGTAATAAGAATGGAGTTAATCATGCCACCTTAATTGAAAAGTAATAATAAAAATAATTGAGTTTAATACATAATTTAGATCATTGTGTGTTAAGTTAATGAGGTCTGCTTAGGCTTTGAAAAAAATATTTATTTCATGTAGTGCTATGATTTCATTTGGTTTTGTAATGGAATTCTCACCAATTGACTTTAATAACGTCAGTTTGTTAAATCAGAATTTGAATTGGTGCACAAATTTGAAGCACATATGTTAATTTTTGACACAATGCACCTAGCATTTATAGCCTACTCTTAAGGCAGTTGAATTTATTTTCATGAAACTTAATAACCATTGTTGTCTTATATTACAGAAATTAAATCAGTTTTCTCTCTGCTGTCCTGATTAGGGGCAATTTGCCCTATGTCTGTTTTATTTTACTTTTAAAACAATTAATTCATGCTTTTGGGAGTGCATTTATTTTTTAGCTATTGGACACACTTCTATAACAAAATTAATGTTTATATTTAAGATTCTTCTCAGGAAAGAAGACAAACTCTCTTCAGTTGCCTTTTCCTTTTTGCCTGCTGTGACCCCTGCTCTTGCAGACAAGTGATTCTGTGCAGCATTAAAAGTTTCAGTGGAATTTAAAGAAAAAACAAAATGGTCAGATTCCTAACAGTGCCTCCTCTCAAAATCCAAACATCTCCAGGTCATTCTAATTTGGCACTGAGGGACTCCACTCGAAAAGGATTTTTTTTTTTTTCATTGAAAATAATTATTGAGCTGTCTGGGTGGAATATCTTATGCCATACTCTAGTTACATTGTCTGTTCAAGAAACCCTTCAGAGCTCATGCATAACTTTAAGCAGTGGAAGTTGTGTATGTTCATAAATTTCATGGGTAAACAGGGATTCAAGACCAGATATGGGCTCTGAGCAACAGCCTGGGAGCTCAAGAGTGACGTTTGTGATTCCAGATCTGATGTTTCCTGGCCTTGCTTGAACAACATGCCCCTTTTGTCTTGCATTCCATCTCTTGGAAAAGTCCAGTCTCCTCTATGGCACCAGGGTAATGTAGGGCTTAGCCAAGGAATGCTTCAAGATATATCTGAGTCCCTTAAATAGGGTAAATAAGATATAGGTGTAAAATGGGCATTATCAGCATTACCAGCATGCACGGACCTTCCTTTCAACGGAAGCTGTTGTAAGCTCTGCCAGGTGATGGGAGACATGGAATGAGTGGCCTGGGAAGGCACAAGTGGCACCTCCTACCCTGCATGGAGTATATTCTACAAGAACCACTTGCTTTATTTATTACTAGGAACTCATTTCCTTGTGACAGAAATAAAGTGTCCAAAAGCAGTCCCTTGCAGAAGAAATCTTGCCAGTGCCTTTATGCAGCTCTGGCAGTCCCTGTCCAGGGGCACTGCCTGCCTCTGGCCAGCCCGTTCACCTTCCCCTTTCTCACTCCGTGTGCAATTTACTTATTCTGTACGCCTCCCTCCCCAATCACCAGTCTTCTCAATCTGTTTGGACACATCTTTGTTCTTCTTGCTGATGCTGCTGCTGCAGCACTGCCACTCCTGTAGAAAAAGGAGCTCTGCATCACTCCTGGTGGCTGGTTTTTTTCCCCTTATTTTCATTAATGCTGTAGTTTCCTAGACAAGGGGGGAGGGAGAAATGAGCCACTAGGTCAGTAACTCCATCCCTGAACATCACAGTAACGTGCCTTAAACCACACTTTCTCGTGGTTTGTCCCAAGTCATTTGCCAGGACTCAAATGATGGAGCTCCTGCAACTTCCCTTGGGAGATGATGCCACAGGAAAACAGAAAGGATTCTATTGATATTCAACAGACCTTTTCCCTTTGTCAATTTAATACCATTACTCCATATTCCACCATAACCATTTTCCCCCACTCCATTGCACTTCCTTCTTCAAAACACTTCCAGACATTTATGTTCCCTTTTAATCATCTCTTAGTAAAGATTTTGCTTGTTTTTAGGGCTCTTCCCCCCTTGCATTCTGTTTGAATCCAGCCCCTCAGGGTCATACTCATCTTTTCATCCATAATTGAAAAGACAACCACTCTATACTGTAATGGGAGATTTTTTTCCTTTTTCTCCTCAGCTCACGCAAGTTATACAGATCCTCACTCATCTCTTCAGGCTCTAAGACATATTGTATCACTGAATTTTAAACAAATCTACTAGACAAGATCAATGAGCTATTCTGCTTTAAAATCTAGGGCATAAATTGGTCATCCCTTTGTACATATTTTTACCTTTCCAGCTCTTCAGCAAAATGAAGACCTACCAGCATCAAAAAGTACAAATGAGCAGCTAGATTATTTTTTTATTTATAGCAGGGCTTTCCCCACTAAAACAAAGGAAGCCATTTGCAGAGCAACAGCTCAAAGCAGAATTGTAGCACAGGGACTTTTACAAAGGCATCTTTTCCCTTTTTCACACAAGGCAGCATTATTCCAAAACAGAGCAGCAGCAGAAGGCACGTGCACCACTTACACTGCACATGGACACCCTGAAATGGGACAGTGGGAACTGTAATGCTGCAGAAGCACTGGGGGACACCCAGGAAAATGTTACCTGTGTAGCGCTGTCCCATCAATACCCAAGGGGTGGGTTCAGTGTGGAGCTCCCTTGGTGAATCACCAGTGGATCCACCATTGGATAGGAGAGAAGGCTACTGTGGGAAAGACACAGAAATGTCTCTCTTAAAAAGATTTTCTGAAAAAAGTGGCATTTTGGGTGGGGAAACTTCTTTCAGGTGAAAAGGAAGGAAGGAAGGAAGGAAGGAAGGAAGGAAGGAAGGAAGGAAGGAAGGAAGGAAGGAAGGAAGGCAGGCTCTTTTTTTGTTATGAAAACTCTGGGGGCTGATGCTCCACTTTCAATTTCCCAGCTTGTAACACTGCCATGGGAGCCACATCCTGTGCTATTCTGTCTCCTGTGTGATGCAAAGTGACAGACCAAACTGACAATAATCATTCCATGTGTGTTAGCTGGGTGCTGCAGTGTGTCACTACATTTTCACAAGAGGCTGCTGGCTGCCTCTTAGGTAACACCAGAAAAAGCAGGTATTTTATTTGTGTCTGTGGGCAGAGAGAAGAAACTCATTAGAATGTGACAAGTTTCTGGGCTGAGTGATACGGCACATGTAATCTCATTATCTCTGCTGGGGAATGGCAGGAGTATGCATGTAAAACAAGATTTTATGTGTATAGCTCAGTCAGTGAGGACTAATGGATTGATAATGGGCTGTTTGTTGCTGCTCAGGTTTTGGCTTGCATCCACAGTGGGGTATGTTGGAGCAGATCCACTGGAGCACACTGATTGATACTTATGCTAAATGTAATCTGGCGAGTGTTTAGACTTATTTTCCATTCAGTGTGCAACTTATCACTCTGTCATCTCTAAGTTTATGCATGCACATATTACAAATATAGTCACATGGCCTCACGATTGTTAGCATTTCTTTGAAAAAATGAATGGAAAGGTGTAGAGGGTTGACCCTGGCTGGATGCCAGGCACACACCAAAGCCTCTCCATCACTCCCCTCTGTAGCTGGAGAGGGAAAATATAACAAAGGGTTCATGAGTTGTGATAAGGAGAGGGAGACATCACCTGCCTGTTACTGTCATGGGCAGGACAGAATTAGAGATTTGAATTAGAGATATTGATTGAGTTTATTACTAACAAAATCAGAAATAAAATTAAGACCTTAAAAACAACTTCTCCCCTCCCCTACCTCCTTCCCAGCTCTGCCTCCTCCACCCCAAGGAATGGGAGTTATGGTCAATTTATCACATGGTCAGTTCATCACATGTTTTTCCTGACTCTGGTCAGGGAGAGCAGTCAGAGAACATAGAATACTCTGAGTTGGAGGGGACCCACAAGGATCATCAAGTCCAGCTCTTCAGTAAACAGCCCCTGTGGGGATTGAACCCACAAGCTTGGTGTTAGTAACACCATGCCCCAACCAACTGATCTGATCTAAGAATATTTCCTCTGCTCCAGCATGGGGTCTCTCTCAAGGGAAACAGCTCTCCACGAACTTCTCCAACGCAAATCCACCACATGAGCAACTGTTCACAAACTACTGGTCACTCTTCTGAGGGGTGCAATCCTTCAAGCACAGGCTGCTCCAGCATGGGTCCTCAAGGGTCATAAGTTTCCTGGTAGGGTCACAAGTCCTACCAGGATACCTGCTCCACTTGGACTCCTCTCTCCATGGGTCTGCAGGTCCCTGCCAGGAGCCTGCTCCAGCACAGGCCTCCCATAGGGTCATTGCTGTCTCTTGGGCATCCTCCTGCTCCAGTGTGGGCTCCTCCAGGGGCTGTGGGTGGATCTCTGCAACCCTGTGGGCCTCCATGGGCTGTAGGGGCACAGCTGCCTCACCATGGGCTGCACCATGGGCTGCAGGGATATCCCAGCTCTGGCACCTGGAGCATCTTGTCCCCCTCCTTATCCACTGACCTTGGTGCCTGCAGAGTTTCTCCTCTCACATATTCTCACCCTGCTCTTCTCTGGCTGCAATTACCACTGTGCATTAACTGTTTTTTCTTCTTAAATAAGTTATCACAGAGATGTGCCAACTTTTCTAATTGGCCCAGCCTTGGCCAGCCCTGGGTGTGTCCTGGAGGTGCCTGCATTGGGCTCTGAAGGACATGGACGAAGCTTCCAGCAGATTCTCACAGAAGCCACCCCTGTAATTTCCCCACTACCAAAACCTGGCCACATGAACCCAATACTAAAGGTCCACACCTTCACAGGAAAAAATGAGGTTGTGGGGAGGGGAAACAGTGTGACAGCTAAGAAAAAAGGAAGCTGATTTTGTGTGAGAGAGAAGTAAAAGCTGCATGTTTCCTGTAGGGAATCCCAGACTCAGGAGGCCCTACTTTAAGGAGAAGAAGATTTAAGAGCACCAGAAGAAAAATAAGGCAGGAATATGAGCTATATTTTCTTTTATCCACATTGCTGTATTTCTTGCCATGCCAAAAGTGTGATTTGTTTCTGTAATTATATGTCCCTTCAAGGACTTCATAAACACAAAATATCCATGTGGGAAGTCTGAAGAAAAGACAGAATAAACTGCTGGGTCCTTTTGGGGCCTCACAGCCCTGAACCCAGCTCATTTTCCAGGTGGGCAGCAGAATAAGAGCCTTTGCTCAGGGCAGATTGCTAAGTGTGCAGGCAGAGTTACTGTGACCATGGACAGAACAAGAGCTCACAGATCCGAGGTTAAGAGTTGCATCCTCTGCAAATTAGCATCCAGCTGAGCTACCTTCCCTTTTAGACCAAGATGCCACAGGTCATGGTTTCTCTGCTGTTTCCCCTCAGTGGCCAAGGAAGGAGAAGCTGGATCTCTGGCACAAACCTACAGCTTTGAGCTGCAAGCTAGTACATGAAAATCAGAGCTCTTAAGCACCTTAGGAAGTCCTGCTAAATGTGACAGAGCAGCCATAGATGTGCATGTCAGAGAAATACAGTCAGAACCATGAGAGGTTGGCTCATGACTGGCTAGGAACAGCCTTAAAAGTGTGCAGAAACTTGGCTTTCATGGCCTCCATCTCAGCATGAGACACCTGTCAGTGCAAAACACACTGAAATCTGCTCAGAGAGGTATTTCCCATCCTTGGGAGAAGAGTTGTGCCAGCTGGCAGGGAGAGCAGGAGCCCAGCCTCCAAAAGCCCATTCCCACACAAACACATCTTTCACTGCTTTGTGGGTGCCTCATCTGCACCAGGAGTGTGTGAAGTCTCTCCCCCAGTAGTCATGGACCCACTGTGAACCCAGAGGAGGAGAAGATTTCCCCTTGAGAGGCAAAGAGAGATGGAGAGAGCAAAGGGCTCACAGACCTTCTCAGCACCTTACAGCTCTTTGCCTGGTGTGCAGCATCTCAGGCTGGATAAAGAAGAGGACAATGAAACCCATCCTCCAGATTAATCTTTGAGCACTTTGTGCTGCTCCAGGTATGTTTATTTCTCAGTTAAGGTGTTACAAATAGTGATATCAGCCAGCCTGGTTGTACTGTTTTAGTCACCACAGACAAGCCCATCAAGGCACAGCAGAGAGGAGCTGAATCATCTCCAGACTCAGACACCCACAGATATGTCATGAGTTTTTTTGTCCATCTGCCAAAACATGCCATTATAGGCTGGAAAATCTGCAGAGCTAATGTTGTGTTGTTCTGTTCTGCTGCTTTCTTTCCCTTCTGTACCTTTTCTTTTGCTTTATAGCGTTACATGACATTGCATAATGCATTCACATTTCTTACAACAACAACAACAACAAAATCTTCCTTTGGATCAATAGCAAGCATAGTATCCAATTGATATTCTTGGCAGCAGAGCAAATAAGCCAGTGCCTGCAGCCAGACTGTCTCAACAGACTCGGTAGTGATGCTCCCATGCAGAAATGGAAGCTTCTTACCTGCTCCTTACCAAATGTGTGAGCACTGATTTCAGCAGACGTTCCCTGAAGGCTGAGGTGCAGTCAAAAAAGCAGGATGTACTGGGGAACAAAGTCTTTCACTTAAGGACACCACTGTAAAAGGAGTAAATTAATTTTGTGCAAGCAGTGTTGCTGGAAAGCAGGTAAAAGAAGGTGTGGAATGAGAGAGCTGTGTGCTGAGCCAGTGCTTCCAGCCATCCCCCTGAGGAAGTGCTGGTAGAACAGGAGCTATAGCTGAGTTTTCCTGCACTTCCTGATCAAACATGCTTCTTCTAGCTGCGGTAGTTGTTTTCTCTAACAAAAGTAGTGGGGAAAAATCTGTGAAGAAGCTCAATACTTGGACATCTGATAGGATGTGGCACAAACTACACATCAAACTACTCAGCAAGATCAGAACATTTGCAGCTGTACTTATGCCTAGACAAAATACCAAATGCAAAAAACCCTAGAGGCATCTAGAGTCTTTATACATCCTTAAAAATGCAGACAATGTGAAAACTGGAAAATTGTTTTTATTTATGGGTTTCTCTTTTGGTGTGGGGTTTTGTTTTTCTTTTTTTTTTCCTGATTTTATTTCAGCTGACTTTCCTCAAAACGCAATACAAGATTAATAATCTAACTTGAACAGCTTTCTAGTTTTCTTTTCAATCACCTTAAGGTAGATTTTCTAGCATCTGCAGGGTCTTTGTGTGGATAGGTATGCAGAGAAGAGTTCACACAACTCATACAAAAATAACATCTCTTTAGACATCAAGTTTGGTTGAAATTGGTCGCTGGCTCCAAAGTAAGTGGGCATGCAAACAGCCTGGCAGGCACAAAATGTCTGTATAAAACTTGTTTTCTTAAGGCATTCTCAATAATTATGATGAAAGAGTGGATGAAACATGGAAGAAGAAGAGCTCAGGAACTGGACACAAAATTAATGCCCAAACAGGCTGAGGAAGGAGATGATCATCCTAAAGGAAGCCTGAAAACCTGATACTAAGAGAGATTTGGTACATGCTAAATTCAGTCCTCTTCAACCTCCTCTGCTCAGGTAAGGAAATATCTTCACGACTCAGACCTGTCATTCTTATTAAGGAATTCTGCACCCTCCAGAGGGTGTAGAACAGGGAAAGAACAGGGAAACTTTTCACTGCCTCATTACCTTCCTGTACATGAACCAGTCATTCCAGGGAGCCAAGAACTGAGCTTGTGACTCAAACCTGGACCCCATGCTATAAACCATCATGTTTGTCATGTAAGTGAAGCTGACTGAGATTTTTGTTAAACTAAAAAGTAAACCAGTGGGGGGAGGGGGGGGGGGGAAGACGTGCTCTATGAATATGAAGGTCTTGCTCAAAACAAATTGAACTTGCAGTTTTTAGCCATCAACTGCTCTTCTTTTTGGTAGTTGCAAGAAATATTAGGCTTTCCAAAGCATCATGGGATTAATTTTTAGGCTTTAAAAGTAAGTTTAAAATAAATTGAAACTATTTTCATAAAATATTTCATTTTAGCTTTTGTGTCAACAAAATTATGTGTTTCACTTTCCATTCCTACCTTTTAAACTTTTTTCTTTGCTGCCTACAGGATAGCCACAAGTGCAATAAAAAGGGTAAATTTCAATATCTCCTTAAGAAGAAGGCATACTTTGGTCTTGCTTTCTGGAAATTAAAATATCCAACTCCAGTGAATTAGCTCAGCTCTTCGTGGGGTAACCTTTCATTTTTGTAGAAATCTCCACTGATAGCCAGTACTGGAAGGGCAAAAGATGTGTAGAATAAAAGCTGGGATGTGACAGGGCTGGGTTAAAACTACCAAGGGTCAGGACTTCCATGCCTACAGGATCCCTCCAGTGGGATGACTCTCTGCTTTCTCTGCTGTGGATGTCCAAAGTCATCCCTGAGCAAAGCCCTCAGTCTTCAGTCACCACAAAAGCCATATGATTTTCAGAAGACAGCTGCTCTGGCATCTCTGGAAAAGACATTTATAAGGTAGATTTCTCCAGACTGAGGTATGGAGAAACCAGCAAACCCCTTGGGAAATGGCAGCCGAAGCATCTAAATGTACAAAACATTTTTGAATGCCATTGAACTGTAGACGTTCTTGCCGAGTATGAGAGTCAAATGTGCTCAGTGTGTCAAAAATGAGTTAGAAAAGTGCTGCAGTTGCTGTTTATGCCAAAGGCTCCTTCAGCTGACAGCTTCAGAGGTCTTAAAAGCATAAACATTTTAGCAGACAACAAGTTACATTTCCTAAACTAACAGCTTTTTGAAATTATGGAAAAGAAACCCATAAAATGCTTATGTATAATTCTCCTCCCTCGCATTCGTTTTAAAGCACTTTAGCAAAGTAACTCTCCCCCATTGTGGTAATAGGAAAAGAACTTGTTTACAAATTGTACACTGAAATTTAAGTTACTGGGAGTAGCAACAGGTTTGTAGTGACAGGTCACTTTAGATTGGAGTTTAATTTATGAAGATTGCTTTACCTGGGGCTATGGTAATCTATGCCTTCGGAGTAATTCACCCTCTGCCTCATTTCGAATGCAGTCAAAGACTGTCGTATTTCACTATGACAATGTAATCACAGATCCACATTAAAAAGTCATTATTGTTTAGAATCCAGCTTGGTTTGAAAAACACTTACTATAAAATTCAACAGCCTTTGTAAATTACCCAAAGGTTTACTCAAGAATACAAGGTACAGTGATTTAAATCTGAAACTTACTACTTTATTGATTGTATGGGATTTTTAGGTCACTGCATTTACGGGAAATGATTAGTGAGTAATCAGAGTAATAAACTCCTTGATGGTGGTTCATAAATAATTATGAATTGAATTTTCTTTATCAAGTATCAGATAAAAACTGAGTTAGCCATAAGATATCTCTTCTTTAACTTTCTTCCCTGCAGCATTCTAAAACCCAACAGTGGCAAAACCAACAATAAGAATAATTTTCTTATTTCTTTTTTTTAAACCAGAAGCAATGTGTTCTCACATATATTATAGATATATGTTATATATATTATATATATGTGATATATATTATATATCTATTGCAGCTTGGAGTTTTGTGTGAAGCTGAAATTCAGCTCCACTTTTTAATTTTACACTGATTCTTTTGGCATTTTAAAAACATGTTACAGATAGATTCAAACTACTTTGTGATTTATTAAACCCCAGATTTATATTCTAACACTCAGCCATCTATCTGTCCCTGTACATATGGTGATTATGGAACTCCTACTTGTCTTTGTTCAGTATCTTTCTTCGTAGTTCTTTTTTCCCTGCAAATTGAGAGAGTTTTAGCCCTGACTATTGTGCGAGAGTTTAACACCATAATAAAAACAAATGATGCAATGAACCAATTAAAATTGTTGTATATATATTTTTTTAATTAGACATTTATGAGCTGCGAATTGGATCAGATATTCCCAATGCACATGACATGCTGACATATAATAGCTGCTTTTGGGATGTCAGGTTAGCTTTTTATGAATGCAAATAGAGGTAGGTTTTCTTTTTTCAATTAACTTTAGGAATAATTTTATTCTATTTACAATATAGTTGGACACTGCAGTATAGCTTACTCAGAAGGTTTGAAAGCATTACATTTAGAAACAGTGGTGTTCAGATTTCAATAGTGCCATTTCATAAATGTTTTGGGCTCTATGGGAAAGTGAATGTTTAAAAAGAGAGCTTTGTTATCATACCAGTGTCTGAACTTGCTGGTAAATGAAATCACATGGACAGTGTTGTGCCTCCTGCCTGAAGTCAATACTTCTGGATAGAAAAGCTCTTCTCTCCTCCACTCTTTTTTAATACTGTGACTAAACTGGGCCTTGGATAGGCTTTTTCCATCAGATCTTGTTCCCAGAGCTGCTCTGTCCACATCCCATGGCACTAAGAAATTTCACCTCTGCACCATGAGTTGGTCCAAATTCAGGAGCCTTCTGTCTTTGTGCACCTCACACAGGTGACCTCCAGTGCCATCAGTGGTGCCAGACATGTCAGTGTGGAGATTAGCAGCACTACATTCTTCTGAAGAGTCAATTTCTGCATGCCATGTTCATGGTACAAATGCAATATTCATATCTTGCAGACCATGCTGCTTAGGAGAGGCTGTGTGTGCTGGTGGACATGGTACAGCTCCCATCTTGTCTCAGTGCTTTGGAAAATTCACTTTCTTTGTCTGTTTGGAGTAAGGCCCACACTGTTTGAAGTTTTATGTTGCTCAGAACTTGCTAAATAATTGGGAAGTTATCACCTAAATGGGAATTAGACTGTCAAATATTAATGGTGACCTGCTGCCATGGCTCTGAAAGAAGTGGCTCTTTTCATACAGCATAGTCAAAACATCACAAATAAAATTTATAGCCATTTGAGAACTGGAAAAAAACCCAAAATGTTCTTAAAAGTTATCAGAAATTGTAAAGACTTAAACTAGCAAAACTAGCAATTGCTGTAAGACTCCTACGAGGACAAAGTGCTCAGAAATACTCATTGATGATACCTGAAAGATGTGTTCAACTCCGAGACAAGTTAAAGAGGAATAGTTACTTTAATCAGTGCTGACAAGATATTATTGAGCCCAACAAAACAGCAACAATAATAAACAACTTTCACACCTTTCCCTTGTGGACCCCCAAACACGTGCCATGGCAGAGAAGCTTAGCAGAGCCCTGCTGAGCTTTGCTCTTTGTGTAGATCTCCTTTGGGAAGCCGAGCAGCAGCGAGAGGCTCCAGAGGAGCTGTGCAGCTTTCCCCAGTCAGAGCAGGGCTGCTGTGCCCAGTGAAGGCTCTGACCCCACAGCAGGCTGCTCTGATCTCTCCTGTGGACATTACCCTAAAATGCAAGGTCTTATCCTTTGCAGACGGACTTTGAAGTAGAAAAGTGCAATCAAAGGAACAAGCATCTGAAATTATCTTTTCTTGGCGTAACTTGGATGTCGATATTGTAATAAGCAAATAAGGAGAGGCTTTATCATCCTTCCTGATGTTCAGTTCATTTTCAGTGTACCAGCATCCTACTTGATTTGAGT
Source organism: Eopsaltria australis (assembly GCA_034509425.1). Classification (NCBI taxonomy): domain Eukaryota; kingdom Metazoa; phylum Chordata; class Aves; order Passeriformes; family Petroicidae; genus Eopsaltria; species Eopsaltria australis. The sequence goes on along the minus strand of JAVTVJ010000012.1, from coordinate 2,546,658 downwards.
AGAAATCCACTCTAATCATACTTCATGTTAATTCTCCACATATAATTCTAAAAGGGTTAATAATGAGGAATTGTTATTTTAATCAATGGTAACAAATTGCTACGGAGCCCAACAAGAGGATGGATTCAAAGCATTTTTTGAAGACCACTTCCCAACAAATAAGACATTAAATCCATAACTTACAGCTCTAAATTACTCTTTTATGAATTACACGAAATAGGCTCTTTAACATAAATGGCAGCATCAGTTCTTCCCTCTGTACATGAAACTATAATTTTGAATAACATGCTTTCTCACTGGGTTGTAGGCAGTAGAGCTTAGACTGGCTCTTGTAAGCCAGTCTCAGAAAAGCAGTTTTCCGTCTATTTTCTTTTAAACAGTTTCTGTCAAATAATCTCCTTAAGTTGTGATAAACCGAGTCCTGAGTGCGAACTTTCCAAAAACCAGCAGGATTGGGCTTTGAAAACAGCTTTTATGAGCAGGTAAGTGTTGCATTCCCATGAGAGATAGGGCAGGAAAGTAAAAATTCTCCTCAGTGCAGTTTGCAATAAAATAAGATACCAGTGAGAGATGTGACAAGCCTGCAATTTGAAGAGGTGGTGGCTATTATCTAATTAGCATAATTAGCCAACGGTGCTTTCTTCATGGGCACTAGTTTCTAATTGAGGTGCAGCTGCTCAGGGAAAGAACCAGCTTGATAAGAACATGCCATCTGATTGAGAGGGACTGGGGTTTTTATTTCTACAGTAATGCCACCCTGGGTAAACCCTTAATTGGCAGGAGTAATCAACAAGAAGGGGCAAATTTCTGTGTAAATCTAACCATTTCTGTGATATCCAACCATTACTGTGATAGCATCTTCTCCCAGGAACAATCCCAACCTCAGGGAGTGGGCAAGGGGACCAGAGGGAAGGCAAATGTACTCTCAGACCATACAAGAGCTGACCATGGTTTGCACAGTGCTGCAAAGAATAAAAGCACTGGACAAACATTCACTGACTGCTAACACTACTCTTGTTTTTATTGACAATAAGCTATGGGGGTTATTCTACATTCTCTATTTTTCTTCAGACACTCCCACTTCCCACTACAGGCTATTCATAGGCACAGATATGATTCACCATCCCTTTGGCTGTCGCCTGCTTGGACAGAATCCCAATCAATTCAAACCAGCAATAATCTATTGTGATTGAAGGATGTGGATGTTCTGGTTCAGTGTTGCTCAGGGAGAGACTGCAGCTCATGCTTTAGGACATCTCTGCATACCCAGCCAGGTACAGATTAAAAGGGGATGAAGTGGAGCTGGGTGAGGGCTGTGCTGATTTTATGCTGATGTAGCAACGTCCTGGCTGGGGAGAATCTGCACGACTGAGCCCTGAACTTCTCATGTTGGTCTCAAAGGGCCCCAATTCCAAGACCAAAGGATCAGGTGCATTTATTTCACATTTTCAATGTAAATGGCTACTTACAGTGATCATATTAGAGTAGGGCTGAGAGTTCCCAAGGCACAGCAAAGCTTACTATAGCAGATTACCATGTGCCAATTTTCCCCCTGTCACTGAATACTATTTTATTTTCTGGGATATATTTTGCATGTTTTGCTCTCCCTGGAGTTTTCTGCTGCCTGAATAATATAATACTTACATCAGTTTTAATCACTATTAAAGACCTGTCATGTACAGAGGATGCAATACTTTCATTTACGATTGGATCAATTGATATTCATTTCTGGTCTCTCCTTTAAAAATAATAATAAAAGTACATATAAAAGTCCTTTGACACAAAATGTTGATAACATTTCATGGATGCCTGCCTGGGCATAAGGTTACATTCAATAGACAGGATTAGTTCCAGTGTTTGTTCTTCCAAATCTTGGGAATGAAAACTTGAACAGTTAGGTCAACAGTCTGAGGCTGTGCTGTGGCATGAGCTAGCGTTCATTTAGGCCTTATCTAAAAGAAACCAGGTGTTAGTGTAAATTGGCAAAATACTGCTTAATCCCACTGATTTAGATAGCTTCTTTTCTTTCCCACAAAAGGAAAAGACGAATGAATTCAAGCTATGGAGATGGACTCCTATTCAGAGGGGTTTGGACAGATTTATCTGGAATGCTCCTTGTATGTCTCAATAAGAGCTTCTGTGTTTGCTCTGCACTGGTCTCTCATGTCACCCCACACCCTCTCATTTGTATTTAGCATTTATCAGAATGGCAAAATGAAGAAAATATCCTAGGATGAATGATTACAAAAACTTCCCCTTTCCATCACACAGTAGGAAATGTATAGACAAGGAAAAAATCCATAGGCAGGGAAGAAAAATACTCCCAATGCTATGAAAACAGTGAAGAAATTTAAAATACTCAGAAGATAAATTCAGTAGAGAGATATCCCTTCTCTCAGTGAAAGGAGCAGTAAGTTAAAAGTAAAAGCATTGGTCAGAGCTGATCACTGCTGGTTTGTGAGAGAATCTCAAGAAGATACCAGGTAAATTAGGGTCCTCAGAAAGTAAAATGAAAGCATTTTCACTCCCTTCAAATACCTTCTGAAAATGGCTGTCTGAAAAATAATTTTTTCGCTATTTGGTGATTTCCAGGCCAGATCTATTGGTTTTAATTAGTGATATAGAAATGCAAAAATTAAAAAACAACCCCAACCAACTGGCAAAATTTTTCATTGAAAAATAGCCAGGGAAAGTCCCTCAGAGCTATTAATTAAGTTTCTAAATATGTGAACACCCACACATACCTAAGGGGAGTGGAGAAAGCAGTTTCCTGCCAGCTTTAGCTACAATTCCTTTTTCCCATTTTGCACCTACAAGTTTGCCAGTACAAATATTTCCTGGGGTCATTCTGTCAGCAAAAAGTAAAAATGGCAGCAGTTGGTTGTCAGTCAAATCACACCCATGTTTCCTTACTTGCCTTCACAAACATTTGGCATTTCCAGCAATTCCGTGGCACGTGGTTTGGATTGCTTTTGCTGCTATATGCTGAAGATTTGCACAAGAACTAGATAGATCTTGGGTCAAATCCTCAATATGCACCTCCTCTGAATGCCAGTGTGAAATAAATATGAAACTATATTGACCACCATCTTGAATCAATGCTGCTCTTCCTATCGGTTTTCTTTGAATGAAAACAGCGCTGCAAATTCCACAGCATGATGATGTCTTACCCAGGCTAAGGCTCTCAGCTGGGTCCATCCTGAGAAGAGTGGGATGGAAAGGCTCTGTCCTGGTGGGATGTTGCAGGATAGATCACGCAGAGTGTTTTGGGCAGGAGCCAGCGATAGCACCAAAGCTGCTGCTGCTCTCTGTCCAGCCCCAGGAGGAGGAGGGTTGGGGGCACTTGTGAGCCTGAATCCTCACATCTCCTGCCCCAGAATTGTGGTTGAAGGGCACAACTGCACAAGGAGTGATCACAGAAACCCCCTCAGTGCACGTTGTCAATACAGGCTGCTGTGTTGTCATATTAAGGCAAAGATTTCTGACTGGGGCAAACACTCTCCCATGTGAAAATTCCTGACCACTCTCCCTACATTTGCTTTTCATTTTCATTTTGACTACTGGTTAAGTAGTAATGATCTGGGCATAGGGCATTTTCTGAGGATTGATGGTAGTCTGACAAGCATTTATGGCCAGAGGTATGGCCAAGGGTGCCATTAGTCCCAGCTGGTCATTAATCCCTGAGAATGCCCTGTGCTGGGGTGGCTATTGCTGTTATTAGATGAAAATGAGAGCAAACACAGGAGTATGGATTTTTTTTTTTAATGGTTGATGATGTTATGATTGGAATGTGTAAGGTATTTCTAAGAATTAATGACTTACTCATTAGGTAGTTCAATTGCCTGAATTATCTGCACACTGCATGGAGCAGGTTACTATAATTAAAATGTTTTAAACTTTTTTTACCTCTTAATTAAAAAAAAAACCCTGTATCAAACTAACAGAGTTTTTCAAAACTAGAATTCTCAGCTAAGCCTGCATATTTCAAATTAGTTTCAGAAGCAGCATTTGGGAGATGTGAATTTCCCCACTGGACCTGCCAACCCTCTGGTAAAAGCTTGAGAGCTCCCCAGAGTTAGAACCTTTAGTAAAGGGTATTGATTCTGAGGGTTCTGGTTTTCCATATGCCTACTGGAGATAACTCAGTGTTAGTCAGACAGCTCCAGAGTCACAGAAATTGAAAAAAAAGAAATAAAAAAGGTATCAGGATGCCTGGAGCAGCCAACAGGGAACACGATGCATGGGGAGCTGCTGCCTCTCTCTGGATGCAGGACACTACACACAGCAGCCCGTGAGGATCCCCTGGCACTCTCTGCTAGGAAGGCTCTCCTGAAAACACCTGTCTACAATCCTTTCTTGTAATAGCTGGGTGGGGTTTATCCTCTTGAACCACATGTTGTGATGATGCTGAAAATCTCTATTTTATTCCATAGAGAGTCGCTAGTTAAAACATTTTTTAAAAGAGAGCATTTTGACAAATGCCATGATTAAATTCTCCCTTTGTGAATTATGGATGGACAGTACATGGAGATTTCTTGTTAACAGGGTCTCATGGTTTTGAACAGGGGTTCAAAAAAGGATAGACGGGCAAAAAGCAGAGCTGGTTTTAAGATAGGTCCGTGTGCTTCCTCAAAGGAATTATATGGCATCATCATCTGCAGAAGCAAAGAGCTGGATACCAGAGCAAGAGACCCTAGGAAGAGTTGTACTACTGGCATGAAGGGTTCACCTATTGCTCTTTCCTTGCTACACCATGTCCAAAATCTGACCTGTAAGAACATGGGCTGCTCTCTCCTGTTACCTTTCAGCCTCAAGCGACTTTCAGACCCTAGGACTTCCTGAGACTGAAATAATCTGTCTCTCTGTTTAGTAATTCCCCACAAAACTCTCTTCCCAGTACTTCGTTGCATCCTCAGTGACTCCTAGAAAGACCTCACACGTATCTATCACTGAATTCATGAAGAATCACAGGCTTTTGTTTGCTTTGACCCTGGTTCTCAGTAGCTTCCTTTGGTTGCCACTGACCCAGTACAGAGAGAGGCAGTGGACAGTCAGTCTCTGACCAGCTTTTCCAGCCTACTTAGGTTTTTTTTAGACCTTTATACTCCTCTGTCTCTTTTCCAGGATGAAAAGTTCTAACCCAATTGAGCATTTCTTGTAAAAGTATCTGTGAGTCAATTTGACCAAAAATTTTATCAAGGTGAGCTCGTGCAAAAGAAACACACAAACTTCAGAGCTGGATCCTGCCACTCTTATGTATGAAATTTGAAAGCAAAATCAATGGAACTGCCTCTGAATGAAGAGTGGCAGACACTTCTGCTTACAAAGCAAGATATGTGTTAGCACTCATTTGTTCTGGTAATGTGGCAAGGGCTGCTTCTGAGATGTATCTGAATTGTAAAGCCTAGGGGCCAATATAAAATCTGCCATCTCCCATAGACACACTTCAGGTAGAGAGCGTCACAGATTTTGATCTTTTCAGTTTTAATAGTCACTTCTACAAATACTGGTCATGCAAAACGAGATTCCAAAGAAAGGTCTCAAACATTATTCTGTCCTTTTAAAAAAATTCATTTTGATACCTTAACCTTTAGAAATTTGCCAATGTATCTGAAATGAATTTGTTTGATATCTGAAGTGCCTTTTTTCTCCATATTCTTTCTATTGTTGTGAAATGGAGCACTGTAGTATTTTAGGTAGAAATAATCTGTTTGAAAGGTTATTTGGCTTCTTTTAGTGCAAATCTTGGTAGCGACTCAGAACTGAAGCTTTGCATTACTCAGCCTAACTTATTTTGCATACATATTAGTGCTGTATAATAATAACAATAAATCAAGGATCTGTCCACACACTTTCTTGAATTAGTCTTGTCTACACACTATTTTACCTTGCAAACAGATCAATTTGCATGTGTATAGGATGGTTTGATATAGGAATCTTTTTTTCTCCCTAATGCTCATTTTATTCTTTGGAGAATAGAGCCCTCAAGAAGCAGGTGCAAACAAATACAATTTTCTCAATCTCCCACTTGAAGAAGAAGGACTTAATAAAGGAAAGGAAACTGTGTACCACTCAGTACAATAATACAGAGAATAATGAAGATATGCATGTTGAAGGCTCTTCCATTGGCATGGGGAACCCTGTTTCCTGCTGTCACTGAAAAAAGGTCAGGAAATTCCTTTGTTTGGCCTTGCATTGGCTTTAATTTTTGACATGAAGCACACAAATAGTGAGCAGTACAGGCAGCCTTCATGATAGGAAAAGATCTGCCTTCCAGGGTACCAGTGCATTTTATTGGAAGGAGAGTTGCCAATGTGCAAATACTGGTGCACAGTTCTGGATCCAGAACTGCCTCTGTGTGTGTGCAAGTGTGTGAGAGAGAGGATTCTGCTGCAAATTTTGCTGTGCCTTTTGCTTGGTTTGTCTTTTCCATATGGTCCAGAGCCTTGTTCCATAATTTGCGACATTTGGGTTTATACAAGTGGGTCTCACTCTCAGGTCTGATTTTTTAAGCAAGTCCTACCTCATGGCATCTCGGGGAGCCCCATGAGAGGAGAGAAGGCTCATGAATATTTTTCATGTATCCATTGATTGATGGGATTGCTAGATCATTTATAATGCTGATCTAATGAAAGGTGTGACCATACTCCTTACAATACCTGACCTTTAGCCAACAAAATGAAAATTATCAACTTATCTTGGAAGGTTCTGTGACCAATATCAGATCAGGGAGAAGATGCTACAGCTGGCTACACCCTTTTTTCCAGGTTTTTAAATGGGTTTGCACACAACACAGCAACCTTAAGTCAAATAGCTGGTGCTAAAGCCTCCTATCAATTAAGTAGATCCTCACCCATAGCAATTGGTCTGTATTAATGTATAACCAGCTGGTCACCTGGCCCATCACATTTCCTCTCTGTGAAATCTGTTCCACTGTCTTCTTTCAATTTATTTCTCCTTCATTCCATCAGTGTTTCTCAGCCATAGGTATTTTTACCCTGGATGTGATTACTGACCTGGCAGTGAGTGCTTGCAGCCAGGAGGCCAATCCCATCCTGAGCTGCACTGAGGAGCATGGCCAGCACATGGAGGGAGGTGATTCTCCCCATCTACTCTTGCGATGCCCAGTCTGGAGTGACACATTGTTGGAGAACCAACAGGTGAAGTGAAATGTAAAATGGCAGGGCAGGGCTCTTCCCAGGACTCAGGGGCACCCCCATGTCCTCACCCCTCTTCAGAGGACCCAGTGGTTTGGTACATGAACCAGAGCTGCACAGTTACTTTTGATTTTGCCACTGCTCTGTAAAGTCCCAACTTGCAATCCAGAGAAATCTGCTTTTAAAATAAAACGAAAGGAAAAAAATTCTTTTACAAAGGCTGCTTTATTTTACTGGGTATGAGTGTTTGTCATAGGGGTGAGTGTCATCATAATAACCCTTTTTCCATTACTGTCCAAACAATATGCTTTTAATCACAAATATTTACCCAAAACCATTCCTTCATGGATCACAGGGGGAAAAAAAAAAAGGTAAAATGAAGTAAAGCAATTGAGATGGCAAGGAAAATTAGGCACCTTGGGTAAGGGTTTGATCCAAAAGTGATATTTTAGAGATAATGACAGGGAAAATAGTATAAATTCTACAGGGACACTCCTGATTTCTGGTCTAATTCACAAAGATTACTTGCCATAAGGTACCACTTGAGCAATGTAAAAGAAAAGCACATAGATATGATGGGAAACGTAAGCAGCTGACTCCTTTATGTGGCAGTAAACTGGGGTAATCTATTCCTGTCCACTAATGTTTATAAACATATTGTAAACAAGCATAAATGAACAGCTCATCTCTCTGAGGGGACCAGATGCATCCTTAACACTGATTAAGTGTTTTGTTCTGCCTGAGTGTCTGGCAGAGGTTTATGCTCCAAAGCAGAGGGAGGGAGACAGAGTAATGACAGTCTTGTATTCTCCTGGCTCTTTAACTGCTTTGGGGGATTCAGCAGGCAGTACAGCATGTATAATTCTACTGATGATCATTTCCCACAACACACCCTCACACTGGATACATTTTCCATGTCAGGTCTCTAAAGCCACTTCCCAGGTCTCCTTCATGGAGAAGGAAATCAGAGAGATGAGCAGGAGCAGGAGCAGGATCAGCAGCTGTGCTTGGGAAGGTCTCCTTGCTCACTTCCATCCCCTATAGTGCCACCAAAAACACCTGAATACTGAGTCAATGTCATGATAGCAGTCACAAATACAGCACATTCTTCCTCTTTTGTGTGTCACTAAGCTGCCTCTCACTCTTCAGAAGCCTGAGGTCTAAAATTGGCAAAATTCAGTTTTTGCAGCTTCCTACAGAAATTTGGGTCAAGAATGATTTAATAAGTCACCTCATTCATGTCCTGTGAGTCTAAAGCCAGCTCCTACTGTTCTGTGGGGTGTAATTTTTAGAGGTGTATTTTATGGGCAGTTCTGCACTCCTTCTCTCCCTCCCCATTAATTACAGCCACAAATGCAATTCAGATGGACTCAGATGAACTCTTTGTTGGGTAGCAGGGTGAGGATTTGCTGCCAACAGTGTACAAACAGAATGGAGATCAAAAAATCCAAGTATAGCTATTTGTTGGTGTGAAATCCTCACAGCCAGCTCCAAAAGCTTTCAAGCCAAAGTGTTTTCTTTCCTCAGAAGGCTGGTGTGCTGTTTCTGGTAGCTCAGCTGGGGAACCTGCTTCTGCTTTCCTGACAAAATTCCCTGCAAGAATGGAAACTGGTATGAAAGGGTGAAAGATGGGCTCATTTTTTTCTAGAAACAGAGAGGTAGTGGGCATGTTTTTTAAAGTGCAGAGGTTATTGTTTTGTATTATTTATCTTTTTGCCAGATTTGCTTTTTGACTACTACTAGTAAGCTAGGCAGTTTTGTCGAGCACATTATTTAAAACAATGCTTGCAATAGCCTTATTCATTGATATTATTTATATTGCCCTTGGCAACAACAGACAGTTGCCACAGCTGATGAAGTAACTTTTGAGCCTCCCTAACTTGCCTTTATACTCTTACACTTTTAAATAAATACTTGAATAATTTCATGGCCTGTCAGAAGCTGAGCACAAATTGTAATTGGCAGCACATGAATGCTGAGTGTGTAAACGTCTTTGTGTTTTCCATTACATCAACTACCTCTATTTGCTCTGCTACTGTGTACTAGGGTATCTTTAATTTAGGACAAAGGTGTCATGACATGGTCTATCTATTATTAACTGTATAAATAAGATGTGGCTCTACAAAAAAAAAAAAAAAACCAAAAAAACCAAAAAACCCCCCCAAAAAAAAAAACCAAAAAAAAACCCAACCAAAAAAAAAAAAAAACCAACCAAAAAAAAAACCAAAACAAAAAAAAACCCCCAAAAAAACCCAACAGAAAACCCAACCTAGATAAAACAGGAAAGTCAATCCTGCAGAGTGCTAAGACCTGTATCTCCAAAAATTGCTCAAGCTGTGTAAGGACAGAAAACTGAGTAACCTGCTCTGGGTGGATCCATCAGCTCCCCTGGCCCCTGTTTGTCTATTAGCCTGAATGAACTATGTGGTTAACCTCAGAACATCACTTCAGGTCCCCTTTAAACAGAACCTTGTATTTCTGCTTCATGGAAAAATAGCAAATGCTGGGTATTCCTGTTGGGGCTAGAATGACCCATGTCTGAGCTTTTTTTTTTTTTTTTTTTTTTTTTAAGTGAAATATCAAGGGGAAGCTTCTCAACAAAAAAAAATCTGTTTAAAGATGCAAATGATGTAAAAAGGTCAGGAAGATTGATTGGAAATTTAAGAAAGGTTTCTTTCCCCTCAGTGACATGGAAGATGGATTGCAGGACAAACAACATTAGCTGCTTATATTCTCTTTTTCCCTTTCAGGCTAACACATCAATGCTAATGAACCTGGATGCTTTATTTATTTGCACATAAGTTCTACTGCACACATTAAACCAAAACATTTTTTTCCATCACTGTGGATATTTTAGGATCTATTAACATTAATGACTTACCTCTTCACTGAAAGAAAAACTCCGTAAAAAGAAAACCAACCCTTGGCTCCATAACATAAAGAAGTAGATCCTCAGGGCAGCTGAAATGTCAGAAAAGCATTAGCATGCCAAATCTACAGTCTCCTCCATTTGCAATTTCATTGCCATGTCTTTTTCTCATTACCAGTCAAGCAAGTTTGGAAATAAAAAGGGAAAATTGCTAGGCAGAGATTTGTGAAGCATCTTTTCATGTTATTGCTGGTAAAACTCCAGCTGCATCTCTGTGGGGACACTGGCAGCTCGTGTGCAAGCTGACCCAGAGTGTCTGGGCTCTGGAGGTGACACTGTAGGGTCCCAGATTCTCCAGCATCCCATTAAAAATTCACTGCACACTCTAGAATCTGTATTCAACAGTCTCAATATTTTCAGAAAAAGACTGTACTCCTCCCCAAAAATACCTGTCAAAAAGAGGGGGTGTAGGATGAGGACAGCACTTTGCAAGCTGAAGGGAGCTCTGCGACTTCCCCTGGTTATTCAGAGTGTACCCAGACAGAAGCACCTCTGCAAATCAAGAGCTCTTCAGGAACTATTAGTTTTGTTCATAATGCAGGTATGACTGTAGGGAAATTCAGATATTGATGCTAGTTAGGCTCATTAATTACTTTGGTTACAGGGACAATGCCATTAGAAATTGCCCGAAAGCAGAACCTGGGTCTGTGCCTGTTTACAACCAGCAAGCAGAGTCCAGCCTCTCCTGAAAGGAAATCTTTTCAGAGGGTGGGAGAAGTTGCAGACAGAAACTTGTTGCGGGTCAGTTCCCTGGAATCAATGCTTATGCTCCTGGCTACAAGTAATTTGGATTTCAGGCAGAGGCTCTGGTTTGTGCCTCATGTCTGGACTGTAGTTGTCAAAGAGAGCATTTTTCCTTCCTCTGGCATGGCCCAGAATAGGGCATGTAATTTCATGTGTCTCCTCAGCTTTGACATGCAGGTGAGGTTGTCAGTTGTAATCTAGGGAGGAGGCTTTTCACAGTGAAAGCAGATGAAATGGAGCCTTAAATTTCTTGCAGACTTTAATGCATCAGAGGTGAGAGCTGCTGTGCAGGGCTCGCTGAGTGCCCGGCTCTCCCTGGGAGCATCGCCTGTTGCACAGTGCTGAAGGAATGTGATGTGTTATAGTGCTGGAAGGGTTATTTTTTCCACTGTGCCTGTAATCAGCAGAGTGTGAGGAAGAGGAGGAGAGAGATAACCAGAAACCATGCAAAACTGGCTCAGTTTTCTATGATAGACACATCTGGAAGCAATTGCTACTTACATTAGTATATTGATTTTCTCCTCTTCTGGCTCTTCTCTCACTTAACTATTTGTTCAGCTTGATTTGGGTTATCTATTGCTATGGACAGGCTCGGTTAAAAGCTGCTTTCTGGCAGTTTAGAAAATGAGAAAAAATGGAAGGGATTCTGCCTGCCCTTACCAGGTTACTACGTGCTTACAATTAACATCTCAGGAATGGAAGTGTCACTCATTCCTATAAAAATGAAAACTAATTTTGCCAGCTGGACTGACTCATCACTTTTCCTGGAGAAGTGTCTCTGGGACAAAGGCAAATGTGAAAGGGGACCATGGATTTCTCATACTGCTCAGGTAAAGCTGGTACATTCTGACAAGTGGAACACAGGAACTGGTTGGCTCTGTACTGTGGTTGTGGATTTCCATGCAGCCAAGGATTTCACATCAGCTATGGACCTCAGGAACATCTGAGCCTGTCTTGCTTGGAAGACTTGTTTGCTGCCTCTTAGTTTGAATCTTCCTGGAAAAATGCTCCTGGTGACTTTCCACAATGCAGTCTGTGCTCCTGCCTTGCTTCTCCTTCAAAAGGTTGTCAGCACCTGCTGCCTTTTTCTTTTTGATCCAGTCTTGTTTAGTCCCTGTGGATATTTCTGTGTGTAAGGGACCACTACTATAAAAGATTTCACCTCTCCCCTCAGTGTACAATGCTGTGTATATGACAGGTTGTAGGGCTTTTCACTCATGCTAAGCTGTGGATTGCCCACTACTCTTACTTAATGCATATGTAATGAATTAAAAATCCAGGATGAGTAATGGTTATAGCTGATTTGACCTTACTTTGTACAATGTGAGGCCATTTCTGGCAATCGTGATCTCATTGTAGCTTTAATGACCTCATCTAATTATTGCTAACTCAAAGACCTTTAGTGCTTTAATGTGAGTCAGAGAATGCACACCAGCAAACTAATGAACTCATCACACTGTGCTAGTCTTTGACCAGAAACAGGGATTCATTTGGAAAATTAGAAAAAAAATACATTAGGCAGAGGAAGCTTGAGATTATTTCACATTTATTTCCCTGACTTAAAAGAGGAAATGATAATGATATTGCTGTAGAAAAAAAAGGTAGATGAAAGTAATATTATTGATTGCTGTAAACTATATATGAAAGTAATATTATTGATTGCTGTAAAGTATTCAGTTGAGTGAAAAGAATAGAGGAACAATATGTTGCAATTCTGGAAAGAAGCAAGGAAAGGCACATTGAGTTTACAGATCTTCTAGATTACTCTGTGGACACAAGAAAGTAGATAATAGGGGAATCACCAATTTAGGAACAGAGGAGTTACTGGACCACTCACCCAATTATTATGGCAAAGTAGAAAGAGCATCAGTCTCGTCCATATGGAAGGTGTAAAATTGGACTCTTTAACAAAAGATTTAATTTTTGTATTCTCTCTCAGTAAGCACAGGGCCTGTAAATGAACAAGCTTTGCTCCAATCCATTAAAGAATCAGAAATCTGTGTTTCCCACCAACAAGCAGTACAGGTTGTTATAAGCTATTAGCTCCCCAAATCAATGTTTGGTCTCAAAATACAACAGCAGACCATCAATATCATAATGCAGTGAACTTTAACAGCAGGGCACTCACTGTATATTAATCAGCTTTCACAGAGGGCCTTTAAATGTCATGAGAATGAGGGGCCTTATGAAATTTCAATTCATTTCTGCTTCTGGCCAGACCAGGAATATTTAGAGAATAGACTTTTGTACAACACACTGGTACTTGAGTAACTGGAAAACCAAGTTTCCCTCACACAGAACACAGGACAATTTCGTTACCTTTCTTTTTTATTATTTTTTCTGACTTCCAGATGAAAATGACTTTGACATCTGATTTAAAAAATGCCAGGGCAGCATTTTTAACATGGAAATTTCAACTTAATCTACATTTAAATGTTTTGATTTCAACTTAATCTACATCTAAATGTTTTGAAGAGGTATTTAGGAAATGCAAGCAAATATAAGCAGCCCTGATTCCTGCCAACAGATATGGGGACTGCTCAGCACCCACCTGCTGGTAGGGGTCTCCCAGCTTAGTGGCTGCTCTCGCAGTATTCTCACAGGATGTTGGAGACTGTGTTTCCCCAGTACCAGCACCCATTTTAGTAACGCTTCTAATTTCTTTGCTACCATCCTTAGTTGAGCTTTATGATGAACAGGAAATTCTGGGCATAGCAAGAAAGGTGACCAAACACGTGGTCCCCATATTTCCTAGATCCAGGACTGGATCCCAGCATGCCCAAGGACTGGAGAGGCTCCAGGGACCACAATGCTGCAATAGTTCACTGAGCAGAAGTGCAGTCGCTGTTCATTCTGTGGAGCATTTTGATGCAGTCAGTTGTCATCCCAATTTGGGGGATCAAACTCTAGTAGATCAAAATCCTTTTCTGAAGGATTAATTTTTTTTCTTAAATTCATTTATAATTTCCTTCACAGAGGGACACAGCAATTCCTCAGGATCTGGACTGTGGCCACAAATCCACACTTGTCAGGGAGACACTGAAATACATCTGACAATGAGCATATGAACTGCTCAAATCTCCTTCCTACCTCATCCCTTCTTCAGAGTTCTACCTGCTCAGCTGAAGGAGGGTGCTCTGGACCATGATTTTGTTCAAGACTATAAAATCACATCACCAGGTTGGCAGCTGAGCACTACATTTTACCACCATACAATCCTAACCCTGCAGTCCATGATCTTCTGACTATTCATGTTTGATTCTTGCTTATTGATATCAGCAAGCTGAAGAGTAGCTGCTGAAATCCCTGTACTTACAGGGTCAGGAAGAATATGGCTAATGATACCTGAAATCAGCCATCCCAGTCCTTTTTTTTCTCCACAAATATCTGCATTCTTGGAGCTTCTCATAAGTTCCAAGCACTGCTCTGACTTTTATCAATTGAAAATTTGGCCCTTACACTCGATTATAAAAAGATATGGATCTTCAGATTTCCAGGAAGAGAGAATTTTATTGATCTCTCTGTACTGGTGGTATTTTCATTCCATTTTTCAAAACATATAGGCTTCTGTTTACATAAAGACAATCACTGGCAATATTCCCAGTTTAGAGACATAATTATGCATGAAATGAATCAGCTTTGGAATGCAGTCCCCAAGCAATTCACAGTTTAATCATACTAAATTGGTCAAAATCAAAAGTTCATCTTTTGAAAAATGCAAAATTATGTCCTTCCTCTGCCAAAAACCAAAGTGCTCCTAGCAACAAGAAGACCTGACCCATAACTTCGGTGGATTGATCTGGAAAGAAATTGTGAGTATTGTGAGATAATTTCTTTGAGGTGAATCATTGTTTATTCAAAACTCAGTGTTTGTTTTATCTGGTTTCCCCATGTAGAATTAATAGGGATGTGGGACAATCACTTGCAGGTGGAATGGGATTCAGGGGTTGGGTTCATTCATTTTGTTCCCTGCAGGAACAGTAAGGCTGGGTGTGATCAAATGATCTGTGCTGCTGATAGTAAATTCCTCAGCGATTCACTCCTGCCTGTGTGTGCAATATATCCTGAGCCCTCTCTGACCATTTGATTCAGCACTCACTGGAGTCAATAGGCTGCCCCTTTGACTTTGCTGAGCACACCCTGAACCAGCTGGAAGCACTCGGATGAAGCCCAGTGTGATGTAAATCCGTGTGTGTCTCTGTGTGTTTGTGAGCGTGTGTGCAAGCAGAGCACTCGTGCCATCCAAAAAAACTCTACCCACCTACAGACAGGGTGGGGTTCTTAGCATCCCTCAGGGTAGTGTGTGGGAGGTGTGTGTTTAAGGCAGCAAAGTCCACAGCTGTCCAGGAGTCCTCCCCAGTGCTTTCACGTTGTTATTTTAAGAGTTCAGCTCTCCCCTCCTCCATATCCCATCTCAGAAAGCTTAACAGGTGAGGGAAGAGTGCTCCAAAAAAAATGAAAAAACCTGCACTGATGGTATGAAGAAAAACATGGAGTGTCTACACTTACACGTTGCTGTTGTTCTCAGGATACAGAAATTTCTTTCCTTTCACAGGAGCAAATCGAGCTGTTGCTTTAGTAACAAATTATCCCTTAAAAGCAACAGATACTATTACAGCAGAAGAGCTTTCAATTTTTCACTTTCGGCTTGGCAAACCTCTTCAACATGGGATACTTCCATCATCACCCAAGGAAAAGAAAGGAAGAGCAGGACAGAGTGGTAATTGGCCTGTGCTGGGATCAAAAGCAGTAACACACAATGCTAAAATCTCCTTTTTGAGCATAGTTGTGATGAATGTGAGTACTCCTGCCCTCCAATGTATGTCAGCTGTGACACTAAATAGAGAAAGCATCTCAGCATATCGGGTCCTGATGGGTAAATTCTCATTTGGTGTGAAAGAATGGCAGGAGATGAAGTGTGACTCCTGACTGCACACTGTGATTTGAGCTTCCCTGCAAAGTATTCATGCCTGCCTGATGTACTGCACTACATTGCACAACCTCAGATACCATTCTGAGACACGCTACAAAATAGCTACAAGGAAATTAATATAGAGAGATTATATTTTCTGTCAGTTGTAAACTTAAAAGGAACAAAATCAGGGCAATTCTAGCATGTATGTTCTGTACAGACACAGCCTTATAGCAGGCTCCACAATTCAGAAATCAGTGTGTTTCCTCTTTGTTTCTAATAATTTTGATAGAATACTTCCATTTGATCTGTTCCAAATGAAAAGAATTTGTGACATTTGTGCAGACAGAATATTACCTAGGATTTTATAAAAACAGCAGGATCCACTGAAGTTTGTTCTCTAGTTTTCTATAAATGAAATGAAGCCATGATTGAAAATACAGATTTGAAAAGAGTGGAGAGAAAAATGAGAGCAAACAATTGCTTAAATTTTAAACTTGATTGTTTGCACCTCGGACAAACAGTGTGCACACCAGAGTATAATATTTTACTGGACTTTTAAAAGTACCTTTTTTTTTTGTGATTGCTTATAGTTTAAAGTGAGTGTAAGACTCTGTCTCTTTTCACACAGTTTGGATGTGGAGCAGACAGTGTGAATGTACAGTGGGACATCAAACTGTTGACAAAACACTGTTGAAAGCATCTGGACAAGAAGTCTCCTTCGTGCTGAGACCAGCCCTTGAATGTGAGAGCAAATTATGAAGGCAGAGGCATTCTCACAGAATGAATTCTGTCCTTGTTGCAGTGTCTCACGGGCCAGAAGGACCACGCTTTTCCTGATCACAGAGTGTTCAATGACTTGTGGCGGTGCAGTAGTTAAAACTACTCTCACCCTGTCCTTCAGGTTAACAGCTCTTTAGGGTAGGGTGGAAACAACCCTACACACCCTGCTTCCCTGCCTTTGCATTTCTATTAACTGCAGATCAAAGTATGATTTCTTATTCTGTTTTGATTGTAACAGGACTCAGGAGCGAGTCGAGACAAAGGATGAAAGTTGTTGTGTATAATATCAAAGCGTGAAGAACAATGGAAAATGTTAATACAACTCAAAAAGGGCACTTTGTGTAATACAAACACAGAGGAAAACACATGAAAGAAAATTGTAAATACAAACACAAAAAATAGAAGAGGAAATGAGGTCATTTAAGGTGGCTCAAGCTCTGATAAGCAGCATGGACCATTTCAGTTGTATTTGGGAAAATATCTGCTTCCCTGGGTGCTGCAAGATGGGTAACTGTGAGCCTTGCTCAGGTTTGAAATCTGTCTCAGATCTCTGTAACAAAAGTGTTGCTTCTGATTTCAGCAGGATTGCCTCTGATTCAGGTTGCTATGAGCAAATGGAACAATTAGCACCAGACAACTTCACCACCTCCTCTCACACGGTTCCTGATCTCACAGACAGTTGTGACATAACTCATCTTAAGCGTGAGCCCTCTACAAAAGCTGTTTTCATAACTAGAGTTCTGCTTTGAACTGACTTCTGTCATCAGAGGCTTCTTCATTAATTCTGTAAGGCAAGCTGCAGCTAAAGTGAAAAAATTTCAGCACCATCTTTGATGTCTTATCATCTTACTCTCAAAATGCTTGCAGCCTTTCACTTTCCACTGGATGTGTAGGATGGTTGTAAGATAAAGTGATGAAAGAATAAAAAGATCATATTTTAAAAGAGTGTAATCGTAAAATTATTTCTAATAATTTCTAATTTTGAATAATAAAATATCATACCATTACCAAGTAATAAAAATGTAATAAAATTGAGGTCTTACGAAGATTTAAAATATAATTGCATCTTTTAATGTTGTAATAATTATACAATTAAAACTACAAAACCACATATAATAATTAGAACAGAATCTCCTGCCATGACAGTATCAGAGATTCTCTCTGCATCAGGTTCATTAATGAAATCTCTATATACAATAGACTTAGGTAAAATCAGTCCTCCTTCGATGATTTGTGTGGATTTGTTTTGCCTGTGCTTGGATGAAGTGTGAATCAGAATGCTGATTTCTGACTGATGGTGCATCCTTTTTGGGTTCCTAACTTTGCTGTCATCCCCACTCAGCTTCCTCCACATCCTGCACTACAAGCTTGCCCCTATTTTTGCATTAAAATACCTGCAGCTGGATTGATGATATTGTGTGGGGACATTTCTAAATTCCTGGAGATTCCTTTGTGATAGCCAACATGACGTGACTGCCCCTGTGTCCTCCATCAGCCAGCTCTGAGTGCTTTTCCTTCCAATGCCACCAAGGCAAATGCATTAAAAGGTTCAATTATGTGGCTAAACCATAGTAAGTAGCAGAATGTTTGATAAACCCAGGGTTTTTTTCAGATATATATATATAATTTCTTGCATTTAAGTAGACAAACCACTGATATTTCAAATCTGTGCTTCCAGAAATATATCAGAGTTTAAAGAGCCCTAAAAGAATATTTAACAACACATCTCCAGCTGCACAGATATAAAGTGATGGAGAATATGGAAGGGAACCAAGGCTTTTGAATTTAAATGACCAAATTTTTCAATGAATCAATTTCAACAGGAGAAGTGAAGGAAGCACAGAAGAAAGCAGCTTCAGGGTCTATTAAAGATGGTAAAAACCTATTTGTTCACACCTTCCTCATGTAACCTCTGTCTGATATTTCATCTATATTCACTTTTGTGTTTTTCTAAAGAGTAGGTGTCACCTATTTAAAGGGTGGAAAAAATATGCTTAAACACGAGGAGATGAGTTTTATTACAAAAACAAAGAAGTTGAAGATCTGCAATGATCTTTAAAACTTGACCTGCCTGTGCTTATGGATATCAGCTTTGAAAGAGCGTCTGATGAAGATAAATCAGTTACAGGTTCCATAAGGGGGCAGGGTCAGACTGGTTGTACCTCAAAAGCAAAGTCACAGTTAGCTGGAGGAAAGGATGGGTTGGAATTCAATAAAATTTCCCTGACATTTTTGACTCAAGGGAAACTTAAATTTGTAGAACGAGTTTTCATAAACCTCAACATATGTATGGACATGACCAGTAGGCCAGGAGGTGTTAGTGTGGGATGGCCAAGGAGAAGCAGCCTGAAGATGTGTAACTGGTGTGAAAGGGTCAGTGAGGAAGACAATGTGTTTACATGCTGCTCAGAAGTTGCAGGTGCCCCAGCCAAGAGAAGAAATTAGTTTTGAGGCCAATATAAGCCATGGAAAACTCCCACAGATCTGCTGCAGTGTGCAAGCATTGTCCCAATTTGCTTGGTTTGTACCTTACTCCTTCCAGCTTCATTTGGTCACACGTAATTATTGCATTGCAAGAGACAACAGACAGTGGGTGCCTACCCCCTCTCTCCACTCAGTTGTCTGAACTTGTACCCTCTGCTCTGCAAGTTTGCTCTATTCCAGCTTGAACTGCTGTGAACAACTGTGAAAAGTGAAAGACACATAACTCTGATTACACTTCAGGAAAATATCGACCACAGATCTGCTAATATCTAACACATGTGACAAGTGACAGAAGAACCATCCCAGTTGTGTTCTTTACAGAACTGTTGAGGTTTCACTGTTTGGCTTGACAACCTCTTGTCTGCTGTACACATAGGGTGAGGGAAGAAACCCCTGATACACATCATTAGTGCCTTGTACTGCATCTTCTTTGCCTACTGCATAAGAAAATAAAACAAAGGGCTATTGGAACCTCAAACTGATGAAATATTAATATTTACTGTCTTCTCTTTTTATTCCTCGTTCCAAAATCTCCTTGTTTGAAAGACATAGGAAAGAATTGTTTTGGAAGTGATTCTACCCTGACTTCTTCACCTCAGACATATACTTTCATCTAACTGGGGATCTTTACTTCAGAGAATGCTCTGGGCTACAGAAGACAGCATTTCATGATTGAAGAATCTGCCCCTAATCTCCCAATCAGGCATTTGTTACCTCACACTGAAAACAAACAGAAATCCCATAGCAGGGCAGAAATTCAATCATAATTCTGACTGATGCATTTTTGTTCCCTGGACACAGAGATTCAGCCTGGAGACATTCAAACTTTTCTCCTTGCTGTGCTTGCAGTGAGGATTGTGCTGAGTCTGCAGGGTGCTGAGACCCACAAAGCTGAACTGGAAATTGAGTTAAGCAGTACATTCAAGCAGTCACAACATTGAACAGGGAGCTGGTGTGACTACTCTCTGTTTCACATATTGCCCTGCTCTGCCTTTAGGCAGGACAACTCACCCCTACACGTCTTGCTTTTCCCTCTGAGCTCCAAGCCAGATTGTGTTCTTGCTGTTTGTTCTGGTGCACTGCTTCATTCCTTGACACTCAAGCTTCCATTGTGGCTATCAGCTACTATCATATCTAATAGCAAATAAACATAACAGTTATCATGTGCAATAGCAAATAAACATAACAGTTAACATTCGAATGTCGAATCAGGCTTAATGTTGTGTGTGCCCATGTTTTTAGTGTTTGGTATAGTATGAGTTTCATGGGGAAAATATATATTTTCTGAGTAATAAAGAGTTTTGGCAGAGATGGGGGAAATTTAATTAGACTTTTGGTGCTGTTGGAAGCATGGAGAGCTAACGTGTAGGTGTTTTCCCAAAACAGATAAAATCTCCAAATATCTTTGCATAAAATATTGGTCGAAAACAGTAATAAAAAAAGCACAAAAAGATAGGGATCAGAGGTCCCCATCTGTGCTTCCCATCCATCCACTCTCTCTTCCTCCACAAGGGAGAAGGTTGCTAAAATTAAAGTAAAATTTAAAAGAGGACAATATAAGCCAAAGACAGTAACCCTCTCAATATATCGGAGCCTCTTTTCAGGAGAAAATAGTGAAGGATATCAGGAATTAGGGAATCAGACAGTCAGTCTTTAGTGGAATAAAGCAAAAAGAGTTTCCTCTGGTTCCTGCATGCTAGGCTTGGCAGAACCCCAAAGTATGGGTTGAATCCAGAAGTTTGATCAAAGGAACAGACTCTAAACATGGACAGAAATCTCTCATGCAGGATTTTCTTTTGTTCCTAGTGAAATAAAATGTATTAAGGTGGATAGAAAGGAGAAAACTAGAGTTTTGTACTGCAAAGAAGCCTTCCTTTAACACAGTTAGATTCATGGTTCAGGACATCTTTCGCACTATGTGATATGAGCACCAACAGAGAAATTGGAACAGATTTGGCCAGCTCTCCCTGTTCATTCACAAGAAAAAAGAAATCAACAAATGCTCATTTCTCATAAATTGTAATTTTTCCAGTCAATATCTTGCTGCAAGTCTAATCATCTTGAACACATACACAAGAGGCATTTCCAGCTCAGTCAGTATGATGAAGTAATAAAGCTAGGAATAAGAAGTTGTATAGTGTTCCCCATCCACTATCCATACTGGAATAAAATTAATTCTCATTTTTCAGGAATTGTATTTTTTACATATGCACACGTATGTTTTCTGAGAGTAAGAAGCAACATTCTGTTATATTCCAGTTACTAAAGTCTTTCTCCTTAATTGAGAAAAATGTTAGAAAATCAGCTGATACCAGCCTGCTCCTGTGGCTACTGTTTTATTTAGTCAAGGAGTAGTTTATTTTAATTTGTAATATTTAATTCACAGTGGGTGTTTAGAAGAGACTGCTCCATCCTTCAGATTAATAAATGGCATGCAGCAAAAGAAAATGTTTCTATGACTGCTTTAAATCTCTTGGGAAATGATGAATTGAAAGGTACTATTGTCCAAGCATTGATAGAGATTACCAACAAAGAGCTGGCTCCAGTAGGTCACCAATTACATCAAGGCAGCAGAAATGGCTATTTGAGTTTCAGCCACAACTTCACAGCGTGAGCCAGCTCACTGCTATTTATTCACTCTAATATAGTTCTCAATCAAATACCTTTTACTCGTTATGTAGGTGCTCATATGACTCTCCTGCATACTATTCTGCTGAATGGCCCAGAAAGATCTAACAAATAACTACAGGTCAATCGTGTACTTCTGCCCTGGGGATCATGATTTAAAAGATCGGTATCACGTTTTGGTCTTTCTGCTTGTACTGTAATTTTAAAAGTAGATGACACAACAATGCATGAAATGAGTTTTTAAAATGGAATGAAAAATCATTTTCCAATACACTTTAAACTGCCTTTGTTAACTCCCACTCTCAGTAACTTTAATGGCATAGTGCTAAGGGGCATTCCTAGCTGATGCTAATCATTATATCTCGAGTTTGCTTCAACAGTGTTTATAGCAGTGGATCTGGCTCAGCAATTGCAGCTACAATATGTTTCCTTCAAATATTTCGCCTGATTTCCTCACTCCTTATTAGCATTGAAATGTCATTTATTGAAGCAGGTTAAGGATTTCAGAAGCCTTCATTTGAGGTGGGTTAGCTCCATGCAAGTTCTGGTCTCCTTGGCAATACTTTTGATTTTCAACTTGCACATCAGCTTTCATGTGAGCAGGATAGCGTGCACTTGGCTCCTTGTCACTTCCAGCTCAGGAAATTAAATAAATTAGCATTATTGGATTTTTGTGGTCCTTTACATCTCTGCTAGATCAGCTAAAGTGAAAATGGCAAGGACAGCATTCTCCTGAATGAGATGATGTCTCTACTTGGGCCCTGAGCCCATACAAAAATATTAACTTGTAGACGTACTGTCTCTGTCTCTTTCATGGAGAAACTGCTGAACTGGATTATTTACTGTTGTGGTTTCACCCCAGACAGCAGCCAAGCCCCACACAGCCACTCACTCACTCCCCCACCAGCAGAGTCAGGAAGAGAATCAGAAGGATAATGGTAGAAAAGTCATGGCATAAGATAAAGACAGTTTAATAAGGAAAGAAAAAGCCCCATCACAGTAACAGTGACTTGGGAACACAAACACCATCACTCGAAATATTCTTCCCTTCCTCCTTCTGATCATGATACCATATGGTCTGGAACATCCCTTTGGTCACTTTAGGTCACCTGTCCTGACTGTGTCTCCTCCCAGCTTCCCATGCACCCCCAACTTTCTGGCTTACAAAAGGCAGAAAAGGCATTGGCTCTCTGTAATTTGTTATTGGTCAGCAATAACAAAAATGTCTATATTAACAACTCTGTGTTCAGCACACACCTGAAACAGCCCTATACCAGCCTCTGTGAAAAAAAACTAACTCTGCCCCAGTCAAAACCAGCACACTTATTCTGAGTAAGAAATTTAATGGGGACACAGGGTTTAGTTGCTTTTACCACACCCATAATTCAGTCATGTTTACCAAACCAGCTGCATTCTGTACCTTTCACTGATTGCACTTTTAGGCACTACTCAAACTGACAGCTGTCTACAAAACAAGACTGGGAGCACATTTAATCCTGTGTGCCAAAATGTGCTGTCTTAATATGAAAAGATGGGACAGCCTGGAGGCACTAAAAAAACCATAGCATCAAACACACTGAAACATATAGGATCTTTTCCAGAGTGGAACCAGTCCTAAGGATTTTCAAAAATGTGCTGTAAAAAGGTATCATTATGGAAAAAGATATGATATACAAAGGTTCAGATCAGAGTAACTCCAATACCTGAAGGACATTGAGTGTACATGAAGGAAACTCTCTAACTCAACTTAATTGTGTGGGGTTTTTTTTTTTCTCTCTGCTTAGATTTGGTTTCAGAAAATGGATTTGGGGGAGTATGGTGCTTTTTTGAGGGATTTTTTTGGGTTTTTTTCTTTTTTTTTTCTGAAAACACATAGGAGGCTGGATTTGTTCTCCATCAAATCTTCAAACACGTGGGTCAGGTGTTGTTACCACATATCACCTTAACTCTCTTTTATGTTACAGGCAGTGAGATTCCTCAAACATCACGGGGTTTAGAGCAGACTTTTCACAGACCTCCGTTATTTTTTTTTTTTTTAAAACTCCCTGCTGGCATTTTAAAGACTCTGACAACTTGATAAAAATGTCTTTGAGATATTGTTTAACAGCCTTTCACTTAACCTGTGCTCTCTCAGGGCTCTCCACTGTTCTTATTTCCTTGCAGAGCTCTTCTGTGCCCTGAAGCAACCTCCAGATTATTATACTGGTATACACATACCACTAATGCTAAATGGTTCTTTTTAGTTGTGCACACATCAACTAATCAACATAAGGGACCTGCAGTCATCAATATGAAAACCTTGTTTGCCATCATCACCACTGAGGACTGTAGATCAATAAAAAGATGATATTGTTTATATAAAACCCAATAAACAAGTCCTGTCTGAGGCTTACATATGGTTTCATTCATTCTAATAAAGGAAGTGCATCTCTTATGAGCTTTAGCCCATCAGATTTCGTAAACTGCTTATTCACTTCAACAATCACTGACACAAGGATATTGTTGTATCCAAGTCTAGGTCAAGCAAGACTTACTTGATCTCATCCCATTTCCATAATAATCTCTGTCATTTCTCTAAGAATAAGAAGGTAAGGGCACTTTTATTGCAGCAATAAAAACAGCAAAGTGATCTTCTGATGGCACTTAATTAGATTCATTTTATCTTCTTTGACTGAGCATGACATACTGTAACCCTTATTTATGAAGTAAAAATGAATGTCTTATGGTTCCTAACACAATTGAAGAAGAAATTACCGTGGTATTCCGCTTAATCTGTGTTTGTATCTGACATAAATGATCTTAAGATAAATTACAGGAAATTATTTTCTACTCCTGGTAACCATAACAACAGATGAGAATTGGTTCTAGTTCAACTTACTGACTGTTCCTGAACTCTTCCGTAATGTGTAATAAAAATTATAAGACAAAAGCAATCCACAGACTTTTGCTCTTGTTTGTACAGGAACAATTTTTGAAGCACTGAGAGGTAATTTTAGGTTTAAATTGAGCTTTGGTCTTTCAGCTCTCCATCCGAGGTAGGGTGAAATGCATTCCTTTTCAAAGTGTGATGGCGTATAGGTCATGTAAGGGATCTTCCCCAGGAAGGGACACATGGCAAAGCTTAACAAAAACCTCCATGAAATGTGTGGAAGTGAGCAAAACCTGAGTATAGCTGGAGAGGATTTTAGAAAATACTACAGATCTGAGAAATCCCTACAAGTGTCTTTGAAGGACAGTAGGGACAGTTAGTGGATTAATCACCATGACAAGCTGATACTAATAGAAGGGACCTGAAAAGCTTGGAGGCTTTGAAGAAGTTGAATTGAGCAGAGCAGGTCACAGCAATGAGTGAGTTTTCAAAATTGGAAAAGAGCACTCAGTGCACAGGGACACAGATAGGAGTTTTGAAGAAATTCTGAGCTTTTAATTGAACAGGTCTGTAAGTACCATGCAGTCAGCAGATAACACGACTTGGTAAGGGCCCCAGAATATCCCAGGTTCAACATAATGCCCAAAGCAGGGTCTGCTATGAGATCAGAAAATGCTGCTCAAGGTTTTACCCAGCTGACTCTGGAAAACCTCCAAGGGTGGAGACAGAAAAACCTCCATGAGGTACTTGCTCTATATGTTACATTACATGCTCTGCTCTCATGATGAAAAAGTTCCTTGACACATGCAATCTTTATAATCTTTATATGCAATTGCTGATTTCATTCTATGCCTTTTTTTTCTCATGATCTACCACACTCCACTATGAAAAATCTGGCTTTAACTTTTCAGTTATCTTCTCTTAGCTACTAGGAGGGTGAAGCTATTAGGCACCCTGAAACCACATCTCCTTCAGGCTGAACAGCTCTAGGTCCCTCAGATCTCCTCCCAGGGAAAATGCTCCCAACCTGAGTATCCTGTTGGCTCTCTCCTGAATTTGCTACACTTTTTCAATACCTTGTTCATATTTGGGGGCCTACGCTAAAGAAACCATTTGGATATCCTTTAACAAATGTAGATATTCTTTAACAAGTGCCAAGCAGAATGGATAATCACTTTCCTTGATCTCTTATTTCTTCCCTTGGTACAGGTTGCTGATGGCTGTTTTTGCTGCCTGTGCGTATGGTTGTCTCACGAGCCAGGGAAGATGCTCACACCCATTTCAGCAGAGCAGCTCTCCACCTATCTCTCCCCTGGTCAGCTATTGCTGAGGATGGGTCCTTCCCAAGGGCAAGGCCTCATGTGCTTTAAGGTTCACATAGCAAAATACAAGACATTCCCTGGCCCACGAAGACCTGTATGGCCTTGACTATGGAACCAGTGGGATCTAAGAAAGGTTCTTCCTCTACTTTTTGCAGTTAGCTGCAAACAGCCACAGCTTCATGGTAAGATTGGCCCAGTTTCAGTATCCAGCTATCCAGTCTAACACCATCTATTTGACCTGAGAGAAGACTTAGAAATGACTGGTGACAAAAAAGGAGCCTGGAGAACAAATCACAGATCAGCTCTGAGAAAAGTGATATCTGACAGTACCCATGAGTTTTGCCAGAACAGGAGATGACACAAGAATTACCAATTGTTGTTTGCCCTCAGTTGAGCCTTTAGATGCAGCAATTTTAAAATGGAGAGAGAAGCATTTTTAAAATGCTAACCACAGGGTAAGTACCAGTAAAAAGAGAGGAGTGTTTGGGGGGAGCCTTGATCAGAATGATTTGCTGCCCAGCTAATCATTAAATTAACTAAATTCATTAAAATACATGTGTTGACACAGGATGATGCAGAGTGTGATAACCTTTGACAGAGGTGCAGGCTAATGTGTTAGACAAAAGAAAGAGTTATTTAAGCCAAAAAGTTGCATTTTGTGTATCCACAGGATATGTTTACATATTACTGTGAGAGACATCAAGAATGACCCCTACCTGCACCACAGTTCAAGGTTAAAATGGTGTGTGATGTAAGAGCACTGTGCCAAGGCTGAGTGTACAAACCTCTGGTACAAACAGAATTGGCAGACCATGCCAGGTGCATGGCAGAATCTCTTCTTTCTGCATGATCCTATAAAAAAACTTAATATCCATGGGAATGTCCCAAGCTGATACAGTTAAGAAAGAAGAAAAAAGACAACCAGTATGGGACAGCCAGTAAGTTGAAACAGGTGCAGTGTGGGGCAGGACAGGTAGATCTCAGTAATGTGTGTTTGAGGGAATGTATCAAGATCTATTTTGACTGCAGATGGTAAACTACAAAATGAGTGTCCACTGCATGACCTGGTAGGCAGCAGAACAGTCCGAATAGATTGGAAAGATGTCAGCACAACAAAAAAATTGGATGTGGTTTGCCCTGGCACTATGAAATCAGAGATTAGACCACAAAGAACACTGGGTGTCTCACACTTTTTCCTGTGTTTTGCTCTCAGAAAGGAATTACATGGCAGGCTACTGACAGCAGGACAGCCCTTTCAAGCTATGAATTTACACCCACCAGGGACCTAACACATGATGACTGGATGTCAGTAAAGCTGGGGCAGTTTACATCAGACTGTTTGCAATTATTCCTTTCCTTTCTGAAAACCATTTTACAGATAATAATAAAATTACATAGCAATTAAGTAGTGAGTCATTACACCCTGTGGAAGCAATTCAATAGATAGTGAGGCAACATCCATCCTGAAGTGGTTAATTATTTGTCTTAAGAAGCAGACCTTCTTCCGTGGAAGCATCTGAAGGTCACTGAGTTCAGTCAGAGTATTTCTAATCCCAGCAGACCAAAGCACAAAACAATACAATCTGTGTGTGCAGTCTCCACTGCAGAGCAAATGGTAAACCACTACAACAAGAAGGCAAAGAGGTTTGGCTAACACCAGAATAATCAGAGTTGCTCTCCCTTCTTCTGCAGTTCCACTGAACAAATTCAAAACCCCCTAATGTCAAGTCATTTTATCCAGTTAATCTGCTTTAACCCTCAGACTTGTCGATGACCACAAGGCTTGAAGAACTTAGTGCTAAAGGGCAGTTACAGGACTTTTTTCTCTCTAACATGTTCATAGAAAAACATCTGATGTCTTTAACTTTCTGTCATACAAGCAAGAGCAACAACTATATCACAATTTTAAAAAATTATGACAGGAAATTCTTGATGATGGTAACGCCATTTTATGATTTATAAGAACAGTTGCATTCCACCCTAATTTCCCAACTGAATAGCAGATGCTCTTTGGCAAAAAGCTGTTATCATTTTATCTGTTTTACAATATGCCATGTATATTTTGCCAATCATATTTTGGCTCCCATCACAGTGTCTGCTGTAATGCAATTGTAAGCTTGTTTAATCAGCTCAGCATAATCTGGTGCTCTCAGCACTGCGAGCACGCACAGGCACGCACACACATGCACATCATGTGCTGCCCACACTATTCCCTTTTGCCTTGTAAAATAGAGATACATGGCTCCAGCCATTTGTTAGGCAGAACCTGCCTTTGAAGGGCTGTGTGAAGTTCTGCTTAAAATGGATGGCACAATATGCTACGTGGTTTTTTTTTTTTTACCTGGTTGAGCAGCTATTCATTAAAAAACATGGCCTTAATTGGTGTTGCCTCTCATTTGTTTTAAAGCAGATTATTAGGTTACACATAGCAAGATGCACGCTGCTGTTTTGCAGTTCAAAACTGTGAATCAAAAAAAGCTACTTAAACTTTGTACCTGTGCAAATAGAGACTTTCATCTTCACAGGCTTAACAATTTATCCTCCCAAAACTCATCCATCAATCTGTAGACTGATTTCCCTTGAAAACACCTGGTATTAGCTCGTTCTGTTGCAAGCTCTAGTTATTTCCAAGGCTGCTGACACCAATTTACATGAAAATTCCCATTTCACATATCTATTCATAAAGAGGCACATCCAGCTTGAGCTGAGTTTGTTCTGTGGTAGAGAAATCTTGCAGAAGGTGGCAGTTGGGTTTTGTGACTTCTCAGCTCTTTTTTTTCTCCTGCTGTCACCCTGTTATTCCTGTGATATTCCTGTTGTTCCTGTTGGCCCTCAGCTTCACCGACCAGAAGGGTCCATGGCCATGGTCAGTAGCTTTTACTGGGCCTTGCACATGAAAACCCCAAGTCAGCAATAATAAAGAGCAGCCCTCAGCAGTTTTTTATGCTGCCGTTACACACTGCTTGCGTTTCATTAAGGGAGAACTAGAAACTTAGCTTTTCACTGGATACAGCATCATCACAGCCACTGGGTGTAACAGCTCCAGCAAAACCCCTCTGATTAACAGCACAAGGATTGATGATTTCAGACTTCATCTGTGGAGGAACCAGCACACTTGCATTAACGTGCTAATTGTCCCTAAAAGAAAGTTTTCTGACCAAATCTTTCATCCTGATAGAAGGGAATGGAGGGAGAAGCTCTCACTATTGTCACAAGGGCTGGTGCCCTTGTACGCTGTGTAGGACAAAGTCTCTGCCTGGACTGCAGAGGGTGGGAATCTGTTACATCTGCACTCCATGGCTCATCCCAGGATATGCTTTCCTGAGTTCTGGAGAAGCCTTTTCAATTCCTAATCTACCCAGTCCTGGGCAGCCTGTAGAAGTGGATTAGGATCTGAGCAGGAAACAGGACAAAAGCTCATTGAGAAGTGAAAATCTGTGAAATGTCTGAAAACAAAGAGCTTTGGTAGAAATTCAGCTTATCCACTGATATGTTCATCAGTAAAATGGAATGAGAAGAAAACAATTTGCTTTCAGTTGATGCAATAAAACTGCCTTGTGACAGAGGTCCCAAGAGCTCTCCTCCTCCTACTCCATTTCTAAAGGGTCTCTATGCTTAAAACTTGTGCATCTTTAGTTCAGATGGAGATGCAGAGCCTCAAACAGCCCCGCAAGAATATAGCTCTAAGAGGTTGTGATCACTGCTCTATCTATGGGAATGAACTGGAAGTGTTACCTTGGAGCAAGGGGTGCCCACACTTAGGCATGGGAGGATTTATAAAGGAAAACTTGGCGTCAGTGGCAATCTGCAGAGCAAGAACAGCCACACACAGGACAAGGACTGAGCTCACAGCCCAGGTGACTTTTCAAAGATGAAGATGGGGAAATAATTTTGACCACATCAAACGACAAGAGAGAACAGGGCTGACACTTCTAGAAATGGGGATGAAGCTGGGTGATAGAAGTGCCATGTAATGATTTCTTCTGCCTCCCAACAAATGTTGGTGTAAAAGCTCAGTGGCTTACACATTTGCCTGTAAGGCAAGTTTTAAAGCAAACCTCATATTGTTCTTGAAGTGTTTATTTGCTCATCCAGCAAGAGAAGAGAAACCACTCTGAAATTTTTCTCATCAGTTATAAAAAGCTCACGAGGTGGTAGAGAATGAAAACTAATTTGGGATGATACTATCTGTGCTGGAGAAAGGCACAACCACAAAACCCATAGATTTCAGTGAGTTAGGTATATGTTTCATTTGCCTGATGGAAAGAATTGATTAGAGGAGGTAAAAAATATCAGTCAATAATAATAAAATAATCTACCATGGCCCTGTTTCAAATTTCAAGCCAATTTTAAAAGTTATTACCATATATTTGTCAAAAGATATCATATACATATTACATTAGACTATAAGGTAAAGGGCAAATATAAATACATATATAAAGGCAGATGTACTTCTTGAGACCAAAACCAACATCAACTTCTTTAACTTACTGTAGTCCCTGTAAGTGAATAAAGAAGTTGATAATTATTTCTTTGTCTGTTCCAGTGGCATTCCAGGCAAATAGCTGCCCCAAGAAATTTCACTTTGAGTGGGTATGTTTTCAGTTCTGCAAAACAGCAGTGATTTCACAATTTAATATCTCTAGAAATGATAATTAAAAGTTACAAACTTGCAGGTTTTTTATTCTTCTGTTTCTTCGGGCTTCAAATCAATAGACTACCTTGGAGGCACCAAATCCTCCCCCAGCCAGCTCTCACAGCTGCACAGATTCTTTTGTGCTGTTTGTTGCCTAGTGAGATGCCACTTTTTTTTTTTCTGGAGCACAGAGAAGGAGCAGCATATTCCATAAACTGAGAAAGTACTAGCTGTCTTATGCAAAGATGCCAAATGAATAATGTTTGGGAGAAACAGATGGAGGTTCCTTTATCTCAACCATGTTTCACCTCCTGAAACAGCAAAGAACATGGCCCAAAGGCAGAAGTGTCATTTCTTGCCTCATAGACATTTGTTCCCCAACCATTGAGAAAAGCTTTTATCTTCCCTGTGCAATAATTACAGTGCATCAAAAGGCCAAGAAGGCACTGAACAACACCTGACTTGTCACTGGAGTTTGATATTTCAATGCAACATGTTCCATAGTTGCTTGTTTCTGTGTTTTATCTTAGCACTTCAAGCTCTGTCATGGTGGGTGTAGTACTGCAAAGCAAGGCTATTTATCCGTGTGCTACACAAGTTCCACCAGACTCATCCCTCTTTCTCACTCTTCTGGAAAAAACAAATCCTGCAGATCACACAGGTCAATCTGACTCTTTCATCTATCTCACATAGACTCTGGAGAGGCTGGGCTTTCCTGTCTGCTCCCAACATTTTGTGTTCTTTCACAGATCTTTCCAGTCACTCACATAACTCCAATGAGTTATTACTGCACCCTCAGCTGCAGCCAGTACAGCAGCTCACTCCCATCAATGCTTTCTCAGAGACTGCACCAGCTCCCACCTTCCAGTGGGAGCCTGCTGATATTTTCCCATCACTCAGCCATCAGTCCCAGAACTTACTCTTTGCTAAAACAATCAATGCAGACAACCCCTGTGTGCACAGGAGCGCCAGGTAGCACAGATCTCAGCCACAGTGAATACCCCTGCTGCTCTGCAGAGCTTTTCAGCCCAGTTGCGGTGAGAGCTCAACAGAGGACAGGTTTGAACTCACTTTCCCATGTGAGTTGCAGTGTAAATCAACCACCTCTGGAACAGGTGATTTTAGGAAGCAGCAGTGTCATTACTGTGGGGATTCCAATCCCTCACAGGCCCCAACCTGGACATGTCCATCTGCTTCAGCATGGACAGAGAAAGAGCAGGACTCTGCATATCTGGCAAGAGGAAATAGGAGAGTATGTCAAACAAGCAAGGAGGCACAAGGCACAGTGATGTGATTATAGTTTGCACAGCAGCTGCTTGGCCACTGTCAAGGGTATTGCTGGAAACTTTGCAGAAATAAACTACAGGTTCTTGCTGTTGAGGCTGTGAGCTGACCCCACTCACAGAGCTGTGGAGCTTCACAGCCCTGCAGCACAAGCAGCCTCCAGGGCTGATTTGGGCTCCTCACAGATCCTTTCTCAAGGAAGTCTCCTGATTATTCAAATAATTGTAAAACACTGTTAAAGATGAGGATGTGTTCTGACGTCTCAGAAAACAATAACAGCAAAACACTTCCCACTTTATTGGTCTACAGGGTTATCATAATTACTGGAATGACTGGCTGGTGGGTTGCACATATTGATTCTCTGCCAGGCTGTGGAAGTGCAGATCCAGACACCAGCGTAATAAATCTAAGTACCACACTGACAGAATATGCTCTTGAGCTATGCTGCAGCTACTGCAAATGCTGTCTGTGGAAAAGAGGGGCCATGATGGATAAATATCTTTTAATCAGCATGTTTGAGGAACACTTGATCTCTCAAGGATGAAAAAAACCAATAAACAACTGGTAGCAAACACGGAGAACATCCAATTAAAAGAATTTAGTCCCTGTACCACTATTTTTGTTTTCATAGAAAAGCAGATGGATTCATGACTTTGTGCATAAAGACCTCAAAGTATTCCAATATGGTGGAGTTTAATCTGTAGAAAACCTGCATATTCTGCTATGAGAATCCACTCTTTATAAACCTCTTAACTGAAGGAAATAGCTGCCTGATGTTGCCTGCTAGCTCCATCATCTTGCAACTTTTAATGTGTCAGGAAAACGTCTCCTTTTCCATCATGCAGATGGGAGTTGGGGTACAGGCAGCTGAAGCCATGGGGTACGGGCAACTGTAAGCTCTTTTCCCTGCTCAGTGTGAGGAAATCAGACAGCAAAAGTGACAAACAGGAGAAGAAATTCATGCTGGAGCCCATGAGCAGTGGTGCAGCTTGTGTAAAGACCAGCTTGGGAAGTACTTTCTGCATTTAGTTATTGCATTAACTGTGAATGGCCTGTATCCACAAACCACGTTAGCAATCCCGGGGCACAGAGGGCACTCTGGCCTCTCAGCTACAGCAAATCCTGCGGGAGACAGAAAAGGCTGAGGGCACCAAGCTGAGTTTACACTCCCACCAGGAGAAAGGCTGGCTCTGACAGAGAGCCAGACGGCTCTGCTTCTCACTCACTGCTCATCCTGCTGGCTACTTTCTGAAGCAATCAGAAATGTTGTTGTACCATATTAGCTCCTCAAGACAGACAGAGTCAGCTGCTTTCTAATTATAAGATACTGCTTCTTATTGGAACAGAGAGATGGGTTTCTCCCAAGCAGCAAACCACTGGATATAACCACTCCTGTTTTCTGTAGAATCCAGACAAACACTTTTAAACGTTTTAGGTATAACTTCTTTTTATATTGAAGTGATGTAGCACAATTCCACCAGGCTCAGCTTTGCTGTCATTGCATTAAAAGCAGAATTGTGCCCTCCACTGCTAATATTGTATGGATGCCTTATAAACTCATTTTAATCTCCAGCCCACGTACCTTCTTTGCAAGTTAATGTGGCATGTTTCAAGGAGAAGTGAACAGAATCATGATGATCACAGAATTCTCCTGAGAGTTTCCACATCAGATAAGAAAATAAAGACTGATATCTTGGTCCTGAGGTCAGTGACAGGTAAATCATCACATTCAGCATCCCCTCCTCTTGACCATGCCATTTGCCTTTTGCAGAATGAATTGAGCTTGCAGAAATGTCCTGATGGATGTCCCTGAGAGTTGGATCTAATCCATAGCTGTTTAAACTACACCTGTGAATTGAAGCTGCTTTACACACAACCTCTGAAAGACACTAAACTGCAGGAATGCAAATAGATGATAGTGTATGATGACTTTAAATTATAGTAAAGTGATCCATGGAGAGGGAAAAAGCTGCTATCAAGAGAGTAAGTGAATGCAAAGAAAGACGTTG
This sequence comes from Eopsaltria australis, assembly GCA_034509425.1. Taxonomy (NCBI): domain Eukaryota; kingdom Metazoa; phylum Chordata; class Aves; order Passeriformes; family Petroicidae; genus Eopsaltria; species Eopsaltria australis. Next base: position 2,512,901 of record JAVTVJ010000012.1, on the reverse strand, counting down.
GGAACATTGATTTGTGAGCTTTGCTCGTGTAGCACTCCTCCCTGAGGGGGAGAAGTGGAGAGGGATGCAAAATAAGAGTGATGGACCTGTGGGATACAGGCACCTGTAATCTGGTGTGTATAAATATGGATATAACTGTCTTCAGTATCTAATCAGCAGTGGCTCTAGACTAGAGTTCAGCAGCCCTGTCTCTGCAGGGAGCTTAGCTGCCTTCATACAAATCATCAAGTTAGAGGCTGTCCACATTTTCTTCCCTTCCTATACAAGGAAAGTGCTCCCTACACCAAGCAGTCCTTGGAGCAGGCAGGGGGCTTTGCAACCCTGCTGCTTTGTCACTGCTGCAGGGTGGCACATGGATGAGGAGACAACCAAGGCATTCTGTGGAGCTCTAGCCAGGCATCCACTGCTGGGGCAGGCTCTCTTCAGGATTTAATAGCTCCATTGTGCTGGGCACATTAACAACTGCATCTCTGCAAGCATGATAATGTATGTGCTGCATCGGTGACTGACATCATCCAAGCAATGGATTCATTGATTAGTTGCTCCCATTTCAGAGAAAGGTCTCCTGTGGCTTTTCATCCCACCCCCATGAGTGCAATAGGCATGTGGAGAGAGTTTGCCAAGGCAGCTCCTTCCCCTTCACCAAGCAACTGAGTCAGGGCAATGACAGGCTGACCTCCAAGCAGAATTTATAACATCTTTTCCTCTACATCAGACAATGTAAATGCTCCTTCCTGCCTTGTTTTCCATTTAGGATAAGCCTTGCTATTCCCTTCAACTCCAGCTTGGTGAATATGGCAATGCAATTGGAGTGTACTCTGCATCTTGGTGCTACTTCATTTCATTCTTCTGCTAACAACCAGCCAATTTAAAAGACTTACAACTAATGCATGAGACTTTTCAAAAAAGCAACATATGCTCCTAATTTCCTTTAACAGTCCATTTTCATTCAATGCATCTATTTTTCTCCATTCTCTGTAGACTAAAGGATTTCATTTGTATTCACGTTTTCCTTGTAAAGAGAAGGTTTTCTGGGGAAGGGAAGCAATAACACCCTTTAAGTTCAGGCAGTTTGTTTTAAAGAAACATTTCCATTGAAAGAAAAAGTGCAAAAATGTATTTTAAAATCGTCTGTCTTATTAGTGCATAATTTAAGTGGAGAAATGTCACTCTTCTATTATGTTAATGATTTTTAAAAAGGAGTAAAAAAATATTACCTGTAAAGAACAATCAAACATCTCTTCTTGCAACAGAAAGGCATCATTATAAAAAAAGAAAAGAAGAGACACGTACATATTTAAATGAATGTTCCAGTGTGAGGATATACGAGAGTGATTTGTGTCTTGAAGCTCTGCTGTCACTTAGATTATGCCTGATGAGCATTTAATGAATGTTCACAGGAAAAACATCTACTCATTTTATTTTATTTGGGAACAGGGAAGGCAGCAACCATTTTTAGGGGACAAAACTTAATGGATTTTCTTTCAGCTCAGTAGATACATTGATACTTGTAAATCTTTTCTAAGTGTGCCACTGTAATTATAAATCTTTTAGCTATATTTTTCATTAGAGACCATTAAGGTAAATATTCTCTCCGTGAGAAGATATATTTGGCATATAGGTTTTTAAAGCTGACATTTAAGTACTCACTGCAGTGTTGCAGCTGCTCAATAACATTATTCTTATTATTCATTATTTAGGGTTTGCAGTCCTGGATGCACTGTTCTGCTTCAAAGCAACAAGACCCTTGATTTACCAATCACATGTAGCCAGTTGTTACCTAGAAGAGAAAGAAGAACCTGCAGGAAACCACCTCTTGTCATTTTCTGACCTATTCTTAGCAATCCTATATCCATTTATCTGAAGGAACAAACTACACCCCATAGATTTAACTAGCACAGTATGGCCCCTACACAAGGGAACAGAAGAGGGCATTTTTTGGAGGCTTTCTCAGGGCTGGATTTGTGTCTAAACCAGCTCAGCCCTGGGAGAACAGATCAGAAACAGCCAGCTCAGCCTTCCCAGCTGCTTGCTCTGTTGGACAGTCCAGATCCCACTTCAGTAGACACAATTCTTCCCTTGCAAGAGTAGATCCATCCAAAGCCAGAGCAGCAGTGTGTACCCCTTGATGTACATCAAGACCATGTAGTGATGCTCCACGGTACAAAGTTTTCTTTGGTTAGAACCATATTGAGAACTGCAAGACCTGTTTGGGCTCTCTATAGTCTGGTAATAAAACTTCCTTGCTTTACCACCTTGCCATGTGCTCTGTGCTACATGTTTCATAGGAATTCTTCAGGAATTCTGCAGGATTAAGTTTATCAGGGCACTGCAGCAGCCTTAGCTCCAAGCGCACACTCATATGCTGCGGGAATCAATTGTGAGCGAAACCAGGAACATGTTCAGAGCCCCCACTCATCATATTCAGTGCCAGATGATTATCTCCAGCATGCTCTGTCTGTTAATAATCCAAGGTGTATGCAAGTCTAATCCCATGAGCAGAATAGCCCAGCCTCAGTTAATCTGGGCATTACACTCACCAGTTTTGCTCAGCTCACCCTGGCACTGGCCAAGGCAAGCTAGATAATACAGATCCTTAGCAGCTACCCTGAAATGCAGCTTTGGCAAAGCTCATAAGGAAACACCAGAGCAGAAAAGCATCTTAATTACCCTGGTATAATATTCACCTGTCATTTTTTTACCTAATACTGCAATTTCCGTGCTCGGAACTCTGAGTGAAGTAGCAAAACACTCATTTGGCAGGTACATAAAAGCAGGACAAAATCAATCACTAGCACAGAGAAGTGAAGTGATTTACTGAGAGCAGTGGGATGCACACAGGAAAGCACCCACTCCTCAGATGTGCTAGACATGGTGGAGAAGCTTGATGGGCAGCCATGGGCAAGTGAACCTTAAAAAAGGAATTAGCAGTACTGAGAGTTTTCAAGTGTGTTCCTCTGAAACTCTTTTTATTGTTTGTTTGTTTGGGGTCCTTTGGGTTTTTCTGTAGCAGAGCACATGAGTTCTTAACATTGCCTCCAGAGTGAGAAAGTAAGCAAACAAAAAAAAGCCATCAAGACTTTTCTTCCCATCGAGGGAGGAAAACTTTGTAAAGTGGGACCCTCCTGCCCTGTTTAACACAGCATTAGGCCGCTGGGGAGAGCCCAGGCAGCTAAGCCTTGTTCTAGAAAATGTTTTGTTCTCAGCTGTTAAGAAAACACAGATTTTATTCCAAACATTAAATGCAGCTTTTAAATACAACTTGTTTCTTCATATTACAATTTGCAGAGTCCCAGATGGCTCCCTGTACATTTTCATGGTACTTAAAATGCTAATGTATTCCAACTTCTTCAGATGTTGTTTAACACACACACAAGCATGGCATACACCTTAAGTGAGAGTGTGAATAAAGAGCAAAATCACAAAGCTAGAATCTGGATATTTTGTTAAATGCTACCACTAAACCTCTTCTTCCTCCCTCTGCCCCCTACCCCCACCCCCAGCAAGAAAGAAATGGAAATATAACATCACATGGTTCAAGGCTCCCCTTTAGCAAGCTGTAATTTAACCTCAGGTTATCCTGATATTCACATGCTGAAGGGAACACTTAGCGCATGTCATTGTGTAGGAACAGCTAAATGAGAACAAAAATATAGAGAAAGAGGTCAGAAAGGAAAGAATAATAATACAAGCAATTTACAAACCTCTACAAAGTGCAGGTGATTTTGTAGCAGGCTGAACTGTGTCAGTGCATTTGCTGAGGACATTTGATATTTGGAGAAATGCTAAAATGAAACACTAGCTACAGGTACAACTGCAAATATTTGAGGCTAGAGGACAAACAAAGATTCACACAATGGGCTAGTGGTCTGCTAAGGAGTGGCAGAAACCTCCCGTCCCATTCCCTGATAAAACTCTCACACCAATCCAAGCCTTTGTCCATCTCCCACACAAAAATCTCAGTTTTACTCATCAGTGCATCACAAGTGTAAATATCACAGACACTGTGTTGGCAGGATGAATATTTTGGCAAATGGATTTCACATTTCCACGCCTTACATCTCATCTCCACGGGTAAATGGTGAAAAATTAATAAATACTGAACTGATGAACAATTGCAAATGTGATGGCCAGTTACTGGGTCTGGCCAAGTAAAGCATGCTATGAAGACTCCTCATCCTTGCAGATAAGGTAATTGAGAGCACAAATGCTTCTGCACATGTGTGGTGCACAAGAGGAGAAGATTAACACAGTTCTGTGGTGACTACAGATACCTATGGCAGAACACGTCATTCCAAGGTCAGTAATTGAAATTTTGCTTTGCTCCATTTGTGTTGCCACATAGGAACAGTTTTCTTTCTTAGTGATGCATACATGGATACTCAGGATTGATTTTATGTTTTCTCTTTTGTGGGTGCCAGCAGCACCTATGGAATGGCTCCAGCATGGCCCCAGAGGGATCCAGATTCCCAGGCTCACTAAAAAGCTTTCTTCTGCTATTTTTTGGCTTCATATAGTACTTCCTTTTCAACTGGAGCTCAGAGTTGTGCAGTGAAATCTCCATCCCTTGCAGGTGTGGCAGTCACTGTAAAACCTAAAATACATGTTGGGGTCATAGAAGTGAGCATTTGTAGAGCCTCCACTTCCAGCTGTCACTTTTGAATGCCTCCTTCCTACACACTCCTGATGTGCAAACCTTTTGGTCTGTCACCAGGGGGTAAAACACTAGAAGGATTGAACCAAAGTGTAATGTGAAAGGGCTTCACCAGCAAATCCTTATTTTATTCCCTGACATCCTTTCTCCAGTGTTTAATGCATGAAAATGTGCTGCTATGCATGGACTTGTCTGAGGGATTAAATATGCAGAGAACCATCAGGTTGTGCAGCCTGATGATTCCTTCAGTTTCTGTTTGAGGTTATATGGAAGAGAGTACAAAAGACCAGCAGTCTTGATAGATACCCCATCAGTAAAGGATGACTGTACTATCAAAAATACTAAAATTAAAAAAAAAAAGGTAATTATTTTCTGTGCAGTTTATAGCCTCCCAGGAGTAACAGCCAGACACTCCCACTCATACAACGCTCTAATATTTCACCGATCAAGGACATAACCCTGGTTATTTACAGGCTGTAATGACAGTGCCCCTACTTTGATGTTACCATAAATAAACAGGTAAAACTGCTGAGTTTCAAGAAACTCAGCTTGATTGCCTGGAAGATGTTATTATTTTAATAAAAAAGAATGGCATGTTTAATGATTAAATTTATATCAAGTGTGCAAGCAGGCTCCACTCAAGAAGTATACCAGCCTTTCCACACAGCTTGTGCTGTCAAAAAACTGCTCCCTGATTCTCATAAAAAGTGTATCTTTGTTCAAATGACATAGGAACTCTGCTCACATGCTGCCTGAAAGCAAAGATCTACCTGGCTGTGACAGATTTCAGTAAACTACAGGCTCAGTGCTTCTCAAATATGACAGCTCCTATCAGATAAACTGTGTTTTGTAAACTGTAGGAGCTTTAAAAAGGATACAGCTTCTAAACAGCATCATTCCTGCTGGCAAAGCTATGCTTAGGATCTCTTCCCTAAAATATACCTTTTTGTTGAGGAATACACTTGGTCAAGTTACAGATTGAGCTCTGGCAGGAGGGGCCTGCAGAATGAAGCTTCTGGTGCTGAGCACCCCATATCCACATTATGTGGTGTAAGGGCTTCATTCCTGAGCAGCCCTGGTGTTTGTATGGATTTACTTTAAAAGCCTCACATTGATGCACATCTGGAAAGCATCTTCCAGTTTAGTTTCAGCCAAAAAGAAATCCAATTTGTGTGCTTCAAGACTGCTATGTAACATCAGCCAAAGCGTGGTAAGTAGGAAAAAAATCAGATTCTGTGCTTCAAAAGAACAGCCTGATCCAAAAGGAAAAAGCTGAAGAATATGCATAGGAGTTAGGATCAAAATGTTAATGACAGCCTTGACTATAATGCCAGAAAGCTGGTGCCCATCAAAGGCAGAAAGGAACCCCTCCACAAGATCAAGTGAAAAATCTCTCTTCTTCCTATCTTGGTGATGGACTTGTTGCTATACATTGTGCTACATATGCTACACATTGCATCAACATCTGTCCCTGTCACCTTTCTAATTGCCAACATGCAGAGCCAGGCTCAGACACCACAGCTTGGATTTCCAAGTCCCGGCTTAAGTTCACTAAAAATGAGATGCACAAGTCTGAGCCAGTCACCATCCTGGAACCCTTTATGTTGGCCTTTATGGTCAACAAAGAGTTTTCACAGTTAGAGGGTGCAACTTCTCTAGCCTTTCTTTGGTGTTTGGTTTGGTATGAGAGGAAACCACAGAGAAACAGATCACTCTGTTGGCTACAGAGATTATCACAGCCTGCTTCAGATTCAGACCCACAGTGGTTGAACATCCAGGTAAGGAATTGTACCTTTCCAAGTATTTCTTTCTGTTTTCTATTCATTAGTGAGTAAGGGCATCATAATTTTTGTGCCAAAATGCAGTGTGGATCTCCATGTAAAATCAAGTTCTGTGCAAGGGCCAAATAGCAGCAGAGACAAAAACCTGCCATAAGTCTCCCAAAAGCCCTCCTGACCTTCCTGCACAGAATGCTGGAAGAATAAAGACAATGAAACAAACAAATTCACTAGGAAATTTCCTCTACCCAAGGTTTTCATAATTTATCTTCTGACCACCACCCATTATGCCTAAACATGCTCATAACTTCTTTATGTTCAAACATAAAAGTTGTTTGTAGCTCCCATTACTTTTCTACACACTGGTGTCCTTTCTTTTTAATACTTTAGAGTGTTCAGAAAAGATATTTTTCTTCCTTTAACAAGGCCTCTCATGCACATGTGTTCCTGTAAACAGCTCTATTTCTCACCAAAATAGTTGAAAAGATATTTGAAATTAACTTCCTAATTTTTAAGGATGGGCTGACATCCAAAATTTAGCAGAATTTTAGTTTAAATAAAAAGATAAATTCCTTGGAGACTTTTTACTTGTTTCTAATCTTCAAGACAAGACAAGATTTGGAGAAATCTTTTGATTAAAGAGAAGCTTTCAGTTCTGACTCAGCCTTCTTAAGAGGATTTGCTAACACTTAGTGACCCCGTTTCTTCCTTGCAGGGTGCACTCTTTAATTTCTCCCTTGCACACAGGGTGAATTGTTAAACCTCTGTGCCTTGCCATACCATAAACTTCAGACATCAAAACCGAAGCACGTCAGGTCTGCAGTCAGGCACTCAGGGGACAGGCTCCAAAAATTCCCTGAACAGATGTTTTTTGGTGTGGGTTTTTGGAGCAGAAACCATCTGCTTTTTTTTAATTTTTTTAATTTTTTTTTTTTTTTTTAAACAGTGAAAAGAAAGTCTTGTCTCAAAATGATCTGAAAAACTTATCCCAAATGCAGAATCTTCAAAAGATGCTCATGGATGGGGCAGGTTTCTCATGCCCATTCTGCTAATTATCAACCAGCAGAACTCAGTCCTCAGCATCTGCTAAAAATGTAATTCTTGAAAGGCTCAGATTCAGTTCTGGACATCTGTTTTCCCAGCTTACCACTTTCCTCTCTGTAAACCCAGATGTCCTGTGCCACAGGGATTCTCCAGCTCTTATTATCTTAGCAGGTGATACACGCTCTGCTCTGAAGCCTCCTTCAGCACAGGCAAACTTAAGGGAGAACCTATCCCAAAATACAGCTTTCCCTAGGAAGCAGGAAGTCATGTGTTTATCCCTCTCTCCAGGAGATGTGTGTATAACACAGAGATAGACTAAAGGGGGAGGCAGGCATCAGTCCCACAGCCTTTGTGCTCTGATGTGGCAACTTCTGCTGCTGACACAGGGAGAAGAAGCTCTACCCAGCATATCTCACCCTGCCTGCAGTGTGAGACAGGGTGAGCTCATGAGGTCCCACATGTGATCCCTCTCAGCCACATCCCTACTTGGCTTCAGGCTGAAATCTGAGGCTACATCACTTCCCAGCTTTGCTGCCAGAGGAAGGAAGCACACCTGAAGGGCTCCTTGCTTGCAGCCTGTGTGTCCCCTTCTATGTGCACGTTGTCTCAAGTTAAGTTACACTGGCTTGCTGTGAAATTACTTGAACATGGAGCTATTACACATTTGGGGGCATGGAGGTCACAAATGAGCTGTCTTCACTTGGCATGTACATGATCTACTTCTATCCAAATCTTGGAGAATAATTTAAATAATAGTTTGATATAACTTTTAAATAATAGTTTGATACAACTAAACCCAGCAAGACAAAGGAGAAAAGGGAATTGAACCTCAAAAAGGAGTGGCAGACAGAAAAGTCCTTTCTTAAGAATTAAGCTGCATATGCAGGATATAACTGCAAAAAGCATAATCATATCACAAATTAAAATGCTTTTGACACTGTATCTGTGAGTCTAACTGTGTGTTTTAGTAAGCAAGGAGAGCATAGGCTAGACACAGTGGATTGATGTCTCCCCAAGGCACACCCCAGTGGCAGTCACGAGTTTGTGCAGCATCATGGAAGATTTGACGTCACAGACCAGCCCCCAGATACCAAAATCTTGATGTCAAGTGACAGAGTACTGGAGACAGCTTTTCTTTGCACCACACATCACTGCTAGCAGGAGTTTTACTTCCCTCTAGACCTACTCCCTTTCTTAAGGCAATGGGAAGCCTCTGACTTCTTGTGCAGTTTGGGCTTAGGCAGCTGAAAATGATTCAGCTGCAATTCTCAAAGGATTTTCTGAGGTGCAACAGAGATGCTTCTCAGCAGAAGCACCCATGGGGTGGACACTCCTCCCTGCTGATGGTAACCACAACTCTGCACCAGGAGCATACAGGAATTTAATCCTGCCTTAAGTTCTGGTGTTGCTGACAGCTGTGTTACGCTTTTGTGGTTTCGTCTTCTTTGCCCAGCTCATAGGCACATAGGCACTCAGGAAGCACAGGCATCTTTTCCACTGACATCTCTAGGCAGGGAAATTGGTCAGGCCTAGCCTGGAACCCTTCCTACCCAATTGCAAAGTGGACATACATCCCCCACGGCTTCCCTGCTGTGCCCTGCTCTGGTTTGCATTCTGAGTGTCTGGGTGTCAGGGTTGTCCTCTTTAGAATGGAGATAATAACTCAGAAACTTCACAAAGGAATCTTTTTGATCAGTTGAAAAGTTCACCTGTGGGTTTGCTCTGGCACATACCAACCAACAAGTCCATAAGAAGGAGAGGTGAGAGCACTTGTCCAGTGAGGGTCTCTGCCGTGGGCAGTCAAGCACATGCAGGAAACTCCACCATGCAGTGTTCCTTTGTGATGCATCTCCCATCCGGATTCTGACACCTTTTTTTTTGCTTGAATGAATCTTTTTTTTTTTTTTTCCCAGTGGAAGCACTGACCCAAAATCCCCAGTTCCAGGGCAGGAATAGCTGCTCATTTGGGTGGCAGCTTAAAAGCAGCCCAGTACAGATGTTACCCTGGAAAACCAAAGGTTTAAGGGCTTTCTCATGACAAGTTTGGGCAAGGACTGGAATGAGACAAAGTGCTTTTGCTGCTGGACAGTTCCACAGATCCGACTTCCTTCCATGCAGGGGCTCCAACTACTGGCATTCAATTTAATGGAATGAAATGGTTGTTGAGCCATTCAACACTAACACGTGGGATTGGAAGCAGAGATAGCAAAGCTATTGCCTCCAGCCCAATTCTGCAAAGACAGCATGCGGTCTCCTGATGGCTGGGTTCAGGGTTATTTCCCAGCAAGGACTAGTCCAGATGGGTGAACATTTTGAATGGAACCATAAATATTGTCCATTTCTCATCCATTTCCAAGATTCCCTCAGCTTTGGTAATTGGAAATGGAAATTGCAGAATGAGAAATTGATTTCTTCTTCACTTTTGCCACACGGAAAGAAAAGAAATGACTGGCAATGCTTGTGAAAGGCTTCCCAGCCCACCCAGATCCAAGATAATGAGGTTTCCCAGGCACTTGGTAATTCCCTCTGTTGTGCTCCTCTTTTTCTTTTACCATAAATGCATGTCTTGCTGTACATAACAGAAGATTAAACTCTTTACTTGGAAACTGAACTACACATCACTCACGCAGCAAATAAAATAGAAAAAAATAATTCCTTTCTTCTTTTTCTTCTTTATTAAATGCCATCACTTAATTTAGAATGCAAATCAATATATTAATAAGGAACGTATAATTTTTAATGTCATCTGTGCAATCACCCTCCTAGATTGATTCTACCTTGAACTCGTTGCAGTATTGTTAATGACTGAAAGCTCACACCGTGCTTCATCAACCAAAGTCTGTCTCCAAGAACTTTCTAATTAGTGCTACTAATCACCTATTCCTTCTCAGTGAGACTAATGCATTATTACAGAGACTTGTGAAATACGTCCAACAACATATACGTCTTGTTAAAATGACACTCCGGAGATTCCATTACCCACATCCATCAATGACACTTAATCCATCACATGGAAATATTGCTTAAATACTGCTACACAGTCAGCTGGGTGCAGGCATCGTCAGGGAGACCTGCCAGGCAAAATGCTTCCCTGCTTATGGCTCTGGCATGCAGCCCACTCTCTTACATCATATAGCAATTAATGTACCCGTACTTAGATAACAAGAAGTTAGAGAGGCAGTGGAAAGTAGCAGCGGAGTGGGACAACTGATGAAATTAGCTGCAGGAAATCTATATTGTAATAAAACTGTTCATAAAAGTGAATTGTCATTTAGAGGCACAATTTCCATGGGGAATAAGTTTTTATGTCTGTGTGCATCTTTAAGGCAAGGAGTTTTTCTTCTTCCCCCCCACCCCCAATGGTTCTTTCTTTTAAATGGCTTTATAGGAGCACAGAATATGCAGAAACATTTTTAAACCCATGAGAATCTCATTATGTTTTGTGCATGCCTTTTTCCATTTCTATTTTTTTTCCTTTAAATTCAGGATAATCCACGATGCTGCAGTCATTTAGCTGTGAGGAATATTTAGATCACCACAGTGAAGATAATTAACAATATGTATAAATGAATGTGCCAATTTCTTTATAAGTGGAACAATTTAAATTGATAGGTTACACTGATGGAGCCTGATTATTTTGCCCCCCTCCCCTGTGTTTGATTACAAAATCAACTATAAAGTCATCTTTACAAATACATAAAAACACACACACATCCCAAACTCTGTAAAGCTAATAGGATATGTTACAAAGCTCCTCCTTTTGAAGTGATCTAAAGTGAAATTCAGATGCTTATTGTGTCTAAATCTTACGAAAAATCCAGCTACTTGTATGAAATTGTTTCCAAAATCGAGTGATATATGAGTGTTTATTAATAAACACAAGGTCAGTGTTTGGACCAGAACACAAGGCTTTGTGAACATTTGGAAGCTCATCCTGGCAGGAGCCAAATGGGGTCAGATCACAAGGGACACTGAAAATAGTGAATCCCTCTTTTTCCCTCAAGGCAAGGTGAATTTGTGAAGATTCCTGCTGATCAGAACTCAGTGTGTCATCTCTCCTCATGCTTGGGATTTTTAATTTCTATTGCTGGAGATTTATTTAGTGCTCTTTTCTGTGTCCTGATAATATTACAAAATCAGTTTACCTATGAAAAAGACAATTTACAGTAAAATAAAACTCCACTGTGTGAATTAAGGGATGGAGAAAACTCCCATTGCTACTTGTAGTACCTGAGGAGGCTGAAAAAATGGTCCTAGTGTGCAATGAACCACTTCTGAGATTACACACCAACAGCAAAGGCTCTGCAAAGGCAGCTTAAGAGTATCAAAGGTGAATACTACAAAGAAAGGCTTTGCAGATCTACAACCAACGCTAACCCCACTGCTGTCTTTATGGTAAGACTTGACTACAGCCTACAGACAGTGTGATGAAAGCAGCCATCTGCAAGCATTCCAGTAATTTTAATTATTTCCACAGCTGTGGAGATGAATCTGGAGAAACGGCAGAGAGAAAATGCAGATATGAGCAGGTTGAAGACAGAATGATACTTCTGCATGACTGGTTTTTTTTTCCCTTCAGGATCAAACTTTGCTCTTGCAAAATATCAGGCTGTTGCTTTGGCTTTGTGTTAACACCTCATAGCTGACAGTACCAGAATTCCACCAAAATTGCCATCACTTCTCCCATCAGGCTCTTCCCTTGTCCCATCCTGTCCCACTGCTCTCTCCTGCACAGCAGGGACTTCATGATGGTGTAGAGGATGCCAGACCTGGGAGTAGGGAAGTTTGCTGCCTTTTCTCACAGTATCAGACAAAAACTTCCCCTCTGGTACCCACAATTGTGTGCAGACTCTGTGCATATTTAAAGCAAACAAAGGGAAACAGATACAAGTACAGATAGGCAGACCTGCTCAGAGCACTCCTGAAAGATTAGAAAGAAAATAAGTTCTCTCATTGTAATTAAAGCTGAAACTGACTTCCCATTATGAGCGTAATTGCATTTCAAACAGATGCACTTCAAGTTTGTGCAACTGTTCTGACATTGTGAGAAGCTGGATGGACTCTGGCTTCAGATACAGAAAGGCTGGACTTGAGAGTGAGATGTTTCCAGAGGAAACCTCCCTGAGCATCCATCCACCAGCAGACAGAAGATCTCTGCAGAAACTATTAGAGGTCAAAGTCTCAAGGTCCCTAGAAGTTTCTCTGGGGAGAGTCATTCAATCAGCAAATTTATCGGCAATAAAGGTTTGAAAAAGCTGAGGAGTTCCTTCAGGAGCTGGAAACTTCGCATTTCCATCAGACCTAGTGCTGTCAGGCATTGCCAAAATCCACATCTGATTATCTGCTCTCTGGCACTGCAGTAAGCAGTTATCTCCACTGAGCACAAAGGGATTTATGTAAGGGGCCTTGAACTCACCTGAGTGTTGTAGGAATGGTCCTTATTCTTCCTTTGTCTAATCTCTTACTGCAAAAGACAGGGAATTGCAACAGAGCTCCTGATTTCCAATGCGTTGGACCCTGGAAATTAGGGACATGAAGAAAAAGAACAAACAGCCTCACCATCTCTGAATGCAAGAGATAGCAATCTGCCACACCACAAATGCACAGGAATCAGTCAAAGGGCTGGAAAATTGGGATTAAGGAGTGGACAATATCATAGAGATGGAAGTCCAAGTCCCTCTTGGTATCATTGCACGAATGTGTGCTTGTGCACTCAAGAAATGTATCTTGAGGTTCTGGATAGCAAATGGGAATAACTCCTCCAGACTGAACCATACATTCATCCTGAAGCTGAACCCAGCAAGGCAGTTCAAGGACAACTGTGCTGGTTTTAGCATCAAACTCTTCAGACAATACAAGTTGCACAAATAAGCACGGACAGTGCTGCTTAATATGCAGATACCCATCAGGATCAGATGAATCAGGGGTGTGGATCTGTCAGAGATTGTGATTCACAATAAAAAACCTAGCCAAAACAAATATTTTTGGACATAAAAAAGATTTTCCTATAAGATTTTCCAGTATGGTATGTTTCACTTGAGAAAAAAAGCTGCTCAGGTTGTGCCCTCAAGACCCCTTCCTCTGTCCACACAAATATTCATGTAGGGGACCCACTTCAGTTGGCCACTGGTCCTGTGTGTCTTCTGACAAACTTAGCTATTTAATTTTGTTTCTTCCATTACAGAGGACTTAGCAGTGTGTTTTGCTCAGTGACTACAGCAAAGAGCATTGCTAGATAGATGTAGACAGATACTTTCAGTCTAATTCTACACCTGAAGTTAAATTGCAGTCAATATGAAACCTAGCCAGTTTTATAATTCTACCCATATGTTATAAGGATTTGCCACATATTTTAACCTAAGTGCTACATATGTCATCAACTTTGTGGTAAATATGTCTATTTTTCCTCCTGGAATTACAGAAGGGAGAGGTTACTGTCTGGTACATTCCATTATTTATTGTCTCAATTCAGTGCAATTCAATATATTCTGTTAATTTCCTTTTCCTTTTTTAAAAGAAATAATAATCTGTCACTGAGGTTGTAACAGCTGCAATGTTAATGGAATTGTATGAGACAATGTCATTGAAATTGGATCGGTCCGAATGGAATCATTACTGTCCGTCCATTCAGGCCTTAATGGCTCCATCAATCGAGGTCTGCAGGACAGAGCCCAAGGTGTTTTGAGGAGGCTCTGAGTGTGCTGAGCCTTTCTGCACCTTCAAAGAACAATAAGATGAGTTAAAAGTCCCAAAAGCTCCTGGAGATCCATTAACTACAGATCACACGGCCAAGGGCTCCTTCAGAGTGAGCCTGGCCCATCCCAACAGTGCAGAGTTTGGGAGTCAATGGAAGAGTTGATTGAAAGACTTGAGAGGCACCAGAGTATATTTAGGAATCATTCAACCTCTATCCTCAGGGATTGTTCATCCACACAGATCTGAAATTCTATGCTTGAAATCCCTTAGGAAACTTTTTAGTAAAGCAATAATGAATGCACAGAGCTACTTATTTCTTTCCCCTGTTTAATATTTCACCCTTTTTTATACTGCTACAAATTCCACAGGTGCCTTATTTCATTGCACATTTGCAAGCTTGGATATGTTGAAAAGCATCAAATACAGGGAACTTCTGGCCTTGATTTCTGGCTGCTGTAAAACGACGACCTGTTTTGGGGAGGAGAAAAAAGAGTGTCCCCACAAGTCAGGACAGTGCTGGAGATTATTCAGCTGGATACCTCAAACTGCCTCAAATCACAGAGCTTGTAGATGATGGGCTCCACACCTGTTTAGACAGGATGTTGCTACTGAGTGAGTAAAGTGGATTATGCTGAAAAAACTTCTCTTGGTGCTTCTTTGATAGAGTTCAGCCCCCTAGAGCAGTGGCCTGGTGTCATTGTACAGCATGTGGGAGCTAACACAGACAATCTGGCAGTGTCCAGGATATATAAACTGGTAAAGAGGTGTAAGAATCCCCAGCTCCATACCTGTGCCATGCCTTTGCTGATTTATGAAGATGGGAGAACACTCAAAAGCAATGAAAATAATAAATACTATATAATAAATAATATAAACAATATGTAATAAATAATGAACATGGACATCCCCAGAAGTCTTGGATGGGAATTTTCTCAGCTAATTGTGTCATTATGTTTCCCTCAGCTTTTGTGAAAGTTCTCTCAGTAGTCATTCAGAAATCCCCAGTGATATATATTAAGTTGAAGCTAGTCTCCTTTTGCTTCATTGGAGCAATTTCTCAATTTCAAGAAAATTAAGTTTATATATTAAAATTTAAACTTAATGTGAATTTTTAAATCCGAAAGTATTTAAACCCCCTCTTAGTGTGGGATATCTTTTCCACTCTGTTCCTCAGGAACTTTTAGCCTGTACTTCTACCTCTCTTTTCTCACAGGAGCTGAGATCTCAGTGCCTTGTGTTTCACTTTTGGACAGAGAAAAGGAACCAAGTATAGGCAGGAGGGAGGCATTATAGTGAAAATTCTGAAAGGGATCAGAAACTAACTGTTCCAATGATTGGAATTGTTTTTTTAATGTTTTCTCAATAGACTCACTCAGCTGGATTTGCTGCAGTGGCAGGCTCTCTTATTAACTGATGCATTTCTGTTTGCTCTCCATTTTCCATAGTCCCAGGCCCAGAAAGAGCTCTGAGCAGACATGAGGAAAGATGCCATAGCCAGTTATTGTTCAGACACTCTTAGCAACCAAGGATAGAATCTGCAGAGGATTTGCCTGTAAAAATAGAATATAATGAGTAAAAAAACAGAGGATAGTCACAAATGAAAATAAATTGCTTTTTCCAGCTCAGATGTGATGCGAGGCCATATTCTGTGTAGGGTGTTTCATGCAGGTGCCACTCATACAGGTCAGCCTTGGGAGCCTGCTTATCCAAGGGGGCAGAAAGGTCAGGAATACTGCAGGGCATCAAAATATTTCTGGTTATTTTTATTTGTTTCACTACTCAGTATTCACACTGTATTGAATCCCGTGTGCTACTTCTTTGTTATCAGATAAAGAAGAGAATGAATTGGGCTTTACTTCTGGCTGCAAATACCTGTGATCAAGAAGAATACCACTTTACTCTCTAAAGTAGTGTTATCATGTATATATCTTGTCTGTCAGCATTATGGTACATCAAAGATGATGCCTATGTTCTTACACTGACATCTTTAGAGGGCATATGTAAATCTCCTTGTTTGGCTGGCCCAAAACATTATGGAAGGCAGATATTAAATAATCTTTTCTTTTTAGGTTATGCAGCTGCCACTGCTGTTTCCAATACTCCATTTCTTTTTCATAGCTTGATGATATTCTCATGAGTCTTTGGCTGACCAAAAAGGACAAGACAAATCACTGGAAAATTCAAAACATCTGCAGTCCTGCATCTTGGTATGTGGTCTGACACTATGACAGCATCTTCAATCCTACACAGCTAATAAAGCCAACATTATTATTGGCAGAATTTCAGGAACAAAGTACAGCTAATAATGGGGGTTGTTCTCATTTAACTCACAATGCAAGAAAAAATTCACCTTCTCTGTATTCTTATTGATGAAAGTGGAGCATAGCCTGGTGTGCATGTGTGAGAAAGAATGAGACAAGATGTGAGACAAAACCGCAAAGGGCTGTTTTGGAAACCAGGTTTGGAGGTTTTTACATAAAATAAAAGTTTGAAATCACAGTGTTTCAGGACAGAAAACAGAACTTCCAAGCTTCATGGGGGCTGTATCCAAGCCCACATAGTCCAAGTGCCTGTGTCCCCATTTGCCTACAGAAAGCAGCTTATTTTTTCAGTGACCTCCTTCCCCTATGGGCAGTCACATCCTTCAGTTTAAGGACTGGGTGCACTGTGTGAGTTTAACTCGTGTTTTTGGTCTTAGGCAGCAAGTGAGAACTGGAATAATTAAGTTTTCAGCTGAAATTTCTCAGTTCACTCACTGAGTTCCATGGTGTGTTTTTAAATCTATAAATTTTACTCCTAAAATTGTGCTGACTGTTAAGCCTACAAAATGGGAAAGGAAGCCCCTAGTTGCTTCTAAGCCAAATATTCTCATTTCTCCTTTCCCATTACTTCCCAAATGAGACATAATTAAGCAGTTTTGCTTCTCATGGTATTAAAACTAAAGACAAAAGCTGAAATAGCTATTTCTAGGTCTTTTTTAGAGAGGCTATCAAAACCAATCAGTGGTAGCAATTGAGAGACGGAGAACAGATGGTATGTGATTCCAGGTTCTGCCACATTCCTATAAATGCATTAATTTACTGCTGAAACAAAGTAAGTTTTTTATATCATTCATAAAAGGAGAAGATGACTTGAAAGATTTGATCAGTGATGATAATGTGTTTTCTTTGGTAAATGCCACTTTCTCAAGCTTCACATTGTTATGTTCACCAGATCTGCTATATAGTTAAACTACAAATTCTTTTCTATGGTAATCAAGCTGCTACCTTAGTAACACTGTATATAAAGTCAAAATATTAATCAGTAAGCCTTTCTTTATTTCAATATGTTCTCCTTCAGAAGTAATCCAACTGGAGCCTTTTTACCTCATTGTAATTTATGAGCCAGCTGGAGCACAATACATTTTTAATAAAAATTAGGTACAAGCAGATACAGGGGATTAATAGTTGTATTATAATTTTATAGTTTTCAATATACACAGCCATGGAAAAGACAATCAAATATGGGGTCCATCTCCAGGATATAAAATGCAGTATTTATTTTTAATGGAAAGAGAATTTCATGAATTACTGAGCCATGAAGAGCTGATGGATGCATTCCCTGGGCAACACAAAGGACAACTAGAAAGAAAAGGCATTCGAAACAACACAGCACTACTATTTATTTAGGATGTAGCACCTCTGATTATGCTCCAGAGTGTCAACTCCAGCTGTTTGCACAGACTATGTGCATTTTTAAAAATTACCTCTTTTTCTCAGCAGCCTATAGAGGCTGGGAATTTTTTTCATGTGTTTCTGACTCATGTTAATTAACAATTTATTACACAGGGGAAAATAGGAGTAAAAGCAGTGTTCGTAAATTGATTAAACCATTAGAAGAATTATATCTTTCTCAGGTCTACTTTAAACTATATTGATAGGACTGAGTAGGGGAAGTGAAGCAGCTATTAATTTTTGCAGTCCTTGCAAACTTTTAAAATATGCTCTCCAGAAGTTAATTTATTGTTGTACATCTTCCACAAACAGCTAGGCAACAAGTTAGCCACTGTTCCTGCACTCCCAGAATCTACATCTCATGAGCATTTCCTTTTGTTTCTTAAAATCCTAGAAGATCTTTCTCTGATATTCTTGCAAACACTTTTAAATGCTTCTAGACTCATGGATGGGTGTCTCCTTGATCCAAAAACCTTCCATTTGAATGATGAACCTGCTGAGGAATCATTGTTCAGCATTTAATCTGAAAAAATGATCTGGCAATTGAATCAAAGCACATCAAAGACAATTCCCAGTAAGAAAAACAAATCTTCTAGTAAAGGGCAGCTCTTCTCCTTAGAGATGCTAATTACACTACAGCAAACTCTGAAATGTGGTTTGTGCTGTTCTTCTCCAGGGTTCAGGGGTGTGATGTGAAATTTCTTTGAAGGAGACCCCAAAGATACGAATTTTTCTTTTAATATACATTTTTTTTTTTTTGTAAAATGAAATTAATGGGAAACAAAGGGCAGGAAATCTTCAAATACAGCATGCCAACAGTGAAATCTTTGAAGGGGTACATACTGGCAATGTAAAATCTCCACTGGGACCATGCCTTCATCAACTCAAAAGGGAGACTATCTGTCTGAAAGCTTTGAAGAAACCCCCTCCTTCTGAAGAGATGGGAAATCTTTGAAGTTATTAAGCATGCATTAATCATTTTAGATAGGTAAACTCTGGACTAAAACTCACTCCAACCTGCAGTACTTTTTCTTGGTGCTTTGTTAAGTAAATCAAGCAGCACATTTCACTGAGGAGGAGGGGGTAATAGCAGTCCAGAGTGAGATTTTTTGCAGGCTTGGAGCTGGAGCTTAGTGCACCATGGTAAGTAAATTCTGCCAGCAGGATGAAAGCACCATCTAGGTTAGGAGATGTGTAGTATGTATGATCTGTCCAGATTCCTCTGCAGAGCCTTCCTACCCTCCAGCAGGTCAACACTCCTGCCCAGCTTGGTGTAGTCCATGAATTTGCTCATGGTGACTCAATCCCCTCATCCAGGTCACCAATAAAGACCTTAAACAGGACTGGGACACTCTGATCCCTGAGAGACACCACTGGTGATTGGGCACAGCCTGGATGTAGCACCTTTCACCACCCCCCTCTGGGCTTGGCTGTCCCATCAGTTCTGAACCCAGCTGAGAGTGAACCTGTCCAAGCCATGGGCTGCAGCTTCTGCAGGAGGGTGCTGTGGGAGAGGGTGCCAAAGGCTTTGCTAAAGTCCAGGCAGACACATCCACAGCCTTCCCCTCATCCACCATGTGGGCCATCTGGTCATAATAGGTCTGACTGGTCAGGTAACAGCCACCTTTCCTATACCTGTGCTGGTTGTCCCTGATCCCATGGCTGTCCTGTAGGTGTTGTGTGATGGCACTCAGGATAATCTGCTCCTTGGCCTTGCCAGGCACTGAGGTCAGGCTGACAGGCTGCAGCTCCCTGCATCCTCCTCCATCACCAACACTCTGTGACTTGCTAGTGGAAGAATATCATCTGCAGCTCTGAGAGAGAAGAGGTGCATGCCACATTAAGCAGCCTCTGATTATCCCTCTGTGGCCAGTCTGAAGGGCTTTATTGTGAGCAGTCAAACTAGTCACTGGCTTCCTAGAGCCCCCATCTTAGAGAGACAAGAGACAGGGAATTACAGGAAAAATAAATTACAGTAGCTGGATGAGAAAGCCTTGTGTCTTCCTCACAGCCAAGTCAGACAGCAAAATTTCCTTCTTTTTTTTTTTTTTTTTTTTTTTTTTAAATTGTACATGCAAGTACTAGTTATTTAACAAGTTCTATTTCAGGGGTTTGCCTTAATGTCTATCTGGGCTTTTATTCAGATAGGTAACTGGAACAGTTAAGTTCAAGAAAATTATGACCTGCTAGGATTACCTTTATACTGAGGGCTCCCAATGAAGCCAGAGAAGAGTCAGGTGTGACACCAGGCAGTCCTCACAGACATCTGTGATGTGACGGCTCATGTCTCTTCCCTGACTGCCTGTTAAATCTGGGTACAGCAGCCCTGACAGGCACTCACTTGTGGTCAAATGAATTTAGATACCTACACTGATTGTAAATCCACTCTGGATGCCACCACTTCCAGGAAATACCATATGAATACACCTCTCTGGATGTCATTCTCCAGTTATGAGAGCAAACTCCTCCTGTCTCCTTCCTCTCTCTCTCAATTCCTGGTGTTGGCCACCTCAGAGCAGAACCCAGCACATCCAGCTTAGTCTTTATTTTGACTCCTAGTGACAATGGAGTGCTGGACTAGTACACAAACCACAGCACTGACACATATCTGGTTGCTCTCAGTGAGCCTCCCTGGCCTCCCCCAGCCAGGCTAAAGAGAAAAAGCCATCAGTGGCAGGGAGTTAAGCCAAAGCTCCAGGTCCTGAGTTAATAGCAGCTAATGCAGCCTCACTGCAGCAGAGCTGTGCCTTCTGGGATTTGCTGTCCCAGCACTGTCACATGTAAACAAGACTCTGACAACTTCAGTAACTTCCAGAAATAACTTCAGTGAAATGTGTAAAATAGGTTTTTTTAGATTTGCCTTGTAAATAAAGCTCCTGTGTGATCAATGATCTGCATGTGCCCTGAACACTTGACGTTTCTTTTCTTACATTAAAGTATAGCTGTGATCACACATCAATTTGTATTTTGGCCCTTCTTAAAAGCATGATTTGCAAAGGATCAAAAGCACATTTTCTTTCCTCATAGATTTTTAGCATCCAGGCATAAAATGTGCTCAGATAGTCTTTTGGATGTAATGAAAAGCTCACACCATATTGTATTTTGTACCTGACACCATTAATATTTTCATATTTCTCTTGCATGTCACTTGTTTCACTAACTAATAAATCATTCTTATTACAGGCCTTCCTTCACTACTGAGTTATCTGGAGAAAGTCATGGTTAATATCAATGAGCTCTTTGTGAAATATGAAAATATCCTGGGAGAGAAAGCAATGCAACACCTGGTAGGAATGTAGTTTTGCTTTTAAAAAATGGGACAAATATCTCAGGCAGACAGAGAGCTTTGGGCAATGCTGAATCCACACTTATGTGCCTGTTTAAAAATCCTCTCTCTCTCTCATGCTATGTCTCTTTTTCTACTCAGAGAGAATGGACACAGCCCAACATTTGAAATTATTCATTTTGTAATGCAAACATACTCCTGCTGCTAAGCTGCGGATTTCAAACCAGTTAACAAATTACAAAAATCCCTTTTCAGAAGACAGATTATTTGGAATTATCAGCTCTGATGTGCTGTTTAATTATGCATGCTTTTGTGCTAAGCATCTTTAAATATTAACGAGATATGTTTTTGCACTTATGACCTAAAGTAGATCTATGGTAAACTCTTGTCTGTTGGCAGTAAGTCATCACAGGGCTGCTGTACAGCAACAGCTCTTTTTAGACTCGGAGCTTCTCTGTGGTTTTTCTCTTTTGTATCACTGCCAGCACTATGGAAAAGGAATCAGGAAAACCACAACCCTGACAGAGAGCCCTTCTCAGATGAATGGGGCTGAGATAATTCTCACAGTCACTTTCTGTCTCACTCTCAAAATGAGAAAGGAGCATCTGAAAGCTGCTAAGAGCTTGGCCCCAGTGATGGGTGCAGCAGAGGCTGCAGAGCAGAGAGGGGCAGATGGCTGGGAAAAGAGCAGTGCTGGGCTGCCCTTGAGTCTCTGTCCTCAAGGCAGATATCGAGGTCCTATCCTGGGGTGAGGTTCAGAAAAACCTGTGTTTTGGAGAGGGGAAAGCCTGTAAAAGAGATAAGAATTACAAGAGGAAAGATACTGAGAATACTACATTAGTCAAGATCTGCTTGACTCCAGAGGCTGGGACAGCACTAGGATTCTGGCCAGGATAAGCTGCACCTGACAGCCTGATGCTCTCAAACAAAATACAGATTTCCAATACCTCAGTGAATACGTGAATAGGTGCCTGACCCATCCAGATCAGGTGTATTTCAACAGCATTTCAATATGTTATTGATCTCCTGATTACTTCCAGTTTAGTCACATCATCTTCTACAATCATCAGGCCCAAAAGTTTCACCTGATTCCCCATGAAATAGAGTTTAGAATGCTGGTGTACATGGACTGATTTTGGCAAAAGCAAGGAGAGGAATACTTAAGTCCAAACTTCTAACAGTAACATGGACTCTGATGGGCTTGAAAGCCCTTCCAGTGTAATTCCTGGACTGTGGGAATATGTTTCTGCTCTTACTCTCATCAGACACAGCAGAAACCTGTGATGCCTTTTTCTGGTCTTAGGAAATAAAGGCTCAGACACGGTTAGAGGGTTGGGGGTTGTTTACCTCGGTATTTTAATAGGATCCCGTTCGATGGCTTCTGCCGTCCAGGTAGAACACGCCGCAAAAGCCCCGTCCCCCCAGTCGAGTATACAATTAAAGACTCTACACATTAGCAGATCTACCAGGAGGGCCCAATAAGGGGCTTGGGTGGGCTAACTTCTAGTTTACAAAATCTGTCCTACTAGGAGACCTTGAGGGCCCACAAAAACCGCGTGTTTGGTCTCTAACTCTACGTGGTTTCAGGGGTGTTTAGTCTACCAGCCTACTAAACACCATGGAACCGGGCTAAACTATCACCTAAAGCATCACAAGTATGCATGCTAATACTTGTGAATGTAGGGAACAATGTAAGAAGTATTCAGGAGAAAAGCAGAAAAATCCTTCAGGCATCACCTGAATGACACCAGTGGCTACTGAGAGCTTCACTGGGGCCTGGGAGCTGTCCAGTGTCACCTCTTTTTGGCCACAAGGCCTGTTAGCTGCTGCCTGGTCACCTGGACCTACACACACACTCAATGGCCATGCACCAGATCCTGTACACAACCAGAGAGCTGAAGTTAAAACAGTTTTAACACATTTCTTTGGGCAGCTGCTCACCGGAGAAAGAAGAGAGGGGAGAGGATCTGCTGGACACAAACCCCTTGTACCTGCTGTCCCTGTGAAAGCTGTCTCTGAGCTCACCTCTCGTGTCAATGTCACCGCTCTGAGCCATGGCTTTACTCAGAGCTGCCCGACCACAAGATAAGAT
Source organism: Eopsaltria australis (assembly GCA_034509425.1). Lineage (NCBI taxonomy): Eukaryota > Metazoa > Chordata > Aves > Passeriformes > Petroicidae > Eopsaltria > Eopsaltria australis. The sequence goes on along the minus strand of JAVTVJ010000012.1, from coordinate 2,489,638 downwards.
AAGCCATCCTTTCTTTGACAAAACCTGACAGCAACACATGCCTCACATATTAAAACACAGCCCACTTTGCAGGCAGCAGATAGCATCTTCAGCGCTCACAAATCGCTCACAGTGGGTAGAAGGTGCCTTGTACTTACCAGTGTTCTTGCCTGATATATTAAGCCAATACACAAGCTCATTACCTCCGCCTCTTCCACGGAGCTTACCTATATCGAAAATCTGTCACACAGCAAAGCATTAAACAAACACAGGGGCTGCCTGGTTATTGCTGTCTGTGGCAGAGCAAGGCAAGGCAGGGGACTGGCTGGGCCAGCACTGGGTGGGGTTGGATGCAAAGTGGCAGTCGAGGTAGCACAGGCTTATTTTAAAAGGTGTTCTTGTTTTGGATGGGATTAGTTTTCTTTTTAGCAGCTGTGCTTTAGATTTAGTGTTGGAATAATATTGATAAGACACTGATGTTTTATTTCTGGCTAAGTAGTGACTATCTTAAGTCAAGGAATTTTTATGCTCTGTCAGTGAGGAACTGCACAAAAAGCTGGGAAAGAGCACAGCAGGGACAGCTGACCTGAACCAGACAAAGGGGTATTCCATACCATAGAACTTCATGTCCAGTGTGTAAACTGGGGGGAGTTAGCTGGAAAGGGATGAAAATGCTGCTCAAGGATGAGCTGGGCTTTGGCCAAGGGGGGATGAGCATTTGTATTGTGCATCACTTTTTTCTTTGGGTTTTGTTACTCTCACCTTTTCAATACTGTGCTGCTGATCATGTTGATGATTGTATTTTACTTTATTTTAATTATTAAATCTTCCTTATATATCTCAGCCCACATTTTACCTTTTATGATTCTTCTCTCTGTCCCACCAAAGAAGAGGGGAATGAGCATGCAATTGCAGGGTACATCATCTCCAGCTGGGTTGAACCACGAAGAAACGGCAAAACTGAGCAGAGATAGGGCAGGAAATATTCTGTCAGGGCATGCAGGTCTCAAGCATGTCATATGGCACTAAGGCAGGGGCAGGAAATCAGTGATTTATTTAAGGTCCTGCAGGCAGTCTGTGGGAAAATGAGGAGAAAACCTTAATATCCCAAGCCTTCAAAGGGATTATCAGTCCCTGAAACACAACTTCTTCCATGTTAGACTGACCTCTCACCTTGGTATGCTCTCTGAGACAGGAGCCTCCAGCACTCCTTCTACCATTGAAAGGATTCTATGGGAAATAAGAGTGGTGTGATGATCTGTTTTATGTGTGTCTGATGATGAAAAGCTCTTGTTTATTCTCTTCTGCAACAGAAGAATGACTAATCACCAACACACCAAGGAGGGAGGTGATCCAATAATGCAGCACATTCCCTGTCAATTCCCACAGGAAATGGCACAAATGGGTGCATGAACTGACGTGGCAGCACCTGCTTGCTCCCAACCATCCCTTTCCAGAGGTTTGTATGTACACAGGGTTGTGTGGCATGTGGCCAGCGTGCAGGACACACACAGCACTCACACTGACCAGGCTGGGTCAGAGAGGGACTTAGATGTCGCAGATAAGAGGAGGAAAAATGGACAGAAAAACACAGAGAGGCCCAGAGAAGAAAACAATAATCTGCAATTCAAATCCATTCATCCCTGAGGGACTGGTGAAACAACTGCTTGCACAATTGCATTAGTGCATTTTAATGTGTTAACGGGCCCCCAGCTGCTGGTACCTGCCCCGGCAGCTGCAGCGTGGTCGGGGCCATTTCCTTCTGCAGCACAAGGTCAGACAGGTTCCCTCAAGAGGGCTAAAGTAAACAAACTTTAAATCACACAGCAATAGACTGGAAGAATACTCAAGGCCAGTTATGATTATCTCAGCTCTAGGGTGAGAACTGGCTTGCTGTGTCAGGAGGGATTTTTCCTACGGATGCGATGAAATGCACAGCACCGCTGCCAGTGCTGCCTCCTCGTCAAAAATTTGTTTGCATAATTTACACCAGGTGTCATTGTAGGTAGAAAATATTGGGATGTTAAGGAAGTCATAACATTGGCAGATGATATTTTATGTAGTGATATGCGTGCTGAAGACAATAGGAGTATCTCCTATAAGTGAGTACCACTCAACATGAATAATGGCTCCAAGGTCAGGCCCCTAATGAACAGTTGTCTAGCTGTGAATATATACACTTTTTCACTCTGTTGTAGGCAATGCTCTCAGCTACCTAATTAGGTTGATCTGTGAAAAGGATTATTCATTATCTGAAGTCTGAGAGTATAGAATTATGTATACAAGCAGTGTGCCTTAAAGAAAAAGCAGGTGAAATTCTAATGTCACATAAGGTGACTGCATGATGAGTGAAAAAGAAGCACTGCTACACTCAGGACTTTCCATGGGAGTGTGTTAAATTCATCAAAAGGTCAGAGGAAAAAATCCAAAATTTTTAGATCAGGTCAAAATCAAATATTCAAATGCCAGTTTTATGAGGGATGTTGCATTATGCATTACAATGCAATTTCTGATTTAAAAGAAACACAAAAAAAGAGAATAAAGTATTTTTATTTTTTAGAAAAGTGAATTTTCAGTTGTGTTCAAACCAGTCATCTGGAAATCCTGAAACATGGCAATTTCTACTTGTACGGTGTCTCCAAAATTACACAAGACAAATTCCATCACAATGAGTTTCTGCAAAAAAAAAGAGCTGTAGACTGTTGCCACAACCCTCCTGCCACCTGGTCTCCCAGGAATTCCCAGTGGTACTCTTCCTTCTCTGAAAGGCAATTGCCAGGCTCTGGAAGACTCTTCTGCTGACAGGTGGGATATTGAAGCCCTGGGAGGAGTGACATGGAGGAGGAACAAGGCTGCCGGGAAGAGCTGAGTGCTTCAAAAGCCTCAGGGCATCAACCATTTAACACCGGAGGCAATAAGGTAACTAAAAACCCATTACATAATGCAATGACACAGACTAAAGGAAGGGAGAGCAAGCAATAGGCAGAGGGAAGAGATAGTCTTGATGTGAACTGTGCCCTTTGTACCTCTCCAGCTCGATTAGGATGGGCGTGTGAGAGAGCCTTACCCAAAAGAAGGCATTAACCACCTCATATTCTTTTGTTTCCATTCACTGAGACTGACAGTGGCTCTGCTCGTACTCCCAGCCAGAGCAGCTTCTCCAAGAGTCTGCCCCAGGGAAAGGAAAGAGAAAGAAGAGTTAACAGAAAGGCTAAATATTTCAACTGGCTACTGGAACAAGAAAGGAGAGAAGAAAAAAAAAGAAGAGGAGAGAAAAACAGGTTGTCCCACCTTGGAAAAGCTCATTAGGAGGCAGGCAGATCTGTGGAAATAGAAACAGATTCTCATCATATGGGAGCAGCATCTTTTTGTTTGAGTCTCTAATTCCCATCTAATGCTGAGATGTAGTTCCTGAAGTCTGGATATGAATCTTAACTGAATCTCTAGATGCCAATTTGGAAAATAACCTCAGTGTAAAATTGATTTGGCCTCACCCTGCTTGCTTCAGGTCAACATGCATGTGAAAAGAAGCTCCCTGAAACTCTCTGGATATTTTTCTTTTGTAGTGCCAAAGTTCTGCTCACCTCCAGCTCTGACACCACTGTTTTCCTTGCAGGTACCTGTGTGTGGATAACTTGGCCTTCACCTGCACCTGATCCATCCTCAGCCAGGAAAGCCAATGATCCAGGGCATGCTCCACTGCAGCAGCCATGTGCAGGAATTGTTAATGAGGAAATGCAAAAGGCGTTTCCCCATTATACCCTCTCTCCTGTGCCAAGTTTTCCCTTGTTAATTAGGAGGAAAATTTCACAACTTCACCACCATATAATTAAATCTCGCAATTAACATGTGCACTTAAGCCATCATTTTGAAAATGAGACTTATGCAGGGAGATCTACTTCAGGGAGAGCACCAGGATAGAGGGTGAAGCTGTGACACTGTGTTAATGATCCAGAACACCAGTGGTTAAATGATAGGTCTCACTGACAGCACTCTGCCCATCTGACATGTGCAGGAAGGGCACTGTGCTTATGGATGCGAATCCTGCATGGGACCAATAAAAGGGGAGCGGGAGGGAGGGTGACAAAAGCAGAGGTAAATACATTAAGTCTCAATTAGAGTACTGACACAAGAGAGAGATGAGGTTAATATATTTTAGGAGAAAGCCTTTCTGTGAGTGAGGGGTAGATCTCTGAAGGATGATGTGACAGAGGTAATGACAAGGGAGAAGGGAAGTGCTTTTCATTTCATTAAATTCTTCTTGGAAGTGGTGGTGTAGTCTCAGAGCTTTATGGACTGCATTGGCACATCCCTTTGGTTTCCATCACCCTCCAGACACAGGCACTAGGTAGATTTGGAAGCGCTGGACTCAACCACAGCCTTGCCCTCTGTTTCCGTGGTGCCACAGTAGCTTGGGATGTCCAATGCAGAGGATTGCACCCCAGCTTCCACCCAGCTCAGACTCAGCATCTGGGGGAACACAGAGCATGATCCACAAACATCCAAGCTCTGTATCTTCAGAGCAATTTTGCAGCATGGCTCTTTGTGCATATATTAGGCAGGACATGGCAAAATTCAGAAACTAACACAAAAATATCTTAGGGGAGGCTGCAAGTTTTTGCTGGCTACTTACACAGCCGCAGGCAAACAGCCTTGGGTTTCATTTGGTGATTTGACATGCATAACAATACAATTAAAACAAGATTTAAAAAGGTAATTATTGCAGATTAGTGGTATGCCATGCTCTAAGCTGGAAGAGAATAAAATCCAACAGCTGACCACCCACCTATCTCAGCTCTTGCTATGCACAATGAGAAAAAGCGAATTGCATCTTTTACAGCAATCTATGTTAACATTTTAATTGCACTGACTGAATCTTATTCAGCAGCTACAGATTTCTTCATTCCAAAATAATCCTTATTCAATTAGCAAAGTACAGACAGTATCATGAAATAGTCACAGAAATCCATCACAGAAACAAAGCATGATTTCCTTTTATACCTCTTGACAGTCACACACACACCACTACACTTATTAAGATGACATCCAGCATTCAGGCATAAAATCTTAAATTACAGAGTGATTGGGGCTTTTCAACTGATCCATAAAAGTATGCACTTAGCAAAATCTAAGGACAGGTAGAAGAGATGGATAACACCCGATGCACCACTGTTTCAAGGTAGGCATAGAGGCATGCAAAAATAAACATTTGCTGAGGTGAATGCAGTGTGCTGTTTGTACAGTGCAACATGGCAATGACCTCTAGTAATAAAAATATCTGCAGATTTAAGCCCAGAGGACTATATTGCATATCAATAGCAATAAAACCAGCAGAAATAGAAATGTATTATTTATAGACCTATTTATAAAACCTAAATACTTCTCCAGTGGACCTACTTCTCTGGAATGGACTGTCTTCCTCTCCCTCTCTCCTTTAGCAGTTTGTATGACAAGGTAGCAAAGAACTGTACCATTAAGAAAGATCTTTGGGAAAGATATAGAATTGGAATTAGGAAGAGATGCACCTCCCTCCTGCATAATTTACCCAGTGATATGACCTGCACTTCCATTAAGCAGCCCCACTTTACATCTTTGGAAGTGGGATTGCACAAACCCAGGGCCATAGCATACTAGGAAGGTTGATTCTGCCTAAAAAAGTTGAACAGGATGTTTGCCATTAATTTTGAAAGCAGTTAAGTAGATTATGAGGAAGTTTTTGCCTTTCCTTTCCTTTCCTTTCCTTTCCTTTCCTTTCCTTTCCTTTCCTTTCCTTTCCTTTCCTTTCCTTTCCTTTCCTTTCCTTTCCTTTCCTTTCCTTTCCTTTCCTTTCCTTCTTTCCTTTCCTTTCCTTTCCTTTCCTTTCCTTTCCTTTCCTTTCCTTTCCTTTCCTTTCCTTTCCTTTCCTTTCCTTTCCTTTCCTTTCCTTTCCTTTCCTTTCCTTTCCTTTCCTTTCCTTTCCTTTCCTTTCCTTTCCTCTCCCCAGTGTAAATCTTCTTTTGATTCAATGAACACACTGAAATGCCAGCAAAGGGAAGGAAAGTATTTTCACTCTCTCCTGTCACTCAGATCTCTCCTTAAAACACTCATGTTATTTCAAATCTCACATTGCTTTTATCTCACTATCGCTTATAAGACCATTACAAATAATAAATCCTTCCTGGGATGCCCCATTTCATGGACCAAAGCAATTCTGTGTTCACAGGAACAATTTTCCTTCCTTACATATATCCCCTAGAGCAAAACTGCGGGTGCTGGCGTTACTTTGCCAACGAAAAAAAAATTACCAGAGACTTAAGAGATTAGGCTGGGGAAGGTAATGGATTATACTGATGGACTCAATCACCTACATTTACTTGAAGAGCCTAAGTGTCTTCAGATCTGACCACAAGCTGCTGAGTAACACACTGAGTAATTTAGGCAGTGGACAAAGGCCTCAAAACAGACCAACCGACTGCTGTTAATCAGCCCTAACATGCTCTGCTGCTTGCTGCCTTTCTTACAGCCCCCAGCACTTCCTTACAGCCCCACCATGAAGTGCCCCCCGAGGGCAGCAGCAGCCCCCCACAGCCAGCCCATGTGAGTGGGAGGTGATGCCACAGAGAGCAGGCACTGTCTCTGTCTGCTCTTGTTGCTACTTGCCCTTCCAGTGAGAAATCCATGCATTCAGATTACTGCAAATTGCTCAGAAATCTCTCTTCACCCCCTCACAGCTGCTGTGGAACTTGGAACAGTCGTCCAGGTCTTTGACCCACAGACTTCAAGCAAAGTTTTGTCTGCTTGTAACAGATTTTCCTTTAATGTGCTTTTTTTCAGAAGTATTATCTTCATTTTTTCATCCCCTGTGCTCTGGGTGCTTTCAAACGAATTATCTGTAACTCTGGCCCTTACTATGCTGGTAAGTTAGTATGAGCAGTGAGTTAAACAAGTTAAGATGAATCCAGTCCTGCTGTAACTTACCTTGGAGAAAGTCTGAAAGTTTTAGTGTAAAATTGTTTGGGTTATAGCAGCATGGAAAAATCAAAGATAGGCTAGCAGAAGCAGAATTAGATTAGTACTTCCAAAATGTGTGGAACTTCACCTCCCTTGTCTTGACAAGTGAAGTCTGGTCATCCTGTCACTGAAATTTCTTTTGAAATTCTGGATGCTGAGTTCCAAAGCATGAGCAGAACTTGTGAGCAGAGGGACTGAAAGCTGGATAACCTAATTTATTACATCTGCATGAAATACAGTTTAATTCCACGTGTTTTTTACAAAGGGGACCAAAAGGGTTCTATATATAATTTTTCAAGACATACAGATTACTGCCCAAAGAACTTCACCAGATGTTTTCAATATATCTTTCCTGATGGGGATGTATCTTTTTACACACAAATCTCACCTGGGTCTCCCACAGATTTGAAGCTAGCCCAGTTTTCTCCTAACAGGATAAAAGATCACATATCCAATGTCTTTCACAAATTTTACACCTATTTCAGTTCCAATTAATGGGGTTGAGAAGGACATCTTTATTTTAATCACACACATTTTTGCTTTCGTGGGATTTTTTGTTTGTTACTTGGATTTCTCTGGCTTTCTGGATTTTTAGAGGGCTGGGTTGTTTTTTTCCCTATTCCTATTTTGTGATTCACTTGTCAGGCAGAAGTGTCACTGCAAAAAAACTGTGTGCCATTTACCCAGTACCATTTGGTTTTCTGGTCTATTCAAATTTGTTAGCTTTTTTTTTTAATCTGGGGAGTGACAGAAATGACAAGAATTCTTTCTCACCAGATGAGAATGGGTGATGCTTTGGAACCAGCCAAGTGGCTGACAACAGTGCCACCCTGTGTCCCTGCAGGCTGGGGGACCCACTGAAAACTCATTTATTAAACCCTTCCCAGCCACACCAGTTTCCTCCTCCTCTCCCACATCCACTAGCAGACTCCTTTCCTGATGCTTCCTGGCAATTATTTACTTTCTGAGCCTCCTCTTTAACTTTCTGCCAGGAGATGAATTTATGGCTGCCTGGCAGAGCGCAGCCTTCGGAGCAGCACAAATAACCATTTGAGTAAGGCACCTTTCCTGAAACACTTCGGGTCTGTAGTTTGGGTAGAAATGGTTTGATGAAGCTGCAAATCAATATTACTCTGTAAATTTTTAATGTTCACACCATGTGAAATGCTGTAAATAAAATAAGCTAACCACAATAGACTATTCTTTGTAGTTCATTTAAAAAAAATGTCTGTTCAGCAGTATGGCTAACTACTCGCTGTAGATATGGCTTTAAAACTGTCTAGGCTAATACATCAAGACCAGAATTTGAATAACCTCTAGTGGCAGGCAATTTTTCAGAACTCCCAAATACTACAATAAGTAAAACTAGATTTTTTTTTTCCCAAGTTATGTGTTAATACGGACAGGTCAGAAAATAAGTAAAATGAGAACAAGATTCCTGCAGTGGCATGTTTATTAATCCAGCGAAAGGTTGTTAATAATTAGAGGTGAGCTCAGAATGGAAAATCCAGATCTCGATTTCAACCCTGGCTACACACAGTTCTCCTGGGAGTTTGGAGCTGGGAGATTTCTCATGAAGTGACCCCATTATAAGAATGTGTAAGTACAGTTTTTGTTACCTTGGATCCAGGTTTTAAAGGTTTTCTCTTTTAGTCCTAACCCATTATATCTTTCCAGAGATATACTTTACAAGAGGAACAAGGGGACAAGGGGTAATGGCTATAAATTGAAAGAGAGGATATTTCATCTGGATATAAGGAAAAAAATATTTCTTTTGAGAGTGGTGAGACCCTGGCATAGGTTGCCCAGAGAAGCTGTGGATGCCTCATCCCTGGGAATGTTCAAGGCCAGGCTGGATGGGGCTTTGAGCAACTTGGTTTGGTGGAAGATATCCCTGTCCATGGCTGAGGATTTGGAACTGGATGATCTTTGAAGTCCCTTCCAACCCAAACCATCTATGTTTCTACAATTCTGTGAACCAGTGCACAAAAGAGCAAAATAATAACCTAAGCATATGTGACAGCAAGACTTGTTTGAAAAACAAAGACAAAACAAAACCATAAACCACCACCAAAAAAAAAACCAAACCAAAACCAAACTAAAAAAAACCAACATAAAAAGCAAATATAAACAGCAACTGTAGCTTAAAACCCCACCTTTTGTAACTTCAATACTTAGCTGTGCCTTGCCCAGAGTACCTCAGTGGGAGATGTGTCACTATGGAGACAGATTGATGACTTTTCCACCGGTGGTATGGCACAGACTGATTTGATGGTCTAGTCATAGATGCTGCCACGTGGGGGATATTGGTACAGTATTCAATCTCACCCTGCTGGCAGAGTGAGCAGTGCTTGGAAAAAATATGCAAAAGCCTGGTATAGAAGAATATATATAGAAGGTTGTATGCTGTCTTATATAAGTGCCCTCTTCTAATTCAGAATACACCTCATGTCCTGCTCTCTTCACTTTTTACGAGGGGAGGGGAAAGAGAGTGACAAAGCAAAGCACAAATATTTTCTTTGGCCTGAACTCTCCCTGGAGGGCAAATTGGCTTGTAAATTGACAAGCTGATCAGCAAAGTCCAAATCATAGTTTCTTTACTTGCATCCTAGCTCCATCATGAAGTTGCTGAAAAATTCCTGGGACATCCTCACTCTCCTGTTGAAAAACACCCACAGTTCTGTGCCCCAGGTGGGCCTCGGGGTTGAAGTGAGTCCCATTTCCATAGGATAATGGGACAGCTGGGGCAGCTGTGAGACAAGACCAGGTTGCTCAGGGTTTTATCTAGTCATGCTTTGAAAACCTCCAAGGACAGCACAGCCTCTACAGGTAACCTGTTGCTGTATTTTGCTCCACCCAATGGTTTATCCCCACGTCCAGGCTGAATTTACTTTGTTTCAGCAGACAGGACAGGACTCCTCATTTGCCAGATATTTTAGACTTTTTTTTATTGATGATATTTCTGCCACCAGGACACATGAGATGGAACCACCTGGGAGAATGAGATATGCATGAATGGATAATGTCAGCTCGCATTTTTCATTATTTGAATCGTGTTTTTAAAACTTGATTATGACAAGGAAAATTCTAATTTTATGTGCTGTACATCCAAACTGTAAAAGCTACCAAAATGAGTGTCAGGAAAGATCACCTTATTGCCAACATAGGAATGGACATTGTAAACAATTGTAGTAAAAAATTCAAATTAATCTGAAAAGTTGTCTTAACTGGGATGTCTTCCCAAAACAGTACAGTGTGAATTGTCCTGAAGTTTTGTAGAAGAAAAGGTGGAACTAAATCAGAACAAATTCAAGCTACAGCAGAACACAAACCAGAACTGCACCAGAAAACACTTATTGTGCCCATTCTGGTTTACCAACCGTCCTTCACCCTGACTAGAGAAAAGTAAGAGTGGAAGACAAGCATCCATCGCTTGTGCAGACACACAAACACATACAAACATCTGGATTATTTTCAGAGCAAATATTTCCTGTGTGAAATACTCCCTAATAGGTTTCCCAAAAGGTTGTACTATTCCTTATGAGACTGACTGTTTACTTGGCATTCAGGGCCATGTAGTGATTTGTTAATGTATAGATCTGTCACAACTAATAAATCTTTACAGCGTTATGGATGACATTATTATTTTTGATCAAGATTATAGCATTGGCTGGCTGATGTCGTTGATAAAAATGCTTACAGGATATCACCTACTCCTTGAATATTAGCTCAAAAAAAACCCCAATATAATTCAGAACATGGATCCATTTAAATATTAATGACACAATGATATTGATGGCAACAGTATTCCTGCAGAGGCTGCAAACTATGCTCTCCACACATGCATTCATGCCATTAGGCAGCTGAAAGAGCATTTGCTGGGGGCTGGATGCTGATTTTACTGCAGAAACATTCATGTGCAGCTGCTTGTGGGAGGAGGTCAAAAGCAGGGGGGAAACTGGTTCACATATAAGTGTGAATGCAAACACACAAACTGAGCTCCTACAGAAGAAGTGAAATAAATCCTAATTCACTTGCTATACTATGCTGGGGTGACATGTAAGGCTTAAAGTAAAAGACACTACATATAGAAAAAAAAAAATAGTGAACAACATAAATAGCATATGTGCCAAATGAATTCTATAATAAAGCAGATGCAGCAAATTATATTTAATAATGTTTGACAATTCCCTGTGCAGCTAATGGTTTGTTAGAAATTAGTCCCTAATGTTTTAGGGACTGCTGGCATTTACAGTCATTTGCTTTGTCTTAATTTACAATGTTTGTGTGTTATGTGTTGTTTAGCCTGCTCCTTGCAGTTTTATGGTCTTTCTTGGCTTGTTGGGATTTCAAATGTTGTTTTAACTCACTAGCTACTCTAATAACACAATGTTCATGGGAAGAATTTCATAAAATACCTTTTTAGGACTTCATTCCCTTTTTCCTCCCCATTATGCAATGAAAGCCCATTCTGCTCTGACATCCAAACTCCTGTGGGACCTACTTGTTGCCAAGCATGTAACTTCTAGTCCCAGATTTCATGGTATGAGCAAATAAAAAGGAAGTGCATTGTGCAGGGCACAAAAGGCAATTCAGATTGCACTGAGCATCCTGCACTAGCAGATCCAAGGGATATAGCAAACCCATTTTAGTCATAAGTGGCCTTTCATCCAACTGTTTAAATACTCCTCAAAAGCACATAAAATTATTTTACATCTTTCTGAAAAGATAACTAACATCAGGATTACATCCATTGTCCAGGAGGATGAATTAAGCCACATAAATGAATCTATAAGCATTACTCACAATGTCAGACACTCCACAGAGACCTGAACACCAAAAGTTCATTGCTTTTCTTCCTATTCTCCCAGCTGTTCAAAATGAAAATAAATTATTTCTTCCTACAAACTTTAGCTTGACTAAGAAAGGTTGGACTAGCACGAAAGCATGGGATCCTCGTGCCTTGAATCCAGAGTGGAGGGAGGGCACAGGCTTAAAACAACAGGATGAGGCCACAGGTGCCATAAAATGCCTAAAATAAAACTCAAGAAATATTGTTTTTTCTTTGCCAGGTTTGCTTAAAGGAGAGGAAGTATTGCCTGTTTGTAGTCACAGAGGTGAAAGCCCAGTTTCTCCTTTGGAACACTTTAGCTCTGCTCAGGTCTCCTTGCAGTGATCTGCCCCAGAGATGGGGACAAACTCTGGATGGAGGACACTGCAGAATGCCAAAGGTGCTCCAGGACAGCAGCCATGGCAGGGAGAAGCTCTGTGCCAAGGGACAGCCTTGTCTGCATGACCTCCGAGTGGTGAGCCAATTATTTTAGGTCATAGTTTAGAAAAGTCTGAAGTATGCAATAGCAGGAATTTTTTTTAAATCAACATGGGCATGTTGAGACCAAACCTTAGTCCCATTCATAATCTGGACTGCAGACTGTTCTAGCATTTACCTATACTTTTTTCTCCTCCTAGCTCAGCAGTGCTTGTAGCTGGAGCCAACAAGCCTGAAAACGGAAATAGGTTAAATCTCAAGGGCTCACAGGTTGCCTGCAGCCAACACAACCACAGCATAGTATTGGTAAAGGATAGGGAGTCTGCTCAAGTTCTGCAGACTTCCCATAACCTCCTCGAGTCTCCCAACAATAAAAATATTCATCATGAAGTTCAGATCATTAGCAAAATGAAGGTACAACCCTTTAGTGCTGGTTATGAATGAATGTGGCTTCTAAGAGGGGAGATAAATGAGTGTCTCAGTGGAACTAGACAAATTTGAGTTGACTAACTGTAGTGTATAACAGTAATTCATTCTTCAGTGAAATGGAAACGTCAGACACTGCTGTGAATTAGTCCAATCCTGATTAAAACAACTATGTACAATGTTAAATACTTACTACAAAAGAACAGGGAAGACATCAGAATTTGGCTTTGGATTTTTTTTTTTATTTTAGATTTTGTGGAGTTCACTATAAAAAAGACAAAACTTGTTTCATGCTTGAGAAAAAAATAGAAAAAGTGCACCTAGGTGCACAACCTCCTCCCTTCTCTGCGGGAAGGAGACCATTGCAATTTGTCAGGATGTGGCTGAGTTCAAAGTATTTGAGTGTGAAAGGTAGATGATCTTGATGTATAGAGTGAAGTTTCACAGGGGACACATTCCCAGGATATAAGTCAGACTAGCTGCCATCTCAAGCACAGTTTTGATCCACCTGCATATACATTTGAAAGGAGCCATGAAATTCATTCACATACTGGGCTGCATCAAGGAAATGTATTTAAACGTGGTAACAGAGTGAAAGGCAGAAAGATCTGTCATCTAGAAATGTTCTTATATCACAAAAGGTGTCAGTGCAAAATGGCAAAATCTAGAAGGGGATAAAAAACGCAGAAGAGATAAAGATGCCAGTCTCTCCCTCTGAGCACCTGATGGCTGAGGGGAAAGTCCTGCTTGATTCTACTCCATGGCCTTTTCCTTTCCCTCTGAGAACTGACATGGGGTAATTAAACACCAGTAACTCCAATGTCCTTGACTGTTAAAATTAAACATTTTCTATAATTACTTAGCACTTCTTAGCACTTCTTTTGTGCTACCTGGGCTGCAGCTCCAAGTCAGATCTTATTGAGCAATCCTCCTCCATCAGCTTTTTGTGCAGAGCCATCACAGTCCAGATCTTTGACATGTTTGGGGTGTAATGTATTTAATGAACAGTAGAAAAGAATGTTGTCACTGGCTCCAAACCCCTTCAAAAAAAGTTGTTTTTCAAAGCCCAGATCTCTGGGAAACCCAATCTCTTCCTAACTATAACTCTAATTTGAAGGACTAATAATTTATTCTAGTAAAAGATGACAGGAAAATTCAATCCCTGCCAATGTCACTGGGGCAGCACAATTATCAAGGCTGTGCCTCGACTTACACAAAGACAGCTCAGCTGAGCTTTCTGAAGGATACCACCAGTGTTTAGCTTTCAATTCCCAGGGTCTATCACACCATCTTGATGCTCAAAGACCTTAATTCATCTTGCTGTCATATCCACCCATCACCTACGAGGCGCTTTTCGAATGAGGTTCATCCTGCCTGCTAGCATAACACAGTCATCATCTGTCCTGTCATCTGAAAAATATAAATGTTTCATGCTCCACTAATAAATCTGCTACAATATTTGCTGTTGCTTGTGCAATCCAGGGCCCTGTTTCATGGAATATTTATAAATCACTTGCCTGATGATAATGTTCATTGCTAATTGTGAGCATCTTCCTGCCTCCCGCCCCAGTGTGCAGGACAAGAGATGTGCTCCAGCGTGGATCTGAGCTGTCTCTCTTCCCATTGCCTTTCCCACCAAGCAGTGTGGAAGAGGGGAAGCCTACCATGTGCAGATAAAAGCAACATCAAAATCTTTTTGCTTGATTTCACATTTAATGAGAGAAACTGCAGTAGGAAGATTGCAGAAGAAATCTGTGTGCGATTATTATTAACCACAAAAAGTTATACTTTATCATCCCTCACACCTTTCTTCCACCTGGGCGTTGCCTTTAAATGGTCCTAAAAAGCCAATTGCACTGACTCACCTATTTTACCTTGTCCTGTGTATATTTCTTCCTCTGTCCAAAAGCTCATGGTTTGATGGTTTGCAGGAAAAAAAAAAAAAAAAAAGCAGGTCATGGAAAGTCACTGCTTCTCAAAGGGAGCTTTGGTCCAAGACCTTTAGTCATTGGAAAGTAAAAATACTGAGAAAGCTGGGACAGTGAAGGGATACAATTATGATTACCTATTTCATTTTGCATTTTTGCCAGAACTGGAGAAATGCTCTGTGCTCTGTGATTATGTCAGGTAAAGAGGTAGAGTTTCCTTTCTGCCTGGAGGTGGTGTTGAGAGAAGGGCATGAGGAAACAGGAGAGTATGAGAACACACATCATCCATATTTCCCTGGCATCCAGACACTTCAGCCAGGATAGAGTTCCTTGGCCCTAGTACTATAGGTGAAAACCTTTGATTTCTTCCCAAATTTCTTAGACCCAAAATGAGTAAGGCAAGCCAGGAAAAGGGAAATTTCTCCCTGGATTACAAAAAGTATGCTAGGACCCTGAACAGTCAACTTATTGTGCTCATTATTGCCTAGTATTGCATGAAATAAAAATTTAGCAATGGCCTGAACTCAAGCCAAACAAGGGTTGTGAGCAGCTCCCCATGAATGGACAAATCAGAAAATGTGCCCCCTGATTCTGACAAATCAGAAAAGAACTTTGGACAAGTGTCTGCTGGTGTAAGCAGGTAGTACCTGGCATCCTCACTCACATTTACAAACTACACCTCTTGTTTTCAGAGAAATTGTCAGATCCCAATATCTTTGGTGTCCTCCATCCTGGCTGAAGTCTGTCTAAAACTGGGTTAAAATTGGGTAGCAGAGTCCATCAGGGAGGCAGGCACACACAATATGATAAACATCATTTCCTAGAGAAAACCAGATCAAAAAAGAGCCTGCAACCATCAGTCCCTCCTTCCTTTTGACCAAATCGATGCATCCCTCAGTAGAGCTGAGTATTGATCAATTTTATGCAAACAATGGAGTTTGAAGTTTTAGATTTATGCTCCTTGCCCAAAGACAAGCTCATGTCTGAAAGAGCACGAGTTTGTGCACTGGCTAATGGCTCTTGCTCAATCACTAATCATCCCAGTTCTTAAAGATTTTTAAGTCAACTATTGACCTATATTATTCTGCCTTGAAAGAAATGTTATAAACTGTACAACAAATTAGGGCAAAAAAGCCTAATCAAGATTGGTCTCAAACCTCCAAATCTTCTCATTAAGAGCTGCTTCTATTTCCTATTACTCATTGTTTCTGGTAAAGAATGTTTATGAGGTATTAGGCTTTTTATCGGTTTCTCCTCCATTTTAATTTTCATTGTTGCACATTTGAGTGATAAAAGATCATGAACCCTTTTTCCCAAGTTATTTATTAACACTCATTATAAAGGGGAATTGAGGGGAAATGATGTGAAACTAAATGGCCCAGATTTTTTCTTGCAGCAGGACCTGCACTGGAATCTATTTTTCACTACCGACAGGCAGTACACAGCCAACCCTCACACAGACATCGGGAAAATTCAGGCCCAAAAGTGACAAAAGACTACTGAATCCATCATTATTTTTCCACTTCACCTAGCTAACTCAAAAATCACTGGCTGCTCTCTTCAAAGTCAACACAGCTGCAAAATGACACAAATACCATTAGCAACAAGATGACATTTCTTCCATTCACTTATTTATTTATTTCTAAAGAGAAAGTTTGGCATACTGCAAAATCAGGCTACAGGTGCAATGAGCTCATGGGGTCTGGGATGGGGAGGCACTGGCAGTGTAGAGTCAATCACTGCACTGTTGGGAGATGGTTAAACTGAGAAAAATATATTTACAAATATTCCATAATGAGGTGCTATTAATTCTTTATACTGGAAGAATCTGACACTCTGATTACTGTGAGCCTTTGTTTTGCTCCTAGGAAATTTTTATAACTGTATAGTATAAGCAAGTGTGTTTGCACCACTTAAAGTATTAATTGGCTGTGTTGTGGCTGTTCTAAAAAGCATTTAATGAAATAGATAATATATCCACATCTCAGAAAACCACAGACACACTCAGAGTCTGCTTATCTGTGTTATAGGGTCTTTTGTTTAAATATCCATACAGCCATACATTTCCAGTAGTTATTTTGCAGTTGCATTTACAACAGCTTTTGCTGTTGTGGACATACAGATCCATACTTCCTAGGAGTAGCTCTGTGATTCATGGAGAAACACCTCTATGTGCTAAACTGGTTCTCACTTTTATTTTAACTAGAATCAAGCCTGTAATGGCTGAGAATGTTGTCATGAAATGGAATTGTGTAACTTTACAAGCTGCATTTGACATGCCATTACCAGAAATTTGCTCAAGCTTTTAAAAACAAGAAAACCTTCTGACTTCTCATTTTTCTATGTTGCTAAATGCCTGACTCAACCCAGAAAAATCATGCTTTCCTAGAAGCTTTATTCTGAAGCAGTTCCAATTGTTTGAAATGGCTCAAATGAAGAAGCAGCAGCATTCCTGAACACACATTTCTTGAAAGAAAACAAAGTGACATGAAGATCATGGAATTTGGCAAAAGTGCTGAAAGAGTCTCTGAGCGTCTTCTGCAGGAATTATTCTGTGTCTGGCAAATTTCTGTGACTTTGCTGTCTTGCACTCCTACTCCTTCTGAGTTGTAATGAATTTCTGATAATTCCCTTCCAATGCTCTGTATGCTACCTCTGACTAGAAGACAAGAATTGAAGGTCTCAAAACAGTTGTTCCTGGCTATTAATGGGTTTCATTTTTCAGGAAGCCTGAAGCTGAAGGCAGGATTAGTTTTTCTCTACCTTCTTCCTGTTATGACACGCCCCTATGAAGGTGAGGGTAACCCAGGTTCCTGTTTATATTAGGAATCCCTACTATAAACAGGAAACTGGATTAGGGTGAAATGACTCTGAATGATCAGTGTTTGTAAATATATATCTGTATATATGTATATATATGTATGTAGGGTTTATTTTAGAACAATCTAATTACAATGGAAAGCAGATATGCAGCCATTTTGGTTATCATTGTCCACAGTAGTACAGCAATACAAAAGCATCAAAGTAACACTTAGGAAAATGAATAAGGAAAAGAAAGAAAAAGGTTAGAAAAGACCTCAGCACCTGTGAGATGAGACTTGGTTTTTGCAATTTCAGTGTCTGTTGGTCAAAGCATTGATCACAGTCTTGTCAACATAGTGGAGAAAGTCTACAAAACATCAAACTTCCTTGGGTTTATATTAGGCTTAGGCTGGGTGGCAAAGAATCAGGACTGCAAAGATTTCCAAGGAACCCACTGTACAATTTCTCTAGTAATAATCAGTCTTTTGTGTTAATGATGAAAAATAATAGGGGAAAAAAACAAACCCAAGTAGAGAAAGCCTGGTGAAACAAATGAAGCATATGCATTGTTTTGAATTTAGTCCACAGTGCTCCACATACACAGATTCCAACTGGGAGATGTTTGACCACTCTTGCAAAGATAGAGCTGCTAGAACATGCCATGCTCTATAGAAAATGGAGTGTTAATGGTTTAGCTGCTGGCATCAACCACCCTCAGCTTCTTGAAATGTCTATACAGCACAGAACTGCCCTTGGCTTCAAAAGCATCCTTTCTGATTTTCCAAGGCCAGTGCCAGGTCACATTCCCATTGTCTGAGCAGCTGCATTGCATGTCAGTCTCACACATGAAATGGCAAAATCAAGCAGTCAGATGTCACATCTTGGCACTACAAAACCATTCATCATTATCAGCAAATGCAAATATGGGGACTTGAAAGGAGAGACCAGCCTGGAGCCTTTTTCCAAAAATCAAAATTATTCATTGGAAGACCCCCTCCCCCCCAGCACATTGCACCTTACTCAATATATTGACCTTGGATGGATAGATTAATCTCTCAGTGCTCTCATAAGCTTCATTTACATTTCATTGGTGTTAAACAATTAAGCCATTTTGGGACACAACTGCACATTATTTATGTGTCTCTCAGTGTCCTTTCACAGCAAAGTTCTAGGACTTCAAGAAAATAAATAAGACCCACGAGATAAGAAAAATCCATACCATTGTTTTAAAATTCACTCTAAGGTACAGTGAATACTTTTCATTCAGCCTGAGCATAGCAGGGGTTTTGAATGTTGTGGGAAAGTGACAAAATGAGTAAAATATATTTTCAGACTTCATGAGGAAAATGATTGCAATAAAGAGTTTTGTAGGTGCTGCTCCATAATCCTACACTGGCAATTTCAACTCACTAAAAAAGCTCATTTGCTAGCATCTTATATGATTGCAGTGATCAGGATCCACACAGAAGCAGCTTCAGAACCAGCCTAGGCAGAGACATGCATGCAATGTTTGAGAATGTGCACCCAGAAGGCAGAAGCATGGCCAGAAGAGCAGAAGATACACAGTGCCTGGGGACTTGATGTTGAACCTGTCATATGCATAGTCTCAAATACAAAATTATTTTCATATTTCCTCAATTGAGATGATACAAAGTACTGCTTTCACTTGATGTTCAGGGGTCAATTCAGTCACAGTCATAAAAGAAATGGCCCCTAGAATGCACTGCTTGTATCAGCAATCCTCTTTGGCATTAGGAAGGCAGCCTTGGAGATGATGTGTTGCCTGACTTTAATCCAATAACTCTATTGAATTTGTTGTTTGACCTTTTCTTTCCTTTGGATGGCATCATCCACGGAGTAGTATATCATCATCATCATCCTCACTGAAATGATGCATTTCACTAATAGATCATTAGAAAGAAAGCTCACTCTGAAGATGTACGGGTACAATAGATCACAACGGGAAAGGACGTGCTGCTGATGTACTACCCAAAAGATGGCAGAGTCCAACAAGGAGGAGGTCCAACAGGAAGCAAGTTTAATTGAGAAAGGATGACTGCACCACAATAAAAAGCCTTTAATACTTCCTTACTTGCATTAATGAAATCAGTCACGGTGGATACTTACACTTCTTGCTTCTCTCAGCATGAAAGAACCAAAAAATTAATCTCTTTTTTTCCATCCTGTTGCACATTCTGGTTCTTGCACATTAATGATGGGGACCTGTGGCTCTCCATCAGTTCAGAGCTGTCTTACAGGCTCAGCCACGTCGTGCAGCAAGCAGGATGGCACTGCCAGGGCAGGGAGCAGTGCACAGCACAAGTCCTTAATGGGGAAGACAAGAAAATCCAGTGAGTCATCAAAGACATCTGCAATGAATTGTCCTACAGGAGAGCTACATGTGAACCCTTGCAGTGCAGTTAATGCTGTGACCATTTGGGTTCCTGCCATGAACGATTGCCAAATCCCTGCTTCCTCTGAGGCTCCAGGTAACCATATCCTGGCTCTTGGTCATCAATCCTGAAAATTTTGGCACGTTGATTGGAGGGTCAGAAGTATTAAGAACTGTTCCAAGTGAGGAGTCATTTGCCTGTACACATTGGTTTTTTTCTCATTTTGATCTCATCTTAATATATCTCCAAAACCTACCTTCAAGCTGACTGAGATGTATATTTTTGTCACAATTTCCCAAAATATTTTTCTGAAATGTTGCTGCCTTGCATGTTTCCAAACAGCCATTTATCTGTGGAAAGCTGTGACTTGGTACAGGACAATATCCAAAAGACACATCCTCAAATTTGCCCTGCAAAGCTACTCCCTCTTGTGTTGAACCCATCTGCCTCTTTCAGCATTACACACGGGTTTGGAAGCAAAAGGGCTTTGGTGCCCGTCCTAAAAGCCTTCACACTGGATGTGAGAGTCCCCCCACTGTCATTAGCTCTTTGCCTGCTTAATTATCTCCTCCATGCTGGAGAGGGGCACCTGTGGTGCTGCATGGGGACAGTGCTCAGACAGTGCCTCCAGCCCCTCTGCTGCCATCGGTAATTTCGCTCCCTGTTGTCAACAAGCGTATCGGAAAAGTAAAACACAATTAATTGTGGTGCCAAATAGTAGCTTAATGCTTAATTGCACAACTCACAATGAGGTCACAATTACTGGGCGATCAGATAAGCTTTCACAGATGTATTATATAATCCATGAGCTTAATTCCTCCAGAGGTAGTCAGAAAATTACTGTTCATTAACAAAGTGGTTCCATTATCCGAAAACATATTTAAATCATCATTTTCTCCATTCCGGAAATAATGCCATTTCTTCTTCAAAGGATAAATATACTTACAAGAAAAGCTTCAGCTGGAAACTACTGTCCCTAATAAATCTAATGTCAGATGTTTGATGTGTCAATTTTTTTCCTCACAAATAACAAAGACAAGAAAAAAAATATTTTGAGCCCCATCAGTTTTATACCTCATGAAGTATAAAGGCAAGTTGTAGAGATTTTCACTGTTGTTCCACTCATGGTCACAAGGAAATTCTGCAGCTTTTTTCATGGCATGTCCCCCAGAAACCTAGGCGGTGACTTAAGTGAGGGGCCAGGTTCAAGCACAAAGGGTCAAATGTATTTTTCTTTAACTCCAAACCTTTTAAAAATGATTTACTGCCTCACTCTATGGGACATGAAAGGATAATGGTGTTTTCAACACTCAAACAAATGACACACTGGAACTGACATTTTTTTACATACATTTATGCTTCCTGATGCAGCTGTCTCCCCAACCTGACAAAACTCCCATGGAAATAAATGGGATTTTTACCTGAAAGTGACGGCAGGATTGGCCCCTCTTTTACCATTGTTAAAATGTATCAACTCTCTGAAAATCCAGAATTACTTCACAGAAGTAGTGAAGACATCCAGCTATTTCACCAATTTTTAAGAAGTATTAAATCATGGAAATGATTTCAGAATACATCTTTAGTTATCCTTAATGCTTTCTCATATCTCTCTCTGACTGAAATAATATAAAAATCCATGGAAGAATCATAATTGTCACATTTGATGTACATTTTTATTAACAGCCCTATAAAAATTCAATTATGTAGCAAAGGGTGACAAAAAATTTCCTTTAAATTATGCAGTAAACAAAGAACTCAAAAAAAAATCGTTTGCTCATGTCATATGTTAAAAATCTCTGCTCCATTGGCTGAGGAATTTAAACTAAATTCTCCCTTTGTGTCTGGAAGCAAATTTCCTCTTTCCTCTCCCCCTGCTCCCACTGGGGATTGGAACTAGATGATCTTTAAGGTCCCTTCCAACTTAAACCTTTCTATGATTCTGTGGTTATCCAAATGCTTTCCTGGGGAAGGTTTATTTAGCCAACAATCTGTGCCTTCCAGACGTGGTGTTTCCTCTGTCCACTCTGAAAATTCCCATAGCTGACATTCACCACGGAGGGAGAACATAGCTGTACAGATGGATTAATAACAAAATCAAGATGCAATAGCTCCCACAAACTGTTTCTCCACAGATAAATTTAGTAGAAACTACTGGCCAAAGATAGTCTGCAGTTGGTAGTTATCAGTAATGTCATAACTTGGGGGGATACTGAAATATTCCTCTGGACTGTGTTTAAGTGGTTCTGCCTCTGGCATACAGAGATGTGAAACCATTTTACCTTGCACAACAGGAGATGATCTAGCATAAAATGACCAATTTTTATGCTTATCATGCAGAACTAGATTGCTGCTGTCTTCATTTGGATGCACAGCAGAGCAGTAAGCAGTCTCCTTCCTTGTCTCGTCAAACCAGGGCTCCACCACACAGAGAAAGAGGGTGCTTATCTGAATTCCTCCCTGCCCCTGTAAGCAAATAAAGAAATGTAAAGGGAAAAGTACAGATAAACTTAGGTTTCACAATCAAATGGGAGGAGGAAATCTGCTATTTCTGTCAGTATGCAGGCAGATTTTTTTAAAATTTGATTTTAGTTTATCACTTTCTCACAAGAAAAGAAGCAGCAGGGGGACGTGTGAGCTGGAGCTGTGGTCACTGCTGGACCTGTCCCATGGCCAGGCAGCAGCACCCTCCTTCTCCTTCCAAAGGAGATGACTGCTTGGGGAAACTCAGTTCTGATTGATGGCCAGTGTGCTTTAGACACGGGTGTAAAATGGTCAGCTTTTCACTTCATGTATCTTTATTTAACAAATAAACAAAACTGGTTTCTGCAGGTTTCACGTCAGCCCTTGGGTTTTGAGGGAGGGGTCTTATTGCTCCAGCAGCCTCAACAGCAATGACAGGAGCATCAGTCTTCAGCCTACAGCTGATTTTGTCCCTCTCACTGTCTTTGGTGGTGACATCTGGTACCACTGTCCCCAGCACAGTTCTGCTCCCTCCTGTGACAGGTCGCACCCAGACAATGGCTTGGCACACCCCATAATCACCCCTAAAAAGCACTTTAAGGTAGAGCTACAGTTTTATTTCCTTTAAAGTCTTGTCTGTGTACTCTAGCCTAGAATCCCGATGGGACTGACACAGGATTGACCCTTAAATTACAACAGAATCCAGTTTCATGACGGAAAGCCACTTTCCATCAACCTCTGAATCAGTATGCAGAAACTCATAGAAGACACAGGCTGCCAGCAGCTTCCCACAGCTCCGTGCCTGCCTTTCAGCCTTGCCTAACTTTGGGTTTATCATTCAGAACACCCCCCTCTGTACCTTCCATGGCTGTGCCTCCCTGGGGTGAGCACCTGCTGCAGGCAGAGATGTTCACCCAGATCCAGCATCGTCTGCGGGCCCTGAGCGTGCTGCACGAAAATAATTAACACACATAACAAGGAAAGGGAGGGCAGAGTAAATTATATGCTAATTTAGTCAAGGAGCTTCACAGAACTAATTAAATTGAATAGGAAAGCTGACAGTACAACAGCCACAGAGACTTTTCCCCCTTCTGCTCACTAGAAAAAGTCTTGCTTAGATGAGCTTAATATAGGCTGGTGCAGATCAGCTCACTATAGGTTTGGGGTTTGGACTTAAGAGCCATGTATGTGAAGCTTGTTTAATGTGTGTGTATGGGGAGATTATTTAAAACAGTTAAAAGGCACAGAAGGTGCCTGCATACCTCTATTAGCAAAAGTCAGTCGTAGCTGGCAGCACAGATGGATAAAACCTCTAATAAGAGATTGTCACCACGTAGAAAGGGTTGGAAATATCCAGTGGCAATTCTCTTTGTAAACTGAAAATGAGAGCAAAAGAAGAATAAATATCAAATATTCGGAGACACAAAAGAAAATTTCCCCACTCACAAAGTTTCTGAAGCCCATCAGCAAAGTCCAGTTTTAACACAGTGGTGGGGGTAGAAGAGATCTCTTCCCAGACCCTGCTTTCACCCCATGCCACCACACATCCTGTGCCACAGCTCCACTCACAGGGTGCAGCTGGGGATTGGTGCATCCCTGCACAGCAGCTCCACTCTGGGTGCTTTGGGAATCAGTGTGCTCCAAGTATGCACCATGATCCTGCCTCCAGGACCTTTTTCTGGTTAAATACTAGTTCTTTGGAGTTCTTACAGAGCTGATTTCAGCCCTGGCTAGGAATTACATTAACTCCTGGATAACCTGAGATGACCTGCCAGGTGCACAACTTGGATGCTTGCAGGGATAGCTTTGGGTCAGAAGATACCTGTAGCACTTGAAGGATGCTGTGAATCGACCTCTTTTCCTTACTTGAAAAAATCAAGGCAATGGCATTTTCTTACCTTGTAAAAATGCTGAGAAGAGGATGTTAATAAAGATTATGAGGTGCTCAGAGTCTGAAGCAGCAAGTACCCTAAAATCACCTTTAAAAGACTGATTTGTGACCTGCCTCTTGCATCGTGACAGGGCCATACACAGCCAGCTTTTTAATGAAAGGGTCATTGCTGGGGACTGAATTTTCCTGCACTGGCTTTGAGTTGCACACTGATGAGGATGGAGTGGCATGCAGGTGCCTGACAGAGCTGGGCTCCCCAGTTGATAATTGTATCAATTATTGTACCAGAAGAATGTGGAAAATCTCATGTTATAGACTGAAAGAAGAGGCTGTAGAAGCTGCTGTTTTCACTTTCCCAAGGCCTGTGGCTGACACAAAAACAACTTCCTTGCCTTTATGTCTTCCATGGAAAGTTTTCCCTCTGTGCTGAGTCTTCAAATTCCCATTAAGAAGCCAAATCCTGTCAGATTTGTCTGCTCACCTCACTTCTTCCCTTCACATCCATCAGTACCCTGCAGCACTGTGGGTGCCTCCAGTGTAAGCCACAGGTGCCCAGCCATGGCTTGTGGCATACAGGGAGCCAAGGGCAGCTTTCTGAACCACCACCTTTCTGAACTTCACAGGGTCATTTTCAGAACTGCATTTCTTAAAAGAAATGGGCAGGTCTTCGGGGTCAGTTTTTGTGTTACGTGACATGAGACCTGTCACTTTGCATTTCAGTTCCTCAGTCTCCCTGACAGAAGGATGGAAAGAATAATCATGAGAACTCCTCTACATGACCAGTGAGTGCCTTCTAAGCACATCCCTAAAACTGCACCAATCAACTCAGTACCTGTCCAGGAGTGAACAAAACCAGCATTTTCACTCCTCAGCCCAATAACCTCCTCACTGAGACAGCAAGAGAAATTTGTTTCAGAAATGCTTGGCACCAAGCAGAAGTCAAAGAAAGAAAGATAAAGCTCTTCTTGGAGTTATCTCTCTTTTTTCCCATTCCTATCATCTTCTAATCAAACCAGCATGAGATATCAAGCAATTACAATGCTATTTGCTCCCTGCTGGATACAACAATTAGCCTAAGATATCTAATGAAAGGAATTAAATTCTACATGTTTTATAGCAAATAGCTTTAATTTTAATTACAAATCCCAAATACATCATCTTCAATAATGATCAGCCCGTCACATCTGCTAGGGGCTGATGAGGATTTGCCTTTTGTATGGTTTGGACTGAAAAATAAACCAGATCCTCCCCACACAAGAGCCCTAGTGGACAATGGAAATTAAGGTACAGCAAGGATCAGAGCCCAAAAATCCCTGCAGAATTTCCCAGAAACTTAGGCTGTTACCAGAAGGCTCTTTATCTGCAGCTGTGAGAAGCATCCTCACACATCAGATTGGGGTTTGGGGATATATTTCACTGCTGAGTGGCTGTTACAGCTCCCCATTTGGACTCTGTCCACACAGTCCATTACTGCTGCAACTGAAGCTCATTTCAGCAGTTGCATTGTGCCAGGTATCTGTCCCTGAGCACAAGGCACTCCTTGGCATGCAGACAGGTGAGGGCTCAGGGCAGCTCATCTCCCAAGCCTCCCACCTCTGCCTAAATGGGATGGAGGGAGTGAAAGATGAGGAACAGCCCAGAGCCAAATTCTGTCTGCCACACCCATCTTTGAGCCCACCAGCCTCTGCTCAAGAGCAAACAGCGGGGTCCACAAACTGTCTCCAGATCCATGCTGATGACTTTAGATTCCCTGTCCCAGTAAGTAAAAAAGTCTCTGATGGACCTTGCTCTGTCCTGATCCAGTTTTGCTTTTGTTCTGAAATCTTTGCAGGCAGTTTTATCCCATTACATGCCTGGCAGTAATTGCCAAACAACCCATGTCCCTTCTGAAGGGAAAATAGTACTTTTCTAAAGTCATTCATACACTTCTGAATGTTTTACCTGAGAACAGTTTGGAAAAATGGATAAAGTCTTCTCCTCAAAGTTGTCTTTTTCTTCTTTGAGTACAGAAACAACTAAAAAGAAAGCAAAATGTGGATCTCTGTGGCTGAAAATCAGGTTGTGTTTTCGTAATAAAATCTACGTAAATGCTCTATTGCTTTTTCTGGTTTCATATTTTTATTCCAATATATTTTAGTGAAATAACCCAGTGAAAATAAGCTGTGTTTGGGTCAATACAAAGCTGATTTTTTTCTTTTTACCACAATTTGAATAGAAGCATCACAGGAAGACTGAGATTTATTTGCTGGGGGAGATTCACCATTTCCCTCCCACTCTCCCATTCCATGTTTGTTAAATCCCAGAGTTGTACTACAGTGGAAAAAGCCTAAAGCAAATACCTCCTGCCTGACAGCTACAGAGACACCAACCCCTGGAGGGGGCTTGTGGCTCTGTGCCATCCTGCAGACATGCCTGGCTCTCATGGGCATCTCTGAGCAGCCCTCTGACCCCTGATGGCTGTGAAAGACTGAGTACTTCCACTGGCTCTTAAAGAGCCTGTAATATACTGGCCGATCACTCCATGTTCATGGCATTGTAGCTGACCTTCATTTTCATGTTATGATACCTCTTATTCCCACGGGGCTCCTAACTGCTTGCAGGGGCTACAATTTATGCCTGTCACTTACTCACAGATACCCCTGAGAGAGCTGCTGTTGCACAGGCTTGCATTTACAATTCCATTTGTTACTCAGAAGCAGCAGGAAATAGGAAATAAGGGTGGATCCTGGTGTCTGTGCATCCCAACATGACCCATATAACACCACCAGACCTACCCAGCCCCACCTGTGGGTTTTGCCTCTCTGGCTGTGAGGCTGCCTGACCACACACAGATCTCAGACAGTGCTGCCATCCTGGAGACAGGCAACAGTAATCCATCATCCCTAATCTTTGTGCTGCACATCCACACTCCATCCACACTGATTTGTCTCCCCCAGCATCCCAGCATAACTAATAACACAGGCATTTATAACAGCAGTATCACGCTGTGTACCCCATCTCACTCCATAATTCATACACGGTGATTTATTTGCTGTGGACACAACTAGAAAACATATTTGCTGCTTCCCTCCCATCCTACGTGCAGGGTAGCACCACTGAGGTGTGTGGATGCAGTGCAGGGGCACCCAAGTTGGGGAAGCATTCCCAGAGCACAGCCCCAGGCAGGCTCAGCTCAGGGTCAGGAGCCAGGCAGCTGTTTGGTGTCACACAGCACCAAACAGGCTCTGCTGGGATTTAGAATCCTCTCTCTGCATTCTGGGCAAATGCCAAACTGCTCTGGAACTTTGTAGTGCAGTGATCTGCTGGCTGGGATGACAGACTGTCAAAAGAACCAAAATGTCAAGAGGTAGAAATGATGTGTCAGAGGGAGCTTCAGGAGATCCTCCAGAGAGGACTGCTGTTGAAAAGAGATTCACCAGTGTCTGAAAATCCTCCATAAAATGTTTGCTCTGCCCATATTTTAACCTCTTCTTCAAAAGAAACTTTGCAGTTCCCAGCAGCCTGTTGAGATGCTTTGCCCACCCTTCATTTAACACAATTCCTTTTTTCAGTTCTTATGGTTGTGTGTGGTGGCCATGGGCAGCTGCCAGTCACTATA
The DNA here is from genome assembly GCA_034509425.1 of Eopsaltria australis. Lineage (NCBI taxonomy): Eukaryota > Metazoa > Chordata > Aves > Passeriformes > Petroicidae > Eopsaltria > Eopsaltria australis. The sequence goes on along the minus strand of JAVTVJ010000012.1, from coordinate 2,461,902 downwards.
ATGAATATATCATGATTATATACCTTAAATATAGTATGAATATTTCATGCAATGAAACAGTCAGGGCCTATATCAATTCCTTCCCTTTCCTAAGCTTTCTCTTGTCCTGTGATTTTCCCCATTCCCCTAGCAGTGTGTAACTGCAGGTTTCAGTGTGCTGGGAAACATTACCCAATACCTCACCACAGAGACACAGAGGTACCAAAACAGTCATAACTCAGGAGATTAAACACAGCAAAAGGCCTGCAGGGCCAACTCTTGTCTTTCTCTAGCCTTTCCTCGGCACTCCTGGTTGAGGAAACAACCACAAGATCCACATCCAAGGCTGGCTCCACAGCCAGGGGTCTGGACTGGGACCTCTGCAGGTTTAGAGCAAGGAACTGATCCTCCATCTCCTGCATCCCCTCTCTGGGAATATCAGCTTTCACAATGTGGGATTGTCCCTCTGTCCTGTGCTTCGCAAAACACACACATGCAACTTGAATATCTGGTTCTCAGTTTAATATAGAAAACATTATAAAACCTCAACTTCTCTTACTAAAATGGAATTTTCCTTTCAGAAATAATCCAGTTTACAGGAATGTCCCAAAACAGAACACATAAAACACAGTGCCTTTTTGCTGTAATTTGTTCCCCAAATTGCTCTGCTTTGACCATTCATATGAGCATTGTCTGGGCATGAAGCAGGGAGTGGTTTAAGATATAATGACTTTACCCATCATCACCAGAAACACCTGTCTTGGGGGTCTGGGATGTTTAGATTTCTAATGATATAACTGTCTCCAGAAAGCTCTGGAGGTTTGCTGGCTCTCAGGCCTTAAGGTTATGACAGTGATGTATGGAAAATCTATCTCTAAAGAAGTAAAGATTTTTAACATTTATTCTGTCATCCGAAACATACAGGTAGTGACTAGGTCAAAGTGGGGTTACAGATAGTGAAGTAAAAAAAAAAAAAGAACCAGTAAAAATATTACACAATTCTAAAGGAAGAATTTCCAAAATATTTTATTTACAAATACTCACCAGCATGTCTTCTTACATGTGTGATTTTGACCATCTTGGAAATGACAAGTTTTATACTGTGATTTTCATGGTGATGTCTAAACAAAATAGGAAAATTTTCCCAGAGGCAATTGCACTGCCTTATGTATAATGTTTTTCAATAAAGCAGATAAAAAAAGATTAATTTTTAAAGCAAGGATCCTTTTTTAAATATCCATTTTTAAAGCACCCATTTTCATATCTTTTTTTTAATAAAAAATAATTTAAACAGTTTGACAGACTTTCTCTGTGAAGAAGCTCTACTGATATGTCTTCATGGTTAGCTGCTACCCCCATTTTCCCAACCTTCCTCTGTTTTATCTGATTAGACTATAAATTCTTTGAGAAAAAGGTTTTTTCTCATCCAAGGCAGGGACTCCTTGGATGCCTGTGCCAGCAAAATAATACACCACTGTGACAGACTCCAGCTATGTTCTAAACCTTATAGCAATCACAGGAAGAGAAATATAACTCCACTTTATGGCCTCAGTGTGGACCATTTACATTTGTTTGCGTTTGATTTGGAAGATAACCCCTGAGTGGTAAAAGGGAACAGATAGCTTCAAATAATTGCCCTGGACCTACTGACTTTGGCAATGTGACCAGTGGAAAAAAATATCCATGTCTTCATTCAAGGAGATTAAAAGACTCCTGAGGCATCTGGCCACCAAGCAGCCAGCAATGGGAAAGTGCTTGGCAGCTGGCTCCAGTGAAATGCAGTCTCTGTCCTGCTGGAATTTTATCCAAATCAAAACATTGATGATGATCATTGAGCAAATGAGTGCATGGCAGAACACAAAGGTGTTTCTGACAATTTATATATGATACAGCTCCCTGTTCCCAATAACATACTGGGAGGATAGAGAGGACATTGTTGTTACCTGATGCAGTTGCACAAAATCTTTACCAAAATATTCACACAAACATAAGATCTTTGAGTTTAGCATGTTTCAGACTGTGCTGTTAAGTTTTGCAGTTCCTCTGAGTTTCCCCTCTGAGTTTTTTGTATCCCTGTCTGCACACTCACACACAGATGAGCACTTTTCCCCTCTCTTTCCACACAACATGGCAATGTCACACAGCTCGTGCATCCCTGCAAAGGGGGTGGTTGCTGTAGGCATGGTACCTGCATGTAATTATTGTCCAGGAATGGTCTTTGTACATCTCTTTTTATGCGACCTTGATAAATGTGGCCTGCTTAATATGGCTAAGATGAATGAGGCAATAATTTCCGGACAAGACACCAGACAGGCAGGCTGGTTTGATTTACAAGGTTATGTTAATAAATACCAGTGGCATGTTTTGTTCTTCAGGTTGCTGGATGTGAGTTTCTGCTTCTGGGCTGTTGTCAGTGCAGGGCAGTGAATTCACCTGCTGCTGCTGAGTTATGTGGGGGGAAGTACTGCAGGGCTGGAAGGCAAACAGGGTGAGAGCAGTGACCTGAGCCATGCTGCAGGTGCAACTTTTGCCATATGAGCTCGGTGCTGCAGTTTGTGGTATCAGGAAGTTACAGGGACTTCACTGTATCTCCAAGCTGGTAAATATCCAAATACTCAGCATCTCGGCAGTGCAACATTTCTTCTGCATGTTGTGTTTTCTCTTTTCTAAGAAGGAGCTCATGTTGGTGTGGAAATTGCTGGATTTTAGAATTATATCCAGCAGAGTTTAAGTTCTCCAGGAACTTCTCCCCAGCAAGTACTGGGAGGAGTGACTCCACGTGCTTGTGGCACTCAAAGGGAGCTGTGTCCAGCACTACCACAAGAAGTAAATGAGGACTGGTCTCATGCCAATGAGGGAGACCTCTGAGCAGGAAAGAAATTCTTCAATTAAATTAACAACCTACATCAGGTGCAAAAGTAGAGTGACATCAGCATTTGTCCTCTCATGCAAATGAGAATGTGGCTCCTGAGTCCCCAAGGAGGTGTTTTTGTAATCCAAATCCTAATAGCCACCCTTCTTTTCTTCCTTCAGCCAGCTTTTAGTGCTTGAAGGCCTTTAGTAGATCTCATCAGTCAATGCTACTCTATGTTCATAAAATAGAAGTGAATTAATATTGGGTCAGACAAGACATGGTGAGAGTGTTGCATGTAATGAGAAATACAACCACATTCCAATGCTGGCAAATTTTAGAGAAAGATCCCAGCTAGAAGAATTTTTAAAGAAAAAATAAACAAAACACAACAAATAAACAATACCCCACAATAAAACAAACAAAAAACCCACAAAAAAACCCCACCAATCATAATTTGATTGACTTGTCATTATTTTTAGTCCCTGAATTTTTGTATCATACACCAGTCACAAACTTTCAACTTTGAATTTATGTCATAAAACTGCATTTTGGGACAGGTGGGAAGCAGCAATGTGAGAGAACAAGCAGTGAGTGTGACTCTCCTCCTACCCTTTTCTCCTTGCACATGGTGTCAGCAAAACATTTCCACACAACTGCTGGTATGACTTTACAGAGACAAAACTACAGGAATAGAAATAAAATGCCTGAAGGCCAGAGGCACATCAGAATTCCTGTGGCATCATTGCACCAGTTCATAATTCACAGAGAAAAATACAGACTGATTTTTATTTCTGTGTTCTCTCTGTAGCTTCACTTTGCTCCTTTTTTAAGCTTTAGCCTTATTTCCTTTCAGCCTTTCAGAATTTTTTCATGACCTCCATTTCTGTATCATTGATGTGCAATGGGTGTTAGTGCCATTTATTGGAAACATCAACCTTTCACTTCTACTTCAGTAAAGCTAACTGGGAATAGGAAACCATTAATCTTGTTCTGGTCATAAAAACCCAGAAGTTAAAGAGGGTGCTGAGCAACCTGGCATTTGTGGGTTTCTGCTCACAGGTGCTTCTCTCTTGTGACTGGAAAAAGGATATTTTTTATGTTGCTGTCCTTGATTTAGTAAGAGTGGATTTATCTTGGGGAAAAGAATTCATCCAGGTGGCTTCCCCTTGCAGAAAATTACACACCTCTACCACTCTGTCTGTGAATGGAAACTTGTCCAAGATATTTACCTTGCCTCTGGTTTTAGCTGAGGCCCAGAGTACTCTGACAGTCCCATCATTCTGCTACTGGACCTGATGTGGAGCATTTCTACCTTTGCATTTCTAAAGGAATTGGATGTAGGCTGTTTGTGGAGCTTAAGCCAGGAAAGGGCTGTCAAAACCTGTCACTCTTACCACCTGCCTCACCCCAGTTTATTTTCCACCAGACATTACACAGACTGAGGGATTTATCCCCAGTTCTTTATCACTGGTAGACATCCCAGCCTGGAGTTTTTGGCCTCTCTGCTTTGCATGGCTCAGGAAAGCAAAGCAGTCACCCAGGCAGGAGTGTAAGGAATTTATTTCAGGAACTGTTATCCATTAACAGAAGGAATTGGAGCAAGGGCCAAAGCAACCTATCTGTCACCTGAAGTGGCAGAAGGGATGTTCTAGACATGAATATTTCCTTTTTTTGTTTCCAAATCCCCATGTAGAATAACTATCATAATTTTAGAATAAATATGTTTATTCTCAACCTTTGCAACTGAATCAAATGTATGACATGCTCGAGGATTTATTTTTTTGCATCCTGAAAAATAATTCACAGTTTCAGTCTAGACAAGATCCCTGCCATCTCAGTCAGAGACTTGCTCACAGGCATAACCTTGGCTGAGCCCCACTGAAATGGGGCATGTTGGGAATCCTGTTTTGCTCCCAACCAACACAGCAGAGAGGGCTAAATTCTGGGAAAAAGTGCCTGTACCTAAGGTAATAGATGGGCCCCAAACTCACACCAAATGCAACTTAATTTCATTTAAGAGTTAAAATTCTCTGTGGTCTCTGGGAGGCTGAAGTGTGATGAGCATGTACAGGATCAGTGCTGGCATATTTTCACTTTTCCAGACAGGAGTGACAGTAACTCAGTGACAGTGAGGGACAGTCAGTGGGACTGGGACAGGGAGTGCAGGACAATGCCATGGTAGAAACAGTCTGGCAGAGGTGCCTGTTTGCTTCAGTTTGCCAAGCACAGTTTGCAATTGCTCATCCCAGCCCCAAAAGTGAGTAAAGCTGTCAAGACTGCAGTATCCATGTGTTTCCATGAAAACATACCAGTGACCAAAATTCCCTTTCCTTGCCTCTTTCTCCCTCTTCTCTCTCTCTCTGCTCTCTCTCCCTCTCTACATACTCAGGTATACAGTGACCTTAGTGCATCTTAGCAATTTCCTGTGCACCAGCAGATACCCAGAAATGAATTCTATGCAAACTCCTAGAGAGAGCAAGCACAAAGTAATTCAGCTTAGTTCAGCATCCACAATGTATTAGGAGGGGGAGTTTCTCAGCTTAAATGCACACTGGCAGTTAATTTTTTTCAATTTTTTTCAAACCTGTTAATCTCACTTCTGCTGCCCAGCTTCCCAACTGGGAGAAGCACAAAGCAGTTCCTCCCTAGTTGCCCTGTGCATGCCATTCCTTATTTTTTAATTTCTGATTTTATCCTACCTAGACCAAACCTTCTCTGAACTGCAGCATCCTAGTCTGTGCAGCCATTCCTTCTACACATCTGGGTATCTGTGCTGCCTTTTTCCAGCCCTTCTCTCTCCTTTTAGAGATGAGCAGAGCCAAGATGCACTCAGTACTCAGCATGTGGCTTCATATCATTTAGCTCTCTTTTCTTCTAGCTAGTTCTTCTTTTTCTAGCTGGTAGCTTGTTTATTTGATAATGACTGATAATGATAATCTGATGATTGTACTCCAGCATTTGTGGAGAGCTAAGGCGTTGGGGTAAGGGTGCAACAAAGCACCTTAGCATTGCTATCAGGCATGTGAGCCCTGGCAGTGGTGGGGGCAGGCATGGAATTATTATGTGGAATTCGGGGACCCAAACTGATTTTCAGCCAGGATGTAGTTAGCAAAGAAGTCACCAAGCAGCAGAACAGACTGACCAGGGCTCGACTGGAATATGGGATCAAGCGGCAACAAGAAATTGGCAGGGAGTTGCAAAGCTATCAGAAGAAAGGAAAGAATCCTTCAAAGCCAAGAACAAAGCAGAGTCTGTCAGAGCACAGGGATGAGTTAATTGAAGCATCTCCCTTCTCTCTCCTCCTCTCTGGCTGTGGGAGCACCTGCTATCACTTAAAGGCAGCTCTCACTGCCACTTTCTCCTTTGGTTCACATGCACTTGTTCATCCTTTGAGCTTTAATCTTTTCCTATTGATTTCCACCCTGTTAGCTGAAATATTGTCCTGCTCTTTGAGAAAGGCAATCGCCCAGACCACACTATTGCAAATAATATGTACTTTGGAAAACAATGATTGAATTCCCGTATTATCCGCTGAAGCAAAAAAACTCTACCCTGCCTAAAAGAAAATGCTCTGCAGAGATAAGATCATAGAAATTCATCAAACTGGCTTCAGGGGTTTTGTGTCTGTGCATGTGTTGTCTTTTTTTTTTCTTTTTCTTTTTTTTTAATTTGCACCACCCTGGAGAGATGCTGAGATTAAAATGCATTATCCTTAGATATGGGAACTGTCCAATGCAGTGAGTTCTGTCACTCAGAATTCAGATTATAATTCACTCTCTGGAAATTGCAGATCCTCCCTGAGATAAATTTCAGCTAGAGTGCAAAAGAACCAGCTACAGTTTTACATGCATATTTAGTTTGTATCTATGTATATACAAATCTTCTGATAAACTGCCATAAATCTGCTACCATATGTTTCAATGATTCAAAGCAGAACTGTGTGAACATAAGGGGTTTTATGCCTCCCTCAAAATGTCACATGAGAAATAAAATGCATCCATGTCTTATCTGTTGATCTGTGGAACTTTAAAGGCCATCGATTTATTTTATTATTATTATTTCACTAAAACATGGCAGATTTGATAGAAGAAGCTACTGTTAAATATGACTGCCTCAGATTTGATATCTAAGTCTAGAGTTAGAGGCACTTCAGTAAAGTTAGGCCCAGCTTTTTGGATATATGTTCCCTTTTTTTTTGGGACATCTGTACTATCAATTTAGTGTTCTCCAGATTTTCACATTGGGACATGTAGGATTTCCCACTTCCTCATGCCATTTCCTGGCTTTTCTTTTGTAATTAAATAGTATAAGCAGCTCTTAAAACTTTCTACAAGGGTATTACATCCATAACAAGAGCAATTCCATTTTAGTAGCAATTCAGATATAATGGAAAGACATATTAAATTGGAGGTGATGTTACAATAAAAATCACACCATTATAAAAACAATAGAGCATTAAAACCAGTATTATAACAGAAATATTTTAATAAAGGCACTAAATAAACCAAACAAAAGAAAACCAGAGATGAAACAGGGACAATAAGAGTTTTTTATTGCCACACTGATTTTGCTTTGTTTTAATGTATTGATGGAATATTTCATTGCAACAGCTCCATAATTTTATCATAAATGTAAGCCATAAAGCATGCTTCTTGCAGGCAGTGTAATTATTTAATTTCCTTTCCAACGGTAGGAAAGGGCATGTGCAGTATGTGGAAAAAGCAGAATGAATTATGGACTGGATGGAAATCCCTTCCTGCTATGCAGGAGGTTGTATTTCCTGCATTTCCTCTGCCAGAGGAGATGAAGAGGGAGTGGGGAGAGCTGGTCCACAAGGACCTGCCTGGGAGAGTAAGAAAACTGATGGCAGCATGGCCAGGAGTCCCCACAGTGCACCAAAAAAAAATAAGTGTGGGTAAAAAAATCCCTTCTGGAGAGAAGTAAATGATTGGCCAGAAGTCTGGTCAGTTCCACAAAGATGGAGCAATAAAATGTGGTTTAAAGTTATGTTAAACTTTAAAAAACGCGTTAAGATCTCAACTGTACCTTTTTCTCTGGGAGTAAAGCCCCTCCCCTTGTACAGAAAAGTGTAGAGAAAACTCCTGGTTTGAGATTTGCACACGTAGCTTCTACTCAAAGAGAGATGGGGGCCGGAGTGGAGAGAGAAGACTTTTAAAAAATTGTTTTCAAAACCTTACCAACAGTTTATTCTGAAATTTTATAATTGCAATTGAACCACAAAGCAAAAGTGGTGAGTTTCCTACCTCAGCTTTTGGGCTCCACTCCTGGGAATTCCAGCAAAGATGAGGCTCTGGGAATTTGAGCTTGAAGGAAACTTTTCTGGCTCCTTTTCAGCCTCTGAAGTGCTAGAAACCCAAACTCCCATATCCCTAGCTGGACTCTTATTGGAGTCTTATCATCTTCTTTACCCCTTTCCACACAACCCCTACAGGTGCTGTTACACCACTGCTAAGTTGGGTTAAATGAAGTCTTTAGGGTGTGGAAAATCATGCCAGTCATGTGTTCACATATAGTGTTTTTCAGTTCTGAGTAACGAGTTCTTCTTTATTTATTTCATAAACAATTGAAATGTAAGCAATTACCAATGAGTCTAACTGTGGGCATGGCAGCCCTTGTGATAAGCTTTGTTTTTAATGAACTCCATTCCACCCCAGACCCTAAATTTTTTTCTTCAGAATATATTGTAGGAAATACTGGTCCTTTAAAAGCCTGGAAAGCCTAAGAAGCCACTGAAATCTGTAATTGAAATGCAAATGGAAAGCCCCTGGCACACCAAATCAATTTTTCTCTTAATAAGAGACGGAAATAGAATGTGACACAGAAAATTCCTGATGCTCCACATAAAGACAAAGCTTTCTAAGTGGTCTGGTGCAAAACAGAAATTCCTGTTTGCTGTAGTCACACTTTTGAACCACTCCATTACCAAGTGATGATGTGACACAATTAAGAGGCTGCTGTTTGGTTACGGAAGCCATTTTCTTCAAGGTTCAACTCTCCCTTTAGACCATAAAACAAGCATTTCCAAGCTCACATCTGCAGTGCCTTGCCTCACTGTATTTACAGCTCCTCCAGGCAAATTCACTATGGGGTAAGTGTCAGTTCTGTGTCTCATTGCCCTGGATTTGCCCTGTACTGGGATACCTGGAGCAGAGATAACCTCACTGTGCTCAGCTCATTATCAATGCCACACTCGCAGGATTGTGTTTCAGTGTTTGATCCAAAGACCACAGAAGTTAATGGAAAGGTTCACCTTGACTTCTGTCCATAATTAGGGTGGAGGAGAGCAGAGAGGATTGACTTTTTAGGAACTGAATGATTCATGTAATCAATAAATAGACGGAGTTAAACCATAGTCAAACTAGGTATTCTCCCAAAGAATTTTAAAGGAAACTTAACTTTCTATCCAAACCTTCTATGGATAGAAAGTTTTGGACCAGAATCAGGGGTTTTTTTAATGTTTTATTTGCTTTTCAAGAGCCATTCTCTCCAGTTTTATTTGAATTAACTTGACTGAAACTGATCTACCATAATTCCATTCAGGCCACAAACACAAAGTTGGGCAGTGATATAGATTTTCTGATGACTCCAATCAGAACACAGATGATCCAATTTCTAAAAATTAAGAAAACAATCCTTTAACAAACAAAGAAATATTTTTGATTGCAAAAGTGCTTTCTACTGAATCAGTGTAAGAACCAGGAGGTCGTGAGGGTGAGAGTCCTGGCAATAAGGATTATGTGTGGTCAGAGCAGGGTCAGGGGAAGCATTGTGATGTTTGAAACCTGTCATGGGGTCAGCCCAGCAAAGCCTTCCCAATTCCTATCCCCTGCCCCTAATTCTGCTCAGGTCAGGAGTGGTGCTCATCTCCCATGTGCCCCAATGGCCCCTCTGCCTGAGGTACAAAGCCTCTTCTTTCAGCTCTCCATCAAAACTCACCTTGAGTAGCAGGAAGGAGGCAGTGCTGTGATGCACTTCACACATCTTTATGTCTGGAAAAGAATAAAAGCTCCATACAGGGCCATTTAAGATGCTGAGAGCCAGTGTGTGTGACCTTGATGTACAAAATGCCATCTTCACTTTTCCATTTTCCTCCCTTAGCAGAGAATAATTACATTAGTGGGATATTTCAATCCAAGAGCAGCCTGCTCCAGTGACATGAACAGGAATATTCTGGTGATTGATTTTGGTGGCTTTTAGATCACACTTGGGAGTGCTAACCCTGCATGAGTACTGTTCACTGGGGTGAGCTCAGGGTCCTCTTCCCATGAGGACTCTGGGAAGCTCCACAGCTCCTGGGACTTCAGTGTCAGAAAGGGTTGCAAGGTGTGGCAGAGGAAAATGTGGCAGTCGCACTGGGAGCCCCACACCTGGCTGATCCAGGAAACCACTGACAGATTTTCAGATTTCTGTACATATTCCTGGTGTAGTCATTTGTACTCACTAGGACAAAGGGGTAATGGCTTTTGAACTGACAGAGGGCAGGTTTAAGTTTGCTATTAGGAAGCAATTCTTTACTCAGGGAGTGGTGAGGCACTGGGACAGGTTGCCCAGAGAAGCTGTGGAAGGTCCATCCCTGGAAGAGTTCCAAAATCAGACTGGATGGGGTTTTGAACAACCTGGTGTGGTAGAAGGTGTCCTTGCCTTGGGGAGAGGAGTTGGAACTGAGTGGTCCCTAAGGTCCCTTCCACCCCAAGCATTCTATGATTCCATAATAAACATAAGCTGGAATCCTGGCTGTTATCCTGAATCCAGCAAGGTAAGTCTGCTTTATCCATGTGTGATTGTGCCTTTCCTCACTGCACAGACATGTTTTTACTCTGTCATTTGCTTCATTTCCCAAACAGCACAGAAAAAATCTTTGTTTATTGGTCTTCCCTCATATTGATTTGCTAATTATAAGGTTCAGCTGCCATATGATGTAAATTTGTATAAATTGTGTAAAAAGGTTATGGGGAGAAAAGGAGAAAGAAGGGAATGAAAATGCCATTGTTTCAATCCTGCTGCATTTTCACTATGAGCAGTATTTTACCTGATAAATGACTGTCTATTATGAACTGTGCTGCATAAGTTTTTCCCCTCCTAGTACCCGTTCAACAAATTAAATACCTTGCTGTGGGTTAAATGCAATGTCAGATCATGCTGTCTCTCAAGAGAAATATATAAATGGGCGGTTATTTCACAGGAAAAAAATGATTCACATTCCCAGGCCATTAGGGAAATACCAGCAAAAGTTATATGGTATTAAAAATATAGGAGCTGGGTTTGCAAGCCAGTGTTCAATCACTGTAGCCTTGAACAGCAGGTTAAAGTCAGGGAGGGCAGTAAATCCAGCCATGGCTCTTTAACCAGTAGAGCCAGAAGCATGGATCTTGTGCCAAAAAAAAAATAATTTAAAGGGGAGGAAAGTCATTTCCAAAGCTTATTCAGAGATAAACTGGAAAAAAACTGACTCAGTGTAGAGGTTCCAGCCCTCATGGGTTGACAGGTATGGATGTGGCTCTGAACAGGCAGGACCCAGGCACAGTGCTGAGCATCCTGCCATGGCTCTGGCTCCACACACCTGCAGGATCCTGGGCAGGCAGTCCAGGGGAGACAGGATTTTTGAAAGAGTGAATGGCTTCCATCCCCAAATCAGTGCTCTGCTGAAGGATGTGAACTAGCAACATCAGGGCTTCTTCCTCTGTGAATAAAACCACTAAGCTAAGAAAAACAAGATCACGGGCAGAAAGAGTAAAGCAAAATTTAGCCCATTGGAATAGCTGACCCACACGTATTCCTGAGTCATTAGGTATAGGCAGAGCTTCAAGTTAGCTCTTCCTCTCGGTTTTTGTGTGAGGGCTTGCACCTTTCTGTCATATACAGCACAATACTGCTGAGTTTTGTTAAAAAAAGACCATTAACCTTGGCTGATCTTAAATTTCAGAACAAAAGTCCACCCTTGCTCCCACTCACATTTCACTTGCTCCTGCAAGGGGATGCACAGCTTGGGGATCAATAAAGGAGGGGAATAAAAGTGTATTTACCCATAAAGAGCAAGTGTAAAAATAAACACAGAAGAAAAGGAGGTGGGTATCTGCTTTCATGTCACTGGATTATGTATTTACCCCACAGACACCTCTGAAGACCATCCTGTCCAAGCCCCCTGATCAGAGCCCAGCCAGTGAGAGCAGGGTGCTCAGGGCCATCTACAGTCAGGTTTTCAAAACCTCCAAGGATGGAGACTGCAATTTTTCATTTCCAAAGTCTGACCACCCTCTTAGGAACACAATCCTGGAACCTACCTCCAAAATCGCCACATCTAGTTCCTACATTGTGTAAGATCCCTTGTAAACTGCTACAAATCCTTTTTGGCTCTGTACAACTCTATTTTTATTACCAAGCTCTTCCATTTTTCTGATGGCAAGAAATCCTCCTGCTATTTCCAAGTCGAGTGTATTCTTAGTCCATTTGCCCCTGTGCCAGCACTTCTGCTAGTTCCTCCCAGGTGAGTATCACAATTTGTCATCATAATCCTTGATCATATAGGCCTAAAGTTTTTGTTTGTAATTAATTCAACATTTTTGCAGCTCTACTTTGTTTCAAGAGTTGGTTGGTAGTTTTCTTCAGTTTTCTTTTTTTAGTGAAATATTTCCCTTTTGCCCCTGGCAGCTACAGCTCTGCTGGAACTCCTCTGCAGTAAGTCTGAATACAGGTGCTAAGTATGAATGAAGGTCTTTAAGGGGGAAAAAAAGTAAATTTATTTAGCTAAACCTCATCAAAAGAAGCAAGCTCAGTTCTAGCTTCATAAGCATATATACAGAGAATATAATTCTTTCTTTGGCAATGCTTGGAAAATCCTGCAAAACCTGCAGCTGGAAGCAGCACACACTCTGAACACAGACACAAAACCAGGCTGCAGTTGCTGCCAAACACCAGCAAGGGGAGATGAGGCTGCTCCAAAGCACTTTCCTACCACTTTCCAACCACTGACAAGGTCGGGGTTTATTTGCTTGTTTTCCTCTCCAAAAAGAAAGCCTATGGTTTGCACAAAGACTCCCTCTTGCATGGGCATTTGACAGCAGTTTAATTGTAGCTAATAAACGATGAGAGAAAAGTTTTGTTTCCTGTATTTCTGGGTTCCCAGTTCTCTCTCTAAGTGGAAAGCTTATCAGATTTCATGCTGAGAGGGTGACACTCAGACAGTGTCTCCCCAAACATCCCCAGCTCCCCATGAATCTACAGAGCAGAGCTGCTGTTGCTCCTGCATGCTGGAAGTGCTCCTAGTGCACACAGTGGGACACTGGGTCACATATCTCAAATTCTTCTCTCTAGAAAATGCAGGGCCTTGGGGCAGGTTCACAGTCACACACAGCAGTGCAGGGCTGTGCCACCAAGACACTGTCCCTCCACAGAAGCAGCTCCTGGACGCCCAGGGGGACAGAGCAGACACAGCAGATGCACCCCCAGCCTGGCCAGGAGTGCAGAAGTGCAGTAGGTCCATGATCCTTCCCTCACCAGTGCAAAGCCCAGTCTTTCATGCACTGAGTATGTGAATGAAACAAGCACAGGCAAAGAATAACCCCATGAAACCTTTGTAATATGTCCTGGGCTGCCTTGGGTCAAGCACCACCAAAGATGTGACCGAGTTGCAATTCACCCTCCATGCTGTGGCTGCACACTGATGAGCAAACCAGGTGTAAAAAGACTTCACCTGCTACTGATGCATCTTATCATTTCTGACTGACATGAAGGCACTGAGGCCAAAACTCCTCACTGGTTCAGCCTCATCATCGCCCACATTGCTCTGCATCATCCAACTCTGACACCACAAAACCAGGATTGTGACCCCTCTGCAAAGTTTATGCTGCAAAAGTTGACTAAGTCCTTCAGAATTTTCACCCTCGCTGGTCACATATAAGATCATGCAGGCCACAGAGAGGCCTGAATGCCTTGAGGACAGCTACACAGGAGGCTGGAAGCAGCCTGAGTTCTTAAACACAGAGTCTCAACTTTTATGTGCTAATTAAAGGACCCGTCTTTGGATCAATCCTTTATATCAGAGTTGCACTGCAAAAATATTGAATTCCTGGTCAGCTTCCAAAGTCTTCATTGTTTGATCAGCACTGATTGTGTGCATTATTGCAAGACAAAAAAATCAACCAGTCTATGCTGTATCTTTCTTCCATTTTTCACAATGGTATCAATTCTTCTCCCCCTCAATGCTTTCAGATGTCTCATAACAACAGCTTGTGAGCATCTCATAATCTATAACACACATCTTGCAATAGGCCAGTGAGGTGTGACAATATTATTATTCCCATTAGAAGACCAAGCACAGGAAACAAAGTTTTTTATCCACCATAGCCATTTAAAACCATTAAACCCTGACAGCTGATTCCCAGAGATGGCAAATAAAACACAACAGCCAAGGGAGGTCGGTGGGACTTACTTTCTCAAGTGGAAGTCAGGGGTCTGAGCTGTAGATGGACACAACTTCTCCAGGCCTCAGCATGAAGTCTCTGTGGGAGCCAACACTCAGCCCAGTGCCAGGCTCCAGGTCAGTGTCTTGTCCACCAAACCATCTTCAGAAGGCAGGGTTAGCAAAATGCTCCAGTGTGGAGAAGAAGGGACATGGAACTTACTCTGTCTCTAGAGAGACCCAGAACTGGAGCAGCATGAATAGTGCCAGTGATTTTAATCAAAGAATGATGATCTCTTTTTTCCCAGTTAGCATTTTTGCTTGTGTGAAATTTTGGGGAAACACAGGGAATTGCAGTACTTTCAGCATTTGTCACCATTATTTTAGAGTCTATTCCCATTCTTCCCAGGGCCTTACTGCACTTGCCATGTCCCCACCTTGGCACCCTTCTGAGACCATTTGGCTTTAAATGTGGAGCAGTGCCCAGGCTGAGCAGCAGGGGAGGGGGGCACGGGGAGCAGGTTCAGTGGGTCAAACCTGAAACAAGAGTCCAGCTCCTCATTCCTATGAATGAAAGGCAGCAGAGTGCCCATCTAATGGGACACCAGAGCTACCTTAACCCCCAGGCAGGAACTGCTGTCATGGTTTGCATACAGTGGTGTGGCAGAGTAGCCTGGTGTCCATCTCAATTATTTGTCTGGCATCCATTGTAACAGTAACTGAGAAGCCTCATGATCTTTCATGTATTTGTCCATATATCAGCCAGGTTAAGACGTTTAATTATGCCCTGTTCCATGGGAAGGAGCACCAAGGATAAAATATATTGAGACTATGTTCCCAGCAATCAATTCAACACACAAGCAAGTTTGAATTTTCTAAATCAGACACTTATAACTATAATTTCAGGGGTGGAGGATTTTATTTACTGAAAGCCTACCCAGTACTCCAGGTGGAAAATACATTAAGATTTATGCTTGGATGTAATGCCAGTAATGCGAGAAGCATGGAAATATCTTAGTTGGATAGATGTGGGAAGAGTCTCCTTTCCAGCAGGCATGTGATTAGTACAACCCTTTCCAGCAGGCATGTGATTAGTACAACCCATTCTGCTACAGCCGCCAAACCAGATTAAATCTATTTACACAACCCTAATCCACCTCTGGCTGAGTGGAGACAGTAGCTTGCCCAGGACAGAAGTGAAATTTTCAATAAATTGAAGAATAGTTCTCAAAGCTTCCAAAATTCCTGGATACCTCCTGCAACTCAGAAGAACTGGACAAATTCCTATCCATTTCCAGTTGGAGACAACAAGTCCAAAACTAGTGTGTCAGATGTTCTGAATTCTCCTTGCTGATTGAAGGCTGATTTTTAGTGATTAAATATTTACTAGATTTCCCATCCAGATCACACATCTGGCCTGAACATTTCCCTTGAAGCTAACCTTGAATGTCACAAAAATACTTAGGTCTCCTTGACCGAGCTATATTGTTTAAGGTGATAAAATGTGAGCAAAAAATTAATGGGCTGCTTGGTTACATGAATATTCCTCCCTGAAGTATTATGGTGACATTTCTTCTCTTAATGCCTCAGTGATTTTGTTGAAGTTGTTGAGTATTGTCTTATGCATTAATTTGAGATTTGAAGGGGGAAAAGAAATGTTAAAAAAATAAATCAATTTCCCATCCAGGCCTTTCTGCAGCAACCTTACCTGCTCTCTGAGGACTCCACAGTATGCTGAGAAAAAAACATTTTGTGGGAGTCTCTGGTGAAAATATAGGCAGCATAAAAGTTCTGTGAGGAACAAAAAAATGATAAATATGTACAGCAAAGTTCTGGATGCATTTTCCAAGACCAGAGCCAATCAATTCTGCACACGTAAGACACAAGCAGCTCACCAAGTTGGCACATGTATAGAATCCAACCCTAATTAACTCTGTGTGTGTGAACTTTGGATTGCTGAAAAAACATGTGTTGTTAATTTAATAAATCTTCATTAATGTGGCAAGTAGCAGTGACCACCACAAGAACCATTACAAACTGACCCTTTTCAAATCCTCATAATCCTGTACCAGAGACATGCACCTAATTGGGCTCATTAAAAGTAAACATTGATTGGCAGGACCACTGGGATCCTTAAAAGGGCTGTGCAGTCATAAAGAATCCCTGCATTCCTGATCTCCAGAGCAGCAGACATTGTTTGTTGCTCCTGGTCCACAAAAACTGCAGGAAAACTGCTGGCAGCAAGTAGAGCACAAGGCAGCAAGGAAGGGTGTGGGGTTACATTTGCAGGTAAAAGGCCATAAATACAGAACATCATCCTGTTCAGGTCACTTTAACCTCCAGGTGACTGCTGGGAGACGTAGACCACAAAAAATGTGGAGATGAGGGAATTAATGACCTCTGAACTGTGATTTACTATTGTTAAGACTGGGGCTGTTTCTCCAACATTTTATGTTTTGTAAGTCATTAGCAAGAGCAAAATGAGTGTAGGAAAACATGGGCAAATCAATAGTGTATTACATAGGCATCAGTAATTACATAGCAGTGGGGAATTGGGCCTTGGGACTTTTCAATTATTTTCTGTTGCAAATGATGTACAGGCACCATTTGGGAAATCATGTTTTGGTCAAACACTACATATTTGCTCAGTATGAGTCACTGTTATGGAGGTAATCAAATAATATGAATCTTTCTGGGCTTAAAAAATCTATCAGTTTTTAAGCCTCCGTTTCTGAGCCAATGCCAAAAAAAATGTTATTGGCTTATTACACAGCCTGAACATCATCTGGCTGGAAAACTCATGTCATTGTGAATGCTCTGACATAGCCCTGGACATCCAATTCAATGCACACTTTACAGTGTGTAGTTTACCTGCTTTTAAAGGCAGTCTCCAACTCTTTCTTCCATAGAACATGTAAACTTAATTAATCTTTCTGTGTTCCAGAGCTACACAGACATGTGGACTTTGATGACAGTTAAAAAACCTACTGCACATCAGGGGAACATTGGAAGCAGTTTAAAATAAGTGTTCCTAACTTGCAGAGAAAGGACAATAATGTGACCTAGTGTGGAACTCTCAGAGCTGCATCCAATAGGAGAGTGACATTTTACACAGGTGGACAGTGACAGGAGAAGGGGAAACAGCTTTAAACTAAAAGAGGAGAGATTTAGGTTAGATGTTAGAAAGAAATCTGTACTGTGAGGGTAGTGAGACCATGGCACAGGTTGCTCAGAGAAGTTTTGGGTGCTCCATCCTTGGAAGTGTTGAAGGCCAGGCCAGATAGGGCTTTGAGGAAGCTGGGCTGGGTAGAAGGTGTCCCTGACCATGGCAAGGGAGTTGGAACCAGGTGGTCTTTAAAGCCCCTTGCAACACAGGCAATTCTTTGATTCTATGATATACTGGATCCCACACACTTGCCATGATCACTGTAAGCACACACAAGCTCCTGTTTACTCTGGACCTGCTGATGTGCAGCCACTTGCTCAACTGCCAGAGTTGCATGGCTTGTCTGAGACCTTTGCATCATCTACTGCCCTTAGTTTCCTGCACCAAAAATCCCTTGGGTGGCTAGGAGCCATGGGAAGTTGTCCCAGTTTGTCCCATGGCTGCTTATGCTGGTGTCACACAGATGCATGAAGCCCAGATGCAGAGAATTCTCATGCAGGGATGTAGCAGCTCTGCCTCCTCCAGGATATCAGGCAATGCTTCTGAGCAGGCTGAGGTGGAAGCCTGGGAGGCACTTCATGTTTCATTGGAGCTTGACTGCAGAAAGAAGTGGAAGTGTCAAAAAGGATTAGTGTGTCAGTGGTTAAAATGATTGTGCCATGAAGGGACTGAGGGCTGCCAAGCCCAAAATAATAAGAAAGTGTCTCTGAAGGCACTCCTGATGCACTGCTTTGACAGATGTGCAGCTCCTCCCTAACTGCAACAAACAGTGGAAAGCAGGCTCCTCTGCAACAACCTAGCTGGCCTGGGACCAGGAGGAGATTTGGGATGGATCCTGCTGACGTTTTATTCAAAACCAGCTGATTTTGTCAGATCAGAGACATTTCTGTGGCTGTACCATTGCAAGCAAAACAAATGGAGCTGAACATATGAACACAGAACACATCTTTTGTGGTTTTAGACCATAGCAGGACCCGGGTGGGGTGGGTATCAGTGATTCAGTTGCCTTCAGCAGGAGAATCCAGACTATCCCACTGTTGGAGTGCCTGCACTCTTACTGGAATATATCTGGACAGTCACAGATTGCAAGTTTGGACACTTTTGCTGGGAGCTCACAGAGACCCACCACAGGCACTTGCTAGAGGTCAGTATTCCTTGACTCCCTTAGCTGATGAAGGAGAAGGAAGGTTTTGTTCAGAAGACACTCTCAATTCAATTTACCCTCTGAATTCAACCCTTTCCTTCCATGTTTACATGGGAAGTACCAGAAAAAGAAATTTCGAGCCTGAGCATGCAGAAATGCTCATTCATTCCTGTTTCCTCCAGTTCACCAGCCTCACTGGAATCCTATTTCCATCCAGCATCAGCTTTGACCCAGACTTACATCTTTTTACTCCTCAGCCTAAGAGCTGTGGAACTGTGAGCTGTGTTTGATAGGGGCATTTCTGTCTCTGCTGCATGTCTGATGCATGCTGTGCATCCTGCTCTCATTTTCCATATTTTTAGCTGCCTGGCAGGTGGGCTCTGGACCATTCACCAAGAATGTGATAGCCTTGAATGCCAGCTGGGATAACTTACAGCACTGAGACAAGCATTTTGCAGGAATTGGAAGATGAAATAGTACAGAAAAGAAAAAACAAAAAACAAACAAACAAACAAACAAAAAAAAAAGTAGCAAAAAAAGACAAACACACAGAAGGATAAATGCAGTTTCCTATTATGTAACTTCTGTTTCAGCCTGATTTTTTTTTTTGGAGCTGTTTTTTCCAGCAAATAGAGTGAAACCACAATGTTAGATGTGCAGCGTAGCCTGTGTAGTGCTTGGACTGCCTGCTGCTTCATATTTATTAATTGAGAAATCCTTGGGCAAATTGCCACTCAAGCTTCAGTGTAGATAAATTCAGGAGTTGCTGGCACTCCAGCAGCATGCAAAGAAGCTGAACGGGACTGATTACAGTCTGCAGCTCTGTCTGCAGAAGGTTGATTATATGGTTTTCTTCCTAATTAAATATCTAAGCATCCGTTTACTGAGGAAAGTGAAATTGAGGAACCACCATTTACAGCAGCCTTGTGTGGAATAAGAGGACCAATGTGAAAATTCCTGGACCACAAAGACATCGTGTTGGCCAATCCCTCTCCAAAAAGCAGGTTGGAGTGCAAATGCAGTTTTGCATAATGGACATATTCTAAACCTTGTCACTCACAAGAGTGAGATGAAATTGGACGTGGAAGAAGCAGTAAAATCAGCTTCTGTCTCAGCTTCTGGTATGGGCTGGGATGGAGCTGTGCCCGTGAGCAGGAGTGGCCATAGCATCATTGTGTGCTGGCACATCACAGGGGCTGTCCAGAAGGCAGCAGAGGGACTTTCTGAAATGATGCCTCAGGGGATCAAAAATCTCAGTTTCAGAAATTATTCCTGAAGGATCGCGTGCAAGAGGCGAGGCGAGGGGGAGGGAGGGAAAATGTCTTCAGCAATGTCTTTTCTCTTGTTCCCTCAGTCCTTTGTCACTCCCCCTTGATGCTGAATCAGACATTTACAAGCATACCCAAATGTGGAAATTACCATATGGGCTCAGCAGGATATCTGGGAATGATTTCCCCCTTCACAACAACCCATTAGGTCTCATCCTGATCTTCAGCATTTAACAGCATTATTCCTAATGTGAATACTTAAAAATTAAAGTAAAATGGCACTGCATTTTCTTTTATGGAGGAGTTGTGGAAGCTAAAGGATGTTGCCATGAGATTAAATTACTATAAATTAGCCATCAATAACTAAACATGATGATTAGAACACAGGAAAGTCTGAAAAAGGTTTTGGAAGGACTCTGGGCACTGAGAGTTGCTACACTGAGTGAAGTCTACCACATTTAGAAATGAAATTGCATGATATGATTGCCTGTAATAGGGGACTGGATTTTATGTCTACTGCATCTTTTCCCTTCTCAGTCAGCATTTAGCAAGTCTCCAAATTAATTTCTTCATTGTTGGTTTTCAAGACTGTACTTTTGAGACAATACAATCTCCGTTAATGATTTCAATATCTTGTCTGGTCAAATGATGCCAGGGAAAAAAAGGTCACTAAAATGTTTGAGGACCAGAGCTAAAACAAGCTTTTATTTCTTTTATATTTCACTTGGGCGAACTCCTGCCTTGTTAGTGTTGTTGTTGCTGTTTTTCAGATCAGCTCAGCCTGATACAATTGATAGGAAAAGCGTGAGTGAACAATTAATGGAAAGAAAGGCTGAGAAGGACCAACATCACCAATGGTGATCCCAACAATGATTATTCTTCTTTATGAATCCTACTCAAGTTCATGCTTGGCCAACTTTGGCCAACTCAGCACCTTTCACTGCATGTAACAGAGCAACTTCCATTTGGAGTTTAGGCCAGGTGAGGATCTACAGAACTGCCCCTCAAAAATCCACCCCTTACATCAAACCTCCATTTTCCTTACAGCCCTTTGGTAGAAAATAGGCCACCACATAAACACAGCCCATCATGACAGTGTCTCTGGTACAGCAGATGGTATTTGCAAAAATTAAGGGAATTATATAATCACAAAATTATTAGGAAAAGGCACAATCAATACATGGGAAATGTATAAAGTTTAGCTCCAAATTTAGAGGTGAGAAGAATCTGGTGCACATCAGAGATGAAAAGAAATGACAAATATAAACAAATTGCATAGTACTGGACTGCTAAATATTATTACCCTACCAGGAACCCAAAGTAAGTAATACTGGGGGTTGACTATATGTGGCTGTCTGTAAAAAATAGCATATGGCTTAGAGGAAACCATAGTCACATAAAGTTAGCAAGTTTATGTAAATAAAGAAAACAGATGCAATAGAGACTTAAGAGCAAGTTTCTCTAAGAATAAGTGTAGGCACAGAAGCACAAATGGTTCAGTAATTCCCAAGGAGCTGGTTGGTGCTGATTGTGCTATTTAAGAGATGTGTCTTGTAGGTTACTAATACAAGAAACAGCCTGCCTGCTGCATTTTAAATTACCAGCCACTGCCAGCCCATTGTTTTATGTGATTCCCTTTCTGAATAGATATATTTATTCATAAATAGCTGACAGAGACTAGTGAGTCTCCCTCTGCTTTGTGGAACTCACTAAACCATATATTTCTTCTGTCAATTTGGACCAAACATTCCCTGTATGAGCTGCTGTGAGCTTCATTCAGTGACCCAACAGTGAGTCACTATTTGGATTAGATTTTAGGAAGGTGTTCTTTACTCAAAGGTTCTACCTCAAAGGGTGCTGAGGTAGTTGAACAGGTTACCCAGAGAAGCTGTGAATGCCCAAGCCCTGGAAGTGTGTAAAGCCAGGTTGGATGGGGCTTTGAGCAGCCTGGAAGGTTGGTGGAAGGGGCACTACTCATGGTGGGGAGGTAGAAATTATATCAGCCTTAAGGTCTCTTCCAACCCAAGCCTTTCTTTGACCCAATGACCTGTGAAGCCCAAAATGGGGTCAAAATTCTGTCACTAAACGTTGTTGGTCACCAGACCTCCATCAAGAGCAGAAGGGCTCCACAGGAGCATTAGAAGAAGCAGAAGGGTTAAAACCCCAGTTTCTTTGTATCATGCTGCAAAAAGATAATGTCCCACACCACAGGTCCCATTGACTTAAAAAAGGAAAAAAAAAGGAAAAAAAAAAGAAAAAAAAGAAAGAAAAAAGAGGGAGGCTTTCAAGAGATGAACGTTCTGGTGAAGGAACAGATGAGTTGCAGAGGTGACCTGGTGGCTCTCCACAGATGCCACCAGAGCTGAGAATATTTAAACACATTGAACATTAGGAACAAGGGACTCACATGGTGTTAGTGCTGTAGCCAGCAGTGGTGTCAGTGAAGCAGAGACTGGGACAGGGGATCTGACTGTGGCCTCCCTCCTCCTGTGCAAGGGCACCATGCTGAGCCCATGGCCCAGGAGCAATGCCAGGGAGCCCAAGGGCAAGAAGCCACCTCTCCATTGCATAACCACCAGGCAGGGGGACAACAGCAGAAGGAGAACCCATGCATCTTTCAATAACAAGCATTGTAGCTACTCTGAGGCCTGGAAGATGGCAAAGTCATGGTAGTAGTGAAAGGACACTGCCAGCTGATGTTTGTCATGCTGTGACAGTGCATCCAAACCTAAAAATTTCATCACATAACACCCATCCTCAGCCATGGGTCATACCAGCAGAAGTTCAGATGAAGAAACTCACAGCCTGCACTGAAAAAAAATCAGAGCTATCATAGGGCTGGTAAGGCTAAGGATTAATTCCTATTTTTATTCTCTTTCACTTGTGTCCTGCATTTGAACAAGAGTTGAATGCTTGGTAAGATGAAGGGTTCAGCATGCAGCATACATTTCTGAGCTGAGTTATTACCTCTGGTGCCTGGAGCAAAAGTGCCCCCTGGGATGTTTGACAGGATATAATGTCTGACTTGATGATGGAAACAAAAGAAGTCCTCTCCATGGCAGATTTAGTCTCTTGAATTTACTGATAATGCACTCTCCTCCAATAAATCAAAATTCCACTTCACCCACTCAGATGTCAGTTCCGTGCACTGCTGACATACATGGAAATGCAAACCTCCCATAAAAGTAAAAGAAAATGTAAGTTATGTTCTGATAAACAAAGAGAGACTTCAGAATGGTGGGGAAAGCCTTGATTTACATTTAAAATTAACTCTCCAAAACACAGTAACAGAGAGAGAGAGATGTGTAAAGAGGTGCTGGTGCAAAGCTCATGCAGCTTACCTGGGTAGTTCTGCGCTGAGGCTTCAATACATGGTCAGTTTTCCCTTTGATAACCCCTCCTTGCCTTTCCCCTTGCAGCCCAGCAAACTCACCACAGAGAACTCACATTCAGTGCAAGGTCACCCTGGAGAGATCTCCCCCTCCCCTGCCTCCCAACAATATGTATTAAAATGTCATTCTGGCCTTCAGGAAAAGCAATTTTCTCTGCCTTAGTGTAGGGTAGGTGTGATCCACCCGTCTGGATGGAGACATCTGCATCAGAGCCAGTCCTCCCTGCTGTGGAGAGAGGAAAAGACACCTACAGGATAGGATTCACCCGCAGCTCATTTAATTTTAGGGTTTTCAATTAGGATGGATGAATTGCCCCTAAAAGCATTTGTTTGTCTCCCTTGACTGTAGTGGGGGCCTGGTGATATTCTGAGCTGTGGGGCATCTGCATGGCAGCAAATATCTGAGCAGCTGAACACTGACCTTGCAGTTATTGAGAGAAAGTATTTCCTGGGTTGGGGGAAAGTGCTCATGCTTTTACTCCATCCAGATGAGCAAAGCTTTGCCAATTGGCTGATATGAAGAGGATCTGAACTTTCTTTTTGCATCTTTTGCAGTTTATGCTAGTGAGAATGGGAGGAGACAGCAGAGAAAGGAAGGGGATATTATGCTTAAGGCATGAGAGTTCATTTGTGATAAGCACTTTGGGAAATATACAGAAGTCCTGGTCATTCCACACAAAACACATGAACCCTCACAACCTGCAGTTCCCAAGGCAGCTGAACACGATGTGTGCCCAGCAGTGAAACCACTGACACTGACTCCTGCACTGACCTGCTCCCAGTCAGAGTGGAACCCAGTCCTTGTGTCTCCTCAGCTACATAAAACTCAGATATCTGACCTAAGGTAGGCATCGTGGCTACCTGCAGAAAGCTATTAGCTCCCCCCTACCCCAGGGAAGGGGTTATCAGCTCATCTGTTTTAGAGCTTTTGCAATGGGATGAGCATGGTGCTCTCTGTGGCTGCCTGCACCTCTCCTGGCTGATTATTCCATTTGCTAAGGAGGATAAATGACTCTAAATGAAACTCAGCAAAATACTGAGAGCACTTTGAATGCCCCCTGTAGAAAGCAGATTGAGGGCAAATTTAACCCATCCACCCACAAGATGGCAATCCTTGCTCGATGGGGAAACCCTGTGTTCCTTCCTCTCATCCCAGACCTTGCAGGGAGTCTGGGAGATGAGGGGGGCTTCCCAGCTCTCAGTGAGGGGAGTCTGGAGCTGAAAGCCCAGCTAACAGAACAGATTGAAGAAAACCAGGCTGTCTTAATTTATCCTGAGGTCTCAGCTCTCCCTAAATCAGCAGTCTGTACAGCCAGCCACAGCCTGCCTGCATGTTCTTATATATCAAACGAGAATGAAATGTTGACAGAAGAGCTGGATTTTATGCACTAATTCAAGAAGCAGCCTGGTTGAAGAGATGTCAAATTTAAGTGTCTCCCTTCCTCCAGCTCCCCCATTCCAGCAGCAAACTGGGGCCCAGGCAGCTTCCCCTAAAACAGGGCAGGGTGTGCAGGAGCTGGAGTGATGTGCACACTCAGGCTGCTGGCCTGGCACAGCCGAAATGCAAAATCCCTGTCCCCTCCATGCACTTGCTTTGTATGGGCAAGGAGCAGTTGTGCATGACAGATGAGAGCTGCAAAGCAGGCAGGGCAGCACTGCGGCTGTGAGGGTCAGTGCTATTTCAATGGCTGGAGATGCTCTAATTATAGTGTTGGAAAGGCTGGAAGCTGCCAGGTTCGATATGGGAATAATGTGACAAGGGAATTGCAGAGCAAAGACACTTGTTGTTTTGTTCTTGGTCGCTTCACTCAGGGACAAAGCCATTGAGGAAGGAAAAGCAAATTTAAGGTTATAATTCAGTCCCAGTAACACTGAAAATATATATATAATTAGACAGAGAAAAAAAATTCAAGGCAGCCTTGTGTTTATTGCACTGGCTCCATCTCCTGTGCTTTTGGCACTGTGTGTTTCCAGCTGAGCTCCAGCCAGTTGACTGGGTGGTTAAATATCCTTCAGCAGGATAAACAGCTGAGGAAGCCCTGCTGCTCACTCACACACAGAGCCTTTGGTGGGTGCTCAGGCAAGTACATGGCTTTTTATATATTGCACTGCTCCTCTTTGCTACCTGCTCCACACTCTGCTCTGCCTCACTGCAAAACTTTCACAGGGCTTCTCTTTGGTGTCACAGGATTTATAGCAGCATTTCCCACAGGTTTTATTATCTTATTATTCTTAGGGTGCTTTTCCTGGATAATTGTGAGCTGCACAGTCTGCAGAAGTCTTTGCTTGAAGCATCCCAGAGCAGTCACCTGCCCCTGGTAGCAGCAGAATTTTAGGAGGTGGGATGAGCAGTTGACCCCTGCTCTGCACTTGTGTTTATGAGACAGCGAGTCACTTTGCAACCTGGTGCCTCTGTTTCCCTTTCTGAGAGATGGAAAAAGCAATACAGAGCCAGTTGAGTAAAATATTCTTGGACACTTTGACCAACACAGCAAACAGAAATGGGAAATAGATTCCTTGATATCACTCACAATCCACCTTCTGGGACTGCTGCTTGTCTGCACCAGCTTTCCCTCTGACTTGCTGTTCCAGGGTCTCCCTGTTTCAGATCCTCATGCCTCTGTGACACACCTCCACCTCTCCTGAGCTTCAGCAACCTCTCCTCCAACTATCTTTTTTCACAAGCTCAGTGGAGCATATTATCTCCATTTTCTTTCTTCTCTTCTCCAGGGATTCCTCCTGTTAATTACTTCAGCTGAGGCAGCTCCCCATCCTCTCTTCCATGCCCACCACAGCAGCCAAGGAGCTGCCTGCTCCCCCATGGGTAGCTCAGTCAGTGATTTCCCCCAGCTATTCCTGCTTAGGAGAGAGGTTGCTTATTTACCATTTTTTCTGTAGTTATGTGAACATTCACATCATGTACAGTGGTGATTTTTTTAAAATTTTATTTAAAAGGTTGGAAAGAGCTGGAACCAGCTCTGGTGTAATGCCAGAGCACTGGAGAAGCATTAAGGACAAGTTTTGACCTGCTTACTCTGATACTGTTTCTCAGGCAGGGATCAATCACTTAAAATCAGAGACACTGTAAAAAATTTAGGGTAAATACAGCTAAAATCAAATACACTGATACCCTTTCATTTTATTCAAGACAGAGTTTAGTCAAAAACAAGCCAAATTTATCCCAGACGTAACTCCAGTAACAGCAGTAAACACTGGACAGAGAGGAACTCAGTTCATTTGCTTTACCTTACCTTATTTATGGAAACTGAAATACTACTAATGCCAGCACAAGTACAAGGCAGGGTACAAGCTCACAGCAATCCCCTCTCCATGGTCACTATTTGTGCTTTGTTTCACTCTACTTACAAATTAATAAGCATATTGACCACAGCTCCATGTTTTGAAATCAAGAATGCAAAGAATCCATTTTTATTACTGTATTAACCTTTTTTATTTAACCTGGCAATAAAACTACTCAGCTGTGTGGTGAAATCTCAATTAAAATTTGCCTCTCCAGGAGCCACAGAGTCAAATGCTCCAGCAGTTATCGAAGTTGGTTTGCCTGTGAAAGCTGTGCTCTGTTATCAGATTCTGTTATTCAGTCATAGATCCCTGCTTTCCAGCAAGCATCGTTTCAGGGTCAGCTTTGAAAGCTCTCAGGCTCTCCCAATGATTGCTTCGCTTTTCTTTCACGGCAATTACAGTCTCTTCATTTAATTTCAATGGAAACTTTAGTGTTTTAGACCTTGCCCATGTAGCTGAATGCTCATCTCTGGATCTTATTTCCAGTCCTCAGGAGGACCGGTTTTGATGACCTAGTCTGATTACAGCATCTTTGACAGCTTTAAAGGAATTTGCCCTGGGGAAGAAGACAGCTGCTGCCCTGATGAGGGATTTTTCTGAGCAGGCCTCCCAAGCCAGACATGTCAGTGTGAGATGCTGCCTACATTTTTCATCGTGACCAACAGGTACGTCTAAAAAAGGTTGTGTGCTCTTGGCTGCACCAGTGTGGAGAGAGCCTCTGTCATTAAACTGCTTAACCTGTTCCTGTCAAAACTCTGCAGCTTCTTGGCTTCTTTTTCCTTATGTTCTATATTCAGCCTCTCTGAAAACTGTGGGCCAAATCTGTGTTCTGGTGTAAAGTGGCATTGTTCCTTCAGTTTATACAGATTGCAGGGTAGGAACAGTGTCTTTGCCAGTGTCTGCAGCTCTTGTATAGCTCTGGTCTTAAACAAGGCTGATGAAATTGAGCACGTTATTTATGAACAATAGTAACCCTTATTAGGAGATACAATAAAATAACTCATCAGGCTTCTTAGAATTGAATCAGTATAAAAGCAATATGATAATTGGTTCCCCTAGAGCCCATTTGTTCTTGAATGTTGAAAACAAGATTAACAACTTTTCAAATCCCAAATGACCCATTTTACCTCCAGAAAGGAGGTCTGATCTGCTTGATATGGTGTGCTTGATATGGTGTGCTCCATGCTCCCTTCCTAATGGCATTCCCAAACCTGGGAATTAAACTCTATTTTGCTCAGATAAAGCACCTAGGGTGAATGGATCGTGATTCAGACAGGGATGTTTTTCAACAAAATATTTTGACAAGTATCTGAATTTTTAAAGTTCTTTATCTTCATCCTGGAACAGCTACTTTATTTTTTGGGAGCAAATACAGTAAACATTTCAGATAGGAAGGCCAAAACTACCTCTGCATGAACTGGGGTAGTGCCAAGATTTAGAATTCACCCCCAAGACATCTTCAGCCTTGGTTTTGTAAAAGGGATAAGTAGATGGCTTGGAGTTCTGAGAGGTGTTTGGTACATGGAGCACTAACTTCTCTCCAGTGCCAGCCCATTTCCACCACATACTGCCCCAAAATCAAGCTCTGATTTTTTTATTTTATGTTTCATATTCCCAGAAAAAAAAAAAAAAGGGGGGGGGGGGGGGGTGGAAAGAATGTCATTTTGCTGCCTTGCAGTTATCTGATTTGTATTTGGTAAAGGCAAAGGAGCTGAAGGTGTCCTTTCTGAAATGACAATGGAGAGCACAGAGAGCAAACCCACCAGCTATGATTAACCTGGCACTTCTTAGTCTACATCTCTGACACTGATGCTGGCTCACACTGGATCCTCCTGAAAGACATGGCAGAGTGGTGGCTTCTGGAGCATCCCTTGCTAATAACCTTTTGATTTGGGCTGTCAGATATATCATTGAAGAAGTTTACACTATTTCCCAGTTCTGGCATTATCCACACAACAAGTAAAAAATCTTGCCATAAACAGGAGTGTCAGGAAAAGGTGTTTCAGGTCTACAGCCCCAGAGGTGTCACAGAGGCAGGGAGAGAATATCTGGGAAGGAGGAGTGGTGGTGTCACTTTTCCATCATCTTCACTTTGGAGCTGCAAAGAACCTTTTGGCCCAGTATGTTCCAAAAAGGATCTAATAATTACTCAGATTTCCAATATATAGGGAGAAATGCTAACACTAGGTAGGAATATAGAAACACTCCAGGTCTCAAAACTTCTCCCAGAAACGCTTGTGAGAGTGGGTTTAATGCATAAAAGAGAGAATGCAAGACACTGAACTAGCTCTGTGTACCCAAAACTTTTGTCTTTGTCAGGGAATAGCCACGTAGTCAGAATCACATAATACACCACAAGCTCAGCTTCCGTGCTCCTCCCTTCAGACATTATTATTTCAGCATCTCCACAGCTGTCCCATAAAGCTTTATTCCTTGCCTTTGCCTTTCTCTGGCTTTAAAACAAAAGGCAGAGTAATTTCCATTGTTTCATTGAGGAGGCTGATTGAAGGGTTCATATATTTGAGATGATGAAAAACGTACCGATGAAAACGCTCCACATCTGAAAAAAAAAAGCATTTGTTGAAGCAGAGATGATTCTGACCAACATATTAATTTAAGCTGAGAGATTTCCTGGTCCTGGACCAAATTTTTGATAAGGGCAAAGGAGAGAATAGGGGAGAAAGACAGAGAGCTGAGCTGTTAGAAGGCAGCTAATAAGAAGCTGTATGCACGTCAAAGTTCTGATTCAAACCTGCCAGGGGTCAAAGCTGGACCCTGGTTTCCCAGTCCACTCTACAAGCACATCCTGCTCACAGCTACCCCATTGTAAGACACAAATTGTCTTGGTGTGAGCAGGACCCTCCAACTCTCTTGAAGGAATGCCAAAGGATGCTCTGCTTTGGGATGAAAGCACAACTTAAATATTCAGCTTGCCTCTGCAAAACATAACTGGCTTTCAACCTGACTTATCTGTATAGCCTGATGCCAACAAGTGTACTTTGATGTTCTGCCTGGATTTTCCCTTTCTTATTTTTTTGCCTCAGCTTAAACTGAGATTAAATTGAATATAAGCTCTAGAAGCACTCAGCCAGTTTTGGAAATTGTAGCAATTACTTTTTGTTAAACCTACTTGTTTTTCTCTGAAATCACCAGTCTCCAGGGCTTGGAGAGGTGGAGGAGAGAGACTTACATACTAATTAGAAAAACAAATATCATCATTAATAGACTTAACATTAATGTAAAGCAGCTGCCAATGACAGAGGGATTTGCCACGTTCTTTTTATAACCTTTAACATCCAATATCATCATCCAAATGCTTTCCAATTCATGCTTTTTTTTACTCATTTGGGCTTTTGTTACACTTCAATCTGCTCTTTCCTCCATTCTTCCGTTCTTCTTTCATGTCATTAATCTAATCTAATCCTCTTCCAAGGTGACACCACAAATGGAGCTCAAGAGCATTTACATCAGTGCCCTCAAATCATGTTATGTAGTTTCCTGTTATGTAGGTGCTTTGTGAATCCCCTGGCTCCTTCCCTTCCCATTGCTGTCAACTCCACTTGCTGCCCCTCTCAGGGCCAGTTTGGCATTAATGGCTGCCAGGTTTCTAAAATCCTTTTTAGAGGAGAGACAGTGGCTCACAGAAGTCAATTGTAGACTTCTGATACCTGGGATTAAGACAAGGCCACTAATCCCCTTTTGAGGCTGTACCCTGCAGTCATCCTATTTGGATTTCTCCTCAGGTCAAAGCTCACCTAGGAAAGTGGGCAGAAAGCCCCAATGAGCACAACATCAAGCACAGAGTGATTACTGCTGAAATAGAACTCCTGAAGATAATCCCACTTTCCCTGTTTCTGAGAGGTTTTCTTTGCATGACTTTTCTCTTTTATGCCAGCTCAGATGTCCTCCTGCTGGCAGTGGGTTTCTCCTCCTCATTCATCTCATGTCTGATGGCAGCCCTGCCATCAACAGCAGCCCAAATGCTTTGGGCAGAGGTTCCAGTTCCACTACTTTTTGTTCCTAAAATACAATGAATGTGTGACAAAAACGGACTCAGAATGACCTCACTCTCTCCAGCCCTGTCCACATCCCACATCAACAGGACTGACTGATTTGGAATCAGTGAGCCAACAGCAGATATTAGCATTTGGTTACTTGGTAACTCTTCTTCAATCAATACATACTTTACATTTAAGGTCCCAGTGACAGGATGATCAGAACAAATTAGAAAATCTCAGGTGGAATAAACCTAATGGCTATGGGACATTTCTAAAATAAAAATGCATGTTGAATCACAAATAATAGCTTGGCTGCAATCTCAAGAGTCTAATTACGAAATGGATGTGGAATCATTCTGTAATTATTTAGAAAGTTCATTTCAGCAGCCAGAAATTCTCTCTGTGTTTACTATATATCATCACAAGTCCTCTGTGGTTATTTGCAGCATCTACCCAGAAAGACACATGAATAAGAGAGACAATTTTAAGAAATGGAGACAGATCCATGCCTTTTATAAGTCAATGGACTCATGCCAGGGATAAATTGAGACCAAATTTCTCAACAGAGTTAAATCACTTCCAGTCAGTCCAAATAGAGCAGAGATTGCTCTACCCTGCAGCAGGGCTGTTCTCACCATAATGCAAAACCCTACAACACTTCCCCTCAGTGCTTCTGCCTTTGCCTTAGAAAAGAGCCCAGTTCAAAACCAGTACAAATCTGTGCACATTGTGGATTTTTAACTGGTGCCACAGCTCCAAGAAGAGGATCATCACTTTGAAGGACCTGCTACATGGTCCCCCTGTACTGGGAGCTGGTGAGGCTGCACCTTGCATCCTGTTTTCAGTTTTAGACCACTCAGTATAAGAAAGACATTGTGGTGCTGGAGCAAGTCCAGAGAAGGGCAATGGAGCTGGGGAAGGGCCTGGAGCACAAGTCTTATGAGAAGCAGCTCTGGTTTCGACCGGAGAAAATTAGGCTCGGGGAAACTGTATCACTCCCTGCAACTACCTGAGAAAAGGTTGTAGATGGGGGTGCTGGCCTCTTCTCCCAATTAACAAGAAATAGAGCAAGAGAAAATGGCCTCAGATTGCACCAGGGGAGATTTAGATTGGATATAAGGAAAAACTTCTTCTCCAAAGGGATTGTCAAGCACTGGGAGAGACTGCCCAGGGAAGTGGTTGAGTCACCATCCCTCAAGGTATTTAAAAGACGTTTAGATGTTCGCTTGAAGACATGACTTAGTGATGGCCTTGGCAGTGCTGGGTTAACAGCTGGACTGACTGACCTTAAAGATCTTTTCCAGCCTAAACTGTTCTGGGATCCTACATCTGCAAATAAAACCTACATCTTCTACCCTACTTCTGCCTTCAGAAGTGAGTTTTGTTGTGATGGATCAGAGGAACACATACAATAATACCACCCCTTATCTAATTTTTACAAAGGTTAGCAATGCAGGCCCACAGGTCCTGGATGAATGGCCCAGGTCTGCCTACCTGCATCAAAGGGGTGCTTACAGATCTGTGTGGTCATGAAAGCTTCCAGCACTGGGTAGTGACAGCTAAAGGGCAAAGAGGTCCCACTGGGAGGATAATCCTGGACATCCTTCATGGAGAACCACAGGGACTGTTGATGCTGCACTTTGCACTGACCACAACTGCACTTCCTAGGGGAAAAACACACCTGGATTCACAGCTCTCTGGCCATCACAGGAACTAACAGATATACAGGAAGGAAAACTGATTGCTCTCATCCTGGCTGGCTACACACACCAAGTGTTACCCAACCATCTTCCCATTCAGTGCTCTGTTTCCATTATGCTTTGTCGTTGATCTTTTTTTTCACCAACTCCACAAAAATGCCCCATTTTAGAGTCACCACCAGAAAACAGTTTAATCATGATCTTTCTGGATGTGGAATGGAAACATGGAGTCCAAAGAGCTGATTTTTGTCTTGAGGCTGGGATTTACACAGTGCTTTATTTACTGGAAGGTTGGGAAGAAATGGTGCCATATGACATCTCATGGGTGTCCCACAGCTTCCAGCAGTAAATCTGTATCTCCAGAGGCCAAAAAAGGAAGGAAGCAACAGCTAATTGTACTCTGTGGGGCAATTTGCTGTTATATTTCCTGATGTACTCCCCTGACTGGTGGAAAATCACTCTTGGCAAACACAAAACTTACCCTGCTTCCAAAAGATGCATTTCTAAATTATTAATCAAGAGTACACAGAACCACGAAAGGTGGAATATTGAACAAAGGCTCAATTGACACTCTGGAAGTTGAGGAAGATATGGAAGACTCCCCTTTAATTTATTTATTCCTTTTCTGTTCTGTTATCCTGATATGCTGCTTCCAGTTACCACTGCACCCCGCACTGTATGGTATTACGTGATTTTGTTTTCAGATTGTTGGAGATAAAGTTACTTCATTATTAATATATATGCACTGTGCATATCCATAAATATTGAATATATACGTGTGTGTGTGTGTGTGTGTAAACCTACTGGAAGTGCTAATAGTTAAGATAAACGAAGTCCATTATTGCAATGAGTGACTATTTCTATGACCCTATTTGCAATAAAAGCAGATTCAATGATATGAGAAAATTGCTAGGTTTCAGAATAATTGAACCGGGCCAGACGAATCCCCACAAAGGCATCATTTACAAAGTACTTTGCTTGTCTAAAATATTTATTCTCACAGAAGGAAATGGAAAAAGAGTTCATATGGTTACACGGCTATCCTCTGAGTGTAAAATTGTTTTATCATGTTATGTTTATTTCCTAGACATCTTCCACTGGGGTATTGCAGAAAAAATACTGTACAGTTAATTCCTTTGTGTGGACTGTTCATATTTATTCTCTAGGAAGTCAATCATGTTTTGTTTGGGCTTGTTTTGTTTTTCTGCTGAGTAAACACTTAAGGAACTCTTTTCTTGTAAAAACTTATTTGCATGTACAATGTACACCATTCAATGTCAGTGCTACACAGGGAGCTGAAATGTTTTTGCTTTCCCTCCCATGTACCATGGGAAATAGTGGATTTCTTGATGAAAATGTTGGTGTTGCTCTTTAAGACTGCTGTATATTATTCGTGTTTGAGGACTTCATCAGTAGTTATAGATAACTTTAGTTTGTCTTGTATTGAAAGCCTGGATAGATTTTTACTGTTAAATGTTCACAGCGAAATGATTTCAAGCAATCTACAGACAAAGAATTACTCCCAGCAATTATCCACTGAATAAATCTGAATAATGAATACATTCACAAAAGTCACTATCTATTTGTGAACAATTAGCTGAAAGAAATAGAGGTGACACTCACAAGTTAAATAATTAATTTATTAATTATTTGTCCAGCTTTGTTTCTGACATACATTGCATGAAATGAGATCAAAGCTTAGATAAAAAATCACTTTGAAAAGAAGGGCAATAATAAACTAAATTCTTCCAGTTTCTAATGCAGAAATCATCCTACTATTTTAACTACTATTTATTACTAGTGATTTCAGAGGCTAGAGAAGTTTTTTTTCCTGGATTCTTTTACTGTAAGCATTAGACTGTGTTTTATTCCTAACACATATCCAATTTTAGGCTGCTAAACTACAATCAAAAGCACTTAGTACAAATGGAGCTCTCCCTGCTATGAGATTTGAACTCCTGACATCTTTATCCACTGGAACTTGAGTGTCCAGGTAACTACTAATTATTCAAGCATTTACAATCATTACTATCAATATAATTAGCACATCCTGAGATAAAAGTGAGAATGCCACTATGAAATTAGCATTCCTGGCATTTAGATAGCAATCTTTCATGGAGATTTATAAACACATTTATAAGCTGCCCAATTAATTTTTCAATCAAATGAACAAAAAAGTGTTTACATTTAAGGGGAGTCTAGAACTGAAAAGAAATGGTTTCTGGCTTCAAAAGTTATAAATGTTGTCTCCACACATCCATTCCTTGAATACAACAAATCCCATCAACTTCTGGTTTGTTTTTTTTTTTTTGGAGAAATCACCAAAATATCTTTGACCAAATACTGAGAAAACTGTGGAACCTTCCTTTCAACAGAACTAGGTTCAGTGAAAAAGACAGAAACAAGGTTTTTTATTCAGATCTAAAACTTGACAAGTGCATTGCCATGCTCTGCAAGAATAAGAGGCTGCTAAAGACCTTACTATGTGCTTTGCTGGGTGACATTAGTAAAAATAAATGGGACAATTTCCATGGAAAAAGTCAAAGCTAGATAAGGGCTAGAGTTTGAGTTCCCTTTTCCCACCTCCATCAGTTTTGCTGGCCAAAAGAGGCAGGCGAATTCCTTGAATTACTAGTAAGTGATCACAATAGAAGGAGGAGCCAGAGAAGCCAGGGACCATGGTTTGACAGATTTTCTCACCTTTTGGTCTAGGATCTCCTATGAACAAAATTTTGAAGACTGTCTTTTCCCCACCAAAAGCCATCCCAGATGTTCTGAAATAACTTCTGTGGAACACTTGCGGACACAGCAGAGAGGGGATTTTGGGAGCATTTCACAAGGCCTGCAGCTGTGAGCTGGTTTCAGCATGAGGAAAAGCCCTCCATCACCCCAATGCACAGGAAAGAGAAGGTAAGGCAACTCTGTCCAGGGAGCTTTTAGATTTGGTGCATTCAGTGGAAAGCCCTAGACCAGCAAAACCTGTTCCTCTCCACAGGGATACTGATGTCACTAAGGGCAGGCTTGAGGGACAACAGACCCATGCAGAGGCTGAGCTGCAGCAGGGCAGCAAGTCCTGAAGGATCTGCTGACCCCACATCAGCCACAGGAGCCTCCTCTGCTGCTCTGGCCCAGTTTTCAATGGGAGAGGATCCTAATCCTCTCCATCTACTCTCCCATTCTCCTTATCCCTGACAGGAAGGTTAAAGAAGCAGTGAAGGCCACAGGGCAGCTGTGCCCTCTGGTTCCCAGTGCCTGTATGAGCATCTTGCAACCCTTGCTGCACTGCAGAACAAGGGCCAGCCTGAGCATGCCATGGGAGAGTCCATTCAACCACTGCTGAAAAACCAAACCATGTACATTACACATGGCACAGCAAATAAATAGCTCCAGGAAAAGAACAGCAACAAAAAACTTGCAGGGACAGTAAACCATATTTCAGCAGCCACTGGAGGTATTTCTGACTAAAAATTGTATATTTGATGATGCCCAGCCTTCAGCATTTGACAAGGGGCTGCTAAAGCCTTTTGAACAGTAAATCACCTCTCTTTCTATCAATAATCTTATTATAATATGAGTAGAAATGTCAAATGTTTAAATCTCACTTTATTACTATAATAATGGATTTAATTTGTAAAACATATAAAGTGAGGTCATAACTGTTCTGGAGGGAGATATCTGTCATTCCACTCTATTTATATAATTTCCTGATGGCTTTACCCAGATATTTTGAATGGAAGAAGGATTAAAAGCAATCCCACTTGCAAGATTTTTGTGATTGGGAATGGATTCTGGAAAGGAAACCAACATGATCACGGAAATGCAGCAACTGTTATTAAAAAAAACCACCCTCAACTTCACATTCATGCAAAACAAATATACAGGTGTTTGTCTGTGACTTGCTCCATTCAGGCCCTCTCCTGAAGCTGCCAGAAAAGCCCTGCTTCCAGCTGCACAATCAGTATTATCACTGTGTGCTATTTTTGGCTCCTGAGTGCATCTCATGTTGCGTCATCCTTGCCACGCCAGCCCTGGTACAAGGGCAGAAACTCTTCCTTCCCCTCCCTTGTGCTCCGTTGTCTCTTCCGCTGCCGGCTCTGTCCCCACTGCACAGGGGTCTCCGGACGCCTTTCCCTGGTCCTTCTCATTTTCCTGGGCAAGAGGCTTTCCACCCAAAGCTTCATGTGGGAGGGTCCATGTTGGCATCCAGAGTACATGTCCCAAATATGTCCAGCCTCACTTTCTGATCATAGTGCCGAGGAGCTGCCGGTGAGTAATCTTCTGGTGGGTGATGGAGTCCCTGTGTCCAGTGCCCGGAGCTTGTTACAAATGGGTTGTTTTTAGGGTCACACAATTTCCCAGCTTCACTTTGGTAGGTTTCCAGCTCTTGTCTCAGTTTGTTAACATCAGGTTTCTGTCTGAGGTGACAGTGCTTTGTTTGTTCTGACACTGTGTAGCTTTGATTTCCGTAAGTTATTAAAGCTTAGTAAATATCATAAAATCACTTGCTTTTTAAGGTCTTCCCTGGCTAGTTGCTATCAAACCATCTAGTTGTTTAATGTTTTTCTCTTCTGATGTGATGTTGCTGCTGTGTTTGGAAAAGCTCATATGGGCAACAGCTGGACTTGGAGTTATAAATCTCTTAAAAAAACAAGGTTCGATTTCCTTGGTTGTGCCACAGGAGAAGCCCTTATAGCTATAACCACCCCCAGCCTGAGCTGGTCTGTGTCTCCCTAAACCTGTTTCATTTTACACAGAATAATCAAATATTCATTACATGAGTAAGTGTGTGTGTGGCTGTTGCAGAGTGATTGGGGTACTCACCTGGTAGATGAGAGACCCTGTTCCCAGTGACCGCTCCAATGAATATTTAAGCATTACATATTAAGTATTCATTGGAGCAAGGATAGGAGCACACTTCTGCCACCCCCAAGGGAGCACCCAAACACCAGGCTGTAAAGTCATTCTTTCTTTCTTTAGCTCAATGAATATTTAATTATTCAAGGCCAAACAAGACAGCTTCAGTGGCAGAGGCTGAGATTCCCTGCTCCTGTGTGTGCACCATCACTCTGATGATGAGGGCTGTATGTAAGAGATGTGGCTTTGTGTTTCTTTGGACTTGGAAAGAAGTTCAATCCAGGTTTTCCACACGCTGGGGCTTCCAGCTTCTGAGTTGCTGAATGAAAAACCCAGAGCTCCAACACACACTGTCCACAGCCATGAGACAGATGTGGAATGACCCCAAGATTGAGAAAGCATCCTTATCAGTGAATAGACTGGTTTTATGAATCTCTCAGGAGAAGGAATCAAAGCTGAAGGAATTCCTCACCCCATGGCAGTTGCTGCTGGCTATGTAATATGCCTTTCTGAGGTTATCCAGAGTATGATGTGTAAGGAAACCTATTTATCCCCTTTACTCTGGGGTCTAACAGCCCCAGACTGTAGCTAATGGGACTTAATCCTGTTTCTGCAGTCCAAGGAGTGGATGTGTGAAATGGTGACTGTGGGGAAAGCATCCAAAGAGAAAAGGCAAGGCAAGGGTATTTGGGTCTAAAAAGTAGATAACTGAGGAGTAGAAAGATCAAAGCAAGGAGAAAAATGGAAGTAAGGAGCAGGCGATCATTGAGTGAAGAAACAAAAAACAAGGGGGAAAAAAGGGAGCAGGGATGGTGACCAGAAGAAATAATACCTTTATCTAGCAAAGGAATGGAGAGAAGAGATGGAAAGGGCTAGAGAAGATTACTTAAATCTCAAGAACAGAATGTGAAAAATCTCTACCCCTCACTTAAATCTTTGAAAAGTAGAAAAATGGCCATGTGCTCTTCACTTCCAGAGGACAGTGGGTATCTGAACTAAGGTTCTTTGGATTCACTTTGGGCAGTTGACTGTTGGAGCATTCCCATGCAAAACAGTGACTTATTACTGTTATTGCAGCTCTGTTTCTTGTAATTTCAAAGAACCCACAGCATTATGGTTCTGTTGTCAAAAACTAACTATGGTTATAAGCAAAAAACAGAGCAACAGCATAATTGTTATATCAAAGTGCAAATAAATTACCATCTTGTACGCATCAGAAGAGTGTCCAAACCCAAGTCAACTGCATAGTCCAGGTTGTTGAAATGGCTATGCTGCATTCTGAATGGAACTATTTAGCTCAGAACATTTCAAAGGTGCTCCAAATGATATGGTTCATATATTTCATGCCACATATATGTTCTTCTAAGAACAGCCCAAGGCTGTTGAGCAGGCTCTTTCAGCAAATGTTTGCTACAATTCAGAGAAATCCTTTCTGAGCACTTTGCTGCCCATTGTTTTAAATATCCTTTCCCCTGAGAGTACAGCTTTAGAGTACTGCAGGTCTATGGCAATGTAGGAATATCCCTTTTGTCTTGCTGTAAATATTACAGTGGTCTGACTATGTCCAAGCAGATGTGTTACATATCTGCTGCATAACATATCCACCAAAGATCAAAACTTCACCTAGATACCTTAACCCCGATTGAATGGCCACGTGTTTTGTGTTTTGATCAACTCTCTAGACAGATGACAGTAGCTATCCTCCTTCCATACTGAGGAAAAGGCCACCTGTGGACCAAGCTGTGGGGGAAAAGCGAAGAGCAGAGAGAAGGGTTCGATTTCGTGAGCCAGAAGAAGTCATTGAACATGGTATGCTCAAGCTATCAGGAATTTTGGCATGACCTTTCTAGCTTTTAACATCCAGTCTGTCTGTCCACATCAGCTTCCCCCTCTGATAACATGATTTGTGATTTTCAGCTCAGCATGGAGCAGTGGATGGATGATTTTTGCTCTGTGCTCAGCAGAACTGCATCTGGTCCATTTGGTGCCTGCCCTGGGAGGAGACAGGCTCCTGCCTCACCCTCAGCTGCTGTCAGTGGCCTCCTGACAGGGCCCCCACAGGGATCATTGTAGACCATGGGCCTGGCTGAGCCCCAGGGGCTCCCCAGAACGATGTTTGCACTCAGACCAAATTTAAACTTAATTATGTCACTGTGGGTAACTAGGATGCCACAAAATACAATAGCAGAGGTCTGAGCCTAGCAGCCAGGATGTAATAACTTATGCCAGCAAAGGCACTCAAGGACTGGCACAGCTAACAAAACCTCTGGTCTTTTCATTCCTGAGCCAAAATATTGCAGGTCTGGCACAAGGATCCAGTTTGCACTTCTGCATGTGCTGTATGCAATACTAAATAAGAACTGGTGTTACCTTCGGATTTGCCCGAAGTGATTCAACCAAGAAAATTGTATTTATTATTAGAGAACTATAATTGTATGGGTTTGATGCATCAGTTGGTCAAAACACAGGTGGCAGAATGGTAAAATTTCTACGTCAGCCACCTGTTTGAGCTGCTTCAGCTTCTGAAATAAGGCCTGGCATCTGCTGATGTGTCTATAAACAGAACTCACATTTGTTTGGCAATACATTGTTTGGGATGCCTCCTGATGCAGGAAGGGGAAGCTGTTTCTTGATAAACTTGTTGACATGGCCTGGGCTTTCCCACCAAAACTGAACTCCTGGAAAGACTCAGTGGGTCAGCCCTAAATTCCTCAAAGTTCACCTGACTGCTCAAGAGCAGGATTTTGATGGGAGTTAATAATACCCTCAGCTCTCTGCCAGAGTCCCTGCCCCACTTCAGCGCTGGGAATCCTGCAGTCAGTCCAGCCCAGGGCACCAGGCTGGTCTCCCACTGGCTCTGACTTCAGCAAAGCCATGCTGGAAGTCATGCAGGGAGCTGCAAGGATGGAGAAGACTCTGATTCTTTTCCATGGAGACATGAGAAACCTTCCAACCCATAATTAGTGTTCTGTGTTGCAGTCTGTGATTTAGATTATTTGCTGTTTGTCCACACAATATTACTCGCATTAAAGCTGGTAAAAGGGTTTCTGGCACCACTGAAATTTTTTCCATTCTGTGGACTTTTCATCCTGGATTGTGTCTGGGCCCTGGCTGCCAAGCAGACACATTTCCAGGATATT
Source organism: Eopsaltria australis (assembly GCA_034509425.1). NCBI lineage: Eukaryota > Metazoa > Chordata > Aves > Passeriformes > Petroicidae > Eopsaltria > Eopsaltria australis. Next base: position 2,421,686 of record JAVTVJ010000012.1, on the reverse strand, counting down.
GTTGATGAAAGTTAGTCTGAAAGTGCTTTCTTAACTCTCATTCTTTCAGGCTCCTGGTTTAGATACTTTCCTTTCTAGGAATTATGTGGAACAGGGAGGGTTTTTAGCAGCAGCAACAATTCTACCTCTGAACTCTCCCACACAATAATTTTTCCCCACTTTCCTGAGGTGCACCTGCATCTGCATGTTTGCATGGAGTGGATAGCTCCTCATCCAGAGCCAAAAGTGGTCTAAGAAGTTGCCCAGCATCTCCAAGGTGACAGGCAATTTCAGAGACACTGCTTGGTTCTGGCTTTTCTTGTTCACCCGCTGTCAAGAGATCTTTCCAGGCATGTAAGAACATTTTTATTCTGTTTTCTAGTCATTTCCTGCTGTGACTACGTAGTGGGTAAGTTGAATTTTTCACATTATACCTGTGAGCCATCCATAGCATTAACCTGAGTTTGCTTTCGCAGCTGATGGGGTGCACTGTGCAAATGTACCCTCTATATACACAACATTTTGTATTGTCAGTGGTTGTTGCTTTTTCTTCTCAGCATAAGCAGCACAAAGTGCTGATGAGGTCTGGTGCAATTTTAAACAAGACGTCTAGTAAGACAAATAGTGGAAACAAAAATTAAATCCCTGAAGCTATTTTTAATTTAAATATAATTAATATATTTTATTGCAATAGAACAGGTACAGGTTTCTCACTAAGATATGCAAGAAAAGCACCCCAAGCAAAACAATAGTTCTCCCTGCTGAGTTTTGTATGAGGAGAAGAGACAATTCATTTATATGCTGACAGCAGGGTAGAAATAATAAAAATGATCGGTTTTTTCTGTTTTTTGTTTGAGGCCCACCAGCCTCACAGACCCCCCAAGCAAATGTGTGTATCTGGATATTCTGCTGATGGTGATCATTTCTAGAGGCCCTGGGCAACATCCAGTAGGCAGTGCGGTGGAGGGCAGAGGGATACCTCTATACATGTCTATATACACACACTGACCTATGCTTTTGGGAGGCCAAAAATCTCCCAGGCAGATGTCCCCATATCCCTCATCTATTGCTATTGTCCAGGAAGAGGGGCTGTAAGCTCATGACAGTGGAAGGATCAGCTACGGCTGTTACTGGACTAGAAACAAGGTACTGTAGCCAGGAAGGGGCTTGGCGGAAAAGCAAAGATCAAATATTCTTCAGGAGGCAGTGGAAATGTGTATCCAAGGCAGGAACTGAAACAAAATCTCCTGTATCCAGGTCCAGTGCTTTGCTCAGATGAGTTGCCATGAGACTGGGGACATGTCTGTGGCTGAGCGTTCTCTTCCAACAAGCAATTTGACTAACAAATTTAAGCATTAAATGTCTTATTTTAATCTAGAAAACCAAATCTGAATTTCAGCACATAACTGTAGTGACAGGCTGAAGCTGTTGTGAGCATAGCTCATCACCATTTTGCAGGTGGAATTACTCTTCTGCATTTTTTTTTCCTGTTCACGGATTGAATGTTTCCTGACTGAGAGGATTTAAGGAAAGCCCAGTTTTACATTTGAGATCATTCAGAAATTTCACATGGAAAGTAATTTTTCAAGGTTGAAATGGGTTACAAGCACTTCATATGGAAAGACTGGTGAGAAAAGCTTCCACAGGAAGGTTTCCCTGCTCCCATGTGTGCTCATCAGCTGAGCCCCACGCTGGGAAAGGCAGGTGGGCACCCAGTCAAGAGCTGTAGCTTGTGGTATGGGAAATCTCAAGGGAAACACCAATGCCCAGCTCACAAATCTCTGCAGAACCAGAAAGTGGTGAGCAATTCCCTGGCTAAACACCTTCATATCAACCATTCATAGAATAATGCCAAATAAACAAATTTATAAAATCTGAAGTCTGCACATGGATAATTTGCAAACAGAAAGAAGGGCTAAATTCAAATGAATAAATTACTTGCTGCAAATAATTCACTCAGATCTATTATGGGACATTGATTTGGTTTCTGGTTTGCTATAAAATGACTGCCTATTAACATTTTACCTTTTCCCCATACACTTTTTGATACATTATTATGTGTTTCTGGCTTGGTTTTACGACTTTTACCTTCCTCTCTGTACATCTGTATGACAGTTTAATTGACTGGTGTGTATTCCAGGGCTCAGAGTGGAAGCTAATTTAAATATGTTACAGCTAATGTTGGCCCTTTACCCATAATAATACACTCCACATTTTTATCTCCTTATTGATTGTGTGCATATGGCAGGAAAATAGCTGCACACTATGGGTTTTATTCAGGCATGAATTTGGCTTTATACTGCGTGTTTAATACTCTAAGTGGTTTATGAAATAGTGCCGACTGTGCAGCGGCTATGCAGTCAGACAGAGCAGCCAGATCTGAATCAAACTGCATCCCCAAGGCCCAGGGATGGCTACACACAGGCAAGGACTGGTACACAGCTGTCAGCAAGCTGAATGCAGCCCTCTGATTTCCACATGTGTGCTGTGCCCGGCCTGTGGCACTTTAAACATATTTGAAAAATATTTTGATGGCACAAAAAATCTTCACAGGATCCTCCTGCTGAAGAGCAAGTGCAGAGGATGTGCTGGTGTAATTAGCACAAATAGCACTCTGAGAGTGGCTCAAACTGCCAGAGCTTTCTGAATATGTCTCTTGGCTAATGGAGCCATGTTTGGGTTCTTTCCATAGTTAGCAGGAGCCCCAAACAAGCTGAGTTACCAGGGAAAAGGACAGAAATCTACAGCTTCTCTCTTTTATGGAGCATTTGTGAACATTAAATAATTAGACCAAGAAGCGTCATATCCTCCTAGTATTCAACTTAACATTTAGTGTAAAGGTATAAAAAATAATTGCTGGAGGGGAAGTTGATATCATGCATTAGCTATGCTAATCCTGTTCTTATTGTATATAATTAAACTCTTTAAATGCTCCATTAGATGATATCTTCTATACTCAGCACCCTCCATCAGGAGGTGTGACTCACTATCACTTAACTGATGCCTATGGAAGTGCTCACCACCAGAGCCCTGTGTACCCTGCTGTTCCCAGAAAACTGAGACAAAGGCATCAGCAGGGGATCAAATTTGGGAAGTGTTTAAGATGGCACTAAAATAATGCTGCCTTCTATTTTCTCCTTGTCACCATTCAGCAGATGACAGGACATCATCTGGATTGCCTGTGCTCCTGTGGCTCTCGTTTTGTGCAGTGCTGATCCTTGCTGTGAGTCTCTACTACACCAGCATGAAGCAAGATGTCAAAGTCCTGGAGGAATTTCAATCCCGACTTGTCATCTTCTTCCTTCATGTCAGACACGTTGCTCAGAGATGCTGGACTTGGTTTATGAGGCAGTAGCAGTGTCCTCCAGCCTGACACTGCTGAGAAACATCAGTGCAAAGTTCCCAGCCAGTTCATGTGTGCAAGGAACACATGAACATCCACCCCAAAGAGCAAGAAAATCAACCCTGTTGTGCACCATCCAGAACATATTTGTTCTCTCTTTTCCTTCTTTGTTGTTTTGGTTTTTTTTCACTTCAATGAACATTCATACTAATGCCTAGAGATCCCACCAAACTCATGCTCCATCACCCTGAACAGCAAACAAGTGTCTGGATTTTGCTCCCCAGAGTTTATAAGCTGCTGATATGAGGAGCAAAAGCAGGGAGAGAGAAATACATTGATCTGTGCAGGCAGCAGCAAGCTCTGAAGAAAAGTCTCCTGAGTCTCAGGTCAAGGCTTTAGGTACCAAATCATCTTTCTCCTCAAGTCTCCTAATAATTATTCTGCAAAAGTTAAAATAAAGCTAAGCTATTGCACAGACATGGCTCTGGTGGCCAAAGGCTTGGCAAGCTGCTATATTTATACACCTGAAATGATCATTAGTAAAATCCCAACAAATGGCTTTCTTGTTTCCCTTCATGCATTTTTCCTCCATGGGCAAAAGCTGATTCTTAATGCTTCACTTGACGCCCAGGTGTGAAAAAGAACACAAAAACTCATTTAAACAGAAAATAGTTTATTTGCCTAACATAATAAATAGCAGCAATGAAACCCAGGTTAATCATCAAGTCAGTAGTTTAATCCTCTGGGTTTGATTCAGTCCATAAACCCCACAGGTTGACATATAAGATTTATGGTAGTGATTGTATTCAGACAGAGGTTATGCCTGGGTGTTCAGGGCCTTATATCATGATAATATGGACTGCTTGTGGAGGTGTTGGATGCACAGTTCCTTTATCACTCCATTGTCCCACCATACTGAGCTTTTCTCTGAAAGGAATCCTTTTGATGGAGATCCTGTGAAATGGTGCACTTGGTGTCTGGGAGGAGAACAAATGACTGCAAGTTCATAAGCTTCAAAAAAACAGCACAACAAGCTTTTTGGACCTTAGATTCTGCTCAGGTAGCACCTGGTGTTTCCTTGGGGTTATTTTTTATGGCAGATTGACATCAGAACCTGTAAGAGCTGAAGTAAAAGAAAAGGGAAAAAACAGAAGAAAAACCACTACAGAGAATATGAAGAGATGTCTGCAAGACCTTGGCTTGAACTCCTCTGCCATTGCAACCATCAGAAAGAAAAAATGGTGCTTTATTTTTTGTTATTTTTTTAAAAGAGGGCCATACATCTGCCCCAGCAACCTTCTTCCAAGCAGCCCAAGGACTTTAACCAGGAGAGGATAACCAGAAACACGTGTAACCTTCTCTCAGGAAAAGAGGGGGCAGCAACTTGATTGAGAGCAAGTCAGAAAAATTGCAACCCAGGACAGTAAGAAGTGCCTCCAGTGGCCACTCTCATGCCCATCCTCAGCTGTCAAGGCCACAGGGGTGGCATTGGACAGGAGCTGGGAAGCAGAGGTTGTTCCAGTCTGGGAAGCAGAGGTTGCTGCAGGAGCAGTGTTTGGCTCAGGGGTCTGTGCAAACAACTCAGGTACCTCAGCTCAGAGGGTAAATCCCACCTCTGTTTCCCTCCCCCCTACACCAGCTCAGCCCTGCTGTTTAGGTAATAAAGAAGAAAGGTTTTAAACCTGTGTGCTGGTGAATCTCTGGGGAAAAGTTTTGGATTGGTACCTGCATGAGGCAAGGGGCTCATTGCAACTTCTGTTTGAATCTTTTAATGTTTATGATCTTTATAATGTCCAGGTTGCAACTCTTTGGCAAATCAGTGGTGTTTCTTTTTGGCTCTGGACTGACTCTTAGGACTGTCAGGGAAAATATGGAGGTGGTGTGAAGACCATATATGTGTTCACCTTTCTGCACAGCTCCCCAGGAGATGGACACAGGACCCCCTTTCCACTGAGCCTCCTTTAAATGGAAAATGTCCACATTCCCCTTGTTGGGGCCCAATTTATTGGTGTGAGTGAGAACTGCTATCACATCTGGGCTGTCAGGGATATTTAGCAGAGGAATAGCTATTCTTGGCTTTTGTGCTGGCTCTGTTTGGGACTGTTTTGGGCATGGGAAAAGGCAGCACTTGAGTTATCTTGAGACCACTGTTGAGGTCTCACCATGGCTTTACAAGGTCTCCTGGGTCAGGATTGTTTACTGTGGTCAGTCAGATACTTGGCAGGCTGCAGAAAGCCAAATTAAATCTGCCTCGGAGCCAGAAGGTTTGAAATAAATAAAAGCTAAAACCTGTTCCTGGCAGAGCAATGGCATCTTGTAGGTGAAGAAACTGAAGCTCAGAAAGCCATTCCATGTGGGAGTGAATGAAGTAGGTCAATAACATGACTGGCAATAGGAGAAAAAATTACAGATCCTGGGCCTGTATTTCTTTACTGCTGCACAACTTCACTGTAGATTTACCTGTTTTATTTCCTCACACTGAAGCTCTTTTTCCATTCATCCATCCTGCTTAAACACACACAACCCCTTTTCTCTCTCTGTCCCTTCATTCCTCAGCCATCACAGCTTTATCCTCACTACTGTGAGCTGGATGTGATTTTTCCTTATTTTTGTTCAATGGTATTTCTTCTTGGTGTGACACCTTTATGAGTTTGGATCTCTGAAGTTACATAAAATCATCTGTGTTGGGTAATAATCCCCTTGCTGGTCATGATGGGTAATATTTGCCTTCAGTACAACTCCTGAGAATTTCTCAGTAGAGGTAAAAAGGAGAGAGAGTATATAATTTATTGCAAACGGTGGAGATGCTCACCTGAATTCCCACTGGAGCCAGTTTGGTGAATTGCTTCAGAAGTCAAAAGTCCTGCAGCCAACCAGCTCTGGGCAATTGTATAATGAAGCTTGGAAATGGTCATGTTTCAGATATAAAGGGCTGAAAGAGGGAGTGATGTAGGACAGAAACCTTGGAGCAGTTTTTGAAGCAGACAGTGGGTGGGAGAGATTCCCAGGAGTAATGTCTGGGGTGGCAGGAGACAAAGGGCCAGGGGAGAGTGGAAGGTCTGTGCATGACAATGGACTAATGGCAGTCCCTGAGGGTAGAAGTGCTGCTTAAATTCCCTTATGCAGTGAGTATGTAACTAATACACAACAGAAATAAGCAGACCACAGCAGAAGGGTGAGTGTTGTTGTGACAGTGTTCAGCACATTCCTGCAGTGTGAACGGATGGAGGGCAGCTGCCAACACCCTCTTCAGGCACATCAACAGCACCTGATTGCAGCAGCAGGAGTATCCATACCCATATGATTAGAGGAGATAGAAAAAGACATAGTGGGATGACACTGGATGCTTTTGCATTAACCTTTTGATGCACTCAGCATTAGCACCAGTACAAGGCAGCCCCAAGGACTGCCTTGAGACCCCATCCTTCCCCTCATCTCTCCAACCCTGATAGTCTGGAATAGCAGCAATTGTAATTGTCATTTCTGCCTCTTGCCACTGAGAAGCAAACAGAAGATCTGGCAGCTTGTGGCTATAAAAAGGGTGTTACCAGCTGCCCTCAAGGAATAACTCAAGAACATCTACGGTAATAGTGTGGACTTGTTTCTTATTAATTCCTTGCTCCAAGAGAGCTGTTGGGAACCTCTAGGCCCACCTCTGAAGAGAAAGACTGATGCTACATGAAGAAAATTAACCAGCTGGCATTTAGAAAATAAGCCTGTCTGTGCTGCCTGTGGTCCCCCCTTGCATTTGGTAACAAACTGCCTTTCAGCTGCATGTTGACACAGGACCATTTTCTCCTTGTTTCCAATGGCATTAGGGTGATCTGCTGGAAGATGGTACCAAAGGGGCTCAGGCAGCTTAGGATGGTTGGGCATACCCTTGCCTATAAAAGCTGTGGCACGGAGAGGCTGGGGAATGAGTAGAAAGACTCTACCACTGACTTTGAGAACATTTTTTTATCTTACATTGTAACAATTTAAACTCACCTTAAAAGAACAGGCACAGAAACATTGACTTTTCAAATAATTTATTTTTATATTTCACCAAATCATAAAAAGCCAATGCACTGTTCAGCAAAAAGCATCAATATATAAAACACATTAACTCTTTATCAGTTATGCTGGAGTGCACCACGTACACTGAACCCAGTCCAGCTCCTACTAAAGCCAGAGGAAACTCAGTGACTCCACTAGTAGAAGGATTGTACTCAGCATCTTTCTTTGCTGGGTGTTTACAAAGGGCTGTATTAAAATGCTAGTAAAAAGCTTCCCTTTTGAGACTGTATCAAAACAATAATAAACCTCACTCCCTTTCTGGTTTTGTCAAACACATGCAATTAAAGCTCCAAATCAGCAGTCATTGCACTGCAAAAGACCATACAAATCAACAGAGATAATATTCAGAACAGGCCAGGCTCTACCCTCAGCTTGTGTGGACTGGTGTGGTTGCTCGCAGGATAATCTCTGTACACTGGTGAGGGATCTGCTCCACTGCTCTCAGTGGTGAAACAAATTATGAAAAAGTGTTCCATTTTCTCCCCAAATACCCATTGCAGGAACCTCTTTAGCAGCATTTAAAAAAAAAACAATAAACTAATCTAGACCCTTATAAAGCTTTTCCCAGGTGGCTATAAGAGACAGATGTATGTATATGAATCCATACATCAGAGTGACATATACTTCAGAGAGGCTCAAATGCTTTCAGGCTCTGCACTGACTTACAAGCAAGAAAGATCTGCTTCAGATCTCTGCAGGTGGTACCACACAAAAGCATTCAACCTTTTAAAACTATGGGTGCTAATGAGCTACATTCACAAATGCCAAGTCTACAGAGATCTGGAACAGTCTTTCCTTCCCTGTGCAAATCACGAGACAAAGGGCCAGTGTAGGATATCTGGATCTGCTTTCCTCCAAATCTGGTGGCAATGTCAGCACCTTTACACCTGATACCTGCACAGCTGGCACAGGTGGTTCTCTCCAAAAGATGACTTTAGGTCAGCACATGCTTCAAGAGGATGCTCTGCAGTTTGTGAGGCCACACAAGCAGGTAGGGGCTGAGCAGGCCAAGCAAAGGCTGAAATTGGTGTCAGTGTCACTCCCTCATATCACAGCTTGAAAGCTGAAATCCCTCACAGGAAATGCATTAACTCCTCATTATCTATTTCTGTTCAGATTGATGCCACTGTTCTGCACACCTCAGCTGTCCTTGTCTCTGGTAGGAAGAGATGTGAGAAATAAGGCCGAATCAGTTTGATAGCAATAAAATCCTCTCTGAAGTTTGCAGGAATGTTTATGAAGATTAAAGGATGCAGAGGGAGGAGACTTCAGTGGAACTGTTGGGGTGTTTTGTTATTGTTGTTTTGTTTTGTTTTCTTTTCTTTTCTTTTGTTTATAAACCTTCCAAAACCTCTCAGATCACAATACATTGATTTCTCACTTGTGTAGGTTGGGCTGTTTTAATCAGAGTGTTTGACCAGAATTGCACTGGCTGTGGACCCCATTGCAGTGGTCCCCCCTGGAGGGATGCTGTTCAGCACAGTTTCTCAGCACCACTGAGCAAAGGGACTGCCTGCTGCTCTCTAAGAATGTGGTTTAATAAGGAGGCTGCCAGCACCTTATGAAGCCAAATGCTGGACCCTGTTTCAACAACTATGGCTAAAAACATTGCAGCAGCCTGGAAAGTGGAATGGATTCACTGATGCAATCCAGATCCAGCGTGTTGCAGGAAGATGTTCTGTGTTTCAGACACAAACTGTTGGACTCCACTGTGTTAACAGGGAAAAATAATTCTCTCTGCTGCAGGAGAGATGGGGTAAGGAGTCCTGGACTGTGTTATGTGGGATACCATGACAGTTTTCAAACATTTCCCTGCCTTAGAATCTATGGTTTAACATAGCACTCTAACTCCACCAGGTTCCTGGAGAGATTGCTGGCACCAGCCTTGGAAACCTCCCAGAGTAACACATCACCCAAATTAGGCCTGGCTTATGTAGAGGGAAGGGCTTGATGTCACAGTCCAGAGAGGCTGAATGAGAACAGGGAAAATCCTTGACCGCTTTTCTTATTTTTTGACAAAATTTGCCCTAGAGACTGCAATTTTCCTCACATTCATGAGTACTCTAGAGAGCCTGTATACACAAGGGAGTCAAATTTGCCCAAACCTGGGGGGGAAACAAGGGGAAAATAAGGAGGAGATGAAGAGTAGTTTAGTCTCAGGACTGTTTACTCACTTGTGTGAGAAATCATCCAAGATATTAACAGTACTTACAAATCATCATTCTCACCTCCTGGCAGGTTGTCTCAACCCTCACTTTACAACACAGTCAAGTGGAAAGGGGGTACAAAACCTTCTCACACTGGGTTTCCACCATATGCAAATAATTTCAGCTATTTCAGTGAGCAGCTCTTGCTTCCAAGTACTTTATCTCCTTGATAAACACCAGAGCCACCACGCTAAATCACTGTTATTTAGGAATTTCAAGCCAAGTAGAAGAGCTCCAACAGGAGGATTTGAGGGGGATCAAGGATAACCTTTCATGTCTAAAAAATTGCTGTTATTGGCTTTTTATTTTGGCGAGAAAAAAAGTAAACTAAAGAACCCCAAACTAAAATTATATTGTTATTTGACCAATGCAAAGTGCTATTCACACAGCACTTCTAGGGTACTTACGCCCATTTTTTAGCAATGAGGATTTTACAGGAAGCTAATAAGTATTAAATCCTAAATCCTTTAGCTGTCTATGGAAATAGGATTTAGACTCTCACATGGATTCAGGTTTTTTTCTCTACTGTGTACAATAACAGTTCAAGCAGTTATAGGAGCTATGAGAGGTAGAGAACTTAAAGCACCCGGGTGAATACATTCACATTAATCTATGTTTGCAATAGCAGTTCAATTACACTCTTTGGCATGGACAAAAAAACTAAAGAGAAAGCATGGCTATGTTAATCGTTCTCAACAACAGGATGGAAAGACACTATTCATTAAGTGCCTGCACTGAAATAAGCAGTACTTGCTGTATCTTAAGTAAATTCTATTCTAACCTCTCAGAAACAAATGTTAATTTTTCTGAGAGGGTAAAGTTCCCTTCTACATTAGGAAAGCATCAAAGTGCTGTCTTCTATGCAGTTCTTAACTTCATAAATCACTGAGTTGAATTTTGTCATTTAAAAAAAAATCCATTAAAAAACATTTAGGTGCGTGTCTGTGAGTACTAAAATACAACTCAGGATAGTTTTCCTCCTTCTTCTGGAGGACAAAATTAGAAAACTGTACTTCATGGCACTAGTGCCATGAACAGAAATAGTTCTACAATAATTTCTGTGCTTACGAAGTTACATGAGCATTTTTTCACTGCAGATAAAACCTTCCTCTTTTCCCAGATTGCCAAACCAGAAGGAAAGAACATCCATGGTCTCCAAATACCAAATACACCCAATACCAGGTTTGTGTTCAACATGACTGTAAAGTGTGAGCTCCTCTTCCTTGCAATTCTACTTCCATCCTGAATACTAAATTCAAGGTAAAATCAACAGTGTTCCCTCTTGGGGAGTGAAGGCCTTGAAGGAAAATCTGACTCTGCTCCTAACTGGATTAATTTGGGCTAGCAGCAGGACATAACTCACATATAGGGGAGGAATTAAAACACCTGCAAACCTGCATTAGAAACTCATCTCAGCCTTTGGGAGGCTGTGCACTGGACAGTGCTTTCCTACTCCGCTCACATCAAATCCACATCTGGGTATCATAACCACTGTCATTGCACGAGTTCTAATGCTAAGTAAGTAAAAAGAAGTGTAGAAATTTAAGGCATCCTAACAACTACTCCAGCCCAAGCTGGAGCCTGTTAAGAGAAGAGCCTATAACCACATCACAGAAGAGCAGTGGAACTATTTCTGTCACTTACCTGTGTACACTGTACACACAGAATGCTTTCATGACAAGGTCTGTACGCTCAATCATCCATCACTGGTTATTATAACACCCCCTTTTTTAAGGGACCATAGAATCACTGCTATAGCATGCATGTGTCCTTCAGTTTTTACAGTAAAACATCATGCTCTTATTTTTTGATTCTTACTGAAATTTCCTAGCTGAAAGATGCTTCATGAATTACTGGGATAAGATGTTTTGATCACAAATGCACTCATTAGGAAGTTCTGTTCCAAAAGACGGCAGCAATTGTTTCTCCGTTATAAAAAATAGTAATAAACAGCATTGAACTAAAAGCTCAGATGACACTTGTTAGCTTAGACTCTTCTAAACCAATGAGGACTGCTGGCAGGGAACTGGTGGGGAATTTAACCATAGATGGTAGCCAGAGAACATATTTGGTACAACAGAATAATGGTGCCCCAGAAAGGCCACAAAGCTTTTTCCCCTTCCACCATGTGAAAATAAATAAATACAAGTATAAGTACCACACAGCATTCTAGTTCTTTGAATACAACTCTTGCTGAAGTGTTCCCAAGGCCTGCCTTTTGACATGGCAAATTAAAGGTACTGAAATGGCACAGAAATGCAACATTTGACTCAGCCCCAGGATGTGCTGTTGGTAATGGATGACTAAAAGCAGACGTCAGAAATGTACAAAAGAGAGAGTGCATGAGAGAGAGCACATGTAGGTGTGTATGTGTGCATAAATTGTACCATAATTCTAACACATTTTCAGCCTGGCATCACCAGCTTGGCCTGAGTGCCCATGCTTTAGGAGAAGAGGTTGCAGAAAACTTAGTGCAAATAAAAAACCCCAAGTGTGTCCAGTAACTGGGAGCTGCAGGATACCCTTCCTCCCCTTGGGTCAGCCAGAGAGCTTCTGTCTACATGCTCTGCCTGCTGACTCATACAGGGGCTTCCATCAAAAACAGCTTTGCTTCTAAGCATCACTGATGCTTGAAAGGGAGTACCAGCCTCACCCCACCTGCTCAAGGCAGGGAAGCTGTGAAAAACAGACTGAGATTCACATGGGACTCATAGAAGAGCCTCTTTTCATTTTGCATGGCAACTCCAACCCAGGACCTGCGTTTGCTGCTTCTCATGGAAGTGGAAAGGAGGCAAAAGACCTTGAGACAGGAGAGGTAGAAGAGAACATGAGCTCCAGATAACCTTGCCCATAAGCAGCACCCTCTCTTTCAGAGCCAGAGACAAGGCTTGAGCCCTGGTACCTCAGAGCAAGAACCACAGGAAGACACTTGTTATTTTCTGCCTCGTGGTTCGTCAAACCTTTGGGCAACACCAGGAACAGAGGTCCCAACCCACGTGTTACTTCAGCCTAAACCTGATTTGGCATATACATAAAATGTATTATACAAAGCAGCAGCATGGTTCCACACAAGGAGTAAGGCATGCACTGAAGTAATTTGTGGGAAGAGACAACGCTGTTGAGTCAAATTGAGACTGCCTTTTACAGCTGGAGAAACTGGGGAAACATAGGAAACAGGCTAACTTACAAGACTCAAGCTCTTCTTCAGGGTATGAAGAAGGCCATCCCCTGGCCCCTGGTCTCCTACTAGAGACAGAGTAATCTAGGTTGAAAAGGACCTCTAGGATCATCCAGTCAAACCATTAACCTGGCATGGCCAAGGCCACCACTAAACCATGTTCCTCAGTGCTACATCTACACTTTTAAATATGCCCAGGGATGGTGACTCCACCACTTCCCTGGGCAGCCTGTTCAAGTGCTTGACAACCCTTTCAATGAAGAGATTCTTCTTAATATCCAAATTATTAAACCTAATGAATGAAAATGAATAAAAAAGGCACTCTGACAATTCTGATATCTGAATTTTAAATTGGTATTAATTAATATGATCTCTGGTTCCCTCTCCAGGAGCCCTCATCTGATGTCAACTCCCAATTACAAAAAAGCCACCACTGCAAAGCTTTCAAAGGAATTGCATTCTCTAGTGGGTAAAAATCATGCTGAAGAACAAGACCTCCTTACAGAGAGCTGTGGCCAGCTGGGGTTACAAGCAGTGTTCACAGGGCTGGCTCAGGGCTTAGGGCCCATGGAGGGCTTTTCCTCTAAACCAATGAGAACATTTTGGCAGTTAAATACAGTGTCAGATTTTATGCCCTAAAATGCTTAATAGTTGAGGGATTTGTCGTGACACCAAATTCTGTTTAAATGAAATGCTTAAGCTGGTACTTAACTAAGCATCAGAGAGTCCCCAGAAGATAGCAGTAAATCTGCATGGTTGTGCTAACCCCAGGCTTGAGCCCTGACATGGTAGAAGCCTGCTGTCTTCTCTCCTCTCCTTCTGATTTACCAGGTCATATAATCGTGAGTGGTTTGCACTTCTGTTGCAATAAATTCAGTCTCAACTCAAACACAGGTACCACAGGCAGTGTCAGCGTGCTCTCAAAAAAATCTTCAGTCCAACCTTAGTTGTTTGCTTAAGTTTTCTGCTGATTTGTAATGTGTACCTGGGGATAAATGCTTAATTCTAGTACAACTTTACTTCTCTGCCATGCAAATCCCACACCCCTCTGAGTGACTCTTCTTAATTATCAAATCTACATCTGATCTCAACATCCACCTGATTTGTGGAAGCACTGGCCAAGCAAAACCGAAAGCAGCACCACAGTCACCAGTGAGCTTTGTGTAAATAGCAATTCTTCTCCCTTTTCACAGCAAAATTCATCTGCCCTGGAACTCCTGCCAATGAGTGGGGAGAATGAATCCCATTCAGCACTGAACTATCTATAAAATAACTCAGTTGTCTGAACTCCTTGCTATGTTTATATATAGAAACCTACAATTCAAATGCTTACAGTAATTTTGCATACCCTATATGAAATAAATATCACAAATAAATTCTAATACTCCAAACAGAATAGTATACAATGTTAGAGATCAAGTTACATTTATAAATGCACAAGCATTAATATTATCTATTCAGCTTAATTTCTTAGTATGCAAGCTTCAGCAATTGCTAGCTACACTTCACTTCAGGAGTCATAATAAATGCTGGTCATGCCAAAATCTAAGAAGAAACAAAACCACAAAAGCTCTCCATCATCCTTCCATATTATACACAGTTTTTGACAGATGCTGTAATAATATACACTTTTCAGGGAATTCATTAACACTGTCCAATATTAAATACCAAGTCTGGAACACAGGTCTCTATGTTCTAAATAAAACCAGAGCAGGAGCAACATGTTTGTCAGCACTGCACCCATACACAGTGAAAGCAGAGACAGCGAGAGCCTGCACCTGAACCAGAGCTGCAACTTCCCAGGATATAGAGAGAACAGGGGCAGCTTCACTGGCAAAAGGGAGGAGAGGGGAGGGACTGAATGTAGCTCCAGTTACAACTGTTTTTGAAAAATAGTTTGACAAAATAGCATGGATGCTGTAGCCTGGTCTTGCCAGCTCAGTCCTCAAGAATGGCTCCCAAAAGCCAGCGATGGCACGTGGGAGCTCTGCTGGCAGGGGCAGGTTACAGATTGTGCCTGCACAGGACAGAAAGTTTGCTGTGCCACAGGCACATAGGGCAGTTCATTCTCTCTATCTTAATATCAGTACTTCAGCCAACAATTTCTCATGGGGGAAGTGAGTGATTCACAATTACATTTCATTTCAGAAAAAGTAAAGATCTCACACACTCAATACCCTGACTCAACTTCAGCTCACACTACTGAATAATAAAACCTAGATCCTGCCCCGGAAATATGCTTATACTTTAGATCATGCCACTTTTGTCATCTTGCAAAGAGGATCTTGAAGGGGATCTTCCTAGCAACAGCTCCTTCTCATGGATCAGGCTATCTAGCAGGTCCTCCTGTCTGTAGTTGTGATAAACCTTCAGGAAAGCCAGAATGGTAATTGCCAGCCAAGTCAGCCAGGCAGCCCAGAGACCAAACTAGAGAAGGAAAGAAATCATAAAGAGGTCAGTACAGTATTTTGAAAACAAAGTCAGCTGTCCAGGTGATTATCAAAACCTCAGCTGGACCAAAACCCATGGAGTCATGCCAGTTTAAACCCAGGGAGGTCCTGGGTTCTTATATAAAGGAATGACTTTTATGGCATATTTCTTTCCTAAATGCAGATACGCCTGAGCTGGGCATCTAGATGCCAATTCTGGCAACGAAGACACAAAACTGGCTCATGCTTAAGAGGCAGGGTTACCTTCAAGGGATGTTTCAGGCAGGCTAATACCTCTTTCCATGTGGGACAACATAGGGTAAGGGCACAGCTCTGCAGGGATGGGACTGTGGTCCCTGCAAAATTAGTATGTGCTCACATCCCAGTGTTCACTGACTCTCACCATTGACTTAGAGCCAGAATATTCAACAGAAAGGTCTGACGGCCTTAGAGGTCTAATTCTTATGGATTCATCAGAAAGCAGCCCTATCTGAATGAATTAATTTTTGATTATTTTCAGTGGTCTGATATTTATATAGCTCAGGTGATCTCAGTCGAACTCAAGGAAGGCAAAACTAGAGACCCCACGATGTGGTGCAGGTCAGAAATTATTTTGAACTGTAATGAAGAGATCCAGGACACCACAGTGCTGCAACTTTTGCAGACCTCATCCTTTGGATAAACAATGAGTTTTCTGTCATGGTTAACAAGATGAGTGGTAGGGTAAGGCTTTGACATGCCTATATTCAAAACTGTCTGTTTTGAGTTTGAAATGCAAATGTGCCCATCCCTATCATTCTGATTCAGCACTTACTGAAGTCAGTGGAAACATTCCCATTGATTTCTGAGGAATGGTATTTCAGCTCCAGCAATCCCAGGTCAATAAGCAAATGGTAAGTGAACTGGAATAGAACCATGACTTAGTCTGACCTACCTGTGCAATAGCAAATTGGTCATAGAAAGCAGAGTTTTCCAAGTTCAGCTCAAGATCTATATCCTGCAATTCTTCACAGCTACCCAGAAAGGCATTTGGAAGGGAAAAACATAACAAGAGAATTATTTAAGAGATTCCAGGTAAAACAAATATAAAATGAAACAACACATTAAACGTATTTTGTGAACAGTCACAATGGCACATTCCATCAACGGATATTTAAATTATTGCAATAATCAACATCTTCTCTAAAACTAAGATAAAAATTACTTTCTTTTACAAAAAAAAAGTGCAGTTACGTAAGTGATAACGCATCTTCCATAAGTAGAATTTTAATAGATATTGTCAACACAGCATCCTTAAACCCCTCTTTCCCACTGCCCCCTCACCTCCCACAGAATGCCTTTGGCATCACCCCAGGTTGGTTGTTTCACCCCTAAATGAAACAAAGTGCATGATCCTCTGTTACCTTTTGACTTCATCAGGAAAAGCCTCAGAAGAAGGAATTGTGTTTTTGTTTCGGATGCTCCAGCAAGGAGACGATACTCTGATGGTAAGATAGGGGCTGCCTACAGATTTTACAAATAACTTGGACCATTATTGGTGTGAAAAAAATCCCAGGATTTTGAGGTTGTCATTCTATCTCTTGGTTGGTTTCTGCAGCCTCTTCTCTCTCCTTTTCAGTGCTGTCGGTCATCTTGGGTTCTTACCCGAATATTCGATTAGCTGGTTTTTGTAATTGAATTTTTAACCGAATATTCGAATAATTCGATTAATCGTTGCAGCCCTAAACAGAACATTCACTATGGCATTTTACAACATATGACAATGTGCAACATAAATGTATGCTTTAAGTAGTGCATTTATTCAATATCATATGACATAAAATGTCACATTCCCCTCTCTGTTCATCATTATTTGTTTGATAGGAGCAAATCTTCCTCAACTTATCATGTTTCCTATGAGGAGCACAAGCATCATGGGACACAGTGAACCATTTTAGGAGCTGTACCTTTTGTGACTGTAACAAAGCATCAGCCATCTGTACTTCGCACTTACAAAGTGCTTTCCATTCTGTGGCTCTCAGGGCACTCACAGCACCACTAACAAGGCCCAGATCTCTACCCCGAATTTTTTGTCTGATGATGAGTTGTGGCACAGGCAGGATAAGTGACTTGCTTGGTGTCACACAGTGGGTGGGGGACAGAACCAGGACTGCAAGCCAGGAGCCCTGACCCCCAGCCCCCTGCCCTGCTCACAAGGCCACACTCCCCCCATTCTCAGAAGAACTCCAAATCTAGCATTCCTTGGAAATAAAAAATTTTCACATAATGGATTTGTTTTTCATATGATCATGATTCAAAGAGACCACAAAATAAGATGGAAACACACTTTTCTTTGTGGGCTTCTAAACAAACAAACAAAAAAAGTTCAGTTTGCTGATTTTTTTGTTCCACATGAGAAAACTCTGGATTTTCATATTACAGATGCTTTTTCCCCCTTGCTCACCTTGCATGTAATAACTACACTTGGTAACACCACAGTTCAATTGTGCCTATATGAAAAAAAAATATAAAAGGAAGAAAATGTATTCTTCAGTACTAACCTATTTGGCATGCTTCCTTTTTCGGTAATTGCATCACACCACATGTTAAATCCTACACTCACTATAGTGCTGGCAATAAATGTGATGAACACCACAAAGGCGCTGATCAGCAGATTCAGGAAGGCGTAAAAGAAAGAGCTGTAATAAAAGGGAAGAAAAATGTAACTCATAAACAGCTGAAACACAACATCAGCAGTCTCTGTAAGCAGCACAGAGTGGGCACAAAGATATCAGTTTCCATTTGAAACACATCTTTAATTAAGAACACCTAATACATTGAAACACTATGGACTTGATTTTGAGTCACATTACCTTCGTTTGCAAATGCTTTTGATTTTGATTTCTTTTTTAACCATAAGAAGATGTGGCTTTATGTACTAAGTGGTGATTGTTCATACACACTGTGGCTTTCATTAGCTGTAATGATAAAAATCACCATTGTTCAAATAAATGTCATTAGCTCAAATTATGTAGTAACTGGAGCTAAAATTATTTCATGACTTAATGATAATTGGGAGGATTGCTTAGGAGAGGGAAACTAAAAATAAAAACACAGTACTGATAGTTACAATCATTTTAAGCAATGTAACACAAGGTACTGCCATCATAGGACACGAATCTCAGTTTTATGGGCAATTTGCAGAGCAGGCCAGCTTCTCCAGGGATTTCTCTGGCTTTGGTGTCAGTATGCTATGTCTGCCAGCTGAATATCAATTTACCTCAGCCCCATTAAGTCTGCCCAACCAGGGCCTGCCCTCAGCACGTGCTGAGTTTGGAGTGGGATGGGGTGGGATGCTTACAGATTTACCATAAGGCCATGGAATCATTCACTCATTTTCCGGCCTCACTGTTTAACTCCTCACCTGAATTCCAGCTGTGAAAAGTTTCTAATCCCAGTCGTCTGGCAAAGCCCCTCTCTACTTGAAACTGCTCTAAGTGGCTGTTTAGAATAGGACACCTTGAAATGTCATATTATCTAAAAACTGGACATCTACTGCAGGTTGGAGAAAGACTGGCAGCTCCAGGAGGCAGATCATCCTGTTCAGAGGATGTGATAAAGATGAGTATGACAAGATTCTCACCAATGCCACTCATTTTCCTGGTGATAGAAGGAATCTACTCACCCCAGAGAATCAAAAAAAAACCCTCAGTCACTTCTTTTCCCTGTCTGCTCATTAAATGAAAAGGCAAGAGGCTTTTTAAATGAGTGTTTGAGAAGATTCTGGACTGGACAATTCAAATTTCTACAGGTTATACATGATACATTTGTGACCTCAGAAGGACTTCTTTAAAATGAGATGAGGAACCAATTATCAGCAGAGGCAGGATGTTGGCTCCTGGGTTGATGTGGCTTTAGAGGGGCTGTCTAGGCACTCTCCAGAGTGACAGCTGTCCCACTCCAAGACTGATAGAAAAGAAGTGAAATAAACCACCTTCAAGAAGTGCCCCTATAGGCTGTAGTGAGTGCTGGATGCCAGGACACCTGACTTCTGGATGAAAAATAAGCTGAATCCTTCTCTGGTTTAGCTGGCCTTGGTGAAGTAGATCATCTCACCTCTGCTGTGTGCTGGGGTCACCCATACAGAGAGAGCTGCTATGAGCCCACCAGATCTTTGCATGTTCCCTGCCCTGACTTCACACTTAGCCTGAATTTCATCCCAAGTGTTGCTGAAGTTGTATCATATCCTCTGTGTGCACCTCAGTATGGTATGCTGGCCTGAGAGGCAGGAAAGACTTGAGCTCTTCACAGCATAAAACAGACTTGGCACCAGAATTGGTAACAGCTCTAGAACAGGAGCAGTTACCAGGACTATTCAGTGGGCCATCACCAGCCCAGGATCTCCAGTTCTCCCTCTGTTTCCTACCCTGAAGCCAAAGATCTGACCTTCCATTGACACAGCAGGGCTCAGCCTTGCACTTGATTTGCATCTGGCAAGAGTAACCATCTCTTGGTGCTGGGAATTCCTCAGGCCAGGATACCCTGATAGAAAACTGCTCATTTGGCTCTCTAGCTCACCTGATATTTCCTCCTTAGATTGGAACTTCAAACTATGCATTGCAGATTGAGTGAATGCCCTTTAGTAATAAATGTTTACGCTTAAAGTTGCTTCGCAATCCTAGCAGTGAATTATCTGAGTTACACCTCTACCCTTCAGCTGAGCTCAAGAGCCCCAGGCCCCTGAGGCAAAGGGTGCCAGGACCCTTTTAAGAAGGTCTTTTAGCAGTCATAACTGTCTGTCAGCAATCATTCAAAGCCATTGCACTTGAAAGATGCAAAGCGTGCTAACTAACCCTGACTGCCTCGGCTGGCTCAGCCCAGAGCTGGTGCAGTAGCAGTGATCCTCCTGCACAGGATCATCAGTTATGACATTCTGGTTCTTCCTCAACTACCTCTAATCAGAACAGACAATTAGAGGAGCTCACATTCATCTCTCCATCCAAACAGAAATGTTTTCATGCCCATTTGAACCATTAACAAATGGCTGTCTAAAATCAGGACAGCGCGTGCCCTGCCTGGTTTTCATACAGGGGCTGATGTGGTACAGGACAGCCCTTCCTTCTTACCAAGAAACTGTTGTTCCCAAGCATCTTGCCATGTTTTACCTTTCTGTGATCTTCTGTGGTTATCTCATCATCCCAGCTTGCTCCATCTTTGCTCCCCATCACCCCACAGCTTTCTGCCTTTCTTGTCTGGAGCAACTACAAACAGGGTTATACAACTCCCAAAGGAGCCTGAAAGTAACTCCTAAAGGGACACTTTTCAGGGGCCTGACCCACAGTTTTGAAGTTAATAGTCAAGCAGGTCAAACATCTAATCCAAATATCACCATTACAGGGTTTTTACTGCTGGTTTCTTCTAAAAATTACCTAGCTCTGAACTGCAAAGCGTCAAGATTCAGTTAACCCTCTACAGATATTGGATCACCTGAGGAAGCTGAATTCAAAGATATTTAAAAGCATGTGGTTGTATTTAGTGTAAAGTAAGTTTTAGTATGGAATACGTTTCTGGTCTATACTTACTACGGCATGTTAGAGTATTAGGTAGCTTGAGAATGGTTGGAAAGAGCCAGAAAGATAACACTGCTACCCAGTCTCCAGGATTGGTACCAAGCCCAGATATAACAGCCCCTTACTCAAGAAACCTCTAGTCCAAATAGACCTGGACAGGAGTGATTTACCCTTGGCATGGTTCCTAAACCATGACAAAAATATTCTCCTAGTTCAGACAAGCACCAGTGCATTGTCCAGCCCTGGCCCTGTAGCACCCAGAGGGTGAGTGACCTGTGCCAAGGTCTCTGCCCTCTCAGGCCGCCAGAGAGGCAAGCACAGAACATCACAACGCTCCTGAGCTGCTGCCTGGCCCACCAAGCCTCTCACTACACCTGCTGAGCCCTTGGTTTGTCTGAGCACAGGAACCAGCACAGGAACCCTGAGCTGCTGCAGGGAGCTCTCAGCGTTGCTCTCATGTCGTAACCAAGCAATAGTTGTTGTCTGAAATTGCTGCCACGTACACAACAAAAGCAGCATGAAAAACAGAGGGGAGTCACCAACTTCTCCCTTCTGTCCCCCCATGCACAACTGGGTTCTTTCAAGGTTTTTCACACACCCAGAGCACACCAAGGGAAGGCCTTCCTTGGCACAGATGTGTAGTGGGACCATGGTCAAGAGGCACCCAGACTCCAGCATCATCCATGGCCCCCAAATCCTTTCATGCCCACTGCAGCTGAGTGGCCACATGCTGCACCAAGACTGCCAAAGGGCAGTGGGTGCACGGCAGTGGATCTGACCCCCCACCCCAAACCTCTGTGAGGAAGCATCCTCCAGAGAGGGCCCTGGACACAGCTGGGGGAGTGCATGGTGTGTGTGCAGACAGACACGGGCAATTCACCACCTCTCCCCAAAGCCCTCCGGGGAGCAGGATGACCTGGATGCTGCAGAGCCCAGTGCTTCACCCCCAGACTGCTCCCACGTGCCCCATCCAGGGGAGGGATGGGCTTATCCCCAGGGATACTTACTCCTCGTGCCCTTTGCAGAGGAAGAAGAGGGTCCTCCAGGCCTGCACTGTGGCCAGCAGCAGGGAGAGGAGCCCGGTGAAGATGCTAAAGCGGCAGGCGGCCTCGGGCCCCCACTCCTGCACCGTGAAGCGCTGCCGCTCCACCGTCAGGTTGGCGTTGAGCCACATGCCCTCGGTGAAGAGCAGGCACCGGCCGTGGAAGTCGTTGCCATTCTCGGAGAGTGGCACCACCACGATGAAGCTGAAGAGAAAGGCCAGGAAATAGCAGATGCACTGAGCGAAGAGGAAATTGCTGAGCGCCATGTCCGCGGCTCTGCGCAGGCAGAGGGAGGGAGAGAGGGAGGGAGAGAGGGAGGGAGGGGTGGAGGGAGGGATGCAGGAGGAGGGATGCAGGAGGGACGGATGCGGGAGTGAGAGACGCAGCGGGAGCGATGTGGGGTGGGACGCGGGGAGGATGGAGGGATGGAGGGATGGAGGGATGGAGGGATGGAGGGAGGAAGGCAGCAGCAGTAGGCGGTGGGGAGGGAGGGAGGATGCGCAGTGCTATGCAAGGCAATGCAGTGCAGTCCGACGCCTCCTCCGGACACGGCTGCTCCCTCTCCCGCAGCCCGAGCAGCCCCTGTGGATGGCTTCAGGGCTTGTAGGGAAAGAGGGGAGGGGAGAAAGGAAGAGCTGTTGTGGGGTATCCTTCTTCGGGAAAATCTGGCTGCTACTACGCCCTGGCGCCCAGGGGGTTAAATCAGTCAGTGCGAATCCAGCAGGGCTGGGTACCGCCAGTGGGGATCCCCCTAATGACACAGGACACTGATGTCACCCCTGGTGATGGCCATTGCACACACACACGAAAAAAACTCCAAAGCCAGCAACTGGCTTCATCCTGGATCCTAGGAAATTTTGACCCCAGTTTCTAAAAGTCTGGCCACCAGCCTCAGATTCTGAGGCCTACAGACCCAGTGGTTTTGTTCCTAGCCCAGGTGGTCACTGGTCACCCTCCTACCAAGATATTGCAAGGGGAGCAAAGCCTCACCAGAAGTGGAATAACTTCTTGAGCCTTGGTGTCTCTTAGGGACTGCCTGGGGCTGGGATCAGCTTCGTTATCCCCTGGCTGGCAGGTGGAGCAGGGCTGAAAGGAAATAACCTTAAGCAGGCTTCTGCTGGGCATCAAGGTGGGAACAGACCAGCACAGCAGTGGGACATGAACGGCAGGAACAGGGGACATTTGATTCCCAGGGCTGAGCATCCACCCTGCTCTGCACTGCCAGTGAGCAGCTCCCTGCCCCACACCGTGCTTGGGAAGACATCAGAGCATCCCCTCTGCTGTGGGGCCCAAAACTGCAAGGTCAGGATGCCAGAAAGCAGAAGGCATCAGAAAGAGGAATGTGAGTTGGGCTCAAATCACTCTGGCACAAAAATCCAAATTAAACTGGCCTCAAATTATAGTTTCCCCACAATCCCAATTTTATTTCTCCATCTCAGCATGAATCCTCATTCCAGCACAAGGCACCACAATTAATGTCCAGTTCCAGGTAAAGTAATTTCCTAATCCAATTTCCTAACCATACCCAGTCTGAGATCAGCTGCAGGTCTCAAATCACTTCTTAATCCCAGGGCTGTTTACACTCATTTTGTCACTGTGCCACCTCCCAGGCAGTGTTTAGAGAAGCAGATGAGGGACAGGACCCCAAATATAGTGCACATGGGAATTCAGGCTGGTGTTTCCATTGGGCAACCAAACAATTGTTTTTTCTATGCTGTAAAGAGGTTACAGATACAGATCCTGAGGCAGGCACTGGGGGGATTATCAGAGAAGACATTAATTCAGCTTCATTGCAAATCATTTGTAATGCATATTATCTTGAAATCTCACTCTATCTGTGCAAGGGAAGTATTTCTTGAATAAAAACTTTTCTCAGTATAAATTAAATGTGTCAGGCCAGTTTTCTGATCCTTACCCAGCTCTGTTCATCAAAAATTGTATTTCAGTTTTGCAAGATGAGTTATAGAGCACTGACCTGACCCTGTGGGGATAGACATGTGCTCCTAACAGAAAGGATTTCACTGATATTTCAGTCTGTTGGTAAGGTGGAAAGTTTATTGCTCTTGACCTTGCTTCCAAGAAGTGCTTGGTTCCCAGAGGGTTTTTTCCTTTATCTGTAAAGAAATCAGACCTGGATTGAGCTGGAAAACTCTTTTCTTTGAAACACAACACATCAGATTTGCCAGATAATGTTTTCTGAAGTTAACTTGGGAGGTCAGCACCCACATAAAAGCCCAGTTATTGCTTACACTGGAGCCCATAGAAGGGGCCAGCACATGCCAAGGGCTCTTTGCCTCAGGCAAGCCCAGTGCTCAGATCTTCCCAGCAGCAGCCACAGGGCTCTGCTGCACGAGGGTTTTTGCAGAGGTGAACGGTGAGGTCACTCATACAGCAGATGAAGTTGTCTTTGCTGACGAACTAACTCAAGTGAGCATTTATTGGGGAGTTTCAGAAAGCACAGCCAGGCATTTACAAATGTGAGCAGACATGTAAAACAGCTGCACTTAACAGGCTGACAGCTACTGAAGCACAGGACTTGGTCATATGCAGCGACCACACACTGGAGTGAGCAAAGGGATAGAAATGAAACCTGTCAGCCATCACTTTGGCAGCTGCCTGGGCTTCTCGTGCTCTTCTCTCATGTAAATCCTGAAAAAAAATCATGCCAGGCTGGAACTTGGTCTCGGAAACATAGAGCTGTTTTAGTAGAGTACATTTGAAAGGCTTACTTTTCTCTACATGGTGAATCTGGCAAGGTGAATGATGATTCATTTGTTCTCATATCACAGGGAATGGAGGCCATCAAATATACAGGCCAGGCAGGAACTCTGAAATAGGGGAAAAGATGCACATTTTTTCACAGCATATAATTGTTCTGTGGCACACATCATGGGACACAGCGGGGGCCAAAAATAAATGCTGGTGCCAAAAGATATTAGAGAAATTAATGGGAAAAATAAGTCCATAAGAACTTGAGAAATGCAGAGCTGGGGCAGTAGCCTTCAGCTCAGGAAATCCCTCACAGCAGGTTGCTGGGAAGGTAGAGCCACAAAATCATCACTCTACATTTGCCAGAATCCTATATTCTTCCCTAAACCAAACACCTGCTTCTGGCTGTCCTTGGAGATGGGATCCCCAGGGAGATGACCCTTTGGTGTGACCCCCTTGGGCCATTCAGATTCTCATTACAGCAGCTGGCAGCACCAGCCTGGTGTCTCAGCTCTCCCATTCAAGTGGGGAGAGCTGTCCCTCTAAAGCACCCCCCTGTGCCTTGGCTTCTGTGAATATCCTTAGGAGGGAATTTCCCCTGGAGCAGACAGGGGAGGAAGCCAGTGGGGCAGTTCTTACAATTTCAGAGCACTGAGAGAAGAGATGGGAGTGTGGTGAGAGGGGGCTGCACATTCCCCCAGCTCTGGTGGTGCCACCACAAGAAGAACAGCTCAGATGTGTTCCTCCTGCAGCCCCACCATGAGCAACATCACTGTGACCACAACATCCCTTGTCACTACAGCACAGAGGGGTCTCACCCACCCCAGGGCACCCACCCAGGCCTGCTGCACAGGAATTGAACCCCCAAGAGGACCATGTTCTGACATGGGAGTGAAGATGGCTTGCTCAGCATCAGGAAGGGTGAAGTTCAAAGTTTGACAATTTTATTTCTCTGGGAAAAAAAGTAAAGCCACAAAAATAAAACACAATGCATGACCAACTGCCATAGCACCTCAGTGATAAGCAGAAAACCAAGCAGGATAAATCAAGATTAGATATACCAGATTTGCCTGTATTCCCTTCAGCCCCATATCTCCTTCTAGCTGCCTGGCTAATCCTCTGTAGATCAAGTAACACATATGAGTTGGGCTGATGTGGAATGACTGATGGGGCCTGTGTTTTTGGCTGTGCTGCTCCACGCTCCCTCTCAAGTCATTAATTATGCCATCTGACATGAGCAGTGCTCTCAAGTTGATATTTGTGAGGTAAGTGATGAATTTCCTCTCCTCCTGATAGCTCATTAGGACATGTTTTATTATGAGAAAATTTGCTGAGGAATTAATTATTCAGACAAAAACCTTTTTGAGAGCAGTTTTATATGTTTTTATATTTATTCTACCTTGGATATATCATTTCTGGGGTCCAAGAAAAATAGCAGCAGCATGTCTAGAAGGTGGCTACCACCTTGCTACCAGTGATGCACTGTTTATTTCTGGAGAGAAGGCACAGAGTCACAGCAGTACCTCTGCAGAAGGATGCCCAGGGAGCAATGTGTGTTCTGGGCAGAGAAAACCAATCCAAATGGCTGCTTTTGAGCCAGCACTTCAGTCAACCAAAGGCAACTTCTCCCTGATTTACTGTAGCTCAAACATCTGCCTCAGCCCATTTTACCAAATGGTTTAGCAAATGCAATTTGCCCCAGGCTTTGGAGTCTATTTTATTCAGACTCTGTTCTATTTTATTCAGGCTCTCTGATCTGTTTTATTGTTATATTAATCCATTGTTATTATTATTATTATTATTATTACTACTATTATTATTCAAAAAGTCTTGACCTATGGAATATGTCCTCTGAAACTAACAAAAAGAACCCAGGCATGTCACATATCATCTTATGATTGTTGATGTAAATAACACTTTTTGGGAGAGGTTTCTCATGGTAATCACTGTATTTAAGAACATTTCTGCCACTAGCTCAGAAGGATTATAGACAAAGTACCAAACTGTCAGCCACCTGTCACATCTGCATTTCTTCACAGCTACGACTGCGTCATGAATCTCTCAGGGCATCTCATCTGGGAACATGCTGACATTTTGCCTTTTATTTTTTTATAAGTATCTGCCTTCTGCTCAGAAAGCTGTCTGGTCTGTGAGGAGGTTATAAGCAGGGAGGGTGCCATGCTGACAGACATTAATGGAGCAGTTATCAGGAAGCAACTGAATATCATTAATGTGTCCAGATAGAATAACCTCTCTATTTTGATAACCAAGGTAAAAACAAACATATTCAAACATATTCACATTCTGAACTGAACAAGCCCAGGCTATGGCTAAGATAAAAATTTAAATAATAAAAAAAAATAATAGCCATAATAATAAAAAAAAAGGTGCTTAAGATTTTCAGAGCATCATTAACACAAATCTCTGAGTGACATGTGCATGTCAGACTCCACAGCACCTTACAGCCTGTAAGAGCTGCAACAGCTGGCAGGAATGTGGTCCCAAAAGGGCGCATTAGTTGGTCAGCTGCCTCTGCTGTCCTCTCTTGAAGATGACAGAGGTAATGACAAGGGTAGCACAAACCCGAGTAAGGCTCTGATCCCAGGTTCTGCACAGGTGAAGAGTGCATTGGAAAAACGCGTCAGGAGTGAATGTGTATTTTCTTCTGGCACCAAGGAGATATTAGAAAAGCACAGGAGAGCTGGAGACTGCTTAAAAAAAAATGCAAAAGAATGAAAGGGAGGAAAAAAAAGGTGACAGAAGAGAGATCAGCAAATTAGGAACCCACAGTGTCCAAGCAATCAAAACCCAGCCTGAGGGTAAATGTAACTCTGTCCCACTTTAGATTAAATGGGGTCATTACATATGACATCAATATCTTACATCTACAGCTTAACCTGTGGCTGCCAAAGACTGCAATATCACCATATCCACAAGTCAAGAAGTCACTGAGGTCTTGTGCATCTGAACAGCCCTGTGTCTGCTTAAAACCCTTCAGATCTTGTGCCTTCTGTACCTGTAAATATTCACACCCAAAAGCCCCTTGCATGCTGCACTGAAGTTTGCTACAGTGTTCTGCTCTGTTTGATCTGCTCTTTTCTACCTGTACACTTACAGCAAGGCACTGTTTCCCTTGGTAAAAGGGCTGTGCTGTGCCTCTTTCTAATGTCCCTGCCTGCTCTGATGTATGTGAGCCACACAGCAACAAAGTCCCTTGGGTTGTTCCTGTCCCCTTCTCTGTTTCTACCTCTTGCAGAAAAGTGTGTTTAACCAGGGTAACTCTTAAGACATGCAGAAACCCCGCAGCAATTTTGGGGAAGACCTCCAAGCTGTTTTATCCTCAGACCTTTATTGGTGATGGACACTTTGCAGAAGGAATTCTGGCCCCAGAGTCTGGTGGGGGATGCCCATCACTTGCAACACTGCTACTCCAACTCTGAACCTATTGAAAATTATGTTTAGAGTTAGATTTTTTTTTTCCCCTGATGATTACTGAAACAATTCCCAGCCCTAAAATGACTTGGAAAATTAATTTCAGCTTTTGCTGATTTGTTTTTCTTTATAAACCCATTTTTATGTGCAACAGCTAATTTGTATCCTAAGGTAGAGTCTTTTTCTTGGGAATTTTCGAGGTCAATAATTAAGGATCTGTCACAAAGACAGCAGAAAAGAAGAAAAAAGAACTACCTCTCTAAATCACATCATGGTTTTAAATGACATATTGTGATTAAAAAGAGTTTAGGGTTTAGGGGAAGACCTATCACGAGTATTTCTGCTGTTTATTCTAATAAAATCACATTTTAGGGAGTCAAAAGCATCTCAAGCCCTTATCCAAACAACTGGGTGCTACGAATCAGCATACCTCAATAAGTCAACTGCTGCACAACTTTATACCAAAGGAAGTTCTGACCCACCTGATTTCACCAGTTTCTGTTCCACTTACAGAGGCACATACTGAGAGCAGCTAATGGGTATCATGCCAATTAATAACATGGAGTTGCTTTGTGTGTGACATATTGTACCATGCACTGATTTTTCATCTGCTCATACTAGCATTTGTCATGCAGGCTGAAAGTCTGGTGTGAGAAATAGCCTCTTCATTTTCCCTGACAACTATTAACACCGAGCCAGTCTTCAGTGCTTGTGCCGCAGGCAACTGCTCCTGCCAAAAATAAATGCAAAGACTGAGGAGAGAGACGTTTTGCAAAATTAAACTCTGTCTCAAAAGTGAATAAATCAGAGCAGAAGCACATCCTTAATTCCTGAAGACAGGAAGAACTTCACAGTGACTGTTTACTTCTGATGAGACGGCAAGCAAAAACCCAAAACATTAGGATGTGGCTTTGCTACCAGCTGTAGATGGGGCAATGCAGCTGTAATAGAGGAAACTAGATTTAAACTGATTCTGGAGCCACAGCCAAAAGGTAAAGTACAAGGGTCTTGTGGCTTCTTTATCACATAATTGTGTCACAGCCTCCACTCAGCATCCTAAAGACTGTCAACTTCAGTACCACCCCCAAAATGCACGCTGGACAAGTAGCTGTGAAAGCTGAGAGCCAGCCCCAGTAAAGCAAAAGATACAAAAAACTTACAGGGAAATTAGATGAGTATGGCCCTCAAACAGCTCTGTCTTGTATTGTGGCTTCGTGAGTCACATTGCTCATATGTGAGATAGAGACAGATGTTCTGTAGCTCACCTTCTCAGCTGAAGGTGCTGGTACCAACCCAATTACAGCCAGCACGGTCTGACCCGGTACCTCATCTCTAAAGGCTACTGAGAATGAGGGGGAAATCAATTTTTTTTAGAAAGAGCCCCATATCATCATATTCCTGGCTTAGTGCAGTCTGTAACTCAGCAGATGAAACTTTATAATCCAGATGGTTTTGCAGAGATCAGTTTCCATCTTTCAGCCCAAACCCAAAGTACCTACACGGGCTGCCCACAGCATTTCCTGCTCATGGATGCTGCACATGGATCGCTTGTTGTCACTGGATTCAGTTATTGTTAGTCAACAGAAAACTGCATAGATCTATTTGTTTTGCAAACAATAAACCCTTGGGCTTTCTGAAGGTCAGAGGACTCCTAAATTTCTCATGTAGTAAGTGCTTCCTTATCATTAGCCTTTCTTGTAATGTTATGAGGCATTTGCAAAATGTGGTCCCACTGAGGCTATAGAATCATTAAAGGTTCAGATATTTATTCCCCTTCTCATTAAGGTATTATTTGTCTATAATGTACAAAATGGTGTGGTGTACTTTAAGTTTAAAGGTCTGTACAGGGAGGAAAACACCCACTGCTTGGGTAAATCCTGAGCAGCCCAGAAGTTACTGCATGACTGGGACACAGCTGTATTAGGGGTCAATATTGCCAAAGGCCTCAGAGGCTCTGTAGGATGCTAGAAAAAAAAAAAATAAGAAGGAGAAGAAGAAGAAGAAAAAAGAAGAAAAAGAAGAAAAAACAGAAAAAGAAGAAAAAAGGGTTAAATAAAAATAGAGTAAACCAATGGCGAGTAACCCAGACATTCACATGAGATCTCAAAATTAACTACTTTGCAGGTTCAAACAGAGGTCCCACCTTTTGTGAGGGGCATGTGCAATTTACACTGATCAAAGCACAGCTTTGAACACCTGACATAGGAGATGAAATATAAATATGTGATTTGTGAAGTAAAAAGACAACACCAACAATAATGAGACATCAAAATAGATCTGGATGTCACACTCCTGGGTGCAACCATAATGAGACTTTCTCTTGTGGTAGAGATGAAAAGGCAAGGAATACAAGATCATTATTGTAACAATTACTTTAATAAGCACATAAAACTGGGATTTAGTGGGGGCTTTGCTGTTTGTTGTCATATTTGGTATTCATTTTCCTTGTGATTGTTCAAAAATTGATAAATAATGCCTTTTATTAAAATGCACAGTATGAGGAAGGTTTTCAAAGGCACCCTGTGATGTTTGGGTATTTCACTTGCACTGTCTCTAAACAGTAACAGGCAGAATTTTGAGCATTTGACTGTCTGCAATCTGAACTTGCCATAACTAGGGCAGATTTAGCAAGTATCTCTATTTGAGAGTCTCCTGCTAGGACCTACAAGCCAGGACACGTTGTTACATGGCTTGCAGAGCAGAGGCAGCCCGGGTCCAACCTGCTTGGCAGGGAGATTCATGAACATCTGCATCCTTTGCTGCTGTGTCCTCAACCTTTAACCCTTCCAGAATGGGCAACTGAACAACCTCCAAAGATAACCCCTTCTAGGAAACTCTGACTTAGAATGGAAAAATGCAAGTTTTCAAATATCAGCAATCTTGGCCCAAAAGGTTTCTCTCCTTCGAGAGCTACCAAGCACAGTACAACCCAACTTTTGTGGGAACTCCAGTCCCTGCCTCTCCCCAAATGTACACATCATAGGAGAGGTGATAAAACAGTGAAGAAAACGAAACAAACAGAACAACTGTTCCTGACAGAGCTGCAGGAGGTCTAAATAAATCACTTAACATCAACTCCTCCTGTTGCAAAGGCCAGAAATGTCCATTGACAGCAGCTGGCTGAACTCGCTGGGCTGCTCTTTTCCTGTCCAGCTCCCAAGGAAATTTTTGTTGCTTCTCTGTACTTGCTGTATGTGTGAAATTTGTCTCTTAATTAGGAAGTTTCTTCATTCTGGAGAAAACAGTATATAAATGTGAAATATTTTTATTAACATTTAATGGAGAATTGAGTGTAATATTGACACCAGGAAATGGACTGTATTATTTCCATACTGCAATATGCAAATATACTCATTGTTATTGCAGATTAGGAGACTGAATTTGCTAATGCTTTTTAATAATGCTTATTCTATTTCTCTGACAAAAATACCCATTAAAATACCACTTAAAGAGCATGAAGACTGCAGACATCTGAAATTAATTTTAATTTTTTTTTAGAAAGCAAGTTTTAAAAATTCAAATCTGCATTTTTCTGTTTTTACAAATAGCCCACCAAATCAATATTTCAGGAGAGTGAATCAATATTTCAGAACACTGTGATGTAAAATAAAAAAAAATTGGTCTATTAAAATCTTTTTATTAGCGTGTCAATTGCAGTGCACAAAATTTGCACATATGGATAAAGAAATTGTTTCCTGAAAATGTGCAAATTGCTACTTCACTGAATGTAAATGAAGTGCTAATTGCTCTTTGCAAACAATATTTATGCAAATTATGCCCTACTATTACATTGCAGAGTGGAGTTTACATTTACATTTGATGCAATTTTTTCCGTCTATTTGACAGTCCCTGGACAACAGGACTTGGGATATTACTCACTTTTTTTTCAAGACATTTTATGGAGACATGAAGGGCTGAAGAATGGGAAAGGACCTGCAGGCAGTAATATATCATGACCTAGAGGGGCAGAAGATCTAAATCTGTTCCGTTATTCTGGTTCATCATTCACTAAGCAAAGTATTTGCAATAAATGATTTATATCAAATTTGCCTTTTATTCTGCTTGCCTTTTGACCTATGATACATTTGGAAATTCTCTACAAAAGTAATTTAAATAAAAAGTGTCTGCTCTCTAAAACGGAAAATAACTTAGGGTAGCTGATGCCATCAGATCAAACACTGAATTCAAAGAGATATGTTTGATCAAGGGGGGGTTTATTGATGTTAACTTGGTTGTAATAGCGTGTTTCTTTCCTTTTTTTTCCTATTAATATATCTCATTAATTTGGAGAAACCAACACACCTTGTCTATAATTTCACAGTCCTTGAATCAGTTGAAGAACATCCATTTTGTAATATTTGTGAACATCAACTGAAAATTTTCATGCTGAAACCTTTAAAATGCCCTATACCCTTATTAATATCGTATTTCCTGAGGTGAAATTCTCCTACATTTGATATTATTAGTTTTCCCATCAGCTTCACAGAATCATAGAACAGTTGAGGTTGGGAAAGACCTCTAAATTCATGAAGTCCAACCATTAACCCAGCACTGTCAAACCTCTCCTTGGGTTCAGATTATAGTTTAACTTCTAAAATTTGTCCTCTGCTCTAAAGTCCTCCAATAATCTTAACAAGGTTTAAGCCATTAACCATTTTGGTTTCTTGCACACACCCAGTCACTTCTTCCTCTCTGGCGAGATGGGAAACAGGAAACTTCTTGCTTTTTCACAGAGCTTTCCATGATGGGTTACTTGAATTTCCTGGGGAAATACTATGTCTCTCTGTTGTTGGTAGAGCGAGGCTGTGGAATACAGCTCTTTTCAGAGACACACAAAACCTCTTTCTTCCCCCAGCCTTAGAGATTGCTTCTCTGTCTCCAGAGCTATGCAATCCTCAGGTGCTTTCCAGGGAAATCCCTCCAATTTAGCTCTAGTTCAGCAACTGGAATTTCTTAGGACTTGGCACATAACTGAGTTCCTCTAGCTCAGTGAGTTGCCTCACCAAGCTGAGCTGCAACAACCACCTCTGTCCGTACCCTTGAAATGTTTTAATTCAAATTTCCTTGAGACTGCTTTCAGCTAATGTGTTTTGTATCAAACACGTCTCCCTCCTTCTTCCCAGTGCCCTCATTACCAATGCTGAATGCAAACTGCTGCACTGTTACCTGCACCTGGGACCCCAGGTAGATGCTCACCTCTTAAACACTGGCTTGACTTCAGTTTTCCCCTGATAACAACATTCTGCCTTCAGTGAGTCAGACTCTGTTTACGATCACATTTTTAATTACTCCAGGGAACATATGTTAATGCTCATTCATCTTCAGGCTGAGGAACGTTGTAAGAGTCAGGAGCCATATGGCTCCCATCTAAAAGAGAAGGGAAAGGTGTGTCAAATTCCTCACTCCATTAGCTCCCAACAAGATTAAATTTACATCCAAGGCTGGGCACAGCTTTGGTGCCAGCAGGATGAGGGCTGGAACCTACAGCCAGCACAGCATGAGCATCCCTGCAAGCTGCAGGGTTCTCCAAGCATGGATCAGAGCCACAGGGCACTGCCAGCCCTCTCTGCCACCCCCAGGGCAGAAAGCACAACCTGGATGCCTGTAGGACCTGTTTCAATAAGTTATTGAATTTGAGCATGTCATGTCTCAAATGCTCATGAGCTGCTTGAGCAGTCTGTGTGATGGGGTGTCTTAGCCTGTTCTCTGTGGGGATGTCTGTTTGGGGCCAGGAAAGTGCTGTGAGGAGAGAGAATGAGGTGCAGCCTGAGGGAGAGTCACTGGAGGTTAAATTCCTCAGGTTTAAATCCTTGGATTAGAGGCTTCAGAGTGTTTCCTCTACTCCCAGGGATTAAAAGACAATTGTTGGGAGCAGCAACTTTGGCATTTGCCAGTCCAGGTGCACTGAAATGCAGAATTTGTCCCTAAAGACAAAATCAGCTCTTTCTCAGCAGGTGAATAACTCTGATGTATTATATCTAGTAGCAGCAAGGTAATACCACATGGAATCACATCCCCATCCCCGTCATTTTGAAATTGTCTTGCACGTGGTTTTCTTTTGCTGTTGAGGAAGACACAATACAAGAAGCAATCTGGGTCCAGCCCTTACTCAGGCACCCAGGACAGAAGTGCTGACAGGATTCCAGCTGAGGGCTGATCACTGACAAGTAAAGAGGTTGTAGAGTTGTCACCAAGGGCATGCTTTGATCTTCAGGTTTTTATTCCTGGTAAGGATATGTGAAAAAACAAGGATGTAGTTTGCTCTCAGAACTGAGATCAAATTTCTAGTGTTGGCACATAGAGAGGAATAAACCCAAACAAATCCTTGGGAACAAAGAGCGTGTCATCTGGCAATCAGAGGAAGACAAAGGCATAATGCTATTTTTAAATCAGATTTTCTGAGAACAACTGCTATTTAAAATACATGTATAAATAGCAATCCCTAAAGCCTGGCAATGCTAGTCTCCTCCTGAACCAACAGCTTCCAAATAGTTTGTAGAAGGCATCAGATTCCCTGATACCTCTCACACTAGTGCAAAAAGAATCTCACACACACATTCACAGGCCAAGCAGCTATTTGGGATTTGTGCCTCAGCCACTGAGAACAAGCTCTGACCCTCAATACCCAAGTGTGAGGAAAATACATGTCTCTCAAACACATGAATATTTTATTATCCCATGACAAGGCCTCCACTCTCATCACCCTGGAGCCTGAGGGATGCTGCCAGCTCCACTCCCAGAGCTGGCTGTCAGTGTCCCAGCACATGCCAGCCCTCAGCATCATCACCCCTCTGCTGCCAGTTTGGAGACTCAGAAGTCTTAAGAGATGGCAAGCATAAAACACACCCACCTCAGTGGATATTTGGTGACACTTTGCAATTAGGATTCTCTCATTCAGTCTCTTTGCTCTCTGAGAGCTGCATGGGTAAGGATGCTCTCCCTGCATGAATTGCCATCTGCTCCCCACAGTGCACCAGGAAAGCAGCTTCCAGCCAAAGCAGCCTCACCTTCTTTCTTGTTTTGCTAAAGTGATTCTGGGTTTCGGGTTGTTGATATATTTTTTTAAAGCAATCAAGAGAAGGACCTAAAGAAGCAGCGTTCCAGTGATCCAGGCATTGTGAGGGATGTGTTGGATGCCCAGCCAGCAGTGGGGTTACCTGCTCCACAGGAGGCTCCATGCTGCCTCTGAGGAGGGAGGAATGGGATAAAGCTGAGAGCACTGAGTGAGAAGCTGTTTGAATGAATGAAAACACCCTGAACCTCATTGCTCTTGTGTTAATTCCTGACCACTGGAAGAAGAATTACCTGGCATGGTAAACACCTCCCATCTCCCTGATGGTATTTTTCTAAATGGGCATTGTGAATACTGCAGAGGCAGTTCCAATGGCCTTTTCTTTCCCCTGCCATGCTGTGATTTTACTGCTTTGTTTGACTTTGCAACAGAAATAAACAAAAATGTGATGCTGGTAGTGCAGCTTTGCTGATGTGACTCAGGGTCTTCAATCCAGTGATAACTTCTCAGTGTAGGTTATAATTTGGAGGCTAACCCTGTCAAAACCCAGCACAAAAATATTCCAAGATATTATGTAATTAATATAATTTATTCCAGTGACACATTAGACTGCAGGGTTTTATTTATTCCAGTAGAGTCTTCCTCTTTTCTCCATTTTCATTTCTAAGCTGCAGTCCTGGAGATGTTTTAAATAAATAAATAACCTACTCATCACTTCTGGAAAACATCCACCAAAATCCAAATTTAGTCTTGGAACAAACATACAAATGACCCATTCCCAAAGGATGGTGTAGCTTTAATTAGCCCAAATTTTTAGTATTTTACAGGACATTATTTTCCAAAAGCCACTGTCTTTAAATTTCCAGGCTAGAAGCCATTTGCCTAAGGTCACAAACTTTGACTTTTCCCCAGTGTATCTAGTGAAGATTGGGCAGGGTCCCATAGAGTTCCTTTAGGGCACAGTTTGTTCTTCTCTTCCAAGCTCTTCCAGGAGAGGTTGACTACGACTGGAAAGGGCCACAAGCCTCAGTAAAGTATCTTTGCCCAATGTATTTCCTTGGCCATCAAAACAACATCCCAAATGTTGTTTTCTTAACTAAACTGTTCAGAGGTGACTTTTTCTCTTCTTCAGAGGGGAAGAAAGTGGAAAGAGACAAAAATACAAAAGATACAAGGACTGTCAATAGCTAAGGATCAACTTGATGAGATGTGCAATAGAAAATTTGCCCCATAAAATCATATTGGCCATAGACAGAAACTGTAAAACCTTACTAGACTTCCCTTAGCATCCTGCCTCCCTGTGTTTTTATTTTCCCCATAACAGTACATAGCTGCACGTCAGGCCCACACATGGAACATTTAAAACTATTTCAGTGATGATCTTTGTGGGCTGAGCTTTGTGTTTTATAAGTTTTTTCATCTCCACAGTCAACTGCTTGTGAAAGAGACCACATTACTCAAACCACAAGGACATATTAAATTTAAAATATTCTCAGTTGACACATATGGGGATTTTGTCTGTTTTATATAAGGTAATCCAGGCAAGTTCCAGTCTATTTAGTTGTTTTTCTACTCACCTTCTCTTTGTATAAATCTTCCTGACTGTGTAGGATGCAGGGCACAAATATAAAACCTTTCATGCAAAGTAAGACAGCCTCAAAGCTTGTTTCCACCCCAGATACCCCAGCAGTGTGGCACTAGGGACACAGAGGAGGAGAAGAGATATGAACAAGACGATGGTATTTCCAGAAACCCTCCCACCTTCCCCAATTTCAGTGAAAACCTCAGGCCCTTTGGTTACCCATTATTTCAGAATAGAAATGCCATGAACCAAAGCAAGTACCCTTTTCCAGCCTGCTCTAATAAGCAGCTGTGAGGTAACTACCTTTGCTAGTTGGAGACTGAGTTCCTAAAGTATCTTCCTGTACTCCTGGCAAATAAACAATTTTGCTGTCATTATTCCTGCAGCAGAGTGTATAAGAAAAATGCTCAGCAAGCTTCCTCAGTGTGAGTTGGATTTTGTACTTTTCATGGTGCTGTCTTCGTTTCAAAATAAAAAACATTTTAGCTGAAAACACAGAGTTGTTCTTTGTGTCTAGAAAACCTAATGCTGCAGCATTTTCTTTGACTCTAAATGTACACCTATAAATACCTTTACCAGGCACTCAGTACATGCTATTTTTCCTCCCACAGCAGCAGAAACTGCCTCAGATTTGAACCTTGGAAGCCAGGGAAATGTGAAGTGGATACAGGGAAGGAGCATATTTCTCTCCAGCTGACATCTCAAGGTTATTTCTGAAGTAAATAACGTCTTGCTAAAGAGATTTCTTTCTCTTTGCTGATAATAAAGTTGCAGCATGCTGGATTTGACTGCTTCTCATTACAGCAGAGCTGAGCAGGTCAGAGGGTGGGCAGGTTCAATTTGTTGTTTTGGTGTGTGAGTGCCAAAGAGCTTCTTTCTGTTATGCTGAGGGAGTTAAACCTTCAACCTCCTCAAGTGCAGACCACACAGGCCAGGTTTGGCAGGAGGCAGAAAAATTATGCAGGCTTCCCTTCACACAAAATATCTGCTCATTTTCATGGGTTATAAAAGTTGGAAAAAGGGCTGAAGATCAAAATTTCAAAGCTCCAAGAGCCTTTACAGCTTTCAAGGATGAAGAGAAGCACTCAGAGTCAGTGTTATCTCTGCTGCAACAGGACAGCTGTGACAGGCTGTTCAAGCATTGCTAGGAGCAGCTGAAGACCCCAGGTCCTGTTTTGAGCAGCTGGGCAGTATCTGACTGACTGACATACATCATTTACTGATGTCCAGAGCCACACAACAATTTCTCTTTTGCACCTTACAGGCTTTTCCTGTAAAAGGAGGAATATATCACCCTTCAGGTTGTGGTGTTGTACCACCACCTTCACAGCAAAGAGTGCCAGGAAGGAGCTAAAGGTGAATATTTATCTGTGAGATCAGTCAGTAGAGGCACAGAGTGACAAGAGAGCATTGCACATGCAGAAAGGCCTCTTGTGAAGGAGTATGTATTGCCATTTGTCTCCTTTTCTGCAGATTTTGTAGTCACCAATGAAAAAGAAAATTAAAATTAACCTGATCAATTGACTCTTCCATCTAGA
The DNA here is from genome assembly GCA_034509425.1 of Eopsaltria australis. NCBI lineage: Eukaryota > Metazoa > Chordata > Aves > Passeriformes > Petroicidae > Eopsaltria > Eopsaltria australis. The sequence continues at coordinate 2,383,629 of JAVTVJ010000012.1, read as the reverse complement.
TCTGAGCCCTCTGAGTGGGTAAATGATAGCTCAAAAGCACAGATGGGCTGCTTCAAAGGTTCACTGACTTGGGAAGGGCTGGTCCTGCAGTGTCCTCCCCACTACTTCTTTCCTCCCATTCTCCTGCTGCCTGAGCTGCCCTGGTCCAGGGAGGATCTCTTGCTGATCTCACACAACCAGCAGAAAATTAAGCTGGTTAATTTACAGCTATACATCAGTGTTTGGGGGTTTCTAGATGAGTGGATTGAGTAGGCTCTGGGTCTGCCAGCAGCAGCAACAACAGCAAGCCAGTTCAGCCCTATTGGTAACCCATACAGAAAAGGTTCTCCATTAGGTTGGCTAACAGAGGCAGGAGTGGAAGGTGGGAAAAACAGGTCCACAAGGACTTAAGCCACTGTCTAAAAGTGGATTCCCCTCTCTTGGCAGGCAGCTGCCTCCTCCACCCCACACCAACAGCCTGGCCCTGCAGTGTGACCCACTCAACAAAGCCTGGTGCCACCCCCAGGCTGGGGCTGGAGCCCTGCAGGGGGATTACTGCACCCAATTTCCCACCACGGGAAAAGGCAGAATTGCCCTCTTCTGGGAAAGCAGTGAGATTTTCTGCATAAGGCAGGGCTGATCTCTCATCTGGGAGTTGCCTTCTGGGGGAAGAGGGTCAGAGAACAGTGCAGCCATGAGGCCACCATGGCCCTGCACTGAGGGTGATGCTACAGCCCTGGCCAGGGACCAGAGTCACCAGGACAGGCTTCTGACATCTGGGCTTCCCTCCCTGCCAGTCCCAGTCCTCAGCTCCAGCACTGGAGGGGGTGAAGGACTTTGCTGTTAGTAAAAGGTCAGATCAAGAATGGCTATTAAATTTACAGATAACAATGAAATGGAGAAAGGCAGGATCACTGGAGGTCAAAAATGTGGAATGAGCAATTCCTTACTGAATTTTTTTAGAGCATTCCTAGGTTGCATGGAAAAAAACAATTAAGTGGTCTACTTACAGTATCTAATGTTTTAAGTTTGCTTTAATAGTCCTTTAGATCATTATGATCAGTGCTGCAAGTGCATAAATATCCCCATCTCTTCAACATTTTCTTCTTGACAGGTTAGTTTTCTACCCACAGAGATATTGATGAGACACTTTTGTGCTCCAGATATGTGCATTTTTCTGCATTTTCAAATAGGAACCACCATTATCTTTTTGCAAGCTGAATATTTTTTATACATCATTTACTAGTGACTAATGTGTGCTTCAGCCATGGGCTCCAAGGACTGTCATTTATCTTCCATAATGACCACAAGTTCTTAAACAACCAGCAACACACTGGCTGCAAAAGATGATCACAAAACAGTCTTAGTTAAAGCCCAAGGAAACAGAGCAAGATGCATATTTTGTTTTGGAAACAACAACAACAAAAAAAAACAACCTTATTTCTCTTGTATGAAATGTAAAGTAAAAGAAGCTTGTAAGTAATGTCAAAATAGACAGGGCTTTTTTCTGTTCCTGAAGTCAGCTTGCCATCTGAAAAAACCCCAGTGTAACTCCAGTGAAAATCAAAAGAAGTCTAAAACCCTAAACTTTCTAGTGCGCTGACTGCCTGGGATTTCTTACTGCCACTGAATATTTTTTATATCAAGGTTATAAGCATCTAGATTTGTATGTTCTATTTAGGACAAAGCCACTTTGTGGCCACAGGACACAAAATACTGACGTTAAGCCAATGTTTCCATATGAAAGCAAATTGGATGCAGTTTTCTTCAGCAGAAGATGCATCCTTTAAAGCAGTCAGATTGGCCATACAGCCTTTCAATGCTCTGCATTGCAGCAGCTGGCCAAGCTTGTGCCAGAGCATACTGCCACATCTCCTGGATGGAGGGTGACAGGCAAGAGAATCTCCCCTTGGGTTAAACATGAGCAAGTGACAGTATTGCAGGCAGAGCTCACCCTTCAGGCCACACAACCTGAATTTTGGGAACTCTGCCCAAGCTATGCCAGTCAGAATGTTCAAGAAATAAATCCTGGGCAGTTCCATGGGTGGCAGAAAGCTTTTTGAGTCCTTACAAACTTGTTGTATTTCCAACTGTTGTCTGAGTCATTCCCAGTGACAATATGAGCTCATTTTTCACGTGTGTCTAATGATTTTAAATGCTCTATTTGACCTTGATTTTCATGGGAAGGAAGCTCAGTGCTTGTTTGGATGTGTTCTTATTATAAACATTTCCTCTTCTACAGTTTTACTGGCAGCTCAACAAATATTTTCCCTAGTGCCAAATAAGTTCCAGCTACTCAACAATTTTTCCACATGCTTTCAGATGCTATAAAACAGCTTTATCTCCATTCTGTGTCTTGGGGTTGAGTTATTTTTTAGTATCTTTCCTCCTATTAATAAAAAGCAATGGAGTGATAAATGTGTATTTTACTCAATACACATCACTGTGCATGTATCTTGCTGCTTCCAAGGGCTCAGCCAGCTCCTACTTCATGCAGGCTCTCCTCAGCCTCCTCCTGTCAGCATGGAAACCTGCTGAAAGCATAATCCCAAAACCCTTTTGTCAGTGCCATCACCAGGTGAAGGGGCAGGTCCTCTGCAGAGAAAAACCAGAGTTAAATTAACAGAAATCTCTTTCACTTCTTTGGAGACATTACCCATTAGTAATGTCCACAGAAAAGCAGCACATCTTTCCCTGTCAGGTGTGCCTATAATCAGTAGTATTATAGATAATATTGACATCAGGTTGTTACAAAAATGGTCACACTTTACCTGTGTAAACTTGGCCAATTTCTGGTTTCAAGCACCTCACAGTTTAATACAGAACCAGATTCTAGCTGATTGCTCATATCCCTAAATTCTCAGCCCCTCCAGCTTTCCAAGCCTGTCTACTGGAGAAGTGTGTCTGACAAAGACTCTGTTTTTTCCTGCCTACACAGACACCACTCATTGCTTTTGAGTGCAGAGGTTCACAGTGGTAGATTAAGATGGATATTTTCTGAGCTGATTTGTAATTCAAAATTATTCATTTATGGGTTATATACCCACAATTTCTATAAGAGATCAAAGAGATCTGCTTTTCAGAGTCAGAGAATTTGGAAAGTGAAGACCATGGCAATTCAGTGTCCCTGAAAAAAACTTTTCCCATCTTTAAAAGTTACTGATTGGGAAAGGTAATTGCAGTGAAGCATGTGTTCATATCAGAGCTCGTGAGAGTGTTTGCCCAGGTGCGCTCCTCCAAAACACAGTCACTGATAAAGATAGATGGCTTTTGACAAGGAACATCACTCATTTTCAGAAATCTGATGAGGCAACTGTGTGCTCAAATGGCTTTGCATGAGCCCAACAAATGCTGAGCTTGGAGAATATCCTTGTCTCTTTGTGCATTTCATAGCGTCAGTAACACATGCCTTGGGAGCATTTAATCTATAGTATCAACAGTATTTATGGTGTCTGGAGTTTTACATGGCTAAAGTAATTACTATGATAAATGCCAGCAATATTTTAAAATTAACATTGAAGTTTCTTTCCATTTAGAAGCAGAAGACACTTAAATGGCAAAGATGGGACTACAGTAAATTCTTTGGCTGTTTAAGGTCTGATTTTGCATAGCTGATGCACAGAGGGAACTGTATTTTCATCCTGAAGTTAGTTGGTTTTCTTGATTTCTGGAGTGCTGTAGTGGCTAAAAGATCAGGTTTGGTGACTGTTTTCCTTGTTCACCCCCTCAGTGATTTCAGCTTCATCTTTTCCTCATGGTGCAAGAGTCAAGAAATGTTCTTTGCCCCAGAGTGCAACCTACAGCTTAGCTGCCAGACGGACAGAGAAGTCCCACTCCATCTATTCCTCCTCTACTGTAGCATCACACAACCAACAACAACAACACAGAGGCTCAAGGATGATCCCCAGTTTCCTCCAAGCCACTTCCAAAGCACGTGAGTGTAGACCTAACTCTAAACAAATAGGGTTCTTATCACCTGGAGGTCACCAGAGAATTGGGACAATTCCCTGACATCTTGGGAGCTATCATCAGCATCAGTGAAAGAGCATGACTGAACAACATTCTCCAAAGCAGTAAGTTCAACCTCTTCCAGGACTGCTCTGGTGCTGCAACAGGTCATTTGTAACCCAGGAGAGTTTTTCCAGATAAAATGTTTCAGTAGCACAGATTCTAATGGTCATTGCATTCCACCTATTTTCTTTTTCCCATTCTCCCAGCTATGTGTTCCTGCTTCTTTGTGACTTGGGTGGTTTTTCTTATTGAACTGAGTGAACTCACCAACTTGGCAGAAAATTAATGCAGCAAAAAAGTTGCATTGGCTCATGTAAGGGTCAGGCTGGCAGACTAGGTCTGCTGCTGGGCTGCAGGTGAAGAGGGGTGAGGAGGAAAGGAAGAGAGAGGAAGAAGGGAGAGGTCTTTATTTAGTGAAAATTAATAATTGGATCAGCTTGACTGTGATATGTGATCATGCCTTCCATTGGGATGGGGAAATTTCTCTTTCAAAGAACAACCAAAGGATGCAAAGTCTTTTACACCTTCATGATTTCAAATCTACTGTGAAGTCAAATGAGCTAGAACTATTTCTTGACAGTAAGATAATTTTGGGGAGTACTCCATTATCTCTGCAAAAGGTACAGATATTTCTGCTGCAAAGGCAGAACAGGGAACTCTTCAGTGCTCTTAGTCCATCTCTTTCCAGCACGATCTATAGCTGCTTAAACTCTGGGGAAAAAAAAAATAAAAAAAAATAAAAAGGTTTCTTTCTTTTGCCAAACACTTGATCCTGCCTGTAATACATCCCTGTCCCATCCTTCAGGGTCACAGCCTGTAAGCACAAAATCCCTTGCAATCAGAGGAGCATTGCTGATACAAAAACTGCATTACAAACTTAATATTAAATTATACAGAGGGATAATTTCCACTCTCCCCTCCTTACCAACAGTGAGTAGAAGGAGTCCATCTCTCACAAGTTTGTCAAAGGCTGGGAGAAAGTTACAGGAAAGTTTTTGTAGCAATTCAGGAAAGGCATCCTCACTATGCAAATCAAACACAGCACATCCATGCAACACTCAAGGACAGCCTCAGCTCCTGCAGAGTCATGGACAGGCTGCAGGTCTCCCGTGGGTTCCTACATGGAACAACTTCAGCCCATGGGAGAGGACAGGCTGCAAAAAGTGGAAAAGGCAGGGAATGGACATGACATCTGCCATGTCCATCCCCCGACCTCTCTTGCTGTGGTGCCTGAACTCAACCAAGGTTTTTAAAGATGGAGTTGATAAAGTTACAGATTGTGCTTTCTACTCAGTGTTCTCCATCCCTGAGCCCCACTCATAGCCCCTGATACTGTAAATAAAGAACCATCTGTGCTGTTTCAAAATGAGTGAAACTTCAGGCCTTGAATGGAGTCAGCAGATACCTGATATATATTCAGCTACAAGGTCTTCTTTTGACCTGAACAAAAACTGCAGGGCCTTTTCCCCTTTTCCTCAGAAATTACTCCTGTTTTGCATTCCAGAACACTTGTCACCCTGGTGAATATTAATTAAAACTTGCAATTAATTAAAATGTCAATTAATTCCCTTATTTTATTCTTCAGGGTAATCTTGGATTCTGTGTAAGAGAGAGCAACGAGTGAACTTAGCAGAATGAAATAGAACAAATTCCAGTGTAAGTGCTGCTCTGTGGATCCTGGAGGAAGTGATTGTCTGGCCAAGGCAGGGAGAGAGGTTTAGGAGAGGATCCATGACAGCAGAAAGACCAGCACATTGATACAGTCTGGGGACGACCTATGGCCAATCTATGAATTACAGCTTTGATTTTATGAGCACTCTGTGCATTCATGGGTTGGGAGCTCATTTGTTGTAGGTTCACAGCTTATTTTAGAGAGAGGGGATTGCAACTTGATGCCCATTTCTGAAACAGGAGGTGGTCAGGACCATGACAACTGTGCTGTAGCAGAGCAACATCCATTTATGGACTCAGCAAAACTATTTTTCTAGACCTAAATTCTACCAGGGTAGAAACCAAGCAGGAAATCACCATTTTGGCCACAATGATCACAAGGCAGGAAGGGGGTAGGAACTGGAACTACAGATTTTTGGTTTCCACTGGAGCTGAAACTGTTTTGAATCAAGGAAAATGTGAATGTGGGGAAAAAATCTGCAAGAGTCAGAAGAAGTGCAGTAGTTACTCTAACAAGCAAAGGAGTTTGTTTTGGGGTAGCCAACAGCTTTGCTCTCTGGTATAGACTTATCCCAGGTGTTGCTGAAACAAAAAGACATGTTGGTATGGTTGCACATGGAAATTGAAAAGAAATGAACTTTCTATCCAGGATGTCACCATGAGAATCATATTGGCTTTGTATTTAATATGGGAATTCTGGTCAATCCCTTGCACAGACACTACAGCTAATCTTTAACTTGTTTAGAAAGGAGAAAACAAACCACAGCATTAGTCATGGGAGTTTAATAACATATAGATGAAAGTTCCCATATGTGTAAAATCACCATATTGACACTTTGTTTACCTGGAATTGTCAATCCTCTACTCTGTTATTGTTTAATTTCCTTGCAAAGTTTCTCAGAAACCATAGTTATTGTGTCTTGCTTCCTCCTCTTCCTCTCCAGGGGCAGGTCTTTCCAGATCAAGGCAAACAATGAGTTTGCACAGCATCCTCACCAGGCACAATGAAAACATGATGAAATGCTGCTTTTTAAGCCTTTCCTGTCAGCTCGTACAGATGATTCTTTTGAGAGACTTGAGTTGCTTTTCAAAACGTGCGTTTGCCTTTAATAATAACTGACCATAAAATGCAGTGCAGTATAAATACAGCCTTTCCTTCTCTGTTCTGTGTTTTGCTACAGTGTTTTTCTAAATCTAGTTACATCATCACCACAAACAGGATTTTTCCTACCAGAAAAAGTCAGCAATGTGAATTTTGTATCTAAGCAAGTAACCTTGACTCTGTCTACAGGCACAGAAACATTTTAAAGACATCACTCATCTCATTCTAAAATAGATTATATGAACACTGGTCTTAAATATCTTCTTTCCATTCACTGTGGCCTTGCATGATCAGCTCTGAGGAAGACACAGACATTACAGGCCAGGTGTCAAGCAACTTTTCCTAAGAGTCTTTACTGGACAAAGCAAATCCAGGAACTAGCTTCATTATTGCTTCTGAGTTCCCATCTATCATGTCAGTTCTCTAATGGCTGGGTTTCCCACAATACAGGACATTTATCTGAGTAAAAATCCATAATTACTTTTCTTTCTGCTCATTTTGGCTTTTATTCAAAAAAATAATAATCTGAGGTTTCTAAGGTGGTTTGTTCTCAAATTCAGACTGCCCAATGATGTGGTTACAGGTCAGCAAGCAGAAATTGTGTTGGGTTTGTCCATGTACAATTACACTCAGGAATTACATTCATCTAACAAAGAAACAAAGGGGCATCATGTCCAAGGGGGAGTTTGTCCCAAATACCACCAGTGAGTTTCTCTTGGCAAGACCAACTCTGTATGTTTCCAGATAAGAAAGAGAGAAGATGCTCTTACAAATGGTGACTTTTTAACTTTCAAAGCCTGAAATGGGAGATCTGCTCCACCCAGCACTGCTGCTGAGAAACCCACATAAAACTGGACTACATCAGGTGCTTCTTCTGTGCCTGAGTTTTAGTGGCTGAGCATTCACAGTTGCTCTATCTAAAATTCCAGCTGGGATGTCAAAGGATTTCATTAGCAGCTAGCCCTGTGGATTGGCTGGCAGATCCTTTCACATCCACCTAAAGGCAAAATGCACATCTCACATACAAAAACATGGTATGTGCAAGTTCTGCCAAAATTTACCCCAATCTCCCTGCAAGCTGGAGGCCCAGTACTTGGAGGTTACTGGAGTGCAGCTCAGGCTGTGTGTTCCTTTTTGCTGTCACCTCTAAGCAGCCCCTGTCCCCACAGGTTTCTTTCCTGCTCTTTTGAGGCAATCCACCCTGACAATGCCCATGGAGCAGTGGGAAAGCAAAGCGTGGATTGTCTTGACAGAACTCTTTAAATAAAGTCAATTGACTGTAAAAGTGAGGATCTGCCTAAGGCTTCTCACTCTGGAAGGACCCAGACTACTTTGATGCACATTCTTATCACAGTATTTGTCCAAGCTTCCTCCTGTGATAGCAGAAAACGACTGTAATTGGGGAGGGCAGAGCAGCAGATTAGCACACAGCACACTGAATAACATCCCAGCATCTGCTGTCACAGATTTGCTGACAGCTGTTTCTGCAGAGTAGCTGGAAATCTGATAATCCTAAACATGAAATTTCTTGTTATCTGTGCAAGGGCAAGTGCCAGCCTCTAATATGACCCTAAAGGACAATCTGCACTTTTGAGCAAATGCTGCCAGCTACACCTGGACATCTCCTTCAGCACCTCCCTGAGAACACACTGCTGGACACAGCTGCACCAGGGCTGCCTCTTACAAGGTGACACTTCTAGCAGCCTTCCAGTACCTAGAAGGGCTAAAGAAGAACCAGAGCGAGACTTCTGGCAAGGACATGGAGTGATAGGAAAAGAGGTAATGGCTTTAGATTGAAAGAGAATAGTTTAGTTTAGGTATTAGGTGGTGAAACACTGGCAAATTTTTCCCAGAGAAGCTGTGGATGCCCCATCCCTGGAAATATTCAAGGTCAGGCTGGGTGGGGCTTTGAGGAACCTGGTCAAGTAGCAGGTGTCCCTGGGCATGGCAGAGTGAGTTGGAATTTAAAGGTCCCTTCCAACCCACATCATTCTAAGATTCTAGGGTATATGGAGAGGCACTTTTGGTCCCCAAGGGGTGTTTTTCATACTCCATGGTTTTATTCTATTGGAAGCTTCAGAAAGGATCCATGTTGAAAACTTCTGCCAAAGAGAACACAGGAAAGATATGTGATTGACATGGACACTCCATAAAAGTTCTGAAGCCTCTGGAATATTTACAAAAACTTTCCTTTCACTGAGCCCTGGTTAGCATGGGTGGGAATAAGTCAATGTACTCTCTCCTTAATGAGCCCATGTCCACTCAGACTGTAAGGGACAGTGGAATTAATCACAAACCTACAGCTGGATTTATTTTGCAGTGAAGACCCACTGCTGCAGGCACTCAGAGGGTGCATGTGAGCAGGGATGGAAACCAGACACAGGCTGTATAGAGAAGATTGAATTCTGCTCCCCCCAGCCTAGGTTTAGCAGAGATGTGCTCATGGAGTTTACCAGGGCATTAGTGCTGTCAAACACTTGCTTTCTCATGAACCCAGTCCTGTGCTGAGACCTGGGTATAGCAATTGGTGGCTACAAGTTATTTTAACTTCAATGGTGAAGAATGAGAGCAGGGCAAAACTCTGAAGCTTTTTCCCTAATTGGCATTTTAAAACCTGCTCTTACTGTGAATATATTCTTACAAACAGGAATAACAGTGAGAGTCAACGTAATAACAACTGAGCACCTTTGCAAATCACAGCTCTCTGCATGGCAGCCCACAATCAGCAGCAGCCCCAGACACTGTGAAATCCTGACTACAGGCATTCCTGAACAGGCCCATTAAACACAATTCTCATTCTTGGTTTCACAGATTAGTAAGCAGCTGCCATGCCCAGATGCCATTTTATAGCCAGGTAACACCAAGGGAAAAGCACAAGTTCCTTCTGCAGTGGGTGAACTGGGCCCTGACAACTGAGATCATGTGTAACCCTTTAGAACACAAAAATCCTAAGCAAAAGTGCTTAAAGTCTATGAAGAGCAGTATTAAAAATTGCCAAGCACTGTTGCAGTGGGTCTGTCAGATGGGCAGACAATGGGAATATTTCTGCTCTTGGTGTTTTGCCAGTTAAGGCCACAGCTCTGTAGAGCTGCCCATTTCCACAGTGCTGTAGATTTGGGATTTGCTACTGGGGAGTCATGGGGATATTGCTCCAAATGAAATTTTAACAAACACCTGGATGCCACAGGAACTTCTAAGTGTGGTTTTAAAGACAGGATTTGCATGTTACAGATTCAGTTTCTGTTTCTTCAGGACACACCTTTTGGATGGAGACTGCCAGTGCCCTGTCAACAGGTGGCTTTGTTTCCCCAAACACATCAGCTCCTGTCAACAAGGCAAATCCAACTCTGCCTGACTGCATTATCAATGAAAACTGCTGTCCTCGTGACATTTATAATCCATCCAATTGATGCAGAAGAGACACCAGGCATCCTATTTTGTTGCTCCAACAGGTGCCAATTTCAGAGATCTAAACACTGATTTTAGAAGTCAAATGTGTGACACTGATGCCTGGTTTTCACAGATAAAAATCTCAAACAAATAAAACAAAACCAAAAAACCAAAACAAACAAGGCAAATAAAAGCATTTCAGATGCCTGGGTGTCCATGTTACCTTTGCATACACAGATAAATTTCCCATTCCCTCCTTTTGCCAACTCTCCAGCCTTTGCAGGGGTGGGAGGTGTGGAACAAAACAACTCACATAGGTGTCTTCTTCAAAAAACAAAGAACTAAAAGATAGAAGGAAACTACATTTCATGATTTTCATCATTCCTTTCTCCAACACACCTGAATATTTCCCATTCATGTTCATGTTACAGCAATGGCAGCACTGACCAGCTCCACGTGGCTGCTACAGGAGAAGGTCCTTGCAAGGTGGATGATGTGGTTCTCTGCATGGACCTCGCCCTGTGGCCTTACAGTGACAGTGATGACATGGGCTACAAGTGACTTGTGGAATGGGTCCCATACGGTGTCCCATGGTCACCATCACTGCAGAGCTCAGTTCCAAAGATCTCACAGCACATGGCTCGTTTCAAGGACACAACAGAAGAGGAAGAGTCAGCCCTGAGAGCATTGGAGTGGTGATACAGAGTCACAGAATCACAGACTGGGTCAGGTTAGAGGGGACCACAGGAGGTCATCTGGTCCAGCCTCCCTGCTCAAGCAGGGCTGTCCTAGAGCACACGGCACAGGATTGGATCCAGACAGCTCTGGGATATCTCCAGTGAGGGAGACTCCACACCCTCTTTGGGCAGTCTGTTCCCATCCACAGTCACCTGCATAAGAAAGCTTTCCTCATATTCAGGTGGGAGTTCCTGTGCATCAGTTTCTGCCCATTGCCTCTTACCCTATTGCTGGGCACCACAGAGCAGACCCAGATCCATCCTCTGATACCTCCCTGCAAATAGTGATAAACATTGGTGAGGTCCCCTCTCAGTCATCTCCTCTCGAGACTGAGCAGGCCCATCTCTCTCAGCCTTTCCTTGTAAGAGAAATGCTCCAGTCCCTTCATCATCTTTGCTCCTTCCACTGGATGCTCTCTCCACCCAACAGGAGAGTTTGCATGTAGTGTCTGCTGTTTCCTGGGTCTGGTTCACTGTAAACTGAATCATAAAATCCTAAAATTTTAGAGTATCCTGAGATGGAAGAGGTCCACAGGGACCACTGAAGTCCAATCCAACTGGGCCAATATCCCACAGCAATGTGGAATTTCAGTTTTTCACAGAGACAATTAAATCTGTTGGAAGTGTTATGCCAACATGAGGATGTATTCCTCATACAATTAAGATCTGATCTCTGAAGCAGAGCAGAACTGCAGAAGTCATGGTTACCATCACATACCTCACACTGTAATTAGTCCCCCCCTGCACAGGTTAATGTTTGGATTTCTCAGCTTTTTTAATTTCAGCAAAACGTATTTCACTTCATTAGTTTATTACAGTAATTATTTTTGTTATTTCACATTTTTAATGCTCTGTAATTACTCCAGGAGCTGTGAAGGAGCATGAGTTACAGCACAGCACCTCACACTTCCGTGCTTTAACCGTGAGCCTAAAGGCCATGTGCCATCAGATGTGGGAAGCATGAATTTACTGGGTTTTAAACGATACCCTCGTGTGTCTTATTGAGAAGATAAACCAGCTCACAAAGCAGAACTTTTCAGGACTAAGGATAAAAACCTGCACTGATCCCTGCACTGAACTCTGGAGCACTGCACAAACAATCAGAATGTATTAGAAGGATGCTACTGCTTCCCTACTACCCCAGAAACATTACCACAAACTCCTGTTTTATGCTTTTTTTAGGTGGTATACACAAAATACTCTGTGGATTAAAATCAAGAGGTTTCAATATGTCAGATTTATTTATTGAGCTCTCTGTCTTTCCATCAGAAACTGAGAGTGGCCCTGGCCATCCACTTGGGAGGAATATGGTGACAATCTTTCCAGCTGTGAAGTTAGACTGATTTTCTAATCACAATCTCACAGACCTGACAGAAGCCAAAGGAAATGTAATTCTAACGCACATGGACACTTAAATCCCATTTTAAGCATGATTAAGGTTTAAGTGTCTGAGACTCCCTGGCCTCACTGGCTTTGACAGGCAGCTGGGGTTCAGGATCCATCCCTTTTTGTGTTCCCCTTTAATTTATGCAACTAGAGGTGTGTTTAGCCACATTAATAAAAGATGTACTTTATCCCATTGATTTAGGATGATGAGTCTCAGTTTCCAAGTCAAACAGTGCTTAGTACTTCAGCTTGATGACTTTGCCAAGGTTAGAAGTAATGCAAACTGACCCTTTGTGTTCTTTAACCCATCTCTCATGTGAGATACAATCAGACACTTTATACACCTTTCAGGGGGACCTGTGTTCATATATTTTATTTGTCCCAGTTAAGAGCACTGACACAATCAGACAGACCCTGGATTCCCATGGTCCCAGCAACATCCTTTCCACCCACACCCCTGGGTGTCCAGACTACAGCTTGGAAACAAGGCTAAGCCTCCTGGCTGAGCTAAGAAGCAAGTCATTATATTGCTCTGAAATGAAAATAACATTAAAAAGGGGATGGGGTGGGGGACCAACTCCTCTGAAGTTTTGGCCACTTGTGTAAAAATGAAGCCAAATTTCAGTGCTTTGTGATTAACTGCAAATTTTGCTGCAAAGGTCAGCAGCACCTCCACAAGCCACAAAGGCAGTGCAGGGATTGCCAGGATCCCCTCCAGGCAAATAGCCCTGCCCATGTGCAGAGCTGGAAAGATCTTCCTCCCCATCTCCAGGTAATTTCAGCCTTGCCTTGAAAAAAATCCAAGACAAAACACCCACATTAAACCCAGGTCTTGTCCCTTCACTGTGTCTCAGCAAGTGGCTGTCAACACTGCTCACCACAGAGCTGTCTTTGTGGCTTTGGGAAACAAACACATCATTTATGCTCTTATGAAGTATCCATGTTTTATATACCATGCATTCAGACCAATCAATCTTCTATCTTGGTGGCCTGTTTAGAGACTTAGGGAGCTGGCATTGATTAAATGCCTATAATAGAGAGCATTAATTTACCCGTCAGTGGAAAAATCACCACTGTAAATTGTCCCAGTCGGTTTGTATATCACCAAACGATGTGCAGCATGTTCTGGGGGTGTGTGCTGAGCTGCTCCTGTACATAAAGCACACTCAATTAGCAGCACCAGCACTACTCCAGCAGCACCAGCACTGCTTCAGCTGGCCACGGGCAAAGGTCTGGGTTTGATGCTGCTGCCCTCTTTAGGATTTGTGCCTGGGACTCCACAGTCCAACAATAGAATAAGTGCAAGATCACTCTGTGTCTGAAGACCCATAGGGAGACTATAGCATCTCATGGGACTAGGGAAAAATTGGCATATTCCATCCTTTTGCTTATCATGCTACACTGTTTGTAACAGTAATGGGGAGAAAAATATTCTATGTCTTTGGAACTGCTGGGGATTCCTTCAGCTGTGGAGTTCATGATCCCAGCAGAAATATCACATCTTATGCCCTTGAAGCACAAAGAAGTAGATCACAGTGCTGTAAGGGGAGGCAGGAACTACTTTCTCTGGAGCAGGGAAGCAACATAAGATTTGCATTGCTCTAATGAAAAAAATGTTCAGACTCAGACTGTAGGTAGCTATCTCAAGAGGGGATATCCAGATCCTTATTAAGGCTATACAGGAAGGCATGAGGGTGAGAGAGGAATCAGCTGAGTGAGGAATAACTGGTTTTGGAAGAAGGAAAAGCAAGGAATTTCCCTCTATAGGTGACATATAGGTCACTGAGGACAGAGATGCTCAGAAGCAGTGTTGGGGGAGATGTGAGGAGAATGAGTGAACTGTGGCAGCAAGGAAGAGGTGATGAGCAAAGGAAAAGCTCCAGCTGCTTAAAACTTTCACCCTGAGCCTCTGTCCAGGAAGGTCCATGCCCCCTGTGTCACTTGTGACACTCTCCAGCTGCTGCAGTCCAACTCCCTCCTCTCCAGCCACAGCACAGTCACAGCATGGCACAGCAGCACCTGGATTGCAAACCTTCATCTCCCAAATCAGTAAATATCAAACAAAGCAGAGGTCAAATTCATCCTGCCTTTGTTTTCCAAACATCCACAGAAGGAAGGGATATTCTTCCTGTAAGCAAAATGGATTGTTCCTGCCTCGGTGTTTCCTTCACAAAGGCAATGCCTTCAGACCCATCACTGTTTCTCTTCCCAGCCTGACAGCACAAGTGTTGCTTCCCCAAACCCACCAGCCCTTCCCACCCTCAGACATGCAGGATCGGTGAGGGCTCGACATTTTGGGATTGCAGAAGTAAAGTTAGTTCATCCAGACCTCCCAAGGTCTCCCTTACTCAAACCTTCTGGCACAGAAGCCAAGATGTGATCTTTCTAACTGTCAGCCCCACAAAATTAATCAAAGAGATTAAAGTCCCCCCTGCCATTCATCACTGCTGATAAAGGTCCTGCCAGCAGCACTGAGCTCCCAGTTTTGCTGCTGATGTATAAGTGAGGAGGTGACCCAACTCACTCTTGCAGAGCCACCATGACCCTGTCACACATTGCCACACAAAACTTGTGTGCACCAGAGACTTGCACAGGCACAGCCCCACACACCTGGTAGGATTACCTGTGTTATGCAGAAAGCAGCATCCTTTCAGAGATTAAGGTCAAGGCTTTGAAAAACAGTTCATGATTTCAAGTGGGTCTCTTCCTGGGTGACCAGATGAGCTATTTTTAAATGTTCATAATTTCACAAAGAACTGAAGAGGTTTTTGTAGCTTCTGGAATGCAGATCTTTCCAAGGGCAGAGAAAATCTTTGTGTACAAAAGCTGTTAAGCTCCACCACCCTGATCAGGTTGGTGTAAGCCCAGCTCAAGGCTTGGAAGCTGTTGCACCTCATTGGTTGCTGGGAAGCAAAGTGGAATGTCCAGCATTGATATGCCTGTAGCAGCTTCCAGGCTGGGGCTGGTCTCATCCCACCAGCTCTGACCTCTCAGCTGTCTGAGTCTGGCTGGGGACAAGATGAATATCTGAAGCTCAAGGTGAGCAATATCTACTCTTGGGTTTCCACAAACACAGCCCAAAACTTGAGCAGCCTCACACTCACCTCGGTTCTCATCCAAAGGGTTAATTTTACTTGCAGAGCTCCCTGCTATGCACAAGTAAATCCCAGTGCATTTTTACCAGCATGATTTATAAGCCAGGTTGAGAAAACTCTGGTCTCTGAAGTCTGTTGTCAGAGCTAATGGAGCAAGAATATAAACTGCAACATCTTAGGGTTCCAGTCACCTCTCGATGGTGACCTCCTAACAGTTCCAGACCCAGATCTCTTCTGCTTTTGCCCAGGCTTCAGTCACACCCCCAGCAGTGATGTGGAATTGCCTTTCCTTAGGGACTACAGGGCCAAGGTGGGGCAGAGATTTCGTCTTGAACTTTCCATCAAAAGGCTGAATCACTTGCAGCAACCTGAGGTTTCCCCCTTTTGTTTCATCCTGTAGAAATAAATAAGAGATATTTAGTCTATGAACTGCACATTGCTACCCAAAATGAAGGAATGGAGGTGACTGGTACAGAAAGGGGAAGGAGGGTGGTGTTTTGTATGGCCATGCCTTGCTTGCACCCATGGAGAGCAGCATGGCCACTGCCAGGCCTCCCAGAGCAAGGATCCCACCTAACAAGACCAAATGCTCCTAGATGAAGGCAGTCCTGTTCTATCTGTACTTGAGAGTAGCTTAAATAACCTCAGAGAAACCCACCTAGACAAGATTGTTTCAGCAGCTGATGAGTTTCCTGATCTACTAAAGGATCTTATGCCTTCTTGATAAAGGGTTCCATAATAAGGAAAAAAGTAAAATGAAAGAAAAGCTCTCTATATGAAAGAAAAACAGGGATAAACTGAATATTTTGTATTATCCCCCAACTTTGCTCTCTAGCCCCAAGGAGCACAGACAAGGTATAAGCAGTAAGACAAAATGAAGTGAGCATCAAAAAGACACCGATAACCAAGAAGGAAAATGTGTGAAAAGCAAAATTCTGGCTAATAATTAAGTCATTGATATGTCATTTTCTGAGTTATCCAGGAGGAAAAAGGATGAGAAATGTGCCAGTTTGCACATTTTGGTCCGTGTTGGAGAGCAGGGCCAGGGTCTCCAGCATCCCATGGTAGTGCTCTCCCTTCCATGTCAAAATCAAGAAGCTGACCATGTCCTGGGCTTTAAAATCTATTCAATCCCCAGCCAGCAGCAGTAATAAAATAAGTACATGATGCCACCTCCTGGCTATAGTCGAGGACACTATAAAAGCACTGGCAGAAAGATAGTGTTGTGTCCCTCCTGCACTGGGGTGGATGATATATATCACTTGGTTGTGGAAGTCAAATTTCTTTTCCTGACTTAATCCCAGAGCCAAAATTAATCAGACATCCTAGCTAACAGGATCAGAAAATGCCATAAATTATGCTGCCTGCAACCTAACAACAGCATTAACAGCATGAAGAAGGTGGAGGCTTCTTTTTGATTAATCACTGTTTAAGTTGCCTAAAGGACCTATGAAACCTCCTGCTGGCTGACACAATGAGCAACATTTTATATTAACCCATATAAGGAAACGTCTTTAAAAGTGATGGATTATGCAGATGTGAGATGGGGCTGTGTGATGTGGTTGCCCAAGAGCTGCAAGCGGAGTGACGGGCGCCTCTGCTGCTCCCAGCCCACTACAGCCCTCCCCACCATCTCCAGCCAACCCCAGAGAGGCCACTTGTCACCCCAGTAGCTGAGCACCCTCAGAAAAAGCCACACAATGCAATGGATTGGATGAGTTGGCTCCAAGCAGAGCTGGGAAGTTTATGCAACTACCGGCAAATTTTTGGTGCTTTGTTTAGCACAAAATAGCAAGCTCAGTACCGAGGGGATGGATACAAAAATGACATTTCATCTGTGGTTCCTCTGGCACCCTGCAGAGCAGTGTCACTCTTTTTTGTGCATGGAGATGCTGAGAAGCCCATCAGCTTCCATCAGCCCCAATTGGGTGCTGCTGAGCTGGTGCACACAGAGCGAACATGAAAGGAGCATCACAACAACCCAACCCCAAGAACATCAACATCCCCTTCTGCAGCCATAAATCCAGCATCCCTCAGCAAATCTGCTCTTTTCTCTGTTCTGCAGGGGTGTCTATGCTGGAGAAACCCTAGTTCCTGATGCTACAAGGGGTTATGTTGATATTCCCTTCTTTGGTCAGGACTTTTCAGAGCAGCAGACACCAACCTTGCTCCACTCCTGTTGAAATGAGCTGCCTTCCATCCACCACTCCTACTGTTTGCTCTTCTGAGAGGTCTCAGCACTTAGAAAATATGCTTTTATTTTCACTGTCTTACTTAAAGAGACCCACATATTGGAGTGATGGGTTTTCAGAGCATTCTTCACTGTGCTGATTTCATGCCATTATTTTAAATCTACATGAAATGGGCAACTGGAGCTTCTCAGGTGGGAAAAGATGCATTATACACTCTTTTTGTCCCGGTACTATCAAACATAATGTACACAAAATGAAGTCACAGAATCAAGACAAACTGTTATTGTTGCCAAAAGCCCACTGTCAGATGAGATCATGGGTGGACAGATCCTTCACGGATCTGCAAAATTTTAGGTGCACACTGATCAATACTGGCAATCAGTTCTGTCATTCCTCTTTCCAAGTGAGCATTTCTACACAGGCTGAAATTTTCCACCAATATGATCTTTTTATGCTAATTTATCCAAAGTGACAGAGTGAGAGTTTCACTGAAGAGGTAGAAATCACCAGTGGACTTGAACTCTGCAAAATGTTTTAAAAGGATTTCTAGTTAAACTTCATGATCCAGGGATGAAGGAATGATCTAGGTCTCCTTCCTAACCTCCCACTCTCATCCCTTCCCCACTGGACCCAAAACAAGGCTAGTAACTCCTTGCTCTCTGATTTAATTCCCTTTCCATGTAGGCAGGGTTCCTGAAAGACACATTCTCATATTTGTCACTTTTCTGGTATGATGTCCTGACAATTATTTACACCTCGATGCCAGGCTTGCCACTTGACCCCCCTGCTGAGTCTGGGCAGCTCGTCTGATGGGCAGTCCCTCAAACAGCCCCTGCTTTCCTCCTGGCTCTTCCAGCCATCCTGACTCCTGCACCAAGCTCCCACCCATCCTGCCTTTGGGACCAGCTTCAAATGCCTCTGCTGGTTTCTTGCACACCCCAGAGAGGAAGATATAATTATACATCACTCCCAAGCTGTCTGGGAGCTTCCTAAGGTACAGGCTCAGACATATCTAAAGCAACCAGACCCTCTTCCTGCCACTCAAGGCAGTGGCTCTGGGGGCAGCCAGAAGGATCACGACAGATCCGCAGCAGGAATTACTTCAATCCTGTGAAGAGAATGAAATGGCAAGGAAATATGTCACTTGGAGCCTGACTGAGAACATCTCCACAGGAACATAATGTGCCTGAAGTGATGTGCACCTGTTTCAGACCTGACTCATCTTCACTTTGCTGAGCACTGACAAACCCCAGAGGCTGCATCCTCCACAGAGAAGTATCTGCTTCCTTTTTGTTGTGGGTGGAATTTACTCTCAGGAGAGAAGCAAGAACATATTTCATTGATACAAAACAGTGAATAAATAAAGGTACAGTTGAGCATTTACTGCATAGAGGACAGGGTCAGACAAAGCTGTTGTGTACTCTCATCACATCATGACGTTCAGAAAGGACCCCCTTATGTTACAAACAGCTTCTCAAAGGAGAGTTTGTGTGCAGCTGGATCCAGACTTCATCAACAATTTATGCCTAAA
Organism: Eopsaltria australis; assembly: GCA_034509425.1. NCBI lineage: Eukaryota > Metazoa > Chordata > Aves > Passeriformes > Petroicidae > Eopsaltria > Eopsaltria australis. The sequence goes on along the minus strand of JAVTVJ010000012.1, from coordinate 2,364,535 downwards.
GAATTATATAAGCACAAGCCATCCTTTGTATCATTTAAGATTTCAAACTTTCAGTGCACAGTCACAATTCACTTACTGAGTATCTGATGTGATAAGGAACCTCAGCCTCAGGCAGGCACCTTGAAAGATGTTCCTGCTCAAGGGGAAATCCTGACACACACTCTGCTCCTGTGCAGGAGAGCTCAAGAGGCCCTGGGCTGTCCACTATTTGTGGAGTAAGTCATATTTGCATACAGACTACAGATGTTAGATTCTTCCAAGCTTAGCTTGGCTGGACCTAGACTAGCACTGTAATCAGGTGGATGCATTGCTCAAAATAGTCCTTGGCTATTGGGTTCTTATCTGGCTCCCCCAAATCCACTTTGAGCCAGCTGTAGCCATCATCTCCAGACACATCCTTTAGGACCACCACTGGTGGTCAGCACTTCAACAGGCTGGGAAATAAAGGTCAGGCTGAGAGGTAGGGGGAAGCACATCATTATTTGAAGCTTGGAATACCCCAAGTCTGCCAAAAAGGCAAGGAAAATAAATAAATCAGTGATACAACAACCTACAGATGCATTAACATTGCCAGGGAAAGGGAAATGCCTTTTTTTAAAAAGACTGACCTTTCCCTTCTGGAGCTTTGGTTTCTAAATCCCATATTTCACTCTGTGCATGTTCACCAGCTCCAGGTGAGCCTTTCCAGAGCACAAGGCCAAGGCCTGCATGGAGTTCACCTGCACCCAGGGCAGGAGCTGCTGCTCAGTGCTAAGGCAGCGGTGGGAAGGCAGAGGCTGTGCTGCTCTCCTCTCCTGGGATTTCAGGGTCATTTGGGTTTGCCCTGCCCCCAGAGGGGCTGGGGGTGCCCGTGTCAGATGCCCTCCTCCCTGCTCTGCCAATTAAACTAGACAGCCCAATGCCTTTGTCTTTACTAATTGATGCAGCAAGCACATAATTAAAGGACTCCCCATGGCTTTGCAATCTTTCCTGGCTCTTTGTCCAGGTGGAGCCTGACCATGTGCCTGCCTCTCACCAGCTCCCTGCCTTTGCAGCTGCCAGTCCTGGACGTCACCCCTCTGCCAGCCCCACTGCTCTGCATGCCAACACACAAGGGGTCAGATCCCCTCCCTGCTGCCTCCTCCCCGTTCTCTGATCCGGCAGATGGATCCCTCAGTGCCTTTGTCTGCCCTGACCTACTTCTCCCTTTCATGTCTGCCTGAATCTCTGGGGTGTCTGACTCACCACAGATGTGGGGACGCTGAGCCTGCCCACACACATCTCTCTCCTGGCGGCAAATTAACCCTTCATTTGAAGTATGGGGGTGGCCTGCAGCTATTTCCCCTGCCAAGCTGTGATCTCTTCCTCACTGAAGCCAACAAATACCTAAAACAACTGCTCTCAGACCTCCTACAGTATGCTGGTAATGGTTCTCCTGTGCTTCTCTGCAGGATGGTAGTCTCAGGACAAACAGGATCCATTGTCTGGGAAGACTGCTGACTGAGGAATCCCGGTGTTCTGTCATGGATATCCATCCTTCCACTGTCAGATTTACAGGAGGGATTAATTTGGATGGAAGCATTTCTCATACCCTGCAAGACCATATGTTATCTGTGAGGGTGACAATGAGGTGCAGGGGACACTGAATAGAGCTGTGCTATCAGATGCAGCCCTGTCCAAGAGGCCCCAAGGTCCCCAGGCACTGCAGAGCAGAGGCTCCCTGGGTGAGCCTGGGGCACTGCAGAGGAGCTCGAGCTGGGCTGGCACCACCACAAGGAGCCTGGGCCAAGCCACCAGCCCAGGCTACAGCTGTGAAAGACTGAGACACATGGCTGGGGCTTTTCTGAGGCTACCAGAAAGGCCACCCATCACCCATCCTGTTGTGGCACCTGCAGGAGCCCACTCATCCCCTACAGCCAGCAGACAGGGGCAGGAAGCAAACAGGAGCCATTTTTACACAGCTGTGCCTTGACCAGGAATCAAACGTGCAAAGCCTGCACCGAACTCACCAACTGCATTTAAACTGCCCTTAGAAGGCAAGGGGAAGTGCTGGAGGAAGGAAGTAATTCTCACTGCATTACTGGCTGTCTTTGATTTATGCCACACAGTTACTTTGGGGAACTATGAACATGAGATGCTGTGTAAGCAGCTGCTGCTGTGTCTCAGCTCTGGCAAATGCTCACCCTCTGCCCCACACGACTGCACTTTGTCTGGACATGGCTTTAGAGGACACTGCTCTGTGGCCTCTGAGCTGTGTGTGTTGCAGGAAGCAGGATCCATGGAAATCTTATTTTTCCTTGCAGACTCCACCGTATCAGGGGCTATTCCCAGCAGCAGATTTGGATTATCTTTAAAGAAAGGTGTGAGGGCAGGGTGAAAGGATAAGGCAAGGATGAGATCTCTCTCCAAGACATTCATATTAAAAGATGAGAGATGGCTTTAAAATGCTACGTGGTGATATATCCTAATATAGAGAGAATCCATAAAGATGGTTTTACCAGGAGTCTCTAAGAGTTTGCACCAGTACCATTAAGGGCTGGACACTGACACATGAGCTGAGCTGCAGGCACTGAGCCAAGTCTCTGAAGGATTAATCCCAGGTCTGGCCTTAATTTCTTCTTGCTGAGAAGTGCTTGTGTCGGGTCTCAGCACAGACACATTTAACAGGAGAGCAACCAGGCACTCCAAGGCTTAATGCAAGAGTACATGCACAGGGAATGCAAGTGAGAAGAATTTTGATTAATTGCTGTGTATTAATTTGCTTCTGCAGTGGATGGAATATTTGCTTCGAGCTTTTCCAAGAGAGACAACGTGGAAATGCTTTACACAGCTCACTGGCCTCACAGTCCAGCCCTTTTGCTGTTGGTTAAATTTCAGCCCCACATTAGTGAATGAGCAGGACAAGTAAAAACATCTTTTCACCTCCTAAGGCAGCAAAGCTCAATGGTCTGGCATAAAAAGAAGTGAACTGTAACATTAGCTAGTTTAGATGGACTCACAGAATGTACAATCCTCCTTTAAAAGCTTGTCTATTGCACAAATCCTCGTTTTGTGCCTTTTTTCTTTTCCCAAGGAACATTCTTATAATTTATACCCAAATACCTAATCAGAGATGGTGTCAGGTCTCAATAAGGAAATGCAGGAACCCAAACTGAGCACAGACAGGTGTGTTGAAAGCAAACACTTTCATCTTGTCAGGAGTGGTTTGTTTGTGTCTCATTCAGAACTGCGAGGAGCCATAACCACAAATACTTCACACAGTACTTTGAATTTAATAGCTCACATGGGCTACTGTCTGAATTACTGCCTTTTATTTTATGACTAAATTAATATTATATACACAGGAGCACATTTAAAACACCCAACAGGGTGAAAGAAATGATTGCCGTGTTGAAAAATATAAATTTTTATGCACAGAAGTTATTAGTAAAGCCACATTCCCCAGTCCATTAATGTGCACACATTTAAATTTTCCCTTCTTTTTTTTTTCCTTTTGACCTTTCTTTTCAGATACTACAGCATGTTATCTTAAAGCTTTAATAAAACAATAATTCACTCATGCTTTTTATGGCCTACTAATTTGTCTGTTGTGCCATATATTTGGTTTCATAACTTTTATATGCAAATCAATAAAAACTCCTTTGATATTTCATTTAAATCATTGAATAATTAACACATCCCAGCCCCCAAGTTAGCTATAATGTGAAACAGAGAACTAGCTCTCACAAAACTTCAAGTAAAATGGAGTAAAACTGAAGACATGGATGAATCCATCTTGTTTTAAAATATCATTGGAGAAACTGTACTTCTAAAAAGGAGGAAAGGGGAGGAAAATGTCATGCCTGGGAAAAAAATACCCTGAATATGTATCATAATTATAGATGGGGGAAAAAAAGGAAATGGAAGCAGACAAAAACATTGGTATGAACCTCTTTGAATATATTATCTGAGTTCTAAGAAATGGAAAATGGAGTACAGTGCTCATGGTTTGGCATTTCCCAGCCCCACTCCAAACACCAGGGCTGTGCCTGGGCTTTGCAAGGGGCTCTTCAGAGCAGCCCCACTGACAGCAGGGCACACATCCAGGCTCCAGGCATGTGGCTCTTTCCAGACTTTAACGCTCTTTCCCACACAACCAAACTGTGGGTTTTTTCCTGACTCCTGTAGGGATCACTGTGCTCCTGACTTCCTTTTTAGCCTGATTTCTCACAGAAACAGGGCATCTGCAATTCTACTGCTGCATAAAGGTGTTCTGGTAGCCTCTAAGCTCAGGAGCCAAGTTTACATCTCATAGAGATGTAAGATCCCAAAAAAAAAATAGAGCAAGTTCCTGTAAGTGTCATGGAAAATACAAGGAAAAGCAAAGGCAAGAGAGGTGATGTGTCCCAAATGCAAAGGCTGAAGTCTGAGCTCATGGAGAAGCCATGTGAGAGAGGGACTCTGGTTCAGGCATGACTGGTGCTGGGTTCATGTCAATCAGCTTTCAGCCTTGTTCCACAGGTCTGTAATAAACCCCCCATCTCCTGGCTAGTGCCATCCCACTGATTCTGAAGATAAATCTGGGAATGGGAAGCCTGTGTAAAAGAGTCCTTGAGGCATGCCAGAGTTTGCAAATAGCCTGAATCCCAAATGTGAGGAGCTGACTCTTGGGAATGCTCCGTGCTCAGATGTTGTGCTCCCTGCACAGCTACACAACAAAACACCAGCTCAGCAGCTGTGGGACAGGATCTGGGTGTATGTATATATTTTATTAAAGAGACAGAAGATCTCACGGATATTAAGCCTCAGCCACCTGGGAATCTTCATCTGAGTGAGGGACAAAACCTCTCTAGCACTGATCAAAGCAGCTAAAAGATGTTCCCATCCTGTGCTCCCTGGACTGCCTGCACCAGCCAGAGCCAGCTGCTCCTCGTGCACACAGGAAAGGAGACAGCAGAAGCTGGCAGTGCTGTCATTGCCCTGAGCCTTGCTGGGAGTCACTCAGTAAAGAGAGAGCCTTAATCTCACTGCCTCAAGGATGGAGGGCTTGGTCTGTGAGCACCAGCTCCCAGCTGGCCTGGCTGCACAGGCATCAGCTTGGCCATCAGCGTTTCATCACACTAGGGCACCTTCGCTTATTGTCTGCTCAAAGATCTTTGTTGGGCTGTGCGAGTCCAAAACTGCCCGGGGAGCCCAAAATCCAACACAAGATAACTGCATAGTCATTAAAACACCAAAATAATTTGAATTTTGCACACCAGCATTGGTATAGTCTCCTGACTTTTACCTGCAGCAACTGCAGAAAGAAGAGTTAACAGAGAAGAAATTAAGGACAGACTTTGTCTTGCTTAAATAATGAGTGTTTGTTTAATGAACATCTGCGACAGCCCATTAAAAGGGGAGCACCATACTGAAATAAACATTTGATCAATGAAGGATGCATGGCAACGCCACAACATCTTTCTTGTATTTGTTGATGTCAACAACTGACAGAGAAATCCATTTTCCAAAGGAGCAATGGCTTACTCAGGGGATGCTGATTTAATTCTCTGTCCATCAGGAATTTTGCCCATGGTATCAGGAGGAGCAGAGATAAAGCAAGCCCCATGTTTGCCTGTCATTTCATCACCTAATAGTGAGGTCAAGGACAAGACAAAATAGCCCTGCTCTAAACAGACTGGTCCATGCATTAGTGAATGCTCATATTGCCTGTAGGGAGCTGGGACACGAGGTAATGGTTGAGCAGATGCATTCAAGGTTGAGGGTGCACTGTAAAAGCTGCCTGGTTTTACATGTGCATTAGAAGAGTGCTTGACTACTTTCCTCGCTATCTTGGAATAATTTTATGTTAATTCTTTAAATGTCAGTTACTCAGATGTTTCTTTGCTGCACTTCTAGCTCCCAAGTAATTTCTTTTAAATTGTTGCATACACCATTTAACAGGTTCTGTGATAAAGGTCCCATTTCTTTCAGTATTGATTTTCTTTTATATCTTTGCAGCACAGAATTAGCCAGGGCTTCAGCTTGGACTCCTATGACTGGTTTGTCTTTATTACTTCTGGTACATTTTCAGTGTTTTACATTTAAATTTGTGCACTTTGTTTTATTGTGCTTGTAACCAGCTTATTTCCTGTCTCTGTTTCTTCCTTCTACTTAAAATGGACATGCTTAGTGACCATCCACTATTATTGAGCAAAAGAACACACAGGATCCACGAGAGTTCATTGGGGAGGTACCTGAGGCTATTGCACAGAACCCTGAGCCATGTACTTGTCTTTTCAGACCTTAGAGATTGTTAATTTCAGAAAGTTGGGTGAAACCTGGCTGGGTTTAATCAACTCATGTCTTTTTATGCTCCATCAATCTCAAAGTGGGTAAGAAAATTACTTAATAAATTCTTTAACCAACAGTGTCCCTGTAATTTAATGAGGCCAAATTAAAAAGCACTGCAATAAATGTTTTATCTGCTCTCCACCCTTATTAAAGCCCTGAGCCTTCAAAATCTTTCCCAGGTGTATCCCAGGGAGCACTGGGTCTCGCCTCTTTGCCTTCCCAGACCTTACCTACAACAGACCATGAGCCTAGGGAATCACAGTGGGATAGTCCTGGGAGGCAGACCCTGACTCCCCACCAGGATGAAATGGACTGATGTGCTTTCCTCAGGGTTTGTCTCACCAGCTTAAGTCCATAATTACTAACTTAAAAGAAGAAAGCTGCAAAGCACTAATCCAAACCCAAACCACAGGGCTGCTGCACGTCCCTGACTCCCCTAGAGCAGGGATGCACCACAGGCACTACCACCAGCTCTTTGCATGAGATTACAAAGAATTCCAGTGCTCCCACTTTGGCTGTAATATTTTCTTGTCCCTTTAAAAATTCATGGATACCTATAAACCACCTTTTACCCATGGGTGTGTTCAGTTCTCAGTGTCTGTGGACAATTTACCCCTTAGATGTTTGCTGCACCATGTGCCAATTCCCCCTCATGTTACACCACTCGAGCTCAAGTGCTGCTGAAGCCACATCTCAGCAAAATCTCCCTTCCCTGCTGTACCACCAGCCTGTGTTTAGTCCCAGGTCTCTGGCAGTCAGAGCTGCTTCACCTGCTTCCCTCTCCTGAGACACACGGAGTCACAGCCCAGGGGCCCAAATCATGGTGAGGCACCAACAAGAGCCACTTGAGAACCAGGAAGGTCACAGCCAGCCTGGATCATAGGGGACAGTGCCTGGTTTGACCATGGCATTGAGAAACCCTCACAAGCTCCCCAGAGCAGTAGGACAACACACAGAGAAAACAGCAGAACCAGAGCAACCAGCAAAGCAGTGTGAGACACCACGGGGAAGCCTCAGATCTGAGCCATGGCACTGCCAGGACTCACCAGCTTTCCAACCTCCCTTTCTTTGCAGAAGAGGAAAGCTCATCCCTGAAAACCTCCCTGCTGGGTGGGTTTAGCAATGTGCATAAAAAAGCAAAAAAGGGACGTTAATGCAAAATGACTCACGGTAACCTGCAAAAACAGCAATTGCAGGGGAGCCTTTGGGCTGCCAGGACACACATAAATGGAAAAGTGCCACCACAGGCCAGATAATCAGCTGCTCTAAATAGGGACAGCCACTGCAGGCTGATGGCTGAGAAGCCATCCTCCTCCTCGTCCTCCTCCTCCTCCTCCTCCTCCTCCTCCTCTTTGTATTGGAAACCCGTCAAATATGTAGCAGGGATGCACAACTGGGAGTACAGAAATGCCCCTGTTTTGCTGAGGGCTCTTTTTAAATTTGTTATAATCTCCTCATGGGATGTAAAAAATAAAATAAATTAATTCATCCTCTCTTTGAGTAATTGCAATCAAAGCAAAAGGCATGATTAATCCAGGATGTCCCCTGCTCTAAAATTGTATTCCTGTCACCGCTTGACCAAAGTCCCAAACAAACCTAATTGTCCAAACAAATAATGATGGCTTTAATACATACATTTAGCAAATACAGGGGTTTTGCTTTGCTATTAAAATTTAATTAGTAATTAATATTTATGCAGCCATTGGCTGGAATTCTGCAAGTTACATAAATAAATATTAACTTGTGGATGATTTTTAAAAAAACCCTTGCATCTGTAATTTATTTGTGTGACTCTCTATTACTTATTCATTAATTCATGTATAATTTCAACTCCATTTCAGATGGAGTGGGAGGGAAGAGGGAGACTCCCTTGGGACTGATGTGCACGCTTTTAATTCTCAATTTAGTCTCCATCACTACAAATTAAACGTTTAAAAATCCTAAACAGAGTGTTTAGCAATGCTGGCATGTTCAAATCCATCAGTCTGCAAGGAACAGCATTTCTTTAGGTATGCCATGGTACAAGTTGAGAGCATATGTTATGAGCAATATATGAGCATATGAGCAATATGCAGCACTTGAGCAGAACAACCACCTTTTATATCATATATCATATCATATCATATCATTCATTCTTTTGGCCAGTGAAGGAGCCTCTGCATCCGCCCTCACACCAAGGTCAGTGAGTGCTCTGCTTGCTCCAACGTATGGGTCAGCGGAAAATTCAAGGACTGAGGCCACAGCAAGCTTCTGAATTTTATTTTCATAAAAATATCAAAGGAGCACCTTTGGGATTAGTTTGGGCACAGGGTTAGTTTGCTATTAATTTTCGGCAAGCCATCAAAAATTCAAGGCTTTCTCATCCCAGAAATACTTGACTGGGCAATTCAGGCTGCTGAGAGCAGCCCATCATCCCAAGTGCCACACATGTGCTACAGCCCAGCCTCAGCCACTGCATTGAGAGGGATTCCTTTGGGTTGTGGGGCCCTGGTTGTCACCTCTCTACCCTCCTACTGTCTCTGGCTGGACATGTTTAGGCAAACAACTCTTTCTGTGCTTTGCCTGGCAGCCTGCAACCATGATAGCTGAGAGGAAGTGCATGCACAGGTCCCAGCATAACTGGAAAGAGGGAGAGGAGCACCAGCTAAAAAGCACAACCATAAACCAGCTCCAGTCTCTCTCTCTCAGTGTTTAAAAGCAGGGGTTTGGGACTGGTTTATTGCCCTACTTGCCTGGGCCATTATCAAAGCCCACACGTGATTCCTCTCCCCAGGGTCCCCAGAACACTCTGATGTGTGACAGCTCTCAGGAGCCCCCAGTTCCCACAGGGCAAATATCAACTGAAAGAGAACAACAAACAGTATATGGCTCATTACTGATGGGACTAATTAAACAGTTAGAGAACAATCCTTGGGAACAAATAATGGTGCAAGGGATGTACAAGTGTCCCAGTGAACCATTGACCTCATCTCACAACTCCAGGACCACGTGAGGAGCAGAGGAGGAGAGGAACAGCACTATGGCATGTACATCTGGACAGCAGGGATGTTTGTTTAACAGCAATGCAGCACAAAAAGACTTGGACAAGAGGTCTGGAGCCAATATCTGAGATACCATTTCTGCACATGTGTGCACTGCCTCCCTCCTTGCTGGATCTGGGACTGAAGGACTGCTGCAGCCTGGCTCCATGGGACTGGGATTGCAGGCAATCTTGGGATTGAAGATGCATCAGAAGAAGAAAAGGCTCTTTAGGTACTGAAAACCAGCAGATTTGGCTTCCCTTAGCATGCATATCTGGGCATGGGCATGACCATTAAGGCAGCTATTTAGAGCCAGACAAGTGGAGTGAACCCAACTCAGCCCTCAAAAGATCAGAGGAAGCAAAGAGACTACATATATCTTAAATTTTTCCAGCTGTCCTGCTTCAAGGATTGGTTCCTTTAAGCATCTCTCTGCTGTTCTTTCTGAGCTAAATTTCTGAGCTAAATGCAGTAATTTCCAAGCAGTCACTCCTGCTCTCCAAAGAGCTACCTTGTGCACATAGGCTTGTGTGACCTTAAGACCCCAATAATTGGGGGCTATAAATTGCTAAGAAACAGAGGTTTTTCCAGTTTAACCTACACTGTATAAGCTGCCTAATAATCACACAGCACCATGGGGTAGAACATTAGACAGGAGAGATGGGGGCATTAAGAGATTACATTGGCAAGCCTTTAGGGTGGGTTTTGCACATCCAGATCAAGACCCCAGCAGCTACAATGATGTATCTCTGCTCCTAAAGGAACTGAAATAAATTGAGGTGCTGGATTATACCCACAGCAATCCCCAAGGCACTGACAGCCCTCACTTCATTCTTAACCTAGAAGGAGAGGAGTTCCTAAAAATATCAGCAAATTACCCACATTTCCTTGCAATCACTTGCAGTTTGTCTCTGTAGTTGAAGAGGATTTATGTCTCCTGGCTTGGGACACTCACTGAGGCAGGGTTGGGTTTGCAGCATACGAGGAGCACAGAACTGTTTATTTTAATCACAAAGCTGCTGGCAGGCACAGACAGCTCCTTTCTCTGTGCTGCTGCATTCAGGAGCTGTGTGGATCCAGACACAGCTCTATTTCCTGATTTTTCCATCCCATTTCATCACGGCAGTGATGGCTGGAAACACTTGTTAGTAGCACAATTTCAGCCCCACACTACCTGAATTCTGTTGATAAGATTAAGCTATAGTCCAAGACCTTATTGGTTTATATTTCACAGCTACCAGGCATCTCCTAGAAAGCAGCATCAATGTTATATGGATTCCATCTATTACAACTGGGTTGCCAATAAAAATGCAAAGGTACCTTAAAACAATGCAATTGGAGGAAATGTCAAAGAAATTCCATCTAGATCCATAAAAGAGTTTATACATTATGGTGTAGGAGATAGCAAAGCTGTAGTGTCATTGAGCCATTTAAAGTAATATTCCCCATTACTGCAGAGAGCCCAAATTCATTCGGGATTTCATATGGGCTGACAGTGGTTCCAGTTTCACTCCATCTCACACCAGCAGCATGCTCCAAGGAAAAGGGGTACCCCAGCCTGCAGCAGCATGCACCTGCTGGCTGGAATTTTGGAGTGGCTGCAAAACTCTTTCTAGGGGACAGGGGAGTAGGCAGAAAGCACTAAGGCACCTTAGGCCACCTTTTCCCTGCCTGAGTCCAAAGCCAGCCCTACAAGGCTATGCTTTCCCAGTTGTGCTGTGGTCCTTAAACAGCAGCTAATGGCTTCTTGCTACTACTTTTCTATATTTTTTTCCTTTCTTTTTCTTTTTTTCTTCTTCTTCTTCTTGGTTTTCTCTCTCTCTCTCTCTCTCTCTCTCTCTCTCGGGGAAGTGCTGCCTTCTGGAAACAGCACGTTGGAAATCTCCTCTACCTCAAAATTTGCCTCCCACTGAGACGGGAATTTCAAAACTCTACATAACGATGTTAACATTGTGTTTCCCTCACTGGTGGAAGTTCCACGTACATGATGCTTGGCACTAGAGACAAGGGCAGTTCATGCCTGAAAAATCTGGTACATCTTCATACTTCATGCTGCTCACGGTTTGTGGTTTAGGAGCGAGCGGGAAGGAGGGAGGAGCGCGGGGAGCGGAGCCCCAGCCCGTGGCCAGGCTTGCGTCTCCCTCTGCTGCCACGAGCCGGCTATTGCTGCCACTGTCACTGCTGCCACTGCCACTGCTGCCACTGCGTCTGGGACAGGGACTGCAGCAGCCCGGCTGACAGAGGGGACGGGAAGAGCCGCCTTCCCACCGGAAGGTGCTTTCCAAGGGCTGGAAACTAAGGGGAATAAAACTCCCCATGTCTTAGATCATTTCCCATCAATTTCTCGGGAGGATGAGAAGAGAAACAGGGGCAGTGTCTGATCCAGCACACGGAGCTGTGATGTCCCCATGGGTGGCTGCAGGACCCGCTCCACCTGCCCAGTGTTGGGACAGCACAGTCTCAGCCTGGAGAAGCAGAGTTCATCTGCAAGGGCTTGTTCAGTCCCACCCCACTGCCAGCTCTCCCCATCCCTGACTCCCACAAGGCTGGATTTTGCTGCCCTGACACAAAGGACATTGGCTTGTAATGTTTCCTTCCTGAGAAGCAGCAGCTCCCAGTTTCTGCAGAGCTGGGACAGCCCAGGCAATCCTCTGGGAGCATCTCTCCCCTCTCTTTGCTATGGGGTAGAAACCAGACCCACTCACTCACCAATTAAAAAGGAAATGCAGCTCCTCTCCATTTATTCTACAAACTGCAAACAAAAGTGGAATGGAAACTGAGCAGCTTAATGCCCTCACCTTAGAAAAGGACATCCTCACTGGAAAAAAAATAGTACAGACAAAAATCTGCTGCACACACACAACTTGCAGAGTTGCAGGGACTTTACTTCAGAGCTGCAGCTCTGGGCAAGGTCATTTGGTGAAATGTGGATAAAACTTCTCACATCACTTAGAAAGCACAGGGATGTCTCTCAAGAACCACTTCACAAAGCGTTTCCCTGCAGGGTGTGCAGCTCCTCTGGAATGACGCAGGAGACACTTGTGGGGCAAAGCCTGCGGAGCTGTGTGACTTCTGTATGGTAGTAATTACACAGACTTTGGAAATGGAATCAAATCTAAAAAAAAAAATAAAAAAATCTACTTAAGGCTTTTATTGATCCACTGAGTCTGAGAGTGCCCTTCTACTTTTACTGTGTCCATGCCCTCAACATTCCTGGAGGCAAAGGAAGCACTGTTATCTCTTTGTGCACCACAGAGAACTGGGAGACAGAGGATGTAAGACCAGCTTTTTCAGAAGTGACTGGCAGTTTTGAGTCCTGTACTGAGGATATACTACTTGAGAGAGCCCTACTTACAGAGTTGAGGTTAGCAACTTTGGCTTGAATCCAGTTTAGTTGCCCAAAGCTAAACGATCAGACATGAAGGTGGTTTAAAAAAGAATAAAAAAATCACCAGGCACTGTTGAAATTTTGACCCAAATTACTTGCCCCGGGTTATACAGGGGAGATTGGGATGGGGCCAAGTAGACTGAGCTGCCTCCTGAATTGGTGAGTAGCATCCAAAAAGCCCAGGTTCCATGCTTTGGAACACTGGCTGTCCCCACAGGATGTGTCTGCAGCACACAGAGGTCAACTCTCTGGTCCTGCATGGCTCCCTCAGCACCAGGGTGGCAAGAGGCCAAATTCCCTATTAAGATCAGGGCTCCTCTGAGAGCAGAGTGAGATACCATAAACTTCAAAGCTCCTTTCTTCCTCCTCTCTTTGTACTCCCTGAACAAAGGTTTGCATTTAGCAACATGCTGCCCACCACTGACTGACATTTACCTGTTATTATAATGCCTTTGCTGTGTCATCCAGAGCTGACCTTGGGAAAGGGATCTTATATATATTCATAACTCCATTTAATTTCATCATTAGTTCTTCTGTGTACCTAATTTATCATCATAACTATGTCAAAGGGAGAAGTCTGCAATTTCCTTGCCATATTATGTTGGTGTAGTAAGAAGACATCAGCAGAACAGTTACTGATCTGCTGTTCTGCCTTCCTGACTCCCCACCTGGGGATAGCTCCGGAGGAGGCAGATTTCCTTTCTCAGCCATCCTGGTCTGTTAAACTGTTAAACTGAATGAAGTTGTTGTTTCACCAATTACTCTGTATCTTAAACACATGAATAATGCTGGGCTTGAAGTGGAATACTTCACTAAAGTATCTTTATTAAAAAATTCGAAAGGTTTTGAGAGAGCATTAGAATCATAAATCACAATTTGGATGTGACAGCATTTCAGCAAGGAACTGATGTATAAACTCCCAGTCGATTCCAAGAGCATCTGGATCAGTGGTTAGCTTAGGGTTAGCCCTGCTGAAAGAAATGTTGATGAAAGAATAAGATCTATCTTTTGTACAGCTGGCAATCTGGCAATCTTATAATAAAACACAAAAAAAACCCTACAAAATCCCCATTTCAGTCTGGGGAGCACAGTGACGAGACTAAGGACACTGAGCAAGGTGGTAGCAGAGCTGAGCCCAAGTCCCATCACACTGTTCCTCACACACCTTAATACAGTCTCCCATCACCTGCAAGAGTGACCAGTGGCTTTTGGGTCCTGCTTCCTTGCAGCTCTGACCGGACATCTCAGGAGCTCTGCAACCACCACCGTGTTCACAGTGACTTTCCAGCACTGCAACCCTGCTCCCAACAGCATCCTGCTGCTCTGGAGAGCTCTGTGTCCCTCCCCAGCCATCCCTGCTCTCCCTGGGGCCAGTGCCCAAAGCTGCTGCTTGCAGTCACGTCGAGGAGGAGGGGCAGCAGCTGCCAGCTGTGTGTGCCTACGTGCAGAGGGACACTCTGCAGCTCCCCTGCTGCTCACACACAGCCAGCACCCCTACGGCAGCACCACGAAAACCTGCTCCTGGCATCTCCTGGGCAGGGCAGGGGCACAACCACAGCCAGGGCAAATTCAGCCTCTTGCTTCAGAGAGTCACTTGTTTAAGGATCTGTGAGCTCACAGCAGAAGGGAAAGAGCCTGTCCTTAACAGGCAGCAGATACAACACCAAGATGCCAGGGTAGTGTCCAGAAATGCTCAAAGGACCTCTGTTTGCCACACAAGAGCTGGAAATGTGCACAGATAAAATTAAGAAGACCCTCTCCAAAACCAGCCTGTGTGAAATGGACACAGAGCTGGTTCATTAAACAGGCCTGGAAAAGCCCAGAAACACATAGAAAAACAGCACCAGAAGTTATTTACAAGGATATGAAGAGGAGGACAAAGGACAAAGCAGAGGAGGAAAATCTGGTGGGGGAAAAAAAAAGCACTGCAAATGCTTTAATTCTGAATGGTGAAGGGCAGGGTTTATCAGCAAGTGACACACATATCAACAGTATGTACTGCAAGAGAAATCATTATGTCAAAGCTTCAAGAAAGAGGAGGGTAAAGGTAGTACTGATTTGAAGTGATATGAATTCAGAAGAAAGCAGAAGGCAAACAGGCACAGGGACTTGATGGTAAGCAGGGTGAGTTCCCAGGCATTTCACAGCATCACACAGAAAACAAACCAAACCTGCAATTAAGCAAAGCAAAATTAAAGCTTGGCAGGATCCAAACACCCCTGAGGAGATTCTAAATTACACACAAGATGTTCAGACCTTTTAAAAGTACCTTCCCTGGCAGCACGTGAGACAACTGGGTATGTCCCCATGGGTGAGAGGGGCCTGGAGAGGTGTCAGTACACGCTGCAGAGCTGCCTGAGAGACAGCTGCCACAAGTGGACTCGGCACAGCTGAGTCCTAGATCTGGGATGTGGTAATCCTGAGACAGGAAGAAGAAACAATAGGGCTGCCATTGGTGTTGGATGCAGCAGCTTCAGTAAAATTGTGTAACTTTGCAATCCAAGTGAGACCAGACCTGGGATGAAATATTCATATGGTGAAATCATGAGCAGAATAAAAGCATGCTACCAAAGCAGACTACATCCACAATCTCCTCACATCCAAGCTGCTAAAAGGCTCCAGTTTTCAAGCACATGAGCAGTCAGCAGTATGAGTATGTTAAGAGAAAATATAATAAAAGCAGGGCAACAAATGCCAAAGGCAGTTCAGGGCAGTCTGCAGCCATTGCAGAGTTATCAGGGCAGCAGACAAACTGCACTTGAACAGATCCAAGCAAGCTAAATAGTGCACTGAACATACCTCCATCCAAGTGTCTTCCACCAAAGAAACCCTGCCTGGCTTGGCAAAAGGAATAAAAGGATATCCCCAGTGCTGGGTGGCAAGGCTGGAGATTGGCATAAGCTCCTAGGCAAGGAAAGTGGACTCCTTGCCTTGTTAGGAGTGCCAGGATCCAAGTACAGATGGCTGAGACTGTCATTTGGGATCAAAAGTAGAGATGCTGCCAGCAAGACACACTAACAAGACTCTCAGGGATCCATGTCACTGCTGATGACATTTAGGGGTAGAGATGAACAGACAGCTTGCTGGAAGCTGTGACAGTGACAGGGCACAACTGGCTTTGTCAGCCAAAATAATAGGAAAGCAATCAGGCCCATTTGGCAATACCAAAAAACTGTGTGTTGCTGCAGTGTTCACTTGGTGATCTTCCAAGGGCAGCCTGGGAGAAGTTCAAACCAGGGCAAACCCATTCAAGATGAAACCAGCTGCTAACCATTGCTGGATGCCCCAAAACACCCAAGCACTTGCCACTCAAGGGGTCACACGGAGCAGCTACTTGGTTGGATCACTCTTGTGGGTTACCCCTGCTGAAGCCAAGCCTGACTGATCCCACAACAAGTGTGCCTTTGACACAATTCCCAGGAATATTGCATCAGACATGTCTTTTGGCAGTACCCAGCCCTCTGCCCCAGCTGGCAGCCCTGGCACAGGCAGCCTGGTTCCATCACTAGCCTGACCTGCTGCACCATGGCCTGGCCACCAGCAGCTGGCCCCTGAGGAAAGGGTTTAGCCCACACTCAGCTGAAGCTCTGCCGGAGCCATTGATGCTCAGGACCTCACCAGCACCTTAGTGAGGGTTAATCAGTGGAGAGCCAGCCCTGGCAGTGCAGTGCTAGAGATTTCTGTGTGCCACACGACCAGTGGGGCACCCCCTCTTAAAGGACGGGACAGTCACCTGGGAGAAGTGGTTTTGGCAGCAGCAGCAAAGCAGTTGAACATTAACCCCTCCTCAGGGCTGGTCCCTGTGGAAGCACAGGGAATTTTGCCACAGACATCCCCTGAGGGCAGAAGCACACTTTTGAAGGTAGAAAGCAAATTCTTCCACGGGGCTTTGTTGGTCTCCTGTCCAATATCTTCCCAAACTCACCTACTGTTATTTTCCAAGCCTATAAGTGGAAGAAGTGTTGAGTGGCTGGAGTCACAGCACAACTTGGGGGAGATTGCAAAGGCAGCCTGAGGAAGGGGGAAGCTCCCAGCCCCACTCCACAGAAGGAACAAGGGGAGATCTGGGGGTAGGGGTCGGCAAAGCTCTCTCAGCATCCCAGCAGAACGGGAAGGCAGAGAGTGCCAGTGAGTGGAGAAACTCGTCTGCTTCCCCTCCTTCCCCACAGCGTGGAGCTGCACTGCCTGTTTTCAGGCAGCTTTGCAGCTCTGGGTGTAGCTCCCCAGGTCCATACCCCAGCTCTCAGCAGTGTGAATGGGATCTGCAGCAGCCAGAAGCATCTAATATCTCCCCCTGGCCATAAAGCACACGTCAGACTCTGAGCTGGCTGTTTTTGCAGCTCAAGGAAGGCAGGTGACAGCCAATGTGCCATAAAGCTCATCAGTGCAGTGCTCCACGAGCAGGGCGTACTTGGAAAAGCAGAGAGTGTTTATGCAGCAACATCAGCACTTTGGGCCATTGAATTTGGTACTTTTGTTCTGTTTCTGGGAACCCTAAAGCTGGATTTATTGTATTATCACATCACAGTACTCCAGAGGTCTGAAAAACTGGTAAGTTTCTGTGTCCCTGCTGGGAAGGCAGGTATGTTTTCAATCCAGTGAACAAATCACAGCCAAACCCCTGCTAAAGTAGAGATTCTCCTAAACTGCATTTGCACTTCAAAACTGCTACCAGGAAATTGCACCTTGGCAATGTTTTCCCATTAAAACTCTTTATTTAAAGTACTGATTGCATTATCCTAAAATAAATCTCAGAGTTTGGGGCTGTTTAATGTCAGGGATTGGATTCGGATCCAAGCTGGGCACGTGTAACTGCAGCAGGCTCATCAGAGCTGCTCCTGCTCCTCACCCACACCATGGAGACACCAATTCCCCCCACTGCAGCTGCCATGAGCACTGTGCTGGTGCTCTGATGGCTGGATACCCAGACAAGTCTGCTTTCTGGGGATGCTGCAGCTCAGCTGAAATCACAGTGCCCACAGCAGTGCAACTTCGGAGATGACACTGTAATATATTTAGCTGAGCTGGTGCAGCAAAGCAA
The DNA here is from genome assembly GCA_034509425.1 of Eopsaltria australis. Lineage (NCBI taxonomy): Eukaryota > Metazoa > Chordata > Aves > Passeriformes > Petroicidae > Eopsaltria > Eopsaltria australis. Next base: position 2,346,795 of record JAVTVJ010000012.1, on the reverse strand, counting down.
ACACGTGGCCACCTGGATCGCTCTGAACACTGTGAGGGGTGGAGGAGCTCGGTGACACGGGACCTCCCGGAACGACATCACTGCCAGCCAGCCCCCACCGGGGTGGCTCTCCCTGGAAGGGGCTTTGAACAGGGACATCGATGTGACCACTGGTAACAGATTGTAACAGACAGCTGAAATGCAGTGCTTGATCTGCCTGACTCCGTGCTCTACCTGAATACAGATATAATTTCTTTTTATTCTGGGAAAAGAAGCCTTTGTGGAGCTAAAAAAAAAATGGGGAAAACTAAAGGCAGCACTTCAATGAAACCCCACAGACACATTTCATCAATGAAAAAAACCAAAATTGAATCTTTTCTTTCAGAAACTAGACATTCAAAAGAGACCTTTCTTTGCTCAAAACACAATTTCTCTTTGCAAAATCCAAAATGCTTGCTGTGGCCCCAGCACCTTGTCCATGGAAGCGGCAGACACCAGACATGCAGGAAACTCTTGCTTTATTTAACTAATTGTATTTCTTTCCTTTTCCTTCTATATTCTCCAAGGGAGGATGTGCATGTGCCAGGCTGCAAAAGCCACAGGCATGCCCTATCTGTGAAATTGAAGTCTCCAGGCTTCCTGCCTGGCTGTGCTGTCTCTCTGCACTGTGGGGACTTCTGTACAACTCGAGCCTTGATCTCATGTAGGAGGGGAACTGTGCTATCTGTGCTCTTGCTAATGCAGCCCACCATGGTTTGGTAGCCTCCTCTCCATCCTTCTCCCCAAAGATACTCCTCTAGTGAGACAACACTACTAGGAGAAAAAAATTATTTCCTTTCAGTAAGTGCGCATATTTTTCTAAGGGCAGGCAGACCAAGACACAGACAGGCAATGAAAATATTTTTGATACCTTGGCATCTACTGGTGAGCAGCCAGCCCATGCCCTGAGCAGTGGAGAAGGAGTTTCTGCCTAATTTCTCTGCCTGGCCACAGGACACTGAATTCAAAACTTACAAGCAGCAAAGCCTGGCCCAAAGCAGTTAACCCATTCTCATCTCTGAGATATGGACACTTGTTTGGGCTCTCACTAAGAGTCAGAACGAGCCCAGGGTGTCCTCTTTCAGCACCTTGTTTGCAATACCCAATCTGTTGAACTGCTGTTCTGGCAGCTCTGAGCATCAATAATTCAGATATCTACCCTGGGAGTGTTGAAAAATATACCAGAAGTGAAGTCCTATATTTTTGGGTTTGCCTATCTGCATTTACATGCCATCAGCCAGGTCTCCTGCACTCTCCTAGACCCCATGGGTGCCAGGGGCTCAGCACCATCAGCCATGCTCATTTGGCTATTTGAACATTTTCTTCAGCTATATCTGCTCTTTCCTGGTCTCAGATACACACTGTACAGCATTTGGAATAAATACCTGCAGCTGTCTTTTTGATTTTTTCCCTCGCCTCCTTTTCCCAGTAACATTATGTTCTCCCAGGGAGGAAAAACATTAGCTTGGTGCTTGGGATGATTCAATTACTCAGCAGTAGGTCAGAGAAAGAAACAAATATTGGATGCTGCTTCCTGCATCCCCTAAGCAAAAGCCTTGTTGGAGCACATGTGAACTGGAATTTCACACAGCATCTTAGGACCAGTAGTCCAAAACCACTGAAATAATTTGTACCTTTCTTCAAAATGCTTTGTTTAAAAAAAGATTTATCTACAACCAGTGGCTATACATTCATCTTCTTTAAAAACACCTGGATTCATTACTTATTATCAGGCCTAAATATTTTTCCTCACTACCTGGAAGGAGTTGTGAAATTCAGCTAATACATACAAATCCGGAGTTTCATTAATAATGATGTCTCCTTTTGGAGAGTTCCATTCTCCTAGCAGATGTTCAGATAAACTAGAGCCAGATATAGACATCTCCCACAATCTTCTTCATGATTTTGTTCAAATGAAGACTGTGTGGAAGCATTTGCTACCCCAGCTCTACACTTTCCTTGGATGTTGGCACACATGAAGTGTTGCAAAAGCTGGTGAGAATTTATATTCACAGAAACATTCACACCAGAAGAATTCATGCTGTCATCACACTGGAACAGGAGAGGACAAAGTGGGAGGTCCCAAACAAGGAACAAAAAAATGCCCAGGCAATCAGTCAGATCAATAATGAAGAAAAAATGCATTTCTATGAAGCGTGAACACACCAATGTGAAGCAAGGGCAGGGAGCTGCACTGTGACCAAGAATGAGGAATTGATGCAACAAAGAATTTAAGCCAGATTTTGGTGCAAAGCCACGGGCACAACTCAAAAGAGCCTTCTTTTAGCTTTTATGTGACCACAGAAACACCCAGACTTTCCTCTTTGGCACTTCAAGGCACCAGTGCTCAGCCTCAGCGCCTGGGTCTGCCAGGACTGCACCCAGCAGCTCCCTCAGCTCTGCCAGATCGGGCTCAGCTGCAGAGCCCTGGGCTCCTGTGCCCAGCCAGGCAGAGCACCTGCCCTCCTGGGCTGTGGGCACACCTGCCTGAGAGCTGCCAAGGAGGACTGTGGGTATTTACAGCAGCCCAGCACCTCAGCGCCTGGGTCTGCCAGGACTGCACCCAGCAGCTCCCTCAGCTCTGCCAGATCGGGCTCAGCTGCAGAGCCCTGGGCTCCTGTGCCCAGCCAGGCAGAGCACCTGCCCTCCTGGGCTGTGGGCACAGCTGCCTGAGAGCTGCCAAGGAGGAATGTGGGTATTTACAGCAGCCCAGCACTCACAGAGTGGAGCCAAGGAGAAAAGGGAACCTTCTCCCCACATCCTGTGCCAGCACAACCCACTAATTGTGCTGGCCCACTCCAGCTCCCTGCCCTGAAACACTTCTCTGCCCACTCATCAGGGCTCAGCTGGTGGAGACACAAAAGCAGGACACTGCTCTGCTGCTCCTTGCAGGGCATCCCCCTGCCCTGCTCCTCTGACAGTCTCTGTCACCCTGGGATCAGGGTGGGATGGGGATCCTGGAGGCTGACACTGCCAGGCCAGGGGCTTGACTGAGGCACGAGCAGGTCACAGGGCAGGATGTGGTCACCAAAAAACCCTTTTGCTCAGGTGTGGCTCCAAAATATACTTAGGGAATAGCCTGAGGAAAATCACTCCTCCAGGCAGATGACTTAGTTATTCTTATAAACTCCTAGAGAGTTATGGGAAATAGCACCCTGAAATATCTGTCACTGCTGTCTGAGCTGCAGAAATATTCCCTTCCTGGTTGTGTTTGTAAGGTGTACAGTCAACATGGCTGTGTTGGTTTAATTCCAGGGCAGGAGCAGTAAACTGGCTTGCAAATGTACTTTTATGATAAACCCAATCTGAGTTATCTGGGAGCTCCCAGATGTCGCACACTTCCCACTTTGCTATCAGAGCTGGATGTGGGCATGTGCCAGCCCTTCCCTCCCTCTGCCAACACATGCTGCTTCCACAAAAAAACATGCCAGAGTGTATGACGAAATCTTCAAGAGGACAAGTGTGGACAAGTGGCACAAGACCCTGAAGCAACGAAACAGGGTATGTGCAGACTTAGACATCTCTTTGAGGGTGGGACACACAAAATACTGTGGCTATATACTGACTCTTGGTTGATTTTTCTTGATTTTCTGTGTGTGCCCTGGATCAAATATCCCCCAGAGGAACACAAATATTTTTGGAGATTTCAGTGGGAGGCTGAGTCAACTTCAAAAAACTTTGTCAACAATCGAAATACAGAGCTTATCAGAGAGATGTTGAATTCTGTGGAGATTCTAATTTCTACTTCCTTAGGTTTAGTTTTTGAGGAGGTGCTTTCTTAGGAACATGCACATCTTTTCATGTTTCCTCTACTCAAGAATCACAGCAGAGTAATGACACATCAAATTTCAGAAATCTGGTGTCTTATTTTCCTGTTGTCATGCCTTAAATCAAAAGGGATAAGAACACAAAGAACAAGATTGCCTGAGAACTGAGATAAACCTCCTCCTCTGGTTCACTGTGTGCTTAGCAGGATTTGCAGATATAGACTATCTAATCACATAAATGGAGTGCTGGCTACCCATGGGAACACCAGAGAGAACAGCAGGCAGCATTTTGCTATGGACTGATCAGTTTGGTAGGACTGGTTTGAAGAAGGTTTGGTTTACCTTGGTTTTCTACCCTATATCTTTTCAAATATCTGTTGCTTTGGCTGAAGTTTTATCCGCTGTGTACACAAATATCTGTTGTTTATGCTGAATATTGGGGAAGATGGTCTGGATTTCAGAAACGTGGCAGAAATTCCTCTCTTTCCAACAACAGGACTAAGGGGGGAGGACACCTTGTTTTGCCCATGCAAACCGCAAAATTTCCATTCTTGTGTCATTTAGGGACAAGATATGGAACCAAGCAGGGAAGTAAATTCTGGGTCATGAATATGGGTTTTCCCAGGCCCATGAAAACCTGTCCAGAGTAGCCAGTTCAGAAGTTACTTCCTGACTTTGCTGCTGCTTGAAGAGGGACATACAGACTGCAGGGGAAGTGAGAATTTCAAATTAAGCTCTCAGATTCACAAGCTGACCACAGAGTGATCTGGGTTATTCAGGGGAAATCAGCAAGAACAGGATCCCAAGGCTGACATTGTCATGTAATGCCTGTAAAGTCTTGTCCTGCCTCTCAGTGGGTTTCTTCCTTCTTTGGGGAAAACCTCAAGGTCAGTGGCCTTTTCCCAGCACTGCTCTTTTCTTACCCTTAGAGCTTTTTAAACCCTAATTGAAGCTGCAGACACTGCTGGATGGATGAAAATGAAGTTTCTGGAAAGGAAAAAAAAAAAGGTGAAAAACCTGAAACTTCTGTGATATCAATATATTTAGGAGCTATTTCTGTTCAAAGGTGAGACATGGCAGAGAGATGGGGAAATGTTATTACTGTGGGCAGAGAGGAGAATCTGAATTAATTGCTCAAGCACTCATGGTGAGCTGCCACCCTCACCTAAAGCAGCTCTGGGAGGTTTGGGGTGCCCAAAAAGCAAAGAGACAGGGACATCTAAGCCATTAGCTAGAACAGTGACCAGAATTTTTCTTGTCTCCAGTTTATTTGCCCAAGTAATCCACATTGCTGAATAAAAAAGTAGCTCCCCAAGCAACTGAAAGCTTAGTTTTCTCAAGCTGGGCACCCAAGCCAATGTTACATAAGGAATCTAAACTAAAAGCTGAACACGTGCCTTGTTGCTGTCAAATAAGCCCTGGTAGAAAGGTTAGAAATGTAAAGAGAACTACCCATGTAAAATCCTGAGGTACAAATACTTGTGCACTGAGGGCACAGGCACCTGAATTGGGGAGAGCACTGCCTTTGTCTCCCTGACTCACCAGCAATACCCAAGGCAAGCAGCATATGCTGAGGTGCCAGAAGTTTGGAGAATATCTGTGGGTAACTTTGGGAAGTTTGATCCATCTCTAATGGTTTTAATTCCTCTTTCTGAGTTCACAGCACTGCAGAATGATCTGATTCTTGTCCATTTTGAGTCACTACCCAGGCTCCCAGTGTTGCCTGGACAGGAACAGCAGGTATCACTTCTCTAAAATCCTGTGTCTCATAGAAGTGCATAGAACTAGATATGCTATTCTCAAAACACAAACAAAAAACAACCCTTAAAAATCTCAACCCATGAAACCAGAACTATACAATATGAAAGTGTCACATTGTCACCAGATTGACCCTAAGCAAAAGCTGGTCACTAGACTCACTCACAAAAGTCCAGAGCAGAACCCAGCACATCTCCTTAGCCTTCATCCATGTCAAGGACTGACATTGCCTAATCATAAAATAGTCTGAAGCTTGAGCCACAAGAAGTGAGAATTCTTTGGAAAAACCTAATATGCCTGTCCTCATCTTCTAGGAGGGAAAACATTTTTCCCAAGGCCCACATATTCAGTGTATACTCATTTAGCATTTCTGGATAGATGCAAAATTTCAAGTGCTGTACTCACAGATCCTGCTCTGGTTGTCCACAAAAATCCAATCCTTTGCATCTGATAAACCTTGCTCCTACAGCCTCCCTTGAAAGCCTTGCATGAAGCATCCTCCCCTGAAAGCTTGGTCTTCCACCAGTGCAAACATGGTTCAGCCTTTTCCATGTCCTTTCAGGGAACTTTGTCTGGTGAAATCCAGCAAGAGGATGAAGCACAGAAAAGGTAGACACAGACAGCAGTAGTCAGACAAAACAGTGTGATGGAGCTCTGGTCATTAGTAGGCATTTAGAAGGTCTTTCATAGTTGTGGTGAATTCACGGGCAACAAAATTATCTAAGAAGAGGCAGAATTAGGGCTCCAAGCCTTGCTCAAAATAAATTCCACTCTCAGTGGGGGATACAGACCATGTAAAGGAAAGCAACACAGGCAGGTAAAGCTTGTCCAACACTATAAATGAGCCCTGCAAGCCAGGTTACCAATGGTTAGAACCTCATAGCTGAGGTTGAAATTCAAACAAAGCCACAAAGGTGGTCAGAGCAGGATGATGCAGCTTCCCACAGACAGGGTGATGTGGGACAGAGCTGTGCCCACATAACTCCACTGCCTCATTTCCCTGTAAAATGCAAAGAGCACATGGCAACTAGGAAATGCAAGCCAATTATAAAGCAGGAAATCAAATAGCAGTGCCATCTGGTGTGATCAGTGTCAATCACTCCCCATTTGCAATCCCAATGCAAAAGATAGAGATGGCAAAGAGCTGTTAAAAGATAATCCCATTTGGAAACTGTCATGTTCAGATTTTAAGAAGGGAAGAAGAGGTCACCCTTACATCCTCTCCAGTATCCTGGGAAAGGGCTTGGAGATGGGGGACATACACGGTTCTGCTTTAATCTGAAGCAGTTTGAATACTCAGCTCACTCTGCCTGGGAAGTTTGGGGTGCTAATACAGCCCCAAAACCTAAGCAAGCACTTGTGATCTGAAATGAGCACTATGCCCACTGTGAGAGCAGCCTCGATAACTACCCAGACCTCCATTCACATCTTTAACAGAGCTGTTTTTAACGGGGCTGTGCCAATCCTGAACTCCACCCTTCCACTGAGCACACATTACAAGCAAAAACCTGAATGAGCCTCTATCTGTTTGACAGATCAGGCACTTACTGTTTAATTACACAGATGAGTAACACCAATGAACGGCTGCTTTTCCTTCGGAGTTTTTTACAGGGGAATGGATGCGAATTAGGCTGTAAAACAAAACAACTGTGGTGTAAATAGTGTAATTGCTGTCTTCTCATCTGTGGCAATCAATGAGCTGTTAAGGCATTTTACACGGCTGCCACGAGCCACTTCACCATCTTGCAGTCTCTGGCAGTAAATAACTCCTTTGCAAATGAGAGAGGGAGATGTGCTCCAGTTCGATCCCTACAGCTGCACCACATCAACAGGGACAAAGGCAGCGTGGAAAATGGTGCAGGCACCCACTTGTTGACACCAGGAAGGGATGGACAAGTTGAGGAACTCTTCATTTGGGCATATCCTCATTTGATAGCTTTACCTGGGAAAGTCCCCAGAAGGGACATTTATTGGAGGTCACAATTTGTACCCCAGGTTGCTCACAGAGCCTCTATGTGCTCAAATAGCAACTGGGGGCGGGAGGGGTTTAGACAGTGATTTCATTACATCTCTAGTCCAGTGTTCATCCTGAGCACTACTGCAGGGGCCTCCTTTTCTTTGGTGCAGGCAGCTCAGTGGTGAGTGAGACTTGGGCTCTTCTCCCTCTGGGTTTTCCTCACACCTGCACAACCACAATATTGCAGGTATTAGGGAAGAAAATCAAACCAAAAGCCAGCCTGCCCTGCAGAGAGCTTCCCCAGCAAGCCAGAGGCAGAGGGAAAAAAAGGGCTTTTTCAGCTGCTGTCACAGGGTCAGAGACCTCACTTGGTCTGTTCTCAGAAAATTGAGAAATTAAATAGGGCTGTGCCTGGTTTGTCACGTTTTGCTCCAGGGTGACAGTGATGACTCAGAGCACAAAACAGGAATGAGGACCCCAAAGGCCCAGGTTTTCTTACCCAGTTGAATGTCTGGGCCTCTCCCTCTCCACGTAGATTGAAATTTGACACTCAAAAACTTGATAATTGTTTTCCTGCTGCTAAGGACAATTTCACAGAATCACAGATTGGTTTGGGCTGGAAGGAACCTTAAAGATCATCTCGTTCCAACCTCCCTGCCGTGGACAGGGACACCTTCCACTAGACCAGGCTGCTCAAAGCCCCATCCTGCCTGGCCTTGAACACTTCCAGGGATGGGGCATCTACAAGTTCTCTGGGCAACGTGTTCCAGTGTCTCGCCACCCTCAAAGATAAGAATTTCTTCTTAATGTCTAATCTAAACCTCTTCTCTTTCAATTTAAAGCTATTAAGCCTTGTTCCGTCACTATATGCCCTCATAAAAAGTCCCTCTCCAGCTCTCTTGTAGCTCCTCTATCTAATGGGATGTGCTGTAAGTTCTCTGCAGAACCTTCTCCTCTCCAGACTGAACACCCCCAACTCTCTCAGCCTGTCTTCTTAGGAGAGGTGCTCCAGCCCTCTGATCATTTTCAAGGATCTCCTCTGTGCTTATGTTACCCCACACAACAGAATTTTGATGAAAAAGCCAACATACAATTCTACCTAGACCACAAAGAAGGGGATGTCCTGCTGCCAGCATCACAGGCACATGTTCAGCCATTCCTGTTCAAGTCTAAGTTACCCTATCCTTCATCCTCATGCTCCAGGAGGAAGAGCTTTCACCCAAAAATGAGAGTCAGGGCTCAAACCCCTTCTCACCAACTGCATAAGCACAGCCTCCTTCTGCAGCTCTGGCTCCAGGTGCCCTTCCCAAACAGCAGCTGGGGCTTGTTAGAGCAGCCACAGCCCCCAGCAAGGTCAGCCCTGCTGAGAAATCAAACCAGGGCTGCCAAAATGGGAAGTAGAAAGAAAGCGCTGGGTCTGTGGTCACTGCAGAGCAGATGGGGCTGAGAGTGGGGAACGAGCACCTGCACAGCCCTGCCTGGAGGTTTCTGAACCTAGAACAGGGTTTGTTGTGCTGAACAAGAGCCCTGAGTGAGCCATGCCAGCCTACACAAACTACTGAGGGACCTTACCTCCAGCCCAGCCCCACTTGGATCCAGCCCCAAAAAAGACATATGAATGTACCATGAGAGAGCTCAATCAGTGCTTTTATTGTGTTCATCAAGGACAGCTAGAAAGGGTTTTTTCCTCTAAATCAGCACGAATTCAAAAAGGCAGCTCACCTCCAGTTACAGGCACAGTAAGCACATGTGCTTGACTCTTGGCTAGAAATTATGGCCCATGTCTTTCCAACCTCACTTTTCCATTTGTGGCAAGAAATTCCCACCTGGCCTGTGGCAGCATGGCTGGAGTTACTGCCACTTTTAGGTTGATCCTCGGAGAGGAATTTAGTGGAATCTCTGCTGATTCCACCAACTCCATATCTGACCTGCACAGAGCAGAGGCTGAAGGCATTTCTCAAGCTCTCCCTGGCCAGTATTTACTAAATGTGAGCAAACCCAAAAAAAGATAAATAACTTGTGCAGGCATCCTCTCAGGCCTCCTGATACCACAACTCAAAGCTGTTTATTTTATAACTGCCAGCAGCCCTTTTTATGTCTTCCTTCAAACAACAGTCAGTCATTCATCCAAACAAAGTTTAGCACCCTCTCTGGCCTTTACATCAGTGCCTGGTTTGGCAGGTATGGATGCCCAGATCCTCCCAGGACCAGTCATGGCTTGAGCAGAGTGACCACACAGTCTGTGAACAGGCCCCCTGCATGTCCCACAGAGACACTGGCAAGGATCACAACCCTCAGCTTATCAGCTCAGCAGATTTCAAAGCATTTAACACAGGCAAATCAGATGTATCTGCTCAGTGGAAGGACGTAGGGACAAAGGATAAACATCTCCAAAGGCCTTTGGACACTTAATAGGTTCTGAAACTAAACTCATAGCACTCTCCAAAAGTATGGCCAGATGTTGACCCTCCTGGTTGTCCCCATCGTTTCCCCAGTGGCTGCACCACACCAATACCTACAACAGGAATGGAGTGTGACAGCCCTTCCTTCATGCAAGCTGAAAAACTTGAAAACTTCTCTGCTTTTTATCAATATCAGCATCATCCTGCACCCTCTCAGAGAGCACCACAGCTGGCTGGCAGTGCTCCAGATGCATTGTGTAGCTGAACCTTCCTTTGCATGAGTCCTTGCTCACAGAGACTCTGAGATTCTCTGTTTTTAATCAGATCCCAAATTTCCTCTCTGCTATACTGATTTGTTTTTCTAAAAGTGGCCAATATTCACAGCTTCCTTTTTGACTTCTCGGGGGTGTAATCTCATGCACAGCAGAGAAATCTAATGAACTTCATTCACCTCAGTGCAATGGCACTGCCTTCAGCCAGCTGCAACTCCAAACCACAACTGGCCGCTCATTTCACACCACATTTCAGACACTTCAGCACACATATTTGCTTATGCTTCCTTTTTTTATTTCACATAAATTATTTCTCCTTTCTATGTCCTGTTCACATAAAATCTGCATTAAAAAAAAACAAACAAACAAACAACTCTTTTTTTTTTTGCCTGAAGAAGGCAAGAAGGATTGAGGTTCTCAGTCCCTCCTCCAAGCTGAAAATCGGAACACTCTACATTTCCCCTGTCCCTGACATGGCAGTGAAGCCTCCTACACTCTCTCCTGCCCCTCCCAGGCAGTCCCATGGGCTTTATCTGCCCCCTCCCATTCCAAGTGCCTGACTCCTCTGGCATTTCTGCTCACCTCCCACATTACAGGCGACCCAGACCTTTCCATGCTGTCCTCATTTGCTCCCTTCAGTCCCAAAGGACTGCAAATGCCCAGGCTGTGGAGCTCCAGGGCACACAGAATACTGCCTGTTTGAAAGCTGGTGCTGGGCACTCAGAGCATCCAGAGCTCACAGCCCTGCTGAGCATCTCTAATTGAAAAGCATTTGCCTTATCTCCCTTCTTCCTCCTCTGACCATCAGATCAAGAAAATAAAACACCTCCAAGACCAATCAAGGGTACCTAGCTGGAGTTCATCCTTGTAAAACAGGGGTGAGACAACAATGCAGAGACCTGGGACAGTTTTCATCCAGGTGTTTGAAGAAGCAGCTCACCCATAGATCACACCTTGCATCTGGCTTGTGCTCTGTGGAGAGCACCCCGCTGTGTCTTCACAACTCATGGGACCTCATCACACTGCTGGGTGACAAGAGGCAGCCAGTGTAGACAGGCACATTTGCACAATGCTGTATCCAGGGTGACTCTCCATGGGTCCAAGGCAGCCCCCTGGCTGGGACAAGGCTCCAGCTGCCTCAATGATCAGAGGATCAGGCTGTGTCCCCAGTGAGCTGCAAACCTGCTGGTTGCCAAAGGCTTCTCTGCACGGAGCTGCACAGAGCTGTGTGCACAGAGCACCTTCACAACCCTTCAGAGCAGAAATGCTGCACTAATGAGCTCTGCGTGGCTATGTCCAGCTGTGGCTATCTGGGAAATATCAGCTGTTCCCAGCCAGAGGGCTGGAGGCAGCTATCACTGTCCTGCTTGTTATCAAGCTCCTTCAGTGCAACGAGACTGGAGTAGATGCATGTTGCTGAGCACAGTGCAGCAGCAGATTCTACATCTTATGAGTAATGCAAGTTTGAACCTAGTTCTCAAAATACATGTCTCACCAGCTAGGAACTGCTAGACTCTAGTTATTCTTAGCCCCCAAGTCACTGTGGTAAGAAACAAAATGGAAATGATTCCCAACAAAAAACATACTGAAATCAAAATATTTATCATGCTGCTTTTGTAAATGAGAAAAGGCTCTTCATTTTCAGGGCAGAAAACATGCTGCTTTTATGAGAAACCATTTAATGGCTGATGTTAACTCATCTGGAGTTTCTGGAGGGAAAATGAGTGCAAGGTGCTTGTAGGGATCCTGCCTCCATGCTCCCATGGGATCGCCTCCACGTGTTTGATGAGGAATTCACAGACCAAGCAAAGCAGCTGCACCAAACACGTGGCATCCCAATGCAGAGAAACCACCACACTACAACTGTGCCCATGAACACACTGCCTCCACAGGCAGGGAATGGAAAGGAGAAGTCAAGTGAGTAAATCCCATGCCCAGCGTGTGAGATGGAACAAATCCGCTGTTCTGACTTGGCATTGTCCTGCACCAGTTTAATTACCTCCAGTAAGGTGAGCTCAGTGGAGAAACAGGCCCTTTCCTGGCAGAGGTGGTGATGCAGGTATGAGAGTGAGCTATCCATTCTCCATTCATTTACAGCTTCATTCATGGAGTTGGAAAACAGAGCTCAACACCCACACACCTCCACAGCTTTTACTTTACAAGTTCGTCAGATAATGGTAAGCTGAAGCTTTTGTGCTTGTCTTTTAAAAGCTGATGACAGCTTTAAAGACCAGTTTTCCTAAGCCCTGCACAGATTTCTTAACAAAAAAAAGAAAACTGGAGTCAGTATAACAAAAGATCTCTCTCTGTGTATGTATCTATGGATTACATCCTCAGAGTGTCACAGCAACAGGCAATTCTTGACTACATGAATATTCAAGGGTTCTCAACAACTTTCAGCAGCACCTACAGAATTTGGTCTGACTTCCTACAGGATGGCCTTTGGAATTCAGGCCATTCTCTACTCCGAAAAAGAGTTAGAGATCTGCAGCCAAGTACAGCCAGCAGTGCTGTGCTTTGCAGGATCTGTGTGGCGCAACTGGGAGACACGATATGAACTACTCATCCTTCAGCTCTAGCAGCCTGAAATGCGCCATCTTTACTTGCTTGCTCCAGCCACAAGAAGCCCTGTTGGGGAAAGCAGGCTCCAGTGCTGTGAAGCCACCTGCAATCCCTCAGTAACTCCTCTGAAATCGGTGCGAGACTCAAGTGTAGAAAGATGACACTGGGAATGCCCTTCCAGCTTTCCCTCTCATGCCAGCCTCTGCAGCCAAGCTTCTCCCTCCTGTGTCTGCCAGCTTCAGCTCCCCTCTGGTCTCTGTCTGCCAGACATGCAGGGGACAGGGAACAGTTAAAATTTTATGAAGAAGAGGTAGAGAGGACCAGACACAGATGAATTTCTCAGGGCACACAAGCGCCCGCACTGCTCTGGTTTTGCAGCTGCTGACAAAGGCCCCCTGCAATGACCCATCCTTCATTCTGAGCCTGGCCTTGGGGGAGAGAACAGATTTGTCCATCCTGAAGCAATTCACTGCACAACACCAAGGGCAGGAACATGATTTTCACTCTTTATCAAACCAGTCAGGCCAAGGGCAAGGCAATGTAGGGCAAATGAAACAAGCACGAGGCAACACAGGCTGGTAATAGCAAGGAAGCAAGAACTAGACAGTGATTTGAAGGTTTCCATCAAGTAAGGGGTATATCCTGCCCTACCCTAATATAACCCTCTCAAGTCTTATGACTCAGGTTCACTGAGAATCACCACTCCCTTTCTGTTTTCCTCCTGCAACTGAAAGAAGCATTTTCTGCTGTTATGTTAAATAACAGCCTTTCTCATGCTGGCTCAGCTGCCTGGCCCCAGAGGCACAGGGTGGGGATGTGGCATATTCCCCACACAGCTCACCTGCTGCAGGAGGGCTCACATCAGCCCATATGCATCCAGGAACACAAGCAGGCAGCTCCCAGGCTACAGGACTGAATACACTGCTTCCTGAGGTTAACCTCAACCCCTGGGGCTCAGTGCAGCTCTTGTGTGGCTGGAAGGAGGAAGGGTTTACTGTGAAAGCAGAAGCTTCCACCAGTGAAGTGTGGAAAGCTGCCAGTCCTCCTTACCCCATGCTATTGCTAACTCCAGCTCTGAGTCTCTGCCCCAGCTCCACTGTTCAGATATTAATCAAATTCAGCTCAAAATTAGTCTTTCTTCAATAAGTTTTCTGATGAGTAACCAAGGCACATTAGTAGCTGAGTCATAAGGAAGCAAATCTTTGTGCAGCAGGAGCAAGCTATGGAAACTCTGTCACATCAGCTTTGTGACTGCCTTCAGATGTTTCCAAAAAAGCAGCTTCTCTGTACCACAGTTAGCTCAAAACCTGTCAGTGGCAGGGGATAAATGTTTTGAAAATGTTAGCAAATGATTAAATGGTGCCTTAATTGCAAAGAACAGAAGCAGAACTGCAGATTTCCTTGTCCCATGGTACACGATCTCATGGGAACACAGGAGATTTGAGTGCTCTTGCAGACTGTTGCCATCTTCCTCTGTAACCTTGGAAAAATCAGTTTCAAAGTCTAGCACCAATCTGAAGGTCAGTTTTTAAGAGAAGTTTGGCACCAAATTTGCTAGGCTCTTTACAGCTCTGGGGGAGAAGGCAAGAACACTTGCTGTGAGACCACACACCCCCCATGTCCCATCTGTGGGACCATAGCCTGTCTTTGACAGCAGTGAACACTTGGGCAAAAAGAACATGGCATTCAATCCAAATACTTTTCTAATCCATGTGCATCTTTTGGACTTGCTGGCCCACACTAGACCTCTGTGATTAATAGCCTCAATGGACTCTTCTCCTTTTAATTTCTCTAACCACTTTTTAAAGAACTTTGTTCTTGAGTATCTACAGTGAACTCTACAGTTTAGAGCTGGACTGTGTAAAGAACAGGTTTTTTGTTTAAAAACTGTTACTGAAGAAAAAGGACTTAGTCTTAGGACCCCAAGCTCTCATTTGAGGAAAAAGTGAATAATTTTGTTCACTATTCACCTTCTCTATTATACTTATGACATTGCAGGTTCAACCACAGACCCTTTCAATCATCTCTCTTCCTACTCAGTAAAAAGCCTTCTCATGAGAAAAGGTTCTGTTCCTGTTACCATCCCTGTTGCTTTCTCCACATTTTTTCTACTTTATTTTGGTTTGGCTTTTTTTCAGCAAGGGGGTTAAGAACTGCTCTGGGTGTGCAGCCTCCCAGCTGTGAGTGCAAAACGTTTCTAGAGTAGCTTGTTATGTCTCTCTTTTTTTTGGTGCACTTTTCCTGTTTTAACAATACCTAACATCTGGTTTGCCATTTTCTAATTGCTGAGCATTGAATTGACATTTTCATGGGGTTATACATGATGAGCTGAAGTTGTTCTTCCTGAGTGGCAATAGCTAATTTTAGACCTTACCGCTGTGCATGGTTAGGATTGTTTTGTTTTCCTTCAGTACATGAATTGCATCTGCTATTCTCCCATTCATTCAATAACCTTTGTGAGATCCTTCTGTTAATCTTTACTGTCAGTTTTAATTTATATTATTCTCAGTCAACTCTGTATCATCCGGAACTGCTGTCACTTTATTCACTCCTCTTGCAGATCACTTATGAATATGCAAGAAAAGCAAAGCAAGATGAATCTCTATAGCAGTCTGCTCAAAACATAGAATATCCTGAGCTGGAAGGGACCCACAAAGATCATCGAGTCCAACTCCTGGGTCTGCACAGAACACCCCCAAAATCACACAATATGCCTGAGAGCATTGTCCAAATTCTTCTTGAGGTCTCCTCTCAGTCTCCTCTTCTCCAGGCTGAATCAGCTGTAAGTCCATTCCTCCTCAGCTGTGAAATTTTTTTTTGCTACATATGCTTTAACCAGTCATTAATCTGAGGAAATGGCTTCATATTTACCCCTCTGACCACTAGTTTAATCCTCTGTTTTCCTTTCCTACCAATTTTTCAAGGACAATCTGAAGTTTCCTCATATAGTTTTCCTGTACATCTCTGATGTCAAGATCTCCAGAAAATCTGCCCTTTCATCACTACGTGTCTTACAATGTTTGAGAAATGCAAATAATAAATGCTAAAAAAAAGATCAATTTATAGGAATGTCACAAGTTCTCAGGGTAATTGCTGATGATAATCAAGTGCTTATGTTTTTAGAGGCAATTCCGTGTACTGAGTCATATATTTCAGCAGCTCTTCTGCTGAAACAGATCTCAGTGTTCTTGGTCTAAATATTAAAACATATGCAAAGACTTTGACGTTATTAGAAAATGTTTGTGTGTTGTTATGCCATGTGATGTTATGCCATGGAGACCATTCATGCCTGAGGCTCTGACAACTGTTGCTGTAAAAACTTTTGCTTAATGCTGATCAATGAACTGAATGGGATAATAATGTCCAAGTAAAAATTGTTTCATCCAGTAAAACAACTGACAATGAGGCAAGACTCTCACTCTGGCTGCTTTGTTCTGCAGTTACAGGCAATTATATAAACAAGGGCCCAAATGTTTACATTGCAAACACACTGTGTCTTAGGCCAGTGGTTTGCTATGTTTCCAGAGCAACAACCCAAATTTTCCTTGCATAATGAGTATAACCACAAAATGTGCTGAGCAAATATGTTTCATTCCCACAAAACTTTGTGGACAATTTATAAAAACTGTCACTAATCTGCATATTACCACAGCTTTATGTGCTGGAGCAGGAGATATTCTTCTATTGTAGGAATACCTCAGACATCCAAGGATAGGCTTTGGAAGTTGTATCTTCCTCCTTTTTACAAACAAGGAAGAGAAGTGGAGAGTCTAAATATAATATAATTTACCATAGCATGGGCCTCAAGTTAGCTGTAAGATCCAAGTTCTTCCTGGCCTTAGAAAAAACAGAAGTTACAGGGATTATAGAAAGAAGTAATGAACCAATTTGACACCAATAAAATGGTGGCAAAATCTTCTGTGTCTTTGTTACTGGGCTTTAAACTGAGACCCTTTGGTCTTGGTCATGATGGACATCCCTCAGCCAAGAGAAGGCAGAGACACAAAATAACCATTTCCTTGAAACCAGAGTGGTAAGGGGAACAGACTGACTTTATCCTCACAGTGGATCAAACCATGGCCCTATTTATGGCCAGTCATGATGTATGCATGTACAATCAAATCAAATATCCCAAGCTATTGTTGAGCAGAGATTATGGGGTCAGCCTTTGTTCTGCTGCATGCACCAGCCTTGAAAGAGAGCCTTTGTGGAGGAAAATGGCCTGCTGTTCATATCAGTTTCCCTCCCCAAAACGAATTCTGCATTTCTCCCAAAGACATACACTAGGCCTAAGTCTTGCTCTCACAAAGGGGTTTTGTCTGGGCGCCTTTGCTTAGAACACAGATTTTATTTTTCAAAACCGCGCATGAAACTTGGTGCCATGTTGATACTTAACATGCAGAACATGCTCGTTCTCTGGAGCCCAGGGCAGTGCAAATAGTGATCTTAGAGGACAAGGAACCATGCCTTGTCCTGCCATGGTAATTCCAGCCTTCCACCATCTCAGGCTGAGTCACTGCTAGCTCAGCACCAAGCTGTCTCTGGAAACAAAACTCCATGCCTTGCTCAAAATCAGAACAAAGACATTCTGGGGACGATATGAAAGCTTTCTGCAGCTATCATATATTCTTAATCAGTCTATTTCTAAGTCACTTAGCTAAAACTTTCACAGGCATTGCTTCAAAGAGTGAATGGGGCTTTGCAGGTGGTGGAGGGCTACCTCCACCTATGAGGAGCAGGCTGGAGGAAACCCCAAAATGTAAGGCAAACTGTACTGGGCCACACCAAAGTCTCCATCCAACTAGACCCACATTTATTCTCTGTGAGTGGCCAAACCAGATGCCTCATAGTTGCTAGTCCTGTCTAACAATTAATAATACCAAGCTAATAACAAATAATTACGCTGTGATTAATTACAGCATATAGTGATATCCACCCATAACACCTCTTCAGCCTCCAACATTTTGGACCTTAGGAACATCCAGAGCCAAATGTATCTCCTGTAGCCCTCAGTCTATTTTTTTCTATGAATTGGTCTCCACTTATTTTTACTGTCAATAATATCCTGCAGCAGGGAGTTTCACAACTTATGACACCTAGTGTGAGGAATCATCTCTTTTTATTTGCCTCAAACTTGTCTTCTGCTAGTTGGCTGAGGTTTTTTTTCTGAAGTTCAAAATCTTTACTGGAGAAGGCACTAAAGAGCTGGATTTTGTTTTGCTGGATCCAGTCACAGTGTCTAACATATTGTAGGGCCCAAGTGTTTGTAAAAATCCTTTTCCCAGAAATTTAACATTATTTTTGCCATATCTGCAAATCCAATACTTTGGGAAGAGCAAAAACCTAGGAGTTGTGCCATTAAGGAAGTGATTTTACTATAACCTCTAACACACATCTTAAGCTGGCTGGTCCTTCATTCTGTGGCTGTGGATTGGTCATCCAAAAACTGATGGAGGGAGCTTCCATAAGAAGAGACAGGAAAACCTACAGTGAAATTCCTTCCTCAAAGTGTATAAAACACTCCAGGCATTCAGGATGCAAAAGGAGAAGAGAATGCAACAGTGAACCACAACCAAGGCAGGAGATGTAGGCTGAGCCTGACATATTTGAGGAACAAGGAGGGAGCCAAAGGAGGGGTGACCCATCTGAAAGCACCCCCATGTTGTGAGAGCAGCTGTCCCTGATGACAACCCAAAATGGGAGGGCAATCTGTATGTCACAGCCTTTCTTCATTCCTTCAAGCTATAAACAGATGTTTAAGTGAAAGGAAAGGAGAATTTAGGATCAAATCCCTTTGTGGCCAGTGAAATTGGCATCTGCTATTGCAGACAAACCCCTCTTCAATCACTTTTCATAAAGCAATGAATCTCCCTTTTAACTCAGTCTAGAATTTTGGCCTTTCATCTCCTGACAGAGATAACACTTTTCTGGCCATTAAAACCCTTTTTCCCTTCTCCAGTGTAAATGGGTTTATTTCTCATTAATACCCATTTGTTCTTGTGCCAGTACAGTTCACAC
Organism: Eopsaltria australis; assembly: GCA_034509425.1. NCBI lineage: Eukaryota > Metazoa > Chordata > Aves > Passeriformes > Petroicidae > Eopsaltria > Eopsaltria australis. Next base: position 2,328,041 of record JAVTVJ010000012.1, on the reverse strand, counting down.
ACTTGAATAGCCAGGGGGTATTTTGCTCCTGCATGGCACTGACACCTTTCCTGAGATATTCAGAGATGATCATGTGCCCTCTCAACCCTCATTTTGTTATGTTTTATCAGCCAAAAGTCTTTTAATCTCATGCTGTAAAACCCCACTAGCATTTCCTTTCTCAGCATCTGTCCCACTTTAGATTCATCATTCTGGGAATTATGAAGAATTACACATAGGATTTCAAAGGATGCTCCTAGGTGAGTTATTAGCAATGGGAACCTGAGCTCCAGAACTCAGGCATAAAAGCAGAAGGCTTTTCTGACAGAACTGGAAACATTTTCAAGCTCTGGAAGACTTAGAATTCTTTACATAACTTGGATAAGAGATAGGAGCAGGGAATCACACATCTCCTGTCCATCCAGTCTGGCTGACAGATGTGTATCCCACCAGTGAATGGGATACTTGGATAAATATTGTCTCCTGAGTTTGTAACCAGTTCCCTCATCCATAGCAAGTGACAGTAAATGTGGCTTTGCTGTGCACCTGGAAGAATACCAGGAAGACTAAGGAGGAAGAGATTTATAAGAAAACCAGAGCACTGAATCAGTACAAAATTACGTCCCGTAAGTCTGTGCTTTAAGTGTGCCTGAATAATCAGTGCCAGAACCACAGTGCTTTAAAAATCCATTACATGGGAAATACAGCCATTAATCCTAAATTGCAATAAAGGGCAGGAGACTTCAGTCTCTGCTATGGACGCTCGTTCTGAAAGCCCTTAATCTCTATAAAGTCATGTTTGAGACGCAGTTGCTGTTGCTGGGGAAATAAACATGATGGCACACGAAGAAAAAACCGCTGTCAAGTGGGGAGGAGGCAAGAGAAGCAGATGAGCCCTGTTGGAACAAAGGACTCTCATCTCCAAGTGTAGCCTCAAACAAGACAAAACATGAGGCAGAGTGACTGAAAACATCCTAGAAAAATCGACTGTGCTTAGCTGCGTTATATAGTAGGGCATCAGTGAGTCTTTATCTAAATTACACAATCTGAGGCATTTCACCCATTCAGTGTCTCTAGGCTTCTTAAATGGGGGGGGGGGGGGTTATCTTCCTCCCATTACAGCTGCAAATGTGTGTCTAAATCCCTGTGTATTTTTGCACCACTATTGACTTACAAATTCCACATTGCTTCCCAGAGCTCTTAGTCAATCTCCTGTGGTTCAGGGAACACTAAAACACGAAGATTATTTTGCGCTTGATATTATAGATAATATCTTTTTCTTTAAGATTTTCAACTCCCTTGGGGCCTCTCCCTCAGAAAAATTCAACTCTTTGACAACTGCTTTGCGACTCAAAACCAAAAAGCGCTTTTCTTCTGTGCTCTGACCTTCGCTGTAAGCATTGCAAAGGGCTTAAGTGAAGAAACAAAAGATCAGGAATCATTCTGTGCAGTGCATGCTCTTAACCTTCACCACTGCTGGAAAAGAGTCCCGCTTTAATCTGAACAGGGACAAACACAAAACCAACTCTCGTCATCAGACCTTGGGACAACAATTCCTGCAGCTGTGCAATAATGACATTCTTGGCATGGCAGAGCTATGTCTAAAACTCTGCTGCTTTGAAGGAAAAGGAATGTCTGCACAAACACTCACGTCTCTACATTCCTGAGCTCCACCATAGCCTTCATGTCGAAAACACCAAATAAATGTTTCATCCCTCCAGAAGGGCAAGGCACAACTGCAGGTAAAATATCAGGATTCTGACATAGGTCTGTGGGCAGCAAGAAAAAAAAAGATCAGAAGAAAAAAAACTTTGATTCATATTCTTGGCATTTGGACTAGATGGTAATTGTGGGTCCTTTCCAACTGAAATTATTCTATTTTCTTCTATCCTATTCTATTTAATATTACTGTATGTAGTGAGAACACAAAGCAATACACGATAAGAATTATTTGGAAGTAGCTTGGTCCACTGAAAAAGTTACTTTTTAGGACATCAGTCAAGCCAGGGCAACAATTCCCCTGAGCTTCAAAGTCCCATCTTCCACCTGCAGTGGTGTTTCTTTCCAGCCCTTTCAGTGTGGGACCGAGCAGCCAAGCACAGGGATGCTGTTGAACAAAAATGAATTTGCTATAAGCTCTTTTGCTGACACCAAAGAAAACAAAAATGGCCAGCTGACCAAAGAATTTGGTCCATGTGGTTCCATTTACACCTTTCTGACACAATTGGCAGTGACAGCACCAAACAGAAATGGCAATTCAGACATCCAACAGCAACTTCAGCGATCACAGCCCTCCAGGCAGGCAGATGGAGAGCCCAGGGAGAGTTCAGCCTGACTTTTGTGGGTGCAAGGTTTCAAAGTGCAAAGCACACTACAGACACAGGTCTGGGGAAGCAAACCAGCCACTGCACCCCCTTGGCCACACCACGTGTGCACCCAGCTCTGGACATGCATGCACAGCGTGGCTTTATCCCAACAAAGGAGCACTTGTGTGTTCACTGTTCACCCCCGCAGTCATATCTGCTTCGGTCAAAAGGGATTTTGGTGTAAAAAGAGGGGCATTTACATAGTTTCATTTTTTCTCTTTGCCTTGTCTTTTCTGAGCTTGGCTCCTCACTCCTACATGATGATGAGAGCCCTTATGGCCCAGCAGTTATAATTTGTCTTCCATAAGCAATTTTTAGAGCCATGTGAACTGTCCCTCTATGTCCAGGTCAGAAAGCAGGACTGATCAAGCATCAAGTATTAGGATAAGAATGAATAAAGCAGTGAAACACAGAGGAGGAAGAGCTCCTTTGCCCTTCTCCCTGTCTCTCATCTGCCCCGAGTACAAGGTCACTGTGAGCTGAGTTCTCCTGTGTGTGACCCAGCTCCCCCATGGTCACACTCCCTGCTATCCCATGCTCCTACAGACACAGCTGAGAAGTGGTTTAAGGGATCTGCTGCCCAACTAGCCCAGCACACACAGTCACCATGTGGGACAGAGGTCTCAAACCTGATGCTGAAAATGCCTGAAATGAGTGCATGAATGAGGCAGCATGAGGGGAAGCCCCATGGGCCACATCAAGGTGTCCTACCTGTCTGACTTCCATATGGCAAACCCTGGCAGGGCTGCCCCAGAATGCAAAAGCAGCAGACAAAGAAAAAGAAGCAGGAAAATGCTCTCAAGCAGGAAAGATTTAGGTTGCCTGTGCTTCTTCGTACACCAAAGGAGCAAAAACTTGCAGAGAATGGAAAAAAGGCTAAAGCAAGAACAGCAGCAGCAGCCAAAGACTATTACTATTTCCTAAAAAACAAATAGTTCTTTCAAAACCAGGTTTATACCCTTCAGAGAGAGACTGCAGGGGACACATCCGTTTTTCCCACTGTGTAGATTTGTAAAGCTAAGTATTCATCACCTGAGTATTGCATAAGACACCAATTAGAAACATTTATTTTGGGCAAAAGAAAAAACGATGAGCCACTCTGGTTAACTGCCATCTCTGAGGCAGTCTTTTTCCATTTGTCTTCTCTTCCACTAAAAACAGAGGAGTGTTTTACGAGCAAACAGTAAAAGCTCAGGTCCCATTTTCCAATTTGAAGTCTCAGAAGTACTCAGCCCTGTGTTCTTACCCTGTAACTATCCTCCAGTCGCCTGTAATCACACTCAGTGGTCTCAGCTCAGCTCTCAGTGGCTTGCAGCAGCCCTCTGTAAAACACTTTATTGGTTATCTCCCCCTCCATGATTTTCCCTGCCAAGTTTTCTCTGGATGGCAAAGCTGAGTGGCTCTGCCTGAAATCAGAACTGACTCATGCCCCTACTGCCTATAGGAGACAGCACTTCTGACCCATGAAGGGAAACACTTTTCCACCAAATCCTCTCCACTTTGCAGTTAATATTTAGCTTAACTCCACTGTTTCATTGCTCATCTCTAGAACTGATGTGTTTTACTAATGGAAAAGGCATCCTTCCCCTCTACTGGGCTGCATGGGCCACTGTGCCCATCGATCTGAAGTACCATGAGATATTAAACTTGTACCGACTTCAGTTTTAGCCTGTATCTGACTAGATATTTACATGGTGATACACTGAAAATCCGTGCAAAATACTCAAATATTAGCTTTACTAGCCCGGTGCAAAGTACAAAATTCAAGCATTGGAACACGCTGAGTCACCATCCCTGGAGGTATTTAAAAGACATGTCGATGTGGCATTTGGGGATGTCGTTTAGTGGTGGGCTTGGCAATGATGGGTTGGACTCGGTCATCTTAAGGGTATTTTCCAACCTGATCGATGCCATGATTCTGTGTTGAAAGCGAAGCGCTTAAATTGCAGGGAGCAGGGCGCCGGGTCCCTAGAGGATGGTGCAGGATCCCTTGGGTCTCTGACCGCCTGGGCAGCCTGTCCCCGGCCTTCGCGATTCCCCTCTCAGCTCCCGCTGCGGGCCACGGATCCAAACCCCAGGGCTGGACTGAAGGGTCCCCGGGCCGGCAGGGGCTGCAGCGCTCACACCGGGGCAGCTCGGGCTGTCAGACCGGGCACAGCCGGGCCGGGGGCAGCGCTCGCCTCCAGGATGCCCACGGCGCACAGGAGGAAGGGGCACACTGGGGATATTGGTGGGCAGGACCCCTCAGCAGCGAGGGGGACGCAGCACTGGCCCCGCGGAGAGCTCTTCCCCCGGGGATGATCTGCCAGGGCGAGACCGGGACACGGGAGCGGGGCTGCCAAGGGAATACCCCAGCAGAAGGCCGGTTCGGAGCAGCGCGACGGAATCCCCGGCCGGGAGGGGACAAACTTCCCCGGCGGGGCCGGTCCGGACCCCCCGCCCCGCCCGCGCCCCGCCCCGGAACCGGGCGCGGCTCCCGCGGGCGGGCAGAGCCCGGCGGCTGCGGGCGCCGGCGGAGGGGCGCTGGCAGCGGAGGGGCGCTTGCAGTGAGGGTCGCTGCCCGCAGCAGGGTCCCCGCCGCAGGAAAGCTGCCGTGGTAAGGCCGAGCTCCGCCGGGGGCGATCGCGGGAGCGGGGTGCTCTCGGTCGGGAGAAGTTGGGCTAAACCCCCTCCCGGGGCTGCAGCTCGGCTGGGCATCCCCGCGCCCGCCTGGGCATCCCTGAGCCCGGCTGTGCCCGTTCCCGGCCGCTGAGACGGGGTGGGTGAACGCGGAGGAAGGAGCTCGCTCGGCGGGCGGCTCGAAGCTGCGGGGAGGGATGGCTGAGCGCCGGGGGATGGAGGCGCGACAGCCGTAGGGAGGTGTAGGTGGGACCCGGTTTGGGCTGCAGGTGTAGCAGCACCGCTGGGACGGAGCCCCCGCTGCCGCTTTGACGGCGCACGGGAGAGCTGGGAGCCGGTCCGGGCTGCAGATGCAACAGCGCGGTGCATAGGTGGGATGAAGTCCGGATTGCAGGTGCGACGGTGGAGCACACAGGTGGGAGCCGGTGCGGACTGCGGCCGCAAACACACCGTGTGAGGGCTGCGTGTGCTTGCATTGCAGGTGCTGGGTGTAGTTGGGGTCTCAGGTGCAGCCTGGGTGCACAGGTGTGACGTGGTGCAGGTTGCACGCGTAGGTGCAACGTGGTGCAGGCTGTAGGTGTGATGTGCAGGGGGATGTGGTCCTGCTGTGCCTGGGGCTGTCGAAGCGTCTCCCAGCACGGAGTGGATGACTGGTGTGCCTGCGACTGGGCTGGGCCACTTTCAGGCTTTTATTTTGACGGATTCTGTTATCCAGTGGTTTTCAGACAAGGTCTCCCAAGTCCTGCCCGGTTTTCCCACATAGTTCTCTCCAGCCTCATCCTCCCTTTTGCTCAATAACTCTGCAGTGATTAAATGGCTTCTTGCAACATCAGCATACAGAGCTGAATTCCAGAGCTCGTGGGCGGGGAAGGAGTGCTCAAACACACTAATTTTAGGAGAAATACCCCAAAACAGCGTTTGTGGTCGTCCCTCCCTGTACCAGTTCAACACTGTGAACTGTATGTACTTTTCCTTGGATTCTTAAGACTGAAGAACTTCTCTGTGTAAACACAGGCTCCCTGGTAGACTGCAAGGAAACTTCTGGCTTAAGTTAGTTGAAAAGTTGGAGTCAGCAGAGTTACAGTAAGGTTGCCATCGTCCTACTGAACTTGCTCAGAATTTGGGCTGTCTGGCCACTAATCTCATTTGTCTTCCATCCACTTAAGTTTATTTTCCCCTAAACAGAGGCTGCCAAAACTAGAGAGCAGGGGGGAGGGGATCGCAGGAATCTGTGAGGGTATGAGATTTTTTTTTTTGGCCTGTTATAAGTTAATAATCCTATTCTAGGCTGTCATCCAAAAATATTGCTGAAAAAATGCAAGCAGTGTACAAGACCCATTGTATAAAAGATAATCTAAATGTAGGACAGGAAGAGACCTGGGAGGTCAGCAAATCTAAACACAGAATGATATTATGCCTTTTTGCACACGGCTGTAATTCATTTGTTGCCGGTCTTCTGGGTTGGGGAAATTTCAGAACTTTACTGAACTAATATTGCCTTTTTTTTTCTCCAATATATGGCTTTCTTTTACTTTGTATTTGCACTATGACTTTTTAGTTCTCCCAGACTGGTGCTTTTCTCTCTTATCAGTGTAGAAATAGGAGTTGCATGCTTTTCTCCTTACTGTGCAATGTCAAACAAGCTAGAACGTGCTGTCTGCTTTCATGAGGCAGGCTCCAGCTTCTGCTGATCCCTGGCAGTTGTGAGCTGGGCTTCTTAATCTTCAATTTCCCTGTGGATGAGCAGAGCTGCAGGGCTCAGAGGTCTGTCCTGTGCCACTCATGCTTTGACACCTCACCTAGAAATAAATCCCTCACCAGGTAGGTGCTGCAATTAACCTCCTCCTCAGGTTCCTCCTGTCCTGAGTGGGAGGTGGGGGTGGGAAACTGGGATTTTCATCTCCAGGTGTCCATCTGACTTTTGTTTTCTGCTGTCAACTTTCATCGTATTCCAGCCATTTTACTAATCCCATTTTTATTGCACATCCCCATGTTCTGTGCTGGTTCAGTACTCCCTCAGCTTTCTCCCACTTGCTCTGTCATGAAGGGAGAATTAAGTAGGATGGAGTCTCCCTCACTTCCAGCAGTGACCCCTGCTAGACTCAGACTGACCCCTTCCATTTCATTGTCTGTCTGATCCTTCTAGGTCTGTGCCTTGCTTATAAGGAATTTTCATCTTTTGTTTGTAAACTTCTGATTTCACTGAGCTGCGTAGCAAGTGGCTTCAAATGTGTTGTAAGCTGAACTTTATCCCTGTGTTGTGTGCCAGATGTGCTGGATAGTTTTTGCAGAGTAGCTGAGCAAAAAATGTTTCTTACCAAAGCAAGCTAAGTTGCATTTTGTCCTTCTTTCCCCTCGATTTACTCCTGTGGTATCAATTATTAGATGTGGGTTTTACTGCAATGATTATTCTGTTGATGAGGGATGTTTAATCCCACCATTGTACTGTAACCAGTGAGTTGAAGATGGGTGTAATTCAGCAGTGGGCAGAACACAAGGCTGCAGATCAGGCAGTGAACAACATTCATCGAGCTGAAACAGCTGAAGGAACTTCAGACAAACTCAGTGCTCATATCTGAGCTCAGATCAAGCTCCCAGTTGAACATCCTTGCTCTAAATATTTGCAGTAAGGTCTATCAATAATGATTCAGAGAAAATACCACCAAATCAACAAAGTCAGGTCATGGGGTCACACAGTGGCACTGAACAAATCCAGCTCTGCTCAGTCCAAAATACTGCAGTGGGTATGTGCACATAAACACGAGGAATTATGCCTGCTCCATTCATTAACATTGTACATTGCTTTTTACATAACTAGGTGAAAAATAGCTAAATATTTTGCAGATGGTAGACACAGCCCTTCAGCGTGATACCCGTCATGTTCAGTGCATGACTACCTGCTTCTGACCTAATATATTATAATCTCTTTGGCATTATCCACCAAGCTCAAGTTTATTCCAGTGTTTCTCAGTGTGCAGCAGTTTGTCATACAGTGCTCATGAGCTTGGTCTTGCAGAGGCTGCCTTTGTCTCCCAATGGCCAGAAAAAGCACTGAGAGCACCAAGTGCTGCGACAGAGAGGGCAAACAATCTGTATTTTAATTTTACAGAGATTTCTCCAGCCCTGTGCTGTCAACCAGAATGCTAAGAACAAATTGGGGGAAGGAAAAAAGTCACATCAAATTTTGAGCCTTGACTTTCTCCTTCTAACAAAAGGCAGCACAGGTCTGGTGTGGGGTTGTCACACCATTCCAGTGGTTTCAGTTCTGCAGACATGCTTTGGGAACTGGGGTGAAACAAATTGGGAAAGCATTTGGGTGACTTTTAGTGCCTCTCAAGTTCCTTGTCAAGGGCAAGTATGCTCTGGCTCCTTTTTCCTAGGAAAAAAATAAGTAATGAGCAACAGCCAAGCTCCCAGATTGCTACCAGGTAATGCCAGTGGTAGATGAGCTGATTTGATGAAACTGAATACAGAAGAAAGTAGGGTGTGGGGTTCAAGCCCCTGAGTCATAGCCTGGCATCTACAGGAGTGCCCAAAATTAAAAGTAAGTGATTGTGTGATGTGGCAGATGAACATTTGTTGCTGCTTTGTCAGCCAGCCTTTCACAGCCGCAGAAAGCATCAGGAGAGCAGCTAACAGCATGGTGGGGTTTCTGTTTGATGCAGTGAACACGCATTGTTCACGGATTCAGCTGTTTCTACTATTTTAATACCTGAGCTGACATTTCACAGTGCTGGGAATGCTGAAGCCACAGATCAATGAGAATCTTAAGCAAGCAATAGGGTTTGCAAAAAGCTCTGTAGCATTTGATGGTGTATTTCAAGGTCTCTGAAAAACCGACTGAGCTGATAAAGGGCACCAGACAAAGCCAGAAAGGACTGAGAGACAGTGGGTGAAGTCCTCATTTCAGCAGTGGTGTCACTCAGCTGATTCCAAAATGTTTAACGACCCCAAAAGAAACAGCTCGTTTCAGAAGGGACATTGCTCCAGCACTGTGTCCAGTACAGACAAAGGAAGACCTGCCAAATTCTGTAGTTGGTAAGGCCTGATGTTGAACTTGGCATGGTTGTACTAATTATCACCAGGTGGTGCTGCTTGGCATTGACTTCCTGGTTGTTGTTTCTGCCAGGACCATTATTCAGCTGAGGTGTGAACAGTATTAATTTTGTGGGATGTCTGAGGGCAGAGGAGGGATTTGCACTTTGCATTGCTGCTCTTTTAGGGTCTGTGATCAGCTGTCCTCAGTCACTCCTTGGTGCTGAGAGGACTCCCCACAAGGTAGATGAGGGAAGTTTCAGCTGATGGTTTGCATTGCTGCTCACAGAGTACCCACAGGCTCTGTAACACTGATTTCACCTCAAATCCAACTTGTAAAGATTTCTGTTGCCTCTGCTGCTCCCAAGCTGATGGCTAGTGCTAACACAGGACATCACAAGTGGCAGCTGGCCACTCGGACCTATATGGGTCTCCACTTTTCCAGATGGGAGAGCTGAGTCACATTTTAACAAGCAAGGACATCAGAGGAATTTGGAGATCACTCCAGGAAACTGTGGGAAAGGAGGCATCCTGCAACCATAAAACCTCTATATTTAGTTGTACTTTAAAATGGAAAATGATGGTGATTTTGCCATTTGAGAGGTCAAATGTGCTCCACTCCGCTCTGCTCTGCACTGAGCCTCTGCACAGGGAGCCGTGGTCACCTGTCCCACCCCTTCCCTGTGTTCCCCAGAGGGAGGGACATGCCAGCCCCACTCCTGTCCCAGGGACTGCAAGGGTGAGCCCTTCCCTTGCTGGAGGCACAGCCTCTCACCAGCATGGCCAGCAGATGGGATGAAGGGAGGGAAGCAGCAGCAGAGCCCCTTTCCTCTCTCCAGATCAATGAATGAGGTTGGCATCAGCTTGATTTATTTATTTATTTATTTGTTTATTTATGACTTTGGCGAGCAGCTCTGCTTTTGTCTGTGCAGCTAAGGCATAACTGTGTTGCTCTCCGCTCCGTGGGTTAAATTGCATTATTTTTAATGAGGCAGCTATCTCCACGCTGCTTCTGTTCTGCTGGTTTCCCCTTTCTGGGAACTGTCTGCTCTTTACCCATCCTGCTTTTCTGTTAAGTCATTGCTGAGCACTGGCTGGAAGCAGTGAGCTAAGCATTAGCTTTCTTTTCTGACAGAGGCCCCAGGTGGAAACAGAAGTTCCCATAGTACAAGGCAGCAGCTTTTGTGAGCAATGCTTTTCTTCCCACAGCCTGCCGAGAAGTCAAACTGTGGCAAATCATCTCATTCCACTGTCTGGCCCAGATCAAGGTACTTCCCCTAAATAAAAGGATGGCCCCTGCTGCCAAAGGATTTACTCCCAGGAGTGGGTGCAGCCCCTCACAGGCTGGATGTGCCACCCAGAGGGCTGCAGGAGGAGAGGCAAAGCCACACAGCCCTCCCTGGACCATTCCTTGTGCATGGCTCATCTCTTCCATCAGCACTGCAGTGCTGAGCCCATTCCCTCTGTCCCAGTGGGTCCCCTGGGGGCACAGGATGGCACTGAGGGTTCTGGGATGCAGCTCTGGGGTTTTGCCCCCCTCGCAGGCCACAGCTGTACACCCTGGGTAGCTGCCCCTGCTGCATCAGCTGTGTGAGTAAGCCTCCCTCCTGCCCCAGAAACAGCCACAATCTCCTCTGTGTGTTTCTAGCTCAGAAAAGGCTGATTCATTCTCTGAAGCAGATTAATTACTTCTGCTATTTAGAAAAGGAAAAAAAAAAAAGATAAATCCTTTAGAATTGGTCGGCTTAACTTTCAACTGCGTGCACAATGCAGTAAAGCAAATCTGCTCTGAGCCAGAGAAAAAAGTTCACACAGAGTAAGGAACTGGGGGTTACAATATTTACCTGTCGTGTCAGCAGTGGGCTCTGCAATTTAGGAAGTATTTGTGAATGTGTCTTCTTCTTGACTTATATGACAAATAGTGCAAATCTGAGCCTGCCGTGAAGGTGAACTGGGGAAAAAATGTTTTTATTCCCTGATACATTTTATAACTTGTTTCCTTTCTGGTTTGTGTCATGCTGATGTGGCAGCAGGCTCCCTGAGTAGCTCTCATCTGAAACCTGGCTGAGCTGCTCCATTTCTCCCTTGGAAGGCTGCTTTCCACCCTGCCTGGCTGTGCTCGCTTGTTTATGCACTGATGGGCTGTAGCTCCCCATTTCAGAATAAGCTGTCCAATATTCATGAGTTATTTTATATTTACCCAGTCCTGAGGCTTCTTTTGTAAGCCTGGGGATAAATCCTGGGTTTTGTTGTTTCCATTACTGGAAATGGACTGAACCTCCACAAACATTACCAAGCCTTAAATAAGGCCTCTATTTATCTAGAAAGGAAGGGAAAGGACTAACACAAAGCTAAATTGATTTACAAGCTTGTAATTCCCAAACCCCTGTTCTGATGACACTTGTAAGCAAGTGTTGAAGCAAGCAATATGCGTAGAAATGAATCACTTATAAAATTATATCCTAATATTGATTGTATATTAACTTATCAGACAAATATAGTGATTTTCCTCTTGAAGATTAATGACAGCCACATGTTCAGCTGGCATAAAGCACTGCAACTCTTTGGACTGTGTAAACCTGAGGATATGATTGAACAACTGATTTCTTTTCAAAGAAGAAAACAGTATCACTTCTTTCTAAAGTGATAAGGAAAAATTGAAAAAGGTCAAAATTATAATCATAAGATATCCTGCATGTACAGTAAGGTCATTTTGACCCAGCATGAGATTTTCCCATGATCCCAAGTTGGTTGGGCCATACTAAAATCTCTTCATATATACTAAGACTGAGTTGAAACTGGAAAGATAATATCTAGGAGGACAATTTTAGGTCTCCTCAAAACAGCTGGAATGAGTACTGTAGCAAAATGAAAGGTTAAGCCTGTTAATGTTTTAGGATTACTGTGTTATAAAATAGGCTCTTCAAACTTTTTTTACCCAGCAGTAGAGAAAATACTCTGAAGGCATCTTTGGAGTGGATTAATGTTGAAATCATGCTAAGCCAGCCTTCTTCAAGCATTTATTTTAAACGGCTCAAATGCTTAACTTCTTGAATTAGCAGCTGAGCAGGTTCTCTGATTACCTTTGGTAATGTTCATATTCACACAGCACAGGAAAGTACCTGACAGTATCTGGGGCTGTTCTCCTTAATGTGTGCAATATGTGCTTCGCCCATGCCATTAGGAATCCTGGCTATGGTCAGCCTTATCTGAACAAAAACACTCAGGATGTTTGCCTTTGGGCTGTTCACCAGCTGAGATACCAACCCCTGTGATTCAGCAGCAGCTGAATGGAAAAGCTGATCTCGGTAGAAGGGAACCATGTTTGCAACCTGTTTGGAGAACAGCTGGAAAAACACTTCCCCCTTCTGTGCCATCCTGGTGTCTCCGGAGCTTTGTTCAGAAGGGATGTCTGTAAATATGGATCTGGGTAGCTCTTAGGCTTTGTGGTGCCCTCAACCCTTTCCCCTGTGGACTTCCAGCATCAAACTGGTTTCTAGGGAAGAGCTACTGCCTGCCTGAAGATCTTCATCCTCTTGCAGGTGAGGAGGCTTTGTGCTTGTGCTGTAAGGACACAGCTAAACCCTGGACAGATCCTGCCTGCCTCTCTCCCTCTGGGGCAGGGCTCAGAAGGTCTTTTTTCTGTAATTACATCTTCTTGCTGCTGCAGCACCAGCGTGTGTACCAGGGAGCAGAGTTCAGCCATCGTGGCACCCTTCATCCTGGCAGTGCCCAAGCTGTTCCCCTGCAGCCTTAGCACGGGTGCAATATATGCATGCAGGATAAATAAACACTAAATATTAGGCTTCTTACCCAGCCTATGCTTAGGAACGTATACATCCTTTAGAAACCTGTATGTGGATCTGTGCTCTGGGCAGAACTGCTAGTGCAGTTTTGGGTTTTGGCAGAGATTTTTGTCAACACCTTTCCAAATTAAGCTCCAAAAGAACTGGAGAGCAAATGTTACGGATGTTTTAAGCAGATCAACCCCATTAGATACCAAGTTCCCGGAAATATGCTACTGGCAGTAGCAGAGTCCTTTATTTTTGTTATCTGAAGTATTCATCAGATAAAGACTACTTCAGAAGGGGTTTTTTTCTCCTTTTAGCATCCTCTAAAGTGAATGCATTCAGCTGCAAAGCAATCTGAGAGCTGGTCTGTGATGAGATCTGGAGGGATGTCAGTCTTCAAGGAGAGCAGAGAAATTCAGTAAGAGCCAGCAGCAGTCAGCTTTGCAGTTCCTGTCTTGCTCCTGAGGATGCAAGTGATTTCCTGAGGATGCTCAGATCTCTCCTCTCCCCAAGGAGGGAGCACACTGGCTGCTGTCACTGTGCTCTCCCAATACCTGGGAAGGTCATTGTTAGTTCAGCCCGTTTGCATCCCAGTAGCTCTTCTGGCATCTCCTGCTGCCCCCATGGCACAAGGTCATGTTGGAGAGGCCAAATGCTTTGTGGGCAGGGAGAAGATTTAACTCTCCCCCTAAATTTTACTTCACTCTTCCCCTAAATTTATATGTCTTCACCTGGCCTGATTCCCTTTCAGTGCCATTTCAGCATTTTGTTTCACACTGGTCCCTCAGTTCAATTCTCAGATGAACAGAGAAATTGGATTATCCAAATTTATTTCCCTAATTTTTCCCCTGTAGACATGTAGCTGTTATCACTGGCGCTGTAGGTGCCAGAGTACCCAGCAGAACCCGTCACAGAGATTCAGTGAATATCGCACCTCTGACTCTTGAATATTGTCTGTGCTGATGTTTAATGATATAAAAGGAAGTGATATGAGGCATTTTAGGCAGGATCACCCAAACAGAGCCATTGCAGCAGAACTCTGGCTGGCACAGGTGTCCCTGCCAGCCCAAAATGAGCTGGGTGTCCCCTTTCCAAAACCCTTGACTTGACTTCCTTGAAAAGCCACTGGTGCGGGAATAAATTTCTCACAGAAACGTAGAGCAGTGAGAAGACACTGATTGCTGTAATTAGGAATAATCTAATTCCTAAAGGCAAATGGGCTGTATTTATGTCTGTTTAATTGGATTCCTGAATTTTGTGGACTGGCCATGTGGGCAATGAAGCCATTGCACTGTGATTCAGAGGCAGGAGAGTGATAATCAAAAAGTAGAGGGTCTCAGCTCTATTTTACCTTACACAGAACTAAACTCTTAGTTCTTGATGTTATCTGTTTGATTTTGGTGTAGTTACTATTCAGAGGACCACCAAATCATCAGCTAGAAAACTGGGGGGAAATTGGGGTAAAATTGGGCTGATTTGATGGGGAAAACCATTTAGCCCTCTCTCTGAGCAACTTGAAAGTTCATGTCCATGTGGCCTGAAGAGGAACAGTGCAGCCTGAGAACTGGTTTTCCTGCTTTTCAGCCCAGTTTCTCTGCTTCTGCTTTTTTGCTCTTGGTTTTTTTGGGGGTTTTTGTGGGCTTTTTTTTTTTTTTTTGGTGGGTTTTCTTTTTCATGTTGGAAATGATGGAACCTTTCTAGAAGGAGAAACATTTCTGGAATTTCTCAGATCCAGGCTTCAGATGAAACCTGACGGGACCCGATTGATACCCTTTTACATTGCTTCCATGGTTTTCAAGGACAGGAATTTGCTCCATCACAATCCTTTCTTTGCAGGATTTTTTTTTTTCTCTTAAATTTTATTTTTTTTCCCTAAAACCAGCTCCCAAGAACCAGATTAGTGACTAATCTTTTGAGGACTTGGGGATTACACGTGCAATGTAAAGGGACATTCATTTGCTGTTGTAAAGCCCATCCTGAATTAACAATAGTCTTGGATTGTATGGACACACCCCCAGAGTGTTTCCTATGGCAGGATGGGGAATTATGCAGAGTCATTTCCCTGGACATTACATTGTTATGGTGAAACTGTTTTAATTAGAAAGCACGTGGGCAAGTTGGTCTTTTAAAGGCCAACTGAATTTGGGCCAAAGGGTAGACAGATCAGTGCATTTCTGATACTGGTGGAACTGTGCTCTTGTACATGAAGGGTTGAGTTTCCCACCTAAGGCAGGAAGACTCTTGATGTGGGTTCCAACTTTAGATCTAGGAAGTTCAGTTCAGGGTAGAACCTCACAGAGTAAGAAATAAACATTTGAAGCCTAACTGCTACCCCTGAGCCAGGCAGGAGGCCTCAGCTGAAATGGGCCTTGTTAAAATATTCACAATTTAATAATGACTGGGTTTCAGTTAACACCTCCCGAGAGGCTGAGTGGATGCATTTTGCAGCTGTGGCTCACAAACTAGTTTTCACATGAAATGTCAACCATAAAGGCACAGAGATGTGTTCTGTTAGAGCTTTTAATGTCTTCAGAGCTTGCTCAGCCCATAAAAGCTGGGCTGGACTGAAGCTCAGCAGGACCTTAGTGGAACCCGATGAGAGCAGAATTCTTGTCATCGAGCTCCTGCCCAAAGGACATTGCCTGAGCTCCCAGCCTTTGCTATGTGGCTCCTCTCCCAGGCTGGGCAGCCTTGGGTTAGAAATCCCCGATATTTTAAGCTGTCCTGGTTCTTCCAGCATTGCAAAGACCCCTGAGACCTTTCACTGTTTAAAGCTCTGGTGCCACAAAGCTGGAAAACCCAGCACAGCTTATGCAAGATGCAAGGGGCTGTCCCCACCCACACCCCTGCTCTCCATCCCACCACCCTGGACACCCTGCATCCCCTTTTCTCCTTCTCATTGTTTTTCCTTTCCATTGCCAGATCATTACCCTGCTTTGGTCATTTCCCTGCTTTGAGTCACCCCGTGCCAGGAGTGCTTTTTCATACTGGCAGCCAGACATGGAGTGGGGGCAAGGCTCCCACCTTCCCAGCCCACGGGGAAGTGACACCCTCCCAGCCACCAGCACGGGGTGAATGAGAAGGATGACAAATGACATGCAAATGCCGTCCCTGGAGACTACAGGAAAGTCACTTCCTTGCACCTTTCCGAAGAGTGGTATTTGCATACCATCAGACACTGACATCCTGTTGAACTTTCTTAGAGCTGCAGTTTGTAGAGACACTCCTTTGGGGATTCACACTGTGTTGACTGAAGGTTGCTTGGCATAGAGAAGGAGAAAAGGAGATGGCTGGGGAAAGGAGGGCTCGCACAACTGGTTGAGAAGTATCCTTCCGTGTGGGAGAGACAAGAGAATAATTTGGCTTCAGCTCTGAGGTAGGAATTCTTCCCTCTGACAGTTTTCTCTGTCCTCTTGGCATCCTGTGGAGGTTTTTAAAAACATCAACAAAAGAAAAAAAAGGCAATAAAAGGGGTTTGGCTCGCATATCTGCTTGTGTGACAGCTTCCCACAGAGCAGAAGCCAGGAGTCTTAGAAAGTTACCACTGCACTGTCCGTGTTGCTGGGTAACAGTTTCTGCTCCTCACATGACCCCAAATGATAATAATAAATTGCATCCCAAAACGCTGAATGGTGCTGGAATTGCTGGCACATGGAGGTGCTGCCTCTGCCTGAGTGTGGGCACTGGGGCAGGGCAGTCTCCAGACCCACCTTACACCCAGTCAGAGTTTTCATGGGATCTGGATCCCAGTCCCATTCCTTCCTGGCTGGAGTCAGGATGCCCCTCTGGCAGCAGCAGTGGGGAAGGACCAGGGTGAAGCACTGCTGGCCCCATTTGCTGCAGCACAGCTGGGGGCTGGCACCCTCTGCTTGGGGCCAGTGCTGGCCACCACCTCACATCCCTCCAGCGTGGAATGTGCCTGCCAGGGTCTGTGGCAGCATGTGAGGGTGCCCAGGGTTCATACCCACCGTGGAAAGATTCTGGTACTGGTTTGTCTGACTTAGCACCCACACAGATAGGCCACTTTCCCCCCCAGTGGCAATGGGGAGGAAAGAGAAAAAAAATCTGACAGCTGCATCAGTCTGGTTCAAACCTGGCTCACCACGTTAAGGGAAGTGATTATTGAGTGTCTTCCCAGTTTTAGTAACAAAGAGTGGTTTCAAACGCATTCGAAGCTAAGCTCGTGGAACTTCTATAAATAAAGGTTTTTAAGGCCACTGAAGATCCTGGCATAAACATCCTTGAGCATCTCACTTGAGCTTGATTTTTTTGCAGTTCTGTAGTAGCCCAATGAGATATTTATTTGATTATTTACTGTGAGGAAGAAGGCACCAGTGATTGTTTTGGCTTTTTTTTTTTTTAGTGGTGGGATTAAACCTGGTGTAACCCCACTGTCACCAGTACATATTGAATGGACACGTTTACCCATTTTGTGAGACATCACACAATACTGTAGCTTGTATTTGCCCAGGAGAGAAAAGCTGTGCTGGCACACAGCATCCTGATAGTGGTGGATGGGACTGAATCAGAACAACGTGTTTTTTCCTTTATTTGTGAAAGAATAAGCTATACTGGCAAAATACATACAAATTTATACCGATATGGTCACTCTTTGTCTATGCTCTGAAGTATTTTTCTGGGAATTTGCTCCCAGCAGAAGCCATTGCCAGCCCTGTGCCAGGCCCAGGCAGAGTGTGGATGGCACAGCTCCTGCCCACCAGCTGCAGCAGGGTGTGTGTCCATGCTCCCTCATTTCCTAAAGACAAAATATTCCCCATAATGGTGCAGCACTGCTGGGGCCACAGCCGACCTGGACTGTGTTGTGAGAGCTCCTGTAGGCTGTGCCAAAGCAAAATACAGTGTGCCAGAGACCTCATGAACTTCTTCTGTGCTGAAGAGCAAGGGTGGGCACTCGTTCCAAAACCTTTTCATTTTTTGAGCATAAATCACACATTCTGGCCTCTGATACAGGTGATCTACAGAATGTGTAGATCTAAAGACTGCTGAGGCTTCTGGCCTTGGCAGCAGAAGGATGGAGCAACACTTGGTTTGCATGCTGGGGCAAGGTCTGTTGTGCAAACCATGCCTTTGGTTTGCTTGCCTGAATTTCCCACTGTGCCCTTACCCTCAGCTGCCCTGGCAGACCGAGAATGCTGCTGGTTCCTATAGACACTAATGGGCCCACACCAAAGGGTCAAGTTGATGTCTAAAATAGAGATTTGTGGTTCCCCCAGCTTGTCTTGGAGCATGGGAGGTTTGTTGGGCTTTATGTCGGTGAGCTCTTCCTACACTGCATAGGAAAACAACAGCACAAATGAAAGCAAAAGGACAGGTGAAGGAAACACATCACTCTTCCAGAAGTGATTTTGGAAAGCACAAAGCCAGGATGTTATTTTTTTTTAGGGACTGAGTAGTCTGACACGTTGGAAAATACAAAGGCTTGGCGTATCCCCAGCAGCAGAGGGAAAACTGGAACTACCCAGAAGCAAAACCCGTCATTAGCAGTCAGCCAGGCAGAACAGGCTCCTGAGTGCCAGGAACAGGCATGGAGGGGAGGGGAACTGAGCAGCATAAAGGAGCTTTTCTTACCCTGGCAGCCTTGTGGAGGGAAGCAGAGGGCTGCGAGGGCAGCATGTGGGATTGGGATGCTCCCAGAATTCTTCAAAGGGCAGCGAGGAGCTGCTGTTCCCCGTCACACACACCAGCCCCAAAGCCCTGCTCTTCTGCATAGGCAGTGGGTCTGCTCCACAAAAAATCAGTTTTGACCTGCAGTTTTCCTCCCTTTTATTTTCACTCAACTATACTTAGCTGCCCTGAGAAATCTCCTTTTATATGTCCTCCCCAGTCCTTGCTGTGATCCGTGTCATCCTGGAGGCATGTAATAATTTAGACTGAAAGCTGTGCTCTGCAGCTCTGTCCTCCACAGCTTCACAGGATGGAGGAAGTATTGATGTGCCCTGATTTATCTCCCACAGATGTCATCTCCCTAGGAGTGGACTTGAAGGACAGAGAGGCACAGAAAACTGAATCTAGGAAGCAACTGATTCAGAAAGAAAGGAGAAGGAAATTTTACAGACGAGGTTGGATGGATGTAGGGAACATTAGAGCTTTGCAAACCCAGTGGTCCAAGGAGTTTGCACCATGAATCATGATGTTGCTGTTCCCACATGCAAGAGCACAAGCCCTCAGGATGCCTTTATGTTTCCCAAAGAAATCTCCTAAAATTAAGAATACTTTTACATCGATGCTGCTTCAGACCTTATAGCAACCTTCCAGTAGCTGAAAGGGGCCTACAGGGAAGCCAGAGAGGGACTCTCCATCAGGAACTGTAGTGACAGGACAAGGAGTAATGGGTACAGATTGAAAGAGGGGAAAATATTTCACTGTGAGGGTAGCTAGACACTGTAACATGTTGTCCAGACAGGTTGTGGATGCCCCAACCCTGGCATCCAGGCCAGGCTGGATGGGGCTTTGAGGAACCTGGTCTGATGGGAGATGTCTCTTCCCATGGTGGGGAGGATGGAACTAGAGGATTTTTCTGGTCCATTCTAACCCCTTAACATTCTGTGATTCCCCATCAGGGCTAACCAACCTCTGAGGGTGAGAAGATGGGGAGTGGATTGCACTTAAGACGTGCAGATGTGGCACTTGGGGACATGGTTTAGTGGTGGGCTTGGCAGTGCTGGGTTAATGGTTGGACTCAATGGTCCTAAAGGTCTTTAGTCTAACCTGAACTGTTCTGTGATTCTTTGTTGTGGCTGTGGGTGTCCCTAGAGCAGCAAGCACAGACACACTACCAGGATGTGCCCAAGGGAGCAGCATCCAGCCCCAGTGCTGGGGAGGCAGAGTGTGGGTGCTGCAGGCATGGTTGGACACAGGGTCTGGAGACATTGCTTCCACCATCACAGCCCCTCTCTGGCCTGGGAAACAAGAAGCAAAGCTCCCCATGGCCTTCTGCTGGCAAGAGGTGAGGTGTATTCAGCTGTCCTGTCTGGTTTTGTCAGGGCACTTTACTTCCCTCAGCCAGCATAGTCTAAATAGCCTCTGTGAGCCAGCCAGATAGATGTGTTCCATTTTAGTCCTTATCTGTCTCACTCTGCTGAGATCATTTACCTGCTAACAAGCTCCTGTGGTCAGAGATAAAAGGCAAAACCAGCAGCTCTTAAAGGATATATCCAAACATCTTTGCAACACTTTGCTTCATGGAAAATATGGAAAGATGTTGCATTCACAATATATCACTCATATCTGTGTTTGTAAACAGATTTATCACACCATCTGCACAGTCGTATTGCCATCCCTATATTCATTTCCTTTCCATTTATATAGTACAGCTCCTGTTTATTTTATTCCCTTTTTAGAATTAGATACATTAGCTACCTT
The DNA here is from genome assembly GCA_034509425.1 of Eopsaltria australis. Taxonomy (NCBI): domain Eukaryota; kingdom Metazoa; phylum Chordata; class Aves; order Passeriformes; family Petroicidae; genus Eopsaltria; species Eopsaltria australis. Next base: position 2,307,868 of record JAVTVJ010000012.1, on the reverse strand, counting down.
TTTCCTTTCCTACAGAAAGAGTGCACTCTCTGTGGGGAAGAATATTTAATCAATCCAATTTGTTCATTTTAGTGCATAAAAACACAAGCCAGGACTGTTTGAAGAGATACCTGCCTGGTTCTGTTTCTCATCTCTTCACATCTGTGCGGAGCAGGTGGGAGGGAAGGATAATTCAGAACAAATCTGCTGGTAAACAGGATGCTCTCTCGATATTTCCTGTCTCCTGTTGCACTGGTGGAGCTTAATTTTCAGGAATCAGCTAAGCCTGAGGTCAATAATGTTATTGTAATTTCTCTGACTTGCTGTAGCTGATACAATATAATGCAAATACAATATAATGAGGCATTCATACATCTGGGAGCAAAAAGCCAGCCTGCTTTGTTATCTGGCTGGATAAGAAATGTTTAGTCGTGTTCAAATTTAAAAAGTGATTTACTGAGTATAAAAAGAAGTCACACAAGAGAAGGGGAGCTTGCAGTTGGCAGCCACTTCTGCAGCCCTTCAAGCTGACTAACACCCAGGTCAGATGGTCCTCAGCCCCACACTGAAGGTCCAGCTGGACCCCAGCACTGGAAAGGGATGGCAGGGCTCTGTGCACAGCATGGAGCAGACTCTGACTGCAGATGCACCTCTCCAGCCCCATGACTGTAGATTTGCAGTCACTGTGACTGGTGAGAGGTGTAGGACACTGCCCCATCCCCAGGGCTGTGAACCTGGGGCAGGAAACTTTTGCTTCTCTCCTTTCGGTGAGGGAGAATTTCTCTTCTCCTTTGCATCAAGCCTAACCCAAATTCCTGGGCTTGAATACAGGGGAGGGACTGGGGTTGACTAATCCCAACAAGAATTTTACCAAGAGTGAGTAAGGGCTCTGGGCTGCAGGGAGTGATGACAAATCTTGGAAACTCAAGCCTGTGCTTTGGCAGGGTGGTTTGTTTGGGGATTGGTTGTGTTGGTTTTTTTTATGGTCCTTTTTATCACTTTTCAGCTGTACAGTGTGTTCTCAGATGGTGTATTTGCCACTTCATGTTTTTGGATCGTGACCATCATTTTTTCAGCTAAGAGAACAGGGAGCAACTGGGTGCTTGGCCAGCTCCTTTCCCACTGAAGCAAAAGAAAACTCGGCAAGAGGGTTTCTCCAGAGCTCTCTAAGTGGATTTTCTGTCACCATATCCTGCTAACTCCTCCACCCCTCTGACCTCTCAATGCAGACTTTGATGCTGTGAGCTGCCAGGAAGTCCTACCATCACATTTTCTCAGGGGAATGTTCAAGTGTCCTATCCCATCACACTTTGCAGCTTTCCAAGAGGCATATTTAGGCCTATAATACCATGCCTATCACTAATCAGTGAGCAGAGTTTTTGGCTGTGTATTTGCCAAGGGGAGATTGCCAAAATAACTCTTTGGGTAAAACAGAAGCTGTGCAGCTCTGCTGCGGGAAGGAGCCAGGACCTTCCTCAACAGCACAGTCCCCAGGAAAAATCACAAGGCAGGCTTTAAAATGAGGTTTTTTTCCAACCAGTGTAAATGGTCCATCCTTTATCTTAGTTTTCAGTCCCATAAATGCTGAGTTCTGGGGCCAACTGGCCCCAGGTTATTCTGAGCCCTGTGCAGGCACAGCAGCCCAGGGGAGCAGAGGTACTGGTGGTGTGGCAGGAAGGGGAGGTGGCATCAATTTTTGTGGGGCAAACTGTCATCTCTGGGAGCAATTCAGCTTTAAAACAGAATCACAGATTCACAGAATATTCCGAGTTGGAAGGGACCCACAAGGATCATCAAGTCCAACTCTTCAAGTGAATAGCTCATATGGGGATCAAATCCCCAACCTTGGTGTTATTAGCACCAAGCTCTGACCAACTGAGCTAAAATCAGTGGCCAAAATGATTGCATGCAGCTTTGAAAAGGACCTGCATTGTATGACTTGATCCCTGTGAATCTGAAAAATAATAATCCTGCCTAAAACCATAAAATCTGGCGCCAATAGTTGCAGTCTCTCTGTGCTGGATCAGTTCCTGGCCTTCCTTGCTGCTGATGGCCCGGCTGGACAGGCCAAGTCCTCCAGGACCATTGCTCCCCATCTCCAAAAAGGTGCTCTGCTGTTTTCATAGCCAGCCTCCTGCTGCTGTACCTGCACTCACAGCCTGTCAGGCTCTCACATTATCAGGCGTAAACACCATGTGTACAAACATATTTGCTATTACAGCAGACAGGAAGGGATTAAGTGAGTGCTATAAAATTAACCTCAACATCAGTCAAAAGAAACGAAAGCAAAAAAGGAACTGGGTAATCAGATGCTCTTATGAGCAGGATATGCTCAAAATGATTTCTCCATCCCATTACAAATGCTTAGAAACTGCACAGCCTCTCCAGCACAGTGAGATTTTGAAGTGGTTTAATGGGCATTAGGAGTTCAGAGCTGATAATGCTGCTTCCAACCTTATCCTTTCACTGCATGAAAATAGGCAGTGCCAATTGACTGGTATAAATTGGCTACTTTTAAAGCTGTATTTGCTGGCTTGGATAAGCTAAAAGTCTCTCCACAGAGTCTTCAGAGCCTGAATGTAAATGTGTGTGGTTAAAGTGGGGATATATTGAGTTTCTTCAACAGAGGACTGGTTCCAGTGTGTGCCCTACATGCTGGAGAGCTGGGACCTGCTGTAGTTGGGCTTTACATCCCAATTACTGGAGAAAAAGCAGGGCTACTGGATAGCTTTTGGTCAGTCCAGAAAAGCTCCTCACTTTTTCTTTCAGAGCAAACCATTCACGATGTCAATCAAAAAGGAAGGTGCCCACAAGAAGTGGGCTGCCCTGAAGGAGAAACTCGGACCCCAGGACACTGACCAGTCAGAGGCCAACCTGGAGAATGCAGAGCCAGAGCTGTGCATCCGTCTCCTGCAAATGCCCTCAGTGGTGAACTACTCCGGGCTGAAGAAGAGGCTGGAGAACAGCGACGATGCCTGGATGGTCCAGTTCCTGGAGCTGTCGGGGCTGGATCTGCTCCTGGAGGCCCTGGACAGGCTGTCTGGGCGAGGAGTGGCCAGGATATCGGATGCCTTGCTGCAGCTCACCTGCATCAGCTGTGTGCGAGCAGTCATGAACTCCCACAAAGGCATAGAATACATTGTGAGCAACGAGGGCTACGTCAGAAAACTCTTCCAAGGTGAGAAGACATCTTCCTGCTTCATCCATCACATGCAGCACTTTCCTGTTGCTTGTCCTCCTGCCCTGCACCAGGCTCATTGGAAAGGGTTGGTCACAAGTGATTAGTGAGATTGTTGTCTTCTTTAAAATAATACTGCTATGAAATCACATTGCTTTTGCCACCCAGTGCTATTTCCACACAAATATTGTCATAGTTTGCTGAGAAGCTGGAGATAAACCCAGCCTTATCTGTATACAGGCATGAGAAATCTTCGATCCTTTGGTTGTCAGCAGACAATTGCTATTCAGTCTTTGAGAGCCCTAAGGGCAGAGGGAGAGGAACTGAAAGGGTTTGGAGTCTTGTAGCCTGTAAAGAGGAGGGAAAGTGGCATGTTTGGACTCCAGAGAGCCTGTTCTCTATGCTGCTCTCTGCTCCTTCTGGAAGATGGTGGATAACACCACTTACATTCTTCTGCCGTTCACTTGGCTCATTGTTAGCTTTGAAATTCATCAGGGCATCTCCTAGAACTTATTGTACAGCACTTCATGATGCTGGTGCTGGAAGGATAACTTCTGTGCTGCTCCACAGAGATCACAGCTGTGCCCAGAAACCCTTATTAATAGCTTTTTAAAATGTATTTAGTCTGAAAGCTGGCTTGCTCCCCTCTTCAGTTTTGAAGTCCCCTTCCTTCCTCTTCACCCTGCGTTTGCTTAGCCTATGTAAAATATGGAGCTGGCATTTTTGTACTGTGAAAACAGGGAGATATCCTGGATTTCTCAGTACTCTTTGTGCTCTAATACAGGAAAAATAAGACGGCCTAATGCACTCCCTCCCAGCTCCCAGGGCTCACAGGGAAAGAGTAGTGCAAAAAGAGAACACATGGGGACCCATTGGAACAATTGCTCTAACTCATATGCATATTGAGCTTTTCTGCACTAAAAATAAGTATCATTAATTGAAGAAAATTGTTCATCTGCTGTTCTAGAAAATACCCATATGTGAAAATGGGAGATGAATTTTGTGAGTGCTGAAAAATCTTGGCTGCTGTTGCAGCATGTCACTGGGACGTGAAAAAGATGAATAACTACAAGCTGCACCAAAATGCCAATGGGACACCTGTAGCATTTACTGTTCCCACTAGAAGTCCCCATCATAAAGTGCTGTTGGGATGGGATATCTGTACATTAAGATATTTCTCTTTCCATCTTCCGTTGTAATGGGTCCCCTCCCTCAGTCTCTTTTCTATCACTGATCACAACCAGTGTAGCAGAAGACACTGAGATTCAGAACATTCCTGTCGTTATAAATTCTGTTTTGTTCTGTTTTTCCTACAGCACTTGATACAACTAATGTCATGGTCAAAAAGCAAATATTTGAGCTCCTGGCTGCACTGTGCATTTACTCATCAGATGGTCACTCTTTGGCTCTGGATGCCTTGGACCATTACAAGGCAAGTGTTGGGTTGGAGCGGGAGGAATGGCTCAGCTTTGATCCATGCACCACAGAAAAGGGTGGGAATGAAGTTTATTTTGCATTGTTTTGGTAAGAGAAGCAGGGGTTTATAAAGTGAAAGCTGTAGGAAGTTTTCTGTGGTCAGGGTAAGTCTATGGTGCTGTTCTGTGACTTGTGTGGACAGATGACTGCCAAGCACAAGGTGCTTTCTGGCAGCAAAAGCACCACCAGATCAGCAGAATAAATAGTGCCACATCCACAGGTTTCACAGGTACATGCATCAGTTCTCAGAAAGCATAAAGGGATCCAAGAGATGTTTTCAATGACTTTCTCTGCCAACCAGGCCCTGCTCCATAATGGAGGAGTGCTGCTTTTGCCTGTGTCTTCCTGTCCTGTGCACAGCGGGATAAACTGAGGGTTTCAGATGCTAATTCCATCTGAGAGCCTGCACCACAGTCATGGGCATTTATGTCTATATAGACTACTCTTGTCAGAATATCACTTGTGTTACCAACAGAGTGTGAAGAACCAGCAGTACCGATTCAGCATCATAATGAACGAGCTCTCCAACACTGACAATGTGCCATACATGGTGACACTGCTGAGTGCCATCAATGCCATCATCCTGGGGAAAGAAGAGCTAAGAACAAGGACACAAATCAGGAATGAGTTCATAGGTAAGGATGTTTGTTACTCCTTTCCCTGGAGAAAGTCAGTTACCAAATGGGTTTTTTTCAGGTGTATCCATAAGGCGCCTGAAGAGGTTGGGGAGGAAAACTGCAAATATTAATTTTCTTCTTTCTTTTGACATTTATTCTCAACAGCCTTTCTGTCAACAGATTTTTTTAACCTTGCTGCTTTCCCATAGCTTTGATCTTTTCTAGAATCCCAGCAGCACCATATCACTTGAGCTTCTTCAGAATGTTTCTCTAACCAACCATCTTATGTGGCCACATTTCCATATATTGCAACTACTTGTAAGAGATGATAAAGTTTCTTCACTCTGTGTCTACTCAGTTGAGCCATAGAGGCTGTCCCAGGATTCAGAAGTTCTTTCCAGCTGCTAGAAACCCAGGCTTCTAGGTACCATTGCTGAGATTCACCTCACACACTGGGTGCATCTGAGTTGGTGAGCCTGGGCTCCATTTCTCTCCATGGAGATCAAGGAACATTTGGCTGAATCAGACTGATTTTAAATATCTAATTTGAACTGAGGTCACTCGTGCCCCAAAAGCGCCTGTGACCCTCAGTAACCCCAGGGAGATTGTGATTCACACAGGTGCTGCAGATGTGTACAGTGGTGTCTCGTCATTTACCCTCTACGCACTTTGATAGATCCATCTGAAGATATTTTCACTTTTTCTCTCTGCAAAAAGTGTTTATGAGCATAACATACATAAAGATCATAACAAATCAGTACCAAGTGGGTCATAATGCAACTATATCTATTTTTTTCACCTGCCAGGTCTTCAGCTGTTGGATGTTTTAGACAAGCTAAGGTAAGGATCTCTACTTATATATTTTTTAAAATGAGATTCACAGTGAAGTAGCTGTGGAAACTTAATAGTTATCCAACCTTCTGTTGTGTGAAGTGCAGTGTCCTGGATGGAGTGGATCACGCTTGTGTGCACCCATTTCATGGGAGCTGGAGGCATTTGGCCAGTGTTGAGATGCTCTTGCCAGCCACAGTGTCACGGGGACAGCTGTTGGCACAGATGGCATGCACAGAGGCTCTGGGCACAGATGGAGTAGCAATGTCCTCGTTGAGGCTGTTTCAGACTGAATCTGAAGCCATGCTCTGGGCTCACTGAGCAGTTCACTGTGTTCAAAACCACTTCACTGCTGCTGTTGGTCCCAGAAGCATCCAGCTAAAACAATTTACTAATGTATATCTGAATGTAATTTAAAAATTATGTTTTATCAGAAACATCTGTGATAAATTCTGAAACGCAGTTTATGTGAGTTGCAGCTATCCATGTAACTGGAATTGCTCCATCCAACACCATAAAATTAGGGAAGAGATCTTTTAATAGAGCAGCAAGGGGAAAATTCTAACCCTGAGTGGTCTTGAGAGTGCTGAAAAAGTCAGCTTTAGAGTGTCTGTTGTTTTTTAAATCCGGTTTTGAGTAACAGAGAAGGAAGTTTTTCAAATAGAAACATCACTGGAATATTTTCAGTTAGTCTTGACTTAAAAAAAATAAAGGTGATGGCCTGGTTTCAAAAAGGTGAGAATGCCACTCTTGTTACAGATCCAAGCAGAATTCCATAGCAAGCCTATACTGGGCCAGGTTCTGCCAGGGGAAGTCCTATTCATTTGTATGTGTTGATTGTAGGAAGAGGTACCTTCAGTTCAGGAAAGGATGCACTGATGGCATCTCATCCTTTATAAATAAGGCAGAGTTGGGTGTTTTGAACATTGACTGGCTGAGCCTGAGAGGCAAAGACATAAAAGCCATTTAACAAAAACAATCATCTGAAAATTAGTGAAGGGCCCTCTAAAGAAAATGAATGCTGTAATATTGCAGAGACATTGAAGAGGAGGATCTGCTTATCCAGTGTGACACATTTGAGGAGTTCAAAATAGAGGATGATGAGGAATTATTAAGGATATGTGATGGGATAAACATGAATGATCATCATGAGGTCTTTTCATCTCTCTTCAATAAAGTAAGTAGCCCCTCACAGGGGGTGTGAGGTCACACAATGGCAAAGTTAACCCACTTTGCTCAGAACCAGCCTTGCTGTGACAGAAGCTGCTCTGTCTTCCAGGTGAGCCGCTCTCCAGTCTCTGTCCAGCTGCTGTCCATCCTTCAGAGCCTGCTGCACTTGGAACCTTCTCATCACTCCAGCCTCCTGCTGTGGGAGTCCTTGGATGCCGTAGTGAACAGAGCCCTTTTACTCGCCAATGACAGTAAGAGTGACATATCCATCCAGCCTCTTGTTTTCCCTTGTCCCATAAAAGTCTTTCCCCAATGTGCAGGAAATAATCTGTGGGACTTGGTAAGAGCTGAACAGAAGCCAGGACAAAGCTACACCTTCTGCATAAGGTCAAGTCTGGATGTGGAGTTTCATCCGTGTGGGTGGCCACGTTTACCAGTGGGCTTGGGATTCACAGCCTTGTTTTAATGGTTAATCCCTGAGCTTTGGGTTGTGGTAGTCAGTGGGAATCTGTCATCACTGGCATCCTGCCACTGGTGCTGGCCTGTCTTGCTGGCAGGCGTGCTCAAAACAGTGTTTGTGGGCTGGGCACATGGGAAGGAAATTGCCTAGAAGCCAGAAGTGCAGTTGTGTAAAGTGACACCATGAAATGGGCTTTCCATGGCTCCAGATCTGCTGCTTGGTGAGGCTTGAATAGCATGAACCAGCCTGTGAGCCCTATTCCCTTCCCTGACCCTCACTCATTTCTCTAGTCCAAGGGAACACAGTTGAAGAAGTCATCGAGAGGCTGCTGTCCATCAAAAAACATCCAAACAGGCAAAAGCGAGCTGAAAACCGCCTGTCTGGGAGTGCAGCTGGAGGGATCCAGGGTGATCCAGAGCCATGTGCACGTGCAGCTCGGTGTCCAGTGGGCTCATCAAACCCCACCAAGGCACCAGAGACATCCTCAGGGCCAGTGGCCAATGAAAAGAAGATCTCATCCTGCCAGTTCACAGCCTGCTGTGCTCTGCCAGAGAAATCCAACCCTCCCTCCAACACTGCTCCCAACCCGGCACCTCCCCCCCCACCCCCGCTCCCACCCTCTGGCATGGCAGCCATGAACCCCACATCCCCCACGACAAACACTCCTCCAGCCCCTCCACTCCCTGGCATCCCTCCACCCCCACCCCCATTGCCTGGCATGGGGGGTGTTCCCCCTCCTCCTCCTCCTCCTCCACCACTGCCTGGCATGGGGGGAATCCCTCCCCCTCCACCCCCACTACCTGGCATGGTGAGCATCCCTCCTCCTCCTCCACCTCCATTGCCTGGCATGGGTGGCATCCCTCCCCCTCCACCTCCACTGCCTGGCATGGGTGGCATCCCTCCCCCTCCACCTCCACTGCCTGGCATGGTTGGTATCCCACCCCCTCCACCTCCGTTGCCTGGCATGGGTGGCATCCCTCCCCCTCCACCCCTCCTTCCTGGCATGACAGGAGATCACATAGAGGCCGTGGTGGCCTCCCAGTACAGCTGCCCCCTTGGCTTGGCCAGGCCTCCCCACAAGACAGTGAAGACACCAACGCTGAGAATGAAGAAGCTGAACTGGCAGAAGCTCCCCTCCAATGTGGTGAGAGGTGGGTGCTTCTGGCATAAAGTCACTGCTGCTTTAGGGTTGACCCAGGGGAAGAAATACTATCTCAAAGTTTGTCAGATGTGGTTGACTCTATGTAGATACAGAACTTCTCTGATTTCCTTTACTTTTAACTTACAGAGCTGAAATAAATAAAAGTAACATGTAACTACTAATGTGATAGTAACTACTCCAACTGAACTAGTATTTTGGAATAGCTTGTTTATAACTAAAATACTTTGAAATTAAAAGAAGAGAAAGGGATGGGAATATTTTCCTAATTCACTATGACTATGACATGCCTTAGATCAGGCTCTGATCTGAGTTCCCCAAACTTTCATTACCCAGTTCATCTGTGCTTGTATCTGGGTATATTAAAGTCATGACTAAGAGTGCATGTGAGGATCACATCACATATCTCTTGATTTTTGGGTTACATTTCCCTCTACTAGTGGATTCAAAGTAGAACATGAAATGTGAGAAGAAGCTGGGAGAAGCAGTGTCAGCTTTGTCCTAGACAAGTAAGGCATCCACTGCATGAAAGTAGGCAGAGGTGAAATCTAAATAAGGCATGTCTTCAATCACAAGAGCAGTAAAATGTTGGAATTATTTCAGTAGAGGCGTGTGCAGGCATGTTAGGGTGATGATTTTTTTTAAGATATAAGAAATTGCAGTAGAAATTAATTCAAGCAGTCCTGTAGCCAGCATTATACAAGGAGGCTTGAGTATAAAATGAAAAATGGAGAAGGACACACTCAGAAAATGGCCAGGTTGTGCCCAGTCCCTCCGTTAGGATGCAAGGAAGCAAAAATAATATCAACCACGGGACTAGAAACAAAATGTCTGAGGTCCTTGTCATGCTGATCCAGTTTGCCCACCATGGAGGAAAATGCAATTTTACAGGGAGGGATGGGGCTATACATCCTCTGTGGGCCCAAAGCTGCCTCCCCTTCCCAGGTTTAATTGCCCTTTGGGCCCTTTGGATCCCACCTGTGGCACTTTCCCCTCCTCAATAATGACCATTTATCCAGGACTAATATGTCCCTTCTTATTTCATTCATCTTCTGAAGAGTGTCCCTGCTAGCAGCTCACCTTGCCCCTGGAGCCAGGAGCTCCCAGCTGTCCCTGCAGCCAGTGTGAACACTTTGTCTTTCTTCCAGAGAGCCACTCCATGTGGGCTTCTGTGAGCAGCAGCAGTGAGGAGACGATAGAGCCCAACTACAGCAGCATCGAGCAGCTGTTCTGCTTCCCACAGCCAACCCCCAAGGAGAAGACAGCAGCACCAGTGAAGGCAGAGCCCAAGGAGGTGAGGAGGCCCCCCTCGTTCTTTCGAGTAAAGATCCCTGCAGACAGCTCAATCTAATATGAGATATCTTCTTTTTCTTTAATGAAGATCACATTTTTGGACTCCAAGAAAAGTCTCAATTTGAACATATTTTTGAAGCAATTTAAATGGTAAGATATGGCCAGTTTTCGTGACAGTTGACAGAACTTTGAGCAGGTTTTGCAGTGTCTGGAAGGTCCTCACGAAATCTGTTCTAGCCAATGTTCTTTGGTGGTCCATGCTGCTAAATCATGCGAAGATTCCCTGTTTTGTCTTACACTGTCTTTAAAATACTGAGTTTAGGGGTTTAATTATGTTTTTACATACAACTTCCCCATATGTTAGCACAGGAGTTACATCTCCATTTTACAGATAAAGTTGTGGCACAGACTCTTGGGGTGACATAGACTGTGAGACACACCCAGAGGTCAAATCCCTCCTCAAATCAGGGCCAATGGACAAATGAAGATTTCCATTTTCTTTTAAGATAAAAACAGAGATAGGATCTCAGTTGCAGGATTCTTCTCTGGCCTTGAATCATTTGATGAGGGCCAGAAATAGGATTTGGGCCATAGTAGGGATCCAGGTCCTGATTCTAAGTTAATTGTGGGGAGATACCTTTCCTTTTGGATTATTGTGACTCTTTACTTGGGAAAGCACAGAGTGCTTACACAGATAAATCTCTTGGTAGTGTGTGATAGTTGAAAAGGGTCTTTGGTTGATGTCTGGCTCTGCTCCCCGCTGCAGCTCCAATGAAGAGGTGACTGCCATGATTCAGAATGGGGACCGGACCAAGTTTGATGTTGAGGTTCTGAAGCAGTTGCTGAAGCTGCTGCCTGAAAAGCATGAGGTCAGGAGGAAAACAGTGCCCTTGGTTCACAGAGCTGAACACACTGTGCAGCCTTGCAGTCTTGATTCTTTAGAATTAAGATTGATTCTTAATTGATTCTTTTCTCATTAGATAGAAAACCTGAAGGCCTTCAAAGAAGAGAAATCAAAGCTAGCAAATGCAGATCAGTTCTATCTTCTCCTTCTTCAGATTCCCAGGTAAGGTTGTTGGTCATGAACTCCAGCCCAATCGTTTTCTTGATTTACCTCTAGGAGGTTTAAGTTTCTGTATAGGAGCCTCACAGACCAACACTGATGGATATAGCTGGTGGATTCCCCTTTCCACCTTGGAGCTATCCCTTTCCCTATTACCCTTAGATGGAAGGTTCTTCCCGATCCAGCTCTTCCTCTCCCTCTGAACCAGCAGAAGCTGGCCCAGATCCAGGATCAGACCTGTCCAAGGAGGCTCCATAACTTAGTGAAAGGCAGTGCCAAAGGCAGTGCCAAGGTGGGGAAACTCTTCTCTTTGCTGATCACAGTGCATCAGCAGACTCCACCTCCCTGCTGGTCCTCAGGGCAAGCAATGGCCCCTCGCCCCCCTCCACAAGCCACCCAGTGGTTTGGTGTGGATGTGGTTGGCAGCAGCATTGTGGGGTGGCATGGGCTTGCTGGTGATGTGGGAAGCTGTGGTGGCCAAGATCCCAGATCCTTCATGCTGTGAATCCATCTCCGCCCTTAGCTACCAGCTGCGCATTGAGTGTATGCTCATCTGTGAGGAGACCACTGTCGTGCTGGACATGATTCAGCCCAAAGCTGAAGCCATCCGGAGAGCCTGTGAAGGTAGGGATGACCTGAGCTTATTTCTGGATCTGATTTAAGACAGGAAGTTTCAACCCCCACAAAACTCCCCTGGAGCTCTGCAGTTTTACTACCCAGCCCCCAAAGAACTTCTGTGGGGTCCATTCTTTGGGGTCCATCTGGTTTGCTGCAGATGGGATGCAACTCTAGGTATCTCCACTGATGGTCAAAGCCCTTAATAGGACCAAAGATCATTTTCTCTCACCCTCATCCCTTTTTTTCTGCAGCAGATGTATTCCTCTGAAACACTTTGAATGGTGAAGTGCTGGAAGCTCATCAGCTCTTTCAAAGGAGCTGAATTTAGACAGCAGAGCTGGCCCTGCTGCAGCTAATTCATCCACCCAGCATTATTTGCCACATTAAGAACTTCACACAGCAATTTTCTCTGCTGCCAGAAAAGCCTACCCCAAACTTCCCCCGAAAGCAGTGATGCTTTAGTATTTCCCTGCCTAGAAATGGAACCAGAAGAAAAAGATTGTTATTTTGGGTTATAAATTGCTGATGCTCCAATTTGGTGAGTTCACAGAAAGTTTATGCAATAGATTTTGGCTTCCTGTGGCAGAAACTTTTGGTCACACTCCTCTGAGAGCATTATGCTCTTCTTGGCACTGTCAAGTGTCACCTGTCCTACAGAGCCAGTTTCCCCAACTCCTGCTGGGGGTTTCTCCAGCTGGCATTACAGCTGTCTGCTGGGATAAATTGAAGCTTCCCCCTAAGTGACTTCCCAGCAGCCCAGTTGTTCTTTTGGAGCTGTTCCTGCCTCAAAGCTGAGTGCTTCAGAAAGCACAGCACTGCAGCACCCCGTTGTAAGAGCAAGGACAGGAACTGTACTCTTCATGCCTGGTCAATAACCACCTCTACCATGCGAGATCAGGAACAGGGTGAGCATGTCTGGTTTTAGCAGCTGGCAGGTGATCGTAGGGCAGTCAGAACTGGCTTCACAGCACAGCTAAATGGAGTTGGCAAGATTAAATTTGCAGCCCAGTTACCCTTGCCCACACTAGGGCACTTTTAAGGAAGGCAGCACCTTGATTGCTGTTAGGGAGAAGGGTCCAACTCCAGGCTGTTTGCCATTAGGAACTGAAAGACCAGATGTTAAAAAAGAAACATAAGCCAACAAAAACTTTTTCAACCCGTGGAACTGAGTCTACCTAGAATCAGTTTCTCTGCAGGTTGTGCATTGGGCTGCAAAGCCAAAATACCCAATTTGATTTAGTGGAATTCAGAATCTCAATTTCAATGCAGTTTAGGAAATGTTCTGGTGTAAGAAAGGCTTTTGCTTAAAAGTCCCTTATGTTTTTCAGATCTCCTGACCAGTCATCGCCTTCCAGTCTTTTGTCAACTGATTCTCAAAGTTGGAAACTTCCTGAACTACGTAAGGACTTTTTTGTCTTCTCCTCCCCTCATTACAGCCTGTGAATGATATCCTTTAGGGTTGTAATCTGGATGGACACAGGAGTTACATCTGCTTTCTTTCTCTCTTGTAGGGAAGTCACACCGGCGATGCCGATGGGTTTAAAATCAGCACTTTACTCAAACTAACAGAAACCAAAGCAAACCAAACCCGCATTACACTGCTCCACCATATTCTAGAGGTACCACTGCCAAGTCTTGCACATTAAGGAAGAGGGAGGGTTTTACCACAGATGAAACATTTCTCCTACTCTGCTGTTGATTAATGCCACATGCTCATACTCATATCCTCCCTGGCAAGCCCTAGAGTGTCACAAGTCAGGAGGATTTGAATCACTTTGCTGACTTTGGTGGAGGTTGCTTGTGGGCACTACTCCTCATTTTAAGACACGCTCTGCTTCCCTCCAACATCTTTTCCCACAGTGTCTGCAACTTCCTTGCACAGTGTGCAATCTGCACATCAGCAGCTGCAAACCACACAGCACAAAGCTGTCCTGGCTCATCTGTACCCATTCAGCCTTTCTGCCTTTCCATGGACTCTCCCTTTTCCTCCAGACTATGCTCAGGCTTTTCATGCTTCTCTCCAAGCCCCCATGGCTTTCCTATTCCCTGCAATGCTGTTTTTATCTTTTTTCTCCATGCTCTGCTCTGCCACCTTCATTCATCAATGTCCCTCTGTTTCAGTGATGCATGTTCAAGCCCTGCTTTAGCTGGCAGTAGCTTCAGCAAGGGCAGCTGTGAAAGTGAAGAATGCAAATAAGATTCAAGGCCTTTTAGTACCCTTCTGGGACTGTAGGAAGTGTCAGATTGCATCAAACCACAGTCCTGCCTCCCTCCATGCTCGAGAAGGGCTCTGCTTTGCTTTGAACTCTGAGTGTTTCTCAAGGTTCAGCACTCTGCTGTGTTTTTATAGCCAGGGGAAACGCCTTTCCTCTCTGAATGTGCAAACTGCAGACAGTGGGGTGGTAACAGAGCAGCACAGTCATCCTTCCTGAACAATTCTGTCCATGTGTCTTCCCCCCAGCTTCCCCTCAGCTCCTGCCACACACCAAATAACACTTCTTTCTCTCTGCCTCTTCAGGAAGTCGAAAACAGCCACAAGGACCTACTGGAACTGCCAAAGGATCTTGAATACGTTTCAAAAGCAGCAGGGTAAAATTGTGTGTCGCTTCCTTTGAATTAAAAACAAAAATAAATCCCATGCACATTAACAATGTACCAGAAAATAGGACACACACAGCTGATATAGCAGATTAGCAAGATGTCATCTTACATAGTTTTTACTGAAAGATTTGGTTGATGAATGTTGAAAGTCCTTTAATATATAATAATTCTACTACAGCTGGCAACACTTAGGGCTGAAATTTGCAGAGCAGTCAGTTAAAACTGCCTCCTAGACCCTTCTGAAATGTGCACTGCCTTTGTAGTGGCAGGAGCTGGTGAAGGCCAGCTACCCTAAAGCATTTCTGAAGTACCTCCAGGCAGGGAAAGTGAGCTAATGCTGAGCATGGCGGGTGGAGAACGGCCTTTTGAATGGGTGGACTTTTTTTGGCATTCATCTACCCAATACACAAAGTTGTAGGTAGGCCTGGCAGCCTTTCCATAAGTACTGTGGAGGGAGGCTGTTTTCCATGATCTTGGACTGTATAGAGAGTTTGGAGCACAGGGTTCAGTTCAGTGAAGCAGAGGGGTGACCAAACCACCAGCTCAGACTTGTCCACTCCTTGATCAGCTCAAGATGCTGGAGTGTCAGCTAATGGCAATGTTCTGTATGATTTCAGAATTAATCTTGACATTATACGCACCGAGTCCGGTACCAATTTAAAGAAGTTGCTGGAGCTTCAGCGGAAAGTCTTAGCATCAAATGAGGATGTGAAACAGCAGTATGAGAAACCAATCCAGGTCAGTAATGGAGCTTAAATCTCACCCATTACTTACAGAGAGGGTGGTGCATGGTACATCTGCAGCTGAGGAGGCTTATGAGGGGGGAGGAAATATTGCCACAAGACATGGTCTTAGTTTTGGAAACAGGCTGCAATGCCACGCAACCCAAATGTGCATTTGCCAGCTGCACCCCAAACCTTTGGTGAGGCCATTTCTTAGGGTGCATACCCCAACTGCTCTGTCCATGCTTTTGTGTGACTCCTCACTTTAAGAGCTGTTCACCCTCTGTGTGGATCACCAGAGTGAAGCCCTTTGCTTGGGATTAAGGTTTTCATGGAGCTTTCCATGTCTTGCTCAAGCCACCCCTGTAAACTGGCATAGCGCAGTTGCCAAGGGTAAAGATCATCTGCAAACCTTAATTTCTTCCCACCTGCTTCCCTAAAGTTCTGCTGCA
The DNA here is from genome assembly GCA_034509425.1 of Eopsaltria australis. NCBI lineage: Eukaryota > Metazoa > Chordata > Aves > Passeriformes > Petroicidae > Eopsaltria > Eopsaltria australis. Next base: position 2,292,249 of record JAVTVJ010000012.1, on the reverse strand, counting down.
GTTAAAAGCCAGGACCCAGAGTCCTGCTCCAAGACATCCTTTCTCTGTGAGTGCATTTCACTTGTTGTCCTCTGGATGGTGTTTTACTGCGTGCATTTAATGTGTTTCAGGACAGCATCGATGCCTCCAGAAAGCTGGAAGAAGAATTTGAAACCATTGAAAAGAAGAGAGAAGAACTTGCAAATTACCTCTGTGAAGACCCAAGCAAGTTGTCCTTAGAGGACATATTTAGCATCATGAAGACCTTCAGAGATCTCTTCATCCGAGCCCTGAAGGTTGGCATTTGCACACAGGATGCTCGACATCCCTGCTGCTGGTGGCTGCCTCCACTCTGATGGACTGGGGTGGGATGGGCACCCAAATCCAGGGGGAGAGTGCTGGTCACAGCCTCCTTTTGGCACTTGGCATGAGGTCCCCCAGTGAAGTGGTGCCTGGTCCCTCCTCCACTACATCCTCATGCAGAGCTGGTGCTGCTGGCCTGGCCCCAAACACCGGGGATTTGTGATTTTGGTGCAATTTTAGCTGCAGAGTCACAAAGACACTTTTGGGCCAAGTGTGTAAGTTTTAGAGGAAGGGGCTTACAAAACTTAACCTTTTGCTCCAGCCTGAGCAAACAGACTCAGAAATGAGATTACATGTAGAGGAAAAGCCACCTGTTTGGAGAAAACTGTGGCTTCAGTGTCTCCCACTTTCACCTCAGCTAGAGGTCAGGCAGATGAGCACACTGCAGGTAGTTGTGTGAGGCATATCACCACTGCCACCTCCAATGGGGATGTGGCAGAGTCCTGGCCAAGTCAGCAGTCCCCTCTCACCATCTTGGTAAGACAGCCCTTATTCCCAATGCCCATTTTACTTATTGCACAGGATGAGGCCAGCATTTCTCTTCCTTCATCTATAGATCTCCTTTCTCTTCATCAGCTTCTCTAGCGGACATTTACCCAACCTTCTCATGCCCCTGTTACCTCACTGCAGGAAAACAAGGACAGAAAGGAGCAAGCTGCCAAAGCAGAGAAGAGGAAAAAACAGCTGGAAGAGGAAGAGGGGAAGAGACAGAAGGGAGAAAATGGAAAAGTCAGTGAGTATCTGAAATGGCTTCAAAAAATAGAGATAGAGCCATAGGAGCTCTTTGCTGGTCCTGCTCTAATGGATCAGTAGTGGTAATTTATTTTGTAGGTTTCCAGGTGCTAGCTGACTAAAGGCTTTTAGGTGTCTTACAGCCATAGCTAAGAATTGACTTTCCACAGTTGCAGCTGGGCAGAGAAGTTAATTTTAGGTTTGCTGACTGAACAGCAAAAAAGAGAAAAAAACACCACAAATTAAGTATTTCAGTTAACTTTTTCAGTTTCTAAACATAACTTTTGAATCCCAAATCTAAAAAGAAGCATTTGATTTATCCCCCATCCAAGGTCCCCGTATACACTTGAACAGTCTCTCTTTACCACAGTTGTCCCAAAAATCTTGCATATTATTTAAATATGCCTTCTTGTGGATGAAAATGAAAGACTGAAAAATATAATTGGAAAAATCTGAGGTAAGAAAAAACAAAATTATTTTTCCTCCACAAAGAAAGGGTTTCCACCAACATCGATAACAAACAGGGAATATTTTAAGGTCCTGGTACAACCAGGGACATGCCCAGGCAGAGCTGGTGCCACTGGTACCAGGCTGTAGCACCAAGACTTTGAAGCAAATCCCTTGTCTTCAGCCAGGATGTGCTGCTGTGGGATCACGGAGCACGGGCTGCTCCCACACCTGGTGTTGGTGCCTTGCTCTTGCCGAATGGTTGCCTATACTGGGACAGCAGTAGCCACTTCCAGCAGTGGCATCACTGCAGTCTCCTCCTGCCCTGTCCCATGGGCAGGTTTAACACCCATCTCTCTCTCCCCCCAGTCAAGAAGGGGTTGATGAAGCAGGAGGAGGTGTGTGTCATTGATGCTCTGCTCGCCGACATCAGGAAAGGCTTCACGCTAAGAAAGACCAAGAACAGACACGAGTCAGATGCAGTTCCTAAACCCTTGTCTGCAGAGAGCCTGGAGGAAAGCCAGCCTGGTAAGGACACAGACCTGGCTGTACCTGCAGCTGTTCATTCCCATCTGCCTCTGAGCCTGAGCCAAGCACTCACCAGCAAGAAGCCCTTGTGTTTGCATTTGGGGCATTTTATTTAAGAAGGCTTTGCAGCCAGTGCCAAGGAGCAGAGAGCCTTGAGCTGCTGCTAGCCAGGTCTGTCACAAAATTAGCAGGAATTTGGAGCAGCATGGCCTTGCATCTGTGCTGGTAAACCCTCTGAGATGCTTGGCCCATGTGTCAGCTGTGGCACCATGCTGATGGGGCACTGCTGTCATCCCCACACAAGTCCCCTCCATGCTCTCAAATCTCAGTAGCACAGTGTGTTTCTGCCTTGCTGGAGACTGCTGCATCCCATTTTAGTCTACACTTGGGAGACTGAAGAAGCACTCTAAAAAAGAGAAGAAACCCTATTTGCAGAAGTACCCAAGTCCTTTAGGTGCTTGTGAGGGGACAGCTCATGGGTTTAGCTTTTCTTTGGTCTCTTGCCCTCCATGTCAGTGCAGTCAGGTAAGTCCAAGGACATTGGTCTATCCATGGCTCTCCTAGACCTGCTCTGCAAGGGCAGGTTAAGGTTGGCTAATGGGCAGCCTCGTAGTCCTCACATAGCCAAGCCAGCAGTCCAGCCTGGTCCGGGACCTCGCAGGCAGGTTCTGTCTTCCTGATGTAGACTTTCAGGCTTCCTTGCAAATTCTGGAGCTTCCATGGAAATCAGCCATTTTGCAGCAAAGACATATTAAAACCTGCTGAAAACAAAGCAGGGGCTTTGCTGAACTGGAGCCTGGGAGTCCAGCCAGGGTGACCACATGGGTATAAGGAGGGGAGGTGCAGGAAGGATAAACTGGTGCTACCTCTGCATGGCTGCTTTAGGGTCAGTGCTCCCTCCACAGGCTGCTGCTAACCTGTAACCCCTATAGGGCAGGTGCATCTTGGCTGATTCCTGGTGAAACTGTAGCTGTGGCTGATTGTGTTTTCTGCTTAAAGGAAAGAGCATTAAGGATCCACAAGCAGCAGGGAAGCAGATTGATGACAAGACCAAGCCAAACAAGGATGATCATCCCTCAGAAGGCACTGCCCCGATGGAGACAGGTGGAGGTGTTACAAATGGTTCAGCTTCAGGCCAGGTATTATCTCAAAACAGTGCTGGAGGAAGTTTCCCACTGGAGCCCCAGACCAAAAGCCCTTCAGTGAGTGTGGTGGAAGCTGATGGAGCCACTCAGACCATGCTGGGCCCCGGGATGGAGCAGGCAAACAACGTGGAAAGCCTCCAGCCCAGCACAAAGAGTGGCTCCATTCCCTTCTCTGTGGCTGACATAGGCACAAGGATAAGCTTTGTGAGCAGCAGTTCAGCCTCTGCTCTGAGAGACCAACTCAGCTGGACTAACGGGTCCATGTCAGGAGGCCAGGACAAGGAATGCCCAGCTGATGGCTCAGAGAGTGCTCAGCCTGCTCCCTGCAGTGAGGCTCAGCAGACAGAGTCAAAAGAAATGATAAAGGAGAATGAAGACCCCGGTACAGACTCTCTGTTGGACACCTCTCAAGACAAGTCCTTCTCAGAGGAGCCAGCCACCGACTCCTCTTGTTCAGCAACACTTCCCCCAGAGCAAACTCACACCGACAGGGAAAAGCAGAGGCCGTCGGGGAAACGGAAGAAGAAGAAGAGGCACAGCAAAAGCTACTCAGGTAGCCTTTTTTATAAATAGCCCTTGGGGACTGACTTAAATGTGGGAGACTTCCTGATATTTTTGTACACCCCTGTTTTTTCCACTTCAAGGCCCAATGCTCCCTGCCCGTAGAGCCACACTGTTTCGTGCAGCTATTATAGTTTTTAAACCTGAAAGAGCTTTTAAAAGAAAAGCACAAGCATAGTGCATTCTGGTGACATGTATAAGTAGTTTATAAAGGAGTAATGATGAATCAATAATTAAAAAGCCCATTACACATATGCAGTAAAGATGGCAATAAGCACATCTGTCAAGTGTGCTAAAGACAGCTACAAGGCACGGTTATGTGCAAACAAGAGCTCCATTAGGCTCCAGAGCAGTGATTAAGAGCAGTTAATACCGGGTACTTAATCAGCAATCACCCCCTCTGAACTACTTATAAACACATAAAAGCAGCAACATCAATGCTGCCTTGGGGTTGTTTGGTTTTTCCCCTCATTGCAGCAGCACTTTGCCTGACAATCTGCCCCAGGGGTACTTTAGATGGCTTCTAAACATCAGGCCCTCAAATCCCTGCTGCAGAGGGAGGGGGAAAAGGTCAGTCACTAGTAAAGAGCATCTTGCTGGTGCTTCCATGAAGGATTGGTCATCCAGCTGGGCTGCCCTGCTGGGGCTGGGAGGGAGCTCAGCTGCTGGAGCTACATAGGCCACTTCATACCAAAAGTCCTTAGCCAGTCCCAAACCTGGGAAGAGTGTCCAAGTCCTTTAGATCCTACCACCCTTGGGTGGGTACCTTAATCTAAAATTGGAGATGCCTCCTAGGGAAGACAGATGGGTCTATCAGCCTTTAGAATGATACTATATGTTTTCCAAAACCTGTTTCCTGCAAGATCCTGGGGTCAAACAAATGGGCAGACAAATGGGAAAGTCTCTTTTTACCAATGCTTGATGTTTTTCCTTTCAAGGAGGGTGGATGAGAAAAAACAGGAGGGTTTGAATTCCCGTTGCTGAGAAAGACAGCATAGCAGCTACCACAGAAGGGTTCACCCTTTGAACGCAGCATGCCCCAGGGTTGTAGTTATTTACATTTCTAAACATGCCACTTTCCCCTAGTTAAAAACAAGCCACAAACCAGAAGTGATTTCCTAGAACAGTGGTTTCCAAGCTTGCTTCTCAGGAGGAGCAGAAGCTGCAGCAATGGGAGCATCCCGTGCTCCCAGCCCTGGCAATGCTTTCCTGACACCTGAAATTAGGACCCTGGCTTAAGAACTGACCCCTCCCTGCAAAAGCCACAGGGCTCCAATCCAGGGATGGCATCAAGGGAGTTGAAACTAGATGATCTTTAAGGTCCCTTCCAACCCAAACCATTCAAAGATTCTATGTCCTTAGGAACCTCTCTGCTACTAGACAGTATTTTCATCATAAAAAGTTCCCCGTTGTTACCTTGGCCTTGCCATGATCAGATATATTTGGTGTCTCTCTTTTGTTCAAAAGCAGAGGTTGAGACTGATACTGGAGATAATAAAACTAAAAAAGATTGTGTGGCACAATGAGGTATGTAAACTCACAAAGGTGATTTTTGTGAACTAACCACAGCACTGGGACTTCACAGACCTAATCAGTATTCAGCAGATCACCTAAGCTTTTTGTCTTTGTGTCTAATCACAAACACACGTGAAATAAATTTGTTACTCTGATTTTCACTCCCCAGGGTGTTGATCTTGTGTTAAGTGGAGTCAGTGCTGATCTCCACTGGACACAGGGTCACAGCCACATGTTTGTCCTCTGTGTCAGCAGCAGCCAAACTGCTTTTCCCTGCAGATAATTAAAAGCCATTATTCTAACCAAACAATCAAACTTCATGTGATGAACAAAGTCCTTGCTTTGATCACATTATTTTCTCAAAAACTGTAAAAATGCAATTTCAGTACCTACCTCCAGCAAAGAACATTTGATTTGCTTGTGGGTAACCACTTTCTATAGCACTGTTTAAATATGGATATCTGGAAAAGGGAATAAAACACTGGGCCCAGGGACAAATACTCGTTGGTACAAAACTAAATTCAGCTCCAGAGTTGCACACAAGTTCCCTGCATCCTTCACTGATGTGGGCAACATATGGTTGCCCCTCAAAAGGAGTTCCAGGATAGACTCATTTGCAAAACTTCCCCTGTTTTTACAGCAAGTGGAAAGAAAAGCAAGAAAAATAAACAACTGAAACACCCACTGTACTGAAATTGCATCGTTACGCATTGTCCTTTCCATGCTGATGAGCATCTCTTATGAACTAAATCAATATTATCAAATCACTCTTTGTCTTGTTTCCTGAAAGGAATGTATTTATTCTCTCCAGCATCCTCAGTTCCCTGGGGCTGGGAGCCCAGCTGGGAGCCCTGCTCCTGCACAGAGTCAGGAGGAATCTGTGCAGGATTTCCCCACAGGACTGCTTTCGTTCCTGCGCCTGAAGCATCACTGCTAGAAAAAGAAAATGGGATATACATTGGGTAGTTACAGTCCTGACCACTCCTGCTCTCCTCTTGGCCCTTTTCTTGCAGTACCACAGGATTACATGAACTGCTGGTTTAAAAACCCTAAGGAAGATTTCTTGCAGGAACAGAAAATAGTAGCAATGAAGATTAGGTGAGAAGTATGCTAGGGCCAGTGGACATGCTGCACTGGAGAGGCAGCTGGAAGCATTAGTTAAGCTTAACTTTTTTTTTTTTTAAGCATACAGGCTTTTAAAAAGTCATGTTTGAAAAAAACTATACAAAACACAGTTTTGCTTTGTCCTAGGAAGACAGAGGGACACAACACAGTGGAATGCATGGACATACAGTACCTTTGTGAAGTGACCAAGTCAGGCAGGAATTTCAGTGCATCCTTGGAATGCAGTGCCTGGCATTGCACCAGCAGAGCATAGCTGGGCTTTGATGCCAGGAGGGCAGAGATGAGCCTCCCCTTGAAACCTGCACTTCTCTTTTTCCTCTTCTTAAGTCACACAGCAAGGGCAGCAGAAACAAAATCCCATTCACTTGTCTTAGTCTCCTGCCAGAGAGCTTCCTCTCCCAAATGCAGCTCATGTCTTGATAAGACAGGTAAGACAGACCCTCTTGATAAGACAGATTCAGCAAACTTAGAGTACTACCATTCAATATTTTTTCCTAGGATCTTCTACCTGATTTTTTTTTTTTTTTTAATTTTATGTTTTGTCCCAAGCACATCAGGTGTGTTCAGATCACCACTAGGTCTCTCTTGGTACAAGATATTTCTCTCTCTGGTGGATTTGCTGATATGGAAGTTAATGGGTATCAGTGAAGCCTCAGGAACCTTCTTCCTTCTTGTGCAGGTCCAGCTGCAGGGATCAAGACTCAAATCCCTTACTAGTTTTTAGAGCTTTCCCAACAGCAATAGAGGGCAGGAACAGCCTGTGATTCTGTGATAATGTATCAGAGCAGTAAAAGACTAATCAGCTACTGAGTTCTTGCCTCACCTTGACCATATCTTGTTATGCAGCAATTTCTGTAATAATGTTAATGTATTTAAATGTCAGCTTTTACACCTAAAGAATGGTATCCCACATTGTCTTTGTGTTCTTGAAATAAATGGTTTTGCTGTTTTTCCTCCATAATCAAGGCACTGGTGGTCACACTGTTTGTGTGCACCCTGGTAACATCTCAGCTCATTTCCAACCAAGTCCAGAAAGAGCTTGAAGAATCATTTTACAAAGGTGACCGTAAAACAGAGGAGAGACTCTACAAACACCTAAACCCAAGAGAGCTGCTCTTTGAGTTTGCCTGCCTTTGACCCTAGAGAATTCCTACAGATAAATGTTCACGTCTGCTTGTGCAGGTCCTCTTTTCCTCCCATCTGTATTTCACTTGGAAGGGTTAAGGGAAAGAAAAGCCTTGAAAGCACAAGGCCATAAGCAACTGGGATTCAGCAACTGGGCTTTAGCAATTTCCCTGCTCACAAATCTACTTGATTTATTCCCTAAAAAATAAAAGAAAAACCAAACTGGGAGCACAGACCAGCTCAGAGATTACAGCCTGGAGAGGAGGGAGGGAAGGGGCAGAAGGGCAGCTATGACATGCACATAGCACAGTGACACATCAGCCTTCCCCTGCAAAGACACAGAAGGGTTTGAGAGTCCAGGTTTTCCTTTAATTCTTGAGGGACAGATGCTTTACCTCCCCTTCTGCAGACCCAGTATTGTCTGTGGGCAGTTTTTAAATGGACTGTGAGAGTGTCATCAATCTAATGCTCATCTTCCTGCTAGGCCTTTGCCTTCATGTCTGCCTTTAGAAATGGTAGTTGATGCAGTTATGGAGTGAGACAGGCTACAGTGTGCTGTCCCATCCTTCTGACAGTCCTGCTAAATCCTTTAGATTTAGCAAGTTCAGCAGTTTAATGTCTAGAAGGATATATATTATTGGACCAAACTTAAAACCGAAATTGCCCAAACTCTGGAACATCAGGATTGGGGAATTTGGGAAACATGAGGGTTTTATTAAGTACATTAAACTACCTGGTTTTAGGTTATCTGAGGAACAGATGAAAATGGTTTCCGTAGTAGCACCTCAAGCACTAGATACACATGCATGCAAAAACACACCACTTTTGTTCATAGCTGCAAATAATTTGCATTTCCCCCTCTTCCTGCAGGTGTCACAGCAAGGCAGAAGGTATGAGAGAATCTCTCACGTGTCCCTGGAGTGCTGCCAGCTTCTGAGACTCCAGAATTTCATCAATGAAATGCCACCATGGACAACTTCTGCCCCACCAAGACCCACAGCCTCTCCTCATGCAGCCTTTCACTCCCCTCCCCAGGACCTAAAAAGCCTCCCCAGAGGCTTTGGACCCTTCAGCCTGTGCCTTCACTGGGCACCTGTGGGGGCAGGGGACAGTTCTGTGCATAGTGGCTGTGAAACCTGTCATCCACTGTCCTGAAAGCCAAGTCTTTCAACCTGCTCTTAGGCCAAACTCCTGAAATGACAGCTGAGTGTGGCCCAAGAACAGACTGCAGTGTTTAGCCCTCAGAGAAGTGTTAAAAACAGCAATGCCTCAACTAAATTAAGGGTATAAATTAAGCAGTGGCTATGCCATCACGGGTGGAGGTGTGTTAACTCCCTCTTCTCATCCCCCACTGAAGATTTATATTGGACCAGGTCCAAGACCCAGATTAGACAAATGTATTTTTACTCTCAATCACTTAGAGCAAGGGAAATCAGTTACAGGGGGAAAAAAGTTAAAGGGTGTATTTTAGTAAGCATATGGCCATATAAACAGTGTCTGGTTCCTACATGATGCTTATGTGCAATTGAGTTGAAGTGCATCAGTAATCTTAAGTAGTCTTGTCATACATCCTGATGCATCCACCAACTTTTGGAGAGCCAGGGCCCTGGTTTCCTCTTACTAAAGCAAAAGGAAGGGGTTTTCCAGAGTGTTCTATTGGACACATTTTCAGCTTATCCTTTCATAAATCTCTGGGTTTGACTTCCATTGTCAGCTGCTTGTACTTCAGAGTTTATGTCCAAGCTGCAGAACGTGTGGAATCATGTTACTTTGGCTTTAAAACTGGGACCGTGCAGTATTGTGTTTTCAAAATTCAGAGCTTTATTTCTCAAGTTTTGTAATAACACTGTATAATAATTTTGTACATAGCTGTCCATTTAAAATGATCTATGTTTGTTGAATCTATGGTGTGATATGTGCTGAAACATAAATCCAGTGGAAGAGCTGGGTACATTTCAGAACTGTTCATTTATATGGTAACTCACTGTGCCTAAACTAATGTGCAGGCTAAAGCTTATTTTGCTTTGCTTAATAGGACTTGTAACGTCCTTGTAATACTGAAAACTTAGAAGTGAAACCAAGAATTAAATCACTGGTTTGCTTTAACCAAGGCATCACTATGAGCATACTGAGAATTGATCAACAGAAGCAGAGATGAGATGAGAACAGACACGTGGGCAGGTTCAGTGCAGGAGACTCTGCAGAGTAGCACATCCCCATTGCAACAGAAAATCCATTCCTGCTGGCAGCAGCAGGCACACCCCCAGCATTCCCTGTAGAGCCATGGCACCCAGGTTTGATTAGCAGGACTGTCTCTATCACATCTACAGGTTTTCCCTTTTTTTCCCCCTCTTTTCCAGTCTTAGAGCACATCACCCAAGCACTATCCTTTTGCCTTTCAATCTCTGCTGCTCTCAGATTAGACTTCAAGCTGCAAAAACCTGAGTACTGAACACACCCTCCCCAGCAGCTTTGCAACCTCCCTGTTTCCAGAAGAGCCTGCAGCCCAGGCTAGCAGTGCACAGCCAGCCTCCTCCTCACCACCCCACTGTTTTATCAACAGGAACAACATCATTTGGAAATGCAAGACTGGAGAACAAACAAGTTTTCTGGGTGTTACCTTGGGAACCTTTCCTGCTGATGCCTCACAGGCTGCTCACTTCAGATGCTACAGCAGGTGTCCATTTCTTCATCTGGGTCTTTTAGCTTCCCTCATTTCCACCCAGAGAGAGCAGCTCATTTCCCCAGCCAGAGTTTTTATTACTCTGTGTGCTTACCTTAGCCTTCAAAGAGAGGGGCTTTGGCATTATCTTTCTCCTGCTTTCAAGAGTTTACAAAGAAATGGGTTATTTTGAGCCACTGGAGGCTCTTTGTTTAATAGTCATCTGTAAATTATCTATTCAGTCACATCCCAATCAGCAGACTCAAGCACAACATTTATAATTTATTGCTCCAGAGCAGCTCTGCTTAGTGATTATTTAAGAAGAACAGAAGAAAAGAATCAGAGCAGGTCAAAGACTGATATTCAACTGGGATGTGCAGTTTCGTTCTATTTATGAGCTTGAAATAAAGCTCATGATCCCGAAGATTTTTCAGTGGTTGCAAATTACTTGTTGGTAAAAAGAATATCACAGCCAATTCAACAGAGCTGTGGTCATTTAAGCCAACAGTTTAAAGTTTAAACCTCAAAATAGAATTTTTTGTGGTGTATTATAGCAACTGAACATGGGGTCTGGTGTGTTAACCAGGCTGTGACCACCACAAGCTTCTTGCTGCCAAATAAATGCATATTCTGTAATTAAGCATTGGCTATATGATAAAATGAAAGTATGGGAGAAATCAGCAGAAGTCTTCTCCAAATATTTCATATCAAAATTCAGATACATTTAGTGAGATGCATTTTCAGGGTTAGTTTCTGGGGAGTTTTGGTTGGGTTTTTTTTGAATTTCAATACTGAAAATATTTCAAAGTTTAGAATAAAATAAATACTTGTTGAGTTTCCTTTCTCTGGTGGGTAAGGGGGAGACCTATGATTCATGAGAATTCATCCATCTAAGTCCTATATTTTCCACATAGAATACAAAGCACCTAAGCATGTAATTGTCATATATGCTTAGTAATAATTACCAATTGTTTTGCTTTTTTGCCAGCTCCCTCAGTACCCTCGAGTGGATCCCATCCAGCCCCATGGATTTGTGACATCAGGTCACTGACCATTTCCTCCTGAATTGTGGTGGGACTATTCTGCTCTCCTTCCCTGTCTGCCAGCTCAGGGGGCTGGTTGCCCTGAGGATAACCAATCTTTCTGTTATAGACTGAGGCAAAAAAGGCAGCCTTTTCCTCATCTGTGGTGACCATGTTCCCCTCCACATCCCATAAAGAATGGAGATTTTCCTTGTCCCTCTTTTGTTGGTGGTATATTTATAAAAACACTTTTTATCATCTCACAGCAGTGGCCAGATTGAGTTCCAGCTGAACTTTTGCCTTCCTAATTTTCTCTCCACATGACATCTCACCATCCCTATAAGTGTTCAAGAAACTACTTGATGTGACACTCAGTGCTGTGGTTTAATTGGTGCAGTGGTGTTTGGTCAAAGGTTGGACCTGATGATCTTGGAGGTTCTTCTCCAACGTTAATGATTCCATGAAAAAAACACAGACATAAATGGAGCTATATCTAGTTCACAAGCACCACCACAGCTTTGCACTTTGCTTGGAGCATGGCTGAAATCTCAAAGCCATGCCAGTATCTTTTGGACTGAGTGTGCCATTAAGTCCTCTCCTACATTCCAGGCAGACAAGGGGGCTGAGAAATACCTTCTGTTCCAGTTAGAAAGAGGCAGGATAAATTTAAATAAAAATGCATGAGCCTGTTTCAGCAAAATTAACCATTTTTTATTTGTCTAAACATAAATTCTGGATCTACAGCTTCGTATTTCTGGTACACAGTGATCAACCAAGTGCAATACTCAAGCTTACCATGCTGAACATCAGCACTGTAGGAACCCTGGCTTGTTCTGTCTATGTGGTAACAGTCACGGCCATGAAATATAGGTGAACATATTAGTCATGAGATTATGGCCACATGATCTCTGAAAGCAAATACAGTCATGAACTAATTCCATCAGGAACTACAGTTTGTTTGGTCACCTCACAAACAAAACTGGCCAGGATATGATAAACAGCTTTCCCATGACTACATGAAGGGTGACTACAGAGGGTTAAAAATGAGACAGAGCAAAATAACCACATGATTTGCAATGGAAATTAGGTCCATAGTAAAGAAAAATGTTTCCAATTCCTTAGTTCAGAGTGGGTACCAGACTTTAAATACCAGGGGAGAATTTGATCACTGCAAGTTAATCAACATATTCAGTCAGCTCTGTAAGTAACTCACCCCTTCATCCGTGCTGTGCTAGCACTTAATTCACATTAGGAACTCTCTAATGCTCTCTTTGCTGCAGCATAAACAACTCCTGCAAGAGCTGTGTGTGACAATTCACACAGAGCCAGGTGTCGGTAGGAATTAGCAGGAGCCCAGTGCTTCCCTAATGGAGACTTAAAGCAGGCTCAGCTTGCATTACTCAAAGTCAGAAGACAAGAATCACTCTGTGGCAGTCAGCTCCTATCAAGTCAGTTTAGATACACTCCCAGACTGTCAAAGTGGGTTTTTTCTAAGATCAGCAGTCTTTGCTGATGACACCTACATTATTCCTGTTATGGTTGGTTTGCCCTGCTCAGGGCATGCAGAACCTGATGTGTTTGTCTGGTACTTATGTGACTTCATAGACCGTAATCTGCTATAAGTTTAGTCATGAATTAGTGACAATTAATGACCAAATCTATCAGTCAGAATAGATGAAGAAAGAGGAGAAGCAGAAGCAGCACAAACAAAAAGGGTAACAGGTCTATGAAATTTGGTCCTGTGATCCTTTGAAAGCCACAACTTGATTTCGTAATCTAAATGAAACCCTCAGTAGCACACAAGTTCCAGGACTCCTCCTTTGAGGCCAACAAGATTTTCTTATATACTTTGCCGTGTTTTGTACGTCCATTTGTTCAGATTTTCAGAGCTCAATTAGAAAAAATAGAGCAGTGGTGGTGATCCTCTGAAAGAGAGCTTGGACAAAACCATTTCCAGGGTCCTTTCCAAACAATGTTTTTATGATTGTTCAGCAAGAAGCAGATACAAGAGAAGCAGAAAAGAAAGGAGTAATAGGAGTCCAGAAACCCTTTAAGGTCTGTATGTTAATCCTCTTTGGTGAACCAGCGTCATACACAGAAGAATATGCCCCAGGGGTAGTGACTGCGTTCACCACACCAGCAGTCTACAAACCCATCCTGAATCACAGACAAATGGTTTGATTATCTAAAATACCTCCTTAATTGGAGAGACTCCAGGGAGAGCAGCACAAGAAGGGGCGTTTCTCTCTCCAAGTATTTTCAATTGCTCTACCTTGCTAGAGGTCTAGAGGACAGAGAAGGACCCTGATCTCCACAAGGCATGTTCTGTGACACACACAGCTGCCTGCAGAGGTCTGGGTGCAAACCCCAGCACAGCTGCATGCAGATCAAATGGGAGCCAACTCAGCAATCTCTTCAAACCATAACCTATCTCAAGCCTAGCAAATATCCAAAGATTAAAGCTATTATGTCCTGTCTCTAATCCCTCCAGCAACACAAGGCCAAATTGAAGTAACTGTTGACATTTCTTTCAATTTTGAAGAGTTCATCCCTATTCTCTACAAATTCCTCTGCTGATCCTACAACACATTTTCTCCCAGCCTCCTGCTTTTCACAGCCCATCCCCATACTCTACATGCACCTTCCCATGGTTCCTTGGACTGTCTCATCACTCTGCTGCAGGGCCCAGAGACCAGCTAAGGGGCCTCAGCAGCAGTGCCTCCCAACATCTGCCACCCACAGCTGCTGCTGCTGGCCCAGGCTCCTTCTGCAGCAGATCCCAAGGTTCCTGCTTTACCAGCAGCTGCCAAAAACTGGAGCCAGTCCCTTAGAGGACTTTTTCATTAACTCCATCCCTAGGACAGAGTCCACAGGCATTAAGCACACACACTTCACAGCTGCATTCCTGCCACCAGCAGGGGCAGTTACAGAGTGAAAAGTGAGTGCTTTCATTTTGTTTCCAGCTTTTCCCAACTGCTTCCAGTTTCCAACAGCTTCCAGCTTTTACGTATGAGAAAATGGAGGCACAGCAGTAGCTGGATCTTAATGAGAGGTGGACTGTAAAGACTAAAGAGCACTGAAATGAAATGCCAGTAACTTGGCGACTGAGATTACTCATTTTCTGCCACTGGCTTCCTAAGAGGCTGTGAGCAAGCACAGAACCTGTGCCTCAGTTTCCATGTCTTCCTTTGAAACACTTTGACAATCATTGATGAAAAATACCACAACAGAAATATTGTTAGCCATAAAAAAAACCCCCTTTTTGTCTTTTCTTTTTGCAGCCATACTAGAGTCAAAACAAAAGGAAGAGGGAAATTTGCAAGGAATTACTGCTCCCCAAAGGTCTCTCTGACTCCAGGTTGCAGAAAAACCTTGAAAACCCCTAGGAATATGCCTGAAAGTAAAAAAACAAATCTTATAGTGAGAAGATTGCTTGTGCAAGAAAAGATTAAGATCTCTATTTTCTCCTACTTCTTATTTTTATCCTTGTAAAAATCATAATCATCAAGAATAAATTACACGGGTTGCAAATTCAACAGTGAGGAATATTACACCGGGAGCATCTTAATGCAAGTCAGTCCCTGAATCCAAAGCAAAGCAAGTGGAGCCCATTGGGAGCTAATGAACAACAGCTTTGTTCTAGTTAGGGAGCAGCTGGCTGCATAAACAAGTGACTAACCCTCTCCCCAGTTGGGTTATACACCCTGCTGCTCAACTCCAGCCATTTGGTAAGAGCTACACCTTCATATCCTCAAAACTATCTTATACTGCAGATATGGACTCTGTGCTTACACTTTTGGTGGTTACCTTGAATGTGTATGGGGCATGGTTTTTAAACAACTTCCCTCCCTTAAGAAATACCTTTTTGGTATTTATAGCACAGCTGGGGAAATATCAGGTCTTCTGAAACATTCATTGAAATCCCTGTTTCTAGTATAATGGTGACCAGTAAATGAAATTCCCATTACAAAGAAAATCAAGTTTTACAAAACAAGATAGCCCCATATCAGTCCATTAGCAGCACAAGCAATGAAAAACTGGGAATGTTTATATGATCCAAATCACAGAGGTAAGGGTTTTTTTAATCTGACTTAAAATTCTAAACCCTATGCCATCAAAATACAGCTTCTCTTTCAAGGCTAATGAGAAGTGTGTCTATTTTTAGCACGTCAGTAATCACATAAAAATGTGGAAATGAAAGCCTGTATTGTGGAGGTCCTCAAGTATCATCAGCTTTCCCCATAAAACAAAAGGTGGAGTAGTAGAGCACTGAAAACAGCCTCACAGTTAATTGCAAGTTAACTGATTTAACAGGATCATCAGAATTAGGCTGATGCATTGAGTCAATCTCTGTTCCCTGCCCTAAGTAGTGCCAGTGCAAGTGCTCATCTGGCTGCATTGAGATGTGTGAATGTTTATGTATGTATTCACCGGGGAGGGGAGGCTGCACTTTCTAAGGAGAAATTTCACACAGAGATTTCTTTTTAATATATACCCACTAGCTCATTTGAACATTACCAGCAATGTAAGTTACAGCTGCCTTGGAGTTATACTAAAGCTTTAATCTTTTTAAGAGCATGGATTTCTCTACATAGTCCCTAAAGTATAATCTTTGGAGATACATTATTATAAGCCTATTTATCATTCAAAGCATATTAGCTGTCTCTTGTAAAGTACTACTTGTTATTAGGATTTTTAAAAATAAGACTTTCCTTTATACAAACCCTGTAGCAGTTTAGATGAGCACTCTGATTTTTAAAAAAAGAGCTTCCTAATTAATAGTCTTACTGATTCTCCCTATAGCTTAATTAAAATAAACAAGCAGCAGAATTTTAACATGAGCATTTCTAATAAGATTGTTTTTAATCAGCTCATTTTACTCCTAATATTTCTAGCAGAAAGTGGCTTATTTCTCATTAGGCTTTCTCATTTCTCATTAGGCTTTTTCATAGGGCTAAATCCCTCACTTGTCCTGTTAGGGGGTAATTACAGACATATGTACAAGTTCACCACAAAGATTGAGAAGTCCTAAAGGGGATACATTAAGTTGTTTACATAAATTAAATATAAGCCTGCTTTACCTTTGGGGAAACTGATTATTTACCCACAAAAAAAATTTTAAACCACCAACAAATTAATACAAGTAAACTGCAAATGTAGTTAATATTAATTTTCTATTATAGGCCTTTGACTTAGTTATTTTAACTGGTACCATTTAGTATGTAAATCAAATGTTGTTTACTGGTTGATTTAACATTTAATGTTTTTAATGTAAGCCATTCTTACTAAATTAATATTTTAAAAAATCAAAAGTTTTATTGCTTTCTTTTGCCTTAGGAGCATTGGTTCACAGTTTTACTGGGGCTGTAAGAGCTGCAGACTATCATCAATATGAACTGCTAGGTTTCAAAGACAAACTGTTCCAAATTACAGAAGATGCTTTACAGGTATGCTATGGACTAGGGATGCATCAATTGCAGCTTTTAATGTAGCTCCCTTAATGAGTTTTTCCTGTGTTAGTAACTGCCCAGAACTGCGTCAGGAGTAAAATGGTCATTCATAAATACTAACCTTGCCCTTTGAGAACATAAACATGGTGTATCTACCAAAAAATCTCTCATCCTGCACTGGAAATGAAAGTCCCCATCTAGCTAACTCCATTAAAACTGCTGATGCTATTTATGTGTGTTTTGTTAAAGACTGGGATAACAGGGGGCTTTGTTTCTGCCTACATATAGTCCCTAAAAAAGCTGCACCTACTGTTTAATTTCTGGGGCATTGATAGTTTGCTCACTGCTCCCCTTTTAGCACATGCTGCTTCTGCCATTTTTGATGACCATTGCTGTAGAGGTTATAAAGAGAGAAATCACATGATAGATCCAGCTACTCAGATTAAGTGTCCCAGGACACTGCTCATCCACAAGAAATGCAATTGTTTGCAAAAGAAAGGTTTGCTCAGTCAAGCAAACAAAGCCAAGTCTTGAGCCAGCTCTACTCACTTTGGCAGGTCTGTCTCTGTGTTTAAAACTGGGCATACATACAAGATAGGGATTTCTGCAGTCTTTTTCAAGAGGCACTGAGAGAAACTGTATCATCTCAAAATAAATATAAAGATCTTTCCTAGATTAAAATTTGGTTTAAGGGCAAAATAGGAAAGACCATCTTATTCATTTAAATGCTTAACAGTCATTTCCATGTGTAGCCACAAATACTTAAGCAGCTCACCCTGAATCCTCCTCCTCCTCAGCTGTAGCTTGTTTACTTTATTAGGCTGTTTTGAGAGTCTCTCTATAAATCCCCTGCACCCTTCTGCACTCAAGGTAAATTGTGGCAACATGGTTTTTCAGGATTAAGTGTGTCCCTGCTGTTTGGGATGTTCCCTCTATAGAGCAACTGTAGCAAGTTCTGTAGGAGGCATCCTTTTACCCCTTCATTCATCCCACCAAATGGCTGATCAACAAGGGGGAAAAAACAACCAGGTATGGATTTACTGTGCAGATAGCATTTACTGTATTTTTTAATGTATTACAACAAGAATGTAGAAGGATCAAGGGAAGTCCAAAATGAGCCTTATGGCCAGAAGGACTGCCTTGGTCCTGACTCACCAAGGTGAAACTGCTATGAACTGTCACCTGTAAAGCACTTAGAAATATTCCCATTGCTTACCTTAATATGAAAGTCACTGATATTTCTGTGTCTCTTTAGGAGTTACCAGTAGAGAGCAGCCATGAGGAAGTTTGATAATCCATTCACCTTCTTGTTGTCTTGTAGAGCATGAAAATGGGACCAGGGCAAGCCATGGAGAGTCTGCTATCAAGCATGCACCACTCAAATCACCACAAAACAGTGTCTAGAAGATCTGTGCCAAAGGTGAACAAATGCATTCAAGTTAATATGGACTTGGAAGAGGAGACCCCCAGCTCAGACCCAAGCCTTTCTCCAACAACTGACCTTTCTGGCAAGTCAGAGCAATGTCCAGGAAACACACCACCTTCCCAGAAAGATGTTCCCTCTTCCTCCCAAGAACAGTCTGTTAAGCCAACTCTGCTACCACAGTTGCCTGCACCTCCACCCCTACCTCCTGGGTGGAAGGTGCCTCTTCCCCCCGTTTGCGCACCTGGAATAAATGCCCCATCGCTCCCATCTCCCCAGCCATGCAGCAATCCTGGGTGCAGTCATCTTACCTGTGGCTGTGGGGAGCAGCCCCACACTAAGAAGACACCGACGCTGAGGATGAAGGTGTTTCACTGGCAGAAGCTCCCCTCTGACGTGGTGAGACGTACGTGCTTGTTTGTAACACTGGCCTGAGGGGTTCATGCACTTTGCAGCCAAAGGAAAGCACTGATTTTGGGGGACTAAGTCTTCATTCATAAGTCAGGTCACACAGGTGGTCCCATTGCTTGCTCTCAATCATAATCACAACTGTGGAAAGCCAGTCATTTGCCAGTTATTGGAGGAAATAGTAGGTGGTGAAGCTCTGAATTGAGGCTCTGTGGTGGCTGAAGTTACCCTCTCTTAGTCTGTCAATCTCTATTCGTTACTTGTTAAAGGGGTGTTGTGAGTCTGCACTGATTAAGGTTTGCAAAACACTCTGAGTGTGGGGAGTGGAAGGATCCTTTGAATGGTCATGTTCTATGGTTCTCCTTATTGAACTGCTGGCACATCACCAGTGAGTGAAGTCTCAGCTGAAGACTTTTTTTTTTTTTTTGCTTTTTATTTTCTTGCACAGCCAGAGGATGCATCAGCTAAGATCTAAGGCTGAAAACTCTTGTCAGTAGGGCTGGGGAACATCTACCCTCAGGATAACCCACAACTTCACTTCGTACTGACCGCAGCCACGTGATTTGTGTGGTGTTTCACAAACACACACAAAAAAATAACCCTAAGAGTCTGTGGTTACTGTGTGCCAATGGGGCTTGCAAGTCTTGTTCAACTTCCAGCAAAGAAGCTAGAAACACATTTCCATTCTTGCTGCAGTTTTTAATATTCAGTTCACACAACACACTTCTCAGTTGTTCTTCCTTGCTTATCTCCAAGACAAGGGGACATCGGGGACAAGAACTTGCTGCTATGATAAAATATATAAACACAGATGTAAAAAACCTGAGCCATGGACTGCCTTCTTGTGCAAAGACACAAACTGAGATTCATCCCCAGTGCATTCAGAGTCACTGTTGCAATCTCTCCTGAAGCAAAAGGAGGTGAGATCCTGTCTTAAAGGTTCCCGTGTTGTACAAGTTCATGTTTTGGAGTTCTATTTGTTATTTGGATGGCTCCCGATGATTCTGGTAATAATGTTGGTCTTGGGAGTCTTTATCTCTTGCAAAAAGAGATGTTTACCTAATTGGATGCAGCATCACCACTTTGGGTAACACAATTCTCCAATGTCTAGCAGGTCAGCAATAGCAAAACTAATTGGGAGCAGCCCATTAAGTTCATCTGCTGCCTTCAGCTCAGTGAATTGAATGTAGCAATAGTCTTCCAGGTTTAATTAGGCTTCAAACCTTCGGGATGCTCTCTGTGGGAGCTGTCACTCTTAAATAATTCACATTTGTCCAGGGCTAATGAGCATCATATTTCATTAATCTTCGAAAATGTTTTCACTTTTACAAATAACACTGCTTTGAAAGTGCTCCTCAACCTCTGTGGTCCATCCTGTGCTGTTATTCTCTTCCAGAAAGCCGCTCCATATGGGCTGTGAGGCCAAACAGCAGCAAGGAGCTTGTGGAACCTGACTACACAAGCTTGGAGCTTCTTTTCTCTGTCCCATCCACAACACCTAAGGAGAAAATGTGGCCAAAAATAAAGAAAACAGCAGAGGTACTTGGACTGCCCACTTTTTGCAGAGAATGGCAAAATTCCTGGGAGTGAAAAGCTTATTCATTCTTTATTGTTGTCAATAATTTCTAATAAGAAAGTTTGAAATATTTTGAGATCTGCTGCCAGAGGTTGCCTAAAAAAAAAACACAGGAGAGGTTTAGCATGAAGCAAGTTGAAGTAACTCTGCTGAGGGATATGTCTTCATCTGAGACAGGGAGGACAAGGGAATTTCAAGATTAATTCTTATAGATTGGAATAAACAAATTTTCTTCTATATGCCTTTGCTTCTTTCTAAGATAGACCTAATAGCCTGTATTGTTGTCAGTTGCTTCTTGGGGTTTGATCAATGAAAGTGACTGATAATGTTATTACCAAAGAAACAAAACCAGCTCACCCAATAAACAAACAAAAGCTCTAAAAATCTGTTAAAACCAAGGTAAATGTACTTCTAGCTGACTGATTTTTTCCCCTTTTTTACAGATCACATTTATAAGCCAAAAGAAGAGCCTCCTTCTGAGTATATTTCTGAAGCAATTTAAGTGGTAAGATTTGGAGAGTAACATCTGAATTACTGATTTGATGTGTCTATGTGTTTTTTCAGATATTAAATTAATTTAGCAGAAATACTTTGCAAGTACTATCTTTCTTTAACAAGAAGTCAACTTCTTTTCCCCTTTTATTTTTTTAGTTATGAGATGTGACATTCTCTTTCCCAACAATTAATATCATTTTTCAAACTAGTACTAAATCTAGAATGGACTTACTAATTCCTAAAGAGACAATATTAATAAAAAACAGTACAATTATGTGGAAACATGTTTTTCTTTGGTATTATTGACATAAATATCAAGTTCTGGCAGGAACTGTTAGTGAAGATTGTTGAATGGAAGTTTCAAGTCACTTCATTGCTTTTGAAGAGGCATTTCCATGGGTTCAGATCCAAAATCATACATAGTTTTTATGTGCAGTTTTTCAATAAATGGGAAACAGTTTGAATAATTAAACAAATGGAAATTTACCAAGTCACAGCCCACATGGAGGGGTGGGGAAGGAAAGGAATTTGTACTAGTTTTTGGGAAAATCTCTTTACTCTTAGATTATCTGAAACTATGGCAGGATGATGATGGATGTACTGCCCTCTCTCTGCCCTTGATGTCATGGCCTATGTTAAAAGAGTTTCAAGAAGAAACTCAGCCAAGAAGTCCCTTTTCATTAAGAATAAATCAGAATCAGTCAGAGGGATGTTTTTAATTATTACTATTTTTTCCATGACAAACTGCTTCTCACTGGGGAGAATGGTGCATAGCCTAATGCAGTTGCTATTTCCTCTCCCTGCATGATTCCCTGGGCAGTGGTTGAGCTCTCCCAAGAGCAGCTGGTGGGATCAAAGAGCTGAGCCCCACTGGGGAGGGATGAGGCTGCTCTGGAGCTGTGTGCTGCCTCTGTTAGTGCTGGTGGTCAAGGCAGCCCATTTCTCCAGAGCCCAAACCACAGCAGTCTGGAATCATTTCAAACACATATTGCCTACCAAAGTTTCAGGCAAGGATTTGAGTTAAAACCTTTTGGGAGCCATGGGTTTTATCCCTTTCTTTGCTGCAAGTCGTGGAGGAATTAAAATGTAAATATCTTCTCAGTGACACTGGACACCCACAGTAAAAGCAGAGCTTTGAGGCTTGTTGTGTAAATATGAACAAAGGCCAGAAAGCACACCTATATTGTAAGGAATATTGCCTTTGGCTTAAAAGAAAAACCTTTGCATTTTTGTATCTCCACAGCACTTCTGAGGACTAAGATCCAAACTGTAAAGGGAGACAAGTATAGTACTAATTACTTCAGTAATTCAGTTGCTCCTGCAGTGCCAGCAGAGAGATTGGGGTCTTTTCTGTTAGCCATGTTACTCCCTCAGTGCTCACAGCATTTCTCTCCTTCCTGCAGTTCCAATGAAGAGATTGCTGCCATGATTCAGAGAGGGGATAGATCCAAGTTGGATGCTGAGATACTGAAACAGCTGCTTAAGCTGCTGCCCGAAGACCAGGAGGTATCTATTAATGTGTCGTTCTGGTAGAGTTCAGTGTGCTGTGTGCTCAGTTCAAAACACTTGCACTGCTAAAGCAAGAAGCTATGACTGGATCCCACATCCTTCTGCTGCATCTAGGTCAATGACATTCCAAGGCAGGGTGGTGGGAAGTCTACTCCAGCAACAGTCTGGCCTCTTCACACAAAGGTTGAGCAAGAGCACGTTGGGAGACTCAACACAGGTGTAGACAAAGTGCTGCTCTCTATCCCATTATTTTAATTAAGTGGATATGAAACACATTAGGATTTGTGGGCTTAGGTGAATAGAGAGCCTTTCAGAGCAGGTTTCAATGAGGAGGAAGTGTAAGGACCCATCTTTTTAAAGGGGTTTCTGGGTGTCTGTGCATTGTAGCTTGCTGAATGTCTGCCTACAGATCAGGAATTCATCTTAGGAGATGCTGTACAAAGGCAAAAGACCTTCCAGTCAAAACAAAACCTATGCGTTTGCCCTTGCAAACCAGTTCATATGCAGAATTTATTGTTCATCTGCTTTACTCCCATTGCCTGTGTATACAGCAAGTTCAGAAAAGCCAGTTTCATGCCTGTAAGAAGCAGCTGGCACCAGAAATGTTCGTGTGGTTATTTCCCCTGTTAAATAAAATTGTGTGGTTATTTTGCTCTTTTATTCCCTGTTAGATAAAGAGCCTGAAATCCTACAAAGAAGAAAAATCACAGCTGGCAAACGCAGATCAGTTTTATCTCCATCTTTTGGAAGTTCCCAGGTAAGCAAAATCTTCCTTGTCTCTTTCCATGAGTGTGGCTCTTACAAGACTTGTCCATAAAAATTAAGGCCTCTGTTTCTTGTGCTGGAGGGACTGACATCCAGTCTTCAGGATAAATCATCTGACTGCTATTTGTAGAGCTCGGATGAGAATTTTTTTCCTTCCCAAAGGCCAGAGAGACTTCCAGACACCTTTGGCAAGCTGCGGTTAAAATAACCTTGGTATGAAAAAAGCCTTGACTGTTGAACAGCTATTCCTGTATGGCGTGGAGCTGCAGACTGAATCCTGTCACCAGGCTGCTGATTCACTCCACCCCTGGGCTACAGATTCCAGTTCACCCACTGGAGAGCCCACAAATCCATGACAGAATCACAGCAATGCTTGTGCTTTCACCACCTCCCCAGTTTTTACCAAGTCAAATGAGGTGCACACAGAGAACTCTTTCTGCTGTTCACAAAAAACGTGGTGATATGTTATAATTAATAGCAATAGCCCTCTGTAAATCTGATAAGTTGCCATACCACAACCAGAGACACCTTTTTGAAAATGTGGTGGTGAAAATGTGGCTTTTCATTTTTTCTCAAACTTCTAGCTAGATTTAAAAGTACTTTAGAAAATGTTTTCCTTCCACATTAATCCGTGATGAAGCATAAATGTCACTAAGGGACATCACTGCCAAAACACTTCAAATTTCTGTTTGTGAAGTTAAAAAGAAGAACTAAAATCCTGGCTAGTGTTGCCCAGGAATTGTAAAAAATTATGGCCTCATTATGCAAGGTAGTCACTGCCAGATGTCAGTCCAGCATTGCTTTCTGAAAGAGGAGATGATAATTGTTTCTAGGACATCTTTGGAAATATCTGTGTTTGATTTATTTATAATCCAGTTCTCATGTCAGAGCATTAAAGAGACCATAAGAATGCTGGTACTGTGCTTTGCCTAAAATGGATGATGCTCTTGCTGAACACAAGTCAATTAATCAGGCCTGTGGGGCTTGCTTTACGTGGTGTTTGTTGTGGTTTTTTTCCACTGATCTCTTTTTAGCTACCAGTTGCGGATTGACTGTATGCTGATTTGTGAGGAAACAAAAATTCTGCTGGAGTGTCTGTGGCCAAAAGCACAAGCCATCAGGACAGCCTGTGAAAGTAAGTACACCAGTGCTGCACCAGTGCCCAGGCTCAGCCATTTTCTTCTACTTGATTAGCAACAGTGGTAGCCTATGCTATAATCTAATCAAAATTAACCTTTTAATTTCCCAATGTGTAGTGAGCATCAAAATGATTCTGCAAATTCCTGCCCCTATAATACATTCTGAAGAATTGCAGTTTGTGCTGTTCTGCTCTGAAGTAGCTCTGCAGAGAAAGAAGGAAATTTCTTCTATCAGAGAATCATAGAATGGTTTGGGTTGGAAAGGGCCTTAAAGATGAACCCATTCCAACCTCCCTGCCATGGGCAGGAACACCTTGCACTAGACCAGGCTGCTCAGAGCCCTATCCTACCTGGCCTTGAACACTTCTAGGGTTCACAAAATCATTTACATTGGAAAATATCTCTAAGATCATTGGGTCCAACCTTTGACCCATCAACACCTTATCAGCTGGACCTTGAACACCTCCAGGAAAGGTGACTCCGCCACCCTGGGCAGTTCATTGCAATGTTTAACAACTCCTTCGGTGAAGAAATTCCTCCTGATGTCCCACCTGAACCTTGCCTGGTGCAGCTTGAGGCTGTGTGCTCTCATCCTGTCACTGGGAGAAGAGGCTGAACTCCTCTGGCTACAACCTTTCAGGGAGTTGTAGACAACAGTAAGGTCTCTCCTGAGATGGAGAGGTCAGTGCCAGATCCTGTATGAATACAGGTTACATTTTTGTGTGCAGCAGAGAGTTTTGTCCATAACAATGAATCAATCCCAGTTTTTCCTGAAGTGTGCACTGATGCAGTCCAAATTAGCTCTGTGGTGGAGCAGGACGCTGTGACATACCAGAATCCAATTTGGCTGCCAGAAAAGGGCATCCCAGATGATGGTCACCAACATTTCAGGACACCACTCCACCCAAATTAGCCCTGGTTTTAGTTTTAAATTTTTCTCTTTCTTGAAGGTGCTCTTGCATTCCAGCTTCAATCCAATGGTTTTAGAGTCACTGATCTCCTGTTAAACACTTAAGCTGCAAACATTTATGTTTACACACAAAACAGAGCTATACCTCGATACCTGATATCAGCGCTGTCCTTACTCTTTATTGGGGTGCAATCAACAGCTCGCTGCAGTCCCACCCTGGCATCCCTATTCCCCCTCCATCCCATTGTGAGGGTCAGTGTTCCTGTTCAAATTCTGCCAAAAACTTTATTCTTACCCTAGATTCTCCTGCTAAAATGTGCACCTTTTGATTATTGCTCTCACTAACAATGATAACGAAAAAAAGCTCTTTGCTTTTCTTAACTAGAATAGAATGAGCTGGGAATGAGGGCTATAGACTTTCACAAGTTTATACACTTCCTTGTTTGTGGTTCTCCCTCATAAGGCAGCTGCAGGGTCGACACATCTATACTCCACTCTTAATGGAAAAACTAGTTTTCCATCTACTTGTAAAGAAGAGATCACAATAGAAACTTACTCATTCCTCTTCCATTCAGCTGATTTATTTCTGTACTGGTATTTTTCCTAATCCATAACAATGGCTTGACATAATCTTGGATGAAAATTTTGTTACCATCACTGTCAAACTTAGGAAAAATCCTATTTCAGATAACTTTATTTAACTTATTGAAAATGTCTCTCTTATTATTTAGCAATTCTTACCAGTCACCGACTGCCAATTTTCTGTCAATTGATTCTTAAAGTTGGAAACTTTCTGAACTATGTAAGTAAATTTATTTCTTTACTTGTTGTATTCTAAAGATAACAGAAAATACAATGCAAGACTTGAAAACTGAAGGAAGGAACTTTTTTCTATATCTTCTAGGGGCGTCACACTGGAGATGCTGGAGGTTTTAAAATCAGTGCCTTGCTCAAACTAACAGAAACAAAAGCAAACCAAAGCCACATTACTCTGCTTCACCATATTTTGGAGGTACAACAAAGCTGAGAAATTAATTCTGTGTGCAGTATTCTCAAAGGGGCTTTACCTCAGTAATACCTCACTGTAGGTACCTGGAGGGTGAGCCCCTGTGCTGGAAATACCATGAAAACTTTCCCACAGCTCTCTGTGCAGATGGGATCAAATCCATATACAGTAATATTTAGAGAGGTAACACTAGGTTTCCTTCCTCAAGTTCCCTTGACATGTCTGCTTGCTGTTTTCTTTCTCTTCTTCTCCAACTGCTCTCTTGTGTTGACACATATTCCAAATGCATCTGTCAAATGAAATTTATTTTTGTGGTATGAAGACAAAATCTCAGGTCAGCCTGCGCACTGTGGCAGCCCATGGGATGTCAGTCTGAGCACTTAAAATTAGTCTTTTCCTTTCTTTTTAACTCCCTGTGGATGCCAACATGAGAAAAAGAATGAACAAGACTAAATTTATCCATACACTTAAAAGAACAAAACTGAAATGTTAATTTTTCAGTCCTGATGTTGTCCAGCTGAAAAACTTTCATACTCTTTGACTGCCTATATAAGATAACCATTTTTTCTCTTCAATTTTAGGAGGCTGAAAAAAGCCACCCAGATCTGCTGCAGCTTCCCAGAGATCTTGACTTTGTTTCCAAGGCAGCAGGGTAGGACATTATTGTTTGTTTTTGTCATGTATGAATTGCCAACCTCTTTAAAGCCAACAAGGAGCTGAGTCATTTTAGGGTGGTGTAATAAGGTCACAGGATTTCTCTGCTGTGGGAGAGAGTGGTTCCCTTCAACACCAAACAGTGTTGAGATTTATAATTCAACCTGGTTAAGAGTTTCAGGTGAGGCTCAGTGTGATTTTTCTTTCTGTGGATCCAATACTACCCTAGAAGAAAACTGTGTAGATAGTGAATTTCTCTCATTTTCAAGGACCAGATTCTTCTTCCACACATTGCAATAGAAAGCATTGTCCCTGAAGTTTCTCAGTCAATTCAAGAAGCATTTGGACAATATTTTTGGGGTACACAGTGTGACTCTTGGGGATGGTCCTGTGCAGGGCCAGGAGTTGGACTCGATGATCCTGGTGGATCCTTTCCAATTCAGCATATTCTGTGATTTTTAGGTGAAAGCCCATCAGAGGTACAGAGCTTATGTAAGGAGGGAATGATTGGGGTGATTTACTGGCAATTGCGGGACCTCAGGACTCCCTGAGCTGAGTATCAGCACATGTTTCTAATGTCTGTGGGTAGAAAGAAAAAACCTCTTTCTGGAGACTTTTGACTTTCTCCCATGTTCCTGAAAGTCTCATGAGTCTGTTGCCAGCTCTTTCTCTTTAGCTCAAAGGAATCTCATGGAGATATGTTCAATTACACTAATCAGAATCCACATTTGTAGTACTAGGATTAGTATTTTTAATCCTGTTATGAATTCAGAGGATACACAGGAACCTTGTAGTGATTTACATTTCCTTGTAACTCAAAGCAGGAGTAACTTTTAAATCTGTAGATGGATTGACATTTACTATGTAGCTGCTAAATAATTTTTTAAAGTATTTTAATTCCATAATTAAACAGAAAAACGCTATGGCTTTTGTGAGTTATCTTTGCAGAAGCTTAAATTGAATGTTGTTTTGAACTGTGAATTTCTTTTTGGCTTGTGTCATAACAGAAGTACTTTTCTTGACTGAAACTAGATCTTGCTGGCCAATTATATAAATGCACTTTTTGTATAAAGTAACTGCTCTCTACTTCAGCTAAACTCTCAAACTTACAAAACTGACTTGCTAATCGACCTGTGAAGAACTGTGCACAACGCAAATCCTGCAAAGGACTCTCCTAATGCTGCTCACATCTGGGTGCACCATGAAACACCAAGCCAGCTTTTGCTGATTCAATAAATTTTGTCTGGCCCAGGGAATAGTTCAGAACTTCAAAAGATGTTGGTTTGGCAGTGATTGTGTTTGGATCTCCACACAAGCGAAACTAACACAGAAGAGATACAATTTTGGACTATAAATAGATTATGGAGAAAAGGCAAGGAGGGAAAAGAACCAGCTAAATAAGGACAGTATTGGCACAGGGGAGATGAGCTTGTGTTGCCTATGAATAAAAGTAGGCTGGACATTTTTTGGAGTTTTTTGAATACTAGAACAGTGAGGTTCTTCCACAGTCCATCCAGGGAGGCAGTGAGGGCAATAGCACAGAGTCTTAGATGAGGGTTTGAGCACAGGAAAAAGAATTTATATAGAAGAGAGCTACCTGCAAATGCAGGGTCTGGGCTGGACAATTAATTCCACACTCATCTGCAGAGATGATAATGTTTATAATAACCTTTTAAGTTAATGCAAACAAAAGACTTACCGCTTCAATGTACTGTCCCTTTCAGAATCCACATTGATGTCATGCAGGCTGAGGCAGGTGCCAATTTGAAGAAACTGTTGGAAATAGAGAAACGTTTACTTTCGTCAACAGATGATTTAAAAATCCAGCATGGAAAATCTGTGCAAGTAGGTAATGTGAGTGTGACTCGTTTCTCATCTTTCTTCCGAAACACTCTCTTCATAAAGGCACTGTGATTCAGGTTACAACTGAACATAAAGCCCTACAGGGAAGGGGTCATTACTACACTCCCACTGTGCCCTGATGGAAGGAGGATCCCAGATTTTCCTCCATTTCTGTAATGTGGTACTGGGATATGGAAACAGCTGAGGACCAGATAGATTTTTCTGTGGACTAAAGAAAGGAAGATCCTAAAAATGAAACATGGGCTGCAACTATAAATGCGTACAGTGCAGCACAGAAAAAGGTTTTGTCTTACTGTGCTTCGTGGGGAAAAAAGTGAATAGATTTGCAATACGCATTTTTCTCCCCCACATATTTCCTAACATCCTAGCTTTTCATATTCTCAAAACAGGTCACTTAACTAAAGCTATAAGGCAGAAATCCTGGTGCTGCATCTCCCTTGATCAGTCATCCCAGGTTCCATGCGGTTGTATGATGAAATGAGGGAAAATGCAGATGATTAAATTCAGAAATAAATATCACACATTGTGAACCAATCTTAGTTGTCAATTTTTTAAGAACTGACTGCTCTCTGTTAAGTGACTCAAGTCTTCTGGGCAGCTTAGAATATGCTACCTTTTAATATGCATACAAATAGTGTTACAAAATGTGTCTCAGGGCAGCCTCAGTGCTTCAAAGGACCTGCAGAAGGAATTTGCCACCATTGAAAAGAAGAGGGAAGAACTTGCTGATTATCTTTGTGAAGACCGAAAAAAGCTGTCTTTGGAAGATGTATTTAGCACAATGAAAACCTTCAGAGAGGTCTTCCTCAAGGCCTTACAGGTGGTTTGCATTTGTGACCGTTTAGAAATAGGTTGAGAACTTTTTTTTTCAAATCAAGTAGTAACTTCTATTTTCTTCTACTCTAAACTGGGCTATCTAACCCTGGTTGCAGAAGTAAATGAAGGTAAATTTATGTGCTTGCAAACTGCAGCTGAAAATGAGCACATGGGCAAATATAAAATGTGGGGCTTTGTTTGTTTGTAGGTTTTGGTTTGGTTGATGGGTTGGACTTTTTGTGGGAGGGCGTTTTTTGGAGTTTTTTGCTGTGGAGAACCATTCAAGTCATTTTTCCCTCTGAAAATTATTAACCAGACCTCAGTGCAATAGCAGCTTTATGGCACATGAAAGAATGAGCAACCTGACATGCTTTAGAGACTTTGCTGATGGACAAAAGGTAAATGTTTCAATAGGCAAAGCCTAATTGGCAGATGTGTTTATGTGTTGGTGTTTGATTGTACTAGTTAGTTCCAAAGAGTGTGTTTTGTATTCCAAAAAACCTTTCTGAATCTCCCAATGGACTATATCTCTTAATATATAGGACTTTAGTCCCTGCAATAAGGAGTAAGAGAACAGCAACTTCACTGTAAAAGTTGTGTAGAGCACCTTCCAATTAGTAATCTCCCTGGTAAACCTCCATTTCACATCCCTTACCACACACTTCACACCTGGACTAATTGTACTTCCTTTAGGGTTTTCTTAATGCCAGGTGGTAGTGGCTTCACACTCATAGATATTTGAACAGCAAGAATCACCCATTCCTGTGTTGAGTCCAGGAGAGCCCCAGACTGGATAAACCTTCTGTAGAGAGAACCATCTGCATTACAAGAACTGCAAGAATACAGACAGCTCTGCTGCCAAGAGAGACTGGAGGAGAGCTTTAGGGAAGATCATAGATTCAGCAGATCATTGGAAACAATGAAGTTTCTGAGGAAGTGATAGAAGATGAAAGATGAAAAATATATCCTCTACTGTTCCCACTACCTGCTTCTCCAGTGAGGCACTGAGCTGAAATTTTCTGAGCAACGCAGTTACCCAGGCTCTGAAATGATGTGCTATTGCCACAGACAGTCTGGAAAATGAACCCTATAAACCACAGATGTTTTGGCAATATGGTTGATCCTTAAAGTTCCTAAAACTCTAGGCACGAAGGAAAGAATTAAGAGAGTCAAGAACATAATGGCTCAGCATCTGTGGAGAGCTATACTGGAAATTTACTGTAAAGAGTAATTCCAGCAACTGCAGTTCTTTCAAGAGATAGTCCCAGTAAAGGTTATGTAGTGTCCTAGTATAGCTGCAGGAGATTCAAACCACATTTCTGGGTGCTTCTTGCTCACAGCCAGGTCAGAGCAACTAGAAAGAAGCTTCTTTTTATATCCCCAAATGTAAACTCCCTTTCATCTTGTTTTCAGTTCCATTTCTCAAAGGTACCACAGCTGTTAGCCACATTGTCTGCACCTCTCTCCTTCACTGCAGACCTAGAATTAATCTCTTCTTCCTCTTGCCTTGCTTTCTCCCTATCACTGCAGTAAAGATACTATCTGTGCTTATAACAGCAACATGCTGAAAAGCAGAAGGTTTTAATTTTTAAAGCATCTTTTTGTTCTGTGATTTCAATTTTTACACTAGAATCAGCCCCAGGCATCATCTCTTCCCAGTGCCATTTATTTTAAGCTTTCATGCTAAGGTGTAACTTTTATTTTGAGATGAGTCTTCTGTGTAAAGCAGGTCTCTTAGCACTGCCAAAATTGTTAGTGCTATCTTTCCATTCCCACATCAAATAAGGGAAATAGTTTCGATAAATAGTGATCCTTCATGTCTCCTAAGCTTATCTACAGAGGCTGAGGGTTTGTTACTTCGTTTAAACAAAATCTTTCTCTCTTCCCCAAGGGTTCTTTCTGATCTCTTATCCTTCAGGTAACAAAAACTGAGTTACAAAAGTGGAACTACTTTAATAAGACTCTGCCATCTTTCTCTCCATCTACCTGGAGGACAAAAATCAAATCAACAAAGCCTTTCCAAATACCCAAATGATATCCAAAACTGACACAGTGAAAGGAAACAAGGGAACTGGTTTGTCACCCAGGGCTGATGACTGTTTCACCAGTTCTCAAAAAATAAAAGAAGCAGATGGCAGGAGGAAGGAGACAGGGAGAAAATAGCTTCTCAGCTCAAAGACAAAAAATCAGAATTGGCGTTTTGCTGAGAACTGAGTGATAAAATTGTGGGGAAAAGAATCACTGTGTGATTATAGGGGATTGTGGGAAACATTTGATTTCCTTTAGCATTTGCAGCTGTTCATAGAAGGGAGCTCCCAGCAAAGAGATGGTCTAATCTCAGGAAAAGGAGAAAAACCTGTTCAACAAAATCTGCTCTAGGAAGTATTCAGTTGATGACAGAGGTTATACAGACAGCTCTGCACAGGGACAGTTCCTCTCTGTACTCCCCTAGGACAACCAAGCTGGAGCAGCTGTTCCTCAGTAGGGTGCATATGGTGTTGGAACAGGATCTGCTTTAGATAGTGGGGGTAAACAGTTTTCCTGGAGCATCTTTTAATTCAAAAATCAAGCATCTAACATCCCACAAAGTGCAAATCCAAAGTGATACCCTCTTTCACTGAATCTCATCCCCGCAGCTGTCTTCAGTAATCCAGGAAGGTGGACAATGGACTATGAGTATTCATTCCTCTGCCCTACTACCACTGTACCTTTTTGGGCTTTCTTGTGTTGAAGAAGCTTTGTTAAGTGTGCTTACACTGAATTGTTATGTTGTTCTGGGGTTTTTTACAATTTTCCAGAAGGAAAATTTGGTTCAGTCTTGCTCAATTGATAAATTTATCCCTGATGTCTTTTAGCTTGTTCTCACTACTGTGTGTGCTGTTCAATTAGTAGAACAACATATCCCTGAATCCACCTCCTTTATTTCTTACAGAGTATTACATAGTGACATTCTTCCAGGGCCCACAAATCTGCAAGTCTCCCAACAGCCGTAATATCTCATAGATGTTATGCTAAGAAACAGCAGGAATTTATCAGGCAAGCACATAGGAGGCATATACCGATGGAAGGCTTCTAGCCTCTCCATTAGACTTCACTACCTGTAACTCATTCTTTCATAAGCACCCTCTATTTGGGGCAAATGGATCCTTTTCTTTCTTTGTCAAGAGTACATGGATTTGTTTTCTTTTTCAAGCTACCCAGTGACAGTTTCCATAACCTTGAGCCTCTAATGTTCCTGTATTTCAAACACACTATATCTATTAATGTTCACAAGTTTTCTTTATTTGTTTGAAAATTCCTTTGGACCAGAGGATCCCAGGCTTTTACTTTCTATAAAAGCTGGTTCTATAAACTTGTGCATGTTTCCTGGGACTTATTCAGCTCATCTTACGGAAATAGTGCCAGATGATCCATAGCAATCCAACAGACTTATCACTATTGTGGGCAGTTTTATTTTCTGCTTCAAACTCTCTGCAAAGGAGATCACATAGGTCTCAGCAAGAATCTTACCTGCACCAAATCATCAACATCTTCCTGGATGTTTTGTCATATGACACAGAAGCCTATTAAGTACTGATCTACCTGCAATGTGTAGATTAACTACTCACTGGTTGCAGTCAGAAGCAGACAAGCTTCCAGGTGTGATGGCAATGTTCTAGTGATGAATGCAGCTCTGGAATAAGAACTACAGAAGCATTTCAGAAAATGGCTTTTATGATCTTTGTTATACTACAGTTATCTCAGTTCTTCAGAACTGCCTTCTCCCACCATTGTGCTACTTACCAAAAGCCAGAAATATTCTTCCACTTGAGTAATGGTCTTCTTTTGCTAGCAGTAATCGTTCCATTCCTTTTTCTTCTTCCTTTAATCATATTATTCTGGTACCAGCAGCTCTGTGGAAACCAGAATCCTGCCTATTTACATGAATCCCAACAGGATTTATGCCATTCTGGCAGTTGTGTGAGTGGTACCAACAAACACGGGGCCTGGACTCTGGCCCTGAAAAGTAGTGCAGGAATACTACTGGCAAATTTAATGAGAGCCTGAAGAGAAACTGTGAGTTGCTGTTTAACACAGCTGAGTAGTTCCTGAAAATTCTGGTAGAAATCCCTGAATACAAACAAGGTTGCTATGGGATAAATCTCTAGAATGCTAATTAAGTTAAACTAATGTTCTGTTTTGTGGACAAAGGGACTAATTAAGAAGAACGAATTTCAGCCCATAGTTGAAAGTTGCAGTTAAAGCTCATGAAATAGTTTGCTGGTAACATCATCACATGGAGAAGGCCAAAGAGATTGACCAGGAAGCTCTGTTCTGCTATTTACCCTCAAACCCCAGCAGCTGAGAGTTTTAAGTGTACATAGGGCATGTTCAGAATATCTATTCATTGCAAACTGGGAGTTTCTTAACAAGCTTTTCCTTCAGCAACTCTTACTTACTTTTTTATTTGTCATTCTGTCTGAATGCAGGAAAATCAAGAAAGGAAGGAACAAGCTGCAAAATCTGAGAAAAGGAAGAAACAATTTAAAGGAGAAGATGCAAAGAGGCTAAAGGGAGAGTATGAAAAGTGTAGTACATTTAACAATTAATTCCGTTTTTATTAGCCAATCTTTTTGTAATTAGAAGGAATTTATCTGTTAACTCTGGCTGACCTGATACAATGAGAATGACTTAGCCATGGATGATGCAGTTGTTAAGTAGATGCATAGTAAGACATCATTTACCAACTTTCAAGTGCGAGTGAATGCTTGGAAGAAATCATGATAGGGATGTTAGAAAAAAATACCACTCACAATGAGCAATTTTCTCCTACTTTGCTCAGAGGTGGAGAATATCCTGCTATTGTTCTGCAAAGTTGTTGGGACACTTTTAGGGTTGTAGAAAGCTGCACACACTTGAACTTCATGCAGCACAGTAGACAACTTGGGACTGGTGTTACTGTTACCACAACATTCGCTTTTTTCTGACCCGAGATCTGATTCCTTAAAGCAGTTATGTCTGTGCTTAAAGAAATGCCTGTGCTGGGCAGAAGCACAGAAATGCACTTGCTATGGTGGGCCTCCCTGTGTGTGAAGCATGTCTAGTGCTAATAATGGCATGTGTATATTTTAAATTTTTATTTTGGCAAATACTTGGCATCCACTTTTATTGAAGATTTCTGCCAATATCATTTGGTTACAATTCTTGGTTCTTCAGAGAACCACTGCAAAGAAGCCATTAGTAAATCTGAGTGGAGTTCATGTAAATTTTACGCTAGATGCTCAAGCCTTGGAAGACTGATTTTTCTTGTATCTGGTGTCTAAATAGATGGTCTCTTTTTAGCTCCTCTTTCACAGTCATTCACTTTTAGAAATACATTTTTTAAATGCATAAAATCCATTGGAAACTAACCAAAACAAAGTTTTCAATACTGTCAAGTTCTACCACAAATATGTTTTACATACTTTGAAATCATAACACTCTTAATGTAAAGCTGCAGATTAAAACCAAAAAAAATTTTGCTATAAATACAAAAAAGTAACCTAGTATATGATAAAATCAGGAAGCAACATTTATCAGCTGTAAGAATTAAAGGTGTGCTTCAACCCTGTAAAAAAAAAGAGCACCAAACTAGAGGAACCTTCTGTATTTCCAGGAGACAGTTTAGGTGGAACTGTCATTATTTTTGTTCCTCTGTGAGAAGGTGGATTTAATTCTTGGGGAGTATAAACTTGAACATGAAAGAGCATTTAGAGTCTGAATTATTTTTCAATACTGATTTTAGAGAACTGTACATAGCAGTGGTGCAAAGACAATCAGGAATTTTTTAAATCTATTTCAATATCAATCAGGATATGGTGACAAAATAACAGAGGGTATCAGATCTGGCATGGCAGAATGCTGAAGCTCATCTTAACCATTCTTCATTCTATGAAAAATGGTTTTTAGGGGGTTTTTCTAATCATATAATCAGCAAGTTAAGTATTTATTTTCTGAAGAATGGAATGAAAAGACAGTGAACGTGATGACCACCTATCACCCTGTGCTTACAGGATTGTCAAGGCCTGGTTCCACAAAGAATGAAGTAACCCTTTAACTTTGCAGGTATCTCCCTTGAAGCCAGTGATACACAGCATACAGGGCAATCCTGCGCAGGGATCTTTAAAGGTCCCAATCCTGCAGTCTCTGAATCTCTGACCTTAAGTCCAGTCACATGCTCCTCAGTGTGAATATCTGCTCTGTCCAGTTGTCTGGGGATCATTTCTCTGCTGCTGACAGATCTGCCAGGGACAGCACACAGCAGCAATGTCTCTTAGGGCCGGCAATAATCTCACTCTCTGGAGCTCGAACAGGAGAGGGGAAGCCAGAAGCACCCACTGCTGATGTGTTTAGAGATTACAAGAGAGGGATTCAGCTGCTGAGAAATGCTGAGAAGCAAGCTGAGACAAAAACTGTTACCAACATTCAAGTGGAGCAATATTATACTTGATTCCACATATTAAAAACAGCTTTTCTGTGAGTAAGATTTAAGAAAAAATTTCCAAAATAATTTGGTGACAGGCTCATGCTGATTCTAGGGACTCAGACATTCTAGGGTTGGGTTTTTTTTAAGTCCTTTGAGCATGTTTACATATGCACGTACATTAAGATTTTTTTTCTCCATGATTCATAGTGGATTAAGCAACCCCACTGCTTTATTTCCTTCAGCTTCTGTTGCAGCAGCTTCCATTACTGGGCATTTAAATTTTTCTGGAGAATTCTATCAGATAATTGCAAGGACTATATTTTATATGTTACTTTAAGAAAAATAACATATATTTTATATTACAAGAGAAATAACATCTAGAGGTTTCTTTGGCTAACCAAGTGGAAAAATGAGCTGCTTCTAATGGAAATTTGGGGGTACAGTTAATGACCAGAATAAGCAACAGAACAAGAACACTTAAGAACAAAATATGGAAACATGCATTCAAATATCTGGTGAGAATTTAGGTATGCCACTATAACACTGTAACTGCAGCAGAAAATGAAATGCTGTTTAAGATAAAGAGCAGGTAAGTTTTGATGAACAGTACAGAAGTTCCAGAACATAACTGCTATCATTACACATAAAAAGCAACTGCAAAAGCAGACTTCTAATCTAGTTCCACACACTACATATATCCAGGGTCAAATACAAGAGCCTTCCTCCAGCAAAATTCTTATTTGTTTTTACACAGGATTTACTTGTTTGGCTGTAAGTAACAAGCTGATACATGATAAAATATCACCAACATAAATTGCTCTTGCAGTAGTAAAAGCATCTAGTCTTCAAGAGCTGGGGAAAACCAGCTAATATTCTGCTGCTAAAATATTACTTGGGTTACTGTTGTATGGCTTGAGTTTGCCTTTTTGAAGCATGTAATAATGGTTTAAAAACAGTGTATTAAGGACAAGTACAACTTTCAGTGCAGAGTTTACTTACAACTGCAATGTACTCTAGTATGTGTTTGTAATCCAGGATGTATTTCTCTTTTATATATCTTCATTTTAGTAAACACAGCTAAACAAAAGTACCTGAATTTGTGAGGCTTATTAAGTTGCAGCTTTAAATTACATACTAGCAAGTGAGATCCTGAGCAAGTGCTTTTCCTGTGCTGATAGTGAATACTGTAATGGTATTTTACTTATTTTTAAAATGCAAATGACAGGACAGATTATCTGGATCTTAATCTCCTAAAAAGATGGGTGAGTAAATGAGAAAAAAAGCTTTAATTGTGTCTGGCAATATAAAACTGCTAAGCAGTTCAATTC
The DNA here is from genome assembly GCA_034509425.1 of Eopsaltria australis. Classification (NCBI taxonomy): domain Eukaryota; kingdom Metazoa; phylum Chordata; class Aves; order Passeriformes; family Petroicidae; genus Eopsaltria; species Eopsaltria australis. Next base: position 2,255,258 of record JAVTVJ010000012.1, on the reverse strand, counting down.
ATTCCCCATGAACTCTGGAAAAATGCAAAAATTCTCAAAAACAAATGAAAAAAAATCTTGACCCTGTGCCCCAGAGTACAATGAGTTTGCTCTATTTCTTTTACTGAGAGCATGGCAGACTTCAGACCATGATCTCACAGGCAGAAATGAGCATAACCATATTGCAGTGCTTCTTTAATCTCTTTTAAAATTTACATCCCCCTGCATAATCTCCACCTCTTTATTGGCTGCAAGTTGAGCTCATTTCATTAAAATGTGTCTTTAAATCTTTCCACAGGCTTTATGCAATTTTATTTACTTGAATAGCTGAAATAATGTGAAGAAGACTCTAGTTTTGATATCAGCTTGATTACTTGTGCAGAGAGAAAGAAGTTGTGGATGTCCCATCCCTGGGAGTGTTCAAGGCCAGGCAGGATGGGGCTTTGAGCAAACTGGTCTAGTGGAAGGTGTCCCTGCCCATAGCAGAGGAGTTGGAATGAGATGATCTCTAAGGGGCCTTCCAATCCCAACCACTCCCCTACTAAAGGACTCAGTCTAGGATGCCAGAGACTAAATGTTGTAACAGCTCTAGTCAGCAAAAAGATTTGAAGCAGCAATGTCTGCCACATCCTACCTGAGACCCTTAAATCCTCAGGCAATCTTGGAGTGGCAGCCCAAATACAATTTTGTGGGGTATTTGCTCTGGTGTATATATTCAATGTTCATGGGGGAGGAATTTGGCAGCAAAGCCATCTGATGTGAGAGCTTATAGCTGATACAGACTGAACTGGGGGCCCACTCACAGAAATGCAGGTGATTGCAGGTTTAGGTAACTTCTTAGATGTTGCTTAAGTATTTGACCTAGGCATCTAAACAGGTGGCTATGTACCTTCTGAGAGTTTGGGCCAAAGTTTTCAGAAAATACCTACAGCACTGGGACATACACTGTTAGTAAAGTTGGTCTGACTCAAAGCAGTTAATGTTGAATCATTTCTGCCTAAACTCTTCTCAAAAATGCCCAAAGACACAGGAATCCTGAAGTCTGGACAAGCTGCTGCTGTGCTCAAATGCGATCCTTATGAGTAGTGCTGGAGCAAAAATGGTCTTATTCATAGCTTCTGTTTCAAGCTTACTAAGGCTTTATACACCTGTCCATGCTTATCATATCAGTTTGTTAATCTAATAAAACATGCAAACACTTTTCATTTCATTCTACGCACAACAGAGAAAACATGTTACCACTCCCTCGTAATTTGCAGCAGGCTTTCCATATTTGCAGACTCTTATCGTATCACCTTTGGTCTCCTTTTCCCTAGACTAACACCTTTTCAGCTTTTCAGCCTGGGGCTTTCCTAGTATTTGCATTCTAGGATTTTCCACACCTGTGTTCATGCACTTGTGGATCTCTTCCTGATTTTCTTCAACTGGATCTCATCTTCGCCGCTGCACAGTGCTGGATCTCCAGCTGGGCAGTTCAGCAGGACAGTGAAAGGACACCTGCCCGCATTTTACAGGTTGTTCTTCCATCTCGGCAGGATACTTGACTTCTCCTGCAACCATGTTAACATTTTGACCCTTATTCAGAGAGGCATCCTGGTCTCCAGCATGATACTTGTTGCTCTCAGCTTCACTCACCTGCACATTGAATAACTGCATTTTTTTTGCATGCTTCAAGTCTTTCATGGAAACGGAAAATAAAACAGAATCACAAACACTGCCCTTCTGATTTGATGTGCACTTTGTCCAAATAATTCGTTCTTTATTATTCTCCAAGCATAGATCTTCATGTGCTTTTGCACCACTTTACTATTTTTATCAGGGATGTGAACAAACAGGTGTTTGATAAAAATGCAGTTCTGAAAAGAAATAGTATAAGTTGGGTCAATTTATTCTGAAGTAAAGCTAAAGTGCACTGCTTTAATCATAAGCATATATTTTGCTCTTATTAGTCACTGAAAAGCAAAAAGCTCTGCATTTTTTAATCTGAGAACGCAAACGCTAGGGTTTTTTGGTTTTTTTTTTTACTGTGAAATTGCAAAGGTCAAGTGCTGCCAGATGAATTGGTTTTAATGGAGGAGCTCTGAGAAATAGGGAGCTACTCTGAGACCAATTCTGATTACTGAGCTAACAGCTGATTCCCTTCTTTATCAGTACCCAGCATCAGGTGACTCACAGGGGATAGGGCTGCTGCCTTCCTGTGGCCCTTACAAGTCTCATGGCATTCTGCATGACCTCACTGTTAATGTCTTACTCATCTTAAAAGTCAAACATTTGCTTTTAACTGAGCAAAATCTACCTTGGAGATCTGGGGTTTTTTTCCATCTCACACATCAAAATGTATTTAAATCCATTGATTTCAGTGGACTTAAGTTTCCTTTTAACATGGTGTTAGAAGTGTGTTGCTTGGTGTCTCACTTCAGGTAATTAACCTGCTCCTTATTATTTCTGTGCTGAGTTAAATCACTTAAATTTTATAATGAGAAGTGCTCCTCTGCTTGATTAGTTTGCTTTCAAAGTATCCAGTACTTTCTTCATGTAAAACAGTTTACAGAAACAGAAGGTTTGACATTGGTGGCACTAGAAAGAAAATAAAGCTGGAGTTTATGGCCATCTCAGAATGACAGTGGATGCACATTTTTTTGAAGATATATGAAAGTTATAAATGTATTCTTTGTGGCTGAGCCACAAAGACCAAACAGCAGAAAAGGCTGTCATCTCCTGTCAAAAAGACTGGAGTCTGTCCTTAAGCAGGGCAATTTGCAAATGGTTATGTCAGGATGATTTGCTTTTAAAAAAACAAGAGCATAACCAAAACCCAACCAAATGCAAGAATAACAATAACAGTACTCTGGAAAAATATTTGAGTTCCTATACTAATAGGTGTGGAGTACCATAAAGAGAGAAAAAAAAAACCCAAACATGCAAGAATGACAATGTTAAATTCCATAAAAATAGTAATAAATAGAACTCCCACATCCTCTCTGACTTCAAAATGTAGCTGTAAACAGCTGCTTCTGCAGAGGAACAGCACCAGGAATATATATTTTTGAAGCAAAGGGTGTTTTTGTATTCTGTCTGTGTGAAGCTGACCTGCAAGTCATCAGTTTTGAGGAGAATTAGAGGAGAATCAGTGAGGGAATGAAGTGATGCTACTGCTACATTTTGCTGTCCTTGGGACTCCTGTTCACATATTGTAAAAACAATCATAAACACAGTGCCAGACAAATATTTATCTCACAATGAGATTACACAGTTTTTATTATTTTATGGACAAAATTATTTTGTTATTAAGCTGCAAAAAAAAACTCTGAAACATGCAAGAACAGTAAGGGAAGCTTTAGAGGAAAATTTGAAAGAAAACAAAGCCTGGAGGTGAATGAAACTTGGGTGAAGTACAAAAGGAAAAAGCAAAAGCCAAAGTAGATCACTCTGGCACTGGCTCCCTTTGACAGCTGTCAAGATAGATGAAATGCAGTAGACATGGACTTCATTAAGACACCCAATGTAGTGCAGAGTATGGGCTGAGAACAATTATAAAGGCAGCTAAAGAGAAGTCATTAACAATAATTTCTGTTGCTCAGCAGGACCAGACTGGCTGCATATGTTTAAGGAGATGACCGACCAGTGCAGAAGATTTTCAGGTGAGGTCCACAAGCTGTCACTGTGTGGCTGGGAAGAGAAAATGGCCAGTGCCAGGTGTTCTCATGTGAGATGGAACAAGTTCAATTGGTCTGATGTTGGGCAGCTTTAGACCACCTGGTACCACGGCAAGAAGCCCAAAGAGTAAAGCCTATGCTTGAGGAGTTGCAGCCAAACTGTTTGGTGCATATTAGACCACAGGAATCAAGTGTCTTAAAAGAATTCACAGTAACTAATTCTTGTATTTGGTCTGGCTGAGACGGAATTAATTTTCCCCACAGCAGCCCTCCTAGAGCTGTAGTAGCTGGAAGGGTGCTGATGACACACCAGTGTTTTGGCTACTGCTGAGCAGTTCTCATACAGCATCAAGGTTGTTTCTCCAACATTCCCCCCTACACAAATAGGCTGTGGGAGGGGACATAACCAGGACAGCTGACCCAAACTGATCAAAGGGTCTACTCAGGTAAAGCTAAGAGAAAGGAGAAGAAGGGGGCCGTTTATTATTTATGATATTATTCTTCCAGAGTAATCACTACATGTGCTGAAGCCCTGCTTCCCAGGAAGTGGTCAAACACTGATGGGAAGTAGAGAATTAGATCTTTTGGGTTTTTCCTTTGCTTGTATGCACATGACCTTTGCTTTTGCTTTAGAAAACTGCCTTTATCTTGTCCCACAAGTGTTTTTCTCATCTTATTTTCTCTGCCCCCATTCTGGTGAGGAGGGGAGCAATAGAGCAGCTCTGGGGGCAGCTGGCTGCAGTCAAGGTAAACCCACCACACATCCTCCAAAACAAAATAATGGTCAAAATAAAAATAAAGGTTAAAATTCTACAACGCAAAATTCTGAAACCCAAGCTGGAGTTTCATCTCTCAGGCCACATTAGATCACATGTGGCATCTGGCTGTGAATATATACATGAAATGCCAAGGAGCTGAACTGTGCATGTGAAGTGCCAATGGCAGAAAGAGGCAGCAGTATTTCAGTGTGTGATACCAGCACTGCAGTGAAGTGCGGGAAAGGAGCTGACTCTCACCACGTATGTGAAGCTTAGCAAGTCCAGGAATGTCTAAGATGAGATATTTCCATCTGAAAAAAGAAGACATTAATTCCCTTGGTAGAAGGTAACAGGGAACTTGACATGGACCACAGTGTATAATTCTCTCTGCCCGTATTCAAGAAACGTGAGGCAAAATCAGAACAGGTGCAGGGCAGGCAGGTGAGAATGATCAGCAGTTTGAGAGTCTGCCTTGAGAGAAGAGCAAAAAATCTTGTCTTTTTCTGCTGAACAAAACAAAGCTGGAGACTGGATGTAATTCTGTCTATAAATAAACACACAGGGAAGGGAAAGGAAGAAATATTTAAACTAAATGGCAACATCAGCACAGAACATAGGGATATAAATCAGCCAGAAGGCTGGTAATTAGCAGAGGTTTCTAACTAGAACAGCTCTGGAACTTATTCAGTAGGAAGAGCAAGGTGTTGTACGATTTCACTGACTGCTGAAGCCAGGGAAACTAGGCTCCAACGTTAGGAGTTCCCTTCCTGTCTTCTCTTCCATATTTATCACCTCCACTGTTCCCTGCTAAATACTCAGCTGGAGCATGCAGACTGTTAAATCATCTCTACCTCTTTTTCCTAGAAGAAATGCTACAAATGCTAGCATTTAAGTAAAGCAAATGTCTTCTCCTTTTGCCATTGTGAGTCCCTACAAGGAGCTGGAGCCTGGATTATGTACTATACATGCACATACACAAATGCATCCATGTATGTCTATAGGCATGGGTAGAACTTTACACGCTCACATACAAGGCACCCATGTGCATGTTTGAAGTGGGCTGTACACACTGGATATTTTTATTTCTCAGGAGTTTGTTAGAGTATTCCAATCGTTTCTTTTCATCCTTCTGACAGAGTAATAGGTTGTGGAACTACTCTTCTGCATTTTGACCACTGCACAAAACGGTGCGCTTGTGTGATCTTATAAATATCACAGCACTTCATCTGAGTCAGAGTGTAAGAGAGGTAATGTGTCACTGGAAAACGGTGAATTTCTATCCCTTGCTCTCTTGGTAGGGATCACATGCATGCAGTGGCCAGGAGGAGCACGGAAGCAGCAGCTGGCGCAGTTCCCCCTGCCTGAAGCTGCAGCCTGGTATGTTCTGCTGTTCTGCCTCTGTGTGTGTGTGTGTGCTGATACGTACGTGCATTTATGCACCTCACACTAACAGTGGTGCATGTGCCTCAGACCACTCTGCTAACCTTACACATTTCAGCTCGCTTTTTTAAAGGACACTGTGCCAACATGCCTGGAGCTACAGGGCTTGTGCTGCAGAAAAGCCAAGCCTAGCCTGTGACTAGTGCGTGGGGAAGGGGTTATAGGTGATAGGCACGGACTGTTTGCCTGTCACAACAGAGAAGTGGGTGCTTAAATCTGTCCTTGTGACACAGCTCCAAATGCCTCACTTGTTTATCTGTCTCAAAGGGATGGCCCTCTGTTTTCTTTTTTTCGTCAGTGTGTGAGTGTATGTGTGGGTGTGCATGTGTGCCTCACCAAAATAGCCTCGAGTGTCTCAGGCCATGGAACAGACTATTGCCTGTCAACAGGGAAAGTGCCAGTTCAGTAACAACAGTCATATGTATTTTAGGCTAATGTGTGTGTCAGTCAAACTCTGAGTGCGCCTGCCTGTGTTTCTCAGGCCAGCGGGTGGATGTTTGTGTCTCATGATCCCTATGCGCTAGAGTAGCTTTTGTGCTTGCCCCTTTCCTTCTTATTGTCACGTATCACAGGGTACTCTGAGAGTACCTGTGCATGTGCCAGGCTTCTCTGAGCGTGTAACTCCCTAAATGTCTGACAGCAACAGTCCCAAATGCCTCAGGGAAACATCTGTCTTGCAGTGACAGCGGCCTGTGTTCCTCTGTCTGTCTGTGAGTGACACAGGGTCATGTGCCTCAGGACTCTGTGTGTGTGTGTGTGTCTCACGGGGACACAGCTCCTGTGCCTAAGACTGTGACACCTCGGAAACAGCGACAGCGCTTGTGAGTGTCACAGTGACAGTCATGCACCTCAGTATGATACGTGTCCCCACATCCACGTGACACGGCCCCACAGGCCTCAGACCACTGTGACAGCCACACGCCTTGGACCCGTGTGCTGTGACTCTGTCATGCAGCCCCCTGACAGAGTGACACAGCTTCACACCCCTGCCTGAGAGCACCTTGCAGCCCGATGTCTGTCTGTCCGTCTGTCTGCCTGTACCACAGGCTCACCTCAGACTCCTGCGTCTGAGGGTGACACGGGCCTGCATCTCCCTGAGGTGCCCATGATATGCATTCCCAGGGCTATGTACTTCTCATAGTTCCACAGCCTCTGTCAGCTGTGCCTGTGTGCAAGGGGACCGTGAGTGTGAGACCGTGCTTGTGTGGGGGGCTCCGTGTGCACAGCCCCTCCGTGTGAGGGGGCTGTGAGGCATCAGTGTGTGGGGTGTGTGTGTGTGAGGGGAGTGTGAGGGGACTGTGAATGTGAGGTCCTGTGACAGCGTGTGTGTGTGTCTGTGTGTGTGTGTCTGTGTCAGTGTCTGTGTGCGGACCGTGCGTGTGAGCGCGGCTGGGCGGGCGGGCGGCCGAGGCCGAGCCCGGGGGCAGCGGCCCCGCACGTCAGCGCGGGGCGGGCGGCGGCGGCGGCGCCCTTAAATGCGGGTGGCGGCGCGGCGCGGGCAGTGCGCAGGGCTCGGCAGCGGCGGGAGCGAGGCAGCGCAAGGCGGCGGCTGCTGCGGCCACAGCCACCCTCCCACCCAGCATGTCGGGCACCCGGGCGTCCAACGACCGCAGCGGCCACTCCGCAGCCGGCGGGCTGAAGCGGGCGCGCAGTGAGCCGGGCGGTAACAAAGTGACGGTGGTGCTGGGGGCGCAGTGGGGGGACGAAGGCAAGGGCAAGGTGGTCGACCTGCTGGCCACCGAGTCGGACATTGTGTGCCGGTGCCAGGTGGGTGCCGGGCCGGCTCTGTCAGCCACTCCCTCGGCGCTTCCCCACCCTGCGTTCCCTTCGGCTCCCGCTTTCCCCCAGCCCCCCTCGGCCCGGCGCCCTCCTCCCCGTGCGGGTCCCCTCTGTCTCCCGCTGCTCCGCCTTTTCTCCCTCCAGCGCTCTTTCCCTCCAGCTGCCGCTCCTGGCTCCTGCTCGTCTTCTCCCTTCCCAGTCCCCGTCCCTCTCCCGCAGCCAGCGGCGGGGCGCGAACGTGCCCGGGCGGGCAGCCGTGTGCCCCACACACACCCCCCGACCCACCCCGGCTGCGCCTCCGAATGCCACTCGGAAAGAAAAAAAGCCCTGAGCTATAAATATAAATAGCTGACCCTTCACGATAAGCGACACTGGGTCCCGAGGTGCCGGCGGGCGGGGGCCCGGGGCCGCCTGCCCGGGGAGGAGCGCTGGGCTGCCCGGGGAAGCCGAGCCCCGCGGCCCGGGGTGCGGTCAGTGCTTGCGGGGATGTTCCCCTGCCTGCGAGGGGGTGCCTGGGTGCTGCTCCTCCGGGGAAAAGCGTCGTGAGCCGGCCTGAAGGCCAGCCGTAATAAACGTCAGGAGTCTGCCAAAGTTTTACTGCAGGGGCTGTTTTTGATGGGCAGGGTGTGTTCCCTGCAAAGCGCCTGGAAGTTTATTCTTAAAAAAAAAAAATTAAGTTAAATTGAGCGTGAGTAATATAGGGGGAAAAAAACAAGTTATGTAAAAATAAGGATTTAGAGTTGCATGAAAACAGGAAACATCTTGCATGGCTTTGCTTATAGGTATTTTTGAGTTGAATGGATTGTAAGGATTCTCAAAATAATGTATTTGCAGACTATAAACCAAATTATACACAGAGATGATTCCAAGTAGAATCATAGAATGGGTTGGAAGGGACCTTAAACATCATCCAGTTCCAATCTTCCTGCCGTGGTCTGGGACATCCTTCACTAGACCAGATTGTTTAAAATCCTTATCCAGCCTGGCCTTGAACACCTCCAGGGATGGGGCATCAGTAATGGTAATAACCTCTAAAGAACTCTTTTCAAACATTAGTTATGAACATATTAGACAAATACTAATAATCTGTTATCCCTTTAAACCATGTGAGCACATTAAAAAGTAGTCAGTTTAGTCCAGCTCAGCTGATATGTTCCGTGAAATGTATTCTGCTTTAAAATGCATGATAGCTACTAAAAAGCTACAGACATCCTTGAATCCATGATAATAAATCCAAGGACGTTTCTCTAATTAAGTATATTATGTAAATAAATGTTGTCATGCAGGTTAAATATTTAGAAGGTGGAGGAAGTATTTTCACTTGGGACATTAAACTCCCAAGATCTTGAATCACCTTGGGGAGAAGTTTCCCTGCAAAAGTTAGCTGATGAATATGTATTATCAGGACCATAGCTTTTTTCCGTATTTATTTCCCCCTTGCCTCCCCCAGTAATGTGTTACTAGGAATTTTAACTCAGATCTTGGGATTGCTTTGGTGGGAAAACAAAATTTAAAAGTTTTAACCAAGGAGCAGCATTTCATGACGGCCCCTGTCAAACAGTGCAGTCTCATGGGGTTACTGTTACTACTGCAAGGAGTCATATTGGTTCCTTTTAGGCTCAATTTTGAGGGATGCCCTGAAGCTGCTTTCAGGACAGATTTGCTGTCCATCCAGAGAGCTACTTTGCAAGCCTGGCCCCCAGGTGCAGCCTCAGAATGCCCTCTGAAGCATCCAGGAGTGTGTGTGTGAGCATGCCAGAAGGGGTGGTGTGTTAGCAGCAGGCTGATGGTTTAATGTGCTGCTGGGCATGTTGGATCGTCTTTCTGCAGCCTGATGAGACCGGGATGGATGGAAGGCAGGTGGAGCTGGAAGAGCTCTGGGTTCTTTTCAAAAGAGTGTTCCCCAATACACCGTGTGGGAGGCTGTAATAGGATTATTGATACACTGGTTAGAAGGAGATGTCTTCAGGATTAGAGTTCAGGGCCAACTACAGAGCATTTGAAAAAGAAAATATGAGTCATGATTTACTTATGAGTGGCAAATGTTATGTAACTTAAGCAAGAAGTGGATTTTTTTAATACTTCAAACGGATGTTTTGTGCATTTGGCAATTTTGAGCATCCTTTTAAATATGTGCCATTTTAATAATTTAGTATTTCATATTTTCAAAGCCAAATATGCAAGTAGATAATGGAGTATGATTTCTGCCTCTGTTAGATGTCTGTTAAAGTTTAGTAAAGCTGTGTACATATTTAAGGATGTGAACAGTACTGATGAGTTCTCTCAGTGTGATAATGGCAGGTCATTAACTTACAGGTTAAATCAGTTTGAAGGGAACTTCATTAAGGCTGTGTAGTGCCATGAAAAAGCTCAGTGTTTGGACCAGAACCTTGCTCCTTCACATTGCTCCTGGAAACTAGGAAAAACTTTCAGTGCCATAGCACTTGTGTATTAGAAGCAATTTCTTAAACAAGAAACACTGAATGACTGACTTATTAGAGACTTTAGAGGAAATGTCAGAAAAATTTGCACCAGAATTTCTTGTTAGAATATGGTGATTGACAATGTTATTACCTGGTATCTTGTCCAGGCCATGTTCTGAGACATTGACAGAAATGATGTTGAACAGCTTGTTTTAGTCCTCAGTGAAACGGAAGTAGAGAAAACTTGAAAATGAATATCTGAAAAATAGACTTTTAGGTCTTCTGAAATAATGTCCCAGCTAGAGTAATTCTTCATCCCAGTAGGATACTCTTTGAGCTAACCTTTTAGAAAAGATGGGGCTGCCCTCCTCTCTCTATAGGGATTTAAATTCAGGACCAGATTTGAGTTTGAAGAGGTTTTAAAAAACAGAAATTCCCTAATGTTTCCATGAAAGGAAATAATTTTCATTAAATGTTTCTGAAGTATTTTAGTGTGTTGGTTTCATGAGAATAATCTGTGACATTGGTTGCTGCAGAGGAAATTAAACTCTCCTTTCTGGGATACTAGAAAGAAAGGCGAGCAAGTGAATGGCAGTAGGAAGTCCATCACAGGTACAAAAGAAGCTTTAAAGTATGTTAAAAGAAAATTCTGCATTAAAACCCAGGCCTCTGTAATTTTCCTGAGTGTTCAGAATTTAATTTCACATGAATTGACTTAATTTGTTCACCAGTGCTTAGATTATACGCAGTCTGAGTTCAAAATAATTAGGTACACACCATTCAGAAGTAACTGATTTCATTTCACCTTTATGCTTGTAGCATTCTTTGTTAAAGAGGAGGTTTCAGAAAGGGTGAAAGAGTTCTGAATGTTCTTATGGATGATGCTGGGCAAAACTTTTCACAAGCTGCTTTCATTAAAATACCAGATACACAGGCACACAAACCCCTATAAAGAAGCAGAAAATGTATTTCTAAATAAACTGATAACAGCAGGCTTTTAAGTAACTAAATAGGTTTAAGTTCACGTTATTAATGGAGAACATCAAGAACATTTTTCCTCTAAACTACTCTTTCAGCAAACAAAGACATTCAGAAGAAGAACATTAGAGGTTAGTATTTCTTTCTTATTGTGGCCTCCTGGGGCATGGAACTGTGACATTATGCCATGTAATACTTTTAATCCCTGGTATATTTTTAGGAAAGAGTAAAAACAGATTTCAGTGGGAAATATTTCACTTTGATGTTTCTTTAGAAAACAGGTTTTGCATATTTGTTTAAAGCTTTTAACTAAGAGAATATTGGACATAAAGATGGGAGTTCACTTTTTATGTGGCCTCTTTGCATGTTGTCAGAGTATCAGATGAAGTAATTTGGATACATATAATATACTTTGGAAAAGAGCTATGGTGTTGTTGAAAACATGATTTCAGATAGTGACTTTATCTCTGGTAGCTCTCATTTCAGATGTACATTTCTCACATCACCTCATTCCTTGTTTTGTGTCTACCTTCAAAGCTAGAGTTGGTGGCTGGTGTTAGCTACCAGAGTTTTAATTAGCTAATTTCTCAGATCAGTTTTGGAGTATGATCAAACAGTCACCTGTCACAAGGACCAAGGGGCCAAGGTGGTGTGCTTCCAGAGGCCCTGCTTGGACTCGAGCTATTCCTAAAAAGTCACACATAGTAAGTTCTCAGTTAACTGAGGCCAGCTGGATGTCATGCAGTTCTAGCTGTTTCCTTAAGGTGTGACTACATAAGGTACACTGTAATAGAAACTTAGTATGGAAAAATGGCCCATAAAAAATTTGAAGGGAAGGAAGGATTTTCCAGAAGCCTGAAGAGAAAGATAGGAAAGATATTGCTACTAAATGCATAGAGGCCCTGTGATAATCACCTCTACCTGCCGCAGGTCACATCATGGTAACTGAACAGATGTGTAAACCAGCTGCAGCACAAATGCAACTCCTTGTTCCTTCACACCAACACCAGTGGCACTCATTCAGCAGCAGGAACAAGACCAAGGCAGTTTTTAAGAAATTTTTCAAGCTGTCATTTGGCACTGCTGTTCCAGTGTGCCCATGACAATGCTGGATGTGTCAGTCCTGTGACAATTCTGCCTTCTGGAAGTCTGGAAATAATCTGCCTGATATTATCTGCATTCCCTTAAGAACTGACAAGTAAGAAGCAATGTCAAATAGTAAGAATGTGATTGCATTAAGAAGAACTGTTACTAGATTTCTTAAGCGTCTCATATTAAAGTTTTTTGTTTTGCAATAAATATGCAGTCACTTTTAAAAATATTTATTCTATAAAGTCTGTGCCTTCAAGTGGAGAATTGCTTCAGTCTCAACAAACATCTGATCTTTTTGAGGCACATGGACAAAAATTACGTTTGATGTTAATGGTGAAGAAAAGCTGAGGAGTTTAAAAAGGGTACCAGAAAAACTGGCTTTTAAGGTCTTCTGTGGTTGAGTAGTTCACAGTTACTTGGAACTGAGAGGTTTAACCAGGTCATACACCAAGGATGGGGAGTGGTTTATTTTCTCTATGTAGTGGATGTTAACAAATAAGTTTGAGGTCTTACCAGTAAGAAAAGCCTGGCAATGTTTTGGGTTTGGGGAAGCATTGCAACATTAGGGAACAATTTAAGCAAGGATGAAGGGATGTGCCCAATGCTTCCATACAAGTAACTGTTACATAGTATTGTAGGTTTGCTGATTTCCTTGTGTTAGTGCTTTAATGAATGCAATGTAAATGTCGTATATTTTAGTAACAGTGCTTTGAGGAATGCAAAGGAAAATACTGTGGGCAAGCAATTGAATAATAAAAGCCAAGCGTGGCAGAAATGCCAGACGAGTAGTTTCTCTGGGTGGTTTAGGTGCAGGTTGGGGAGGTTTCCTTTGTTCCTCTGTTGCTGCTGACAGGGCAGGGGAAGCGGCCACACGTTGTTGTGACTGTCCCTATTGATCATGGGCTACTGGAACTGTTTGCAACAGGGATTAAATTAGGGCAGTTTTATGTGATGATTATGTGGAGTTACAGGAGCTTGTTGGCTACTGTTTTTCTCTCTGTGTGTCATGTGTTGCTCTCCTTTCAATGAGATTTAGCTGTAATATTTAGTGTAATTTTTCCCTACAGGATAAAGTAGCATGGAAAGACTTTAATCTCCTAATGATTTAGTGCTTGATGATCTTCAGTGAAGAGATTGATGACCTTGAAGTCATGAGTGTGCAGTGACTGCAGGACTGTTGTTTTTGATTTCTCAAATGTTTGGGAAGGTTGATAATCACATTTGCTTGTATGTCCATACAGGTTTCTAAGTAATTTTTTATAAGATTCCCTGCAAAAACACAAGTAGATTTTATTTTGCTGTTCAGCACAGGAAAGGATTTAAGTGTGAGTTGTTTCTTTAACTACCATATAGAAGTCCACCCTTCCAAACTTGAAACTTTTTTTTGTAGCAGTCTGTCACTTACAATGTACTTTATCCAGTTTTATTTTTCATTATGCTTATACATACTTACATGCCACACTATATCATTTTAAGCTTTAGAACAACATGGTGACACTGCTATTTTAAACTAGCCTTTCCTTTGGGCATCAGCGAGATCATCTCAGGACCACCAGGATTATAAATACTGTATGAGAAGGTCAGGTTTAAAGTTTCCAAATCTCCATAAGAAAGCAAGCTTAATTTTCAATCCCCTTTATAAAGCCTGATGAATTTATTATCCTCTACAAGCATCAAAAGAAAACAGCTGAAAAATTAAATTGAAATGACATCTGTTCTATTTCATTCCTGTTGTTAACTTGTTTACAGACATAAGAAAAGTTATGTTCATATCCTTGGATCATATTACTTCCCACAGGGACATGACTGTGCTTCTTCAGAAGAGAGAATTAAAGACAAGCAAACTTATCTAGGTCTTTTTCATGTTTGGTTTCCTTTATTTTAGTGTTCTGCTAGCATTAGAATATTTTTTCCACTGTAGCATTTTCTATCAGTACACCTTGAATTTATATTCTTTGCATCTGTTGCTGGAGTAAATATGTATTTTGTTGTAATGGTCTGTTGTGGTATATTGTTTTGATGTGGCTTGACAAAATAATTAATTCAGTTTGAGAGAAAATAACTGGTGTTTGAGTGTCTAGTTTGCCTACACTGATTGTTGTTTAAAATCTGAGTTGAATTAGACCTGGCTTTTCCAGTTGCATTTTTCAGATGCTTAGGAAGGCCAGGATATCTGTATAAGTTAGGGTAATATTTTGTAGTAAAGAAATAATACTACATTGTTGCTGCAATATATGATATAAGCTTCAGGGGTTTTTATTTGTGCTACAAATAATTTTATGTTTCTTTAAAGGGTCAAAAATCTTGCTCTGCTCTTTTCAAGAGTTTTTGTGCTTATAATCATCCTAATTATCTCATTAGGTTTTAGAAGGTCTCCTCCCATGAGAATTTGGGAGTTTTTGAAGAGATCACTGTTTTGCTTGGGATAGTGGGATCCTATGGATATTGCACCTTCTTTGAGACAGCAAAGGTGCACACTTGAACAGAGGCAGGAGTCAGAGCAGTTCTGTGCAGAGTTGTTTGTACTTGAAATCATTTTTGCAACATAGTCTTGGGAAAGAAGAGCCAAACAAACTAGATTTGGCTGAGGATGGTTGGGGTCTGGAGATAAACTTGCAACTCACACCAATTGTTTTTCACCACCACAGCTTTAAAAATCACCATTCCCTCAGTTCTTGTGGTCTAAGGATACTTCTGATTATTCCCAACCCACCTCCTCCTAGTGGGTTGAGTTAAAAAATAGAAAAACCAAAGTTACGGTCTACCTCTTGAAACCCGAGTTGGAGTGAGTTGGATGTTATTTGGCAATAGTTAAACTGGAAAAAAATTAGCAAAAATCAACTTCCAGTAAGGGAAACTAACAAGCACCTGTGGCAACAACCTTCCAGCTGGAATGTGCAGCGCTTCCAGTCATTGACAGAAGTGTTCACACACAGGTAATTCAGTGACATCATGTTGAAGGGTCTACATGTACAAAGCACTTAATGTATTGCACTTGTCTGACTGGATTTTTTTAATACCAGTGATGTTTAAACCTCATTTGCAGTGATGTAAATAACAAGAAATCCCATGAAAGTCAATGGATCTATATTATTATAAAGTTCATGTCAGAGCCAGTTATGCTGGTAGCACTTATTAGCTACATTTATTCAAGTTAGTTCCAGGCAGTTGCTGATGTAAGTTAGAAATAGTCAGTTAATTAAATTGTAAAGACAATAAACAATTTATGTAACAATGTTCCTTCTTGTTTATTCACATATAAAATGCTATAAATTGAAGAAAGTTACTCAGTTCAGGTAACAAAACAGAAATATTTTGTAGCGTGCTTGGTAGTATGATGAGAAAGGTATTTGGCCTGCAGATACAGCTGAATTTCAGAAAATGTTTTGCTCCATTGATGGATGGAATTAGTATTACCGAGACCCTTATAATGAAGAGAGATACACAGGAGTCATAGCATTTGTTTTCAGATGAAGGCTTCCCAAACTGCTGGTTTGTGGCTGGTATTTCAATTCATAGATTATAAATTCATATAATAATGCCAGAGGGGATCATCTTGTAATCTTGTCCCCGTACCAAGGACACAGTATTCTAGTAGCAGTTGCATGAGTGCCAAAAGGAGAGGTAATACAATCTTTCTACTCCTACTTGATATTCCCATTTATACACACGAGGTTCGCCTCAGGCCTATCAGCCAATACTGAAACTGTATTCAGATAGCCCCATGTGCTTCCTAGCACAGATATCTCCTTGAACTATGTTTTTGTTTCTAATTAGTTTATTCAAAGCCTGGTTGTGACATTTCATACATTCACTGCATGTAGCAGTGGCTAAGGAGCTCTGTGTACTGCTAGTGTGTCATTCACACCATGGTGGTGTTGGCTGCAGATCTTCAATAACCAGTTTCTGTTATTTCCCCATTGTTAACTAGAAGAGAGTGAGACCTGATCACAGTAGGACCCATCAAAAATAAACCTGTTTCTTGTTCACACTCTAGTTATAGTTTGAAACTATCATTAGGTTTCAAGGTTTTTGTGTGTGATCTGATGATTTTTCATATCAATCTACTCAATCAAATTGTGTTTGGGCATTCTGGGGAGCACTGAGCAAATGAGGGATGTGCCAACCAGGAGAGCACCAGGAAACATTTCTCCACACTACCTGCCTGGCAAGAGCAGGCAGAAACACCTGTGGGCATCAGGACATTTCCTTCCTGTTCAAACATATCATAAGGCTGCTTGGGAGAATCAAGTTCCTGCTGCAGGTACTGAACCTGCCTCGCTGCTGCTCTCAAAAGAAATTCTGTCTTGGGATGTTTTGGCTGCAGAGAGATAAAGAGATAAAGATTTTAAAAACAATACAGGCCAAAACAGTAGCCTTTAAGCAGTTTGGGTTTGTTTCTTCATGGTTTTTGTAAGTTCTACTATGAAGACAATGACTCTGGCAACCTGTTCACAATAATTATTACTTCCCTGGTGCTATTTATGCCACCTCCAATTGTTAACGCTGGTAAAATATAGCTTCTCAGTTTAGTGTATTGATACAGTTCTGGGGTTCAAGCACTCTGGAATACTAATCAATGTACATCAGTGCAACAATCCAGCATCAGTGCATAAAAAGCTTGGAAATGGATTTTCTTTTTAAACAAACTGTTGTACTGAAAAAAGACTGTGCAATGTTTCATGGGGTAGTTTAGTTCCTCTAGCTCCTTCTAATACTGGGACAACATGTAATTTTACACTTGGATTATAAAATTTCAGAAATAATATACTAAAATATTACAGAAAAAAATGCATTTTTTTCTGAGCGTAGTGTAATCATTTTAAAAAAATAATCTTAAAAAAGCCCAGGCCCCACTGCACCCTGTGGAAGGGGAAGAGTGTGAGGAGTGTGTATGGATGCCACTGCAGCAGCTTCCCTAATGGTACCTTCCCGGGAGCAGCATTTCCTACACCAGAGTGGTTTAATGGGAATGCCCAGACTGCACAGCAACTTATTTCTGGTTATACCATCATTTCACAATACAGGTCATGCCAAAGTGGCACTGATGATTAATCTGTCAGAAGTTGTTGCTCTAACTTTCCCTTTGTTAGAGACATTTTTTAAGAACTATAGCATTGCGACAACAAATACTTTTGAAGCAGCCTGGTTCTCCATTTTCTGAGGAAAAGAGGAAATTGTTACTTGTGGTAGAGGTTAAATTGATGTTAAATGATAGAGTTGATTCTTTTAAAGTTTCCATCTTGCCATCATCTATAGGTGAGCAGAAAGGAAAGCTGGGAGTCCCAGAAGAAGTTACTTTCTCAGCCCGATAATAAAATAAACCAATGTTTCAACCAGTGCAATCCACCAGAGTCAGACCTCTTAAATATCATGTAAAGTACTCTCCTGCCTGATTTATGAACCTCCTAGAAAATTGAGTACTTTTAACTAGATCCAGGTTTCTACAACTGGTTTATTATATCTGGGAGGCAAGCAAATAGCCAGGATTCTCTGGACAAGTTATAACTGCATTAGCAAGACACTTGGGAGTCCTTTCCATCCCAAGGATGAGCTACCCAGCAGTTTTTAAGTCAAATGAAATTTGTGTGTACTATGTTTTCTATTATAATGCCTACTCAACTCTCCCTTAGCAGATTATCTGTTTTAAATTAATTGCTGAGCTCACATGTTCCAAAACATGAAAATTACTTTTTTCATGTTTGAAGACATATTTGTTAATGTCCTTCATCACACTGCTTAAAAAAATTATCTTTTAGTAACCTATAGTTTTTATTTTCTTTTTGTTGTGTTTTAGCTTTTATCCACGTTTTGAAAAGATTGCAGTTGCCATTTTCCTGTGTTTTAGATACAAATGAGCAAATGAGCAAATGAAGAATAAATTAAATCTGGAATAACATGTGTTGTAGTATTCATTTTCATAAATGACTGTTCTTTCTCAGAGTTTTCATGTAACTCCACTGGTTCAGCCAACACTCTTCATGGTCTGCAAATTACCAGTGGCAGTCTCAGTTCCCCTTCCAGCAGATGCCCTCATTCTAGACAGTTGAAATCATTCAGTCCTTGTATCAAACACACAAAGATTTGTAGTCATTTGGGAAAACTGAAGGCCTGTAGCACCACAGCAGACGAGGAGTCAGGTTTCTCAACCTTATCAGTAGGAGACAAACTTAATATATGTCAAGACACAGCAGGAAAAAACACTAAGCCTGCTGAGAAAGCTGTACCTTTAATTTTTAAAATTCTTAATGTTTCTGATCAAATCAACTCATGACCTTGCTTTGCTCACCTCTTTCCAAGTTTCTGTGTTGTCACATTCTGTTTTAAAGCTGTTTGTGGAAAAGCAGTTTAGTAAGGAAAATACCAGCTCCTATTCTCAGTTCTGGTAGGTAGTCCTGTAAGTCATAAATGGTAACAGACTTCATAAAGTGATGGTGGTAACTGGGAAGATAATCTCTTGACCATTTTCTGGGGTGGTCCTGTGTAGGGCCAAGAGTTGGACTTCGATGATCTTCGTGGGTCCCTTCTAACTCAGAATATTCTGTGGCTGACAAGGTCATTCAGTAAAGCTGCCAAGTCTGCACATGCTTCCAACCTGCCTAAGAGCCTCTGTCTTGAACACCAAGAGAAGCAGTAGCTGTGGTTGGGCAGGTGGGAAGAGCTTCCATTCAAAGGGAAATACTGGAGTAAACTCAAGGAAATGTCCATGTACAGAAGATGCCTAGAAAGGAGGGGCTTGTGTAGGCATGTCAGAGACAGGACTCCAGGCGTGGTAGTTAATTCCAGTTTCTTTTCCCAGAAAGCTTCAGTTCTCATCTATCCTATGCCACCACTCCTGTATTAACTCCTGCTCTACTCCAGCCCTGCCTTGACTCCATGGTATCCTTCTGCTTCACAATTCTACAAAGTCCTGCTGAACTCCTTTAACCCCTTCGCTGTCCTATCTGAGCTGTTACTATAATGCTACAATGTGTTAAGAAACCATGAGGTAGAAAGAGCAGTGACCGAAGACGTGTATAAGTAAAAAAAGATGGTCCTGCCAAATCATCTGCTGAGAGTTTAGACCATTATTCTTCACATTTCTTTCTCTTGCAGGGTGGGAATAATGCAGGCCATACTGTGGTTGTTGATGGGAAAGAATATGATTTTCACCTATTTCCTAGTGGCATCATTAATCCAAAGGCAATTTCTTTTATTGGTAAGACTTTTTTGGAACTTATTATAAAAAATGACATTGTGTAGTGGATAGCTGCAACTGTAGTTTATAGTAACAAGGAAAGAAAAACATGACTCTCAGATTTGCTTTGGCTTCTGCTGTTTGACTTTTATTTCACTGCTGCTTTAACAGGAAGAGTTGCTCTGCTTTCAGTGTCGATTTAGTTTCTGGTTTCTGCTGTTAGAAAACTGAAAGCAAGAACATCTTATCATGTTCCTTCTTATACTTTATGATAAAGTTTGGACCCCGCCCTCTACCTGCACTCTCTTTTTATACTTCCAGAAATGTATGTGCTATTATTTGAGCACACAAATGCCAGGACTTAGCTAAACAAATAATACAAATTATCTCTGACATCTCTTTACTGACTTCCCAGAAATAGGCCCCAAAATGCAGGGCTCTGCTTGGAAGGTTGTCATCTAGTCCCCTTTTTGTTCACATCACCAGCTTTTTAGGGTGATGTTGTATTTTGCTATAAAGATATTTGGTGCAGATGGCATCATAAAAAGATTTGCAGCATTCACTGGACGTTAAACTCGTATTTAAATAGTAGGCAAATTTAAGCCTCTTGTCCAAAGTTTTGATTCTTTCTGAGAGAAATGATGTACAGACTGTTCAAGAAATGAGTGTAAGTTCTTGTGAGTCATGGAGTTTCAGTTTTTTTCCATTTAATAATTTCCAAATTGATGACTGGAATCTATTAAACATATTTTTCCTTTCAGCTAAATATGGTGTGTTGTCTTGCTTTCCTATTTACTCCCTTGTCAATTAGTAACAACTATAACTTGAGTTATGCTAAATTTAGGCTGAGACAGGCTCTTGCATATATTTCTGACATTCCCAAGAAGGAGGCAGCAGCTGTTTCCAGCCCACTGCATCACTAATCCTCCATGTCTTGCCTGTACTGCTCTTTATCGCTTGTGGGTTCTATTTTGTAGCTCAAAATCAGGGGGAAGGCATTGCTAATGTACCACAGCACTAGTTTGAGCTGAGTTTAAAACAAATATCTGAATGTTGAACAAGATTTAAATGTTTTCACACAGGCTTGTCAGTGTGGTACGGCCAGGGACTTCTTTGAGCTTTTCCCTGTGAACAATTGAGGCTGAAGTTGCGGGGCAAAGTCCACCATAAACAAAGACAAGAATCCGCTTACCTCAGCTGGCTGTGCAGCAGCCTGGCCTTCATGCCTGAAGCAAGCCAGCTCTGGTTTCCCTGAGTTTAGCAGCCTAGTAGCTGCTTACCCCAAACCAGGATTTATCCAAAAAGTTCTCAAGATCACTTTGTGCAAGATCTAGTTTTGCTTTTTAAACAAAATTTTAGACAGCAAGTGTTTACAGGCCTTGCATCCTGAAAATGAGTATTTTATTCCTTGCTTTAAAATAAATCATTTATGTTCCCAAAGGTAATGGAGTGGTTATACATTTACCAGGCCTGTTTGAAGAAGCTGAAAAGAATGAAAAGAAAGGTTTGTATCAAGTAATTTTTAACCTACCTGGTTGGTAGGGTTGAGGGTTTTTGTGAGCTGTTGTTTCTGACCATAAGTATTCAGTTCAGTAGTAACATTCTGGATTTTAAATGAGAAACCAGCATTTAAAATATTGAAATGTATGGTAGTCTTTAGACATATTTTCAAAAGCAGTCTTCTTATGGGTTTCACGGAGTTTTATGGCATTCAATGCCACATAAGATGGAAAATAAATCCTAAAGTGTGTGCTAAGCTCCCCTTGACTTCAGATAGGGATGACTTAACCTAGAGTTTCTGTGCCCAAATATAAACTCGGTTGTGCTTTTGAGCAAGACTTTAGACCCTATGACCTTCCGAGATCCCCTACTTCTTAGATTGCTTTATGTTTCTATATAGAAATTCTCTATTTTCTGAGGCACAAATGGAGCATAAGTGATGTATTGTGTAGCAAGTTAAACAAGAATATTTCCTTAAAGAATTTTGTGTAAGCCACAGCATTCTGACATTAAGAAGTATCTTTATCCATAGCAAAATGAGAAAGCTGATAAGTCAAAAATGAGAAAAGTTTCTCTCCAGAAATATTGCTGATATTTGATATTGTCTTGTGGTTTATCCATTTTGTCTACAATTATCTTAACCAGAAGCCATATAAACTAGCAGAAAGACATAGTAAAAGTCAAAGTTCAAATCAATGTCAAAGTTCAACCAATCAGCCCAGCTGAAATCCTACCTTTCTTCATCTTTTGTCAGGTTTGAAAGACTGGGAGAAAAGACTGATTATATCAGATAGAGCACATATAGGTAAGTGATGATTGAAGGGGAAAAAACCCTCCCAAATAATTGCATCGGTCATGATGCTGAATTAAATTATTATTCCACAGAGCAGTTATGTATTTGATCTAACACAGCTTCTTATTATGTTGTGTAATCTGAAGCACGATAATGGAATCTGTGTCCACTGCAGAGTGATGTTTGACATGTTTTCACAATGTTTAAGGAATACTCGCTCTGTTTTCACTTGAGGAGGGCTGTGCACTGTCAGTGACAGCAAAGGCACTTTGTCTTGAAATTATGGATGTCTGTGATTTAAAGAGTATTTTTCTCCTTTGTTCTCTCACTATATCCATTTGATTTTCCACTGCAGTGTTTGACTTTCACCAGGCAGTAGATGGGCTCCAGGAAGTGCAACGTCAAGCACAAGAAGGCAAAAAGTAAATATTTTCAACACCCTCATTTCATTAACAGTTATGCAAATTTGGAAAATCGGTGTAATTTTGGAAAATAGAAATGCTATGTATCTCTAAAGAGCCCTGTTGATGTTACTAATTCTGTGACTTTGTACTGCTCCTACTTATGTAAGTGAACAAACTGTCAGCCAGACTCAAGGCCTCACACTTTACTGAATACCATGAATATTAGCAATACCTATGCAAAGCCTGAAAGGTGCTATATATTTATTATTATAGAACTCTAATATCTTTTTATGTCTCACACCTCCTGCCCAGTATATGATATAGTGAAGAGCTTTGACAAAATTACTTGGCATAAAGTGTATTTTTGAATGTGTTTATTCATATTGGGGCGGGGGGGGGGGGTGTTTCTTTTTACTTAGTATTGGCACAACAAAAAAGGGGATTGGACCAACATATTCTTCCAAAGCTGCACGAACAGGCCTTCGGATTTGTGACCTCCTCTCTGACTTTGATGAATTTTCTTCAAGGTACAGCTATTTTAATTTCTAAATATTATGTTAGAGAGTGATACATTTTTGCCTGACAGATTTGCTTTTAAGGGCATGCTTTTAAATATGTGTCTGAATTTTGTATATAAATTTTCTAGAAGAAGAAAACTGGAAAGAATGTGTGTGTGTGTGTGTATTTCCTGCACTTCACAGAGTTTATCATCATTTAAAATGTAATTTTGAACATTGGGAAATGCACTGGTTGAGGTATCAGAGTCCTGGGTATTTTCTCCCTATAGCTTTCAGTATATACTGTGCATAATATAAACTGAGTTCTTGCCAAAGGTTCTGTGATTCTGTTACTGTGTTCCTCATAGATACAATTTCAATATTTTACAGATTTAAAAACCTGGCACAACAGTACAAGTCAATGTTTCCCACATTGGAAATTGATATAGATGGTCAACTGAAAAAGCTAAAGGTAAGGATTTATAACTTGCAGTATGTATTTTAAATTTAAAAGGTAAGACTGAAGTGTACAAGACATACCACTTTATGAGCTAATTTAGAAGAAAAATGCATATGTTCCTTATTATAAAAGCTCTTAATAAACAGTATCTATGCTTTGTAGTAGAATGTTCTCACTGTAGGCATTAATATAAACTGTCGAGGATTTAATTCTCCTATAATACTTTACTTTTTTGCATGTTGTTAAAAAAGCTGTTTTATCATGGTAGTTAAGAGAATACATGGTGTCCAGTCTGTCAGTGGGACTTCCATGCTTACTGAAGAATTGTTTTGGGAAGCATGTTTCAAGATCCTGGTATTACAATAAAATTGTCTTTTTACAAATAAATCCAGAAGAGCCACTGGTAAAACATCTTTCATGAATATGTGAGAAAAGAGGATGTTAAAGATATCTCTTGCCTTTCCCAAGTTTTGTCTCATATTTTTTCAGAGCTGACACCCTGAGGATATTTTTTAATATTCAAAAGGAGTGATACGTTTTTGTTTTGGTGCTTGGACTAGTTCAAAGTCCCATTCTCAGTGTGTCTAGACTACAGATACACTAAAGACTATAGCAACAAAATTCAGAAGATATACCACATCTCTGAATAGAAATGATACAGAAATTATGGCATTCTAATGCCACAATAAGTCATGTTTTCTTATATGAGTGGTTCAGTAGATTGAAAGGAGCATAAACTAATGGTTGTATTTTTCAGGAAAACACAGTTATTGAGACTGGAAGCTTAGGCTTATCTGCATGTTTTGTCTTTCAAAAGTGAACACAGTGTTCCCTGCTTCCAGCCATTGTCTGGGGAAGCTGACATTTGTACTCAATTTGCAGGGATATGCTGAAAAAATAAGGCCCATGGTTCGAGATGGTGTATATTTTATGTATGAAGCTCTTCATGGCTCCCCAAAGAAGATCCTTGTTGAAGGAGCCAATGCAGCATTACTTGATATTGACTTTGGTAAGTTACATTCTAAACTCAGCTTAACTCCTAAGAGATCAGTTTTATTTTGATTAGTTTTATTTTGATTTGTGTTTATATTGACTTTGCAAACAGCAGGAAAACAGAGAAACGAAATAGTCTTTCCTCAATAGGAACAGATCTCCCAGAAGTAAAGCTCATTAAGACAGAGATTGTATCATTAAAAGGATTAAGTGCTTAGGGTTTAAATATTGATTTTTACTGAAGTTTATTCCAGTGCAGCTGACATTTCAGTGCAGATATTCTTGTCTTGATTACTTTTAAATGTGTGTGCACGTTTCCAAACAACCCAGGCACTCATTGCAGTGCAGCTTAGGTAATTCCTCTGCCATGGGGGGAGGATTAAACTGGTGAAGCAACCTCTAAGTCTTGCTGCTACAGTTGGCCTCTGCTCTGCTTTCTTACCAAAAGTCTAATTAAATCAATGAAGAAAAAATCAAGGACTGAAGAGATTCTCCAATCCAGAGTCACAGTGAAGAGATCATGAGTAACCTCTTTAAGACTTAGACAATTTGTGGCAGATACTCAGAGCCACTTGTGCAGAGCATTGGGAATGTCAGACTGTGACCTTTACACCAGGCTCTCCGTGAACGTAGTGGAAATAATTTCTGTGACACACAGAACATTGTAAAAAGGCTTTACACAGCAGCAGCAGCAGCATCCTATAATAGATCCCGTGCCTAATGGAGGTAGTATTGAGATGCTTTTGAATTTCTCCCTTGTGTGCAATCCTCTGTGAAAGTTGTAAAGGATGAATGGAACGTAATAAAAAGAATTTGCCTCCCTCTTTGGCTGCTGTTCCAGTTTAGCTTTAAAGCCAAACATAGAAGTGAAAACCTTCTTTGAACTGATGAAGACAAATCAGTCTTTTTGTTACCATTGCTGACAGAGGGCTGTGCTGCTGTGTGTTTCTGACAGGCACGTATCCCTTCGTGACCTCCTCGAACTGCACGGTGGGCGGCGTGTGCACCGGGCTGGGCGTTCCTCCGCAGCACGTGGGGGATGTGTACGGCGTGGTGAAGGCGTACACCACACGCGTGGGCATCGGAGCCTTCCCCACCGAGCAGATCAATGTAGGTTCAGTGTTACAAACTGTGCTCTGCACAGCTGGCAACAAGTAACAGTCAGTGGAATGGGGTTAGGGTTATTCCACTGATAAATCAGCACGGTAATAATAATGCTGAGCAATCACACTCGTGAAGAGAGGAGAATTACATTATGGACTTAAGGTATTTTACATCAGAGGAGAGAAACGTGTATGATGATGTTACATTGCAGTGACGACACTTCTGTTGTAATGATCGATGTGAAGACAGATGTCATCATCTTACATAACATCATTAGTTGTGTTTCAGTGGCGAGAGTTTGTTGTGGACTGGAACTGTCAGTGCATCCCAGAAGAGCTTAAATTACAAGAACAACTTCTGTGCTTAACAGCCTGTGTTCTGTGTGATTTATAGAATAAATGTGGTGTGTGCATCAGCCAGTCATGCACAAACGGGTCGATAAAAAGAAGGGGAGAGATTTTGATTCTTTTAAACTGTCCGCTGTATTTTCATTATCAAGAAGCTAGAAAGCTCAGGGTATTGATTATGAACAATGCACACAGCAATCTCCAGGTCAGTGTTCCAAATCTAATTTAAGGATTTAGTCACTAAAATCCTTTTTCTAATGGCTCAGATGAGTTGATGGTATCCTTTGGGTCTATGAATCATGAACATAAAGTTTCTTCTTTCTTTATTTTTACCACAGTATAGACACTGCCAGTCTGAATGGAGCAGCTGGCAGTCTCACACTGTGGTAGAAGCAAGGAGCCCTAGGTGTTTTGACCTAGACATTGTACAAGCATTGGTCTTGTCCCAGGCATTTACAGTTTTGTCCCCAAAACCAAAAGATGTCAAAAGACCAGATGAAAAAGTAAATGCAAACAAAATTTTATAAAGGACTAAATTGTCAAGGAAATCTTCCTGTTGGATGAAGAAAGAAGAACAGTCTCTCCTTGGAGCTTGAAAGTCATATTAAATACGTGATTTGAAATGCTAATGACTGCAATACAAAAAGCCTGTGCACGAGGGGATTTGTTTTCTGCCTTAGTCCTCTCCTAGTAGATTTCTTATCCTGAAAAATAGCTTTGAAATTGGAACAACTGTATTTTTCTTGCTATTCATCTGTATTTGTTTTCCAGCCATGCTTTCAGTGAAACACCATCAGCATTCTCTCTCTCTTATTCTAGGAAATTGGAGATCTTTTACAGTCCCGTGGCCACGAGTGGGGGGTAACTACAGGCAGAAAGAGACGCTGTGGCTGGTTAGATCTTGTTATTTTGAAATATGCTCATATGATCAACGGATTCACTGCGTAAGCATCAAAGATTTTGCGCTACATTTGGAAGTGATAATTTTGTGCTTCGCAGAATAAATATGTAGGTAACATTAATATAAGTCCAGTAAAGTGTTACATTTTAAACAATAGAATAATGCACAGTGGGCAACTGAGAATTGTGTTAATGTTAATAATAACCTAATTCTTTTGACTTTTTTTTTTTTTTTTTTTGCAAATTAAGTGATTTTACAACATGATAGCTGTGATATTGTGGTACGTGTTTTCACTTTGCTTTCTTCAGCTGGCCAGTGTAGATTGGATCAATATATTGGTTTTCTAACAGTTTGCTCCAGTGTTTTTGATCCAGTGCTTTAATACTGACTTGTGCCATGGTCTAAAACCTGTTGGGTTTGAGGTTTGGTTGACTCTAATGGATCCTACTTGTAGGACCAATTCTGCATCATTTGGAACCACTGCCTTGATAAGTGAAATTAATGAAGTGACACAAGGGTACAGCAACTGGTGCAGCTTTCATTCCAGTTGCAACAGGTTCATTTATTTATGAAGGTGGAGTCAAATATTGTGTTATGAATTCTGCTTTTAATGGGCTGAATTTTATTTTCTTTGGGACTGAGTGGCTTCCTTGGTTGATGCATTCAGGTAAACTTGTCCATATGTGCAAACATGTGACCCTAAGCATTTTAATATATTATAAACTGAGATATAATTTAATATTGGTTATGCTGCTAATGTTACAAAGGAACAATGGTCTTATTCATTAATTTATCAGAAGGGTTTTTAGATTTGGATTTTTTCTTTTACTTGGATTTATGTGGTTTTTTTAACATACACTGCTCTAGTTTATGTGGAAATAGCCCTAGGAAAGCATTAGGTTTCCTTCCGTTTCTGTTCCATACAATTACTGTGCTCCTATCAACAAAACTATGTCAGCTCTGATAACTGTGACAGCTAAAAAACATGGGTAGATTAAAAAAGTTGAAGAACTGGCTCTATGGTGCTTCTTTCCCAAAAAGCCTCTTAATTTCAGCCTTGCATTCATCACATACTTACTGAGCACATATAACCTGGACTATTGTGCACATACCTGTCTAAATCCTTAGCTATTCAGATTGTTACCAAGCAATGTCTAGAATATATTTCTGGAGAATCTGACTAGTTTTAAAATGCAATTTTATTCAAATCAATAAATACTATGGTGTCTTCCTGAGGTTCCATTTTTGTCTTCCAGTGTGTTCATTCACAAAATTAATAAAGGTTCATTAAACTGACAGCACAGCCCAGGCACTGAAAGTCAGGATGGGATCCTTCCTAATGAGCTGCAGATGTGGTTTCAGTAACCAGACTACTCTAAAAGTATAATTTAGTAAATAAGTCTGTCAGACAGTTGTGAATCAGCAGAAGTAACAGAAATAGTCACTGTCAGTGATACTGTGTTGTACCCACCCAAACCAGGCCCAGCAGGTACCTCTGACTTTCCCCAGTCAGAGTGCATTTTCATGCACTGAGCTGAACACTGTGCACCTGTGGGAGCAGCCAAGCATTTGGAAATGTCTCGTAGTAACTCAGCTGAGTATTCATCCCAGAGGCATGATTTTAGTTAACAATGTTCACACTTTAATACATTTGTGTATTTCTGCTGGCTGGGCTGCTTGAGCTGGATTTGTGAAAGGGAAAAAAAAATTGAAAGTATTAAAAAGGAAATTCATCATATGTGTAACTAACTGATGTTTTTTGTGCAGTTTGGCATTAACAAAACTGGATATTCTGGATGTCCTTGATGAAATTAAAATTGGTGTTGCCTACAAACTGGGTGGAAAAAGAATTCCATATTTTCCAGGTAAGTTGTTAAACCTCTATGTTTGTTTTTATCTTTCCTGCCTGTTAAGCCACATCTCTTGGGAAAGACTGTTTGCTTTTTAAAATCAGACTGAATTTCGTTTTCACTAGACATTCTGTGGCAACTTACAGAGCTGCAGTGTCTGTATAAAGATCCCTGTACCATTACATTTTCCATGTACCTTACATCTGTGTACAATGGCAAGACCTTCAGAACAAATAAAGGTGTGTTAGGACCTCTATGTGTTGTCCCATTAGATTTTTTGTTGGCAAAATCAAGGATCTGAAAGTCAGCAAGAAAGTCTGTGACTGTGTATCATTGGCAATAGATTTAATGAAGCAAAATTGAAATAAAAGCTGTACAAAAATGAGATGGAAACAAGCAGAATAAAGCTGCTTCTGGATAGCTTTATTAAGCTTTATTAACAGCAACAACGCTGTGGTTAATAAAAATATATATTGCCCCCTCAATAATGATTCATGTTAACACTTTTTAGATGTAATAATACATAATTTTTTTACATTAATGATGGTTTCAAGATATATGTAACAGTCTCTGCCAAGAAAAGGGGTTTGTTCTGTTGAGCCATGGGAGATTCCAGAGGCACGGAGTCGACTGGCAGCAGCCAGCTTTCCTACTACTCCTGGTGGTTCCTGGCTATGGACACAATGAGAATTCCAGTGGGGAAAAGCTTGTAGACATCAGAGTTTTTCACAAGAGTGATTTTACCTTGTTCTGTAAAGATGAAGCTCTGTGAGACAGCAATGCCTTGTCTACTGTTTTATTCTGTGAGAATATGAACCAAAAAGTGGAAGTACTGTAAACCTCAAAAAATCTTATTTCCTCAAAAATAAAACTGTAGTGTTGTTGTTGACTCCATGTTGACAGCACAGAGTACATTCTACAGTTCTTGGAAGAGGAAATTGCATTCCTGGATCCTCTTGAATCAGATTTATCTTCCTAAGTGTTAGAATTTAACCTCAATTAAGAATAAAGGAATGAATGAATGAATAAACCAGTAAAAATGCTTTTCCTTCATATATCAGATTTTTTTTTAGTTGCCAAAAGACTTTCTTGGTCAAGAGCCATAGGTATGTTCTCTTAAGGCAGAGCAGCTCAAATCAACTGTGACAAAAATTGTTCTTCCACAGCTAACCAGGAGATCCTACAGAAGGTGGAGGTAGAGTATGAAACAATGCCTGGGTGGAAGACTGACACAACTGGAGCACGAAAGTGGGAGGACCTCCCACCCAAGGCCCAGAATTACATCCGCTGTGTGGAGAATCATGTTGGTGTGCCAGGTAAACCTCTTTGCAGATGTCTGTATGAGGATGCCACAGCAGACAGACAGACACAGCTCTGTGAAAGTGATCAATTTGGTAATTGGAAGTCACTTTATTTGGGCAGGAGGGAACGAAAGTACCAGTGGTTGGGCTGATGCAGGGTAAATGATAGCTTGCCGAGAAGCACCAAAGGGTGGTGTTCAGCAGGCAGGTCTGCAGTGCTGCAGAGAGCTCTAAGCTGCTGCTGGCAATGATTTAATAGAGGAAAGATAAACATGTGTTGTTCTTGGCAAATAGCCACCTTCTGTCAGTGAAAACTTTGGGATCTGTGCACCATGCTTCAGCGTGTAGTTAGGCTGATATCCACATCTCTTCCCTTCTTTCTGCATTCTGCACTGCATCACTGTTTGAACTTAGATGTGCTTTGGTTTGGTTTTTTTCCATTCTTACTCATATAAGGAGATGTGTTGTATAACAGGTACAAGATTGCTTAGCCCAGTTCTTCCACTTTGGAAAAATGAGAATCTTAACATCATCCATCTGCAAAGGTCAAGCCACCCAGTTTCCTTCAAATCTAACTGCTAGAACTCTAGACGTGCCAAGAGCTAAGTGTGAATGGTGGAGTTTGCAAGGGGATTTCCACAGTAACAAGCTTGGAAAGCTGGCATATGTGCTTTTGTTTTCCATAAAACACCTCAAAGGTCACATCAGTGGAGTACAGGCTGGTTACAACTGTGGCAATTCCTGTATTGGTCACGGATCAGGAAGCATCTGATAGCAGAGACTGATACTCAGGGAATGGCCTGTGTGTGATCAAGGACACAGAAGGCCTGTGTAAATACAGCTCCCCTTTCTTTGTTCCTCTGGTTTGCTGTGTAAAGTCAGGATGCCTTGCTGGGTTTGGTGGCTAAAGGAGACCTACCCACAGTCAATTCTATAGCAACCGCGGGCAATAAAACTGCAGTGGAACAGCTACAGTGTGGAATTTGGGATGGCTGCTCACACTGGATAACGTTTGTAGTTAGAGTCTTGCATTTAAAAATACTACATTATGTAGGCATCACTATCTCCTGTTCCACATCATGCAGACTTCAGAGTCTGGCAGAGCTCTGGTTTCCTCTCTGCAGGGATGTAGCTAAACATCCTGTCACTCAAAACAATGGCACTTAAACCTGCAACAAACATTCCTGCCCATCTATTAGGCCTTCCATCTGCAATGCTTTGTGTTTATGGCATAATTATTTCATGCTTTCAAACTTCAGTATACTGCACTTTTAGTCCAGTAGTGCAGCTGGAGTAGAGGGATTTTTGACAATGAAACTTCCTGCCTAAAATTGGCCAGTCTGTAGTGAAGCATGATGAAAAGTGAAAATTATTCCAGTTCATTGACTATAATATTTACTCTCAGTAATTGTTCTAACAGATGTGTTTTCCTCCCTAGTTAAATGGGTTGGAGTTGGGAAATCAAGAGAGTCGATGATCCAGCTGTTTTAAACAAATGAAGAACTTCAATGATGAGAAGCACAACTTGGCGTTCATCGGTTCCTTACTGCTTCCTCTTTAAATGGAAATGCTATTTAAAACAAATTCTTCTAGGGATTAAATAGAAACACAACACATATTCTGTATTGTAATATTTTATTTAAGTTCTCAGTAAATTCAGTGTAAAATCTCCTTGGTGTCCATCATCAAAAAAAAAAAAAGTCAAAAAAGGTATTCCTAACAAAATAGGGAAATAATTTTTTTCAATGGAAACATGTTACTGTTTGAAAGTCCTTTACATCTATATAGTATTTCTCCTTGCTGAAACCAGTATTAAGCCTTCTCCAGTAATTATTGGGTAACTTTAGAATTGTGAAGCTTGGATTTGTTCTTCAAATGTTAAAATATTTGTGTATCTGGGTTGGCAGTACTAGGACAGATACCATGCACTGAAATTGGTTGAATTATAAAGACTTTCAATTTATATAAAATACAGCAAAGTTAGGTGGGTATTTTTGGCTGCACAAAGCAAAGCAAACACAATTACATGTAATTTTTATATAATTTTTTAATAGCCTACTGAAATGAATGGAGATCAGCTAAAATGTAAAATGTATTTATCACAAAGCCTATCCTAGTAACTGAGGTAACATCTGTCAAGGGGCCAAACTGGAGAAAGCTGACCTGTGTAATAATTCCTTGAACTATTCTGCACTAACAGGCTGGAGACTGTCAGGTGTGTGGCCTTCCTTTTAGGCAGTAGGGAAAGGAGTGAGTGAAGGTGGAAGGAGGAGAGTCCTCAGGGTACAAAACACACGGGGAGAGTGGAGCTGAGACAGCATGCTGCGTTTTCTCCATGAACCTGGGACATTTCTTCCTGCTAGTCATGTGATTGAAGTTTTTCAAGTTCTACTGTAGTACTCTGTTGAGGAACTTGGGGCTTGTGGCTCTCTAAGGCATTTGCTTCCACAGCTCATAGGTTTCCAAGAATAAATCAATGCATGACTCAATGATGACTGCTGCAGTATTTACACCCCTCACACATTTTGACCTTCCTCAGCAAAATGGAATCCCTATTTATAGAAGGGGATGACACGTGGCAGCCAGGGTTGGGACATGTAGAAGCTGTGGAGAGGTCGCAGTATCTTCAAGAGTGTACTTGGACTTCTTTGTGGATCTTCTAATTTATAATGGTTATGCATCAAGAGCTCTCAAAAAAGGCCTGCCTCTTGTAGAGGAAAAAGATTAGTCTAGAGACAGAGTTATTTCCTAACTGCAAACTTCTCCAAGTAGATGTTCCTTTTTTATATATGTCTTGGAGAGCTATAACAATATTTTTGTATCATTCTCATGGGCTGTGGAAATGGCATCACATCCTCAGTGATGCTATTATGCAGTGTGTAAAAATAGCCCTTTTCTGACATGGTAACTCCAAAGGTACAAAATGATGACACTTGACTTTAGAAATGAGAAAAAAAGCAAAACTTGTCAGGAGGATCTTGTGCCATACTTATCCCCTTTGTCTCATGTCACTCAATATCAAATAGTAGATAATGTTCAAAGCCATTTGTGTCAAGAAACACTTTTAAAAGTACCAGTGCAAAGCACTAAATGTGTAACTGTTTGCAGATGTATGGCTGCTTGTAAGGCAGAATTCTTACACCATCCAGCTCCAGTGCAGTCTCTCCATGCCCCAGTTCATTACAGAGTCTGGCTTAATGCACAAATACCTTTTCTCTAAAAAAAAACAAGAAAAAAGATCCCGAAGCTGTGAATCCTTAGTTCTGTTTTAACTCCTTTGTCCATCTTTGACAAATTGTTTAATCTTGCTGCTGCTGATTTTGCAATCTGTAAAATGGTAATTAGGAATACATCCTCACCTCTTCAACAATGCCTTTGGAGTTCCCTGGGTCAAGCCCTGCAGTCCTTGCTCTGAATTGAGGAGGGAGCTCTCCCCATTGTATTTATGGGTATTCTGATGAAAGACCAATGAGATTTCTGACCTTATTTAATGTTTGTGAAGCACTTCTGAAAGGTACTTGGTAAGTGCTAATTATCACAAGCACTGTGAAGTGTGCCTCATTGATATGAGGTAATTTAAACATAAAGATGCTTGGAGATACAGTAATTAAGTTTTGTTTTTACATGGCTTAACCTTGTGACATTTGCCCTCTGAATGATCTAGAGCTGTTCCTTTTCTTGGCCCCATCTTCCTCCGTGCATTTGTGCTGGGAGGTGGCCGCTATATTTAAGCTTTGGTTGATTTATAGGCAAAGTCCACAGTGACTAACGAGCCACTTGGTGTGCTGAATAACTGGATTAAATGATCAACTCTAAACTGAGTATTTGGCATATTGAAGACAATAGCCTTTATAGCTTAATTTTCACAGGATTACTTTCCACCTAATCTTTTTATTTTCCATTTTTTCATTAAGTATCCATTAGATCCACATGGCCTGTCTTTGCTTTCAAGAATTCATCAAATACCCAGTGATGTTGTCAGTGAGCATGATGTAATAGGCAATTATCCCATGACTTACTCTGCTACCATAAAATAATATTATGCATTTCATTTCATAGCATGAATATTTGAAATGAAAGTTCTATTAAATTTTACATGTGCTGTTATTGAGTTAAATGTGAATAAATCCAGGCTTTTATCAAAAAGCTGTTTAATCTACTGAGAGACACAATGCTTAATCAGAATATTTTAATGTGAATTTCCTTTAATTTTGGCTGTTTTCCATGTATATTATTTTGTATTGTTTGGAATTTCATTTAATAACAATCACTGTGATGAATTTAACTACTTCTTTCTCCCTAGCCAAATTCAATAATAATGGCTAAAACTGGCTGATGCATCATCCTGTTTGAAATCTGGATGGAAGAACAGGGGTAAACGTTTACTGAAAAGCTGTACTTTGTGGTAAAGATTATAGTTTTTTAAAAGTAGCAATTACAGATTCACTCCTGCACAGTAATGTTTTTGAGATATTTTCTGACACTTACTCTTACAATATGGCCTTCCTAGTCAGATACACGCTTCCTAACACATTCAGGATAGGACTTTGAAGATTTTGTAATTTTTTAATTTGGCAATATATGGTCTTACAGTCGTGGCATAATGCACTTTATAACAGGAAAGAAAATGAAGCATTTCCATAGTAATGTGCAATCTATACTTACACCTTATGCAGATTTTTTTCAGATGATTTTTGATCCACACCTGTTTATTTTGTCCTTGAAGATGTATTAAAACAGATTTAAAGTAACAGTGCTTGGTGTCTATTTCTCTTATTTTTTAACAAAATAAACTTCATACAAAAACCTGGTTTAATATTTCATGAATTTTAGAAAATAAGTAGCAGCATCAGTGAATGAAGGTATGTTTTCTCTCAGTCTATTGACTTTTAGTGTTGACTTTGGCCCTTTTTTCACAAGTTCTACAAACTTTGTCTTCCCTTTCCCATTTACAAACTGAGCAGGGATCTACCTTTACCACCAGGATTCATGGTTAGTCATCTTTAGTGAGCTCATCTGAGTGACCAATGGGTTTATGAAGGAAAAATGCATTTTCTAATTGATGCAAAAATTCTTGCAATAAAAGCTGGCTCAGAACAGCTGATGTGAACTCCATGAAGCTCTTCAGCAGCAGCACTGTGAGAGAAAGCAAAGGTTGATACTGGCTCAGATAAACAATTATCACCTCTAAAACTGAATGGGCTTCAGACAAGTACTGTTAGGGCTTCCAGAAACCACTCCTTTTCTCATCTGTTTTAGAAGGAGCCAGAAACAGCAGATAAGTGACCTTTCCAGTAAATGACAGCACGTCAATGCCTCACACACCACTCAGTGCAATGCCCTGGATGAGAACTGATCTGCTAATGAATTACTATTTCTTCATTTCCTTTGCATCAGTTTTACATATATATATATCTATATATATATATATACATATATACATATGTATAATTTAATATAGAATAGCCTCTGGTAGCTGAAGCATCTGAGGTATTGTCATCTAAATCTGTGTCAGGCTGGCAACGCCTAAGTCAAAAAACCAAACAACCCCAAAGAAACCATAGACACACACAAAAGAATTTTTAAAAACCCTAAACCCAAGCTGGAGAGCTGTGTCTGATGATTGGGAAGGAGGAAAAGAATAGACATTCCTGCCCCTAACCTTTGACAGTAATACTTCACATGGGGTCAAGCTCTAGCCCACTCATTATTCCCTGTGGAAGTGGCTTTGTCTCCTGTACAGTAACATTTCATGTCCATCAGAGAGCTGATTTAAAGTGTCAGATGTCAGCAAAAAGAATGAGCTCACATCACCTTTTTAACTGGGCATCAGGCAAGAAAGGAAATGCAGCTCCAGCCATCTTATCTTTAGAAGTGCCTGTTTGTGGCATCCATCAGGGGTGTAGCCTGGGGGTTTGCTGGTCACTAATGAGAGACTGTGTTAGTGCTTTCTTTGTCTCTATTAGATCCAGGCTGCCAATGACAAAGAGGATGCCTGAAGCATGGAGCCTGCTCAGCTGCCGCAGTGCTGCATGGATCCACGGCATGAAAGAAGTGGGATGGTACTTCTGCTTCAGGGAGGTAGGGAACCAGGTCCTTTTCTTCCCAAATCACTGGTCCACCACAAACAAGCTTTGATAATGAGTGCGTTTTACAGAATGATTTAAAGATTTTGCCATTTTATCTCTTATATACTTACAGGAAATTAGTTGTTCTAAAATACCTTCATGTGTTACTAATATCTGGAGATTTCTGGAGCAGACACCACTCATTAAATATTTGCCCATCAGTTCTATGAGATGGTAAGAGAAAGGAAACAGGAAAGAAGGTCTTTTGTAAGCACATACACTTTATATCTTCCATTAATATAAAAAATTTTGGCCAGCAGCTGCATTTTTCAGTGGTTGAAAATAGTACAAATTTTAACACAGTCTAAATAAATGTGTTTGGCAAGAAAATGTCTTTATCAGGGAAAAAAAAACCCAAACACTTGTGTGTTTGAATGTTTTCACAGGCTCAAGATAATGCACCCTTCCTGTGACAGGCATTACGTTTCAGGAGCTGAGCACAGACACCAGAGTTTACATTGCAGGGCTGTAAATAGTGCCTCAGACAGCAGTGTTGGGTTTCAGGTGATACCTTTACAGTGCCTGAGGAGTGGCAGAGCACTTCAGACAGTTTAGGTGGCTGCTGAAAGCCTTAAAATACCCTGGGCAGAGTCACTGGAGACAAGTTTTCTTAAGGACTGCAGAATACAGTCAACTATACATGCCCTTCCAGCAGAGATGGCAGTGTCCATCTTTCCCCACAAAAGACAAAACTTTTCCTGCTAACTGAGCCTAATTTTTCAAATGTGAGAAAATGGTGTTTGCCATACAGGTTTGTGAGCCTGCCTGGCCTGTAAATGGAAAAGATCCCAAGCAAGTGGTGCTGGAATCAGCTTTTGGTGAGTCTGAAAAAATTACAAGCGTGGAAATACGGTGCATTACCAGTCACAACCATAAAAAGGTGTTTCATGGCATTCTTTGCTTCTGCAGAAGAAATTCACTGTGTCAAACCTATAGTAAATAGAGTTGTGTTTCCATTGAAATTCTTAAAAGAGTGCAGCCCTCTACCATGAATGGAAACCTGCCCTTTGAGCTCTGAATTCCAGAGTGGCTAAAAAAATGGCAAAGACATTGATAAACCTCAGGGCTGGGCGATGGAAACCTCCTGAAGCTCAGGAAGAGGCTCAGGGTTCCCCATGTCTCTGTACAGGCTGGGAAGCACCTGCTTAAGGAGCAGCTCTGCCAAAAACGACCTGAAGTTTAAATGAGATGTCAGGGTGAGGATGACAACAGTGCACTTGCATCTTGAATAAAGCAAATGGTCTGCTGGGCTATACTGAGGAGGATAATGGCCAGGAGAGGGAGGGAAGGTGTTTCCCTTTACTCATGTTGATAAGTAGTACCAGAGATACCTGCTACATGACCACTGGCATCCATTGTAATGGCATGTTTTGCATCCTTAGTAAATGGGTGAAGAAGAAAGGGAGAAATGGTAAGAAAATGTGATATTCTACTTCCAAGACTCTGCCTTGCTACAGATAAGATTAATTTTGCTCTCAGTGCACAGTCAAGTGTATGTCAGTACCACAGTCATATTTGCTGCTCAGTTACCACCCCATAGCATTGAAAACAGTTCAGATTTCAATGAACTCCGATTTTCTTCTGCTTCTTTTCTCCAGCCATCGAGGCTGTGCCCTTGGAGTGACCTTGGCAATGACTCTTTTCACTGTTTCATGCTTTCATTGGGAGCTGGGCTCTTTCAGAATTCGGGGATGCAGTTTGTAGCTGTACCAATGGGGCCTCAATCACATCTGAGATAAAATATAGCTTGAAGACATTTACTGAGTAAGTTCACAAAAGGTTTGCCTTGTCGTTCTGAAACAGCATTAAGTTTCTATCTATAGCTTCTAAAGGAAATTATTGGAAAAGAGGACTAAGACATCAAACTAATTCCCTGAGTATTTAGTCCACCGATATTTAGCATTATATGTTCTGCAGAAAAAATAATATGCCCTCAGTGATCTCTGCTTCCATATATTGGGTACTGGAATAAGTAACATCTCCAACTTTGCCAGAAGAACTGAAGCTGGAATAAAATGTCAGGAAGCTCATGTGCTGGGTGCTGGACCTGGCCTGAAGAATAACCTGTGCCTGGGACAAACTGGGTGGGGGCTGTGAATTTTGAAGGGCTAGGGGGAATGTCAGGCTACTCTTCTTCATTATTCAATCAGTTATTCAAGGCCAGTATCACAGTTTTATATTTGAACCAGTTACAGTGGTGATACATTTGAATATTTAGGTAGTCCTTTCATACAGTTTAGGTAGTGATAATGGATCAGTATAAGGAACAGAGGCAATGCTGAACACCTTCACCAACAATCTGGAGATATTCTAAATCTTGCAGATAGGAAAGAAAAAAAGGACAGGATAGTGTTGCACCAATATCTTCTCTGAAATCCTCATGCAGAAAAAAATAAAAAAATGTTAATGCATATGCATGATAAGAATATACTGAGCATAAATACATAGTATAAGTTATAATAGATTTTAATATACATGGAAAAAAAAGTCAAGTGAAAGACATAAAGGAAGTTAGCTAGTTAAGGCATTACAAATAGGATAAGGCATTTTGTCTATTAGAGATTGATTTGCCCCATGCTATGTAATTAAAATACTAAAGCTGGTATTGATGAGAGTCTGAGCCCTATGCAAAATGCATTGATTTCCATGCAGAGGAAACAAGCCAGCAGCAGAAAAAAGTCTCATTCTATTAATTGGCACCCTGGATGGTAGACCTAGGACTGAGCATTACATTTATAGCTCATACCACACCACTCACGCAAACTGCTCAGCAGAGAGCAAAGAGAATGAGTGCCTTCAAGACTTCCCAGCATAAATGGATTTCATCTGCAAAGGCTGTGCTCAGAAATTTCCACATCAGCGCTTGTGATGGTCCCTGTAGCTGTGGCATGTTATCCTGGTAATGTTCAGGGAATCTCCTCGACTCTGTGCAGCTTCTGTTCTCTGCACAGAGATTCTGTGCAGGGCTGACAACACAGCCACACATACTTAAAATAAATACACTTTGTGGGCTGCTGCTGGGCATGGTTTGTTAGACGTGGTGAGTGCAGAGCTGGGTTCTTGGCCAGTCTGCACTGACACAGCACCTTTGAGCTGAGTGGATGCACCCTGAGTTATTCCAGCTGAACGGCTGCTCTGGGAATGGAGAGAGGAGAGCATATGAGGAACAACATATAGAGCTGTCTTGAAGCAAGGATTCACTTCCACAACAAACTAATAAGAGCAGGGCTGGATGCAGCTGCAGCGTGGAGGGAGGAAGGTTTTGCCCATCTCTTCCCTAGCCATGTGTGGGAGAGGATGTTTGTGCTGTGGGGGATAGTGAAAGGACAGAGCTACCTCTCAGAGCCTCTCCCACGTAAAACCACACTGAATAATGGATAGCACTACTTGGACAAAGATTTAAAGAATTCTTAGGACAACCACCTAGCATTAAATCAAAAATATTGTTGCCTGCAGAGAAAGAAAACAGAGCACTTGGCACCACGTTAGGTCAGCAATAGCAGTTCTCAATGTCAGAGCTCATATTCCTTTTTCATGACAGATTAAAATAATCTGAAAAGAAGCAAACTGAAAGGAAACAGTGCAACAGAAATGAAAGCACACTACAGAAGGGCCAGGAACAACAACAACCATGAAAAAAAAAAACGGGGAAAGCAGCCCTTTTGTAAACCCCATCAGCAGAACAATAATATCTTTGTAACAGCAAAAACAATTTTTAGTTTTGAGGGTGCCCTCTAGTGAGTGGGACCCTCGGGTGTTCTGATCTGCTGAGCAGCACTGGTGCATCTCAGGGGTGGCAGGAACGAAACACGCTCTGAAACTCAACCATGCTGTGCTAATTTAAGAGCAAGCACTGGCCAGGGTGACAAGATGGCTGGCTTGTCTTGACAGCAGTGTGTCTCAAGAGCCAGCCCTTAGTCCCACACATCACTGGCTTAACAAATATTTTTTGGATGCACAAACCAACTCATCAAGATGAGGGCACGAACTCTGTGCTAGCAAGTCCTCACAAAACAACATGCTCTTGTGAACAGATAATGTCTGAACCAGATGTAGCCCTCTGATCCCAGCTGTAAACATGTTGTCTGTTAAGGCTGATGTACTAAGAAAAGGACACAGAAGAAAGAAAACGGCCCCAAGCCCTTCCATTAAAGGCAGTTCTATGCAAGGAGGGTTTTTTTAAATCTTCAGGTCCATACTGCAGAGCAGAGGAAGGACAGTGCAGAGGGACTGAGCACATGGGGCGTGGTACTTTACCCCAGGCCCAACAGGGGATGTGTGCCCATTCTGAGAGTCCATCCCATGCTGGCACATGACCAACTACATCAGCTACTATAATATACTTTCCACTTGAAAGAATTTTCAGATTATTCCTTTAACTGTTTTAGCATGAAAACATTAAAGAAGAAACAGAGAGTTGGCCAAAATCCACTCACTTTGTAACAATTCAACTAAGGAAACTCCCTATTTAAAGAGGTGTAGGAGGCACATCTCTATGTGATGTGCTTCAATATCTTTCTAAATGACCTAGTAATGAAAGAATAGAAAAAATGGGGAAGTTTTACTACAAGCACATGGAGAGGATGGCTTTGGTATAAGTGAAGCTGAAGGGATATATGAAGTATTTTTAAGGCATGGATCACTGTTTGTCTGCCACCTTTTTCTGAAATTGAACACTTTGACCAAGCTATCCACCAGGTAATTTGTCTGTAATATTCACACACGCACAGGAGAAGCAAAGTAGCAAGAAAAAGACTAATTTTTATTCTCTGGGTGTTGGGTTTTTTGGTTTTTTTTAACAAAAAGGTTTTCAAGGATAAACCAAAATCATGGTATTTCACAGTTACCTTCACTGATCTGGGATGTGTTTGGGCTGCTTTTTAATATTCAGAATCTCATTAACTAACCTGAAAAATCACCAGCACTAATTTTAAGGAATGCTCAATGCCAACAAGCTTTGCCAGCTCAGGTCTCAGCCTTTGTGCTGCTTCTAAATGATCAGTGGATCTTTCTCAGGGCTCACTGCTCCGAAACTAATAAAACACTCAGCACCATTCTGCTGGGTAACAATTCAGAAGACAGGCAGGTGAACCAATTCTCTCCCTGCAGGGTGCTCAGGCCTGCTGGTACAAAGCAGACAGAATTATTTTGCCTTCATAGCTGGCAATGAGAAGAGAGCTGGTCAGTAGCAGATGTTGGTAAAGGTGAGTCTTGCAAAGCAATTAAGAGATGTCACCACCTGAGGCTGACTCAGAGAGCTGCAACGGAGTTTTCCTGCAGTGGAGTAGTGGTGGCAATGTGACAAATGTAATCAGCCCTCAGCAAAAGGTGGACTTGATGATCCTTGATATTGCCTTCCAACTCAGAATAGCCTGTGATTCTGCAAAAGTGCCCTTAAATTTACTTTCCAATGACAGCACCAGCAGCAGTATTGCAGCATGAGCTGCTCCCTTTCAAATTTACTTCATATTTGAGGTCAGTGTTCCAGAGCACTCCTTCCCCACCAGTGAAATAGTGCTTTTAATTCTTTCTTTGTATTTCATCCAGTTCTCAAACAGCCAAGTTCCATCCACGTTTATCCCATGCAACGTTAATGAAACATGTGTGATCCACTGTCCTCTATCCTGACAGGGCTCTTTCCAACTGGAATTACATTCTGATTAACCAATATTTCCCAGAGAACTTCAGGAACATCAGTGTCTAGCTAATGAATATTTACAAAGTATTTTCCTTAGACAGATAGAAAAGGCCATGAGTTTTCAATATGCAGTTGGAAAAGTCTGCTGAACATCCTTAAGCATGCATTTGCAAGTACGTGCAGAAAAAGCCAAAGTAGAAATCCTTACAGATAAAGAAAGAGTGGCAGGAGTAAGACTTCGGAGCTCAGAAGAGATTTTTGGGAATTGCTGTGAATTACAACCACGACTTCCACTCCCACAGACCAGAATCTGAGCTGATCAGCTCTGCAGGAAAAAAAAATCATATTAACCTGAATGAAACCAGAGTGGTTGTACCTGCAAACTATTAGCAGCTCAGCAATTCGTTCTCATAATTTTCGTATTTGGTGTTTGGACAATGCTCTCAGGCACTGGTGTGATTTTTAGGGCTGTCCTGGGCAGAGCCAGGATGCAGAGCCTGTGATTATATACGGTGCTCAGTATTACTGGTCTTGGGGTTTCAGTAGTTTTGGAAGAACTCGAGCAATGAAACCAGACCAGAGTTAGTCCATTAGGCATTGTGGCCCATTTTCAGCACACTGATCTATGCTGTATGTCTCACATAAATGTATTTTCATATAAATGACTGCCGTCCTAAATCTTGTGCTAGTATTGAAATTGTACATTGAAGTTTTTATGAGTTTCTGAATGAAAGAAAGCCTTTTTAAAAAATACTGATTCTGTCACTATTTTTTGAGGAGGTTGTTAGTGTTTGGGTTTTGGTGTTTAGAGATTTTGTTTGTTTCTTTGTTTGTTTCAGGAAGAAATGTAAGTCTTTACTTGATAAGTTGTTTTTGACCGGAACACAATAAACCAGGAACAAGTCCTTCACCCTTAGCAGACTGTAAGTTTGTCCATGGAAAAATCACTCCTGAACTTGGTTGTGATTCTGTACACAGTACATACAGGGGAAGTTTTGAATTCAGAGACCTCTGGAAGAAATAAAACAGTCTGGAAGAAATAAAACTGTCTTGACAGATCACCTTCAAGTGACACAAAACATAGCACCTAAACTCCAACACCAGTTTTAAACTTGTTTGCCCTGAAGAAAACAATGTATTTTCAAAATATACATAGTACCCAGACCAGCTGCCACTTGGAATGGCACCTGAGACTTTTAACCCGTGAAACCCCACCTGGGGTGCTATAGAGCCCACCTGTAAATAACAAATTAATTGCAGTAATTCCCTTTCATAGCAGATGATCTTGGAGAACTCCAGATTTAGCTGCAACTGGGTATCAGTCCCCAAAAACTCATTGTGCCCACAAGTGGTGAACCCTCTCCTGATGTTGGCTAGTGCTGAGGAGCCCAGCAGAGCCCCCTGGCCAGACAGGGATTCTCCAGCCTCCTTAAAGGTTTTTTAAAAGGAAATCCTTGTGCTTGTGCACATTTTTGTTGGTTCCACAGCATTTAGACAGCCCAAACCTGGGCAGGGAGTTTAGGCTGCACAAAGAGCTCAGTGAGCCCAGCTTAATGTGGGGGCCTGCCGAGAAGGAAAAAGAGGGTTCATTCATTTGGATGCAGGACTGGAAAAGATAGTAAGTTTACAGATAAAACAAAATTGGGAGCACCTGTTGGTTCCCTGGAAGGCAGAGGACATGCAGAGAGACCTTGACAAATTAGAGAGCTGGGCAATCACCAACCGTGTGAAGTTTGAAAAGGACCAGTGCTGGTTTTTGCACCTGTAACAGGGCAACCCTGGATGTAGAGACAGACTGGGGAACTAGGAAAGGGACGGGAAGCTGGGTGTGAGTCAGCAGTGCCCTGGCAGCCAGGAGGGACATCCCTGTCCTGGGGGGCATCAGGCACAGCATTGCCAGCCAGGCAAGGGAGGGATTGTCCTGCTCTGCTCTGCACTGGGGCAGCCTCACCTCCAGTGCTTGGGGGCAGGTTTGGGTGCCACAAAATAAAAAAGATACAAAGCTATGAGACAGCTTCCAAAGGAGGGCCACGAGGATGGTGAAGGGTCTGGTGAGGAAGCCGTATGAGGAGTGGCTGAGGGCACTTGGTCTGTTCAGCCTGGAGGAGACTGAGGGGAAACCTCACTGAAGTTACAGCTCTTCATGAGGGGCAGAGGAGGGGCAGGCACTGATCTCTTCTCTCTGGTGACCAGCTACAGGACGTGAGGGAATGGGCGGAAGCTGTGTCAGGGGAGGTTTAGGAAAAGGTTCTGTGCCCAGAGGATGGTCGGGCACTGGAACAGCTCCCCAGGGAAGCGACCACAGCCCCAACCTTGACAGAGTTCAAGGAGCGTTCTCAGGCACATGGTGCGAGTCTTGGGGTGTCCTGTGCAGGGCTAAGAGTTGGACTCGA
This sequence comes from Eopsaltria australis, assembly GCA_034509425.1. Lineage (NCBI taxonomy): Eukaryota > Metazoa > Chordata > Aves > Passeriformes > Petroicidae > Eopsaltria > Eopsaltria australis. The sequence continues at coordinate 2,211,667 of JAVTVJ010000012.1, read as the reverse complement.
TGATCCTCGTGGGTCCTTTCCAACTCAGCACACTCCGTGATCCCGAGTTTATTGGCAAACGCGAGCCCCAAAGCTGCTTTCCCTTTGCCCCGCCGGGGCCGCGCTCGCCGCCGCGGGCGCACGGAGGTGACGCCTGAGGGGCGGTGGCAGCGGGCGGGGCCGGGCCGGGCCGGGCCGGCGCCTCTGCCAACCCCGCCGGGCCCTCGGGACGCGGCGGGAAGAGCAATTTTCTGCTACGGACGAATCTTTCGCTTCCCTGCGGAAAGAACGGAGAGGCCGCGGTTCCCAAGAGCCCAGGCGGGGATGTGAGGGAGGCGGCGGCGCGGCCGTGACGCGGCGCGGGGCGGGGCGGGGCGGGCGCGGGTCGGTCCGGCCATGCCGAAGCGCTCCTGCCCCTTCGGGGACGCGGCCCCGCTGCAGCTGAAGACCCGCGTGGGGCTGCGGGAGCTGAGCCGCGGCGTGCGGGGCGAGGAGTACCGGCGGGAGGTGTTCGGTGAGCGGGGCGCGGAGGAGGGGATGTGCCCGCCCGGCGCGGCCCGCGGCCATGGGCAGCCCGCCCCTAACTCTGCTCTCCTCTCCCGCCGGCAGAGCGGACTCGGCGCCTGCTCTTCAGAGGTGCCCAGGCCTACATGGAGGGCGCGGCGGCCGCCGCCCGCCCGGCGGAGCCGGGGCCGGCCGGGGAGGCGCAGGGCGAAGGGCCCCGCTGGAAGGGGCAGCTCCTCATCGGCCACGACGGGAAACTGCGGCGGCGGCCCGCGGACAGGGGTGAGTGCCGGGCTCTGTCACGGAACCGCGCGGCGCCCTGAGCTGGAAGGGACCCATCCTGTCCCGCCCAGGGCACCCCCGGCGTTCCCACCGTGAGCCTGAGAGCGCTGTCGGAATGATTCTTAAACTCTGGCAGGGTTGAGGCCCTGACCACTTCCCTGGGGAGCCTGTTGCAGTGCCAGACCACCCTCTGAGTGAGGAATCTTTTCCTAATACCCAGCCTAAACCTCCCGTGGCACAGCTTGAGGCCGTTCCCTCGGTTCCTATCTCTGGTTACCACAGAGACCAGTGCTGTCCCTCCGCTTTCCCTCACAAGGAAGTCTGTACTACGATGAGTAGTTGTGTGCTGTGCTGTTCTTCTTTATTGACTTTCCTTTAAGGAAGTGTTAGATTTGAGCTGACGGATTTCGGGACTGCCGGGTGTACGCTCTGCTTTAGAATCCCTTAGCGTCTTGCCACTGAGCAGAGAAAGCGCCAAGAAAGTTCCAAGAGGAGCTGTCCCTTTGCAAGCCCGAGCGTCCTGCGAAGTGCTGCCACCTGTAGCTCCTGGGGCTTCCAGCTGCTTTCTGTGCCTTGCTGTAAAGTTCATCCCTTCTTTACCGTGTCTCTGCCAAGCAGTTCCGCCCGTGGGAGCGTCCAGAGCCTGCTCGTCGTGTGTGAGAACGGCCGATGTGAAGGACGCGTGTGCTCAGTGTGACCGGCTCGTGTGCCAGAGCTGCAGCAGGCTCTGCAGCTGCTGTAACACGGTTACCTGCTCTTTGTGCTCCACTGTTGAGTAAGTGCCTTTCGAATTTGGAAGCTTATTTTAATTACACGGGCCATTAACAGTTGGGTGCAGCAGGTATCTAGCTCATGCATATAAAAGAGTTAAGCTCTTCCCGTGGTTTAGCAGCAGTGAAACTGTCTGAAACATGTAAACCAAGATGCCTGTGTGAAGCATTCTAATCAACCATAGTGCAAGTCTAGTTTAGCTTCTTATTTACATGCTGCAGGAGGCAAAAATTTCTCTTGCTTTCCCACCAGCAATATAGCTTGCTGGCCAGTGCTGAAAGCATGCACTCCCAAGGAATAATCTTAATTTTTTGCCCTCATTGTTAACATTTCTGTGACATAAAGAAATAGTGAGTGTGCTGTGTGGGAGTCCCGTGGTTGTGGTTGATAATGGAATAGTGTGCCATTGTTATGTTCCAGAAACAGTAGGCACACTGACTTTGTTTCTTCTGGTTTTGTTTTTGTTTTTGTTTTTTTCTTTTTCCCCCTAGTTATGGTGATGTGGGAGAGCAAGTTCTCTGCAATGGTTGTTCAATATTTCAAGTCTGAAACTTGATGAAATAACCCTTGTGGCTGAAACGTCCATGAATTTCATGAAGTCTTCTCCTTACAACTGGTCAATTAATCCTTTTAGTATGTGAATTAGGTGTGAAATTGCTATGTTTTATATCTTTTATATGTTTTATATTGTACTTTTAAATATTGTAGCTAAATAAACATTTATATTTTAAAGCTTTTTAGATTATTTTGAGTCGGCTTTTTCCTTTTCCCTAGCTGTGATGTGCCTGTCTGGAAGGGACCATTCTGTGCTCTTACCTGGTGTTCCTGATGTGATACAGGATTCAGAATATTCTCTCTGCATGTTGGTCATGTTAGGACACACTTTTGTGGGATCAGAATAGAAATCAGTTGGCCCTTCTGTGCTTTCAGGTGAGTGTGAATCCATTCTGGACACACAACATTTTCTTTGTGAGCTAACCAGGAAAATCAGCCAGGCCTGAAGGCTTTTCCTGAAGCTGATTCTGCTTCCTTTTTTTTTTTTTTTTTAAGCTATCACAAACATTTTGTGATTACTGACAGATTTTAATCTTTCTATGGTAACTTGGATGGAAAGAACAATAACACACCAGGCTTGGAGTGGAAAAGTTTTTCTCATTAGTAAGTTTTCCAGTACCTTCACTGAAAGGTCTTTCTTGGAAAGGACCTTATCTGTATGAGTTGATCATCTTCACTGTAAACTTGATATTGTCCTGAATTCCCCCTCAGAATAGCTCATGAAGTAGTCTGAAAAAATGGCCAGCACTCAGGGATGCCATAAACCAGCTCATTCCTCATTTTCCTTTCAAATCACTGCAGGGACTTAGTATTGTTTGTGCTGTAGGAGTGAAGTACTACTAGGCAGCCCCTCAAAGTAGTTTTCTTTTACTGATTTTGCTGTTTTTCACAAAAAAAAGACTCTTCATCTGGCAAACCAACTATGCCTGAGAGAAAACTGCAGTGGTCTTTACCTGAGGAAAATGCTGATTTGAGTGGCTGATTTCAGACTGTGGGATGAAAGGAATAGATTTGACACACACAAGAAAAGAAATCCTTGTGGCACAGCTAATGGTCTGTTTCTCAAATTCTTTGCCCTGAATTCCTGAAACAAAGCCTGCCACTCATGCTTCCCAGTCCTCTCAACTGTGATTAGTGTGTTTTGGGTGGAGTAACCTTGTTTTACCTGTTTCCCTCCACTTTTGCCATTTCTGTTTGAAGAGATGGAAAGGCCCTTGCAGTGCAAGTTGAGAGCCTGACTCCTCCCTCATGGGGACAGCTTTATTTGACATTCTGCTGGATTCTGGGTATTTGCATGTCAGAATGCTGCAGCTACCCAAAGAGAATGGTAAATGCTCTAGCAAAGGGTGGGGGTGGCTGTTGCTGGAGAGCAGCTCTTCTTCACAGCTGCACTGGCATGGCTTTGGGTGTATCAGCCACACTGAGGTGCAGGAGGACATCCTGTCCAGCCTGTGTAGCACTTTGTGTAACTATGCAGACACACTTTAAAAGCATTTGTGCCCTTTAGGGTTTCCTGAGGGGTGTCACTTCACTCTCAGCCATCTGTGCCAGCCTAGATGTGCTGATGGATCTGGTTAGTTCCCCTGTTCTCCTTATTTTGGAGCCAGTTAAAGTGGGAAACTTTACTGGTTCTTACTCCAGTCTTCATTTTGAGCAATTGTGAAATGTGTCTTATCTTCAATCCTGTTACAAACAAAAAAAAGTCTTGAGTCAGGTGACCTAGTAGTGGAAGAATTAGTTGGAATGTGCAGGAATTCCACAGCATTATCTATCTTTTCAAAGCTCTAATAGATGAAGTCAGGATGGTGGCAGATCTCTGGTGCAGTTCCCAGCTGTCTGGTATCACAGGGCAGATTAAATTGTCGCTCCTGTGGCAATCATTTTAAACCACAAAGCTGAGTTTTATGGATGGGAAGAATCTGTGGCTTACTGCATTTAGATGTTAGTTTTAGGAGAGAGTTTTAAAACTTGGCTTTGTTTCATTTGAGGCTTTAAGCAGTGAACTAAAGTGTTTTTCAGTCAAGCGTATTTTTTAAAATGAAACCTTTAAGTATGTGTCTGCTTTTTCTTACTCTCTCCTGAGAGTGAGAGACTGAAAATGATGTTTTGCTTCTAGGCTCTGTGAGAGATGAGACATGTTGTTTACAAATGATTTGTGTTTCAAACTAGCTGATAGAAATGGTTTTTTGGTTCATTTAATCACTGTTGTATTTCATAGAAAGCTGTCCTCTGTAAACAATGACGTGGATTTTGTGGCTTAATGTTCTTATTTGTTATCCTCTAGCTGCTTGAAAGATGGTTGTGCATTAGAATAGATACCCAATGCAGCATGAAGAGCTGAGAGAAGAAAAGCAGGAGGGCTGGAAGAAGGTTAGAGGCTGGGAGGAGCAGGGCAGGAGGAGCACAGAACAGCGTGGCCAACTCTTGCACAGGGGTGGTGCTTCATAAATGTAAGAAATGGGGTTTAGTAGTTACCACATCTGCTTCTCTGGCTTCAGAAGCTGAGAAAACTGCCTGTGTCTACCAAAAGACTTAAATACTATTCAGGAAAGTTCCTTTTCTAGTCCTGCAATTCTCAGATAAGCAATGGGAGGTAAGACTGAGGACTGTTTGTGAGTCTTTATAATGCCTACAGGAAAAAAAAAAACAAAAACTGTGTGAAGGGAAAAATCTTTGGGTGAGAGATACAAAGATTTTTGTCTTTGCCTGATTAGCTCCTCCTCACGAGGGCTTGTCTGTTGCCACTGATCATTGAGCTGTAATAGAGTTACAATACAACACATAGGGTACCCCTAGGACTGTAAGGAGAGCCAGAGAAATTGTCTGGTTTATTAACTGAGCAGGAAATTGGGTTTAATACTGTGCTTTTTTGTTGTTATCATATGTTCTTCCCCTCCTACTCAGTGCAAAGTGTCAAAAATCAAAGTTTGCCTGCTGTTCCAAGGGAAGGAGATCCCCTGAGGAGCCAGCATATTGATGGGTAAAAATATCCTGCAGTAATGATTTTACAGATGGATGAGAAACTTCTGAGGCCTGTATATCATTACTGGTGACATATGTCTCAAAGAGCAGACCTTTATGTCTAAAAGGAAGTCAGCTGATCTGATCAGGATAAAATAATTTCTTTTAAGACTAATATGTGGGTAAATTCTAGAAATGTGTGGTTTCATAGACAGCAGGTATTCAAGGACAGTCTAAGGTGGTAAATGGTTGCAGTAGTCTCCAGTATCTCCAGACTGTATTAGAACAAACCCACAATGTTGTAAGAAAGCTCACTGAAAAGAAAAAATATACTTGTCTCCTTCAATAGCCTTTGTCCTGTGCACATAGTAATTCCCAAATAATTTGCAGTTCAGTCCAGAAGTCTGCTTTCTTTCCAAGAGAAAAGTGAGCCATTCTATAGGTGATCCGGACAACGTGAAAATTAAAAATAAATAAATGTTAGCTCTCCATTCTGTGATTGATGTGTCTTTTGTTTAATACAGCCAGCACCTCCGCCTCTTCCTCTCCTTTTGTTTTAGTGTCCTAAACATTTGGGCCCTGACTTGTAGCCAGTTCATAGGCTTTTTTTGGTGTTCCTTTCTGAACAGGTGATAGCTACATGCAGTTGTATTTTATCTCAGGACAGGGCATAAACCCCAAATTATGCAGGTGAGAGTGAAGGACAATGTCCTTTTTTTCCTTATGAATATGGGTAAGACATTCATGCTTGGCTTCTGTGTATTTGCTGCCATCAGCTGTGACACTCAGAAGTGGCAGCAATCTGCAAAGGGCTTAAATCTTCTGAATCTTTCTTCGAAGAGGTGCAGCCGGGAAGTAGAAATGGAAACAGTATCTTTGTCCCCAGGTTTGTTAGGTCTGGTTCTTTTGAAAACACTCAACTGGCCTCTGGGTGAGTTGGTTAGGCAACAGCAAATGCCATCACCATGCAAGGAATAAATACTTCTCTCTTTCACCATGCTCCCTACCAGTCACTGTGTGATGGATTTGGGTTTTGACAGGATCAAACTGGATTAAAAAATCGAATCCCAGCAAAATGTACTTGTCATTAAGCTCCCACGTGCAGGGTATGTGTACAAACTTGCATCTACTGCTGTATTGTAACTTTTGCTTAGATGTGATACTGTTTCATCATGGCAAATCCTGCAACTAAAAGCTGTGCTGCCTTTACCTCCCATCTGGATTCCAGAAGTGCTGACTCCCTGGACAGGAAGCCCTCTGTGCTTGGAGAAGCTCCAGCTGGGATAGAGTGTGACAGAGTATCTCCGCAGTTTGTTCTGTGTCAAGCTTTGTGCTTTGCTCCGTGCAGTGGTTTACCGTGGATTGTCAGACTAAGCTCAGATCCCAGGCTACTGCAGGAATGTGTGGGGTTGTCCAAGCAGAGGGAGGAGAACCTCAACCCCCCCAACAGCAGCACTCAGATGTGCAGAACAAAACTGCAGCAGCAGCAGCACAGGGGCTCCAGAACCCAGCTTTGCTGAGAGGGATGTTGGGGGGCTCTTCCCAGACAGCATCCTTCTCCCAGCAGGCTGTTAAATGAGGACAGGTAAGGCTGTGAGAAAGACTACCTGTACCCCGTGTTGGGTCACTTGCTGCTTTCCTCCACTCTCTTTAGGGCTTTTCATTACTGAAGAGGGGAAGGTAGCAAAGTTTTGAACATTGTTTTTAGTGAGGCAAATTGGTTTACCTATTAAAAGTAGCCAAGAGGCCTCAGATAATGTTAATGTTTCTTTTAAAAGTTAGTAAGAGCTATGTAATTTAAAGACAAATACTTCTCGTAGATAGAGAATTGGAAGAAAATTCTTCTAAAGTACTTTTTGTTTTACATTATTAAAATTGCAATCGGGTGAAAGTGGTTGCACACTCTCTGTTGTGGCTAATATGCTCACACACATATATATAACTCTTTTTTTTGTACAGATATTTCATCTTGACAGATACTGAAATACCATACCTTTTACAGTTGATTGCATTTTTAACTGCTACAATTGTAATACAGGCTTTAATATTTGCTGGTGGTGTGTATTCCAGGCTTTTGTTATTTTGTTTTCTTCCTCTGAGAAAAAACTCAGCTGGAGTCAAATTGTTATGTCTTACACTTTTATTACAAGTTTTTAGTTCTCATGGTTGTGATTTGCATTAAAACCCTGTGATAGATTTTAAGTTACTTATCTCTTGCAGAGCTTATTATTGCTTGAACATTTTGTGGTTATAGAATTTACTTTAAGTTTTAGGATTTATTTAATTGTATTTTCTTACATTGTTTTACTCAAGTGTAATAGTTTAAATCATGATCCCCTTCTCATTTATTTGTTCTGTAAGATGCAGATGCTTTTCTATCTCTTCTTTCCCTTACAAAGACACAGCTGAAGGTTTTGAGGGCAGGTGTCCCCCTGATAACCTGCACAGCCATGCCAGGACCCCCATGGTGTCACCAGGTACTGTCCTGATCTGTCCTGATCTGTTCTGTGCGATTTCTCTTAAACTTGCACTGAATTCCAGCAGCTGCCAGCGGCTCCTTGTGCAGAAGTGCTCTTTAATCTGATTAGAGGCTTAAAATAAAACATAATCCCTCCTCCAACCTTCGCAGCACAAGTTTCATGTCCAAGCCACAGGGTGGCAGCATGAGGTTGAGTTTTTGTCCATTGTTACCCTAATTCTTGGGTTTTTTTCTCAAGTCTTCACAGCTCGTTTGATACTGTAATAATTGGACTGCTAGTTTGGGGAGGAAGTGTGTTTTAAAATATTCCCCTCATAGATCTGTAGCTCGGTTGTTCCCAAAACCGATTTTTTTTTTAAAATCCCAGATATTTTGTACCATTCATAAAATATGGCCTGAAATTCAGAACAGACCATTTTGCTGCCTGCAAAGACAAGAGCAAGATGTAAATCAAATGCAAAGCATAAATTGATCCCTTTTTTAAAATTCTAATGTATCAGTATGACAAATAGGGGTGTTTATATGTGAACATGTAAGTTATGTCACTCTTTTCTTAAAAAAAAAAAGCCCAACAACAACAAAAAACATCCCCACCAAAAAACCTCCAAACCAAATATTCCCATTACACCTTTTTTTGAATTTAATTAGCATATCCTACTCAAGTTGTTTCTCATAAAGACATAAAGGAGTAGAGTGATGTCCATGCCAAGAGTAGAACTGTAAATCTGGACAGGAAATGTACAGTGGGGTGCTGACTGGCAGTGTCACCTGAAGGATTGTCCTGGTAGTGGTGGAAAAAAAGGGTGAGAGTTGTGCCAGTCTTTGAGGAGAACAATTTGGGGAATGATGGGCTGGTCAGTCTGACCTCAGTCCACAGGAATGTTATAGTGTGTATCCTCACAAAAGCTGTGTCCAGCTCTACATCCAGGCACGTGAAGGGTGGGAACATAACTGAGAACAGTCACACAGATTCATCAAGGACATCTGAACAACCTGACTGGCTTTTCTGATGAGATGAGCAGCACTGGATGAGAGGAGGAAAATGAAGGTGTCCTCGCCAGGGGAAAGGCAAACCTTGTTGGGCTGCAAGAGCAGAACCCCCTGTGTCAGAGATCCAGAGCTGCTACTGCTGCACTCGAGGCTTTGGTGGCCCTGGAGACCCCACAGTGCACAGAAACAACACAAGGGAACAAGAAGCCTTCCAGGTCACACATGGGGCACATCTGTGCTCTTCAGAGCCTACCAAAAGCACAAATATTTTTAATGATGTTTTGAGGACTGCAAGGCTGTGCATTGAGGTGTGGTGCTCTTGGATACACTTAGGAGTTTATAGTACCATTGAAACTCTTCAGCACTCTGAGATCTGCTGCCTTCTTGTGTTCTCCTGAGCATTGATCGCTGCTGTCGGAAATGAGGAACTGGTAAAAGGCTATGTGGTCTGAGTATGTCCACTCTTACATCCTGTTTACTCTGCTAGAACTCCTGATATGATCAAACTTACTCATATCCTTAGGTGTTTTGGTGGGATGTGCTGTAGAGTGCAGCACTTTGCAGAATATTGATTTCTGAGCCTAAAGAAATGATTCAATTTTCAACCACAGAGTTTAATGCACTTTTATGTATTTTGTCCCAGTGAGTTTCATTTTTGGAGCTTGGTTCTCCCACGCTTTCTTGCACTGAGTAATACCTCCCCAAATGAGTAATCTGATTGTTCTGATTTTGCTTTCCATGATAGCAAGATTATTTACTGCCCCAAAATAGATTTTGAAGTATTTTTAAATGCGGTAAAAACAAGCTTAGAAACCTGGGACTGTGATCGGTTTGGATGACCAGTATAAGGAGTTAAAGTACAGTAAAATGTAAGGATGAAAATATGTAGGCAATGTGCAGATTTTCACAGTCTCCTCCCAAAAATGTTAGAAGAAGAAAGCCAGCTTGAATATTTCCTTCATAAATTGTTTCCTCTTCTGTTGAGTGGTTTCACTTCAGGTTGTTCTGGAAGTCCTCACTTCTCTGAAAATGAGAGAACTTGGTCTCAGTTGGGTGTAGTCGCCTGTACTGCTGCTTACAGAGCTGGTTTGAAGAAGCTTGTGTACTTAGATGGGTCACAGGAATGCAGGAGCTTTCTTGAAGTAACTGCTTTATTCCTGCGACTTTAGATCAGCACTGCTGAACACAAACTTCTATAAGTCCTGAAAATACCTTTTGTTCCTCTCCTGTCTGATACTGGTGTGTGCTGTCTTGGTGAGACCAAGAACTAGAAGTTACTGAATGTTGAGTTAGAGGGACTTCCTTTCTTCACTGGTAGAAGATTTCGCTCTCTGTTTACTCCGTGCACTCTCCTATACCCCGTCATGTTTGGGATCATTGCTAGAACGGTTTTTGTTACATCTGGCACTGACTTTGTCCCTTCTGTGCTGATGCTGCTGATAAGGACAATGAGAGCCTGAGCACTCCTGTTCCCCTTAGCACTAACAAGTTTCCCATTTGTGAACTACAGTGCTGTCCTTGTTCTGCTGAAGAAATCATAAGTGCTCGTGATGCTGTCCCTTCATTGCTGCTGCTGCTACTTGTAATCTACTGCAAACAACATGATTTGGGGTTCTTTCATCTTTTCCTTAGTACCAGGCATTGTGGCAAGTGCAGCTCCATGTGCAGGGTTTGTGGCTCCAAGCTGTACCCAAAATGTCTGTGATGTTAATTCCACACGTGGTCGCTTCTGCCCAAGTTAAAGCTTCCATCATAATGAGTTCTGCCAGAAGTGAAAGTACCCTTTAAAGTTTAGTGGCATGCATCACTTGGACATGAAAACTAGTTCAAACCTCAACACTTGTTCTCTGTATTTTCTCAAGAATTTCAGTTCTTGTGAGGCCTTTAACTTAGAATATTTTCTTAGTTTGCTTAACTCCTGCTACCATCTGTTGTTCAGTAACAACTCGGAGCCAAGGCGGCTGATGGAGATCTGAGTTCTCCTAGATCAGCACTTGGCACCACGAGCTTTTTCACAACCCAACAAGCAGTTCCAACAGCTGCATGCATGAATCACTTAAGTTATAGTACCCTGCAGCACCCTGTAAGAATGGGTTTTGACAATCTGGTCAGATGCCACACAAGCAAAAGTGAGAGGAACTGAGCTCCTAGGAAGGTGTGACATAAATTTAAGATTATTATTTTGATATATATTTTAATGTAACATGCCCCACAGTTTCATTACTGTTCAGAAAGTTTTGGGGCTACCTAGATTGCATGTAAGAGTTTATAATTACTGAAAAAATTCAGTGGGCTGGGGCGTGTGTGTGTTTATTTGTTGTAGCAAACTATTCTGACACATTCTCTGTGGCATTTCATATTACTGAGAGACAGTTTGCCCCAGCAGTAGAACAGCTCTTCATGTGCTTTCGAGTCAGTCTATATTTAAACCTGTCTCCAGTAGTATTTTATTTCAGTTGTTTTACTCTGGTTTGCCTAGCTGTGGATGCATTCTTGATTATGATCTTTGTTTATTGAAAACTTGCTGTCACAGAACCGTAGAATTATTTAGGCTGTAAAAAACCTCTAAGATCATCAAATCCAACCATTAACCCAGCACGGCTGAGCCCAGCACTAAACCTTGTCCCCAGGTGCCACATCCATACAGCTTTTAAATACCCCCAGGATGGTGAGTGACTCCACCATTCCCTGGGCAGCCTGTCCCAGTGTCCAACTCCTGCTCTTCCACAAACGCTGCAGAACACCCTTTCATTCAGAGTTCGGCACTGCAAGGGCACCTCCTAAAGCTTTGCAGAAGGATTGCGTGGATTCCTGGTTGGTTTTGTAGCGGGCAGCTGACAGCACCAACACCAAGGGACCAGTGTCAATCAGCCTGGTGTCACTGGGCAAACTGGGCTGCACAGCTGAGGATCTGCCCCTGTGTGTAATTTGTGTTCTGCTCTAGTGGTGTCATTATTTGTTTAATGATAACCATTGCTTTGGCTGAGGGCTTGACACAAGGCCATTTACAAAGAATTGATGGAGTCCATATGTTTGGATTTCACTTAGCTGCCCAAATAAGGTGGGAGGGAGCAGAATGGAGGTTGATTTTATTTTGAACCTGCATCTGCAGACTAGCTGGAGCCAAGCAGGGTAACTATAGGATGGGACAGTGTCATCCAGGAATAGGGTGTTAAAACTTCTTGGGCAACTTCCACAGAGTTGCCTGGCAGGAATTCCCCCTCAGTTCCTCTTAGAAAATGAGATCAGTGGGTACCCAGGGGATAACGTGGGCTGGGTGCCAGAGAGGGGAAGCTTTCCATGGTTCTGCAGTAGGATGGGAAAATACATGATTAAGTCTTGAGCTCCAAGAGTTTTATCAATATTGGTGAGTTGGACTGCAAGCCTTTCACACCACTAGAGAAGTGGGTAAATTTGTCTCAGGATGTACAGGCTGCAGACTGAGGCAGTGAACTTGAGGGTGCTGAAGTAGCTTGGGTTTAGTTTCCCACATTTTAAAGAGTTCTTAAGTGTTTGTAAGAGTTTTAAAGAGAAGATGTAAATATTTTCCATCAGCAATTTTCAGTTAGTGTCTTATCAGGTACTTAACTCTACATTTATAGAGAACTCTAGATAGGTTAAACTTGATAGTTCATACCACAAAGCAAAGTGAGGTGAGATAAAGGGCAGACAAATTTTCTGTTTTGTTTTCCCCAGGTTTTTTATATTTATCAGCTGGAAATCCGCACAAATTTAGGCATGCCCTGTAACAGAAATGGATGCCAGACAGTAAAGGGTAGCCAAATATTTTTTAAAGCAATCAATTACATTCTAATTCTACTAAAGGAGCAAGACTGTGTGACAAAAGGCACTGGACACTTATCTCCTCCTCCTACCTGTAGCAGAATTGATATTAAAAAATATCAATAGGAAATCACTTTAAAACTCAATGGGAGACTTGCTTTTTTCTTTATTTAGGCCAGTATTTCATGCCAAAATACAGCAGTCGAGAGCTACATGAAACTTGAGGACATGGGTCTGTATTTACAGTGTGAATGTTCCTATGGGTTTGGGTCAGATGAAGTCTCCAGAGTGACCCAAGGAGCATCCAGCGTGAGGAAAATAATAACTTAAAAATATATTCTGTCAGTTAATAACACACCCTCTAGAAGGGACTGCAGAACATGAGAGAGAGAGTAAGGCACAAAAAAAGAATGAAGGCAAGGGAGAAGAGGAAGGAATCCATTGTTTCTTGTCTGCTGGGAAGAGATGGGAGAATGACGTCATAAGGCAAAAGGCAAATAAAGGGAATTAGAATTCTGAAAAAACAGACTGGAAAAAAAGGAGAAGGGACTCAGTAGTGCAGGCTGGTCTCTACAGGTACCACCCAGCAATCTGCATCCAACCTCCATGCAGCAGGGAACTGAAAGCCCACCTCCATGTGCCAGCTTTTTTCCTGCTCCCAGGAGAGGAGATCTGCTCAGTGGAAGACAGATGGCATTGCCATTGCCTGTGCTCCTGTGGGGGCTTTTTCCAGATGGGGAGTTGGAAGCTTCTTTGTGCTGCTCCAGCCTTCCTGAGCAGCAGCCCTCGGGTGCTCGGGGCTCCACCAGCCTGCACACCCGGATGCTGCTCAGACGTGTACAGCTCAGCACTGAGAAAGTCACAGCTGAACCCCTTAGGAAAAGAAATGGATTTATATCCAGGGTTTTCTTCCTGTTTGAGGTATCCTTGTTGACTTCTCCTTTCTTGTAAGGAGAGATTATTGAGAGATTGCTAATAAAAGCTGAGTTACTGTCAGCGATCTGAAAAGAAAGTTGACACGACTGTTCTGCACAGGGGAAGCCCAGAGAGCCCTGTGCCACTCACACACTGACCTCCAGCCAAACTCGGTGCTTTCCTGCATTGCTGGGATGACTCTCCTACCTCAAACAAGGCACAGCTATGACAGGTTTCTCAAAGTTACCTGAAAAACCACTGGGCAGTCCAAGAAGCATCGCCCTCATTACAACTCAGTTTGCTGCTTACAGGAATTTAAAAAACCAAAAAGTTCATTTTAAATACCAAGCAGCCACCTTTGATCTCCACTTCCTTCACCACAGGAAGTAAAACTTTGGAGAGGTAACCTGATTCTAAGTTTTACAATCAAGTAAAGGGAGATACCAAGTTTAATCCCTTTATCTTAGTTACACATTAAATTTATGACCTCACCTGCGTAAGTACATTTTGTTCTGCTTTCTTCCACTTCCTTTCCTCTGCCACTTTCCAGTCTGCAGTAGCTCCAAGAGACTTTGTACTGTTTTTTACTCAGTTTCATTCTACACAATGGTCACCAGGTATTCCTCTCTTCCTGTTGAGTTTCATTCCTCCCAATAACATCAGAATAAGGAACAATCACAGCAGCTAAACATATCGTATGGAAAACCTACTATGTGCTGCAACCATCTTAGTAATATCACTCCATTTTTTGTTCTTGAAGTTCATTGGAGGACTTATGTTTTGATCTTTCTGCTCATCCATAAAGCCTTTAAAAGTCACTGGAGCAATTTATCAAATATGTGAGAAAAGTTCACTAGCTATTTAGAAAAAAAAAAAAACCACTCAAATGCTGTATCAACTCCACTCCTGTGTGTGGGAGAAGATGTTGGAATTGCTCTCCAAAGTTAGGTCTGTGCCCCACTAAATTAAAATAAAAAGCCAATTTCAGGGTAAGGAGCCTCTAGAAGTGCAGCAAGTCCTAATGCAGAGCAGGATCACAGAATCACAGAATAAGCCAAGTTGGAAGGGACCCACAAGGATCATCAAGTCCAGCATGTGTAAGAATGGATTTCACGCTCATTTTAATCCAATTTTGATGAACCCTCAGGCACTCTGCTGGAGATCACGATCACTATTTTTTGTTCTGATATCAATTTTCTCAGTACTACACAACTTCCTGGCTAACAGCATCAATACTGTAAGGACACAGCAGCACAAAGGAATAGATACAGGGAGTTTACCAATAACTAAAGATCACATTTGGGGAAGGGTTTGTGTGTCCTCTGTGAAGAATTTTCACCCCAGCATAAAAATAATTTTATCTTCTGCAGGGTGAATGTATTAATATGTAGAGAATTTGAAAGACCTTCAAAATCCAGAAAATACAGAAAACGCTGTGTTGCCATTTATGTTCTTGAAACAAACTCAAAACCCCGATGAAATGCAACATACAAGCAGTTACAGTAACTTGACAGAAGAAGGTGTGGAAAACAGGGTTACATTTAACACAAAGCCCATCTTTGGGGGGAGGCAAAAAAACCCAATTACAGGCAAAAAAAACCCCATGTGAAGCAGCACTTCAGCAAAAGGGAAACAGAACTGAGCTGTGTGCAGGCTGAAAAACCACAGAGGGAAGCAGAGTTTTGACACACGAAGACCTTGATTTGGTCCTTCAGAACCCATCGCGCTCACAAAACCGGGGTGGTGACCATCAGTTACAGAAATTAAAATTAAAAAAACATGTCAAGCAGGAACTACTGTAACAAATTGCATTTTGGACAGAGAGCAAGCAGTCCTCACCTGATTAGAATGCAGCATATGCTGCAGCAGACAGTGGGCACACGTCTGCATGCTCAGCTGCAGGGGGATAATGGGCTCCTGCTTGCTATAGGCACTGTGTGTTCCTTGTGTGTTACTCCTCGTGGCAATTAACCTCCCTGTTATTAAAAAAATTGTGCTCCAAGTGGAAGACAAACACTCATTTGCAACACTGAAGAAACAGATCCTTTACATTCGCCTGTTTTTTCAACTGTGTTTTACCTCTGGAGCTCTTCTAGGTACAGTGAAGTAAATCAGACCACCTAAATTATCATTTCCCAAACTTCTCAGGCAGCAGATCCAAACAACTCGCACAGGCACTTTCCGTGTGTGGGCTCCTCTTCTGCAGCTCTGCCTCCTTGGAGTTTGCACTCTCACTGTGGGCTTTGACCTCGGATCTGAGACCACCATCCTACAGCCAACTACGGGAGATAAAAATCTGTTTTGGAATGTGCTCTCTAAGAAGCAAAGAGTATTTTCTCCGACTAAGATTGAAACGGCCCCACAAATACTCAGGAGTATGGGAACACAGTGCTGTTGTACTGAGCACTTCAACACACGGACACAATCCAAAGCAGCAGACCAAACTGCCCATTAAAGCAAGGACCATCAAATTCAAACAATCCAAGAAAGTTTTTGCCCTCAAACCTCCAAAAACTACCATAATTTGTTTCTCAGGTGGAAAACTGGGAACAAATTCAAACAGCAGCTAGGACACTAGCCACTGTGAGAGCTGGAGAGCAGGTGGAGGTCACCTGCTGGAAGAGTGAAAGTACAGAAAGAAAAAAGAAGAAAAAGCTGCTTATTGTAATTGGGGTTAGGGGGCAGAGGTCACAGTTTGCGTGAAGTTGGGAATGCAATGAACCACAGTTCTCTTCATCCACTTTAAAGGGAGAACAGCCTGTCATATCCTAATGGGATTGTACTGGATGTTTTAGTTACACCAGGGAATATAAAATGGAATTTGCAGAATTACCTGGCTCCAGCCCATGTCTGAACCCTGAGCAGCACTCAGAGCAGTGTATCTGTTTCAACCACTGCCCAGCTGACCTCATCTCCGGCCTGCAGCCACAGGCACACAGAGAACTTGCTCATGTGCTCTTGCCAAGGGTTTTTTTCCTGTTTTTCTCAGAGTCCGAATTTACAACAAAGTTCAGGGGCTGTAACACAGAGACACTGCTGCTGTTCAGAACCTGGGATGCACAATCTTTGCTGCAATGTGCAATAGCAGAGCTAGATGACATTTTTCAATGCCAGAAGGAATAATGGGGATGTTTTGGCTGTAGAGATTGCTACAAAAGTTTTAAGGTTTCAAATCAAAGAGCTAAAGAAACATGGAAAATTTAAGCAGTCCCTGCATACATGGTGCGAGAAGAATCTGAGGTGAATGACACTCAGGTCACAGGTTTTTGCAATAGGATTTTCTGAGCTAAATCAAAATACAAAGAAAATATTTTGTTTGCAGGTAGACAGCTGTACCAGGCATAACCATTCAATTATGGACAACAGGTAAAGTGTTTAGAACAATCACTGGTAAAATGAGGGAAAGTGTCCAGAAGACCCAGCACTCAGGTGTGGCCCTCACAGCTCTTAGTTGCTAACAATACTAAGATTGAGAGATTTTTGGTAGCTTTTTTTCTTAGTTCGATTTTATATAAGGGGATTAAAACAATCCATTAGCAACAACTGGCAGAAAAATACTGAGACATTCACAGCCTCAACAAAACAACCCGATCCACGCCTGCTCCGGCATTTGACAGAACAGATTTTCCTAGGGCAGATTATGGTAACCTTTGCTCACTCATGTTGCCTATATTTGGATGCACGAAGTTGTGTTAGTTCAGAACTTGTCAAGACTTGTAGACTTGCAGAAGAGTTTCCTTGGACTTGGTCCCCGGGCTGACTGGAGACGCAGATGAAGACTTGGAAGCAAAGGAAGGAGAGCAGTTAGATCAGACCTGCTGAACGGGACAGGCTGTCCAGCACCAGCCTCTACAGAGACACAGCTCTCTTCTTCCCCCTGCCCTCCTTGCATAAAAGATGCAGTAAATTGTACTGGGAATTACAGCTTATTCTTTGAACCAAAAAACGTGCTGGATGTTTAATGGCTTACCATAGTTGCAACTCCTGTTGCTTCGTCTGAGGAACACTGCAGTTGTTCTTGGATGTTCATATCTTGTTCTTTGTATTCTTCTTTGAAAAAGGACAGTTCAGCCTTCTGTAACCACCTCCCAGCTGTGATTAACATTAGTGCCTGGAGAGTGTTAGAGATTGTACAGCACAGACATGCCCGAGCGGTGGAACAGAAATACCTTTGCAGATCAGGGCCTTTTGCTGGCACCAGGAGGGCAGCAAAACAAGGCCAGTCCTCATTCACCTCAAGACAATTTATTCCTGGCACAGGGTACATTTCTCTGAACAAGCGTTTTCCAAAATTATCTTTGCATAATGATCAGCACAGAGATGAAACAACTGAGGAGGAACAGAACAGCCTGAATCCCTCAGTGACACGCACATCAAACTTGAGAAACTGGAGCAGTTGTTGCATCTCTACAAATTCAGAAGGCTCCTACCACAAGAAATAAGAACCTAACTTGTTAAAGCAATTTTATTTAAGTATTTAGAGGGACACTGTCATGTCATGAGCAAAAATACTAGAGTTGAATGCTGTTAAAAAAAAAGTCAAGATGATAGGCTCTCTGTGCAAGCACAGCAGTGTCTGTGGAGGGGGAAACTAAGGTTTTCATAATATACTTCCTTTCAAATAAAAATATTAAATGCAACTTAACTGGAATACATGTCATCATTTTTTATACAGTCAAGAGAATGAAAAAAACAAAAAAAAAAAGCACAATTTAAAGAACGCAACCTACAATGGAATAACTTTATTTGCAGCAGAGACAGAATAAGACTGCTTTTATGAAAATTACAAAGAAACAAGGTACAACAAAAATAGGGTGTGGGGAATTTCCCACTAAGATTAAAAATGAAAAACAAAAAAAAAAGTTCACTTTTTGAACACCATTATTATTCAAACACATATGAAGTTTCAACCTAGTTTTTTTTTATACATGGGAAACACTGTTAAACTGAATCTTCAAGAGTGAGAAGGCACCATGAACTGTTTGTTGGTTGATACCTTTAATGCACACTCAAGAAAGAAGAAATGATCTGGCATGATGCAAAAAATCATTAAGTGTTTATATATATTCATATATCTTCTCATAAAAAAAAAAGGCGGCAACAAGTCATTACTTCAGTGCCAAATGTACTCGTGTCTGGCTGACTTGTTCATGAGGATGATTTCTCACTTAGACCTGTGTGGTATTTCTGTACAGTGGTGGAAGTGGGTGATTTTGTGTTGTTGCCTTTCATATTAGATTGGTAAATCAAGCGTTTTCTAGGTTCTGAGAAGCCAATCCTATGAAGTATTCCTAAATTCTATGCAAATGGAATAATTAAATGCACTGTCTAGAATGAAATACTCATCTGTACGGTGTGGCAATCCCACCGATTCAGTTTGATATGTAATGTCTTGTAGCAGATGTTATAACAAAAATAACTTTTGCTTTTTGATTTACCTCACTGAGGCCATTAATGCTGTTCCTATAGTTGGTTTTCTGGAGTTGGATGACACTTCACTGCTGTCCAAAATGAGTTTGAACCTTAACCCTCCAGAGTTTGTTCACTTTGTTGCTTATATTATTGCACTAGCTACTAAAGTCTTATATCTTCCTATATAAATCTAATTGTTCAGAGTGCAGATTCTGTATTTAGATAATGAACTGTATGAAATAAATAAAATAAGGGGATTTTCTGGTCAGAGTTGCTGATATGTTGAATACCTTAATTATTCCTAAAGTAAACAGTTTTGGTGGATATTCTTAAAAACCTACGGTCATTCAGCATAAAAGCCTTGACATAATACTTAAAGAATGGATTTGTTCTCCTCCTCAAAAATGCATCAAAGAATTGTTTTAAATACAGAATCTGTGAGGCTTCCTACAAATTCACCTAAGTCGTAATACAAACACAGTTTGTAACTCGATAATATAGAAAGTTCTCTAGTGTCCATTGAAGTAAGGTCCCCAAAATGCAGTCTGTTTTGTTTCTGAATGGCAAAACATTAAGCGGTTCCACTGGCTGAGTAGGAGAACTGAGGAAAATGAGGTCTTCTCTCATTATCTACACAATCCATGCTGTCATCTGAAAGAGGAAAAAAAACACCAGGTAACATTTGCGACCTTTTCTTATTTTCAGCAAATCAACAATAAGATAATGCACGGTAAAGTTATTTCAGAAAACAGATGTTCAGATGTCCATTTAAAATGGGTAGGAGCTGCATTGC
Source organism: Eopsaltria australis (assembly GCA_034509425.1). NCBI lineage: Eukaryota > Metazoa > Chordata > Aves > Passeriformes > Petroicidae > Eopsaltria > Eopsaltria australis. The sequence continues at coordinate 2,192,243 of JAVTVJ010000012.1, read as the reverse complement.
TTAAATCCACATTCACTCTTCTGAATTTCTGGCAATTGCTAATTGAGAGCATCAAATATGCTCAGTTATCACAAAAATACAATATTTTGATTGAATATGGACATTAGCCCATGCTCAACTGATTGCCTGCATATACACAGTGTATGTGGATATGGACATGTGCAAAACTCATTATTATCACTGATTTCCAGTGGGAGTATGCAGATTTGGAAAAGATAACAGTACAAATAATTTCACTCTTATTAAACAGGTTTTTCATTTCCCAAACTGGAAAGATGTGGAAAGTTTTACATCAATTTACCAGCTTCTTGGTCAAATACATATGGAAAACCCTCAAGTTTAAACTGATGCTTTTTCATATGGGCTGAAGAGATCCATTATAGCAAATTTTTTCTGGTGGTGTGGAGAACACAGTGGGAAACATTTGGAAAAACTTTACCTTGGTCAGGAGGAGTGATTGTTATCATCTGTGCTGTAAATTCTTCATCAAAGTATCTTGTATCTGTTTCAGATGTAACTTGTGGTTTGAACGGAGGTACAAGCTATGAAAAGCAAAAAAAAAAAAAAATAAAGTGTCCATTTACAAGTTCTTGCAGTGCTGTTTGAAACAACTAGAATTTGACATAGTTGTAAGCTACAGTGCCTTTTCCTACCTTCCTAAAATGTCTAAAAAACACCAGTACACAAAGAAGGAAGCATTTATAGTAAAAAAATACTTACTTAGGTGTGCCCTTCCTATTTATGGGCCATTTACGGCATTTTTTTTCTAGGATTTAACTGCACAAAGAAAACTTAGAATCCTAAAATTTCTTCAAGTAATAACATGCTGACCAATGTTTAAAAGTAACAACACATACTGGTTCCACATGATTATATGGAAACTGTCAACCTCATCCAGTCAGATTTATGCTTAAGGAGGATGAAAATTAATAAGAAAGATGTTTAGTGATACCAAACTAATCACCTAACCCTGTGTATCACCACAAGGGTTGTACCATTCACCAAGTCTCAGCTACAGTGCTACTGTGCCCATGCAGTTCACGTTGGAGGTCTGACCAACCCAGCAGAATCTAGGCCAAGGCAGCAGCAACACTCAGCTTTAATACTCCTGGTCCCCAAAAGCAGTTTGATGTCAACTCTGAACTTGGAAAACCTGGAGCACTTACAAAAACCTGAGCCCAGACAGCAGTGAACATCCTCCTCTTGCTACACCAGGAGCTGCACTCGCTGGGGTTTATTCCTGAGCCTCGTTTGGGCAGACAGGCTGGAAATCATCCATGTGTACCTAGGCAAGCTCTGGCAAGAGCAGCTCCAGATGGAGCGGAGCTGCCTGGCTGGGGCTGGAGGAGGAGCGCGCCTGGAAGCGGGATGGGGAGCTGGCTGCATACAGATGCACACACTTGGAACACGGACAACTCTGGAGGGCAACAGAGCTGGGATTCAGACCCTGCTCACCTTCCCTGCACGGGGAAGCAGAACCAGGATGTGAACACAGCTCTGAGCCCTTCTGAGCACTGGGAACAGCGCTGGGACAGCACTCGCCCACCACAGGGGTTACCCATGGCCATCTTTTAATAGCACACAGCCACACCGGGCAACAATTTAGGAGCGCGATTGAGGAAGTGTAGAGCTCCAATCCAGAACTGCAGGGAGAGGTTTAGCAAGGCTGATGGTAAATTGCTCCAGCTGGAATTATGCACTGACCCCAAGACATGCACTTCTGCACTTGCACAGACAAGAACAACACCGACATCACTAAAATCACAAAATCACTACCTGGAAAACATCAGCAAATCTGGGATACACAAAACACCTCTTCCCTACCCCGAGCTTTGCCTCCTGCTTGGATGTGAACAGTAATTTGTTTGTCAAACTGGCAAATAAGAAAAGCACTGGTTTCAAGCTCCTTATCACCAGGATCATCTTTCTGATCTGTTTTGAGAGCACCTAAACAGTGTTCTGTCTTACAAACAGCAATCCAATGAAATGCCTTAATTTTCAATGTAAAGACTGTCAGAAATGTCATCTATACATATGGCAGAATTCCCACATACAAAGAAGCATTTACTGTTTAAAAGCAATCTTTAAAAATTTTGGGATATAAAAGCTCTGTTTATTATAAGAGAGCACAATTATAGTATATATTCATCATCTTTTTTTTCTAATTACTCACAATTCTCTGTGCCCAAGAATGGCTTAAAGGATCTGGGTACATTACCCTTACAAAAAAAAAATTAGGTCCTTAGAAGTGGTCTTTATGCCCTGAATTTAAAAAGGAAAAGGAAGTAAGATATCCCAAAGTCTCTGAGCCTTGCAGTCTCCCTGAAGCTACTGAAGAGGGAATGCTTCACATTATAATGTTAATAACACTTCTCAATCAAATCATACCAACATAAATATAAATTACATAGAATATAAAAGCCCTGCGGAGCATAAGGATTCTTCCTTCCTCACGTAACTCTGTTCTCTCTCCTTGTAGCAGTTTCTGCCTACTTCTCAAAGCGACCCTGGGTTTGTTTTTGACAGGCTGTGCGTGTGTGTGTGAAGCTCTAGCTGTCCTTTTAAGCTAATGGTGGTTTTGGCACTCACAGTGCCCCCAGTTGCTCTGCTTGCTCTGCACAGCATGGAGTGATTTAGGACTTGGGCACTGCAGCAGACACCTGAACTGAGCACATCTCAGCAATCCCAAGCCAGCACACATGTGGAATGGGCTAGCGCTGCCTGTATCGTTTTCCTTTTTATTTTAGTATCTGTTAAAAGCAATTTGAGACAGATTATGATGCACCCACAAGACATCTTTTCCCCCTAGCTGTCAAATCTGAGCGCTAAGCTGGAAACAGAGGGGAAGCCGCAGAAAGCTCCAACGCTGGCTTTAACAAGCAAATATGTCACTTTACTGAAAAGCTGTCACTGCAATAGCTCTGCAGTTCAACTGGCAGGGAGGCACCACCTGTAGCCTCCCACGGCTGCAGACCAGCATTGGTACCCACAGGCTCATGTTGGTTTAAGAGAGAAAAAGGACCAGAAAAAATCCCCATGTGATTAAAATCTCTTAGCGTGTGTTTTGCTTGTGGGTGGGCAAAATACTGCAAATTAAACTGCACCCTTCTCTGCACCAGAGACAGACAGCACTCTTCCAGGTGAGCCTAATAAACATTTGGGGGACAACCCCAGTTACTCAAAGCTCCTTATAATTTAAAGCAAAGCTATGTTTCCAAAAAGCTTAATTACAAAGCGAACGTGGATTACCCAAGCCCATAGTCATACACATATTCAGCATTACTGGAGATGATGGGTAACCAAGCTTAGCACACCAACACCTCTCCACAGCTGAGAAAATCCAGCTTTAATCCATGGGACTGCACTTCAGGTAAATGCTGCAAGACCCTCTTTGGACCACCCAGAATGCAGGCAGCAGTTACTCACAGGCTCTCCATTTGCACAGTGTGCCTACTTCAGATGCAAACACTGCAGGGACACGAGCAAAGCCAGGGTCTAGATTCCTTGGACAGGCCAAAGTCAGGAACAGTCTCAATTAGCACACAGGTTTCTCTAAAAGATGCAAGTATTTGGAATTTCCTGGTAGTTTTCAGAATAATCTGAATCAGTACCACTATGCAACAATTTATGAAGGCTTTCTCAGTCCTATGGATAAATACACTGCCTCCAGCTTCTGTGATTTCTCTTCTGTTCAGGGACCTGGGACTACCACCAAGTAACAACTTCACTCAAAACATTTGAGCCCCATTGTCAGTTTTTTACCTTAAACTGCATAAAACCAGCAAACCCTCAAGCATTCAGCTTGCTAGCTGGGTGAAAATGGGGACAACTTCCTGTTTAGAACAGGAATTCAGACCTACTTTTCATGTTATACTGAATAAACTCCACGGAACTCTCTCCTGCCCTCATGACTGCATGAAGCTCTCCCTCAAGGGATGCTTTGAAAGGGCTGAGGTCTAAGTCTTATCTACACTCTCAAGGCACAAAAACTTAGTTTATGATTTTTCAGTTCCTTTAGCCACACAGATCTGTGAGGAAGTGAAAGAAGAGAAGGAAACAGAGCCCTTTTTCTCTGTAGCTGTATAGAGGCACTGGACAATTCTCCCACTACAATATGGGAACTCAGTTTATACCAAGTTTCTTACCTCCTCCCACCAACTGGAGGGACAACCAAACTGTATTTAGAGATCAAATGAGATCTGATACTGTGAGGGAGTGCTGGGGAAAGGAGGGAAATCAGGAAAGGCTGGGATTGAGTGAGATCATGTGACACCAGTAGATGGGAGCCTTGAATCAGCAGACCCATGTTTTAGTTGGCTGCATTTTATGAGTGTTATGAAAATGTGGCTGGTGAGAATCAAACGTGAGAGGAGAACAGCACACCACCCTTGGAGCACAAAGCAGGGCATTTGGACGAGTGAGTTATCTGAGAGGGAAGGGACACTGAGGCATGGACAACTGATGGAACACATTCATACAGGAAGGGCCAGGCTCTTCAACTCCAGTGGCTCCCACTGAAAAGCCAACAAACCCAGTGGGTCTCAAGGAAAACCCATAAGAAATGCATGAAGTGCAGACACCTCAACAGTCCTTTGCACACACAAAAAACTGGATTGATGTAAGAGCCTACACTTGTCTGGACTTGTCTTGAATGCTGACATTAGATTGAAACGGCAGGAAAAACGCAATGGGAAAGAGCCCATCTACTATTGCTTCTAGGAAGTTTGGCTGCAGATGCTCAATAGCAATAACTGTAGGCTCGCAAGGGATGTGTCAGTCAACAGCAAGAAATGGCAGCAAGAGTTCACAGGAAAAGCCACTTTAAAAGCTTATATACTCTCTAAATTTGGAAGCTATTTTGATTACATCCTATTTATTCAGCCATAAAACCATGTATCTCATTAAGAGATACTCCTATCATGGCAAAATAAACATCCAGAAGTAATCTGATTACAGTGTTTTAAGTTGTTGCTAAAAACAACTACAAACCTTTTCTGTGGAGGGTTTCTGTGTATCTTTAGAGAGTAACAAAATTTGAAACATTTGGTATATCCACAGCTACAATTCACCTTGGGAGAACAGTTGTATAAATACCTTTTTCTCGTATACATCTTGCCAAACAATGCCAGCAAAGAATTTGTGCTGCATAATCTCCTTGGCATCATCAGGACCGCCACCTAACCTGTAGGAGGCAAAATAAGTAATTAAATGTTTGAGTACAGTTATTTTTCTAATACAATTTTTATTGCAGTGTACTGAAGAAATTCTGAGTTTATATAATGCATTTGGGAGCAGTTCTAGCATTTGCCATGTGTTTGGTTTTTTGTGCAAGGCCTATTTTAGGCTTCAACACAGCTCCACTAAAAGATTTAAAAACATGCTAACAAACAGAATTAGAACAAAGGTCTCTCTTAAACAAAGAAAAAAAAAAATCACAATTCAAGAGACCTGCCCTTCAGGAAAGATGCTGTCCTAGCGACCACAGCAGATCCTGTAAAGTAAAAGGGCTGAGCCACAGATCCTTCTCTCTACATTAACATGCAACTACACCTTACAGTTTTCTAGAGCAGAGTGATGCCAGCAGTAAAACCAAGTTTGAAGTGAAAGAGAGACAAGGCTTTTTAAGGCAAACTGATTTATGCAACCTGATTTAAATTTCCATTAAAGAAAACAGTTGACAACTGCAGTGATAATATCACAGCATATGCAAATCTTTCCTCCTCCTTGGCTTCAGGAAAGCACAAAGGGTGTTTTATTGACTTGAGGTATATCAAGATAAAGCACTTTTATTCCAAAATAAAACTGTCCACACAGCTTATAGATGCAATCAGTTTAGCTGCAGTGTTGAGCTAACTGATGCTTAAATTTTGCTGTGGAGGTTAAAATGTTCTCTAAAAGATTGAACCACATCTGCAAGCAAAGGCAGGCACTGAGAAAACAAAACAGATACTGGGTAATCAGCGGGAGACTCTTTCAGGTAACAAGGTTAAAGCAATGCTCAGGATTTCAGATACAGGAGGTGCTACCATGTTCACCCAGGCTGATCTTTAGGGTCTGCCTGTTCTCTCAGGCCTGGTGCCACTGGCAAGCTGAGATAATGACCCCGTTTCAAGAGCTTGAAGCAATGATTCTACAAGATCCAGGCTAGAGTTAATACTGTACAGACATCAGGGATAAGGCCTGCTCTCTGAACCTGAAGCCAAGGCCTGGCCAGGCCTCATCCACTGCCGCACAACATCTGGCCCTGAAGGTCCTCTGGGCCACGTGCAGTAACCCCATGCCCCAGTTCATGATTATCTGTGGATAGAGGGGAGGGGCTTGGTTCAAAATATCAGAGAAAATATGAAGGCTAAAATCCATTGAAGTGCTATTTTTACAGCTTGAGACTACATACTCTGGAAGAGTGTGAGTGCAGAGTGAAGGCACAATGCTGTTGGGACAGCACTGAATGACAGCTCAGCGTGGAAAAGTCAAATACTGCAACACTTTGTTCTCAGTGCTGACTGGGAATGGATCCTGATGCATTCAACCCCTCGGCCATGCCTGAGCACCATCTGCAGAGAAGGCAAACTGGCATAGGCCACAGCTGTACACAGACACAGCAGCAGAGGTGCCTGGCAGCCCAGAGGCTGTGCTTGCTTCCTTGCCCTCTTCCATTACAGTGTGACCTAAGGCGTTTGCTCCTTATCATCCTTCAGGAAATGAACAGCTCCCCAGCCTTCCAGCACTGGGTGACTCTCTCCTCCCCAGGTGAGCTCTAAGACAAACCCAAGTCCACCCTAGAGCCCCAGGGGCCAAACCAAGCTGGATGAGAGCTCTCCCATCTGCCTGGCAGCACTTTCTACAGCTGCAGAACAGCCTGGAACAGAGACAAACTCAGGGCAGAACAGAAACAAACTCTGCAGCATTTCTGCTGGAGGTCCAGTGGCTTTGCCAAGACCAGACAAACTCTGCAAGTAATCATTTCTCGGCTGGTTCCCCCCAGGTCCAGTGGCTTTGCCAAGTCTCTACCAGACCCCTTGTTGCTTCCACAGCACAAAGATGAAGGCTGATGAAGAGGGTAGAGTCAATCCACTCTATCCACAGATGCCAATAGACTGCACAGGAGTTCAGGAGTGACTCTGAGCTAAGAAGCACCTGAATGGTGTTTTGCAGAAGCAGGCAGGAAGGCTGGCTGGTTGCAGCCACGTACAAGTGCTCTGCAGAATTTGTTATCTAATACAAGCCTTTGTTCCATGAAGGGCAAACACATACTCAGGGGAACACCAAGAAAGACTCCAGATGTTTTACTTACCTTTTAAAAATTACACAAATCCAGTCAAAGTGAATGGTGAAACAACAGAAACCTCGTCTTTTGGATACGGATTTATTCCAAAATAGAGTTTTGTTTTCCAGAATTATTATGAAAGGTCTCTCTCAAGGAGAACAAAATTAAATTGGCAACTAACACAAAAATCATGGTTAAGCACCAGTGAGAACGTAAAGAGCAGCAGGTTTGTCTTTCATAGGGACAAGCAATAAATAAAGAAAAATACAGCAGAAATAAGAACTCTGAAGAGATTCCTGGATAATAAAGTTAAATTCTGCACATTTAAGTCCTCAGACAGAACCAAAAATAGTATATATAGGACTTCAAAAGCAAAAGCTACAGAAGTTTACAGTATACAAAGAAATATAATAGAAGGTGTAGAGGCCAAAAAGCAATTTAAAGAAAAACAAGAGAAAACATCCCACAAAACCTAATCAGTAAACAATTCTGGTTATTCATTCAACTTCTATCTACACTTGAGACTTTCTTATTTCAGTTAAATCCGAAAGTGAAAATTATTAATAAAGTGCAACATCAATATTAAACTGAAATGATTTTCACATTTTAAATTTTTATGAAACTGCTTCTTGCTTTCATGTTCCTTTAACCATTTAATGACAAATGTCTGTGCTCCGTAAACTGAGGGCAATCAGCCATCATTCCACAGATCTATCATGTAGAAATAATTTAAAACATTTGCTGTACTGTATTTGTTAATATATGTATATAAATATAGCCTATAAACACACTAGAAGACTGCAATCAGTGGATCACAAGAAAAATAATGCCCATGTAGAAGTAAACATTGCTCAGCTCCCAGGTCCACTGCCAGCTCTTTAAAAAGAAACCTGCACACTTCTAGTTCTCCAGCCCTGTCTTCACATGATTTTTCTGAGTCACCCCTGCCCCCAAACCTGGCTCTACAGCAGCACAAACATCCCCACCAGCCTCAAGAACAACAGCCCAGCAAATGCTATCGGTGTTCACCAGCTCCAGCACACAGATGCCCATTTCTCCTTCTCTGATACAGTCAAGATGGACACTATTAACTTATTTCACTGTGGCACTTTCCTTCAGAGGCTTCTAACAGGGAAGGCTTTGGGAGCTGTATCCACATCAGTTTCCTGTGACTGGCACTATCAGCACAGAGAAGCTCTGTCTGGCTTTGAGAACAGCCTGATTTGATGACTCCAGATTTGAAAGGAAAAGGCCACATTCTTCCCAAAGCCCTGTACACAGAGTCTTTGGGTGCTTTCCTGCTCAGAGATTAAAACTTTTGGAAAGCCTAATGCAGCTAACTCCCAGCTCTTTGCTGAGCTTTACTTCCCCACTTCTTCATTAACCACCTGCATGTGACAGCCCTGAAAAAGCTCCCACTTCCCAACATCAGTAATACAGAGGAGTCATGTTTGAGGTTGGTGAAGCTTGGGAAGTCTCTAAAATAGTGGTTTCTAGAAATCAGGGAGAAAAAATTCTTTAAACTTGCCTTTTATGTTTTTCTCAGCTTCAATTTAGATCTCTGTGGGTGAACTGTTTGAGTTTGCTAAATCGCTGTGGACAGAACTGATTTAGACTAAAATTGTCATCCACAACAGCTAAATCTCAGTCTGTCTCAAAGCACCTGGTGAAACATGAAGAATTGAGCATTTTGCAGTTCAGCTGATATGCAGGACACTGGAGCTGTCTGGAGACAGAAGCACTTTCCTACTCAAGACACACACGTTTCAAAGCAAACACAGGTCACCTGTCATATGTGGGTCCAAAACTCTGTACGCCCACAAGGCATCCAAATGTGCTGTCCAAGAGAACCAGCTCTCCAAGGTTACCTCCTCCCGCTGGCCACCACTAGCTGGGACCACCTCCAGGCCCCTGAAGTCCCCACAAGTGTCACCACTAACTCTTCCAATGCTAGCAGTAGCTGTGAGGGCGGCAGACCTCCCTGTGCCTGAGAGCCAGGATGCTTAAGAGCCATCTAACCCTCCCACAGCAGAGCACCACAGAGGACACAGAAATACAGTGTAACTACAAATCTCCTCCTTTCACTAGGGAAAAAACCAAGGAGTTTGGTTTTCATTCAAGTAAGGGCTGGATTGACTGTGATATTCCTGAACATGTGTCCAAAGTTTCATGTGGATGTGGAAAGAACCACCATGGCTAGGGAAGAATGAAGTACCAGAACTCTGTGTGCCTGCAAGGGCTGACCACCATGTCCCAGGGAGTACCTTCAACTCTCCAAGGCCACAACTACAACTTTGTCAAGTCATCAGATCTCTGAAGAGGTGTTTGTGAAATGCTGCCCTGTTGTTCTTGCTGAATGGCAAGGTCCACCTGTGACAAACGCCACCTGAGAGCGGCTGAACAACCCTGGCCTATGACAGGGACTAAGGCACATAGTGAAATCCAACGATCAAAATTCAGATTAAACCATCCTGAAATTCTCTCAAGTTAAAAACCTGCAAAGATTCAGAGCTTGCAAAATACTGATTATAAACCCAGTCACCTATCTAAACTTAGCCTGTTTACATGGGGTGTTCTGATCCATGCCCACTTTCACAGGTTGCAGTCTCCACAGCCAGAGGCAGAACAGTAAAAGGTAAAAACTTTGTTGTTTCGTGTATGAAAAAAAGCTCTGACTACCTTCTTTCATTTGATCCATGCCACAAAGCAGCGAAGGGGAATTTCAGGTCACATTAACAGGAAATATTTACAGAATAGATTTTTTCCTTCTTAGGAAAATTAGAGCTCACATTACAAGATTAATAAACTTCTATCAATCCCAAAAGAAACTTCAAAATTCCTTTTCTCTTACAAAATGGATTTCATATGACCAAATTTAGAAAACAGCAATGATTAAAAGCAGAATGCAATTTATTGTTCTTCACATTTTCTCCATATGCCTGGGAGTCTGAGACTGAAATGGTATTACTGACCACAGAGTGCTAACAGTGCCTCAGTATATCCAAGCTCAGGTACAACAGGTCATTTTTAAGATTTAATTCACAGTCACAGATCACAATTCCCTAGCTCCTTGATATTTAACTTAAACTATCCTTGGCACTGAGCTTCATTATATCAACCTTTATTGTTGGGTTGGTTGGTTTTTTTGATGATTTTAGGGGAAGTGACAACATCTCCCAGTTTCCTTTTTCCCATGGTTTTGGCTGCCTCCTCCATCTCACTCAAAGTTCATCCAAAGTTATGTTGCCAATTCTGCTGCTTTCTGCCACAAACATTACAATGACACCAACTTCTGTTCACCACTGGGCTTTATGGAAGAGGGGATTTCTGCTGAATTACACAGTGGCTCCCCAAAGCACCAGACTATCACACATCATATAACTTTCCAGTGACTGTATTTCAGTAGCTCTCTGGCTGTTTTTTGTCCATATGGCTCCATGAGCTCACTGTGAGTCAACTATCAAGTATGCCAGGCGCCCACTCCAGCACCCAGACCACCCAGAAAAAAAAACCCTAACACTGCAAGGGCAGGATGCAGGGCTTCTACCTCTAGTGCTTCCAGATCAGTTCTCCATGCTGCCTGAAATGTCACACAGTGCAGGGTATTTGCTGAACCGTAACTTTGGCTAAAAAGTTATGGAAACAGTGGCTCAGGAGAAACCAGTACTTAAGAACAGTCCATGATCCAAAAAAGCTTGGGAAGCACCAGTGTAATTAGGTGTAATTACAATAGGGCATGTGTGCAGGCTTGTCTAGTCAACAGTTATTTCTATCAGCAGCATGAAAATCATCTGTCCACCAGATCAGAGCAGCACTGCTTCCAAGCCTGCAGAAGATACATGTGAAGAAGTGGCTATTTGTATAAAGTGAGCATATTGTGGAGTAATTATTGGCATTGGGAAAATCTCGTAATTAGAGACGAGTGGGTGTTCTTTGTTTGTAAACAAATTGTATTTTGGTTCATCAGAGATGCTCCTTTAAGAACAAACTGCAGCAGATGCTGCTTGCGTTCCCAGTGATTGAAAAGCCCCACCTGAATAAGCTATGAAAGGGTCACAACTGCATTTAACCCAGAGCTTTACTGGACAGGAATGCTGCTGGCAGGGGCTGCAGAGCACAGAGCCTGGGGGCTGCTCATCAATTACACAACCTTCTCCTGTAGCTCCCCTCACAGGTGCCAGCTTCAGGAGGGGGTGCAGCTGTTGCCACCTTGTACAGGGCTGGCCACAGCCGTGCCCCGCTCCCCACAGTGCCACCAAGATGAATCCTCCAACATAAATTTGCATTATGAGCCCTCCCAACAGGATTTTCCACCAAAAATAGTGATGGAAATAGCCTACAAGATGACAGAAATACTTGCTGCAAGTATCCAGGTAGTGGTGTTTTCCTGCTCTGTGCACACACATGCACGGAGACTAAACAAACACCAGAAAGCAAACCGGAATTCTCTGCTTGCACCTCACATGAAAGGTTTCCTATTTGGGGCCCATTAACAGTGGAAGGTTCAGGACAGGAGATCAGGGGCAGAGTCACAGTATTATTTGTTTTAAAAATGTCTGGGTTGACAAGCTGGCAGGTTTTTAAACTGATGTTTATCTCTGTGTGAAGGTCAACATCCTCTTTGGATCTTGTTCTATTTTCTGTTTGTTAGCCATTAAGGGCTTGGGTTTTTTTGTGTTTTAAAATCAAGGGTTATTTTTTAAATAATACAGCAATAAAAGAAAAACAAAAACAAAAGGAGGAAATAGGAAAAGTCAATTGAGCATGGCATAAACTCCACCACAAACATGGTACAAATACCACCACCTACTGTCCAAAGCAGGATGCTAAACCACTGGCACAGATTTAGACAAAAATTCAGGAAAGAGACAGCAGTCTCAACTGCAACAGAAGGTAAAGGCATTTGGTGTAGAGCATCTTAGAACTCACAGCAGACACTGGATTCACTACGGTCAAAGGTAGGGCTAATTTGCTTTTTCCCAGGCTATCATTTTGCTTTAATGGTAGCCATGATACTCTGAAGTTCAGCACCAAAGCTGCTTCATGTCGCTACTTACGCTGTCAGCTCATATAAACAGTTAAAAATAAATGAGTAATTCCACTTGCTGCATCTTGTTGGATAATCATTTTGAATGGATTACAAATTAAATTACAATTTTGTCTTGAATACCTTACAAGAAGTACAACTATTAAGTAACAGCCTCACCTTTGCTTAGGATCTTTCTTCAGCAAACCTGACAAGAGGGATTTTGCTTCAGGTGACAATGTGCGTGGAAATCTGATCTCCTCCATAAGGATGAGTTCAAAAAGCTTTTCGTGGTCCTGATTGTAGAAAGGGAGCCGGCCACACATCATCTCATACATCACAACTCCTAAACCCCACCAGTCCACTGCACGGCCGTAGTCATTATCCTCCAGAACCTGCAGAATGGAAGGAAAAGGCTTTAGAAGATACTCCCAAACATGAACACAGAACTCGAGAAGCAAAATTTACCACAGCAAGTCCATCTTTCATGACACAGCCAAATCTACCAGCAGAGTATCTGCAGAAGAATTACGTGAAAAGAACTGGCATCCATGCTCACCATCCTAGTGAGCAGCAGAGAGGGGGGAAAGGAAGCAGCAGGTACTGTTACAGCAGCCTCCTTGTCTTCCTTCTCCCACCCTCCCTCACATTATGGTCATGATAAGCACAACCTTTGAAAGTCCAAAGGCCAAGAACTGTTCTCACATTACAGAGCCAGCTGTTAAACTCTCACTTATTCATCACAAACTGTTCCAGATGAGATCCAAGTTTTCAGAAAAACCCCAACCCACCAAGGAGCCACTACAGGGAGAAAAGACCATCAACCTGTTCCTTCACAAGCAAGAAGCCAAACATATCCATAATCTTCTTATCAACCTGCATCCCCCAAAGGGGTGGCTCTGCACATCCTAAAAGACCACCCACAAATACTCAATGATTAATCTACAATGAACATGAAGAGCTAGAATACCACTCCTAACACTGACCAGCTCTAAGGCTGTGTAACGGCAGCCAAATTGTCTGGAAATGTTTCCCCTCCAACCCCTTGCCCCACTCCAAAGGCACTCCTGCCTCTGCTTAGAGGGTTGCAAACACAGAACATCCAGTGGGGTGGATTTCTGCCACGTCCCACAGCAAAAGGAGCCCAGTACAGTTCATTCTTCCCTTCCCCTGGGCACTTCTACCGAGCAAAGCAGCAGCTGGTGCAGGGACTCGCGACCCCAGCAGTGCTCCCCACCTCTCCTGCTCGCTCCAGAGAAGCCCTGCCACAGTGCACTTCTGATCTGCTGCACAGTGGGTTGTTGAAGGGAGTGGGGAGAGTTTTGTGGCTTGTGCAGTGGATGGTACACAGACTTCTCTAGACTTGGTGTCTCCTGTGCAGTTGTCTGTAGCTGACACCAGCATCTCATGTTCCAGACCCTGTCCTCAGGTTTTAGCTGTCTTTAGTCCTTGCACAGGCCTGCACTGAGCTGCTTACTCTTGCTAAGAGCACAAACCACAACTGCACCACCATCCTGTTTTCTTGCTGCAGTGTCTCTGTGAGCTTTACATTCCTGCAATTCTGAATACTTAACACTCAAAATTAAAAGGTAAGAGCCAAAGTCGCTGCAAGTTTAACAAAAGCAAGATCTTAACCTCTTACAAATCTTGATTTAAAGGTTCTGCACATAAAAAAGAAGCACCGAGGCACTTCATTTAACAACTGTTTGCACTCTGCCTGTCTTTATTCATTAATTATTCCCCTTAATTATGTGAACGAGGGAGAGGGCCTGCAGTAAAAATCAAAAGGCTGCCAGGTATTAGATTACCCCACGTCAGTCTATTTCCAGCATCCCCGGCCGTATGATTCACACCAAACGACAGCTGGCTGTGCAGCTGCCCCTCCATGGACACGGCCGGCACAGCTGCCGGCCTGCCGGGATTCCAGGAGCCGGCCCCGTCCTTCCCGAGGATTCCAGGAGCCGTCCCATCCTTCCCTTCCCGAGGCAGCGCAGCCCTCAGCTCACGGGGATTGTGTGACAATGCAGTTCCCACTCTGAGTCACCCCGCTCAACAAGCGCTTCCTGTTCGCACTCCCCTACACTCGGCTTACCTAAAATAAAACTCACACGGCCTCAAATTTGTATTTTTATTTTTTAAACTGCTGCAGGAGATGCAACAGGAGAGACTGAAAGAAGAAGAAAACCACAGAGGCCTTTGCTGTGCATGTAGTTACTGCTACAGGTGCTTTCGAAATGCAGTAAACACTTCAGATGTTACTTTAAAAAGTGTATTAATGCTCTGTATTATAAGCTAGATTACAAACTACAACCATTTCCTTCACCCCCATTAATTTTAAACAGAATATAAAATGCTTATTTCTTCAAAGTTCTTTATCACAATGAGCATACCCTCATATTAGTGATTGCATAGAAGAGAGCAATGGTGTATCAAAAATACACCGTAAAAAAAAAGATATTGCACTCATCCATGATTTTTTGCAACACACTGGATAGCTGGGGAGCAGTAAAGTAACAAGGTCATTTCACTTAAATTAAGGGATCATCATTTTCTAACGAGCAGCTCTGGACTGTTGTGAGATGGAATTTGAAAGAGAAGGCAGAACAGCTGTAAACATCACAGCCATTGATGCATCTGACACATCAAAGCTGACATGGTTCAGTCACTGTCATCCATGCATGAGATTCCAGTATGAACCTAAAAACAACGATGCAACAACTGTACAGACACACTGCTGTGCCAGGCTCGAGTTACAAATGCACACAGGAGCATCGACACCCCTGCTTTTAAGGATGTATGACCTTAAACACATAGAAGTTCACTTACACACGATTTCCACATTTTTTGCATGCTATCAACCAGATGACAAAAGCCTCCAGAATTTAACACTCCAACTCACAGATGGGATTTGCAAGTAAGGGAGAGAACTGAGTTAATCAAAAGGATTTGTCCTTCAGGGTTTTTGGATGAGCCAACTCATCATAAATATTAAAAAGAAAAAATAATACCAAATAATAGAACAGAAAGAACAGCACAACTGCCTGCATGGGGAATCCCCACATTCCAAGTCAGGAAAAACCAAAACAATAAATATTTTTAGCCTCCTCATAAAATCCTTAATGAAAAACTGAAGTTCAGCAATTGATTTTAAGAGGGAAGCTAAAATAAAAGCCATGTTTATGAATAATAAACACTCCATCATGCTGCTAATTACTCTCTGCATCAGTAAATCTCAAATTGTGGTGCATGGACCCCAATTTAGATTCACTGAAGACTTCTGGTGATCCATGGAAAAACTGGCAGTCATCAAAAGACTGGCTCCGCCTCTTTGCTGCAAGCTACTTCCACAGGTGCCCATGTTCTTCATTATTACAAAGGACTGGAGGCCCTTGAAAGCAGCTGGGAGTTAAAAAAAACAAACAAAAACCAAACAAAACCCAAGAGCACACTGCCACCACTATGCAAGCAGGGAGCACAAAAGAGCTGATCAGCAAAGACATCAGCTCTCAGCAGAAATATTCCTCCTCCACGCTGGCTTTCCATACTTTGTACTTCTGCATAATCCAATTCAAGGCAGGTTTGCAATGCTCAAGTCTCCCAACTCAGAGGAAAACTGTGCCGACAATCTATAACCTGCTGGCAGCCCAAGGCTCGCTTCTGCGTGTGCTCTGGGGAGGATGGAAACATAAATGCCACGGGGAGCAAAGCCCCAGTGCAGGGGAAGCAGCCCTTCATGCAAGGCACACCACGTCAGCTCAGGCTCTGTGCCCTACAAGTCCAGGAGTTTGCTTCCACACAGCTCGGAGTGTGGGCAGAGATACCAGCGCCTACCTGCAGGGCGTTGGGTGAGCGTGAATCCCCTATGACCTGACCTCACTTCATTTGCCCCTACTCACTCCCAGCTCTAAGATCACCTATGCACCACAACTCAGTGTTTACAGGAGCAAACCTGCAAACACACATTTGCATTTTGCACTTGAAAAGAAAAAAAAAAATAAACATTTGCACGAAAAAGATTTCCCCAAAACATACTGTCTGGGGACTGAGATCCCCTGCCTGGACTTATTTCCTCTGAAATTCAAACCAACACTGAGTTCAAACCAACACTGAGAAATCTCTTGTGCTTTTATAGTCATAAAACAGCCAGCACTTTTAATGCATGCCATGCTAAATACTGCAGAAAAAGCTTGGTCTGTCCTGTTTCTGAAAACATGTCACCTTTTACTGTCCTCAAATAGTAAAAGAATTGGACAATACTTTTACTTTTTAAGTGAAGTCCTATTGATAGCTTTCAAATAGGACAACACACAACAAGCTGCAAAACAGGTAATGTATCGTGTAATATTTGAAGTGATTAAAAATTTGATTTTTTTTTAAATTATGTATCTCATACAAGGAACAAGCACTGTTCCAGTAAAATGTACATATTCCCTCAAGTGGAAGACACTACCCCGCCAAAAAAATTATCACATATCATTATGCTAAAGATGTGTTCCAGATCATGATGAATAAAGGAGTCTCAGTGTGTGTAATTATATAACAGCAGTTAGTGCATAAACACATCATGGCACAGGAATTATTCTGTACTCCTACTGCTACATAGAAGGCACGTAAGAAGGCAATTTAACACAACAGCAAACATAAACATACCTCTGGTGCAAGATACTCTGGAGTGCCACAGAAAGTCTTCATTGTTGCTCCATCCTTGATGCCTTCTTTACATAGTCCAAAGTCTGTTATTTTTATGTGTCCATCTTTATCCAGCATAAGATTTTCCAACTGGGAAGAAAAGCAAATTAAAAGACATGATTACCTGCAACATACACTGGTCCTGAGCAGGATAACCAAAGACATCAATTTTTCAGATCAGTTTTGAACCGCAACCCGACTGGGGTCAGAGCCACAACAACTGCCAGAGCATATAAAATGTAAATATACATTTGGAACATTTTCCTCAGTTCTTTAGGGAACATTAAGTAACTAATTTGTAGTGTTGGGGTAACCAACCATATATACAGAAAGAATGCAGAACATAAACATTATATTGCAATATCATCATCAATAGAATACCAGTTCTTTAGAAAGTTTATTAAGTATTCCCTCTCACACAACTTCATCCCTGTTTTCACTCTGATTTTACGAAATAATCTGTATCAGTAAGTAATAGCAAATAAAACAGAAATCATATGCAAGGTTAAGGAACCACTTCCAAAGAGATCCTTTAAATGAGAACCATTATATACACTTACTCAGCACATGGTATTCACCCCGCCTCGAGCCTCTAATTTTTGAGGAAGTCACCCAGGTGTATCAGGACAGTTTCCTCAGTGTATCAATAAAGTGCTTTATAGAGGAATGATGGTGATATGGGAGACAAAATCCCAGCAGAGATCCCAAAATTACTCTGACATAATCTGAAAACATTACAGAGCATGCTTCGTTTTAGACTGCCCCTAAATAAACTACTACATCCTGTCCTGAAAACTCTTCTCAGGAAGAAAGAAAATGCTACTGTTGCATTTTCCTCAATAATTTCTCAAGTTTGCTTGCCCTAAGATAACTTGTTTGGTCTGGGTTTTTTTCCCCTTCTGTGCTCCCCAAACAAATGAGTAACTTGAAGCTTAGGCAATTTTCTAACTGCAAGCAGCTACTATGAAGATGATGTGAGCACACTGCAAGGAAGCACAACATCCACGCAGTGTGAATTTCCATCTCTCTGGTAAGACCAGGATTGTGTTCCACCATGCAGAAGCACCAGCAAGGTTTCTCTCAGAACATAAGCAGGCAAGTGAAAATGAAACCCCTGCAGCCCAGTAACCCTTCATGTTCTCTGAAATGCTGCCAGAGTCACAATAAATGCCTTATGCAGCCTCTAGGACTATCAAAGGGTTTAGACATCCTGTAAAGTCCAGCCCAACAGCTGCAACAACAGTTTGGATAAAGTTCAGTCAGGAAAGGATTTCTTAATAGTTCAGGATCGTTTGCTTTTTTTAACAACAAACAAAAAGCCAAACCCCAAAAGCCTGTAAAAGGATTTCTCTACGTACCTTCAAATCTCTATAAACCACATTCTTCTCTGAATGCAGGTAATCCAACGCTGAAACAATCTCAGCCCCATAAAACCGAGCTCGGTCTTCAGAGAAGACACGCTCTCTTGACAGATGGAAAAACAACTACAAGAACAATAATTTGTTACCTTTAGATGTTTTTTGATTGTATCTTGCACTTCACAGGCCATCCTACTTGGAAGATGCTATTACTTAAGTGAAAACCCCTTCCCACCTTCACCCAGCTCTGTTCCCAAATGTGTTAAAAAACATAATAAATGAAATGAATAGATAATTATGTCTCATATTCACAGATGCACAGTGATAATCAGTTCATGTACTACAGTCTTACAAGTTCAGAAAATGATAGAACTATTTTTGATTGAACAATTACGTATTAAAAATACAGTCTAATGCATGATTTAGAGAAATATTAATATTCCAACTCTTCCTTCTTAACTGTAATACTAGATAGCAGTTTCTAGTTCTCCCTCCAAGTATACTCACAATATTAATTTAAGAGTGTTAAAACTTGTCTGGAGAGCAACTAAAAAGCAACTTTGCCTTCTTGAACTTCTAAATGTCAGATTACAATATACTGCTCTTACGTAAAATATGAATCTATGCCCAAACCCTCTATGTTCTAAAAATGGAGTTGAAAAAAATTAAGTCTTACTTCTCAATGTTAGTTAAACCTGCAAACAGCTCTGTTTAACTGGGACAACTTGGATTAATTAGAATTGCAAAAATGGACCTTAGCTAAATAATGTCAGGCAGAATTAGTAGTAGAACAGCAAAATCCTAAAGTATTAAACATTATTGTTATTTCCCTTACCTCCCCTCCATTAGCATACTCCATAACAAAACACAAGCGATCATGTGTCTGAAAGGAATACTTTAAAGCCTGAAACAGATTTAAACCAAAACTTAGAAGACAGATCACAGTGACAGTTAGAAAAGCATTTTTAATAGATTTTCAGAAGCAGACATGAAATTTCTATTTTAGTGAATTTTTTGTCCTTAAATCTTATATCATACTTGTATTTTCTGTTGCAGCTGAAGACTGATTCACTGCCAACTTATTTCATTAAATAAATTTAATAAAACATTAAACAAATCCCTTGCAGAAGCTACCATCACCTAAAATGCTGTGAAATTAAGTCCTGGCCCATAAATAGGGACTCAAAGTGTACCAACAGTGACTGTGAAGTTTCCTCCTCTGGCCACAACTCACAGATAAGAGGCTACAACCAAACCCTGGACCACAAGGTTTCACCACACTGTCTACAAGACCTCTTATATGAAACACACACGTATTTTCACACAGCAGCCCCCTGGCCTCTGCCCTGCTGCCTGAAACTGCTCCCTGCTGCCAGCCTGCCAGGGGATTGGCCAACACTGGAAATACCAATTTGTGAGCAATTCACAAAAACAGACCAGATGGAGGCTGTGATGGAGAGTCACAAGGTGCCTCTGTCACATGTTCTCCCATGGCAAGAATAACATCAACTTGTCTGCCATAGTACTGAGATTTTTTCATCACAGAATACGCTGAGCTGGAAGGGACCCACAAGGATCATCAAGTCCAAGTCCTGGCCCTGTACAGGATCACCTCAAGAATCCCAACATAGGCCTCAGAGTGTTGTACAAATTCTTCTTGAACTGTCAGGCTGGTGCTGTGACCACTTCCCTGGGGAACCTATTCCAGGGCCCAGCTACTCTCTGGATAAGAACCTTTTCCTAGTATCCAAGCTAAACCCAGTCTTGTAGCTAACTTCTCAAGACAGCCCTTGTTCTGGGTATGTGAGTTTATGAAAGCACTAAAAAGAAAATACTGCATATGATATTGTTGTCTTCATTACAAGGGGTGGAGTCGTATTTTTTTCCAGAAAAACCAGTCGTATTTTTTTCCAGAAAAATTAAGGACCAGGTTTTAGACATTTCAAAATTATTGATTTTACTCAATACGGGCAATCTTTACTTCCAGAGGTCATGCTAAAAGGTCTGAATTCCAGCTAAGCCCTTGTACCTGGCCAAAAGAAACAAACAGGATCCTACACAGTCTCTTAGAGGCTTTAAGGAGTTGTAAACAATTCAGAGACAACTTGCAATAAATATTAGAAACAAAATCCTGAGATGGAACATGGGTATCTGAACTCAGCCCAGAGAGACTGCTGGCACTAGAGGTCTAAAATGAGACTATAGTTTGACTTTACAATCCAAAGGAAAGCAGCAGATAAAGCACAGTCCTGCTCTTCTCTTCCCCAATCCCACCACTATCCTTTGGCTGGCATTACCAGTGCTCTGATACTATACTGAGGTGCTTCTGAGAGCTTAAAAAAACAACAAAGACAAAATTAAAGGTTCTTCCCCCTACTATATCTTCCTGATTTTGTTTGTCACAAGATCAGGGTCACCCTGATCTCTGCTACAAAGAGGAGACCAAACATTTGAAGGGCAAGGAAAGCAGATACTCCTCTCAGAGATAGCAAGTCATTAAATGGGTGAGCCCTAAAGTCAAACCACACCCTGAAACATTGTCTTCAAGAGGTGCTGAGGACCTGCTCTGCAAGAATCAGAAAACTTGAAAAAGTATTTTCATTTGTGCGTCCTAAAAATGGAAGGGTACAAAACTACACAGCCACTCTGAAAACATGGATCTCAAATGTATTATCTAAGTAACAAAAAGCAAGGAAAGCCTTGGTGGTTGTGATGTCAAGTTACACTGAGCAGAGGCAGAAATGCTTACTGTTAGGAACGGGTGCCGAGAGTTCTGTAAAACCCGATTTTCTGTCAGCGTGTGCGCTACTTCATCCTGAAACACAAGAACAAGGAAATCAGCAAAGTGATTCCCCAGATCAGGGGTCCACTTCAAACACTAACAGAGCAATTATTTACAAGTACTCTGAGAATCCTTCCCATGACTTCGCCAAAGGCTGTATCAAGGGTGAACCACATCCCCAAGTTTCCCATCTACTCACCTTTGCTACAATAACTTCCTTCTTCAGAATTTTCATAGCGTAATACCGTCCAGTTGCTTTTTCTTTAACTAAAATGACCTTTCCAAAAGTGCCTTTTCCCAGTAGTTTAAGGTATTCAAACTCATTCATGGTCTGTTAACGACACAGATAGAGAAGAACTGAATTACATGATCTAACAAGAAGTATATTATTCTCAGACCAGAATTTCTCATTCACGTGAGAATGCATCGCATATGTCGCACATGTGGTTTTTTAATCCTTTTGTTTAGTAGAATTCAGGAGCAGAAATGATTCCTCCACAAAAATGAATGCCAGTGCATTCACAAAGATAATCAATCAAACTATTTACAGAAAACCATAAGCTCTCAATTAACTGAACGCTCTTTTGCATGACTCAACACTCAACTGTGCAAGTAACACTCAACATATTAATCCATAGCCATTCTGACCTCTTTGTCAGCACAGACATTCATTAAAAGGCATACGCTGCTCTGATTCCAGGGATTAAACCCACACCTTTTTTCTGATGTTCCCCACCTCTCTAGGATACCAGTTTTCTTGTGCTTCATTGAACAGCACTGAAAACCAGAGACAAAATGACTGCCTGTAAGGCCTCTATCTACTCGCTCAACGGGACTTTTGAAAGGGCTTTCCAGTGGTTCATGCACTCTGAGTTTGACACAAGGGAGAAATACCAACCAGATATTCTCATGAGGTCAAAACAACACGAAAAGCTTACTGGCAAACTTTACAAAATCAGGCAACTTTGGCTAAAGGTTTACTACAACATTCAATCAACATAAAACACTTCTCACAGCATTAACTTGGACCATTCACCTTAGAGAACTTTAAGCCCATTTGATGGTAACTTACTCGGAATATTCCAACAAGAGGGAATGAGAAGAAGAAGAAAGACAGAAAAGATATAGAAAAGCACACAGAGAGCTACCAGCTCCTGGGTTCCAGCTGTGTTCACATAGAAACTGTAAGAAGAGGTAGGGTTCAGACAAGGTGATGGCCTTGTGTTCGGCCCTAAATACCCCATGGCCTTCATGGGTCCTTCCCCCAGGTGGGACTTGTGGTCATTTGGCTACTCAGGAGCTGGGTTAGGGGAGAACAGAGCAATGACTCTATGACTTATTGACAGTGCAATAACATTGCACTCCTTGTCAAACCCTGTAAGGATCAATGGTTAGGCTGCTTTGCCTTTTGGAGTCCATTATCTTATAGGTTCAGGTATCAGCACAACCTAAACAAATATCCATGTCCCAAACTGCCACCTTATCCCTCCCACCAGGCAGGTTTCAGGGGGATTACCAGAACCTGTACCTAAGGAAAGAGGAAGAGGTCAGCAGGAACCTTGAGAAACAACATCCAGTAAAATTCTGCTGCCTATTGGCTGAATT
Organism: Eopsaltria australis; assembly: GCA_034509425.1. Taxonomy (NCBI): domain Eukaryota; kingdom Metazoa; phylum Chordata; class Aves; order Passeriformes; family Petroicidae; genus Eopsaltria; species Eopsaltria australis. The sequence goes on along the minus strand of JAVTVJ010000012.1, from coordinate 2,169,516 downwards.
GCCTCAGGGGTGGGGTCAAATATATACAACACTCAGTCATTCCAACCTCCTCAGCACTTAATTTTAGTCAAGGTCCTGAGTTTCGACCAAATACTTTCCAACTTTACCAGATTCTTCAGCAGTTCTCAAATCCCAAATCTTTCCTTCTCTTAATCACTTATGCCTTCTTCATCAACAGCTGGAACTTCCCAGCTCCACTGTCAGCCTCTTTTCTCCTTCCTTCCAGGGACACCAACAGGTCAACATCCCCTCCTTCTGTACAATCATGCTTCACACATGGTTTACTATTACTACACACACTTCCCTCAATACAGTGATTTTATACTCTGCACTGAGGAGATAGGAAGAGGTACACAAATTTGTTTCCATCATCATATGAAATCCTGTGTGTGAGCTCCCAAAACTAAACTGGAGGAAGGAATCTTTTCCACTCACTCTGGCAACCAGAGAGAATATATGAACATATCAAAATATTGCAGCAACAAACTTATATAAACATGTGTCAACATAAATACATTAAAACCTTTCAAGATAAAAACATGTAAACACTTGATGCAGCAAAAGACAGCAACTCCTCTGTCCTATCACAACTTCATCCTCTCATGGAACACTTCTGGAAGGAGAAAACTCAGTCCCACTCAGACCTACTTCAGAAAGAGGAAGCATCCACTTGGCAATCTTTTGTGTTCTCTGCCATAGAAAGTTTTATTGAACAGTCTGTGAAAATAACCTTAGAAGACATCAAAAATGCAACCATCACTAACAAAACTTAAGTTATCTAATACCTTAACAATACTGATGAGCATTCTTAGCACCATGTAGGCCAACTTGAGTTAGAGTAGTCAGCCACCCTTTTGACACCTTTTCACTTTAGACAAAATAGTTTTAATTGGATCTACATATTCTGTTACATCCAATTTTGCAAATTTGGACTCCAGTCCACAAGTCAACCAATAATATATATTTGCTCTATGTGTGTGATGTTAGAGCGGTCCTCAGGGAAAAGGACACCACTCTCTTTTCTTTCTTGCTCACCCTTTTGAAATCATACTTGCTACTGCAATTGTTAGGTACAAGGTCCTGCTAGGATGGTTGACTAATCCAAGAGCAAACAACTGTGCTGGCATACTGGGGATACTGTTCTGAAAATACAAAACGATAAACAATTTGATGTATTTAATTTTAGATTTCAAATTTCACTGCAGCTTTATCTGCAACAAATATACTGTTTATTATATTTTCCAATATGGTCCCTCTGTGTTCCTCTTTGTCCAGAGCTAACTTTATTCACATAATTTAGATGTCTCCAGCTGCAGATCTCACAGCTGTGTGTACACTTAAAGTCTTTTCCACTTGTGATAAAGCAGCTGTTTATTCCATTTCCAGTCATACACCCAGTCTTCTGGCTGGTCACGATATACTTGAACATTCAGAGTTAGCACCAAGACTAAAACAACAAACTTGCACAATGATAAAAGTATGTTTTCTGCAAGAGGTTATGGATTCAGCAGCAGTTCCACCTCTGGCCATTAGTGGCAGGCAAGGCTCAATAGCCACTGCTGCCAGGAGGAGGCAGTGTAGGAGGAGTTTGCAAAGTTTCATTGCAAATGCAGGGAAACTAAATTTCCCTTTACTTATGGTGAACTTTAGAAGATATTTAAATTCACCACCCTCTCCCAAATCACTTTTTGGAGTTGACACAGAGAATGTTTTGTCTGGGTCCTTAAATTTTGCAATAAATAACAATAACATCAGAGAAGGCCAACAGGGCACCAGCTGTTTCCCATGCATTGGTTGGAGCCCAGTGCCTCCCACACCCTCCCAGTAATTTTACCACATGTTGGAGTGGGGAGACGCGTGAGTTTTCCCCCTTCCAACAGGTTTAAATTTTTCACACAATAGGTTGCTCCCTCCTCAGAAAGCTTTATTTCACCCCCCATCAGTGAAATTTTCAAAACAGTCTCAGTTGTATTTTCTTTGGGAGGATTGCTAATTTTCCCTTGCAACTTCACCAATTCTTTTGGTATCATCACCATCAGCTCTGCCTCATTATAGCAGGGCTTGGAGTGGGGGGCAGTGGTGGTTGGCTTTGCTGAGTCGAACTCCTCCTCCAAAGAGTGGAGGGAGGTGACAATAGTGATACCATGCTCAGAGAGTCCCACCTCCTCATTTTTTACCGATGGGCGGAGTTTATGGTTTGGGGAGAGGTTTGGGTTTGTTGCATCGAACTCCTCCCAAGAGCTGAGGGGGTTGACAAGTTCAGGGAGACCCAACTCCTCCCCTAGGCTGGAAGACCCTGGTTCATCCTCCACACCTTCCTCAATGGTGTTAATTTGCAACTCTAAACCTTGTTGGCTCTGCACGAAGTTGTTTAACAGGTTTCTCAGGTTTGGGGCTAGCTGCTTTTGGGCTGTTAATTCTCACTCCGCCCTGAGGCGAGCTATTGTTTCAACCTCCAAGGCTATTTGCAACTTCATCAGCTCTTTCTTTGGCTCTTCCAACACGTGCTTCTTTATCTTTCTGGGCAGCCATTAAAGACTCTGAAGTGGAACCCTTAGCAGGTGTTTTTTTCCCTTCTTTTGACAAAGTTCCAATATTCTCTGCAAGTACCTGCGGTTTTTGCCAGTGCTTCTCACACCACATCCCTGTGTCTGATCAAGCTTCTATACCTGGGATTCCATGACCTTTTTGCCACAAAAAATCGGTTTCTACCAAAAACTGTCTTCTCCTTATTCTGAGTTTGACACATGGGAGAAATGCCAACCAGATATTCTCATGAGGTCAAAACAACACGAAAAGCTTAGTGGCAAACCAGAAAAATCAGGCAACTTTGGCTAAGGTTTACTACAATATGCAATCAACATAAAACACTTCTCACAGCATTAACTTGGACCATTCACCTTAGAGAACTTTAAACCCATTCGATGGTAACTTACTCAAAATATTCCAACAAGAGGGAATTAGATGAAAAAGACAGAAAAGATACAGAAAAGCACGCACAGAGAGAGTTACCAACTCCTGGGTTCCAGCTGTGTTCACATAGAAACTCCAAGAAGAGATCTCCTCTGGCACATACTCATGTCACAGAAGGCCATTGCTTAGCTGGCCCTGTGCATTCAGACTTTATAGTGCCTAATGCAAAAACTCGATTTGTAGGAGCACTACGGACAGACACTGCAGTGGCTGGCTTGAGTTAGCCTAATCCAGAGCAATTAAATCCACAGACCCACCCTAAATCCTGCAAATCCACTAGAATACCTCTGCACCAGCCCGCAAGGAGTTTAGAGTCACAAGGTCCAGCAGAGCTCTGATTTCAGGCTCTGTACCACAGGAAAACAGGCAAACTAAACCCAAACCTGAGCTGTCCTTGAAAGCCACCCAGAGAGGACATGTGAATTCAGAACCCTGGCAGACCCAAACAGGCTCTGCTCAGCTGAGACAATTGTTTCCTCCAGAAGCAACATCTACAGCCAATCATGTAATTGTCAGGAGAACAGTTACAGCTTGATGGCTATTTCCGGTCTATATTTGAGAAGACTTAAAAACCAGTCATTCCTTCTATGCCTACTTACCACTTTGTGTTTTGGCTTTGTCATAGAAACTTCCATTTCTTCGGCACCTGAATTATCACTGGGAGAGCCAGATCTAAAATCCATCATCTCTTCCTCTTGTTTCTTGAGGCTGTCTGCTACTGTTTGGATGGCTTTTGTCCATTCTTCCCTGGGAAAATATAGGCAAAGACATTCATTACTTGTGGCTTTAGATTATCATCTGCCATGGCAAGGATCACCAAGAATACAGAGCCACTAATACTCTCTGATGAATCAATGGAAGATATAATGAATTATGTGCATTTTCAAGCACCGTAAAAATGCATTTTTAAACACATATCTTTATTAGTTGTACTAGAAACAAGAGACAACTGAAGTCCTCCCAGTCTGGACATAATACAAGGTTTTTCGGATAACAGGATTTCTAATGGGCATTCAGTCAACAGCTCAAGATATGACTTTGTGATACAGAGATTTACATAACCAAAACAGACATGCCAAAACCAAAAAGCAAAAGGCTTGCATGAAGCACAAAACAATTAAAGACAGCTTCTACATTTCTATGGTGCACTGAAACACACATCCAGCTCCTGGGGACACGCATATCCCAAATTTTAGTGGCTTTAGTGGCAAGGGATGTTCTTGGAGAAGCCCAGGACACTTAGGTGATTCTTCTGGTGTAAAGATGATGACACTAGTACAGCAATTGCTGTGTAAACTTTAGCAGAATGTCAGCAAAAGCAGTGACATTTCATCTTAGGCACAGGTCTTGGTTACAATAAAGTTCCCACAGCTGTTTCAGCAACGAGTGCTCTACCAGTGACCCTTTCAACTCCCATGGAGACCACTTCCACTCCAGTGTCCTTTGGGAGATTTCACACCCTTTGGAAGCTACTGAAGTGAAAGTTCTTGGCCTTCACTCGATTTCACTGCAAATTTATTGAACATAAAGAATACAACTCATAAGGGCTTCCAGGTTCTCAGGACAGGCTTAAAGACACACACAGGGGCTGAAGACACATCCAGTGGACTATCTGAACTTAACATGTTTACTGTCTTTTGTATATGCAGGGAACAGGATGTGGTGGTTTAGTTGGTGTTTTCTAGGCACTGGTTAAACTCTTCTTCTAAGGACATCCCAGGTAAATATTTTGCTACAATAGCAGGATCTGCAGCAGCCAATGCTGAACAATTCTGCACAATGTGCAGTACGGCTGGGCCATCCTTATTGGTGTCCAATTTTTCACTGGCCCTATGAAGTTGGTTTCTTTTTTAAAATCATATCTGAACATACTTCCATTTGTGATGGGTGCAAGAGGCAGACCATTCCCCATAGGAAGCAAAGTCCATGGGAAAAAGTATCCAACACAAGATTTTATTAAAAACTGCACCACGTAAGGTCTTTCCTGCCTTGTGCATTTTTTATTTTGGATTTTGCCTGAATTGTGCCACTATCCATCCAGCCCTGTCTGGGGCAGCAACGTAATGCCAAACATTCAGAACATCCTCCCTATACTCCCAGCACAGACTACTCTATTCACCATCACTAACACATTCCCTTATTTACTAGTCATATTTTTATATTCAGAATGATTACAAAAAGAACTACTTCTTCTTCTGTACTTTTTTCTCTCCATTTCTTTCAAAAAAGCAAACATTGGTTTTAAAGGCACACAGAAAGCTAACAGCATATTGACCTCCATATGTCCTTTGTTACTGACTTGGTTGAGATCTTGGCCCTCCTGAAGTGAGTATCTTTGATTTCTGGGAGAACAGAATTTCACCCTCAGTTTTTATATCTCAAGAGTACACAACAGAGGTGACTAACACTCCAAGCCCTGAAGTGTCACAAAGCTGACTTAATTGGCTAGGAGGGAACAAAACAAGACTGAAACACAATCTTCCCCCAAGTGGAAACTGCTATTCACTCCCTTTAGGGTCACTGACCACGAAGTTCCTAAAAGAAACAAGGACCAGTTTCTTTTTCTTTGCTTTTAGTTTGACTTAACCTTCTTCTGTTCATTGGAACAGAATCAAAAGCAATAATCAGGAGGTGTCTTTAAATCAGTGCATGCAAAGGCTATGAAAGAAGTAATACTGGGTAGAATTGACCAGTCTTCACAATAAACATGTGCCAGTATCATATCTAGGGAAGACCAGGGTTTTAAGATACCCACTCCCTTAGGGCAATGATACTGGAATAATTTAAGTTCAGTTTCTGAAGAGTAAGTAAATATTTAAATACTCAGTAGCTGTATAATAGCTGTGCTGGAAAACTGTTTTCTCTGGAGGTAAGAGATCAATTCTCCAATGCTGAGAGCACAGGATGTAGCTCTTAGCTTTGTTTCCTAAAAGATGAAACAGAAATCTGCACCTGCAGCAGATAACTATCACCTTTATTATCTAATTTGCATAAAACATTAGCAATCAGCAATGATACAACTAACTTTTCCTTTTGAAACAGGGTGTCTAAATAGACCTTAAAAGGTCACTATTTTGATACAACTCAACTCTGCCTGAATCTCTATTTCACTTGTGCTCATTCTTCCAGAAACTCCCAGGTCAGAAACCCTTCATTTTACATACTACCACATTTCCAGTGAGAAATGAACCTTACATTTCCAGAAATAACTACCTGTGTGCTGGTACACACCTGCACCTGTCCGTTTTGGATATCCAACTTAGCAACAATTCACTTTACAAACACTGCTCAAAATCTACTCTCTGAAACCCCCCCCTTTAGGGTTGCTTTTATACTGGAAAACACACTAAAACTGAGGCACTCAAAAATTATTTGTCACTTTTCAGTCCAGATGTACATCATCTGATAAATAAGAGCTTCAGCAGAGGACTCACTATTAATGCTGAACACTTGCATCTGCTTTTGCAAGGAGTTTATGCATTAAATATGAATGAAACATACCGCTCCTCTGGAGTCTCCACATGAAATGTTCTTTCAATTACTGTGGTCCACTGGAGGCATCTAATGATAAATGTGTTTGGTTTAGGTCGCTCTGTCTTCATCAGCTGGCACTCTACCACAATCAAGGAAGAAAGAGTCATGGTACATAAGCAGGTTTAAATAATCATTTGTCTTTATTCTTATCTAGCAAACTGTTGCAATTAATCAGCCATAGAAATCTCTGTAAGTACTTCTTCAAGAGACTTGAGACAATTCACTGTGTTGATGAAACCAATAAATAGCCTGGGAGATAGCCATCTAAGCAGCTCCGAAATCAAATTCTGCTTTGAAAGGCACCACATTTGGTCTGCCCATAGAGGTAAGCAGAAATGTGATGTGATAACACAGAAGCCATTCAGACTCAGGTCCCATACTCTAAAGGTCATCCACAGCACAGCACATGGCCAAAGTCATGTGACAATGCAGCAATTACAAACACTGAAACTGAAGTCAACCCCCCACATTCCCTCCCGTTGACTTTCCCACATAAAACTCTGTCCATGGCTTCAAGGAAGTTGCAGGAGAACCTCTCATCATTTTGCAGTGCCCTGATGAAGATCAGACTCCGCATTTCCAGTCCTCAAACACTAGAGGGAACATCAAACTGCAAAGGCACCCCCTGAGAAGACCCCGTTCCAAAAGGCTTCGGGAGAGCTGCCGCAGCCATCCGGATGCTGCACGGACATGCAGCGAGCAGCTCCCATCGCTGCCAGGGTTTAAGCACAGCCTAAAAAGGCTACAGAAGTACAGCTACATGCTAAGCCACCACTTCCTTCACCAAAAGGCTCCGTTGAGAGCTGCGTCTAATTTTTAAAAATTTTAAAATCACATCTACTACTTTAAGCTTCTTAGGATGTTACAAGTGTTTATTCTACAAATTTGGACCAGAAAATGCTCCTGATAAAGGGTACACTTTAGCTCTACTAACAGAGATCTGAAAAACAAAAGAAAATCAATGCAATAACAACAGGAGCCAAACCACCACACTTTTTAGATAAACATTAATAGAAAGGCTAATTAATTAAACAGCTCCTGCTAGAGGAAAGTCAAATTAAGAAACCAAGTGAGCAGGGGGGAAAAATGTAATTGTGGGAGTTTTTTCCTGCATTAAACTCTTTTCTTTGCAGTTAATGAAACCACAAGCATGCTGTTATTTGGTCTTCAGTTTCTAAATCGACTTCCAAATAAATAAAAAAGGCTCTATGAAGACAAGAAGAAATTTCTGTTTAATGCTAGAACTATGAACCTCTTCCACCGTCAGCAATGTGCAAGTTGAGGACAGAATCCACCAGAATAACAGTACGTTACTAAGGCTACACTTGTATCATTAGGTTAATTTCATTATTGTGTAAATTTAGAATGCTCAGTTTTAAGTTCAAGCTCTTAATTAGCACCAAGATAAAATATTTACCACCAGAGTTTTTGGGCGCCGTATTTTTGGCAGTATATTTCATGCCTCATTTGCTGCTGGAATTATAAGCTTTTCAATTAGTAACTCTGCATTTTTCATGACAAGAAAATACAATTTTTCTTTAATAGCACGCTGAGGTTATACTGCGTCCTACTAAAGCACTCCAATTAGATAAGAGAAAGTTTATTAATGAGTCACGCAAAGGCCTTAGTGCAATAAAGGGCACTCCTTCATTCACCCAGATTAAACAATTTCCACGCAGCCGCGCTGGGTTCGGCCTTCCAGCCACCTCTGTCCTCTCACAGAATTGCAACGAGAGCCAAACACAACTGCCCTGGCCAGCGCAGCCCCGTGAGCCTGGTGCTGATAAATTCCGCTCAAAAGATCTCACTCCTGCTCCCAGACCGCCCACCTCAGTTTAGCTGCCCATTTTTATCTGCTTAAGGTGATTAGATTAAGGCTGGGGTTGTCTTCCAGGAGGCTGCACAGTGCAGCCCTAGGACACCGAATCTGGCTGAAGACTTGAAGAACAACATCAGGCTATTTCCTAACCTTGTGCTGATCCAGAGCTGTTCTCCCATACTTATCCCGAAGTACAACATTATAAAGAAATAAACAGAGAGGTTTTGCTTAGATTTTAAAAACACTTTAGAGTCATGTTCTGAAGTAGCTGCATAGATATTTAAGCTAGCCATGAACTCTAGATTTAACCATTTAATTTCAACATGATAAACCACACAAGGCTTTTCCTGTCATAGACGGGGACCAATTAAATGTCAGTCTTCCCCTAAATCAGCACTGTCCATTGATATTTGTTAAGCTTGCTGATCCAGCAATCTTTAAGGCATACAGCAAGATGAATAATAGAGATTTGTCAGTTAATAACCACTATAATTCAAGAATGTCACCCAGAATTGTTTTGTTTAGTGAACAATATGCTGTCTAATTACCCTGCTCAATCATAACAGCACATATCAAGAAATACAGAATGCTTTACTTTTAAATTGCTTTACCCAAGTGCTGTACCACATAGGTTCTAGGAAGTTTGAAACTACCACTTATTTCTCACCATATATGATAATCACATGGATGAATGAATGAATGAATGAAATGAATGAACAGTAGCTTTTTTCTTACTTTTAAATCCAACTGTGTGCTATTCACTGTAGTTGAAGAGTTGGAGAAGCACCAAATCCACCTTCTCTAATCATGTACTGCAACGTGCACCACTCTGGCAGAGCACAGTAGTAATACTACACAGATGCTGTGTCGTATTAGGTCTGATTTATGGCATGTTTGGAGGTTCTACTATAAAAACATTCAATTTCAAATAGGGGCCGAGGGTCGCTTACCCACTTTGAAGGAAGTTTTTCCCGTGAAACAGGCCAACGTAAGTATTCCCCATTTTCAGCAGAGGAAGTACTATAAACAGCAGCCTGTTAAAAATTATTTAAATTGCTCTAAAGAACCTCTTGATTCTTTCCTGGCGTTTGGTCTTTTAAAGTAAGTAGGACAGAGAAATTGTTCCTAACAGGAATAGACACCAAGGCATTCAAATGTAAATTACCATTTTGTATTTGAAAGACACTTAGTATTATCCCAGTGACTTTCTAAAATGTCACAATATTTGCTTTCCCAGCACTTAAGCTAAAAGGCAGATTACTTTCCATGAAAGTGTCAAACTCTGGTCTCTATATAATGACATCACACTTAAAACAATAATGTCAAAGAAGAATCCTTCCTACTCCTGCTTCAGTTTCTTTAAGGAAGGGTATGGAGAAACAGAAAAAAAGAAAACAGAAAAAAAAGGAAAAAGGTAAATAAGGAAAATAGGATGATGAAGAAATAAAACTTTTGGAAGACAAACAGGAGTATTATGTTAAAGTGTTTGTTTTCTGCTAGCGTCACTGGATAGATTCAACTCTGAACTGTTCATCACGGCAAAAGTTAGCAGCCAGGAGCACCAAGTTACAGACCTGCACAAAGGTGGATTTTAGTAACAACAGACAAAAAATCCAGCCACTAATCTGGCCATCCTATGCCCTCTGAAAAATGCTTGACTGCAGACACACAGTCCTGTCCCAAAAGGAGCTCTCGTATTGTTGAGCAATTATGTTTTCAGCAGTACAACAAAACCACCACAGTGCATCTTCCTTTTTGACAGCCGGGAGAAATAATCCCTTTCTAACAGGAACAGCCTCTCTCTCCATGCAGTTTTTCACAATATACTGCTTTTCTCTATATGGTTTTAAAGGCTATATGGTTTTAAAGGCTTATAACCTAATAGGGAGACGTACATGATAATCCGAGATTACAATCGGTATGAAGGCTACTTATCTCACAGATTTACAACACAGGCTCTATTGGTTATTCATCTGCAGGGGCTCTGGAGCAGAACTTCTAGGTAGAGACTTTTTTATTCCTTCTACCTTATTAGTAGCAAAGTACAGAAAACAAACACAAATAAGATTCAAAAATCTCAGTTAAACACACAGGCACCATGTTTCAGGAGTATTCCTTTGGGTCCTTTTGGATTTGTTTTTTGCTTGTTTGTTGTTGGGGTTTTTTTTAAATAAATCACCAATAGGTTAATTCCAGAGAAAATAAACTCCTTAAACACAGCAAACATTGATATATGGCTATTTTAAAAGGAAAATTAAGTGGAGAAAAAGTTATTTAAAATAAATATTAAGCCTCTCTTTAGCTAGAAACAGGTTTTCAAAAATGTATGATCAAACCCCTCACAGCCCAAAAGGAAAAGCCTACTGTAGGAGAAACAAGAGACTGTCAAGCACATGGAAATCACACAGTATTTATTGCTAATACTTTCTTCCTACCTGCTAAAGAAAAATATGGGTGACCATTAGTTGTTTTCTTCTGTTGTAACTTTCTCATGAATTATTTTCTACTTCTCATGCACTGACAAAATCACTCAATACGAATTTTACACTACAAATAATAAAGTTCCCCTTTTAAAAAAACCCCTCCTTTTACTTGCAAAGATAAAAACGCCTACATTTTTGTACAGCAGAACAGGGTAAAGATTTTAATCAGAAACATGGGACCACTTCCAAAGAACAGACTGACAGAGATAGCCTGCCATCTCATTAAAAAAAAAAATCTGGTTCACTAATTAACAAAAAAAGTCAGGGCTATCATGGTCTCTTGGAGGAAAAGAATACAGAAGGATTAATTTTTACAAAATATTTAATCTAAATTCCCCCCACCTTTCACTGGCAGGAAGTTTCTACTGGCCTGTGCTCTGGCCTGAGCCCTCCTCCATAGACAGTTCAAATTCAGTCACACTACTTTGACATGTTAACCTAAATGAAAGGATCAGGCAAGCAGGTTCAAAAGGAAAGCCTGTGGTGCAAAATACATCCAAACAATGGTCCCTGAGATGAGCTAGGCTGGTTAGAGCCTGGTGCTAAAAACACCAAGTTTGTGGCTTCAATCCCCATATGGGTCATTTCCTTGAAGAGTTGGACTCGATGATCATTGTGGGTCCCATCCAACTCAGAATATTCCGTGAATCTGTGAAAGTATGGAGGGCACCCAGAAGGGACAGAAGTGCTGGCATCACTGCCTGCTAGTGCCTACATCAGAAATTAAATCCTGGTGGGGAAACAGCTGCTTCTGTGGGCCCAGATCCACAATAATGACTTCTAGCACTCCTCAAGGCCTTCCTGACCTGCCACTGGTTCACCAGGCAAAAGCCACTGCTAGGAACATCCTCCCATCCACTAAGCAGCCCACCATGCCTCTTACAGGGACTACAACTCATCTATAGGCATGTGCTGTGTCTTCTCTGACAATGCTCTGATGCCATGGTAACAAACCTGTTTATCTATAAATGCTGAGACTGATGGGCTCAATCTGCCAAAAAAGCACCAGATTCCTGTTGTGAAAACTGATTTAAGTTAACCCATTTTAAAGGCATCTTGGGCAAAGACAAGGTGATGGACACATTTTTACTCCTTAGAACTGAGCTGCTCAAGTAATGCAGTTAGCAGCAAGAGGATGGAAGCGTCCTCCAAAAAGTACATTTGTTAAAAGCCTCTGGCTATAGACCAAGTACTGAATTAATTTATTAATGGCTTTCTGCTGCTTTGCTTTACCTTCTTGATCTGTAAGAAGATACCAGTCTAAAGAGGAAAGTACCATGTCATTACTGAAATGAAAACACTATGACAACTCTCTGAAACGAGACAAAAAGCCCCAAAGCACTCTTGGAATCCTGCACAAAGGCACCAGGCAACAGCACGTCCATTATTTATTCTCATCATCACTCAGAACAGGTATATGCTGCTACTGGAGGAAAAATAATGAACATTTCCATTAATTCCTACTGCTGCCCAGCACTGTTCCAGGAGCATGGTGTTTCAAAATAAATACCTGCTGAATGATCAGCTACAAAGATGAACCCCCTGTATTTTGAGCTACCTTGTAATGAAGAGGGAAAACCCCTACAGTTTCCCTCTGCAGAGCTTTGCTTCCAGTAGTCACCAGGAACATGGAACAGATCACTGTTAATAACAGGTGCCACAATGATCTATTTTTAAGTGGTGGAATGAGACACAGACAGATCATGAGACAGGAAAGATTAAGAACAGGAGAAAATAAAAACTGGAAGTATATAGCAAAAGGTTAAAAACATGAGCAAGGAAAGGAAATTAGCTCCAGAGTCTTCTATCATATCCTGTGCTGCAGCACCTGAGCAAAGTCGGAAATGCTTGCATAGGAGAGAGTGCAGAGGTTAGGAGGTGTTATTTCCAAACTCTTTTGTTGGCTTTGATAGAAGAACTATGGGTTTGTGTTCAAAATTAAGAAAAACCAAGTGTGCTTCATTAAAACGTGCACTTGCTCTGCATTCTCTTATGCTAACAATTAAATAACTCTGACCTATGTCAATGCCACTGGAATCCAGATCTGGTGGCAGAAATGCCTCTGCTGTACCTACTTGCCAAGTACATGCACCTGGGTGAATTTTCCCTTTAAAGCAATTTGCTGACTAACATACATACAAAATATTAACAAATAAACCCATTTTATTCAATAACCAGGAATGGTAAATTTCTAGAAAACTTAAAAAAAGAAGAAAAATAAGCAGAGCATCAAACCTCCACATTACAATCATTCCTGAGAAACACAGTGGGATTTAAACAAGCTTAGTGCTTAGATACATCGCTCTGGGCAGATCTGAATGTCACTGATGCAGCTTAATCAGCTAAGTTACATGAAGACATCAATCCCCAAATTGGACAAGGGAGCAACTAAAAACACTTACGAGCTACTGAGAAGTTGTTTAAAGGTGACTCCCGCTGGTCAACATCCTGCGGTCGTTCCTTGTAGCCGATGAAGGTGCCATCGTTCTTCAGCAGAAAATACCGCGGCCTCCATGTTTTGATGTATTCTCCTGGAAAGAGAGGATGGGCAAAGGAAAACATGAGAAAACACCCCAAAATACTGGCACACCAGTAATTTCTGTTAATATTGAAACTATATGTCATCCTGACAGCAGCAGTTTTAAGAACATTCAGTTCAGTCCGATACAAACAGTGGAAAAATACAGGCACTGAGTCACATACTGATAGCGATGTTAGCCATAAAAATGGGACTTCATGAAAGGTAAACAGCTATGTTTTGTTCTTCCATCTACTTCGATTTCCATTCAAATTCTGCAACATCTGCCTTAAATGCATTTTAAATTTTAAAAAAATCAGAGCAGATGTCCTATGTATTATTTTTGCTATTGTCATTTTTCATACTGACAAGTGGAGAAATTTTTTTCATTTACATTTTGCAGCGCAAGTATTTTAAACAACAATGGGTAATTTACTAATTAGTCAACTGCTTTATCAAACCAACAGTCACTTTCAGACCATAAGAAGATAATTCTCTGCTTATGTTACATAACATCACTCACTTCTCTCACAACATCTCAAGCATGAAACACAAGATGATATATCACAATATGAAGGGGAAAACACTGGATGATGTATAGCCACCACAAAGCAGAAAACAAACATCTACTCTGAAAGATATGCCACCTTTCTTTGTCTGAGGAAACACCCATTGCTCACACCACACTACTGCTCATCTGAGTAACCTGTACAGGTGACACTTGTGTGACCGTGTTACAGCCACATTCAAAATGTCCAGCAGTAGAATAAGAAGAAAAAAGTGAATCAAAACCTCAGTTATTTACTGGATTTATTAAGCTGGTCTTCAGGGAAGGAAGACAGAAGTCCCACCTATGGCTCTTCTGTCTGTTAGTATGCCTCAGTTTTTTGCTTATTGACCAGATCATTGTTTTCTGAGGCAGCCTCTTGAGAACCTCAAATAGCTTTCCATGGTGCCAAGCTGCCCCTTAGGTCCTACAAGGTCCTGCAGTAATGTTTCTACTCAACTGAGTCATAAGAATCTCATTCAAGGTGTTATTTTAAACACAGTACTGGCCACACTTCTGTGCTGCCCTTGGGTTGCTGGTGCCTGGTGCCCACAGGTTCACCTGCTGGCAAGCTCTTCAAACAACCAAGAACAGTGAGAGGAGAAGGCTCACCAGATTTACTGGCTCTGGCAACCTTCTGCTACTCTCCTGTTCTCCCAGGCTCCTCTCACACTTTCCTGCTGCTCAGCTTTCCTCTGCTGGTAATTTCTCTCCCAGCGAAGTGCACCCTGCCCCAGGAACTCCCTTGCAGCTGCTTTTGTCTCCTTCCTCTCCCCACAGACCTCCTCTCCGTCTGTGGTGCAGTTTCAACCTGCTTTGGGCAGCAGCTGTGTCACTTCTCTGTTCACACTCATCCTTCTCCCTCCTGCACACAGAAGCAGAAGCAACCCCGACGCCCACACAACACAGCCCCCACCAGCTTTCACCTCTTTAGTCCTCGTTGGGCATTCAATTTTCTAATCTAAAGCAGAAAAACTAAGAGCTGCTGAACTGTTAGACAGAGTCACACAGAGCCACCTTTGCAGTAGCCACGTCTGCAGAAAAAATCCATCTGAACTGATGAAACAGGTATGGGGCAAGAAAGAGGAGAGGAAAAGGAGCACAAACCTTCTCATTGTTTCTTTTGGAGATGGCTGTTACTGCTCTAAGTGTTACATCAACCTATGAGGCGTTTATGAAAGTGTCATCATCGCTCCAGGAATTTCAGAAGAACTCACTTGTCATGGTTTAACATTTATAGGCAAGGAGGTAAATGTAGAAGGTTTTGTTGTCATCGTCTTTTTAATTCTGACCTTAATTAAATGCTGAAAACTTTCTGGGATCAGCAGGAGATTATGAAGCCTTTCACATTTAAATTATCAGTCCAACTCGGCCCAGATCAGTGAGATTACTCCAATCTCATTATTATTACACCACAGATGTGACTACAGGGACGAGAAGATACGTGGCACGCTCAGCCCAGCTCCTGACTAGAGCTTTGCCAGGTAAGCAGGTTGGGGAGGTGGCTGCCCTGACTATCAAGATTTTGGAATGTGCTGTTACATACCTGACTCGTTGGTATTTTCATCTCTTGCACAAAGCACACCCAGGAGATCTAATGACCACCACATATCCCTTGTCATACCTGCACTTAGGACTAAATCCAGGTAGGATGGGACAAAAAATATCTGAACAGGGACAAGACAGAGTTTCCACTTCCCTTACTCCCTAATTTATGCTACACATCTTCCCCACTGGCATTTACAGAGGGAACATTAATTTTTTCCAGATTCTGAAATTATTATCTGGTTATTTGCAGTGAAGTATACATAATTTTAAACAGAATTACACTGTACTGTCACAGGAGACATTCTCTGAGATTAGATGCTTATGTTTGGCTCTCATACTTTCTTACAGCTTTATCCCACCGATCTGCTTCTCTGTTAGAAACACATCCTCTAACAGGATTAATCACACAGTCTTTAAAATGGTGCATTCCATACATATATAGCATCCTCCTCCACACTCACTGCTTCTGTGTGAAAAATCAAGGATTTCACTACCTCCAGTCTTTCTGCAGGGATCATTCTACTTGGAGCTTCCTTTAAGCACTGCTTTAGCTGGCTATGGCTCCTGATCCACCTTTTTAATTTGCAAATAAGTAATATGATTTTATTTAAATTATTTTTCCACATGTCTTGAGCTTAATGAAAACTGTAACATGGCAATCCAACGTATTATTGATTATTGTTCTTGCCAAGGAGAGTATGAGGCACAGTGCAGCATCTGTGGTATAAATTTTTATTATATAACACACTGAGGTTGTACTTCTGCATCCTGTAAAAAAAGTGGCAAGACACTGCCTGGTATATGACTTCCCAAAGACACGATCTCCAAATATAATTTTACATTCAAGCCTGAGCAAGCTATCATTCCTCTGCAGGAGCTCAGACACACAGATTCACCAACACTAATCAAAAATATGTACGATGTCCATATTCTTAAGAAACGAGTTAATACTTTTATAATTAGCTAAAAGACTATACATGGCCTACAGCCCACGAGGACCACATCAAAAGGTGACAGCAAATCTGAGTACTGGAGGCAGAAAAGGAGTTTTGTCAATACAGACAAAAAAAAAATTACGTGGAACTACTGGGACAAAGCTGTCTGAAAAATATCAACACCTCTTCCTTCCTCCGATATACTCAGCAAGCTGTCATGCCTCAAGAGTGAACTGAGCTGTTTCATTTTTTGCCCTGTGTCTTTGTTCCTGTTGCGGTTTTGTTTTTAAGAATCACAAGAAGAAGTTACTTGAAGTCACTAATATTAGCAGTTATGTAGTCACACTAGAAAGAATCGTACCAAGTACAGTAAATGCAAGCATGTGTGGCAAATTCTATCAGACAACACTAAAAAAAAAATAATGATCCACCATGGAAAAGTGAACAATTTACAAAGCAAAACATTTTTTCCTCTGTGATTCATTGCTTGTGTAATGCCCTGGCAGAGCCTTCTTTGTTTTCAGTAACAGAATGCTAACACTGCAGAGACAGGAAAGCAGAAGCATGGGTTATAAATCCTACATATAAAATCCTGGAACCAGAGTCCTCTGTAGCTTGCTAGCTTTATTATTTAAAATCTTTATGTACCATTCTGTTTACTCCAAGCAATTTCCAAATTGCAAAGATTCCCAAACTGTATATATCTGGAAACATACACAAAGATTGTTATAGACTGATTTCCCTTTATTGCCTTGTGTCTGCCCCCACACACTGCACATTAAAATACTTAACACACACTTAGAATGTAAATCCATCTCATGCCAGAAAAGCTTTCTCGCTGTAACACATACTGCAAAGCACGCTTATGCCTGAATATTTCAGAAAAAGTTAAACACAAAACTCCTTTGGTTCATGAAAAGTTAAATCTACTGAGGATTTACAATAATGCAGGGTTAGATTATTTTCCTCTCCTCCCCACAACAGTATCTCACCGAATCTGGAGCTGTCTACCACTGATAGAGTGTCTAACATCAGAAACAGCTGCCACTCCCTGGGAAGCTCACGGGGTAAGTGGAGAATAATGAGCAGCAAGCACCAGCAGAACAAAAGAAAATCCATCTTTATTTACCAACTGCTGCATGCTTGTTGCTGCATCAAGCTCATTCAAAGCCAACACCACACCCTTTAATTCAGAACAGACTATATTTAAGAAGCCTCTGCTTTTTTTTTTAAATCAACTCATACATAGCAATGGTTTGAAAAAAAAAAATCATTAGGTTAACCAAGTCAGCATCCAATGCTACCCTTGATATTTACAAAAGCACCTGACAGACTACTAACTTTCCTATGTCCCAAAGTAACCAAGTAACAAGTCCAGGAGCACTGACTGAAAACAAGGTCTCAGTTATATGAAACACAGTCAAGTGGCTACCACAAATCTACGGATAAATAATGCATTAAACTTTCTGCTCAGAGCATCAGAAGCAGCACCTTTAATTGCATTTAAACATAATACTCAAAAAATTAGAGCTTTTGAGTTATGCAAGCCTTCTCTACATTCCCACACGCTCTGATGATGTTCGACACTCCCTGCTTGTACGGCCTCAGTTCCTGTCCGAGGGAACATGAAAGTTATGCCAATCTCAGTGCTAATGTGCCACCCGTCAAAGGCGCGGTGACTCACTGCTGAGCCTCAATGGCCATGAGCAGTGGTCTGCATCCTGTCGGCCTAATAAGGGCTCAGAAAACAGATGCCAATTTCCTTAAAGACGTGAAGCTTTCAGGAGCTGCCATCTCGTTCGTGCTGAGGAGTGGGATGGGGATTTATAGTTAGTTTTTACTGCTTGAGTAGATTGGGTAAGTGTCCACTCCCTTCAAAACCAGTTGAAATCAAAACAGATTTAGAAAAAGAAAGCAGGGCTTGAAAACTTGTCTTTGCATTTCTAAAGCACTCGGAAGCAAACCCTTTCCAAGTGCAGGGAGCTAATTCTGGATCGTAACTACCTGACACCAAACAATTAAGTCTAGGGTGACCCGAATGAGAACTCTCAACTCAAATAGGTTTTGTTTTTTATAAAAATAGCTGCACAGACACCCACCAGGCTGGTGCACCACTCTTCATTCCCCTTAGCAAACTGTCAGAACAAGATACTTAAGCACAGTACATTTTCGGTAGCTTGGGGAAATCAAAAAGAAAAGGAAAAAAAAGGTTATGTTAATGTCTTTCCCAACACGCTGGCGGAGAGAGGAGGACCTCTGGTTTGTCTGCCTATTCAGAGGCACAGCGAAGGGGCCGGTTCTTTGATGGTTTTTTTTGGGCCCCTCTCTGGATGCCTCCTCAGCCACCACCTCCAGCATACAGCTGCAGAGGCGCTCCCCGTGCCTGGAATCTCAATGAGGTGGCTGGGCCTGCCGCCGGGGCTGCTCCCCAGTGGGGAGGTCACCCGCAGCCCACGGCCACTGCGCCAGGCCAGCGCTGCGTGAGCAGCTCGGCTCCTCTGTGCACGGCCAACACTGAACAGCTTGGCCCCTCCAGCCCTGTGCATGGCCAACACTGCACAGCTCGGCCCCTCCAGCCCTGTGCATGGCCAACACTGCACAGCTCAGCCCCTCCACCCCTGTGCATGGCCAACACTGCACAGCTTGGCCCCTCCACCTCTGTGCGTGGCCAACACTGCACAGCTTGGCCCCTCCACCCCTGTGCATGGCCAACACTGCACAGCTCAGCCCCTCCACCCCTGTGCATGGCCAACACTGCACAGCTTGGCCCCTCCACCTCTGTGCATGGCCAACACTGCACAGCTCGGCCCCTCCAGCCCAGTGCATGGCCAACACTGCACAGCTCAGCCCCTCCACCCCTGTGCATGGTCAACACTGCACAGCTTGGCCCCTCCACCTCTGTGCATGGCCAACACTGCACAGCTCAGCCCCTCCACCTCTGTGCATGCCCAACACTGCACAGCTGGGCCACCACATCAGGCCAACGCTGCACAGCTCAGCTCCTCTGTGCCTGGCATGGCTCTAACGTGGGGTCCCACAGTCCCAACGGGCTGATTTGGGGCACGACAAATCGGTTCCCTGCTTTTTTCCCCACCATGGGCAGTGGGATGGCTGTGGGGTGCACGGCCATGACTGACGTGACTGCCAACAGGTTCAGAAGTGCCGTCTCCTCCTCCTTGGTTTCAGCTTTTCTAAACCTCCTGCCGTTTCTCACGCTCAGGGAAAGTTGCAATACAGGGCACCTGCTTCATTATCATATCTTGGGGGAATATGGGGAGGGAGGGAGGGAGGGAGGGGGGTACTGGAGGTGGGGCGAAGGGTGACGGATGAGCCGTCTGGCCTTCGAGCGACAAAGGGAGCCGTGGGAGGACAACTCCTGGTCACCTGGCACCCCACATCTGTAAATTAACTTCAGAAAGCAGCACACAGCCTCGGCTTAGGGCTTCCCACAAAGCTATGTAGAAGCTGTCCCTGCCTTTAGTTACACAACAGCGCAGGTGGGAAACACCTAAGGAAGGCAACGGGTGCTCTGATTCACAAAGCTGGCCATGGCAGAGATGAGAAGCCAGATTACAGAGAAAGAAAAACAGATTCTCACCCAATACTTTCTCAGTGCTGGAGATGGACAACTACCACGTTCTCAGATTCCATCTTGCCAAAGGGTTTGAGATCACCAGCTAACACCAGCACTGCAGAAGATGACACCTCTGTATATTTTACCAGTGTACTTCAACTGTATAGTTATGTAAAACTGAAACACGGAGGTTTATATTTTTCTTTTTTTTTTTTTTGCTGAATTTCAGTTTAGAAGGTCAAAAATGTTGCCATATTGCTTACAGCAATCAATTTAAGCAATACCAGATATTCCCAAAGGAGCAAAAGAGAATTAATCAGCATGTAAAAAACTCCTTACTCCTACCTTTGGCACAGCTTAGTCAGGCTAGTCCTAACCTACAGCTGTCTCCAGTGGGAGAAGATGCAAATGAAATTTCATTAAAAACAGCAGTTTTAAGGATAGCTACATAAATTACAGGAAAATATAGTGATTTCTTAAGCTATACTGAAAACAATCTCAGAGTCAATTGCACCTTCACTACCTCATGGTGTGAACAAAAGGACCTGAAACTACCATGAGGTGTCCAACACGATTACAGAAATCTTTTCTGCAATAAACTTGCAAGCAGCTACAGCATTTTAACAAAATAAAACATTCCTGTAACAGAAAGCACCATCATGTATTTCTCTGCTTTTGACAGGTGCCCAACTCTCTCCCATTTTTATAAATAAATAAAAATGACAGAGGAGGTGTCAGATTCACTGAACTGAATTAAGCATACTTAGAACAATTATTTCTCCCCAAGTAATTTTTACCTTGACACTATGATGGAAAACGGCACAAGCAGCTAACAAGGCACTTAAGCTAATAAGCTTCTGCAAGTTTTTAAATATCTTCCCTTAGAGGAAGGAGGTAGCTACAACTATTCCTCAAGCTCAATCTGAATACAGTCAATATTTCTGCAAATCAGGCTCTTAAATACACCCCATATACTTATAAAAACAGTGTGACTTAGCTCTCCAAAGATTTTATGTCTACTACAAATACAAAGAAAACAAAAACTAAACCAGAAACACCAAACACACCACACCCTGGTGTATTTGAACAAGGATGGGCTTTTCTAGACAGCATCTGAAAGTTGATTCAATTGTTTTACCTTTTTGCCTAAGAATCCTTAGGCATGACACTTGTGCTTACCTGAACACATGCCTGACTTAAATATCACAAACCCAGTTTTGTTCTTCAGTAAATCCCATCTAGAGACTGGCAGAGTGTCTGAGGGGACAAAGCAAAAAAACACACACAAACCAAAGCTCTTCCAGAACAAACTAAGACTGAAATCACAGTTTTTTAACTGTTTTTTTTTCTATTCCTCAAGCGACCTAAACATAGGGGATGTTCAGGAAAAGCACCAGTAATTGATTAAAAATTATTTTAGGTCTCTTCCCTCACACTGCCCCATTAAAAAAAGGTTAGGTGAGTCTAAGACTCGGGCAAGAGTGATTTTTATGATACATTTATTTGCTTTATGAACATTAAACCTGAAAAGTATTCAGCAGAGGTTCCTCATTAAAATCCCAAATTTGGTGAGGCTGAGAGATTACCTGGTAGCTTGGCGGGTGGGTGCCCATGGGAAAGCAAGAGTAGGGGAGGGAAAAAAAGGAGGACACAGCCACGAGGAAAACAGGAAACATCCACATTGAGGATGTTTCCATCCACCACTCCTTGAGTCCCTGGCTTGCTCTTCTAGGCTCCCATTACCACATCATTGTGTCATTCACAAAGTGAATCAAAACCTCGGGGAATTGTAAAGAAATGGAGAGGAAAAAAAGGCTAAAGGACATTAGGGGAGATTTATGGAAACAGAAGCATTTCTAAAATAGATGGTATGAATCAACTTCAGAGGCAGTTTGAAAAGGGAAAAAAAATTCTTTTTGTAAAAACTAAGCTGCAGAACGTGGATTTTAATAAATAAGCAATTTATGGAGAGTAAGAAATTAACACATTGCATTGCTATCCTCTAGCTTCTGGGTTTGAGTCCTAATTTTCAACATAAATGCACAGAGTTGTTTTCGGCCACTTACAATAAAAGCTCTACCAGTAATTGTGTGATCATGCTGTGCATCAGGAAATTTCTTAAAAGTGCCAAGAAAATAAAATCAATGTAGAATTTTAAACATGTTTATACAAACAGTTACTGAGTAAATATTTCACAGAAAGATGAATGAAAGCTAACTTAAGCAAACATTTCAATGGAAAAAATAAGAAGGAACATTAAAAAAGAGGTGGTGTCTTTAGAGGGCTGGGGCTAATTTGGATTTCCCTTCTTCATTTTGTCACTAGCAAGTCTACAAAATCCTGGAGGAGCACAAGGAGACCATGTTAGTCCTAATAAAAAGTTTCGTTTATCTTGAGGCATTTAATGGCCATCAATGGAAAAATTAGAAGCACTTCCCAGAAAGCAAGTCCTAATATTTGTTATCATGGCAACGTCCTGGTTACGCCTCCAAATTTAGTATTCCACAGATAAGTTTTACTGAGTCACTACCCCAAACTCAGCAATGAAAATCTCCTCCAGATAACAGGAGTGCTGCCTCACTTCAGAGGAATTTTGCAAAGTAACTTAATTGCATGCTGAGAATTTATTAAAGCAACTTCACCACTGAGCAGCGTAAGAGCAGAGCAGCCACCGCAGCTCTGGGGCTAAGCTTAGCCAAGGAACACAGACGTAAGAAACTCTGCCAAGGATTTCTGTGCCTCGGACTGAGGTGTGTCATCACCGTAAAGCACAGCACAATCCACACTGCTGCCTCAACAGGGTCACAAGCTCGGTCAGACACACTATTACAATTCATTTATTTTTATAACAGTAAAAACGTTGAGTCTTAATATAACCAAACAGCAAAATTCCTGCTGGATTTCAGTGGTACCACAATTTAGCCCTGTAACATTGAAACAGGTCTAAAATACAACTAAAATCATATACATATAATCACAACTACTTTTTGAACCCCAAAGTTATTCATTATATTAAGCTCATTATACTTCTCAGTAACAGCTCCAAGTTCCAGGAGAGATGCATTTCAGTCACATGAAGATCTGTTTCATACACAAGGAGAAATTAAATAAAGACCAACCTGAAAAAAGATACAATAAAGACTCACCTACCTTCACACTGCTACCACAAATTAATTTCCTTGTTGCCAACAGCGTCTTGCTACACTAAAGTCACTTTTCATTTTAAAAATAGCATAAAAAATGAACAGTATATCCCACACAGAAGTGGGAAGCAGATGGACATGGAAGATGGGAGCTTGAATTACACTTTCCAGTCTGCAGTGCCTTGTACTTTTGTTTTGGGAAGACATGGCAAAAATTCCAATCTTCTCTATTCAAAGTGTTCCTGTAAGTGGAAAAACAAACATCACCTCCTACCCCCAGCCTGCCCTAAACTCACACCAGTTTCTGTGGGTATCAAATCTGGCACTTGCCTCACTGGATCTTCTGAGGTCAGGGACTGCTGCGTCGGCCCCACCTTTCCTCCACACCTGGTCTTCTGAGCACAGCACACCACACAACTGCTTCTCACCACGCACATTCCTTCATCCACCTGAATCCTGAACGCCCCATCCCATAACTGAGCCCAGTTCACTCTCTGTCGTTCCATCTTCCCACTCTCATTAGGATGCCCCCAAAGAACAGAAGTAAAACAAACTCCAAAACACATCCCTTGCCTAACTACATTACAGCTACTCATCAGGTATAAAACTCGCAACAACTGCAGCTGTCCAGGAAAGTCAGATTGCCACACTTTAAGTCTGAGAACACCAGAAAACCATAAAGCTCTAAACTCATATGAAAGCTTTTTGATTTTCCTTGTTTATAATTTTTTTTTTTTTTTTTTAAAAAAGGAGAGAAAAAGCCCTACAGGTCACCTGGGGTAACATTCCTGAAGGCCATCTGGGGCTATCCTCGTCCCTCAGGGACTTCTGGCAAGGAATGTACAGACACTTATACAGAAAAGCCTGCATGCAAGCCCTGCTCGATGCTTAGCACACACTCTCTTTTACAGCATTTCCTGCCACTGGTCCCTGAGCTGATGCTTCCAGCTCAGGTGGCAGCTGCTGGGGGCTCCTCTGCTGCTCCAGGGGTCAAGCCGAGCAAGGCCACCCTGCAAACCCTGCTGCTGCGAACAAGGTGGGAGGGGAGCAGGAGGAGAAAAAGCAGGAGGGAGGAGGAATAGAGGCACCTTTGGGAGGCAGAAAACTGTGCTAGACGTGAGTTAAGATGTGGCTACAATTCTGGCTCAAGTCTGCTGCATCAGAGCAGTGTTGGCAAAGGAACAGCCTGGGTCTCTGATGGGCAGAAGGGGAGGCACTGACTGGGCTGAGAGCACAGGAAGGGCAGGGAGAGGTAGCAGCCTGACCCTCACCCCAGGCCATGCCAGTTGTGCTTGTGGCCATCATCAGTCCTCTCCCGCTCCTGTCCCAGCACCAACGCAGGCAGCTGGAAGTGCAGGTTGTGCCCAGTCCATGGGGAGAGCATGCTCCCAACTCAGGACCTCGTTCTTGACACACAGCCAAATGCAGCAAGTTGAAATATCCAAGCTATATCCTTTAGATACACACAGACACGTAGGTTTGTTGCACAGAGCTAATGTGGAGCCTGGCTGTGAGCACAGCATTGCTGCACTGACCCTGCTCCTTCACAGGCACAGCCAACACTCACAGCAAAATCTTCCAGTGGCACACTACCCACAAACACTGTACCACCCTCTAGTCTGGGGAAACTATAAGGTTTAGAATATTCCTTATATATTCCTAATATTAATGTGCTTTTGCACATTTATTTCCCCATCCCCTGCAACAAAACCTTTTTAACTTCTGGATTACAGTCTGAGTATCAAACTACGAGACAAAAATGTTTCCAAAAAGCAGTCACTGAACACTTGCAATTTTCATTTATGAACCTTGGTTGTGGGCAGACCTAAATGAAGACACATTTGACTATAGAAATTGGACAGTACAGGTAACACCCTCTTCTTTGAAAAAAAGAAAAAAAGAGAGAGAACAAAAGACCCAAATGAAAAATACTGTCCTGGTATTTTTTTTGGTGGTAAAATTGCAGCTCAACTACAAGATAAACTAAGCACAAGACCACTACAGGGTCACTATCACTGGTTTGAGAAAATGTTTTTCTATACGCTTTTCTTCCCCTCATCAGGAAATCCAAATTTTCTACTTTAATCATTTTTCAATTTCTAAAAGAAATGGAATCCTTGTTAAGCAATGAAGACATCGAGTTATATAATCACAAGTGCAGTACAAGATTAAAATGGTTTTGAAAAATTAGTCCTTTACGATAAAGTTTCCCAACAAACTTTAGATCAACAGGTTCCAAATTTCAGATATAAAATCTGATTGAAACTGCTGCTCTGAAAATTTACCACATTCTCCTGCCTGTCCTTACTGAAAATGCAGCCTAAATTGTTATTTCCATAAAGAAATACATCCAATATTAATAGGAGTTCTATGAAAAATTCTTGACGGCTTGCAAGGGTTGTTGTACTTAATCCAAAGGTAGAATTTACAGTAATTTATCATACAGAAATCAACTGCTTTGCAGATATGCATACAAGCAGATTCTAGTTTCATGCTGCACTTGGAATTTCTAACAAATTTTGGGTGGTGAGAATTAAACAGCTTTATTTGCAGTTCTCTGTTCTTTGCACCTAATTCTTAACAGTACACAGGATGGAGAGAACAGTAAGGCATTTCATGAGGTATGCTTCCATGTCAATCTTCAAAAAGGAAACTGTAAATAGTAAGCCAGAAAAAGGATGATCAGATGAAAAAGCAAAAGACAGGGCTGAGGGAAACAAAAGGAATTTTTAAAAACGCAATTTAGGATTATAAACATCAATGCCTTTTAGAAAGAGATCAATCCATATTCCCCCTTCCTTTGTACTGAAGTTTAATAAACATTCTCTCCAAGTTACCGATTTTGAGAAAATCACTGGATAAACACTTGTGTTAACCCAGCTACATGGCTCAGTGCCAAATGTAATGCCAAACTTCCCAGTTGCAAAACGAGCTGTTTTTACACACCAAAGTAACCACGCAGCAGGCCTGCCGAGCCTGAAGACAGCTGACAGAGATGACTGTTGCTGTCCCCCATTGCACCGACATCCATCCAAATACCAACATCTGCTGTGCTACAATTTACTTTTTACACAACATTTAGCAAAACAGTGCCTCTGACTGCAACATCATTAAGGAAGTAACAACAAATAAATCGCAAAGTCCCATCAGACAATTGTAAAATTAAAGCATAGTTTGCCTTGCATACACTGAGCATTAGTTCAGATGTGTTGGACTTCAGAAATAATAAGCATTAGAAAGTGTTTTCTTTTATTAAACACTCAACACAAAATTCTGTAAAGCATGACAAGTGTAATCCAATATGACAGTGTAAATTACAGTTTTGAGGATATTGACTTGACTCAATCGGCAGAGCAGCAGATGCCTGTGAGGCAGCACGGCCTGCCCGGGACCATCGCAGCAGCCCAGACTCCTAACAGGATTACACCGTGCCTGGGAGCGTAAGCTCTGAATTCAGGGCCCACTCCTTTCCAAACACCCAGAGCACGTATTTGTGCTCGCAAAGTAAGGAATTAACATTCCTAGAAACTCAAGTGCCCTTTGCTTTAAAAGCAGGACCGAGCACGGGAGCCAAGGCAATCGGACACCACAGCACAGAGGGGAGGGAGGTGGGCTCTGGTCGTGAGCCCTGTTACAAATTCACAGCGTAGAGGTTCAAACCAGGATTTTGGCTCCTGAGTGCAAGCCAGGCCTATGAGTGCTTCCACTGTACTGCCCAACACAGCTTACACCACAGAAGACCCTTCATGATCAGTGTCCTCCAATTAGTTGTCCTTCACACCTTCAACACTCAGTATACAAGTCAAAATGGGGCTGCACTGCCACCCTGACACTGACACACTGCTCAGGCTTTTACTGGCACGCAGGCAAAAGACGAGAAAACAAAGAATTTTAATCTTTAAAATTGACACCGATTTTCAAAACCAACTCTTTCTTCCTTCTGTCCTAATTATATGAGTGCAAAAATAAGCAAAAAAAAAGGAAAATTTCTCACTTTCTTCTGAAAAGCAGATGCTGAAATGAAAAATTTAATGAAAAAACATGAATTTTATTAGGCATCAATTAAAGGGTTTTCCCTCAATCTTGCTGCTCCTCATCACTCTCTTTAACATATTTAATTTAAAAAAAACTTGAGTTACAAAAAGCAACATTTTTTGTCGGAACAATCAGTCCCCCTACATCTCCAGACAACGTGTCTGTCAGGAACAACAACATACCCAACATTCGGCTCACAATACAAGAACTTGGCAGGCTGTATTTCAAAGAAGTTTCACCAAAACAATACCATTTCCCTTAAATCCCTATCAGCTTAATAGTGGAAGACAATAGTATTTCAGATAACATAGACAGCAAGCGTTTTGGTAAATTGAGTGGACATTCTTTATCCAATCCAAAAATAGCCAATGTCCCCAGCCAGATTAACATAAAAGCTACTTCACCTTAATTCATGCTAAAGGCAAGGGGTTAAGGATTAAATACTTCTGGGGGTTTTGGCCAGTGTTAATCTGTGTTAGCCTATGTATATATGCACACACATAAATATATTTATATATATATATATATGTATACGCCCATTGTGAGACACAGCAGAAGCCATGCAAAGCACAGCCTGTGCCCAGATCCTCTCCCAGGCAGGGATTTAGAGGACAGACTCCTCTGTGCTAGCTACTACGTGTTTGCACAACACAAGTCAAGGTCCAATTGGAAACTTATCTGAAGAGTTGCTCCTGCGCAAACTTTAAGTTCAACCTCTGAGTTCAGAACTGAAACGCTATTTGTTTGTCCATTTATCCCCTGGCACGGTTGGCTTTTTGTCAGACAGATGTATGCCACATGCAAGTCATTTCCCAACCTCTCTGCTCCACCTCCCTCCACACACTCTGCGCACACTCTGACCCCTCAGCAAATGTTGTAAGAGAGGAGGAAGTGTTTCTGACAGTTTGCATATTCTTCACAATAATTTTATGCCAGAGTATAAATGTTTTCTCCTGCCCTCCCAACCCTACTTTTAAGGAAACAAAGGCAAAACAAACACCACTTCCCAAACAACTGAATGCCCTAAACCTAGCAGCAGAAAAGGAAAGGGGAGGGAAGGGGTGGAGAGAAAAGGATAGAGAGGATGGATTACACTGAAGTTATTTTTGTCCTGTTCAAGTGGATGGGCAGAGACAACTAAATATAGAATTTATCAAAGCAGGTGAACAAGAAAGATGGCATGAGTCCCATGTTCCAAGGAGCAGGCCATAAATGAAGTATACTTCTACCTCCTGGCCCAAAAA
This sequence comes from Eopsaltria australis, assembly GCA_034509425.1. Classification (NCBI taxonomy): domain Eukaryota; kingdom Metazoa; phylum Chordata; class Aves; order Passeriformes; family Petroicidae; genus Eopsaltria; species Eopsaltria australis. The sequence goes on along the minus strand of JAVTVJ010000012.1, from coordinate 2,141,163 downwards.
GCTCCCAAAACCAAACTCACTTGCATAAGCAAGATTCAATTGAACAAATACTCAACTCACTGCAGCCTTCCCTTCACACATGTCACAATGTACATATTAAGCAGATAGGTTTCCTGTCTCTTACCTGCTTGTACTATATATAAACAGGACTACAAAGTCCACATTTAAATGGAAAGAGCTTCATTCTGTTGTGACTCTGGACAGAAATTCTTCAGAAGAAAGTACGCTTGCATGTACAGCTGGGTAATAAAGCTTCGCTTGAAATCAAACATTAAGGAATGTTATGTTGTCAGTGGCAACACAAAGGATGTGGTTTCTATGAAATTTAACCAGTTATGTCAGGGACAATTGCTTTCTTCTGGTCACACTGCAGTCCAGGGCTTGCTCAGAGTAACTGCTACCGTAGTTTGGATTTCGCAAGTGAAAATCCAGTCATACGTATTTTTAACTCCTTCCAGGGTGTGAGTTAGTCTGTGAAATGCCCTGGGTGGCTGGTGCCAGAAGCACACACTCCATTCAGTAACTGTGAGCAGGCCAGGCTGGAAAACAGACAGCAAGACTCATGCAGGCTCTTGGGCTCACAAAGCCTGCAGCCAAGGACCCAAACAAACACATTCAGAAGGACGTTAAGGGCTTTCCCTGCTGGCACACAGGAATGAGCAAGGAAACCTTCGGAGGAAAGACATGGCACCAGTCAAGCCATGACTTCAGTGGAAGCCACATTCACATCAGTGCCATCATCTACCACTGCATTCAAAGAACAGAAAGCCTTTATGTGGAACATTTCCCTTCTTCCATCTGTGCTCCCAGTAACCACAGTATCCAAGAGCCCCACAGCTTGAGCTGCATTTGTCCTCACAACATCCCCGTGAAGTAAGGAAGTGCTGTTATCACCACTTTACAGATAGGGAAGTGGGGCACAGAGAGAGAAAAATAACCCTATCCGAGGTGATTGTATAAGGAGGAAGTTTGTGGCAGAGCAGGGGAAGACTGGCTTTGATTCTCAGTTCCAGGACGGTACCCTCACACACCAGACACCTCCTAGATGTTCTGCCTTCAGTTTGCCTGACCTACCAAGCCTCCCCTGGGCCACAAGGAATGGGGAATGCATATTCCTTTTAGCAACAGCATTTCCAGCCCAAGAAAAATGGAAGAGGGTATCAGACATAAGGACTGTTTGCATTCAGAAGTCCAAACCTGAACAAGGAAAACAATTTCCAAAATAACCACCACTATCCTGGTATTGTGGGAAAAGGAAGGAAGATGTATCAAGTTTTCAAAGCAGAAAATTAAAAACATCCATGGCAGATTCTAAGTATAATTTTAAAATAATTAGTGAAAGTTTAACAGGAAGCTGGTATTAGACATGCATCCTTCAAGAATCTCTCTGTTCTAGAGAGTTTAGGTTATAGAACAATAGGAAATTAAAAAAAGTTCCTTTGGTACTACAGCTACCTCGTTTCAGACACAGATCCAAGCACAGGTCTAATGTAGTTGCATATGGAGACCTTGGCTCCAGACTTCACACAACAATACTGTCCCAGATAAAACAAATTCCAGAGGCTGCACACTGCTCAAGGTTTCCCACTCCCGGCTGAGCCAGGATTCAACCCTGCCCTCAAAGGCTCTCTTTTCTAAGTGAAACAGCACATCAAGTCCAAAATTTACTCTGTCCTTTGGGACTCTAGTTGCAGCCATCCAGAGAACCTGTTATGAAATAATCTACAACTTAAGAGCATTCATAAAGCAGCATTTAATGTCAACTGTTTGAGATGACTATTACCCTGGAACAAACAGCAGAGATACATCACACTATGGATCACCGGGTTTATCAAATCTGACTCCAAAAGGTGACTGCTCATCTTAATGGCCAAAAAATGAGAAGACTGCTATTAAACCATCACAAACAGGCCTTGATGAATGACACAGTCACTACACTGATTGGGTAGGTCAAAGGAAGAAATTTGTGGGTTGGTGGTAGCTGAGGGCACCAGATCAGCCATGATGAACTTCCAGGTGACCTCTGCTATCCCTGGACTATTCCACCAATCGCTGCTGATAAGCTGGACCTCATGACCCAGGCCTCAACTTCTACATCAGGCTGCTGCTGCAAACTTCAGCCAGCAGCAACACAACATGCATCTAAAGCACACCTCCTCTGCCACAAAGTCTGAAGGAGCTGCAGCCAACCAAAGGCAGCACTGTCAGGAACCTAATTCATCTTCTGTCAGTGACAAAATAGAAGCCCTGCTTGAAAGTGGACCAGAAAGAACAGAGCTAGTTCCCCCACTCATCCTGCTACCCCCAAATTTCTCCCCCTTCTTTTATACCAGGACTATAAAAAAGTGAAGGAGAAAGGCTGAGATGAGGTTAGAAACATTTCTGCTTTCTGACAGCAAGCCTCACAGCAACAACCATCAAATAAACAAATGAAATCAAAACTTCCAGCAGCTTCAAGCTACATAGCAATCTTAGTAAACTAGACATTGTAGCAATTAAAGCAAAGAGCAACCTTTGGGTTCAGATCCAGAACACTTACAAAAAGTAGTAAATAAGCAAAGTTTGTTTATTATTCCAAGTTTTGAACCTTTCCCTTGAAAAATCCCAACTTCTGTATTTGAACAGGCCAGCCAACACTGAAAAATGAAAAGGCCTGTTGACAACTGAGGAACTGCTATTTATTTTCTGTTTGATGGCCATCACAAGGAATAGGAAAAATCAAACCAAACACCTCCACAAAGAGGGCTGCTATTCCCCTTCAAAATCAAGGTGGACTTTGCATGAGATTCCCAATATCCCAATATTAGACCGGTCAAGAATCACAGAACACTTTATGTTAAAAAGAGACATTTGAGGTGATCTGGTCTGATCTCCCTTCCCAAAGTGGGCCCACTCAGAATGCCACAAGAGAATTCCTAACACTAATAGGGCATGTAGGTAATTCAGAATTTAAAAAAGTATAAACACAAGAAATAAACAAATCCAACTTTATCAAACTGCAATTTTCAAATCAAATTTGAGAGCAAAATCTCAAGCCTGTTTGGCCATGTGCCCTCGTTTTTATCTCCTTACCTCCAGTAACTGGTCTGAGCATTTTAAGAGTCAACAGAAAGATGAGTATCAATACATTCTCTGCATGTTCTAGGCATAAAAAGGAGAAATGAATTCATTGCTCCTCCATGGTTTATTTCACCACATGTATGATGAGAGGAAAAGCACAGGACTGTACATGGTCACAAAGGTATGCATGGCCCCTGAAGCCTGAACATATAGCTACAACCATGCATCCTGTTGTGTGTCATTCCGTTTCTAAAATAATGCCTGAAAAGAGGAAAGTCTCCAAAAACAAGAGGTTTTGCCATAAGCACACCCAATCTAGTCACAGGAATAAACAAACCTCTCCAAGAAACCAACAAGAGCTGTTGTGAAGTAGTCAATTCCTAGTAGCCTGGAGCAGCTCCTGAGAAGAAAGCTTTCCTCTGGCCATAGGGAAGGTTTCATAAATGTGAAGAGAACTTCATATATATCCATTTTTTGCATAATCCTACCAGTAACATGTCAGAGGATTAATAAAAAAACAACCCCGAATCCCAACCCTTCAAAGTGCATAAAACTTACTACAGTGTATCTGAATTTTTCCCCCTATTTTAGTTGCAGCTTTCTGTAACATAATGATTTGAGTTACTGCAGTACACAGCAAATTCATACACACATCTGGATCTGAGCCACCTGCTGTACACATGGAACAATGAGACAGACCCTGTTCTGCAGAGCTGACTGTCACAGGACAGGGACAATGGAAAGCCAGACACAGACACACACACAAAAAAGGGGACCGATACTGGGCATTGCTGGGAACAGCAGTCTCGGTACACACACATTACAAGTTCATTGGGGCCTTTTATAAGCAACACAAGGAGCCAGAGCTTTTGAAGAGGATAATAAAGCGGCACTGCAGCTGTTTACAGGGACCATTTCCCAAGTGTGAAAGGGTAGCACAAGAGAAAGCACATAAGTGCTTGCTTGCCTCTGCGTTGTAGTCACAGTATAGACACATGCTAGGCTAACGGGAGGCAGAAGTTAACATCTTAATAGCAAATTAGAGATGGTAAAAATAGGTATGAAAAGCAAAAGCAGCTGGTTTTGCAGCTCAATGCAACAGAGGAACTAGTGGTAGGGACAAAGCAGCAGCCCAAAGAACGAGCTCTGCCCTGTTCAGAGCAGCACTCTGAATGGGACACGGTTACATGCCAAGCATACAAAGATGCAAGATGATGCAAACCTTAGAAAAGTATATTCCCCCCCTCCATGCTTTCCTTTTGTTTTCCATTTTCAAGACTAACAGTAACAGTCCAACAACTACAAGAACTTTGAAAAATCAACTTTGAAGCTTAAAAAAATCTCTGCAGCTGATCTGCTTAGAGCTGCTGTAGAGCTGAAACAAGTCACTATTTTTCAGAAAGAAATCTGGCCACCTGCTGCTCTAAGCAGAGAAGGCGGGACACACGTAAAATCATACTTTCTCTGAAATTAAAACTGATATTACCCAGGAAACACAGACTAGACTGGGAAAAAAAACACATTAATTCCAAATGGTGCAGTGTGCTGAACTGAACTGTACATTGCTGGCGAGCAGTCTTCATTCTGTTCTCATAGGTTTGCTCATCTTAAAATCATTTTATATTACTCCCAATGAACAATCTTCTACAGACACTTCGGACCTGTGGCTACCATTCAAGTCAGAGGGTAGATATTGGTAAGGCTGGGGCATCACAAAACCTCAGGCATTAACAAAAAGAAAGTTACATGAGTTATTACGGAAGGATGAAACACCTACAGAACAAGAAGTTCCTACTGCAGCAAGAACAGCACATTCTAACCCAATAAAAGCAATCACCAAGTCTAGTCACAGAGCACACTAGAAATCAGATCAGTCTACACGAATTACAAGGTGTAAGTTTTAAGCAACTGCCCTTAACGCAGCTGAGCCACCATGGCTGAAGGGAAGACACTGCTCCATTGCATGTGTCTTTAACAGGGCTGTCCCACTGTGTTCAAAATGTGAGGCCACATTTGGCTGCCACATCTTTGCAACCCCACTGCATAAAGGGGGAGAATTAACCCAGCTTGTAAAAGCAGCAGTCTGGAGGAAAAACGCCTCATTTTACCTGAACATGCTGAATCTGGCAAGAGCTGACAGTCAGGGAACACACAGAACCCTTTAAAAATACACAGCATCGTTTATTACACTGGGACAGTACTTTGTGTTGCACAATCCAAGCTTTTGTTTCAAGCAAGAAAATGTTTTCTAAATATTTTGTCACCATGACAGTCTAGCCTTGGACTCTTATTCTGCCCTTGGTTACTCCAGAAAACCCCTGTGAAGTCAACTGTGTTGCACAGCTCGTTGCACTGCATCCCAGGCTGCCGGGAAGGTCCACCTGGCAGTGCAGCACCAGTGTCCTCTTGGGCCTGTGTGCTCTGCACAGCTCTCTCAGCCTGAGTTATTGCCTGCCACAAACTAAGATCTGTGTGAAGAAACAACATCATATGTAAGAAGAAGAGAGGTTTGCAACTATGAAGCACCAAATATCTTCCCAACAGGTTCAGCTCTAACCAAGACAAAACCTACTCCTGAAACAGCAGAATGAGAAATTTTAAACACAGAGAGAAAATGAGGCATAGAAAAACATCCCAACTTCGGGGGCCCTGTTCGAAGTAAAGATGTGTCTTTCAGGGACATTAATTTGGAAACTAAATCTGAGCAGATACAGCCCAAGTCCACAGCACAGCCCCAAGAAGAGCAGTGGAGCATTTCCGTATGACTCAGGAAGCCCAACAAACACTTCTGCAGAACAAGATCAACAGGGTGTTTATATACAGCAGCAGCGTCATGTGAACGGGCGGTTTAGTTTGTGAAATGAATGTTTGCATTGTCATTAAAAAAAAAAAAAAAACCAAACCAAAAAACACCCTCTATTCCACACTTACAAGTTTCCAACATAAAAACATAGCAGGGGAAGGAAGTACTTCAGCAGCCAAAATTTACAAATTCTTACCATAACTTTGGCACAGTATACTCCTCCAGTGTCACAAAGGCCTATTCTTCAGGGGGCTTGGTTGCCTTTTTTTTCAGAGGGACTAATCCACATGTGAAGGCTATTAAAGAACACACAAAATGCCAAGAGAAGCATAAACACGCACATTTTGTGTGTGTCTGTTTTCCAAGTTATATCTGTTTTTCTTTACGCAGATACCTAAGACCAGCCTGCAGGCAGGTATTCCTGCTTTCTCACTTTTTTTGGATGAAGCTCGATGAGCTTTTTCCTTTCCTAAAATGACAATGCTGCTTTATTTTAATTCATTCAAATCAGTGACAGAGATTCACCCTCTTGAGTTGCACTCAAGAGGTCAGGCTTCAGGAATTTAACAAAGAATGAAGATTTTAATATGGAGAGGTTTTGCTTGTTAGTTTGACTAGAAAAGAAATTCCTCACCGTAACCTTTTAATTGTTTGAGAGGCACCTTACTAGGACCTCAAAGAAAACGCTTAATACTCTAAGTTACACTCAGCATTTCTGCACAGCAAAACAAACTCAAGCTCTGAAAAGTCAGCACTTTTTCCTCTTATTATCTAAAGCTACATAAAAGCCCTAACACAGATTTGGAAGAAATATAACAGAAAATTCTGCCTGATCTAAGTACATAGAGCTAAATTTATCCTTCAGTTTCCAAAACACCACTTGGAGATTGGGCATTTAGAGTTCTATTCACTGGCTAGAAAAAAGCCAAATGGTACATTTTTTAAAAGTGACTTTGAAATATTGTTATGAGAACAGGGACAAGCTATGTAAACCCTAAAATTCTGCGGGTCTTTGTATTCACGATTATTGTCGCAAACTAAAAGGCTCATATTCCCTACTAAGCAAACATTTACAATTAAATCCATTCTGCACAAAGCATTTGCATTTTGAGATAGAACAGTCAGTTGTTCAGCTGCTGTGATTTAGATGGATTGGTTCATTATTGCTGCAGTTCGTTTTCAGCTACACTGTATAACAAAGGGGTGCCAATGTAGTCGTGAATGGCTTTAAAGCTAAGTATGCTGCTATTCTTCCATGATGATGTAATTTAACCATCTCCCCATCTCTCAGATCAAGATATCTTGACTTTACAGGCTAAACTTCAGCCGAAACAACAGAAACAAGCTGTCACAAAAGTGTTCAGTAGGCAGTACAGACATACTGCAAGTCAGCTGGAGGTTGTTGCCAGCAAGTCTGCAGTGGTTTTCCACAAATGAAAGTGCAATTTTTCCCTAATTCTTGTTTAGAATAAATACTTTTCCTTATTATGCAAGTGATAAGGCAACTTTGACTTCCACATCAGGAGATACATCAGTTATACACCTTTCAAATGTTCCTGCTATAGTAAAAATATACCTGCATCAGAAAAGAAGACCAGATTTACAATTATTTCTGATGCAAAGAAAATTTCAAACTGAAAAAGTCAAATAGCATCCTACTCTTTCACTGTCTGAAAAATAACACCAAAGACAGTATTAAAGTCACTGATTTCATTCTTTAAGAGGGATTAAAGAGAGAGTGACTTCTTACACAGGCAGGCAGTGACAGGACAACAGACAATGGTTTCAAACTAAGAGAAAAGATTAAGATTAGATTAGAAATTCTTTAGGCTGAGGGTGGTAAGGTGCTAGAACAAGCTGCCCAGAGAAGCTGTGAATATTCCATTCCTGGAAGTGTTCAAGACCAATTTAGACAGGGCTTTGAACAACCTGGTCCAGTGGAAGGTGTCCCTGTCCATGGGGCAGGGAGGGGTTGAACTAGATGATCTCTAAGGTCCATTCCAATTCAATCCATTCTATGATTAAAGCACATAAACCATTTTTCTATTTACAACCATGTAAAAAGCCAGGATTTCTTTTTTAAAAAAATTACGGAAAAAAACCCATGATTATCTAAGGCATGTTCTTCTCAATATATTGCCCTAGCAGCAGGAAGAGCACTTCCCACAGAATGACTTGATTAGTGAATTTATAGTGGCATAGGACTCATATCCTCTGCCCAGAAATCAAAGTCCACCTAGAAAACTACTTCCAAATCCTACAACCAGCACTGTCACCGCAGATAATCACAACTGGATTCCAGCCTGTTCCATGCATAAACTTCCAACAGAATAATAAACACTCAATACAGCTAAATCTATGCAACAACACATTTAAATCCAGTCTCAAATTATTCCTTGGTATTCCCAAAATTTCATTCTACTTAATGAGCATAGGAAGGCAAGGAGACTGCACGACCAAAAGTTAAAAACAATAAAACAAGACAATGAAAAATCTACATTACAAAGAAAACACTTTCACTTAGTTAAATGATTGCTATTTATAGATGGTTTATTGACCACAGACAGGCGCAGGGATATGTATGACGTGTAAAAACACCAGTCCAGACAATCCATGCCTGGAAGCCCCTGAAAAGCAACCAGCAAATAAAAGGTTGTATTCCCACTCTGCAGAGGCCTGGCAATGGATTTTGAGCTGCTTAACAGGTTGTTCAAGGGAGTAACTGTTTACTAACACTCCAACTGAGAAGCCTAAATGTAAGCATAAAAACAAAAATATACAGAATTGTGTGTAGCCTTGTAATTCTGGGCATAAACCCTACTTAGTGCAAATATTTTCCACATCACTTTAACTACATCATTCTGCACAAAGCAGCAATATGCTGTCATTTGTAATATGGCATACACAAAGGCTTGTGTAGGAAGACAGGGCAAAAATTTTAACTAAGTATTTTATTTCTTAAATCTTATTATTTACTTTAGGAGAGTTTGATAAATAAAAAGCAGTTCAAATACAGGTTCATTTCTCTGTTTCTAATAACAATTAGACCCATCAAGCATTTTGCAGATAATGAGAAGTTTATTTTTCTGAAGTGTAATCAGGACGTGTTTTGTGATCCCCAGACCCTTTAACACAACTGCAGAAATAGCAGGTGCTAATACTGCTAAGACTAAGAGGCCAGAAAAACACACATTACAAATTCTTTCAAATCCTCTATTTTTGAGCTTTTTTGTGACAATTAAGCAGCCCATTTTGTTCTGCTTAGTCTAAACCATGAAGCAGGCACTCAGGTTATCTTTTCCAATTTTTCTCAACATCATGAGGACTAGCAAGCTTCTCTGCTTCAGGAAGAAAAACAGGCAAAACTTTCAAAATCTTGTGACTTCTACAGGCAGGAACTGATTTAGAAAGCTAACATAAACATAAGGGCTGCACTTAAAATTTGAGAAATAGTAGCAATTGCTGTAAGCAGCCCTGACCTCCATCAGCACGTGAAGTTTACTTCAAAGCACACAAGTGTCAAACTCTTGAGTCTCCAGCAGCAAATAATGCTTGTCTTGAAGACCTCTCCTACACAGGCAGGGTGAGAGAGTTTGGGGCTGTCCAGCCTGAAAAGAGGAGGCTCTGGGGAGACCTTATTGCTTTTTATACATAATGAAGGCTTTTAAGAAATACCAAGAGAAGCTTTTTATCGGGGCCTATTGTGACAGGTTACGGTTTTAAACTATAGGGGAGTAGATTTAGACTACATAATACTTAAGGAAGAAATTCTTCACTCTGAAGGTGGTGAGGCACTGACACAGGCGGCTCAGTGAAGTTGTGGATGTCCCATCCCTAGAACTGTCCAAGGCCAGGTTGGACAAGGCTTTGAGCAACATGGTCTAGTTAGTGCAAGGTGTCTCTGCCTGTGACACAGAGGTTGGACTAGATGATCTTTAAATGTCTCTTCCAACCCCAATCATTCTAAGCCTGAAGCTCCCTCCCAAAACAGGTATCTCCTGTGAAGGCTGTTGTTCACCACCAACACAAAGCCCACTTCTCTGGCATGCTTGTCCTGTGGTTCTCATTAAGAGTCCATTAGTAAAGCACAGGCAGAGGAGACTGATTTGATAGTCCCATAAGTGACTCAGATGCTGCACTCAGTCTCAATATGAGCATGAAACACCACTGCAGCCATGCACAGAACCACTGACTCCAAAGTCTGTTTCTACATGCAGTTCACCAAAGGCCTGGGTTTTGGACAGCACTTCAAAACATGCTCTCCCAACTTACCCAAGAGACTCAGGGAAACAGTAACTGACTTGCCCACAGTCTGTGATGATTGTTTACCTCGGCTGTCCTCAAATATGACCATGCACTTTTGAATAAATTGACAAATTTCACAATGTTATTTGACCAGCTATCTTTTTCACATTTTTGGCTCAACTCGAAGAGGTGGAAGAATAATCCCAGAGGTCTGCAACATGTTTACCACCTGCACTCAAAGTCAGTCTTCATTATTTCCCCCTTTCAGTTGCAGTAAATATTTCTCACAAAAACATACTACTTCACACCTAATATGGTGCTATTCCTTCTCCATTCTTTTTCTTCCTCTTTCCTCACATAGTTTCCTGGTTTTTGTTCCCCCTTTAAGAAGCACATTGTACCTACAACATAATGCATCTGAAAATCATAATACCTCCTCTGTCTTCCCCCATGAGAGATGACTTTTAAATAAAACTTAACTCATTTTTTTCTTAGTAAACCAGCTACTCTAATATGTAAAAGCGGAAAAACCCCACACATCTGACAGGGATTTGGTTTTTACAATGTTCTCTCTTTTAAAATACATTAAAATTAAATGTTGAAATATTAAGCAAATCCCTTTTTTCCCCCCAACAGATTTCAAGGTCTGTTTCCCCAATTAATCTGACAACAACCACCGCCCCAATTTTTAAGAGAATTATTAGTAACATATGAAGTGCATGGAAGGAGAGACACCACATGTCACCATGTACTGCTCTAAGAGCATCACCAGCTTTTTCAGCTGGCAAAGTCTCAGGCTATGAGGGCTAACCAGGAGCAAGTTTGGGCAGGGGAAGCCACAGGCACAGAAAAGGAGTGCAACTGATGGTGCTTACACAGGGCAGCACCACCAGCTGGAAGGGAAGGAACCTTCTGGCATCCGCACAGGGGCTGCAGGCGAAGACATTTTCAAGCAAGGACAAGGCGCCAAATTTAAAATGCACGGCACAGCACCTTGCCTAAAACCACCCCTGCAAGAACAACAAGCAAGCTTTCTTGTCTTGCTCTCTCTTTACCTCAACACAGCATACTCACTCGGTACTTCTTTCTTCCTACATCCAAACCTGACGACTTCTCAATATGCCTACTGAGAGAAGAAAAGAACAGAAAACATGGACAGCTTTTTTTTTTCAGAGGCCTACCTTTCCCTTTTTGAAAAGGAAGGAACCAAAAAAGAAAATCAAAGCCAGCAGAGGCATGATCCACTGTATCGAGCATTCCCAGGCTCGATTTTACACGGCTTGCAACGTCCCAGATCCCTCATTCTCAAATCCCTTTTAACGACAAGTAACATTAATTTATGAAGCTACCCCACTTTTAGGGGTAAAATTGAGACCTAGTTTGTTTCGCTTCTGACGTACAATAAAACAGAATATGAAAGTAAACTTCCAGGACTGACATAAATAACATGGGCATCAACATCCGAGCTCTTTTCTCTTTGCCATTCAAAGTGAGAGTGTTCAGTATCACTTGCATGTAAATTCTAGTCAGTTTACAATCAATGAGAACACATCTAACCCAGCATCACTTCTCTAAAGAACTGAAAGTATTCTGTGAAAATGCTGGAATAAAGACTTTTTGGGAGCAATTTTTACTGAAAAAAGAAACATTTGGACATCACCCTTCAAAAATGTGAAGTTGTGGACTGAAGAACGGATTTAATGCAAAAATGCTCTGGAAGAAAGTTTTCTGAAAGGATTCTGGAAAGTAACAGAGACAGACAAAGACAAGTAGTCTGCTCTGAGAAAGGAACATGAGCCATTTCCAGGCTACACCAGCTCTTTCAAAGATGAAGTACAGTACAGTCACACTGCACCAGCTGATTCTCAGCTTCTGACTTCCCTTGTCATCCAGAGCAAACTTTTTACAGTACACTGGATCCAGCCTGTTTCCTATGATCTCTCCACAAATAATTCCATCAGATGAGATTACCCTGCAAAAGTCTAGCTGACTAGCCATTATCAGCTCATATTTCTCCAGATGTTTTGTGATCTCATCCTTTCTTAATGTCTCTAGCATCTTGCCTACCACCAAGGTCAGATTTATTGGTTGACAATTTCCTGGTTCCTCCCCAGTCCCCTTTTCCCAGAACAAGACAAGCAAAATGAAAGTAACCAAGAGCTCGAATTGCAAAACTATTGCCCCTTGTGTTGAAAAAGAGACACACAAGGAAAACCACAAACTGACACAGCTTATCTGTTGTTTCCAACAAGAAGAGCAACAGATTTCCCTATAAACCCAACCCTTCAGCTCTAGAAACAGCATCAGCTTCTTTCCCTCTGTCACAAACTTCCCCACTCCGTTCTTCATTCAGCCCTGCTCCGTTTTTTGTTCAGCCCCTATCTTGTTTCTTACCTTTCCATTCCCCCCAGCTTTTCCTCTGAAGCAGCTGTGCCCTCAATAGCTGGCATCTTCAGAGTTCAGATGGCTCTTAGGATCCTTTGCATCAAGTGCCACAGCCATTCTTTGAAATACCATGAAAGCCAGACGATCCTTGAACTAATCTGAACCTCAAAGGTTCTGACTTACACAGGTCATCAAGACAGTGCATCACTACATCCCAGGGACAGACAGAAATCAAGGTAAGAACAAAAAAACACCCCAAAATAAAATACACACACACACATACAGAAAAAGAGGTAGGGAACATGGTGAGAACAGAAAAGAGAGAAGAAAGAAGAGGTGAAGAAAAACAGCAACACCAGAGACCCCCTGGCTTAAAAATATATCTGGTCATATCCTGTAAAATCCTCTTTTGATTCACACTAACAGAATACTGAAAGTATGAACCTGTGCTCAAAATAACAAAGCTAAAGTTCACCATCTGTGCTATTCTGCTGGAGAAAGTTGAAAGAGCAACAATCAGCATTTTAGTCCTGGTTTGTATTTTACATATGGATCTTGCATCCATTTTATGCATTGAAGCTATAGCAAGACAAATCACAATGGGCTGCTTGTTATTTATTAAGTCGCCTGTATCACCCCATTCATAACAGAAATAATTCTTTAAACAAAACAAATAAAAGGTATTATATCCAGAAGTGGAGTAAGTATCTTATGTAGTATTTCTCATTAAGGGCCTCTATTAGTTTTGATCAGCTTGTAAGCCAGAGACTCCATCAGTCAAATAGTTTTACCTGGCTGAAGTCCATAAAAATTGGCATTTGGAGGACATGTTCTGGTTTTCATGGTTAAAATTGCTATGTGGTGTTAATATACTATTTAAAAACAAAATAGTTCTGTATTTCCTGCTAAATGTTAATGGAATACACAGGTATCTCCAGCTCCTTGTAATTGCTTCAGATTTCTCAGACTCAGAAATGGAGATTTTTCTATTTCCTTTTTCAAATGTCAGTGTGTATTTTTCCCTCCCCCTCTTTCACTGCCTCCAAAAGACTCCTTTTTTTCATACAAGTTTATGCCCTAATAAGAAAACCGGACATACTAGGGAGGACAGAGATGACAGAGTATCAAAACACACAATCCCCTCTTTGTTAGCCATGCAGAAAGGCTTTAAAAAAAAAACAGGATGAAGACTGAAAACAATAGAAGGACCTTTATAAACAGGGACCAGAGCAGAAAGATGCAAGAAATCCAATGTGATCTTTAAAATGGATTAGTAAAGCAAGTAAAATACACTTGGGCACACCTCTGTTATCCAAAAAGTTCCCCACACACAACCAAAATTAAGGATCCTCATGATATACATTCCGAAAACCTATAATCTCAGAGCTCAACAAGCAGCAATTTGGGCAGATAATTTTCTCCTTCTCCCCTCATATTCAATCACAGTTATAGCACCTCTGTGTCGAACCATTTCCCCCATCCTTTCCCACTAAACAAAACCTTCAGCATCACAAAAGCAGGGACTGCACACCCTGCATGTGCACCAACCCCAAGCCTGAGCTCCTTCACACCTCCCTACCTGTGTGTTGGAACAATTCAGCCATGCAGTTAAATAGAGAGTGGTCACAAAAGTTGTCCTTGCTGGGATTTGAGTAACAACACCAAGCATTGACAATGGGGAAAGGGATGGGGAGGGGAAAGTTCATTCATTAATTCTTCTATTTCTGCCTGGTTGAGGTTAGACATGTCATGGACATGACTGGCCCCTGCACAAACAAACATCTGCACTACTGGAAGTAGATCTTCCTTTAGTGGCTGACTTAGAGAACTTCCAAGAGCTCTCGGTCAGGCAGCGATGTTAAATTTCATTTCTCCATTTGTATTTTTAATCTTGGAAACAAAAACATAAATGTAAAGCATGCTGACAGAAGAAAACAACCCCACGGTTCTAGAAAGCCCTGCTACTTCCCTGCCAGGCTGAAACACCTGCTCCTGCTAATGATGGCTTTATGCTTACTTACACCTGCCATCCAGAAGGGCTCCAGAGCACTTTGCAGCCTGATTTATACATACACAAATCATTAAAACCACCAAAATTAAGCCACTGCTGGGGTGAGATGTAGCAACTGTTTAACTGCACGCAGCCATGCTGTTCAACTGCTCAGGACAGGAACTGTAAGAGACACCAAATTCAACCAAAGCTATGGGGAACGTTAGGTTAAGAGAACATTGTTGCCCAATCTGGATTTTGGCCAGTCATTACCTAAAATATTTGCATGTGGAAACTCCTGGGATCTTTAAAGAACACATGCAGTGCAACCTTTGGTTTTATAAGTGATCTAAAAGACAAACTATATATATATATGCTTCTTATATCTGAAATCCTGAAATCCCCCCTTTAGCAGTCCCTCCCTGCACTAATTATTGTTTATGCCTTGACTTCAGAAGCTCACTGTATCAGACATCAGTTTTGGAAACATCCTGTGGTTGAAGCACTTGATCTAGCAGAGCCAGCAAACTGATAGTGTCTGGCAATAAATGTAGATTATTAAAAAAACCAAAAATGCTTAACAAAACACACACACACACAGAGTGGATAAATTACTCCCCAGCAAAGACAGAGCCTAAAGAGCTGAATTTGTCAACTTATCCCTAAACTTCTACAAAAACCGAGGGAGTCACAAAGCTGACACACTGGCAGGCTGAGGAGGTGATAAGAGTATTGCTTTCTAAAAACCTCCTCACAAGGGCAACAGTTGCAAAGTCAATGGAGTGGAATGAAATAGGTGTCACCACACATACCAAGAGGGCAAAAAGGCACTGGGAAACAGGTTAAAAAGATTAGGAAACCTGGCATCCAAAAAATGCCAAGATATGTTTAACAGTTTAGGAGTTTGGGCATAAATTTGCAGCATCAAATATGCAGAACATGCAGAGTAACATTTTGAAAATGGAAATGTGTAAAGCACATAATCTCATCATAATATTATCAGCAAACCATCAGAGATAATAATCTGTTTCTCTAAGGCAATTTTAAAACAACAAAAAAATCAGATCAGGAGATCTGGGCATCTTTTACTCAGACCTCCTCCAGAGGTCTCCTTACTCTAAAGCAGCTATATCGTAATCCTAGAAACAACAAAAATTCAGTTCCCAAAAGTAAACACAGACAAACCTGAAATACAACATGATTGCTTAAAAGTTTCAGACACATTTGCCTCTGAACCATCCTGACAATGCCTTTTCCATACTGTTTAAAATAAATGTTTCTCCCTCAGATTTTTGTACAGTGCTCCTCAAAATAACAATTTTGTTTTTAAATTACAGGTAAGTGCAGGAAGAACTGCAACAATAGATGGTTAAAAGCCCTCAGTCTGAAAACATTGTTTAAAACTAAAATCTCTAATTTGAAGAGTTTCTAGACTCACAAATGGGAATGGGAAATATAATTCTGTGTTTCTTTCTTCTATTTAATCCAAACACAGAATAGTTCCCAAATACTTCATCAGAACAAGGCAGCCTGGGTACACCAGAATTACTGAATGAGCCATTTAAGCTAATGAGTGCAAAGGAGTTTCCAACTGAAATAAACCGGAACAAAAAAAAAAACCCACACACACCCCTAAAAAAACTTGAACATTCGTACATCAAGCATCAATCTGCTAAACTACACTGCATATCCAATTGTTAGAAATACATGCTTCCATCCTTTTAAAATACACATTATCAACATGTTTTCTGAATTCCTAGAAGTGTCTCACTGTTGCCGAAGAAAACCACCAGCCTTTACCAAGGTTATGATAACGCATTTCAAATTTCTTTCATAAATAATTATGCTACACCTTTGCACCTCCAGGCAAGTTGTTGCAAACCCTCTAGAAAAATCCTGAGTCTGCAGAACCTTATAAGCTTCCCTACTGCTGGGGCACACAGATTCTGTTTTTGGTCCAAAAAATGACGCTATCATGGAAAGTACCTAACACTGCTCTCTCCTTTCCAAGAAGACATAGTAGAATATGAAGAAACAGGTAAACCAAGTACTGTATAGGATCAATGCTGTGCTACTTGAAAATGAACACCTCCCCAAAAAAGAACAAACTCACTGTTTTGGGAAGAAGGCATGTAAGAAGGCAAAAAGCGTAACAATGCATGTGACTGTTTTTATAGTTTTGCCACTCTGTCAAGAATAAAGACTTTTTATAAAAATCAAATATCACTGGTAGTACAACCAAAATGTACAGAGTGCACAAACTCAAGGCTGTTCTTCCTGACCAGGACACCAGTACCCACAGCAGTTCAGACACAAACCAAATAGCACATTCTCTAGCAAGTCTCTGCAAGAGCACAGCATTGTTTGCAAAATACAGGCATATTTTTAACTGTTCAAAAATACTCATCTTAATTCTCCCTCCTAGAACACAAAGGAAAGCTACAGACCTACATGCAAACCAGAATTATCTACTACAGTTTAACCTCTAACACTCCTTCACTTGCTACCTTTATCATAATTTTCAAAGCAGTTGACACCAATTTTTGGTGAACACAGACACACATACAAGAAAACCCCTTATATATGCATTTTCTAAAGCTTGAAAGAAAGTCAGGCACGCTCCCTATGTGCTGTTTCCCACTAGGATAAAGAGGAAAATACTGGATTATTTGAGGACACGGTGCTTAACGCCAGATTAGAGGGATGGAGTCAATTTACTTTCCAGAAGGGAAGAGTCACTTACCTCGTTTGTGAAGCCAGCCTTCCTTCACTATCGCTACTTCATTCATAATGGCAGGAATGTCTCTTGAAAAACCAGTTTATGGCAAAAGATCACTGTGTTGAAATTCCTGAACTCTAGCCGAAGGCTCCACAAGGACAAGGGTTTCTCCTCCGTTTTCCTCCTTCCCAGCTATTTCTAAAAGGATCAAAAGAAGAGTACACCATTATCTCAAAGCATGCCACAGATGTACAGCAAAGGATACAACAGGGAGTAGCTTACATTGCTGCATTGCTGGTTTGGGATTTTTCTGGGGGTTTTTATTATTACTATTACATATCTTAAACAAGGACTTAGCTGTCCACAAGAATTTTTCTATCTTGGTGGGTGGAGGTGCCAAAATACATGCTTGCTAAAGTTCTGCTTCTTCACTGAGCAAGCTGATCATGGGCAGACTCACAACACTACCAGATGCTGTCTGAATTACAGGTGGATCCAACACCACCTTATTCTTTGCAACAATAAAAATTCTGAAATATCACAGAAAACAGTTTTCAATGCTTCCTGGTAAAGAAGACTTCCAGAACATCTCCTGGAAGGTTTCTTTACAGCCTGATAATAGTCTATTAACCAGCACACGGCGTGTCTTAGAGATAAACTTCTAACAGTAAACATTCCTATTCTAGTTCAGATTTTCCTACCTTCAGCATCTTCCCCTTAATCCCACTCAGATCTCCTTGACTCTCCAGAAACTATCTTCTTTACCTCTGATATTTCTAACTTCTACCTCTCCTAGAGATATACAACCACAGATAAGATCAGGTACCTTTCTGTTATCCCAAATCAGCCCTTACAGCCCCCTGATCAATTTTACTGCTCTTCCTTAACAGCACTGCAATTTGCTGCTGCCTTTCTCACAATGAAATATACCTAAGCACAACCTGGGATTTTTACCCCTCTGCTTTATGACACCAAGTCCCTCTCTAAATAGCTCAAGATTACCATTTCTTATTGAAAATGTGCCTTGCTCATGGCTGACTACCACAGAAACATTCTGTGCATTTTTCTCCCTCATTGAATGTAATCTCTTCCCAAATGCATTAGCTTTTATTATTTTTCTAAATTGAATCTGATTATTTTTCTGCTTGTGGTACAAATATCCTCTGCTTTTCCTTAATTCTTCTGTGCTCTCCGAAGTGTCCATGCTGCCATTCAATTTGGTATTACTTGAGTGATCAAAAAACCTAATTGGTGACAAATTCCCAGCAGTAACCAACAAGTTTAATAAAACAAAACCCAGCAGCATTTGTAAACTGCCACCAAAGACATGGCTTTTACTGGAGTCTCTCACCAACCACAGAGACATCCCCGTCCCACCTGACAAATATATACCATCTCTGCATGCATTTGGCGTGTGTGCATCAATTATCTCTGAGCGTGCAGGTGATAGACATCCATCAGAAACTAGATTAAAAAGCAACTAATTCCCCATAACTCACTAAGACACAACACTGGATGGAAGAAAACAGGTGGTCAAAATGAATCCAGCCTAGAACTGAAACCCCAGCAGGGGCAGAGGGCTTTGTACCACACATTACAGTGATCTGAAACAGGCAGTGTTCAAAGCACGAAGCTCAAATTTGAACAAGTTCCATCACTGCCAGCAGAAATGGACTGAGAAAGGAGGTCACTCCCCTGACACTCTGCCTACAAACCTACACTGTGTGGTATTGCTCCTCAGCTTTTCCAGTTAACAGTTTATGTTGCAGTTCTCCCCAGAAACAAGGTGAGTTTGGGTTTTTTTTCCAAATTACAAATCTGCCTAGTTAGAATTATCAACTCCACGAAACAGATGTTTGCCTGAGGGAGGGAAAACACACAAAAAATTAAGCTGGAACAAGTGATATGTAAGAATTCCTAATTTCATAAATAAATATGAGAAGACCGTATGCTGCAGAATAGAGACCAGTAATCCACAGCTGCCAGAGATACCTTGGAACAAACTCCTTTAGCTCCAGAGCAATTAGGATAGAACCTGACAAACATAGCAAGCTTTTTCCTCTCAAAACGGCCATGCACAATGCACAACAGCCATGCAAGCTAAACTTGCTTGCTGATGTCAAGAGGAGACTAGACCTCACTTAGAGGCTTCAGCAATTTGCAAAGTGTTGAACAAAACCCCCAAGATTATCACAGCTTGAGTATGGAAATGCAACACCCAGGTGTGAAAGTTAACGCTTCTAACCTTGTGTCATACAGGGTGCAGGGACTGTGCAATCCTACCTCTGCATCCTGAATTCAACCATTTAGAGGCACTGAGCAATCAATATCCTTTCCAATAATCGTAAGTCAAAAAGGAAGCTACAAGACAAACTAGGCTGTAGAAAGGACAATACTCTTATTAAAAACATAAAAAAGCACAAAGGAGTAAAATTCTCCAATCTTCAGCTAACTTACTCCAGGTTTTCCTGGGTTAACACTTGCCAGCATTACTACTTGGCAGCCTTCTGCTTGTCATCAGCTAAACTGTCATCTAATAATCCAAATTTGAATGACAACAGAGCCAAAAAAAGCAGATCAACAAAGAAATCCAAAGTTCAGACGAACTACTTTTTCTACTCTCTGTGGTGTCCAAGCAGCTTGGAGTGCCTTTTCCCTACCATTTCTACCTAAGAAACATTTCCCACTTGCTATGAGCAACCCTGCTCTCAGGGATGTGTCTTTACCTGCCCACCTCCTTTCAGGGAAGAGGGGTAGTGAAGGGGGTGGAGGGTTTTGTAAAGAAGCCATGGCACAACAAAGTGGAAAAACACTAAACATTTCCTGACACCAACCTGCAGCATGGGTCCCACCTCAGTCCTTCAGTCAGCCATGTCAGAGCACTTACTTCACATGGAGAAACTTAAGCTATTTTTAATTTGCAATGCAAAGAGCTGGGGATCCCTTCTCACTGTCTAATGAGATGTCGATAGACATAGCTCCAACAGCAGCAAACCTGCTCTATCTAGTGTATTTTAAAACACACACTCAAGCTGTGCCTAATACAGCTATTTTAGTAAGAGACGTTATTGAAGACAGTGGCAGCAAGCAAGAGTAATTTCTCGGAATAGAAGAGCAAGTTAACTATAGGTCAATGTACCACTGAAGATGTGTAAACCAGAAAAAGTTCCTTTTCCATAAAATCCTTAGAGGGGAAAAAGAAAAAAAAAAAAAAAAAAGGGAATGATTACAGTCCTCATTTATGGCCATCTAGGAATGGTTCCCAGTGAAGAGAGGGCATCTGAGGTAAGTATGACCTGGCTGCTCCAGTCTGTGTCTGCACAGGACTGAATACTGTCAAAAGCTAAACAACTTGGTCTTTCTCTTAGCCTTCCTTCTCTTTGCTTGTTTTTCAAAATGCATTTCTGTAATACCTTTTTTAACACTGAAATAGTCCTCAAGCAGCTGAAGTGCCGTAAGTCACGAATGGCATGACGTCAGCATTGTATCATGGTGACACCGGTTTTACGTACATATTAATTCCTTAAAGGTTATTAGCTTCTTCATAAATAATGAGATAAGTCACTTCCCTAGGCACTGCAGCAGCAAAACCTGCTTTAAGGAGTCAGTCAAACCAACCGTTCAACAGAAGGTGGAGCAGAACCATCTTTTCTTTTTCTGCATTTAGGAGAGTCACGTTAGAGCTCCTTCTCTCGTTCTCTTCTATACATTATCCTCTTATATACATTATCCTTCTTCTTTTCTCTAAGAAATTAGAAATATTAATCTGTACTTCCTGTCCTCTTTCCAATGCGAAGTTTTATATTCATTTCCACTCACACCCTAAAGCAGATCAGGAAGAAAAGAAAGTCTTCTGTAAGGCTGAAGCTGAAGCTTATGGGATGCAGGAGCACCTACAGTAATCACCTCATCTTCATGGGAGAGAGTAAGCAAGGGACTAAAGAGAGAATTTGACCCACCAGCCTCAGTCCTGGCATGTCAGACTGTGTCCATGCTGTGCTGCACTCGTTAGCCCAGATCAGAAAGCAGATTACAACAAAGCATTCCCCTGGGCTAACACTTTGCCCTGTCACACCACCAGTTACCTATGCCCGCTGCCCCGGTGCAGCACATTCCTGATTCTCCCAGGACACCCTGAGCCCAAATGTGCTGCACACCCATACACGTTCTCATAACACACAGCAGCAGGACCAGGCAAAACACAATCCAGCTGCCCAAGTTTGCCTACTGTGGCCACATGACCCTGTCATGAGAGCAGATGAGGCGCACGGGAACTAGACTGGGCCAGGGTGGTGCATTCAGGCCCGTTACATGGGATGCCATGAGCAACCCACGCTCTCTTCCCAGTGCAAGCTCCCAGCTGACAGCCAACTGCACCTCAACAGCACAGACACAACAAAGCTGGGCTCCGGCCAACGTTTCAAGTGGAGCGTACAGATAGATGTTCCCACCAGGCTTTGACCAGTGAAGTACATCTCCTGCGTTACGCAAATCCTGCCCTGGGTGTTTCACGGGAGCAGCAGCAATTCCAATGTGCTCAAGGCCCTCTGAGCCTGCAGCAGCTTCACACCATGACCCAGTTACCAAATCTGGGCAGACAGCTTTCAAGGAAGCTTAGAAGGACCAGGTTGTTCCACCATCTTAGCTTCCCTCACAAAAAGGCATTGTGGGCCATGACTTAGGTGTGGTCACCAGTATTTGCTACTATGTGCTGTGTGTCGAATGACACCCCATCTAAAATGGAATTCCACAGCAGCAAGTGCGGCAGATCACAAGGTTCACAAAGGTTTCTCAGATACGAAGTTATGGGGAAAATGGTAACTGGTAAACAAAAATCTCTATAGCCACATCCCCCCCTTTTTTTTCAGTCTGTTAGCCTAACCTAGGCTTACAAAACCGTAATTTGAAATATTTATGCTTTCCTGCCTTTGCTGATCAATAGACAGGAGGTTAATGCTGTTCAGGTGAGGGGCCACAGTTACGACATCCAACTGTCCATGCTGCAAACACAACAACAGTTTGATAGGACAAACTAAGCTACCTATTTCAAAACAGTGATGGTAGAAAAGCAACTTCTTCATAACCCCCTTGGCAGCCCAGACAAAATCCTCTTTATGTTCCCAAACAAGAACTAGTCCTTCTACAGTTTATGCTCATATAATTTAAGAACTGTGGTGCTCAGAACTTTGGTACCAACTTGAGATGCAATTAATGAAATTTTAAAGTATTTGTAACAGAAGTTTTGCTCTGTCCCCAAAGAAATCAAGTCAGTTGTGAAACTATTTAATTGTTAATGTAATCACTTACAGGACATTTTTGTAAGACTGTAAGTGAATACTGGAGCTAAAAGTGACTTGTGGACACTGGATCAATTCTTAAATTTGATTTACCACTGCTGCACACCAAAAACAGTTCTACAAACACCACCCACAACAAAAATCCTCTTATTTAAAAAAAATCAAAGGTAGTTCCACAGTGCCTTTAAATCTGCTAACTCAGACAAATGTTGTGGCTGTCACCATGAAACTACTACATGAAAGTAATTACTAGTCACGCAGTATGTCAAATTTATTTACCTGCAAACAAATATTCTTCAGCATTAAGTGTTACTAACTCCCTTTTATAACTGTATTTTGAAATGTACATCCCTCCTGTGGTATAAATAAAACAAACAAGTGCAAATCATGGATTTGCTTCTTACGTGATAGAGGTGATAGGAAAACAAAGCAAAAGAGTTAAATATTTCCCACAGGGGTGGCTTTGGGAGGGGGACACACCACCGATAAGGTGCAAGCTGTATCTGCATCAGTAGCGTCCTGTCAGTAAAATACATTAGAAGTACCAGAACGTTTATATGCTTGATTATGTGTTTTACAAAGAAACAGACGCAAGTCCTACAAGTCTCTAAGAACATTTCAGCAACTGCAGAATTTCACCTGGGGGGGCGGGTGGGGGGGCATCTGCAGACAACTCCCTATATCTCTGCAAAACACGACTGCAAAGGAAAAAAAAAAATCAAGTTCACAAGCGCTGCACAGCCACCTACACACGCCAAATGCCCACGGAGAGAATCACACCCCCGTCGGCAAACACTCAGTGGTCCGCAAAGCGGAGCTGGGCTGAACAACGCGGCCGCAGAAGACAAGGGGAGAAAATGGGGGCGGGGGAGGTGGGAAAATGGGGGGCCCTCGGCTACTCTGCTCGCCGCTGTTTCAGAAATATCACGAACCACCCCCCAGCCACCCCCACCGCCGTTTCCCCGGGGGATGCTCGCGCAGGGGCCGGGGCAGGGGCAGGCCCGAGGGGAGACCCCCGCCCCGCCGCCCTCTCACCCACCGCATCCCCGGGGAGCCAACAGCTTCCTGTCCGCTCCGGGCCCGCCGGCAGGACGGACCGACCGGCCGGGGCCGCCTGCAGCCCGGGCCTCCTCTCCCCCCACCCCGCCCGGCCGTGCCCGGGGGCCGGCGGGGCAGCCCACGCCCGGGGAAGGCGAAGGGAGAGCGGCCGCCCCCTTTCCCGTCCCTTCCCTTCCCTCCCGGCCCCGCACAATGCGGCCGCGCCGAGCAGGCCCCGGGCCCGGCGCTTCCTTCCCCCAGCCCTCCCAGCCGGGGAGCGGGTCACTTACATGGCTGGAGCCCGGGGAGGAGGCGGCGGCGGCGGCAGGGGAAGGGAGCCGGGGAGGGAGGCAGGGGAAGGGGAGGGAAGGGGGGAGCGAGCCAGCGAGCGAGCGGGGGAAGGGGGCGGCCGGCGAGGCGGGCGGGCTCTGCGGCGGGCGCCGAGCGAAGGCCTCACTGGGCTCCCGGCAGCCGCCGCCTCCTCCTCACCATCCCCGGGCGGCGGGGCGGCTCCTCCTCCCCCTCTCGCAGGCGCTCGGCCCGTGGGGTTCGCACGCCCGCTCCGGCTGCCGGCTCGCCTTCCCCGCCGCTCCGCCCTGCGAGGCCGCCCCTCGCCTCGCTCCGCCGCCGCCTCCCCCCGCACCCCGGGCCGGGCTCGTCCCGCACGCGTCTCCGCGGCGCTCGCTCACACCCTCGGCGGAGCGGCCGCCGGGTCCCGCCGCCGCTTCCCGCCCGTGCCGAGGGGCCGCCCCGCTCCGCTCCGCGCTGCTTCCCGGACGGAGTTCGTGGCCTCGCCACCCTCCGAGCTCCCACAGCGCGGCGGAGCAGCCCCCGCCAGCCCGGCCTCCTCCGCCCACCCGCCTGCCCGGCCCCAGGCCCCGGGGGCGGTGTTTCCCGGCCCCTGGCGGCCCGGTGTTCCCCTTTCCCCTGGCACCGTCCTGGCCCTGGAGCAGAGCTCCGGGTACGCTGTGCCCCGTGAGGGATGTGGCTTCTCCCGACTCGGCCTGTGAACCGGCTGCCTGGAGCATGGACAATTTCACAGAATCAATTAGGTTGGAAAAGACAGGTCATCGAGACCAGCCTGTGACCGAACACCACCATGTCAACTAGACCATTGCATTGTGTCACATTTAGTCTTTCCTTAAACACCTCCAGGGACAGTGACTCCACCACCTCCCACTGGAATGGGCAGCCCATTCCAATGTCAAAACACCCTTCCTTCCAAAAAACACCCTTCCTTCCACCAAAAAACCTTTGCTGGTGCAGCATAATACTATGTTCTCTCATCCTGTCATTGCCTGGGAAAAGAGACTGAGCCCCACCTGTCTACACCCTCCTGTCAGGGAGTTCTAGAGAATGATAAGGTCCTGCTTGAGCCTCCTTCTTTCCTGGCTAAACACCCTCAGTTCCTTCAGCCATTCCTTGTAAGACTTGTTCTCCAGACCCTTCACCAGATTAGTTGCCCTTTTCTAGACAAAGGGCAACCCCAAAAAATAGGGACCCAACCCTATATAGGTGAGAGGCCCAGACAGCCCCAGCATTTCAGACTCTAGGAAGGGCCAGACTCCTTTAAACTTCTTGGGGTGCTTCCAGCAAGCTCCCCCAAAGCATGGGCTGCCAGTCCCACTTCTCTGCACTCAGACCTTTCCCCTACACTCCCATAAAATACAAGATGAATAAATAATGTAGCTTGGAGCATACTCCAATATCCCTTTCCGTAGCGGACAGGCTGCATTAAGGAATTGCCCATGGAGGGACCGGCACGGTGATTTTGGATGTTGCACTCGGGGCCGTCCTGCTCTCACAGCAGGAATGGCTCAAAACATCATGAATGGCTTCAACTATTTCTTACAGCATCGCAATATTTTCAGTAAGGTTTTTGAGAGCCGTTCTGCTCTAAAAAACAATGTTGTGGAAACACCTATGACGGATTAACATTTCTCCGCCCTTCCACTATCAAAATTTGTCTTCTTCAGTCATTAAGGGGTTTTGCTTATTCTCAAATTGACAGTGCCATAAACGTTAACTGGGCTGTAAGAACTGATTGGATTTCTTCAGAAACATATGATCACTGATGATCACATTTCTGCAATCGGAAGCTGGAATTTAGGAAACAGCACATCTTCCCACAGCTTTGCACTGTTGGCAATATAAAAGTGCATAAAACGCATTTACAGCAGTAAAGCTGGGGAATACAGCTCTGCCTTTACAAACCCATTGGATATAATAAGAAGCTTTTTTACCACATCATTTTGATGATTGTAAATGTTTACTGAAATTCACTCTCTTATTCCGGTTTGATCAGCTAGGTCTGACTGATGTCATCAGGGTTCCTGAGCATCAAATGGATTCCTGGACTTTGGGTACACCGGTGTGCCAGAGGAGCCAACAATGAGGCACAGGAGAAGATGCTTCACTCTTCTTCATGTAGGGTGAAGAAAGAGTAATGCCTCCTTTCCCATCAACAAACGGAGCAGTTCCTGCTGGCAGAGCAGCTACGCCAGCGTGGGATTTTCTGTGTGTCACCTTTAGGTTTACTGGGGCATATTTCAGCACAATTTTTAAAATGTACCATTCAGGCACTTTAGCAGAGTAAGCAGGCCCCGTGGTACTGGCCCAATTACCCAGGGCAGAATGGAATGGCTGTGGGAACTCTCTCAGATATAAAGGTAATGGAAAGGAAGAATCCAGGTCTGTGATCACATTTTGACCTACCATGCATTACTTACAAAATACTTGGTGTGTATTAAAATGTAGGTAGTCCTTAAAGATGTATTTAAAATTAAATACATCATCAGTGTGCAAAGCTTGCAGGCAGCTCAGAGGACATGTATTTTACTTAACAAAAACAAGGAGAAAATTAATTTATCAACTAGTTTTGAGCCTTCAGACTGTAGGTACATCTAGAAGTAAAGAGTGCATGTAAATATAGGAGTTCACTGGCTGTGAGATACTTCTGTCCAGGCAGGGAGATCTGTGGTAATAGATCTAATTTCAGGAGAGCTTTCTCGCCTTCCTGACAAAACCTGTCCTGATTGATAAGCTCCCAGGCTGTGTGGTGAGCAAGGTCATTAGGACTTCCCTCTGCAAATGAAGCAGCAGTTTAAAAAATAAGATCATAGAGTAAACAGTTTTCTGCCCTGAAGAGAAGAAAATAAACGTCCGTTGTTTGCTAGAAAGGAAGTACAATTAAAAAAACCCCTCCAGATTTCAACATGAACATATTGTTTAGATTTGCCGACTGTTGATTTACCATGATGAAAGACAGGCCCAAACTAGAAAGTTTGGATCCCGATCTGGATCTGACATTCCCCAAATCTGAGGGGGAAGTGTGATTCAGAGTCTGGAGTAAGGGCTTATCTCTCAAACACAGCAAAGTACTGTGGATAAAAATACCCAGGTAAAGTAGGAAGTGCCTGGTCTGCAACAACAAGAGTGACTTTGTATCAACAATGAACAAAAGCAGCTCTTTTTTTTTTCTTTGAGAACAATGAAATCACTCAAGAATTGTTATAAATACAAACAATGTGGGTTTTATCACTCAGCTATCATCAGTGGGATTATAGTCTATAAACCCTAATTTTCAGGGAAGTCCCTA
Source organism: Eopsaltria australis (assembly GCA_034509425.1). Lineage (NCBI taxonomy): Eukaryota > Metazoa > Chordata > Aves > Passeriformes > Petroicidae > Eopsaltria > Eopsaltria australis. The sequence continues at coordinate 2,114,028 of JAVTVJ010000012.1, read as the reverse complement.
GATTTCCCTGAGCGCTTCCTCAGATTTCACATCTGTTAACTCTAGTTTATTAAGTGCTCCAGGATAAGGTGCATCAACTGTGCCTTGGTATTACATTACCCGAAAATACTGAATGTGGGAGTTAGTGGCAAAGAATGGATGATTTCCAGACAGTGTATTGATACCATGCCAGAAGAGCAGACACTCCTGTTCCCATCCATTTTTGACACATATATAGGTAACAATTAATTTGGTGTCACTTTTTAAAGTTATTTCTAAATGTTTAAATTATGAAGCTTTGGATAAAATTATCCAGTCAGGCACAAGAAAGACTAGCATGGTAAGATGAGGTGGAATTACTGAGTTAACCCCCAGAACAAGCTCTGTTCCATGATTTCAAGTAATGACAGCACCTCCATGGGCTAACAGTGAATTTTTTCCTCCCTTTTAAAAAGGTGGGCTGCACTCAGACATACTCAGAGGAAGAAACTATATGACACCTTATTAGAATTACAGAGCTGGTATCTCAGTCTAGTCATTAATAGCTTTTAAACAAACAACTCAGTTTTGGTCTCAAAGAAAAACCTAGCTCAATAAAAATAGAAATTAGAAGTGCTTTCCACAGCGCCAAATATAATAAACATAGCTGTGCTTCTAAAACTGAACTAATCCAATGTTTGAAGGTGTATTTCTCAATAGCAAAACAATAGCAGGCTCTCTGTAAAAAGTAATAAATATAGTCACGCTGAAGCATTTTGGGTTTTCTTTTTAGAAATTCATCTTGAGACTAAATAGATGTACGAGTTGGTTTGTACATCTCCGATGAATTTCCTACAAAACGGTGTGTCAGCTGAACTGGTAACGTGAAGGGCAGCACTGAGTGAGGCCTTGTTGCTCTTCCTGATGTTTTGCTAGAAGACCTGGAATTAGGCTGGACAGAAGACCCAGCTATGGTTTTCCACCTCTGTTCCTGGTCACTGGGATGCTAAAGCTGGACAGCTCTGGGATGGCAGAGTGTCAATGCTGTAAACTCCAAAGTGAGAGCAGCACAGTCCTCTTCACCAGGAATAATGATAGCCATGACAAGGGGCAAGCATGCTGTGGGGAGTTTGGTACCAAACAGGAACTAAATTGGTTTGTATAGAAAAGGTACTAAATAAAACATACAAAAATAGCAAATATATCAATTCTGTGCCATACCGCACTGCAGTCGCTTTTGTTGTTACAATAATAACCACAAGTCTCAGTCTGGACTAGGCACCATTAGGCGCTGTAGATGCACATCAGAAGACATGGGCTTTGATCTGAAGGGACTGAAGTCTGCTTCAAACCGCTGCTTTTCCCCCTTCCTTGTTAAGTAACACATCATGAGTTTTTAGATCCGTAAAGATATCCAAAAAACCTAAAATTATGATGATCCGTGTGAGAGAACATCACGATCTTAACTATAGTCAGATAAGCAGATCCTCTGAGACTGAAATACTGACATTATAGACACATACTAAAAGAAAAGTAAAAATGTTCAGGTTCCTGTTACATTCCCAACCCTTACACACCCAATGCTGATTATGTACTTCACCTAAAATTACAGAGCTAAGCATTGTGTGGGCATATTGACTTGGGGGCTGTTTCAGTGGCTGATTACCCCTGGAGATCCCCACACGCAGATCTCTGTGGAGGGAACAGCAACCACTCTGCTGGATGAGGGCACAGGCACAGCAATGTGTTCTTGAAGCGCTGGTTCTGGCCACATGGATCTCCAGGTGACAGCCAGTGCAGAGCAGCTCAGTCTTCCTCATGACATTTGCAGTTTCCTAAAGAGCAAGAATTGCAATCAAGTTTTTAAGGTTTTAACCATTATGGTGACTTCCCATATCCTTTAAAGTGTATATACATATGACATTTACCCAGTGGATTGGCATGTGTTTTTATTATTTGCATAATAATGCTAGAAGAGAGGGGATTGTAATTTCTTGTAATTTCTTCAGTGTGTTTTTAATGGCATCTGCATGCGTGCAACAATCTGCTATACTTTGAATCACCTGCTCGAAATTATATAGTTCGGAAACTTAAGGGCAGAAGTGACCGTTTCAGCATCATTCTGTTCTGACAGTTTGGCTACTGCAGCCACAAAATTGTGCTTACTGACGTCTTCATTTATATTCAGATTCTGCTTTATTTGTAATACAAGAAGCAGTCTTGTGAAAGGAAGAGTGCAGTAATAATTTATATATTATAATTTTTTTTTTGTTTGAGCATCTCTCTCCTGTGTTTCTTTGATGTCTAAGCTTATGCTACCATTTGCCCTCAGTGAAATCACTGAGTTCTATTTTTCTTCCTGATGTCTTATTGTCACAAAATGTTTGAGTGCTTTTTCTAGCCTTTGGTTACTTCTGTACTGGTTTTGTTAGCTGTGCCTACAGATGGGCTTGTGGCTGCTGCTCTCTGTGGCCAAAATAAGTTGCATCCATCCTGCTCTGAGGGGGCTGGGCTCCTCTCCAAGCCCAAACCCTCTTCCTCTGCCCTCAGCCTGAAGTTCCCTGAGAGCAACAAGCTGCAATGCACTTGATCTGTGTGAGCAGTAGTAGCTCTGGAGGAGTTGTTTTCTGGAGTGATTCTGTGGATGTTGAGGACCCCATCTCCAAACCAAAGGTGTTTCAGTGAAGTGGGGTGCTTCAGGCTAGCTTTAATTGTGTCCCATGGACTAAATACCCAGTGATGGCCAGAGTTCACGTGAACTGCTCTGGAGGATCACACTGCTTTAGGTTCACTGGAAGGGAGCTCAGTTCATGCACTCTCAGACTGGTCTGTGATAGAAACCTAACTGCAGTAAATCAGTGTGATCTGGAGATCTGCCTCAACAATGAAGTCCTGATTCAAACATGCTAGTAGAGAGTAAGGCATTGAAACCAGAAGTTAAGTAGATATTAGGGAGAAGTTTAGGAAGAAATTAGGAGTAAGAATCAGACACATGCGCTGCAAAACTCAGGCTTAAAACCCCCACACGTGTGCTGATGTAACAAATACCTGTTTGGTTGCCCACCCACCCCTCACCATACTTGGCACATAGCATCAGTTTTCTTGGACCTCGAGTCATCAAACATTGACTGTCTGCTGAGCTTCCCACCCCAGCCTTGAACAGAAGGGCTCACGCAGTAGCTGGATCCAAGAGGAGCCTGTGTAAATTAGGACAGGACTATCCCAGGGCTGTGTGGGATGGGACCCACCTCTCTGCTTGTCCACGTCCACTGCTGAACACCATCGCTGCAGGAGCTTCTTGGTGCTCATTTGACACACTGACTTTTAAAATAATAAAGGCAACCACGAAAGCAATCAATCTGTTGACTGGCCTTGCCGTCTTCACTGCCCTCAGCCTTGTCATCTGCATTCAGCTGGAGGAGCGACTGCTCCTCAGCCATTTATTCCCTGCCAGCCCAGAGGGAATCAAGCCCACTGTGTTCCTCTGCCGCATCCAGCCTGGCTCTCACACAGCGTTCCCGCTGCAGCCCCGGAGCCTGCCAGGACAGGCTGGCAGTTGTAGGGAATGATGTCACCGAATGGGCAGGGCTTCTTTGCCACCGATAACATCTTAGCAGATGTCCTCCAAACGTGCTCACAGTTCTCCCATTGTAGCATCTTTATTTTCCATCTACCTTTCACTGTCCCACCTTTTAAGCTAGCAAAGAAGTTACTCTTTGCTAAAGACTGTGATGAAAACTGGAGAAGAGCTTTGCCAAAGTTGTTTTAAGTGTTTTTTATTTATTCTTGGGCAGAAAAACTTTGCATTTCAGTAAAACACCACTACTGAGATACTTCAAAGCACATAGGTACCAGACTGTCACTGAAAAGGTTTATGATTTTCCCTCTTTCGTTTGCCCTCTTCCGAAATAAAACAAGGGATCAAAGAAGTTGCTACCCATTACCTATAATGGTATGCTCCACATAAATCCTGCAGGTTTTACTCCCACCTACTGTGCCTCATCCCTATTTAGAAAATCAGATCTACCCCAGGGTATCCTTCTGGACGTGTAGAGTTCCACTGAAATCAGCAGGGATCTGTTTAAGGACATGCCTGCAGAGAGTATCTGTTATTCTATATTTACACAGTACCCAGCATAATAGGACATGAAACCTGATTAAAGCCTCCAAACACCACTGCCATGGAAATCAGTCTTGTTATTGACTGATGACTCAACATGTCTGGATTTAGATGGAAGAGGGCTACTTTCAATTCCCATTTCTTTTATAGACTCTCTGCATAACCTAGCCAAGTCATTGAATCTCCATACCTCAGACACTCCTGTATTTAATGCAGAGAAAGTCAATCATTGATTAATTCCCTTCTCCCAGCCCATTCTGCGGTTTTTGATTATAAGTTCCTTGGGGCAGGCATTGCCTCTTGTGAAGTGTGAGGACAGCACACAGCACCAGGGAGCTCTGACAAGCCTATAAATGATAAAATAACAATCATGTGCAGTAGCACAGAAGCAGCTGTGATTGTCCTAATATTTGTCCTCACAGAGTCATTTTTAAATTGAAAGCACACCTGGGATAATTCAGTTCCAGAAGAGGCTCGACCTGATCCTGGGATGATGACAACCTCCCAGTAACCTGAGCTACAGCATTGCCTTTAACAAAATAAGAAAAGGTAAAATGAAGAAGAGTAATAGTTTTGTGGTTTTTTTGCAAAATGTAAAGCAATATGGGATGGATTCAAACCTTAAATAAAATACCAGCAGCCACACAGCTTTCCCTCTTCATGAGAACAGATGTGGAAAGCCATTATTATAATTTGCAAATAATGTTACCCCCTTATGTGTGTCATTGGAGCTTTTTTATGACATGGATTCAGCTAGAGAGTTTCTTACATAACACTGTTATTCTGTTTTCACTTCAGATGTAGTTATCAGGTGATGGCTTTCCATGTAAAGATTCTATTAATAAATAGCTATCAGTTACACAGCTATTTAGCTCTCAAAAATTAGTGTTCTGAAATTGTGAAGGTCTTTCCTAGGCTGGAATATTTGCCAAAATTTAAGCCCAGGAGCAAGCACAGATCCCTGCAGGTACGCCACACAACTTGCACAGATGACCATTATTAATACAAATCACTTCAATTAAAATTGACACGTGAGCTAATTAATAGGATGTTGATTGATAAACAAGACCTTGCTCATTTTATCCAGGCATTTGTTAATTACCTGTCTGATGTTGCAGCTGACCAGCGAGGACACAATCCTGCTCTAAGGAATGCTGTGGGGTTCATGTACGTTCCAGTTTACCAGGGATTGGCTAGACCTAGAAAACAGCAGTATTTTTTTAGCCATGCAATTTGAAATTTTGTGTCTGCCTGCATCGCGGATGGGATACAGAATGCATCAGCTCATGCACAGTAAGGTAAATAATACCTGCCATGTGATGCTACAGTAATTTTTCACATTATTTGCTGACCATATGTATATTTTTTGTCTTCTCTCCTTTATTTCTCCCCCATTTCTGAGTGCACTGGCAGCCTCTACAGCGCTCTGTAGCAGCGAGCACACTGCGACACTGTTGCAGGGGTTCCCTACAGCAGTCTTCCCAGTGCCATTGATCAAGCCACAAGCACTAGTTAAGTAATGCAAGGTTGCTCTAATTCCCTGACTCATCTCCTGCTCCCCCTGGAAATCCTAAATGTGGTGCTGGAAACCAAACTGCAGTCCTCTGCAGCAGGATGAAGTAACTTTGATTGCTGAGTCACCACGTTGACCCACACAGCTCTAATGTATAGTTAGCATTAGTCAAAAATGCTCATTGTAATCTTACCACAGTCAAGGTACTAACTGCATGTTCCCTGGAAATGCATTCAGCCTGGCTTTCAGCTTGGGGCTCAGATTCCCCAAATCACTATTTGCGTAGTGTTTACAAAAACACATTTCATTTTAAGTAGCCTTGAGTTATTATATTCCTGGGGTCCTTTTTTTTATGCATATGTCATCTTAGGGCTAATCAGCATTCTGCTCTTGCATTTGCAACTGCTGAGAAAGTCAGATCTTAAAAAGCCATAACTCCTTGACAATTTCTGCCCGTTGATAGCTTGTACAAGCTGTTTGGGTGTAGTAAGTAACGTGGAGGAAAATTGAAGATCAAATTATTCGCAGGTATGAATTAAATCTATTGCTTTGTAGCCGCCGACTCATCTCCTTGCTGTGCGTGGTGAAATTCTCCTCATTATGTACTGCACGCTTTTACAAACCCTGCTGTCCTCCTGAGCATGATATATGTTTCTCTGATAGAAATCTGTGTTTTGCCACAGTGCCATCACTATGGAGCACTTCTGATAGTGTTAGCTCTGAGTCCCACTGTTTTAGCCACAAACCCTTTTTTTTCTGGTCCGCGACGTGACGTGGAATCTGTTTGATGCGAGCCTGACTGCAGAGACAAATGGAAGAGGAGGAACACTCGTGTGCTACAGTTTGTTTCTAAAATTGATCTTGACCAGTCAGCATGAAATGCATCATGTCAAAGCAATTGCCATGATGCTCTTTCGTTGGGAGAAGCGATTCCTCTTGGACACAGGGCAAGTGGGAGGTGAGGGGGATGCCTCTGCTGCCCCTTCCAACTGGCTGATAGAGAAAAGTCTGCTTGCAATTCAAAGCAAATTATGAAAACAGATTAGTGTAAATAAAGATGAAGGAAGAGGGGATTCACATCAATGACACAAATGAAAAGGCATGTGACCAGTTTAAAATACCAATGAGCTTCTGTTAAAAGAGCTCTCTTCAGTGACCTTCTTTCCTGCCATGTGACCAAATTCTTCAATCGGGCACTGTAAAGGAGTGCTAAAATTGTCTTTATTTTCATTTCAGATCTGGCCACTTTAGTCTATACTTGGTGTATTAATTTATTCCCCAAATAATTGCACTTTCTGCTGAAGTCAAAGGGTATTTTTCTTGAAATCCCTCTCCTGCATCTGTTCTGGGCTTCAGTGATGGTGCCTGCAAACTTTCAGAATCCCAAGGACTTGGGGAGGCCAGCTCCATGCCATCTCAGACCCATCTGGGAAGGTGCAAGTCATTTGAAAGCCATCAAATAGGTATGAGAGGAAGCTCTGTGCAAGGTCCTGGGCTGAAGGGCAAACGTCTCTGAAAACAGCCAGCCCCAGCATGAGCAGAGGGTCCCTCTCTTTGGGGTTTATATTTAACCAACACAAATGTCCTGAAAACAGGCACAGAGAGGTAGCGAAGTGGGTAACTGCAGCAATGCAGCTTCTGTAGTTTCTCAAAATCCCTGCTGAATCCCAGGCCTGGAGGCAGCATTCGCTTGGTTACACCGGGTGCCAAATGCAGCAATATGGCAACTCCTTCTTCTCCACTCCCCCCCACTTAGACTTCCAAGGATCACAGAAGAATTTCTGACGTGCTCCAACATTGAACAAAGCAATCTCTGATCTTAAGGAGGAAAAAAAAAAAAAAAAAAGGTTCAGTTTAATACAGGCAACTGGCAGAGATTCAAATTGCATCTTATTTTAGCCAAAGCTGTTCACCAATCCTGAGGAGAGATGTGAATTTTCAGCTCCAGTCAGATGCCTAATTATTCCTTTCTCCTTATCTTGCTTTTAAGATCTTGCCAAGGCTGCACCCATCCCTCTATCTCCAGGCATTTGAATACCACTCAAGGAACATCTGAACTCTGTGACGTTCAGCCTGTTTCCCCGTCACCATGTAACCTCTCAGGAACCCCTGCAGATGACGGTGTCTCACAAAAAGCACCTCGTGCTGGAGTGATGCTGCCTCTATCCTGTAGAGGTACCACTCCATCCAGAAAGGATCTCTGGGGCTGTCAGCCTGCTCTCACCAGGCAGAAGCACACCCTTTTCTACCGGGAGTTTAAGCAGAGCTACTTTGTGACAAATAGCATCCATTTTGCTCTAGGCAGGACCCAAGATTGAATCCACAGTCTGTTATTGACTACACAGTGGGGGCTTCCTCAGATTGCTGAATCTAAACGAAAGGGAATGGTAAAGAGGGTAAAACATGCAGGCTGTACAGCACAAAATTAAATTTTTCAAGAATTCCAGTTTTGTTTTCCTTCCCACCCAACTTTCTCATCTTCCATTTCCTCCCCACCCATGTTTTTGCAAAGGTCCCTTTCAGAGACACACCACACACTTGTTTTCTTCAGAGCTTGATTTCAGTCTCACCAAAGTCTGTGTCAGTCCTGAAGAAGGATGTGAGATGATCACATCTGAGCCCCAGCCCCAGAGGAGGGACACTTTGGCTTCTGGCAGGGCATCAATTATAGAGTCAGAACAGATTTTTTTTAATGTGTCAGTTACAATTAGAGGAGTGACCTGAGTGATGGATAACTCTTGTGGGGCTTTCCACAGGGGCCAGGTTCACCCAGGTGAGGGTTAGCTCCACTAAGAGAGACTGATGGCATTTTATATTGCCTGGGAGAGATGCTGTACATGCCACAGGACTTGTTTCCTAACATATCATGCAAGAGGATGCTATGGTTTCCTGTAACATCTCCCACTTTTAAATCTGCTTATACTGTATCAGATACAAAAGTGATTATTGTTTATTACCTTTGGCTTCAGAAATGGCCACCTACCACTTTAGAGTACAGGACACGCTGAGAAACAAATTCATTGCAGCTCCCTCTCGTTTATTAGCAGCTTTGTGCTTGGGCTTCAGGTTTGGGCAAGGAAACATTAAACGAAATTCAGGTTGGCTAATGCAGAACCAAAGTCTCTTTTTTAACCTTACAGACCTTTCTAAAACACATCAGTTCATGTGATCCCTGGAGAATGTGACACCAAAGCCCCACTCTGAAGAGCTTAGCTGTGTTTCTCATGCTTTAGACAGAGCAGGCATCAGTGACATTGATACATAATTTAGTCACCACCTTGAGGGTACGTTAAATTAGCAAATTCCCTAATTTGCTAGGAATTCACATAGATGAATTGATGATTAAATAGCTGATTGAACTGAAGAACCCAAATGGAGCAGTTTGTTGCTAATTTAAATGCTCTCTATGTCTAGACCACTCTCCTTGTTACATTCTAATTGACCTAATTATTTCCAAAAACACCCTTTTAGTCATTTCTTTTGCATTTAGATCGTTCTATATGGGGGCTGGATGTGGGAGGAGGGCTGTTCTGGCGTATTCCAACAGCAGAGAGTATTTTAAGCATTTACTTTCGATAGCAGCAGCAGCAGTGATGGCTTGTGAAGCTGGAGAACTTCACGTAGACCTGGGGAGAAGATTGTGGGCTTCCTGTTTGAACTTTGCCACTGCACAGCCACAATCCACTTTTAAGATGTCTGAAGTATGACCACATCCCTGGAGAGGTCTCAGGTGAGCTCCTGCTGTCTGACAAGGCTACTGCTTCTCAGCCCAAACGAGTGGGGTGACTGCTGTAACCATGGGCCCACTTTGCCTCCCGTGAAGGCAGCAGAATAGCACTCACTTGTGGGGAGAGCAGAGCTGAGACAGCACACTGCAGCTGCTGTAGGGAGCTGTTGTTATTGCTTGTAGGAGCAAGCACCCACAGAGTTACCACATCTCAGCTGACATGAGGTGGCTTGTTTGCTCACGGGAGCTGGATCGTGCATCTGAGCCCCGTGGAGACCTGGGCTTCCCTCACATGATAGTATTATCTTTAATTTAAAGCAGTGAGGACAATGGCTGTTGGATACAGAAAAGCTAAATGTTAAAACACATTTCTAGTCCTCTAGATCCTCTGTCCTTTCTTTCTGTGTCAGAAAAAAAGCTATGCAGGCTGTAAATACTCTGCATGGTGAATCCACCATGGTTGCTGGGAAGCTGTTGCAGTGGTTCATCATTTGTCCTGAAAACATGCTTTATACAGTCAGGCTAAACTGAATTGTTTCACTTTCCAGCTCCTGGTCCTGTTTTACCTTTGGTTGTTCAGTGTTCATCAAAGTTACGTACAATCCTCAATGGAGCCAGAATGGCTGTAATTGTGTTTAACTCTTCTAGAATACACTGGCAGATATCAACTTGTGTGACCAAAGCAGCCCCTTGTTTCCCCTCATTTAGAGAGAGAAACTGAAGTAGGGAAAGAAAAATTACTATCCCAGGTCCTATACAGTGTCAGTGATGGTGCAAGTGGGGAAATTTGGATGGCTTGGTTAAGAGATTGTCTTATCAGGCAGGAACATTTTAACCAAAACTCACACCATCTTTATCATGTCCTTCACTGACCTCAGCTGAGTTACTCCTGGCTCAAGTCTGGTGGCTGAGAGAAGAGAATGAGGCTTAAGATGCACAAAAATTAATTTTGTTATCCCTGATGGCTGCTTTGGTTTTTGTCAGCTTTCTGTATCTGGATATGTGTCAGTCAGATGTTGTGCCAGATGTTTCCCCCAAACTGTCACGTAAATGAAATAGCTGGAGCAAGGTAGGAACACACCTGATTGCCAACTGTCTGCCAGTGCCTGCTGACTGTGTTTGGCAACCTATGGCTCTGCTCTTCTTCCAGTCAACATCAGAAGACTGGCCCATCCAAGGGACCCAGAGCAGGAGGTGATGGCCACAACTGTGAGCAGACAATTGCAGTGGCCATCCTGGTCTAGGCTGCCCCTTCCCTCACTCCCTTTTCAGGAGTTCAGGACCTGCTGGCAGGGGCTGGTTGGTGCAGATTCATTTAGTGGCAATGCTGAAGACCTGGACAGAAGGGCAGTTGCACAACCATGGACAAGAAATAGCATAAAGCTTGCTGGTATGAATGATCCTGCTCCAAATAGCCTTTCAACAACTTTCCTGTAAAGTTTCTTTTCCAAATCCAGAGTGCCAGGCGGGTGTTTCCTGGATCTGGGGCTTTATGGGAAGTTTTCAGCTTACAAAGCACTGGATGTTTTCTGTCGCGTCAGGCCATGAGAAATTTCTGTCGTGTACTCATTTCTCAAATTAAGTGCATAAAAAGATGGTGCAGGCAGCCAAGTCTCACACAGATCCGGCCGTGTTCTGCCAAACCTTTACAAACTGCCACTGACCAATGCAACTGGCAGCCAAAAGTGGCTGCTAAATCCAGCAGCCTCCTCCGGAGGTGGTGCACGATGTGCAGATGCAGAACATCCCTCCTCTCCATGTACCATCAGCCAGAGGCTCCCTAGCCTGGCCCCCAATTTCCTGATCCTCATCCCCCCCTGCTACACTGATAGCAGTGAAAGGGTCTTTCCTTTTCCTCTAGAGAGTCTCTCCCTTCCCGCACTTGGATCCCCCAATTCTTGTGGATTCCTTACAAAACAATTAACCCTTTTTAAAGGAATTTAGCAATAAAATTGGGATAGCAGCAGCTCTGTCCTTCCAATGCTTTGTGCATTATTATTCACCACACCTTTGGATGTATCTTAGGAAGATTGTTATTTAGGGAAATCAACCATCACCTGGATCAATATCCTGCATAAACCCTCCAACTGCATCAGTGATCTCTGCCCATCACAGACTTCACCTCCCTCTTTTGGTTCTTCAGGGAGATCTTTGGTCTTTTCCAGGTTTTCTGTGTCAGTCCTCCACTCCTTTGCTATGATTGACTTGCAGATAAATCCTTGAGGTATTTGCAGATAACTTTTTCTCTTCTTTTTTTCTTTTTTGGCACTTATAGCATGGGTTTTCACTTAAAATTTTCTCAAAACTTCAGAACTAAAATTCTTTTTATGTGTGCATAGTACTTTTCTCTGAACAATATTTCTGCATGCAATTAAAAACCCCTGATTCTGTACATTTTATAAATAAAGCCTCTAGACTTATATTTAGATTACAATGATCTCTTGGGCATGAACTGTCTTTCCAGTCTCTATTTATGAAGCACACAACACTACAGAAACAATAAAAGCAATGTCATCTGGTTGCATTCAGACAGCAAAGATCTATCATCAGCTATATCTGGATATCCTCCTTTCATCAGCAGCATGTGAAAAAAAAACTTACATGAAAATTTCTCACTTGAAAAAAAAATTAGATTTCCAACAAAGAGAAATATTCTTGGGAAATTTCAGTTTTATTTGTTTTCTTGTTTTCACTGGAAAACTGGGAACCTCAAACACCGCACAAAAAGTTCAGTGCAAACAAAACATAGGGGTTTGGCATGTTAAGGTACAAAAACATACTCTTTGGTTTCAGGCCAGAACTACCAACAACAGAGGATGTTTTTTAATTAAAAATCAAAATTTCCTCTAGCTATTCTTTTGTTTTTCAGTAAAAACTGCCGAACAACACTTTCTTGCCAACTCTAGCACAAATAACCTCTCTTCTGGTTTTGACAACTTCCTTGGGATTATGTTGCTCTATTTCAAGTTCTTCCTTGTTTTCTTTCCTCTACCTTAATGCCAGCGTTGGCACTGAAGCTTCCCTTAATGATGACATATGTTCCTCACTCATTCAGAATATGATCTAACTCTTTATATAGAGCATCTGTTTATTTATCTGTGGGACATGTGGCTAGAACATAAACTTGAATGAGCTGTGGGAAAGGCCAATTTTAAATGTGAAAATAGACTAACATTGGTGTAGTTACAGACACTTGCAGCTCCCTAACTTGATTACTAGTCACAGAAAATGCTTAGACATTCTCAGGACAATTAGTATAAACATTATTCTTTCCATTGGAAAAAAATATTATCATAGCTGGACAAATAAACTGACCCAACTTGAAAATGAATGTCATTTCATTGCCTTTGAAGGCATAATTCAGTACTGGTGCTTAATATTCTCAGCTGTCATCAACCATGCAGTAATTAGTTTCAGTTCTAATGAATATTTATTTATATGAACAAGGTATAAGCATTGCAAATATCATACGTATTTGACCACAGTTTATGATGATGATATTGTATGATTGCATGTATGTATTCGTTATTATTACATGAATATTTCATGGATCAGTATGAAATGTAATTACACCCCAGTATGTTTGCTTAATGTCAGTGTCAACAGTTTGATCGAGATTAGCATAAGACCAAGTGATTTTCTCAATGTGGATCCAAGTTTCTCATCTCTGGTACCAGGTGCAAGATTTTGGGGATCATAAATAACAGTGAGGTGCTCAAGGTATTTTTCCACAGCTTGAATCACTTGATAGAAAACCCTTCTTCAGCTCAAAGGCAGACATAGGAGAGGGGGAAAAAAATCCTGTTTAGTTTTCTTGAATGTTTAACCCCAGAAGAATCAAAGATACAGAGCTATCAGAGTTATGAAGTGTGCTGCAAAGATCTGCAGTCCATTTAAAGCCATTTATCCATTGCTCTTGCTCAGTTCAGGAAGAGTCCTAAATACAAACAATCTTTGTATCCTGCTGTCAGTAAGAATAAGATATTGTTTCATCGCATGCTAGCACCTAAACTCTCTATTACATCAGTTACTTAAAAATTTCCCATTTGCCTGAAATGTTGGAAGTTCTCTGTAATCACAAATATCCCCTAAAAATGAAAGATCAGAGAGAAAATAAAGCACTGCTTTCTATTTTTGTCGGTGTTTACTTTGTTCCCTTGTTCACATGTCATGCACTAAACCATTTCAGTTTCCTCTGTTGAGACAGTTTCTCTTGCAGTTTCAATGTCTTTCTCACAGAGCAAGACAGGAGAGAAAACATGTTTTAAAAATAGGAAAATGTGATTGTGAAACCACAAACTTGTGTTTTGTACAGAGAAGAGGTGAAGATGGTCAGAGAGCTACTGCACAGAAATCCCTTTAATCTAAGTTTTGAATTGACAAAGTCTTACTAAAGATGAAACTCTTCACTTTTATACTCATATCAGCCTTGGTATCAGAACCTGTGTACATTTGCACGTAGGAGATGATTTCTCAATATTATTCAGCTGCATAATTTCCCTTTTTTCTTTGGATTCCCCAGTTCGAGCATCTTTCATTTGCAGTACTGCTGACCCAAATTGCACCTCCGTTCTGAAATACTTCTGCTGAGATCCTAAATCATTCAGATTTCCCTGGATTGAACCATCAGTGCTGCAATGCCACAGCAGCTCTGTGGGACACAGCTCAAGTCCATTGCTGGCTTAGTCTGTTTCAATGCTGCTCTGTGTTTGGGGGGGTTTGTAATGCTGATGGAAGGGAGTGCAAGGTAGGAAAAACCCTTTCCGTGGACAGGCTCACAGCCAACTTGTTTTTCTGATCCTCTGAACTGTGAAGCATGTGCTGACATTTTCTACTGGCTGCTCCTGACAATCTCTGAAAGCTGTATATGGGTTTGCTTAGGATTTGACATTTCCTTGCCCTCCCTGTGTATAAGGCAGAACCTCATGTGTCTGCAAGGGGAATATTCTCACCAACAAAACCTGCAAGTGCTGCTCCCAGTCCTATTCCCCTGAGCATTATAGACCCAGACAATACATGGATTTTATGAGATGTGGGTTAGAGAGGCATAGGAAGGGCTTGTGAGGTTTGGGGTGTGGAGAAACCCCATGGTGGGACTCATCTGGTGGTTAGAAACCTCTTTGGAGGCTGTGAGTGTTGTGCTGTCTTGGAAGAATAGATGAATTTTTGCTGATTTTCGGAAATGATTTTGTGGGAAAGTTCTGGAAAAAGAGGCAGGATTTGTCTTTGCCTAAAGTCCTTCTAAGTCATGCTGGTTTATGATGTTGAGATGGTTCCCAGGTGTTTGGACAGAAACCACCAAGCAAGGTGACAGTATGCTCAGTTTGTCACAACATAACGTGCAGAGTGCCTGGCACAGGCTTTGTGACACACTGAGTTATGATAAGAGAGTGCCCAGACCCAGTGTCTCTGATACTTCTCTTTAAAGGGCCACCAGCTACCAAAGCCTTGAAGGGTGCTTGGCAGAGGGGTGACAAGAGCCACAGGCTTTCCAGGCACTGCTGATTTTGGGAATGTGTAGTACTCCATGTTTCATCTCACGTGGGCTGGTTTTCTTGGTGTACCAGGCTGTGATTTCAGCACTTTGCTACCTTGACTATCAGCCATTCCCATAACTGCTGCATAGCCAGCACTGTTGTAATTTCAGCTGCTAAGCCCTTGGCTCTTCTTGGTTTTAATATTCCTATCCATTTTCCTGTTTCAAATCACAAAAGTCCATCCTCATGAAGAGCAGTCCTTTTCTCTTTGTGCTACTGCTTGTTCTGCAGCTGAATCTTTCCCTGATGCTTCCCTGGTGCTTTGTGTCTAAGGCACAACACAGAGACGTGCAATGCAATGTGCTCCCTCCTTATTAATATAGATTGATGTTGAAAGGAGTGCTGGATGTAAGATTTTAATCAAGAAACTGCAGCAACTTTATGAGCATTATATATCTCTCTTAATTTGGCCAGCAATGAAAATATGGTTGGCAGGAGGAAAAAAAGGAAACTCCTTCTCTCTCTCACCAATGTACTTTCCAACATGAAAAAAATAAAAGGATTTTGAATAAAGTGGCAATATGGATGCATCTGAAACTGCAAAATGTGATTCTTAATTGCTCGTGATTGTCTCTCCAACAACTGGTAGGTTAACCACGGCAGGCTGACAGCCTGCACTAACTGACAATCAATATTGTTGAAGCACAGAACCTTTGCCTGCAAGACACAAAAACATTTCATTTTCAAACACTACAGGACATCTGCTTCTGGAGAGAAAAAGTTGCTTCTTCTCGGCAATATGCACCAACTTGTAACTTATTTTTTCTCCTTGCTCGGAGGAAACAAAAGTCTTCTTTATACCATATCCTTTCCACTAATCTGGCAGCTATCCAGTGTGGGTTTAAACAGATGTTCTGGAAAAAAATATGGCATATACAAATGAGATGGAATCCAGCAATTCAGTCATGGATTATTACAGATATAAAATGTGAAGGGCTAAATTCTTCCCATATTCACATTCTGTATAATATTTGGCACTAGATGTAAGAACAGCACACAAACAAATCATTAATACCCTCATTATAATAATTATTATATATTTAGCACAAAGACCCCAGGCTGGCTCAAACTCTACGTGTTAAATACTGTACAGATGCATGTTCAGGCTGAGGAGTTTATTCAAATGGCTGCTTGCACCAAAGACTCAGATATGTAAGTAACTTTCCTTGTGCATGTTTACAGGATTAAGCCCCACATGTGATTATATTATTGGCAACAACGGGCATTTCTTACTTTCCATGCTGCAGCCTTTGAATAAATCACACAATAACGAACAATTTGATGTTAAAGGGAAAGAATTTGATTCTTGCTGCATCTAAGGCTACTAAGGGCTGTCAGAGGGTTAAAAATTCAGTGGTAGAAATTGTGTGGACACACTTTTCATAAATATATATTACACACAAGGCAATGAAACTGATAAATTTATCTTTTTAAGCTCTGAAATGCATCATACAGTCTCCTGATGTGAAGGGCAACCACATAAGCCCTGAGCTCTGGTAACGCTCCTGGGATGACCTGTAAAAGCACTGGGGAAGGAGAGCTTGTACCACAGGACAGATGCTGGGTGGGACCAAGAGACGCTGCTACTTTGGAAAGGGCACAGACAAAGAAACTGCTTTCAGCTTTTAGTGATATTGAAGAGACTGTATGGTCTGATGGACAGAATGATGTCTAAGAGCAAGTGTACCCTTATGGTCCGTGGATACCCCAGGGTTTTGATGCTTTTGAGGGAATCCTTGTCTCCCATGTTCAGTCAGAGCTCCTGGTGACTGAGACTCTGCCTACCATAACCTGCTTTTCTTTTTAACCTTTCCATTTCCAAGTGTTGGGCAATGAAGCCCAATACTTATGGTAATAAACTAAAAAAGCAATTACTTTTTTGAGTATTCACAAAGGACACTTGATAACTTGATAAAAAAGTCTGTTTCCTATTATTGTTATTGCTGAACAAAATGAAATGAAAGATGTTGGGGTGATGCCAGGGTGATGAGTGGGAGGGATTCACTTGTCCCCATTTTTCTGGCTGCTTTTTCTTTTCAGTCTCTAACTGCTCATAATTTCATGAACTTCAAAAAAGTTTCAGGGAAATGAAAGTACAGCAAATTGTAGCTTTTCTACTCCCGTGCTTTCTGAAATGGGAGCTCACTTGATGGGTTGCAATGGAAGAATAATGAAAAAATGCAAATGGGGAAAACAAAGAACTGGGCAGGTTATTTTTTTTCCCCTGGAAACAGGGTGAAACACTAAACATCAGACCTTTGTGAAATCCAAAGATACCAGTAAATCACCATCTAGGAAACATCCCAAACGCAACTGTAAAAGCTGCTGCGTATGAAATACCAAGAAAGAAAAGCAGCTTGCACTTTTCCTTTCCCCGCTGCTGCCTGTTGCTGCGAGAGCAATTGCAGGAGCAGCACTGCTTGACGCCAGTGGCCTGTGCCAGGGGCAGATGTTCTGGCACTTTCCCAGATGTTCCAGGAAAGCAGAGGTGCTGGCAGTGCCCGGGCCAGCCCACATGGCTGCACACACCCTCCCCCACACACACAGCCCTCCCAGGATCCTCACGTAGCTGATGTCTCTGCTGGTGAACAGCCACATGGAGATGGCTTCAGTGCACACTCTTGGGCAACTTTAATAAATTTAGCTACAGAAGAAGGAGCTGAATTGAACATGCAGGCTGACTGCTGCAAACTGCCTGGTTCTGGTTCCAAGCTCAAGAAATCGAGTGAAATAACATGCAAAGCTTAGCGTATCCTATCTAAGCCAGTGAGCAAGTCAGGCTTAGTGAGTTATTTGATGATATTTGATTCTCCTTCTATATGAATAACATCTGCAAATATGCTGAGTCTCTTTGGAATTGGTTTTGGTTTAAAAGAATTTGTTATTTAGAGCATTTCAATCAGTCCCTCCCTGCCTTGCTGCTTTGGCTGGTCACAGTGTCACGTTTGAGCCCTTCCATCCCCTGCCTCAAGAGACATCATCCTCATAACAATCAGGTGTTTGTTATAGAAGCCTCCAAAGACAATGGGAGAGAGCACTGATGCTATAAGCCCACTGCTGGGGGTTAGAAATGAGGATACTGCTAAAGCAGGGAAAAAAGACAAAATTAAATAAAGAAAAAGATCTGATTTCCAAAACGCCACTGGCTACATTTAGATGCCTCAGCAGCAATCGGCTCAGTGCTAGGCTACTTCACGTGTGCATCCTGCCCTGTGTCAGTGAATCCACATGGCTGCTGTGGCAAGGCCAGTGACACTGGCTGTGTTAAGCCTCCCAGACATCCCAAAGACTCTTCCTGAACAGCAGTGCCTGGTCTTTCCAGGAAGGAGCTCAGGCAGAACTGTTGGTCTTTTTCACCCCAATCAAGTCACAGTGAGTGATGCTAGAAAAATTGGTGGCCACCACACCTTTACTCCATCATCTCCATCACACCTTACCTCCATCATCTCCATCTCACCTTACCTCCATCATCTCCATCACATGTCTAAAGGGCTTCTGCAATTGCCACCCACAGCAGAGTGACAGCAAGCTTTCTTCTCTGTCTCAGGATAATAATATAAAAAGGCCATCCTGGGACAGACCAGAGGTACATCAAGTCTAGTGTCTTCTCCCCAAAAAAGAACAGTAGGGATGTGGTGAGATGAATGTAACAACAGGGTAAGCAATCAGTGATGCTACCTCAGAATATTCTTCACGCTGTCAGCACTGTGTGGCTTTATAAGCCCAAATTTAACACCATTTAACACCTTTTGGTGAATTCATTAACTGTGAAGTTTTCTCACGGTCCTCCAAACCCGTGCAGTCTTGACGCCCTGAAGGTGCTGTATCAAGGAGATGCACACCTTAACTACAATCCCATAGTGAATCACCTCCTTTAGTTCATCCTGAACCCACAATCTTGCCGAGTTTATCTGTTGTTCCTGGTTCTTATCCTGGAAGAAAGAGGGAAGGCCTGATCTCCCCATAATGCTCTGATCCTGCAGTCGCCTGCCACCCCACCCTGAGGCACCTCTCACCAAAGCTGCAAGAGCTGTCCCTCTGCAACCAGCCTGAGACTACGTGGCCATGTCCACCACGACAGTAAATTTGGGATTGGGAATAATCTAGACACAAGTTCAAAGACTGTCTCCTGACTGGTAAGAACTTAAGCCTCACCCAGGCAGTATGGCTTAATTCATCAGTGCCCACAAGGAGTGCAGGTACCCAAATGACAGGCACGAGAGCCAGCATTGTGGCAGCAGATGGAGCAGACAGTGCCCCGGCCTCTGGATGTGTTTAGACAGACAGCAGTGTTTCACAACCATAATTTTTCCACAATTTGCCCAACCTTACCTCCTCTTTCTTTACAAACTTTAAGGTAAGCAACCTTAAAAGCAGCTCCAGAAGTGGGCAGGGGCTAAAGAAGAAAGTCCCAGAAAAAGCATCTGGGCAGGGAGAGGTGGGAGGGAGGCACATGCCCGTACCCACCATCACCAGCCTGCCTGAAAAGAGAACTAATATCATTTGTGTGGGATTTTCCTCCCCCTCCCGCAGATCAAAAGGACAGCAGCAATGCAATCTGCTGTTTGTGTAGGAAATGTGTCAGAAGAAGGAAGGAGGGGATACACATGGGAACATCTGCTCTAAGAAGCCACTTGAAAATTAACCATTTAGGTCCTGATCCAGGGAGCACCTGCCTAGAGTTAAGCCTCAATGGCACCAGGGCTGCACATGTTCCTGGCATCTTCTGCAAACTCCTGGAGGAGGATAAGGGTGATGTTGAGCAGTTCTTCCTCAGACTGGGCTCACATTGGCAGAGTGGAGCCCTTCCTGGTGCTGCTGGGCAGGCACATGCAGGCTCACTTGGGTGGCTCTGCTGAAGATGTGGGAAGAGCTGTGGCTGGCCAGAGTTCTGCATCTCCCTCGAGGCACACCTGGACAAGTGCAAGGTTTGCAACGTGGCTCCCTGAGTCACTGGTGCCAAGAGCAGGGCACAGAGGAGACAGGACTTTTTATCTCATTTGTCTGTCAGGCTTTAAGCACCAAACTCCCCCTTCTACTGCTCTACTCGTTGTTCTCTCCCTCTTCCTGCATCAGCTGGACCTGGCAGTCCACAGAAGAAGCAGAAAATTAAAGGTGGGAGCAGAGCATCTGTCTGTGACTATTACAAGTGCCCTGATCACTCACAGCCGCCCCTTGTGACCTTTGCACAAAAACTTGTCACTGGAATAAAGTATTTGCTGACCTGGCCTTGTAACACCGCCACAAATAAAGATAAGTACAGTAGAGAAACAGAAAAGTTAAAAAAAAAAAAGGAAAAGGTTGAATCTTTTCTTCCTTCTGCGTATAAAATTTAAAATCTCATATTGTCCCAGTGCAGCAGAGTTGAGCACAAAAGGGAAAAAACAGCCCTGTGTTGTTCTAGGCCAGGTGCCAGAACGACTTGTGTGAGTTTGTGCTGGCAGCCGTGTCCTCCGGCCGAGGGTCCGTGCTCGGCCGCCGCACGGAGCCAACACCACCGACCCTTCCTCCAGGTCACTGAGTCACCTTCCTGCCAGCCCCCTGCCACCCCAAACCTCCCAGGCACTTCGGCAGAGGCTGGTTTTTTTTGCTTGTTTGTTCGTTTGTTTGGTGCGTCCTGTAAGACGTGTCCCATGATTGTCATTTACTAGCCAGGGTGGCATACGAAAGACTGCTGCCTCTGTGAAAACATCAGCCTTAACCTGGTTTCTGGACACAGTCCAACAAATCCTTTACCCAGAGAAATACTTTTACACAAGTATTTAAGTCAACAGGAATCCTTGCATGAGTAAAGGATTGTGGGATTTAGCCTTTACCCATCTTATTTTTCCAGTAAATAAAATGTACTTTTTTCAGCCTTTCTAGGGAATTTCACCATTTTTATCCTTTCACTGTTCCTTGGTGTTTGCCTATTTCCCCAGAGTACCCTATGATTCCAAACATAATTTACCTTGCAATTCCTTTCTTTCTCATCTCTGTTCTGTATAAATTTTACTACTTTTGCCCACCTTACCTGTATACATGAGTTAAATGGGCAATCTGATCTCCAAGTTATGAGAGAGAGACTGTTTGGATTTCAGCTTCTGCATCAGATCTGATCTTCTCAGTATTGACTCCACATCAAATGCAGTGCTGGAAGAGCTGGGGGAATTCAGGTAACTCCAATAATCAAACAAAACAAAACAAAACAAAACAAAAAAAAAAAATCAATCCTCTTTAACTAAATTTTTGTTAGAACTGATGTTAAAAGGACCTCTGCTTTCCTTTTCTATCCCTGCCTTCTTAAGAGTGTGCTCTAAATGCATGTAGTCACAAATCCTCTCACTTACTCATCCCTAAGATGCAGCAGAGAGCCTGAGAGTATCCTGATTAGAAAGGTGTAGTTTGAACATTGCTCTGGACTAGAGCTGGAGGCTATCTCTACTTCACTTGGCTGAAAATAAGTACCTAGCCTTTTGGACTATGGAATTAAAGGCAGGCATGAGCAGCAGTACATCACACCATGTACACTGCTGGCTACAAAAACCTCTGGTCCTATAATCACCCCAGCCCAATGGACCCTCTAGGCACATCATCAAGTCTGGGTCATGAAGGTCAGACAAAAAAGGGAGATGTAAAAACCACGAGGTTTTGGCTCACTGCTACTTCTCCTGCAACTCTCCCAGTCAATTTAGTTTTACTTTCAGTTTGCCCCCTTGTTTGTCTTCTGCAAAGGAGCATTTCATCATTGTGCCATCATCTACAAAACCCCTTTGCCTACAAATGGTCACCAGCACCATTTCCCCTCATCCCACTCTGCTGTGACCAGGTGACATCCTACCAGCGACACCCACAGGTCCCAGCAGGTGATCACCAGTCCAGGCTGTTCCTTTCACTTATTAACTGTTACAGGCTGGCCTCCAGGTTGTGGTGCTGAGTGTCTTTTGCTCTTTAGCAAGTGTCACCAGGTTCACCAGATGAGACTGACGCTTTGCAAAAGCATCAGGAGTACCTCTTAATGAACTGGTATTTTTTCCCAAGGCTTTGTACATTTTCTGACATCTCTACCATCCCACTTTATTTCTAAGGGCAAACTACTGAAGTCCTTCTCCTCCCTGGGTGCAGGTGGAGCTCAGGCTGGTCGCTGCGCTGCTGGAGGAACTTGGTAATGTGATAGCCTGGATGTCAGACTGCTGCCTGAACTTCCTGATGCAGTGGAGTCTGCTGCTTTGTTGTGAAGCCGTGATGCAGGAGCAAAGTGTGGAGTACACAAGTACAGGCTCTGAAATCAAAACTCCTCCACAGGCAGGAGTCTACCTGCAGCTAAATTCAAACCTACTCGGGTTTCAGGGGAGGGGAGTCTGTTCCCCCTCACTGCACCTTCACCTCAGTACTAAGCGCTCATCTTCCCACAGACCCAGTCGGGTGACCAGCTTCAGGTATCCAACTCTGCAGCCACATTCTGAAACTTAATGTTATTCACATCTTTCAGTGATTCATTAAAACAGGACTTACACTGAAAGTCTAATTAAGGCTGAAGTCCCACATTCATTTCCAGAGCAGTAAAAGGAAAGTTATGTAAACTCACAGCAAGTAATTCTTCTTTTACCAGAAGAGCAACATAAAAGCATAAAATGCATCCATAGGCAAAACAGTAAAAGAGGGGAGCGAAGGTTCTGGCAGACAGTACGTAAGAGAAGGAAGTCTAGAAAGACATTTTTATTTGCATTTCTTACATGACATTCTCTGGACTTCCCCTCCACCTGGAATACATCAGAGGGAAGTGGAGCAACCAGTGTGATGGCTACTGTACAGCCCTGAGACAAAAGCAGCTCATTTTGACTAGAAAAAATGGTCTGTCTTGCTTTCCTCATCCCCAGCCTCCCATTTCTCCCTCCATACCTGGGGCTGGGCTGCTCTCAGAGGCACGAGTTTGGAATTCAGGCCCACAGAGGAGTCAAGCAGAGACAGCCCACTGAGCCCAGCTTCTCTCTGCACAGAGCTCCCTGAGTCACCCCAAAATCCTTCTTATCCAGTGTCACCAAAATCTTCTTCCCAGCTCCTCTGACTAGATTGTGAGCAACATCAAGGCAAGGTTGAGGCACAACAAAGAGCAAAACTTGCCTGTGCTGAAGGGGCCAATACAACAGCACAAAAAGGAGATGAGGGTGAGGGAAGAAAAAAACATCCTAGGAGGGTAAGGCATAGGTTTAGGAGATTATGCCAGTGTAAGCACTCCAAGTTACAGAGGGTCTTGGAGGTGGGAACAGCTAGCTTGGTTTTGATTAAATACCTGATAAAGGATAAAGGAACAGTAGAGGTGATTGCTGCAGCCATGGGGATGTGTTTGGGAGGGTAGGAGTGGGTATCACCAAGGCCACCAACAGATACTGGAGCAATGACAGTCTGAACTGTGTAACACAGGGAGCTTTCAGTATGGGCAGTGGAGAAAAGTGAGATGTTTGGGATTTTCTTATTTTAACAGGCTTGTTTGTTTGTAGTCAGACTAGGTTGATTCGGAAACCCCATGGAAAAGCAAAAGAGAAGATGGATATTATATACCACACTTGTGGGAAAAGACTGAGTCTTTTATGCCCTGAGATTGGTGATTTATCTAATGAGGAACCCAACACTTGTTCTAAGAACACGTTCAGCCAACTCCACAAGTCCCAGGAGAGGAATGGATCCTGCTCAAGAGACCTTTTGCAGATAGTGGGATAAATATGCCAGAACTCTGCCTTACAAAGCTCAGGGCTGTAGTTGGAGGTAATACTGATTTGTCCTGGGATTAAATGTTTTCTGAGGAACTGCTGCTAAAGTTGTATAAGAACATCTCTAGAACAAAGCCCTTTATTCTAGGTTATATTTTTTGCTTAGCAAGTATTTTCATCCTGAGATTTCCCAGTCCTAATCTAGCAAAACACTTCTGCAGTATTAAGGTCTCTTCTGGGAGTTACCAAAATAAAGTGCATTGTTAACACAGTGCATTATTTGCTTACAAATAGAGCAACGCCAATTAAATTCTCTCCTTTAATAAGAAATTAGTAACTCTACACTGGACCCTTAATGGGGATACGGCAGCTTCTGATTTAACAACTTTTGTCTGGGTCTGATAAATTTTATGTCTGGTCCCAAAGCAGACACCAATTTTGTCTCTTACTGTCCACTGGCATTTATGGCCTTTCACTGTCCTTCTCTACATATTCTGCTGCGAACTTCTATACACCTGTTATTTTATAATGTGGGTTCTCAAGTTCGTTCCTGGGCATTGATAAATAAATATTAAAAGGAAGGAACATGCTCAATTGTATTTGAATTTTTAAATTAATTTGGCAAAGAAAACCCAAGCGATGTTAAAATATAGCTGTCAGGGTGATAAACAGGAGTGAAAGAGGAAAAAAAAAAACCTCTGAAAGAAGAGTGTGCCTTATCAATGCCATGAAAATTTCCTTCATCATTGCAAAGCAAGAAGCATGATCTTGCTTTGGATTTATAAAGGCTGAAAAGGTACCTTCATTTACTATTTCTAGAAAAACAGAAGACAGCAGACTGTACAAAAACAAACAAACAAACAAACAAACAAACAAACCCAACCAGAAGTTAAGGGTTAGGCAAGCTGAGTGAAACTGTGGAAGATGAGTAACTGAGTGAAAGCTGCCTCCCAGATGCTGAGAGGGGAGCCAAGGTACAGGTGTGATATTAAATGCCTGGCTGGCTCAGATGGGGATGTTGCAAGCGCTCACTGCAGAGTCGAATGTGACCTGTGCCAGTGGAACCTCTGCAGAGTCCTTTTTGATTTTAATGCGTGTTCCTAGATTGATGCAGCCTTATTGACAGCCACGTTATGGCAAATAGAACAATAAGGAATTTCTACGTGCTGCTTAGTGGCACCAGCCTCTCCATTTGGTGGGATGATCTGACACTGGCCCTGGCTGCTCCAGTATATATTCACAAATACTGCAGCACACGCAGGGTCTCGTTATCGGGGAGAAATCAGCAGGACAGCCATAAAACAAATACGACTCACATAAGCACACTGCTGAGGAGACTGTCTGCAATATATGCTCTGATTAATGTCTGGAATGGCAGCAGTGCAAGTTAATGCTTTCTGGAGTCTTGGATGACATGCTTGAAAAGATCTTTTGGAAAGTCGTGCCCACTTTTATGACTTGACAGCAAACTGAGCAACCCCCCCAAATGCTGACCTTGGATTTGACTACAGGGTAAGTGCTGGAGGAGATTGCTAATTGGGGAAGTTCCCTGGATGCCAAGGGCAGCTCCTTGTCTTACCACTATCAGCTCTGCATCTTTTGGGATTTAATTCCTCCGTTTCACAGGAGGGAATGAAGCATTTGGTCCTTCTAATGCTTGCTGCTCTCTGCGAGGGATAAAACAGCCTTTGAAAAAGTTTGGAAGAACTTCTGCAAATAAACCTCGCTGTGACCAACACACTTAAAATAGCTTCAATCCTGCAAGTATAAGAGAGTCTCAGGCCCTGACTCTCCCTCTGAAATGCAACTGGACTATCACAAAGAAGATGTCCCATTAAAAAAAAAAAAAAAAAGAGAGAGAACATAAAAGCACTGAAATCATGTAGAAACAAACACAAAGAGGTTTCTGCCCAATGCGGTGAGAGAGAAAACGATTAAATCGCATGAAAAACCTGTTGCTACCACTTCTGCATCTGGCCAACAAAGAGGGCTGGAGAGGCCCCGCTCAGTAAATACCTACTCTTGTTGGATCAAAGGGGTAAGAATGGAAGCGAGTCCTCAGGCTTTATGGATCTGATCCAGTTGGTTTTTCTACTAATTTCTGTGGGCTTTGGCTGGTGTCCAGGCAGCAAAAACAACCAGGAGCAGGGCTAGCCTTGCCTGGCAAGTGGAAGCCTTGCCAGCACCACTGAGTTTTACTCTCTCTGCCCTAAAGCCGGGCTTTCTGCTCAGCTCTGGAAGGCTCCATAGGCAGCAAAAGGCTCGTTGGAGCCCAGGAGGGTTTTAGCCATATCCAGGAGTGCACATGGCTGCACAAGGATGCCCAACATAGTCGCTCCCAACAGCTTTCCCCAGTCCCCATCCACATTCAGCCATCCTGATGTGTGGTGGCACAGTGGTTGTGATCTCCTCCGAGCACAGGCACCAGTCACAAAGTTCTGTATTGGCCAAGTAGCTCTGCCTGGCTCTGTTCTCTTGAGGAAGGACTGAAAACAGAGCCTTTTCTGGGCTTGATGAAGGGCTCAGGGGCCAGGGAGAGAGCAGACAGTTTGCTCGCCCTGTTGTGCTCTCACAAGGGCTGTCAGAAACGCAGGAGCTCTCGGAAGAAAGTTTCTGGGGCAGTTCTTCCTGTTGCCTTGCTTCCAGTAATGACTTTGTGCTTGTTTACATTAGAGAGTTGTACTACCAGTATTTTATACAACCGTAGCTAAATCAGTACAACACCTGTATTGTACCCAGCGTTGCCTTGGTGTGAAGGTGAGTATAGTATTTCTGAGTCCTGAAAAAGCAAGCCAGCAACATGCCAAATGGATACTTAGAGGAAATGGGAATGCTGTTGTATTTTCTGACACTTCAAACTCGATAATGACCACAGACTTACTGTGAAATCGTAATTGGTTTCCTAAAAATAAGACACTGCTAGATTGTAGACAATTATACCTAGCTTACAGAACCCAAATAGGAATTAAAACCTTGGTTCTTTTTGTAATCTTGTTTTTTCTCAATTTATTTATTAAAGGGGAGAGGGTAACATGAATTATTAATTACACAAAACAAGGTATTTCTGCCAAGAAGCCTAATTCACATGAGTACAAGATTCTGCCTAACATTTCCAGTGCACAAAGACAACAAAACTCCACAAGTTAGCAAATCCACAGAGTAACTTCATGGAGATTGCACTTACACTTTGGGGAAGAAATTGCTCCACTTTTGGGAGAGCCTGTGCAGACTGTGACTGCAGGATGACACTGTCTTTAAAAGGACAGAGCTCCCCAATCCTGTCTGCCATGGTGGACAAATAGATAAAGCTCTCAGCTTTATTGAATGGTGACAGATTTAACCTCAGGAACTTTAACTCTTTCACTGGAGCTGGGCTCCTCCATATTCTGTGCTAGAGTTCTCCAATTTGAACCTTAAAGCAGACAGTATTACCAAATACTATTACTCTGAGAAGGGCTTTGTGACAATGCAATCATTAATGCTCAAACCCACCCAAGTATCCTGGTATTCACTGCCAATAAACAATTGAGGTTCATGGGAGAAAAGTGGTGTTGGTGATGCAGTCCCCGGCTCCTGTGACAAAGAGCCTAAATATAACATATCAGAGATCCAAATTAAATTAGATTAAATCCAAATTAAACCTGATGTTTTAAGGTGCTAATGCTACCATTGTAGAAAATTGTGGGGAAAAATGGATTAATAAAAAAAAGAAAGTTGCTATTTTGCAGATTTTACAATCTAGGCAAGACAAGCTAGAGAAAGGAAAGGGAAAGGAGTTTCCCTGCTGTACTTGTTGGAGGCTAAAGCACAGTCTGGAGACTCCAGCTGGCACCACACAGAGCGTTCGCAGGCGAGCTCTAAAGTACCCCCGGTGCTTCGCTACCCCTCCACTCTCCCGCACCCACCAGCACTATAACATTCATCCCTCAAAAACCTCGACATCCACCTCGACTCGGAGCCTCAATGCACAGCCCCTGCCGCCCCTCCCGGCGCTGCTGCAGCCCCGAGGCCCTGGGACAGCCCAGAGCAGCGGCATCCCGGACCGCTTCCAGCGGGGCCGGAGCGGCACCGGGGCTCCGGCAGCCGCAGCTTCCCCGCGGGTTTCGGCGGCGTCCGCCGGGTCCGACCTGAGTGGGAACCCCGGCGGGAACCCCGCGCCCCGCTCCTCGCAGGGCGCTCACTTTTGATGCGATTACAGCTAATTAAAATTTAAAATTCAAATCAACTATCGAAAAGGTCATCTTGAAAAATCCATGGCATTGGTATTGTCAAGCTTGGCAGCCTACAGACAAACGGTATGTGTGCCGGGAAGCGCCGCGCCCCTCGCCCCATCCCCGCGGCGGGGCGGGCGCCGCGCAGCTCCCGCGGCCGCGCTGCCCCGGCTCCGCGGCACGTCGGGCTGCAGCGGGCGGCGGGCGCGCCCTGTCCGCGCAGCGGGCGGCGGGCGCGCCCTGTCCGCGGCGGCGCAGCGGAGTTGGGAGCGGGACGGCGGCGCTGCCAATGCAGCGGCCGGGAGGGGAGGGCGGCAGCAGCAGCAGCAGCAGCAGCAGCAGGAGGAGGAGGAGGAGGAGGCGGCGAGGGGGAGGGCGCAGCCGGCAGCGCACACCGGCCGGCGGCGGCGGGGCTGGCCGGGGCGGCGGGGCCATTGTGTGCTCCAGACGGGGACACGGCCGCTCGCTCCCGCACCCTCGCCCGCACCCGCGGCTCGCAGCAGCGAAAGTATCGCGAGAGCGGCCGGCGAACAACCTGCTCCGCCACAGCCCCGCGCCGCGCCCGCGGAGCGCCCGCGCCGCCGCCGCGCACATGCGGACGCCGAGCGCCGCCGCCGCCGCCCGCCGGTGAGTAACGCGGGGAGACCCGCGGAGCGGGGAAGCGCGGGGGGGAACCCGCCGCCACGCCACACCCCGGCGGGGGAAAGTCCTCCCCGCAAAGTTGGGGAGCGCGGCTGCGAAGGGGGGAGATCCCAGGAGCGGCTCCGCGGAGCTTCCCCCCGGCCGCCCCCCCGGCGCTGCGCGGAGCCGGGCACCGGCGAAGGTCACCGCGGCGGCTGCGGGGAGCAACTTTGCGGCGGGAGGTGGGGTCCGGGCTGGGGGCTGGTGGTGGCGAGAGTGTCGGGGGGGGGGGGCGGGCTCGGGGCAAGTTTGTGGGATTTAATCGCGGGCTATAAATGGGGCTGCTGGAACTTTAAAAGGCAGCAAGCTGTGGTTGGCTGGTAGCGAGATTTGGAGTAACATATGGCATTAAAAGGCGCACAGCTGGAGGTAGCATTTCCATCGCAGTGAAGTCAGAGCAGCTGACTCTCCAGCTTGCGGTGTAATTAGCAAACCGAGCACTCCTCCTTCCCTCCCTCCTCCTCCTCCCTCCCGCCTGCCTCTCTCTCCTCTCCCCCTCCCTCCCTCCCGCCGCGCCTCGGTCGCACTCGCACCGCGCTCCCTCCTGCCCGCCCGGCTCCGCGCCCGCGGCCGGCTCCGCCGCGCCCCGCGGAAGGTAAGCGCCCGGCCGCGGCACGCAGCCGGCTGCAGCCCTAGCCCTGCCCTCCCGCCGGCCTTCCGCCGCTTATTTTCCTCCTTGCCTTTTAATAACTTCAAGGGAAACTTTTTTTTTCCTCCCCCCTTTATTCCCCCCCGCCCTTTTTGCATGCGGGGGCCGGGGCCTCTCCCCCCTCTGCCCCGCGCCCCCCTCCCCGCAGAGCCGCCGCTCCCCAGCGCCAGCCGCCGCTGTTTTGTTGTGATTCGGTGCATAACGACTGAGGATAAAGTTTAAATGTGCGTGTGTGTGTGTGCGTGCGTGACGCGGGGAATATGCTTTATTAAAAGATGCCCCAAGTTAGCGTTGCTGGGAAGACAGCCTGGGAGTTGGTGCTTTTCTTCTTTTAGGGGGTGTGTGTGTGCTTTCCTCTGCTTAATTTTATTAAAGTGCTTAGTGGGAGAAACAAAGGTTGGAGGGGCTGCTGCTTTACTAGCTTTTGTTTACTTACAATCAAGTTTTTCCTGTTCGGAGCAGGTGCGAAAGGATGAGAAGCATGTTGTGTTGGTTTTTTTTTTTCCTCCCCCCCCTTTAATAAAACTATTACAGACAATTAACAGTAAATGTTATCTCCAAGGCTGTTTCTTTGGCTGGGGTTACCAAAAAGCCGATCTGTTTGTTACAGCTGCTAGGAGGCTTTAGTTTACAGTAGCATTCAAGTTTTTCCTGTTTTGAACAGGTTATGAAGGAAGAATGGAGTTTCCAGACCATAGCCGCCAGTTGCTGCAGTGTCTGAGTCAGCAGCGTCACCAGGGCTTCCTGTGTGACTGTACTGTTTTAGTTGGAGAAGCTCAATTCAGAGCTCACAGAGCCGTTCTTGCCTCTTGCAGTATGTACTTCCATCTTTTCTACAGGGACCAGTTAGACAAAAGGGATATTGTGCATCTGAACAGTGACATTGTCACAGCCCCTGCCTTCAGCCTGCTGCTCGAATTCATGTACGAGGGAAAGCTGGAATTCAACAGTCTCCCGGTGGAAGATGTGCTGGCTGCGGCGAGCTACCTTCACATGTATGACATTGTGAAAGTCTGCAAGGGCAAGTTGAAAGATAAAGAATTATGTTCGGAAGAGAAGATTAATGATGAGGCGGCTAGTTTGGAGAAAGCGGAGCATTTTCTAGACGCCGGAGTGCCCCTGGTCCACGAGTTTGACCCAGGAAACAAACAAAAATTCAGCGTTGCAGAATACGAGAGAGCAGCAGGCAAAGAAAAGGTCAGCAGTCACCCCGCCTGGTCCTCTGATCATATAAGTGTCAGCTCTGTGCCGACAGAGGCAGAACCGTGCGCCGCAGCAGCTGGAAAAACAAAGGCTAATGTCAATAGTTCCACAGGACCTTTGTCCCAAAGGTCTGTTAACCATCCCCTGGCTTCGAGTGATGTGGACTGCGCGCTGGATTTGTCTTTCAAGCCCGTGCCGGGGAGAGATTCCTTACACCCCTCCTATGTCTTTGGACAGCTGGCTTCCGACAGCCAGCAGCAGGGTACCGAGCCACTTGTTAAAGATGAACAAGACTTGCTGTCAGATCAGGAGGACAGCGAAGCCAGGAGTCCAGAGAGTCAGCATTTTGGGAATTCAGCCAAAAGCCTAGTGACAGGGTTAGGACACATGTTCGCGGGGAATGGCAGCTCTCATGCCCGAGAGGAGGATATAGATCAAGAGCGAGACGAGAGCGAGGACGACATGGACTCGTCGGACATCTCCTCGCGTGTCCTCGTGCCTCCTGGGCATATCTGCATTTGTCCCCTCTGTAGCAAGGTGTTCCCGAGCCCGCACATCCTTCAGCTGCACCTGAGCTCTCACTTCCGTGACAAGGACGGCTCCCGGACCCGCCTGTCCCCTGATGGGTCGGTCCCCACTTGCACCCTCTGCGGAAAGACTTTTTCCTGCATGTACACGCTAAAGAGGCACGAGAGGACTCACTCGGGGGAGAAGCCCTACACCTGCGGCCAGTGCGGGAAGAGCTTCCAGTATTCCCACAACCTCAGCCGCCACGCGGTCGTGCACACCAGGGAGAAACCCCACGGGTGCAAGTGGTGCGAGAGACGCTTCACGCAGTCCGGGGATTTGTACAGACACATCCGCAAATTTCATTGTGGCCTTGTAAAGTCCTTGGTTGTTTGAGACGTGTGACTTTTGTTTTGTTTTGTTTGGGTTTTTTGTTTGTTTTTTTGGTTTTTTTAATATCTACAACCACCCCCCCAGCCCTTTTAAAACAGGAAAAGAAAGGCAGCATCTGAATTGTAGAATTTTTTTTTCCTCCCTTTCCTTTATTTTGTTTCGGTGATATTCACTTCAAGTATATGGTCTTTAAAAGATGCAGCGGTATACACTCCAGAGGCCTTTTAATGCAATCCTTCCACCTCTCCATCTCCCCCTTCCCCTGCCACCCTCCCTTCCTAGCACAGTCCTTTAGGTCTTCTCTTGTGGACCCATGTTACATTATTAATGTGAAATGATCTTAAGTAATTCTGCAATGATTTAGCATCAGTTTTCACAGTGGAAGTACTTGCTTTGTGGTCAGGGTTTTTGTTGGTTTGGTTTTTCTTTTCCTTTTTTTTTTTTTTCTTTTTTTTTTTTTTTTAGACATTATCAGCAAATTCTGGAGAAAAATTTGGCTTCCATTAAGCTCCCTAAATGCCCTCTGTGTGTTGCAGAGAGACATCTGAAGAGATGAACTGTGATTTAAATACATTTTGGTGTAGAAAAACCTGTTCGCACGTTGCAGAGTGGGCAGATGTACTTTTATTTTGTAGAGCTAGATGAGACATTGAATTGGCTCAGATTTTAAAGGGGTTTAGGATTCCTGGCTGCGTCTTTGGTACTGGTCATTTTTTATTCTCTTTATTCCATTAATACTGTTCTGCAGTTGGTCCTAAAATCTAAATGAGAAGTTTTTGCCTTGGGACTTGACTTAAATTTTCCCTTCCCACCCATCCTCCTCACTGGGCTGACCTGCTGAAAAGCTGCTTTTGAGCATAAAATGTGGATGGAAAAAGACTTTCTGTCTGCAGCATATTCTCTCCCGAAATGTTGAAGGATGCACGCTAGGACATACAAAAAAATTGTGTAATATGTGAGTGTTTTCATTCCCATATCGACATCCAGAGGCTGATCCCATCCCCCTTGAAGGGGACAGCAGCTTTGAAGTGGCCAAATACCCCTCCTGATACCAGGTTTCTGGGGTTTCATAATTCAAGGTAACTCACACCTTGTGCTTTAGGAGATGCCCTGCTGTCTTGCCCGAAAAGTTTACTGCCGTGCTAAAACCAGCAGCATGAAATTATATTTTATCTTTATGAAGTTGGCACTTCCCTCTGAGCCAAATTGTGTGCAATTGCTGGTGTTCCCAAGGGGCAGCGTGAAGATGAACCGCTGGAGGGAAAGCATGGCCTAACTTTTTCCCCGAGTCCCACCTTTTCAGGGGAAGTTTTTGGGGGTAATTTCATTTCTTATTTTTAGTTTATTTGTAAACTGAGGCTGCCTATAACTATAGCCAGTTTTACTCCAGATGATTCAGCTTCTTGCCTATTAGATCATCATTTGGTCTGTGCATGTTGGTGGATATCACTTTGTTCCCTTCCAGTCAAGTTACCCATTCAAGGTACATGTATGTGGGACTGAAATATAATAATAATAATAATATCTGAGGGGTTTGAATGTCCTTCTGCTGCATTAGCATTGCTTCACCAGCTTTCTTGACACTCCTGGAGTTGTTTGGTGAAACTTAAGCGTGTGTTTTAAAATTAATTTGAAGCACTGAGTTAGATTATTTTTAAAAGTTGTGCTTGAAATACTGTATTGCATCTTATGAAGAAAAAACTTCCCAATGCCTTTCCCCCTCTGGTCCAAAAACTGAGCACTACCTACATAAATAATATGGGATTGACTTTTTTTTTTTGTTTTAAATAAGTACTTCCTCTTTAAAGAAAATCAGGATATACTTGTTACAGCCTCTTATTATTCATCTCTTAAACTATGAATGTACATGTAATGTGAAATTTTGCTTTTATTTATAGTTTTGGGTTTTTTTCAGTTTTAATTTCTCAACTGTAAAATATTTTTGTTGAACCTGTTACATATGAAAGTTGTGGGAGAGTACTGTATCTTGAACATAAGTGGCTTGGTACTGTGGTCTTATTCTACTTAATCAGTTATTTCTTATTGTTTTCTTTTTTTTATTTTTGCTGTGATTGGAAATAGCACTGAACAAAATCTAGTAAAATTAAGTTATTTTTCTTTCTACTAAAATTAAGTTATTTTTTTTCTCCTGAAGATACTTGATATAGTATTTATTAGATTTTTTTTTTGTTTTGTTTTTGAAGTGGAATTATTACTGTTAATCTATTTCAAAACTAGTTAATTTACACTTTAAATTTTATAACAATGGGTTTTGCATGTTGAGCAACATGTAAAGAGTTTAATGTAGAGTCAGCATTACTGAAGCTGGTAATCTTAATTTTGCATTCTTGTGACACTTTTGTTTGCATTTCAGTCTTCAATTACTGTTTGTTTTTATTTTTTTTTAGAAGATCATAAAATAGGATGTGCCATAAGAACATCATTAGCGTATGGAGCAGGGAAAAGTTGAAACAAGTTTTTGTCTGATCTTAGTATAGAAATAATTCATTAAACTGATGCTATGAGCATGCTCTGTGCTGCAGTGAATATGGGGCAAAAGTTGTTTTTGTTTTGTTTTTTTTTTTTAAATAAGGAAAAAAGAAAGACTTTCTCATCCTTGAATACATCATGAACACGCAGTTCTCATAGTCTGGTATTTGTGTTCCCACTCCTCATCGCTTGGATTTCTAAAGTAAAGAAATGTTTGCACTTATTTTTGTTCTTAAGGTGACTTTTTTTTTTTTAGCAATTTCTCTGTGTGTCTCTTATTTTTAAGTTGCAATAGCTTGGAGCATGTTTTCAAAATGGTTCATGGCTCTACAGAGAAGTACTAAAACATGGCACACTTAACACTTGTCTCTTCATAAACTATTTCTCTGTGGGGCAGTTGCTGTCTCCATAGGGAACAGTCCTGCTCTGCATTTTAAACACTGGATTTGTCTTCTACTACAAACAAATACTGTGAAGTTAATGTAAAAAAAAAAAATCATTGATATTTTTAATTGTTTTTAATCTTGGTGCAGTTCAGATTAAATATGTATATTTAAAGACACTAATTTTTGTGGGAGAGTTTTATAGTATACAGTATGTAGAAAAGCTATTGGAATGGAATATATTTTATAAAAATGTTCTATCACTGTTTTATAGTGAACTATTTTTCCTTCAGTGTTAGTGTAATACTGTTAGTCTAGATACGACAATCGCAGGAAGAGTGATTCAGGCTACTGTTAGCGCTTAGTTTTGCGTGGAGTTCTGTTTGCAACTGTATCGGTATGTGCTGTACAATGTGACAATCGTGACTAGGATTGTTGTCTTTATAAATTTACATGAAATAAAACGTGCTAGAATTGTAAGCTTCAGCCTCCTCCTCCCCCCTTTAGCAGAAGGGGTGTGGTGTTTGGGATTTTTTTTTTTATTATGTATTAATAACAATTACTTTAATTGCAACTGTTTTATAATTTGTCGCTTTAAAAGAAATTTATTGTTATATACTCTAATAATTTCTTTCTTTTCCAGGGCCATCTGGAATTTTAGGCGTGTAAGGAGCTGCAGTGTCTCAGTCAGAGCCTGACTGAGCATTTCCTCAGTGACTGGGCTGCACCTAACCCAGCACCACTTCTGCATTTTGACCAGGGTTTTTGGGGCTGTTTGAAGGCCCTGGATGCCCTGGGGGAGCTGTGGGGCCAGCCCTGCCCTGAGTGATGCTGGTGGCAGCCTCATGTGGGGGTTGGTGGCTGGGTGACAAACTTGTGAGCGCAGGGGTGACGTGGTGTGTGAGGACAGCCCAGCACCCTCGGGCTGATCCAGCACAGGGCTGGCTGACTGGCATGAGGGCGTTCTCTTCAGTGCAGAATCTCTCCCAGCCTTGGTGAGCTGAGCTCTGACCAGCTCCTGCTAACTCCTGCCTTAATCCTTGGGCTGATTTGAGCAGGAGCTGGGACTGGGAGGAAGAAGGCACGAGCTGTCCATGCTGGCTGCTGCTCAGGGGAGAACAATAAGCTGGTGGGGAGGTTTGCACCTGTACCACGAGCACTGCATCTTTTGTTTCTTAAGTATTTGGAAGGAAAGGATCCTGGCAGAATGGGACTGCCTCAAAATGGTGCTGGTTAAAGGATGGGCAGATTTTAGTTAATGCTGGTGTGGAGGCACAGCTATTGCTCCCCTCCTGCTACCATGTAGCGGCTTCTTCACGATCATCTCAAAATAGGTGTGTATTTCTTGCCTTCAAGCATGTCTCCTTCCTTAGAGATCCTGTGCCTGCATCCCCATCTGCGGGGAGGGCTGAAAGCTGCTGAAGATATGTGGTGATCTGCTGCAATGTGGTGAAGTGTTAGAAACTATAAATATATATATTTTTAAGGTTTTTTTAAAATTTCTGCCGCTGAGAGATGGGGTCCCTGCAGCTGCTTGTTTGTGGCACTCTGTTTCCAGTCTTTTCTGCTGTTGTGGATGTATGCAAGAACATTCAAAGGTGTTTTATCTTGCTCCTGCCCCCCAAAAAATTAAATAAATTTGTCCAAATCTTGAGTGCAGTACTGGGGAAGGAGGAGGCAAAAGGCTTCTCTTTGAGAGAGAGGGTGCTCAGAAAGAAGCAAGCTTGAAGCTAAACCTGGGAGGTGGATGGCTTGCAAACAGGCTATAAATAACCGTGAGTAGATTGAGGAGAGCAGCCCACATCTCCTCTGGCATGGGCATGCTGTGCCCATTTTCTTTGTTGATAGCAATTGCTAATGTGAATTCTGGCACTCCAAATCCCGATGCCTGTTGTTCTGATAACATAATTAAATCTTAGGAATGTGAAATATAAAAAGCTTTGAGAAGAAACCAGGCCACTAAGCGGATACTGGGAAGGGGGGTGTGCAGGCTGTGTTATGTACCAAGTAAGCAATGGGGTTGCTCTAGGCAGGATTCCTGCCAGCTCGTGGCCACGTTGGGAGTGACCCTGTGACCTACAGGAAAGGGGCTGACCCCCAGGAGCATCTGCTGTCCTAATCCCATGCTGCAAGGGCTGTCATCTTCCAGGATTACAGCACATCATGGGCTTCTGAGGTTGGCAGGGGTCAGCCTTGCCCCTGCCAGCAGCTTGGGTTCCTGCCACCCTTGCAAAGCCTGATTCTCTTTGGGATGAGTGTTGGGAAATGGTTTTGTTTATTTTTAGCTTTTGTTTTGAAGTCTAAGTGCCTTCTGGAAGTGGTCTGGCCTCGATGGGCACAGAGGTGGCTGTGGCTCTCTGGGTGCATCTGGCCATGTGTCACCAAATGCTGCTGTGCAGCTGAAGACCATGGAGAAATGGCTTCTTCCTGGCTTTGAGGGTGGGGTCTGTGTTTGGACCAAGTGCCTCCCAAGCATGAGGAGCGTTCATGCTGACCCATAAGAGTGTCCCTAGTGCTGTTGGATTCCACATTGTGGGGAAGTACTGTGAGGATGGATCTTATTTACTGATTGATTAAATTCTTGCATTGAATTTAATGAGGGGGGTTCCCCATGAGAAGTAGTTGGGGTAGAGGGATCTTTGTGTTGCCCAGCTGGTTGGTAGTACTGTCACCTTCCAGCTTCTACTGTGCTCGAGGTCAGATGGTGCCACCCTGAGCTTTGCTTGTCCACGAGTGTCTTTCTGCGCCGTTGTGCTGAGCAAGGTGAACAGCAGAACATGAAACAGCAGCTGTTTTCTGAGGGAATCAATGGCAGGTGTGACCCAGCAAAAACAGCCTATGTAGGACAAAGCTGGGCTCAAGTGAAATGGAGTCAAGCCTACGGTGCAGTTGGTGTGTGAAAATGCCTTGTCCTGGGAGGAGGAGGAATCATGAGCAGAGCTGCGACCGACTGCCTGGAGAGCACTTTATCTCAGGTGACTTGGTGTTCTGTGCTGGGGAGACCCAGCTGGAAGTGCTGCAGGGTGAGCAGCTTTGTGCAGTGATGTCTCCCAACAATCAGATCAAGGGATCCCAGGTTCTTACTTTCCAGAGATGGGATGACACTGCAGAGGGATGCTGAGTGCTTTCCAAGCAGGCACCCTCTGTGTATGTGCTGTAGCCCTCTGCTCTTCCTGACATGCTCTTTTCATCCCAATTTTAAAAAAATAAATAAAAAATTGCTGCTTAATCGGAGGAGAGTGAGCAAACACGTTGGTTATTGTTACCTGTTTCCTGTTTGTTGTTCTCTCTTGTACAGCTGCTCGCTTCTGTACACAGCTGGCTCCCCTGCCCTTTCAAAATGATCTGTTGCAGAAAACAAGTATTTGCCAACCTGGCAGTACAAAAACCCTCAAACAACAAAAACCCAGCCACCTCTCCTAAATCCTTCTTAATATTCTTTGGCCTCCAAAACATCATCCTCCTCTGTGCCCTACCCCAGCTAGAGGAACTTGGTACAGGCAGGGATGAAGGCTGATGCTCCCACCAGCAAAGCAACCTGGACCAGGCAACTGTTTCCAGTGGCAAAGGGTGGGCTCTGGCATCCCAATGGATTTTGAAGGCTTTTCCCAAGGGGGTTTTAAACAATATATGTTGTAGATGTCAGGATGGAATTGCTGGGAAGTTGATGTTCTCAGTCTTAATAACACAGGAATTTGGGAAAACAAAAGTTCAAATGCCGACCTTATCCACAGGTTCCTTATCCCTCGGGATAACTCAGCCCACACACACTAGGTACTCTCTGTTCCCCAACCTTCTTTATCTCTCTCTCTTTTCTGCGCTATCCAGGTGGTGTTACGAACCATCTGCTGCAGTGATTCAGCAGAATCCATTTAGCGCTTTCCCAGAGAGGCCGGCATCTGCCAGGCAAGGGGGAGGCCGTGGGGAAGCCCGGCACATCTGCCACCGTGTCTGCGAGCGAGGGCCGGGGTCAGCCCCCAGCCTCCCCGCGGGGCGCGGGTTCTGCGCGACAGCACCGCAGCTTCGCCCGCCTCGTCGGGGCTCGTCTGGCTCGGTCCGCGTGGTTAATTATCAAATGGCTGGTTTGGCTTTGGGAGGGAAGAACTTCCCTTGCACTTTGTGATGTTCTGCGGTGTCTGGCCGGCGCTTGGCAGGCGCTGGACTTCCTGGCTGGCACAAGATGGGAACGAGACGGTGCCGTTTTCATTCCCAAGGTCACGCTGAGAGTGCTTGGACTGAAAAGCACCAGAGTATAAAGCAAGGTGGGGGCAAAAAGGGGATGAATTCCCCTGTGGGGCCATAAGGCAGCTCCAGTCCAGCAGGATTTTGCAGAACAAATGCTGTGTGGGGCAGGAGGAGGGCAGAAAGGGTCATGCCAGTTCTGCCTTGGGTATCGCAGATTCCTTGGGGGAAGAATTTGCCCTGGGGTAGGTCTTTGAGTGTGAGGATCACTCAAATTTTACTCTGGGATGGAGGGGAAGATGATCTTTCAGATAACATGAAGAATTTCATTAGCAGTGCTGACTTTTCCAACCTATTGGTAAGAGTCAAGTAATGCTTGGCAGCAACTGCCAGCAAATACTGAGTCAGTATAAAAAGTAACTACCTGGCAACGTGTTTTCAATGCCTGTACGCATTTGAGCCTCTGGCAGGAAACATAATAGATCTTGTGTTCAAAAATCCGTTGCATCTGTGCAATAGGTTGTGGCAACAAGCACTGAAAGAGGACCAGGAACATTGGATTTCTCTTGTACTGGAAGGTGTCTTTAGCTCATGGAGGGCCAGTGACATTTGGAGGAGCAGAAACTGCTCTCTTTCTCTCTCTGTAAATTAAATAAAAATACCTTAGTTTTAGTAGACTAGGAGCAGTCACACTGACTGGGGTTTCAACCCTTCTGATGTCTAATCAGCTGTCAGAAGAAGCTGCTTTCCTTTTAATCATTTCCTCAGAGAGCTTTTTATACATCTAACAGTTTTGTTTCTGAAAATGTTTTGTAAGCAAACCCTCTCACCATGTTGCTGTCAAAGGATATGCACAAAATCCTTGGCACAGGAGGGGAAAAGACCTGGGGATCTGGGATCTGCTCTGCCCTGCTCCTGGTCAGGGGCAACTCACTGTTAGTTTTACCTGAGGAATATGTGTGCAACCTGCTTGTAGGAACCCCCTTGGGCAGTCTGTCATGATGCTCACCTCTCCCCTAGCTTAGAAAGCCTTTTTTCTCACCCTAATAGCTAGTGCAGGTCACATGCTCTGATGTTTTACCTTTTTGGATGGATAAAGAGGGAGGCTCTACTGGCAGTGTGATGCCTGAGATGTAAAAATGGTCTGTGTGCAGGACTGACCCAGTTTATAAACTACACCTGAATGCAGTCTTGGGCAAAGCAGCCGAACAGCAGAACAAGCTTATTCTGAAACCCCCTGGGTGTTTTATTTCACAGCCAGGAATATCTAGGAGGCCCCAGGGCATAAGCTGCTGTCTGTAGGTGGCCAGCATGAGAAATAGGCTGTTGGGCTAGTGCCTGCACAAGTGCCTTCTGTAAAACATGCAAGGCTGAGGCTGCATTTGTTCTTCAGGACACTCTTGGGGACTGACCCCTGCTTGGCCAGCAGTAGGCTGTGTTCTTCTGGGCCTTGTCTTAGGTTTTTGCTTAAGGTAGAATTTTGATCTCTTTTTAATGAACACAATTAAAATTTTTAGAGGTGTAGAGGGGAAACCCCAAGCGAGATTGCTTTCCCTTTCTTGTGGCCGTCAAACTGATCATCTGGTTCTGACTTCAGAAATAACCTCATTAGCCTCTTACTAATGAAAGTAATTTCTCTTGCATTAATTCAAAAGGAGGGTGTTCAGCTAGAGCATGCTAGGAGAAGGGGGACAGGGATCAGGTTACACCAGGGGTTATTAACCTTGTGAGACCTATTGGGCTGGGGCTGGACCACTGTGGGACTGTGTAGCCTTTGGTGGTGTTGGCAAGTGATTGAGGTAGTGAACGTGAAGGTCCTTCCTGCCTTCAGCCTGGTAAGGTCTGAACACTTCAGCTGGCAAGAGTCTGGTGCAGAAACTCATTGTTGGAGGAAAAAGGATCTGGGGCTGCTCTGGAAATGCAGAGAAACACCTGGTCTGTGAGACCTGGAGCTGCAGGTGCCAGTATCTGCTGTGCTTTGGGCTGATGGAAGGGTGAAGCAGGACTAATCAGTCCTGCTCAGTCATCCCCTGGTCACGGCAGAACTTTGGCTCCTGGTGCTTCTACACCTGGCAGAAAAACTTTCAGCTCCATGCCTCTCAGGGAGTGTGAGAATTTTGCTTAAGCTCAAGGTTACCCAGGGGATGGAGTTTTGCTTTAGGTGTGGAGCAGGTCAGAGGGAGCTCTGTTGAGCCACTCAGCTGAAATCCAATCCTAGTTTCAGTGCTGTGAAAGTGGAGCACTGAGTTCCATTCAGCTCCCTGTATCTAGAGGTGGTACAGCCTCAGGCACTTGATATGGTCTTGTCTGTACCTTTTAGAAGCTGGGGAAGGAAAAGAGATGGAGTCAGTGATGCCATTCAGTGCAATAAGCCTGGGATAGCAGTGCTTGCCCAGGAGGGATTCCCTCCTGCAAGGGCAAGACTTGTCCAAAGACATGGAGAAGAGAGCTGGGCTCTGCACCCAACAGATGAGAACAATTTTGGGGAGGTCACAGTCTAAGGTTGCAGACTTGAACACAAAAGGTGTGATCATTTTCAGAGCAAAGAATAGGGTTCTGGCCCTAAAATTATGGTGAAAGTGCTGCTGCTTCTTGCTGCTGCTGTAACAGGACTGAGGTGCTCTGGCTTCCAGCAGCCCCAAATTCCAGCAGGGCAGAGAAGCTGCAATACTTCCAAAGGCTGCATTTAACTTCTTGCCATCAGCAGAATCAGAAATGCTGCTTTCCCCTAAAATTAGGCTAAAAAGTCACCCGTGACTTCCAACAAAAAAAGCCACCTGTTTTAGTGGGCTCAGATTTTTTAAGCCTTGCTGCTTGTAAAACCAGAATTTAGAAGATCAGACAACACTTTGTTCTACACTATTTTCAAACATCAAAAGATGACAAAACTTACTGAGCACTGCTCTGAAGTCTGGTATGAGCACAGTGACTTCCTCATGGAGTTCTCTATGCCTCCAGTAGCATTCTGGCACATTCTTGCAATGCTTTGTGTTCACCTTCAAATCAGAAGTTCTAGCTTTTTGTTTCATTTATTTCAAATTCAACAAAAAATGTCAACTGCTTTCGGAATATGGAAACTTAGGAGATTTCTCTGGGAAATGGTTTTTGAAAACATGCCTTTCTCTGTGTGTTTTTCTCTGTTTACTGAGTCTTCAGGGTATGCAATGCGGCTGTTCACAGCTGATGGAGCACAGGGGAGTGTGGGGAGGTATCAGGAATGTAACTACAAAACCCAAATTTGTCCCCCAGGATGATCTCATGCACAGTCATGATATCTGGATCTCTTAATTCTCCTCTCACATTGAGATATCTGAAAGCCTTGTTGCTGAAATGTCAGTGCTGGGAGTTTCCCTGGGAGAGCCTGTCTCCACATCATGACCTGGCACAAACTCCCTTAGCTTTTACAACTGTGTGGTGTTAAAGGGTTCTGTGGAAGGAAAATAGATGTAGTGAGAGCTCCTATTGCATCTCTGGCTTCTGGCACTGCAGCAAAAGCTGGCTGATTCAGTCGGTTTTAAAAAATGGGTTGAAGTCTGATTTTTTTTTTTTTTTAATTCTTTTAAATCTGCTAAGAAAAGTATTAGATTGGCAGCCTCTCAGTTAAAAGTCTTCAGGTTTGCCATCCCCGCAGATTCTCACGTGTGGAGGTATCAAATTGCAGAAAATAGAAAGTGCCTGGGTCGCTGGCTGTATCCTGCGAGGCTCAGCCCCGGGAGGGGAGGGGGGCAAACTCCAGCTCGATGGTGCAGAATTTTGCCCACGGGAGGCTGTTGGACGGGCTCTGGTGTTGCACAACGTCCGAGCGGGCACCACGGCGTCAGTACCTGCGAGCCTCTCCCTCTTCCTTGTGTACTTTGAAACCCCGAGGGAGGGAGAGCGCGGAATGAGTAAGTCATTGGGAACAGATGTTGCACAGTAGCAGCGAAACAAATATTTTGTGTTTATGCTACTTCCATTCAAGGGTAATGTTAACACCGACGTGTCTGTGTTAGC
The DNA here is from genome assembly GCA_034509425.1 of Eopsaltria australis. NCBI lineage: Eukaryota > Metazoa > Chordata > Aves > Passeriformes > Petroicidae > Eopsaltria > Eopsaltria australis. Next base: position 2,071,791 of record JAVTVJ010000012.1, on the reverse strand, counting down.
TTGCCCTTTTCTCGGCAGAATCTCGGCAGACCATCGGGATTGCTTGCTAATAAAAGTCTGCTTGGAGCAGGGTGAGTGCTGGGCTCCTCAATATGTGCGTTTGGTTCCTAATTCTGCGAAGTGTGTTGCTTGTTCCCTTGCTGTGTGTCATTTCTTCCCCTGCCTGACCTGTTTGCTCTCCCCCTGCTGCCAGTGGCAGTTTGCTTTGCATAAGGAGGAAAGGCACTACCCAGAAGGAATCTAATTTTTTTATTTTTTCTCCCCCCCAGCTTTTATTTTTTTTTCCCCAATGGAGTTTCTGAGTAAGAAGCAGATACCCCGGTGGGTTTTGTTTTTCTTTTTGTTTTTCTTCTTTTTTTTTTTTTTTTTTTTTTTCATAAGAGACCTGCCCTTCCTCTCGAGGCTTGGGGTGCACAGCTGCCCCACCATCCCCTTGTTCTCAGCTCAGAAGGCCGGGAAGTGCCTGGCTCCCCAGCCCTGGAGGATATTATCCCCGTGGCAGCATCTGGCTCTTGGCAGGCTCTGTGGGCAGCCACACTGGCAGGGCTTGGAGCTCCCTTTTAGCTTTGTCGTGTGGTAATCTGTCAGTTGGCTCTTCGGGCTCCCTTGTTCTCTTGTGTGCCTTTTCTTTTTGACAGACCTCTCAATTCAGAGTTGGTCAATGAGAGTTTTGAGAAGGCTCCCTGGAATTGCTATCCACAAGGCATTTCTTTTACTTTGCTGCAAAGAGGGTCTTTCGGCACATCTTTGTTTTATTATAACAGTAAGGAGAGGGGAAAAAAAAGCTGATCAAGTTCCTGGTAGCTCGTGGAATCTGTTAGTGTCAGTGGACAGGATCATTTGCTCAGCTGACTGATTATTTACAGTAACCCTAAAGACATTGACTCCCTCCCCAGGAAAGAAGCACTGACAGTTTTAAACAGCAAGAAAAGCCTTTAAACAAACCAAGAGTAAAAGACAAAATGTCAGTTCTTCTGCTCCTCTTGAAAATGAATGGTTTTGGGGACAGACCTCAGCAGAAATAAATCCCACCTGTCCCTTGGATTGTGTCACTGTGCACCATTTAAAAACTGTCCCCCAAGGATATTGCCATTATTTTCTCCATATATGAATAATCCACTTACAAGACATAGCTGCTATATTACAATTTCCTAAGAGGTGCTGGCATCTGGAGAGATTACATTCCACTGGCCCCTGGGATGGAAAGAATGAGTTCAAGAACAAAGAATGAAACTCTCACTTCTGCACTCAGAAACCCAATATTCACCGAAGGGTAGGGGCGAGCCAGTAACCGGACCCCGACATCGCCACTGCTTGGTGCAACCTGCCCCTTTCCTGCCAAAAACTGGGCTGCACTGAACCATCCATAAACCCAAGCTTAATACTACTCATGCTGAACGTGGTGGGGGGGAGAGGAGGAGAAAAAAACACTCCTCTCAGCGGTGAACTTTGCGACACCGCAATGTGTAGGATTAACAGCTCGGCGCTCCGGTGTCTATTTGCAGGACTGGCACGGTTCACGCCGTGGTCTTGGCAGCCGCGGCGCAGCCCCGGCACCTTGCTCTGCAGAGACACCTTTCTGGGTGGGAGGAGGATGCTGAGCGCCTGGCTGCCTGCCAGCCCGCGTCGAACCGCCACGCAAATTGCAGTGGAGCTGCAAAGGGAACGGAGATCGCCCACTCCGAGCAGTCTGTGCCATCGGCTGTCTGGCAGGATTGATGGTTGTCACTACCGAACGCTGCTGAGCCGGAGCCAAAATCAAATGAGTGGATGTCCTCGTGAGCCTGCTTGGGGGAGAGGAAAAAAGAAAAAGGCAACTTAAACTAAGAACTTCTTTTCAGTTTAGAAACTGAGCTAAAGAGGCTTGTTCCACTTTATAATAGCTTAGCTGAGAGGAAGGGCTGGGAAACGTTCCTGCTGCATGCAGAATTGGGAGGCCACAGGTTTTCAGATATCTTTCCTTGATACTGATTTGTAGCAGAGGAGACTCTGTCAGGAAGGAGGGAGCATCTCATCTCGTGTTAAACTGTCCATAGCACACAGATGAATGTTTAACCATGGCCAGCCCTGATTTTGACAGCTGTAGTGTAATGTTGGTTGTGGCAACAGGGGGTGGGCTGATGTTCTTTAATGGTTTTCCCTCTTCCCACATGGACAACCAGCCCTGGGCATGCTCCAGGTCATGATCGTGGCTGATGCACGATGATAGCGAAGTGATTGGTTATAACCTCTTTGGCAAATCATAGAATAGTTTGTATTTGTATTTAAAGAACATTCAGTCCAACCCTCCAGCAATGAGCAGGGACATCTTCATAAACTGGCAGAATGGCTGGGGTTGGAAGGGACCTTAAAGACCATCTGGTTCCAACTCCACTGCCAGGGGCAGGGACACCTTCCACCAGATCAGGTTGCTCAGAACCCCATCCAACCTGGCCTTGAACACTCCTAGCCTCAGCTTCTCTGGGCAGCCTCTTCCAGTGCCTCACCACCCTCATAGTAAAGAATTTCTTCCCAATATCTAATCTAAACCTGTCCTCTGTCAGCTTAAAACCACACCTCCTGTTGTTTCTATTGCTATGTGCCCTTTTATCAGATCTTCAACTAGGTCAGGTTGCTCAGAGCCCCGTCCCAAATGACCTTTAATGTTTCCCAGACAAAAAGAGAAGACTTGGTTTCCTGAATCTGACTGAGAGGTGTTACTAAAGGAGTTTTACAAAATCACAGTAGAAACTCTGTGTTAGAGCCTGGTTTGGCTGTAATGGCTGAATTGAGCCAGATTTACACCAGCAAAGCAGAGATGAGGCCCTGCCCCTGGCATGGGGTCTGCTCACCTTTCAGTCTCCAAATTGTTCACAAAATGGACAAGAAGTACCTGGACCAACATAGCCTAAGGGACAAGAAGAACTTGGAAAGTTAAATGAATTAATCTCTGCTCCTTCACCTCTTGAGAGAGGGACAAAAGGAAGGAAAGCAAGCCAGAAAGGAAAGAGATGTGTTTCCTTTTCTCCTCTGTGTTGGGGAAATAGAAGCTCACTCTTCTGCCTGCTTCTTTTTTCCTTCCTTCATGTCCTTAGTGTGGTAAGATACAGAAAATAAAGTGTTTTCCTTGGCCATGTGTGTCAAGTCCCTCTCCTGGGATGGAGATGCTGTGGTGCTGCTGCTCCCTGGGCTGAGGAGTGCTGGGTCTGGTCCTGCCTCTCCCATTGTTCCTACTGGAGCCTGGCCATGCCAGGCCATCACTGCTGTGACTTGCAAACCTAAATTACTCCTACAAGCTGAGTTCTTGGTTTGGAGGGTACCTGAACAGAGTGTTCAAACACTTCTCACCGCCCTAAGCAGGCACTGCCTCTCTCTGTTGGCTTCAGGAAGGATGCTCACCCCACGCCATCTCCTTCCTGACTCTGGTCCTGGGTTCAGCCTGGCTTTGCAAATCCATGGATACCGTCAGTCTGAGGGATCCTTCCATTGCTTCTCTCTTTCAGAGAAAACCATGCCCAAGTGTTGTGTCCGTCCCTGGGCAGGCTTGTGGAGGATTAAGTGGCTGCCTGTTTGTGTCTGGTCAAAGATGCTGCTTGGTTTGGTTCCTTCTCCCTCCCTTTTCCCTGTTAGTCCAACGGTACCTTCATATTAAGCAGCACAAGAGAAAAATAAAGATTTAAGCTCATTTAACCTTGAACACAGCCATTAGTTAAGCAATTAAAATTAAAGGGTGAGTTAATGGGCAGTGTCAAACATTCGGAGAAACATCTGTTGCAATAGAAGTCTGCCTTTTAGTTGATGAATAATTGATCCTCTGTTTGTCAGCACCTAAGCCCAGGCGAGGCAGGAGCACTGGCACTGCCAGAGCATCTCCAGTGCCCCCCTCCCCAGCCACAGGCTCCAGGAGAGCAGGAGGACCCAGCCACCACCACCTGGAGGTACATTAAGAAAACCACCTGCACTGCACCTCCTTGCTGAGGTTGTCCCTGCTGGGTCTCTGCTTAGCTGGGATCAGATGTGTTACTTCAGGTCTGGAGGAAACGATAGTCTATTTTTAAGTCTTTATTAATGCATGTGTGGCTGGATGTGGTGTCTGGACACCCTTAGCCAGGGATGTAGATGACTCAAACGGCTTTGAATTGAATCACTGAGTTAAATTTACTTGCTTTTTGGCAAGCAGTGCATGTGAGGGAACGTCTTCACTAATGCATTGAGGGCAGTACTGTAAATATTATCCAGAGTTTGAGGGGTAAAGAGCAGAGAGCGTTTGTCTCTTGGCTGTGGTAGAGCCAGTATTGCTGGAGTCACTTCTGCAGTATTGCCATCTCCCACAGACATCCCTGTCTCCCTAGAATGGAGAACAGCAGAAGATATTTGGGTGAAATCTTGCATCCTGTGAGATGGAGGAGAACTCTGCTATTCCCAGCAGCAGGGTGCCCGTGGTGCCTGGCCCTGCACACCCACCTGGAAAGCACTTCCCAGCCAAACCCGTGTCCGTGTGGGGCTGGAGGTGCCTTAGCAGGGTGGGGTGATGGAGCAGGGTCTGGTCCCTGTGCTGAGCTCCTCGTGGCTGGGGCTGGGAGAAGCACCAGAGCGACCCAGAAACCAAATCGAGGACATGAAACATTTGCAGCGTGGGATGTGGGAGAGGAAACCTGGGTCACAGAGGATTCTTGACGTGCTGTTTTCCATATTACCTCTCAATCCCTTTAAAACAAATCAAACTGAGCCTGTTGTGCAACTTTCCATAATTTGAGCATGCAAAACTGTGCAACAAACTGAACTGAATCAAAGCCACTGTCCCAGTCCAGCACAGAAGGGACAGTGGGTTTTTAGCAAGCCCAGGTGAGCCCCTCCACTCCCATATGGGGGATGCCATGAGCACAGACCCCATTATAGAAGGCAGTTGGGAAAAAGCAGTGGGAAGGCAACAGAAAATGCAGAGGGAAATTATTTTCAAGGTACCTCAGAAGTGAATGTTGTCAGAATGTGGGTTCTCCCCCTGCCTTAAGCTGCAGCAAGATTAGTTTTTACCCTTTGAGGTACAAAATTATATCAATCTGGCTCTTTGTTAGAGAGAAACACAACCAAATCACCTCCACCCTCCTAAACGAACCAATTGTTTAAATATTTGGGTTTCATACACTTATCTTTTTTTTTCTCCCAACTCTCTGTAGAACTTGAATTTATGCAAGAGTTCAGGATTTGTTTAAAATTGTGTTAATCGGTACATGCATCATTAGCATAAAGAAAGGGAAATAAACTGGGATGGGAAAATTATCTGTGTGTCTTCTGCTGGTTTTAGCTGACAACAAACAGAACCTGCAGCTCAGTTTCTTCCCCCATCTCCCTCTCTGCATGTAGAGGCTGCCTTAGCATTTGTCTGCACTTTTTCTGCTGCTTCCACTTCCTTCTCTGCTTCTTCAGAGTAGAGAAGCTCTTTTTCAATTTTAAATTGAAATTGCTATTTCAATGTAAAATTGTTTCTGCATTATTGTCAAGCGTTCGATGCCTTTCTCCACTTCTAGTTTTCATTAACTCATCAATATTGCCTTTAATCACATGTGAATGCAAACAGACCTTGCTCTGAGGCCTGTGTACAGCAGGCAACAAACGTGGCTGGTCCAGAGCTCTTTAGACAATAATTTTAAAGCAAAATTTTAACTGCTGAGATTATGAGCACGCAAAACAGCCCATCCAGCTGTGTGTGGGACATGCACAGAAGAGATGTTCATGTTGAACTTAGCGTTGAAGCTGTTTTAAAGCAGAGATAACTGTGAGGATGGATGAAGTAGAGGGTTTGTTTTTTTATCCTAGATGAATTTTGTTTGAGGAAATCAGACAAATTAAGGAGATTGTATTCAAAAGTGTAATTCAGCCATTTTCAAACATGAATAGCAAAAAAACCCCTCAGAAACTAAAAAAACCAAAACAAAACCCTCAGAACTCTGACTTTTCAAATTTTCTTATTCCTATGTTTGGCTATGTTGTAAAGTCAAATGTGTATTTTCTAACTTTTCCCCAAAAGCCCCACAGCTCTGCCTCAACTCCAAATTTGTCATGGTGATACAAATGTACACATGACATTATTTCCACTTTAATAACCTGGTTACATTTTCTTGGCCCCAAACCTACAAAAAATCATAATTGTACTTTCTTTCACCCAAATATTTTGAAAGAAGAATCTGTGAAGAAATCTCTGCTAAGTAGTTTAGATGAAATTCGTGTTTATTGACTTAAATGGAAGAAGATTTGAACCTTGGGAAGGCTGCTGCTTGCCTTCCCCAAACACCACTTTTCCATGTGTTTTCTGAGCCAGGTATTTTCTGAGCTGACTTCTTTCCAGCCCTCTGTTTACATCTACAGACAATAAAAGGGGATTTACCCCAGAGCTTTCTTGCCTCTGATGAGCATTTGCCCTCTGCACACCACGTCTTCTCAGAGAAGGGAGCAGAGCAGTGCTGATTTCTCTGAGGATGCAGGTTACAGGAGCAGCTGTTTTTGAAAAGTGGAGTTAATGCATGTGAAGAGGGAATAGCTGGGAGCTGCCAGCTAATCTGCTGTAAGCTCACCCTATACATTGTTACAGCAAAGGATTTGGGAGGTAATGCTTAATTTTTAATTGCATTTTCATTGGGATTGTCAGCTAGTTAATTCATTCCTGCTGGTAGTGGCTGGGCTGGGAGGGAGGTACCAGGGCATCCTCTGCCTTGCCTGGTCCAGCCAAACCTTCTGCCACTCTCCCAGAGGGGCAAACTCAGGGCCTCTGCCTGACCTCTGCAGAGCCCAGATACAGAAGCCCTCAGGCAAAGGCAGGAATTTTTTCAGGAGCCCTGCAGATGCTTGGGGGGACAAAGGCCAGCTGGGGATGAAGAAGGAAACCTCTTGATGTTGCAAAGATATCTCAGAGTCATAAAATCATTAAAGTTGGAAAAGACCTCCAGGGTCATCAAGTCCAGCCTTTGACTCAACACCACCTTGTCAAACTAAACCATGGCACTGAGTGCCACATCCAGGCATCTCAGGGATGGTGACTTCACCACCTGCCTGGGCAGCCCATTCCAATGTCTAACCACCCTTTCAGTGAAAAGCTTCCTTCTGATTTCCAGCCTGAACCTCCCCTGGTGCAGCTTGAGGCCAATTCCTCTCATCCTGTCACTGGCTGCCTGGGAGAAAAGGCTGACCCTCACCTGGCTCCTTTTAGAAAGTTGTAGAGAATTATAAGGTCTCCCCTGAGCCTCTTTTTGTCCAGGCTAAACACCCCCAGCTCTCTCAGCAGCTCTTCATACAACTTACTCTCATACTAGCATCTCCCTCCCCAGAGATGCTGCTGAGGCAAGTCAGAGTAACCACTGCTTTGTTTCAAAATAATAAAGGATTGATTTGGCATTTTCTTCTGAAAAGCTGCTTGCAGTGTTAGCAGCTACCCAGGCAAAACAGAGCAGAAAGGTGCAACTTCCCAAGCCCTGGGTGTTCTCCCCCTGCCCGTGACTGACAGCTCAGCTCTGCCTGTCATCTGCAAACAAGCTGAATTCCTCTCCATAACAACAGTTGGAAGAATCTGTTTTTCTAGCCTAGAAATAGGGGTTTGGCCTTGGCCTTTTTGGGTAATCTGTTTGGAATTTGGTGGTGGTGGTGATGATCAACACTTGTTTAAAGCTGCTGGCAGCCCGCTGGCCTTCACGCATCGACTCGGTGGTCTTGGTCTCCTTCCAGCTCTGTGCATTAAACATTGCTTTCCCATGATGCAAGGAAAAGGGTGCAGTCGATGCTAAAAGGCAGAAAATTTAAATCTGATGAAAGGAAATGCTTTTCCACACAATTAGCCTTTGGGATTTGTTACCACATGGAGCTGCTTAGGCCAAACATTTCACATGTCTTTGGGGGGAGGAAAGGGTGTCTGGGGATTTATATGGAAAGCAGATTTTCCAAGGAAAAAGGTTCAAATTTGAATGAGGGGTCTGAAGTTCAGAGCAGGGGTTTTAGCTTCAGTTTGAGTGATTAAGATGCTCTCTGGACAGCAGCAAGGTCTTGAATTGCAACCTGCAGTCCCAAGTGAGCATCACGACTATCAGTTACGCTGTTAACCTGCTTTTATAATTGTTTTTCCTACCACCCGTTCACCCAGCAGCATAAACTTCCCCACCAGAGGAGTTTCAGCAGTGGTGCAGTTTGTTACCTTCCTCCTTGGGGCCCTACCAGCACTTTGATGCACTGGGCTTGCTGATTTCGTGTGTGGGCAGCAAAGGCATTAGTGGCTTTCCTCATCACTCCAGCTGATGGGTGACTCTGTGCTGTGGGAGAGGTCAAAATGTGCCTTCCCTTCAGCCAGGAGCAAAGCACAGCAAGTTTTGTGTGTGAAATAAGCTCTGCCTGATGGGCTGGCAAGGCTGAAAGCTGCCTTGTTCCTGGGAAAGGTTTCTCCTGGCTGCAGCCTCGCAGGTGCTGGGCCCCTGAAGAGCCACCTGAGCTGGAGTTTTAGTACAGATATGATGGACACAGCCTCCTGTAGCCACATTGTGCTGAAATTAATGTGTTTTTTTTATGGTAGGTTTTTCTTTCACTTTTGTTTTGAGAATGCCAGGACCATTTTTAAAAACAAAAAAATTCCCCCCTGGGTTTTCCAACTCCCTGTGAAATATCAAGCCCTTAATTTAAAATTCATTTTTATTATTAGTTTGAATCTCACTGGACAGTCTCAATTTGCATCCAGGTGTTTCGTTAGACTGGATTTGTTCCTGTGTGCCACAATGCACAAATGAGTCCTGCAAAATGAGGTTTGCAGAAAAGGGGGGTTTAGAGGAAGTCTATCAAACCAGAAAAATAAAACCATGGCAGAGGAAGAGACTACTGCCATTAAAAACAAGTGTTTGGTACAAGCACAAACCTCTGCAGAAATTCCCTTGTCCCAGTGGGAGGGGCTGAAATTCAGAATATTCACTGAGCCTTGGGAGCTCCTGCCTGTTGGGAGAGGGTGCTGTGGTGGGGTGGATGCACCTGCACAGTGCTAGAGAAATGCATAACAACCCCACATTTCCTCATTTCCTTCCTTGTTGTCCACGATTAAAGGACATTAGGATTTATAAGTGCTCCTTAATTTGCCCTTTACTTGCTGTCAAAATCATAGAATCACAGAATGATCTGGGTTGGAAGGGACCTTAATGATCATCCAGTTCCAACTGGACATGGACAGGGACACCTTCCACCAGCCCAGGTTGCTCCAAGCCCCATCCAGCCTGGCCCTAAACACTTCCAGGGATGGGGCATCCACAGCTTCCCTGAGCAACCTGTGCCAGTGCCTCACCACCCTCACAGTAAAGAATTTCTTCCTAATATCAAATCTACACCTGCCCTCTTTCAGTCTAAAGCCATTCCCCCTTGTCCAGTCACTACTTGCCCATGTGAAAAGCCCCTCTCCAACCCCCCTGTATTCTCCTTTAGGTACTGGAGGGTCTCCCTGGAGCCTTCTCTTATGTCCCACATAATGTACCACAAACAGGTGATTGAAAAAAAAACAACTATTGGCCTTATTGAAGTCCCTGCCTGCCTCCATGCTGGTTTTAAATGTATATTGAGCAGTAACAGCATTGCAAAAGCAGGGTAAGTAGTTTTTGTCACTGCTTTGTCACTTGCATTACACTTTTGTCCGTGTGAACATTTTCTTCTTATCTTTTTAAGCCTTGAAACACCGCCTAAGCCTTGGCTAAGCCTTGAAATACTTTCTGAGCCCCGGAGCCGTGCGGTGGAGGAGGGAGAGAGGCGATTTGTGTCTCACTGCTGACCCAAGAGCATCCTCTAGTGTGTGTGTAAGGTAAAAACTGCGCTGTCAGAGCAGAGCAGCAAAAACGCAGCACCAAGTTCGTGGTAAAGAAGCAGCACGAGGGAGGGAATGCAAGCACAGGCAGTGGGTGCTTGTCCCCACTCCAGGCTGGCTTCAGCAGGAGCTGACAGCACAGAAACCCCATGGGCTGAGCCTGTGAAGTGGTTGGGCAGCTCTCATCCACTAACCCTGAGTGAAAATAAGCACCAACCAATTCATAATGTTAAAGGTACTGATGTGGCCAGGTATATCAAAAATGGAAGACTTGCTGTAGTCTTAAAATACCGTAAATAATTTAAAATGTGTATTATGCACTTACAGATTACAGTAGTGTCTGCAAGGGGCATGTTTTGAGTATAAATGTATTTTCCTAAGAAAGGTAAGTGAAACTACCTTTGAGGTTGTGGGTTTTTTTCCTTTTTCTGTGAAAACCTACTTTATATTTTCGGTAACAGTAAGCAATTTTTGCGCACCGAGCAACCAAAACTACATTTTAATTTTCACTGCACTGTAAAAAAATGTGCCTCTATTGAGAGCAGGAGGACTGAGATCCATCAGCTGCCATGGTCCTGACAGTGGTGTGTCCACTCCTAGGATGTAAGGGGATGTATTTCCAGTAGATAGAAAGCGGAATAAGTAATAAAGAGTGTGACTAAATATTTTTAAATAGTCATTACATGGCTATTATGTGTATTTATGCTATTATGGTATTATATGACACAAATCCAGTCTCCCTGTGCCTTATTTTTTGTAAAATGGGAAAAAGAAGTTTAATTTCACTGCTTCAGGAAGGGATGAGCCTATTATCTTCAGTGGGCATCTAAAAAGTGATGGGGAGCTGGATAATTATTGCAGGTGGGTGGACCCATGGCCAACGACAGCGTGTTACATTCCAAAGTCTGAACAGGAGAAATGAGGCCATGCTTTCCTTCCCTGCCTCAGAATATGCACCTCAGAATCACAGGATCACAGATTGGTTTAGGTTGGAAGGGAGGGACCTTGATGATCATCCAGTTCCAAACTCCTTGCCATGGGCAGGGACACCTTCCACCAGCCCGGGTTGCTCCAAGCCCCATCCAGCCTGGCCTTGAACACTCCCAGGGATGGGGCATTCACAACCTTTCTGAGCAACCTGTGCCAGGGCCTCACCACCCTCACATTAAAGAATTTCTTCCTGATATCTAATCTAAATCTTCCTTTCCTTCAGTTTAAAACCACTACCCCTTCTTGTGTCCCTACACTCCCTGACAAAGAGTCCCTCCTAATCTTTCCTTCTTTAAGCACTGGAACCATTCTGTTTTCGGGATGGTTGGTTTGTTTTTGTTGTTGTTGCTGTTGTTTGCTAGAAGCCTGCAGTGAAACACTGCTGAAACCTTCTGCAGGAAGGAAGGCGGCACACACGCTCTGACCTGGAGAAGCTCACATATTAGGACAAGTAGCACAGTCCATCTGTGAACAAATTTGGAAGAAGTAGAGAGGAAGGGTGAGATCAGGACAGCCACAGGTTGGAGTAATCTCACCTCAGTGGGATGAAAGGCTTTGAAAGAAGCTTTGAAGGGATGAGTACTTATCCAACACAGGAGCAAACAGAAAATGAGATAAGATCCAACAGAGCTTACCCAAAATCCACCATGCCAGCCTAACCTGTTAGCTTCCTTTGATAAGAGAACTGATCTTCCAGATAAGGTCTACTGCATCCCTACACCACCTGCCTGGTCTCTCCGAGCAATTGATAAAGTGCCATTTGGGAAATGATGCACTCAGATGGGAAGTGGTAGAAATGTTGTGGTGAGGTAAGGACCTGACCAGGGCAGTGTGAGGAGCAGGGAAGGCCTTGGGGGAAGCTGCTGGAGACATTCCATGAGAAAGAAGGAGACTGGAAAATCACTGCCAGTACTGGGGAGGTGGTGTGTCCCAGTAGGGCACAGATGGAAAAAGCAGGAGAAGGGGAGGAAATTCAGTTGCTGTGAGCATGAGCTCATGGAGTAACAACAGAGTTTCTGCCATTAAACAGGTACTCAAGACTTAGGAATGACTGGGAAGAAGAACACATCAGTGCTTCCACTGACAGCAGGAGGACTGAGATCCACCAGCTGCCATGGCCTTGGCAGTGGTGTGTCCACTGCTAGGATGTAAGGGGTGGGGATGGATCCCAGCAGAGAGAAGGCAGGATAAAGGCCATAGAACAGAGGTGGGTGAGACTTCACCTGGGATATTCTGCTCAGTCTGGTCCTCTGTGGGCATATCTACTGGACAAGGCAGGTGGCTTTGGGGAGAATGTGCACAGCTTTTTACAGGTAAATATTGACACTGGTCTAGATAATCATTGCAGATCTCTTCCAACTGGAACTATCCTGTTCTATTCTAACACCTCTGAGAGAACTGCTGGGCATATCCCAAAATTTTGAGCTTACGTCTTTTGCTGAGTTGTGATTTAATCAGATCATAAAGCTAACAGAAGATAAACAGGTTCAAGCAACAAAGATCTCGAAAATCAAACCAGCAATGTTAATGCCACCGAGAATTTTGCCCATTCAAGGCACTGAATTGCTGGTTGATGGGGTGGTTCTGTGGATTGGGAATGTGTGTGTGGATATTTGCCCATGGACTTGCAGGGCTGATTGCTCACTTCCTGCCCTGCCTTGCTACTGTGTCCTCTGAGTAACCTACTGCAATCCCACCTTGAGAGCACACCAGCAACATTCAGTTTATGCTGGCAGTGGCTTCAGAGGGATGGTATGGACAGTACAAGCATTGCAACAAACAGATAGCATGAATAGACACAGGTGGGGCCAAATGATGCGTCATTTGGTCAATAAAAACCCTCTTAATAATACTCTAGATTGTAGAGCTGCTGCATAGCAGTGGTGAAGGGAGGTATTGCTGAAATTATTCATCCAACCTCAGGCAAAGCCTTGCAACCCCCTGCCCTGTTCCATCATGCCCTGCTGAAAAGGGCAGCACCTTTAGCTCCTGATTGGAATGAGCACTGGATGGGTGCTGAGGAATGCTGTGTATCCTTCCACTCTCTGTTTTAACTGGCAATGCCACCTCCAGCACTGACTACCAGGTTCCTCCCTAGATATTGAGTGATGCTGCCACTGGTGCCTTATGGTGTCTCTCTGCCCTCTCTTCTGTCTTTCCAACCAGGGTTTTACTCATTCACCCAACCCATACTATTTGTCCCATGCCCACTGCAGGAAGATGGGCTCTGGAGTCACTTCTGTGTTGTTTTTTGGCTCTGTGGCTTCTGTCGTTTTTGTGGAAATCCATCCTACCTTCCCAACACCCAGTCCTGTCCCCCAAACCCAGCCTTCTAGCTATGCCATCTCCCTTCAAGTCCAGAAGCTGCTTTTCTCCAGTGAAAGAGCCAAGATTGATTTGTAAAGTCTATGGTTCTGATTAGTGCAGGCAATTGCTTAATCTCTTTTAAGTCTCCCCCTACCTCAGAAGGCTTAGCAGTTGCAAGATCCTTTGTATTCAGCTGATGGGCTTGCTGAGCACACCGATTGTGGTGGGAAGCCCTCCAGAGCCTTGTGCATGACTCAACTCAGGTGAATCACTACAGCTCAGTGCCAAGAAATCACAGTAATTGCATAGAGGCCTGAAGAAAAACTGTGCAAGCTGATCCATAACAGCTTCCAAATGCACTCAGCCCTTCCAACACAGATGTCCTAAATCCCCTCTGCCTCTGCCAGTATCAGGGAGCCCACTGTGCCCTGGTAAAGGAAGGCAGAACATGACCCCAGGTGCCTTGTATCTCTTTGGTGCAATTTATATTGCAAATGATAAAAACGATTGTGAGTTTAAGGAGAGACCGGGCAGGTTCACAAAAAGCTGTTTAGAAACCACACACACCTCAGAAGACCCTGGGAGCCAGGCTATACCCTGGGCAAGTAGGTATTTCTGCATTTTCCTCCAGGAATTCACTTTGACTGTGGCCAGAAAGCCACAGGATACAGCCATTAACAGGAAAGCCATCACTTCCCAGAGAACCTGTGAGCTCTTGGGTCTCATCACACACAGGCTCTGCCTGCACATGGTTGCTCTCAGTGGGAACAGGTCCCTGGGCTTTTGAGTCTGGACTTTCCTGCTTCACATCAAGAACAAAGCAAAAGTTCTGCCTGAAATGCAGTTGGCAGTGCTAATTCTGGGTCAAGAACTTTCAGTTTCTCTTCAAATAGCAAAGGCTGCAGTTTAAACCTTTCCCAGAGAGCAGGGTGATGTGTGTCCCTGACAGACAAGGACACAGCATGTGAAAGCTTTCCTTGCTGAAGTCATCAGGAATTTAGTCCTTCACATGAATGAGGGGCTTTTCTGGCCAACCCCCACCTTCTCATTGCAAATGAACAGAGAGATGTGGTCCCACACAGCAGTCTCCAGTCAGCAAATCCTCCCATTGGGAGCAGTGAGTTTATGAATTTTCATGATATCCATTAGTAGTAAGCAGAAGTTGCCTTGAGACAGACTTCGTGTTAATTAACTTTCTGAACACGCACTTTTGTTTCTAACTGGTGAATGAATTTGGTGTTCAAAGTCTTTCTCACATGCCCAGGCTTTTGTCTTTTTCTCTTCCAGGTTAATGGCTTTATAATTCTTCATGGATAGTAAAATAATTACCAAAAGGCAAGAGCAATAATTACACAGAGCTGAATAAATGGACGTGGTCACAACCTCTGCTAATGTAAAGACATTTTGAGGGATCTGTTCCTACTAGATGAGGATGTTCAAAGATTTTCCTGCCCTTCTTCCTCCTCAAAAGAGGAGTTTGGAGTATATCTTCCCAGGGATGTGAAATTGTTCTGTGTAAGGATGTCAGCATCTTCAGGTTTACTTTGCAGCTTTTTAATTTTTCACTAAGAAAAGCATTCAGAGCACAGATGAAACACTCAGCTGAGCTAAATACTCCCAGCACGACTGCTTTGGTGACTGAAAACCAATTTCTGAGCCTCTTGCACTGCAGTGGGTCCATGAAGATGGACAGTGGCACAGGGGGCTGGGAAGTTGCCAGGAGCAATGCACAGAGGGACATGACCCAAATCCAGCCAGCGAGTGATTTCCTGAGCTGAGAGGGTTGGAGGGGTACCTGGGGGCTCTGCATGGGCACAAGAGTGGAGCAGTTCAGATCAACTTGCTTCTCTGGCCAACCAGCTTTTGTCCCTTCTGCCACAGCCCAAAGAGAGGCCCCAGGACTGAACTCCTGTCCTGCACCACTCTGGGTTTCCAAAACCCTGAGGGACCAGCTGCAGCCCAGTTAGACAATAATATTTTTTCACAGCCAGTAGCAGAGAAGGCAGTGGTACAAAACCGGCTTCAGCTGGCACTCCTACAGACCAAGACATTCCCATGTTTTTAACAGGAGTCAGTTTTACACAAACCACACACCTTAGCAGAAGCAGCAGAGTGATGCTGGCTGCAGTACCCAGACCTGGTTACATTCTGTTTCTCGCCAAGTCTTTACTGAGGTCTGTATTTCACTTGAGACTTGCAAGTTTGTCAGTTCTTAATTCACCTGCCTTAATGCTATTACTGACTCTGATAATAAATGAGAGTATTGCAAACAATAAAGCAGTCTACAAAAGGCAACTATCTTATATCTATTCAGAAGCTGTTATCAACCAGGCCAATAATTTAGGGAAAAGAGAAAATCAAGTTTCTTTCACAAGCCTTTTTCCCTGTAAATCGTGTTGACCCTTGTTATTTCCACTGGCATTCTTTATTGCTGACTTCTATACTAATATTTCATTACTTTGCCCAGAATGGCTGGCTGGCTGGCTTAGAATTACTTACATTGCCTTAGTGATTTTTTAATGATTTACCCAAAATGCAGCATTCCACCACTCTTCTAAAACTTTTGCAGTCCTCCAAGACTAAGTGGGAGTGGGTCAAAGATCCCTTGAGCCAATTCATTTCAGTAGTGAAGATGACAGTTGTCTGGACCCGTTAAGGTAATAATGTTTATCTCTAGTAATGCTGTTTAATAGCTTCCTTGGTTACTAATGGGATGGAAAGTGCATTGTCCTCATGACATTTGTGCATGATTCTTCTTGTTTCCAAATCCAGAACAAAAATATTTATCGAACACCTCAGTCCTTTTCACATCATCATCAACAATTTTACCATTTCCACCACGTGATTCAAGTGTTTTTGAAGGGAGCATCATCTTAAATGTAAACTAGAGCCAAATGCCAGCTTATTGCCCTGTTCTATTTAATGTACTTGTGACCGATTTAGGACTTGATTGTTCAAGACTGCAGCAATATGAAAATCCCACTGAGATCCTAGAGGATCTTCAGGGGTGAACTCAACCTCCCAGATGCTATTGGCTGCCAAAATTACTTAAAAGATTAAAATAGGCAGTGACTGACACAGCATACCAATCTGCCTTATCGATTTTGTTAAAGCTAAAAATGGCTGCAATTCAAGTTTTAAATTAGTCTGAAAGGCAGCACGGTACTTTTATTAAGCCAATGGCATTCTTACATTTATTTTCCAACAGCAGGCATCTTTCATATAATGTTTTTAAAAGCTGGTTTCTATGCACCATCCTTTCTAAGTGTTTCTAATATTAAAAAAATTAACCAGCTCTAGCTCAGAAAAGGAAGAAAATTGCTTAACTGCAATAGCACAGCATAGAAATGGCACAGAGCTATAAAAGTGCACTGTAAGAAGTGTCTGATGGCCAGTGACATCACTGCTGCCACTGCTGACATCTACAGTCTGTGACCTAACCTGTGACCAGGGCTGTGAAGGGACTGAAATACCTTCACGTGGGTTATGTTACATCAGGTAAACTCCTCTCTTCCTGGGCACTCCTGGGCTCAAGCTCCCTGCTGCTGTGAGCACTCCCAATCAGCACAAAATCTCTCCTGGCATTCAGTGGGCACTAGGACTGATGCAGTCCCTCTGGTCCTCCAACTCCATCCTCCTTTTCTGTAAGAAAATACGAAGTGTTTTACAGGATAGCTATTTGGGGGGGTTGATTGAGGTTTGTGTATTTTGGGGTCTTTTTTTGGTTGGATAGCTGGTTGGTTTGGAAGGCTGTTTTTTTTTTTTTTATTTAAAGCAGAAAATGCCATCTCTTTGGAAGGTGTCGTGCCCATTTCTGTTTGCAAAGGCAGATCTCTAGGGGCAAGGAAGTCTAAGCCATACCTCTGTGTGATCTTTTATCCTGCAGGGTGGAACAAAGTAACCTGGCAAATTATTGGCCAACGATCTAGGTAGAGTTCAAAATGCTTTCAAGTATTAACTGGAAGTTTCGAAAGTCCTTTTGTCCCACCAGTACAGTGTTGTATTGCTTATTTTCCTCCCTTGAAAGGCTCGCAAGAGACATTTGCATGGGGTTTGCTGAGCTCACTGTGAGAGGGCACGGCGAGCTCTCCACAGTGTGTTAACCTCAGCTCCTCTCTTTGTCCAGACCTGTCCCCAGCAATCAGCTTATGGCTCAACAACACATCACAGGACCAGTCCAACTACGCACTGGAGAATTTCCTTTTCATCTTCTACTTGTGCTAATAAGATGACTTCTTATAAATGTGATCATTTTCCAGCTCAGCTATTACCAGTCCAACAAAGAAAGAAATTATAGACCGTGTCATCAACCTAAACTATTTTCACCAATTCTCTGCCCTCTTCAGTTTATTGTCTTCTTAAGTAAATTCCTGGAAGACATTATCTCTGGTTTACCATGGATCCTAAAGGGATCTGATTTACAGCCTTGCCAGGTATACACCAGCTTCTGTTGAATGATTATTTCTATTAGAGGGGTGCTGAGAAGCTCAATGCACAGTACAAAAACAATATTTAAGACAGTCCCTGATTCAAAATGGTTGCAGTCTATTTAGGAACCAAAGACCAGAGGCAAAGCTGTAAAGTGGGACAATTCTCATGTCCCACCTGTTGTTGCTGTCTCTCAGTCTCATACAAGACCTGTGTGTACTGTCCTCAGGATTTTTCTTGCTCTCCTTGCATTTTCTTTTGCACTTGAGTTTTGCTGACCATCCAGTCTCAACCACAGCACTTGGAGAACCTCTTCATGGCATCTCTCTGCTGTGCTGGCTCCTCTGTTCTCCACCATGTGTTTGAGCTGATGCTTATGCAGGCCCAGGAACTGAGAAATGCTTCTTGCAGAGTGGGGATATAACCCTTGGGAGTGAATGAGAAATTAAGATAAAATACAGTGCTAATGAATGTTTCTGCATTCAAAGTTAACTCATGGTGAGTGGGCGGAAAGCTCTAGGATGTTTCCTCAAGATCCCAAGAGAAGAAATTTGACCTGTAGCAGCTGGTGGCAAAGCCAAGATGAGGGTAGGCATGACTGAGATGGGAATGTGCTGTGTTGTGCCCACTGATGTGATGCAGGACCTACTCTGCATGTCCCAGGACAAAAAAAGGTGGCTAAAATCCTTTAGTGAGATTTACTAGCATAATCTGTTCTCATCCCTAAGTACCCAGCCTGTGGGCAGGTGTGACCAGCACTGACTGGTGTGGCAGTCACTGTTTTTTCCTAGAGATGCTGCTTGCTGGTGTTATCGACCTCCTTTTCTGTCTGGAACCACTGCAGGAGCATGAGTCTTGGAAAAAAAGGAGAAACCTGCACAAATCTGCCACAGGGAAAGGAGAGGTATCAGTTAAAGCTAGTGACTGGACCCTCCTCTGAGAGCTCCTGCACCCTCTGATATTAGATCTACAACACGGTCCTTCCAGATGTGGTCTGTCCAGGGTTGTTTCTGCTAAACCTTTTCCTGCAGAAAATGCAATTCAACCCCAAGCATTAGAGCTGATTATTAACAAAGGCAGTTGTATGGTGCCATTATCTCCCAACAGGCTTTCATCCCAT
Organism: Eopsaltria australis; assembly: GCA_034509425.1. NCBI lineage: Eukaryota > Metazoa > Chordata > Aves > Passeriformes > Petroicidae > Eopsaltria > Eopsaltria australis. The sequence goes on along the minus strand of JAVTVJ010000012.1, from coordinate 2,053,153 downwards.
AGGTAGAGGTATTGAAAGGGCCTAGAATTTTATTAATCTCAAAAAAAACCCTGTGCAAGATGGTGGAACTTAGTAGAGGTGAGAGGCATTCTGAGTCTCTTCTGGACAATTTAAACAAAGCAGGCTGTGTGTGTAGGAAGAGAACAGTTGCTTCATGCTTGGCAGATAACCAAGACTGTGGTACCTCTGTTTTTTCTTCAGATGTCACTTAGCGTTCCTCAATCAACTATCTCACCTTCCCACAACTCATTTTTGGGAATTAAATTCACCAGCATGGAAATACCCTGGAACCTGAGAACCAGGGGTGTTGCAATGATACAGAGATCTATGCCCAGCTCGCCTGAGAGCTTATTTCAGTCATGATTGCTCTGTGTACCTGAAATGAATGGAGCTTCTACTCATAAACTCTGTGGTGAGGACAGCCCCAAGCCAAGTCAGAAAATGTGCATTTTTTGCAGGGTTTTAAGACAATTTAATGAATGTGGAACACATGGCAGTTCATGCACCTGCCAACTAAAGAAGATTATTCTAAAGTACCCTGAAGCTTTTAAGAATCAGCATGTAATGAAGCCACTACTACATCTCAAAAATACTGCTCTGTTGGTCTCCTGCTTGTGGCTTTTATTCTCCCGTGGTGCTGGTAATACAACTGTTTTCCCCAAAGAAATAAATATTACTCTGATGAGCTCTCATAAAATGCCTGACAAGCATATAAATCTCCAGCTGATGGCTTGTGTGCTATAAATTACTAAAGCTGCCCCTACAGTTGACCCCATCAAAGCAGGCTGGCTCCTCCTGACACTGCTGACCTTTTCTTCCACATTCATAGCATTCTTCCACCTTTCTCAAGTGAAGAAAGAGCATCACTACAGATCAACACAGTGGAGTATGGTTTTAACTTCACAGGGCAGAAAATATGTGTACCTCCAAGTGATTCAATAAATCATTCCCTGCAGGGCAGCAAATTATGAACCTTCTCTTCCTGTAAGGCCTTTGCCACTGAACTGGATATTACTGAAGACATATTCTTCAATTTAAAGGGAAATATATATATATTATTTTTTTACATGTATGTATTAAATGTTTCATCAAAGCTTTTCATCTTGCAGGCAAAAATGATAATGCAAGAAACCAAGAAGATAGTTTCAAGCAGAACTGACATTTTCATTAAAGCAGAGTGGCATGATCTAGTGTCTGTCAGCAGAGCAAACACTTGTCTACAAAGGCAATAATAATGATTGCTTTAGAGACACAACTGTTACCTAAAATGTTCTTCTTTATAACATCAGCAAAGAAAGTTTATTTGTCTTGGATTTCCAGTAAAATGCATGAATTTGCTGAATTCATACAGGAATTACTTCTTTTCCACAAGTTCTCATTCACCCATTGCTGATTCTCTAAGTCTTGTCTTAACAAATCTCTTAGGCAAGGAGCAACCTTGTGTAGTTCATAAATCAGTGAGATCCTGTTGAATGACAATCTTGGTTTTCTTTAGTGTAAACTGATGTTTCATTTTGAACTAGGATTTTTATAATCCTCATGAATTTTAATCAAACAGCCCCACTGAACTAAATATGAAGAGGATTTTCCAAAAAATGAAGAAAATTGAACCAATAGAAGAAGTTCTATAAAGAATCTTCTGATTAAGTAGACCCTTGGGAAAGTGTAGCAGAGGATCACCTGCATGGAACAGCGTCTGAATGAATGTTCTTGCAAAATAAACCTTGGACTGGATCTGAAAATGTGCAAGTGCATGAGTGGAGTACTAGGGAAGAGGAAGGAAAAAGAAAAGAGGAGGTTACTGCAGCAAAACTGCTTAAGGAAATCCTGCATTTCTGGCATTCAACCAAATATTATTGCCTTAGCATTATAATAACAACCACAGAGGAAGAGGAGAAAAAATTTGTTCATGGTTGGGAGGGCAAAGTGCAGCCCTCTGGCCATGTGTGTTGTTGGGCTCTCCAGGCCATGTGAAATCATTTTTCTGTTTAAGTAGCCTTGCAACCTTTCTCATAAGAAATACACACATACATGAAAATTAATTGAACGAATAAGAGGGAAAAAACCCTGAAATAGAGACGATCTCAAGCTGCCTGTTGTTCCCATTCTCCCACACAGGAGGCCTCAAAACCCTGCTGCTTCTCTTATGAAACCAATCAACTTTCCCTGAGAAGCTATTTCTTTAAATGTGATATTGAAATGGCTCCGGCTTGCCATAAGGTGATTCCCATTTAAGATGCCACACCATACAACTATGTATAATCTGACCTAATCTCATCAGACAGCACGACATCATCATTGCCAAGCTTTTACTAATTAAACCCCCCCAAAACGAGATCACTTAAGCGTATGTTTTAATTCTTTCAGCGAAGTTTTATACCACACAGATCCTAGATGAGACATTCTGACAATGTTCACACTAAACCAGCTCCATTCTTTTATTGCACTGATAATTCTCCCTGCTCCCTTGCCACAAGTTATGAGGGTCATAAATTAAAAATAGTTGTACAAATTCCCCTCCATAATAAAAATAAGATATTTTCTGTGGGTTAGCAGGGGAATAAAAGAGGATGACTAGAGAAGGCCATACTGCACATTCCGAAAAGAAGTGTTAACACAAATAGGGTGTTATTTTAGTTAATTCCATAGTAGTAAAATTAAATTTCGTGTTGGTACATAGGACTATACTGTGGGGAAAAAAAATACAAGAACAATTCAACAATTCTCCAGCTGGTGTAAAACAAAGATGCCAAACTAAAGCTGTTTTGAGCAATGGTACCACGCTCCAGCTAAGAATCTGTCCCTACAGCTGGTTGATAAACAGGTTAAAAATACGAGTATTGTGAAAAGGCATCTTGTAGAACCATCCAAACGACAGAAGCCTGTCCCAGTCAGACTGTATCTCTGCAAACATTTATGCCAGGGAATAACCATGCACATGAATGGTCTTATTGTTTTCCAGTCGACTGGGCAGGGTTGGGGCCTGCTCCTGGCTGTACAGGAGACGGGAATGTTGGGAACCAGCACAACTGAGGTACTGGGCAGAGTGAAGGATTGGTGCTTAGATGGAGAGGAGGGGGAGATTGCTTTTGTTGGTCCAAACTCAGCCCAGCAAGGTAGCTACACCAAGCTAACTAAAATTAAGATAAACAGCCATTTAAAAATATTATAAATTATTTTTAGTCATTTAAAAATCATCAATCAGCAAGAAACGAACAAACAGGAAAAACCAAAATCAACGGAAATATTTTCAAAATGACACTTAAAAGGTGCATATTCAGAAGGGGGATTATTTGCATGTTATGCTGATACAGCTCATGCTGATACCCAGAGCCAGTGATGAAAAGCTTTGGTGTCAGGCTCCATAGGAACAGGGCTCAATCCTGCCCTTTCTGTTAGCAGCCAACAGCACCATTAGCTGTGTGAAGCACACAGGTCCAGACCTGCAGCGTTCCCTTGTGAAAGATCACAGATCTTTCCTGGTTACAGTAAAAATCCAGGCAGAAATCCTGACCTGAAGTGAGAACGCTGCAGGCACACATCTCCCTGCAGCAGGGCCCAAAGAACTGGCATGGGTCCAATTTTGGCTTTCTGGGAAAGAAAGAACGTAATCACTGAGGAGCAGAATTCATTCAAATAAAGAAGTGGTTAAGAAACCCAGCATGACCTACTTGTGAACCTCTCCTGATACATCTCAAAGTGAGTTAACAAAGAACAAATGAAATAATCTCGGGGAACAGTGCCTGACAACTACTTCTACAGCCCTTGGATGCAAAGTAGTCAGAAATTCATGAGCTGCACATGTGCCCATAGATGTGTTTGCATGCAGCTGTGCACACTGGATTTCAGTCAGCCTGCAACGAGTTAATCGGGCCATGTTCACTCAGCAGTCCTGCACACCTTTATTTATAAGCTACCCACCATGTCCACATCTAAGCAATAACCAGAATTAATTCTTTCCCTTAGCTCATGGACAGAGAAAACTGCCCTTCAGAGGGGAAGCCGCACAGGACATCTGGATCAGGCTGGAACTGCAGCCTCCTCTGCAGCAAGATGCAGCTCTTGTTTGGGAACTCTGTCAAAAATCTCCTTCACATCAGAGCCTGCCAGCAAGAGCTTGATTTAGTTCAGCTCCTTTGGGGATGGTGGGATCTTTGTTTTGAAGCAGGGATCTAAAGTGGTTCTGCTCCAAGTTGTGATAGCTGTGGGTTCAGGGTGTCAGGCAGACAGTATTTCAGTGGAGCAGATGACCTGAGTCAACAGCTCTGGATACAGATTGCCCTGTGACCTGTTATTCTTCTGCCTGGACATTTTACCTTGCCTTCAATCTCCTTGTTTACATGGAATATGAGTGCTCTGGGACAGGGACTGGTCATTACTCTGCACCTGCACAGTGTGCAGAGCAGTGAACCTCCTGCCACCTGGACCATGCAGGTTAACACAGATGTGAGTGTGTCCCCTGTAGCTGAAGGTGACAATGCTGTGGATGGATGCAGAGAGATTTGCAGGATAAACACAAGCCCCAAATTTAGCGTGAGCCACATTGTGCTGCTGCTACACCCAACTTGCCCCAGCCTTTCCTCCTCCCAGCAAGAAGAAGTGAGTTTATGTCACTTTTATGGTATTGTATTTTCAAAGACAGTTGTGTGTTTGGTTAGCCTGGGGGGTTGAGCAGCCCAAGGGCTACACTGCCTGCCAGAAGGACTTGTTTCAATAGGAAAAAAAATGTAAACCTCAAAGTATAGCAGTGCAACAGCTTGTCTTCCCTATGGACACATGCTCTGACTGGGATTTGAAGATGACAGTGTAGCAGCAGGATATGCTGCCCACACACTCTTTTTGGAGGGGTGAGGAGAGACAAGAAGGAAAGACTCCACTTATCTTTTTTATTCCTTTTAGATCACTGGAATAAAATAAAGAGGCTGCAATGCAGCATTCAGCCAGGCCCAGCGTATTGGCCCAAACTGCATCTTCAGTCAGGTCACAAGACACATGGTGGGAACAGGGACTATTTTCCTTCCCTATAAATGCTGAAGTACTGACTGACTGCTCAAATAAATACACATGGTTAAATGAATGGTAAAACTGGGCTTAAAGAGAAACTAAAGCAAACACTAACCTTTTTATAGTGACTTATAACAAAGATTTGCCTAGATGGCAGGCTTGTATAAAGAAGTAAATTATCCTACTTCCTTCGAGCAGCATAGAGATGCTTTACAGATTGGTTCATAGAGCAGCCTCTCTGGTAAACAGATGTAGTTCAAAAAGAAGTGAATAATATTTATAAAAACTTAAGCTACAGGTCAGTTAAATCAATAATAAAACATTATTCAATGACAGGATGAGCTGGCAAATTGGCTAGAAGTCCATTCTTATTTTTAAAGGATTTCTATAACTTCATGGCTCAGTACAAAAGCCTTCAAAGCGCCGTGGAAGTGGCAGCTGCTCCCTCCATCCTCCTGCCTAGCGTCTGAGGGACATGGCATGCTGCAAGGGTGTGGTGCTCTGCTCCAAGCAGAGACCAAGAGTGCTCCAATAAAACACAGATGCTGCGGCTCAGCCAGCTTGGAAGACTTTGAAGATAATGGTACCCTGAAATCACCCTGGGGCATGACGTATCTGCCAAGAAAGAAGTCAAATGTTGATTAAAGAAGGCAATAATACTATTAATTAAATAATAACAAAGTCCTACTGCTCTTCAGAAAGAGGAGGAAAAGGAAGAAATGCTGTTTTCCTTCCCTCCTTGCAGTCCTGCTGCAGTTCACTTTGCCCTCCCTGGCTCCTCAGCCTTGCAGCAAAGGTATAAACCAGGAGTAAGCCCACAAAGTGATGTGGCTAAAGGACCACCCCCAGTGAGTGGTGTGCTGGACCTGTGGTTTCCATACCATCAGACTTTATTAAGATTACATCTTCGGCCAAAATTCCAAAGCACACACCACTGAAGACACCAAGAAAAGTTCTTGCAGGTGACTGAGAAATGATACTCAAATGCAGATGCACACTGTACAAATGCAGAGCTGCCTTTCCAGCTGGAATATGAGCCTGGGGAAACATCACTATGAACGAGGTGTCTTCCTATTGTCTTCCCTTAGCAGCCTGTGTCAGCTGGAGCCAGAGAGCCAGCGTGAAGCTGCTGCTGTTTGCAGCTCCACTGACATCTGTAGGAGCTGGGGCTCTCTTGAGAAAGCTTTACCATGATACTCAACATTCCTCACAATGGGAGAAAAAGTGCTCGCTGCACTTATATTTCTTCAGAATTTTCTAGTGAAAAGAACTCATAAAATGGCACATTCTTTCCCAGCACCCATTTCAGGCTCTTATTCCATGGTTAGATGCTCAAGATTAACTCAATGCTGCCAATTGCATTTAGGTACTGCCCTGCAAGAGGACGAGGAGAGTATGTGGAGATGGATGCCAACCTGCTGCTGGAAGCCTGGTGGAGAGTAAGAGGGACTGGTGCTGAGGCTCTCTTGGGTGGCTGGAGAGCCTGTGCTGGGGCTTGGGCTGGAGAACAGGCTGGTGTTGGGACTTGGTGGGAGAACAGGTTGTGTTGGGGCTCACTTGTGTGGAAGAAGAGGCTGGTGCTGGGTCTGGTTCCATTGTCTGGCAGAGGCAGCATCTCCAGTCCCATGGCATCAAGCTTGCATGTTGAGCCTTCCCAGGGCAGGGATGGCTCCACTCAGGTCAGAAAAGTGCCAGAGGCTCTGCTGGCATTCACTGAGCTCTTCTGAGAGCCTGACCTGAAGGATGCTGAGCCAGGACACAGCACTGGCACAGGCTGCCCGGAGAAGCTGTGGATGCCTCATCTCTGGAGGTGTTCAAAACCAGACTGGATACGGCTTTAAGCAACCTCGTCTGGTGGTCGGCATCCCTGCCCGTGGCGGCAGGGTAGAACTAGATGACCTTTAAGGCCCCTTCCAACCCAACCCATCCCATGGCTGTGTCCCTGCGGCGATGACACACGGCCCAAAGCCGGGCCAGCACCTGCCGCTCAGGTGCCCCGCAAGCACCGGCGATCCGGGTGCGGGCCCGGCCGCGGCACCGCCACCTCCCCTGGCCGGGCCCGGCAGGGCTGGAGCCGCCTCCTGACGTCGGGAACCTGCGGCGCGGGGGCGGAGCGGGGCGGGCGCCGGGAGCGGCCCGCGGGGCAGGCAGAGCCGGCTGGCGGGGCGCGGCGCCCGGCTGCCACCGCGCCGAGGGCCGCAGCAGGTAGGGCGGGCGGGGGCCGGGGGGCTGCGGGGCCGCACACAAAGGGCCGTGCCGCCGGCTCCCCGCTCCCCTCCCCGGGCGCTTTGTCGGGGCCGCGGTGTGTCGGCGCCGCTCGCGTGTCGTGACACGGGCGCGGCAGCGCGGAGCGGCGGCTCCCGGAGCGGCGGGGAGGCGGCGGGGCCGTGCAGGCTGTCCCCGTCCCCCTGCCGAGGTCACTCATCCCCACCTGCACGCCCGGGGCCGGGGAGGCGGCGGTCGGGCCGGGGAGCGCCGCGCAGCCCGGGGAAAATGGAGATCTCCTTCCCCCGGTGCGCTTAGGAATGCAGCTGGGAGCCCGGGAGGTGGGTGAGGGGAAGGAGAGAGCCTGGCGTGTGCCGCCGAGCCTTCCTTCCTTCAGCCAGGGAGAGGAAAATGGGATGTTGTGGGAGAGGCAGGCGGAGAGGCCGCAGGAACAGGCTGCCCGCAGCCGGGCTGTAGCAGCGACAACAAACAGGTGTGGCCGGGAGAGCGGGCGGTGAGTGCCGCACGCAGGGCACCGCTGCCGCCCCTCCGAGCACCGAAACCCCCGGTGGGAATCGCAGCCTGTGTTCCCTGTCCCGGCGGGGGAGCAGAGCGGTCTGGTGTTTGGACCAGCCGTGCAGCGGGGGAGGAAGGAAGGAAGGATTTGTGGGCTCCCAACTTACATCAGTGTGGAAGTGGGATGAGCAATAGGGAGGTTGGTCTCCTCCCTCCCAGCGCTGGTGTAAGCGCTCCTGGGAATGCACTCTGGAAGGTTAGAGGAGCCACGTTATGTCACCTCACTGATGTGCTGGTCCACGTCTTTGATGATGGGGGAGGCTCAAGCTGTGTAGCACTGTGGTGGTGATGAGGAAATGTTCTGGAAAAGAGATCTTTGTTGTGTTCTCTTTTTTTCCCCCTCACTATATTTCATTTCATTGAAATATAGTGGACACTTCAATTTTTTTCTTCAGATCCTTAGTCTTACTTTGCCGTGGGAATATTCCCAGGGCTGCGGAGCTGCTACACATGGCACATGGGCAGCAGGTCCTGGCAGACACTTCACAACTGCTTGTTGTTACCAGAGATTTAAGATAGGAACACAAGTGCATGAGGCGGCATTGGGTCCCATGGTAGAGGGTGGCTACACTCTGTTGTACTTGCACACTTCATTAATAGCTCACTGTGTCTTGTGGGTTTTCTTGTGTTCAGGATGTATAAAGGTTAAGTGCCAAGCGCCAAAATGAGCGTGACGTCGTGGTTCTTGGTGAGCAGCACTGGCATTCGCCATCGACTCCCTCGGGAGATGATATTTGTTGGCAGAGATGACTGTGAACTGATGCTCCAGGTAACATGGCCTTTTTTTTTTTTTGCAATTATTTCTTCTGAAGATGCAGTAGATATGTGTGTAATGCTGGGGATCTTTAGAGATGTCTGATGCTTTCTTCAAGTGACACCTTTTAAAAGGAACTTCCTCTTTTTATCCTGAGTCTGTGTTTCCCTTGAAGACTTCGTGTTTGTGACAGCGCAAGCGAGGTTTTCAAATTGCCATGTCATCAGATGGATAGGATCTGTAGTGGTGGGAGATTAATCAAATAGATTAACCGTCTTGATGCTACTAGAAGCAGTAAACAAAGACATACCATTCTGTCCTCATCTGCGATTATGCTGCTGGTTTTTTTAGCTTTTAATACATGCGATGTTTACATGTGATTTGAATGCAGGCAGGGTTTTTTGTTTACCTGTTTTTTCCCTTTAAGTTTGATTAAATAATTTATGCTGGTATTTCTCACTTTTTGGGGTTCTTATCACGGTAGAAAATACTGATGTTTAGCAGAGGAAAACTGTTTTGGTGGGGTGGGTAGGCTGGTGACCTCTTCCCAAAGTAATTGTGTTACTTGGGCAAACTTGCAGCTTCTGTTTGTACTTTCCATACCAGCATGTGTCTCTGCTGGACCTAATCCAGCATGTCTGAAGTGTTGACTGTGGTCTGATGTTTGACAGCATAATGTAGTAGATGTCACTCCAGACAAATGCAGCTGGAATCTTGCAAAGAGCTTTTGACAGGAGCAGTTTAGCTCAGGAATTTGTAGAAGCACAGAATTAAATTAGTGCTTCTGCTCGACCCATGCAATGAGTAAAGTGCACAAAAAATGTTCAGTTGCACCTGTCTGTTCACCTCTTGCCCCTTTGTGAAGGTGGCAAGCATTCCTGTTGGTAGCAAAATTAGGAAGCTGCCTGCACAATGGAGACTCCCTCCTCATAATTTCCACTGCTGACCTGATCACAGGTATGTCCTAAATGCTGTGCTGATGATCTACTGTGGAGGCTGTGTTTGTAGTTGCTGCAGGGATTTTGTATGATATGTTAGTAGGAGGCCTGTTTAGAGAGGTAGAAGGTCTTGTACAAGGTGGACTTGAGGGGCAAGGTGCTGTGTAGCTGTAATAAAATGTCAGTGTCCACAAGAGGAGAGCTTGCAGTGTTTGTCCTGCTGTACCTGCTGGCAGTGCACGGCATGGCTGTGCTGCTGTGGTAGGGTCAGAAGCTCCTCTTCCACAGCAGATAGTTTGTTTGGGTTCTGCCATGAATCACACTATCTCTTATTTCGTGTTTCTACATGTCTGGCTGGTGAGGCATGTAAAGGTGAGACATTAAAAATATCCTGATATTTGCTGTACATCTGCATTTGGCTACTCAGGGACCTGATTGCCATCTTTTCTCATGACTTTGTGGGAGAAAACACACAGTGGCCTTGGTTGCCAGAAATAGTCTGAGTTTTAGGCGGCCCATTTTAATATCTTGAGAAGGTACTTGAGGGTTGTTTTTATTTTTTACTGTCAGGTTTCAGTACTCTGACAATCACACCTCAGTCTGTGCTCTCTAAAATAAAAGTACCCAAATATCAGTTATGCTTAAAATGGACTACTTGTTTCTCTGGTTACTTATGGGGTTAACTGGATGTCTTGGATTGTGAACCAGTCCATACCAACCAGAGTATTTCACGCCTCTTTGCAAGTCTGAGCTGGCTTGTCAGTGTTGCTTGTGGGGTACCCAACCTTGTGATGCTCTTCATTTGCAATGCACTTTTCTACAAGGTAAATTAATTGAGATTCCTGGAGGAGCCAGGAATATCTGTGAAATGGTTGTATCTGGGGACTCGTAGATGGTGGGTGGTATTAAAAGTGGTTGCCATTATTTCACTAGAGTGAAGGCTCTGGATTGTCTGTAAAAGCCAGCAGCTTGTGTTCATGGGGTGAGCTACATGTGACCTTTTATAAACATACTGGTCTGCTATCTCCAGTAATACAGCTTTTTCTAGGCTCACGTGTAAGGTCTTGTTTTGAACAGCACAGCACATTCTTTTCCTAGCCGTTTGCTTATAAAGATGTTTTCCAGACCTACCTGGGGCTCCAAATTAGATGTTTGTAGTAATAGAGTGCAGAAGAGAAACTGTGAACAGAGAGACTTGATATCCAAGCAGAATTGTGTGTGAGCAGATGGAGGATGAGATCTAAAAATAGACTTTTTCCCTACTGTGACTGTCCATGTCACAAAATCGTTGTGCAGACTGGCACAATCATTTGTCTTGGGGGGAGCTTAAGAAGCAGGGCAGTTATCAGAGCAGATGGGCAGAGCTCTTGTGGCAGTTGCCTGCACCTCGTGGTATTTCTATGGTACTGACCCTGAAACTGTATATTCACTGTGTGGTTATTTTCCATGTATATTTCAAGATATTGGCATTTAATCCTTTGAAGTGCACAGCTGGGAACAGACTGTGATTGGGTGATCTAGTCAGTGCTTTTTCAGCTTTTAGGCTGTTTCTGTTTATTGATTTCATCGTGATATGGTTTGTGGCTCCCTGTTGAGACCATGTGTAACATGGTGCTCAAACACACAACATGGAGATAATCCTTGTCCTGGACACCTGCAGTCTTGCCTTTCTTATTTTACTGTTTTAGGAGTGTCTTGTCTTTCGATATTTTCTTGGAACGTGCAGTCTAAAGGTATCAGATCTCTAAACAGCAAAAGAGGATGGCTTTGCCACCAAGCAATGAAGCTTTAGTTTTGTCTGTTTTTTTTTTTTTATTTTTTAATACAAGTAATGGATTTGCTTTCTGGTTAACGAGAGTTTTTAAGAAATTAAGTTGGTCTGATAGTGGGGAAACATAATCTACCTTGATATCTTTTATACCTACTAAGAGGATTAGAAATATTTTAAATGTTTTTGCAGCCCTCTAAAGCTTCTAGTACAAGTAAATGCGAGATTTACATTGGGTTTGAATGTTAATGCATGGGTGAAAATGCCATGTAGTGTAGCTGTAGCTTGGCATGCAGTGTTGCTACCAGAGCCAAGGACTCAATTTTGCCCTTTTTCTGAGAAAAAGTACTTGATTTCTTCAACAACCTCGCTGGTTCCTTCAGGTAACAGCCAACAGCTGTGGAAATCTGGACCTTCACTAACTTGCACTGGTGCGGGTTTTTAATGTGAAACTTGGGGGTGGTAGGAAGTAATGCTGTGAAAAGGTTTACTCTTCTTTTTTGAACAAAAATAAAAGAGTTTTGGCACTGTCTTGAAGAAAATAATTTTTCCCTCCCCCCAACGTCCTTCTTGGGAAGTGTAGCTGCCATTTTTATCAGCTTTGATCACTTGCTTAATGTGATGGGTACTCATGGGACAAACATTTTGCAAACTCGAAAATTTCACTTAACCATTAAAATATTCCCCTCTAGTCCTAAACAAAACATTTTTTTTTGCGTTTTTGCTAAATGTAAATATTTAACAGAATGGAAAGCAGGGTCATGATTTCCCTGTTTTTGTTTGAGAGTGATGTTTACTGGAAAATTTGGGGAATAAAAATGTTTAACCAGTGCTCCTTTGAGTATTTCCCTCCCTTTAGAGTGATGCTCTGGGCATGTGATTGTCCTACACCGGGTGAGTTTGTGCATGAGTGCGAGTTACAGCAGGAGTATAGGTGCAGGCAAGCATGGTGTTTTCTGTTTTATGCCTTTATCCAGTGTGCCTTTTAAAACAGCCTGACATTTCCTATCAGGAGACACTGTTTGCAACTGCTTATAACTATGCTAAACTTGGTAGCTGTTTGGGATGAGAGTTTATTTTCCAGGTGTCTGTTTTAGGCAGTGTGTTCTGGATGTGATCATTTATCTCCCTTCTTTGGTCTTCGTTGTGAGCAACTCTGAGAAAAATGCTGTTTTCTTCAGGTCAATTATTTAAAAGTATATTTAACCTCTTCTTTGAAGTTCTGGCATTGTAGAGCTGGGGCAGTGAAGCTTTTCAGCAGTGAATCACTAGGTTGGAGGTGGTGGGTTGTTTTTCTCTCCCTAATCAATAATCTAAATGTGTTTGACCAAGTTCCAAACGTTTGAATAAAAGCTGGAGTTTGAATGTGGTCAGCAGGGACTTATTTGATACTATTGTCTTAAGTAATTTCATCTGAGAGTGAGGTTGGCAAGGGGGATGGAGTGGAGAAGTGTCACAGGTTGGGCAAAGAGGAACTGGGTGCAGGTATTCCCAAGGCTGGGGTGTAGATGTAAGAGCAGCTGTGCTAGATTAGATCAAGGTACACCTCACCTGGCATCCTGACTCAGTGGTCAAAGCAGCTGTCGAGGAAAGGGCAAGGACAAGCCAAGAGTGTAATGATACTTCCAGAGTGCTTGTTCAACCTCTTCACCTGTGTTTCAGGAAGCCAGAGGTCAGATCTTTGGTGGTTGAATTTCTACTCTGTAAAGCTTCACCAAGAGATGAAGATTTGGCCAAGTGAGGAAGTGCAGCGAGGATTCTGTTTGTGCAGAGTGAGAGGAGGAGGAGCAGCAGGGCTTGGAAAAGTGGAGAGGGTGGTGCACACAGGGCAGAAGCTGCTCGGTGTGAGCAAAGCGGGCATTACAGGATGTGGCTGCTGAGCAGCATCGCCCTGAGGCCTGAGATGGGTCAAGACTTGCTGTTATTCTGGTGTCAGCAGAGAGCTGTGAAAGCTCCTAGCCAAGCATCTGTCACTGGTCCAGATGGGACGTCGCATGCTGGTTATGATACCAATTAGTTGGTTCAAGTGGTAGGGCCTTGTGAGCTGAACATACAAGTTTATTCCTCTGGTGAATCACAGAGGTAACAATACTGTGTTTTCCTCTTTTTAGCTTGCTTTTTCAAAAAGCCAGGGAATTACAAGCATTCTAGACACTGAAGGAGTATTCTTACGGCTGCTAAGTCAAGTGTTTATAACCTCAGAGCAGTTACAACACACTAGTGTGAAGGCTGCTGAAGGCTGCCTGTGTAATCCTGCCTCTGCCCCTGTGTACATAGGCATGAAGATGCAATCTGTTATTGTGTCGTTCCCGGATATTTTTCCCCGCAGGATCTGTTCTGTGTCTGGTATGCAGGGTGCACGGCATGCTCCACAAATAATAGAGTGCAAAGATGAACTCTTGCCTGTGTGTGACATCTGGTCAAATTAAGGTTTCACTGACCTGATGCATCCTGCCTTCCCTGGGCCATACTTGATAATACCATGTCTCTCCTGTGTAGTTTAGTAAGTACATACATAAACAAGTGTGGATATGTGTGATGTAAGTTGTCTACAGCGTTATGCTGGGAAGAAGCAGAGGGTGAGAACTTGGTAGATGATCTTTTTCTTGGTCCTGCTAGGTGAATTCACCACAGTGCAGAAATTGTATCCCTTCATTGCTCACATATTTCCAGCACTGGAAGCTCCCAGAAGAAGCCATGGGGAATCTCTGCTGACTTTTGTGTCTGGACCTCCTTCCCCATGGAAATGCAGGACTGAAGTGGGAAGCTGTAGTCAGTATAGGGAGATGCCCCATCTGTGCTGTTTTGCTGCAGTTATCTGGAGGGTGTGAACAAGCACCTCAGTCAGTCCCTGGGTGTTGGGAATTGCCAAAAGTAATTCCTTAAGTGTTACAAAGGGAGTAGGTGTCTTACAGAAAGGAATGGATCTAGCCTTGGGAAGGTGCTGCTTTTTGAAAGGTAGTGTTTCCAGTTGCTGGAACAGCAGCTGTGGGAGGAAGGATGCACATCCTGTATTTCCAGGCCTAGAGTTGTTTTTTTGGCTCTTCCTTGTCCCATTGTGTTCTGCCATTGATGAGAGGAGGTTATGATGCCTAATGAGATGTGGGTGTAGGAGGCTGGAGGCATGGCAGGACTGGCAAACCTGGGAGGGGAGTTCATTGCTGGAGACAGGGTAGGGAGAGGGGTGATGGTGGTACTGGAAGCAGGTGTTTATTAGGGTTGAGAGAGCTTCATGCACCTGGCAAGGTGCTGGAAGCCTGGACTGCCAAGGGAGGGTTTGTCCCACTCTGGAGTGGGCAGAGAAAAAAGGGATCCCTTCTTTGTATGAGATCCTGATCCAGGCAGTAGCAGCTGAGCTGCACAAAAAATTCAGGCTTGTATCCCACCTAAAATGATACTTTTCCATTTCTCCTGGGTGGCCATGTAAAACAAAGGGAAAGCCAGTGCATCTGTGGGCAGCATGCTCCCTGCCTGTGGTCAGCATCTGACCCTGGGTCACTTGAACCAGTTTACTTTGGGAATGGGGAGCCAGCAAGCAAAAACCTGTTTTACCCTAAAACAACGGGTTAAGTTTTTATGGGAACCATGCCAACCTCCAAATCCCTTTGCCAAGCTGTGGGGATTACAGTTTCATTTTCCTGGGGGATTTCTCTCTTTTGTTCAGTGCCTTATTTTTTGCTTGAATACTCAGGCCCTGGTTCAGCCACAGATCCGCAAAGCCCATGATTTTGGCTGCAGCAGAGCTGAAGGCAGGAACCTCTGCAGCCTGGGAGCTGTAAAGCGAGCCCAGCCCCAGGATGAAGTGGCTACACTTGCTGAAGAGATTTGTGTGCTTAGGCAGAGTCATTAGAAGCTGGCAGCACCTGCCCCTGGGAGGGATCAGGCTGCCACAGGGGTGGCACACTTGCAACCAGCCAGGGGCAGGATGGAGCATTCACTGATATTCTGGAAAAGTACTGAAGGGGCCAGTGCACACAACGCTGTAAAATACTCTGTGGTGAAAGAGAAGGACCCAGTGTTCATGTTTGTCATGAAATGTTATCCAGCTTCTTACTTTTGAGGAGCAAAATTCACATTTCAGGCCAGAATGCAATGGATTTTTGTGGGGTTTTTTTTTGTGGTTTTGGGGTTTTTTTTAGTTTGGTTTTGTCTGTCTCCATTCTCAAGTGGGACACCAGCAGAGATTTGTATTTCCTTACTGGGACACTTGTGCAGAGCACAGCACTGGCAGAAATGTAACCTGTTCACTATGGAAAGTATTTGAGCAACTGTTTTATTGCATGCTGCCACCAGAATGCTGCAGTTATTTAGTGCCAGAAGTGCACAGCAGACTGCAGTGAGGAACAGGGAAACTGCTCATGTTTGTTTATTTTATCTCCAATACCACGATGCCTCGCGGCACTGGCAGGGCTGAGGTCCAAATCTCAACCCCAACCGGTAGGTTTTCACCCATGGTAATTCTCCTGAGAAAAAAGTAGCATCTGTATCTACACAGACAGCTGAGCTGCGTCTGCTCCCCGGCCCTGTGGGGAAACGCAGGCTGTCTGGCTGTGTTTCTCCTCCTGCCTTCCTAAGCAGGTCTTTTTTCCTTGTGGATTTTGCTTGGCAACTCTGCAGCTCGTGCTTTCATCCTGAGTGCCCTGTTCTGTGGATCAGAGCCTTCACCAAACACAATGCTGTAGGGTATGTGCAGCACATGTAACCAGTGTGATTTGTGCCTCCGTGGAGATGCCTGCAAGCTTTTGAAGCTGATTTTGCTGATTTGATGATGTGTGCAGTTTTGAGAATCACAAGTGAGCTGCCTGGCTGCATGGCTGATTGGAGACTGGTGAATCCAAGGTGTTGGTGCCACTGTGGGGCTGGCAGACCCACAGGTACCATTCCTGTTTTGGACTATCTGCTTAATATGATCTTGGAAGAAGGAAGAGCTATATATAAAGTACCTCTGTCCTCAGTTATATGCTGTGTGTGCTTTTTGTCTACTAGGTATTTAAAACATGATGCATGGTAGATAGTATGACAGAAAAGCAGCACAACCTTATATTAGGAAGTGATTTGAATGTCTGGAAATTCCAGCCGTGGATGAGGGCTGAGTGTAGTAACAAATCAGTGTCCATGTTTTCCCTGCAGAGAAGTGTAAATGTTCCTAATCAGAAAAGCACACGTGTTTTCCTGAGAGTTGTTTTCGTTTGATAACAGGTCCAGTGTTGGGACATGGTGAGAATGCTATGTTCTTCCTTCCTTTCCAGCCTCTCAGAGTGTAGCCTTGTTTCTTGCCTGCAGATCACCAGGGCTCCTTTCCCTTCCTTCTTTTCCCCTTCTCAACCTCCTCTGAGGTGCTGCAGCTCCAGTTTGGTTGTTTGGATCTCTTACCCATAGCTCAGGACTGTTGCTCACCCTATCACAAGTACTTTTCTGGTGAAACAGATTAACTGCAAGGATGTACTGGTTATTTTTTGCTTTAGGCATCTGGATATAGGTAATTGAGGTTTCTTATTAACACTTTATTGGGAATTTTGTTGGTTTTTTTTATTTTTTTATTTTTTTATTTTGGACCCCTGTGTCTACTTGTGACAGATCAGTCCTGCCTTTGGTTGTGGAGGTCATGGCTGATCATTAAGCAAGACTCAGTATTTAGTGCACGTGTGCATTTTGGCTGGGAAGTCCTCTTATGTTAGTGATTCAGTCAACTTAATTGCAGTTTTCCAGTTTATAGATGCTTAAAATCCTTCCAGTGAAGTTGCAGATGGCTGGGAGCTCTGTACCCATGGGCAGCTCTGCAACATGTTGAGTTAGGCTTCTTAAATCACTTTCTGTGATTCAGTGGGTCACTCCTTAGAAACCACTGGCCTGCTGGGCTGAAGTGACTTCTGGAGGACTGTCCTTGGGCTCTCAGCTGTTACCAGCATGGAAACTGGTTAGTCTCCTCTTGGGAAGTGGGATTGAGGGAGCCTGCTCCTCTCTGAGACAAAAGCACCATCAGCTGCTGGGTTGCTGCTGTCACTGCACACAAGAACAGTTTATGTTAAATGTGACTGATGTTGAAATAAACCACACCTCAGTTCTCAAGTAAGAGTGACCTTTGGCAAGTCTGCATCAAAATAAATAAGGTGTGATTTTAGTTATTTTAACTTGAGTTTCCTTGGAGACAGGCCCCTAGGAACTCCTGCTGCCAGTTCCTGTGATGTTTGCTAGCTTAACATAAACAAAACGAAGACAATTCCTCTCTTCTCCACAAAAGCATGAAATTTCACAGAAGTGCAATCTGCGTAACAGTTTGCCTTGTTCCTGATGTGCTCTTAAAGAGAGTCTGAGAGGTTGTATGAAGATTTAAGGTCTAATTTTGCATGTTGTTTTGACTCCTTTTGCCGTGGGCTTTCTTGAACACAGCTGAAACTTCCTTGGAAAACAGGGTGGCATAAATTGGTTCCTTTGGTGACCTCTTCCTGCATTTATGTAGGGGAATATCATGTTGCAAGAATACATGTCTGCTCCCCTGAGGTGACCCTCATCTGACTGGGGACCCCTGAGTGGCTGAAGTCAGCTGTTGTACAACACAGCAGACCAAAGGCTGTGCTCACTTACATCAGGGTCAGATGCAGGGCAAATTGAGTTTTTCAGAGACAGCTGGTTCCCAAAAATAAACTTCTTTTTAAGTGACCTGTGATACATTTAAAATCAGATACCAGATCTACCCCATTTTTTTTGTCTGGGTTAACTTTTCGGGGTAGAAACCTTTCTGCTTTTGGAAGGGGGATAAATGGTTTGTTCTGCCTTTAGAATCTGTTAATCTTTAAATGAGTTTCCATGATGGGCTGTAAAAAGCTAAAGCAAACACTGCTGCACCAGTTAATCAGCATTCCCTTGCATCTTGTTGGGACCCACGTCTGTGCTGTGCAGGCACAGTCCCCTGTCTGTGGTTGTCTTTGACTCCAGTGGGGTGAAGCACAGTTCATAAATGCCCATGGGCAGGGAGAGGGGATAGTCTTCCCCCTCTGCTTTGTGGGTGAGGTGTGGTGAGCCCTCCAGGAGCCCCAGTGCGGGAGCAGTGCTCACACAGCCAGGTTGTTGTAGAGACAGACTCTGGGCTTACATCCTTCCAAAGGGTATAAGGGACCCTGTGACAGATCATGTAGCTTGTGTAGCATCAGCTGCTGTGGTACCTGAGGCTGTGTCTGGTGACACTCCTGTCCTCAGGGCCTCATGCTGAGGTGCAGAGCCTGGACAGCATCCCTCACTGTCCTTACCTGGACCATCCTTACCTCGCACTGCACACACCTGCCACAGCCCCTTGGGTCCTTGAAAAATGGACTGAGGAGCTGCATCTGGTGTGAATAATGAGAGAGAGAAACAGCAGCTTCACTGCAAATGCTTAAGACCCGCCCTGCCTTGAGGTCTGGGGTCAGATACCAAGTGTAGGGATGGCATGGAGGTGAGGGGTTTTTGTGTGCCCCTTCTGGGAGGGCATTGCTGGTGTTGCTTCTCATGTTTAGTGCTCAGCATAGCAGGAGACACAGGTGGGGTGTCCCCAACCACGTTGTCTCTGCCTGTCCCACCTCTGTTTGTGTCTTTGGGGGGGTGATTGCTGTCCATGCAGCATCAGCTGGGCAGCAAAGCATGAAGTGCTTCCTTGTCAGTCCAGCACTGTGTGGATAATTGTATTAGTGAGGGAACTGGGATATCACTTGCTCCTGTCCTTGCTGCCTGTGCTTGGAGTGACATGTCATCAATAGTGTGAGGGACATTGCAAGGTGGTAGGGCAGTCTTCATATTGATACTTCAGAGTTATTCTGGAGGATGTGTCTCCTGGGCTGATGGATGCTTTGCAGGGGAAGGAGATGCCGTTTCCTCAGGTGTTGTGATATTTCCAATGTGCTTGACATTGGCAGTACCAGAAGAAATTCCTGCAAATAGTAGCAGTTTGTGTGAAAAAAGCCTCTTTTGTTTTCACCAAGGAATTCCCTGAAACAATTTTTGCCTCTGCATGCTTGCAAGAAGCCAGATAATGGCTTGCTGAGAGCGGTGTTGTGGAAACCAGTGTGTCTATACTTGGCAAAAGGGAAGGACTTTTCAGCAAGAACTTGTTGGTTGGTGCCCAGGAAGATGAGGATTAGTTGCCTTGGAGCCTGGCTGGTCTCCCTACTCTGGTAGCATGTTCTTCCCTCCCCTGGCCTGAGATACCAGAGGGGTCTCAGTGCTGTGTGTACGTGCTGATGGAGTGGCTGCTTCCAGTGTCTGCTCGAGGTCAACTGCAGCAAGGATTCAAGTTACGAGAGGCAGCAGGTCTAAATACAGACAGTCTGGTGTCTTTATAGCTGTAACACACCATATTTCAAAATTATTCATAGTTCTTGTTCTAGCACTTCTTCAGAAGTCTGACACGATGCCTGCTCAAGTGTCATACTCTGTTTTGAAGATAAGGTGCATTACTTGTGCATTGTGACAAAGCCTGTGGCACCAGATCACTGTCAAGTTCAGTGTTCTCAGACCTAGCTTACAATTTAAATTTTCCTGGAGTTGCTTTCTTTCTCATTCTAGGTTTACTAACCTCTCTCTAACTTGGAACACATCCTAGAATTTAAATCAATTCCAGGACATAATCCTGGGAACAGTGTAAATTTTTGGGAATAAGTTTGGTCTGTAACTTAAGAAAATTATTTTTTTTCCTTTGAAAAATAGGAAGAAATTATCCCAAGTAGGATCATCCCTAGTGATGAGGCCATTGGCCCCAGCAATTGAAAAATGGAGCTCTTCTGGCTCATGCTGGCTCAGATCCTGGCCCCCAGGCTTTCAGTTTGACTGGTTTTGTTCAGTGTGTATTGATATAATTTATTGAAATTATGGCATAGTCTTGACAGCCTTCAGCGATTTTTTAAAAACCTTTTCTTTTCCCTTCTCCATGCAAATACTGTATTGTCTTCAAACTCTGCAACAAACAACCATGGAAGCATTTACTGCTTATCCTTCAATTATCTGTAGTAGTAAATAGCATTTAATCCTTCCTGCTTTCCCCCTCTGTCCCCCTACCCTATATCAAGTCAGTTTAATGTCTCAGTGTTGCTGTGATTAACAGTGTCTGTTATGCCTGACCGGTCTCACGCTCGCTGTGCTTCCCTTGCCAGTCCCGCAGTGTGGATAAGCAGCACGCTGTAATCAACTATGACAAGGAGAAGGATGAGCACTGGGT
This sequence comes from Eopsaltria australis, assembly GCA_034509425.1. Classification (NCBI taxonomy): domain Eukaryota; kingdom Metazoa; phylum Chordata; class Aves; order Passeriformes; family Petroicidae; genus Eopsaltria; species Eopsaltria australis. The sequence goes on along the minus strand of JAVTVJ010000012.1, from coordinate 2,032,721 downwards.
GAAGGATCTCGGGAGCTTAAATGGGGTAAGTACCAAACCCCCCAGCTGGCAGGGGTGGCCTGGTGCTGTGCTGAGTCTGCAAGTGCTCGTGCACTCGCCGAATCCCTGCTCTCAGACCCTTTTGGGTCACTGCAGCTGTTGGCATGAGTTAAGCCAAACATGCATCATTATGTGCAAGGCCTGAGGTGGAGGTCGTGTAGCATCTCGTCTTGGGAGGGGGGAGCTTTGGTGAATTTTGTATTGCTTTTTCTCTCTCTGCTGGTGTCCTTGCAGAACGCTTCAGGGCTCACAAAATCATAAAGCCTCTTGCAAACGGGGAGGAAATAAATTCAGTTTCACGTTGGGGGTGTTAACTTTAGGCTGGTGGAGATTCTGGAGCAGCTGTTCAGCATGAGCAGGGTGACCTTTTGGTGGTTCAATTGTCAGTGCATGGAGTGATTTATGGGATGATGAGACATTTAATTTTGTTGGGGAGAAACTACTTAAAACCACGTCTTTTTTTTTAAATAATAAAAATTGCTCTTTTGCCTGCCTTGAGCCTGGTTTGCATGAAGACCAAGGAAATGTGAACATAGAAGAGGGAACTGAGCCTGACTGAATCTTAACCCTTGCTGTGGTCCGACTCACACAGTGGTGTTAGACACCTGAATTCCATGAAATTTAAATACACCATTGTTGTTAAAAATGTCCTAATGTCATTGTTGTTAAAAATGTCCTCTGTTTTGGCAGTTTCTTCATACAAGTGGAGCTATTGCTCTGCTGGAGCAGGCCTAAGCTAGATTCACATAATTGTCCTCCCAGTGGGGGTTATACTGCAACCATTGTTTTGGACTTAGAAACAGAAGCCCTCCACCATCACAACCACAGAACCACAAGAGGAGCCCAGAAACTTGTACAAAAACAGTGGCTAAAGCAGCCCTCAACCATTCTGCCTCTTCTGGCATCTGAACACAGCAAGAATGAGTGCTAATCCTTCTCAGCCTAATAGCTGAAGGCACAGAGCCCTGCTGAAATGGGAATATTTCCAGTAACTGGTCTGGACTCTAGTTGGATCCCTGGTTCAAAACCTGTGGTATTTAACTCATGGTTGCAAAAAAGATTCTGCTTGCAAAGGAAGGAAGGCTTGTACACAAATTGTTTTCTATCTTCACATGCTAAAGCATATGAATTTACAACATTTTAGTAGCAGACTTATGCTTACAGAGGCAGTGGAGTAAAAGGAGTTACAGCAGGGCCTGTCTTCTGCAGCTGATCAAACACTTCTGTTGAAAAAGACTATTGTGGCCAAACCAGATTTTGCATGCAAGAAACATATCTTTATTTGAAAATTGTCCCACAAACTTGTTTTTTTTCCCCTGAAATGAAAGAAATCACTTTTGAGGACCTTGATTTTAAATCGATTTTCAGAATTTCCTTTTATTTTGTATTTAAATAGTCAACAATGCATTATATGGCTTCGCTGGATAATCTGGTTCATATTAATTGTCAAAGTGTTTTGTATTGTTTTTGTTATAATGTTCAGGTAATTCTGCAGTCTCTATTCAGAGGTTTTTGTTTTGAAGGGTAGCATTTCTATCTGCATTAAGCATTTTACTGAGGTTATTTTATCTGAAGTAACCATGGACAAATAGGTAACTATCAAGATTGATTCCTGCAGATTTTTGTTTTGAAGAAAATTCAACAAACGAGTATTCCTGTTCCACATGTGACTGTTGTGTGTTTTTTAAATATTAAAAACTTTAATGCAAATTGGAATTCTTTGCCTTTTAACTAGCTTAACTGTTTTATTCTGAAATTACAGGCCTGTTTCCCAGCTCTTCTGTAAATTGCCAGGAAACTGGGGGCTGTTGTCTGCTGAGCTTCTAGTTTCCTACTCTAGCATTTATTTTTCCTCTGTGGTTAATACTAGTTCTTATCATGCATGTTTGGTTTGGCTGAGGTGAGAAGGCAGAAGGAAAAGACTGTGCTGCAGTCGTGAAAACATGTAAATTCATTTCCTAGCATACTCTAGCATAATTTTGTTTCCTCAGCTGCATTTGCATTAATGGTACAAAGCCCCAGCAGCAGGTTCCTGGTCTGAGAGGCTGGGTGAATCCCACCTTGCCAAGTAGGGTAACTCCTGGTGTCTGACTGCCTCAAATCCAGCTGTGGGACTGGCTAATCCCCATCAGCACTCTAGGGCTTCTTCAGCCCTGTCTTAGTTTTATTTGGCCCAGGTCATTGCAAAAGTACATGGGTTTATTTGTGAAAGATGTCCGTGCATGCTTGATTTGATCCTCGGTTGGTCTGTGGGAATTGTTTCCTAGTGGGTCCCCACAGAAAGCAGAGACATCAAAGACATTTATTCACAGCTGTGAAATAACATTTCTTGCACCTTTAGAAGGATGTTAGTTTCTTTTGGCCTCAATTAAGTGCCTGGAGCATGGGAAAAGGAATGTGTGTGAATTTTTAGCACAAGGGGTTTGGTTATCTTGGACAGTGTGGCCTCAGGTGTCACGGTGATGCTGCTGCAAATTTTTTTCCCATTTCCCTGTGCATTTTCATTTCCCTTTCCTCTGTGATACGCTTTGCTTGTTAAAACTATCAGGCCTTGGGGCTGAAACCAATCTTATTTGCCATCCAGCAGAAAGCTGATTCCTGGCTCAGTAATTAAGAGCATGAGTTGCAACCATTCGCTGGTTGAGACGGGTGTAGGAGAGCTGAGAGCATTTGAAGTTCCTGACTTCAGGCACCTCATTTACCTGTTCAAGTCGGGGACTAAAATTGCATTTGCAGTTGGTGCAAAGGTAAATCTCCCTAGAGGTCCCTTCACAGCACTTTGCTTTGAAGCATAATTGTGGTGCTCTGACTTGCCCATGGGAGTGACTTGCTGGTGTTGATTTTTCCAGGGAATTTAGCTCCTAGCTCCTGACTTGGTGCTGGCATATTCTGAGTATGTGCAGTGCCACTGGCAGGTGGACATGGGTGCTGCCCAGGAGCACCACCCTCTGAGATCCATCACCCTGATACCCTCAGCCAAAACCCATCCCTGTGCTTCTCTCCTGCAGACGTTTGTCAATGATGTGAGGATTCCTGACCAGAAGTACATCACCCTGAAACTGAATGATGTCATTCGCTTCGGCTACGATATCCTTTCTGAAGGGACTTGGGACTCAGGCTTTGTTTGGGTTTTGTGCTGTTGGCTGCATGAAGAGGTACCACAGCTAGTTGTGACTACTGAGTAAGGTGTTTGTTTTGCCTCTTGGAGCCTTTGGATGGCTCATAAGCTTGTGTTTCTCCACCATGAACCTGATTCAGAGCACATTAATCATGGTGCCTGCTATTTCATTGGACTTTGGATCAGGCCCTGCACTGGCAGTGCTGACTGTGGAGGTGCCTCTTCAGTCTCCTCCTAAGGAAGGGTTGCATTTTTTTCTTTTTTTTTTTGAGTAGTGACTGTAGCTGGTACCAGCCAGGAGCAAACACAGTTCATATGTTTTTGTGTGAGCTAACATCTTCCTATTTTTTTCATTCAATTTGCATTGTTTTGTTAGTCATTTCACCCAGGTGCTTTCTTTCAGACACTTTTCAGGCTTTCAGCCTTCAACATTTAGCTGAGGAGCTTGTGGCCAGACCCTTGACTCTGTACTGATTAAAAGTTTGCCTGTGCAAATTGCTTCTGCCACAAAATGCAAGAGTAAATCTGTCTTCAGTAATAGCACATTTCACCTCTAGCAAGGGAAGCTGGGTTGCAGTTACTGCTTTATTTACAGACCACAAATCCTGCTGGTGTCAGCTAAAACACCTTTGCTTTCATCCCTTTCCTTTTTTATCCTGATGTGACAGTATGACTGGCTATAAGCACAGATGTTGGCATGCCTTTCTGAGCCTGCAGAGCAATAGTGGTAAGTAGAGGCTCCTATTGCTGTCTTTTCATGTAATTTAATACTTCTTTCACTTTTTCTCAGTTGCTTCTATCTGCCAAACTTTGCCCACTCAGGCTGAATTTAGAAGTAGCAAGTGTCTTCTCCACTCTTTTTTTTTTTCTTTTCTGGGGAAATGTCAGTTAAAACAGTCCAGACATTTCTGAGAATAGAGGCAGAAACTAAGTCTTACCATTTGGTGGGGGGAAATGTTTGGCTGGAAAACTCTGTGCATCCTTGACCCCAAGGCTACATTTTTCTGCCTTTTACTGTCCCCACAATAATCCATTTGTGCTTGGCCATGCTTTAGCCCTTGAAATACTCCAAACCTTGAGCCTTACTGATCTCCAAGGGATCTGGGTACTTCAGCTCTCAGCAGTGACAGTGCAGGAGCATTCACTGTTGCAGTCAGGATTGCTTAAACTTAATGTGTGTGCCATCCTGGATCTGCAGAAAAAGAGGGTTTTCTGGGCCATGGATCATAATTTGGGTCTTGGTCACTGTCACCTGGGATCTTGTCATTAAAGGTGATGTCTTGCTGCACACGTGATGAAATCTGTTACAGTCCCATAGGCAACCCCAGTTGTAGCTTTTCTTGACTTTGCCAATGTTTTTTTTGATGTAGCTGCTTGTGTATGTTCTGGTCTCTTGATGTGTGGGGAAAGAAGGCTTGCTGTGAGCTCCAGTCCTGGGAAGGCAAAAAAATCAGTGCCTGGAGCATGGGTGGATTTTAATGGCTGTGATGCAGGTTTAAACTTTTTATAGAAAGCAGTTCTCAGCAATGAGCAGCTGAAGCATTTAGTCCTGCAGCCCTTTCATGGATATTCAAGTGAAATGAATGATTGTACTTACAAGTTGTAGAGTTTATTGCCCTCAACAGGAAAATTCTAAATAATGTAGGTTTTAGAGTAATCTTTGTAGTATGTACTATAGCTGTGGCAGCTACAATGTCTCCTTTGCTGTTTCAGTGTCACTGTGTTTAGCAGAGCTTTCTGTGCACACTGCAGTCAGCTTGGTGTGGATGGCAGCATCTCCTGAGGTCTCCGAGTCAGCTGTGTCCCACTGCACAAGAGCATTTCTCTTTTCCATTTACAGTTTCACTTACAGGCTGTGCAGAGTTTCCCTGCTAGGCCAGGATCACTTGGTTTATTTTTAGTCTAATATTTTCCATCTTTCCTTTTTCCTCCCCTTTGCTTTCTGCTGTGCTGATTGCATTGTTCATGATGACATTCCAGATGCTAGCTTTTTTTTTTTTTTTTAATACAGCATTGCTGAGGATTATTCCTGGGCTCAACCATGTGAACGCCTCGCTTCCTAGGAGGTCACAGCAGCTTATGACCTGATTTACTTTTCATCTAGAAAACTGCAGTGATGGAAAGGCTTTGCCAGGGCAAGACAGCACCATAGTCCCAAGCATTTGAGCAAGGAGCTGAACTCCACTGCTCCCTTATCCAGAGTGTGAGGCTGGCCCATCTTGGCCAGGATACTGAATGGTCTGCCTAAAGCTGCCAGCCAGATGGAGAGGAGCAGGGTATGAGCTGAGCTGGGGCTCTGGTTGCTCCTCCAAGTCCTGCACAGAGTTGCTGGTGCCTCCTCCAGGCTTCTCCTGCTCAGGTCCCTTGTCTGCTGCCCCTCAGCTGTTGTGGGTCTGGCCAGCAAACGTGGTTGCACACTCACAAACCGTGCACGACAAAGACCATGCTGGGCTGCAGTACAGGCAACTTTTACAACCCTGCATATTTTAAGACTCTCTGGTTTTATGATCCTGTTTTCTTTCTGTGACTAAATCCTAGATTTCTCTGTCCATCCAATCCCTTTGTATTTTCCTTAACGAATTCTGTACATTCGAATATGTATGTCCTGGAACAAATTCAACACAAAGTCCCAGAAGAAGCATTAAAGGTAAGAGTGGTTGGGTGCAGTGCATTTTTTTAAGAAAACTTCAAGTTCTCTAGTGATGGTCAAGCAGAGTGAAATATTAAAATACTCTTGATGGAAGTGACATGTTTCAAAATGTGAGGCTGTCCTTGGATTTAGACTTAATAAAACCCTCCTTTGTGAAGAGATACATTTCCCAATTATCTCAATTCTGATCTCTCCTATCCCTGTGCTAACATGTAGATCAAGTTCCTTATGTTTCATGAATGCCAAGAAAAAAGATGGTTACTTAAAGCTGTAACATGTTAAAGAACAACCAGCACATGAACTTGTGCGTGAAGCCCAGCAGATTTTATTCCCTCCCAGAAGTGGAACACAGATGTCTTTTTCTGAGCATGGTGACTTATGCCAGCTCCACCACACCTCCTCAACCAGGCTGAAGTCTGCTTAATTTATTCATGTGTACCATTTCATTTTTGCCTTCAAGCTCCCGATTTTTACTTACTGAGCAGTCAGTCCTCTTACAAGTGAGGTGTTTTTTAAACACTGTTCAGTAGCAGGTAAGAAATATTCAAGCATCCTCTTATCTAAGGCAGGAAAGGAGCCCCCTCTAGACAAGAAAGTTGTAATGTTCAGCTATGGGACTGGGCTATCAGTGCCATGCATCAGCTTTTGGCTAACAGATACTGCCTTCTTAGCCCTGGGTCCGTGCTTAGGACTTGGCGAGGATAGGAAAACTAACAGCTAGAATTGGGCAAATGATTAATTGAATTTACTCAGGGATAATCTGGATGGATTCATACTTTTATTAATTTACTTGTAATATACCAGCTTCTAAATAGCTCATTTACTGTGTTAATATGGAACCTGTTTGAAGGTAGAAACACTTTCCTAGCTGGAGAGAGATTCCAATTGCATGTGCTGAAAAACTGACATAATGCAGACGAGTGCCCTGAAATAATTTATAATGTTCCTTTAAGAACAAAGGGGATTTGAGGATTTGAATCCTGAGTGGAAAATGGCCTGAGTTCTGATTCTTGTCAGTTTATTCTTTAAAGGATTTTCTAATTATTTTGCAGAGCTAAGTCACAGTGACCTTCTGGTGTACTGAATTGTCACTTAATGGCTTCCAAATGGGCTATTTCTGCTGTGTTGTAGCTTCTACTCAGGTGTGCATGCTTGTTGTTGAAGGGCACAGCTGCAGCACAGCCTTTGGGTGATCTGTTGTTGGGGAAGAGGGGTTCACTGTTGTTTGTGTCTCTGCAGCATGAGAAGTACACCAGCCAGCTGCAGATGAATTACAAGGGCACGGCCATGAAGAGGGCGGAGCAGCCCATGGAGCACGGTGTCTACACGGAGTCCCCACAAGCAAAGCTGGAGAAAGGAGAGAGGAAAGCTATTACAGGTACCTGCTTGGGAACCAGTTAATCAGGATTCTGAACAAAGTGCAGCTTGAGCCCTGTGCTGGGCTATGATTCTGACAATAGAGTCTTGTGGGTTGCATTTGGGAGCAGCTCTGGAAGGATCATCATTCTAAACTCCTGGAGTATTCCAGACTCTCGGTTTTTGGAGATTCAGCCTCCAAAAAAAATCAGCTGATGTGATGGCTCCTACATGCCTTGTCGCTGTGTGAGTTCTGGAAAACCTGTGGGCAGAGCAGGTTTGGTAAGTTCTCTGGCACCTGTCTGGTCTATTTTTAATTTCCTAATCGTGAGCTGGTGTTTGAACAGAGGGTGACTCAGAGTAGAAAATGTATGGCTGCTGTGGCGTGGTGCTGGCAGGCAAAGAAGCAGCAAGCCATTTCTTTCACAAAGCCCTGGATGGTTTTAAATGGCTGTATTTCCTTACATGCCAATATGTGGGATTGAAACCAGCTGCCAAACTGAGAGATGTTTGCTTCAGGTTCACTGTTCCTCAGCTTCAAACCTTTTCTATTTGAGAAATTCCTTCTGTTCTCCATTTTGTTACCAACTGCTGCCTTCCTTTAAAGATCCTTTGTCAAACTTGGTTCCTCAGTGTTCCTCATTATGGTTTGCCAGGACCTCCCCAGTAGTTTTTCCTCACCCATCTCACCCAAATTCCTGCCTCCTGTGTGTGCTGTCCTGACAGATCTTTTTCCCCAGTTCTGCTCAGGTATCAGTTCATGGCTTTCTGGATCTTGCTGGTGCGTAGGAGGAACAAATAAGGTTTTAAAGCATACTGGTGACATGACTGCCAGTGGTAGTCCTGTGGCAGCAGGATGGCAGAGCAATGGGAAAGCTTTGGGGTTTAACCAGGGAAAGTTGCCCACTCTGTTGGAGGAAGAATCAGGGAAGAGAATGGAGGGAAGGGGATGGGCAAATAAAAGAGTGAGGTAAACATCTTGGGTGAGGTTACCTAGAGACAGATACAGCAGCTTTCTAGAAAAATGTACAACTTTGGGTAAATCTGTTAAGGCTTCATGATAACTAATTGGAGTGGGTTGATTGACCTTGATCTCCCATTGTATTGAAAATCCCCCTAAGCTGACACAGTGCACTAAAACAGTGTAATGTTCCCCCCTGATCTCCTTGCTGTCTCCAGCTGTGTGGGGAAGCACATGCACCTGTGTGCCCGATTCCCTTTTTTTTGCACCAGAAAACCTTTCTTTGTGTTGCTTTGGTTGTGTCTGTGTGGCTGTGTTTGACACTGAGCCTGGCAAGCGTGAACTCAAAGGGATGGAATTGTGGATGATGAAGTGTGACACTGGGAAGGGTGAGAAGAGGTGAACCCCACTGGGGGAAGAGCTCTCCAGCTGCCTTTCAAGGGGCAGGAGGTTGTTGGAAAGCTTTGCCAGTAACTGGGGCCACTTTGTGTTTGCTACTGCCTGGTTCCATGAACGCTGTTTTTTATTCTTGCCACCTTCCAAAATACACTCTCATTGATTTTAACCTACATGGCATAAGCAGTTGATATTTGGAACACCTTCAAAGCCAGGACATTGAGTGACTCTCCAGCAAGGTGACCCGTTTCTCTAGCCTGTGATTCGCAGACCTGCATTACTTTTCTGTCATCTTCAGTGGGCACAGACCAGAGGTCTGAGGCAAAACGGGCTCTGTGTTCTTACTGGGGACCAGCACTGAAGTGTGTCACATGCAGTGGGACTGATGGGCAGAGCTAAAAAAATCTGTGAAGTGCTGCTAATTCCACTGAACGACAGAGGAAATCAGGACTTTTTATTTGAAGTATTTTGCTGGATTGGACTGAAGCCTGTGTGAAGCAAGAGCCTGAGCATAAAATCAGTCGCTCGCTCTCCAAAAACCATCTCTGTCACGTGAGCAGAATGATCGGTGGATCCCTTTCTCATCTGCGATGTGACTAATTCACCTTGTCCTCAGCTGCACACACGAACTGTTTCTCCTCAGCTGCTGGGAGGAGTGGCAGCAATTTGAAATGATTAGTGAAAAGAAGAATGTAGTGTTCTTATGGGGAGTGGGCTTGCAGAAAGAGGCTTTAGGGAAAGAGCTGTTTTGCTAAGCCTGTAGGTATTTAGGAATTTGCATTGACTAATTAAAGCAAGGTCTGGGCTGACAAAAGCCTTTAGAAGGATCGGTTCCCAGGGCCCGGGTGGAAAAGAGGCAGAGGGGAATGCAAGCTTTCAGGGAAGAGGTTTAACAAAACAATGTGAACAATTAGAGCTGCTTAGAAATGGGAGGAGGTGAGGGGCTGAGGATAAAGAGATCCAGGGGAGTGAATGGGAAACAGTCAGTTTAGTCTTTATGCTGTTGAACTTGCAGCCTTTGGATGTATGTTGCCTGTAAGAAGAAAATCATCAGTCTGTGAAATGTTTGAAGCAAGGAGCTTGGTTATTCCTGTGGGTTGGAGATGGATATGAATAAAAGTGTCCACAGTTTGGCTAGTTAATACTGAAAATAGCTATTAGCTCTCATGTGTAAAGCCTTAAGTGATCAGGAAGCCAGGTAGAGCCTTGAATTGAGCAGATTTCAAGACAGTCACAATCCCTATTCCCATCTGTTGCCACCTGAGTTGATGTACTTGATGAGATAAGCTACTTTGTGGTCTTCTGTTCTCAACACATAGTTAATCCTCAGGTTGATCTTAATTTTTTGTTTTTTCAAAGCTGCCACAGCCTGATGGGACTGGGTTATCCCGAATCTGATGACTAACCTCTGAATGACTGCTGCAGGCCTGAGTTTCCAGGGGTGGAGGCTGCTTGCAGCATCCACTTGAAATGGGCAACATCACTTGCAGGAGTAGGACCAATTGCAGGAGCTTCTCCCAGGATCTGTGAAATAGGTTTGCTCACCAGGTCAGCGTCCATGTCATTAAAAAGTCCTCTCAGCAGAGTGGACGACTTGAAAGTCCTGCTGATGTCCAGAGCTGAGGTCAGCAGACAGCCTGGATGGAGGCAGTGGGAGCTGTGCCCAGTTGTGAAGTGGTTTCCATGGTCCTTGGCTGCTTTCCCCATGAGATCATGGCAATAGCTATTTAGACACACAGCTCTGCCCTAGCCTTTAATTTAAGGGAGTGGTGTTGTATCTGCTTTTTTGCCTGAACTGGAGTGGCGGTAACTGCAGCATGTTTAAGGTTTGACCATGTAATTTATACAAATAAATTTCTGATTATCAGTCTGATTTGAAAGTCCTTGGGGTCTGTGTGTGTTCACAGCAGGTACAAAAGACCAGGGCTTAGATTAACCATGAAATAAATAGTGTGATAAAGAGCTAGAGAATTGCTTTATGATTATTCCTACTAGGTCTGAATCCTCTGTTTTGGAGAGGACTTAAAAAGCAGAGATGTAAGGAATTAATTTAAAAATGTTGTAGCTAGGTCATCTTTTTTTTTCCCCCAAGGCCACTGCCATAAGAAGTCTACTCTGCATCTTCTGGAGATGGACATTATTGTTATTAATAATTAATCAAAAACAGTTTGACTTAAAGCAAGTGGGATTTCTCATGCTTTTGTTATGACTTGCAGAAGAGAGCTTCAAAGCTGTGTGTGCTTCTGTGAGCAAAGAAATTTGCTGTTGCTGACTGTCTCTCTCTCATGACAGTGTGAAGCTTTGTGAAGATTTGGGCAGAGCACAGTCCCCAGTCGTGTCTTGACCACAGGGGACACCTTCAAGGGAAATCAGATCCCTCTGTTTAGTGGAGCTGTGTGCTTGTATTGAAAGCTCTTCTTCCTGTTTGATGATGGAAAGCAGCTTTAACACAGTCTTTCTCCTTTGCTTTTCATCACCTGGACTGTATTTCTGGTTGTGGCCTTGTGTTCTGTGTGATTCACTTCTCCATAAATACACCCTTTGTATTGACATGTCTCATTCTCTTTTTTGGTGCCTCTCCTTCAGATGATCAATAGTTCTGTATTAATTTAACAGGCCACATTTTTGTCAGACAGTTGAGCAAATGGACTTCCCTTATTCTGTGCTAAAACAGCCTCCATTTTTCCTTTTGAGTGACTGCCCTAAAGACTGAAATCCAGGAGCAGAACATGTGTATGTCAGTGATCTTCCCTGTATTACACCATCACTGGTAGCTCAGTATTTATCTGGCTGAATGCTTGTGCTGACCTCGATTCAGTTATCTAAAAGGATGGTTTTCGGGCTGCCTGCCTGAATTGATGAGCCAAGAAATATGTCTAAATGAATTGGCACCATCTGGGCAGCCTGGCACAGAGCGGAGAGAGGTGGTAACGAGCTGCCATCAATTGGAGGAAGTCTCATGTCATTAAAATGACTGAGCAGTTCGTTTTCATTGGTGTTCCTGCCTTCACTGCTGACTTGAGCAAGCCCCGAATTTCTCTGTTCTTGCAAGAGCATCCATCTTACACTAAAACTGAACAGACAGGAGGTGGCTTCAGGGTGCTTTGCATGTCTCAGGCAGACATGCTGCTCTGGATGCTGCAGGTCCAGGTTGAGGTTGCTACCCAAAATGAATCCCAGCTGGTGAAAAGCAAAGCCTGCTGGCACAACTGCATGTGTAGCTGCTCCATGGCCCACTTCTGTCACAGCCATCTGTTTTAGCTGCCTTCCCGTCGTGCTTTTTTTCCCCCCTCCCCTTTTTCTACAATACTGGTGTGTTAGAGATGGAGCTGGGAGAGGTGTCAGTTGTGCTGGCAAATTAGAAGGGACAGAAGCTTCTAACATGAGCAGGGCAGCAAATTCGTGTAGATCTTTGTGCTGGTTTTGGCTGGGGTAGAGTTAATTTTCTTCCCAGTGGCTGGTATGGAGCTGTGTTTTGGATTTTTGCTGAACACAGAGTTGTTAATATAGAGATGTTTTTGTTATTGCTGAGCAGGGCTTACACAGAGCCAAGGCCTTTTCTGCTTTCCATACTGCCACGCTGGCGAGGAGACTGGGGCTGCATGGGAGGCTGGGAGGGGACACAGCCAGGACAGGGGACCCGAACTGACCAAAGGGATAGTCCAGACCATGTCACATGCTCAGTGCATAATACAGGGGGAAGAAGGAGGAAGTGGGAGGGGATGTTTGGAGTGATGATGTTTGTCTTCCCAAGTCACTGTTAGATGTAATGGAGTGCTGATTTCCTGGAGATGGCTGTACACTTGCCTGGCCATGGGAAGTGGTGAATGAGTTCCCTGTTTGGCTTTGCTTCTGTGCACAGCTTTTGCTTTCCTTATTAAACTGTCTTTATCTCACCACTTGACTTTTCTACCTTTTACCCTTCTGATTCTTTCCCTGATCCTGCTGGTGGAGGAGTGAGTGGGGCTGTGTGGTGCTTGGCTGCTGGCTGGGCTTAAACCACAACACTCCTCTGAAGTCAGAGAAATTTTACTCTGGCTCAGGATCTGGCTGCATTGAGCAGTAGCCAAGAATGATGGTAACTGTGTCACTTGACAATGTTATTCAAAATGCAAATTAATATGAATGCTCAGTGGAAACATTAATTGCTCCTAAAATATTGAAACTGTCCCTGAATATCAAGATACTGACTCCTCAGCTTTCCATCTGTGCTTTTTGCAGTTTTAAAATGAAGTTCCAGTTCATTGTGGAGGTTGGGAGAGGAAAGGAATGAAACCCCCCCCCACACAAATGTGCAGCTTTGTCACAGATGCTGTAACAGGCACTGCAGGTGGGGCCATGTGAGCTCTGTGTCATGGGGCATGAGGAGCCTTCTGCTGCTGTGCAGTGGGTGCAGTGCAGTGTCTCCCAACCTGATGGCCGCAGATCTGTGCACTCTGGCCAACCAGATGCACTCCTTTTACGTGTTCCTAGACCTGCCCTGGAGTTTTGACTTTATGATGGCTTTTGTCAGAGGGGCAGTTAGGGGAATTTCCAAGTACCTATTAGGGCCCAGGGAAATTTGGCATGCCAGAGGAGCTGGCTCATTATTCTTTATAAGTCTTTTTTTTTTTTCCTCCTTCAGCTTCAATTGTAGTCCCAAAGTTCCTTATCAACAGAAGAGGTCTGACCAGAATTTTGACTTACTCCCCTGGCTGCCTTTTTCCTGCAGCAGAAAAGCTCCTGGGTGACAAAGGCAGAAGCTTTTACACAGATGGGACACAGATCTTGGAGCAGTTTCTGTGAAGTCTTCTGTCCTGCAGGATGGGTGTGAGCTCTCTTAGCTCACTTCTGCCCCTCTGGACACAAAATTGTCTTGGAATAGAACACTGGCATCTCCTAGATCGGGGGGCCTTTGGGATCCCTTTGGGCCTGGGATGTGCTGGAGAGACGAGCTGTAATGAGGCAACTCCTTGCAAGATGCAAGCAGTAACAGCACCTATCCTTGGGAAAGTGGCTGCTTGTGCAACAGTCGAGTGCAGGTGGTCTTTGCATTTCATCTGTAGGGTAGTTGATCCCTTTAGGCACAAATTACCTCAGACATCACTGGCTCTTGCTAATGGATTTGTATTAAAGTGTTGGTCTCCTTCCCTGGCTTTCCCCAGAGAGCTGCCTCTTGGCCATCAACCCTAAGATCTGTACTGCAAGTCAGAGGGTGATAATCCATTGTGTGCCCAAACGAAGTGCCTGACGTTGGTGGAGCAGATCCTGCATGGTTGGGGAGTGGTCTAGTGGGCAAGTTACAGCATGAAAAGAGGATGGTAGGTTTCTGCTGGGCTGTGTGACAGAAGCCCTCAGCCTAGCAGAAACCAAACCCCCTACACTGGAGTGCTTCTGTTCACTGACAACTTTGTGAATAGGTTTTTAAATTCTTTTTTTTCCCCCCCTCTCCCATGAGTGGTTTACCCATCATCAGTTATGAAACATATTCCAATTTATCATGGTGAGAAATGCTTCCTCCTTTGAACTTTCAAAGGCCTCCTACATAATCAGAACGTGGTTTATCTTCCACGCACTCTAGGCAGAGAGGAGAGTAATACTTTCCGCCTCTTTTGATCCTTGGTGTGAAGGGAGGCTGCCTGGTTAACTTTGAAACATGAAGATCTCCTGAAAAGGGCCTGTGGGCTGCATCTGTAAAGTGGAATTTTTGCCTGTGGATTAGCAGTGTATGAACTTACATGTCTGGAATGATTCTGGAACAAAAATACCTGAAGTAGTGGCCACTGGATCTGTGTAGCTGTAGAAATAGCAGCGTAAAATCAGGCTTCTTTTTAAATTTGAGTTATTTAATTCCCCTTCCTCTCCTGACTTCCCTTATGCTAACGACTGCTTTCTGTCGTGTCCCTATTAAAGCGGGGAATGCAAAATTGCAAGACTGTTTGAGAGCTGCTTTGCACAGAGCAGTGTGTGGTTTGAAAACCACAAGCCGAGCAGCAGCTGGCAGTAGAAGCCCAGCTATGGCTCTGGAGCTGGAGCCAGGCTTTAAGACGTGGCCAGTTACAGCTGCTATGAGCAGAGGCAGAACTAGCCTAACAAAGCTGGGTCTTAACCTCAGCCCCTGACCTATCCTAGTGTTTCTATCACCTCTAGATGAAAGAACAAAAACTGCTTTATTTGCTTCTCTTAAACTATGAAAAAAACATAGTGTTAACTGCACCACAGGCAAATTGGGTGTATTCTTTTTGTTTGTTGCATAAACAGCAGCAGCCCAGGGCACTGCCAAAACACAACCTTGTTTTGTGGGATACAAAACGAGAAGCAGTGGATCAGCTCCACTGTGTGGGTGCCAGTTGTTGCAGCAAAGCCCTGATCTTTCAGTGAGTGCTCACTGAGCAGAAAAATAATTTAAGCCTGGCTCTTCCAGAGGAAATTCTCCATGAATAAAACCTCTGTCCTACAGTGAATGCAACTCTCTTGGTTTACTATAAGTTTTAGAGAGCAAGAGTTTACTACTTCTTTATGAATGTATAAGGAGATGGTTTTACCATTTTTCCTAAGTTTGTAATGCTTTGAGAATTTACTGTTGTGGAATGTGTGTCCCTTAGAGTGGGAGTGGTAAGTAGTGCAAAAAATCCCTAGCCTGGACACATTCAAAGACATGGTGGGGCAAAAAAGGGTAGAGCTAAAGTCTTCCCAATTAAGGTGAGGAAAAAAGTCAGGTTTTCACCTGAATTGCAGGTGAGTTGAAGGCAGTTTTGTGGTTAGTGTTTTGTAGTCTGTCCTGCCAAAAATCTTCCACTTTGTGTGTATAATAAGGCTGGAAAGGGAGAAAAGGCAGTATCAGGGAAACACAGCTATGAAAGACAATGAAGGGAGGTGGAGTTAGTGTCTTGTAATAGAATGTAAAAAGGAAAAAAGGGCAAAACAAAGAAAAGGCTGAACATATTATTATGGATAATTTGCTGTTGTTACAACTGCATTGTAACAGGTTCATGGTCTCATCTGGCCCTGCTGTTTTTCCCCTCTTGGCGTGTGGTTGAACCTGGTAAATTGATATTTTCTGTGTTAAAATACATGTTTATCCTCTTCCTAGAAACGAATACCTACCGCACCCCTCTCTATGGGCAGCCCTCCTGGTGGGGGGAAGATGATGCAAATAACAAGGAGGAGAGAAGGCAAGAGGATCATTACTCAGGTAATGGAGGTGACATGGGCTGGGAGAAGATAGGGGATGCAAAATTTTGGCACACTTTTGATATGTACTGTGTGAAGCCATCCTGTTTCAAGGCTTCAATTACCACTTCTTTTTTGTGCTTGTATTTGCACATTCCTATGTGTAGGTTGCTGCTGCTGAAACTGGATTAAGGGAGAATTAAAATGTTTTCCCTAAAATATTTTATTATTAGAAACACCAGTTGTGGAGTAAATCACTAGGTTTGTTTTAGAGCTAGTTGTATAGCAGTGCTGTATTTGTTTCTCACCTCATCATCCTTGGAAGCCATTTGTCTTAACACTTCTGTTGTTATCAATCTGTGTGTATGGAAGAGGCATCTTGTTTTCACTTGTGCAGTAAGCCTAATGTTTCTATCAAGCATGTGCTCTACTGCACAAAGAAGTATTTTATTTCAGTATACACACAGTGTATCTGTTCTCTAGCACAGAGTGGTTGTGATAAGTACCCCTTCCAAGAAATTGAAACAAGTGATTTGAGTAGTACTGAAAAATATGATTTAATCCTTTTTTTCCCCGCTTTTGTAGAGAGATCGAAAGAGATAACCCAACATGAGGAGGAACTGAATGGGAATATTTCTACTTATAGAGATGCCCAAGAACAATCTGTGTTTGCCTTCCGGAGAGAGCCAAGTTATTTTGAGATTCCAACTAAAGAATTTCAGCAGCCATCAAAATCTCCAGAAACACAGGTCCATGAGATCCCAACAAAGGATGTTGATGCTGTGGTAGCCCCTGTGGTACAGTCTCATGCCTCTTTCACCATTGAATTTGATGATGGTACCCCTGGTAAAATAAAGATAAAAGACCACGTAACTAAATTTTCGCTCAGACAGAGAAGACCCTACAGTAAGGAACCAGCTCATACAGAAGTGATGTCAGCAGAGAGCAAAGTGGCTGACTGGCTTGTCCAGAATGACCCAAGCCTGATGAGAAGGCAGTCTGCAGGAGATGATGTTTACAGTACCAAGAGTGACCTGCCAGTTCACATAAGGACGCTTAAAGGTGAGTGAATGTCTTGTCATGTGGACATAGCTCTCTGTTGGCCATGCAAATGCAGCCTTTCATAATAAAATATGAAAACCCTTCTCCTGTCAAGGAGAACTGGACTTAATTACCTCTGCTCCAAATTTGCAAGATGAAGAATATTACTTTAATGACTGTTAATATTTTGAATGCAGCTAGCATGCTCTTCACCTGGCCCTGAAGTCATGTGGGATGTTGGCTTGGGTACACTAATGTGACTCCTCTACATCTATAATGCCAGCTCAGTAGTGATTGATCCAAAAAAAATTTGATTTTTAAATGTCTAAAATAATTTACATATGGTCAGGCAGGCAGGCTGATAAGCACAGATATTTAAGTGAATTTGGTTCTCTTGGCTTCTCTTAGCTGATAGAATGACTTTTCTTTTTAACTGTAGTCCAGAGGAGTCTAAGCATGATTATCCTGCTGTCCTAAGTCTAAGTGGGATCATCTGGTAATGACCAGAGCCAGTTGGTTGGGTGACAGAAGGTGGCTGACACAGAGAGTACTGGTAGAGTTGAGATATATATGGTCCCCAATAGAGGAAATTTTTGTGCTTGTAGGGGAAGTCTCTTCTCTTAACCTAAAGCTTCTCTGAAATCCCGCTCTGTTCAAAAACATCAGATTTCGTGAACCTGTGCCTTGTTAAGTGTGTCACTGTGAGGAAATCTTTGGGGATTTTCAAAGGTCTGAAAGTGAAGCTTGGAGCCCAGTTCTTAGAGCAGCTGGTGGGACTTACATGATTCTGATGCAACTTTGAATACATTTTGCAAGATTTAGACTTGCTTGGGTGTCTCTCCTGGGCCATCCACTGAACAGCTTGGAGGAGACCACTGATTCCTGCATTCTCACAGCCTTGCCTCTGGAAAAGCTGTTGTTTTAAACTGCAGCTTGAGCTGATGAAGTCATATTGAAGGTTATCAGATCTACTTGTCCTACTTTAATGAGAGCTATACCTTGGTTTCTCTTAAAGGAACGTTTACTTTGACCTTCTTGGGGAAAAAACCCAAAACTCATCATAATATGAAGCGTTTTATGTATTACACCTCCAAATTGCTGTTTTGGGTATGTATATTTGGAAACCCTGTATGGTCATAAAGGTCTCACATGCAGCCATAGGGTTTGGCATGGCGTGGAAGCTGAACTACTGTGCTGCCATTTCATGGTTCTATTCCTTCCCAATAAGGGATAGTGTGGAGGTGTCCTGTTTGGTTATTTAGGGTCTTATTTTCAGTGTACTGTGACTGTGAGATGGAAGGGTTTGTGGTGGGATTTTTTTATGTTACTATCATACTGGATTTTGTTGACTTACTGAAGAGCATTGTCAGAGGTAGAAATGTGCTTCAGTGGTTTTGCTCTTTCCTCTTGGAGAAAACTAGAGAGTTGGGCAGCTGTTGCTGTTGTGATGCTCAGGAGCACTAGGGACTGGCTCCATTTGCCTTTCTACAGTCCATAAGGCATGGAAATAAGCTGAGGTAATTCAGTGCATAATTTGCATATCGAGAAATCAACACTGGACATTTGATTAAAACATACAGAGTTGATGGCCTGAGGAGCTGATCTGCCTCTGGTTTGGCAGGTGTCATTTATCTACGATAGCTGTGCAACGTGTTCTTCTGGCAGGGCTAATTTTGAAGGTGTCTTGGAGGCTACTGCTGGCTGCCTACCAGGTTTGGGTCTCCAGGATGAGAAATGCCCACTGCTGGGGCTCTCTAGTAACATTTGTTCACTCCCAGCAACATTGCCATGAATGTAAAGCCTGGTATCAAGACTACAGGGTTCAGGTCTAAGCAGCTTGAGAGGATGTGCATGATCTGCTGGGGCATCTGTGAGCATGGTGCATGTTTTCCTTCTGTCCTCACCGTTTTGCATTCATCAGAACTCTTAGTCAAGACCTTTAATTTAAGAACTTTCCCTTCTAATGGTGAAGCTTATCAGCCCTCTGGGCACAATGCAAAGTCTGCTGGCTTTCTTCATGAGTGTGTTAGGAAGCTCTTAGTTGAATTGACTCCTGGGTTGAATGGACCTTGCATTAAATTCTAATCTTTCACAGTTAACTTGATGTAATAAATGGTCTTCACCCATGAGTCTGGAGAACTTGCCAAGTAGGTTTGAGCAGTTTTCCTTTCAAACACGTGGTGTTTTAGCCAGTATATCTTGCTACATATTACAGTCTAGAGCGCAGAGACCTCTTTCCCCGTTCTCCCGATGACAGGTTCCTGGTCGTTGACTGAATCGTGTTGTGTGCCTTCACACCCGTTTCCTTCTCCAAAAAAAGGTTTGTTTTTTGTTTTACTTTTAACTTTTAATTTTAATTTTAACTTTTTGTTTCACTTCAGCTTACTTTCTGAGAGTCCTGAGCTAAGGTGCTGAGGGGCAGGCAGTCACTGATACATAGACAGTTCTAAAGATGGTTGTTGCTAACATAAGTGAATGTAATTATAGACTTAGTTTAAGCTTAGTGAACTCTTAAGTAATGATTTAACCTTTGCTTGGCTGGTGATACTATGGTGTAACTCATGGGGGTGTCATGGTGTGATTCTTAAATCTCCAGGAAAAGTAAAGAATCCTACAGATTTACTTTTCTGTTAGCCTCTGGTTTATTTCCCCTTGTAGAGGAGGGTGACGTGGGTGCTCAGAGATGCATGTGCTTGTAATGCACTGGTCTTTCATCATGAGGATTTGGTTTCATGGGATGCAGTGTGAGGGTTTTATTTCCTGATCCTGCAGAGATATTTCTGCTCTGTAACAGAGAGAACCCAGTGAGGTGGTCTTGGACTACAGTAATTGGATAGAATGGCAAAATAATCTCATCATTCTTATTTCAATTGAAAAAAGAAAGAAACAAAACATTAGGTATGTAAACCAATCACCACTACAAAATCAGAAATCCATGAGGTTGAAATCACGTCTTCAGTTCTTTTTAAATTAATAATTAACTTGGCAGCCAACCAGTGGTGAAAAATGGGGTCTGGAGAGAGCTGCCTTCTCTTTTATTTCTTCTGATGGGGTGCAATCCCTGCGCTGCACAGATGTCTTGGGAGCTTTTTTATCTTACAGAATGCTTTGCTTGTAACTGAAATGATAATTTTCAACTGGGATGTAATGACAGGCCCACAACAACTGAGAATATGAAGGTCAAATCTGCATACCTTGTTTGCAGGCAATAGGCACGAAGACGGGACGCAGAGCGACACCGAAGACCCCAAGGCGGAGAAGGAGATGACGGCGGGCGGGGAACGTCCGACAGAGCAGACGAGGCTGCAGCGGCAGATGCGGCGCGACCCCCACGAGATGCTGCACAACAAGCAGGCCTTCGTCATCGAGTTCTTCGAGGACACGCCACGGAAGAAGCGATCCCAGTCCTTCACGCACAGTGCTCACTCATCCCAGAGCGACACGGATCCGGGGTTGAAGAACAAGGTGGAAAAACGCAAGAACGCGTTGCCGGCGGAGAAGCCGGGGAATTCAGTGCCGCCATCCCACCTCACAGCCCAGGCGGGCAAACCCCCCAACAACTCCTGCGGGACCCAAAGAACGAGCTCCTTCAAGAGGGAGAAGACGGAGGATCGGATCAACTCTTCATCCTCCTCTGCTCCCAGAGCCAAAAGTTATGGGAGCGTTGGGAGGAAGTCTAAAATGGCTCAGGATTTTATGGCTGAGTATTTGCGTGAGACTGCTCAGTCTGGGAAGCCAAGCGCCGAGAAACCAGCCCCTGTGCCCATGCCGGTGGCTCCACGTGTGGTTATATCCTCGGAACCAGAGCCTGCCTCTGCTCCACCTCCCGAGGTGAAGTCTGCCCAGGGCAGGAGGAATGATGAGGAAGACAGTGTGAGCGAGACAGGCACATACACCATCGAGACAGAGTCGCAGGACAAAGAGGTGGAGGAAGCACGAAAAATGATAGATCAGGTAAATGCTGCTTTTCTGTGCTTGGCCACTGAGCTGAGGGCTGAAAGCTTGGAGGGCCTAAATTAATTGTTGCCATTGTTGGGTGCAGCAGGGCATTATGGTTGGGGGTCGAAAATTATCCTGGATGACCTGTGCTAAGGGTAGGCCCCAACAAACTGTGAGGCTTGTCTTCAAAAAATCCCATCCAAACAACAGAATTGAAAACAAACAAAAAACCATAGAGTAAAAGAAGGCAAGATATGCCCATGGCAAAGAGCTGCTTGCTTAAAAAGTGGAATTTGGAAGCAGAAGTGAAAGAGTGGGTTTGCCATCTGTTTAGAGGAAAGGCAACACCTGAATAAAGATCAGGCTGATCCTGCTGACAGCTGTGGCTGGGAGCAGCTCTGCTCTCTAGGACTGCTCCCAAGCCTCTGCCTTGGCATTGCATCACCTCCTGCCCACTGTTATGAAGATGGGAGCTGCGGCCCATCACTGATGCATCATCCCATGGTAGGCCACAGGAAATGCCGAGGGCTGGTGCTTACAAGCCATAGTGGCAGATGTTTCTGTATTTGGCTGTGCCTGATTAGAAAGGCGGTGCTTGCTGTTAGGGCAAGCAGCAGCTGGCTGAGATAGCAAAGGGTGTGATCTAGGGCAGAGGCAATCCCTGATGGATCTGTACTTGTTTGGATTTTGCAGAGTGAATGATAGCCTAAAAACAAAACTCCAGAGAAGAGGGAGGCTTAAAAAGAACCCACCCAACCAACCAGCCGCAGGGTAAACCAAAGTTTGGCTGATTTTCAGGTTTAACTCTCATCTGCGGTCTATTATGAAAACAAAACTGGCAAGTTGTTATGAAGATTTAGTGAAATGTAGTCAGGAGGATGGCAAGGCTTAAAGGAAGCCTTAATTGAACCTGGTTTTAGAGCTTTGTTTATGAGCCTGGATCTAGCTTCTCTCTTTTGTTTTTTATTACATTTGTTCCTTAAATCTTGTTTGAAATGTGATCGGAAGCTTTCAGGGCATGGTATTTAGGCCACAGAAAGGTCCTAGTCTGGACATTAAATGACTAATTGTTCTGGTGGGGGAAAATGCCACAAAAATACAAATATTTCTAGGGAGTAGTCTTGACAGCCATGTGACTCTGGCAGACAAACTGGCCAGCTTCTGGTCCTGACTATGCCATAGACTTGCTGCAGTGCAGACCTGCCACTTGTGAAACAGCTGGTAACTGAACCTCAACGTTTCTGGAAATTCAGAAAATGAATTCTGGACTTGCTTAGGTTCTGAGGTGTCTCTGTTCTTTATTCCTCCACCATTGCAAGCACACTGTTTTAACAGAAGTGAGAGTGAAGATTTTTATGGCCATCTCTGTTCAGACAAGGTACCCTCTGTGGTGTTCTCTTCCTCTGAACTTGCAGTCAAGTGAGAGGAACAAGCTTTTCTGAGGCATGAGTCTTGGTCACCCCACCATAGGAAGGCCTGCTTGTCTTCAGGGAGAGTCTGTCCAATGAGCTCAAACACTCACCCATCTCAGAGGTGCATCTTTTCCCAGCTCCTTGAGGCAGTGCAAAGCTGCTTTGCTCAGCCCACTCACTGCTGCAGTCTATGAAAGGCACTGGGGATGGAGCTTTCCCATTTTCTCTGTCTAATTCTTCATGAATGAGCTGGTAAATAGCTTTCCTGACATTCATCCTAAATTTTTCTGGGCTGAAAAGGGACTCCTTTTCAGTGAAAGTTACTGCTGTTAAAGGCAACACCCCTAAATAATGAGGGAGAGAGGAAAGGTGGGTGTGAGTGGAATTCTATGATGAAGTATATTTAAAGCTGCTACTGTGGAGTACAGAAGAAAATTATTTACATAGTTTGCATGGAAGCATTGGCAAGTGTTTCTGGCCCCTTGGGATCATAGTTTGCGTGTGACTAATGTTTCACGCATTTGGATTTTTGGCTAATGTTTTTCTGTTTACTTGCATTTTAATATTTCCCATGCAAACATCTTTTCAGGTTTTTGGCGTTCTTGAGTCACCTGAATTTTCCAGAATCTCTTCAGCCTATAGACCAATAATTAAAGGTGAAAAAGATGACTCCGGTTCTCAGCATCTAATCAGTGAAAATGGCACTAGTCAGAAGTCACCCTTGCTCCAGGCATTTTCCTCAAAAGCTGTGAATGGGTCTCAGGCTGAAGCTCAGGTATGGGCAGCCCAGGTGGATTTCCCGGGTTGGTGGAGGTGTAGATGGGCTTTCTGTCTGGATGTAAATGTGATGTGTAGCTTGATTTCCATTTTGAGGAGACCGAGTGATGTCTGTACGGGAGGAGAGATTTTGTGTCCAGGATTTTGTGTACAAACCCTCTTTCTGACCTCATCTTCCCCACCTTGTTGCAGATGTCTGCAGCATCTCAAGGGAGTCAGAAGTGGGTGTCGAGGTGGGCGAGCCTTGCGGACAGCTACTCTGACTCTGGCTCTGTCTCTGGGCAGGGTGATGGAAGTGCAGGTAAGTCTCATTCAACACTGCTGTTTGAGGGTAGCTGAATCTAAACCAGGATGATAGAAAAAGCAGAAATTAAGGGCATCTGTGCATCTGGCTGTAGCTTCTTTTCTGTTTTAGCTACAGTAATTGGAGATGGGAACCACAGAGTGAATTGTTCCCAGTGGGCTGAAGATGGAGAGAGCCTCTGGTTTGCATTTTGGAGTTATTCAAGAGGTTCTTAAATATTGGGTTTGACATGACTAAAGGGAACCTGGGAAGGAGAAAGCTTGTAATGGCTTTGGGTGTTAACAAGCCGCAAGCTGTGATTCCTTAGACTGCCTTACGATGCCAGATGAGAACCCTTTGCACGTAGCCTTGGAGTTAGTGCCTGACTTGCATGGTTTTTGGGTGCTTCTCCTGTGTCTGGCTGTGCAGAGAATTTAGGCTGTTCTGGGGTTTGCTGTTGAGTGGCAGGTTTGAAGTGTGGAGATCAGCACACAAAAGTTGATGTGGTGGGGGAGAAAGGAAGTTGGAGGATATCAGACTCCCATCATAACTTGGAGGGCACCTTACAGACCCTGAGGTCCTCTTGGTGTGGGAGAAAAGAAGAAAAACACTTTGTTGGCTTTTGCAAATGTTTTCAACTGTTTTTTGGTTGGGATTGTCATACCTTCTTGCCATCAACAGGTATAGATAGATCCAGTAAAAATTAGAAGAAACCTTTGTTTCAGAGATAATTGCCACTGTTTCACACCATGTAGGATACCTGACTCCTGGAGTGCCTGTAATATTAGCATAGCCAAATAACCTGTTATCCTGGTGTTTAAAGGTGGTATCAGATATGGAGGCCTGGCCAGCAGCATGGGAGAAAGAGGAGCGCTCTTTCTATGGAGTGTCCCTGGTGATAAGCCCACACATGCTGGGGCAGTGAGCTCTAATTCAGAGCCTCTTGATTATTACAGGGTCTTTCTCCTGGGACTTTGCTCTGGGATATGAGTGCAGGAGAACTTGTACTGTGAAAAACACCATCTGTTTAGTCAAATGGGCAATGTTGTTTAGAATGGCACTTAGAACACTGCATCACTGATGCAGGATGGCTTTGCATCTCATTCCTGTGGCCTGATTGATGCTAGATGCCACCAATGTCATTATCCTCCATAGTGCTTGTACTGACAGGCATATTATGGGAGAATGAATCTGACATATTACCTTGAGAAGGGAAGGTGTTGAGCAGTGTGATTCAGCAAAGGAATGTCTGTATTGATAAACCTGAGGGAGCAGGGACCAGCCAGGCCATGCTGAAGTTCATATTGCATAAAACATTAGTTCTGAGCACATCTTGTGAGTGCTTTTGTGGACTTGCACTTTGCAGGATCAGTCCCTTCCTAAACAAATAAATAAATAAGTGGCACAGTTTTACATTAGTTGATTCTTTTCCACTTAACTCTCTACAGAAAGTGGGGTACCCACAAAACCTGGGGAACCAGAAAACTCTGTGCCCTCAAGAACAAGGCGCCTTCTTCCCCAGCTCCCACCAAGTGATAAATCAGACAGCCCCATTCCCACGGTGCTGGTGTGCCAGGAGTCCTATTCTGATGTTACCAAGAGAACCATTGTGAAGGACCACTGTGTGGAAGCCTACGGCGATTCCAGCAGCCGCCTCTTCATCCAAGAAGACCTGGATCCGGATAGCCTCAGCGATGCCAGCAGATCTGACGATGGCTTCAGCACTGACAAAGGCAAGAAATACAAAGAGAACAGCAAAATGCTTGAGCAGATGGGGGAAGACAATAGATCAGAGAGCCGGCAGCCAGGAGCCTCGCGGATCTCTCATGTGAGAGCTGTGAGTGAGCCAGTGTCTACTTCATTCTACATTGGTGATGACAGCAGTGACGCGGGGGTTCCCTCCAAGCTCTCTCTGAGTGTGTCCCACACTCGAGCAGACAAGGACAGCAAGGATCCAGAGTTTTCCTTCAAGTGTGCTGGCACACCAGTTTCTGGAAAGCCACCGGTCAAAGATGTTAGTGCTTATATAAACGCAGCTGGAAAAGTTGTTATTTCCCTTCATCAGAGTCTTCCTCAAGATCAAGAAAACATGTCAGGAAAGGAAACGACATCTTTTGTTAGACAGGAAAGTTTTACCAAAGATAAATCAAGCAATGCTGTTCCTCAGAATAAGCTCCCACATATTTCAAGTCACCCTCTGCTTAAAGATTTAGAGGCTGTTCGGTCAACTCGTATGGACTTCAGTCAGGACACTCATCTTCTGCTTAAGGACACTGAAACTGCCTTGGCAGCATTGGAAGCCAAATTGCTTAGTCAAAGCCAACAGCTGGAGCCCTCTGAAACTGCTGGTCAGCTGGAGGACTCCTTGTCAGGGGACTCGGATGTAGACACAGCCAGCACAGTCAGCTTGGTGAGTGGCAAAAACGTCCCAGCAAGTGCCCCAAAACGCAAAGCAGTCGCGAGCTTGCAGAAGGAGAAATCTTCCTCCACACCATCCATCCAGGACCAGTGTGGGCAGCCCAGCGCCCGGGACAGGCTGACAGAGAAGCGGAAAACACAAGCACCAGAGGCACCAAACCGAGCAGAGGCCGCCAAACGCTTCCAGATGAAGCGGAGCTCTGGCACTCGAGGGTCACTTGACTTCACAGATGACGAGAGAAGTTCAAACTCGCCCTACCTGCCAGTCCCTGATACGGTTGTGTCTGACCACGAGCACTCGGTAACACGGCCAGTTCCCAGGAGGAAACCTTACACTCAGGCCACCAAGGAGGACCAGAGCAAAACGACCTCAAACGTGCAGAAAATCCAGCAGGTTCTCACCCGGTCCAACAGTTTATCCACCCCACGGCCCACAAGGGCCTCAAAGCTACGCCGTGCCCGGCTGGGAGATGCTTCGGACAACGAATGCGTGGATGCTGAGAAAGCAGCCTCCAACTCAGACGCCACTGCTCAGGGCACCAAGCAGCCCACGGAAACAAAGAAGCTCTCCCGGCTGGACATCCTGGCCATGCCCAGGAAACGGGCAGGTTCATTTACAGTGCCCAGTGACTCGGAGACGGCGCAGTCGAGGACGGGGTTTTCGGGCCGCAGTGCGGAGTCGTATCGGAAGACGGGCGCTTCGGAGGTGAGAGCTGCAGCCAGGAAAACAGCAGCTGCTGCCTCTGCCAAGCAGCCTTTCAGCAGGACCCGTTCAAGCAGTGTCAAGTATTCCTCCTCATCATCCTGTAAGTGCTCCTGCTTTATATTTCTCCCCTCTTCCCCTGTTTCTGACTTTCAGGCTGCACGTGGTTACTATGGATTCATAGCACAGTAGTACAGGTGCTGCCTCGGTGAGTACCAAAGTCTGCATTAATGAGCAGCAAAGATGTTGAGATTTCCTGTTTGGAGACAGCAGAGCACTCTCCTACTCAGTGAGACGATATTGTTGGTGATGTCTGTAAGGATACTATAAATACTTTTTTTTCTCCAGTGGTTTTGTTTTTTGAATAACCAGTTGCCATTTGACAGTTGGCCATATTTTTGTTTAAAAGATAGTATTTAGTGCCTTTCTAGTGCTACAAGAAATTCTGTACTATTTTGCTTGTAAGATTCAGAGTTTTCTCCCAGAGAGCTTGTAATGGTGTTGGTGACAGCTGATGTTCAAGGTGGTAGGTTTGAAGGAATCTGAAACGGGAAAGCAAGAAAGAAATAAATGTCCCTGTGTTATGAAAGCTGTTCCCTTGTTCCTCCTGTAAATGTAAATACAGAGCTGGACACTGCTGGACATTGATTACCCCAAGTGATTGACACTTCTGTGTATTTTCACTCACTTTTGCCATAGCTAAGGCAGGTTCACAGTTGTGCTTCCCACGAAGCAGAGGTGTGGTGATTACATCGCCCTGTAGCTGAGCACTCAGCAGACCCTTGAAATACCAGCATTTGTCATATTGACATCAGCCTTCAATTAAGAAGTGGAACAATTCAGATGACAACTTTAGGATGGTAATTGTTAATGGGAGGTCATCCCTGAAACCTTTGGTCTAAGTTCAGGTCTGTGCCTGTAGTCCTTGACCTGACACAGGTGTGGCAAAGCAGATGTATTTGCTTACGATTTTAGGAATGATTGGTAGCTAAAGGAACAGGAAGAACCCCTTTGGCTCAGTCTTGTTGAAAGGAATGCTATTTTCAGCAGTTTCATGATTTTGTAAGGGGTCTTGGAGTTCTGGATGTGTCCTTTAATGTATTTTCATACAGCTGAGTATTTATCCCTCTTGCAGTATTCATTTTTATTGCATGCTAAAAATGTTATTTGCTGCTTGTTTTGATTTGGATTGTTTTAGTGCATTCAGCTTCACCTTTAATTTTAGTGATTTTTTTTCTTACACACTTGTATATGCATGTAAATCAGAATGTGATTAAGCCTAAAAGAGTATGTACAGTCTTTTCTCTCGCCTTATTTGAGATGATGCTGTTATTAACTTCTAGTTAAACAATAACAAATTTAAAGCAAGATAATGTGGTCAGAGTTTTCCGAACAGGAGGCGCTCTTTGCACTCCCTCTGCCTTTGGACCACATTCTTCAAATCATTCGGAGAAAAATGATAAGTGTTGCCCAGTTCTTTATTTAAATGAATTGGTTTTTGGTTTCCACAGCTCTGTAGCAGCATGCTAACACCTTTCCTTGTCCATAGTTACAGCAGATGATGCTAATCCTTCCTCTGAATTAGTTGCTCTTAAAATACTAACCTCCTAATTCCTTGATAGGATTGTGAACCTTGTGCAAGCTCTAAGTGCACGCTGGTGTATTTCGAGCTTCATCGTGCTTGCTGTTGTGTGATGCATGTTCCTGTACTAATGCTGTTACAGACATAGCAGATCAGCAGCTAGAACTCCCTTCCTGCAACAAGAGTGACCTCTTGTTGAACTGGACTATTGCACTGTGACATCAAGACTTTTTTTAGCACAATACGACAGCCCTTGAAAGCTTTGAGTGTCAAACCTAGGGGATAAGGAGGCACATGTGGCTGATTTATTCCAGAAGTTCTTAGTATTTAGCTTACCACAGGAGTTCCCAACTCTCCCAGTGGGAGAAAGTTAATCTCTCTAGTGGAGGAAGCAAGAAGTAGCTTTCTGTGAAAGTCACAGATAACATCAGGATAATCCAAGTTACCATTTCTGAAAGCTAAGGGTCTGTCTCCCATGCTCCTCTGTGTACATGGTTTGTTTACTCAGGGTAATTTAAGTGATACTGGAGGAGCTGATTCTGATTTCCCCTGGTGTACAGAGATGGAAAATCAGTCTCATAATTTTAAAATTGCTGTTCAGCAACAGGGTGACCTCTTGATGCTAAAACTGCCTTAAAAAAAGAGATACAACTCTACTAACTGAATATGAGCAAATTTATTTTTTCTGTATATATATATATATAAAAATCCTAAGGCATTTTTATAGCTATGGGCAAGATAACAATGTCTAGGAATACTTCTTTCACTATACAGTAATTATCTGTAGTTTCTACCTACATCTTACATGCCTAATTAGTTGGTTTTGTATGCATGATGCTGGCTTAATTCACTTTTAGTGTTTCAGTGTTAGGATAGTCTTGGTAACACAGTGGAGTTTTTCGGTGTTGTAATTCTACATAACTTGTCTGGTTCTGTGTTTCGTGATCTTCATTCTCCAGGGAAGGACAGAAGGGAATGAAACAGTACCTATAGAGAGTGTAGTGAGGCAGCAAACATTGGGAGCCCAGTTTTCAGATAAGGACACCTTAACATTTCCCATGCAAGGAGGACCTGGGTGTCTACAGATCTGCAGAACAAGTTGGGATAAGTGGGCAGCTTCCGCTTGACTCCAGGGCTTGGAGCCAGTCCTGACTGTGTGAACACTCTTTCTTGTAGAGTGTCATTAATGGTGAATTGCGAGGCAGGAGGTGAACACGGTGTGTGGACTCCTGCAAATAACACCAAGCACCACAGTCTACTCCTCACTCAGAAACCCTTCCTTCTGCTTGTACTTGCAGCTAATTAGAAAGGTATCTGCAGGCTTGAAAATTGGGCTCTCTTTAGAAAAGGACTTCTGTGGGACTGTGAGGAGTCTGAAATGTGTGCTACTTATACACAGAGCTTCTGTGCATGGAAAGCCAAGTCTGTGGTAAAAATTTACTACAGTGGAGTCGTTAACACAGTCATTATGATTTTCCATTGGAATTTCCCACTCCAAATCTGTACAGTGAATGGGAGCCATAGAAGGGCTCAACTTTAAAATAAGCTCAGAGAATGTGGTGTTTTAACTTAAGATCTGCACAGAAACTCTCCTTTCCTTGTGCTCTTGGGCTAGTTTTGTGTTACCTTTCAGCCTTTTGTAGTTACTCTTTACAACTGTCCTTGGTCTGAAACCAATTCATTTTTTATAAGCATCAAGGCGGAGACCACAGGGTTCAGATTACACTTCTACTTCGGAGGAGGAATATGGCTCAAATCACAGCTCCCCTAAACACAAACGCTCCCATACTTCAACAGCCACACAAACACCGAGGATACGTGGCTCTGGGCTGGGCAGGCAGAAGCACAACGGCAGAGAAACAGATGAGGATGAAGATTTTGATGACAACCCTGACCCCTACAACTTCATGGCGCAAACAGCAGAGATAGCAGAAATAGCCAGGTGAGGTGGGGCTTTATCTGTTAACCCATGGGTTGAAAATGGGTTATTTTCTCCTTGGTGTTCAAATCAAACCCAGGTGTAGGGGTAGAAGGAGAGGCTCTCTCCCACTGTTTGTGTGCCCACATCTCCTTTATATCTGAACATTGACTTGGAAGGTTTTCATGAACCTTTACAGCCTGGATATGCTGGTTGTACCTTGTATCTAGAAAAGGCCAAGGTGCAGGGCATTGTCTCTTGGTTTGTTTCTTGTTCAAACTGTGGGAAGTCTTAACTGTTTATACCTGCATATCTCTGCTCTCTGCTGGAAGTCACAGTGTGTGTGTGTGGCGAGGTTGGTGTGAACTCTCCTAATTCTCTGCAGAGGAAGTCAAATGGATTAACAAAGACTGAATATGTAAACTGTTGAAGCTGCTTTGCCTGAAGCTGGTGAGGGAGCAGTAAGAAACAGCTGCAGGGCAGAAACCTCTTTGTTTGGCACAACTGTGTCTGAACCTATAAATGAATCGTTGCTTAGCTTGATGTCCCTGGATACAGGACTTGCTGTGTACTGGTGGTCTGATGGTTGCCTGGAGGACCTCAGCAATAAAGCAAATAGATTCTTTTTTTAAACAGTGGCATTTGAGGTTTGTCATCTCTAATATGCAACTGTGTTATGCCAACTTTCCAGAAATACTAGTCTTCCATTGTACTGGCAATACTTGAAATACTTTTGCCTGGGGAAGCTGCCTTGTGTCTGCTTTTGGCCTCATGGCCTTCGCTCCTGCCACACTCACCTTGAGAGGGCTTTTCTTGCCTGAAAATTGCTGTCAAGTTGCTAGAAAGTGTGTCAGTCTTCAAACCAGGCTGCTCTACCTGTGCTGCACAAAGTGTGTGTGTGTGTGAGTTGCTGGTTTCCCTCCCAGCAGCATTCCCAGCACTGGGGAGCACTCGGGCTCTCAGCAGCTATAAATAAATAAAGGGTTGCGTCAGACCCGTCTGGCGCTGCTCTGTCACAGAGCCTGCCTGGTAATTGCAGTTCTGATTTCCCTTGCTGCTCCTGAATTAACTGGGAGGGGTTTAGAGGAGTCAGAGAGAGTTAAAAGGGAAAATGCCACTTGTTTACAGTACTGAATCACATAATGGAAGTGTTTGGTCACAGCTCTATCCAAATCAGCACCTTACACAGGCAGCTCAAACTGCATTTTATTAGTTCAACTATGCATTTTCTTTCCAAGGAAATGTTTTGATGAACTGACAGTTCTATCACATTGCTGGTTTTCCTTATGGGTCCCTTCCAACTCGGAATATTCCATTATAACGTGGGATTTTTTTTGTTGGGTGGGGTGTTTTTTTTTTTTGGTTGATTGTTTTGGTTTTGGGTTTTTTCATTAGAAGAAGACAGTTATTTCAGATGAAGCTGATTAGCTGTAGGATTATTTTTTTCTCTTGGAAGTTTTCCTTTAAAATTACCACAATGGCTGCTTCTGGTCTGGAGAGGTTTTTTTAAAACTGCTACCAACAATCCAGAGACTTAGGAACAGTTTTTGAGCTCTAGAGCAGGTAGAGCAAGGTACTGCCAACACTGAGTGTTAACTGGACACCTGTCAAGGGGCTTGAAGTTTTAAGACTTGGTTTCTGAAAACCAGATCCCTCTAAGGTATGCCTTACCCTCAAAATCCCTCAACTCTTCTGGAGAATGTGGAGGCATATTGTGATTTTCAGTATACAGACCACAAAGAAAAGGAAAGAGAAATTGATGGTTTTTTCTTTAGGTTTAAAAAAAAGTTTTTTTCCCCTATATGTAATTTTTAATGGGAAACAAGTCCCAAGAAGAAAAATTAACTGTATTGTATTTAAAAAAAAACAACAAACAAGAGAAAGAAGTAGAGTGGATGGGTCGGGGAGGAGTAAGATAAAATTTCTTTATGGATTGTCTCCAATACTTTCTGGCAGTGTGTAGTCACTAGAATTTGCTTTATATCAATTCTCCACTTTGAAGCTGGATTCAGGAAGGAAGTGGATGTGTTTACAGCCAGAATGTTCCTCAGCACCCTGCCAAGGCACCCCAAAAAACCCTGCTTGCCTGAGCCCCTGCAGGGGTTATAGCTCCCACAAACCTTTTGTGGCTCCTCTTTTTATATTTTATGAATATGAGGCATATTGAAGTCTATGTCCTAATGGTTCTGCTTCTCTGCCTGTGCTTTAGGCTCAGCCAAACCTTGGTGAAGGATGTGGCCATCCTTGCTCGAGAGATTCATGATGTTGCTGGAGATGGGGACTCACAGAGTTCCTCGGGGACGGGGCCAAGCATCTCCCTCAGCTCTGTGCCCAACACTCCTGCTTCCACCATATCCGCGAGAGAAGAGGTAAGGTCTGGAATCACAGAAACCTCTGCCTCTCAGTGCTAGTAAGGACTTGGGGCATGGTTGTGGTGGGAAACCAGGACAGCATCCCCAGTTGCTGCAGCATTGAAAAACCCTCACTCCTTGTCCTCCTAAAAAGCACCACCAGAAAGATCAACTGCAGCCTGTTTAGGGTGCTCTTTATTTTGTCCTGTGTGCCACAGCCAGCCTTGCAAGATACAGGAATATAATTTCCTAAGGCTCTCAAGGCTTCTGTTTGGACACTGGTCCCTGAAATTTGCATGTGAGGAACAGGATGGAGGGGATGTGTCACAACACTCCCTGTTGTGCCAGGGAGCCAGAGCCTTCCTCTTTGTTTCATACAAGGCACTGACTCTGTGCACTGGCTGTACTCTCTGTGTCAGCTGTGTGTTTTGTACCTCTGTGTCCTTTCTGCCAGGACTGCTGAAATGCTGTGCAGGTGTGGTTTGAATCCCTTCCCTCCATCTGCGTATGGATGGAGGATGGCAAGGACTCTGGGAGCTGGGCAGGGAGGCAGGCAGGTACCTTGGGAAGTGCTGTCCCACAGCCCCTTCAGTGAAGCTGTGACTTCCTCCCAAACTGGGTAGCACAGTTTGTCTGTACTGGGCTGGGAAGGAGAGAGGCAGTTTCTTAATTTGGTTCACCAGTGCTGCAGCGCAGGGACCAGCTCAGCTCAAATTTGGCTGCAAGGTCACGAGAGGGCTCCAGCTGCTAAAGCAAAATTGCCTTTGCTGCTGTTTAATTCCACATTCCCTCCTGTGTTGCTCAGATGGTTCCCCTGACCCCCTGCTGTCTTTGACTGTTGAGAGAATTGCAGACCCATCCTAGGCAGGGTTCAAAGCTGAGACCAAACCTGTTCCTCTGCCAAGAGAGTCTTTGGAGGTCCTGTGACCCTGCTGTGATCAGCACTGGAGGTGCAAAGCAGAAGTTCAGGGAGATACCCAGAAGAGCAGGCGAGTGTGGCTGTGGTTGTGCTAAAACCGAGGTCAGCTTCAGCCTGCTCAGGAAGGGGTTTGTCCCAGGGCCTTTTGGAGCCAAAGTGCACAAATGTTTCGCAATAACTTCAGGCTCTGAGATAAAGTGTTTTATTGCTTTGTTTCCTAGCAAGTGCCACACCTGCCAAGCTGCCTTTTGTATTGTTCTTCTCAAGCAGTAAAGGTGACATACCTACTGTACTTCTGACTTGCAAATGAAACATTTTACTCACCTCCCACTTGCTTGCAGAAAAGCAGAGGAGGAAGAGTAGCGTCCCTGCTCTTTTTTTGGAGTGCCACTGAAGGATTCAACCATAAGTCAGCTCATACAGAGGGGTGTTCCCAGCCGCTAGAGGAAGACACCTGCAAAATAGTGTTTCTGCTCTGTGCAAAATGACAGGCCCCAAAGTGTGATGCTGAATGGCAGAATCACAAACCCAGGATTGCTCAGACCTGGGTAAGGGATTCTCTATGGCTTTGCAGTGCTGCTGTGTGGGACATGCCAGTCAGTCCCTCACTACAGTCATCAGAGCAAATTCAGGACTGTCACACTGTAGGGAATACTCCTGGCAGTGCTCTCTGCTAGAGCAGTTTCTGAGATCTTACAGTGGTGTAAAGGACGAAGCAGTGATGGGAGCCTGTGAAGACAGATCAGGAGTCAGCCTTTAGTGTGTTCAGGTAGTGGCTGAAAACACTCTAAAGGTTTCTAATGGGGCTTACTGTGAATAGGAGTGGATATCAGCATGATTTCAGCAGGGCCAGCAGCTGGCAGGCCATTTGAGTGACACCCAAAATGCCACAGTGCATCAGTGTTGCTGCCTTAGGTTATTGATAGCCAGGAACAGGCTCCATCAGCAGGGCTTCCTGCTGGCAGTGCTGAGATGTGGAGCTGGATCCTGGATAGCTTGGGATCCTAAACAGTGCAGCTTGGGGGTCTTGGTATGAACGCCAACAATATAAACTGATGTGAGTTTAATGAACGAATACCTCATCTTTGGCACTGGACCAGATTCAGCACCAGTGCACCACCACACCTCCTTCCCACAGTCTTAAGTGTTGTTGAAATGGTGCTAAGTTAATAATTTTGGCAGAGAAGCTGCTGGGAAATGCCTGAAGATCAGTGTGTGTAATGCTAAGCACTGTGAATCTTGTGAGTGTTTATCAAACAACTTTATATTAAATATTCTAAGAAAGGACATCATGATGAGAAATAGCTGCCATGATTATAATAGTAATATATTGAAGCGTCTGATAAAAGGGATTATGTGAATAAGAAAAGTCTTCTAGGTGTGGCAGTCTCTTATGCTGCTCTGGCTCATGCAGTGTTGTATGCCATTCTGCATTCTAGTAGTAAATACTTATATCTATTCCAGAAGAATGGGGGAAAATGCAGGAAAAATAAGTACCAATACTGGAATCACGTTTGGGTGTTTAATGCTGTATCAGAAACATCATTTGGGACCAGCCTGTGGCACAGCATTTTTCAGCCTCAAATGAATTGCTTTTTAAATTACTTTTATTAAGAAGCTTGGTTAAAATTTAAATTAGGAGTATCTTCTTGTAAGTTAAGGTGGAGCCTTAGATTTAAACCATTCTTCATGTTCTGTCCTTTCAGGTTCATTGCAGGCTTGGATGTTTGCCAGGATGTTTCCCCAGTGCATGTTTGGGGTGGTTTTGTTTTGTTTTTCTACCTTCAGCTGTATAGTTCATGATAAGATAGATTCTTGGCATACAGAGCTGAGTACTGCTACAAATTAAGCAAATTAAAAAAAAAAAAAACAACCAGAACAAAAGGAACAGATCAGCAAGGGTGAAACCTTCATGATTCCTGTTTACCAAAGCCTTGGGTTGTTTGGGATGCCTTGGTTTGTGGGTGTGTAGGTTTTGCAGGACCCAGTTTTCTGCAGAGCTGAGCTGTCAAATCTCAGCTGCTGCAAACACAGTCAAGTTGGGTCATCCCAAATCGCTGTCTACTTCAGCAGATTTTAGCCCTGCATAAAATTCTTTTGCCAGGTCTTTTTAAAAAAAAAGTTGGTAATGATATAACAAAAACTAAATAGCCCAGTTAAGTTTGTTAAGTTGTTGTGTAACATACTTGGTATGACAAGAGGAAATGCTTATGGGTGTGACAGAACAGAAAATGTGAGAATAGAGCATGTCATGTACAAAAATCTCCTGTGATGGTGGAGCAGGTACTGTCCTTACCTTGTTTTCAGCTGATTGTGGTGAGACCTGCTCACTGTAGGAATATCCCATTCCCTCCTGACACTTCCACTGCTGCAAGCAGCCTGACTTACTGATCCTGCACTTGATAAAGAAAGCTTATTAGTTAAACATTTTGGCTGTTGTGCCCCTGCACCATAATATCTCACACCTGCTGCCTGTGTATAACCCAAGTGCTGCTGCTTAGAGTGTGGGGATCCTGGACCTTGGATGGCACACAATTTCCTCACTGGAGCTGTGTGCTTTGCCAACCAAAGAGCCCCCTGGGCTGGATGCTCAGCCATTCCCAGAGGGCTCTGGATTTCAGTCAGCATAGGCCAGTTTGGAGTAAGTGGAGAGCTGCCTGAGGCCACCTCAGCAGAGCTGGCTGTGACCAGGGCTTCAGTGCATGATGGGGGGTGGGCACCGAGTGCTGATCCTCAGGAATGCGCTTTTGGGAATGTCAACCCCAAATAACCCCAAAGCCTGTGTTCTCTTTGATACTTGCTGTCACAGTCATTCACTAGCATTGATCTCTTTGTTTCTGTTTTAACACAGATTGCTCGTAGATCTTTTCGGCTGGCATATCCATCTCAGGTGCACTTCCCATCCCATTATTTTTGTATCTCTGTCTTGTCACTGTTATTTTATTCCCCTTCTTTTATAGTTTTTGTCAGTAAACTGTCTTGTCATTTCTGTTCTTCCCGTTAATTATTTGCATTTTAAGTGATTTTGTATTGCTTTTTCATCTCTTTCATGTGTTACTAAATGGTTTCTGATTAATTTGAGTGTGTCTTTAATGTTGCATTAGTATATTAAGAGATAAGATATGGGAAAACAGGGCCTTTTTGAGTTTTAGCTAAATTCAAAAAAGACAGATTTACTTTTCAAATATGTGCTCAAGTCTCAAAATTTTGAAGTAGAATAACGCCACAGAGTTTTGTGGTATGACTCCAGTGGATAGGCACTTGCAGGATTGGGGTCTAGTAATTTGCTTACGAGCCCATACCTGTCTGAACAAGACTTTAATGAGTCAGTGTTCCTTTCGGGCTTGCCTGAAAATCTGCAATACCTGCAGTGAGTGCCTGTGAGCCTACTTTCCCTACTAAGTTTTAATGACTCATTACTCATTATTTCCAAGTTGGTGCAGCACATTCCAGAAGCAAGTCTGAACTACCAGAAAGTGCCTCCGGGATCAGTGGAGCTGAAGGATTTTGACCAAAATATGAATGATAATAGAGAAGAGGATCCCTCAAGGAAAACAAGGACAAGAAACCGTGAGGAGGCAGGCCACCTTTTTCTTTACTTTATATATGACATTGCTTTAAGCTGCTGTATGTATACTTGTTCTTTCTAAGCTGCCAAAGAAGGCTACTCAAAAAAAAACCCCACACTTCTCAGCAGCCCTGATGTGTGGGTATAGAAGCAGTGTTTAAAAAGAAAAAAGAGGAACAGAATCATCCCTCTTGCCAGTACTGACTAGAAGTTTCCTCTCTTGTGTAAAATGCCAGTAAAACCTGAGGCTTGGTCATCTGTTTTTGGGAGGATACATTCAGTGTCAGAGCCTTCTTAGGCTATTTCACTGCTGTCTTAGGGAAGAACTCAAACATCTCAACTTTGAAATCTGAAGCACAGACAGTTTAATGACACCTTACTGTTCAGCAGCTGGCATCCTGGTTAGAGCTGCTCATGGAGCAGCAGTGGCAGGATCTGGACCTTAGGAGGGGTGTGTGTGACTGGGCTCAGTGCTGTGGCACAGCTGGCTTGCTGTGCCCTGCAGTCTGTGAGCACTGCCCCCTCCAGTGTTTGCAACTCGATGTGATTCTTTTGGGCTGAGAGAGCAGGGTAACCTGCAGGTCACTGGGATGATGCTGAAGGGTGAGAAAGCCTGGCCTGAACTTGGGGCTGGGGATGGTGTTGGGATGAGGGGTGATGGTGCCAGGAGGAGGAGGAGGAGGAGAAAGCTGCTGATCCAACACTTGCTTCCACTTGCTTTCTGCCTGCCAGCTGTGGTGGGAAGGAAGAGCTGGGGCAGAGGCTTCAGGGAGTCAGTGCAGGCAGGAGGGAGAGCTGGCTCCAGCACAGCCACTCTGGAGGTGGAGTGTGACTCACACAGGCACAAATAGGGGACCGTGGGCTGAGCCACTGGTACTAATCCTCTCCTGTGACTGGTTTGAAGCAATCCCTTCCTCTCCTGGAGAGAACTGCCAAGGCTGGATAAAAAGTGCAGCTTCAGAGTGCCCCCAGCTTGATGTGGGCTTTCCTGGCAGAAGCCTGGTTGCCCTGCTGAGCCACAGGAATTGAATATTTGGGGTTTGATGGTATTTTGTGGTTATTTTTAATAAAGCAGGATGTAACATGGTAGGATATCTGGCTGTGAAGGTGGTTTGAACTCATGTGTCACATTAGGTAGTTCCAGTGAGCCTGCTTTTTGCATTGTGATTTGAGTTTTTGGGTTTTTTTTGGTGGGGCTTGGAAAGTCCTAAGTGCTTTTCTTTCAGAAATGCTTAAATACTTATATTACTGCAAACAATTGTGTCTCTGTCTCTAGTAAAAGTCAGAACAAGTTAGTATTAACCTTTCTGGAAAAGTGCTGCAATAAAGCTGCACGTCATCTTAATCTCCCTTGAACTTCAAGTATCATCCACACAAACAAAGATGTTTCAGTGGAGATCATTTACTGTACAAGAAATTCCTGTTTTGTAGGATGCCTCTTTTGCTAAAAGTTCTCCAATATTTGTTGTCCTCATATTTTAGGTGATCTTTGACAATCTGATGTTGAACCCAGTGTCCCAGTTATCACATACAATCCGTGAAAATACGGAAAACCTCGCTGAAAAAATGAAGTAAGTAACTTTTTGTCCCTGGCCTGAAATAGTGACTTGCCTGGTGAGTTTGTTGACTTCCTACTCATGGAAGATATTGTACTGTTTTCTTGGAAAGTTTTGTAATCAGGATGCAGAGAATCTAGATGTAGGAAATTGTGTGTGTGTAGTGAATCAGATGTAATATGATTATTTGCCATCAGTTTTCCTCATATCTTTGGCCTTTGGAATTTTAATGCTGGATTTGTAATGCCTGTTGATGCCTTAACTTTGAAATGCTGCCTGTGCAGAGATACAGCAGAAGATTGGTGGATTGTCTCTTCTTTGTTTTCTGTACCAAGACTCCTGTAAAATATGCAGGTTACCAAGCTTGTGAAATCTTTTCAGCGTTTGTTGTTGGTCTAGAAGACATCATGTAGGGAAGGACTTTGGATTGTTCCTAAATCAGCTGAAAGGAGCTTTGTCCCATTGCTAATCCACTAATCTCTTTTGTTGCCACATCTTGTGATAATTAAGTCTTTTAAACAAGCAGTTTCTTGATGGCAGTTTTAAGATCTGCTCTACTTTTTGTGTTACAGGATTCTGTTTCAAAACTCAGAAAGGACCTGGGAGGAGATGGAGGCCAAAATCAATTCAGAAAATGAAGTGCCAATTCTGAAGACATCAAACAAAGTAAGTCCATGCAAACAAGCGCAACACCAAAGACTTCCATCCATTAAAGCTTTGTAAGAAACGAAACCAACAGTCTCTGACCCTTCTCAAATCCATGTCTGAAATTGCTGGTCCGTTTTCACATGTTGAACTGCTGGGCTTTGTTACTGTTTGAAGTGTGGCAGAGTGAATTCCTTCAGCAGTTTTGTTTCACCAAACTCTTTCCCAGTTCCTCTGTGACTGATCTTCAGAGTTTGGGTCTCTTAACAGATGTTGAAGTTCAGGGTCTTTAAGCCTCATTTAAACATTTACCGAAGGGTCACCTGCCATGTGGTTGCCACAGCTTCAGTTGCAGACAGGTGATCCTCGTGAATGTTTGTTTTCTTCACCTGTGACTGTTTGATATTGGGGCAGTAAAAATCCACCTCAGGGTGAACTCACTCAGGTGATTCAGCCTCAAGATGGTGTTTGTGCTCTCATGACCTTTCACTCTCCTTGAAGGGAATTGTCAGTAAGGATTTAAGTACAGTAGTGGACCCAGCAAATACGATTAATGCTAAGCAACCTTGTGCAAGACTTCGGTGCTGCAGCAGTATAAATGTGGCCAAATGCCTTGCCTGGTCTCGGAGTTGAGTTTACAGATACCTTTGTGTATTTGATATTAAGAAGGAGCCTTTGTACAGTTGCAGTATTTCATATCTAAAAGTCACCGTGGCTGTGAATGGGCTGGTGTTGTAGCAGTTGGTGACAGGATGTAGAGCTGGCTCCCTGTGTGCTGACCAAAAGGACCTCGATACAGCTCTGTCTTTTCTGTTAAATGACCAAGGTTGGGTCTGACCTTGAATCTTCTTAATCAGATAAGGGAGAAGGAGTAAGACTAGATTCCTGTGTCAGTTGAGTACTTTGTTGGTTAATTTTCCATTCTGATGCTTTTGTTTCTAGGAAATCAGTTCTATCCTGAAGGAGCTCAGGCGAGTTCAAAAACAGCTTGAAGGTTGGTCATCTGAAATGTTCCTTTTGTCTCTCAAATGCCAGTAAAATTGCACAAAATAATGTGGCCTGATTAGTCAGTGAAAGCTGGGAAAGGATGCAGAAGTTCAGTTTGTTACCACAGTGCTCTCTGATGAGTGTGCATATGGAATTAACAGTAGATTTGTCTTATAATGCCAGTTTTTAAGATAGTTTTTAGCTATTGACATGTGAAAGCTGTTGCTGTGAAAATGCTTTGTTTGTGGTAATTATCATATTCCCATAAGATAAACTAGTGCAGGACTGTTCTGATGAAAGAATATTTAGCAGCTCTTTCAGCCAGTAAGATGTGCTATTCTTTTTGGACTTGAATTTTGCACGTAGATCTCTGCATTAGGAAAAGCAAGACAAGCTCTTGCATCATCTGGAAGCATAATAAAGGCATGTAAAAACATCCAGGCATCATTTTGGGCTTCTGCTAAAAGCTTGCCATTTGGCTGCTGTAGTTTGTCTTTTCCAATTCCAAAGTTGAGAATCCACATAGCTTCAGTCTGGGAGAGGCTTTGCTTGTTAAAGCTGTTTAGACCCAAAGGTACTAACAAGGAAAATAACCTGACTAAAATGAACAAAAGTGCTGCTTACAGTTCTACTGCCTTCAAAATGAAAGCAGCAGCTTCTGTTTAGAAACTTTGCTGAGTGCTGCTAATGTGTTTTGTCTCTTTTTATTTTTTCCCTTTTTTTCCCCCAGTCATAAACGCTATCATTGACCCTACTGGAAACTTGGATATAGTTGCCAGTAACAAAGCATCTTCTGCTGCTAAACAATCTACAGCCACTAAAGTCAGGACTGCTAACAATTCTGGGTCCACACTGGAGACTTTGTCCCCAGCACAGATGAGAAACTACGCTCAGAAATCGAACTGTGGGTCTTCGAGCTTACAAGATTCCAATTTCATTCCAGATGGAGAGAAATTCGTGATCTGATACAATATTTTGTATTGCTGTTATACTGTAATCTACTGTTGCATTAGTATTGTGTATGAGTGGTTTGTGGACAGTTTGTGTGGAGCAGTTGTTTAGATTGCTAACATGTTGCACAAAAAAGAAAAATCTATGCTGTGAGGGTGAATGGAAAGTCTGTGTATGCCTTTTAAACAAGACTAGCACTGTGGAGCAGCACATATTCAGCATAGAGGCAAACTGATTTTTACAAAATTACTCACTTATTCTTCCAGTGTGCCATAAGAAAACAGGCTTTGCATATTTTCCATTCAGTACTGCCGAGGCTAAAGTGTTCTTGCATTGGCCTGTTTATAACTATTCAGTTGTAATGAGGCTCAATTTAAAAAAAAAAAAAAACCACAGGTTTTTTTTTTGGTACTATATTTGTTTGGGTTTTCTTTGATTGAATTTTTTTTAACTGTACAAGTGAAGCATTACAACTCTGTTGGAATCAACGTGCAAATCCAACAGAACAATTGTGCAATATCATGGGTTTCTGAGAGAAGCCCTTACTGCAGTTGTGTAAGATTTCCTTTCAGCAGGCATAAAAAGGCAACCACACTGAAGTTGTGCATCTGTTTTTCAGTCCAAAAACCAAAACAAGACAGAATAAACCCTTTTCTTTTTCCTCTTGGGAAAGTGTAAAAGTTAATAATGGTATGAATGTAAAGACTACTGATACAGCTACTATTTTTGATGGTATTTCAGACCCAAAGTTTGGGGTAGGTACAAAAAGTTAGATTTTACAATTTAGCTTGCCAAATTTTCATGGTTTTGGTACAAACGCTGTCTTTAAGCTGCTTTTCTTTTTTAATTTAAATATACAGTCTTTTCATAATGAGCTACAAATGCTCTTGGCTGGGCCAAAGACTAAGATGTTCGCAATTACCCAATTGCAAAGAAAAACATCTGTTCCAATGGCTCATGGAATAAACTTAATTATGCAGTTGCTGTGAACTAGTGCAATCACTTGACAGCACTGAAAAAATGATGGCTTTGATGTAGCTCCACCTTTATGGCTAGTTCTGTTATGAATTTTTTTTCAATGCAAAAGTGCTTGCAAAGATCACCATTCTGTGGTGTTCTTCAGAAACTATTAAACAATGTCAAGCGCTTGGTACGTTTGGGATTTTTGTCTCTGGATTTAATTTTTGGTCCTTTATAATCCTAGAAACACTAAGGGTTGTGTACAGTTGTTTGAGCAATTTCTTATTTAACAAAAGTTGGGGTTTGTATTCTGTCTTCGTGTTAAACTGCAAAACACTAAGCAATCCTTGTTGCTTTAAAAACAAAAATCTTGGTTTTGAGGGGATCTCTTCCAGATGTGTTTGCTCCCAGTTTTTTCTGTCTTGTATCGATTCCTTTTTCATTCTTCCAGGTCAACAAATAGTAATCGGGTAAAGAAATTCTTTTGCAGCTGTGGAGGATACATTTACTGGGAAAGGTGAGCAGATGAGTTCCACTTTGCCCTCATACAGTATGTAGTTTAACCAGTGAAAATGGTTTCCCAAGCTTGACTGCTGCTTGTGTGCTGACTCTATATTTTGGGGTGAGTAGTGGATTCCTTAGTTAGCTTCAGTAGTTACCTGAGCTTTTCTGCTAGGATGTTGTAACAGTGGGAACCTGTTAAAATAATTTACAGAAATAGGGATGCTCACAAAGTGTTTAACCTTACTAGTGAAGAAGGTGATTGCTTTCCTGGTGAAGCCAGTGAGAGCTTTCCATCGATTTCAGCAGAGACAAGATCAGTCCCAAAATGGGAGTATGTCAACACACCATTAGTTTATTTTTGAGCCTGCAAGGTGCTGGCTGGTAAATAGTAGGTGCAGATATCCTCTGAGATTTCCAGTAGACTATAAGCTCATCTGCTTGTGTGGAGATGCCCTTCCATGAAGAAATCTGCTGGATTTCACGTAGATGAATGCAGAATAAAAAGAATTTGCCCTTGATGTTGTTCTGCCTGTAATATACGCACTATCTGAATGTGTTAATTCAGTCGTTGATTCTGATCTGTCTTTTCTTGAAATACCTGACTGTGTCCTTGGTGAATATCATAAGTGGTGGTATCATTCCTGACATAGGAGACACAATTTTTCAAGCCCTTCTTAGTTAGGGTTTGAACTGACCAGGTGCTACCCCAACTCACTAGGAGCTGAAGGACCTTCACAGATAAGGTGTTGCTGTTAGTTTCAGTTTTGCTGTAGAGACAAGTGAATTACTAAGACATGCATCTGACTTCTATGATTATTTGTTATTTCCACATCTTCATGGCTATGCGCAAATGGATTCTGTTTCTCTGCAGTGTGTCCTTGATGGGACTTCTGTTTACTTTCACTTGAAAATTGCTTGATTCTTCTTTGATTCTTGAACACATTAGGGAGGGATTTTCTCCCTTTCTGTTCTGGACTTGAGAGCGAGCCCACAGACACCTTGCATCAGTTAAATCAACCTGCAAAATACAGTACCTCTTCAAGGGACTAATGAGGATGCAACAATCAGTGTCTCTTGATAGTTTGGAAACGAGTGTGTGAAGGCAGGGAGGAAGCACAGCTTGATTTGTTTTATTTGTGACTCAGCCAAACTATAAAATGCTTCTGTGTCCTGACACCATGCTTGGATCTTTGCATTTGAAAAGGTTTTGGTAGTCCATGATGAAACGCAACATATTTTTTCTTGTGTTCACTGCTTCTGAAGTACTGTGGTTTGCACTCATCTGCTCCAGATAAGCCAAAGAGCTATCCACTCCTTTGCTGATTGTTGGTTCTTACAAGCAGTACTGTATGCAACCATGGAACCATGCCTGTGTGACTGCAGTGTGAACCTGACCCATGTGCAGTGGTGTTTCTGGGGGGCCCAGGATCAGTGCACGAGATTCCTGCTGGCTTCCCTGAGCTGTGGATGGGCCCTGCATTGAGCTTGGCAGGGGTGACACTGCCCTGTGTGTCACTTCCATGCCACCTTGCTTTCATGTGTTTTGTGTCTGACTAAAGCAATGTAACCAAGGGTGGGATTTTCGGAGTCTTAGGGAAGCAAGTGCTCAGCTCTTTTTGGGTTTTCCATACGCTTTGGGTGCCTGATGCCCTGAGCACCTTCCAAAATCCCAGCCCTCAGCTCTTCCACTATACTTGAAAACTTTTCAGTTTTGATGCTTTCAAATGTAAAATCCTGTTATTCTGTTCTGATGGCGTGAATGTAAATTCCTGAGAGGGTGTGTAGGAGCTTTGGGAGCAAGGACTCAGCTGGATCTCTGATGGGCTCACGTTGTGGTCGTGCTCCAGGAGGAAAGAAAGTCTGCATCATCTTTGAGTATTTTAGTAAAGGTACAATTAGTGGAATGTTTACATACAGCCTACTGACAAAATAGGAGACAAAAAAAAAAGGATAAAAAAGTGTAAAGTATTTAAGTGCTAGACTCTACTAGTTTTTTCTTGTTTTGCAGATCACACTAGCTATTTTTGAAGTTGGTAAATGTGTATAACTTTTGCAAAGACCAGACAGAACTACCTGTTCACTTTCGATGTGCCCCGTGCTGAATTGTGCCTATTTCACTCTCTGCTGTTGTTATGCTGCTGATTCTGCTGTTCTGAACTGTTCACTGGATCATTCCATTTGCATGCAACACAAATGCAAGCTGAGCTGTCTGAGAGTAAAGCTGAAACACGTTTGTATAACTTGAATCGATTAATGACTTTCTCTTTTCCACGCCCTCTTGAAATGCTGTGTATAATTTTGATTTGTTTCTTCTGCCCTGATTTCTTTCCACTTTT
Organism: Eopsaltria australis; assembly: GCA_034509425.1. Classification (NCBI taxonomy): domain Eukaryota; kingdom Metazoa; phylum Chordata; class Aves; order Passeriformes; family Petroicidae; genus Eopsaltria; species Eopsaltria australis. The sequence continues at coordinate 1,988,199 of JAVTVJ010000012.1, read as the reverse complement.
GGTTTGTTGTTTTTTTTTTTTTTTTTGAACGGTAATTTATTTTTGTTTGGATTATAGGCAGTATCTGTACATTTTGTTTCAAGGTGATATTGTGGATGTCTTTAAAAAACCAAATTGTTATTTTATATAATTTTATCATAAAGTTGCTCTAATAAATCATTCTTTTATCATGTGACAGCAAGGCTGGGTTTTGTGTGTTAATTTGGAGTAGGATGTGTGTTTGGTGGATGGATTGTTTCAACTGCCTGTTCTCACTGGTGTTAAGTGAGTGCAGTGAGAGAATTGTCAGCAACTGAAGACTCTCAGCACGACTGGATCAGTCCTGGTGACATCTATGGCTGGGGCAGATCCCTCTCCAAAGAACAGGACTCCCCTTATTCCCCCAAAACTTCTGGAGTTGAAGTCCCTAAGTCCCTTTCACATGAGGGTGGCACATCTGAGTATGGTATGGTGATATTTGATTTAATTTTTAGTGCTGTTTTGTTTCATTGCCATGATTGACATGGTGGTTGAATCCAGCCTGGAAGTGATCATTCCCCAGGGGTTATGTGATTACAGATACATTTTTAGGCTTTTTTTTTTTTTTGCTCTCACCTTATATATATATGGTTTATATGTCTGTGAAATGCTTCTTGTCGTTTTCCTTCATTCCACCAGTGTCCTCCTTCCCTCCTGCAATTCTGTCAGAGCTTTGGAGCCTTCCTGGCACTTTTGAAATATTGTTAATTCCTCCTTCTTCTCTGCACTGCCTTCAGCCTCCCCCCACCCTGCCTGGTGCCACATGACTCTGCATTAGCACAGCTCCTGTAGGAAGCAGAACACATGCAGCTGATGAAAACATGGCATTGTTTGCTAGCAATAACTAAAACAGAAAGAGGAAGACAATTTTAGTCCCAACTAGAATCACTGGGAGATTTTCCATCCCCTGGTTACCTTTCCATTAGATACTTAAACATAGAAATCTTTTACATTTAAAAGTTTTAGGGAGGGATTTTGTGTTAAAAAAAAAAAAAAGAAAATCTTATGCCTCTCTTAAAAAACCTTCTGAAGCTTAGTTTGTGTGCTGTGTCTGCAGAGGTGTTCTGTGTTGTCTGCAATGCAGGGCTGGGTTACACACTTAACAATATTTCCCTGGGCTTCCCTGACAGTACTGAGCGGTGTTTGAGTCAGGATGCTGTGCAAAGGGCCCTTCTGAAATCAATAGTGCCCCCACTTCATTAATTTTTAACAGTTTGACTGAATAAACGTAAGAGGCGGTGGAACTGTGGCCAAAACTATTTGCAACATAATGAAAGCTGTTGGGACTGAAAAATAAAGATGGGAAAAGTAATGATCTCCTCTGTGCATCTTCCTGCTGAGCCTTCAGCTGCAAGCCTGGCTCTCAAACATCCTCAGCTGCTTTGGGGAATTGAGCCTGGTTTGCCACGTGTACATAGTAGGGAATGCTTTGCCTTGAGCAGGGTTTCAGGATCCTTTCTTAGAGCCAAACTTTTAATTTTTGGAGGAGACAAATTCTCTGTTTTGGATGTTGTATGAAGATCCAGCGGCAGACCCTCATCTGTTGGGTTCTGCCCATGCCATGGTGGGAGAGCACTGAGTCTTTCTCAGCAAGGACATCCATGGGCTGTGGAAGAGCAAAGCCCTGCAGGTCTCAGCTGGTGAGATGGGGTTGGTGTGGGGCAGCAGGGGGCAGTTGGGGGGGTGTTGCTTTCCTTTATGGGGTGCAGCCATTGGGATGCAGCCCTGCAAAGACTCTGAGCACCAGCACACGGGAGCTGACCTGTACAGTTCCCTAGGAAAGGTGAGATATTTTAGTGGATTGGCTGCTGAGCTCTGTGATTGGTGTGGGCAAGAGAAGCCAAGAACAATGAATATAAGAAAACAGCACTCACTAGGACTCTACCCTGATTAAGGCTTTTCTCCTCTGAACAGAAAATATTGTACTTGCCAAAAGAGTTTGTTCAACACTAAATGCTTCTGTCAACATTCAAATCACAGGAAGGAAAAAAAAAACCCAAACCCCCAAAATACAGCATCCCTCTGGCACCTGTGGACACTTCCCAGACAAGAGGAGATCCAGAGGCACAGATGAGGTTTGGTTTCAGCAAGAGCAATAACCACAGAGAGCAGATCATTCCTTTGGGCAGTCCATTTTTCCCTGGGAATGGATCTCCCTCCCAGCCACTGACACCTGGGCAGGCTGGAAGAGGATGTATTATAACACAGCTGGTAACACACCTCCACCTCGGGGAAAGAGACCTCTCTGTAAGCAAAAACCTATTCTTTATGTTTAAGAGGACTTGAGGAGTGAGACTGCATCGGGTTGGCAGGTGCTTTGAAAACCAAAGAGAAGGAGTATAATTTTTATAATACAAAATACATTCAACACAGCACACACACTGAAGTATTTTCCTAATCCTCACAGGTCATCTTTCCCAGGTGTGACTGGAGGGTGAGTGCTGCAAAAGATGAGTGACAAGACTGAGACAGCAAAGGACTCTCTGCAATCCCCTGTGCTATATGAATCATGGCTTTATTTATTTGTTTTCAATTGAAATATTTTTCCAAACAAAACATGCCTGGCAGGCATTTACTGTTCAATTTTAGGCTGAATAATTTTTTTCCAAATAAGTAAAATATTTCAAGTGAAATGTTTCAAATCCATGGTCAGATATTTTAGTGAATTTACTGAATATTTTAAAAAGTGGAAACTGAGTAAATCTTTATAAATACTTCTAAATAAATCACAATTTTATTTAGACTTTGAAATTTTCCCTAGGCTTGTCAGCTGAATCACTTCCCAGTTCTAAACCTGAAATAACTTCTTTTGGGTTCCCCCTCCCCAGCTAATTTGAGTATACAATCTTTTGGCACAAAGTATAAATAGAGCATTTTTCTTTTCATGTGTATGGACCTTGGCTGTTCCTGCCTCCCATCCTTCTGTCAAATGTTGGTATTTGGAGCCCAGCCTTGCTCTCATGAAGCAGAAAATGCAGTTTTGTAGTAATCTCTGCAGTGGTACTGACGTTTTTGTCTATAATTAGCTCTCAGAGATGAGAATGTGTTAAACTGGCAGTTTCTTCTTAGCAAACCTCCCACACAGGCAGAAGAAGCTCTTTCACTCTATCTTTTAATGCACCCTATAACAAACTGAAGTTTGGGAATGATTTTTAGAGGGAATATGTTAACCACAGGGTGCCACCCAACCGTACAGTGAGAGATGCATTTACTCTGTGTGTGGGATGGTGGCAAGTCAGCCAGAGCAACTGGCAGAAGGAGCCTTGTCTGAGAGATGGGGAAGAGGAAGAATAAAGAAAATTTCCTGTTTGCTTTAAAACTTGCTATTCTTTTTTTCTTTCCTCCCCCCAGCTGCATGAATTGGTCAAATAGAACCATATTCTACCCATAAACCCTCTTCCATCCTGAAACTCTCATAGCTACAACGCTGTCAGTAAGATCAGAAATGCAGAATTGTTGGGCTGGTATGTGAGGTCAGATGAGGAGAAGGAAACCAGGATTTTGCAAGCTGGAGAGGAGGAGGACAGTGGAATTCATCAGCGGTTAGAGAGCTGACAAAGAGGAGGAGAAATACAGGTCATTTTCCTAGAAGCTGCTTTTCCTCTGATACAACCAGCCTGAACTGAACTGGTGATATTGGAGAAATAAATGATAAATCCTGAACTTGGTAAAAAGGTGCTGCTGCCTGTGTGGTTTGATCCCAAAGCCAGTGGGAGCTCTTGTGATTTATGGTGACAAAGTTCATGCCAGGATTTCAGTCCTGCACACAAGCAGGAGCTTAGCTGAAATATTTAGTTGGAATGCTCAGCCTCTGAAGTCATCTGAGGGGCAGGGACACTTCCTGGGGGTGATCTGGACCTTTAGCAGGGTGGCTTTCTGGGGCTCTTTTCACTGGCTACAGATGCTGCCTCAGCTTTCTGGTAACCCAGATCTACAGGGACAGCAGCAGCCTTTGCTTTGTTTCTGGTCCCGTTATAGCAGAGATTTGGGATGGCTCCCACGATAAGTGACCTGTGCACAGCAGTAAATCCAGAAGAGAGGAGGCTGGGCAGAGAGGGGCTGGGCAGAGAGGTGTCCTTTCTGCTCCAATCAGCTGCCTTTTGGGCTCCTTTGAGTTCATGCTTGTGTTTTGGTCTTGAGGGAAGCAGAGATCTCATGGCACTTTCAGCTTTGCAGGGAAAAACCTCTTTCTGTTGTACCAGACCTATCCTCTGGCTCCTTATTTTTTTCATCCTCAGCAGCTTAACACAAGGTGTGCTGAAGCCTCATGTTCCAAACTGTCTCTCCATTGACTCCTCTCAGCATCCTTCCTCTGGTGCTGCACTAGGGAACTGCATCCTTGAGTTCAGTAGGAATGAGGGGCTGCTTGAAGAACAACAGCAGCGTTCCCAGAGTGATTTGTGTGGGCAGAGGTGCAGCCTTTGGGTTTTTACAGAAGGCACAATTCCTTAGCAGCTGCCCCAAACCTGATGTCAGATGTAACCCCTCAACAGCATCACTGCTCCAAATTCCAAATGCCATGTGCTGAAGATGAGGGCTGCATTGTTTCAAAGGAGCTGGTCTCCTCCCTTGTGTTTGCCCAAGCCTGACTGAGCAGGGAAGCGCTTTCAAGAAAAACTTTGTAGAGAGGTTGTTTTGGAGGGTTTGTTTGTCTCCTTAAAATGAAGCTTCTGGTGGGTTAAGAATAATGCAGTGAGAATAGAGCTATGGTTTGTTTGCTATGTTTGGTTGCTAACAGCACCAAAGCTGGGCAGTCCTTCCAACCAGTGTCTCTCCTCATGCTGATCTGGACTCTGATTTTACTCCACTGAGTGGGAGCTTTGCCATCCAACAGAGCAAGTTACAGCAGACAGGTCCCAGATCAGGACCCAGAGTTTAAGAATTGGGTCACAACAACTGGATGATAACTTAGCACCCTGTCAGTACACATTGTGAAACTCAGTGTCTGAGAGGAAGTGATCTACAGCAGGAGGGGAAAAAAAAACAGAAGAATCCTAAACAAATGTGCTGACAGAGCTTGAGCACTGCCTCTTGTACATAAGGCTGGGAGTAACATCAGAGTACAGTGGGACATCCACACAGGAGGAGACCTTCCAGGATGGTAAGTACATTTCTCATCATCGTGAGAGAGCTGGGGGGTGGCCATGGAGAGATGAATGCACCTTGTTCATCTGAGGAACTTCAAGCAGCTCCTGGGGAGGATTTTGTATTGTGAAAAAATCGCATTCTTGTGTTTGAAATTCAAAGTCTGATAGGATTTGTTGCTGGTGGAGAAAAGAAGTACCAAGAGGTATTTTGAAGTCAAGGAGAAAGCAACCTTTGTGTTATAAACAGCAGTGTCCTGTGGGTGCTCAGCAGACTGGCATTAGCTGGTGTCCCAGCCTGTGAAGCAATGCTAAGTAGTGCTTGCTTTTATTTATTGCTCTTGGGTGACCTTCAGTCATTGAAACTGGCGGTGGTAGAGCCCAGAAAGCTTCGAGGGAGCCACAGTTAATTGCTGACTATCTACAATATTATTCTTAAGAATTCTGGTTGAGTCTGTGATGTTTCCTTTCTTGAAAATCAAACTACCTGTTTTAGAGCAGTTCTCAGGATTTCTGTGGGACTCCAACCCATCATCAGCCAAAGACATCAAGAAGGGCATTGTTTGAACAGAATGGTAGATGATTCTATCACAGCACATACAAGATCTGTTCACCTTTGTATTTTAAGTGCTGTTTTTGAAGACATTTTGTAACTGTTGCTGAAAAAGAGAAGTGAAACAAGTTGTTTCTGCTAAGCTCCATCCATCTGAGGCCATCACGTGGCTCTAAGAGCACTGACACCTGCAGTTCCTTACCAAGACACTGCCTGGGTCACCAAATGTGACTTCGGGAGCCAAAGGGACAAGGCAACACCTCTCAGCTCCAGTTCTGTGATGAGATGCACCTATGGTGTCTGTTCCTGGCCAGCCCAGCTGACTGGGACAGCTGTGCCAAAGCCACAAGCTGTGGAGTGTGACCTGCAGCCTCAGTGGGCTCTCCTGGCCCAGCTTGAAGGGCTGCTGCTGTTTGTCAGCTGCCTTTCTCCTCCTTCTTTAAAATACCTTTGCCTACCCAGCTCTTTCGCATCTTCTCTCTTTCTCTTCCCTTTCTTCCCACTAAGTTTTCTGGGTTGGTATGTGACCTCTTCCTCTCGTGTGTGCTGCTGTCTCACACCTTCCTCTGTGTGGTGGGTTATATCCCTCCCTCTGCTTGGGCTGGCAGCTCTTTGGGGTAAGACAGTGGGTCTTTATATTGTGCTAAAAACATGAACTGGGATTTCAGAGGTGTGGGAATGGCCAACTGCCCTTCACTGCTGGCAGCCAGTCCATTTCTCCTGGGCTGGGAGAATGGATGTTTATCTTTCAGCATTTGTAACTATTTCTATTGTAAAAGCTTGCAGCTGAGCCTGGGGCAGCACAGGGAAGTGACAGTGAAAAGTGTGAGTAAAACTGCTTTGGGAAGTGGGCCCTGCCGTAGTGATTACAGCTGATAACAACAAGCAGCTCCTGAAATGGAAACATGGCTTTCTTCTCTGAGGCTCTAGTATATTTTTAGCAGGAGTGCTTGTACCTTTTCTTCCCTCTCCACCTTTTCTATCTTTGTCAATCTGTCTTGTCTGCTCTTTTACCACAGGCCCTCCCTTTTCACATCGCTCTCTGTGTTCCCCAAGTCACTGTTTGAGACCCACCTCCCTTGTCTTCCAAGACATCCTCCTTTGGTTCAGACCCACCAGTACCTGTGAGTCAGGTCCCACAGGAAGCTTTTGGGGCTGTGTCTGGGCAGTGTCCAACCCCAGCCTGTTCCACAGCATCCCTACAGAAAGTGGAGTGGGCAGGAGGTGGAAGCAGCAGGGAATGTGTATGGCCATGCTGCTTTAGTGCTGGGGGAGGGCAGGCACCACAAGCCCACCCAGCTCAGGTGGCAACAGCTGAGAACACATGGCAAGATGGATGGGACCAGTCTGGCAGGATCCTTCCTACCTAAAACTTGTTTGAGTGTGGCCACCCACGGAGCATCTCCATATCCAATACCACTGCAGCAGGTTCATCCTCCAGGCTACCCCAGGGGCTCAGGGGTCGTTCAGGGACTGGGCAGGTGGTGGTGTCATCTGGTAGCACCTTCTGAGATCTGCTGTACCCCAGGATCTGCTTCTTCTGAGAATGGAAAGTGTCATCTGGCTCCTGTGGGGTCAATTCACCTCTGCCAATGCAGGGATGATTCATGACCCACTGGGCATGTGTCAAGTTTTCGAGAAGGCAAAAGAGGCAAGTGCCAACTCCCCTTGCCTGACCATCTGCTGTCATATTGGCATATTTTGATATCTGCTCTTCTGGTTGCCTCTGCTGGTGGTAATACAAGATTGGAGAAATACTGTCTGAGGAGGAAAAGAAGATAATTTATTTTCTAGAGTCATGGCTGCAACAGGGGAGAAGGGGAGTTCATATTTCAGCCTGGTCCCTGTCCCCTTAACTGAGTCACTTCTGGAAGAGACACTGGCATTGAAGACAACTCACATGCACGGGGAGAGAGCAGAAGCCTGGCAGAGTCACATGCAGGATGACACTGATGCAGCACACTATCACCCACAGCTTCTGCATTTAATTACTGCTCACTGGCAAATATGCTCCCTTGCAACAGGACAAAAGTGGGTGTTGAAGGATGGCTGGAAGACGCAGCGATGCAGTTTTTTGAACATTAATTACTGCAGGGATTTTTGTGTGTAGACAGCACTGAGGAAAAACTGCAGGGACCTGTCCCTCTGTCATTTTGGAATCTGATAATGTCACCCAAGACCCATAATTCAGGGAGGATGTTGCACAGATCCATACTTAAATCTCAGAGCACTGTGTAAAGCATGGGCAGTAACCTGCACTTTTTCTCTGTAATTGGCTGTACACAAATGTTGTCATAAAGCTTTATTTTTCCCCTTGCATACATTTCTATTTTTCAGATTGTGAAAAAACCATTAAAAACATCCCTGATGTTCAATGAGTCCTCCAACATGAAATCAGGCGTGAACAATCAAAATGACACCAAAACGGTAATTATTGGGATACACCACATTTGCTTACAAGAGCTGGGATTGTGTTGACATTTCTGAAAAGAAATAACAAGTTAGGAATGGTTTTATTGCCTGTTTTAGAAATCTGTGTAGGTTTCAATCCTATTTGTAAACAAGTGAGTGACAAAACCCTCATTGATTTATCCGATAGACTGATCAAACCTTGCCCAGAGGGGGTAATGTGGAGCTAAATCCTGCAGCTCTGTCTAGCTTGGGACAAAGAAACCATGCTCACAGAAACAGTCTCACTTCCACCACTGGCACAGCATTTATTAATTTATTAATTTATTAATTTATTATTAATTTATTCAGATGCCTAGAGTACCTGGACATCACAGTGTGTAGCATGGTGACAGCCATGATGTGACTTCAAAATAGATTTCTTACCTTAGAAATGTCTTCTAAAACCTGGGCAATGTTTAAGTCTTGTTAACGTGTTCATGTGGTGAAATGCAGAACTATTAAAAATGGGTGAGTTTTTTTTGCCCTTGGTGAGGTGAAGAACAAGCCAGAGGGCAAAAATTTAAGTAGATGGTTTTAAAATTATTATTTCATTCAAATTACTGCCTGAAATCGATGCCAGCACTGTATATTTTGAGAAAAGCAGAGAAAATTAAAAACAAGAAGCTTTATCCACATAGAAACTGAAACAGAAACTTTCAGAGGCAGGTGATTTCTGTGTGGTTTTCCCATGTGCCCTTTTGGGAGCTCAGATTTATGGCTACAGCCTCACCACCACCCCCAGACTCGATTCTCCTGCCTGGAAGTTCAGAAGCTCAGCTCTGAGGTGCATGTTGCCTATCACAGGCTGGTGGATGGTCCCAGTTCCCAGGAATTGCCAAGGGGAGCCAGACATGATAATTACTGGGGAAAAAGATCTGCAGGTGTGGGTGGTTCTCTTTTCCTGCTCAGTACAGGGCAGCATTTTTAAGCTGGTGCTATAATTTTTGTGAGTGGCTGGATTGCAGGTAGCCGGGCTATTTTTTTTTCCATCTAGATTCAGGAAAAAGAATGAAAGTGCAGCAAAAGGGAAATGAAATTAACTCACCCCGCTAGAATGACATGGGAATACTGTTCACGCAGATAAATGAGATTTGTGTAGTTTCAATTAAGGGAGGTTTAAGACAAAACCAGAACATGTTCAGAAACCACAAAATGTCTCTCTGCCTCTGACACTTTCTGAACTCCCCTGTTTTTTCTCCCCTAACATCATAAACTTCCTTTTTATGGTAATGCTTGGCTTGATCCCACAGCTAAACTTTTGTTAGGAATTTCCTTACTTTGATTTTGGTAGAAATTTTGTTGAACATCCATTGGTCTTGTGCTAAAATAAAGCTAATCAACGTCAAATTAATCACAAAATTTGGGAAAAAATAAGGGATTGATATGTTGGCACAAAAAAATTAAAGCAAAAAATGGAACTAAAATCACGGTCTTCACATAAACCAACACTAACCCATTTTCAAATTTTCTTTTTTTTTCCCCCCAATTGCATTTTATTTTATTATATCTCCTTTCCAGAGTGTTTGTTCCACTTGTTTCTCTGATTTCAAGATTTAATTCCCTTTCCTGAAAGGAAGAATTTCCTTTTAGGAAAGGGAATGAAATCTCGCCATTTCAATCAAAGTGGACAAGTTCTGGTCCATTTCCCTGCACTCCATGTCATTCCATTGGATTTTATTGGTTTTGCTTAGTTTCAGAATTTTTGTTTTTTTTTTAGCATTTCATTTCTTCAGTTTTTTCTTCTCCTGTCTCTTTGTTGACCTTTCTTCCCTGAGTTCAGGATTTCAATGTGAATAATTTTGGCAAGTTTTAGTCCTTTTCACTACACCTCATTTGAGTTTAAAGGGACCTTTTAAAGGTCATCTAGTCCAACCCCCCTGCAGAGGAAAGGGACATCTTCAACTAGATCGGGTTGCTCAGGATCAGGTTGTTCAAGGTCCAAGCAGACCTTGATCTCACTTTCAGTTCCTCACTTTCAGTGCTGCATCTAAGAACACCTTGTGCCAGCAGCTGCAAGCAGATCTGCTATTCAAAGATTGTGATTTATTCACCTGCACAGGTAGTCATTCATAGATAGTGCATCAGTGTCTTGGTGATTGCTTGAATGTCCTCTTCTGTGGGTTTTGTTCCAGCTTCAAATCTTAGGGGCAGTTTTGATGCTTGGGCTTGTCCTGACAGCTGTTTACTTCATGAGTCTGGACAGCAGAGTTGATCCTCAGAGAGAAGAAGCAGCTGTTGTCAGCATTTACAGAAAGGTGGAGGAGGAAGAAGGATTCTACAGAGATTTCCCAGGGGAAGAAGGACTCTATGGAGATCTCCCAGGAACCACAATAACTGAGGAGGACACAATTAGATGCAATGACTCCTGCAGGTGAGTCAGGTTAGATGGCACATGGAGAAGTCATGACCAGATGGAGAAATAGTTACAGTTCTGATAATATCAGCAGGGGTTTTATTCTCTTCCCATTGCATCATAAGTGGTGAAGCACCACTCATTTGGGAAGAGTGGGGATGCTGTTTAGGCACTGGGTAATTGGCAGTTGCTGCTGTGAGGGGCAGTGTCACAGCTCCTGCCCCAGTCCAGTGCTTGTATGGTCATCTCAGCTCCTCTGCCAGCTCCAGCCATCCTCCTTTCCTGGCAGCAGAGTGACCAGCTGGAAAAGCAGCCTTTCTCAGAGGCTGGAGGGGCAGGGAATGTATGTGCTGGGAGAGGGTGTGCTTGGGAGACCCCCAAGCAACATCCAGCTATGGGGGGTTGCTTGTCTCCATATCTTAGGCATGGTAAAATAAAAAGCTCAGAATGGCTACTGAGAAACCATTCTGCTGAATTTGGGAGAATGCTGCAGAATATAAGCCTGGCTATAAAAACTAGGGGTAGAGAGCACTCCCAGCCTGTTTGCCCAGCTCATCTTGCTTGCTGTGGAGATTGACATCCAGCACGGCCACCTGTACAGCCTGACAGGTGCTTGGTGTCCTGCTGGGGTTACAATCATTTTCTTCACAATACACAACTGCCATTGCAGCTTTGAACTTGTGGAAAATGTTCCTTATGACCTGCCCTTCGAGATAAACAGCACTGCAGCCAAACCCTTGTACCAAGCCTGGATGAGACTGCTTGATCTAGCCCAGGAAAAAGTTCATGTGGCTTCTTACTACTGGTCTCTTACTGGGAATGATATCGGTGTCAATGACTCCTCTTCCAAGCAGGTAAGGTAAAACCAACACCAAGCATGTCTGTGGTTGTTTTTCCTCACGTTCATGTGGCAGAATGCAGGCTGGCTGTGTGATCTCCCAGAGGCATTGCTTGACTCCTCCTGCAAACCCAGGAAGGTTTTCCATGCTTTTCTGAAGCAACACTCCAGCTTTCCTCCTCCAGTCAGGTTAGACTGAAATAGGTGAAATTTCTGACCTTCCTTGTGCTGGGGTTCTTCAAAGGAAGCACCCATTAGTAACACTGTACTTGCATCTATCCTACTACACCTCCTGTAACAAAATATAAAAAATATCAATGTACCACACAGGGTGAAGATATTCTGCAGAGGTTTGAGAGATTAATGGCAAAGAATGTCTCCTTGTACATTGCAGCAAGTTCACCAACTCTGGCTACGAAATCAAGGGACCTTGAACTTTTAGAGGAAAAAGGTAATTATTTCCCTTCAGGGACCCATCCAGAGTTTCTGTGTTGCAAAAAGGAATCTGGGGGGAACTGGTCTCCAAGGCCTGTTCTGGTGTGGTGCTTACATGGATTCACAGTTCATGGTTTCTGTCTGTGCTGCCACAGTCTTTAGGATTTTTCTGAAAGTTCACATTTTGCATTTCTTTTCCCAAGTTACTGTGTTTCCAGGAATGAGTGCTTGTGAATTTTGGTAGCTATTACTGCCTGCAAGAATCAGACACATCACATGTGTTCTGGCTGTTGAGGAACCATCTCCATGCTATAGCTAAACTCTTTTTTCCTCTCCCTGTATTTCTTCAGGGGCTCATGTGAAAAAGATTGATTTTGGACATTTAACAGGAGGAGTGTTGCACAGCAAATTCTGGATAGTAGACATGAAACACATATATATTGGTAGTGCAAACATGGACTGGAGATCTTTATCTCAGGTAACCTCTGCTGCTGCCTATTCAAAAATCTGGGGGAAAATTCATGTCCTAGCAGATAACAGAGAAAAATCGTAATGATGTAATAAAATCTTGTCAGAGCAGAAAAAACAGCAAAGAAACCCCTGAAGGTGGCTCCTTCTGGGGCTGTGACACAGCTTGCTCTCTTTGCAGGTGAAAGAGATTGGTGCTGTGATGTACAACTGCAGCTGTTTGGCCAAAGACCTCTGGAAAACATTTAGTACCTACTGGGATGTTGGATACCCTAATTCTACCATCCCATCCCCTTGGCCTCTTAATTATTCTACCCACATTAACAATCATCAGCCTCTGGAAGTAGAATTCAATGGAATCTTGACAGAAACCTATTTTTCTGTAAGTATGTTTGAAAATAACCTGACAGCCTGTAAACTGTGTTTAAGGACTGAGCAGAAAAGTTTCTTCAGCAGACTTCCTCAGTTTCTGTGTTCAAGATGGATAATAATTTGTTCCTTAGGTTTCTCTGGAACTATTCAAAGAACAGGGATAAACCCAGCAGTAGCTGTCAAGCTGTATGGCAGGAACTGTGTGCAGGTCTCTTTTAATCACCTGTAGGCTCAATATATCAATAAGTATCTGACCCAGCAAGATTTGGAAGGCATGAGGAAAGATGGTGATCCATCTCAAGTGCTTTGTGATATTTTAATGAGAACTAGACAGATCTAAACACAAATGAGTTGCAGCCTGAGAGAAAAAAATAATTAAATCACTGATCTACATGTTTTCTTTTTTTTACAGGCTTCTCCTCCAGCATTTTGTCCGAAAGGTCGCACCCATGACCTCTATGCTATACTCAGTATTATCAGTCAGGCACAGAAGTTTGTCTATGTTTCTGTTATGGAATATTTCCCTACCAGCCGTTTTATTCATCCAAAAAGGTACAATTTTAATCCTGAGCAAATCAGTTACATGTACTATTTAAAGAAAAAATACATTATTCCCCTCCTTCATTCTGCAGTGAAAATATTCAGAGTGGAGAGAACTGAGGCTTTGCTCTGCATTCACAACCATCCCATAGACAATGCCTCCCAGGTACCAGGGACAGGATGAGAGGAAATGGCTTCAAGTTGTGCCAGGGGAGGTTTAGATTGGATATTAGGAAAAAGAACTTAATGGAAACGGTTGTTGACTATTAGAACAGACTACACAGGGAAGTGGTGGAGTCACCATCCCTGGAAGAGTTTAAAAAATCTGTGAATATGGCACTTGAGTACATGGTTTAGTGGTGAACATGATGCTAGTGCTGGGCTAAGAGTGGGACTTGATGATGCTAAAGGTCTTTTGCAGAATTTAACAATTCTAAGACTCTGATTCCAGTCCTGATGCTGCAGGAAGGATGATATCCAATACCTGTGTGCTTTGCTGGTGTTTTAGAGCAGCCTCCTGTGCTCTACACACAGCAGGAAAGCTGTGAAATGCAATCCTAGGGACAGTCAGGTACAACATCCTCCAAAATTCAACCCGGCAGCTTTATGAATAGAGAGAGGAAGGGGAACAACAGAAATATATCTGACATCAGATTTTTCAGAGAAAACATTGCTTTACTCTGCTTTCTTGCTCCCGTTTTTCTTTCTTGCTGTCCTTTACTTCTGAAGAGGTTTGACTTTCTGCTTTATTTCCTGCTTGATGCACTTGACCCATAGTTTAGAGGGTGGTTCTTGACTGTCGTGACCTTTGCAGTGAGACCTGAAACAGCCTCTAAAAGAAACTTCTGGGGTTTTTTGTTTGTTTGGGGGTTGGTGGTTTTTTTGTTGTTGTTGTTTGGTGTTTTTGTTCTGTTTTTAGTAATTCCATCTAAGTTCTAGCAGCAGCTTCAGAGAGAAGGTGATAGTGGTGATCTGGAGTAATCACAGAATCACAGAATGGTCTGGGTTAGAGACCATCTCGTTCCTCCCCTCCTGTGCCATGGGCAGGGACACCTTTCACTAGACCAGGTTGCTCAAAGCCCCATCCAGTCTGGCCTTGAGCCATGGTCCTGACCACTGCCATGGTCTCAAGGACTGCCCAAGGTCACAGCAGAACTGTGCAAACTCTGCTCATGAACCCAAACCTGAGTAACACAGAAAGTTAGTCAGTCATGGGGCAGCACTAAGACTCCCAAATCCTCTTAGATATGCTTGAATTAGGATGTTTACATGCAACCAAGTGCTCTGAATTATCTGCTTGCAACATTTCTGAGTTTTCCAACCATCTAAATAATCTGAGAAAGATGTTCAAGTAAAGAATTATGTACAACATGGCTTGTTGGACAGGGTAAGCTCTAGGCTGCCATTCAGCCAGAATGATACCATGCATTATGTCCTCTGTCACAACTGTGTAAAGCCTCTGCTGTTCAGCTGGGGCATAGGTGTGTTATGGGGAAGACTTTAGGATAAGAGAGAGACACAGATAATTCTACTGCCCAAAAACAGAATTTTGAGACTAGCTTCTGCTTGGAGGATATATTTAATAAACCAAACAGCTCAGAGGATTTTTGGTTTCTATGTAGTACAGTTGAGTCTCTGGGTTTCTCATCTTCTGATTCTAGCCAAGACTAAGTTCCCAGAAAGTCTCTTTTCCCCCTTAGGATTGAGTGCATTAATACTCCTTATTCTTCATCTGAAGGCTTAATCCACAGTTTGTGACATCTAGGGCTGATCAGATGCAAACAAGAGTTTGAAAGGCCCAGGGAAAGCAGCACAGGGCCTCGGGCTATCTCCACAGCAACCAGCTGTAGTGCCATGAATTGAAGCTGATTAGTTCAGGTTAGGTTCCTCCAGCAGCTGAGGCAGAGGGAACAAAGCTGCTGTCTAATGCCTGAGTGCTAATCAACTAGAAACTGATATATTTAAAAAATTGAAACCATTCAAAAATTGCATTTCAAATAGCATGATCCTCCAAGCTTTTCAGGATCTATAAGTCAAGCCTGAGCCTCAGAGCACGTGGCTCAGCCATTGATCGCAATAGGACGATGCACGGGGGAGGATTAGGGAATTCAGGCCTTTGTACATAAAACCAAAAGGATTAAGTTAGGCAAATTAATTCATCATTGCTCATGGGACTGTCAGCAAATGCTGGACTTCTCCCTATATCAGCCCTCCAATCTGCATTAAACATGCTCGTGTCCCTCCGTGCAGCATTTGTTAGGATCTATGGAATGAAAATGCCGTGTGGGTGTTTGGAGTTACTGCCCTGGGATGCACATTGTACAGCTCCTAGTGTTGTGTTGCTGGGTGAAGGATGTTAAAAATGTTCCCCACAGCTACTGCCAACACAAGTGTCAGGGAAATGGATTTTCCCATGTTCAGGGAACATGGAGAGCACAGCTGTGTCCATTACCTTGGGGACACACGAGGACAGGGAGGAGTGGGGAGGGATAGAGCATGCCCACACTGGCTGATGGCACAGGACCACTGCAGACACTGGAAATGGTCTCCAGGGCCCTGAAAAAGCCATATTCTACAAAATGGTTCTGAGACTTTTGTCTCGGCTCTGCACTGCCCTTTTCACTCCGTGCTGTATGGACTGGCTTTACCCTGGAGATGCTATTGCTATCTTTGGCTCCCTAAGGAGATGAGCATGGTGGCACCACACTGTGTGTGTATCTGTGTATATGCACTTTACTAACCTTTAAACTTCTGGATGAATTTCACCCCAATTTGGCAGAGTCTGGAGGTCTCAAAACACGTTCTCTGAAAAGAACAGACTTGGTAGAAGGCAGAAATCTTGTTTGTACCCCCAGGGAAGCCACAAGTGCTTCACTTACTAGCCACCAGAGATCCCATCTGTGCATCATCACTCGTAGTATCAGTTTGCTGTCACAGCTTTCTACTGAACTGTTTAAAAGAAATATCCCTTTTTGCACACACCTCCTTTCCTGCAGATACTGGCCAGCCATTGACAACACCCTGAGACGTGCAGCTTTCAACCACGGCGTGCAAGTCCGGCTTCTGGTCAGCTGCTGGGCATACACTGACCCAGCCATGCTCCACTATCTGAGGTCCCTGCGTGCTCTCAACAACCCACATGTCCACATCAGTGTCGACGTGGTATGATAAGAAACCTGATTTTGGAAAGACAGCTTGAGGATAGGGCCCCACATTGATTTTTGAGACTAAGCTGCTGTTTGTGTGTACAGATATTAGCTTTTAGAGAAGCAGGTTGTCTGTTTTTGCAGTGACTGCTTCACATTTTTGTGAAAATAAGGCCCAATATATAATCCTGGAGGAAGCAGCTATTTCAAGCCACTAGTGATATCAGGTATGTGCCTGACTGTGGCACTTGAGACATTATCCAGGCAATCGCTTTTGCTGAGTAACAGTAACAGTTTATGTGATAACTTAATGCTCCTCTCAGAGACCTTTTCCTGCATGAAATATTTCAAATGGGTCTAATTGCTATCAGTTTTTTAAAATTGAGAGCTCGTCTGCCTATACAGATAGACCTGTTCTTGAGCACCAAATATTGCACACAGGCCATAGGCATTAGGCTGGAATGCATCAAGTGGAGTGGAGATGGTGTGGATGCTCCCAACATGATGCAGTAATCACTACAAAGAGATATCACAGAAGGAGGAGTGGGTTTCAGAAAAAAAAATAGAAATGTAGATTT
Source organism: Eopsaltria australis (assembly GCA_034509425.1). Lineage (NCBI taxonomy): Eukaryota > Metazoa > Chordata > Aves > Passeriformes > Petroicidae > Eopsaltria > Eopsaltria australis. The sequence continues at coordinate 1,971,363 of JAVTVJ010000012.1, read as the reverse complement.
TGGTAAGAGTTAACACAAAAAGTTAGGCATTATAGTTGTCTGCAGTACCCCTCATGTCTGTGATCTGCCCATTCTTGCACAAAATAAGAGCAGCAATCAGTGGTAAATGCAGATCTATTAAACAGCTGCCTAAAACTGCATTTAATTGTCTGCCCTGTAATGATAATAGCTGTGCCACTAATGGAACATTGTGAGGCAAGCATTATCCGTATCTGATCTCAATTGCTTATCCAGTTTTATCTATAGTGGAAGTATTATTTGCTAGTTTTCTTGGATAGGAGTAAAATCTCTTCTGTGGTGTATTTAATAACAGAGTGTGATCTGTTCTCTTCTGTTCTTCCCATACTATAGAAACTATAGAAAACATGCACTGTCCAATCATGAAGTCTGTTCCTCACTCTAGTGTATCTGTTAATATTTTCAATTCCTCCCCCTCTAGAAACTCTTCATTGTTCCCGTTCTGAATCACACAAACATTCCTCATGGGAGGGTGAATCACAACAAATACATGGTCACTGATAAAGTAGCCTACATCGGTATGTATTCCATTATTCCAAACACTTACACTATCTCCAGATCTTCTAAACTGAGACTGAGATAGGATCAGCTGCAATACCAAAAAATACCTCATTTTACCACATAAAGCAAAGTCTGTCCTAGGTTGAGAAGTACAGATGTGAAGGGGAGACAATAATGTAGGTCAAGTTCTGCGAGAGATTATTTCATATGATTGTGAACCATTAGGAACAGAGCATGACAAGGCTGAGTGCACAGCCTGTGACAAGCACAGTGGGAATTTCACAGCCTGTGTGCTCAGAATGAAGCAGGGATAGCTGGTGCTCCACTATATAACATTATTGTGCTTTACTAAAAAGGAACTGCTGGGAAGAATTAATTCTATGCACTGTTTGTTGAGCAGAACTCTAGGAAAGGAAATGAGAAAACAATAATGTCAACTGTGCACTGTTCCTGAAAGCTGGGATGGTGTTTACATTTCACTCTTTTATTAGGAACCCTCAAAAAAGGGGATGTGAAAGTGCTCTGTCATTTCAGCCAGCTCATCCTCCCAGCATTACACAGCAGCAAAAAGCCCAATCTTCCAACTGGCTGAGGGTTTACAGCTCCAATTGCCTACAATACTTTAATAACTTGTTTTATACTTGAAGGCAGATATGCAGATAATTTGTTTTCATGCCTAAGCACCTTCTGGAATTAACAGATTTTTCTGGCTAAGGCGATCACGAGGGGAAGTGCTAAGTGATAAAATGTGTATTTTTAACAGTGCTTGATTTTCTGAATCGAGGTAGCTTTGGAGAGAGCCCTAGAGAATGTCTGCAGCTGGATTCCCAGCTTTGCCTGGTTTAGAAGCAGGCTTTGCATGTCAAGCTCAGAAGAGCTCCTAAGGGTTTATTGATCATAAGTCCAGTTTCTCCTTTTGTTTTCCTTTAACAAGTGAAGAGAATTAAGTCCATTAAAGACTTTTTTCTTTAAGCACAGAAAACCTTGTCAAACACTGGCTTTTACCCCTCTTAATACTTAAATATTGCACTTTATTACCATGTTCATGAGTAGATTTATGCATTCTGTCACAGGCTGTAAGGAATCACGAGGTTATGAACCTTCAGGGTTGCAGTTAATTCCGAGTTTTCAAAACCTGAGGTCTGGCATAAGAAGGAGGTGACCTGATTTTTGCTGCCTCGTTGGTCCTAATGAGATTTGCAGTCACAGAGCAAATCAACAAAACCCAGAGATCAAACAGAACACTGGGAAATGAATGTTTTCTAATCAGCTACTTTTCCATTGCATAGGGACTTCCAATTGGTCAGAAAACTACTTCACTGATACAGCTGGCGTGGGACTAATTATCAAACAGAATTCAACCAACCTGCAAAGAAGGCAGCAGCCTGTCCAGGAACAGCTGAAAGATCTTTTTGAGCGAGACTGGAATTCCAAATATGCAGTGAATCTGGAAGATGTGCAGGGACAGAAAGACTGTAACTGGGGAGACAGACCCTGACGTGAACTGAAATGTACATTTAAAATAGAAACAAAACAATGTATTGGAATCTTGTTCCCGGGCAAATCAAGGAACTCTCTTCTTTTTGTCTTTGCCAGAGAAAACACTTTGTGGCATCCACATTAATGACATGAGAACTTCTGATAGTTGACTCTACCTGCAAAACCATTAATCAGTGTGTGATTGATTTTTTTGTGTGATTACCTCATTGCAGAGTTAATGAAATGCATACAGTGTTGTATGACAAGCTGTCTGCCATTAAAGCAAACATCAGAGACACAGATCATTATTGCTGTGCTATTTTATCTTTGGAAACTGTAGACTTCAGTCTAAATGTTCCATTAACAGTGTTTGCTTACATGTGCTTGAACATTTCTAATAAACTCCCGGCCACCTTAAGATTTGAGCTACATGTATGACCACTTACAATTGCAAGAGCAGATTTTTTAAAAGCATTTAGAAATTGCTGATACAGGGAAATACCTGTTCCTAAGTGTTGAGGCTAGCCGATAGAGAAAAATGCCTGGGATTTAAACCTTGGGGTCAGTTTCCAACTTGGTTGTCCTGGAATCCTGAGTGTGTGGGGATGTTTGGATGTCTCTGTGTAGGTTTTGTGCAGCAAACAGGATGGGGGAGCACGGCAAAGCTGCTACAGGTGTGCAGTTGTGGCGAGGGCATCCCACCTGCACTGTGGGCAGTGCTTGGAGAGCCTCCTCGCTCCTTCTGGGCTGCCCTGGTGCTGGTCCTGAGCAGGGCTGTGTCTCTGGGCTGCCTTTTCTTCTGCAGTCACTCAGGGACCACAACTCTGAGCCATCTGGTGCCTGATATCCATATCCACCACAGCTCTGCCCTGGGTGACTTTCTGGAGTGACAGAAAAGGAGATCAGGGCACATCTTGAGCTGGGAGTGCTGTGAGTGACACTGGGCTGGAGCTCCATGGACCTTTCCAGGGCTGTGCACCTCTTCCTGACCCTGGGAGTGGAGTCACTGACTGTGTGTTGATTTATATCTCTGGGAATACACAAAAATTTCCATACTAGTAAGGACTTTTAGAGATTAACCCCATCAATGTTCCATTTTTTTGGTTTCCAGGCTGCTCCTTAGCTACCTCTGCAGATGCTTCCAAGATTCCTTGGAGTATCTTATCCAGCATTACAAATCAATGCTTCTTGTTACTGTGGCAGATTTTTTAAACATAGAGTTACATGTGCAGATATCACTGAAATTTTGGGAGTATTTACATACATGCCAAAATATTGAGGAACATGCAGGTACTTTTCATGCTCTCACCCATTTCCTTACTAGAGTTAGCTTGAAAATCTTTGAGAAGTTATATCTTCAACCAACACAGCAGTTTTCTGTAGAGGAGTGCTTTCCTCTAGATGGCACTCCAAGCTGTGTCTTTCTTTTTTGGCAGGGATAGATACTGCAGGAGTAAGAAGAAAACTTCTTTTCCTTCTACTTGGGAGCTCAAATCTGACATCACTGGATTAGTTGTTCAGTGGGACAGAGCTTCTGGCCAAGCCGGCAGAATTTTATTATGGCCATATAAGCCTCATGTGGGTTAAGGTTCAGCTTCTAGAAGAAAAATAGATGTTTACGAGAGTGCTCTTCTGTTTTCTCTACTGACATCACTGTTGGTTTTCCTCTACATATGGGGGGGTGAGGGGGGAATTTACAATTAAGACAATGAAATGGGTCTAAGAGGAACCTGAGATCATTTCCCTGGTTTCTCGTAAGACTTTTGAAGCCCCTACATACCTTGGTTCTTATTTATTTGTTTTCTATTAGAAAAGTAGAATATCATGTAAGTTATACCCAGGCTTTGAGTCTCAATTATTTTCCATTTATGAAACAGGATTAATAATAGTCCTTATCCATTCATCTCTTACTTGTCTCTTTCATTTAGATTGTTGTTTCTCCAAGCTAAGGACTGTACCAAATGTAACCTGGGGCATCCAGAGGTATTTATTAGCATCATCCTTGGGCAGGTTGGATATTAAGAAAAGGTTCTTCACCCAGAGGGTGACTGGGCACTGGAAAGGCTCCCCAGGGAAGTTGTCACATCAAGATGTATTTGAACTACACTCTTGAACATGTGGTATGATTCTTGGGGTTGTATTGTGTAGAGCCAGGAGCTGGACCTTATGAGTCCCTTCTGACTCAGGACATTTCTATAATTTTCCAGTCTGATTGCAGGCTGTTCAGATTTTTGTATTGGTTTATTCATGTCCAGAAAAAGTCGCTGGTTTGGCTCTTGAGCATGGATCCTCTGCTCTGATCAGCTCACCTCATGTACCTGTGTGATGAGGGAGGACAAGGTGAGGCCCTGTTTTACAGGAGTGGCTTTCAGGAGCTGCTGCACTGCTCTCCCAGCAGGATCACCTCTGAAAGCTCCTGCTTTGGTGCAGTGCCTCATGGCTACAGCACTGTGACAGCAATGCAGGGAACAGCAAGACAGAACCCAGCTGGCTCCATGGGTTATGAGTACTGACAGAGACACCTGTCTTCTCACATTAGACACCAGCTTCTTCCAAAAGCTTGAGTATCATCTGTTCTATTTTTTTCCTGCCATTACCCAGGATTTTCCTTTCCCAGTTGTTCCAGATAAAACATACCCTTGTTGCTTTCATCCAGGCACTGAGAAAACATTTCATCTACGATTTATGCCATATTAGGGTACACCTTATTTCCTGACAATCATGGGTATCTCCACAATCCCTAGAGGATAGCTCTTGGGTCATGGGCACTGACTCACAGACCTCTATTCTCTGTAGAGGCCCAGAAAAGTCAGCTTTGGTTGCAGGGTGAATTGTGGTGGTGCAGCTTTCTGAGGAGGGGAAGTGAGAGGGAGGTGCCAGTTCTTTCTTCCTGGTATCCAGTGATAGGATGTGTGGGAATAGTTCAAAGTTGTAGGGGAGGGTCAGACTTGACACTAGGAAATATTTCCCTACCAAGAGAGTGATCAAACACTAAACCAGACTTGTCTTGAGAGGTGTTCAATGCCACAAGCCTCTCAGTGTTCAAGAGGCATTTGGACAGTGCCCTTAATAACCTTAATGTTTTTTCTATGTTTTGGTCATCCCTGAAGTGGTCGAGCAATTGGACTGAATGATCATTGTGGGCCCCTTTCAATTAACTCTTCATTCTGTTCTATTCTAGATTAAAGTGAAAAGGGGTTAGATCAGAGTGAGTGAAGTGGTGATTGCAGCCATCCTGGCCACAGTGACCACGAAGAAATTGAGTTTAAAATCTCTGTTGACAGGAGGAAAAGGGACAGCAAAACTTCAGCTCTGGACAGGAGGAGAGCTGACCTCAGGTTGCCCAGGAAACTAGTGAGTAAAGTCTCCTGGGAAAATGTTTTTGTATTTGAGGGGATTGTCCTGCTCTGCTCTGCACTGGGGCAGCCTCACCTGTAGTCCTGTGAGCAGTTTTGGGTGCCACAATAAAAAAAGTCATTAAACAGCATCCAAAGGAGGCCACAAGGATGGTGAAGGGTCTGGAGGGGAAGCTGTATGAGGAGAGGCTGAAGTCACCTGGTCTGTTCAGCCTGGAGGAGATTGAGGGGAGAGCTCATTGTGGCCTTCAATATCCTCACCAGGGGCAGCAGAGGGGCAGCACTGATCTCTTCACTCTCGTGGCCAGTGACAGGACCTGAGGAAACTGCTGGAGCTGAGTGATGAGGGGTTGAGGTTGGATGTTAAGGAAAGGTTTCTCGGCCAAAGGGTGTTTGAGCACTGTAACAGACTCCCCAGGGCAGTGGTCACAGCACTCAAAGGGCTCAAGAAGCCTTTGGACAATGCTGTCAGGCACACGGTGTGAGTCTTGGGGTGTCCTGTGCAGGGCCAGGAGTGGGATTCAAGGAACCTGACAGGTTCCTTCCTACTCTACATATTCTATGATTCAATTTAGGATTGCAATGAGTGAAAAGTCTCCATTACCCCTATATTTAGGAACTGTGTTGTCATTAAGCATCCACCTCAGCAGACAGTGAAGTACATACAAACTTCTGCAAATTTAAGCTGGGATTTTCAGAATCAGAAATGTCAGTAACTCACGCTACTCAAGTTATTATTCATATGGTGAGTTTATTGTGAATTAAGAATACAGACAGTGTTTTAATGGTACATGTGAAGGCTGTCACATATGCACTCTGGTTTTCATTGTGCACTCGAGCAAAGCATTAATATAAACAAAGGAGCAAATAATTATATACACCTCCTTTCCCAGAAAATCTCTGAAGCAATTCCACCAGTGTGGCAGATCATTCTAAGCATTTAACTATCCCATAAGTATATACATTAAAATTTATTTATCCACATTTGAATAATATTCTTTGTAAGCATGTTTTATTCTGGTATTTTACAAACATGATTTAGTTACATGTTTTTTGGTCTTGGAATTATTCTGTTGGTTTTTGCTGTTGTTTTTTTTAAATTATTGTAAGGCTAAATATGACCCACCACAGTAATTAAAAAAAGGGAAGCGAGGAAGAGGCAAAGCATTAGTCTCTCTACACTAGTATTTAATTTTCATTTTGTATTTTTAAATGTTTGTGGAATATACATACTACCTTAGCTGAAATAAAGAAAAAAACATTTTAATAACAAAGCAAAAGTAGATCAGAAAGTTCCAAAATCTAAACAGGTAAGTATAGTTCTCAAAGTACTAGTTTAGAACCCATTCTGGAAATAATCTGTAATCTAAATATAACTGGTGTGTTTTGAGAAGCCTATTTAACAAATCTGTTGCTATCATTGAACCTTTCAATGATTTACTTCCATGGTTCAGCTATCTACTCAGACTTTGCTCAAACTGTGGGCTCCTCTGCACCTGTCGTAATTGTTGCCCATAGGGTAGATATGAAGAAATCATTATTTTTAATAGTACACAATCTAGTACATTCATGTACTTTAAAATTTAAATGTGGTAGATTTTGTTCAAGTATTTTCATGAATAGCTTTGGGTTAAGCTCTCAGTTAGAAAACTAAGAAAACATTCTCTTCTGTACATATGGATGATTATGTTTTCACTGAGGATTGAGAAAATAAAACCTTTATTTGGTTGTATCTCCAACAATATTAGATTTACTATCTTTTTCTTCCTCCAACAAGATTAGTTCAGTTCTTGCTGAAGATGTCACGATAGATGAGGCCCCATCAATTTCAGCTTTTTCACCCTCTCCTATTTCTTTAGGTGATAAGCTTTCTTGTGCATCAAAAAACACATCTGGTTTATCTGTTGGGCTGTCTTCATCTGAGAGTCTCCCCTCTTTATGACCCATCTCTTCTTTGTCAACAGACTTAGCCTTTTTGGAAGGAGATGTGAAACCAAGCTTGGGAAGTCTAAACCATCCAGTTTTTTCAGCCTGCTTAGAGGAATCATCTGCTGTGTCAGCAGGTTTCACATCTTCTGGAACTGATTTTTTTATTTCTGGTTTTGCATCAGTGGTTGTTTCATCCCCAGAAGATGAAAAGCCAATACTTGGAAGCCAAAATTTGAATCTTCCAGGAGATCTTTTACTATCAGTCTTTTCTTTCTCATTGGTTGTGTCTTTTTCTTCACCTTCCACTGCTTCAACTACATCTTCATCTTCAGAGAGAGGAGCTGCAGTTATCCCCTCTGGTGATTTATCAGGAAAACTCTCTTCAAGTTTACTGGAACACTTTACTTCAGCAGCAGATGTTTTTAACTTTGTCAAACTTACTTTTCCTCTAGATTCTTCAGTCTCACGGTGTGGTTTGTCAGACAGTTTAAGCTCAGCACTGCCAGTTCTCTGCGCTGCTGCTCCAAAGCTTTCACCAGCACCTGCAGGTTTTCTTGCTGATTCACCCCCCGTTGGAGATGGCTGCTGGACCAGCACATCTAAATCACTGTGTGATTCAGGCAACTTTGTCTTGAGCAATGAGAATCCCAAAGTAGCAGTTTTGACCTCTGGTGACAGAATCTCTGATTCTTTCAGTATTTCAGTAGTGTAAATCTCACACCTTTCAATAGCAACATGTTCAGGTTCCACTTTCTCGCTTACTTCTTGGCCCTCTGTATAAGACCAATGAATGTCTTGCCCTGCCCTTGAAAGGGAGGACTCTATGGTAGCTGTCATTTGTGTTGTTTTAATGTCAGGTTCAGTCAGTGTTAAAATTTTGCTTTTTGCTTTTTGAATACTCCCCTCTGGAGCTCCTGGTGTTTCTTCAGGGATAGCAGAGCTTGCTTGCAGTTGCACTATTTCAATGTCAGTACTGGATCCCTTTGGATCTGTTACCACTTTTGATAGTAAAACATCAGCTTCAATTGGGAGAGTTCTGAAAGTGAATCTTGGTATTTTTAGTTTAGGAATTCTTACACTTACTTCTGGGACACCTTGTGTTTGGTCCACTGTTTCCCCTGTTACTCTGGCAGATACTTCCACATGATCTAGAGCTGGACTTTTCAGGCCAGTTGATCCTTCTGTTTTTTGTAACTGCATTTCAGCTGTGTCTATTTCACTTTTAGGTGCTGAATCAGCTTCTGACTTTGGATAATTGGTATGATATTCATACCTCTTGATTTCTGAATGCAACATTCCAAACTTTGGAATCTTAAACTTGTATGCTTTAATTTTACTTGTTTCTGCTCTGTCTTCTACTTGCACTTCCACTCCTGCAGACACATCCTTTTCAACACTTTTCACTTGAAATTTCATTTCAGGATCTACTCTAGTAATTTTAACATCTGTCTTCACTGTTGGAACTTCTACCTTTAGATCTTCCAGCTTAGCAGTAACGTAGGTACCATCTTCTGATCCTTTTGTTGTAGACCATTCGCACGTAGTTCTTTTTAATTCACTTTCTTCACTGTCTTTTCCTATGATTTTCACCTCGCCCTTTATCTTTCCTTTTTTAATTGCTGCCTCTTTATTTTGGATATCTAGCTCTTCCTTTGGAAGACTAGCATCTATTTTCTTCTGTGTTGCATCCAGAGTAATTTCAGCTGATAATGGTTTGCATCCTACTCCTGATGTCTCTAATTTCATGGAACTTTCTACCTTTGGGACTTCTATATCCCATGATTTGCCTTTATGCTCTGGAAATAGAGTACATGTAGGAAACCTATTTGTTGAACTCTTGTCTTTGTCAGTTTCTGAAGCACTTGGGTGTGATTTAGACAGTTCTGCAGCAGACACTGTGATTTCTGAAGTATGTACTTCACCACTGCTCTTAACAACATCTGCGTAAGTTTCAGTTTTTGGAATATTTACTCTACTCTCTGTTCTTTCTGTGGATAATGAAATATCTCCTTCCATCTTTGGCAAGCTAATGTCAGAACTCTTCACAGAATCTCCTAATTTTTGAATCCCTTCTTTTCCAATAGTAATTTCAGCAACTGCGTGTGGTAATGAGAAGGTATTTTCAGGAATACTTGTTTCAGTTTGTACTTTAGCAGAAGGAATAGTTGCCTGAGCTTTTTCCATACTTCTTTCAATATCAGCATGAGGTTTTTTCTCCTTTAAGGATGACCTGCCAAATGCAGGTATTCTGAATTTTGGCATTTTAAACCACCCCTGATGTTCTTCAGTCTGAACTTCTTCAGTTTTTATTTCATGTTCTTTTAATTTGATTTCCTTCTCCTCAAGACTCTCAATAACTCCCTCTGTCTTTAGTTTAGACACTGACTGGGTGCTTATGTCTACCTTTGCATCTTTTATGCCACCCATGAGAGCTTGGGATGTCTTTATCTTATCATCAACTGCTCCAGGAGCTGACATATCAGATATAAGTTCTGATGCTGGAATTCCCACAGCAATGTCAGCAATTTCATTTGTCGTTCTTTGCTGGGGTAGCTCAGCTTCTGTTTTTGGAGAGCTAATCTCTGTCTCTAGGACTTTCCCTTTTGTCAGGGAGATTCCAAACTTTGGCTTCTGGAATTTGGGCATTTTAATCTTCCCTTCAGGACCTTCCAATTTCACTTTTCTTCCATCCACAACTGATGAGCTTTCTGTTAATATATCAGGGCTCTTCACATCAACTGAAGCTTCTGCTTTGGGGAGCTTAATACCCTTTTTTTGAAAGTTACGTTCATTGGTAGAACTTATTTTTACATCAACCTGTTGAAAACTCCCCTCTGAGGGAGTCAAAGAAGCATCAGTCTTTGCTGAGCTGACTGTTATTTCAGTTTTAGAGGCTTCCATTTCTCCTCTGGAAAACTCCAGAGTGTGGACTGTAGTGTCAGCCAGTTTTATGCTTATTTGTGCCCCTTCTTCATTCCCTTCAGGATGACTTTGTTCAATATCAGGTATCTTAATTGAATCATCACCCTCTATTTCTGTTTTAGGAAGAGTAGCATCAGCTTCAGCTTTTGGTGAATAGGACTGAGATTTTGGAACCTTGATCTTGGAGAGCGAAATTTTAGGCATGACAAATTGAGGCTTTTTAATTGGACTTTTTTGTTCAACTTTTCCCGCAGATATTTCCACATCAAGGTCTGACCCAATACCTTCATCATCAGTTGCAGTTCCTTTCACTTCTGTGTCTATTCTGCTTGACATGACAGCAAGCTTTTGGTCTTCCAGATTTGCTCCAGAATCTGATTTAACACTTACTTCCTTCTTTGGTGACCAGCTGAAGGATGGAAGTTTGAATTTGGGCATTTTGAAATGTCCTTCTTTCTCTTCTCCATCTCCATCTTGCTTTATTTCCCCCTTGATCTTTACTGCTGCATCTGAATCCTGAATATCACTGTCTGTTTTTGGAATAGAAATGTCAGCTGATGGGAGGTGAACATCAGCCCCTGATGCCTTACTGTCAGTTTTGGTTATTTTGGCTTCAGGACTGTCAATCTTTGTTCCTGTGCCACATTCCACTTCCAAGTCTGGTGCTTCAACGGCAATGTCAGATATTTCTACCGTTGCTTTTAGTTGGGGAACATTGACTTCTGATTTGCATTGGCCAACATCCTTTTCTGACCCTTTCCCTTTAGAAAGTGTAATTCCTACCTTTGGCATTTGGAATTTTGACATTTTTGATTTCCCTTCAGAACCTTCAACTTTCATCTCTACATCACCCACAGCAATTTCACTTGATGTTCTTTCCACACCTATGTCAGGACTCTTCACCTCAAGCGAACGGTCAGTTATCATCTTAATATCTGAGGTGGAGAGGTTGGCACTAGCAGTTGCTGATTTCAATTTCAGCTCACCTTCACAGGTAGGGACTGTGACCTCACCTGCAGGCATGCTAATATCCATCTCTACTTTGGGAGCTTTGGCTTCTGGTTTGGAAAATTCCAAAGTTGAGACTGTAACTTTTGGCACTTTTATGCCCAGTCCTGACTCTTCTCCAGTACTCCCTTTCTCAGATTTCTGAACAGAAGCACCTTCTATTTCTTGTTTGAGTCCAGAAACATCAGTTTCCAGTACAGGAAGAGAGACCTGGACTTTCTGACCCTTAATTTTAGGGAATGAGATCTTTGGCATGGTAAATTGGGACTTCCTGGTTTTGACCTTTTCACCATCTTTTTCTGTTGTATCAAATTCTTCATGGAGGTATTGATTCTCAGGAGTAGGAGAAGTTAATTCAGATCCCATGTCTCCAGATAAAGTAGACAAAGTGGGTCCTTCCAGATGTTCTCCAATGTTAGAAGCAGCAATAGCTTCTTTCTTTGGTGACCACCTAAATGAAGGCAGTTTGAATTTTGATGATTTAAATTTGTTTTCTTTCTCCTCACCACCCTTCTCTCCTGAAACTACTTCCTGTTCTGCCTTGCACTCCAAATCCGGGCCACAGATTTCTGCTTCTAATTTTGGCAAGGTAACATCCATTGGTGAGAAATTTGGATCCACTGTTGGTGTATCCAGAACAACTTCAAGTGAAGGCTTGTGCAACTTCACACCAAGTTGGGCATCAGAGATTTGAGCTGGTTTTTCAATAACAGAATCAGTCATATCAGATGTTACCCTTCCCTTGGAAATTTCAGATTCCACGTTGGAACCAATGTCACATTCAGATGGTTTTTCCTTAGGTCGAATTCTGAATTTCGGTTTTCGGAATTTAGGAATTTTAACTGTGACCTCTGTCTCAACCAAAGATATGTCACCGGATGTTGTTTTACCCTCTAGCTTAAGACCTCCTTGTTCCTCAGAATCATCCTCACTTAAAATTTCAAAATCTGAAAGATCTTCATTAGCAAGAGATGCTATTTTTGACTGAGTTTCAGTTAACTTAACTTGGTATTTAGTAAGAGTAATATCGCCTTTTTGTATTGAGGAATCCAGATCAATTTTAGATGAACTCACTTCAGCTTTAGAGAAACCAATGCTAGGAATTCTAAATTTGGTGCCTTTGGATACAATATCACCCTTAATGTCACCCATAGGTGTAGATACAACACTCTCAGAAGGAACAGAAGATTCCTCTGTTAACGAATAACAAACATTTTCTGAAACAGAAACATTAACCTCAGATTGGATTTGTGCTTGAGGTTTAAAACCTTTAGAAAGAGAGATTTTAGGCATTCTAAAAAAAGAAGTTTTAGATTTACCCATTTCCTCATCTTTAAAAGAGGAAGAATCTAGGGGAACATCAAATATAGGCACTTGGATCTCAGCCGCGGGCAGGGTCACGTCCACTTCGGCAGCTCCCGAGGGCACCGACACTTGGGGCTCCTTGAGGCTGACGTCCACCTCGGCCGCCACGCTGCCCTTGGCCTCTCTGCTGCTGGACCAGCCAAAGGAAGGCATGCCAAACTTGGGCATCTTGAACTTGCCGTCCTTGGTCTTGCCGGCCTCCTTCTCTGGGGTTTTGGTTTCTCCTTCCAGGCTGAGGGTGGCCTCGGGCGCCTGCAGCTCAACGCTGGCCTGCGGAAGGGTGACGTCGACGGAGGGCAGGCTGATGTCCACCTTGGGAGCTTTGATGTCAGCTTTGGGCATCTTGAGGGAGGGCTTCTCCAGCTTCCAGCCGGCGCCTTCGGTCTTGGCGCCGGGGACGTCGGCTTTGAGGCCCAGCGTGGGGCCCTCCCCTGCGACCGTCACGGTGGCAGAGGGGAGCTCGACCTCTGCGCTGGGCAGGCTGACCTCGGCTGCAGGCGCCTCGGCCTTGGGGGAGGACACTGCGAATTTGGGCTTGTCGAACTTGGGCATCTTGAGCTTGCCTTTCAGGCCCGTGCCTTCCAGCTCGAGCTTGCCTTCGGCGGAGGGCGCTTTCAGGTCGACGTCAGGCGCCTGGAGCTCGAGGGTGCCTTCGACGGAGGGCAGCTTGACGTCGGGGGCCGAGATGCTGATGTCGGCTTCGGCGGCCTTGAGCTCTGCCTGCGGGAGGCTGACGTCCGCGTCCAGCTTGGGAGCCTTGACGCTGGGCTTGGAGAAGACCACGCTGGGCACCTTGACTTTGGGCATGTGTATTTTCATGCCGCCGCCCTCAGCTTTGCCGGCGGCCACCTCCAGGCTGGCTTCGGCCTCGGGGCCCTGCAGGGCGACTTCGCCCTCCGGGCCTTTGGGCAGCGAGACCTCGGCCTTGGGCAGGCTGACCTGGGCGTGGGGAGCTTTGACTTTGGGCAGCTTGACGCTGGGCATCTTGACGTCGGGCATCTTGAATCGACCTTTCTCGCCCTCTGCTGCTACGGCGGGCGTCTCGACGGTCACCTCCACGCCGGGCGCTTGGATCTCAGCCGCGGGCAGGGTCACGTCCACTTCGGCAGCTCCCGAGGGCACCGACACTTGGGGCTCCTTGAGGCTGACGTCCACCTCGGCCGCCACGCTGCCCTTGGCCTCTCTGCTGCTGGACCAGCCAAAGGAAGGCATGCCGAACTTGGGCATCTTGAACTTGCCGTCCTTGGTCTTGCCGGCCTCCTTCTCTGGGGTTTTGGTTTCTCCTTCCAGGCTGAGGGTGGCCTCGGGCGCCTGCAGCTCGACGCTGGCCTGTGGAAGGGTGACGTCGACGGAGGGCAGGCTGATGTCCACCTTGGGAGCTTTGATGTCAGCTTTGGGCATCTTGAGGGAGGGCTTCTCCAGCTTCCAGCCGGCGCCTTCGGTCTTGGCGCCGGGGACGTCGGCTTTGAGGCCCAGCGTGGGGCCCTCCCCTGCGACCGTCACGGTGGCGGAGGGGAGCTCGACCTCTGCGCTGGGCAGGCTGACCTCGGCTGCGGGTGCCTCGGCCTTGGGGGAGGACACTGCGAATTTGGGCTTGTCGAACTTGGGCATCTTGAGCTTGCCTTTCAGGCCCGTGCCTTCCAGCTCGAGCTTGCCTTCAGCGGAGGGCGCTTTCAGGTCGACGTCAGGCGCCTGGAGCTCGAGGGTGCCTTCGACGAAGGGCAGCTTGACGTCGGGGGCCGAGATGCTGATGTCGGCTTCGGCGGCCTTGAGCTCTGCCTGCGGGAGGCTGACGTCCGCGTCCAGCTTGGGAGCCTTGACGCTGGGCTTGGAGAAGACCACGCTGGGCACCTTGACTTTGGGCATGTGTATTTTCATGCCGCCGCCCTCAGCTTTGCCGGCGGCCACCTCCAGGCTGGCTTCGGCCTCGGGGCCCTGCAGGGCGACTTCGCCCTCCGGGCCTTTGGGCAGCGAGACCTCGGCCTTGGGCAGGCTGACCTGGGCGTGGGGAGCTTTGACTTTGGGCAGCTTGACGCTGGGCATCTTGACGTCGGGCATCTTGAATCGACCTTTCTCGCCCTCCGCTGCTACGGCGGGCGTCTCGACGGTCACCTCCACGCCGGGCGCTTGGATCTCAGCCGCGGGCAGGGTCACGTCCACTTCGGCAGCTCCCGAGGGCACCGACACTTGGGGCTCCTTGAGGCTGACGTCCACCTCGGCCGCCACGCTGCCCTTGGCCTCTCTGCTGCTGGACCAGCCAAAGGAAGGCATGCCGAACTTGGGCATCTTGAACTTGCCGTCCTTGGTCTTGCCGGCCTCCTTCTCTGGGGTTTTGGTTTCTCCTTCCAGGCTGAGGGTGGCCTCGGGCGCCTGCAGCTCAACGCTGGCCTGCAGAAGGGTGACGTCGACGGAGGGCAGGCTGATGTCCACCTTGGGAGCTTTGATGTCAGCTTTGGGCATCTTGAGGGAGGGCTTCTCCAGCTTCCAGCCGGCGCCTTCGGTCTTGGCGCCGGGGACGTCGGCTTTGAGGCCCAGCGTGGGGCCCTCCCCTGCGACCGTCACGGTGGCAGAGGGGAGCTCGACCTCTGCGCTGGACAGGCTGACCTCGGCTGCAGGCGCCTCGGCCTGGGGGAGGACACTGCGAATTTGGGCTTGTCGAACTTGGGCATCGTGAGCTTGCCTTTCAGGCCCGTGCCTTCCAGCTCGAGCTTGCCTTCGGCGGAGGGCGCTTTCAGGTCGACGTCAGGCGCCTGGAGCTCGAGGGTGCCTTCGACGGAGGGCAGCTTGACGTCGGGGGCCGAGATGCTGATGTCGGCTTCGGCGGCCTTGAGCTCTGCCTGCGGGAGGCTGACGTCCGCGTCCAGCTTGGGAGCCTTGACGCTGGGCTTGGAGAAGACCACGCTGGGCACCTTGACTTTGGGCATGTGTATTTTCATGCCGCCGCCCTCAGCTTTGCCGGCGGCCACCTCCAGGCTGGCTTCGGCCTCGGGGCCCTGCAGGGCGACTTCGCCCTCCGGGCCTTTGGGCAGCGAGACCTCGGCCTTGGGCAGGCTGACCTGGGCGTGGGGAGCTTTGACTTTGGGCAGCTTGACGCTGGGCATTTTGACGTCGGGCATCTTGAATCGACCTTTCTCGCCCTCCGCTGCTACGGCGGGCGTCTCGACGGTCACCTCCACGCCGGGAGCTTGGATCTCAGCCGCAGGCGGGTCCACGTCCACTTCGGCAGCTTCCCGAGGGCACCGACACTTTGGGGCTCCTGAGGCTACGTCCACCTCCGGCCGCCACGCTGCCCTTTGGCCTCTCTGCTGCTGGACCCCAGCCAAAGGAAGGCATGCCGAACTTGGGCATCTTGAACTTGCCGTCCTTGGTCTTGCCGGCCTCCTTCTCTGGGGTTTTGGTTTCTCCTTCCAGGCTGAGGGTGGCCTCGGGCGCCTGCAGCTCAACGCTGGCCTGCGGAAGGGTGACATCGACGGAGGGCAGGCTGATGTCCACCTTGGGAGCTTTGATGTCAGCTTTGGGCATCTTGAGGGAGGGCTTCTCCAGCTTCCAGCCGGCGCCTTCGGTCTTGGCGCCGGGGACGTCGGCTGTGAGGCCCAGCGTGGGGCCCTCCCCTGCGACCGTCACGGTGGCAGAGGGGAGCTCGGCTCTTGCGCGGACAGGCTGCCTCGGCTGCGGGGCGCCTGGCCTTGGGGAGGAACTGTGCATTTGGGCTGTGACTTGGGCATCTTTGAGCTTGCCTTTCAGGCGTGCCTTCCAGCTCGAGTTGCCCTTCGGCGGAGGGCGCTTTCAGGTGAACGTCAAGGCGCTGGAGCTCGATGGCCTTCGAGGAGGGCAGCTTGACGTCGGGGGCGCCGAGATGCTGCTGTCGGCTTCGGCGGCCTTGAGCTCTGCCTGCGGGAGGCTGACGTCCGCGTCCAGCTTGGGAGCCTTGACGCTGGGCTTGGAGAAGACCACGCTGGGCACCTTGACTTTGGGCATGTGTATTTTC
This sequence comes from Eopsaltria australis, assembly GCA_034509425.1. Classification (NCBI taxonomy): domain Eukaryota; kingdom Metazoa; phylum Chordata; class Aves; order Passeriformes; family Petroicidae; genus Eopsaltria; species Eopsaltria australis. The sequence continues at coordinate 1,954,797 of JAVTVJ010000012.1, read as the reverse complement.
ATGCCGCCGCCCTCAGCTTTGCCGGCGGCCACCTCCCGGCTGGCTTCGGCCTCGGGGCCCTGCAGGGCGACTTCGCCCTCCGGGCCTTTGGGCAGCGAGACCTCGGCCTTGGGCAGGCTGAGCAGGCTGACCTGGGCGTGGGGAGCTTTGACTTTGGGCAGCTTGACGCTGGGCATCTTGACGTCGGGCATCTTGAATCGACCTTTCTCGCCCTCCGCTGCTACGGCGGGCGTCTCGACGGTCACCTCCACGCCGGGCGCTTGGATCTCAGCCGCGGGCAGGGTCACGTCCACTTCGGCAGCTCCCGAGGGCACCGACACTTGGGGCTCCTTGAGGCTGACGTCCACCTCGGCCGCCACGCTGCCCTTGGCCTCTCTGCTGCTGGACCAGCCAAAGGAAGGCATGCCGAACTTGGGCATCTTGAACTTGCCGTCCTTGGTCTTGCCGGCCTCCTTCTCTGGGGTTTTGGTTTCTCCTTCCAGGCTGAGGGTGGCCTCGGGCACCTGCAGCTCAACGCTGGCCTGCGGAAGGGTGACGTCGATGGAGGGCAGGCTGATGTCCACCTTGGGAGCTTTGATGTCTGGTGCTGTCATTTCTGAGATTTCATATTTTGATTTTTTCTTGAAATCTTTTTTTTCTATTTCAATATCTGTTTTTGACATCAGTAGTTTTCCTTTTATATCTTCAGTGTTTATTTCCATTCCAGATTGTTTTATCGTCATTTTTTTTGGACTTGGCAACTGGTCTTTTGGCTTTTGTTTTATATCGTTTTCTGGTATTTTTTCTTTTGATATCCCTGTTGTCATGTCAGCAGTTGGATATATTATTTGTCCTATTTGTCCACCTACCTGAAGTTTCCCTGCTTTTACTTCCCTTTCTCTTATCTGTTCTTCTGCTTCTCTGGTTTCTTCCTTTGTAGTTGACCAGGTAAATGTTGGGAATTTTAACTTTGGCAGTCTGAATTTGCTTTCTTTTCCCTCTGTATCTTTTTCTCCTGTCTTCATTCTAATTTCTGTGTTTAAGGCTTTGTCATCTGTGTGCAGGCCGTCTTCCTCTGTCCAGTGTTTTACCCTCTCTTCTGTGTCCTCTCCACTTTCTTCTCCTGCTATTTTCATGTCAGTTTTAGATGTTTTGGCCATTTTGAATGATGGCATTTGTATTTTCCAGTTAGATACTTCTGATTCTGCATCTGAAATAAGAGTTTTCACATCAAAATTCCTGGTGTCCTCTGAAGTCATATCAGCTTTTTTTTCTGGTACGGACTGTGGAACGTCACTTTCCTGTTTGGTGGTTTCAGTCTCTGTCTCTTTTCTTTTGGGTATTGTAATTCCATAATTTATTTTCTGAATATTTAGTATTTGTGTGTCTTCTTCTGCTTGTTTTCCTCCTGTTTCCAGTGTGTCAGATATCTGTAATTCTGCTTTAGCAGTGCCTATTTCTAGGCCTTTTACCTGTACAGATCCTTTAGCTGTGTGACTCATCAAGTCTATGTTAATTCCACTTTCTCTGTCTTTTTTATCTGCTGATCCTTTCTGTTTCTTTTTTCGGGATTTTGATGAGGCCTGTGGTGATTTTTTAGTTGGGCTTACGTTCTGATCAGCTCTTTCTAAACTGGGCTTTGGTATCTCTGTTGTTATGTCTGGAACTTCAGGTACATTAAATATTGATTTTGCTTCCTTGTCTTTTTCTTTTTTAATGCTTATTTCAACTTCAGGGCATTGTTTTACATGTGATGGAATGCCATTTTTCATATCTTTTAAGTCTTTTGTTAATGTTTCATGTACCTCCCCTGTTTTCATTTCATAAGTAGTAGATGTTGTATATTCAATAGTTAAGATTTCGGGATTGTCCAGGCTTATATCATCTTTATGTATTTTTTCTCTTTCAGAGATCAACGTAGTTTTTATTTCTTTTTTATGCTTCTCTTGTGGTTCTGGTTTGGACCTGTGCATTCTGAATCCAATGCTAGGGAACTTCAGCTTCCTTTGGCTTCCTTTTTTCTCTTTGGTATGGACTTCTTGTGGAAATTGAGACTCTGTGTCCGTGCTTGTAGGGGAAATATCCTGTATAGCAGGCTCGTATGCATCTGATGTACTATGAGATCTTCTGTGCCTCAATATCTTTTTATTTTTGATTGTTTGAAATTTCGGCCATGATAATCTATCTTTTTTAGGTCTCTTACTTCTTCCTTCCCTTTGGCTTACAATTAACGTTTCCCTGTCTTCTTCTGAAATGGCTTTTCCTGAAACATGCAGTGTTTCTTCAGGAATGCTCTCACTGAGTTCTTTTTCCTACAAGACAAATAGTAGTCAGAAGATTAGAAGTAATCTAAATATAGGTGCAATGGAAAGTAAAAAAAATACTATAAAAAATGTAGAAAAATGTTCTTTTTATTACTAGTATCTGCTTGTTATATAAAAAAATTCCTGAATGTTATATAAATATGCAATGTCAGGCAGAAATTACAAAAAACAAATGGACTGTAATATATGGATTTCTGAAGATTTTCATTCTTTGCAAAATACTGCAGTAAACAGAGGTTTCTATATGTATCTCCATATATGTCTGTACAAATTTATATTACATATAGCATTTATATATATGCATAAGAAGAAAAAATAATCTTTAAGTTGATAGAAACCTATGAAGAGATCATCAGAGGTCTATCAAAATATTGTGGTTAAATGCATTTTTAATAGAAAATCTTATGGAGGAGCTTTGGATAAAAACATTTACTGGTATTTTACATTTTTGAATGTACTGAATGTAAGTATTAGAGAGATTACCCAAGTCTGTTCTATCAGTGGAGAATTAACAATAAGAAAATGCTGACTTACTAAAGAATATTTTTATACCCTAAAACAAGATCATGGATTTTCTACCTATAGTCTCACTCAAGATATTTTAAAAGCTGCAAATATTGTGCGGGATTTTTAAAATCATGAATATTCATGCTAGGAACTTAAACACATGCCTAAGTCTTAAGAAGACACAAGTGTGTGTTTTCTGATCTATTTCCACACAGGACATTACTACAGTATGTTACCCAAACTTTGCAAATAATCAGATACCTACCTGGCCTATCCTTTCCTTTTTGTGCTGGGCTGTAGGGTGTTCCAGATCTTCTTGCACAGCAATTTTTCTTTTGAGGCTGAATTGGACTCTGTATGGCTCGGAATACTGGAGAATCTTGAGTGCATCTTCGTATTTGATATTATCGAAAAATATTGTAGCACTTAGAAGCTGATCACCTGCAAGTGGAATAATACATAATTTTAATTATTTTGTGTTTTCTTATAGTTTTTTCAATCTTTTTTTTCATTTTAGTTTTGTATATACTACTTTCTATGTGGCTTTTTCACTGTTCCAGTGAAAAGTGTTTTTTTTTTATGGTATACGAAAACCATCACATTTCATTATTGTTCAAGGAAGTGGTCTTAAAAATTATTAATATGGACAGGTTAAGCTCACAGATAACATTAGTTGATTTGAAATCACCTATTTCAGATACCTAAAGAGATAGCAGATCACACAGCTACAAATCTCATTACTTAAAAATACACAATAAAATCAAAACAAAATAAAAGCTCAGACTGTACCTTCTCTAAGACTAAATATTTTTGAAGCAGGAGATTCCTTAAGTACTTTTTTAATAAATATTCCTTCATTTCCTCCACCTTTCACACTAAAACCACTAGCACCAGCTTCTGCTTCTGTTTTCAGGGTCACTTCCATTGTCTCCTAGAGATAGAAAAAGATGTGAATTTATAATTTTTATTAATTTGTATTAAAGGGTTCTACAATAAAAAATTTAGTCTCCTCAGGTATATTTTCAATGGCTCAAGAAAGATTATCCAAAACAGAGAATATATTTAGTGTGGGTTTGATTCTGTTCTAAATTAGAATTAAGCACGTGTGTTAGGGCTATGTTGGATCAGAGCCATAGGGAAAATAGGATATAATTTTAAAATGTGAAACATATGGAAACTTTTAGGGGCGAAAGACTGTGTTTTCTCTGAGGATGTTAACCACTTGAATTAAAGTCAATGGGCCAGGAAAGTCAGACTAAGAGCTAATGCTGTACTGCACTCAAATCAGAGAAGGCTAAAGAAAGAATTCTAAAAAGAATTATGGAAGAACCCCAAATAGGACTGTGCCCCACCTCAGCCATTCAGGAAGTTCCTGGTCAAAACAAGTCCAAAGTGATTCTTTGCCCATTTGTCCCTCCTTCTGTCCACCATTCATGTCTGTGTGTTATAACAAACTTTACTATTTAGCAAGGCTCATACCTAAAACTGCAGAGTGCTTTTAGACTGACCTGTGGATGACTCTGTTTTGATTTGTCTGTAGAATGTTTTTTGTTTTCTTCTTGAAGCTGAAAAATAATTTTAAATTACATAATGATCAGAAATCACAGTGTTCTTCAGTACAACGAAAGTCAGTTAAAATTCCTGGTTTAGAGTAAAAACTGAGGCTGACTTTAATGGCAACGGAGCAAAATCAGTATCAAGTGCAATGTACAACATGAATGATTTAACTATACTAATCTCAGTAGTAAATTAGATGCCAAGGCCTCCCTCCACTGTACCAAAATTTGCATTAAACGAATGTCAGAGACCAAATGTCTTAACTGGGAGCTTTTCTGTGTCCTAATGTAGCACATTGATCATGCTTTCAATTTTGTAAACATACATTTTTTTTACTTATTCAACTTCAGCATGAATTTCAAACTGTTGCTTACTTACCTTAACATGTCTGTACTAGCTAAATCTCTAACTCTGAATAACCAAGAGGTACAGGTAATTTTGAAATACTTATTAGTTAGATTCAAGTCAATTATGTGTTCTAACAGGAAAAAACACTGTAATTTCTTTATGCTCTCTGCCTCGTGTGCTTTACAGAATTAAGTCAAATGCATTTTCTTGCCAAGAAACAGGAACATGGTGAGTAAGTCCAGCACAAAATAAAACCATGAATGAACATAGATGCAGTTTTGGTGGGGACAGGAAGACAATATGGCTGCAACAATGTCCCATTCTATGACATGAACCTCTGCTACTTGTGGGAGCTAAAGCCTCTTGAATCAACTTGATAAAGCCATGCCTGCATGAAAATTCAATCTCTTGCCTTTAAATAGTCTTCTTCTATGGGATACTCATAAACTGGAGAGGATCCTTGTGGCCTTGGACGAATGTCTTCTACTGCCACTTCATTAACCTGTGGAAAAGAGACGAGCAGTGGTAAAGGAACATCCACCATTAAACAGTGACTCATTTTTTAGGAGTGTTTCTCTAGCTGTGCACAGTGTCCTTCTAATCTTGCATTAGTAACGGTGGATAAAAAATAACCAATAACTCTTTTTTTAGGTCAAGAAAAAGTACAGTTTTCATGTTAAAGCACTCAAAGCCACAGGGGACAGAGTTCTGAGAGACAAAAAGCAATGGTACACTGATTTTGATTTTCTTTATACATTGTATGCATCTACAGACTGAACAGACTGAAAACAGACAGATCAATTAGTAACAATTGAAAAGGTAAAAAAAAAAAAAAATCCTTTTCCTGCTCAATTTGCACACCTAAACTTTGCATCCAATGGCTTCAAACTTTACTGCCCTCTATAACCAAGCAAACCATGGAGAAGTCCCAGCAGGAATTTCTGCTGACAAGCACTCGGCATTCTTCCTTCTCCAGTCAGACAACAGGGAACCTAAACTGTCTAAATCTTTAAAGAAAAGTTACTGTAGTTAACAGCCATGTAATAGTTTGCTAAGTCTTGGTAGTAAACTTATGCCAATGAACCATGGCAAGGAGCAGATGCCTTTACACTGAAACATTTTCCTGGTTTTTGAGCTGGCAATCTCAGGCTAAATTACAATCTTTTTAATGGGGAGGAAAATCACCAGCAAGACGCAGCTATAAACAAAATATTTAAGATCCCATTTTGCCAAACTGTCATGAGAGAAAAATTCAACTCTAAAAAACTCACAGAATCTTCCTCTTCTGCATCTGCATCTGCATCTGCATCAGCATCTCCCGGAGGCTCAGCCGGTCTCAGCTGTCGTCCAGAACCTGAAAGCAGCACACAGGTTGTTGGTGCCTGCAGGATCCACACAGGGCACAGAGCAGCCAGCTTGCAAGCTGAAACCCTCTGGAGCAGCACAGTGAGGGACCTGCACAGGCCACTGGAAAGGCCTGCCTTAATTTAGATTCCCAGCATCACAGAATGGTTTGGGTTGGAAGGAACCTTAAAGATCACCTAGTTCTCCCTACTAGCCATGGGCAGGGGTTATAATCTGGTTTACTTCTAGTTCTGTATTTTCTCCAGTTTAGGGGATTTTCTCCTTCACAAAAGCCTTTACATTTCCAGATACTAATATTTCTGATAAGTTTGGAAAAAGAAAAGCAGTGACCATCTGCTGATCCCTGTCTCCTGCACCAGTCCCCACCTTTCCAAAGGGACTGAGCGTAGCCCACAGTGAGGGCTTGGAGGGATTGGAAATCCAGAGAAAGGAAAAGAGAGGTGTACAGATGGAATCTGAAGTGTTTTTCCCTGAGTTGTTCTATTCTTTAAAGTATCAGAATCAGTAATTAACAGTTTGTTAATTCAGAATAAATTAAATTGATTGAAATTCCCCATATTGAAACTCTTCCTCGCTTCTGACAAAGGTCTTAAGAACAGGAGAGTAAACATCATGAACCTTGATAATCATAAAGACTCTCTTTTCTTAGTTTTTAAAAGTTTTGAGGGTAGACAGAGATGAGGTGAAAGAGATGGGCTGTCTGAAAGCATTATTCTCTTGAAATGCCTTAAATTGGGCACCAAGGAATGAAAACAGCATGAATTAGAACATGTTTTCAGAGATCCAGGCTTAGCCAGTAGAGGACAGTGTGGCTGAACTGCATATTCCCTAATGCACCAGCTATTCACATGCACAAGTCCTTGTCCCAATAACTCTGTCTCTTTCCTGTCTCCATGCTCATTTTTTCTAAGCCATCAGGCTGTCTAGCTCCCTGACACTCAGTTCTGTAACTTCCATTACTATACACAGTTTTGGCTCTCCTAAACAGATCCTCTGGCTTTAAAATGTGCTCAAAAACTAGAGAAAACAGTTGACAAGAAGAACTGTGCAACTCATTGTCTGTTTTAAATGGAGAATCCTTGGGCTGGAACACAACATTTCTGGACGTTGCACGCTGTTTGTGCAGACAAGATGGCACGACTTAGTCATGTCTGCAATCACTCTGACTTACACACGCTGCCAAGCTCTTGTTAAGGTGGCTGGGATTTTGCTGGTCACTCCTCGGAGTTTTCTGATCTCCTGCGTTTACTTTTCCCTTGATATTTTTGAAGATGAGATTATATAGTACAGGCAAAGTTTCGAAAGAGTTATGCCCCAGTGATCAGCGATGGACCACTTTGTTAAGGTGAATGGAAATCATGTGGTCCCAGTGGGAATATCCCATAACAGTCTGTGGGTCAAGTTTCCAAACTTGATGGAATAGAAGGCAATCCTCATTAGCCACATGTACCTGTACATCATAATCAGCTCTCCCGCAGTATTCCAACTCCAGGGAATTAAGATCAACTCAGAACACATCAGGGCTGCCAGACCACTCCTCCTTTAGCCTTCACAGCACTAGTCCTGTCACCCACAATGGACAATTCTAGAAAATTCTAGAAAATGGTCTTAATGCACATTCTAACTCAGATTAAAGACCTGCTTGAAAGTTAGCTGGTTTTTCCTTCAGAAGCTCCAGCATTTACAGTCTTCAGAAGCTCATGAAATTTGAAAAATTAGCATAACCTTGATAAGAAATTTAGACATGTACTTAAGAACCTGATTTTAGGCATCTCTGCTTGAAAATTTTGGAATCCATTCATGAAGCACTTCACCACATGTATTTTAATAAGCATCATATGAGGAGAAGAGCTGCAGGATTGAGGTTTGATTGTTTAATTTGCCTAGTGGTTCTAAAGATTCAGGTGCCAACAATAAATTTTACGGCTATTACTAAAATTCCAAGAAATAGTAAGGACTTAGTCTTGTGGCATTGCCATATTTTTCACTTGGGAGAATCCCACCCACAAGCCCTGCAGTCCAGCAGAATGACTTAACAGAAAATTGCTTGGATTGCTGGAGTGTTTGCTCTTCAGTGCAGCACTTCAGTGTTAACTACAGCATTGATCCCTGGTGGCTGCCAATAATTTTGCTACTGGAAAAGAAACAGGAAAGAATTATCTATGAGACTTCTTAGGCTGGTTCACTGCAGTTTCTGTTGTTTTACTCTGGTGTAACTTCAGTGACACTTTAGTTGTCTGGAACTGGAGCAATGCAAGTACAGTACCTCTCCTAAACTGTGATAGTGGCGCCTTTTCCTAAAAAAATTGAGCAACAGATTTCTGTCCCCGGGGCTAACAGAGATTTGGGTGAGATTGCACAGATGCTTTTCCCTCCCAAAGCTTCACACCAAGCCCTTTCCATTCACCCTGATTTCCCCAAACTCTGCCTAGGCTGCCCCTCTAGGATAGTTAATCCATGTAATAAAGGACTTGTTGAGCCCTTGATTCCTACTGCAGACTGAGATTTGCTTCTGATTAATTCCCGATTCAGAATACTCTCAAAAGAAATCTGCAAAAGAGGGGAATTACAGTACATTTTCAGCAAAGCCTTCTTTCTGAGTAGAAAAGCCTGTGCCAATAAACTGTGATTTATATGCATGTCATTCTCATGCCCTGAATAGTAGCAATGCCAACATTTTATAGATTTTAACTTTTTTTTTATGGACCCTGGACAATCAATGCTTTGTTCAAAATGTTTTCATAAACAAGATGGAATTTACATCAGTGACTACTTCTAATAGTCACTGGACTGACTTCAGAACAAGAGAATTTTTTGAAAGTAAGCAGTAGGAGTTATATAGGCTGGATCATTTTCATGTCATATGACTGAAATGTGTATCTCCTTTTTGAAATGCAATTATTTAAAAATTATTTTATCTTTAGCCTAGCAAACCAGATGGACTGTTTGGGCAAAACCACAAGAAAAAAACAAAAGCAGGTTATTTTTTTGGTATTCACATTCAGTGGGCAACGGTCTCCAAAATCACATTTGATACAATATAATGAATTCCAAGTATGACAGAGTCATTGAATTCAAATCAAATGTGCTTTAATGTACCATATAAAGAGAATCCTAGTTTTAATTGGAACACTGGCATATAAAATTCCTGTGGTTTGTGTGCTTTAAAATAAAATAAAACAGTACATGAGAATACCAGAGATGTTAATAAAAGAAACAATAATGTCTTCTGCTGATCATCCTAGCTTTTCTGTTTCCAGTCTATAGCCCTTTCTCTGCAATTCTTAGATTTGGGCTTTTTGCTTTTTAAGATTTTGTACTAAAGTTATATTTGCATATGAATAGAGAATTTAAGTAATCTGTTCTTATCTTTAAGCATGTTACTTTTCCTTACATCAACTTAAACGTTACTTCAACAAATAGTTTTCTTAACAGACAGAAACCTGACCCATGATAAATATCTGTCCACAGGTGAAAAGTTTTATGCTTTTCTCACTCACTTATTGCTATTTAAGGTCACAACATGTGCCTTTTCTTTATGAGGATTTTGCCATTTTTTAGTTACCGTTTCTAAGCTGTTACAAGAAACTAACAGTCCTGTTTGTGCAGTGTTGTGGAAATAGCTCTGAGTCCACAGCCAGTTAGAAAACCTGTGCCTTGACACACGGGCAAGGCTGGGACATCTGTAGATCAGGTCTTTTCTGACAGTGCAAAGCACACTCTGGGTACATAACCTCATTTGTGGTATTAATAAGGAGAAGGAGGAATGAATAATTGCAAGACAAACACGAGCAGTAATAATTTAATGTCATTGTCTTTGTTGGCACTGTGTTTGACCCACTAAAGAATTCATACATGAAGGTCAGCAGTTTTCACGGTGCTTTCTCATGTGCTCGTGCCTTTTTGTAAGCAAAGATGTGCATGGCTGCTGTCATGGACAGCTTCAGCTGGCTCCTCTATCAGACCTCTCTTCTTGCAGCCATCAGTCCCTGTTCCTGCAGGTCTGTCTGTCCCTCTGCCCTCAGGCACCCTGTCCTGGGGCTGATATTCCTCATGCACGAATGGCTGGTAACTGCTAATTTCTGCATTTCTCCAGAATGTCTTTTGTTTTTAAAACCACGTCCCTCTCTTCAGATGGATGGTGTGCCTGACTTCCCCGCCACAGCTTGTTCTCCCTCTCTTGCAGGTATCACAATTGCTGGGATTCCTTTTCCTCCCTCAGAGCTCTCACAGCCGCCTGAGCAGTGCTGCTGTGAAGTCCCGCAGCCCCTTCTGATTCACTCCTTATAGTTGAAATAGGGAATACTTAGAATAGTTAGAATATTTTAAATCGTGGGTCCCAGTTCAGGAAAGCACTTGATAAGAGGAACACTATGCACATGCCTGACGTTCATCTTGGCCTCTCAAGAGCACTTTTTCAGATAGGCAGGTTCACCTGACTTCCAAGCAAGCAAAGCTGGAGGAAAGTGATCCTGCAAGCATCAGCTGCAAAGATAAGGATCTGAAAGTGTCTTCAAATAAACCTTGCTATGCACGTACTGTGTTCCTGAAGGAAGCTGCCATGAGGTTTAAAGCACGGTTTAATGCACAGGCTCTCGCACAGTCTGTGCAGGCTCGACCCCGAGCTCCAGAAGGCTCATGGCATTTACAGTAAACAGCTCCAAAGATGCCGGCGAAAACCACCAGCAAAAAAATCAAGGGGTTCATCTTCTACAGAGATTTCCTAGTGCATTCCAGAGACCTGGATTCATTCCATTGTCCTGCAAGATCCCACGGACCGAGTTACAACAACTGCTGGGCAGGGCCGTGGGGCACGGCCGGAGCGCAGCGGGAATGCCGCGGCTGTCGCCGTATCTGGGCAGGATCCGTGGCCGCGGGGAGATGCGGGCACTCTGTCACGGAGCAGGCTGCCTCTCCCAGCCCTCCATCGCAGGAATGTCATGTTACTTCACTTGAACCGCTGCCAGCGAGACAGCGGGGGCAGCCGGCAGCTCCACCTAGAAGAACCAGCTCGTCGGCTCTGAGCGGAACGGCTGCCGCGGTGGGAAAAGCGGCAGCTCTGCCTCAAAAAGGTGTCACAGGGGGATCAGCACCGCCTCTGTAGTGCTTCCCCTCTGCCCTGTGCTCGGAGTGGGACCCTCCCCAGCAAGCCCTGACATTTCTGCGGGATGAAGACAAAGGACTGCTCTGTGGAATGAAGATAAAGATTTTGCTGCTGAAGAAGTTTAACAGGCCTTATTATCAGCGGGATGCTATCAGAACCAGCTGGGCCGGTGTTCAAGCTACACTCCTGCCTTTGTTTTGCGCTGGTTTGGCAATGCCCCTTGGCTGCACTCTGTCCCTGGGCTGCATACTTGTGCTGTGATGAATGTAGCTCAGACCTGGAAGCCGAAAGCAGGGGCTTATAGCGCAGTCGTGCTAAAGGAGCAGCTACTCCCAAATAACCAACGTGTGTGAATAGTTTCCTTCCATTGAAGGCATGAACAAGATGTTTTGATTCATTGCCTTGGTATGTTAAGCTGCCCTTGTCGGCTGTTAGAGTACTTCATTAGAAGCCTTCAAACAATTTCATCTCAAAACCTTTTGAAGACAGAATATATATGTGAGTTACAAACATGAGTCTCCTTGCCCAGCCAGAGGATTGTCCATGAAGTTAACACTTCCTTTTATCAAAAGGAACAGCACTCTGCTCTGCAAAGTGCATCCAAGCGGAGAAATGTCTCGGGAATTAAGGTTCCTTGCAGACCATACTGAGCCCTGTAGGATTTTATAGAGCATTTCCTACAAGTTGACTAATATCAGGAAAGATGTGTAAGAGCACTGGCAACTAAGAACTGATATAAACACTACCATAAAACCAGAAACTAACAGCCCCCAGATGAAAAGAAGAGTGAATGGCTTTCCCATGAGTGTGTGTTTATTGATAAGCTCTGCCCACAGATTTAAAAGTATTAAAAGCATTCCTGCTCACACTTCACAATAGGAGCAAAGCCTTTAGGAAGGCTGATCAGAAAGGAGTTCTTGATTCTTACAATGGTCCACCTTTCCTCTGATGGTAAAGATAAACTTAATAGAAACCATAGAACAATTCAGAGCATGAAAATAAATCACTCTGGTGAAGCTCTGCACAGACCTTTTCAGCTTGAATCATATTTTAACATAAAAAGCACAGGGGACTTCTTTTTTTTCCAGTTGTCAAAGTGAAGTTTTCCAGATCCTGAGTTAATGACTTTCATCTAGCTATCATCATTTATTGGTTACTTGGCTATATAGGAAATGCAGTTTGGCCAGATCCACACAACTCTTCTGCTACAAGGATAAAATATTAACTGAAGTATTTCATTAGTCTGATACTTCACCTTTTACTGAAACAGGATACTGTTTCCTACGAGTAACAGAGATTTTGAAAACAAGCTCTTAACCAAAGTTTATTGCAAGAACATGAATAGAGTGATGTCCAAAAGAGACAGCAAAAGCAGAGAGCACTGGTTGATACCTGTATTTGGCTCTTGTGGTCCATCCCTCCTCTTCCTCACTAAAACACTACTAGTGGCAGAGTGAAAAAGGTAGCTGGAGAAACGCTCATGGTACCCAGCAGACAACCAGAAGTTCAGTGCTGTTTCCCCTAGGCTATGGTTCTGTCTCAGAAGCACAAGTTTTGTATCATCTCTAGTTTTAATTTGTTTGGATGGAGGGTAGGTGTAACTTCCTGCCCTGTGTCCCTGTGTTGCATGTTTTAGGCAGGAATTTTCCTCTCTCAGGTTTTATGTGAGAGAATGGGTTCCAGTCTGTGTTTTACTTCCTGCATGAATTCCTAGAGTGTTTTCTTGCATAATTATTGTGATAATGTAGTGAATTAGCACCCTCTGATAATTACCAATTATGCTTTTTCCAGGACTGCAGGGCCTTTGTTCTCACAAAGTTGGTGAGAGAAGGGAATAATTTTTTAGCAATTGTTGCTATGTGTGCCCAAACTCCTGGACTGAACCGAAATTGCTTATCACCCTTTTGGACAGAAAGTGAGTTAGCAATTCATAGCCAAATAAAGCAATAAAGACTGGTCTAATCCGCTCTGATCCTCAACAGTTTTATCTCCTGGGATATACTGGTTTTACTTGCAATTGAGTGGCTACCATGCTGTAAGTAGTTGTATGGAATAAAATACCCAAATAAAATTCCTTGGAGTGTCACTGGCGATCTGGATGATCTGAGTTTTGAAAAGGGTTTCAGGAACGTGTTGCAAATGAAGAGTTCTCACTTGCTTACCAGCTTCAGAAACCTTAGTGGGAACTACTCTGCAGCTGTTTGGTTATCCAAAATATTGAGTAAGCATCTTGCATTTTCTCCCCTCTGAAAGAAACCTCTTCACCTGTACAACAAAGTAGACTTGGGAAGTGAAAGCACAGCATGTCTCCCTTCCTCTCAGAGCAAGGAGTTGATTCCTGCTGTCCTCCCTGTCAGATAGCTGTGAACTCAGCTCTTACCATGACTCGCCTAGCAGCACAGGCAGGTGGGTGCCTATTGCAGATAAGGCCTGCAAAGATCACACAACTTCGCCACATTCCTTCTCCTCTCTGATTCACCCTTCCAAGAATTCAGGCTTCTACCAGAGCAGATTGCCTATTCCACTGCCAAAGCACAGCCCTGCTCAGATTTATAAATGAATCAAATGAATGCATTTATGGAAAATGATCCCTCTGCCTGCGTAGGCTTGATTGGCAGCCCTGGAGACTCAATTTCTCTGGCCACAGAGTCAGTATTTCTTAAGAAGAAGTGGTTGTAACCCCAAGCTGTCTCTTAAGGTAGCCCAGTACTGACACACTAAAGAAAGATGCTAATTCTCAGTGGTTTTGGTAGAAAGCACATTTGTTCTGTAAGAATAAGAATAGAGGAACTGCTAACATTTTGCAAAAAGCCCAAAGAAACTGATGCAGGCTTTGTATAAATGGCACTTAGCACTCCAAATTAGAAACAGACTTTTTAGCCCAAATTGCTAAAAATGCTCTTCAAACCCTTCGCTTAAAAAATCCTCATCAGAATCAATGCTCAGTAAAAATTTTTGTATTTAGAGATAAATATAAACACATACATACATACATCTATAGAGAAAGAGTTCATATTATGATCCTTAAGGTCCTTATGGCCTAGAAGACTTTCATTTCTCCTTACTCCACTGATAAAATTCAGTGCACAATTAAGTGCCCAGATACAGCAATATTAATGGAGTGATGTTACTCTGGCTGTCTCTTTGGTATGTTGGGCACAGCCCCTCTCAAAACAGGAATGCAGGAAAAAACCTTGTAGTTTTTCCACAACCTTTTATGGGGGCTTTTATATAAATATCTGCCTTTGGAAGCAGGTTTTCAGTTTGAGAGAAAATTCCCTGGGCAACTTGTTTGGATTTAAATCACCACAGAAGAAAATATGTTTTAAACTTTTAAATTCCTTAATGTATATGTAATACAAGAGATATGAGATAAAGGTGACAGAAAATTATTATGGGAAAATATTTTACATCAAAGATAAAGTTAACAGTTCCCTCACTTTGTTAAGATAAAAATCTTTTCTGTCAATAAACAGTGATAGTAGCAAAATAGAATTTGGCACAGCTCACTTTTCCTTGTTTTTGTGTGGTAGGAGATTCTCTTTAAAATTAGAGAGACTTTCTGGATGCAGACTGTGGGTTTACAAAAGCGTAAAATCTCATTTACAGATAAACTAATCCATCGAGTCAGATAAATAAATAAATTAGCTTAGTTCTGTCCACATCAATGTAATTCAAATCTGCATAAATGGACTATAAACTTGGGTTTCAGTCACAAAAGGGCCAGATTTCAAAATAATTGAATCGGTCACATATCAAATTCTTTTTGAAAATGTCTCTTGATTTCAGGCCATTGGTTTGTACCTCTTTGTCGAACACCTTTCCCTAACATATGTATACCTTGCCCCAGCATTTTCTAAATGTGTCATTTGATACGTGGCTTCTTTTGCAAATTAAATCTGTTAACTTAATCTTCATTGTTTGCAATTAGAAATAATTATGTAAGACTGAAAAGCATTGGAATTTCAAGTGCATATTAACTTACAGAAGGAAAAACTGATACTGTCAAACTTTTGTTGCATTATATTTTTGAAAAAATAAAACTGAATCTTTGCAAATCTTTGTGCTTTTTTAAATGGTTCAGTACTGATTTTCCATTTCTGTACCTCCTAGCACCCAAAAATAACAAACCAAAATGCTTGCTTAATAGATCAGAGAAAAACACAGCTTAGTTAAGGAAATAGATTTCAGTTTTAGGTTTCACAGACACTGGTATAAACGACAGGGAGAAACCATTTCTTTAAAGACTCATTACTGCAGTTCTGGATTTCTTTCTGGTTAAAGACTCAAATAGCGAGAAAGTGACTACACTGTGGTTCATCCATGTAGTAACTGGTGAATGAATTGAGATGGGTGGAGTTGTTTGAAAGCACTAAGAGGACTATTTCTTGGATTTGATTATCAACCCTAATGCTGATTCATAACATTTCCAAACACCCAGAGCCGCTCTGTAACACGAAAATAATGATGATATCTAATGGAAATGAGTAGCTTTATCACAATGGTCTGTCCACACTCAGGTTAAGTATTTTCTAACTCAGTTAAAACAGGACGGATTCTTTTTGAAGGCACATGGTGAGGTTGTTCTTGATGAACAGCTGTGCTAGATTCAGACTAATGTATGAGGGAGAGTAAATTACATTTTGCTCTTCAGCCGGATCAACAGCTCCACTGAAATAAAACAGCTTTTTACCAATACAAAGTATAAGGAAAAGAAGGATCCTGGGGATTCAGTCACAGTTTTTGAGATCTGCTGTGAGGTGGCTTCCTCAGAGTCATTTAAACCTATGCAACAGGAGGGCAATCCAGTGGCTTGTCTCCACTCTGAAGAATAGCAATGACCTACTTAATTTGTGGAGCTGTGAAGAGTTTGAGCAAAAGGAAAGAATGGGAGGCACCTGGAGATGCCCTTGAGTCCGTCTGTAGGGTTTTCTGCACATCTCTGCAAAGAGTATTTTTAAACCAATGGTGTTTTACTACCTGTGCTCTCTTGCACCCTGCCTGATCCAATGGCCCCAGTGAGGACTGTGCTGTCTGAGCTGTGGTTCAGCTCTCTGTGAGCTCTGTGTGCAGCAGAGAGACCATTGCTCTCTCCTAAGGAAGGTGGATTTGCATTCCTTGCACTATGCACGGCTTACAGTCAATAATGCCAGAAAAGGAGAACGATTGCTACCATGAAATTATCCCGTCTAAAACAAAAGGCTCCACCACCATCTTACTGTGACATTTTTAAATACTGCAGTCCCAAAGTCCTCCAAGGACTGAGATGTTAATAGGGTTCTAGCAGAGACTGAAATATTTGCTTTATATAGTGGTGTTGGGGGCAGTGTTGACAGAATTCTGCAACTACACTGAGAGCAGAATTTGTTTCTTTCTTCGTTGCAAATACTTTGAACACTACTTAATCCCACTTTGAACACTTATGAAAATCTGTCCACATTTGACCAAAAGAGAGTAAAGAAAAGCACTCTGCTGATCTTAGATGACAAATGTCCAGAATTGTTCTTTTTTTCAGAGAAATCAAGTGCACAGCTTGATGCCAAAGGACACAGATGGGAAAAGGGCAAAGACAACCCACATGTAAGACCAGAGTAAGGCACAGAATTACAGAATCACAGAATGGTTTAGAAATTACCTTAAAGATCATCTCATTCCAACCCCCCTGCCAGGAGCAGAGACACCTTTCACTAGACCAGACTGCTCAAAGCCTCCTGAAGTCCTGCTAACTGAAAAACAGGTCCTTCTATACTTCTACATCAGGGAAATATGCCATGGAAAAATTATCTCAAAAGGATTTGAAAAGACACCTGGGCCAGGGTCTCAAGTGTGCAGGACCCAGATTCAACAACACTAAGCAAAGCACAGAGTGAGGGTTAAAATGTAGGACCTCCTGGGGCATGTCCTTCTGCTGTGGGTTTAGTTCAGGAAAAGAGCTCTGTTTTTGGAACACAGTTTGGCCAATGCTAGGTCTTGTTCCTGAGCCCTGGACTTCTAAAGCCCATTCTCAGAGGGCTCCAGCACACATGTGCAAAGTACATGTTGCTGCAGGTTTATCCTCTGCAGCTGGAACCACTGGCCCTGTGAATAGCTTCTGGACTGGTTGGTACAAGGAGGTTCTGATGGATTTGTTACTCTTATTGCTTGGGCAGGTGTGGATATTATAGCTATGTTATTCTGCACACCTCTGCAGCAGAGAAGGTCATGACCACTTCACACGTGTACATTCAAAGAGAGGGATCTGAAAATGTATCTGAACAATTTCTAGGGAAGTTTAAGTTCTCCTTGCAGAGCAGTGCCAGCTCAGGGATACTGGAAAACACATTTTTCATGCATATGTTTTTTATTAAATGCAGCTGTCAAAACAGAGCGGGGCTCATGTTCCTGAAAAGGTGCAGGGAAGAGAAGACAAATGGTTGGAATAAAGCAGGAATGTGCCTACACTGCCTAGGCAAAAATCACCACTTCTGTAGAGCCTTCAGGACAACCTTTAAACCAGCTTGCTCAGGGACTGGTAGCTGTGTAGCTGTGGGCTTTCAGTGAATGCCTTACAAACCCAACCAACTCCCCAGGGAAGCCAGTACTTGCTGCACAAGCCACTCCTCCCTTGCCCAGACCCGCTGGACAGACACCAGCTCTGCACAAACTGCACCTTCCCACAGCTGTGGAGGCACAGCCAGAGACTGTCCTTACCCATCCTCACCCTCCCTGCCATGCTGCAGATAATGTGTTCCAAGTGTGCTGGCAGTGAGCTTACACCATCTCCTGCACTCTGGTAACACCTACCTCTAATCATTCTGCTGCAGTAGAATTATGCAGGTGAAAACAGCAAAGGCAAAGCATGATTTTTTTTAAATTATAATTTCTCTCTTATTCCATAGATACAGATTCAGATTTTAGCCTCTGATCTAAATGTGTGTTCTGAAGGTGTTCAGCTGAATTTATAATAGTGCAATAGCAGAATTTGGCCGTGATCTTCAGACAACAGCATCAGTTAACAGACTTGCTTATTTCTCTATAATGTATTATTTGGGTTTTCTATGAGGTTCCTATTCCACAAGGATTATAGTCTAAATACAATGCAGTTGTGCGGTAACAGTGTACCAGATAAATTCAGCTAACTCTGGGTAATATCACAAAAAAATATGTGTTTATAGCTTCATGCCAGTTTCTGACTAATGCTTTTGTTTGTTGCTATAGCAAACCACACATGAATCTGATAGCCAAAAGCATGTTTATGACTAACCTTAGCTCTCTGGGGATTGAAAATATGGAATTAAAAAAAAAAAAAATCCCTAAACCACAACACACAATGTGAGGAGAACATGATAGGAAACACCTTTTTTGGCACAAGTTACTGTGAACATTAAAAGAGAACATCATAAGTGGAAAACATTAGGAAATGGGAACTGTGGGAATAACCGCCTTTAACCCACGGCAATTCAAATCGAGCTTTCACTTCACATCACAAAGTTATGTCTGCAGGACTAGAGAACTTTGCAGGAAGTCCTGGCTTCATGTTAAGAGATGGATTTAAGCCTCTGAAATCTGGAGAATCTTTTATCACACCTTAAAACACTCAGACCACTTCACTGGAGATAGTTTTTACACTGTTCCTTGACACCTGGGACATGGGTATTCACTTAATTAATTTCTATTCCCATTTATGCTTTAGTAGTTTCCAAGAGCCTGTCCCAAGACTGACACCTCATTATGCTGTACAAATACACAATGGAGAACAATGCTGGCCCCAAAGGGCTTTCTGTTAAACTAACAGAGAGAGCCAAAGAGGGAGGGGACTGGACAGAGGGGGAGGCAGAGACAGAGAGGTGATGGGACTGCATTACCCACCCAGTCAGAGGTTGAACCCAGGTGTCTTGCACCCCAATTCAATTGACTGATTCAAATTGCCAAATAGGTTACCGTGAAAAGAAGAATACATTACTGTACCCTGCAGAGGAGAGAAATCGATGCAGTGGAAGTGACACCTAAACTAGGACAGGTTACAACAAAACTACATTATGTCAGGCAAAATTTATACTCGTGTTACCCTGTTATTCTTAATAACCTTTTTCCTTCATAGGTTAAAAAAAAATAAAGGGGAATATTGCAGTAGAGTGCATAGATCAGATCGGTCTCCATCAATGTTTTCTACTGATTTTGATCACTCTGTCTCTAGACTGCATATTGCATCTTTATTCTCAGCTTTGTACAGTGCATAAAGGCTCATCACCATTCCTGACAAGTTCTTCTATCATCTGTATGATGCTCAACAGAGCCTTGAGTTCATGTACAACTTTATGGAGAGAGGTCTGCCCAAGCTCTCATGTTCCAGGTATTTCCAAGAGGTTTCATGAAGGACATCTTGACCCATCAGTAGGATCATCAGGACACAGCCATAAACAGAAGCTTACAAAAATCAGTAAGATTTACATGGTACCTGCTGGTCATTTAGTGCCACAGGATCAAATCCTAACGTATTGGGATTTCACTCTGTGCCTACTCAAGCAAGATGTCACTTGGCCTCATTGAAACTGATACACGGCATGTTACATTACATTTGTTTTGTAATTCAGACTGTGATATGGGCTGAGGTCAGCTTTGATTTCATCTTGCAAAATCCAGCACAGCACACATCACACCTGCATCCTTGTGAGAGTAATTGCTTTGAGAAAAAAATGCAAGCATTTTGTAGGTTAGCCATGCATGCAGCAAGTAGCACTAAGACATCAGCGTTGTATAAAGTGAGAACCAAAGGCAAATAAGAGATAGGCAGAAATTTTCCAGCAATAGCCCAAGTATCACTGCTGGGTTACAAACATGGTGGCATGCAGAGGCCCATATATGACTCTCTCTTGGCTTTCACATGCTTTTTCAGTTCTTCGCATTTGGCAGAACACATATCTTACAAAAGAGAAAAAAAAGGAAGCTGCCAGGCTTCTTTCCTCTGCACTGAGAACCTGAAAAGAGCTTTGGGTCCCAGGAAGCACAAATACAGAGACCATTTCAAAATAGCTACTTCATTCTCTGTGATTTAGCCCCAAAGCAATTGCTGTTCCCTGGGAGTGCTGTAGAAAATGAAATAGGAGATCATAGGTAGAGGTTGCCAACCCAGCTTCAGCTCCAAATTACTTTCTGATGGAGGCACTGGTTACTGGTACTTATGGACACATGTTTATGCAGGCATGGTGCAACTTCATGAATGTCTTTCTCTTTGGGCCCTCAAAAGGCACCCTCTATCACACAGACAGCACTGCCTGGCACACATGAACCTGCCAGCCTGGCAGCTGCAGCATCCTGGTCATGGTCACCAAGGAAGTCCCTCCACCTGCCCAAAGCACCACGTGAAACCAGGTGAGCTTTCCCCACCTTGCAGAAAAAGACAGCAAAGTGAAAAAAAAAATTTACTTGCTCCAAGTCACAAAGCAAGTTGGCAGCAGAGCCAGCAATAAATACAACCCAGATGTCCTGGATTCCACCTCCTCCCTGCACCATGCTGCCTCTCTTAGCTCAATGCTGGAAGGAAATGTTTTACATTTACTCATCCCTCCTTTTCCTTTGTCAATAGAAATTAAAGCAGGCATCTGACTGCCTAAGCCTTGAATACTCCAATAGTTTCCAAAGCTTGCAGCAAAGTCAGCCAACATTTCTATTGAATCCAGCCCTAATGGACAACTAAAAGTGATTTCTTTGCCAAGCAGCCTATCAGTGCAAAACTCATTTAAGCACACACTGCTTTTATATAGATAACATTGTGCATAAATATATATATTTCATGACTTTGCAAAGAACCACTAATTACAAAAATACAGTTTTTGTAACTGTGATGGTTTTGGCTGAAGAAGAGTTAATTTTTTTCCTAGTAGCTGGTATGGGGCTGTATTTTGGATTTGTGCTGGAAACAGTGTTGATAATTCAGGGATGTTTTTGTTATTGCTGAGCAGGGCTTCCACAGAGTCAAGGCTTTTTCTGCTCCCCACAGCAACCCCACCATTGAGCAGAATGGGGGTGCACAGGGAGCTGGGAGGGGACACAGCTGGGACAGCTGACCCCAACTGACCCAAAGGATATTCCAGACCATATGGCATCTGCTCAGCATGTAAAGCTGGGGAAAGAAGAAGGAGGGGGAGGACACGTTCAGAGTCATGGCATTTGTCTTCCCCAGTGCCTGTGATGAAGTCCTGATTTCCTAGGGATGGCTGAACACCTGCCTGCCAATGGGAAGCAGTGAATTAATTCCCTGTTTTGCTTTGCATGTGTGTGTGGATTTTGTTTTACCTATTAAACTGTACTTATCTCAGTCCATGAGTTTTTTCACTTTTACTCTTCCTATTCTCTCCCCATCCACTCAGGGAGGGAGGGAGTAAATGGCTCTGTGGGGCTCAGCTGACATCTGGGGTTAAACCATGACAGCAACTTAACCAAGCAGTGAATAAACTGACCTACTACTATTAAAAAAAGTTTCTACAGCATGCTTTTTGTATGTATAAATTTAAGACAAGCCTCTATACCTTTTTATTTTGTTAAAAGGCAGGAAAGCCTGTCAGGATGTTTCTTTCATTGAGCCCACTCAGGTCTGCCAAAAGACTGATAGCTAATTAACGTTAATTTGACATCAATTTATTTTGTGAACAGAATGTTCAAATATTTAAAATTTGCTCATTAAGCTATCTGTGGTGTCTGTGTGGTAGGCCATGTTCATGTAGTTTCCAAAAGCAATGTAAATCTCATTCCCATTGAATACCTCATGTCCTGGCACCAAAATATCCTTACTGCTTTCAGCCCAAGGTAAGTCCATGTCTCTGAGTAGTTAAACACGCTCTTATTTGCCTGTTTTCTCACCCTCAAGGTGAATGCCATTCCATTTTTCCTACCTGCCATCATACAAATCCAGCTGGGATTATAGGTATTGTGCTGCTGTTGCTGTAACTCCACTTCCAATTTGCTGCTCTGCCTACTGAAGGTGCTTCAGGAGAGCTGGACAGAAGTTAAAAAGAAATGCAGCATTTCATGTTGTATCCTCCTCTCACACAAATACTCAGGGAGCACGACAGTGGGAACAAAAACTTTAGCAGCTGCAGGTTGCCCAAAACACTTAACTCCCACATTTCTCTTGCCTGGAGACCAAATGCCCTCCAGATTTTGCATTCAGGTCTCCTGCCAGAGAGCAGCAGTTTCCTGCTCCTCTGCAGAACAGCAGCAGGAGATCCCACACATGGCAAGGTCACAGAGCTCTGAGATGCTCTTGTATGATGTGCCTCCACCATGGGCACTGTGCATGAACCCACGTGCTGAATAACTGCAGCCACAGCTTTGCTCCAGCCAACGGGGCTTTATTATGATTGAGATTTTCTGAGATCTTCTAGACAATGAAACAGACAAAAATGCAGCCCCAAAAAGCCTTCCTTCTTTCTCTGCAGAACTGTTTCTGCTATTTCCTCATTACTGTCACCTCCATTTTGCTCAACTTGCTTGACACAAACGCTCTAAATCCTCCGAGGCACACCTGGGCAGGCGACTGTGTATCACTTAACAGTGGGGACCTTAACCTGCCCTCAGACTGCAGCAGCAATAAATGACAAGAATAGCTCTTGACAAACATGGCTGGGTTGTGCCATTTTTGTGCAACAACAGTAAGTTTCACAGATTTGAGCCTGTGCTCCTGCCAGAGACTTTGCTGTCTGCAAAGTCTCTGCTAAGCAGGAAGCTCTCACTCCTGCTCCTCAGAGCTATTGCAGCCAGGTCAAGGACATTGCTCCTTGCTGCAATCTGTCAGTGCCGATTTAGCAAGTCCCAGCTCCCTTCCCCTGAATGCACGGGCTCTGGCTGCCCTTCCCCATGGTTCCAAGTGTGTCTGAGAGCCAAAACCTTATCGCAGTCCATCTCTGTCTCCTTGCAAGAGCAGAGTTAGTGGAGGAGTTGGCGTGGTCTGTTTGTCCTGGTATGACAGCCAGCTCCTGTTTTGGATTAGAGGATGATGGTTTTCCCTCCCTCTACATCCCTTACTGGGCATTTGAAAGAGGAGGATTTGTGGGGAGGGGAAACATTCATAATGGTTTTTTACACCTCATTTGCCCTCCCTTTGCTCTGGTGCAAATGAAAGCCCCAGGCCCATGGGCTGTATCTGTGTGTGCTGTCATGGGGCCCGAATTTTGTCAGCCCAGAAAATGAAATAACAGTGTGACAGTGGAGAGGTGTTCATGCAGCACCTGAGCTTAGCTGCAGCTCCCTGGCAGAGGACCAGTTTTCAGTGCATGTCACAACCTGGGGGATCATTGCAAAAGCACAGCTTCCCTATCTAATGCCAGGGTGGAGATCTGCTGACTCCAATCCCCATCTGTCAGAGCAGGGCAGGGGCTGAATGTGAACCAGCAAGCAGCTCCAGACACACAGGAGGGCAAATAAATTAATGAAGCACAGCTGAGAATGGTGGGAGCAATGGTCAGCAGAAACACCCCAAACACATTGTGGTGCATCTCATTGCTGATGTGCAACACAGTTCTGTGGCACCAGCATCTGATACAACTCCTACAAGGTGTTTCCCCTGGGCTGGAAGATGCTGTGGTTGCCCACACGGGCAAGGAGGAAGTTTTGCTGCATGAGATTGTCTCACCCACACAGACTCTTACTGGCCTGTGGCTGGATGTGACTGTGTGTGGCCCTGCTGGCTGTTCTCTCAGTGCCCTTGAAAAACAATCCAAAATCCCTTGTTTTCTTTCCGTGCCGTTTGCTGCTCCAGGGTTGTCTTTGACTCCATCACTGCATCCCACGGGTTTGCAGGCACCTTTGGGCAGCAGGCTGTGGCAGTGGGGTGTGCTTTGGTCCCCTCCTCCCATACCTGGTTTTTTTGCCAAGGTATCTTCCCTCAACACTGCCTCTGCCAAGCAGACTGATCCCAGAGGACCAGCTGCAAAGGACTTCAATGTGGGCCTGTCACAATCTTCCTCCATGGGTGCTGCATGAATTTAAACTTTTCTTCGGGGAAAAAAAGCTCTAAAAACTGGAAATAAGAAATCAGATTTTTTTTCCACAGGTTTTTCTACCCAAGCCATGCCATCAACTATGGTCCACACCCAACAAGTTAATCTGACTCAGGTACTTCACCCTCTCTGTTGCAGAGCACCTGCAGTGCTGAGTGCCCCAAACACCCCTGCCAGCATTGCGCTGGGCACCTTCTGCCTGCCTGCAAACACCCAACCTGCAGAACCATCCCCCATCTGCTCTGCCATCTGCCTGCCACAGCCTTCCCTGCCGCTGCACCAGCCTCTGCTCTCCTGGAAAAGCCACGGTTCTGTGCTGACAGAGAGGGATTGCAGCATTTTCCTAACTAAGAGAGAGAGAGGCAGTTCTGAATTTGTGTGACGTGCTCTGGAGCCCATCATCTGAGACATCATCTTTCTGATGCACAGTAAATGCTGCTGACACATGTACCTGTTCATGCTGGCCCCAGAAGCACAAAACACTGCTGCCCTCCAAACAACATTTGTGCTGCCAGATTCTCCCTACCTACTGCTGCTGAGATCCTGCCAGTCTGGGATGCTGTGTTTTCCAACACCCTCTGAGCAGCCTGACTT
The DNA here is from genome assembly GCA_034509425.1 of Eopsaltria australis. NCBI lineage: Eukaryota > Metazoa > Chordata > Aves > Passeriformes > Petroicidae > Eopsaltria > Eopsaltria australis. The sequence goes on along the minus strand of JAVTVJ010000012.1, from coordinate 1,930,042 downwards.
CTGAACAGGGATCCCTCAGACACCCACACACCCTCCATGCTCCCAGTCCTGCTGTGCCCAGCAGCAGCAGAAGGGGAATGATGGTCCAGGTCTTTGGGAGGGGTCCCATGGCCACGTGCTTGGGATGTGAGTGGTTCTGCAGGACTGGGGCTGTTTATCCACAGTGGAAAAGCAGACAAAGTGAGAAAGGGAGAGAAGGAGGGGGAAGCACTGGGCAGAGCTCCCAGGAAAATGTTGCTGTGGACAGTTTTCTTGGGCTCCTCAAGGACTCCTGATGGCTGCTCTGATCTCCTCACCATGAGACCCAGGGATGATTTGTTGTCACATGCACTGAGCACACTGTTTTCTTTCTAAGAAAAAAGCTGATATATTTAGGAGAGATTACATTCATGCTTGAGCTTATCTGAAAGTGCTAGGCTTATTCTGTGGGCTTTAAGGTTTATTTAGACTAAATAAGGTTTATATATTTGGTTGGTGAAGCATACAATGTATATAATTATGGAGTTAATGCACTAATCTCTGTGATGAGCTTTCCTGGCATAACCCAGTGCAGTTATCCAAAAGCTTCTTTTTAATCTCTGAGGAAGGATAATTTTAAGAAGAAAAACATGATTTCTCCTGCTATCTCTATCCAAACCCTTTCATTCACAGATTGCTTTTAGACTGACTGAAGCAGTGGTTAAATCCACTGTGAACATATAATCCAAATACAGATATAAGATCACGGTGCCATTACTGAATTTATTCCTTTCATAGCAGATCTGTGGGGCTCCTGCCTCCATCCAGCTCTGTTGATCACTGCAATGTCCCCTCATAAATACCTGTGTGTGAAATAACTTTTTAAAGTCTGTTTTACACCACCTTAGTCAATCCTTTTCTAGTCCGAGACATGTCCCCAAAAAGGAGACTGATGGCAGAGCCTAAGAACACATTACCCATCACTGTCCATGGGAAGCCTGAGTAGCAAATTGGCATCACCATGAGCCCAAGTGCTGCATGTTGCCATTCTCATGTGAAAATGCCCAGTTTGCCTCCAAAATGGGCTCTTACTTGCTCTTTAGGCACTGATTTGGCTGAGCTGTTCATGCTGCAAACGATTTTTTTTCTCATAATCAAGCCCATCATGTGAAAAAGTCAGCCTGAAGGGGTGTGAGGACACAGTTCTTATAAAAAAAATCAATGCAACCTTTCACTGAAGCATAAATCAGATCAGCTCTGACAGATATGAAAATATTTGGGGAATGTTTCATGACATTTTTGTGTTCTTGTACATTATTTGCTTTTGGCTGATTTTAGAAGCAGGAATAGGGGAAGCTTAGCTCATATCAGGAAACATCAGCAATTGAAACCACCAACTTTCTCATGATAGTTTCACGGATCTTCATCTTGTAGACCTTCTAATAAACACACACACACAGAATTATAGAATCATTACATCTGGAAAATACCTCCAAGATCATAAAGTCCAACCTTTGACCCAATACCACCATGCTCAGTTTTCAAGCAAATAAAAAAAAGAGAAAAATCAAACCCGGCCCCAACTCAAACCAACCCAATCTTTTGGATGTTCATCTGATCTGAGGGAGAGCTGCTCACTTCCTTGAGGTTCACCAAAAGCTGATCTCTAACTAATTTTCAAGATAATGATGCCTAGTCCCACTGAGCCATTTTTTCTCTTCAAAATACAGTGCAAGCATCAATTAAAGCAATTCCTGCTGTGTGGAAAAGTTACTATCCCATTTGCTAACTTAAATAATTTTTGCTCCTGCAAGCATGTCTGTTGAGTTTCTTCTTCTAGGCTAAAATTCCCGTTTTGGAATTTGCTCCTCCAAGTACTAGCGCTAAGGCCAGTTCTTTGGATTAAAAAGAGATTGATGTGAGGCAAGGGAAAGAAAAGTTCCTGCATGTGTTTACTTGAGGGAAAAGTAGAGCATTGTGCCTGGCTGACAGTCAAAGGTCCAGGAGCTGGAGCAAATCACACAGCAAGTAAATGAAGAGAGGACCTGTGGAAACCTGAATGACATTTGCTTTCTAGGACTGGTATGGAGTATGGGAATCTTAGGAAAACTAGGGATGCCTGGATTAATAAAATGTGTGAGCTTTCAGGATGCACTGCAAGGTGGAATATTTTATATCTGTAACAGCTTATTAGACTATTTAGCTAGGACTTGTGGAAATGGGAAGAAATATATACAGCTTGAAAACTTTGCTTTTCAATGCTGGCTGGCTGCGGCTGCAAACACACCACTGTTCAAGGGGAGAGAACTGGGAGATCAGTGGGCAGGTAAAAGGTATTTAAAATCAGAGGACTGCATGGGTAAGAGCTGCTCCCCTGACTCTGTGAAAGTCAGGCACAGACCACTGCTATCAAAATCAAGTGGTGTTTGTTCTCTTAACTACAGAGAAGAAACAACATTTGCCCAGCAGTGAAGAGCAGTTCCTGTGGCTTTGGAGTCCTGGGCACTTATCAGCAAGCTTGGAAATCATATAAACCTTATCTCCTTGCTTGTGTTTCTGAAAAACAGATAATTCTGCCCCCTGAAGACACTGCTATCTTTATTAGGCAGATGAAGTGGACTTGGTGCCTGCTCTTCTTCAGGCACTCGCATTCCTGCCCCATGGAATTTTGCTGGGATTTGGGCTGTTACTGTGGCCTGGGACTCTCTCCCTTGCAGAGGTGCTGCCCCTGACTGACAGATCCTCTATCAGTTATCTTGGCCTATTTATTACTTATATAGCACAGTAACCTTGGCATATTTTGACTTGTTTCAATCACTCTGGACTACACATTTGGTCATCCCCTTCTTTGACAGAAAACTGCAGACTTATCTCTGCAATAACTCAGCAGTTACTTTCAGATATTTGGCTACCTATGGTCTCCTCTCAGGAAGTAAACATGTTGGTAGGAAGTATTTAGTACGTGAAAGGTCCTCTCCTAGCCTGAGGTTTTATTTTCCAATGCGAAATAATGAATTCCAGCCCTGACTATGAAATCCAGAGTGAGATGAGCAAACACGTGGATTTAGCAAATTTTCCTTGGAGCAGGCATAACCCTCCCACACTGGCGCTAGGCACAGCTGCAGGTCACCCAAAGGACCTTCCTTGCCACAAGCATGTTGCCTTGATTCCTGTAGCATGTGGAGAGCTGGCAAACTAGTTTTGGTCGGGCTTAATCTTAGCTCCACTGGGAGCTGAATCCCCTGCATCGCTCAGCGCTGCTCCACCACTTGGCTGTGGAGGGAAAAGCCTGCTGTGCAGGCTGGAAATGACACCTCAGGGAAGCAGAGAAGGCAGCAGTTGTTAGCTGGTGTTGTCAGGAACATGGTTTGTTGGTGCACTGGGGGTCAGGGATGTGGCAAAATGCCTGAGAGCAAGCGCTCGCCCTCGCTGGGTCTGCCTGTGCTGGTGCAGAGGACCAGGTCCCCTCCTCACTGTGAACAAGGTTAATGGTGAGGCCTTTCTCAGCCTCACTGGTTCAGATTGAACCTGCAATACAGAGCCCACAGACACAGTGAGATGTTTCTCCACAGGCGGAAACCCTGGGTTTTTTCAGGGAATATTTTGCTGTTTCCTAATGTAAGCGACATTATGGAATGCAAAAATAGCTGGATGTAAAAAAATAGATTGAATCTATTTACTCGGATTATAAGCTTTCACACCTTTCAAATATATTGCCTTATATTCCAATCATTTAGATCTCTGAATGTGAGGAATCCCGGAAAAAAATCTTATCCTAACACCTCAGTGTTTTACACTTGCATAGGATGAACTGACTTCTTTGCCCAAGTAGAAAACTTGAGGAAAAAAAACAACCCAAAGCTCTGAGTGTATCTGGAAGTTCAAACCAAGGGAATACACATTCCTGTGGCTTCATGTAAGGCACGGCATCTCAGTAAGACCCTGATGCTCCCTCCACTCACAGTGAAAATGTTACCTGGAGCGCCTGTGAAGTTCATGGTGTGGCTTCCTGGAGAAAGGTGTGCACAAGCACAGGGTTCTGAAGCCCCTGAAGTCAACAGGAGGTTAACTCAGATTGCAGCTATTCCCATAGCCATGTATTACAGACTGCTGGATTTTGTTTCAGTGATGAGCTTCAAGTACAGCCAAAAGCGAATAGAGGCACGTTGACCTCATAGTTTTGTGACTGCAGATTGAGCGTCCAAGACAATTAAAAGCAGGGAATACGTGCCATCTCCAAACCCCTGGCCAGCCACTGCCAGAAGTCACCGCTGCCCCGTCCGACTGAAAAGACATTAACACCCTCTGCAGAGGAGCTTGGAAGGCAGCCATCCCCCATGGATTGCTTACGAGCACTGACTCGAGTCAAACCGACTTCAGGCAGAGATTTACACAAGCCTCATAATCTAATAGTAGAGTTTACTTTACGAGAGTGCCACACCAAAGATAGTAAAATGCAGTTTTAGCTAACAAATCGACATGCTTGCACAGAAAAGCTACAGAAAAGCCATCATGGGGCATGTCAGCACCGCGGAGCGCCTGGCGCAGATTTATAGTTTTCAGTTTATTACTGGGGAGTTATTGTTAACTCCATTGTTATAGACTTTCTGCAATTAAAAGTCCCAGTCACACTTATCATTTTTAAACATAGCTAATAAAACCCAATAAATCCTGAGATGTTATAGGTTTTCCCGTGCTGTTAAACATCTGAAGCTTTTTTTATGTTGGATTTTCGACCTATGTTAGGATAGATTTTGGAAGTAAATTGGCTGTTGTAAGCTGCTTTACTTCTGATTTGCTTAGATCTGCAAAATTTCTTGTAGTTTTTATTATAGTAAAAGAAAGAGTGAGGCAATACTTAGACCTTTTCCCTCATGCATGCAACAGGTGATCATAAGCTAAGCACTGTGTCCCTTACAAGTCACCTTCCAGCCTTCTGTGTTTCTGGTGTCATAAATTATAAAGAATAATGGTTATTTTTGTTTTAGCAATGACTTTTGGTCTCTTCTCTCACATAAGTAATGTTTTCTCTCTTTTCTATCAAAGCTTTGAAAGAACGGACTTTTCATTTTCTCTACAGGTGGTTACAGTTATAAATTCCACTTCTGACCATCTGTACTCATGTGTTCAGAAAGGTATCAGGGTGCATGGCTGGAGCACAGAACCTAGACAGGTGGACAGATTAATTTTACCCTGTGTATTTCCCAGCACTTTATGAACTAGCTTCAGCAGCCTTGCAGTGAGCACTTCCAGGATCCAACTTCTACTGACAAGGGTATGGATCTGCTTTTTAAATGCTTCAAGGTTAATCTTAGTCTCAAATTCCATGAACATTCAGAGATCCTAGTGCCAAGTCAGTCCATTATATGATACATATATATTGTCAATGGTATCTATTGAGATATAATGTCCACACAAATAGTATTCCCCTTACAGAAGTGGAGATACTATAAAAATCCAAACATATCTAGGGGAAGAACAAATAGAAAACTCATATGCATCAGAAACCGACCTCACTGTAAGAAAATTGCTCTTTGCACTCTGCAGTTGATTGCAACAATTGGGATTGGCTCTCTGCACTACAAAAGAGTTTCACTATCTTTGAGATCCTCCCGATGGGTTAAGTATACAGACAGAGGAAGTAAGAAAAACAACATGCATGATCTGGAATAGAGATTACTGAATGGAGGGGTGTGTATGCACTAAGAACCAACATCCCTCTGAAAGCTTTGGGAGGCTTAGAGGCTTGAAACCCCCTGTGTAAAAACGTGGATCAGAAACTTTTTATCAAGGTGAACACATTTGTTCATCCCTGATCTCACCTCTTCCCAAACACAAGAAAGAGGCAAAGGTTTACACCAGGTGAGATGCACCTTGGTTGAAGCTCTGGGCATACTTTTCCCCAGAAGTATCATTTAACACACAACATCTTCAGGTTTCCCTTATCAAGTCCAGCAGCTGGGAACATTATGTCTTTACAATTAGAAAGTCCTGCTTCTGTATCAAAGGAGGCAAAACGCTCACGCCCACATCTCTCTGCATTTTAAAAAGCCCATCATCTACTGCAAACTTTTGCAATCTGCATCAGGGATTTCAAAGAAAGAAAGAAAGAGGGGGAGAGAGAGACGTTTGGGTTTTAAGAAAAAAAACTTACCAAAAATAACTGAAGTTCTCTAAAGTTGCCCTGAAGTTGAAATAGCCCAGAACACCAGTGCAGAGCCTGCCTTAAACTCTCTCTCTCTTTCTCACTCCCCCTCTCTCTCCAGCAATTGGAAGGAGGGCTGTGCAGAAATTCAGCAAACAATTTTCCTTCTATGTCGACCGGGGCGTTCCTCACGGGCAGAAAGGGGATGGCTAAGCCTGGGTGAGGCTCGCTGCTATCCCCAAGCCAAAGAGCACTGTCGCAGATTACACAGCCTGTGAAATCCAATCCCTTTCTCTGCTCAGGCAACAGCTGTACGGCTTCAGCTGGGGCGGGAGCAGGGGATAGACCCCGGGCTTGTTGCTGGTCAGGCTTTCCATGCTGGGGGACGCTGAGGAATGGGGGCACGGGGGTTTCCGTGAGCTCCGCGTCCTCTCCCCGCTTGCTGCCTGCAGCTCAGGCACGGGCGCTCGCAGGGTGGAGATGCGGGGCAATTTCCGCGGCACTGGAAGTATATGGGATGTGGGCGCCCGCGCAAAACAAACATCTCTTTTCCTGAAATTCATTCCCAGCCTTGCTTCAGGACATAGCTGGGCAATTAACGTTGTATGTATCAGTAAACTCTCATGCAGGCAGGCACACACACAGGATGCAGCCTGTCACAACAGCGCGGCTCAAACGGGCTTCAAGGCTGTCCCTGGGTCCTCTCTAAGCTGGGTTTTCCTTGTCACTTTTAGTCAGCTGTTTGATTCTTTCCGAAACCCCCCCGAATGCTGAGCTGACAGCCCTTACACCAAGTGAAGCGCTGTGGTGGCTCGCAGGGTGGGAGTGCCAGCGCTTAGTGCTGCCTTCACCGTGCCCTGATATTCTACACTTGAGAGAAGCTGCTTAGCGCCAGTAGAAACGGATTTGTGAAAATTCCCAGCCCCTCCTCTCACCTGTTTCTATTTCTCCACCCCATGTAAAGGAAAGAAATTTCTAATACAGCTGATTCCTCCCTCTCCCAGGAATTCCACTGATCCTTTGACTCCTCCTCCGTGAACCTTTAAAATATCACAGCAGCAGATTTCAGCCCGGGTTTCCGTGTTTGACAGAATTATTTGGCTGCTGTTTTGCATTCTGTCAAATAGGGGTGAGGTGAGAGAGGGTGCAAAATACAAACAACACATAAGCAGCCCTGGGAGTGTCCTGCAATCGCTCCGGCTGCTTTGCCAACAGCCCAGAGCAGGTACAAAATACTCCAGCCAAAGGAGGAGGAAAACTCCTGTGTTTACAGAGCAGCCTCGTTTCGTGTCGAGGCAGATGCTGTGCCGGGGATTTTTCTGCTGTTGGCTCTGAATAGGTTTCGATACCTGAAATTCTGCAGATGTTTGGTTTCTGGACCCAAGTTTAGAATGGGTGCACATAGTTTCCACAGAGGGCACTTGAAAATCAGAGAGAAAACTGAGTAAATATCTTTGATTCTATCCTATGTGGGTACTTAAGAGTCATTTTATGAAAACAGGGTCTTAACAGAACTACTGTATTTATATTAAAGCCAATTCTTTAACTTGTGCAATTAATGTATATTATTACATCTAATTATACAGTATATATTAATTAGAGATCACATATATAACTTAATTTAGAAATACTATATGTAATTTTATCTAATTAATAGATAGTTTTTCAGCACATGAACTGAATAACACTTCAGAAACTGTGTCTATTTATTATAGGATTCTATTGCATATCTATACAAAATAAATAATATATAATCACATATAATGTGTGATTATATACTATAATCTATAATCATATGTAATTAATATAAATATGTTGTGAAGCAGTATGCAGTTCACATGCAACCTCTATCTTCTTGTGACTGTGGCATCCACACCAAGAATTAAAAGCAGAGGTTGGCTGTAGCCACTGTGGGGTGGTCAGGCTGTGAAGGAGGAAGATGAGGCAATGGGGCAGTGACAGCACAGGGGAAGTGAGAAGGTGGCACATGGAAGTATTGAAGGCCAGGCTGGATGGGGTTTGGAGCAACCTGGTGTAGTGGAAGGTGTCCCTGCCCATGGCAGGGGGTTGGAACTGGATGATCTTTAAGGTCCCTTCCAACCAAAACCATTCCATAATTCTGTGTTTCAAGCGAGATGTCCTGCAGCTGCCTCAAGGATGGAGGTGGCCAGAAGCAGTAAAGGTCTCCTGAGGTGCAGTCGACAGCAGCAGAGTAAACTGAGATGGCTGGGAGTGGGAACAAGACCTTGCTAAGGGCTGGCTCAGGCTTGCTCTGCTGCCATCCCTATTTCCATGCACTGTCTTTAGGACTATACCAAGGACCAGACTTTCTGAGCCATCTTACAACATCCTGACAAACAACACACATTTTTAGAAACAGACATGCAAAACAAGAAGCCCAGCCTACACCATGGATTGATGTGGGGACAGTTCATTTGGATGCAGACATCTGGCTCTGGAGAGAGTGGTGCCAGCAGCAGCAGCAGCAGCACTCCAGCAGGGCACAGGCTGCAGAGTGACTCCATCCCCACAGTGTGCTCCATCCCCAGTCACTGCTGCATTTCAGCTGTCTTTGCTGAGTATATGGATGGGCGTTGTTTCGATCTTTTAAGAATTTTTAAAGCCCACACGAGAAAAAACCCTGGCTAAGTTGAGAGAAGCCAACTGTTTTTCCATAAACCTGGAAGAAATGACTCTGTTCGCTTTTGTGGTATTGGGAAATCTACGTTCACTGTCACTGGCTTTTTTCCAGTTTCATCTCGGAACTGAAGGTGTAAGCCCGGATGTCTGAGCACTGCCCTGCTGCTGTAACTCCAGTGAAGACAACTTTAGTGTCAGAGTTTTATCCCCACACAACTTCAAGCTCAAAAACTCCACTCTTTTCAGACAATATGGTGCTGTTCTGGGACTGTCAAATTATTTCAACGTTATTTGACTGACAGGAATTCATAATGCTCACTTGGTTTATTTTTAAATATTTATCAAATCCACTGTTTGTCTACTGAGCTATTGAAAAAATGCTATCAGACTGATAATTTCCCAATTCATCAAGTTATTCCAGTGCGAGTTATTCAGTGAGAACACTCCAAACAGCCCTTGTGTTTACTCTTCTTGACAGACATCTAAATATTAAAAGATAAAGCTCTTTGAGTTACGCTGCAGCAATATTAAAAAAATATTCCTCTCTGCTCAGCTGCCTTGCCAGGGAGCACCAGTGTTATCTCACATTTCTCTATCCCCCATCTAACCCCGTTTCCCAACTTCCCTGTGTTACAACGTTGTTTTCTCTGCTCTGCTCCCAGGTGAGGCTGCAAACACACAATTGAATGACACAAGCTTTCCTTGATTAGTGCTATTCACACCCTGACCTGTGCATGGACGTGTCAGACTTACACATAAGGGTGTGCTGCTTTAATAGAAATTGAGAAATGAGATGAAAAACAACGGGAATGTTCCTGTGTTTTCTTTGGCCCAAGGAGAGAGAGACAACATGTTCAGTGAGATTATAGTAAAGCATGCTCTGGAACACGAGTTCCTGTAGTTTAGTGTGGAGGATGCAAGGGTGATCGTTTCTATTATTTTTCCTTTTTAGCAGTTACCAACCTTCAGATATTTGGGGGAAAATATGAAGCCACAAATTTCCACAAGTAGGTAAGACTGGGTTGCAGAGAAGACCAGCTAAAGAAAGCAAACTTGTCTGCACAATTCAGAAAGGAGTTTAAAAATTAGGATCTCCAGCTGAAAGAGAAATAGGCTGCCAAGAGAAGGAACCACCAGAGAAAGAAAAAGGAAGGGAGAGAAAAGATCAATGTGAATTCAAGATGTAGAAGGGTGGATGGAACTGAACACCAGACTGGCCATGAGAGGAATGAATGGGTGGAGGCATCTGGCCACCAACTCTCAGTTCAAGCCCAGAGGAAGATAAATATATCATTAATCACCAATTTACAGACATCTCCCATGACTGCATTTTGTTACGACACAGGAATATATTTATCTATTTCACAGTCAGTTATTTTGAACTAAAAAGGCATTTATGCCAGCCACACAAACTTCCTCTGCATTTCTTCTCTTCTGCAATACATGAGCCAATAATTTGATTGATTTGCTTCAACATTTTTTTGTTTGCATAAAACTCTTCCATTTGCAGGTAGACATGCAACCTCACAAACAGAGAGGGAGCCAGGTATGGAAATGAAGCTCCATCACTGCCTCTTTTAAGAAGCCTCAGGGTTGGACTCAAAGACCTCATTCTGAAGTTAGTCAAGCCAGATGAGTTCCCCCCAAAAAAAGTGAATGGGTGTCATTCATGTATCTTGTAACTTAACTGAAGTCTGCCCTCCAAATAGATTGGTCTTTTCATCTGAGAATTTACTCAAAAGAAGCTCCAGTGTCTACCTGCCCTTGGCAAGTTCTACCAGCACTACCTGCTTCCTGCACTGACACCCAGATGCAACTGATAATATTTTGTATAGAAAGAGGTTTCTCCTTTGTGAAGATAAACAAATATCAACTACAGGTATTCAGGGCTGGAGTAGTAAAATCTAAACTCATGGCAAAATAGCCCAAACAAACACAGGGAAGAGTTGTACATTTTCAGAAATTCAAATACTGTCTTCCAGGATCCTAAATACATTTTTTTTCACTTTACTGGTTAATATTGTTGCTGATGGGGAAAAAAAGGAACCTAAAAATGCAGATATCTACAACCAGCATAAACAAAAAACCCACCAACAACAGAGAAAGCATTATTTTAAAATGAAACAAAATGAGACATTTCCAAGAGCAATCCTTTCACTAACAGGAGGAGAAGAAAAAGGAAACTAATTCACCCTGCACAGTTTCTTTTATTTTGCCCTCGGGCATATGCTCCATCTCCCTTTGTCCCCCAAATGCATTTCCACTCGCCCTGACAGTGCTGGCATTGACCTTCTGCAGCCAAAATTGCTTGGACAGAACGAAACAGAAAAACAGGAGCCAGCCAGAGCAAGGGGCAGCTCAGCCATGGCCACGGACCTGGGGGAAAACTGCTATAATTAGCAAGGCTGGTACAAAACCCGCGGTACCCATGGAGCTGCTGCCTTCCTGCCCTGCCAGTTGCACGTTGGATTATTCAGAGCAGAGGGGAACAAAGCCACCGCCTGCAGAACTCTTCACACCCCCTGGGCTGAGGGGTCACCTCACCATCAGCATCATCCTCCACTTCTGCTGGTGGACACCCATCTCCAGACTGTGCTGTGGAGGGCTTTAATTAAAAATTAGTATTTACTCCTTGTTCTCCACGACTATCTCGTTCCCTGCTCCCTGCTGTTCTCGGTTCCCCACTCAACTGGAATTCAGAGCTGGCTGACAGTAGACCTTTATTATTTTACTATTTCAAAACCTGTGACACTGTATGAAAAGCAGACCTGGGCTCCTCCCTGAAAAGTGAATATTAGTGACAAATAGCCGACAGGAAGAAAACAAAAGCATCTCTTCAAGCTGGAAAGATAGGTATTAATTACCCGTGAATAACCTGTTTGTACTAGGTGGTAATGCTCAAGCATCTGAAAAATAACTATTTGAAACAAACTGTTTCTCTTTCTGCAATGTCATTATGCTGCCTTATGCACTTTTCTTTCCATAATTTTGGTACTTCTGGATATCACAAAGTTAGTAAGTTTTCTTGTTTCGAAATCCAGGACAAAAACACCCTAAGGACCATCAATGTATGAATAGAACATTCACACACTCTCCATTTTCAATCGTTTGCCGAGTTAGATATTTGTGAAGTACTTCTGAGCATCTGTGTGACATTTGTTATATTTGATCAAGACACTTTTTTCCTATCAATGTTTCTAGATCTCGTATAAAAAGCAGACATCAATAAAAGCCAAGTATGATTATTAAATGCAGTAGCTCGGATGTCATTGAAAAAAGCAGTTGTCATCTGCTATAGCAAAACACATTTCAGATGCTTCACTAAAGGTTGGGTTTTTTTCCCTTTTCCTTTTTGCCAGTCCCTGTATGGAGCGGCACAAGCACTTCCTTTTTGTGGGTGCTCGTGTGGCTTATGACATTCCAGCTGTGGAAATGCTTCAGTGAACCCTCCCTTGTTGTTTTTCTCTCCAAAGCCTTAAGAACAGTCCTTAAACAAAGATCTTAAAATAAAAGAGTCCTGGCAGATGATCTCACTATGTGCCCTGGGGTTTCCATGGCATTTAGTTGAACCACCAGTGATTAGTACGTTTGTTGAAGGAGTAACTGGGAACTGCACTGAAATAATCCATTTTTTCTGGCTTCGGGATCCCGATGAAAGCTGCTCTCGGTGATGGAAGGGGTATAAATGCTCATCTGGGGACCTGGCTGTGCTCACAGAGCCCCACTGAGGAAAGGGTTGTTTGCTGGCAGTGGCTCTGGGCACGGGGGAACATTTCTTACAGGTACTTCTTTATTGACAGTGTTTTAACGTAAGCCCTCACACGCATCTGGAATATCACCTGTTACTGGGTTAGCTGGTTCTGTGTCCTGCTTGGTGGGCAGGAGCTGGCAGATGCTGCCTATGACAACAAGCAGGAAGCCCAGGTGAATGGGAAAAACAGGAGAAACTCCCTCAAACTGGGAACAAGCAAGCACCAGCCCGTCTTGCTAATAAAATAACCTGTTTTCGGGCAGATGATGAATGCTCAGCCTCTTTTGCCCTTCCATTGCAGGGGCACAGAGGGAGTCTGGGGATTAAGGAAGGGTATTTCACACACACAGGGGCTGCTGTGTGTCCGAGGCTGGCACACACCACCATGGAAAAACAGGGTCAGTGCTGCTGCTGTGCCTGAGACTCGGTGTGCATCTTCAGGGCGTGGGCTGGGACAGAGAAAGGACTCAGCAGATGACAATGGGGCTCAGTGTTTGCCGTAGGATGTCAGCAACACAGCAGGGTTTATTTCTTAATGAAGTGAGTCACTTGGTTGGTATCAAGTATCTGTTAAGTTGAGTGATGGGGTGGATCCAAATGTTAGAGGACCGCGTTTTAAATATACCATTCACCACTCTGGACTGGCTTGCACTGTGTAAACAACATCAGTGAGAGATGGAAATACATTAGGTTAATTCCATCTGGGGTTTCGAAGTCTCCTGCTTCCTCACAGAGCTGAGACTGATTTTCCAACAGCACGAAATTCACCTCAAAGCCCTACATCCCATCACAAAAAAACCTTCCCTTGGAAAGAGGAAAGCCAGAAATACAGGGCAAGTAAAATCAGATAATTAGCACAGTTATCTGACTTCTGCACTACAGCTTACTCAGCTGAACTGGCTCACTGTGCCCCAGAAAAGAAAACTGGGAAACAGCTGCCAAGAAGGAGTAAGAAAAGGAGTGCTCCCTGTACAGTGCATTTGTGATGCCATTGGCTTTACCCTGTGCAGTTCCTACAGCTGGGATTCAGTCTTTGGGCTTTAAGGGTGTTGGCACATGTATGTTTTGTTTTCAGGCCTTTTCATCCCGTTTACTGTCACTGAAATCAGCTGTAGTATTGCCTGTGACTTTTAATGGCAGCAATGTTGAGCCCTTTAATGCTTCATTCCTGACTTTCTCCCTCTGAAGAGCAGAGGAAACAACAGCAACCAACCACAGTCAGGGGTGAGAAACACATCATGTCATCTTTTTCACCAGCCAGTGCCAGAGAAAGGTAAAATATTACTGAAACTGCCAGACTTCTCAGTGCACATCCAGAAATTGAATTTAAACAGTGATCGATGCTCCTGGCAGAGAAAATCAGCTTGATCAGTATGAACAGGATTCCCTTGGGTTCTGCTGAAGTGCTCAGCTGTGAGGCAGCATTTGAGTGTGAAGTGGAGGAAGGAGCCCTGCTACCTGTGACATTCTGAAAGAGACCTTTCCCCACCACTGCACTGCACTGGTGCCTTGGAGTTCAGCTGCCAGGCCCTTGGTTGGATGAAGAAACCCAGTGTGCACTAATTAATTCCTCCTAATTTTCAGTGATGCTAATGGTAACCAAGGTCAGTGTTCAGTCAAGTGTTCAGTCCTGCACAGCACACGGTGCTACGTTTGTTCTGGCTGCAGTTGCCAATAGATGGGAATCAATGAAGTGAGAGAGAATAGCTGATATTTTTTTAAAGGGAGACATTATATATATTGTGGAGTTTTGACAGCAGAAGTGCTCTCAGTTGCTGATGCAAAGTCTGTAAATGTAGGCTGAGAAGAAAGAGCCCAAAATGGGTCAGGAGCAGAGTAGAGCATTTATTCTGAGATCACAGCAAACTGAACACTGCCAGCAGTGAGTCCTGTCCTTTCACAATCTGTTATCTCACACAAGTCCTTGTGTTTTCAGTCTTTCTTTGCTTATAAATAAAAGTATTTTAGTTTTATTTTTCCTTTAAAATAAAAGGTATTGAATGTATTTGGGGAGTAGGAGGAGAACTGAATCTTAAAGATTTTTATACAGTTTTCATTAAAGGATTTAAAAAGCTAAATCAAGAATTACTGATAATTTAGGTTTTTTCTTTGTCTTGTTTCAAGTAAGTTATGATGCTGATTGAAAGAATCCCAAGAAGTACCTGGGTTGACCAGTGACAAATCACAAGAGCAAAAAGAAGAAGGGACAGGGAATTTAGCTCTGCCCTTTTCTACCTCTTGCTTGGTCAGCTTAATTATATTACCTTAGTTTAAACACTTTCTTTTTAAAAAATGGGGAAAACTGTCCTTACACATTTCTTTACTTGAAATGAGTGGATGAATGATGAGTGGATGAATGGTTAAGACTGAAGTTAGAAGTTAGGATTTTTTACCCGCTGTTCAGTTCTTGCTCAAGGAACTCGAATGGAGGCTGTAGTGCTCCTCGTGGTATGACTTAGGTGATCCTTCCTGCTCCCACAGTCCTGAGCTCCCTCCAAGCCCCTCTGGCAGCTGCAGGATCCTGCTCTTGCCCGGGCATACCCACGTGCCACATCCCAGCCCATGATTGTGAGTAATTCCAGTGACTCAGGAAGCGAACACATGTGACACCTCACAAGCAGCTCTGTGAAGGCTTCCAATTTCCCACTACGCAGACACATGATTCATCACCTTCTTCTGCTGATGCCTTCCTACGTAGAGAGTGGTTCAGTTAAGCAGCACTGGCCCTACATAATCCCAAACTCAAAATCCTGGCTTCAGGAAACGATTCCTTTTCCAAATATTCAACAAATACAGGACAGAGGAAAAGGTGTGATAGGGAAATAGAAAAGCAGAGCTGCAAGCAGCACCTGCTCAAGTGTGATTTGTTAGTCCTCAATGAAGGTTTTTGGATGCAAGAAGAGAAGCAAGTTATCCTTTAAGCAGCATCCATGAATGAGAAAGATGCTGAGTGTGACAGCACAGGTTCTGCAGCACCACGGGAAAACAGCACGGGGTCAGGGCTGCCTTTTTCCTTTACTTAGGGCAATGAAAGGGCTCCGGGTGTCTTGTGATAAACTACTGCCCGGAGCCCATTTCCATCCGTCATTGTTAGCACAGCTGAGCACTGTCCCTGCATTGAAGGAATCACCCATTCCTCCGGGCTGCCTGCATGACTCAGCTCCTGAGCGCTATTTCTATTTCGGGTGGCAGAAGGGAGAAGCTGCCAGGCTGGCATCCCCTCCTGTTCTCTTTGTGGAAATGGGATGTGGCTCTGCACGGCAGGCACTCGTGCTCTGCGAGCTGTGTTTGGGGATTACACGGAGCTGCAGCCGTACCCGTGCGCTCTGGTATTCCCGATGGGTTATAAATGATCCATTATTCACCCGCCCGAGGAAAGCCAGAGGAATGGAAAACTAAAACGTGAAACTGGCGAGCACAAAACCCGAGCAAGTGATTCATGCTGTGTGGAAAACCGGCCTCACTGGGTGTAGGCCTGCAGTTCTGTAGAATTAAGCACAGCTACAGGGGCTAATAAATTATCTGATTTACACAAACATTTGTCTTTCTCTCTGTCCTGAAAAATGCCTGGGCATGGCACATGCACTATGCGTGAGCCTTCACCACGTCTGCTTCCCCAGGTCCCTTTCAGCTCCCACAGATGGCAGAGGGAGGTGGAATTCTGTTCTTCCCCGGTGAGCAGGGGGATAAGGGGGCAGAGCAGATTTTGCTTAGCACGCAAACCCAATGTAACAGCAGTTAAACCAGATTTGATTTGGTTTGTATTCCCTCTCATCTGCAGTTATGCTGGGTTCAGAGGGTTTCTCATTCACTCTCTTTTCTGAGACCTTCTCATTGAGGAGCTCAGTAAGAAACATGAACACCACCACCTTGCTTGCTGCAGAGCTGCAGGAGGGGCTGGAAGGGCTGGGCACACTGCAGAAAAGAGCTCAGCTTTTCCCCTACGAGCCCCTCAGAGACAGCTTTCTGCTCCCCTTCCTTCCATCATTTTCAGCTCCAAGACTAATTCTGAAAACACATCCATAATGCTGTGGCCTAGGACTATTCTTTCCCTGCATTAGAATAGTTTTGTAGTCCATTTTGTCAAGGAATCACAACAGAAAAGCTGCAGATTGGCTTTTCTGTTTATTCTCTCACTCCTTGCTGAAAAGTTTCTCTCATTGTTATGTTGAACAGGGAAAAGCAAATGAAACGCAGTTTATATTCAGATATAAAATTCTCAAAGAGAAATGGATTTTTTTTCTCTTGGGAAAGGAATTAATTTCCTCTCCTGGATTTTGAACTTTATTCCTTTCTTACAGATCCT
Source organism: Eopsaltria australis (assembly GCA_034509425.1). Lineage (NCBI taxonomy): Eukaryota > Metazoa > Chordata > Aves > Passeriformes > Petroicidae > Eopsaltria > Eopsaltria australis. The sequence goes on along the minus strand of JAVTVJ010000012.1, from coordinate 1,913,242 downwards.
TTGGTGAGAAATGAAGGACCCATTAACCATCTCCAAACTGATCATGCACCACAGAAAACCAGAAGCCCTTGGAGGCTATGGGAAGTCCCTAAGCAAGAAACTGAAACTTTAAAGCTGGTAAAGGAATGAAGGAGTGAAACATCCCAAATGCCCAATTAGTCAGTTTTATTATCATATTGTGTGTGGTCTCTGTGAAAATCTGGCCACATCTCACAAACTCTGAGACCATCGAAAAGATGTTGCATGTGCATACCCCATAATAAAGCTATTAGAAACCCAAGAGGAGTTTTCTAGTGTGAGTCATGATACTCAGGAAGAGATGAGGCAGGGCAGCCAATTCACTTTTAAACAGCAGCGTGAGCCCAGTGCAAAATCAGCAAATCCAGTCGACCTGGATATCGCACACAGTGTTTTATTTACAGCCTCAAAAATGCCTGAATCTCAACCAAGCTGCAAATTTAACTCCCTGCACTGATTTGGAGGCAGGAGGGGGAGTGCAGATGCAAGCAACAGCTTCAAAGATTTACCTGGAGCTGTAGCACCCACCTAGCCCTCCAGGAAACTTGGAGAGAGGAGGACCAAGGGTTGTGAGATGAAGGAGTGAGAGCATGGATGAATTGGTTCTGCACAGAGGAGAAACCTTGGCGAGACCTTAAAAGACGTCTTGGGAAAGAGATTAGTTTCAGGTACAGCATTAATCTTTCATTTTCTTAGTTTACACTTTTTTAATCTCAAGGAGCTTTTGACTTTTTAGAAGGGAGCAAGTTATAACAGGGCAGCACTGCAGAACACCCTTGTGGTGCCTACGAACCAGAACAGGCTTGGGGATCTGCAGCTCAAGGCCCACAGTTGTCATCCAGGGAGCTGAAAAAAGCAAAGTCACCCTGCCAGGTGTTACCTACAGCCTTCCAGCAAGGCCACCTGTTAATATTAAGAAACAGCCGCTTTATGAAGAACAAACTGACCAGGAACTGCGCAGAGCAGAACAGTGCCAGGGCCAAGATGCAGAGAACATTGAGTATGTGCTTCAGATAGAGCCAACATGAGTCAGACAGGAGCCTGAAGCAGCCCTTCCTTCCCAGCCATGGCAGTATTTTCTTAGTTCAGTGGCCCTGCTTGTTTGCCCCTTATAACATCAGTTTCTGGACAGAAAATGCCCTTACCAGAACACCCATTCCTTGGGGCAGGAGAGGATGGCCGCACATCAGCCTCTGCTTGGGATCAATCCTGCAGCTGGTGGAGGTGGAGAGAGGAGAGAGCAGGCAGGAACTATGGCAGGCTGGAGGGATTAACTCAGGTACAGGCTGGACCCAGCCAAGGCTTACCCAAGGACAGCACATCTTCACCTGGGCTGAACAAGAAGCGTGGTGGAAACCTCCAGAGCTCTTGGAGGCAGATGCCAGCAATCCAGAAGAAGCTGGAACTTAGTGTGTGGAACAAGGAGGAGTGTTGAAGAGATGGGTCTAGTCGCAAACAGTCCTCTCAGGAGGGTTGCTGGGATTTGCCCCTCATACATTTTCTGCCCACCACAACTGCATTTCCCAAATCCTCTTGCACACAAGTTCATAGGATAGAGTCTACAGGAAAACTCTGAACATTTCTTAATAGTAGATGAAGAAATTGGGTGGTAACATTTCTCTAGCCGAGATATCTCCAGTGATGGCCTAACACCACAATTCCCATTTTAAACCCCAAATGCTCAAAGAAAAAGTTAGGACTGACTGACCAATATACAGAGACCCACAGCTGGTGATTTCAAAACTATTCTTATTTCCTTGGAAAGCCTGGAAATCTCTGACTGCTGAGCAAGTAATTTTCACTCATGAAGGATTTAAGCTTTTTTTTTTCAAGTGGCACTTTTCCAGCAGAAGGAAAGGTGGTGCACATCGAAAATGCTGCTTTTAATTTTGGCTGTACCTGCTGACCCTGACCTGGTGACAGATGGAACACACTGAATGTTTCATAATGCCTAAATACTTTGTCCCTCTGGATTGGATGGACTCAGGACTTCCCATAGCATGACACACTGAACAGCCACCCTTTCTCCTGTACCTGCTGGCATCCCACAAGGCAACTAAAAGCTGATTTCAAAGCCACTGCTCCTGCCTGGGGGTCCCATAGCTCTCTGCATCCTTTTGTCTTTAATTTAAAAAAGCGCTGTGGTCTACTCATTCTGAAAACAAGGATATCCCTCAGGTTTAGGCACATCCATGAGTTTTCCCATCTCCTCAGTGATCACAAGCAGTGAAGGACAAGCACAGTTGGTAGGAATAAGGGTGTAGTTACAGACTTTTGCATCAAGTCACACCTTCCCCCTAACCTCCAGGCTGAGAAATCTGTGCATGCTCCAAGTCTGGAGAGGTGTCAGTCAGACTGAGTGTACTGAGAGCCAGTATGGGTAGATGCCTGGTTTAGGACCTTTCCATGATCCTTTGAAGTATCCATACAAGACAGAACAGCAAGAATTACGAGAAAATTGACACCCTCAAGCAAAGACAGACTTTTATTCTGAAAAAACTACTTAAATGCAATCTGCTGCTGTGTAATATATATGCCAGAGGGACAAAATATGGTGTAAAGTAAGATCTCAGCAAGCTGAGATCCAGCTTACATATTTGGCCTGTTTAATCCAAGGATGAAAATAATTACGCAAAGTCAGTCCAAGCAATCCCAGAAGGATTTGAACATATGAAATACAGTCACTGCAAGAAGCGGAAGGAAGGGAGAGCTTCACCAGTTTCAGTTCCCCTTGGCTTTCCTAGGCTTGTGTGTGAATTTGGCCCAGAAAACTGTCTGGCACAGGGAGTGGTGATCATTCATCCTTTCTATTTGCACAAGAATGTGGGAAGGGCTTAGGAAAAGCTCCTCTTCTCCCATCTGGGGGTCTGGGTGGGTGCCAGTTAAGTTCAATGATGCATAACCATTTCAAGAAGCTCCTTGCCACTCTCTATTTTGCAGGCATTTGTTAAGACTGCAAATGTACATGGCCCCAGCAGCATGTTGGTTGCTCTGTCAGGGTAGGAGGTATCCTACTTTTCTCTGCTTGTCATGACAGCAATACCAGGCAAAAAGGAAATAAAACCAGTTTATCACCTCAGCACACATCCAACAAGATTTTCAAACCCCAGCAGCTGGGGAAAAGAGAGAGAAGAAACTTAACACATGGGCAGGAAGTCTGGATGTGGTGTGTGCTCAGAGAAGCCAGAAACTGCATCTTCTTGAGGGCACCAGGTGCCTCTTCTGCACATCAGCAGCAAGGCAGAGGAGGCAAAGCAAGGAGATGTGCTGCAAGAAGCGAGCTCCTACCTGGAAGCCGTGGGCAGGTTTCGGTGCCGGTGTCCCGGCTGGCAGTGTCCCTCCAGTGATGGATGAGGTGCTTTGGGTCATTCATGCACCCAGGGCCCAGGGTGGGGCCAGCGGGGGCGGCTTTGGCTCCAAACCCCGCCTCGCATCATGTGAGCCCTTCACAGCGAGCTCTTCCCAAAGGGTGCTCCCGTCTCCCCATGCCAGTGTGAGCCCTCCTGAGGAGCCTCTCTGCGTGCTGAGCGGCAAATTGCAGCCAGCCTGCCTCGCCTTTGAGTGCTCGCCAAGGCTTTGTTTGTTTTCTCTTCTGTTTCAAACATCCTTTGTGCCTTTCTGGCTCGGCTAATTAGCTACAATGCTCAGCTTCTCCAGTTTTTAAGTGCTGCCCAAATAGTGGCTGGTCAGACCTAGAGAGACTTTAGAGCCTGTGCTGAAGGTGTGCTGAGGAAGGAGGGTGGTCTCTGCCCGTGGCAGGTTCATCCAGCTGGTGCACAGAACATCAGAAAAGACACCGTGGCTTGGGGTCAGTATCACGGTTGGGTTTGTCCCTTCTTTTCTGCAGTGCCCTGCTGCCAAAACTGCCACGTCTTTGCTCCTGGCCCTGGCACAGATCACTGGGCTCAGGTAACAGAGAGGAAGCTGGCAACACCTGCAGCTGCAGGAGGGGTGGCTGGGACACAGAAAGGATGACACCACAAACTCGTTGGTGCAAGGGAACACCTCCAGGGCAGCCATGAAGGGTGGGAAGGCTGAGAAAGAGGCACCTGGGGAATGGGAGGAACTGCCATGAGACTGCTCAGGGGGAGAGGTAGGAGAAAGACAGAAAGGCTGTGTATAGGCAAGAAAATCAGGAAGAAAAGCAGCCTTAGATATCTGGAGTTGTTCTATCAGATGGACCATCAAACTGTATTTTAAAGGTTTGTCTGAGCTTGACTATTCTTACAGCTCCATGATGTCACTTATCTTTACCTACCACAAGGCAGTTTGTCCAGGGGTTAAAACTGCAGTTTCCAGCCATGTGGCAGCCTGTTGAAATCCGCCTCTATTACATAACACAGCAAATATTTTGCTAAAGTTCAGTTTAATTGCAGAATTGATGGTGGTGAAAAGCATATTCTCCTTTATTAATTTTTCAGGATAGAGACGTGCAAGTGGCAGTTTTTTCTCTGCTTGCCTAACTCAGTGGCCAAGAAAAGGCACCCTGTTCCCCCTCACACCAGTCATGTTTTGCTTCTCAAGGAAAAGGTTAATAGCTCTCCTTTCCCCACTTCTCCTGCTGTGGCACATACCAGAGATCAGAGTGCAAGAGACAAACATGACACAAGTCAAGCAAAGAACTAGAAATAGGGTAGGGAGGAGGTGAGTTATCCTTAGTCCAAATTAGGTGGAGCCAGCTATTCTTGTGCTGTTTTGCTAAGGTCACTCTGGATTAAGAGAGGACACAAAGGGAAAGGGAGGGAGACAAAAAAAAAAAAGTTTTGCTATTTATCTTCTTCCTGAGACTGTTTATAGGTTGCTTGACATCATTTCATGATCATTCATGGCAAAGCTTTCCTAGGCTGTTTTCTTCCTCCTCCCTTTAATGCCACTGTTGTCTTTCTGATGGTGTGGGATCTGTGTGGCTCTTTCCAGATCTCGTATTTTCTCCTGCTCTTCCTCATGTGCTTCTCTCTCCTCATGTTGTTGGCCCTTCTGTGTAATACAGAGAGGAGCTGTTGGAGGCTCAGAAATGCTGACTGTTGGGCTGGATCACCAATTGCTCTGTTCTTCACAACAGCTTCAGATCCAGCTCTTTCAGATCCATCTGAAAGATCCACCTTTTCCATCTTTTTCTGTACTTTCTTTTAATCCTCTTTGTTTTTCTGATCATAGCTGTTATCCCCATTTACTAAAGCTTTTTGTGGTCCAGCTACCTTTTCCAGTTACACTGGTGTGAATCCAGAGTAAATCTGCTGGTGTAATTGGGATCATAAGATATGAGATGACTGCACTTTCCAGGAGCCAGAGCCAAACCCAATGTCACCCTCGTCAGCATCTTTCTCGCCGTTGTTTCCAATATCAAAGAGAGATTGTAGTCTGGGAACAGTGATACCAATCATCAGACTGGGTTGCATCATTTACCTACTTCAACCTTCTCCAGATGCTTTTCAGCCATTAATTAAGTATAGGAGCCCAACAAAGACAAGGGTTATCATTTTCAGGGTGAGGCACTAAGAAGGCAGCAATGTTGTCAAAGGCACATATGAAGAGTCCCCCCTGGCTCTGAGGTGAAACCTCACATTGATTTTATTGGCTCAAAATCAGTAATAGGAGTCAGAAGAAAAGCCTCTGTCTCTTGTCTGTGTCCTACCAGAATGTTGATCCCACTGGGAAAATGGGTGCCACAGAACGGGTGCTGAGTCTTTCCCACACACAGTTGTGTCACATTTGGGTTTGCTTTTTTGTTGAATAAGGTCAGAGAAAATATAAATGTCTGTGACAAGCCACTCCATATGGCACTGGCTTCACTGGGGCTATCACATTTCCCCTTCCAGGCCATGGCAGCAGGCTTCCAGGTCCCTCAGGATTTGGGATAGATTTCTCCCTTTCATGCTACTGCTGAGTCCCAAAGGGATTTACTGATGTTGGTCATCAGTCCAAGCTAAGCACAGCTTTGCTGCTGCCAGACCTTGAAAACAAAAGTGTGGAGAACCTGTTCTGTTCTGCATTCATCCACATTCACAGCACTTCTCCTGAAATATATCTGATGCCACAGTAGCATAAAGCATTCTGCTTCATGCTGAGTGTCATGAACTTAAAAAAAAATAGAAGCCTGGAAGACTTCCCAGATTGTGCAGTGCATCTGCCTCTTGTGCCTTGAGAAAAGGGTGAAGGTGATGGGGCTGTTTCCTTTCCTTTTCTTGGCCCATAAGGGTGTGTTGTGTTCTCACACTGGACTAATCTGCTGGTCCATCCCAGCTGTGTGTTTCATTAAGAGAAGTTTGTATTGAGGTGAGATGAAGAACCCTAGGACAGCAAAGGACAGATGAAACAATTTTGTTTCTTGTCTCTTACGTATTCTATGAGCACAACATTAAATGCAGGTAGAAGAGTGCATGTTTAATGCACCTGTGTAATTTACTATTAATTTGCTAGCATTAATTTACTAATATTTCTCCCACAGTAATTCTAACTACTAGATAGACTTTTTTTAATACAGCCTGTTCTGACAGAGGAAGACACACTGATAGAAATCTAATGGTAATATTGTACTAAAGAAAACTGGAATCGCAGCCAGGACTAATTACTCCAACCTCAGACCTGGCTGCTGTCCTCGTGGTGAGGCTCTGTGCAGGCACAAGGGCTGCCAGGGTTAGTGGGGAAACAAACTAATGCAGGAACAGGAATGAAAGGTTACACTTGTGCAACTCTTAGGGACCTGGAGATACTCCAACACAAAATGTTACGCCAGCAAGTTTTGGTACATAGACACTACTATTTAGCTGTAACATCTACTACTAGTAAGTACAAATGGGTAAGGCTAGAAAAATCAGGACGTTGTGGGCATTTTCAAACTCATCCGTGTCTCATGCCTGAACACAGTTATATAATTGTCTGTGTTGCCATAAAGGCAGGGGTGTATCCCTTGAGACACAGTTACTCCTTTGGTGTTTGAGAGTTTGGTGGCCTTCATTTCCTACAGTGAATGGGCTCTGGCATGGGCTGGCCAGGAAGGGGGAAGCTGCCTCATGGAGAATACCAGCTCCGTGTGCCTTTTCTTTCACAGCAACACTGACTATAGGAGCTCTTTGTTATCCCCTCTCTGCACCTCCTGCACTGCCACATCATCCCCAAAGGTGCGCTCTCAGTCAGACCAGGGAGAAAATAACCTTCCTGCAGCCCCACTGCCAACCAAAACCCCATGGGGGTATCCCACTGCTCAGAAACACAGCCCTGAGCACCCCACACATCCAGGTTACTCATGGTGGCTGCAGTGGTGACACTACAGGACAGACGTGCTGGGGATGGGATTGTGGTTGGAATGAGGGTGCGCGGCGCTTTGCCGTGGGAAACGCGGAAACGAGGAAAACACGAGTCCATCTGCACAGGATCCTGGCACTTGGTGACCATGTGTACTGCAAGCTTGGATCCACAAGAATTTTGCAGCCACTCCTCTGTACGGACAAGCCCAGCCTGGCTGTTTGTTTGAGTGTTTGTCTTGGCAGGGAGTCCCCATATTGAACCAAGGGTGTCATTTATCTCTGGTGGTGGCAGCGCTCGCCAGAGCAAGGAGCAAGAACAGCAGCCCCGGAGGCCCTGGCTCGTGGGGGCTCTCCCTGGCCTTTGCTTCACATTCCTCCACCTCTCACACAGTAACAAGGGCCCTGGAAAAGAGGCTGCTGCAGCCAGAGTGCCTTGCACAGAAACAGATGGTGCACAAACTGCTGGGCAAAATGCATCACGCTTTGGTGCCCAGGGAGGAGCACACGACCAAAGCAGACTTGGGATGTCTGTTCATTCTCCTTCCTTCTTGAAGTTTTGAAATGCAGCAGTAAAGAAAAACCAACATTTTTCAGCTGGTTTTGGTTTGCTGCTGGGGTATGTCCGTTGCTCACATGAATCAGGAGCTGTGGCAAACACAATGTGCTGTGCCTCTGACGGGTACATACCATCCCCTTTTCTTGCAGCTTGACGGAGAACAGCAAACCCTTCACTGGACAGGGGGTGAACAAAGAAAGCCTTGTTGCCTGTGGGGCTCTGTCATGCCGATGTTTCTTTTCCACTTGTGCTCATAAGTCACCAAAGGGCCCATGCATGCCCATTGGAAACAGAAGTGTGAAACTAATAACTAAAAATACAAACTCTGGAGGGAAGAAGATGAGTCAGGAGGGAGGGAAGACCGAGAGAAGCCAGAGGGATGCAATTTACTGAGCCTGATTCATGATGCTGGCAGGGAGCTTTCTGCCAGAGCCAGATGAATCAGATTCCCTTTCAGTCTGTGTTGGCACCACAGTTATTTTGGTGTCACCATGGGTAGAACAAGAGTAGATATTGGGAAGCATTACTGAGCAGAGAGAGTGTCTGCTGAAACTGAAACTTGTCATCTTAACAATATACTCACTGAATGAAGTAAAAGGAGGGAAAATGAAATATGCTGGTGTGTCAGGTCAGAGCTTCTCCTGAGAGCCAGGGAGGGTGCTCTTCACCCAAGCTGGGAGTCTGGCTCCTGCAGGATTTGTTTGTCTCTTAATGGGTCTGGAATAGATGCTGTTGCAGCTCATAATCAAACATCTTGAGAAAATACTTCTAAGAAAAAATGCAACTGAGCTGGCATGTTGGTTTAGATCCTCAAAATTTGTGGACCATATTCAGCAGCTCATATGGTGGAATGGACATGCAGCCTTTGGCATGGCAGACAAGAACAGAGAAGGGTGTCACCATGCTTGTAGAGTTTTTCTGGATGTCACAGCTTGCAGTGGAGCCCTGACCAGGGACCTCCACAGCTCCAGCTGATCTCAGGATCTCAGGTGAGTTATTCTCATACAGTGCAAAGATCAACCTGGCACCTGAGAAGCAGTCTTGTGGTCCAGGTGTTCATTCAGCAAAGTCCTAAGGTACGTGTTTTATTTTGATCCTGGGCTCCAGTCTGTGGCGTTCAGGAGGCCATACACGCTTGTTAAAGTGTCTTATTGAATGGGGTCTCTTAAAAATGGCCATTAGTTCCTGGGGATTTAGATCATCCCCAAAACAAGGTAAATAAAAGGCTTAGAAAACATTTGTGCTAGAAAGACCTCTGTATTTTAGGATTTGGCCAATTGCCACAGTTTGCTGATGGAGATGTTCTCTTCTCCTACTTATTTGTTGTTCTGACTTAAAAATTATCCATGAAAAACATGTTCATCAACAACTGCAAAACGCTCCCAGCCTCCTCCAGATGTCAGATCCAAGTGCATGCCTGTGCTTGCCTGGCTAATAAAGAAAACTGGCAAATTTTTGTTTATCTGTTTCTCACCTGTGTCATCATGACAGTCAGCTAAAGCAGGGGCAGATGAACATAGCCGGCAGAGACAGGAGCTTACAAAACCAGCCTATTTTTAGCCAGCTTTCCTTCCATGCTGTGGAGGAAACAAGGCATTTAATATGCTCTGCTTGATGTGGGATTCATGGTGTGGCTTTCCCCACCCTAGCTCAGATGATCCTGCCTCATCACCACGCTGATACTCCTTTCCCAAACCCGTATCACATGCCTGGGCAGCCAGCCAGCCTACCTGTCTGAGAAAAACAGAGCTGCTTCTCCCTGCCACACCCTGAGCTCTGAGGATGATAACCCATTGTCGGGAAACATCAGCAATAACTGTTTGGAAAGCAGATGCCAAATTTCAAATTTCACATGCAGCCATCTTTCCCTGCTGCATCCCTTCCCAGCACGGATCTTGTCGTGGGTGCTGTGGCCCTGGTCCTGCCTGGCACCTCCCAGGCACCAGGATCTGTTTGGTGTCATGGCATGACCCACCAACAGCATCCTTTCACACCACCAGAAAACTGGTACCATGGAAATAACAACCCAGGTTCATGGCATGGGGGAATTTTGTTTCCTTAGCCAAAAGAAAAAACCTGAAAAAAACCAACCCAAACATTTTGCTAATCAGTGAGGAAAGCCTGGTTCTGTGGAGTGCTCTGTTAGTGCTCTGGTTGTATTTGTTTCTATTAGGTAGCACCTAGGAGTCCCAAGAATGTCTCTGATGTGGTAAATAGAAAGAGAAGTAAGAGCCACAAAACTAGTTTGTTTGCTAAACAAGTAAATCTGTGCAGGCAGACAAACATTAGGAAAATGCTGCTACTGGAAAAGTCACATTTATAAAAGAAAATATTTTCACCAAAACTATATCACATAACTTTTGAATAAATAATATTAAAATACTGCCAGAATGTTGTCCTAAAATATTTGCTGTAACCTTATAGCGATTCAATTAGTTTATCTAATCACCAGGTAACCAGCAGAAAGTCAGACTGGATCCTCTGTTGGGTGGAGAGATATGAGTTATTCCTTGAGTTGTCTCCTTGATTTCAACAAGTCATCTTAGGTAATAATAGGACTCAGAGTCTGACAAGCAATTTCTGATTTTCCATTGTTATGGAAAATATGATCCTGAACTATTTACAAAAGAAAACAGGAATAATCAGATATTTAAAAAAAAAAAAAATAGCACTCCACTTTTAGACTATCAAAATCTTACAGACTGTGTTTTGTAGATTATAACTTCTACCAGAATAAATAGCAAGGAAATTTATTGCAGATTGTAGATAAACATAGGGCTTTTTTGTATATTTTAGGGAGAAAAAGATACTGTAGAAATTTCAGATTCCTGCCATTTTTGTAGACACAACTTTAAGACTACAAGTTGCTTGTTTTAAAACAGGTCAATCTCTGCATAAACTAAGGAGCAGATTTGTAATTTATTGGCACTCTTCTGCCAGCTAAGCACTGTTTTGCATTACTCTTTAGACTCATTCCTCCAGTCATCACTGTTCTGCTTCAGCGATATTTTATATTAAAATGTGTATCTTTTCCCCTTTAAAAAAATTAAATTGCTAATTTCCTCCCTGCTCTGCAGGGAAACCCAGGAAAATAATCCATGCTTCCAGAGTGCCGTGTTGTCCAGCCAACAGACCGAATACAGAGCACAGGACACGTTGAATTTGCAAACATACACTGCACGGCACAGCTTTAGCCATTGTAAATGCCGGGTGGATTGGATCATGCAGGAATCCTGCTACTCTGAGAAATGAAGGGCAAGCTCGTGAATTAAGGCATGCAACCTGAAACAGGTCATTTAGACACAGCTTGAATTTAATTTGTTTACAAAGTCAAAGGCTTCTTTAAGCATAGCTTCGACATACGCAGGAAAGTTTAGAGGAGGTAACGACAGGCTTTTCTTAACTCTATTTTTCCTTATCTGATTCATGCAGCATCAGAGAAAGCCACACCCCAGCAGCTGCAGGGTTTGCCGGGGAGGCTGAGTCGCAGCGAGCAGAGCACAGGAAAGCAGAAGCAGAATACAGAAAAGTATAGAAAACGTAAGCCCACCACTGGCTGGAGATCCTTGCCAGTTAGGAAGAACTAGATGAAAGCAGTCACACATCTTGGTAGGTTATGGTGGTACGGCAATAACAAGAGAGGAAAACTTAGTCTTTTCAGAGGATCCCGGTGCAGAATCAGTCCCAATCCAGAGGAGGAGACGGAGACTTTGTGATTCTGTGCTGCAGGAAAAGTGCAGCTAGACTGAAACTAAATGCTGACACACTCCTCAGCCTCTCAGTGAATATACATCCTTGGATGCCAACCAGATTATTCCGGGCTGCCCCGCATTGCATTATGCCTCACTGATCACTGCTTGCAGAGCTGGAGTTCAGGTCATTGCAGAGAGAGGAGTGGTGAGGATGTTCCTCGCAGAGTCTGAACACACTTAGGGAGATTGATGAAGGCTGCCCGATTGCTGCTGCACTCCCCGGGCACCAGAGGAGAGGCCACGCTGACACGAGAGCACAGCAGCCTCCTGTGATGGAGAGAGCCAGGAGCAGCGGGGCTGGCAAGTGTTCTGCATGCCTCCCTGAGGAAACGCAGACAAGCATGCAGGAAGGGTGAACAGACCCTGGGATTTTCCCTTCCCTGCTGCAACCCCCTTCCCACCCTGAAACCAGCAGAAGGGAATCCCACTGATCTGCTTAAAATTACATTCTTAAACCCTGGACACTCATCAGAAGAAGGGGTTTGGGACACATCTTGGAAATGAACTTGTATTCATGGCCAGCTACTTACCACCACCAAGAATGAAAAAGAACAAGATATAAACTATACATAGACTTTCTGTGTTGAACTTATTATAATGCTCAGACATTTCATTAGTAATCTCTAAAATACAGGGAAATTGTGCTGCCCCATTCCACATGTAACCAGCCTGGGGCCAAAACCAGCTGCTGTGCAAGAATGTGCACTGATCCAGTGCCCACTGAGATCAATGGGACAAGTTCCCCAGGTCCTGGTGGAAGCTGAGGAGAGGACAAGAGTGGCCAGAGTGAGCCAGGAGGCCAGTGCTGCTAAAGACAGGGGATGTGCCCATACCATCCATCCACCTTAGATCATCCCTAGCCCTTTGTTCATCTTGAGGAGCATAAACCCCCATGACACCAGTTAGCCTGGCCCCACCAGCTCTGTGGGGATTTGGTGCCTCAAAGATCACAGGAGAGGTGACTCCCACCAGAATTCAGGTCTGTGGGCTTCTGAGGCCAGGGTTTAACTCTCAGGGCTTTAGATGTCTACAGAATAAAAGCTTCGTGCTGTGTCCCATTGTGGTCAAAAGACTGTAGTCATCCAACCATGTTTTATTAATTGTATCTCTAACCTTTATATTCTGCTAAGTGTGCCTGATTGCATAAATCCTTGAGCAGCAGAGCCAGTCCAAGGCCCCAGCTTGTCATGGCTCAAACATGGAGAAGACGGATCAGAAGACAGAGTGGTGACTCAGGGATTCTCTGTGCACATAGGATGTGGTTTCTCTCTATTTGCAGAACCAGCTGATCAAGGGAGCAGTGTGGTATCTGACAAGTGAATTATTCTTAGTGCAGTAGAGGAATTAAAAATCCATGTGTTCCTTCCTACTGCTGAAAGCCCTTTAAAGACACACTTTTGAACATAGTAAAATATTTAGTGAAGATGACAACAGTTCAAGCAAAAATGCAGATGCAAGCACATGTGCACACACACACAGGAGAACAACTCAGCTGGAAGATCTCCCCATTTACTCATTTCAGCCATATGTTTGCACTTACAAAATATTTCTTGTGACAGATATTTTTGGTTAGCTTTATTTTTGCTTCTGGTATCAGTAGTGAATTCTTGTAAAATGTAGAAAGTCTGCAGGATAAGGAATGCATCAGTATCTCACCATCCAGCACAGGAGGCAGTAGGGCAGGACCTGGAAGAGATCCATAACTGGGGACTAGATTTAAATGAGGTTTCAGACCTTGAAGCACGACATGTGCAGAAATTAGTCCAGCACTGTGCTGCCAGGCACTCTCTGCTTGGGCTGCTGCCTTGTACTAAACACAAATATCCTCTGGAAGGACCTCGTTTCTGTTGCCCAAAAGATTGGATCTCTCCCACACAGGTCCAGAGGGGGCTGCTCTGTGGGAGAAGTTGAGTCCATCTGGATTCCTGAGCCTGCTGAGCCACTGAATCTCCAGAGATGTTTTGTTAGGTATCCTTGGAGCATAATTTATCCGCGGTAATTTATCCATGGGTTTCTCCACCTGCAGTGGTTTAGGGGTGGTACCCACTTTTGTCATGACACACCAGTCCATGGAGCACTCTCCTGGCATGCAGGTGGTCTGGGTTCAGTTCTCAGCTTGCTTTGTGAGGGTGAGGCTTTAGATTCACATTTTCCTTATTTCAGAAGAAGCAGAGACATAAATACGGAGCTTCACTGGATCCAGAAAACATCCTTTCTTGACACCATTAAGAAAGTTCTGTCTCCTGCTTGCTGAATGCATTGCATCAGAGTCTTCACAAATGCAGATGAAGGGAAAGTGACAGCCCCTTCCTGAAGGAAAAGGCCATAAATCAGCAGCTCCTTGCCCATGGACCAGATGTCACCACAGTCTCTGCTGAAACAAGGTCTGAGGTGCTGATAGAAGGGACCAAAGATTTAGAACTACACAACCACACAGACCTACCCACCCTCTGCAGGGCCACAGCTCAGCCTGTCCCCCCCAGGCTCTTCCCAGCCTTCCTGCTGCTCTCTGCAAGCATTTTCGACCTGTGAATAGGGATAATGCTACAGTTTTCTGATCACGCCCTTTCTCTGTAAAATCCAAGCATCTTGTCCTCTGAAAATGTCCTCTCTCCATTGCTCGTTGCATTCAGCCAGGTGGAGATGCCCTCAGGGCTGGCAGCTGAGTCTGCTGGCCTCAGGGCAAGTGTGTCATGGAAATATCCACAGATGACAGAAGAACAGGGAAAAGCAATTGCAAAGTGCTAATGCTCCCTCGGGGGCTGTGAACGAAAATGAGATAAAAAGACAATACCAGACCTTTCTCGTGACATTTTGTACCCCAGAAAATTGCAGTGGGGGAGGAGCAGCCCCTGGTGCAAATGGGGTGTGGTTTGGGAACACTGCCTGTCCAGGAGCCTTTTTCCATGTGCTGTGCAGCCTTGGTGCTCTGTGTCCCTTCACTGCTTGCCATATCCCCTGGACCAGGCTGAGCTGGACCAGGCCACCAGCTGAGAAATGTCCCAGAGCAAGGCAATCACTGGCTGTCAGAGTTTGGTGGTGTGGTATTTCTGGGCCCTTTGTTTCCCACTGAGTCTACAAAGACCCAGAAGTGAGGTGTTGGGGGGAATTTGTTTGCATGACTAAGGAAGAGAGTAACTGAAGTGTCTTTAGTTCTTAAAGCAGTACACGTACACTGCAAGTTAACTTTCAAGGATTTTTTAATAGTGTCTGGAAAGAGAAATGTACCTCTGAAGAGAAATTCCTCTGGAGATGGGTGTTGCAGTCACACACACCTCTCCATTACTGCTCAAGGAGCCTGGAGGATGGATTCAGTCCAGTTTCTCCATTTCCTTGTGTACACAAAGGTTCCTGATGCCCATCCAGCCACCTCAGGGTCCCCAGACATCTGCATGGGGCTGGAAGATCTGAAACAGGACCCGGGATAAACCTGTCCTCTTCCAGAGAGGCCAGCAGAGACAAGGCAGCATGTCCTGGTCATCTCAGACATCACCATTTGCCTACATTTGGACACCTGAATGTGGCCAGGGAGGCTGCACTTCAACATTGTTAAAGCTGAGTCAACACATCTGTTCTGGTTTCTGACAATTCGAATATTGGGTAGATTGAAATTGTTCAGAGATGCTATTTATTTTTCTACATTCATTCCTACTTGTTTTGTTTGAATTACTCTTTCCCTTGCAGTTTAACTCGTCCAAACAGTGCAGCACAAGTGAAGATGGCTCTTTAGATGAGTTCGTATTTCTGTGTGTGCTTCCTGGATAGCAGCACCTCATTGGGCTTCTTGTTAGAAACTTTCTCCTCTGGATGTGTGACCCAGTTCATTCCACAGGTAAGACTCCTCCAGTGGGATCTGTGGCTCTGGCCTGGCACACCTCATTCCCTCTGTGCTGCTGGAGGAGGGCAGCCTGTGCAGGAGCACAATGGCAGGGTGAGATCAGGGCACAGACCCGATCTCCTCCCCCAGCTGGTCAATTCTCATAATAACACCATAGTCTGACCAGAAATATAAATACTACCAGAAAGCAGGGGCTAGGAATATACTTCCAAGAGGTATCACAGAATCATAGTTTGGGTTGGAAGGGACCTTTAAAGGTCATGTAGTGTGACCCCCTGCAGTAAGCAGGGACATCTTCAACTAGATTGGGTTGTTCAAAGCCCCACCCAGCCTGACCTTGAACACTTCCAGGGATGGGGCATTAGCTGCCTCTCTGGGCAACCTGTATTTCACCAGTTTCATTGCAAAAAAACCCCTTTCTTAATACCTAATCTTTTAGTTTAAATCTTTTAGTTTAAAACTTTCTCCTTTTCCCACCACTAAAAAGTCCCTTTCCAGCTCTCTTCCAGCTCCTTTAGGCACTCCTGGAGCCTTAGCCTCCCTGGAGCCTTCTCTTCTCCAGGCTGAGCAACCCCTGCTCTTTCAGCCTGTGTTTGTAGGACAGGTGCTCCAGCCCTCTGTTCACCTCTGTGGCCCCCTCTGGATCCACTCCAGCAGGTCCATGTTGTATCCTGAGCAATTCCTCCAAGTGTCAGCACTCCCCAGGTCTCCCTCCACACACCAGTGTGTTCAGATGACTTTGCCCCAGCTCAGTGTGTACGGGAGGAAGAATTCCAGCTGTCCTTTTGCTCTGCAGTTTTCATACCACTGAAAGGTTAACGAGGCTGAATGCCTCCCTGATCCTCAAATACTTGGGCAAAACGTGGGGAGCACAGCTCATGCCTTTGAAACTCGGAGCTGGAGGAAGGGCTACTCAGCCAGCAGCATCTGCTCTCAGCAGGGCTGGCTGTGTGAGTCCTGCAGTCTTCTCCAGCCCTCCAGCTGCTCTGCAATGGCACATTGCTGAAAGGGGAGCAGCTTCTTCCCTCCCAGGGGCATGGATGTCACTGTCACTCTGCTCTGTAACTTTCCAGGTTGTACAGCCATCTCCCAGCCTTGATTCCTACGTGCATCCCAGCATTTGCACTCCAGCATCCAAATTAATATCCTTGATCCTTTGAGGGCCCGGATTCCTCTCTCTTCATTCCCTTCTTCCTTGCTCTCAGTGTCCTTCTCTTCTTTACCATTGACCCTCAGTTGCTGGGTACTGGTCAGATGGTGCTGCCACTGCATGGGCAATTATGGAAAATGGGTTGCAGGAGATTTTTCCACTGAGGTCTGTTGGGACCAGAGGGGAGATGCATTGCCTTTGGAAACGTCCACATTGCCATGTCCAAGAGATGGCCCAGCTTTCCCTCTCCCCTTCAACGGCCTCCTGGTGTGTGCCCATTCTTATTTGCTAGATGTCTTCTGCTTGGATTTATACTCTGGTCAGTTCAGCTATTTGAGATCTGGAACATCTCCTGAATTACCAATTTTGTTGTTAGTTTTATGTTACTCTGTGCTTTTTTCCTAGAGCGTTTTACAGAACTTTCTAGATGATTGGAGGTTTTAGTCTACGTGACATGGACCAGTTCCAGTGACTTTTCCCACCTCACTTTTGTGATCTGGTATCTGCTGAGTTACACAATCTCCTCTGACAGTAACATTCAGCTCATCACTCCCCCAAGGTAAAAATCTGCTTAGGGAGCTGCTCTCATCTCAGATGCACAAACCTTTTCTGGCACAAATGCAATGGGAAAGTCAGAAAACAAAGTTCCCCAGAGCCAAATGGGTGTCATTCATTCCTGCCATGTCTTGCTCTTTTAAGCAGTACAGCAAGAACAGAATGGAGAACTTAGGAGCAAGTTTAGAGGTTGTCTGAAACTGTTCCTACAGGCAAGCAGAGCTAATAATTGTACATGAAAAAATTAGATAAAAATATTAATATAAAAAAGAAAATAAAAAATAAAATAAAAAATAAAATAAAAAAAACACTTTCTCATCTTCAGCCTTCCAGCCCCATCCCTCCCTTTTAAATCTGTCTGTGATTTGCTCCACTGTTGGAGCTGTGCACATGGAGTATCCAAAATGAACATGCAAGGCACCCTCAGTTTGTGCTGCAGCTTCCCTGATGCAGAGGCCCAGGTGCACAGGCCTTTAGCTTGCAGACTCCAGATGCATGAAAAAATGGACCTTTTCTAACAAAATTTGGGACAGCTCTTTACACTAGTGTTTTCCTTCTAGCCTGAGATCTTTTCCTGCAGTAACTTGGGGCCACACCAGGTTACTGGATCCATTTTTCTGGACTGAGTGAAGACTCCAGAATGTGGTTCCTGACTGTAAAGGATCTTGTTATGGTGGTTTGTTCTCTTTTTTTAATCTGTGTATATTTGGTGCATGCATGTGAGCATGTATGGGTACATCCATGGGGCAGGGAAGGAAGAAAATATGCAGTGCCCAGTGAATTTCTGGAGGGTCATGTTTTGATGTCCTGACTCAGCTGCTCTTTTGGCCAAGCTCTACTGACCAGCTGTTCAAAGCTATTTAGACTCTGGATGTCTCAATATAGTTCAGCATCTGTCTCAGGCTGACTGAAGACTGGGCAAGATCTGTGGAGACTGATCCCTCCATGGTTATTATTTGTAAAGACATTTTTTTTGCTGCTGATATAACGGGACCCTTTGTGCCTGAATTTCTTTCTTTTTTTTTCTGAAGAATTTCTACTATTTCTCTTTGTGCCTTTTAGAATAGTCTGCTCTCTGATTTTCATCTCCTCCTGATAAGTCTTTAGGCTTGGGCCTAAGAGATTTCACTGCTTTAAACACTGAGAAAAATTTAGGTCAGGTTTAGTCTCTTCCACTCTCATCACACTATGATAATACTACTGTACAGTACAGATATTCCTAGTAAAATACACTTGCTTTCAGGCTTCCTTTTTAAGACAATCAGGTGTAATATCTCAGCATTTTACCCAAAAAAGACTCCTAGTTAGGATTCTATTAAAATAACTATGAAAGTTTCATTAAAATGTGTCTGAAAGTTTCTGAGTGAAATATATCAACCTCAACTATATAAAAGCTTTCATTTTTATAAGGAACTGTCTGCATACCCTAACTTGTCCAGTTATGAGGATTGTTCATTTATCTCTTTCTGTTTCAGCCATTTGAGTCCCAGTAAATCAATTACAGAAATTTCTTCCCTTTTGCAAGGACACATTTTTCAATGTTATATTCCTTAGGCTATGAAGAGGTATTGGTTGCCTAAGATCTGCTAGCTTTCCATAGCTCTGTTTCCCAATCTCTTCTTCCCAGCTGAGGAGAAAATATCAGTGCAGGAAGACCTTTTCTCCCACAAAGATCAGATCAGTGCTCCTCCATTAACCAGCCAAAAAGTAATGAACTTTTAGCTACCTGGGTGACAGGCACTGCCCAGATAGAAAGGATTTTAGAGGCTGCAGGGATGAGTATCTCAGGACTTTACCTCTTATGTTTCTCTATCGCGTTCTGATTGGAGTTCCATGCAGATTCTGAGAGAACTTAACATGTAAAAGTGGGATTCACCAAGGCCAAAAAAGAGCAATCCCCTAAGTCAGCCTGAAGAAGATGGCAAGGAGAGTAGCAGGAACCTGCAAAGAGATACAGACACTGAGCTCTGAGCTGCAGAAGTACCTGCTCTCATCTGGAATTTGTAACATGGACTTTTTCCTGGAGATCATGTCCAAGCCACCCTTTTGTCACAAAACACAGCTGGGGAGAGGCCCACCTGCCTTTGCATGGAATAGCTCAGTGTTTGCAGGATACTTCTGGGAGGTGAGAAGCTGAAGAGCAATTCCCTCCATTTCCTGGAGAAGGGTACCTGAAGGTGACCTTTTGCTGTGCAAGAGCCCTGTGAGCATTGGCTGCACTATGGAGCAGGAGAGAGCTGAGCCCTGCATGAGAACATCCCTCAACCCAGCAGCAAAAGTGTTTGAACTGGGCTCTGGCATGTCTGGGAAAACGCTTTGGCTGGTGGGCATCTCTTTTTTCTGTGTTGCCAGAGGCCCTGCTCCAGAGCTTGCTGCCTTGGAGGATGCCTGATGTGAGTCTTTCATGACTCATCCCTGCAAAATAATCTCTCACATGAAAAAGGCCTTTTAACTCCAGAGTTTCATGTGTTGTCCCAGTGCTGAAATCTGCCCAGTCCATCTTTGCTGCAGGTCTTCTCTATCTGCTGCAGACTTACGTGTCACCTGTGCAGTGCCTCCCACTCCATTAGCCTGTGCTGCAGCTGCTCTCTTGCTCCCTCAGCTTCTTCCATGCTAGGATCATTCCCCTGGGTCCTAAATGCTGGTTTTGTGGAAAAGAAAATTCTTTTACAGAGATGAGTTCATAACAAGTGGATCATCCTTCTGCCACCTCGCTCCCTTATCAGTGGGATTCCCAAAGGGACCAGCACTCAGAAGTGGCAATGCATTAAGGTCCTTTCTAGTGTTAGCTGACTAGCACAGCTCACCCAGTGACACCCAGCGCTTGGCATGGGGTTAGGAGCTGCTTGTGACTTCCACACGTTGCCTTTGCCTCTGGAAGGGGGGTCTCAAGTTTCTGTAAATGACGTTGCTTCACAAACAAAAGCATTTGCTCGGTTCCTTTATGATTTCCTGAGCAGGCGCGCTCATCCCCGTCCTGCTTGTGGCTGACATCCAGCGCCTGGATCTGTGCAGGAAATCTGCCTTGAACAACACGTGAGGGCTGCCAAGACATGCACTGCTGGTCCCCACAGGCACCAGCAGACAGCATTATAATTACTTATCCTTTAGAGATCAAGTGGTACATGGTGTTCTCCTCCAAAGACCAGAGCACTTTCATATTTCACGGTAGTTCTGCTTGGGGACAGAGCAAGGGCCGTGCCTGGGGCTGCTGTTACACGGGGACAGAGAAGGCTGCAGGATCATTTTGGTGTTGCAACCTCCATCACATCCAACTGGGCTGTTTGCTGTGAGCTCACCAGGCTCTATCACAATAGAGAGGGCTGTGACTCAAATGGGATCAGATATTTGAGCATGCCAAAGGCTCAACTTCCCAGAGACCAGGGACTGAGGCAGGCACTGCGGCTGCTCTCTGTGGGTGAGGGGCTTCGCCCTTCTGCTTGCTCATGCTGCAGATCAACTTCAGATCAGGGAGAGCTGCAGGCAGAGTGTTTTTCTTCCTGCTTAAAAGAGGCCAAAGCCTGAAGGCCTGAAAGAGGTTTCATGCAGTCCTCACTCTGCTCTCCCTGGCAGTGACAGCTGTGCCCCTCCAAGCCCAGGCATCCCCTCTCCCACCAGCATGGAGTCTGGCTGCAGCTGTAGGACTTTTGCCCTTTTTGCTCACAGAGGAGGGCAGGGAGAGCAAGTTCTGAGGAGGGAGACAGTTCTGAGTTGCCTGCTGGGGTTTCAACCTGCTCCTCAACAAGGAAAGAGCAGCAGCAGGGCTGCTGCTGTTTATTTCATATGTGTGGTACCTCTGTGAAAGAAAAGCATGAAAGTGATTCAGATCCTGCCAGAGGGATTTACAGTTTCAGCCAGGCACGGGGGTGGGCCAGCCATGCCACTAGAACACAAGGACACACCCTCAGCTGCAGCCACTGCTCTTCACCTGCCATAAATTTTGGAATCAGTTACTATTCTGATGGTAACAGGGGCCATGGTCTGCTCAGCATCATCTCTGAAAACAAGCCAGCCATGAGGGCTCACAGGGAGGGCTGCTCTCCCTGGATAGCCTGACACTTCCAGGCAGGGTGTGCTGTTTTCCAGAAAATAGGAACAAAAATCAAATGTATGATGCTCTTGAACTGATCTCCCTAGGAAAATACTCTGCATGTGAACAAAAATGTGCTCCCAAAGAGAAAATGGTCACATAACTGAAACATGTGTATGCTTAGAGGAGAGAGAAGAGTCGGTGAGAGGGAGGGTAACTGCAGCACCATCAGAGATAATGCACTCCCTAAGAAATAACGCCCTGCTGCTCTGTGGGAAGTGAGGGCTGCTCAGCACAGCACTGTGCCTTGCAGAGACTGTGAGCATTCAGCCAGAGACTCTGCTGGAACAGAGCCCTCTCCAGCAGCCAGCCAGGGTCTGCTGGACACATGCCCTCTGCCCTTCTCCTGGTGGCCACCTGCAGTGGCCCATTAGGAGCATTGGTTCCTTCACACCGTCAGTGGCTGGCATTGCCACAGGAGTCACCACCCAGCACAGGGTGACTCCACACTGACCTGAACACTTGTCCCTCAATGGGACCAGTGTCCTTTTCAGGATTTCAAGGAGACACCTACACCAAGCTGGGATCCACCACCCAGAACCCTTTCCTGAGGACAGGTGCAGACACACTAGCTTTCACAGACCTCACCAGAGCTGAATCTTTTCTTTCTGAATTAATCCATTCCTCCTTTTCAGCAATTACACAATCTCAAGCTTTGGTCCAAGGATTGGGGGAGCCAGATTTGCTGAGTGATGGGATTCAAACCCATGCTTGCTCAGCAGGTAGTCCAGTGGGAGCTGTGGGAATTCCCATCACACTTCCTGAAAATGGGTCTGCTGTGCAGCGAGAAGCTCAGACTCTGATCAGATAGAGAGGCACCACTGCAAATATGACTGTGATTTAGTGGTCAAGGTAAGTAGGTGGCTGCCAAACCTTGTTGTACATTTTGCATTAAATATTTAGCACATTAAAAAAAAAGGAAATGGTTTTCTGGAGCAGAGTGCCCCTTCTTCTAGGTGAGTGGCTTGACTGCTAAACCATCAAAGTCATCATTTTTCCCTTGCTGCATGTGCTGAGGTTTCTTTGCTTTTTACAATCTGAAGGAAAAAGAGTGACCTGTGAGAGGCAACTTGCAAAATTTTTCACTGGGGAGTACCAGAATACCATTATCCAAACACTGCTTTTTGGTGAGCTTATGGGATTTTTGTCCTGGCTTAATCTTGCAGGGTTTTGAGTTATTTCATGATGCAAGACTACCCTAAGACTAATGGAGTGAAATGCTCTTTCTTCTAAACTCATGCACCTCAGTGAAAAATAAAGGTGTTAATATGTCTGTTTTCCACTCCGCTTGTCTCTGTGGTTTTGGTGTGAACTCTGAGCAGCCAAAGGTACAAAGAGATCCCACAGCCTGATGGGAGAGGTGGGTACCTCCAGCTTCAGCACAGGGCAGCACTTAACAGCGACTCCAATTACCCAAAGGGGTTGCTGAGAGAGGTTGCTGTGGCTTCCCTGCTGCATTAAGCCCTTAAATGAGGGCTGTTTTCTTTAGGTTGCCTAGCATTTATCAGTGGGTAAGTGCCAGCACATGGGTGTGAAGAAGAGGAGACAGAGGGTGCAAGGCTAGGGACCACTCTGGGAACAAGAAGGTGCAGAAGAGGAGGAACCACGGGGAGGAAGCCATGGCTCGGAGGGAAGTGTACAGCCAACAGGTGGGGTCAGGGATGGGCTTTTAGAGGGAACAGAGTGTTGGAAAATAAAATAATTTGGCTTTTCTGTTTTAAAGAAAAATAGCATCCTCTGTGTCAGTCCGTGCTGGGACGCCCTGTCCGACCTTGCTCTGAACCTGGGTGTGTGACCAGACATTATCTGGTGGGGGCCTTCTAGAGGTCTGGTGTAAATGCTGTTTAAAGGAGATATTCCTACCAGAGGAGGAGGAGGAGTTGTGCCAGGAGCAGAAGTGAGGGACAGAGCCCCACTGATGGTGACAGTGGGGTAAGGGCAGGATGGAGGCTGCCCAGCTGCCACACCTCAGGGCCACCCGTGCAGCACAAATGGACCTTCCCTGTGCACACCCCAGAGCTCTGCTCTGTCTGTAATTCGTTTTGCATGATTAGGTTGACATGATGTAACCCCGGTCCTTGTGACTCAGCACGCCAAATATAAGCATCAAATGACTACAGAGTCATCTGATTTACAGGAGTCTCATTTATAACAGCTCATTATCGAGCCAGCAGAGTATCCGTGAGCCAGCCAGCAGAGAGCAGATTGGAGAGCTTATGAAATAAGATTTTGGGAAGACTTTCGTAGTCAGGCCTGCAAAACCATCTACTTACAGCTGATAAGCAAAATCATCTTGTCTTTTCTTTTATGTTTTCCCTTCTCATTTCAGTTTGGCTCAGGAAGTGAAGTTTCACCAACCAAAGCCACCTCAGGAATGGTCTAATAAGGCTGTTTAAAACCAAGTGGAGATGAAATCTGGCTGAGAGCTAGGTGAGGGAAGTAAAGTTTTCTACCAGCACAGGATGAGACCAAAGGAAACTCTCAGACCTGCATCTCTGTCAATGGCAGAGTTTGCATGTGATGTCTCTGCATCTCTGCTGTGCGTCCTTTCATGAGTCAGTCACTGGTCAGAAACTCCAGCTGGCTGTGAAGTATATTGTTCACTCAGAAGCTCTCTGCATTTATTTTATTACTTAAAGAGAGCCAGATCACCAAAAGTTTTCTTAAATCCCCCTACTGTGCTTTACAGCTCACTCCTAAAAAAGCTACGAGTCAGTGACTTGGGTGATCAGGCTACGATGTTTTCTGAATTACTGCAGCTAAAACTACTCCCATGGAATATCCCAGGCTCTAAACATGCTGTGTGACTGCAAAGCACCTGTTTGACATCACCTGTCTTTAAGCTAAGTTAAGAAAGGAAATGGAGATATTCAAAAATGCATTGCCACTTGCATTCAGGTCTTGGCTAATATGATCGCAGCTGTCACGTATTTCTCTTTCTGTAATTTCTCTTTCTGGGCTAGTGCAGGTCTGCCTGTGCTATGGGATACTTGGGATAAGGGGTTTCCAGGAGCTGAGATGGGCACTCAAGTCTCCCCACAGCTAGATGGGTGTAACTCCAATCCCTTGCAGCCACAGAAGAAACAAAAGGGTTTTATTCCAGATCTCTGGGCTGTGCCCAGCCCCATTTGCAGGGGGGGGCATACTCCCTACCTGTACATCTCCTCAGATTGTCATGCTGTAGGAAACACAAGTAAGAGACTCAGTTTTTAAGGAAAATACAGAATGTTTGGGTATATGCTTATCCATGGGTATTTTTCATTCTCTCTCTTTTTATGCAAAGCTGTCACGGGAGACATCTGACAGAACCTCTTGGGCTTTGTCCAGGTATGACCGTTGTTTGTATTTTAAAAAAAAATAATCTCAGAAATGTTTTGCCTAATTCACATGATTTACTGCTTCAGGATATGATTTTCTGGAAATCTGTGAGATCCTCCAGGATCAAAGCAGCCTAGCAAAGGCAAGGTGCTGTTATCATTACGTCTTCAGTCCCCTGACTTTCCCCACAGGGACAAGTAATTGTGCGTGCAGTTTGTGTCTGGAGGCCGTATATTCTACAGAAATGCCACTTATTACTGCACTGCTTTTCATCTGCAGAGGGGAAAAGTGATGTGAAAATGCCTGGAGGAGCAGGAATGTGGTAATATGAATCTCATTTTGCCATGCCTAAAAGAACCTCATGCCGACAAGGAGCTGATAAAAGAGAATCAACGCTGAATGAAAATCCCCAATTAGAGCCCTATCAAAAACAGCACTTCTGAGGTGAGGTGGGTTAGCTCTCCCTGCTTTTACAGAAGTCTCTGCTAATGTGTGCTTGTTTGGCTTTTTTATAACCTGTCTGTACCTCTCCCATCTTGAAGCCATGGGTTTCATTCCAGGTACCTGCATGCCAGTTGCAGCAGCTGGATGGCCAAAAGCTCTGGTGTGATGCTGGGTACTGGGGCAGAGGTGCTGCAAGGTCATTGCTCCAAGGCAGGGCTCTGGAACTCCCCAGCCCCAAGATACAGAGTTTTTTGCCTTCAAGTGATGGTGACTCGGTGGTTTGCCATCACTTTAAATGGAAACATCCAGGCAGCCCTGGACCTGACAGAAAACTGTTGGTGCTCAGCAGCTCAGCCCAGGTTTGTGGCAGTCTAGGGACAGAAGTCTCATTTTCAGGCTGAGCTTAGAAAGCAGCATGTGGGTGGAGGGAGGGCTTGTAGCTGCTGCTGTGGGGCACAGGGTTTTGGCGAGGGCTGGAAGGCTCCGGTTTGTGAGGGTTGTCTGCTGCCCATGGGCTGGGGCACAGCCCTGCTTTGCACCAACCACCACAGCCCTTGAGCAGAGGGAGGTGTTTGAGACCATCCCCAGGTGAGCAAGGGGCTCATGCTGGGAGGCTCAGCCTGGGATCTGGCAGCATTCCTTCTGTCCCAGCTGCCACTGGCTGCTTTCCTCATTCCTTGCACCACTGAAACCCCTGGGGTAATTCCTTAGGCAGGGGTATGAAGTTGCAAGTTCACTTTCACCCTTTCTGCCCTGGAGTCTGTCCTTGCACTGTACTGTGGTGGACTTTATTTGCTTTGCTTTGCTTTTTATTTATTTATTTATTTATTTCCTTTGCTTTCTCCATCCCACTGCATTTGAGGGGGTAAAGCATAAACAGCTTTTGGAAAATCATGCTTTGTGCAATTATCCCCTCAGATCAGGTGAATCTTTCCCCACACAGACCTCCCTGCTCTCAGCACAGAGCCTTATCAGCAGAGGCTGACTGATAAACCAGGGCAGTGCCACTGGGGGCTGTGTTACACAGAAAAACACGTGTGTACACACACATTCCTGCCAAGCAGGAGGCAGCAGTGAAGCTTCCAGTGATCTGGAAGGGACCTGGAGGGCTCTCAGGGTACAACTGAGCTTTTAAGAACTCCTTTGCATTCAATCTCTTCCTCCAGGTAACAGTTTATTTGTAACATCTGATTTTCCCCTCAGCACATTCATGCCACCTGCTCTGACAATTATTTCTGATATCGCCCTGTGTGAATTTCTGCTGGGTCATTTATATCTAACCTGTCACAGGGTGCCATAGATCCTGCTGTCAGAGTAAGCACACACCTGATTTATTTGCTGTACCTCTGTCAGGAAATTACTAGTTTACATTTAGGGGGAAAAAGTTATAATTTTTCTTCATCCTCTCAAATTTTATCACAGCACCATCAAAAATAAGAGCTGAAAGGGATTTCTGAAAGTCATCCAGCCCTGGGGCAGAGCCAGGACAGACTGAGCATCTGAACCCCTTTGGGCTCTACTTGGCCCCAGTGTAAAGGCACAGCCACACAGTCACAACATCACAGAGTGACCACTGCTCTGTAGTGGCAATTTGCAGGGTTTGCCACACCTCGTATTTTGGGAGCTCCAGGGCAGAGCTCATTTTGTGCCAGCAAAGTTTTCATTTTACTGTGTGTCTGAAGTAAACATTCCTCCCTCAAATATGCTCCAGAAGGGGAGGTTTCACTGGAAATATTTGCTGTCATGAGATAAGCCAAAAGCAGCACCCACATCAGCCTGTCCAGGGTCCTGGTGGTGACAGGGGTGCAGGAGCAGCAGGCACAGCAGTGTTTGGTGCTGTTGGGAGCTGCTGGATGAGCAGACGTGGCAGGAGGGAGATCTCACTTCAGGGAAGGGTGCTCCCATCCCTTCATCTCCATCAGCCCAGCAGGACCACTCTCTTCTCAGTGACAGACACACTGCCACGTGGTTATGGCACCAGTGAGGTGTCCTCAGCATCCAGCAGACGTGCTGTGAGCTGCTGGGGAGTGATTCCCACGTGAGGGCCTGTATGGAGAGATTGGTGCCCATGGTACCACTGCCTCCATGCCAAAACACAAATCTCCGTCTTCCCACAGGGGGATGAAGCTGTTGAAAACAGTCCCAGTGGTTCTGATAAGGGGTGCATCTTCTTGACAGTCGCCAGGTTTCCAAGCAAATGTATTTTGTAGTTTCTACAACAGCTGGGTGGGAAGCTGTGTGTTGCCAGCATTACTGCTGTGTGAATTCCTTTTTCAGATGTTTATTTGTCTTGCCAATGTCCTCAATGTGTCCTTGCTATGGGTGTAGCTCTGGTGCCAATAAAAACCTCCCGAAATTTCAGCAAGGGCATCTGATCCTATATTAGGTTGCAGGAATAATGAGTGTTTTTCAACTGGTACTTGAACTTAAAACCTAATCCTGATTTATAACTCCACAGATCTCCTTATCAAGCTCTGTGTGTTTCCTCCTTCCTTAGGAGTGGTGGCATGGCTCTGCTGTGGCATCAGTCAGTGGCTCAGAACATCAGGGGAGCACATCTAGATGCAACATATGTTGGTGATTCCAGGAATCTTTCCCTGGAGTTTGTCCAGGGCAGGGATCCGCTCATTTCCAAAGTAATGCCTTGCAAAAAGTGGGGTCGTGGGGAAGGTTATGACATGTGGACAGGGGGCAAAGTTAAGGGGGGGACAGTTGTTTCAGTCTGCTGACTCTTCCTTAAGTCCATGGAAACAAACAGTTTGGGTTCAAGTGTGAGGTGTTGTTTCTTTCCCTCTCTTCTGCAGTTTCAGGATCAAGAACATTTCTTTATGTGCAATTTAATATCTACACAGAGTGCTCAGATCACACCGGTTGTATTTAGTAATGCATTGCTGAGAAGGGAGGCTTTGCAGTCTGAAGCACATTTAGCAAAGTACATAAATGTGGGGAGGGAGGAAAAATCCCTGAAGGCAGCACTTGTACAACTATGCAAGATAAAAATTTACGCCACTTCAATAAAGTATACACAAATAGTTTACAGTCTGTCTTCAACCCTAGCTGCTCAACTGTGATTTCTAAATAGAATATGATTAATGTTAAAAATAATCCAATATATGAATTCTGTCTTTTGGATTGTTTTTAGCAGGTCAAAGGCCATTATTGCAGTAATTGAATAATCCCACAGCCCTTTGCTCCAGACATTCACTATGGAAACTAAGCAGTGAGGACTGGCTATTCTATTTTCCAGTCATCCAGACAGCATTTTAATGGGAAAGAAAAATCTGACGCAGTTAAAAGCCCCTCTAAAAGCAGATTATGGGGAAAAAATAGATGCTCAGATGAGACGTAGGCTGGTGATTCACTTCAAAATACTGTAATTGTTAAAGACTCTGATAATCACTTTGGCAGGAATGCAAAGACATATAAATGCTTTTTTACCCCATGTTCTCTAGATTGAGAGGCAAGGGGGAGGGCTGTTTTCTTTCCATGAGACCAGTGAAAAGCACATATTTCTGAAGTAGAAATCAGGGTTTGCTCTGAGAGTGTTTTAAGACTCTCAGATGAAAAATACTCTGCTTTTAGAAATGTTGCATGTCATATTTAGACAACAGTGCTTATTAATTACAGGATATAATCATCTAATGACTCCAGCTGAGATTGTGACATAGTGTACCAACTATTATATACACATCATACAGTGAGGTGTAAACACAGCCAGGGACACCTCGAATCTAAGTAGACTTGTGACTGAACACTGTTTATTTCACCTGTTTTTGCATCCTTGCAAATTCATTGATCCCAGTTCAGATGCTCTTTATCATCTTTGATCAACTTTGGAGGGAGACAAATCATAGGTAAGTTTTGGGTTTTTTTTCTGAGAAGGGGGCAGGGAAAAGGTAACTTATTTGTCTGAAGTCACAAGAGGAATGTATGGAAAAGGTGACATTGAGGCACAATCCAGAACTTTGACCATGTAGGGCTGCCAGTGTGGCACTCACCAGGCTGGTTACTGAGCCAGCCAGGCTTGGCTGCTAAAAACATAATGGGATTTGGTTGTAGAATTTAACTTCTAGAAGCCCAGCTGCTGCTCCCCAGGCCCTCTG
Source organism: Eopsaltria australis (assembly GCA_034509425.1). Taxonomy (NCBI): domain Eukaryota; kingdom Metazoa; phylum Chordata; class Aves; order Passeriformes; family Petroicidae; genus Eopsaltria; species Eopsaltria australis. Next base: position 1,884,171 of record JAVTVJ010000012.1, on the reverse strand, counting down.
AGAGGCCAAACAGTCAGCATTTAAGATTTGAAGCATTGCAGATTCAATTTTTTTTATGCATCTTCAATAACCTAAAAAAAGCTAAAGGTCTGCGAAAGGTGCAGCTGCATTACCGGGAGAGAACCATTTAAGATCTGGCACAGGGAAAAGCACATGTTTAAAAGACAAGCCTATCAGTCTTTAATGAGGTTATATGGGGACTGAGTGGTCATCTCATCATCGAGTAATCCTTAATGCAACGTGCTCTGAATCTATAATTAAAGCAGCTTCCACCTTTATCTCACATGCTAAATCTTGATTTCTCCCAGTTCTTGCAAAACCTCTCTCCATCTTAAAGGTACGCCTTGTGTGTCCATGAGCCTTGAAAGGACTCATCTTGAGCAGCCTGGTGGCACTGTGAAGGGCTCACTTGGAGCTGAGAATGAGAAATTCACATCCAAAGTGATGTTTCCTACTGAATGACTTTCAGCAAAATAAACCAGGTTTCAACAGAATGAAGCACCTGTATCAGTTGTTATTGCCCACTGTCTCTTGCTGTAGTATGACTCCTGTCTGCTCACACTCTTCATCTGTGGAGAAAATCTTCTCTGCTTCTTCTTCAAAAACTTCTCTCTCAATCCAGAGGCCCTTCAGATCTCCTAGGAGGCTCCTTGCATTCTCCCCCATTGAAGTCTTTCCCCCCTGAGCCATTGCAAAACTCTCCAACAGCATCTGTTGCTGGAAAAAAAGCAACTCAAAGCAAAAATAATTACCTGTATTTGTAGAAATTACAGATGGAAGCACTCACTCAGGCTTAATGGCTGCTAAGATACCCTCAGGGATAAGAGGAAGAAGGAAGGACAAATTCTCACAGAGCAAAATTGCCAGACCAAGCCCTCTGCTGCTTTCTTGGGCAATTGTGAAATTGTTCTAAAAGCTGAAGAAAGGACATTGTCAGGTAATTTCCCTGTGGTCCAAGCACTGACCAACCATTTGGCATTTTCTATCAGTTCCTAACTTCATCCCAGGTTTCCTGTATGATCTTCAGCAAGTTGCTCAGACTAAACTTCCTCTCACATATGTGGGTGCCTAATTCCCACTGAGTTAGATCAGTACCTGCCAAGGACCCTGCAGTAGTCCAGCTCAGCCTCAAGGCTCAGCCTGTGCAGTCCTGCCTTGCTCCTGGTGGCTTCCTTGCTTATTTAGATACATTGGGACTGGGTGGCAGACACTGTCTCGTCTGCAGCATCCACAGTTGAGAGTTCCAGCTTTGATTTGGGTCTCTAACACACCTTGAACAACAACACAGTAGAAATAAACTACAGGTGGTGGCAAAGCTTTCATGTTTATGCAAGAAGTGCGGGGAGCACTTCATCTCCTTGCAGCAGATAACCTCAATCAGCCCAGATCCCCCTCAGATCCTGAGCTGGAAGTGTGCACCAGGCACAGTTTCCACAGAGCAGTAATTTATTTAATCACGTGGAGCAGAGCAATGTGGATTGCTGTCTCAGCACAGAGAGACAAACATGTCAAGAGTTTCTCCTGAAGGAAGAGCAATGTCCAGGCTGTGACTGTGGGAACTGTGTTGTCTTCATTGAGAGTTCAGAACTGGTGTGATTTCACAGCACCTCTTGCACCCAAAATGAGAGGCATTTGAAGGGAGATGAGCTGAGGGCATCTTTCTAAACATGCCAAATGTTTTCCAAATAACTCCTGAGAGCTGCAGCCAAGTCCAGCTGAGCTCTCTGTTCCTGCTCTTGGAGAAGGCTTTTTGTGCACTGTTCAAAGGCTTTTTGTGCACTGTTCCTGCCACCCAGATCCTTCAGGTGACATCCAGCAGGTGGGGAGGGCTCAGCCCTGGGGTCTGGCTGGTCCATGGTACAAACTACAGACTTTTCATTTCAGAGTGAGACCACAGCATGGTCATCCTCCTCTGTCCACTGTGCCCAATTTCTGCACAGATCCCAGGCTTGAAAAACTGCAGGAACATCGTGGTATGGTCTAGGTTTAGAAAACTCACTGCTGAGGGGACATTTAGGTGGTGACTGCAAAAAGGGAATCCCACAATCTGTTAGTACATCCTGTGGCCCTTCACAGGATTGCTGGGGAGGGGTCTGAAGGGAAGGTGCCCACTGGAGGGTGGGATTTGGTGAATTTGCCAGAGCAATGGAAAAAAAATACAAAAAGAGAGAGCTGAACATTTTAAAGCAAAGGTTGCATTTTGTTCCTCTAACAAATAAAGCCATCACAGCTCAATGCAAACAGACCCCACAACAATATTTTTGCAGCTCACTCTTACTGAAATTAATGGAAATTAGGCATTAAGCTGATAAATGCATTTCTGGCTCTAACCCTAATTGTTGTAATATGCCCAGTGCCCTCTTAAGAAGAAAAACTGATTCAGTGTCACAGAGCCTCTGAAACAGAGGTGACTGATGTGTTGGTAAATTGGAAATGCAATTCACTCCATCTTCAGCTAGAGAACTGTGTCCTGCATCTGACATTGCTTCATTATATTAATGTTTTTCTTTTTCTTTTTTGGAGATCGTGTTCCCAGAGAATTTGAGTCACAAATAAATCAACCTGTCTTACATGTCAGTTCAGCTTTTTCTGATTAAATTGAACAACTACTGGAAGTTAGAGTTTTAGGAATGAGCTTTCAAATCAATGCAAAGCTTGAACTAGCCTTATACTGCAACCAGGGGGAAGGAGTAAAGTTCCCTCTGACTGGCAGCCAACAACCACTTAAATTAAGGAAGAATCAAACCTTTTGCCAGGTTCACAAAATGTCAACACATCTGTCTGAATTATGGATTAGGAATGCTGAACTTAAGTAGAAAAAAAACAGACAAAAAATGGACAAAACCAGATCTGGATCTCCAGTTTAGGTGCAGAGGACTGAACTCTGTTACTTCTACTTTTATGTGTTTGTCAAAACAATGTTGAAAAGCACCTCTGCTTAAATAACTTAAATGCTCAGTGAAGTGCTCACAGCCCTGGAACCCTTTGGTACTTTTTCTTTAATTTAGGCTTTTCTTTGTTGCTTTGCTTACACTAAAACTCCAGCTTGAAATTAATGGCATTTTTGCTCGATATTGTACAAACTTGTGATCTTCTGGCTTACTGGGAACTGTTGTGTATGTTGTCTCAAGTCATGAAAAAAAAAGTAAAATGCCAGTTTTAATTATAATTTTATTATTATGTATATGCAAATTATATATATATATATATAATTTGATTTTAATTTCATTATAATAGCCATTAGCAGCCCTGTAGGTGACACATACTATGAGTAGGCTCCAAAGCATTTCACAAAGGGAGAAAACATGTAATTAGCACTGCTTTACAAATGGGGAAACTGAGTCAGGAGCTGGCTGGACCAGGAGAAGGCAAAAGGTCAGCACCAGGTATAGCACCTCAATCCCCTGGGCCCAGCTCCATGCCCAGGGTTGGACAGATGCTCTGGTATCTTTCTGGCAGCAGGGGCTAAACTGGGTATTTGGGAGCTGTAACTCTTTTTTCCAAACCCTGCTTCTTCCTTGCAAAATCCTAGACAATATCCACCTCCAAAAAAATGATATTAGGCAATACATGCTAATTATTGTTATGGCAAAACTTTCTGTCTCTGGCAATCAATCAGACAAGACGTGGTCATGGAAGGCTTGTACACCTTTAGTCACCTCTCCAGCTGTTAAAAAAATCCCTCTGAAGTGACTGTCCATGGTGAGACCTCGTGAGGTCGCAAACCAATGTCCAAGCCAATGTCCCACCTGTGAGCTGGGACATTTCTGAGATCCTTCATGGCCACTTTGCTGCTGCTCAGCCCTGCAGACAGGCACAGTCTGGGCTCACCGTGTGTTTTGCCAGGTCATCATCCCAAAGAGATAAGCAGGTCTGGATTGCTGCAAGAAATGTGTGGGTGAGGAGTTAATCCTTGCTTAATTTGCTGCTAATAACTCCCTAGCTGTAACATACTCCACAGCCAGCACTGGTCTGTACAGTTTCAGTCCCTAAGAAAGCAGAAATCCAAGCCTGAACTGCAGTGTGATCCAAAAAGTATAAAAAAGAGATGTGTTTATAAGGAAAAGGAAACTATAAAAGAAGGGGTTGTAATGAATAACTGAGAATATATATATTAAAAAAGAAGAAATAAAAAATAAGTAAAGGTCTTGACTGTGGCAGTCTTTTCCATCATAAGTGGTTTTGTGATCCCTGACTTAAAGGCTGTTGTTGATTTCTGTCATCATAATACTCACAAAATAAAAGAAAGGCCGAAATACTATTTTTTCCCCTTTACTCTTAAAAAAAACCCCACATTTTTTCCTGCATACTGGTGAGGTGACAGGGCATTCTCTGGAAGAAAGTATAGTGAGACATAGTTCAAATAAATTAGAAAGGAATGGGGAAAGTATGGAGTAAAGATATATCTGAATGAGTCATACATACACTGTCAGGAGAGATGAAGTTACAAAGAGAAGTTGGCATGTTTGTGAAATTTCCTGCCCAGATTGTGCCAGCAGAACTCACATATGGGCTTTTGAAACTGCAATAACCCCCATGTGTCCATGCCAGAGGCTTTTGTCCGTGCTGTTTTGTCCCTCTGCTGTTTTGAACAATCCTCCTGGTCCCAGGCCAGAGCACAGGGTGGCTGCAGACTCTCAGCAGGCAATGTGTGAAATGTGGCCTGGGACTTCAAAGTGATTTTTGTTATTCTGGGAAGGTGAGAATTGAGGCAAAGGTGTTTCATACCATTTTGTTTGAAGACCTACAACACAGAGCAGTGCACTGTAGTGCAGGATCCCTGGACTGGAATCCTGTCTTTGGACAAGACCCTTCACAGTCTGAGCTTCCCCTTCACGCAACGGATGCTGTCCTGGCATCTTCCATGGAGCACTCCCAGACCCACTGATGGAAAAGACATTTATGTTGTTATTACCTTCCTTTAGCATTTCTGAGTGTGTGCCATGGGTGGGTCATGTCCAGCAGACAGCAGGCTCTGATCCAAGAGTATGTAGAAGTGTGGCAGCATAAATAGAATAGAATAGGAAATTATCACAACTACCTCATAGCCAAAGTGCCTGGAATTGAGAGGATGAGTGAAGCACACTTTGCAGTCAAGACCCTGTGCAGAAAGCCTCCCTGCTGCTCCACTCACAGCCCCACTCTGACCAGGAGCAGCTCTGCAGCTCCCTCAGCTTTTCCTGTGCTCCTGCCCACAGGCACCTTGATTCCCACCAAAACAGTCCAGAACTTCCTTCTCCCTGGAGCTCTTGTTGCCTAATTGTGGTGAAAAGTTCAAAGAGGTTTGCTTGTGCACTCACCTCATCCAAGGGCACAGGAATCATGGAATCATAGAATTGTTTATGTTGGAAAAGACCTCTGGAATGGAGATAAAGATGGAAAAGAATGGGAGAAACACAGCACAAACCAGCAAGAGAGAGGAATAGCACACGGGTCTGGACTCATGGATTAATGGAAGAGCTGCCAGCGCTCCTTGGAGATGATGCTCCTGGGGGAAGGGCTGGTATGGAAGATGGCACAAAGCAAGGTCAGGGTGAAGGACACAGGCAGCACACCTGGGCACAGGAGGGAGTGAGGGACTGAAGGGAAAATATGGCCTAGAGGCAAGAGAAGAATCCAGAGGGAGGGTGAAGAACTGTGACAGGATAAAAGCAAGGGGTAATCAGAAGAGAAAATCTCCTTGGGATAATATTAGATAATTTAATTTCCCTGAACATTACATCACATAATTTCTGACTTGCTTTCACTGTAGCAATTGCTGACAAAACCCTGAACTCATTTAACAGAGAAATGCAGAAATGAGCAACAAAGTCCTGTAGGATGCAACTCTGGGGCAACTTCACTTGCAGGCAGCCCTGGGTTGGTGGGCTCTGGGGAGCCTTTGGTCCCCACCCCTGGGCTGTCCCATCCTTGGTCTTGGATGCTGCTTCCAGCCCAGGCTCACTGCTCACAGCAATGAGGACTCCCTGTTTGCCAGCAGCTGGAGGACTGGCAAGGAAGTGCACCCAGGAGATGGGCTGTGCCCCAGGGGGAGGTCTGAGTCTCATGAGACTGGGTGAGGGAAGCTGCAGGCACCCCTGGGATGTCCCAGGAGGCTCAGAGGCACATTGTGGAACCTTTGCTGCTTGGTGCTGGGAAAAACGAAGGAAAAAAAAAAAAAAAGAGAGAAACAAAATAATACTAATGTTTTTCCCAAACTACAGCTACTACAACTTTCAGGGTCAGGACAGGAGGTCAGAAACTCTTTCCTCTTGCACAGCCCTTTCTCAGCTCTCTGCCTTCCCGAAGATAATTTCACAAATCTCTTGAGGAAGACTCCACAGGTGCAAATACCTTAACTCCCTTGGCTTTGGGTGGAGATGGGGATATTGCTGATTTGAACCAGCTGAGGCTCCAGTGTCTCTGAGCCCAGAACAGTTTGACCTGAGAATGAAATGCCATCCCAAGCATGAGTGCACCCCAGGAACAGCCTAACAGGTGAGTGAAGTCTTGAAAAATCTGGTTTTTCAGCAGTAGTTACATCACCTGCATTTGTTATTCTTCATCCATTTCAAAAGTCTGGCTTCCGGGACGTCTCTGTTCCACTTGTAGCTAATGGGACGCTTGTGTATCTCAGTGAGATGTTATTCATTCCAAGTGAATACACTTGTTAGCTTTTCTAATTACCCTCCTCATGTTCTCACATAAAAAATGACTCAAAAAAAATTGTATTTCCTGGAACAGTCATTGACAGCATGTTTACCATCTTTAATTGATCACCCATCACAGACTTCTTCTCTGCCATAACCACTCAGTATTTCGGGGCCAGGCCAAGAACTCACATTAAGTGGAGAATATTTGCACGGTGTGTCTCCAAGACAAGAGGAGCCCTTTCAAAGGTTAAATGCTGGGGTCTGCAGCACTCCCAATCTTGGCTGGAGGCTGAGATGCTGCAGGCAGGAGTGTGGGACACTGCAGCAGCCCTCAGCAGGCATGGGGACTGCCAGCTTAGCAAGGCTTTGGAGCTGGAAGCTGGAGGAAATGGGAGCAGTCCTAGTCAAAAGGTGGTTATAACAACTTATGTTTCTCTTCCCACCCAGCACTCCCCCAGGAATTTTTTGATTCTTCAATAAAACCATGTTTCAACAAAAGAATAGAATGCTTGTCTTTATTTATTTTCTTTCTCTCCAAGTTCCATCATTGCCAGATTGGAGGACTTGGGATGGAAAAGCAGAAAAGGAGGAACAGCCACACAAAATCTAAACATGTGAAAAATGCAAATGGTCTCAAAACACCAGGAAATGTTTCATTCTACATGAAAATGGAATAAACTTTTTGTTTTCAAATTGAGAATGCTGAGCAAGTTAATAAACAACCATAGGTCTCGTGGTATTTGAAAAGTAATCTCTTATTTCAGAAGCACTGCTCACTGTCAATACTTCAGGTTCTTACCATAGTTTGCCATCCAGATTCCTATAACACGTAACGTTCCTGGGCGTGGGCTGAGTCAGACTCAAGGAGGTGGGATGGGGGATATTTGGAAACACAAGATGTCCCTTGCCCTGCATGGCTGGAGCATTACCTGTGGCTCCAGCCCCAGTCTGGACATGATCCCCCAGTGGCTGAGCAGCAGGATGGTCTGGCCCAAGGTGCACATCCCACAAACCAAGGATCTGTGACCTGGGCCCCCATCCAGAGCAAGGACATGTGCCTGGTAGGGTGATGCTGCCCTCAGCCAGGCAGGGCACAAAAATCCCGGGAATTGTGATGAGTCAGTCCAGAGCCAGCATGTGATTGTTCACAGCATGGCATTTCATTAGAGTCATTTACTGTCATTAAAACAGGTTGGTGAGCAGCAGGAGTTCCCAATCCAGCAATTTCTGGGTAGGCTTGTAAAGTCCTTTGTGTCCACTGACAAGAATTATCCATGGCTAGCTGTGTGGGGGTGTTGTAAAAGCAACCCTTTGGAGGTGGGGACCTGCACTGAGCTGCTTTTGAAGAGGAGATTCAGAGCATTTGTGTGCAGTGAGATGTGAAGGAGCCAGGCAGGCTGGCAGGGTGGCACAGCACTGCACACACAGCACTGAGAGAGGAGCAGGGAGCCCCAGGACAGGCACTGCCTTTGAGAGGCTGCACAGCCCAACTTCCCTGGAAGATACTCCTGCAGGAGCAGCACTGCTACAGCCTGGCTATACAGCTTCCAGTCCTACAGCCTGTGCTCATTCTGGGTCCCTGCACGGTGTCTGTCACACAGAGGGGTTCACGCTTGGTCACCACATCACACAGGTCTCGCAAAGCTGCACTCCTCGTGTCTCAGCTCTTTGGCAATGTACTGGGAGCTGTAGGATACATACTTTGCACAGGAGTTTTGAGATTAAATCCAAAACTCAGGATGCTGCTCAAAGGAAGCCATATAAGTCCCATCTATTTTTTTGAATTGTGTTTAATTTGATTCAGGTCTTATCTAATAATGATATTCTATTCAGAGAGAAGTTGGTTTCATGTAAGAAATTTCCCAGCAAGGACAAGCTCCAGCTGCTGATTCTGTGTACCCTGGTGCTGAGGAGTGGTGTGTTACAGTGTACAAGCAATATGAACATTTTCACTGTGCATTTAGCAGATCCCACCTGAAATCCCTATGAATGCATTGGAAAAGTGGATGGGGATATCCTTTGATCCATGACTGAAGTTCCCTGCCATTTTCCTGCTTCTCTGGCTGCCAATCAGTCCCTCACCTGGCAGCCAAACGACCCCTTTGCCAGAGATCCCAGGTGAGTCCATCAACAATTTAAATGCCCTTTACATCACAAATTAAGCACACAGCTGTCTGATCCAGCTCCTACTGGACTTGGTTTTGTCCATGGTTTATCCTAGAGCAGAGTCAGGCCACTCTGAGGATCAAACCAGTCATACCAGCACTGCCCCTTAATCACCACCCAACAAAGAGCTGAATGCCTGCCTCCCTCCCTCCCTCATCCACTCGGTGCCTCCCCACATCAGCAGCTCCTGAGCAGCTGACTGTAGCAAAATGCAGTGATCCAAACACAAGCAGGCACAGCGGGATTTACTGGAAGACGTCGTCTCTCACAATCCATTATTTATAGCAGTGCTTTATGACTAAACCTGAAGCCTTTAGAATGGCAAAAGCTCAGGCTGAAGCCGTGTCAGCTAACTCAGATGCACACAGGCATGGCCATACCAGAAAAAGCATGTTTCCCTGTGCTGCCTGTGGGATATGTAGGGAAGGGGTAAGCAGACAAACAAGATGATGGTCTAAGGCTGCAGGGATGGAATGTGATCTTGTGGGAAGGCACCACAGTTTGTGTGGGAAGTGCTGGGGCTGTTTGTGGGGCCAGCTTGTCTGCACAGACCTGGCTGGAGGTGCAGCACCCTCCTTCTCCCTGCTCTGGATGCAGGTGCTCTCTGGGGAGGTGTAGCAAAGCCCTCTGGTACATCCACACCCTGGTGTCCTCCCCCAGCCCTCAGCCCCAGCAGTGAGCTCTGCAGCCCTCCCTGAACACAGCCAGTTATGTATGGATGTGTGCAAAATCCTAATGCTTAATCCTGCTGCTGCTGCATCTACAGAGAGCTCCTCTGAGGAACCCCCTGGGCAGCTGTCAGCCAAGGCTGCAACTACAGCAAACATTCAGGCAGCAATCCTGATAATATCCAGAGCACCCAGGACGCACCTAAGTCCTGGCATGGCAATCCTGTGGTGTTTTGGGTGTAGCTGCCTCCATGAGGGAGCACGAGGGGAGCCCGTGATCCCTTGGGGAGATGCTGCCCAAGGGTGATGGCAAAGCAAAACATCCCTCCTGGAGGGTCTCTGCTTGGTCATCACCCTGCCAGTGTAGGATTGAGGGGGGGTCAAAAACCCTGCAGAGCTGCTCTTCAGCTGAACATCATCCTGTGCTGACTGTCTGGGGCCAGTTTGTCAGAGTTTTCTCCTCCTGGAGGGCTGTTCTTCACATACCACCAGTGACAAAACTGCACAGGTCGGTTACTTTCCATTAGCAAAGAAAACACTCTTAGCCTGACGGAAGCTTTCCCATCCCATTTAACACAAGATCTCAGCTCCCAGGTGCAGCAGAGCTCTCAGCCAGCACTTGCCTTATTTAGGGGAGAGCAGTGGAAGTCCCAGAGAAAACTTAGAAATGAGCCTCTCCAAGCCTTCTCCATGCACGGCTGCTCTCAATCCCAGTTAGGGACAAGGCATGGGATGCTTTATCCCACCCCACAGCAGGAGCTTCATCCAGCAGGAAGATGGATATGCCAGGACCTCCCAGAGGACCTGGAAGGGGTGTGGGGGTGCAGGGACAGGCGAGAGGAACTGCAGGTTTTCCTCTCTCATGTCTCAGCCCTGGCAGGCAAGCAGGGTTGAACCCAGGCATACAAGATACTACAGAGAAAATTAACTCTACCCCCACCAAACTAAGTTTGCCTTTCAGCATGGTGAATTAGGAGAAATAGACAAGAATGGAAAGAAAGAATTAAGGGAAAGGCCCCTTTTCTTCTCTGAAAGAGCAAGGGCTGGCAGCTGTAGAGCAGAGTTATCTGACAGCTCCCCTTGGTTCCAGCAGGAGAGCTCGTCTGCATTGGCTGCCAGGGCTCCACACCAGACACAGCAGCAGCAATCCTCAGTGTCCTTCAGAAATGTTTGCAATGATGTTTTCCAGAGCCATCCTTCTGGTGTCCCTTGCTTTTACCCCTTCCTCACCCAAGAGCTGACCCTGAACTGTTCCATGTGCGAATGGGGGTCAAAGGCCAGAAACTTCCAAACTCAGAGAGAAGAAAAATTACTTTCTCCACCAAAGGGACAGAGGGAGAAAAAAATAACAACCAAACCCCCTGATGGCAGCAGTTTTCCAGGGCAGTGAATTAAGGAAGAACATCAATATCACATCTTTCTCCATTGCTAAAGAGTTAGAGTTGTAGGTTCAGCACAGATATTTTTCATAGCCATAGGTCAGTCTGTGACACTTCAGTATTACAGCCCACGTTATTTGGAGCACAAGACCAGTTTGGGCATCACAGTTCCCTTCCAACCCTGTATCAAAAGTTCCCCCACAGAGAATCCCCACACTGGCAGTGAGCTCCTTCAGCTCAGCTCTGCACTGGTGTAAATTAGGAGTAACAACACTGTGGTCTAGTGAGATAAACCCATGATGGGTAACAGATTCCCTTGGATTTCCTTATCTCACTGCTGTGACCTGGCTGCTGAAATGTAACCTCAATCCATCACTTATGGAGAATAAATTCCTTTACCAAACTTCAAGCCTGGAGTCTGTCAGTCCCTGGCCATCAGGGTAAGGAGATTAGCTTATACTATCTGACCTCTGACACTATTTCAGGGCTCATCTACAGCTACCACTATTCATTTAATATTTTCATATTTCACACATATTCTTTCATCTGTCTGGATGTAATATTAATCAGTGTGTAAAAACATAGTTTTTTTAAAATAGCTGCCTCATAGGGGGCATAGTGGGCAGGCATTTTTTTATGCACATCTTTCACATTCCTTTGGTATAACCTTATTTTACATCAATCCTATGGGGTAAGTCCTGTGTCTCAAACTCATTTCATATTGCATTGTCAAGCTGTTTTGAAAGAAGAGTGTCCCAGCTTATTTAGTGGTCACAAGATGCCAATAAACATGGCAAGCATTTGCTTGTTCTAATAAAAAATTCTTGCCCTGTGTAGGACAATTAGCTAATTTTGTACAGCCCAAAACCATTTCAGGTGTTGCTTGAGGTTCATTGCACTGTTTTGGCAAACCCTCGAGCCAAAGGATGCTCTAGTTACCACCCAAAGGCATGTCTGGTAGCATTGCCACACCTCAAACATCCAATACCTTCTATTCATGTGACTAAAAGACAAACAGAGTTGTGTCAGTGAGAACTGGGCATCAGTTATCTCCTTGGAATCTCCTTGGGCTAACATGTCCAAGGATATATTATTGTACAAAACAAAATCAAGGTGTTTGGGTTTTTTTTAGCCAGGAGACACAGCTCTGTCCCCAATGCTCAAATGATTCACCCAGCTGAGCTTGGTTTTGCTGTGGTTAAACTACTGTAACCAAATGGATTTGGTACAAGAACTGGTGCATTTAGAAGTGGATGAGGGGTGTCTTCCTGCAGGTTCCACCATGCTAAAGTGATACACCTGGGGATTTTTTTCATCTTTTCATGGGTACTTTTGCCTTTGGGTCATAAAGCAATTGATCTGCTTCATAAGGGCCATTATTAGTTCAGGCAGAAAATACTGGATTGCATTTGAGGACACTGGCCTTGTTGGATTCCTGGAACTGGGGCACTGAACAGCAATAAATGGGAAGAACATGAGGAATGATTAAAGATGGGGAAATAAAGAGGGTTTTGCAGTCACAAAGAGAAGGTGGTTGAGGAATAACAGGGCTTTATTTGTCATACATGAGAACTGAAGGGTGTCCAGTGAAAAGAGCAAGTAGCAGATTTATTTTAAAATAAACAAGGGGAAGTACTTGTTCACACAATGCATAACTGAACCGTGACTCATTGCTGCAGGATGTTGTGGAGGACAAAAGCCTGCACAGGTTTGGATGAACTCAGGGAGAAGAAGTCCATTGAGAGCTATTGAATAAGACAATTCAGATGTTCCATATAAATCACAGTCCCTAAAGCACTGGTTGCAGGGATCTAGGCTGGAATGGCATGAGCAGGGAACAGGTAACTCAGTACGTGCTGTATTTCCTACCTCTTCCCTCAGGAATCTGCTTCTTGTCTCTGTCAGACAGAACTGTCAGAGGACTTTCTGACATAGTAGGCATTTATATTTAGCAGCACAAGCTTATTTGTGAGAAAAATTGTGGTTGTATTGATGACCTCCCTATGGGGAATATTGCTGTGAGGGGTCTGCTATGGGTGTGAGATCTGTGTGCCTCTTGTATGGAATAAATCCACTGCTCATCTGCTTTGCTTCCATCCTGTGATAGGAGGTAGGGAGCAAAATCACAATGAGGAGTGCTGGTTTTGTCACATTCTTGGGGTTTTACTGTGAAGGGGAAAGACAGAGAACTCAACCAAGGGCCTGAGTCCAGCTAGTTTTGCTGCTTTGTGTTCTTCTAAGGAGTCAGTGAAGGAAGGAAAGGTTGTTTTGGAACTTAAATAAGTGATTTATAATAGGCTACCTAAATACAGGCAGATGTTCAGTGTTGGAGAGCACTCACAGGATCCTCACAACAGTTTTGGATAGCTTGGTTTTCCTCCAGCATCTCTGCCTGCTGGCTGGGCCTCTGAAACACAGAGGCGTTCAAGTGATCAAATTAGTGAGGAGGTTCTTGTTCCCATCCACTGAGCAGCCTCTGAGGAAGGACCCTGCAAATTTCATCTTTGTGTCTATTTAATCTACTTAATCAAATCTACAAGATCTTGTAAGGCTTTTATATCTGAATTTGTCTCTGACTGCATGGGGAATGGGAGGATTTGCAACTGGGCTTGAGAAACTGGGCAGTGAAAATTACAAAACTGCTGCTTTTATCCTCCTAAAGGAACTTCACCTAAGTGTATCCAAGTTCCCACTGCAAGGCATGAGTATGTAACACTAGAGAATGGTGGCCAGGTTAATAGTGTTATAACCACCAAAGAGAAAACCTCTAATATTGTACCAACCCAAATGTCCCTGCAGAGCAGGCAGGCCTTCAGCTGTCAAGAATATTTTCTTTCCTAGTTTCACTTAAAGAGTGAGGTGGAGAGGCTGTAATGGCAAGGAAGGTGTGAACAAGTAAAACTCAGGGGCCAAAGTTGAGAACCAAGCAAATGTTCCAGTGAGGTGGCTCTTCTTTCACACAAGTCTGTGCCATTGGAATGATGATCTGCAGTAAAACATGTCCTCCTGTCTTTTCCTTGGCTCATTGGATGGAGATTACCTGATCTATCCAGCTCTAAAAGCATTGAAAATTAATTTTTTTCCTGTGTTTTTCATTCTCCTGGCCTCATGTGAAGAAAAAGGATGTGCCCGTGTTTTATTGCGCTTGTCTCTTTTGTCAGTTCTCTGAAAATGTTATAGAAATTGGATCTGGCCATGTTTTCCCCTTAAACTCTGGAAAAGATATTGGATCAGTCAGATGAAAGAAGCTGTACAAATCAGCTATCAGCTGCTAAATACTTGGCAGCCTGGACAATGCCAGTATCAATCAAGTTAACAGTTCAGTGTTTTCCTCATTCTGCTGGATTAAAAAACTGAATTGTGCTGCTCATGTAAGAAACCACCAGAATTCATCTTCTCTGTGCTTGGGTTGCTCTTTACTCAGTTACATTTTGTTTCCAATTGCTGTGTTGTGGAATTATGGCTATCTCTCTGTGCTATCTGAGAAGGTGATTTGGTGAGATGAAACAAATTGCAGGAAATTGAGCTTGGATGGAAGGATGGATGGGAACTCTGGCTGACACTGGGTGGCACTGAGTCTGTGCTGAATCCCTCAGAATTTAATTAAGGGGCCTTTTTGCTTCTTGTTCAATTTCCCTGCTTTAAACCATATGGAATTAACTGTCCTTGGATGAGGGAGGAATGAGGTGAGAAACTCCACCAGCTTTGTGCTCTTCTTGTCCTGCCAGATGCCAGAGCTGACTCCTGGAGGGGATCACAGGTCTTGGTTTCAGTGGTCCCCTTCTCTAGGCATCATGAAGTGCTGCACTGTCCTGACCCTCACCTCTGAGTCCCTAAGACAAGAAAATCATTAAAGATGCACCCCGTGTCGACAACACACAGAAGTGTATTCTTAGGCAATTACTACCTGATAAAAGAATCCCAACCTCTTAGTCCTAAACTGAAGACCATGGCAGAAAATCTGGTCCTGGCAGAACCAGCAGGAGACTGAGCCTGTCCTGGCCATGCCCTGCTGCTCCCACAGTGTCTCTCACATGCAGCTCCTGGGAGCACAGCACCACAACAAGGACCTGCCACTGCCAGCCAGCTCAGAGCTGGAGGCCATCAGCAGGAAGAGGACATGGGAGGACTGATTTTTTTGGAAAGGAGCATCCCTTTTAGCTTTCTGCCCTTTCCTACATAAAAAATACTCCTTAAAACAACAGTTCTACAACCTTCCTTCTTCCATTGTTCATACCAGCAGCTCCACAGAAAGTCCCTTTCAAAACATCTGCACTCACAGCTCCCAGCAGCTTGGTTTGAAGAGATCTTGTTACAAGTGAAAGCTCTCACTCAACAAACAAAACGAGGTATGAGTTAAAGACAAGTGATTTAATCCATTTGGGAAGCACATATGTGCCTTTCCATCTAGCTGCTCTGATGGATGAATTGCTTGAATAGGCAGGATGGGGAGGCACAAACTGCTGCTGTTTCTCCTTTGCTGCCTCCAGAGTCTGCTCACTCCAACACAGTTTTATGTGCACTGTGAGCACATAAAACCCACAGACAGCACCCTCAGTGACTGGAATGTTGTACACTGGGGTGTGAGAATGTGCAAGGCCTCCAAAGACCCCCTCTCCAGCCACCAGTTCCTTGCATCCAACTGTCCTGTGGCAGCTCTGCACTGTGGGATGTGCATGATGCATCATCCCATGAAGTCTTTAGGTTTGTTTCCTTAAGCTACACTAAGACCCCTTTAGACTAGACCAGTGTGGCTGTCCTTTCTTAATGGGAAAAAAACTCCACTAGATTTCTTATATTGCTTTTTTATCCTGGTTGAAATGTAATTTGTCCTGCCCTGTAATGCAGAATTTCACAAATTTGAACTGACTTGATTGCTAATCCAATTGCATAATTGTTTCGACTACGGAAAACTAAATAAAGAGTTTCCAGAGATTTTTATTTTGCTGTGTTTAAGTAGGTTTGAAGTGCTAGAATTCAACTGAGCTTTAAAAAACCCAAAAACTCGTTATGCTTTGGAAGATATTAACTTTGGCTCCTACAATGGACTAGCCATAATACTAAACACATGCTGTCATAACTCAGGAAAACAGAGACACACAGACTCTTTTTTTCAGTGATTTTGGACATTGTCTCCATGTGTAACTTTATACATAAATAAGAATTCTTTCTCTCTCACTCCACCCATGCATTTTTAATATTCTCTCTGGAAAGGGTTTCCTTAAACACTTTAAGGAAGCTGCTTCTTCTTCAAAGACTTTTTGCTGCCTCCTCACTTAAAACAAGAACTTGGGTGGCCTCTTTTCTGATAAAGGGCGTCAGCTCTGTGAGCTTTGGGGTTTCAGCTCTTTCCCTGAGCATCTGTCCTGGCTGATGCCTGCACACATGGTGAATGAAGCAGGTGCTCTAGAAAGACTCCAGGAGAAAATGTTATGCCAGCAATGTTCCTGTAGCAATAACTGCAGTGAGCAGAAATTTAGAACTCCTTTGGCAGCCACACTCATGAGCACTTTGGATCCAGAGACTGCTGCATTTTAAAAATTGCTGGTTTTGGAGGAATATTTTGGAGCCCAAAGAGCTCTGACAATGCCCCAATAACCTCAGTGCAGTTGTTCTTCTCCCTGGTAGCGCATGATTTGGACAGTGGGTCACTGTCCAACTGGACTTATCTATCCCTGATTTAAAAAGGCCTGAGAAATGAGAAGGTTCAGCAGATAGGATGGGTGGGCATCTGGAGAACACAATGTACAGGGAGCAACTCCGGGAACTGGGCTTGCTCAGCCTTAAAAAGCAGAAGCTGAGGGTGATTTTCCTGCTTTCTTCAGCTGCCTTGTGGTAGGGTACTGGAAGATGCTGCCAGACTTTTCCTGGAGGCGCAGAGCAATAGGACAAAACACAGTGGACAAAAGTAGAAGAATGAGAATCTCACCTACTGAGGAAAATTACTAGGAGGGCTGACAACAACTGGGAAAGCCAGGGGATGGGAAATCTCCATCCTGGAAGACAGTAAAACCCTAGACGAGGTCCAGAGTAACCTGTATTGTTGGCCCTGCTTTGAGGCACGACCTGAATTAGAAGACAGCCAGAGGTCCCTTCCAACCTGAACTTTTCAATGTTTCTGTGATTTTTCATCAACTATTCCTTTTCATTTTCTCCTGGTTTTGTAGCTTAGTGTCCTGTGCCCAGTCATTTGCTCTGAAATGTGCATGAGAAACAATTTTGTCCAGCCCAGATTTCAGGATCTACTGAATGATGATTTTGGGATCCAGCAGAAGTGGCCAATATTTCACCTTCAAAAATATCTCACTTATAAATCAGGTCTTGGTTGTTTCATTGACATTCCAGCCTCTAAGAACTTCTGCTGTGATACCAGAGTGGTAAAAAAAAATAAATCTGTTACACAGGTAGATAAGAGGAAAGGAGACAGTGTCACACACTAGTAGAATATCCTGGAGCATTTTCATGAATTCTGCCTTTATACAGGGGCTTCTCTCTACAGTTCTTCCTTTTGGTTGCTCCAGCACACTGCCAGATGTGAAGATAAGGATCTTGAGCCACCTCCCTTAATTTAGTGAAATCTGTGGTCTAATCCAGCAGAGTATCAAAAGCACTGAAATGTAGGCCCAGGAGAGGCCTTGTCTCACAGAAGTTACAGCAAAGAAGAGAATAAAATGTTCAGTTTCCCTGTCAATTTTGGACTGCCAGCTTTGCATCCAGTCAAGCCAGGAAAGCCAGGCCTTTTCTGAAAAGAAACCACACAAAGTTCACTCACCTTTTCTGCTGCCATTGGCAAATGTTCCTATTCCTTCTTCTACATAAACATTTCCAATAAGTTAATGTGAGGATATAGGAGCATGAATTATTCCTATGCTTGCCAAGTGCTTTGATATCTTCGGGAAAAAATCTGTGAAGGTTTTAGCCATTATTAATAAACATGATTATTGATTTTTGCAAATGCTGCCTGCTTGGAATAGTGTAATGTCACTGTAAGTGTTAAAACAGTGCAGCATAAACCAGAACATGGCCTGTGTTTCTCAGGCACATGTGAGACACAGACACACACAAACACACAGGGCAAGTGCTCTGTGATCCAGCCATCTGTAACAAAGGCAACATTCAGAAACTTCAGCTGTTCCAATGGGCATTTAACATCTCCATAACCAGCAGAGGAGCTGATGGGCCAAAGAGATGAGTCAACAGTAGTGTGCTTGCTCAATCAGTGCCTCCTCCATGTGCTCAAACAGTGCTTTATGAATAAATTGTGTCATTTCCTGCTGAGTTTGCACAACACACTTTGGTCTGGGATGAAGGTCTGTGGTTTGTGTTGGCTGCATCCAGCCAGCCATTTCAGCATCCCTGCAGCCCTACAAGCTCAGGAGCTGATGGAAGTGTGTCATTATCACAGCAGTGTGCCCCCATAGCCCACAGAGAACTCCATCACCAGTGCTGTGCACCTGGGCTCCTCAGATAAGGAGCAGGTCCTCTATGTGCTGTCCAGGACCACCAGGTTGCTGGGGAAAGAGCAGAAAAAATTATACAAACTTCACCCACGTGCAGTGATGAAGCACCTTCCTAGAGCTGTCAGCCTGGGCCTTTATCCATTTGGGATCCATATTCTGCACCCTGTTGAGAGAGGGGCTTTTTCTTAGGAAAAAAATCCACTCTTTTCTTTCAAAATATGTGAGACAGCATCATACTGAGCAAGGGGATGTATGCACTCTTCCATGGGGAATATTCAGAGCACTGAAGACAGGGGGCAGCCAGCACCAGTCTCTGTCTAAGGTTCAGGACAGTCTAAGTGACTTCCAACCTGATCTTCAACCTCTTTCTGGAACTATTTGTGCACTAAATCTGAAAATCATCTGCATGAGCAGATGAACAGGAACAAAGTTTATACTACAGGATTCCTGGCTCTGAAGGCATTACCTTAATACTAACACTTGTGCTTGCTCTCTTGCTGACAAAATGTGTCTTGAACACAAAATGTGTCTTGAACACAAAATGTGTCTGGAAGCTGGGAGAGACATTCTCTTTGAGGATGTGGTGGCTTAGACCAGGTGCAGTGCTCAGACCCAGGCCCTGTCCTATTTGCTCACAGAGAATGATCATTTAGCTCAGACTACAGACTCATATGTCTATTTGAGGATGTGTTTATCTCACAGTGTGCCAAGGTCCCTTGGGAGACGTTCTTTCTGCTACACTTCCTCCCAGATAATGATTGACGTATTTTCTTTATTTCTCTTTAGCATTTACAGCTGATGGTGGATAACAGGTACAGCAATGCTGGCACAGCTCTGGGCACAGGCTGTCACCCACACAAATTTAATCAGCATTTCGGGTTATAAGTCTTTGATGGCAGACAGGATCTTTCTTGTACATAGAAAGGTACTTTCTAGCCAAACCAGTCTGAACCCTCACCAGCCAAGTACAATCTCTCTATCCCTGTCTCTTAAGTTAGAAGATTGGGCGTGTTTCACCTCTGAAATTCCTGGAGTAAAACCTTCAGGCCATGGTCTGCTGTGGTTGCCGGGGGAAGGGTCTGCATCTCCAGAGAGCTCACCTGGGCAAGACTCTGAACTCAGAGACAACAGAGTGATGGTGAATATATCCCTGGAGCACAGATGTCAGCATGGAAAGGCCAAATCTGAAAATCACCAGAATTGTTTCATAAACAACATGGAGGATAATTAATGACCCCATTATAAAGACACAGCTATGGAAACAATTGCAGAGTGACTTTGGCAGACATTTTTGGCAGGACTTATATGAAATACCAGAGAGGGCCTCACAGGATTGGGATCTGTTTGCTGCACACAGAATTTGCCCGTTGATTCCTGGGGAGGCTGAGGGACAGAATCACAGAATGGGTGAGGTTGAACTGTCCCATAGAGATGGACAATATTCCTGTCATGTCTGCCAAGCACTCACCTGCTCTTCCTTGAACTCACTTCTGCTGCAGTCCCTTCATCCCCACACTCTGTGCCACATTTCCTTCCACAAGCTAAGTTTCATGACTTGTTTGATTGGCTCTCTGACTGCTTTACCCTTGTGTAATCCAAGGACAACAATTTTAAGTGCTTTGACATTTCAGGTGCTTCTTGGGATTTTTTAGGATTTCAGATGATGATCCATTGAAAAACTCAGTCCCTTCAGTCCTTTTCGTGCTCAGAAGCCTTGGCCTTCTGATGCAGTTTGCACTGTAGGTCCCAAGTGATTTGCTGTCTCATTAAAAAACAAAACAAAATATAAACAAACCAACAAAACAGGAAAAAAAAAAAGAGAAAGGAAAATGATGCTTATGTGTCTAGGCAAGGAAATGACACACATCCACCTCCTTTCTCAAGCAAACAAACAGCTTCAGAGCAGTTGCTTGAGTCACAGCTGCCCAAAGAGAGCTGAGTGCTGAGCTGCAGACTTGCTCACTCAGGACATCAGAGGGATGCTGTCCTTTGTTGTAACCAGCAAGCAGAGCTGAACCAGTGGCAGCCTGACCACACAAAGACACTAATCTGTCTGTCACTTCGTTCTGCACGAGCCCGTATTTTAAGTAACAGTACACAAAAGCCATTGGAGCCATAGCAACACTTTTTAAACAAACTGCTCCTCAATGTAGTTTTTTATACGTTTATGTAACCCCTTCTTAGGCAAACACGGGGTGTGTGTCTCTATAGTTAGAATTCAAACATGCATATATACACATTGATAAATATGTAAAGATATAGATAGGTTAGATAGATAAATACACGTAATGAAGAATTATGATGATGCCCTGTCAGTCATAGTTCTGTGAAGATGCTCAGGGTCTCAAAGCACTGCTCATCACCCTGTGAGGGGGAGCCCAATCCAGAGAAGGCCAGGTCACCCCACTGCAAGCTCAGCCACCAGCCAGGCAGCAGACTAACCCAGCAGAAAAACAGGGAATCTTCTTCAGTGTTAGAAAGCTGATCTGGCTGGTGGGAAAGCCTAGTGAGTGTAGGAGCAAGCTGGAGGGAGCAGACAGACTGGAGGAAGAGACATTGCTCTTTCAGCATCTTTTTGTGAGATCAATTCAGTGCATCCACAGCCCCAGCTGTTCTCCTGGAAAAGCCTTTTTCTCTCTCCCTTGACTGTGGAAAGAGCCCAGGGAAACAAGTCTTCCTTGTCTTAGCCTTACTAAACACCCCTCATGTTGCTTACACCAGGATTTACGACAGCTTAACTAAACAGATCGCGGGACCGATTAAAGCAAATCCATGGAATTCGGGACGCAGGAATTTCCACGGTTCAGCCACATCAGTTGGCTCTCATTTCTTCTCTGTCCTTGCCCTTGCCCTGTTTTGCAACATGTCCGAAGGAGCATTGCCTGGCCCTGCAGCTTGAGGGTTCTTCAAGCTGTTTCTGCTATTTGAAGACAACTTGTAACGGGAGGGTTTCAGAGGAAGAGCTCAGAGAGAATATTAACACACTTCAGAGTGGAATTATGTGGCTGTGACAGTGAGAACAGCTTGGACATTTCACCCCAGGCCTCTCACAAGTCGGAAGATAAGAACTCAATTCCCCCCAAGGCAAAATACCAGGGTATTTCTGTACCCATGAAAAATGCCTTTCAAAATTACTCAAATAATAAGAAAATATACATTAAATGTTCTGAAAACATGTGTTTTCTTTAAGATTACTATTTTGCAACTTTATATATACACTGAATAATTTAGTCTGATTATTTTAACTGCCACACACACATACACTCTTTAGCACTATAAATCCACCTCAGAAATGTAAAAAATCTGAATTCATTCATTCAAAAGCTCACCTTGCAAGTCTATAAAATAACTCAATTCATTTTTATATTACAGGAAAATTAATTGGGGGAAACTGTTGGATCAACTGGGACAACCAAAGTTTGATGGGAATTTATCATACATATCATGCAATTATTTCATAGGTTGTGTTAGGATAAATTGCTGCCTAAGAAAAGGGAAGATTATTTTAGGATGGACTTTGCAAATCTTTTTCCTGATCTTAATTATTCCAAACTTGTGATTATGCTGGTAGAAAATCTGAATCAATGAAGGAAGGATTTTTACTGAAACACCCAAGGAAAGGCTCAGTAGCCACAGAATAAACACAGTATTCTCAAGTCTCTTGTTTCTTACAGTGTCAGGGGCTTCAGGACTGATCTCTAGAAAGCACAGTTGTAAAATCATGGATTCTGTGTCTTGTTGAAAAAGTTTCTTCAGTTCCTGGGGAAAGCATAGAGACAGAAAGGGGTATAGTGCTAGAACCAGGCTTCACTTATGTACACACATCATTTCTGCTGGTTGTAATTGATTCAAGACTCTATCCATGCTATAGACCAGACATTTAAAATCCGTAATTTGGTCTGGCTCACTGAATGTTGAAATCCTTGAAGTAAATGAAGCCAAATTAGCTAAGACTCTGCAGATTTTTTTGAGATGTAGTAAAAGAAAAGGGTAAAAATAACAGCAAAACCAGGACAGAAGAGACAACTGCCCTACACAGAGTACTCCAAAAGGCAGAGTGCTGGCATGGCTGTCTGAGGAATGAGGTGCAAAGCATCTATTTATGCCCGTCGCTGAACCATTATCTCATGGACAGTT
Organism: Eopsaltria australis; assembly: GCA_034509425.1. Lineage (NCBI taxonomy): Eukaryota > Metazoa > Chordata > Aves > Passeriformes > Petroicidae > Eopsaltria > Eopsaltria australis. Next base: position 1,861,729 of record JAVTVJ010000012.1, on the reverse strand, counting down.
AAGTTTGAGAAGAGGAGCAAGTGATGGGTAATCATGTTTTTACCCTCATGCCAATGGGTAAGAAAGGAAAGAACTCGGAGTGGCGCTGAGGGACACAGGACATGGCTGGACTCACGGTGCCCATGTGCAGGGCTGGGTGAAACCTGGACAGCAGACCACAGCACTCTGCACAAGGGGGGATCCACCAGCAGCCTCATGCTACTGCTGAGCAGATGGAGCACAGATCCTCTGCAGACCCACAGCTCATGCTCTGCTGGGGTTAGCAAAATCCCCAGCGTGGGGGTAAAGCAAATACACACGCTCCAACTGAGCTAACCAGTCTGCCCAGGAGCCACCAAGCCTTGCTCAGTGTCTCAGCAGGATGGAGGGATGGCTCTGGGTCCAGCTCTTTGGATGCTTGTGACCTAAGAGCAGCAGATTTTGGCATGTGGCTCACAGGATGAGAGGGTCAGAGAGCTCCCACCACCATGGCTCCACAGCTAAGCTGGCATTTCCCTTGTACCACTGATATTTCCCTTGTACCACTGACATTTCCCTTGCAGTACCAACATTTCCCTTGCAGCACTGTGTCTGAGGCTCCTTTTCAGTCTGGAACCACCTGGGATGCTTTTTCCTATATTACAGGCTCTACTTTGCTGATTTTCTCTTCCCACAGCACTATTGGCCTTTTCAATACTCAGCAGTTCTACAATGAGATTTTCTAACCATAATTCACCCTGCTGGAGGAATATGGAAAACAGAAATACAAAACACAGAAAATACACCATCAATCTCAGCTGAGGGCTGAGGAAAATTGCACTGCTGTCCTCCACAAGGCACGAGCCTGGAAAACAGCAGCTTGAAGCTGGCTATGGCTGGGAAGGGCCCACTGCAGCAGAGCTGTTGGGATGTGCTGATCCAGATGCAGTGACTGCATGCATTTCCCATCTAATGTCACTGACTTCCAAGCCTCTCCTTGGGGCTCTCTGGAAGTTGCTTTGTGCTGCCACAGCCCTTCATGCAGATGTTGCCAAATGAATTCACAGCCCTCACGTACTTGGAAAGGAGCTCCCATTAACTGGAACTAAATTTAGCCCAGCACTTCTGTGTTGGAAGACGCTGTATAGAAATGCAAAATGAATGCATTAAAAATTAAACAAGGCAAAGATCTAAAATACTAACCTTACCACAATATATTCAGCTCAGCCTTCTCTGTATTTGCTGTATTTTTGCCAACCAACCCTTCGATATAAATTTATTTAAATATGGAAGCCTTGGTGTCATTATTTCAAAAGAGGACCCAATCTTTTTTCCAATTATAGCTAATGACCTGATCTCACTGACTGAAGGGAGAACAACATCCAAGTGTTAGCAATAAACTCAAAAATCTGAAATGTTCTAGTCATCTTATTCTGCAAGGTTCAACTCTTAAATAGCACATAGAAATAGCTTGTAGGAAAAGGGCAACTGGTGAATAGACTGATAGGCAAGTCATGGTTAAGTATTTAAGAAAATTTAATGGCTCACTAGATTTACTTTGAAAGAGGATTTTATTTAACAAAATGCCTTTTCTTGACATGTTCCTATCCATATATAACTCGTATTTTTCCCTGACACATTCATACCCTTGTAAATCATGTCTGTGTTCAAGCTAATAATAAACATATGCACTTTTATACAATATTCAAAAATGGAAAATTAATATAAAGTGTGATTGAACTTCTCAACAAATCCTTTTTTTTTTTTAAAAAATAACTTTCAGTGTGTCTCTGCATCTCAAGTTTATATTTTGCTGTATTATTAATTGACACGAACTGTGTGCTTTGATGTCTGAATTGAGCAGCCTTTTACTGCAACTGTTTCCTTTAATGTAAAATGTGTGTGGCATAATTCTCATTGCTAATTGTAACCTTATGATAATATTCTGCAGAGTCCTGCTGACCTCATTTACAATAGCATAAGAAGCCGAGGCCAGCTGCTAATAGATGAGTGGTAAGCCTTTTCTCTTTGGTGGGGTTTTTTTTAGCTTAAATAGAAATGAACAAAATCTAAATCTTAAAATACAAGTCCTTGGGCACTTGGGGAGAGTTTGGATCTTGACCAGAACTTTGAATTTCCAGGCCAGACCCAGGTGCTGCAGAAGAGGTTCCCTGCTTTTGCCGCTGATTTGTTTTGCTCTCAGAAATGTGACCTCAGCATGGAGCAATATAAACCATTAAATAAAACACATGCTGCCCTCTTCCAGCTGGAGCTGTGATAGCGTCGTTAGCGCAGGAGGGATTGGCTCTGTTCCCTCCTCTGCCCTCTTTTGATTTTTCTCTAAATTGTCCAGCCTGATATTTATGGTGTTACCGACACGGAGCTGGGAGCAGCTGCCTTTCCCCAGCCAGCTCCTGGCTGTCAGCTCCAGCCTCGGAGCTTTAAACAGTTTTCTCTTTGCAAAAACAACCACCTTGTGATCCATTTAGCTGTGTTTAGTTTTACCACTTGCAATACAGACAAAACGAGGCTAAAGCCTGCCTTCTTATGAACTGTGATGCCTTTTTCTGGTCTTAGGAAATAAAGGCTCAGACACGGTGAGAGGGTTGGGAGTTGTTTACCTCGGTATTTTAATAGGATCCTGTTCAATGGCTTCTGCCGTCCAGGTAGAACACGCCGCAAAAGCCCCCTCCCCCCAATCCAGTATACAATTAAAGACTCTACACATTAGCATATCTACCAGGAGGGCCCAATAAGGGGCCTGGGTGGGCTAACTTCTAGTTTACAAAATCTGTCCTACTAGGAGACCTTGAGGGCTCACGAAAACAGGGTGTTTGGTCTCTAACTCTACGCGGTTTCAGGGGTGTTTAGTCTACCGGCCTCCTAAACACCATGAAACCAGGCTAAACTATCACCTAAGGCATCACAAGTATGCATGCTAATACTTGTGAATATAGGGAACAGTGTAAGAAATATTCAGGAGAAAAGCAGAAAAAAATCCTTCAGGCATCAACTGCATGCTGCAAAGAGCATCTAGAGGCTCAAGGAAGTGCTTGAGTAAGTTTTTAATGCAGTCCATATGCTGCAGACACAGTTCTAAAACAATTGTGGTGTGGTACACACTGTGTTTTTAGCTGTGAGGGGAAGGGATGGACAAGGTGAGAGCACATGAAGGATGTTCATAGCAAAGGTGGGAGAGAAGGACTTGTTCCCACAGACCTTTCCAAAGCTCTCAGGCACATGGGGTCTCATTCCTGGGGTTGTCCAGTGCAGGACGAGGAGCTGGACTCGATGATCCTTGTGGTTCCCTTTTATCTCAGGATATTGTATGATTCTGTGGTTCTGTGGCAGCCTGCCTGGCTGCTTTGGGCTCACCTGCATCCCAATGTGATGGAGTTACTGCAGCTTCACCAGCTGCCATCTGTCACCTGTCCTAGCCCTGGGACACACATTCTAGCTCACCCAGCTGTGTTTGAGATGGCACATTTCCACCTCCCAGGGGCATAAGCAGGCAGAGCAGGGGTTTGGAAGTAGAGGAGGCAGTTTACTTCAGCTTCAGAAAGTGTCACCTGTTTTATTTGACAGCTAAGCCCTTGCCTGTTGTCTGTACTGCAGCCACACTGCTTTACTGGAGAGGTAGTACTCTCTGGTAAGAAATGCAGGTGTCTGTCTTACACACATATGCAAAACTCAAACAAATTCTGTCTTTTTGCCATTAATTCCATGGGTTGGTTTTTTTTTTTTCTTGCAAGGATCACAGAATCACAAAATGGGTAGGATTGGAAGGGATCACAGTGGGTCATCTGGTCCAACCTCCCTGCTCAAGCAAGGCCATCCCAGAGCACATGGCACAGGATTGTGTCCAGATGGTGCTTGAATATCTCCAGTGAGAGGGACTCTAGACCCTCTCTGAGCATCTGTTCCAGTGCATGGTCACTGCACAATGAAGAAGTTCTTCCTCATGTTCAGGTGGAACTCCCTGTGCATCAGTTTCTGCCTGTTGCCTCTTCTCCCATAGCTTGGCACCACCAAGCAGAGTCTGGTCCATTCTCTTGCCACCCTCCCTTCAGACATTTACACACTGATGAGGTCCCCTCTCAGCCATCTCCTCTCAAGGCTGGACAGCCCCAGCTCCCTCAGCCTTTCCTCATAAGAGAGATGCACTAGTCCATCATTTTAGTCACCCTCTAGTGCACCAAGCTTACAGCCCCTGCAGAGCTCACTTGCAGAATGAAGAAGCAAGATCCTTGTAATTAAGGACCTAAGAAGACGCTAATTGTCATGATTTGGCGTTCTTTCATGTGCTGCTTGAAGTGGGGACTTGAGTCTTTAAAATATTTTTATGCTAATGCTTTATTTGATTTTTTTTTCCTAGAGATTTGCTAAGTGTCAAATGTAATGACTTCAAGTAGAAGCACAGCACTTCTAATGGAGTGTGTGACCTTTCCACAACCTCACTGAACAGCACCGACGAAATTTCCAGGCAAGCTAATTAATACACTGGTACAGCACCAGGCGGGTGTACCTCTAGCAGCTTAACTCTCAGCTGAGAGGATGAAATCCTCCTGCCCTCCCCACACCCACATCTCACTAACAATGATGGATTTGGGACCTAATCAGGCATTAAAACAGAGGATTAGTGAGCTGCAGACCACAGCGATCACGGCTCAGTTTACAGGGCATGCAGGGGACTGGCAAAAATTGCCAAGCGTGCTCCCAGTAAATTAATATCCATGTACCTGAAAAACCTGTGTGGGCAGCAGAGATTGTTTGGCTTAATATATGAATGTGATGATTTTGAAAGATCAGCAGAAAAAGCAGCACAGAACAGGAGCTTAATGGGAAATTTCAAGAGAAGAGCAGGTATAGGTAGGTGAGTGTGAAGCACCGAATACAATCCAAGTGTGGTACCACACCCTACAGTCTTACATTTAAACAACCCCCTTTTTGAAGATGTGGTTTATGTAGCAGAGAATGTAGGGCCCACTTTCACTCATGTCCAGAAAAGGTACCACAAGGAGAATATTTGCTCCTAGTTTGTCTGCTTTGACTATACTCAAAGGCAAGGAGAAATTGAAGTAGGAAAAGAACACAGCATTAAGAGAAGCAGGAGTTGGAGGTTTCAGAGCTAAAAGAAATGTACAATTGTCTGCTTTAGGATCCTTTTCTTGGCTGAGTCCATCATAAGCAAGATATTTAGATGGTCAATGCTATGTGTGCAATGACAAATAATTTGGTGCAATAAGTACTGGGCTTGCACATTATTCATGGAAAGTGCTGAACTCCCTCCACCTCTGGCTCCTGCCACAGGCCTTCCTGCAGGATGTGAGTGCAGGAATTTTGTGGCTCTGGAGGAAGACACTGTTGAAGGGCCATGCCACCTCTCCAGAGCCTCTAGAAGCCAGTCTGACACCTTGGACATCTGCCGGCCCTGCTGAATGAGGGAAGCAGGCATCCCACCATTTGTTTTACACAAACATGGCAACGTTTGCTGCATGGCTTTGAGGCAAAGCCATCCATCCTGGATCAGGGCTAGGCAGGCAGGTCTGATCATTGTTGGTATTTTCACATAGCTGCTGTGTGAATTATTTCTCCTGCAGCTCACAGCCCCTGTGGAATTGCTTTTAGAGGTGTGCCAGCACTCCTGGGCAGTCTGGTGATATTTATCACTTCCCTGCAGATCTGAGCCCAGAGCTGTAGCTCCTTCAGAAGCTTTGGTCCCCTGCCAAGCAACCTGTATAGAAAAACAGCACTCACTCACTGTGCTGGAAACAGGAGTGTGGATACAGGGTGCTGGTTCCAGCCAAGGAGGGGAGGAGGTGAAAAGGGCATCTTACACTACGGCTTTGAAGGGATTTTCTGTGGGATCCACGAATGGCACCCTGCAGCCACATCAAAGCACTGTCACTTCTCCAGGTCCCCCACCATGGTGACAGAGCCCACGAGCAGCTGCTGCTGTGTTGTGCTCTCATAGTAGGTGTGTGTGTGCTGTGCCCTCAGTGCAGTGTAATAGAACATCAAGAGAATCACCTTTATCTCTGAAATCTGATGCTGGCCAGTGCTCTCATACCAGGAACAGTCATAGCATTAGTAATCCTCTGCTTCTACCAGCAAATTATGCAGGTACTCAGGAAACTTTTGTCCCTCTCATGTCCCACTTACTGAATAGAAAGCACCACCACTTCCATCGGGGCCCAATTCTCAGCTCTCTGAGTTTTCAGGAGGCTGAAGGCAGAACAGAGAACAGTTGGCAAACAGATAGTAAGAAAAAGATCTGATAAAATAATTGAGGGGTTCAGCAAGTGGGACTGACAACAGAAGGGAAAGCAGCTGAAGAGAGGAAAGGATTTCAAACTAGAAGTGTCAGTGGATGATGAAGTGGTGGCAGAGTGGAAGGCGGGCAAATGCTGGCAAACAGGAAGGTGCCTGTGGCACTTGGCCCTTTTCATATAGGCACAAAACCCACTTGGGGATCTTGTGGGAGCTCTGAATGCTTTGAGAGTCTTCTTATAGCACATGTGCTATGTGAATTGCTGGGGGATCCTAAGGTAGTGCTGCCCACTGGATGTGAAAGATGATGTTTCCATGAAGTGCCAGAGTGTAAGTGTTTCACTGCCTGTCCGCAGTTTGTGCTCCCCAAAATCACTCTGAGAACCAGACTAACCATTAAATCAAATGTGAGCTTTGCTTTGGAGCCACAACGGTGGGCAAACAAAAGCACTGAAGGCAGCCACTGAACCTAGGGCACTGATGCCTCTTGCACATCTTGCTTTTTTCAGAGGTGGATTACAGCTCCCATATATTCCACACCTGAGGCAAGAAGAGAGGGACCTAAAGGACATCTTACACCTCCTGGGACAGGATGTCACTTTCTTTATGGGTGGATCCTTCTACACTGACAGCCTATTGATGAAGGGGTCCCCTGGGATGGATTTTCTGTGGTCAGCACATGAAGCAGGTGGTCCAATACCTTTGTACTGTGGGGGGTTACTGACTTCCCCTGCTCAGGAGGACTGACAGATGTGCTGTGTGCATGAAAGAGAGACAAGGGAGAGCTGCCATCTGCTGTCGGAAAAATCCTGGTTCGTGTTTTAGCCCGGGCACTGCTGAGAGCTGCAGGTGGCTCCTTCGTGCCAGCAGCTCCCATCACGCTGGGTTAGCACACAGAGCAATATTCCACAGGGGGACCGGGAATCTGCACCCGCCGTGCGCTGGGGAGCAGGAAAGTTTGCCCTGAGGATCTGCTGTTCTCATGGGAAACTCAGGAAAAAGACAATGGATTTACCAACCTTTTGAACCAAGCAGCAAAGCAGAGAGGGAAGAAGGTATGGGAAAGCCACTGTGCCTCCAGGAGGGACTTCAGTGGAAAAATCAGCCACGTCTTCAAATGTAAGCCACCGATAGTCAATTAGATCAGTATTTAGACCTGATCTCTGCAGGGGATTTTCCAAAAGCTGAGCATTCTGTATGATTATGGAAATGAAAGAATTGGTGATGCCCTACACTTCTAAAATCTGGGTACTTAGGCTGAGAAAAAAATATTAATTATTGACTGAAAAGGCAGCTCATTTATTGAAATGTCATTTTGGGTAATTCAAAATTATTTATTTGCTTCTGAAAACATTTACTTTTATTTACTAAATAACATTTTACATCCGTTTAGCTAAACTTAACTGTATTAATTTTACAAAAGAAGACATCCAAGTATTTATACAAATAAAAGAAAATATTTGAATCCTGTAAAAAGCAAGTTAATATTGTTTAAAACTTCAATTAAGAAAACCCAAACAAAAAAATTTGAAAATTCTGCATACAAAAGTATCTCTTGCTTATGTTTTTCTCCAAAAGAAAAAAAATGAATGAAGAAAAAAGCAAACCATATAAAACTGGTCTTTTACAGGGGAACCACACAATTCAACAATCCAAGACCAGATCTTTCACAAGCAAACACAAATTTGTAATACAGCAGCACGGTGCTAATTTGACCTGAAAGTAAACACTTTTCAGTTATTATATTGAACTTTTCACTGCAAATTGGTATTTTTCAAAAGAATAAAAAGAAAAAGATAATAATTCTAGAGTGTATCTGCTAAACTCAAATGATTTTCCAGTAGGAGTGCTGGGATGAGCAGTAATAATAGTTAAAGATGAGTGTTCAGTCATTTCAGTTGTTTGCATTGGTGAATCTTTGAGTAATGATATTCTGCTCTAGTACATGCACACATGTGTGTTGAAATATAAGCTTATCATTCATGTCTGAAGCTTTTGACCTATTTACCTTTTAAATAATGACTGAGTTATTAAAAAAACAAAACCCAACAACCCGAAACCCCATGGTGATAGCTCAAAAAGAAAATATTGACTTAATGCTGTAATCATGCACAAGGCCTGGTCTGACAAAACTGTAAAATTCCTTTTTTTCCCCCAAAGAGATAACAGGAATTTTATCCTACTGTCCTTTGGAGGGGAAAATTCTCAATCCAACTGTGCTGATGCTTCTAACTTAAACCAGTGTCGTTTAAAATAGGAGCTGGTGATCCCAGCAGCAGCTATCACACCCTCAGCTGAGTCCAGAGGAATTAATTCAGATGGGGACAGGTGAAATCCACTTTGCAGGGCAGCTGTACTTCACACCGACCCCTTTTGAAGTGAAAACCTCCCAAAACCACACCAGTGCAGGTTTTTCTTGTGTTTGTGTGGGTTTTCAGCCGTGTTTGCCTGAGAGCAGAGGCAGCAGTGGGTACACCCAGCAGATGCTGCAGCCAATTATTCCACTGCAGGGTCCCAGGGCTAGCAACTGCTTTTCCCAAGGTGGGTTGTAAGGTGAGACTGGGGAGACACAAACAACAGTGTTACGTGACCAGCCCTTCAGAGTTTCTGATGTTACTCGGAGAAGAAAGTGCCAGAGCTTCCTGCTATTCCCACACCCTGGTTTCTGAGGCCTGTGGCAGCTTCTGAAGCTCCCCAGCTCTCCCACTGCTCCTTGCTCTGCTGCAGAGACACCTTGAACTTGGCCGGGTTTGCAAAACCCACGCACCCCTTCCCCTCCGGATGCAAAGCGTGGCAGAGGAGAGGAGCATCTCAGCCTTTTGTGCCGTCTGTTTGTGGCCTTTTCCTTCCAGAAGACAAAGGTGAAAACGTAAAGCCGAGCAAAACAACCTCAGTCACTGCAAAAAAATGTTGATCTCCCTTCAAAACTGAGGCGAGAGCTGGAACCTCTGCGCTCTCCAGGGCACACAGCGAGCGCAGCGTGGGACGGTGACGCCGCCCCAGCCGGTGTCGGACGCTTCGGGGCTGAATCACGGTCTCGCCGAGCCGGTCGGATATCCTGAGAGCTGCGGGCTGCCACGGGATGGCCACGCAGGGCAGGAAACCGCTCCAAAGAAGAGAGAAAACAAATTAAAAAAAAAAAGAAACCTTTCTGACAGTTGCCAATAAAGTGTCTTTGGCTCTGCGTCTGGGCATGGCTCCCAAATCCAGCCTCTCGCCCTGGGATGAAGCACTACAGCCTGGAATGAGAGGCAGATGCGTGGGAGGAGTGCATGTGTCTGTGTCTGGGCTGGAAAACATGTGTACTGTAGTGCCTAGGAAAAGCTTTTTACTTTGGGCCTTGCTCCAGAAAACCTCTTTCCTTGCTTTTACAAGTGTCCCCTGTTCCTTGGGACTACCCAGATGTTTAACCCAGCCTGAGGACAGAGAGCTGAGGAGTTTTCTCTGACCCCCAGGCCTGGGAGCAGCCAGCCTGGGGCACGGAGCCTCCGGCGCCCACCTCTGTTCCTCGAGGGGTGGGTGCCATGGGATGGGATGGGATGGGATGGGATGGGATGGGATGGGATGGGATGGGATGGGATGGGATGGGATGGTCACCCAGGCCGTGGGGTGACCTGTGTGCAGCACTGGACCCGTAGCTTCTGGCTTCACCTGCTGGGAGGGGATCAAGCCTCAGCCTCAGCAGAGAGGGGGGACAGCCAGACACTTTGTGGGGGCAAAAGAAGAGAAGGAGCAAGAGGTTGTTGCTGGTCCGTTCCTGCTATTTTATCCTAAGGTTCTATTAGTGGGTGGACTGGTTGTCACTTAAAAAATCCATATCCCCAACTTTTGCAACTATGTGGGAATTTTAGCTAGTCTCAAATGAAAGGCAAAAAGGAACCAACACCATCAAACCGAGCGCCCTTAGCCTGCCAGCCGGCAGCAAGAAGCTGGGGGAGGAAAAAAAAGTGAATACTTCACTTTTTCACCCCGCAATTTGAACCCGAGCCTCTCCCTGGCGTGTAGGGCGGCTGTAACCCGGGGGATGCGGGTGCGGCTGAGGCCCGGGGGCGAGGATGGTGAGATGCTGGTCAGTCAAAGGGAGGGGGGACAGCGGGCACTGAGGATGAGCTGGGGCTCGCTGCCCTCGCTGGGGCGGAGGGACGGAGGGCTCGGCTGCCCCCGGGCGGTGCCGGCCCCGCCGCCCGCCCCGGCCCGCCCCGCACACCTCGGCCCGCCCCTGGCGACCTGCGGGCGGCGGCGGGGACCGGAGGGGAGGCTGCTCCGGGGAGGCTGCTCCGTGCCCGGACAGGTGACACGGCGGGCGGAGCAGCCGCTGTCCCGGTGGAGCGCCCGCGGCTCCGGACGCGCGTCCTCAGCTCTGTCCCACCCGGGGTCCCCACCGTGTCCCCGGGGCGGGCGAGGGACCTGCCGCACCCCCGGTCTGTGCCCGGCCCGCCTACGAAGGAAACCTGGGGGAAAGAAAAACACACATTTGGTTCTGTTAAGCACCGCGGCACGTCGGTGAGAAGCGCGTTTAGTGAGTGATTTTTAACCCGCCCCCCGAAACAGCTCGGGAAAATGCTGGAGGAGATGGGGTTAATCGAACATGATCAATGCAGCGCTGTCTCTGTCATTTACAGACGGAAAACTGAGTTTATTAGATCTGCCTCAATTACCTAAATAGTTGGAAATACTGTGTTTTTACAGGGTTCTAGTCGTTGGGGTGGGGCAGCCCGTGCAGGCAGAAAAATAGCATTATTTGAGTGTGCATGAGGTGGATGAAGTAGTTACAGAAAATATTTTTAGAGTGTTGGATGCTGACTACAGTTATTTTGGTTTGTCTCCAGTATACTCAGTCAGTACTGAGTTAATAATCCAGCAACTTCTGTTATGTATTTGCCGAGTATTGTTCACTAATTTAATGGCTTTCTTGTGGTGCGGGCAGATAGTTCAGTGTAAATTTTAAATAATTTTGCCTACAGCAATTTTCAGTGGATAATGCTGGAATGTGTTTATTTTAACCCAAGCATTCTTTCTCCTACCTTATCAGCTATCTTTATTCCTACACAGCCCTTATCACAGAGGTATTTATTTATAATCCTTGCTTTGCAGGCTTAATACTCTGCACAGAAAGTGAGGCCGAATAACGTGCACATGCCGAGTACTGGAGGAGAGGCTGAAGGACATCCTGTTTTGTTTCAGCAGTGTTGTTATTCTTTGGGGTGAAATGAAGAATTTGATTTTGTTTTGGAAACACTCGTATTTCTGACGCAACTGAACTTCAGTAACCTTTTTGTGGTACAGATTTCAACAAATTACTTTTTTTCTCCCAGACAAAGATGCAGAACTTGTCGGTGGTAGAAAGTCTTGCTAATACAGACATATCACACTGTGAGCCTTCAAAAGGCCTGGCAGCTGAGGCAGGTGGTGTGTCTCTCGATGAGAGTGGCTGTAACTGGAAGGAAAGAACAAGTAATGAAGAAATTGTTAATCCTGAAGCAATGCAGCAAAGCCTCCCTATAATGGACAGCAAAGACAGAAGTTGTGAGGGGCTTTCTGAGAGCAGCTTTAGTACCTCAGAACCTGGTGGTTCCTGGGGTGATTTTGAAGGCTTCAAGGAGCCCTTAGACAAATCAGAGGAGTTCAGTCATAACTCTGAAGTTTTGGTGAAGTCAAAAAATACTTGTGGAGCCAATCCGGACCTAAGCAGTGGAGGCTGTAGCAGCTCTGCTGCTCACGTGTGTGCTGAGCCATCTCTGTGCCGTGGGATACAGGAGGCTGCGGGCTCTCTGAATGAGGTACGTGTTAACAACAAACCAAGGGCCAGAAATGTTTGTGTTACTGCTTCCTACTGTCTTCTCTATCGAGGGTAATGCTGTACATGCAGATAAACTGTCCAGCTACTTCGCAGCTACCTCAAGTGGAACAAAAGCAGCTTCTTTACAGTGTTTGACAAATACTTGAGCTGTCCTGCTGGAGAGCTTTGAAGAATGTAATGCACTACTTTGCTTCTAGGCACTAGGAGCAAGTAAGCATGTAGTCACCTGAGCCTTGCCCTGAAGGACATGAAGTTTAAAATCTAGACAAGAAAGAGCATAAGAATCAACAAATCAGGAAAGTGGGTGACAGAAGCAGGGTGGGCAGAAATTTTGTGAGTTGCCTGCAAACCTTTTGAAGTCAACTCTCATACCATTGAGTTGGAAATTGGCAAAACCAGTGGCTTTTGTTATTTGGTATACTCTCTGAATAATGTCAACAGTTTTTCTGGAATTTTAGACTGATGGAGACACACAAGAAATTTAATAGAAATTACTTTGATATAATGAATTTTTAGCATTATTTTGATATAATTCATTATTAGCATAGGATATTACATTTTCTCTTACAGTGTTAGATCTAAAATTCTGAGTAAATAGTGCAACAAATCCTTATCTAAAACAACAACAAACAAGTTCAGGTAAAGGGTTATACCTTGTTGGGATAAACGTGTTTGCATGTGGACCAAACATGCACCAGCAAAGGGAAGGAAAGTAACAAAAGAGAAGGAAGAACATAGAAATACAGGACAAAATCCCCTTGTTCTTACTACTTTTATCCTAAATTACAGTGTTTGAAAAAAGAGAACAAGCAGATAAGACTTCCATGGGGTTAATTTGTAGCAGTAATAACTTATTGTTGTAGTCTGTTGGGTGAGTTTTAGTGTGTGTAGGGAACTGAGGCTTTTCTGGAGACAGGATTTCTTGTCCTTGCCTAGGAATTTTACTTATTGCAGTGGTATTACTAGGGAAAGCACAAAGATGCAGGTGGGAAAAGCTGCCCACACTGATTGAGTGTAGATACACAAAATCCATGGTTACTGGTGTGCCCAGAGAATTCAGATTTTTTGTAATGCTGGAAATGGGGGACAATAAGTCTTCTGTTGGAAAAAGAATGTGTTTTAATGACTGAAGCTGAAATGGAATATAGCAAGTTGCTTGGTTTCTTTCCACAAGCAATAGATCTTAATCTTACTGAAGCCTTTTCTTTATTTTGCATTCATTAAAGGCAGAAGGAAATGTCCAGTACAAGTTAAATAAGTTAACCATGCTTAGAGTTTCAAGTTGTCTTTTCTTGTCTTAAGGTAGGGAGACAGCCACAGAGCTGCTGCAGATTTCTTGGAGTGTAGAATATACGTGTAGCTTGTCCTTTATCCCTGTGCTTTTTGTGTTGTTAGTTCGAGATCATAAACTCTTTGGACAGGGGCTCTGGCTTCTGCATGGCCAATAGAAAAAAGGCCAGGTGGGTTGGAAGGGACCTCTAGAAATCATCTCAGGTCAGAGGTCTGACCTTCAGCATTTATTGCTTCAGTTAATTAAATGATGTCAGTTGGGATCAGAATCATGTGTTTTAAGATGGAAACAACCATTAATTTCCTTGCAGTAGCTGGGTATTTTGCCTACACGATTGAACACTTCAAGGATTTTTCCTGTGCTCTTTAAACACTGGCCTTTGAGAGAGGGACTGGTGCATGTGTTTAAGCCATGGGGTATTTTGATATAATAGGATATAGAGGATTTATTCAGAAAGTACTGATGTGAACTTTGTACACTGATTTTTTATAATTACTACAAAGCCACAAGATAAATGGAAATATACCCAAGTTTTGTTTCAGAAACACTCAATGAAATAGACAGTAATAAAGGTAATTAAAAAATCTCTTTTTATCTGTCTTGGCTAAATTGTAATTCAGTGACTTGGTGTGTGTTGGAGCAGCACCAAGGCTCTAAGGAGATGCTGCAGTTGAGGCAGAGCTGTGCTTCCCTTGATGCACTCCCTGGGGCTGTAACTTCCCCATCCCAAAGCCAAGAGCAGCTGCCTGCCTTTTCCTTGACTCCCATCCCAGTTCAATTTTGGTGCCCACCTGGCAGCTGTTTTTTAGCTTGACCATGTGTGCTTTAGCAAGTGTTACTTCACAGAATTCTGCTTCTTAGGCATCCGTCAGGATCCTTCCTGTTGTGTCCCTGTTGAAATAATTTACAAATTGATTGAAGGTATTGTGACACTTTGGGCAAGATTCAAAGGAATTTAGCCAGGAGTCTTTGAACGTCCCAGCAGTGAATCATCAGGACAGGATTTTAGCAAGGCCTGACTTCAGGAGGGAGCAGTGTGGGGCACAAATTCTGTTCCTGGCAGAAGCCTTCCACCAGCTCTGCTGATTTTGCCCACTTGTCCTTAGATTAAATCCATACTCTCTCAGTATTCACCCCACCTGTCTGAGTTCAGTGTAATGAGACTGTGGAAATATTTCAGCTGTTTGAATTACAATTAAACGAAATGATAAAAATATGGAGGATCCATGCTTAGGGTTTTCAGACTAAGTTGTTGATTGCTGGGCAGAAACCCCAAACTGACTGGTTCCATTCTTCAGTTTTCACACAACCTTGCTGCTCCTGGATTGCAGTCCCGGGGCAGGGTGGTGAAGTCAATTAATTGCTTTGACTTGGAAAATTGCAGTAATTCCTTCTTTGAAGGAATAAAATGATACAGTTTCTGAACCAGATGGCATGTTAACATCTCTCTAGGATGGGATGTAAATTATGCCCATTTTCCCTCGTATATGTATTTCTTAGTCATCAGATAACCCTGTTACTTCCAGCAGGCCTGTTTAGATCACTCCTGTGCTGTGGTCAGCCCTCCAAACCTCCTCCTCATCATTGCTGGAAGAAGAACAAGGATTTAAACCCAGCTCTGATTGTTAACATAGGCTGGGAAAAGTTTGGTGCAAACGCAAGGATATAGAAACGTCCTGACCCCAGCTTTTTATGCAGACTTGCACAGTGCAAGTGTTTATTGGTAACTGTAGCATTTGGCAGGTGTGTTACATTTGAATTAGGAGTGTTTGAATTCTGAGTTAGCAAAACAAGCTTTGGAGCTGACGTGTGCATCAGATTTGACCTGGACTGAACTAGCCGAGCAGAAGGAGTCTTAAGTGCTAAATATGCAAACCAGTCTATGACCAAGAAGCTGGGAAGTTAAAGACACTTTCATCAGAAACTCTGGGATTCTTGCTTACTCTAATTATAGGTAAATACTCAAAACACTGAAATATGAGCTCAGACCCTCTGCTATTAATATAAATTCTAAAAACAATAAGACAATCTCTAGAAATATTGTAGTCCTTGGACTAGGTCTTTCATGAGCTATGGGGATGGCCTGTATGGTGTATGCAATAAAACTCTCTTTTTTTTCTAGGCAAACCACAGCTGTGAGGAGATATTTAAGTTGGTATTTCCAGAAGTCTTTGTACAACAGTCCAGAGAGAGCATAAGAAGCTTAGAGCAAGTTCTTGATGCAAATAATGAAGATGTTGGCATTCCTGAACCTTTGAAGAATCAACTTTGGTAATGAGTTTAGATTAACTGTAGAAAAAGAAAAAGGAAAAGGAAAAGGAAAAGAAAAAAAAAAGAAAAAGAAAAAGAATGTTCCTCAGCAGTTACACTGTTCCATAATTTAAAAATCAGCGATGCACTTAAAATCTTTTTAGTGCTATGCTTTTCAGTGTATAGATCTTACCAGTTTTGTAGCACGTTGTTAAAGGAAATGGATGGTGTTTTAGCCATTGGAGAACAATGAAGGGAATATATCAAAATTACAAATTCCTGCTTAGGGTTTTTCCTGCTGTTGGTGTGCCTTCTTATGACTAAGTCTCTGGAATGCCAGAACCCAACAGGCAGCCTGTTCTTCCTGTTTGCTTGTCCTTTCTTTACAGCACATCCCACTTATTTCTTCATCATCGGCGGCTGCTGCTTCTACTGACAAATTGCTTGCCTTTTTTTTCTCTCCCTCAGTTTTCTCAGTGGGTAACTTCTTCTCCTGTTTTACCAGATGTCCTTCAGAATCTGTGATGCATCTGGTTCTTTCCTGGGCTATGTTAATAGCAATTGGTATCATTAACTAAGCTTTCTCTTGCGACAGCTGGAACACTTCTAGTTTTGATACATGTTTTTTTAAGGATCAGCAGCTTCTGAGCAGTGTTGCAATTATTTTTTCCTAACTCTGAGGCTTTGTGTCTAGAAAGATGTACCAGACCATACTCGAGAAATGTCCTAAGACTCAGAGCAAATGTAGGTAAAACTTTCAGTGTGGGCACCCTTTTGGCCAAGTTCCCTGCATATGTGTTATATTTTAGGCAGCATCAAACCTGTGGAGAAATAGAATTGTAAAGGGGATTGCACTGTTACAGCAGAGTACCAAGTAAAGACAAAACTGCCCTGATCTACTTGTGATGAGTAACTAAGGTCAATGACAAGTGCAGACTAAGTGAAGCCAAACTGAATTTTTATGTGTGATGAATGCAGTGTAAGAATCCAAAGCACCACACTGAGGGAGCTCTCTCCTTCTCACTGTCTCAGCAGTGAGTGCCTTTGGCTTGTTTTGTAGGACAGGTGCTGCAGGGGTGAAGTGTGACCTATGTGATGGAGAAGGACTCGGGAGACAAAAAAGGCAAAGTGCAGAACCAACAGGGCTGGACTCTGCCCACGTTTCCCAGAAGCAACTGAATAATGTGAGCTGTTGGCATGCAGCAGCCTCTGAAATGTGCTTCTAATGCCCTCCTTATCTGAGGAGCACAAACACACACTTATGCTGCCTTACTGCTTCCACTAATTGTCATGACAGCTAATTAGTGCATTGGGCTGATGGTTTGGGCAAGTGTAGAGAGTTTTAAGACAAGTTGCTTGTTAGATCAAGGTTAGTATGCAGCTGTATGTAGTGAAAGTAACTGTTGTATACCTTCACTGGAAACCTCATACAGCTCAAAAACTCAAACTGTGTTTTGTTTCCTAGCCTGGATTCTGGAAACGTATGGAGAATGCTCACAGACTTTGATAATACCCCCAGCTTAACTCATCCCTGGAGTAAATCTCATTGCCAAGAAAACCTCTTGAGTGTTCTCGGAATAGATGCAAATCAAAAGGTAATTGAACAAGGGTTTTCCATTCTGCCAGCACAAACACTGGGTTGGGAATCTGATCTTCTGTAAGCTGTACATGCAGATGCATGAGGGACTAGATCTGGGTGAGTCATGAGGGTTTTTTAACAGGGAGCTTTTTAAGAAAATAGTTTAGTGTTTTCTCATCCTTATGTGTAAGCAGCTATGAAACTGTGCAGGATCACACTTAGATTGTCTTCACATTCAAATCTGCCCAGCACAGTTCCCTGTTGTTATGTGGTACTCACAGCTTTGGGATAGATGGAGAAGTAGCTTTCAGGTGGTAGAGATGGAGAATCAGTTCCCTGATGTGTGTGCAGTACGATTGTTTACATTTTTTGCTCAGAGTATGAGAAAATTGTCAGCCTCTAATATCCTTCTGTTAAGTGAAAATCAGATCTGGATCAGAGAGGCTGTTACAGTAATTATTGGATGTTTTAACTCTATAGGAACTGAAAGTGTGTTCAGCTTCTCCTTTCCTCACATTATTCCTCTGTCTGCTTTTATGAGGCTTGAGGGAAGTGTGTTTTAAATTGGACTGAGACAAAACCAATGATGTTGAAAGATCTCAAATAGAAATGTCTCTGTTTAACACTCTCTTGTTTTGAGAAGATACAGGTGTCAGGGATGGTTTAGAATTCAGTGATTTAGTTGGGTTTAATTAGTCACATGTAATTTTCAGAGGTAACTGTTTCAATTGATCATTTGAATGCTGAAGTGTGGGGTTGGCAAGGTACTGATTTTACAGGCATATTTGATTTTTCTTGCAAGTTATACACAAACAGAAGGACAGTGCTGAAGGTAGAAACCTAATCTGCACTTGAGAAAGTCAGTTGTATAGAACTGTGATTTAACAGAGAGAGAATGGGAGACATTTCTGCAACATGGTTAAAATCCCATTCTGTTCCTTTCTTGCCCCCCAGCATTAAATCAATGCCCAGGCAGCTTAAACTTACACCATTACTTCTTGTTTGTTACTAGAAAATTTTATTGCTTTTAACAATACGGATTCAGATGCACTTTTCAGCATTGCTTTGGTGCTAATTAAGGCTAATTCTAATTGGAAATGGCTTTTTTATTAATTGAAGTCACAGATTGATGTGTGTAGGTAGAACTGGTTCTGGCATAAAATTGTTCTAATGTAAAGGGGGACACATGATAAAATACAGCTTCAGAAAATAAAATTTAGTGGTTGTTATTTGAGGGAAACTTCTCTCAAAACTGTGTGCATTGAAATCAGATAGAAACGCATAAATCAATTCATAAATAAAATGTAAATTTTGTTTTTTCAGGACACGTCAGAGAACCAGGCTGATATTTTTGAGGAATCAAATGTCAGAGATAATGAGGACTTTAGATTTGATGGATTCAGTGTTAATGACTGCAAAGCATTGATCCAGACCAAGGTAAGGATTGCTCTGGATGTGAGCACTTCAGAGAACCACAGAGTGTGTTTAGCATGTTCCTCCCTGCTGTTCCAGCACATGTTCTCATGTCATGGGTTGGTTCTGGTATAACTTTAGGGTTGGTTTTTGCCCTTTGAAACCTCTCTGACAGCTTCAGAAAAGGTACCTTGGCACTTGTTAGTTTCTTGTTACAGCAATGCAAGTTGGAAGGAGAGTTGTGTCACTCTCCATTGCTGTAAAACACTTCAGTCACCAAAGTCTGTTTTTTAACAAGGTATTTTGGAGGAATATTCTTAACCCAAGGTCCCTTCCTCAGTGGAGAATAAAACTGAGCAGCTGCTGTCACTGTGCAGACATCCTTTGATTGCCCTGCTTTATTCTATTTACTGCCTTGACAGTGAAGGTGTACAAATCTTCTGGAAACCTTGTACATAAGAGATGACAGGCTGGAGAATTCAGAAATAAAACTTTAAAACTGTCCAGCTTATTCCTTCATAATTCAGTTCTGCTTTCTTCAGTGGGTACGTGAAGAGGGGATCACAGTGGCTGAATCACATTGGAAATGTGTAAAATACAGGAACTAGGTTTAGACAAGGGAGAAGTGGTTTGAGGTAGATGAAGAAGGAATAAAAGAAAAAAGAATTGTGGTACAAAGTTAAGGTGAAAGGACAGTATTATTCTGGGATAGCCTCATAAGGGAAAGAATGAACCCCGCAGTTTGGTGTCTCAAAGAAAAATTAATTAAAAACATATGTTGCTATTTCAAATTTAAAGTAAGTCAAATAATACAATGGGATGTTTTTCCACTTATCTTCATATTTATGTTTTTTTCCCTCTAAAATTTTAAAATAAATTTTTAAAAGTTATTTACTGAAAACTTATAAAAATTAGATTGGCTTATGCAAAGTGATTAACCTCCTGTAGGATGGAAAAAATTAACTGAGTTTTTCTTTTTCCCTCAGCTTTCTGTGTCACCAGACTCCAGACATGGTCACCTTTTCACCTGTAACCTCTTTTTGAAGACCACGTCACCAAATGAAAACACAGAGTGTATAACAATCCCAAAGAAGAAGCAGATTTTTGCTACTCACAACCTAAAAATGAAGTTTTTCAGTAGTAATGTTTGTTGAACTAAATGCACTTTTTAGCCTTTTTTTTTTCTTTTTTTTTTTAACTGAATGCAGTTTACTTTCATTTTGTTACTGACTTGATACTATGGACTACAGATGTTCTTTAGGAAAGTGTCATTTTGCTGAAGATAAGGGACCTGAGGCCATGTTAGAAGATATTTCTCCTGTTTAGTAGTGAAGTCAAATTTCATAATTTTGCCCTGCTAAGTTTTGCTGCAGAGTTGTGTCTCTTACAGTAAATGCTGCAGCTGCAACCACGCTTCAAGATAACTCTGGTAGACTCTCCTGAACTACTGACCTTTCAGGCCTTAATGCCTCTTCAATCAAAAGCCTCCTTTCCCTGCCAAAATCTACACAAGTCTCAGGTGTGTTGTAACATGTGCCTTGTCGCCATCTCCTCCTTGCTCCTGTTTGGATCAGCTGAGATCTGTTGCTTTGCCACTGCTGGGTGTAATGAGAGCAGCCTTCTTCATTTGGGGACTTTCAGTGGGGTTTAGCAGAATAAAAGTGTTTTAACTTCTGTCTGGTGAAGCCTGCTGTGGTGATAGGGGTGGAGGCAGCAAAGTGCTTTGTTCTGGGCTGGTTTCTGACTGAAGTAAATCACCTCGTTGAAGCTGATTGTCCCAGGAGGTGTTGGGTTCATTCAGCCACACTTACCCCATGCATTGTAAAAGCTCAGCAGCGTCCTAGTTCAGGATTTGCACTGCACAGTGGTGTAAATTCCTGTCCTTTAAAAAATTTTATAGAAAATATCGACTGTTGCCCATCTTCCTGCATGGTTGAGTGCCACAGGGGATGCACTTCACTGTCATTCAGAGAATCTGTGTTGGTTCCCTGCCAACTGCAACAGCTTGATTTATTCATTGGCAGGAACTTTTACACAAGTTGCTGATGTATTTGCTGCTCTGGCCATTCTGAATATGAGAATTTTATATGGCTTTTTATTTTAGAGAGCTGCTGAGCACGGCAACTGATGTTTTATGTGTTGAAAGCGGGGAGCAAAGTTGGGTGTTCCAAAACTAAGTCAGTTAATTATTTAATGATGTGCCTATTCTGTTCTTAGAATTAAAAACACTGTAAAGCACTGTCAGACTTCAACCCTTAATCTAGTAAACTGATCAGCAGTGACAGTACAATTGCTGTAATAACTTCAGTAATGCTTATGATACCTCAGTGCTATTAGCATGGGATGAACTGTGTCCTGCTTACTCAGTGGATGGAACAGGGCATTTGGAAAAGTGCTGTCTGAAAGTGGCTCTGCAGCTTCCCTGGCCCTGGAGGGAATCCTGCAATGCCAAACTGGAAACTCCACGTGGATACAAGAGCAGGGTTAACTTTTTCTGTTGGCCCTAGATTTGAATTAATTTTCCGTTTCCCTTGTTTTCTTTCAGAGCTCTTAAAAATATATTAAACAGGTTGTAATCATAGGCCCACAAAATGTTAAATTGCCAGTAAATGGTGAATGAATAGTTGAGGTTGGTAATAAACATTATTAAAATAAATTATAGGATTAAAATCCCATTTTTATTCTTTCAGACAAGCAGGGGCCTGCAGAGGGGCTTGAGGGGGCAACTCACAGTGTGTGTGTAACACTCACTGATGCCTCAGAGCCCTCTTTTCCTCTTTTTTCAATATTCTTTCAATATTGCCTTTTGCTTTTTGTGAACATCAGATGAATGCATCGAAAAATGTTTTGCCCTGTTACTCTGGAAGGAGGATGAATGCGTCATCTTTCCCTCATTAGCAGATTTTACAGCCCTGTCCAAGGTACAGAATCGAAAGAAGGGTTCAGCCCTTATGATTCAGCAGTGAAACAAACTGCTGGGGTTCCAAAGGTGATGGGCTCCACCTTTCACATCTTTCTCTTTTGGACAGACACTTTGGGCCACCTGAGCCCTCACCACCTTTAAGCACTGGCTGCATAAGACAAGTCAGGGACCTTGTAACTCCCATTTCCAGTCTGAGATGAACAAGCTCATCTCTGCAGAGGAAAAAAATAGCAACATTTGAATGACAGAGTAATTAATTCAGCTTCAAGGCTGAGGAGTTCTGGCAACCATCAGAATCTGGACACGACCGGCACACTTGGGGTATCCACAAAGACAAAAGTGGACAAAGAGATCAGGGAGACCAACCAAATCCAACCATCTTCAGGAACATTTCGTAGTAAAAACACAGCCTGGCCTTCTGTGGTTATTCTGGGGAGCGAGGGGTGCCGGAAGCCCCTCTGACGTGTTCTGCACAAGCAGGGACCGCTCGTTTCCTTGAGTCATTTCCTCGTTCCTGCTGTCCCTGGCAGCCAGCCCGGGGTGCCAGCACACACACTGTCCCCAAAGGCACCCAGGGTCTGTGCTCTGCAAGTGGAACACAGAGGAAATAACACTTTGTACCCCAGCACGTTTTGAGCTATGAATTTCACCGTTTCTCATCTTAGTTCCAAGCTTTCAGCTGTGAAATCCTGAGTTTTGATGAACTAAACGTGTTACTGTACTCTGTGTTTGTGGAAAGCAAATACCATGGACTTCTGACATTTGTTTAGGATTTTGAAAAGGTGAAAACCAGAGCAAGGCAGGAGTTCTGGGCAGCAGAGCTAGACAGGAATGCCTCTTTCTTCTGCTGGGATTAGAGGGAAAATATACCCATAGAACAAAGTTCTACAAAGTTCCAATCAGCAATGTAATTACTGAAATGTTTCCTTTGTGGAAGGAATGCTGTAAACAGCTTTGCAGAAAAACCCCTCAAACCAACTTCATTGTGAAAGACTGAAAATTTTTCAATGCATATTCTAAAATGTGGAATTGAATTAATTACATCATTTTAAAAAGAGTCAAGAAAAGGAGGGGGGACAGTCAGACTCCAGGATGATTTCTAACTATACTATAAGCACACCATTGGCATATGCAGAAGATGGAGTGAAAAACAAATAAAAGAAATCTTGTAAAAGTGTAGATTTTTGTTTTTTTCAAAATGCAGGGTCATTACAGGATTTAAAAGCACTCTGGTATTTTTTAATGATGAAGATCAGCTTTAATTTAAATAATGTGACTTCTGGAGTACTCCTACTCCAGTTAAGACAGCAGAGGGAATTTGGCTAAAACTGAGCTACCTTCAAATTAATTGTTAACTCCCAAATTTCCCTGTGGATCCAAGTGTAATTTTCCAGATCCACTCTGGAAGATTCAAAGAGCAAAAGTTTATGCTCCTTCTACTGAAATATGTCTGAGAACCTCCTAAATTGCCTCCCACAGCACAGCCTGGATGCCAGAGCACAGCCAGCCTGGCTTAGTGCTCTGCTGGGTGGGATAAGCAGGCCCTAATGAGGGAAAAATGTGTGGAATGAAGTTGCAACATTTTTTGCTTTTTTTCAATCAAGGCAAGATGCCTCTGAAAGCTGGGCAAATCATGAAATGCCAAAAATCCTCCAGCTTCCCCAAACATCTGCTTCATTAAGACACACCTCTACAGACACACTTCTGCATCTTCAGAGCTTAATGCCTCACTTCTAACATTGATTTTGAACAGTTCAAAATTAGTTTTGCCATTAATTTGTAACTCATCTTCCTCACAGAACTAATGGACAAGTTATTTAATTTTGTGTATTTTCCTGTTGCTTGTGCTGGAAAATGAGTCTTTTAAAGTGTCCCTTCCAGCACACAGAGCTGGACAGAGCCCTGTGGGTAGCACCCCGACCTCCCCAGCCAGCTGTTTGAAGCAGCACTGCACTGAGCTGTGCTGCTCTGAACGCTTTCAAGTTCAGATCTCTCAGCGTGGCTAAAATCGATGCAAGTGCATGAAAATCTACACCACCTTCAAACAGCCTCAGCTTGCTCTGAAATCTTCGAAAATATTTTCCTAAAGCACCGAACTGCAGCACACCCTGTAAGGCAGTGTTTCCTGCTGCCACGGGCACAGGCTCAGCTCTGTGCTGCAGCATCTGCAGCGGCTTCCTCGGGAATGAGTCAGACCAGGCACAGTGGTCACACCACCGGATTTCTGACACCACTGCATTTCTGTGCGGCTCCTTCCAGACCTGTGCTTGTCACACTGTGGGCAGCAGGCTTGAAGACAAAGAGAAGAGGAAGTCTGTAAGCAGAAGCCAGTGCAGTCTCATCAGTGAAAGTTGCTGGAGAGTGCTCTGTTATGCGTCAATTTATATAATATGAACGCTTTTTCCATTAAAATGGAGGGAACTTCATGTAATTACTAAAATGGCACATAAAGAGTTTCCTCTTTATTTAAACACTTAAAAATGAGGGGAAATGGCAATTCTGCCTCAATTTAAACCTTGACAGTTCATTGCAGAAGGGTCAGGATCTTGTTTTAGAGGTCCACAGCAGGAAGAGGACGGAAATCTCTAACTAAAGCTGAAGCTGCTGTTTGATTTGTACAAGCAGCCTTTCACTAGCCCAGAGTGGCAGGGCTTTTGTCCAGCCTGACAAGCACACAGGTCTGGAGAGTCACCACTCTGTGTGTCAAGGACACTTGTGGGTTACATTTGCTTTCAGGCACGGCAACCCCTGAAGGAACATCAAGAACTGCAGGGGCTGGGAGCACCTCCCAGGGCACTGGAGACAAAGCCCAGAGGACAGCAAAGTGCTAAAAACACGTATCACCTGTTCCCGGCAGGAATCCCCCCACCCCACCGGCTGGAAAAATGCTCTGGAGGCCAGCCCTCATCTGGTTACAGAGGATGTGAGGGTGTAGCGGTTTTTAATAAACACTTAAGAGCCAGAGCAAAGCTGCTGCTTAAATATTAGTATCTGAAGTAGAGAACACCTATGGATTGTGGTAAGGGAGAGTAACATGATCAGAAGATGCCAAATTCCAAACTGCCAGAGGACCAGATGCCGTGTAAGACAACGACCCCTCAGCAATGATCATGAAGATCCCAGACCTTAATGTTATAAATGGTATTATTATTATTATTATTATTGTATAGGCATAACTGTCCGGGAATTCCAGTGTTCATGCTCCCTCTTTGGAGGCACCCAGCTCAAGCTGTGGTGCTTCCCTAAAGGAATCCATCCTTCAGGGTATGTGGAAACCTCATGTAGAATCCTGTTATGGGGCCTGGCATCTGTAACTTCTGTTCAGGTTTGTAAGGTGTTAAGTATTTCTATGGACAAAGGATGGGGAGAGGGGGCGTGTGGAGAAGGAAAAAAGGTACAAATGCCTAGGGAAAATGTTATGTCTTTGTGAGTGAGAAAGACCAAAGAAAAGGTGGCAAGGTGCCATAGATTTTTTTTTATGCTTTGTTTTTAAAACAGTCAAATACCGAAGGCTCCAAAAAGTAACTGGTTTAAATGCAAAACTGTGGCTTTTATTTCCAAACATACAATAAATAGGTCCACCACAACTAGCCTCTAACTTCATTTTACATGGAAGGATTTTAAAATTAGTTTGTGCATATTTAAAAATTAAACTTCCCTTTGCACGTAATTCCAAACATAACCGAACTGCATTACACACCAGCTCATGGTCTTGGCACTGTGACATAAGCAACCCATCAGAAACAGAGCTCTGTAGCCAGGACTTGTACAAAAATTGCATTTTGAATTGTTGATAAAAGATCTACCAACAATTTAATCTTTAGCTGCAGTATACAAAAAACTTTAGTACATAAATGTTGAAAAGCAAGTTGTCTCCTCTTCCGTTTCTGTAGAGACTGCAAGGTAAGTGGATTTATTAAGTGTTCACTATTTGCTATATGATACAATTTTCATACCAAAATATCTTTACTGCATAGTAACATTCCATATTTTCAAATGCAAAAAGAGATTAGATGCAGTCTTCTTATTTTATCCCTCATCACTGAATTTAAAGACATTTTTAACCGCATCTCTGTTTCATCACAGTGCAGAAGGCCCTTAATATTTCAAGGATTTATTCAGTCATATTTTTAATACAAAAGTAGAGGCTGAGGAAAAGCCAGAGTAGTCTATACACAATGCACAATCTGTGTACATTCTGAAGCTGTACCTCTTCAAGAACTAGTTATACACTCTTCAAACAAATCCCTTTATCCAGCAATTCAAAATACTTTAGATCAGAAGTTTTATATTAGAATCAATACAATATATGCATATAAATACATTTATACCCTTCGGTTGCTAAACAACCCAGATGGCTGCGAGGATGTGACCTGAAATGGTTCTCCATTGGCCTGGGATACCAAACTGTGTCGGCAGCTAACTGTTAACCAAGAGAGTCACAGTAAAAAATGGAGATCTCTGCACAAAGTAGGTGTGCCACAGCATCAGTTAAGACTAGAAATACCAAGTGACACCCTGGCCCCTTCAACAGGGCCAGGATTTCAACTTCTGTGAGATGCAACACACAGGCAACATTTTTTCCCTCTGCCGACGCTCCGTTCATAAAAAGTCTCAGCAGAACAACAACAACCCAAAAAGTACAACAAACCAAAGCAAAGGTTTTACAACTGCAAGTTTCCAAGACAGGCGCTGCAGCTTTCAAGAACAAAGTTAAAGTTTTATAATTAAAAAAACAAGGAAAAAAATAACAAAACCCAAACCAAAATGCAATGTGCAAGTGTGAAACTCAGAAGACAATAGCAGGGATCAAACTAGACGTCGGTTCAGGCTGAAACGCAGAACCCAAAATGCCTGATGGAAAAACAGTTCTCACTGCAAATCTCATCTCCAGCTGAGCAGGGTGTTTGTTATCTGTATAAAAACACCCCTGCACCACCCAGGACAGCCAGGGGCAGCAGCTCCAGGGTCCCTGGGAGGGACAGAGCCAGCAGCACTGAGTCCCCACAGGTGCTCCAGGGGCTGTCTCAGCACTGCTGCAGCAAGAAGTGTTCTCAGCTTGGCTTCTGAAAGGATGCAGAAATGTTGGCTCTCTGAGTATCCTCCAAAGGTGCTAGAGGTTTTAAGCTTGAAGCGTTTCTTCCCACAATGCCAGGTATACAAATGTGTATCTTTTTAAATAATATTGCACATAAAAATCATCTTAAAATCTGTAGTGAAAGCAGGGTTGAAGGACAGTGTTTTCCAAAAGAGAATAAAAAGCTACCTGTACATAATAAGTTTTAATTTAAAGAACGCCAAGATTATTAAAAATCTAAGCACATAATACTGACAGAAAAATGTTAAATTGCACAATCTACATATAAATTAATTTGTAAATACTTAAAAGTTTTTAAACATTGAAATACCCTTGATTTCACAAATCAGCTAGGTCACTGTCAAAGGATCAACTTAATGAGTTAGAAGTACTTTCCCCCAGAAAAAAACAGAAACAGAAAGATTTGCAGTCTCAGATGAAGCACTGGAAAGAGTTAAAGCATTTCAGCTCAGAGGTAGTGCTAAACACATCCAACTAGAAGTCCATTATATTTGAACTATGATGAAATAACGTAGTAAAATGTAGAAAGACTATAAAATTTACAAAAATAAATAGTTCTGAATGCTTTAGAAAATGCAAGAGAGTTTGTTGGTGTCTTGATCTGCTTTTCTGACCAAAAGAAAGCAAAGCGTGTCTCATTTTTAAAATATACCCATCTCTAGTAACGTGTCTGCAATCACACAATCTAACTCTGCAACTTGACAGATGCCAGCTTGGCATAGACTCTGATATTAAAAATAAAGTGGAGGCTTTGTAAAAGATCACCTCATATGAAATTTGCTTTGCATGTAAATTCTTCTGTCAAATTAAAAATTGCACATAAAAAAGTTTATTGAAAGAGGCATGAGGGGTGATGAGGGTATGTGCCCATTGTTCCACATACACCCTGGAAGGAAAATGATGATTGCACAGTTCTGATAAATAAAATTTTTTTTTAAAAAATCTGCCACTTTTTTGGTTTATAAGTTTTGGAATTATTTAGAAAATCCTACTACGGACAAATTATTATTTAGTTTGCTTTTTAAAGAATTCTTTACAACTATTCCAGTGGCTTTTATCCTGAAACCAAATGAAAGTGGCAGTTTAAATGTATCTTTGGGTAAAACAAGTATCAGGATCCAACGAGAATTTCCATGATGTGGTCCAACTCACTCAGATCTGTTCTACATATCTGAATGTTGTTTGCTGAAGAAGAATTACAAGATGGAAAGGTTTTCAATGGTTCTTCTGTAGCAAGAGATGGTGATCTAGGCGGCATCAGGGGAGGGCAACAAAAGTCTGAATCGTACATTGAAGTGTCAATATCTTCGAAAATGTCATCTATTGCCAAATCCTTCAAGTAACTGGTTGAATTTGAAATCTCAAAGGAACCAAACACACACTCAGCTCCCTTCAAATCCTGTCTATCATCTTCTAGTTTCAGACCAGTATTTTCTGGAAACTTTGGCTGGTCATCTCCAGTAGGAACCAGACAAGTAGGTGGGCTTATATCTTCTACAAAGTCCAAATCCTTCAGAATAGATGAAATAGCAGATGACATGTCGTCGTCTGAAACGATCAGCAGGCTGTTTTCAATCGGGTCTTCCACAGACCGCAGGTCACAACAGTGAGACTCCTGCTGACCAACACCTGAAGGCAACTGCAGGGGAATCCCAGGTGACTCCAGCCCTGCATAGCTGTGAGAGGCAGGAGCAATGCCAGGGCAGATATTCACTGGCTGCTGGCTGCTCTCTTGCCTCATCTCCTCCTGAATCTGCCGCACGGTGTTGGCGATGAGCACCGAGCGGTGCAGGTTGGGCTCCACCAGCATTTTGTACGTCTGTAACTTGGTGAGGCACATGTTGAGCACCAGCTGCCTCTTGAGTGGGTAGGGCAGACTTCGACTGGAATCAAAGGCACTCGAGAGACCAGCCATGTTCTCCTCATAGTCACTCAGCTTGCGCTTCAGGCCTCTCCCCAACATGAACCTGGAAGAGAGAAATTATAAATTAACCTTGGGCAGGCCCAACAGGCAATTCTGAAAACCATGCAGTGTACAATGTATTGGTTAGCTTAGACTTTTGATGTCACAGAGCATCAAGAGACAGAATGAAATCCTACACAATACTAATTCCATTGAAAAGATACCCTTTCCAGCTATATTGTTTTACAGCAACTTTTTTTCTGAACAGAAATCATGGAAGAAATACACTAACTCTGTTTTTAAAAAGCTATATACTTTTAAGTATATCTGACTGTCTACATGAAATAAAATAGATACTTATATTAAGGATCAAAAAATTACAGAATATTTAATCATTTCCATTTTAACATTCATTCTTGGGTACAGCAGGTAAGATTTCATAGCTAGTTTTCAACATCCATTTTGATCTCATTAAGGCATTCTAATGTCTTACCCAGTGTCTCTGAGACCTCTCTATAGGACTGATTTTTCTCCTTTTTATTTTGGTGACCCAAAGTTGTCTTACAGCAAGAACAACAGCAGGGCCTTCCATGGGATCTTTCTATCCATTCCACAGCTTGGCAGTTTGGTTAAATGGTGGGAGGAAATCTGGCTGGGCCACTGAGCTCACAGAGAGACAAGTGGTGCTCATGGCTGCTGATTCACAATCTGCTACTGACTTCATACTAAGAACATCAGACAGGAAGCTATCAAACAGCATTTTAAAACTGACCAATTTTGGTAAATGGTTAGAAAACAAAGAAGAATTTAGTTGCTTTCATTCTGCTTTGTGTGCTTTTGCATTGAAATGCAGTAGGTCTAGAACAATGTGGTACAAAAACCTGTACACACACACATCTAAAATATAAGTGATCCAAACAAATACCTGCTTGGGTACTTAGCAATTACGATCCCAAGTCTAAAGTGTTTTATTAGGGACAACAAGCCCTATGCAATCACTCCTATAACACAGAAAAGGAATATACTCTGCACTGAAAACACCGGTAAAATCTCAGTTACACACATCGGAAAGTGTCCATGAATACAGACACCTCTCTCCCAAACAATTAAAAAAAATTAAGCAATCATAAATTAGACACCAGTGGCAGATTAAGGGCAGATCCTTCACACACAATGATCCAGACCCTGCATGCTGCTGAGGGCCTCCCAACTTCCTTTTCATGTGAGCACGGGATGCTGCCAGCAATAGCTCAGCTGATGGCTGCAGCTGCCAGCTGCTAGCCTGTTGCTAGACTTTTGGGGACAAGGAGAAGGCAGCAGGATAAAGCCTCTTTTACTTTCAGGATTTCTCCAGATTTGCAGGGAGCATGGCAGGGCTCCATGGCTTCATCAATCTGTCCAGACAAGGCTGTTGGAGAAGTCTGCTCCTTTGGAGAAACAGAAAGCAAGCAAGCAGTGCATCCTCCTCAGCAAGACACATGAGAGAAAACAGACAGCTGCTACAGGAGTTCAGGTGTCAGACTTCTCAATTGTACACACAGTTTTTAAGGACAAATCTGGATGAAATTCAGCTTGTCCTAGGACTGCATTTTTACTTAGCAGAGAGTAGTCTGGTCTATCTTCAGTTCGTTAACATAGTCACTCTTGAAACAGCAACAAACTTTAAGTACTTCTAATTTTACCATTGCTGCAATTCTTTAACTTTGGAACTTTGTTTTTCTCCAAAGTTTTCTGCTGAACTACCACAGCACCAGCTGAATCACTTTAAAAACCAGGTGTCTGGATGTGGTGTTCCTGTTCACCTGGGTCATCTTCCCACACTGATCATGTATCAGTCTCCCACTCCAGCACCCCATTAGGAGCAAACAGACCCAGCCAGCACTGAGCACTCCATCACAACAAAATCAGAACAAATCTGGATACAAAGTTCAGGCACAAAATATAATAACAAAGTATTCTGAGGAGGCAGTGTGTGTGTCAAGGACCTTCAAACTACTGACAATACTGTCAGTAACTGACAATTTTTGACACAATCTGTGGAAAATCGTAATTATGCAGGACAAGTAGACTGTTGCTAAATATAATAACTCTCATCATGAAGACAATCATTTATGCAAATCATAAACTCACAATAAAATTGTGAACCTTCTATTTCAAGTAGCATTTAAACATCGTGTACTACCTAAGGCATCACCTCATAGCACCACTGTAAGAACAAAAACTATGCGTCAAAACAGCTGTTTCTTCACTAAGCACCATCCCATACACGGCACAGTAGTAGGGTTTTTTTTTCTACTTTTTATTTTTTCTCTCAATTAATTAAACAGACCAAAATTTACACCTACAAGCGAATGAAGTTATGACCACGCAGGAAACAGCAATTCTGACATTTCATACATTCAGAAAGCTTCGTTTTGATAACTTACTGATTTTAATATTTTTTTGAAATATACATTTATACTTTCTTAGACACACAGGACATACTGTTCTTATCTCTTTGAATTATATAAATAACGTTAATTCCTAACATCTCAAAAATGTGCTAGTATTTAAATTCTGTAAGCAAGCTTAAAGAGCAAGCAGACTGTGATATGCAAGGATGTATAATTTCACAAAAACAACTTAAAATGACATGTTTTACTTTTCAATTCAAACAGTAGTCTAGTTAGAGTAAATACTTCATGCTCATATAGGCAGGCACCCTTCTTTTCATTCCTCAAATTTCCTTCACAGAATTTGTCCCAGAGCATTTTAGAAACATGTAACAATGCTTGAGCATGACAGCACTTGACTATAAAAATGAAGTGCGAGAAGCACAATTTGCTCCAACTTCAAAATGTTTCTACTAAATGTACTCCCCACTCCCAGATTATTTTTTAATAAACAAACATAGTACTACCTTACATTTTAGAAATTCTGTCCAACATTGATTTTTTTTTTTTTTCCTAACAGGAAGGATCCCTAACTCTCCCTCCAGGAGCCAGACAACTTCAGAGGTTACACAAAAATTTGGAAAAGGCTAATAAAAACCAGAGTACCATTGGTACAGTGGATTTAAAAATGACTAGTGTCATGGTTGCTATAGGAGACATTAAATTTCAGTTCTTGTCAAACACACTCAGCTGCTGACCTACAAAAGACACAAAGCCCCTTTGTTACCAGCTAATCTACATTTTATCAGGCCTTTTGCTTTACTTTCTAACACAAGCATTTCTGATGGGATCAGATCCTTAACAAACTACTGTGTATCTTCTAAGCAGCTTGTTCTTCTGTAGCGCAGCGTATTGACACCTCATCCCAAACTCAAAATTCCAGTCAGGTGCTCTCTTTTTGCAGCATTACTTTGCAGCAGAAGATGCTGATGGCATTATTTAATTATGCAATGCTTATTCCACTTCAATTTTTGGTAGTAGGGCAAACAAGCAGCCGTGCACACACGGACCCCCAGTGTCAGCCCTTCCCTCAGCTGACACGAGGGCACAGCCAGCACAGAGGAGCACAATCCGGGCACATTAAAGCACAAAGAGTCTCCAGGAACTGCACTCTCCTTACTCCAGCTTAATTCCAGCAACCTACTCACATCTCAAAAAATTGGATCAACTAACAGGATTTTCGGATGTGCCAATCTGATAACTCTGTAATCTGTAAGTAAATAAACTGAATAAAAATTGAAGTTTATGCCAACTTCAAATGTGAGGTCCGTACGTAGCTGTTCAATTATAAAAGCAGCAAGCCCTAAGTCACCCTTTTCTTGAACTTGAAAAAGTTCCCCAATAAATTTTTTTTTTCCATTCAGATGATCTATTTTAGAATCTTTTGTCATGAAAAAACCAGGAACAATGAGGAGCAACACATCTCAACTTTTTTTCTGGCATTTTCTCATCCTCTCTCATTATAGTAATGCAAACTGTGCCACAGGCCGTTTATGGCAGAATGCTTTTTTAACGAAAATAATTTTTCAGATGCAAAGGAAGCAAAGTTAACTCAGTACTTGGGAGTGCCAAACCTTCCATTCACATCACTGAACTACAATGGAGTCTATGTAGAAATTCTGCCCTGACAGCATGTTCCTCAGTTCCTTCCAGTCCTCCATGGAGGACATTTCAAAGCAACTCCTCCCTGCTAAGATGGGAAGAAGCATCCAAGCACTGTAATCCTACACCACAGCAGGGTTTGAAAAAACTTGGGAGGGAAGAGGCACGTCCCTGGTTGGCAAATCCACACAATACCAAACAAACAGGCCTGGTCAGGGAGCAGCTACTCAGAAGAAACATTCCAGGCTATCAAGAAAAATTCACATTGTAACATGCTGTGGACAATACAGGGCCCGTGCCACCATTTCAGCTCCATCTGTCACAGGGTCTGACAGTGCAGCTGCCACTGACACATGGTTGGGAAGTACAGCTGGGAACACTCTCAAGGAATAATGCAACATGTGAAAACCCTCAATTACTTCTATCTGGGCAAACTACTACTTAAAAACTTTTTTGGAAGATGAGGGAGAAGAACTAAAGAGAAAAGTTAAACAATGTTTAGAACTCAGGACCTCACAGAGCTTTAATTCTCAGCAGAGAAGAGCTTAAAAAATAACGAGTGTATCAAATATGACTGCCACAGTTAGTATCGTCTGCACATGAACTTTTCACGCACAAAACAAGCACTGCAGTCAACTACACAACAGTTATTTATTTACCACTAAGTATGTTTAAATAGCAAGTGCATCAATAAAGTACCTGGCCTTCACTGTGCAGATAAAAATAATTTAATTCATAGTGGTTCCTTCTGGCTTTTCTTTTTAGAATATTATTAAATTCAGACTTGCTTGATCCTTTCTGTACAGCCACACTGCTGCATTTTTCAGCCCAAGACTGTCTCAAAGTGAAATACTACCTTTTCTTAGAGGACAAAAACCAGCTTTGCAGATATGTAAGCACCTCACAAGTGAAAGCTGCCTGTCCAGTTTGCAGTAATGCAATTTATGTATTAAAACCAAAATTAGAGACTCCTTGCTATTGTAATTTGGGCAATTCCCTTTCAAAGCCTCCTTTGTCTCATAACTGTAGAAACTATCTAAGAGTAAAGACAGACAGGAGTCTCTCTGGGCTGTAGACTTGTGTCAGTGACTGATCAAGGCTGACTGATAACCTGGTGTCCTGCTCTCCCTCTCTTCCTTGGACACATCTCACAAGCACACATCTATCTGCAGGAAGTGCAAAGGAAGACAAACACCACAGCAGTTACAGCTGTATCCCAGAATTATTTGATGTATGCTGCACATACATGTTTTTAATGCTGATTTTTCCCCCCCTACCCGACACATTTTTAGGCAACACAACTTCACGAACAGTTTTAATTAAGTGCTGGACTGGCTGTTGGCTCGTATTTCATGTAGAAGAAAGTGCACAAGAAAATGGAAAGGCTGAAGGTGCAGTTAACAGACAGAGCACAAATCCCTTCCTCCCATCCAGGCTTAGTGCTGATCACTTGGAGATGCCTTATGTAACACCGTAAGCTGTCAGAGCACACAGAACACCAACTCTGATCTGGGGTCCCCAGCGAGTGCTGGACACCCCCACACCACATCTTGGCTGGAACCGAGAGCAAGTGAGGGAAGGACAAAACACCTTAGGAAACACCAAATTAAAAAGCAATTTGGACCTGAAGGCACTTCCAAATACACAGAAGTGTGTTTAAGTCCATTGCCTCCCCACCCCCCCTCAGCCCTGCCCCAGTTTAGCCAAGATGAGTAGCTGTTGGGGAAGGCACAAGTGACTAAAAGTGTGCACACAGGGAGGAGTGCAGTCCTACCAGCTTACTCCCATACCTAAACTCCTATGCAACAACTTCTTCACACAAGTCAGAAACTACCAGAAAGCAGCTGCTCAAAGAAAGAAGACTTAATGTGAACTTTTTGATCAACAAATCCTGACCTATAACACACCCACGGTCTGGTACAAAGCAACTGGAACACAGAACCAAGATATGCTGCAGTTCAGACTCAAGAAACCCCAACAAAAGCAACGAACAAACCCAAAACCAAACACAGACACACACACCCCAATCACAAAAACAAAACAGAAAAAACCCCACACCTAAGGATTTCCCCACAATCTGAAAGTACGACTAGCCTGGACAGCATTCATTAGGTACAGGAAAGGAATGAGAGGAAGGCTGGGTTTAGCACAGAATTACTCTGGAATTAATAACCTTCCCACTGTCATTCACTACATGTGGAAGCAGAGAATGAACCTGTATCATACACTAATATTTTAGAAGCTGAAATGATGTTTAGGAAGCACTTGGATAAACGTTTTAGCTTGATTTAGAAGTTAGTTTGAAACCCACCACAACAACCTGTTTATGTTATGTCTACTGGGCTCTGGAAAATTCCTGCACTTAAGGACATCTTTCTAAGTTCCTTACTCCCATTTCATTTCACAAAACACTGATAAGAGCTTTGCTTTACAAACTATGGCAGCTAAGTTTCAAAGCATGGCATTTCCCTTTGGAGAAGGAACTCCTCTGTTAGGATCTGTACCTTCCACAGCTAAAATAAGTGGATCCAGGCTGTTCCCAAGAGTAAATGAACCACATTCTCAGCAGCTGATATGTAACACTGGAGTATAAGGGAGAGCTGCTGAAGGAGTTCCAGTGCTTAACAGAGAGAAACCTCCATCCTTAAAATCCCCAAACTAAACCACTATCACTATTGTCTATCACTTGTGTATCTCATTCCACATTTATTAACAAAGCTCACGTGTATGTTTTAATGAGAGCATGTCTAGAAAGGTTTTTTACAGGGATTTCGGGTGGATTTTTTTTTTTTAGTGGAAGAAAGGCCTGGAATCATTTAAACTAAGGATCAATAGTAGTTAGCAAAAGCTAACACATGATCAAGAGTTACTAAACCTAGAAACTCCCATAGTAAAACTAAACTATAATTAAACGAGAACATAAAGACTCATAAATGAAACAACAAGAACCAAACCACCATGGTTCCACCAAAGCATTTCATTGGAGAGACAGAGGATCATTAGATCTGCAAATGTAATGCCACACCTCTTCACAGCTTGTTTGTCAACTGGACAGTTCTCAATCCACTTTCCTCACTCTATCTCATACAGAGATACAGGATGCATTCACCTATGTAACATTAACACATGATTTAGGATTACAGTGATCTACAGGATCCACTAATAAAGGGAGGTATAGCTTATTAAATATTAAAAACTGGCATGCCCATACTTTAACAGAAAAAATTGAACCATTAATAGTAAAAGCAAACAAGAAAAAAACCTCTTTTCCTGATAGAGGACTGTGCATTAATTCTTTCAGTAAGCAAATCAGAAATCACTGAATTTTCTCCTGCAGCACACAACTTTACTTCAGTGCCACCTTCTCACAAGACAAGATTTTAACACTCAATTTTAGCAGCTGAACAGTGGATCTCACAGGAAGACTGAAGTCTTAGTTAACCCATTTCCAAGAAAAAGATGATCTTAAGGCAATATGCTTTATTGCATGGTAATAATTCCCCCTTATAAAGGAAAAAATAGTAATGGAAATTCAGAATACTCAAACCAAGGAGTTTATACTATTCAGTAAGTCTAAGCACCTCATTTTTAAAAATATATATTCCAGTTTACCATTCTAATTCACAAATAACATCTGCAGCCCATTATCAGAATATGCCCTATGCACATAAAATACAATTTCATAAAAACATACAAGTAGTTACCCTTAGAAAACAGAAAGGAGTCCAGGCAGGAAGATTCTGGATTTTGCATAAAGCGTGGTCATCCAAGAGTCTTGAACTATCCCAGAGGCCAAGCCATCCACCAAGGTAGGATGATGCGACTTGAGAGGAAAAACCAAACAAAACCAGAGTATTTAATTACTATGTGGTGGAAGTATTATGCACACAATTCAATACAACTTTCTAAATGATTTGTGCTAAATTCTATTAAAACAGATAAATACGGGTAAAACCCCCTAAAACTCATGAATATGCTGAAATAAGAGGACCTAAGAGCTTCACCTATGAACATATAAAATGTAGAAATTATCTTTCATAAATAAGTATTACAGAATGCTGATCCTGTAAGTGTTAGGCTTTAGGACAAGGACTTGCACTGATATTTCTTTCAGGTTATCTAACACCAATTTACAATTGTAATCATCTCCAAAATCACATAATCAGGAGAGAGAATACCATGCACTGTGAAGAACTATATTTCAAAATTACCTCCTAATGCTTACAGGCTGCAAAAGCAGTTAGATTTTTATTTAGTTCTTCAACTTCCATCTTCTTCAGCATACACAAAACCAGTATGAGAAGACAGTTGACAAGGTGTCCTATGATTGCATCTAATATTCAATGTGGCACCATCTCCCTCAAAACCCTGATACAGCAACATCTGCAGCAAGGCTAGAGACCACATGGATTAAATCATGGATTAGCCCAAGGAATTGGAAACTGGTAAATGTGAAAAGGCTGAAGTGACAGTAAACTATGGACTAGGTTAGGAGATGTGCAGGGAATCGCATGATCCATGCTCTTGAGGTCTCACCTCCACCTGGAGAATCAAACACTTCTGAATTCCAAGAATTAAAGCCCTTGCAGGGGCTATCAGCCTGCAGCCAGGATTGGATGTGACATGCCTGTTTGTGCACATCACACACGCAGACACCTGACCCAGCTACAGCAAACCGCCTGACAAACGCACCACAGGAGCAAGGATCAGTGCTATCCGCACAAACACAGCCCTTCACGAGCAAAGACCAAGAGTTCATACAGTATTTCACAAATCTTAAAATAATACATAGTGAAAGGCAATCTTACATTCAGACAGACGGGCAAGTAAACGCCTACAGTTCATCTTACATAGCAACTCATAGCCTGATGCTACCAAAGGGCTCCTCCGCTTACAGAACCTCGGAACTGTAAAGATGCAGTAAAACAGCAGTAAAAGGCCCGTGACCTAAGCAAGCCAAATCTAACCCACAGCAACAAACACATCCACATCTCCCTCCTCCTTCTCCTACAAGCTGACTTCTTTCCCAGTACAAGGAAATCCACGCTGTCTGTAAATTAAAAAACAAAACAAAACAAACCCAAACAAAGAGACAAATGAAGATTCATAACCTATTTGCTCTGAAACAGCAGGACTTCTGATGGTCACTATTGAGGTTCGTTAAAGGGTACTTGCTAGGTCACAGGGAGAGGTGTGCAGTCACTGCATTATCTATACACTGAACACAGAAACACATGCCTTGGAGTTTTAGGATTCTTTAATGCTAAAACAACTTCACAAAGCTAACAAGCATACTAAAATGCTGAAAAGTTTTAGATTTTAGCATCTTAGCTAAAAAACCCCAAACCCAACAAAATTAGAAGCACTGCATAAAAAAAATAGTACTGTTACTTGTGTTTTAGAAGTCCAATATTTTGCTAGAAGGAGATGAAGTCAAGAAGTTTTCAAATTTAATTTCTTTATTAGATACTTCAAAGGATTCCTGTAGAAGTAACTGTGGAGGTTTTGACTTTTGCCCTGTATAATTTCACACTGGGTTGAATGTCAGGAAGAAGTGCAGAGTTAAGGTTATTAGGTTTAGTTTTTACAATCTGTTAGGAAAAAAAAACAACTATAGAAGACACAGAGTAGCTGCAAACCACAATGAATTATATCTCTAGTGGATTACTTTTTGCCTTCCCTTCCTAGTACCTGTTTAGGGGTCACTTTAGAATTCTGAGATTACAGCATCATTTCAATGTTAATGGTACTTCCCACATTGCAGTTAACTGCCTGAACTACGGAATTTTAGCCACATTAAAAAAAAAACAAAACCGTGGAAAATTACTGCATAAGGCTCCTACCTATGCTTTAGGAACGAGCATTCCAACACAGTTTGAAAAATTCCAGGCCTAACCAGGGCAGAAATTATTAACTGCAGCTATTTGCGAGCGTAATCCGCAATATGCATAAAAGAGACCAATCTTACGCTCCTCCAGTCCTATCCACCTGCTCGTAGCCCGGACTTACACCCGTTTACTGAATCAAACAAAACCCGCTATCAAAAATGTAACTGCAGCTTATACATAAGCCGCCACTACCAAGCGGCAGCGATCAGGAGTGCCAGGATGGAAACGCTGGGATTCAGGGGAAGCCCTTTCCTGCCGCCCTCCCGCAGCCGCTCCCGCGGCTCCTGCCACCATTTGGCCTTTGTGGAAGTAGTGTCGGTGCTTCCTGCGGGCGTCCCGCCCCCCCCCGCGGCCGTGGGCAGCGGTAACCAGAGACAACCTTGGGCTTCCCGAGCTGCGAAAAGTTACACTCCTCCCCCTTCCTCCTCCCGGCTCGCTCAGACCCCGGCCGGGCTAATTATAACTGCGCGAACAACTTCCACCGCCGGCCGCGCTCCGGGCGCTCCGCCCGCACCCAGCCCGGCTCCCCGGGGCCGCCGTACCCGCGCCCTGGCCCCGCTGTGCCCCCGGCCCCAGCCCGGCTCCCCGGGGCCGCCGTCCCTCCGCACCGCTCCGCACCGCCCCGGGGCCCGCCGTCCGCTCCACCTGTCCCCGCTGTCCCCTCCTCTCCCACCGCACTGCCGGCTGCCCCTCCAGCCCTCACCGGCAGGGCCCCCCCGATCCGCCGGGGCTCCCGCCGCCCCCGCCTCGGCCTCCCGCCGTGCCCGGCCGTCACCCCGCGGCCGCCGCTGCCCTCCCCTTGCCCCCGGCTCGCAGCCCCGCACCCTCCCGCCGCCGCCGGCGCCTCCCGCCCGGCGCCCTACCTGGGAGCGAAGGAACCCCCGTTCGTTCGCGGCCGGGCGCGCTCCCTCCCTTCGCGGGGCTGGGACTCGGGCCGGGAGGAGGCGGAGGCGGTGCCACCCCCGCCGGGCCCCGGCAGCCTCCGCTCCGCCCTTCCCTCCGCCCGCGGCTTCCGCGGGGGGGCGCTGCGTGCGCCGCGCGCGCCAGCTGCCCGCCCTCCCATTGGCCCACGGCCCTTTCAACCTGCCCGGCAACCATTTTCTGACTGGCCGGCGAGCCGGGAGGGCGGGGCTACGGCTGGCCCCGCGCTGCCGTCCAATGGGAGAGCAGAGATGGCCGGGGAGGGCGGGGCCGCTCTCCCGCCTCGCCCAATGGGGACGCGGGCGCCGCCGAGTCCCGCGTGCCCCGGCGCGGCGCTCCGGGGGCGGCCCCGCCCGCGCTGTCGGGATGGCGGAGCGGCCGCTCCAGTGTGCTCCGCTCCGCTCCGCTCCGCTCCACTCCGCCCGCCGCTGCTGCCGCCGCACTCTGCGCCTCGGAACCACCGCGGAGCCCCACCGCGGAGCCACCGGCCGGCCCGGACCCGAGCCCACCATCACCACCCCCCCTCTTTTTTTTTTTTTTTTAATTTTTTTTTTTATAAACTCCCAGTCCGTCTGTGACCAAAACTACCAAATTTCAGTAAAAGGCACGCCCAGGGCATCTACAGAGCAGCGTTCCTACAACGCCCGGTGCCAGGGCTGTTGGGAAACGAAGCGCACACGTCTCCCGAGCAGCCCTAGAGCTACGTCAAACATTGCACAATTCTCCTATGAATATTCACTCGATTTTTTTTTTCCTTCAAAGATGAGGTGGTTTTAGCCACGCTCAAACCTCATGTTTGCTTTTCACGGGCATTTGCGTAATCAAGTTACATTGGCACGAGTGTTTGTACAAACCCGATTTCAAAATCTGACGTTCAAGTATTTGTAAAGATTGGTTTTGAGCCTTTGTCGAACCGTGCCGTGGGTTGGTTACCTGATGCATCCCCAGAAAGCTGCTTGATCTAAATCCATCTCTGAAAGAGGGAATCTCTAGGACAGTAAAACCAAACACAACTTAAGAACATTTGCACAGATGGGTTCCTACATTGAAGGCAAGCACAGACCAAGTTCACACACAAGGTCCCATGTTGGTCTCATAAATACTACAGAAACATTTGCAGTTGTCTGGTGGATACACGACAACGTCGATGAAATATCAGCTGCTTTTTGTGATTATTCAGCAAAGGAGATTTTTTCTTTTAAACCCTCAGGTCCAGCAGATTTTAACCCTTATGTCTCCTGATGGGGACTCATGAAGGGGTAGGAGTGTGCAAGGCCTGACCCAAATGCAGGGGTGAAGGGCAGAGGGACAGAAAGCCAGAGCTGACCCTGCGGATCCCTCGCTGAGGGTGTGGGGACCGTCTGTGCAGGCCACCTCTCTCCTGCAGCGTGGTGCCCCCGATCCCTCGGCCACAGCTGTGCTCTGACCTCACTGCTGGGGGTCACGGAGCACAGAAGGGGAGCGAGTGCTGCCGTGAGAAGCACCAATGAATCCTTTTTGACACGCTGCCGGAGCTGTGTCGGCTCCCCGAATGGCTGAGGGGTGACACCCCGACCCCCATGCTCCATCTGCTGCACCAAGTGTAAGTGCAGCACCAGTGTCAGCACTGAGGGGGAGGAGTGGAAATACCTCCCCCAGACCCCTTCCCTTCCCTTCCCACCACACACTGTGGGTGCTGGGGATTCTCTCCAAGGAATGGACACAGGATAGGTGTACAAAGGTAGCTGGTGCAGAAGGGATGGATCTGGAATCCTTGTGTCTAATACTGAATATAAAGGGGTAGCTTAACTAGCAGTACCACCAAAGCCTAATCTTGAGCTAAGATTAGGCTTTGCAAACTTGACCCCCACTGGCCAAAAGTCTATGACCTCTGGGCATCCCTGCAGCACCAATACAGTCCTGGACAATTCTCTCTACAGCTCAAGGCAATGCTTGAGCCTCTGGTACAGCCATTCTCCTCCAGTCCAGTAGACCTTCCAGAAAGACACCAACACCGGTCACCTTCCCCTCCTCACTCCTTCCTGAGTGATTAACCTAAGGTGGTCAGCTATTCTGTAACCAGTTTTTGTTCTCTGCAATAGAAAAGGGTGAATGTGCCTTCTATAGCAGATGTTTCTAGAAAAGTCAGTTGTTTCAAGCAAGCTCTGACAAGAGCTACAGAAAAAAAGAACCTGGAGTTGTTTAAATGCCTGCATCAGAACTTTGGATTCATGGCTTAACACTTGAAGTGAATAGAAATGACACAAAATATGGTGATTATTTGCAAAGGGTTTGGTCACTTTTTTGCTTCTGTTAACAGTGGGATTCACTTAAAAGAACTGAACTCTTCTTCAGCTTGGCAATATTTAATGTCTCATGTAATAGAGGAGCCATGCTTGTCTCAAACGGTGAAGAATTCAGAGGGTGAGCTCACTTATAACGTCTCTCTTGACAAAAAACTTCCTTTAAAAGGTCCTTACATTCTCAAATGAGGTCATGTTCCAGGAGTCTAATGCTCTCCATTTTGACTTGAACTAAGTTTGAGTCAAACAGAGGATTGCATATGATTTTTTAATGATTTAAACACAGCCTTTCAGTATGACTATACTCACTGCAGCAGGCCAGGATGCCATTCTCACAAGCAGCATATTTGCTTTTGCAGCAAATTTCACATAAACCAAGAAAAAACACAACCCCCAAAACAATCAAGGTCTCTATATATCTGAAAAGAACGCCAGAGGTTTGCTACTTCTTACCTTCATACTAGGCATCTGTTCAAATACATGGTTCCAGGAATACAGGAACTAATGAAGACTGCTTTCCTATGGATTTATGCCTGTGATTAATTACTCTGTGTCTAAGGTACGAGACGAGCCCTAATTGAAGCTGGTCTCATGCCTGGAAACTTTTGTCTCTCCCTTATCTGGATATCAGTACAGAATGCTGTTTTCTTCTGCTATCTCCACACTTGGAAACACTCTAAAATTGTAGTGACTGTGAGATCTGCCGGATTTGATTGAAACGAATTAGTTATTCTAAAGCCAAATGGCAGAATGATCCTGTAAGGCCATACTTCCACAGGGAAGTGAGAAAGGCAGAGCACACTGCACTAAACCCTGGTTAGTTTTTACCACCTCTTTTTGGTGGTAAAGCCTCTGTGCACAAACCAATTCTACAGTTACTCAAGTTTTTTTTAGAAAAAGCCATGACACAAGATGGTTGTTACAAAACCCAACAACACCTACCAGAATATTTCTCAGAGTAGGGAATTAGCTATTGTTCTCTTTTGGCAAAAAAATAAAATCACAATTAACACGAAAAAGCACTTTTCCGCTATACCTTTCAAACAAAGCAGAGACACAAAAGCAAGTGATGGTACCAAGCTTCAATTTAAACAATTAACCATTCAACAATTTTGTCTTAAACTCCAGTCAGCTCACTGGACACAAATTAATCCCAACACCTGGTACTTTCCAGATCTAGCCTTTCTCTCAGTAAGGATTTCAAACACAGAAAAATTAATTTGTTACAAGTACTGTTTTTTTTTTTTTCTTTAACTATTAAACTCTTTTGGAGTTTGTTTTCTATCAACATACCTGCTCTTCCCTTTGGAAGTCCTGTTTTGTAAGCTTGCACAACCCCAGGTTGCAGCTGCATTACTTTTTCTGGATTTCCTCTCCAAATCTTGTCTGTAAATGGAACATGAAAAATAGTATATACTGTTCCTTTGCTGCAGCATTTTACTATTGTAATACATACTTGCACTTCCCACAAGCTCCTAGGAACTTTTAAATACAGCATACGTGGGGATACAACTTCTGTTCAATTCTGCTTTTGCAAGAAGTCATGTAATCACCTGTACCTTCAATTATTCTTCCCTAAAAAAGATGACAGTTGCAATTACTCAGATGTTTCCCTGGCAATACAAAGCGGCCTCTAGCATCAGGTTTTCCTGCTGACATATTTGTCATGCATGAACATTTACCACAATAATTCTTCAGGTCACAAACTGCTCATTTTGGGGGAATGTTGGTTAAGCAAATGAATAATTTTTTTTTTTAAGAAAGAGCTACCATACAAACTTATGAAAATCATGTCAAATAATGAAATCTTAGTATTTTTCACTAATTTTTTTTTAAAGAAAGGCACTACAAACAACTAAAATAAGTCTCTTTCCTGACAAATTATTTGATGGGATTTCACCTCTCCATGAAAATCTCTTGGAAAAAGGTAGGAAAATTTATCTTAACTGTCAATTTTGCAAGATACACCAAAAGAAGTTCAGACAATCCTTGCAAAACCTTGTATTTGATAAGCCAGACTGACAAAAATACGTACGTTCCCAAGATGTTTATTTCATTTCTTTGAAACTTGGTGGCTTTGTACTCTTAGTATTAGTCACAGAGTGTGAAATAACACTCATTTAAGAACTGATGAGCAAACAAAATTTGTTACCATCAGTCATGGTTTTTTTGCATATGGGACTGTACATCCTAGGCCTGAGACACAGGCATACTTTCACTTTGAACAGAAGTAATTTTTGAAAGCATTTTTGTCTTACTATAGATGTCAGAAAACAAATGTGTTGGGTTTTTTCATTCTAGCTCTTGACAGTTTGTTTACTTATAAGGGAATATGGAGTAAGTTGCAGGACGGTAAAGAAGTCACAAATCAATATTCTCACACAAAAACCCCGTAATGGTCTGGTAATTACAATATTAAACTATACTCTCAGTCAATTTACAATAATGGCTTTTTAAATGCTAACTAAAGCAGCCCAGACATACACGAGACTTCAAAAAAAAAGTCTAAGGACAGCTTTGAGAACAGGTAATTCCTGGTGAGTCTGAAGGCTCAGCTCATGTGTGAATCCCTAACCTGCCCCAGGCCAAAACCCGTCACTGCTGTGCCTCCAAGGCAGCAAGTTCAGGAAAGGAAAGGTGCTTTTTTATTCAAAGACCTGATTCTTTCTTCATTGACCAAATTTGTCATTGAGGCAAATATAGCTATGGTCGTAGAGACAGGCGATGTCGTTTGCTAGGCAAAATCCCAGAGCTGTGGCAGAGAGAGGGGGTTAAAAGAAACCAACAAACACCACACAAACAGACAAGCAAT
Source organism: Eopsaltria australis (assembly GCA_034509425.1). Lineage (NCBI taxonomy): Eukaryota > Metazoa > Chordata > Aves > Passeriformes > Petroicidae > Eopsaltria > Eopsaltria australis. Next base: position 1,817,307 of record JAVTVJ010000012.1, on the reverse strand, counting down.
AAGCAGACTAGCCATGGTTACAGCAGCCTGGATCCTTGCACTTCTTGCCTTTGCTGAATGCCCGAGCTCTGATTTTCTGGCAAGGGAAAAGGAGAAATAAAAGCACAGGCATAGAAGCAGAAGGGGACAGATACTCAATGTTACGTGCAAAGGAAGGTTGGATATTAGCTATGTGCTTGACTGTGCTTTCTTCCGTGTGAGGCTACAGCCCAGGGACACCAGGCAGACCAACAGCCTTGTCAGACACACAGCATTGATGCCGTGCAAGCTCCACAACTTCCCTACAAGCACAAGAGAAAAAAGGCTGCTAGGAGTGGCAGCAAAACCCGTCAGAAGCCTTTCCTAATTTAGGAGGCTACTTTTTTTTAAGTCTCCCATTTACATGAAGAAATTAAGAAAATCCCCACCAGCAAGTAAAATCTCTCACTAAAGCTCACTAAAGAAATGACAATGGCAGTTAGAAAAGGAAGTTTCTTTTTAAAATTATTCCTTTTTTCTTCTTCATTTTTTTTTTTAACCAGGAGAAGCAAAGCATGAGAAGCTGAATTAGACTGAGACACATTATTAAAGCAGTAGGGAGACAAGCTGATTTTATAGACCGGTCTCTGCAAAGTCAGACCAGTTGCAGGCACACATCAGTTCTGCACAGTGACTGCGCAAGTTTCAGCAGTACCAATTCTTATACCTGCTGAGCCAAGATAGCAGGCTTGTAAAAGCACGTGAAATTTGGCATAAGCTTTAAGAATGTAATAAAACAGGATATATATTTCTGTTTAAATGCTTAACTCCACAAATGCCTACTTACCTAACACCCTTCCTGTTAAGCCAAGGAGTCTCTATAAATTGTTTTAACTAGGCACAGCTTCCTCAGTAAAGGAATGCACCCAGCTAGATGCTTTGTACAGTAATAGAGTAATAAATACACTCGTGCATTTGACATGTACAGCTTAACAGTTATGAACAAATTATACTGATTCCTATCTGTATCATGCAGACTGATGCACACTAAGGAGGTGGGGAACAGCATTTTTAAAATATCTTAACATGAAATTGTGATTTAATGGAAATGGAGGGTGTGGGGGCAGAGGAGAACACCTACAATTGCTCAAACCTGTGGGTTTTCAACACAGTTCAGAGCAGTTTTGGGAAAGATCCCCAGAGGAAGAAAAGATACTTAAGTTATTCCAGTCAATGGTGATGTTCTCTTTATAAAACTCTGAAACTGCCTGGCTCTCTGATTTACCCTAAGGCATCTGCTGTCCACTTCAGTGGTTCACACACAGAAAAGCATCAAGAGGAATTACATGCATATTTATAATTTTTGAAGGAATCTCTGATACAACAAATGCTATCAAATAAACCAGCTTTATTTCACTGCGAGATATGAGTTTGTATCTGTATTTGGGTCCTCCTATATCAGCATTTATTACTGCAATATCTATGAGTGATCTCTCAATTAAGATGTAGCATTGGCTTCTCTTTGGTCCAGCTATATCCTACGGACTGAACTTGCAAATGCCTGTATGTTATTTCATCCTTTAACATGAAGTTATTAATCAAAGCTTGAGAAAGCAAAGTTTAACTACAGCAACTACAAGTTATCTTATGCCAAGTTTAATACAAGGAAACATCTTCCATTTCACTGAAGACTCACACCAAGTGCATGGTTTCAGAAGATGGAGTCAATATGCATTCAACTGTTGAGTTTGCAAAATGATATAATCTTTCCTCAAAGTAGATGATTCTAAAGCGCATAAGCTCAGTGGTTTCCTTATTCTTGAAGTGATACTCAAATGTTCTTAACACCCCTTTGGTACCCCCACCTCCAATCCCCTTTGCAGGTTTGAAAATCTGCATCGTGGGTAAGGTCACTCACGGCAAGGCAGATCCTGTCACACACAGCAAGGTTCTCTTTTCATGTTCAGCAGCTTGCTTGGTTCAGATCTACAGAAAATAACCATGTTACTGACAGATGTCTTCCCCTGGCATAGCCATGGCCAACACATTCCAGAAACCAATCCATATTTTCCCCCTTCCCTACTCCCTGCTAGCTTGGGGCTTTTCCCCAGTAGCAGCTTCTGACAGAAAACATTAATTTTATAATAAAATCATAGCCTAAACTCGAATTATCCCTTTCACCCAAAAAAGTCTCCTAGGAAGAAGCTTAGTTATATACACTCTAAATGTGCTGGAAGAAAAGACCACCATCCCATGTTGTATTACATTTTTTGTTATTAAAAAAAGCCAAGAGGAAACCCTTGGTAAGAGTGGAGCATATTAATTATGACAAGACATCAAGACATACCAACCAGTGAGATTTAAAGGCCGCTAATAACACTTTTTGTAGTAATTAGTGCAAGATAGTTATCCCATATAAACAAATATTTGATGGTAGACTTCAATGATAAACAATTCACTTGATGACATTTACATATAAATACACATAAATAAAAACCTACATCATTTAGGTTTGTAGTTAACAAAAAGTATGGTCTGAAATGAATTACATGTAATTGTGTCTAGCTAGATCAAAGCTCTTCCTATAATGATACTCAAGTACGTGGGGTATGAAAAGCATAAACGTATAATTCTCAATTTAGGAAAGTACTACTCTATAAAACAGAATCATGAAAACAACTCTTACATTTTAATGCAAAGTATGAAACTGCATATTTACATTTACATACACTTTACTGAACTACATTGGGTAGCTCATGGTAAAAAAACATCCCTTTTTGAAAATCTTCCAAAAAATACATCAACTGCAGATATGATCAAAAGTTACTAAGTTAGCAGCTGACATAACATCTGTAGTAAAAAATATATTTTAGGAAAATACCTGGAAAAATCTAAACACCAATAAACACTTTTAAAACTATTTTTGAAGTAAAAATTGTAGCAAAACCCAGAAGCTAGCAAGGATAACAAGAACTATTGCATACTGCTCTTTAAGAGCCATGTAGCAACTTAAAACAGAAGCAGCACGTATGGTAGGAGTTTTGTGGTGTAACAAAGTGGAAACCAGAAGAGAATAGGAAAACAGTTATCCACCTTTTCTCTCTGTTTATTACCATTTTCATGGGAGAAGTGTAAGAAGATAAGAGAATCCCTCTCCCTGAGGATATCCTCAACCGAAGGCTAAAACAAATTGGTAAAAGGAACCCAATTTCAAGAGCCTTGGACCCCAAATGTAGAAACATTTACCGTATGTACTTACTGTTCTGTGGACGATAAATCAGATTATTACACTACAAGTTGCAGGTTAACTTTAAGAGTTAACACTATTTTGCAATATGAAGTGCTTCTTAATACATATATCTATATAATATATAGATATTTGTAAAATACTCGTGCAGATTTGATAGAACGAACTGTGGAAATTGCTTTCTCGAGTCTTTTCTTCCCATTAACAGATCTTTTACCTCCTACACAAGGAGGTTCAGGATTCAACAAGGATTTCCACAATATGATCAAGGTCATTAAGATCAGATTTACAATTAGAGTTAGAAGCTGTATTTGTTGGAGCAGAAAATGTTTCAAGACTATCACAGTGTCCCATTTTTGTGTTGCTCATCATGCCAGTTAACATAGTATCGAGATCATAGTAAGAATTGTCAACTTCTGAAAACAGATCTTCAACAGAATTAGGACTTTTATTCTCCAGTGTCTCAAATATTTGATCTAAAGATTTCTGGAAGTTTCCTTTATTTTCTTGTGGATTCTCCATTTCCCACACGTTGCTCTGCAGGTTTCTGGACGCTTGCACTGAAGGGGCTGCTGACATCGTTTCTGAACTATCTTGTGCTTGGTCACTCTCAAAGTCCTTATTGAAGGTACCGTAGGCTGGAACATGCTTTCCCTCAGCTTGATCCCTAGATGAACGACAGAGGATATCTGTTGAAACGAGACGATCCAGGGATGCCTGCCCTGTGCTCTGTGTATTTATCATCTGCCAAGTCCCGTCTTGAGTCATTTCCTCTTGGATCTGCCGTACCGTGTTGGCTATGAGTACCGAGCGACAAAGGTTGGGTTCCACCAGCATGTGACACAGCTGAAGTTTAACCAAGGACATATCTAAAAGCGACTGCCGCTGGAGATTATAGGAAGGAATAGCCTTAATACCAGCCAGAGTCCCTTCAATATCTTCTTCACCATCAAAACATTTCCTCTTTAATCCTCGCACAAACATTGTGTCCTGTTAAAAAAACCAAACAAATAAAAAAAATCGTGTACAACATAAACAGCTCAGGAGGGAGGGGGAAAAAAAAAAAAAAAAGAGACTAAAAACACAACAGCGACTTTAATCTTTTATTAAAAAGCAAATTCTTTTAAGATAGAAACATCAGAATTGTCATACCATGTTCTAGATTGGCCAGTGTGGTACAACAGGGGTCAGGAACATGTGGACCGGGTCCCAAAGGCGACATTCGGGAACCAGGGGTGAGCAGGTCCACAAGGCATCGGAGAGAGGCAGGGGCTCCCCGCTCCTGGCTCCCATTAAGCTCCACACCTGATGGAAGTCAGGAGCTGCTGCCTTGCACAGAAGCAAACATCTCACCGGCTGTATTTCACCTACTGCAGAGGCACTTTCTCCTTGCTCCTCCCGAGTTTCTACTGGCATGCTTAACCTCTAATTTTGGAAATAAAAATACAACCTGGCACACCATCTTTAGAAGATTTGACCCCTCCAGAACATTAACATGCCTAACAGAGTAACATGAATAAAAAAACCAAGGGCAGTATATATGGAAAGATTAGCTTACTTTGGCTACAAAGAGAGTAATATCTAGATTTGTTGTAACTTGAGACATTCAGTGGAGGTGCCCAAAGCAGTCCTTCCGGTTCCCTTCCTTGGGTGAGTAAGCGAACTGCGTAATTCCAATAAAAACTGGGCAAGTCCAGTAAGGACAGTCACAGTCATCCTCTGTGTGGGCTTCTGTACTCCTTTCCCAATTGACTGTAAGATAGCAAAATTCCTCTATTTCTAGTTTAGGTTCACCAGCTAAAAATACATAGGGTGCGTGAAGGCTTTTCAGTATTCACATCTAAAATCCCTTGCTGAATTTTCCAAGGGGTGTCTCTGAAGTACCAGCCTCAGCTCTTCTGAATTGCACTAATTTTGACAACACTGCCCCTTGCAAATACTGCAGTTGATCCCTTGAAATCCAAAGTAACTTTTTTTAATATATATCACTTCTTTTAGTCTTATAAAAATTAGACTGCAAATAAAAGCTGGTACCTGATCTTTACATTTATGCTTCCTCCTTATTTTCCTTTCAAGTCTTCTGTCCTTAGAATTTCTGTTTGCCCACTATATGGGGACTTTTTTCAATGTAGTGACCCAAACAAAACAGTTTTTCAACTAAAAGCTGATAAAACCAAAATATTATTGCAGTGTCTTTCTGTATCATTTCCCATTTTCCTTGATAAGCCCTAAACTCTGCCTTGCTTTTCTGGTTGCTATGGTACATTCCACGTATCTTCAAGGAATTCTCTCTCAGCTTTTTCAGAGACACTAAAAATCCACCAAAGGGCAACAACACTGTTCCTTTCAAAATACATTACATGCTTATCTACTGTGAAAACCTGGGGATAGCACAGTAGCTACTAGATAAACACTTGGTCTGACTCTCTACAACACTTGTTACATTGCTGTATATATCCATGAAATAACCTTCTTTGGGATTTGCTGACTTTTAAAAGATTTCTTTCCACTGAAGGTAAAAAGCTCTTCAGAAATCATAATGTGCAGAGACTACAATATAGAATGAACTTGGTCTTGTACTCATTTTTTGTAACTTCTTAAAAGCTATCCATGGATTAGCAATGTATTAAATATGTTGGATGTTTCTTCTAAAATTTTATCCTGAAACCCAACATATTTGCATTACTCCTATTAAATACACGTTGTTGCTCGATAGCTTCTTTTCCAGATTTTTAGACATTCCTGCAAACTTCCTATCAGAATTAGTTTTTCCTACACTCGTATGTACAGTAATTTCTAAACATACCCTCCCCCCATGTGAAACAACCTCTAGAAACAACTTTTAGGACTGTGTACAAATCATGTATGATTACATCATCAAACACCGTGCAGAGTTTGAAGCTTCTTTTATTTCAACTTACATTCTTGTGAACAGCAATTAAAACTTCAATTGAATGTTAACCTGGTTTTCAGACATCTATAATTTGGCATGTAAATGCCTTCTAAGGCACACCAACAGAACAGAACACAGGAGAAAACTGCAAAAGCTCAATGCATCACACACACTTGGGTGCCTAGAAGCAGAAGAAAAACATTTATCGATTCTTAAAGGTAAACCTTTCACAGCATTCACCGGATCTTTTTCTAAAACTGGCTTTCAATTAGTATCTTAACTGATCATAAAATCAGTTCCTTGTCATCTTGTTCTGGTGACTGCACAGAGTACCAGGTTACGGTTTCATTTAAGAAGCAAAAAGTGACGTACCAGGAATTGTGTTTGATGCAGTCCTTCCTCTTCTCCCATGCTACTGAGCAAGAGTCCATACAGTAAAAAGTGAGAGCACCACCTGCCAAGCACAGGGAAGCAGGATGTCAGGCAGGGACAGGAGATGCACAACAAAATAATTTTGCTTCAGTATCTCTGTCCTGTATGATGCGAGCATGATTCCCACAAACACAAACAGTACTATTAAACCCAATGCACAATTAGAGCACCAATGTGATTTGGCCAACAATACCCCCAAAATCTGAAGCAGGAGGAAAATGCCAGTTTAATTCCAAGTCCTAGGCTATTGCCCTGACCTTTGGACCAGCCTCTCCCTTATGCCTACACCTCTGCCATATAAAAAACAAACAAAAATTTTTCATATCAGCATTAAAGATTACGCATGCACAAACAAAAGGTAATGAAAGCAAGTCTTTCTTACTTTTATTACAAAACTATAGTTTTCACCTTTGTTGTACAAACCCATGGATATCTCCCTAGCATCTAGAGAAAATGAGCTGGCACAAACACAAAACTGAAATATAGCAAAACATGAGAGAATTTTCCCTTACCAGCACAGAAACTTTATGACTAAGATTTACTTTGCAAGATGACAATAACGAAAGTAATGACAGTAATTAAACCGCTTTAACTCTAAAGGCTGAGTTTTTAACACATTTAAAGCATAGTAAGATTTGATATCTCAAATACAACTTCCCATTACCTGCAACAATGCCCTTAACTACTGAAACTAAAAAGAATGCTGTTCCAACAGGCTACAAAAACTTTTATAATAAACTATGGAAACAATTCAGATACTTTTCTAGACATGTCTGTGCAGTACTAGACAGTTCCATGTCGGCAACTGAAGTGCATACCTGGAAAAGAAACAAGAAAAGAGGATGCACATAGACATCTATTCTTATTTTCTGTTTTGTGTAGTAATAAACAAATTTTCAAGATTGCTTGCTCTCAAATGCAGGGGGGGGAAGAAGATGCCTGACAAAGGACTTGGGGTGGGAGTGCAGAAAACATGTTTTTCCTCAAGAAGCTGCATACTCGTTAAAATACCACAATGGATAAAACCCCCACCTTTTACATTCTTGAGCCAAAATCTTTTGACTTGATCCCAGATATTCAAACTAAATGATGTTATTTAATGGAAACTGTATTTCAACCAACTCATAGTCTCATTTTCTTTTATGGACTGAGCTCACAGCAACTTTAGAAGCAGTGTCTTAAGACATCTGAACTACAACTTCAGACACCGTATCAAGTCAATAACCTATTTCTTATTTCTGGCAAACACTTTATGACACTGTAAAAGTTCAGAAGTTTTTGCTCCCCAGGTATACTTCCAAAACATTCTATAAATGAAAAGTAATCTCTTTGAGAGCCTGTGTCTGGTAACTATTTGAATCCCAAAATTCCTACTTTATTGGAGGGTATGTGACAAGGGCATAAACCTAATTTAAAAAAATCCAACCAAGCAAAACCCACCAAATACCTCCCCTGCCCCCCCATCCCCATCCCAACAACTACAGGTAAAGATGGTGCAGTCATAAGAAAAACAAATTGAAGTATTTTCTGATGCTGTTTGGTATATCTGACAATTTTAGAGGGAGAGGCTGTGGCTGTGCCTCCCAAATAGTGGACAATACAGGAGGGGACCGTTACTCTGGGTTCTTGGTACAAAAGCCAAACTAAATGACAGAGGATGCTGGCAGAGCAGTCCAGTCTGTAATGTATTTACATAATGCAGAAGGAAAGTTTTCCCATGCAATATAATAATGTGTAAAATCTGCTGCATGTGATACCGGATTCTTCCCTAGGGCAATAACCAAACCACGTGGACCTCTGTTAGTATAAACTTGAAGAAAGTGTCCATCACAGCAGTCATTTGTTTGAGTTCTATAAACTGGCATAGATGTATACCTCAGCAACCAAGTTCTCAGTAAAAGCATATTAACTTCACAGCTATTATCAGATGCAATTAAAACCTTGCACACAAATGACCTCCCGCAGACTTCTCTGCATTATCTCCAATAAGCACTCATCTCAAGAGAACGCTAAATTTGAAACTTAATTAATTAAAATCTAAGTACCTTTTCCTATTGATTTACATATTAACATACTCAAAAAGGCATTAGCCATTGTGTAAAACCTTTTGGTACATCAGAGCAAGACTGCTGCTCCTTCGGAGTCAAGGTGCTCAAAATCCTCCGGTAATTTCAAGCAGCACATTTCTCTGTCCAAGAGGCTGTATCTGGACAAGGTACATCATCTCCTTTCTTCCACTGTTATCCCAGTGTCACAAGCCCAAACTTTGTGTGTTCACCTAAACTGCTGTTTGAAACAGCTATGCAAAAAAAAAATGTTGTCAAGGAGACAACAGCCAGCTGCAGCATAGTGCACTAGGAAAAAGGAGTTTTGTGGGTTTTGGTGTTTTGTTTTTTTTTTTTTTTAATAATAGCACAGTATTATGTAATCCATTACAAGTTTTGCTTTTAGGATCGACAAATTCCCAGTCTGCTTGACAAATAAGGTGCTTGAAATTTGATCCAATTCTTATTAGAGCATCAACGTCAGATGTTCCAGGTTCACACTCAATTCAGACTCATGTAACGATACACTGCCAAAGATATAGTTAAGTACTTAAGGGAAAAAGCTGCTTCCCATTAGTTGGGGTAACAGAGAAGCACTGCTGAACAGGGAATTTCAGCAGTGCTTATCTTTAGGAGAAAGCAGACAAGACCTACCTAGGCTAGTGCTGGAGGTTCAGTGGAGCACAGTGCTGCTTTTTGTACAGCCGTAAGTACAGTGATGATGGTTAGCACGGGAAGCCAAGAAGGGGCCGTATCTCCCCTCCACCATTCTAATCCTGTCCACTCCAACACTGGCTTTTCTAAGAACCGTGGGAAGAAACCAAAGCTCTGTGCAACAGTGGAGAAAAAGACGGAAAGAGAACTACTCCTCCTCTTTAGCCATGCACATATGCCTATATGGTAGTGTCGAGGTATAAGGTGGGATGCAGACACAGCAGAGGGCTGGTGAGACCAGAAACATCGCTATTCGGACTGGAACAAAGGCCCCTATAAAGCACTGGGGTCTGCCCACCCCCGGGGCGTAGGGGGCTGGCAGGCACCTCTCCGGCACTCGAGTTTTGGAAGGGGTTCCAGCAGCCGGGGAAGGGCAGGCTGGGCACCTGGGGAAGGAGCTCCAGGAAACGCAGCCGGGAGCGCTGAGCGGGGGGAGCCCGCAGAGCCGGGGGGAGAGGCGGGATCGGGGCGGGGAGCGAGGGGGAGCTCCCCGGCGGTGGGAGGGCAGCGGGGTGCCCGGGGGAGGCGCGGACGATGAGGAAGCCCGGCTGCGGAAGGGACCGAATGGAGGAGAAGTGTGGAACGGGCCCCTTGTCCCGCCCGCCCCGGTGCCCTCAGCGCTCCCGGCGGTTACTCATCGCCCCGCGCTCCCGCCGCCATTTTGAATAGACCCCATCCCCTCCACGGGTTCCGGCGGCACCGGCTTCCCGCGGATCCGACCCAGCCCAGCCCGACCCAGCCCACCGTACTCACCGCCTCGCCGCTGCTGTCGCTGGCGCACGCCCGAGCACGAACCCCCGCTCTGCTCCCGCCTCACCGCCCGCTACGCGCCTGAGGAACGGGCGGGGCCAACCGGCCCCGCCTCCTCCCGCCCGCCATCTTATTGTCAAACCCCACAAAGGGACCCGCGTCCGCCGGGGGCGGGCCTTCCCTGGAGACCACGCCCACCAGGGAGAGGTGGTGGCTGCTATTGGCTGCCGCCGAGCCATGCAGGCGCCGCTCGCCGCTGCGATTGGCTACGACGCCCGCCTGTCCCGCCCCCGGCTCCGCCCCCGAAGGCGGTGGGGTTGCCATGGCGGCCGGGCCCTTCCCCTCGGCCGTGAGAGGCTGAGGGAGGCGGGGGCGGGGGCGAGGCGGGGTCGCCCCGATTTCAAATCGCAGCCAAGGCCCCGCGGCGTGTCTGGGCTCCCGGCCACGGGCTCCGGCGGGAACAGGTTCAGACCTGGCCGCGCTGCAGCCTGCGGGGAGCCGTGGCGGGGGAGGGGAGAGGGAGCGTTGGCCGCCCCGGCCGGGGCGCTCCCCGCCGTCAGGCGCCGCTTCCCTCAGGGCTGGGGAGCCCCGGCGCTGAGCCCCGCGGGGGTGACGGGAGGCCTCAGCACTCCATTAGCAAGGCCTGTGGCATTTCCTGTTCGGCCCCGGCCGCCCAGCCCCGGGTCTCGCAGTCAGAGCCAAGAACCCGCGTGCTTGGGGCGGGGGTGATGTCTCACACCCCGCAGGGAGCCGCTGTCTCAACGCGAGTCAGCAGTGAGTGCCCCAGTGGGCAAGAAGGCCAGTGGCATTCTGGCCCCTATCAAAAATATTGTGGCCAGCAGGACCATTGTCCCTCTGTACCGGGCACTGGCGAGGCCACACCTGAAGTGCTGTGCCCAGTTTTGGGGCCCTCAGTTCAGGAAGAATTTTGAGGTGCGGGAGTGTGTCCAGAGAAGGGAACAGAGCTGGTGAAAGGTCTGGAGCACAAGTTCTATGAGAAACAGCTAAGGCAGCTGGGGGTGTTTAGCCTGGAGGAGGCTCTGGGGGGACCTTATCACTCTCACCACCTCCTTGACAGGAGGGTGCAGGCAGGTGGGGGTTGGCCTGTTCTCCCAGGTAACAAGTGACAGGACAAGAGAACAGAGCCTTAAGCTCTGCTGTAGGGGGGTTAGGCTTGACATTAGGAAGAATTTCTTCACAGAAAAGCTGATTAAGGCACTGGAATGGGCTGCCCAGGGAGGTGGTGGAGCCACCGTCCCTGGAGGTGTTGAAGGAAAGCCTGGACGTGGCACTTAGCACCATGGTCCAGCTGACACGCTCCTGTTCGGTCACAGGTTCCACTCAATGAAGTCTTTTCAACCTAAGTGATTCTGTCCTAAAGCTGCCACCGCCCTGCTGAGCTAAACCCCCACCCCAAGCCTTGCTCGCTGCTGTGACCCCAGCCCGATGCAGCTGCACATCTGCAACCACTTAGGCCGCCCCAGCGTGTCTCGGTCGCTCTCCCGGCCGAGCAGCTACGTGCCGGCTGCTCCGGAGCAGCCCGGGGGAAGGAGGGGCGGCTGGCCCGGGCTGCCCCAGTGCCGCAGAGGCGGCAGCTGCTGCCTCCCGCCCCCGGGGCGCGGCGGGACGGGGAGGGGAAGGAAATGGAGAAAGGGTGGGACAGGCAGCAGGAGTTGGAAGATCGGTGAGGTTTGCGGCTGAGGTTCTTTAGGAAAGGCTAGGAAACAGCAGAGCTGTAGCGTCATACAGTAAAACAGGAGGACACAACATTTCCATAGCAAAGCAAGATCTGCTTTTGGGACAAGACAGGTCGCAAAGCGCAGTATTTCTCCTTGTTTACAGTTTCTTGCACCAGTCTTATGGCATCATGGTCAAAACCAGAAGTTAAAGCTGTGCAAGAACGATGCCACAAAGAGAGATGTTCTTGTGCTCTATTCAGCTTTACATTGAATGTCCTGAGTTGGAAGGGATCTGCAAGGATTATGGAGGTCTCAACTCCTGGCCCTGCACAGGCCCCAAGAATCACACTGTGTTTGAAACCACTATGCAAATGCTTCTGTAACTCTGTCAATCTTGTTGCTGTTCATTTTTTGTTGTTGTTTTTGCTTTCATATATACATACACATATGAGTACTGAGTATGTGAGTACCCCATACACATATAAATATGTGTATTTTTAGCCTCAGTCTTTTAATAAGGATTTGACTTGAAAATTAAAGGCATAACATCAAAGAATAGAACATGGCATGGAATCTGATGAATAATTTAAACTCGGCTACAACCAGTCTTAGCATTAGGCTTTCACTTGACTTGGGTATTTCTTTAAAAGTCACTGTGTGGCAAGCATTTAGGTGTTCTCTACCATATAAACCACACTTGCAGCAAGGAAGCAAAGTATAGATACTGTAAATATATATTTATCACATTTTAGTAACATTATGGAAGGCTGGTGGAACATGTTAAGTCCTTGGAAAGCAGCAGTGAAAAGAATATCTTGTGCAAATCTCTTACTGCAATGTCAGTAGGAGTCAGCACAGTCAGAAAAGGAAGGCACCAAAACTTCCTTTGCCATTCCATTTGAACCAGTTGCCCTCAGCAGAGACAAACATTGCTGTGGTGTTGTCATCAGCTTTTGTAATTCCCCGTTCACTCAATCATCTCTTGTCACTTAATCTGGCTCTTCTTGGTAGAAGAAGCCCCAAGTTCATTTGCAATTTCATAGCTGTCTTCAGTTTTCTCAGAAATATCTTTCTCATGAAGCTGTGCATTCAGGTAATTGTTCATGCCTGAAGCCTCTACACAGGCTGGCCATCCCCTGACTGGGTGGGCTGCATGTTCCCTTTTGTTCTGGCTGCTGAAGCATCCTTTACATCACAGACCATCATTGATCTGACCAGGACCACACCATAACATTTATTATTATCGATCACATTATTGACCATGGTTACCTTGGGAATATCGTAATATTCATCTAAGAAGTTGTCTATAGGAATTCCCACCTTGCAGCTCCTTGTTCAACAAAGTGCATGCACTACCTGAATATATTTCCACACCAGCACCCTTAGCATCACAGAGTTTTGCATCAATACCTTGGCTGACGTCTGCACTGTTATGGCTTTGGTTTCATGTTGTAACACACAATTCTCCAGCGCTGTTTTCCCATAATGGACATTTAAAACTTCCTTCACTACTTCATGTTGCACTCACTTCAAACTGGAGATGCTTATATTGGATTCTGTACAGTCAGGAAAGATGTCTCCTTTCTTTTGTTTATTTTACCACAATATAAAAGCCATAGACTTTGAGTTCAACTGAATCAGCACTGCAGAACAAGCCCTCTAGAACGCAGTGACCAGGACAGACGATGACTGTGTCTGCTTCAGAACAGGCATTTACAGCTGTCAGTGGATTACCATGTATTTCTAGGTGTTCACCACAATCAGCTACAAGCCCAGAATCACACCATGCTCTCAGATGTCAGAATGCAACCTCAGTCAAGGCTCAACATCACACAAAGTACTCCAAGTCATCCTCCTCCTTCTTCCTGTCCCAGGTCTCCAGATGCACTGGTAGAAGACCCTGACATGCTCCACAGCTTGTGCTGTCTGGTCAAACTCTCCTGACTCATCACACACAACCCACAGCTCCCACATTGGTTACCTGGTGTCCCTTATGCTTCAAGGGTTCCAGCTGTCCAATGACTCACACAAGAAAGGCTGAGTTGCCCAACTCTTTTCAGAGCTGAGTACTCCATAGCAGCCACCCCAACAAGAACCTCAAACACATCTGTATACCAGATTTCCTGCCATCCACATGGTGCAGAGACTTTGTCCAGGTACTCAGCTGTGAATTGTGTCACCTCAGAAGTTTTGCAGTGTTAAGGAAGTGTTTGGACCTTAGGTTCTGAGGCAGAGTTGGTTTCTTTCAGCTTGAGGTGGTGCCCCTGGAGAGGGATCCCAAACAAAGAAATCCCTGGGCCTTTATATCCTCACAGTCTGTGCACCTGATCTTCCTGTGCCCAGTGGTGGTTTATGGTCTTCTAACACCTCATGGAATTCTTTCTCCATGTCCACGTGGGCAGGTCATTAATTGTTCTTATCTTCCATCGTGGGGCCCTTCGGGATCTCAATCCTTGTCTGAAGATACCCAGTCTTTTTCTGTTTACTCCCCTGCTTAGCTGTTCATGCTAACGAAGTTCATTTAAAGTTCCCTGACACCAAGCTTTGAGCAGGACCTACTCATGCTAAACTGTCAGCAAGCTACAATTAAACTTAACCCTAGACAATTAATTTCTAATATTTTATAAGTAATCAGTGTAATCCCCAATATGCAGTCTGCCAAGATGTAATCCTGATAATCTCTAAATTGCTCCTGAAACAGAAGATGATCAGTGTGAAAAGTGTCTGGAAAAAGTACATTCCCGTTGGGCACAGCCTTTCCTAAAGCAGTGCCTGGTTTGTCATGACTGCCACAGTCACTCCAGGAGCCATGACTCCGGACACTCGGCATCTTCCTGGAGCAGATCCAGGCTCTGCTGCCTTGGCTGCTCCTGCAGCTGGCGGCAGCAGGGCTGACCCTCCTCCCTTGTCCCCCCGCCCCGGCAGCCCCAGCTCAGCAGGAATACAAATAGGTATTCCCACAACAAATCCTGCGAGAACCTTTGAGCCTCCATGGAGGCCCCTTTCGAGGTAGTGGGGGCTGTTCCACAGCTGAAGGATCACAGCTTGAAGAATTCATTTGCATTGCTCTTTCTAGTGATGGCATCATCTATATGGAGTAAGGTACTTAAGTCGCCTCTCCGTATCCTTTTTTCTTTTTTTATTCTAAGTAGCTACAGTCAGAGGATCTCGATAAAATTTTGTTTGTGGTTTTTTCCCCCCTGTAATCTCTCCAGTGAAATTGGAGGATGTCTTATGGCTTAAGAACTACATCATCTATGTTTATGACTAAACCAGTGAAAGAAGAATTGTGAAAGATTCTCCATCTTAGTTCAAAATCTGAGGAACTAGCAGTATCTCCCAATTTGATTATTCTCAGCAGAAAACAACTCTCACATATCACGTATGTGAGAAACAAAACTCAAAAAGTCAAAATGGAAAAATCTGGACAGGCCTTTGCAAAACAATACAGCCTGAAGTATTTACTGGAGAGCTGGAAAGAGATGTCTGCAAAAAACCCGACAGGGGAAATGGAAATGAAGAAAGTAACTGCAGATAAAGAAAAGGAAAAAAAGTGAGGGAATCACTGGCCAGGATCGTCAGGAGAGCTTTAAATCAAAAGGTAATTCAGAGCATGTACCCCAAGCTTCTAGACAATTGGAGGCATTGCACCTAGTAGGACACTGCAGAGCAGCCTGCCTGCTGAGGAAATGAATAACTCGGGTGACAGGGAAAATGGTGCAAATCAGCTCAGCAGGCCTCTCCTGGGAAGCCGGGTCACCACTGACATGCAGCAAGATCTCCAGAGCGAGTGGAAGTTCTGAAGGGATTTAAAAGCACTGGCAGCCTGTATAAAATATGAAAAGGATGTTCTCTGTCTAAAACAGGAGACACAGGGCTGGTTTAACAGGAGCAGGCCTTTCCAAACAGGTCCGAGGTGTAGATCCATCGTTAGCACATCGCAGGAGTTATCTGAGCTGCAGCCCCAGACTCAGAGCAGGAGGCCCGGGTCGAGCGGAGCTGCTGCCCTGAGCCCCTTCCCTTGGCCGGGCAGCGGATGCCTTGTGCTGGGTGGAAGGACGGGCTTGGCTTCACTCCCTGAGAACTGCGTGTATTCAGGCCGTGCCGCCTCTCCAAGCCGAGCACCCGCGACTGCGGGAGCTGTGCCGGCAGCCAGCCCCGGCTCTCCCACCCCACAGCCCTCCTGCTCTGAGCCCCGGCTCTCCCACCCCACAGCCCGCCTGCTCTGAGCCCCGGCTCTCCCACCCCACAGCCCTCCTGCTCTGAGCCCCGGCTCTCCCACCCCACAGCCCGCCTGCTCTGCCCGCAGCCCTGCCTTCCCCTTCCTCCGGCCGGGGCTGGTACCGTGTGGTGTGACCTGCGTGCCATGGGCGTTGGAAAGCAGCCACTGCTCTCGCTCCCTCCCTCCCTCCCTGCCGCTCAGCCCCCTTCCTTCCGTGCTGGAGCAAGCCTGTGCTGGGCTGTGCTTGATGCCTCAGGAGCTTTGCTGCTCCTTTCTCAAAGCTGCTCAGCCCCTGCTGAGCTGGCCAGACTTTCACACATTGGCTCTGACGGGAAGGCTGTTTAGAGCTGGATCATGTTTATAAAACCGCAGAAATTAACAGAAACTCAGTGTCCAGGAGCAGGGCTGAAACTGCCTTTTTAAAAGACAAAAAAACCCCAAACCAAACAAAACCAGACGTGACTCAGCCCTGAACTGGACGCTGTGAGCTGTCGCCAGTGCAGTGCTGTGCTCTGGCTAGCGACTCTTTGAGAGACAAGGTGTGTTAGCTCAAGCTCTGTGCATTAGCAGCACAGCTCCCTGTGGTTTGGAAGAGCTTTTGGCTGTGATCCCACTGGTTCAGAACGGGGACAGAGCTTGCTTGCCTCTGCTTGCTAAAGACAACGTGGACTTGTTCTGAGTCGGTATTGTTTCTCTCATAATTACTGTTTGATTAAAGCATTTAAGATATGTTTGTCTTCTTAATTTGGCTCTAGAATAGGGCAAGAGGCCCACTCCTAGCATACATAGTTTCCTTTAAGCCCAACCTGGCAAATTCTGATTACCTCTGAGATAGGCAGCATTATGAATCAATCCTGAGTGCTTCTGCAGACAAGCACATTCCTGCACCAGAGCTCCCCTAAAAATTCAGAGGCAGATGGAAAAACGGCTAAGGAGTAATTAAATGTGCCTGTTCCTGAAGAAACAAGCCTGTAGTAGCAGCTCAGCCGGGCCCCATAAGCCAGGTACAGGATACAACTTCACTGCGTGCAGTCTGCAGTCACAGTGCACGGAATGTGAAAGTGTTTTTGTGTTGTTCGAGCGTGTTAATGTGTGGATCACCAAAGGTTCTGCTCAACCTTCAGTGAGGGGGAGCTTCTCCTCCACTGCTCTGAGCCTGGATGTTGCTCCTACCTGGAGGAGTAGTTAGACAAAAAGAACACTGGGCAAGTGGTGCCTCTAAAAAAGATTTTTAGTAAGCGAGTGAACATTTGCGGGCTAACTGTAGCTTGATGTTGGATGATAATGACGCTGGCATCAAATGTTAGTGGCTTACAGAATGAGAATAGCACAGTCAGAGCACTCACCACTCCAGCTCCTCCACGCACCAGCTAACACACGTCTGAATACGGCAGCGTTGGCTCAGCTGGGGGTTTGAAAATCTGAGCAGTGTTAGGAGGCAGGTGACGGGAGGGGGTGTGGCTGTCGGCACAACAATGGCAAAGCATTCCGTTCTTAGGCAGAAATGTGCCTGCCTCAGGCCGCCAGCCTCAGGCCGTAGGTTTTATGGCTGTGGGTATCTGATCTATCTGCTGGGAGGCCACGGGGATTAGGAGTGACATGAACCAAGAAATGAGTTCTTTGTAAGAACTTGTACAGACGGAGGTACCGGTGAGCTAAAAGCAGCACTGCTGTTTTTACCCAATCCAGCTAGTAGCTTTATGGAACCAATAATAAATTGCTAAGAAGAGGTATTAGTATGTTTTGATTGCAGGAAATAGAGTAGAAACAGGGCACAGGGAAGCAGTTAGGCTTGCACTAGTCCAGTAACTCTCAGCCTGCCTGGCTAAAGTGGTTTTGTTGGAGTTAATGACCCCTCATGGGCTGATAGTGACCACGAGTTTCCTCTTAGAGTAGAAAGGCGCTGAAGGAAAGAGTGCCCTCATTACAGTATTTGTTTATGCTCTTCAACCGGGAGGATGTGACAAAATACAAGTAAAAAGAAGTGTTTTCAGCAAGATTTACAGTTGCCAGCCAGTTCAGAGAAGGTGTTCTCCATGGCAGGTGAGAACTGTGCTCTAGTGGACATCAGAAGGGAGGAACAAAGCCCAGATGGTACCAAGTTAATGACAATAGGAACCTCTAGTGACAAAGAACCATGCACTGGACCAAACAGGAAAAGTCTCCAAATGATGCACCAGCAGTCAGCAAAGATGGATTTTAAAGTGCTGAATGTTGTTTGGGATTTTATGTTAAGGTAACTCATCATGATAGTTCTGGTTTACATTTGTTTGTTGTTTTATTGTTGCAAAAGTGCTGCCTTAGAAAGGATTTTTAATAACTAGAGGAACACATCTACTTCTTAATAGGGATTTTTTAAGAGTACATTTTGGACACTTGAGTGCCATGTTATCTGGTGCTGCTTAAAATATGTGTTCTGTATCTAAGCATAAATACCATAGGCTATGACAGTTGCTATAGCAACAATGCATCTACTATTAAATAGCACCCACAGGCTGAAAAAACATGTGCAGCCTGTCAGTACACAAGGTATTCCTTTCTTTGCAGCCAGCTAAGCACAGTATTTTCATCTCGGGAGCTAGTCTGTTTCTGATGAATGTGTTTGTGCTGGTCATGTGAAGATCTTTTCTCCCCCATCATCTCTACCTTCCTTTGAAACAGCAGATACTGTAAGAACAATATAGCCTGAAGTGGTTGCAAGCTGAAGAAGTTAATGAATAATTCCTTTTTAATATATTTTTGAACATACATTAGAGTGTGGCTTTCAAATCTTTTAGTCCAGATTTGAGCTTGCACCTTTGCTGTTCTGCATCTTTTGATATTACAGTGTTTTGCTCTTGAAACCAGCCTTTCAGGAGGCACCGTGCTGTTCCTAGAAGCCATGTCCTTGAAAATTAGAATACCAGTGGGAAACTAATTTCTGCAGTCATGGCAGACTGGAGAGTTATAATTCAAAAGCACAGTTAAAACTAGCAAAACTTTTAGGTATATGTGGTCCAGTTATTTATTTTTAAGCTTGCCTTAAAATTAGTAAGCATTTGGACCATGAAATCTAAGGGGAAAAAGTAGAAAAATAAGAATATTGAGTTTCATATGTGATAATAATTCTGGTGGTTGAGACTTCAGTAATAAGCTGTTGACAGCATTAGTTGTTTTACATTTTCCAAACCAGAAATTGTGATTTTCTGTAGGCCCATCATAAATAACGAGGAGAATAAAATTAAGCATCAGTAGGAGAAATATGCTGGATATAGAAACGAATGCTTTATCTGCAAATTAAAATGACCCTCTGTGAGCCTTGAAGAGTACAAGATGGCTGTGATGGCTTATTGGAGTGTTTGGATTGTTTCCAAATTTTGTTTGAGAGTCTGATGAATCAATAGGTTAAAACGAAAATGTACTGTAGCCACAAATTATTGCTGATGTTGATTTGCTGGTGGCTTAGCAGAATTACATAGTCTATAAAAATATAAATTATCGAAGGAACAAAACAATTATTGTTTATTAAGAGTATCAAAAAGCGAGGATAAGAAGTAGGTGAACGAAGGCATGACAAGGCATATAAAAAATGTGGGGTTTTTTTCCTAAGAGAATGGTTGTTAACACCTGTGTGCCTTGTCTGTTTAAAGGGTTAACCCAATTAGAAGCACGACTATGAGCACAGATTACTGTGAGCTGGTCTTGTTCTCTGCTCCTGCACCTTGATGGGAATGACAGCTTTGACTTTTGTAGCAATAAAGGAATGTTAACTCCTGTCTCCTGGTGGTCTGCCAGTAGCCAGTAGTTTCCCAGCAATCATTTCAACATGTCTAGTATTAATGGAATAATAAATCTTCAATTGGTGTTACTTACAAATAGCACCAAATGCCAACAGACTTGGGATAAAGTCGCTGGAGCTGCCGTGAGCACCAGTGCAGGATGATGTGGAGAGTGGTTTGCTGAGGCAGAGGGGCAAAGTGGGGCTCTTCAAAGAGTTGTTTAGAATTTGCTGGGTGTTTAGATACTCCATGGGGCTCAGCTGAATGCCTTAGATGGTCTGCCTCCCTCCTGCCACTTACATCCTCTCCAGGGAATCATGGACAGATCCTGGCAAGTTCCATCATCCTCCATTTTTTTTTTATTTTATATTTTAATGCAAGGGAATTGTCCCTTTCTCCCGTGATTTCCCTGTTTTCTTTTTTTTGGTTCTTGTTTCTCAGCCAGTTTGTAGCCGCCCTTTGAAAAAAGTTGTGTTTCTGCCATATTTGGATAAATATTACAGCCTGATCTTGAGTCTGGCTCAACAGCTATTTGTATGGTTTGGATGAGCGCACACACACACAGACACACACACTCCTCTGTACAGACTGTTCTACCTGAGAACAGCACAAACTCTTACAAAGTTATGTTTACAGGATGTGAACTTTAGGGATATAAGAGGTATACTAATGTCTTTTTCTTACGCTGGGAAGTCCACCATGCCCAGCAGGGGAAATAGGGTAGAGTTTGGTGCCCTCTTGTGACTACATTAAACTCCTGGAAAAATATCATCCTCTGATTTAAAAACGGTCTCGGCTTGATTGACACTGAAAAACACAAAGAAACTTATCCTAAACGAAAGCTGAAACTATAGGAAGCAGGAATCAACCTCTCAGTGTAATTTCGGAGATGAAAATTCCATGTGTTTCAGAACAGAGGTGGTAGATTCACAACTCATAATTGACTGATATATTGAATGTTTCAGTATGTTGCTTTCATAAAAGCTTTTCTTCATTGCTGTGCAACTAGATATGATACTCAAGGATGGGAAAGTCAGGGTTATACATTAATATTGTGCTACATCATGGAAGATTATGCCCAAGATACATTTTTAAATGAAAAACTCCCCAAATTCTTCAGATTCTGTGGGGTTGAAGTCATTATAATCTGAACCTATCGTCCAGCAAAAAAAAATCAGATTCACATTTCATTTTCCACAGCCTTCAGGGAGGAGGAGGATGGCTATTTTCAAGGCTTTGGTTTAATTTCATATTGGTTTATTTGGAATGGGTTTCAGTATCTCCAGAGGTTAAAAAAACCCCGAGATTATTTTCTGGGGTTTTCCCTTGTACAGTGTTACTTCTTATCTTGGAATTTGACTAAGAACTTGTTCTAGTATCTGAAACTGAATGCTAAGAAGACAAAAAGAGAAATATTTAGTGTAATTTCCAGCTTCTCCCTTCTCATGAGAGGGGAATATTTCTGGTCAGAAAAGGCAGTGACTCATCCTTTAGCAAAGCAAGAAGGGTCCACTCAGCCTCTCATTAGGGAAAGCCTTGCTGAGTCATAAAATCACACAAACCTTTGAATTCTGATTTTGTGTAAAGTGAAGTGGCCCTCTGACCTTTAGTTTCCTATCAAACCCTTCTGACACTACAGTCTGCCTGTATCTGCTTCACACCACTGTGTACAGAGGAAGATCCCCATTTGTCCTCTTCTTGTTTCTGATGAAACTCCAGATTTGTTCTTGGCCTGTCTGGAATCTCCTGACTTTTGTTGGTGGGCCATTCCCACAAGTCAAGACAACTAGAAGTCGGTGATACTCCTGAGTTGTTTAATGTACATTTTTCTTCCCTTTTGCATATCTCTGCATACAGTCCTGAGTTTAGTTTGAGACTTGTGCTTTTGTCTCCTCAGGGACACAGCTGGACCTTCCAGGGCTGCAGTGAAATGCACCATTCCACTGAGATCCTTATTTTAGGAAGGTTTTGAACAAAAGAATTAAGAGACAGTTAGAAATCATACATGCAGCTAAATGAAAAATTACAGGATTTTTTAATAATACCTCATCAAATGTCCTGTATCAAACACATTGCCTCATCACCTATAAATGTCAAACATACAAGAATAAAAACTACCCGTAGTGGGTAGTGTGAGCCTCATCTTCTTGACTGTATTTAAGAAAGGCTAAAAATCCTCTATTCCCCTGCCCCAAATTAATCAAATAGATAAGTAACAGTGCTGCTGTCTCAAGTGTGTCAGACTCACATTGCCAGACTCATCCCAGAAAACTGGTGCTAAGAAAGTGCTTCCCATTCCATGAAAGTAGTGTCAGGAAGGGAAGAGCTTGAGAGGCAGAGTCCACATGGATAGATCTCCAAGAATTAGGAATTTTAGAGATTATTGCTGGTGGCCTCCTGTGTACAGCAGTGCAATAGTGTCAATGATGTCTTCAGTCTAGTACCCAGACAGGTGCTATGAGCCTTGTGAGTGTTTGGCCCTGAGTGCTTCCAGTTTGGAAGTCAACTCTGCAGATCAGTATCTCTCTTACCTTTTCAAAATAACAAGACACCTCCAAACACCAGAATATCACAGGGAGGAAAATCCCAGCAAAATCCCCAAGGGTCTAATGCCCGTGTTACCAGAAGGAGACACAAAGTTAAAATGAAAGTCTGCATATTTTCTTTTTCTGATGCCCCAGCATAAATAGAAGCAAATAAAGTACTTTGAATCTGACCCTGAAAGTGCTGACTAATTAGAAGTTGCGCATTAATACCTCATATTTGCCTCCATGCTGTTCACTGCTCCTTTGCAATGAGCTCTGAATATGCATAGACACACCTGCTCACGCTTTCTAGTATCTCCTGCAAGGGGTTGTATTTTAAAGCGAGGAGCCAGACAATGCTCAAGGGAAGAAATGTCACATTTTACAGATGGGGAACTGTGATACAGGCTGCTGCATTTCTAAGTAGCTTTCTGAACATGGATATTTGCATATTTGTTCAGAACATCTGTGTCTTAAGGTTTACAAGGCTTTTCAGGACTTTGTAAATCATACAGCACCCTTTTCCCACAGTATCTCTCTTCTCTTTGATTCTTCATCGCCCTCAAGAAAGTATTTCAAGACAGACCTTTGAACATAGAAGGGATGCTCTGTGATCATGGGCTGAAATGTACGGGCCCTGTCACTGACGGAGACTACCAAACAGGATGGATCATTTCATGGTGCACTGAGAGGTTGCTCCTGTAGACAATATTCATGTGATGTTTTGTAAAATTTTTACCACATGTCTTATCATATCTCCTCAGCAGACTTTCTGTCTGAAAGGCTGGATTTTGCTTCCTTACCTCTGAGCATTTCTTACAGGATGGAGTAAGAGAGTGAAGTCCCAGGTGGCCTGAATTACAGATGAGACATAATGAGTTCAGAGCCCTACCCTTTCTTAGCAACAGCTCATGATGGCAGCTACTAACATCTATAACCAGGGTATTAGTATTAGTCCAGTTTGGGGTAATTTCTCTTTTAGTGCTTCAAATTCTTGTCATTTTGAATCATGAGGCCATGCTGCATCCCTGCTGCAAATAGAAGTGCCCTCTCCTGTGCAAAGGTTCATTTTGCAGGGAAAGAGGGAGTGCAGTGCCATGCAAACCACCCCAGCAGGCACTGGAAGAGATGGAGAGGACTGGTAGGTATCACATCCTCTAGACCCGGTTGTAGAAGTCACTCTGGGAGACCCACCTTTGGGGATGCTGGCACCTGTATGCTCCCCTGCATACCAGAGAGGTTAAAAAAATATGATATGTCTCTGATGCAATCCCCCCACTCTTATTTGCTGCTGTTAGTTTGTGCTGGTGCATTGTTTCACTGTACGAGGAGGTTTCCTAAAAGACCTGTCCCACAGTGTGAGCTGTAGAATGACAATATCCTCACTAAGAAAAGCCATTAGGTTGTGGATATTTTTGACAGCCTGGTTCTGAGTTAGATTTCATCATTCACTACCCAGCAGAAATTTGACATTAGGTTGTACATGAGAGTAGCCACAAAGTCACCAACTGCAGAAGAAACCTGTCACGCACAGGGTCTGAGGTCATTCCTATGGGGCTTTGCCTGCTTTGTAGCAGAATTGTAGCAATCCTCTTGCAGCAAAATTTAACAGAACATGAAAGCATTTCTTAGTCAGGAATAGAGTTTTATAAGTGAGTTATCCTAAGCATTTACTTAAAAAAATTAGAGTCTTTAGATATAACTTAAAATTGATGAATAAGCAAACAAATCACATATATTGTCTGCAAAAACTAGTCTGGCCAGCTCTAGTTCATAGCCAGAAATTATTTTCTTTGTGTTTTATAGTCATACTTAAAATAATCAGCAATGTGCTTATCTCCCAGGTACATTATAAATGTCTGAGACACATGTAAAAATAAAATAATGTTTCATTTATACGGTAGCCCACTCCTCTTTTAGTCAAATGATGGAAGTTATACCTGAGTAAATGCTAAGTATAAAAGAATGAAATTTTCTAATCCCACCCCCTCACACTAGTGAGCAGCTTACCTGCTCTGAGCCTTATGTGTGGAGACCTGGCCCTCTAAAGACCAAACTGGGAGGCACAGCCTAGCTTTGGTTCTGTACTCTAACTCATCTTATAGCTTGAGCTGAGCTGGGGAAGTCTGGAGCCAGATCCAAATGGCTGTGTTGAGAACTGCAGATCCTATGTAGCAGCTGAACATTTCTTTACAGCACAAAGTAGTCTGTGTGGGCTCACTGATGGTGTCTCTGCAGGAGGAAAGGGTGGAAAGACCCACACAATCAGTTCACCCCTCAGATCTGCTCTGAACTGAGAAGTGCCCTTTGCTGTGTATCTCACACTTGAGCCAGTGCTGAGACCTTTCCTTTGCCTGAGTGGCACAGTCAGATACTGTCTGAGAAAACAGATTGTGTGCTTGAATTATCAAACAAGAAACAGTCACTTTATCTGATGGGATATTTTAACAACATGCAATGTTTCTTGATGCCCTCACTCAGCCATAAAGCTGCTTTTCTGTTTATCCAAAGAAGTCAGCATTTGCAGTTTCCCTATGTGGATATATTGCCTAGTACCAGGTCCCTAACCCTTTCAGTAATCCATCACAGAATATTTTAGTTTGGAAAGCACCTCTGGAGATTATCTAGGTAAATTTTTAAGTTAGAACAGGCTGCATAAAATTTTGTCACTTCTAAAGCTTTTGGTTCAGAATGTGTCTGAACAAAGAAACTCCAAGGATTTTCACTAAGAGAAGATGCATAATGATAGTAATTTAGAACAGCATGCAACTTCAGTAAGGCAGGATTGCAGTTGTTGCATCAGACCCTGATAATCCCCTGCATCTGTGGCACTGGGTTCCAGTGTTGGTTCACAGAGTCATAGAATATCCTGTGTTGGAAGGGACCTACAAGGATCATCAAGTCCAACTCCTGACTCTGCACAGGATACACAAGAATCCCACCATGTGCCTGAGAGCATTGTCCAAATGCTTCTTGAATTCTGTCAGGGTTGGTGCTGTGACCTCTTCGCTGGGGTGCCCGTTCCAGTGCCCAACCACCCTCTGGGTGAAGAATCTTTTTCTGACACCTGACCTAAGTCTCCTCTGACTCATCTTCAGGACATTCCCTCAGGTCCTGTCACTGTCACCAGAGAGAAGAGACAAGTGCCAGCCCCCTTGATTCCCACCATTGAGGAAGTTGTAAACCATGATGAGGTCTCCCCTCAGTCTCCAGGCTGAACAGACCAAGTGACCTCAGACACTCCTCATATCCTCCCCTCCAGAGCTTTCACCATCCTCATGGCCCTTCTTTGGTTGTTCTCTAATAATGTCTTTGTTATATTGTGGCTCCTAAAACTGCACACAGGACTTGAGGTGAGGCCGCACCAGCATAGAGCAGAACAGGACAATCCCCTCCCTTGACACTCATTTTTATCAGAGGAAAAACACCACAGAGGCTTAAATTCATCAAGGTCAATGTCTAACTTGCCTCCATTTCACTCAGTTCAGAAACCTGTACCTCCAGTTTCTTCTAAATTCACTGCTGTTATTCATCAGAGTTTGCTTTCAGACTATGAAAATCCTGAGGCTGGGGCAGTTTGCATGTGCATCTCCAGAGATGAGTCACCAGTGCTCTGGCTGGCAGGGGCTGTCACGAGCTGTGTTCTGCTGCAGAATTCTTTAGCAACAGAAAGTTACAGATATTCAGCACTTTGCATGTCTCTCCTTGATACCTTAGAGAATCTGATCTCTGGGGTGCGTATAAAACTAGAAATCCAGAATTTGTTAATTAGCACCACAATAGAATTTCACGTTTTTCCAAGAAACAACCTCCCATTTCGTATTAGATGGACTACTTTTGAGGACAAAATCATTTCATAGATAAATACCAGAGGAGTCATTAAATAATTAAAAAATTAAATCTGTGATACATATAATAAAATGAAGATATACAATTTTTGCACGATTCTCTCCAAGACTGTAAGAATATATAAGAATAAAACATAATATACAAAAATATCTATGGCAATTTTAAGGTATTAAAAAGTATTTACATTAAGACTGGTTAATTTTAATTCAATAGAGAAATGTCGATATCAAGAATAATTTCAACATGTCACAGAAATACAACACCACAGATGAAATGGAATAATGCTGTGAAACACTCTACAAACTCGTACTCAAACTGATTAATGATCTCTGTCTGTTGAATCACATAAAAATATGAAGAAGTTGCTTAGATAAACATTGCAGAAATGTCAATATCAATAATAATGTCAACATGTCACAGAAATACAACACCACAGATAAAATGGAATAATGCTGTGAAACACTCTACAAACTTGTACTCGATTCATGATCTCTGTCTGTTGAATCACATAAAAATATGAAGAAGGTGTTTAGATAAACATTGCCAGATTTGTATCATTCTTATTCTTTAAATTCTTGTTTGAAGGCACAAGGAGCTGCTACCAATAAGTTCTTCATAATAGAAGTGGCTGCAGCAACAATGAAATTTGCTCCAGCATGTCTGAGGGAGCTCCCAGCTGTGGAGAGGAAGGACTGTGCTCTCCAGACTGCCAACCTTCCACACCATCTGTGAGCCTGCCCATATCTTCTACAGACCCCCACCCAGTAAAAATGGGGTCAATACCAAAAGGGAAGGGTTAGCTTAGTCAGACATGAAACACGAGTTCAGCAAACGTTTGGAGATGGCATAAAAGCAGTCCTTGACTCCACTTGGAAATGTATACATTTTCTGTATATTTCAGTGCGTTCTAGATCTGACTGCAAAACAAGTAAAATCTACTGATTGTAAACTATCAAGCATTAGAATTGTACATTTTAAGAATTTCAGGGCAGTGCAGGATCTTGACTAATGGAGCAGTAGTACTGTTGGTCTGTGTTATCAGGCCATATTTTTACCCCGAATTCTTGTGGAATATGTGATGTACCTGAAGCCACATACTGAAGTACAAGGAAGATGTTCAAGGCTCTTGTTGAAAGACTTTCTCATTTTTAATATTTTCCGCTGGTTAACCACAAACGTTAACAGCAGAGCACATGTATGAGAACCTGAACACGTACCACCTCAAGAAGCTAAAATTTCAACCATGAGAATAGTACATTGTTCTCCTCAGCAGTGCTTTTTTTTTAAAAAATTTTGCTCAGAAGATAAAACTGGTTTTATTTCATATAAGAAAAAGAGTTGGTCCAAAAAATAAGCTTTTAAGATCCCAATTTGAGTCAAAGTAAATTACTTAGTTTATTCCACGTCCTTAGCAAATTGGTGTTTTCACCAATGATATTGGTGGACAAAGTTTATTGTAGGAGACAAACAGAAATGTGAATTATTGCTCCCATAGCATCCTCAAGGAATCGCTGGCCCATGCAGGACATGCAAGATGATGTCAGCACATAAAGACTTGTGTCCTGCAGCTGGCATTGGGAACTTCCTATTTGTTCCAGCAGCTGCCAGCTAGCAGCCACCTTCCTGGTCTCTGCCACTTGTAGAGGCCTTCTGAGTGCTGGATGAATCTGTTATTTCTTTGTTTTCTTTTCTTTGGCCCCCTTCCTCTGATTCTCTCGGCGTTTTCAATTTTCTGCTGTCAGTATTGTGATTAATGGATGATGTAATTACTCTTCTTAGGCTCCTGTAACAGTCTTCTCTGACGTTTTCACTGGCCAGCATGTAGATGATTGGATCGGCAACACTGTTGGCGGTGCCTATACACAGAAACATTGTAAAAACCGAGTATATATTCTTTTCAAATGAACATGACTTGTTCTGATGAAACATAAAGTGTATGGCTCTTATTATGAGCATCACGTGGTATGGAGCGAAGCAGATCAAGAAAATAACAATAATGGCAATAGCCAAATACTTCACTTTGGCTTTCTGGCGACAAGTCAAGCTGCTGCTTCTTTTTGTAATTTGGAAAATTTTGTAGTTTGTAAAAATGAGGATTGTGAAGGGTATGGCAAATCCAAACAGGAATCTAGCAAAGCCAAGGGAAGCAAATAATATGTTCAGGGGCACTGTCTCAAAGCAAGTTCTCTCTTCTGGGTGTTTTTTAACACCTTCTAGGTAAAATACTGGAGAGTAGATTACTGCAACCAGCGCAAAGAGAAAACAGACTATTATGATGGCCTTTTTCTGTCCTCTTCTCCCCCTTGATGCCAGAGGATACGCCAGTGCCATGTAACGATCCACAGAGATGCAGCACAAAAGCAGAATGCTGATGTAGATATTGCAGAAAAAGATGAATCCTATTACGTTGCAAGCAGTGTCACCCATGGTCCAGTTGTGCCCGTTTTGCACGTAGATAATCCAAAAAGGCAAGGTACTTAAATACATCAGGTCACACAATGATAAACTGAAAATATAGATGGCAACTACTTTATTCCTTTGGATTTGTACAAACGCAAGCAGAGAAGTTAAGCAATTTGCTGGAACGCCTATAGCAAAAACAATGCTGTAAACAGCAACCAAAAGTGTCTGATTGTCTTTGTAGGAAAAGTCTGTGCAACTGAGGGTAGAGTTGTTGCCTTGATGACCTGCCATTATTCTTTTTCCAGCTGGTGTTTCCTGAGAATCAGAGGACAAGGTGTAAAGTTAGCACTGCATCACTGAAAAATGTGTCAGTAAAGGCTGTGGTCCCATAGGTACCAACAGAGGGTCTTGGAGACCTTCCCTTCTACGGTAAAGCACAACAGGTGAGTACAGCTCACAGTCAGGCAGATGGTGACAGCCAGGGCAGGGACATGGTATAAGTCACACACCACCTCAGTTACTCATCAGCTTGTCTACCCCACACACCTCAATCAAAACACCTTCAGGAGTGGTTGAGGGTGCTCTCTCCTCCCCTCCTCCTGGCTTTGCACCCTTCTCTTGAGCCTATGCTTGTCTGAATATTCTCCTTTCTGTACAGCTTCCTCCAGAGCAGTCAGTGATGGGCAGGGCAGGAAGTGGTAGAAGAGTTCTATGGGCACAAGGCTCCCAATGTTTGTCTTTCCTCCTCCCCTCCCACTTCTGCTCCAAGTCTCCTTCCCATGCTCAGCACCCATGAGGGAGCCTCAGGAAGGAGATGCTTGTGACTTTCTAAGCCACCTCCCTAGAGCAGGCATTTTTCCTTGATGTTTGGCATATGTCCATAAGCCACAGGGCTGGGGCTGAGCTGGAGACACCTTCACCCTTAAATGGCTGTCAGCTGCCTCAGCTGACAAAGTGCAGCCACAGGGGTGAATTTACACTCCACAAGAAAAAGTGGGTTCTGAAGGACTGTCCTGAAGCTTTGGCCTGTCAGCTTGGGGGCTTGTCTTCTGCCCAGCAGGAATGCTCTAAGTCCCAGCCCAATATAAGGAAGGAGGAGAGGAGGCCACCCATGTGCTCCACTCCTCACCTCCAGGCTCTCAGCCCTGTCCAGGGAAGAGTCTTCGTCCACTGGCCCTGCATCCACCCCCAGTTCAGAGCTTCACTTGTCTCCACTCAGTTCTCCAGGCCTGCAGAGGAGTTTCCCCCTCAAACTGAAGATCACAAAGCAGCACTCAGCAGACAATTTATGAAATCTCTTCTGGTGATATTTTCCCTTGTGTTGACACACCCTTAAGGGGAAGGAAGTAACACCATGTTCCACCCTGAGACTAAAGTCAACTTCTCAGTGCCTCTACATCCCTCTTCAATTGAAAGCACTTTCATATCTTTTTCTCATACCTTTAGAGTTTAATAGTTTGATACTTGGCTCAGCCCAGAAGATTCCCAGTTCTGTCTTCCTCTGGGATGTCAAGGCTAACATGTATCTCAAATATTAATTCAAATGAAAAACAGTAATAATTACACAGCTGAAAAAAATGATACACCATTTCCTATTAGTATTTGTGGTGATCAGTTCTGTTTTGAACACCAGAACTCAAGAGATTTATCACACCCAGCAATTTTCAACCATTTATAAAGGGTCAAATGTAGCGATGATGACAAGGATGAGCAATATCCAAGAATGCATTTGTGAGGTACAAACTGTTCCAATGAGTTATTTTTGCTGCCCTGTAGCTTTCAGTTGAGCAAAGCCTCTCCAAAGTAGCTGTTTTCACCTTTCTGTGGCCTATCCTGATCTGCTAGGTTTCACCAACCATAACTAGGTGTTGCAGCAGGTACTGGCTGAGTTTTGCATCAACAACTCAGTGTCAGCATTCTGAGGCTTCTTGCTCTGTGAGAGGCGCTGCACGACAGAAACCACAGTCACCCCGTTTGTGTTTCTCACCTTCAAGATGTGCAAAACATCTCATCTTCCAGGACAGAGACACCACCTCTGGCTCAGGAAGCACTTGAGCACAAATCACTGCGAGATGGGGTAATCTGCTAAGATTTGCTGCATGCCTGCTCTGTATTTACACTCTTCCATTCCTAATGTTCTTGTGTTGTGTCCACACTGTTAGACAAATAGATAATTACATTTCTTACTCCTAAAATGCAGTGGCTCCTGCTGCTAATTGGGTCCAGTTGCATTAATCTTTTCTCAAGAAAAGTCTTTTCAGTAGCACCCAAGTTTTAAAAAAGGGAAGTGAAAACAAGCAGGAAAGGAAAAGTCTTTATTTTGTCTATTTTTTTTTGTTATTTCTGTATGAACTGCTCATGTGAAACTGTTTAAATTTCCAAAGGAGAAGTTGGAGTGGTAAAAATAACTGCTATTAGAAGAAGTAAAAAAAGAAAGTTACAGATATGGCTACAAGGAAGAAAAAGAAAAGTAAAAAAAAAACCACAATAGCTGGACAGAGACTGGTTGAAAGTCTTTGGATTAACTCACCCTAGATACACAGGGACAGAAGGAAAAAAAAAAGGACAAAGTGAAACCCATAACATGAGTACAATTACATGAGCAAAGCACATTAATTAATATATTTTTTATTTTGTAATATTTTTCTGATCATCTGTCCCTGCCAGGGATTATTGTTAGAGCTGAAAGTTTTGAGGCATTTATGTGGATATAAAGAATAATTTAAAATAACCGCTATGATGGTTAAAATTAAAACAAACTTTCCCTTCACATTTTCATTCCTGTCCCCAGTATCTGTAGAGGAAAACAGACCTGCATGTCTTAAAGCATAAATCAGCCTTCAGTGAAAGAGGATATGAGTTTCTCCTGAGGGATTTTGAGTGCTTTCCTTAGTAGAATGTGGTGCTGGAAGTATTTGACACAAGGGTGCCAGAAGGATGTCAGTTGGACACTCAGATCTAATATTGAAACACATCAGTTCTCAGATGTGACATTTGCACCACCTACAATGCTCATCACCAGCAGTGTCCCTCCTCCAACGTCTGAACCCAGGCTTCTCATGCAGAACTTACACTACGTGCCTGTGAATTATCAGCTGATAAACTTTTGTGTCTCTTAACTTGGAAATAAGAAATTGCAGTGGATTATTTGCTCTGCTGTTCTTGAAAGAAGGAAAAATGTTTATGGCGTCTTTGAATAGAAACAGGTCATGGCCCATTTGCCCAGCAAGTCAGTGAACTGCTTAATTTTTTTCCATTATTAATAAACAAATTAATAGAGGAAGTCACTCTTATAAGCAAATGTCAGCATAAAAAGGAGAAACAGCCATGGCTCCACTTGGTTACCCATCAGAACAATCCTTTTTACTGACACACACAACATAATGGGATTTGAAGCTATACAATTTGAAATTTGAACATAAACCCATGTATCTTCAAGCAACATAATTTCAAATTTAAATATAATATATGAATATATAATCTTGACACTATATAGTTTCAAAACTGTTTAGAAAAAAAAGTGTTTCAAAGCTATCCTGGGAATCCAGCCAGAGCACAACTCTATCCTAAAATATCTTTTTTTCCACTGGTGGAGCAGGAAACCCCTCTCTTGACTAGTGCTGATTAAACAAGTTATGGGGCATTTGTAGGCTGAAAGCAACAAGACCTTGGGGTCAGTTATACAGCCTTAATATTTAATTATATACTGCAGATATAAGATATAATGCAGATATAAGCAGTCTTATAAAGATATTAAAATAAAGATAATAAAAAATATAAAAACATAGAAGATATTTGGTAGATGAGAGAAATTATTAATCAATTGCCTTTCAGGAGGGGAAGAGCTCAGCAATCTTTTCTGATGAGGAAAAGATTCTTGATTTACCTCATGATAACCCTGTTCATAGATTTGAACTCTCTGTGACTGTAGAGTTTTGAATATCTGTGTGCAAGTTTTTACGTAGATCTGCTCATGCACTTCCTCCTTTCTACAATCTAGAAATCCCACAACAGTATTAAATGTGTTAGTTTGCTAACACAGCTGTGGTATTACTGAGCAGCTTTGGTATTACTAAGGGGAAGTATCATAATTCAAATTTGACAAAGGACCCTGTTTAAAAAAGTGATCCTTCCCTAATCTGGGTGTCCATGTTACCTGGAGAGGGATTGCACAGGACAGGAGAACTTCTGGTGGGTGGGAGAGAAATATGTTGACAAGAGATCCTGATACTGGGTTTAAGACCACGTTATTCAACAGATATAAAAGCGGGTAAAACTGCTTAAATGTCATATGTTGTAGGGAGGGGAAGTTCATAGGTGAAAAATATACCCCAAAATCCACCTGTACTAGGCCACTTTTTTCTCCAGTCTCATGATTTAAAGTCTGTGAGTCATGATTTTCAGACTTTGGACCTAGCAAAATTTCTCAGTCCTCCCTGAGAGCATGAGAGTGCAGCTGTTGCAGGGCAGATTTACTCCCTGGTACCCACCCGCTTGTGTGGAAAAGATCCCAGAACCAGAGGAATGGCTCCATGGCCAGGAGAAGCATCAGGAAGCCCAGGAAAGCTGATGTAAATTTGAGGCTAAACTATAAAGCCTGTCAAATCAAAAGACTGAGGAAAGTGTAGGTGTTGGAGCAGCGGCAGTGAAAGTGAGCAGCTGAGGGCAGCTCTGCTTCATACCCTCTTCACACCTGAAACCACCAGGAACTGGAGCTCAATGACTCCCTGTTGCAGCTTAATTGGTGACACTGGGGACTTTTGTTAAAGAAGTGGCTCATTTGGAAATCCAACTGACCAAACTTCCTTACTGGCTCGTGCTGGAATTACAGAGTTTTAGAAGAGGAGGATGAGAGTGGTGATTCCCATTCCTTTCTCCTGCATCAGGTTGCTCAAGGATGCTGAAATGCAGCAAAGTGCCAGCAGATTTGGCACTAAGGGCTTACAAGTGGATGGAAACTGCTCTGGATTCCCAAAAGAGCAAGCTGGGCTGGTGGAGAACAGGCTGGGATATTGGGGAACAGGCTGTTTGAACAAGGTGAGGAGGTCTGGCCATGCTGGTACACTGTTAGAGCTGAGTGTGTCTGATTGCCAGGTTTAAGGAAAATCTGACTTCACACAGCTGAACACAGAAGCACCAAGACCTATGTTCAAACCCACAGGTGTACTCCTTAAAAAGGGGTTATTTTGTACATATGCTCTATTATCCTTTAGATTTTAGGATTTCCCCAGCAGCTACTTATGGATATCTTCCTTCTTATTCTTGGCTTCTAGGCGCTCAAACTGGAGACTCCTGCCAAACCTTTGGCACCTGCAGTTAGAAACACACTAAGAGCCACAGAAAGGTCCGGTCTTGAGCCATGTCCACCCCAGACTACTGTGATTCAAAGTCATCTCTGGGGTAGCAACTGTCCAGCTGGAGTTGCTGGAGATTTCTGGACTGAGTTCATGCATCTCACCCTTCAGTGTGTGACAGTGTGTGACATCTGGACCAATAGAAGGCATGAAGAAAGGTCTTCAAATCCTGAGCGAGCAAAGGACAACCACAGCCACCATGGGGCCCAGAGAAAGACTTGTTTCTGCTAGCAGGAGCATCATTTGCAGACCTGTGCAGGTGGGATCTCCTCCAGGGCAGGCAGGATGGTCAGCCTGGGAGCAGCACGGCCAGGCCTATGGCTTGTGGCATCCCTTAGCTGGAACCTCTGTGTTCCTGTGGAACCTCTGTTGTTGCCACACGAGAGCAGGGCAGTGTTGTAGCAGAGCTGATGTGAGTTTTAGTGATCATTCAGTTATCCTACCTTGTGGTAAGTGGTTTTGCTTATTTAAAGTTGTCTGCGGATGGTGGTTGGCCAATGGCTTTGTTTCCCATGTCTTGGTTTGTTTTTATTGATGGTCAAGGGTTTTGTCTGACCACAATGTGGTCTTGGTGTGCTGCTGGCCTGTCACTGCTGAGCTCTGGCCAGGCTCTGTCCTTTGTCACTGACCTGGTCACCTCCTGCAGCCTGTCATCACCTGGGTCTGGCTTTCCCTGTGTGTGGTCTCTGTACCACCACAGTTCATTCTTGCCTTTCAGCATCCTACTGCTGCTTTTCCTCCCTCTGCCCCAAGGTGGTGGTTTTCAAACCACTGCTGTCCCAGGAGATTCACAAATGGCAAATCAACTCTTCTGTTGCTCAAGCTCCTGGAACTCAGAGGGTGCTGGATCAGAGGCAAGTGTCCAGTGCCACCAGGCAGTGACACTTGCAGAGACTATTTATTCATAACCAAACACATCTGATCAAACTCCCAAATTCACAAGCTTCCCCTCTTCCTGCACTGACATCTTCACTGCAATCATTACAGTCACAGGGATGACAGGCTCCTTCTGCCTCCCAAAATGTGTTTGTCCCTTTCATTCCTCTGAAATGCCCCAGTCAGAGCATGGCTTAACTGTGCTGCAAAGACTGAGCACAGGGCAAAGACATGACTTCTCTTTGCCAGGAGTAGGAAAATGCAAAGACAGTGTTGAGCTTTGACCTTGTGACAGTAGATTCTCTAGATTATCTCTCCCTGATAGGGGTGTTGGCCCAGCCCTTGTGGGTCTGTATAGAAATGGCTGTGATGTGGGAGCTGCGCTGTTGTGGCATCATCAGTACTCAAGATGTTGCTGGGGACAAAGAGAGCAAAGAGTTGCCCAAAATAATTTCATGATCTGTGAGATTTGGGCTCACTGATATATTGGCTGTCACTGACAAGTTTAGCTGGTTTAATTTCAAAATTGTTTTACTTTTGTCTAAAGTGTCTCAGCAAGTAGGATTCATAAAGCCTTGTGAAAACCGCAGTGCCTTCTTTACTCGAAACCATCCTATTTTTAACAAAGTGCCTACAAATGGTATTTAACAGTGCTCTGAACGTAGACACAAATATTTCCTCCTTCTCCATTTACCATGAAACACCATTTCTTTGTTCCTTTTTGTCCTGTGATTTGCTCTCAACTAATTGGAGAACCTCCATTTTCCTCTTTGAAATCTGGGTCACCTCCTGTAGCTACCTACTCCCATACCAGCAGCAGGGCTTTCCCGTTAAGACTTTAGTGACATCAAAAAAACCGTGATGCTCAAAAATTCCTCTTTGCATGTACACATATCTCTCACGTCTCTGTGAGCCCACTCACTTCTGCTAAATCAGTGGTGTTTTGCCTGAATCCTCATCTCTGATCTCTTCTGGTTCTTTATACATCTACCGCAATGAGCATCTCATTCTTTGTTGACACGTAGTGTCTACCTGGAATTTATTAATGTAAAAATCCCAGCTAGTAGATGTTTCCCCAAGCATCCTGACACTTGACAGCAAAATTATTCGTGTGATCATGGCGAGGCTGTAAGATCAGTGTCTCCCCACGAAGCTTGGGAAATGCTGAACCTGAAAGAGCTGTCTTCAGTTTCAGGCAGAAATCTCTACAGAGAGGGTGTCTAATTCAAACTTTGAGATTTCTTTAAATATAGTATCCTGTGTACAGAACTTTGGAAAATGTCTCAGAAGAAAATCAGTCTTGCCCATTACATACTAATGAGCAGAATAAGTGGGGCTTTTTCCTTTTTCCCCCCCTTTTATTTATTTTTGTTTGTTTTTGTTTGTTTTTGTTTTTGTTCCCCCCTACACCCTTTTCCCTCACAATGAAGTTACTGTAAGTTAAAGTGCTGCTGGTTTAGAGGCAGAAATCGATCTAAATAGGAATATGAGAAGGACAGGTTTAAAATAAACCCAGATCTCTGTGGTCGTAGGCAAAGCAGTCAACTATGAAAATATCTGACGAAAAAAAAAGTTAATTCTAACTCCAGTTAGTCTCCACATTCTCTGAGTGCCGGAGATCAGCAGTGCTGTGTGAATAAAAGGTGGAGAAAAAGAAGGAATGTAGTGTATCCAATTAGTCTCTGTAGACCAGCAGGTAAACTTGACAATTAAATGCCTGCCTTGCTTTTCCAGCAGAGTAAGGATGAGAGGAAAGGCTGGATGTGAATTCTCCAGAAAAGAAACCCAGCATTCATATTTCTATTATAATTCTGTATTTGTGCCTCATGCACTGCAGTAATAGCTAAAGGTAACCTCACAGCAACCTCTATTCTGCCAAAATCCTTCAATCCCAATAATCATCTATCCCTGACTGGAACTAAAGTTGATTTCTAAGAGAAACATGTTTTTTATAGGAAAGGGAATTTGCAAGGAAGACAGGTAGGAAGGACTGCATCGACTGCAATTAATTAATACAGACCCAGCAACTTCATTTATCACAAGGAGATTTAGACTATGGTGAAACATCAACACAGTCTGCTTTTCATGAGCACAGACACACGGCAAGGAGAAACAGAGACCAAAACAGAACAAAGGAAAATGCTGCTAAATAGAAGCAATGCCTTGACTCAGAGACAGAATGCTTACCTTTTATTTTTTCTTTTTTCCCCCCTGGTTTTCGCAGAGGAGACGATGGAGTGCTCCAGCTCGTGCCTTGCTCGGAGGCAGCTCTGACAGAACTGCAGGAAGTAGCTGGTGATGCCACATGCAGTCCTGAGTGCTGTGAGCTACAAGAAGTTCTGCGGGCACATCAGACTCCCCAGGTGCGGCTGGGTGTGCACAGAAAGCAGAGGCTGCCCAGTTCCAGCACAGCACCTCGGAGGAGAAGCAGCCTTAAAAATGAAGTGTTTGCAGTCAAATTCTGTCACTTGTACAGGGGTGGGAGGTTGCTTTAGTGACTGCCAGACTCTTATTTGGGCTCCTGTTGTGGGCGTGCTCCTCGATCGCTGTGCAAACGAGTCCCGGAGGGACAAGGGACCATGAAGTGCCCCAAACCCTGTGACTGCTCGGGGGCAGGGCGCCTGCGGGAGGTGCTGATTCTGTATTTCTACAGTGGAGGTGATTCCCACTCTGGGTGCGACACATGAATTCACCTGAATATGTGTGAATTAGCTGGGTATTGAAAAATGGGGAACAGTATTAAAGGCCAATAAAGGGAGTGGTGATAGGAGGGAGAGCCTATTCTGGTGCCAGCTGGGATAGAAAAGGCCGAGAATGCTCACGAAGGTTAGATGGTGGCTTGAACATCTTCAGAAAGGAGAAGAACTGAGTTGCAGGAGTTTCTTAATAGCAAAGAGCATTGATAAGAAGGAGCATATGATCTTTACCAAGTGCCCTAGTTCAGGCTAGATGTGAAGGAGAAAGAAGATCCCAAAGTTACGTTGCCAGCCTAGACCTTGTTTGTGAGATGTGTTCCATGTGTTTTTGCAGATGCTGTGTGTCACTCAAAGTCAGTTATGACCAGATGTATTAAGTTTTCAGGCAACTTCTCCATCAGCTCCTACCAATTCCACTTGCAGTGAGGTGCTTACAGGACCCCACGGGGATCTGTCAGTGCTTGCAGGCTGCTGAGGGCTAAGGAAGGAACTGGGTGACAACCTAAGGCAAGCAGAGAACTGAATTTATTTTTAGTATCTGTATTGAAAGTGAGACATTTCTTCTGAAAATTAAAGAAATGCTTGGTATGTACTTTCATTCTGATGTGGAAAAGTTACTTCGGTTCTGTTCTGCTGGAGAAGGTTTCTGGGGATGGGTGTTTCTGTAAAGAGCAATTTATTCTCAAGAACCAGAAGGAAATGGGAAAAAAGAGGTTGAAGCTGGTTTTCATCTGTGGAGGAGAATAGGTGAAATTTCTGTCTGTATCAGTTCAGCCTGACTGGACATAGTTCTGGAACCAGTCTGTGCACTGCCCCACACATAGGGTTTCACCTTGTTCCTTCTCTGTGTAGAAACCAAACCCAAATGAAAACACAAAGAATGAAGGAATAATGTTTCTGAGATGACTGCAGCTGATTTGTCTCTGTATTTGTCTTTCATTCAGACATGTGGGATGGAAAAGAGTGAAGTGCTCTCAGACCTGAAGAACTGGAGTTTTCACACAGATCAGTGGGCTCTTCTCTGGTATTAGTGATGTACTAGGTCACAGTTCCCATTTGGCTGCAATCAGCTGTGGGGTCAAATACCTGCCTTATTATGTTCTCCCTGATGTTGGGTTTAGGATGGTCAGAGACACATTTGCATTTTCCAGCTAGATTTTATGCTGAAACTTTGAAAATTGCATGGCCCTCCATAGACAAATGAAAGATGACACATCCCTGTGCCCTTGAATCTTCCAGTTAGACTTGAAAAATATTGCTATTTGTCTTCTGTTTTTTCTCAGTAGTACAGCCCTCAGCATCACCCATAATCATTCCCCTGCAAGCTGAAGACTGATCCAAGATTTCATGTTGGAAGATGCTTTCAAAAACTTTTGGCAAGATCCTCTGTTACTGGAGATGAACACAGAGCTAGACCTTCTGTGGGTGGCAGAACCAAACCAAACATTTCAAGTAAGTTTACTCTGTTTTCAGTAGAGATCATACAGGCAGTACAGCAATGTAAATTTTGGCCTGAGCTGTATTGCACTGATGTCTTATCTAGGTAGTAAAAAGAGATCAGATGAAGAACCATTTAAAGCAGAGTGCAGAACCTCTCTGGCCAAATCCAATTGAAATAAATTGAAATGTTTCTTTTCACCTCAGTGAGTTTAGATCGGGAATTTTGAGAATATTTCTTTCTACCAAGTAATTTCTGGGTGCTATTTAGCTAGTTGCCTTTAAGGTAGCATGTTCAAGCAAGTTAAGCTGCATAAGAGATGTCTTCCATGCACTTTTCATCATTTTCCTCCCGGGATACAGTGACTGTCCAAAGAATAAGAGAGAAAAGGGTCCAGCCTTGCTTAAACTCAGTTCTACATAACACTGATTTTTTTTTTGTTTTCACAGCACTATGATAGAGAAATTGCTTGTGCACCACTGTTCAGTGAACAGAAATAATTGTGGAAGACTGATGGGATCCAATGTGTTTGAAAGACTTTCAGACTTGAGTTTTTCACTCACCTTTTCTTTCATTTAGAAACTGTCAAGAGAAAATCTGGTATGATATTTCTGTTCCACTGCATATGAAAATGCTCTGTGTTAATGTTATCTTCCCCGATCATGACCAACAAGAACCTGTGAATGGAGGAAATGTCAGATTATCTGCCTCTCCTTCCTCCACCTGCAACTGAATACAGTGTCATGGTTATATAATGCAAAAGATTACCCAAGAAGACAATTTTGTACAGTTGTGCATCCTCTTTGTAGGTACCTGAGGTTAATTTTTTGTGGAAAATGATAGAATATGGCTTTAAATTTGCAGCATGGGAAGTGAGGAAATGAAAACAGTGTCTTGAAGTACAGATCTTGGTAGGAAACAGCCAAATGTCTCCTGTTACCAGGCAGTGCACTGAATGGGGACAGAGCTGCAGACCTGTCTGGGGAGTGCAGCATGTACAGGGTGGCAAAAAGGACTTTCTTAGTCAAAAGCAAGGCAGGAAAGTGCCCAAGAGTCTCTCTAGAACAGCAGTGGCTGGGGGTTAAGAAGCACTGATGACTGAATTCTGCTCTATTCTCCCATGGTCAAAGCACTGTGTGAGTGTCTCTGCACTGGTGTGATTCACAACTGTGCCTAGCAAAGAATCTCAGTAGCTTGTGGGTCAAACTTGGATTGTTTGTGACAGTGGCTGTGATGCTGTTGATTTGGGACAGGGCACTTGTCATGGTGCTTTTTTCAGTCTATATCAGGATCAGCCACAGGTTGGATCCCTCAAGCCAGATTGTGTTAAACTCTGCTAAAACTGAACTCAGCTTCACCCCAGCCTCTTCCTACCTGCAGAGTCTTTCCCTTACACATGAGGTGTGAACACATGCCACCCTGGCAGCCAGGGCAGCTGAGTGACAAAAACATTGAGCTGAGCCCAGCACAGAGCTCACACGGATTTCTGACTGACCATGCACACACCCAATCCATGGGTTGTGCAGACTGCAGGGAATGCAGAAGCTTTCCAATCCTGCTGCTGGAAATTAGAAACATGGGGCTGTCAATTGCTAAGATTTTTGATTCAGTGGCTTTCCTACATGTGATGGGTGGGATGACAGAGTCAGATTCCTGCTGCTTAGTCAGGCTGCATAAATGCTTGCATCTCAAATCTGTATTGGAAAGCCCTCCTGCTTTAAGTTTGCCTGTTTTATTGAGTGGTGTGTAGAAATTCGTCTGTTCTCCTTTTCCACTGGTACAGTGATGTACTGTGTGCCTCAGGGGTGGATATCTGCTAAGTTGAATGTGCCTGATCATGCCCTCATCAAGGAAAGGTCTCACTCTGAAGAGAAAAGCTCAATCATGTTTGACAATCCTGCACTGGGATTAATATGGTCCCTGTCAGGAGCTCGCTGGCAGATCACAGCTGGTTGTCACACAGAGCTTCTGAGAGACCTTTGACACCAGTGACTACTCTGGGGCAACAACAGCTTTGTCCTCTGTGTGGTACAAGTGGAGAGGTGCCAGTCTGTACCTCGGGGTCCTTGGGACGAGGTGTGGTTATATCTGACAGCTTCTTTGGGACACCCTGCTGCTGGTGGCATGGCTGAAGCTGGGACAGCGAGTGTGCTGCTGCAGCTCAGGGAATTTGTCTCCACACTTTGAACTTTATCTGTGAACATGTGTACCCCCAAGCATCCCAGCCCATTCACTTTGTCCCTTCATTCAGCTCCAGCTGCTGGAATAGAAGAAAACTGAAACCATAATGAGTTATCAGACACCCATCACCACCCACCAGACTGCACCACTGGCTCAGCTCTGCTGCTCACGCACATGCAGCTGTGTGGCAGATACATCTGACTTGCTTTTCATATGAAAACCCTTCTTTATACTAGGAAACTCTAACACCCACAGGGTTACAGTTAGTGCATGGGGAGGAAAAGAGTGCAGTTCACAGAATACTCATTTAGTATTTTCTTTTACAAACTCAAATTAGTAGCTGTGCTGGCCCAAGACCTGAAATTGGTTTAACCCTCACAGATCAGAGAGAACTTCAATCTGGTTTTGCATCTTATGTGAACAGCTAATGTGGCTACCCAGAGCTCTGTGCTATTTTTTGATATCAAATCTTGAGTTAATACAAAAACTGTGTCAACCATGGAACCAAAGTCATAAAATTCATCCTTCCATTCCAAATCCCAAGGGAGTGGAGTGGCTGAAGGACAAGGAATTGACATGCACAGAAGTGCCTTGGACAAACCTGGGGTTCAGATTAAACCACATCCCATTCAAACACTCTGCTGTAACTACAAATATATTTTTTTGCTACCATTGTTTTCCCCTTAGCCTCCATCAGTTTGCTCTGCAGCAGAGATTCAAAGGGATTTGGTGTTTACATTGCACCAGCTCCTCCTGCTGTGGTCAGGGACCCTTGCTGCCAGCTCTCCATGGCAGAGATCCCAGCAGCCCAGCTTGTAGAGCTGCACCAAGCCCCTGGGGTGGGTGGCTTTAGGAAGCTGGTGCCCTGCTAGGGGAGGATGTCACAGAGCTGGCAGGTGCCTGTGGGTGACCCCGGCACGTCTGCGCTGGGGCTCAGCACTGAGGGGCACCCTAGAGAAAATCTGCAGACAGGAAAGCAGGAAATGTTTTGCAGACCAGAGATAACAGAAAATAATGCTCTGTGAAGGGTTTGATTTACTGATTTACATGTACAGGGGCTACCATGCAAGCACACAGGAAAAGGAAATGGAACGGAGGAGGAGGGGGAGGAAAAAGGCAAGAGGACAACAAAACAGACTGGCAGGTTTCATTGGGAACAGGGCCTCATGTCCTGGGTTTTCTCCTGAGCATGGTGTGTTGTGGAGGTCTGCAATCACACATGGACACTCAGGATTGTGAGCCCTTTGGTTCAAAAGGATGTCTCTCTTTATCAGAATGGGCAACTTGCATCACCTTGGGGTCCTTCTGCACTGAGAATTCCCTGCTGTATACAGCTGGAATCACCCTGGGCATGCCAGACCTTATCTAGAGCAAACCACTCCCTCAGGTAAATTGCCTGATACAACCTGAAAAAGAAAGTATGGTCTTCCTTAAGATTTCTAGGTATGTACACACCTCCACAAAAAATTCAAGCTTTTTCCCCTCCTTTCCTGCCAGTTTTTCAGATCCTCTTACTCCATCATAATAATGGAACAGACAGCAGAAAAATCTACTGGAAATCACCCTTGAAAACACTGACTTTTGAGCTCTGGCACAATTTTTTCAGCATAAATACATCTTGCTATAAATTGGTCTTCCTAAAAACACCTGGGATTATTTTCTGTGTTCAGCAGTTTGCTTTCATTTAAACAATGAATTTACAGCCTTATTTTCCAAGCATAATTTCCATGCCCTCCTTGGTGCTGGGAATGTACTTTTTGAAGGTTTATTTGTGATGCAACCATAAAAATTGGAAAGACTCTTCAACATTAAAAAACCCATCATTTCCATCATCTTTTCTTCTGACCCTAGCAGCTTCAATCATTTTGTAAATAAAATTACTCATGGAAAGACAGATGGTGAAGCTTCACCTGGTGCTGGGGTGGCACAGGCACATTTTAACACGTGACACTGGGGTTGGAAAGTCTGTCTGTCTGTCTGTCTGTCTGTGGTGCATGAGAGTGATACCTGTGGTAGCTTTTCTGGAGTGGTTTTGCAGAGTGGAAGCAGGTGGACCTTGACACCACAATGCTCTGTGCACTCCAGGCTAGCCAGATGTGGGATGTTTTTGCATTAAACCTCTGCTCAGCCAAACCTGCAGGTTTCAACATTTTAAGAAATGCAAATATTTTATAATTCTCTGCCAGCTTTGGTAGCGTGTGCTGTCAAATAATGGGAAGAAAACAGATACAGCTCAGTTCTGGACTCATCTTGTGGTCTCTTTTCATTAATCTCATCTCTGTCTGAGTTTTAGTTTTATCTGTTTGGAAGACAGCTGTGAACTCTTTCAAAGACTTCCTCTGCAGATATTTTGAGATGAAGCGGCAAAAAGATACTGTAAGAGACCCGGTTATTATCACAAATTAAAGAAAAAAAAAAAGAAAGAAGAAAGCAACTATAGATATCTACATATAATGAGACATGGAAATCCCAGAATTTTCCAGAGCCAAATGCCAATGCTCCCACTGACCTGAGTGAGTGGAAGTGTTGTGGTGTGCTGTGCCTGCATCACTGCTCAGGTCCCAGGCAAACAGGATCACTGGCGGGAGAAAGGCAGGCTGCAGGCCAGCTGCAGCTGATGGAATACACACAGCAAATACATGGCTGAAAATAAAGCGTGTCTTATTTTCCTGAGCACCAAAGAAAACAAAAATACAAGCACACCTATTAAATATGTCTCCCATTCCTCTGCAGGGGCAGTTTTCTGTCTGATCAGCTTGGGTGACATCCTGGCACTTTCAGGAACAGGAGGAGAGGACTGTGAGGACAGAAGAAGACAGAAGATGTCCAGAAAGAATGCAGTGTCTTGGTTTCAAGATGATTGATATGCCCAGCTGTCAGTGAGGGTTCTGGGCAATGATAAACAAGCTCATGTTTTCTGCAGAGAGATGGACATGAAGTCTGCAGG
The DNA here is from genome assembly GCA_034509425.1 of Eopsaltria australis. Classification (NCBI taxonomy): domain Eukaryota; kingdom Metazoa; phylum Chordata; class Aves; order Passeriformes; family Petroicidae; genus Eopsaltria; species Eopsaltria australis. The sequence goes on along the minus strand of JAVTVJ010000012.1, from coordinate 1,773,340 downwards.
TAGGTGCAGGAGCAGCCACTGGTATCCTACACCTGTTTTGGGTGCCCTGGAGAAACCTGGCATTGCACAGCCAGGCAGTCTCTTTGCTCAGGACTTCTTTAAAGACCAGGAAAACAGGTTGCTCCAAGCTCCATCCAACCTGGCCTCGAACACTGCCAGGGATGGGGCACCCACACCCTCTCTGAGCAACCTGTGCCAAGGCCTCAGCACCCTCACAGTAAAGAATTTCTTCCTAATATCTAATCTAAACCTGCCCTCTGACAGTTTGAACCCATTATCCCTTGTCCTGTCACTCCATGCCCTTGTAAAAAGCTCTCTTGTAGCCCCTTCAGGCACTGGAAGGTCTCCCTGAAACCTCCTTTACTCCAGGCTGAACATCTCCAACTTTCTCAAGTCTGTCTTCATAGCAGAGGTGCTCCAGCACCCTGAGCATCCTCATGGCCTCCTCTGGTCCTGTTCCTACAGATCCACATCCTTCTGATTTTGGGACATCCTGAGCCAGATGTCCAGCAGCACTGCAGGTGGGGTCTGACCAGCACAGAGCAGAGGGACAGAATCCCCTCCCTTGACCTGCTGCTGAGGACATGGTTGGCTTTCAGCACCCCCAAGTCCTTCTCAGCAGGTCTGCTCTTAACCCTTCCTGTTCTATGGCTGCCCTATAGTGGTTTGTTGTAAAAAAATTATGGACCTGTCATGGTAATCTAAGATTTGTGCCCTTTATTCCTAGCAGCGACATTTTCTGTTAAGACACCATCTTGTGCAGAAACATCAGTGACAGGACAACAAAACAATAAATAATCTGTTGTGATGTCTAAATCCTTTTGAAAAATGGCAATAACATGCTGGTATTTGCTCTTCAAAGTATTATCCATTATTTGGGAATGAAGGAGCAACCTCTTGTAGTTAAAAACCTTATCAAGCTCAATCACAAAATCAAATGAAAAGCGGTATTCAAATGCAACCTAATTTATAAAGTGAATTATTACTTTATTGAAAAAGAAATTTAAGTAGTCTAAAATGAAAAATCAGATTCTATCAGCTCTTGATCTTTCTTTGGTAACCACCAGATTACAAGTAGTCCCTAATTCTATGTCTGCTACTGAATTTGAGTTCACTTTATTTTAGCATATTTTAAGGGAGTTTGTTTATGGTGTAACTGATGGGAAATTCCAGACGGAAAGGAGGAGTTTGTACATACAGAGACAGACCCTGAGCTTTTCTTCTGAGCCTCGGTTTTCTTCTGAGAAGGGAAAAAACAAAACAACAACACCCTTTTACCAGGACTTTTTCATCTGGCTGTGTGGGTGGTATGTTGAAATAATAGTTTGGTGGAGATTAAAGAGAAGCGTGACTGCTGTGTAGCTGCTATCAGAAGGGGGAATCCCAGCTCTTTAAAGAGTGTGCACAACTAGACGTGAGCAGTGTTATTAGAGGGTTCAAAAGAAATACCAGCCCAAACAATCCCCTTCCCACCAAACCTCCCCTGGATTTCCAGCAGTGGGCCAGCTCTGTGACTGGGAGATCTCTGCCAGCGTGTGGCTGCTGAGCCTGGGCTCTGTGCTGAGTCTGCAGAGGTCCTGCTGGGTTACAGCATCTCCTGCAGGGATAGGCAGCCTGGCTCTGGAGATGCAAAGGATGGACACCTCGCCAGCCCCCTGATGTGTTTGGTGTTTTGTCCCAGTTATCAAAGAGCACTTGGTGAAAGCTCTCCTTCCTTCCAGGCTGGACCCAGCAGACCCCAGTGTGTTGTTGATATAAAAGGAACGCACCTGTTTAATACATAAGGAACACACTCATTTCAACCTTCCCACCTAAAGCAAAGCAGTCTTTAGTTCCTGGTGTTTTCTGCCATGTAAATTCAAGGTGCAAAAAAAAGCATAACTCCCGGAAGTCATTCACAGCAGAGTGGCAGACACTTAACATGAAACCCCCCCTTTCCTAGCCCACATTTAACCCACAATCTGTTTCCTCTCCTTAGCAATCACACTATTTTGTCATCTGTTGTCCCTGGATACCTACAGATGAGTCTTCCTACATGCCAGTGGTGAGCAGTAAAGCACCTCAGCAGTCTCACTTTAGTGCCTGGTAAAATTATGGAGACTAATCTGGGAGCTATTGAAAAACACTTGGAAAACAAGGCAGACACTGGTCACAGCCAGCACAGGTTCATGAGGGAAAGTCTGCTTGACAAACCCAATTTCCTTTTATGACAAGGTAATCAGTCATAATAATAACCCTTGGTCAAGGGAAGCCAGTTGATGTAATCATTTTGGATTCCAGTAAAGCTTTTGACACTGTCTCTCACAGGATCCTTCTGGACAAAATGTCCAGCAAACAGCTGGATAAATACATATCTATGATTCCATGACTCCCCAGCAGGTGTCAGGTTCCTGTGGGCTCCTACGAGCATCTTGGTTGCTCTGGAGAAAGGGCAGATGAAGAGAGGAGGAGTGGAAGAGGGTGAGGACTGTACCTCTCCCACCGAAAGCAGGCCAAGCATGTGGGAAATACATCTGTGTTTCAGAAGGGAAGCACTTGGGGAACTGACTGTGGCTGGGGAGCTCAGCTCTCAGAAGGAAGTCCCAGTCCCTGGTGCTGAGGCTATTTTTGTCTTTTAACTGGCAACTGTGATGGATCAAATGGAAACACAGCCCTGACAGCTGGGTCTGAAACACGCCTGCTGCACATGCACCCTGCCAAAGGTCATGCTCAAGGCCAGACCTGTGCTGGCACAGTTGGAGCCTGTGGTGATAGTTAGGAACTTTGTGAAAATGTTTGTGCAGTTAGCCTACATGCAGTCACAGTAGACTGAGAGGAGATTTAATGTGATGGATAAAGCAAATAAAAGACCAAAGGGCAGAGTGAGTCCTGAACCTCACACAGATGGGTTTCTGCTCTGGTCTTTGCAGGTTGCTGTTGCAGGTAGTTCATAGGTTCCTCTTTTCAGATTCCTCTGAAGAGCACACACACATGGGAAGTGTGCAGACAACAAGAGGCAGCAAGAGTGGCTTTCCTGGGGAACCAGGGGTTTACCTAGTTCCAAGTCCAGCCTCCAGTGGTGGCTCCAAGCAGCCCCTGGGGAAAAGCAGAGTAATGGGGGCAGCTCACAGTGTCCTCTCCCCAAAGCTGCTCCCTCACTCCATGAGTCTGCATGGAAATCATCTTCCTGCATCTCTTCCTCCATCTAACACCATATACATACTGCTGTATTTCCTTTTCTCATAGTGCTGTACTGTGCTGTGACCATTCATTAGTATTTGCAGTCTCTCACTTCTCCAGCTCTCACATCAGTTATGGGATAACTTTTAATGTTTTACAGGACACGATGTTGTTCCCTGGTGCAGCCTTGGAAAACCCTGAATCTGCCATCTCTGGACCAAACTCATCAAAACTGGAACTCAGTTTGGCAAATAATTCTTGTTCTTTTAAAGATGCTGATTAGCATTTACTATTCACTTCTATTTGACTGTACTTACCCAGTTCATCCTCTTTACCCATTTGAAGTACTGATACACTATGAGCACTTCCTCAAATGGAAATGGGAGAGAGATCATGTAGTTTCTTTTGGGAATGCTAATTAGCCATAGTGCTTATTTTAAATATTTTTCTTCCCTAGTAGATCTTGCTAATGAGACTTTTGATATTACTGAGCAAAAATCTCCATCAGCAAGCCCTTGTTTTACATGTACATGGTCTCATTTCTTTCTGAATACAGACAAATGTCTATTTAATACTTTATTTTACATTACCATTCTTTCTACTACCTCTCTCTAGTGATATTCCTTTTACTACCTCTCTCTAGTGATATTCCTGTGCTATTTTTAAGCTACTTTTGTTCTTAGTAGATGAAAAAATACTTTCTTTGCTCTATCCTGAGGTGTTTCTGTACAGTTCTAATTTCACTTACTAATTTCTCTCACTTAGTTACTTCTATTTTATGTTAACTGGCACCTGTTTCCCCCTTTCAGCTGTGATTGCTTTTCAGTTTCACATTGATTCCTTCACTTTGCTGATGAACCAGGATGAGATTCTTAGTGTGATTTGTTTGCACTCTTGGCTTGGCAATCCTGACTTTTTGACCATCTGATAAACCCTTCATCAAAGGCCTGAACTTTCATTTGGGTTTTTCTACCCACATTTTGTCTAGCAATGAACCTGGATGGTAATTTTCCTTTGAGCTAGAGAATTTACCTTTTTAATGCTGAGTGTTTAGGGCAGACAAATAATCAGGTCACAATCAGGTCACAATGATGCCAGGCATTCAGAGGTCAACAAACCTTCTACCCAGCACTTGGTTCACCATGGTATGTTGCAATGAATGCTCTCACCATGGGTGTGACCCTCATGGGTTAGAGAATTCACCTGTACCACCCAAATGCTGTTTTTCTATTGGCTGCTCACATCTCTAGCATGTGTCTCCCACGTGAAGCTCTCTATGCATGCAGAACTCTTCTGTCCACAAATTGGATGAGGGTTAAATGAATAATGGGTTTAAAGAACAGTCATCGTGCTTTGTGACTCTGTGACTTTGTCTGGTTGGTCTGCAGCAGATCACTCTGCAGACACTCTCCCTGTTCTGCTGAGCATTTTGCAGCTCTCACTTAGCAGCTCACAAGTCCACAGAGGTGCTAAACACAACTGCCTCCAGTCTGCCCTTCCTGATCAACAGTTTTATTTCAGTGTCAGGACAGCCATCTCACCAGGCTTCCATGACATCAGCTGCATCAGATTCCACCACATGTAATGTGATTTCTGTTCTTCTCATTTCCACCGACCCTTCTAGCACCCATATAATTGACCACAAGTTCTCTTTTTTTTGTCATTCAGTGCTTTCATCAGTCAGCAGACTGCTGTCTGCTTGTGGCGTTGTGTGACACACGCTTTCTTGGCAGTGTTTATTGTTGCTGCCCTATATGGCCCTCTCTGAAAATGTGGGCAACCTACATGTGACAGTATTTTTTTTTATTTTTTTTTTTCTGTGTCTGATGTTACCCTTCTTCCTCAAGGACAGGAGACAAGCAAAAGCAAATCTGCTTGCCTCAAACCCATTGTGCTGGCCATCTACAGCTTATTCATGAGTTGTCCTGCTTTGCTTTGGTACACCAGAATTCAGTCAAATACAAATCTTTTTTAATTGTGTGTGCTCAGGCTGTTATTTTGTGTCAGCTCTAGAAGGATGAAAACCAGAAAGACCTGAATTCTCATGAGACAATCTTGAGTTTTAGGATGTTTCAAGAATAGTTGTGCTGATCTGTTGATACACATGAATATTGGCAAGTGCAACTGCTCATGAGTCACATCGCTACAGTGATGAAAAACGAAACATCATCTGGAGTATCTGGGTTGAGGGAAGGTGTGGTGACAATGTCTTCCCAGAAAGAGGAAAGGAGGAGAGTACGAGACAGGAACAGCGAGTGTGTGTGGGGGAAAGTGAGAAACACCATGGGCCAGAGAGCCTTCCACTCTGGGAGCTGCTGTAGAATGGGGCAGGGCACAGCAGTGTCCAGCAGCACAGTCCCAGCTCCTGTCTCCCAGCTCCCACCCCACTGCAGGGCAGCCAAGTCCACCCAGGACTCACCCAAGTGGAGGTGATGTCCTTGCTTCTGGCTGCAGAGCCTGGAATGGGCTGGGGGAACATAATGGAAACCTTGAGCCAGGTGAAAGCATCTTCTGTGTATAGACAGAGGGCTGCTGAGGCAGAGAGACCAGGATCCCATGGATGCTGCATTAGGTGGTGTGGGGAGGGTCAGAGAGAGCCTTGAAAACAGTAAGGAATGTAAGGATGGAGAAGAGCCATCATAGGGCCATGTCTGCAAAGTCAGGACAAAACTTGCAGGTATTTCAGCCAGAGTAGGCACAAAACGAAAAGGTAGGAAGAGTGGGCTGGGGCAGGGAGGTAAAGGGGGTTTCTACAGCCATGGCATTTGGGATGGGAAGTTAGGGGAGAAGAACTTGTGCTGCTGAAGGTGGGGGTGGTGAAGAAGGTGTGAGCAGAATGTGTTAGTGTGGGCAAGATGAGAAAAGCCCCAGAGTGTGATGCTGTAGGCAAAGGTTAGAGTTAGAGAATCTGACTGCAAGGAGAAGACAGGGAGACAGAAGAAGAAAAGGAGAATGAAGTTGTCATGAAAGTGAAAGAAGGCATTAACAGGAATGGGAATGGGTCTAAAAGGTTTATGTAGGAAGAGCAATCTTTGAGCTGCTCTTACTGTAAGAACATGCAAGGGATGTGCAAGAGCTCACAGTTACAGAGAAGTCAGAATAACAGTGCAGATGAAAATACCCTTCTCAGAAAAGTGGTCACTGTGATGGGGATGAGTCTGCCAGAGGAGGGACTGGCAAGCGGTGATGGCACCTTCACTGGCAAGGCCTGCAGAGCTCATGTGAGGGGCAGACACCAAGTCCAACTCCTTGAGCAGACTGGGCTGAAAGTTCACCAGGGGGGATCTGGATGGAGTCTGGACCACTAGATTTGTTAGTTTCTCCTCAGAGATGAAAATGATAGGAGCAGCTAGGGAATAGAGACTGGGCAGGTGGACAGACACTATCAGCTGTCCTGGGAAGTGAAGCATGAAGCCACCAGTTTTTGGAAATGAAATGTGGCTGCAAGAGAGCTGAGAACACCTTCCCCAAATGGGGAAAGGACTGGGAGAGCTACCAGGGTTTTAAGGAAATGAACCCAGGAGCTCCCCCCAGGAGGGAGTTAGGAGAACACCTAGTGGTGGTCTGGGGTGTTGTGGGGTTTCCCTCTGTCCCTGTGACTGGTGACTTCCCAATGACTCAGAGAATTTCCCAAGGCCCTGCTGAGAGCTTTCTCTGCCTGCATCAAAACTGGTTTGTGGTTGGTTTCTTTTGAGCATCAGAACTGCAAAAGAAATTTTCTAGCTCCCCTCTGTCTGGGAAATGGAGTGGGTCACTGGGAAGGCAAGTGTCAGATGGGAACTGGGTTGTCTGTCTGTCTGTCTGTCTGTCTGCCTGCCAGCCTGTGTGTCCCCAGGCAGGACCTCCTGGATGATTGGAATCCAACACCTACAGCCAGGGCTGTCACCATCCTGCCACCTTGCCAGGGTCACAACTCCCGGTCTGAAAGGCTGCATGAGAGACAGTGTGAATGCAGCCCTGCTTTTGGGAAAGATAACTTCTAATACTTAAAAATCTTATTCCTTTTTTTACCTCTTAGAAGTAAAAAATTTTACCTCTTTAATGCTTTGCTATTTTACTGCTCTTGGATAACCACCACAGCCCTTCTCTCCTTGTGGATATGTATTTGCTTCCACATGTCCAAAAGATTCCCACAGGTGGAGAAGCACAGCTCTGCCCAGGAAGCCACTGGGGAGGAAACCTCACACTGGGCCAGGAGCAGCTCAGCAGAGCTACCTGTTGCTGATATCAAGCTTCTTTTACTTTTTTCCTTGGCTGTTTATTACAGAGACCTCTCAGTGGTGGTGAGGAGCCCATGCACACTCTCAGTGTGTGAGCACTAATTGGTGCTCAGTTACATTTTCCCTGTGTTGTGTCAGGCTGGCTGTCTCAATAAATACCCTCCAGTGCTGGTGGCCTGTGCTGACATCCTCTTGTCCTTGCATGGCTGAAGGGATCTCACACACTGCCATGCAGGGGACTCAGAGGTGGCACAGAAAAGCCATCACAATGTATTCATCCAAAGAAAACCTTTCAAGGCTCATGCAGTCAGGGGTAGCTTCTTGTTTGTTCTCAAGTCACTCATTGTAAAACTATTCAAGCTACTCAGGGATAGAGAAAGTTATCAAGGAGTTTAAAAGAGGCAAATTCAGACATGTCTTGGCTGTTCAAGCTGCACATCCAACCTTTTTGCTCGCAGATGGAATGTAGCTGTTTCCATGTTGAAAAAATAACATGACTAAGATGTAGTGTGTTTGAATAATAAAGCAACCCAGTCTGGGCCCCATTGAGTGTGAAAGCAAGACTCAGCTTGTAACATGTGGCTTCGAAGCCTCTGACTGATTGGTGATGTTTTGTCTGAACCTCTCAAACCATAGGAATTCAGGAATGGCCCAGGCTGACTCTGTTCCTGCAGAATGAATGTCATCCTCCAGGCAAAAAATCATGGAATGGTTTGGGTTGGAGGAGACCTTAAAGATCATCTCATTCTAACCCCCTGCCATGGGCAGGGACACCTCTCCCTAGACCAGCTTGCTGAAAGCCCCATCCAGCTTGGAATGAGCATGACTGTGTTCTCACTGAGCCATCAGTCTGTCCCCTTGATCCACTCCTCACAGCCACAGCTCCTCTTGGCTATGCCTGGCTGGATCACCTTGGTCTTGGGAAATGTTCCATCTTGACCAGAAAAAGGTCTGAGATTGTGGGTACAGTCAGCAAAGTCAGGGAGGCCCTTGAGAGCTTTAGGCTGCAAAAGGGGGGTGGAGAGAAAGGGTTCATGTGCCTCTGTGGCTGAGGCTTGAGCCAACAGTCAGCAAAAAGTGGGGAAGAGCAGTGCCAGCATTTAGACTTTGAGGCCATTTGTTGTTCTGCCCAGGTGCTTTGGAGAGGATGGATAACACTCAGATTCACTGCCTGGGTCATTCACCTTTTCCCGTTAGTGTTTTGGAGGAAAAAAAAAAGAACATTAAGGCAACAAATTTTAAAAAATACCTCAAAACCTCCAAAACTGTGAATGATTCTAAGAGGTCACTGTCAGCTGTCATTTCAAGGTTTTTGAACAGAGCCTCCTTGGGGAGCAGTAGCTTCATTTGAGTGATTGACACTTGTCGTATTAGAAATGTGTACTGGTGAGGAATCCATTTCCAAGAATGGGGACTATTCCCCTGGCCCTGAGATGAGCTTAAAAATCACAATCAGGTGTTACCTTCCTGTGGTTTAGATCTGGTTCCTAGATTTTTAGAGCTGGTACGTGGTCTTGTCCCACCCAATATTTTATAGAGACTTTGTTGTCTTCAACCTCTTCAATATATTTTTCTTAAACCACCACCACCACCACCAGCACCATAAATGAATAAATAAATAAATACATAATCCTGCATCCCAAAAGCAGATCAATTATTTAGGGTGCTTCCTGGGTATAAAATCTCTGGAGCAGCAGCATTTAAGAGGCTGTGGATCAGCTACTTTGCAGTGTCATGAAAATTTCATGCTCTCTTGGCAAGGAAGTTAGTGAGTCAGGCAAATGAGCTCCTGTGCTGTCTCCCTGACCTGGATACAGGCATACACAGTTTCAGATTACAGCTCTGTGTGTGTGGCTCAGAGAGGAGAGACCCAAGTGCATTTAGGCCTTTGACATCCAAGGAGTCTGAGTTTCAGATGTGCAGCACCCTTAAGAATGTTTTGAAAATTTCAGCCCTGGTGACCCTGAAATAAATTTTTTAAAAAGTAATAATGATAATAATAATAATAATAAAAAAGCCTTACAGATGGATTATTGGTTTCTAAATGCAAAGGTTCAAGTCATGCACAGAACATCTACTCAAGAGTAACTTTATTGATCTGGTGGCACTGACTCCTGCTCCTGGCCGTGACTGCCACAGCCCCAAGGATGCTTGTCTCACCTGGTGGCTGGAGGTGGCAAAGAAGTGGAAACAGAAAATGTGTCAACTGGTTGCTAAAGTGTTGAAGTTTAAAAAAAGCCAAGTGTGGGGGAAATGAGAGGAAAGAAAGAAGAGTAAACCCAGCAGGCAGGAAGCAATTAGTGCAAAGTGAGAATATGAATTTTTGAGTTGCTTACAGCTCGGTCGCACCGACTTTGCTGTACCGTGTTGCTTTATTTGCTGCTTCCGACTGTCACACTCCCACGCTCTCCTGCAAGGCATCAGGACCAGCTCATTCACCTCGCAAATCTCTGCTTCACTGGCTCTGCCAGCCCGGGGATGCTCCAGCTCGGGCTGAAGGTACCGGCTCTGGCCAGACGATGTCACGCTAATCCCGCGGATGCTCGGCAGCCGGGAGCTCATCTCCCAGCCGCAAGCACTGCAGTGGCGGTGCCTTCTGTCCTGCTGCATTAATGCCTTCCCAAGCTCTCCTTTTTGTACCAATCGCACAGCACAGAAGGTGCCATTAAGGCTTTAAAATTTAATGAGCTCTAATGAAACCTCTCCCTGTGATATACAGCCCAAGAACAATCCATGCTGTGGGAAGATTGCATTGTGTGTGCCTTTATATCTTTCCCTCCTCCCTGTTTTAACGGAATATTTCCAATCACTTTAATGGCATTTCTGCATCTTTTTGCTGTGGAGTTATTGCAGATTAACTCCATAAAGGTAGGCAGGTGTTGAATTTTCTATCGTGGGGTCTCGGCCCCACCTAGCTGGACTGTTTGCATTCCTGACACGCTGATAAATGCAAACCTGCCTAAACCTTGGCTTGGCTGAAATGATCCTGCCTAAATCCTGCTTGATGACTTCCCAGCCCATGGAAACAAACGGGAAGTCCATTCTCTCTCCTGATTTGACAAAGAGTTCATCCTCTAAATTTACAGGGTGCAAGAAGCTCTGTGAGTGGCTATATCCCATAAGCTTTCTCAGCACACCAGTGTTGTGCACTGGAAACAGATGGCACTGGTCTAAGCCCTCTCTCAGGCTGTTGGAAACCCAGACTGAACTTCTATTTCCCATGTAGAGCCTCCCATGTCCTGAAAACATGCTGGGAGCATCCAACTGTTAGATCCTCTGGGGTCTGGTCTCAAAGTCTGCTGAAGCTGTTCCATGTGGCATAAATAATTAAAGATTCACCAGACCAGAGAGGAGAAGTGGAAGATGGACTCTCCTTCCCCATGGTCAGGACACTCGTGTGCAATGTGGGAAAGTCAGGTTATAGGTTGCTGCTCCAGTGATCAGCTAACTAGCAGCACAAGTTGGAGCAGCTCCAACAGGAGAGGCTGAGACCCCCTCTTCCCAGGACCATCCAGGGCCTGCTCATTTGGGCATTTCCCTGAAACAGAAGAGAAAGAAAACCGAGAGCAACCTGCAAAATCTTCAAGTCTGTTAACTGCTGATGTGCGAGCTGAGATGTCTCTGTGGGAAGGACCTGGGCTACCTCACATAAAGCCCAAAGGATGAGCTGGATCAGAAGGGTCCATCCAGCTCTGTGTCCACCTCCAGCCTTAGCTGAAGGCAGGTTCTGGTGGAAGAGCAAAACCACAGTCTTTAACGATTCCTCCCCAAGACACACATTGGAGCCAAGTGGATGAAAACACCTGGTCACCTCACCTGTGTGCCCCATGGTTTATTCTTGTGCCTTACCCTACCCAGTTAGCTCATTTCCTATGAACTTAAGCCCCTTATTTTCCTTGTACCCGTGGCAGAGGGCTGGGCAGCCAAATGTGAACTGGGAGATCCCTGGGATGGCCGTGTGCCTCAGAGGTGAGAACATCAGCTTGTCTGCAGGGTTGCTGCTGTGCAGCATCAAACATCACGCACATCTGAGGCCCACAGGCACCACCACAGCACAGACCTAAGTCTTCTTCTGTGGTTTGTGACACCAATGACACCAGTCTCTATTGTTTTTCACCTGATACTTTTCTTTAATGACCTGGGTGTGCAACAGCGTCTGAAGTGATTTTATTTTAGTCTCAGATTGGGTTTGCTCATTTTGCAAAAAGAAAGGGAAAAAGAAAAAGTGTTTCTTTTTGAAATAAGCCTCCATCAAAGGATCTCTCAATTCCCCAGCCTGCTGCAACAATTTTAAAGAGGAGGCAAGGTGTGGAAACAGAGTCAGTGTTTTCCATTTGGTATATTTGGACAGAAATGCAAGTGCCCAGGTCTGAAGAAAAAAAACTCCAGCCCAAGTTTAGGAGCCTCTATTTCAGACTTGGAAAGCTGTGGGAGTACCTGAATTTATCCAGATCAGTAGTGGAGCTAATGAAAAGTGTTTCTTTGCAGACCCTCCCCAAAGGATAGCCTTACATCACCTCAGCTGGCTGTGACACTTGGCAGAAATGAGTGGAGCTGCACAGGTGTTAAAGCTCAGTAGTACACAGCAAACCAAGGCTCTCATGTCGGCTCCTTGTTAGGAAGGTATTTAAGCACCTTTAAACATGTTCACAATTCCCCTGATTTCAAGTCAAGCTCCTTGCTTAACACATTAAAAGGAGGAATGACTTCGCTTTGGAAGCCCTGGAGACTTCATGGAGAAGTTGTTTGACCTCCTTGTGTCTCAATCCATCCAGAACATGAGAGTGAAAAATAAACAGCACCTCATTAAAAAAGAAATAGATAGTGTGACTGACCTGAGCTTGCCTTGGTAAATAAATTACAAAGCCATAAAACTGCTTGAGGAGCTGCTTTGCCCCTTTGAAACAACACCCACTTCAGGCACTCTCTAAACACACTGTGCTGGGGGTGACACAGAGTAATCACCAAGGAGCTCTTATCATTATCTGCCTGTCAAGCCCCCATACATTCTTCCTTGTCTGAGCTAAGCAGAAATTACAAACCAGTGATGAGAGGTTGCAATAAACACCAAAAGAGGCTGATTTACCCACGAGCTTTCCCAGCTGCTCTTGCCACGCAGAAGCATCCCAAGGTCAAATTGATACCTGTGTCCTTCTCTGTTCCCAAAGGACTCACCTTGATAGTTCAGCTACCCAGGGTTTTGGATGCTGCTGCTCTCTGTGCTGTTTGCTGGGGTGCCCTGAATTTCCTTGGTAAAGAGCAGGGTTTGTGAGGCTGGCATGAACAGTTGGACTGGGTGATGTTGGAGTTACAGTGGGTGTCTTCCAACTCAGGGTATTCTGTGATTCTATGAATAAGGAACAAAGCAGCCAAGGACTGTTGGGAGAAGGGTCAGAGGAGTGATCTGGGATCTTGAAGATTAAAAGAAACAGCCAACCAAAGTCTGGAACTGGTATGGGTCTGTTTAAGCACTGAGATGACGGAGTTTGTATGAATGAAAATCACTGCCTCTATTTCAGCCTCAAATCTCAATGCAGAGTGGAGAAGTCCCATGGGTGTAAAAGAAAAAATTGTCTCTAGAAATGTATTTGTAGGGAATTCACCACAGGTTGGGGAATGGATGGATACTGATATAACAGGATTGAAAGTGGGGAGAGGCTCCATATAGCACACAACCAGGTGAAGCATGATCCCCTGCCACGCCACTGCTTCAGGAACAAACCAAATGCACAGCATCCCATCAAACAGAGCAAACTTCAGCCCAGTGCTGCCTGGATTATCTGACCATGGATTACCTCCCCATGACCTGAAACTCTCATCCTGCCCATTCCCTCATCCCTGCATAGCCTCTGTCTTTGGGAATGCAACCTGCCAGGGGTCACATGAAGAGATTACAGCCTAGACATTTAAGCTACATCAACACCTGTCCCCGTGCTGTGTCCTAAAGGCAGGATAGCAACAGGATGTTTCCTCCCATGTGTAAACAGAAACCTTCCTGATGGACCGTGGTCCCACCTAAGAAAAGGTGCAAATTTGCTTTTCAGTAGCTGCAGAATGTGCAACTGCTGAGGAGAGATAGTTTCTTGGCATGGCCTTTCTGTGCTACCTCTAAATTCTTGTGTAATTAAAAAGAAGCAAGGAAAAAACCCCAAACCACAACAAGCATCGCTTTTTATTGCTCCCCCTATGCTTAATGGAGTCCTAAAGATTAGAAGAATGTGCAGACAAGACACCTGAGCATGGCAGACCAGAGCTTGTGGGCTGTACCCAGCCTGCTGCTGGCCCTGCACACAGCCAGTGTGGCTGCAGAGGACCTCTAAGTGATTCAGGTCACTTATTGTCCAGGACAGCGAGGCTCAGGCACAGTGAGTGGAGAGAAACAACCCTGGCACTTACATTAGGTACCCAAATGCCCTTTGTCCTGGGCAGAAGGTGTGATTTTGTGTGTCCTGACAACTCCTCTCCCTTCTGCTCACCCATGTGAAAGACTGTCACAACCAGATGCTGTAAAATGAGGATGGAGTTTTGCCTTTGTTTTTAACCGTCTAAGCAGCTGTGTTGTGCCTCTGAGTGAGTTTGGGATGCATTTGGAAAGCAGCTAAATGGTAATCTCTGCATTTGTGGGCAATCACATTTATTATTTAATTTTGCTGCTTAGTATTGCATGACATTGTTCATCTTGAGAGAAGTGCAGCATTCCAGACAGGACAGTAAGTTAGATTTCCATGATACAAATGTTCTCCTCCATACAGTGCAGTGAAAGGAGCTGTTTGCTCAGGATGAGCGAAAGTATTTTGTTGGCCTCCTCTCACAGCAACTCATCTCGGGCCATACCCTGTGGGCTCTTGCTCAGATGGGTTTCTTGATGCTATCAGCAGCAGCAGCATACCTGCAAATGTCTTGGGGGTACAAACCTTGGCCAAGCCACCCCAGGAGCCTGTGGAGTTACCCTGACACACTCTGTTTTCCAGCTCGAGTTTTTCTGGGCAATCTGGATGACTTTATGGGCAGATTCCCTCAGGCTTAGATGTGCTGAGCAGTATTTAATGGGACATCTTGAGGAGGGAGAGGCCATTCAGTCTGAGTGGGGACTTGGGACTGGCCGTGACTTGGAAATATTGCATGTAGTTAAAATCTGCACACTCCAGTGAGATAGTTAATGTGGTTAAAATCAATGGGCTGTGCTAATTTACCTCAGCTGAAGCCTGCATTTCACATGGCTTTTCAGTACTTCCTTTAAACTCTATTAATTCCAATGTTTAATTGCAAACAAACTGGCTGATGGATCAGTTAAAGAAAAATCTACTGTAAAGGGTCAAGGATTTAACCTGTGCTATCTCTATGACTCCCATGCAGATCTTTCAGACCAGTTATTTGCATATGTTAAAATCTAATTTGAATTGTTCATCACATAAACTAGGTAAGCTTTTTTTTTTTTTTTTTTTAAATGAGAGATGTAACTTCAGGGCACTATTAAATTCTAATTAAAAATCAGTCAAAACCACCCTTTTCTTAGTGTTTGTGCCTGCAGCAGCACTTCCACTGTGGTATCAAAAGCTCAGTTCATTACTTCTTAATTAATTTTGCCTTGAGAAGCTCTAAGTTCTCAGAGGACCTGTTGGGTTTTCAGAGTGTTGTCTACATGGTGTTTGCTTGTACACAGCAGCCACAATGACATTCAGATCAGCAATCCTTACCCATGTAATCCAATTTGATACAACGTCTGCAGCCTGCCAGCTTTTGGGAATCTGAAAGATGCCCGAAGATCACAACACAGAGGATATCCTGCCTGGAGCCACTGGTCTTGTAGGGATTTTCCCATCTCCCTCTTCCTAGTGTGCCTATTTTATGGTTGAAAAGGTTGATGTATAGGTTAATTTTTATTTTTTTTTCTGAGGAAGATCATGATGAGTAGGAAACTAGTCTTGCTCCTGATCCCAAAGAAATCTTATTTGGAAGTACTTGAGTTGGACGAGATTTTGTCCCTCCACCAGGCTCCTGGAGATGTGCATGTTTTGTTTTTTTTTTCCAAGATAAGAATCCTGCAATCCAGATCTGCCACTGCAAATGATTCATTTCCCCTCTTGGCCCGGCTGTGTGCGCACGTGTCTGGGGGTGGTGAGCCAGAACTGACCAGTGCCCCGGGACAAAGAAAGGAAAAGAAGGTAAAAGGGTGGAGGAGAATAATCTACCCAGTCTCAGGGGACATTTTTCACTGGTTTAGGGCATTTTCACCAGAGCAGTTTTTGTGATGAAAGGACCATAAACGTGTTAGGGGTGGCTTGAACATCAGAGCATTCCTCAAACTCTACAAGACAAGGGTTTGGCAGGAGAATGTGAACCAAACTTGCAAATGTCCCTCTAAGCTGGGCCAAGAGGGACATCTGTAGCTGCTGTCTATGCCAGGAGGGACCTGGATGATATAAATTTTCATTAGGAACCTTTGTATTAAGCCTAGCTTGCACAAGCAGACCCTGTAACTATCAAAGGCAATAGTTCAAGTCTGCCTTCATGTGTGTCCAAGTCTTCTTGCTGCAAGGCACATAGTTAGATGGGTGTGGCTGAGGAAGCTGTGGATGAAAAAACATTATAAATTGGGAATGGGGAAGGCTTAAAATGGGATTTTGAGGCAATGTCAGCTTCCAGCTTTCCTCTTGGAGAAAGTGCACAGAAAAAAGGAGAAAATTTAGAACTAGAAAGAATAGAAACCTTGATGAGGGGATGTGAACAAGGTGTTTTTGATTCTGGGGGAAGCCCCCTCCTTTCCACAGGTTATCCTGTCCTTTTCTTCAGCAACACTTCAGAGAATGCTCTCCTTCCCTCTTCTCAAATGCTGGTTTGAGGGCAGAACAGTGGCTGGATATTTTGCTCCTCCTCTTCTCTGCTAGTGGTGGTGAGAGTGCTGAGCAAGAAAACAGTCTGGACATCTTATAAATTACCCTCTCAGCTCTCTCTTTTCAGAGCCTGTGCACACTGACACCAGCAGAAGCAGATCTCAAGGCTGAGGTCCTGTCTGCCCCTTCCCTTTTGCAGAGCCACACTTAACAGCAGAATGGATGGATGGATGGATGGATGGATGGATGGATGGATGGATGGATGGATTGCTCCACATCTAAATGGTCTCATTTCACGTTGTGGAGACCAGGAGAGGCTGAAAATCAATACCAAGTTTTGTTCATGAGCTGCAGAGTTTGATTCTCCTGCTATGTCATAGAGCATCAGCACTCAACAACAAGCAGCTACCAGTTGAGATAAGCACCCAGCTGAGCTGAGAAAGCTGCAGCCCAGCCCATGTCAGGGAGAGATGGTCATTTCTTTATGTCCTCAGAAAAGAGTCAAAGCCTCAAGCTTTTGATGCTGCAGTTGTAGATGTGCTAAGTCAGTGTGTGGCCTTCAGCTGTGGCCAGAGCTGTCTTGTGCCAACACAAACATATCAGTCCTGGAGAGAAGAAGCTGAAAGTTTTCCTCGGTTTTGATTTTCAGTTCATTCAATTTTGCCAAGTTTTTGTTAGTGACAGGCAGCAGACCTGAGCCTAATGTGCCCCAGAGATGTCTTCATTCAAATGTCAGGAACCACAGGGAATGTGGAGCTCAGAGAGCAGACAAGGGGAAGGAGTGATGTGTTTTTATCTGAGATGTAGGAGCAAAGCTGGCCTGGCTTTTCATGGAGGAAAAATCACAGCAGGACTGTGCCAAGGCCATAGTGGTACCAAGATGGCAAGTTCCAGGGGAAAACAGTGAGGCCCTTCCTATTCCATGTGGCTGGCTAGGAGAAATTTTCATGATGCTCTCCAGGATGTGATAGCTAGCAGTAATAAGTTTATAAGGGGATGCAGAGAAAGGGCTGGGCAGTGTTAGGAGCCCATGGATGTGCAGCCAGCAAACCTGAGCAGCACTAAGGAGAGGGATGTGCCTTACACTCAGTATGCAGGAACAGCCTGAATTTCTCTCTCTGTGCCTTCCCAGACTGACTGATCCCACTTTGCACTGAGTGCTGCTGAAAGAGAAAATATTCTCTGCTCAGGGAGCCTTGGAAGATGTTAGCTGGAATTTTGGGTGAGTAGGTAAGCAGGCTGCAGATTAGTTTTAGCAGGAATCCCCTGTGTAGTTGAACCCACTCCTCTTCTTTTTCAGCTCAGAACACCTGACCATGGGGCTGTCACTGCAGCCTGTGCAAAACCTCCTGGCAGGGAGAGCAAGACACTTGTGAAAGACTTCCTAAGGGAAATGCTTGCATCTACTGAGGTTTAGCATACTTGAAAATGTACAAAAAGGAAAAATTCTTGTGTAGGACAGAGGATGGCCTGGATAGGATAAGATAAGATAAACAATCTTGTCAGGCTCTCAGAGCCTTTTTGTTTATACACCACATCACATCAAGTGAGGGTATATTGGCAGCATCCTCCAGCCTGTACCTCCTCACTTGCCTCTGGGCAGAAACCCAGCAAAAAGACTGAGCCCAGCTGCAGAGCTGAGAGGGCAAGTGGACTTTCTCCCTCATCCCCTGCTCCCTTTCCAGTCCCTCTCCCTCTCTCAGCTCCCTGCTACCCCTTCCACCAGCTGTCCCCAGGAAGAGCTGGCCTTTGGAGTACGTGCCTGTGACCACCCTGCACTCCGTGCTCTGGGACTACCAGGAGCAAGTTTCCGAGGAATTCATTTGTCATTGCTTGTTAAATAAATGGAGTGTGATAAGAATCTGCATTCTGCTTCCATAAAACCTGTAGATGCTGTTGCTGGTGTCTCAGTAGTTTCTCACAAGAATACCCAAGTCACTTATTCTTCTCCATAAAGGCCGGAAAGGGCTGCCTGGCTCAGCTGGTGTGGTCAGTTCTTGGGAGGGAGCCTCAGCACTTTCATTATCAGCACTTGCCATGAAGTGTTGGACTGGGAGGGCTCAGCAGCACGGCAGGAAAAGGGTTTCATATCTGGAAATAATCTTGTAGAAGTCTCTCCTAGGCCTGACATTCTTGGCAGCAGCCTTTCATCCAAATCTCCTGAGACAGCAAGGGGCTTTCATCCTTTGGTAAAGCCTGGCAAGTTTTACATGTTTTTGAAGAGCAAATAATTTTTTTATACTCCACATGACAGGAACCATAAAAAGAATACATCTAGTCACTTTTAATGAAGGACTTAAGCCAACATATTCTACAAGTGATTTCCTCAATTGTCTTCTTAGGAAAAGATTTGGGTCCAGAACACCTGAACACCAGATCTTCAGACACCTGATTGCTGCTGAAATCAGTGTGATTTAGTTAGCTTCCCAAATATCTCTTCAAATTAAGCCTGTGCTGCTTTGCACATGTTAATACATTTGTTCTCAAAAAATCTCTCTGAAGCAGGACTGTAATTCAAGGGTTGTGATACAGGGGCAGAGAAACATAAGGTCACATTTTCTGAAGAGCCTGCAGTAAATCCCAGCAGGCTGAAAACCCTTCCCCTGCAATTTGTCCAGTGTCTGGGGATAGCATTCACATCTCCATCCTCCAAACTTGGATTGTACAGTGCCAAGAAGGCATCAGCTAGAGCTCATTAGCTCCAGTGGTCTTTTAATTTTTCTATTATTACATAGAGTCTTTCCATTATAGAAACACCAGGCACTGGGGAGGGAGGGGATGACTTTTGTGCTTCAAATAGGTCTTCACAAAAGGGCTAAAAAAAACCCCACAGAACACCCAAGATAACATTGTCGTCTGTAATCTTAGTAATGCACCCAAAATGGAAAGCATTCTTGTTGTGGAACTCTCAGGTTGCTGTTTTGTTTGCTCCTTTTTAAGAGTTAATAAACAAAAGTGTTTGGGTTAATTCTGTCATGTGTACTGTGAGTTGCTAAGGAACACGGCTCCACTCTGCCTGAAGTCTCTGTAGTGAGACAACTGAGAGAGGCATTAAAGTGCTGTAAAATAAATGGGATGGAGTATGTTACAGTGTACCAGGCCCTGGCCTGGCCTTTGGAGCATTTTCTTTCTTTTAGGTGCAGAAAAACCAAAGATGCAGAGTCCAGCTGACATAGCAAGGGCAAAGGTTCTGCTGCAGGCAGGTGGAAGCTGTGCAGCTTTGGCTGGGAGATGATGCCTTGCTGGGCTGGGGATGATGTGCAGCAGGAGGGCAGGCACCAAAGGGCCAAGGTGGGTAGAGAGGAAATGACCACAAGATCTGTGAGGTTTATGGACAAGATTTTTGGTCAGCAACAGGTGGAGAGGGCTTGGTGTCTCTGAAGGCCCTACATGGTGGCCCATCAGAGCAAGGAAGGAACATCCCATGTTGTGAGGTGATAGAGGGGCTACAGTCCCAAAACATTTCCCTGAGACTTCACAAAGAAAAAGCTCTCTGGGATGGCTTTTAGCTCCCATCAGGGCCAGGAAGGCCAGGCTGGGAGAAAGGAAAAGCTGGATTAAATGGTGACCATGTGAGTGCTCTGAGCAGAAGCCTGTCTGTCATGGAGGGCTGAGTGAGGGCAGTGGTTTTGCCACAGCTTTCAGACAAATGGACTTCCCTTTAAAATGGTGATTATTACTGTCATATGAATGCAAATTGAGAATCATTTTCTGCAGACAAGTACAAAAAGAGGTACTGTGTGTGAGGTCCAATCTCACGCTGAAAGCAAGCAGCAGAGAACAAGACACTATTTTAACAGCAATAGAGATGGAGCATGTTGCTGGGCTGGGAATTACCAGGGAACACTCTTAAAGGTTTTATCACATCTCTTTTGCAGGCATTGTTCAGTTTTGAAGAAATCCTAATTTGAATCAGAGAATTTCAGTCTTTCAAAGTGATGTTAGCAGCCGAGTAGTTTGCCTCAGTCTCCTCCCAGGACAGGTTTTACTCAAGAAAGAGGCACACATGTTTGGGCTGAGGATGCTAAAGGAATAATTGCACACATGTTGCTTACAACCATTTCTGTTCCAGGACTGATTCAGTCTGAATAAAGCAAATCAAGTTAGAAAAGTTTTAGATTGGTCCATTTGTAGGGCGAGCCACAAGTTGTCAGCTTATGTCACAGCTTTCAGAATTACAATTTCAATGCAAACACTAACGTGTTCAGGATACAGCTTTTCATATGTGATTTTTTTCCCTTGAATTCAGTGACTTTAGGTAATATCAATTCTACTGCAAATTGAGCAGGGGTTAGAGGAGAGGGGAGAGAAGTGAAATCCAGGAATACCAATCAGCCTAGACAGATGCTAGAGGAATGTGAGCAGGGCAAGTTTCAAACTTTCAGGGCTTCCCAAATTTCTTAGGGCTAAACTAACACTTGTCAGTGTGGGAAAAAAACCAAACATCCCAAAACTCCAAAACTTTCTGGTTTTGATGAAGTGTGGATGATAACTGCTGGAATAAAATGACCTCTTTCAGAACATACTTAGAACTGTTTCCTTCCAGTAACCAACCAAACAACCTCCAAGTGCCCACTGGCATGACAGGAGAGAGTTCCTTGCAGCCTCTGGGGTTATGTTAAAAGCACCAGGCTGGCGCTTCCCAAGACCCTACCAAGAATGCTTTAAAAGACACATGGAGTTCATTTATGGCTTCTGCAAGCAGAGGCTGGGCAGGATGCATTTCAAACAGCTTATGTGCAGAGCACATATAGATGATGCATATCCAGTCTGTTTTATTTTGCCTGCAGTGCCTGACATAGCACTGTCTGACAATGAATCACACACATTCAAACAGTCCAGCATGCCACAGATTTAAACATGTAAGTGCCATTTCCTATTGTCCCCAGTCCAAGGGGCTGGTGGAACATCATGTTAAATAATAGGGCTGCTATTAATAAAGCTGGAGAGTCTGTGTTCAGCACTGCTACATGACAAAACACATCCCTGAGGCCGAGGTTCTCTTCCACTGGCACAGGCAGCCAAACCCAGCTGTGCTGGAGCTGCTCACATGCTTCCCAGCCTCGCTGGAGACCCTCTAGAAATACTGAGATGATTAAAACAAGACAGAACAATATGAGTAATGCAAACCAGGAACCCATGCTGCTTCTTAGAAATGCTGTTGTGTGCATTTCTGCTGGTGGAAGGCAGGCCAAGTCACTGGCACTGCATCAAGTGGTTGCCTTATTTGTATGAAATTTGCTCTGCCAGATGAATGCTTATTCCAGAGAATACATAGACACCCTCAGATCTCAGAAGGAGGGGAGGTGGGGGACACCTATGTCAAAGAGAAGCATCTTGGGAAAATGGCAAACACAGCAGGCTGAGACAGTGAGGTGTCAGGGCAGGGGCAGCAGACCCAGCAGGAGGGGGAAGCGTGAGTGACACAAAGCAGCGCAGCCAAAGGGTTGTTGGAGTGCTGAAGGTGTCAGGTGGATTACAGATACTCCTGATTGCACATTGCATGAGCCTTTTAAAATTAATTCTATTCTGACCTGGAAGGGCAGATTTGGTGTCATGGGTTGGCAAAGCTGAACTTGCCCAGACCGACTGTGGCTGTGCAAGTGATGAGCTGGACCTGCCAGCAGGAGCCAGGAAAACAGCCTTGGAGAGAAACTGAGGCCCAGCTTCATTTCACTGGGTTGTAAGGACTTAGCTGAGTGCCTGAGCACCACTGCAACCCCCAAAGAGAGGCAGTGGGAGACACCTTATCCCCACCTCAGTTATGCTTTGGGGTCTTCTGTCTCCTTCAGGGTTGCTCTCTGGTGCTTGGCATTGTGGGGAATGAATCCAGGACTGAGCAGCACCTGAGACCACACCACTCCTCCTCAGGGGGCATGGTGTCTCCCCTGGCTCTTGTCCTCTGCCCTTTTCTACCCGTGTTGGATTTCACTGCATCCCAACCTCACTCTTTGCTGGAACTCCTTGACACCCAATCTCCATCCCAAAAAGCAGACTGAGGAATGCTAACACTGAGCCTTTGAAACTCCAGCATTTCAAAATCAGTTTTTCCTTCCTCACCTCTCACAGAGAGAGTAAGAAGCTGCCATAGCCTTCTCATGTTTTGCTTCCTC
Organism: Eopsaltria australis; assembly: GCA_034509425.1. NCBI lineage: Eukaryota > Metazoa > Chordata > Aves > Passeriformes > Petroicidae > Eopsaltria > Eopsaltria australis. The sequence goes on along the minus strand of JAVTVJ010000012.1, from coordinate 1,751,014 downwards.
AGACAATGGGGATGCTGGTCTGCTTCTTCATCCTGTGCTCATCTTTGCTTCCCACTGCAGCTGATCCCACCCACCTGCTGCAGATAGGTCACACAGGAAAAAATCCATTTAAATTAGGGCTTGAATCATGCTTTAAATGGCATGTAAGCCTCTCAAGCATCCTTCTGAGACCAACTGAACCTCAATTCATTGAAAGTTTCTTTCTGAGCAAGCGAGAGAATTGAATGGGGCTGTGCTCTGCGAGTGGCGCTGAGGTTGATATGGCAACAAAGGTTCTAAAAATGATGAGACACAAATGATATTCTCCTGTGTTAAAAATAGCTGTGTCAAGTTGTTATGGAAACTGTCAAGTAAACTGGGTTAAGAAGGGCTACTTTTCCTGCTCTCTTTTGCCAAGGCTTTCTGAAACAGTCTGTGCCAGCACAGTACAAGGAGGAACTACAAAAGCTGGGCAATGCATTGTTCAGAGTCTGTACAAATGAGGTGGGATGGCATCACAGCCTCTGTCCTTAGAGCCTGGGACTTCAAATCACATTGCTGAACCTGCTCTCTTCCTCATGACAGCGAAGTCCATGATGTGGTCTCACCAGAATCCCCTCCTGGAGACCAGGGCCTTGATGCTCTGTGGAGACACAGTTGTGTGGGCAGCTTTTCTTCCCTGAAGTCTCAGAGAAAACACTCAGGTGGGTGAATGCCAGATGGAACTGCAGTCACAGCTGTGCATACAGTAAAACACTTTCAGGGCAGCCAGGTGGAAGAAGCTTCCACCAAGATTAAAAGTGCAGTTCAGTGGGTTTTGAAACCAATGTACCAGCTGTGAACTGGAGGGGGCATCATGTATCCTTTGATGGGAATGTAAAAAAGGTGACAATCAAAGCAAAAATGTTGAATTGCACTTTGGGCACCAGCCTTTTGTCTTAAAGGTATTCCAACAGTAGACAGACCCAAAACATCCAACTCCTCTCTGAAGGATCCTTCTATTCTTCAGCTGAAAGGTTGCTTTGACATCTTGTTTTCAGCCCCAGCCCTTTTTGTGAGCTGCACAGAGGCATCACTTAGGTTAACCTCCCCTTATGAGATGCCCACTGTGTTGCACTGTCAGAGGGGTGATTTTGAGATAACACACTTGTTCTTGACTCATTTTATGTCCTGAGGAATTTTCCAGTAATGAAGCGCAATTTGATGTCTTTGAAAGATACCAGGCAGGTAAATGAAGCACTCACCTATTAGTGCTGTCCTGTTATTGTCACTGCATCTGTCCAAGGCCATAATTCCAGCAGGACAACTGCTTATGGTATGCACAGCCTCCTTATCTTCATTTCCACAGATACAGTTATCTGGCACCTATCCCTCTCAACACAATCAAGATTAGACTCAGAGGGAATGAGGTTGTTGAAAGGTCTGCCTTTCATATTTCCAAAGACATGATAGCAAAGAGAATTGTGAAAGGGTATTCCTGAGCTGATGTACAGTGGGTATTCAATCCCTATAAAAAGCTCTCTGTCATACATTCAATACACCTTTCCAGGGCTTAGCAGTCAGCATGTGGAGTTATGCCACAAGGGGTTAGTGGAATGTACTTTGTTCCTGTGTATAAATAGCTGGCTTTTAATAAAGAGCATTCAAAAGTATGCAGAAGCAGACAGGATGTTAAGGCTGAGAAATCCTTTTCCTCTGGAGCTGTGCAAAAAAAAAAAAAAATTAGATAAAAATTCACACATACAGAGGAAAGAAAGTAAAACACAGTGAATTGGCTTAGTGCCAGCATTACAAAAAGGGGTGAGAAAAAAAAAGGACAAAAAAGTTCACCTTTGTCTCTGAGAGCAAATTTCTTCTTTTATCCCTTCAGTGAAGAAAAATTGCCATTTTCTTGGCGAAAGAATAGAATGTGTGCACAATGGGGCAAGGCTGTGTGACACAGGGGTCAAACAGTAAAAACTGTGCCCTGCAAATAATTTTTGAAAGGTAAAGAAGTTGCACCACACTCATTCTGGGATGGAGCTCCCAGTCAGAAGAACCTGAAAGAGGTGTTGCTCATGTCACACTGAGGAGAAACCTTAGTCAGGGACAAGGAGGAATCTTGTGTGATCCAGCTGAGGGGTCTAAGCACAGTGGTCAGTCCTTCTGCACCCCAAGTGTCCATCTGTCTTGACCATTTCAATTCATTTTCAATTCAATAAGGACCTCAGATGATGGACTTCTCCTCTGTCTGGGTATGTTTCTGGGAGTGATTTCTGACTCCTATGGAGTATAAAAATATGAATAAGTAATGAGGAGTGATAAGGAACAGATACAATGGAGATGAGCAGCAGTAAAAAGACCTGAGATAGATTGATAATGCAAATATTCCTACTGAGTGATAAAGGTTTCAGAAGGAATGAGGAGAGGATCAAACAGGAGAAAGGTCAAAGCACCTGATTGTAGGAACTACCTGAGAGATTATGCCCAAAAGATGGAAACTTAGAAACTATGTCTATCAAAGTTTAAAGTTTCTATTCCTGAGCTATTCCTGACTTATTCCTGATTATAAAAATGGGGAAGAATGTTGGAGCTGGTGCCATACCTCCAGATGAGGACAACTGAATACAAAGCAGAAGCAGAGCTACAGAACTAAATCGAGCATTCACGTTTCCTGTAGTTTTTTCAGGTTGTTTTAAGGGAGACTGCAGTGAAAGGGGAACTTGGGGACAATTTCTCAGAAGTCATACAACTCTTGAGCAGTTCCTGGGGAAAAGAAACAAGCAAAACACCCCCTGCATCTCAGGGCACTGTGCAGTGATTTTCCAGTCCTTTCCAATTGCTTCACAATGCGTAGGCTGAGCAGTGATTGGGAGCTTTTACATTTTAATGCCAAGTTTCAGAAAGATCTTTCTCGATGTCTACTCCACCTTTGTTTCCTCTTTTCTTTGTGGTTTGGGTCCACCCAGACTCAGAAGTCAGAGAAAAGTGGATGGGCTGATTCACTAGACTTTGCACTTGTACAGCTTCAGACATTTTTCATTCATTCCAATCCTCCTTGGAGGCATTCATAATATTTTTGCCTTTTCTTTTTTTTCCCACAGCCTTACATGTACATACATTGCACTATCAGATAGGGTAATAACATGCATTAAAGGAGTGTGCTTGTTCATGTCTCCTAAGTGATGTCAGACAAAAATGTAACCCTCAGCTCAGCTCTCTGTAGTTCTGCAGCCACTCAGAGACTGCTCATGGCAGCATCTCTCCTGCTCCCTGAGCTCTATCCACTTCTTAATTTCATGTTCTTCCTCGCACCATTGGTTTCCCCCTGAGATCAGCATGCATGTCCCACTTTCCTGCTACCTTTATTCACACTCAGCCCATCTCATTCAGCATTTTGTTTTCTGAACCCAATCTGTTATCAAACATTCTTGAGCCTGTGGTCATCCCTGGAAATGTGATCTACTATCCCATCCACCTTGAGAGAGTCAGTCCCAGAGAACAGACCCATGGTCCTTGCTGTTTTCTTGCCTGTTGGGAGCTAAAACTTCCTTGTTGAGTCCTCCCAGAAGATACAGTACCTTTCAGAAATATTGTCTCTTTTTTTCTTTTTCCCAACAGTGGAAATGCTTTACATACTTCGCAGATGTGTAAGGCTGTTACGTAAAGCATCACAAGAAGGCAAGGGCCCTTGCAAATAATAAAACTGCAGGCTAGTTGAAACCAGCCCCCTTATTTCATTTTTCTTAACGAAATGTAAATCTACACCCACACAAACTATGTGTGCTTGGAGCAAAACAGTATTGCACATTCTGTGGCCAGGAGGGAGCCTGGTGGAGGGGCAGCTGCCTCAGCACTCCCCTGCTGCCCTGAGCTCCTGCTCCATCTCCATCCTCAGCACTCCCCTCCTGCTCTGAGCTCCTGCTCCATCTCCATCCTCAGCACTCCCCTCCTGCTCTGAGCTCCTGCTCCATCTCCATCCTCAGCACTCCCCTCCTGCCCTGAGCTCCTGCTCCATCTCCATCCTCAGCACTCCCCTGCTGCCCTGAGCTCCTGCTCCATCTCCACACCAGGTTGGACCAGCCTGGCCATCAGGAGAGTGCTGCCAGAGGCACTGAGGTGAGGAAGTGGCTGGCCCATCCATAACTCATCAGACAGCCTTCTCTGAGGATCTTCCCTCCCCTGTGGGCTCTGCAGATGTGGACTGGAAAGTGCTCAGCCTGTTTTCCTCCACAAAGTCTTTCATGTGTCCAGGCAAACTTCCCAGGCAAACATGGGCACAAGCACAAAACCAGGAGAGGGGTGTTTGTCCAGCCAATGTTCATCCTGGACCTTCTCCATCTGAACAGCCTTGTGCCCTCTTCCCTCCTACCTGGGGCCAGAGCTGTCCCACTTTCACACCACCTGCCTTTTCCACCATGAATAGGTCTGGTTTGAACATGGAATAAAGATAATAACCCTACCTTCCACCACTCCCTCCAAAAAAGTAAAGGCACAGCAATCTTGGAGCAACACCTCAGTGGGCATATCAAAATTACTGCCTCAAAATCACTGCCAAAGAAGTGACAGGGCAACCTGCAGGATGAGACATTTCTCAATAGGATATCCAGGAAACTGTTTAACGTGACTTGCTTCAATCAAATTAATTGTCTATTATTCAATTAAAAATAAGGAAGTAAAGAGACAAAACCTTATTTAATTTCTTTCTGTCATCAGCCAATGTAATCTTCAGTTTAATGAACCTGATGGGCTGTCTTCACATGAATAAAGAATTTTTCCTCAGGCCACATACTCCAGTCATCACTGGGGGCTGGGAAATCTCAGTTCCATTAACAAAGGAGAAGTCCAAAGGTGCTGCTCTGCAGATGGGATAGGAAAATTCCCCATTGCTATTAAAGTGCCTTAACTGGAAAAGTTGCATTTGGGCTTGCAGAGGGACAACATACCCCATTTTCTGAGAAAAATTACTTCCTTTTCTCACATATATTTTGTGACAATTCATTTCCTCTCCTCTTCCCAGAGGTTTTATATGCAGTTGTTTCTTAATTTGCTGCCAGGTCCCAGGATCTGCAGTATGGACACAGACAGAAGCTCAAGAAGAAATCCTTCCACTGAGCAGGCTTAGTTTCCCTGGAATTGTACTCCTTAAGGCAGTATCAGACAACCTCACCTGCATGGTTTTGCCCCATGCAATCCCCAGCCAAGTTCCTTTCTCTGACAGAATTAAAGAACATAATTTGGACTGCATCTCTGTGTTTCCTGCACCTACACACAGTATTTCTGGTCCAGTTGGAGAGGATGTAGTTCAGCAAATGGTCAGCTAAATGAGACTTGAAAAGGCACAGCCAGTGGGAACAGAGAAGATAAGGAAGGGCTCTGTTGGACATGGTACACTGGGGAATCCCAGCTAATCCAGATGCTGATGGAGCTGGTGATGGCTGTTCCAGTCTCTGTGCCCTACAGCAGCACAGAAATAGGTGGCCAGGAGTCACCTGTTCCAAGAGTGTCCCCTCCAGTTTGGCCTCAGCTCTGAGTCTGATGTCCACTGCTGCTCAGTGAGTGTGCACACACACATTTCAATATTCTTGCCATTTCCCCATGCTTGTAGCCCACCCCAGCCACGTGGGCCATCCTGCAGCACTCCAGCTTGTGGAGGCTTTTGGGCCAAAGAAGTGATCCTAAATCCCTCCCAATGCTGAAGTGAAGCTGCAGCATTGGCAGAACCCCTGGTGTGACAGCCCCAGCCTCCAAGGGGATCCATGCTCTCCTCTCCTCTCCCTGCATCAGCCTTATATAAAGTTTCAGCTGCAGCTAGTGTGACACTGGCACCTTTGTGTCACTGTGAGGCTTTTGTGCACCAGCCAAAGTGCAATGCTAAACCCATCAGGGTAATGAGTGCCTGCTAACACACCACTGGCTCCAAAAGGGGGGCTGGTTACTCTTGCCTGAGTCTTTGGAAGTGTCTGTTTGTGGCTGGGCTAAGTCAGAGGCCAGGTGGGCTCCTCCTGGGGCAGGTGTGCTGCTCTGCTGGCCATGCAGCACTGGCTCACACTGGGCTCTCCATGGGGAAGCCCCACTTGCCAGCCAGGAGCTCTATCCTGGTGGATGGTGAGAGCCATCACTGCAGTGCTTGTGCCTCCCACATCATCACCATCCCCTGCTCCAGCCCAGCCTGGTGCAAGCACTGAGATCCAGCGTTTCTGGTGGGATATTGCAGAAGGGGAGTGCAGGAGCTGTGGCTATTCAGAGATCCCCTTTTCCCAGGTGAGATGCTCTGGTGGAATTTGTAAACTTCCTTCCCTTGTCAGAAATCTTCTCTGTCACCCTAGAAGGGTGGTCCCAGAGCCTGAGAAATGCCTTGGACCCTCAGGCTGAGCCTGGCCTGACACAGATCTGTGGAAGGGACCAGGCTTTTCTTATCCCTTGCCAAAAATAAAACAGAAATTAAAAAAACCAGAAAAAAATTGGAGGTATGGGGGGTTACTTGTCAGTCCAGGCTCCAAGTCCAAGGAGAGAGGTCAGAAGATTCCCTGTGAAGCACTCAGGAATTGCAGGAGCAGATGATAAAGGTTCCTCTAGGTCAGTGCCATTGCAGGGCTGCCCAGCCAGCACTCTGGAGTCTGGAGCAGAGTGCAAATAGAGATAAAGTGACATGACATCCTGTTAGCAAGGTCACTAATTGGCCATGGAGCCATTGGGATGAAGTGCTGTGAGTGGATTTTGGTGCTGGAAATGCCACCAGAGAAGGTGGCTGTTGCTCAGGGAGGGGCATCTCCCCATGCCCAGGGTGCAGCATTGGCTGCTGGGGTGAACGAGTCCTGACTTCACCTTGGCCTTCCTGAGTGTCTGTTTTGTGGCTGAAGGGAAGCTCAGGCATGGCTTGGGGGCACTGCAGGAGGTGAAGGGGCACTTTGAGTGCAGAACAGCCCTCATTTAAGAGATTGCTTCCACCCAGGGACAGACCCCTGTCCTTGCAGCCTGTTCCTATGGATGGAGGTGGCAGTGGCTGGGCTCCTTTGCACTGCTGCTGTGCACAGCATCTCTTTTCTAAAGCAGTGGGGTCCTGATTCAGAAACCAGGCTGTATTTCATGGAAATAGGTATTTAATCATAAGCTCAGATGTCTTGGTCTCTTCTGGCAGCTGTAACTGGCCTGTTCTCTGTGTGACAGTCAAAAGGAACTCTGGGTTTAAGTCACACATCTGAGAAACCATGTCCCAGCTTTTAGAAGAAAGGGAAGTCTGGTTAAAGCTATCCACTAAGAAAGGTGGCTCCAAAGGCTTTGCATCCTGGGCAGCTCCAGTGATTGTTGCTCCAACATCAGCCCCTGGCCAAGCCTGATCCCAAACTGAGGCACCCTGAGCAGCAGAGCAAGGTTTGCACATCATTCCTGCTTTTTGCAGGTTTGGTGTGACAGTGACTGCCTCCTCTAGCAGTCACCTGACTATGGTAATTTTGTTCTAAAGCATGTGACTCCAGTTATCTCCTCTGAATTGAGACATGCATTGCAAAATTTAACATTTTTTTCTGTACGGCCTAGAAAAGCATATTTTTGACAGAGTATGACTTGACACCTTTCTGGAAAGCATGACTACTTGTCTCTTAGTTTGCCCAATGGGAAATGTAAATTACCAGTAAGCCAGCATGACATATCAAATTCAGCTCCCTGAGTAGAGCATATTAAAATGCCATTTTTACATCCCAAATTATATTTCATTATGCAGTTACGATTTTGACAGTAGCAGTGTGCAGAATGCATTTCATATGCTAACTAAAACAGACTTTTTTTTTTGCTAATTTGCTGAAAAAATATTATGGTATATCTAGGGCATAATGTTTCTGGAGTGAAAAGAACAGCAGCATCAGGGATATAGTCTGTGATCTTTGTTTTGGGTGCTGATTGTAGTTGTACACTCTGCTCAGCATGAAGTGACAGACATTTCACCCACTATTGCTAAAGAACCATACCCCATTATATTTTTTGTCCAATTTTAGTAATTCAAATGCATTTGGATTAGATGATCTCTATAAGCCCCTTCAACTAAACTCTTCTATTCTACCAAAGCAATTTGCTGATTCAATGGGTTATTGTTATAGAAGATGACACATTTTCCAGATGGCTTTTAAAATCCTTATTTCTTTCAAGAAAGAGAAAAAAAAAACACCTGAGCCTAGAGTTATAAACTCTATCTAAAATCCGTAGAGGTGGATGTGGGGTTTAGCCCAGAGCAGAGCAGAGACCATTTCTCTTAACACATATTGGCAAATAAGAGAGAGCTTGCTAACTTTATTTTCTTGAGCTGCTCTCATGTTGTTTACTCACTCAAGGAGGGAGGGAAGAGTATAAAGTGTCATCACACCTCTTGTTATGGGCAGCAACAGGACAGGCTGTGACAGCAGGGAAGTGTCATCTATTTGCCACCTACTTCATGACATTGCTTTTTGTGTGCCAACCAGCTCAGCTGGAATTTGGGATAACCTGCATCCAGATCCAGCAATTGCTGCTTCCTGGCATCATCAGGAGCCAGATTAGGAGCCAGGTTGTGCTTCAGGTGCCCCACAGACTTTTGCTTTTAATACTGCTTCTTGAACCCTGCTGTTATATCCTAAATGTATCCCTGTATCCTCTGTCCCCAGAGGATTGGTTTGGCCTGCAGACATCCCAGCAGGAGCTCCTCTGCCTGGCCTGGGTTCTCATTGAGCACTTCATTCCTCCTGCCATTCCCTCTGCCAGCTCCCCCCTGCTCCTGGCTCTCAGGCAGCCTTCAGACACTGCTCGGAACAGCAGAACAGATCAAAGATCTGTTTGGAAAGTGATGTTTCATTAATGCATGACCGATGGGGATGGTGCAGGGGCACCAGGCACATGACAAGAAGCTGTGAGGACTCTGCCCAGAGGCTCCCTCCTCCCGGGCACCAGTGCATCACCTCTTGGCAGCCCCGTGTTCATTTTGGCTCGTGTCCGGCCGGCAAAGCACGATAAGAGATAATTAGTGATTAAATTGCAACCTTTTATCTCGGTAAACGACAGTTACTTCCTCGTAGGCTGCCGAGGTTGACAGCGAGTGCTCAGGACAAGCCGAGCAAATCTGTTTGCTTTGATCCTGAATAAAAACCTGGGAGAAGCTTCCCAGTCCTAAGGCAAGGCAGGGTGGAAGGCTCCGTCGGCTTTGGCTCTGCAGCCTCTGCGAGTGAGAAGTTCTGCTGGAAATGGATGCATCCATCCCAGCACCTTCTTGTCCGAGGCCGCAGAGCAGCAGAGGGCAGCAGCTCAACGCGATGCTCCCTCCGCTGCAGACGGCTTCCTTTCGCCTCACGGCATCTTTTCCTACAGCTTTCTGCAGCCTCCAGATAGCTGCGCATGCTATTAACATCAGTCATGCCTTTTTAAATAAAGCTGGGAGTCCTCTGCAGGGAAGGAGGAGGGCTTGCCTGCTCCCCCAGCCTCTCGCAAGGCACCCACGGGCAGCAGCGAGTGCCTGCAGCTGACTCACTGCCTGCTCGGTGCCTCCCCATCAGCCCGGGAGCTGGAGGTGGCACAGGGGAATTGAGGCTCTGTGTGGGATGTGTAGGTGGAGCGAGCACCCTGGGAACAGAGACTGAAGAGTCAGGCTGGCTGTTGTTGCTCATTAGGCTCTGCTCTGCAGTGGGTTTGGGTCCCACAGGAGAGGCCAGCAGTCTCTCTGTGTGCTGCAAGCAAGGCTTGCACCAATACCTGTGTGATGCCCGGGAGTGCTCGGTCAGTGCAGGCTGATGCAGAGTCTTGGATGTCAGTCTTTGGGAATAAAAACTATTTCTATCCTATGGAAGGGTGGTTTCTGATCTAGGCATCCAGACTGTGCCTCAGCAGCATTAAAAACCTTCCTATTCTCAGCTTTCTTTGTGGGTACAGCAGAGTGATCCTGAAGCCAAAGACACACGGGACACAGAAAACAGGCGGAGGCACAAAAATATGATTCCTTCTAACAGCCTCAAAAGCCTCTCCAGAAACCCCAGCAAAGAGAAGGGAAATAAATCATGGAAACCTGTGATGAACCCCACCCTGAAAATACCAGCGCACACACTGCTGGGGCAGAGAGCAATAAACGCAGCGCGCAAGCAGCAACACGGCAGGAGGGAGCTCCGAGCCGCATTTTACACAATCCAGCGCAGGTATGCGAGTTATTGCCCGGTGCCCTCCTGCCTCGCCGGGACGCGGCCCGAGAGCTGCACGAACACGCTCGGGGAGCTGCAGGTTATATCTTTACCTGCTTTGGCAAGCTCAGCCCAGCCATTAGCCGAGTGCAAGCCGTGCCTCAGCGCCGGGGCCGGGGCCGCAGCTGGCCCGGCTGCGCTGCTCCGCGTGTGCCGGCGCGTTCCCAACGCGGGCTGCTTTCCCAGCGCCGCTCCGCAGCCGCAGCTCACCCCTACCCTCCTTGGCTCCGGCAATGCCACGCTGCAGGAGGGAGCTGGCTGCTGCCTTGCACGGCAGAGAGGCGTGAAGGGGCACGGGAGTCTCCAGCATGGAGCAAATCTGCAGGAGCAGAATGTTTCCCTTGTCTGTGCCGTGCCTGGATGCCCTCCAGAGCCAAGCGGACCCCAAGAAGGGCTGGCACTTGCTGATCCCACCATTTCATGGAATCATAGAGTCATTAAACCTGGAAAAGACCTCTGAGATCATTGAGTCCAACATTTAAGCCAGCTCTGCCAAGCCCACCACTAAACCACGTCTCTAAGCACCACATCCAGACGTTTTTTGAACACTTCCAAGGATGGTTGTTTCCTGCAGGGCTGGAGAAATCACAGGCCATACTTGCTGCAGCCTCCCAGGCTTGTCTGTGTCTGCAAATGTCTCACAGTGTGCCCTGAGACTGGTCTGCACTCTGCACCTATAACCTTGCACCAGGCCTTGCCCTTTCCTGCCTGCTGCCATCCAGGGAGCAAACACAACAGGAAGGAGGAGACCATCTGACAGGAGTGCTTCCTTCTCACTGTGCAAGAAGCACCTGGCATCAGCCCCATCCCAGGGACAGACCTCCTTGCTCTGCAATCCTCTCCTCAGGCAGGTCCACACACTTTGCATCCAGGCTTTTTGGCTGCAGTCACTCCAAGGACCACATGCAGAAACCTAAAGGGAGTCACCCAGGGTAGGGTTTCATGCAGGACCCTCAGAGTGTTCAGGCTGGATCAGATTTGTAAGGCTACCCAGCACATTATAAATCAGCACATTCCCCATCTTACTTTCTTCACTTCTGTGTGAAAAGAAGGTCCACACAGCACCTTGAGGTTCCAGACACAGTTAAATATCATCAGGATTTGTTAATGGACTTTTTTTTGCAGTGTCTTAAATGGGTCCCTGTCAGCCTCATTGTCTCAAGGGGTTTCCTGTCCACTTCTTGGGCCCTGGCATGAACAATACTCAGCCCTAGACACCCAATCCTGAACTCATTGAAATCAGTAACAAGATTTAGGATGACTCCAGGCAACATTTTCTTCCTTTACAGGAGGATGTCACAGCTCTATCCTGTGTAGAGAGCCACCAAGGTGAAGCACTGTGACTGAGATCATGCAGCAGCTCAGTGGCAGAGGCTGCAGCTCCTTTGTACCACACTGAAAAACATCCCCAGACAGGGGGACTGATACCACAGGGGTGTTTCAGAGCCTCACATGGCTGAAGGAGAGACAGAAGATTTGTGCAGACAAGAATGAAGAATCAAAGCATGTTGTGAGAACGAGGCAGGAAGAGATCACTTGCTGGATGGTGCAGAAACTCTCAGAGCTGAGGTCTGGTCCCTCTGGTCTGAGGGTTGGAGACTTTAATCTCCATAAGATGGTCTTATGGTGATGACTTCAAGGACAGTCTTGGAAGAGAAAACCAGCAGTCCCAGGTGCCATCAGTGCTTATCGGAGCTGGAGAAGGCACTGATCATGAAGATTTAAAAGAGGAGGATTTGCAATTAACTGGCTGTTAATAATCCCCAGGCACTACCTGTTGCTTGCTCTGTAGATGGCAGCACAAGGAAACCAACCAGCCTCATGAGCTGTGCAAGGCAAGTACAGAGGTCTGTCATTAACAGGGTCAGTGGAGGGAGATATTTCACCTGAGACTTGAACCACTTTCGATTTTTAACAGCAATGGGTTAAGAAAACAAGAAAGAAGCCACGGCTGCAAGCAAGTAGTAAAAGTAACTTGTAAAGAAAGAGAGGTCTTGTGTCATGTGGAGATAGCCTTCAGCTCATAAAACCCTCTGATGGTTACCACATAACTGCAGCCCAAGGGAAGAAAGCCACCTGATTAGGCTTATTAAGAGTCTGTGTTCTTTTGGGCACAAACCTGACCTTTATTCTGTGTTTAAATAGCAAATAGGGACTCATTGTCTCAATCCCCAAATGTTTTTGCAAAAGGGCCTGGTGTGGCAAAATTTATCAAAACACAACATGTTCTAAAGTGCTTGGAATTTCCATTTGAAAAATGTGGGTAGCTAATAGGTCTCAATCACCTCCTCTGTGTATCTGCCCTGAAATAATTTTGTTGCATTTTGATAAAGCTTGGCTTTGCAGTTTAAAGCCATAAATACGCCCTCCTGTAGAAAGACAGGGCTTTTGTTTTTCCTTCCACAGGGCACATTGGAAAGGGAGCCTGGAGGGACCTTCATCTCATGAACTCCCAGGGCTGCTATTTCTGAGCACTGATTTCCTACTTGGGATGTAGATCTTGACCCCCGTGCCCCTGGCAGACTGGTTTGCATAAACAAAGAGCATCGCAAAGAAGTCAAAGCCGGATGTACCTACAGCAAATAAATCTCTTCCTCTCTGACAAACAGAGGATGAATTGACCTCTTGCACGTCATGTCTGGTTGTCTGACCAAAGCTGTCAGTCACAACTTTCTCTCTGGAAGCCTTGGATGAGACAAGGGATAAAAGGGACATAAAAGTGACATCAGTAAGGCTAAAACAATGAATGACAGGATTTCCTCTACCATCTCCATTACTTGATTCCTACAAGTTTTCCAATCGTGGCTGGTCAAATCCCAGACAGTGTCTGTGTGCATTTGACTCACACAGGGCGAACTAAACCATCTCCTGTCACTCCTGTCCCAGCCCCATTTTTGCATTCATTTTCTGGAAACGGTCCAGTGAACAAGTTCACCAGCCTGAACATTTGGGCCGGAGTGAATTTTAAAGCAAACATCTGGGATCTCTGCAAACAGGAAATCCACCACACTTCTGGGCTGGAACATTTGTAGCTGAGAAGTGGGTGCTTTCTGCTCCACAGACAAGAGATGCCTGGGAGACGCCCTGAGATCCACACATCCAATCAAGCCCTCGTAGTTCTCCTCAAATTTCAGGTGGTGAATCCTAGAAGCACAGCACTGGGAGTCATACCACGAATTACAGAAGGAATTATTATATCCTGAGTCATGGGAAATTAATTTGTGAGTGCTGGACATTGCTCCTGGGTAATTTGGCCATGCCCAGAGCAGGGGGGATGTGAACTCCAAGGCAGAGCTCGTCTCCTTTCCAGCCTTACGGAGGGACTCCTTCCCTGGTGAGCTGGGGAGACAGGAAGGGGAATCACTCATGCCCAGCATGTCCTGGCACAGCTTTGAGGCTCAGGAAAAGAACATTTATAAATCCCCTGCTGGCTTTCTGAGCAGTGATGTGACTGCATCCATTGCCTGGATGATTTAGGGCGAGTTATTTGCTCAGTTTCACTATCAATGTGACAAGCAGCAAAATGTCACAGACAATTCCATCCCAGTGAGATTTTTCTGCAGTCACACAGAGCCTTGTTTTCTGGCATAAACCATCTGGCCCTATTGGACCTGCATGTATTTGTGCCAGCAAAGGCTCTGACCCACTAATCTCTGTAAGATGTGTGTGTATATATATATATATATATATATATATATATATATACACAGACACACACACGTTCATATATATATAATCTCCAGTTTGCAGGGTCAATATGCAGGGCATCCTGTAATGAGAAACACCCTCACACGGGTTGTGAAACTGTAGTGTGAGATCTTGGAGTACAAGTGCTGCCCCTTGGATACCAACTGAGGTTTTGAAACCACTTCCCAGCCTTCCAGTTATGTGTGAAATGTGAAAATACAGGGTAACCTCCTCCCCATGGACCAAGGACTAACCAAGCCCTGCTAAAACCTCCTTCCAGACCTCCTGGGAATGGGGAAACTGAGGCAGCAGCTGCTGCAGAGGCTGTGGACACATGGTCTGTCCAGGACCCTTCCCCATCCTATTCATACTGAGTTGGTCCAAAAGAAGCAGCGATGTTGGGACAGCGAGGTTGGGCTCCTGGATGGATGCTGAGCTCAATTCTCATCTGGGCTGACCTACAGGGCTGGTGTAAATCCAGACTAATTTGGCCACTGTAGTTTCTTGTGGGAATGATGCCTGGAATGCACATCTGTATAATTTTTGTCCTTTTTAAAGGCAGATGCCAAGCTTGTGAGGAAACAGCACATCGGGCAGGAAGATTCCACACCATCAACCAGAGCACATAGAGGATCAGCATTCCTGCTGGGACAGGCTGAGTTGTCTCCATTTACCAGTCTATCCTGGAAACAGGGGCTGTTGTCTCAGACTCCAGAGGGTAAACTGGGAACTCCATCCAGAGCTCTGAAGTTCACATCTAAAAAACTCTGCACCTGCCTCTAGAAAGGATGTGCCTTTCTGGGAAAAAAAAAAAAAAAGAAAAAAAAAAAAAAAAAGAAGGTTTGTTTCAGATGAGAAGGCAATGGGGCAAGTTATTTCCTGGTGGTCCCAGTTGCTTTATATCCCAGAGGAATGTAGTCCATACATTTATTTCCTCCCTTCCCATTCTCCTGGTGCTTCAAGGGCTTTCCTTTGGAAACACCACATGTAAAGCAGACTAAAGCTGTAATCCCTGCAGTGCCCATTGTGTTTCTGCAGCAATTTTGGAAAGGAGAAGGGTGCAGGTTGCTGTTGAGCTTGTCACAGACCATTCCTTCATTTTGGATCTGGATGCATGAGGCTGAGCCCTGCATGGGGGCTAAAGGGGAGCACACCTGGCTGTTGGGTACAGGTGACCCACAGGCTGCACTCAGTTCCCTGGAAGGGACCCAGGTGCATCCTTTGGGCTTTGTGTGCACTTCCCCACGTGCAGCCTGGTCTCAGTCCTGCCCCCCAGCCCCTCACTGAAATGGAGGGGAAAAAGAAGAGAAGGAAGGGAAAAATATAAAAGAATGATGAAGGCTCCACCCTAATTCCATGTCAGGTACATCAGCAGCTTCCCATTTTTGTGGATCTTGCATTTAAGAATTCATCCTACTGTCACTGA
Source organism: Eopsaltria australis (assembly GCA_034509425.1). Lineage (NCBI taxonomy): Eukaryota > Metazoa > Chordata > Aves > Passeriformes > Petroicidae > Eopsaltria > Eopsaltria australis. Next base: position 1,735,750 of record JAVTVJ010000012.1, on the reverse strand, counting down.
GGTTTCTGGTGCAACATAGCAACCCACAGGCTGGAGGACAGAAAGTGTCACTGTGCCTCCATTCAGTCGGCTCAGTGCTCCATAAAGACTTTTTCTGGCAGCTGTGAGCACTGGGAAAGGGTTAGGAAGGCTTCACATGGTAGGGAAGCGTCTCACTAATTTGTTTGTTGGTTTGGATGTTGTTTTAAGTGTAGTCCAGCCTCTTGTTCTGCTGCCCCAGTGGCCAACTCCCAGTGCTGGCCTCAGGTTTGCTCTGCCAGAAAGGCTTGGAGTGTACACCCTCAGGCATCCTCTATTTATCTACACAACATGGCTGTGGGAAGGGAAGTGCTGTTAGCCGTGAAAAAAAAAATAAATTAACGTGGAGTGACTGACAGGCAGATGAAGGCTCAGAACCCCAGAAGGACTCAGATAAAAATCAAAGGGAAGTGAGGAACAGGGCTGTGTGATTTTCCCAGGGGTGGCACAGGGAGGACAGGATTCCTGACAGCCTGGTGGTTCCTGGTAGATTTGCCAGTCCCCATGCCACACTGCCCATGCCCTGAAGCTCTTGGAAAAGAACCCTGAGAAGAGCAGGGGGCTGGCAGGCAGAGGAGGCCAGGCCTTCTCCTGTGTATCTTAGGATGCAGCTCAGCCAGTATCACATCACGCTGGGCTAGAAATCACATTTGCTTCAGTTCCCAAGATAAAGCAGCATATAATATCTCAGTAATTTTCCATCCATCCATTCAGTCTCATACACTCAGCATTTACTATCATCAACTTTATTGTCTCTTCCAATGCAAACAGCCCTGCAGCACAGCCTTTATCTTCCCCTCCTTATCTCCAGGCTTCCAGGATAGGGGAGCCCTCTGGAAAAAGTGAGATTTTTCTCAAAGAGAAACATGATTGCAGGCAGTTGACTTCAGATAGACCCTACTACTTCTCACTTTAGTAGTGGAGAGGCAACTCTGTTAGGAGCCCATGTATTTAAGTGGAATATTTCAACAGCTGGGAAAAACCCCTATCCTGCTACTGAAAGTGAGGGAGATTCACATGGCTCCAGCCAGCAGAAACCAGGGAAGCTGTGTGGCCTGACAGAATGGGGGCATTGCCTGGTGTTTATTTGGAGCAGGGCTTTCTGTCAGGAGTTTTTCCCAGTCAGAGGTTCCCTTCCTCATGGGGCTGCATTCACCAGCCACCGGGACATGGGAGGGGCACCTCACATTTTTTTTTTCCTGATAAAAGTAGGTTCCAGGGCACATGAAGCCAGGAAACATTTCTGGAAGATGCAGGGAAACAGGGCAGATGCTCCTCCAGACCATTGCTGGTGACCATGAGGGCACAGGGAAGGATGGCAGGCACTGCTGTGCTCAGAGCAAGACTCATGGGGTGGGAGGATCAGAGTTTGTACTGCTCTGCATGCTGGAAATTGTATCCACCTGGTTCAGTTTCTTTAAAAAGTCATTCAAAAGTATTTGGTGAAGCTGGAAGAAGCCTTGACTTGAAAGAGGAAGTGTGGATTGAAATCCTAAATGCTTTCAATACTCTTAAGTCCACATGTGAAGCATGATTTAAACTGAGATATGTGTTGCCTAACTCAAATGATTGCAGTGACAGTTACATTAACCTCTCTGGCACCAGAGAGATCACATCCCTCTAATACCAGCTCTAAACAACAAGATACATGCCAGCTGAAAAGTTAACACACAACTGGCATTATCTCAGTTTTCCCTCCAGGCTGTGCCAAGATACTCTTTTCTTACGAAGACTTGATCCAGCTCAATTTAGCACAAAAACAAAGCAAAAAAAAAAGGTAAAAAAAAATCAATTCTCTGAGTCTGAATCCCAGCACTTGGCAAGCTGCTCCCTGGTGAGTACTTCTCAAAGCAGGACACATCTTGTTCTCTGGAAAAGCTTAAAACCCAGCACCTCAGGGTGCATTATTGCAGGAACTTTTTATCACGAGGGAGCAGTTTCCTGAAATCACACAGTGAAAAGGGTGTGGGAAGGCATGGAGTCTTTCCTCCATTCTGCCCTGGTGCAAACACCTTCTGCAGATGCGAGAGTACTCGCAGGCAGGTTAGACTTAGGCTGCAGCCCTCTTGTTCTATGGGCATATAGCCACACACGAGCCACAGCTGAAATCTGGCCTCTTTAGAGGTCAGTGGAGGTGAGCCACCTGGGATTCTCTTGGAAGGAACACTTTGACCAGCTACTATATTTGGAAAGGCCAAGATTAAGCAGAGCTTGAAGACCGAGTACATCCTGAAGGTCTAGAGTGCAGCAGGACCTCTAGGACCGGATCCCATGAAAGCAGAGATGCCATAATACAGTGCTGAGGGGTGCTATATAAATATGTCATTTCCAGTGACTCACTCTTCCCACAGATTCTTGTCTGTGCCGTGTTGCTATTAGTGTTAGAAGCAATTTGTGGGTGAGACGGTGTTTCACCCAAGGATTCAACACTTTCTCCCATCATGCTTGTTTCAGAGCATGCAAAAGAGATACTTGGTTAGGAGACACATTTCGTAGTTCCTCTACATGCTGGGGGCTGTGATTGCTGAGTTCTCACTTCCCTGACCCAAACCTTTTTGCTTTTTCAGTATTTCAGTACTGTGGCCCTGCCTGGGAGCTCCAGCTGCAACTCAGGTGGTGGCTGTGCTGGGTGCTGTACACAAACATGCCCCAGGGGACATCCTGGCAAGAACAGGCACCTCTTTTTCTCTCTCTGTCACACCCCCCCTCCATATATCACCTTTTTTCGGAGTAAACATCCCCATTGCTTGCTCCCCACACTCCAAAAGGGCCCTACTGAAATTGCCTGACTTTGTGGCTCCGGATGAAGCTGTTGCTCTGAGCAAGTACAGACAGACAGAGCCATTGCCATAGCAACAGAAGTTATGTGTGAAATCCCTGGGAACTGGTCCTCCTCCTCCTTTTCCCCCACCCATTCAGGTCCCTTTTCAGATTTCTTTCCTCTTTTTTTCCCAAGGTGCCAGTGCCAATTCATTCCTTGTGCTGCACACCTAGGGAGATGCTTTGAAAGCAGCCTGCCGGGTTACGATAGCACGGCACCAATTACCGCAGCGGCAGGACAACTTTGGGGAGCATCATATTGGAAAAATGCACCCTGCTGGGTCTTGAGAAAGTCTTAATAAGGAGAATTGAAAGAGGGCAGACAGTGGGAGGGTTGCTGCCTGCATTTAGGACCTCAGGGGCATATGCCAAATTCATTCCTGATCAGATCTGCACTGAACTATTTACTTTTTGAGATGCTAAGTCAACAGATGCGCATCAAAACAAATTAAAACCATTTAGCATCAAGCTGCTAATGGCTAGAACCACACAAAATAATGCAGGTTATTAACCCCATAATAAGAAGCTCATTAAAATGGGAATTGCCAATTAGGAGTTCCATCAGGAGAAACACAAGCAACAGAAAAACCACTGAATATTTGCCAGTTGCTGGGTGCAACACACTGTGAAGACTGATGGCCACGGAGATGTGTCCTACTGGTGTAAACTGGAAGCATTGCCAAGGGCTGCAACACAACCAAACTGTCTTAAACCACAACAGGATAAAGTTCAAATGTCTCATGAACTGAACTCAGACCTTGATGAGGTGCATTTCATGCAGGGAGTGCTGGAAGTTTCATTGGTGGTGAGGGTTAAGGATACCAGTGCTACCACTCATATTTGCATTTGTATTGACATTTAGCTTCCCTTGGCAAGCAGTGCTTCCTTCAGGTCAAAGGGGGCATTTTTAAACACCCTTTGGACATGATGATCAGTCCAAAACTTACCCAAAGATTTTTATGTTGTAATCTTTGACAAGACAGACATTACATAGGACAGCTATAGGCAGCATGACCTTGCACATAGATATCCCCAAACTGCTTTGGAGGAGAGTTTTACTACTCTAGTCTGTGCTCTGCATTTTACTATTTCTCACAGCTCTGGGGTTCTAACTTATTCTTCCTAGGTACTGGCATTTTTATGTCAGTAGGGAGCTGGCAGCCTCTCAGAGCTTGCTTTGCTTTATATATGTAAAATTATATTTTCCCCGACACACTGAAAATGGCATGCACAGAAGAGACCTTTAAGCTTTATTTTGTTGCTGTATAAAAGTAGCACAATAACGTCCTCATGTTGAAATCCCCATTTCCCAAATGGCATCCGTCTTGCTTTCCCACTCACACTTGAGCAGATTTCAGATATCACAGAATCACAGAATATGCCGAGTTGGAAAGGACCCACAAGGATCACTGAGTCCAACTCTTAGCCCTGCACAGCACCATCCCCAAGAATCACACCATGTGCCTGAGAGTATCACTCACACACTTAACTCTCACAAAAACAGATTTGAGCTGAATGTTCCAAAACAGGCTTTTAGACATATTAGGAACAAGACAGACATTTAAAGGTTTCTGACTTGAGAAAAATGCTTTGAAAAAAGAAAATCCTTATTTTCCCTTCTGAAGGCAAAGAAGGCCCTGAGGTGTCAGGTGCTTCATAAGATGGGAGAAGGGAGCAGGAAAGTCTGGTGTGATGCCTGAGTGCACAAGGAGGTTTTTGTGGCAGACATAGTTTCCTGAAGCACTCTGAAAGCATCCAAAAGGGGCACTTTTTCCTCAGGAAAGGATCCAGCACTGCACCTGGGAGGACAACAGCTGCGATAACCCCTTCTGGGGCACACCTGAAGGGTCCTACACCACCTACACCTATACCTAAGGGACCACACCACCTGGGAATAGGAATTGCTGTCAACCTAAATGCTGATCTTCCCACAAGTACTGAATTTCCAGAAGGTACATTTAGTCAAGTAAGTCACCTCCCACTTTGACAACACCCATCTTTATCCATGCTTTACCTTCACCCCTCACAGCAATGGGAAATCTGCAGTGCCAAGCTCGATAGCATGTCAGGATAAATCCCACTGTGGGTTTATACTGCACTGCCCAGTGCTGGGGTGAGCTTAGCTGGGGAAGTGGGTTTTTCTGTGCTGGAATGTCACCCCTGGAGCTGACACACCTTTGGGAATGTTCAATTCCAGCCCCTCCTTAGGCCAGCCTGCAGTCCCTGTTGAGAGCCCCGCTCATGGTGCTTGGTTTCACTCATGGTACCAGCAACCATCCCAAAGACACCAGGGAAAAATGAACCCAGGATGGAGAAGAACACAGGAGTTAACTGCTCCATCCCAGAGCATCATTAGCCCCTGACTAATTAGGGTGTGGAGTGAGACACCACAAAAGGGACCACCAGCATGTGGCAACTCCAGGCAAGTACAAAGCCCTGCTGTATCAGGGCTTTACATGGGCTCGTGAGAACTATGTGTGTTCTCACTTCTTTTTGGTATAACTAGACTGGCACTTCAAGGGGAAGAATTATGTGAGCATGTCAGTAATAGCTTTATGCAGCCCAAGGTGAGCATTTGAAAGTTATTTAATGGGCAAAACTGTGCTTTGAACAGTCAGCAAATCAAGGTCATCTCAGTCAACAAAATCACAAAGAACAGCAAAAGTGCTAAATTGGTATGGTTGTATATTTACAGTGAATAATTTAAGCAGCTCTAGAGCTGAAACCAAGACGATTTTCTTCAATGCCTTGAATTTAGCTTTGTTTCCAGAACCACTGAAAATGGTAAATTGTGTTCTTTTATCCCACTGGTCTTACGGAAACTCAGTCCCTCCTGTCATGACTTCATAAGGGATATTTGCCTTAAAGTTTGAGCAGGGACAGGCCCTGTTCTCTTTCACCTATTCCAAGATGTTAACTTTTGCACATATGCTTACTGAGGACACAAACTGAGATAAAACAGGTTTTACTTGCATTGTTCGAGAAAGCATTAAAAAGATGTTAAGTATATTTAAAATTAGAAGTGTGCTGTAATCTCAGCTGGTATAGACTGACATATTTCCGATGGTATACTGGATCTATGCCAAATTACATCATCTGGCCACAGCATAAGATGTTAAAACCAACTGGAAAACTCATCTGATATTTAAAAGCAACATATGGGAGCAGCAGAGACTCCAGGAAGATACTTAATTTAGGATATTTTGAAAACAGACTATGTCCTACATTAGTGTGGAAGGAGGTGTATTAACTTGTATCTATGTCCTGTGGGCAGTAATTATAATTTAAATCTTATTAATATTGCTCCACATCTTACTTAACAGTAATTTTCATGGTCTTCTGGGGTAAATGAGTAGAAAGTGAATGATGCATTGTCACATGTGTGTTTAGGGAAAACAAATTTTAAATGAACAAACAGAAATGCTGACCCTGGCAGGACTTGCTTTTGCAACTCAAATTTTACAGCTTGTAAAGAACATGCACAAAATATTGTAAAGAATATGTAGAAAATATTATATACATTGGAGAGAGACTATTTACAAGGGCATGTAGTTACAGGACAAGGGGGAATGGACTCGAACGGAAAGAGAATAGGTTTAAATTAGATATTAGGAAGAAATTCTTCCCTCTGAGGGTGGTGAGGCCCTGGCACAGGTTGCCCAGAGAAGCTGTGGCTGCCCCATCCCTGGGAGTGTTCAAGGCCAGGCTGGATGGGGCTTGGAGCACCCTGGTCTGGTGGAAGGTGTCCCTGCCCATGGCAAGAGGATTGAAATTGGATGATCCTTATGTCCTTTCCAACCCTGGCTGTTCTATTATTTTATGATTCTGTCAAAAATGTAGAGACTCAGCCACCAAATTTGAAGAAATCAGTATTCAGTGGTCACAGAGGCTGTGCTTGGCAAACAGACTGGTCACTGTGAATAGTCCTATCTACCTGAATGTCTTCAGCACCCTTATTCAGCAAAGTAATCCCCAAGAGGATGTCAATATAACCTGGACTACTCTGCTGAGCCAGGGCCTATCTCACCTTTGATTTATACAAGAGTTCCACCTGCAAGCCTGTCAGTACTCAAATACACAAATGGTGCTGTTTGTAGAACAGACACCATGAGAGGATGACACAGACAAACATGGGAAAGGAGCCTGCTTTCTCACTCTCCTTGGCAGCAGGTTGAAGAGCACAGTGCATATTTTGTAGTGATTCAGCATTTGACTACCTAAAGAAAAAAATAAATCAGTATTTCCAACTCTGTTTCCCTTTATGTCTTTTTAATCCTCCAAAGAAGGTGCAATGGTGAAAGCTTTATTGTAGAGATTGGTGTCATCTGTTGTACTGTCACAGTTGTACTGTGAAAAGTACAACTGATTGTTCTCATAAAATATGAGTCTGCTATTGCTACAGGGTTTTAAAAAGAGAATTAAATAGTTCCCACAAAAAAATTCGGATGGAGCATAATATTAAAGGGTATTTTGTCAATGGAAGTAATGTTAATGCAGATCAACATTAAAAAACATCAAAATTTTCAGCTTGGCTCATGCTCTATCAATATACTTAGGTCTACACTTTAAACCCAGAGATTTCAGGGTGCTCTGTGTCAGGTCACTTAACAACCTAAGCACAGAAACAGAAAGGGACATGTATCAAACATAAATCAAAAGTGGCATGAATGCTGCCAAGAGCTCCTGGTCTGCAAGCACTGACACCTCCCTTTCCACCCCACTGGTTAAAATAAACTCATGCAAGCATGGATAAGAAGCACTGAAACTGAAATATTAAACTTTCCTTTCCTATTAGCTGGCAAGAGGGGATGGAGAATTTGCCTCAGAGAGTCTGCAACTCAACCCCTGCTGAAGACAAGGGCATAGCAGATACCTCAGCAGGGACTTTAGGCTTTAGTTCTGCATGAACTTGAAATCTGTGTGTGACCTGGTGGGGATGGTTTGGGTGGAAGGACATGGATCAATCACTCTCAGACTGCTCTCTGAATGCTCAGACATTCCAGGGGAGCTTAACACTCAACCTGGTGGCTGCAGGGACAGTTATGTGTGAACCCCTTTCCACTCTGGCAGAGCCTGTTTTTCATGTCAGATTGTCACATTGTGGTAGGTTTTCAGCAGGAAGGGTTAATTGCCTGGTTGGCAACTCTGGTGATTCTTCAGGTTCTGGCAACCATAGAAGAGCATGTGAAGAATTGCTCTGCAGAGTTGTTTCTCCAATGACTGTGGTCACTAACATGGATTAAGCTCCTGAGTCCCAAGCATCTGAAATTGTATGAGATTTCTTCAGGCCTGAATGTGGCCCTGAGCTTCCTCCAGGAAGCAGAACCTGCTCTCCATCACCACAGCACTGACTCAGCACACAAATTCTACATTTTTTAGCCTTAAATGGCTAAAATCAGTGAAATTTAAAGGCAAATAATATGCATTATGTACAACAAAATGACTGGTTTATACCATTATGTTTTGATTTCCTCAGGAAAACTAGGACAATAAAGGCAGGAAGGAAGATCATAAATTTGAAAGGAGACATGGGGATCACCACTCACCTGAATAAGAAGCTTTAAATAGTCTACCATTGACTCATCACAATTTGGAAACAGTATAGCTTGCACTTTTACTCTTGCTTGCAGAACTCAGAATAGATAAGACACTTATGAATTAAAATAGATTTATGATAATCTGTACCCAAACAGTTAAAATACCTGTATTAGTTTTAATTATATGTGTTAGCCCTTCATGGCATAGATGTACAGTGAATAATAGCTAGTTCTGGGAACCATCATGTGAAAATGGAGAAAATTTTAGTCACAATAAAGTCTCCATCACAAGACTTGGCTGCTTTCTAAACCACTCAGCCTCTAACACATTGCCCACACCTAGACAGATAAATATGGCTCTTTAAGCCAGAGAGACAGATATATGTAATATCTAGTTAGCTGTGCTCAGTAACTGCTGTTTTCTGTAATAGTCTTCCTTTGTAGAAATGAATACATTGGGACTGCTGAAATGAATATAAACATTAATAATGTGTAAGTCCTTAATCAAGATGAGGTACTCCACTGTGCATGAGGTTGTGCATCTTTATATTAAATCTCCTCTCTATCTCTCCCCCTTATTTAATAGATAAAATAGATGAAGAGTGGAGAAAAGTAATATTGTCCTCACCTCCTGATAGGGAAGTGTTATACATAGGAGGATTGAGTAACTTGGGTTCTGGAAAGCTGGGCTAGGACCAGGAAAAGACCCTGGACTACTTGTCCCATCATCTCAACCAGGAGCCTGCCCTTCCTCTCGTTTGGTAACACCAAAATGGGGTGCAATTTGTAGATTAGACAATGAAACATTTCCTTTGAAAAAATTCCTTTGAAAATTTTAATTTCCTTTAAAATTAACTTTGGTTACTAGTTGCAAATCCAACACTTGTTCCATTGGGGTTGTTTCTCTGAAATAATACTTAGGCAAGGACCACATTGCCCAGTCAGAGCAGGAGCACTGGAGACTTAGGATGCCCCTTAAAAACTATTTTCAACAGCTTGTTGCACACATATGGCCTTTCCCTGGCAACCAGGCTCAAAAAGCAGATAATTCAGCCAGCATTTGAGCAAGATGGTGCCTTAATGTGGCTTCTGTGCAGCCAGCACACGCTTCTGAAACGACTCAGTAACCACAGATGAGCAGACCTCAAATATTTTGATAGACAGAGCCCCATAAGACATCAAGTTAGAAACTCAGCAGCCCACAGGCAGCCACGACTTCAGTGGCTGCCTCAACCTGTGTCTAAGCAGCAACCCACACGAGTCAGGTGGTGGGAGGGAGTTCCTCATCCCCTTCCTCCCGAGCTTCCGCTGGTGTTGCTCCAGTTGCTGTCACGGGCACTCGAGTGATGCTGTGTGATTCTGATCCTCTGTCACCCTCCCAAGCACGTGGGTGGATTTCACATCCCTTACGTGTGGTGAAAGCCTCTCCACTGAGAGGAATTGCCAGGAATTCCTTGGCCTGCTGTGAGCAGCACTGCCAGAGCCTGAGGTGAAGGTGAAGAGCTGCCACCTGCGGTGCAGATCAGGAGTGTCTCTGCTGGGTGTAAATTCAAGAACAGGGGTCTGCTGCAGACACATCCTGATGTGGGCTCCCCAAAGCCCTGTGTGTTAATAAGAGCTTAGAGATGATGTGTGTGAAAACAAAGAATTTGCTGGTTGGCTGTGCATATTTGAGATTTCTGGATCATAATTTGCACTGTCAATCCCAGCTGGAAGTCAGTGGGCAGACAACACAGAGAAATGGGAACACTGGTGGAACAAATGGTCCAGCAGTTTTGTAAGGAAACCAGTGAAATTCCCAGTAAGTCTTCTCATATTTTCCAGATTGCTTGGTGTGGATTCAAGTGTAGCATTAATCTCCTGTCTGTGGTAAAAGTCTAGTTGAGGTTGTGAGCTAACAGGACTTAAGTCCTTGAGGTATGGCAGTGTAGCATATCACTCTCCCAGTTCCCACACTGGAGATCCATGATACTACCACATGGATATCAAAAACAAGGTGAGATTAATCTCTCCTCTGGCCCACATTAATTAGCCTCCAAGAAAAAGGAACAAATAGCACCACTGCAGAGGACATCTGCAATCCTTGTGCTGGGACTGGGCTTCTCCATGAGAAAATTTATGTCCTTTTCTTTACCTGCCTGATGTTTGCCTTGCCAGTCTCTGTCTGCACACATCTGGAGTATTTAACCCTGTGCCACTGGGATTTTCCACCTCGTCTGCAGTGACATTCCTTGCACTATACTCTTCCCCCAGTATTCAAGCTCTGATAATTTTGCTTTCATTTTCACATCTACTGGCTCAAGGAACATTGCCAAAAATGTGACTGTAAACATGCTGTGATCCCAGAGGCAGGAAGATGGTGACTCCATGGAGGTGGAGAACCAAACACAGGACCTGAGTGTATGGTGGTTTTAAACTCTATTCTTCCCTGCAATGGAGATCTTTCCAAGCCAGTCCTGCTGGAGATCCAAGTCATCAGGTCATTGTCCCCTTCCCAGTGTGAAAGTGGCCATGTGTGTAGCCCCACCATTGCTCACTGATGAGCCCTGGTTCTCCCTCCCACTCAGCAGCATTCTTTCATGGTCAGGTTTGTCTCTGTATCAGACTATACCCTGCTGCCTTCCTTTGTTTTTTTTTATTCCCAGGCTGTGTATGTGTTTATTTCCTTTGATGTTCCTAGTAAATAGGTCATTCCTTCCACCCTCTTGTCTGTACCAGTTAATCTGTACCATTACCTGTTTGCCTGCACTCTTTTCAGAAGGCCCTGCCCCAAGTGGTATTCCTATTAGCACTTCAAAAGAGGATTGATCTGGGTGTTTTTAATGAATTATCAGCTGTAGCTTTCTATCAACATTAGCATCCAAGGAGCTCTTTTGGATTACTCCTCTCCACAGCCTCTGGGATTACTGCTTTGACCTCTCCTCAGTGAGCAATGTTACCCTGTGGATGTTTCTGCACTTTAGATTTGTTCAATTTCTTGCTATTCCCACTATGTCCCACTCTTCATTTATTGAAATCCCTTTTGGATGGTTCTTCTAATAAATGATTTGCAATTCACACTCCAGCTGAGCGTTATCTTTGAATTTGATTGATGTATTTTTCTTCTCCTTCCTCAATGCTACTGCAGATGAATATAATGTCCAACTCAGCAGGAGTCCCTGAGGAGCCCAACATGGCAATATTTATAAGCATACTCCACTTTCTATTGTAGAGGCTGATTTTAATCTCTTTCATTGTTATTCTCTGTATCCACCCTACATGTTTCTTGTAATACTTTGGGCCTGGTCCAGCCACTGTTGAAGTCAACTGTGTCTGCATGGAATCCTTTAGGGATGGATCAGGTTCTACAGGAATATTATGTCTGAAGAAACTGAGTAAAATTACTTACTGAAATTAAAGGCCTTTCTGCAGAAGAGTTCTCTGTAAAACTTGTCAGACAGTGAAACCCTTAAGGTTAAATTTACCAAGTGACTCAAGGGACCATATCCCTTCTTCCTCCCACCAGCATGTCCCACTATGCTGTGTACTCATCCCACATGATGGATAAGCAGCTGCTTATCCTTCACTCTCCCCACCCAACACTTCCCACTCCACGTGGTTTTTCTCCTCCCATCATCACTGTGATTCTAATCTGTCTGTAGAGTCTATCACTTGGGTGCAACTGCTCCTCTTAACCTGACCTGTGTGTGTGTGTGACATATTTCTGTGTTGTTCCTCCTGCAGAACAGCTAATAGTGCTTTCTGCTTATTAGAGACCAAGTTTCACCTGGAAAGGATGTCAAGTTAATTGATCTGTAATTCCCCTTTTGGAAAAGAAGCGTGATGTTTTCCCTCTGCCAGTCACCAGGGCTTCCTCAGTTCTCCAGGAGCACTTGAATATAATGGATAATGGGCCTAAGAGTTTTTCAGCTAATTCCTTTAATACCCTTGGGTATGTACCATCTGGCCCTCTGTGCCGATTTGAATGCATTGTGCTCTTTATATTTCTTTGCTCTTTCTTTAATGATTTTGCTGACTCCTGGCTCTCTGTTTCTTGGCTTTCCTTTCATTGCTCATTGCACACAATGTTTTTAAAGGAATTTTAGAAAACTGAAAGAGGTGATTTTTTTTTTTTTTTCAGCCCACTGTATCCATGGCAGAAATTAACTCGCTTTTTAAATTAACCTATCATCAAGAAGCATTGTGTCTCAAAAGTTTGAGCTGAGATTATTAGCTTTTATCCTATCCAAGCAAGACTGCATCTACAGGACATTTCCTGCTATTTGAAAGAGAAAGGCATTCAAGAGAATTTTCATTAAGACCCTATATACAAGTCTTGTCTTCTCAATTCTAGTAGGGAATTTTTCCTTCCTCCTATTATGTCCTATTTTCTCTCTCTTCAAGTGCATCTATGTGTCCCTGCTTACATCCTTCAGATACTTGTAGACTCAAGTCTGCTATTTTCTTATCCCTTTGCCGGTTTATATCTAAGCACAACCTCATCTTCATGAATCAAACCCACTCCAAATGATCTGATCATGTCTCTAGTCTCCTTTGAGGCCTCTGATTCTGCAGTGTATGGCATTGAGATTCCAAGAAATTATCAGCAACCTTCCAGCTGTATCTAAGACAGGCATCTTAGGGTGATGCCCACTGAGGATGGCAGGGAATTTCGCAATGCCAGAAGTTACACTTAGATTCTCCTCCTCTATCACTTCCCAGCTTTTCTTAACATGGCTGCTTCCGAGTGTCCTTTGGGGATATTTTTCCCTGAGTGATGGTAGCCCATATTATTCCACTTTCATGATGTTATTTCCTGGCCACATTGCTAATCTCTGCAGGTGCCACAGGGTGAATTCTCCGTTCAACAACACTAAAATCTCCTCCCGTTTTAGCATCAACACCATCTTACTGTTCTCTGAGTTTTCCCTGATTACTTGCATGAGACTTGCTTTCATTTCTCTCCAAACTTTTCTTCCTATTATCCAATATTCTTCCCAGGATATTCCATTTTAAATGGCTTCTATAGGATTTCCTTTTCCTTTTTTAAAAACAAACAAAAAAGACCTTTTTTCTCCTTTCTACATAAGCATATTAGACACAACAGGTTTATACCTGTCCACCTCTAATACATAGTGTCCTCAAAATAGGTACAGACAACGATGGGGCTACCCACATGCTGAAAGATGGAGTAAAAAGTAAAATTCATTAGATGAAGCAGCAAAAGTAGGTAGCACAACCACCAGGGCATGGTCACAGGATGGTTTTGGTTTGAAGGTGAATCATCCCTTGTACAACCCACTGAGGCTGGAAGGGGACAGCCTCCTTCTGTCTTGCATTTAGGTGGCATCAGCTGAGGGTTGCCTTTGTGGTTGCCTTCCCTCCACCCTGACTTTGGGAAACTGTCATGACATGGACCCCATTGCTCCATTCCTTTGGCACATTCAGCCAGGTGGTGTCTGGATACAGACTAGTCCATGCCTGTAAAAATGCTGGATGGGAAGCACAGCAGGATAGGACACTCGATAACTTCCACGAGCCTCCAGGCTGCAGAGAAAAAATGACCCCCTTTTTCTTTGCAGAGACAATAAACAAAAGGCTGCATTAAAACCTTTGTTTGCAGGAGATCATGAAGATTTCAGTGACACCACACTCCCCTGCAGGAGGAGGGATTAAGAGGGTTACAGAACAGATTTACAAGCCCTGGAGAGAGTAAGTATCCAACGGAAATCTTTGGCAATCCCCTTCCCTTCCTCTTCTGTGTCTCACCCTGGCTTCTGGTAACACTTAGAACAAAACCACCAGCTCTTGCTCATTTTAATGTGTTCTCTGTTTTACCCTGAACCCTAATGAAACATCAAAGCTCTGGCTCAAGCACTTGCAAGTAAAAATAGCTCTAAGGCCAATATATTTAAGGCCCTTGAATGGTATCTCTGAAATAAGTCATCCTAAGCCCATGAGAGGGGAATGGTGTTGTTTGTTGAAGGAATGTGCATGGTGCTGATACTGGGCAGTACTGACATGTAAAGAGCAATGAGTGATACTGCAAAACAAAAGGAAGGTGAGAAAAGGGGCATGAAGATTGCATTGCACTGTATTGTGGAAGAAGAGAAAAATATATTTAAGATAAAAGCCAGTTTCAAGCTGCCTTTATTTTCTTTCCAATCTGATCCTTCTCCCTTCTGAGAAATTTAGATTTGAACGTGTCTTTCTTGGTACATGAGAGAATGGTAAATCTTGGTACATCCTTGATACATGAGGGTATGACCCTCTGTCTCCCACAAAGTACTGCAACTTGTTTATAACCATCCAGGACTCATTTATTCCCTGTGACATGCCCTTTTTTGAAGTAAGATAAATCAAGGCTATGAAGGCATCAAGCACATCCCATATAGTCCTTTTGAATCAGCCTTTTGTCTGCATTGCTTTGTGTTTGAATAAAGCACTAGGCTTTTATTCTGTTACTGCAAACTTCTGTCCTAAATTCCTTTGCTTCACAGGTAAACAATATTTTCTCTTTCCATTTTCTAGTTACAAGGTGAAGGCAGTCATAATCCAGACTGCCTTCACATCTGCACTCTCTTGCTGAAACTCGGACAAGGTTTGAGCCACTGTGTTACCAATACCAGGTGGGATTTTATGGAGTACATCACTGTAAGTCCTGTCTTCCTTTGACCTGATGGTTTTCACCATCATTTTCCAGAAAATGGGTCCCAAAACCAACATTTCTAATTGGTCTTTCTCAGCTGTGATGGAGGTATATCACCCCAGGATGTAAACACAGGGTATTCCACAGATTCCTGCCTGTCCTGGCCAGTCCTGGCCTGTCCTGGCAGACAATTTATGAAATCCCTTGAGTCATGAAGGAGGCTTTATTTACTAGGAAGGTACTCGAAAGAAGTTGGAAAGTATACTTGATTTTAAGCATGCACATTCTTCAAGGGACAAACCCACAGAAGTGAATTCTTATGGCTCACCAGTGAGGGACATGGATGTGGCCATATGGAGCAGAGGCAGGTTTCAAACCCCTGTCTGTCAGCAGTGCAGCTGAGAGTCCTGGTAGCTGAACCAGAGAAAAGGACAATAATGGGTCAATACTGGCCAGATACCCAAGGGGCAAATGCTGGAGGGTGTGAAAAAACCCCAGTCCTATGGCCCTCAATGCTGCTCTATTAACAGGAGGGCTTGCTGCAGTTATTTAAGCAGGATGAACAAGATAAAAAGGGCTTGTTGGTGTTGGATGCTGAGGCAGTGTTTAAGACATCCCTGACTCACAGCTCACAAGCTGGGACTCGTTTTGCAAGTTCAGTCCCTGTTCAGATAGGATCAGGGAATGTCTCTGGGCTGGATTGTGGAGGAAGCACTCTTGCCAAATATGCTCTGCCCACAGCACCGTCCAGACCCGTCAGATGATGTTTCTTCTAATTTTACTAATGTATGCTTGGCCCCAATTCCACGCTACCTGAGGCTACAGCCGTAATAAAAACACGGCACACATGCTGTGGGTGGGTGCATGCAGCTGGTGGGAGTTGAGGCACGTGAAAGTGAAAAACACAACCCTTTCTTAATTGGAGCAGAGGAATCGAGAAAAAATATTCTGCTGAATCCTTTCCTTCTCCCTGTCTCTCTGTGGCACACCCTCACCCAAAGCCCTGTCTGTCGCTGGGGAAGGTGACAGCAGGTTTCCTCTGTACAGAGATTGTTCCATGCCTGAGCAAAGCTGAGATTTTCAAGCAGAAGTGGGCTTGTATTGCCACACACAGCTTGTGTTCGGGTGTGGCTCCTACACCAGCGTCATCCCACGTACCCACCTTGTGGCTTATGCTGGTGGATGGGGTGTTGGTGATCCAATCCCTGCCTGAGGATGAAACCACCACGCTGCTGCCTTGCCGTGGTCATGCTGGACACACACTCCTGGAATGGAGTGAAAGAACCCTGGGCACACATTTGTCTCCTACCCATGAACTGCTTCCATGAACCCTTCTGGTGGAGATGGGTTGGGCTGCAGCTCTGGGCTGGGTGAAAATCTCACTAAGTACCTCATGGGTTTAGAAAAGTTTGACTTCTTCGAGCCACAAGCCCTCATGAATATGGCAACTTCCAACATCCCTGCTGTGTCTGTAGAGAAGAAATTAAAATAGAGGCCCCAATGAAGGCAAGGGAGTATTGGGGAAAAAGAAAGCTAGCCCCAGGGAAGGGGCAGAGAGGGACTCCTTGGTGCAGCCGTTGTTTCTGCTCTCAGGATGTAAACACAGGCACTAGAGGGATGCTCCATCAGAGGAGCAGAGCATGTTGAGGTCCTGATCCCATCCTCACCACCAAAACCAGCCAACCATCACAGCTCTTGACCTCCCTGCCACATCGTCCCACTAACATGTACCCTGGTATCACTTCTTAGGAGCCACCTTGTTCTCTGACAGCTATTCCTACTGGAATCTCCTGCAGAGAGAATCAGCATGTGTTAGAGAAACCCGTGGGTAGTATTGAGGAAGCAGTTTATGTGCTGGGAAATTTGGGATTTTTATGGACTTGCAGAAGTTTCAAGCTCCTGACTTTAGTCTGAATCCTTTTTTTCTGAGCTTATAGTGAGCACTGCAGATATCAAGACTACTTTCGGTCTAAAAATTTGTATTCACCACACAGAGCACAGTCTATTTGTATTGACTTTCAACAACAGCATTTTATTTACTGGCAGCATTTTTTGTTGGCTGATATTTAGCAGCTCCACCTGCCGATGCCCAACCCTACAGGATGATATGCAAGTAAAGATGATGCAAGAAATAGAAAATGGTCACTTCCTTTTTCCACTTCTTCTGATTCATTTTTCACACTTGGTATGTTAATAATTGCTTTTTTTTCACTGGTCTGTGCTGTCTCAGATGCCTTAAAAACACTTGCCCAAGCAATGTACTGTCACATCAGAAGGAGTTTCTTTTCCTTGCTCTCTCCAGGGGAACCTCCACCCCTCTCTAGGCAAAACACATGAGATGCTAAGGCTTAAAATTTATGGAGCCTGATTTAAAAGCCAGGATGTCTCCTGGTCTCAAGGGAAGGGAAATGACCCTTGGCTTATTTTGCAGTCACTCCTTTTCAGAGAAGGAAGTGCTAATAAGCGCTCACTTGAGGCACAACAGCTTAGCACAAATGAAGGCCAAAAAGCAGACACATAATTGCTGTGAGTGGGAGCAGAAGAGCCAAGAAGAACACGTGAGAAGTTTCCCTTGTGAGCGGTGCTCTGTGAGCAATGCACATCAGCAGTCACGGTACTGCCTGAGACTGGAGCTACCCAACATCCAGGACTGCCCCAGGGATCCTGCTTCCCCTCCCAAAGCAGCCCACTTGCCGTGGATGGGTCCATGGTTGCAGCATGGGAGAGGAGATAGAAAGGAGAGGCAGCACTAAGGGAAAAGGAAATGCCTGAAAAACATCACAGGCATTGGTAGGAATTCCACATGGAGGTAGTCCATCACACCCTCTGCAGATATGTGAGCTCTTGAGCAGTTTGAGAAGGGCTCTGAAAACCCATCCTGCTCACCCAGGGGAAATCTCAGGTGGCATTTCAAAGCACAGCACCCTCAGGCACTCAGAAACCCTCCTGGAAGAATATCAGGGCATTTGCTTCCACTGCACCCAGCACCTTCCCCTCGAGGTGAGCCTTCCCACAGCCTCCCTGGTGGGGACATCTCCTTGGCTGTGACACCTCTGAGTGACCCACCCTGGTTCCCCCTCCACACGCCCCAAAAGTGACCATGCTCCAGGCCCCACACAGCACCAACTACAAAGCAACATGAGCACAACACACGATGCAGCTGGTAACCAGAAAGGGTCATTAGTTTGTCTTACCTGGCTTGGCAATCACAGACCATTGGATTTCAGATGAGTTCTGCATCCAGCAACTTGGTCACACCAAATATCTTGATCCTCTCAAGACTTTAATGTCTCAGTCAGAATCTGGGAATGGAATAGACTGATCCTCAGCAGTGGCAAAAAAGAGTTTGGGTGAGTTGGGCCTCTGTGGCAGTGCCAGGCAACCTGCAACTCACTACTGTAGAGGAACGCAAAATGAATCAAGATTCTGGTTCTCTGGTCTGAGGGAAAAAAACAGTTTTGAACCTCAAACAGAGTATGCAATTTGACCCTCAGCAAGTTAGAGTCAAGAGTCAAAAAGGGATGTGGAAACACTGCCATGTACAACTGTTGCACCACTTTTCTTGTTGCACTTCCACTTATTGCTCAAGAACGATCTACGACCCTTTTGGCCAGGACTTGCCAGTGTTTGTGACTAAAAGTTCAGCATGATAGTGGCTAACACCCTTATTAGTAACTTCTAGTAGGTCTCAGACAATGTGTAAAATTAACACAAGTAGTTTCTTAAAGACTTGATGCCCAAAGGTTTGTGCATGCCATTTGAATACTATAAACAGCTTATAAGAAAATCAGTTATGAGGCAGTAAATCTAGAAGTCCCAGGCAATAAATTCTTTTGTATTCCTCATTTCTATGTAATTTTCTTGTTGTTACAAGGTGTCAGAAGTGTATGCAAACACACATTCTCACCAGATCTTTCAGAGATGATGCTCCTCTCTAATGTCCTTGTCTTGGAACAGGGAGGGAATGGCAGCACCTCAGGCTCTCCCCAACAAGCAATTCATTAATCAACAGAGGGGATTATCTTGCTGTATTTAGCATTGGTGCAGCCACACTTTGAGAACCACGTGCTGTTCTGGGCCCCAAAATTTAAGGAGGTTGTTAAGGTACTTGAATGCATCCAGAGGAGGGCAACAAAGCTGATCAAAGGGCTGGAAGAAATGTCCTGTGAGGAACACCTGAGTATTTTGGGCTCTTCCAGTTTGGAGAAAAGGAGGTTGAGGAGTGAACTCTTTGCTCTCTTCAACTTCCTGAGGAGGGGAAGTGGAGAGGGAGATGCTGATCCCTTCTCCCTGGGATCCAGTGGTAGGGTGCATGGGAATGGTTCAAAACTGCTCCAGAAGAATTTCACTCTTGACATGACAAAATATTTATTTTCTAGAAGGGTGGGCAAACACTAGAACAGGATTCCTTGAGAGGTGATTGATTCCCCCCAGGCTGTCAGTGTTTAAAGAGACATTTGGACAATGCCCTTTACAACATGCTGTGAATTCTGATCAGCCCTGCAGCGGTCAGGCACTTGGACTGGAGGATCATCATAGGTCCATTCCAACTGAAATAGTTCTATTCTATTCTATTCTATTCTATTCTATTCTATTCCCTTTGGCTTAGCATGTAGCTGCTGGCAAAGGCCCTTGCTTGTCTTCCACACTGGCCACAAAGTCTGGCTTTGCTGGGTTGTTCAAACTGAGTCCAAAAGAAAGAACTGCTTGGTGAGTGTGCTCTGGTGAGTCCAACCTGCCAGCTCAGCCGCCTACGCTCGTGCTCTGTCCAGGGGAAATGACACCTGGGCATTTCCAGTAAGCCCAGCATCCTTTCACTGGCTGCTGCTGGGAACTCCCCACTGAATCACTCAACCCTCTGCAGACATGCACGCATTTCCTTCTGTTTCCTTCTAGAGAAACCGATCTGTGTGCACCCTCTGAGAGCATGTGAGGTCTGGCAGCAAGGCCAGTCAGCCAGGTATCAGACAGGCAGAATTGTGTTTTCAGGAACACTTCAGTTTTCAGGTCTGCCACTTTTTACTGCCATATTGGGAACTGGAAGTATCCTGAACCTTCAGAGGGAAGAGGTAAATGAGCAAAAAATATTACCTTAGAATGCATCTACTCCTGCAAGAGCTGTGAGCTTGTATTATTGTCATATTTCAAAGACTCAGGCATGTGTGTGATAACCACCTTGAGGAAAATTGCAGCTGACCTTCCTCTCTATGATATCCAGGAAGAGGGAGAGCAGGAGTTGGATTCAGAGGGCAAAGTATTCCCCACACCAGGCAAGTTTGCCCTATTGTACATACTCACTTCACTGAAGAGTATTTCCAGTAGCTGGATCAAAGCACATCATGCAGAAAAAGATCCTTCCTTGCTACAACAAAGTGGGAAGGTGAGGTGTCAGTGGACTCCTTGCTGCAAGGCTGGGTTTGCCTAGCTTCATGCTGTTTGCTTATGTTGTACCCTCGTTGCAAGACTCAAAAGTGCCTCCAGATCCCCTCCTTCCATTTTCTTCCAGGTGGAATCACCCACTCACCGTGATTACTTCTCAACTCCCTGTCTGACAAGCAAAGAGCATCCTGGCCCCCAAAGCTCATTTTCCAGCTGCAGCCTGACTTCACTGATCCTCCTTTACACCCTTGGGTACCTTCATGTCCCCTCTCTGCCTCAGCACAAGCCACTCTGGTAACAGATGTGAGATTGCTTTCCTGACTGCATGTCACTCCACCTTCCACCCCGCTGTGAAAGAGCCAGACATTTCTTGTCACACCTCTGCACAGAAAGCATCTCTAGACATTGTTGGCACCACTTCCCCAAGCAGTCTCCCATCCTGTGGGCAGAGCTGGGGTTTGTTTGAGATGGGGAGCTTGCAGCCATGCCAGGCTTCCCAGGTAGCACGTGCCAGAGCATATGTAGTTTAAGCCAACAAAAATGTAAAGAACAGGCTGACTATCCCTCCCCCTCACCAGCCAAGCTCTGCACATGTTCCCCAGTAAAATTTCCAAATGAGGTCAAGGCATTTAGCTCATTATCATCATAGAGTTCCCCCGCCAGACTGAAGGATGTCCAGACAGATGACAAACACTCCACCTCAGCAATGTGGATCACCAAAATCCACCACTGCAGCACAGCTGCTTTGGACAGGAACACAACGGGTCTCTCAAGCCAGGAGCATTACACAACCATTGCCTAGAAAGGAGGAAATCAACAAAACTTCTCTAGTTTAAATCACAGCAGAAAATTAACTAAATAAAAAGTGGGCTTGGCCAATGACATTCAGACTCCAACAGCTGGGAACAGAAGGTCCTGGTGGTTCTAGTGGCCACAAGCCACCAGGAAATTAAAAGTAGCTTTCTATTTGGGAGGCTGGAGGCCAGCAACACCATGACCCCTACCAGCACTGAATTAGTCCTAGGTTGACCCCACCTGACAGCACTTCCTGCAACATCTGGATATTCTTTGGATGTCTCTGCCAAGTTGCAGCTTGTTCCCAGCCTGCTGAGTTCATGAGACCTGAAAACACACATCTGACTGGGAGCTGGCAGCACCAAAGGAAAGAACTGTACTGAGAGCTTGGCTATTCCTTTGCCAGCAATCACGTGGGCACAGACCTGACACAAGCCACCAGGGATGGACCAGACTTCAGTGGCAACAGCAGCCCCTGGCCATGGAAAGGTGGCTCAGAGGTGGCCAGGTCCTGTCCCCACCCCTGACAGCTCTGCCCAGGGGGTGACACACACAGAGCAGCCTGCATCCAATCAAGCTCCAACAGGATCGGCTGTCAGGGAGGGATTCACCCTCCCTTACACAATCTGACTGTGCAGGATGGTGAGTCAGGGCACCTGGGAGGCAGCTGGGTGAGCAGGGCTCCCCAGGACAGGTGTGCCTGTCTGTCCAATACATTCCCTACAGTGCCTAGGGACAAGCTTGCCCACGGGCACTAACTCCAGAAGGATTTTCCCTGGAAAATTGCACAAGTTTCTTGTGCAAACTCCCACCCAAGCAGAGTGCTTTCCTATAGATTCAGTTAAAATTTTGGTGCCCTCTGTAAACCATAGTGCACCTGCATGGTAACAAAACATCAGATCTGGTTTGAAAAAAACATCATCCTGTGTCAGGGAGGCCCTACAGGACACAGGGATGATGAGGACACGAGCAAATGCCTGATGGTGATGTGTCACAATGGCCAGCAGAGCCGACTGGGGCATCCATGCTGGCGGTGGCACGGTGGGTGACAGGCATTGCAGGTTTCCTCCGTGGCATGGCTGCCTGAGCTGAGCTGGATTTTTGAATAAGAAAGCAAAGCCCTGGTTCAGTGTTTTTGTGCATGTGGAGGGTGTGCCGTGGAGCCAGAGTGTCTGGGACAGCCGTGGCCAGAGGAAGCTGCCGCGGCCGCTCGCGGAGGAGGAAGTCGGCGAGTGCTGGGTTTTGCTGGAGAGCAGGGGAGGCGGCGGGGGGAGCTGGACAAGGGAGTCCAGCCTAAGAAAAGAGCACGGAAGGAAGAGGCTTGGGAAGTGCACTGCTGGTGTGGATGCGGAGGAGAGGGCCGGGAAAGGAGCTAGTCCCAACAGACAGCTTTGTGAGATGCGGGAGAAAGGGCTGAGGTCTCAAGATGGAGGGACTGGAAGGGGCAGGAAGACAGCTGGGTGAGGTGGAGAATTGCTTCCAAGTGGAAAACAGTCCAGGAAATAGTGGCTGGAACTGGAGGGTGAAACCCAAGTGTACTAGGAGATACAGAGAATGTCACTAGTGACCAAAAGTCATCATTCAGAACTGCTGAAAT
Organism: Eopsaltria australis; assembly: GCA_034509425.1. Taxonomy (NCBI): domain Eukaryota; kingdom Metazoa; phylum Chordata; class Aves; order Passeriformes; family Petroicidae; genus Eopsaltria; species Eopsaltria australis. The sequence continues at coordinate 1,712,976 of JAVTVJ010000012.1, read as the reverse complement.
TGTGTGTCAAATGAGAGGCATCCTGGAACAGTCAAGGTGAACAAAACCCAAAACTTTGCCCTCAGGTATCTGCAGCAAACACGCAATTGGTCTTACTTGTAGACTCATGGCTTCATTTCACCATCATTTTTGTTTTGCTTGGTTGAAACCCTTAAGCTTTACCTGGCACCATTTAAATCTGATGAAAAGGAGCAGAAAAGCAGGGAACGGGCACATGTTTTTTGCTGGAAAATCCCTAAATGCCTGTACACAAGCAGAGAGCAGACCAAAGTCATGCAGTGATGAGCAGGCTGGAAACATCCAGGGGTATGTGAGGCACATCACCAGCTTGTGCTGCAGGCACCTCTTCCACTGCATGGAGAAGCCAAGCCAGCAAATATTGGTGTACACAGCCTCAAGGGCAACAGGGCAGTGCCAAGGCAGGATCTCTAGAGAGAGGGGGCAGGAGAACAGCTCTGCTGTGTCACAGCCACAAGACAGCCCCCATAAAGGAGTCAGGGAATGGTGCTCTCTGGGTAAGAGTCTTACCAGCCAGTTCTGCTAAGCCAGATCCAAGTGTGCATGTCCAGAGCACGGTGACAAAGCTGGGGAAGGGTCTGGAGCACAAGGCCTATGAGGAACACCTGTGGAAGCTGGGGGGTGCTCATTCTGGAGAAAAGGAGGCTCAGGGGAGACCTTATCCCTCTCTACAACTCCCTGAGAAGAGGTTGTAGCAAGGTGGGGGGGTCACCTCTTCTCCAGGGTAAAAAGTGATGGACAAGAGGAAACAACCTTGAGTTGTGCATGGATTGGATGTTAGGAAAAAATTCTTTACTGAAAAGTTGGTCAGGCACAGGAAGAGGCTGTCCGGGGAAATGCTTGAGTTACTATGCCTGGAGGAATTTAAAAGATGTGTAGATGTGGCACTCAGTGACATTTATTTACTGACAGACTTGGCAGTGTTGGGTGATCACCTTAGAGGTCTTTTGCAACCTTAATGATTCTATGATTCTAAGTGCTTCCTGCCCAGCCTGGCCCAGCCCAGGACTAAAACTGTTGTTGTTTCTTAACACCTATATGCCTTTGAATGTGCCCTGGAGATGCCCTAATCAACTACTGATTGAGTAAACTCCTTACCCAAGGGTGGTGCAGGATTTAGCAACAGCCTCCACTGCAGCTGGCAGTGCCCAGCAGTGCTCTCCAGTGCATGGCAGTGCTGCTTGGTCCCTGGCTCTTGCTGCCATCAAAGGGTTTGCAGAAATCCAGGTGGGAGATGGCTGATGCTGCAGCTCAGCAGTGTCAGGATGATCTGCAGGAATGTTGTGTTGGGCTCAGCCTGGCTGGAGTTCAAAAGAGATGTGTGAGTGAAAGAAGCGTGTCTCGCTGATGTGGTTGGTAACTCCTGGGCTGTGGGCTGAGTTTCTCATGTTGGCATCTGATGTGCACCTAGTGAAGTTTAAAAACAACTACCTCCAAGAACAAACAAAGAGGCAGAGCTGAGCTGCCCAGGGTTGTCTGTCTTGAGACTGGAGACTCCAGATCCAATAAAACATGATATACAGCTGTGGCACGGCTGTTACAACATCTGTACACACCCTTTGTGCCTGCTGAGGCTGAGGTCCTTCTGCTGCTTTTCCCTGCAAGCTAATGAGGTTTCTCTCTCCTTAAAGCAGAGACGAGAATTCACAGAAATAATAGGACTGCAGCATATCTGAGTGCCATCCCCTTCTGCCAAGTGCTTGCTGCAAGCAGCCAAAATGATCAAAAGTTGACCTGGACAAGATAAGAATGATACAGACAAGTTTTCAAATCCTGGCTAAAGAAACTGCATGAAGCAAAGCTACAAAATTGTACCTTCTTTTTAGTTAAGTAGAGTTTTAGTAAGGAGTGGCATGTATTGTGACTAGCACATACAGAATTTGGATGTATTAAATATTTCTAAAATTATATGGCACTCTGTTGTGTGTTATTATAGGTCTATTTGGGGTTTTTACCTGCAACAGCCCTAACAATTAAGTCTGTATAATTCTTGCTAAACCATCCTGCAAGGTCAGAATTGCGGTCTGTGCTTCAGCAAAGAGAAGAGCTGAGGCTCGTGAAGAACAACTTGCCAGGCTGGAAAACATTTAGCACCTGCATTCTCCCATCACACATGGGAAAACAGACACTGGTTTTCACCACCAGCATTTTTCCTGGTCTGCAATATCTGTGCTGAATGCTGTCAGCTGGTGGAAGGAGGTAGCAATGTCACAGACACTGAAGTGATTTCTAATAGCAATGGAAAGTGTCCAAAAATGGCTTCCTGCAAACATGATCTGAGTTCACCATTTTTGCTCCTGATGAGCAACATCTTAGGCAGTTCTGGATGTCTTCTTGAATTTTAAATGTGACTTGGAGCGTGTTAATGTTAATTACAAGTACCAAGAGCTTTGCAGGTTCTGTTGATTTGGATGGAAAAGCAAAGTATATCCTGTCTTGTTTCATGATTCAGCCCTGTAATTGGTAGTTTCAGTTCTGATGGCAAAAATCACCATGGCAGTAGAGAAGCAGAAATAGTAAGCTGCTGTTCAGATTCCCAGCCTGATCTTTACTGTCAGAGTTGTAAGTCTGAAACTTGTACAAAATAAAAGCTGTATCATCTTTCTTAGCAGACAGGGAATTTATAGAGCACAATATACAATTACCCTACGACATATATTCCTTTCTTTAGTAAGTCTGTCTCTAGAACTTTCCATTAAATACGGAAAATTTAGTGTAAATGTATTAAACATTTGCCATAGAAAAACATTAGCAACTATATATGCATATATTTATGTGAACACACACACACACACATATATGTACATATATATATATATATACACACCCATGTATATACATACATACCTAAATGCACATATACATTTTTTCATAGGTTGGCCCTTTCTCACTGCAAGAGTCTTCTGTTAGTGCTGGATACAGGTATTTACCTGCCAAAAATAGGTATATATATATATATGTGGTGTTCAGGCAATGTGATGTTCAGGTTCTTATCAGCCCTGCCTGCCTGTGGCTGCATCCCCTCAAGCATCATTGAGCTTTTACAACCTGCCTGAATAGCTGAAAATAAAGTTTTTAACTAAGAAAAGTCAACCTGGCCTGCTTTATCTTAGGCACCTTTCTTCCTGCTTTCAATCTGAAATCAACTTTCTATGAGGCAGGGAGGAAAACCCAGTGAAAAACTGGTAAAGGATGAGGACTGCACTCAATAGAGAGACCCAAAGAGAAATAAAGGCAGGGCTTCTGTTTCATCTTTAGGCATGAGGTAAGAGCATGGCCATGAAATACCTCAAATAGAGACATCATCAAAACCTGAACCTTGTTTTCTCTTACAACAGCCTTTGCTGAGGGAACCTGACAGAAGGGTCTAGAAATGATAGTGATGCTGAGTCTATCCAAAAAAGGGCTTTTTACATCTATAGACTCAATGCACACAACAGACAGTGAGCCCCTACATGCACTGGACATTTGTAGATATAAAAATGTTGTCAGATTTTGCACAGGTGCAATAGAGAACCATAGAAATGAGCAGGAAGTTGCCCAAAAAGCCTGTTTGGTTTCACTCAAAGAAGAATATGTGGGCAATTGGTAAGTAAGCACATTTCCAGGGAAATGGCATATTCCTGCAGAGGTTTGGAGCCAGGAGGGACAGGATGATGTAACCCCACCAGCTCGGATCAGGAAGCTGCATCAATCCAGTGCATCCAATTTCTGTTTGACCCCATTGCAGCACACTCGGTTTGATCTGCACCCACGTTTACCAGCCACGTGTTACCAGTGAGAGCATTTATTCACTGGAACAAACTGGGCAGGGAGTTGCTGGGATATGCCTCTTTGGTCTGGCTGGAAGCTTTGCCGCAGCCTCACCATAAAGTTACAGGGCTCACTGGAAGAAACACTGTGACCTTCAGCATTCAGGAGGCTGGCCTAGGTGACCTAAGTGTCCCCTTTGGCCTTGTGCTCTATGAATACTCCTGCAAGACCAACTGCCTTAATCCCTTACCAGAGAGGTGGGGGGATACTGATCTTCCCTCGTAAGACTTTCCATCTCTATTATGGCACTCAGTCTTAAGCAGCTCACGTTCACCCATATGGCCAAGCACATACTTTGCATTTGTCTTCTGCTCTGGTGTTAATGATCCTACCAGATGCATTCACAGATTCACCCAGCATGTGCAGTCCTTTTGGAATTGCGCGTCGGGTAAGAGATACTGGCTTCCAGGAGCTGAGCGTGGGGAGCTCGTGTTGACTCATTCCAGCAATTTGTGGAGAACAAAAGAAATAGGTGAATTCCCTTCTTCCTCAAAAAGTTTCCTGCCACTGACACAAGTGTTTCTTCAAACAAAGGATTTTCCCCCTCCTCAGATGTCCTCAGACACTGAATTTGTAGTATCTGATAACACACATTTCCATAGCAACAAATAGTGATGACCCAAACACAGGATTATGTGACTTCACTCAGAGTTGAGCAGAATATTAACAAGGATACTGATAGCTAATAGTTTCCATTCTGTGGCACCTCCCTGCAGAGGAGTTCAGGGAGCTTTACGCACATCGTGCCCAATTTGCAGATGGAGAAATGAAGAGGAGAAGTAAGTGATCTATTCTAAGCCCAAGAAAAGAGGCTGGGCTCAGAGTGCCCAGGAGGGAGGGAGGGAGGAGAAGAGTCACAAAGACCAGGTCTTCTGGACTCCAAGCAGCAATGGAGCTGTCAAGGTCCTGCTCTGCCCAAGTCCTGAGAGCTGATTTCTTTGGGATAGCACATCCAGCTGCTTCCCATCCCCTCTCTGTGTTCCCTCTGAGGGTTCTCTGCAGTAAAATGGCATCAGTAGGTCCAGCTGCCTCCTTTTAGCATTCACTGGGCTGGTGTTACCCCTCCCTAACAATCTGCAAAAGCTTGGAGGTTTCCTTCACTCAAAGTGATTTTCTTCAGGTGATGGGAAGGCAGAGGCAGTTTACAAACACAGGGTGCCTCAGACCTGAAATACATGAAATGCAGCTCCAGGAGTTTAAACTTCAGCAAAGGGACATTAAAGAAGCAACTGGATGAGCAAGCACCATGCAATGCTCTACTGGAGTCAAGTGAGGAGGGAGAGATCCCACTGTCTGAACTTGCACAACACATCATGGAAAACAACCTGTATCTCACTGACGGCGAGTTGAAAAGACTGTTGCATCTTCAGAAACTTAAGGAGTCTTTTAATTTCAAAAGAAATTTAATGAAAATGATAAAAGGAAGCGCATCCCTATCTCTCCTCCCTCAGATAATTGGGTGTAAATACCAGCTTCTTTTCATGCATCAAACCTTTTATCTGTAATTAGAATTGGCTTCATCCAGATCCACCGGTATCCCATGCTAAGAGAGTTCTGGTGGTGGAATAAAGTGCCATGTGATTATTTATTTACTGTTACAATACATGTCAGAACAACTTTGAGAGATTTGTCTGGGTTTGGAAATAGAGCTCTGAAAGACTGCTCTAGCTGAAGCCCAAGAAGAGATCTTCACAGCACTTCTCTGATACTGTGCTGCCATACGTCTCCCATGTTCAGAGAACAGGGGGAATTTACTCAACGAAGCACTTGGGCATGAGTTTACCTCCAAGTATTGTAGAAAGTACCTTTAGAGACCAGAGGAAGTTAACCACATGTATAAACCATGCTTGAAAAAAATGGAGGCTTTCTTCTGGTTCACTATGTGTTTCAGAAAACCAATTAAGCTTTAAAGAAACAGACCAAGTAAAACATTTTTTTCAGTCCCAGTTCTCTGCTTCACCTGGGACTACTTGAAGACTTCTTTTACTGGAAAATACAAGGGTAATTAGGAGGGAAAGGGACCGGAGTTGAAGGGGTTTTAGATGTGTAGGTGGGATAGGGAAGCAGAGGCTGGGTGCTCCCTCTGTGCCACAGCCCAGTGGGTGGGATGCCCACCTACTGCATGGGAATCCCCTTTTGCTGTACTGGGAGAACCACATAAACCTTGGTTCTTCCTTCCATCCCTCTGGGTGAATGCCCAAACACCCATTTTGCAGAGCAGTGGTTGCTTGAAGCCTGTTTTTTCACAGTCTCTCTCAGAAGGTTGCAGCTTGCAGGGAAGTTGTCAGATATTCCTGTGATCTGACCTCGACCCTGCAGTGAATAAATGATTTCTTAATATTAGTAATGCTGAGCCAGATGAAACGGGAGAAGGACTTTTCAGACCTGCAGCTGTGTTGTACAGTGTGAGAGCACAGAAAAAAAGTGTCCTGCGCTCAGTCTGCATCTTCTCACCAGAAATAATCCTCCCATCACCTTTTCTACCTCCTCTTGGAGAAAAGTTTGGTCTAAAAAAAAAACACCTGCTTTGTGACTCTCAGGGCCTTTTAGAGGGAACTAATAATACTCTGTGACAAAAGACCTGACTGGGTTTAGGGTGGAATTTCTGAGTGGCAAACCTTGCCGAGGATTTGAGGCAACCCCATATCCAGTTGCTGTCGTGGTTCACTAAATGCTATGTATAACACAAAAAGGTGCAGAGTAAACCAGCCGAGTGTTAAAGCTCTAAGCGAGCTCATAAATTAGCATCCACTATGAAAGAAAATACGTGTGTGTTACTGCACAGTTATTACACATCTCTGCTGGAGAACAGCTGCAAAATCCCTGAGCAGCTACTGGAGCCGCGGGCTACACTGCACGACTCAGAGAGATTTTAGCTCTGGCTCGTGTACCCTCTAGGGAGACAGACTGGGCTTTGGAAAAAAAGCTGAAACCAAACCAAACCCACAGTAAACCAGTCTTACTCTGGGCTTTCTGCATATGACATGAGCAGCCACCCTGTCAAAAGAGAATTCCTTTAGGTTATAACTCCAAAACACATTTTCTTGTGGCTCATTCTAAAGAAGAAACGTTTGCTATTTTTGAGTAACATAAGGTGTTGATGATAGAATTTGCAGAACACTGTGATACTGATGGAAAGTAAACTTTTCTTTTGTCCCTGTGGCTGGGATAAAGTGGACACAATGTGCTGTGCCCAACAAGATCCTGTCACATTTATACAGAGTTGCTAAAATGTCTCCAAATCTTCAAGTGAATTCAGGGAGAGAAGCATTTTTCATGGCAATCCTTTTCCTGTCAGCTTCATGGTACCTATCACCTGACACACTCTTCCTACCAGTGCCAACCTAAAAAAAATTAGGGAAAGGGGATTTTGTATCAGTTAATGAGCTACCTAAAAACTGCAGAGCAAAGCAGAGCATCTTCCAAATAAATTCAAGCCAGCAGTTAGAAGTGACTCGGAAGCCAAAGCGCATTAGGTTGAGGCCAAAAGCAAGCTGAATGCATCCTGCTGAAGTGCAGAGGGATCATCACACCCTGAGCTGATTGCAATGGCTTTGCAAACACCCACCACCACCAGCAGATGTGTTACAAGCAAGAAATCTCTCTGGAAACTCAAGTGCATCTCTGTGTCCTCTGATACACCCAGATAAGTGGACCAAAGAAACCATCTGAATTCCTGGGCAGATGTCACCCACACCCCCATGAATTCCACTGGGGGCTCACACCATTAGGACCCTGTGGGCAGACCTGTCGCTCATTGTTTTCTTCAAGTAAAAAGCAGGATATGACAGGCTGGATTTTGCCCTGAATTCTGTGGATAGGGTGACTCAGAGACTGGGATATTTCAGGGGCAAATGAGACCAGTGCTCACTGGGCAAGGGAAGGTCTTTGCAGCAAGGAAGCCAATGCAAATAGCCCTTGCCTTTAGGGAGCTGACACTCAGCTGCAGTGGCAGCCAGAGACTTCTCCCCCTCACCACGTCACTGCAGGCATTGCTTCAGTTAACTTGGTGAAGAAACACTGCAGAGGAAGTGACTTTGATGTTTCCTGCAGGAAAGTATATATAGACCAGCCGGTGCCTCGTGCTTTACACGCATGGCCAGGTCAGGGTGGATTTTACACTCAAACACGCAAGAGTTGTAGCACAATGGACTTGTGTGAGAGGGAGGGAGGGAGGGACCAGATGCTTGGATGCTTCCTTCCCCTACCTCCCCCAGTAGCGGCATGCACATTTCATGCCTCTTCTTCCTAAAGATCGTGGTCATTTCCAACTCCAGGCAGCACATCCCAAAGGCTCAGCTCCAGGCTGACTACTATGCATCAGGCTCCATTTCCACCACTTACATTGCATAGAATATTCCTTGCTACTAGTTGTTTTGGGGTTGTTTATTTATTTATTTATTTATTAATGTGTGTGTGGGTTTGGGTTTTTTTGGTTTTTTTTTTTCCCTTTTTTTTTTGAGATGTAAGAAAAAATAACTTTGGACCACTTAGATGCTCTGCAAAGAAAGTGCTTGATGTCTTTGCAAGTTGCCTAAGCCCTTCAGAAAAACTTAGAAGGAGGGGATTACGAAAAGAGGATGAGAATGGAATGAAAAGAAGGTGTTTCCAAATGAAACAAGGAAAATTCAAAATCTTGCTTGACCTTTTCATCTTCATCTTCAACCTCACATATCCATCTTCTACACCACATCCCTAACACAGAATGTGTTTGCATTCAGCTGGGCCAAAACTCTTGGTAAATTCCACCTGTTTGCATGAATAGAACCCATTTCTCCAAGAGTCCATTTGTGGGTTTGTTGAATGGACTGGTTTGCACACAAACTCCATCTAGCTCTAACACTTCAGTCAGCAGAAAGCTCTGGGTACATTTTTCTTTCCTAAAGTGATCATTAAAGCCTTTTCCCACCAAATCCACCCAGGAGTAGAGACTAAGGCAAGGCTCAAACTTGGGCTGAGCTGTAATATCACTATTGCTCAGTGGGGAGGCTTGTCCCCAAGGTAACTTGCACTGGAAAAGTTTGTTTGCCATGAAAGCAAACACTGCTATAGTAACCTGCCCTGTGCAGAACGGCCCATGCCAGCAAATCTAGCAATTCCTTGCATTCACAGAAGTAACTGCAGGGCAGATGCACCCAAACTGCCTTTAAATGACTCACTTTTGAGCAGCACATTGCTCAGTGCAGACACTTGTTGGAGGCTTATCCCACTGTCTGCAGTTCCTGCCTGCACCCTGTCCCAAACAATCCCAGCTGCTCCTCTCCCAGCTCCCTGTCTGGGTGGTTTATCTCTTCCTTGTGTTTCCCACTATTTCCTGACCTAGTAGGCAATGAATCCCAGTTTCATGCTTTTTGGAGCCATCACCAGGACTCTGTATTTCTCTTGCCTTGTGGTCAGTGTCAGTCTCACTGGTTTCTGGCTTCTACCTTTTACCAGGGCTCTCCCTCCAACCTGCTTTGCCTCTTCATCTCTTTCTGCCACTTTGCTGCCTGTTCCACCTGCCTGAGCCAAGCACCCACCATCTCCTCAGCCTCTAGAAAGGGCATCTTTGCCCAATCAGGACAAATGTTCTCCAGCCCCTCTGCCAAGGGCTCCCTGCCTTGCAGCAGGGTGTTGGAGAGTTCAAACATCTTCATGAAGTCACCACCAGATCACAACACAAGAAATTATTGAAGGCTATGTGGGTACAAGTCCTGGTCCAGGAAGCAAGAGTGCCATATAATCCCAGAGGAAAGCAATATTCCAGAAACTTGTGCATCTGCCATGCTTTAATCTTTTTACAAGCACCACAACCAGTAGGTCAAGGCCAAAAGTGAGATTTCAGGGCAAGATGTGTCTGATGACTGAATTGGTAGACCCTTTCTCATGTTCTGATGAATTTGTCCTCCACATCTTCCATTCCAGAGCGAGCTCTCAATCCCCTGCTCTCATGTCTGTTGTCCACCATGTCCAGCTGAAAAGAGGAGCAGACTAAGCAAGTTCAGCCACTGGAAAAGGTTGAGGCTCCCATAGGTTTGGAGGATGTCAGCTTGCCCAGACCTTTCCATGGTGGGCTCATTCTGCTGTCCCAAGCACCAATGAGAGCACAGGGCTTGTCCTGTCCATGCTGCTGTTCCTGTCCTCCTGCTCTCCTGGCTTAAGAGGTCACTGGCATTTCCCCTTCTGCTGGTCTTTCCATCTGCCACAAATTCCCACAGCATCAGCTCAGAGGGACTGAGATATTTTGCACTCTCTCTTCCTGACTCCAGAACCACCTTTGCTGTCCTTTAGGGACATCTAAGCAGATGAGCTCTGGGAAAAGCTGTAGGGTCTGTGAGCATACTCAGTAGTAGACACTTTACTTTTACTGACCATCCTATGCAGCCCAGGTCTGTACAGCTTTTAAGACATCACTCCACACATTTCTACAAACACAACCCCCAGCCATTCAAATTAGGAGCCATGGAGAGGCAACCAATTCCCTCCCTACCTCATGCACACAAAAAGTATCACTACGTTAGGACACCTCATAAATAAAGCATATGTCAGAAGTTTTTCCTTGTATCAAACACAGTAAACAAATGCATTCAGAGTGAGGAGACATTTGTGCCAAGCAGTGCTGCAGGAAATCATGTTTATACCTGCACAGAAATTGCTCAAGATCATTATGTCCTTGCGAAACTATTACTTCTGTCCCCTCCCTCTCTCCCCCAACCCCACCACAGCCAAGGTCTGGGATAGCCAAGGCTCTTTGGGCACAGGATTGAAACTACGCAAGTGCAGCCTGCACTTGGATGCCACCGGTCTGTTTGCTCAGTGACTCACAGCACCTTTTTCATTCCTCCTTCTTCCCAGTTATTCTTTGTCTCCTCTCATTTTTCTCCCCATGCCCAGATTGCAGCAGGAGCCCCTTCTTCCTCAGAAAGCCTGGAGAACACTCCAGGAGCAGAACACGGCCTTTGGGAGAGGGCAGGGAGCTGCACTCCACTCCCACCCAGCAGCTGTGATCCTGCTGTGAGCAGCCATCACAAGAAGGGTCTGGAAAGGGTTGAGGAAAATAACCAAGTTCAGCAGTTGAACATCTAATAAAGTATCAGCATAGAAATCCTGTCCAAACCATGTATGTTTTTGAGTACTAACCCAGAGCATCCTGGACCCCAGCTGGACCCAGTTCAAAACTCAGAATTCCAGTGACCAATAACAATGTCTGGGAAGAGGTGAAGATGGATGGGACAGAGAGACAAATCTCACTTCTCTCTCTCACTGCATTTATTAGGAAGGACAGCAGCCTTAAACAGGTTTTTGTTTTGGCTGGGGGGGAGGGGGGAGTTGTTTGTTTTTGTTTTGGGTTTTTTTGTCCTGATCTGAATTTGGCTATCCACAGTAGAATGTGAATGAGACTGAGCATCATCCTTTCTCCTCTGTGTCTGATGTATTGCTGAACAACTGCTTTGCAACAAAACTTTTCAGAGCAGAGACTTTATAAGTCAGGACCTCTTTGCACCCAGAAGACACTTGTCCATGTGCTCAGGAGAGCTGGAGCCAAGCCAAACCTTTGGAAGGTCTAACAAATCAGGTGATGTGTCTCTGGGAAGAGGACACTTTGCTCAAGAGGGGCAGGTGACCAAATACTGAAGGGTCCATGAAAATGAAGAGGATTCTTTCATTATTATTTGGAAGGGAGCAGTGATGATAATCACCTCCTGTGTTCTCTTCATGGCAGAGAGCAAATGCTCATCACCAATTTATCACTTGCACAGAAACAGAGGCCAGTGTGAAGTGAGAGGACATCACCTTTCCCTGGACTGCCTGTGGGAGCAGTGTGAGCTGTCACACACCTCTTTAAGTTGAAGCCACTTCATATTCCAGCTGCTGAACCCTTGCTGTGTTTAGTAGCCCCACTTGCAGTACTTGGGTAATTAAGTTGATCCATAGAACGTGTATAAGTAACACAGCTGAGTAAATGAAAAATCCAGCTTGTAGGCAGCCTGTGCTGAGTCTGTGAGGGAGGCTTTGAAACAGAGCTGCTTGTCAGATGGGGAACAGGCAAACAGCACATCACTGTACACATCTCCTTGTGCTGAACTCAGAACTGAACCAAAATCAATGCCTGATAAAGGGACAGAAAGATCCTTCTGATCATTTACACAGGTCATGCAATTTCACTTCACAGTTCCTGAATATGCCCTCAAAATTTTTAGCTGATGTAAAGCAAGTATTTAAAAAATAATCTGATTGTGATTTTTCAAATTCAAGCTTTAGGGAGTCTATAGCACCCATTGGCAATGCCCTACACTGAAAATTTGCCTTCTCTGATCAATAGAAAAACTGTACCTAACTTAGAAGGAGGATTTGTTCACAGGGAACTGCTGGCCACTGGTTATGTATTTTGCTGTCTAAACATTTAATGTTTTTAAATTGGGCTAGGCAGAGAAATGTCAGTGGAAATTAGACTAATTGTTTCTGGAAGATTTGTAAAATCAAGCAGAAAAGTTGTTGAAATATCCTATTCCACCTTTTGAGAATAAAGGAATTTTCAATTTCCACCATAAAACAGCTTCTCATTTTGATATCCTATTGCAACATGGATCATAAGAAAGTAGTTATAAAATAGACTGCAAAATGGAAACACTGAAAAATAAAAATTAATCAGATCAAAAGATTGAATTTAAATCAAACAACCTTGTGTTTGTTTGTGTTCTTTTTTCCAAAGGTTTCCCTTACAGCAATTTGGAAGTTTCAGGTTTTCAATCTTGCTCTGAACAAACTCTGGAAATCTTCCTGAGGCAGAACATCAACATTCAGTAGGACCTTCCAAGATTTATGTTGCTGACCCAGCTTGCATTACCAGGGGACACAGCATTGCTGTATCAGATGCAGAGATCCTGCCATTAGTGTGCACACAGCTTCATCTGGGGTCTCTGCCAGCACAGCCATTCCAGCACAGCCTCTGCAGGAGAAACTCAGCTTCCATCACTGCTTATCCTGCCTGTTCCTGTTTAGCTTCAGAGCTCCACACTGCCTCAAAAATGTGCATTTATCTAAAATAAAGCTGGGGCTTTGAATTTCACTTGGCTCCTGAAATTTAGTCCTACCCACTTTTATTTTGCTTGATTTTTTAAAGTAGACATAGACTTGCATATATATACATGTGCATTCACACATACAGAGAAACATACAATGGTAAAGACAGAATACAGGCTTTTTAAAATGTTTTCCAGGTGGTTTTCAGGCCCAACAGCTGAGACTTTTTTTTCCTTTCTAAAGTACCAAGAGGATAAATATTGCCATTTAAAAAATAAACTTCCTCAAAATTGTCCTTTCTGTTCTGAAAGACCGTCTTGTTCTTTAGGTGATTTATGATATCAATCTGTAACTACACGTGTATTGTTCAGAGTGTTCAGCAAACAAGACGTGAGTGTTTGAAATACTTCAGGGCAGGAAGACGCACAAAACACTAAAACAGCCTCCCAGTTCTAGTAGGGGCACTTGAAATCCAGTGTCTTCTTTCCTGTTAATACATCTCATGCTGTCATTGCCTCTTCATTTCCACATAAACGGGCATTGACAGGCCAGCTAAGCCAGGCATTTGCTGTGCAGAGACCAAAACCAGCTTGAGTTGAGTATTTTTAAACACTTTTTAAAGTGTTAGGCCATTGGCCAACTGGGCCAAAATATTCTGATTGTTTTTCTGGGGGTGAATGATTACTTGATGGGCAGGTAAAATTTCAGTGTAGGAGCATGGGCCAAGTAAAATGCAGGAGCATGATGAGTGTTAGGAAATTGGTGCACCAGGATCATGGAAACCCCCATTTGGTGGCTGGGCTGGGCCAGCCCTTTTTCTGGCCAGTTAAATCCCAGGGGTTCCCACCATAGACCTGCTGCCTGAGGAAACCACTGTCTGTTTCAAGGGATGGGACTGGAAAGTCTCCAGAGAGAGGAGCAAAGAAGTTAGCCTTAAAAGACACAAGCCCTGAGAGTATTATGGGAATCCTGAATGCCACAGCCCGAGGGTTTCTAGGCAAGAGGGGAGAACAAATCCCCCTGCAAGACCAGCCAGGTTAGAAAAAAAGCAAGACAGTGGGGAGGAGAGGAGTAAAAAGAGAGGAGTAAAAAGCAGATCTGGTAATTTGCTTAGAGAACCAAGGAATAATTTAGGCTGGGAGGCACCTCTAGGACAATTCAGTCCAATTTTGAGTTGGACTGAGATCAGCTTGCTCAGGGACTTGTTCAGTCCAGCCCTCAGCATCTCTGAGGATGGGAAATCCCACAGCCTCTCTGGGTGACTTGTGCTATATTTGACCACGGTCATGGTAAAAAATTTTTTGGCCTTATATCTAACTGGAATTTTCCATGTTCCAACTTGTGACATTAGAGAGCACATCCCTGCTTGCGCCTTTTGTTTATGAATTTGTGTAATCCCTGGCTCTGCTGGCACTCCTTGTCTCCACAGCATTCTAAAGCAACAAACTCCCCAAGCTGAGTACCAGCTGTGCAAGAAAGGCTAATCCTGGTGGCCAAGAATGGCCTTGGGGTGGTGGCAGGGTGATGGACAACAGATAGTTCCCTCTTCATACACTTTCTTCCTCTGTTAAGACACATTTTTCCATCATAACCTATTTTCTAGGTTGGGACTGTGGGACCAACAGTTCCACAAGCATTTGATTTGCCTGGAGAATATTGCGATGGTTATTAATTTCATCAGCAACTGATTTGCATAAATTTGTTCAGCCAGCACTACAATAGCTCTTTCTGGCCAAGTCTGAATGAGTTACACATCTAACATTATATATCTCACAAATGTTATATGTCTATTACCCTACGTGCACATGTACTCACACATACATTCATCACCTCGATACATCCTTTCATGTCAGGTATGTGAATTATTTTGTTTATAAGAAACAAAGTTCCCTCCCTGTGCCAGGATTAAGAAGACCTGCGTTCCTTTCCTGCCTCTCCTTGGGATCCCATGTGATCAGGCCAAGTCATTTCATGTCTCTGTGCCTCTGCCTCCCGTCTGGGGAGAAGAAACCGCGCGGGTCCCTCTCCTTGGATCTGCATCCTGGAGATGCCGAGCGGGAAGAGCGAGGATGTGTCATTCTCTGCAGGAGCAATGGCAGTTCTGACATTCCTAATGCCATGGCAATATGAATATTCAAAATAGCAGGGCCTTTGTTAGAGATCCTGATTAATCAGTGATTAATATCGCTGTCATTTCCTTAGAATAACGTGTGCTCTGCTCTTATCTGGAGACAAGGGAAAGAGAGAGGGGGCAAAGATAGAGCCTGAGTGTGCTGGTACATGGGCTTGAGTCGTGTCAGACAAAGCCTGGAGACTCGATTAAGAACAAACACTGGCTCTCAAACCTGCCCTATTCCTGTGACATTTAGGCTGCTCAGGTTCATGTACTTAACACTCAGCTCCAGGAACCCTCTCTGATTCCCAAGTGTCTGGTGTAAAGTGTCAAACCCACCAAACTCCGGGAGGACAATGAGACACTGCGGCTATTTTCGTCTTTCTCTTGTGGACACGCTGTGCCCCTCAGCTGATCCAGCTTGGCAGAACTCTCCTCTGAGCCACAGAGCACACGGAAGATCCACATTACACCTTGTCATAATATTGGTCCCTAATTAAGTTGTTTCAACAAGAAGGCATCTTTCAAGGACACACATATTTTAGTGGCAAATTAAATTATTAAGTGCAGTGTTTGGGATGTTTCTATTTCACTGGAACAGCTGAAGGTAACTTTACCATCAAAGCAACCATATCACATAATTGCACTCAAGCTGCAGGCCACAGTACATCTCCAGAGCACCTTCTCACCCCATTATGTGGCTCAGACAGAAGAATTTTGCCCTCACATTCTTGTTATGCACACATATAGTGCATATTTTCCTACTACACAAAGCTCAACTATATGTGATTCCCCTGCAATTAATTACTTCTCTAGGATTTAACTACAAAGGCCCATTTGGAAACCATAAATGCGGCATTGACCCCAAAGGACAAATCCTACGCTTTCATCAAGGCAAAACATAGAAACTACATAACTATGGCAAAACATGGAGCACTAGCAACATCTCTTCAGAAGGGGTCTACATTTGACAGACAGAAATGTCTACTTCAACCAAGAAGCTAAGAAAAGAGTCCAGTTCAGTATCTAGTATAATCAAAAGTGGTGCAAATTTCATTCACAGCTAAGCTCTGTAAATTAAGATGGATATGAAGATGTGTGTTTCTAAGAGGACACTTAAGCAAAGATAAGCTGTTAAGTGCTCACAGCTTTGCTTGTGTCAATGTTATCTGTAGATACTCTTTTTCCATAACACTCTGAGTGACTTTTTAATGTGTAGATAATATGTTCCTTAAATGCAGCCCATATACATGCACTGTGAATGGCTCTACCATTAGTAATGCAAATTTTCCCACTTATTAAAAATATTATTCCTTTCAGGATTCTTCTTTCTGGTTTTGTTTGATGAAGCCTCTTTAAACATGCTGAATGGAGTGTTTCAGCAATGGCTTTTCCATCACTGCTGCACCAGACTGCCCTGTCTGCTGAGAAAGGTGGTGGCTCTGTTTTGGTAGCAGGGAGGGAAGTTTCTTGCCAGAAGTCTCACACTTGCAATTCTTAGAAAGGTCAGAGACAGGGACTAAATTTTAAACAGATGCAGACTTTGCTTCCCTGTTAAAAACAGCCAGATCCTTCTGGGTTCTCCAGGCCAGGAATGTCCTGGGGTCTGAGGGAAATTGTGATGTCCTGGTTGCTCATGTTTTTCTTCACAAGGAATCACTATCAGCAATGACCAAAGTTAAACTCCCTGTTTTCACTCCCAGTCCACTCTTTTTCCATCTTCCTCCATGATTCTTGGCAAAATCTCCATCTACCCTGTTCTTAGTGCTCTCCGGAATATGTTTCCTTAACTTTTGCTGTATGATCCCAACTCTGCCACTCACTTTTCTGTAAACTCATGCTTCCAAACCATCCCTGCTCCAGGTTTCCACATCTTCCATGTTCACCAGCTCATAGCATTGACTGTTTTCCCCTTACCTGATGCTAGTTGAATGGCTCTTGCAAACACAGGTTAAACAAACATATATATATTTATATCATGCCCAAATAATCTTCAGTATTGCAGCAACAAAACCAACAGTAGAACTTTTTTTCTTTATTTAATCACTGTGCTTCTAGCATCTGAAAAGTTGAACAAGATCTGCAGTGAGCCCTGTATAAAGATGAGTATATAGAGAGATATTTACCAGTTCAAGGAATTTACAAAGTACAGAAGGAGGAAAATGCACACTTCAGTGATGAGAAATTGAGAAATGGGAGAAACACTGGCACTAATCAAGGTCACACAGGAACCTTGTGGCAGAGCATGGTATAGACTGCACAATACTCAGGCACCAGCCCAGGCCTTTGCCAAGCAACTATCCAGCTTTTAAAAATATTCATGGAAGAAAGACAGGTTTGTGCAATTCTCCACAAATGAGACAGAACAAATGACAAGTCATGACCCTGTAGTAGGGCAGACTGCAGAAACTGAATTTGAGGGGTTATTATCTGTTGGTAGAAGGTTGTAGCTATGCCAAATGCTAATTTAAGATTTTTTCTGGTTTACAGTGCTTAGGAAAAGTAAGAAGTTTTAGTCTCAGCCTTAAGCACTGCAGCAAATTCTCTCCAGTGGAGTTAGACTGGCCATGTTAGCAATCCAGAATTTATATGTCACTGTTTTATCAGATTTCCAGAGACATATAATGTCTCTTTCTCCTGCCAGTAAAACCAGATGCAGAAGTATCCTTGTGTGTTTATTTAGCACAGGATTGTTAATGGCTGGGAGTAGCACACACTGGGGTGTGGCTTCCATGTCTTGCACAGGGAAATCAGGGCTGAGAGACCAGAATTAAAACAGACTGAAGCAGAAGTGCAACTGGCTGACCTTGGCGCCAGCAGAGTGGGAAAAACATTATGAAAATCTGGACTCAGCAGCCAGGTCAAGGCTGATTTTTACCCCTTGAAATTCAAAGGTACTTGATACAAAGCATTAATATAAGTAAATTCTTTGCTTTCCGTTTCCTTAAGGAAACAAACTTTCAGACTGCAGGCAGTCCTTTTCATCTCAACTTGAAGGGAAGAAAGAAAATGCTGGGTTGGTCTTTTCAGTGAAGAACCTTTTGCATAACTTCATTAAGACAAAACAAGATGGCATTACAGATTAAAGTAAAGACTTCTGTTAAGCAGGAGGTTAAACAAGTCTTTAAACTCAGCTCCTGCTTCATGTTTGGAGGTACAGTCTTTTCCTCTGGCTCTGTTTGGCTCAGCTTGAGCCTGAGCATCCCTGGTTGAAAACAAGTCTGGCACCTGCAGTGTTAACTTTGAGCAAAAAGGGGGTGTTGCTCCAAGATGCCTTTGGTGGTAAAATTATGGTGTCAGTGGAGTTATCTCCTCTCTCACCCTGACAAAGCTCTTCATCAACAAAAGGTGAAGCACCCTGAGCTGTCCTGGAGCTCACAATCCAGGGAGCACAGAGGAACAAAACACCTGCAGCAGAAGAGGGGTTGTTATCCCACTCACAGCACTCTGCATTTTGCTCTGCTCCAGTGTTAGGAAGGCCCCACGTGCCCAGCAAAGTCTTTGGCTGGGAGAAATGGTGTGGTTGTTCCTAACACAACTGCACAACAGTTCCAGCCTTGCTGAGAACTCAGACTGGGCTTAAAGTAAAGGTGAGGGCTGAAAAACCAGTTCCAGAGAAAGGTTAAGGCAGGAGAGCAGCTGACCCACCAAGGGCAGTTCTGGGTTAAAATACCTGAACCCAAAAATCTCCTTTGGACAGAAAATACCCATGTCCAACCAAGGCAGCATCCTTACCCGTGTTAAAGTCACATTTAAAGCAATAAAACTCCTCACTCTGCCTCTGAAGAAGCAGCAGCAGAAATCTCTGATAAGTGGGAAGGGAGGAGAAGAGCATTTTACATTCTCATGGTTCCTTGGCTCACTCCAGCACTGTTTGATTAACTGGGAGCAAGATTTATGTGCTATAAAGTGCTCTGGGGAGGTTGCTGATGCCAAACCTCTGCACCTGGGTTTTGAAAGCCTCTCTAAAGTTATGAGAATATCTGTATATTCTCATCCAGGAAAAGAAAGCCCCCTGAAAACCAAAAGTAACTACTGCTTTTTGGCAGAACAGCAGAGTGCAATTTCACCGAGGAGGGAGATTTGCAAAGATACTGACAACCACTAAATGGCCTGGTCCCACAGAATTTGGATGTGAGCGAGCATTTCATGGCCATTTACCCCTGGGGAGAGGTGTCCCCTTACCCCTGATGAGTTTGGATTCTTCCATACAAGGAAGATTAAAGAAATGCCCCACAAAATTATTTCAGGGTTGTTATGTTTTTCAGTCTTAAATTATTCTACCCAGTATAACCCCATGGAAACTTGCTTCAGAAGACAAAGGAGCTCAGTGTCTCTTAATGGTTGCTTCAGTCACATTCTTGTGTGACATCTGCCTCTAACATGATTACTTGGGAATGAGCACACCAGCAGGACCAGCAGTGCAACCAGGGATGTTATCAGCCTCTCAACAGACTTGGAAATTGATTTTCATCAACTATTGTTTAAAACTGTTGTGCTGAGCGTTGAAATTGGCCCGTTTTGCAAATAATTATGCTGTGCTGATGATGTTTTCAACCCCTTTTAGAAGCCATCAACAGTCTGCAATATCTGGGTGTTGTGCAGGCTCTGTCTGGAAATGGCATCCAGCCTTCAGCAAGCTCTGGCCGGGTGGAAGCTGCTCAAGGGGATGTGTTAACATCAATTTCCACCAAGCAAGGTTTCTTTTGGAAATGTGCTGCTGTTTATCACCAGTTGATGCCACATGTGGTCAGAGCCCTCATTTGATCTGGTTCTTGTTTCGGGATTGGTTGTCATGAACTGGGACAAACTTTGCAGCCTGCAAGAGCTGTGGTGGTTTCAGACTATCCATGAATAGGATGGGAGAAGAGAGAAGGTGTCTGCGCTTCAAAAAAGGTGGAGAAACAGCAGAAGCAAAACAGCCTTGAGGAGGGGAAGCTGAGGCAAACTGGATGCTCAGAGACCAAGATTTTGACAAATCTTGGAGGTCAGTGGCCTTGGGCACAGAGAAGGAAGGGGGGAGATGATATTTAAATGGAAAAGATGCAGCCCAAGGAATTTCTTTGCTCTCATGCCTCCACACCAGTGTTCAGTGATGCAGCCTTAGAGGCCCATGCCTGGATGGCCATGGAGCATAGCTCTCTGCTCCCAGGGAGGACAGGGCTCTCAGTCTCATCCTCGTGCACTCCAGGAGTGAGGGTGACACCCAAGAAGGTGGTGGTTGAGTGGCAAAATACTGGGAGAGGAAGAGAGCTTGGGGTATAAGAAGATGCCTTGGAAGGAGTTGAAGGTCTTTGAAATTGAGGTGGGAAAAAATTGCTTTTTCAGAATCATTTGGGGTCTCACTTCTGGCGCACAGGGGAACCTGCAGTGTTGGAGGCAGTCCCTGCATCATTACAAGAAAACCTGAATAGCAGCTAGCAGGACTTTTATCTTCTAGCCTTTTTGTGGCAGGGAGCTGCCATTACTTGCTGCTGATCCCTCAGACAGGCAGGCAGCAGTGCCCTCTGCACCTCCCACCTCTGTACTCGCGCCAAGCCCTTCAACCACACAAGGTACAAGAACAAAATTTGCATTTAGCCTTTGAAGCAAAAACAGTATCTCCAGGGCTTCACGTGGATTAGGTCATTAGATCTCTCCTGTTGGACAGGAGCTCCCTGAAGGAATGCAAGGAAGCAAGCACTGTTTTGTCTTTGAAAGAAGTCAAGAGCCATGGATTTAGTTCCCATTTGACCCTTCCAGTTATGCACCCTGGTTCAAATCTAGAGAGGACTTAAGGGAAAGGGAAGTTACGGTTCTGCATGCAATTTGAAGACACCCTCAGTTCAAATTAAGTGGTATTTGACAAAAGGCTGGTCTGCAGGCACCCACACTGCCTGGCTTGTTTCTGGGTGTCCAGGCTCCCTGGGACTTGATGTTCATGTGAACAATAAGTGCATAAATTCTCCAAATGTCAGGCACTTCCTGGCACTCACGTGTACTGGATGCCTTGTACTCACTGCTCACGGCACAGAGCTCCCTGCTAGATGATGCTGATGCCATTGGAAATGCCTGCAGCCTTCTCCAGGCTGTTATCTGAAGGCCTTGTGGTCTCCTCACATCATCTGAAAGCTTTTCCTGGCATGCTGGAGGAGAAATGCAAACCAAGTTCACCTGCATTGTCTCCGGATCTTTGCAAGTTCTCCTTGTAGGAGCAGAGCTGATTTGGCAGCAGGATCACAAATGCTGGAAGACCCCTTGGAAAAAAACAGTCTTGCTAGCATGGAAATCTGCTTTGTTTTCTTTCCAAAGGAGTGCAGAGCACAGAGTTTGGTCAGTAGGTCTGGAGGCATCAGCTGTCCTCTTTCTGAGGCTGAAGAAAGGCTGATTTTTTAAATCTCTTATGGTGCTGCAGGTATACCTCAAAACCAGCTTTACAGATAAGTGGTCCATCTAATATTGAAATGCAAAATAGGTAGCTGTACATGCAAAAGGACTTTTCCAGCTAAATAAGTAACCAGCTGATAAGTTGGAGTGAAACAATCCAACACTATCCCACAACCATGAAGTGTGAGGAGTTAAATGAGCTCTAAGAGATTGATGTAGAAAAGAAATATTTCAGATTATGAGTTGATGGAGTCAGTAGTGCAGTCTGGGCCTGTGACAATCTTGTTAACATGCTAGCTATAAAATGGCACCCACATCCACACAAAAATTTATGCATGTGTATGTATATTTATCTCCTAATTGGCCTGTAAATGAGATGTTGGTACTGTCTAAAAATGAGACATAGCACACAAAGAGGAGTGCAAGAACTTTGTCTGAAGGCTTATTTGTAAAATGCTGACATTCAAATTCAATGTACTTCTAATTTTTTGCAATCTGGGTGCCCGGGTGGGGTCAAATTGTGGTGGTGCTGCTGATGGAGCTCCTGCAGCACAGATCAGGAGAGGACCCAACTCGTGCAGAACAGTAGCAACATCAGTTCCTCCTGTTTCCTTGTGAAAATGTGTGATTCCTCTCGCTGATGAAGTGGCAAACCCCTCTCCCAGGATTCCAGCTGGCATAGTATAAGTCTGTTCTCCATTGATAGTAATTTATGAAACTTTAACAAGAGAGGGCTTAACTGGTGCTAGAGAGCTCAGTTTCTTGAACCTCAGACCAAATGTATGCAGACAAGTCTAGCTATAAATAATTCCTGTGCTGTTTTATAAACTATTCTAAGTAGCAAATATCATCTGTTAACCTTATTTGCAATTGGTACATGCAGCTAAAGGAAACAAATGAACTGCTGCTGAATTAATTCTCAGCCCATCCAGAAACTTTTTTGCACTTTGTCTGGAAAGTTTCCAGGCAGCAGAGCAGCTGGCATGCAAAAAGTGGGTGGCTTGCTAGGAAAGGGGGTTGGCTTTTTTTCTTTTAAATACAATTTGTTTACAAAAATATCCACCTTTGGTCAGATTTAATTCTGTCAACCTGCCTGGAGTAGTCCATTTTAAAGAGGGTGTATTCAATCAGGCAGGCCTTTGTTTGTCATTGGTGGGACAAGATATAAGCCAGTGAGAAGACACAGCCTCTTCCTCTCAAAAATCCTCTTTGGGTGAGAAAACCTCCTGGAGGTGTCCACCTCTCTCCTCTGCCACAGATGGGACTAAAGCAACTCCTGTAAATGAAACACTGAAGTATTTCATGATCCCTGTGAGGGCAGGAAGACAGTGTGATGGTTTTGAGGATTGCTGGTGCCTGGAGGTGAAGGAGATCTCAGTGTCTGCCTCTCCCATGGGTTAGCAGGCAGATCTCTGCTGGGCTGCAGGCAGTTCCTGTCTAGGGGAGAGCTTTATAAATAATCTTCTTTCTTTTCTAGGAAACCTGCCCAATTTCTTATGTCAGTTGCCCCACTGTGTTTGCAGTGAGAGAGAAACCACAAAAAAGATTTTCTAAAATGCTCATTCTCAAGAAAAAACATTTCACCCAGAAATGCAGTGACAAAAATTCCCCTTCATCTCTTCTGTACAATTTTTTTTTTTTTTTTTTTCTGTTGCATGTCTAGGTCAGGCCTCCCATGGCGTGTGTGCAGGATGTGCAGGATGTGGCCTGGAGCCCTCCTGTTTCCATGGCCCTGAGCTCACGCTCGTTCCAGCAGTAATAACAACACTGCTAATAAGGATAATGACTGCAGAGCTGGAAGAGTATATCTGATGTTTTCACAGGTGATGTAACTTTTCTTGATATGGAGATGCCTCTCAAACCCCTTCAGCTATACTTTTTATTACACTCCATTTTCTTTTATCTTTTTCTTTTTTTTTTTTTTTTTGTCTGAATACACTTTTGATTCTGGTATAAAACAGCTGATGCACTCATAGACAGACAAGTTCCTACAAGCAATTAAATTTTGGGTGCAGACATTCGTGTCCTATAAATGACATTTCTTTTGAGGAAGGGAGGAAACACAATGGAAAATAAACTATTTTCACTTTAAAAACAACAATAAAAACTTGAAGTAATTTCCTAGAAGAGAAAATAATTAAGAGCCAAATCACTGCATTAAATACAATATGAAGCCTTCATCAGGAATAAAAATTAAACAAAGTGTTTTGGAAACCCTGCGAGGCTAAAGAGACCCTCAGCTGTGTGGGGCTGAGGGAAGATGGCACATTTACCATGCCTGGTCCTCTCCCAGTGCCAAAGGACACAGTGGTGTTGCTATTGAGGCTGTTTGGAAAACTTTGAAGCCAAAGGGTGATGTCAGTTACTGTGTCTGGAGCAGCTCCACTAACTTCATCTCAAAATGCTACTCCAAACTTTGTCATGCTTGTGGATGGTGGGAGTTTGGTGCATTTTCCCTGGAGTCACCCTGCAGGCATGCCTTTCCCTTCCCTGCAGGAGCACGTCCTGCACTGCTGTAACATCGCCTGCTGCTGATACAGAAGCGAGGGGAAAATTGCACTTGTGATTAATGCCTCAAGTTTTTATGGATGTTCATAAGGCATCACTTTCTGTGACCGCAGGAATTCAAAGCTTAGTCAAGCTATTAGATCTAAGATGTTTTCACTGAGATATTTTGCTTTAGAAAACAGAAACAAAGCAAAATCCTTATTCTTTCATCTGTAGAAAGAAATAGGCTCCTGAGGAGCTACTGGAGGGTGTAACACAGAGCAGGATCCCTTCCCATTCCAACCTGAAGTCACTGCTCTGGGCTGGCTCCATGTCATCCTGGGGATAAAGGAGAGCCAGTTTGGAGCTGCAGCCTGCCAACATGTCCACTGGGAAGGCTGCCCTTGGGTCCACACCTCTGAGCCTCCTCAAGGACATACCCACGGAGCTTTCCAGAGCTCCCAGGGGATGGCACCCTCTGCTTGGCTCCATTGTTAGTGCTTCCAGGAAGCACTTGAGACAGCGTGGGCAGCACGGGCTGGCACGGGAGGGAAGGCACGGCCACCGTGAACGGGGCTGGAAGGTGCCCCAGCACGCCAGGCCTGGGCACGCTGCAGGGCTGGGGCTCTCTGGGGGCCATGGGGTTGGCTGGGAAAACCCATGGGAAGTGCTACAGCATCACACCACGATGGAGCAAAGCAGCCCCACATCCAGACCCTGCCTCGCCTTGGAGGGGGACATCCAACAGCTTCATGTGGTGCTGTGCCCACTTACCAAAGCCTGACTTTTCACCCAGCTCAGTCAGGGCAGGGCAGCAATTACAAGCCAAGAGGGGAAGCCACATCTTTGCCTTGCTGGGGGACCCTGTGGCCCTCCCTTGGCCATCACGCCACCACTCAGCAGCACGTGGGTGAGCATTGCTTGGATTTCACCCAGAGCAGCCAAATGTGTGCCCTGAGGGAGCCCATTCCTCGTGCCCCATGTGCTCCAGCCAGCTGAGTAACCCTGCAGGAATCAGGCACCGCGATGTCGGCGGAGCTGCCGGGCACCGTGGTGTGCAGGGGCCCTCCCCATCACCCAGGAGCCATGGA
This sequence comes from Eopsaltria australis, assembly GCA_034509425.1. NCBI lineage: Eukaryota > Metazoa > Chordata > Aves > Passeriformes > Petroicidae > Eopsaltria > Eopsaltria australis. Next base: position 1,688,085 of record JAVTVJ010000012.1, on the reverse strand, counting down.
GAGTGTGTTCCTGCCAGAGCCAAGAGCGAATACCAGAGGCATGAATCCTGCCCTAACAGCTCATGGTTTGCAGAGCTGAATTCAAATGATAAAGCAGCTGCAAGGCTGGGCAGGCTTGCTGGCACAGGGCTGGCAGCAGCGGCTCCACCGGGTTCTCGCCGCCGAGGTGTTCGAGCTGGGGAAGGGCTGCTCATGCCCACTCCTCTGCTGCTCCTGGTGTCTTGGGAAGGAGCTCATCTCTCAGGACAGAGAGGGATTCACCTGGTGCTCAGGTCCCACCCTTGCCCAGAGCTTGGCTGAGCAGCTCTGGTGGGTTTAGCCCTGTTTCTGCACTGACACTCAAACACACCCATTTGGAAGACCCGCTGTGGTCTGCACCAAGGGACACCATTGCCATTTTTCTCTCCACCTTCTCTTTCTCTTCAACTTTTGATGTTGAAGGTTCAGGCTGTTGTAGTGAAGGGCAAAGCATTTGAGGGATTTGCCTTTTTCCAACCCCCACCACTGCACAGACTGGAGGGATTCAGCTCATCCTCCCTTGGTTTAGGAAAGCTTCAAGATTCACCTCTTCCCTTCAACCTAACCCATTTTCCACCCATGCAGAGGTCCTACCCTTACACACTGTGTCTCTGGTCCACCTTTCCCTTCCCTTGGCTTCCACAGCCAGAAGCATTTCCCATGACATTTGATGGTTTTCCTACACCCCAGCTTAAACTGATAGGTTGCTGCATATGCAAACACTTGTGTCCACACAAGATTTCCTCAAAGTAGTTCCAAGGATAAGAAACCTTTCACAGATCTGGTAGCACCTCACCACCAGTGCTCCTCTTCCATCTTTCCCCCAAGAGCTCCCCTCCCCTCTTGCCATCCACACCCATTTGTGGGTTTAGGTAATCAGGAATAAATGCCATAGAAAGCATGTTCATGTGGTTGGAACATCCCTGTGATCCCTGAGCAACTTCTCTCTTTGCTGCCTGTCTGTAGGAATAAATGCTGTTAACATGCGAGTGGTTTTCAAAGGGCCTGAAGTCTTACTCATTTTTTATTGGGATCCTCTGCTGTTCTTAGCAGTTTTCTGCCACAGAGGAGTTGGAATACCATGGATATATCAGTGGTACCCATGGGACAGCAATAGGATCTGTATCAAGGACTCTTGCAATGAATGCCCCATCCTATCCTGTCCTATCCTAAACTGCCACTTCTCAGTGGAAGAAGAGAGAAAATAAAAATTATGTCAAAGACAACCAGCCTTTTTTTTTCATGGACCATGCAACCCTGAGGATTAGTTCCTCTGTAATAACTACTCCTGTAAATAGGTACCAGGTAAAAGCCCCTATGATTCATTGCTAATATTTTGTTCTGCCATATTTTTCAGTTAACTTTTTCCATCACCAGAGATAGCAGTGTCAGAACTGAATGGACAAAATACCTGACAGGGAAAGGGGCATGAGGAGAAACAAGTCCCAGTTTTAATGCTGTGTCCTCGGGCAAATCTCTTATCTGCCCCACTGTTTATGCTTCCACACTTCATGTGTCTTGTCTGTCCAGACTACAGGTGCTTTGGGACAGACACCATCTCCCGGAATTTGTTTGCAACAATTCCTCTGGGAGGGCAAAAAATAACATAATAAGTGCTTAGTGTACCATAAAATTATTTAGTAAATAGCAGGCAGTTGTGAGTCACTGCCCTGTAACTCCATGTCTGGCTCTTGGTGAGTATTTTTGTACACAACTAAGAGACATAAGGACCTACACTCCACCTTCAAAAGGAGGAACCTAGGGGCCTTGACTCACATGGAATTAAAAATGCAATGGCTGAGGCAAGCAGATGTCCTGCCTCTCTGGATGGGGAACATGAAGAGGACAGCTGGGAGCAGTCCCTGACTTCAGCTGTCCCACTGAGTAGTGGCAGCCACAAGTCCCTGAGCTCCCATTACCTCAATCTTTTTAGTCCCTTCTGAAAACAGCTTCATTTCTTGGCACTTAAGAACTTGCTGCTTTTTGGCACTAAAATATCTGCTTATTTTGTTGTGTTTGTTTTGCCTTGGTCATTTTTTCTGGCCTCTGAGAAGTATTTTATCTTCTTTATGGTATTGTTTCATGATATAAAAAGGTCTGCTGAGGAACAGCTGTGAATGAGCTTTGGTCTGCAGAGCACTTGAGAAGCACCCAGCTGTGGGCACAGCTTCATCTGTGGTCACCTTGTGAGTGATGTGTGCCACTGCCCCTTCCTTTCTTCACCTGTTGTTCAGCTTCATCCAGACTTTGTGATAGCTTGGTGAAAAGTATCGGGTAATCCTGGCAAATGCACATCACAGGAAGTGAATTTTTAGCACCCAAGAGCCACTTCCATACCTGGTAATGTTGGTGGGACTCAAGTTCCTGCTCTCAGGTCTCTTCCACTGGCTGTTTCATCAGTGCCAGGTCAGCTGGTAGCAGGGGGTGGGATAAAATGGGTTTGTCTTGGTGAGCATGAAGATCTGGGAAGCGTGGCAGCTGGATCAGCCAGATGTTTCACCAGATCGAGATGATTGTTTGAAGAGGTGAGATGTGGAACCAGCATGTTCTTTCATCAAAGAGCTTTGCATGTATCCCCACAGATAAGGGAGCAATCTTCAGCATTTTCATGTGATAACCTTGTCTGACCAATTCGACCAACCTCCAGGTTTTGTGTGCTGTATCAAAATAAGAATGCCTGTGCAAAGGTGCCAGCAGGAGGAGAAATTAGGAATTGGAAATGCATAGCAACATATGTCACAGTGAAAAAATGGGGGATATTTGAAAGGGGGCTCTGTCCAGGAGAAAGCAAATGCTTCTGAGATCAGACCCATTCCTTATCCCCCATGTGCCCATGCCGTCAAAGCAGCATCACAACCTGACTGGCAGGGCTCTGCTCCTGTATCATCCCCCTGCAAAAACCCTTTGCAGACAAAACCAGAGGTCCCAGGCCATCGAGTGCATTTTATTCTGGCAAAAACGACAGGGCTGTTCATCCTGGCTCCCAGTGCATTCCTCCTGCCACTTCTCCTTAAAAGGCATCACCCACCTGGCCCGATTATGGACATGAACTCAGCAGCCCCACACTCACCCTTGCATAGCAACTGCTGGATAGTGACAGATTTTCAGGGAATTGGTGGTTATCTGATACATAGTTGAGCAGCCACGTTCAAGGCTATAATTGATCCTTGCTCTCTTTTCTTTGCCACAAGCCCACCTGCTAACTGCAGCTCTTTCCATCAGGTTGTCCTCTAAAAAAACCAAGGGATTAATCTTGTGGCGTAGCTCAAATTACACAGGAGTTATTTGGCAGAATAATATCTGTGCACTGAGCTAAAGAACCAACCTGGGAGTAAAAAAATCAAACAGGGCTGTTCCCTTAATGTTTAAAACCTAGAGAGATGGTGAAACAGGCAACACAGAGGGCAGATTTGCATTTTTATTTTCATTTTGAAGGCGTTCTCTTGTGCTGTGACATGTGCTCCAGGCTAATGCTGCTTTACCTTAAACTGCTCCCCTCGGGTGAATTCTAACAGCTAACAGCTCTCATGTTATTCCAGCTGTAGGCAAAATGTGTGGCAGTGTGCTTTTTATTTGAAAAAGAAAGTCACACTGGTGCAAATAAATGAGACTGAAATCACTGATGCTGCGGATTATTTGCAGCTTGGGAAGTACATGAGGTTGAAAAAATACCTCATTTATGGGCAGGTCACTATGGAGGTTAAGACCTGAAATGGAGTCATTAGCCATGTTCTATAGCTATGTTTGGTAATGTTTCTTAAATTATTCTTTCTACAGAGATAAAATCACTGCTTTCTTTTCTCCCTTTTCTGGTTTTATGATCGCAGAATACATTAACATATATTCATTTTTTTGCACTTTTGTAGTTGCCTTCACGTGTTTATGCACACAAATGAATTCAGCACAGAGGCTCTTGGACACAGACAACGATTCACCAGCCTAAAGGTGAGGAAAAAGACCTGGGGGTAAAAAGCAGGGAAGCAGAAAGTGGCTGCAGGCAGCTGGGAATGCCAAGAAGAATCCAACATGCTTCACAAAACTGCCACCTGGATCTGCTGGTCAGCAGCACGTGGCCCTGAACTCAGACATGGGCAAAAGGGGAACTCCTTAGGGCAGAAAGGACCATGGAACATGGCCTGGGAGCTGTAATTACTGCTTGTCTGCCAGCTCTGCCAAACACTGACATGAGGGCAGCACAATGAAGGGGAAAATCCCCACTGGCCAGGCTGCCACCTCATGCCTCTGTCTTCCCATGTCCAGAATCCCTCTTTTCACTGCTCTCTCTGAGCATCTCAGGGAATTCTCACCAGCATGCAATAAGAGTGGCCCATCTACATCACAAGGACAGTGCTTGTAGAAGAACAAAGTGCTTTTTTCTGACAGCCCTGCCAACAAATTCACTGACAAAAGAGCTGTTTGTTGGACAGGGGATTGCAAACATTAAAGCCTGACCTCAGCTATGATTACATGGGACACTGCTGCAGTTGATATCACCTCAGTTCACAGCAATTGGGAGGTAAATTGCACCTCTGTTTGCAGAAGGGGCTGTGCATTCATATGCCCCTATAAGCCAGGGACATATCGATTTTCCAGCTGGTGTAATTTCCAATTTAATGAATTACTACTAAAATGAGAAGAAAGAAGGTTTCTCCCACTCACTGCAATCACACACGAGCTCTGGGGCTCAGCTGGCCAGCCAGAATCTGCGAGGTGGTGTTAAACACAGCAGTTCTCTGGTTATACAGGGCAGCTCTCCAGATTTTGAGCATTATTGCAGGTCAGGTCTTCTCAGGGCAAAGCAGAAAGGTGCATGGACTGATACCCCAGACTGAGCACCTTATCAAACCACCTCCAGTCCACACCTCCCTGAAAGGGCACATGAACAGAGCTGTGCACAGAAGCCCTTGGAAGGGGTAGAGTGACTGGACAGGCTTTAGGCAGCAGAGCCTCTCCATGGCATCAAAATCCACATGGCATTAGTAGCATTTATTCCTTAGCCATCATTCCTGAATTATTTGGGTTTTTATCTAATGTGCCCTTGTTCTTCCCTTCCCCCCACCCCAAAGTTTATGAAGTAATTTATGCATTGTGTGGAGAGATTGACATTTAATAGGGTGTTGGAAAAATGGAATTAAAAATTTCAGGAAGGAAAATCAGCTGGAAAATTACATTTGATCTTTTAATTGAGACAAATAGGGAGAAATGAAGAGATGTCAAGGGATGATGTGGGGCTGACAGGGAAATGGAGATAGAGGCACTTAAATATCACATGAAGTTCTACAGATTTGATTTACTTTGAAAAAAAGAAAATACTGGAACTTTCATCAAGTTTGGGGTATCTTTCTGATAAGTTTAATATCTGGTTTGGCTTTTTTATAGACAATGTACCAGGGCTCCAGATAAAATGTGTTTCTGATTCAACTGTAGGGCTCCCCTGTTGTCATTGCAACATCTGTGAGATCACAGAACACATCTGCTCCCTGGTCAGTGACAGATCTGCTCATAACTGCTAGAAGATTGCTCTTGCTTAAAACATTCTTTCACCTTTCATGAAGTATTCCACTACATGCTGGGGAGGTTTAGAGAAGTAATGTCTATGATTTTACTAAATCTGGTTTGTACCTTCCTGCTTAAAATGCCCTGTTTGCCTTAAATGTGGAATACATGTGAAAAGTTTTGGATTTTCCTAAATATAACATTTCTTTAAAAAAAAATCTCCTCTTCTGACAAGTGGAGAATTTTGATTTTCTGCTTTTTTTTTTTCCTTTCAAGTTACAGCACGTCTTTGTTTCATTCCTCCTTTTGTCCTTGTAAGCCCAGTATTATGCAGTTATTGGAAAGTCACAGATGACAGGGCTTGTCACCCTCTTTCTCTGTCTCAGATTTAGATGTCCAGTGAAAGCCAAGCTCAGCCTTTTGCCCCTTCCTAGACAGCGTGGGATAAACTGCCAGCTGGGTCTCCCTCTGCCCACTGTAAAACGAGCCCAGAAGATCAGCCTGAGTGAGTACCTGACTCTCAGATGGCTGAAATTGTGTCAGATGATTTTCACCCAGAGTGGCTGGAAGAGAAATGAGACACAGGCAAACAGATGATTGCAAGAAAGCTGAAAAGAAAATGCAGATTATCACAAAAATCTATGTGACACTGAGTGACAAGTGAGGAACAAAGGGACTTGGAATGAAGAGTAAAAGGGGAAAGATAAGGAAGAGAATTGCAATTTCAAGCATTTTAATAGATTGATATCAACAGCTTAAATTATTGATATTTTTCAGTAAAAAATTCATGATTTCTTACATGTCTACCTTCATCATTGTAGGATTCGTTTCTAGTTTTTCCCAATCTCTGATACATGTTGCAAAATAAATGAAACCCCTGCATCTACCAAAATAGATTCTGGCATCACTAACAGCTTCCTCTGTCTTTCTCTGCTTCTCCTTTCCAGCTTCAGCTGTTGTCATCTGCCTTCACACACGCTCGGTGCTGCTTTCCCTGGTTCCAGATGCCAGAGAGGACACAGTCAGCCAACACAGAGCAGGCACCACGGGGCAGCCCCAGCAGCCTGTAGGAGAGACAATCCATTTTCCCTGTCTGGGATCATCCTGTTGCACGTTTCCTGGCAATGCAGGACGTGGTGTAGCTGATACACCAACCCTTATCCAAGTGGTTATATGGATGAGCCTGTCCAGCTGCTCATTCCTGCAGCATGGAGCATGGCCCCTGTGCTTCCACCTTCCCAGAGCTTCACTCCCAGGCACACAACACAAACCCTCCATTTGAACCATTCTGACTGGTGGCAGCATGGTCTCAGTGTTACTTTCAGCTGGAATTACAGGTAAAAATATTCATGCTGGAAGGTCATCCCATGGCCCCCGTGGAGACCTGGTCCCAAATATTACAGAGCACGAACACAGTCAGTTTATGTCATTTGGTGCCTGTGCCTCACCAATCTCACAGACAAGAATTTCTTCCCAATATCGAATCTAAACCTGCCCTCTGGCAGTTTGAAGCCATTATCCCTTGTCCTGCCACGACATACACGTGTAAAAAGTCCCTCTCCAGCCTTCTTGGAGCCCCCTTTAGGCACTGGAAGGCTGCTGTCATTGTAACCACTGCTTCACTGGTTCCCATTCTTGGATTTCCTACGGTTGTAGTAGATTTTCAGGAAGTTGCATCATTTGAAAAGGTCACTGGACTGAAGATTCAGCTTGTAGATGTATATTCAAATCTGGAAGGCTAAATGCTAAGCAGACCCCTAGACCTGTAGGGGAAATGTCAGCAAGATAGACATGATTCAGGATGTGACAACAAAAAAAACCCCAATCCCTATCAGCATTATGAGTTGCAATCCTTCATACTACTATGAATTTCGAAGCTGAAAGAAAAATAGGGAACTTTGGAACTCAGTAGTAGCTATTACAGGAAGTGGTGTAGCTGCAGTCAAATAAATGTGTCCCACTTCCAACATTCTAATCTATTTTGTCATTTTTCTGGAAGAGGCGAGAGAATATAATGAAAATTAGGTTTCATTTTCCATTGTTCCTTTCTAGCAGTTCTAGTAATATCTGCAGTAAACCTGCAAATCCCAGCTACACACCCACAGGGAGACTCATATTAGAAGCACATCTAAAAATATTTCCAGCCAACCCACAGGTTATATTAGCATTATGATACCTCCTACAGATGCTAAGATTGGGCACATTGGGGTAGTCCTTGAATAAGCATATGCTGAGAAATGGTGCTTGTGCCACACCACTGGCAGCTCCAGTGCCCAGGAGAGGGTAAAAGTGGGCAAGGATTAGGAAGCAGTGCCCAAACTGGAGTCAGACTCCTTACAGAAGAAAATAAAACCCAGTTCTAAATGCACTTTTCCTCTGGCATACTGGGCCAAGCTGCCTACTCTCTTACACTCATAAATGCTTTACGTCAGTCAGCCATAAAGTGCTTTACCCATATCTTCTTCCCTTTGAAATGGATATAAACCCAAATACCAGTGGATCCCTGCAAAGGATCTTTGACCATTTCTGCTGGCTTTGTAACTTCTGATGTCCCGATGAGATCAGCCATGACTGATTTGATTTGGTGCTAACACGCAGCGTTGCCATGACTCTTCCTTTTGCAAACTCTCCTCTTCTTTTCCCAAAGTCAAATATGGAAAAGCTGTGACAGCAGCATGAGCAAAAGGATATTGGAAATAATCCTCTTCATTCAGCCTGCATGCAAGATTTAGCGGTGCAGGAGCATTGCAAGGATGATTTCCACGCATCTGATAACACTGTGACACCCTATAATAAAACATATACCTTCTGTTTCATTTTATCCATTTAAGCCCTTTGAGCAACCAGCAGTTGTTGAGTTCCCCACTCCTGCTATTAATAGTCGGGGCAGACCACTCTGCCTACTTAGATTTATTACATTTTAACTAATCTTGATTGAAGTCTTCGCATGTAAGGGCTCCAGGGCAGTCACTCACCAGGGTTACACACAACACACACACACACACAGTTTGCCCTGAAATTAGCTCATTAGATATCACATAATAACCATGAAATGTGAAAAAAACAGGTTTTGGTTTCTCCCTTTCGTTATTAAACCTGGACAACTAAACACAAGGATCCCTTCTTTCACCATGATGGATGTGTTCTGGACTTTTACCCCTGCGAAAATCCCTCTGAAGTCTGTGGGGAGATTTCCCTGAATAGGGAAACTTGTGCAACTCCACAAGTTTTGCTTATACTGGGTAACCAGGATTCAAAAGGCATCACACACAGGAAAGCAGAGAAATTCCTCCCCAGTGCTCGTATTTTTTTGCTGAATATATTCTATGATTGATTTTATGTTGCTGGATTTGTTAGTGACATGTGAAAACCCGCTCAGGGGAAAATTTGTGGTGCAGTTTCTCAGCTGCAAGATGAGATCTAACAAGCCCCATGTACATACTGCACAGGGATGATGGAAAGGGTGATGCTTTCCCCATGGCAAAGGGGGTTTGGAGGCTGCCATGTGCCTCTGTCCCTCCTTCCTCCCCCAGGACAGCACGAGTAAGCTGGGTGCCTGGCTGAGAAAGGACTTCTGAAAACACTCTGAACACTTTGCTTTAAATGCAGCCTTGCAGTTCCTGTAGACAAAATATTTTGTTGAATGTTCACATTTCTGTTTCTATTACTCCAGTAAAAAGTCATTCATATTCACTTTCTAAGTGGTATATCAATGTTGAACGTTTCTCTGAGAAGAATCCAAAACCTAAAAATATAAAAAAATAAATAAAATAATTAAAATAAAATAAAATAATTAAATAAAAATACTTGCCATTCTGGGCAGGAACATCACTGTTCTTAGATTCAACCCACCACTAGTGTTTCCAGGAACTGAATTTGCTGGTGAACAAGCTACATACCAGCACTGCACCCTGACTCCCACAGCCCTCTCTGGGTGAGCAAGGCAACCTTGGGAGCTCCTGCTCCAGGAGAATAGGCTGCCAGCCTTTAAAAACCCTCAAGATGCAACTTTTTTTGCCTGAAGCTGATTTTCTCTGGATGCCTGCTGCAACTGATGCTGAGGGCGGACATAGAAGCAGGAGCATCGAGGCTGGCTCAGTAACTGCTCCGATTGCAAGAACAGGATAAATCTCTTGGGTTTTTAAAGACTGGCTCCAAAGTGCCTGCAGCCTGGGGAGGTCAGTGGGTTTGTCCCAGCTGAGAACATGCAGGAGTCTGGGCAAGATGCAGCGGGGATGGACAGAGAAACTGCCCCGTGCAGGGAGGGTGCAGCAGCAGTGCAGTCAGCTCCCAGAAAAAGCACTGTACAGGAAATCTGATGGGTACAGAACACATGGAGCTTCCTGACCACACACAAACCTCCTCCACCTCTTGTGCACAGCAGGTTCAAGGTGTCCAGGGTGCATTCAGTGCATTCACCACTTGCTGCATGTACAGCTTGGAGGTGCCCAAGGGCGGACTGTGGCATTTGGGGATGCTGTCAGCACTCTGCAGGCCCCTGTGAGAGAGTGCGCAGGAACTGCAGAGACCTTCCCATGTGTTTCTGGAAACTGTGAAGAAACTTGGCTATTGCCAACACCCTGCATTTTGGGGAGGGGTGACATGAGGCTGATAAGAAACTGTTTTCTTGACAGTTCAGCAAAAATCCCAGGGGGAGTGATAACTGGGGAGGGACTTGTTCTGTCTGAGGTTTGGCAATGGGTTTTGGCTCAAACAGGGACTTTCAGCTTATTAAATTCCTACTTTGTTGGCCCAGGACAGAGGTGACAACTTATTTCCTCTTGCTTCCTTCCTCTGGCACACTGGGGTTTCTGGCCTTTCACTGGAAATTTTAGGTGTTGGGCACAGACCTGATCCTGCACTGTGTGGTGGGGACATGCAGAGGCAACACTGGAGAGCTGAGAGATGCTCACAGGGTTGGTGGAGCTGGACTGGATGGCCCCAAAGGTCTTCCCATCCTTTGGGTGGTATCCTTGAACTACTGCTTCGACCCACAAGCTGAAGCATGATCATGTGTGCTGCTCTGATGTGGGAGACAGGTAGAAAATTCACCCCTTTACTGATCTTTCTGTCCCTGGTTGTGCAACGTGCCTCTGCCTGCCTGGTCAGAGAAGGAGCCTTTCATGGAGAGCTGGTGGCTGGTAGCATTTGTTGTCAAGAACAAAGTCAAAGGGGGATGTAGGATTCAGTGTTAGGTGTGGAAAGGTGATGTGGGCACTGCTTCAACACTTGCATGGGTAGTTTAAAGAGAGCAAACTCGTTTCAGGGATGTCTGTGGGGAGCAGCACAGTGTGTTTGGCTTGTGACACTGGCACACACCACACATGGCTAAAGGGACCTCTGCATACCCACTTGAATCGTAAAAACATCAGCTGCAGGGGATTTGCATCTAATGTCTTTCTTGGCACAAACAGGACCTCCCCACTCCCAGCACCCAAATAATCCATCCCCTATCAGCTTTTGCCATAATCAGCATTCCCATCAGGGAAACCTAAACACTTTTATAAGCAATTTCATAAAGAGGTGCTTCTCATAAAGCAGAATCTGGAACAAGAGATACAACACAGTGATGAATCCATCCATCACCAACAATGTATTTGGGAAATTTCATGTCTTTTTGTGTCTCACCTGTTGCGAAACTCTGTATCTTATCAGTTGTTCTAAACAGTGTCCAGATTTCCTCTGCAAATAATTTTTAATTCACAGCCATCACTTTGTGACTTTTAATGGCACTATTCACAAGACATTTTCACAGTTACCAGCAGCTTTATATATGTATATATTCCGGTGAAAAAAAATAATTGAGCAGCCAAGCAAAGCACGGAGATTAAAATGTTGTTTTAAGAATATTGAGGCACAACAGGGATGGAAGAAAGTTTTGGTGGGAGAAAGAGAGAAATCTCAGTGGACATTTTGGAGCAAAGACTTGGAGCTGTGACTGTGGTTTCTGTTGTTTTCTGCCAGCTGGGAAACCCTCTCCTTTTCCCTGGGTGCAGATTTTCCTTAAACATTGTGACTGCATCGTATTTTCCCAGGGTTTTGCACAGAAGGCAGGAGCCCATGGAGCAGTGCTGGGGAGGCAGCCACTGTTGATGCACCCCTTCCCCAGCTGATGGGGTGCCCTGCTCTGGGATGGAGCACTCATCCTCATCCCAGCCTGCAGGGACTTGTCAGCAGTGCTGAACCCATAAACCTTGCCAAGGGTTGAGTGCAGCAGAAGCCCTCCCTGAGGTTCGTTCCTGGGCTGACCTCAGCACAAAGTTGGCCCCTTGCAAGGAAACGTGTGTGGGAGAGCAGGCAGGGAAGGGAAGCATAGCTGTGAGGAAGGGGAGAGGCTGGGATGGAATACCCATGGTCATCAAAAACCCAGAGGAAAAGCTCCGGGGGTAAGCAGTGGGTATGAAGTGGGGTGAGGTGTGGAGGCTGGGCTGAATCTTCCAAGTGCTGGGGAAAGTGCAATCCAGGAGAAAGTGCAATCAAGACCAGGGAGAAGTGTTTGCTCAAGCCGTGCTTCTTTGATGCTTCTGTGGCCAAAGTACATTGAAAAGAAAAACCCTGTCTAAAGGAAAATAAGGGGCTTAACAGAGCGTATCAATTATATAATGACAATACTTATAAAACCATCTGCTGGTCTCCGATGCCTCACTTAGTCACAAGCAATTACTTGGTGCATTTTACTTTCTAAAGAGCAAGAAGTTCCCTGCAGAAAGCAAACTCAGAGCTGCTTGCTGGGAGAAGCTGCTACGAAGGCAAGCAACACCCCAGTTACCAAAACCCCTGCTGTAAGCCAGCACATCAAAGATAAACAGAATTTCACTCCGCTTTTCCTCCTGGGAACCATTTTGGAGGAAGCCTTCACCATGAAGCCAGAGCGTGCCCCCAGCTCTGGCCCACTCTTTTTAAACTTCACCCCAGGCTTTGCAGCAGGCTTGGGTAGGCTCGGCCAAGCCTGGCATGACAGGAATTCCTTAAAAAATGATCTGCATGCCCCCTTTGAGCCTCCTCATGCTTGTGCTCCCCCCACCCTGGGGAGGCAGGAGGACTTTTTGAGGCTGCCGTGGTCCAGCCAGACTTGAAGCAGCCCCACGGGGGTGATTGATGGGCCCTGTGGTGGTGGGAGCGCTGAAAATAATCCAACACATGTTTCCCAGTAGCACCTGGCAGCCAACCAGAAGACAGCACTAGCATTTCCTAAATACTGGAAAAATGACTGTCACCGCAGATGCCTCGCTAAATATAACCCCGGTGATGTGGCAGCCTGTGAAAGGCTGGAGAGGGGCAGCTACCCAGGACATCCCTACAGCTCTGAGCCCTGGATGCCATCCCTGCACTGCCAGATCTCCAGCACTGCTTGTGGAACAGGCTTTGAAGCCACAGACCTGATGAGGAAGTGTCACTCAAGGCGTGGGTGCCAGTAAGATACTGGAAAATAGAAATACAGAGCTATCTGAGCAAAGCAGGCTCTTACTGTCCATGGGAGAGAGGGATGATTTAGGGTGTCTCTCCATGTTTTGGTCTCTCTGGGAGGGGTTTTTCCTTCTGTGAGGCCAGGCACTTGGAAGCATGGGGTCCTCCATGGTACCTGCATAGGACCCAGGCAAGGCCCTACATGTAGCGCCCAGCTGAGAGCTGGGCAGCTTGCACACCTACAATTTCCTGGCTCTTGTGAGTGTTTTCACAGAGCAAAGTACTACTCAGTGCTGGAGCAGTGGAACACGGTGTTTAATTTTTAAAGGAGGTGGGGATTACCCTCCTCAGTGTTCCCCTCTCCCCTTTGCCCCCTGGCCTCACCACAAGGATCACTTTTCCAGCAGAGTCCAGTGGTTCCTTGGGGGACAGCCCTGCCAAGCATCAGTTCTGGGAGCTGCTCTGTATTGTGTTACAGGACAAGCCAAGGGGTAACACTGCCAGTGTTTGCTTTAGCAGCTTGCTGGGCCACCAGATGCATCCAAATACATGGCTCTGACTCTGATACCTGAGTCTCATTTTCCCAAGCTGGCCTTTGTAGGAGGGAGTAGAGTTGAAGAGACCTCTGGGGTTATTCATGAAATCTGGACTCTGGGACAAGCCCCAGTCAAGGTGTTTCATTCTTCCAAGACTCAGAGGTATCACTTTAACAGCCAAAATGTTAAATAATATGCCTAGGTTTGTGCTTCTGAGACAGAAGAGTTTGTTTGCAGAGATTTCATTTGCTCTCCAGCCTACTGTTATCCCCCAGCATGAAGTGTGAGCCCTGGGCTGCTCAGCTGCAGACACAGCCCTAAGGAGCTGAGCCCTACCATGAACCCTACCAGCTGAGAGCCAAGGGGCAGAAATCAGATATTTCAAATGAATGGTATTTTTCTTTGCTGCTACTTCCCTCCATGGAACTCATGAGGCATGAGGAGTGACAAAAATGGTGATGGAGGAGAACCTGTCAGCCTGGGAGCACAGAAAGCCACAGCAACGAGGAGTTTCTAGCCAAGAGGTGAAAGCCCGGGTGAGGCTGCAGAGCAAGGTGGTCACTATAAAATGCCCTATCTACCTTCATCTAACTCACAGAAGGAATGGGGCACTGAAAGCACAATGACCCTGCTTTCTCCTGACTTACTTAGGTCCCCAACAGGGCTGTTCTCCTGTTACCTATGCTTGATAAAGCTCATGTCATGACATCCTGCTAGAGATGTGCTAGCAGTGTTCTAACGTGTGGAAAACCCCACAAACATGAAAAAATTGAAGTCTTTTCCTGGCTTTGTACTCTAGGAAATTATGGAAATGTCTTTTAGCCTCAGTTTAAGTTCAGCCATGCAGAAGGAACATCTGAGTGGGAGATTTGTTCTTCTGGATTTGGCCTTGTCACAGAGTCACAGAATCTGAGCTCTGTGAAGCTGCAACTCATCTTTTTACAGGTCTTATTAATGAGCAGAATTTAAAAAAAAAAAAAAAAAAAAGAGCAGAATAAAATGAAAATATAAACTCTGGGCTGTGTCCTTTCTATATGTTTGCAGAATGCCTGCTAGAGCAAGCTCAGGGATCCTGAAAACTTATATCAGACAGTTAACAAAGGAAGGCAACTGCAGAAGCCCATCTCAAATCCATCACCTAATACACTGGCAGAGGGGAATTTTGGAAATCATTGTCTGAAGCTGCCATCTTCTAGATGCAGCTCCCCATATGCAGTTACTACCAGCCTTTGGAAATTCTCACTTGTCCTCTTTTTTAAATGATTCAGGCTGCAGCCCATCGATATGAACAATTAATTTCCAACCCAAGGAGCTCAGGGTTTCTGACTTGCAGGTGTTCTCTCTAACAGGAGCTGTCATAGGAACGGTTCCTACAGCAGAGTAGGTAAACAAACAGATATAGAACACAGTCCTCCAAAGGACAGCTGGTGAGAAAAGCTGTAAGGGCAGAAGTGTCATTTAAACAAAAATAGCTAATTTGGGATCTCCTGTACAGGATCCTTGTGAGTTGCCAGTGTTTGACCATATTTGAGCATATGGTTATGGCTGATCCATTTTTGTCTCCAGCATTATCTGTACGACCCAGAATGCAGCACGTGGATTTTTTTAATGCAATGAAATGGGTAAAAGCAATCTCAATACAGGGATGTGCAGCTCCATCAGCACCTCCTGAATTTCTGGGTTTCCTTTTTTACTGTGTGTTACCCTCCAGCCTGGCTGTCTGTGCCCACCTGTTGCCTCTGCTCTTTCGATTGTAAGCACTTTGGGATGGGAAGAGTTATCTTCATGTGGGGCACTTGTGCAGGGTCTTAAAGCTCTGACATTATATGTAATGGTCTCCTATAACACTATGGGAAGATGTAGGAGCTTTCTGGATTGATAAACCTAAGAAGTCTGTCTTCAGGTACGTAGAAAATCCTGTGCTCACACACATGTGCAGGATGCCTGGTGTGGCATTCTGTGACCCCTGGAAGATGGGAAGTGTTGGAGTGTGACCAGCAGGCATGGAGCTGGATGTGGGGGCAGCTGAGCCACCTGCCTGCCAGCTGGGGGAAGGGACACATCCTGTCCACAGTGACATCTCCTGCCTGTCCTGGGGCTCAGCTGTGTGTCCATCCCTGGAGCTCGGTGTGGTGCTCCTGGGCTGTGGCATCTGGAGTCAGCAGCTCCTGATCCAGAGGGGAGAGCAGGGCTTTTGGAAGTGAAGAACTCAGCTGAAGTGTGAGTGATGAAATTCTGTCCTCTTCCCAACATGCCATAGATAAATCATCCTCTCAGGGCCTTGCTCCCACCCTCACGTGTGTCCTGCCATCCTCCACCTCATCTCCTGCCAATCTGTGTCCTGCAGAGCTCTTTGTTTTTTGTGGCATGTGGTGAGGTTGGACTCTATCCTTGCAGGTCCCTTTCAGCTCAGGAGATTCTATGGTGGAGCAGTGAGCACAGAAATGGTTCCTTCAGCCCACCTTTCTGGTTCCTCCCTGCCTCCTGCACAGCTGTCCTGCAGGCAAGGGGAGCAAAATTCTCCTGACAAATCAGCTGATCTGGGCTCTTTGAGACTTCACCACTGCAAATCTCATCTCCTGTAAGCAGATTTCCCAGGACTCCCCCTCCCTCACTTCAGAATGCTTGAGGATGCTCTCAGGTGGTTTTGGTGGGCAACCCTCCATGGCTGAGACTCAGAGCTCTGGGTCTCTCTCTTCAGCTCCCCTCCAGTGGGATGCTGGCTCCCGAGAGGCATTAGAGGGCATGGAGCAAGATCAGCGGATCAAAACCTCCCTTTATCCTCATACTCATCTTCTTTAGGAAGGCCCATCCCATGTCTTCCCTTGCAATCAGGTTTTAGCAAAGTTAACAAGCACCTTAGGAGCCATTAGGATATTAATATTCATACACTTTCCTAATTGTTCACTTCCCAGTGCCTTCTCTTCCTGCCAGGAGATGGAAATGTTCCTCGCCTAGAGCCAGATTCCTCCAGCTCCCTGACTAATTTTCCTACAAATTTTGCAGCCAAAGCAGTTGGCTGGTAGACCTGTTCAACACTTAAATTGTCCTAGGGTGAAATTCATCTCCCTAGCTCCAGGTGCCTCCATCTATCTGGATACCATCTAGCATGCTGTTGCCCTTTTAGAACCAATGGCTTCAAGAAGGATCTATCTCATGCTGAAATGGGTGCCCACAATGATTACAGCCATCCTTTGGTCCCTGTTACATGGCTGTGAAGGAAACCCTGATAAGACAGCTTGCCCTGTGGACATCTAAAAGGCTGTGAGGTGAATCCTACTGTCATGCCACAAATTCTGTTCTCTGGTAATTAAAACTACTTTAAAAGAACATAAGGGATTGTGAAAAATCCCCAGCTGCACTGAGAAAAGTTGTCAAAAGACCTGACTCCTTTCTTATTGCTCCGATTGATGAGTTTCTATTTTGTCCTAATTCCAAACATCCTCTTGAACCTCCCAGTTCCAATGGCAGCCCCAAGAAATTTATATGGAGTTTCTGTATCCATTTTCTACGGGTATGCACACAGATTATTATCTTATCTGTAATGAAGTGTCCCTTTCTGTAGCAGAACTGCAGGTGTGGGCTCCTGAACCAGCAGCTTTTGAGGTCTGTAGCTGTGAATTTGAGGCAGGCTGATGAGCTGTGCCAGTGCTTTGCACAACCGTGTCCACACCAGGGCAAACACAGGCAAAAAGAGAATCAAAGGATCACAGAATGCTTTGGGTTGAAAGAAACCTTAAAATACATCCAGCTCCAAATCCCTGCCATGGACAGGGACACCTTCCACCGGATCAGGTTGCTCCAAGCCCCATCCAGCCTGGCCTTGAACACTTCCATGGATGGGGCAGCCACAGCTTCACTGTGCCAGTGCCTCACCACCCTCACAGGGAAGAATTTCTTTATAAAATCTAATCTAAACCTGCCCTCTGTCAGCTTAAGGCCATTCTTCCTTGTCCCCCTTTTCCCACTACTCCATATCCTAATTTCTCCAGAAAGCCTCCATGTGGGGACGAGAGAAAGCTTCACTTTGCTCGTGAATCCTGCATTTTCAGGCTTCTCAGTGTCCATAAAACCTTGTAGAGTCTTTAATTTAGTGGGACTTTGGCACATGTTAAAAGACAGCCACCTAGTGAAGCTCCCCCCTGAATAAGACACCAAACATCAGGGTCCTTTGAGTGGAGCATTAGTGTTTATTTTAGGTCTTCAGGTTATGCTCTTGCTGTATGGCTGTCCAGTGGACTGGAGACTGGGAGTCTGCAGTTATACACATGCACAGGCACACAACTGGTTCCCAAACTATCAATTACAGCACTAAAAAAGAAAAGTTCAATATCTGCTAAGACACCCAGCTGATGAGGAAAAAAAAAAAGGAAAAAAAGGAAAAAAGAAAAAAAAGAAAAAAAGAAAAAAAGAAAAAAAGAAAAAAAGAAAAAAAAAAAGAAAAAAAGAAAAAAAAAAAAAAGGAAGCACAGAAGTGGCTAGAGAACTGTCCAGAAGTAATAAGTGAAGTTTTTAAGAAGAAGTTTGAAGACTAGCTGCAACTTGCCACACAGGAAAAAACAGAAGACAAAAGCACCATTATGCTTTCTTAAAAATGTGAGAGTACAGCACACACATTCCCTGACAAGGTCATTAAACATGGGTTCAGAGACCCACAGCAGCATATGCCCAGGTACAATGGGTGTTTACTCTCTGACTGAGCGAGGTGCTGGTATGCATGGGGGTTACTGTCGCCTGAAGAATATCGTTTTTGGCCCCGTGTGGATCATAACTGCTTGGTTTGGTTAGTGCACAGAAATGGGGCTGAACCCTCCCCTTCAGATATCTAATTTGTTTGGAATGACAGGCATGTCCTGACTAAAATTTAATTCTTCCAGGTGATACAACTTGTTTGAATTTGCAGGAATTTGCCATTTGGAAAAAGGAAAAAGGAAAGACATTTAATTAGGGATGGCGTTAAAGCAGCTAATTTGATCTTTCCATGGGAAAAAAATAAATTACAGGTTAAAAATGAAGATTGTGTGCTCTGGGTGAAGCATGCTCCCTGCTTGCAGGTATGCTTTGATGAGGCTTCTCCTGCTAAGAACACAGTGCACGTTTCTGTCAAAGCAATAACTTTCTCTTGCTGTTTGTTGTCCTTCTGCCTCTGACTCTGAGCAGATGGCCCAGCCATGCCAGGTGTTTATCCAGGGGGCTTCACTCTGGCACTGGGCTCTTTGTGGCATGTGGCACAGCACCCACAGGGAGGGGAAAGGCAAAGCTGGCTGCTGTGGCAAGAGGAGCCCATGTGCCTCTCCCGAGATTCCCACCCATGCACTGCCTCAGCTCAGCTCAGCCTGTCCCCTCTCCTTCCCAGGGGAAGGAGACTCCTTACTCCCCTTCCTATTCCCTGGAGCTGGGCAATCCCTTTTACCCACAGTGTTTTATCACACCAAAACCCTGTGGCACAGCTTGTGACAGAAATGGTGTGGTGGGGAGCCAGAGGCAGGGGGGCACAGTGCCACCATGGGCAGGGTTGCCCAAGCATGGCCATGAGTCCACTGCCCACACCTTTGCTGTGCCCTGCAGAGCCCCAGGGCAGCCTTGAAGGAGCATCTGTGTTCACCACATCCCCAAGGATATCTCAGCCCCTGCCCAGATGCAGAACGAGCCTTGCAGATTGGTTTGACCTACAGCCCACAGAAACCCAGACAAATTTCCTGTTGACTTCCAGCACTGTGGATCATTAACAGCACCAAGAACGTGTCCCAGCAGCAAAGGCTTTTGAGCTTCCTCCTTTTTGGGGAGGCCTGGGAGTCCATTGCTCCTTCTGCCTCCCCTGGGACACCCAGTCCAGGAGCATGATTCAAGAGAGCTCTGTCACCCACCGCACTGGAGTGGCTCGAATGCAGACGGGTTCAGGCTCACCCTTCCCCTGGCCATGAGCAGACGGTCTAGACCACTAAAACCACATTTTCTGGAAGTACCTTCTCAGATGGAGTCACTTCCTGACAGGGCTCTTTGTCTTTTATCAGGAGGAGTCAAATCAGAAAGAAAAGCTAATTATTTACTGGAGGGAATTTTTTTTTTTTAATCTTTTCTCTTTTCTTATTAGTGTCCTTCCAGTTTATTACTCATCTGTGGCTTTTTTACAAGTTGTCTTTCAGGTGAGGAGCAGTGAAGTGGTGTTACATTCCATACATGTAGGGGCTTAGCTGCAGTTTCATTGTGTATTCAACCCTATAATTAAGACTCAGATGGAAGACTTTATGCCTCTAAAGCAAAGAAATTCTAGGTTTCTTGGCAAAACATTTGGCTGAGTACATAGAGAGCACCTTAAGTACTTAAATGGTCTCTACGTGAGGAAACCTGATGCCAGAAATGATGTACCTTAAAGGCAGGCTGTTGGGAAAAGGCAAACAAACCAGTGCTAAAATGCTTGATGTCTCAAGCTGCATTCTTCCTGAGCATTATTTTTTTCTTGGAAGATGCTCTGTGAGAGGAATTGTATTCTCAAAAACGACTTGTTGCTGGCACCGGATTAATGCAAGCCACAGAAGGGGTGGGAGTCAGCAAAAAGCACCCGGCTGGTTCTCAATAAATTACGAGGGACTCGACCATCGCCTTTCAGCAAATCAATACAGTGGAGTGCCAGCAGCCAGGAATACTCCGTGGGAGGAAGCCAGCATCATTCTTAGGGCATGCCCAAGCCTGGCTGCAGTGCCTGGTCCCTTCAGGGGGAAGGAGGAGGGCCATGGGACTGCGGGATGAGGCGTGTGGCAGGGTGGGTGTTTCACTGAGTGTGGGGTGTTGGCACAGGAGGGCTTTACCCATGAGAAAACCCCCACAGGGAAAAGGGGAAGTGTGTCTTCTTCAGCCCAAAGCTCTGTATGGGCACAGCCAAGGGCTGTGCTCCTGCCTGGGGATGGGCTGGGGCAGTCGCAGGGGGGAGGGGATGCTCTGCTCTTGCCAGTGGTGCTTTCCACCTGGGCATGCACTCCTTGTCTTCCCCTGCCTCTCCTTTCTGCGTGCCACCCTGCAGCCTTCCTGCATTCCCCAGGGCCTGTTGATGTGCAAACCACAGCTGGGAGAAAGGCTCTGGAGGTGGGGTCAGCAGAGCAGCCCTGTGACCCACCTCACCAATAAACCTGCTCTTTTATTGTTTGTCTCCTGCTGGAAGGCAGTGCCACTCAGTGCAGACTCAGAAGCTGGAATTGTTAGGTAGAAAGAAGGACACAGTCATTGGACTCAGGAATATCACCCACCTTGTGCTCAGACTCCTGGGTGGAGCAACAGCCTTAGCAGCCACCACTGGGGTAAAAAAAAAAGGCAGCAAGAATATTAATGCTAACAGTAATGGTGTCTGGTTCACACAGATCTTCTTCCAGCAGTTGGTCTCAAAATGCTACAAAAAGGGATCAATAACTTTTTTTTAATAGATGGAGAAACAGTGGCACAGAGCAGTGACCTTGTCACTGACCCAGCTGGCTGCCAGAAAAGCCAGAAGCAGAATTAAATTTTTAGCCCATGCTTTCCTCAGCCTAAAATCAACTCAGCTTTGCCAATTTGACTTTTCACAGTGCCATTCTAAAATTTGGCAGAGAAAGGTCCACGTATCCTCCACTCACCTCCCCTGTGTTTGGAACCTATCAAATGCTAAATGAAACAGCAGAACCAGAGCAATGAAGATTTCTATCAATGGGGACCTCCCACTGCACAAGGAATATATTTAGTTTGACCTTCAAAAGTAAGCATTTTGCCAAAAGTCTGCCTGAGTTTTTAGGGATATCTGTGTTACTTTCAAGGAGATGGTCTATGTATCAGATGAGCCAGAATCTTTTGGGATGTGCAAATTACAACAGCCTTTTTTTTTTCTTTTTTATTTTTTTGTTATTAGGCATCAGAGTAAATAAGTATAAGCCCTACATGGAGCATCTTGTTGAGGCATACATTGTATATGCTCCAGGGCGCAAATATTTTACACACCCTCCCCTTTGATTTTTTTTTTTTTTTTTAATGGAATATGCAAATCGTGCATGTTTCAGCTGGGATTGTCTCTCTTTGATCTGACTGTTCTCCATCCTGGAATTTCTTGCAGCAGGGGGAAACTGAACTGAGATGTGCAGCTACAGGGAATTTCACCCTGCACTTTCTCCAAGCCTGTCGGGAGCAGCAAACTCACTACAGAGACCTCGGAGGGAAGACATTCACAATAAAGTCTCTGCAGAGGAAAGGCCAGAGAGCACTGCTCCAGGCCATTGCAAAGGATGAGCAAAAGGCTTGGGTACCATCTGTGTGAGGATTCACCAACAAATGGGGCAGTTACATGACAAAAAGCCATTATTTCCTTTGAATTGCAATGCCTGTTCACATCGTGATATGGTAGAGGCACTGATAGCAGGCCACGATGTGTGCAGCAGGGTGGAGAGCAGCATTTGACCCTCCTGCCCAAGCCAAGACCTACACCAGTCCAACCCCTGTCAGCACCTGCTCTTAGTGCTGTTATGTGTGTTATGTTAATGGCTCAGTTCGCTGCCTTAGCCCGGCACACTTGGCCCCACAGGGTCTCAAAAATAATTCAGGGTGCGAGCTGCTCCGTGCTAACACCTTCAGGTGTCCTGCCAAGCAGGGCAGGAGCTGCTCCATCCACAAACGAGGCACAGGAAAAAGGTTTCAGAAAGCAGAATGTGGGGAAAGGCTGGGGTGAGAGCCACCTGCAGCCAGCCAGGAGGGCGGGCAGGGCCGCAGAGGAGAGGTCAGCTGGAGCAAGGAGCGGTGCCTTGGCTACGCTGCCAAAACAGCTCCCGCCAGGGCTGGAGTTTCTGCCTTTGTGCAAACACCCGCACGGCCACAGCCACCAGCTCCCAGCTCCGACGGGGCAGATAGGGCTGGAAGGAAAGCACAGCAGGCAGAGAAAGCAACATGTGGCAATAGGGGTGGGTTTGCTGGGTGAAACGTGCTCCTGCTCCTGCTGGAGCCAGGGGAGGTTTTGCCCCTGATCACAGTGGCAGCAGAAGTGGAGTTCAGGGGGCTGGGCTGCAGGGGTTTTGGCACACAGGGAAATGATGATGAAGGGACATATCCATGGCCAGGATGACCATCCATCTGTATTCCAGCAGCAAACCAAGCAGCTTCAGGAATTCAGAAGTTTTCAGAGACAACCATTTGAATTGTCTGCAGAAAAATCTACTTATACTGGAGAAATGAGGGAGGGAAAGAGGGCGGGAGGATGCCTTTCCTGAATTTGGAAAGCATTCCTGTTTATTTCTGCTTGCCTGTGGGGGAGAGGGAAGCTCAATGAATCATCCCAGCCACATAAAGAGCACAACTAAGATTTTACCTGAGCAAGGAGAAAGCTTTTTCATGGCTCATAAATGCTTATTGATTTGTCCTTTTCTATTTGTGTACCTCTGCATTTCCGGGAGCACAAGTGGAAAGAAAACATCCCTGAAAAAATTCTCTCAACACTATTAGCAGAGGTCTGACCCTCAGCCCCTTGACAGAGATGTAGCCACTTGCCTCCAGCAATGGGTTTGGTCCATCCTCTGCTGACAAAAACAAACCAGCCCTGTCATGTGGAGTCCCTGGCATGTGGAGCCCCTGGCCTGGAGCAGTGCCCTCCTGTGCTCCCCACTGCCTCTCCCCTGCACACATTTCCCTTTCAGGCAAGTGCAGGACACTGCCAGGGGTCAGCTGGGGGGTAGCCAAGAGTTTGGCCTGCAGTGTCTTGGAGCTTATCAATGGGCTGTTGTTCAGCTTGGGATTCCTGAGCTCCTTAGTCACATCTTTGCAGGTAACTATAAATCACCTTCTGCAGAACCGGGGGTTTTGCAATACTTGGCCCTCTGCAGTTTTGCCTCTTCTGCAAATAACAGGAGTGGCCATTTTTGCTCTGCTTCAGACAGGTCTTCCAGTTTCAGGCTCTGGGTTCACAAAGAATTAGTTGGGCTGATTCTGCTTCCTTGCTGAAGTTATTAAATTTCATTAAAAGCAGCTAGAAACACATGAAGTTTCTCTATGCTCTTGTTTTTCCATATAAGGAATAGTTGGCAGTGGGCTGGAAAATTGGCAAAAGCATCCATAAAAGCATCTCTAAACAGGCTCAGGGAAAGACTGGGATGAGATTGCATACCTGGCCAAATGTATGTCTGGTCCAGGCTGCTGGTGAGTGGCCTTTCCCCTCACGTGGGCTCAATGGTGGTTGCTGGTTGAAGCTCTCCTGCTGCTGCTGTGACACTGCTCCACTGTGCAGAAACAGGTGACTTCTGGGCTCTCCCTTTCACCCCAGATCAGATCCCATCCACCTCTACGGGTGATGGAGTCCTAGAGGGCAAACCCTGCATCCACGCTCTTCCTCTGCAGTTAGGCTGGGAGCAGGGCTGCACAGCTAAATGTGAGTCCCAGGCAGTTTCAGCAGATGGTTTAGGAGTGCTGTGGCCATGGTAGGGCTCTGCCTGGAGCTTTGGGACTCCTACATGTGATTTGGGACCAAAGGGACATGCCAACCAGCCATGGTGTCCACCAGCCTTGGGTGACAGCAGTGCCACCCCATGTCTGTGGGGTTTGGCTCTGGGGCAGCTCATCCAATGGCAAGGTATTCCCACTCCCTCAGCACTGAGCAAATTAGGACAGAAACAAGTGCATTGCAGCCTTTAACATTTACTGCCTCATTTTTCACACAGGCTCCTTCCCTGTCTACAAATTGGCCAAAACCATGGAAAAACCCCACGCTACTGCAGCAAACCATCAGCATGGCTGTCATGTCTCTGTGCCTGGCCCGCTCTGCCCATGGGAGCAGCTGCCGCCTCGGCTGCTGGGGCTGCTCAGGGCTGGATTTGTTTTTAAATTCATTTTTTATTGCGGGGATAGTTTTTGACTCTTCCACTTTTCAGGTTCACTCACCCTCTCGTGGGTGTCTGTCCCTCTCTGAGCTCACTCAATAATGCATGACAAGGGCTGGCTGTGCCACAGCAGCAATAACGCAGCGCGGCCCCGCTCCGTGCCGGGTCAGGTTTCTGCCGCTCGGGAATTCGACAGATGGAAACGCTGGGATTCTTTCCATGGCCCTCCTGCCTCCCAGGCCCCCAGGATAGCAGAAGATTATCGAGGGCATATCCCAGCACAGTCGCAGGCATGGGAGAGGGAGGACCTGTGGCGAGGGTGGTGGGGAGGAAGAGGGGGCATGAGTCATTGTTTTAATGGAACTGGTGAAGAGGAGAACCTTTCCTATGCCTGGGAAGGCACTGCACTCAAAATCATCTTGCTAATTAAATCAGTTTGGCTTTTTAAAACTGATTTTCTTTCATTCTCATGACTCAACTACTTAAAAAACTCAGACACAAGGCCCCCTCACCTCCATCCCCAAAATTATGCTGGTGTTTCCTTTCCTTTGTTTTTCCTTCATCACATCAGAAGCAGTCCTCTGTTCCAAGTGTGTCTGAAGATGATGCCCAATGCCTCACCCAGCAGGGATAAGGCCACGATTAGAAGCTCTAGTGCTTCTGCAGAACATTGTGCTGCCACTCCTGAGTCACTGCTGCTTTTAGATATCCACTTCTAGAGATGCAGGGACTGGTCCATATGATCAGGGTCTTTCCTGTCTATGCAGGGGATGCTGCTTTCACATCAGTCCTTTCTGTGCCAGTTGCCCCACAGGTGCCAGCCTGATGCAGTAGAGGAGGAAAGGGAATTTTGGAAGTTGGTCTGGTGGTAGAGCAATGTGTATTTTATTTCCCTAATCTGTGTTGACTGTGAGAGTGGGGGTCTTCAGGTGATAGAAGGCAGGGCAGAAAAACGTGGGTCAGGAAAAGCAAAAATGTGTATGAGGACACTGAAAAGAGGAGCAGCCAGGAAGATGTCACAGCCAAAGCTAAAAAAGATCAAAAAATACAACTCATTTGAACAGGTTTTTCATGTGAAAACAAAGCACTAATGGCAATTTTCTGTGTCTTTGTTTCTTTACACTGAGAAGTATGGATGGGATCAGCAGTGTGCACAGACCAGGGATATTGGGGTTTCAGGAAAAGATGTCATCCCATGCTCGAGTGTGCACAGGTGAGGCCATCCTGAAAGATGGGCTGAAACCACACATCCTCCAGCCCTGAGGCTGCCTCCCATCACCTCTCACATTCATTGACATTGGGGCATGGTGGTTTCTGACTTCAGCCCCAATCCTTTCTATATGGGGAAAGACCTGGGTTTCTGTGTCCCCAGAAGTCATCCTTCCTTCCAAAAAACCAAAATCCTGGCTACTTTCCAGATTTCATCCCAGATGGAATAGCTGCTTGTTTCAGCAAGTCATCTGCACAGCAACAAAAATATTCATCTTCATTTCAGAGCAGGAAACATCACAAAAGCCAAAGCTGGTTATACTTTATGGTTATGTCAGCTGGCTGAAGCAGTCTCACAAAAGTAGCATTGCTGTCAGAAATGATTGCTGGGTTATGGAAACCCCAGTGCGTCAGAGAATGTAGAGTTTCGGGGATCATTCCACTCCTTCTGCAGCTGCTTCCAGTGGAGAAAGGGTTGAATGGGAACTCATTACTCAATGCCATGCAGTGCCAGTGCCTACCTGGGATGCCCAGTTATGACTGAGTGAGCACAAGGACAGCAGGTTGCTGCCTAGGCTGGGTGCATTCCCTCAGCCTTCTGCAGCTGCAATTTGCATTTTACCACCTAATGCTGCCCCACACAGCGACAAAGCTGCTAAACATGGGACTTAGACACATCCATAGTGTGAATTTGTTCATTTTTCTCTTGGCCAGGACACGCACGATGCTCTGGCAGCTGTGGGAGCTGAGCATGCAGGAGCAGGAGCAGTGATGCTGTGGGCACTGGTGTAGCCCTGGTGCTCCATGGCCAGCAAAGTTGGGAGGGGAAGGAGGATATGAGCTTTCTCAGCCTCAGGTCCCAGCCAGTGCTCAGGGTGGCAGGGAGGACGTGGTGTGGCACAGCAGGGCTGTTTCAGTGCCTCTGGCTGGAGAGGGACAGCTGGCTGCTGGCAGGGACATCACCACGGGCACGGTGACCCTCCCTCAGCTCCGGGGAGGAGAGGCAGGGCATAGCATGGACCATCAGGCAGCCATATCATTTGACTTTATCCCTTTCTGAGGCCACTTTGGGGTCTCTGTCAATCCCGGATGACAGGAGATGTGGATGGAAGCCAGCATTTGCTCCATGTCTCAGTTTGCCTGCTCCAGCCAGGCTTAAAGTGCCTTGAGAGCAGGGACAGAGACAGGTCCTGCACCAAAATATGTCACTGCTGGCTGATGCAATCGAGGCAAGAGACAAGGGGACTTAAGACAGCTCATGAAAAATATGCCATGAGACTCTCCTTTAAACCTTGCCTTCAGGCTTTTGGACTTAAAAATAACACACACACCGTTGGCCATTTATGTTTAGCTCACTAGGGGCTTTCTTTCCTGCAGGAATGCAAGGATTAGAGGGTCTCCTCTGCTTGTGCAGTGACTCCAGCAGTGATCATGTTCTTCTCTCCTAAAGCCCGGGCTGGATTGGCAGCAGTGGTGCAGCAGCAGATGCATGAATGAGATTCCAGCACTCCCTGTCCCATCCCGGCAGGAAGGAGGGCACTGCTGTGCAGGACAGGCTCTGAGATGGGCTCTGAGCAGGGCCTGAGAGCCAAGGGAAGACTCCAAGGAGAATGTGGGTGACATTCAGGTCTGCTCTGTGGGAAATAAATCCTACTGCTTGCAATCCCCCGATTTCTGAGGGTCAGACCCAGCAGCCTGGCTGGAATGGGTGACAAGTTGCCGGCAGGTTTCAGTGCACTGAAGTGGGGATGATGGCAGGAAGTGGCTACAGAGTTTTGTTAATTGAGGAAGTGTTAGATAGGCAGGTTCTTAGCAGGATGCAGCAAAATCAAGGAGTAGGGAGGTGTAACACTGGCTGGAAAATTGGCTGTGGCTGGGGTTGTTGGGAGCTCATTAATTTCAGTCTGCCCTCAGAGCTGAGTTTGAGCTCTCTGCAACACTTGACAATTGTGTGTGGGGTAAAACAAGAGACGGATCCAGTGCTGGCTCTGCTCCAATTTCCTTCATTAAGCACTTTTTGGGTCATACAACAATTTGGGGATGGTGGGGAAGAAAGAAATAAAAGAGGAGTTTTACTAGGAGTGGTCTATAATGAGCATCCACACAACCTGAGGGCAGGTTTCCACCTCAGAGCACACCTGAGATGTGGGCTCTGCATCACAGCAGAAGACAACTTTGTCACAGGGAGAGACACTTGTATCTCCATCCCCTGGGGCACAGATGAGGGATGGAGCAGTTTCCCAGAGCAAGCCTGGCTTGCCTGGAGATTGTCTTGCAGATAATCCTGTTCAGTAGGAATTTCATTTTCAGGGACAGTGAGGCTGGCCCAGGTGCTGGCTGCCATGCTGGGTGTTGATGTGCTTTCCCTGGGTAGTACCAGTCCCCTGTGCTCCCTCAGGAGCAGTCCAGCCACCCAGCCAGAGGGATGTGGCAGCAGGCACTGCTGAGCTCTGAGATGTGCACTTCAGAAAATGATTCACAGAGGAGTTGAGGAAGTGGTTTAAGCCCAGATAACACAACACTTCTCCATCCCTCTGCATCAGCTCAGGGAATCAGTGCTGCCTGTCAGAGGCTGCTGAGATTGCCATGACTTTCTCCTGCAATTTCTGGCCTTCCTAGTGCCTCCTTCTTGTGTCATTTCACCTGTTTTGAGGTCAAGTCAAAACTCCTTCACACTAGTGCCTCTTAACACACTTCACCTCCACAGAGGTAGGAGCTGCTGTTGTTCCTTTGGCTCACAGGCCTCCTAAGGCACTGCTTTTGGATGCTCTGTCACAATATCACTGCTACCCATGGGGAATAGCCTCCTGCAGCTCACTGGGCTGCACTGAGATAAGCAGCCTTCCTCCAAACTGCTTCAACCTCCCATGATCTTTATGGAGCAATTTGTTATGTCAAGTGTAGGATGCAGCATGGGGCACAGGGGCAGTGGTCCTTAGAATATGCTTGCTGGGGAAGGAACACTTTGCAAAGGTGAACTTGAGGTGAGAGGAACACACAGCTCAGATGTCAAATGCCGTGCTGGAGAAGTGTTTGGTGATGAAATAAAGGTTGGTAAACTCTGTTGTGATGGCTGGTTTGAGAGATCAAGTGTCGCCTTCGGGCTGACTGTAAAAATGTGGAGAATCTAAAGGCACATGGGGCTGGTGAAGGAGAAAAGTGGTAGATGATCATTCATACCAATCTAATAATGCTGGATGTAATTTCAAACAAATTAGAGGTGGAAAACAGAGAGTCAAATTAAAAAAAAAAGAAGGTAGAAAAGAACAACCTTGTTGCTAATATTTCTTGTCCTATATGAGGGAAAAAATTTCCTTGTGGATAATTGGACTCTCCAGCCAAGTAAGAATGTGTAATTGTAGTTCATGTGGAGAAGAAATTGTTGGTTGTCATCATTAGTGATAATATATTAGTACTGGATGTTCTGATGAGAGCCCTCTGTGGTCAAGTAAACATGCCTGCAAGGCTTAGCAATAGTCCCTTCCTTTGAGAGAGCACTTAATTACATCTAGAGAGACCTATTGCACCTTCAAACATGATAAATTACCATTGCTGAGCTTCTGACACCAGAGTTGCCTGTCTGCTCAGCAGTGGTAGGGATCAGGAGACTCGGTAGGTGGTTCCTCAGTAAAGCAGAAATCATTGCCACCATCTGAGTCTATCCTTGATGTGTTTTATTTCCACACACCTCCTCATCCCCTGGGACTGAGCTGGCCAAATGACACACACTATTTTCTTCTCTTCTGACCTCCCAGCCCCTTGCCAAGGTGCAATTCCCAAGAGACAAAACACCAGGAGAAGGTTTACCACAATCATTGACCCAGCTCTCAGGATGAAAGGAGGTAGCTCACCCAGCAGGTGTTCACAGGACTAAACAACCCATGAGGCTTCATGAAAAACCCTGTCTTCAACCATTTCACCTCAGGACAGCTGCAGAGGTATTTACCAGAGCACTTCCACTGCTTCTGAGGGGAGGGGATTGTCTCTGCCTCATGAGTCCCTTGCAGAAGTTGGCTTGAAGAGCAGCAGATCCCTCAGTATTTATGCAAATGGGGGAAAAAATAACTTCAGAGTGTTTTTTCTGGTCACCTTTCTGCTTTGCAAAATTTCACCCAGTGGTCCCCATTAAAACATTCCTGGGGAGCCATTGGGGTGGCACTGTTCAGGCAGGCCAGGGTGAGTTCAGAGGGAGCAAACTGGCTCTCCTGATGCAGATGAGCCCTCTGAGATAGCTGGAAAGCTCTTCCTTGTGGGCTTTGCTAAATACTGTGGTCTAATGGGCCCTTGTGGGCTCCTTTGTCCCAGCTGCAGGTGCTGGATGCACACCCAGGCATGACATGGTGCTGTTTGTCCAGGCTTCAGACTGGGTACCCAAATTAAATCAGCACAGACTCACTGAGCCTGCAAAAACAACAGGTTCATAAACCACTTTCAGCTGTACCCCGAGTCACACAGGCATGGGTCTTGCTTTTGCCTTGGTTTCAGAAAGTCGTGAAATCATTAAAGTTGGGAAAAACTTTTAAGATCATTAAGTCCAACCATTAATCCAGCACTGCCAAGCCCACCACCAAAACGTGCCCAGCTGCCACATCTGCATGTCCTCTAAATTCGTTCAGGGTTGTTGACTCCTTCTTCCCTAGGCATTCTGTTCCAGTGCTTGACCACCCTGTAAGTGAAGAAATTTTCCCTAATATCCAATCTAAACCTCCCCTGTGCAACTTGAGGCCATGTCCTCTCATCTTATCACTTGTTAAATAGGGGAGGAGACTCCTCCCCTATCTACAACCTTTCAGGTAGTTGTAGAGAGCAAAAAGGTCCCCCTTGAGCCTTCTTGTCCTCAGGTTGAACAACCCCAGATTCCTCAGTTGCTCCTTATCAGACTTGTGCTCCAGGTTTCCCACTGGCTTAGCCCCGATGGCTTCACTGTCATATAAACACACAAATATATAAACATATAAATAAGGATTCCATGGTAAGTGTCTGTGTGCTTATATTAGGGCTTGAATCTATAACAGTGGCACAACAGGTCTGCTTCTAAAATCAGATCTGTTTCCTTCAAGTTACGGTATGGGAAGGACCAGAGAGGGAATCCTGAGCAGGTCTGGAGCTCTCTGCTTCAGTCTGCTGCTGGGACAGCAGGTAAGCACGCTATGAAGTACCAGAAACCCCTGTGATCACTCAAAAATAGAGTGATGATTTCCCTCAATGACTCAAGGGAAATCAGGCAGGTGAAACCCTGCGAGTGAGGTCCTAATTCATCGAAGTCTTTCCCCACAGGCCAGCATATGGTCTACCCTAAAATACCAATACCAGCCAGATAGTGATGTGCCTAATGCTGAGTGAGAGCTTTTTCCTAGCTCAGTGCCCATGCAAATGGACAGTCCCATGAGAAAACATTGCTGAGAGCTCCCCAGCCTTGCTTGTCCTGAGACAGCAGGGGCTGCAGTGACAGGGCTTGATCCAGTTTGCCTAACAGGCTTTTTTCCCTGGCAGCCAAGCCAACAAAGCCCACAGCACACATGCAAAGCTGCAGAGAGCTTCTCCATGTCTGCTTCTCCTGGTGGTCAGGCCATGGTGGTTTGGAGCTACTTGGAGTGTGCTGGAGCACCCCAATGTGCAGCCATGGCATCCCTGGTGGAGCTGAGGAGAGCTGATGGAGTGAAGAGCACTTGCATTGCTGTGAGCCTCAGCTCCCCTGTGGCACCCAGCTGCAAAATGCCGCAAGGCAAAGAGAAACTGCTCCTCTGTAATCTCAGTTGCTTTTTGTCATACTTTCCACATTGGTTCACATCCTGTTCTCTTTCCACTGTAGCTCCCCTCTCCCTGTCTCTTCCAAGCCTGATGCTCTGCCAGGATATTTCCACTGGAAATCTCCCTGCCCGGGTCCCGGAGCCTGCAGCCTGCCCGGGATGAGGGTACAGAGTGACGTTTATTTGCCACAGGGCATCAGGGCTGGCAGCCCTGGTTTGCTCCTGCTTGCCCGCACATTCCCGCCCGGGATCACAGTATTGTCTCAAGGAGCGGCTGGCGTAGGTACGGGATCAGGAACTTGTTTGGTCATGCTGTAATCAGAGCAGGAACTCTCTTATCTGCTCTTATCACGCAGCGCTGCAGTGCAGCTTCCCCGGCACAGCGGATCCGCCGGGACCCTGCCGGCGTGGGACCAGGAGCTCTGGAGCAGCATCGGCACCCAGAAAAGGATCAGGCTGTTCTCCCTGTGCTGACAGCCGTGTTCTGCTTCCCTGGATCCCACAAAAGCATGGAGGGAAGGGAGAAGTGCGGGGGAAAACCTGTGCATCCATTGCAGCTCCAAATCCGGGGCCAGCTGCTCCCTGCAAGGAGCACTGCACACAAAAGCTGGACCTAGTCATGTTGTAAACCCCAGGGAAGGGAAGCCCAGGGAGCATCAAAATGCCTGGGCATTGGGCACTTTAGGGAGCACCCATCAGCCAGGATCTGCCTGTGTTGCCTTATCCTACAGCCAGCCTCCCTGTGCTCATGCCATCAGCTTGGAGAAAGCTGAAAGTCCAAAGTTTTGGACTGCTTGAGGGACCCAAGATAAGATGCAAACTTCACCACAGTGTTTTCTGTCCCTCCAAATCCTTCCTGGTGCTGCCTGCCCAGTTTCTGATCAGGAGTGAAGGCAGGTGCCAGGTCTGCTCTGTACTGCAGCCCTTGGCACAGAGGGTGGCCTGTTTCAGGCAGGAGCAGCTAACCAGGAGCAGCTAATTAACCCTGGCCATAGTTGAAATAATTGCTATACAGAACAGAGGGTGGTTAATTCATGCCCTGCTCTGTGGTCAGTTGTCTCCTGGTGCTCCTGGGCAGCCAGGGTTTGGTGGTGGTCGTCTGAACCTCTCCTTTTCCATATGGAGGGGTTGTGAGGGTGAAAACTCCCACTCTGAGATATGCCCAGTTCCTCCCTGCTCTCAGCTCCACACACGTGTGACATCATGAGGCAAGAAAATGAAACAGGAGTGGGAATTTCTGATGGCATTTGAGCAGAGGGAGAGGTTGGTCTTCAGAAACTCTAGGTTCAGGTTTGTTTCTGCACTGCCTCTTCAGAGGAAATGTTTCCAGATTTTTCCAAGCCTCTTAGGAAAAAAGCTGTTGAGTTCAGCAGATGTATTTCTGCATTTTGCCTCAGACCTTTCTCACCGTGAAAATACTGTGATATTCAAAAATACAGGGACAAGCCAGGATTTCCAAGCTTTGGGCTGGGTCCAAGCATGGGCAAACTGACCCTGGGCTGCTGCTGTTGTAGCACCAATTGTATCTTCCTCCCTTTGGTACCCTGGGGCTGCTCTGGCTGACAGCATCTTTATGGACCTCCCCCAAATCCAAGAACGAACAGCGTTTTCCATCATGTGAGGATTGCTGTGATTTATTACAGAATAATCTATTGAAAATGGGTGGAGGAACTGTCAGGATGGGGAGGGAGGGTCATGGTGTCCTAGAATGGGATTGAAAACAAATGGGACAGGAGTCTTTAGTGCAGAGCTGGGACATTGAAACAGCACAGGTGCAAGGTGTAAGCCTTAGGTGCAGCAAAGCAAGCTGCTGGCTTCAGGTTTGGGCTGCAGGACTGAAGCCAGTAAAGCAAGTAAAATACTGCAGAGCAACAGACAAAGACTGTCACGGAAAGGAAAGCACCACTGCTTGTTTGCTTCCCTCTCAGTGTGCTGCAAGGAGCATCAGAGGCATCTCCTGGGCTGGTCCTGCATCTGAGGCACTGCCAGCACCCACAGGTCCATCTTGTCTTTTATTTTACAATAAATCACAGCAGCTCTTCCCTGATGGAAACTCTGTTTGTTCTTGGATTTAGGGGCAGAGGCACGCTGGGGGCTGGCCAGGCTGAGACTGAATGTGTTTGCACATTCCCTCCCCTTGCAGGATTGAATCCCTGTCAGGTTGGTGATGGATGCACTGCTGAGCCAGTGCATCTGATAACCACAACCATTAACTAAATGGTTGGAGGGTCAGGGGTTGGAGGGCCAAACACCTTCCCTGCTCTGGGCTTTACAAGGTTCCTTTGTGGCATTGTGTGTGAGCACAAGCCATGTGGGCAGAGAAAGCCACTGCCAGGCCCTGCCATGGTGGCCAAGCCACAGGGGGACATGGTGAGTAAGGGACAAGCTGTGTGCACAAGGGTGGGGAGGAAATTGCAAAAATTTCAGGGCTTGGGTCGCTCAGGCACTGGGTCTGCCCTGTCTTTGGGATTTAATTCAGGGTTTCCCCACACTCACATCTTCGTTTGCCTTTCCTTTCTGCTGGAGAAAGGGCACTGTGGCTGCACTGGCTTCCATTCCTCGTCTTCTTCACTGCCCTCCTCCTCCTCCTCCTCCTCCTCCTCCTCCTCCTCCTCCTCCTCCTCCTCCTCCTCCTCCTCCTCCTCCTCCTCCTCCTCCTCCTCCTCCTCTGGAAAAGGCAATTTTTGGGCCTCTCTCCTCACTCCATCAGGGCCTCCCACAATTTCTTTCTCTCACACACATGCCCAGGATCTTTTCTGGAGAATTGCCCTCCATTGACTTACCTCTGATGCACAAGCACGTGCAGATCCCAGGGAGGCAGATACTTTCCCAGGCAGATGTCTCCAAGTGTTAAAAAAATAATCAGCTGCAAGCTGGGATGCTCCTGTTCATCCTGGAGGGCAAACTGCAGCAGAAAGAAAGGGATGTGCCTGTCCCCTGGCTCTTTATGGAGGCTCTGTTTCTTAAGAGGCTATTGAACCAGATTCAATGCACCACTGAGGCATCTAAGAGGGGATTTAGGGACTTAAAATTTGCCTGTGGGCACCAATACGCACTGTGTGAACAAATGGCTGGGATCCTGAAAAGGTTATCAGGCTGACAAAAGAGGGGGAAGAAGCAATCAACTCACATTGGGGCAGAAAAGAGAGAATGAGAATGGGACAAAATGGCAGCAGGATGCTCAGGTGGGCCCCAGACTGAGAGAAAAAACCCTCTGATGAAATTCCTGAGCAGAGACATGGTCTGCCCAGCAGCTTTGGGAAATACACTGGAAAAAGCGTGGAGGGAAAATGTGTGATATTAAGTACATCCACTTCAGTGACCAAAAATACTTTTGCTCATTCTTCAGTGTCACAAGAAGACATTTTTGTCATAGCTTATTTAGACAGCTGCCTGCAAATAATCAGGTTGAGTCCTATTCTGTCAGTAACATTAAAAAAAAAAAAAAAAATAAAGGGAAAGGAAAGGAAAAGAAAATGCCATTCCTTAAATAAATTCAGACTTTCTGTGGGAACATGTAGCTTTCAACCAAAAGTGATTTTGCAGGAAGCTGCACTGGCACTTTCTTGCCAAGGTCAAGATATTCTATCAGCCTTTTCTGAGAGAAGCCTTATTTTTGTTTCTTTTTTTTTTTGAGACAACTTTTCATTAATTTTTAATGCATATTCTATTACAAACAGCAATGTACTTCAGAAAACACTAAGCCTGGAATAAGGAGCATTGATTGAATAAGGAGCATTGATTGTATTGACAGAAAATGTTCTTCTGACAGCTGAAGTCCCACTTGTACCTTTCCAAGGAGATTTCAGACTTTTCTTTTTTTAATTGTGTTTTGGTTCAGAGACAATATTTAAAACTCAGGTTTCAAAATCGTGTAAATTTGTGTCCCTCCACACCGTCAGCAAAGTAAATTCTCATCCTGTGTAATTTTACTAATTTCTCCCACAGACCTGTGAAATGTGTCATCACCAGCACTGCTGCCAGGCAGAGGGACAAGGAGTGGCACAGCTGGCAGAAAGCCTCTCATGGGCCCTGGGGAATGGGAAAGCCTTCGAGAAAAAAACAAACATCAACCACCCCCAATCATGGGCATTCTTAAACTAAAAAATACAGGTAGCCAAACTGAGGACACAGGGCTGCAAACATATCAGTATCCACAGGACTTATCACCAGTGTGATTGCAGACAGAATTCCTTGGGGAACATGTGTGAGAAGTGTGGAAGGCAGCAGGGTGCAGGGATCCTGTGAGATTCCCTGGTGAGGGAGGTGCTGCAGGCAGCACCTTCTCCAAGCTCTCTCCAAACAGTGCCCCAGGCTGTTTGTGGTGTGGGCTCCAGCTCAGGAGGGCTGTGCTGCACATCTGTGGCTGTATTAACCCTGCTGCAGGGTGACCTTTGACAGGAGACAACCTGGCTGCAGTCCCTGGGGAGCTGCAGGCAGAAATGGAAGCAGGAGATGGCTGGAGAGAGACCCAGGGGATATCAGTTTTCATGGCACAACGCAGTAGGGAGAAAAAAACCACTGAAAAGCAGAATTCTTCAGCTGCTCCTGGAGTGGCTCCACTCCCAGAGATGTCAGACTGGCATTGGGAAGTCTCACTGCAGGCACAGCACAGTCAGAAATTGGAAGGGAGGAGACTCTGCAGAGAGGATAACAGCTGAAGGACCAGTGCAGGCACACAGGGGAAATCACACTAGAGGGGACCCAAATTCCTGGGCCATGGAACACTTGCTAGACAGGTTCTCTTGTCTGCACCTCCAAAACCTGAGGGCTTTCCATGAACATGGTGTCTGCACACCACAATGTTTGTAGAAAGCAAAGTCCATGCCCAGGGCTGGTCCACATCAGCAGTGCTGAGCTGGGGTGCTGGGCATGCTCTGAGGCCACAGGCCGGCTGGGCATCTTTCCCAGCTGTCTCCAGACCCAAACATGAGCCCAGGCCTAGAGAGCTAACCTGGGAATGTTTCTGTGTATGGGCAGAAGCCAAGCAGGTGCTCTCAGAAGTTCTCATTAACTCTCCATCAATAACTCAGCTTCTGGACAGAAGGGGGAAGGCAGGAGAAGGAAGTTGCACTAAAAGCTGGCCTTATCTGGAAAGTTTTTAACACGTGCCTCTCCTGTGCCTTTCTGTCCTGCACAAAGAGCTCTTTAGCCCTTACTTGACAGCTGGATGGTGTCCCAGCCCCACTGCAGATGTGTGGGCTCCAAATCCTCTGCACTTGACTCTGCATTTGGGAAACCACTCTGAGGTCACTTGGGAAACCTGGCACCCAGAGGTTTCAAAGCTGTGTCTGACTCAGAGGTGCAGGAGCTGCTGCCATGAGCTTGGTTTGTGAGATGACTGCACACAACATCTCTGACATGAGAGCTGATTAATGCCACCCAGGCCATTGCTGGAGCATTTGCTGAATCACCTCTTTGACCTAGATGGGTATTTCTTTTATTACTTATTACTCATAAGTAAGACATGTTTGTCATGTTTGTAAAGCCATGTGGCATCCAAACAGCTTTGCAGGAGAAGGCTTCTTGGTCTCCTGTCCAGGCTGAAAGCAATAAATATCAAATGTTTTTTTTCTTCTGAAGACCAAAGGATTCACAACAAGGTAAGTGTGAGTATTCCTGTGCAAAGATTCTATATTTTAAAGGAGGAATGATTTCATAACCCAACAGACCCCACACAATGCCCTCTTTCAATGACATTATTGTGTGGATTGGTGGATGGATTGGTGAAATTTTCCTCACTGAAGTCAGCCAGCTATGGGCAGAAGATTCTTAAATTGTCACCTGAGACCCAACAGTGCACAGAGGGCAACAAATCACTTCCAACCAAGCTAATAATTCCCAGGAAGGAATTTGTTTGGTGAATGTGAGCAAGGGCCCTGAGAATTCCTTGGAGTTATTGACAATGGCCTTGGGTTTTTCTTGGTAAGTTGTGGGTGGAGAGCTTTTGGGGCTTTTGTTTGTTTGTTTGTTTGTTTGTTTTGTTATTGTCAGTATTTCAAGCACATTCTGATGAGAAATGCAGGATGTAGGATAAGCTTGAAAACCTCACAAAGGACCTGCATTGAGACACGTCTTTCTGCTGCAGGGAGGACAATTCAGTGAGGATCAATAATTGTGTCCAGGGAATAGAAATGGGAGATGAACTGAGCTGCTAATTTCTCTGTCCTAGTAGATACCAGGCCAGGCAGTAGATGACCAGGGAGCAAGGGGACTTTCCTCCCTGTTCCTGGTACAAGCCACCAGTGATCCTGGGTTCTTCACCTGGGGAAAAGGCAAAGGCACAGTGAGGTCAGTGCAGCTCTTGGGCTTTGCCTGGGGATGGAGGGGAGCAGGGAGGTGAATGCCCACTCTGCACACCAAGTTGAAAACAGAATGAAGGCTGCATGGGAGGCTTCCTTTTGGTGTTGAACTCAAAAACACGTGGAAAGGAGTCCCTTTTCTCCAGTGAGCAGCTCTAGCTGTCAAGTCCTACATCCTGAACTTCTTCACTCCAGCTCTCTTTCAGACATTTAGGCCCTAAAAGCACTGACATAACTATGCACAAACAGTTCAGATTCGAGATGGTGAGACACTGTTCCTCCAGTGTTTGGGTGCTGTTGGTGCTTTGATCCTTTTTCTTTCTAATGGCATTAGAAAAGCCCCTGCATTAATGCTCAGAGCCTGCTCCACCTTCAGTGTTTGAGTCAAAACCTTTCCTTTGAGCATGGACTCAAAACACCACAGCACTGTCATCAAACCTGTCCTGGCTGGTCAGGGATAACGTCTGAGATGCCAACACCCATATCCAGTGCAGTGCTGGGCCCTGAGTTGTTTCTCTGCCCCCATGTTGTGTTTTCATCACATTTATCAAGTCATGCCATCTCTGAGCAGCACATGGGTGTTTTGTCAGGTTCTACACAGATAAAAAATTATCTTTTCTTTCCATCTTTTAAACCCCGTTGTTTGTTCTTTGTTCATTTCCTGTTGCTGATTGAATCTGCTGCAGAAATGAGCCGTTGCATTTGAGCTCCTGGAGGAGCCCTGCACTTGGGCACCATCCCACAGAAGCCACCAGCTCCTCGTTCAGGGTGCCCACCTCCCCTGGAGATGCTTGCCCTGCACCTGCTGCCTGTAGGATCTCAGCCATGGGAGGGCCTTATCCCAAAGTTTGGTCACAGGCTCTTTCCAGAGTCTGGGGAAAGGATAAAACATCCTGAGTTTTGGAAATCATTTGTGGGAGACCAGGTTTCTGGTGCTGATTGCCAGGGATATGTGCTGTCTGTCATGGATGTAAGAGACAGGGGAGGAGGGCAGACTTTAGAGGCTTAGAGCCTCCTTGATTTTAGCAAAGAGGATTGAGGGACAGCCTGATACACATGC
This sequence comes from Eopsaltria australis, assembly GCA_034509425.1. Taxonomy (NCBI): domain Eukaryota; kingdom Metazoa; phylum Chordata; class Aves; order Passeriformes; family Petroicidae; genus Eopsaltria; species Eopsaltria australis. Next base: position 1,649,487 of record JAVTVJ010000012.1, on the reverse strand, counting down.
TTTGAAGAGGTGAAAATATTCAGCTCTTCTGGGGTCTGCAACATTAGCAAGACATAGAAGGACAAGGATTTTTGAACCAGAAGGAAAGCACACGAGTGAACAATGACAGTGACCAGTTTTTAGGGCAAAGAGAAAGAGGTGCCCCATCTCCCAGTGTCTTCAAGAGCAACTTGAGCTTCAGTGAAACAAGCCCCTGTGCTCGAGTGACTGAGCTCAGTGATGTGTGTAAATCCAGATTTAGCAATTCCTTCTGGCCATAAACACTACAACCCTGCTGGTTCTCACAATTTACCAGTGGGAAAGGGCTGAATTTGGTAAACTCAGACATAAATGTTGTGTGCTATATTTATACAAACCAGTGCAACTCTCTCCTTGTAGGGGAGCAGCCCTGTCCCCACGTGGCAGCAGTCACTCATCAAAGGCTGGCAGCAAGTCTGGGATGGGGGGACAATCCCTGGGAGTGTGGCTGGAAGCTGTCCACAGCTGTCTGGGTGCAGTGGTGGTGCTGGCATCCCAGGCTGGCCTCTCCACTCCCAGGGAAGCTCAGAGGCAGAGAGGGAGGGTTCTCTGCTCCCAGAAAGGCACCTGCAAGAGGTCCAGTGTTGGCAGCACCCAGCCAGGAGCCCAACACAGAGGGGAGTGCTGTTTCTGAAGACAGCAGATAGACAGCATCCACATGGCTCTGACCAGATCTGATGTTGCTCTGCTTCATCTCACATTCATATAAATGCATTTCTTGAAAAACCCAGAGAGCCCTAAGCTTTACCAGCCCAGTGATCCCTGAAATAACAATAAAAAATCCAAATGAGGTGAAACCCTGAAAGAAATATAAACTTTGTAACTCCCTAAACCCACTTTGGTTCCAGACTGTTGCTCTTGCAAGACAGAAGAGAATTTCCAGCTTTTGTCTGGAATTCAGCTTCACCTCCTGTGCAGGAATCCTGGGCACCAGCCCTCTCTCTGCTCCCCACAGGTAACACATGTGCAGCCAGAAGTGCTGCTAACCCACCTGAGTTTCAGAACTAGTTTTTTTGTAAGACGCATGGAATTAACCTGGCCTCCTCTGAAAGGATCTTGAGCGAGGAGGGCAATGCAGGAGCAGCGTGAAACCCATCGGGGAGAGTAACCAGAGCAGCAGCATCGCTATGGCGATGGAGATAAGGGGCAGCCCTCACACTGCAGCTGATGAGTGACACGGTTTGTAGCCCTTTCAATGCCTTGAAGTGTTTTCCTCCTAGAAGTAGCACAACTTAAAAACAATTAATGTCCCCTTGGAGGAAAAAAAGAAAAGAAAAAGCGGCAATTTTCCCTTCTATTTTTAAGTCTCACTTCACCACAATAGCTCCGATATTTCACTCCTGACTCAAAGGCGAAGTCCGAGGGAGCAGGATATGCTGTGGGGTATCTCTCTTGCCACACTATTCGTGTTATTCTCAAGTTCCTCTCTCCAGGGTTGATCTTGGCAGCAGATCACAGCCCCGGCGCAGCACAATGTAAACTGGAGCCATTGTTACTCCATCTCCCGCTCCTCAGCGCTGCAACAACATTTCCCCACACGCCTCCCTGCAAATTGTTGCATGTCCCGTCCTGCTTCCCGCCCCCCTCCGAAATCCATTAGGCTGCTGCAGTTCAGCTATTCATCCAGCCCCCTCAGAGGCACCGAAATAAAGTGGTTTCTCATTGCTGGCTGGCCCTGTGCAGGGTTTTGAGGACTGGCCTCGGTGACAGCAGTGAGTGGCTGTGCTGCAGGGCTGCTGATGTTTTGTGCCATGCAGTGAGCGGGCAGGAAAGGGTAATAGGGAAGTAGACAGCTGTCAAAATGGTCTCAGATTGCTTCATTTTCCTCCATCACCTGGTGAAGGCACAGCTGTGGGTCTGGTGCAGGGCTGAGGAGGTGACCCCTTCGCATGGGATCAGCCTGCTGTGCTGCCTGAGGAGCGTACCAGGGCTTGGATCAACACAGCCAGCTGGCTTTGGCTGGTGCAGCCAGATCTGAGGGTGGGTTGCAACACCAACACAGAGCTCAGAGCCTCAAACTTCATCAGTGGGGACTGGTAAATGGCAGCTGTTGCTGGGACTTTTCCTTACAACTCTGAGGCCCCGATGACCATAAATATGATGTAGATATGTGTGTGCCAACAGCACAAAGCCAAAGGGCACTGCACAGCATCAGCACGATGCTGAACCTCAGCTGACCCACATTGATTACTGTGGGTGCTTGTTATCCTGGCCTCAGCAGCTGCAGCAGGAGGAGGCTCCACCAGCAAAGCCAGCCCCATCCCCACAGAGCCCCTGACAGGCACACTCTGCCCACACCCTGCCCAGGCTGCTGTGGATGGCACCCAAGATGGGCTGGGAGCAGCGATAAAAGTGACGTCCGTGGGAGTTCACCGCCAACTTCAGTGAAACAGGATCAAGTCTTCAGTCACTTGGCAACCTGCTTTATCAACCTGAACTTGTATCTCTCTCTGCTGCTGTTTTTCCAAGGGCTATTCATGGTTCAAAGCTGTAGACAATGCTGTTCCTTTCTTCACTCACTGCCACCTAGTTATCTCTGGCAGAGTGTGACTCTGGAGAGAAGCAATTTGAGAGAGGAAATACATTGGAGATGGAAATAGCATGGAAGATACAACAAGGACTTGACTTTCTTGTTTCTATCTTATTCAAGATTATGTTTCCTGACTGAATCCCTGAAGACATTCTGGTTGTTCTAAAAATTATGAAAGGAACAAAAGAAAATTTTTCATGCACATTATGGAGAACCCAGAATGATTCTGCTGATTTCCAAAGTGTAGAAGTGGAAAATGGGGGTTGGCAGTTGGCCCTTGGCTAAAGTATGAAACACAGGGAAAGCCCAGGGGCCTGGAGGAAACAAATGTGTGTCCCAATCAGATACCTACATGGAACATTTGTGTCAGCATCCCAGTTCACAGACCTTTGGAAAATCCATCTTGGTCTCTGCAAACATTCCACTTCATAAAAATTCAGTAGGTGGACAAAAAGTTGTAAAAAGGGATAATTCTACAAATAATACCATGACAGGACAGGGTTTAGCTGAAAGAAATGACTGATGAAACCCAAAACCATGGATTTCAAACCTGGGGTGTGCTCCTGTTCCTTGGAAGTTTGCTGGATCCACTCATCTGCATGGGGAGGAAGTTTCTCTTCTCGTCCTGGGCTTACCCCAAGTTTCCCAAGTTTATACTGAAATTTGGCTCAGGAGCTCTCACACACTTCATTCATGGAAAGGTGCAGTAAAACAAGTGCACACAAAGCCAATACAAATTTCATAGCAAGGGTTTTGCAATCGGGACAAAACTTTTCTTGAAAGACTGAAGTCATCCTCCCATGGGTAAATCTGACCTGATTGATTTGATATTCTGAAAAAGGGTATACATAGACATCAATCATATGATAAGTTTGCAATGTGTTGACAAAATCAATAAAGAATGAACAGAGTAGAAAAAAAAATCACAGGGAAGCCGTAAAAACAATAACTTTGAGAAAAAAATTAAAGCCTATTTTTCCCTACTTAGCTGACCTGCAGCAGTTAAGGCTAAAATGTCACTGACACCCCAGTGGGATGGTGCAAGACTGGCTCTCTTGGAGCAGTTCCCTGAGGATGGAGGGTGCTCAGGGAAGCATCCCATGGGCAGAGCTCCTGCCCTGCCCCACCTCCTGGGACACTGGGGGCCAGGACACTGGGGTACAAAGTGACACTGGGACATGAACTTATCCCCTCGAAACCACTGGGGCTGTGTGTTGGAAAGCCTCACTGAGAGTGGCTCTGAAGAGATCCAGGGCTGCCAAAATGCCCAAACTGAAACTTTCTGTCTATTTTAATCAAATCCAGCATGATTGCAAAGCTTTTTCCTGCCTGATCCCAAATGGATTTTCAGGCAGGGAAATTCATGAGAAGTAAACAGCTAGAGTTAAATAAACACTTGCAGGCCTCTGGCTATCCTGGCAGGGGACAAAAAAAAAAAAAAAAAGGAACCTGACAGCAAATATTAGCAACAGATTTTTAACAGGTGGAGGAATTATCGTATGTATCTAGGAAAGAAAACAAAACAGGCACTCCTAAATCACCAGCGCTGATTTAAACATGAGCTTTTAAATATAGTGTGTGAGCAGCAAATGAGTTCTAATTGAGGAAAGCTTGTAAACAAACAAGAGCTTTCATCTGCAGCATCACGCGCGGTACGGGCTCTGTGCTGGGGCTGGACTGTGCTGCCACAGCCCAGGCCTGACAGTGGAGATGGGAATGAGCTCTGGGCTCCCTCAGGAATGTCAGGGCATCCTGGAGCAATGAAGAGCAACAGACCTGGACTCACACTTCTCAAGGTCTGGATGGGCAAAGGGAGGAGTGCCAAGTCAGTGAACCAGGCACACACCAGGATCCCGGGGCTGCTCCTCATCCAGGTGCTGCAGAGACCCAGAACATTTGGGAGCAGTCAGCCTGCCATGAGGGTCGCTTTTAAAAGCCACCTTTGAGAGATGTCATTTGTCTTGGAAATAAGAGAGGTGAGGGCCCTTTCCAGCACCTGTGTGGGCACCTGATCCGTGCCATGTCCATCTCCTGCTCTGGAGAAAGACCTGATTCAACATCCAAAGTTTATCGAGCACCATGAAGCATCTGAGGAGCAATCTGGGAGCTGGACAAAGGAGGGAATGGGTCTGGAAGCTGAAAGACAGCTGGGGCTGTGGTCAGAAAGGAGAGGTCTGCTGCAGCAAAGCATTCACAGTCAGTGCTCAGCCTGTGATGCAAGAGCGGGGGAGATGCAGCGTGTCAGGAAACGTCCACGCAGTGCAGATGCAATCAGGCTGAAAACACTCAGAGCATGCCAAGGAAGTAACCTTGAATGTCTGCTGGTATTTTTCTCTGGAAAGCAACAACAGGATATTACAAAGGGACAGAAGCATGGACATGGTTGCCGGTGCTTACAAAGATACATAAATTACCTGCCCTGGAAATGAGCATGAAAGGGAAAATTGTTTATGCCCAGACCCGGACCAGGGCTCCTTAAAAGGCCAGCCCCAGCTCCACTTGCAGCAGTGCCCCTCTGAGCTGTCACAGTCAGCTGGAGTTTTTGACACAGGGGTGGTTGCATTCAGCATTACAGCTCAGCCCTTCCACTGAGTGTGCAGGGAACAGGCCTTGGAAAACTGCAGCAGGGATGTCCTGCAGCAGCCACACTGTGTGTGTGTGTGTGTGTGTGTGTGTGTGTGTGTGTGAGGCATCTGCTGCTGGGAAGAAGCAGCCAGCCTATATTCAGATTTTATTTCTAGAAGTTTTAATCTCTCCCTGCTCCGATAAACGATTAATCGCTCAGATGAGCCCAACCAGAAACTGGCAAATCAAAGCCAGCCTTGTTTTGAAAACACGGTGCCCACAAACCCCAGTTTAGCACCATGCCCCACAGCAGGAGAAACACAAACCCTGGCAGAATATAGCACCCGCAGCTCCCAACCTTTAGTACCCAAATTTAGGCATGGAGATAGAGCAGCTTAACCCCGAGGATTGCTGGGACCCATATAGACCACCAGAGTCAATGGAAGCAGCAGGTGCTTGGAAACCCTGAGAACCAAAGCACTCATTTGGGGCACTAAATATAGAGCAAAATTCAAACACCCAGGCTGGAAAATGTCGGCCATGTGCTCCCTCCACTGCCCTGCTCTGCAGGACCCACACACCCAGGCTGCTGCCACACCATGCCCGTAGAAGGTGCTGGGTGTCTGCTCCCGCCACCACTGCCCATTAACAGGTTTTTATCCAGGGTGACACGGTGCAAAGAGGGTTTTCCTCCTCGCTTTTCTAGAGGGTATTGCTGCACTTGAGATTACCTCGCTGGTTTATCTGCATTGAAAGTGATGTCAGCAGACTGTCAGAACAGTCCCTGGGGACCTGCCTTGTCTGTGGGACCTTGGGACACTGCACGAGGGCTGTATCAGTGCCACCATGCCAGGGAGCCTCACCAGGCTGAGGGTGGCATCCAGGCACATCCCAGTGGCCCAGCACCCTTGCACTTCCCAGTGCACGCTTCAAGAACATCTCAAGAGAGCAGAGTTCTTCACTGTCTTTTTTTTTTTATTATTTTTAGTTATTATTTAATTAAAAATAAAAAAGAGAGTGAAGAGAAACAGAGAGGAAAGCCTGCTGATCCAGGCTCACCTTTTAACTTGCCCAAGAGTTCAACTCCAGCAGTTTTGCCTCCTGTTGAGAAGCTGCTGCACTCACCATTTCTGGTTTTTTTTTGGGAAGTGGGGATGAGAAATGCTGCTGCAGTTGAGCCTGCAGTGCCCTGTGGAGGGACCAGCCCTGCCTGGGGGAGTTTTAGCCGCACGGAATGCAGAGCAGGTCAGGGATGTTACCCTGGCCAGAGCAAGGGCTGGCTGGCACATTCCCTGCACGGGCTGACTGGGGCATTCAGCACTGAGCAGCCCTTTCTCTCAACCCTTTGCACCTCCTTGTAAGCAACACATGGAGGGTTTTGGAGTGGAGCCCAGTCATGTACATACATCAGTGAGGGGACCACCAAAGAGGGAAGCACTTAGATAAGCCACATGGCAAAAGGAGAAACAGATACAAACTGCCCCATAATTTCTAGTCCATGGAGAGGTCAGGCCCTGGGTCCACAGCTAAAAAGGGTACAAAAGGAGGGACGACCCCCTTCTCCCCAATAGCTATCATACACTATTTTGCAATGATGCTACATCTACACGTTTATTTGAAACTATAACTCCTAGATACACAGAACTAGTTTTGAGCTGCTTTTTCCAGCACTTGCAGGTATCAAGACCTAGAAAAACCCTGCCAGAGGATTTCTTCTGCTTTTAAAATGACAAGCTGTCTGGAGCAGTTCTCAGACATGGGTAAGCTTTGAATAGGAGGCAGCCCAGTGATGGACCAGAGCTGATGCTCTCTGATGGATAATGGTGGGGAGAAGCTTCCTGGACTGCTCTCCTCACAGTCTGAGCAGCCACACTTCTGTCCAGGGCCACCCACCCCTTCCTCCTCCCTTCTGCCTCTCCAGCAGCAAACCACGAGTGTTGGTGGTGCAGCATTAACATGGCCCTTTTGGGCTCACCTTGAAGAGTGCAGGACTGTGGATACACCACTTTTGAGACAGCCTGTGCCAGCTGTGACTTGTGGCGCAGCTCTTCAGCAGCAGAGAAATCGAAGAGGGATGAACCAGTGCAGTGTGGTGCCTACCTAACCCTCACCTCTAGATCTTGCTGATGTAGCATTCCCCAAAACAGTCTTCTTCCACACTCACTGATGCCCACATCCTTTTCAGCCTGCTGGGAAGGTTGCAGGGTTTGTTCCTGTACTGCCTGGTGTGCAGAAATCCTTGTCATTGGCATATCCACCCACTCCAACTCTGTCCCAAATAAACAGGATCTCAATGCTCAGGCCCAGCGTGGACCTGCAAACCTCAGTGCTGCGCCTTGCACACAGTCATGGCAGAGTGGGCTTCTTGAGGGACCCCAGCACTCAGAACAGTGGGATTCAAACAGCTTTGCTCCAACAAGAACCAGGAGCATGCAGAGCCAAGGTATGAAACAGCCACCTGTTCTTTCTCATCACTCTTGAAGCCAACACAGGTCAAAAAATCCCCAGCCCACCAGGGATGGTCAAGAAAGGATCTGAACAGGGTACAGAACAGTGCTGGCCTTTGTGGGGTGCCCAAACATCAGATGCTGTTCAGTTTGGTCAACCTGACTCCAAAGGGACACAAATTTGGAAGGGCACAGAGGTCATACAGGAAAACCAGATGGAGACCTTTGCTAGAGGAAACAGAAGAGACTGTGACTTTGAACCCCAAGATTTAGGGAGAAAGTGGTGTCTGCACTGTAAATGCCAAATGCTGTGGAGATGGTGGAGAGGGAACAATGCTTGTTGTTTTTACATAACGTTATCAAGGAGCAGGTTCACAACAAACAGAATGAAGTGCTCTTCCACCCAGTTCATGGTGCAGTTGTGGAACTCATTGCCCCACAATGTTGTGGAGGCCTAAATCATAAAAAGGATGATAAGATGCTATAGAGGAGAGGTGCCTATCAAATATGCCCCTAAAGTGCTGACCAAAAGAGCTGGATGGGTGTGAGAAGGGCTCATGCTGCAATTTGCTGCTGCCTTGCACTTTCTGTAAGCATCTTCCACCGGCCACTGCAGGACAGAGGATGCTACAGTAGATGGACCTTTGATCTGCACCAGTACAGCTGTTGGCTGAGCAACTTCCACCCACAGGTGGGGCTTCATTAATGACTAGGTGGGGTTATGCCCAGAGTTATGCCTGCAGGCAGATGGCCAAGCCTTCAAAGGGCCTCCTGTAGGCCGCTGCCACAGCAGTTTCCAAACCTGCTCCACAGCTCCCTGCCCAACCTCCTTCCACAGCCTATCAGCACAGCAAATCTGCCACAGGGAGAAGTCCCCTCCAACCCAAGCCTCCTTCAGATGGGTGGGAGAAGAGATAGGATACCAGCTGAGAAAGGCCCACAAGTTAACAAGTCACTCCCTACCCAACAGGGCTGAAGGATTTGCAGTTGGTTGCCTGTGTGGTTCTTATTTTGCCAGAACATTTGAAAGTGATGGCTTCTCTTGGGAACCCAAAGGTCAGAAAACATCATGCCTCCCTAATCATGGTCTTACATCCTTACAGGATGTCACATTTACACCTCCAAAGTGATCCCTCTGCCTTACCCACCACTGGAAACCAAGAAATCTTAGTTTGACTTCAGGAAAGCACATTCATTCCATGTGTCTCAGTGCTTATAAAGAGTGATATGGATGGAGCACATTAATATGAGTAAAACCATAACATCTCCTAAGTATTGCATAAGTTTTCCATGATTTTTCTCTCTCTTTTTTTTTTCTTCCCATCTAGAAAAAAATCGAAGCAGCTTTGTTGCCAGGGAAAAAATTAAATAGAGCTTTTCTTCTGAGCTTCTAAATCCTGACTCATTGGTCCCCCAAGGTAGTTGATTTAGGTTCTTCTTTCATAAAGATATTGCAAAGTATCCTTTAAGAAGGATTTCTACAAAATCATGCTGATTGTCTGCAAAAAAGTCCCAGATTATTAACTTTGAAGCAGGACAGGTGGTTCTCTGTTCAGCTCATTTGTAATGTACACTGCCTTGCACATTGTCTGCTTCTTCTTGCTCTAGAAATAGTAAATACAATGTAAAAAGGAGATTCACATAAACCATCCAGATTTCCTAGATGGACGCAATCTAGCTTTTGCAAGAGAAAAGGTGACCCAATGAATCATGAAACTTAATGATTCTCATTTTAAAAACCCCTTCCTACTTAGGAATATTACCTACGACATTCATTTATAAACTTTTGATTGCAAGCACATGTTTACAATCAAGTGGTTGAAGAAGAGATATTTTTGCACTTAGACAAAGTCCTCATCACACTGAAAAAACAGAGAGAGCATAATGTATACAGAGCAAAAGCAGAAAGTTCCACATTTTCACACAGAAACAAGGATGAACTTGGGAAGGGTTTAGCCATCTCTCATTCTCAAGGGGATCTTTTGTCCCATTACTGTTTTATAAGCCCATTCTTTATCCCACCACCTGTGATCAAGCAAGAACCCAGGGCTAGTCAGGGACTGCTTTGCACAGAGTGAGTCTGAGAGTCACAGAATTTTTTCACAGCAAGAGCAATGTTTTAAGAGTGATACAGGCACCAGCTTTAGTGCTGCAAATGGAGGAAAAGCAAAGGCAACCTCTACCCCCCTCACCCACAAGAAACCTCTCAAAAGTCACTGCTAAACTTCCTAAGGGATGCCAACTGACCAGGGCAGCTCACAAGCTACTCCAACTCTTCTTCAGGCTCCTCCTTTCTCCAGTGCATCCATTGCACTGGGATAGCTCTCCAGCACTCAAGAACAATGAAGCAGTTCAATTCAGTCACACATATCATATCCCTAACACCAAATCTGCATTTGCTCTGTAAATTAGCTACATGCTAACCCCATCCCTATTGTCCAAGTTTCCTCACAACTAGAACCACAGCTGGTGTCCTCTGCAGCTTTCAAGGCAGTGACTGAAATGCCTTTCTACCCTTAGCTTGTTCTTGAAAAGGTATGGGCAGAGTGAGTTACTTTGTTGGATACATTAACTTTCCATCCAAGCACAGTCTGATCTGAAGAGGAACAATTACATGGCCTGCTGGAGAACAAACCAGACAACAGCAAACGGCCAAAAAAACCCTGAGCTCAGCAGGTGTTTCAGGTTAACATCAGGTCTTGGAAAGAGCACTCAGACAAGAAAAATTAACCCAGAACTACTCATTGCTTAGAAAGTTCACAAGAGCCCATTTATTAGTTTGCCTCATTATGTAGCTTTTGTAACAGAGAGGATTCTGGCAGCACCATAATGCTTAGCACATGTGCATCAGCAAGAAGTCGAGATGCAAGAGTTCAACATCTCCTGTAAAAATAAGTCAAGAGGAAACAAAACTACTGAATAAGGTGAGATGAAGCGTGTGGAGACACACAAGTAATATAAGAGCAGCATAGAAATAAAATCCATATAAAATTGATCAAGGTTAATTTGTTAATAATTTGTCATAAAGTTTACTTTTTGTGCATCCTCCTAACTTTATTCATCTTGTTGCACATATCTCAGTGTACATAACTCACCCATCACATGAAGGAGGGATCAAATAGTTCTTGGTTTTGGCAGGGAAAGAGCACTACAAAACTGAACATTTGCCTGTAGTGGCTTTGTGAATCCACAGAGGAACAAGTCCTGGACATGGAGACAGCAACTCTTTTAGAACAGTGGGTGATGACCTCTGTTGTGCCCTCTTTATATGCTACTTCAGTACTGGGCAGAAGTAGAATTAGCACCTTTGGGAGCAGTGAGCCAGCTCACGACTACATGACAGAACAGCAATGACCATATTCCGTATGTATATAAACCTGTAATTCATTTGAGAAAGATAACAATTAGGTTTTGAGAACTGACTTAGCTGACAGTTGTTTCCATCAAGATAAAGACAAGCAAATACTCCAAGAAAAGCAATAAAAAGTAGCTGTATGATGACTGCAGTAAAAACTCTGCAAGAATCTAGAATTCTGCCTCAGAGGCTGATAGCTACTGGGGAAAAATTCAACTTTTATATTCCACATTATCTTACAGGAATTCATCTCTTACTACACCAAATGTCCTATACAAAGGAACAGTTACAGAAGCAGGAATAGACCTCAACTGAGCTTGGAGCGTGACATGTAAAAGCTCTGAACAGCTGCAGAGTAGAGAAAGGTATTACTTCAAAATCCAACTCAGTTGGGCAAGAACACCTCCTTGGGCCCCTGCATGCTCAGCCAGCCCTCTTCTCACCCCAGGAAGCCAAGCTCTGCTCAGACAAGGCTTTGCTGAGCAGCCAGGAGGAGAACCACAGCAAAACAAGCATGAGGAACATAGAGTCACAGAACATCCTGAGCTGGATGGGACCCACAGGGACCACCCAGCCCAACTCCTGGCAGCTCAACAGGGAGAACCCCATGCTGGGAGCTGGGGGGTGTCTCTAAGGCACACACGGACAGCACCTCCTCTGCAGGCTGCCAGCAGTGGCCGTGGGTGCAGGATGAGGCAGCCAAGCAGCTCAGGAAGCGTCGGCGCTCGGCTGCAGGCTCAGGTTACGGGAAGCACCGGGAATTAAACCAGGACTTCCACTCCTCGCCTTAGCCTAGGCACATCCGAGCTCCAAGCCCTTAGAAAGCAAACAACAATCTGAAGTATCTTACACACAATGAGGGAATCATTTTATTAGATTATGGAAGACAGCAGCATTACAGTACAAAAAGTTACAAGAGTAGCAGAAAAAAAGTGTTTTTGGTTTAAATACTCAGGATTATACTGGGGAACATGAGAAGGATAGTACCCTTTTCTAAACTAACTCCTAGCCAGGTTATCAAAATAAGTTTTGAATATTTAGCACAAGTAAAAAAGTTACAACAAACATCATTATAAAATGCTTTAATAAATAGTTTCTTTTCTGAAAGGTTTTTTTTAAGAACATGTCAAAAAAATGTACTAAAACAGATGATCCTGCAAAGCAAATCCTGCATTCCTGTATAAAATAACTGGTTTCAAAACATTCACGTTTACATTGTTCGTGGGCCAGAGTTTACACTCTCAGACATCCGTTCCTCTCAGTGGTAGGGTAACTAGGTGTATGTAGTGTTATGCTTCTTCAGTAATTAAAATAAACTTATAGTCTGCCCAGTTAACAGCAATAATAAAAGCCTTAAAAAAAAAAACAAAACAAAAAAAAAAAAAAACCATAAGCCTTCCATAACATTTAACCATTTCTACTGAGGTACTCCCATCCTTTGAGCTTGCCAGCCTTTTTCCTTTAGAGCGAAAGATGAATAAAGCACAACAGAAACAAGATTGAGGAAAATATTGTTCCCTTCATTAGGCCTGTATTTAAACGCAAAAAAAAAGGTAATACCACATGTAATTAACATATTCACAAAAGAAAAAACAATGCCTCTCTATGTTGGTACTGTACAGTAGATGCACCCGTTAGTGTTCTTGAGATGGGCTGAACATGGGGATAAACAAACATTTCTGGATCTATTTACACGTAAGTGGTTATGTTCCTATGTAAATACAAATGACCAACAGATTCCTAACATTGATTGTATTAACATCATTTTCTAATCTGGACATAATACCAAAAAAAGTCTTATAAACTGCCATAGAACCTCCTTTTCTGCAACATAAATTAAAAGGAATGACATGTAAAAAAAAAAAAAAAAAAAAAGACCAAAATATTTAACTTATTAAATCAAATATACAGAGTGATTCATTTAATATGTACATATTTACAAAAAAAGCACTTTCACTATTAGAAAATAAACTGTGTCAGTTGGGGAACCTAGAGTTCTCACAATTTTACTATATTGATATGGCAGTCTTTGACAGTTGCTATAGAAAAAGTTTAATCTCAAGGCACTTGTCACATGCTTCAATACTGCAATTCTAAAGTAATTAAACAGAAATAAAAAGGCCACTTTTAAACCACAGTTGAAAGATCTCTATAATTTTTTTTTTGTTCCTATTACAAAGTGTGTAAGGCAAATTTGGAAAAAATCTTACAGAAGCTACTAACGTAACAAGTGCAGTGAGCTGCCATTAATAGAGATTCAAAGTCAAGAAAGCAGTTTAAAGTTCACACAATTTCCTCAACCAGGAGGTTTTAAAGCCACCATTAAATTAGAGCAAGTAATAAAAAGAAATACATTCTGTAAACAGTGTACAGTCTTTTGTAATAAACTTTACACATATTGAAAATACAACCTCTCCTCTGCCACACAGCGAGTGTATTATAAGTAAACTTTACAAAAATAGCAACTATCAAAGATTACTCATTTTTTTTTCATCTGACAGTCATTGAATAATTTATACAAGGCTAAAGAAACAAAATAAATTTTATTTATTATTTTTATTTATTTTTTTTACGCAAAATAAAGAAACTATGAACATTTGACTCCAGATGTTTTTAGTCCTTGATGCAAAGTGGAGATGTCAATTTTTCCCCTCCCCAGCAAGCGCAGGCGCAGTCTGCCTACATCCCAAATACAGGTTAGTCTCTACTGCCTTCAAAGTTTGATGCATTCACATTTTTTACAGATCTGTTGTTCATTTTGCCTATTTGATGGGATTTCTTTACTGGACTGCTCTCTGATGTGTCAGACACCTTTGTCGGCAAAGGCTTTCCGAGTTTGTGAGAGAGGAATTTGTCCATTTCCTCATCTCTTTCCTCCTCTTCATCCTCCTCTTCCTCATACTCTACATACTCCTCTACTGCATCACAAGTTCTCTTTTGAGGAGATATGAAGTTTTTGCATTCATAACGAATGTCTTTGTTACTGTAAGATCTGTCTATAGGATTTCTTATGGGATTTAAAGGTGCCCACTGGTTATTGGCACCCTCTTCTCTGGGAGGACGGCTTCTCTCTCTCTCTTTTCTTCTCTTCCGAGTCCACCACACACAGATGATTATACAAGTCAGCCACACAATGCTGAACACCGCACAAAGAATTGGAACCAAATAATCTAGAGGGCAAATGAAAAGAAACAAAGTCTTGAGTTAACAGAACAAGACATATAGCATTGGACATTTGCAAGAGAAGTATCCATACTTAACTACAGGTGATCTCCTGTACCATTTTTAGCAGAAAGGAAGTAAGATGTCTGCAACACAATAAAAACTGCCTGAATGCACCAGTTCATCTAAAAGTGCTCTTTATTAGTTTAATGTGATTAATGATGAGGGAGGAAAGCTCCATTTGAGATCTTTTGTCCCCGCTAAGAGACAAATTGGTTTAATTAAGTAGCATCCTTCTCAAGCATCTACACAAAGTTGGCCCAAAAAAACAGTAATCCTGCTAGGATAAGGTTTCACTCCTAAGAAAAACCTTATCCTAGCAGGAGGCAGGCAATGGAACACTGTGCCTCTAAGTTGCTCTAGAAGTACTGGCACTTGCACCACAAATATGTCCTGCATTTACCATAATGAAGAACAGTTCTTTATCACCAATGTCTACAGACATTTTTTTATCAATGTTCTCCAAAAATATTCAGGTTAGAGCTATGTAACCAAATTGGTCATGCATTCTTCAGCATGTTCCAGTTTTGCCTCATGATGAAATACCAGAATATTGTCCCTAGAGAGAAGAGTCTTCACCTGCTCAATGAACAAACAGAAGTTGTTGAGGCAATTGCTTTTCTCCACCCTTCCAATCCGAACCTCACTATAGTGTTCTCCCAGCCCCATAGACACAGATTATTTCTCTAGAAAAATATTTCTGAGAAATTTATGTGTGTTTGGACTTCTTCTGCCTCCCCTCCTCAAGAGGTGTACAGCTAGGATAGAATATAAACTTTTTTCTGTTCTTGATAAGCAAAAACTCACACATGGTAAGGGGCAACGAGAGATGAGGTGCTTTGTTTTTTTGGAGAGCAACAGGATTGTTCAACAGCTCTGCAGACAAATGCTGTCAAGCCCACCACTCTAATGCCTGATCCAAACATAAATTCCCTCAGCAGTTTTATGACATCTGCTTGCAGAATAACCTGGAAATGACTATATAAAAACAACTGATGTTTCAACACCACAGTCGTTCAGCTCCAACATTCAAGTGTCTTCTGAGCACATTCTTATGTGGAATGTGACACATTCTCAAACATTTCCTTTTGGTAAAGGAGGGTGTGTAAACTGCCAACATGGTTGGCCTCAAGGGATCTCAGAATCATATTTTAACAGTCTGGGGAAGGATTGTACTTACATGAGTAACTGCTATTCTCTCCTGATTTTCCATAAGCAGCCTAACATTAAATCATTAATGGGGGAAATACTTCAAAGAACAAGGAGTTTTTCGTAACAGATTCTCCAGGATTAGAACACAAAGCTTGCATTCTCACTGCTATCACATCTATTATTTCATCATATGACCATGGATCCAAGTTTACTTAGTTACAGGTTCTTTATATAGAATTTTCAGCATATAGATTCCAAATTCAGGCTACTTTTTCTTAAAGCTAGAAGAAATCAATGAAGCATTGAAATGATCATCTCCACCTAGACACTTGAACATCCTACAGAAATGAGGTTCTCAACACAAAGGGCTTTGTATCACATTATCTGATCAGTTTCCACCCACCCCACCCAATTAAGGGGTAGCAGTAAAACAAACCAAATCAAAAAACATGGGTGTCCAGGTTACTGTTTGCTTTGTAACAATTCTATTTAAAGAACTACGGGCCAGCGCTCAAAACTGAGCATCCATATTAAAAGGAGGCGTGTGGAAACCATTTTGCAATAGAACCCAAATGAATCCACTATTTTAGGAGAATCTTTAAACCTTATTGAGGTGGGAGGCAAAATAATCTGCAGCCCTTTAGCCCTCGAATTTAATACACTATCAGAAAAACCAGAGGCTGAGGTATGTCAAAATCCCAGCTCGATTCCTTATCTTCTACTCAACTGCTGTTCAAGGCAAGCCCAAAGCAAGCACACTCCTCCAGGAGAGCTGAGGAAACAGCACATTTGCCAAGACTTCAACAGATGAAAGGCATTTCCTAGAAGGAAAATGCAAGGGAAGTGGAACCAGGCAATCTGCTAATTGTTTGGACTATGGGTGGAAGATCTTCCAGAAGATTATGTTGGGGAGGTCTAGGAAAAAAGTTGAGAGAGCCTCCTACCATTGTAAGATTTTCACTCTGGGGCTCATTTGAACTTGAGCCTAGCAGCAGTCTTCCACAAGCCTGTCTCCTGCCTCCCCCAGGCAGGAACACAGGCATGCAAAACCTCCAATCGCTTATTTTGGCACAGCTCTTGGAGAGCCAGCATGCAGAGATAAAGGTCTCCAATCACACTATATCCTCTTTAAGAGGAACGAATGCTACATTTTAAGCCAGCTGTGCACTAGTGAGAAACACATGTTGAAAAAGAGAGCAAAGTTTTACATCATGGCCAAGTATTGGAAGAAACTAGACATCTTTAACTCTTGTTAAGGTAAATAAATAGCACACAAGCACTTCAGAAGAGACTGGTATCACACCATACCTTCCCTCTCCCCATATTTTCATTTTTTCACAGCCTCAGTGCAGCATCAAGGGCTGAGATTGGCTTAAGGTTAATGTAGGAGAATTGGACAGAACTGGAACTGCACACAAGAACAACTGCTGATCTTGTGAAAGATGTGCTTAGGCTGGAGAGCTGGTCTGGAAATCAGAGCCAGAAGTGTGGCAAGAGTATCTGGGCACATCATATTAAGGATGAGGTTAAGTTTAAACCAGCACACAAGCACAGAATCTTGATCTCAAAGCCACTTTTCAGTAAGTAACAGCAGCTGAAGACACAACAGGTGGATCATTTTCTTCAGCGTGTAAAGAAAGATAGGAGAAGTCTGACAGCAGGGAAACAGAAAACACAACACAGAGGAGGTATGCACTGGAACCTTACCTGATGATGAATTCCCAACAACGATGGTCTCGACTTTGACTTCAGTTACTGCCAACATAACTGTGCTGTTCTGTCGCTTGGTGATGGCATTCACTATTGTATTAGCAGCATTCTGAATGAGGCTGTTATCTTGTTCATCTCGGTGTGGGACAAAGGACTACAGGGAGTGAAGAGGGAAAACAAGTTATTGCAGTCACCTAACCATGGAAATGTACTTTTTAAATCCAGTGACATCTTAATTGAGTTCACTCAGCTGAATTTGCCTGACAGTAGCTACAAACAGTTCTCTAAAAGCCTACCACAGTAACAGCATGGCTGGCTCTACCCAAACTGCAGATGCAGTGTCAGACTTGGTGGGTAGCACACCTACTTGTTAATTCTGCATACCTCAAAGGAAAGGCAGTGACTTCCAAGTTACTTAAACTGATGAGCTAAACTTAGTCATAGTTTGGAGCAGTTCAAGACATGTGGATTATCTAGATAGAAGCTTGGACTAATAACAGTCTGCTCTATTTATACCATACACTTTGCTCCCTGCATCGAGGCTCAGCATGCTCTTTACAATACTAGTAGAGACAGACAGTCTAGCTTCTGCCTGGATAACCGTTTACCATTAAAATAAACTTTGTTCAAAACTAAGATATACGCAAGCATGGAGTGATTGAGGTATAAACTCACCTAAAGCAAGTCTTTAGCTCATTAGGGCAACAGTTAGTTTCATCTATTCAATTTGCACCTTCTTTCACTTCTCACTTAGTACCTTTTGTTTAAAGAACACCCCTGAACCAGCCATACTCTAAATGCACAGCAGAAACCTCTTCACCAGAACAATCCATCCACCTGTAACCGTATCTCCTTACTGAGAAGGTCAATAGCCCAAGATTTCTGACAGAACAAGCAAGCACCTGTTCACTAATTGGGGGTGAACTAGTCTTTAGAGTAATTTATCAGGAGGTTGTAGTAGCCATCTGTCATTAACAAAACCTGCAGTTTCAGCTCTCTGGCAGTGTAGGAAATAGTGAGATCACAAAATTGCATTGCAGACAAGACTAAGCCACAGATTGCTCCACATGCATTCAAGTGAAACAAGCTTGAACAACTTCTTCCCCAGCAGAAACTAATAAGAAAACATATTTGTATATATATACACACACACACAAGGCTCATACTTACAATAGCAACTTCCACTGCATTCTCTGTGGAGTATGATGGATCACACAATATTATCAGAGTTCTGTCCCTAGAAACAGTCCTGGTAGCTGGTAAATACCGGATTTCAGAACAGATATTTTCTGTTGTAGTGCCCTGTTAGAAGCAAGAGAGACTCTGTGATTTTAGTTCAAGTAAAAAAATAGCATGTAAAAATAAGGATCTTCAGAGTTCTTGCAGTTGCTAAGAACTGATGAAAGCACCAAAGAGGGCAGCAAGAAAGGGCAGACAAGTGATGAACAGGTTTTTGGAATGCAGGGCAAAAAACTGAGATTGCACAATTATGTTAGTAAAGTCTGGGCCCATCTTGAAATGTAAATAGTTCTTCAAGACTCAAGAAAATAAAATATTCAGTACAAGCCCTAATTCTGCCTCACCCTTTAGACAAAGTGCAATTAAAAGCAACAGAGGAGTTTAGTAATAAAATTTGCAAGCTTATAATAGCAAGGAGTCATACTAGAAACCTTAATCTTGCATGCTGCGACATAGAATGGATCCCTACATATATTGCCACACTTCATTAAGAATTCCATTCTCACCTGGGGGACTTTGTCTCCATTAAAAATTAAAGTAATTCTAGCACAGTCATTGTCCAAGTACCCAGAATTAGGCAGACATTTGATATTGATAGGCAGAGGTTCAGAGGCACTGCATTCTCCCCAGTCTGTGCATGGTGGCTGAAAGCATTTCATATATTTCTCCTGGCATTCTTGACCCATGGGACACTGGTTATTTGAATTATCCCAGTATTTGTGTAACAGACAAGGCTTTTTTCCACACCACACCTAGAAATGAAAAAGAATAAAGCACTGTTATAGGTCGTTGCTCTTATGCATCAAATCCAAACAAGCAACTCACATAGAATGGTCATGATCTACTGTTGCCTGCAAAATATTTGTGCTTTGATACTGTTGTAGTCCTAGTAGCAGATGGATCTGCTCTTTCACAAAATTAGGACATTTAGTACAGACAAAACAGTAAAAATCTGTGCAAAGATAATCTGAGAAACCACTGACTGGGCATATCTCCTTAGAAATTGATGGATTTGTCCCACATAACTGAGTTATACAGAAATTTAAGCATTTACTTTAATCTAGTCCTCTAGGCTTCTACAATCTAGAAAGAGAACTATCGCCACAAAGATTAATTTCTTCAATATTCCTACTGAGACCCCTGCCAGAGAATGCTGAATATGTTAAGAGCTGATGCACATTGGTGATAAGCACAGCAACTCCAACCAAAAAGGAAACAGTTTGCTGGCACCCACAATTACTAGGGTACAGCACATTTCCAAACACAGCTCCATTCCAGGAGCTGGACATGGATGATCCTTGTGGGTCCCTTCCAACTCAGGATATTCTACAATACCATGAAGCCTTTAAGGTCCTACATAGCACTGTACAGCTATTAGGAACTCAGGGATTTCTTAAAGCAAGAAAGTGCAAGTGCTCTGTTACAGATGGAAGAAACTTAATACCACACATGGATGAGCTGAATTTACAGCACATGTTCAATCTGCCTTTAGGTCTTACTTTTCCTCAGTCATAAAACCACCAGGATCCAGCCCACAATAAATATACAAAGGGTGAAATCTGTCAATTCATAAAGCTACTGAAGGACAATACATCCGCTAAAAAAACGTCTTCCTACATGTCCTCCACCTTGGAACCCACATTTCACAAAATTAGGAGTTCTAAAGCTGTGTTTGCAAAGTTTCAGTAGTGTGATTTGTTTATCCTTTATTCCAGCTCATAGTTCATTTTCTGCAACAAGTGGCCTAGAGAGCCTGTTCTAGCAGGTAGAGAGCAGGACAGTAACTTATGATTATAAAGACAATCCATAAGTACTTTTACAGGAAGCCACTTTTTTTTTTTTTAAACAAAGGAAATTTAGAGGAGACAAAGACTAACTTGTGCATGAAGAACAATGAGTTTGTTTCAGCCACAGGAATTTAAGAAAACAGGCCAAAATGCCTACCTTGGTGCAGTCAATACGTCCATCCAAACAGTGGCAGCTGTTGCACTCCTGTTCCCACCGGCTGCCATGGGGAAAGGTCATTCCTTTAAGCCAGCAAGGCTTTCCAATTCCAATCACTAAAGAAAAAAAAAATTAAACAGCACATTCAGACACTTCACCTCTTCAAGTTATAAATACTATACAAATTTAAATTAAAAATATTATCTACTGTTCCTTACATACGAAACTGTGTATAAACTTTATGTTGGCTACATTGTACTCTATTGGTTTTTTTTTGGGTAAAGGTTGACAGAAGATATAGGAATACCTTCTTGGCATCTAGGACCAATTCTTCCAGGGGGACAAGTGCATCGATATCCATTTATTTCATCTATACAGGTTGCACCATATCCACAAGGAGAAGACTGGCATTCATCAATATCTGGACAGAAAATAGGTACAATTCAGTGACAAGGACACCGGACCACTGTAATTAATAATTTACTGAGGTGTAATCTAACAATACCTCCTTTCTTCAAAGCAAAGGACAGTGTGGCTTCAGAATTAATCTTGTAATTAAACAGTTCTGCCACTTCAGCAATAACCTGTAACAGATTTCTCATAATTGCACCCTAATTGAAGTTCTGGTAATCAAAACAGGAGTCATATGCTGACTCATTTCACAGAGCAGAGGTGTTGGACAGCTGAAGGCGTTAATGCCTTGTCCACATTCAGCTACAGAACAAGTCCCACATCCTGTTCTGGCTCTAATCTCAAACATTTAGGCTGCATACAAAAGCATGTGCTTTCATGAAGTTATCAGAGTGCAAGAGCTGAACAATGAACTTGCACAACAATGCTCAAGAAAGTGACTTGCTGCAGTACAAGTGACCATAAGGCAGAAGAGTAACAGTTTAGTTTGTAACACACATTTGATGAACATTAATAACCTTGAAATAGTGAATAGATTAATTTAATACATAGGCACTTAGCATAAAAGCCTCTTAAAAAAAAAAACAACAAACTTCAAAGATTCAGAGGCTTAGACACAGAAACCAATGGAAAAAAGCAGGGAAGCATGGTCCATTCAGATGGACAGCAATAGGTCATTTGTTATCCTGGGGAAGTGACCAATACTGATTGATGCAACAGAAACCAGCTTATCAAGCTGTGAGCCACAGGCACCAACTGCTTCATTTTCAACCAGAACTTTTCTCCTCTAAAGCACCTTTTGAAAGATTTCCTTCCATTGAGCATGAATGCCCTTTCCAATCCCTCAGGAAAACTCTTTAACACCAATCCTTGTCTGATACATGGAATCAGCTCATTTTAAAGTGCAGGACTTTGAAAATGAACATGATAAATGGCAGTAGTGAGACTGTTTCACATGTAGGCAATGGAAAGCAATCCAGTGGATATGGAAGGGCTTTTGGTTCTATTTTAGCTTCCTTTGAAAGTGCACTAAGAATATATGAAGTCTTAAGCAAATGCACTAAGATATAAACTTCAACAAGGTTTACCTACTCTCTTAACTACTACTACTCCTGTCTTCATGCTATACAGGTTTAAGATTCTCCTGCCTCTGTATGCTGAAAAAGGTGACTTAACTCTGTATCAGCTATAAAAGGCAATTTTGTCAGAGCTATTCCTTCCATCTATACCAGTCTAAACAAGTAAAAAAATGTCTGCAGCTCCATTACAAATGCACAGTGTTTGTATTTGTGACAACCTAGCCTTAAGGGGAAGAGGAGCAGCCAAGGAGAATTCAATAACCCTTTCTGAGTATCTGGATTGAGACACACAATGATCTGCCACCCCTGGTTCTGAATCAAGACATACTAATCTGATGTTTCTACAAGTGGTGGTGGAACAGAGGTGCTGGTTTGTTTTCTCTATACAAGAATGAGGATGAAGTCTCAACTTGAAAGCACATCACCATTCTGATGGAGTGGAAGGACCAAGCCTTGAGGGCCAGAAGATTCAAAGTCTGATCTTCCAAAGCAGAAAGTAAAAATAAGGTATATATCCATTCAAGTAAAAAAGGTAAAATTCCATTAAAAAGACAAAAACAAAACAACTCAAAAAACCAACTAAACAACAAAAAACCCCACCACATTGTTCCACAACACTTCAACACAAAGTTTTAAGAGTCTGTTGTTCTCCCTTCTTTTCAGCTCAATCCTTCAGAATAATTGCAGTGGAGCAATTTTGTTTCCTAGCTTTGAAAGACATTTAACATACTTCTGTTATTCATGTGCCAGCACTACACTCACAATGTTTTTGCCTCCCATTTGCAATGTCTCAGGGGATTTTGGTTTCTAACATTAAGTGAAACGCATACAGATATGTCATCTTTACTAACAAGATATTTATCAACAAAAATATTTAAAATTTAAGCTTCTATGAAGCCAGCACCCCAGAAACATCAGAATTATCCAGGAAAAACCAGCAATCAAGTCTTTAAGTAAGATTTAAGCCAACTCATTTCAGTGCCATTTAATGAAATGAGCAACAGACCATAACCTGCCATTATTTACAAGGTATCGGTACCGCCTGGCTAACAGGCGGCTTCTGCTTCATTATTTGGAATTCAGCTAACATAAAGAGGGTCACCAGGTGCCCTTTCCAACTTGTGCAGAGTGGTACAACCACCCAGGTCTTTACCCATGCAGGTACTTACTAATTCTGCAGTCAGGACCAGCAAAGCCAGGGGCGCATTCACATCGGAACCAGTTCACTCCATCGACACAGATCCCTCCGTTGTAACTGTAAATAAAAAAAGTCTAGTGGACAAGCCATCTACACTGTTTCATTGGTCAATTAAAGCTTTGTTAATTAAAGCTTCTGCAGCTCTTTAGGGGGACAATTTATTCCTATCGAGAGCAAAAGTGTAATGGTAGATAAACAATATTGCTTAGCAGGTCAGTGGTTAAAACAGCAACATCCAACAGATGCATGAGGAAGCACATCCACACAACTCAAGGAGGTGGAACAGCACTTTCAAGTGAATACAAAGAAAGCCCAAGCTTTTCCAAATTTGTTATTTTTTTAAATACATGAAGCACAGATTATGGCATCAGAGTGGACAACTGAGAAATGTAAGGTAGATTGCTTCATCCACACATCAGTGTTTTCCCCCTTCAGCCATAAATATCAGCCTCCATATTTAAAATACTGCCATTCTGTTTTCCAAAAATTAAGCTTTGTTTTTAAGCATATTTATACACAGTGATTGGTCCAACAGGACATTTTATTATTTAAAATTATTTACTGTAAACTAACAGGTTTTGATTTCTCATTTTTTACCCCATGCAACTACAAATGCTTCAAATGTTATCATATGTGCTTCACTTTGTATCACTTTAATTTACTAGTCAGTTGCACCATAGAAACCACGCTAAAATACTTTTATTTGCTCATACATGAATCAACTCAGAATTGTTTTGTGGTCTTTTGTGCTGTCAAGGAATAGATATGGCATAGCAAAAAAAATGGTTATAAGATATTTACCAGAGGCTGGCTTCAATTATTTTAGAGTAAAATTAGTTCTAATCTGTAATGTAAATCCATATTCCTGTGCTTAGTTTTATTTTCACAACAGGCACAGGACTGGAGTTTGTGTACTTACCAAGGATGAGGGTTGCAGTCATTGGTGTCTAGAAAAAAGAATATTGAGTAATGTAAATAGTGGCAAAAATTATTTTCTAAAATGTAACGCTATAGTTCAGAAACCACTATATTTGATAAGTAAAGAAAAATATACAGAACTGAATGTTTTCTTCCACACTTTCAAAGAAAGTTCAATTATCATATATATCAACAGTTGGCAGACTAAAAACAGAATTTAGAGTTTCCCTCCCACTCCCAGTGTTACACTTTGGGGGGAAAAAATAAAAAAGCTGCAGGCCTTGCTCCACCTAAGCAATTCTTTGTCTTGGTATGTCAAAGTAGTTAACTGCTATCCTCAGAGAAAATGGCTTATACACTACTGCCTGCCTTTCCAGATACTCTTCATTATTAAAATTATTGTTTCTGTGAGCATTTTTTTCTGCTCTGCACACGTTTCCAAAAATTACATTTTTATAGAAGGCTGAGAGTCTTATTTTGGCAGAGACTGGATGCAAAAAGCAGCACGACAAACTCTTCATTCATTACTCGAGCATCGTCTTCTTTACCTACCTCCCACTCTGAATGATTCAGATATTTTGGCACATGAACCCCATAAACTTGCTTTGTTTCAGCTAACAGCTCTCTGCCAGACACTCCCAATATCCCAGGGGGATGCAGGGGAAGAAAGAAGAGAAGCCTTACTCTGTGTGCATGTGCGTCCTTCCCATCCTTCTTTGCAGATGCATGAGAAGGAATCTCCACTGCCAACACATGTTCCACCATTCATGCAAGGGTTCAGAATGCAGCTGCTGTTTTTAGCTTTGAAAACACAAAAGATCTCTATTAACCCAGAAAACAGAGTACCTATCATCTGGATATGTCAGTATCACAATCCTAAACAGTATTTAAGTTAACAGCTAGAACTTACATCACATGACAATCTCTCACCTACTTTCACCATCATTCCAATTAAATTGTTTAACTGAACCGTGAAATTTTATTAAAAAAGAATTACCTCCTTTCTGCCCCATCTGTGTAAGCATTCCTCAAGTATGCCTAAATTATTACCTTGGCAGTGAGTTACCCAGGCCATGAGGTGTTCTTTACAATAATATACTAGTATTTAAAGCCCAGGTTTTCATTAAAAGCTGCAATTTTATCTAGAAAGTAGAAAAACTGTACTAAGTTATCTTCATTCAACTTCCTGATCATAATGGAACTTTCATTTTCAGAAAGGTGCACCACAGATACCACTCAGTCTCCAAAGGGAAAAAAAGTAGTCCCCTACAGCAGGCAGTAACTCTGCAAATCCCCCAGGAAGAACATCTTAATTTCATCTTTTCAAGGTATGCCTGCTCATACACCTCATGATCACAAATCTTATGACTCTGTAAGCCAAGCTGGGGACTAAGTTCCCAACAAAACCTTTAGACAGGGTCTCTAAAGACCAATAGACAGGTCAAGACACAAAGTCCAAGTTTTCTAAAACTGCTTAGGAGAGAAGCTGTGGAAAAGACCACATAAGCAGCCAGAGGAGAACAGCTTCCTAAAAAAAATCAGTATTATGTCCGGTGAGTGGAAGAAATTACTTAAATTTCAGTCACCACCCAACTGGAACAGCTTTGAACCAGCCAGCCACAACAGGGTGTCTGTTCACTAAACAGTTGATGATTTAAGCACATCTCTACTTCTTCTGGCTTCATCTATAGACAATTTGAAAAGCTTACCAGTGTTACAAGTACTTCCTATCCACTCTGGAGGACACGAGCAGCGGAATGTGTCTCCATCATCATAGCATGTCCCACCATTACTGCAAGTATTTGCATCACACTGGTATTCACCTGCGCACCACAACAAAGCAGTTTTAATTTCCACTGGTCTTGCTGAATGTCACAAACAGGTACTTTTTAATCACAAAATTTAAGAGACTTTGTATTTCAATGCACCAGTATCAGAAACACACGGTTCAACTCACTGTATTATGATAAACTACCCAAAGAATGGAATCTAAGAACATCTCTCACGAAACTGTTTCACTATATGAAGGAAAACATTTTTTAAATACTCCATTTTGTGACTGGGAAACTGGAAGGGGCAATGAAAGTGCACCTATTTTTTCACTGCGATTGTTTTATTTAAATTTCAGGAACTCCAGTCCCAAGAGAAGA
Source organism: Eopsaltria australis (assembly GCA_034509425.1). Classification (NCBI taxonomy): domain Eukaryota; kingdom Metazoa; phylum Chordata; class Aves; order Passeriformes; family Petroicidae; genus Eopsaltria; species Eopsaltria australis. The sequence continues at coordinate 1,623,549 of JAVTVJ010000012.1, read as the reverse complement.
AAATAAATCTTTGGGTAATCTAAAGATCAAAGCAAGGAACACTTACGTGAATGACAAGTTTTGCCTTTCCAGTCATTCTTACATTCACAATAGAAGTCATTTACCAAATCAATGCATCGGCCACCGTTGTGACATGGGTTAGGAGAACAGTCATTGAAATCTAAAAAAAACCAGTTATTCAAATTAGATTATCTAGCCCAGACAAGGCCACGAGAAAACAGAAAATATTTCTTTATAAAGAAAATAAATTTTGTACTACTTCAGAAGACAGCAGTCCTAATTATTATGAGGTTATCTTTATACAAGCAAGGAAAACACTCTGATTTAATACTGAACAATATGAATTATAACTGTGCAACAGCATAGAAGGACCATTCGGTATGGCTTCTCAGTAAATGCAAAGCAGCTCTGTTTTTACAAACAGCTGTATTCTGAACTTCAGAAAGAGCTTTCTAGTAGGGACCACAATGTCCTGAAAAGGAGCCCCAACCCAGGACATCAACAAGAGACAGTTCCTTCTTCTGTTCTATTTACAAAACACAGAGTTACAGCCATTAGAGGTGGCTTTACCATATACATACATATGTGCATGTGTACACACATTAAACATACTTATACAAACATGGATTTTAGAGAAAGCTCCTTTCACTTGAGACAAACATTTTAATGGGTGGAACGTAAGTATTCCAGGACAAACTTCATCCAGGCCACACAAAAGACTCTTCTGACAGCAATAGCTGCCAAAAACTTCTCAGTCTGTATTTCACGTCTTAATTGATGCATGTCCTGTAATAAGTCTCAGCAAGTCCTTGCCATCATGTTTTAGAAGGGGCTTCATTCAGAGCAGAAAAAGAAACAACTGCAGCTTCCTTTGAGGTGTCTTAACCATGAACTCTCCTAACTCACCTCCTGGCCAACACTTTTGCCTATCCCCAGGAGAGAAAGTTCTCTCCTCCTGAGATAAATGCAGAACTATACCAAAGAATCAGATTCTGCTCCTATTAAATGAGCTGAGGCTTTTAGAGCAGCTAGCTGAAGTCATTTCTGAAAAATACTTCTGCAGACAAGACTTAATTACAGAACAGAGAAACTATCCCATTATTAAGCACATACCAACCATCTCTGCTACGACAAAGCTGCATCATTTGGCCCTCCAACACTTGGCAGTACTCACTTGTGTCACACAGCTCTCCTTCCCAGCCACTTGAACAGAAACATCTAAATGAATCAACTTCATCAATACATGTCCCACCATTCTTGCAAGGTTTCCCAAGACAATCATTGATATCTACAACAAAAAGTAAACAATTATTGCTCAGGGCTGTTCTCACCAACTCAGAGGAGAGATCTACACTTGTGTGTCTAGGAAAAGCAACACAAAGTTATTACTGCATTTGTATGTGCAAAAGAAAAGCTCAAACATCTGTTTTCAAGCCTGGTAGGGTTTCTGGCTGTATTGTCTCTCATGTAGCAAGCCAAACCAGAGCATTAAGTTTACCTGGCAAAAATATTCAGGAGTTCAAAAAACACCTAGAGCAGCAATACAAGTATTAGTCCCTTCTTTGTCAATCTCATGTTGGAAAAATCTTTGGCTCATAGGATTGTACATAAAGGTAGTGGGTACAGACACATTTACATTGAAGTTGGACTAAAACCAGTTTTCTTTCACAGAGAAGTGCAAACCACTACAAAGACTGCTACCAGAAGAAATAATTTCAAGCAGTACAGCGCTTTATGCAACTTTACTGAAATCGAAATGTTTTATTTTTTATTGTAAAGCTTCATAACATTCACTTGAAAATAAATTTGGAGCAAAAAGAATAATCTTTTACAAGCTCCTACTTACTTTCATGACAGTATGTTCCAGTAAAACCTCTGTCACAGGCACAAGTGAAATTCCCTCCTGGCTGACTAATACACCGTCCATGGGGCCCACAAACGTTGGATGAAATGAAACGGATTCCTTCTTGGGTAGCATTAGTGAAGACTTCTATTGTACAGCTGTCTATTACTAAAAAAGAAGTGTAGTCTTTAGACTTATGCTCTGTATCACCAGATTCTAGTTTTAAAAGAAGTTTTACAAAAATTAAAACTAATCACAATTTTATGTTAGCTGTAAGTTACCATCTACATCTTCATAAATAAGGAGCATTTCTTCTCACTGCCTCACCATTTTCTGAAGTCCAAGTGAGTACAACAAAAACATTTCTGCATTATACTGTTCCTCAAAATACTTTTTTTTTAAAATGCACCACCATCAAGACAGACTTATGGACAACAGCAGGTACCTTTACAAGAATTGTTCTTGCAGTGGTCCTTGAGATGAGAACAATTTTTTCCATCATAGTCATCAGGGCAGGCACAGTAATAATCTCCTCCCAGATCATAACATTTAGCCCCATTCTGGCAAGGGTTAGGTTCACAGAAATCAATATCCATCTGTAAGAGAGACCACAGTTAACAGCAGCTGCTTCTTTTCCCAGGAGTAAGCAGCATTATCTGCTTTGCCAGAGACACAGATGAAGCTAATGTACAAGGAACCTCAAGTTTTAAGAAGGTTTAAGAATCATAAATATTGCATTCAATCCTCCAAGACAGAGAAACTTCAGCTTACTTTAGTCTATCCTAATACAAAGCATTTCTGACACTGCTAAAAAAATACTGCTTTGCAGGAGGCTGAATAAGCACATTTGCAATAACTCAGTAAATAATTACTTAAGCCATTAGGAGACATCTTTCTGCAACTTCTCTGGATCATTGTAAGTCATTTCTCTGTCCTTCACACCCACGTACCAAGTGCCACAAGGCAAGATAAATACCAGTGCACTTGTCAGCTTTGTGTCTGCAAGAGACTTAAAATACACAGAACCTGAACAAAATCCCATCCCCTAGAGCAATTTCTCTTCCCATCTCAATTATCACATAGAATTTATTATAAAACCACACAGCTTGGAAGGGACCTCTAGAGGTCAGCTACTCCCCACCTCCTGCTCAAAGTAGGTCTAGTTAGACCCAGCTGCTCGAGGCCTTATTTTTACAAATACCATCACCACGCCAATTTACACACAGATACACGAGATGTATTTTGAACTCTGCCCAACTGATCCCGAGAGCAAAATTTAAACCTTGCCTTCATAATACAACCTTTAACACAGACATTGCTGTGGCAAAACAATTGTGCTGCTTTCTGCTTTACACTGACACACAAGATCACTGATTCGTGATGCCCTAAATTGGTCTCAAATTCAACAAAGCAGCCTCAAAAGGGATACTCTTACATCACAGTATCTTTCCTCCAATTTTTTTTTTCTTACAGATTGCTTTTCTCCCCTCAAGTCAGTTTTTCCTTCTTGGGAGAAAGATAGCTTTCAACTTTACAGACATAAAATAAAGTTCAATGGTGGTTTTGATCCCTATTTTTAGCAGTTCAGTAGTTAAACAGGAGAAAAATGCAAAACTAGCCAAAGAAAAAACACAAATAGTGTTAAGTATTTAATTCAGAGGAGCACGTACAATTCCAGTCACTACAGAAACATTTTCAGCAAACTATTTCGTGCTCTCACACAGAACATTCAAAGCAAGCTACAAAAAACTAGCTATGGTCTGAGAAAGATTCTCAGATCTCCTCTATCAGATGTCTCCATTTGTTTCCTTCCATTAGTGTAAATTTCCCCTTCCCAATGTAAGTTCAGTAGCTGGTACTTTAGCATCTGGAATCAATGGTAGATATTTCCTGCAACACACAAGGCAAGCAGCCAACTCGCGCCTATTATTCAAGAACATTTGCTAAAACTTTAATTACACAGTATTGTATGAATCAGCCCAGAGTAGAGCACTGAAGTTATGATCCTTATGCAGAAACAGTTCATGAGCTATTAGGTGCTGCACCAGTTTTATTCAACTGGTTGGTATCTGCAGACCTGTTACATTTTGAATAATATGAGGCCACTGCTTCTTTAATGATGCAAATAACACTGAATAAAATTACTTCAGTGTTTAAGAGCGATCACTCCAATATCCTCCACAAAAAACTTCTGGAGCAAATCCAACAAAATTCTAGCCTGATGTCTCCAGCTGATACTAAGCATAACACTCAGATGAATTTGACTATCAGCAAAAGCCATAAAGTGAATACTTAATGCAAAATAATTTTACACTGAAAAGCCTAATGACCTCCCTAGAAAGAGGAATATCTTCTTTACCATGAAGTACTTTAGGAATTATCACTAAGGCTTCAGTATTTCAGATCTGAATCCTTAAGCACTAGAACTCCATGGTCCTAAAGTTATCTCAAAGTTCTGAGAGCCAGTACTCATCTATCTCCAGCCTTTAGTAATCATGTTAATTATCACCATTATAATATGATATAAATAATTGATATGTAATTATTATAATCCTACCAATAGCAGCAGGATTACTTGAAGGGTAACTCAATTATGTACCTCAGAGTTACCAGGATGAGAACCTAAAGCACTCCATTGTAACAAAAGGACACAGGTCCTGGAAATAGTGAAGGAAAACATTTCAAGCTTAAGGAATACCTGCAGCCTTAAAACACTTAGGAAGGCCAACACCTATGTGCAACAACTTGCAGTTCATCAGGCTGCAAATTCAAGTGTTACAGCTACTATGACAGCACTGCACAACAAATTTGCTTATTCAGAGTATCAGGTGACAGCCACGATAGGCAGCGACGCTCCAGCCTTGGGTTACTCTCATTTAAACCCAGAGATATAATTTCTTTCAAGAATTCAGTTCTTGACAAGCATTGCAGTAATGCCTGTGCTGCCCTCACCTCACAGAAGACTCCCGAGAATCCCTGGGAACACAGGCAAGTGAATCCATTCACCAGGTCCTTGCAGCGGCCCCCGTTCTGGCAGGGATTGCTCTCACACTCGTTGGTTTCTATCTCACAGTTTTTTCCTGTGAAACCACGGGGGCACAAGCAGTGGTAACCATTCACTTCATCCTTGGCAGAGCAGGGAGAAGAATCAAAAGTACAAGGATTCGTTTATTGATGAAACTTGCACACAAAAATTCAAGTTATTTCTGTATTCTGGATTTGCAGACAGCAGTAGCACCCCAAAATTTTATTTTGTGAAATGGGTTCAGGAGTCTGCACATGTAGCATTATGTTAACATTTGAACTCATTTAACCAAACTGTAATTGCAAACTACAGAACTCATAATCAGTCAGAGAAAGATTAATTTTCAACATGGAATGTAATGAACAAGAGTTACCTTACAAGTCCCTCCATGCTGGCACTGCCCATGACAGTCATTAATATCTATGGATAAAATATGCAAATCATTAGAATTTATACTGGAAAGCTAAGGTGTAAAATATAGGTTTAGCATAAAAATGGAGAATAAGTGATTTTCAAAAAGGTTTTTCTAGATGTTTCAATGGCAAGGAAGGATTCTTGATGTCTTAAGAGATCCTTATTGTTTAAAACTATCCAATAGAAAGTTACACTCTATATTTCTACTACAGTGTACTAAAAATGAGATATCAACACCAGTTAATTTCATATCTAACATTTTAATTAAAATTATTTTAAATTGAATCAGTATATATCATTCAGAACCGTGTAAGAGTCAAGAGATTTATTGGTTATTTAAGTGTATATCTAAGCTCACTTTAATACCAATTACCTTTTAAAATAAATTTTCAAACATTATTTTTAATATCTATTGCTAGAAGTTAGAAAAATTCTGACAACAGGTATTTTTTTTCTTGTATAAGTATGTATACTGTAACTCATCACATTTTGTTTTTAAAGAACAAAGCATCCTACTGTCAACATACAGACTAAAGAAATACTAACTGATATGACAATTTACTCCTGTCCATCCTGGAATGCAGTCACAGTAATATCCACCAATGAGATTTTTGCAAGAGTAAGCATTAACACAGGGTTTCCCCTCACACTCATTAGCATCTGTGAAAGAAGAGAAAATAAAGAATAGAATAAAGAACAAACCCAGAAACAGATTACCACAGCACCCAGCAAAGTGTCCATGCAATCCAAGCATCAGAAGCTCATATTATACATTGGTAGGGCACTAAAACCATTTACATACCACAGGAGTTTAATGCACACTTGCCTATAGTAGCACATGCATGTTATCGTACCCTTCCCTTTGCCAAAACTTAAAAAGGCAATTTGTTAGTCAGGGCAAATCCCTCCCTGGCTTCCACAAGCTTAGTCACTGTTCTGCCACCATGTAGAAGGAGCTACCATCACCAACGCTGCATTTTGCAACAGAAAAGTTATGGGGCATTCTAAAAGAACTATTATAAGTAAGCTTAAGTTGGGCCTTAGTTACAGATCCACTTAAAACATCTGGCTTTGAGACCTACTAAAGAGGAGCTAAGACACCAATAACAACATACATATTTCTATGTTTTCTTCATAAATAGCATGCCAGAAACACACAGAGTTATTTACTGTTTAGGAATAATCTGCAGTGGTCTCTAAAGCTTTAGAATTACTTACCAAGCTGGCAAGTTGCTCCAATCCACTGCTGTGGACAAATACACTCAAATGCATTGACACCATCAATGCAGGTCCCTCCTTGAGCACAGGGGTTCGATGCACACTCGTCAATATCTGCAAAGGCAAAGGGGCCCTTCCATTACACAGCCTAAGGCTTGGCTTAACAGGTTCTGCTTCAAAGTTAGTTTGAGATGAAGGGGGACAATGTACAAACAAGCTTAGGAACAGACTAACATTTCTAGACAAATTTTTACTTAGGCTTTTCTCAAATCTTTGAGAAAGAAGAGAGAAGATTTGCAAACAGCAAAGAAGAATCAGCTAACCTACCTATGATTTGTATGTTCATTGAAAGTCGTGCCCCTAGATCATGACATAAATTTAGCCAGTTTTGGTTCTTTGGTTGGTAATTTTCAGGGGTTTGGAGGTTTGTTTTGGTGGTTTTTTTTTGTTTTATTTTGCCTTTTTTTTTTTTTGAGAACAGTTGCTGTTTAAAAACAGGTAAGCTACCAGTGTTCCAAATCACAGGCAACATGCAGACCAATTATAGTCCCACAATACATTTCAAACTCTTCTCTGTCCTCTGAACCAGACACTTAAGCATTTAAGTGTGCAAATCTACCCTTCTACTATTAAAGAAGGGGATAAACTCTGACCTTCACATTTATATTTCTCAAAATAAAACCATTCTATATTTTGCTTTAGAGTGGCTGAGGAGTCAGGAATTGTCAAACAAGCTTTGGCACCAGGGCATTTCTTTGGATATGGTCCAGCTATGCTTTTGATAATGTTTTGATAACAGATCTCAACTGTATCAAGTCAATACTGTGGGCTGCACAGAACCCTCCCCTTTTCACCCCACCAATGCTCAGCTGTTAAAAGACAGGGAAAGTAAAAGACTACCACCAAATTCCAAACCCACAGAGCGTGATATCACCAAGTAAGCTGCATCAACCCTTCCAACCCAACAGGTCAGTCACCAGCAGAAGCATACCCACCAATAGCACATGTTGGTCCACTCCACCCCGACGGGCAGTGACACTTGAAGCCTGACGAAATTTCGTGACAAATTCCACCATTAGCACAGGGATTAGATACACAAGCATGCTCGGCTGGGGAGAAAGAAGGAAAGAAATTCTTGCTAAATACTCTTCCAGTACCAATTAAGGAGAACTTGCAGTTAGAAGCTGCATTGGTTAAAAGTTACCAAGAGAAATAGCAGTTGAGAGGTGCCAGTACAGAAGCTTAGAGCCTTCCTCACCCACCTGCACAGAGTTAAGATTCCCAGAAGGAAAATGAAGCAGGATTTCACTGAAGCTGTATCATCCTTCTTACCTAATGACTAGAAAGCCTAAGCACAGACAGCTCACCCTATTTCAATATCCCAGCAAATTTCCCCATTAACACTGCTTCCAGCCCTGCACTTCCACCTCCAGAGTGCTCCAGCACTTCTTTTAAATTCAGTGAGACAAAACAGATAGGCTGTATGCAGAGGACTGAATAGTTGTAGGAGTTTAAGTATCAAAAGTCTGTTTAGCTTCATTCTAACACTGCTCCTTGGAAACAGCAGGGAACAGAGGTGCTTCACAGGCTGTGCTGATCCTTGTCACTCCATGTAGGGCTGTAACACCGGCAGAGGCTGCACAAATCAACATCAGGTTGAGGAGGGAAAACCTTTTTGTAACTTCTTTTTGACAACTTTTGGTAACTTCCCCTCTCAGAAGTTGAGGAAGCTTTTAGTAGCAGTACCTAAAGCAGCTCACACACCAACCTACTGTTAAAAACCACTGTAGATCTCAGCAAGTATATGGCTCCTTTTTTCATTGCCTCCTCACCTGAAAAGCCAAGCTACTCCCCCACAGCTTTCAGGGCAAGCTAAGGCAAAATTTTATTCATTTTAGCCTAAACTTTACATCATGTTCTACCAGCTGAAGCAAAATTCAAGTTTTGATGGTATCTTTAATACCACAATAGCGCTTTATGAAGTTCAAAGATCTACATCCTGATTAACTCTGAAAACCTTCTGCTGATAATAGTTTAGCGACCTTAAGGCCAAGCAGTGAAGTGTAAAAAATATGGGTTATTTCCACCTAAACTTTTAACTATCAAGGAACAGCAAAATTCATAGCGAGAAGCTGTGAATATCACATTTTAAAAAAGGATTTAACAACTCATCATGACAAAGAAACAGAACACCCAACTGAACACTACACAAAGCAAAATAAGAAAGGACTAGAAACTGCACACTTGCACTCACTCCAAAGGGAGAATAATCAAGAAAAGTCTCCAAAGACCAAAACTGTCCCCAGAACATGAACATTTTGGTCTTTGGTAACACGTACAGAGATAGAAAAAAAGCAACATGCTATCTTCATACTGCGGCTGAGATAGGAAACAGTTTTTCAAGACACAGATCTATTAGGCTCAAATTAAAGCCATACTTCATCACATTTGTGGTTTAAATGCTCTCCTCCATTTTGCCAGTAGGCACAAGGAAGACACTTTTTGTTTGGACTGTTTAAAGTGACCCTGTAAGAGGGTTTGAGCATGTTTCCATAGTAGTTAACATTTCATTATTAACCCAAATATATCAGAAGTCCCACATTAAAACATTAGGTTTCAGTTATTTATAAAGGACAGTCAACACATTCAGCCAACTAAAAATTGGACCAAAGCCCCACATCACAGCTGAAACTGAAGTGTCCATCACTTCCACCTTTCTTACTCCCCAGCTTGGAAAAGATGCATGTTTGCCAGCAAGCCAGAAACAAGAAAATGGGCAACAGGGAGAAAGGTAACAGAGAAAGCCACATGTGTAACCTATTTCATGAGACTACAGCCCAATTGCATATTTGGATGAAGGAAGAGATGGCAAAGGGAAGAAATATTCTCAGTCTTATCTAAAGGGAAACTGGTGCAGCATTTCTGTTGCTTTTGGTGATTTTTGGAACAGCCAGGCTCAGGCCCTGGACAGGAGAGATGGAGCACATTCCCACTGAAATGCAGAAGTGCCTAAACCAGCCGCAGATCTCCCAAGAGAGATGCAGGACCCCCAAGTACCGATTTCGCAGTTCTTGCCCGAGTAGCCGTCGGGGCAGGCGCAGCGATACTCGTCCGGCTCCGTGTTCATGCAGGTGCCGCCGTTCAGGCAGGGGTGGTGATTCCCACAGTAATTCAGATCTGCACAGAGAACAGGGTCAGTCAGCAGGGAGCACAGATCCCACCGTTTCAATCCCTAGCCAGACACACAGTTGCCTTTCCAGCTCCAACAGCCTTCACCCACATCATCCCCATAGTGCAGTGGCTAGCCTGTGATCTGGTAACTATCCACAGGACAGGGAAGAATGAACAAGAGACAACTGCAGGAGTTAGAAGAGTCAGGACAATTCCAAAGCTTTTGTCTTGAACTTCCTATACTTCTGATGCCTAGGCACCATCTGCCACACAAGAATTAAGGCACAGAAACACTCGGGTAGTTGCACACTAGCAGAAAGAAAAAGGGTTAATGAGTTATCAGTTAATCATGCAACTTAACTTATTTTTCCTGTACATTAATGTTAAGTACCTTTGTTACAGAGCAGGCCACCCCAGTTGGTTTCACAATTACACTGCCATGGTTCATTACAGCTCCCATGAGCACAGCCTGGGTAGCGGACACACTCATCACAGAACTGTCCTTGCCAACCATAATGACACCTAAGATGTAAGTTCACATGTTAAAAGTTAGCAACATGATGCTTCATTATCAGCATTACATGTATTTACAACACTACACTTACCATTCTCAAGAACAAGGTCAACCGTTCAATGTGCAACAGATAACAAAACTTTATTTATCCTGTTTAGAAGGGACACAACTAGTCCTGCTGAACATCCTTACAGGAACTCATCCTGCTCAAATGGGTTACACACCATGGCAACAAAGACCACCAAGCACTACACGTTATGAGAACTGCACATGAATTAGCTGTTCTTTCTCTAGAAGTCCCATCTTCACATAATCACCTCACACTAGGACAAAAACTCTGACTGATACAAAAAAGCTGAAATTGATTTTCAGAAGGAGACTGCTGGCTTACTGCATTGAGCACCATAGTGTTTTTCTGTGAAGAGAGATTTCAAGATAATAGTCAATTCACTCTGGAGTGCTACAGCCTTAAAAGACCAGGGCAGCCAGAAAGACAGTAGTCTTGACAATTTTGTCAAGGCCTGGTTTCTCAAGAAAACCTTTTTTACAAACTTATTCTGTTATATCCTCAGTGCTCTCTACTGACACTATGAAAAAAGTACTCTTTGGAGAAAGGAAGACTGAGAACAGAAACAAAAGCCATCAAATAATTCATTTGTTTAATAGCTGAATTTTTTCCCCAAGATTTCTTCTGAGACCAGTATCTTTACGTTAATCTGCTAAAGAACTCATCTAAAAGAAACAACTGTTTATGCTACAGGAAAGTATTAAAATCTGAACTTACAAGGGGGGGAGGGGGAAGGGCATAGGCTAATGATTTTTTTTAACACATTTATATTTCACACATATTTTAAGTACCAAGAAATAGCAAGCTTGCTCTTTTGGGCCAACAGAAGAAATGTTCTGCCTGTTAAGAGAGTATTCCTTATACAGAATTCAAGAGACAGACTAGCAACAAAGATGCATAAAATCACACTGAATGGGAGTTGGGCACACACACAACAGTGCAGCCCTATTGCCTAGAGGAAAAAAAACCCATTAGAAATGAAACTACATTTTTTAGATTTGACACTTCCATTCTATTATCCACATTATTTGAATAGTATAAAAGAGCAAAAAATAAGTCTTTGGGGGGGGGGGGGGGAGGGCAGTGAGAGAAGACAAGGAAGAGAGGCATAAATGAGGAGTCTTGGTTCCTTGTGATCAATCCCCTTCCACTGTTTCAGAAAGCTGGATCATTCCCCAGAGGAACAGAACAAGCTGTGCTGGCAGTACAGTATTTAAATCCTTACTATTTACATTGGCAGAAGGAATCCAGATGCAGATCTCTGCAAGACCATTCTTTTCATATGAAGCTCTAGAACCACTTTGAGCTCCTGGCCCAGTACCTGCTCCTACTCTGAGAAGCTCTGAGTTGCAGGACTCCAAGGAGAGCCTCAGCTGAACACCCACCCCAGAGGCCTCGACTGCTCCTCTGAGCAGGGCTGGCAGAAGCCTGGAGAACACTCGTATTTTAGAAACCTCTTCCTTCAGCTGCAGCAACAGCAAGAGGAAACAAATACTGCTCCTGCTAAATTTGATCTCTTCCTTCCTCCTCAAGGACAGAAAAATCTTTTCAGAGGATGGTAATAAACAATAAAAAAAGCATTGCAACTCACTTTACTGGCCCCAATCCAAATCTTCATCCATGCCAAACCTGGCACTACTGCCAGTGATTCACCATGACTATCCCAGCCAGAGCCAACTCCCCACCCACATACAACAAGCATTTTCAAGAGCTGAAAGTCTGCATCACAAAGAAAATAATCACAGTAACTCAATTTATTCTCCACAGCCAACGGATAACAAGTTTCTTTGTTTAACACTGCAGCAGTGCTTAAGAGTGCAAAGAAAAATACAGCCACCTTCTAGAACTTGAAGGCATCTTAAGCACCTACTTGAGTTTGTAGGTATGCTTGATGACATTAAAATTACTTCACATGTAATTCTTCAGAAGCAGAAAAAAGGTTGCTGCTTTTTCATGAAACTCAACACAATCGAAGTTTACTGTTAAAGTTACCATCAAGCCTGAGGGACATAATTTCTAGAGGCTAAAAGCAGTCCAAAGGAACACAGTGTTTACAAGTCAAAAGGTTACTATGTGGTAAGCTGATCAGCCTTCAGTTTACAAGGAAGAGTAAATTAGGATTTCCTCTTGAACAGGAAGTCTGGTCGCATCCTACATTAACAGGTGCTAGAGCAGCGTTAATTCCACTTCCTTCTAAGAAGATAATGCTTACATGGATCTCAGCCCACCCTAAGAGGAAGATGGGATCAATAAAGGTAAACCAATCCAGCAATGGGTGTGCTGTATGTCATTTATGGGTATGCCATTTGTGACAAAAATATCAAGACAAAAACCAAAGATGAAAGTTATTAATAATTCACTATGAGAAGCCCAAGTGGTACAAATACAAATTCAACATAATTTAGGGAAACCCCCCAAAACCCAAACAAGAATTCGTTTTCAAGTACCAACCACTTGTGCCAAAGCCAAAAGGAAACTGCCAGTGCAGATATTAGCAGGCTAAAGTTACTTCTTCCCTGCCCTCCCATCCCAGTCAAGAATCAACTCAATTGCAATTCTAAATTTTTCACATCTGACAAAATAAGAAAGCCAAATATAGAGAATCTATAAGGATTCTTATTGTTCAACAGACAAAGAAAATTCTTATTGGAATCAAGATTCTACTTCCTTTGTCCTTCCCCTCTGCTGACTTCATCAGCTCAAACTTGTCTTCACAATCCAGCACATGCAAAACAAAATCAGACCTGGCTTAATCTTAGCTCTTGCTGGGTTATTAGCAGTACAAAGAAGCTACCATAAATAGATTGTTACAGTTTAGTAACTTCCTGATGGAAGCCTGAAGCAGAGTCATCTGCTCCCAGACCAAAGCATCCCTTTGGGTCAGAACTAACACAGACAGAGTGCAATAGGGAGAGAAAAACAATCATTGGTTATCTTGAAACCAACAACTTGGAGAATAGATCTGCTAATTCTACAGGCACACTTCACAGCTTCCATTCTTTAAAAGAGAGTCTGGTGGCAATAGAAAAATGAGAATTCAAACAAAACGCTAGAGATGGGGTGGCAGGAGTTAACATTAGCAAAAATTCTAGGTAACACTTCAATCTTCAGATTAGAAAAACTGCAACTGTGTAGAAAAAAATACTGCTGTCATTGACAAGCAGATAAAGCCACAATAATTCAGCTCAGTGGGGCTTCAAACTGCTAAATTTGAGGATGAAAGACTTTCTACAGTAAATCTCAGTGTGTTTTAAAGTAGTAAATTTAGCATCAGGGAACCCTACAAAAGCACTCATCACTACACACAGTTCAAAGGTACATGTGTATTCAGAGGCAAAGGGAAGTGGAAAAAAGAGAATGAAACAGAACATTTGAGGGTTTTATTTTTCCAGGGGCCATTAAAAAAACTAAACTCATCAAGTCCAATAAAACAGATTTTTCTCCAGAAATATACTTTCCTCATGTTCTTGTGAAAGCGTTATTAAGGAAAAAGCTGACGGTGGCCTTTGCCTTTCTCTGAGGAAGTTTGTGTTATAATTATTTAGTGAGAGCTAGGTTGAAACTGAACATTCCCAAATAAAACAAAACTAACTAGATGGGTCTAACCAGACCTCCTTGGGCAAAGTGGTGGGACTAGATGATCGTGAAAATGTTATCCAGACTCCATGAGTTTGTGTCAAATCCTACAGTGGCAGTTATAGAAGTGATGTGGAAAGGTGAAGATATGTACCCAGATCCTGATGGTCTGAACCACAGCTCCATAGCACCTTGAATTGCTAACTCCTCCTTATCCAAAAGGAGGATGCCTCTGCTAACAAAGCAGAAAGTCAGGGTCTCAATGGTCAGCTTAAACTCAGCTCTTTTGTATTATCTTCACTCATGGTTTATTCCCCTGGTTCAATCACTTCTGGTTATTTGAGAGTCCTGATCCTTCTGTGCAGAAAGTTCAGCTGAGAAACTTCATATTGCACATCTCATCCAATCACTAATATGTGCTGGTTAACCTTACAAAAAGCTCTGTAATTCATGAGAATGGAAGGATACCTAAATAAATTCTGTTCTACACCTACTTACAGAGCTTTGTCAGCACTTCATGCATAAATACACCTAAACCACCAAAGTCTATTTCTGAAGTCAACACAAGAATATGGGGCCTAAAAATAAATTTTAAAAATGTTCAGGAGGATGTAGGCAATGCGGTATAAACCTTTAAAGATCACAGGTTACACCTTACTGATCGATTGCACATCCTACAAAGAGTGAAGAGAACATAACTGTGATGCATTCATACACCTTTTTATAAGCAGACCGTCTGGAGGGAGCTTCTTCCAATCATGTTTCAAGTGGAAGTTGGGGCCAAAACACTCAATACAGGAAAACAGCAAAACAGTGACATTAAGAGCAGAAGCAAAATGCATCATTCTGGGGTGGGGGGAGAAATAACCCTCTTAAATAGAAAACCACTATATTTTCTAGTGACGTGAACAGGATGGTGTTGCATAGGCCAGAACAATAGCTTTATATTTGTTATTTACTTAAAATAACCATAAGAAAGTCTGTTTAAACTTTTAGGAGATTACTTGTTGCACAGCAGGCAGCAATATTGCCCAGCTGTAAGATCCTACAATTCCTAGCATCTGGATTCCATGTTAATAGGCAGTACAGTACTCATTCATTAATACTTGTCACAGAAACACTGTGCCCACTCTCCTACCTTCAAAACAGACAAGATAACTTTGTGAATAGCAAAGGAAAACATGCTCATTAATTAACTCAAATAATTTCATTACCTGAAAGCTTATCTTTTCCTCTCACCCCCAGCATTCTTATCACCCAAAGATACAAACCTTTCCCTGCAAACTTTTTTCTCCTCTAACAAAGGAAGTTATTGAAAGCTCACAGTCTCACCCCAGCACTACGAAGAGTTTTGAGAACAAGTTAAAAGAGGGGATGGTTCAAAAGTTTTCAGCCAAAACATTGCTCAGTTAACTTACATAAGTGGCTCTAAGGGTGTGCCTGTATTTGCATTAGTTCACACCAGGAACATGCTTTTTACGTGAACTGCCTGATCATTCCTGTTGATGGTGTGTTAGTTCATATCACAGAGCTGTTTTGGAACAAAGAAATTGGATTCCTCTTAGGTTAAACTAAGGTAACATCAGACAGTGTATGCCAGGAGCACACCCAATGTGTTCCAGCTGCAAACAGGCATTCAGGCCACAAGAACAGACTAGAGAGTCAAAAACTTAAAGCCCTGAAGTGTTTGGAGTATGATTCTGAGCTCTCTATGCTGCTTTGATCTACTGTTCCTAGTTCAGCTGCACTCCCCACACTGCTGTAGACACAAGTTCAAGCACTACATGTTTTTAGTTCCTGCACACCCGCTCACATCTCCTGGATGCAGATCCACCTTCAGGATATGTTCTGTGCCTTCCTACCCACTCACAAGCAAGGGAATGCAGAGGGTGCCTCAGTTCCTTGACCAATAAGGAAGCAAAACATGGGATTCTTTGTCTAACTTAAGGTGTCTACTTGTGAAACACCTGCCAACATTCCCTAAGGGCTCACTGTTAGGACATAAGAAACAATAATGAAAGCACGCTGGTTCTAACAACAGGCAAGGGAACTTAACACAATGAAAGACACAGCAATGGCAATAACTTTACAAGATCTCTGAAACCTGAAGCTGGGATAGGGTATCTTACACCAAAGAGGAGACAGGAAATGTCCCAGTCCTGGTACCAAGTGCATTCCTGTGGGATCAAACAGCAGCCTCACACTCTTTAGAGACCACGGGCAGTCCAGCAGTGTTGGAATTGAACTGGTCAGATGCCAAAGCAGCTAAGCACACTGCCCAAAGTTTTTTTTCCAGTTTATTGCTCAGAGCAGTCTATGAGATTTCTTATAATTCAGTTCTGGAACAACTGTGGAAGATCCCCACCTCCTACTTTCCCCCAATTTTTAGAAGCAGGAATTTTATTTCCTTCATTTTTTCTGCTCTCTATGACCCTTTGCTAGTCCTCTACAGTCTTTCATTAACAACCTTCTTTGAAAAGCCTCACCAGACCACCTTATACCCAAGTATGAGTTTACAAGAATCCAGCTGCTGCGGTTTTTTTTCTTAAAAAAAGTTTAGACAGAGTGCTCCAGTGCTGATATTAAACATGCTATCCACCCAACCATCACAAAACCACAAGTGAGACACCAGTGATACTGGATAGCCTCTGAGAAATCTAAGATTTAACAAAGACTCTCCAGAACATTGTTTACATCACCAATACACCAGGTAGTTGTAGCTCATTTTGCAGCTCCAGCATTTTTTCCAGCATCTCTAAAGATAGTTCTGGATAACAGCTGAGCAGGGTCTGGCCCCTAAATGACAGATGAAGGGAGTAAAACCACTTGGGAGATGCCCACATCCCTTGCAGGCACTGCTGGACTGCAAGGGGAATAGAAGGACTACAGAAGGAATGGCACTGGACAGAGAGCTTAAAAAAACTTTCAATAAGGTTTAAACAAAACCAAGCAAACATAAAATCAGCAAAACCATGAAACTAGAACTGTCATATATAGTTCTAGAACAAGTCAGTTCAAAGCATGCAAACCTTCATTTATTTTAAAACTTCTTTTAAAAGAAGTACACTTGCTTTGTTCACCTTGCACAGAAGTCACGTTAGAGTACTATTAATGATCCCATTTCTAATTCATTTCAGTAGTCTGCACATTCGAAAGAATTTTTTATATCAGTTGTGGAAAGAAAGACTGGCATTTCCCAGGACAAAACCTAGCACTTACCATGGCTCCAGAATGGAAGCTGAGCAGTGACAGGGATTTGACTCCTTTTGTTTTGCTTTAGGTGAGAAACAAACATTCAAAGGCAATGGGAAAAGTAGAAAGACTTCTGAAAATACTATCATCCTGGCAGGACTATGACAATGCAGGCCAGATATGAGGCATATCTGGACCTCAACCAAAGCCATACCGCTCTGGGTAACAAGGAAGTGAAAGACTGAGCTGTTAAGCCTAGTGACAGTTTATGAGTGGTATCAAACATATGCAAGTCAGCAGTTTTAATCGAGGAAAGAGACTGTCACTGGTGGTTTCTCTAGACTCAACTTCACTAATTTCATGAGGTCATTGAACCTAAGCCAGATATGAGCCATTAGATCAAACTCCATTCTCCTCTAGACAGTTTAATGGAATTTAACAAAGTACTTTGAATGATGTAAAAACATACAAAAAGCGCCAGCATTAGGGCTCAGCATTGTATCTTTGATAATCCCTCCTACTACTTTGGCCTGCTGAAGTCAATAAAAAAAAAGACCATTTAGCCTGCCACTACACACCGAAGTTTATTGTCTTTGCGCTATGGATAAAGATTGGTTTGTTTTCTCTTTAGGATAATGGGATTTTTCCATCCTTGCAAGACTCAGCTAAGTTGCTTTTGCGTTCTTCAAGGATGTGTTTTTTGTCTTTATTCAGGAAATTTTTGTTTTTGCTGAACTGCCTCAACAATGACAAAAACACATCACCTGGACCCAGCCCCACCACAAAATCATTTCCTACATCAGGTCATTCTGAGACATCTGGCCATCCCTACTTATTTTCCATTTCGATGGAACACAGCAGAAGAAATGGAAAAACACCTCAACACTGTAACTTTCTCAAAGCAAATGGGCACACGAACTTGACCAACAGATGTTGCCCATGCAGAACCAGTGACATAGCCTTTATTAACAGACTGAGGTCATTTAGGTACTTCTGATTTTAGTGCAACTTTTAATCCAAGAACAGCTCTAAATTACATTGGAACATAAAAAATGGAGGGTGGATCTTTTCTTGAGATCTTGGTTGAAGCCTGGGAGCCTCTGCCTAAGTTACCTCCATGTTCATGCAAGTTGAAGATGGAAACCATTTTCCAGCTTTTCTATTTACTAATAGCACTGCAGATTTTGGCAATTAAGTAGGTTTTGGCACCAGCTGGTTCCAAACTACCTCACACCCATGTTTTTTCTCACATTTTCATTTTCTTTCTGAATTAAAAAAGGACATTGTTTTCACCTGTTAAATTACAGTGGCAACTGTCCAGAAACCAGGATGAAGGAATCTAGATTAAAATTCAATAGCACCAAACATAGCAGTTTCTTTTAAATAACAGCTTCCTTTGTACTGCTGAAGATAAAGGTCGTGTCTGTAAGCCTTGTTTATTTTTAGGCCAGCATCATTTTCCTACAGAAAGTATTATCCATTTTGGTTAAAAGCAACATTTCCAATATAGTCTAATAACCATGACAGAATACAATGTAAGGACAGCTGTGTGAACACACTCAAGCTACCAAATCACCATTAAAGAAGTAGCTAAGAAGTTTCTGCAATACCACAAAGAGTTGCCACACAGAGAAAAGCCGTTGTTCTCCTTCAGCTTGCTGATCATGGATGTGACTTGAGCACACAGGTATCAAGAACAAGGTAAACCGCACACAATCCACTATTCCTTCCCTCAGTAGTGTCTTTCAAATGAGAGAATCCACCCAACAAAGTGGAAGATACCCGGACAGAGTCCTTCAACAGGCTCAGGGTTATTTGTGTGGGCTCAGTTTAGCCAGGCAGGTTGCAAGGGAACACCTGGATTTACAACCCCAGATGCTTCTTCGCATCAGCTTCAGGCTGCAAGGAAAGGCTTGGCTCCTGTGAGACCACCTATTGACAGGCACCTTGAGAAAGGTAACAGTACCCAGCCTCCTCAGCTTCAAAGGTTTCATATTCTCTTCTTGAAACCTCCCTCCTCCTCTCCAGCTTCTGCTTTCTCAGATACAGCTGGTATCACAGAGAAATGGAAGTTGAAAAGGAAACTGCATCAAACTCTCTCACCTGCCCACCCCCACCCAAAAAAAAAAAACCAAAACCCCAACCAACCAAAGGTACTGCTTTTATATTTGCTTAAATCTTTTTCTTTCACATATTTAGTCAAACACTTCTTGCATTCAAAAAGCAAATATTCACAGGCTCATAGGATGCTACTTTGACACCTACAGGACACCAGAAACCCTTACACAAATCAAAATTCATTAAAATAGGCTCTCAAGGGGAACAAATGCTTTCTTGGAAGGCTCAAGAGGAGGAGTGTTTCTTCCTCAGGCAGAAATGATAGTGGCAGAGCTCTCAACCACAATCTCTACTTGTGACAAGAAGATGCCCAACAGCAGTAGGAGCACCCAACACTTGAAATCACTAGGAAGATATCTAGTGATATGGAAAAATCACAAATAACTTTACATATAAATAATCTTTCTTATACAAAAAGGAAGCCATCATTTAAGCATCTGCCTTGAAAAAAATCTTTAAAAGGAAATTTTATAGTCCAAGAAGTGAAACCACACACAAACTGTACTGCTGCACTTCAAATTTAGTTTTCAGCCAGATCAGAGAGTTATAAGGCAACAAACTTTCCAAGAAGTCAGCAGCATCTGATGGAAGTTTCAGGGCACTCTGTGCTGCAATGATTTAAGGTTTGCTTTGTTATCTGCCATCCCCCAATGTTAAAAACATGAGGCTCTGCAGCAGGATGGGACTTGTCTGCATGTCCCTTACCACAGCTCATGAACCGGCACCTCAAGCCCAGCTGAGTTCTAAGCCCAGCAAAGCTGAGCTATTTGCATCCCATTTCTGCCACTGCTGGGGAGGTTGTGGTAGTCAGAAGGATGAAGCCAAATTGCCCTAAACTGTCACAGCTTGCCACAAAGTGGTATTTGTCAGCTCTCAGGGTTCTGGCAGCCACAGCTCAGTTTCACATCATTCCAATCAAGCAGGTTCAACACAGCTCAATAAGAAACCACTGTGTGAATCCACCCTTACAATGGCACATACTATTCTGACCACAAATAAACTCAACAACTTACACAGGATCCTAAACTCGCAAGTAGACCTGTCCCATTTCTTCATAAGCCAGGGTAAAAATAACACTCATTTCCCCTTGACCTACTACATTGAATGCCTGAACCTTTACAGGAAAACAATCAACTGCCCTTGCTATCACAGTCTACTTAAGCTGTATCATAAAGTTAAGGGAACATTTCACTCTGTTCTCTCATATTTAGGGACCAAAAAAATTTAGCTAGGGTAGAAAGTTTAGGTTGGGGTTGCTACTGCATCTCCATTATTACCAAAACTCTCTTTTACTTGGAATAGCAAAATTTATTATATTTTGGTGATCTAAACATATATTGAGTATTCTAGGACTGCGAGCATTTCCTAGTCTAACAGTCCAAAGACCAGGCTGCCCTTTACATTTGAGGGAAACAAATATACAGAGATTAAAACTCCTAAAGACTTTGAAAATAGTAATAATAATAATAAATAGCTTTTTCCTCATTTGATAAAGGCACAATTTTGAACTACACAAAGCAAATCTGTTCAGTCCTATACAGGCAAAAAAATAGAATAGCATCACAAGACAGTTTAGATTATAAGCAGTTCTTACACACGACATCTACTTCAAATCCATTTCCATCCATGTTCTTGTACAGAATTTTTCCATTTTAAAGCAGACTTTCTAAAAGTAGTAACATACATGGAGGACACAAGAGAGATCAGTGCTCCCAAAAAAAAAAAAAAAGAAGATACTCAAGCATGCAGACTTACTTGCATTCCCCAGGTACACTGCAGCCCCCATGGAGCAAATTACATCCTTGTTTACACACAGCTGTAGACACAAAAAGATTTGGGCATCAGTCTGGGTAGCCAGGTATCCATTAGTGCAGCAGCAATGAGGAGCTGCTCAGGTAGGGCTCCTGTCATTTAGCCTGTCTGTTGTGTGTGCAAAGCAGATTGCTTTTTTCCATGTTCCAACAGTTGTTGCTTCCAGACAGTTATTTCACAAAACACAGCACCATTACAGCCAAAAACTTTGCAGCAGGAGTGTCAGCACTGAAACTTTTCTAAAATACAGCTGTTTTTTAAAACCTGGTATGAGACTGGTATTATACTGGAAATCCCAAACTTTAAGTGATACATAACCTTGAGTAAGCCCTAAAAATGGTCCTCCCCATCATTAACAAGCTTTTTACTTGAAAGGAACAGAAAACAAAACCAAAAAGCCCTCAAGCAGCAAGAAGAGTATGTAGAATAATTTTAGCACTAATTACTTACTGAAGGCAAAACGCAGAGAGATTTGACTGAGTGGTACATGAAAAGAGATTACTACAGTTGAATTTCTGTTCCCATTAAGAGCTATCAAAAAGCTTTCAGCTTTGCACACTTCACACTTAAAACTTTTTCATTTTCAGAAACAGTGTATTTTTACAGGATTAAAGTCTATAGGATTAGTGATGATATCACTTCAATAAAATCTTACATTAACAGACGTAATGCATCATTTTGCTTAGAAGGAACACCACCATTGAATAAAGTCAAAAGGATGTTGCCCTGTTTTGAACACTAGATTTGTTTAGGTGTGTTCACAGCACACACTAGAAGCAACACTGTATCCTGTGCTCCACTTTTCACAGAGGATGTTTTATTTAAACATTTGTACAGAAAGGACAAAGCCTGTAAGTGCTAAAATTAATATGTGACAGCACTGACGCCACAGAAATACCTACTGCAGTTTACACCTATTCTACAGGCACCAGGGCTAACCCAAGTCAAAGGAAACACTACCTTGTTTGCACTCTTCTCCCATCCAACCTTCCATGCAGGCTTTGTTTCCATTTTGATCACACGTGTAGTGACCAACAAAGTCATCTCGAGGGCCACAGAACTTGTTGCACAGAGCACTGTAGTAATTTTCATCACACTTCACCCTTATTTGCACTTCAAAGTGGGCAACAGGGCCATTGATTTGTAGGGTCTTCCATCGATCTTCGGGGTTGATCATGCCAGCGTGTGCCACTCGTTCTATTAACAAGTTTTCACCTTTTGGGGAAGAAAGGTAAATTCAGCAGGGAGTTAAGTTTGATAGCACACAGGACATATGGAATCCAATCAGAAGTACTCAACTGGTTAAGGGAAAACCAAGTAAAGAAAATGTTAAGATGATAAAGATCTACTGTATAACTGAATTTTCCTTTGCCTTGCAAAGTTCATTACAGGAAGGCCAATTTAAAAAAGTGTCCCAAAGGAAATATTAAAAAACCCTGGAACATAATCCATAGGAAATAGCTTATTTTTCAAGGCAGCCAAACATACCACACCCACATGCTGACAACTAGCAGCTTTATCTTGATCTGAGGCTCTTCTTGCCTCCTTTTTGTTCTTATAAAATTGCAAGATCTGCATAATCTCATAGCTGAGATAAAGCTCTCTGCTGTGAGTTTGATTTTAAAAGTAAAGCAAAACACAATCTATTCAATTTGCGGCAAAATTACTAAGCAATAGTGAATGCTCTGGTAGGCTTGCATTATATACATAAACTCGCTTATTTACATTTATCATTCTCTCTAAAATAAAGGCAAAACATCTTTAACAAGGATTCCATAGAACACTGCACAGCTAGTATTTGACATTTTGAGAAGAAATAAACAAGTGAACTCAGGATTGTCAAGGGCCATTCTCAGCTCTGTATCCTCCTTTTCCTCACTCCCAGTGGAACTCCTGATAACTGTGATCCCTGTTGCAGCACACTCTGTGAGCATCCTGCCTTATCCCCATGAGAAGCAGCAGCTCTGCTACTGCCAGACTCTACTCACTGAGGCCAAACCTGCACAAGGAATCACCTATCCCAGGGGACAAGAGGATTCTAGGCTGGAAGATTACAGAAACTGCCAACACAAAGTATTTTCATTTATATGAATATCTATTTTGTATCTTTATCCATATAATTCTTTGTATGGAAGCTTCAATACCAGGAGGTGAGACAATTATAGCCAGTACAATGAAATTATACAAGTGCTTCAGCAAATACTGAGAATAAGCAAAGCTCCATAGGGGGGGGGTAAAGGGCAAACAGTGAGCAGCCCCCCAGTGACAGGAGTTCTCTAATGCTTTCACCACTGAAATCTGGTACCACCCTACTGTACAGTTTTTCTAGATGACTGGAAGCTGCATCTGGAACTCCAAACAATATTTAAGGATGAGAAAATGGTACAGAAGCTTCACTTGCACACATTAATTTCATACCCATTTATAAAATAGCTATAATATTGCCAGCTCAGAGCCTCAGCACTCATTTTCTTTGAATAAAGATTCTGTAAGTGCATGTTAAAAGGAATGAAAAAATCAAAAACTTGCACACAGCAAGAGGCTGATATGGTAGTGAGATAAAGCCTGAAGTTCAAATTATTTACCGTACAGACAATGGCAAGCTGGTAGCAAGCAATACTAAGCTATCACCTTCAGCAAACACATTTTACCTACCCAGTTGCTTTCTAGAACTCATTAACCTCATCTGTTTAGGAAACAAAATCCAAGGAGGGACTGTTTCTCAACCAGAAAGTCATTGACAGTTTAGAAGTATCCTGTGCATTTCTTAGCAAAGTGGCATTTTCCTCTCAGCATATAAAAGGATTAAAGTGACAATTCTCAGCCCCTCCAATATTAAGGGAAAAGTTACAGAAGTATCAGGCTCTGCAAAGTATTTTGCTCTTTTGACCTCTTTTTCCAATAAAAATGTTTCCTCTTGGAATTAAAAAATACTGAACTTAAAAAGAACCCCTTTTAACTAAGCATTGAAAGGTACTCCAGTATCTCTCTGCTTGATTATTAAAAGTGGTGATGCCATGTGTAAGCTGTAATGCTTGCTCGGACTGGACCACATAAAACATTTCATGGTTGGCCAAGACACACTGAAGCCCATTCCCTCTTCTTTAACTCTCATTCCTATGCATGAGCTCCTCCAGCATGTGCAAGATAGAAAAGGCTGCCTGCATTTTATTTCTGACCAACAGGATATTTATCACACCAGTCACCATTGAAAGTTTAATGATTAGATAGAATCACAGAATTGTTTAGGTTGGAAAAGACCTTTAAGGTCACCAAAGTCCAACCATTAACCCTGCATTGCCAAGGCCACCACTAAACCATGTCCCCAAATGCCACATCTACATGTCTTTCAAATAGCTCCAGGGATGTAAACTCCACCACTTCCCTAGGCAGATCTAGGCATCCTTTAATAATCTTATTTTCCTTCAATGACTACTGATCTGAAAAACTATAAAGGAAGACATGCTCAGTCACCAGATGGTCAAGGAAATTTGAACAAATAGCAAATACACATTACAGAGCTGCTTTCCTGCTGTAAGCAACATAGGCTCCTCATTAACAGCTGCAGCAGCCACTGCTGTGAAAGTATTTCCTCGAAGTCCATCAGATGGACTGAAGAACAGGTCCTGAGATTAAAGGAGTGGCTTATATAACAAAACCCTTATCAGGCATCTTCAGGCTAATGGAGATTCATCAGACCCAGTTAAACAACTGGAACAAGCATTACAGCTACTGCAAATATACCTATGCAGAACAGACCTCTTGATACCAGAGGTCAAGAACAGGGGAAATTACCCAAGAGTGCTCTTTTTATCTTTTTGAACACTCAAACTTTATCTTCACAAGCTCCTCTGAAAAGGAATGTATTCAGAGTCTTAAGGGTTTTTCCTCAAGCTTGTATCAGTAAAAATAAGGCTTAACAGCCTAAATAAGCAAGCCAAATAATTTACCCTGAGCTACAAATGGCATCAGAGAAGCAGCTCCAAGCCATTTCATTTCTAATACTAAATTCTTAAGTACCAGAGTAAGTATGAGAGCTCTGTTTAACGTCAAATTTAACGCTGATCCTAGGCAGAAGGTGCATCTTCCAGAGAGATCTGTAAACACAGGGAAGAACGTGTTTGTCAAGGTTTCTCCTTCCTCCCCCACAATACCAAAGTGTGTCTGAAGATATCCAGTCTCTCTCACCTAAATGTTTTGATGAGACACGTTTGCTCCCTGCATCTGACTTTGCCATAAAGTTCACCTTAGGGATTCTTAAGGATACTTCTAGCCCTCAGTAAAGGCATAACTGAATTTGTCTGGTTGTTGGTCAAAAAAGCATCATTCATTACTCAAACTTACACACAGAGAGACAGCCCCCCAAGCAATTTCCCTGATTAACAGGTTTTCTAGAAGCCTCTCTGGAAAAGCAGATAGTGGTACAAATGCTTGCATAAAAGGAGATCATGGCTAAAAGGTAGTTCTTGAATTAATAGTCCCAGAGCATCTGATTTTTGGAAGAGAAAGCCTTATCTGAAGAGTATTTAACTGTGCAATATACAAATAAGAACACTGCCCATCAGCACCCTGACCCTTAGGAGAGGTCAGACATTCCCAACAACCCACCAGAGCTGTACGGAAGTTGTAAGGAAACACAGTGATATCACGTGAACTTCACACCCAAAGGAGCAGGAAGTGCCCATCTCAGGAAGCTCATTCTCTTTAGAATGTTTTCAAGCACCCATTTCAAAAAATGTAGGGACAAATTAGTCTCCCACAATTAATGGGAAGGAGGGAAGCAACCACTGCATCCCTGCAGTATTATTCACAGAGTGAAATGGAAAGTTACTTCACACGTAAAGATGCCAGCTTGCTTTGTCAAGGCAGGGCTGGGTTGGGCATTGCCAAAACCTCTGCTGAAGACTGCCAAGTCAAGTGACTTACCTGGAAAGTGGAACTGCTGTGACAGATGACAGCGAACAGGCTCTCTGTGCAGTGACTTTGTATCTAAGCCAGTTTCCTCTCCCCCTCTTCCACCCTCCCAAAGCAAACAAGAGGTAACACTACACTGCCACAAGCTTACCCCTGAGCCAACCCTGCTGCACACAGGAGGAGAAAAACACAGCAGTAGTTCAGGAATCGGGGGCTGAAGGATCCTCTAAGAGTTTGTACAGGGGAAACATTCACCATGGCAGATTTGCTCGAGATGGCACTTCACAGATCAGCTCTGAGTCCCCCTGCCTCCAGCTGAGTGCAAGAATACAGGATGCTTGGACATAGGGAGGGAACGATGACAAGTGTTCTAGAACCTTCAAATTGTTCACTGGAAGCCTCTCTTTCTAGGTTTTGGGGGAGGTTTTTTGTTTGCTTATTGTTTTGTTTGAGTTTTGTTGTTTATTTCTGTTGTTGCTATTGTTTTGTTTTTATTTTGTCAGGGGGGTTGTTTTGTTTTGGATGGGGGGTTTTGGGGTTGTTTTCGTTTTTAATACCCACTCGAGAGCCCAAGTTGGAACACAGAACCTACATTTAACTTTCAGCCTTACTCACTCCCATTAAAGGAAAGCAAAACCTGACTCTAGAACTAATTAATCAGCTTATAAACAGACTCTGGCAATTACTTTGATTAATCTATCTCGCAGTAGCAACAGAAGATACATGTAACCTGAACCCTAGATCAGCACAGCGCTCAGGATTGACAGGGAGTTAAGCTTTCTACAGACATCCACTTCACCCCTCCAGGATCAGATATTGTCTTTTCTCTGGAGGAGTTGCTGTATTCCCTTTCCTCTTTTCTAACATGTGAATTTTTACTGTTCTGTGCCTGTTCGGCAGTTCAGTGGTGCTTGCAAAAATACAAGTGAAGCATCGTCGTGTCTTGACAGATTCACAAGGCAAAACCTACTGGAGGACTCACTGCCAAGATCACTCAAAAGAAAACCTTCAGCATCAAGGAATTCTTCCCAGCAATCTTATATGCAACTCTAAATTGAAGCATGGCAAAGCAATACCTCTCTATCACAGAATCAGAAAACAGACTACAGAAACCTTTAACCAAGACAAGCACTTAGCCAGTCTTCTGCCAAATTACAGGCGAAGAAAGCCTTCCTAAATTCACCTGACAAGCCTTCTAGGTTTCAGATGCAATACAACTTTGCAGTACCTCTCCCTGGCAGCCTAAACTAAAGGGAAGTTTGCTTTCCATCAGCAGTTTCTCATAGAGCTAAACTGTAATCTGACACTTATACACTCTCCCACAGTTCATAGAAACTGTTAATTTAAGGAGTTCATAGAAACTGTTAATTTAAGGAGATGGCACACTGGGCCTCCAGAAGACACTCTATATTCTGTTGGCCTCAAGTTCAGGGGGAAAAAAAATGAATGCAAGTAAAGAGATTTGTTAGAGCATGTTAAACTAAAAAGCATAACAAAGACTTAACACAAGCCTGAGGTGACTGTCCTTATCAAATGTATTTAAAAGAAATCAGGAGTTTAAAGCTACAGATTTGCAAGAGGATTCTGCAAATTCTAAGAAATAAGCAGAAAGTTACAATACTATTATTTATTAAGAAGCTAATTAAAAATGAAATCCAGCACTTAAATGCATACAGATGATTTGCAGGATAGGATGGCTCTTCAGTCCTTTCTACACCATCTCATAAGTTGATTTGCCCTCTGTAACTAGGGCATGAATACACTAATATTTGTTGCACTGGCTGCCCCTAGATAAATTATTCCCAAGCTGGAAACAGTTTAAATTAATTAACATCATGTTGTACTTTTTTTAAACAAAGCATTCAAGAGGATTCCTCCAGTCTGTTACTATGCAGGGTATCTAAACTTATTCAACATTCAGGCTTACTCTGCTCAGCACACAAGATCTCATTCTAAATACCCCGCCCAGCTTTGGGAAGTGCCATTCAAGAAGGCTTTAGACAACTCAACTGAAGGGTTGAAGCAACATTAATATCAGAGAAGTAAAAAAACACAGCAAATAGAAAAAGGCTGAAGGAGCTGTTTAAACAAGACAAAATAAGCTTAATTCTAACAGAAGAAAGGTTCAGAAATAAACCAAAAACTCATAATTACTGATACAGAAACTGATAATGATTTGGGACATATATAACCTCTTTACTATCTTAATGCTGAAGCACTTACCTTCCTCTACATTGATCCCAACCAAAATTAAACAGTCCATCAATAACCACAATGCAAGTCTGAGGTTCATGTTTCTTCTTGCAACCAAAAGCATTAGTTATTTAAGACATATTTGTAAACCACTAATGAAGTTGGGAGTCTTGCTTTAGCAGCATTATGGCAATCAGCACCTTGATACGATTTTGAAGTATTTATACAATAATCTTGCTTTCACTTCAGATCAATAACCCCACTTTGACATTGAGTAACAGAATTTTTAGTCTATAAATGCAAGGTAAGTTCCAGTACTTGAGGAGAAAGAGAGAAGGGATCATACCATGATTTAGAACACTTTAATCAAAAACATGAAGTACAGTTTCCTTATGGGGAGCAAGAATGTTTAATTGTTCACCTAATCATGGAAATTACTGCATAGCAATCACAGGCAGACCGAGGAGAATTTGCAGTGCAACTCTATGGAATATCTTCCTTTTTTTTTAAAAAAAAAAGAGCCTACCATGATTTGTAAACATTTTTAGAGCTAATTATCAGGAGTCATGTGTTAATTACACCCTTCATTTACAATTGTCCATTCTTTTTCCTATGTAGCAATAATTTTTCACAGTTCCTAACCCAGCACTCACTGTCTGGACTTGTACATGCCCTTTACTCAGGCAGCAGATTTGCCTAGAGCTGACGTGGAGGGATGGCTGATTGCAGCAGGATACAGTTTTCCCCCTCCCCAATTTGCACACATGCAGCACAGAATAAGTACCAACTCCAAGCTTTACATAAATACTCACCAGCTTTTGTATCATTATCCCAATCCCATGCTTCTAATATTAATGTGAATGATCTCTGAAAAAAAACAAGACACCAATGAGACAGCAATAAAAAACTGTTATAAACCAGACAAACTGATTTGAAATAAGTAGATATTATTGCTACACAAAAGTCAACCAAGAGCAGTTGAAAATTTCACTTCTCTGTTGTCATGTGAAAGCCTTTGAAGGCATCTTCTCAAAAGCAAGAAATATAACAGCATTAAAAATTGTGGGACAAGCCATGCTAACAGCAAGACAAAAACATTCCAAACACACACACATCAAGGACTAAATTATTGTTACTCTCCTCCTACTGCATCTAATTCTCAGCTTTGCTTAGCCACAGAAATCCTTTACAGAAGCAGCCCTAAAAGGTTTAAATGAAATAAGGTTCTGAGCCCTGGGAAACAGCTGGGATATTTACGACTTAAACAACTGAACCACCACCCCTAAAATGGAATAAGAGCCATCCTTTAGAAAGCACATGCAAGATAAGTCCATACCAGACCTGTTCAACAGAAAAACGTATCTAAAGAAGAAATAAACAATTCACCCTGCGTCTATCAAAAATTTAGACTTCTGTCTCATTAAAGGGTAGCATAAAAAAAAACAGACCTACAAAAGACACAGAAGAAACAATTATTACAGTAAGCACACCTGGTACTGTACTTTCCCCTGAGGAAAGAAAAAACCCCACCATTTCAGACAGTTTTAAAATGATTTAGAAAAAAACATGAGGGCTTTACTTCACTAAAACCAAGGCTTCAGGCATTTTCCTTAGTTTATGATCAAATACGTAGGACAGATGTTGATATTCAAATACTAAACTTATTTAGAAAAACGTTACCTTATGCATGCAGGTAATTTTTAACTGCTTTAACAAGAATAGCTGTCAAATCATTCAACTTTGATAGTTTCCAAGTGCTACAAGTAACACTGAGATCCTCACATTCAAAATCAAGGTAAAACCATCAAGAACAGGAAAGAGTTATTGCACCACTATCCTAAAGTCCTCCTATAAACATCTTCATGCAGACCCGAGCCCTAACGTGTGCCCAATTTACAGCTTAATGATCTATAAATTCACATGGATATGGGGACATTCAGCCAAGAAACTGCAAGGATCCTCTTTGGAAGAGGATTATGTAAGAATTCAGCCTTCTTTCACAGGATCATTAGGAGTATTTTACTGATACATCAAGAGATGTGTTTTTATTTTGAAATAGCTCCTTACGTGCTTTACACACCCCCTCAACTCCACACCAGTGATTGCAACACTGAAATCTCCCCATTTTAGAAGAGCAGCAACAATAGGATCAGTGCAGCACCCCAAGCAGAAGGGCTCTCTGTTTGAGGTCTGTCATGACTATAGCAGAGATCATTCTACTCAGAAATGCACTCAAGTGCTTATTTTCCTATTGCTCAGTCACATTAACATACAAACCACGACACAGACTCTGAAAACAAGTCTTTCTACTGCATTTTCAGCTTCAGAAATACACTACGGAAAATGATTTTACATCACTGAAACAGAAACTGGTTTAGTGGTGACTATTCAAGAAAGGAAGGGAAAAGGATGCTCAGCAGTGACCATACTGGACAGAGGCACACTTGAGTTTGTACTGCCCTTGGAAATGGACAGCTGAGAAAGATCAGCTGAGAAAGCAAAGGCCTCTGCCTTTGAGGTACGACAGCACAGCTCAACTCCACCCAATTTTTGAAGACAAGTATTAGTGGAGCATTTTAGTAGCTTCACCCTCCAACTCCCTGCACTCCCCTATCCCCAGTCTCAGCACTTAGGGAAGCTGATAGGATTCTACTGCACTCTGAAAACACTACTTGCAACTCCTCTTTCCAACTGCTACCTGGACAAAAAAAACCACCCATACATTGAATAGCTGAGAAAATAAGTATGATCATGCTGGACTGTGTGAATGGGGATAAAAAGGCCTTCTACCCATTTTAAGATGCTTTAAACAAGAAATCCCACAGCCCTGGTGGCAAATCTCATGGTCCAAGTTGGCATCGTCTCTGGAATAGAAAATATTGCTTTGCAACGTTATAAAAACATAATAGTGCATTATGAGCAACTACGACTGGTGCAGAGCTGCTCCTCCAAAATGCGGTGGTGCCCACACAGCTCGTGCTGCCTCCTCGTGGCTTTGCAAGCCCCAGAACCACAGGCCTGGTCTCCAGCATCTGCTTTTAGCATCCTCACACCAGCCACCATCAAGAACCACAGCCTACCTATAATAAGTTTAAAGAAGCTACACAACAAAGACAAGACACAGACTTTTAAATCCTTTCACTTCCCTGTGTCTACTTTTATGGGTGACCAGGCTGGCACTTGGCTGTTCTCACATGAACAAGCATTTAGAGTGCAACCTTTTAGGAAGGCTTGCAGCCACACTTGCAGGAGATTAGAGATGTTAATCAAATGGCATTACACAGTATTGATAGACAAATGTGTATTTACTGGACCATCAGTTTCAGCACAGACAGTTCTAAGTTGTGCAACTTCTGCTCCCTACTGAGTTACGCAGTCACCCTTCAAAAACCCCAAACAGACACAGCAAGAATGCAACCATAAAACTGATTTTTATGGCTATTTTACCTCTAGAAAAGATAGTTAAGGTTACCAATCCAACCTGCCACACTTCCTTCATCTCCAGCTGGTCAATAACTTCCAAGAGGAATTCCTCCCTGTGGTAGTGCAATGGATCATCACATTACAACTACTACATCTCAAAAAAGAAAACTGGTCCTTAACCCACTCGTTCAAAAAAAAGTCTTGCCCACTACCACATGTATCAAGTCTTGCACTAGATCTGCTTACATTTCTTTGAATTTTGCACTTCACTTTAAAACGACAGCTGAAAACTTACAAAAAAGCATCTGTGTTACTAAATATGTTCACAGTATGTGGCACTGTCAGCTTCCCAGTTATGGCTCAATTATCAGAAAAACATTTTACTACCAAAATTATTTATCAGTGGAAATTTTAACATCCATACACTCACCCCGAGTGTAACCTTACCTAATAACCAGAGTAAGAACTGAAGTTTAGTAACACTAATGGATATGAATTTTGAGGGATATTTTCAGCTTCATAATGGCCATACTCATTTTATGAAAGCATCTGCACTCTTCTACAGAAAGTCTAACACAGACTACCCAGCACATCATCTACAAGTAACTCATCTATAGCAGAAACACTGACATCAGACACCTTTCTCAAATTCTGCTTACAGAAAACACACACACAACTTGCATTAATTTAGCTCTTGTCCAAAACCTAAGGACCCATACAGCAAATCTTTAACCCCCTCACATCATCCAGCAGCGTCTTGGTTCTTTGATGTACCCTTTATATGAACAGACTTGCTTAGAAGTTATTTAAGAACATGTTCTCTACAGAGACTATTGACATGTGATCAAGTTCATGCATAAATCTAACAAAAAACACTACACAAGCATTCTAAGAATGTCCCAAAATCATGAGCCTTATGCACAATACACACACACCCCACCACACCTGCATCTTTAACCTGCACACAACTCTTGCTGTAGGCTAATACAACAGCAGGACGCGCATATTCCAGTCTGTTCTGATATTTACAAAAAGCTTTGTGCAGTAGTATCGGTTGTTTATTTCAACCAGTACTAGCAAAATATTTAGAAAATATTTTTAAAGCGACCATGGCACAGATTTGAGAGAGAGAGGAGGGGGGAAATGGAACATACACCACTGAAAATAGACTTCATTCTACTGACTCTGGTGATTAGGTTTATTATCTGGAAAGAATTAAACACACAACATCATCATCTGCACTCATCAAATCAAAACTTGAAAGATATTAAAGGCTACGAGTCAGAAGAGCATCAGTACACTCCTGCAGAAGAGCACAGCTTATGCAAGAGCCACTTCGTAGGAGTTAACTACACAGATATGCCAAGTAGCTTGGAAAGATACAAATTAAGTCTGTTTATCCTGGTGATGCTGCCTCAGTTGTGTTTTTTTCTCAGGATTGGTGTTGACACAAGCAACTTCAAAGCATTATTCCACTGTTTACACTAAACAAAACACTCCCCATACTATCCCAGCGACCTCCTTTCTGGGGAGGGGGGAAACAAGACCTGTAATATTGGTTTGGCACTGTCTTTTCATGAACTATTACTATTACCTTGATATCTGCAAATCAACACTCAAAAGGTAGGGGTTTTTTTTGGCAAACCAGTCATGTCAGAATTTTCACCCCAAGAAAGATGATCAATCTGACAACAGCACTTTCAGTCAGGTACAGAACTTAGATTCGCCAACCCACAGTCTGAATAATGCAAAAAAGTGAAGTTTGAGCTGAAATCAATACTTGAAATTTTCTGCCTCAATAACATTCTATTGTGACTTTTATGCTAACAGATCAACAATTTCACATGAATACAAGGACTGACTGGATTTTCTACAGGGAAAAATGTTTTAAGAACCAGGTATGAAGTAGAAAAAAGTGTGGCTCCTAAACAAACCCCAAGTTCACTTTATCTTCCTGTTCCACAGCCACACAGTAAATGCAGGATCTCATCTCCAGTAAATACTGTTCCTTTTCAAACCTCAATCAAGCACAAGCAACATTTGTATTCAAACATTTCAACTGTCCAAACACTGGATAGCACATCACTAGTCTTACTGCAGGTTAATTTTTGCAACTTCTAGAACAAACCAGCACCAACCGTTCTTGCAGCCAAGTCTACCAAGTCTTGATCAGCACAGTCAATTCTCATACTTGCTTTCCTAAGGAGCTTTGAGTGAAATGAGGCAAGCTCAGGTCTGGGGGCTTGCCCCTCCCCTTTTTAGTTTCAGCACCTCTCTCCCCCACCCCCAGGCAGCCTGCTTGCCATGGAAAAAGCTGACTTCAAGGCAAGCATATTCCATTTCCTTCCCCAGGAACTCTGCAGCAAGTTCGTACAACTTCCTCATGAATAAGCCAGAGGTGGAAAGTGACTAAGGAAGAAATGAAGAGAGATTCTGAGGAGATCCAGGACTCACTGTCAATACAAGTTTAAGGGCAGACAGACAGTCTCACAAGTTTATCTTTCAGAAACAGATATTATAAAGCACAACAGAGCCCTTTACTGAAGGAACAAATCATCCCCATTTGGGGGGAACATGGGGGCTGGGGGCAGGCACAGGGTGAGGGCTTTGTTTGAAACTTGAACGATATTTCAGCCACTTGCATGCAAGAAGCCTGTCAGCTGAATTCAGAGACCATCCACCATGCAAAATCGTAAAGATGCCCATCCTTTAAATCTTCATTTTTCATTTAAGGAGCAAACATAGTGAGTACTAAAAATCCTTCCCTTTGGAAAGCAAGGCCAAACAATCTCATTTTGTCAGGAGTGGAAGGCTGGGTTAGAGTCCTGCAAACATCAGCAGCAGACAGCAGAAAGCAGTTGAGCAAGTTGAAGTTTTCTATTTAAGAGCAATTACTGCAGATATACTCCTCTTGGCCCAGTCACAAAAGCAAGATGATGTTTACAAACTCTGGAGCCCTACTGTTGTGTGAGGGGAACTCTATGAATTAGCCCCACCTGACAATCTTTAGGAAGTCTGAAAAACCAGGGAGGGGTGAGAGGGGCTATTTTTTGCCATGGTTAACAGACAACAGGCTGATATCTCCACCTACATGAGTCTGAATACTCATTCCACTCCTCCACCAAACTAAGCAAAACCTGAGCTGGAGGGGCGTGTATGTGTGTGTGCATATGGGGGTGGCAGAGGGAAATCTCGACTATTAAGATCATTTCATTGCAAAAAGAGTGCAAATAAAAACAACAGGTGAATAAGAGTCAGTCCTGGAGTTAATACATCAAATTTAACACCCAGGTAGAGACTCACTTCAGGCAAAGAAAATTACCCAGCAACTTGATGGAAGAATCCTACCAACAACCAGCTGCATGCATCTGAAAGATAAAACAGCTTGAAGGAGGAACTCAGAGTTATTACAACATCTATTTGGCAGTGTCTAGTGTCTTATGAGACAGGAGCCGTGTGCTTCTATCCAGGGTGGACAAACTACTAGGATCCTGACATGCCTTACCAGAGAATACAGTTGTAGTAAGATCTTCAGGTGAAAGTTTGAAGACACTCTGATCCTGCTGCAATGGCAGAATGCAGCAGGAGTTTCTCTATATGAAGGGGTCTTTATATACCATGGGACAGCAAACATTTCAGTTGTGGAGTTCTTAAAACCATCTCAAGTCACATACCAGCTTTAGCTAATGCCGGTAGGAAACGGTGACCCATTTTCACAAAAGCCCAAAATGCCATGACAGACTAGAGTTCCTCAAGGCAGGATGTTAATACAGTCACCTCAGACCACATAAAAGCAAAGTGAGAGCCCTCTGGAGATCCATCTACATATGAGAAGCTAAACCATGGGAATAAAGACTCCACAACTTTCTTGTAACTTAGCACCCTAGACAGAAACTCAAAGCAAATCTCAGCCCAGTCAACCTTGTGACAAATGCCAAGTCAGGGATGGCATATTTAGTTCAGCACTGGCCCTGACCCCTGACAGCACGTGTCAGACAGCTGCTGCAGCCAGGGCAGCAGCATCCCTGAGGAAAAAGGAAACAGGTACCCCAGTAAGTTTTCACAGCACCAGGAGCAAGTCATTAGCTTCTCACTTAAAAAACCTGCAGGAGATGTGACCAGGCAGCAGTCACATGAGGAGTTCATCTGAACAAGATCTCATCTGCTGACTGCCCTCAGCTCCTAGAAGAGCCTCTCCCTATTTTAAAGCAGTGCATTTCACCATTACAAACATAGCAGTAATGTTAGTCCAAGAGAACAGAAGTAATGCTTGCCTCTGCTTTTTATAGCTGTCTGCTATTCATCCCCACCCTATCCATCCCCCTTCCCCTGATTCCAGCATGTACACATCTCTGCTGTGTTCAGGGAGATTAAGTTCCAACTATGAAGTCTGAGCTGCCAACTGTGGCCACTTAAATTTGAGCAAACACCATAGGATTGACTTCCAAATAATCTGTTTTCCATACACATTCAGAACCAAACAACAAAAGCATCAGTGAAAACTCAGCTACTCAGGACTTGGTCTTTCTTGAGATTTTCCAGCAAGAAACAAAAATACCAATGTTTAATACCAATCCATGCTATAAGCTGTCAGTTTTCTTGAAATACTTCTATTTTACTGCAAATGCCTTCTGCCTATGCCATTTTTAGGCACCATCTCTGTGACACAAGTCTCAACAAAAGTTCTAGCTTATAAAATTAATCAATACATCAAGGAGGAAAGATTATTTTTCCCAACTCAATAAGCAAGTTTAATGCTTATGAAAAAATAATCAATTTCATCTTCGATGAATACCCAGTAACTTTATTCTAATTACTAGAACAATGGCATGCCTGGTGGTCTTTAAACAACTTCTTAGTCCTATCTTTTTCTCTTTCCATGGTACCTTTCAGAATTCTTTGTACCAACTGTTGTTATAGGAATACAGTGTTGCAAATCTCATTTTAACTTCTAACCTTATTGAACGTAAACTAATTTTCATAGAGCCCGTCATAACCCTGGGTCAATGACACCTGTGACCTTGTTGTTCTGTGCAAATCTGCATAGATAAGCAAGGTTTCACTGAATACATCTTTTGACTGGCCAGTTTCATAACCAGCTGCTCCTTCAATCCACCAAAGCTATCCAGCTTCTCCCAGCTAAGCAAGTTCCCTTCACAAACTCAACACAAGTTCTTTGATCACAGTAAGAGATCTGCCTCCCACTCTTATCCATGTCTTCACTACTTAATATTCAGAAGTCTGTCAGAAAGAGCCCCTGGATAGGAAAAGAAGTTTGAGAAAAACAGAAATCTTCCAGGAGAGGGACTGCAGAAACCAAAGGTCCAGAGAACCAAGTTATTTCCATGAGAGAAATGGAAGAGTTGGCCAAAGTACTCAGCCTGGAAGAGACACAACAGGAGTGTGTGACAGAAGCCTAAATGCTTCAAAATGCCCTGGGGATGGGTCAGGAGTAGATAATCTATTTCCGTGGTCTTGGTAAGAAGTAAAAGGTAAGAAAGTAAGCAGGAGTCACGGCCAGAAGAAATGAAGTCAGATTATGGCATTTTAGGAAGAACTTGGCAAAACGCTACACAGGTGGCACAAGGGAAAGCTGATTTTAAGAGTTTTGTGGGTTCAAGGGCAAACTGGCACAAACACTTCAGAAAGACCAACCACAGCTATTTCTGGAGGCTCCCAGGCTGAAAACAAAGATAGGGACAATGACAAGCACTTTTCCATATTCTCACCCTTAACCTCCAATGAACATTTGTTTACATTCCCTGAGCTCCAGTTCCCATACAGGTGTGGTTCTGAAGTAAGTATTTCATTTTTTCTGATGGCTGACATTAAAACAAGACAGTGCTAAAATAAATAAAACAATTACACTGTGGAATCTTGCACACCTGCCTGAGTTATTACCACCTATCTCAGGATAATCAAAATTGTGACCACTGAGTGTTTGAGGAAGAAAAGGAAGCCAGAAGAAACAAAGCACAGTTCTAAACCAGATCTATAATTATATCTCAGGACTCATTTTTGAAAACCATGACAGAAGAAGACATAACTGAAAAATCTAATCAAGGTTCTCCTTTCTGCAGTACTGAAATGTCACATGGAATAGGACAAATGCAGAAATCAACAACCCATGCATGCTATTCAGTCAGGTACCTGTTGCAGTAAATGCAACAAACACTATTCAGACAAAAAAGACAAGCTGAGCTACAGCTACTAACTGGGAGATCTTATTTAGAATAAAGGTTTAGAGGACTGTAGGCTTCTGAAATTTGCCCTGAGGAAAAGGTATTCCAGACAGTCTTTTAATAGTGATTAAGTCAGGTGACACAAAGCAGAACATACTGTCGTTCAAGGCAAGACAACAGAAATGCTCAAATACAGCAAGCACTTATTTCACTAGAAGAAGATTGACAAGTGCCAAGTGAAATACAAAGCTTAATGATTTCATAGCAATTTTTCACACAAAAATTCATCAGCACATCTGTGACAAAAATCCTGGTTTAACTATAACAAAACCAGTACTTGTTTTGGAGAAGACTGGTGAACCAAGGTTCACACAGAAAAATAACTGAAACAATTTCACAATTCATCTCCAAACTTTAGCTATTTTATTTACACTAGCCAAAACCAACCGCTACTGGTTTTTATGTGGCACAGATGAAGGCTGGTGCTAATTCCTAATTAACCTTCCTCCATTAGAAAGTGATTCTGCACTGTCTACGTGTGTCACTGAGCCAAGTGCCACACCAGCCAGACATGCTATTCCATACCAGCTGAAGAGCAAGCAAGAAATACTTCCCCCATTAAAAGCTGAGCCTCTCAGCCACTCAGGAACCAGTCTAAGGAACAAAATAGCTTTCAAAACATCATCTTTATTCTCCAGGGAAAATTAGGGAAAGAATAGAACAGGAAAGAAGATTAGATGGCTTGACTGGCACAGAAGCTGTGAAAGCAAGAGCATCTGTGACAGTCTGGAAATAACAGCTAAAAAAAAAAAAAAATATGTTAGAACTTAAAAGCTGAAAGGGAATAAAAAGTAAAAAACGGTCACAGACTTGCTGCAGAACCTCCCCTAGTTGACTGAACCATCCCAAATGCTCTCTCTTTTACTCTCCATAAAACACATCTTGAAATAATGTAAGGAACCCTTGTCATTACACAAGATTCCAGACACAAACTACTGCAAGAACCAGACTCTTCAGAGCAAACCAGGTAAATTAGCTAGATTTCCAGAAGATGCTTCCAGATACTCTGCATGGATCCCTGGAGTACTCCTGATAAATGGAAAGACTTGATATATCCTTTTAGCCATTTGGGTCTGCCTTAATATCTGTATGCCTGACAGTTGCAAGAGGCTCAGCTCAGGCCTCAGACAACACAGACTCAGAGTTTGAGCAGAGATCAGAATCATCAGTGACCTCAGGAAACACATTTTAGACCAAAATAAACTGGAGTAGAGAAGCAGGAATTAAGACATCACAGGGCTTCTGGAGCCATACCTATATAGAGGTAAACCTACTGCTGGTAATCTTGATTTGAACTTTTTCATACTCTCCATGAAGGGAAAAAATGCCTTTAAAGTTTTTGTGAACAAGCACATGAGACCTTCTCCTGCAGAACAAGTACCAAGAAAAGACTTGCAGAAACTCAATACCATTTGACAACTCTGTAAAACTGTTTTTCTTCCAGGTAAAGTAAGCCCAGCTCACCAATTCTATTCCAATCTGCAATAAAGAACACGGCAGAAGCATCCTAGACCTGATGCTCAGATCTGCTGGGCAGAAGCCTAGCATCCCATAAAAAGCTTTAGGCATGTGGAAAACAGGCCTCAAAAAGGGACAGCTTGTTCCAGCAGCCTGAGCATTACAGGGCTCTGTTTACACATGACCACTGTGAAAGAAAAACCAACACTATAAAGAAGAATGACACGTACACGAAGTAAAACCCACCTGAAAACAGTCTTAAATCACCCTGCTCATCACTTTGCTTTGTTTCAAGTAGCTGATCAGAGGTAATGATGAACACCGAATACAAAACAGTTATAGAAGAACCATTAGTCATCCTTCCTACAGGCACAGCTTCCCTCTGCTAATTTATCCAAGAGAGCTATACACACTAAACCTTTATGTAGTCTGATTAAAAGTTAGCAAATATTTGGGTATCCTTTGATATGGGTGTCACTGTGTCTGTCCCAGTGACGTTTCTCAAAAGCATATTGGAATACAATATAGCATTAGCAAGTTATTCTTCTACACCATAGAAGGAATGAAGTAGTAGAGAAGCCAGACAATTACCAACACTATTTTCAGTATAACAGCCACCAAACCAAAGGAACAGGATTTGGTATGGAACACTACAACCATACAAAAGGAAGAGAAAACATCCTAGTAGCCCACCTGATAACTGTCAACCAACTGTCAGTTTGTTTTCTGCCTCTCTTCAAGCAGGGGATCCTAGTTAACATCCCCCAGTTACATTTCCCTTTTTGAGGGTTCTAAAGCAAAAGCAGCAGAAAGGAAAATGAAATTAACCCCATGCGCATCAAACCTGAAAACAAGCTTGAATCTTAAATTACAGCCTTCCATCCTATTCAGGGAGAACAAAAGGTTTGATTTTTGATATTAGAAACTGAAATTAAATCAGAAATTACATACAAGATCACAGAGTAGCAATTCCAGTAGATGTTTCTTTGCTAGTATCCAGTTTTAGTAGACAAAAAAAAAAAAAAAACAAAAAAACCACCCAGAATCCACTGTTTTAGATGGAGGGTCACAGGACTAAGTGTCAACAGACATTTTGCCTGATCATTACATTACTGGAAATAAACCAGCTACATCTTAAGACACTTTCATGACTTCATAGCTAATAAGCTGCAGTTCTCTCCACCACAGCTGGAGCTGGCACTAGGAGGTTCCAGAAATCCACACTGTTAATCCAATAGCAAAGAACAGAAGAAAGTATTAATGAAATTAGGGAACAGAGAAAAAAGGCTTTTAGATAAAGAGACATGTACAAGTACAGTACCAGGCAGACAGTTGGGGACCATCTGAACATCACGCTATTAGATTTAAGTGGAAGCTTTCAGCCTTACTACCACCTTTGAACTGTTTCAGACAAACTTGATATTAACCAAGTATCCACGACCTACTCTTTTCCTAAAGTTTTGGAAGAAGTCCAAGATAAATTATGCCCATTATACACACACTTTCTTGTTGCATTAATGAAAGTGTAGCTAGATTGTCTCTTTTGAAGTGTATGTAACAACCATGAAGACCCATTAATGGTTAGTGCAAGACTTGTTTTATGCTAATATTTAGAATTCAAAGATGAACTAGTAATTAATACTGCTCTTCCCCTCCCCTCTGCACTCCATGTGGCATGGATATTAGTGTCCTCTGGGCACTTGAAGCCATGCATCATTATCATTTCAACTTGAAGTCAAGAGGGAATTAAACTAACTATGTAATAACATACTTTAATTATCGTTCTGAACACAGAACACCTGCATGCACCCTCTTTTGTATTGGAAATATGCATACTAAGAAGGTAAGTAAATGCATAAAAAAACAGATATGCCCCCAAGTTCTATGTATGCAAAGTCCCCAGGAATACAGAGTAGTGTTTTAATCTTAATCCTTTTAAATAATGTTAGCTGTTGATAGCACTGCAATCTTTCCCTTTGTTTTTGAAAAAGCAAATGCCCACAAAACCAATTCCAGCTAATGAGCCCTAGATGTCTTGCCTTAGGAAGAGGAGAGGCCCACACTCAACCACTGTTCCTAAGGGAGCAGAGATTGTGGCACTGTTTTTCTAAGTCCTCTTCAATTCCCTCATCAGTCCTACCCAACTGAGACACCTCTAGAGCTCCTTGAGCAGCAGCAGCCACAGCTGAAAAAGGACATGAAGGAAAAACTCCACAGGCCCACAGTGATGGCAGCAGCTGATGGATCAAACCATCATGCAACTCTAAACAAAATCCATCATTTTCCTCCCATGGCTTTGGTTCTGAGCACAGGTATCACCACAGGCCTTTCCAACATTAAGCAACACAAACATCTGTTTCATTGCTACACTGAGTCACACAACAGTTTCAGTCAATTTGAACTTCACATTTCCACAAGACACTTATCAGAGTGTGGACCTGCTCATGACACAAGTGTCATTAATCCAAGAAAGGGACACCACGTCTAAGCTGTCCTTCATTTCAGCCCCAAGCAAAGCATCAGCTCAGTTTTCCAATTCTGCACATGCTAAAGAGGCTGGCCGGGAAGCAAACAGAAATAAAACACCTTATTTTAGTTCTCTGTAAATTTACAGGAATAAGTTGAGCAGAAAAATAAGAGTCACCACTCTAAGAGTGGGTGCAAGTTCTTTCATGTAGATCAACACATGCAAGGAATTTGAATAAAGGATTAAACAGGGATTATGCACACAGTTAAATATACAAGGTAGAGCCAGAGTTTAGCAGTGAAAAAACTGAGTTTATGAACACATTTCCAAAACAAATGCTTCAATCATATTCCAGCAGCAGGACTGAATCTTCTGAACAGTTCTTTGTGGCTGCAGTGAATCTTTATCACATGTTTGCAGCACCAACCACTACACTGTACTTAATTACTATTAAAAATTAGTTGTTTCCAGCAGCAAAGAAACACAGCATAAAATAGCACGTGTAACTCACGATTCCAAGCTATTTGAATAAACAACAACCAAGACATGATCAATCCCACCATAAACAAAGCATCAGAACTCCAATATCCAAGCATCCCTTTCAGATTCATGGAAACTGGAGGGAATCTGATATAGCTTTACATTATTACAAATCAGACAAAACCCACAAATGGCACACCTTCTGAAGGAAAGCTTAGTAACAAGAGTAGCAAAGTCCATGACACAGCCTTTGAAAGTAAGCACATGCCCTGTAAATGTACTCTAAGCACGTAAATTCAGAATGTTTCTCTATTTTTTCCCTTCTCCTCCCACTGACACGGATCTGGAAGCTATGAAAGGGAGATTATGTCAGCAAGTCTTCAAATTTATTTCATTGTTGACCCCTAGTTACTCCTCCGGTGGGTAGGGGAGAACAGCTATAACAATGTTATAGCTGTTCACATAAGGATGAGCATCAATGGAGAACAGAACAAAGTCATGGAAAGTAGACCAACATTAAAAAAAAGCTGGAGAGTAATTTTGTGAGTCCAAAGCTGGAGCCATAACTCAAGAATATGTCCCAGTGACTACTTTACAGTTTCAGGACTTCATTCACCACCAATTCCCTGCTGCTCCAACTTTCTCCAGATTCTCTGGCAAGCTGAAGATTCACAGAGCACCAAATCTTGAAAATCCACCCTAATGGCTTAGGGACAAACAAATTATCACTGACAGCAAGCTGCCACAAGCCAAGACTGTTTTTCCTGTCAGCCAAAGCTTATTTTGTTTACCTTACATTTGCAGTGATCTGGGAGAAGCTATGAGCAGCTTGAGAAGCTCTGGTGATTTGCAACAGTTTGTAATTCTGCCTAAGCCCTGTGACAATTAAAGTTCTGACAGTCCACAGTCCAAGTCCAGGACAGTGTTAGATAAAGGCAATCTGAATTCTAGAAATCAACCTCTGAAGAATTGCCACTACCTGGGTCTGGGCAACCACTTTACCTTCGCCTCTTCCAGAACAAGAGATGTGTGGTTTGAGTTTGGTAGTCACTCCACAACCCTGAAGTTATCACAGCTGAACAGCAAACATCAGAAGGCACTGCAGGAGCACTAAATATTTGACAGCCAACACCTTACGTGCCTGTGCAAGTCCAAACACTTCATTTTCCCTACTTCCTTCCCTTCCTATCTTTCTGACAGGAGAAAGCACCAATATGCATGGATGAATCATGGAAAAATACTCTGTTCTACAGAGGTATCCAGCAGCCAAACACAACACTAAAATATTCTGGGCCTATATATAAACATATGATTTAAACAACAGTTTATAACCAACACAGGGGTGCTATCAGGTCATTGTGATGAGCAAAATCCAGTCATTACTGAGGGGGAGCACATGGATATATCTGCCCTTAACAGTTCAAGTAAGCATGGTCTGACTTTTAGACTTTGCTGATTACATGTAGCCAGTTACAGGAGAAATTCCACGCGGTGGTACAAGGAAAATCACGTCACTGTACCAGGAAAGAGTCATGACTATCCAAATCACCAATATTTTCTTTTAAATTATAAAGGAACTAAAATA
Source organism: Eopsaltria australis (assembly GCA_034509425.1). NCBI lineage: Eukaryota > Metazoa > Chordata > Aves > Passeriformes > Petroicidae > Eopsaltria > Eopsaltria australis. Next base: position 1,579,837 of record JAVTVJ010000012.1, on the reverse strand, counting down.
ACTAAACTAACTAAACTATTAAGCAGTAGCACAGGTTACCAAATCAGTGATGTTAAAATCGTCCTCAGTCAAAAGGAAGAACATTGAATAGCACCAAAAATTGCACACCCTAAAAAACTTCTACTTCAGTAGATTAATTGAAGATCAATAATTAAGCTATTTAAATATTTCTCAACTTACTGCTTAAAGCATGTGTCAATCAAGTCTTCCAAGTATGAACAAGTTCCCTAATTAGATCTTAAGTTCTCCAGCTGGAATCCAGGACCTATTACATTAAAAGTGTAGATTGAGTCTTAAAGTAGACTGTTGAACTTTGCAATGCTATAAACAGAATCATACATATTCAGGGCAGAAAAAAAAAAGGAAAGAAAAAAGGAAAGAACCCTATTTGATGTTTTAGTTAACTGTTAGCTCATACAATAATTCTCTCCAATTTGCATGAAGGGCTAAAGACATTTTTCTACCTACCATAGGATATTGCATCAGTATTAATATTTCCTCCTCAATTAGAGTCTAAATGTAAAATTTATCCAGTTTGAACATTATATGCTTGAAGTTATTTCAGATGGTATGTTCATAGCACTAGAAAGCACAGGAGAGACTAGAGACACAGTGGACTATCTGGAACTACAAGAGGCACTGCAAGAATAATTTAAATGTTATAATAATCAAGTAGTAACATAATAAACAAAGCCCACCAGAATACATCCTTCTGGGAGCAAGATATATGTAATTAGGACTTTCAAGCCCAAAGCAGGATGTAAGCAGATTGCAGTTTGTGTACTAATACTCCAGCCTTATCTCAGATTTTAAAAAATAAACCCAAAAAAAACCAGCAACAACAAAAAAAAAAAACCACCAACAAACCCACAAAAAAAACAAGTTCAGAGAATGAGCACCTGTGCATCTGTCCAAGGGGCATATAATTGGTTACTTAAGGACTATTAGGCTGTTTCTTAGCAACCTCTGCAAGCTCTAATCAAGTAAGACTAAGATTGTCATTTAGCCTTGAAATGCCTTGTCCCTTCCATCTAATGTAGCTTTCTATTGAGGAGCAAACAGTCACCACAACCACAGATAAAATCCAGGCTAACTACATGTTTCAACTCAGAGTTCCTGTTATAGGAAGATCCTCATGTCAAAAATGCTTTTTGCACTTTATTTCACATCTGAAACAGTAATAATAAATATTTAATTTTACTTCTTTCTATACAAATTAAAGGCTAGCTACAACTATAAAGAAAACCCTTGGGAATGGTTTAACAAATGAGCATAAGGTATAGCTCAACTCTTAAATGTTTTATAACTGTAAATCATTCCTCAAATGTAATTATAAGAAAAATGGTTAATATCAAAAGCAGCAGTAGAGACATTTCAGGTAAATCGCAAGCATTTCTCTCAGATCTGAATGCTATTTAAATCTTTGGTGATGCTGAAATGTGTCTACTATGTTGCATACACCAGATTTCTAAAATTAACTATCTTCAAGCAAAATCTGGCCATCAGACCAGGAAAAAAAAAAAAAGCACTGGAGTAATAAAAAAATAAACTCATTTGTTCAGTCCTAGTCTAGCATCACTGCTTGTCTATAGTACCAATGGGCATGTGACAGATTCTACTGAAGACAGCACTCATTCATTTATATGGAGTATTTTTCCTGTACAGTAAGCAAAGGCACCAACAGACTGTGGTTAAATCAGGGATGGCCACCCCTCCCTGACTCGAGATGATCTACACCAGAGCCATCACACTGTTCTCAGCTCTGTCCCTTCCAACAGGTCTCCCTGGGTGCACAGAGCAGAAGGAGCAACTCTAAGGGAGCCCCATCACCCCACAGAAGGCAGAAGGTCCGTGGTGTCCAACAGGAATAGGCAAAGATGCTCTCAGCTATCCACACTGGTTCATCCCCCAGCCCTGGGAGCAGAGGCAGAGTGGGGTGGTTGGGCTACACCTCCTACTCCTGTGAAAGCTGAGCAACTCAAAAGCACTGGATGTCACAGCCTGTGACTGCCAGCATCACCTCTGACCACAGACTGACCCATTTTAGACACCCACTGACCAAAGCCAGAGCAGATTTCTAGCAAAAAGCCCATCAAAGGTTTATCATAGTGCAGGAGAGGGAGGGAATGGTGGTTACTGCCAAGGAGCAGTAAGAACTGTCCTTCAAGTAAGCAAATAGATAAGCATCAAGGAGCCAGAAGCACTGCCAGGATACCCTTATTCTTCACTCCTTGAAACAGCCTCTCTCCTTCCAAACTGATGTTCTCCAGCTCCTTCCAGATCAGGGGATTACTGCAGCTAGAATGGGAAAGGAACAAGGGAAAGCAAATGGGTGTGCTGGCAGAAAAGGCAGGGTCACTTTCTACTCCCTTCATCAGGTTGAGCAGCTCTGAAACAGCAGGCAACACAACCAGGACCCACACAGAGTTGACAAAACACTGGGCTTGTTTTCAGAGGAGCAGAGAGGGAAGCTTTCTGGCACACAGTAACCTAAAGCTCCTGCAGATGACTAAGTATATGATGTGATCATAGCTGCTTTATGAACTTCGGGGAGTTTTTAAAGTATGCTCATAGCATGTATTTCAGAGGCAACACAAAGCAACACCTAGAGGAAAAACAAGCGAAGGAGTCAGACTACACAAAAAGAGATGAATTCCACTCATCTCACCTACACGCAGTGACTCGAAGGTATTGCTCAACAGAGGGGCCAGACAGCCACTGGCCCACAGGGGACAAGACAAAAGTAATTTTCAAAGTTAAAAAACAAAACCATTATATACCTTACACATCTGTCTAAAATCTCCTTTTCATACAAGAAAAGCTTTGAAGCAAAAAAAATGGATTAACAAATATACTAAAAAATTCACTACACCATTTTTGGTATTTTTTAAAATCCCGAAAATATAGTTGTTCCACATTATTAATAGTTTGACAAAAGCTTAATTTTTTGCAGCTTTTGTCCTGAAAAACAGTGAACCTATACAGTTCTCAGAGCAAGCTACATTTGCATAAGAAATACAAGCAGTAGCATCAAACACAGAAGGCAGCTTCTGTTGCACAAAGCTCCTCAACATCTACACTAACACTTGAATTTCACAGGATCACTCAATCCACCTAAAATACAGTGGCAACACAGCCTAATTAGGCCAACTATCACAAGTCTGATATAACACAACCAATTACTATATTCAAGATAAACTGGAATGTTTTAAGATTAAAGCTACATGTGGTCCTGTCTCCAGCAAACCTTTTCTACACAGACTTTTTAAATTGAGAAAAGAGCATTCGGAACATCTTTAAACAGCCCAGAGACAGTGCTACAAAGCCTTCACAGCACTGCAGTGAATCAAACATGCTCTGCTTCTACCTCACATCCTCTCGTGTAAGAGTAACCCTGACTACTTTAATACCTATTCCATTTTCAGTCAAAGATTTAATGCCCATACCAGCTGTGTGGCTAGGAGTGTAGCATTTCACAGATAGGTTGGCTGGAGCACCTTCTGGAATAAAGATTAGAAAGCTGACAAGAGTTGTACAAGCACACTCTCAGTGGCTGGGAGGTGAGGGACTTCGTCTGCAAGTTTTGACTTCAGCCTCAGTGTTTCCAATAAATAAGCACATGTTTATTTAAGGAAGCTTTCAAGGAGTATAAATAGAAGTGTTCTTTACTATCTGACCATCTCTGTGACATTCAAAAAAACCCCAGAACCTTAAGGTATAAAGTTTAAATAGTTAGCAGAATACTGTCCTTTGAGGCATATTTATTTCAAAGACATAAGAAATTCTAGATTTAGTGACATGAATGCATGAAAGATTAAGAGTGCAAAGAGCACTTCTGCTTAAAATTAGAAGACAGATTTCCTATAGTTACATGAAACTTAAGTCTTTAGACTTTCTATTCTGGGCAAGCTGCAAATAGTTGCTGGCACACACAGCATGCCAATAATAAATCCCTTTTTCAAAGAGTGGTTCTGAAGTGGTCACCATTAAGGTTCTTTTTTAGAGGTGACACCTGCAGCTGCTATTGAAATCAACCGGAGTTGTCACTTCCCAGCATTGCTGAAGTCACTCTCTAAAACATCACCCCATTATCATCTTTTAAGAAAGAGCAAAACAAAACCTGAAATCTATCCTTTGCATTTGTGTCACTTGACACCAAAGGGACATAATTTTTGTAATAAACCATTTCCCCAACACTGAGTTTCTGGTCAAAAAGGCTTCAAGGCAAATGCAGTACTGAGCAGGTAGAAACACAAAAATTCCATTATCTACCTCCCCAAAACTGAGGAAACATGGATCCACATTTTCTGATTCACAGCATATTTTTTCGTGATTTGCAACAAGCAGAGGAAGGCCTCATGAGCACAAGGACTGCAGGTGTTTTGGCAAAATAAGAAATATTTTATCATGGCAGTTCCACAGGAGTCCCAGAGTCTTCTGACAAACCCACCCGGCAGAGGTAGAAAGCACACACCAAAAGTTTGGGGAGGGAAAGTCAAGTATAATCAGCAAAGCCTTTCACCTGGGGAGAAAAGACTACTGGTAAAAAACATGTACGTAGATCATCAATATACAGCTATCAACTACATTATTTTTTCCATGCTGATTTCCTGTGCTAACAAGTTGTGATGAATGCACATTATAGCCCATCACTATCAGGTGAATTTTACATTTTGGCATAAGGTCTTGCTCTCATTTCTCATACCCGGCCCTCAAGTATTGCTTGGAACTGTGCTTTTGCAAGTACTTTCCTTAAGGAGTTTCAACAGAGCAAAGAAAAACTACAGGTAAAGCTTGCTGTGTCTCCCTTGATGTTTCATTTGTCAAATTGTAATCTTTTTAATGAAAAAAACCATACCCACCGTTCCTCTGGTATAGCCATGCACAAGTTCCTTTTCCAGTGCTAAATGGCCTAACTTTAACCTGCCTAATTTAAGCATATCTATCCCAATGGGTTGTCATCCAAGATGACAGGATGCATGTTTACTCTATCAGGGAGCAGGGAGTAATCTAATCCAGGATATTTTCATTACAAAGCCTCAAGATCCTGATCAGAGAGCAGTGATGGCTGTGTTGAGACAGGAGGTAGACCAACTGTGGCTCCACCAGCCAAACAAAAATAGACAAGAGCATTTCCTACAGCCAGGCTATCCAGTTCCCTAGAGGCACCAAGAATCCCAGATAATGGGCTTGAAGGCTAGATGTCTTCTAGGGTCCTAACCACCTTCATTTCTCAAATTCAAAGGACTGGGAGAGCTTGATGCAGAACCCTACAGTTCAGCAGGCAACATGTGAAAGTGCCAAGCAAAATGCTCTACCCATTAAGCAATAAAAGCTGCAAGGTCAAGTATTCCTGCTCGGGTTTTGGCAGGGTAGGGGACGGGTTGCTTTCTAAGAAATTTAACATTTACTGCTGCAGCCAAGCTATCCTCTCAACAGCTTTACATATTTGACAGTTCACACTCCTTGTATGTTTTAGATCAAGACTGAACCCCTCCAGGCATTTGGATGAGACCCACACATGCACTGCATATGGATGAAACTCACACACAGCCTGGGCATTAAAATTATAGACATTTTTTATCTACCTGAGGGTTAACATTACTTCAGAAGTTTAGAGAGAGGTGTTACAACCACACTTTAAATAGGAAAAAACCTTAAGGTAGTGTCTAAAAAAAAAAAAAAAATCAATTAGCTGCCCAATCCTAGTGGGGAAGGCACCCTGTGCTATCCAAGCAATTTGCAAGGGCTGCCTGAACTCCCACCACCTCTCCTTTAAACTGGTTACAGAGTCCTAGCTAAGCACCAAGGAAAAGTAGAGGTGAAAATGCTTGTTTCTGCTACCTATCTCCAGGGCCCTGAACTCTGAAGTTCACCTGGGGAGCTCAGAGTATACAGTACCCATGGGTGCACTGCACCACCTGTCAGTCACACCAGGATCTCAAAAACAGAGGGGCTGAGAGGAGCTAATGATGCATACTATAATACATGATTTCAACATCCACAACTAGTCAGAACAATTCCTCTATATGACTAATTAACTGAAGTAATGGATGCATACCAATATTTACGGTACAGGAAAAACTGAATTCCCTGAGGGAAAGAACAGGGTGGAGGGAAAAACCACACACAACTCCATTTCATGCCATCTTGCAAAGGAGTACAAGAAATGGTTCCACACAACCCATCCTGCAGAACGACTAACTTTAAAACACCATCTTCAGAAGCAACCTTCAATTAACCCCAAACCTGAAATTCTGCCAATTGATATTGATAAGTATTACTGTGCCAGGTATTTCTGAAGTTTCAGTGTCTGAACAAACAGCTTTGTGCTAGGAAAAAAAAATCCTCAAGACTAACAAAGCCTAAATTGTAACTGATCAGAATCAATTTCAAAGCTACTTGAATTCTTCTGTCTTCTTTGTTTTAAAGTTGCACATAAATTTTAATTGCATCATTTGTTTGTTAACAATATCAAACAAGCATTAAGCTTCAAGTTTTACAGCAGGAGACAAAGAAAAAATGTGAGGTAGGTGGGTGAAGAAGACAGCTGTATTGTTCTAGCTGTTCCTCAGCCTCTCCCACTGCCAGATTTCTGCGGATGATGTATCCCAAGGTAGCAATTTTAAGAACTTTCTGGCACTATCCCAAGCTTCCCCTCTTGCAAATCAGAGATCAGACTAATGATATTAAAAAAAAAAAAAGGACAGGAAATAGGAATAAACTGACACTGTTTCAAACACTGAAGTCACTGAACTCTGGTACTGCAGCTTTAAAGAAGAGATACTTGTCCAAACTGAAAAATTTTGCCTCAGAGTTAAAAACAAAATCAGTAAAACAAAACAAATCACTTTTCAAGAAATTACTTGCTTTACAGCTATTGCTAGCTTGGGACACTGTAGTAGCACAGACTTCAAGAAATCCCCCCCCTCAAGCAATTTATACATTACTGCATTAGTCTCTAAGTGAAGGAGTTATCATTCAGATGAGGTTCACCAAGAAGTCTGCATATACTCATGCTGGTTTTCATTAGTGTGGGGCTTAAAAATTCAAGCTAGAACTACTGGAATAAATCCTTTGCTCACTGCCAATACCAAAGCAAATTTGTTTCATAAGTGAAGGACACAATTTCCAATTCTCTTTACTCTTGCTCCTTCCCATCTTATTAAAGAAACAGTAACTTCATTACTGTTGTACAGCAAAAATAAAAGGAATATGAAAAGACTATGCCCATATTGTTGTTTCTCGCTTGCAAACTCAAATAGAGGAAAGAACACTCTTTGAGAATAATTTTTAAATTACCCCAGGGAGTTGAAACATAACCCAGGAACTCAATCTACTTCAAAAACCCCTGGTGATAAACCAGCACTACAATTAAGCCTCTCCTTGCAAAGTCTACACAGCTTATGCACAGCTCTGACAAAGATGTTGTGTTCCCCATCGACAGACTGAATACACAGACTTCAAGATCTAACTACAACATACACAAGGGACTTCTTTCCATAGGTACATCGACAGACTGTTGTAAGTAGAACTACTCCATGGCTTATTTTCAGAACCCAGGGAGGGCTGGGAGAGTATTCAGTAAACCATCCAAAAATCAGCTAACCACCCACTAGACTGCAGTGGCACTGTTTAAATAAATGACAGCCCACTTTGCAACAGCTGCAGGAAAAAATGGTGGAGAAAAAAAATACTGTGAGTATTTCAATTCCATTAAAATGCTGGAGGGCAACAGTACAAGAAACAGCAGCAGACAGGGCAGAGTGGGCTGGAGACACTGCATTAATTCACCTGCAAGAGGCAGGTCAAACAGGCCTTACATGGGACTGGGTGAGCACAGAACAATAATATCCAGCAGCTGCAAGGTAAGAATGTGCTTATTCCAACAGAGAAAAATGCAAAGAAGACTGGGCTTAGGGACCTGCAGTGCAAGGATTATCAAACTCTCCTTGTGTTTCAAGTAGCAATACTAGAAACTGGCAAAATAAAAGCGTGAGTTGAGTTACCTTTACTTCCTCATGAAGATAACATATAAAGTTTGAGGTGCTAATGTTACTGAAATCTCCTACTGGAGAGTTTACAATTTCATCAAGTCTCTATTAAATGGCCAATAAAGAGGAGAAAGAATCTTAATTTTCTCTTTGATCTAATAACTTAAGAACACAGTTCTAAATACCCTGTTTTTATGGTATCGACTATACTCGTTAACAGGAACATTTCCAAGTTCAAGAGGGCACAGGACCAACAAAGGCCATCAAAACACCCCAACCTGGCAACCAGAACTTAAGTGCCTCTGCATGGAAAAATTTATCAGTTGGACTTCTTTATTTTTAAACATTTAACTGCAGCAAACTCAGTCAGTCCTTAATTTGAGGGGCACGAGCATCAGGTTGGAAGGCCCCTGGTAGCACAGAGAGTTAAATGATTTATATAGACTGGTTTCCTTTAGCTTGAAATGCAAATGAAGCATTTTTGTCCCTAACCATTCCTAGCAAGCATTCTCCAAGTAACCAAGAACCCGCGAGCCGCAGTCTGAGAGGTCAGCAAGGGCCATTTTCATCTGTTAGTCACCAGGTGCTAAACGCAATCCACAGGTACCGAGGCTTCCGATACGCATCTCCCCACCGAGCCGGGGCACTGCACCATCCCCATTCCTCAGCGCCTCGCAACTTGCCAGCTTCCACCCCGTGGCCCACTTGGAAGGGCTGAGGGCAACAGCTGTGAAACTCCCTGCAGGATCCTACCTGCCTGCAGCCGGGCAGGGAGCCCAGCCTTGCCTCCCTCCCTCCGCTCCCCAGCGCCCGGCGCTCTCCGCACCCCCAAAGCAGGAGGCAGCGTCCAGTCTCCAAGGACAGGGTAGCACTGGCCTGCAGCCCCCGCTGACGCCCCATCCCTGGAAGCATTCAAAGCCAGGCTGGATGGGTTTTGTGCAACCTGGGCTAGCGGAAGGTTTCCCTGCGCACGGCAGCGGTGTTGGAACAAGATGGTCTTTAATGACCCTTCCAATCCACACCATTCTGTGCGCGGTACAAAGTGGCGGGGACTGAGATAACAACGCGCTGCGGGGGCGAGACACTGAAGCCCCCGGGGCGCGGAGCGGAGGGCAGGGCACAGCGGGGGCGGCGCGGGGTCTCACACACACGGACACACAGAACCCCGGCACGGAGGGAGTGTGTCCGCGGGGTCAGGGGCAGGCTCGGAGGGGCAGCTCCGGCCCATGCCCGGCGGTGCGGCCCCGGGTGCGGCGCTCAGGGCCGGGCTCGGAGGGGCAGCTCCGGCCCATGCCCGGCGGTGCCGCCCCGGGTGCGGCGCTCAGGGCCGGGCTCGGAGGGGCAGCTCCGGCCCATGCCCGGCGGTGCCGCCCCAGGTGCGGCGCTCAGGGCCGGGCTCGGAGGGGCAGCTCCGGCCCATGCCCGGCGGTGCCGCCCCAGGTGCGGCGCTCAGGGCCCTGAGGGGCCGCTCCAGGTGTGAGGGCCCCGCCCCGAGCAGGTGCTGGGACCCCCCGGCGCGCGCCCCGCCCCCGCCCCGCGCGAGCCGCGGCACGCGCCCCGGTCCGCGCGCTGCGCCCGCCGCCAGCGCCCCCTGCCGGGGGCAGCCCCGCGCCGCGGCCGCGCCGTCGGGCTCCGCTGCGCGGGTGGGGACGGTGGAGGGGGTGGGGGGGGTTTCTCCCCATTATTTTCCTGCTTTCAGCGTCTCTCGTCCCGGCCACAGCTCCTCGTGCAACCATGCTCCTCACGGAGCCGGTCGCCGGAGCTCCCGCAGCACCCACCGCCCGCAGTGGCCCCTGCCGCGCAGCCGCCCCCGCTCCCCGCGCCGCCGGCCGTGCCCCGCAGCCCCGGGAAGCGGCGGCCGCGCCCAAGGCAGCGCCCCGGCAGCTGGCCCCGCTCAATAACGGGGGAGCGGGAGCGGCACCGACGGGAACACCACACAAAAGAAAAGGGTGATAACGAGAGCGCGATTAACAACCTACCGGCCACGCGAACTGGAAGGGAATAACAATCCTGCCCGTCTCGGGGGTTCTGCCTTGGTGGGAGTATTTGTTGCTGTTCAAATAGAAAATATTTCCACCGAGAACGGGGGTAGATCCGAATCCGTAGTTGCAGGGTCCGACCGGGGTGATCTTGGCCTGATATTCCTTGAGGCAGACTTTCACGTAAGTGTCGCACTCGTCCCGGGAGCAGTCCAGGTTCTCGGGGCTTTTTATGCCATCGCAGCATTCCCCATTGAACAACTCGCCGTTTACATTCCGCACCGAGTTAAGCTGCAGCTCGAAATAGCCCGTGGACCGGGACACCTAAAAATAAAAGCCGAAGGGGAGACAGCCTCGTTACTACCGCGGCCGGGGGCAGCACCGGCAGCGCGGTGCTGGGGGTCCCCGGCTCCCCCACAACTTTCGCCGGCTGCGGGTTTAACGCCGCCGCGGCAATACCCATAAGTGTACACATACGTATCCGCATACATACAGTGTTATAGCTATAAATACAAATAAGAAACGAGCAATGTGCAGAGCCAGCAGGGAGAAAAGGGAGAAGGCAGCCACGGCGCCCCGCGGCCGGAGCGCAGCCCCCCGCGCCCCGTCCCTACCTGCACGCAGGAGGCGAGGAGCAGCGCCAGGCCGAGCGCGGCGGCGCGGGGGGCCCGGCTCGGCCAGCCGGCGCCCCGCATGCCTCCTGCTCCCGCTGCTGCTCCGCGCCGCCGCCTCAGAGGAGCCCGCCGAGCCCACCGGCCACGGACCGGCGGCCGCTCGCGGCATGGGCGGTGGGGGAGCCGCCCGCAGCGCGCCGGGGGGCGCAGGGCATGGGCTGCCAGCGGGGCCGCCCGGAGCGCTCCTCCACCGCCGCTGCCGCTCCCCTCCCGCGGGCTCCGCTCGCCCTCTGTGCGCCTCGGCTCCGCGGACACCCAACAAGTAGGTGCCGGAGTGACAGCTTCATTACCCATTCGCCGCCGCGGCCGCCGCCTTCATATTAATGAGGGGGACGGCCCGGCCCCGCGGCCGGCGGGTGGGGCCAGCGCCGCTCCCGCCGCGGCTCTTAAAGGGCGGCGGGCGGCTCTCGCTCCGCCCTACCCTGCCCGCAGCGGGGTCTGCTATGCCCCAGGTGGTGGAGGGGGATGAGAGATGCGGGACACCTGTGGGCACGGAGGGACGCGGGTGGGGGACGCGCACCCGCGTGTCGGTGGGTGTGGGGTGGACACCCAGCCCACGGTGTTGGAGGAATAGCCACGGGATGCGTGCGGCCGTGAAGGAGGAGGGTGTAGTGTGGGTGTACCTCTGCTTGTGGGGAGCAGGCGGTGTGTGCGCCTACTCTTGTGTGGAACTGCCCAGGGAGTGTGCAGACAGGCATAGAAGGGAACATACAGCCAGCGAAATCTTGGGGTGGGAGTACCCCAATTATGCAGGAGCTGGCACTGCTGTGCAGGAGTGCTGGGGGGAATCACCTTCAGCTGTGCAGGAGTGCTCAGGGAATCACCTTCAGCTGTGCAGGAGTGCTCAGGGGATCACCTACAGCTGTGGAGGAACAGTGTTCACTCAGCCATGGAGGACAGCACTGGTTGCCTATGCCTGCGTTCATGTAGGTGCATGGTGTGTGCAGATGTAGCCGTGGAGGAGAACAGAGCATGTGGAAGAACATGTATGGTGTGTGTGTAGCCACAGCTGTGGAGGAGTGCGTGGGGTGGAAGCGCCCGTGGTTGCAGAGAAACACTGAGGCTGGGGACACCTCCGGCCCCAGAGGAGCGTGTGGGGTGCGAGCACCCACAGCTGTGTAGAACCACATATGGCTGTGGAATAGTGCACAGGGTGTGCCCCCACGCTCGTGTGGAGGCACAAAGGGTGTGTGAACCCACAGCCCCGCAGGAGCTCCCACAGGAGGGCTCGTAGAGTGACATGTGCGGCACACAGAACAGATGGCCAAGTGGTGGATCATGTCCTCCTCCAGTGGTGGCTCAAGCAAATATGAGGGTAACCGCGCGGAGATTTCTCCTTTCGTTTAAGCACCCTGTGATTGTGATCCCTGCTGACAACTATGAAAGCTATACATCCAGAGAACTGCATGCTATGGATACAGTATCAAAGCCCAGATCTGCATCTAGGACCTAAGTTTTCCTGCTGTTTCTCTCCCTCCCCCCGCTCCCCATTTAACTCTTTCGTAGTGATCATCCACCGGAGTGGACAATTGGAGAACAAACAGCTCGGAAATCAAAGGGCTGTCAGGTTCCCCTGCGCAGAAAAGCTTTCAGAGAGCCTCCCCCTGCCTTTTCAGCGCCCCGCTGCCCCCGTCCCTCCAGCAGCCAGCCGGCACGCTGCTCCTCTGCTATTCATGGCCAGCGTGCAGCTGCAGCTACTCTCCTAGGCTGACACAGCAGCAGCTGCTATATGTGTGCCAGCTGGCTAGCCACTCTCCAAAATCCTCTTGTCCGCCCCACTCCCCTTGCTTTCCTGCTTCCCCACCTACAGACCTGCTTCTCCTTCCCCACCACGTCTCCCACTTGCCACAATCTGCTCCAGTTTCCTATCTTCCCCACTGTCCTGAGCCTACCCCTTTGCTGTCCTGGTTCACCTCACTTGCTCTCCAGGAAGCATCCCTTACTTTCCCTCTCATCCCTCTGGAGCTCAAACAGGAGCTCTCTGAAGTGCAGAGGTGAATATTGCTTTTAATTATTTTATGTGTCCTCTCTTTGAAACTGTGCCTCCCAAGATAACTGCATTCAAGCATTTTTTTGGTTAAGATAACCTCTGGGATAACCACCTTTAGAAGGCGGCAGAGGGAAAGCAGGGAGAGCTGAGGGAGGGTTGTTATGGTGGGTTGAGGTCTTATATTAAAGTTGCTACATTTTGTTAATCAGAAACTCCACTGAGCCCATACTCTTTGCCCAGCCGAGCTGCTTGCTGGCTTCCAAATGGACAGGCAAATGCTTTTTAGTTTTTTAATTACTCTTTCTGGTGGCTGAAGGGAAGGAGTTTCTTAGGCGAGCTTTCTGCCTAAAGATTATTTTGTGGTGGATGGCAGCCAAAATATTTTGCAAGACAGGTATTTTGTTTGCATGTATCACGATAAACAAGCATAAAACCTCACAATCTACCTTCAGCACTATGCGGTCAATATGCCTGTGGAGGAAGACATATATTTTTATCACTGAGCTGAGCAAATGTAATACAGAAGAAAGATGATCCAGTAGTTACAGCATATGCTCAGTCTCTACAGAGCCAAGCTCGGTTACCTGCTGTATCACAGAATTTCTTTGTTACCTTGAGCACACTGCGTACTCTTTTTTTTTTTTTTCTGCTTTGGTTTTGCCTTTGTAAATATTCGACAGTACTCAGAAACTCTGGTGCCATTTTAAAATGCCCTTTCTCACTGTAACCTGACTTCACAGGAGCAGAGAGGGGAGGTGCAGCTATTTCCAGCCATTCTTTCTGCTTGAGGAAATTTTCATTTTAGTCTTCTCAGTGCTGCAGCCCCATTTTCAGCCTGAACTCCTTAGTTCTCTCGCTGTGGTTATTATTTTTTGAGTGCTGTGGAATTTCACTCTATTCTCCTTCAGGAGAGAAAGCTGTTTCATTACAGTTAGGCACAGATAGTGGTGTTCAGGTAATGCAGCAAAAACATTTCTTAGCAAATGAACTTTGAGCTTTTAAAAAAGCCTAGTGGCCAGATCTGGAGGTGAATGCTGAGCAAGGTTAAGAGGAGACGTCCCTCGCAGCTTGGACAACGTGCATCAGATGACCCATGAGTGACCAGATCTGAAGGAGGGCAGTCCAGCCTCTGGCACTGCCCCTCCCTTCCCACCAGGGCTGCCTCCTGCTAGTTTTGGAGAGAGATGAAGTTAGGTGAGATGAAAAGCAAAATGTGCAGCCTTTGGGTGCCCTGGTCACTTCCAACAGGCCACCAAACTCCTGCATCCAGGAGTGCAGTGGCAAGATCTGCCCCATTTTCCTGCAGCATTTCCCAGGCTCTGAGCCTCTGCTGCAGGACAGCTCTGAGGACTGGGCTTCCCCTGCTCCGAGCAAGCACGCCGGAGGCGGCTGGCTCCATAACTCATTCCCAATCAGCTGCACGCTCCCAGGCCTGCTCGAGGCCCCGGCTGCCAAGTGTAAGCAAGTGTCTCCTCTTACACACACACCTGCAGCCCAGCCTGCTGTCACCCAACCCGCCGCCTCCCTTGGCCATCCTGCATCTGGCTGCACCCTGCGCCAGCAGCCATCCTTTTTCCACTGGGCGAGGCCAAGACCTTTCCTTACCCTCTGTAGGGTCATTGTCCTCTCACCTTTCCAAGAGAAGGGTCCCTGTGCCTTTGTGTTGGGTCACTCCATGCAGTCCCATGCATGCAGACACCTGCCTGCTGATCTCAGGGGGAGTTGATATAAATTTCCTTATGCTGAGCACAAGCTTTGAGGTTCTGTTCTTTTGCTCCCTCCTCACCAAAACAAAGGCTGCCAAGATTCAGATCAAAAAACTTAAATATCCTCCCATTGCTACTCCCTTTCTTCCTCCTGCTGCTGCTCCTTCTCTTTTCTCTGGCAACTCCTGATGATGGCAGCAAATGGGAACCAGGGGCTGTGCATGAAAGAGGGGTGAAAATAAGGCTGAGCAAGCTCATGCTTGTCTTTAACAGGGGTTTGAGCATGCAGCCAGCAGTTACTCATCCTGCACAGGGGACAGGACTGGAGAGCATCGGTCCCTCTGGCAGGGGAGGGATGCACTCACTGCCTGTCCCAGGCAGGGTGGAGTGCAGGCATCCTGCACCTCCTCATTCCCAGCCCTCTGGGCCAGGATTTTAGCTTTTGTGCTCTTGCTGTGCACTTATGCTAAGGTTATGCCTGAATGCAAATCATTTGCAAGTAGCTCATTAAATCGTTTGCATGAAATATCCCTGGAGGATCTCAGCAGCTAGGAAGTGGTGACGGTTTTCCATGTGCCTTAGAGGTACAGGAATGTCATTTATCTGTATGCATATGGACATGGACATACATCTCACTTACCCAGGCCAGAATGTGTCCACTTGGGAAAGCTAAAGGCAAGAAGATCCCTTTGGATGCTATCCATCTGAAAATTGGCAGGGTAGGAGTTAACCCTCCCTTTGTGGCCAGGAAGGCTACAGCTGCCTGTCCTTGAGAGCAAGGCATTGCAGGACAGAACCAGCTGCGAAGAATTAATTCCTCTCCTTCCTTCTGTGTGTGAAGCCTTGTGGGCCAGGGTTAAGGATATGGATGGAGAATACTGCTCAGGAACAGAGGGAGAGGGTAACCAGCAGAGAAGAATTTTCTTTCTTCTTTGTGTAACTTGGCTGGAGCAAGGTATTTTGAGTTTTGCTCTGGACTTGACAGGGTAAAGACACATCTTGTCCCTTGACTTTGACTGAAGAGTCCTGTTGGGTTTGTATGGCCCATGTAATATCTTTAACAAGTGTGTACATGCATGCAGTAGCTCTTCATGGAAGCAAAACAGATCTAAACTGCAAAGATGTTGGTTTAAAATATCATCCAGTGTAAGACCTGGGAGTGGTTTCTCTTAGTTAGGATTAAGCTGCTTGTACAGCCCAAAAGAAGACCAGGTGGAGAAAGCATAAGCTAGTGCTTATATTTGTCTTCCTTCCTGACTACTACTAGGAAAGTAAAGTTATGCCTGAGGGAAGTTGTGCCAGGAAGGAGCTGAGATCTTGGCAGCACCCTTTCCTATTTCAGTGGTTGCCCATCTCTGATCTGGCACTGGTCTCTGTGGGCTTTAGAGCAGAAAAGAGGTGGTTTCCTATCATTTCAACTTTGCAGCCTGGCGTGCTTTCTGCTTTTGGGGCCTGGTCTTCTGCCAGCGAAGCATGTGCTGGGTCTGGCCCAAGAAGACAGTTGGACACAGTTTGTAAAGCTGGGTACTAAAGGCCAGAAATATTGATCAAGTGAAGGACAATCACTGGACACAGCCTTCAAGAGTTCCTCCCAACTCATTACCACCTTTATTTGAGCTCTGCTTAAAATAGGAACACCTGGGGTAAGGGTGGAGGTGTTAACTGGTCAGTTGGAAAAAAAAATAAATTAGAAAGCCAGCTCAGCTCACTTCTGAGACACAATCCACTCTCTCAAAAGTGAAGTTCTTGCTCTCCTAGTGGCTTGTCTTCTTTGTGGGTTTTCAGAAAACAGCCCATCAGAGAAGCCTTTTCAAATCTGGCTGAACCATGCTGTGTGCTGTGTCTGCTACCCACAGCCAGCCTTTGCTCCTCAGGTTCATTGCAGCCATCCTCAAAGAAACACCTGCCCATGGCTTTCCTGGTGCATGAATCACAGAAATCAAGGTCAGAAGGGATATCCAGACATTGTCTAGTTTATCCCATTCCACAAGGAAGGACAAACAGTGTCCGCTTCTTGCATAACAGGTGATTAAAAACATCCTCAGAAATTTCTTAGCTGTAATAACCTGCTCTAATGGTTAACCATCAGAAAATTCTTGGTGATGCATTACTACATTTTGATCTTGCTTCTTGACCTGTTTGCAATGGATGTGGAGCTCAGCAAATTCCCTTCCTCTCTGCTGCTACCCTTTATGTATTTGAAGACTGGTGTTGTGCCTCTCTCTGCTGTCTCTTTTCTACTATGAAAAAAATAATTTTTTGGGTCTTACATGATTACAGACCATTTCCTTTTCTAGACTCTTCATCATTTGTGTGGTCCTACTGTAGTCTCTCTGCCCTGGTTCCTCAACTAACTTAAAATTCAGTGCCCCAGACTGAACACAGAGTTCCAGTGAGAACTTTGCAGCACTGGATGAGATGAGAGGAACTCATCACAGACGAGGCACAAATCACTCCTGGCTGTACATGCCACATGATGCTTGCTTAAATAATTTTTTTTTCTTTCTCTTTTTTTCATGCAACAGCATAGTGTTGTTGACTTCAGTTTGGTTTGCCATCCATTGAGCATCTTTTTAGTCTTGGAGCTTTAGGAAAAATATCTAGGTGATCTAACCAATTTGCGTTAGCCATTACTCATTTCCTTGTTATTTTTCAGATGTTTATAGAACATTTCTTTGTTCCTGTTTTCTCTGGAAATTCCAATTATGTTGGTTTGTGCCATATTCTTAAGCTTCTCCCTTTTTCAAAAAGGAGTTATGTCTCACTTTTGCAGTATTCTGACACCTTGTTGGTTCTCTGTGGGATCCCAGAGAGCTGTTAACAGCCATGAGATTGCTTTAACAAGCAGTCTAAGCACATTATACGTAATCAAAGCAAGTATTCTTTACTTATTGTCTCTTCTTTCTAGACTGAGATATTTCCCTGTCATCCATGGCTCCAACTGTGCAAACCATTTGGGTACAAAGTCTTTTTATTGAAAGCTGTGGTGAAGAAGGCAGCTGCTTTTCTTCCCTTTAGATAGTTCTTCTGATAGATGGCCTTTATGTCCCTGATAATGTATTTTGTTTTCTTGATGTGCTCTTGAACCTCTTGGTTCTATTTCTTTTTGCATCTTGATTTTTCTTGTTTCATCCCTACATTTTCAGCATATGCATTCACATTCCTATACCAGTGAATCTCTTTTCCATTTTCTGAATAAAGCATTTCTTTTATTACAGGTCAATGAAGTGGTCATGTTATAAGAAAATTGTTTCTTACAAAAGCTGCTTTCCTTGCTCTGCTGGGATTGTTTGAATTGATGTCCTTACCATTGTTTCTTTAAGGTGCTGCAAACTTTCCTGAATTCTCTTTTCTCTGAGACTTATTATCAGCATTGTGAGGTTTTTGAAATATGGTTTCTGGAAGTCCATTGTATTTATTTTGCTGTTTTCCTTTTTTCCTTTCCTATGGCTTGTGAACTATGTTGTTTCATGGTCATTTTCACCCAAGCTGCATTCCTCTTGCATGAGAAAAGTGGTTCCTCTCTTTGGTCAAACTTAGTTCTCATTTTGATTATGTATCAAGATTTTAATCTCTTCTTATTTATTCCTTATGCTGTCAGTATGGTTCTATTAGGTGATCCCTTATCCTCTTCAGCAGCCCTCCAATGATTTTCTAATGAGTAATGGTATTTCCCCTCATTTATAATGGCTCTGCCCAAGTACTTGATGCTTGTATTTACCTGTTCCCTTCTGAAATCTGTCCTTGTGGATCCTGGTTTCATTAATTCAGCAGGTCAGGGCACAGAGATGCTCTCCCTGTCTTGCACTGAATGCTAGCTCTGATCACCAGCTCTTTTTCTTGGAACATCCATCCAGGTTCAAGCAAGCCAAAACTTTCTTGATGATACCACCTGCACAGCCATGCTTTCATTTCCAGGAATAGAGTTATAAGTAGCTGATGCCACTCGTGACCAAAATAGCTGGTGCTTTATTCATGGAAGGAATTTTCCCTTCCTCCTTTAATCCATGAATTGGCCTGACCAATGCTAAGAAAACCACTCTGGATATGCTGAGTCTCGACAGCTGCCAACTCATCAGATCTCTGATTCCCATGGAAAAATCATAGGGAATTGCCCAAGATGCAGTTAGCAGTTTATATAATTGAAACCTAATCTAGATTCAGACTAAGCCACCGGCATCTTTGATGATCTGCTGTGAGAGCAGGGAGGTCTGACATCCCTCTCCTGTGTCTGGACCACTTGTCAGAGCAGAAGCTGTTGCTGACCACAAGGTGCTGTTTTCCTGCTAAGAGGCAGTGGCAGAATTCAGGAAAATGCAATAAAATGTTCGTGTCTGTGGAAAGGACATATTCAGTGGGTAGGGAGGAAAGCAGACATCTGTCTGTGCAATAAATTGCTATGGTGCAACGTATTGGGGTGTATTTATGTAGATATAATGGTAATTTTCTCTTCATACAAAGGCATTCCTTTCTCCACATTAGCCATGTGGCTGGGCTTGACCAGCTCACACCTTTTTAAACAGAAATGTGAGTAAGATGGAGAGTATGGAAGATAAGGGAACAAAAAACATAAGTTATTTAAAATTATGATTCCATCTTCTTTGAGAGCATCCTACTCACTGTCAGTAGAGCTGGGTTCATGCACTCCTCACTGATATTAGGCTCTTTCACAGCAGCTGAAAATGCTCATTATTTCTGGTGGCCTGGAAAACCTACCGAGCACTGGAGGAGGAGGAGGAATTGCTTTTTGTTGGCATCCTCTGTCATGTAGAGACCGCTGTAAGACAATTTGTGGTAAAGCAGTCAGACCTAAGGAAGTGCAGATCTGTGCCTGGCACTGCTGAACATGACCTGGGGATGTCCCAGTGTGAGCATCCTGCCAGTCCTGCCTCAGCAGCAGAGAGGCACAAGAGAAGCTCTTCCAGTGCCAAGGTCTGTTAGTGCACTTACACAGTGACACTGATTTAAAGAAGAGGAGAAAAAAGGACAATAACTAAACATTCCTATAGTCTTTTTCCAGTTACTAATGAATTTATTTGAATTGCTCTTCAATGTGCAATTTGGTCTGATTACATGTTCATGCAATCCTCCATTTCTCTCACTGACACCTCCAGCCATTTATGTTTTGCAAAATAAACTTTATAAAAGTTTTCTTTTTGAGCTTCTCCATGGCTGTGGTTGTCAGAGAAGTGATTGTCCACATCATAGCTCTTAAACTAAAATACTTGTGCTCCTGTCTCCATTATCACTGGGGTCTCAGTCAGTCTCTGACATTCCTTCAGCCAGTGCCTTCCAGTGTTTTCCATAAGGAGGTGATGTGCAGGAGCAGACCTCGAGCTTGCGGAAGACAGCTCAATTGATTTGACACAAGTGGCTGGGAGACAGGGCCATGCCATCTGCTGGGATGGATCAGATTGACATTCACAATTCATCTATTTATGACCCAATTAACCATTCAAATAAAATTTTTTATCACTCCTAGTTAAAAGCACACATAAATAGAGGTTCCTCTTCTGAACAGGAAACTTTGCTCCAAAACAGAATTCCTTCTTCCTGAAGCCAGGCAAAATAACCAAGAGTGGTGAGAGATGAATCATCTCCCAGCGCTCTCCATCAAAAACTGTAGCTAAAACAAAATTACTAAGAAGAAGAGTGCTATTAAAGGAGGAAACTGCTGCTGTAATTCTGTTAAGGAACACGAGATTATTTAAAAGCCTTTTTTAAAAAGTGTGTTTGTTCCGGGAGAGGAGGGGTGAGGGAGGATTTTAGAGGGAGGGAGAAAGATTATTAGTCTTCCTTGCCTATAAAATTCATGCTGCTTCCCTTGCCCTAGCCAGCGATTTCAGGAGCCATTGTAAGTCATTACTCCAGCCCTAATGAACAGGGGACAGCCTGCACCTTAGCTTTGCAGAGGCTGAAAGCACAGGGAAAAAAAGGTTGTGGGATGTAGAGGATTTGGTGCACTGTACTGAATGTAATAACAGCTTAGGATTTTGTTCCTGGTGGTGACGATCCCTAGAATACTCACACAGCAGCAGTCTCACATTGTTCAGGGTTGCTTTATAAAACTCTCAAAGCCATGAACAAGTGAGCCTCAAAGCCTGTGCCTGGCTTTCCTCACCAATAACCAGGTTTGCACCTGCTCAGTACACAAAGCAGTGATGAGGCAGGGAGAGAAACAGGCTGCCACCACTTCCAGCAGCCTCTGCTGTTCACAGTAAACTGCACAGTATACACAAGGCAGTGTAGTGACCCTGTACCAGGGGCTGCAGGGACAGAATCCCAGAGCTGCAGGAGCAGAGATTGGGGTGATTCTGTGGGGATGATGTGGTGCTGGCTGCAGACCTCAGCCAGGAACTGCTGCTGGTTTTGGTCTGTCTGTGGTGCACAGGGTCTCCTACCAAGCAAAGCCAGCACAACTGTCCCTGGGTTTGGGGGACAAACCTTAGCCTGGGAAGTTGGAGATCCTATTCTGCTTCTGGAAGTGGCTTCTTTGCATACCAAATAGATGTACTTTAAGTATTACTGATAGAGATAGGAAGAGGATTTATGCAGATGCAGATGACTGCCCAGGAGTTACACGTAGTCTCTCCAAACGGGATTCTGCATAGAGAAAGCTGAGGGACCAAAGGGATCCATTAACCCAGGAACTGCAGCCATACAAAAAGAATTTTGTGTACAGTGTCAACTTGCAGCCAGAGCTGTGCATTTTTATCAGGTCTTCAAGGTCAGACAGGAACTTGGTGGTGGTCTAGTCTGACTTCAACTGGTTTTCAGGCTTTCATTCTGCTTGCTGTTATTAAAAGAGAAGCTCTGCAGCAAGGCTCCCCAGGAATGGATCAGGACAGGCTGCTCACGGGGCAGAACACGGCCCAGGGGATACCAAAAAATATTGAGAAAACACTGCTGAGCAGCAGAAAGCTCCAGGAGCCAGCATGGGTTGTGTCTGTGCATTTCTCCCAGACAAGGGAAGAGTGCTGTGGAACAGAACTGATACCTGTTTGTTCATTGTAAATTAATGACATGTTTTAAATGCAGAGCTCTGCTGAGTGGAATGGCATAAAACTTTGGCTTTGTGACATGTCAGGATGGGGGGCTTTGGGGAACTGTGGTAATTCTGAACTTGAAAAAGAGAAATGTTACACAAAGGAACTTGGAAGTTGAGAGAGGTTCTGGTAATGAACAATTTTGAATAAAAATATTACATTTATGCTGGAAAAAGGAAGCTCAGGATGTGGCTTATTTTCTGTGGTTAATCCCTTCCAAATATTTAAGGAAAAAAAAGAGGGAATGGAAATAGTGCTTTGTTTTAAAATAGGATCAGAGGTTCTACTAAACACATGAAGAAATGCTTCAACATATTGTACCCTGGGATTCCTCCCCTCAAGCAGGCTCACCCTACTCAATGCATCCTGGAACAGTCAAAAATGAGTTTGCATTTTTTAAATCTACATCTAGGATTTGGTAGCCTTCGAATTTAGGTTCAGCCCTCAAAGCATGTGTCTAAAGCATATGTCACACACAAGCCATGTTGTCCTTATGCAAAGAAACGGGGAATCAGACCTCAAATGTGCAAACTGACCTGGGGCTGGAGAGAGACCCCCCAGCTGTGGCATCAGACCCTCCGTACGCCTGGCACAGCCTCCCCTCACTGCCCTGCCTTGTGAAACCTCTCTCTGCAGGCCAGCAATGTGCCCAAGGCCTCTGAAACCCTGGATCCATCCAGCATAGACCAAAATACACAGAGCTGGCTGCACGCCCGAACGCAGGGCTTTGTGGGTGTATTGTGTCCCTGCATACATTTCCAGGGAAAACATATTACACCTAGCTTTGGATGCCAAACTTCTCCAATTATGAGAGAACAGTAATTCACCGAGGAGTAAGTATTCCTTCAATTTCCTTTCCTTGGAAGAGATACTGAGAATCTGTTCTGAATGGAGGCAGATGAAAAATGCTACATGTTAATGCATATTCTGGGTTAGCTGTCTTTGTTAAATTAGAATGAATGCTGCTCATTTCCCATCTGGTCCTCTTTGACATTACTTCCAGAATATATTCACAGCTCTTATTTGTACAGTACAAATGGCTGGCTGTAGTACCAACTTTACCTTTTATAGGCTGCTAAAATGTTGGTGCCAGATCGCAAAATAACGTTCTACTTCTAGGAAGCATCTGTGGGCATTGCTTGCTCCAACAGCTTTCTTTTTTTCTTCCTCTTATTTTCTTTAAGTGTAACCATGTATGTGAAGTGAGTTTGTTGTCAAACCAAGTGAAAGTTGACGGCTTGACAGCCCCGGAGCCTGCAATCTTCCTGGAGCAGCGAGGATGCAGCAGGCAGATCAAGCGAAGTGCTATCAGCCCTCTCATCTCTTCTGCACAGCCTTCCCTGAGGGCTGAAAGCACAGATATTTCTCCATCTGCAGCTGCTGGTTGGTGCCTTTGCTGACTGCTGTGCCCAGGGATTTTGTGCTCTGGATCCCTGCGCGCTCCGTGTTGCCCTGAAAAATACCAATACAACAGCAACTGGGCAGCTCTGACCCAGCGCTGAATCCGGCGCTGCTGACCTGAGCTGGTTTGCTGATTATTCCCAAATCTTCCCATCCATGAGTGTTTGTTTCTGGCAGTTTCCTTAGCAGGCTCCCCGTTCCAGCAGCCTCCACCCCTGCCCTCCAATGCGTTTCAGACCTACCTTGGTAAACAGAGTGTTGTGATCCGAAACGCCCATGTTTTTCTGCCTGGAGTGACCAAGGGCTGCAGCGTCGCGCTGGGAATTCTCACCATAGCAACTACCAGCATTGACAGAACTTGGTGCTCATTAAATAGGCTGTTTGTTTACCTCTCGAGTGGCAAGAGTAGACTACAACCAGCGCTGAAACACTGCCAGCTGAACAATGCTGGGCTGCCATCGTAGCTTCACGCGTGGAACACATAATTACTGTGTTCTGTAAGTGAAACAGATACGGAAAACCTGTGTGGGATGGGAGTGTTGAAGATGTAGGGTGACATGGTATTATTATCAGAAGATCAGAAAGTGTGCTCGTCAGATGCTGCTACGTGCTCTCGATGGATCCAACAAAAAGTGAGTCCTGAGTCACATGCCCCTGACAGATGATCTAAATGATCGTGTTCAAGGAGGTCAGTATATGGACTTATCAAGCAGCACATGCACAGGGAGGGGGAATAAATTATTGGTACCACAGAAGAATAGAAGCAGATAGAAGCTCAGGGCTCAGCCTCTCAGGGGTCAAATGTGTGAGAATGGTTTTTGAGATGGTTATCAATGCCCAAAATGTAGAAACACCTAACAGTGCAAAAGGGACTTTCAGAAAACTTCTCCCATCATCTGTGCAACCGTTTCAGTTCCAGAAGTATGGCATCTGCTGGATGCCTCTGGGCAACCTTGAGCTTCCAGTGGGACATCACCTGCTGTGGAGCTGCTGTCAGCTCTGGTCACCAAGGGATACTGGTGATAAAAATAAGAGGAAGCACCACAACTGAACCTCTTCTTCCCACCACAGGACTGCTCAGCCTCCATAGCAGAGCCTCTCTTGGGGTGATGGCTTTCAACACCTTCACAGGGCTGCTGCCTCAGCAGCCTCAGCACAAGATCATCAAGCTGTGGTGTCCCATGGGTGCTGCACTCTGTCACAAAACCTTCAAGCAGCCCTGTAAAATCAACTAATGAGTCCTCATCACAGCCAAATCCACGGAGAAGGAGCACGTGCAGACATGGCCAGAGCACAGTCTGGGAGCACTCAGCACTGAACATCCTGCATCCCATGGCACAGCTGGAGAGTCTGTCCAGCACCTGAATGCATTGACCATGTGATTCCACACATCCTCTGCACGCCTCCAATCCAGGTGGGATTCCTGCTTGCCCCTGCCTGCTGCCAGAGCCCCACTGAGGTTTAGGATGCTGTTGGCAGTGAGGACCCCAATACAGGCAGCAGCTGCAGCATGTGGCTGTCAGATGCTGGAAGAGGAAAGAGAACTCCTAGTGCACACTCCTCATTTGGCATTCCCATTAAAAGGGGCCAGGACTGCTGCTTGGGTCCCTGCCCCAGGCAGGGAGGGGGCAGGAGGTGGACTGAAGTCACTTTCTGTAGTCACCTAATTAGAGCATTTCAGAAGAGGGACAGGTCCAAACGCCATCCCCTCTGCCCCTTAGGGAGCACAAGAAGTGTCCGGTCACAGCTGGCACGCTCAGGACTTTGTGCAGGCAGGGGCTTGTAGGAAGGGAGGGCAAAGGGGAGAAATACCTCTGAGACAAAGGTGAGCCTGGGAGCCAGCCTCCACAGCTCTGCTGACTGCAAAAGGCCGAGGATTCTGCATGCTGTTATTAACACTTTCCCTCGGGTCTTACCTTTCTCCCTTCCTCAGGCAGTAATTTTTGCCTTTTTTTCCCCTAACCTTATCACCTTGTTAACAGTCCTCCCTTCTGTGCAGGTGCTAACCCTTCTTTTCACTTAACTTGAGTAATTAACAAAATTAAACTCCATAAGTTGTGCTCAGATACACCTAGATTGGAACTGCTCCTTCTTTTACAAACCCAAAGAAGGGATTTTGGAGCTCTAAACTTGCCTGTTTTCTCTAACCATGTGAGCTTGTCTGATGAGGGTCACTGTACTTCCATACAAACCTGGCCTTGCATAATGGCAGGGAGAAGAAAGCCCTGTGCTCTTGTCCCTGTTCCCCCAAATCTTTCCACATCTGTTCAGTTTTAAATCCAGAGGGTTTCCCTTAGGGGTGTCTCGAAGCTGGGGAGCTGTTTCCACTCCCCACCTCCTGGCACAGTTATCTTTGTTTCAGCATCAGTGGGAGAAGGGATGGGGAATATCACTGTGTGGATGACCTCCTGGGGACACTCAGTGGCTTTGGCTCCTCATCTGAGTGTGCCATGGTGGGAGCCAGGGAGTCTTATCCCCACAGCTGACTCCTCCTTGCCCAAAGCAGCAAGAAGAGACCCCAGAAGGCAGTTAGGAATAACTTACACTGCAGCAATGGGTTCAGCTACCAGGGCATTGGGAAGGCTTGTGCAGGCTGGGCTGCCACAGCTTTGCTGCCACCACCCAGGGCACAGCTCTGAGCCCAGCTGATCTCACCCAGACCCAGACTTTGATGTATGGAGTACCACTGTGATTCATTTGGGCATCACAGCTCCAGTATTCCCTGCTTCTGGGTGCTCCTCTTTAGACGGCACAGATCTCGTTTTCTGAGCTGCCAGACTCCCCTCACTCCTGCTGCAATGAGAGCACAGCAGAAGCATCAAACTAAAGCCTCCAGTTTGGGCAGAGAACGGGGATAGCAGCAGCAGCATGCCTGGAGGGGAGAGGTTATGGCTCTGCTTTGAAAGGACAAGGATGGAGTGCAGTGAAGGCATGAGGATTAAGCAAATGCTAATGGCGAGCAGGTAAATGGTGATCAGATTAGAGGGAGAGCTGCAGGCCCTTGCATGTGGGGACAGGCAGAACTGTGGGGCAGCTGCTGGCCAGGGGCTGCTCCTGCCTCTCACAGCAGTGCTGCTGTGCCTTGTTTCCAGGATGGTCATGGCAGCTGTGCTGCTCTTGTTCCAGCCCTACCACTTAACATGAACAGGCATATTTCACATTTCAAAGTATTTTTCTACTGACTGTGATATAAGCAAGAGTAGGACAAAATGTGGTCATGAATATTTCAGGGTGATCATAGGAAGACCTTCAACAGCTAAAATTTCTTCAGTGTCAGACATTTGGTGGGGCTTGAGGATACAGAGGTGTTGAAAGATGGTTCCCTGCCATTCCATTCTGCAAGGAGAGGGGTGATGGCATGTGTCAGGCTCTGATGGAATGGTAATTCCTCAGTTTCCCAGGAGATCTTTCAGTCATCCTTGTGTGGAACTTCCTCAATTCAGGATAAAATCGTGGTCCCTTAGAAATTCACCCCATGGGCAAAAGGATACTTAGAAATTGTACGTCTGCTCAACAAGTAAGTAATATACAAAATTAATTACATAAAACTGAAAAAAATTGTACGTGTGTCATGGTTTAACCCAGTTCAATTAAATTTTGTACATTACTTACTTAGCTAAGAGGGAAGATGTTTTTTCAGTGGAGTATTTCTTTCTGCTTTTCTACTTCTATGACTTCTCATGAGGAGCAATTCTCCAACTGCACTTCAAAACACTGAGGGGAGCAAATGAGGACATTGTGGAATTGAACACTGGAAGGACACCAGAAGACTGTTTTTCTCAATCCATAGGGGTGTCCCAACCTGAGTCTTTTGCTGAACTTGAACCATCCCTGAACACCAGCAATTGCTTCTGGTTACTGCTATAGAGTAACAACAGTGGTTCTCCTGGGTCTCTGTTCAAAGCAGGGACAGCTTTGGATTTCTCCAGGGGGAGGGAATGACCTGACTTGGTGCACGTTAACCCTGCTAGACCCTTCCTCCTTGGCCCCTGTGCTGGGCTGCCACGGAGCCAGAGATAGGGAGCTGAACCTCTCCCCTCCTGTGCCCTGAGCTGTGGGACTGCCTGCACATCCACCTGCCCACTTGGAATATGCTCCTTCCCACTGTGAAGCTGCATGTCCATATTTTGGGGCTAAACTGAAGCTGGGCTTCAGGGGCAGCTAAGCCCAAACCAGACCTGAACCCCTAAATTTATCCTGGTTCAAATACCTGGGAGACGGCTTCTGTGAATTAGACAATAACTCCCTTTGTTTCCAATTTCTGACTCATCCTCTTTTACTGCCTCACATTTTCAGCAATGAATGAGTCCAACTGCCAGTTCGAAGAATTATTTTTGTGGCAGAGCGTGCCTGATGGAAGAGACAACCATTGCTATCCATTTCCATTAGCAGCCTGTCAATAGAAATTAAATTGCATGAATAAGGCACTATCAGTGCCAACATCACTGCAGGAAAACATTAATTAATCCTCATTTACATTAGTCAGTGCTACCATCAAATAGACTCTTCTGTTGCTACCAAAGACATTTCCACAAATGATTGTTGCTGTCTGATAAACAGATTCACAGAACCTCACTGACTCACTAGCTGGGCACTCGCCATCACGTTCGGGGTCTGAATGAAGGAAATGCCTTGTGGGATCCTATTCAAAGCCCAGGTTTGACACTGGGCCTCCAAGTCATATTCAAACCAACACAGATACCAAAGACGTGGGGCTTTGGGCTGTAAAGAAAATAAAACCCCAACTAACTTATAATAGTCATAGCAAATTTATTTTTGTGAGGCGTTCAAGATGTGCCTGTCACCAGTGTATCTAAACATCCCTGAGGGTCTGATGATCTTTCAGAGGGGGCTGTACAATAGAGGGAAAATGGAGGGGACTTATCCTTGCCTTCTGGCTTATGGAGGAAGGATGAAAAGCTAAACTCTTTTCTGAGAGAACATCTAAGTCAGACATGCCCGATTTGAGCCACAGGATGTCTTTACTTTTGACTTTTTGAGCCCTGCTGAAATCCAGATTTGCAAACAGGCTCTGCCTTCACTGCAGACTGAAGGAAGAGACATCTAAACTCCAGTGCCCTCTGAGGGGCTCCAAGCCTGGCTCTGCAGCCAATCTCCGTCTGCCAGCCTCCTGTCCCAGGCAAAGACAGCAAGGAGCAGTGCTGCTGCATCAGGAGAGCTGTCCTTGGCACACACCTTGTGGGAGATAAAGAAAACATGGTACACAGCCAGATTCACAGCTGGGGCTCACCCAGTGCAGGGGAGGGGACAACAGTGTGACCATAGAGTCACCTTGACCCCAAAGGCTTCCCTAATTCTCTCACCACTCCATTGATCCATCGAGCTGGCACACCTGACTTAACCGCCAAACAACATGGACATGGACCTGTAGCATATGCAATGCAAACCCTTGGCTTCCCTCTGGGGACTTCCTGGGACAGCAGGGTCAGCAAGCTGGGAGGGTTCAGAAAGCAGTTAGGAGAGGTACTGTGCCTGATTTAGGGTTGTCAGCCCTGTTCCCAGATCTGAATACTGAACACAGCAATATTTCTACTATTTCCAAGTCCTCCCATGACTGTGGAGGAAGCACGGTGACCTGAAGGAGCAGGTTGTTTCTCCAAAAGCTGTGCAGATGTCAGCTCAGGCTGAGCCACACACAACACAGAGCAGGTCACTACAGGTGCCTCTGCCTGTGGTGGAAACCAGAAATTATGACAGTAGTCCTGGTGGCAAAAAACAGAAGGCTGAAGAAGGATGAGTGAGGAAGAAGCAAAGACAATACCAGAACATCTCTAAATCATGGCAGGAAATTACTAAGTACATTGCACTGCAAGGCTTGCTTTGCTGGCCACTGAGGTGACTGTGTTTCAGCATCACAAATATGTTACTTGACTTTGCTGCAGGAGACAAAATGGCCTAATAGGAGGTGGGAATGGGTGGAAATGGAAATTACAATCAGCAGCAGCTTTTGATAAGAGATAAGAAATGCCATTGGTGGCTCTTCTCTGTGGCAGACTGCTGGGTCATGGGTGCTGCTCCTCCTCCCTGAGTGTTCAGGAGAGCGTTTGCTCCAGCCACCAGCACTGCTTGGAAGCACAGACCTGCAAATTCACATCTCCACTGGAGACCTGTGCACTTGTGCTCGGGGTCTTTCTTTTAACCCATGTGCAAAAGTAGCACTGGTACAGGCCTATACACTCAAAAAGCACTGTTTTGAGCTAATAATGGTGAATAGAGAAATAACAGAAAAATCAGCCTGAAATCTCTGGCTTAGGTTTTGAATTCCTATCCAGTGATTTGGCTATATAGTATCTGACACAAGCTGCTGGTTACTGTAATAAGTCTTTAAAACTACTTTAAGTGCCCTTCCATTTCTTTTCTTCCTTTCACAAGGCTTGTGTTCAGCATCCAAATGACTATGTGGGGATGTATTAAGCAATAAACACTAGAGTTCAGATAAAAAAGATTAGCTGGGATAATGCTAAGGCAGTATCCACACAGCCAGTGCATGCACAGGCAAAAGCAAGCACAGGAAATGTAGGATGCACCTCAGGAACACAGCACATGAAAGCAAAATATACCCCATAACCCTCCTGAGATTTAGAGTGAGGAAGTGGAGATGCAAACAGCATCTATTAATGGGTCCTGTTCCAGCATTAGCAGTCCTGGGGGGGCAGGGATGGGCAGCAGTTTCCACCCTGGGTAGGAGATGCTGAAATGGGGCTTTGAAGCTCTGCTGGTCCATGGAGGGGCTGCTTCCTGCAGAGCCCAGCCTGGTCCTGCTGGGTGTGGGTGTGCAGGCATCGACCTCCTGCTCCATCTCTCTCTCCATCCCTCCATCTGTGGGGAGGGAGTGTTTTGGTGCACATTCCCCCAGCCTTGGTGCCTGGAAAGGTCTCTGTGGGAGATAACGGGAGCAACCCTCAAAGAACGCGTGAGTTAAATCTGACTCACAGTGATTGCTTGAAATGTGTTCCCCAGTCACCTGCTACCTTGTACCGAGTGCCAGATTAATATAATGAACCCCTGATCCTTCATTTAATAGCTACACTGTGGCTCAAAAGCTGGGGACTCCTACACCATGTAAATTTGCCTAGATTTGATACGCCTACTGGTGACCTTCAGCCCTTTTAAAAATGGTTTTGTTCCTCGCAATAGAATGGATTTATTCTTTTTTTTATTTCAGTGAGATAAATGGAACAGGAGTCAAGTCCCTAATGTTATGTTAAACTGCACTGAATTAGCTGAGGCAGAAAAATCCCAACTCAGGTAAAATGTCAGGTATTTAGGATTTTTAAATGCTTATCTCCAGCTTTCCTTGCATGAGCTGCTTTGTTTCTTGTTTTGTTTTTTCACAGTAAATAAATTTTTCTCAATTTTCCAGATAATTAACCTTTCTGCTTCAAAGCCAAGGGTGAGGATGTGAGGGCTGATACTCCAGGGGATTCTCACCAGATGGGACAGGTAAAATTAGAATCACAGAATAACAAAACTGTTTGGGTTGGAAGGGACCTTAAAATTCATCCCGTTCCATCCCCCCTGCCATGGGTAGGGACATCTGATCAGGAGTAATTAGATAAAAATAATGTGGCACCAGGAAAGACTGATAGTGCCAAAAGCAGGGAAGAAACTGTGGATAGTCTTACCTTGGTGTGCTTAAAGAGCAGGGATTTAAAGAAGTCAACTGCAGTATGTGCTGAGACATCAAAGCCAAAAATCACCTTCAAATTACTCATCACTTTAGAAAACGCTCATTTAATTGAAAACAATCTCCTTAACTAAACTTAAAGACTTGTTTTCATCAAGACCCTGTTCCATCTGGCCAAGACTGTATTCAGCAGCTGGGATGTCTCCCACATGGCCAGTATTCCTATGGCATGGTGAAAAGCTTGGTACCATGTACCATGCACTCCCTTGTTTCTCCCACAGCCAAACAGGGTACAAGGGGCAAACCCTACTCTGTGGCAGTGACAGAGGTGATTTCCTTCTGTTTTGCTCCTGGACAGAGGGTGAATCTAGCTGCAAGAGATGGGACACTCCTCATGTGCTGTGTGCCACTTCCCTCCAGCTCTCAGCCTTTGCACTCCAGGAGGGGCTGGGGGCTCAGTGGGAGCACACAGGGTTCTGGGGGGCTCTTTCCGTGACTGCTGAAGAAAGCAGGTGGTTGGTTAAATGAAGGAGAACAGATGGTCTGAGGAGGGTGTTCCAGCACCAGGCTGGAGAAATCATCTCTTCCCTGCACCTCCCTCATGCAAGCTGCACAAAATACATGGCAAACTACTCACACACAGTTTTTTGGTGTAT
Organism: Eopsaltria australis; assembly: GCA_034509425.1. NCBI lineage: Eukaryota > Metazoa > Chordata > Aves > Passeriformes > Petroicidae > Eopsaltria > Eopsaltria australis. The sequence goes on along the minus strand of JAVTVJ010000012.1, from coordinate 1,548,743 downwards.
TCCTCACGTTTTTTCTGTGCACGGTATGAGACACTCATTTATTTTACTGTGATACATTGCCACCACACTTTATAGCGCCTGAGTGCCTTCCACATGAAGGGCCAAAGTGAAGTCCCTGGATATCAATGATAATTTGCTTTTTGCTCTCTTGTCTCTCCTGTCCCTTCATGGGTTTGCTGAACAGGCAAGTACAGGTGCACTTCGGGTTGGAAGAGAGGGGAGAGGTGGGAGATATCCACTGACTTGGCTGTGCTTCAGCAGGGATGTAAGGGCACAAGCTCTCCATTAATACTTAGATGTTCTGATGTCTGAGTGCTCACAGGCAGCACAGTTTTATGTTCAAACTGCAAAGTCTGCTTGGTGCTATGGAACATGGAACATTCAGAAAAATCTCAAGCTGAGAACTCTTAGTAATTAGGAGAGTAGCAATTTGTACCTTAATGTCCTAGTTTCTCATTTTTTCAGCTTTCCAGAAGAGGCAATGTCACCAGGTCTCTCAGGGAGTCATGTGGGTGGGCTCCTCAGTGCTGGCAACCTGCTCAGCTACTGCAAAGAGCAATTGATCTGAATGAGTCATGAAAACTGAGGTGTTGATGTAGTTGAAGACATCCTTAATGCTTCTGATTTACCTGTGCAATACTCAATTTTCCAGTCCTATTTATAGTTTCAAAGATATCAACTGTTCCTTATCAGTCCATGAGAAGCAAGAGGGAAGAAAAGACATCGTGCTCAGATTGCAGTTTCATGGCTTGATCCTGGGATTGCTGTTCATTGACTCAGTAAAAGTAACTTGAAAGATTTTCTATCTTTAATGTCAGTTACATCACAAATGAGACACAGCACAACAGTGGGCTGAGAGCTTCTGTAGAAAGGAGATGGAGGACAGCCAGGATGGTGAGATATCAAGTCCATTTGGCCACACACACTTCTTAATTGTGCTGCTGTACCACTTGGAGGCTCAGCTGTGGTCCAGTGCCCCAGTTTGGAGAGTTCTTGTTGGTTCTCCTCCTCTGTTGCACATTTGCTTTGAGATAACAGGTAATTGCATGGGAAAGAGAAGCTGGGCAAGAGACCAGGATGTGCTTTGGTTCTCAAAGGCTACCCAGAAAAAGTGAGGTATGTCTGTGGACAAGTACATGCCAGACATCCCATCAGGAACATGTTTAATCAGTCAACAGTGATGACCCCCCCTAAAAATTGCCATTTGCCTTAGATAAGACATATCTCTCTGATAACCTCAGTATTTGACTTATTCAAGATAATTCCCATAACAAGTACAATGAACTTGGTGCTATTTGTTTAAGCAAAATTATCTATGAAGGGAATGGCTGGTGCTGTGACTCTCACACTCTCAGGTGTTCTTGGGTAGGTGATGGTCACAGCCATGGCCAGCCTGGGGCAGTGAGCACAGCACCTCAGGGCTCTTCCCATCCATTGCCCCTGGGAAGCTCACCCAGATGTCTGCACAGCCCAGCTGGCCATGGGGAGACTGAGCAAAGCTGCTGATACAATTTTAGTCAGTGTTTTCAGTGTCTTTTTTCAGTTTTCAGCCAAAGTCCTTCCTGGTTTCCAGGTGCCTTGGTGGCTGTGGCCAGGAGAAGGTGGCAGGCTGGGAAGGGCAGAGGATGTGGCTGGGTTCCTTGTGTGAGGGACATAGAGGTGGACTAGATCTCACATGGATAGGAAGGACAAAGTTGTGTTCCCAGCCAGGGATGATGTGTTTCTCTTACCCGGTAAAGCAAAATGTTGAATGTAAGAGATAATTTCATGCAAGAAATGGAGAAAATACTACAGAAGGGAAATGGAAGAAAAAGTTCTCCTGAAAGCAAGGCAAGTTTTCACCATCAAGAAATTTTTTGCAAAAGAAACAGCAGAGACTTTAACTTTTTCACTGTAATATATATATATGTAAATATATAAATATATATGCATGAATGTGTGTGTGTGTGTATGTCAATGTCAAATCCCCCAGCCCAAGCCTGGTATGCTGACCACTCAATTGAACCTGTGAGGAACATTATACAGACCTACAGGCCCAGGAATGACAAGGATTTTACAATGGGCATATACACACACAGGACCCTGAAGCCTAATAAGGAAACCCTTTACCATTTGTTTAAAGACTACATAATTTATGTTTTTCATCATCTCCCAGGAGAGAGAAGGTTGTTTACTTTGATTTGTTGATGCAGCAATTTTAAACATATGGTATGGTATGTGGAGTCTATCTGGAAAAAAACACACCTTATTGATCATGGTGTAACCAACCCAAAAGCCATGGCATGTAAAGAAGGAAATTGTGTAAATCATAAAGAGTGCACCATTCTCACTCATATTATACACCACAACCATTTATGTGATGTTTGTGATCAAAAGCACCTTGCATGACAGAAAAATTAAAAAGAAAGGTTTAAAATTTCAGATCTAAATTGTGCCTTGAGTGCAGAAGGAGAAAGAGGTACCCACAGAGTGACCACATGCTGCACAGCTCCCAGAAGCCGTGGGTTTTGGTTGGAGCTCTCAGGGGCAGGTAGCTGTGAAACCAGAGGAATAGCGAGGCAACTCCATGGAAAATCGGCAGTGATAAATTGTTTGCTCTTAATATAAGCAGGTTCATAAACCAATCTGATCCCTGAAGGTTGATAGAGACCAGATACCAGAAAGCACATTTTCAGCTGCACAGCTGGCAGAAACCATACCTAGGATCCTGACCCAGGTGTAGCATTACACGGTGCTTTGGACAGGTTGGGTTACTCGCCACGTCCTCGCCGGGTTACCCAGTGCTAAAACGAGCTTTGATTTTGTCACCACAGGGAGAGCACTCTGTCCTGGGTGTGCACAGTGTGTCTGATGGTGCTTTGGGAATGCAGGCTCTCTGATGGTGCTGCCAAGCAAAGCATCATCAGGTATGGGGCTGAGCATGGCCCATCACTGACACCAGCAGCACAGAGGTGGGCAACCTGGACAAGCCTCTGGGATGGGGCTCTCCCTGCAGCTGCCCTGGCCAGAAAGTCCCCCTTGGTTGCAGAGTGGGTACAGCAGTGATGCTGACCCCAGCAGGGCCACAGGGACCATGCTGGAGCCCAGGTGGCCCCATGATTTTCTTCTGTGCGGGGCTTATCACCCCATCCTCCCCTCAGTACCCCAGCCAGGAGCTGACAGCCCCTCCTTTCGCTCCCGTATCCTCACATCTCCTCTTGTTTTCATTCCCAGTACACAAGTGCGCTGACGGTCGTGAGTGGGGAGAGCAGACCTTCAATTCTTCAAACTTTTTACAAGAAAAGAGTGCACTTTGCCTAATATGGGCTGCTCCCTGGGCTCTTTGCTTACATCTATAATTTTAAACAGAAGGAGTGGGTTCTGCTGGTGGCTTTTATCCCCTCCTTGTTCCCGTTTGTTTTAGTGTAAGGAAAATGTAGCCACATAGTCTTACTTCTTTGTGCAAAGGGTTTGCATTCAGGCAAGCGATGAGAAGTAACAATTTAAGTTTGATAGCACATTTTCACAGATACCAAATGGTACCTGATAACCAAATGGTAGGTGTACACTGAAAAAGCCAGATTGTGCCTTCAGTTCCTGAGCCAGATTGAAGTAGTTGGACTAATCAATCTAATTCAAACCTCTAGCTTTGTTTACACCAACCACTTTTTTTTTTATATTTTGAATGCTCTTAACATAAATTGTTGCTCTTTTTTTTTTTTGGGGGGGGGGTAATATTTGTCTTTTATGTTTACATCCTAATGCAGCTGGGAATTTATTGACAGTATCTCTTATCAGAACTTGCATTGTGCCAAACATCTACTGAAGTATTTTGTAGAGATAGAAAAAAATAATTTCATCATGCAGGGACTTGTCCTGGAGCTTAACTTTTTATTAGAGGTCATGAAATCAAGATATCAATCAACAGAGTGGTTAATGGCTAGAGCAGACTAAGAAAATCCTCTCCTTATCTTTTCTTGCCCTTTCCCCACTGAGACATTTTTTGACAAAATGAAGTTTTAGCTGCAGTGAAGCATTTTGGCTTTCCTCAAGAAAGTGTAGTTTCTTTTATGGAATACAGAAACACTCTTTTATAGTAAAATCTCCAGTTTCTTATAGCAGAAATGTCTCAGCAGAAATGTTTCAACTAAATTGACTAATAGCAGTGTGCCTCTGTTCCTATCCGGTACTAGAATATTTTCCAGACAGAACTTGAAGTAGACAGCTATTAATATAGCTCCTTTCAGCTTCTGAATTCTTATGTTCACATGATTCCCTCTGAATTTTCTTTGTTCTTGCAATAATCCTTCCTTCCCTCCCTGCTCAGTACATGCACTTCATTTTGCACTGAAGTTGTCAAATATGAACAGTATGAGCATCAAATGCGTTTCAGCATCTCATCCCTCTGCTCCCTTAGTTTGTCAAGTATCCAGGTTGTCATTATAAATACAAATATGACCTGCTGTTATAACAAACAGCAGCAGCTAAAGGAGCATCAGGCAGTGCAAGGGAGGGAAGACCACCCGTGTGTTGTCTCTTTTGGAGCCTTTGGAGTCCTCAAGGTGATGCCCACATGGATGAGCATGGTGACCCAGGATCAGCTTGGTACAGGGTGGTGTGACAACCTGCCTTCCTGAGCTCATTAGCTCTGGCCATGCTGAGTTTCAGCCAAAAAATCCCTTCCCACTCCTCCCTCCCAGCAACTTGCTCCATCCTCTTGGCCATGCTTCTGCAAGGGTCTACTGGGGTCTGGTGAGGACAATGTCAGAGATCAGAGTTGGTTGTGGGGAAAATGTGGGGTTTTTTCTCCTTCCCAGTGTTATTTTCCAGCTGGATCAGTTTCGTAGGTTGGCTCACAGACACACCACACGGGCAGGTATGTGTCAGGAGGGATTTTCCCCGGTGCTGGCGCAGGATGAGGTGTGGAGAGATGCAGGAATGTCAAGAACCAGCCATGCTGTTGAACAAGACCCCTCATCCCCACGTCTTGGCCCAGGTGGCTGGAGCAGCCTCTGGTGAAATGGAACCCAAATGCCTCCAACAGGCTCTTGATTAAGCCATTATGTTTGTGACTAATTTCTTAAATATCTGCTTTCCTTCTTATGTTCTCTCAAGAGCCTCCCACCACGCAGTTGACTCACATGTGAGCAGGTGCTGCTGGCAGGGCCAGCACGTGCTGGTCCCTCCACCCCTGCCCCCATACCAAATCCCAGAACTGTTCCTCTGGTAACCCCCAGCCCCAGCACTGGGGATGGATTCTGCCCACGCCTGTCTTGCTTCTGGTGGGGTCAAGAAAATTACACTGTGATGTATCTCACAGCACCCAAAGACCCATCTAGGTGGGAAAAAACCTGAATTTTCCTGTTTGCTTTCCCTCTCAATGAGGAAGAAAAGGGTTTGCAGTGCACAAGGTGGGTTCTGGCATAAGAAATCAAAGCATTTTCCATCCAGAAACTGCCTCATCATTTCTGTGACATGTTCATATTTCAGAAATCAGTTTCAGTGCTAAGTACTGCACAGGCAATGGCATCATGGCTGGGTGACCAGGGCAGGCCTGTGAACAAGCTGGTCAGCTGCACAGTGGGAATGAGAACTGTGTTTAACTGCAGCTGTTACACCACTGACAAATGAACCTGCTCTCCTCCTGAGTCAGTCTTTCTTAAGGGAATGACAGGAGGGGCCAAACTCGCACAATGCTGTAACAAAATAATCACCGGAACACTTGTTCAAAAATTGCAGCTCAAGCATTGTCTGAGAGTAAAGTAATCCAGCAGCCTCAGCCCTGTGGATAGAGCTCACCATGCCCCTGGTCAAGACATGGACACCAGAACTGGACCTCACTTTGCATTTATGGGAAGGTCAGGCAGGAAGGAAGGCAAGGTAAGGAGTTGTATTTCTTTGAGTCAGGCATGGGGGAGAGGATTTTCACTACTTGGCTGCTACTGGATGTCTGCTCTGGCAAAACCCTGCTGTGATTTGAGGCATGATCTGGGGAGCTGTGGGCTGTGCTGGAGGAGAGAAGGCACCTATGTGTCGAACACCCTTTTTCCATTGAGGTTCCCTTGGTGGCCCATAGGTCACATCCTGGTGCAGCAGCTCCATCCATCTGAAGAAGGCAGAGGGCTGTGCAAGCAGTGAACGCTGCCAAAGCAGCTTCAGAATCACTCTCTGTGGATCTGTGTTAGGTTCACAGGGACCAAAATGTCATAACCCACTTATTTTGGGAGCTATAGATCCCCCTTTGCTCCTGCAAGGCATTTGCCAGTGATGCTCTGCTCTGTGCTCTGCTAAAGGCCCTGCAGGGTGTCAGGGAGGGCCAAGATAACCAACCAGCCAGGCAACAGCAAGAAATGTCACCACACAGCTCTGCAGTGAGGAGAGAAAGGGCAGCAGACACCTGTCTCCAAAAACCTCACAAAACATTATTAAGCTGTGGTGGCAAGAAAAACATCACCGGGAAAGATGTTCCTACGCAGAGCTGGGGCAGGGCTGATGTGTGCGCCGGGACTGTGCTGAGCCAGATGGTGGATCTATACAATTGCCAGACCCCTTCCTTCCTCATCCTTAGCTTGGGAGAGCAGATGCAGCACCACTGAGCTCATTCCTGCTTTTTCTTCCATATTAGGTAGACCCCTAAGTGTCGTGCCCTTCACAGAGCTCACATCATCTCCAGACAGCAGCAGATGGCACTCGACGGCTTGTGTGGTGTCCGCAACTCCTTACGCCTGTTTCAGCCTTCTGCAGGCTCCAATTCCCTCCTGCACCATCGTGCCCCATCACATCATCTCTTGGCGGTGCTACCACTGGAGCACGCCCTTTCTCCTGTTTCAAGATATCCAGGTGCCACCAGTGTCTGGGAGCTCCTAGCCAGCAGGTTCCACTCACGTCAAACTTCTGGTGCTGTGCAGACAGCACCACGTTCCCAACGAGGTGGCAAAGATGTCTCTGCCTTTGCCAGTGGCTCCTGAGGCTTGTATGAAACCTGGGGCCTTGTATCAAACTTGAGGCCTCGTATCAAACTTATTTGAGGCTTGTATCAAACTTGAGGCCTGGTAGCGCCCTCACAAGCACAGGTGTCAGCACCAAGGGAACCGATCCCGTCTCATCACAGAGGATATCAAGGAGCAAAGCATCCCTGGGTCACATTATGCAGTTTTATATTTGACAAGAGTGCATGGGGGCTTTGCCCTGTTTTGAAAGGAAAGCCCTGGGTGCCCAGCCTGGAGTGATGGGTCTGCATTTTGTGGGTGTGTCAGGGCTGCAGCTGCTCAGGGCCCTTGTGAGGGGCTGAGCTGGGGTGGGACAAAGGGCAGGGCCTTATGCCAAGGGACATCAAAATGAGAGGCAGCAATTAACAGCAGCAGCAGGCAATGCTGCCCCCGACCTGCCTGGGCAAACATTGAGTGCACACACAGGCCAGAGGCTGCTCTGGATGAGAGCTGGTGCACAAACTCGGAGCATCGGAGAGAGTGCTTCCCCTCTTGCACCCAGTGCTCCATCCTTTGTAGGAGAGCTTTGGGAACAGCACAGGATGGCTGCTGTGGCTGCTGCTGCTGTGGCTGCTGCTGTGGCTGTGGCAGTGGCTGGGCCTTGGTGCCTGCCAGCTGCCTGGCTCCCTCTCCTTCCTGCCCCTACATCCCTGAGGATCCGATCCTCACTTGCCCTCCTCCTATTTCCCTCAGAGCCTCCCTCATCCCTTGCGTCCCTCGTCCTGTAGGCCATGGTGACCATCATCCTCCTGCTCTGGCTTGTGCACAGCCTTTTCCAGTAGCCACAGATGGTCAGGGATGGGCTGGAGAAGGAGAGATGTTTGTGCATGGAAGTGTGTGCCAAGAATGGCAGAGGATTCAGCTGCTGCGGGAGCTGGAGCAGGCGACCTGGGGGCAGAGTGACTCCTGGGGGGTCACACTCTGGGCTGCTTTGCAGCAGTGGCCACTCTGGTCCTGCTCTTGGGTCTGTGCTTTGTCCTCCAGAAAAGGAGCCATGAGCCAGAGAGCAGTGGCCGGGAGAAGTACTCCAGCAGCAACATGGATAAGATTGCAATCGATAAAGGAAAACAATCCTAGGGCAAAGAAGGTCCTGGAGATGAGTCCCGACACACAGAGCTGAGCTTGTGGGGGCTCACACCTGAAGAGGAACTCGGTATATATTAGGAGTAGTTCAGTTTTAAGTAGTTAATATGCAGGTAGTGCACTTATTTCCCACCAATTGAGAAGTAGTTACTATGTAGTTTGTGGAGATACCCTCAGGGGGGAGAGTTAGTGCATTTATCCCTGCTTTCCTGTTTTCTCAATAAAACATAGCGTTCTAGAATCTGGGTTATACAAATTCTTATTGCAGTCCACTAGCCCTATAGTGCTGAATTGGTTCTAATCTGAAATTCAGCGTATTTGCACCCTGCCCATTTTATCTCACATGATGAGCTGCAGCTCATGGGGGTTGAATTTCTGCTGAATTTCTCTACCTTTATCGCATTAGTCACCCTATAGCCTTGCCAGGGGTCTGGTGCCACCATAAGTGGTCATGCTGGATACAGAGATCAGGCTGCTGTATCAGCAGTGGGATTTGCTGCTGCACCTTTCCTCCAGATGCAGAAGCAGACTATTGATTCAGAGCTGATTTAGCTGAGAAGCCTGTGGAAGGTAACAGGACAATGTGCAAGAAGAAATAACTTGAAATTTTTTCAGGTATTTTATCCTTTCACTTCCCATCACAGAGCAGCCTTTGCAGCCAAGGGGAGAAGGTGTGCAGTTTGCTGATAAAAATAAATGGCATTCTCAGCTGCATTCCTGGATTTAATATTTGCAGATCTGATATTCACTTGTGCTGCTCCAGCAAGTGTTAGTATGCTCAAATACTAAATATTTGCATGGTGTGTGTCACGTGTAGACAGGGAGGAGGGAAAGTATCATCATTCCCTCTTACAGGGGAGCTAAGTGACTTTTCCACGATTGATCTGGACCCTAACAGGACCTGAAATCCATCAGAGCTCTTGGGGTAGAGGGTTGGTCTCTTTTCCTGAGACATTGGGAGCCACGCTTTTGGGAAATGGTGTCTCTTGCCAGGGGTAAAGGAGCAATAGGGAGTTTGGCACAGGCAATTGTATAAAGCTTTGGGTGTCTCATTGAAAAATCAGGCCCTTGTGTGCACTGTGATAGCATCAGTGAGACCAGGAGGCTGTACCTCATGCACGGCTTAATTTCACTCAGGAGACCATGCCAGAGACTTTAAAGAAGCAGCTGCCCCCTAATTCCAAAAATCACCCAAACTTCTGAGAAAACTCATCTCTTCCAGCCTGCACAGCAAACAAATTATTGCTCCTTCTGTTGACAACAAGCCATAAATTATCCCATTATAAAAGGGAACAGCAGCCAGAGGAGCTGCACTCCAACCAGCTAGCAGGCATTTTGTTTTAGCAGGGAAGGGCAAAACCCTTGTGTTTAAAGGAGATGCCTCCCAGTTTACCCAAGGTGCCCAGCAGCCTGCTGGCTTCTATAGGTTCCTACAGTAAAGGTCACATAGATGGCTTGGGAATAATGCATTCCCCTTGCTCGTGTCAGGCGGATGGAGCTGAAAGTCTCTCAGGACTGGTTGTCTCCTGCATGTTTATTTTATTCAGTGGTATCATGTCAGTGTGTCTGCCTAAATATAGCTTCTGTGAAGAGCATTTCTAAGTTTCCTGTTACAGTTTCACTCGCAGTTACCTTACAGTAAATGGAGGAAAATCAATGTAATCTCAATTACACACTGCCTCTAAATGTGCCTTGCTGGAAATTCTGCCCGGATTGATTCTCCTCTCATGGAAACTGCCTAGCCTCTCTTCCTTTCTCCCTCTCTATCTCTCCTTTTTATTGTAATAAACCACAATTTTATAATTTAAAACGCCCTCACTCTCCTTTGTCTGATGTGCCCTGCAGATAAGGCTTTCACAGAAACCGACAGTGCAGAAACCATGGAGTCCCTGGACAGAGTTGCAACTGTGAAGTTGGGATTAATTGACTCTGTGGCATTAGGACATGGCAATTTCAGCAGCTTTGACAGAGTAAACTGAGCAGAAGGGTCAAATTCAAGGTAATCTCTGAACAGCAACCATAAGCATAGAGATCCCTTCTTTTGTCTTTTGTAGACGAGACAATCCTACAAGTAGCAAGAAAATGATTGATTTAAAAATTTATTCCCTTTGCTGTGGTGTTTAAATACAGCTCATTCACCCGTCCCTGCTGCCTTCCAGTAACATGTATCCACAGATACACAGAAAATCTACTATTATCAAATCCCTGCCGTGTCAGTGTCAGCCGGTCACCAGTAAACAATCACAGCTATAAAATGATCCAACAGATGTTATGCTAGAGATGAATAGTCCAAAATAGAAAGTCTAAAAATACATCTCCAGGGCCAAATCGCACCCTCTTTTTTATGCTGCGCTCTGCCATTTTTGGCCCACAATTGGCACTTTGATTCCAAATGGAGGTAGTCCCACAGCCACCAGCACACTCTGGGATGGGACAGGATGGGGGAATGTTGTCATGTGGGGACCTGACTGCAGTGACCACCCACATTATCCTAAAGAAGTTTATTGGAGATGATTTATTATTATTATTGTTGTTGTTGTTGTTGTTGTTTACCCCTCAAATATCCCTGTAATCCAACACCAGGGGCTTTGCTGATGCAAACAGGCTCTCAGAAATGATACACACTGATTCATATTTTAAAAACTCAAACCTGAGGTAGGATTTAATACCCAGCAGGGTTGTATTGGTATGTGCAAAAAGCAAAGCACCAAAGCCTCAGCTGCTCCAGGAAAGTGGAGTGGGGTTGTGGTAGTGAGACATCAAGTCACAATAGGGGACACCACCGTGCTGCCCAACCTCAGACAGGGCTGGGTGTTCTGCACTCCCATCTTGGGTCCCCAATTTCTCAGTCCAGCAGGGATGTTTCATCAGGAGATTTTGGTTTTATCTTGCTTTCACATCCCCAGAGCCAAAAGGAGAGCACAGATCCCTCAGGGGCTGAGCAGCTGCTTTGCATTACAATGTCTATTAAAGCCTGGAGATAAATGCAGGGTTATTCTCTGCTCTCTTGAAAGTAGAGACCTAGAAGATGTGTCAGCAGCATCCTCCCTGCAGAGAAGGGTGTTGTGGCCAGGGAGACCCCAAAGAGGGACCCCACAGACCTGTCACCATCAGGTCTTAGAGAGCTTGTTTCTACAAGCACGGAGCAGATGACACCAGTCATTTTGGCCTATCTGGGTACTATCTCAGGCTCTGATCCTATCAGACCTTGTAAGCCAAACAAGACAAGGCCGCAGCAGCAGCTGGCTGGGAGATTTCCAGGAAAAAGAAGCAAGCAAGCAGCCTTTTCAAATGTGACCCTCTTCTCAGTTCAGGGCCCCTGCAAGGAGACTGGGACTTGAGACAGGATGGGGCATTAAAGCCTCAAATGCGAGGTCAGTTCAAAGGCTCCACTCCCAGCCCAGCTCTGTGACATGGCCTGGGCAGGAGGCTGCATTTCCCAGCTCTCATTTTGATAGACTTTCTTTGGCTCTTTAAACGTTGTGTGTTTAGCTTGGGTCACCATCGAATGGAGGAGGATGGGCACAACATAATCCCTGAGTAAAAAGGGAACTTGTCCAGCCAGAAAGGCAGTGTGGGATCAGAGGAAGGTTGAAAAGTAGAGAAGCTCCTGGGAGAGTGTAATATGTTCTACTCTCAGCCCTGAAGGCAAGTGACTAGCTGCTTATATAAGAAACAGCCACAGCTGGAGAAGCCCTGGCAGCTTCCATCAGTGCCAGCCTCTGGGGCAGGAGGGATGATCCAAAGGATACAGAGAGCTAGCACAGGGGGTATCCCAGTGCCCAGGGATGGGTCTGGCTGCCCCTTCACTCTGCTTGGCAGGCCTGCTGTTCAATGGGCCTGACCCACCAGGCACACTTTTCACGCCAGTGTGGCACAGCCATCAGCCATGCATCCATGAGGCAGCTACCCTGTGCTAGCTTATCCTGAGAATGCAAATGGGATGGGCTGAAAGAAGCTCTTCATGCTCATCCTTCCAGACCAGGAGTCTGTTTGCTGCTTCTCTTGGCTGCTCCGGGATGGTCAGAGACGAGCCCTTCTCGAACTGCTGGGTCAACTGCCCTGCAAAATGCTGGACCAGCTGAGGGTGAACTGCTGGGCCATGTGCCACGCCTATTTGCCCATTAGCCATTTGCACATTTTTTGTCCCATTTTTGTCCATTTTTGCCCGTTTGCTCGTTCGTTGCTCCCCGGGGCCGTTTGAACCTCCCTCGGGGCTCCTGGCACCGCCTCCTCCTCGCCTGGTTCGCTGCCGGACCTGCGGGGGCCCGCGGCTGTCCCGGGGCTTGGGAACCTCCAGTACAGCTCGGTCTAACCCTCACCCCCACACTTACCTCAGCCACCGACTGAGATTGTCACTGTTGTTTCTTCCTCTCTGCGGTGGTGCAAAGACAACTCCCACATCCCCAACGAGATGGGGATGAGATGGGAGGAGATGAAGGCCAGAGGTTTAGCAGCTGCCTGCAGGCATTGCCCCAGAAAGGGCTGATTTCTCATTTCACAGCTTGAACAGACAATTTGATGTGATCACAGCATTCCCCCCTTCCCCACTGCCCTTCCCTGGTGATGAACATGCTTGTGTCAGCTCAGATTCAGTGGGACACCACCATGGGACACCTCCCAGTGCCACTTACAGGAGCTACCAAAGACGTGGAGGTGGCTTTGTAATGGAAACCAAACGAGATGTCTTCTAAAATATGTTTTCTGGAAGGATCCTGGCTCAGTTCCAGGACAGGCAATGGCCGTTTGGGTCTGCCTGGTGCAAAATTTACATGAGCTCTCCCTGCCCAAAGGACAGTAGACAGTGGGCTTTGGCTGCCTGCAATCTCATCCAGCTGGGGCACACAGCATTAGTTAGAATGATCATAACTCTTGGTGAAAGAAAATAATAAAACCAGAGCAAGTGTTAAGGGATGCCCAGCCTGTGTTTATTTTCTCCTGACGTGCTCACACATCTCCAGTTTTTCACAGATTAATTCTTACTCCCTGTGTTGTGGCTTTTTTCAATTTCACAGAGACTTGAAGCTGAACTCATTTACACTAGAAAGAATGTTTCTTGCTTCAGCTTCCCGCCATCGGTTAAAATCAATAACATTAAAGTTTATTTTAAACACTTTAGTTTAGCAAAGCAATTTTCTCAGCATTCCAGCCTGCTGTCAGTTTTTTCACTGCTATTTGCAATGCATTAGGTGTAGTAAAGAAGTGTTTCACAATCCCATCTGCTTTCAAAGACCTTTCTAACAAACCCTGCAATGAGGACATAATTCATGTGATGACCTTGGTCAAAAACAAACACAGGCCCCAAGGTGCAGCATGTGCAAAGGGGCTGATACACTCACAGGTTTTGTTATAAAAGAGATTTTATGTGTCACTGTCTTGCCAAAGCCGGCTGGCCTTGTGTACACCCTGCAGCATCACTGCTGCTGGGCAGGGGACTATTCCTTTGGCTCATTTGGAAGTCCTGAAATACATTTTATGGTTTTAAATAGACCCCATAGCCTGGGCAATGCCCATGAGCTGATGTTTGCAAATACATGATGGCAGTACCTCATCAGCAGAATAAACCTATGTGCTGTACTGTTCAACATCAGAACTTAAAAGGGATGATCAGACATTTTTGTGAGTGAGAAGGGCTTGGAGGAGGCAAGGTGGGTGAATAAATTTGTCACAGATGACACAGCTCTGCAGGTAGGTCCCCTAAGGAGAGGGCAGTCGGGTTTTCTGTGCTTCAGACCTGTCCGACTGCCACAGACCAGGCTTTGAGCAGCTGATCTGGAGCAGCTGCAGACTCAGCTGCTGTCATGGAGCATTGAGCCATACATGGACCAGGCTTTGACATTTCCCCCCACTTCTGAAAACCAGGTCACCTCTCAGGTGCTGGCAGTGGCATTGAAAGTCTAATTTTAGGCTCCTGGCTGCAGCAAGCATCCCTGTAAATGCTCAGTTTCTCTGCCAAGTTTCTGTAGGCTGGAGTGGAAATTTGCATCAGGGAGGCTTTGCTGTCTGCACTCTGAATGGAAATAAGAAATAAAACTCAGGAGGATCATCTGGACAGAGTTACCTCGGAGAGGGCAACACAAGCAATAGCAAAGAATTAGTTATTTTGTTTTTCAGCACAGTTTTAGGGCCCAGATTGTGACTTCTCCCATCTTTCCACCCTCCCCAAACAAGCTGCCGGCAGCTGCTGGCTGCCACATCACTGACTGTCCTTTGGAGCCCCTGGGATGGTCCATGCTCAGCACCAGTTATATGTAGAAACAAAACTGGACCAGAAGGTAGCTGTGAGCAGCCTGAGATGCTGTTGGCTCTGTTGTCCCATCTCACATCTGCTGCACATGGGAAGGGAGATGGGGACTGCAGGAAACTGGCATTTTGAGGAAAGGAGGTAGAGCAGGAAAGGATGGTGGGGGCTTGGAGGAAGGAGGGGACGGGATACTTGCCACCCTGTATGGTTCCACACACATAACTGATACTCTAGGATGACCCCTGGGTTATCAGGGGATGCAGATTATCTGAGGACGTGTTTGAAAGGACAGTTCTTTTACAGTGGTGTGAGTTATCTGAGATGCAGGCTATGTGCATGAAAACACAATACTTGGAGCTCCTCAATTCAAAGCATTGTGATGTGATAGTGAGATACATATTATAGGGCCTTAAATCATGTCTACAGCACTGATTACCAATTCACATAGTCCTGTCTCAGCATGCACCAGGATCACAGTCAGACCTGGAAAAGATTCCTTAGGGATGGACTATTCAAGTGCTCCAAATTCCTGCTCAGCCTCTGGGAGAGGATACTGATTCAGTGCTACCTTTGTTTCCCCAGCCTTTCATCTTAGAGAAAGCCTGTGCCACTTGCAGAGAAAGTCCTGCAGATATTTGGGGCACAGCAGTTACATCCAGCCACTGTCACTCTCCTAACGCAGGAGTACAGACACAGGCCAGCTGGCAGAGAGTCAAATCCTGGCCCTACAAAAACTTGTGGATTTTCTGGCATAGGCCAGGGTTTCACCAGGCACATTCCTGCTCAACTTCATACCTTTTATCCTTGTTCATTAGAACTTAAAATCCAACTGAACAGACCACCCAGGCACTGGTCAGAGAAATTAATTTTCCAGTGTCTGGAGGAGCAAGGACGTTTGCCCTGCCTCTCTTAAGCCCATTTACCAGGCAGAATGTGCTGTATTGTTAACTACAGCACTAACTGCCATCCAGCTGCTTATTCCATATTTACAGGATCTGGACCACTTCTGCATTTGCTCTCACTCAGGGCCTTGTGTCTTCCCAAGGATTCTGGAGGATGAACCTGCAACTGAGCTATCTGGTGTTAATGGGTGGGCTGGTTTTTAGGGGATTTTTTAAAATATTGTCTTTATTTTTAAATGGCAATATCAAGCTTTTGCCATAAGTCCTGGTCCAATGTATCATATCCAAGGGTGAAACCTCTGAGGCAACCACTCTGACAGAGGATCCAGAGACAGCAGGTCAGGAAGGTGCTGTAGGCACATGGAGAGAAGCTAAACATCCATCCTGACCCCTCTGTGTAAGCCAATTCAGACCCTGCACTGGGATTGCTTTCAGCAGCTGTGTTTCCCAGGCCTTATTTCCAAAGGAGAGAAAAGCACTCAAATCTGTGACTTAAAGGCAAAAACTCTTCACCTCCTCAAGCCTCTCTGAAAAAACTCTAAATGTGTGAGGTCCAATGCTGGTAATGATGCACCTTTTAAATGAGCCTTACTTAAAGAAGCCCCATTTGGTGTTCTGAAGATGGCTTCAGATAGGGGAGCTAATTACTTTGCAAACCTCAGCTGTGAATATCAAACACTGGAAAAAGCTTCTTGTTTTATCCAACTCTGCAACTCTACAGAGGAAATAATGGCCATGCACTGCTGGGGTAGCCTCAAGCCAGGGCTGCTGATAAGCAGCAGCAGCAGTAGGCAGGCAGAAAACATCTTGAGGAGCCTCAGGGCAGGACTTTGCTGGGAGCAGCCACTGACAGATGCTGGAGAGTTTTCCTGACTGCAAAAAGGTCCTGCAGGGAGCTCAGAGACATGTATGGCTCTGGAGGGAGGGAAGAGTGATTTCTCTTCACATTTCCATCCCCATGTCCTTTTTCTCGTAGGGTCTGTGGTCAGAAGGCCTGGAAACACTACGAGTGCTCATTTTACTCAACAGCAGATCTGGATTTTGGTGTTGACAGTTCTTAGAAAGCTGTTGCACCCAGAGCTGTGCCAAAACAGGCAAGGCAAAGAAAAGTCATTCTATCTTTCTGTGTAGGGTAAGTCAACAGAGACACTTCTCTGGAAACAAGAGAGCTGTATTTATTTGCATCCAACCTGGTTTGGCCCTGATTTGGCAAATAAAACCATGTAATTTCCATCAGCGAGCAGTTGAAAATTCCCCTCTGCTTTCAGAGACCTTTTGAAGTGGGGATGCCTCATATTTCCTAGAAAATTGATGAAACCTGAAAGGATTAAACCACAGTTCTCTATCATTACAGAGTGGGACACCTGGACTTCTTCAGGAGGTGGCAGAAAAAGGTTATGTATAGTTTGAGCTGCTCAGAAATGTGACCATGGTTGGTAAGGTCACACACTTTTTGCTGCAGTCAAAGGTGTGGGGACAAGGCTGCACCTGACAGGCTGCTCAGGCTGATGCCACTGAACCTGTGGCCATGGCTGTGCTGGGTGGGAAGATTCACCAGCCCCGTGGTTGCCCCAGCCTGGGCACCTCCATCCTGCAGGAGCCACCCTGGATATTCTTCACTGTGAGAGTGGTGAGGCATTGCCAAGAAAATCTGTGGATGCTACATCCCCGGAAGTGCTCAAGGCCAGGTTGGACAGGGCTGGGAACAACGTGATCTAGTGGAAGGTGTCCCTGTCCATGGCAGGGGGGTTGGAACTGGTTGATCGTGAAGGTTCCTTCCAACACAAACCATTCTAGGATTCCATGATGATATGAGGATGGAGGAAAGGTTTTTGTGCTGGATACTTATGGAGTTATGATCCTTTCTGGGGCCCTCAGAGCTGGGGGGTGCTCTGTTTGTGCTGTAGCACAAGTCCATCTCCTCCTGGGCGCTGCAGAGTGATGATGACAAAGCTGTGTGCCTCTGAGAACTTTCCTCCCATCCCTGCTTGAGCAGACCTGACCCCTTGGGATTCTATGTCATCTTCTGTTATGGTTTTCATCAGTGCTGGAAAGCAGCTTTTCAGTGAATTCAATGTAAAAACCTCCCCTTAGATGAGTACCAACACACAACTCACTGGGGAAAACGCCTTCCTGAGAAAGAACCTTGGTTTAGCTGTGTGGCAGAAAAGCTCCCACTGATGGCTGTGAGCAAAATTAAGAGCTTTTGGCTTCATGCATCTATAATTAGACTGAGCAGAAGGCAAAATATTCCGTTATGACAACTTCAGAGTTGAAATAAATAGGTCTGAGCAGATGTTGATTTGCAGGATAAACAAATTAATTCAATTCAATTTAGCCCCCTCTACTGTTACAGTCCTTTGTTCCTCGATTTGAAGTGTCAAATACATGGCTCATGCTGTATGCATGACAAAAAACACGTGCCAGGACAGGCACATAAATCTGCAAATAGAAAATATATCCAGTATCCTTGAGGTCTGCTGTATTTCCATATCATCCCTTAACCTTCAGGACCTTGGCTGTTACCCAGGGCTGGTGTTCCACAAACACACGCTTGATTTACAAAGCCTTCACAGCTTGCCAGTGGAAGGATTGCCTTTGATGCAGGGATCTCTAAGATTACAGGGCTGCATTAGGGTGGAGATTGAGCCTCCCAGTCTCCAAATTTTCTGGTGAAAACGATGTCCCTTGTAAAAGGCTGTTTGGTGGCTTGATGATGGGAGGGAGTCGAATGCAAGGCAGGGTTGGCGCTGAGTCCCTCCCTGCACATCCATCTGTTCTCACCTGGGATGGCACAACCCTTTGGAACAGGACCTTCCTTGAAGCTCTGGAAAAGCCCAAGTCCATAAAGGTGGTCAATGCAAATAAGACATGCTTGAGAATAAGCTTGGTTGGAGACAAACAAGCACACAAACAAATGAGGGATCCCTCCTGGAGTCAAACTCTCTTTCTGAAAAGCTGAGCAGGGGTTTAAAGGGCTTTACTTCCTTCAGAGGTCTTGGAGAGGTCTGTGGCTTCTCTGACTTCCAAGTTTAGACTGAGACATAATTCAGTCCTTTTAATAATTGAAAGGCATTGAGTCTTCTTAGTCCAAAGGAGCAGATAAGCAGCTTTCTGAGTACTCAAACTCAGGCTGGTTTTATGGCTTTTATAGCATTAGTGCAATACTCTTTCTGTGCTTAATAATGTGGTTTGTATCCTAACAGGGATATCAGTGTACACACAGGCTTAGAACAATTGTCTAATATTTTTATTGCTTGGCATTCACTTTTCAGAAATTTTAGAAGAATTTATTGGATCTAGAGTACCCATGATGTGTACACAAATGGCTGGTGGGAGGGCTGAGCACTGCATCAGTTAATGACTTGGGATACTGTTGAACTGCTCTGTATGGGATGCTGCTGAATGGGATCTGACATCTCAAAGCTGCACAGAGGGGCAGGCACCCTTCCTTGTACCTCAGAATGACCCAGCTGGCCCAAAACTGGTTAAAGGGAAGGAGACAGTTCCTACCGTGCACAGATGGCTGCTGTTAACTCCCTTGTCTCTCCCCTATGGCTCAGTCTGGGGTTTCATGGCAGTGTGTGCTGTTTGCTGGCAGAACAAGAGGGGCTGTGAAATGACCCAAGCTGCCTTTGACTGCTGTTCTGCAGACAAGAGCTTTGCTTTTGTTTTGAACTACAAATAGGATGGGTATCTGCAGCTGGAGCATGGCTGTAGCAGTTGGGCAGGTCACAAGGCATCAGACTACTGCCCCAACAGCCTCGTGGGCTTTCCCTAGGCTCTGAAGGCTTCCTCATGGTGTGGAAGTCTTGGTTGGAGATGGGTCCTGAGCCCCCTGAAACATTTACAGAGGTCCTGCCTAGCTCCAGACTTCCCTGCTCCCAGGGGCTCAGCAGTGTCTACTTTTCTTGAAGAGACAATCCAAACTCTTATTCCACACAAAAGATCTAAATATAGTGCCTAAGAAAAAACAAGTTCCTCTTTTTCATATCAAGTGTAAATGCTCTGTGTTAATTCTGCTGTACTCTATGCACGTTCTGGATGTGCTTTATGAAGCCAGTGAGGCAAAACCAGCCCTGGGAGCACCAGCCCTGCAATGCCAAAGCACCACTCTCAGCTCTGACCCTCTCCTATCCTGTCCAGAAACAGGACCTGATAGAATAACGTGTTTTGTAAGCAAGCAACTTCACTCCCTAAAAATGAGGCATTTTGTTAAATGTTAGCCTAGCTGCATTTCATGTTTCTCCTTGTCAGGCAGCCCAGGGTGGGTGCTCAGGTGATGGAAGAAACACTGGGATAAATTCATCACCCTGTGAGTGGCAGAGCTAATGGTCCAGCTCTGTGGGATGTTTGTGTTGCAACTCCATGGGATTTTCCTCTCCAGTAGGATTGTTAAACTCATCCTGGAGCAACTGTCCCATCCAAGACGTGGAGGTGCCACGGTGAGCAGTAGCCAGAGCCCCTGCACTTGCAGGCAGGTTGCATAAGCCTTGTTTCTCTGGAAAAGCAGCTAAAAATAGCCAGGGGGGGTGTGCCACGGGCTGCAGGCTCCCGCTGCCAGGTTTGTTTTATATTGCAGCAGCTCTGGGACTCAGTCCCAGGCCACGCACCGTGCCTGGAACCAGGGCTGGGGATGGGGGGCCAGGGCTGGGCTGCCACGAGCCAGCACCACAGCTGGGCTGGGGCCACAGGAGGTGCCCTGTGCTCTGCCCTCTGCCCACATTCCTCACTGGGAGCCTGCCCAGCTCCTGTGGGACCCCCATTCCCCGACCCACACCAAGAGCTGCCCAGAGGATCGTTAACGGGGAGAATGGAGGTGGTCTCAGTTTCTTTATCCCTTGTAAGAGGGTTTGCACTATAAGGTGATACCTTACTCCAGAGCAGCCTGGTCAAGTGGAAATCAACACTAGCTAAGTAAATGCTGATCATCCTGCTTAGAGACTTGAATTAAAAAGCTTTGCCAATCAGCCTTGATTGATAGAAAAAGGACAGGGCATTAGGATCAGTCACGAGGCTTTAGAAGGCAAGACATTCACTTCAACCTTTTTGTTTCCCCATTTATTAACCAGGAACAGACCTGTATCATTAACAGCAGAATATTTACACATTGCTTTGGCCAGGGAGTAAAAACAAAAGTACATATTAGAATCCACCTAGGAGCTAAATCCTGTGCTAGAGAGAGCTGTGCTGTGATCAATAAGCCTGTTAGCCTTTGGTCAGTGCCTTGGCTCCCAGAGAGCCCTTGCAATCAGATCTGATTATGGTGATGTATTGGTGTGATTTTGACTGTGCTCATCTGAGAGGCTGGGATCAGGTTGCGTGGAAGAGCAATAAAACAAAGGAAAAATAGCAGTAAAAAATTACCAAATTACAAATACATTAGAGGTAAAATAAAGCCATTTGGGAAAACAAAACTGGCAGCATGACTGGGAGGATGCAGCAGGTGAGAACACTGGGTGCAAAGCTGGTACCTGGCTTGGCCATGTCCTGCTCCAGCTCTGGGCAGCCCAAAAGCTGCTCAGCATGATGCTGCTACTGAAGGTGGGACAGTCTCCACCCTTACAAAATCAGATGGTCAAGAATGTAAAGGGTTGTGGCTGCTTAGGAGGCCAGCCTGAGGCTGTGCAATTTTCATACACACCCTCCACCAGCCTGACCCTGGTCCCTCTTTTCCCTGGCAGCCTGCTGCAAACCCCCCTCCCTGTTCTTTACAGATTCTGCATAAATATCAGACAAAAGGTCGCTCACTCTAGCAAATGGGGTTTCCTGAAGCACTTCCATGACTAAGCACAAACCTTGAATGTGATCTTGGCTGCTTTACCCTGATGCTGGCCCTCCAACTACCCCGACCATGATAGGAAGCGACAGGACAGATCCTGATGCCAGTCCCAAAGGCCAACAAGATTTGTTGTGGATGTGGAAAGTCCCAGCTCTGTGGCTGCATTCAGACCCGCAGACTCATGGCTCCCCTGTGCTGCTGACACCCTGCTAACCTGTCACAGTGAGAGCAGCCAGGCTGCAAACCCGCCCTGGGGCTCCCACATGATTGATAGCAGGAGAGCAGAGGGGCTGGCAAGTGGATGAGCAGCTGATGGATTGCTGTAACTCAAGCCTTCGCATCCCTGCTGCAGCGCCAGCTCTGGGGTCAGCAGGGCTGTGGCACAAACCCAGCCAGGCCAGCGAGCTTCCACTGAGAGACTGCTGAAACTGGGAATCTGTGGAGCAGCAAAACCCAAGTTCTGCCTCTGGGGAGACCCCTGGGCAGTGCTGAAGTCCTCCCGAAGTCCCTCGTTTTCACAGTGACTAGAAAAGGGGTGCTGGAGAAAGTGTGGCATGGACTTGGGATAACTCTGGTTTTGTTTTCCTGATTTTATTGCAAAAGGAGGACCTCCAAGGGCCAGGGTGGGAGCGGGGGGAGCCTGAAGGACCGAAAGAAGGAGGTTACAAAAGCAGCGTGTGGGTTATCGGTGCGAGCGCATTCCTGCGGGGCCGGGCGGGCCGGGGCCGGGGCCCCTCGCAC
The DNA here is from genome assembly GCA_034509425.1 of Eopsaltria australis. NCBI lineage: Eukaryota > Metazoa > Chordata > Aves > Passeriformes > Petroicidae > Eopsaltria > Eopsaltria australis. The sequence continues at coordinate 1,527,023 of JAVTVJ010000012.1, read as the reverse complement.
CAGCCCCGCGGAGCTGTTTGCACAGCGCCCGCTGCTCGGCCCGAGAACATTTCTTAAATTGTTTCTAGCACTCTCAAGAGCGTGATTGTGCCTTGAACAGTTATTTTAGAGATTGCTGCACGAGCAAGTGTTACCCCAACACCCCCTCCCCACAAAACAGGGCAGGGCTCCAGAGGGACCCACACGCTGGGCAGGAGATGAGGCACCTTTTATTCACCACCACCTCCCGGCCAGACACATTGGAAACCCGATTAGTGACTCTGGTCCCAAAGCCTGTCCCCATCCCCAGGCCCATTGGAGCAGCTGGAGGGGACCAGGCTGGAGCACAGCCATTCTCATGGCCCCAGCCCCTGCCTGCAGCCCCTGGGGAGGCTTTGGAGGAGGTGTCAGGGCTGTGCCACAGACAGAGCACAGATAGAGCACCCATCTGAGCCCACCATCACCTGCTGAGGACTTTGGAAAGGGCTGGGCATGGGTGGGGCCAGTGCTGTGCCAGACACCCCAAAGCTCTGTGGCAAGGCTCATCAGACGTGTTTCACCTAGGGCAAGTGAGATGTCCTTCTGGGCTTATTGTCAGGGAATTAACGAACTGATCCTTTTTTGCCCCCCCAGCCCCTCTTCACAAGTCCCAGGGACCAGGGTTAAAAGCAGGCTGTGTTCACAGTGTGATGGACATGCACTCAGATGGCATCGTTTGGAGGGGTCAGTCTCTCACACATGTGGCTTCAACCCCAGGGGCTTCCCACACAATATTTTGCTGTCATAAAAGGATCAAATCATGCTTCTCTTACTGTTGCATGCTCTACCCACCAACCCATGCCCTGAGAACTGACACACAGGTGGGCACAGGAGGAGCCCAGGGATTTTTCTGTTCATGAGGCTGGGGCACGAGGGCCACTGTTAATGATGATGGTTGACAGACATTCCCACATTGCCCATTCCCAGCCCATTTTCCTCGTAACCACGGGTCCAAAAGGGGTTTCTCTGAGCGTCATTGCTTTTGAATGTTTTATTAGAGACTGAAGCCAGCACAGGATATTGAGCACTTCAGCAGCAGAGCAATACAGTGCGTGGTTGGCAGGGTTTAATATGTATCTGATTGTATTTCCAATTACGAGAAATGCACTGAAGCCAGTCCTGAGGCAGGCAGGCCAGAGAGCTCCAAGCACCACAAATCTGGGCCATTTAGCTGCTATGAATTCTTCCTCTCTTCCCTCATGATTCATCTCAAGAACATTTATGTCCTTGTAAAAACACATTGGCAATTAAAATGTGAGAGTGGCTCTGAAGGATTAGACAAATTGAGAAATACCTTTTGCAGCAGGGTGGGATTTGAGCATCCCTTTTTTTGTTCGTACCAAGCAAAATCCTGCGTGACCCAGTGGGAATGAAAACTCCTGCTGAAAACCTACTTCAAAGTCCATGGCATCCTTCCTTAAATTAAAGTCAAGTCTGGATTGGTGCTGGGGTCTCAGAGCTCCACCTTAATGCTATGCTGTGTGAGATGTAGCATCCCAAAGCAAAGCAAGCTTTTTGGAGAGGCTGAGCCCAAACAGGGGCTCGATTGCAAATCATTGGTACCTGATGCCAGAGCCACTGGGCAGCATCCCTGGGGCTGCCAAAACAGGAACCTGCTGTATCACAGAATCATCGTGTTGGAAGAGACCTTAAAGATCATCTGATTTCAACCCCCCTGCCACGGGCAGGGACACCTCCCATCTGATCAGGTTGCTCTTGTCCCCTGTCCCTGCTCAGCAGCAGCGCTGCCCTGCCTGTTACCTCCAGCCCTGTGCAGCCACCAAGACAGGAGCTGCAAATCCATCCTGTGTGCACAGGCCTCGCTCTGATCCCCCTGAAGCCTCTACAAGCTTCAGGCGGTGGCTCCCAACAGCTTCAAACAAGCGCATTAATCTGTGACAGCCTCCCCTGCCAGAGCGCGGGCAGCGCAGCAGGGGCGGCCCAGACAGACTTTTATGGCCACAAAGGCCACGTCGCACCTGCTGACGGTTGTGAATAGACTTGCAGACAGCACCAGGTGTGCCATTGCAACAGATTGCACAACTGGGTGTGCCTTTCATCTATGTATAGAGCCCCGGCGAGGGGATGGAGCGTGCTCGGCAATTGTCCTAATTTAGCAAAAATCCTATTTGTCCAGCGGGTCGCCCTGCGCGGTCGGCGCGTGTATTTCAGGAGCAATTATCTCGCTTGCCCTTGGCCTGGCCCCGGCCCTGGCCCTGCGGGGAGTCGGGAACGCCGCTTTTATGGCTGCGGCGAGGGATGGAAATGAGGGAGGGGGAAAGGAGAGCGGGCCCCGGGCGGGGAGCGCTTCCAGCGGCGCGGGAGCATCCCCGAGCCCAGAGAATCCCGCACGCCACCAAGCCCGCGGGGCAATTCCGCTCGCTTATTTACAGCGACAGCCTTTTGGAGAAGGCGTTTTAATCATATCACTGCTCGTGAGAGCTGGGAGTTACAAATAGGGTCACGAAGAGCAGGAACAGACGAGGTCCATGGACTTGCAACGAGCTGGTGCCTTCTCCTGTGCCACCCAATAGTGAGCCCGACAGCGACACTGCATTGAAGATATTATCATTCCAGGCTTCATTAGAAATCTGAGTCATAACTTCAGGTTCATCAGATTATTTCTACATCTCAAAGTCACATCGTAAAGACGGCAGAGATTCTAAGACTTGTGTTATAAATGTGAACCGCTCAATTGTACTCAATAAAAGATGCTGATCTCATGGGGGTGGTGGGATGAGATCAGATCAGAGTTCTGCAGGCTGGAGCCAGGATTCATTAACAACAAATGGGGACTGTGCCTTATGCTAACTGTCCACCCTCCATGGATGTGTGGTGGCACGTCTAAAGGATGCATCTGAAACACAGATGTGATTGCAAAATTCCATTAGAACTTTTTTCCTGCCTGGCTTGGCTGATGTATATTGGATTTGCTCTAATTATGATCTTTGAAATGAGCCCTGACGAGTGAAGTGACATCTGAATTGTTCTGGTTTTATTTTTATAGATATGAATCATCTAATGTTTGGAAAAAGAAACCAACAAGGTCAAGCCCTTTGTCCCATATTTTCAAACCTTTGTAATTGCTTATAAAAATCTCCCACCAAAATTAACATGGAAAAAGTAAAAGGTTGAAGACATATTTATATTTGATATTGCAAATTCAAACATCAGATAACCCATTCCTTTGTGCACAGCTTTCACTGTACTGTTGTTCTGGTGGAAAAGTCCCAAACTGTGGAAGAAAATTTAATCCTGTGACTGTTTTGTGGGTTTGAGAACTGCACACTGGGGGGACAGTGAGGCAGAGCACAGGGATGGAGTCCAGAATCCCTTGGGGTGTAAAGGCTTCAGAGGCACTGCAGTCCCCAGGAGTTTGTAGGTGTGTGCCCAGCAGGACCCGTGGGGAGGAGCATCCTGGGAGGTGGGGACAGTGCTTCTTGTCTGACTGCCCAGACCACGCAGAAGTGCTGAGGGACTGCCCGGCTCATTGCACTGCCCTCCATCACCATTACCCAGAGCATCACCTGCCTAAAACCACTCTGAGGCCTGTGGGCTGTGTTGGTGAGGTCACTTCAGAGCAAGCAGAGCATTGATGCCACCCTGCCACCCCTGTGGTGTCCCTCCCCACACCCCTCCAGGCCACCACGTGTCCCCGCCTTCCCACGCCGTGCCCTCCAGCTCTCACCCCAGCCCTGGGAAGCCTCTGCTGCTGCTCTGGTGGCGGTGGCTCCTCGGTGTCACCCTGCACGGTCCTAGCAGACACCTCCTGCAAGCCCCAACCCTGACCAGCAGCAGGAGCTGGGGCCAGATTTTGGCAAGCCTGGCACTGCCCCTGGGGAGGTTTGGTGTGTTCAGGGGCACAGTCACAGTGCCTTGGAGGGGGCAAAATATTTTATTTTTCCCAATTATTGCATTAGAGGGAGAAAGGGCTTTTGACATGTATGCACACACATTTATTAGCTTGACACTAACCATGAAACAAGCTGCTGTGCAACCAGTAATTTTCATGGAACCAAATAGAAACTTTGGTTACTGGAATAAAAGGCATTATTTATTCTATGGACTGTAGTAGTTCATAAAGGCCTCAGCAGCAATCAGGACACACTATACTAGACAGAGCAGTGGAGACCCCACCTTAAAACACCTTCCAATGTAAATACATCAGACAGACAGAATTTATTTGCTTCTCACAATAATCAGCCCTTGACTCACCATGGACCAGGCCCAGCTCAACACAGCTGTGTCTGAACTTTCACAAAAAGTCTGACTCCACAGACAGAGGCTGCTCCTTCTTCAGTGGCTTTCCAAGGACCTTTCCTCCCTATCAGTAGGAGAAACAGCAAGCAGCAATTCTAAAAGCTTTTTTTAAAAGAACCTTTTTTATTTATACACCTATTTAGACATGCAGTGATTTAAAAATCAGCCACTGGGCACCATCAGACAGCTCTGCTGTGTTTGTTCCAGCTGTTAAGTTCAAGTTTGCATATTTTCAGTCCTCTTCTAAACACACTTAGCACCTCAGTACTCCTGGAGGCACATATAATGTGGGCATGTTGATTAAGTCAGTGAATAACATAACCCAGTGCATAATTAAATTGCCAGACTTGATTCTCTTTCATTCATGCTCTTAACAGTTTCACATGACAAACAGTCCACATCCAAACAACACCGATAGAACAAGTACTATACATTCTAATTAGACCACTTTATTAAATGAAATTGTGTTCCTCAGTACGTCTGTGCAGGTTGCACAGGCTTCCATGTAACCTGCACAAATCATGATAAAATCACAATAAAGCACTTCCAGTCATTAGATTCCAAGAAGTGTTATCTGAAGGGTAAGTCCCATTCCTCCCATTTGGGTGAATTTCCTTTTCTTCAAGGAAATTGAGACCACAGAAAACCTCAGAGGAATCAAATTAAGAGACTTCGGCCTCTCTGGTCCCGCTCTAGAGGACAAAGTTTGATCTTATTTATCAAGTATTGCCCATAAAGCAAACAAAGCAGCATGTGTTCCAGCAGAAGCCCCCATCCTTCAGCCCTCCATCACCATCACTGCTGCCCAGCATTGTAATGGGAACAAACAGGAGCACAGAATCTTACAGCTGCTCCCAAGTGCCATGTTAGCAGAAGGATTTACAGACCTGTTTGCTTATGAAATAAAAGTTTGCATGTTCAGAAATGCAAACGCCTCCTCTGCACAGGAGCCACACAGCACAGAGAAAGCTGCTCCCTGCAAGCTGTGCTGAACTCAGGAACATTGTTAAGGTATCCCTGACTATTAAGGTGTGCTGCTTTCTTTAAAAAAATGTCAAACCTGACAATGAATACACAGTTGCCAGTATGGACAGACCACGGGGAGAGGCTCCTGAGGCAGCTGCACTGAGGGCCTGGGCAGCTCTTCAAAACAGTGCTGTGAGAAAGGAGAACTGGACACATTCACTTAACCTCTGCACAAAAATCAGTATTTGCCTCTCCAAGTCAAATCCTGGCCCCAGTGATGCCACTAAATGTTTTGCTAATAATGGAAATTGTGTGAAGATTGTAATTCAGATTTTACTTCCAAATTTATTTGAAGAAAGATTTGTTCTGTGAGAAGTTGAGTTGATTGAGGCAGGCAGATTTGCAGCTTTCTGCATGCACAGCACCAGCAGAAAAGCTTTCCTTGAAATCATGGTGCTTTACTTTTTGGGTAGTTTGGGTGCTATGTTGTTGTGGAACCACATGAAGCTGAAGATGACACCCATTGTCTTCGGGAAAGTCTCATCATAAGCAAATTTCATGGATTCTCCTAAAGGTATTTCCACAACTTCAATCAGCTCTCCTTCTTCGGTCTGGCCACCTCCTCCACTGATTCTCATCTGGTCGTTCACTTCTGCATAAAACAATGTCTGCCTAGAACCTGTCACACCAACTCCAGACCTGGAAAAAAGCAGAGAGGAAACTCTGTTTCAGACAGAAGGAAGGCAGCAAGGAGCTAGGAATGGAAACCTGGGTCCTTAATGTGTGAGACAGAAATTGATTGAGACAGAATTATTGAGACAGAAATTGATTGCAACTTTCATGCAGAAATACCAACACTTTTGAATACAGTTCCACATCAAATAGATCCATCTTCAAATATATTCTGCAGCTTTGGAGAAATGTGAGTTTGGGAGAAAATAAAAGGAGAAAAAAGATTTTGTATGGGTGAACTGTTCTACATGCATTGAAGTCAACAGAAGTTCTTTCAGCTGACCTCAGGGAGAGCAAAAGTGCAGGGTGACTCACAGAGATGCACAGACAACAGGAAGAAGCTCCCCAGTGTATCTGTGTGCTGTCGTGCTACATTTGTTTGCTTGTTTTTACACAAATATTTAGATTTTTTACTCTTAAGAGGATTATGTCCATTCACAGCTGGAGTCCTCTACTCATGAACTGGATAGGTACAAGAAGAGAAAGGCAGTCTGAGACTCGCTCTCTATCCTTCCTGAACTTTAGCCTTGACCCAAATGGACCACTCTAAGCACGCACATGTCCAAAGTAATTCAGTCTCCCTGCTAAATTTGCTGCAGTGGATTTAGTTGAGGATATTTTAGATTATGTAGTCTTTCTTCAGCTAGACTGCTTGCTGTGTATTATACTTCTTATTTGTTAATCCTCTATTTCCTTAGGACTATTTAATTTAGGTATTATTAAATAAGGGATAAGTACATAATCCACTCATTTAGTCCTTCCAAGAAAATATTCACATTGTAATCGCAATTTCTTCATTTCACATGATTACAAGTGACTTTTCACATTAAATCTGGATTCAAAGTTCATTGAAACTATGAATGAGGCATTAAGGCAAGATGAAAAATTAGCTTCCATATTATTACACATACAGAGGATTCTCAGATTTGTAGCAGTGTTATGATCTTAGAGTGTATATCCAGATTTACCCAGCCATTAGTCAACTAAATCTTCAGTTAATCCAGCACACATCACACCCCATAGCAGGAATTAATCATTTGTCTCTCCATTTTCTAAGAACACTGGCAATTATTCTGTTTGGAGAATTAATAGTGACTAGTGAAATTTGTTTCTAATAGTAACTATTGAAGTTGGTTTCTTACATCAATATACACTTTTTAAAAATACTGAATAGAGAGTAAAACAGTGAATTCTTTTCCTAAAATTACTTCTGATACATTCTGTGAATTTGGACAAGGTGCTTCACCCCTCCAGGATCATTCCTGTACATCTATGAAGAGAAACGTAACCATCTTTGGCATTTTCAGGAACTCTGAAGGCTGATATCGGACCTCTTTCATTCTGTGCTCATCACTTTATTCCAGTGTGAATAAAGTGACTGGGGTTTTTGAGCCATGTTTTAACCAACTGTAAAATTTGCAAGACAAAGAATGCAGTTTGCTGGTTGCCACAGGTTCCATGAAAAACACAGGACTGTATAAGTCCTGTTATTTATGATGAATGTGAAGTCTAACACCTTCCTCTGGGGTGCCCCACCAGGAGAATGAAAATGATCCTAACCTGAGTATTTCCATGTCCACTTGTATTATATAAAGGTTATATACAAAACCAGCACATTTATATAAGTACTCCTCTCTATAAGAACATTCTGGCTTGATTATTCACAGCACAATCTCCTTCTCTAGCACCTGTGACCATTTACTTATGAAATAGCTACAGCTGTGGAAATCAGGAGTTCACTTTCCACACATCTTTTCTCTAAAGTAAAGGAAAACCAGTTTCCAAGGTGCTACACTATAAGACTCAGGTTCTTGCCACCACAGTTGAAACAGCAGGGAGTGATTTCCATATGGTGTAATTTCATTGTATTTGCTCATATGATACTCTCTTCTTATGAACTGAATATATCAAGAGTAGCAACTACATTGAACATACTTGAAAAGATGAAAGTCCTGGACATCAAGGTCTTTCCTTTGTTATGATGCCCAAAGTTATGGCATTTCTTCACATCTACTGGCACATAATTAGCCACAAAAACCAACAAAAATTTGTAACAATACATATTCAAAGGAGTACATACCCACATGATCATTCTCTCTTACTTGATTGCCCAACTTACTCTTCTCTGGTGCAACTTTACCACAAGATATTAGTTACAAAGTAATAACATCTTAATAAAGAAACTCAGCTACAACTAAAATTAAAGAATGCTGGTATTAATACTCATTCTGTTCTACTCTTTCCTCCCCAAATAAGCAAATCTAACATTTCTAAACCTATCTAGAATCCCTTCACTATTTAGATGCAGACTGTTGCAGGACGTTATTTATAAACATATTCACTGCTTTAATTTGTTGACTGATCTCCCTCAAGGGGGTTGACAGTTCCTCCGGATTTGCTGATACTAAACTGGGAGGAGCTGTTGATTCCTTCAAGGGTGGAGAGGCCCTGCAGAGAGACCTCAACAAATGAGAGAGATGGGCAATCACCAACCTTGTGAAGTTTAACAAAGGCAAGTGCTGGATTCTGCACCAGGGTTGGGGCAACCCTGGATGTACAGACAGACTGGGGAAATGAGAAGCTGCAGAACACCACTTTTTCACTTGCTGTTTCATTCTCTAAATGCTCTGGCTTACACTGCCAGTTGATCATTTTTGCATAGATCCACAGGGACTGCCCTTTACTAAATTAAATATTCTCCAGTATTGCTTACTGCTGTCTTTCACGACATTTCCAGACTGCTAATGTATCCTGCCTGTCCTTAGAAAATTGCACAAAAATCAATGCTATTCACATTTTGTCTGTCTTAGTACCTTGGTTTTTTACAGAAATCAGAAGTTAGTTTTGTTGCTTTGAAGCTTTTCTGGTTGAAGTAACAAAGTGTTTTTCCGTATAACCTTGCAAAACATTGTACATTTCAGTGATTTTGGGTACTGGGGCAGAGGAGGAAGAGAGCAGAGAGGGAGCAGGTGTGTCTGACTGATGAATAGGCTACAGGAAAGATTATGTTTGCAGTGTCCTTTCAGGTTTATCTGTCACTAGGAAACTAGGAATTTCCTCTGCTTTTGCACATTTACCTGTACATTCTGAGTATGCTGTTTAAGGAATTTTGATGTGCCTTTAATCCTATTTATACTCCTTCTTCTGCTACTGTCTTTCTCTATCCCACGTTGGTGACATATGCTTTTCCTTACCCCAGTATTTCCCACTACAAATAAAACACTTTTGCCATGGTCTGAAATGAGTCACCTATTAACAGATTACAGCTATATTCATTAGCTTTGCATCTGTGGAAATCACAGGGGTCAGCACACCCGAGCTGCAAGTGATGAGTTTCACCCTGGGAAAGGTGATAAAGGTGCCTTCCTGGGACAGGAGAGGCTTGGCTGGGGGGAGGGTGAGCAGGTCTGGACTCAGCCCCAGCCCCTGGTGAGAGTTGAGGCTTTGGTGTCAGTCCAGGCTTTAGCACCGTGCTGCCCAAACCTGGTGTGTCGTGGCTCACACTGACCCAGACCTACTAAGCCTGGCTTGACCTAGCTGACTGTTCCAGCTGTATTCTGATGTGTCTGCACCGTGCTGGACTTATTTGCCACTGTGGGACAAATGCAAATGATCTACACAAAATACAGCTTGGCTTCCCTCACCTCTTTATCGTGAGGATCAGTTTCCTCTGAGGAGTTTATGGTCGTTCCAATTAACAGCTACAGGGCTGGCAAATATTCCTTGTCAAGTCATTAGGGCTTAAGCTCACAAGCCCAGTAATTTCAACAGAGAGATTTCAAACCCCAAAACTCTCTTGGCACTACACTTTCTGCATTGCTTCAGACAGTTAGAAACCTCCATTACCTTTGACAACAGCAAGTCTAGGAATGTAAGCATGTCAAAGTGAGGATACCGAAGTCGTATGGTTTTCATCACAATAGTAACTTATATATAAGTTTAACACATCAAAACAAGATTGTATGCTGCCCTCCCATATTTCATTTTGAATACAACACTCAAACAGTAAGATTAAATCATGCTATGGCTTTTAAAGCCCTAGGCAACACACTTTCAGGCAACACCATAGCAGAGAAGGAGCTTCTGCAGAGCGACTGTGAAGCACTTCTCACCTCCTGCCCAGGGGTGGGACTGGCTGGCAGCACCAGGCTGTAATTACAGTATTTCCATCTACTTCCTCCTCAGACCAGGAGAAACATGGGAGGCAGATTGTCACTCCAATCTGGTTTTGAAACACAGCAATAGAAGCTACCACAGCCTTTGTTTAACTCCTCAGTTTATCAAACGCATGAGGAAATACACAGCGCATGAAATCGAGCCCACAAAATGGGACTTTTCACTTGTCCTGCCTAAGTTCACGAGAATAAAATACTTTTTATTAGAACTGGGAAACAGTATCTTAGGGCTTAAAAAAAAGGCTTAGTAGTGTCTGAAGCCACAAGTGAGGCTGAGTTTGCCAACATCCAGTGAGTTTTTTCTGCACACTGAGCGTGCACACACAAGTGCATGTCCACACACAAACACAATGGTAATCAGGGCCAAAATTCAAAGCTTGTGTTTCAGGTTAGCTTTGCCTTTTTCTCATGTCTGGGTGCTCGCCTATGCCAACCAATATCTCATTCATAGGTATAATGTTGGTAAATATTATATTTTTAATTTAAAGAAACAAGAATGTATGAGAAACAGTATTTTATATTCTACTCCTCTGCTGCAACATGGGGAACAAATAAATTGACTTAACCTTGTGAAGACTTATTAGTTTAGTTCAGATTTCTGATAGACAGTAATTAATAGCTAATTTTCTCATCATGTATTAATATTAAATACAAAATCTGTAAACAATCAACATTCCTCTCAACACAAAAATATATCTTTTTCTGTTTTAATCTTACATAGCTAACGTGCAAATTCCTGAAAGCAATATATCCTTTTAAAAGACATAAGCCATCTGGATGCAGAATTTGGGTATAGAGTGAATACATAATTCATGTTTACAAATAAACGTGACACAAATCTCTGTTATTTATGCTTAAATCAAGATCCAGTTAGACATGGAACATGTAAACTGATGATCAGTGACATGCAGCTCCTATTGTCACTGCTTAGGACCTTTGTACAGTTCTGACATTATAAGCAGCAGGTGCAGGGAAAAAAGCACAGAAGTAATTAACATAAAATTATATTACATTATACCACCACCCAACAGGTGTACTAGCAGGTGATCTTTCTAATTATAATGCACTCCAACATTTTCAGAGCTATTATTCCTTCTACATAAAAACCTGTGAATACAAACCATTTTAACCTCATTGCACAGAGGCTAAAAGCCATGGCACAGTAATTGGAACTTCCAATATTAATTCTCTGAATGCTCTTCTTGTACACTTTGGGAAAAAAATCAAATGTAGGAAGATTAAAGTAAGTACCTATTTTAATATAGTCAGGCCTTTAAACTAATCCATCTGATTTCTTTGCAGCAGGGCTGAGAACCTGCAGCTCCTATTGTATCCAGGTCAGAGCCAAGAGTTTTTTACAGCCCCTGGGAGAGAATAAAGATGTAATGAAGGCAAAAGGAAGTTGAACCAGAAGCTCTGGTTCAACTCCACCCTGATGTTCTGAGGTGTTACTGAAGTCCAACGAATTTTATAAATATTCTTCAAGACAATCAACATTTTCAAGAACTAAAAGAAAATACTTTGCAATAGAAATAATAACATCAACAACTTATTTCCCTGCCCTTGTCTTGTAAGGAAAAAAGTCTCAAGGCAGATAACTGGAATTATTTCAACCTAAGAAACTAACTCACAGCTGAATTCCAGCACATGGGATTCAATCAGAAAACTGCTGGAATACCATGACAGATAGAAAAATTGTCTTACCTGATATGTGAGTAAGTTTGAGGTAAGATGCTAACTTCAAAAATTTTGCATTTGTGAAAAAAAAACCCCAAACCTTAAGGGAAGTTCACAGATTTCCTTTAGAGCTTTTAAAAATGGACAATTTAAATGGCAACCTTCAAACTTCATAAATTCTTAGTTCATAATTATACTACCATAGGACCAGCTTCATTTTGTTATTCTATTATTGAGCCAGGTGATTCCTTTACACCCCTCACATTTACCACCTATGCTATTTTTGACTGATGCCATACATCCAACTGACAAGAACTCAAGTCACCAGCAGCCACCAAAACTTTCTGGAAGCTTCCAAAAGTGAATTAGTTGCTGCCAGAATTTAAACCAAACTTTTTGCAATACCAAAATGAAGTTACTGAATGCCAAGCACAAAAGTAGAAATTTGTGTAGCAATGATGAGAAGAAACTCACCACACAGGCTGCAAACAATACAGATTGTTTTCAGAATGATCCCTCCTCTGTCTACACAGCAACCTGAACCATCTGCATTTCAATTCACCTCCTGGCATTTTTCTATAACAGGAGCAGATATTTCTGATTTTCAAAGTGTGATTCCTCTGTCCTCCTCCAGTCGAGTCCAGTCCCTCTAAATATGTTTGTGTTTCTCGTTATCTGCCCCCAGCCCAGCCTCTTTCACTCACCCACACCACACTGTCCTCCTGCTACCTGAACAATTTGTTCCAAAGATTCTTACTCAAATGGTGTCAATTCCCCATCTCCTGGCTTCTTTCCTGATTCCTCATTGACTCCACAGCTCCTCTGTGGATCATTCAAGGTAATTAAGTCTGAGATCTGCTTAATTCAATGCCTGACTTCTATGTGCTGAGTATTAAGTCACTGGAGCTTTGACAGAGCTTAACAATGGGGTCTAGTGGGTTACCTGCATGTGTATGAATTACCTGTGGCAGTACTGGGCTCACACTTTCCAGCTTAGCTGAGAAGCACTGAAAAAAACCCCTCAAGACCACTGTTACAGGCCCTGATAATAAATGAGGAAAAGTCCTGCTATCTGCAGATTACCTCTAACCTATACAGTTCCCAGTGCTTGAGAACACAGCAAAGTTGAATATAATCTAAGTACTTTCCTCATTTCCTTACACAGAACTCTTCTCCACCACAATGAACGTACTTTCCCCAGGTCCATTTAGTTCTCAGCCTATGATTTTTCTCTGCATTGTTCCTTCATCTCTTCTTCCTCTTTTTCTACTCAAGCTTTTCCTATTCAATTTTTCCCCAAAGTCCAAGTTCTCCCTCTGGGCTGTCCATGCTCTTTCTTAATCCATTAGGCACAGAACTGTATTGACCTCCCTAGCCAAAACCATTGCTCTCTTCACATTTGATGGGTCTTCTGCTTTTCATGTCCTTCTGTCAGGTCTAGCTCAACTCCTGCTTTTATTCCAGGTAGGCAATTTCCTTCTCATAGCCATGACTGCAGAAAGGGGTGTCATTAGGGATACAAGACACCCTGCTTTCAGATCAAAGGCTGTGATGACACAGAATACAGACAGGAGGTGAATGACAATGCAGAATCACTGAATATTCTGAGTTGGAAGGGACCCACAAGGATCATCAGATTCAACTCCTAGTTTTGAGACAGGGGAGGCATTGTGGAAGATAAATTATATCAATAATGAAATGCCTCTGCAAAAAAGGCAGCAAACTCCAGTGTATAAAGAATGACCTGTGAGACTAGGGGAGATAATGTTTCCACTCTATCTAGGAAAGCCCCCACTAAAGTACTGTGCTCCACTTTGGGCACTAAGCTTTTAAGAAATATGCAGGCCAGATGGAGAGAAGGCAGAGGACAGCAGAAGGAATGATCAGATATCTAGAAAACATTATCTAAAGAGAAAGACTAAATCTACTAAAACAGTTTTGCACAGGCAAAAATAAAATAAAGGGAACGTGTTTTAACAAATAGGTGGAAGGTGCAGAAGGTGCTTCATGTCCACTGGGGACAGAGTAGTGTCAGTCTTGAAGTAAAGAAAGGGAAATTTAGGCAAGACATGAGGGAAAAATTGCTTGAGGTAGAGACAGATAAGACACTTCAGACAGAATGCCAAAACCTTCCAAGAGAGGCCATGGAATGGTCAGATTTGAGAGAAAGAACAGATGTACATTTGCCACAACTGGTGTCAGTCCAGGTGAGACTGATCTTTGGAAGAGGAGCCACCTAGAGAGAGTCCCCAAAACTCTGACCTGAGGCACTGGATCAATAAATAATGCAGAGCAACTATTACACACATTGCTGGGATGGCAGAGAAGAGTAGAAGTGCAGGATGCATTGTAATTGTAATGGCATGCACATGCATTAATGCAATGCTTTATGCCTGTGCTTTGTATTGACAGTCACAGCATGAAACAGCAGCATAAACCACTTGGAAAAATCTGCTACACTTGGAAAAAGCACAGAAATTCTTATATGTAATATAGCCATTACAGAAAAAATGTCCTTAGGAGACCGTAAGTGAACTGATTATTTCCTGTCTTTGCATCAAATCCTCAAGGATCAGAAAGATATGCCAATCCTTGGCTGAAGGAAGAACAGGACACTCCTAATAGGAATACCAAAATGTTTAGAATAAAATCCTAATACAGAGCATGGGAAATCAAACAAAAAAAGGTAAAATATCATCTTTGAGGCTTCAGCCTTTCACATTAATTTAAAAATGTAAATGCTTTATAGGCCCTTCTGACTTCAGCATGGATCTCCATGGGCAGAAAGCTGTGTCCATATGGACAATGGAGGATTATGAGCCCTTTGCAAGGGTCTCAACAAAGAAAACCCCAATTGTATACACTCTTCACAAGTGCAATTTAAAAAAAAAAGCAACTGAAGGAACAACTGAACAACCACCTGTAACAAAGACATTTATCAACACCAAAACGCAGAGAGTTTGAGGCAGATATAAATCATTAAGACTGAGTCAAACTTCAGCACTGAAGCTACAACCTTCTACAGCTACAGGAATTGTATTCTACTTTTCCCCTTTTGCATTTGTATGCACATACATTTGTACATATACATATGTATATATCTGCATGCAGCAGCCTGTCAGTGTCACCCAACCTATGAAATTCTATAGACAGCTTTTGCTCATAAATCTGGAAGACACTTTTTCTTTCAGCAGAACAAACCCTTAATCTGGTTTCAATGAGTTGTAAAAGACAGCTCCTGTGATCCACCCCCTCCCCTCAACAGAAGCACTGCTTGTTAATCCAGCAGGAAATAACATTTGCCAGGATTGACAGCTGTGGATTTGTATTCAATTCCCAAATTAAAAACCAATGACAGGGCCTAGTTCAATGGAGATGTCAAGTAAAATAAAGAAAGTAAAAAACCTGCTGCTTTCTCTGTAAAATACAAACATACATACATTTTGGATAACAACACTAAAAGCTGGGAATGAGATATAATAGGATTAAAGCTGTGTGCAAAGTTTCTCTTGAAGGTTTTTTTTTTCAGCAACAACTCACATTTTGTACTTTTCCACTTACATATTAATTTTACCCTTTACTCCTAATAAATGCTTTAAAACATGTTAAAAACTATTTCAATAACTATTTGAAACCCTGCAAAATTACAATGTAATAGTTTCCCCAGTCAAATCAGCAAAATCTTCTTATACAACAATAATTATTGTCCAATTCAAATAAGCTTTAATTACACACCAAATATTATGAAGAGATCTAATGGCACAGGTTCCCATGCTTCTGCAAAATCATGCTAAAGGTCAATGAGAGAGCATCCTGGGCAGTTCCTATTGTTAATCTGAATAATAAAAATCAGAGGTGAAAAACACCCAATATAGTAGAGATGGGCTGTTTTCTAGTGCTGTAACAAACTGCTCTGAAGAGCCCAATGAAACTTTTCCCTGTTCTAATAGTCTTTGGAATAAGTCACAATACCATAATTATCAAATTGCTTGTATTATATTTGTAATTCCTTACATTTCTGTAAATACTCCTCTTTCTAAAAATTACACCTTTCTTGTACCTTCAGATGTCCATGTTTCTCCAACACACTGCTTAAATAAGGGAAGAGGGAACATTGAGGCCACTTCAGCAATCTGTGAAACAATGAAATGCAAACTTGCTTCTGTTTACCTGTAAGAAGTGATCCTTGTGAGGTCTGCAGTGGAAACACGATAGCCACACTCTTCCAAGACTTCCTCACAAGCAATTTCTTCTAAAGAAAGGCCTGGCTTGTCCACAATGCCAGCACAGAGCTCATAGGTGACTCCAACCTTAGCAGGTAAGGGATTCTCCAGGGAAAGGAAGCTCTCCTTGTCCTGGTTCTGAAAGACTTGAGGATGATGCCTTTCTACTTCACACATGTAAACAGCTAAAAAAAACCCCAAAACACAAAAGAAAAAGAAACAAGGGGCACTATGTTAGTTTATTCATATTAAATAGAAAAAAGGGTAGTAGACAAATTTTGCCTGGAAATTAACAACCATGAGAGTACTTGAGAGTAACAAGGAATTCAGCTGAGTTATCTGTTAAAATAATGACACACAAAACTGGAATTCTAAGGAACAAAGGTTCTCTTGCCATGTCCGTAGAATTATTCTTTAAACTCTTATTTGTACTTACATCACCTGAAATGAATTTATGCACACCTTAAAATAAATAAAAATTGAAAAAGAAAGATACTTCACCCAAGAAATCTAAGCGCCAGAAGCACCATACAGCTTCCATTTGTTGGGCAACGCAGATATTGGGATTTAATTTAAACTATGCAGTTATTTTACAGGAAAGTTGGGTTGCACATAAAGTACCATGTGCACAATGACGAGTCTTTCAGCCTGTCAACTCAGCTGTTATTTAGAAAGGGTATGAAAAGCATGTATGTTTGTTTGGGAAAAAAAAAAAATCTTCTTTTGAACATATAGTTCCTTGCACAGATTCCTGTGTGGAGTCTGAAAAAGACTTCTTGAATTAATCTACAAACAGCTGCCACTGTAATGCACTCCTAAAGGAAGTGCAAATGTCAGATTTTAGTCCTTATTTAAGCAAAACCTCTCACTGATGTCAACAGAAATTTTGCCTGAGTGAGAACTGCAGGACTGGATGTCAACACACAAAGGATTCCTACTGACAGATAACTCCAGATCATTGAAACTTTAATATACAGGTATAATTCCACTTGTTTTTTCCTAGGAATTTCCTTATGTCTGCCCCCTTGCTTGTCATGAAAGGTTTCCAAGAGAGTGTTATAAACCACCCTGAATAAAACTATTTTAAACTTTGGACCTTTTTTATTCCATTAAAATATTTTATATGGATATTTCACATACACATAACACAGTTTTCAAATTAGTTTCTCTTTTATTTCCCATTCGAAATCTTGCAGAATTGATATGTAAGAACTCAGGTTTAATAGGCAACTTTTTGTCCTTACAGGCACTGTAGCTTGGTATTTCTTAAGAAAAGGTCTCAAGAGAAATGTTGTTGCATAACAGTAAAGTACCACAGTGACTTCTTAAGCACCTGGTCTCTGAGGCAGAGTCTACACCCCAGAAATTTGTGCCTGGGCTCCTTCTGCAGTGCTCATTTTGACACCTCAGAAGTGTAGATCTGCACTTGAAAGGGAGATGTCCAGATCAGTCCAATATCCAAAATCTAATCTTTCTCCAGAAGTTAAAACTTTCAAAGCTGCTTGTCTTAGGTACATTCAGGTCACTGAGATTCAGATAGGTATGGATAGGAATTTCTATTTCTTACTTGAGAGGCATGACTTAGAGCTCAGTTTTCTTTTTAAAGCACAGCATGGAGCCAGAAAAAAAAAAATTCCCTGCCAGCTCTAAGGGACAGCTCCTTGAAGGGTGTCTATTGTCATTATTCCAAAAACTTCTAAAAGCTAGGAAAATTATCATAAATGACAACCACATCCAAGATTTCTCTGAGACGAGCCAAATCGTCTGAAATTTTTATTTCTTTTTTTAGTACTGACATACCCTTATCAGATAATTAAAAAAGGAACAATACATGCATCCCATTAAAGGCTTTAGGCATTACAACAGGATGCAGGTAAGAGTGTGGGGTACAGAAATATGTAACTGTGACTTATGAGTGTTAGAAGTCTTTTGTATCCCTGAAACCCATCCTGTTATTCCATCAGGCACCTGCCATTCTCCTTCTCCCTCAGTCCAACTGGGCTCCATGTAGAACAAAACCTACACTCCCAAAAGGACCTAATCCAGCAGTCCTCTTCAGAGCAAAGTCCTGTGACATGCCCACACTTCAAGCCCAGGAACAGCTTTTCTCCGTAGATAAGGAAGAAATGAAGCAGTACCAGCCACTTCCGTAAGAGCCCATTTATTAGATCATTCACCAAGGAGCCTGATTATGAATTTAATATCACCTGGCCTGCAAAGGTTCAAACTCAATTTATCTCTCACAGATAAGCAAAGCCTAGAAAGCCAAGCTGCTTTCAGGGAATGGAGAATCTCCCATACCTCTCTTGTAGGCACAAAACTGATTGCACAAGTGATGTACTGGGTGATAAAGAACTGGATGGAAAAAGCAGTGTGTGACTTGCTGGCTAAGGCACACTCTTCAGAGGGAAACCTGTGACCCTCCTCTTCCTCATCACAGGTGGTCATCTTACTGCAAATCCACAAAGAGTTTGGAAAGCAGAATCCAGAAGCCTCAGCACAGTCACCCAGCCACTTGTCCCATGTCCATTGTTCCCTTGTCTTTTGATGCTTCTTCGGCCAGGAACTGCCACTTCCCCCTTGCTGGGCAGTCTCCTCCATCGCCAGATGGACACAACCATGAGCGGCAGCACAGTGAGGAATCCACCTGTGCCAGCTTCTGGTTGCACATCAGGAACAATGACAACAGAAAGGGTTGTCAGGCATTGGAAAAGGCTTCCCAAGGAAGTGGTGGATTCCACATCTGGACTAATCACTGTAGAGCCTCAACTCTAAGGAAGTTTCCACTAAGAGTGGAAACTCCAGCAGAATTGACGTTCTCACCTTCCTTTCTGTAAGGTGGGACAAAGGATAGATGGCTCGACCACACTGAGCAAATAAGATCACCACTGTTATTAAATGCAGCCTCTGTAGGTGACACATACAGGGACTTGTTTGCTATCCCTAAACAGAAGAAAACAACAGTAGAAACTTAGGAGCCAGTGGGGTTTGGCTGTCTGGGGAAGGTGCTGGTTCCTCTCTAAACTTCTGACTGCACTGATGTTTCGTACCTTCCGAAATGCTACATGGCTTATGATTCAAATCTTTGATACTGTTTAAGTCAGTGGAAAAACAAACATCACAATTCACTGAAAGGTTATTGTAATTATAGCGAATAAAAGAGAGTACATGTTCACAGGTCCCAACCCTAGGAACATATAATTTTATTATATTTGAAATTGTGTGGTCAATTGCCTACCAAAATAAGCATTGACCAATACCTTTGCAAATTAGTCACGGGTGAGGAACATACGCAGAGACACATGTTTATCTTTCTTTTCTCTGCTCCTCCCAAATGCGTGATTTCATGACCATTCAAGATGATCTAAGCTCAGAGCACACTGTTTGCCTCACTGGTTGTGTGCTCCTGCCACCCCTCAAGTCAGCATGAATTCCTTCAGCCTGATCCTCAAAACCTTCTGTCTGCAGCCATTCTGCTGTGGCTGCATAAGGGCTGCTGCTGCCAGCGGGAATGGGGTGGGGATGTACGGGCAGGGAGGGATGAGTGCCTTTACAAGCAGCACAGACATCATTGGGGAAAGCTGCTCCTGCCAGCACAGCCCAGGCAAAGGCAGCACACATGGGCTCCAGCACACGTGCAGGGATGTGCCTGGAGAGCGAGTGGCAGCTGTTGGCTCACAGCTCTGAGCGATCGCCTTCCTGGTGGGACCCTGGTGGGACCTGGCAGTGAGAAAAGCTCCAGCCTTTGTCTTTGCTTTGTGGAACAGGCACCAGGGCAGACAATAACCATGGAATGGAGATATAATTATAAATATAGGGACGTGAGTAATGTCAGGGCATGGTTGTGATCACTGAACTGCTGGGGTGTGTCTGACTGACCATCCTGCCTAAGGCCAGGTGTCTGAGCAGCTCCAGCCTCTGGAATGGTTTCACTCCAGAAACAGTCCAGTCTTTTGAGGCTGATTTGACGCTTCCATGCAGATAATGCAATGAATGTGTTGCTGCTCAGTACATAAATATATATATATGCACAGATATGAAGGTTTCTCCCCAAGATTGCCTTAAAGAGAGCAAGAGCTACAGGAGCCATTTATTTGCTGGCAAATCAAAGCCAGTGGATTAGTGATGAACAAATAACCAAACGCTTTATACAAGTCAATTAGCACCTCATGAGAAGGATGCACTGTCAGTGTAACCCTGCTGCACAGCACTGGAGAGGCTGCAATCACTGTCAGGAAGAAAGGGCAGTGTGACACTACCCTAGAAAGTTTCCTATAAAGTCTACGAGGAGCAGTCTTGAAACGGTCTCTTAGCAACAGTCAGTGAAATACCTTGTGATTTCTTTTAATTAACATGCAGAGAATACATATTTCGTTTTTAACTTCCAGAAAGTAAATATTGCTTTGAGTGACACAAAAACTCAGAAAAAGAAGTATATTAACCTAAATTCATAATAACTGGTAGAATGAAGCTGTCCACATACTGATGAAGAAGCACACAGTCCTGAATCTCCCTCATTTTAAATTCCCAACTACACAATGCACAATAAGTCAGTAAAAATGAAATGAAAATTTAAGACAAAACAAAACAAAAAATACTGTGCTTTTGTACAAGTAGGTCAAGAAGGAACTTCAAATTAAAGCAATTTCTTGCACAATCATTGTAGAGCTGTTTGTAATTTCATCCAAAAGAGGACGATAACCAGCCCAAAAGCAGACAGTAAGGCTACCCTGATCATTCATTTCATCTGTAATGGAAATTTCCCTGGTTAGAAATTCTGACTGGCTGAAAACGATGGGCTATCATACAAAGAAACAGAATACAGAACAAAGATTTTATCACCACAGATGCATCAACTTTTAACTGCTAAACCCTTAAAAGCTTGCTTCACTAGAGAGCAAAAGTGAATCAAAAAAAGAGGATTACCTGGGCGGAACTGCTTCACCACAACAAAGCACTGCCGAGAAGTATTAAAGATCAGGATTGACACACTGAGGAGGAAGATAAAAAACCAAAAGATCAATGCTTTATGAAGGATTAATGCAGAACTATTAAACTTACATCTTGTGAATTTAATTTTAGCAACATAAATACATAGAAGATTTATTACTAAAGCCACAACACAACAAGGTCCTTGTCCAAAACCCATCTAGAGGGATAGATAATGGGTCATGTTCCCAAAGTCCGTGACAATTTTGCTCAAAATTACATTCCTTTTGTTTCCTGCCATGCAAAATAAGCATCAATCCATTCCTCCTTCCCAACAGGAACACCACCCCCTCTTCAAGTCTAAGAACATTAGTACTAGACAGCAGAAAGTCCTTACAAATAAAACCATTTTTTCCCCTTATAACAGTCTCAAATCAGGATAGTCAAAACCTCAGGCACAGTCTAGTCTCATTCAGAGCCAGAGACTTCTGTGTAAGCACAGAGCATCTCCTATCTGTAGCTACTTGCTGAGCTCAGGTTTCAAAACAGACATCATCCAGGTACAATTTTATACGAATTTAAACCAACAGCTTCAACTGCTACACTCAGTGGCTCTTTGGTTGCTTGCAATCCATGTCATGGGGACATTTGACAGGCTGAGTATTTGGACATGCTCTGGATGTGTGGTGCACTGATGTTCTTGTGGTGCACTGATGTTCTCTGCTTGCTTAACACACTCTCATGTTTTACTAGTTTAAGAAAATGCAGACAGAAGTTTTTCTCCTTAGTTGGTAGCCCACTGCCACCTGAAAAAAACAAGTGTGTATTTTGCTCATTACATGGCAGCATTCTCTCATTTGTTCTGACTCACTGTATGCAATCGAGACGTTAATTCATTATTCTATGAATTCTACAATAGATTAGACTCACAATGGCATATTTCCAGGGTTGAGTCAAACTTTCAACTTTCCTTGTAAAAGAGCTGTATATTTATTTTCACTATTTGATTTAATAATGAAGTCTCAAGCTGCCAAAGAAAATGCTATCTGATGATTATTAAAAATAATGTCAATGTTTATTATAATAATATACAAAAACCAAAACAGGAGGGAGAAGTCCAGATGTTAGCATTTATATTCATGGTTGCTATTCTCAAAGACCTGTACTGCATATTGATGGTTTCCTGCCCCGGGAGATGCCGTTTGCAGGCAATTTTAAAGCAAAGGTTTTAGACTTCAGAGAGGCTGGAGGAGAACATTCACTCTGTTTACTGGCACTGGGGTTCTTTCTGGAATATCTGGGAGTTTGTGTAGGTTGCTGGAAGAAATGAAGTTAAACCACAGACCATAACGTTTTTAAGGCTACTTAAATATTATTCTTTCATTCTTTGGTTTTTTTTTTCCTTTTCATGACTGTTCCTCTCCCCAGAGCAGCACTGTCTGAGGGCAGACACTGCACTAAATAAAAGGGGAAAAGGAATTACTGCTACTGAACCTTTGTTGTTTTGTCCACGGGCACTGCCTGAAACTGGAGACAGCAGCAGCCTAAAGCTGCTGATGAAGAGTGGAAGCTTCCTGAAGCAGATGGTTGCCCTTTACCTTTCTTTACATCCACCACCCCAGGCCCAATCTTTCCTTTGGCTTGCCTTCTTCAGCATGTCTCATTAAATAACTCATACCAACTCATTAAAAATGGCTCAGCTATTAGACATTATTTTTTCCTAGGAGTCAATCACTTGAGATTTTTATGGAACAGATGGGAAAATTAAAAACAATCTGTCAGAATTAAGGAACAAGATCAAATTAGCTGGAAAGGAGTAGCAGCAAGTTATTACAATTGTCTGCTTCTCACACCATCTTGAGATGAGAGGGTACAGAAATGGCACAAATCTGCAGAACTTTCTATTTAATTACTTCTAATTTTCTGAGAGACTGACAAACAAATTTGAACAGAAATTTACATTTTTTAACAAACCACAACACACAAGTTCTAATATTTCCTGTCAGAGCTGGAGAGTCATGGAAGAGAAAGTTCAGAATTATACCTTCTTAGGAACGGGGGTAACATTGGCAATTCTTGTTCACAAGAAACAACACAACATGAAATATTTCCACAGGTCACCAGGTCTATAACTTCTGAAAACCCATTGAAGGCTGCATTCAGGACAGTTGAGTATTACAAAGTTAGAGCAAGACTAAGTGGAGGAGCCTCACTCCCATTTTCAATGGATTTCCTTATAACGACCCAAAACGTGGGTTCAGATGACTGGTCTGGCCTATAAGGAAAATATTTATCTCCTGGAGTTTTAAACCATCATACAAAGAATTCACTAGCAAATTAATTTGATATTGCAATTTTTACAGGTGATACAGGCTACCAAAAAGAACTACTACAAATCCATTAGTAGGTCCAAATACATCTTTCAGTGGTACCACACCACGGGGTATTACAGAGATATTTGATGTTTCAAGGCAATTCTCTCCAAAATATTACAACCAGACCTATTTTAGGGTATCATATACAAAGTTTTAAAGTGAGGAGTAAACATAAAACAGAAAAAATTAAAACATCCACAAGGACTTTTGTGAGCATCTCCACAACTAAAAGATACAGACAAGAAATAAAGCCAAAGCTGTACATTTGGGAAAAACACACAGAAGCACTAGAAAAGAAAAAAAAAAAAAGCCTAGCCACATTTTCTAAAAAAAGGCAGTAATGCTACAAAAGAATTTAATCTAAAATGGATATCAAAGGTCCTAATGTAGCAACAGGCTTCATGTCTCAAGCAGGAGCACAAGACCACTTTTATATTGTATTTTACAAAGGAAAACAGTACTCAGATGTAAAAGGATCATGATAAATCCCAAGCTTCCATCCATGCCTTAAAACAAGCTGTAACACCTCTGCACTAAGGAAACACTGTCTCAGCTTAGACCTGCTAATCTTTACACTTCGTGTGGCATACTACTGCTTTTACCATATTCCACAGGTGTGGATCTTTGCTGGCTGTTCCTCCAGCAGCTGACCCTGAGGGAAATCAGAGGTGTAAAAGGAGAGGTCAGGAATGCAAATACCACTGACCAGTGAAGGAGACTTTGTTCCTCCACGTCACATCTGTTGGTGGCTGGATTAGGGACTACGACCAAACAGAAAAAGAACTTTTTAAGAGATGACAGGGTGTGTACAGTGCCTCCCAGGGCTGGTGAAGACCACAGACTTATCCAGCCTTCAGTCCAACCCTGTCATCAACTTCCCACTGCAGTAGCTCCCACTCACATTATACATCAAATAAATCACTATTTTAATTATAGTAGCTTTTCCCAAAGAAATCATGCATGTAAACAGCTTACTGTGCAGTGACGTAGAATATTGTTCTTTCTATAAATATGGGAACAATTAAGAGTAGCTTTAAAACATTTTAAGAAAGATATGTACCTAAAATGTCACATACAAAGAGCATTTAACCTGTACTTGAGCTGTTACTGTACTCGAGTTTGCAGTTGAAGTATGTCTGGTGTTGGCACCTAACACGATGTTTTCTGAAAGGGATTCCAACTATTCAGCCAAGGCTCTCACGTAGCATTAACTTCAAAAAAAACCCTGACTGAAATAAGTATTGGGATTCTCTGATGGATATTTGACTTCCCTAAACTGTCTAAGTCAACGTGCAGAAATTACAGACAGCTGACCCAAGGACACTGCAACATAAGAGTGCAGAACCTTAATTCCCCCTCCACTTGTAAGACTCTAATCAAAAGAGAAAATACCCACCTCAATACAACCCTTACAGCTGAAAGCACCTCTTACAAGACTTTAGAAAATGACTCCATTGTGTGCCATAGAGAACTACTTCCACATTTTTTCTGCCCCCAACACAGTACAGCTCTGTATTTACTGAAATCGCAGAAACGGATGCTTTGTGATATTCCAGCTCAGCAGACATTTAGCTAGAAATAACAGCTTCACACTCTCAAACTTGAGAAAGGAAGGTGATGTTTCATGGAGCAACACAGGACGCGCAGCATTTGACCACAGCAGTTCTGAGGTAGAGGACAGATGAAAACTGACATCCTGTTAAAATGTGCACACACACATATGGGCCATGCAAAGTTAATTCTTCTGAAATACATCCCAGCAACTGAGATCAGCAAATGAACTTTACCACAGCTTCTTAAACATGTACTTTTAGGGCTATGGTTAATCCACATGCAACTGCTGACACTTACTAACTGCTTTTCATGAGACACATTCAAAATCCTTTAATCAATAAAGACTGATTCAGTCTTCCTTTATTCTTAGATGAGGCCTTAGTGCTGACTTTAAAAATGTGAGTTTGTAAAACTGAAAAACAATTTTAGAAAATCCCCACAGTATAGGAATAGCAAAGACAAGAGTCTCCTGTACTTCTGTCAGTGAGCTAAGACTCAAGGCTGGAGGTGAGAACTTTCAATGACAATCTTGTACTAATAACTAAAATACTAACACATCAATTGATGAGGTAACACAGGCAAAGAAATTGACCTTTCTTAAGTCCTTTTAAGAGCAACTCAGGAGCTGCTTGTGTCAAGCATGGGCATATGTATGACACAGAGAAACTGTGATCAGAAATGAACAATGGAAGATAAAGCACCTAAAAAAAGACTGACATTAACACTGAAAGCCAGGACTTCTCAGCTATTAACCTCAGCCACTTTCACCTACTTTTAAAGGTTAAAAAGTATCTCGAAATTAGTTTAAAGCCTGTAATACTGGTAAGTGCTGCCTATAAACAATATTCTCATCTCCATGGGGGAGACTTCAGGAACTAATGATGTATGATTTCTAAAAAACCACAACAAACAAACCAAACCAAACTACCAAACCCCCTCCAATACTACTAATAGAGAGCCTGCAGTATTTCAGTTACCATTCTCAAAGAAGACAAAGAAAAAGGAATGGTAGATTCCAAAAAGAGACACAAAAATGGCATGCAGGAATAAAAGTAAGTAAATGATTTAATCAGCCCCCTTGACTCTCAACAGATATTTGGTTTTAAAAATCCCTTTGATACAATCAGAAGAAAATAATCAAATGCAGTGTGCAACCACAGAAGTATTTAGAGATGTATTCATCTCTGCTGGAGAGCATGTGAACATAAAACATACATTTCATATTTTTGCCCACATAGCTCATAAAGGAGAAAATGTCAAGATTTACGAACCATCCTAGATGAAAAGTTAGAAAGAAAATAAATAAATAAATAAATAATTTAGAAGTCCCATAAGTGTTTTAGCTTTAAAGTATAAATTTGTTTTTTCTTTTTGAACTTATATGAATTTGGCTTTCTTTGTTCATAGAGGGTTGACAAATTGATTATTCATAGTTTTCCATGTCAAGCCTATAATTCCATCCAGTCTTTTTAATATATTGTGTTTGAGAAACACCCCAGATCACAAATAAAGTACGTTCATAAAATGCTAAGGGGTTGGAATGGACCTTAAAGATCCTCTACTCCCAACCCCTTCTGCCATGGGCACGGACACCTCCCACCAGACCAGGTTGCTCAAGGTGTTACCCAACCTGGCTTTAAACACTTTCAGGGCTGGGGCATCTTCAACCTCCTCGACGACCTGTTCCAGTGCCTCACCACCCTCACAGTAAAAATTTCTTCCTAATATCTAACCTAAATTTTCCCTCTCTCAATCTATGCCCATTACTCCTTGTCCTGTCACTACAGTTGGATGGAGAGTCTCTCTATGACTTCTCTGTGGGCCCCCTTCAGATCCTGGAAGGTGCTGTGACGTCTCCACACAACCATGTAAACGTGTCCTCTCCTTGTTCAAATCCAAAATTACTGTGCTTTCAATTTGAAGTGATAATCAAAAACCACCTAAACTTGTTTGAGAGCCAACACTGAAAAGCAATTCTTTGGGAGGAGTCAACCTTCAGGAGGGCCTACTTCATCTTATTTCAAAATTATTTTTGATGCCCATAAGGGAAGATTGTACGTAACCCCTGTGCCACTTCTGTATTCAAATTAACCATCCATTTCACAGCTGGACACGTCCTGAAAACTTCTAAAGTGGTGTCTAAAGCACTGTCTTCTTCCTTGTATCAGCACAGCACCCAGTATCCTAAGCCACAGAAAACAGCCCATTCGTTTTCAGAACAGAGATGTAATAAAGCTGTACTCTTTGATTATTCTCCAGTGCAATTCCTTTAGTTTTCCAGAGCTTTAACTATAATGCAGACAGTCCTGAGATTAAATGTGTGCGCTTGCACAATCCTTACTGGTTCATTTAAGTCTTCCTTCAAAGCATTTTGCATCTTTCAAAGGCCAACACCAATCCAATTGGCTGCTTAAAATGCAGCCTATTACAAAAGCAAAGCTATAAGCTCCTGACAAAAACATTCACCCTTTCATACTAATCACAGATAAAGTGGATTTGGCAATAGATAATTAGAGACGTCTAAAAGCCTTCTGTATTCTGATGAAATTTGAATGCTTTCTCCAATACAACGTAAATATTTAATACTAAATAAACCCAGAATAAAGTAGTGAGCCACGTATGCTTAAGAAAATAAATGTTACTTTGGAAAAAATCAAAAGGAAGATTGGTTTCAGTAAACTGAACTGCAGCAGGAAGTTGTTCATGACACCATAAAGCAGGAAGCATATGTTTGGTTAATCATCAGACTGTGTAAAAATGAACTAAGAAGAGGTAACAAACCCATTTACATGCACTTTTAAAACACGATTTAGGTCTACTTGTAAAGTAGCAATCTGTATTGCCAACTAGAGGATATGATTAGGACAACTTCTTTGGAATAAACAATTCTCTCAGCAACCTATTTTCATGTAACAACGAAAAAAAAACCAAAAAATTCAACTGCAAAATAAATGAGACATCAAAGCATGCTGTTCTCAATAACATTCCTTAAGTGTCATATCTTGGCCAGTATCCCAGGATACCCTTGGAAATGACACATTGCATCTCAATGGGATTCTTTCAACAAAATACTTTAATAAATAAATTCAGGTTTTATGCTAACTCATTTGATTAAATACAGCTTTATGGGCATTATGTGCAACAGATGTCAGGGCCTGATGGGCTTTTGTTCCAATTCCTAATTATTTGTGAAACTGCCATTTATAAATGCTATCACATAGTAAGACCAATAAATAATCCACCTAAAAGGCCTAAGTATGGCTCCATTCCATTCTGAAATGGCAAAAGTCAAAGTTTTAAAACAGTATCAGGTTTCAAGGACAGCTCACAGAACAAAAAAGTTCAAAGGTTATGCACTTAGGTAAGGGAAACAAACAACTTGGTTTATTACCTACCAAAATGTAAGTATGATGTGCATAACACAACCTTTTGCCAGGTATAACTGCACAGGCTCAGCACCACCACTGAGAAACTTCTTGCTCATATTTTCCCCAACTTTCCCATTTCTAGAATAGGGTTTAAATAACTTTCTCTTTTCCAAGAGATATTTTCAGCTAAAATTCTAAAACACAGGCAATACAATTACAGAACATTTCCTAGCTTTCCTAAGACTATTTTTACCAATTCCAAAGGCAGGCCATGATCACACTACTGTCCCTAGGCCATGTACAAACCCTTGGCACCCTTCACACAGAACAGGCTTATTTCAACATCACCTGAAATCAGAGGGAAGACTCTTTCTGATTTCAGTGATTGTAAGAGAATAAACACATTAATTTATTTTGCATATAACTGGAAACACTAGAAAATTAAATCCCTAAACTTGTAAAAAACCCAAGATGCTTCTAATCTGGATACCAGAAAACTGTATTCAGAAAAGGAGCCGTAATTATTGTGTACCTGCTTAGTTATAAGAATTTTCATGGATTCTATTCTTAAAATTAGGCAAATATTTAACTTCCCAATAAAGCAATGCCCTTAATATTTTATTGCCATTTTACCCAGTTTCAGTGATGCAGCAGAGAACAGATTTTATGCTATAGGGTGCTTTCATATCACACGCTTAAGAAGATGAAATGAAAATCTGAAAATTTGGCTTATGATTTCACGTTTCTCTCTGATAACTTTACAGCATCAAATACATTAATGTTCCTCTCATTCCTATACTTTTATTTAGATTGGATTCTACGGTATCAACACAGTAACTCATTTTAAAAGGCAGTAAATACGCCTGCAGAATTCCTGGCACAAACGCAGAGGATCTGTCAAGTCTTCACTGTAAAAAACCCCAAAAATGAACAACAAAAAACACAGCATTAAGTGCGTTTTATTTGCAAATATCATATGCAAACAAATCATGTAATTACTTGGGTTCAAGGAAACTAATAGGCTACTACATTTTTTCCTTCTAATACCACGAAAATTATCATTATCCTGATAGCATCCTTGATAGACAGATATCAAGCCTAGACCTGAACATTTTCAATGACAGTGATTAGAAAATATGCCTTCCTGGATTGTCTTACTGCTTATTGGTAAAAAATAGTTTCTTAGTGTTTAATTTTAAAAATGCTTTCCCCACCATACATCATTTCTCATTCTGTCATTGATTACTGATGAAATGAAATGATTCTGGCCTGCTCTGTAACGTTCCTTTACATTTTGTGATAAGTGGTAATTTCTCTCCTCAGTTGTGCTATCCTTTGCTTGAACATGCCCAGCCCTCATTACCTTCTCTCAGCTTTATTTCCCTAAACTTTTCATCATTTTTGTTTGTTGAACTACCTCCAGTAGATTTTAAACAGTGCATTATCTTCCGCACTATCTTTGAAGATAATCAACAAAATTCCACATCACTGACACCCTGGAGGAGACGTTAAAAAGACAGACAAGGTTTACAGAACAACAGCACATCATGGCAAGTAAAAGGCTTATGCCACCCAAGAAAAACTTTTTTTTTATTATTTTCACCTATAAGGATGTTAAAAAGCTGTATTTTAAAGCTACTGTGATAATTCTTGCACAAAGGAAGCATCTGAGTTAAATTTCATGGTGTCTTATAATACACTAGGACATAAACCAGAAAAATACATAGAGGATTAGGTTTCCATAAGGCCCAAATGATCTGGCATATGAAATAGGAGAAGGAATTTAATCCACTTCTATAATGTGGTCAGGGCACATGACTTCCACCCTGTCTCCATAGCTGCCTGCTACAGCCACGGAGCCAGAATAGCAACGGTGGCTCCTGCAGGCACTGGCCTGGCCCTGGTGACCCATCCCTGGGCTCCCGTGGCCAGAGCCGGGGTGCAGCCGCCTCCTGCCGCAGCTGTTGGGCCGCATTCCTCACTGCCCTGGGCAGCCACCTCCTGATCCCTGCCCCTGGCCAGGTACCTGCAGAGCACAGGGCCTGGGTACCTGCATCTCCTCCCTCGGAGTTATGCTCATTTTTAACCCGCCTCGAGAACCTCTCCCTGCTCGCCCCCAGGACTGGAACCTGCAGGAGAGAACAAGCTGAGGTGGAGACTGCCTTGGTTTCCTTCACCCTGCAAACTCACTCCTGATGGAAAATTACACTTTTAAGTTGCCTTTGTAATAGATAAAATATAAAGTAGTTTTTTTTCCGATGAAGCAAATTAGATTAGGAATTGATTTGTTTTAAACACGAAACAAATTAATTTCTTTACTTAAAAAAAAAAAGGCAAATCTTATAAGGCAGGAATATAAGAATAAACTTTCAGGTTTTTTCATTAAGAATTTTTAAGTCAGGAATTACTGCTGAGTCACTGTGACATGTTTTTGAAGGTAAAAATGCAGCATGGATAGGGTACAATGCATATGTAGAGTTGCACATTTTTTAGTCTGAATGCCATTTACTCATCACATGATATTTTAAGAGTTGAGAGGAACTCACATAGCTATCTTACGCATAATTAATTCTCCTCAAATTTGTTCTCTTTTAAATGCAGTGAACTTTACAGTGAATTTTTCATCCTTTCAAATAGAGAAGTAGACATGATTTTGTTTTGTCAACTAGGAAAAGGTGCAGTTGTGTCCCTGTTCTCAAGCGTTATTACTCAAAGCACACAAGGGAGCACATGGCTGTACACTGACCTTCATCTGTTCCCAAATTATGCCTTTTAAAAGCCTTGAATCTGTTTAAGGGGAGCTGCTGAAACCTGAAACGAACGTGGTCTATTGCTTTATAAAGTAGATGAATGTAGAACTTAAGTATTACATTTCAGGCTCTTACTGTACTAAATATAGCAAAATTAGGATGAGGGAGAATATAACTGTAACCTGAGTCTGGTTTTAGAGAATAATTTTTTGTTACAGGTATTGATGGTTACTCTGTAAAATTCAGTGTGTTTCTATTTCTAACAGAAAGTCACCATAAATTTGCAGAAGGAAAATGTTCTCCTGATAAAGAGTTTTATTTTTAAAAGCTGAATCCTTAAAAAAAAATTAACAGCTCTTCAGCCCGCAAATCACACTCCCAGAAATTGCTAACCAAATCTGAGAGACCCAAGTCTAAAAAGAGTCTTGAAATACACCTTCCATCTAAATTTTCATCGCTTGCATTCTGCTTGATTTTCATCAGGATATGTTTAATAATGACCAAACACATCATCTTGAATATTAAAGGGAAAATTACACTTCATTAGAAAAGTAAGCAGTGCATAACAGAAGAAAGCATCTTTTGCTGTGTGCCTAACACAACAGGTCAGAATTAAGTAACACTTAGGAGCACCACCTCAATAAACTTGTTCAGTAATTACAGTGGAAAAGAGATAATCAAGGATTTTTACTTCTCTTCGTTCATTTTTAGTAAAGTTCACTGTTGTTTCTAATGACATAAGAAAATCTTCCAATGAGCTCTGATAATGTTCATAATAATGTTTCAAAGAAAGATTAACTTAAATCTACCTCCTCATGATAAGAACAATAGTAAGCTCATTATTTTCCAATAGAAAAAGTGGCTTAGATATTGACAGATTTCTTGACAAGTTTGCAAATTTTTGACAGTTTTCAGATGGGAACTGTAACACTCATTAAACTTTTTAATATGCTTGTAAAAACATAGAAACCTTCAGGTTGTAAGCGACTTTTGGAGATCATCTGACAAAATCTCTTGTTAAAAGTCATGCTAACTTCTAAGTTAGTCCTGATTTCTCAGAGCCTTGTCCAGTCAAAGTCTGGATTTCTCTAAGGATGGAGATTCCTCAGTCTCTCTGGACAAAGCATTCCAGAAGCAAACTACTGTCCATGGGTACCTCCTTGTGCTCTGGATCTTCCTTCTGTTACATTTAAAACCTAAATATGGTAAGAAATGCTGCTCCTTTTGTCTATCCTGACACTCAGGTCACTTTTGACAACAGAGGTTCTGAAGTTTGCCTTGGCAACAGTTTATTGTGTGACCAGTAATAAATTGCTTATAACTACTTTTAAGTGGCAGGGAGGGATTGGGAATAAGCAATTATTTGTTCAGCATAAATTACAGTGGTGACTTCAGGATTGATGTCTAGTTCTGAATGATCCTGATCTTAAGAAAGCTCAGGAACCATACACTGTAGACTCATGCCCAGATCTGCAATAACTGAAGGAAACAAAGAAAAAAAAGCAAAAAAAGGAACAGTAATACCAATTCTGCTATTTTAACTTGTACTAGAGTTACAGCATCAGATACTGTATATGGTTAAATGATCTTGCCCTACTGCAATACATAGTGAGATTTTAAAAGATGACTCACACCTAAGGCAAATGAAGTGACTACTGCAGTCCTCATGTTTTTGTCTTTGTATAATTTAATCAGCTGTTCATCTGGACAGTTGGAAAGGATACATTTATACAACAGTAACTTCATCTCTCTTGGTAAATATTTTCCTGTATCTTCTGATACAAATCTATTAAATATTGGCTTATATTGACCTAATTTGAAATGAGAAAGAACACTAGGGTCCCAAAGGAACCCAGCACACAAGCTCTCAGTTCACTATCATGCAGCAAGCAAGTCAATATTAAGCATGTTTACTTGTCCTGCTGAAAGAGGATGATAAATAAACACATGGGTCACGCACAATGGCTGGTTTTGTATGATTACACAGCTTTTTTTATTCATCATCACTAAATTTATTATATGTATCAATTCTATATAAATATATAATATTTACATGTATTCTTTACAGATCTGGCATCCCAATATGCTCAGCTCAGGTAAACAGCACTATTACAAATACTTGGAGCGTTTAACAGTCTTACAGCACTTCTGTAAGTAGAAACTTATGAATACTTATGAAAAAGTATTATGGAAAAGGGATCTTAATTCTGGAAAACATCTATAGTCTTCTTCAAGCAGTCATACACACTAGGAAATCCTGACCAACAGAACAGGTGTCACTGAAACCTCTCCTCTTCTTCAATATTTATCCTTCATTTACAGTAATGAACCTCTAAGAGCTCTCTAAGTATGAAGTTCTCTATAATCTTCAGCAACCAGTTAACATGACTTTTCCATATAACTGGCATCACTGCTATTAAAAGACCAGCAAAATACAGGGCTTTAATGTATTATAAGGGATTTTGAACCTGACTAATGTCTTGGATAATAACTGCCTTCCCATTCACAAATAAAATTTATGTAAACCCAAGGATTTCCTATGCAGAAAGTTCACATTACTCCCTTTGGTATCAGAAGCTGCAATGAATTTCCTTGTGAAAAAGTGTTAGACATTCTGCAGTTCCACAGTAGTCACTAATAAGTTCGGGTGGCAGCTGTTGTGCATCTGAAGCTAACAAATGTTATGTGACCAGAGATGACTGGCATGACATGTGGCCGTAGCCTTTTTATAAAGTTATGTTCTCAACTATTTTAAAAATGTCCACAAAAGTCCTTCAGAAATACTGTTCCCAAGAAGTTCATGGAAAACTGATCCTTTAATACTTACCCCACTCAGTTAGTTGCATATATTCACACATTATCACACAGTGATAAACTAAAGTTTAAACAAAAATAGTCATACAAATTCATCTGGAAGTCATGTTCTCAGCACTGTGACTTGAGGCTGGATCCACTTGCTTGAATGGGCATATATTAAATTCCCAGCAATCAATTATCATTTCAGCCTTTGTATCTGCCATCATAAATTCAGGCACATGCCCATATGGACAGACAAAGTGCAAAGACAGAACTGTCTTCCAGGCAAATTCCAAAAGGAAGTGTGAAGTTCAGTATTGAAATATCACTCCCTTTTCTGTCCTCATTCTCAAGCACTACAGGCATTTTTAATCTAGCTAATACTTTCCCAGTTTTTCTGAAAAATTTACCTTAATAATCTTTATATAGATAAAAAGTGTTGCTAGAATTTTATATCCCTCCCAGGCACCCCCACACATGTAAAGATTCATGTCACAAAACGACTCATGTAAGGACTTAGAGGGTTCCAACAGAGAAGAATTTCCCAAAATGCAACTGATTTTAGTTATTTAATGCACACGAAAAACACATCTCTTGATGTGGTTCTGGTTAAGTCACAATTTATTTTGCTGTCTTGCTACATTTTTTATATTTAATAGATTTAGAAAAGCTTTTTTCTTGAAAAAAGTTGTTACCCTTGTTTTTTATTTTTATCTTCTAGTACCTGAATTTTCAGCAAGCAGATTAAATATTAACACTTTTTGAAAGACATATAAATAATTTAGTTTTTAATAACACTGAGACTTGGTCTGTTTTATATACACCTTGTTATAATCTTGTATGAACTGATCTTTGATGTCAGGAGTTAATTGTTTTTCCTCCCCGATCAGAGAATTACATTTGGAAAGACAGAAGAAAGTCCTCCCTTCAGGTAATAAATTCCCACTGAAAAAAGAGAATTTCATACAATTCAAACTTTCAGTTCCATCTTCTATGTAATCTTTAAAATGTACAATAAATTATGTGTTAAAATTCTAATATGTGAATCATCAAGCACAGACAAAACTTACTGAAAACATAATAAACCACAAGGAGATTTCTAAATTTCTGCTAATTCCCTCTTAAACAGTAGAGAATCATTTACAAGTACTGTACAAAAAGTGAGAATTGAAGAGGGAATTGGAGGAAAAAGAACATCAACAACACTTGACCAATGAAAGATAATACAGTATGAAATACAACATGAAGACAATGGGAAATAATGTGATACCATTGTTACCTGTCATGTGTCCTCATAAAATCCCAGGACTTCTTAGTGCCATTCTGGGGGAAAAAAAATTAAAATTCCGTCAGTCAAATTAACTCCAAGTGAAAAATTACTATAATGAAATTTAGCAATACTTAAGAGGCATTTCTTTGAAAACTTAGTTTAGCTGGTTTTATTTATGAGACCAGTATTCTGGATTTTGACAGTAAGTATTACAGACACTGAGAACTGTCTTGGGACAGTTCAAAATCTTAGATTCACAATATTGTGATGACAGCTAGCATACGTTTATTGTAGTCTTCAGGCCCAGTTTTGGCCACAGCATCAACTTCAGCTGCCCAATCTAACCATTCAAGGTGGCAGGAAGCTATGAACAGCTATGTTCTAACCAGTAAAATAACCCACAGGTATGTTCTTCCATGTCCAGAAATGCTCTTTGAGAACAGCTCAGCATTTACCTCCTAACTGAACTCATGTGGGATCCAGGAACATGACACCTTCCCTCTAAGCCCTTCCACGGTCCAAAATAGGAGTTTTATCCACACCTAACATGAAGGGGTCACACTCCACTCTACACAGCAGCTGCTCCTCTGCACTGCTGGTGGTGCTGGGGGCACTGTCTCACAGCAGGCTTGAAGTCACAGCACTCACTCAAGAACTGGGAGACATAAAATGGCTGATTTTCTCAAGATGGGCCAATTCTTGTCCTCTGCCAGCTTAAAAAGAATTATATTCACTACAGCACAGCTGACAAAGATCTCTGAAAACAAGTGTTCTTTCACAGTTATCATGAACACGTATACCTTG
The DNA here is from genome assembly GCA_034509425.1 of Eopsaltria australis. Lineage (NCBI taxonomy): Eukaryota > Metazoa > Chordata > Aves > Passeriformes > Petroicidae > Eopsaltria > Eopsaltria australis. The sequence continues at coordinate 1,491,126 of JAVTVJ010000012.1, read as the reverse complement.
CTTACATTCATATTCTACCTTCTATGGTTACCTATAGCAATTCATACACATCAGTTAATGGAGATGCATATAATTCTTTACTCTGCTGGAAGTGTGATGGTATTTTTCAGCTCAAATACAACTCAATACATTTCACTCCCAGGTCACTTTTAAGTCTATGTTAGGAATCAGTATGAAACCAGAGGAAATTCTTGTGGTTGATACCTTTTTCTTATTAGCAACGCAAAAACGAGACCTGCTGAAGACCTACACACCTCAAATATGCTTAATGTGAAAAGCAGCACTTGACTTCTATTATAAAGTATGGTTAAATGGATGATCAAACTCTGAGCAACTGGTTAATGATTTAAAGCAGGTAAATGTGAGCAATGAGAGAAGAATCAAGTTCAGTTGGTGGGTAAAGGTGCCAACCAATATAGACAGGCCCTTCAGCTCTATTACAGATGTCATGGCTACCAAGTACACAACAGCTGGTGGGGATTAGATAACAAGCACTCTGGTTCAGAGATTAAGCCCCTGAGCTTTATGAGTTTACCAAGCTTTTTGGAAGAGGGACTGTTTGCTTGCTAGCTGGGTTTTTCTTCATTCCCACAACTCTAATTATAAACAGTTGTTCACCTCAAGAGAAACTCAAATCCACGCTTCCATTGGTGTCTGCACATACCTTCTGTTAGCACTGACAGGAATCGAACGTGTGCATTATAGGAGAAGCCCTGTCATTGTTTAAATGCAATATAATGTTGAAAGAGAAATAAAGACAGCAAATTCCCAGTGTGAACTGAAATATTAAAGCCACTGCTTCCAAAGCTGAGTGTGTATCCAGTTCATTCCACCTGGTGAGAGACAGAGGTGCAACTTTGATAGGACTATGATACAACACACAGCTGCAACATTGTGTTGTATGGTAAGATAATTTACAGTATTAAATGTGCAAGGTCAGCTCAATCTTTCTGTAGGTTTGTTTCTACCTGTAAGCAAGGTATTTGTGGGATTTGTTAGCACATTCCTGAGCAACTTTCCATTTAACACAAAAGAGCTGGAAAACTGTGGACCAAGAGTAACGTCTTCTGCATGTAACTTCATATTGTTTCTCTGGTCTCAACCTTCCCTTGCCCCAAATCATAAGTTGGTGCTACCATCATCCATTCTCCCTTTGCAGTGTCCACTTCAGAGAAGTGTGGGTGTCCTGCTGCTGGAGATGGCAAAAAAAAGCCTGAATCAAGTCTCTCCTTGCATTAATTTAGGCTGTTAGTCCTGTGATACTGCATTCTAACATCCAATCCCACCAACAATCTTCCTGGCTCTTTCCTCTTGCCATCATTTTGCAAATTATAGAACCTGATTGCTTTGGAGCACTTATGAGAGGGTTTCAAATAGCTGAGGAAAATTACACCCTAGAGAATCATCCTCATACAGATGGGATCCATCAGAACTGAATGACCTCTTCCCAAGGATGAGCTCTATTACCATTAACAGAATCTACCTCACAGACGTGCACGTAATTTTTAGCAGAAAGTAAAAGAAGGAACTTTGTACCTAAAAAGAAATTAATCAGAAAATAAATTCTGTATTTTCTATTTTGTAAGCCCAGGTAAAGCACTTTCTCTAGAACATGATTTGATTAGTTTAAGAGGCAAATTCAAAACCAGCCACAGGCTAAATTAATTTGAGTCAAGACATTGGTTAGTATCATATACTCTGACTGGACAATGCTTATTAAGAAATTTTCTGCCTATATTTGAATAAAAATTTATTTCATATGATCAAGTTGCACCTGTCCAAATAAATAAATCAATAAACAAATGAAACATTCCAACATCTCTTTGTTTACAGTGGCAGAAACTCAAATGAGGCCCATTCATGCCCTATTGTTGAAGTCAAATGTAATTTGAACCCAACTGTATGGAGTTGATTTTCTATTGTACCCAATGCATGGTTCTCTCCTAACAGACTGGTAGGAAGGTTGCTAATTATTAATAGCATGTAAATAGTTACCAATGGTTCTTATGCTGCTTTACATTCTTTACAGAACATTAATTTCAGCCAGCTTCTAACCAACTATTTCAAGCTGTATGTAGTATCTCTATCTTATCTTTGAGACAAAAGCATTACTTGCTGAACTGATCAAGATTCATGCTTTTAAAAGCCAAGTGGCCACAATAACTTGTTAAACTCTTCCACTCTATATATCCTGATCTTTGACAAAGTGTTATCACCACAGTTACAGACAGTTGCAGTATTAAAGGTATCAATGGCCAACATGACTCCTGAAAAAGAGAAGTATCTTTGTGAAACACAAAGGCTCTCTCAAACCTTTAACTTTTTTCACTTCAATAAGCATATGTAATTGCATTATTACAAGTAGTCCATTCTCCAATGTCTATTAAGGAACAATCACAGTATCTCTCAATGCAATGAGAACTGAGTATAACTGATTGTTGGGAAATCTAAGCACCGATGACAGGAAGGAGAAAGGATTATAGTATGACATTTGAGAAAGATTTTTAAAAGTATTCTTCAACCAGGAAATGTGTCCTGTGATGTTTATAAAGACAAATATGTCAGAAGCATTTTACACTAGTTTTAATCTGTTCAGAATAGCAGTTCTGATACTGCAACAACCTTGGGTAACACATAATCAATTTGGTAAATCTTTAATCACAAAGTAATCACACTCTAGTTCTGTGCTCAGTGATCAGGTTCTGTGATGTTGCAACACTCAACTAGTGCATATAGTATGTGTAAATTAATAAAGCTGTATTCCAGGAGAGGCGGCATGTGAGACAACTCAGTTTCGTGTTACACAGAAAACAGATCACTTACATAAGTACTAATTGCATAAGAAAGCCATACCAGGTCAGACGAGATGTCCATCTTGCCTGGCAACCTGTCTCTAAAATTTAAGAATAGGGAAAGTACACAGCAATGCTTCCCCAGAACACTCTTCCAAGTCTGGCAAAAGGCAGCTGAAGGGTGGCAAAAGACAATGCCTCAAAAAGGCATCCAAATTAAACACAGTCCTCCCCCAGCTTCAAAAAGCAAGTGCAAGTATCCATTTCTGTACTACTTGAATGTGTAAAATGTGTCACAAGGCCATCTTGTCTGTAAGACTGACTTGGTAATGGAATTGGTAACCTAATCAGAATTAACAGTAGCTTGCTCCCAGCTCCACAGTCTGCACAAGGAGACTCAATGCCTTTTGGTTCAAGTGATTCCAGGACAGCTAGGCACTACCAAGTGCTCTCTGCTAGACAAGTGTTGACAGTGGATGCAAGCTCAGCAGATGTGACTCCTACCTGTGCAGACCTGTTTATGTCACCCATACCTGATCTTCACATTTTCTGTCCTGCTACCATCCTTGACATAATTTTCCTAAGACTCTTCCTGCACCAGCTCAGTGCCATAATTATAGGCAGGAGTCTCTTCACACCATCTGTTATGGATAAGTTGGACTTATCTGCAGACTATCAAAATACCATTCTTTTTTCCACCTACCCTCTGGCTAAAATGCCTTGAGGATCACTGTGCCATGCATATTGCTGTCCTTTGCTTTCCTCCACCACCTAAGGCAATAAAACGTCTGAACAACGAGGTCAAATCACTGCCAGAATGCCTAAAGGATAACTCTTGCCTGCTAAAGGAACTCGCTTAAGACTTCACGCAGGCGAGCCAATAAAGAAGAGAAAAAGGACATGCTGTGCTAATGATGTAGAAATAGTCACTGGCACTGACTGTATGGTGATACTTGGTATGCTCCACATGTGACACAATTCACTGGGAATCACTTGCTCTGACACAAGTCACTGGGAGTTTCTACTCTTCATATGGGGCAGCTTGACTGCCGTTCTCCTTCTTTTCTCTGAGGGCAGTGTCCATGCACAGTCTGCCACCTGAGAAGCTCTTGAATCAGCTCTTACATGAGGTAATGTGTCTGCACAGGTACCAATGCTCATCACTGTTACACAGATACCATTCTGGGCTTTCAAAAAACCCCCAACACAAACAAACCAACTCCCTCAGCCTGGCTGTGGTGTACAGCCCTCCTGGGATGCACAATTTATCTCCAGAAACAGCTTTTTCAAATGGATGCAGTAAGTACTTAAACGCAATTTTAGAGAGAGAGACGTAGGCCTTTCCTCAAGGATCATTCCAAGAGTCTTCCCAAAGAATGAGATCCTTTTTATAAATAATTTAATTAAATTAGAGCTGTGGTACCCCAGTTATAGGATGCTACTGAGTTTCAAGGTGAGGAAGAGACAGGAGAGTGGTGCTGTAGTCCATGCCATGCAGCTTATGGCAACCTTAGTACAGTGCCATACTAAGGGCTAAGCCATTAATGACATTACAATATTAATGACATTAATGATGGTGAACGTGAAAAAATTATTCACTACTTCTCATAATATGGAAGCACTGTGTCATAGCTGGCTACCTGGGGAAAAGGCTGAGGTTTCTCTGGGCACTGACCTGTCCCCTCTCAGTGAACCAGTGCTCAAGTCCTGAAGCTGCACAGGGAGGTTTGCCTTGCTTACGTATAAAATAATTAACTGACAGCTTCTGAAACAGCTACATACAAACTGCATTACATGTATGTTTTACACATGCACAATTAAAAGCTTATTCTTCTTACATTTTATTAAAAGTTTTATTCTGAAGAGTAAACCAAAACCATGTTGGTGTAACAAGTGAAAGAACACTCACAAAACCACTTTAAATGCTTCCTTTAATTCTGTGTAATAAATTTTTCACAACATCACACAAGGGTGTGTAAAATAAATCCTCCACACATAGTTTTACAGTAACAGATTTCTTATAGTTACTCTGTTTAGAGTTCAGATTATTCAACAAAACAAAATTTACATTGGATTGTCACTTATTTAATGACTCCTTGAAATGACCTCTGGGCAGGCAACACATGACTGAAGGAGAAATGATCTTTACCCAAAATCTACTTAAAACTTCTCCTATATTATTTGCTTTATATAAGTATTTAATAATTTTAAAAGTCACCAAATTAAAGACATTGCCTTTAATCTCCCATATTTATCCACAGAAAACTTCTGCTTGGACAGAGACAGTCTAAGTGGCCAAGAACTGTAAAGTTACACCAAAACCACCCCAGTAAATACAAGATTTTGTACCTTGTATTGCATATTTTTGAGGAGAAATGTAACAGGCCATGCAGGCAGATGACTTATAATGCAGGGGACATATGACCAAAATACATCCAAAATAAGCAAATTAACATCACATATACCACTAAAGAGAAAGAAAATAAATCTGTCCATGAAAATGATTAACTTCTTTCTGTTTACATTACAGGAGAGACAACATGAGGTTTGGCGACCCATTGTGAAAGGCACTAAACACATGTAGTGGGAACAGTTCCTGTTCAGTGATCTTACAGTTCAGTTAGAGCCCAGACAAAAGTTGATGTAAACAAACAGAGGCAGTTAAGAAAAATGACAAATACATTATGATTTAGATAAGCTACATGCAAAAGTTATGAGGGTTAAAATGACAAAAAACAGTCATGATCCCCCAGTCTCTACCAGTTGGATTGGGTTTAAAGCAGTCACCCAAGAAGTAAACGTTCCATATTCGTGAAAAAATCCAACTGGAGAAGTTGAAGCAATTATAACATAAAAATAACCCTGTCCTCATTGCTCCATTTACTGTTTCCACACTTCTAAGGCACAAATGCAGTTAATGTCCTTAATGCAAAGGGAAAATGAGCATTCTTCATGTAATAAAATAATTATACTACAGGTACAGAAAAACAGATAAGACAATTAATTGGTAAATAACAGTCTTAAACCAGATGTCAGCAAAGCCAAGCAAGAGTGAGGTCGCTGTTTAATGATTTACATGCACCAAAGCAGTAAAACTCCCAAAAGGAATAATCAATTCTTTGCTTTTTTTCTGCTCTCAAAAAAAAATTTTTAAGTTTTGAGGGTTATGCTTTTCTTTCAAAAAGTGTAAAACTTGTTTTTCTATTGGACTTATTTTCACATTCAACCAATCTTCTACAAATGTATTCACACAGTTATCAATTATCAATGTGCAGAGCAATGCCTCTATCTGGAAATTTACCGTGCATTCTCCTGTTGTGGTGTCTACTTGTTGCCCAGACCTTCATAACAAGAGAACACTGAACTTGTCATTTTATTAGATGGGTTTTTGCCAGGTTAATCCAGATGAGCAGTGTGCCTGGGGAGCTGAGTTACTGACTCATTAAGACAAAAATCTGCACCAACACAGCCAGCTCCCGCTGCCTCCTGCCACCTTTATTTCCTTAAGTAGTCTCAGCTTCATGCTTTGCAGCCATATTCACCTTTTTATGACCAGTAAAAGCTGCCAAGAGATAAATTTGCAATAAAAGCAAGTCAGTAATTTAGAACTTTTTGGTTTATAAAATACGTGGTTCTACAATAGGAAAGATGTGTGTTAGCTCCTCCTTCTGGAGTCACAGATCCTGGGTTAAACAGAGTGGACTTCCCCTACAGTAAAGCCATAAAAGTTATGTCCTCATCCCTCTGTAAACGAACCTTTCCCTTCCTTTCTCCACTCACTACCGAAGAAGCGCTGCTGTCAGTTGATGTTTCCTTGTTACATTTCTTTTTTCAGCCTAATGGAACCCGATGTCACATCTGTAGCAGTTTTCAGTGACAACAGATGAGGATTGATAACCTAATGTAAACCATTTCTTGTCAGTTAAATTATTAACGCTGGAACTCTCTGTTCTATAGAATCAATACAGAATGTTTTCAGTGCCCACAATGATGTGCCCACAGAAGCTGCACTTTCAGGACAAACTCAGGACTTGACTCTTTTCACTTCACTATCAGACAGTAAGTCACCAAATTACCTTGCATTGTCTGAACATTTTTCATAGAATTTTCAGCACATGCCACATACAAAAAATTATGGGAATTAATAAAAAAAAGAAAAAAATCACCCCCAAAATACACACTTTGGATTTTTTTAAAGCAATAAAGCAATGGTCGTCATCACAATGCTGTGAAAGCCGTATGAAGAACAGAGATCAAGCTGAGCCAGACAGCCAAAGCAAGTTTGGACTCCTGACGTTTTCTGAATGATAATAAAATACCTATTCAACACACTTTAAAAGCTTCATTGCTTCCTGTTGAATATTTTTATTTGATTAATGAGTCAGTGGGGTGGATTTTTGTTTACAAAAGTTATCTAAAAATCTTCATCCACAAAAACACCCAGTGCAAATGAATAGTAAAAAATTCAAGGACATTTAATATTCAACTTTTTCATCTAAAAGAAAAACTTTGTCTTGAATAGACTACTTTGCATCTGAAATCTGTTTGATATAATGACTTATTATAATTTTTTTGTCTACTTGAAAGGTTTGATTTGTAGCATGCAGGTAAAATGCTGTCTTCTTTTTATATAGTTACAGACTTCATAGATAGTTCTACATTATCTTTCAAAATGAAAGGAATCACTTCCAGCTGGCATAAAATCACGCAGCTCAGTTAAAAAATATTAAAATCAATAAAATAATCTCAAATTGCATTAGCTGACTGACCTTTTTTTTTTTTCCTTTCAACATATACATCAGTATTAGGGAACTGTCTTATGCTGAGCTATCGTATTACATTACTGCTAATTCAAATGCAAAGTTGAAGTTGCTCTGTCCTGGGGTGCAGTCCCCAAAAACATAACCCAGGTTGCTCCTTTTCCTACTCCACCTGCACATCTTTACTCTACCCTTACCCTTAACACCACTGATATTTGTGTGGGCTGGTTCTGGGAACTCACCTAATTAAAAAAAAAATTTTTTTGCTGTAGAAAAAAAAAAGTGATTAAAAAAATTGTTTAGTAGAACGAAAGTGAAAAATTAATAATGAAAAAAATTTAGTCAACATGAATGCAATGCCATTATACAGATCACAAGTCTTCAGCAGTGAGTATTAAACAAACAGCCTTGGTCCACTCACAACTGCTCCAGAAGGACAGAGATGTTTCTGACAGGGAGTGTTCTACAGAGAGACACATGCACACAAAAAAGCCTAAATTACCATTTCAGTCCACACCCACTAATCCACTCCATCAGACTGCACACGCTGGAGTAAATGAAGCCACATCTTCAAAAGCAATTTGCAGAATTACTTGCTGATGTTGAAAAACTACTTCAAAAGAGTTTAAGTGTTATGGAATTTTACTGGGTTTTTTAAACAAGCCACTGTTTAAGCTCAAGAGGAAAGGGGGAGTGTTTGCTTTTTAAACAAAGCTTGTAATATTTCATTACTAAACCATCCAAAGTGTTTATTTTAAAAGCATCATGATTACAAATAATGGCATTTTTCAGTTTTTAACTTCCCTGTTCAAGTATTTCAGTTGGAAACAACTGAATGTAGTGCCTTTGTGGAACATGCATCCAAAAATACATACACTGATGACATTTTAACAGAATTAAAAGTGAACATTCTACCTGAAGCAAAATACTAGTGCTGCTAATTGGCTTTAATTGACAATATTAACAGTTTCAGAAGTAAGACTGAGCTAGTGAAGTCCATGGGGACAAAACATCCTTTACACTAAAGGACATCATACCAGCCCCAGCTGACACAGCCGTCCTGGGCAGGGCAGGACAAAGTTGCTATGGCCTCACTACTCTCATTTTAAGGCCTGAACGAGAGACTGGAGTGCTCAGCTCTGTGTGACAGCCAACTCTTTGATGCATGGGCTTCTTATCTGAAATTAGCTGGAAGACATAAAGGTACTTCTTCAAGAAATCTTAACATCTACCAGTGGAGACCACACCAGGGATACCTCAAGGGACATAAAACCTAAGGTCATAGACTGTAATTTTTACAACCCATATCAATTTTCTCTTCAAAGAGAAGGTTATTCTGGTAGGAGTGTGTAATGAAACTGCAAACAGATGGTTATAGCAATAGAGTTTACTGTTCAAAGGTGCAATTTTTTCACACTTTGGGAGGTAAAATAAACAATGGAGAATGCATTAATTTATTCAACTGTTAATGCAGTACTGGGCCAAGCCACTTTGTTCATTTTATGAATATCAACTGCCAGAACAATTACAACTAAGATACCTGATGTGTAAGTAAACTTTCTCCTATAATCCTCTGGAAGTTTACTTTTCAGGTCACAGTTTGTTTTTTTGTGTGTACTTTTCAACAATGGAGTTGTTGCAGTTTACCTTGGCATTCAGCTATCATTAAGATCGCTTACCTTTGAATGAAATTTATAAAACACAAGAATGAAGCATATATAAGTACATTAAATTAAATCAAATCTCCTTTCTCACCTCGTTTTTTCTGGTTTTAATATACATCATTATCAAGAACACTTACATGTACAGATCAAACAAGCTTTAGTCCAAGGCAAATCCACAGCAGTGCACTGAAATCTATACTACAAAGAATAAGGACATTAAGAAACATAATATGCACAAAGGTCAAATTTATGACTTTTCTCACATCATTTTACTGCCAAGTCAGCATATAATTTAAGGTTATAAGTTGAGATACAGATGGGGATTTCCTAGTATTACGTTAAATCCACTTCTGTACAAAGGAACCAATTGCTAACAGGTAGAGTCTTCAGACTCCTCTGTCACTGTATACAAATGATAAAATTTAAAGTGAATATTCAACTGTTCCTTTACATAAATTCCTGTTATATTATTGAGTTTTGCTGCATGTATTTTGCCATTTTCACTGAACTGTTTTTTCCCTTTGAAGTCTGTGACACACTTTCTTATTTCGCAGGGATAAAAGGAACATACACTTCTCGTATTTACAAAATTACTTACACTACTTTTTCCACAACATTATAGTAAAATATAAAACCTGAAACTTTGACTGGACATAGGTAAGAAATATATTCCTAATAACAAAAGAAGTGTTAACAGAGATAATATAACTTGGAAACTGTGCATTCATCTGATTTGACAGGAAAATACATAACTGTAAATAAGTATTGCACATCTCACACTTGCACCCACACTTGCTGAAAACCTCCCCCCCTTTTTTCTAATCTTTTACCAGTATTTTTATGTTATTGTTTAAGAAAAAAATCTCACACAATCGGCAATAACTATAATAGGAGGCTGAGAAACACAGATCCAGGAGGCAGATCTGCTGGCTCCAGCTCAGAGAACAAGAGCCAGGGAAATAACCTCAAGCAAAGGCTGCTGAGAACTCCTGGGTGTTCTGTGCTTCATTACTTTTTCTGGAGTTTTCCTTATTTGTGTAAGTTGTTGCATATTGTTGCAGTTGGAAACAAACAAACAAACAAGCATGGCCTTTGTAGTTCAGTAATAAATGAATGTGGGGAACATAGACATGAGTTCATAGCCCTACTCCCAATTTATAATAATTCATAAATAAGTCCAAAAGATGAGATTTATGAAAGCACTTTTTAGCATTCAATAATCTTCACCTTTAATACCTTCACTAGAAAGATGGCAGAATTGAATTTACTCTGGACCACTGCAATTTCAGCCGCACACCAGAACCCCCCCCAATTGCATCTAAACATCTTAATTGAATAATGTAATTTCTGTGGTGAGACTTAAACTGCAATATTTGTCTAGGATTACAGAATTATTTCTGTTCTACTACCTGATGGACCGTTAGTGAAATTGAGACCGATTCCTGAAAATTCCTTTGGAAAATGGCACTTAAACTCCTAAGTTACTAATGACAACATTTTCCAAACTTCTAAATTTTACTGAGACACACGTAACTATCAGAAAAATAAATGTTTTGGTTTTTTTTTTTTAGATAGACCAAAAGAATTAAAAACATCTCCAGGAAACCTGTTTTCATCTTTTCTTGTCCACTGGCAGCTGCTTCTTCTGACGAGTTACCAAGATAAAGGGCCTGACTGAAATTTCAGACTAGTGATATTTAATGACAGGGCAATAATTCTGCACTCATCATAACATACCTAGATCAATCATGTCTGTCTGTGGTAGCTGCTTCAAGACAGAGTGAAATTCAATATAAAGTGCCCATTGCAAGTTCGAGACTCCACAGTTGATGAGAATTCTCACTGAATATTCTTGAGCTCCTTCCTGCACTCATCCTGTGCACTCATTAGTCAAAACAACCTTTCAACCCTTTAGAAAGAGGACTCTCCAAATACTGCACACAGGACAAACACTGCTTTGGGCCACATCACATTCCCACAGCTCGTGATTCCCCAGCCAGTTACTGGTATAGCACAGCCTCAAGTGGGATCTCTGACTCAGAGAGAAATTCACCCCCCTGACTTTGCTGGGATTTAGGGCTTTCACCTCATCTCTGCAGGCACAGCAGGGAGAGAAGCAAACACAAGGATAGTAGGTAGAAGGAGTAAATGAATCTTAAAATCATCAGTCCCAAGGCAACCACTACGCCTACAAGCGTAATTTCTTCTTCTTTGCTACCCTAGGTCATGACCCTCATCCAAGAGAGGAAGGAAAGAAACTGTCCTTTCATCATTAATTTTGCTATGTCATTCAAGAAAACAACACTGACAACACCATAAAACCACAGTTTAAGTTGCCACTGGTATTTCAGCCAAAAGCTAATCACCACCATCAATTGTCTAATATTTCTCATTAACCTCTTTAGTCATTCTAACAATCCACTGCAACTTATACAGGATCTGATTAAAATCTTTTCTGGCTGACAAAGAGCTAGCAGGAAAATAAAACTATCCCCCTTCTACCACAATACTGGGCCACTCCATATTTAAACAGGTAATAAATCTGCATTCAAAAATTATGCAGTTGATGAATGCTGTTCTAATTTTTAAAAAAAAACAACTACTGCCTGTGTCACCTGGAGCAGCATGCTGATAAGAAAAACCATAGACTGCTGTATCATTAAAATTGGATTTAAAAAACCCCCAAACAACAGAGAAAATAATCTATCATGCATAACTGCAAAGTTACTTGGTTTTCCTAATGCACCTGATAAGCAATATCACAAATCACATGAGTAGGATTTTAAAATAGTTAACAAATCTATTCATGTATATATATAACTTACAAAGGACAAAATACTTCTGATGCAGCATTCAAATCAATGCAGAAAATACAGCTCAATGAACTGTACACCTTGCCTCACACACCAGGCTGGTACCTGCCAACAAAGAACCAGCATTAACAAGATTGACCACAGTTAGGCAGCACTTGGGACATCTTGCATTTTTCAAAGTTGGGAACAAAGCCAGGTGCAGCACTGCCGTGTCGCTGTGCTGAAGTAAGAGCAGGGGAGGACACATCCTAAACACCGAATCTCACAGGAACTCAAGGCTATAACTTCCTCCAAGTATGTTCTTAGGCAGGGTCCCAGGATTTTGAGCATGTCTCCTCAGCAGTACTGAATAAAACTATTTATTGGCTGCTTCTGTTGGCTCCTTTAATAGAAGACCAAGACACTTTAAGCTCTAAGACTTTATTCTGAGCATGCAGTGGCATGAACCCAGCATATACAGAAGAGATGAAATCTTAATACAAAGAATGAAGGCCATGAGTTCACTCCACAGGGTCAGCAGGGCTGGTCTGAGAATGAAGATTCAACATCCACAACTACTACAGGCAATTACACACCTTCCCTTGCAAGAGCAAGACACACTTTTCTCACTAAAAAGTACACAAAACAGACTGCTGCAGAAAGTTGTTTCTTCTCCCTTTCTTCCCCTCCCCAGGGCACAACTGTTGGGTGTGGTTTGTCATCCCACTTAGTGGAGGACTGGAAGGCATGACACTGCTCTATCCTATGGGCTGCAGAAGAGTGTACAGAGGGGAGGGAAAACACAGTGCCAACTGGCATTCATCTAGGTTTTTTGAGAAATACTTCAAAAGCAAATATCCCAACAGTTTTTCTGTTCAGTGAAATAGCTTCCCTGACTTTTTTCAGCCCCTGGGTTGAATCTCTATTGTCCTGCTCCCCAACAAAATTCTTACACTTAAATATTGACATTTGTATTATTACTTTAACAAATCAATCTTTCTCTATTGAATGTCCCATAATGCAATAGGGAGGTTCATATGTTCCCATGAGTCCTGTGAGAGCTCTGTCAAGAGGTCTGAACTCCTAGACACATTGAAGAGAAAGTAGTGAGATAAAAAGAAACAGGGTTCTCCAGACTGACAGGTTAACCACCTCTCCTTGACAAGAAAAAAGGGTGGTTTACAGAAACAATCAGGGAGATATCAACATTTCAGATTTGGTGGAACTATCCTGTAAAATACCACAGTAATAATTTCTGTACTGATGATTTGTGATTGGTTTCACTGAATAGGAGGCAAATATTCACAGAATGATTTGGGCTGATTTGGTCTTGAAGAGACCTTCAAGATCATCAAGTACCAAACCCTCTGCCATGGGCTGGGACACCTTCCACCAGACCAGGTTGCTCAAAGCACCATCCAACCTGGCCTTGAACATTTCCTGGGATGGGGCATCCACCCACAACTTCCCTGGGCAACCTCTGCCACTGCCTCACCACTCTCACAGCCTCCTAATAGCTAATCTAAATCTATCGTCTTTCAGTTTAAGGCCATTCTCCCTTGTCCTATCACTACATGAAATAATCTCATATTGTTTTTTAACTTATCTGAAGAGTACAAATCAGATGAGTTACAGATAAAATTTTAGGCTGTACAAACTGCTGTGCTGTGTAAATGTCACCCTGAAGAGCAACACAGCTTTGCAAAGCAAACCAGAAATTGCCTGTGTCCAATATTTTCAAGTGTCACAAATATTACAAAGTTGAAAGCAGAGTGCCAAGTGCAGACACACATATGAAATTCTAAGGCAGATTTACCAAAAGATTTGATTTTTGAAAGCCAGTTTTTCTTCTAATCCTGCTGCTTCAAAAGCTCAACAAGTTTAAGTGGCATAATAATAACAAAGGTAGGTCTTGAAGCCAAAATTAAACTAAACAAAGTCAACACTGATAGTTTATTTCAGCAGTTCTGGATAAGAATATATACAAGAGCTACATAGCATCAGAGCCAAAATAATTTTTTAACTATTTATTGACTATTGTTATAGTCAATATACAAACTTGCTGTTTTCCCGTATTTTTCCCCATCTTGACTTCCAGCTCAGTTTGTCAGCATATATAATTTCTGGTTAAAAAGCACTGAACTGCTGCTACTCCAACCAGCTTACCTACTAAGTTAAAAAGAAGTTACTCAAATTGCTTACGAATTTGCATAAACTAGGACTGAATAGAAACAATGTAAGGGACGACCTGGCCTCATCAATGAGAGGAGCTGAAATATTTTATTCAGCAAGGCTGGAATTTCAGAAGGTTATAAAAATTCATGCCATGGTCAGACCCACTTATCATCTGGAATCTTTTTATGCAGCAAACCAAAATGCTACATCCATTTTAAGTTCACAAAAAACATTACAGCTAATTAAAACATAATTAAAATAAGGAATCCTTAAAACTATAACATCAAGCGATCAAATTCTATGTAGTTGACTGGATACTCAATATTCTTACTCCCTATTTAAATGATCTCATACATCATGAAAATCTTACATCTTTCACTCAAATAATGTCATGCTTTCTGATGAAACAGACAATTTCTAACCCTCATCATTTGCAGAAAATCTAGCAATTGTAGTAGTCACATATTAGGCTCTTGGGAAAAACAATTTTCTACATTTCATAGAATCAGATCTAGTCTCAGAATCATGCATAGGTGTAGCTGCTTTACTCCAGAAGGAACTTGTGAATTAAAATTGGAACTACAACACTGAATATTTTTGAAATCCTAAGATGGATATTGTGCTCTATCAGCTTATGGAGGAATTACACTCTTTAAAAAGAATTGTTTGTATTTTCTTACTAAATGTGCACCTTGATCATATGCAGCATGAGATCAGAAAAAGCATTTGATTTAAAAGAATGAAGCTCATAGGCTCAGTAGAAATGCTGTTTTCAATGCACACTTTTTTCCTTCACTTTTCTGCATTAGATGTACAACACAACAGTAAAAAACCACACTATTATTGGGAGGACTGTGAAGGGAAATGACAGTGGGGAGAGGAGAGGAAAATGAGAGGGCAGGTTCCAGAAGAAACATGCAATTACAAGATGATACACAAATGCACTTTGCACACACTGACCACCACATAGAACAAATATTATGCACTTCAACACAGCGAAAAAAACAGTTTCACAAATAGATAAGAATTTGAAGCACTAGTTAATTAAAAATACCAGAAAAAGGCATCCCTAAAGATAGTGAGAAAATTAAAAAGCACAGTAACGACCACCTACATTTTTATGCTTTGGTACTTTTCCATCTACACATTATGAAAAAAACACAACACACTTGGAAAAAAACCATCTTGCAGACATATAAAGGGTCACAAAAGCTATGAAAGAGATACTTAACACAGGTTCCTGAGCAGATGACAAGCCATTAAACTTTCACCTTTAGGTAGTTATGATGATCTGATGTTTCTTTTATGATATCACCCATTTTTAAAATTAAATCTACAATGTGTTTAACAAGCAATTCTTCCATCAATCTTTGATGTGTTTTACTTATAAAGCAATGACAGTTTTCAGTTCAGGCTCCTTAAAGTTCCAGAGAAACCATTTTCCACTCACTTGCTTTGAAAGCCATTAAAACAACTTGATGAAGAACAGCAGCAGGGGGCTAACAGAAGCCAAGGCTTAGGAACAATCTTTAGATTTTTCTCCTAAGACTTTCTCACAGACCCTCCTCACAAAGATCCTCAGGGCTTTTCATCCTCTCCTTTCTCCCCACCCCCTCCCAAAAATCAGTTCAAAGTGACAGATGCAACTAGCTTCAGATTCTGCTCTTTTCTTAATTTCACTTTTACCTCTCAATTTTGATAGATTCAACTGAAATCTGATTCCCACAGAGACAGTCATCTTATCATCTTCCCATTGGGAAAAAGTAATACACAGAAAGACTCAAGTAACTTGTGAACACCTTCTAATCTGTCATTCATTCTAATAGAGAGCACTACTAGTAAGAAATGCACCTGTTACTTAAATACCATATACTACTGGCATTCAGTGACTAGAATTATTTGGTGATTAATTCATTAGTGATTAATATACAGTTCTATGTGTTACTGCAGTATTTCTGAAACTTTCATGACAGTGACCCTGCAACAATTTCAGTACTGGGATATAAAGTAAAGAACTATGCAAGCCAACAGTAAATCATCTTTAAAATGGGGACTGCCTGCAACAAATTGTAAATTATTTGGTTATAGTTTCATCTTGGTACAGAAATCACAGTTTTATGGAAAACACACCTATGAGGACAGCATTTATGCTAATCAGAATCAGTAGAGTGGGGGTTTTTTTTCTCTCTGTTTTGCTGTCTTCATCATAATTTTATTTCTTTGATTATGGTCGACTGAAGGACAAATTTCATTGATCGTTAATTTTGTGGAACATCTGTAACTCCAGACCTCTACAGACTCTTCAGTTGCTGTATTCAAGTGATGTCACTGTGACCAAGACGCTGAACACAGAATTTCTCAAACATGAACAGCTTATTCCATGAAGCAGGGCTATGGGACATATTAATCCCACATTCTGGTTTACAATCCCTTGTTCTTTTACGAACGAGAGCTACAGTTACAGTACACGTGGCTAGGAGGAAACAGTGGCTGAAGGAGGCCAGCCTCATGTCTCCTCAACTGGAGGACAGGGGCAGCACATGTGAGGGATTTGAGGTCAGGAAGGACAGATGGTGGGCATTCCCATTACAGCTAAGTCACCTCTTGTCCTTACAACATTGAGCTTTATGTTCTCCAGTTGGTAACTCTCACAGTTTGTGTTTCTACATTATTTTAGCAAGCTCATATTTGTAACTCAAACTGTGAGAATACATTGTGGAATAAATTTCTAGATGTCTTGTGAACAAATCTTACTGGTACTTTCTCAGGACATTAACAATTACATTTTCTGCTTGTTCTCCCTTCAGCTAAAGTAATACATTATTAAAATGTTAGTGCAAGATGTTTTTTAATGAGTTTTTCTTTTAAAAATTAGGAAAAAAAATCTCGTAAGAAATTCTAAGTCAGAAAACTGACATCCAGCCCTATAAGTAAACATGCAAAAAGTTTCTGTTGGCTTTCTGACATAATTATATCATAAATATTGGAAAAGGATCCATCACGAGTATAAACGAAGGAAGTCCAAGAAGTAAAGAAACAATACCCTAAGAAACAGGAAGAGTTATGTATGATTTTCTACAAGCATTCAATCACTTTACAGAATTGAAAAAATGTTAAGGCTTGGAAGGACCTCACAAGATCACTCAGTACAAGTCTCTTAACGGTGGCAGGATCAAACATATGTTATGTGAGTGCTATGTAATATATGCCAGATACAGAATATGCTTCTAAGCATGATCCAGTCAGAGCCTCCATTGCAGGCTGTTCCATCATTCAAACTATTCCACCATTTGTGAAATCTTATGACTAAAATAAACACTTTCAATCCATATATGCAATAAATAGCACAGTAAGATTGTTGCGCTGGAAGTACATGACTTGAGAGTTTATCATGAACGCTCCAGTGGAATAATATTTTAATTAAAGTTAGCATTAGCGTTATTTCTTTCTGTATTCATTTTCAAGAATGTTTACTTCTTCAGAGGGGTAAACTTTTCTTTTCCCATATTTTCTATTTTCAGAGAAAGAACATCTCCCACCTTCAGGAGTTTAGCCTCATTTCCCTATAATGTATTCATCACCACTCAGCACATCTGTCCCAGCAAATCCCATTTCCTGTTCTATTCATGAGGCTCAGCAACCTGGAGCTTTAGTGATTGCCGCCACACTTTTCCCATGGCCTTCTCACCTCTCACCCCCCCAAGCACCCCGCTCCCATTGTTTATCATCTGTTCTCCCCTGCTGCAAACTGCTGTCAGATGTTCACTTATCCCTAATCTTACTCACTGCCTTTGATATTCTTTCTAATCCAACAACCTGTCAACTGGGGCATCAGCCCATGTCCACACCAGCTGCTCTGTCACAGGCTGTAAGATTCCCTCTCTGCTCCAAGAGGTATTTAAAGGATTTTGACACAGCAACCGCAACGTGAAACAAATAATTAATGCTGTTTTGATCGGTGATCAGGGCTTTAGTGTGACATGAGCTGACCACTAAGAAAAACTGAGCTTTACTTTGTTTAAACTTCAGTAAACTTCGGTGTTACTGTATTAACAAGATTTTGATCAATGTCTGAAGGACAGTACTAAAAAGCTAAGTTCTTTAACTTTAGTTAAAAATTATGAAGAATAATTAATCTGAGTGGAAGTCAGAGGAGCAGATAACATTATATACCTGCTGTGTAAAACATGCTTATTTATGCAGTATCAACTTGTATAGAGTTTTCAAAGCATGGGAGCTGACCTTTTATGAGTTACAGCTGAAAAAACAAATGTATTTTAAATACTGCAGCAGTGGAGATAAAATTATTTAAAATACACTTATTTTCAGGAATAGACTAGGATAGTTTCATCCCCTATAGAACATCAAACCCTGACATTTTAAAGAATACTGCCATTTACAAAAAATGTCTATTTTCCATGATATTCAGATTTACTATAAACACCTAAAATTTTACAGTGTTCATCTGCGTTAAAACATACCAAATGCATATAATGTCATAGATGAGACTGTGATTCAGATGACAGATTTTTTTGTATGGTGAAAAGTTTCTGCTATTTAAGCAAACACGTGAATTTTGATCCAAACTGAAAAACAAATACAGCATTTAGTTGTTGGAAGAACATGAACACTATTGTATTGCTCAGATCTAACTGCAATTACAGCAAGAGAGATGGTACCAAAAAAGACAAAAAAACCCTACTTTATACCCTACAGTAGTTGTATTTCACACACAAAAGTATAATAAAACCTCAGTGATGAATTTTATAACATGGTTCATTAACTTAGAACTAAACCACTTTTATTCTTAGGGCTTGTCTACACCAGGACATCAAGAAAAAGAATCTGAAGTAAGTACCTTGATGAACTTGAATTCTGCTACTTAAACTCCATTAAACCCCTGTGCGGACACAGTCATCCAGTTTAGTTTACTGCTCCCTTAGGGCACACACTGGAAAGTTAACATGGATTAAGGTAGGGTATGAATTCAAAGTGCAATCGTACTTTGAAAATGGTTTAACGTAAACAGAACCAGACTCTTTGTTGTAGAATGAGACATGGAGTTAATCAGGAAAGTCCTGTGTAGACAAGTCCTTGCAGATGAGACTACTGGAGTGGTATTGTCAGAGCTGATGGTTTTCAACTTCTTCATCTGCAGACCTGGAAACATCTTCCAGGGAAGCTGCAGGCCTTGGTAGCACATTAAGCCTGCTGATAATTGATCTGCTTTTCTTAGCTGCCTCACATGGATGACCTACAAGTATTCCAGTGGCCCGCAGTGAGCTGCGTATCAGAACTTGAGAAGTGCTGGTTTAAGCTCACTACAACTTACATACCTCCTCCTACACTCAGTCTTAACTTCACAGTTACTGTGCAGTAACTCAAGTAGTCTGATGACACTAAATGAGATTTTACTGATCGATTATATAAGTGCAGACACGTTTCAGCTACAAAAAGTGCTCAACAAGGCCTTATTCTTTCCATTATGTGACATTTGCTGTCACAAGTGTGTTAAATCGTAGTATGACTGACCTAAAAATACGAAGTTTTGTCACTGTCAACTACTTTTCATGCATTCACTTCAAAGCTTACATTCACTTGTCAAAGCATGCTGGATAAAGAAATTAAGACTAACACAAGGTAATTTCACTGAAACAAAAACAAGTACTAGTGCTCTTTTCAACTACCGCTCGTATTAACTAACGCTTCTTATTCCCCCCTCAGTAATTCATAAACGTCTCATACAAAAATAACTTGTACAAATTTTCAGAGTTGAATTCAACGCATATGGCAGAGTCAGAAGCAGATATGCCTAGACTCCTTAGTTCCTGTGCTTAAATCTGTGTTCTAATTGCAGAGAACACCATTTCTCTCAAAATCGTGTTCCCTCAGCACTTAACTCCCTAATGCTGTCTTTGCAAAAATTTCTCTTTCTTTTCTTTCACCCATATGAAACAATTATCCTGCACCTCAACCACATTCAGTGTTAACACAGCAGCAGTCAGATCAAAAATCAGTCTCATCTAGGATCTACCTCTGACAGAAGCCAAGATGCCGAAGGAAGAATATATTGCTAAAACACTCTCAGACTCCTGCAATTTGCAGCTCAGGGACTCCCTGAGCTAGAAGCAGTATGTTTCCATTTAAGATTAATACTCAACACTGACACAACAGACTTGACAAGCTGAAGAAAATGAGACAAATTTCACAGGAAAAAATGGCATCTCCTTTCACTGCACTACTGCTTTAAAAAAATGAACTGCAAATAAATGTGTTACTTGGTAACATATTTCCTACTACTGGAACCTTTTGAAGATTCAACAGAAGACTCACTTGTTTGAACAGGTAACTTAAAAATCTGTTTACTCCCTCAACAGCATAATTTTTAACTGTCAAAACAGAAAAGAATGTTTTATGTTTATAAAAAAGCAGACGGAAGTTCCAGAGAATATTTCAGGCAGCTGGGCACATTCATGTTGCTATTACCATATACAAAAATTCCTAAATGCAAAAGAAGATTGTTAATATTATTGTTACACTGCCCTGCTTTGCTTTTTCATCTTCAAAGTTTTCATGACATTAATGATACCGGCCTCACTTCTTTCTCCATGTACACACGTATTTTAAAATTGTAAGACACAGTCGTTGCTCATGGTCACAAAAGAAGCAGCAAACTCAGATCAGAAGAAATTCTTTCTTCACTGATGAATTGCACCCTGCTCATGAAGCACATTTTCTACCCATTACAAACTTGAAGTGTTAAAATCTACAACAGCCTTGAAAATTATTTTAGAACGACTGCAAAATTCAAATATATAATAATTTAATTCCCTTAACAGAGAATGAAAAACACCATGCATTAAAATCAACTTGAAAGAAGCATTTTTCATGTTTAACTTTAAAATAAATTATTCTAAGTATTAGATCAATAGAGGAAATGTGATGCCAAGGCATTATCCTACTCTGAAGTGTGGAAGGAATGTGAAGCTCAGAAAAGAGCAAAGAGTTCCAATTTACCACTACTGACTGCATGGTTCAGTCGATACGCATGGAGTTTTTGAGGTTTATCCCACCCGCGTCATTGAAACAGATGCCCATTCACCATTCCACAGATTCAAAACACAAACTCACTCACACACAAACACACTGGGAAAATTACTGACAGTTGGTTCTAGTCTGGTGGCAAACTTCTAAAAGTTCCTGGGCAGAACGCACTTATCTGTTTATACAATGCAAGGAAACAGTGGCAAGAGCTCCCCTGCCAGAACAACCTTCAAAAACAAAGCTATAGGAGTCTGGGCGAGATCCACAAAGGCTTTGATATGTGAGCTCTGGACAAAAGTTTCTGTAACAGCTCAAGGTATTATTCCCCCAGCTAGATGCGTCCCCCCAGCTGATGGATGCTCTGCCTCCCCTTTGAAGGGTGCTGTCCCTAGCACAGAGGTCACCAAAAAGAATATGCAAAGGCAATTCACTTAGTTCTGGGTAAAGCTCAGTGATTTGGCTTAAAGAGCTGATGGCAGTGGGTTTGAATTGGAACAGAGCAAGAGCTGGAGCAAAGGCACCTTCTGCTGATTCCCAGGGGGTAAGAACCACTAGCACAGGGGAAAAATTGCATGCACTATTTAAATTGCTACAGCAAGATCCACCATAGCTCTGTCAAAACCCTGCGTAAGGGTTCAAACCAACATGCAGAACGACTGAAACCTCTCCCTGCTTGGATGCTGATTAAGATGACTTCGTTGTATCCAAATCCCATTTGGATACTTAATGCTGCTCAAAATCCTAACTATTCTCCTCAACTGTTACTACTCGGAGTCACCTTCATGACTTGGGAGTCTCAGCTGAGTTCTTAAATTTTTTTTTTTGTCTAATATATAGGCTACTGCCTGGCTAGCATACACAAAAGAGAGCTGAAGATTTACACACAAATGTGTTTCCCAGCAGTGAGCACACTCTCCTGTGATGTGGGAAGCAATATTAATTGAAGTGAGATCTTGCAGCCTGACTCTACCACATCCCAGGGAAATGCCCTAGCCCTTGGGCATTGAGTTAATCTCTCATTAGCCATCCCTCTGGTCTCTTGAATAAATTATTTATGAAAAGCAGAAAAACTTCAATAGGAAAAAGTGAAAAGAGATTTACCATGGAGTTCCTGGTAAAGAAGCCATTTCTTCAGGAGGTGATGCACGTTTAAAAAAAAAAAAGCCAATTTAGGTAATAAATCAATTTGCACTTTGTGGGCAAGTACACACTAAAGCTAGACAGATGCCATCCTGCAAGTGAGAAAAATTAATCTTCTTCTCTTGGTACCAAGCAGAACCAAAATATACAGGAACACAGGGCTCCTACTGACACAATGAAGAGACTATTCCTCACGCTAAGTGCACTACCTTGTCCATCTCTCAACTCCAGGCTACCTCACTTCAAACATGGCTTATTTGACTGAGGGCCTTCCCTGGCGCAGGGCTGACAGCTGAAAATCCCAAGCAGAAGCTGAGGTCCCTTTCGAGGTTCTGTCAGACACCTAGTTTGAAGAATATAATCTTAATCTGTACTTTACCTGTAAATATTGGCCCTCAACAAAATCTGACTACAGTTTGCTGAATTCCACAACTCCTTCACTGCATTTCCATTTCTACCTTTACACTATTCAAAGACAAAACTAAACATTTAAATGAGTGGCTAGCACAATGATTTATCCAGCAAGCCAGGCTATTCTCCATAGCTTGGATGCTCAACACCAAGATGCAGTGCGCCTCAATCTGCAGGGTTTGAAACCTGGAAGTCTTCCAGAAGGGTATACAACTACTTTTTATGCTGTACAGGAAAACTTCAGAGCTCATCGCTTTCATTTAAAATACAGGTGGGCAGAAGGAGAGGATGATGAAACACCTCATAGGAAAAGCTCTCATGACCCTGTATGGGAGGAACAGAATCCACCATGGGCATAAATTGCTGTAACTTCAGGAACTGTCATAATTTCTTACAATCCTCACTTCAGCTGAAGCGCCAGAAACTGACATTTCTCTCATGATCTTTTGGAAGAGTATTTCTGTATGTAATCAAATGCAATCGAAAGTCTGACTCAAGCTCTTACAACACAGGGGAACTTGGAACTCGAGCACAAACCTTAAAGGGCATTGCTGGGATTCTCTCTAACTCGACAGTAACTGCCTGACTGGATTCTACGTACATACAACTCTGTTCTTGTGTTTGTCCACAGCTCCCAGTCTGAGCATCTGTATATCCAAAGAAAATATTCAGCTGGCTAAAAAATTAATGCAATCCTTGGGCCTGCAACTGTGTGTAAAATGCCTCTGAGAACAGACGACAATGATCTGAGTCTGTGGCTCCACTTTTCATCAGGTGTGACCACAGCCTTCTCGAGATGTGTAACCTGTGTGGGTTTACAGGAGTATATCCAGAATCACAAAATATTCTGAGTTGGAAGGGACCAATCCACAAGGATCATTGATCCAACTCTCCAGTGAATGGCCCGTACAGGGATTGAGCCTGCAACCCTGGTGTTATTACACCCACGCTCTGACCAACTGAGTTAATTTACTCAGCATTTTGTTTAGATTTCAGCCCAAAAATGGATCTTCTTCTGATGTCCTGCAGATTTTGAGTGGTCTGTAAAGCTCCTAGAACAGTGGTTTACAGCTCAGTGGGGTGCAGGTTGAGTGGATAAAATCAGACTAGCAGGGTACACCAAGATGTAAATCAGCTATCTAAATTTATTAAATTTGTTTATGTTAAAGACCTTGCTGTATTAGACACAGTAGAAGAATTCAAATTATCTCCCCTCAAGTAGCATAATTTTGATATGAAATGTCTAGGAATCAATGCTGTTACTTAAGCATTCATGAATGCTTAGAAATAATCTCAAAATCCTACGTTGTATGGAAAAATTCTTTCAATTTCCTATTTGTACAGAAAAGCAGTAGTTGTGGGGAAAAAAACCAATAATAAAAAAACCTCTCTCTGTATGTCCTTGGACAGCGGATATATGTTAAAACATCAATACCTATTTTAGGAATATACCTCTTTGAAAATAGATTTCAGATTCTCAATCTTCAAGGCTCCAGTTATCCTTCATTAATGTTATATAAACACCAAAAAATGCATCAATGAATCTTCTTTGGACTACAATGTATTAGAGGGGATGTATTATAGCTCCACAAAACGTACCTATAAGACCACCCCAAGCCTTCCAAATACAACATAATGCCATGTATTGTATAATGATGCATCCAAACTAATTTCAGTTTTCACAGTGCAACAAATGCCATCATTCAAGTTTTCCCCATTAGATTATTCTGTTATGCAGGAAGATTTTTTTATTAGATGTGGGTCAATTTCAGCAAGCAAGTGCAGGGAATTCATGGAAGGGGGAAAATAATGTTACTGTAAGATACAGCAATTAGGAAATGAGAAGAAGCAAAGGTTCTTTTCTTTTTCCAGCTAGTGAATTAAAATAGTTGGTCAAGGGAAGACCTACTCAGCATAAAAGCATTAAGATCAAGGGCTAGATTTTGGAAACAACTGTCAGTTTTAGAGGAGTGGTGGAATTTTCAAAAATTCTTAAGCAGAACAGGCATCTAACTCTCTTGGATTTTAGACACTTGACTATTTAATGGGGTTTTCAGCAGACCTAAATGCTTTTGAAACAATTAGTCAAATGAGTGAAAATATTTAGTATTTCCTCTGGTTAGTAAGTCAGTTTCTAAATGCAAAATGTAGGGCCTGTCTCTCAGGTCAGGTCCAGACAATTGTGCTCACACTGAGCTCATGCTCTCAGCAGGCTGGACCCAAGCCAGCCTCTGTACAGATGCCATAGAAACTACATTTTCAAGTTCATTTTAAGACAGTGCTGCAGCCAAGAGAAACAATCTCTGCCCTCACCAGGCCCCAAACACTCATCCCTAACTACCACATTACCACCTCCCCTCTGCCAGCATAATGACTTGAATCACTGATCTTGTTTAGGTTAAAACTGATGTCTTTTTTTGGCTAGATTAGGTTTGACCCTCCAGCTCACTCAGTTGCTGCACAGACACTTGTGCAAGGAGAGAGAGTACTAAGAAGGGCAAGTCTACTTCATTTGGTGGCAATGCTGGTCTCTGTCAATTCACAGCACATGACCAAACATATCCTTATTTCTTCTTTACAATACTCATCACATCTAAGGCACATCTACTCAATTAAATGTAATTTTGCAATATTGTTTTGTGCATTTTAATTAAATCCCGTTTTTCATGTAAATAGAGCATGACTCAGAAATGAAAATAAAATTAAGTAGTAAGATCCCTCACTTGTAAGCTAAGCCAGCAAAAATTCAGAACATGAAAGAATGTTTTTCAGGTTTACTTCTGATACCTAAAGACATGTAATTCAGTGTAAAGTTCTCAGCTGTTCAAGAATCAAAATTATTTATTTATCCCAACCAATGAAAAGAGAGCTTTCTTTAGAAAAATCATGTACAAAATGTATTTTTAAAAATGTTAAAAATCAGCTCATCTGCTTTGATGAAACCTATTTGAACCCTTGCTTTTCATTTTCTGTATTTTATCTCACTGTCAGACTTCTGCTTTTCCAACTGATGTGTTTAGAAGCAAAGCAAAGAAGGAATGAGAGCTGTGTTTTGCAGCATCCATTTCTAGGGCTGTCCACACTCTCTTTCATTTCCCCTTCCACACTCTGCCTGGATAAAAGCTCACCCTGGACCAGCCAACAACCAGCCCCAGGAAAGCAAGCAAGGAACGTGCAATGCTTTGCGCTGTGAGAAGTGATTTTCCTTTCACTGCCTCATTCCTGCCACTGTTGGAGGTACCAGTTCTCAGTGATCCTGTGAAAGGTGACTCATGTTGATATAAACATGATAAGGGACAGGATTTCCTTCCCTGCTTCCCACCTGCAGGCACTGAGGATTTTCACAGAATCACAGAACACTCAGGGTGGGAAGGGACCTCTGGAGATCACCCCCTGATGTGGCAGGGTCACCTGGAGCAAGTGACACAGGAATTAATCTAGGTGGGTTTGGAGTTTCTCCAGAGAGGCAGACTCCATAACCTCCCTGAGCAGCCTGTTCCTGCTCCTCAGTGTAAAGTTCTTCCTTATGCTGAAGTGAAACTTGTGTTTTAGTTTATGGCCACTGCCCCTCATCCTGTCACTGGGCACCACTGAAGAGTCTGGCACCATTCTCCTGGCACCCACCTTTGAGGTATTTATATGCATTAGTGAGATCCACTCTCAGTCGTCTCTTCCCTAGACTGAACAGACCAGCTCCCGCAGTCTCTCCTCGTAAGACAGATGCCCCAGACCCATACAACTTTCTTAGATGTAAGTGACGGCCTGCTGAGGTCTGGCCAGCAAAGGGCTCGAGATGTGACCAATCCTCACCAAAGCAAGGCCCAAATCGAGAGGTGAACCCAAACCCCAGCACGGGGTGGAAGTGACAGCCACAGGGGCACCCTTGCCCACGCAGGAATCGGGGGCATCCCAATGCAGTGTTCCCACGGTCTGCCGAGCCGCCGGCGCTGCCCTCCTCGAGCCCCACCTCCGGGCGGGCCGAGGGGGAGCCGGGGGCAGCGCGGCCGCCCCGGGGGCTGCGGGCGGAGCGGGGCGGGCGGCGCCATGAGGTGACACCGGCGCTGCCCCAAAATGGCGCAGGCGGGGGCTGGCGGGCTCCGCAGGGACCGGGCACGGCGGCCGGGCCGGCGGCGCCACTCACCTGCCGGTAAGAGAGGCGGAAAGGCCGCAGGTAGAGGGAGGAGGTGCAGGGCTGGACCGCCAGCTCCTCAATGGCCTCCATCCCTGCCGGGGGTGGGGGCAGGGGCCGCGGCAGGAGGAGGAGGAGGAGGAGGAGGAGGAAGGGGAGAGGCGCGCGCAGCCGCCGGCGGACGGGCCGGGAGCGGCCCCGGAGCTGAAGGGACGCGGCCGCGGCGCTCTCCGGCCTCTGCCCTCAGAGGGAGCCGCAGTCACGGAATGTTGCCTTTCACCCCCGAAACGGCGACGCAGGAGCCTTGCCGCCTTTATTCACAGAATCGTCAAGGTTGGAAGAGATCTTTAAGATCATCCGGTTCAAGCGTCCACCTAGCACTGCCCCTGTAACTCTTAAACCACCAAACCGCAGCGCCCAGTGCCAGATCCAGACACCTCTTGAACTGTGACTCCACCATCTCCCTGGCAGCCTGTTGCAATGTCTGCCCATTATAACAGTGAAAAGATGTTTCTAATATCTATTCTGAATCTCCTCTCTTTTAGCTTAAGGACATTTTTACTGTTCCTCTCACTACAGTCACGGCAGAAGAGACCGGCTCCCACCCACCTCACTGCAACCTCCCGTCATGGAGTACAATTATTTTCCAGAGACAAGTTTTTGCGATCCTGTTTTCTCAAGAGCTTGGCAGATGTTCTCAGAGGGTCAGTTATTCCCACACTTTACACCAAAATTTATGGGGTATGCCGGCACTGAACTGAAACTTGCCCCTGCCTCCAAAGCCTTGGTGCTACGTGCTCCCAGGTTATCCCATCCTGGACATCATCAGGCTTTGCAGAATGAGTACCTTGCTGTGAAAAGCACAGTCCCTTCTGCCTGCAGCCGTGATGCTGTCATGGCAAATGGGGGTTATATGAGTGGTGTGGAAAATGCAGGTACAAATAGAGATCCACAGATAACCTGCAATCCATCTCTCAGTGCTTCTCCAGCTTTCCTTTTCAGGGTCAGCTTCCAGTACTGGCCACGCACCCAGCCCATGGCCGAAGAATAAACGCAGCTCAGTTAGACTTCCCTGGCTGTTTTCACCAGCAAAGTTACAAAATAGTTATCCTCTCCCCTTTTACTTCATTATTTTTTTTAAGCAAAACACTGTTAGATTTAGCAATTTCCTGCTTTTCATAGGAGTTTGATGACAGTTATGCAGCATTAGGTTACATTCCCCTGGGTGCTTTAATACTCCTAATAATGATTTTCTGGATTCATGAGCAACAGAGTTCGCAGTTTGTGGTGGTTGTTATTTCTCTGATCTGTGATCACTTTCCATGGAGATGTGCCGATGTACAGCTATTTTACTTGCTATATAAATCAAATTATTTTGTCAATGTATCGACTGCATGGGAAATAATCAGAAATTTCTTGTATCTGTTTCTCTTTTTGTTTTCCTCTGTATTTCTACTGCATCACTAAGAAAGTTTATTGCTTTGTCATGTGGTAGTGAGAATTTCAGCAGTCTAGCTAAAAGGAACAGATCCAGCAATTACAAAACTCACTAAGAAGCAAATGAGGCAGCACTTACATTGCAGAATGCTTACCATCAGTTCTGATAACGCGAGTGGCAAAAAAAATGCTTGGTGGGGCTGAAAAGTGTGGTTTTAAAAGTATGTTTGCAAAGCTATCATAAAAAACAGGCAAGGAAATGTATTTTATTAGCTGACTTTGAAAATATTTGTGTAACTCTGTTTGCATCACTGTATATGTCTGCATATTTCTGTTTTTTTCAGAATGATCTCAAGGTCATTCACAGCTCCTGGGAACTTAAGCTATATTTTTCTAGTAAGTCATTTCAGTCTTCCAAGTCCAATTTAAGTATAAACACAGTTTCCATGCACAGCAGGTTTACAGTATCTCTGTTTGCTTATGTTAAAAGTTACCGGCTACCCAGGTCGGTTCAGCCAGTCAGAGTGCCCTCTTCAATAAACATTCTGACACCACTTTCAGGTTTTGAGTGTGTGTGTGTTTTGGGGAACGTGTCATACTCTGTGATGGATTGCTTATTCCATTCCTAGGCTTAGGTGGGAAGCTTTTGAGGTTGTGATGTGTCACAGATCTGATCTCGTTAATGTACCTGGAACAGTTGAGCACAGTGTCACAGGAAAATGCATTTTGGGATGCTCTGGTGTTGTAATTGCAGTGGAAAGCTGTCAATTCCTTTGTTGGAAAATCTCCTTTGTGAGTATGCCAGCTGAACTGAGGATTTAGCAGGCTGAGATTGAGGAGCTGCCTTAGTGTTCCCATTTTACAGGTGAAATCTGAGCAAGAAAATAAATAGGAAAAATGTGTTCTGCATAGTGGGACTATCATTCAGCACCTGGACCTGAATTTCATTACAGTTCTTTATTAAGGCTTAGATACCCTCTGCAGCAAGTGGCTTTGTATTTGCTAGTCCAGGAACAATCCCAAGAAGGAAATTTCTCTCAGCTACCATTTATTCAAAGGGACAATAACAAAGGGGAGCAATTTACTTTTGTATGGGTGAGACACACTCCTGCTTTCCTGTTCCCTTTCACTGCTTTTGTGGCTGACTGGCACAGTGACACCGACCTGGCCCTGAGTGCACTGAATTCACAGCAAGAATTAGGTGAATACAATGCAGAGATGCTGCTCAGCCCATCAGCTCAGGGGTCAGGAGAGCTCTGGTCTCACCTTGGTTCCAAAGGACGTGGTATGTTTGCTCAGTAAACTGCCCCAACTACTTTGTTGTGTGCTCCTTGACATCCCTGTGTGTCTGCTCCTTTTTAAACCAGAAGTAGTAGTGGTAGTATTCTTCCAGAAACTTGGGAAAACAGACATCAGTAATTCCAAAGTGTTAAAGGACTGTGTTCATGCCTTTTACCTTCAATGAGATGGTTCCAATACTTAAGTTTAAGCTCCTGTGTAACTTCTTGCATAATCTTTTGGGTTTGATTAGCATTATTCCAGTAGCATTTATGTTTCTACAATCCTATCCCTAGATCATGAGTTTCTAAACTTCTTACATCCTGGATTACTCTTGGCTGTCACGGTTTTTTGCAGGGCACTATCCAGGTTTATCATTGCACTTCTAATCGAAATAGCTACCGCTGATGTCCTTCCACAAACCAAGTGCCTTATGCCATCACATCTTCTTTGCCAAGTATGACTGTTAATTTGTCTTCCAGAAAACCAATAGTGCGTCAGAATGACAGGTAGTCTTTCACTACATTAAATACATTCCTTTTTTTCCCTTAGCAGTGGCTTCTGGATTGTTTTCTTGTTATTAAAAAAAAAGAAGAAAAAAAAGCCAGATAGAAGGTTGTGAATGCTGTCATCAGTGGTTTGTTCATGGGTTCTTCAGTCTCCTGGAGCTGCTGATCTCCTGCTGTAAAATAGTAAAATCTAGATGTTTGTCCCTGGGCTGTAATAGCTCTGAGAACAGTTTGTGTAAGAGTGTAATAAACAACCTAATAAAGAAAAACAGAAAGCATGAATAGAGGTTTGTTTCTTTCCTGGAAAGGAAGATCAACAGAGTACGTCAACAGGCAGAAAGGGAAAAAAGAGAAGTGTCCTGTCTGGAGCTGAAGAGTCTCAAGGGAAGATTCACTGAGATTTCTCAAAAAATGAAATGCTAACATTAGTGTTTAAAAGGAATTCTTTCTGCAGGGTAAAGGTCCTTGTTTAACAGACTTCTCTTTCCTTCAAAGCAGTGTTTGCTCTGTGTTACTTCGTGAGTAACTTTTATTACCAGCAAAGTACCCAAACTTTTTTTTTTTGGTTGCTCTTTTATAAAATACCCTTGAGCTTGGAGTTTCTGCCGAGACAGTCCTTCCCTTCCCCTCACAGCCCCACAGTCCTTGGGCATGCACTCTGCAGAGGGTCAGGTTGCATCCTCATTAGCAGTTTGTTTTATTGCTGTTTGCTTTGGGACACAACCGGGAATGTTCCCGTTGCAGGCCCAGTGGTGCTGCCCTTCTGCTTACAGTGGCTCCAGGAGCAAAGCACACCCTCTCACCTCCTCCTGCACGCAGGCTTACAGTGAGTGGACACCCAGGAATGTTCCTTGCAGTTCTTCCTCTTCCCACTGGAGCTTAGCAAGGTGCTTGAGCTGTTGGGTTCACTTGTGCAAAGTTAGGCAGCAAGTTTTCCATAGTGATTTTTGTGTGTGTACGTGTCTGCGTGTACTTTTAATCTCCGTCAATCCCTGCCAGGCTCACTTTGTTCTTTGACATGCTGTGGCTCATGAACAAAAAATCATCAGGTCCTGAGCCTTTCATCTCCAAAGGACTCCTTAATGTATTGCAGAGTATCATTACTTTTGATACTTTTGAGTACAGTAGTTACTAGGATACTACAAGTATGAAAGCCTCAACAACTAGAGGCATGTTGACTTGCAATTGTCAAGTTTCATTTTTAAAAAATACTTCTAATGCTCATGGTTGCAGGGAAAAAAGCCAGGAAATGTAAATGATGGAAATGTAAATGATGGCAAACCTAATGGTTTGTGAGCTGTTGAGCTGAGGTGCTGAGGTGATGTCACGTGTTTGGTAGAAAGGCTTTACTGTTGGGGTGACAGCCTGAATCCCCAGCTCTGGGCAGAAGAATGCTAGCAGAGGCTGCTGAAGCCAAGAAGCACTGGCTGACCCAGGATCCAGCTGTGTGCCCACGTCAGCCCCAACCAGCTGGGATGCCATCAAAGCCCTTGTCTTCTGCCTAGAAACTGCTCCCAGAACTTCTTCCTCCCCCTCAGCTCCCTGGGCCACGTGCAGTTTTGTTAAGGTCACATAGGGGTATTAGAAGAGTTGGACACGTTTGCTGTACAGGCTTAGTGAGAAAGACGGATGAAAGTGTCCAAAATGGAGTCTATTTTGTAAACTCATGTTGGGAATCCTCATGGTTGACAGCATGAAATCGTATCCTCTTCATGTGGGCCATCCTTGCATCGCCACAGAGACGTTAGTTTTGAGTGCCTTTCTGGGGATCAGATGCATGTTCTTTCTGTAATGAAGTGGCTGTTGTGAAGTTTGCCTTCTAAAGCTTACCCCTTAGGCTCCTGGGGAAAAGCAAGCCTGAAGCTGCCAATATCTAACTTTTAATTATTATTCAGTTCTGGGGCATAACCACCCTGGTTACATTCATGAAAGTCAGGAATCGTGCTTATGCAATTCTTTTGGTATTGTAAATAGAGCCCTAGAGAAATTTGTTTTGATTTCAGTAGTAACTTTTCTGAGAAACAACTTTTTTTAAAATTAATTATTTACATTTCAATTACAAAATACAAAATTAGAGGTCCACAATGCAGTACATAACATTATGTTCCAACAATTTTATTCACCATCAATTGGTTCAGAGCTGCTTTAATCCATGAATAGCCTCAGTCTGAAGAACTTGGAGCAATTATTCCTGAATCTGGTTCGTAAGGACTGACAGCATGATCAAGACAGGCATGGTGTGTGGTATTGCTGATGTGCACCACAGCGAGTTAGAGGAATATTTCAGTTTGTTTCCCTTAGATGTTTTGATTAGCTCCACCTTGTTTTCAGAAAAAGTGTATCTCTCTTAATAAGAACAACCATCTTGGTCTTTACTTTGCAAAGTCAAGAACTGTCTCATGGCTATAGTAGGAAACTCACCTGTATCTAGTTAGAATAGTGTGATTTCCCAGAAGAGCTGAAATTTATCCATCTGCCTTGTGAAATGAGGGTCTGATAAATAGCTCTTTTTTTAGTGCCTATCATCAGTAAAAGCCTTGAACTAAATTTGGTAAGGAAAAAAATTTAAACATATTCCGTATAAATATAGATACGGATATCATGATATGTAAAATTGGTCTCTCTAAAAATAGTGAAGGAAAAAAGCTCTTCAACGTAGATGTTTAACTAATATGTCAAATAGTTCTTAAGTTATTCACAATATAATATGACAAGTTGCAAATATGGTATAAAGTAGAGGACGGGAGGTGAGAACATGGGAAGTAAATTCTCATTTTTAACTTTTCAGCTGGGGAAGACACGCAGTCTGTGGAAAAAATAAGAAACAATATGCATGCAAAATTTAGATACTTTTATATTATTTTAATTACTACCCAACAAATGTTGCCTACAGCTATCAGAGAGAAAATGATTAGAGGGAAGGCTTTGATTTTTCAATAAACTTCTCTCTAATGAGGGAAAAAAGAAAATGATAACACCATGTTGTTTGTATTACAGAACCATATACAACCAATATCTGGATCTCATTCTGCTGGAAACTGTTCAAATGCAGGTAGAAAAATGGTGTCTTTCACAAAAAAGCAGCAAAATAATTTGCACAAAAGAACAAACAAGATGAACGTACGGTAATAAGGAACAGCTGAAGGAGAGCAAAAGATCAAGAAGAATCTTCTTTTGTTTGCCACATATGTATGCAATAGAGCTGGAAGGAGAAAAGTATTTTGATTTCTCAGGGAACCTTGATGTTCCAACAGTTTGAAATTGCCTGTAAAAAGGACTGGAGCCGGAGTTGTTGGATACTGGAGTGTTGGCCATGGCTGTGGCCATGACCGTGGTATCTCTGAGCTCCCCAGCCACCACGACACTGTGCTGTGCCTGGTACTCTGCCCTAGACTGAGGGCATTAAAAGCCCAAGGGTCTTTAATCTTCAGGCAATTTGTCTAGCAAGATTTGTTGAAACTGTGGGAGCTGGAAGCCCTGGTCCTCAGGAGACTACCAGCTGGGCTGCTCAGAAGTTGGGGCTGGCATAGCTCCAGTGGAAGCTTGCCTGTTTTTCAAAGGAATTTAATTGAATCCTTGTCTGGATGAAATGTTTCTGTTTGGTAAAATTGAGACATTCCAAAATAAAAATACAGTCAGACATGTTTTTTTCACCAGATGTAGGGAGCAGGTACCTGTTTCTCTTTCGACATATTTAAATATATATATATATATCTATATATATGTATATGTGTTTTCTGTGATAGAAAGGTAGAGAGACACAGCTGGCCATTTTCCTGCCTCCTCTTCATTGGGCATGTTATATTATTTTCATGTTTATTTCTATTACGCCAGTGCTTAGGAGCCGAGAGCTTTATTGTGCTCATCAGTATCAAATCGCAGAACAAAACGGCCTAAATGCTCCAGTGAGATTCTTGTGGTTGGAAGTGAGTTGGAGAAGAGCTCAGAGGAAGGACAGGGTAGGAGTCCCACAGCTTAGTTCAAGGAGTTGTAACTTTTCTTCAAAAAATGTGCTTGAAGGACAGCACAGACAATGATTCTGGGAGTGCTGTGGCAGCGTGGGATGTGGGCTGGAGATACAGAGCAGCAGGATTTCATTATCAGAGACTTGAAGTCAGGAAGCAATATAAGGGTTGGACTGAGTGAGTTGAAATGATTTAGCAAGTAACCTGCAGATAGCTGAGCTGATTTGTTGTTGAGGGCTAGCTGGAAAATTAGAATTTGGGTCTTTAAAAGATTGGGTCTGGAAGAGATTGGATCTCCATAAAAATCAAAGTTCTGAAAAACAAAATTCTAGGCATTTTATACTGGACTCTCGAAACTGTTGGCACTGACCTTTCCTGACTTAGCAAAGTGCCTGACTTTGAAACCTTGACAATTTTTTTTTTTTTTAATAAATGTTCTGCATACTTTTCAGTTCTTTAGTTATAGTTCAGAAAAAAAGAATAACCACAAAAATCAACCCTTCCTCCTCTTTCCTATTTGTGATCTATCATGCTGGAATTATTATTTTGCGCTGTGTTCTTGGAGGCTGCAGAGAAGGTTTCCAGAGCATTTCAATTGGAGATGTGGGCATTAGTATGCTCACAGTAAAGCTGAGCCCAGGGATATCCACCCCTAATCTCTGTCGATCTCCTGGAACGGCCTATTTTCATTTTACTTTGCAGTACTCCCTCTCTTAATGCCTCTTCTTGCCTGCAGCCACTTCATTAGAAAGCCTGTGGAGCAGGAGAGGCGGATGTGTTTAATGTTGACAGGTGTCAAGCCCAAAGGAAAGGCACTGTTTGTTTGTCTCCCTGCTCGTGTGTGAGGAGTTTGCACCTCAGCTGAACATGGACAAGGCATGGGGTGTTAGGGTATGAAGTTGGCTTGTGCTGTGCAGGGGATATCATTGCTTTTAAACTGGTGGGGATCTATTCACTGCATTGCCTTTCTGCTGAGACTAGGTCTGAGATTCTCATAACTAAGCAACCTGTAGGAAGAAAATGCCCTCCTCCATCAAGATCAGGAATTATGTATTGTTTTGACCACAGTGCTCTCCAACAACTACTACAGTTTTCTACTCGTATTTTAAAGATATACAATCCATGTATGCTAATATATCTGCATGGGAAATTGTCAGGACTTAGAGCCAGTCTTTGGCAGAGACAATAAAACAGACTCACAAACAGGTGGTTTTCATCACTGGATGCATAATGCTGTGAGTGCGTTTTATCCCCTTGCCTGATGCCCTGATGCTGCAGAGGAGGCAGCTCTCTCTGGACATAAATTGGGATGCATTTGCTGGAGAGGGTAACAAAGTGCTTCCTTCAGTGAGGCATCCTGCCTGGTACCCGTATAAATACCTCCAGGCAAGCAGGTAAACCAACAGCACAAAATCTGTCACTGCTAAGGACAGCATTGCTGCTCTGTGTACACAAGGAAGGAAAGTATGTTTAGAATGAATGTGGATGTTCTGTTCTTCATTCATGTGTGACTGAATTCTAATCTCTTTTAGTGTGCCGTAAATCCAAAATAACATACTGAGGTTAGTGCAGTTCCTGGGGATTTGTGCTACTGTAAATGAGAACAGAATAAAGAATTTTTTCTACTTCTCTCTTGTAATGGTGAGAAGAAAAGCTGGATTGTCAGCCTGGCTATGCTTCTTTGCTTTGCTGAGTTTGTAATAAAATTTAAACATTCTTTATTTTTTTTATATTTAGAATATAGCAAAAGGAGAGCCTTGATGGTTTTCTATTTTACAGAAATATAAACATTAAAGTCATTTTTCTTTTACACGTGACTTAGAAAGCATAATTTACTTGAAAGAACCCTATTATATACTCTGTCCTGTATTTGTTTATCTAATTGAATAGAAGAGCATTTACTGCAGTTTCAAAGTTAAGCCAATAAACATTTGTCTTTGTATTGTAGCAGCCATGTTTGACAATTGGGTTGGGCAACACCCGTTTTAACTTGGGTTTATTTTATGGTATTGACGAAGCAAAACTCCAAGAACCTTTTCACTCCCTCGCTTGCACTGTTGCCACAAGTTGGATATTTCACAAAAGTTTCTGAAAGCCTTTCTTAAAAGTTGCCTGTGTTATTTACATCATCCTTGCTCCCTTCACCATATAGGTCATCTCACAACTTTACATTTTATTTCACATATCTCTGGACATCCTGGATCCCTGCTGTGTGCAACAAGATGTAGAGATATGAGCAGTGGGATTTTAAATGGACATACATTTATAGTTCCAGTTAAAATCAAGAGGAAAGCAGCAAAACCTAAACGGAGCCTTTTTTCTCTTATGTGCATGCTCACACAAAAACATCTGTCCATCCACTCTACCTGCTCCAAATCCAGGAAGACCATGGTTACAGAGGTGCTTGAAACTTATTTCCACTGTCAGCTAGAAGATGCTGTTGGCATACTTAGACATAAAAATACTTAAAGATTGCTGTATTATTTTATTTTTGCTCTATAAATGGCCCTCTGGATTGTGCTGCCTGTATCAAATAGCTGCTAGAACATCCCTCCTAATCAGTTCCTTTTGGGAGCAGGGTTGTGGGGCTCGTTCTGAAGCTGTGCCAGTGCCAGCAGTGCACGGGGACTACAGATGAGATCTTTGTTACAGAAGCATGAGATCAATTCACCATCCCAGGCCATGTAGTAAATGCATTCCTGACTGAATGTTACATCGTTTTTATGTTCCTGGGACAGCATTGTACTGTTTCTCCTCAATGAAAGAGCCATGTTCATTAGATACAGGAAGTCCTGCTAATCATCCATAGCGCGACATTAACAGCTGCTGGTAGATCTTTGAATGCCCACTGATCAGGGGAGAGTTTGCAGGAGATTTGGTGCTTCTTTGCTGCGATTGTTTTCCCCAGCATGCTTCAGAATCTGAAGTTCTGTTAAAAAAAAGATGGGCAGTTAATCCTTAAGGTTGTGAGGAAAACTTTTAAAACATGGACCAGATGGAAATCAATGCAGTAGTGTCTGCAGGCAGACACATAGGCTGAGAAGCAATCTGAAGGCCGACACTATTTGGATTAAAGGCAAAAGAGCTGCAGAGCAGTCACACAACTTAGATATCATCAATACAGTGCAGGGGCTCTGCAATTCTGCAGTCAGCCCTGTCTTGTTTCACATGGTTGATAGCTTTGTTTTTGCCAATGGCTCAAGATAAACCCAATTTTCTCTCCTGTTGATTTGTGCTCCCTTTCTTTTGTATAGACAACTTCCATTACTTCCTTTGGCAGTGTACACAGATAGCTGACTCAGGAATGGAGCTGACCGGAAAAAAAAAAAAAAAAAAAAAAGAAAAGATTTGCAGTCTATGGACAATAAATTTATATTTCTCTTGTTTTCTGCCTATTTTCTCACAA
This sequence comes from Eopsaltria australis, assembly GCA_034509425.1. NCBI lineage: Eukaryota > Metazoa > Chordata > Aves > Passeriformes > Petroicidae > Eopsaltria > Eopsaltria australis. The sequence continues at coordinate 1,453,624 of JAVTVJ010000012.1, read as the reverse complement.
TGAGAAAAAAAGAAAGAGAAAAGAGCATGACTGATGAATGGTGAGATGTTTGTTTTGAACTGTTTTGATCTATATGAAACCTTTATGCTGGAGTGGATTAGCCTGTTGGCTGCTTTGTGTGAAGTCTTCAGCAATCTATCCTGGGTACCAGCAGTTACTCCTTAGCCCCAGCTTGGGATCTCTGACACCTCTCTGTGGGTGAGATATAGCAGGATTTCTGTAGATTATTCTCCAGAACAATCCATGGTTCATGCAGGAGCCCTGCATGTCCAGCTCCTATCCAGTTTATGGGACAAACTCTCTGCTGACAGTGTTGCTGGTTTTGGTAGAGAAAATATTAATCCAACATCCTCCTGGTAATACTAAAATAAATGATAAAATAAATCCTAAGGTGGTTTACAGTGTCTGGGAGGAAAAGTACATAACAAATCACATCTTGTACCCTGGAATCCAGGTGGTTCCCCAATGTCAGCAGCGAACAGGGGATGTGGTTTTAGGGAGCTGGATATTCCATGTGACACAGGGGGATGTGGGCCAGAAGCACATGAAAGCACCTTCAATGCTGGTCCTCCCAACACAGGAAAATGCCCATAAACTGTAACAACCTGCCCAGGGGTGAGAGCTCTGCCAGTTGAATAACACAGAGCTGGTAGCAGCTGCTGGCTAAAACAGGAAGGCAGCTGGTGCCTGTGGATAGTGCCCATGGGCCGGGGAACTGCCCTAGGAGATGGCAAAGGTAAAGCAGAGCAATAATCAAAGAAATGCCCATCTTCTGGGTGGAGGTGTTTGCATGCAGCACCTTGCTACACACCCAAGTGCCGGGCAGCTTGGGGGTGTTGATACTCTGCAAGACCATACATGGTACCATTTGCTTTAATAGTAGCAATTAGTGGACCAGTAGAATAAACTGTGATTTTAAGGAAATGAGGACTGATCGATTCATGGATGGAACTGGGACAAAGATTGAATCTCATGCTTGTCATCAGTCAATGCCCCCCACAAGGTGGTCATTGTCCAGCCAGATGTCACTGCAAGATCCATACAATAGACCATTTATTTTTATACATTACCTGCATTGCACAGTACCCTGGGCCTTCAAAGCAGCTCTTTGCTGTCAGTAATGCTTGCCGTGTGCTCTAGTGCAGGCAGGCAGAAGAGTAGGTCCCAGAATCTGCTCACAAAATTAAAAACACAAAAAAATCCAATATCATGGAATGCCTCAGTTTTGCCCAATTCATCCTTGCAGGGAGATGCTCTGTGGCATTGCAATAGCCAGAATTTGAAATAGGAAGCTACAATAAAGCAAGTTTAGATAGAAATTAGGAAGTGTGTTTCCAACAGTGGGCATCACTTAACATGGGAGCACAAGTTCCAAGGGAAACCACCTTGTGGCTGATAACTAGTATGGTATTTTTTGTAATTTCTAGAAGTTCATGCATTCCATCAAGTTTCATCTGTTACAGACTGGGGGCAAGGCAAGTAGGGATTTGTCTGGGGAGAAGTGCATGGCAGAAAACACATTGGTTCCAGTCCTTCACTGCCTCCTGTGTCCTCTCACCTGGTGTCCCTCCTGTGTTCCCAGCACGGAGCCTCAGCAGGACAAACTGCAGGGCTGGCATCTTTTGTGGCTGCAGCTCAGTGACAGCAGGGCTGCTCCCTTGGTATTCTAGGTGATATAGGGGAAAGAGGACTTAGATTTCATGTTTCTGCATCTTCACCCTTCCCTTTGTCCTTCACTCCCTTGAATTTGGGAGTTCAGTGCTGCTGGGCGAAAAGGGTGGAAAATCTGGCTTTGAAGAAGAAGAATCCTAGAACAGAACAGGAATCTTCAGGCTGTTATTTCTATTCTCTATCACAGAGAATAAAGTAAGTTTCTGCTGTTAATGGATGGTGCATCCAGACAGGACAAGATGCTTGAAGCCCTCAAATATTGTTATCTGCTGTCAACCAACAGCATAAAAAATGTAGCACTCGAGTTCCAAATCCTGGAAATTTGCCATGAGGATTCACAATAAATAAACATTTCAATTTCCCTGCACTATGAGTCTTTAAAGATTTTCTGTTTTTTTTTTTTTTTCACAAACGTGGAGGCTTGAAATTAATTATTTAGGTGAAAGATGGGTCTTTCTTATGATTATGACTTCTTGTCTTTGTCTACTTAGACACCCAGTACTGTAGGCTAAAGAAACACATCAGAAGATTTCCTTTGATATCTTTAAACCTGGAAACAATGAATTCATACCAGAGAATGAGACTGTTGTGAAACTGAAGATGAAGTTTTGGCTTTCGCTGCAGAAGCAATTTTAACAGGCGTCCACATGTGTTTAATAAAATCAGATTTCCACCTTTCCAACTGGAGCTTTAGTCACAGCAGCACATTTTGCAGCTCCCACTCAAGCCAAGCAGTGTGTGATAGTAAGGACACTGTTGCTGGAGCAGGGAAAGTGGAATCAAACAGCATTGGAATCCACCTCACCCTTTCCAGTTAACAAACTGAGCAGGAAGGTGTTAAATCTCCTCCAGCAATGCTGTGTGGGAGCTTGCCAGTCATCTTTGCCTTTATTTGCAACCTAAGAAAAGAAGTAGATCCTCCAAATTAGGTCATCTGTTTGCTTCATTCTGAAAGATATTTATTAAAATTAAAAGTGTTGTCTGTTTCTTCTCCCAGAGAGAAAACAAACATTGGCATCTAAAGTGGTGGAAGACAAACACTTGGTGCTGGGCAACTTGATTAAAGTGTATTCCTTGTAATGAGCGGTGCCTCCCTTATCCTGCCATTGTGTTCAGACAAGAAAAAAAAAAGGAGGGCCTGCCCTTTCCCATTGTACAGTCACATTTTCCAAGTGCACTGAAAATGGGTTTTATAAAAAGCTCTAAAAAATTTTAAAAAAATGAAAGATGAACTCTGTCTTTTAGTAAACTGCTGAAGCAACTCTTCAACGAAGGCTACCCTTTGCACCTTGGATGTAGGAAAACTGTTGAAGTTGATGCTCTATCTAACCTCCCAGAGAAGGAAGATAATAGTGATAAAAATGGTCTGGAATAAATGTTATCTGAGCTTTGCTTAAAACTTTGCTACTAGAATCAAAGCTGAATTTTACTTGGGAAAGGTAATAAAAGAAAAAGTGATCTGCAGCAGAAGACTGTGTTTGTACTGTTATATTTTTATCACTGCCATCACCAATACCAACATCTACATTTATCTACCAGTGTACATTAACCACCAGTCCTCTAATACATTAACAGACATTATTAGCTGTAATAGCCCAGTGCAGTCAGACGAAGTGAGAGAATCACAGTCTCTCTCTCAAGTCTGTTTGCCCTTACCCAGGGAGAGTTGCTTGTGGGCATTCACCTGTGTGCAAACTGGGCAGAAAAAATGAAAACTGTGCACTCTATGCTTACATTTTGGAAACATTAAAAAGAAGTTGTAGTCAGTAGAAATGTACACCTATCCTCAAAAATAAAAACCCCAACAAAGAAAATTTGAGACTTGGGCTAAGCCATGTCCTCAGCTCTGTTTTGTGGCACTTCTGTTTGTTTTAAATATTCAGCATGGATTTTCCTCGGTGTCTTTGTGTGCTGAGTTTTACTGTGCTGGTTCCACCACCACCAGACTCAGTAAACAAGGATGTGCCCAGGGAAAAACAGACATGGTTAAAAAGATCTGTGTTGCCAGCCAAAATCTGGTGAGGTTAGTTTGGGCTTCTAGCAGCCAAAATAAAACAGTTGTGCAGGGCCAAGAATTTTGAGATAGAGAGGGCTGGAGGAATTCTAAATATGCTACAGAAGTGGAAGCAACAGGACTTGGCAAAATCCTTGGTCGAGATAGAGAAACAGTGTGTCTCACTAGCCAAACAACAGGGTGGTGTTGAAAGAGAGAGTGAGATGGCAAAACCCTTGGGCAGAGAGAGGATATCCAGGAAGGAGTGTTTGAAACTTAGGCCTGGATGGAGATTAAAAGTTAGCTCTAATGAAACACCCATTTGCTCAGATACTTGGTTCATTGTAAATATAAATTCTTGACCTAAAATTCTTCTTTAGTATGATCAAGGGATCTGAGTTGACCAAATATTCCTGGGGTCCAACAAAAACACAGCATTCCTGAAGTATACATAGGTAAATACAATATGTATACCTCCATCCATGCTTTAAAATGTGTGTGTTAAATTGACATGTTTTTGACATAATAGTTGAAATAATAAAGGCAAATATTTCATACTAGAATAGCATTAAACAATTACAGTATAAAATCAAATTTCCTTGTGCTTAACTTTAGTTCTGTATTGAAACATTTGTTTCTAGGTTTTCTTCTTTTCCTTCCTAATTTTAGGGATAATTACATTCCCTGTAGCTAAGGGAGCTTTCACTAATAGAAATTTACCTACGGAGCCTGCATCAGAGAGGCTTAACATATAAATGCTTGTACCTGTTTGGCAAGAGAATTAGCAAAGTGATGCTAATTGATCCTGAACACCTTGAGGGGGGATATTTTTATAGTCACCAATTACACACTAATGTGTATTGATTGGGAGGCAAGCAGTGCACACACCAATTCCTCGGCACAAAAGAAATATGCACTCAGCCAGCATGGCATTTTTGCTGCCTGATTTTCTTTGTTTTTAGCACCAAGTCCAATATAAAAGGCAGGTACTTTCAGTTAATTAAAATTACACATTTTATCCAGGAACACATCAATAGATAGGCGTGTAATAGAGATTTTATCTCACTCAAAGAGAACATGGGTTTGGTTCACTCTCACTCTTTGAATTTGTGTTTGTGGCTTATTACCATTGTAATCAACAAAGTATAAACCTCCTTCCAAGTGCTTGCTTGAGTCTGACAGCTCTGAGGGAACATTTTACAGCGGGACCCTTCCATCCAGAACCCCGGACTGCTCAGGGTCTTTTTTAATTCTTTTGTTGGAGCTGTCAGAGCTCACAGATGCAGTGTTGGGGTTAGTCAGCAAAAACTAGCCCCGTGTTGCTGTGCTGGTGTCTGGCATCCAGAGCCTGGGCTGCAGGAGCAGAAGGGATGCACGTGCCCTGCAGGGCCTGGAGCCTGCCGAGGGCGGAGACACAGCTCGTGCCAAAATATGCAAAGAATTGAAATGAAGATTCTCCTAACCCTATACAACATGCATTTTCAAAAAAATGCCTAGATCTCTCATCAAAGTAAAATGTAATTAGGGATATTATTGCATGCCTTCTTAATTGGAACAGCTTGTGACAGAGAAGTGTTTGGGAGGATAACAAAGTGCAGACGTTATGTGTGCACGGCTCTGTTGGAAACGCTGCCCGGCACATCCGTGTCCATGCAGAGCAGATGAATGGTGAGGGTCACTGGGACTGCCCAGGTGCCCAAAGTGATTCTTGTGCAGAAAGGTTGGCTCAGAGCTTATTCTGTAATTACAGTAAGATATTGTTCAGGTTCCTCTTGGCCAAACAGGAGTATGTTACTCCCCTGTGAGAAGTAGGGAGTAATTTAACAAGTCATGTATAACTGTAAGTGACACCTTTTCTGCAGAAGTATGAAGGAATTATTGACTTTCTGCCCTGTTTTGAAGTTACTGTCCCAAATGCAAAGCCGTCAGTATCAACAAAAGGATGAATAAGTGTGCAGCCAGATCAGAAAACTATTCCTGTTATACCCAGCCATGAGAGTGAGACACCAGCAAATGGATGGAAAAAATTCCCACAGACAGGGTACGGAGAGAGACCATAGATGGGATTCGGGCACAGTTAGGGAGGGGTTGACACCAGGGGGGTGAAAGATGCCTTCATTCTTCTCATGTGGTTGGCTCTGCACTGCCATGACCAGAGGAATAATACCCCAGGGAACTGCTCTCCCAGACAGTCTGGCTAAGAGCCAGATATTAATTTCTCTGGGTTCCTGTGTGGAAGCAGGGAAAGTGAAGTAAAGTGTTAGAAATGAAAATAAAATGAGAATATTAACGATCTTTGCCATGGGGTTTATTCTTAGGCAGTGTGCTGCTTGTACACCCCCAGAGTAAATGTAGAAACAAGTTTGTTATTTTCACATGATTAATAAGGTATTTTTTTTTTGTTTAATACATTTCTCTGTGGAAAGGAATTGTAGCTGGAAAGATTTATTTTAATGTGGTGCATTGAGAAGAGCTGTTGCCTGATATTCAATAGTTAAGTTGAAGTATCGGACACTGGAGTAATAAAAACCTACTTGCTTTGATCTTGTAGTTAAAAAATGATTAAAGTATAGAATTGCATGTGCTGACATTAGACCTCCACCCACAGAGAGATTTAAAGCTGTCGGGGGAAAAAGGAAAGTTGAAAGACAGCTAAAATGTAATAATTCAGAAGTTGAGCTGCTTTGTTATTTCAAAGATGGTCAGAGTAAAGGGGATTTTTCATACTCTATTTGTTATACTAGATCTAAGAGCCTTATCCCAGGACATTTCCTCTTGCACACAACCAAAAAGATGAAAATTGCTAAGAAGAGGTAGCATAGGAGAGATCAACATTTCCATATTTTCCGTTGAACTGAACTCAGTGAATTTACAGCCTTGGGGATTCCCTCTTCCTCTCCTGGTACCTCCACCCTGTGCAGGGTGACCCCTGCCCTCCCTTCTCCTGCGTGCTGCAAATAGAAAAGATGGCAGAATTCAGTAATACGGTTTGCAGGGATGAAAAGCTTTCTTCTTTTAATTGTATGCATATTGTCATCTCCCAGGCACATGAAATTACCTTGTGGAATTGCAATTATGAACTTATTACTGGTTTATCTAATTGTTAAAGAATACAGAGACTTGTTGAGTTGGGTTTCTGGCCTCTGACATCTAAACTGCTCCAGCAAAGGCACACCCTTACACCCACACACAATCCTGATTTAAGTCAGTAGGAAGCCTCTGGTTTTGCATAAGCATTTTGTAGCCAGTATAGAGACTTACAAAAATGTATTGGCTGATGCATGCATGATTACATCTGCCCAGCCAGGTTTCTTAATTCTTTTGTAGCAACGGCTTTGCCTATGCAAAGTCAATATTTGATCTTGGAGTGTCCTTGATTATACAGATAGTTTTGATTCTCTGGCAAATTATAGACCCTTAGCATTTTGTCAAACATTCTTCAATAAAAGGACTTCTGTGATAAAAAAACCACAGTAGCGCTCATTGCAAATGACCTTGGGGATCAGACAGAACATTAGATCAGTGAGTTGGGTTTCACTAAAGCTGCTTCATTCCTATTAACATGATGATCCTGATCAGAAATTGCAGTGTGACTGAGGTTAACGCTGATGCTGTCTGAGAAATCACACCATGTCATCTCTGAGACAGGAGATATGCTAGGACAAGAAGATTCCAAGACAGCTTTCTGGAGTCAGCTTCATTTACACAGGATGCAGGATTTTTGCTTTTGAATTGCCTGCCATTTTGGCAGTGCCCTGCTGTTCTTCTGCTCTATTCTTTACCAGATGTTCATTGCTGAAGCACACACTTTTTCAGAAAACATGTTGGTTTTTGGGATCAGTAGAATTCTTGCAACTCACTGGTTTGATATGCATTGGCCTTCTCAATATCAAAATTTAAGTACTGTGTGTCTGGCTGCTGGAGTGGACAAGAAGTTGATTTTGTCCTTCCAACCAGCAAGGATACACTTGCCACTTGAAGAGGTCTGGGACTGCTGCGGGGCAAATGTCTGAGGCACAAGAGTTGTCTTTTCAGAAAGCCATTCTCATCATGCCTGTGTGGACAAGGGAACCTTCCCTGTGTTGTTAGATGAAAGGATCATTCCTTTCCTGATAATCTGAAAAGCACACTGAATCCTCAATGAGAGGTCTCTTCAGGTGAGAAAAATAGCGTTAAACTCTCAGTTTCTTCTGTCTGGAGGTTTGTTTCCTGGTTAATTTTGAATTTTCATTGCTCCATGAGATAGAAGGACAAATAGCTGGCATGGTGAGGCAGGGTGAGTTGGAAGTGCAGGTGTGTTCTCATTCTTTTGGGGGCATTGAGGAACTGGTTTAGGATCTTGCTTATCCTTAAGTTAGTCTTAACAACAGTTGGAAATAGAATTTTTAAATGGTGATTTAATAGAGGATGTAGTAGCAGTACGTAGCACATGGATTAGGTACAAATGGGGAAAAATAAGAAAGTTCCACAGAAAATCACAGCAAAGTAGATCTCCATGCTTGGCCAACTTCATCTGCACTGACTCTGGCTGTAAGGAAATATCCACTGGGAAATGGGCACTCTTAGGCAGAGCTGCCAAAGAAAAGTACACAGTCAGACTTGCAGAGAACTAGACATCATGTGCCTTTGGGCTCCTCTGAAAATGGAAAGACTGAGGTGTTTACTGATCGTTTCAGACAGCAAAGGTTTGTCTTGGAGTTCTACTACAGCATGGCAGAAATGGACGCATTTTAAACGGTCACATCCTCTATGCCAAATGCAAATAAATAACGCTTTCAAGTTAAAATAGCAAAGAACATCTTGAAGCTTGTATCTGTGGAAATAAACCTTCTGAGCTAATAGTAAATGACTATTTATAATTGCCTGTTGGGATGCCTGACATCAGATGGTTGTACTACTAACATGAGAACGGTATGTGACAGGTTGGGAAAAACACATGGCAGGAGATGGGAATATTGATTTGTAGGCAAAATTTGGAGGGAGGGGGAGGGAGACAACGGCCAAGAATGTGCTTTACTTTTTAAGAAAGTGACATTCCTACCACCAAAACAAAAACCTGAGAAAGAAAGCACATTCCAAAATGATATCATCACATTCCTTCTATACGGACAAACATGCGGCACTGTAGCTGCTGTTTCCTGCGTTTGTGATTTCCCTCAAAGAGTGTTTCAGTGAGAGATGTTTTCCAATAGGAAAAAAAAATTCAGTTTCAATGTCCTTAGGAGCCTTTTACAAAACTTGCACTGTCTCTCTGAGGCCAAGACTGGCTTAAACGTCTGGGTTGGCTAATGCATCAACTTGTGAATTTGTGATGGAGGTAGAAAGTAGGTTTTCCTGTCTTCAGTGACACTTTTTAGAGAATATCCACATATTCTGGTGGATGCTTTAGGCTGAATAATAGACCCAGCATGAGATTTTTATTTGTATTGTACTGAAACAGAATCTGCAAATTGTCTTGACTTCCAGGTTTGCAAGTGGATAGGAGGCCTGTGAGACTTGAGAGGATTTGTGTTAAATTGACTCACTGAGTGTAGCAAACCACAGCAATACCTGACCAGGGATGTGGTGATTCTCCATCATCCGGAGACTGGAGCAAGCCATATTTTTTAAACCACCAGCAACCACAAATTGAGACCGCAGGGTTGAGCAGGAGCTTCTGCATGAATTTTTCTACCTTGGGTCACTCCAAAGGTCAGACTGAATGATCACGAGATCATGAGCTGTGAGTGCATGGGCTGCCACAGCCAGAGATCAGCGTGGGGCTTCGCCTGTGCTGTCCCCTTCAAGGTGGGGAGAAAGAGATGAGGTGATTCAGGCTCCCATTGAAGTAGTTCACAGGCTGGCAAATGTCTTACAGCAGCAAAGCAGGCAGGGTCTCACTGCAGTTGCATGGCAGGGGACTTGCTATTAGTCTGCTCTCTTCTGAGTCCCATTCTGGTATAATTCAGTGGCTTCCCACAAAGTAGACCCAAGTGTAACTGAAGGGAGAACAAATTTGTGATCAATTAAAAAAATCAAAGCGGGAGATTCTTGTGCTTTTTGGAGTACAGACTGCAAAACCATGGCTCTATGTATGTTACTGTTCAGTGTGTAACTCTGAATTCTGTTATTATGAATGACAGAGTGGTATTCAGAAACCCTGAATTTCACCATCAACTACGAACACCTGGGGGATTTCTTTAACTGTTTCCCCATATTCCCACTTCTATAATTAGTATCCTAAAATCAGCATTCAGGCACAGCCATTGACCTCTTCTGTGATTTATGACAACCTAATCCTTCACTTTCCATTTCTGTTATCTTTGCCATACAACATCTCTCTCACTGATTTCAAATGCAAATTTGGAGGGGCAGGGTCTGCCTCTGTAAGTATGAAGAGGTCTTGTTCTCATTCAGGGTTACAGTACAAACCTGCAATATTTTTATAAATACTATTATAAGAAATAATTTTTATTTTTGAAAGGACAAATATTTACCCAATCCTTGAATCAGGTCTGTAGCTCAATCTTTATACCAAAAAGGTGCATTTTGCATAAGTGATGCCAAATTATGGCATCTTCACAAACACTGGGATCATTGTACAATCTCTCTTGGCTTCAAGATTACTTTTTGGGTGATGAGCCACCTACCACAGCAGAATCCTGATGGTCCAGCAAAGAGAATTACTATGACAAAATTCTGCCCCTCACAGCCTTTTCCAAACCCTGCTGATTGCAGTTTCTCCCCAAATGCTCTCCTGCTTTTATAGAGGAACCTCCTCCATCCTGCTGCCCCCAGACTGGCAGCTACTCCTTCTGTCCTTGAAGCACTGAGGGAAGCCTGTGAAGCATGTAGCTCTTCCTCTCCCCCAAGCAAATGACGAGGTTATAAAGCAGATCCATGTTTCCTTTGTTATCTTTTTGTTTGAAGAAACAGGAGTTGAGCCTGAGTGGGTCTGCAGAGGCTTTCAATTAAACAAAGACATTTTATTTTAGCCTCTGTTTAATGAAGAGGAAACCAATAGACAATCTTCTCTTCCTCTGGGTGAGGAAGGCATTGACAAGTGCTATATTTAGTTGAGAACTAGTGCAACCTGCAAAAGGATTTTATCCAACTTACCAGGAAATGAATCCCTTTCATTTCTAGCAACTTGAACTTCAGGGAATATGAGCAGCTCACACTACACTGGAAACTCATGTTCCTAAATACATTTGAGTTTTAAACCAAAACAAAACACAGAAAAATCCAAGCCAAAAAGGCACAAGTAGGAAGCATTTTTAGGCAAGCAATTATTTTTTGTAGGTCATAATTCGGAGTACACTTGTTGGCACTGGAAGGCAAGGTAGCTTTTTGTTCTTATTCTTGTCAGTGCTGAGAGCCCAGGGGAAGGGATGGCTGAACTGGACTGGAGGAGGGACCGTGGGCATGTCATGGGCCCTGGAGCTCCATCTCCAGGGGTAAGCATTGGCCTCAGTTATGCCAAACAACAGTCTTGAGCTACAGGACTTTGATGTATTTATTGCTGCTGATGATGATTCATAAGACACTTGAGAAGCCAACTAGTTCCTCATATCCCAAAACAAGTTTCCAAGTCTGGGTAGTGTAGCTGTAAGCTGAGCTAATTAAAGATAATTTTTTGTATATGACAGGAAAATGCTGATAACATCAAACCCTAATGGAGGGAGATGGGAGAACTTCCCTGAGCTACGTGCTTTGCTGCTGAGAAAGTAGAGCTTGGCAGATGGAGGAAGATGGAACTGATTTCCAATTTCGCCTTCTATTAATGTTTTATGAATTTAAATTTAGCATAGCAATTCGCTCTTCTGTAATCTTTGCAGGACTCCTATTTCCTTTCTGCGGACCACTAAAAGAAATTCTGTAAAAATATCTGTGTATACAGATATCAGGAGTCTCTCCTGTCCAAAGGAGGAACAAGAGAATCTCGGTACAAATTCCACAGCAACTGCCTTTCCTACCAAATGAGGCTCAACATCCTCACTCTGTCAAAACTTCCTCTGAACACTATGGCTTAGATCCAGGTTTGTCTGGGTCCAGCTTCTCAGGTATAGATGGGTAAGAGTGAGCAGAGGACACACATTGTTTTTATTCTCTTAATCTCTCTGAGCAATTAGGCTTTGGCAGGGAAAGGGTGAGAGATGCAGTGAGAATCCTTTCCTCCCCACTCTGCGTGGGCTTGAGCTACAGGCTGTGAGATTTTATCCAGTGCATTCTTATGGCACATGGGGAGTGCTCTGGCAGCAGGCCATCGAGGCATACTGATGGCATCCCAGGAAATCTCTTTAGAGAAATGCAGGAAAGTGAAATACATATCCACCCACCCTGGGCACTAGGGACTGTCTGAGAGATGGATGCTGATTCATCCTGCCTAAAAAAAGGTAGACTGAATGCCCAGCATGAATTACCTTCTGCCTCTCTTTTCATTGATTATAATTTAATCATGTAGTGAGCTGGCTTGGACTCAGCAACCTGACATTTAGGCAGATGAACTTGGACAAAAAGCATCCAGCTCCAAGGACCAAGATGGAAACAAAAAGTGGTTTCTCTCGGGGCACGTTTCATCCTATGTTCAATAAATGTGTCAGTGTCTCAGACTTAATCCCTGGGAGCATCCCCACAGCTTTCATCCTGCCAGACCCTATTAAGGCTGAGGGGCCTTTGGGTGAAGGGCCAGCACATGCTGGCAAGTTAATTGGGGTTTTGGTTATGCTGGCATGAATCTAGAGCAGCTCTCCCAAAGCCAACAGCAGTTGCTCTCTGTCTGTGCCACTGACACTCAGAAACCAGAGAGCGAAACGCTGTGGGTGTGGGAGCTTCAATTAGCAGTTCCAAAAATGATGGAATCCTATGAGGCAGTGCGTCAGCCGACAGCAAGCAGAAGGATTCCCAAAAATATAAGCATGATTCTGTAGAAAATCAGTAAGAAAAACAGACTGGGGAGGGAATTTTGCCCAGCAGGGTGTCCCCAGCAGGAAGGGAATCTTTATTTGGAGAAACATGACTTTATTGTGTCGATTGTGGCACATTTTCTTATCGTGTGCCGTTGCACAAAGAGAAAAGAGGCATCTGCAAGAGGGCCTAATATGCTGATGCTAATTTAGGTGTGACTGAGTGTAAAAACACAGTAATTTCAGAGCTGGGGTAGCTACTGCTGGCGATTCAGCACTGCATATCTCAGGGTCTGTCTGCTCTGACCGGCTTCCTGCCGCTATCCACCATTATGTATCAGCAGGAAATTACACTTTTATGAGTGATTTACCTTTAAACAAACACTACTACACAAACAATATGGTATTGAATTTGGTGGTTTGCCTTTTAAGTATTACAGTGAAAGACTGTAACAGCTGTCTAAGCTGATAACTACTACCTAGGGTAAGAATAATGTTGACTGAGTTATTAGTCAATTGTTTAACTAAATCTAGCTGCATCTCTCTCTTTTAACTGTGTGGCATTTACAGTTTCTTTAAACAATATAGTCCCTTGAAACATGTAACTGGTTCCTTGGGTGGGAACTTTATGGATAAAGAATTGTTTTGTAAGTCAGATCACATTTTTAATTGAAATTCTTGAATTTTTGTATTTATTCCTTCATTTTTTGTAGCCAATCCCTGGAGGGAATAGTCTCCTAGAAGAGAATTTCCACGTGGCTTGCTAAGTTTAGCAGATGAGTTGCAACCACAGCTTGTGGCTAAAGATGCCTAGACTGCACAGCTGGATGAATTTTGGCAGAGATGGATTGAGACAATGTAATGAAACCACTGCATATCTACTGCAGTGGCTTTTGTGAGAAGGTTTATCCTAAGGTGTGGGGTCATTTTGCAAGGTGCTGAATGCCTGCAGCCTTCAAGGAGGCTCTCAAGCCATTGCAAAGTAGGACACAGCATGTGTGGAGGAGGCTGACCTAGCAAAATTCTTATTCCCTTTTTGAACAATCAGGGTTAACTTCAGGCCCAGTTGAGACTTCCAGACTTTGAGGCTCCACAGTTTGGACCAGATCCAAGGTCCAGTTAAGTCACCTGGAGATTTTCCACTGACTTCACTATGCTTTGGACGAGGCACTTTGAAAGGCTATTCCCGTGAATTCAAATGCCTAAAGTCAAACGTGGCTTCACACAATTGAAAATCACCTGCTTTGTGTGTTTTCAAAGGCAGCTCCACCACTCAGCAGTAACAATGTAGAATTGGGTTGAAAATAGAGGTGAATGTGAAGTGACTCTTCAAAAAGTCCATGGCAATGGTCCAGCTCTGCCACACTGAAAATGAGAATTTTTAATTCAGACTTTTTATGATCATTCCTGAACCAGATTTAAAGGGAAAAAAAATCTTGTCACTGTTGCAGAATGAGCACTCTCCTCGTGTTTTATAGATTTGAACAGTCCTCACTGCATTCTTTGAAAAGAGAAATACTTCAATGCCTCAAGGCATTCCTTTTGTTGTATCACTTCTACTACCATTTTAAAGCCAATTTTTTGATATGAGCTCTGGTAATACTCTGGAGTTGGTCTCTACCAACAGCCCATTTTCATCAAATCACACCTGGAGTCGTTTGCCCGTTGCAGGAAGAATCAGTGCTGTGCCTCAGAGACAAACTGTTCTCTGCAGCTTTGCACCTGGCAACAGCCAAAGAGCCAGACTCACCCCTGAATTCATGTGCAATCCACAAATAAAGGCAATCTCATGTCTTTTGTCCCACCATTAGCTTTTTGAAAGTACAGTTCCCCTTTGCCTGCAGTTGCCCTTTCCTTTTCATAGCAAAAATCCTGACTTTTTAAGTCAAGCTTATGTCACTGTCTCTATGGTTTTCTTATTTCAAACAAGGTCAGTTTTGAAAATCCTTGTACATTTGTGCATCAAATATGTGGGTTCTGATGTAAGTCCCCAAAAGCTTAGAGGACTAGGCCCTTCTTTTTCTTATTAAGTGGATGAAAAGGAAGAAAAGAAAGGTTACAGAGGATTTATAAAGCCTCATGGTCTACTTCTATTGCTTATTTGCTGCCCATATCTAAGTTTTTAAAGGGTCCTTTCTTCATTAGAGGGCTAATTATTTTGTCTAGTGGGACAAAGCATAAATGAACATTGGATTAACAATGCCCATTAACTCGCCCTCAGCAGGTGGAAGATTTGATTCTGCTCTGCTTGATGGTGGTGTAAAGGAAGAGTCATGACCTGGAACCAAGTGGATATGGCTGGGTACAAAGGAGGATGAGATCAGAAGGAGTTTCTATTACTGTCTGGGCAGCTCCCTGCTGATGTATCCATCCTTGAAAGAATAATAAACTCTTACAATTGACTTTACAGCTCCTCGTGTATTTTGGGGCACAAGAGCTATTGGTCACAGAGAAAATAAATTATCTATTTTCAAGCTATTTTCTTTTTTTGTTGTTTTGTTTTGATTCCATACCAAATTTGGAAGAACTGCAGCTGATGATGAGTTTGAGGTTCTTAAATGCACGGAAATGTCAGAACAGTGTTGCACACAAATAAAAAGGGGCACTTCTGTGTAAAACAAGTTGTCAAAAGCACTGCCTCTTAATGCAGAACAATAAAATAATCTTTTCAAGCAGTTTAATGGCCAGGATGAATGAAAGAATCTGTGTATGCTTTACAAATGACCTGATTACTGCCAGCTCACATGCTTGCTCTGGAGTTGTAGTACATTAGAATTTGAAGTAGGATGTTGTTAGCAACTCTTTGCGTGGGGTGGAATTTGAATCAAAAGCTATAAATGACCTGTGACAGCAAAAATGAAAGTGCAATTGCTTTCTCACATGACCTGTTTCTTTTAATGTCATTAAACTCAATCAATGATTAACCTTTGGTTTAACAGTGCTTGTCATTTCATAGCAAATCAAGTAGAAAAAAATGTTGTCTACCTGAATAATTCCCTAGAAAATGTCTCTGAGGTACCTTAATAGCCTGAGAGGTGAGAGGCTGGCCTAAATTTGAAGAACAAAATCACTGAGTGCAATTGAGGGAATGAGAAACATCTGACTATCCATTTGGCTTGTAGAAATCCTGCGTGCAAACCCAGATGATAGGGAGACCTGGAGTCTTCTTGCACGAACAGGACAATGACTCACAAATAACACATAAGAAATAGTAATGAATGATTTCGCAGAGCCTTCATCTCACTAAGATTGTTTTTTGCATAATAACTTTATGTAGTAAATATATACAAACAATGTGTTTTAGTCCAAGAGTGTCTGGATATGGTTGTGTTTTTTTGATCTTCATTGAGATGAAATGAGTTACGTTACTTTACACTGAATTAAGTCCTAGTTGGAATGAATTTCCTTTTGGCAACCAATTAGGATGTTTAAAGAATTTACTTTTATTTCTTGATCTCGAAAGTATTTGTGGACAGTTCACATGGACTATGTATTACTGTGCCTAACTGCTATCAGCCTGTATAATTATGTCATTTGCATATGCTAACAAGGTACATTATAGGTATGGTGTTTTCACAGGCTTTTTATCCAATTAGCTCATTGTACCCAGCAGTCTTGTGTTCTGCCCCTCTGTCACCAAATTATTAAGAGTTGTGAATTGAAAATGGTTCCATTCATATGGTGTGTCTGTGCAGACAGACTTTACTCAGAAGAAATGTGGCTTCTGCTGTTCACAATCCTGATTCATTCATTACACATGAGGGGAGGGTCTGCGGGGCCCCAGATAAGCTGGGGAGCTTGATGTGGGAGCTGCTGCCCGAACTGAGAATTTCACAAAAAGTTGTGCTCTAAAAAATACCAAATTCCCAGGATGACTTCCCTGGTGCTCATCAAGCACCTTTCGTCTGAAGGCACATGGGATAATTAACCTTTGCTTGCTTTCATTCATCTTGTTCTCAAAAGGAGAAGTTGCACGCAGTGAGATCTCTTTCGTCTTTTTTTCCTATATCCAAGTGTTCCAATGCACTTTGTGTAGCATTATTAGTTCAACCCCATGGAACTGGGATTCATTCAGGTGATTCAGCCATGCTCATGTGCCTTCATGTGCTGAATCATACCCAGCTACATTTCTTTTAAAAGAGGATTTGCATGTAGATTTGCACCAGGAGGACAGAAATTTTCAGTAAGTTTCCTTCCTAAAAGTTTGGCGCAAAATATGTGTAATCCTGCACAAGGATCCTGGTGAAATCATCACCCTGTTAATAGTGTTGCAGCAGGATAGTTCTGTCATCATGGCCACTGAGGTCAGAGCAGTATTGGAAAAGAATAAGAGAGAAGGAGGTTAAGTTTATTTTCCCCAGTGCTCTTTTCTATCTTACCCTGTTTAAAATTGGGAGTGTTCCCAAAGAAAACTGCAGTGTCTCCTATTTTATTGTCATATGATTAAAACCTCATTGACTCATTGACAGCCTAATTAATCAATGGAAAAATGAAAAGGAGAGTAAAATTGGGGCAACAATTTGCAAGCAGCATGCACTCAAGAGGGAAATGGGTTAACAGAAGTGTAGAGAATGTGGTTTTCAGTTACTCTGTTTTCTCCTTTTCCCTTCTTTCTCTCTCGTCCATGTCACTCCAAGAAAAGCAGCTGGCATCTGTAGCCTGTTGTGCAGATGGGTTGAGAGGAGCACATATTCCACGATGTGTCTGGCACACTTCAGAAGTGGCTGGTGATTGATTGTGTATTTGCCAGCAGCCAGTGATTAGGGAGACTGGCTGTAGCCATGGATGTCTGGCAGCACACAGAGTCCAAGAGACTGAGGGCATAAGGAAACATCACATTAATGTCTCTCAAAGCGCTGCCCACATACGCAGCCACTTGGTAGACACAGCCTGCAGGGTGAGCATGTCCCTCATCCAGACTTGCCAGTTTCACAGGAGTCCTATGTGTTCGTTTTCATTCCTAGTTGTATGGAATATGCACTGGAATATGTTGTGTGTACGCCTTGTGAGAAATGATGCTTGGCCTGAACAACTTGCAGTTTAAATAGGCAGGAGCAGCAAAGGGCAGGAGATGGAATATTTCCCCATTTCACAGGGAAGGAACTGAAACAGAGAGAAATAACATTGTTGAGTGACATGTTGGGGTTGTGACAGTGGTGAGAGCTAAGTCCCATTATTACAAGCCTTTGTTGAGGGTTTTAGCTTCAAAATTAATTTTTGCCTGTATGTAGAAGGCACACCTTTGACTTGAAGCCACTTGGCTCTTTCTTCCAGCAAGGCAGGGTTCTGCTAACCTTGAGCACAAGTCAGATGCCAACCTTATCAGGGTTCTGTGCCTCTCCTCAATTCCCTGTGGCCTTGCTGTCATTACCACTCTGCAGCACAGCTGGGACACAGTTCTTGCTTTCTGGAGGAGGCACAGGAGGCACTAATCCCTTTCACTGTCTGCTCCCTGCTCACCCAGCCTGGTGTAGGACCAGGAGAGAAAACAAGGCACAGGCAGGCAGATGGCAAATGACACTGAGAGGGTGCTGACATGGCTGGAGCAACATTCCTGCAAAGAGCCAGCCACTGACAGGCAGCTTTGCCATGGACTTTGCCATGCAGGCAGGACATGGCATTGCTCAGGAACTCTCTGGAGCCTCTCACTCATTTTTCTGGAATGGTACCAGCACAAAGCTGCAGCAACACGCTAGTGATTCAGGCCCAGCATGAATGGTGAGGCTGGACTGGTAACTTTGCTGCATGCCAAGAGGGACTGTGCCAGAAAATTCACCGCCAGCAGCATACTTGCAGCACATTCAGCTTTACAGACACCTTTCCAAAACAAATATATCTGCTTAGAATGAAATTCAGTTCTTTGTGAAGCGGTGTCAGGCTCGGCTGATTGGGGTTATTTATGGAAAGTCACCAGCTCTCCAGTGGTGAGTTCTTCAGCATCAAATCCAGCCTCTGCATTCCTCATGACAAAGCTAAGAGCCTTCTTCCAGCCTACACTCAGGACTCAAACTTGTGGTGATCTTCATCTAAAGCAGAATATCTTCCTCCCTTTCCCCCATCATTGAGTGATCTTTCTTATTATAAGACTTACGCACTTCCAGTGCTGTACCCGTGGTGGACTGGTCTGTTAATTGGTCACTAAACCCACCTCCAGCCTCAGTTTCCCATCAGATAGTCCCAGTAGCACCTCCTGTCCAACCATTTGGCTGTGATAGAAGACCCATGGGCTCTGGCAGGACCTCAGCCAGCATCCAGTCACTGGAAACCAAAAAACTTTATTCTGACCCGTTCTCACACCTCTTCTGCACTGATGTGCTCCCAGATGACCCAGAAACTGAAGGAGGATTGGGACACTGCTGACAAATGTGGTAGCTCCTCCTCCAGAAGTGTCCAAGTGGCAAGGACCAGCTCTCTGCCTCTGCCCTGGGCACAGACAAAGACACTGCTGTGGCAGCACACCCTCCTAAGCAAGACCCAAGACCAGCCTCTTCCACCAGAAGTTGCATGAATAAAATGCTTGCATGAGCAGAAATAGAACAGGTGACAGAGAATGGGGAGGATCAGGATTGCTTATCAGCGTAGACCACCTTTGTCTGCAGTGAGAACACCTGTGCATCATACATGGAACCTCAATCTTCTGTCAGTCTTTTTTCATTCTTATAAATGGCTATTGTATACCCTGGTATTGCAACCTGTTGGCTGACACTGGTGTGCCCAGTGATTTCATCAGGTACAATGGCTACCACCAGCCTGAGCCGTAGCCCAGGAGCCTAGGAAAACTAGGATATTCACCAGGTACTTTGAGGAGAGAAAGCTTCCCACAGACAAAGCTTGAGTTAGTGTATGAGGAAAGAAGAGGAAACGCAAAGGTGGCATAGCCTCAGCTTGGAAAAATTGACAGTCAGACAGCAGTTCCCAGGGAAAATATCCTAATTTGGGAGAGCAGGAGGAATGGCTGTGGATTTTTTGGTGCAAGGTTGGGAATGCAGCCAGGCCAGTTCCAGGGCCATGGTGGGAGTTGCTGGGCACGTCCCTGGCTGGGGAAGGACAGGCAGTGCAGGGCCAAGGGCTCCACGTGGACATCAGATGTTGCCTGTAGGGCTTGGTGTCCTGGAAGAGCCACTCTGGTTGATCCAAGCAGTACCACAGAGGGAAGCAGTGTGGGGGATTTGCCTCAGCCTTGCTTTCTCCCTCTTAGAGGTAAACTATTCAACCCTCTGCACTCCAGCCCCCCGGGGGAGTTGCCACCCAGCTCGAGAGCAGGCGCATTAATAAGCCAACAATATCTGTGTCTGCATCTAGATCTAATCTACGGCTGCTAAGTGAGATTTGCTGCTTCCCACCCCCAGAAGCATCTTGTCAGTAGTTCTGGGGCTCACTTCTCCACCTGCAGTTTGAACATCCCATGCAGTGGTGTTAATTTACAGCCCGTTCCTCCACTGTTCTGTTGACCAGCGTTAGGAAAGTCCAGGTGATGTCCATCCCTTCAGGGAAGTGATGCCTTTCCTGCTTTCAGTGGTTGGTTCAGCATATGATTCTGGCTTGCTGGATAGACAAGCCCTTGCTGGATTTTGTCCTACAGCTCTTACCTGCTTCACTGCAAGTTCTCCAGTGGCCACTAATTTGGCATCATTGTTTCCTCCTGAGGCTGCTGTCAGGTTTGTCATGGTCTCACAGCCTGATCTCTGTGGAATCCTCCAGAAAGACCTTGATGGCACACAGGGCCAAGCAGAGTCTCTGCTTCCCCAAGTTGCCTTCCTGCCACCTCTCTTCCTCTGTTTCGTCTGAGCTCCAGCTTCACACAACAGTGTTTAGTACCTTCAGATTCATTATTTAGCTACATTTTGGGCAAAACATTCCAAATATTAATGCAAACAAGGCCTGTTTCTTTTAACTGTTTCCCTCTGCTTGCTGATAGAAACAAGAGGAGAGCTATTCCCTGGGGACAGCCTGCCCATCTGGAGTATTCAGGCTTCTAGGTCTGCTTTTCATCCTCTTCCCTGGCACTTGCTTCTTGCAGGGCTGGGCTGCACATTCACAGGTATATGACATTACTGCTAATACTGCAACAAGCTGGCATTCATCAAGCATCTGGGATGAAAGCTGTCTTTAAACAGGCAGGTAGGGGCCTGTGCCATGGGAAAAATGACCAGGTTTTCTAATCACTCATATGGAGTTATCTGGACACATGGCTACCTTTCATCACTTACGCTGACGCCAAAAAAAAAGGATTATAAAGCCAACATGCCTGTTGAAATGTCTGTGTGTACTGAGCTGTCATGGACTTGTTTTGGGTCAAAATAACACGTGTACTTGATTTCTTTGTTTTTAACTTCTCTTTTTTTTTTCTACTGTCCTGATTGTCTTGCAAGAATGTGAATAAAAGACACAACTTATCCACAAAAAAAGAGAAGTAATAGTGCCTTTCACCAACATTGCTCCTTGAAAGCCATGCATAACCCAAAGCATACTGTAACAGTAGAAGTAAATACAAATACCCAAGTAATTTTTCTCTTAAAAACAAAATGCTTCAGGAAATGGGTCTGACTGACCTGGTATAGTGGGAGGTGTCCCTGCCCACAGCAGGGTGGTTGGAATGAGATGATCCTTAATGTCCTTTCCAGCCCAGACCATTCTCTGATTCCATAAGCTACACCTATCACCAGTGTCTGTACCACAAATATAAAACCAGGAGAGCAGCTGTACCAGGTCACGTCAAGGCCCATCTAACCTGGCATCCAGCTTTGGACTGAACTCATAAACAGATGTCTTAGGAAGAGGAAGGAAGAGGACAACCTATGAGATACATTCCCCTCCTCAGGTCAGGGACTCCCTGAGCAAGGTGTGGTCTGTCTGTTCAGTAACCTCAGTGCATTTCTCTGCTGTGAACTTGTCCAGTCACTGAATGAACTCTTATAAACCTTTATCATCCACAACATCCTTTGGCAAGCAATTCCATAGATCTACCATCTATTGCATGCAAAACTACCACTTCTTGTTTGGAATCCAGCTCATGCAGAGCAAAAAACAATTGACAGTCCATCCCTATCCAACTTTTCTGTGATGATTTTAAGCAGCCATGCAAATTAACACCAATGGCATTATTCAGATTTGGCTTTACATCATTCATGAAGTTATGCTGACATATTGCAGACTAGCAAATGCTCATCTTCTGCAGAACTTGCTTGGAAAAGGCACAAACCCCCTAATAGCTAATAAAAGAATGCATTCAAAAGATTTTCTGACCTATACAAATAACTCTGAATAATTTGTACAATCTGTACGGCTTGGTTTTCCATGGCATGGCAGTAATGGTGTAATACTTGGGGAAACTGTGTGTAAAGCTCTATGGGTTGGAAAGGAAGTAATTTCCATTAAAATCCTATGAAGAAAAAAAGGATTATGGTGCAGCACTGGACAATTTAGTTTTAAAAAATGTGCTGCAAGAGACAGAAAAGAAAGAATATATTCATTTTAAAAATGTCATTGTTCAAAGGTATAACGTTAGTCCTTCCAGGTTTTCCTGATGGCAGTGAGTGATAGGGCTCTGCTTTGCTCCCCAGTGAGTCAGGGGTGTGCACCACCACACAACAGTTAGGGCTTTTCATTTATCTTTGTGCAGTATTCTGTCCCCATTCTTGTGTGTTTTCCTCTGCCATTTGTGTCATTCCAATGGAAGGAATTTTAACTGGGATGTCAATAAGCAGCAGTAAAGCAGTGAGGCTCTCTGAGGAGGGAGGCAGCATCTCCGGAGTCTCCAAGGAGAGATCTGCAAAGAATGGCAAGGAGGATGCCAAGCCAGAGAGTCACTCCAAGCCAGAGCAGGGAGAGTCACTGTGGCAAGGGAGGAACAAGAAAGGGAGGAGAAAAGGAGGGAGCTTGCCACGTTCCCCTGCAGGACTCATGCAAAGTACTGATAATGTGTGTTTTATTCATTCCTTGCCTTTGTTCTCTAACCATCTCTTGAGAGACATTTCAAAGAAAGGGAGGTGAGGAATAGACTAAAAGTCTCCTTTTAGATTGAGGAATGCAGGCTCCACCCTTGCTCCCAGCTCCATCCTTTTTGTGCTGCTGCAGCTGGAGAGTCTCCCTTGAGGCTCTAACTTAAACCTGGGGTTGGTCCTAAGCCAAATGGTCCAAGGATCAGGGGAGCCATTTTCTTCCCTAAGCTCTGGGCTGGCCTTTCCTTACAGTGCTGGGAGGTCAAAGATCCCTTGGGAAAGGACTCCATCCCTTGAACCACAGGGGAGCTGGAAAGATGTAGAGGTGACGGTGAGCAACCAGGTGGATGTCACCTCCTCGTGTGATGCTGCTGTGCAGAATGTCCTGAACATGCACAGGAGGAGCCACGACCTGGATTTATTTCTGTGCTCAACAGCCACAGGAACGCTCTGTCCCATTTTCAAGTCCACACTTCAAAGGAGATGTTGACAGGTTGGAAAGGCATCAGGGAAAGGTACATGAGCAGCCTGAGATCTGGAAAACTTTATGGTAGGAGACTGAGAACTCAGTGGAATTCTTCTGTTTGAAGGAAGACTGAGGGGTGACTTGCTTGTGGTCTACAAGTATGAGCATGGGGAAAACACAACAGATGTTCCAAGCAGAAAATAAACCCATAATAAAATCTAGTGGTTGGTTGTTGATGCTAGATGCATCCAGAACAGAAGGCAAGTAAAAATTTGAAGGTAATTAGCCACTACTTACTAGAGTAAAGTTGGATTCTCAGTTTCTCTTTTAAATCTAGAGTGGACGACTTCCTGAAATCTCCTCTGCAACATCTGAAGATGGAGAAGGAGCTCATGGGAGATGATGTTGTATCAGGGTTATACAGCAGTTCAGATGACCATCATGAAAGCTCCCATGGCAAAGCAGAGTGTACAGCAGAGTTGATCTTCCATACCAAGTGCTTTTAGTCCTTACTCTGACAACCCTTGTGTGACCCTGGGTGCACTGGGAAATCGATATGGTCCGTATTCACAGTGTGTTTATATACCCCTGAGAGATGAATGGGAGAAATGTTTCCCTACTGGGTAATCAGGATTAAATCTCACTGAGATTACAGCATTCAATGTCAGCGCCTCTGAAAGTGAGATAAAGAACAAGAATAAGTTTTAAAAAGTCCCCTTTTCTTTCACACAATGGATCTGCTATCAACAGTACCCAATCTGCTCGCAATGATATTAAAATGTATTGCTATGTTCAGAAAATGTACCATTTCTGGTTCTAGTGGTTGCTCTCACCTAAAACCAGTGTGATCTGGCCAACTGGGAGAAGTGAGGGTTGGGAAAACGTTGTGTCTATTCACTTGAGCTCAGGGAGAGGCACTGGGCTACCTGGAGGATTTGGCACTGCTTGCATTCAGATCTCCACAAGCCTAAATTTTTTTTTTTAAAGATACCTAATGCATGTGGGTTATCATGTGCATGCCTGGGAATAGAGAAACTCATTTTTAGGTGTTTGGTTTGAAACGTTTCCCGGGGGAGTGTTCACACTCCCATTCTGCAGTGACCTCTGCTGGCAAGGGCAGCACCCGGGATCTCCCTCCCTCCCACACCCTGCCGCGTTCGGGGCATCTGCAAACGGGTTTTGGTTTTTCTTTTTTTTATTAGCACCTTTATCTGGAGGTGTTCAATTACCCTCGGTGTCAGTGCAGGGCAACACGGGTAAGGTAATGGAGCTGTCATACAAATGCACAAAAATGCCATGGGGCGTATGAAGGTGGTAGTTAAACAGAGATAGTCAAATCTGATTAACAGCAGTGATAGAGGAGTGTCAACATACGCCAGTCTCGATGATTAAAAGAGAAAGTAGCTGGAAATTAGCAATTGTTATAGGTAGCTTAAGGATATTGTTATTTTTTTCACCTTTTGAAACATCCCTTCAGGCATGTGTCTGCCAGTGAAATCATTGAGATATTTTTCCAGTGCGTAAGGAGTTGCTGTCATGCAGCGACTCATCAAAGATGCCCCTTGCTCTTCTGGAGGGATCTGTGCTTTTAGTGGCAGAGTCTCTGTTGCTGTAAATCACATTAGTGCAATTTACTTCATTGCTTTCTTAGCCTGACAGAGAATCTGGCTCCAAATCTTTACATTACAGTTGTCCAAGAGCACCTACGAGCACTGGGTTAGTTCTTGGCCCTTGGACAAGTCCCCGGTGTTCACTGTTGCAACTTGCCTTCTTATATCTGACTCTTTTTTTTTTTATGTAACTTGTTTTTCTTCCTGTGATCACCATTCGTTTGCCACTTCAGGGACACTGTGTGTGCACCCCTGTAATCAATAAAGTCACGTTTCCATGCAGAATGGAGAGAGAACCAGTGTTTCCAGGTAAAATCCTCAACTCACTGCGGATGGAAATGCTGAAGCCCCGTCTGCCTGCCTGTCCTGAGCTCTGCCCTCCTCACCGTCACTGTCTAAATATGCACGGCTGGTTCTGACTGTGAGCAGCAACTCGGAGCCAGGGCACGAACAGAGCCAAGAGAGCAAAATTAGCTTACAAATTAACATGCAATGTGTAACCTGAGTTTTGGCTGTGTGCTGGTGCTCTCAGGGAGCAGCCAGGGGCTGGAGTCTGAGGAAGAGGATAACAGCAGGGCAGCAGAGAGCAGATAATCCCCAGCCTGCTCTGCCAGCCACCAGGGACTGATCTGAGCCAGGTGCTGTGACTGGTAATGTATAAGGTGCTGATGAAAAATAACCCATTTCCCATCACCTGTCTTTACAATGCAAGTAGCTCCAGCTTTTGGAGACATCCTGATCTAGAAGCAGGAGGCTACAAGAGCCCGTCTTCAGACAGCTTCCCCTCTCAGGGCCAGTTTGTCCCCATCTCCTTGGGGTTGCAGTGGCAAACTGAGGTGGGATGGATTCTCTTCCCTGCAGAGGAAGAGGCTCATGAATAATTGTGTTCCCGAGGAAACTGCCCAGGGCCAGGTACTGAAAGGCAAAGTAAAAGGAGAGGGAAGCTTTCTGCCTCCAGCATGGCCAGGATGGCTGAAAGCACCAGCAGATAACAAAGTTCATGTCTGATGAAACTCTTCCCATGGTGAAGCCCTTCAGGAAAACTCAGTTTTACCCCTCCATGACAGAACACCCTGCCACCTCCAAACTGCTCCATGAGAGCCACCAGGGAAAAGTGGCACATGAAAGCCTGAACACCACGATTTCTTCATGTGCCACCTATGGGACAATTCCCTGGACACTCTGATCAGGGCCAAACCACCATACCCCCAGTTCTGGGAACAGGCCACCAGCCCAGCAGTCTTGCTGCCTTCTACTCCTCCTAGCTGACTCCCAGTATGTTATCTGGATCACTGACAGTCCTGGATAGTTAACATGGCTCTCCAGGGGCTTGCAGGAGACTCACAGATCTTCAGGTCTCTTCCTGTGAACTCCTGGGATTTGATGAACTTTGTTGCAGCCAAGGTGCAGGGGAATCTCATAAATCTTCTCCTGCCCTGTTGTAAGTTGTTTAGTGCATCTTATCACATTCGACATCTCTAGTTGTAGTAATCACTTTTAAAAAGGTACTTCTGCCATGTCAGTAATTAATCAAATGCCTTTGTTTCATTAGCCATAATAATACCTTTGGTTTCATGTTCTTAGGTGTTCCTCTTTATAAACCCCTCCTGATGAGTCTCTCCTCCTTAGCACCCCGTCACTCCAGATGCTTTAACACTGCTGATAAGGTGTTTAATGGAAAGACTATGAAAATTTCTTTTCTCATATCAGACTGGGATCTAAAAGGGTTGGGATCAGCATCAGGTCTGCTTTGCAGCTGCAAATACTGGCTCTGCTCTTTGATCCCTGTAGCTCCTGACTGACTCTGGAGAGCTTCCCCTGCAGCACCCAGCCCCTGGCCTTGGCCCACCCCTCCTGCAAGGTCTCGTGTTGGTTTGAAAGGAATAGGATCAGTCCCTAGAGGTAAGGAAAGCTCCTGACAGTCTGTAGAGGAAAAGGTTCTGAGTGAAGAGACAGCATGGATTTTGGTAGAAGTGGAAGAAAATGAAAAGGACGTCCAAACCCAACAGTGTACCTGTATTGATGAGAGAGGAACAAAGGTGAAGTCATTGCATGTGTCCCCCACTGAGAGCTGCTGTGTGGGGACCTCACCTGTCACAGACACGTGCACTGAAGCGCTGCACACTGAGCTCCCTGGTGGAGCCTGGTTATTCAGTATCTCTGACTTTGAAATTTGTGCCACTGCTCTGCACTTCAGAGTCACGCTGTTCAACAAGGACTTTCTTCTCTTCTCATTTTCTTTTTTCCTTTGGGATCATTCCCTTTCTTTTTTCTTCTTCTTCTTCTTTTATTTTTTTAAATCAAGGAAAAT
The DNA here is from genome assembly GCA_034509425.1 of Eopsaltria australis. Classification (NCBI taxonomy): domain Eukaryota; kingdom Metazoa; phylum Chordata; class Aves; order Passeriformes; family Petroicidae; genus Eopsaltria; species Eopsaltria australis. Next base: position 1,426,747 of record JAVTVJ010000012.1, on the reverse strand, counting down.
AAATTAATTCTGGCATACTTCTGGGAGTAAAATAATTGTATAAAGTCACTGGCAAACAATCTTTGCCCAAACACGCATGCAGAAAGCGAGTTCTCACAATTATGGTTAATGCAAAATGAAGTCAGATTATAGAGGCCTCCAGCATGATTTCTAGCATGATAATGATGAGAAGAGAAGATTGGGCTTATCACAGACAAAGCTTGTGTGCTGAGATCTTTAGTAATTCAAAAACGGCCGCCCTGCTGCAATGCACTTAAACTACTTCTCTGCAGCACGGTGTTCACAAACGCTGTAGCTTTGCAAAGTGAGGCAAAGGAGGGATTTCTGCACTATTCTACCCCCTGATGCTGCAAAATGCTAAAGTGCAAGCATCACCTCCATCTCCAGCATGTGGAGCAGCTCTGCGGGCTCGGCTGGGAAGCGCCGTGTGCCTTGAGGTGCACAGGTGCTGCTCATTACCTGGGTGCTCAAGTGGTTTGGTTTTTTGGTGGGTTTTTGTGTTTTGGTTTTTTGGGGTTTTTTTTCAATTTTGGAGTGAGGCCTTGTCTGAACCTCCTGCAGCTCTGTGCATCTGCCATGGGAAGGCTGGGAAGGCTCGGAGAAGAGCCTGGTGTGAGCCTGGAGCAACACGCCCCCTCTTTTGTTTAGTGAGGAACTCCAGTGCAAAACCCAGAGCTGTTATACCCTGTTAGAACACAAAGTCGGCAGAAACTGTTTAAATGCTGGGCATGGCATGGATCCAAAATCCCTTACACGTCCATGTTCCCACTCCATATGGCCCTGGTTTGTGATGGGGACTGTCTCAGAAGAAATGAGTCTGAGTGTGGTTTCCTATGCCCTGATGAGTCCTGACAGAGTGCTGGTCAGGTCATGGCAGGCCTGTTTTAGATCTTTGTCATTGCTTTTCTTTTGCAGCTCCATCAGGACCCTTGACCTCATAGTAGCAAGTTTCTCAGCTCTGATCATTGTGTCTGAAAACTTGTGTCCCTTTGCCTTGATCCCAGTGAGGGTCTGTCTTGTCTGGCAGAGAAAATCCTGTGCTCTGGATAACCTGAATTACACAAGACAGCAGGACACGAAGAAATACAGCCTTTGAGCAGCCATCATGTGAATTAGCCCAGCTGGAAAGGAGCCAGGCTGCAGGAAGGGCAGTGCTGAGTCAGGCTGAGGGGTCACCTAGGCTGTATCCTGTCTCTGACCAGCCTGTAGCAAATGCTAAGCAAAAGAGCACAGGAGCAGGGCAAGCACAGAGATATTTCCTCCACTTCATCCTTTCAGCTTCTGGCAGTCTGGAGTTTAGGGACTTCCTGATCCAGAGCTGTATCTTCATCTCTGCACTCTAGGGGCCTTTGATGGAGTTTTCTTTCAAGAATTTTCTAATTGCTTTTTGAACCCATTTATACCTTTGGCCTCCACGACATCCTGTGGCAATGGGTGTCACAAAGTGCTTATGCACTGGGTGTGTTTGCTTTAAACCTGACACTTAATCATGCAAAGTCTACCCAGTCCTCACACTATGAGAGACACATTTTTATCACACTCTCCAGGCCATTCCTGATTTCACACACCTCTCTCATCTGCTGTCCCAATGGTCTCTTTTCCAGCTGAGCAGACCCAGCCCATATGAAGCTTCTTTATCTTGAAGACTTTCCATAGCTTTGATCATCCCTGTTGATCTCCTGTGAACATTTCTGGCCCTGCTCTGTTTTTCCTGGGCACAGAGAGCAGCCCTGCCTGCAGGGGTACATACCATCAACGTACACAGCAACACAGGGATGAGAACAGGTGTCTTTTTTTTTGTTTGTTTGTTTCCTTCCTAATAGTTCCTGATGCTCAGTTTTGCTTTCTGAATGCTGCTGGACCCTGAATTATGTACTTACCAGCATTATCCACACCAATTGCAATGTCTTTCCTGAGAGGAAGTAACTAATGTAATGTCCATTACTGTATAGATATTCTTAGGGTGTGTTTTTTCCCTGTAAGAGTGAGTTTGCATTCGTTATCATGAAACTTTTATTTGCTATTTCATCGTTTGCTAATGTCAGATCACAGTCTCTGGTAGAGCAGGATTCTCTGTGACTCTTCACGACCAGTGTTAGTTGTTTTACTGTTCAAAGTCAGCCTTCCCTTTTTAGCAACTGGGCAAGATTAATACAAGGCTAATGCTTAGGGTCTCATCCTTAAGTAGAGTACTGGACAAAAGCCATCAGGCTTTGGGGTTTATGCCTATAGGATGTTCTTCACAGGACCAAAGGTATGTTGGACATCTCAGAAGTAGAGATGACACCAACACATCATTTCTTGAATTACAAACACCAATTCTTGCCTCATCCTACTCCAGGGAGTACGGAGTTGAAATGCCTGATTGGTGAGCTGGGTGTAATGCAGATGCTTTGCAGCTATTCCAGGCACCGGAGTTAGTCCAGGCTGTGGGGTACAGCGATGGGCCCGGAGCTATGCTGGCTGCAGATTGGATTCCACTTTGAAATTAAGCTATTGATCGTCTTTATGAAGTTTTAAATATCCCAGGACACTTATGTTTTGAAGGCATGACTCTTCTGAAGCTGGTTTTTGACAGTGGCAAAAAAATGTGCAGGTATGACCTTGAATTGCTTGAATTGAATCAGGTCACTTGTTGGTTCTGTCTCATTCCATGACCTGGGGCAATCTTTCCTCTGTACAGTCTGGCTCTGTAAATCCTAGGGGTGCTGTGGAGGAGCCACTGATCAACTGCTGCCTTGGAAAGCAGGGAAAGAGTGAGGCTGGGGATGATTTTTGGGGCTTAAATTTGAGCATAATTGGCCATTGCAGGGTGGGAAGAAGTTGGCTTCCCCTGTGACAGATGCTGGGGAGGCAGAGCCAGGAGAGGTCGTTTCCGATGGGAGCTCACGGTATGAAATAAATAAGGAGAAAGTGAGAGTGAAAGACACATTGTATAAGATGTACAGCTGGCAAGGTACCAGCATAAATATTCATTGAGTATGTTAATTAGCAACTATTGCTGTTACTCATTAACTAATTTATTCAACAAATAGCATTCAGGCCACTCTAGAACACTGCATACTGTTACTGCTAAAAGGGGTATCAGTTTCCCTGGCTGTCACCTGGAGACATCGATACTCCCCCATCTTTGCAAGTACGTTGATGTGTGGAGATGAAAACTGCTGCAGGGGGCCAATGGAGCACTGTGTGTCACTTAGGAAGCAGGAGAAGTCCAGTCCCATTCTCAGCAACCTGCTAAGAGATTTAATTAATTAGTTCAACTTCAACTGGAGAAGAATGGCAAGTCCACAACAAGACTTCTGTTTGGACAACAGCAATGGTGGCTAGGTTGGAGAGAAAGGGATGGGCTCTTCTGTGAATTGATTTTTTTTTTTTAAAGAGAGGAATTAAAGGTAATAAAATAAAGAGTCAGCTTTGGTTGTTTCCACCAAATCTGGTAGGTCCTGCCTGTCAAAACTACTGCTGGCAGCAAAGAATTGCAGAAGAGGTTGGCATTACTGAGTGGCTGGAGGATAAAATTCAGTGTTGGAAAGTGCAAAGTAATGCACTGCAGAGAAAAACAACCTGAATATTACATAGGCAATGAGGGCTTCTAATATACCAATTACCAATCAGGAAAGGGAATCTGAGGTCACTGGGGACAGTACTATGAGATTATCACACCACCAGTGAGTGCTCAGTAGCGATCAGAAAGGCAAATGGGATGTTGGTAATTACAGGAAAGAGAATACAGAGGAAAAAAAAATATTATTAAGCCATTAGTCCAATCCAAGTATATTCACATAGTCTGGTCCCATCTCAAAAGCACAGAGCAGAACTATATTACATCTGTGACAGAATATGGTGGGGTATTTATGGAAAAATAACTTGTATGCAAAGACTGAACAAGTAGAAAGGAATCTACCTTATGGGGGAAAAAGTGATGATGAAAGGCAACATCTGAGAAAAAAATGTTTAACATCCCAAATGGCACAGAAAAGGTAAATAAAGACAGCTGTTCTTACAATAGAAGAACTGAGACACATGCAAAGAAATGATCAAGCAGCAAACTCAAATAAGAAGAAATACTGCTTCATACCACATCTAATGGATTGTGGAACTCCTTGCCCAGGGTGTTACGGAGGCCAAGAATATAACTGGTTGCAGAAAAGGAACAGAAACATTCGTGATGAAAAATTCCTTTAGAGTCTACTAATGCAGGGTTGAGGGAGTTGTTGATTGCCAAAAGCTGTGAGGAGGCCATGCCCCCAGGAGGATTACTGCATCATGCCCTGTTTGGACTCCACAAACCTGCTGCAGGTCACTGTCAGAGAGAAGGTCCTGGAGTACCTGGACTCTTGGGTGGCTTTGTGTAAGGGTTTTTATGTCAATGCTCTGCAGTGAGGACTGAAATCCCTTTGAAGTCCCTTCCACATCATCTTCTCTAATCGGACTTTGGAGAAGAGCCACAGGATGAAGAATCCTGATCTATCAATCTATCTAAATATCTACACACCTACCTACCTGCCTACCTATGCACCCAGATAATACATGTCACTTAGCAGTGGCTTCAGCTTCGTGGTGCATCTTGCGATATTTTAACAAATACCCCTTCACATGCAGTTGAGACACCAGTGGTGTGCTGGAATACCTAGCAGACGTGGTTTGCACCACAATACTACCACTCACTCAGATAAAGCAGGGAGCTGGTCCTCATGGACTGCTCCTACAGCACGGGCTCTGTACCAAGAGACTCATGCAGCAGCACTTGTAAATTTAGATATGGCAGTAGCATCCCCAGGTGCTGGGCTGTGCCTGTACTAACAGACTTTTAGAGCATCCCTGACATGGATTTAATAGAATCCTAAAATCCTAAAATGGTTTGGGTTGGAAGGGACCTTAAAGATCATTTCATTCCAACTCCCTTGACATGAGCAGAACACCTTCCACCAGACCAGTTTGCTCAAAACCCCTCCAGCCTGGCCTTGAACACTCCCAGATATGGGGCATCCATAGCTTCGCTGGGCATTTGCCCATTCTTACTCTGTTCTCAGGCACAGCACTTAGACCAGTCCAGGGTCCATTTCCAGTGGGTGGTTGCCATGTGAACAGCTTTAACCAGGCAGTTCAGGAGCACAGGCACTGCCTTTTCCAACTGGCTGCAGAGCCTGGGAGTGCTGCTGCCCATGTTTAATTTACCAGTGTTCATGTAGCTTCTGTGTCTGGATCCAATTACAGGATTAGGTCCACAAGGACAGAGTAGATGAATTTGTGAATCAAAGCGGTGCAAATTTATTTCCTATGAAGGGCAACAATTTCATGTGTGGCCAAAGGTACCCCAGCTCCTCAAAAAAACCCCAGCGATTCTTATCTCAGCTGTAAGGAATGTGTGCATTTTGGAACTACACGATGAATGACGGTAGGATGTTGAGCTGCAAAGTAAAGAAGCTGGAACAGAGGTTCGAGGACTCTGAGGCTCAAGAAGGAATGGCCTGGAGGAAAATCCTAACGAAAAAAAAAAGGGAAATAAAGGAGAAAATGAAAATATGAAAACATAGCTGACATTTATGCAGTACCTGAGACAATGACCTCCTAGTAGAACTTCTCAGAACTGGTGTGTTTTAAATAAAATATAAAGCGAAGTAGCAATTAACTAAAAAAGCAATCCAAGTCCAGCCCCTACAACAAGTTGCAATACGTAGAGAAATATGTATGAAATTCTTTGATGGGGGTTTAAAGTGTGAGATAAAAGTGGTGTTGAGAAAACAGTATTCTCCCTCTCCTATCTGGTCCATCATCACCAGTGACTGTAGGTCGGTCGTGGTAACTGCCTAGCATTTGGTACTGCTGATTTTTTGGGTGGTTGAGAATGAAGGAAAAAAATGTGGATGCACGCTGTTCCCAAAGTGTTGGATGCATTTTATTAAAGCATGAAAATTATCAGTGAGCTGACATTACTCATGCTCAAGCTGACAAAAAGTACTGCAAAAAAAGTTAATAAATAGCTGGCCCTCTCCCTTCAGTAGCAGCTTGTGATGACACAGACTTTCAGAGGAGTGTGGAGCTGTTCTTCCTAATCTGTGCTGTGCTCCAACTGTGGAGCAGGGTAAATCCACACCAATATTTACGCACAGAACCACCACATTTCCTGGTGTGGGGGCAATGGGAAGGACCTGGCACACCAGTTCACGTGGCAAAGGAGCCACTGTGTGATGGGGAAGAGTCAGGAGATGTAGGGGGACTTTACAGCATGGGAGGAGGAGTGGAGGGACAGGAGCTGGGCCCACAATGCTCAGGGTTTGCCCTAAGAGATCCTTGTGGATCCACTTCAGGAAAGCTCTCCCTTGCTTTCCTATTTTAATGTGCTCAGAGTGTTTTCTCACACCATAAAGGCTCTTTTTTATTATTATTATTATTATTATTATTATTATTATTATTATTGCCAATATTTTCCAAGTTTATTTTTAATTTGGTGCAATGGCTCATACCCAGAAGGGCTCTTTTTAATAAAATGAGGACTTTATCTTTGGATAAAGTCTTCATGTGAGAAGAAGGTTTTAAAGTAATCCAGGGAGGGAGGGGGGGAAAAAAAAGGCAATTGTTTTCTTTTAAGGAAGAGAAACATGTATCTACGAATCAAAAAGATTTCTGCAGCCTACGCTTAAAAACCCGGGAGAGTCCCTCAGAGGGAGGAAATCACCTCAGGGAGAGTCCATCCTCTCTCCCTCCAGCCCCCCCCCATGCTGGCTCTAGGTGCAAATGAAGTTTATCCCAGCACTGGAATAGCTGCGAGCCCTGGCTCCAAACCCAGTCAGCCTCTCTCCCCTCCTGTGGGAAGCTGGACAGAGCAGTCCACACAGGCTGGACTCCACACGCCTCCTCCTGCTCCCCACCAGCCATGGAGATGTGCTGGGGCTTCAGGCTTCTCTAGAGAAGCTTTGGGAGGCTGTCTGGGGACAGACCCACCTGGCCCATCCAGCCTGACATCCCTCAGGAGCACCAGCTGCAGGCAGTGTCTTCACTAAGGTCCAGAAGGAAGTAGCTGAGCAGTCAGAGATCACATTTACTGTTCCTTCCTTGGGAAGGTCCCTTCAAGGCATTATTTTGGATGAAGCCAGGCCAAATAATTCCATAACTGTGTTTGCAACAGAGGTGAGGGAAGTGAACGGTCCTGAGGGAAATGTATTTCAAATAATAGCAAATGCTGTAATTTCTAGGTGATGTCTAACTCTACTGCACATCCTTCCTTTGTCTAGTTAGCAAAATAAAGAGTATTCTTTAGTAGTTGGTTATAAAAAGCAGACCAATAAAAAGCTGATTTTTCACTCAGAGCAAAGACAGTGCTGTGGGTGTTTTGTCTGGCATCATGCATAAAGACTTTTTAATGTCCCCCAAGGAGCATATCTTTAAAGCAGCCTGTCAGCTTTACACTTTAATCCATTAGGCTACAAAATACAGATAAATGAACAGAAAAAATACCTATCTTTAAGGTACTGTTGCTTAATCTGCTTCAGTATTTACATAGTTAGCAGCAGACAAATAATGGGCTTGCTCATTAGCAAGTTTGTTTTGTGCCACTTTTATTTTCTTTGCAGCTTTGTTGGAACCTGATTACCCACCCAACAATACACTGGGGGAGATAATGTCATTTCATATGATTTAGCTGCAAGGCACATCTTGGATTTCCAAATGCTTGCATGCATTGTTCCATTCACAGTATATGTTGTCCCACTCCCTTTTGAATTAGGACAAATATTTTTACATATGCAGGTCATCAGCCAGCTCAGGCCCATTCTGTTTTGACTGGGTGCTGAAGGACCGTACTCAGAATGCAGTCACATGGATTCCCGCTCCTGCCTCATTGTCCACACTTCTCCACAATCAGTCAGTTGTCCCTCTTGGCTTTTTCTGCCTGGAGCAGCTGAGTATAGCCACATGCTCTCTGGATAATCAAACAGCTGATCCCCGGGGCGTGCGTTGCCAATCGTGACTCAGTAGATATGGAGACAGTCGCTAGCTGGCCTTATGATTTGCTCCTCGTGGCTCCTGAATAGGCAGTAGCACAAAGGGATGAGGACAGACATTCAGGTCACATGCTCAACCAAAACCACGGCGTGGCAAAGCTTATCTTTGTTAGCAAGCCTTCAGCCAGGCCTTCATTTGCTGCACCTGGATGTCACATCCTCGAATGCAGTAGCTCTTCACCTACTCATTGCACCCACAGATCCAGCTCTTCCCCATCCTCTCTTTCTCTTATCTTTTGCAGACGAAACTTGCTGGGAATCCAGTGCCCAGTCTAAGGACAGAACACATGCACAGAGACCCCATTCTTCCCTTTAATGAGATGCCATCTCCATTTAACTGCTTTCTGGCAGAATTCTCAGGCGCTGCAGATCTCACATTCCAATTACATCAGTCGGTATTTTGCTCCTTGGCAAAGGCCACCGGCTTCAGCAGCTTGCTGCATTCACCATCAGTAGCAGCGATTACCTACAAAACAGGGCCACAGGCCTAAATAAGCAAGTTACATGCAAGGAGCCAGATCCTTGGCCCAGCTGGGGCTGCTTTGCCCAGCTCCGGCAGCACAAAGCTGTCACCAAGCCAGCCCAAACAGCTGTTGGAGGATTCCCTTGGCGCAAAAGAATTCCTGAATGGCAAAGAGCCACTAAAGCAACTCCTACACAATCTCACTCACTGGTCCCCAGAAATCCCTGACAGCTGGGACGGCACAATGGGGCCAGAAGCACCTGTTACCATTCAGAGCGGCCTGAAGGCTGCTCTATAGGGCAATGAATGGCAAAAGGAGCACCCAGTATCTTTGGGAGCCCTTTTGGGAGCACACAGAGGCCTGCCTTCATCACCTCACATCCACAGCCGGAGGTGCACCGTGGGAATGTTTGTTCCAGCACTGCCACGGCAGAGGCAGAAACTCAGGCACTCCATGTGTGGCTGTGCTTTCTGACTTCTGTGTGTGTGGAGATGTGGAGTGAGGGAAGGAGGAAGCCTGGAGCCCTGCATGGGGAAGGATCCTGGAAGCAGAGCCAGGTTTCTCAGCCCTCTCAGTATGGGTCCACTGGACCCACCTCGGAAGGAGGTGTGAGTCTCTTTCTGGAAATTTGTAGCCATCTATTATGAAATCATTTAATTTGTTGTTTCAGGTAAAACCCAGAGTTTTCTCTCAACCAGGAATACCAGAACTCTCTCCTTCGTCTTGCTTGCTCTCACAGACAGTTCACACTTGCCAATTCCCCATTGTCACTGGTCCCAAAGAGTCATCTTGCTCCTGGCTCATCTCTTAGACTAATACAACCTTCTCTTATTTACTGCCTATCTGCCACAATGTTCCTCCAGGTCACAGAGTCATGGAATGGTTTGAGTTGGAAGATCATCTAGTTCCAACCCCACTCCTGGGCAGGGATGTTGTTTACTAGGTTGGTATTCACTACATCACTGATGCTCTTAGATATTCTGTGCTACTCAGGTTTTGGGTCTGATGTCTTAACTACACTAATCCTTTGGCACATGGGAACCTTAGAAACACAGAGCTATCCCAGGAGAGGATGCTTGTTTCTCCAAATGACCATGAAATTCTGTGCTCTGGTATGTTTCTAGGGAAGGTGTAAAGCAGAATGAAGCCCCATATTATGCTCAGGTTCAAGGACTAATGTTTATGCCAATTTTTATTTTTTTACCTAGGATCAATTTGTGTCTGAATTTCTAAAATCTGTATAAATGGTGTGTAGTGAAAAACAAAGAAAGCAATAGTTATTTTTATATTATTATACACACTCACACACACCAAATTCCAAATAAATAAATAAAATATGTCCAGCTCTGTTAATAATCCTTTACTAGTGCTTATCATGGCATTCTTCCCAGCCCTAGACAGATTTCACTCAATTGACAGTATCAGCATCAAGATTTCATGCAGCATCTGAATGGATCATTGTCTCTGTGCTGTGCTCTTAACACGCTCTTGCTCTTATTAATTGGGTACTTAATAAGAATTTGTGAGGAATCCACCTTTCATATACTGCCAATGTGAAAGGGATTAATATAGAAGAGATCTAACAAAGGAAACAAAGACAAGCCCTGACCCGGAGACCTCCTAATCAAGGATTTAGACAGTACACAACAGGTGAATACCCCGGTCGGATAAATGGAGACAGGAAGGAGGAATGGAAGACAAGTGCATTTGCCTAAGCTAATAATCACAGTGATCTCAAGAGTCACAGGTGGTCACTAGCTGAACCCATGACTCAACAGCCAAAAAAGTTTAGGCCAAGAGCTCACAAGATGAATGTGCTCTATGTGAGCACCATTCAAAGCATTTAAAAGCCAATGGAAAGACTCCCATTAATGAGGCCTGAGGAGCTGAAATATTTACCTCTTGGCTTTAATCATTATTGGATGCAAAATTCGTGGATGCAATAAAGACAGTGGTTTTATGGCATGTTCCAATCCTGCAGTAACTATTCTCAGCAAATTCCTCTGTGTTCCTGAGGTGATAAATTACCTGTCTCATTCCCTCTGAACCACACGGGCTAATGCCCTTCGGGACTCCACTTTTAGTAGCAGTCCCTTCTGACACCAACAAGCCACAGGCACCAGCTCCCTTTCATCTCCAGCGATATCTCTTCCTGCTGTATTAACAGATTTCAAAGCAATGCTTTTCAACCTCTGCCTGGTTTTGAAGACTGGAACTTTCTGAAACTCGGTGGTGTCCTTAAAAACTTGTCTAACCCTTCCAAGCACAGCAGGTGGTCTAAGAAAAGCTATTCCTACTCCTGACAAATTTTGACATTTCTAGCTATTCATTGGATACTAGAAATGGTAGATTTTTGCCTTTTCTGGAAAACTTGTTCCAAATGCAAAGCGAGCTTAGCATTTTAATTCATCAAGTCCATGATTTTCCATTGCAGCTCAGAATAATGGAGGTGAGATCAGGTAGGCATGCAATGAGGGAGAGATTAAAATTGCTGTAAGTTGCTGATGAAAGACCACTCATTTGTACAAGGATATGGCACCAAGCATCTTTGGTTTGCACAGGTAATATATACTCCCTCAATATGTGCCAGAGGGACATTTCTGCCACAGGGTAAAACTCTGAGAACAAAGTCCTCGGCAGTTTGGTGTAATACTGTACTAGATACGGCAAAAGTAACCCACAGAAGCAGCCAAATTCAAAGCCAGTGGAAGCAGACTCTCAGCTCGTGTCTGTGCTGCAGAGTCCTGGTGTAGCCACATCAGGCAGTGCACAGAGACACCCCTTCCTCAAACAGGTCTTTACAAACAAAACCCATTGCTTTATTGTTCTGGGATAACACACAAGCTCTGGCGGCGGGTGGAGGTGACACAAGTCACACTGCCAAAAGCACAGCTCCCCTGATATGAGCTACATTCACAATAAGGTATTTTGCTGGTGGAGAATGCTGTTAAAGCTGTATTGGCAGAGTAGAGGGATGTGGACCTGATCCGAGAGAAGCTGGCAGGTTTGCATACTGTGTATTATCCCTTTCCAACCTTCTCTTCTGAATAAAAAATGGTGTGGAGTCTAATTTCCTCCCTGAATAAAACATGAATATAGATAAGACAAAGTAAGGACCCAAAGACCACAGCAGCATACTTTCTTGTTCTCCTTACTATTCAACATCATGGCAGCTCACATATAGAGCAGCTCTAGAAACCATCTGTCATTGAGCAGCTCTTTATTCAAATGAAATCAACTGTGAAGTAATCATGGTTCTCATTTTTATTATCTCTCCTTACAGTGAACTTGATTAAAATCCAGCGCACGGTATGCAAACAGGCTGTTGTAAATTTGTACTCTGACAAAAGGGAAAAGTAAGTGATCTGCCCACATGCCTAGAACTTTGTCATTATACATGGGGACAAAAAAAGGAAGGGGCATACTGGGTTGCATAAACAAGTTTGTCCGGACACAAACTGTCCTAGCCCTATACAAAGGCCACGTCTGCTGTGTGACACCATCAGAGGGGCCGAGGAGAAGCTAATTTTACTAGCACGTATAAAAGGCTGGGGCATGTTCTGAATAAACCAGATAGCCTGGCTTCAGCAGCACGTGCTTTAAAGTCTTTTGCCCAGGAGGATGATCTGAGCTTCTGAGGAATGAACTCAAAACAGACGTGATTCTCCTTTCACTTCTGGCGGTGTAAATGGGGAGTGATTCCATTGTATGGCTGGTATGAATGAGACTGGGAAACAGTCCCAATCAGTCAATCATTCCCTGCTTTGTCTATTCATTAAACCCCTCTTCTCCTCTGCACAGATGGCCAATGTACTATTGTACTCTAAGAACTGGCCAAGTTAAAAAAACAACAAAAAGGAATATGCCTGACAAGTCAGCAATAAATGCTTGTTTTTCAAAAAAAAGCGGGCATATTAGCCTGTTCTACAGATAAGGCTGAACCTGTGCACATACGTGTAAATTGATATGGATCCATAAATGCATAGATATGTAGAGCCTCTATAACATGCATACATGCATATTGTGTGTATGTGTACATGTATCTCACCCCAATGCCCACAGATTTCCCAGCACAAGGCAAAAGGTGTGATTTTTTAAAAATCATAGTAGCTGGTGCTGTGTTAACAAACCTTTCTTTGTGCTTTGGAAGCAGCACAGCCGGAGAGTGAGACTGCAAGAGACATGAATTGGGTACAGCAGCATTTTGCAGCCCCTAATACCAGGAGCATGTCCAGGAGTGCAGCCATGAAGCACAGAGGCTGTGCCCCAGCTGCAGGCAGTAAGCACTGGGCTGGGAAGGTGGAGGATGGAGGAGAAGAATGAGGGGGAGGGCAGACAGGGGGTGCCATGTCATTCCTGCCAGACTCCTGGGGTATAACCAGAAGTGAGATGTGCCATTCAGCAGTCCCCAGCACATCTTTAGAACCTCTTCATCAGGGTCTGTGGAAGACTGGACATTTAGCCCAGCTCTCCTTAGCCCTAGAGTGTTCCAGTATGAAATCTCTGTACCTTTGTCAGCTCCCCACAAGGTCTAAGGAGTTATAGGAAGGATGCCTTTCCCATGTGCCCCTACTCATATTTGCCAAAGTGTTTTACAGGGTTCCCATCACAGCACGCTGCTGAAAGGGTGATCCAAGGCATCCTGAGTGCTGTGGCCTGAGCAATGCACCCAACACCTGTGCCCAGCCCGTGGCTTCTCATTAGCTGGCATGCAGAGATCAATCAGCAAACTTCTTGGACAGCTTGAGTCAGGCTGGTGGTGGGCACGAGCCCATGTGGGGATGGACTGCACCGTGGCTGTGCAGGAGGCACTGGCCACACAGATGGTTCTGAATTTTAGAAAGCACTGTTTGGGGCACAAATTGCTTGTGATAAGAAATAGCAGGGTTTGCTGCTCAAGTGAATCTCTCTGGTTGATGGTGTTTTGTGTTGAGTCTTGATCAAGTCAGCTTTGGCACCCAGGAACAGATTCTCTGTAATACCCTCAACTCATTTTATTTGCCATTGCCAGGACTGAGGGGGTCTGTGTCTAGGACACGAGCAATCTTCCTAGCCTGAGTGTTCCTTGCCTTGGCACCCATAGTCACAAGCTAAGCACAAATCACTCATCAGTTGAGATGCTGCTTCTCATCCCATACTGAAGAGACCATGTTCTTAAAGATTTGGAGGCTGTGGAAGTGTCAAAAAGATGTTCTCCATCAGCTGCTGCTTTGCAGAACACGTGCTGAAGCTGGTGCATCACTGGAACATGGAATAGATGTACACAGGGAATGGGGTGGTCTGTGCTGCTGGCTCTGCTCTGCTCAGGCAGGGCACATGGCACTGGTGTCACTGCCTAAATCATGAGCTGAGAGTTATAGGGAACTTTCACCCCTCTCTACAGGGCCTTTGATGCCCTGCAGACATAATTCACAGAGACTGGATTTCAGAGGTTTACACTCCGAAAAATATCAGGCCTGATAAGACTGGACAGCTTTGTGTAAACTAATGAGTTTTCATGCCATTTTGGTCTGAAAATTTGAAAATATTCTTAGTGAAAAATAAGCATAGGGAGCATTGCTTACAGATAACAGGATGTTCATGGTAGCCCTGGTATATGTCATTGTTTCCTGTGCAAAAAATATGTTGCTATAGTTCTTCAGTGAGGGAAATGATGCCAATAAAAAGAAAATAAGGGAAAATCTGAGAGAGAACAGGGCACTTCTGAGTATACAGAGTGCAGCTGCAAGAACAAAATGCCTGTTTTGTCTGTGATAGGTAGGAACTCAAATATGCAGCACCCAAGAAATAAAGGGTTTTACCCAGGCAATAAACAGAAGGTTATTACTTTGGAGCTGCACATAAACGCTGAAATTCCTTGGCAATGATTTCATACCTTTTCCTGAGGCACACTCTGCTGGTACGTAAAACCTCTATCTTCCCATGTCCCACAGGGATTTATGTTTTTGTTACTCAAGGTGGGACTGTGGGCAGGGTCAAGCAATCCACCTAGAGGTGAAAATGTGGGAGCAGCCCTCCCTCCAGCTTCTTCTCTGGGGGTTTCATTTGCTGCGTTTTTAATAATGAAAACCAAACCAAAACAAGAACGCAGCATCTGAAGTGTTTAGAAAACACAGGGCCCCGCTAGATGAAAGCAAACTGTGCTCCCTCATCAGGTGTATGGAAGTCTGCGCCCTCCTGTATTTATCTGCTCCCTGCTAACCTCAATTCACCTCCATGGCATCCAGGGAATCTTTGCTACAGGGCTCAGGTATCAAAGGCTTCAGCTTCTGAGTGTCTCATTGCCCCATGCTCCATCAGATTAGGGCGTTGCACATCCTCCCATTGATCCGCTGGGCTTTGGATGTGGCTCCTTTGTGCCTTTTCCAACCAGCACAGCTCGGCTTTTCTCAGAATCCCTGCCTTATTTTGGACATAGGTAGCCCACCCCTCATATAACCTTGGCTTCTTTAAGAATACCAACACTTGGAAAAAGGCCCAAGAGGCCCCCCAGGACCCTGCCAAGATAACTGTACTCACAGTGAATCCACACGAAATGAGAGGCAGCAGAAGAAAGGTCCTGAGCTGCATGGAACATGGGGAAAGGAAGCTTTGGGGTTCTCCTCAAAACTCTAAACAAATAATTTATTCTGCTGCTGAACGGCAGGGACTTTTTCACAAATAATCTAGAGGGTAATCTAAGGGCAAAACTATGGGAGGTTTGGATCTGTCTGAACTACAGACCTGCCCTGACTGGGTCAGACAGCTCTCTGAATGCAGGATACACACAGCACTGGGGAGATGTCTTCATGTTCATTAGCTGAGGAAATAAGACATCTTTAAAAAAACAAGATATAAAGCTTGGCTTCTTGCATTAAGTATATATAATCTGGATACATTTATTGCTGATGTAAAAGGGTGACTCACAGGGCTGACATGAGGCAAGTGCATCTCTCGGGAGGTCTTTGAAGGCTGCCACTGATAGCAAAGAACTTAGTTCTGACCTGAAATGTCCTCTGCTGTCCCAGACAAGAGATTCTCTTCACCAGACACCACCTTTTCCAGTGAACTGAACTGTAGTTTTGCAGTCTGTGCAAACTGGAGTCTCCCAAGGAAATGAAAATTAAAATCACTTTTGAAAGTAAATTAAGAATCCAACTTGTAGAATTTCCCTTTATGCTGTATTTTATTTCAAAACAAGCTCAAATTTTCTTTTTTGCCAATCTGTACATCTCCTTAATGCACATTTTAAATCCTAATCCCATATTCTTCATTTTCTCAAGTAATTATATGCATTGAATCACTGTGTCTTTTCATAGTTTAGCACTGTGATAATTATGATTATTAACAAGATCAACTGAAGATGACCTGACATGAAAAAAGCAGACCTGAAAAAGTCTTACATTCCCCAAACCTTATCTTTGCTTTTCCACCGTTATCAGCTGGTTTAATAAGGAGATGCTATCTCACCTTCCAAACAACTGTCTTGTTTATGTCGTTAGATCATCATTACTTTAGCAACTCTCACATCTTGTCTTCACCCTTGGAGAGAGAGACATCACTCGTGCTGCTGGCTGCAGGTTCTGTGCTAAAGCTTTGTCACTGTCTTGCTTCGTGTCACTTTGGCTGCACGGAGAACCAATTTGAGCAGCTTTAGAGAGAATCACAGAACATCTTAGAGTGGCAGGGACCTCTCAGTGTCACCTGGTCACACGCCCACTCACAGCACAGCCAACTTCAAAGTCAGATGCAACTTCAAAGTCAGATCAGGTTGCTCAGGGTCAAACCTGGCTGAGTCTGGAGTGCCTCCAAGGATGGAGACTCCACAACAGTCGCTCTCTGAAGCACTCCTTGCTCTCTTGATGCTGTGGGATACCTGAATACGTCCCACCATGCAGCTATTCAGCACTGAGCTACTGGGAGTTCGTGTACTGGACAACACAGTGCTAGCCCTTGGTCCTTGAGAGAATTTGCATTCCTTCTTGTTCCTCATGAAAAAATAGCACTGGAGTGACTAGTAAGGACAATGTGAATTGCTGGTACTTTCATCTTCATCTTTGTTCCTCTTGCTTTCTGAAAATATTTCCTGCTCAGTTTGTCTGAGCATTTATTCTATTTTGATATTCTTTTTACTCAGGGAAAAAAAGAACCCCCCAAATTCCAATAAAACCTCAAACACTGGAGCTATAATTAAAAAAAATAAAAACGTATAAACTTCAAAATGAACCTGAGGCAAAATCATAGAGCAAAAAACCCGTGTGCTTAATCCAAAAACTGTTTGCCTGCCTTTGCTTGCCTCCAATTTTACCTGATCTTCATTGACCTAAAAAAAGTTTTCAGTTATTTTACTGTCTTGCAGCACAGTTGTATTTAGAACATTATCTGTGATCTCGTGGACTCTGAGCTTTTTTGACTCATCCACAGTGGCTTGGTTTTGGTTTGAGACATCACTAGGACATTCATAACCTCTGGACTCTGTGGCATCAAGTGAGTGGATAAGAAGCAGAAACAGTGGAAGTGATCAGGAGAAGTTATGCAGTCAGTTTTGGCCAGGGGGAGAAGTTTAGGCATGATTTATAGGGGGAAAAGTGCGAAGCATTGCAGGGTGTGTCCAGTTCTAGAAGAACACTACTAAAGTAAATCCATATTTGTAAATGGAAGTAATCAGATACATATAAAACAGCACAGTTTGCTCTTTCTAACATTAATGCCACTAATAGTAAAATGAAAGCATATGTATTGTTGGTGATGCTTGCCAGTATTTCAGTGTGTTGGTTTAGGACTGTACAATATATTTCAGGGATAAGAAATCCAAAATGTCTACATCAAGCCAGGTTAAGAAATCTTCTGACGTTTCTGATAGATTGCTAATTTCACCTAAATTAATTTGTGTTTTGATGCAACAATTTCTCTGCAAAAACCCTCCAGGTTTTGAGACAGCAGCCCATATTTTCAAATGAAGCACTGACATTTTCCACTGAACATTGTGTTAAAAGCAATTTCTTTTCCACTTTTGTCAAGCATTTCCGACAATATATTGCCAGTTTTCTGCTGACTTTGCAAGAACCAAAGGCCATTTTAAGGGATTTGGATAAGAGTCTAATACACTTGCAATTGCTTTACTCCCACTCAGCTGCCCTAATTCCTGTAGTCCAGATTTCTGGCCCTTCCTGACGAGTTGACTGTAACATGACTCATCTCCTTCTTGACCTACCCAGCTGTTCTTATTTCATTTCCCTTCGCTAGGTCAGAGACAATCAGATCATTTATTTTAACCTTTCCAAAATGAAGGGAAGACAACATTTTTAAAGGACAACGTATGATGACCAACAACCCGATTACACAGTCTCGTACACATATTTGTTACCCTGGATTTTGAGTAGGACTCCGTTATTGATGTTGATTGATAATATTTGTAGGTATTTGGATACCAGAATATCAGAATAAGCATGACATATCTTGCTGATTTGTAAGGTCAAGGTAAAATTCCTCTCCATAGCAATACACCCGAGCTTGCTGTAATACAGGGACTTTTCATTTTTCTTTGAAAGGCCGATTAGCAGCCACATCTAAAAACAAGTAACTGGCCCTAGTGAGCCAAAGGTTTAGGTTTGTACTGCAGTCTCTGTGTATATCACTACAGACATATCAATATAGCTTAAGGCCAGCCATTCAGGTTTCTATCTGCCTGCAGATTCTTGTCATGTTCTCTTTCTGCCAGATCTCTCAGAGGAATTTGTTATGGTAGGCATCAGCCTTGTCTTGGGTGAAACATCACGAAGTGAAGATAACAGGATGGGAGAGTTGAGCTGGGCAGGAAAGAAGGATTAATGAGGGGAATGGAAACAAACTGGAAAGAGGAGATGATTTCTTTCAATAGGTTGGCCAAGGCAGACAACATTTTTTTCTGTTTTTCTGTGGCTCGATGTCAAAAACTCCATTATCTATGAGCAGACAGGAGAAGAAACAATTTGCAAAACATGAACACCTCAGCTTTATGTGTCTGGCATAGACCTTCCTGATTTTTTTTTCCATCTATGTTATTTTCCTCTACAATAATAAAAAAACAACTCAATGAAAAAGAAGTAGACCAGGACAGTGAGATCAGTGTATTGTATCCACTAGTCCTTCCTTTGAAAGTAGAAACTTCTGCTTACTTCTTGCATCAAGAAAAACCTATAAAAAAAGAAAAGATAGGCCTTTCTCATATGTGAGGTCGAGTAGGAGGCCAGCTCTTGCTTGCCTTACTCTCATGAACAAGCCAGCTGAACTTGCATATTTGGTGTGAACTTAGAGTGAGTGAAGCTCTGGAATGCACTCCTGATTTGCAAAGGGAAGTCAACCCCCAAAAGGAACTTCACTTGGATCCAGGTGCCCCTCGTGTGTAAATACAGATGCAAGGTGGTGGTAAGCAAGTTTCTTCTATTGTGTAAATCAGTGAGTTCTAAGGTGGGGATTTAAGGGGAACTTTGTCCTGCAGTGGATAAAAGTGAGGGAGCTCTTCGGTACAGAAAAGGAGCCAAGGGAAGAATGTGCAGCTAATCCAGATGAAAGACCTACAGGCAGTCTTTAAAAACATGTCAGTACAACTGCCTGGGAGGTTTCCAAATGGGTGCCACATCTTGAACATCTTTCACAGCTTTATATCTGCCTTCAGTATGGAAATGAGAGAAGGGAAATGCTGATAGGAGGGCTGAGAGGAATAAGTGAGGTTATTTGAAATGCAGTTGTTGTTCTCTGGTGTTCGTTCCCTCCTCCCCTTAAGCCCCCCACAACAGTTTCTCATTTTTACAGAGACGAATCTGCCCTGCCAATTGTCTGGCTCCGAAGGGCAGGACTAGTGACAGGTTTGCAGCCCTAGATCTCTTTTGAGATGGGAGTTCTCAGCATCAAGGTCAAAAGCAGGGGTCGTGATCCCTCGCCTGCCTGTCTTTCACAGTGCTCCTGGCTACATGTACTTCTTTTTAGACATGGCAGATGGTGAAATACTAAAAGTACAAAGGATTACCCAAACCTATTCAGTAGCTGAACTATTTGTGTATTATTGTTATTTTGGAGCAGGGGCAGCCTCGGGACAACCTCACTGTGCCTTTCACTTTAAGCTGCCCATAGACATGTGAGTTTGGAAGGCTAGTGGGAAAAATAGAGTTATTTGCCTGGTTTCAAAAGGCTGGAAAGCATCCCCCAAATGCCTTTTCTGCAAATTTTCACATAAAATTTATGACTATTTGTCACAAAGGCAATATTATTGCTAATTTGAAATGAGCTGTGGCTACTGAGATCATTACTAATAATTTAGCAACTCATGTTTTCTTTAGGCCAAAACTCTGAAATCTGAATAAGGCCCTAAAACTTTACTTGAGACTAAAATTTTAGTGAAGTTTTTCACAAACTAGAATTGTTCAAGATATTCTGTGCAGCTTTGCTGTTGTGCACCATGTGTGAGCAGAGGAGATTAGAAAGTGGAAGGAAAAGGCTGCCTGCCTCATTCTGTTAGAATGCTGATAATTTTTTTTCTACATTTTAACATTTCTCAGTGATACCCGAACACAGAGTTTGTTGCTGAATTCTGAATCTGAGAACACAAGAGTTTTTTTAATCAAACCAGAAAATGCCTTTACTAATTTCATGCATTTCCTATATGCCTTTAACAATTACTGCAGGACACAGACTGAACTGCTGCTGTGTTGGTATCAGATGGAGAATGGTTCTGAGACTTCTAAATCTTTCCAAACCACTCACAAGTGTCAACATACTCTCCATTTCCTTCAGAGCTGCCAAAGCTGGGATGAAGGTGTGTGCATGAGGACATGGCAAGAGAAGGCCACATTCATCCTATCATTAAAAGAAAGGAAAAGATGGGGGGAAAGGATTTGGTCTAAAATTTTATGGTGTTTCATCCACGCTGCTCACAGGCTGTCATGCCTTCAGGAGGAAAAGGATGTACTCTGGTGTGACTGTCACCAGAAAAATGAGAGCAGTGTCTCAGCAGCCATGTGAGGAGGAAGCCACTGCTCACAGGTGTTTGGTGGAAGTCCCAGAGCTGCCAGCAATGCTGGAGCTCAGCACACAGTTCTGTTGTCTGGCTGTCAAAGACACACAGTTGGCAGCTGATGTAAAAGGAGGGAGCACTTGGAAAACCCACAGCCAAACCTGGTTCTCACAGACATCAGGGCAGATCTGACATGGCTCCACTGCTAAGTCAAAGTTTGACACTGCTGAGAGCTCTTTGGTCCCTGTTAGCAAGCACCCAGTGCAAGGATGTACTTTGAGCATTATCCAGCACCTAAACACAGGCAAATCTGAGTGAGTTTTGCTTCTTTTTTTCTGCCACACAAACAGAAAGCTTCTGACTAGCATTACAGTCATTCCCTGAAATGACAGTAACACCAGCAAAATGAAAGAAGGCAATTTTGGAGGCAATGGAAGTGTCACAAGGAGTATAGTGTTTTGTGGATAATTATTCCATGGCACAGACCACACAAAAGGCTCTGGGGCTACCTTCAGTTGTCAAATTATGTTTGCTGTTAGCAAAAAGCCGCAGCAAATCTGAGACCATAATTTTGTGCTCGTGCAGAGTTGTGAAAGCTCTCACCTGAGCAATCAAAAATTTCCTCCTGAATACCCACAATATTATGCAATGCAGGCAACTTTTAGCATGCAAAGCCAGGCATATTCAGCTGAATGCTATGGTGCTCAACCTTAAGGGCATAAACAGGTCTTGCTCTGTCAAACTCAACAGAAGATACTGTAGATACTCATCCCATCCTACAACCTCTTGGGATTTCTATCTCCATCATGCAGAATACGAGAGAACTGAATCCTCTCAGGCCAGTGTTTTTCAAACCACACTCTTATCCAAGTGCACAGTCTAAGTTACATTGACTAAATGCAAATCATGTATCCACACACAAATTCTAGAACCAGAATCAGGCCCAATGTATTTAAATAACCCTGGCTTTAACTTAAAGGTCAGAGGAAAATGAGTAATGAACTAATTCTCAAACAATGCAAAATTGAGAAATGCTTCTGGTGTGCAATGTATGTGGCTGTTATCCTCCTTGTGCCACTAGAGTTCATAAATACAATGTAAAGGAAATGTCCTTTCATCTAATATTAACAATCAGAATCTGAAAAAAAGACCATTGACCTTAACATGAACAGAATTCAAATGAGTAATAATTTCCTCCTATTTTAAAAAAGCTTTCAATAAATTTATTGTTTTTAGTTTTCATAGGGCTTGGCTGGTGTGCTGGGA
Source organism: Eopsaltria australis (assembly GCA_034509425.1). Taxonomy (NCBI): domain Eukaryota; kingdom Metazoa; phylum Chordata; class Aves; order Passeriformes; family Petroicidae; genus Eopsaltria; species Eopsaltria australis. Next base: position 1,405,040 of record JAVTVJ010000012.1, on the reverse strand, counting down.
ACACTGCTATTTGCTTATCAAGCTTCTGCCCATATATATTCCAAATTAATGAAAAGCTCTCTAGCCTGGTGCTGGCTGTGATAGGGCTGTGCTCATACATGCTCTGTTGAAGGGCGGGTGGAATATTCTGTATTTTCTCATGCACTAGATTTCATTGTGGATTTTTTCTGTGTGGGTGAGGGGGGAAGTGGATTACAAAATTAGGACTTTATTTTGGTTGCAGTTTAATTGCTTCAGCCTCCTTTAGATGTTTTGAATAACTCGAGAAGTAACAATGCACAAAAGCACAGGAAGCAATATGAGAAGCAAGCCCTTACCCAGCCTAGTTAAAATGCTTTGGCCACAGTTTACAGATCTGGGTGCACAACATTAGGCACCAATACTTGCACTGGGTTCCTGAGAGAGGCTCCCCCCACACCCGCAGGCCCCACTGCCCGAGTTCTGCCATCAGATCCTTGGAGATGCACCCAGAGGACTGAACTCAGAGAAAGAAGGTTTCCATGGGGTTGGTTTCTGCCTGACCTGCCTGGCACCAGCTCATGGACTGATGTGTCTGGGTCTGGCCCCTTCTGCTGCCCAGGTGTCCCCTGGCAGCACCTACGATCCCGACAGGTCCTACAGGTGAGCAGGAGATGCCCGCATGAACAATTCCAACCTTGCTCATGACGTGCCTCAGGCAAAACAACATCAGAGTTTTCCCCATCGTGAGAGGGAAGCAGGGCCTCTAATTTATCCCTTTCCTTCGAGGAAATGATTTCAAGGGCAGAAATTGTATATCCGTGGGCACAAAACAAATCTCGCTCTTGTTCTTTCCGGGGCTGTGGGCAAGTCACTGCTTATCCCAGGGACAGAGTTTTGTTCAGGTTTAACCTCACTAATTTACTCTCTGGGGTGCTGTGGAGAGGCTTTGCATAACTGATGAATTTGGATTATTTTAATGAAATTGCTGCATTACTGAATGTTGTGTTTGAGCCTGTAGGAACCTGGAAGTATCCTTGAGACACTTCCACTCTTCCTGTCCATATCACTGCAAAATGCTGTGCAGCAAGGAAAAGAGGCTCTCATTCCAGACTCTGTTTGAATGCCAGAGATTCAGAGGATGAATCTGGCCTGGGATCTGAAACTCTGCAGTCTGAAGAGAAAGGAAGGATACTCAGATGGGGGTGGAAAAGAAACCAGGATGTTCTCACTTTAAGAAAATGTAAAGGGGGAGAAGAAACTGGGGCAGAAGAGAAAAACAGGAGGGTAAGCTTTTATAGCAAAGGAACTGTTCTCTCTGCGGGCGATCAGAGAAACTGACTGCATAGGATGGAGAAATTAAGATTCCCTGATCCATGGCAAAAGCCAGGAACTGCAGTGAAGGCCACTTTGGGACACTGAACAAAACCTACAGAAGTCTCAAGAGTGGTGAACTTCAGCATGGAGCTCCATCCTGCTCTTCTACCACCTCACCTCAATCTTCATGGTTCTTGCACTGGTGAGAACGAAGGATCACTGCTTTTAGCACACTTTGTAAAGTCTGGAGTAACTTTGTCACTTCCTTGAAGGAATAAGTTGAAACCCACAGCACCTGCAAGGCAGGAGGCAGGGAACTGTTTGATCAGAGAGCTGGACATCTGTGGGGCTGCCCACTCAAGGGACAGGACAGCTGAACTGCAATGCCCCATTTCTAGGAAGGAGACATGACTAAAATGTGTTAATTACCAAAAAAACACGTGGTAAAGGAATAGCTTGGGAATGATCAGGCCACATCAATTTAACAGTTTTTGAAATAAAAAAAGACAGTAGTCTTTTTTACAGGAAGCCATGAGAGTTTTATGACTCTTGCTTGGTGTAATTGCGATGGACTCGGTGCTTTTAGCCCGTGACTCTGACATGCAGGGCAGCCTGTGCAAGGGCTGGGTTCTACACATAAGAACGACCAAGCTGAACCCTGCTGTATTTATTTGGGCTGTAGCGGCACCTAAAGGCAGCCGAGAGCCTGAGCCAGTCTATGATAGGCACCAGCATCTACCTGAACATAAAAAAATCCCTTGCCTCGAGATGAAGTAGAGGAAGGATAAGATGCTGATGTAGGGACAAGTGGTGGCTGAGCTGAGCAAGCTGATCCTGGGAAGTGGAAATGTATGTTTATTTACTTACTTTAGGGCTTTTCCTGCCTTGCACTTTTTGCACTCGTACTCCTTCTAAAGCTGTCCATGGGTACCAGGCTCTTTTGGTTTGTTTGGCAGACCATGAATCAGATGCTACTTGGGAACTAACACAGAAAAGAATAATTTTCCTGTGATGAAATGATTAATTGGATGATCCAACCTTTAGAGGATGCACCAGGCCGGCATCTCCTCTGGGTGATTCAAAAATGCCAACGAAACAGCGGATGTTTACTGCATAGATTGAAATGATGTTGGAAACCAAGCTCATTTCTGACCTATGAGAAACATCCAGCTAGACAATAAAATGTTTCCCCACCACCTTCTGGTGCTGTCACCTGCTCTTTCCATGAGAGACGTGTGAGCTGGGACTAGTTCTGATGTAATCAATGCAGTTCCCCGAAGCCCAGTTGAATGGCTCTGATTAGCACCAGCCAAATATCTGGGCCACAGACTTTCAGAGGAGCCTTCTTGTCTCAGAGCTATTGTTAATGCTTCCTGTTTATTGCAGTTCAGCACAAAGCCTTTCAGCCTGTCCACAGAGCAAAACAGCCAGAGGAGCTGAAACACTCTTTAGTAACACTCTTGCCAGCTTTTGCATGTTTCTCATATCAAAGACAAGAACTGAAACCTCTGCAATGTGCCCAGTGCCAGTGTCCCCTCCTTCCAGGTATTTAAGTATTCCTTTGAGCACTTCACAGAGGGATTTTGGAGTAACCATATCTCTCTGGATAAGTTTTTTTTTATCATGCAGAAGATGAGATTTGAGGACTTTAATATTTCACTTGCTAGAGGCAGATCTAGGATAGTGAGTTGGTAATTTATCAATAGACTATACAAAGAAATCCAGAGGGGCTGAGGTAGGAAAGATGCATGTTTCCCAAAGGACAGAACCACAGCCAGGAGCAGAGTCAGGCACAAACCTGGAGAAGAGAAGGAAGAAGCAAAGCCAGAGGAGTGAGAAGGACACAGTGCAGGGAACAGGGCACTGATGGACAGGCAGACTTAATCATACTTGAATTAGTGATGTGTCAGGCTCCACAGGGAACACTCTTCCTTCCTCCCCCATGTTGCTATTAGTAAGACATTTCCAGAGGTACAAAGTGCCTGATGTCCATGATTACTCAGCAGGAACTACCATTAAAACTGCCTTTTAATGGTGCTGAATGTCCTTTGGGCCTGACAAGAAACACAGTCTAAGACCTAGTTCCAGTTTGTGGTGAGAATTGCTCTTGCTGATGGACCAAAATCAAATTGAACAGGTGCTCAAGGCAGAAAATGGGGAGGAAAAAAAGCATTATTAGGGCTAGACAGTGCAGTGGTGCTGGCAGCAATGGGTTTATAAGCCATGTCATGAACTGTACCACGGTTCCCCTCAGTCTCTTGGCACAGCTGTGGAATATCCTGATTTTTGAGCTGTGGGAATTGAGCAAGGCACACAGGGATGTGAATTACCTGGCCAGGGTGAATCTCCAGCCCTAATACTGGACCTGTGATGTGAACATGGGCAGAAAGTACAAAGGCTGAACAAAATGCAACACAAACCCCTTAGATGAGGAAATACACAAAGAAGGGGAGCAGAGCCTGCCACTTCACTCAGTCTTCTAATCCAGGAGCTGGGGATGGCATATGAAGATGGCAGGTAAAGGCTCTGAACAAATGAAAGGAGGTACACTACAGACAGTGTAGATGAGCTGTGGAACTTCTTGGTGTGGGGTGCTGTTGATGAAAAAGCCTTAAATGGGGGCAAAGAGGAAGCTGCACCAGGTCATGCCAGAAAAATCTGTTGAAGGTTACTGAATAGGTAAAGACTACTCCAATTTAGAATATCCCTGGAGCAGGAATGGCTGAGGGCTGCAATTACTCAGGGTATCTCATAGCTCCTTGACATGTTCCTATAGTCCTCCTTAGGCATTCAGTGTTGGTTGCTGTTGGAAACTGTATGTTGGACAATATGGGTAATTAATCTAATCCAGTATGGCCATTCTTGCAGTTAAGTGCAATTAAAAATTATATTGTGCAACAAAGATCAGTGTGTCTCCAATGTGATACTAAAAAGCTGTGACCTCTCTGAGCCCCTTCAAACTCCAGGCAACATCAGCAAAGACAAACTGAGGGAAGATGGAGGTAATTAATTTTGTCATTCTGGTGACCTAATACTCATGGGTGTCAGAGCACTTTCTCTCAGCATTTGATTGAAAAGTAACTGGGGTATACGGGGATTGTCATGTTTTGACGTATTTGATTTGCTTTGGGTTTGACAGGCTCTATTCTCTGGACAGTTTGTCTACAGAGAACACATGCAGAGGAGAGATGGATTTGGATATGAACCCACTTTGCAAAAAGAAAGATGCAGGACTGCAAGATCACCCCACACAGACACACACAGCCCCAAAACCTGCTGCAATGGTTTGTAACAGAGCCATCTACTGACTTACACTGATACTGCCTGTCTCTGCACCCAGGAAGGGTCCTCAGGACCAGGCTGCATCCTGCCTGTGCTCACGATGGGGGTAATGATTCACTGGAGAAAGCAAGCTTTTAATAGCAAAGTGCCTGAGAGTAACACAGTCATGGGAATGGAAGCAGAGATGATTCCTTGGCCTGGAACAGCAGGCTGGCTATCGTGGAGGCCAGATAGTGTGATAGCTCTGAACACTAGATGAAGAGCACGGCTGCAAGAATGGTGTTATTTGATGAGAGCTTGGAGCAGATGGGCAGTGTGGTTAATTAAAGGGCTAGGGATAATGTTTCCTAAATTAAAAAAAAAAAAGGAAAGTAGTTGGAGAACATTTTAAGAAACTGTAATCTGCATGTACAGGATGTCTCAGAAGGGAAAAATTGAGATAGTGGAAATTTATAAAATAGGATTTTTAAACCTGGTTTGTTTAAAGTATTGGAATATTCTCACAAATTAGGTAAGTGCTCTTAAAACAGATTGTGTTGGTGATTGGATGGCAAGGTTAGCAGCAACGGCAAGGGAATGGAATAAGTAACTTAGGAGGTTTGATTATTCCTATGTGCCTAATCTCCATTAACATGAAGAAAGCTGATCCACACAACACCACTACAGATCTGGTCTGGGGAATTTGCTATCTGAGAGATCTGAAGAGAGTATTGAAGATCTATGCAGACTCTGAAAAGGGCAACAGAGCACATCTGATCTGGAATTTTTGCTGCTGAGCATTCACACTGCGGTGGTCCCCGAGGGTTTCAGTGGTTGAGGTGCTCAGTGTTGCACTAACATCTCTCCTGCTTGTTCCTATTACTGCAGTTTAATTTGCTCCTCAGTCAGATAAAAGGTGCGAGCAGAGGTGGAGAGAATGTTTGTTAAGGGAGCTTCTTTGATGCCATATTTTTATATGTATAACCTATGATTCAGATAACCCATATCTATCCTTTTTAAAGTGCCGTATCTTGAAGATTAATTTTCCCTCAGATACTTCTAGGCTGACTCACTGTTTCCTTCATGGGGGGGTTGCATAGCCCACAAATTGCCCAGGTCGTGGTGGAAACTACCTGCTGAGGGAGTCTGGGGTGGGGAGCAGGTCAGACATGGGTAATGTTGGGATAACAGGAGAGAAGTTCATGTGAAAAGCGGAGGCTGGTGGGATGTCAAGGAAGAAAGCACTAAGTTAAATTTCCTCTTGTTGTACTCACTACTTAACCCTCACTGTTCCTGAAATAATTATGGTTTTGGCAGCTGAAACCCAGATTGTATGTGTGAAAACGTAGATTAAAGCAAAGCAAAGCAGACAAAAAGAAATACCAGAGACTTCGTTTTTCAGTGTGTAAGATGAAGATAATATCTATCCAACTATGAAAAGAGCTAAAAGTTAATATTGTCCACAGACTTGTTGGTAATAGTTAGGGTAAACTGAATTATACTGATGTAGAGCTGCCTTTGAACAAAAGCATTGCAAAGAGTGTTTGAAAGATCTGAAGAGTAACAATAGATTAATAGAGTTGTTGGAAGAAATGGAAAGGAAATTAAAGTATGAGTAATGCAAACAAATTTCTATGAAATGACCATTCTCCTTGCCCACTTTGGCAGTTAACATGCCAATTATGCTTTCTATGTAGACAGTCAAAATTTTTTTAAATTAACACAAATTTCATTTGATCAGAAGTTTCAGGTTGGTAAAAATAGCTTTCATGTACTGTGGGGTTGGCCTGTGGTACTTACTGTACCAGACATTCTTGAATCAGGAACTTGGCAGGATTAGGGCAATTAGTCATGTTTGAGTAAAAAAGCAGCCCAGGTTATATAAGACACCTAGATTGGACCATAAATAAATGAAAAAAAATTGTGGTTAAAATGAGAATTTTGTTATAAGGATCAAAGTGTCAGAGTTTTTAACTGGAATTTTGGCTCCATTGACAGTGATTGCAGTTTTGCATTTCACCCATGGCCCATGTGCCAAATTAGACTTCATCCAAGGCCTTCCATTGGCTTAAAATTTGGGGCTTAAAACTGTGCACATTGTATTATTTATGTGATCTTTTAAATCTTCATTTTAATGGGTCTTGGAAGAACAATCTGTGATAATTTCTGAACTATAATGATGGTTAATTTAAAATTTGATAAGTCTGACTTGGCCCATTGGGAAGTGCTTTATACCTTTCTAATTCATGGGAATGGTATGACATTTCTCTGTCTCATTAAACCACAAATTTAATTGTACATCGTTGAGCTCTTGGAGAAAAATTAACTTATGTACCCCAGAAGAAATCACTTCTTATTATGCCAGCTGCAGCTGCAGCAGATAGCAAAGCTATTATCAGGATATAGCTGTCTTGCATTCTTCCTGAGTCTTTAGGGCAAACACCAAGAAATGGCGAACAACTACGGAGAAAAACTAAATGCAAATTGCAAAGAGTGTAAAGAGCCTCTCCAGAAGAAACAGAAGTCAGGAAATCCCAAAAAACTTCTGCAAGAAACTCTGTCACACAAAGTGAATACAAAACATATTAAAATCTGTGTTAATGTATTATTTTGGTTTTTTTCCTGAAATGAGAAAATGGGAAAGTAAAAGAGATAATGTTCAGTTTAAAGCACAAAGACCAATTGAGGAAGAAGATTTCTAATAATTCTTTTATTCTAGTGTGTTCTGAGTTTACTGCCTTCTACAAGTTTACACAACTTTGTTTGGAGCAGCTTTCTTCTCATCCCATAACCTAGAGCAAGAAACTTGAGTGAAGTGATAGGAGATCTATCACTGCTTGACTCCTCTTGATATAAACATGAAATAAATATCAGATTCCCCAGCAGTCCTTATTTTGGCTGCAGCCCAGAAGGTGTTGTTCTTTTTGGAATTTATGAAAGATGATAGGCTGACCCATGGAGGCAAATCCTACACCCTGTAGTAAAATCATGAAGTGCATTTTGTGTGCACGTCGTAAGCGGAGATGGGTCAAGTGGTTTCCCTGCAATGTGAGCATTGGCAGCTCAGCCTGGGGCAAGAATGGGAATAATGTGTCTTACAGCACTTCACGTCATTCATTTCAGCAGGGAGATCAAGTGTGCAGCCAACAGAGGCTTCTCCCTGCTCAAAATACTTATCTGCATAAGCACACACACACCAGCTACAGCTGTGGGAACACTGGCACCTGTAATAATGCATAAAAACCCCTCATTTTACAAGGACCAGCTCAGCATACTCTTACAGAGCACAAGAAGGGGGTTTACTTAATTATAGGAGTGACAGAACACTGTGAAAAGCACCCATGAAGACTTCTCCCAGGCTTGAGATCTATTTAACTAAAAGAAACATAGCATTGCAAGCATTTAAAAAAAAAAAAGGCAATTCCTAAAGACTGCTGTCACTATCAGCCAAAACAGACTCAGTGGCAGGAACTAGGAACACTAACTGAGCATTTACTGGAGTTCTGATTCATACAGAATCCTTTGCAAAGAGGAGGAAGAAGATAAAAACATCTCAAAGCATTCTTCCCCATGGAACTGCATAATCACCTCTCGTTCTTTCCTTCTGGCTCAGTGAGAGCCACATCCGACAAGTCACACAAATATTTGTTTATCTTGAAGTGCGTAAGTGGTACAAATGAAGTGAATGGGATTACTCGCATGCTGAGAGATAAATATGTGATTTGCTGGATCAGAGCCACAGATCTCAGCAACTTGGGCTGAGCTGTAAACATGGGCTGCAGAAAGATCCCAATTCTTTGACCAGATATTGCACTACTGGGTTCCTTCTGTAGTAAACATGTCTGGTTGTCAATTTTTGTGTATTATTTCACCTTGTGATTGAGATTTTTGTCCTGTTATCTGTGACAGGTGAGACCCAAATATCTCCTAACATGCATGACATGATACACCTTCTGAAAAAAGATAATAAAAAATCCTATTAAAGAGTATTTCACTGTATTTTTAACCTCTTTGCCTGCTCTCTCACAGGCTTAGCAAATAAGTGACGGTCCCTGGCAGTTGAGTTCTACCCCAAAGCAGACACTTTTGTCTCAAGAACTTCCTGAGCCATCACAAGCAAGAGGGAAGTAGGAGAGTCTCCAGGGAAGGATCTCTGTAGGCTTGAGATATCATTCAGATTCAGCCAGGACTATAGTAATGAATGGCTGTTCTAGCTTGGGCAGAGAAGCTAAGCTTGAGAAAACTGCCTGTGGAACATCTCTAGCTTCCCGTTCCCCAATGCATTCTGATAGCCAGAGCTATCAAGGTTCACACATTTTGCTCATGGCTGCCATGACCTGAATTGTCATGGATGAAGAGGTGAGGGAACAGAAAGCAGATTGACAGACAAAGTAAGAGCTGGAAGAGAGCATGGGGCTGCTGTGAAAGGGAAGGGATCAACAGGAATGCCTGGTAGGGTGGAGAGGATGGTTGGATGTAAAAGGTGAGTAACAGATGGAGAAAAGGATTTAAGGAGTGTGGATAATCTGAATTCATCTAATTTCTGTTTTTGCTGGGGTGTATGAACCCTCTTATATGGGACCCAGGAGGATGAGGCATGTGGAGCAGTGCTGATGTCTTAGATCCATGTCTGTGAGGTGTTTGATGAGGGGGTCGCTGTGTGGTCTCTTACAGCTTCAACACTGTTAACAAATGTGTGGAGCCCTTTTCCTGTGGATTTGGCACACATCCTTGGAAGGGATGTCCCACAGCCCTCCTCCCCTCACCACCAAAGGTGGTTCTGTTTGGATGCTTTGGAGAAAGCTCTCTGCTCGCTGACTGAAAATATCCCACTCCAACACTGGTGGCTCCAGGCAGAGGCCTGCTGGCAAATCCTTGCCTTCTTTCCAGGGCTGATGTCCCAGCAGGAGCTCAGGGCCCCCGTGGGGGATGATTTGACACCATCAGTCCCCACACGTCCCCAACAGCCCTGGGGAAGGGAGGGTGTGCAGAGTGGAGCCTGTCGGGGTGCCCTGCCATGGTGCCCCCCAGACACCTGCCCAGGTCTGCATCCCCTGACAGTAATGAGGCCCTTGGCAGGTAACAAAGGCACTGGAGTCATTACTTCCCCTTTGCATAAGCATGTGAAATTAAGGGCAATTATCTGTGGCATACGTTTAATTAATGTCTAAGGGAGGCACATGCTTCTTCTGGAGACATGCAGCCCTCCCTCCTGTCAGGTCACCAAGGCTGTTCTCCTGGAGACACCCAGGCCTTCCTCCCCTCAGGTCACCAGGGCTGCTCTGGAGACATCTGGGCTTTCCTCCCCTCAGGTCACCAGGGCTGTTCTCCCTCACCTCATGGTGCAGAGATGGGCCTGGTGCTGTGGGATGATCCTGCAGAGACTGGGGTTTGGCATCAAGGATGCCATGCTATGATGACACTGAAAGGCCTGGGCATCCTCTCACATTTAGGCAGTTTAATGCTGCCAGCATGAGATGGCTTCATGGGGTTTTTGGTTTTGTGTTTTGTTTTTTTCTTTTTCAAATGGCACTTTTTGACATGAGCACTAAAACTCTGCCCAGGGGTTTGTGCAGTGTTTGTCCCAGGGGGCAGGGCAGGAGGGGCTGCACAGGTCAGGAGAAGCAGTACCAGAGATGGTGGACAGGCAGGAGCAGAGGCATTGGCTGTGCTCAGATGGAGACAGAACCTTCCAACACCAGCCCTGGCCATGAGTGCAGAGCAAAAGCTGACAAATGCTGTGCCTTCTCTCCTGCAGACTTGCTGGACAGCATTTCTGCTCTGAAAAATAGCACACACCCACCAGCTCCAGTGAGGGCTGGGCACACGAGGTACCAAAAGCATCCTGATGTGTCCCAGCACTTCCACTGCTCCTGCCAGCTGACTGCTCACTGCAGGACAGCCTCACACACCAGCCTTTTTTGGCCTGGTCCTGCATGCTGTTGTGAACCTTTTTTTTTTGCATTCCAGGCTTCCAGTGAATTTTGCAAGGAGGGACATATTCCCCCACTTCTCCACTTCATCCTTCCCAGGGCTGTCAGTGCTGTACACAGTGTGACAGGACCTGAGGTCTCAGGGGGTTTGATCTCCCCACCTGGCACACCCCACAAAGCTCTTCCTGGGATGGGCACTCCTGTCACACCAACTCGGGGACAGTGCTAAGGATCCATCACATACAGGTTTGCTTCCAGAAATGTGGTACTGAGTGACAGTTCTCTTTATTCTTAATGCTTTTCTTCACCAAATGGTTGATGGAGGATTTAACAGAGGAGTAGCAGGGCACTTTATAAGAAGAAAATATTACAAACATATGCAAAGGATGTTGAAAATGGATGCTCTGATTGCAGAGACTTTTAGGCTCTGGGGTAATATGACAATGTTGAGCAATTGGCAATTGGCCTGTTAATAAGCTGCTGGCAGCATTGCTGCAGATGCTGGCAGGCCCTAACATCAACCTACATTGAAAAACATTTGCAAATGCAAAACAGAGACAGCTGGTTTTGAGCTGTGTTACAGCTACACTTAGCAGCTAAAAAATGGACCTTCCATCCTCTTCTGAGGTGTGTGGTTGGGGGGATATGTATCAGCACTGCAGACTTGGCAGCTCCTCTCCATTTGGAACAATTAACTGAAAAAACACAGCAGAAAATCAATAGTGTTGAGGATTAATGAGCCGAAGCATGTACTTGAAGTGACAATGTTTGCAGTTTTTCTTTAACACACAGCCTCATGTAAGATAACAACCAAAGGGATGAGTGGCAGAAAGACACTTGTTCTCTACTATCCCCACTATCAGAGCAAAAGGTGACACAGTCTGGTGTTGAGGGTCCGCAAACCAGTCAGCTCAGACACTACATGGTAAAGCTGATGTTAGGGACAGGAACTGAGCTGGGCTTATTAACATTTTTTTCTTTCTCCTTTCTCCTTTCTCCTTTCTGCTTTCCCCTTCCCTTTTTCTTTTTCTTTTTCTTTTTCTTTTTCTTTTTCTTTTTCTTTTTCTTTTTCTTTTTCTTTTTCTTTTTCTTTTTCTTTTTCTTTTTCTTTTTTTTTTTCTTTTTCTTTTTCTTTTTCTTCTTTTTCTTTTCATTTCCTTCTTTTTTCCTTGCAGAGGTGGTATTATTTCTCTCTGCTGGTTTCATACACAACGTGATACAGATTCTTCCAGCTGTTAGCAGAGGCCAGCTGGAAGGGTCCCTCTTGTGTCGTCCCTCTGTCCCTTCTGCGAGTCCTCCTGGGACATCTGCACATCCTGCAGCCCTTCCAGGTGAGAGTCAGGACCTGCTGCCCTGCTTTGGTCCAGAACACACCACACACGGATTCTTTCGTTATCGATGGCGTCAGGAATCCTGTTAGATCCTCGCAGCGCCGATGCTGCTCCCGAGATCCCTGCGATGCTGCAAAGGGACGGACGATGGCACTCCAGCATCGCCTTTCCTCTCCCGCTGCCACGGACGCGTCTGCGGGAGCCGCTCATTCCCAGAGCTCTGACCCCCTGCCTTCCAGATTCATTTTACTACTGGTTCTGCACCCGTTTTCTCTCGGAACAACATTGTGCGTGGACCCAAATAGGTCCCCTCCGCCGCTGGTGTGGGTTATGTACAGATAGAGCCGCATTCCCGTCAGTGCACCAGGCTGTGCCACGGAGAAGGCTCAGAGCTTTCCTCCCCCGCGATCGCTGCATCGTTCCCAGCGCGGTTCATCTGTCTTCATCAGGGTCTGTTGCATACCACGGGGGTGACGTTTTACTGTCAGTTTGTACAACAGGCAGTGTCTCTCCTGACACCGCTTAAGACCACATTTTCTTTTTACACAGCTACATCACATTGGCAGCATGTAATCATCCCATAATCACCTCATATGCACAGGTCTTTATCTGCTTCACTCAATTCTAGCAGATGAGTTCCCAGCTTATAGAAAAGGTTTTGTCATCAGTTCCTCATTGCGAGACCCTGAACATTGGACTGTGAATTATGCACTGTGAATTTCATAGTATTTTTATTATTACTCCAGTTCCTTAAACTCACTCAGTTTTTCTCATACTGCATCCCTAATTCTGTTCTCCATGGATGCCTCCTACCTTTGTGTCAACAGATGCCATTAATAATGCCCTTATTTATTTCAGCTCACTAATGCAAATATTAGTCATTATCACCTCTGATGATCTCCATTAACAACTGTTCTCTGACATGATATTTCTCACCTTAACAACAGCCATTGCCACACCCCCTTAGCCAACTCCTCCACCATACACTTTCCATAACAGTAGTTAGAATTTATTGTGGCTTGCTCCCAAGTGAAATGAAATCCAAATAGAGGTGACTTTTCACCCCGCTTTTGAACAGGGCAGGGTCAGGTGAATCGGACAGAACACAGCAAATCCTCAGTGTCTGTTCATTATCCATTTCATTGCACAGGGCAGAGCTCTGAAGGCTTTGCCAGGGAAGTGGTGGTGGAGGGATCAGCCCTTCCCTTGCAGCTCCCTCCTGCTCCCTAGAGAGCCAGGGAATGCTGCAGCCAGTAACTCGTCTGCTGGGTCCTGTGCTGCCCTTGCTGGAAGGGGAATCTCTTTGCTCTTAGAACAGCCAGCTCAGTCAGAGCTCCAGGAGTGGTCAAAGAATTGTGCTCAACCAACAGCGTTCAAATCCTGCTTTGGCCACAGGGAAGAGCAAAGCGAGGCATGGTGACTTGCTCGAGGTCACCAAGCCAAACTGAAGCCAATGCTCCCCATAGGAAGGGTGGGAATGGCAAAATTCCTCCTTCCCACTGCAATGTGAGGCCAGCCAAGGGCTGCTGCTGGCTGGTGGCTGGGCTGGCTGCAGCTGAGAGCTGGGCTCTGATGCACACAGACATCCTCACGCGTTGCAAGCGTGCACAGAAAGGGCTTGGCTTAAGTTTTAAACTGTTGCTGGTATTTTAGATCAGTGCGCTTGAATAAAAACTGGCTGGCTCCACTGAGAGCTTTTCCAGACAGTAGGGAGCACACTTTCTTTATTTTTCAGCAGCTCAGCTGGAGCCACCCAAAAAAATCCTCTGCATTTCAAAAGAGGCTATAAATGAAATGCTTGTGATGTGGCTGTGCGAGCTAGACAGGGAGCTCACTATGTGAAAGAAACTTTATAGCTGCACTGCTGATGGGGATTGGTTTGTGTGAGTTTGTGGCAAACCCTGATCCATGGCCCAGGGACATGATTTTGCTCCCCACACTCTGGGGCCACCACTTAATTAAATATTGCACAGCTTAAAATCTTTATAGGATTTCATTTATAGAATATGTAGAAATTTCTAGCCTAATGTACTTATGATTCAAATATATGCAGTTAATTGATGTTTCCTGTGGCTTCCAGATGGTCTAAAAGGAACATTTTATATTGCCCTGATTACTAGCACAAGAAAGAGATTTTAGGAAGGAAATGGAGCACTTCAACCTGAGACAAGTATTTGCAGTACAGCAGACAGGGAGGTCCAGAGAAAAGGAAAGGACTGTCTGGGTGTTCTCCTCTGCCATCAGGACATCATTCTTGCTTTGGTCTCATTCTATAATGGTTATTGGTCTGGGGAAGTATAACTAATTTTATGTGTTCTTACCTGATAGAAGAGGAAAACAACTGCTGCAATGAATGAACTGCCTACATGGAAATTATGGGCAACCTGGGCATCCATTTCTCCATAAAGGAAAGGAATGTGGTGGGTGTGGCATTGTTCCTACTGGTGTCTCTTACAGAGACAGCAAGAGTCTGGCCCGAGCATCTGGAGTACAGTGTGATCAGGAGGAAGTGCAGAACCTGCTCAGGAGCATCTCTGGGACCCCAGAATTTTGCCCCTTGGGCTGCTACAGGTAAGGCCACTTTAGGAAAAGGGTCCTCCCACGGATTGAATGTCTCCAGGGTGCTGTGCTGTGTTTTCAGGACATTGCAGTGGGTACTGATGGTGGTTGTATGTAAGTTGAGGGGTATATTCCCAGTCACTAGTGCCCCTAATGTTTTTTAGGATGGGGTAGTGTTACTTCACAATCCTTGGCGTGTCCTTTCCTATTACAGGTAGCAGGAAGCAGAGGTGTCACTAAACAGAAGCCATTGCAAAGAGGGCAGTCCCGTGCTAAGCAAACCTTTTCTTTACTTTTTCACATCGAAGTCTGAAATTATCAGTGACACAAAAAGCCCTCAAAGGACAGGTACCTCCCCACAGCAACACTTTGTCCCACTTACATCCAGCCTACTTTCCTCATCTTGCCTTCTGAGATGTTATGGTGGCAGTGAAACAGTCAAATCTTTCTTCTCATGCATGTTTCCCCACACACACACCACACACACTCACTCTTCTTCCTTTCTAAAGTCTCTGATGGGCCATGTGGTTTGTCCTAAGGTAAGAGCACCAGGTGGGTATTGCAGGAGGAAGTGTTTGGATGCTCATGTAATTAATAAATTCCAGAGAGGGGAAGTTGCCGTTTGTGACTGATTTGGGTGCATATTGGCCTGTAAAAGGGGATAAAATGCTGCTGGAGACTGGGTCAACTGGGCAAACTGGT
Source organism: Eopsaltria australis (assembly GCA_034509425.1). Lineage (NCBI taxonomy): Eukaryota > Metazoa > Chordata > Aves > Passeriformes > Petroicidae > Eopsaltria > Eopsaltria australis. The sequence goes on along the minus strand of JAVTVJ010000012.1, from coordinate 1,389,979 downwards.
CTCACAAGGTTGCAAACAGCTTTGGGGTAGATCCCACCCTACTCCACCCTCCTCCCCACACCATCTACCACTGAGTAAAAATGCAAAGATCTGGTCAAACACAGAAATAAAATCCTAAAGTAGCTCCATAGGTGCACTGTAACTGTGAATTCTGCAAGGCCAAAGACAGCAAACATGTTTGTTTCTAGCTAAAACTGCTTATATTATAACCCTTAAGACATGGATTGTTGGCCAAATGTGAAACTAAGGGCACCAAGCTATGCCAAGAATTCTCTGGGAAGTTCAGAGAGCAAGAAGGTCTCACTGAAGCTCATGATTCAATGGGAAGCATAATGAGCTAATTATATGACAATCCATTGCAATAGATAGAGTTGTTATTTATATACCTCAACAGCAATATTTAGATACTGTATTGGCAATAAATCTAACCATAATCACCCACATAATCACAGTGTTCTGGTTCTCACAACTGGCTGAGGTCCTTCCCTCAACTACTCTGCTACAGGTATTTTTTTCCCTCCTCCCTCCAGCCAGCCTATGAGCTCCTGGGCAGGCTCCATAGCCTCAACCAAAAGAGTAAAGCACCAGTGACTCCTAGACCTCTGTTAACACCTTAGGGACAGCACACAATGTAGGGACAGATCCTCTCAAACCCACATGTGCATCCCTCACAGGCATTGCCTCATGTGGCTGGCTGAAATAACCTGTTTTTCTCCAACCTCTGATAACCTTTCCCAGATCAACTTTCTGAAAGGCAGGACTTTGGAAATACCTTCCTTTCCATTATATTTTTTTGCCTTGTTCTATTTTTCTTCAAATATTCTCCTTTTTATTTTCCTTTCCCCTCCCTCACTAGTAATTCCTACCCGTGCTCAGTTCAGACATGTTTTAGGATCAGCTCTAAAGCACACACAGTTCCCTTGGAAATGTTCTTGTTACCATGTTCAGAAGAGGACTGAGAAGCTAACTCTGGAACTACTGCCAGTAAGATCAAAATTGGATCCTGAAAATCCTTCCTTCTGCTGCTGTTCTCTGGAAGTACCTGTTGTACTAAAACCAAACACTGTTGGTTTTGACACTAAGATTTCACAGGTGCTTAAAACTCATTCTTGTGGCTTACTCAGAGGCACCTCAGCCTTGACAAGACTGGTCAGATTGCTGTGTGCCGCTTCGGTTTTAAACTGAAATGATAACAATTAGAGTCCACTGACAGCATCAACTTAGTGATCAAGTAATGACTGACTTTTTAAGCAATTAAATGAGTGACTTTAGCTCTGAGTGAATGCAGCAGATTTGGTGCAAGCTGTCTGTCAGAGAAGTAGTACAGCCAAGCCAGTTTGAAATCACTCCTGAAGACACAACAAAGAGAAACATTTTAATATTCTCAGAAAAATATTTGAAAATTCATTCACATGAATGCTCTAGATGTTGCCCAGAGAAGTTGTGGATGCTCCATCCCTGGGAGTGTTCAAAGCCAGGTTAGACAGGGCTTTGGACAATGTGGTCTGGTGGTAGGTGTCCCTGTCCATGGCAGGGAGGTGCAATGAGATGACCTTAAAGGCCCCTTCCAACTCAAACCATTCTATATTCCATTATTCTGTGTACTCCACGTCCTAGAAATACTTGATTGCATATCTGAGGAGCAGAAATAGCACTACCTGACCTATCTTCCCTTTTAAGCACTTCAGTTGAAAAGTTGGGGTGTTAGGCAGTCTCACTGTACACACACTTCCAAAAGGTAAAAACGTGCTTGGGAAACAGGGTCATGAAGCATAATTCAACCCTGGGAAATGCCAGCTAGATCAGAGGCTCTCTGTCTTAGCTGCCCCAAGACAGAGAGAGGCCCAGTTCTTCCCCAGCCAAAGAGTTTGCTGTGAATATTTCACACTGAGCTGCGTACAATGAATCACACAGCTCCTACACTCATCTGCACCCCGGGTCACCCAGTGGGGATTCCTCTGCTGCTGCCATTCCAGGCAAGATGCTATAATAAACCTTACTAATAATACTGCAACTTTGTCTGCAAGCACTGTGCACAGTACAAGGAAGTCATTTGTCTGGAAAAGGGTGAAAAAGTTTGGACAAGACAGTTTCCTCAGCTCTTCCATGTCTTTGCTTGCTATCAAACCGCCTTAAGCTGTTTAGTGTTTGTTTTGTTGGTTTTGTTTTGGATTTTTTTTTTTTTATATTAAGGCCTAATAAGATCTTTTGGGGAAAACAAAAGAATATATTCAAAAGGCAAAAATAACCCATTTCTCCAAGGCATCCTCATCTTGACTGGAGTATTTCTATAGGGCTTTAAACAGGGAAAAGCATACACTCCCCAAAGCCTGCAAACAAGTATGTATTTCTCTGCTGATGCACACAGGAGAAGGAGAAGTTAAGCATCTAAAAGCAGGGGCGTTTTTGCTGCATTGTCTGTCAGGGCTCTGATCATCTCCTGATATTTCAATTAGTTCTGTTATTAAGGACAGAGTAGAATTGGGGTTAGAAAGTGTGCCAGGTCAGAGCAAAGGTCTGCCATCTCTCCAGATGAGTTATTAAACCTGCCCTTTAGCAGCAGCTCATTTTTTTTTTTTTGTATTTATTTCTTGCTTTTGCCTGGACAACTGCAGGGGACCAGGGTGAAGACCCCTAACTTGTAATGTGGCAGCAAGTCCTGTATGTCCTTTATTCTTGCCTGGCTGAGTGGGAGCTATGAAACGGGTCTCCATTAAGGTGTTTCTAATTGAATTGGTCTGTAAGAGGAAGGCAACTCCTTTGCTGAAGCCTTTGGCCTCAGTCCCATTTGCTCCTTGCCCTCCAATTCCCCAGTCCCCTGCTCAGGAAAAGAGAGGCAGAGCACGGGGTCAAGAGCTGCCCACACAGGCCCTGCCCTGCTGCCCTGCACTGCCCCATCCCTGCAGCTCCTACAGGGACAGCCTCCTTCTCCTCCACCTCTCAGCTCCAGAAAGGGGGATGCTGGCAGAGCAGCTAAAGAGGAAAAGAGAGAGGGGTACTTTTCTCCACTGGTATTCACACACTGCTCAAGATGCTGCATCTGCCCAGCGGGACAGGGCTGTGGGGAGCCAAGTGCTTTGCCTCAGCATTACTGGATCTTTTCTGGCATGTGATTTCTTTTCACTGAGATATTCAGATTAGATTACCTTGTGGAGCACCTTGCAGCACTTTCCCTTTGTTTTTGCCCAGAAGCATCTCATGCCAGTGTGAATCTGGAGCCAGCTCCTTGGATTCAAAGGGACAACAGGTTTGCCTGAGAGCAGAACCCAGCCCCACCACAGACCATGAAAAATTTGGGATGTGTGAGGTTCCTGCACATTTAAAAACTGCATCACAAAGGCTGGGCCAGATTATATGTCCTTTCCTTCCAGCTCCAGAGGAAATGGGGAACAGATTGATCCTTTAGGGCTGACAAACCCCCTCTGCACAAGACTGACCACAGAGACTGAGAAGTGGGTAAAGCCAGCTGTTATGGCAGGCCCCAAAATAGCATCTGAGGGGAGGACATGTGGCCAGGCATTGCTGAGCTCTGCCTGGGCTGGGCTGAGAGGGCAGCAGCCTCTTGCTTTGGCCCAGAATAGAGCAAACACTCTGGGGCTGCTTAGGAAATAGAAATGCTCTTCCTCCTGCCATTACCAGGGAAAGGGAGACACTGTGGGTACAGCTTTGTATTTACAGAAAGGATCACAAAGCTCAGAGTCCAACAGAGATTGACCAGCCAAAGGCTGTGAAACTGGACACAACAGGGTCTTCTCCTATTGGAAAGGAAGCTTTATTGTTTTCATTGTTATAACGAAGCATTAATTTTACTAGGTACCAGCCTTTTGTCCCTCCCAGCACCAAATTGGGTACTTTACTGGGCACCTGGAAGCCACATGGCCCCGTGTGTTTGTTTTAGCAAAACACTTTCATATCTTACCTCTGGATCCTTCCTAGGCAGGTGGTATTGATGGGGGGGGTGGGGGGGGAGGTCAGTCAGCTGCACCATGCCTCATTTGCCTCCTTCAATAAATAGCACTTTCCTTCCTCTTCAGTGTTTTTGTTTTTAGCAAATAAAAGCACAAAGAGACTCAAACATGCCCTGGACTGCCTGATCTGGGACACAGAACATCCTGTGTTTTCTTAAAGAAGCCTATCACCCCTTCCCCTGGCTCTGCCCTGTTTCTATCCTTAGCCCTTTTTCAAGTAAGGTCACTTTGTTTGTAAGGCTGCATTTGTGCTTAGACTAATGCAATATTATTGTTATCACACTAATTTTTCTTCCTTTCTAACACTGCAGCGTGGCGTGGTACTGATCTCTGATCTTCTCTGCACACACCATTTTTAAAATCAAATTAGAATGGACTTCCCCAGCAGCCACATGTACCACCAAGGTGAACTACCTTGAATAAACAATCCTAGTGTTGGGTAACTTTTCCAAAGAAGCTCTCTCTGGCTTGAAACAGATGTGCAGTTGAACTTGATCCAATCAAGGCCATCACAACCCTATGGGTTCAGCTGCCTTCTCCTGCTTGACTTGTACAAGCAGATCCCAGCTGGAATTTGGGTCCTTGCATAACACAGCAGCAGCTGCTGCTGGTCTCCAGCACCTCATCTGCTGGCCATAGGGATTGTGTTCCCACTGGCAAGCCTTGCTGCACAGGGTCAAGCATGTTCTCTCTGGTGGGCTGTTGGAACAGGGAAGAGCAAGGACTGCTACTGCCTTGTCTGGATTCTGGAAGTGGGAGCTGCTGGTACATGATGAGACAAAGGTCTGGAGAGTGAACACAAGAATTGTTTGGGATGAAATCCATCTCTTTCTCTGAGCTGGATGGGATTCTCACTCCTGTTACTGAGTATCAGCAAATGGCATGAATTTCTTCAGAAATGTATGCTAATGGGAGCTTTTAAGTCATTAGCAGCTCAGTTTTATAGCAGCTAGACACGGTGGGCACCGAAGTGACTGTCTGACTCTGCAAGTCTGTCCCAGCCAAGACGACTATGCATTCCAAGCACTAAAACATGGCTGCAGCTGAAAGCTCTTTGGTGGTTTTGCTTTCTTTTTTTTTTTTTTTTTTTTTTTTTCATTCCTTTTTAAATGAGTTAGGGTTGAGGCAACAGCATTTTTATTTAGTTCTGGTTATTAGTCTCTAAAGTTTTCTCTAATTAAAGCCAGATCCTGATGCTGTTTCTTCTGTTGAATCGACCCAGACTCAGAGGGGTGACACAGGGAGTAAAGAGTGACACAGCCTGAATCTGGCCTGTGCAGATTATGAATTCCTTGGCTGTTGAGATTCTCATATCATTTGCCTGTGAAGTGCCGTGGTGCTGTATAAACAATAAATAAATAAATAAATAAAATTTTTCATCATCCCTTTTAAATGTTTATTGTCTTACAGTCTTGGATAAAGCAGCATTTCCCTGTGTTGTAAGAGCAGCAATGTCCTGGACTCTCAATATTATGCACCTGACTTAGTTAATTAACAAAGGAGAAGCCACGTCGTGAATGCTGCGTTTGCTTCCCACTGGCTTCTTGCATGCTGTGCCTATCAAAAGAGAACAGCAAACATGTGTAGAGAAATGAAAGAAGCCTCTTTGATTGTGTGGACTTTCTAATAAGTGGCACTTTGCATTTTGTAGATCAAGGTCTGGAAATAACACTGGCAGTAATTATGCACATGTGGCATGTCACCTTGATGCACTGGTGTGGAATTGAAGGGGAGAACAAATTTACATAACTAATCACTGACAAACAAGATAAAGTGATTGCTATTAGCAAGTTAACTTTCCTTTACAATTACCACCCTGTGCTATGTGAGATACCCCACCTAGTTATCTCTGTGAAGAACAAGGAGGGCCTGCTGTGCTTCAGATATCAGCACACTGCCTTTTTTGTGGCAAATCATAGAATATCCTGTTAATTTACTTTTCATCCTTGGCTGTGAAACTTAGAATCATTCCCTGGGAAGAAGCAGAGAGAACAAGGCTCTTTCCCTCTGGCATATAAATAAACGGGGACTGTGCACAAATATAAGTTGCAAAACTTGGTGGATGGTCTTTAAAACGGGGCTCATTCTGAACACAACATATGGGGGGCCCCAAACAACAGGTTTTACACAGGTTATTTCATTTTTTTCAGGTTTTGAGAGGATACATTTCTATGCTTTTCTTTTCAGCTACTAAGGCTGGAAACACTGTCTTTAGCTCTAAGATTTTTCAGTCAGTGTCTGGGATCCCAGATGCTGAGGTGTTGGCATTAAATACTCTGAATATCATCATTAAAACAGGGATTCCTTGCAGGATGTGCTTCTCTTTGCCACCTGGATGGTTTCTGTCTCTGGCAAACAGACATTTCTCTTTGAAAAGAAGGTGGCATATGTTGCCGTGTCTGGGTGTGGATGTGAGCAGCTCCTTAGATCATTGATGGGATTGCTGAGATGCTGATCTTCCGTCAACACTGACCTTCCTTTCCCCTTCCAGATGCTTCTTTGTGTCCCTGTTTTTTCATTTACCCTGTGAAGGGAAATGCTTTCTGCCTGCCAACCAGCTTCTCCACTTAACACATCCTGCTTATCTCTTCCTGTGATTCCCCTCCTTGGTTTTGCATGTAGGACCCAGATGTGGCTATTCAGCCGACCAAGAGCTCGGAAAAGTTTATTTTCAGGTCAGTGACAGCCTCATCTCTAGGTCACTGAATGATCAATGAAGGTGTTCCTTAGAGTGGAACAGCTGGAATGAGTGCAAGGTGCTGCCCAAGTGGCTTGGCTCCATGGCAAACTCTGGAGAGGTGCCTCCAATTCTAGGGCCTTTCCGGTCTGCAGAGCTGGGACTGGGAGATTTCGGGCTGTCTCATAAGGGTTAGAGGAGAAAGGGGTGTAAAGATATGCTAAAGATCTTCATGGAGTCTTGGAACATCATGAAGTCTTTCTGAGTCTTTTTTTTTTTTAATTATTATTATTGTTTTTCTGGTTTTATTTTTAGCTCTGCTTAGAGAAACAGAACTTTCAGTCCCATTCTTTGAGAATAAAGAGTGTCAGGCCAAAAATATTTCATTAACTGCACCATCATCTTTCTTCCTTCTATCTGGAATGGCCCTCAAAGAAAGGGAGACCAACTGTGGACAATTAGCACAGACTATGCCAGATAATTGAAAAACAAAAATGGAGCAAAAGAATAAATAGCAGAGATGAATAAAAGGAACTCCTTGCTCCATAAAGACACAGAGAGAAACCAGATGATAAGGCTGAGGTAGCACAGACCTGCTGTGGCTTCAGCTGGTAACCTTGTAATTCCTTTTTTTCTGCTGATTTCAGAGATGGGAGAACTCTGGAGAGTTAAGGAAAGATCATTAACTTTTGATGAGTTTTGATGATCATTGCTGTGGGAAAAGCTTTATTTGTCTGTGGTAAGAAAAGAATGACTTGGGTTTATATCAAGTTTATGTCAGGAGACATTTTGTCTTTATTGCACTAGGAGGAGAAGAAATGGGGTCTATATAGAGAACATACACTGACAGTGATTTAAGTGATTCTCTCTGGAAATCACCCCATCCCCAGACTGTTGAACGAGCCACTTCCCAAAGCAGAAAAGAAGGCAGCAAAGAGATAAGAGAATAGAAAGTCAGTGTGACATCTGCCTTGCATGTATGCTTATGTTTCACTTGCTGATCTGTGAGTTTTTCAGGCACAAAATGACTAAATTTCAACAAGTTCAAATCGTGCCTCGGATCATCCTATACAACGAGTTGTTTACCCACTATATTACAGGCAAGTAATTTCAATATTGACAGATTGGCTAAAGCCCAAATTTGATATGCTGCTATTAGCATATTTTTACTGTTTCTGTGCTTACAAAGGAACCAGAATGTTCCCTGGCAGTCAAGGCTAATAAGTATGCAAATCATGATCTGTGCTTATAGGCACGCTCTTTTTTTTGGTGCATGAATCAGCATGCCAATTTGGCACTCCCCTTTCTGATCAGAGATAAACAGAGCTGCAGGGATTAGGATGACAGATAATTTCTCCTGAAAACCGTCTGGGTTTTGAAAGATGCAGAACTGCATTTAATCCTTGCTCTGCACAGTGGATTTGCTAGAGGAGAAGCCACTGACTGACAGGCCAGCACATGGGTCTCTGTGCCAGGATATGTGAACCCATGAGGTTTTCTACTTTCTTCAGGTCACTTTTAAGTTTATATCTTCAACATCTAGGAAGCAGCTTTATGTCTAATGATTATAGGGTCTGAAAGGAGGTTTGCAGTATTAAGGGATCTGTATGAACCAAGAGCAAGTGAAACAAGATCTTACACAGCCAGGGATCATGGGTAGCATGCATCTATTTCTCAAGCTCGCATATTCCCTATCTGTGCTCTCTCTTCATTTATCACCATCTCACCATGGTGTATCAGGCTTTCTTGGTAAATCCTACCTCTTGAGTATCCCCTACAAACCACTCTTCCTTGTATTGTCACGAACCTGTGTGACTTGAGCATCTCCGTGTTTTCTAAGGGAAACGGCATCAACTTTCCTGTTCCTTTTCAGCGCTGCTTTTTAACTGTGGGGCCACTCCTCCCCTCCTTCAAAACAGCACTTTGAGGGTGGACCTCTCAAAACCAGCCAGGCATTTAGACATTACAGCAGTGGAGATCTCTGGAGTGCATAAACAGACAAAATTATACTGGATGTTACTAAAGAAGATCAAAAGGAAAACTTAAGTCTCCTTTTCATGTTGCAGGTATTTCTTCCTCTCAGCCGGTCCATCGTCTCTTCAGCCCTTTGTTATCTGCCCAGGGCTGCTCTCTACTTACAGTAATAGCTGCTGTTTAAGTCCCACAGTATAACTCTTTTATCTCAACTAACACTCCTTTGAGAGCATCAGCAAAAGGGCTGCTAAGTGTCATCCCTGTTGAATGTAAATGGGAGTCTCTCCTGTGTTTGAATATCAATGCGTTTGATCTTGAGTCAGACCACGTAGCTGATGGTTTGGGAGCTTCTTGGTGTGTGCTGTTGCTGATAATTCCTTTTATAATTCTAGTCATTGTCTTCTCACTTGGAGAGCTTGAATGTGTACTTCGCTTTTCTGTTGCCCATTTTTGCATAGAGAAATAAAATGGCCTTATTTCATTATTTTCTTTTTTTTTTTTTTTTTTTTTCCCTTGGTATAAAATGGCCTTATTTTATTCTTTTTATGTTTTTTCCCAGTCTTTTTGGGCCAGATGCAAGCCTTTCTTGCCAGCTTCGGAACCCCTGTGAACTCACGGTGCAAAGCAACCTGGACTGCAGTATATGAAGAAAGGCAAAAATAACCAGGAAACCCTGAAATGCCTGCACCCTAGCCTGCCAGCTCAGAAAATGCATCTTTAAAAGCCCAAGATAAGTTTCCAGCTGCAAGATTCTTGCTGAACATCTGGCAGGGCCATGTGCCATACCAGGACTATATGGGACCTCACAGGACCTTAATTGTCTGGTGTGATTTGTTCAATTGGTGAAGGCCTAATCTTGGATTTAGAAGCCCTGATCTCAGTTTTCTGCTATGTGACAGATGTACTGGGGCTAATAATTTAATCTCTGTAGGCTCCATTTCCCTTCTTCAAAAGGGGTGCATTTTGTACTTGCTGTGAGAAAAGGTAAAGAAATTAAAGCACTCAGAGATTACTCAAGGCAAAAAAAAAAAAAAAAAAGGTACTTTATGCTCGAAAATGTTTACACAAAAAAACTGAAACCTGAGAGAAATGGGAAAGTAGAGTTGCTAGTGAAGATACAGAAGAGCTCACTGAGATAAATAATGAAAAAAAGAAGAGTTTTTGGAGAAACAAAATATGTAAAACAGTCCCCACTGCTGCAGGGGGAAAAAAAGGAAGAATGGATTCTGTACTTTCTGAAGATTCCTAATTTACAAAACATACAGCAGTCAGGAGGTCACTGGTTTTCCAAGTGATAATTCAAATCCTGAGGTAAGTGCCAATGCTTCTGATGAGAAAGTATGGAATCCATTCTTCCTTTTTGTGGGTGGCTTATTGTTGTTATTGTTTTTAAAAATTTTATTTTATTTTATTTTATTTTATTTTATTTTATTGGACAAACAAATGTCACAGTCCTTTTCAACTATTGGCAAGGGAAAGGTTCTTCTCCCTTGAGCTGAATCTTTCTGAGATCACCACTGGCTCCACCTTTGCTTTGATCTCTCTGGCATGGAGACCCTCATCAGGATTTTTTTGGTTTCTCTGCACTCCTAGTCTGGACAAGACTGACATCCTCAGCACTACAAACATTTTTTTCAGCCACTGTAATAACTGGGAAAGACTGGTAAGTTATCATTACAATTCAGCTTCTATGCTGACTTTTGTCATGGCAACTTTTAGCTGTGAGATAACTACATTAAAGAAGGAGCTACATTTAACTACATTAAAGAAGGAGCTTTTTGCCCCAAAGTAAAAGGTCAACTTTTCATAGTTTTCCCATAGCAGCATCCAGGAGTGTTCCCCACCCAAGCCTTCTGTCTGTACACACACTGAGGGATATTACTGTGCAAAGAATTCCTGATTCAGCAAAATATTCCCACAAGCTCAACTTTGCACATGCTTGAGGAAGTATTTGCTGTAGCAACAGAAAAATATTTGTTAATTGAAGAAACTGTTAGCAAAATCAGGATAAAGGAGGAAAATATGTGTGAAAAGACAAAGCAAAATCAACCAAAAATAAATATTGCCTTGCTTGAATGGCATCAGGCTCCTATGGATGATGTATAAATGCTGGGTTGGGCACCTGCTCCAGGGGATCCAAGTGATGAGGAGCAGTAAGTAACAGATCTGAGACATCTTATGTGAGGACCTCCTAAATTTACATACAGAAAATGCCTGTTGGTAGCAGCATACGGTCCCCTGAGGCTCTATTGCTCCTCACAGTTGCAGCTATTGCTGGTTGAACAGCACAACGAAAAGAAAGGGAAAATGCTCCTTAGAAATGTCACTTCAAGTGGCTATTGCTTTGAAAAGGTGTTTCTGTTAGTCATACTGAAAGCATGCTTCGGAAAAGCTTTTAGAAGGCATTTTTGCAAACCAAAGAATATCTCTGTAAAAGCATGCAGTGCAAATTTAAATCTCAGCCAAGGCTGGCAACAATGCAGAAATATACACAACACATTTAAAATGCAGGGAAAATACATCTTTTGGTAACATTCTTTTCTAGTTTGCCTGCAAAAGGATCTTCTTCCTTGTCTGTGATAAGAGCAGCTGCTACCATTTCATCTTCAGGCTTCTCAAATCCTCAGTCCTGGAACGTATTTTGTCATACATCCTTAATGACCACAGCTTAGATAGAAATAAACAGAGGTGTCTCCAGCCCATTGGCCATGAAATCATTCTGTAGTGATTCCAATCTCTTATGGCCTTGTTAAATTGCCCAGGCCAAATCATTTGTCAGAGTTACCCAGGAATAAAATTATTTTATGCTCTTGTCAAGTGTCACCCAGTTCTGACAACGGCTTTCAGTGTTCTGTTTTTCTGCAAACCTAAATTGGAAAACAAAGCTACCATCACCTTTAAAGATGAGAAATTACTGTAGTGTATTTTGCAAGGGCTAAAATTCACACGGCTCATTGGTTCAGTTCAGTGTTTCCTTTCAGAGTGCTCTGGATCCAGATGTCCAGATCAAGAATATTTCATGTCTTTTGAACAGGGCTCAACTGCAGAAGTTGGACGTAACTTTTCCTATTTACATCTGCATTTGACTGTAAAAGATATGAGGCTGTGCCACTGCTGTTTCTTTTTAATTTCCTCCTTTTTTCCCACTTGGAAAGAGTGTAAATAAATGGGAAAGCAACCTCCATACCAGAGCACATTTCTTCCCTAGTTAAAGCACTGAAAAACAGTCTGAGCTTTAGGCAGGAGAACAATTGGATTTGAGGTAGAGAACCATTGCTCTAAATGGTGTCAGTGCTTGTTGAGCAATGAAACTGCTCTGCTGCCACTGCTCCTTCAGAAGCAGCCTCCAGCTGCTCATACCAGATCCAGCAATGATCAGGGAACACTGGAGATCCCAAATAATTTCACATCAGATGCTGTTCTAATATTTCATCTGGAAGCCTGCTTCCTTTTTCTTTTCCCTTGTTAAGGGGAAGCTTTGGAGTCTTGTGCACATTCATATCTTTAAAGAAGGTTCATCTAATGAAAAGGCAAAATGGGTAAAGTGAAATGTCCACGTCCCTTCCCAAGGTGAAATTATAGCCTTGCCACAGTCAGTTTTGCACTGACTCTGCTGGACTTAGAGCAGCAGCTGGGAGTGTTCAGTCACAGGTTTCAAAATCATGTAAAGTAAATGCTTTCTCCAAAGACCTTTTGCCTGGAATAGAGTCAATGGTAGAAGTAAGACCCAAGCATCAGTGCAACCACACACATCTGCAGCACATCTGTACTATCCAGCAGCCAGGGCAGGTGCATGACAGCCTCTCTCCATATGCCACATTCCAAAACCACCACAACTTTCATATACAGCTCTCTAAAAAAAAGAACAAAAAACACAAATGAGCTGAACACCAACAAGCTGAATGCACCACTCTTTGGCTGCTGTTGTCACGTGTTCCTGCCTTCACATAGTTCTGCCCTGTATTTAGGAAGTGCCTCTTAACTAGTGATCTTCCATCAACTTGAAAACACTCATGAATTCAGGACTGCAAAACTCTCTTGGTGCAGTTAAGTATAATTACTCCTTTGCTGTCTTTTTTCTCTTTCTTCTCCAACTAGAGAAACAAAGAAGACAAATTAATCACCAAGTTCTGCCACCTTTATTTAAGCTGAACAGCTCTTTTGTCCCTGAATAGTCATCTGGATTCCTCCTGGCTGAATATACTGCTTAATTTGGGAAAGAGGAACAGATGCAGGTGTGAAATGCTTTGTATCAAGACTTGATAAAGGAAACAGAAACAAAACCTACTTGCCCTCAATTTGCTAGTCTGAAATTGTTAAGAGTACGTAATTCATCCAACAGGATTTTTCTGCCGGGCATTGTCAGCAGTAAGATGTGTTTTAAATTATCTTTCACAAATCCACCATGCCAACCCAATCCAGAGCAAATTTGGCCTTTTTGTTGTTTTTTGTTGTTTTTTTAATAGGTTAGTATCTCTTTTCTAAACTCATGATGATGAAAATAAGTTTGTGTGTAAAGCTTAAAGAAAGGAAAGAACTGGAACTGTTGAATTCTCTGCAGTTTATTGCCTTTTCCAAAGCACGGGCTGGCTTTCTCCCAATGGCATTTGTACCTTCCTGATCAGTGCTGAAAATGATGCAAAGGAAAGCCAGGCTTCTCCCTGTAGCGTTGGCATAGAAGCTGATGATGGTTTTGGTGGTTTACATGGATTTTGCTGTTCTCAAATCTGGAAGAACTTTTTAACATTTCCCCAACAATTACCTAACCCACAGGTAACATTTTTCTACTAAAAGTGTACCCCTGGAAGAACTATGCCTTTCCACAGATATTCATGGATTATGCATTCACCTTGATCAAATTCCCTATTCCTCCCTCAAAATGCATTTTAAAAAACGGTGGAAAAAAATGTTCCCAGATAATTTGTAGGAGCGCATTATGCTTGCTCAGTGCTGCCTAACAATTAGTGTCACTTGGCATGTTACTGTCTTTTTCCTTCTAGAAGCAAATTCAATAGCTGTTTTCAACAGAACGGGGGTGGTTTTGGCAGCTCTGTGACCCAGATACAAGCCTCCGTTTGAATGTATTTTCAGCCTTGCTATCTTGGCTTATCTCGAGTTGGGAATCTGAAGCTCTCTGTGAGCATCCAGCTGCAGTGGAGTCAGGCAGCTGGAGCCCTGGCTGCTTGCTTAGGGCAAAACGTTAAGGGCCAAGCTGCATTGCAAATGCCCTTGGCAGCTGCTCAAGGGAGGGAGGGGAGGAGAAGAGGCAGCACTACTTGGTTAAACAGATCCTGGAAATGAGGAAGAAAAGAAGGCTTTGCTGCACCTGAGCTGGGGAGATGCTTGTATTTATGGGGGCAGGGTTATCTGAATAAAAGGGGATGGGTTTGGTTTGCTTTGAGGTCCCTCTTAGCTCAGCAGAGTGCAGGATGAACAGGCACAGCACAAATCTGCAAAACCTCGAACGGATTAAGGGGGGTGTAAACAGGGGCATTCACACCACCCTGCTTCATCACCTGTTAGTCCGGGAACGGCAGTGTCCTGTCAGAGAGTGATTTAGAGCAGGGCTGGATGCTGCCCTGGATGTCTGTGCTCTGCCGTGTCCACAAAGGGCTCAAAGGGACACGAGCCAGCAAGTCAAGTGCCTCTAATGGGACAATGTATTCATTTTCCTGCCTCCGACTGCTGCTGCTGCCAAGGATGTGCCAGTGTGCCACACAGCCAGCCTCATCCTCTCCCTGGCTCGCTCATTATACTGAATTTTATAGGCTGGCAGAAAGGTGCCCGTGCCAGCTTGTTGTCACCTAAGAAAGCTCTTGTTGTTGTGGGGAGTTTCTGACAGCTTCATTTGGGCAGCTTTGTTTGTTCTGTGTGCCTTATTAGCAGCACATATGGGTGGAAACTGGACCAGCTACCCAACCTCCAGCACATCATCTGGGATAAGCCAGTTCTGATAACATTTCCCTTGCATTTTGTGACCACCTCACGAGGTGGGGGTTGGCACGGCTCAGCATCACCTGCTTGTTCCTCACTGTGCTGTGGATTGGGTCCAGCAAAGCTGGGGAGGAGGCTTAGCAGGTAACAACAATGCAAACAGATTGAGAGAACGACTGTTGAGACAGAAAACATACCAGCTATTTCCAAATCCAAATGCCTGCCCCTAAAAATAACTGGACCAAGAAAGCCTGTGGTGGTTCTCAAACCAGGTGGAGCAGGCTCCAACTTGTTAAAACTTTCATCACCTTAATTACTGCAGTGCAGAGAGGTGAGGAATTAGCCAGTTAAGAGACATGAATATCATGCAAACCATAAAGCAACATTTGTGGCTATTCATATCCCCTAACTGATGACTTTAAACGAGAAAGTGAATAAATGGAGTTTCCAAAACCTTTAAGCAGAAATCTACTGTGCTTATTGTCTTGTTGTTTAAGCAAACAGGGAGAAATAAGCAAATGAAGTGTCCAGTTCTGATGCACAGAATTGTTTAATCTCAGAAAGGGAGGATGTTGTAAAGAGAACATGGTCCAGACAGTTAAAACAAAATATTATTATGCATATGGTTGATACAGATAAAACTCATGCATATATATGCATACTGGGCACTCTTTTCCAGCTACAGGTTGTCACCAGATTTCCCTCACCCTGTGATACCAACTTCCATGATCTCCCTTTTCTTTGTCTGTGTCAAGCACATGACTGGATTTATTAATTTAAAGTGAAGAAGGATAGAGATGCTCAAAGTGAAGCATATCCTTCAGGGATTTGCTGGACAAAGGCCAGAGAAGTGAAATGTTGCTCCTGTCTTATCACATATATGAGGCATCCACTAATAAACAAATAAAACAGGCTCTGTCATGTGCTAATGGCATTTTCCTCCTAATTTGCTATCCTACGTGTTGTCCAGTGCAGATCTTTTTGGATGCCAACGAGGAGAAAACTTCATTAAAGTGGTCAGCATTTTGGTATTCATTTCATTCCAAAATTACAACTTTAAGAATGATTTCCCCTTGAATCTTGCCTTTGTGTGTGTCTTGGCACCTACAATGGCACCATTTGTGGAGCCCTGAGAGGAGCAGAAGTGCTGACACACAGAGCTTCACTCCAGCTATGGGAAAGTGCCATTATAATTAACTCCAGGGATTCTCTTCATTGCTGGTAAAATTATGATGCATTTTCCCCCTGTAACCTGAAAAATAGCTCTGGGGTTGAATTTTTGCCCCAACCCTTACTGTTCATTTCACATGCACTAAAAAATTAGTATCTCATTTTTAACTGCAATCCTCTGCCGAAACTTGTACAAGCAGCAGTTAACTAAATAATATGTTTCTCCTAATTTATGCAAAGCATGGAAAAGCACTTGCACTAACACTACAGATGGCTGTGCCCTGTCTGTAGCAGCCACGTAAACACTTTGGTGGAGACGTGAAGCTTCTGTGGTCTTATAACACAGCTACAGCACCTACCAGCTCTATTGGTCTGAAAGCAATGGCCCCTGCCACTCTGAGAGAGCCTGATGGACAAACTATTTCTGCTATGTTACTGTTACATTTTCCAAAGCACTTGAGAAATCAATGATGCATGAACCTGGCTAATGCTGAGAAAGGCTGCTGAAAATCTATATGGATTGTGTGTTGAATAACCCTGTTTTCCCAGCATGTCAGGCACGTCCTGCACCACAAAATATCACTAATATTAGCTCCTGCCCCCAGCCAAAAATAATCATCTGTGAAGATGGACAAGAGGTTGTGTCCATGTTGAGTGGGAGGCATGGCAGTGTGATCAACAAACAGGGATCTTTCTCCCGGAGTCGACAAGCTTTGGATAAAACCTTCAGCTATCAGGAGCTGCCTGTGTCCATCAATCCTACCCTCAAACGCTGTCCTGGTGGGGACCATTCAAGTCTAGACAAAACAGGGCTGCAACATGACAGCCAAAACACAGCAGGCATCCAAAACGCATGGGGCTGACCATGTTAGCCAGCTCCTCTGTGAAATGGCCCTTCAGGCTATTTATTCCTCTTAGGTGGCAACTCAAACAGCTTTCTTCTGATGCTTAAACAGCAATGCAAGAAAAAGATCCACAGAAAATAACTACCACAGCCCCAAAGAGCTGAAAAGACTCCATTATCCTTCAGTATTTGAACAAACACCTTCCCACCTCTAAAACATTTGGTTGCATTGCGTGTCACAGCATCTTGGGTGTGTGCATGTGTCTCTGGCAGGCTCAGCATCTCAGCAGTGTCCCTAGTGTGCAGAGTGCAGATACCTTCTGCTCACTTGAGTGTATTTCGCTGGATGAGAGAGATCAGTGTCAGATAAAACATCTGCAGAGTGGGTAAGTTACTGGTAAACCCCATTTCAGCACCCTCCTGCTGCTGTTTGGAGCATACACTGCATACTCTGTAAATAAGGAGCCTACTTATGCACAGAGAAGAAGGGGTCTGATGAATGGCAAAGAGATATAAATTGTAGGGAAGTAACCCTAGAAACCACACTGGCATCTTTTCTCCCATAAATAATGTGGTTTTTAACCTGAGGATGAACATTCAAGTCTTGTGCAGAAGCATGTCCCAGTGAAATTCCTCACTGTGTTACCTTGGTGGACTTCCCACAGCAGAGGCAATTCAGGCTGTGTAATGGCTTTGGATGGAAATGAAGAACTGAAACACTGAAGAGTTCCCCTTTGTTGGAAATTGCTGTTCAGAAAAGAGCCAAAAAATCTTGGGCCAAAACAGAGGCCGTGGGGAACTTTCTGCCCTGGGCCAGCTGTTTGTCAGAGTTTGTGACAACAGCCTGAGTGCGTGAACTGCCCAGATCTCACGCCCTCCCAAGCCCTTTCCTCCACTGTTTATTAATCTTTCTTGTGAGGCTCCTCCAGTTATAAGCTCCAGCTCTGGATTCCCTTTAATTCCACTTAAGAACTGGACTGGTGGTTTGGACAATTAATAGCCCAGTTAGTGAAGGAGTCTTTCACTTCTGGGTTGGAAGTTCAGACCCAAAGCACAGCAATGGTCTGGGGAAGTCATTTGCAACAGATGGCTCATCTGCACCCAGCTGACATGTGCTGGGTACCCCCTCACTCCCCTTCTTGCTGCACAAGGCACCAGCTCCCATGTCCCCTGAGCTCCCATGGTTACGGGGACAGACTGATCCAGGCAGGGGAAGGCTCCTCACACCTTCTAGGCTCCGTAGCACGGTGTTGCCCAGTGCCAGGGGTGACATCAGTTTGTCCCAGTCCTGTGCTTGAGACAAATCCTGTGAGTTCAGCAAGAATCTGCAGGCCAGACAGACTGACCAGGGCTCGTGTCCAGCACAGACTGTGCTCTAGGTGGATGGAAGGGTCAAGGTTTCAGCTTCCCCAGCCCACCTTGGACAAATTAAAAATATTTTTCACTCATATTCAGACTGAAGCCTTATTTCTTATGTATCATAAGTTACATTCTAGCCTGGAATTATCTATTCTCTGTGACCCAAATCAATATCTGTTTTCATTATCTATGTCAGACTGAATGCAGAGAGAATTCAGTGCTGCAGGAAGTTGCTGGGGATTCCCAGAACCAGAAAAAGCAGACCCCCTGCCCCACACACAGCTGCCTGAGGGACCATGCAGAGCCATGCACCTCTCATCTGCCCCTAGCCAGGGTTGGGAACCCTGCTCGTGCCACCCCCATGAGCCTGTTCATGTAGGCACTGTCTCTCTGCAGATGCTGCAAACAACATCTTGCCATTTGATTCCTGCACCTACAATGCTGTACACGTGGGGATGCAATAAAAAATTCAATCATCATCTCAAAGTCCAATTCACATTCAAAATGCATTTCCATTCTGCCCTCTGCCCTCCACACAGATGACTCCAGGTGGATGCAGGAAGCTTGCACCTGTGTTTCATGGGGAATTGCTCCCCTCAGTACTCTGCTGACTGCAGAGATGAAAAAAAAAATGCCCAGAAAGCTCCTGGTAAGCCATACCTTTCTGTTGTGTGGGCTACTCTGTGCAGGTGGAAGTCAAACCCACATAATCCCAAGTGCCCTCTGCACCCCTATGCCTGAGTTAGTGACCTTGCAGCACAAACAGTGCAGGTTTTCCTCAACTGGCAGAGCAGTTCTCTAGAGCAAAGCTGTCATCAGCACTGTCCTGAGCTGATACTGCGGATGGTGACAAGCATGGGGAGGTTAAGATGAGGACATCCACTTCATTCTATTTCTGGTACAAGGACAATAACCACTGGTCAAAGGGGAGGGCAGGCAGTTCAGCATGGTGGCATCTCTAAACGCTGCAGCTAAATCTGACTGGGCTCGTGAGTCAGATGTCCTTCTAGCATGGCATCAGACAAATATCTGAGCTGCAGCCTACAAAGAGTCCTTTCTTTCTATTTTAAGAGCTGTGTGAACAGAACTAGAATACTGCAGCTATTTTCCACTATGATTTATCTCTCTTAGACACTTAGAGTCCACGCTGATCATGCAGCAAAATCCCAGGCTTGGACAAATCCTCTTCACATGATCAGTGACTTCTGGTGAGAAATCCCAAAGCAGGGAAAAAGTATGAAAAGGGAACAGAAGCTGGTGGTGAGGACTGAGAGAAAGAAAAAGGGAAGGTAGAGAAATAAAGGAAAGAAAATACCAAGAAATGCAATCACAGATGTGAAAAGAAAGCTAGAGGCTATCTGAACCACCTGAAAACATACAGTGTGTCATACAGCTCAAGAAACGAGGTTGGAAACAAATGAGAATGTGACTTCAAAAAAAGCACATGGTCCTCTTTAGATCAGCTGGACCTGACATGTCCAGCCTCAAAAGCAGGGTGCCTCTGGCCACTAAGAGAAAGGAGCTTCAGGTCAGACCCAAAAGTCTCTTTGGTGAAACCTCCCTTCCAGGGCAGTGGCTCTGCTCCTCTCAGTGCTAAATATCTCCTGGCTCTACCAGAAATTGCACCAGCCTGCAAGGGAGGTCTCCTCCATTAGTCTGACTCCAGAACTTTCCTGATTCTGAAGCTTTTTTCTCATGCCAGGCTGAAAGCCAACAGGTCTCTTTTTTCCTAAGCTCCAAATTTTATGATGTCACTTAAGAAGTTCAGAGTCTCCAATGCTGTTTCCTGAGGCAGGGTATTTAATTCTGTAGTACAATAGTCTTTTGAAGAAGATACTGTCTGCTGAAAAATGACCCATCCTGCTTTAAAAGCAGGAAATAAAGCTTCAGGTGTCAAATCACGGTACTTTCATTCACTGAAACAAGACAGCACATTTCAGAAGATCCACAATAAACCCCAGCAAATAACTTTTTCTCAGAATTTGCCCATAATTGACTGAATTCTAGCAGAGAAAAGAGATAATGAGAGGCTTGACCCAGGCCAGCAGCAGTGCTGTAGGGCTGTATCTAGAGAGGAAATTGCACCAGCCCCATCCCTCCAGAGCAGGGTTTTAAGTGTTAAACTCTTGCAGCTATCCCACTGCTGGAGCACACCCACGGGGTCTTGTTCCAAATTTTTCAGCCTGTCACTTGCCCCTGAGAGAGTATTTCTTGTTTATGTTTCAAATAAAAGGTTGCCTCTCCCTCCTCAATGAATTCACTAACACAAACGTCCTCAGTGCAGAATTTCTAACACTGACAGTACTGTACGTCTTTCTCTCTCCAGGGTATTGCTCTCTTCTTTGCAATAAGCCAGGTCTGCCACGGTGGGAGAATTCTCAGCCTTACCTTGTACACAGCAGCTCCCTTTTTGCTTGGGAAGCAGTAGAGAAACACTGTGGAAACTGTTTCCATTCTTCATATTTATTTTATTATTCAGACAAATGTGAATCACTAATCAGCATCTAGCTTAAATCACCACAATCTTCCTGACTAGCTTGCTTTGTCTTTTCTCTCAGCAGCCAGCCCAGCTGGTTCCCATAGGTACTAGCAAAATAAAACCCCAAGAGAGAGAGAGAGAAATCTAACATTTGATTTTTGCAAGCAGAAGCTTCTGGTATTGCAGCCCAATAAAGCATCAATCAGTGCCCAGCAATGTTCCTTTCTTCTGCTGCATCAGCCCAACCCCTCCCTGACCTGCAATCCCACCAGAGGGTAGGAATCTCATTGAACTATTGACCAAAATAAAAACCATTCCCATCAATACACACTGTTACTGTGAGTTATCATTTTGTTTGTTCATTATTATGCACAGTGACAGCCAAAGCCCAGTGTGAGTAAAGGGCTGTGGTGGCAGTCTCCAAGCCTGTCCCTTTCCACGTGGTTTTTGTGCTCAGGCAGCATGGAAAGAGAGGACCACATCAACTGGGAGAGCTCCACTGGCACTCCCTCAGCTCCTCGTTCCTCATGCTCAAAGAGATGTTATTGGCATCCATATTGCACATTTAGGGCTCTCTCTGCTTCCCTCTTTAGGTCATATTTAGAGTAAATGTTGCTCCCTACTCCAGAAATGGTACACAAGTCTCTGAAATGCATTCACCTGGCTTGCCTCAGGGGATGCAGCATTGCTCTAAGGGCAGAATGTGGCTGGTGTCATGAAGCCCATCACCATCACCTCATTTTGTATGTGGCTGAGAAAAAATCTGCTCTGGGATGGTACTTTCTGGTAGAATTAGGTATTTAAGGTATTATTTGTTAATCTTGGGGACCAAACCACCTTTGAGAGAGGAGACTGACCCTGGGCCAGATTACAACAAGCTCCTCCTGCTCATCCTGATTATCCTACTGAGCCAGCCTGAAAGCAGAGCCCAAAAAGTGACAGAGAGCAAGCCTGGATGGGAAACAGAAAAAAAGGGATCCAGCATAGCCTGCTGCCACACCTGACATGCAGAGAGTGCTGCTCCATGCTCCACAGGCTCCATCGGCTCTGGATGAATAGCTAAGCCTTAGTGAAACAGCAACCTTTCACCTGTGTCCCTTGACAAAAGAGATAAGTATCCATAAATGCAAGTAGGAACAGTCGCCCCCAAGGCTTTTGCATGGAGCCTGACAAGCTGCTAAGTGCCACTTTGGGTGTCCTTTTGGCCTTTGCCAGAGAGGAGGAACTAAACATGTTAAGACACCAGAGAAGTGCTTATCATGCTTAATGTTGTACATGCTGGGGGAGAGGTGGAGGCTTGACTGCACCTGGATCTAGGAGAGGAGGTTGCAGTGGAGAATTGCTCCAGGACTGCTGTGAGGTTTCTTTATCTGAGCAAAATGACCAGGAAGCTGCAGACTGAGTCACCCTGTGCATGGCAGAACCCACAGAAAGTAGGAGGTTATTGCTACTGGGAATCTTCTGTATAAACACCACAGAGGAAAGAAAGTAGGAGCAGAGCTGTGAGTCTTTGTGCAGCAAACACAGACAAGCAAAACTGAATGACCTGGAGGGGCTCTTCAGGCTCCTGCACTTCAGCTGAAGTTCCACAGGACCAGGAAACCAGAAGGATAGAACTCAGGTGGTGTGATAAAAGATGCTGATGTCTGCTGGAAGATGCTTGCAGTGGTGGCAGGCGTGGCCTCCCAGAAGATTTAGCTCACTACAGAGATACATTGATCTACTATGGCTCCCTCCAACCTCTGTAAAAGTTCTGCCTTCAAGCATTTTAAAACCAAGAACAAGTGAGAAACCTGACCCACCTGGCTCCCATCCTACTTTCTTATACTTCTGTGTTGACAATGTTAGTATCATGAATGCTCTGGGTATTTTCCACAGCCTTTGTTTGGCCAGACTGTTCCATTAGTTACCTTTGCTACCATCTTAATGAAATGGGATCTTGCCATTCATTTTAAAGTGTTAAGGACAAATGCAGGGAGAAAGAAACACAAATGGAAGAATAAAAGGCCAATCATATGCTTATGAGTAGGAGTTCTGATGTTCTTTTTTAAAAGAGACATGTGTAATTCAATTTATTTTACTGAATACAAACAACTATGCTTTTGGGTACAAAACAAGTTAAAGCCAGGCTCTGGATGGAGCACTGGGCTGGCAGTCAGGAGACTTGTCTTTCCTCTGCAGGGTGCTGCTGACTTGCTGCATGAGCTCAGGCATGTCTCTCCCAGCCCCGAGCTGCAGCAGTGTTTGAGCATCGCCGTGCTGAGCTCTGCAATGCCAAAATGACACCATGTTCTTGCAGACAAGTCCTGATAGTTTTGGCAGAGGCAGATCCCCTAACTCTCAGCATCTGTCTCCCTCCTCTGCCAGGGGTCTGTGTCTCAAGCAGGGGTGATGGAGATTGTACTGCTGATGAAGCCCCAAACAGGATCCACAACCCAGCTTGGGTCAGCTTAGCCAGCAGCTGAGGGAAGCAAGTGACAGAAGCTGGCAATACCTCATGTGGCTGCAACTTCATTTGCTAAAGCTCATCTTTAAAAACCATCAGCAGGGACACCAAAAGTGACAGAGCCAAGACTCTGTCCCTCACCAGCCTGCAGAATGCAGGTCCCTGGGAAGCAGGGTTTCAAAGACAGTTAAGATCTTCAGAAATGAATGTACCTACTTCCAAAGTATCTTTCTCAAAATGGTCCTGAAACCGGATGAAGCTGTAAATCATATAAAATTTAAGCAGCATGAGGTGTTACAAGACCTAAGCAGCTTTTGAAAGGTGACATCTGTCCATTCACCTTTACTGTGTGTGCTCTCAGAATCAGTGATGTGATGCCACAAGCATAGCCCACCCTAAGGGTACCCTGGTCCCATTTGTGCACTGCTATAATAGCAAGTTGAGAGTCCTAGCTTCCACCTTCCCAGCCCTTCTCCCACCCCCCAAAATCTTATCAAGAACTTTTACCAAGGAGCAAACAAGGGATTTTTGGTGCAGGACACCAGGGAAACACAAAGTCTTTTCAAGATGCAGCATAAACAAATGTTTTTGTTCTCACAGTCATCAAGCCATTTGGGAAAACACTTTGCCACTCACCTTCTGGAATGCAGATGTCTGATCATCTGTTTAATTTACAAGCCTGTTTATCAAAACTTACAAAAGATTTTTCAACAAGCAAAGGAGCAAAATCGTTAGATGTTTCAATAATCACGAGAGAAAAAACAAGTGTGGCACAAAGGCTTTCTCGGTGATTGAAGAAGAAAGATATAAAAAAAATGTGTTAGTAGCTCTTGAAGAGTTGAGGCAATCTCTGGGAGTCTAATTATCTGAAAATAAGCCATTTCTTTGACTTCTAAGTCAGAAGAGATGCAGAAGGAAGATCTATCTATTCAAGATCACAAATGGGACAGAAGTAATGTTGTGTATCTATTCCTTGGAGCATTCTGGATTATGCACAGTTCTTCAAGACCTAAACAAATCTGCATTTTTTCGGTCTTTAACAAGATAAATTACGAGACGGTGAACATTGTACATTCTATCCTGAAGTAAAATATCTATGTGTCTTAAGAATGTCTTATTTTCACAGCTAAAGTGAAGATTCAGGTTCAATCAACACATAGATTTTTCAGTTGGAGCCAATGCTAAAAGAATATTTACATTCTTCATCTGATTTTAGAAAATACCTAGAAAAGCTACTCTTTGGTAACAGTGTCAGGTTTCAGCACAAATCATGACACAGCAATAAAAATTCCTCTTATTAGTCTTATTTTATTTTTTTTTTTTTTTTTTTTTTTTTTTTTTTTGCCCGACAGCACACAATGAGCACTTTATAACCCCAACAAGCTGTGCAGAATTAACATGACACTAAAGCTCTATTTGTTCAAGGGAGAGGCACAGGACTGAGGGCCCAGAATTGGCAAATTTGACTTCCGTGGTTAATTGTTTTTCCGCCCCGTGTTATCACAGCAATTTGAAAGCACCGGCTAATTGGTTCCTAAAATGGGGCTGTTACACTGATAAATGCAGCCTTCCCCACGATCAGCTGTAGCTGCACACCTGTGCGTGGCTGCTTCCATCCAGGCTCTGAATGCCCTGAAAAAAGCAGTTCCCCATCCATCCCCATCCATCCCCGTCCCTGCTCGCTTGTTCCCAGCTGTTCCCCCGGGTGCTTGCGAAGGTCGGTGCAGCTGCTCGGAGGGCGCTGAGCCAGGGGAAACCTCGCCCTCCCCATCCCTGCGCTCCTCCCTGCAGCTCCTGAGACATGGGGCACCCCTCAAACCTGTGTGAGCCTGCAGCAACCCTTGGAAGGGTTTGCTCCCAAGGTCAGGGGAGACCTCAGGCTGTGGAAGGAGTGAAGGAACAGGCTTGGCATGGGCACAGGGGGGTTTGTGTGCCTGCTGAGCTTCCTAGTGCCCTGCAGCACGTGCACTGTGCCAGCTCCCAGCAGCGGGCAGTACCGGCTCCGGCAGGCTCGGGAATGAAACGGAAATTACTCTTGGATAAATTATTCAAATAATTGTTTCTATTTAAAGGGACTTTATGGACTTCTCAGTTAAATAAAATATGAAAGTGGCATGATGAAGCATGTAAGCATCCTCACCCAAGCTGGGTGGGAGCAGGGGAGCAGGGCTCAGTTTAACATCCTCCCTTTGCTGACAGTTATGGGCCAGACACCAAAATCCATAGTCTTGCTCCAGGCAAAATGCTATGTTTTATCTTTTTTTCCTTTGTAAAGGCAGCATGATGAGGGTCTGTTGAGGACTATCAGCAGTCTCCTGCTGGCTGTGGATTTGGGGCTTAGTCTGTTGTAAAATGTTTGAAATAATGACAAAGGAACCGTGTACACCAAGATGACAATGACGGGGCACTTCAAACAACATGTTCTCACTTAGTTTCTGGCATGGTCAGAGCGCCTCTCCCAGCCTTGCCCAGCCACAGTTCAGGTCTCCAAACTGGGAGACATCCCTTAGAATCACAGAAAATCCTGAGCTGGAAAGGACTCACAAGGATCATTGAAGTCAAATTCCTGGTCCTGCACTGGACACCCCAAGAATCATATCATGTGTCTGAGAACATTGTCCAAACACCCCTTGAGCTCTGTCAGGGTTTGTGCTGTGCTAACTGGAACTGTATTTTGTTCAGAAAAGTAATTAAAAGCATGGGCTCGAGCTATAGTATTTTTCTAAAAGCCTGAGAAGAGGCTTCAACCTATTTTATACCCTTTTAAAAAAGCAACCATCACCTCTTCACCCATCGACCCTTCACAGGGGAATAAAAATGTATTTTCTTTCCATGTCCAGCTGTACATAGGAAGGCCACTTTATCTGCTGTTTTACCGTGTGAAGATCCAGCATCTTGTACACCACCCAGTTTCTCTTGCAGCTGGTAGACATTTCTGCAGTTTTATCAGCACTATGTCTAATTCCACATGGCCCACTTTTCACAAATGTGGCTGGCTTGGCTCTGGTTCATTCTTTGTATAAAAGCATTAGCTAAACTGCTGGTGGTTTTCCTTCAAATCCTATTTATACTTCCCTCTCACTAACTCTCTAAGCAGAATCTTTTTTTGGTTGTGTTTCTTTTTTTTTTTTATAGAGCAATTTATATCAACACCCCACCCTCCCATAAATATTGTTGTTATCTGTGATTAAGAGCATATGTCTCAGTCTGGTACATCTAATGCTATTGCTGAGTTATTTCCTAATTGTTCTTTTGCAGCAGAGCGGAGAATTGGATTTTAAATACGAGCTTTGTTTTGTAGGTCATGGGGTGAAATTGGTTAGCAAACCTCGGTAAACAAAATTACTTGTTTTTTGTTATTGTTTTGGATTGGACAGATTTATTTCTTTATCTCTTATTGAGCAAGTCTTTTATCTCCAAGCATGGTTACTTGGTTCAAGTCGTAGATCACCTCTTTCACATACCCACAGCTGCATCCTTGCTCTTCAGACACACCAAGAATTGCAGATATTCTGATGTTCCTCAACCCTTTCCCATTCAAGCATTTTAAAAGCTGCAGGTTAGATCTCAATGTTACTGCTAAAAATTGGAACTGACAATTTTCTAATAAAAATGCAGTGGATGTTAAATCTCCTCCTTGAAGATAAACTACAAAATCTGAGTCTGTGGCATCAGGAATTCATACAGAAGGAGTTGCAAAGGTCTGAGAGCCATCCCCTGACATAGTTAGGACAGCCAGGGAGCAGGATAGCATCTCCTGGGGCCAGAGACCTGTCTCTGCCTATGAGAATGGCAATTTCTGTCCAATTTTCCATTCAGGGCCACCTTGTGAGACGTTTTTAGAAGACCTACAAAATCCAAACACCAAATTTTTGGCTGTACCCTAATTAACATCTCCTTAGCCATCAAATTCCTTCATCTGTAATTGGCTGTGCTCCTCTTGGCTAATGAATTTGCCCTACAACCAAATTTACCCATTGTAGACTGTTTCATGTTGATTCTCCCACTGTCTTTGTGCAGAAGGGGCAGGGAACCAACCCTAGATGTGAAACTACAGTGTTTGCTCCCCTTTTTGGATGATTCTTCTCTGCTCTTGGCACGAATTTGAATTTTAATTCAGAGTGCCTCAGTCTGGAGGCCTAAATCCCTACACAGAGTTGATGGAGATGGGCATTTTTTGCTGGAAGTCGTGCCAGGGCCCCGACAATTGCCCAGAGCTGTGCATGTCTCCCACAACACTGCTGCACGTCTCAGCTCTCCAAATGGAGACAGCAGCCAGGAGCAGAGCTGTGTTCCTGAACAACTAAAGGCTCTAAGATCATTGCAGCAAGTCTCATATTTTGTGCAGCAATAGGGTTAAAGGATGCAAGGGAAAGCACTTCCTAGGGGCCAGAGGGACTTGGCTGAGTGCAAGCCTGGAAGGAAGGATGCGGTGGGCAGAGAGAAAAATAGGGCTATAAATCCTCTTTATTTCTGCTCTGTATTACCCAGTGTCTGTGCAATTTCTCTATTTCAGAAACCAAACATTTAGTTTATGTGCAGTAAAGCCTGGCTTTGCAGAGCTGAAAGGCCTTATCCTGAGCCCCCACAGGAAGGAAAGGCCTGGGCCTCTTTGCTGCGAGGCCCCGGCCACCCCAGCACTCACTTGCAATGATCCATGGTGGCCCTGGGGTCTGGACACATCTCCTGAAAAGTCCCTGGAGCAGACACCCATCCTGGCAGTTGGCATGGCCCTTACAGGGAAAAACACAGGGATGTCTGGAGAATTGGCAGCTGCCATGAGAGTGTGTGAGCTGGGCAGAAAGACCAGTCTGGTTGAGGAGTAAAACTACCCTCACTCTCCTCACAGGCAGCTGAAATAAAATTGGAGAAATGTACTCTTTCAGAAAATCCAGGGAGATGGGAGAAGTATCCCAGCTGTGCTGTGTCTGAAGGCAGCACTAGAGCTGCTTGTTCTCTTCGTGATGCAAGGGAGAGAGACAATGGAGGGAAGGAACACAGCAATATCCTTCATGATTTATTTCCCATGTATGACTTATTGGCTAGAATATATGTTAAGGTGACAAGGAAAAGGAATAATGTAATTACTCCTGCCCTAGCTGCAAGCACAATGAATCTACCTGTTGTTCTCGCTGGGGACATCTAATTAAGTGAGGCAGGGACTGGGGAGGGAAGGAAAGGGGGAGGCAGCATAAAATATACACATCAGACACCTGCATATAATGTTGAGGAGTTTACTGCATGGTTTATTAAACTCTTACCTCTCCACTGCTTCCCCAAGTCCACGTGAATCCCCCTCCCCATGGCAGAAATCATCCCAGGCTCTTCAAGGAAATGGGTGAGCACCACTTGATTGCAGCTTGGTGCTGGTTCAGCCCACTCTGCCCCCACCGCCCCATGGAAAGAGGTTCTGTCAAATCCCAGAGAGAAAAGCAAGCCAAGGTGCTGCAAATGGATTTGGCACCATCCATCAGCTCCGATCTGAAGTGCTTGTTTCCTTCTCTCTCCTGCTCAAAGCCCTTCTGGAGGCTGCCAGCTGTGCCTCGTGTAAGCAGTGTTTTACTGGTAACCAGGGCCGTGCACACTATAAACAAAGGGCTTTGCATCAGGACCTTCAAAAAACACAGAAAACCCCAAAACTCACAGATTAAGGGTTGCAGCACCTGGCCTTGGGAAAAAAAACTTCACCCCAAACACTGTCCATGGACTGTTGTCGCTGTAAAGGGTAAGACATGTCTGCCTTAATTTATTTTCAGACACTCATAACTCAGTAGTGGGAGCTTATTTTTATTGCCCAAGTAGGGCGTCAAGCTTGTTTTATTACATTTCTGAGAACCAGAATGTGTAAGTAAAATAAGAGAAAAAAAAAATACCACTGGGCCATTTGGCCTGTTGGGTTTTAAATGACTGTTAGAGTTTTTTGCTGAGAACATCCAGCATTATTTTCACCAGGACCCATAAGAGTTCTTTCTCTATCCAGTTTTGTCAGGCCAGGAGGCTTTACCACATGTATTTCAGGAAACCTGAATGAGAAAAAGGACAGAAAAGAAGGCAAATCCACAGTGGCTGCTCTGGATATTTTTCCCCTTGTTTCTTGTCAGCAAATTACAGAATTTTGACCAGCTCATTTAACGTATTAAAAAGACCTTTTGAAACTTTAAAGTAGCCAAGATACTGTAATAATACTAGAAGACCTCACACAATAGTGGACAGAAAAATGGATAAGAGCTTTTATTATGGAATCATATGAAGCCAATGGACTGTGCACAAAAAGGCATTTCAGCATGAAGGCACTCTGTCCATCACTGGGGCATCAGCCCTCTGGCTGTTTGTTCTGATAACAGTGCCAGTGAAACTGGGGCTCTCTGGGAGTATGTGATTTTTGTCATTCACTCCAGCAGAGCCATGATTTGGCTGCAGAAGGTCTGAGGCTAATGGGACTGAGAGGTGAGCAGTGAGAGTGGGAAGGTGTCAATCATCTGGGTAAATTAAAGCAGCCAGAAGGAGGAGGTCAAAGCCAGCATCGAACAATTTGGGATGGCAGAAACAGAGGATTGTCTGGGTGGTGCAGGGTGTGGGACTGACCAGTGCCAAGGGGAGTCAAGATAAAGACAGAAGCAGAGAGCTGGTTTTGACTCTGACACAGCATTTGTCCTGCAGGAGGAAGGAACAGTCATAATTTCCTGCCCTACTAATTAGTAGAGTTCAGCCCATTTTGGGCAAATCCATCCCAAACTAGATGGCATCCAAGTGCCCTACAAACACCCAGCAATGAACTTGAACTTGCATGATAATTCCTTAGGTTTGGCTGTTCCCACCTGCCTCATTCTGCAGTGACTTCTGCTTCTTTAATGGGATTACACACAAGCATAAATGCTTTGCTTGAAGGGCTATGGCTTTATTAGCAGTGTGAGGTTTGTGTGAAGCTTTGAAAAGACCAGAAGTTCCCCTTGCAGGTTCAGGCATGGCTCAATTTTCCTTATCTCATGTTATCCTTTATGTCACATGACCAGTTTGTTCTCGTTTGAGCTCTATGAACTCATCACAGGCATGCACATGGCTGGAAAAGAAGGATTTTAAGCTGAGTGACAAAAACGATGAGTTCACAGGAGGTTTTTGGTCATCAGGTGCATTTAGTTAATCAAAAGCTGGACTTTGAAAGGCTTGTGGGAAGGAAATGTTGATAAAAATGGGAGGGAGGCAGTGGTAGTGCAAGAGGGGAGGAAAGAAATGATTTATGATGAAGCCAAGGCAGCTGATCTGAAAGAGATAATTATTCTTCCATAACTGGCCAGGGAATGGGGGAGCCATTATGTGGATGAATGGAGACAGCAGAAGCAATTTGTCAGCCTGACTTGTTTGAGTGAGTAACTTCAATTTCTCCTTGTCTTCTTCTAAGTGATTTTTCTTTCATAGTCACATAGGAATGTGTTTTACATTTCAAGCTCTCCCAATGCTTGCCTGAGTGAGGGAAGAGAAAAAGGAGGACTTTTGCATGAATATCAGCCATGGTTTTTTTGCAGTAGTGCTCAGAAACTACGTGCTCATTTGCCAGTTGTTCCCAGTTTTGGGGGATTTCAGTCTTGGCTGTAAAAGATTCCTTCCCAAAGAAAATTTGGAATTCAAAAGGCAGTCCAGGAGCAGAATATTTCATTGTTCTTTTCCAGTGGATATAATTTGTTTTCTTTTTAGATTGAACAAAAGCTGTTTCTAAAGCTTCCACTTTAGAAACCTAAATCCACATTACATGTGCCTGTTATGTATACCATTTACATGTTCCCAAATAGCTGGGTTCATTTCTGAGGGCATTTGTGGCAACAGCTCCTACATGGTCTACAGTGCTGAATTCTTCCACTTTCTTTAAGGAGTGAGTCACTTCCAAGTTTGGGAATGAAAGCCAGCCGTGGGGCTGGATGGAGATGAAGGTGGAAAAGAAGGGCTTGGAACACCTCAGGTGCAAAGTAGAATTGCTTCTGATTCTTCTGCTTTGGAGTTGCATCCTTAAGACTGTTAGATAAAAGTCTAGAAAGTGATGCGAGGAAAAAGCATTTTTCCTGGTTGTGTTTTAGAAGCAAGAGGGAACTCTGTGCTTTGAATGGAAGAAGCCCTCAGGTGGACGCCTGATTTTTCACTGATTTGGTCTTTTAGTGACCCTAGGGAATAGCGAGAATTTTAAGATCACTTGAAGTTATGGCAGCTTTTGGAAAATGCTCCCTCTGGCATAAGCCTGGCTTTAAGTACAGGAAGAGTCTGTCCTGTTCCAGAGACTGCACGCTGTCTTCTGTCCCCAGATGCACTTGCCTGTTCCCTTTAGAGACCTCCTCCTCCTCCTCACTCACTTGTAGTGTGGCCACAGCTCCCTGTGGCTCACAGGTACTTTCCAGGGACAGAGGTTCAGATGGCCTGTTCTGGGCACCCTCCTAATAATTAAATAAACTAAGTGCCAAAAATGCCTATTGCTCTCCACTGGCTGTAAAAGGTGAGAAGCTGAGATGCAACCAGATTAACTGGGCACACCTGATGTAACTTCCCTGAGGTCTTTCTTGCAGCAGTTTGGGGAGAAATAGCAGAAAATCTGATGCAAGACTTTGTCACCTTCTTTCTCTTAGGTACAGTACCAAGGAGGCAGGGAAAAGGAACAGCAAAGGAACAGCAACGGGGGGTGTGTGATTTACGTGATCCCTTGGCTGCTTTTGGTGTTTAGATAAGTCACGTTTCTTATATCTTTTGCCTGGATGAGCTCATAAGTGCAAATACTTGCAGCTTCAAATGTGTCCATTCATTATTGAACAGGAAAGGGTAGTGGAGCACTTCTGTCAGAGGCTGGAAATCATAAAAGACATAAGTGATGGTAGTAAAAACCAAGCTGTTATCAGAGGAAGAGGGAGGGTGGGGGGAGGAAGGCAACCCTCCTGCATTTATTCCTCTGAGACACAATTAAAACCCTGAACGAAGATTTTCAGAAAGGACCATGTTATTCCTTCTGCTTCATGTGCCACACTCAAAATGAATTATGAATTTGCAACAGAAGGAAAGTCTTTCATCCCAGCTTTAGCTATTTGACTCAAAGCTTAAAACTAATGAACCCGTCGGGCCCCGTTCTCCACGTGCACCAGTGCAAGCCACTGGTGTTGGAATGGTGCAAAGCCCGGGCGAGGGGAGGGAGAGCATCACCTCATCTGGGGCATAGATGTGCACGTTCAGACTTGAGGTGGCTCAGAGTGACACCAACCATCTGGGATTAGTTCAGAGTTGTTGCTACACACCCAGAGGGAATGCCCTCTCTTTCAAAGGCATCTAATTCATTTTTCATGAGGGTTTGGACTTGGCCTTCTTCTCCCCCCGCCCCTCCAAACTCTTGGATTTGTGATGGAACAGAGCTATTAGAGGTGATGCATGATTTATAAATAATAAGTGTCTGTCTCAGGTTCGAATATGAAATAGGATATTTAGAAATTAAAAGCTGGCTTTATATGGCAGATACTTTCCATTCTTCTCCCTCAAAAGTAAAAAATAAAAATGTATGCCCAAAGTTTGTAAAGATTCAGATTACCCATGAAAAATGGACAGTGCCTTTCTTCAGCTAAAAGATTTACCTTCTGTCAACCTAAATGCACTTTTATTTAACGTATTTAACCAGATCAGCACCCTGGGCAGCCTACAAATGAAACACCAACCACAGAGCTTATGCCTGGAAGCCCTAAGACATCTTTCTCTCTGTTTGATATGACTGACACATCCCATCCTTGGCATAATATAATCATCATTATGTTTCTAAACAGTCAAGGATTGTAGAATTTAAAATTCCCTGGCTGGAGATGAAGTTTTCTGTTCATTGTAGGAGTTAATGCTTTTTTATTAGGGAAGTTAATGTAATATTGATTTTGTGCAGGGGAAAAATATGTTGCCATATTGTGATAGATGCAAAAGGTGAAAAGGCATCATAAAAAGAGATTAATATTTTTTATACATTTAAAAAAAACATTCCCAGCAAATGTGCATTTGCCCAACATGTGAAGATTTTTCTACGAGGTCAAACATTTTACCCTGTTCTTGCAGCTACAATGCTCTTTTTTCCCTTTCCAAACACACATGTAAGAGAAGACTAATGTTATTCCTCGCTATGAAGTGTTAAAGTTAGGTAGCAGCTGTGATGGTATCAGCCAATATGTTGCTTTTAATGATCTCACTCATACATTATGAATGAGGAAATTGGAAGGCAGGAAAACATAGTGAACATAATCTTTAACTGTTCAGCTACTAAAGAGCTTTCCACCTGAAAGTTACAGTCCCTCTGATTTTCCTGTTTGCAACAACAACTTGACATCATGCTTGGCTTTACACCAGTGTAAACCAGAGATGTGGTCAAACCACAAACCATGTTAATAGGTTTACATGAGTTAAAAAAACCCTCAAAATCCAGCCTTTAGATGCAGTCCACTTTGTTACACCCCAGTAAAATCAAGCCACTAATTTCCAAGCAGCATGTTTGCCCACCCCTAATAAAATGAACCTATTAATTTCAAAGCAGCGTGTTTGCCCACCAGACCTCAGCCTGGCAGGAGATGTGCCATGAGTTTTGATGCCTGTATTTAGCAAATGGAGGTTCTTTGAGGTGGGTTGCTTAGTTTGCAACTCCAGTTTGAGATGGCACCAGGAAAGAGGGTGCTGAGGGCTCCTCTGTCAGCCACTAGCTCTTCCTTATTCAGGGCTGGACAAGCCAGGCCAAGGATGTTGAAACACCAAGCCTGACCAGCAGTGCCAGCCAGGCACCTGTGGATGGGGCCCCATCCATACCATGACAGGCTCACAGGGGCTCCCTGGCCCCACATCCCTGCTCAGCTGGGTGCCACTTTCCCTGGCAGACAAGCACTGCCTCTTCCCTGCTCAGGGATTTGCCTTCACTCTCTTTTCCTCTCCATCTATTTCCTTCTTGCCCTGGACAACTGGGAGCTGACTGTAAAGGCAGCCCATAAAATTCTCCAGACAATTGCATCATTTGTTCTTTCTTCTTGGACTGATATATTTTATCCGTGAACCCCCAGAGACGAGAATCAGCCACGGAATCCTCTAAGGCTGCAGGAAACTTACGCCCCGTCCTTCCTGCCTTATCACTGCCAGACGTGAGGAAGAGATTATTGCCTCCTGCCTCACAGCAGCCTTTTGGGGCCCTGAAAACTCTGACATCCACACCCCCTCCAGCCTGGTTTCTGGCCCTTGGGCTCTTGGAATGGTTACTACTGGCTGTCCTGTGCCATGACCCATTGCCCCATCCCTCGGAGTGTTCAAAGCCAGGTTGGATAAGGCCTTGAGCAACCTGGTGTAGAGAGAGGTGTCCCTACCTGTGGCAGGGGGTTTGAGATTAAATGGTCTGTAAGGTCAGTTCCAGCCCTCAACATTCTATGATTCTGTGTCCCACAACAACCACACCTGTGCAGGAGCCCACCATGAGCACTGAGAACTCTCAGGAAATCACAATCTGACTCCTCCTCTTGCTTACAGTCTATTTTGTTACAACATAAGGGGCATTCCCAATTCTCTTTATAGAAATTAATCTCTTTCCATCCTTTCACTTTAGCTATTTAGTTTGCTAAATATATTAGGATGTATCCCCTTTCCTTCACGCAGGATTGCAACACTCTCCTTGCTCAATTAAGGATTTGGATGATTTTTGCTTATTTGTATTAATTGCATAACAAAGGCATTTCCATGTCCTCTCCAGTTTGGGGGCCGCTAGGGTCAGAGGACAAGGAACACAGAGCTTCTTCCTGTGCTTCTCTCATGCTTTTCAGCCAAGAGCAGTGGAGGGGAACACAGCAGAGGAAGAAGCAAGGAGATGCTTGGAAGAAATTCTGCAACCTTCAAGCCTGAACTTTCTTTGTGTGAAATTATTTAAAATCAAAGCAGGAATCACAGGGAGAAACGCTGCAGCCACTGCTTTGCAGGAAATTAAATTAGATCATAATTTCTCTTGCTAATTTTAGGAAACCATGATTCTAGATGCCTTTCTGGATTATATTTATATGCCAATATTTTAATATGGAAGGTGTACTGGAGGATGGGTATTCATTGCCCTACTAAAAAAAAAAAAAAAAGAATATTTGCTTCTGCTTCAGGAGACAATTTTTGTATGGAGGGCAGCCAGAAGGAGAACATCAGAACTGTTGATTTTATCCCTTGTAGGCAGGTATGCTGAGCCACTCCTCTCTTCACAGCAGGACACACACTCAAGGAGAAAAAGAAAAACATAATGCAATCACCTCCCGGCAGGGTTCCCTTGTTTTTGGCATAAGGATTAGTGAAGACAAGATGGCAAACACAATGGGCACAGGAAGAAGATGGGCAGAAAAGCTGCTCACTGTTCCTTCTGGTGTTGCACATGGCTGCAGAACATCCTCACGTACACCATGTGAGCACCAAATAATACACGGCGTGGCTGGATGCTTGTAAACATCTGGGGCAGCCACCAAATCTACACCTGTGTCCTCTCAGACATTGTCCCTGCTGAAAACACCTTGCATCAGACCCTGTCCTCCCTCCCCACTGACCATCCAGGCAGGCAGTGACCCTGCAGGGATATCCTATACAGG
This sequence comes from Eopsaltria australis, assembly GCA_034509425.1. NCBI lineage: Eukaryota > Metazoa > Chordata > Aves > Passeriformes > Petroicidae > Eopsaltria > Eopsaltria australis. The sequence continues at coordinate 1,354,538 of JAVTVJ010000012.1, read as the reverse complement.
GCTTAATCCCTTGGGACACCCCACCTGCTGCAGCCAGGATCAGGTGAACACAGAGGTCCTGAGCTCCTGCTGGAGCCCTGATGCCAGGGGAGCTCAGGGAGGGGCACCTGAGCTGGGTTTGTTTAGAGGAGGAGTTTCAGGTGGTGCTGGGCAGGCTCTGGGAGCGTGGGGAGGTCCCTGCCTGAGAAGGGTTCAGTCCTTCCTTGTGACTGAAGACCAAATAGAAATTGCTACAGGGGGAGCATCTGCCACCCAAACTTTGTGTTGAGATCACCTCTGAAAGTCAGAAGATGCAAGCTTAGGGTTATGCCTCAAAGAAATCCTCTCTTGGCCACAACACCCGCTCCATCCTCCTGCTGCTTCCTTGCAGACACGTAGCCTCACAGCCAGTGGCAGTGATCCAAGGCTAGATGTGATAAAGTGTGACCTTCCTTCCTATTCCTCGTCACTCTTCCTTTTTTTCATTAAATCCCTCTGCCTCCCACTTGCCACTTGGAGTGAGACAATGACTCATTTGTTTATAAATTCATCTAGTTGTACTTTGCTTTCCCATTCTCTGCTGCTGTATATTTTATGTCTCTACAACTTCCATGACTAAAATAATCTTTAATTAAGAGGCTTCTTCTAATCTGAACTTTTGACACCTTAACCTGCATTTTCTTCACCCTTCATAATTATAGTTAGATGTCTTCAAGAAGAGGCAGTTGCCTGCTTTTAGTCACTATGCTAATATTTACATATTGGGAAAATGGCAGCGTTTAATTTCTCTCGAGGAAAAAAAATAGTGAAAGGTCTTTAAATAAAAGACACAGGATCTGTAAAGAAAGCTTTGTGTACCACTGCACACCTGTGATGGATGCACACCTCTTAACCAAATTAGGTAGCTTGGTACAGGCTCCAGAGGGGATAAAGGCCTGAGCCACAGATGGGCCAAGAACTCCTCCAGGAAACACACAAAGGAACAGAGTGACCCAGTGAGCATCGATGCCTACGAGCTGGGAACACCAATCATGCAATTAACAGATGAATAGAGGGTGGTTTTTCCAAGGCTCATTTATCAAGGAACAAAGAAATTTGTGGGTACAAGGAGTTTCATGCATACTTTTCCCATTGTATGCAATCTGACTACAGGCCAAGCACTTTATTCCATAAATATGACAGCCTAAGTGAGCCTTCCCTGAGCTCTCCCTGCCAGACAGGGTGGCTGCATGGTGTGGATCTGCAGGAGCTGGGACACCTCTCTAGGCTGCTCCCTGAGTCAGAGTGACCTTCTACTAACAACAGATCTTGGGATGAATCCAAGTTCTCTATAAATTGCAACTGGACTGCAGGCCAGGTGAGTCTCCCCTTGAGCAGGGTTTGATGTTCATGTCCTGAGACTGAGATCCTTCCCCAACCAAGGGCAGAGTGACCCCTTACACACAACAGGTCCTTGGGGAGTGACTGACAGCAAGCTGAATTCACACCAGAGAAATCCATGGAACCACTTCCATTAGGCATAAACCATGCCCAAGTCTGAGAATGAGATGGCCTCTAGATGTACCTAAGCTTTATCAGGAGCTTAAAAAGCACAGGGGTCCATTCTGAACCTTGTGACACAACAGGAAAGTCTCACTTACCCTTTCGCATCTTCACTTTCTGTTTAATAACAATTCTAGCTCAAGTCTAACTTGATTTTCCTGTGTATGTTATTTCCATGTAGTAAATAATAAAGTGAACCTTGCCATTGAGCTTTGTTAGCTGCACTTTCACAACTTCATGTTAAACCCACTTTTGCTAATAATACCTTTGGTGGTAATTCTTTAAAGGATTTAAATCACTCATCTATGACAATACCATCCCATCTATTGTCCTCCATAAGGCTGTGAAGTGCAGCCCTCTTGGCCCTGATGTGTAAACTCCTTGTGCTGTAATGACATAGTAACTCAAGTGAGGAAAAACAAAATTTTTAAAAAATTAAGGATCTACTGCAGGTTTCTCATCACCAATCTTTGGGGTCTTTTGATGGCTGCAGCACATTGCAGTTCATCTAACTGCATTCTCTCTGCCACTTGCTTATGTTTGCTTCTCCTTCACAGGAAAAATAAAATATTTTCTCAGGCTGACAGACAAGGATTCATGTTCTGCTCTTTCAGTAATTTGGAAAATGAAAATATACTGCTCACAGCTTTTTGTTATTTTTAACAGAACTATATTTTATCCTTTCATGTCAGAAGCGAGACAGATTAATGGCTTCTGGAATTTATTTCCAATGCTGATTTTGTTTCCAAAGTTTTGAGAGCAACGAGACAGATCTGCAGTCCTCTCTCCAGTGGGAAAGGGAAGTGGCATCTGTTCCTGCTTTGTCCTCAGAGCTGCCAGCGAGAGTGTCTGGACCAATCATCCATTCTCTGCCAGTGCATGTAGTCAGCCAGAGGGCCCTTTTCTGCTGATGTAAATTAAAATTGGCCTGAAAGTGCTCTAATACATGGTAAGGAGCCAATAACCCCTCATCTTTCTGAAGGAACAAGAGAGTTTTAAATCAGCTTTACTTTCCATGTCCTTTAAAACTTGTGCTAAGCAAAGCTTAGCTGGACTTGAAGCCTTGGCTGACTGCTCTGGCCAAACTCTGATTTCTGTTGTGCTGGACATCCACACAGAGATATACTCAGCAGGAATGCTCAGCTTGTGGCTTTCTGTCCTAAGGGGATTGCTATGCTGAGCTTGACACGTGGCCGTTCTTCCTCATCAGTGAGCTGCTACCGCTGCCTGCTCCTGCTGCCGGTGGGAAGATCCATGCCATGATTGCCCAGAACCTCTACCAACATTTTGGTCAGACATGGGTCTCTGGATGGCATTTTACAAGGATTTCTGGAGATTACCAGTCCAGAACTGTGATTTTCCAGACAGCAAAAAGGCAATCATAAGCCACAGACAGCCAGAGAAATCAAGGGTATGTCCAGGCAGCTTTCCCAATGCCCTCAGGAGAGACAAGTGTGAGGCTGCACAGAAGGATGAGGGCAGGAGCAAAGGCTGATGCTGCCTGGATTAGAGATGTTTCCCTCTCATCTCCCTGCTCATTAGAGTTTGCCACAGAAACCAAATCAGATCACAGACTGTGTGCTCCTATGTGGTTTTCTGTGTGAACTGGAAGAAGAGAATATCTGAGTTCCAGAAGAAACTGTTTCCACTGATTTTCTGACAGATACCAAAGCCTCCTTTGCTCCTAAAGCAATTTCTACATTTCCAAAGTTTGTAGCTGAGCTGGAGCATATTTTATAATCAGACTTGCTTTAGGTTCTTCAGATGATGATGAATTCAAACCTCACAAACTGAATTGTTCTAATCAACTCAATGGTCAAAACTTTCTGGCTTATCCTTTACTTGAATTTATCCATCTTCAGCATCCAGCTACAAAATCTCATTATGCCATTGTCAGTGAGATTAAGGTGTTCCCTCCACACAGGTACACAGGGCAGCATTAATCTGCCCAGGTTTGGACATCTGCAGTGCACACCTATATCTGCATCAGCCGTCAGTGAGACTTGTATGATCAAAGGAGAGCAATGAAGACTAGCATGATGTGAATGACCTCCCTCAAAACAGAAGTCTAGCACACATCAGATGAGCTACCCTGCAGCAGTGCCTCTTTCTTTCAGACTTCATGGCCAGCTCCATCAAAATTTAAGGGAAGTGCATCTTCACAGTCTGGGAGTAGCCACCACTTAATCTAGCAAAGTTATTTGGAGCAAGTTGTAATTTAACCTACAGAAGAAAAAACACACTATGAGAAACCGATAGAGATGCTGGCCATCAAGAGCACTTCCTAGGATGACTCAACCCTGTTCTTCAGTCTGTATCTGCAAATGGTGGCTGATGGCTGGAAATTACTTTCATGTCACTGCAGAGAGTCAGTGCCATCCCATTTGTCACTTTGGTCCCATATGAGCCTTCAGGTTTAAGCATGTGCTAATGATGCCTGTTTCCAGCTCCCGGTGTTGCAGGGTCACCTGGAATTTATCTTGCTTCACCTCAAGTAGATTAAATAGAAGAAAAGTTGTTGATTTTTAAAACTGAGGAAACTAATAGGCTAATATTTCCTTTATTTTATCTGATCAGATTTAGAAATTGCTTCTGCCTCAGCTGTGGAGGAGAATAAAGTATTGGGGTTATATCCAAAGAGAATTCAAAGTCTAGTTTATCACTGTATGGAGAAATGGGTAAAAATCAATAAGATTCAACTTTAATTGATTTCCTATAGGGAAGAGTCTGCTCTGTAATATCTGAAAGCCATTAGTCAACGTGTCTTTGAAGTATTAAATTTATTATGAAAACCCTGAAGATATTCTATTTTAAATACGTGGAAACTTACATGCTTACTGGATTACAGGCATGTAATAAATATAACACTCACTCTTTAATGGAGCACAGCAGTGTTTTCACACTATCATCATTCTGAATCTCATCTTGCTCCTGCAAATTCCCAGAAAAGGTACCTATAAAATGCCTATCTGGCATTGTGCCCGCTTAATTATCATCTCAGGGATTATTATAATGGGCACATGGGGATCTCCTTTGAGAGTACAAGGCCTGTAAAATAGCATCTCTTTATGCTTTGATGTTTAGGACCTTCCTTCAGATGCCCCAGGCATCTGGAAAAGGGTCCTGAGCTTAGGCTGGTATTAGTGAGTGGTTTTGCACTTGTCTGTGTTTGTGTCTAGTTTATATTTACTGTGCTTCACACAACCAACCTTTTGGTAGCTCCTTTTCTTGGAGAGGCAGTTGCTTTCTGAGGAGAAAAATTCAGTCACCACACCCAGACCTTTAGAGGTCCGGCAGTGCTTGGACTTTGTCATACCCTGCCCCACACTGAAACTCCTAGAAAAACACAAGCCAGGCCAAAGTGTGACTCAGTGAATGACCCTCACCCATGCTCAGATATTACCTTATTTCATTTTGTCTTCAGTCAGGGTTTCTCCTGAAATGGAGAAGAAACTTTTGCAGTAAATAAAAACACTGCGCTTCAAAAACTCTTATGGACTAAATTTACAAATATTTCTTCTACTGATGATGAAATGTGTCCAGGTCCATTAACAGAGAAAACAATTTATTCCCAAGAAATAAAACTACTGAATAATGAAATATTAATTTATATCACAGGCTTTATGTCAAACAGATTGCTTTTCTGTTTATGAGCTAGAAACAATGGGTTTTTCTATTTATCCTTTTAAAACTTCTTTAGCAATGTTATGAACTGTTCAAGATGTAGTTTTGACAGTTCTAATTCATGAGTTAGGGAGCTGGTTATTAATTCCTTTTCTTGCCTTAAAATCTTTAATAAATCAGAGATTTGTCTCCTTTCTTATTTATTTTTAGGGTGGAGAATGACATTGTAGGGAATGTTCATAGCTAGACAAGAGTCTCGATGTAGAATGAGCAGGGCACACCCAGGCACACAATCAGGGAATTAATTTACTTTCCTTTAAACTTCCTTGCCATTTTTGACCAGTGATCATTTGAGGTGGAAGAATTTACATCAAAGTGTTAGAAATAGGAAGCTGATGCTACTCCCACACCTGGAAAGGCAATGGAGCTGGATTAAGAGCATTAATCTGCAGAGGGGCATTTCCAGAGGATGAGGCTAAACCTTTGTTTCCCAGGGCCAGATATGGAAAAATAAATCCCAGTGAGGGTATGCACAATTTCACTGGAGTCCCAGAGAATCAAGCTGCTTGATATGGAAAAAATGCCCATAGCTATTTCTCCCATCCCCAAGGACTCTGCAGATTGGTTTTGTTCATGTACCTCATATGTATTCTCAATGAACAGAGGGCAGAAATGACTGTTCTTCAGGAAAAAACCTGTCCCCAAGAGAGCTCTAAAACCTTGCACACTCCTGTAGAAACCACTTCATCCATTTCTGAGCTCTCAAGTGCAGTGTAAGGAGAGTACTGGTCCTAGGGGAAGAGCAGGGAAGTGATGAGAATTTCACCCAAACAGGATGGGTTTGCTGTTCATTACTTGCTCTCATTTCAGACACTGCAGTTGCCCTATCAGGACTGATGCAGCAGCACCCTTGAGAAGTGTCTGTAGCAATCACTTCCTGATGAAAAGTGCTTAAAAATTATAAAGTAAAACTGTGAACAAGTTCTAAAGACAAACATAAGATAAGTTGACTGATACAAGAGATATTTAATGATACAGTGTTGCCTCTCTAGTGCTTAAATAGAAGCTTTTTAATAGTGAGCAGAAGATAAGGCAATTCCCTACAGCCTAAATAATTTCACATAGGGATGCAGGCAGTGGTTGACTAGGGCAAACAACTGATACTCATTTCCTCTTCAATTCCCTAGGAAAGAGCAACATCCTAAGACTTTTGAAACAAGTCCTATGATGAACTTAACAGTAGGGTTAAATCCCATTATGTAGGGTGATTTGAAAAGTGCTTTGACTAAGCAAATGTTCCTCCTTCTTTACCAACTGAACCAGAGTATTTTCAGTGACTATTCGGACTATGCAAAGGATTCCTAAACATTATTAGAGGTTTCTGACCTTACTGTTTGTGAAGGCTTTGATGGGAATGGAAAAGTCTGGAAATGACAAAATCTGGTGCTTGTAATGGAAGCAGAAGAATGGAGAAAAGAGGGGCGTGATGCGGCATGAAAGTCTCTTTCACGATAAAAATCATCTTTCTCCTGCTTGGATGTCGTGGCAAGAGGGCATATATAAATATAAATCAAGAAAACAATGTATTGATTTTGCTGTTAGATGTTATAATACATTCCTTGTTGTTCCAGGAAAGGTTAATCGTGTTGCCCAAAAGAGAAACATGCTATTATGTTCTGAACTATCCCTGAAGGTAATGAAAGTACATTTAAAAGGCATTACCCTAAGCTACAACAGAGTGTCGGAGAGGCTAATGTTTAACTTAGCATACAACATGATGAGAAACAAACTTCAGGGCTTATTTGGAGAGCCAGACTTTCCCAAATGGGGTTTAAAAGAAAGTTTATTTGTTAATGTGCCAAAGGCATCACCAACCCCCTCACTTGTCACCTACCTCTAGTTTCCAGAATACCAATAAGTTTCCTTCATTTCTCCCTTCCTCAGAGTGGTGGTAGCAGTTAATGTGGCTGAACCAGAGACTGTCAAGTAAACAAGAGGAATTTTGCAGTTCATGTTGCTGTGGTGAGTCACTGCTGTCGTGTCCCTCTGTGCACTTGGTTACTCTTGGATGCACCCTATGTTTGGCTGGTGCCACTGCTCTGTGGCCATCCACAGTAGGACCGCAGGCATTGAATGAATCCCCTACTTGTACCTGATGGGGAGAACCAGGCACTTGCAGGAGGCAATTTACCTCAGCTCAGATGCCTGGCTTAGGATTGGATGATTGGCCCTTTAGCAAAATCTCCTTCTCTTGTCTGCAGCCTCAGGAGTTTAGAACAAGTAGCTCATTTTTACACAGCTAAATGTAGATGGCTTAGCTTGAGGTTAAAATACCTAAATTGAGGTGTTTTCATAGGAGCTACCTACCTAAACTGCTATTCCAGTCAGGGCAAGTGGGTCAATGCCATCAGCAGGGCCAAGGGAGATGGGCATGCACTGTGTCTACTACAGCTGTGTTGAATCCTTCTCCAGGCTTCTTTGACCATGAAGATAAGGGTTGCAAGGAAAAACTGTTCAGTTCATGCATTTTAAACCAAAATAAAGATTTAGTTAAGCAATTAATGTCTATTGGTTTGTTAAAAACCTAATTAATCAGCAATCCATGAACCATATATTCAGGGTTAATATTAGCAATGCAACAAAAAAAACCACAATAGGAGACGCTTGTACAAAGTACACTGTGGACTTCTAAACACTCCTCTATAATCAATCCCCAAATTCCAGTTTTGCAGCCTCACCCTCACTGAGTTGTAAGCACCCCCAGGCCAAGTGGGACACAAACAGAACCCCTGGAAATGTCACCTCTTCCCATGAAGGTGAAGGTGCTCTAGCTTCACGTGTGCATGTGCTGCAGGCTGCAATCCCCTAACACACACACACCCTGATGAGAAAACCACCACAAGCTCCTCTGAGGTCTCTGAGGTGATTAGAACCAGTTCACATGTTCTGAGCTACCTGAGAAATATTGGGAAAGCTGATGGACATGGCATGGGACCTGTGTGACATTCACACCACTCTGGGACAGCAGCTGGAGGTCAGATAGGATAACCCAAAGCATCCCAGGTGACACTGGACACCTTCATCTGGGCAACTGAAGCCAAGCTCCATGTTCTGCTCTCTTCATACATGCATCAGTGGCTGTGTTCACATGGTTTGTGATCAGTCCTGGAGGCTGAATCCCAGGATCCCATGAAAATACTCACATTTTGTGTCTTGCTGCTTGTATCTACAGGCTTTCTGCTCTTGAAATGTCTAATAGCTTTCTTCCCTCTAGCTAGAGTTCCTCCTTCAGTGGAATGAAAAGGTAGCTCTGTGGGCTCCATGCTCCACTCCCTCCATCACCTTTGCCATTAAGCAGTTTTCCCAAGAGCCAGGGAGGGAGTGATGGAGACACAGGAGATACATCCAACAGTGCAGGATGCCCCTGAGTGCTGAGGCATGCCCTTTTTTGAGAAATTGTTAGTATGTGAATTGATTTCTATTTCCAGGAGATCAAAGCTGGCCAGCAATTAACCATTTCCAGGAATTTCTGGCTGACCCCTGCAATGCAATGCACAGGGAAGACATTTTTAGTGCCAAGCCTGCTGTTTCATTCAGCATTTTGGGAATGATTATCTAGGCAGGGTCAGACCATGGGATCAATGCAATTGTCTTGCACCACCTGCCTCTCTCTCTTGGGGTCCCCACCTGAGGGAAAGCAGTCAGGAATGTGTTCTTCACATCTGGAGAAAATCCCCTCTTGTCTCCATCCCTTTGGCTGTCATTGCTCCCCTGCCTCACAACCACCCATTTCTCCCGTGCCTTTTCATCTGTAATTCTTCAGGAACATTTACTGAATTACCTGGAGATTAGTGGCTGTCACTCACAGTGGGAACATGCTCCTTGCAGTTCCACACAGCCATGGCTGGCACAGGAACAGCACTGCTTTCCCTGGAGTAGAAGGGAGGAGGGAAGACTCACACTTAAACAGATATGACCCCAAACTAGGAATTTGACACTGAATGCTGTGTAATGGCTAAAGCAGCCTCTTTTTCCCGTTCCTTTTCAGATCGGCTTTGTTTCTATAACGAGCCTAGTCAAAATTACCATTTAAATATTTTTCAACTAAAAGAAAAGACTTCTTAATGACATGGAAGTTTTGATGGAACTGTTTCCATTTTCCTTCCTTCTAAAAAAAGACCTTAAGCAAACTTTTTAAATTTGTGAAGAGAAATTTAAATACATGACAAAGAAAAACATTTCCAATGACATTTTTCTTTCTTGTAATGTAAAAAAGATTTTATATATATATATGTATATACTTATTTATATCTTCCCAAAGCTGCTCTCACAAAGAAATGCAGAAGAAGCTTTCAGAAACCTTACAGCTGAATTTTCTTTTTCAAAGCTGGAATGGGGAGAGATAATGCTGATCCTTCTCTCTCAGGGTCCCCCGCCAGGAGAGGAAGGATGGCTGAGAAATTTACTGCATTAATCTATGAGCTCCCTGTGGAACATGTCCTGTCACACAGGGCCAGAATTTTGCAGAAATTCAGGTATTCTGGCATGCACTGGTAGTGAATGGAAAAGGTAAATTAAGAGGAGCTATTTTAAGAAAACCTAAATCCACAAGGCAGGTCAGTGGCTGGGAGGGTGCAGTGCCCAGCAGTGGTGCTCACAGCATCTGCAAATTTTCTGCTGTGGGCATTGCAGCAAAAGCAAGGCTTTACCAAGAATTGGCCTGTCTGTCTCTTCTTTCAGCTCCTGAACATCCCTGTCTCCATCCTTCTTCCTCCCCTCCTGCTCTCCCATCTCTTCTCCAGTCCACCTCTGACATACAGCCTTGCCTTTCAAGATGCAGAGCTCAGACTCTTGCCTGATAATCACAACTCAGAAATTGCAATGTCCTTTTCTGTGTTCTTTTACACATTTCTTTCTGGATTGGGTACTTTATTGCTGCTGTAAATTGTGATTTCCCTGGCCTTTCACATTGTGATGGATCTTTCTCCATCTCTCCTGGCTCCATCTTCTCCACTGTTTTAAACCTTTCCCTTTTCCTCTGGTAAGGCTTCAATTTTTTTTTTTGGTTTTTTTTTTTTGGTTTTTTTTTTGTTTTTTTTGGTTTTTTTGTTTGTTTTTTTTGTTTGATCTGATCCTTTTTTACTTGACCAGTCTCCTTTTCTTCCACATTATACCTTCACCTGAGTTACTTTGGAGTTTTTTTTTAACCACCTCTTCCCATTGAAAGGAATTGTGTGTTGCTATCTGCACAGCTACCATCTCCTCCTCCTCTAAATGCCACCCCCTCTGACAGCCCACAGATGGTACAGATTCACAAACATTAAGAGCAACCACCAAATCCTGTTGTCTGGCTTCCCATTAAGAGCTCAGGGCATTCCATTTCACCTGCTTAGTTCACTACTTCAATGGTCCATGTTTTCTCTCCAGTAGCATATCTACACACTGCAATCAACTCTCATGTTTCTTTCTGATAATCCAGAGGGATCCATCTCTCTAGAACTTGGATATACAGGCATTTTCAGGAGCCATCCCACCATTTCACATGTGTTTTCTACAGTTCACTCAAATTCTGAGAAGCTGTAACACCACAAAGTGCATGCATGTCCCAGCACTGCACTCTGCACTGGATTTCTGTGTCCTGCATGGAGAACAAATGTCTTCTCTGCTTCTCACCACTCTCATAGTTTTTCAGCTAAAAATTGGATTAGAAAATTTACAGTCACTACATCTTTTGGAGTACAGGATGTGATACACTTGAGCAGCCTCTTCTTTATGAATCTGACAACCTTGTCAGAATTAGTGCTTTGCAGCATATAGTTTTGGCATGTTCCATATTAATTTAATCTGCTTTTTTTTGTTCCCGGGTTTTGCACCTTTTTGTGATAAAACTCAATTTGTTAGAGTAACCCCAGAACAACAAGCAAACAAGATTGCTTTGATGATTGACTGATACTTTGATTTACTCCATTAACACTTTTTCATGATATGAATATTTCTTGGTAGCTTTGTGATGTTTTAATTATTCATTTGATAATTTAATTGATTAGTTGTCTGGATACTGCTTAGCCTGGAACAGAAGAAAATTTGTCAAGTGTGTGAGACATGGGTGCATCTTCCAGCTCCTCCTCATAACAGAACAACACTGCTTATGGTACATTTATGTCTGGGCCACAAATACCCATCTCCAAACCCCCTTCTGGAAACTGCCCTGCCTCAATTCTTGCTTTTCTCTTCTTCCTGGCAGCCCTTCTTTAAAAACTCTTTGTAATGTTCTTAGGGATAAATTTGTGTCTGGTGCCTTTATATACATTTATAATTTTTCTGCACCTCATTAACTTCTCATTTATATTGATTGCTAGCTACTTTGCTTTCTTTCCCTCCATTTATTATATATTGCTATTTTATTTCCAGTTGCTGCCTCCCTTCCCTGCTGAACTAGGGTGGCCTTTTGCCAAGGTTCTCAGCTTGACATCAGTCAGTCTGCTGAGATGCTGAGACTATTAGCCGCCATCCTGACCAATACTGCCTCCTTATTTCTTGCTTTCTCCCTTTCCTCCTAGTCAGTCAGTCTGTCTCCAGCTACTGTCTCTTGTTTAGACGAAAAGCTTTTTATTCGGAGATTTCTGTCTTTGCGCAGCATCTGCCAGGGCTTGATCCACTGCAAGAACTCAATGACCTGAAGCTTTAAGTGGGTGTTCATGGGCAGAAAAGCAGCAACTTCTCCAGAAGTTACCACCCTTCAGCAACAACATGGCATCATTTCAGCCTGAGGAAAGCAGAGCTGCTGAAAGTCCTGCTAAGCTGCTTTCAGTAGCCCTGCTCCCCTTTGCACTGAAATCAGGCTTCTCACCTGGTCAGTTGACTTGCATCACTCAAGCAGGAGGGTGAGGAACATTTGTATGGGCAATAAATCCACAAAACCTCTTCACATACTGTGTGAGCAAATGATTAGCTGGACATAATAGTACAGAATCACAGAATTAGCTGAGTTGGAAGACACTCACAAGGATCACTGAGTCCAGCTCCCGTCCTGAACAAAACCATACCAACAGTCACATCATGTGCCCCAAGAGTATTGTCCAAATGCTTCTATTGCTCCAACAAGGAACCTGGGGACAGGACGCTGCTCCCTTTGGCCCAGGCTTTCTTTGATAGCTTTTCCCATGAAGGAAGTGGGAGAAAAGAAGGTAAAAACACCTTCACACTCTGGTTAGCATTAGAAGCCACCCTGGTGACGTGAATACCTGTTTCCCTTTCTCTAAATAACACACTGCCGCATGTCACGATCAGTGACTTTGACTAATGTAATTATTAAAGACTCAAAAGTTGTACTTGTGTTTGTCAAAACAGATCAAAGTCATGCTTTTATTAGTCTCCATGCAAGCAGTGTGGCTCTGATAATACATTGGTTACCACTTATTATTCAATTGGTGTGAAGGGAATGAAACAAGAGAAAGAGGGCTCGCGTGTGCGTAATGCTCTTTTTCAATTAGTTTGCTTGTGGGTGTGAGCATTAAATTGGATAAGTAAAAGATGGTAGATAGGACCCATCTGCCAGGAAATTGCTTGCATGTGGCCTTCTGCTACTCTCCTGCATTTGTTCAGTGGTACAGAGTGTGTGGGTTGATTAATTCATCCAAGTCCCTCTGGGATACGCAGCCTGCCCAAGAACATACATCCTAATAAATAAACACTCAGTCACATCATCACAGAATGGTTGGGGATGGAAGGGACCTCTGGAGGTCATCTAGTCCAATCTCCCTGCTCCACCAGGGTCCCCTAGAGTAGCTTGAACAGGATTGTATCCAGGCAGGTTGGAATATCTCCGGAGAAGGAGACTTCACAACCTCTCTGGATAGTTCTAGTGCTCTTCACCCTCAAAGTAAAGAAGTTTTTCCTCATCCACAAAAAGCACTTCATGCAAATATTGGATAAAGCCACACTAGTGTGGAACTGAAGAAGAGAGGAAACTTCCCCTCTCCCTCTGCTCCCCACACCAGCAGAGTGAGGATCCCATGTGAGAGAAAACCCACTCGTGCTCAGGAGAAGCCCTTCCCACCCTGCAAACTCAGTATGATTGAGTATCTACATACCACACAGAAAACAAACCAACTTCTTGGCAGTTTTAAGCTCAGTAATGACAGGGCACTGTCACCCAGACCCAGCCCATCAGCTCATCTGTGTCATCTACATCCCTCCTTTCTTCAGGGACCTGCAGGTTCAACATTGCTTGTGGGGCCCTTGTTGAATGAAAGCAAATCCCAGCACTCCCTCAGGCCATATCAGAGGCACAGCTTAGATGGGTAAATTAGATCTTTTATTCTTTTTATGTTGGTTACAATTTTCCACATCTTGTACACTTCCCCTTCCAGACCTTACCTGCAACATCTCCTGTATGTCTCCTCTGGTTCACTCCCAATCTCACCTCCTAAAGTCCTCCCCAGTTCATGCAGACCTTTCCATGCCCAGCAGAAATGGATAATCAGGGCACCTCGATACCAGTCCACAGATCTTGTAGGGAGTCAGATATTTTGGGACTGCAGCAAAGAAGATAGTGGTGAGCTTCAAGATGCCACCAAGTTGTCGGACACAGGTACAATGCCAGCAGTGGAGATTAATGCACTGGAAGTTGTGCAACTATTCTGAATTCATGTGCTTCAGGCATCAGACAAAAATATTAGCAGGTATTCGAATGCTCTACAATGTTCCTCTATTCTCCAATGTTATCATGGCACAACATCCACTTGCAAGGGGACCAAGGTCAGACTTCTAAATCCTTCAAGTGAGCAGCTGGAGGATTGAATATATCAGTGTTTACTCTCTAGAGTGTGGAGAATAAATATTTCCCCTTGCCAAAGAACTGCTCTAAATAATCTTTCTCATTTTGTGGCTGTTTGGGTGGCACATCACAGCTTGCTTCTCTAGACTCATCATTGCTTTCACAGCCCTGATGAGGCTTATGATTGCTTTAATACACCAGATCCTTGGGTAAGCCCAGTGGTACTATCTGAGGCTTTCGTTAGGGATGATAAAGCTAAAAATAGCAGGCATGCTCAGAACCCATGGTGATCAACTGTATCCCTTCTACACTGAATAACACTCTTCCTTCTCCCAAAACATGCTTTAAATGTGGAGGTTTTTTACAGCATTTTACTCTAATGGAAAATTCACAGCCTTTATCTTTTCTTTTGTCATGCTTAAACTTAGGGTAGCAACAGAAAGACTGAGCAGCAGCAAGAGCTGAGCTAAGAACATCATCCTCTGCAAAGAAAAATCATGGATTAAGTTGCTTCTGGGGAGAACTATTTACAACTCAGTCTTCAAATAAAAAAAGGCAAGGAATAGTATCCCTTAGCAACCCTGACAAAATCCTTGCTTTATAGCAAGAAATAAATAGTTTTATTATATACAATCATGTTCAGTCCTCAAATCAGAGATAATTCAGAGCTTGTATGGTCCAGAATGGTGTATTTGAGCCCTTCTTAGAGCACTGTGGTTCAATTTAGCCATCTTAGCAGAATTAGCTTTCTCAAAACTTGTAAAATGTCAATCTCTGTCCTGGAAGAAGGAGCAAAATTCACCCAAGGTGACAGCAGTCCCCTGCAGCATCCCAGCTCCTGGGCCCTTCCCTCCCCCCTCCCCACCCCAGGTGCTTGCAGGAGTTACTCTCCTTCCCAAAGTAGCTCACCTTTCAGCATGGACAAACTGAAAATTCAAGCTTGGAAAATCACCAGGTTCCTGATCCTTTCTCCTGCAAACTCATTTCTGCTCCTGGAATATCCTAACCTGACATAAGTAACAGTAGAAAGAAAGGGCATGAACAGAAAATTACTATCCTTATACATTTGTTTTGGCTTTCTCTAACATCCAGGTGGGTGTTTCAAAGGCAGGTAATTGGCACTGCAGAAGGCAGAATGGGAGTCAGTGCAATAGCCCTGGAAATGTTCTTTGGTTGTGATCATTGTGAAATTGCTTTCCAGCAGCACCTGCAAGACAACTTGGATGGATAGAATGGAACAAATTAATTGGAGCTAATTTTAATATTTAATAGGAAATCCTCATGAGTGGAATCCCAGAGAAAAAAGTCAAAGTTTAATTGCTTTCTGCATTTTTGCACACACATACACCTACACAGGAACAGCTGGCACAGATTTCCTTTGCAGCTTCAGGGCTTCAGTGCTCTTTCTGTTTCTGGAAACCTTAGTTGGTGGCCTGTGGTCATCCAAACCCCTCAGCACAGCAAGCTCTCACACCAGCATTGCAGGCAGCTGAAGAAATACCCTGGTACCTTCTGGACACCCAAGAGCAGAGCTTTGTGAGGCTCTGCCAGAAGTTTATTTTATAGGCACAACTAAACCCAGAGTTTTAATGGTTTCTTCATGCATCTGGCAGTTGCCATGACATTTGTCCTTAACAAAGTATAGATTTAGATTAAAGAAAGTACAGTTGAAAAGCTAAAATCCAAAGTAGGCAGCATTTTTACACATTTTCTAAAACCAGAAATGAAGAGTGTTTGAACAGCTCCAGTCATTGCTTTTGCCCTGCTCACACCCAGCACAGAAGCTGCCAGACCACAGAGCTCTACATAGCCCTGATGTGTCTGGAGACATTGACTGTCATATTAACTCCATCCTCAATTAACATACAAAACCATCAGGGGTAACAGAAGACTTTCTGTACCAATGACCCAGTGGTTTTATGAGTGTTCAGCAGGCACCAGCCTGACATCTATAAAGCAGGACTGTTTGGTTCCAGCCCTGGCTTATACTGTTCCCCAAATGCCTGTTTATTACAGGATGTGAGAATGATGGGACATACAGACATCTGTGTTAACCTCACTGTGTTCCCTGTCTGAGTCCTGCCCTAATTAAATTTGGGAGCCTGCTAATTTCTCCACGGACCAGTTTGCAGCACAGACAGCGAGTTCTCTGCTGAGATAATGAAACTGTTATAATCTCTAGGACATGTTTTCCCGGGCAGCAGAGCTTATGTTGGGGGTTAAAAAAAGAGCTGAAAAAGCTTGAGTTTTTACCATTTTTCTAAGATGGTAACCAGTATTTTTGCAGCTCCCTGGGAATTCCCACCACGCCATTGACAACATAGTGAATTACATTGCTCTGCCACACCTCCAAAGCTCATACATGTTGAAGTTTGCTGCAATTTGGAACTCGCTGTACTGCAGAACCCTTTAGAAGTCAACTTGATATATTTGTTATCACTAGTCGGTGCTTTTGTTTCTCTCAGTGAGCAGAAGGAGAAGCCAGCAATCCTGCTGTGCTGAGATGGGGCTGGAAAATAACACAGCTCAGCCTCCATCCTCCCACCTGGCCTGCAGAGAGGGCTAATGCTGCTCTCAGCATTTGTCTGACGTTCACTGGGAGGTGATGAGGGATTATTATCTTTATTTATTGAGGCCCCATCATGACTTGGATCACTCCTTAACAAGGTCACCATAATCACATTGCAATCAGGCTGCCCTTTCCCTTCCCAGTCCTGTAATTAGTGTTTGCCCTTGTAACTGGAAGATTAACCACATGACCTATTATTAACCTCTCTCCACCTATTATGATCTCTTTGGTGTTCCTTTTTAATGCAGATACTGTTGAAACATGGGCTGTTTTAATTATATTGTATTAGCATGGGAGAGATTCTCAAACATGTGGGGAATATGCTGATTATAGATTTAATGATAACTGCAAGTACCAGAAAGTGTAACTGTTGTATAATTAGAGAGATGCTCCAGTGCAGCAACACGCAGCTCTCACTTGGTACTCGCTGCAAATCCACTTGGCTCCACAGGATAAACTGGTGTAGATACATTCTCTGTCCCATGGAGTCCCACTCCAGGCAGCCTGATGCTGACAGACAAATTCCAGAAGTGGGAGCCCCATTTCTTCATCCTGTGGGGTTTTCAGCTCCCCGTGGTTGGGCGTTCACCCCTTTGTTGAAAGGCCTTTACACACTGCCCCAGTGTTTGCTCTGCATCTCCACCAAGGCCTGGGGCTGCCCAGGAAACACTTGGTCTGGCCAAGGGTAAGATGAAAAAGAAACAAAACATAAGAGAAAGGATAATGATGTCTGCAACTGCATTACAGTTATTACAATTATTACAGTTATTACAACTTTTAATGGCTCTGAATCAAGCTACCAACTCAGCCTCCTGAGATTTATCCCATGAATTTAGTTGAACAAATCCTGAATAACCATTACAAACAGAGCACAAGTGATCAACAGATTGCATCATTATTTTGGGACTAAGGGTTCTGAGCCAGCAGGTCTTTCATACAGCATGAGTAGTCCTTTGGTTTTGGGGTTAAAAGGGCTTAAAAGAGAAGTGATTGTATAAATGGTTTTGAGGTTAGTGCATCCCCAAAAAGTCTGACATTTACTCACAGTTAAAACAAGCAAAGTGAGTAGTATAAATGTTATTCTGAATTATTCATCCAGTTTGAACTGCTCATTGGGAATGTGCTCTCATACCATTCTGTGAACCCCTGAAATGCAATTTACCCTCTCTAGTGCCAAGGTCATGCCCTGTGTTAATGTACATGTCCATCTCTCCTGGTACCTCTACCATGTTCATCAGATCTCCTTGTGCCATGTCATCAGGTAAGAACAGTGCTTCTCCTCAAAAACAACCTGTTCTAGTTTTCCTGAAAAGGTTAGGGAAGCAGTATGTGGATATGGAGGGAACACAGATGGACACAGAGCTCCCACAAGCTGCTGGGGAGTGGAGGAGGAAGCTGGGAGCAGCACTTAATAGTTGCCTGCATTGTACAAAATCATTTCTCCTCATGGAAACATTTCCTCATCAGCAGCCTGATGCTGTTGTTTCTCCTCTTCATTCATGGTGCCACAGTTAAAAGAGTACATGGGACATTGAGTGTCTAATCCACAACTGTGTCTAAACTGGCTGAATGAAAACTGCTCCTGGCTGGTGAGGGTGCCCTGACTGCACCTGAGCTTGCTGCCACCTGGGCCCCACCTGCAGACCCACCTGCAAACTGTGAGAAACCTGGGATCCAACACACCTGACTGACACTCTGTGCTAGTCCTGCAAGTGAAGAAGGGTGTACTACTTCAGTAGGTAAAATTTAATCAGACACAGTGGAACTACTGGAGATCCTCACTGTGGCTCTAATTCAGCAGCGGCTGAAGTGACTCATGTACGTGTCAGGTCCCAGTCACTGGGGGTGTGTTTGCTCTGTGTCCATTTGCTGATCCACCCTAAGCCGGTCCAGAACTCCATTCAAATCCTACCCATCTCAGAGTCTTTTCTTTTGGACTGGGGCCTGTGAGCACAGATGTTCAGGCTCATCCTCTGTGAACTCCCCAAGAGCCACAGAGGATCTGAGAGCAAAATCTCCATCGATACCCAAAGGCTCCCAGTGCTGCTGGTGGTCTTGGTCTTCAATCTGCAGGATGTATTGTGGGGGCAGCTGCTGCAGGCGTATGAATGGAGGCTGAATTTGGGGACATCCCGCCCCAAAAAGGCAAAATAAAACGAGACAGTGACCAGCTCAGTGGGATGCCATCTTTTCACTTGTGTTAACACAAAGAAGTAACAAGTTTAAGCAGTATTTTAATCTAACAGCTTTCATAACGAGTAAAAGCCCCTAAATTACTTTGCATTTGTTGGCATAATTATCTCTATAAACTGATCTCATAAATACAACACTCTAAAAATACTTAAAACACTTTATGTTTTATCTCTATTACAATTTGCTGTAATCACAACAGAAAAAAATTTAAAGCTGTCTAAAATTCACAAACAGGTGGAAAGGAGGATTTTTATGATTTATAGTGTAATCTTCTTTCCTCAGCTTTTTGGGATATCAAAAGTGATAGTTTAATCACACATCTATCTATGCCAGGAAATAAAGGAAAGACATATGTGAGATGAAGGGGGAATTAAACTGAGCAGAAATTCTGTGTGGTCTGGCGATTGGAAGAAAATCATCCATGTTTGCAGCTAATTCAAATTCATTTACCATAGGATACTTCTAAAAATATTTCATTTTCTACTTAATTTGGCTGCAGTGAGTCTGAACAGTACTAACAGTTCTCATTTTTCATCTGCACACAAATGTTTGAATGCTGTCATTTTCTGATCTACAAGGCCAAGGAAAGACCTTCCAGGGGGATCTGGCAGTGCTGCTGAGATCTCTTTGCTGTTAGAGTTTTGTTCTCAGGTGAAGTTCTGGTGGTGCCTTCCCAAATGTCCCAGAGGAACAGTTGGAAGAACCATTCTGAGTTTCCATGTCAAGATAAATGGTGAAGTCAGGTATTTTCCATGTCCAAAACCATGTGCATAATGAGTTTCCGCTGTGTTGTTGAAGGAATGAAGTATCTGAGATTTACAAGTCAACACTGGCACGATTCACCTGGGAATGTTGGTGCAAAGCTCCAATTTCTCAAGCTTGGCTGAGAAACCATAAGAGACCCAGCTAGATGTTCAATGAGCACAGAGCTGAGGACAGAAATACCTGCCTGGGGGCTGAAATAAGTAGAGTCATCACCATCCAAAATACATCTGATAGGGAGAAGCCACAATAAACTCCAACATTAGGAAACCACTGGGGATTCCTGGGTTTATGCCTTATGAAGGGTAAAAAACACTCCACAGGATGTTTCTTAGGGTTTCTCTTAATCCTCTCTAAGGGGCACAACCTTCTAATGTGGGCCTGACCCACAACTACTTCCCTATCACCTGTGGCAATATATTTTTTCATGCTGCACACATATAGCAGGGCAGTAGATGACAACTGGTATACATGGGCAAAGTCTTCTCTTTTGCAGTATGATGGCAGCAAGTACTGGAGTGGACTGGTAGTAGAACAGGGTGATTTTTTGCAGGCTCATGGTTGAGACTGCAGGCAACCAGCAAACTTCCTAAAGTTCTTCATCTGTGCCACAACGCAATGAGACAGGGAGTGGAGGAGAAATATTTAGACAAGGTTCCTCATGGAATACTGAAGAACGCATGTTTTTAAGCCATTGGTCTATGCTGATGGATGTATAACATAGTCCTTGGTCTCCTTAAAGTTAGTCATTCCTGGTTTATAATGATAAAATTTTCTTCAAGGCCATCTCTGCATAGTTCCTACATTGCCTTCTACCTTTGATGTTTCCACTGCTGCCCCTTGGCAGCCACCTGCCCTGGCTCCTGCTGAGCATTGAGGGAAATGCTTGTTCTTGCCCCTTGCCCACCTCCACCAGTGGGATTCCCTGCAGCTTCCCAGCACCAAACCTCCCTCCCACTGCCACTGACAACAGCCATGAGCTGTGCTCTCTTCTCAACACCAAGAGGATGCCACTTGCACTGGTCTTGGAGGATCAGAGACACCAAATGTGTCACTGCTGCCTGCCATGCTCTGAGGTGATTTTTCTAAACTTGTTCCGATTATTCACAAGCCACGTGCTCACATCTTTTGCATGCAGTGGTTTATTTCTTCTGTTTAATGGAAGCTGATGCTTTACATGGAGAAGGGCCCTTTTTTGTGTGTGATTCATGCAGAGTGTTCAAGACACAATTTGCCTGTGAGAAATCCTGGAGTTAATGTCACCTGACAACAGAAAGTTTGCTTCTTCATGCCTAGCTCCCAAAAATTTGCAAACATGAAAGCTACAATTTATGACTAGTGTTGGTGCAATCCAGCTTTTGAGGGGAAAAAAATCAATGTGTTGATTTATACAGAAAACTCTAATTTATATATTATCAAAGTAAGATGTTCTGGAGCTGGAAAAAGTTTAGTTCTGCACAGAGAGAGCACTTTCCAGACCTATGGCACTATTTCAGTGACAAAGAAGGGAGTGACATGAGCAGGCTGTAATTTCCCCGCAGAACTTGTGTGGGAGTTCAGCTGCGTGCGTGCGTCTGTGTGTGAGAGAAAGAGAAAGGGACAGGCAGAGATAGGAAGAAACTTGCTGCATTATGCATTCATTTGAATGTATATAGGCAGAGTACAAGCCAGAATTTTCTCTCTTGGGGGCTCTGAATTAGGTCCTAATTTCATGTCAAGGTGCTTACGTAGCAATGGTTCAAATGAATTTCCAGTTTGCACAACTGCCCACTGCTTTAATTATGGTCATACTTAAAACACAGCATCTACTTGCAGGGCTTAGTCCACTAATGCCTCTGAATGGCTTAGTTCAAGTACTCTGAATGGACAGTACAAGCTTGTATTGTAATCCTTCACTCCAAATTCGACCCAAGTCCTTTTCTTATGACTCCTTCTTTTCACTGCTACCAGAAAACTTGCAGCCCATACAAGCAAGCAGACAAGCAAAACCCCAAACAATCTTCCACCCCTCAATAGATTAGAAGATATATTTATTTGGTTTACCCCTTACCAGGCAAGAAGAAGAATCTTGTGAGGGCATCAATTCCCTTAACATGTCAAGCCTGGCTCTTTCCCCATGGGTGACAGGGAGGTTTAGACTCAGTCACCACCTTGTCTTGATAACAGAGCTATTCCTGAGAAGTGCTGAGCACAAAATGGCAGAGTGCCAGAGAGGAAGCCTGCTGACACCCTCTCTACTCATCCCTCCTGGCTGTCAAAACCTGGGGCAGCAAGAGGAAACCCACAGAGGAATGGGACCCAATTTTGGCAAGTGGCAGTGGGTCACGCTGACTCTTGGGTTCAGCACTCAGCCCCACAGGCTCCTAAAATCCTAGCTGTAGGAGAGTTTGCAGAAGGTCTCTTCTATGCCTTAGGGAGCTGGCAAGGTTTCCAGAGTTCCCAACATTTAGTGGGATCTGGCTCTGAAGGTGGGGCCTCAGATACACTGCAAATTAGAAATATTCCATTAGAAATACCACGTGTTGCTTCAGAGATTGAGGCTGTGGCTTTGCTGTCTCTAGCCCAGTTCCCCTGCTCTGGGCACAGCCCAGCTTGTGTCCCACAGGCAGCAGCTCCTGCTCCAACTCTTCCCTGCCTCTCCAGCACATCGAGTGCTCCCAACCCTCCTGCCAAGTCCCATTAAATTGTACAAGGGGCTTGACTTTTATGCAAATCGTCATAATTATATCCACAGCCTCTGAACTAAAAAAAAACCAATCCCCATCCGAAGCTTTCAACCTGACAGCTTCTCTTGAAATGACAGATCCTCCATGTGCCATGTATCTAACACCCCAGCTGTATCTCTGTACAGCTCTGTCACCTCCTCTCAGGCTCACAAGACCCAGAGCCTGGTACTTTCACGGTTATCATTTTGCCAACCCCCATCTCCAATGCTATCTCTACCACGGGGCCATGCTGATTATTTCTTTGATTCTGCTGCATGCTCGAAACCATTTGGTCTTTTCTGTCTTGCTGTTTCTGATCTGGCAGCACCAGCTTTAAGAAGTGTGCTCAGATGTACTCTTAATATGTAGTTCTGAAAGAAGATGATTTTCTGGGTCAAGGTACCCATCGTCAGACTGTTCTTAAACAGTCCAGTGTTTCTGAAGGAATTGGGCACTTCAGTGTTCCCCTTCCTAAATGCTTCTCCAGGGCAAATTAAGACAGTTTTGTGTCTTGCACCTTGAAGATGACAACAATCTGTTACAGTTTAGTAGCTCCACTCCTGATATTTTTTGAAGAGGGCAAAATAAAATGGATTCAGAAAGGAGGAGTTTCCTCATTCTCCAGAAGAAAAAACACTTGCTGTCATAGCCTGCATCACATACCTCAAGTAGCCCTGGCCTATTCTTCATCCACTTCTACCCCAAAATATCCTGCCTACATACATCTGCACCTATTTGTGTGTGGTTATACACACAGGAAAGATTTAAGCCCTGCAGCATCTCAATGCCAGTCTCCTTTACAGAGAAACAAGTAGGGCAGAGTTATGCTGTTTGTTGTGATCATGAAGGGAATCCACAGACCAGAGACTGAAGGATTATCTCTAACCTGCTCCTTCAGAGCTACCCCACCAGCCTGTTTCTAACAGCTTTTCCTAGGGATGCTGAGTGTTTCATGATATCAACAAACAAAATCATCCACGGTATGTTTTCTGCCTTTATGGTGATTGTATGCTTACCACCTCTTGCCAGTATTCTCTTTGTTTCTCTGTTTTCTTTGCCAACATTACTTTTAAAAAGGTGCCAGATGTTCTTCACCCTTAAAAGTCACCTCAAATGCAATCAAGCCATAGCCCCAGATGACTTAAAATTCTCAATTATTTTCTTGAAATCCCCGTATAAAACAGTGCTGGAAGGGAAGACGGAGTGCTTCAGTTTCTTCAAGAACCAGTGTCAAAACAATCCCATCAGCCCATGGCGCTAAGTATGTTAATTACTGTTTCTTAATTTCAAGAGACAAAACTTCAGTGGTAATAACAGAAACATCCATCAGAAAAGGCATCGTTGCCACATGATTAGCAGCTGTCCTGACACAACTCTGAGTTCGACATATTTGCAGGACTATATTTTAAAAACGTCGTCAGAGGGAAATGAGTGAAGACAGTGAGAGGAATATTTAGTGCTTTTCCCATTGCTACTGGGCTGGTATGGAAATTAGGGACTCTTCCTGGCATGATAGCCCACAATGTTTATGGGATTAGAGCAATGACTGTCTGGATTAGCCAGTATGATTCTTAGAATATTCTCAAAAATTCTGTCCCTAAAGCCACTATTTCAACCTCTTTAATTACAGAAGCAGGCTGTGCAGACACAGGTCAGCTATTCATTGATTGTCAGAGATGAGTGTTGTAAGTGGTGACACTAAAGCACAGCAAATTTTGTACTAGAAGAGTTTCAAAGATCTGTACACATAGAAACAGACATTTTTATCACTAGCATAATAAGACTATTTTTATTTCCCCCTGGAGAAGCTCTGTGCGCAGTCTTAAATCTCTCTGCTTCAAAATTAGCACTGTGCAAAACTGTTCCAGGGGTTGAAGACAGATCCAGTCCCTACTACGCTCTGAATTTTTAATTCATTTTTTCTGCTACATAGAGATACTTTGGCAAAATTCAGGCTTAGTTACTCCAGGAGCCATTGGCCAAACTTTGGTTCAGCTCTTGGTAATTCCACTCCCTGCTACAGGGGAATCTTGTGGTTGCACTTTCCCCAGCCAGTCACCAACCTGAAACATCCTAAGTCATCACTGTCAGAGAGGTCCAAGCACTCGCTAAGTGATGCCCTGGAGGCATTTCAAGAGGGACCTTCTGAAACTCTGACACCTGACACGACTGACGACTTAGACCATTGTGATCCCCACCCATCTGCCCTGCCTTAACGCAACAGTGTCACATCTTTGAGGCCAAATGATTTAATTCCCGACATGAACACTGCCACATTTGGAGGGGAGCATTCCCCTTGCATGTCCATTGAAACATCATTTTTTTGAAATACATGCCCAGCGGGTGGTGAAAAAGATGCCACGGATGTGTAACAGGGCGAGTAATCCAGAAATTAACACTGCAGTCCCTCAGCTCCATGACTGTGGTGAAGTCTGTGCAGAAAGCACAGGGAAGAGAGCAAGCTGGATTGCTGCCCTGGGGCTGAAAATACCAGGATTCAGTTTTTTTTCATTAAAATGAGGTTATCAGACTATTGAACCTCACTGACATTTACGGTAAACCTTTTTGTTTATAAGACACCCCTATCTACAACACTGAAGGGAATGTTTCAGATCACTATCACAACTTAGGGAATGAATGCAATTCATTCCAGTGCCAACCTGAGTGGGGAAATGAACAATTATTCAATCCTGTTGATAAATTTCCAAGTAAAAAAAATCAGTAATCATCAGTTATGGGCACGTATATAAGACCTAAGTGTTTCAAGCATTGCAAGAATTTGTAGTTAATATGCCCAGGCTGATTAAATGCGGCAAAGGCGACCCTGGCTGAACTCTCTGCAGCCAGGGAAGGATGTGAAGGATGGCAGTTTGTAATAATATGAGCAAAATTCTAATCAAAGTCCTGTCTGAACAGAAACCTTCAATAATTTGCACAGGGCTCTAGCACAACACTACTGGAGAAAATTCCTGGGCCAGTGTGGTGAACTGTTCTACCAGGGTAGCTAAATCTGAGAGATGATGGTCAAAAGGGCTTTTACCTGCTCTTGACCTTCGTCTCCCTTTGGCCTGTGGACTCTGTTTCCCTCACACAACCTGTCCAAGTAGTTTTGGACCTAATAACTGAGCAATGATTGCTATTAAAGCAAAGCTTTAACAGTTATTGCATAGGATCTAGGGGAGCAGGCCAGCAAGTCACCCTCGAGATACATTTGCCATGTGAGAAAGGGGATGGGATGTAGCTCCTGAAAAGGAGCCTCTTTGAAGGCTTTGAGCCATGAGATCCATCCCTTTCTCCTCAGCAAGGAGTGCAGCTCCCCAGTGCTGTGGCTTGAGATGCACAGAGGTGCAGCCCTGGCAAGACCTCACTCAGTGCAGGGGAGGGCGAGGCACCAATGTTGTATCACACTGCACCATCCTCAGCACTCCTGAATGCCACAGCTCAGACCTGCATGGAGGGCATCAATGAGCCCCCCTCAGCCTCTGCCAGTGCCAGGGACCAAGCACAGCTCTACATTCCAGACATTTCAGGAAAGATGTCTCTCTGGGAGACAAGGTGTCAGTGTAACCAAACAGCCTTTCTGAAAAGGGTCTGGGGGAGCTCCTTTTCTCTCTGTCATGTGGAAAGTTAGGCAGGGTGATTAGGAAGATCAGTTCAACCATTAAAAATCTGCAAAGCCCCAGCATCCCAGGCACACATCCCAACCCCAGGACCTTGCTTTCTCTGTAACTGAGGGAGAAAAGTGTGTGTTAATCACTTGTGCCTGTAAAAATCCTTTCTTTGCTGAAAGCTGGAAGCCTTTCCTCTCTGGCAGTTTCATTAAATTTTAGAAATCAAACAACCAGCTTTGAAATTGTCTGCTCAGGCACACAGATTTGTGAGCTTCCCACTAACAGGGGGCCGCCCTCTTTGCATCTCTGTTACGTGCGGATTGAGTGTGTCTTTTTTCTAAGAGTGACAAGATTTTCAGTCTCTGCAGGCTGTGGTTTAGTACAGGTCCTCACACAGCCATTGCCTCTCCTGTCACACTGACAGACCAGAATCAGCTTCCCAGGAGGACAGTGGGTGATGGCCTTGAAAGATCCCAGCCTTGGGTGTGTTGTCAAAGAGCTGGAAAAGTGAAACAAAAGGGAGAGACTCGTAGCAGAGCAGAAGCTTCCCTGCTCCAGGCTCAGTCTCACACCCAGTGAAGTACACAGCAGCTCCTGACCGAATCCAGTGGGAAGAGGTGTTTTCCCCCAGTATCTGCAATGATCAATGAGGAACTGGAGCAGAGTGCCTGCAGCTCTTGCTGCAGAAAGCAGAGCAGGCACCACGGAACTGGACTGCCAACAACTGCTGGCTTTTATATGGGCTCGGCAAGGTCGTTCATCACCGCAGCAGATGCCGACTGCTTTCAGCAGCATGGAAAAGAAATTAAAAGTAGGTGAAAAAGACCTTTTTGTTTAGCTGGAGGATAAGCAATAGATCAAAATGTTTAAAATATTAGCATATCACTGCAGCTCAGACACACATGTGAGTTCATGCAGCTTTACACATGGCAGGGTTGTCACCTGAGCTGTGGTGACTGTGCTGGTGGGCGATTGCCAAGAGAAAAGTGTGGTCTCAGAGTTAATTATTGTGAGTGATCTGTGGTAGCTCTCCACCACTGCCCCAGTGTCAAACTCTTGTTCGAGCTCTAGAGCTGGCT
Organism: Eopsaltria australis; assembly: GCA_034509425.1. Lineage (NCBI taxonomy): Eukaryota > Metazoa > Chordata > Aves > Passeriformes > Petroicidae > Eopsaltria > Eopsaltria australis. The sequence goes on along the minus strand of JAVTVJ010000012.1, from coordinate 1,327,695 downwards.
GGGGAGAGCAGCTACCCTGGAGAGGTGGAGCTGCTTTCCAGGACAGTCTTCTAGTGGATCTGAGGGGGTTTTAAGCTCACTGCAGTAAACATTGCCATTTCTGGAATATTAATTTTTTTCTTCAGTGTTGAGGGTATGTAGAGGATGCTTACATATTGATGAGAGCCACAACATCCTCACTACTACACAGGAAAAAGAGGGAGCAAGAAGCAGTCCCTGCCTACTATGACCAATTTCTACCACCAGAATGCTGCTTAACTTATTCCACTCATGAAGAAGCCAAGCATTACATCAGGTTAACAACTGCAGAGATGAAAGCAAATTCAGAGCAACTGATGGAGACAAACTCAATCATCTTGTGCATTCTCCAGCCAAGATGCACCTGCATACTCGGCAGCAAGTCCCTGGTGTTAGCTCTGGAGGTGTCAAGGCTGTTTAGGAAACAAACATTGCCCACACCACCAATTCCAGTGAGACAGGCCCTTGCTGGACTTGCACTGACCTCCAACTCCTATCACTAGGAGTGAGCAGAAGAAAACAGCTTCTCTTTCACATTTGTGTGCTGTTGTCTCAGTTTTTTGAATTCAAGGCATTAAAAGATGACCAGATCCATGCAGCTGTCTGGAGCCACTAGAAAAGGAAACACCATCTGGACAGCTGCTTTTCTGTGGGGTGGTCTGTGCCCACATGGCATCCTCGTGTGCACCAAGGGAAAGCCATCACAGCAGCTATTTTCCACACTGGAACAGGGATACAAATAAAAATGTCCTTGTTCACACAGAACTGTGCTGTAACTGATCCCAAGGCTGAGCTCCTTCCATTTAAAAGCCATTTAGCCAAAAGCTTTGCTATCAAAATTGTTATCAATGTGCATTTTTTTTCTCTGTGTGTGTGTGAGTATGGGCATAAAAAACCCCTCAAGCCAGCAGATAATCAGGATTTTCAAATGTGTCTCCACCCTGTAAGTCTGTTTATTACAGAGCAGGAAAAGGAGGGGACCTCCAACATCTCATGATACACCTGAGCTAACTCCATCCTTCTGCTGCAACCAGCATAGCTGAACATGGGCTCGTGACTGATTTATTTACCTACCTTTGTGGGCAGCTGGTTACCATGCTTTCTCCTGCATGGACCCACTGACAGCTGGGTTTGGGGTTGTACTCACCTGAGCTGAGCTTATCTGTGTTCCCATGAACTGCAGTCACAGCAGTAACCACCTTGCAGAACCTCTCTTTCCTTAGCTGAGTGCCAGCCTGCTAAATTCATCAAAATAAATAGTATTTATACATAGAATGCACATCTATGCACAAAACAGGTTGTCTGGGGAGTGCAAACTTTGGAGTTTATAGGTGAGCTGAGCCATGACTCAGGGAGCACGTACAGACCTTGCAAAATTATGTATCCTGTAAGTGCATCAAAGTGGCCAGAAAAGGGAAAAACGGCTGTGCATGTTTTTCTCTCTCCTTCTCTCACTTTGGGACTAAGCCTATAAAATAATAATATGCCTTTCCAGTATTATCATTTGTCTTGATTTTCTGTAGAGAATTGCATACCAGCAATAGCCCTATTAGCATTCAGCACTCAGTTCTTTGCTTTGTGCTTTCTCCCTTATTCCTTTTGCTTAATAAAATAATGAATTTTGCAGCTGATAGATGCCTGACAGCTCAGGAGACTGGGCTGTCCTCTGTTTAGTCATTGAATAGGAAAACTTGGAACTGCTTGTGTGACAGTCCCTTTGCAAGATGCCAGCTCTGTCCACACATTAGAGAGAATTCAGGCAAATTCAGATCACACCAAGCCAGTGATGCTGATGGGAACCTATTAGAGCAAAAGGGACTGAAAGCTGTCACTGCCAGGGGGCAATTAGCTACCAGATAGTCCCATTTGCAATTCCTAGGATGTGAATAGGCTGAAAAGTGCTGTGTGCAAGGGCTGCGTGTGCAGGCTCAGAGCATTGTATAAGAGAACTATACCTGGAGCTGTAACTATCTCTGCTATTAAAGTAAACAAAACTTCCTCACTCGCATTTCTGATAATCTCCCTTTTCTTCCCTGAAGGGGAAAACCCCCAGAGGTGTGGAAGGTACCTGTCCAGAAAGAAAACACGGGGCCCACTCCCCAGAGCAGGGAAGGAGAAGCTGCTGCAATGCCTTTGGTGCCATCAGCTGGGAGGGTAAAACTGGGCAGCGGGAGCCACAGGAACAAAACAGAAAGAGGTAACATTTCCCTGGCCATGAATCAGCAGGGGATTTGGGTCCCAGGGATGTAGGTCCGGCTGCCCAGAGCAGCAGCTGCAGCAGAAACCAGCAAAGGCGTCATTTAATCTGGTTACGCTGTTGTAAATGTCACAGATGGGTCAGAAACGCTGCTCCAAGAGCGTGAAATCCAGCGAGGATTTGTGCCCCTCCCTCCTTCTTCGGGTAATGTCAATGGCATAAAAATATTTTTATTTGTAGAGCTGCAAGACGGGAAAGGCAAACTCTCACATCTTTTTAAGGGAATGGTGGTGGTTATTGAACTTTCTGACGCAGCCACTAGATGCCCCTGTTTTCTGATGACTGCTCAGAGTGGGGCATCTGCCGGGATGCAGCGACCAGGGCCAGAATTTGGGGCTCACACTACAGAGAAATCCTGACTGCTTCAGCCTCCTCTTCCCTAATGACCTCTCAATTAGCTGAGTCTGCTGTTCTAGACGTGGAATTCAGGAGAGACAGTGCTGGTCACTAACAGGGACGGTGTCATCCACTTGCCTTTTCTGCTGCAGTTTTGTGGTGGCTCTGGAGGAGGTGACATAAATCTCAGCCACCTGTACCTGCAGGCCCTGTCCCTGTCACCATAGAGCTCACTGCAGTGCCCAAGCCCTGGAGCAGCACTTTTGGCCCCCACTGCCTCTTGGGGGTGAATTAATCCAAAGCAGAAGAGTCAATCTCCTGGCAAAGCCATTAAACCCAGCAGAAATATTTCCCAAATTAACCTTGAAATGTTTCCTCGTGTGCAGGTCCAGCAAGGAGACTGATTCAAAAGGGAATTTGGCACCTGTTCAGGGCAAGGGATCTTTTGTGGCTGCTGAAATAGTTGTGCATCCAGAAGGTTAATGCTTGCACCATGTCCTTCCAGCCCCACAGGCACCCACGGTCAGCACAGAAAATCACATTTGCTCCATCTGAAGTGATGTCTCCCCCAAAATGAACTTGGCTTAAGTAAGGATTTTTTTGAGAGTCTCTTAAGATGAGCAGATGCTTCTGCTTCAGTTATTCCTTGGCCAGGCTTTATGGGGCTTGCAAAGTTCACTTACCAAAGTCCATACTAGGCCCTAAGGTAACAGTGTGTGATAAATATTGCAGTGAGATACCCAACTCAGAACTCCTGTAAAACACACAGTGATTTATGGATTTGGAGTAAAAAGTCCTTGTTTGTGTCTGGGCATTCAGACTCAGGAACACAGAAAATGTTAAGAAATCTCCTTGCCTGAGCTTTTTTGCTTAGCAAGGTGAGCAAAGCAATGGGAAACCTTCTGAAGAGAAAAAAGACTGGGCTCTTAGGATGAGAACACCTATAAAGCTTCTGCTGCTTAATTCTTCCTCTTTCCAGGAGGAAGGTGCCTAATTAGCACTCCTGGATGTGATGTGGGCTCAGAGCTCTGAGTCATCTGGGAAGAAGTACTTTTTCAGTTGTCACTGCTGGAGAAGCTGAGAGCAGCTCAGAAGAAGAACTAGAAATTCCTAGTGACCTACTACCACAAAAATTACTGGTATCCAAAATTCCTTTGCAGATGCTTAGAAACTTATAGTTACTCCATCTGTCACCCACTGAAACTACAACGTTCCTCCTGCTTTCCTTCAGAAGCTCTGGATTAGGATGTAAAACTCATGACACCACTACCTTCAGCATCCTGCTGCTAGTACCATTTAGTGAGGTTTGATCCACTAGGTTTTAGTTATGAGACATAAAAGCCTGGTACCCAGCCTTAGGATCAGGAAGGTTTACAGAGATGTACCCCACAGCACATAGCACAGCAGCCCTGGGGTGGGTCTTCCCTGAGACCAACACTGTGCAGGCCAAGCCACTTCTCTGGAAGCCACACATCATCTGCCATTTCTTCATAAATTAAAAAAAAAACAACAAAAAGGTCTCAAATATACAACAGCAAATGAAGCCTGGATTAACTGATCTCTCTCTTCTCTCAGTGATTTCCTTGTGTTTTCCCTTGGGCCTGTGGTGCTCTGTAGGATTATGGCATTCCAGAGTCATTGGCATAATGATAACATGACTAAGAAATACGGAGACTTCCCTCTCCACGTTAATTCGTGCCAAGAGAATACTGAAGGAAGTAGATAAAGGAGTCACTAACACTGAGTTACATTTTGCTTCTAAGAATTGCCTCCCAGAGGCTGTAGCCATTTTGCAACCTTTTTAATTTTCAGAGAAAGTGCCTCCTGTGCCATAATTAAGAGTTTAATGTGCCACAGGGTCCTGTTTATCATGATAACGTATTTTGCTAAAGAACTGATAGACTTTTTGTAGGTCCTTCGAATATCTTTCAGCCAGTCCATTAGATGGGGCTGTGATACTGGGGATTTTAATCACAGATGTTCATTATTCAGTTATTATTCATTCATTTTAATAAAAAAGCTGCATAGTTCCTTTGTTTCACAGGCAGCAAGATCTGGTGAGGTATTTCAAAGCATGGAATAGTTTGGTTGTCTTCAGTGCTAGCTGTGTCCACAAATTTGCAGGGAGAACATCAGGCCCACCTTTCTCTTCTCCTTTTACAGAAGGCATGGGCATCCATGGCAAAGACAGCCGTAAATGAGGCAAGCATCAGAAGACATATGGGAAGCAGTCTTGTATCTCATGTGATGATTAATAGCATGTTCCCAGCTGGAATATAACTTGAGACTTCTACACAGTTCTTCAGTAGGAAAAAAAATGATCTGTGTAATTGTTTTAGCAGTGTTGTGCAGAGGGCCCTGGAAATGGAAGACAGCATCAGTGAACCATCCCATTAAGAGAAGACATCAGATGTTATGGCAAAAACATCTCTAGTGCCTACTTGATGCAGGAAGATGCAAAGGGCAAAAGTAACTTCCCTTCAAACTGCTTTGCCTCAAGCAAGAGCAAATGCTGTAAGTATGCTGAGCAGTCAGAGATTGAGTTAGTACATACAGTATGTATGTGTGAATGTATTTTAATATATAGTGATGGTTCCTGTGACAAAAAGAGTACCTAAATCATGGAGTTGTTAAGGTTGGAAAAGACCTTTAAGAGTCACCAAATCCAACCACCACCTTAGTTACCACTAACCCATGTCCTCAAGTGCTATATCCAGGCACTTGAAGCGTTTCTTAAACATTTCTATGGATGGTGACTCCACCACATCCCTGGCACGTCTGTTCCTATGCATGACAACCCTTCCTGGGAAGAAACCTTTCCCAAATCTCTCATCTAAACCTCACCCCCATGCAACTTGAGGCCATTTCTTCTTGTCCTGTCACTACTTACCTGGGAGAAAGGGCCAACCCCTACCTTGCCACCATTCAGAGAGTTGTTGAGAGCAGTGAGGTTCCCCCAGAGCCTCATTTTCTCCAGGCTACACAGATCCCTCAGATTTGTGCTTCAGAGCCTTCCCCAGCTCTGCTGCACATGGGCTGTGCACAGGCAGCCTTTGGCATCCCTGTGCCAGCTGCTCTGGGATGCTGATGCCCACAGCAACAGGCTGCCTTCCTGCTCCTTCTTCATGCCCATGTCTGAAGACACCACCCAAGATCACAGAATCCTGGAATGGTTGGGGTGGGAAGGGACCTTGAAGTTCATCTAGAGCTCCAAGCCCCCTGCCATGGGGAGGGACACCTTCCACCAGACCAGGTTGCTCAAAGCCCCATCCAGCCTGGCCATGGTGGCACAAAACAGTCCTCAAGTGCTACATCCAGCCCACCCAGCAGCTCTTCTGCAAAACTCTCCCTGACTCTGCAGCATCTGAGCAGCCAGTACCCTATGCCAGTGCTCCCAGACGAAGTGAGGCAGGGAGACTCACAGATGAAGCATTTGCTCAAATATACCATTTATTGCCATCTTTGTACCCAATAAAGCTCACAGGAGGAATAGACTCTCTCAAAAAGGGCATTTGCAGGAGCAGCTGGAGTGTAGTAACATTAAATGCCACTTGGCAGTGAGCACAGCTGTGGAGGGTGACCAATTATTCCTATTTCCCCAGCGCAGGAGCACGGACAGTGGGGGAGCTGTAGGTAGGGAATCAGAGAAAACAGAGCCCAGAGCCTCAGGTCTTCTACCAAATAATCTCCAACTCTGTGGTAGCTGAGCAGCCTCAATTTATGCCAAGGTGATGCACGGACGCTCAGAGATACAGTACTTGTTCAAACACACCATTTGTTGTAAACTTTACATCAACTAAGGCTCCCAGAAGGTCAAAGTATGGTTAGGATGATATTGGAAGTATTTTCCTAGGAACGCAATGGTTCTACACTTCTACAGTTCTATGATTCTACCATTCTGTGATTCTACAGGTGTCCCATTAAGAACCCAAAGTAGAGGTGACATTGCAGATTCTTGAACTCCTTCATTGCCTCAGTCTGGGCAGCTGGGTCCTCTGCCAGGTGCTGGAAGAGGTTTAGGGACTGTGCCCCTTGGAAGGATGGGGGCAAGGAGATCTCCTCGGGCATGTCCTCATTGTCAAAGAAGAAGTGCTTGAGACGTTTCTCCTCTAGGCAACAGTGCAGGTAGTTCATGATGTCATCCACCCGCATCAGGAGATACTTGTGCTGCCATTCTGACAGAGGGATCAAGGTCAGGAGGTGCATGACTGTGGTCTTCAAGGCATAGATAGAAATGCCTGAGCCCTCCAGGAGGCGAGCACAGAGCCGCAGGCATTTGAGGTGGCAGCTGCGGGGTGGGGCCTGCCCGGCCACAAGCCTGAAGAACTTTGCCTCTGCCACAGCATAGCTCTCCAGCCATGTCGTGCTTGGGGGGAGCTGGGCCTCCGTAGGCTGGCTGCTCAGGAAGATGTCCGAGTCACCTTGCTGCACACTAAATACCGTCTCCACAAAAAGGCTTTTCCCAGAGGCTTTCATCAGCTTCATCTTGCAGGAGCGGCTGGAGGGGAGCACCTTCATGCTGTACTCACGGGACTGAGGCACCACCGACCAGGCTGTGATCACAAACGTCTGGAACCAGAGGGCAATTTTCTCCCCACCTAGGTAAGGGCCAGTGCAGAGGGTGTGTAGAAGGCTGGGCACATGATTTTTCTTCAGCTCCTCCTCAGAGTGGTGGAGGAAGCACAGTATGTTCTTTTCAGGCTGTTCCTGGGCGCAAGTGCACACCAGCTCCACGCGGATGCGCATGCTCGGCCGTGGCATCTCCCCCGTGGTGTCTGGTTCCAGGTGGAAGGCGTGCCCATGCGGTGGCTTCAGGGGCACAAACATGCAGTAGACAACATCCTCCTCCTTATGGTGACTCCATCCTTCACAGGCACTGCCCACCCCAATGGCTGGTTCCAGCACTGGGAAGAGGCTGTCTGAAAAGAGACTCTGGGAGACAAGGAGGAGGTCACTCAGCAGCTCCCGTGCCACCCGTCCCCTGGAGGCCAGCTTCGGCACGGACAGCTGGAAGCGTCTTGAAAAGATACAGATCATATTCATCTCAGCAGGATTTTCTTCCTCGCTTTCTTCACTGTCTGAATCCCTTCTGTTGTCCATCTCACAGGTCCCTTTCATGAGCCACCAGTAGAGTGCCAAGAGCAGCACCATGGTTACAGCAAGGGCCCAGAACAGCAACTGCTGCAAGGCAGTGCACAGCACAGCTCCCCAGGACCCAACACTCTGCTCCACGGTTCCATGGGCCGTCTCCGGCTGCATCCGAGTCCTCTGCTGGTTGAGGTCCTCATCCGGGTACATACTGATGTAATGGAGGATCCCTTGCACAAGCCGGAAGAGGATTAGCAAGACCATTGTGACTTGCAAGAGAAGGGAGAGGAGTGCAGTGGGGCTGAGAAGGGAGGGAAGGAAGAAAAGAGAAATGAAGGGAGCTGGCAGTGATGGAAGAAGGCACGGGAGACAGCAGGCAGGAAGGAGAGGGGGCTAGGTAGCTGGCAGGCAGGAAAGCCTGCTCCCCACTCCCAGTGATGGCATGGTGCCCTTCTCAAGGCATTTCTGCAAGGGGCTGGGCCCTGGATGCAGGGTGGGAAGCACTCTCTTGGGTGCCCACGCTTGTGCTCCCGCCCTCATCCAGGGCAACGTCTGGCCTGTGTGTCCATTTGGTGCTCGTCCAGGCTGGCCTGGGGCAGTGCTGCCTGCTGGTGCTACTCCTACCTGCCCCTTGTGACATCCCTTGTGATGTCACAGGCACCAGAGACATCACAGCCAGGCCAGCCCACTCTTCATCCCCAGCCCAGCTCAGAGGGGCAGGTATAAATGAAAGCAGCAGGCAGTGAGTGTGGGCAGGGTGAGTGTGCACACAGGCCTGACACTGCCCTGGATGAGAGGTGGAGCTCAAAGGCAGAGCTGTCAAGCCCTTCTCTCTGCCCTCCTGAAGGCCGTGGGTGCCCTGATGTTCCTGCTCACGCTGGTGGAAACCATCCTGTAGAATGCAAAGCTGGTCAATGATGAGCTGGACGAGGACATGCGCCAGCGCATGGAGCAGCGTTCCGACTTCCTCACCCAGAGGATGACTTGGACGCTGGAGGAGCTGGAACACAAGGCTGTGGAGCAGACTGGTGGATGATGGGGACCTGTGCTCTCGGCTGCCTTGCCACAATGGCAGCTCTGGGCCATTGCTGGAGTCTTGGTGCTGCTCAGGAAAAGAAGTTGTGAGGTGCTGCCCAGCTGGCAACTGAGCACCTCAAAGCTGGTCACTCCTGCACCCCACACCCCCATCCCCAATCCCACACTTCTCACTCCCATCCCCACACTCGTAAAAACCTTTACTTTCCCATTGAAGTCGAATCTGAGGGGGAAATCTAAGTACAAACTGGTAACTTTAGATAAGAATTGGTTAACAGTTGAAAGAAAGTAAATTAGAAGAATTTATAAGAATGAAGACTAAAAAAAAAAAAAAGTAATGCACAATACAATGTATCATCATGCACTGACCAATGCTGGACTCTTTCCCAAACACTGATCAGCTCCTCCTCCAGGTAACTCCCCCATTTTATACAGTGGCCATCATGCCCTATGGGATATCCCTTTCGCCCAGTTCAGGTCACCTGTCCTAACTTTGCTCCTCCCTCCCAGCTTTTTGGGTTTGGGGTTTTTGTACCTCCTTAGTGGCAGAGCACGAGGCACAAAAATGTCCTTGGTTTTGGATAAGCATGACACTTAGCACCAACCAGAACTAGCTACTGACAAGAAATTAACTGTGTCCCAGCCAAAACCAGAACAATATCCACTCCTTAACCCATAGCAGTTACATCATGCCAAGTCTCCCACTTCCCAGCATTTTAGCACCTTCCCTGTTTGTCTGACACACATAGACAGCCATCATTCCCCTTTGACCTCTGTCAAATGCCCATACAGTTGCCAGCAAACCTTGAGCATGCATGTGGGGAGAGCAGGCTCTGGGCTGCTGAAGGAGCAAGTCCAGGAAGTTCCCTGGGAATCTGCTTTTGAAGGTCCTGTGCTCCATGACTGCTGGTCCCCTGTGATCCTAAGATCACAGGTATAGGCAATCAGGGCAGAAGGATGACTTGGCTGAGCATGGATCTTCTTCTCTTGCAGTTCCTCAATCCTCCTTCCAACCCTTCTTGTAGATGGGTGTGCCATTTCCTAACTTCCAGCCACCTGGGACCTCCCAGGTTATCTGGGACTGCTGGTAAATGATTGAAAGGGGCTCAGGGAGCACTTCTGCCAGCTCCTGCACTGTCCTTTTCTGGATCCCATCTGACCGCACAGACTTGTGTCTGTCTAAGTAGTGCAGCACATCACTGACCATTTCCCCATCCGTGTCATTCAGCTCAGGGGTCTGGGTACCTACAGAACAACTGGTCTTACTAGTAAAGACTGAGGCAAAAAAGACATTAAGAACCTCAGCCTTCTCCTCATCTTTTGTCAGTATGTTTCCCCATGCATTCAGTGAAGGATGAAGACTCTCCTACCTCTCCTTTTGTACCTATAGAAACATCTTTTATTGCTCTTGACTGTAGTAGCCAAATGAAGTTTCAGTTAGGCTTTTTCTATTTCTGATGTTTTCCTATTTTTTCTCATTTCAGTTCTAATTTTTACCCTATTAACCTCATGATATCACTGTAGTCTTCCTGAACTCCCTGCCCCTTCTTCAAAAGGTCATGAACTCTTTATTTTTTTCTCCCTGAGCTCCAGCCAGCTTGTCTTTCAGCACCTGGAGATAGCCTACTCCTCCACCTTTAAGGTTTCCTTCTTGAAGAATCTCCAGCCTTCCTGAACTCATTTGCCCTTCCTGAACTCCTTGGCACTGCTTCTCAGGGACTCTGTGAATCGATCTCCTGAACAGGAAAAAATCTGCCACCTGCAAGTCCAGGATGGCAGTTGTGCTAATCACCATCCTTACTTCTCCAAGGACCAAAATCTATCATTTTATGATTTTTATGCCCAAGACTTTAATGCCAAGAAAGGATGCTACCTTGTAACAGATGAGGGAGATCAGACTTCTTATTTCTACAATCTTAAAAAAGACATTAGGCCTGAGTGAAATAAATATGTATACCCCAGCTAAGCACGGCAAAGTTACCCTTAAGCGACAGCACAAAAGTTCAGTGAGATAATCACATTAGCATTACCGAGTTAGCCATGCATGTGAAGCACAATACAGCTCCTATTTCCCATTTGTCTGCATTATGAATCTAAAATATTCATATTTTATTGTCTTGTGTTGACAGCAAACTGTTAGAACAGAAGAATGGCTGGTTTTGTGTCTGGTGCTTCATATCTTATTTAGTGCAAGACTGAATGGCAAGCAGAATTAATCAGGTTCTCAAGTGCACTTTGTCCAAGGTTGTTCACACTAGCAGTCCTTAAACAAGCTGGGAATGAGAATCTGGTGTCCTTTCCATTGGCTGGGTTATAAATATTCCACTTGCTCAAAAATCCTAAGGGAACTGAGCACTCAACTTGTCAGCAATTTTAAGTAAGATTTTAGGATTTAACCTACTTAATGCCTGTCTGGAAAGCCTAGGTTCAAGCCAGGGTGTGCATGTGGCTGAAGCCTACTCTGACCTGACAGCACCCTTCAGCTCTGTGCTGGTACTTCTGGCACCTGTTGAAGCAGAGATGCAGCCTGCACCCAGTGCTATGGGAAACAGGCAGTGGGGAATATCAGCCTGGGACAAAACATCAAAGGGATCTGAAACACTATTCATGCTTTAACATTGTGGGTATTTCCCTGCATATTTGTAAAGGACTGGCAGCTAAAGACTAGAAGTGCAATATGGTCTTTGTGCAACATCCAGGTCTGTGGGCCTGATGGAAAACCTGGGGAACTTCTATGCTGTCGTGCTGGGTTTTGATTCGGGAAGCAGGAGCTTCCCCTGCCACTGCTCCCCAGGTAGCAGCTTCTGTGGCTCCCTCTCAGGGCCAAGGGAGAAAAGCTGTGTGTGCTCTCCATAGCAAGGGTTTCCCTGACAGGCTGCAGGCTGGTCCCTGAGCACAGGTGGCCACAAGGAGCCTGGCAGCTGCCTCCTTTAGGGAATCACAGAAAGCGGCTTGGCCTCAAGGGCTCAGCATGGCGAAGGGCCCAGAGCAACCTGCCGTGCTGCCTGTCACACCTGTCAGAGGGAAGCTGTAATGGAAACAAGCAACTTCCAATAATGCCTCTGCATTCACTTGGAAATCATGAAAACAAGCACGAGGCAGCCAAGGAGCCCTTCTTGGGCTGTCACTGTCCCTCATAGTCCCACTGTCACCAGTCTGCCCTGGAACAGGGTCCACTCAGCCACAACAATCTGCTGCAAGGTGTTATTGGCCCCACAAAGAACTGAGTGCTAAAGGACACCCCTAACATAAATTACTCTTAAAAAAATATGGAACGATTTTGCAATTTTTTACAGCTTTTAAAATTGATGTTGGAAGGTGCTTTTCCTACAGGACCTTACAGAGGCCCTGCTTATTTGAGTGAGGAGCAAATTCTCTTCTTTGGTGGTCTTCATGGAACACCAGCCAGTCTCCATCCCCTCCGACTCCTCCACAAAAGCAGGAGTGGCAAAGGCTCTTCATCCCATGTTTTCCATGGGAGTTTCCACCCCACTGACTCCTCTAGGAGCAGGCTGCACACTTATTACACAACTTCATTGTGTAGTCATGCAGTCATGACTATCAGCAAATGTCTTCATCCCACTGTTCTTTCTTTATCTCTTCTTAGTTTGCAAGAAGTCATGCTAGGAGGGTAGGGGAACAAAAAGTATTTCTGTGAAGCTCTCTAAGTTACCTAATGATTTTATGGATCACATTGCTAGGAAAAATCTGCCCCTGAAAAGCAGTACTGTATGGCCCTGAAGGTTTTCACCTCTTTTCAAATAAACCTGATCGACATTGCATGGGAACTGTGACAGCCTGGGAGGATGGACCACTCCAATAGCATATTTTAATGACAACATAAAATCATTAATTTATTTTTTTAGAGTGCATTTCACAAACTCAGCTCTCCTAATGCAACCCAGCCAATCAAAAGTCTCTCTGCCTTGTGTTGGTTGCTCATTTCCCACATACTTCTCAGAAAATCTTGTTGAATCCCCACATGACACATTATGTGTTTAAATTAGTACTTAAGGAGACTACTGGCAGTTTATTGCTCTTATCTTTGTCATTCATTGGGTGTGCCTATCCCTTCCTCCTTTTTGTCTGCTGAATGAAACTGTCAGAAACAGAGCTTTTCCACTGCAGGGCATTTGCAACGGCAGCAAAAGAATAAAAGAAGCATTTTTTTCCTAATCTCTCAGTGCACTTCATCATCCTCCATCACTGTAAGCCTACCAAATTTTAAGTTTAGAAGTGCATCCTATAACAATGTCTTCCTACAGCACAAACCCAAACTATTTAGGCAAACTAGCGATTATTCTTCCACACTAACATCAACATAAAGCAGATTAGAAGAATTAAATGCACAAGAGTGCTCTTCTTTTATGATTATGCACCCTTAATCTTCAGAAGATGGTTAATTACATTTTAAGCAGCATAAGAGCCCTAACATATTTGTATGTTAATAAAAATTCTCACCAGGGGTTTAAATCTAACATGTATTCACAGGTATAACTAATGGCATTTTTCAGCAATGCTGTGAAAAAATATGCCTGTAAGTTAGTACCTTCTCACAGGAAACTGCTGGGAGTTTTTAATTTACTCTCTAACTATTCTCCTAATCATTCTTATCATGCTGGGATGGCTAAATGCATACAGATTATAATGATGGTGTGCACCCACCACAGCAGTGTCAGTGATGACATTTGCCAGTGCTTGAAGCCAGGCTGCTGCAATCAGAGCTCTGCAGCACAGGGGAGCAGGGAAGGAACGGGGATGACACTGCAGCCCTGCAGTTTCACAAGAACTCATGTTTGCTGGCTTAAGGCTTATTCCAGTTCAGAAAGGGATTAGTCTCCACCTAGGACAGGCCCAAACATCTCTGTGATTCAGAGGTTTCAGGGCTAAATGTTAATTATGTCATTATTGGGAAACTATTAGGAAATTTTTTTTCACAGAAAGGGTGACTAGGCATCGGAACAGATTCCCCAGGGAAGTGGTGAAGTCACCATCCCTGGAAGCATTTGAAAAACAAGTAGACATGGCCCTTTGTGATATGATTTAATGTGCCTGATGGTGCTCAGTCAAAGGTTGGACTCGATGACCTAGAGGTCTTTTCCAACTTTATTGATTTTGTGATTCATACTCAGAAATGTTGAAGGTTCAAAAATGCTTCTTTCCTACAAATCCTCCTAAATGGAGACAACACCTGTCATTTATCTTTGCTTACAACCTCCAAGAAGCCAGAGCACTGGCATTCACAGTGGAAGCTGCATTCTTTCTCCAAATCTGCTTTTTGGAAATTTCAGCTTTGAACAGTCCAGGATTTAGGCTAGGGTGAGACTCAGTCTGATTCAGGGTCAAAATCCTCTTTGTTTTCAACCCAAGGCAGCTTCAGGAAAACAGAAGGTGTGAACTTGGAGAGGGGAAGAGACAGTGTACCAAAATGGGAAGCACGTTCTTTCCTGCTGGATTCACCCACTAGAGGGACTCGTTTCATTCTCTGAACGAGAGCAGAATGGAGCAGAGCAGGGCAAACTCAGGGGAATAAGTATCATGGGGAAAGGGAAAAAGCAGGTGGCTGCTGATGCTTCCTGCAAGTGCTGAGTTCAGTGGCCACAGGCTTTGTCCTTCCCTGGGATGTGTTTGTTCTGTTGGCTGACCAGCATCATGCCAGTTTCCTCCGGAGGGGCCGCCTGAGTTTCAGGAAAAAGAAACTTCACACATCAACTTAATTTTTCTCCGCTGTTTGGTCATTTCTTCCCACAGTGGATTTTCTTCATGTCTACTTCCCAAAGCAGAGACTGTCATTCCAAAACATCCCCAGGGCATAAAAGATAATTTGGGAACGGAGGAAAGAGCTGAACTTTTGAAATATGCTTCCTAATTATTAGTATTCCTCATTCTGAGCCTTATTTGTGGCAAGGATGACTCATTGCCCTTGAACACCCACTGCCTATCTATTTCCTCTAATGTTGCTTTCCTTTTTGATTTTCCGGATACAGATAGCTGACTGCTTATCTACCCCTACCGTTAAAATGATGCATAACTGCTGCATTTTGTGGATGGAAACATTATGGACACTGAAATGTCATCACAGCCCCATTTGCTCATCTGCTGTTATTTACTTTCCAGCAGACAATATTTAGTACAAGGCACACACAATGCAGAAGTCAGCACAACATTCATCACGTTGATACCAGGACGTACAACGCATGCTGCACGGATCAACAGGAACAGTCTGGGCTGGAGGATTTACAGAGCTCCCCATCTCCCTTCAGGCTCTGTACAAATTTTCCCTGGCTGAGATGCTGTAGTTCTGGAAAGGAGCCAAGGCATGGCTGTGTGCCAGTGGGAGGAGTTCCCGAAAGAGGAGGATTTAGGGATCTACTGTCAGAGTGACCCTCCTTTCTGTCTGCTGGATACAACCCTCCACTGGTTTCCTCCAAAGCTTGTCACACCATGCTCCCTGGGATTTTTGCACAGTAATCCCTGTGTCATTCCACTGGAACCCCTTCCACTGGTGAGGATTTTGTGGATGCAGATGAAGCTCTGTCTAGAATCAGACACCTCTGGAAAAGCATCCTGAGGTCCTGCCACATGGTCAGGTCACATGAAGCAAACGCCCAGCTATCCAAAAGCTTGTCCCAGGGAAATCAGTAGTCTAACAGGGATGGTTTAGAACACTTCAGTCCTTCAAAGCAGAAGCCACAATGCCTTACACTTGTGTACTACCTGTGTGATTTATAAACACCTCACAAAAATTGCCCCATTGCAGGAGAATTTCCACTTCAGTGAGGGAACTCTGCAGATGAATGCTGCCCCTGGGGAGCTTTCAGGAACAGTATGACCACTCACAGTGGTTATGAGGACAGTGAAACAGGGTGTCCAGGGAAGTGGTGGAGTCTCCATCCCTGGTGGTGTTTAAAAATCATGTAGCTGTGGCATTTGGGGACATGGTTTTGTGGTGAATGTGACAGTGCTGGGTTAATGGTTGGACTTGATGATATTGGATCTTTTCCAACCTAAATGATTCTATGATTCTTTTATAATACTCAGCCAAAGAATGAGTTTTCCTTGGCAAAGAACTAGCGGTAGTGAAGATGAGGATGCACACCTTGAGTCCTATGGGGGCTGTTTCTGTGTTTGTGTGAGAGTCTCCCAAAGAATGGATTGTTCATCTCTTGAAGGCAGGTTGGTGAGGCAGAGCAGGCAGGGGACTGCACTCAGAGGGCTTTAGATCTCTGGAGGTTGGGTGGTTGTCAGTGCATACCTGACTCCATCCTGTTGCTTACCTGGCACCCACCCTCAGCCCCTTTTTGAGAAAAAAAAATCCTGCATTAGCTGGGCCTTTGGTGGCCATCCTGATGCACTTGGTTCCAGATATTTCCAGGAGAAGCCAAAGGAAAATCTCATCTAGGAGGGGTTGTTGAAAAGCAGATTTTGTATTGTGATGAAGCTCTTCTGTCTCACATTTCTTTCTTCTTACTGAGTCAGCTTTCTTTCAGTCAGATGTGTCAAAACTTCTGGCTTCACATTTGCACTAAGACACTCCTCAGTGCCATCAGAAAACTATCTTGGAGTGCTGAAAAAGAGCAAAACAACCACGAAGAGGTGTGGGGGTGATAGGAAACAAACAGAGGTGCTTGGAGAGCACTGGAAATGAGGGCAAGGCGAAGGAATCTGGAACAAAATCCTCAGCCAGTGCCAGACTGGGTCTCAGCCTTGCTGCTCCCCTGAAGCCAGATCTGCTCCAAAGAGTTGTTTCCTTTTCCTTCACATGGTTCTGAATTTTTTTATCTTTTCCTTTTGATGCCCTTTTCAAACAAGGAGCTTTGCCATATGGAAATCTGCAATTAGACCAGCTCTTGGTTTCCTCATATCTGCCACAAAAATCAAAGTCAGTCACTTTCAACATCTGAAGGCAGCTGGCTGGAGTGGTTGGATCCAGCTTCAAACACATTCACATTTGTTGGGCTTGTCCTCCAATCCCAGTTTGAAGATCTGCTTTGACATAAAAAGAATGACAAGTTTGTAAGTTTTACAAGAGTGGCCTCAAAGCAGGACTGAGGAATGGCTTTGCTGGGTCACATCAGAGACCCATCAATCCCTGTGCCCTCCAACTTGGCCCAGGGCAGCCAGACACAGAAGGAAGGGAATACAGATGTTGCAAGCAGGTGACCATATTTTCTCAGTATCTGAGATCAAGTAATTCAGTCAGCTATACATTAATTTCTTGCAGTGGAAAGGAAGGCACAGGAGTTGGTCATCCAGAGATACTACAAATTTCTGACACTGTATGTATTCAAGAGCAGCATTTAAAAAACTTCTGTCTCTGTTGCCCAGAGAAGCCATGGATGCCCCATCCCTGGAAGTGTTCAAGGCAAGGCTGGATGGAGCATTGGGCAGCCTGATCTAGTGGAAGGTGTCCCTGCCCCTAGCAGGAGGATGGAACTCAACGATCTTTAAGTTCTCTTCCAACCCAATGATTCTATGATTCTAAATCAACAGCTATTGTCTTGATCCCAGGTCAGAGCCACAGGGTGCACTTTACCAGCTAAGGTGAGAGGGGAAAGAGGTGATCTTCATACTTAGATTCAAGAGGATTGAAATACTCTCAGATGTGAGGGGCTGTGGGTACCAATGGAATCCTCATTCAGCATGGATGCTGTGAATCACCACTGGGCTAAGAGGCAGGAGCAAGGCTGGAAAAAGTGATGGTCATGGATTCAAATGCTCAAGCTGGCTTTTCTGCCTGCTCTTCACCTCCTGCTTCAGGGACTGAACCTGTATCTCTTGATTGCAAATAACTGCTTTGGAGCACCTCATGTGGAGTCTTTGTGGATATGGATGCACGCAGAGGATGGGAAATTAAAATTACGGAAATACAAGGTGTTTGCAAAATATTTCAAATTGGATACCAGTTTTGTTAGTCTTAATGTTGGCTTGCTGGTGTGAAAGGTGACATGACACAATGACCTAAAACAACTTCTCCCATTTTGTAGACACAATGAAAGTATTTTCAGTTATGTAAAACCTTCATCTGAGTGCAAGCTGTGATCTGGGAACCTCTGCTCCACATGAGGAAGGGATTTGATTGTGACACCTAGAGAGCAAGAGGTTGCAGATTTCCCATTTGCATCCCCCAACCTGCTCCAGCTGGATGTAAATAATTTTTCCTTCTCCTCAGGGTCCTTTCACTCTCACCTTCCTTTAATGGCCTTTTGACTGAGACAAAGGCAAAGCTGTTACCTGAAAATTTACAAAAACAGAGTCAGGAAGCATGGGGTCAGCTGCAGTCTTACCAGAGATTTTCCATGACTATGAGCAGGTCACTTAATCTTATCTCAGCACCACAAGTGATAAAGGCCTCATTGATATCATATTAATCTGTAATCAAAGCTTCACATAAGGATTACAGGATTAAACTACTGCAGAAACGTAATATTCTTCATCTGGGTGATCCCTTTGTTCCAAGAGCTCATGTGTATTATTGTCATTTCCACATCTGTTCATCACTTGGAGAAAATGTCTTTTGTCCCTTTGTAAGCTCAAGCCTACATTTCCCGTGTCACTCTCCCCCACACTATTATTTTAAAATCTAAATACATTTTCTAAAGGTTAGGACATGTATAATTAAAATCAAGTTGGCAGCAAAGAGCTATTTCATTCACTCCATATAATCCTCCAGTTGGAAAGTGGGTGGGGAATTTGAACTGATCTCACACTTACTGGCAGCAGCAAGGCTGAGGTCACAGACATGACTAGTGGCAGTGAATGTTCATTGTGACATTTGTTATGGGAACTTAATTGTTCAGGAGTTTCATTCAGTACTTTCCGAAAACGAGGATTTGTAAGGTAATTCCAATGAGCATCCCAGAAACACAAATCACTTCTGTAGGTCATGACTTTTGCACTCACACTGGGAATTGCACATTGTAAGAAATGTAGATACTGCTCAGCACTTCTACTACTCATAATTTTTCTTTTCAGCGTTTTAACTTCCTTTAGTTATATATGAAGTAGCTCCATTCTCCTTGCAGACTCCTACCCAATATCTTGTAAAAGTAAATGAACTTTAAAATTGGAGGTAGTTCTCCAGAGAAGTAATTCAGCAATAATTTAGCCTACAGAAGTTCCCAAGTCTGTAATTTATTGATTTAGTTAACAGTTTATACTGACTAGATAACAGTTTCCTATCTTATTACCCTGTGTTTTCATTATATCCAACCTGTCTGGTAGAAGGAATATCAATCTTTGGCAGCTCACAATTGCTAAGAGTAGCTGTTAAATATCTCAAAACTTGCCTTTACTTCATTTTGCAGTTTCAAAGTTTCTTATTTGGAGGATTGGCAAATTGTTAAAAAAATTTACTTTTCTTCATGAGGAAAACAAAAAAAAAAAAAGAAAGAAGAAAAGGAAAAAGTGATTGTTCAGTCATGTCTCCAAAAGGGAGGCAGACAGTTCTGCAGTTCTGGTGCTTGCACAAAATCCTCAGCTACAGTTTCCATCCAGCCTGCAGAAAGTGTTGGTCACATCACCCCACTCTCTGCAGCAATAAATGCAGATGAGGTGTGGTTGCCTAGAGGATGGAACAGCAGAAGGTATCAATGCACTTTATGATGCTTGGCAGGAAAGACAGGCTCTATTGTACAGCTTTTTTTGAGACAGACTTGAAGTTGATCGCTGACACTTGTGGCTGAGAAAAGGTTCCACAAGGTCAGAGCTGCTTAAATTGGACTTGTAAAGAGGAAAATGTGAGGACAGTGGGGATAATACAAAGCAAATGTTGGGTACATTTGGGTTTGTGAAACTGCTTTGTTTCAACCATACTCACCAACATTTCATTCTTGGCTTTGGAGGATATTTGCATGATTAGGTAGTTAAAAGGCAAACAGTGGCAGTCTAAATTGCAAAGAAAAAACCCCAAACAGGTATAGAAGTCAGAGTTCACATACACACTGCAGTACTGACACTCTCATCAGGAGTGCTCTTGTGCTCCCACAGAAATTCTTGTTCCATGCTACAGACAGGAACTGGAACACTCCTCACTCATCTGACCAGTCACACCTCAACAATTGCTGAGGAACCTTTCAAAGACATTTTTAGGCAAGAACAATAAATAAGCCCTTCTTCAATATGTCAGTAACTGCAAATTAGATTCTTGCCTAAGTTTATGAGCTCAGAGCTGGCTCATCTGATGAAGAACTGAAAGAAGTCAATGGCACAATTTTCAGCAGGGTTTTAGGGACCAATTGTCCCATGGGGCCAATGCCTGCACTAATAAGCCCTTCTTCAGAGCAAGGGGAACACAAGACTTATACTGTAAGTCTCATGAGGAAGAAAGTTTGCAAGCTTTTCATTGCACTGGTGGAAAGCCAGTTCTTTATCTGGCTCTGCATGAAACCAAGAACAGTTTCTTCTTCATTAAGGGCAATGGCACTATTTTGAAAGAAATACACCAAACCAGACCAATTCCATTTCCTGATACACCTACCTGCCCAGATCTGCCTAATTTTTCCCAAGAAAAACCTATGTATTCTGCTACCTTTAAACAGAACACACTGCTAGAGCAGAGGCTTTGCCCTCCTGCAGGCTCTGGCTCTACCATTACTCACATCTCAACTTCAGAGCAGACCTCTTGGATTCCCTATTTTTGGGATAGTTCTCATGAGTTAGAAGGCTATATAGGGGTCTGCACAGATGCTCTACATTGGTGTGTAGTGACCATCCCCTCATCAAAGCCCAAATACCACCCAGTACTGCCTTCTCTGGCCTGTCTTCTGTTGAACCCCCTGAGCTAAAAACCACACAATGCTCTTTAACTTCCCAATGTGCCAAGAGAAAGAAAGTAGGTTCCTCTGTCAACTCTTCCATTTCCTGACCTGTGTCATGATCTGTTCTGCTCCTTCTGCCATTATTTTGAGCCTGAGGACCACAGGAGTCCAGACATATTAGCAACCTGATGTTGAGCTGACAGACTCTTATCAATTAGTGCAGTAGCTTCAGCCCACATATCAGATACCTTCTCCTGGACACTGACAAACTTTAATATGTGTCAGAGATTCCTCTCTCAGAAGACCAGTTAATGAGTGCTGTGCTGTCCCTGGCCTTCTTTGCAGGACTTCTTTCACTTTCTTTCAAGATTACATCTTTGTTATGAGTCTGTAGGGTCTTAGTGGGGTTCTTGATGCACCTCACAGTTTCTTTTTTCTTCTGAGACAGCCAGGGTCCCCAAGTAGAGTAACGCTGATTCCCTTTGCAAGGCAGAGCACATGCTCAGCCAGTAAGCAACACACTTCTTCTCTGAGCACCAGCCAGCTCATAAACCAATCTGTGGGAGCTTCATCTGCTTCTTTTCCTTCTGAAGCAATCAGAGAGGATGAGTGTTCACAACCCCAGTGCCTGCACACCCAGCAGCACCGGAGCACAGCTCTGGCTGAGGCAGCCTGTGTGACTCAGCTCTGCCTGCAAATGTGACAGCCTTTGTTAGGAAGACAACCTAGGGGTTTGCTACCAAAATAAACTGAGCCCTGAGTGCAGCTGAACTGCCTGACATTATCAGACAGGCTGTGTAGTGCACTTCCAGCTCTCCTCTAGCAAGCTTTTTCTTAACTGTCTAGCTTAACTCCCCTGAAACCCTCTGGCCAGCATGTTCCCAGGTATGGACAGAGAAGTCTGAGCTGTGCTTTATCTTTTTCTCCTGAAAAATGCCCTAGTTTGAACTTTCCAGCCAGTTATTCCAAGCTGTGGTAGCATTAATCAAACTAATGATATCTGGTTATCTGCAGGAAGATCAATATTATATGGCACAAAAAAGAATCCCACAATTAATAGTGTACTGTACAGTGTCTGTGTTCCTGTGCCAGTCTGAACATATAATAAATTACTTTTTTCTTCTTCTTTTTTTTTTTTTTTTTTTTCTTTTGGTCTACTCCCTGGAGAGGAATGTGGTATAATGAGGGTTATTGGAACCCTGCAGCTGTCCAAGGATAAGATAGCTTAGCTGTTGGCTTTACTGGGTTACTCATGCAAGGTTATTATGGTCATGGATGCCAGTGACAGCCTCGGGTCCCTGCTCTGCCCAGACACTTCGTGCAAACTGTTTGGATTGAAATAACTCCTGGGATAAAGCCCCGGAGAAAAGAGATTGCAGATCTAAATGAAACCACAGTGACCTGTGGTTTGGGGGACACCAAATCAGCTGCTTCAGGAAAGGGAACATCCATCACCTCAGTCATCTCTATTTCTTTAGAACAGAAAAAGAAATCATGGAGCTCTTCTCCAAGCAATGCTGTGGCCAGGAACTGATTTATCTTAAATCTGTCTGCAGTGCCTGCTGCTGAGTTTTATGATTGTGGCTCTTCAGCCATCCAGCAGCAATAAGAATAATTTACTGACCAAAAATTGTCTTCGTGTCCCAGTTAGGATTGTTACCTGTGAGTTTTGTGTCAATTGCTGAATCCATGATTTAACACTTTTACTGTACTGCCAAGAAAAAATGCTGTTTGATACGAGATCTTCCCTTCCTCATCTTTTCTAGCAAAAGGCATTGTTGACCAACTAAGACAGTAAAAAAGATGCTAAAACCTGGCTGAACCCGAGAGCAGGATACTGGGTAAGAAAACACTGAATGTGTCAACTGTTCCCAGTCAGACTCTTTGATTCACAGAATCACAAATCAGAGAATCAGTAGGTTGGAAGAGACCTTCAAGATCATTGAGTCCAATCCATGCCCTAGAACCTTGAGGCTCTTTGCTGATAACAGGGACTCTGCAGTGACTTCAGTGACACATCCACATTTTTTTCTCCGTTCTCCTTCTAGTTTTACTGGTGTCTTGGAAACAAGGACACAGTATGATAGAATCATGATGTCCTTTTCCACTGCAGTGATGTTCTTCTCTAAGTTAGTTTGCTCTGGGCTCCCTCCAGGGGCCCTTAGAGGGGTGTCTTCATCCTGTTTACTTGGGTCAAACAGAAAAACCCTTGGTGCTGTGACCCAGAGGTCTTTGAGCACTGGTGGGGACACATATCTGCTCAGAGCAATCAGAGAAATTCCTGCTGCTGCAGCATATATTCAGAGCCACAAGAACCCTTCATATTTCTCCTTTCTGCTGGGAAAAGCCTTTGGTGAAGATGGGATGTGTTGTGGTTTTAAGCCCAGCTGGAAATTAGGCACCACGCACCCTCTTGCTCATCCCTCCCTCTCTTCCCCCCACCCATCCTGGTGGAATGGGGAGGAGAATCAAAGTGAAACTTGTATGTTGAGATAAAAGCTGTTTAATTATTGAAATCAAAGTAAAATACACCAATAATGGTAAATGATAATGATAAGAAAAAGGGAAAAAACAAGTAATGCACACTGGTATTGCTCACCACCTGCTGACCACTGCCAGAACAGATTTCTGAGCCCAGATTGGATGCTCTTCCAGGAAACTTCCCTAGATTATATACTGGGCATGACATTCTATGTTGTGGCATATCCTTTTGGTCAGTTCAGGTCACCTGCCCCAGCTATGCTCCCCCCCAGTTTCTTTTGTGAACCTCCTCACTGGCAGAGCCAAGTCCATGACACAAGGAAAAAACCCAAAGTCCTTGACTTAGGATAAACACGACTTAGCAAAAAAACCAAAACATCAGTGTGCTATCAACACCATTCTCATTCTGACTCCAAAACACAGCACTGTAACAGCTACTGAGAAGGAATTAACTCTGCTCTAGCTGAAACCAGGACAGGATGACAGCTGGAGAAGTGCCCTCTGCAAACACATGGATCAAGGGAATGGCACAGGTGACATCCAGACCCCAGCCACATCTGGGCCCCATTCACAGCGTGTCTAAGGGGAGAGGCAGGAGAACAGAGAAGCAAGTCCTGCAGACTGCTTTAGGAGGCAGCTCTGCTTCCCTCTTTAGATCCTCTCTTCCCTTGTCATGTGGTTTGCATTTGTCTGTTTTTTTCACGTGGAAATACTGCTTTTAAAGCCATCAGCAGGAACAAGCATAGTGGCCATGACATCATTGCCAGTGCGCTTCTCCTACCTGCAACTTGGCAGCTTTTGACAAAGTGGGAAATCCCAGGAGGGCTCTTGTGTCTTTGGCAGGTTTGTTCTGCTCTTGCTTGCAGGCAGCCTCAGCAAACAGCAGGCGAAGGTGTCAGGAAAGAGGAAGCAGCAGAAGGACTTGGAAAAAGAGGTAAGTTAATTAGAAAGAGGCAGCATCAATTACTGTGACATTTAATATCAGTTTTTTCCTTTTAATAGAGAGCACACTGCTTCCTTTGGGGAAATCTGCTATCAGCTTTGAGCCAAATGCCCAGCAAACAAGAACTAGCACAAGCCCTCTGCAAGTGCATCATACCATGTGAAATTATCCCTGCTGCAGACCTGGCCTTGTCAGGGCTCCACAGCCCTGTGGCTGCCTTGGCACACCCCTCTGAAAGCACAGCCCAGACACCTTCTCCAGCTTCATTAGACAGGTTTATTGCTTCCTACAAGATTCTTTGCTTTTATTTGAACCTTCATTAGGGCTTGTCATAGAAGGGCTATGTGTTGATAAAAAAAAAAAAACCAAACAGAAACAAAGTTTTCTGCTACTGAGTCTGCTAATGAGATCTGAGCAAATAAATAAGAGACAAAGCAAACCAAAGACTCACATTTATTTCCACTGCACTGCAGTCAGGAGCAGTGTTTGGAGCAGATGTAGAAATGTTCCCACTGTGCCAAAGCAGCAATGCAGGTTCAGTCCTGACCCCATGGATACCTCCGGGACCACAGGGACTTCAGCAGCTACTTCACATTGCAATTCAACCTGTTTGTTCTCTATTGTCAAATTCCTGACCAAAAAACTTGTGTAGAAATGTCTGCACATACTGTCACCAACCCTCTGAGTGCAGGGTCTTCAGACAGTTGCTAACAACTTCAGGTGTCCAAGTCCCAAAAGGGCGGTCCCACACTCTCACATTCAGCACTCAGGCCGTCCATCCTTTGTCCACTTTGAGAGTGCTGCATTCAGATGGCTTAGTTTGGAAAGATATGTTTTAGTCTGATTGTTTCAAACTAAGAAGGAAGCTCTCTGCTGCTCAGGTCATAATTTTGATTCTTCTTGAAGCTCTTTTCTGCCTGCACAGGGGCAGTGTCTCTGGCTCAGAGCTCTCACTGGCCAGTCAGTAACAAAATAATTTGTACGGATGGCAGAATTGCAGATGATCTCCTGGGCATTTATTAATTCTGCATTTACACTTCTAAATAGGCCAAGAAGCATTTCCTCCTCTTCATTTTCCACCTAAACGCTTCAGCTGCTAGAATGAGAGGTCAAACTAGAAGCATTTGTACCCAGCTGTGGGCAGCTCTCTCTTGCCCACATGCTGTTCTTCCCTGTCATCCCAGGAGATGAACATTGTGTGGCATCCTTGGCCATTAGCAAAACCTTGCCAAGGAGATTTCCCATGGAGAATCAACAAATTCAGCTGTCACTTTCTCACAGCATCTGCAGCAAGAGCTCTGGTTTAAAAGAGATATTTTTAGCCTGGAGGTACTTGGCCAACTGGCATGGGGCTGTCCCTGTTGCCTGAGGATATAAAAAGGAAAGCAGAGGTCCAGAGTTCCCAGTACCATCTGTATTTTGGAAACTGTTTGCAGCTGATGTCCTCTGCAAGGAGAGGGTGTTCTTTTCCTTGTGAGCCAATGTCGTGTCAGTCAAAATTGCCCCTTTTGAAAATTCATGCACTGTGCTCAGTGAATGTGTTCTGGGCCTTTCTAAGGGCTAAAATATGTATCAAATAATACCCCACAGTACCCCAGGGAAATGGAAGAGAATGAAGCTGCCTTGGTATGCATTCCATTAGGTGTGCCTGGCATGCACAGTCACAGTAAAGAGCCAGTCCTTGGATTCTTCCTTGCTTTTTGCTGCTTATTATTACTTGAAGGAGAAGTGCTCTAAGTGGCTCAGGGAGTCAGAGACAGCTACTGCAGCCATCATCAGCTCCAAATCAATAATGGATACCATCCAGAGATGCTTCAGGATGAGAGGCATTTCACTTTCAGAAAACCAATTCTTGAAGTGAAGCAGCTGGCATTGTTAAAAAGACAATGAAACAGCAGAGTGGGGTAAAAAGTATTGAGAAAAGAATGTTCATCAAAAAACTTATTAGTCACTTCATTAAGAGGAGAAAATAAAAGGCCAACTTCTTAACTGAAGCTGATGAGTCAAACTTGCATACTGATGTAGGGCCTGTGCATAAAATTTCCAGCCATAAATGTCCCCTGCCCCAAATCCAGGGCTCAGGTTAACAAGTGAATCTTCGGAGATGCCAAAGATGGTCCCAGTGCTCACTCTCATACACTCAGGTACACTGAATGCTGATCACATACAAGAAAGACTCTTCTGCCTTTTGCTGAGTTTATTTGAAGCCACAGCATCCCTGGCCATGGGTGCAGGCACAGGGAAGGAGGGTGAAGAGCCAGGACAGACTGAGCCAGTTTAAGCTTTTCTGCTCCCAGATAGGTCCTTGACTTCTTGCACCTGTCGTGTCCTGAGCTGTGTCACTGGTACCTCCTTCTAAAAACTCAATAATGAATGCTTAAGCTACAGTGGAGTTGCAAGGAGCACATGCAGGCTTGAGTTAAAATGTGGGTTTCATTCAGTTATATGCCAGTTAGTTACTAGGCAAGGTCTATGTTTATGTACACACACAACAGGACAGTGAGCTGCACCTCACTGATCTCTCTTTGTATTTATGTGTCCTGATGATGTGGAAGTTTTTTACTGTATATCTAAGAATTAAGGCTTTATCTCCATTAAAGCAGCAGCTCATCCAGTGAGTGTAGCACAGGGGCTGATCCAGTGGCTTTGCATCTGCCTGGCTCAGAGAGGAGATCCAGGGACAGCCCCTGGCTGGGACACTGGCCCTGGTCTGCTCTGCACAGCTCTAAGCAAGTCTCCTCAGGCTGTCCTGGCATGAACAGACTTTCTGTCAAATGGGATAATATTGTCTCCTTTGAATAGGAAAAATGCTGGGTCACCTGCTCTTGCTCTTGGGAGCCTAAGGAAAAATTACTGTATACAAACAGCTCCAATAACTACTTTTGTAGATTCAGTAAACAGAGTGGTTAAAAATTATACCCTCGGTGAGTATCCAACAGTGTACCCTTTTAAGATTGGAAATGAGTTCTGGATTGTCTGAGTAAAAATAGCTTTTAACTAACAGGATGGAGTCTAATGAGAGATCAATGTCTATTGTGGGAGAATTATCCTCCTCCCCAGGATGCCAAAGGAGACATTTGCCACTGTGGGGAGTGCTGAGATTTGGGAAATAGGCAGAGGAAAAGAAACAGGCTTGATTTTTGGTTATCAGCACCACACTGCAGCCCAACAGGAAACTTACTCCAACACCCAACCTATTTCAGATCCTGATTTCAGCATTTGGCCATCCTGCAGAATCCTTAATTAAATGTACAGTGCATATTAACATTAAAGCTAATAAAACACAATGAAACCCAAATAACTCCCTCATTCCTGAGGGAGTCTGCAGGAGCCTCCATTGGCAGGCTTGAGGCAGAGCAGTCGTGTCAGTGGGAGATTTGCCCTGAACATGCAGATCCCTGCATGTGGCAGAGCAGCTGTAAAAGGGTGAGTGAAGAGCAGAAGTCCAAAGTTGAGGAGTTTGTGATCCCACTGCAGTACTGCAAGCTCCAGATATGTAAAGCTAGATATTTACCAAAAAAAAAAAAAAATTAAAAAAAAAAAAAAAATCTCCTCTCCTATGTTCAGCAGAGAAGAACAGGTGGAATGTGGAAGGCTCCAGCCTGATCATTGGGTCTTTCTAAATGAAAGAACTGAAGCACTGCAAGTAGAAAGTGTGTGAGTGCACCACATCTTGTATCAACAAAATCCCCCCTTCCTTGGGGAAGGATTCTGCAGAGAATCATCAGAGTTTCCAGCTGTGCAGGCAGCTGTAAATTACAGCTAAAGGCCAAATTTGCTATTGACCTAACTGGTCATTGGGTGAGATCATCAATTCCATCAATGAGTTATTGAGGTTAATTCTTCTGGTTATGAAGTTGTTTCATCTTCTTAGGCATCTACAAAGAAATAAGCAATATAACCTTTGTCACACTGAGTTGCCAGTGAGTGAACAGGAAATACATGGGAAATAAATCTGCAATGAACTGTTTATGGGAGGAGAAAGGCACTGGATGTGCTCATGTGTGCAGAGGGTGATTGATAGGGAAACATGCACCCTTCTTCAAACCTTCTCTTGGATAACATACTTCACACAAGCATCACTAAAACTTTTGCACTTAGCTGGGAAAATTCCTGAACATAGTGATTTGTTCAGAACACATTGCAGGAATATGAAGGCAGAAGATTAAAATTCTTGTACAGCTTTAGGCTTGCCTTCCTCTAGGCTTGCCTTTCTCTGCACCATCCTGGTTTACAGGCCCACCAGGGACAGTCAGGTTAATTGTTTTACAAATCAATTTTGGTGAACTCAAGAAGCTTAATTTTACTTTAAACAGAGAATCACGTTTTGCCAGTGAAATGGGAACAGGAGGATGGATTCAGTGGCTTCTTTAAGTCTTTCCCAGCTCTGTTGTCAAAGATTTGTTTGACCTTCCTGAGGAAGCAGCAGTGGGGGTGCATGGCTACAAAGAGTGGCAGCAGCTTGTGCTCTTCTTGCAGGGTCATTTCTGTGTTCTGATTATCCATCTAAGTGCTTCCATGCCTTTCAGAAGAACAGCATCGCAGCCATTTCTACCCAGATGAGTGACAATGGAATGCATCACCATTACCTGCATTACCTGCTCATATTCCTTGAGTAGTTCTGCTCTACGAAGTGTTGGTAATTCTGTACTCACCTCCTTAATGCACTTGTTTCCAACCCCCTGCATTAAGTGTATATTCAATTATGTTGGAAGAAAATCTCATTCTGAAACTGGAAACCTCCCCATGCACAGCTTCTGTGCTGCTGACCTTCTTCAAAGTCATGAAGAGAGTCTGTGTCCTTTAGGGATTTCTCCTCATCTGGAATTAATAACTTTCTTCCCAGAATAATCATATCTCTTGCTACTCATCACTTATTTCTTGAAAAAGTTGGTCCACCCATGTTTGGAGACTTGTCCTAGGCTTGGAGCACCCACTGTGAAAGTCTTTTTGTCTCACAGCTGGCACCACTTCCAGCAGGAGAGCACACTAAGGACTTCCTGAGATCACTTCCAACCTGTAGCTTTCTCAAATTCCATGATGCTGTGCTTTGTCTGGAAAACCCATATGGTGCATGTCACATATGGGAGGGAGTCTAGCAGCTGCCTGCTGAGCTCCACGGAATGGTTCCCTGCAGATCCCTTTAGCTTCTTACCACCTCTCTGTGGTGAGTTAACTCAGATTTGCCAGGATGGCAACCAGCTCCAGTCTGGGAATCAGCCTGATTGAGTGAAAAAGCCTGATGGAGAAAATGAATTAACAACTCCATCTGGACCCCCCTTCCCTGACCTGAGCTGTGGCATTGCCCAGTGTAGGCTGTGCACCTTCCCCTCCCAGCAAACCCGAGGAATCTCTCTCAGATGGAGCAAAGCTGTGCATTCCATCACACAGGAGATGGCTGGAGGTGAATCACCTCATGACTGGCCAAGGTCACCTTGGCTGGGTCAGGGTGACTCTCTCCAGACTGCAGCAGGGAATCAGGAGCTGGCAGCTGACATGGGAAGGACATAGCCCTGTCCCACTGTCCCCAGGGCTCTCCCAGAAGCCAGGCAGCAGTTCACATGTTCAAGGGCAAGCAGGGGCTAGGATTGCTCATCGTTTCAGTGACAAGTAGAAGCTTCTTGCACCTCTTCTCCAGACCCTGTGCATTCACACATGTTATTTATAGCCCTGTTTCTTTCCTAGGGCTATCCACAAAACAGAAATGTCAGATTTTCGTGCTGTCAGGAGGGAGCTCAGCATCCTATTTTGGACTAAAGCATATATTAGCATCTAAGCCTGAAATCTTTGACACTTGATTTGTCATGGCTGAATTTCCTACACCCTGAAAACTTCTAATTCAGGCCTCCAGGGGGAATCAACCCTGTGAGTTTTCCCCACAATGGACTGTTGTCACTTTATACCCCTTTTACATCTCTGCAAGAGCTGCAAACAATTGTTTTCCATTGAATTCCTGGGGTGTCCTCCATACAAATCATGATGGAGGCATTATTTTGCACAACAAACTCATACATTCTTCACCTGGAGTTTTTGAGTTGGTTTGGGAGTTGTTTTTTTCTTTTTTTTTTCTTTTTTTTTTTTTTTTGAGTAAGATTTAGGCCAGAAACTGCAAAGCAACACAAAAGATCAGAATTTGTCGTTTCTCACTGAATGGGGAAAGAAGAATGCAATGAAATCATAATTTGATCTCCTGTAAACAACTTTGTGGATAAATGCAATGAGATGTGTCCTGCATATGAATACTGCCAGGCAGCCCTTTATAGATCTTAAGCTTGTATTGATCTGTGCATCCATAAAAGCTCTTATTTGTCAGACATAAGAGAACAGACTCAGTATGCATGACCACACATGCCAATGTCAATGGAGCTATAAAGCTGCACCCTCAGAAAAATAAATTGTAAGTCAGATTTTAGTTCAAAAGAATGGAAATCTGTGACATTAAGAATTAAAAATCAAAGTCTTCTGACCCAGATTAACTTTCTTTGCTCAATCACCCGTACATAACATGCTCTAAATCAGCTCCTGGAGATGTCCTTTTGCATGTTTCTCATGATTAATTGAATTAGCAATTGATTTGTATAATATGACTCACTTAGAAATAAAGACACACCAAACTGACAGCACGCACACCATTCAGGTAGCAACAAATCACAGGTCCTACAGTTAATCTCCCCCCAGGCCTCCGGGGCAGTGCAGATTTGCTGTCTCCTCTGCAGAGCACAGACTCTGAGTGCCTGTGCCTGCTCTGTGTGTGTGCAAACCAAACAAACATGCACACACATGCCCTGCAAATGCACAAAGAGCTTCAGTCATTGCAGGGGTGATTCTTTCAGTGGCTGATTTATAGGTGCTCTACTGAGCCCCAACTTGGGGCTTGTAGGGCTTGTAAAAAAAACAACTAAAGATGGGTTCCTTTGAAGTTAGGCAGGAATAGGGGAAAGCATCTAAATGATTTTAAGTTGGGAGTGGGTGTTTAGTGATGCCTAGCCTAGGGTTAGAGTAGGACTTCCCATTGTCCTTGGTTTGGGTCACATTTTGGTCTTTACTAACAAGATTTAGGATTAAGGTGCATATGTTTATCTGGACAGAGCTGAAAAGGAGGACTTGATGGGATAAAGATCATGCAGGAGTGTGTGGGGTTCTTCAGAGTCAAGCTGGGTGAGTGCTGAGCCATGCAGAGGGGGATAAAGCAGAATGAGGGTGAGAGGAGCACCCACAGACCCATGCTTGGAGTTAGTGATAAGGAGTGCAGAGCCAGCCAGGATGAGGTCAGGGCAGCTGCTCTTCAGGCCATGGGTTTGGCTTGTAGGGTCTCCAGAAGGGGACAAAGCTGAAGATTAGATGTTTGCCTGACCTAAGGTCATGTGGCTGAGTGAGATCCTGGGATTATCTTCTTACACAAGGGACCGAGCCCTGCTGGCTGCACCCCAGCCCAGTCCATGACAGGGCTCACAGCTGGGTGCATGAAAGGTGTCCAGCAGCATGTGGCAGCCCACATTTTCCAGTTTCCAGCAGACCAGCAGACCCCCAGCCCCTTTCCCAGGATGATTCTGGTCTTACCAGCAATGTGAATTCTTCCAAGGTGCTAAAAGCTATTGCAAGAGCCCTGTGCTGCCAGGGAAGGAGGATGGCTAACAGCGGTGGGAAGGGATGACCTTTCCTTGGCCCAATTATTTTGATATTTAACATGTGGATCCAGAAATAAGAGTTCATCATTTCCTTTGCCCAAGATCATTATGCAGTGAGAAATGGGCAATACTGTGAATTATTATAAACTGGCACCAGACCGAGACTGCTCTTTTCTTTTCCCCTTTCTTTTGCTTTCCTGAGAAGCATCCCCATTCGTGTGTTGAAGCAGCAGCTTTTCATGAGAAAATAACATTTTTATGCCTGTCAAAATTTCCTTTCATTTATGCCAAGAAGTCACGACTGATGCCATGTTTCCTTTTCTCCTGGGTGTGAATCTCTTTCCCAGCACCAGTTAAGTGGAGGGAAGAGTGAACTTTATCTTTCCTGTCAGCTTGGCTAGACATTACTGGGAAGGGGAACAGGCAAGATCCCATTTTCTTCCCTGTCATTTTAACCCTGAAAATCCTGATGCTTGAATGGTTATTGTTTAATCCCAGGCTAAGCAATAGCCATTTTCAGGGGACTCGGGGTAGTTTCCCCTTCCACATTTAGGAAAAGCAACTCTGACTTGTTCAAAATAACATCCCCATGTGTATTAAGAATGGGGTTTATTCCTATATTCCACTGAAATATTCCTATATTCCACTGAAATATTTTCAAATCCACTTAAAAAATACCTCTCCCCCCAGTTTCATGGGCAAATTCTTTGGATTGCAATTTTTAGGAGGCAGGCAGAGCTTTACTGACGTAAAGACCCTGGGATTTGGCTCCTTGGTCATCAATCTGCATAAACACGCAGCAGCTATGTGGTCATTACCATAGTAATTCCCCCCCTTTATAATTTCTCTGCTCTACAGGCTGGGGGAAAGAGAATCATTTTGTTCTCTGCAGCTACATCATGACATTAAAGCAGTGTCCCTGCTGGCCTCGGGTCCTGCTTGAATAGGGCTGCTCAAGAAAGTTGTGTAGTGCTTTGTTTTGCTGGAAAATGCTGATAAGCAGAAATGAAAACTGGCTTTGTGGGAAATGGTCAGTTTTGATGCATTTTTCAGCTTTTTTTATTCTCCCCTCCCTTCTTTTCCCCTTTACAGAAGGGGGGTTTTGAAACAGTGAATTACCAGCAGCATATTAAAACAAAAAATATGCTGGTTGCTCTTTCTGTCTAGAAAATGAATTACTCTAGTGAGACTAAAGTTATTTTAAAACTAGGGATGCTTCAAGTCAAAGGGAAATATTTGTGAGATATGTACTGACTTTTTCAGGTTTTCATTACTCGTATATGTTTTGCTTTTGATGTTTTTATCCTCTTTAGATCAGGATTATTTTTTAATCTAAAAAAAATATAAATATTTGCAGGGTGGGGAAATGATCTCCTGCTCAGCAAGACCCCACAGTGGATGTTTCAGTGCACATGACAAATGTTACAAAGCGAGTCAGTGTTCTCATCTGTTCCTGGGGGACCTGGTACTAGTTTCTTATTGTTTTCATCTCTTTGGAAGACAAGTCATCTAGACTAAAAAACACATTTTGTTCTTTATGTTCAGGGTAAGGGGAAAAAAAAAAAACCAAAACCCACAAACTCGGGTTTGATTCATCTCTCAGCATTATTTTTATTTTTGGTCTATTGAACAAGGAGCGGAGTTTAAATCAAGTGCTGTGATCTGATGCCAGCTACTGTTATGGGGCTGTAGAGGCTGTGTTAGAGAGTTCAGCAGTCACTGGGAAGACACTAACTCTGCTGTTATTATTTTTGCAGGTATGGTCTGGGCAGAACAAGAAACATAGATTTAGAATCGATCTCCTCACAAGAAGTACTAAAATAACATCCGTGCACCTTCAAGCTGAAGACTAACAGAATATCAATAACTGACACTGTACCAACTCTGAGCCAAATTCATCTCCCCCGGACCAGGGACTGAATTCATACCAGCACCACTTTTGATCTGAACAGATCTCAGTCAGGGGACAATAAATTTGAATTTCCCCAAGCAGAACGGAGACAAAAGTGATAAAAAAGATCCAGCAGCAAACACCATGAGTTTGGTAGAAGTTCAAGGCTGTTTGGAACATCTCTGCACTCTCAACCTGAGAAAACCTGCAATATTTTTCCAGCAAGGCTTTTGTTTGTGGCCTCCCCCCATGCACGTACACACCCTCTCTTGGCTAGAGAGCGTTCCCTGTGGGAGAGTCCGGGCTGGCAAAACTTCCCCACAGAAATACTCCAGCTCACATCTTTGCTACAGGCTACACAAACAGCAGGTGAAAACATCACTGTGCTGCAAAGATCTTCCTACCAGCTGGCAGACAATTTGCTGAGGATTAACTCTTCAGGGCTCAGCAAGAATTTTGTTTTTCCTCAGGTGTTTTGTGTTTTCAGGGGCAGTCTGAGGTAAAGGCTTAAAAAAAGAGCATTGGTTGGAAGTCTTTAGTAGGCATAATGTATTTAAGAGTTTGAAGAGTGTTCTTAGAGTTAGGCTAAAGAGAATACTGTAAAATCTTCATCTGGTTGTAGGCAGCCAGCGTAATTGCTTTGGTAACTCATTCCAGTATGGCCTTACTGGAACAACTGGTTCCAACTCTTAGAGCCTCATGCAGGAACTGATTTTTGGCCATGATCAGAAGCAGGCCACCAGGAAGGTTTTGCACAATCACTGTGCTGTGTTACAGAAGTGCCCTGTCCCCATGCTGACCTGGCCCAAATTTTCAGTTTAGTAGAGGTACCAGGATCACAACAAAAGGCAGCTGGCAAAAGCCCAGGTCTGGGAACAGGGTCTGCTCTTCTCACCTGAGCCAAGAGGAGCATGATCAGGGAAGGTGCTGAGAAACTCTTGCATCTTGCCAGTAAATGTGCCTCAACTGTTTTGATCCTCTGGATAGTCCACACTTTCTGGGATTTTCTTTGTTTTTAAACTAACCTTTGGTGATAACAGTGAAAACATATGTGGGATCTGTCATTCTTAGTTTTGCTGGCAACTTGCCTTGCCTTAATGTGCCCACTCTGCCTCACAAGCCAGCTTCACACAAATCCCTGGAAGAAGTCAGTGCCAAATAATGCCTGTCAGATGTTGCTCCCCCATGAAGTTTAGGCTCAGGTTTGGAACCTGGTTTTCATCTGTTTGAAAGTAGGTTTTCTTCTGTTGAAACCTTAGAGTCAGCACCAACAGCAAAGATCTCAAAAATTATAATAGGACTCAGAGAAGTCAAGAGCGAAGGTTATATTTAATTTGGCTGCTTAACATAAAGCCAAGCATTTTGCAAATTCTATAAAGGTATCTTTTCTTTTTTGGTTTTTTTTTTTTTTTCTTGGAGAGGTTGTGTCCCAGCCATCAGGGGTGAGGAGATTAATGCACATTCAACACAAGCATCATGGGGTGTGTGTCAGAGCAGGGCAGTCCTGTGGTAGTGGGACTCGGGGCTAATTAAAGCCCAACAATGTGTCCCCAATTCATACCAACACTAGAAACAGTGGCTGATAGGGAAATTCAGGCACAGCAGCTGCTCTTTTCACAGCAGTACAATAACTATCTCTTTAATGAGAAGGGGTGTGGGGGAGGGATGCAGCCCAAATAACAGCACCTGCCTGCTTATGCCACACCGAAAATCACAACAACTAATCCTCCTTGCCTGTCATGTTAATTGTTGCGAAGCTCCTTTTGATATCAAACTATTTGTCCTTTGACTGGAATAAATCAGGCCTTGAGCACCACATTTATCTCACTATGATACAGGAGCAGAGGTGAGCACTGTGGGGAGATTTATACAATGGGAGCAACGTACAGCACGCCGGGGTGATATTTATGGGCTGGGGATCTTTTCATCAGGAAAAGCAGTCTGTTGACGTTGTTCAGTACAAAGGAGAAGTTCAAATGCTGTATATTACACTACAGCCCTAATACACCATTTGACATGAGCATGAGGTAAACAAAGCAAGGGAGGGAGGGAAATGCCTGGCTGGCTTTCGCACGCAGTGGTGTTTTCAGCTGGTTCAGCAGGATATTTAAGATTTGTACACAACTATGGGGCCCAGTAGCTTCTTTCAGTCTGTTTGTGCATTTGATGTCAGGTGGATATTTAATGTCATTTGCTGATGTTGGTTTGCATTATGGAAAATGCCCTTCTGCAGGGCCTGTGGAGTGCACAGGCACAGCTCTTCTGGCACAGAGAGAAAGTTAAACTCACAAGGGCTGGAGCCATCCTGTCTCCTTGCCCTTCCCACTTGTTGATCTCTGTGGCAAACCCTCAGTGAAAGATACCGGGAGAAGATGCTCAGAGAAGGGTGCATGGAAAAGTCTTCCAGACTTCTAGTGCAGGGAATTTTGAGGGTGGGAACTGGGAAAATGCATCTTTAACATGTCTTACTGGCATGTTGTGTCACACAGAGCATCACCTTTTCCTGAGGAGGACTAAAAACTCTTCTGGGGGTCCCAGATGAAGGGCTGAACTCACCTCACACAGGAGTTTGGGTATTTTCCTGTTTATTTGTTCTG
The DNA here is from genome assembly GCA_034509425.1 of Eopsaltria australis. NCBI lineage: Eukaryota > Metazoa > Chordata > Aves > Passeriformes > Petroicidae > Eopsaltria > Eopsaltria australis. Next base: position 1,291,662 of record JAVTVJ010000012.1, on the reverse strand, counting down.
CCAGAGCTCAGTTGCTCGTGTTGAGGTTCTTCATCTCCCATGCAATTGCTCCTGAGAGCTTGCGAGGATGTCTGAAAGGAGAACCTGGATGTCTGAAAGGAGAATCTGGATCCACATGGGCAAAAAAGGGGATTATTTGCTGCAATTCCTCTTTGCCTGCAGCAACTGCAAGCACAGCAGGCACAAACCTGCCTGAGCTACACTAAGCACCAGTAAATGTTATTGAAAATTTTCCTGTATTCTATGGTGGAGCAAAAAAAACCCAACCAGATAGCCTACAGTGACAGCATCATCCACAATCCAAGAAAATGCTCTTAATCTTTCACACCTCCTAAGAAACACCTGTCCTCTATTTTTACTGCTCGTGTTACTAATGGAAACCAAGCAGTTTAACTTTGTTTGTGAAAACGTGCTGCTCTGGAGAGGTGTTGCCAGAAAAATAAAAATCTGTGAGAGAGAAACAGAAAAATCAGCAACTCCCTTTCAAATCTGTTGGTGTTAATGGGAGAAAGAACTTGGGGCCTTCTGATGGGACAAGTCCAAGAGCAGTGTAGAAGGGTTTTGCACAATTTCATCTGTTGGGGATGAAAGAGAATTTTTACTGATTAAATGAGGTCTCTCCCTGGTCTCTTCAGTGTGGAGGTCCCTCTTTCTCCAGAGAATGGCTCATGGGTTTCAGTGGGCTCCTCCATGACCTCCCCAGACATGGACAGTGGTGGGGAGGCCCTCCTGCCTTCCAGAAAGAGGGCTCTGAACTCTCAGTTCTGTGCTGCTTTATAGTGTGATGCAAAATGAAGAGCAAGAATTGTGTCTTCCCACAGACCTCAAGCAGGTTCCCAGGCCCACAGATCCCTTTACCCTCTGTGGCAGTGCAAATACTGCCTGAAAACAAAAATCAAGCCAAGTGCACTGGGCAGCATCAGATCTCCCTGGTCCATGTACCATGTCTCTGTGTCCTGAGATCTCCACATCCCCCTCTTCAGGAAGGAGCACACCTCATGGTGAAGCTGGAAAATGTTACCCATTTGCCTCAATTTACAAGGTGTACATAAAACTGCTTGTCAGGGAATCCAGTCTGCAGGGGGTTCACTGAAATAGACTTTACTATGTGGCAGACAGTTCCAGAGCAAGGCAGTAAACAAGGCATGTATGTTTAGGGATAATTCCACCCTGTTTAAAGCCAAGAACTTCTTTCTGTTCTGTGAGGCTGGTTGTTTGAGATGGTTGTGCTCTTGGCTCTGGCTCTTCTCCTGAGCCTGGGCTGCATCAGGGTTCCCTCAGCTTGGTTCCTGACAAGAGCAACATGATTGTGGGCAAAGTCAATGCCACACTTATTCATATGTCTGCCAGCCAGTTCCCTCTTCCTGATAAATCCTGAAACCCGGGATTTTAATCAGATCTCCCAGAGCAGCAGAGGTCCCAGTGATTTTACACTCCATTTCTCATGAAAATAAGCAGCCACCACAGCAGAGGAGAACCTGTTAGCACCATCACCAAAGGGGAGTATGAGCCATGAGCTTAATTAGACACGGGGGAATCTGTAGCAGTGAACATGTCCCAACAGCTGGAAAACCTTCACTCGTGGCTTGCAGCCTTATTAGACAGCAGAGAGTCCATGCAGGAGGCAGGCACGCATAAATGAGCAGGATGCTGTTGTGCTCTGCTCATGCAACTGCTGGTTCCACAGCCCAGCCCAGCTGCCTTCAGCATTGCATAAAATTAAGGTCTAGGATCAAAAGCACCTATATTTTAAAAATACAATGTCAGTCATTGTAATGTGCTGTAAAAACACGTGCCCCTCCTTTACCGAGGGCATTTGTTGTGCCACCAATCCTGATTGCAGACACTAAACAGGGTTAACACACAGGTCCCACACCTGACTCCAGGTGTCCTTGGAACACCCTTTGCTTCAGGCAGGGAAAATAACTCTGGAGAGACACCCCTGATGGCTGTAGGCATATGGGTTTCACCTCCAGCCAATGCAGCTCCTGATGTGGGGCTGGGAAGTTTGTTACAAGCAGGGCTGCACCATCAGTAATGGAGCACACTGTCTTCTCAGGCTGGATTCTCACCTCAGTGCATGGCATTGCAACCTGGAGAAAGCTGTGGTTTATTTTGATTTAAATTTACTTGCTTTTGGAGGCTTTCTTTTGAGCACAATCTACACGACATTTGGGGACTGTTGTTTTTGCTCTTTTGTTTTTATCAGGTTTTTGCAGCAAAGGACACAGTTTCTGTGAGGATTGCTAAGGTTGTGTTCACAGTGGTAGGGAGTTTGAATTTTTGTTTCTCAATTATGTTCTTTCTGGCTACTGGATTTCCTGGCTCTGTTATTCACTTTCTGTTGTTGTTTCTGTTAAAACTTGCAATTAAGAGCCTTATTATGTGAACAGAAAGCCATGATAGCAGCACTGTAACCTGGGCTGGGTCACTGGAACACATCCCTCTGTCTGTGCCCATCAGCATTTCTCTAGGACAGTCACCCATTTGGGTTTTTTCTGCTCCTTCCTCTTCAAAGCCGCCTCTCGGCTCCCTCATTAATGTTCGTTCAGTGTCACCAGCAGGTCTAATCTCTCATCAATATGCAGAAATTCACCCCCTTCCCCACCCGACTCCCTGCAGGGCCGTAGGAGCGGTACCTGGAGCCCACCCGCGCCAGGGGAGCGGGGCTGCTTCTCCTCCCACGTGTCTGCAAAGGTTTCTTTGCTGTTTACAAACATGTGAGATTTGCCCGACAGTCCCTGCTCTGCTTTTCATGTTCTGTGCATGGCAAATAGCACTGATCTGTGCCTTGATCTGTAGTCAGCAAAATCACTTGCTTGCATTTGCTACATCAAAGCATGGAGGGGAGGGGGGGAGAAGCCATCTGGTGAATTAGCTCTAATAAAAATAAAAGGGGTCTCTTTGCATAATAGAGTATTAGGGGATGATGCTGTGGGGTTGTTGGGACAAATGGCTCTAAAGGGTTTTGACAGCTCACAGGCATCTTGGCTTATGTTGCACTATAAACATCATGAAAGCAGAGCTCCATTAGTCGGTGGCAACTTGTCTATTGATTGCAATGGGGCCGTGATTTCTTCCCCATGTAAATGTCTCGGTCAGCTGAATCTCATTACAACAATGTGCAAAGCATTTATTCAATATGCTGAAGCTTCATGGCTCGTTCGTTTCTTCTACTGTTCCTATAAAGTTGCTTTAACATTTCCACTCTTCGGTGCTCACTGAACAGTTCTGCTGCTTGGGACTTTTTGGTGGCTTTTTTAAGATGCGTGAAAGCCAGTCCTTATTTGATACTTGTCTAATTTCTCTTTGCAGGAGAGCAGTTTTCCTGGGGAAGAAGGGGATTATCCTTCAAGGAGGAAGGACACAAGGGGGCCACAGCCCTACCCCAGCCAGTGGTTAAAATTATCCCTGCTCAATTTGAAATAGTGGCTTTTAATATCCACATCTTATGGGACAGCCTAGTAAAAGAAGATTGTACTTTAGAAGACACAGATGAGGATGACTTGCAGGCAGTGGGATTTTATTTTTAAAGTAGGTACAGTTTGCAGGCAGCTGGCATCATCTCAGATTTCATTTGGAAACTATCTGCTTCAATTTGCTCTACACAGAAAAGAGATTAGGATTCTATTTTTGTTTGATTCTGGTCAGACCTTTCCCTTCCACAACACACACATCCAGACAAAGATGCACACACGTACACACCTGCCCACATGGGTTAGCCTCTCATTTCAAACGTATTTAAGGGTCAGGCTCTGCTAAAGAGTCAACACACATTCATGATTTGGTGGATAAATAGAAGATTGATTGGCTGAAAAAGACTTTCACTGATGGGGAAATGGCTGCAGGTGCCCTGCTGCAGGGAAAGCACACCTGAAAACACAGCTGATGAGTGGTTACAGCAAATCTTGCCAGAGGTGAAGTCCTAATTCTGTTTTCTGCTGAGTTACTCATGCAGTGGAAAGTAACTGCAGCCATGCTCCTTTGCAGGATTTATCTGTTTTTGAATTGTACAGGGTACCCCACTGTGTTATGGATCATGACAGATACAGATCTAAAAATGACCTGTGTCCCAGAGATCTCCTCATCCAGATGGACAGGACTGTAGCTAGGCAAAGAAAAACAGTGAAAAATATTAACTGCCAGCTGTTGGTGGCAATCCAGGGAAAGGACAATCAGTGTGGTGTGGCTGTGCTGATACTCTGTGTGTGTTTACAGTGGTCTTGGCCAGGAGGGACCTCTCAAGGTCTCTAGTCCAACTTTCCACCTGGAACAGGACTGTGGCCAGCACTGGATCAAGTTAACCATGGCTTCTTCTAGCAGAGATATGAAAAACTTCCAGGAACAGAGGCTGCAGCAGGCTGCTCCAGGGCTGTAGGACCCTCCTTGCAAAGCATTTTCTCCATCTGTCCACCCTGAACACCCCAAACAACAGCCAAGATCATTGCTCTGTGCTTGAGAACAAATCAGTTCCTTTGTTGCTGTAACCATGTAGGCTGCTATCAGCTTAGTCCTTAGCCTCCTCTTGGTCAGGAAAACTAAGTCCAGCTGCCTTGTATCTCCTCATGGGAGCTAAAGACCATCTCCACAGGACCCTCTCAAGCTCCTCTACACCACCTTGAACAAGGGCACCTGAACTGGGCATATTATTCCATATGAATTCCAAGTAGAGGAGGGAGGAAGTTTCTCACCTGGTGGCCACATTCCAGCTAACATAGCCTGGTACATGGTTTGCCTTATCTGAGAAGGCAGCATGGACTGGCTGAAGTCTAATGGCAACCTCAGTGATTTTTGGCAGAGTTGCTGGCCTGGGGGATGTGTCACAGCCTGCACCCATGGCTGGGGTTATTGCAGCCCTTGTGCAGAGTGTGCACATCTTGTGGTCTCCTAGCCTCTCCTCCTTTTATAGCTACAGATATGCATATAAGTATGTACATATGTATACAGGAGAACAGCTACATGAGCAATACAAAACCAGCTGGGATCTAGGAAGCAAAATCTATGAATCACAAAGCTGCTGTGGCAACAGCTATTGTGCAACTGAAATTGTCCTCATGAGTGAGAGGGCACACTAATTAAACGATCCAGAACTACTAGAAAAGAGCTGAGCTGTAAAAGTGTTTCCAATACAGAGAGACTTAAAACTTCCCAGCACCTGTAATTAGGTTTGTGTCAACATCCTTTCCCTTAACTTCAGCTTGTACAAGACCAGACCTGGCTCCTTGCTCAGTCACGCTGTAACCATCAGCAACCCACAAGCCCTCAGCCTCTCCGGGGCAGCTCAGCTGGTTTCTTACCCAGCATCACAGCTGGGCTACTTCCAGCAGTTGTAGGAAAGAAGAGCAATAAAAGGCTGCCGGTGGTGTCAGGTGACTGCAGATCAAGCAGGAGATGAAGAAAAGCTCCTCCTTCCTCTCTCAACTCCTCCAGGGCTGGGTGTGATGGTTTCCAGACAGAGCCAGGTAAGCGGGTGATTTAGGGCAGTAAAACACCCATGAAGGTTGGACACCTGAATTTGCCAAGTCATTTTGAACTCCCCCTCCTGGGGGCCCTGCTGCCAAAATTGGGTACATCCCACCTGTGTGCACCTGATGTGTAGCCAGGGCAGGCACTGTAGGATGGTGCAGGCTGAAGGACAGAGCCCTTGATCCCTTTGTCTCACTGTAAATGTTTAGACACTCAAGGCTATTGCTTTCTGTGTTAATCATCTGCGACCAAGATTGTGCCCTCTTCAAGCTGTGCCTCCCTTTTAAGCAGTGGGCAGGTCAAACATCTGCTCCAAGCAGCTGAATTGCATCATAATGACTTTTTTAAGCTATGTTGCAGACTTTTAAGTCTCCAGCCTCCTCTTTGTCTCGGTGCTGCTGCTCACCAGCGCTTCCACCAAGGGGCAGATATTGTTTCATGTTGTTTCTCTGGCTCAGGATTACATTATTAATTGCTAAACAGAGTCAGTCCCTATATGAAGAAACAGCATTTGGTTCTAATAGGAGCCAAGTGTCAGTGTGAGAGCACTGAAGGAGAGGAAAAGGGGCAGGAAGCGCAAAGCAAGCACAGATCTCTCCTTTCCTTTACAATATTGGTAGGGTTTCAAGATTTTTCCAGTTCGTGTTCTCCTAAAGTATAGCACCCAACAGCTTTTCAAAAGCAAAAAGACACAATCTGCTCCAACAACACCATTTCTGGAAGCACTGAGCACGGGGGGAGGTAATTTCCTTGTGACAGAGCTGTCAACAAAGCAGCTGTTTGTAACATCACAGCTTGGCAAACCTCCTCCTATTTAAGTGCTTTCCCTTTTGGCTTTGCTCTGTACTTCTCAGCTTCAGAGTGCTGGAGTAAAAACTTCCAGGATGCTGGAGAGTTGTTTTGAATGAGGATGAAAGGGGGGGATGCTGCAGCTGAACAATTATCAGCCAGAAGGTAATTACAGGTGACCAGGGGTGCAAGAGGTGACACTAGACACAAAAGCTGGGAGAGGGGATTGGGTGATGGTCTGAGGTGGTGACGCTCAAAGGAGACCAACAGAACTGTCTGACAGTCATGAGGTGGGGTGCCCAGTAAGTTGTAAAACACGTAAGAACTTCATGTATTCTGCTAATGCAAAGTGCTCGTGAGTCATCGTGTGCCTGGCTGGAAATCAGGATAAGAGGAGCTGCACACAGAGTGACTTCTTCAAAAAGTGGCTGCATAAAGCTGCTGCATTATGCAGACATGGTCTTGCATGATGCTGACCAGGTAGAAATTCAGACAATAGGTGATGCCGTTCTCAACAAGTATTTTTTGGCTGTGAGCGATTCCTGAACACCACATTGCTGAGAGAGCAATGTTAGCATGTTTATCTCATATTTTGCTTTACCAAAATAAAATTCTAAAAGAGCTGGTCCTTCCAAAGAGCCTGAGATGTGTCCTGGGTGCAGATTTAGCAAAGCTTTCGCCTCCATTCCCTGCATCCCCATGTGTATCCATCCTCCACAGCCCCTTCACTTTCAGCTGTGCTTTCCAGAAGCAGCACCTTTCTGCCAACCCAGCAGCCAGCTGCCACAGCCAGCAGGGCTCTGGTGCAGTAGGATGACCAAAAGCAGGACACAGGTGCTGCCCACCCTAGTTTGGGATTCACCTTAGCTAACCTGGAGCAAGTCACCCTCTCCTCCCCCTGTAGTTAGCCAAGAGAGACCAGCAGAGGCGGACTCGTCTCGCTCTAGAGCAGATGTCAGGAGATCAGGTGTATCACACCTCGGACATGCCTGCTTTCCATTCAGTGTGAGAGGAACCTGACAGCTCATCCCAGTGCGAGGCTCAGACTGACCCAGGGGCTCCCACAGGCAGCCCAGATCCCTGATCTCTGCTATGGAAGAATCAGTATCATCCCATCGGTTTGCATTAGCATGTGCCTGCTCCTGTTCCCAGCAGCACTCTGCCCTCAGATATCAGGGACAAGTCTTACCAGAGAGTCCAACACCTCCAGCAGGGCAGGGGGAGACCAGGAAAATGGCAGGACCCAGCTTGAGCAATGCACAGAGACATTCCAGCCCAGCAAAGTGCCTCCACAGGGGCTGCAGTGCCTGTGGCAGTGTCACCTCCACTCCCCACTGAAGGAGTCCCTGGTTCCTGGGGGCAGGGCAGTGGCTGCCTGTGTGATGCCAGTGGAATTGTGCTGCCATAGGACTGTCTGGGATTTGTCACTGCTGAAATCCTGCCTGCCCAGCAGCCTGCTAATGAGCACCACCAGAGGGACGTCACCTTCCCAAGGAAAGGCTAAACGGCGTGGCAAAAAAACCAACAGACAGCATGGTAGAAACAGACCTTGCCTTGCTTCCAGCTGAATCACGAGCCTCGGGCTGCTGTGTAGATCTGAAGGGTCGGATGGGCAGCAGTGCTGACACTTCCCTGGGAAGCCACTGCCAGCCTGTCACTCCACATATTCAGCATTTTCTCACAGGCAAGGGTTTCACCAGGACACACAAGCAGATTTCATCATTGTTTGAGAGTGAAACATCAGGGTCAGGGAAGGCTGTGCTTCATGTGAACTGGTTTGAACCCCTGCTAGACACCCCAGCTTTCAGAATGGGGCATCTTTTCCCAATTACTGCTGCACCATTTTGAAGTCCTGAGATGTACACTAAAGCTAATGAGATCAGGCTTGTCTGGAGGCAGTCATTGCTCCTGTCCTGCAGGAAATAGTCTCCTGAGTGCAGAGACAGCACTGGCAGCTGGCAAGGTGTGCTTGGCTCCAGGACCAGCAGTGTCCTTACCTTCTCAGCATCCAAACCTTGGTCACCAGTCCCTGGAGTAAACAGCCTGGAAGAACATTTTCTCTGTAACTCTTGGAAATGGCTCTGGATAGCATGGTTTTCCACCCTGGGCATTCCAAATACCTTGTATGATGAGGTCTAAGGGAGCTTTCTGCCCAGAGGCTGTGCTCCCAGTGCAGGGGGTGGTGGCAGTGTCCCTCTCCCAGGGACATCACACAGACACTTGCTTAGCCCAGAGATGCTTCTGTGGCTGCAGGATTTTGCCCAGACATAGGTGAGCACTGTGATGGGTTGAGCCTGGCTGGAGGCCAGGTGCCCATCAAAGCTGCTCTGTCACTCCCCTGCTCAGCTGGGAAGAGGAAACATAACAACAGACAGATAGAAATAAGGGCAGGGAGATCACTCACCAGTTACCATCGGGGCAAAACAGACCCAACTTGGGGAAAAATTAGTTTAATTTAGTGCCAGTCAAGTTGGCGTAGGATAATGAGAAATCAAGACTAAATTTAAAACACCTTTCTCCCCCTCTCCTTCTTAATCCAGGCTTAACTTTACTTCTGAATTCTCTACCTCTTCCCCCACAGCAGTGCAGGGGGAGGGGGAATGGGGGCTGCACTCAGCTCATCACACATTTCCTCTGATGCTCCTTCCTTCTCAGGGGGAAGACTCCTCACACTCTTCCTCACACCAGGGAGGGGTGTCTCCTACAGGAGACAGTCTTCCACAAACTTCTCCAAGGTGAGTCCTTCTCACGGTCTGCAGTTACTCACAAGTTGCTCCAGTGTTGGTTCCTTCCATGGGGTCACGAGTCCTACCAGCAAACCTGCCTCAGGATGGGTTTGCCATGGTGTTACAGCCTTCTTGGGGCATCCCCCTGCTCCAGCGTAGTCTCCTCTAGGGGCTGTGGGTGGATCTCTGCATCCCTGTGGGCCTCCATGGGCTGCAGGGCAATCCCAGCTCGGGCACCTCCTCTCCTCCTTCTGCACTGACCTTGGGATCTGCAGAGTCAGTTCTCTCATTCTTGCTCCTCTCTCCAGCTGCAGTTTCTATTTGTTGTCTGGGGTTTTTTTCCTCCTAAATATATTATTCCAGAGGTGCCACCACAGTCACTGATGGGCTCAGCCTTGTCCTGCAGTGGGATCATCCTGGAGCCAGCTGGCATTGGCTCTGTTGGACACGGGGGAAGCTTCCAGCAGCTTCTCACAGAAGCCACCCCTGTAGCCCCCCTGTACCAAAACCTTGCCATGCAATCCCAATACAAGCATTCAGCCCAGCAATAATTGCTGATCTTACTGGCGGTTTTAATAATTCGCATAAAAAAGGACTCATGGAAACAAAAGGAAGCAAGTAAACAATCTGTTGAAGAACACAAACTTTCAAAAAGTCATTCATGCCATTAGCTCTTCATTTTTTCACTTCCTGTATTTAAGTGCCAATTGAACACATGTAGGAAAAATCAGCCTGCCACGCTTGGATTCTGGCACTGTTTATAACTGCCAGCTAATTGTATTGAATGATACATCTACTTGATGTATTTCATATTCAAATAAAAAACAGAACAGAAGACGATCATCATGAAAATATCTTGAATGCGTCAGAGAAGTGTGAGAGGGATTAATTTATTAATATTTAATGAGTGATTTGAAAAGGTGAAGTGTCTAAAAATGAAAAGCGCTCTGAGAAGTCTGTTAATGATGAAAAATTCTGGATATATTTTATTTATGCAGTTTGACTACATAACAGCCAGAAAAATTCAAGTCCAAACAAGGATGAAGAGACAAACACTGCAATGGAGAATTTGTCTCATGAGACACATACTGAGTCCACAAAATGAGAAGCTTTCCTCTCTGGGAGCAGTGTTCAGTGCCTCAGGGTGGGTTAAGCCTGGCAGGGTCAATGCTGGCCAGGTCCCAGGGGCAGTGACAGCTCTGAGCTCTGTGCTGGGACATGACCTTCCCTTCCCCTGTGTGTGATGTGAGATGCTCACACTTCACCTGTGCCCCCAGACCTGGACCTCACCCAGTTCCTGCTCCCTCCCCTGGCTCACTGATCCAACAGGTGGAGACACTGATGTGAGCATCTACATCCCAGCATTTGTTGCTCAGGTTCTGGCTTGTGTGGGGTGATTTATACAATGGCTTGGGTCAGGATCTCCACAAAGCTTTTTTGCTGTCAGGCACAGCTTCAAGCTGTTTTGTGTAGTGTAGGCTGAAAAGTCTGTGCTTTGCACGCCTTGATAATAAATACATATATAAAAATAGATATGTGTGCACCTCATGTACCACAAACATTTGAACGTAAATCAGATTGCCCTCAGGCACTGCACTTAGCAAATGCACACCCATCTGAGGTGTGAGCAAGAAATAACCTTCAAAGCTATCAAAGGCTGCTGTTTGCTTGGGTTGGGAGGCCAAGTGAAGGCAAAACCTTCCCTCTGACTGCCTTGCACTGTCTTTACTTTGATATAATCTCAGCTGTACTTATATCATTCTTTGCTCATGCAAATACCTTCCCCACCTTGGTCTCTTTCAATTTCCAGCTGGTTTCACTATGGGAAAATATTGACAAAGGCTTGTTGCATTTTCTTCCTTTCCTAAACTCTCCTGACAAATTTTAATGAAGAAAACGACAGACTATACAGAAAAAAATCCTGAAAAAAAGATTTCATATTGAATTAAATGGTTGAAAATAGCACAGACATAGGGTTATCGATGTATTTAATGATTACCTCTTGAATGTAGTGGTGATAAGGGTCAAGCATCCACATGGGATGAAGTCCCTTAACCTTCCCAGCTGACCCAGGCCCCTCTTGCCCCCTGTCCTGAATATAGCTCTCTCTTTCCCCAAAGATAGAGACAGACAGTGTTTCCTGCAGTAAAAAAGCACCCATGATTCTGTGATGGGTTCAAGTTTGATTTTGCCGTAGACTCTGCATGAGCTGGGACAAGATGCTTCTTCTAAACACCCTCACTTGTCTTAGCAGGGAGAAGAGGGTCTCTTCTTTTTCCATTTTGATGTATTTACTTCCTAAGAGTCAGAATATTAAATATGAGGGCCAGGTGCCTGACATGGGGGCTTTTGGTGTTAATATTGCCAATGTAAAAGAGCAAGCTTACATAAATGTCTAGTCTCACACACAGAGACATGTACTTTAGTGTGGTTTCCCAAAGGAAAAGAAATCCCTGCTAAGCATCCTCACTGGACAATAGGCTGTGACCTCAGCCCAGCAGAGAGGAAGACAGGGAAAGAAGTGATTCTAGGGGAAGATGATGGACCCTGCTGATCCCAGGAGTACTCCCTGCCCTGGTGACTCAGCTGCATCCTTACTTGGATGTCATTCCTGCAGCAGCAATTTGTGTAGCTGGTGTCCACCCACACATTCTCAAAACTGCAAGGTGGACTGGAATGATTTGGTCCTTCTCCATCACCCTTAAAACACAACTGAAAGTGAGTTTTCTCATATCAGCTCAGCTCCTGAGTCATATTTTTGTTGGGTTTGGGCTACAGAATCTTCTTCATCATATATTCATTCATGGCACATATCATTTCAGGTCTCTTTCAACAGCTACAGGTTCATTCCCTTTCCTCTAAACTTAGATGTGAACTCTCTATTACTCATATACTCACTAAATGATATCACTTAATAGGTTCTTTTTGCCTCTACCACATTTCCATAACTTGTTCTTTAATCTTCCTTTGATCCTGAATACCAGAGAGATTTATGTGCAATTTATTCTTACGTTGTTGTACTTGTTTAATCTTTCATTTTCAGTTGGATTCATTTTCAAACAGGAGTGCTTGTTATAGGTTCAGATTACTGTTGACAGTTGGGACCTACCTGCTCTTTCTGAGACAGGTTTCCATTGCTGTGTTTTATCTTTATCAGTTTCCTCTCAACATGCATTTAACTCAAGGGCTCCAAGCAATCCAGTGGAACTCCTTTCTGCCTTCAGATGGAGACTGGGAGTTTCCCTTTCTTTGACACGTGTTTGATTAGACCTTCTTGCTCTAAAGGCAAAAAACATGACATCCCTTTTCCCAACTCAGGCAGCTGACTGATGATCCATAACATCAGCTCCATCCCTTTTCCCATTGTTTTGATCAATGAATGCAGCTCTCTTTTATCCATTTTTTTTTTGTTTGTTTTCTTGCAGAGCAAGTTATCAGCAAATTTGGTGCCTTAGGAGCACCTTGTGCTGGTAGGTTTAAGAGATGATAAGGGGTGTCAGAATCCATCTCTTGCAGAGGTACCCAAGTTAAAGCCTCCAGCTGCCCTCACAGTTGAGCAGTTTATTGAAGGAACCAGTTTGCTCTCTGGAAAGATCATTCCCATCTGTCCACCTGATTCTTCAAAACAGAGGAAAGAAGAGCAGGCAGCTGGTCAGCCCCCCATGTGATGCTGGCCAGATAACTCACTGAGGATGCTGCAGACGGTGATCCACGAGTGAAAGGTTTCCAGGAGTTTATTTTGGATCAAAGGAAGGAGGTTGCCTTTGGGAAGAAGCTGTGGTAAATGAAGCAAAGACAGAAAAGCTCTCCCCAGCTGAGATGAAGATGGCCCACACCTTTTTAAACTGTATCATTCCCTGAAGAGCCTTAGGTTCTCTTTGATATCTGAGAGCAGCCCAGACCTTGCCATCAAAATGAGGCTCATTTAAAAAAAAATAAAAGAAAAAGCAACCAAACCTTCTAGCTCACTTGAGAGCAAATAATTTGTGAATATTACACAGTCCAAGACCTTTTGAACAGACACCCTCTGGATATATGACTTTGTGACCTGAAAACCATGGTGCTGCACCCCCAGGTCTCACACTGAGGGAAACTGAGGCAGGGCTGGAGGGGCAGCCTGGGCCCTGAGCTGCAGGGTCACAGGCACTGCCATTCCCAGACACTCTGCAGGGGCACAGCCCTCCAGAACACCAGCTGGAACCCATGGTCAGAGCCAGCACTGCCAGGGCTCTCAGCCACCCCGTGCTGCCTCTGTGACTCAGAGCTGCTATAAATACATCTCAGCAAGATGGAGCTCCCTGGCAGCTTCAGAAGCCTGGTGAATCAACTCTTCAGCAACCTTGCTGATGCAGGAAATATGAAATACTTTTCTTTTTTTTTTTTTTTTTTTTTGGGGAAAAAAACCTGAAAATAGGAAATTCTCAGGAAAAAGAAACTGTCAGCATGAAGCTGAGATGGAGGGAGTGTATTGGTAATTTAGGTACAAAAAGAAGTTTTGCAATACTCTCAGTTTATTTTCCCTGCACAGAATCTTGATTTCTTGCAAAAAAAAGTCACAAACTGAGGCAACTGAAAAAAAAAAATAAAATTTCCTTCTGCATTGTAATGGCGCCATGAGGAAAAAATCATGAGAGAAAGAAGTCCATCTAATGTCTCGTTAAAATGGATTTAATCTCATCTCAGACCATAGATGCTAAAATGATTTCATCATAATTGTATTGTTATGGGATGACTGTTCTCTGTAATCTTCACTCTGAATTTCTCAGTGTTTTAATGTTTGATTATGAGGGGAAGGAGGCTCAGCATTAATTTTTCCATTCAGCTTTGAAGAGGTGTAAGTAGGTAACAGAGAAAGGGATGTCTAATAGCAACACGTGCAACTTTTATAAAGCTGGAGACATTTTTAAAAAGCAATTTGGTAGCAGACTGGATGTTTTATAGCCTTTTAGTCTTCTATTTTGTTTTCCAAAGTTGAGAGAAAGAAAAATTGGAAATCTTCCCTTTCAGAGCTGCACTCCATTCCCATCTCAGCTGAGCTCCTGCAGAGCCTGCTGGGGCGTCCCTGAGGGACCAGAGTGGGCTCAGGGAAAAGCCCAACACGGCTCTCATCTGAACTCAGATTAGGGCTTCACAGCCTATTCACAGTCCAGCTGCAGACCCTGAAAAGGCTTATCAGCTCTCACAAATGCAGATTTCTATTTAAAATAGGAAGGCAGCACTCTAGGCCACAGGAGCTCCAAGAGCAGTGGGAGGAGGGGGGGATCACGTTCCTCTGCCAGTGGGGAGCACAGGGAGCTCACAGCACTCCAGCACAGTCAAATATCCTGGGAGTCATGTGCATCTCTGGCTTGCTTCAGGCTGCTCTGGGATAGGCTCATCCCCAACAGGAATTGCAGCTCCTCCTCCAAATCCTATATCAGCACATCAGAGTGAAATCTGAAGATAATCGGGGAGCTAAAGGGCATTCAGCTGTGCTCCTCCTTATCTGGACTTGCACAGGGAGGCCAAACCAAATGAGACCCTCGCTGCATAATTAAGTTTTTCTGTCAGCAGCAAAAACAATTAAACCTGGATTCCTACAGATTTGCCTCTGGAGCCTCCCACAGAAAGCCATCAGATCTCCTCCTACAGCATCTTCTACATAGAACCTCCCTCCTTCCCAGGGGTCTCTCCTGATCACCTTCATCCTCTTCACTTTTTCCCCTTCAGCATTCCATGGTGATGCTCTGATCATGTGCTCTGCCTCTGCTTTTAGGACAAAGCTCAGGACATGCAGCAGCCAGGAGCTTTGAGGGGCATGCATGGGCATTGATTCAGCTCTCCATCCTCAGTGCAGTCTCCTGTTTTTATGAAACTTGCGGGAATTTCAGAGCTCCCTGACAAAGTTTGTTGACGTTGGCCAACAGATCGAGAAAGGCAGGGGGCACAGGCAGAGGGGTGGATCAGTGGCAGAACCTTTGTTGCCTCCAGGCCTTGGGCTTATAACCAAATTATCAGAGAGAAAAATCAACTGTTTCCCTGGGATATGTGACTTGGACAGGAGTCAGGTGGGCCCAACCATGCTGGGAATGAAGGGGAGGGAAGGCATCCAGCTCTGGCTCAGAGCAGCCAGGTGGGCTGGTGCATTCCTACAGGGGCTTTGTCCTGCCCTTTATCCCTTCTCACTGGTAGAGCCCTGTGCCCGGCAGCCGATTGGAGTGCTGAACAATAAGCACTCAAAATGGTGACAGAAGGAGAACAGCTTGATCAGAGCCTGCTGCTGCCACTAATCTGCCTGCTGCAACTTCTGTTGTTGCTATTTTGGCTGCTGCTTCTTCCATATTGTCTCTTGCAGTGTGTCCAAGAAAGCTGGGCTATTGATCCTAAACTCAGATATTCCAGCCTGGAGACCCAGCAGGGAAATACCAGCACGGGGTTCAAGTGTGAAAAAGTCCATTCCCAGGTACCTACTTTGGTTGCTGTCGTTCATGACAGTCCAGATCCATAGTGCCATGATTTAATATAGTTCATGCAGCCTTAAATTAGTTCAAGTCACTATCTCGTTTTCCAGGCTTTGAGGAGTTTTGCAAGGGGAGCAAAGCCCTTGCTACTTTCTCCCAGATGCAATAGAAATTGTTCCTTACATTGATCTTTGCAAATCCAGAAGCAATTTTGTACCTTTAAGTCAGGCTCTGCTCTGCCTTTCAAATACAGAAAGGGTTATGTTCTAGGGAAAGCACATCTCAGACAGCCCTGAATCAGCAAGGTCCTCAGAACCTGCCACATGAAAATACCAGAGCTATTTTTTCCTCTGCATTGTAGTTTTTTTACCAGGCTCCTCATATTTTCTCACAAAAGGTCTGCCTTCTCCTCTCCCTTTCCAGATCTCCATTGCAAAACCCCTGACATGGACAACATGCACATCTGCTCTGAAGCTACAGTCCTCTGTTGTTCTCTGTGAGGCCACTGCATGCATGGGGCCATTGTGCAGAGAAATGGGGCATTATTTGTGTGTCAGGAGCATTTTCTGCACTGTTCCAGGGAACCACACAATCCTTAGGGCTCCTTCAGCAGTGGCACCACCACAGCGGATCCAGGAGGTGCTTTTCCAGGGGGAAGGGGGAATAAGCACCAGCAGTGATGAGCTTTGCTGGAAGGTGTGTTCAGAGGAGGAATGAAAGGAACTGCTGCCCTCTGAGTCAGGAGAATCAAGGTAACTGTGTTTTAAAGAGGCTTAAACTCACACAGTCCGGCACGAGCAGCTGTAGGGAGCCCACTGGTGCTTGGATGGTAAATTCACCCCTCTGCGCTTTCCATTTGCATCTGTCAACCCTCACATTGTGCCACCACTGTAATTCCCTCAGAACCCTGTTAGGAGCAAGCCTCAGAGGATGCATCTCCCAGACTCCAGCCAGGGAGAAAGCCCCATGGAGGTTTTTGGTGATGGGAGGCTGGAGGAGGCAGAGCAGCAGTGAGACATCATATCCTGACAAACTGTGACAGAGAGCAGGCAGCCACCAGGCTTTGGAGCGATGCAAAGGGCAAACAGCTTGGGCCAGATGAAGCAAAAAGGTGCCACCAAGGAGCTGGGAAAAGGCAAGGGAGAGAAGCTGTTAGGTAGGGAACAGAGAAGGCTTTGCAGAATGAATGTCTGAATTTGGAGGAAAGAGGGCAGAGATCCAAAGGTTTATTGACAGTTAAATAGCATTCTCCTCAGTTAATTAGTTTCATAGCTACTCTTAATAATATATCAAGTGAGCTGAAAAGCTCGCCAGAAATACTAGGAAGTGCATGGAAAATGTTATAAGCAGGCAGTCTGATTGAAAAACTCGTGTTGTAAGCCTCCCTCTGATAAATCCCTGCCGTGCATCAGGTGAGCTGCACAGTGCAGTCCAGGGGAGATGCTTTGCATCATTTGAAAAGCATGGGGACATTTTTATGTCAGGAGAAGATGAAGGTCGGATGGTAGGATTCATGTCTAGGTGCTCATGGAACTTGTCCCAAGGCACATCTCCTCTCCTGGATCCTTCCCCAGGTTCATTCTTTATCAGGGAGGATGGTCTCTTGTGCCTGTCCTGGCTGTGTGATTTTAAACCAACATAATACTGAGGTTATGGCCAAGGCCTCTTCCAAGTGTGAGGTGTATCACAAGATCTGAATAGGAATACCCTCACAAATATCCAACCAGTGCCATCCAACCAATGCCATCTGAAAATCTTGGCTCGTGGGGATGGTTTTGTCAGAGCATTGCCATTTAAAAAGATAGAGAAGGAAAAGATCTGTAAAAATGTATTTCAGGAATAGCTTATAGACACCCACTTTAGTCTTAAGTAAGACTGATGGGGTACTGCCTAGTTGGGATAATCTGTGCTTCTCTGCAGCAATAACTGCTGAGGTTCAAAAAGCGAAAGGCAGAGAACAAATTCCCAGAATCAGGTATAACCTTCACTTCTCCAAGTGATTAGTGCTTTTCACTCAGGATCAACACCGGAGAATTACTCTGCAAATGTCATTTTCCTTTCATACCTTCCCAGCTGCCCGTTCCTGGACACCTGCAGAGGGGAAATGTGTGGTGCTGACACACCATATGGCCATCACTGCTGCACATCAGCCTGCAACCAAGCCCAGCCTCGGGGCATTTTCCAGCAGGACTCTGCCTGATTCTTGTGCAACCCCAGAGCACATCTTGGGTTTCTCTGCTGCATCTTGCCTCGGGTTCTGTAAGGGAAGTGCTCCCTGCCACAGATGAGTGACACTTATGGTGACCCAGCAGATGATACGGTGTGATCACAGTGGCTCCAGCTGCCTGCACTGCCTGACACTTACAGTTCTTCCACCTGTCTCTTTTTTGGTCTGACCACTGCCTTTCCCTGCATATCATGGCACTTGATGCTGGCTTGCGACAGGAGCAGGAGCATCACCTCCCTCCCAGCAGATGTGGCTCCAGCAATGCCGTGGCCATCAAAGAGGGAGACACTCCTTTTGAAAAGGGTTTCACACCTTTATCACTCACAGGATGAGAGCAGCTCAGAGCCATGTAACAGGCAGATGTTTGTAATTTTTTTTCAGTGCTTGGACTTGGGGAATACTTTTTTCCTTTTCTACCCTGCCCAGGTGGATGTGCCCCCACCCATGGGGTGCCTGTGGCAAACGCCCCTGTCTTTGGGTTTAAAACAAGATTACTGGCATTGCCAGGCATCAAAACCCAGCAAAAGCCAGGGGAGACAGGCTCAGGGAAGTCTCTTGGCCTCCGTGGCATCCCAGGAAGCCTGTCCGTGTGTCCTGGAGCTGTCAGCACTCCTCTGCCGCTGTCGGAAAGTGCAGCTGAAGGGTGGCCAAGGGGAGGGACAGTAGCCAACCCCCCCACCCCAAACCCCCGTTTCTGGAGCTGGCAGAGTGCCCTGACAAGCTTGCATGATGGCGAGAGCTGCTCATCACGCTGGGGCACGATTTGGTGTTAGATTTGATAGCGCCTGAGATAGCTCGGAGGCGGAGCAGAGCAGGGAGCCGGGAATTTCCCAGCGCTAATTATCGAGCAGTCGTTCGCCAGAGCGGCTCCCCCTGCCAAGGGATTAGGCAGAGCATTGTTTCTCACTCAATAAATCTTTACAACAAACTCTTAATTCTCCAGGCACCATGTATGAAAATTAATCCCGATCCCCCACTTCTTTTTTTCCTCATCCACAGGGGTGTTTCCCTGCCGCCACTCCCCCAGCCCGGGGCTGCAAAGGCAGCGCAGCGCCGGGGAAGATGCATTGCGGTGAGCTGGGCTGGTGGGGACAGCAAAGGGACAGGGACCGTGCCCCTCCAGACACCCAGCACTTGTCTTTGCCTCTCTGGATTCATCAAGAAGATGGCAAGGCTGTTTTCATCTTTGAGCGATGTCACTGACGTTTGTTAATTCGCTGCTGAGCATATTATAAGGGCTCAGAAATGCTGAATGGCAGAGCCGTGGTGAGAATTTCAGGACAAGGAGGGTTTCCTGGCTCTGTGGAAAGTGCTGCATGAAGAGGAGCTGCAGGTTGCAATAGCAGTGCAGGGGGATCCTGTGAGCCAAAGGGACTTATCTTACAAACCACGCTTTTAGCAGGAGCCACGTGTGAGCAGAGCCAAACCCAGGTGTGCTGCGGCACCTCGGGAGTCTCCTCCCATTCCCGTAGGTTGCCAGCCCTGGAGGAAAGCAGAGAAGCTGCACCTTCTCCCCAGTTCTCACTCAGGGGAGAAGGCAGGAGCTCAGGCTGGGTTTTAGCCAGGAGAGAGTAGCAGGCCTTTGGGTTTTTCCTGTTAATTTACTATATTATCCATGCAATTGAGCCTGCTGCTGCAGAATTCCTGCTGGCTCTCCAAGGGCCGGTGTATCTCACAGCCACAGATAAGAGCATCCTCCCCAGTCCTTCCCACACTGCTGCACTGCCTTCACCCCAGCATTCCTGCTCAGAGAATTGCAGAATGGCTTGGGTTGGAAGGGACCTCACAGATCATCTTATTCCAACCCTCTGCCATGGGCAGGGACACCTTCCACCAGACTAGGTTGCTCAAAGCCCCATCCAGCCTGGCCTTGAGGATTGCCAGGGGTGGGGCACCCACAGCTTCTCTGTGAAACCTGTTCCAACAGCTCTGCTCTTCTCAACATCTGGAGGCTCCTGGTCCTTCCTTGCATGGCTGCTGCCCCTGCTGTGCTGCACAGTTTGCTCATGGGGTGTTTGAAGCTCTCCTGCTTCCTGTTCCAGCATCTCCTCTTCCAGCACCACCATTTCTCATTCATGAAAGATCTGCAGCAGTTTTTCCCCAGCCACACACGAGCGTTTCCACACAGCGACACCCTTGAGTCAGATCACGCAATCCTCCCTCAGCACTGCTGGGACTGTCAATCTTCTCACACCTGCTAAGTGATAGAGTGCTTCTCCCAATTTACTTATCCATCATTTTTATTGAGAAATCTGCTCTAGTCCCACACAGTTATATGAGTTAATGGAAGGATGATTAGGGGATTCTGTGGGAACGAGCTGTGATTTCATGCACACTGGTGCAAAGCTGGGACTACACTGCACCATTTCCAGCACAGCTGCTCAGAGCAGGATTTAATCCCTTTTGCCATGAGTATCTAATTATTTGCACCCTCCTTTGCTTGTTTTTATAATTTTGAATATCCGTGTGTATTATTTTTAAAGCCATCTGGGCATGTATTGCTGTGTTTCTGAGCAGGAGAATTCTGTGCCAGTCTGGTCACATCTCAGAGAGCCTCTCTTCCTGATTAACTCTTCTGGTGCCAGTTCAGTTCCCACTATGTCATGGGCAGGTCACTGCTGCTTACATCCCAGTAATAGCAGGGAACAAGCATTCTCCCAGTCAGCAAAAACACTACAGCACAGAAACAGAATCGTTTAAAGGACATGTGAAGGTAACAAAACTGTGAAAGTTCTCCAGTGAGTCCTGTTTGAGCAGGAGATGAAGCCTGGAGGAGGACATCAATAAGCTTCTGGATGCCCCAAGTCCCAAAGCACTTCAGCAGCACCTTAAAACACGTGTGAGAGCTTTCACAAAACACCTATTAAAAGAATCTTCTAGGGCTTAAAGGTGCTCTTGACCTCTGAGGTTTAGAGAGAGCCAGCTTTTCCTCTGCTAAAGAGATCTGTGTCTTTTTGATGTGAGTACAGGTCAGGGAGGATTAATAAGTACCAAGAACAGGATTTGGGGGGTTTGAACACCATGGTGGGGGCTGCAGTGATGTCCCTGAGGCAGTGCCAGTTTAGCCTCTGTGAGGGCAGCTGCACAGTGGCTGGGAAGCCCAGAGTCTAATTTACAAGACATTTTAAATGTGCGTGTGTTGAGAGGCACTGAGGGACATTCCCATCTCGTCAGGCCTTGTGTTAGTGGAAGCCAGATAAATGCTCACTCTCTGAGAAGGGAATAGCAGATCATCCCTGACATCCTTAATCACCACCAGCCCTGGAAAAATACCTGCAACAAGGCACCTGACAAGTCTGTTTAGTGCACAATAAACATCAGCTGCTCCTTTCATACATCCACTCGTTCTGCATCCCTGTTCCCCTCGTCTTGTTGAAGCAGGGCTGGGATTTTGCCTCAGTGCTGATAAAGAAACCAGAGCTTTTGCCAGCTGCTGGCTGGACCTGGGCACCAGGTGAGCAATTTGCAGGTCCCTCTCCAGTCATCCTATATATGCTACAGCAGGAGGAATTCAAGCTGGTTCAAGAACCTTTTAAACCACAGATAGCAGCAGAGATGTGAAGAGCAAGCTTTTCCCATGCACAGCCCTCTACAAACTGTGTCAAATCTATCTTAACCCAAAAGCTGCTGCTCCATGGCTTTGACATTCAAGAGGCTTGTTTAGCACATACATATCGCAAAACCCCAGGAACTGAACTCTGTAAATGACAATTGATTAAACATTCAAGCTATATAAAGTACTGAAGCATTGTAAATACATTTTAAGGGGGGGGAAAAATCTTTGAAATTCACTTTAAGCTTTCTTTTCAATTATTTATCATAGAATCTCAGCCCCATTAAAGTCAGGCTTAATGGGCTTGTTTATATATTACAGAAAACATTCTGCTTTAATTGCCTGCTGAAAGGCTCTTACACCCGCCTCTCTCAGCTTTGCATCACCGGAAGGCAGGAGCCCAACAGGGCAGGAGGTGGGCAAATCCCCTCCTCACCTCCATCCTGGGATGCTGAGTGGGGATGAAACTCACCCACAGAGATCAATCTGTCACTGGGGAGGCTCTTTGGCTGGTGAATTCACCCCAGCTCTCCTCCCTGGTCTGATACTATATCAGGAGAGCAGATCAAGGGGGTGATATTTCCATTTCCTATAGACCCCTTATCTCCATGGGTCTTATATCCATGTCTATTCCCATGGCACAGAATTACTTTGCCTGTGGCTTCTGTTTCTGAGATCCCTCTTTTTATCTCTTCTTACTGCTGGAAATGATCAAAGTCGTTTCCATGAGGGCTGACACAGTGGGAGAACCATGGAACTTCACAGCTGGGGACCCCCCAGCCCCATAGCAGCACTTTTTGGGAGGCTGGATGCTGGCTGTGTCCTTCTGCTTAGACACAGCTGAGCAAGATGCATCATTAATTGAGGAAATGAGGTGCATCTTCACCTTTAGCAGCAGGGAAAAGGGAGGGGGGAAAAGGCTTCTGCTGGCATGCACTGGGGGAGTTCTAGAATAACATGAATATCTCTGTGGGTTGGGAGGAAAGGGAAAAGGAAGGGGAAGGGGAAGGGGGAAGGGGAAGGGGAAGGGGGAAGGGAAGGGAAGGGAAGGGAAGGGAAGGGAAGGGAAGGGAAGGGAAGGGAAGGGAAGGGAAGGGAAGGGAAGGTAAGGGAAGGGAAGGGAAGGGAAGGAAAGGAAAGGAAAGGAAAGGAAAGGAAAGGAAGGAAAGAAAGGAAAGGAAAGGAAAGGAAAGGAAAGGAAAGGAAAGGAAAGGAAGAAGGAAAGGAAGAGAAGAAGGAAGAGGAAAGGAAAGGAGAGAAGAAGGAAAGGAAAGGACAGGAAAGGAAAGGAAAAAAGAAAAAGGAGAAAGGGCCGTTTCTGTCCCTGTTCACCAAAGCACCTTGTCTGACTTGCCTTGACGGGAGAAGAGAGAGAACTCCTTACTAAAGACATATAACAAGCACAGAGACAAACATCCTTGTGTGCCACTACCAATATTAAAGTAATGACCCTATATAAAGGCTGTTTGAAGGAAAAAAACCCTCCAACTTTGCAGTTCCTTATTTTTAAGCCCATTTCAGACCCACTATTAGTTTAAAGATGGAGGAATAAGTTCTCTGAAATCACTTCAGAGAAATAGCACCAGTTTCTTCAGAAGTTAGATCCTCAGGTACCTAAAGTTTGGAAGAAAAAGGAGAGTTGATGTCATAATGACTTCTGTATTTTGTGCTGAAATTACATTTTTGGCGCCGCTAAATCCCATTGTGTGCTATGGAGGATATAATGTAATACTCATCAAAGGCAGGCGGCAGGGAGGTTTACTGGCACTAAAATCAATAGGCACTGAATAAAATGGCTCCAAATGGTTTAGGACCATGCACACATCTTCTTTTGTAAGCTTAAAACCATTTGGAGAGGCATTAATTCATTAAAGGCCTCTTGAAGAATGTCATCATACTCTGTAGTCCATGCACATCAAGAGCATCATAGATTGTGGCTTTTATTAAGGAGGCTGGAGAATATAATTCTTCCTGGAGTTCAACAGACTTTAAAATATGGTGCACTTTGAGATCAAAACAATGTTTATTGCAATGTAGTTACTAAATATTTTAACACATACAATATAAAACATAATGCATCCTGGAATGTGTGTTTATGCTACTGAAGTAGCCACTAGATTGTCAGATCCATTACAAACCACCATGAAGAGTTTCTGATTTGTTTTTCTTTCTTCTACCTGTTTTTTTTTTCTTTCTTTCATTTATTGATTGCATGATATTACAATCTATTCTAATGCAGGGGTACCACCCAAAGCTCAGTGCCTTTTCTCTTAACCATCTTGAGGACATGCAATTAGCATGCTTGCCCTTATTCTTACCTTTCTATACAGTCATTTTTACTTCCACATGGATAAGGGGATTGAATCCCTTAACTGGGAGGTGCAATATGTTTCCATTAAAAGGTAAGTGTTGCGTTCCCTGCTTCAGTCCCACCCTGGTACCGGCAGCGGAGTCCTAGCGCTACCCTAGGAAGTCGTTCGCGATCTGGAAGACTTCCTCGGAGTGCTGACTATGAGCACAGCTGGCCCGCATTCGGTCCGGGGAGATGTTGCCCCCGGAGCGTGGTGAAACAGCAAAGAACTACCAGAGAAGGAGGTCTCTTGGTATGTGATTTCGTTAGGTTTATTGCCTCCAAAGGGAGCACATGGACCAAGAGCCCAGAGCAGCTTATTACATCGGTATTTAAGGGAGGAACAACACCCAATAGGATGAGGGCAGGGAACAATACAGGGGAGGGGCTGGGGTACATGATCAAATTGGGTTTAGGGAGGGGAGGGGAACAGAGAGAACAACGAATGAACTATGGAGTGACAGGGAATTTCCCAGAGCGGGGAAACATAACAGACAAGTCCAGTAACCAACAGCAGGAGCTTGGGGTCCGTGGATTGGTGGTCCAACTGCTGCCCCTGGGAGCTCCGGGGGGAAACCCTCTGTCCGTGGAACCTGTCCGGAAGTCCTCTTGTTCCGAACCACCGCAACATCTCCCCCTGTCTTTTTACTTAAAGAAAGTGATTTGTTAGTACAATGAAGATAATAACTAAAATCCAAAGCAAAGTCTTGAAAATCTGCAAATAAACAAACAAACATTGTTAAATCATTGTCTCTCTACAGGACTGGGAATGATTGGGGTATGGGAGGTACATGGCGTAGGTTTCAGGAGAGTCTAAGGGGAAGATATCAAGAAGAAGGGTCTCAGTGATTTTTCTTGATGACTGTCGAAGTTTGGAGTTTTCTTTTTCCTTCTCTTCCACGCTGATCTCTGTGGAGCAGCGTCTGTTGGTGGATGCGACTGGATCTGCTCTGGTGGATGTGTTGGGTGGAGAGTTGTGATGCCTACTAACTTCAGCCATCGTGGGTCAAGTGACTGGTCATCTGGGATCGCCTCTGATGGGGTCTCCAGTGGCATGGGTGGTGATGGAGAGCAGGACACAGTGGATTCAGCTTTTTGAGCATGTGGTGTCCAGGAGGCTGTGGAAGACTTAGGTGGAGGGTGATTAGAACTGTTCAGCAGGCTTTGAAGCTGCTGCTTCCATATCTTTTCCCACACCCAATACTGAACCTTAACTAAAATGCCTGTCAGGATTGTTTTTATGTCAGATGGGACCATTTGAAGCTGCTGCTTCCATATCTTTTCCCACACCCAATACTGAACCTTAACTAAAATGCCTGTCAGGATTGTTTTTATGTCAGATGGGACCAGCACACCTTTTAAGTGAGGAGAATCTCTCCCAAGCTCTCTCTCCACCCTGCTGGGCTCTCGCAAGGCTGCAGGTGACTGTGATTCCCATCGTGGGGTGTTACCCTGAGGGCTGTGCACACCTGATGCCACTGTAAGGCTTGGCTGACCGGCTGCATCGCAGGCTTCAGCCTCTCCACTTTTCGGCCCCCAATCCCGGGGTGTGAACGAGGGAGCGTGGGGATCTGGAAGTGGGCGGTGGTTAGGGGCGGGACTGCAGTTGATACGAGCAGTCCAGGCTCGCGGTGGGGCGGGGATCTCCCTCGGGCTGGGGCAGGGACCTCCGGCGCGAGGGGAGGGACCCGACGCGAAGACATCATCGGCCGTGGGGGGGGAGCCCGACGTGGGGCTAATCAACGCGAAGGGGAAGGAGCCGTGGGAGGGGTTGGGAGGATTCGTGGGCTTTCGGCGTGAGGCTGCGCAGTGGGCGCAGGGGTGTAGGCACGGCGCCACGAGGCCGCCGCCATCTTTAAACTCGGAACAATGGGGGAGCGCAGCCGGCGCGAGTTTGGCTGTGGGCTCGGAGAAAGGGGTTGGGGTGAAGCTCGCTATGAGGGAATCAGTCTCATAGCGGGGAGAACTGAGGGGCGCGCTTCCCTGTAGCGGGGAAGAGGGATTGGGAAAAGGGGAATTAGGAACGTGGGGTGCGTGAGTCGGGGATTTCGAACTTTCAGGACAATTACGCAAAGTATAACAAATTACAATCAACAACTGGAAAAATTTTCGGACAGAAACATCACCCCCTCTCTCCACTGCCTCTAAACGTTTTTCTACTAACTCCCAAAAACTCAGAGTTTTAACAGAAGAAGCAGAAGCAAGAGGGACATAGGCAAAGATCCATTTAACAAAACGTTTCCAAGCCCTCTTATTAGCATTCCCGTTTTTTAACTTTAGGGTCTCTTTAACTTGGACATAAAACTCCTGCTCTATTCGGGACAGCTTAATACCCATTGTCTCCGAATAAAAGCCTCCTTGCTCTTTTTATATGGTACAAAACTCCCTCGAGCCTGATTCCCGCTGCCTATCGCGGATTAGACCTCACCATCTGCGCTCGGTTCTCGGTGGCTTTCCCGCCGCTATCACGGGCACCGAGCTTCGCCGCCGCGCGCGGATCCTGGTCCTTTCCCACCGCGCCTCGCAGCCGCCAACCCTCACCGCTCCGTGCGGGTCTTGGTTCCTCGATCCCGGCTTCAGTTGCCGTCACCGGCTCCGGAGGGAGAAACATCCAAAAAAGCAAGGGTCTCTGGTCTCGTCAGTTCGCTCAGCTAGCGTACACACTTCAGACGCTCCAGAACGGTTGCTGACGGCCCCTGCCAGCCCCCGCTAAAACGCGGAAGTTCTCGCTAGGGGAGCGACGTCCCGAAGGCGCAGTCCGGACCGCTGCTGCGTATCCAGGTCGCTCGCAGGGAACCCCGAGAGGTCGGAGTCTCTGTTCGGTGCGCCACTTGTTGCGTTCCCTGCTTCAGTCCCACCCTGGTACCGGCAGCGGAGTCCTAGCGCTACCCTAGGAAGTCGTTCGCGATCTGGTAGACTTCCTCGGAGTGCTGACTATGAGCACAGCTGGCCCGCATTCGGTCCGGGGAGATGTTGCCCCCGGAGCGTGGTGAAACAGCAAAGAACTACCAGAGAAGGAGGTCTCTTGGTATGTGATTTCGGTAGGTTTATTGCCTCCAAAGGGAGCACATGAACCAAGAGCCCAGAGCAGCTTATTACATCGGTATTTAAGGAGGAACAACACCCAATCGGATGAGGGCAGGGGACAATACAGGGGAGGGGCTGGGGTACATGATCAAATGGGGTTTAGGGAGGGGAGGGGAACAGAGAGAACAATGAATGAACTATGGAGTGACAGGGAATTTCCCAGAGCGGGGAAACATAACAGACAAGTCCAGTAACCAATAGCAGGAGCTTGGGTCCGGGGATTGGTGGTCCAACTGCTGCCCCTGGGAGCTCCGGGGGGAAACCCTCTGTCCGTGGAACCTGTCCGGAAGTCCTCTGGTTCCGAACCACCGCAACAGGTAAGTACTCTGCAACTAACTGGGGACCTCCTCATTGCCTCACCCTACACAAGCCTGAAGCTGAAAATGTCACTGTGACACGGAAGATAAAACTCAGTGCTTCTCGCTCTGAATACGCTGCTTGATGGAAATCAAGGTGACTCAGGGACTGTAACATGGGCCATGGTCAGGGGAGCCACAGTAACACATTGTCTGTCCTGGGGAGACCTGACAGCATCTTCCAGTACCTGAAGGGTCTGCAGGATAGCTGGAGAGGGACTTTTTACAAGGACACAGAGTGACAGGACAAGGGATAGAGGCTTAAGATGAGGACAGGTTTAGATTAGCTATTAGGAAGAAATTCTTCCTGTGATGGTGGTGAGGCCCTGGCACAGGTTTCCCAGAAAAGCTGTGGATGCCCCATCCCTGGAATTCTTCAAAGCAAGGTTGGATGGAGCTTGGAGTAACCTGGTATGGTGGAAGGTGTCCCTGCCCATGGCAGGAGGGTTGAAGGGATCTGTGAGGTCCCTTCCAACCCACACCATTCTATCAGTCTATGGGTCAATGCACAGCTGCAAATCAGACAATGATGGGCCATTCCCTCACCTGGTGCAAGGTGGCATCACCCTGGGACAAGCAGTGGGACTACACCAGCCCACAGCAGCTGAAGAAGCATCAGCCCAGTGAAGATTTCCCTCTGGATGTCATTTTGGCTGCTGAGCACTCCCTCCTACTTCAGCTGTGGCACACGTGCTGTGGGATATGTGGCACAGGAATCCCAGAGAGGACAGGCTGTGCTGTGGTTGCTGGGGGAGTGTGGCAGTGCTGGCAGAGGGGGACACAGCCCTTCCCCAGGGGTGTGCACTGTGGATCCTAGCAGCTCAGCACGTGGGAGCTGCTTTGATGTGCAGACCCTTTTCCTGGGGATGCGATGCCACATGCAGGAAAGGATGGCCCTGTTCCTCTCCCCTGCCTGCCAAACCACAACAGAGAGCCTGACCATTAATTTAAAGGCTTAAAATTAGACTCTTCCTTTGAAACAGATGTATCCACCTAATATTTCAGCATTAACTACAGGCATCTCAGTTCTGCACAGCTTCTGAGGATCACAGCATCACCAGCACAAGGAGGGGGGGATTGGTTTCCTTGAGCCAAGTGCTGTGCTCTGGAGACTTCCTGATCCGTGCCAGTTAATGAGATATCTTAAGGGCAGCGAGGAGGTGAATCCAACTCCTTGTGGCTGTAAATCAGAAATCATGGGTGTCGATTTCCACCAGCCACATCCCCTCTGCCCAGCTCTGAAATGCAGGAATGATGGGCATGAACAGCATGTGGTGTGGCCAGAGAAGCCTGACAGCAAGGGGGACTCTCCATGATCAGCCAGAGCTGGTTCCCAAGCCATCTTTTTCCACCTTATTTTACATAGAATGCTGTTATCTTTTCAAAAACTACGAAATTTGGCACAAGGACAATAAAATTTACTGCGTTTGACCAGGAAGCGTGGGTAAAACTGAAATGTGCAGTTCTGTCGTCATCGCATATGTTTGACAGAGCCTTCTCATGAAGACTTTGACAGAATCTAGGATAAACTTTCCCGTTCTTGCCAGATGGAGGGACCCCTAAGTAAGGACATTTTGGCTCAATTCCATTTTGCAGAAAGCTTATGCAAGGATCAGTTTGTACTCCTCCACAGACCAAAAAATAATCAGAGAAGGTCTGTAGCTGTCCCATAAACACATCCTTACACCTGCCCTTTTTCAGTTTTTTGTTTGCATTTTTTAATTTGCAAGAGCAGAATACACTCCCTAAGCCTGGAGTTCGTGGAACTTGGCATCCCAGCAGCCTCAGCGCAGGACCCAGGTCCAGCTGCCTCTGCAAGGAGGGAAGGGTCCACACAAAAACATAGAGAACATGAGACAGGGATGAGGAATCGCAGTTGAACCATCCTGCAGGTACATGAGTGGCAGTGAGGAGAAAGATTTGTTATCTGTGTGAAATTCCTGGGCAACTTCCAGCAAGGGAAGTTCAAAGAAAACTACATTATTTGAGAAAGCTTTGAAAATATTCATTGAAAGCTACAAAAAAATTGCTACTCAAATTCCAGGGCCTTTTCCCTGTTAATTGAAATGCTAAATGAGTTTCTGCCTGTCCTGGTTTTTCCACCACTTTACCTGTTAGCAGAAAAACATTATCCTCCATGGAATAAGCTCCAAGACATCCACAACCAAAGAAGAGCTGAAACTTCAGGATTTATTTCATAAATATTAATATTTACATACCTAATAGATTCCCTCTTTCCTTTGCAGAGTATATATCCTGGTGTCTGAAAACACAAACACTCTGAGGTAGAAAATCACTGAGGTTTTCTTTTCATATAAATTTGATATTGGATTGCACTGTCTCTTCTATGGCGTTGAAAGCTCCCAGCTCCCATCAAGTCCAGCTGAAACCTCAGTGTCCACTAAGAGCATCATAAACCAGCCCATGGGGTGGGTGTGTGGTGGGGTGAGCTGGCACAGAGGAGGGCAAGGACTGCAAGGTAATGGCTGGAAAAGTGCTCCCATTCAAGATAAATAGATCAAAAGGTGAAATAAAAAGGTCCCCTATAAAGGTGTCTCACTCTCAGCCCCCCTCTTTCCCACCTGCTGTGCACCAGAGAGGCTGGGGCTTGAGTTCTTGGGAGGTGCTGTCTAGAAGGCTCTCTGGTTTACCCATCCAGTGCTTGGGTAGCTGAATATTCACTGTGTCATAGGTGGTTTCATGGGGTGTCACAAGCTGGGGATGCAGGGGAAGGTGTGTTCAGCCATCCCCCAGTGGATGCTGCCTCTCACCTGGCCTGGGATGGGAGGATTTCCTCCTGATGACACTGAAGAACACTTGAATTGGAGTAGCAGGATGCTCTGATAAAGCAGATTGAGCCAGGAAACCAAGGAGGGTGTTTTCAGTTCTCTTGTAAAACATGTCTCTTGCTGTTGGCTTCCCAAATGTGGCTGGGGATGATGCAGAGGAGGAACAGACATTACAGAGTCACAGGTGTGTGCTCACAGCAAGGGCACTTTGAGAGGGTTCTCCACTGGTGTTTATCCCGGCTCTCAACCTGCTCTTTAACCCTTGTACAGCAGGATCCTGCCCTAAATTGCCTTTGGCCCATGTCTGCTGCCTCCCAATTGCTGGTCTTTAGGGTCCCTGTGAGCACAAGCTGGATTTTAAGCACAGGCTCCAATTCCAGGGGGTACAAGCACGAGTGAGCACAGGCTCAGCCCGGCTGCTCCAGAGCTTCATGGGAGAAGTGTCTGCAGTCAGTCTCCTCAAGGAATGAAACTGTGCTATAATGTCTCATCTCATCCCAGGGGAAATGCAGAGCAATCAAGCCATTTAAGAATATATTTCAAGCTCTTCATAGCAGGTGTTAGACACTATTCTCCTGCTGCTGACAGGAAATATGTGTGCAATCCTCCCAGGTATCACGCTCAGAATATGCTTCTTAAGGGCTCGCTGCTTAAAAAATTCTGCTAAGTGTAAATGGCTCTCATAAAATCAGATAGTAAATTGTCTTATCTGTTTGTCCTGAAAGTGCTCAGCCAGCTGGGTCTTTCCTGCACATCAGAGCCAGCCAGCCAACACATCGCAAGGCCATTGGGAACAGATAATTCCAGCCTAGGAGCTCACATTAGGAAATCTTTCTAAGGAGAAAACTGAGTTGAAAGTCCCATCAGCTGAGAAAAAAAAAATTAAAAGAGGAAATCAGCATTTCTACTGAGGCCGTGTAAAAGCATTTCTCATGCTTTCCCTTGCCGTCCTGGCCATGGGAACGAGCAATCAGCACAACATAAACCAGCAGGTTGAGATGTATTCTCATGGGGGGAAGGAACTTCCCTCCACATCAACACTGGAGCTCTGCCTTCTGCTACTCATCATAGGGCAAAAGAAAAGAAAATCTGGAAAGAGCACCCAGCTAGCCTTAAAGAGAATTTTAAAGCCTCTTTTCCCTCCTGTTCCCGGAATAAAGGTAATTGCATGACAAAAGCGTCTGCAAGGGAATGACAGCGGACGTGTGCGGTGGGAGAAGGGTTTGTGACACCACGCGCAGCCCCTTCCCTAGAGCTCCCGCAGCGCTGGTGGCTGCGACAGCGACCCTCGCTGGGAATGTCCCCATGAATGGGAGCTGTCAGTGCCCGTGATGGAGATGCTGCGAGGGGAAGGAGGGAGGGGGTCACCCCCAGGAGCATCTGTTGGGGCCCGGGACATATGGAGCCTTTATTCCTCCTTGTGGAGGCACGAGCGTTTTCCTCACCTTCTGCCACCCCTCATTGTCCGAGGGGGCTGCGACCGCCTCTGGGGACAGCTGCTGCCTCTGAGCTGCTCCTTGGGGGAGGCACAAAGGACTCTGTCCCCATCCCCTGCCTGAACCACTTCTCTCATCAATCAGGGAGCTGGGATGGGTGATGGACACGTTGGGTCTGGTTACCAGGGGACAGGGAAGCTGAAGCCTATTTTTTCTTCTGGGGAAAGGGAACAACAACAACAACAAAAAAAAAAAGCTAAGGAAAAAATCTGGTGGGCTGCACCTTCTGTGAAAGGGAAAACCACCTTCCCTTTGAATATCACATATATTTGAATGTGAATTTGGAATATGGATATTTAAAGACATGGAGGAAAAAAGTAGTCATCCAGAGCTAATTATACAGCTGTTGAAAAGCCCAGTAAATACGTTACTCAGGGATATATAATACCTTTGATGTAGTTGTAATCCGACTGAAGTTATTATAGGTTTTCACAGCTGCAAAGCGATCCAGCTTAGGAAAGCTTTTTTTTTCTTTTTTTTTTTTTTTTCTTTTTTCTTTCTTTTTTTTTTGTAATTTGCAGAAGCAGAAAAGAAATTCTGCTGCCAAAGCAAAATGAAGATCCTCATATAAACACAGTAACACAGCCTAAGAAAAATTATACTGGTACTGAGGAGTATTAACCTGTCCCAAAGCCTAAAAGAGTTTACTGGATAATAAACGACATCAGTGACTCCAAAAGGGCTGGGTTTCAGACAGGCTCTTCTTAGAGACAATTAAAGCTTTAAATAAAAGTGTGACTTTGTGGTGAGAATTCTCTATTCCCTTCAAACTAACAATAAGTAAAAGCTGTAAATGCTCTGAAAAAATATGTACTGAGGCATGAAATACAGGAAGGCTGCTAGTAAACCTCCAACAAGTTCATTTGAATTGATCATGGATGCAATAATATCAGGAGGCTTTGTAAATGGATGGGTTAAAATCTGGAACTTTATTGCTGTTTTCATTCCCCAGGGCCCCGTGGTAAAACAAGTCTCCACGAGAGATCTCTGGGCACTGAATGAATTATTCACTCAGTTATGGGTCATTAAATGAGGCTGAGCGAGGGCCCATGTCCATTATTACACATTATTACATTGTGGTGTATGGAAAAGGACTTACTTTGTGAAGATTGGCACGGGCATCCTCTCAAGATGCCTGGTCATTTCTGCCACAGCTTCTTCTGGCCCCCTTTGGCAGGGCAGAGAGGTTGTGAAGCAGCAGTACAGGTGCACAGAGCAGGATAAAAGAGGCTTGAGGTTAAAACCACAGGTGAAGGAGAGGAAACATTGAGCATGTTCAGATGCTAATTGCAGACATGGCTGTGTGTTAGTTTTAAGCTGTTATTGCCCTGCAACGGCTTTTTGTCACCTTTCTGCATTTCCCCAGGCAATGTGGCCCTCCCATGAGCATCTCCTGTCCCAGACACCTGTGACTGCTGACTGCCTTCCCTACACCTGCATAACCCATTTCCAGAGCTGGCCACTCTTCATTTCATCTTAGATAAATCTGTCCACAGTTTTGCTGACTTTTAGTAACCTCTTGGTGATTTCTAAACCGTATTCAAAATAGACTAAAGCAAACTTTTTCTGATGATGAAGTTTTCCCATGCAACACTTCACCATCTGTGGATAAAACTGGGGCAGCCTCTCTGCAGTGTCCAGAAGTGCTGAAATACAGTTTTACCCTTGGTCTCACTTTCTCCTTGAGAAGAAAAAGAGGTTGGTTTTTGTTTTTCTTTTTCCTGGGGTCAGGAAAGGAGTGAAGCTGCTCTTATCTAAGTAGTCCATGTTTCTGGTGAGGGACAGGACTGTGGGTAGGACACGCCACTCTCAGGAGCTGGAAAGCCAGTACATCCCATAATCCAGCACTATCTTGTATGATCAGAGGCAGATAGGTAAACACGTCCTTGTTTGAACACAGTCTCTATGGGAATGATTTAGCCAAACTTTCAATTTAAAACAGGACAAAAATTTCAGTTAAAACTTCTGTGGCCTTTATAATCAAAAACAAAGGCTAGATTTTTGTTGACCTAAATGTTTTGGTAATTATCCTGATATCTTCATGTTGGTTTAGTTAAAAAATGCCCTTACCAGTGTTAATTGACATTTTCTAAATGAGATATGATGGCTTTTCAGTTGAAATTACTTTGTGCTTAGAAATTCGAAAGGAAAACATTTCACAAATCCTCAAAAACAAACCAAAAACGTGGTGAGTCCTAACGACTTTCCTCCCACTCTTTCAGAGCTGTCAGAAAAGCAGCATGAAGAAATTGGGGAAAAGAAAAAAAAAAAAAAAAGAAAAAGGTTATTATCATGGCCACATTTCTTGCTGCTTACTCAAGCAAAATTCCCAGCAGTTCAAATCCCAAGACCCCCTTTCACTTTCCAGTCAGACAAAGAGTCATCCACTGAAGTTAATGAGAAAGAATCCGAGGTATGAGTGAAAACTGAGAAAGGACTTCAGGACCTGTCTTAATGACTTAAAAAGACCATACCCTGAGTAAGAAGGTATTTGTAATGCAATGTAAGCCCAAGACACAGCAGAGGCAATTTAGCCTGCTATATTGCTTTTCTTGGGATTGCTTTTTATTAATGTTATTGTTGAGCTCGACGTACACAACCGGTCTCGAGGGGAGAGGAGGCAATAGCTGCTCTCTAATGCAGTTTTTCATTTCTGAGCCCTCAGTTTGAGCCCTTCAGGACACTAATTATCCCAAGTTGTTATCATCTGACAGCTGTCGATGGCCTCTGCAGAACGAGGAGCTGGTGGCAGCCATGCTCCCAATGGGCATTTGTCAGCATCCTACAAACCCTGCTATAGATTGTCTGGGATTTCTGTTGGCAGTCTGATCTCTTCTGGAAAGAAACTTGTCTTCTCGCTCCTGGCAGGAGCTGCTGTTCTTCACACCTAGAGGGAAAGAATGGGTGGCTGGAGAGTGTGTCTTTCCAGTGTTGGTGCTGGTGTTGGATCACTAGAAGAGTGTGTCCACCCAGCATTAATGCTGCAGGGCATCAGCAGTGACCTTCAGGCTCCAGAGATGTCACCTGGGCACGTTTCAGGTGTGCTGACTCTGAGGAGGAAGATTAGCTCAGCAGTTAGCACATGAACAGGCAATGGGCAGCTCTTGGCCACAGACCCATTATGGACCTGTCCTTGCCCCGAGGGCCCTCGTGCAGGACTTGAACCCATTCAGGCTGTTGTGATCCAATTAGTGCATGGTCAGGTCACAGCTCAGCTCAACAGGCAGGCAATGGACTTACATTTCTTCTCTGCTCTATTCTACCAGTAAAAATAAACATCTTCTTTCCTGCAATAGATTGGGGGACCACATTCCTGCAGGCAGGCACCAGCTTCAGCAGGAATGGGGCTTTAAGCAGCATTGTCTCACAGCCTCAATGCCAAAATTTCCCAATATATAACTCCTCAAACTTCACAATTCGCTAGGAATCGATCCACCAGACTTTCCTACAGCAAATCTGGACAGCTCTGCCTGCGTATATGTGAGGGTAGATGGCTCCTGCTTTGGCTTAACAGGGAGCTCCTGGGAAAACTGACACCAGCAAGCAACTATAATGAGGCTAAAACCTACAGGCAGCACCCAGAAAGAGAAGATCAAATTGGTTTTGGTGGAGCAGAACCAACAAGATCCACTTTTTCTTGGGTTTGTGTCTTCTGCCCTCTAGCCCACACAGAGACCACTTCTTCCTCATAATCTCCATCCTCATCAATTCCAAGCTGCCATGAATTGCCTGGCCATGTGATTGTTGCCCTCCTGGTGCATGGCAGGAACTGGCACCTCCTGTCTTTATGTGGGAATATAATTCAGAGTGTCTCCCCCAACAGCTGCCAAATTTCACTCAACTTCTAAGATTTCAGTTATCTTTGAAATTTCAGGTGAGACCATGCCTTTTCCTGAATCACTGTCCTCATGAGAGTGGGAATGAGAGATTTCACAAAGCAAGAGAGGACAGGCATTTAAGGTAAATCCGGCAGGCTGATGCTTGAGGCATTCATCCAGACAGGTGGGCCTCAGTTCTGTTCCCTGCCTTGGGCATGTTTTCCATATTTCATCCTGGTTTTGCTATGCAAACACTGGAGTTGCAGCACTCACAGGAGGTGCCCCAGCAGGCACAGTGGGGTTTAATCCCCTTTCCAGAACTATGCCTATGTGAAACAGCTGGAAATTAGAGCCGGGATTAGGAATTAACGTGGTTAAAATCCTTTTCCTAATGGCCCATCATTAGGACATGAACCTCCCTCAGAAGGGAAGTGTGAGGATGAGTCTCAATGGATCATCCAGGTACTACAGCAGTGTAGAGCACACGCAGATAAATGACATAAAATCAAGCAAGGTGAAATGAGTAATAATAAGTTACTGCCTTTTCTTTCTGTAACACCTCTCCCACTTCATTAGAATTTCATTCCTCTGAATACGATAAACTGGGCCAAAAATTCCTGGCAAAGCTCAGTCATCCCACTGGCTTTGATGAGTAACTGAAGGAAAACTAATTTGTTCCTTTTCTAGAACTTGAGCTGGAGGACTAAAATCCAAGAAAGGGGGCAAAAAAATATTGTGTAATATAGCAAGATTTATGTACATGTCTTAAGCAGATAATTCAGGCTGAAAGATGCTTAAAAGGCTATTATAGATTTGCTTCCAGCAACGAAATAGCCTGTACTGCTATAAAATGTCTGCCCAGGGCACTTCAGTGATTTTGGTATTCTCTTTCTAGACTAGCCAGGGGAAATAGCTGAAGTGTCTGATAATGGAACCTTCTCTTTTTTATGCTGCTGGAAGAGCTCTGTGCTGTTAGCATGAGGCTGCTGGAGATGGCTGAAACATGTATTTTTAAACATGTAATTGTTTTGAAAGTATCAGCTCTTCTCCACGCTGAGATATTGGGAGATTTCCATTAAGCTAATTGGTTACTGTGTATTTCTCAGGCCCACACTGAGCTGGATGGGATGGGTAAAGTTCCTCTCCCAGGGACTTTCAGTCTGTCCATTTGTAGTGAGCAGAAGCGATCGAAATTCCTTTATTCCAGTCTGAAAATGCTGATTCAAGTAAACAAACTCTTTTGGCAGGGACTCATGGATTGTGAGAGACCTGTTGGGAAAGGCATTGGAGCTGCAAGAAAGGCACTGCTCTTGTGGAGAGACCCGAAAAAGAGAGGGATGGACCCATGGACCAGAACCTGCTGCTGCTGCTGTGTCTGCCTGGCCAGAGCACCCAGTGACACACACTGGAGAGGGAGTTTTTCATTTCCTTTTGGCCAGCTAATTCTGTGTGAAGGGACATCACCAAAACCCAAAATTATGTTGCAGCACGCCAATCTGTCACAAACTTAGCGTGCATTTTATTTCTGCATAGGAGGAGACAATACTGAAGGTAAAGAAGAGTCCCATGGCATGGGAACATCATTTTCCACTCAGCTCAGATAAAGGGCTTTTAAAAGCCAGTGCTGTTCTTGTCAGACATGGGCACTGAAACAAGCATAAGATGTTCATTATTAACACCCTGAAGTCCAAAAACTCCAGAGACATGGCAGAGAAGTTCTTGTCAGATATAAAAAGCAGGATAGCATTCAGCCATAGCCAAAGGAAACTCCATAAATTGAAACACTGGCATATAAAATGTACAGTGCAGGTGTTATTTAGAGACACCGATTTTAAAGGGCCTGTAAAAGCTCTGGCACAATTTTCTCACACGCAAAAAGTGGCATATCCAATTTTCCCCCTCCAGCTTTAGCACTTGGATTTTGCAGAGATAACATTTGGATAAGAAAAACTGGAGGAGAAACTTCAAGCTTACCTTATAAAATCCAGAGTGTGGAAGAGACATACATAGAACTTCTCCACCATTTTCCCATTTCCCTGAGCCCACGCCTTGAAAAGAAAAATAACTGGGGTGGGCCAGCAAGGCTAAAGACCAGCTGTGTTTAACTGTTGGCTTTGGTCTCCAGCTCCATTTCCTTGCACACTTTTAAAGGCAATACCTGTGTTTAGTCTAATGGAAAGCGTCTGTCTGAAGGTGCTCACTGCTCCTATGAACATTTCCACAGACACAGTGCTCAGCCCCATCTGGCTGGGTTACTGATGATGTCATTTCTCACAGCAGCCACCAAAACACTGGTTATGAGCAGATTTTTTTTCATATCTCCTCCTTCAGTTTAAGGAAATGCAAAGTAGCAAATAGCAAACATGCTGCCCCTGCAGTGCCAGAAAAGGATTTCCAGGTTAAAGGACTCTTTGGAAGGGAAGGCTGTTTGCCCTGACCTGGGAAATTGTCATCTGTAGATAGGTTCAGTAAGGAGTTAAGACCACAGCCCAAGAACATTCAGCTTCTTTAAAGGACTTTATGGAGAGAGGACATTGAGCAGAAGATTGAATTTGCACAGGCTGGTATGGGTCAAGAAGAGAGAAGAATAAGCAGCAGGAGGAAGACAGGACTGCAAAACTTTAAGGACACTGTCAAAAAGTGAGTTTTGTCTTTCTCTGCCACCAATAAATAAAACAGTCTGTAGTCTTCCCTTGTTCACTGATTGCTTGGGTTTTGTTTCACTAAATAACTTCTAGCAAAGGTAGATGACTTCTGTGCATCTTTCCTTCAATTCTTCTCCAAAGGCACAGGCTGCTGATGCTGTCCAGGGTCAGATGCATGCTATTGCTTTCACATTGTAGTTTCACACACTTGAGCCTTTATTTTGAAACTTGGGAGCTCCCAGTCTGACTGGAGCTGCCAGGTTCCCCTGGCTGGACTACTGGGCACCAAGCTGCTGGCACAGCTCAAGGGCTGGATGATGCAAAATCCTCTTTTGCCTGTGATGCAGAGCAGGGAATTGGCAGAAGCAAGTGGACAACTGTTTATGGAGACTAAGAGCACCTTAATAAAATGTTCAAAAAGATGTGCAGAAAGCAGTGAATTGCTGCCTGATGTTTAATTTCTTTCAGTGGTCATCCACCAAGTTAGACACCAGCAATGAGCCCAAGTGCACTCTGCTCTGCAGACCCAGCTAGGCTGCAGGCTGGAGACTGGGATGTGCCTCTTGAAAAGTCATCTCCTTCCAGGACATTTCAAAATAAACAGCCACCACTCTCAAAGGCTTCCTGCCAGCTCTGAAAGGCACATGGCAAACAAGCCCAAGCAGGGGTGTGGAGGAGAGCAGGAGAAATGGTCACAGAGCAGCACCTGCACTACAGACATCACACTGGAACCTGCAGAGAAATCAGCAGAATGATACAAAAGGATCTTCCAGATCTTACTCCTGCTCAAATTCTACAAACCTGCCCACAACTAAACAATGCAAGCCTCTGGAGGGGATTTTTCCCCTGATTAAATGGCCATTTTTCTCCTGCAATTGCCCCAGGGGCAAATTCTGCATTGGTGAAAGATGCAACACACTTTTAAAAAGGAAAAATGGGGGTTCAGTACTTGTCAAGTCCATCTGAGGCTTGAAAGCTTGACATGTCTTTTTCTTCCTACACATATTTTCTCCATTCTTCGGTATTCAAAACTCCTGAATGATGTTTGAAAACTCAGACTCACTCAGGTAAATTGCTTATACTGTCTGTTTCCTATTCTCACCATATGTACTCTGTAGAGGTTTCTCCAGTTTCTTTCAGTCTTGTTTTCTGTCCTTTTAGCCTTTAAAAAAACCAAAACACAACCCCCCACACTGTTGTTCTAAAAAAACCCTCGACTGTTTTTCTAAAATACGTTAATCTCTCCATGTACCAAGTTACCTTGTTTTTAGTGGAGAAATCATCCTCCATTAATATTGCATTAAAATGCTGCTTCTCTACATCAAGGGCCAAACTCCGCTCTCAGATGTGCTGAATGCTACTGAAAGGAATGGCACTTCCACACAGGAATCCAACAGCAACATCTGGCTCCAGATGTTTTATTTATTTGTAATTTAACATTGCATTATACAATATTCATAATTTTGCTGCTTTCCATTTCAATGACTGTTATTTGTATGACTTTAAGAGGCTGCCTGAATGCGTTTTTAGTGCTCAAACAAGGAGAAATGAGTACACCAAAGCCATCTGCGCGTATCTTTGGAGGTTCAGAAGTGTTCCTGATGAACTACACTCATCTCAGCGGTGAGAGATGCTGAACCACTGCAGTTCCAGGGGAAATCGATTTTGAAAACACCTAGGGTCTATAAGAGAGCTGAGTTTCAAAAACTAAGGGAGCTTGAAGTCAAGGACATGTCCATAGGTTTTAGGAGAGGCAGCTGGCCAGAGAGCACATGGCAAACTTGTGGCACTCTTGGATGGGAGGGCAGATCCCAGTGCAACATCCTTCCCTTTATGAGTCCATGTTCCTCTTGTCCCCCTCATGGGCATCAGGCTGAAGGTGCAGACACAAAGCTCTGACATTGGAGCTGAGTGTGTGATTGAGCCTTTCAGAGCTGGGAGAGTATATAGAATTCATAAAAACCAAGTAAAGCCAACATCATTCCTTGATTTTGTTGATTTATTACTTAAGGCTTTGCTTTCCCCATGTTCAGCTTAACTGGAGCCCTCATATTGTCCCAGTTTTGGCTGGGAAGGAGTTAATTTTCACCCTGGCAGCTGGTATTGCGTGGTGTTTTGGATTTAGTGTGAGAAAAACGTTGATAACACACTGATGTTATAGCTGTTGCTAAGTGGTGCTTACCCTCAGTCAAGGGCTTTTCAGCTGAAAGGCTGGAGGGGCACAAGAAGATGAGAGGGGACACAGCCAGGACAGATGACCCCAGCTGACCAAAGAGATATTCCATATCAAGTGAGGTCATGCTCAGTAGATAAACTGTGGGGAGAGCTCGCTGGAGGCCACTGGTCTGGTTATGGGCTGGGCATCAATCAGCAAGTAGTGATCAATTTTGTATATCCAATTCTTTTGTCATTATTATTACCATTATTACTATTATTTTCCTCCTTTTCTGTCCCATTATCTCAACCCACTAATCACTTTTACTTGTCACGTTTGCTCTGATAATTGTCTCCCCCATCCTGCTATGGATGGTTGGGGTGAGCAAGTGTCTGTGTGGGGCTTGATTGCTGACTGGCTTTAAACCATGACACCTGTAAAGTTAATCCTGCCCATAAAACAGAAATCATTGTTAATATTTGCAAATCTCATCACTGGAATGGAAATGGTGACCTGTGGGACCGTCCCACTTTTCAAGCAATTGAAGCATTAAGACATAATTTATGCACTTGAGAAGAAATTTCCATATCACAGAGGTTGCTTCGTTCCCTGTTATGACTTATGGAGGGTGTAAGCAGTAAATGAAGCCACAGAGATCTGGATTGTGTAAGAACTTGTTTTGACATGTATAGTGCATCTTATTTATGGTGATAGCCCAAATGTTCTGATTTAATGCAGCTGAACATTATGACAGGGTTGTCCAGGCCAAGAAAAAAGGCTACAGAAAGATCATATAATCTTCATTTCACGATGCATCAAAATCCCAGGTAGCTGTGACACTTCAGACAAGCTGTCAGTGATGCACTGAGATTAATTGGGGGGTTCTTAAAGTATTGATGTGGAAGATGGACTGTTGGGGAAGGAAGGGATAGGAGTGGAAAAGGGAGGGAAAGAGGGAAAAGACAGGGAGAAAAAGGAAACAAGCAAGCAAACAAGTGAGCAAGAAAGTCAGTCCTGGTGGGAATTAAACCTTTTCCCTCCAGAATCTTTCCTGCCCAGTTCTGACCAGGACCACAGCACCTCAAGGAGTGCAGCACTTGTACAAATATCTGTTACCAATGACTGCAGCTAGCTGAGCATTGCTGTGTATTTCTGTAAAACAACACTAAACCAAACCAGAAGAGAATAGTTTAATCTTAAATCCCTCTCTTGAACACATTTCAAACCTTGTCTGGCATTTACTGTAAGAGCTCTGGTTAGAATTATTACAGACATAACTGTCTTTGATACATGCTCCTTCCAACTCTATCCACAGGCAAGAGGTTCCACCACTGAACCCTAAACTTTATAGACATGTGAGATGGTTTACTTAATTAGAGTCCATAATATTTTCCACAAAGATAGTAATCAAAATACCAGCTGGTGATCCCCTGCTCAGCCACTGCGCATATGAATCAAAAATAAATTATTCTTTTTCTCCCTTGTAGAAGAGCATTGCTGAAAACAAAATACTAAATTTTGCTTTTAGGGCTCTCAAAAGACTAAGCAAGATATATTAGCTGTCTGAGGACAGAGAACTTTCTATTCTTGGTGGAATTCTTGTTGGTTTAATTGGGCTTTGTTGAAAAAATAATGTTATTTTAAAGGAGCAATGATAAGAGTGTGGGTGTATTTTTATACATTCAGTTGCTGGTGTATTATAAGTCTGTTGTAGAGTTAATGTTACACATATTTATTATTTTCTGTGGTGTATTTGGGTATTTAAAAAATATATGTGAGTATTACTGTAACACAGATGTAACAATCCAGCCAGAATACCAGCATTTGCTCTCTTTGACAGAGATTGCAGTTTGGGCAGCTGCAGGGAAGATTTTTACCACATCACAGCAAACCAGGATTCAACCAAGGGCCTGAAAATTCTCCCACCTTTCTCCTTTCACAGCTCTTTCCAGTTTTTGCCATCCTAGGCTCATAGAACCATAGAATATGCTGGGACAGAAGGGATTCACAAGGTACATCAAGTCCATCTCCTGGTCCTGCACTGGACACCTAATAATCATACCATGTGCCTGTGAGCATTGCCCAAACACTTCTTGAGCTCTGCCAGGCTGGTGCTGTGACCACTGCCCTGGGGAGCTGTTCCAGTGCCCAGCCACCCTCTGGATGAAAACCCTTTTTCTGATATTCAACCTAAACCTCCCCTGACTCAGCTCCAGCCATTTCCTCAGGTCCTGTCACTGGCCACGAGAGTGAAGAGATCAGTGCTGCCCCTCTGCTGCTCCTCATGAGGAGGTTGAAGGCTCCAGTGAGGTCTCCCCTCAGTCTCTTCTTCTCCAAGCTGAGCAGAGAAGCTTTATCTAAACCCATTCTCT
Organism: Eopsaltria australis; assembly: GCA_034509425.1. Lineage (NCBI taxonomy): Eukaryota > Metazoa > Chordata > Aves > Passeriformes > Petroicidae > Eopsaltria > Eopsaltria australis. The sequence goes on along the minus strand of JAVTVJ010000012.1, from coordinate 1,249,393 downwards.
TGTCAATTTGTGTCATTCCCCCTTGTCCTATCGCTGCACGCCCTGTACAAATTCCTCTCCAGCTCTCTTGTAGCAACTTCAGGAACTGGAAGGTGGTGTAAGGTGTCCCTGAAGCCTTCTCTTCTGCAAGCTGATCAATCCCCACTCTCTCAGCCTGTCTGCATGTGCCCTGAAGCTGGGAAATGGGCAGCTCTCACTGCCTACAGGCCAGTATGAAGGAAACCCACCTTCTGCTTCTGTGATTTCCAAAATGCTGAGGTGCTCTTGGCAAGCAGAAACGTCCAGTTCCAGTCCACATCCCTTGCTAGTCTGGCTTGGATTTTATCCACAGACACAGGATAAACACCAAGGGCTTTCAAATCAAGACTGATTCCCATTCCTCCGTAATAAGATCAGCAGAATTGGAGGGCAAGCCTGGAACCTATGGTTTCATTCAGACACACAGCACTTCATTTTCCATCTACTCCACAGAACCAAAAGGGAGCTTCATCATTGTTAAAACTGTATCACTTTCAAGTTCATAACTTACCGAATGCTCTCTTGCAGTGTTTTCCTAAACAGGGTAAATACCTTCCATCTCATACTGAGTCAAACCCCATTTAGCATGAACTGAGCAACATTAAGTAATCTAAGGAAACTGTTGCAAGAAAGGCTTTGTAAGTTATACTATTATTTTTGCTTTATAAATCATCCAACATGCATTGCAGTGAAAAATGTCAGGCTCTTTCCCTGGGAACTTCACTTAATGCAACCCAAGCCCTACGAGTCCTGCCTTTCCACAGAGAAAGCCTCCTCGGGTCAGGCAGGCTGGATTTTCTGTCACCATCTTTCTTCTGGATGGTTGTTTCCCCCATCTTAAGGGCAGAGGGAAGGAAAGAACAGCCACACGGTGTTATGAAAAGCAACCTGGCAAGGAGCTGTGCTCTTGTGTAATGTCTAACTGTTGTCAGCAGGCTACGGTTGAACCTGCCCAAGGAAATCAGAGCTATGGGCCCAGATTCCTCTGTCAGCATAAGCTTTTCATTCACACCTTACTACAGTTCCTGACAGCTGCGGCTTCCTTGTCAGATTAAATGTATCAGGATTCTGTGTTTTCAAACCAACTAAGCTAAAAAAAAAAAAAAAAGCAGCTTATTAGAAAACATGCCTGTTGCAAAAAGGCCAGAATAGTTGTCCTGATTTAACCGTCCTAATTACATCTCGTTAATACTGAGAGCAAAGGTGGGAAGGTGGGGAATCAGGAACAGCAACCAGAGGAAGAATTCCTGTGCTGCAGGAATACAAAGAAATCCATCACATGTAGCAATAGTTGTTACTTGTTTGCGGTGCTGTCTGACAGTCCCAGTGCTCTTCAAACACCTTCACTCTGCAGGAAAAGCAAGCCCAAAGGGGATGCATTACAAGCCTGTGGGAGGATGCTGAAATTGTGGGCACCCTCCTTCCCATCCTGTGGCAAACTAAGGACAGCCTGGCGAGCATAGGCAGGCAGTGAAATCCCTTCCAAACTCTCCTTTCTGGCTGTGGGGCCGGCTCAGAGCTGTGCTGCAGATCTCCTCCTCTCTGCTCCGTGCCCTGAAGGCAAACAGGCTGCCTGTGTCCCGTGGGGAATGCCCACAGCTCCGTGGTTATCCTGCAGCCTCTCCTGGTGCCAACAAAATGTCAAGGTTAAACGTAAAGCCGTTGTTGTAACGCAGGCTGTGCAGGTGTGCAGAAAAAACCTCTTTAGTTACAGATATTCCTGCCCTGTCTCATCTACCTAAAAAGCTGATGGGACACTTGTACAACTCCTGTGGGTGGAAATCACTCCTGAAAATCTCAATCTTGGAGTGACAGCATCCTCATATATACATTTCCTCCATATTTAAGCCTTGCCCCGGCGTGAAGCAAATGATTCACTCACCTTGCTGAAGATACCAGTGGTAACACAGCAAGGGCAGTGTGTGGTCTCCATCTGTCAAAACAGACATGGGTGTTACATGGAGCAAATCAAAACTCTCTGTCAGGGTGAAAGTCTTTCTTAACTCTTTGCCAATGCAAGGAAAATTATTTTGTCTCACCAGCAGGTTGGCAGAGACCATTTCAAAAATGGATGGAAATCTGTTTAACACAAATGAACACCTGTCATTTATAGAAACAACACATACAATTTATCATCAGCTCTTCAAAAATCCTGGGCATGATAATAACCAAACATTTCCAAAAGGAGGGTGAGAGGGGAAGTACAGCATCATCACCAGGCTTTGGTGGTCATGGAATCAAGCAGTGTCTTCTTTTGCTGTATAACACCATGATTACTCCTACACTTGGCATCCATATGCTGTGCTTGCAAATATGAAAGCTGGGTTATTTGGAACATTTGTGCTTTAAGAAAACTCAAGTGTTTTTTCCTTGATGCGTAGAAAACTGAGACACAGAATTAGCATGAAGTTCTTGTATGAACTCACATGTACAATTTGAAAGGGTCCAGAAGAGGAGGGTCTATGGTTGTTTTCAGATCTATCAGTAGAAATTATTACCTTTTTCATTTTCAAACTGCATTAACATTTCTGCAGTCCACTATATAGAGTATATAGAGCTATATGGAGTTTATAGCCACCTATATAGAGTATATATAATATAACCATTAGGTGGGATTCTGAGAGGTAAAAGGGAAATGAAGAGAAGAAAATCACCTCCTGAAAGAACTTAATTTTAACTGGTTAAACTGTGCTAAAAATCTTCAGGAAATTTAAAACTGAACAAAGTAATGAGGATATGACATGCAGGACTGACAGGACCTGTCCATAGCAGAAATAACTTTCACTGCCACATTAAAGACACAGGAGATTTTCCTGAATTGGATCCCCCTTACAGAGGGCGATGGGTGTAGGGTCTCACCTCTGTGCAGCTCCTGTGCAAGAGCAGGTACAGCCAGAGCTCTGCAGAAGAGGAACCCAGATCCTTTTTGAGGGGTAGGAGTAGACAGCGTGAGAAAAACTGAACCTTTAGAGGAGAATGTTACTATAAAGGTAGCTCAGAGCGAGCCTGCTGACAAGAAGAGGATCAAATATTTTCATCCTCCAAAAGAGAAGCTTGGAAATCTTATGAAATATTTTCTGTCACTGCATATAGCTTGTTCTTACTAGTGATATTTCTGACAAGGACTGATCTCGGTGATCTCTCACCTGAGAAATACATGCAGCCTGTATTATTCTGTTAATTTCTCTCTGACTCAGAGAAGGATGCAGGTGGAATCTGTAATGATCTCGTTGCAGCCATTCTGGCTTGGACTCTAATCTCACCAGATCTGAGGGATAAGCAGAATCAAGGCAAAAACCAAACCGAAAAGTCTCCAAGGAAAATCCAAATGCTAAGGAGGGAAGCAGAATGACTCAGGACTCTTTCCCAAGGGCTATGTCTGAATCTATTCTTTTAACAAGGTTGCAGAGGGCACTGAACAGTAGAATATACTCTTAGATCAAGCAAGTTTCAGATCCAGCCATTTATAACCATTAGCAAGATGGTATTGCAGGATTGGACCTGTGAGTTACTGCCATGGGTAAGGACATTGAATTAGACGTTGAACAAACTCAGAACTGAAGACAATCAGTGGGGCTAAAAATGTTACAGAGGATATTCTAAAGAAAAATAAAATGGAGCTTTAGGAAAAGTTCATCTCCTCCTTCACAGTCCTTTCTCATACATCCAAACAGCTCAATTTTTGTACTGATCAGAGCCTGTTTGATGGCATCAGTTTTCCAATTGTGAGGCCACTTGCTTCTGCTTGCAAAGAAATGGTTTTTTGGCAAATGAATGGCAAACCTCATTTCAGGATCTCTGGCTGAAGAGCACTTCTCAAAAATATTACCATAATTTGGTGCTGTCATTTCTAAAGCATCTCTTTAATGAGGGGAGTTGTTTACTGGTGACTGAGGCAGGCGTTGCTATCGCAGAGATCATTTGTATTTCACAACGCTGTCAAATCCTGACAAGCAGCAGATTGTAACAGGATGGCTCCTGCTTTTTGATGCAATGTTTGGTACTCTCCACTCACATGTGAACGGGCTCTGTGTTTGTACCTTGTCAAACGAGGGGAGAGCAGCCCAGGGAATGGGGTAGGTGCTTCTACTGAGCCTGACACATTCAATTTACATCAGTTATGCTTGCAGTGGGGTAAACATTTTCTAAAAGAGGCTATTAGCAACAGCAGTGGTCATCTCAGCACGTTATTGACATTCTTTTGCCCCACCAGCTGCCTGTAGTCACTCACATCAGACAGCCAGGAAGGATTTTGCTGCCAGCATGTCCTCAGTGCTAACAGTGGTGCTGGCTAATGGTTGGATTCGATCTTAGAGATCTTTTCCACCCTTAGCAATTCTAGGATTCTCACTGCAGCCAGGGAGAACAGTTCCTTGTGTCCCTAGCTGAGTCAATACTTCACTCTGTCAGAGCCCTGAGGCAGGGGCTTTATGGAAGCTGGAATTGCAGCAGCCAGACTGTCCCAGTTTAAGCAACCTGAAGGATTTAAGAGACCACTTGAGCACTTTGAAGCCCAGGAAGGACTGCAGCCCAGGCTCCTCAGGGGTGGCAGGCAATGCAAATCTGATGAAGGCAAGGAGAGGCACTGACACAAACTAGAGGGCATCTTGGCTCTCCAGGCCGTGCTCACAGATTCTCTGTGAGCTCTTGGACTCACTCAAAAGAGCTTTTCATGAAGGCCAGTGGAAAAATGCTCACCTCTGGGCTATTTCCTGCAGAGTGTGGTATTACAGGAGCTGGGCAGCAAGCTCACAGCAACCGAGCAATCTGCCAAACTAGCAGGTTTTAAATGGAACTGAGCTGAGCAGAAGCTGAGGTGCAGTTTGCCAGAATGAAACAGCCCAACTGCAGAAAGAGCCGGAGCAACAGTTTTGGAGGTATTAATCATATCTCCCTCCTGACCCACTCTCCCCAGTCTCACCAGGGTGGCTGTGCTGGGCAAGCAGGTTTTCTGCTCTCCCACTGGCACGGACTTTGTGAAGCTCCAGCCTGGCGCCTGCAGCCGCTTTTCAAGGCTCAGCAGCACTCCAGCAATGCGAAGGCAGCTGAGGTAATCGAGGAGTACAGATTTTACAGTATTGTCTGCAGTTCAGCAGTTAGCTGGTACATAAAGGCTCTGCTTTCATTCGTGGCCAGTGCTGGCAGAAGGCCTGTATTATGCCCTTTCATTTAAGACAAAGGCTCTCACACTGCAGTCTCCGGTGTGGAGAAATCTTTTGTACGGGCAGAGCCAGTGGGAGAAGGAGCCTTCTGGTCCCTGTGCTCCTTCTGCAGGGAGATTATAAAGAAAACCTCTTCCTTCTGCACATGGGCCAGATGAAGAACTGAGGCAATAATGCCTTTTTATCACAGTAATTACAGTGCCCATTGTTTTAATGACAGTGTTGTTGGGAAACAGGAATAGACCACAGTCCCAAGGAGTTGTTCCAGTGTACACAAATAAACGATTTTATTATATTGATGTCAGATTAGATGGACCACTCAGCCTTACTTACGCTGCTGTTTCTCCCCACAATTCTTTGTGCCTGTGTGTATTCATTTTATTTAACCAGATTATGCAAACTACCCGGTCTGGGAGGAGACAAAAGACCACTTTCTCTGGAGAGCTTCCTTTGGGACTGGCAACAACAGGCTGAGATGGGCAAGGGGGACCTTGTCTGACCACAGGGCTGCCTGCTTGGTGTGGTTGTTTACAGAGGAACAATACTCTGCTCATAGAAAATGTGCTGAGAATGACTATTTTCTGTTATTTCTCTAAATTGGATATCTCCAGCACACTCAAACACCACCTCTGTCTAGGCACTGGTGGGTGTGCTGCCAGCCAGAAACACATACAGAAGCCTCTACTGAGAAGCCCTGGGTTTAAGCAAATTTGGTTTATTAGAGAAATAAAGAAAAACTGTGATGAAGCAAAATCTAGCTTTAGGGACTAAAAACAGCACTGGAAAATATTAATGCCCGTGAGGAGTGCTGCAGATAGCTGGCAAGACATGGAGAGACAGGTAAGAACATATCTGAGAAAGAAATTTCCAGGAAAGGCTCTTGATCTGGAGACTGTCCCTGTCACAGGGTGGGAGTCTCAAATCTTCTGTGGGGTGGGGAGGTCAATGTACAACCTACCTCTCACACATAAAAAAATTCAGGAGGCAGCCACATACTCTTGAGTGAACTGGACTTTTTCTTTCATCAGTAGGGACAGGTAGGAACCTGCAGAGGCCCCTGCTCCCCTGGGATGGCAGCAATCTTCTGACAATGTTCCTTGCTCTCCTCTGATTTTGGAGAGAGCCCACCTGACAAGTTTTTGCTGGATGTTGGCTTTCAGATAGCCAAAGCTTGTCGTAGGGAGCCCTGTGTGGAGCAGTTTATAATTGAAGAGTTAATTTTCCCAAACTTGTCTGCAGGCCAAGATAATGCAGATCACTGCTTTCTAAGAAAATCCTTGGAGCAGATTTCTGAGCCACTGACCTCAATTCATAACAGTTCTAGGAAAATTAGAAGAGTCACAAAGCCTGGGAGATGCTATTGTAGCAGTGGAGGGAGAGGTCACTGGCAAACCCTTGCATAACTACCAGTAGGTTCATCTGGAATTGACTGCACGCAAAATCTGATAGGGGAGAAAATCAGGAAATAATTAACAGATAGCAGCATAATTAATGCAATCAAGATGAGTTTATGGAAAATAAGTCCGGTCATAATGCTGTCTTCCTTAGGACAAGTGTGTCTGAGGAAGTTCACTTTGCTGACATCAGATATATCCAGTTTTCAGTGAGAAGTTGAAATCCATGATTAAAAAAGGGCTTTAGTAAAATTACTCTGAATTTAGGAAAAAAACAGTGAGGTTTGCAAGAGGAACATCAAGAAGGTCTGGTCACAATACAAGATGACTTCATCTCATCCTCTTGAGAAGGATTCTATATTCAGGTGCACAGAGAGTACATTGGCCCAATGATGGGGCTAAACTGAAATTAAAAGTCGGGTCAGACACGGGGACTGTGTTTTTAATATGGCAGATACCTATGTAAGAGAACAGTTTATCCACTTACTTGATGATTTATCTGTTTTGTATAAAATTATCTCAAATTTTCAAAATATGTGACATCATTTGGATTCTTTCTGCCACCTATTTGCTTTAACTACACCCTAAATGCACTATCTTTGATAAGCCACAAGTTTCAGCTCCACAGTGCAGGTGGGATCAAGGGAAAGCTGATTTCCCACAGATCTCTGAGTCTGGATAGCACTGGGAAGAGCCCATCTGCTGATCAAACCCAGCAGTGCTTGAATGATGTGACTTTGATTTACAAAAAAAAATAAAAAAAAAAACCACCAATATTGCACTTGTGCAGCTTTCACCACAGATCCTCCACTCCTTAATTGCTTTTGACCTTACCCACAAATGGAAAGGGCACCTTAGGATTTGGCTTATTAACCACTGTAGCAGCAAGCCCTCGGGTAGTAATGGAGAGTAATTGATATCATTCCAAGCTCACAATAATTTGTGTCACTGGGATCAAATGTTGGGTAATTTCAGGGGAATTTAGCTCACAGATTGTATAGGGGAGGGGGGGTGTTGGTTTGGTTGTGGTTTGTTGTGCTTTTTGGTTGGTTTCTTTTCCAAGTGCCACCCTGAAATTAATGATCCGAAATTTATTTGGGTCTACTTCTGTTATGACTTCTATTAGACTGAGCAAAGAAAACTGCATTCATTTTGCCATTTTCAGAGGATAATCTTGTTGGTAGCACATAGAAAAACCAGGCATCTTTTTCTGTGTAACATTCAAAGATTTTGAAAATACAAATTCTTCAGCTTTCCAAAATTTCATTTTTGTTTATTCCAGGTCAAACACTTCAGGAAACCTTCCTGACCCCATCCAGTAGCAATTTTTAAAAAGCAAGAGTTGAAAAGTCTTTCAATTTGTAAGATTTTTCTGTGTTTAAAGACTCTTGTTTATAATTTGAAGCAGTTTAGCTTGAACTCACAACCACCAGATATTTCTGCTTGGGAAGCTTTCATGGCATGAAGAGGTAAAAAGCTCAAATAACCATTTTTTGCACAGTTAAAAAAATCACCAAGACAGCAAACCATCATCTATAACTTTGAAAAAGATGTTCTGTTGCACATTAATAAGTTTTACGTGGCTCACAGTGATGAGGGACTAACCAATCCCAATCTAAGCAAGGAAATGTGACCCTCAGAGCTTTAGGAGGAGCTCAGCAGCATTGCCTGTGCTCTCAGGGAGCTGACAGGGAGCAAGGTGCCTACATTGATTTGCAAGGAGCTGGTTTCAGGGTGGACAGGCTGCCTTGATGCTGGGCTTTGCCTTAGGCAAGCCATACATGCAGGATGTGGTTTTTAATGAAACAAGGCTGGCTGTCAAGCCAGGACCGTGGTGTTTCATCTCAGGAGCATCTCTCTCTACTTCTCTCAGCAACACAGACATTTGCTCAAGGTCTCTGTGAGGAAAACACATTCAGTCCAACTGGGGAAAGCATTGTGGCTGCTGCTGCTGCCAAGAAACCCCTTCTGCTGGCCAGGAAGGCCTGGCCAGGGCAGCAGGGAATGAGCCCAGCTCACACACACACATCCTTCACTCCCTGGACAGCAGTCCAGCTGAATCCTGCCTCCAGTGGGCTAATGAGACCTGTCCTTATCTGGCCTTTTTCCTTGAGGAGAGAGGAAAAATAACATGTATGTTTCCCAGTATGTGCAGGGAGAATTAAATGAAATGATGGAACGGAAAATTACTTTTTCCCCCCCAAGCAATATTTTTTGTTTGTTTGTTTGTTTGTTTGTTTTTCTAAAAAACCCACAACCCCCCTTCAGTTGCATCCTTCTGGATTATTTAGGAAAATAATGTGACAAAACAAAAACTATCTTTCAGAGCACCAACCTCATACACTTGCCAAGACAGGAAAGCATTGTTCTTGATGCATCTAATTTTAATTTCACACCACCCTTCACCTTCACAGCAAATAATTTCCCATACATGCTATAATTAGTGATGGGGAAACCTCAGCAGATTTTGAGTCTGGCTTCTGTTTAAAAAAGGAAAAATCTGGACATTTTACCTAAACCTCATGAGGATAAAAACATAGGAAATTGGAAAACCCTTCATAAGAACAAGGTTTTTTATGAGGCTTCTTGCTTGTTTCTGTTTTAGTCTGAGATGGAAACCAGAAATGACAGAACTTCCCTGGATATTTCTGAGCCATTATATGGAGACAGCTCTAGAAGACAGATCTTAAAATGGAATTGAATTCAGACTTTAACTACTTTTTATTTTTCCTGATTCCTGGCCTAGACAAAACTCTTCCTAACCATATATATTTGAAATAAAGTTGCAAAAATAATTTTCTTCACTGCACTTTTACCACTAAGGCCACAAAGTTTTCCGTGAGAATGATGCTATAAGCAAAAAATGTTTTTAGGGAAGAAAACTAAATATTTGTGGAAGAAAATCACTTTTGTAGATAATTTCCATTTTCTGTTGTAGGAAAAAAAATCAAACTATCAAAACTATTATGGAAAGTTCAATGTTATTCTTGAAGGGGAGGGAAGATGGACAACAGCTTTCCAGAGAATGGAAAAAATATTTGCAGCCAAGTTCAGCAGAGGTACAGGTCTGGATTTTGGGACTTGAGGATGGGGAAGAAAGAGGAGAGGCACCAATGCCCACTTGCACTGAGTGCCTTTTGCCAACAGGGCTGGCTGGAAAAGGTGCTGTCAGGGTATCCTGCATCCTGCAGGCAGGATGTGAAGTTGGCACAACCATCCCAGCTTGGTAACTGCCAAGCCAAACAGTTTAGCTTTAGCTTTTCCAAAGGTGGGTTTTCTGAAAAAAACCTTCCCATTAAAGGAAAAAAGAAAATTAAAAAAAAAAAAAAAAAAAAAGAAAGAAAAAGAAGAGAAAAAGAAATAAAGAAATAAAGAAATAGATAATTTGGGGTTTCTTCTCTGGTTCAGTACATTTGGATAAGAAAACACCACTGCCACTCTCCTGCCACCTCTGCCCATCCCACCATCCCACAGGGAGCCAACTGGTGAATCCTTTCTCCTCCTGCATCCCGTGTCCCTCTCACCTTCCTCTCCTACAAACTTCAGCATGTCCCTGAGGCATTGACACCTCTCCAGCTTCTGCCACACCTCCAGGTTTCATCTTCCTTCCACCCAGAAACACCCACAGCTCATCACCAGCAGCTCCCTCCCTCCATGAGGCTCCTTGCTCAGCCTGCCCAACCCCACTCAGCCAGCCCAGCACAACCAGTGGAGTCAGACCAGTCCTCCCATTGCCTCCTGCTCCTCCCTTGTGCTGGCTCTACCCAAACACTCTGCCAGCTGCATCCTGCTCAGACTCACACCACTCAGAGGGGTGGAAACCTCTTTTTTACTCCCTTTTACACCTACTGTGGTGAAGTCCTGATTTCTGGCTGGAGCCAGTAGGTGCTGCTGTGTTCAAACAATAAATAACAACCATTCCAAACCACAGGGAATTAAAAAGAATCGTGTTTTGGCTCCTGAAACACCTAGTTGCTTTTACATTTGAATGCTGTCAGTGCAACCCGTGTTGGTTTTTCAACAGTATTCGTTGTTCTGACTGGTTAAAAACACTTCTCCTGAGCAGGGGGATGCCAATCAATGCAGCTACACCACTAAGCAAACACAGCTCCCTGCTCCGATCCATAATCTGAAGAGTTATTTCTGTATCCACTTACAGAGGAAAGTTGTTATAAAGAAATATGACTAATAGCAAACACAGGAGCCTTTTCCAATATTACAATTTTCACACATGGATGAGTTTGGGTGATTGTTCTTGGGCCATGGCACTGGAGCAAAACAGTCAGCAAGTGAACTCATGTAGTATTTTCCCTTTATTACTTTTATATGTGGAAAGTGTGTTCATCCACACAAACACATCCTCACTGCAGACTCTTGGCTCCCCTTCAATGCTTCTCCAAGCTGCTAACAAAGGGGGAGGCAGTGAGAAACAAAAATCAGATAGAACAGGGTAGGACAGGCAGGGGAAGCTCTATCCCATGGCCTCTGGACCCATGACACCATCAGGGGCTGCTGGTTTTAGCTCCAGCTCTGCAATGCCCACACTTGAGACTCCAATCAGGAGTGCATAAGGTCTGTCAACATCTGTTTTCCTGCTTTTGTCTGCTTAGATGGGAGAAGAGGCACTTTCAGCCCCACTGCTACACAGAGCTCATCAGCACCAAGACATTTTCCCTTCCTTGTGGGTCCACCTCCACTGCACTTTGATGGCCAGATAGCCCAAAGTGCTTCAGCAGCTGTTTAGGACCATGGATCAGAGTGTTTTCCCATCCCAGATGTGCACTGTGATTCTCTGGGGGAAGAGGTGCACCCCTGTGTTTGCACAGCACAGGTCTCCAGGCCCTGCTGGCCCCTGCCCAGAGAGTCTGCAGGACGGGTACTTCTCTGAAACCACCTCAGAAAACACCCAACTCCATAATTGTGCTCTTGCCTCAGAAAGAACGGAAAGCAGAGGCCTCAGATTTCACCACAAGCCTCATATTATTAAATGTTTTAACCACACTGCTCTGCTTGCTGGGTGAGGAGTAGGTGGCTGATTTTCTCTCCTAACAAAAGTGGTTGAGAGATGACATCATCTTTCCCTTCAAAACAGTGTCATTTCAGCAAGTGGCTGGTCCAAGGTGGAGCTGAGAGAAAGATGCAGAAATTATGTCGTCAGGCAGACGTGGCAGGACTTGGATCTTCCAGTTCCTCCCATTCCATTAGAAAACTGAGTCACCCTCTTATTGAAATGTATTATTTAGTAAACTATAACAAGAAAAGATGCTGGGGACACAATATCCAAGGTCTTTCAATGACTCCCTGAAGAATTCTTCCCCTCTCTAGTGACTACCCCAGGAAGCTTTGGGCAACCACACCTGTGATTCAGATGTTTATATTTCAGTGCTGGGGTGGATTGCCTATGGAAAAGAAGAAAACACTAGCTCCTGGCTAGGGAAACTGGTTAGCATGGCCATGTCCCAGATCCTATTCCAGCTCAAAATCCCAGAAAACTGGTCTGGCCACCAGGTTTTGACTTCAGTGGGAGTATTCTTTGACCATGTACTTTATAAACCTTCACCTTGTTCGCATGCCAGAGTAGTTTCCTGATCCAGCTCAGCTTCTAACCTATACCATTGCAGGAAAAAATCCCAAAGTACATTTGCCAAGTATCATCTCAAGGCAAGTGACCCTGTTAATTGACTTTTCCATAACTCCCAAGGCAATCACAGGGTTTTCTGAAGCCCATTTGGGTCCTGGGGTAGAGCAGTGCTGAGAAAATGTCCTCCCTTGTGACAGCCACATAGGCAGCAGAGGAGATGGTGCCTCCAGACTTTCCTTCAGTGTTTGGCAGATGCAACTTTATTCCTTGTGGAGCTGGTACCTGCATCATCCCAGGCATTATATCTGCCCTCAGTACCTCACCAACCAATTCATTCTACACCTAAGTCACTAATAAATACACAACATTTGTAGGCATTAATGGAATGAGTAGGACTAAGGAAAATAAGGGATTGTTGGAAACTCTGCTCTGTCCTTGCCCTTTCCTGTCTGAAGGGGTGAGAGAGAGGGAGCTGCCCTGCGTTCTCTTTGCAGCCACTACAGCAGGTACTGCTTGTTCTCATCTGTCTGAGGAGCCCCACTGGGACCAGGCTCTGATTCCACAGAAAACTATGCTGTCATTTTAATTAAACTGCTTCATGCCAACAGCAACAAGTTATACTAATGAGAGCAGATGTATCCAGTAAACAGTGGCATGTTTCTATTTTAATCTACTTAAACCTAGATATATACTAATTCCTTAGTAAATACCTTCGTGGCCAGCAAAATGAGAAACAGATGATAAAAAAAGGAGTTTTCTTGTGACCCTTGAGACGTGGGTACAATGTTTGGCTTGGCATCATTAATCTTATGGTCAGAAGAGTACAGCTTCAGCATGTGTAATGTGAGAGAGGGCTACTCACAACAAAGTTTCCTCTCTACAGTGCCCTCTGCAAACAGTATTTTCCACATTTTTCTCTCTTCCCTGTAATTAGCTTCCCTTTGGCCTGACACACTCTGAAAGTGTTGCCAGCTGAAGAGACCTATCCATCTCCTCTCTTGAATAAAAACATGAGCTAATTGAGTGGAAGGTATTTAAGCAGAGTGAACTGTATGAGGTATCACATGCCTCAAGATAACAGATTCTTAAAGAACAGCACCTTAAATAAATCCTTTTGAAATGGTCTCTCAGGCTGATGGGTAAATAATTAATTGCTCCCCAGTGTGTCAATAAAAATCAATCCTCTGACATGAGGCTAAATGAATGGGAATTTTGTCACCAAAATCAGTGGGGCTGGCATTTCACTGTGTGTAACACAGGGTTAGAAACAAAGCTCTGCCTTTGTATGACAAACTTTTGATACCAGTTTTTAACTGAAAAAAACAAGTTATGTGAAAAACAGAGGTGACTTTGATTGCCTCCTTCCTCTGTAGCCAATGGGAATCAGCTTTTGATAGTGAACTGATCAAAACACTCACTTCAAATAATACATGCTATGAATTTAATTCTTTCTACAGCTCGTGAATCATTGCAGATTGATCCTGATTCCTGGAAATGTCATTCTTAAGCAAGCTATGATTAGTGATTAGTATCACACAGTATTTTCTTGTCATCTGACTGTTTGTAAGCTGTAACCTTTAGGTATTCAGTATACAGATTTTGTAATTGCTGACTTCAATCACCAGGCTTATACTCCCTGATTGGATGATGGGCATTTTAAAACAATGCCTTATCAAATGATAAAAGAAAACTTCCATCCCACATATAACTCCTGTGGGAAATTAAGAGCACACAAATATCATGATGAATAATCACAGTTGTCTGCATGGGAAAGAGTAACCAATTTATCAAGCTGAAATAAATGCTTTCAATAAAAAAATTTAAAAAACAAAATCATTGTGGTGTTTGAATGCCTGTTTGTGATTCATCCCATAGAGAAACATCCCATGCAATTATAAAATCCATGAAACCCATCCAGGGATTTCTACCCAGGGTCCAGCAGGACCCCAGATCTGGCTGGGGCTTTGCTGTCTTCCCTTATCTCTGCAGAATGACTCACTTAATGGCCCTTTACACCGCATAAAAACTGCAAGGAACTCGACAATATTGCAAGCAGTTAAGGTCACATATCACCAAAAAAAAGGAGTTGAAGTCTGACTGTCCCTAATTTCATTAAGCTGTCTCCCATCTCCTGGGCAGACAAATGAGGTGAGTAAGAACCAGGCAAGCTGGGTTGTCTATTTATTGGTAGACTTGCACAACAGCTGCTATACAATGTGTTGAGACTGGCCATTTATTGGTTCACCCAAAGTTTGTGACATGCCAGGGCTTATTCCGTGACGGATCCATTCCCAGCAGTTGTAACTTGCCACATTTCTTCTTAGAAATGCCAGAAGGTGAGTCTGTGATGCTGCTTGATTAAACAGAAGTTTAGGGTGGCTTTTGGGTGTTGTTTTTTGGTGGGTTTTGTTTGGTTGGTTGGTTGCTTTGGGGGTTTTTTTCTTTACCTTGACAGAGGACTCCTTGAGTTTTGTTTTCAGATTTCAAATGGAAAGTTAAAGACCTTAAATCATTCCTTGTGAGTGTTATCTTCTCTATGCCCACCAGGTTTGGGCTCGGAGAGGAATTACTGTCCTGCTTTTGGCTGGGATAGAGTTAATTTTCTTCATAGAAGAAAACAGAAATCCTTGGAGAAAAAGGAGGATAAATATTTAAAACAGCTTTTGAAAGTTAAGCACACAGAAGTGATTAACAAATAACAGGAATTGTGCTTGTTCTCTTTGCAGACCACTAAAAATTCTCCACTCACCAGGCTGGCACATTAACAAATAATATGATTTGTACCACTTTCTGAGCCTGTTCTACAGAACTGAAAAAAAGAACAACAGGGAGGCAAGGAAAACAACTGCAAGTGAAAACAATCATCTTCCCCACAGTACTTTCCATAAAAAGACTTCCTCCCCTCTAATATTATAGCAAACTACCTTGTTAATCCTCTTGCAGCCAATGAGTAGTTATTTCCCCCTCTTCTTCATAATGAATCTTTTTTCTTTTCTTTTCTTTTTATAATATCAGTTATTAGAAATAGAAGAGCCACAAAAGCCACTTTCAGACCCAGCCCTGCTCTGCTCACCCCTGCTTGCTGGCCAGCTGGGCTGTTCTGTAGCCAAACCCCATCAAGGTGCACTGTGAAAGTGTCATCTTTAAGCAGACTCCCCCTGACAGAACACGATGAAATTACTGCAGCATCAACACAGGTGCATTTGCTTTGCCTGCCCTATAAATCTGGCCTCTAGGAAGACTTGTATAAATAAAACAAATTATTTTGTACTTGTAAGGACTTGATAGGGGTCAGCGATTTGCTGAGCACGGGCAGAATTTCTCAGCACAGAATGGGTAAAGCAGGAGGGCTTAATTCAAAGTGTTAGATTATCCAGGCGTGATGGCTTAATACAAGTGGGAGGAAGGCATAATACAGGGAATCATTACTTAGACACGTGCATTTATGAAATCATTACTGGGCTAAAGTAGTTCATTTGTCTGCCTTTTTATCTAAAACCTTTGGGTTGAGGAAGGCCAGCAGCGCATCCACTAGTAGGAGCCCTGAATCCTGATCACCTATAATTGAGGATTTTCTCTTAACCACTCCATGCTCTTTCTGGAAAGGTGCCTGGCTCATTTCTGTCTGTCTCCAGATGGATGAGAGGTGCCAGAGGCATCTTGTCTCTGTCAGGTTCATTAGAATGGCTCAGGGCTCTCAAGAAGTATATTCTCCTGACTGAGTGATAGACTCTCTGAACCCGTTAATTTTCACAGCTTTGTGCTCTGCAAACTTTTATTTGAACAGGTCTTGCTGGGATTACTTGAGGCCTTGTCAATACTTCTTTTGTGACCAGAAGATAAGGCCTTCCCTCTCTTTGTGATTGGAAGAGTGCACAGGCAAGTATTAAAAGGCTTTGTTTCCTTTCCAGTTCAACAAACCTGTAAGCCTCATTTTCAGCTGCCTTCCTGCAGCTGTCTTGACGTAAAAGGCAAATTTTTATCAGGAACCATTTGTATCTGGTGTTGGGAGGCAGAGAGGAGAGGGGCACGCTGTCCTGGTCCTTAGGTCCTTGCCTCAGCTCTTCAGGGGCAACTCTCCTCCAAGGCACTGCACAGCTTGGAGCAGCACCAAGGAGCTGTGAGGAGAAAACAATACTCCAGCAGGTTCCCACACACCCCAGCCTCCCTCACCTTCAACACCAGCTGTCATCGTGGGGACATGAGGAGGAAAAGCCTAGCCCAGCCTGAATGAACACAATCCTTGGCACTATCACACATTTTGGAACAACTTTGTACAGCGCTGCCAACAGAAACATGAACCTTGTCTAAAGAGCCTTCTCCTCTTTTTATCCACCATTAAGGCCTCCACTGCAGCCTCAGGTTTGAACAATATCTCAGGGAATATTTAGGAGGGGGGTGTTCTTCCCAGATGACCCAATTTCCAGCTAATCTCCTGCCTGTCAACTGTTTCAGCTGAGGAAAATTTTGAAATTAATTTTGCTGTGGCAGAGATAAAGGACACCAGGAAAGGCTCTTCCCAAGTCAGCAGAATGGCTGTGTCTGAGCAATATCAGGGCCAGTAATTCTGAATAATACACATGAAGCACTCACTCATCACCAAAGTTAACATTTTTTGTTTAAGCCTGACCTCTGATGGGTTTTCTTTTATTTCTGCCTTTTCATTAAGACCATTTACCAAAAAACTGTTGGACCCAAGATGATGTACTGCTCATTACAAACCAGCCACCACACCAAAAGCACAGAGCCTGATCTCAGGAGGTTAGAGGAGCAAAGATCTTCATTTGAATGCTGTAATGAATTTGCCTCAGCCTTGCTGGTTTTGTTTTCCATGTTTTACCGATATTTGCAAAAAGCAAATCTATTTCAAACAGATACCAAACAAATAATTCAGGACAGCTTTGCAAAGTTTCAAAATTCTTATTCATAACTGCAATCACACAGAACACAAATTCAAACTTCAGGACTTACACTCATCTAACTAGGGAATGGATCCTACAGGGGAAGTGACACACCTCATAAAAATAGCTCAAGTTGCAAACTTTGAATATGAAATGCTCCCAGCAAATTGCTCTCCAAGAAGCTGCTAGTGAAGAATGATTTCCAGAAGTGATTCAGCAAGCAGCTCGAGAAAATTACAATCTCTTCACGGACAATTCACAAATGGAAGGTATGGTTTGTTGAATGATATTCATTACAAATGATTCTTTCACCTGTATTTATCCCTGTAAAAATAATCAGGGCTCTCAGGTGGACCCTCTAACATTTACAGCACCTGTAATGCTCAGTGTCTGGAGGCTAAGCAATTTTATGCTGAACTTCTGCACAAAGTAATAAGAAATTATGCTAAATGTCTAAAGCAAGAAATGGAACAAGATTTTCCTTTTGTCCTTGCTTTTCCTTTTCACATCATGTAGCAATTAATGCACAAAGAGCAGTAATAGAAACTTAGATAAAATAATGTCAACCTCGAGGACTGCATTTTTCAAGCAGTGCCTTTTTGGAGGGCAGGGAGGTTTTGCCTCTATATGACAAAATTGACATTAGCTGGACCAAGGGGTCATTTCTGTGTGTCTTAGCCCACATGATAAGCATTTTAAAATTTCTACCAGAGAAGCATACTGAGTTTATATAGCATGTTTGAGCAACAAAGTAGGTTGAAATTTCTTTTCAGAGAAAGCACACTCAGTTTCCAGGGGTTGGATTGAATTCCAAAATAATAAATTGCACCATGAGATCAGAGTGATTTCTTCAGGGCCTTCCCCTCTTGTGTCCTGCAATAGCCTCACAAAATCCTGATGGAACACCAGAGAAAGGAGAAGTGGGGAAATACAAGATGTGTCATTTCCTTAGATGATGCAACATAATATCCTGGTTCATTCTTCTGTCAGGTCAAAGTAACCCCATTTACAAAATAACATAAAGAATTAGTTGAAAGGGTTGTTGATCTGCTGCTGTTGTTATTACTGTTACCATTTACTGGCTGTGATAACTCGGTTTGTTTTTTTCCTCTTGTGGGAATGTTTGCACTGAGGGACCCTGTTCTGGAAATACATTTATATCAAAAGGAAGCAAACATTATCTGCCATTCTCCTTCCTTGCTAGGCTGTTCCCTCACTGCTAAATCCCCTTGGGAAGCAAACAGAAGTTCCAGGATTACTGCAGCAAGTCCAGTCGAGGCTCCAGTGCTCAGCTGTGTTTGCTCACTGAGTCACAGCTTGGTCTGGCTTGGGTGCCATGGGGCTGTGGAGACCTGTCCCAGCTCCTGCTCTGACCTGCCTCCTTGGAATCTGCACCGTGTGAACCCCTGAGCTGTAAACGAGTCATGTTTGCCAAGCTGGTGACAGGGGTGCTGCTCAGTGTTTGCTGCTATCCCTTTTTGATGTCCTGGGGCATGGAAGCCCATGTGGGCATGTGTTCATAAACTCTCCCCTCCCAGTTCACAACCTTTCACAGCTCAGAGGCCCCAGTGCCCCTGCACTCACCAGAGAGAGGCTGGCACCTTCACAGAGTGACTCATCACACGGGCAGGAGACATCCAGACAGTGAGAGTCTTACACTGAAAGGGAGCTGGAACAGTGCTTGGTGCTGCAAAGAGAACCTTGGCTGGTAAAGCAAAACGTTCACTCAGGTTTAACAAGGGCTGAGGTAGACACATCCTGTCAAACCAGAGACACCACTCCAGGTGCCCCAGCAGCTCAGAGCCTCCTTTGCAAACAGCCTGCAGATAACACAAAGCCAGGTGTAATTTTCTTGTTTACATGGGGCCTTTATTCTGTCTATCTCTTTTTTTAGATTTTTTTAAATTTAAGAAGCAGATAGTGTACCTGAAACATTTACAGGTATTTCATACAACTTTGTAAATAATCCTAGACTCAACTTGCAGGCTGACAAATAAGGCAAGTAAGGAAGCTTTCTTCTCTTTTCTTCAGGTGTACCAGACATGGGAATGAGGCAAAGATAGGGAGGAAGTGCCAATATGGCCCAAAAATTTGTCAAGTTGCATCAGGCTGTTTGGGTGCCCGTTCTGATACATTGCAGTGAGTTAAAAGCAGGGAGCAGTTAGTTGAAAGACAACAGTTGTCTCTGCAGAAAATCACTGAAACCATCATGAGATTGCACATCTAGAGGGAAATTCTGGGGCTGAGTGGAGTTTGGCACTCCCCCAAAATCACAGCAATGCTGCTTGGAAGGGACTGTGGAGATCTCTAGCACAACCTTCCATTTGAACCAACACTATTGCCAACACAAGATGGCTTTAGCCAAGAGACTGTCAGGAAAAGGATAATCATAAAATAAAGAAGAGATAGGGGGAGGGAAGCCCTGGGAAGTGGAGAATCAGAGAGAGAATTTGGGATGAAGAACCACATAGGAAACCTGACCTGCAATAAACAGGGGGGTTGGACTAGATGACCTTTAAAGGTGCCTTCCAATCCAAATATATAGTCATATAATTCTGTTTCTATGGCATGTGTTGCATAGACTTGAAGGCTGCCCTCCATAGAAGGGTCTCATGTCTGCTTCTGGAATCTACAAACACTGAGACATCACATCCCTCTATGCCCCAGATGGTGTTCTGTTTCCATGACTTTCATCCTCCATGGAATATCTGTCTGCTTCCTGGTATCTTAAATTTTAGTTGTACTTTCCTTGGGCTGTGAATCAGTACAGCTCCTAGAACAATGAGCTGATCTTGAACCCGTGCTATCTGAGGCAGCAGCACAACAAGAGAGGGCACTCATGCTGATTTGGAAGTAAATGAACTCATGCTTCCTCATTGCTCTCTCTACAGTCATGAGCCTCCCTCTCCCATGAACATTTGAAACTTGGCAGCTCAGTTTTGCTTTGCTTATTATTGGGAGTGATTGCCCTGGCAGGGATCCTGAACCAGCACACCACATGCAGTGGGACATTCTCTGCATCTCGTTCAGAGCCTTAGGGAGCCAGGTTTCCACAAAAGAAATTGGGTTTGGAAATTCCTTACCCTCCAGTAGAGCAAATGCATGAATATTTCTGTTCCTGACCTGATTTTCCATCAATTCCAGGGGGTATTTCAATTCTTTATTTCTCTTGATTAGTGGAGGAGAGACTGCTTTGCTTCACTGTTTCTTTTCCAAGTTCACTGGCTGGTTCTGAATGTCCTGGGTGTTTCCACGTTCCCTCCCCAGTAGTCCTTCCTGGAAGTTTCCCAGCTACAATCTTGATCCATTTTAAATAGATAGTTACTCCCAGCTGGTTTCTTTACCACTCCCTTCTGAGGTCAGACCACCAGAAGTGAGAGGGGGTGGAAATCACTTCATTTGTCTCTCAGATCCTATTCCAAGAAAGAAGGAAGCTCACCAGTCACAGACAATGATGCTTTGTGCTCACACACTGGTTCCACTTGGTCACTGCCCTTTCCTGACTCACCTAATGACCTCACCTTGGCTTTCCTCAGGACGTGTCCCTCACTCACTAGGAGGTTGTCAAGGATGTGGCTGAGACAAACTTCATGCTCTGGGGCTGTCCCTGAGTGTCTCTTGGCATGGTGTCTCCAACACCATATTCACAACAGCTCTGCAAGCAGGCTGAGCTGAGGCATCCTCTTCATCCTCAGGGTCAGACTTCATGCCCTATACAGATCCCACAAGATCATGGCAGCTATGAGCCATTCCCAGCCATGCCCTTATGGACCAGGCAAGCTCTGGTTTATTCCCAGCTGTGCTGCAGAGCTCACCTGCAGCTCTCACCCGTATGAGAGTTCAGTTTCATTATTTTAGATGCACCCAGGTAGAGGAACTTCTTCACTTAGCAACAAAGCTCTGCAAGAAGGTTGAGTATCAGAGAGAGAGAGAGAGTGAGAGTGAGAGAAACTGCAGACTGAACCACCTCCTAAGGAAGCTTGCTGCCTCCCAGGAGCCTGGGTTAAAGATGTGAAGAGAAAGTTTTCTAACCTGTTACAGCCCTCAGATTATTATCTATTATTGATTTTTCACGTAGACAGCAATGAAGCTGCAACAAAACATCCAAAGGCAATCAAGAGAGATTTCAGAGCCTTGGGATGACTGGTTAAGGGATCAGGGGCACAAGCAGTGCTCTTCTCTACCCTTCCAGATGCAGGGAATGAGGAGGGAAAAACCAGGAAGAGACAGAAGATCATTAACTGGGATGGTGGTGGATAGGGTTAAGTCCAGTTGGTGGCTGGTCACAAGTGGTGTTCTCCAGGGCTCAGTTGAACATCTTTACCAATGATCTGGATGAGGGCATCGAGTGCCCCCTCAGTCAGTTTGCGAACACCAAGTTGGGTGGGAATGCTGATCTGCTGGAAGGTAGGGGGATTCAGCAGACAGGCTGGGGCCAATTGTATGAGATTCAATAGGGCCAAGCGCTGAGTTCTGCACTTGGGTCACAACAACCCCCTGCAGCACTCCAGGCTTGGAACACTGTGGCTGGAAAACAGCCTGGTGGAAAAGAACCTAGAGGTGCTGGTTGACAGTAGTTGAACATGAGCCAGCCTGTCCCCAGGTTGGCAAATGGCATCCTGGCCTGTGTCAGCAATAGTGTGGCCGGCAGGATCAGGGCAGTGACGGTCCCTTGTGCTGGGCACTGGTGTGGCCACACCTCAAACCCTGTACTCAGTTTTGTGCCCTTCACAACAAGAAAGACATTGAGGGATTGGAGTGAGCCCAGAGAAGGGAACAGAGCTGGTGAAGGGTCTGGAGCATAATTCTTATGAGGAAAAGCCCATTAAAATATTAAGTGATAGTTGGTGTTTCATCAATAGAAACTGATTTAACAGTTACCTATTACTCATATATTAAGGGGCACACACAATGAGGTATAAAATGTTTGACCTTTCATTTGTGCAATTACAGCTCTGCTGGGAACATGAAATCCCTGGGAAAGGACCTCTGGCAGTCATCTGGTCCATCATGCTGCTCTGACACAGGATCAGCTTGACCTGAGCCTTTCCTGGAGGTCATTCCTAAGGACCCCACACGAGAGAGTCCCCTGCCTCCCCAGGCAATCTCAATTTAATTGAGAGCTTCCTCAACCAAAGCTTCAGCTGCCTGTTTGTACTAAACAGCTACAGCAGCTGAGGCAGCCTCACACAGGTCCTGTGCCAGATGGGCATGTTCCCCTGTGGGTTATGTGGGTATGTCTTCAGCTGAAATCTCAGGAAATCTCACTAAGAATCTGACAGAAAATGATCTGAGTCAAAAACTGTCTGTAAGGGAGGGAGCTGTTTAGATGAATACAGAGTTATCCATCTCCTTTCCTGGGGGGTGTTTGGATGTGACCCTTGAAATTCTGCTTGCCTGTGCACTTGATGTTTGATGAATGCTAAAGTACTTTGCTGAACTGAGCTCAAACATCCATGTTTGCCTTCCTTAACTAGATGAAGCCACATTAGTTAAAGGATTTGGACAGCACAGGAAACATTAAATCACCAGTCAATCAGTAACAGCAGAGGTAATCCCTGTGCTTGATTTCCAAAACATAGGTGAGGGTAAGTGCAAATACAGTATTTCCACAAGTGAGTCCTATTTCATCTTCACACCAGCCCCAAAAAATGGGACTTATCATTGGACACATGTCTACCTCTTTGATTTCACAGCAGACCATACATTAGGCCTCATTTTTCTGCCTGGGGTTGTTTCAAAGAAGGTCCATCACCAAACACAGTGTTCAGACTTAGGTTAAAAAAATCACGGGAGGCTTGGTCTACAATGCCATGAAGCTGCCTCAAAACTTTCCAGAGCAGGAATGCTCTACTTTGATTCTGAGCTGAGGAATGTGAGATCATGAGAGAAGCAGCCACTTTGCAATGGTAATAAAGTGTTAATAGATATCACACAGTGATTTTAAGTTCTTGTCAGGCTCGTCATGCAGCTTGGGTTAGGGCAAACTTGACTGTCCTGGTTCTATGAGTATCTGCAATACAGCTTCACAAACTAATAATAATCAGGAAACAGGTAATTCTAACAGTGACACCCAGCTGAATTTTACTTGTTGCAGCAGAAATGAACTCTCTTACTGGTATCTGGCTGAGCAGGAACCTGAGGGCAGTCAGGTCTCCTCAGGGCTGCCTGCATGTTTGCTGGCTCCAAAGCCCTGGTGCTCAGAAACCAGACATCTGCAAAGGCAAATGCAATTAATTCCACATAAGTTTCAGATCATTTGCTGGTTTATGCAGTGTTCCAGCCAGCTAAATTTGTCTCAATAATTTATGCATTTGCACCAGCAAGCAGCCTCCCTTATGAACCATCATCAACAATTGTCACTAGGCTTTTCACATATCCTTCAGTAACTAAATATAAATAAATCTGTGTCTTCAGAGAACACGCTGTTGTGGTCCAGGCCACACTCTAATTAATGAATGGTGTTTTCAATGAATTACTTCTCTCTTTCAATATTGATTTAGGATGATTGCTGACCAGGGGATGCCTTTAAACATTTAGCTTCTAGCAGAGAACTGTATCATTGTTTGCTGGTGTTTTTTTTAGAATGGAGTTCAGATAGTCTGTGTCACTATGATGTGAAAAACCCGAGGTCAAGTCACTATTTATACCTGGGACAAAGAAAATAATTCATTTTTTTCTCCAGTGGAATATGTGCCACATACCATGGCTCATGTAAGTCCCAGAAGCTGCCAGGTAGCACAGAGCTGGTAAATTAGCCTGAACAGAACTGCTCCTAGAGAGCTGAATTAGCATGGACAGCTCTGTTTTACATCCACCATGATGGATCAGGCACCAAGAGTTCCTTCATCCCAACCAGTGCCATAGGAACCAAAGATATGGCCACACTTTTCATCGTTTTCCTGCCTTCTCCATAAAATATACCAGCCCAAATCAGTTCATCAATGCAAAACAGCTCAGCCTGATGCAGTGCAAATCATGGTGGGAAACTCTATTAACAAAACGCCTCCCAGACCAGTGTAGCTTGAGGAAAGGTTTTGGATTGGTACACTCCCACCCCTATGTTGGGAGCAAAACAATTACACTCAAAATAGCTCAGAAAGAGAACGACAGAAAGTGAGGAGCTGCTTTTCACCAAGATGTAGTTACTGCCTGAAAATTCCTTAGATAAGACTGGAGTGGTTGCCAGTAGTGACTGCTCTAATTAGAAGCAAAACAATTTTCATTACCAGTGCTTTGCTTCACACAGCAGCCATGTCCTGGAGCAGGCACCATTTTAGCCTTACTGTCCATTAATTACTGTAAAAGTCACCTCTGCTCTGCAAATGTTCTGCTCAGGCCATGCAGACAAACACCCTCTCCATAATTTCACAGGGCAGCTGCAATTCCATGTGAGAGTGGAGTGAACACTCGTGCTCAGCCTGCACCAGATCTCCTCTTCCCATGCTACCTTCTCCCTCCTGCAGAGAAATGAGATTTCAGGTGCCAGCTCTGAAACTCCAGCCTGGCTCAAAGTCAAGCCATATTCTTTTTGGCCTGTGCATTGTGACCCCTCTCCTGATCTAGGTGGAACAGATACTCTCTAGTCAAATGCTGTTTGTGCCTTCTCTGTACATTTTGGGATAAGGTTTCTGGAACAAGAGTTTAATTATTGCACTAAAGCTAGCACAGATTTTTGCTCCCATCTTCCAGTGATTTGTCACTTCCACAGCCCTAAAGAGTTAAAGTGAGGAAAGGTTTTGTCTCGGAAGAAGCTGGAAATGGCTGATCCCCCACAGAGAACAAATCTTGGGGAAAAAAATACTAGACTATCACTGTTCTCAGCACAGAGGATTCAAAGCAGAAGCTGGCAGCCTGTGTGCACAGAGGAGAGGACATTCAGCTTGTGGGTGCCAGGGAATGCAGTATCTCGCTCCCAGAGCAAAATCAGCTTATGTTTGAAGCATGACATGACCACATCCCTCACTGAGGGCCAGCTCCTTTGCGTGCCGTGCAGAAATTACCACGGCTCTAAAGCTGACATGATGGCTTGTACAGCAGAGTGCTGCTCTCAAGCAGCAGGCGCAGCCAGTCAGCATCTGCTGGCTGAAGAACAAGCAGAAGCCCTCATCCCACTGAACCTGAGCACTGAACCAGAGCTGAGAGGTACCAGTCACTGCAGTGAGACCCCAGCTCACACTGTTCATTGAGGATGTTCACAGTTTACTTTGAAATTATTTAATCTGCGCAGCTGCCACCAAGGCCGGTTCTGCCTTCCCCTTCACCTCCAGCTGCACATTCCTGCCTCCTCCCCTGCACTCAGCAGATGGTGAGCTGGCTCACAGGCCTGACACATCCAAAAAGCAGCCATGTTATTGTGTCAGTGGGGTCAATAGGATGGTGTGAGTGCATGGCTGCAGGGGGATGAGTCTGAAGGGATGAAGTAGGATCCCATTTCCATCCCTGGAAGTGTTCAAGGCCAAGGTGGATGAGGCCCTGAGCAAATTAATCTAGTGGGTGGCATCCCTGCCCATGGAGGTAGGGGGTGGGAACTAGATTGTGTTTAAGGTCCCTTCCAACCCAAACCATTCTCTAATCCTGTGGTAATTCTTTGATTCCCCTTTCAGTAGCTGTGAAGACTTAGATCAAATCTGACCAGCCAGGAGGGGTCTGATCCACAATCGGTCTCTCAGCTCATTGCAGAGTCTGCAGGGAGCATGCACGGGACCCTGGGAGCCTGTGGGTAAGTAAGCACCTAATTTCACAAGATAAAGAGTTGTGCTCTGCAAGCACTGACTGCTCCAGCTTTCAGTTTGGGGAAGTTTCCTGCTCAAAGATCCCAATTCAACCTTGTTCATCAAATGCACAATGAAACAATAAAATGGTGCTTACATCCCAGCAGCCAGAAAGATTTAAACTCTAAAGTTAGCTTAGCTCTGCTGTCATTAGAAAATATTTTCCACACTTGCTGTTTCCACTTATGTTTGCAGCAGCACCGTACTGATTGCTCCATCAAATACAGTCCAGAAAAGCAGCCAGGTCAGCACAGTAGCAGAGGTGATGTTTTCCATCACCCCTTCCCTTTCTCACTGTGAATAAACTCAAGCACACAGTCTCACACTGCAGTCACAAGGGCCTGTGCTTCTCATTTTGTCAGGGGAAGTCTATTCTTGTAATCAATTTGGAGAAAGCCTGATGTTGCTGCTCTCAGAGAGAGATCACAAACTCACAATCTCTGGTCGGGTTCAGACCAGGTGTCTGCAATAGCATGTTCACCAACTAGATCCTGAAAATTCCTTTGGAAGTCTAAGATAAACAGAGGTGATGGTTTGAGTCCTCATCAGGTCAAGGGATTAAATGTATCCCTGTGAAACAGCTGTCCTCCCTTAAGGATGCAGTCTAGAGTGCCTTGTACAGATCTTCCAGATCTGCCAAGTTATTACATCCTCCTTTACAGGGAGTAAAGTCATTCACTGTGATATAAAACCCCAAAGATGCATTTCACATCTTTGCTCCTATTTGTTATTTGAGACGCTGGACCCCTCGTGCTACTTCAACCCTGCACCACAAATCATTTTAAAGGATGTTTTAATATCTGTTCCACAAATCTGCATAGACATCCTCTCTGACACTTTATTAAATCCAATAAGCACATGCCTCTAACGAAGAACTGCTGTAACAGCACTTAGGTTTTTGACCAAGGTATCAATTCTCCCTTTGTGCACAGGAAAAGGGGGTATTTATTTAATTGGGCTTCCCTCTCCCGGGCTCTGCAGTTTGTGCTGTTCCCAGTCAGGCTCCACAGAGTCCGGAGGATGTCAGCTTTGTCACTAATATCCCAGGAGCTGAACCTTGTCGGGATCAGCCAAGGATTTCATCAGCACAAGGTCAGTGCAGACACCTCCCTTCCTGTGGGAAACTGCTGTGACGCAGCTCCCTGGCCTGGTGATCTGCAGCTCTTTCTGGAAACTGTCTTCTTTTCAACTCTGAGTAGGGCTATCAGAGATCAAATCTCAGCCATTGGAGCATAAGGCAGTGAGCATCACACAGCACTGAGCCACCAGAAGTGCAGAGCTGTGCCCACGCACGCGCTGGCTGGGCTGAGGTCGGCAGTAAGGCTTGGCAGCTGCTCTGTGTGAGAGGATCTGAGCACAGACAGGAAAAAGGACTGAAGAATTCCTGCTGGCAGTCCCCTTCAAGGGGTACAAATGCTCAGGAATTGGTGCAGCATGCAGAAATGTGTCCGTACTGAACAGGCAGACAAGCACATAAAGATAGAGCATCAGCCCAGACAGCGTCCTCTGCAATTACTGACATGGTTTTCCATGCTCTGCTGTGGTTCCTTTGGAAGTTATTAGTCTTTTCAGCCCTGCAAGAAGACAGAAAGTCCTTTCAGCAGCAAGCCCTGAGCAGTGTGTTTTCTAGCATGTTGTTTACATCCCAGGGCTCCTGCCTATCCCAAAATCCTGCCCAGTCATAAGTCAGTAAGTGCAAGTCAGAACCTCAAAAGGAACACTGTTTCTTGGGTTGCCAAAGTGTGATGTTAAACAAAGAAATTAACAAAAAACCCCCTCACCTGAGAAAAATAACACTTTCTGATTCAACACACCTGTTTCCCAAGTTTAATTTTTGTTAGATATATGCTGAATTCCCTCACAGTAACACTATGTGGGACACATGATGGGATCCTCCCCTTGAGTTTGATTGCAGCACAAAAGGTTGCAGATGCCTCATCCCTGGAAACATTCAAGATCAGGTTGGACAGGGCTCTGAGCAACCTGGTCTAGTTGAAGATGTCTCTGCCTATGGCAGGGGGGCTGGACTAGATGGCTTTTAAAGGTCTCTTCCAACCCCAACCATTCTGTGATTCTATAAACCCAGAATTGTGACCTGTGTGCACACTCTCCATACAGCATCTGTTTAATTTAGAGCCTACAGTACATGTTTATTCCTCCCAGCTCTGCACTGAGATAGCAAGAGCCATTCTGCTCAACTCATGCCTCTTCAATAGCATTGTCATGGCAGCAGATTTCTTAATTGGTGTCAAAATAAAGAGAGATCAAAGTCCAGTCCTCCAAGCCCTGATTGATTTTGTGAGGCTGAAATTTCAGGTATTAATTTTAAAAAAAGAAATCCACCCCAAGTGCTTCATTTGGTAGCCAGTATAATTTGTTTCCGACATCATTCAACAGCAAACAGGACATACAAGAACACAATTTTCATGGAATGGTTTAAGATGACAGAACTAGGTCTTTAAATGAATGGTCATTTTATATCAAGGGATGCAAAGAATTTGAATGAGAATGTGTGCCTTCCTAAGAAAAATAACAAAGTAAAACTGGAAGATAATGAAGCAGAAAACAGGAAAATTAAACAACACAAAAGACTCTAAAGGCAAAGTTGCAGATGGTTGTACTGGGGGACCCTCTCCTGAGCCAAAAGGGCCTTATTCCAGAAGAACACATTCAACAAAACAAACCCTAGCAAAGATGAATAGGGCAAGGAATTCACGAAGAAGGGATTTATGGGAGATGGAGTTATCCTGGCTTCTATCTATCCCCTTCAAATAGGAGTCAATATACAGGCAATTGCTGAGCTTTAGCAGCCTGAGTCTGTTGAACTAGTTGCCACTGAATGATTTTGAAGGTCACATCTTAATCTCTGACATGTCTGAAAGAGAAGCTTTCATTTATATATTTGCTCAAATCACTTGGCCATACAGCTTTGATCTAAGCTGACATTTCTAGCAATTTGCCAGGGTTTTTAAATATATGATATTTAAAAACCACCACCAAAAGGTTTAAAAATAGGCTGAAACAAATCTTTTTATTAATGCTTGGAGAAAAGGAACATTTCTATATTTCCTATGCTGTGCACTAAAATTGATAAATGGTTTGGAAATGTCAACTTGTATATCCAAAAGGATGATAAAATGAGGATAATATTTAGCTAACAATGACCTCATAATTGTTCCCTACTAATGAGAGGGTAAAATCTTTGTCACGTGCACATTAACAATAATAGCTGCCTCACAGATGAGCCACTGGTAATAGACTTGCTTTTCCAGGTGTTTCTTTTTAAAAGCCCCTTGGAAGAAGATCCGAGATGTCCTGGTGCTCACAGGTCACGCAGCAAAAACCCACATCTCTCAAACACATCACCATCCTCTCCCTCTTGACTTTGTGGCATCCTGGGCTTGTGAGCATTGCTGGATTTTCTGTTTCCCCAGGTCTGACAGGTCGGCTCCTCCCCGAGCCGCTCCCAGAGCTGTCAGAGTTGTCAGATTAGACAAGGGCTCTCTCAGGAGGCCCTGCCACTCAGGAATGAGTGACTTTGAGGCACTCATGGCATCATATCTGGTGACAGGCTATCTGACTTATCCTCCTGTCTCTCCACCCACACCTCACAACAAGTTTGCAGTGAAGGCTGCCCACACATGCACTGACATGCAGGTGAGGAGGCCGATACCAGCCCGGGATGGAAGTGTGCAATCAGGAAAACTCCAGCGTGACCAAAAGAAGCCATAACACCTGCAATCCACCCAGGAAGACCATGATTTTTACATGAATCATTGTGATGTATTTTGAGCTGCACTTGAATGTTTCTGAGTTTGGGTCTGCTTGGATTCGCCTTTTCCGGCCTTAAATGTTTATTGATGTGAGGCTGTATCCAAGGTACACTGAGTTCCTCGCATTGCAGATTGAAACTACTGCAGCCCTGATTTATTCTAAACTCTGCTTGCGTTTCTGTGCTTAAAATTTTCCATTGCTGATTTTTAAGCCTTTGAAACACCTTTGAAACATCCATTATGAAGCACAAGGCATATGGACAAACACTGAAGGATATGAATCTGGCTACAGTTTGCACCTGGAAGACCACATCATAATAAAGGCACCCCTAAAGAGAGCTAAGGAGGTAGGATAAATATATTTGAACCACATCAGACCAATGCAGAAATAAAAGCTTAAGCTGTAATTTTCCTCTGTGAAAAGATTGACTCTCGGATAGAGAGCAAGAATAGGAATCACCGGCCCAAACAGTCTATGCAAAATGTATGATCAATTTAAAATAGAGAGAAGGAACGGGGGATTACATGGAGCGATGGAAGGCTGACTACAGAAATTGCTGTTATTTCCTCTGTGATACTTGGGAAGGTGGCTATAAACCCCACTTATTCCTTTTAAAGCAGGATGCAATTTGTACCTCGCATTGTTGTCGTGTCAGGGTGAGGTATCTGCAAAACATTGACCAGAGGACTCTGCAACTGTTACAGAGATTCAGAGACTGAGCATTTGCCATCCTTTATCATGGCCTCAGGCATCTGTATTTGTCCTTTAAAACAACTGTTTGAGCTTTTAAACCAAAAAGGCTGAAGTCTGCACAAACTTAGAGCTGGACTTTTGTTCTAATAGACTTGTGCTAGGTAAGCCCTATGATCGATAGGTGGAATAGATAGATAGACAGATAGATAGATAGATGTCAAAAGATAATGAATGACTGCTTAATTAAGCAAGCAGCAAACCTAATAGAGAAGCCTGTACACCTTACCCTGTATACACCCTATACATACACACTAAATGTGTGATGCACTTAATTGTGTGTATCTGCACAAAAACACACCCATACTAAAATCAGATGCTGCTTAATATTGATTGACACAAAAGCTATCACCCATTTCCTCCCCAAACTGTGTTAACTGCAGCAGGTTGGGCTGCAAAGATAGCAAAACTCTATTTTCAGCACTCTTTTCAACTTCTTATGTTACTGAAATGTCTAACTTAAGTGGAAAATCAGATGGGTTTGGAAATTTGCCAAAACCAGTTGCCAGCTCAGTATATCTCTAATACTTGGCATCCTCTAAATATAGGCCTTTTATTCTGGAAGAAGCAAGAGCTGAGGATGCTGTTCTGCTTCTCAGAGCAGTGGTTTCATTTTCCCTTCTGAGACCCACAGCTCAAACTGAGGGGGAAACAAAGGAACGGCTGTTCTCCCTATTCAAATTAATTTATTTAATAAACAACTCAATAATTTCTTCTTTGTTACAGGGAACTTTTTTAGGGTCTTTATTTTGGAAAGAGCTTCTCCAGAGGAATTGCCAGGGGCCCATCTAGTCCAGTATCCTGTCTCTGACAGTAGCTAATGCCATGAACAGTTATGGAATAACCTATTTATAAGGGAAGTTTCTTCGCCCTGAGGAGTTTGAGGTTGCCTGTGCCTGGAAGCATGCGAGTTTATAAAGCTTATTTTTATCCATTCACATGTAACCACAGACGGTCTGGCCAGCTCTATCCAGTTCCTCTCCTTCCTGCTGGGCTCTCTGGCTCAGTGATGCCTAATGGCAGCCATTCCCCACAGGTTCCTTCCCCCATCTCCGAGGGGCTCCGTGGATAAACTTGCCATGTATCACCTTTCAGAGTTACTGGAAGCTCCTGTCTGATGAGCAGGGGGAGCAGCAAAGCCTGATTTACGTTCTCTGCACCATTTGATAGAGGGTGTGGGTGCTTTTTAGAGGGTTTTTTTTTCTTTTTTTACTCTTGGAGTGTTATCTTTCATTTCTCCATCCCACACTTCTAATTTTTCACAGTCTCTTTTCAAAGACGGCTTGCGTTTCTCTTATCCCCTCTGTAGTTCTTCTTTTTCTCTGGTACATTTTTTAGAAATGTAGGATTGGAAGGACCCAGGAGACTATTCAAAAATCCATCAACCTCTGTCTTAAAACCAGTCTGGAGCTTTCACTCTCTCACTGCTGCAGACACTCACAGCTCCAGCGGGTGGAAACCCCCAGCTGCAAAGTGGTGACCATTCACCGTGGGCCAGCTCACACCTTTGTGTCCTTGTGATCATCCAAGAGGTTTTCCACCCATAGCTCTGCATGTGGCTGATGCAGAGGGCACTCAGCATCCTTCACACAGCCTGCTTGAACTGAAGAAAGGGATGTTTTTCTCCTCTCTTGCTGAAAGATGCCTGTGAAATGCTGAAACAGTCACAAGGTGGTATCCTGAGGACCTTTTGTGTTTATACATCCTTGAGTTTTATTTGCTTTCCTAACCATCCTTGCCCAGTGTGCAGGAAATGCCACACAGACCCCCACGAGTGTTTCCCAGGCAATGACAGCTGACCATGCATCGAGCAGCAAGAGAAAATCTGCACCCAAATTTATCAACTGCATTCACAAACAGACCCAATACAGATTGGGATTGATGTCTCAGCTGTATCAGTGGCATAAACACAACACAGATGGTACCCTCACCTCCTGGGGTTTCAAACAACCTGATGCTGCCAGCACCTGCCTGGGGAGCTGTTTGTTCCCCAGAGGGCACCATGGATAAGTGTTTTCCAACACATGAGTGAGGCTTCAGCTCTTTTTCTCATGCAAGTCTGGTTGTTTCCAAGCAGCTTCAGCTCACTGACACCCTGATTTCTAATGCTCCAGTGTTCCTCTTGCCAGCAGGAAGGAGAGGGATGGACAGCCCTCGTCCTCCCTACAGGGAGAGACCTTCACAAGGGACAAGGCTGACCATAGATACCACCTCACAGTCAGAGGCAAGGATGGGAAAACCAAAATCCTCAGAGAAGACTCAGCAGACCAGAGTTACTTACACTGCTCCCTGGGTATCTCCCAAGTCCCATGGGATGTGCAGCCCCCCACCCCATGGGCTGAAGGAGAGGGCAGGGATGGGTCTGCCATGGACAGAGCAGGACAGGGAGCCTCAGGTGTGGCAGGAGGTGGCTGCATGAGAGCAGAGCAAAACCCAGACTGCAGCCATACAGAGGAGAGGTGAGAGAAAAGAGAAGGGGAATTGTCTGCATGGATGCTCTGCTGCATAAACAGGCTGGAAATGAGCAGGGACAGCTCTGCCCGAGGGGACACAGAAGGGACACTTGCTCCAGCTCACATCATGAGAACAGTGAAAGAATACCAGCCATAGAAGAGGGCTTTCATCTTGGTGCTGTGTTCTTTGCTCATCATTAGCAGGATGCTCCCATTTGTGAGATTAAATCTTCAGGGTGACTTCAGGGTCCCAGCCCTGCTAATGCCTCTTCCAAACACCAGGCAGCAGTATGCAGAAAGCCTGAACACTCTAAAGGCCAATATTTATCAAGTATCTTGATTAGCAAACATGTGCAGCTGAAAACAGCTGTGTGATGCCTGTAGGCTGGAGGCAGCCCTACAGCTGGAGATGGACTGGGGGCAGCAAGCAACATCACAGAGGAGGATTTGATGGATGGAGAGGCAAATTTTACACAGACAAGGGAAAGAGCTGAGCTTTCTTAGCTGTGTCAGTGGTGGAAGGGAAGATATCAAAGAACAGCAGGACAGAAAGGAGCAAAGCAAATAATTAGGCAAATTAAATATTTGTGTTCTTTGCATTATGATATGCTGAGGCAGTCAGTAGTAGAGGATCTCACTAAAGGTCAGCCTGCTCAGGGAATGCAGTCAACTCCTTTCTGTACAGAGCCAGAAAAAAGCAGCCTGAAGCAGCTCCACCTGAACCATCCCAAACAGATGTGCATCTAACCGGGGTTAAAATCCCAGGGCTGGAGAGTCCACCCTCTCCCCAGACAATCCATTTCAACATTCCACACATCACTTCGAGGAGGCTTTTTCTAACACTTAAGCTCTGTTTTTCCTTGTCATAATTTCAAGACTCTTTTTCAATCCCCTGCAAACACAGGGAACAGCTGACTCTGGCTGTCTCTGCAGTCACCTTTTATACTCACAGAATCACTTATTGCATCTCCACTTTTATCACTCTCCCTATCCAAGGCTTGTGAAAGGACCCTGTTACCACAGAAGCTGACAGTCTCACATCTCTAACAGTGTCACTCTATAAAAAACACCCTTCTGAGTAAGCCAAAGCCAGGCCACCATTCTGTTTATGGTCTAAATCCTGCATCCTGCGTGACTTTCCCAAGGTCAGATGACAAGGCTTGAAGAGAAGGAAGCTGCATCTCCCACTCCCTCTCCCTTCCAAGCCTACCCACTGGCCTCTCCTCCTCCTGTTCCAGGCTGCCGGGTAAGAACTGAGTGCTGCAGGCTGTGTTCCTCAAAATGACTCACTTTCGCAGTGTTTTCATAATGTGGAGAAGGAGGTGACTCAGAAACTGCTCCTCGATAAATAAATCATGGGCTGCTCACAAGGGGTGAGCTACAAAAGGACAGTGAGTCTTTTGAACGCTGTGCGAGCAGCTTGTGTTGTACCTCCCCACCACTTCGTGGCTGGAGCCTCTCCAGCATCTGCCAGACTATTTAAGATAATCTGCCTGCTTTATCTCAGGATTGGTGTTATGAGATTGTCTGGGGGCCTTGTCCAAGAGGAAAGCCCCCAATTTCCAAACACACAGTAATAAATGGCCTCTCCCCAGCTCTCTCTCGAGGCAGCAGGTCCGAGAGGTGTGATTTTTGCAGACAGGGAGTGAGGCCCAGGGAGATTTGGTGATCTGCCAAGAATCACACAGGAAAGCCATGTCAGCTCAAGGAATTAAACCACACTCTGCTGAGCCCCAACCTGACTGTGAGCCTAAGCCCAGCTCCTGACTGTTCCTGCAGCAATGGTTCCTGCTGAGAGTGCATAGCTCAGAAGCTGTCCGTGGATCTTTACCAGAAAGGAGATCAAGTTAAAATATTTGGAACTGGTTCTTCAGCACACTAACCTGAGTTCAAGCATTTGGGTTTTAACCTTTCCATATAAAAAGAGAGGTCCTTTCAAAAAAAAAAAAAAAAAAAAAAAAAAAAAAAAAAAAAAAATTTTTGGGAAAAAGGACTCACCCACAGAAGCTCCAGGTACTTTCTAAGTCTCTTTGATTCACTGGACTTACAGGACATGGGGAGCCTGTAAGTCCCTAAATTCGGAAGCTCTGGGGCAGCCCAAGGAATTTAGGCTGTTTGTGGAGTGAGATGGGAGCACTTCTTCTCTATTCGAATACTTAACCTGTTGTGAAGAGCAGCTTGGACACACACGGACATCATTACCAGATGCTTGTTTTCAAGGAAGGAAAATCCAGGCCTGAGGCCAAGACACACACCTGATCTAGAAGATTAGAAAAGCAGGGTCAAAGGATGTTCTTAGGTACAGAATATAAATGGGCCTCAAAAAAAAATCTTGAAAAGATGAAAATCTAAAGTTGCCTTGATTTTCGTGCTGGCTAGTCCCTCTTTCTTTTACCTTCTACTTCCACTCTGTGGGAAACTTTGAAATCTAACTTGGCCCTGTTTTTACATGATTTTTCCTGCAAAGCCTCAATTTCTAGTGAGCTCTGCTTATCAGCCCATTTTTACCATCCTGATAAGCAAAGCTCTTTCAAACAGTATTAGTGCCACACTAGGTGATCATATAGCAGTGTCCCTAAAAGAGAAGTTGAAAGGAAGAGCTTTGCAGGCATAAATCTCCATTTGCAGTCACCAGGAAAGCAGATCTCAATTCATCTGAGAAGGTGCTTGGTTCATTTTATGTTATCCCAAACTGTAGTCTTTTGTGCCCTTTCTTCATCACCTCAGGGATTTTTAAACAACTGCTATATGTTTGAGAGAGAATATTGATGCCATTTTGCAGGTGACATGGTTAATAGTTATATATTTGGTAGTTATATATTTGGTAGTTATATATTTGATTCAGGAACTGACAGCTGCAGTTTACAGCTGGAAGAGATTTGATTTAATAAGAGATCTGTCCAGTGCAATAGGCAATTTGGTTAATGCAGGAATGAATTTGGTTTGCAACTGATCCCTTCCCTTAGAAAAAAGCAGCAATGCCTGTGTTTCAGTGCCCTGAACCAATTACTCTCTACACTCCATTTCAGCATATGAGATCTGCATTTCTCAATTAATAAACATCTTATACTGCTCACTTGACTCCTTTGGTGTGTCAAGTGTTTGCAGCATTTCTGAGTTGAGAACAGAGTCCTCCAGCACCTCACAAGAGAGTGGCAGAGTGACCAACTCACTCAATGCAGTTGCCTTGAAATCCATGCAGCAAAAATGCCAAGGTTAGAAGGGGAGGAGGGAGCTCTTGAATCCTACACATCTGAGAATAAAAAAGCAAAAGGGGAGGCAGGAATTCTTCTTCCTGAAGGAAAAAAAGTCAAGATTTATGGAAGGGAGGAGTCTGTTTCAAGTCATCTTAGGCCCTACATGCAATATATATTGTGGGACTGTCTGGAGGCTGCCACTTATACAAGGAGTGGGAATTTTGGTAGCCTTGGCTTTAGGAGGGGCATTTGCTGTAGCTGTCTTTTGCTAAAGCCAAGTCAGTGATTTCTAGTGCAAAAAGCTTCTTCCCAAAATGCCTGATTTGTACCCCTTATACCATTATGACTGTGACACCTGTGTACACTTTACACCTTGCTTTTTGAAGCTCTAACTAATTTGTCAAATGTTGTGTCTTATACCATGTGAAACATCTATCAGACATCTCTAAAGTCCACTTTTCCAAGTGAAATTATAAGCCTAACAGACTTGGTGTTTCTTCACAGCCTGGAATAGTTCTACCCATTTTGGTGTTCATGGACATCCCCTGTCCTGGACCAAATCAGGGTGGACATTTTCGTTTTTCTGACAAAATAAACACTTAATTCTGTGTTTACATTACATTAATTCTGTTAAAATCAGAAGTATTTTTTTGTAATTGCCTTTCTTCTCAATCTTCTTCCCCCCCTGCTTCTCCTTCAGGAAATGGCACCACATCTTCCGAGAAGCTTTAAAAGGGAATGTTTATTTTTTGAATTCATGCATAGAAAATATTTCTTCTCTCCCCCTAGTAAGGAAATGCAACATGACCTCAAAACACCCAGATACAACCAGTGGTGAAAGCTCTGCAGAGAGCCCAGCAGTGAGAAACATCTGGAAGCAAAAGGATTGTGGGGTCTCACCTGAGCTCTCTCTCCACAGGAAAGGTGAAGGAGAGAGTGTTCATCTCACATGAAGGGAGTGAAGGAATGGCAGGTCAAAACCCAGTCCTGCTGTGAGGAAAGGTGCCAAATTTGCAGCAGGAGCAAAGGCTGCCTGTGGCTGGTGTGACAAGCACCATTACTGCGTGACTGTGGATGGATTCAGCCCTTTGCATGTGCCCCAGCTCTGCCTCCACATTTAATTGATGCAGGATGCAAATCCACCCTCTTGCCTTCAGCAGTGCCCTGGCTTATGCCCACATGGTCTGATTAACCCCAATAAATCTGTGGAGGGGAAGGGGTTAACTTCTTCATTTGGAATTTGGTTCTACTGCTGATGCACCAGCAAGAATTGAGTCCACTGACACTTGCTCTCTCTCCAAATCATATTAGTCTTTCAGGCTCCACAGGGAGAAAAGAATGAAAAATCCCCAGAGCCTGGTCAGACAGCAGTTACAATCTGGTTAGAATGGTTTAAAGTCTTACACTCCCCCCTCAGCTACGATGCAATGCTTGGATTTACTCGACTGAAGAGGCTCATCTTCTGTGTCCTCACCACAGACCCCAGCCCTGCAATTAACTGTGCACTGGCTGACTGCTCTCCCTCCTGGAAACCTGTGACCCACCAGAACACACCAGGGGCTCAGCAGCTCCTCTGTGACCCACGGGATGGAGGATCAGGGCTCTCACCAGGGAGCTGAACAGCCTCAGCCCATCACACACAGGTCACTGAGCTATTCAGCAAGAAGGGTTTCATTACTATGCTTTAAACACAGTGCCCTTTAAAAACATAGGCATACTTTTTAATTAAGCCTTTGGTGTTTCTTTTCAACATCAGATATCTCAGTGTGCTGTCCTTTCTTTTTCTTAATATAATTTGATTGGAAGTGCATTTGGCCATATCATCTATATTACAAAAGGCATTTTTTTCTCATTGCTTCAAATTATTTTTCCAATCATGTTCTATATACTGTGCTCAGGAGTGAATTATAAGGAGTTAGGCAACATACATGGTGTTAATTAGATAGGGGACGTAGAAGGCAATTTTTCCATGACTCCAGGGAAACCTTTATGTTATGCTTATAAAGCAAATGCAAACGGCCATGCAATACAAAGTGCTCCTTAAAAATCAAGTTACACACTGAAATAAAATACTAAGAGCAAAATTAGTTTCTCCAATTTAATTCAGTAAAACTTTAATAGCATCTGACTGCTCTCTGCAAAAGTCATTAAAAAAATTATAAGGAATTCACAAATGACTGATAATGTGAAAACACAGAGGCTCGGATTCTGCTTCCAACAAAGGTCCTGATGCAGCAAAGAGCTGGAGCCCTCACCTAATTCTGCACTCCGGGAATGTGCTCGTGGGCCAAAGTTAACAGCCAGAGTCACACTGACTCCAGCAGGAGGCTGATCTGGCGCGGGAGGACGTGGGAGCTTTGATCTGGAGGGAAAGGTTCAGGGAACATTTGAAACCCAAACTGAGCCTTGTGCACACATCAGTAATTGTATGTGCTAATCAGGTAAACACTTCTGAAAAACAGGACAAGCCTGAGCAGGAGAAAGGCAGGCGCAGCAAATTAAGCGAGCCAGTGGGTCTCTTTTATCTCTGACTCCACGATAACCAGTGGAGGATGTTGGAAGTTTCGCTGCATGCACAGGAAAACACGAATGGAAATTTTCCTAAATGTCATTCAATAACTACAGACAATAGATAGTTCTTACAAAAGTGGAACTGTTAGGAGCAGGAAGATCAGAGGGAACAGAGCTGCCACTCATGCCTTTGCTATGGTGGCTCAGAAGAGCACAGTGGTTTGAAAAAAATACTTTTCTGGAAAAGTGAGTTTTTCAGGAGCGATTTGCAGAGTTATAACTCGCCTCATATGTCTTTTTATGTAAAGTGGAGGGCATAAAGCACAACCAATCATATAGGGAACTTTTCAACTAAAGATTTTTCTACCATCTTTGTGATAATTAACACTCTTTCATTAAAATGCAGTGTCCCCCCCTGGCCAGAATGGAACTGTGCATGTCTTACACCCTGCTCTCAATAATGTTTTTAAGGTCATGAATCTTATCAATTAATATTTTGGAGTGATTCATACCGTTTCTAATATGCAGCTACTGAGCAGAATCATGCAGATAAAAATATTTTCTGAAGAGATTCAAAATAATTGCTTTTTTTAAATTGCTGATGGGGGTTCTGCCACTCAAGCAGTTAAGCCTGAAAATGTGCTTAAGAGATTAAACAAGGAAAACTGAGCTGGTCTGGTAGCTGGCCCCATTCCATGTGTCGGAGAGTTGTCACTACTCCAAGTGCAAGGAGATGACTTAGGATTTGCTGTGGTTCATCCTGCACACAAGACAGACAAGGTGCAGAAGATTCCATGTTCAGCCAGGCTTTGCACAGCTTTTTCATACAGCTACCAAGGCACTGACTGGTTCATCCAAGGGAAATACATGTGCCAGGGAGTGATATGGTGCTTGGAATCAGAAAACTGCTGCTGGCAGATCCAAACAGGCAGCGTGCAGTTTGTGCAGGACTGAGTCCCAGTGAGGTTTGCAGGGTGATGGCTGCAGCCCCTGTGGGGCCAGAGCTGTTTTTCACCTCTGTGC
Organism: Eopsaltria australis; assembly: GCA_034509425.1. NCBI lineage: Eukaryota > Metazoa > Chordata > Aves > Passeriformes > Petroicidae > Eopsaltria > Eopsaltria australis. The sequence goes on along the minus strand of JAVTVJ010000012.1, from coordinate 1,209,855 downwards.
ACTCATCAGGAGGGGATCTGTCCTGTCCTTCCAACGTGGGAATTTTCCCACATTATTCAAAAATATAATTTCTTAACAAAGTGGTGCTTTCTGGGGGACTGTGCCCTTTGTCAAGGCTGAAACCTAGGGCTTGTTTGCTGCACAAAAACACAGTTTTGGGTCCACCGCCAAACTGTATATGTGCATACACCCCTCCTCTGTTCAAGATTGTGTATTTGTGCAGTTGTATATATGTTTTCACATGTTCATTCATAAAAATAAACAGTGAGGAAGCCTTTGAAGTTTCTCTGTATGCAAAACTAAAAGCAGATGGAAAATTTCTCTTGATTTTATATATATAAATACAGTTGAGTCACAGTATATATATCATTTTTCTTCTAAAAGGAAAGCCGAATGCTCAGCTTCCCTATTTACTTGTGGAGCCAAAATTTTGGGTCATTAGAGGGCTGGCTGCTCCCATGTCAGGTGCCTAAAGACATGTCAAAGCTGTCTAATTTCCATATATTACATCTAATCTCTTATTCCCTGTACAGCATTTTTAGGCACTGCAGTATTAAGACACCTGGAGTCACCAGTCACTGGTTAGATGCCCTGATTTCACACACCTGAAACTCTTAAGCAGCCAGGGAATCTGCATAGCACTGAAGAGGAGCTGATCACTTAAACATCTTAAACTCTTGTTCTAAAAATCCAGTCTGTTTTTTAGGCTGATGTTTCCAGGGAAGTCTTCCAGAGCTGTCTCTCTCATCTCCAGGGGATGTCTGCACTACCTTCTAATGGAAGAGCCAAGGGAGCAGGGAGCAAGCGAGTTAATTTAGTGTAAGCCATATCACAAGCCTGCTCATCCCTGCAAAGCTGAGGGCAGGCAGGTGAAAATCTGTGGGTGAAAAGCTGTAGTGAAAAGCTGAGGGACCTGCAGGACAAAGAATTCCACATGGGCAGGCCCTGGCAGGTCAAGGAGGGAGGCAAGGAAGACACGGTCAAGAGGCCCCAGAGACTGAAAACCTAACAATAATTAACTCACAGGTTCTCCTTGGAGGCTCACAACTTCATATTCAAAAGATTGCCCTACTTTCAGCTCTCAGATGATTTTTGCTTCGCAGCGCAACTTCATTACTTGCTTTTCACCAGGGGGACTCCTCCTCCCCAGGTGCCAGCTTCAGGAGGCAGGCATTCTCCTTGCTCTTACACAAGCTAGACTGCTGACACTAAGTCTTTTTAAGGTAATTTTGTCCATTTAAAAACGAAAAATTCAAATATTTATGAAGAAAATGCTGGCCGAGAAGAAGTGATTTACCATGCAAAGGGGAAAGGTGAATGAGACAATTAGAGGGACAATCTAATGGCTGTGCTAAGAGCAGAGGGTTTGTTCTTCTGAAATTAAGCCTTGAATTTCATTCTCCATTAATAATGGAAAATTTTACTGAGAAATCAAACATGATTAGTGGTGTGGAACAGAGATAACACAAGAAAAAGCAGTAATAACTATGCCTTTCTCTTTCAAAGCTGGCCTTTTCAGTGTTTTGCAAAAGGAGGAATGCTACCTGTGACTATGGAAATGTGCTGAGCTCTGTGAATAGTTGATTTTTACTTCTCATCCTGCTGTATCCCATCTGTAAATTGCACATGGTGCACGTTGCTCCCCTGAACACCAGACCAAAATAAATAAGAAAATTGATCATTAAAAGGACACTGTAATAAAACAAGTGCACATGGTTCAGTCCTTAAGACAGTTCCACATAGGCTGGTCTGTTATTGCTGGATAAATCTGAGTTTTTAGGAAAATACTTTTAGTAACAAAAACATCAACTTTTATCTTATATATGTTGGATAATACTTGAAACAGATCATCTCTGCCTGGATAGCAAATTTGTTCTAATAGCACCATTCATCTGAAAAAGATTGAACAACCATTTGTCCCAAAGACCTGTGTACTGCACTGAGTAAAATCCATAACCTACTAATTGTAGCATGGTTATCAATTATTTTAAATTAGGACACAGAGATTCACACAGAGATTCAAAAAGCTTTATGAAATTCCATTTTAGAAGTTCAATTTTTTTTTTAATCAGAAGTGAATATTAGGGAAGGCACCATGCTGTTCTCCTAAGTTCATATTGCTTTCCTGTCATACAGCATCCAAAACAAAGTGAGATTCAGGAGTACCCTGGAGGGATCAAAATGACAGGACATTCTGGTTAGAAAATAAACCAGTGCAGATTATTGGCTTGTGTAGGCTTTGCATCACCACACAGCATGTCTTCAGTCCTACCTTGGATGGACTTTGGATCCATGTTGTAGCCCTGTGTCCAGCTCTGACTCTGGACCTGGATCCATTTCCTACTGACTGTACCCTTTCTGTGGATCTGGTGCACCTCTTGCCTGCCCTGTAAATGCTGATGGACCCATCGAGCTCTGCCCACCACGTTCATACCCTGTAGGACTGCACCCCCTCACTGCCAGGCTGGGGTCACCCTCATCCCACAGCCTGTCCTCCCTCAGGGAGAAGCTGTCTCTTGCTGCCTTGGACACTGAGCTGTTCTGTCACTTCAGTGTGATCAGTTCCCTCCTTCTAGCATCCCCAAGAATATGTTGCTGGAATTATCCCTACCCTTTCCACCACTCCTGTTCTTCAGCCTGTACTGGCTTCCAGGACAGGTACATGCTTGACAATCCTTTTGGTGTGCTGGGACATGCATCTCATGCTTCTGACAAGAACAAGGATCTATAGTGAAGGAGGGAAAACCAGCAAACTCCCTTCAGAGAATCCAGGTACCTATTCCAAATCCAAGTGCAGCATTCTGCTGCTGAGTCTTCACAGAGAAATAGCTTCAGGAAATTTAGGTTCATGCCTTCTTCACATCCCCTAAAAAAGGAAACATCAGATCTGGAAGATGGTTAATTAAAAAATCAAAGGGGAATTCCTCTTGATTGGATGGGGCTGGCTGGCTGAGGATATCCCAGGTAAAGTGTTCTCCAGCAGAACTAAGGCATTTCCTATATAACATCCCTATCCCTTAAGTAGAGCTGAACACAAATTACTTCTGAGATCTCATAGGCCCCAGCTCAACAAACCTTTGCACTGAGAAGGGGCTGAAGCCTTCAAAACCCCAGGGTGACCAGCAAAGACAGGTACTGAATGCTCAGCATGCCAGGATTTCCAGATCCTCCTGTGGGAATTGCAGCTTTCTCAAGTAGAGGTAAAAAGCACAGCAAAAGGCAGAGCACAGCAGAAAGCAGGTTCCCCAACACCCACACAAAGCTCACAGAAGGAGCTGGAGAGGTTAAGTACAATATTAAACTGCTGAAATAAAGCCAGAAAATGCTGCAGCTTCTTTTTATTTGCCTTGTTTGAGTGTTGGACAGAGGTTTTGCAGTCAACACAGACACTTAAGACATGGTGAGCCGATTCAACAGCAAGCAAAATGAGTGATCTTCCCAAGGACACTTCCCCCAGTGTCACAACCTTGTGCCCACTGCAATGTCCCTCTTGGGCTGATTTACTTCACTGAAATGTAAGAACACAGCCAGAAAGAAGGTTCAGTTCACAGAAGAGTTACATGAACTTCCACACTGTCATTGGCAGTGTTTCCTACTTGGGAGAACCTGGGGAGAAAGGAGAGAAATGCAGAGAGTCACTCCTGTCACCACACCTTTTGTCACCAGCTGGATGGCCCATGGCCATACACATCTGCTGTACAATTATTGCTGTGCTGTGAGGCCAGCATATACTGCTGGAAAAGTTCCGCGTCATAAAATCATTCATTAAGTCGCAGCAAAAGGTGGGTGCATAAATCAGGCTATCAGTGCTCTTTCCTTGGGAAGTGGAAAGAAGTCTGTTCTGAGCCAAAATCCATAGAAATCCAAGATCTCTCCCAGCTATTATCCCTGGCTTGTACTGAAAAGGTTTAAATACTCCCTGAGTGCAGAAGAGGGGAGAAGGGGCTGGAATGGGCTCAGCTGAGGACATTTGGCTCCCAGCACAAGGCCTCCATTTCCCCAGTGGAAACCTCCCTGAACCTCTTCTGCTCAGCCCTGTTTACCTTGCTCCCCTCCCCACAGGGCTTCCACCCACACAGGCCAGGAGGGGAAAGAAAATGGGATGGATTCTGCCAAAAACTGCGAAGTTGCAAAGCCCAGAGCAACTCTGAATTTGCAGAAAATACAGCTTCTCTCGGAAGCAAATTGCAGCCTTGCAGTGCTCACATGGGCAGCTTAGAAAGCTGTGAAGGGAGACAAATCAGCAGAAGGAATTAGATCTATTTGAACAAGATTCTAGATTGAATGTTTTAAATTATAAACTCTGTGTTTTAGCTTCTGTTTTATCCCTCCTTCAGAGAGGCTGGCAGTGTTTTGTTAATCATTCTTCAATGAGCCTGCTGAGCCACCTCAGTGACACACCAAGGCAAGACCAAAGGGCTGAGATTTGGGCGCTCTCTGCCCTGTGCTCAGTCCTGTGGCCTGCTTGGCTTTCCCAACCCTCATCTCTGCCCTGGTGGCCTGTGTTTCCCTTTACTTGCTCTGTGGTGTTTCTCTCCTGTGAGGGTCCCAGCTCTGAGATCTCTTTCCTCGTGTTCAAGCATTTATTTATGTGTGTGTTCCACAGCACTCAGACCTGCCATCATAATTGCTGCTTTCACAGCCATCTTCTGTCTTGATAGGCACTGCCTTTCCACTCCAAAAATCTTTATCTCTGAGCTGAAAAGAAAAACGTGTCCATAAAAAGGCAAGTGTCTCAGCTCAACTCCCATCTCCGCTGGAGTCAAAGGGAAACTCGCCAACGACTTGAACAACACCAAGAGATAACACAGATCCTTTATCTGTGCTCTAATGGTCTTCTGCTGCCATTCTGCTCAGCAAGAGAGTCCTGTCAGTTCCCACACAGCTCACAAAGTCACTATTACTTATTCTCTAACACAAGACTGTCCCACCAGAGTTTTCTCCATTGCCTTGGATGGACTTACTGTGTGCTAATACGCACGTAGTGTGAACATCTGTTTCAGTATTTAAAAAAGACAGTAGGATTTTTAGAAGTAAAAAGAAAAAAAGGAACTGGAGGAAGCAACATCCTTGAGCTAGATAAGAAGAGGAAGGTGTGCAGCCTGGCACATGGGTTGCATTGCAGAAGGTAAATGTTCTGCCTCAGACCACCCAACCAGACACAGGGCTGAGAACCCAGCTCCAGCCTCCCACACAGCCCTCATTGCACTGGGAAAGGACAGACTCCCAGGGTGGCAGCTTGGGAAAAAGAAACAAGGAGAAACCAGGACAAAATGGCATACAGAACACTCTGGCCACCCCCGTGTTTCAGTCATCATCGCTCGTGCTGTACACAAGGAGGTGGCTACATGAAGCATGGGATGATTACTGTCAAATTACTGTCTGCAGGGCCAAATCTGAAATCGTAGTCCAAGACAAATTCCAGGCAGCAGTCACTGACTGAAAAGCTGCTTTCAAGCCTTTTATTCATTGTTAGTGCAGAGAACCCACCAATGATCCAATCTACAAATATATATATTTGAAAAAAGGAAAAAAGTGGCTTACAGACATTGCTTGCCTGTTATTTTAGGCTTAAAAGACAAGCAAAACCTTCAGAAAATATACATGGTTATTTCAGAAATAACATCAGAATTCAGTAACACAGTAATTATTTATTGTTTTTATTCCTGGCTGCTTATAACACTTTCAAAGCCATGGAAACAGCAATAACCTACATCTACTTTGGCCGTTTCAATACATAGTAGTGTAAGATTTTGGCTGGCTATAATTATACACACATGTATACAGGCACCAGGTGTGTAACACACCTGGATGTGAATGTGTTATTTATCTCAAACCCTTTCAGGATATAAAAACATGAGGAGTGACTATTAGAGCTTGGTTATGGAGGATTTCCACATGGCATTTACCCCTGGGTCAGAGCAAAATCCCAGGCTTGCAGCCAGTGCACCAACACTATCTCTGCCTTGGCACAATTTCATACTAACCCTGTTCAGAACATTATTCCCAAACCCATCACAAGAGCTGAGGACCTTCCTTTTGATTTGGCATGGGTTTGGTCTCAGGTAAATGTGATTTGTCACAAGGGTTCTGCCAGCACCACCCTCCCAGGCTGTGCACATACCCACACTCACCTGTGGCAGATAAAGTTGTTATCACTCACTACAAAAATGCTTTACACTTCCTACACACACTAAGACCTTGCTTTCAGCCGATATAGATTTTAAATGTTAACTAAAGGAGTTAAAATTTCCCATGTGGGTGTTCCTTTTAGCTGAATTTCACCATCCTCACCTAAGCGGGGGGTGGGGGGGGTTGCAGAAAAAAATGGTTTTTTAACTCATATTTTTAAAAATCCCAAGGAAATCCTTGCTTCAAAGATTACATCTGGGGGCAGGAACTTGGCAGTGGTGGCTGGAGGACAGAAGTTTAACCAAGGACATGCTTTCCACACCCCTATTAGATTAAAAACCCTGCCCATGTTTAGCCAAGTTTATGCTTGGAAGAGGTTTATGCTTCCAGAGGCTCTTGCTCAATCTCCAGGGACCACTGTCCTCACAGGGGCCAAACCAACCCTGCTGGCTGTCCTGTGAGTGGATACCTGAGCTGAAAGCAAGGACATTGCCTCTCCCGCTCTCTCGGCTGCATTTTTACAAGTAAATTAAACAGCACCAAGGCCCGTAGCACAGTCTATAATGTTTAATTATTAGCATGCTCCCTGGCACAGCTTTGGCTTGTCCTAGGGAGTACTCTGAGAGGCTGTGTCTGGGCAGGGTTCAGAGAGCAGCACTTGCCAAGGGCTGTTCCCAATAGGCAGAAAGGATAAAGCCATCCTGTTATGGGAGGAAGAGAGTTTAGCTGTATGGATGTGAGCCAGGCTGTGCCACTTGCTCCCAGTGCCAGCGAATGGGCTCTGGCCCAGTTTAATTACAATGAAGACATATAATCAGGGACTCCTCTGTCAGGCATTGGCACTGAGGAAGGAGGAAAAATCAAACAGCGGAAAGGGAAGAGCTGAATCCACTGGAGGGGAAGGGATGGCAGCGGGAGAGGGTAATTTTAGAGTTCCAGTTTGGGGTAGGAAAAAATGAGAGTGGGAGCTGGTGCAAGGGAGAAGGTAGGAATGGAAGGGAAAAGATGAAGAGGTCAGGAAGAAGGATTTGGATGTGGATGGGAAATGCTTTACTTTGAGAAGGAGTTTTGTAGCTGGAACAAAACGAGGTTGTTCAAAAATAAAGAATGAGATGAGAGAAAAAAGTATGAGAACAGATGAAATTGTGAAAACTGGAAAAGGTTAACTCAGGAGAATGGGACAAAAAAAATCAATCAGGCTTTTGGGCAAGCAGAGGCTACAAAGCCCTTTGAGAGAACAAGGACAACTTCTGTCCTCCAGCATTCATGGCCCACCTGGTCCTAAAAAGGAGCTCAGGCTTTATCAGGGGTTTTCATGTGTTGCTTACACATTTCTGTATCTTTATCTTTGGCTCTCACCTGTGTCACATCTCATTCTTTCAGGAGCAATTTAATCTTCCAATCTCAGCAGCCTCATGGTCAGACAGACAAAATGTCAGAAACTGTTAAGGTAACCCACCCTGTGTGTGTCCCTGAGCAAAAAAGTGGAGCAGCAATTTCCATCAATAACTCCCAGCGGAGATTTGGAAAGGCTCCATGTTCCCTTAAAGGTATCCTTGAAGAATCATTTTAATTAACCGTTTACCTACTGCACATTGCCTGAGGCTTTCAGCAGCTGACATTGCAGTCACTTTAGCATCAGCCTGTCACCCGTCACACAAGCAGTCTAGGTAGGATGCACTTGCAGTCTTTGATTTCTGTCAAGAGAGTACAAGCCACTCTGGGGTAAAAATCCATACTGGGAATCATCTGACCCACCTGAAAACTGACACACAAGAGGAGACCTCAGGGTTCCTTCTCACTGCTTCTGCAACTTAAATATTTCTTTTTACTATTTTTCCCCCTTTATAACTGAATATTTTACTGACCCTGCAAAAAAGAGAAATCCTCTTACCATGATCAGAAATGAACAAAAAAAAGAAGAAAGCTCCCACTGCTATTGTGCTTGGAATATAACAGTCAAGGTTAGCACATAATAGCTAAACAATATGCATTTGAAAGCCGTCAAGAGAATAGTGCTTTGTTCTAATGAAAAGGATTGAAATGTTTTCTACTGTCTGCCTTGACACTTCATGTTACAGTACTTGGAATTACTTCAGTCAGGGAAGCTGTCACATCACTCATAAAGTGCCTGTAGAGCAGCAACACGGCAGCACCGAGCTGGTGCAGTGCACCCACAAAGGGGATCATTTTTATCCTCCTTCCTTGCCAGAACCACATTTGCTCAGGGACCTCCAGAGGAAAGAGGATTTCTGGTAGGTTGGGTTGGGTTTTTTTCTTATTTGACTGCTTCTCTGGCACTGTACCAGTGTCTCCTGTGGGCCAAGGCACAGTGTTCAGCAATTTCAGCAGAAGGAGCTGCAGGGTGAGAGTTTGCTGAGAGGCTGCTCAGGCACTGCACTGTCCATTTTGAGTCTACCCATGTGGGTTTTTGCCACTCCCATTTATTTAAAGGTATAAACCACAGGATGGAAGTTGTGGTCCTGACTGTATAAGGCATGCAGAGGACAAACAACTGCAGCTAGAGGCTGTGTCTGGGTTATTATCAGGCAGGTGCCTTAAGATGGGGCTAAATAAGGAACTTTCCTAACTGGAGTAAGCCCCGTGTTGTAGAGGGAGGAGGTTTGTGATGAAGCTGGATGAGATGCTGTTGGGTTTTGGAAATATTTAAGCACAGAGTCAGGAAGCAATTACCCTTTCAGGTGTAAACCAGTTCCAGAAGGACATTCTGGCTTGTGGAAACAGCCCTGAGCAAAAACCCACTTGGTTTGGAGGGTAATTAATGAGATCAGTAATTAAAGGAGCACTGAAGTCATTCCTGCTGCCCTCCTCCCCCATCAGTAAAGGACAGCCACAGCCATTCTCAGAAGATTAATTCATCCACAGTAGTGGCAGAAAATTGTGTAATGGAAAAGCATAAAAGCACAGCTCTGTGAACCAAAAAGAAAAAAGGAGGGCAAAAAGAAAAAAAAACACAAAAAAACCAAAACCAAAACAAAAAAAAAGCAAAAAAAAAACAACAAACCAAACCAAAAAAAAACCAAAAAAAACCCCCAAAAAACCAAGAAACAGTTAACCAGCTCTTCTGCAGTGAGACTCAGTTCAGTTTTAACTTCACTAGTGTTTCAATAATGCACAGGTACAGCTGCAGCCTAGCACTTAGCATTGCCAAGGAATCTAGTATGCATCCCTCTTATCACTAAAAATTTCCCTTTGGTATCTGTGGTCCCGGTCCCTCTTCAATCACCTGCCAACATCACAGACAGCTGCACCTCTGTCCTGGGCTGAAGATCAGACCCAGATGAGCCTCAGGCACAGAAGCAGGAGAGAGGCAGAACTTGGTTACCTCAGCTCAGAGCTGCAGTCCTCAAAAAACCTTTATGGATGATACTTCTCCTTGGATGTGACCAACACGGCCTTTGCCTCTCTTCAGGTAACTGAAGCAGCCACCTGCACACCTCAGGAGAGTTTTTGAGTGGTGCTCAATGTACTTTGAAGTGAAGTCCCTGGATCCCAACAAGACAGGGCAGCCCTGGGCACACAGAAGTGCTGCTGCAGATACTTAAACAGATATTGAACCCAGACACTCTCGGGGCTAGGCACCAGCAGATTCACATTACAATTTTGGCTGCAAGACCTAATTTTACCTCTGTTCTTCTTTGGGTACCCAAATATTCCTCTGGAATGAGCCTCAACCTAAACACACACTTGCCAGGAGCAAAGCATCTGTCCTGTTTTCATTTCTACCTGGGAGCCATTGACACCCTCTCTCTACCTAGCCTGGAACTAATCAGCCCCACATGTCTGTGCTGTGCAGCAGTCATTACCCTCAGCCTCAAGGCAGGGGTTTCACGCCTGAGCCCAAGATAAGTCAACAGAAAAATCTCTGCGTCTACCAACAGCAGATGTGTTCACTCCTGGCTAGTGGGCAAGTGCTCCAGGGAGATCCTGGTAGCCAAAAGAGAAACAGGGTCACACAGTCATTAAATGGCTCCATTAAATGGTTCCTTACTGGGCTCAACTCTCTCATGTGCTTCCACCCGACCCACTGCGTGTCCCCTGACCATCTGAATGCTATTTCCATTGCCTCCCTGTGTTGACTTCTGGTGTTTTCCCACCAATAAACCACCATCGATATCCTGAAGAGTTGACAGGGAGGTCTGTCAGGGGGCAGTAACTCAACTTCCTTCTCCTAAACAGAGCAGCTTTTGGAGCCAGACAGCCTGTGACAACAGGGGGGGAAATGAATACAGGGTGTGGGGTTTTTTGAGCAGAAATGCAGAATTAAGTGTTAGGAACCAAGCTCTCCTTTGCTTGTCCAGGAAAATAAAACCTTACATCCCAACTCAAGGAAAGGATAAAATATTTTTCCCTTATTTGATGCAGAGAATAAAGCTGGTGTTGATGACCCAAATGTGCTCATGATAATATTCTAAATGATCTTTCTTTAATTTAGAGGAATTAAATGGTTAATTAAGGGGTTATATTCATAGTGCCAGAGTGTATCTGGCAAAATTTTTTTTCAGGTAATTAAGAGCTCAGTCTTTCTGAAAACAACACAAGTGTATTGCAAAAGTATTTCCCAATGCAATGAACATCATTCCTATTTTTAATTAGGTAAGATATTATGATCAAGGGGCAATCTTTAAAAAATAGTACAAAGCACATTGCTCTTCATCCTTCACCAGAATAAGACTTGTCTTGTGACCAATGTCAATGTATTCCAATACCTTTTAGTTCAAAGCCAGAGGAAGGAATTAACCTGCAAAAATTTCTCAGAGCAGGAATTCTGGAACATTTAGACTCAAGTACCCTAATGTATTTTGCTATCAAAAATAATTAATAATTGGTTATTAAATGCAGTTACAACAACAAATAACAATGAAAACAGCGGGGGAAAAAAAACCAACCAGTTTTTATATGAGAAAAATGCTATCAGAAAAATAAACAGATTTTTTGTTTTAATTCTGTCACTTGTTTTAAGGTGTCAGAGTTCACAAGCAACTGAAATTGCCATTTTCTTCACCACGTGGTATTTCAGAGGATGCTGCTTGCCAGGCCAGAGACTCTGGGTTCACTTCCCACCTCTGCTCTTGTACAGACTGCTTATACCAACTCAGGCAAATCATTTGGCACCTCCAAGCCTTACTCTTGATCTCAGTAGGCAGGGTAATATTTATTTTCTCCCACCCTTGCCTAATTTGGTTAGCTTGCATGCTCTTTGAAGAAAGATCTGCCTTTTCCTTCTTTAAATAGAACCTCCCAAGAGGGCAAAGAGGAACAGCTTCATCTTGCTTGTACATGGCAATAATGAATGACACTCTCCAGGATGTGCTTGCAGTCACCTTCAGCTCTTCACAGATGGGATCTGGTGTTGTGGCAGTAACTTCACCCATTGTGGATCTGTGCACACCTCACTCCCCCAGCCCAATCTCTCCCCTGCTTTCATAAAGCAGTTGTGACAAATGGCACCTGGCTAGCAAAACTAACTGTGGCAAAATGAAAAATAATGGGTGTAGGAAGCACAGGGAGCACAAGAACAGCCTCCTGAGCCTCCTGAGCACCCAAATTCACAGTGTGCTGAAATGCTTACAGGTATCCCTAGGGGATTCATCTGGTCAAGGCCAAAAATAGCCATTGTAGCAGGAGCTTAATTCACTGTGACTGTCCAAGGAGGGCTTTTCCACCCCAAGTGGCAGCCAAGTGTTGCCAGTGAGACATATTCTGGTTGCAGCTCAAAGGAAGTAGAGATTGCTAAGTGCAGGTGAGCCTCTGACATCCAGACAAGAGCTATTCTAAAAAGTGAGCCAAATGCTGCTCAAAATTGAGCTAAAACATTCAAAAACTCTGTGATCTGTCCAGTTTCAGGAAAAAAATATCCTGAAGTATTGCAGATATCAAGCATAGGCAATGGCTAAAACACTTATCCAGACCTTTCCAAGACTCACAGATTTTTTTCAATTATTATTGGCCAACAACTTGGCACTTGGTCTCATTTTTTAATGACCTGGATGTTGTTATAAACAATTCCACCAGATTTATGAAGCAACAGAGTATATATTTGGGAAAGCAAAGTTTAAAGAACTGGAGTCCTCCCACCCAATATGACTGAGTACACAAACACAACTCTCATTGGCAAGCAGCTCCCCTCCCCCAGTTATCAGAGGACCAACCTTTCCACCAGACAGCCCAGTACTTATTAAGGGACCACTCAAGAAGAAGCTTGCCTGCCAAGGGAAGCTGGCCTTATCAGAAAAATAAAATCCTAGCACTTTTTGCAGCACTGCCACCAAATGTCATGGCTCTGTAAGACTGGAGAAGAGCAAAAGAGCTGCCAATGGGGTCAGTCAAAGCCCTGTCCTGGCTGGTGCCCTGGTTTGGGCAGTGAGTAGGGGAGGAGAAAAGAAGGAGCCTTGCAGAGGGTGAGCATCCCCAGGCACGTGTTGGGCTCATTCCCAAGTGGGAACTTGCCTCCAGACCATCAGGCTTAATGACTGACAACGGGACGATCAAAAGTAGTTTTAACTTTCAAGCATAATAAATTGGCCAACATTTACAGAGTCCAACCCTCCCTCCTTTCAACAGTCAGACAGTGCAAATTCATACACTTTAACAGAGGTGCATTTGTGTTGGGTTTTGTTTAAGCTGGCGTGGCATAATTACCCAGCCCCTCAATCAACAGCTCTTGAAATTTGTCCCTCCTTGCTGACCTCCCTCACCCTTTCAAAGACCACAACAGAGATTCTCTAACATGTCCTTCCTGAAAGGTGTCCATCAAACTTGTCCTGTTCCTTTTCCCCACTCTGCTGAATTTTACTTTTCTGTGGATACTTGCACACTAATTTCAAGACCAGGGCTCAAAAGAGCATTGAGGCAAAGGAAGCCAGAAAAAAAAAAAAAAAGAAAAGGTTGAATTGTGGGGTTTTTTTGATCATTCAAATGTTCATGAATTGTCAGAAAGCTGGACAGGTAATACCTTTCCTAAACAGAGTCTTTAATTTGGGAAAAATACTAAAAGCTCAGCATTTCACGCCTCCACTGAGATATGCCTCTGGCTACCCTTTTATTTTTCATGCTGTGTTTTCTGAAATGTTACATTCAAGAGAATACATTGCCTTCAAATCATGTACACATGCATGTTTATTAAGTCATTACCATAGCCTTAAGTCCATAAAATCACTGTGGACTGCAATACCACATGTGCATCCAGCAATTAGATGAATAAATTAACCCTGAAAATCTTCTGCTTGAGGTGGAAAGGAACAAGTTGTACTCTGAAAGTTGAAATAACACTCGAGAATAGAGGAATCAAATAATTTTGTGTTTAAAATACTGCTACCTGGCTAGAGCTCAGAAAAAAAAACAACAGAAAACCACCACCTAATCATGCTGATGAATACCAATAGCTTTAAATTTCTGAAGAAAAAAGGAAGGAAAAAAGAGTAGAAAACATGGATTTGGCAGAGCACGCAGTTCCAAAGTGCATTACTCCGTCAGTGTCATTTTCTATGCAGCAGTGTTCTTTCAATTATTTCTTCCCCTCTCTTCCTCTGTGCAAAGAAAATTGGCAGAAAAAGTTGCCTGCAGGATCAGAGAGGGGTATTTTTATCAACTTACAACTAGATTAAAAATCCTTTATCTGAAATGCAGCAGAGGACTGGCCTAAATTAAATCCCATCTCCCTCTGTTTCTGGGCTGTGAAGGAGTACTAGACAAATGGCATCTTGCTTGATTTGTATTATTTTTTAATTTCTGTTGGGTTTGGTCTACATTTGCACCAGTTACTCATGCAAAAAGGGCAAGTGAGGTGCAGAGAGCTACACAGCAGATGTCCCAAAGGGGATGCCAGATGAGGGATGTTTGCTGAAACATCTGGTCAGCCCATCACCTGAGGACACAGGAGTAGGTCAAGCCCAAAGCTCTGAAGGGCAGCCATTAACCAGTGCATCAGTAGCCAGGACATGAGCTTTTTACTCTTGCTGCAGTGCCCTCTTTATCTCCACAGAGACCATTCACATGGCAGAGCACTTGCAGAACCTGGGCTTGCATGAATTTCTAATGGCATTAATAATCCCTGTTTGTGGTGTTGCTCTGCAGTGTGGCTACCAGGGAGCCTGTCAGTAACTGGGTCACAGATCTGCCCTCTGTCACCGTGCCCAGCACTGCTGGCATAACCACCACGTGTCAGCTGCACCCACACACATGGACCAGCTCCATTCTGCCCATTTGGTGCGAGTCTCTCTCAACTGCACAGCCCCAGGTGTTGGGTGTTGCTACACAGGAGGACAGTAAACAAAGTTGTGAAAGAGAAGCAGGAAAAAACAGGACCTGAGAAGGTGGTATCATGGTCTGACTTGTTCCTTAGCTGTGAGCAAACCACCTGGCTTGTACAGGAAGAGTTATAAACGTTTGGGTCTCTTCCCTTTCAACCCTGCTAAAGGACACTATCCCCCCAAAATGAGGTTGAGTGAAGAATCAGCAGACGTCCTGCCCAGGATATTTTGGGGTAGTTGTTCCAATTTCTGCACTGCTGGCTTCTCTGGCTCCGTCTCATGTCAGAGTGTACAGGAGCAAAGAGCTATTAACTTGCCTCAGCAGTGACTGCTGTGCACAGTGTCCTGGGCAGAGACTTTTCATTTAATTTTCATACATCATTTACAGCTTGCTGCACCCATTCCAGAAAGTCAGCACCAATCTCCTTAAGTTAACATGGAACAAACAGGAAAGCAGATAGAATTCTTCTGTTGTTATTTAAAAGTCTTGTCATGTCTGGGCACATTTGGTGTTGCCACTGATTTCATTTTCAATATACTTCACTGATATAACGAAGTCATTTCCTTGAGAATACACAGGAGAGTGCTGGACAGCATTAATGTAGAAAAAACAAACATAACCAATTTGCTTGTAACAAACCTATATTCAGCATTGCCCTTCGTTTGTTGTAGGGTATTTTTTCCTCACATTTTATATTAATATGATAGGCCAGATTCTGATTTTCGACTTTGCTGTAAACCCCTCCAAGGAGCAAACAGAATTTCTGCGGATTTGTAGGCGTAACACAGATAAGGATAAGGCCCTGAAGCTTGTCTTGAAATAGGTTATGCAGCCCCTCCTGTTTATTGTTCAATTGGGACTGCTAAAAAATTATGTGAAAAGTGCTCAAGAGAGGTCCAAGAGTTCTTCTGCACCCACATTCAGCAATCATTATATCTGTGTCCTTTAATCTTTTATCCACACCGCTGCAGTTACACACTCTATGAAGAGAAGTATAATAATAACTCCTTTGCAGCCTCCAAAGGCTGTATAATAATAACTCCTTTGCAGCCTCCAAAGGCTGTAAGGAGGATTAATTAGTTAATGTTTACACAGTACAGGGGCCAGGCTGTGCTGATTTATGCTTGGTGCATATCAGCAGGGGTGGATTAAGGTGGGGGCCAACACAGATCTGAGCCTCTTGCAAAGAACACACCAGGTTCAATGTTACCAATTTACCCACGGTTCAATTTTTTCCCTTTTTTTTTTTTTTTTTTTTTTTTTTTTTTTTTTTTTTTTTTTTTTTTTTATGATGGCTTCACAGAGCTGAGAAGGCTTCACACCTATCCAGGGAGCTCTGCACCTCTGCAGATGGCAGAGGGACCCAGCCTGGCAGTGGTCTTTAGGGAACACCTCAGGTCACAGAGATGAAGTCATGATAAGCAGCTCTCCAGAGCAAGGAGTGGTGGCACAGAGCCCTGACTCCACGAATAAAGGGACAAGCAGACTTTCCTTTTAAACAAAGTCAGGCTACAGAAAAACAGTTATTTAAGGAAAAAAACTGATTTGCAGGTTCTTCTACATCTCTGCTTTGCACGGGTGCTTCAGTGGCACTGGTGGGGTGATGGTGCATACCCTTAGAGCAAGGCAAAATAAGCATAAATAAATCTAATCTGGTTTTCAGTTTTAAAATTCTTCTAGACAGTGATTGCATGTCACTGCATGGGAGCATATGGCACTATTACTTGATCCTCTTACCAAGGGCAATGTTAATGACTTTCCCCTAACCCAGCCCTGTACACTGTTGAATGGTTAAAGGGATGTCTCAGTAAACAAAATGCGCAAAACCCAGGGCCTGTACTGTTATCCTTCTCCCCTTTGCCCTCTGAATCCAGGCCAGAAACATCTCACATATCATATGAAAGGATTGCTGCAGTGAGAGCACAGTGACAGTCACACTGATACCAGCTGCAGCAGGGAGCACTGCTGTGCAGAGCTTGATATAGTGCCTGTCTATTCTGGGAATCATGAGAAAGGAAAAAACACTATACTACTGCCCTATGCAAACTTGGTCCCTCTGTAATTTTCCAGAAGGTGCATCCCATAATTTTCCAAAATAGTTCAAGAATGATATTTGGATGAGATTTCACGTGAAACAGGCCAGATTAAGTCCTGTGACTGAACAGGGAGCCTTGATGCCTTATTCAGCCATCTATATTAGATGCCCCAAACCAGAGACAGTAAATAGCCCATGCCAAATAATGGGTCTGCTGAAACCAGCCTGTCTTACAGTGCCCCATAAAACTCCTGACCAACAAGGTAAAAGCATCAGGTCCAGAAATCCTGACAGTTCCTAAACTTCAGAATGTATAATGCAGCAACACATCGAAGAAAAGGGGAACTGAAGAGAAAAACCCCTTCTATTTAAGACTACCACATCTTACACAGCACCTTTTGTCAGCACCAGCTCCCAGGATCTCTGCTTATGTGAGTCATGCAAGGGAGAAGGGGAGGGAGGACTCCTTGCCTCGCTGAAGTTAAAAGCTAACTGAATTCAGTGGAGCTCAATTCCTCTCTCCCTGTGTGCTCCTTGCAATGCCACATTTGTTCAGTGCCTTGTACTTGGTCCTACTGCCTTCTGCTACACAAAGAATTACTGCCTTCCCAGGCAGAATTTTCTTATTTTTTTGCTTCAGTCATGGGCCCATAAAAATCATTTCAATGGATAGAATTTTTAATTGCAGGAATAGGGAAATAGATCTGCCATCAATGTTAATATTCTTTGATAAGTGGCTGTCTAGAAATCACTTCAAAACAACCAAGAGACATTGAAGTAATTTCCATCGAGAACAGCGCTTGATAGACAGACACATGAGCAGGTAAATAGAACCCCAAGTTAGCAGGATGGCACATACATGATAAGGGCTCTTTCAACTGATACAGTGAGATGCAAAATATTTTGGTGAGTCACTCTATTAGCCATGTTCAGAAGCCACTAGATGGGACAGGAACTGGGAGGCTACACAAAGACAGCAAGCTCCTGGTGGCCCTCTCACAGAAAAAAAATTGAGGGAGTGTTTCCTGAAGTTGCAAGTACAAATGAAAGGACAAAATACCTATGACAAAGAGTCAGAACAAGGGTAGGACAGTGCCAGGAAGGTAGCTGGAAGTGCTGAAGAAAACAGGAAGGATTCCAGTCCTTGCTTTGAGGACACGCTGAATCAATCAGTCATAGACTGACATACAGTGAAGGTGAAGGAGATTAAAAGGTTTTTAGAAAGAATGTGTTCATGAAAAATAGGAACTCTGGGAGGTGAAGGAGTAGGAAGGTATTCAGAAGAATTTTTATATGCATCTGTGAATTTTAAAAAATTAATTGATGAGCTTTAATTTGAGATGCTCCAAAAGTAGGCTAATGTAGGCACAATGATCAAAGATTTTTAGGGACAAAAATTCTAAAAAAAATCCTCAGGAAGAAGAAAGCTTGGAAAATATCCAAAGAGGATTATCTCATGAGAGACATGGTAAGAACACTGCTTCTTTATTTTTCTGTTCGTATTGAACCCTTAGTAAACTGTTGATTTTCAAAGCAACCACAAAAAATCAATCGTCAGAATGATGTGCATATGACCAGTCTGGAAACATCCAAGTGGGAGTTCCCCAGTATGATCTGTGCAATTTGAAAAAGGATCATTCATAGCAGCCTCACGGTGGTGTCTGGAGGCCTGGCTATGATCTCTTTGTTCTAAGCTCTGAACAAACAGTGCAGAGAGCTTGCCCCAGGAACTAATGACCTTAACAGACAAGAGAAAAGTTGGAGAAGGAAACAATGCAGGAAAGACACACTATTCTCCCCACATGTGCCAAGACAGATCTATGTCTTTGTGTAAGCAAGAGCCAGTTACCGAAAGCAGGGTGGAGGATCCCAGTCCTTTGAACACAATCCCATTGTCTGAGCAGCTCCAAAGTTCATACAACAACTGCACACTCCTGGTTACCTTTGGTTTGCAGGTCATAAGTCAAAACTTAGACCTCCTATAGGAGGCTGCAGCATTGAAAAAACATGTGCTTTTTACTGGAAGGAGGCAGAACGCAGCATATGTGAAAGATTAAAGGAACATCAGGCAGCTGTTAAAGGTTTGCATGATATGAACTCAGCTTTGGCAGCATTTTCTCAAACAGAGAGGTAAGACAGAGCAGGATAAGTGTTGGTAGCAGAGTCCAGTGGTCTCGGTGTACTCACAGGATTTCTGAAACCTAAGAACACTATGGCACAGGTATGCACTACATGAGGCCATTAACTTGGTCATTATTATTAGTCAAACACATTTTCTTAATTGTTTGGCCTCATTTGCCTTTATTTCTTAGAAGACCTGGAGCAGAATTCTGTGCTTCCCTGGCATTTCGCTCAGTGACACGATGCTTACCGGGACATGGAGAAAGCACTGAGATCATTTCCAGCTGAAAAGGTGACTGGGAATTAAGCAGAAATGGCAAGCACATACCACACAGAACTGAGCATGACCCAGGCCTGTACCAATATCCAAAGAGAGGAAAATCAAAAGATAAATTGCAAATAATCATAGAATCATAGAGGGGTTTTGGTTGAAAAGGACCTTAAAGGTCATCTACTTCCAGCTCCCTGCTAGACCAGATTGCTCAGAGCCCTGTGCAAACTGGTCTTGAACACCTCCAGGGATGGGGCATCCACATCGCTGAGCAACCTGTTCAAGTGCCTTACCACCCTATAATCTTCCTACATTATCCCTAGTCATGAAGTGGGAATCATTTTGGAGTTGTTAAAATCTCAGTATGCTAAAGTCCTTTGCTCATCACAGCATGTGGGCTTGTAGAAGCATTCCTACACACTAGAAATCCATCTCCTTCCAAAAAATGGCCAAAGACAGATGTCCAGGGCAGAACATAAGACAGAAAGTCTGTGGTGATACTTTCTCAGGATAAACACCTTGCCTACACCTTTCTGAGTCAGAGATACTGGCAAAAGTCTTCATGAGCTTTTTTTTTCTTCCATTAATCTGCCTAGGGCTGGTTTGCTTCTTTGTTTGTTTGTTTTGAACCCTCTAAAACAGACACAGCAACCTGTGGCAAGAAGAAGTTTCACAGAGCTACACACCATAAGAAGAAACATTTTTTTCTGCCTCCTTTGAACTAACCATCTGCCAGGTTTTCCTCATACCCCCTTAATATTCCCTTATCCAGGGGAGTACAGTGACCAATCCCTGCTTATTTACCATTTTTATGGCATCCCAGCTGTCAGTATAGATGTCACCAATTACCTCCAGCTTGAAGCCTGTTATCTCAGCCAGTTATTCCTCAGACAGAAGCTCTTCCATATTACATTCTTGCTGCCCACCTCTGAACCATTTCCATGTATTCTATATCCTTTATGAGATGGGAAGTACCAGAAATGCACACAGCATTAAAGAATTACAGACATAATACCGCTCCCTGTTGTGTTCTCTGTTCCTCTCTAGATTTTTTTGCATTTTATTTACTTCTTTATCAATATCACAGATGATGCACCATGTCATTAAGGAATGAGATTTGAGGCAAATAAATACGGTTTCATGGACACAGAAGCTACGACTGGCAGCATGGCCCAGACAGTCTCAGATGTAATTGCCAACAAATTAATTCACCAAAGAGCTCTGAAACACTGATGCTATTTTAGGCTTCATTTTGGTAAATAGAAAGTGCATTACAGAAGAAGTGATCAAAGAAAATAACCTTTGACTGAGAGATCACAAGTTGATTCAGTTTAAATTAAATGAAGGAGTAAACAAAAATAGGCCTGTAATTAAGGTTCTACATTTCGAATGGGCAAAATTTGAGAAATTAAGGGGACTAATTAGTGAACTCAGCTGGAGTAAAGAGCTGAAAAGCATGAATGTGGGAAAGGCCTGTGATTCCTTTCAGCCAAAAGCACAGAAAAGACCTCCAGCACATGTCCCAAGCCAGGGAAAAACAAAGCCTGTAAAAATTACTCCTAATGTAAATGAACTGGTAAACTACCTCAACAAAGTAGAATAGCAATCAATGAAGGGCCAAGAAAGAATGGAAAAAAGACAATCAGCAAAAAGAACAGTACTTTGGAGGCCAAGAAGCTTGAGACTAAAATGACAAAACTCAGACAGAGCGAGACCTTGCAAAGGATAGAGAAGTAAATAGAAATGGGCTGTTCAGCCCTATGAATAAAATAAACAGTGTGAAAAGGAGCAGAGCAGACAGGCAACAGCTGGAAGACTTGACGGTTCCAGCTGCAAAATTAGATGGTTACTTTACACACACTGATTTTCCAGCAGAGATAATAGTGGTAAAGAACAGTAGGATGGCTGACAATTGCAGAAGTATGGCAAGGACCACATCTGAGAGAGAAGCTAAGCTCAAAAATCCTAATGCCTTCAGGAGAATCTCCATCTTCTTGGTGTTGCAGACCACAGGGACCCAGCACATCCAGAGAGTTGGTGGATGGGAGGGTTTGGAGAAAGGGGAGAGAAAAGGAAAGGGAATGGGAAATGAGATCAATGAGGTGAGCCAAGACAAGAGGTTAAAACTAACTTCTGTTGAATTATCCCCAGGAGCCAGAAACTCCAGAGACAGTGAAGGCCACAGTGGGATGATGGGAATTTTCGTTTCCAAAACTTGTGTTTTGATCCTCTGAGAACAGGATGTCTGCCCCAAAAGCTATCTTCTCTTCCTTCCTTAATATGGGAGAGCTGCAAATTTGAAAAATCTACAAAATTCTCTGGAGAGGCAGCAGGACAGGGCTAATGAGAGTGTTCTCCTATATAAATATTGGCTATAGGAAAGTTGGGAGAGTTTAAAATACAAGTCTTACCAACTGGGAAAACTCAACAGAAAAGCTCTTAGGAAATTTCTCAGTGCTGAATGTTTAGGTTAACATTATTCTGAATTAGTGCAAAATAAAGTAAATTTGGTTCTGCTTGGGGAGGGCACATCAAGTGGGCAGTATAGTCTACCAAAGGTACTGAGACAGTAACTCATTTAGAGAATTATTTACCTATCAGCTGGGAAACACATCACTGTCATTTGCCAGGGCATACATGGCTTACAAGACATTAATCAGGTATCCATTGGAGAAGAAAATAGTGATACTTTTACAATAAAGTGTAATTTCAAGGGTGGTTAATAAGCAAATAAATAAAGCAGCTATCAAGAGGAGTAGGTGCATTTTTGTATCTGTAGAATTCCATTAAGAGAGCCACACAGCCCTTTCATCATACTGAATTAATGTTAAAATATCTTCCTGACCTCAGCTGCACTCTGCAGCCTTCCACATTGCACCACAGTTTTCAAACAGCCTCCCAGTGAAGCCTTTCCCTGCCTTTTCTTGCTGCACTCACACATCCAGCATGTGCAACATCTGTCCTACCAAATGACCAACTTGTGGAGTCCAAGCCCTGCTCAGCATCTGCTCTGAAAGATTTGCTGAAATCAGCATCAGCAGAAAGGCCAAAGCCCTTTGAAAAATCCTGGTCTCAGTCACACTGCAGAGCATCAGCCATAGGATTGCCATATTTCTGTCCCAGGTTTTCAGGAAGCATCAGTCATGCTCTGCCCATGTTTTGCAGATGGTCTGTGCTTAGAAACACATGGCATTTATTGTGCATATAGGGACCATCTGTCCAGCGTACAGGCCCCTGGCTCCTGGAAATGCTGGACACATCACATGTGCTCCAGAGCAAATCTGGGCACTTGCAGAAAATGCATCCGAATTTTTTATTCTGCTTGAACAGCCTCTGAAATCCTGGGCAGAGGTAATGAATAGCTTAACTTAAAATACTGTAGGGGAAGAAATTGTATGTTCTCAGTGTACCATAGCTCAAAACACTCATTTTCACTGGAAGTGAAGGATCTTACAGTGCTGCCTTCTATGTTGTGAACAGAAAGTATCCAACTGGAAGGGAATCAGGACCTTTCCAGTCTCCAGAACGGGCCTAAACCCTCCAACCAGTCAGCACAAGGAATCTCAGTCTGAAGAACCAGAAATGCTGCATCGGGGTTGTGATAGACTGACTTCATGAGAATAACCTGGCAGGTCTACAGAAGTGCCTTGAGATTTCAGGGATACAACCTTAGTTCTTCCCAGTCACACTCACTCCCATCAAAGACAATTGGGGTGACTGCCTCACACATCCCTGGACTGATCTCTGCATAAGGAGGTATGGAAGATCTAACACAGTTTCCCCTAAGGTCAGACTCCCTGGTCATGCCTTTCCACAGCTCTCTCACAAACTTGCTGCAAAATGGATGCTAGGATGTATGATCAGAGGATGGTCCCTGCTGACCAGTCAGCCTTAAAAATGCTGGTAAAGCACAGAGGAAGGCTCAGCTTCTCTGGTGTCAGTCTAAGTCAGTGTGATCAAACCTTTTGGGATAGTGAAAGATCCCTAAGATAATTTTGAGCAGTGATTCTGTCACTTGCACAGAAGTGTAAGTATTTTCTTCCTTTTCGTCTAGGTAATCTCAAACGCTTTTGCCACATTGAGACAGAAGATATTGCTGGACCTATTGTGAAAGAAAAAAGTGGCACAAAATCTGCTCCAGCCTTGGGAAGATGCACAAACCTCTCAGGGGTTATGTATGCACATGAAAATTACTGCTCTGGGCAGCAGGGCACCCACACAGTATTATATGTTCCCTAATAGAAATGAGGCTATGTAGAGATGATAGTATACTTGACACCTGGATATTTCAGGCAGTCCTGCCCTGGGGTTCTTCTCTGAATCATCTGATCACATATCACCTCAGCTGTAGCTCGCTGGGTGGAGAGGAAGACTGATGATAGCATATGTCTTCTCCAAAGGTTACACCTGCCAGCCTGAAAGGCCTCCTGAAGATGCAGTAGCAGCTAGAGGTTACTCAGCTGCTCACCACCTCTCACTTTCTCTTCTCCACATAAAGGGCAGCAGAGCAATTACTGAAGGAAAGGAAGGAGCAGCCTACGCCTGCACACGTGAGGATCCTATTACAGGGACATAAATCCTGAGTCAATGGCATTAAAAAGCAGCCTGAAAAACACCAACTTTGACAAAGCTTGCTTTATTAGCACTGTTTAATCACAGGAAGGTGCCTGGGTGCTGACCAGACTGGAAAAACACATGTGATGCCACCAGTAGCTAAATCACACCCTGGATCAAGTCAGAGGCACCCCATGGTCCTGCTGTGTCCAGCCGAGACAGCCACATGTGCCTTCAGGGGACAGCCCATCACCCTCCTAAGACACCTTTGGGGCAGAGAAGAGGTGGAAATCAGCTGGATGAAGGGTGCTGGAGCAAAGAGTCTGTTGTGAAGTGTCTGACAGGGCAGCGTGGCAGCTTTGTTGGAGGAAGACACCCAATGGTTGTGTGTACACACACCAGGCAGATGAGGGGTCTCTGGACACTTGGTGCAAGAAAGAAAAGCCACCAAGTCTTGTGGAATCATAAAGAAGAGCCAGAACAACCCAACCAGAGCTGTGCAGTGAGGCATCAGAGTGCAGCCCTTGGTCTCACCCTGAGGAGGTGGAAAGGGAGGGTGGCAGCGGCGCCTGCTCGCCAGCTGGGAGGGTGAGAGGAGCTGCAAAGGTGAGCCTGAGAGGGAAAATGATTCACCGGTTTGACGCATCAGACAAATGGGAAGCATAAATAACCACAAACACGCAGATGCTCAGAGCTGGGCAGCCACAGGAGATAGCCAGATTAGAAAATCCAAGTAAATGTGTGTGAGAGTGGATACGAGATCAGAGGAGCGGGGTCAGGCAAGTTCAAAAACAAGCTCTGGAAGTCTTTAGCATTCTATTGAGCTTGATCAGGAGGAAAGGAAGCCTTTGAAAGTGGTGAAGGGACAGGGGGATATAATACCAGAGCCTGCGTGCAGAGAATAACATGGCTTTGGCATAATGAAAATCGCTGTGCACCATTCTTCCCTCACTTAGCCTCGTTTAAACCATGAATAATGACACGACAAACTACAACAGGTTACAGCCAGAGGGAGTGAGAGAAGAATCATATCCTTTTTGTTTAGAGAGAGAGGCCTGCAGGGAAAAAAATGCAATAGAAGGAGATTTACAGTAGTCAAGAGGGGAAGCTATCAGGGATGGCATGAACAGGAGTTGCACAGGCAGTGCTGTGACAAGGCAAAGTCTGGAAGAGCAAGCAGAGAGCTCCACAGGTGTTTAAAGAAGGTTAATCAAAAATAGGGGCAAGCAAAATTTGATGTAGTTTCAGTGAAAGAGACAGCTTTGCCACGTGCCCCAAATCACAAAACATCCTTTTCTGTCTAGAAATGTGAACTCAGCATTGGCTGTGCCTGCACACATGGGCTCATGGCAGCTTCTTCAGAAGGCTTGGGAAGGGTGGCCAGTGCTTCCACCACCTCCTTTTCTGGAGGCTGAATTACATGAAAAGAACAACTAAAAATAGGCCCAAAACCACCCATTATTTAACCCTGAAATCAATTGTTCAAGTCACACAACAGCAACGCAGATGGAGCAGGGCAGGTTGAATAGGAGAGGTGTGGGGACCCTACTGATGGCTTTGGAATGTTGTCCCCACACGAGAAAAGGTTTATAAATTGAGAGCCCATCATCAAGCAAAGAAAGGTCTCTAGAGATGTTACCATTTTAGATGGAGCGTGCAGGGCAAGAGGTTACATGAGATGTCTTTTAAAACAGATACCAACTGCTTCATTTGTCACAGGGAAAAGAAAAAAATTCGTTTGGGACCCCATAATAGAATCGTTTAGGGGTGATGATTTTCTCTGATGTGAAAGCAGAATGTCTAATGAAGAATGAATATTAAAAAGTCCTTGGGGATTGTAAGTGAATCTCAGAGCTTTAAACATAGTATTGCAGATATACTATATATATTATACAGATACATCCATCCTGCTACCACATCCTATCAAACTGAAAACACAGCCTAGTCATGCTGTTTCTGCAAGAGAGGCAGCTTCTGTTTATTTCTCATTTAGGAAAAAAATGACACAGATAGCAAGCAAGAGATTAGTGCGTGTTCCTGGATAGGAAGAATAGCAGGGGTGGAAAATATCCCCTATTCCCAAATGATAGGGATGAGTATATCTAATTAAAAAATAATCTTTTATTGTCTGCCAACTCAATCTAAGTTTCAATATACAAACCAGCAATTACAGGAAGTAGATAATCAGTTATGCATTTTAAAGACTTTCTGCTGAATTACATGTCCTTTAATTACATGTACATTTTTTAAAACAAAAATTGGATTTCTTGGAAGTGAAGGAGAAGAAGTAACCAGACCAGGAATGGATTTACTCTTTTCCTGTATATCTATGGCCAACAGAAATGATTTGGAGTAATAAAAGCAAAGCATCCTATTTTAAATCATGTGTCACAAATACCTCTGAGAAGCAACTTTCATTGCCCTGAGGCACCTCATGTCTTCATGTTATCTTTCCAGTTTTTGAAGTGTAAGCATCGTTGAATTTTAATCACCAAAGCCAAATGCTGAACACTTTAAAGGTGTTGCTGGCACGTGTGTGTATGTAAGAGAGACTTTAGTTGGATACACATTTTTCTGTCACATATACATGGTTAATACACAGCACTTGTTGCAGAGGTTTCTGTGCTGTGGTGTGCTTTTTTTCAAAGTACATTAAGCACGCCAAACCTGCAGGTAGTAAAACACAGGGTGTGAATGTCAGGTTTAAAATATTCAGGAATGTAAGCTGAAGCAGGCATCCCTCTCACCATCAGCAAGGCTCAGGAGTGAATGTCACTCTGGCAGCACACATTTCTGCCACCAGCACCACTCCTGTTCTCATTAAACTCACTCCGGTGTTGGTCAGAAGGGAGACTGGGCTGGCTGTGTGCTGGCTTTCAGACACACCAGGCCTCCAAAGTACAAAGGAGCGAAGGGAAAAATGTGATGGGGGCTTTACAAATTGGGCAGTTTGCTCATTACCTGCTGCTGATAGGTGTTGTTACTTCTGTCTCTTAAGAAATTTCTGAGTTAGATCCCCTACATCTCCCTGCTGTCTGCCCTGTTTCACAATTCCCTTCCAAAAACCTTGGGACTCTCTTCAATAAATCAGATTCTTTAACAGTGACAGGCATCACTACAGCTTCCTCCAAGCAGATTTTTGCTGCAGGCACTGGCTCTTCCTCCAAGAGTGCCACTCCCTGGCACTGACTAGCTATAAATCCAGCAGTAACTTATACAGGCTTAAACATTGAATTTGGTCTTTGTTTTTTCAGAATTCTGGGTGGCTTTTTGGTTGTAGGAGTTTTTTTAAGGCAAAATAACCCATGTATGTGCAAACACTACTGGCTCTGCCTGCATGAGCTCACCAGCAAGCTCAGAAAATGTGTTGCCCTTGTGCATGTTCAGCACTGAACATGTTTCTGCTCTCCAGGACAGGCTGCGCACTGCAGAGAGCAGGTCTCTTTCAGTGGCCATGCTGGGATGAGAAAGTCAAAGGGGTGACAAGGTTTTGGAGAGTTGCTCTGGTACAGGATCTGTGGATGTGACATTCCCAGCTCCTCTGGTGCAGAAGGTGGGGGCAGGACACAGGCTTCAGGCCAGGAACATGCTAATGCTGATTTATGGCTCCAGCAGGAGGAGAGGAACCTGTTTGCTTCATATCCAAGTCTCCCACCTTTGAGCAATCATAGTGAGTCAGGTGTGCCAAAAAAAAATTCAAAACCACTTCTTCTGAATTGCAGGGTAAGGGACTACCCACTTCCATGGAAATGTCACACTTATGAGCAGAATTATGTTCATCACTTATTACTGGAGGAAAAACTGTCACCAGTATCCCATGCACTTGTGTCTACCCTGCTCAAGTGTGGGAGATCAGATTGGCATCAGCTCATTTATCCTGCCTAATTGGATACAATTATTGACTTCCTGCAATTTAGTGTTTTATTGGGATTTTGTTTTGCAGAGGGATTTGGATTTGGCAGGCTGTAGCCAGTAGTGCTGCTATGTTTTGGTTCTCCTGGACAGCTGCTAAGTGGCAGTGCACTTACCAATCTTTGTACAGCCTTTTCTTCAAAGATGCAGAAATTCAAAGGGCCTGCCTGCAAAGGGCTCTATTTTCAGCTGTTGCTGGTACATCTTGTTTAATAGGAAGGAACATTAGTGTTTGGCCTTTGTTTATCATTCCTTAAGTCATCATGCATTCAAGTTATTACCCAGATGTATTTTAATATACATTAACTCTCATTCTCTGAGGCCACTATCTATCCTTTGATGGACACTCCTCTTCTTAACATCTCAGAAGATATTAACTATAGCACCATTTTCCTTTGAAGTCAGCCTATACACCACATTCCTAGTATAGCTACAGCAATCATTTTAATGTACCAAACAGCACTTTAAACTTTACCTTGTCAGATTTTACTCCTCCAGCTTCTAAAATCAGTCACTTTTACCTTCTTTCAATTTATTTTCTGTGAGAGAGATTTTGCCCAAAAGACACAGGACTCGTTAAGGAAAATCTGCCAAGTCCCCTTTCCCAAGCACTCCCCTTTTCTTCCCAGGGTCTCCCCATTGTCCTCAGTCATGCACTATCATTGCAATAAATCAGGCACATCAGAGGTGTAAAAAGGACATTCCAGTTCAAAGAGCAGTTTTTGGTGATGAACACAGCAGTGTCCAAGCAGATTCCAGCTGATGTTGCAGCTCAGCAATGCTCTTCCCAGCCTGGATGATGAATTGCAGAAATTCTAACAGAACTTCCACAATCACCCCATGGATTAGAAATAGGACTCTTCATTGCCTCCAAAAAATCTTTCTTTTTCCCCTGGGAAACTACCCCACTTTTTATCCACTAGCAGGAAGAAATAATTTCAAAATGGGCAAAATACCCTTCTGTCAGTATGCAGCTCAGGAAAGGACATTTAATTCTTGTCCATGCAATTCCTTCCTCTCTCCCCTTCATGGGAAGAAGTTGGGTACACTCCAAACAGATGCCTGAGCACAGGCCATTGCATCAGCACTGTAGAAAGCTGCTGGGGTCTCTGGCATTATCAGGTACCAGCACAGCAAGCTCCATGGATCTGGAGGAAACACAGACACTGAAATTTTAAATGAGAATGAGAAGAAACTACATTTTCAGCACAACATAAAAGCAATCTAACATGCACACATTCCTTGAGCAATAACTAGTTAAAATGCAGTTTACAAAGAACATGTTTCCTCTAATGCCATATAAATAAGTTATTTGGTCATATTCTCTGGCCTCAGCTTTACAAGAGGTCAAGGTAAAGAA
Source organism: Eopsaltria australis (assembly GCA_034509425.1). Taxonomy (NCBI): domain Eukaryota; kingdom Metazoa; phylum Chordata; class Aves; order Passeriformes; family Petroicidae; genus Eopsaltria; species Eopsaltria australis. Next base: position 1,181,196 of record JAVTVJ010000012.1, on the reverse strand, counting down.
CATAATAGTCCCCAGTGGCTGTGAAAATCCGTGAGTATATGGTCATTTGCAGTTTTCAACATTCTCTGGAAAATTTATTCCAGCCTCTACTTTACATCTAGATAACATGACTGATTATGGGTGAAAAAAGTCTTCAATAAACTGAGTAATCAATAGAGTAGTTGATGCTAAGGGGTTTTTTGTGAGTAACAAGATACATCTCTCACAAAGGAAACAAGAGCATAGTTGCTTTTCCCCAGGGTTCTTGGATTAATTAATGTGTTCTTATTACAGTGAGGATGATGGTGTATGGCAAAGTTGTATATGTATCAGGAAAAACAGCAAGAAAAAAAATACATTTTGTCAGACATCAGGAATTGCCTTTTAGGACTGAGCAGTTGTTCCTGGTCTGCAGTAGTGATATGCCAAAGTAAGGCACAAATTGCTGGAGTCTCTCTCCTGGAAGAAAGGAAAACCTACAGGAGCCACAGCAGGCAGCAGTGCTGGGTTTTCTCTCCAGCCATTCTCATGTCCTGACAACCAGCCAGGATGTCACCTTCTGCTTGTCCCCAGTCTCCACAGGGGCAAAACACTGATGACAAGGAGTTTTTCCTCCCATTCTGTCCCCCATGGTGGTCCCAGTCTTACCTGAATTCTCTGTGTAATGATGCAGAATCACCTACAAGAGTCACACTGGTTGTTTATAGCAGCTTTAACTTTCCATCCCATGCTAGGGCTCTGATGCAATTGATTAATATGTAGGGAGAGGATTGTCCTTAATAGAACCCTAGCTGGAATTATGTATATTTTCATTGCTCACCCAAGCTCTTTAAATCTTAAAAGCTTGCAAGTCTTAATTACCGTTTTCACCTGTTTCTGTCATGGTTCCTGTTTTTCCTCTCAGTCCAATGGGCCCAGGTCTCTCTGCCTCATCTTTGGCCACTACAGAAGTGATCACAAGGTTGTTCTAACAAGATGGGAAGTTTGCCTGTCCAAGATTGTTAATTCACTCCCTTTTTGCCCTGCACTAGCCCACCAAATCTGCTGCAACTTCGTGTTCAACCCACACTGAGCATTCTTTTGGTTTAAACTGCAAACTCTTTGGGGCAGAAGCCACATGGCCCTGTCCAGGAAGGATTTTAATCGTTCTGCCTGTAGATATTAGCCAAGAAACTCACATGAAATCAAGGGGAAATGATTTATCCCACACACATCTACACCAAGATTTTATCACTGTCATCCAAAGTATTGTTTTTAGAGATAGGCCACTGGCCTAATATGACTGTGGTGACAAACCAGACTCGCAGCTGTGAGGTTACTTAAAGCACACTCTCCACTTATGGTGGCTGCCAAATAATGAATAATTTACCACTTTATGTCAGAGTGCTTGGATCTGTGCGCCGTAATTGCAGATGATGTCAGCTTTGGGATTTGTCCTGAGAGGCTAAAAGCCACTGTAGAGCCATTGTCTCTTGTGGCATTTTTTCAGCTCCTAAAGCAACAAGTAATGCAGAAGTATAGGTCTGAAAAAGACAACTGTAATTAATATCCCACAGTTAAAATGCTGTGAGAAGAATGGAGAGCAGCTGATTTCCAGTCATGGAAGTTTGAGCTCAGCAGCAGTTAAGATCAGCTGTAGCAAGAAAAGGATTCCACTGCTGGTGACAAAGGCACCTGGTTTGAGTGACAAGAATCACAGGAATGGCAGGACTGCATGTCACAATGACCAGCCACTGAGAAACTCTTCACCCAAGCAGCTCCCCACTTCTGATTTGGAAATCTGCCTGGGTTGAACAGGAGCAGCAGGCACAGGGTCGCACTCAGGGTAAGGGGCACTGCAGGGCCCTGATTCCCTTTTCTGTAAAGGAGCCATTCCTAGAAATGCTGACAGGCAGAACATGCATACAGTGCTTTTCAATGTACAAGAATGAAGGAGACAGATTTCCTGTATTCTTTTTGCCTTTTCTTTCAGAGTTCTGGTGTCAGAGTACGATGCTAATACCACAGCTAGGAGTAGAGAGAGGACAAGGGACTGGAGAGATGGGAGGAGGACACTCATGCACACCAGGACTCAGCTTGGGGATATCTACAGGCTCCCTGGCTGATCAAGGCACACAGCTGGGAAAATGTCTCTCCTTGTATCTAACATGCAACTATCTTAATTTTGTTGTTTATTTGGTTTAATTAATTCTTTACTGGATTGTTTTGCACTAAGCTGTACCAATATAAAGCACAGTAGTATGAAGCTCAGTTAAAGCCGTTGATTAGAGATTCTTTTTATTTTCCCCAGGGAATTACAAGGGTGTTGCCACCCTGCATGTTCTGACATGACAGATCTTCCCCAGAACTACAACACAGAACAACAGAGTCATGCCCAAGAGGGCTCCCCACTGAAATTTCCCACCTGGCCTCACCTCCCAAGCCCATGATATTGCTAAAGAGCAGCCTGGTGGGGGCTCATTTTTCAAGCCTCTCTCATGGAGCCAGGCATAGTCCATGTGTGCCATAAAACACTGGGCCACTTCAACCCAAACCCAGGACACAAGGCTCAGCCTGGAGCTGGCATTTGTCACTAACCTGCAGCTTGTTTGGATGGGTGAACGTTTGGCTCATCACAGTTAACCATTGATATGCCTGTTGCCTCAAGCAACTTTCAGAGGAGTGACACAAAAAGGCTAATGCTACAGCCAGGAGAGAGGAAAGTTTTGACAGATCCCCAGAATGCTCCATATCAGCTCTCTGGGGGAAAGAGGGTTGGGACTCAGGACACTCCAGAGCTCTGGGACAGAGCATCAGTTCAGCAGGGATTTTATTCTAACACCACATTTCTTCCTAGTGGAACTCCTCTGGGCACAGACAGCTGGTTTCCATACAGCTTTAAATTTACCAGTAATCAAACAGCAGACCCTGTTAATTACCTGTCCCTATTCAAAGGAAAGTGCAGTTTAAAGGCTTCAGTTATGCTCCAACAGCTGCATTAATGTCACAAGGCTTTATTGCAATGAAAATCCAGGGGCTGGTACTCCAGACTTGCGCAGAGTGCCTATGTGACACCTGTAAAGGGCTGGGAAACAGCCAAAAGAAACACTAGGACGGGGAAAGGGGGATGTCCTGATTTCAGCTAGGGCAGAGTTAATTTCTTGTCAGTAGAAGTTACAGAGCTGTGTTTTGGAGTCAGAATGAGAACGGTGTTGATAACACACTGATGTTTTAATTTTTTGTTGAGTCGAGTTTATCTCAAGTCAAGGACTTTTTTTCTTTTTTCCTTTCCCATGCTCTGCCAGTGAGGGAGTTCCCAAAAGAAACTGAGAGGGAGCATAGCTGAGACAGGTGACCTGAACTGACCAGAGGGATATTCCACACCATGCCCAGTACATAAACTAGGGGGGCTTAGACAAAACCAGTCTGGGTTCAGGAAGGGGGATCTGATGCAGGCCAGTGGGTGGTGAGCAAATGTATTGTGTGTCACTTGTTTTTTCCCTTATTATTTTCATTTACCATTGTTATTATATTTTACTTTCTTTTCAATTGTTAAACTGTTCTTATCTCAACATGCATGTTTTATTTCAATTTTCCTCTCCATTTCACCAAGGTGGGAGAGAGAAAAGGGAGGAGGTTTAGCAAGCAGCTGCGTGGTGTTTCATCTCCAGCTGGGCTTCAAACCTCAACAGGGGAAGGCTTCTCTCACACAGCTCTGAGCTATTTTATTTTTCTTGACATGGAAGAAGATGGGGGGTGCAGGGTGTCCTGTGGTGCAGTTATTCTGGACTACTGGCAGTGCAGGGAAGGAAGCCCTTTAATCCAGAGCTTCAAAGCACTCTGGTGTCATTTGAACAAGAGGAAGAGGGTAGGCCAAAGTCTCAGAGAGGGCAAAGAGCTGGGGCTAAAATTAACTGATGCAAAAAATGCAGCTATGAATGAAGCCCAAGGAGCAAACCTCATTTAGGAACCTGGCCTTGGGCTCCTGACAGACCAGAAGAGCAGAATTCCCACAAGGAAGGAGCCCCCTGAAGGAGAGGAACTCAAATCACCTGCCAGAGCAGTGCAGGAGGATCTGGTAATATCCTGACCAGGGGACCTTCACAGAGACCTCCCTCTTACAGAGGTTTGCAGGGGAACAGTCACTCAGGAAAGAGCTTCAAGAGCTTTGCCATGTCCAGCCCCACAATAATAGGGATCACAAACCACAGGTCATTCCCATTACCACTGTTCACTCTCCAGTTGGGCAGTTCCATGGAGGAGTGAATGCTGTTGCAGCTCCCAACTACATCCTAGAACCTCATTCTGTGGTGGGCACCACAAAAGGAGTTTTAATTTTAGGAATTCCCTGTGTGCGATTGGACTGAGAGTCAGCAAAGGGGCAAGAAAGGGGTGGTTTTTTGCTTATTTTCACTGAAAGCTTAATTTTCTGTGGAGTGTTCTTTTTGCCTGTGTTTTCTAGTATGAAAAAAATACTCTTCTCAATACAAAATGTTGTTTTTTGTCAGAAATAGAAACCCTCAAAAAATCTCCTGAAAAGCAATAAAAAGAGGTGCTTTTTGACTGGAAAGAACAACATTCAACAAAATCTGACATTTCAAAGTGAAATATCTCCAAATTTGGAAACATGAACAGCCCACCTCAAGCCACTGCCGGGCCCATGGAAATTGTAGTGTGGGCTCCTCAGACCCACAAAAGTGTCCATAAACCAGGCTGCACTGTACCCTCCTGGAGGCCTTGCAGCTTCCCATTGAGGAAAGACAGTGAGACATCAGGAAAAGGCCAAAGAAGAGAGATCAGGGCATGGTCTGAGGCAAAGCTGTGACTCTCATAAGACCTGTGTGAGCAGGCACTCTTCACTGAGTTGCCAAAGTACAGCTTTTGGCTTGGGTTGGCTCAAGTGCAAATGAAATATTTTGGTTTTGGTTCTTGGGGCTCTTTGATTTTCAGGAAAAAAATAAAAAAGACTCTTAAGGTTTTCAACAGTCAATGGTATCCCATGGCAACCTATAGAGACAAAAATATTTTTGTTGTCATTTGCATTTTCATCATAATAGATAAACAGATATGTAGATAACAGATACACTGGCAAGCTGTCTTCCCACACCTTTCAAGGGAACGGACCTCAGGGCAGGGCCTCAGGGAGCAAAGTCCCTCCCACTGAAAGAGAAGATCAGGTTCATGGCCACCTGAGGAATATGGACACACATAAGCCCATGGGATCTGATGGGATGGATCCCAAAGTCCTGAAGGAATTGGCTGATGTAGTTACCATGACACTCTCCATGATATTTGAAAAGTCACCAGTGAGGTGAAGTCCCTGGTGACTGGGAAAGGGGAAATATGATACTCATCTAAAAAAGAGGTAGAAAGGAAGACTTTGGGAACTCTGACTTGTCAGCCTCACATCTGTACTGGGGAAGATCATGGAACAGATCCTCCCTGAAGCTGTGCTAAGGCACATGGAGAACAGAGGGGTGATACAGAACAGCCAGCACAGCTTCACCAAGGGCAAGTCCCACCAACCCAGTGGCCCTCTCTGATGGATCAGTGAGCATGAGAAGAGTTACAGATGTCATTTATCTAGACTTCTGTAAAGCCTTTGACATGGTCACACACAATAACCATATTTCTAAATTGGAGAGGGACAGATTTGATGGATGGACTGTTTGGTGGACAAGGAATTGGTCAGGTGGTCACATTCAGAGAACCATGGTCAACAGCTCAATGTCCACATGCAGACCAGTGACAGGTGGTGTCCCTCAGGGGTCCATACTGGGATCAGTACTACTTGACATCTTCAACAGACATAGACAGCAGGACTGAGCACACCCTCAGCCAGTTTACAGGTGACACCAAGCTGAGTGGTGCTGCTGACACACCTGAAGGACAGGATGCCATCCAGAGGGGCCTGGACAAGCTTGAGGGAATTCCATAGGAATCTCATCAGGTTGAACAAGACCGTGTGAAAGGTGCTGCACCAGGACAGGGCAGCTCCTGTATCAATACAGGCTGGGGGATGGAGGGATTGAAAAGAGCCCTGCTGAGAGTGAATTTGGGGCACTGGTGGATGAAAAACTGGACATAGTCAAGAGTTTGTACTCACAGTCCAGAAAGCCACCCCTATCCTGGGCATCATCAAAAGCAGCATGGGCAGGTTGAGGGGGGAGATTCTGCCCCTCTACTCTGTACTTGTGAGACCCCACGCAGGACACTGCATCCTCAGCACAGGGAAGACTTGGACCTGTTGGAGCTGGTCCAGAGGAGGCGCAAAAAATCATCAGAGGGCTGGATCACCTCTTCTGTAAGGAAAGGCTGAGTGAGGTGGGGTTGTTCAACCTGGAGAAGAGAAGGCTCAGGGAGACCTTAATTCAGTCCTTCAATACTTAAAGCCATTTGTGTCAGCAAGGACAGCAACTTAAACCATTTTTAACAGATATTGCTTTAGCTTGCCACGGGAAACCCTTGACGTGCCTTCACAGCTAACCCAGGCAATCTGACTCAGTCCTTAACTACCTTTACATCAGGAAGTTTTTCCTAATGCCTTAATGAAATTTCCCTTTCTAAACTTTAAGCCCATTACTTCGTTTTCCATCTGCTAAGGAGAACAGACTGCCTGTTCTGCTCTGCAGCTGCTTGTTGTACATCTGAAGATCACTAAATCACACACCAGCCGACTTTTCTCTGGACTAAGCACGCCCAAAGTTTTTTCAGAGTCGTGTTTTCAGTTTATTGACCCACCTTGCTTCTGTTGACTTACATTTTTCATGGAGCGTAGTGTCCAAAACCAGATATGATATCCCACCTGAGGCTTAAACTGGGCTTCGTTATGAAGAATGTCTCACCTCTGTCAGTTTTCAAGTAAATTCTTGTTTCAGTCCCTAACACTAGCCAAGATTATGATATTATCATTAATTTTTCATCTTTATAAGATAAATCCTAAAGAATTCCAGAATCTCAGGTGGTGTGACCTTAATCAATGAAAATGTACTTTGTCTTTCTAATAGAGTAGCACAAGATGGTTAAAACCTCTTAATATTCAAGACTTGACAGTCTGTTTATGTTCTGTGATTGGGGTATTTTCCTTTGTCAATAAGATGAGCAAATTTACAGCTCACGATACTGTGAGGAGCCTGGAAACCCTTTGGCACTTTTAATCGTCAAGATTTACTCTTAGAAGTAGAGTGGGTTTTTTAAACCATCTAAATATATCCTCTTAATTATTAGTCTGACTGTTACATGCTTCAGAATGCAAAGGCTTAAATCCCCACGTCTAATTAAAGCTATGCATGGAGAGAAAGCCAGCAGACTAGGAGGGAGCAGTCCATCTTTGCAACAACTAACAACTTGCTGTTTTCCCTGTTTCTGAAACAAACAAAGTGGTCTTTTAAAGATGAAGTAGAGGAAAACAAGTGTGGTATGTACCAGGCCTACCACTCAGTGGTGAAACTAATTACAGAAGAAAGCAGAACCAGGCAAGCAATGCAGCACATTTGCAAGCAAGAGAAATAAGTGACAAACATTTGCTGTGATCAAACCAATAACTTAAAGTGCACTTTACAAATATTTCGTATTCATCTCTAATTCCGGAAGCCCTTCTTTTCCCCTGTTGTGCTAATTGTCTTATATCCAAGGCCTCTGGCCCCCTGCCAGATATTTGCTGTTCTCTGAAAGGCTTCTCTATTCTAGAAGATAAATGCCAGCCCAGCATGGAAATCATTTAGCAGCCAAAGAACTGATGGATTTCCAGTTTTGATTCACTGTACTTCAGGACCATTGTAGCTCGAAATACTGTCTGTCTTTTTAGTATTAGGTGGTGGGTTTTTTTAACACCACTGATGTTTGGTGGCAGTTTCAATAGAAGGGAATATCAAAAGAATTTTAAATAGAATATTCAGGCATGGAAGGGGTTTTTTTGTGACTTTGAAAACAAACACCGCTTTCAGATCAAAGTTCCCAAACAAGGGTTTGGCTGGAAGATTAAAATAAATGAACCCTGACTAAATAAATTAGGTGTTGGGATTTTTAAATGTCATCTGCAAAACCCAGTACAGCACAGCATTGACTTCGAGCCTCCTAAGTTCAAGCATGTTATATATTCATGAAGCAATTCAGGAGGCAACCTGCCCCTGTCCCTTTTCTCTGGCCATATAGATGGAAATTGTCCTGCTGGATTTTTGCCTAGTCCAGGACAGCAGCACAGTCATGATCTGAAGGTGTTCTTCAAAAACTGGTAGGGGGAGAACAAAGATTAACCTTAGTTATCCACTCTCTTGAGCTCTCAATTATGTGCTGTTCCCGTTGCAGGATCTTTTGCCCACAGTCCATCTCCCTCTGTTCATCATCCACCTCTCTCAAGGGAAGAAGCACAAGTCATTTAGGCCTCATCACGTCACCCAGAGAAGGTGTCCTTTCCAAGAAAGTACCAGCTAGTCCCATGAAGGTAACAAGTTCCATGTTGATAGTGACTGATACAAAGAACTTGGGAAAGTCACTCTCTGCTGGGGAGTCAGAGTGTTTGGGAATTGAAACTCCCTTTTTCCTTCAGTGCAGCATCAGCTGAACCTTATCCTGATAAAGTGATTAAATAAAAAAATCAATACTGAATGTCCTTTCCCTCACTGGTCTCTACCACGGCTTCACCCCACCAACTCAGGGAATGAGCTGAGCTCTAGCTGCAAGCTGTGTATGTACTTTTGGGCTTTTTCCCTTATTATTTGAGCCTCTCTCCTGTACTGAGTGATAATGAACTCCCATTCATTGACTGTGTGCCGATGAGGACATCTTCACATCTCTCTGCAAACAGGCAATTGTGCGCCATCAGCATTACATGTCATTATGATGCAGCTACAGTACTTCAGCCCTTTCCTGTACTTTGATCAGCAAAGATTAATTACCCTCGACTGCATTATTAGTGGTGATTAAACCTAACAGAAAATAAATGGGACTGCAATATTACTGGGTTATAGTTTTACCAGTGTGGTCATTTACAAGCAATTTCCTTATGCACAATTTTTTTTTCTTAATCATTATTCTCTAAGAGTTTTTCTATCATGTATTAATTAGGGGGAGACAGCCAGTACACAATACCACATTGTACATTGCATGACATATGCAAATCATATGCAAAGCCCACATACAGCTCTATGTACAAAGCTCAAGCTGACTTGGGCAAAACTTTAATTGAAGTCAGTGGAGGTTTGCTCGTGGTGGAGTGTGATCTTTGTACATGCAGCTGTACATGAGCTTTGCATATGATTTGCATATGTCATGTCATCTTGACCCAAGATTTGATCAGTTGGTTTACAGGGTCAACTTCCATTAAAACTACAACTTACAGTGATTTCCTGTGAATTCTGAATGTGATAAATATTAAATGAGGAACTTGCTGTAACCACAATACAGTTAGGTAGAAGCATTACTTTGCTCTTCCTCAGAGACTTCGTATATCCTACTGACTCTCCACATCACTCTGCTCACATCCTGCACAGGCAGAGACTGCAGAGGCAGACTGAGGAAGGTGGACAGGGATATACGGCACCCTGAGCACTGCCAGCCTTACCTCCCTCCGTGGGTAGCTCAGCTCTCTGACCATTATGAAATACAAGCCCCTGGCTTTCTCTTCAGCTCATCTTAGGACCAGGTATTGTCAGAGGTTTTGTTGCTGGAAGAGCCCTGTACCACCTGTTATCTCTGAGGCATCTAAGGCTCATCCTCTGTTATCAGGGACAGCACTTTATTGTTAATGGTACTCTTTATTTCCCTCCAATTCATCAATGCTCCTGTAGCAAAAAAAAAAAAGAAAAATTCTATTTTGCAGCACCCTCCCTCACTGCCCATATCACCCCAAGAGGCAAATAAATTTTTCACCCCAGGCTTCTCATTCCCCAGCCAATAGTCCCTGGAAAAACAAGGAATTGCTGGAACAAGTCTTCTTTTACATAATGACAGTCCACAATTTTGCAGTCTGAGCAAGTCTTGGTCTTGGCTTGAACCATAAGGACACACATTAATTAGCCCAATCCCCTTCTTCAGTCAGACTTTTTCTTGTTCACAACGACTGTTTGCTCAAATGTTTTTGCTGCCTTATTCTGAAGCAATTCTGACGGCAGGCTGTGAGTGCTATGGTGAACACCATGGTTTTAAACTCCTGTGTCGTAACTCCAGCCTGGAAGTGCCCACTTTGCCTCTCAGAGCAGCACTTAATGGTCTCCCGCAGGCTGCACCATTACCTGTGAGGACAGAGCTCCTGCAGTGGTGTGGCTCCAGAGCCAGAAATAACCAGCAAGGATTTTTTTTTTTCTCTGAGCAGAAAATCTCTACTCTAAACCAGAAAACAACTTGCATTTTATAAGAATGTAATAAAGTCAATAAGAGGCCTTCCAAGCCAATACTCTGTCTCCCGCAGTGACCAGTAGTAAACACACAGGGAAGAGAGGGGCTTGGGGGTTTTGATTTTTAACCCTTCTTTGGCAGGAAAAGTAATTTGCAATACCTGAACTAATACAGATATTATCTTCATCTTTCTGGCAAGGGCTGTACAACACACAGTCAGTAGGTTTGTCTGACTTCCAGAGCTTGAGAAAGAGCTTTATGACTTTGCTTAGCCTTTTGCTTTTCCATCACTGAGATCCCTCAGCTCCTGGTTCATCTCTCCCTTCTAGACAGGCATCCTGCACAACATGCATGCAGTCACACCAGGCCTTGTTGTGGGATTCTAAAACCCCGAGTCCACCAGTAGAGTTTTGCCATATAACTTCACTTATTTGGGAAATCAGCTACAGGATCAGCTTTCATTCAGTAAAAGCCACACCATAGCCTGATAATTTTAGTGTCACAGGAAAGAACATGTTTTGTAAAACTGCAGGGGATGATGAGTACCAAAAGGGAACCCTTCCATTTGATGGTCTGGTGTGTAAATCAGCCCTGTATTTGTTAAAACACTCAGATAAGTCATTTGTGACTCTGTCAAAGTGATAGATCCAAGGTTATATATAAATATACACGTACACACACATGCACACTGCAGATCAAAAAGGCATCTGGCTGCCAAACATGAAAAAGAAAACAAAAGGTGTAATTGTCAGCTGTCTGCCTTGGACACCTGGAGCCACAGCTAATGCAATCATCTGAAAGGCACCTCCGAGCTCCTGCCATGGCTGTGGCTTTCATGCCAGGCAGAAACTTCTTCCAAAGGCAGCTAAAAGCCCACTGAGCTTGATTTGATTTCTCTACCCTCTCCTGAGACCTGTGACAAAGAGATCTGGGCAGCGTGGCTTGGTTTCTCTCTTTTGGGGTTGTTTCTTTTTCTGCAGCTCAGAAGATTTTCAGATTAGTTTGGTGGCTGTTCCCCATTAGCTTTATACATTGATGTGCACATCTGTAGCTGACAAAGACGTGATTTTGCACTACAGTCTATTTTTTTTCCTTAACAATCCAGCTGAATTAGGAAAAATAAATAAACGCCAGTCTGTCTGCATCTCTGAGAAGCCATCCTTGTCCTTGCTCCCTTTCAGCAGATGGTGCTTTGCCTGTGCGGACCGGCATGAGCGCAGCCCCAGAGCTGCCATTCCCGGGGCGAGTCCTTTGGGACGCGGCTGCCCGGGCTCGAAGCCGCCTTGAGGAGCAGCTGCTGCGGCTGCACCTCGCTGGGACTGCACCTTGCTGGATGCCGGGGCTGCACCTTGTCGGGTGCCGGGGCTGCATCTCGCTGGATGCCGGGGCTGCACCTCGTGAGTGCCGGGACAGGCGGAGAGCAGCTGTTCCGGAGCCGCCCGTGGAGGGAGATGCCAGCAGGCAGCAGCGGAGCCTCAATGCGCGCTGTGCCTCGGACGTGCCTCTGCCAGCCTGTCCTGCGCTTCCCTGCAACTAGTCCTAGGCTCAGGAGCGCTCTGAGCCCGCTGATCCCTCTGGATTGTGCAGCAAATCCCCCTGCTGCTCTGCAGGGACAGCCAGGAAAGAGCTGTATTATGCTTCACTGAGTTTTTCTCCCTCTTGAGTTGGTGGCATCTCCCCGTCTGGAGCTGGCAGGGGACCTGCAGCGGATCAGTGACAGCATGTGACAGCAGCCACGCTGTCCCAAGGCTCAGCCCTCCCGGGGGTGGCCGGTCTTTGGCTCACAGCGCACACTGCTCTCGCACAGCCCCAGGGCTTGGCAGCCTGGTCACCTCTCCCAGTCAAGGAGGTCTCCCCAGCCAGGACAAGGGCTGAAACACACACTCACCTCTCTGGCACACAGTAGGGTTTTCATCCTAGGGACTTTCCTTGCCCTGTGAGAAAGCTTTAGAACCCTGCATCCTCCAGACATGTTGCTGCAATGTCCTTTTGCTGTTAAAAATAACCTTTCTCCCTTTGCCTCAGGTATTAAATCTGGTGCTAGTAAAGAGGGTTTGTGAAGACAGTGCAAATCAGTTACATCAGGAATGCACTGTATTTTAGCATGAAAAAAGAGGTTATTTATTTTCAGCATCATTGTCCTGAATTCAGAGTTCAGTATCCCAAACCATCTGTATAGTGCATTGCTTGCTCAGTTGGATTACACTGGCACAGCTCCTTTGAACTGATGGAGCAATGCACAGGCACAGCAAATGGGAGTCTGGGTCTTAAATACAGTACAATAGAGCAAAACCCTACCTGGCCCTTAAGTCATTGGAAGAAGAAAGGAAGAGCAGGTGCCAAGGGAAACACTATTGCCTTGCAGGCAGAGGAAGCAGCATGATTTCAAGCAGCTCTGGAAGCCCCAGTTGTTTTATTTTGCAGGGAGATTCCCATCCCAGCTGTAGTGCCAGAACACATGCTGGGAACATTTTAACTGGAACTGGCACATGTGTCTTGAAAAACGACTAATTCCCACTACACGTAAGAATCTATAGCCTCTCTGTGCCAGGGCTGTAAGAGAGAAAGACAACCTCACTCTCTAGAGGATGTTATTATCCCCCCAATATTATTATTCCTCAAATTCCATAATATTCAAGATATTATTATTCCTCCAAAGCCTTGTCAGCATGAAGCTGCTTGTAATCCAATCCCCGCCGTACGGCAGCTGAAGATAGAGCCACCCTGAGAGGTGTTTGGCTCCTCCCTGGAGAGCAGAGGAAAGAGGCTTCATCCTGCCACAGCTCCGGGGTGTACAGGCATAGACCCCTGCACTCTGGGCTGATTTGAGCCTTAATGTATCCCAAACAGCCAAGGTTTTAAACCCCCTCTGCTTCTCCCCCCCAAAGGTACAGCACTGCCTGGAACAAAGAGTCCCAGCGGTGGAGTCGCACATGACTCCTCTCATCAAAGCCCGGCGCTAAGCGGGCAGGGTTAAGCCTGCCTGAGCCATGTGAATGGGAAAGCCCAGGACTCTGCCTATTCTGGTCACTTCAAGCCTTTGATCACAAAAGTGATGCAGATTGTATAAAAAGGCAGCAATCCTTGCAGACGCTCTCCCCCCTCCCTGGCTCCTGAGCCAGGCTGCCCTCCCCTGGGAAAGAAGACAGAGGACTTGAGGGCAGATTCGCCTCTCTTGCACATCTAGAGTGATTGCACTGACGTCTGTGGAGTTATTTCAGGTTTGGACTTGTGTAAAATAGATCAGCTTTTCATCGGAAGATTCTTGCTTGGGGCAGCAATTAGTTTTGCTCTCCTTGTTCTTGCTCTGGAAAGCCCGGATCATTCGCACCATCCCTTAGCAAAGTCGAGCTGGGACGACACTGTTTGACAACGTATCTTAAGCAGCTAGTCAGCAGCAGAAAGTGAGACTGGGGTGTGATGGGCAAAATCAAGACTGTTTCTGAATTTGCTCAAAGCAAAGGAGATTAAAAAAAATATAATCAAGGGCAGAGAGGCAAGGAAACATTTGGGCATTGATATCCCACCTAAACATGGTATCTGTCCTTCGGTGATTCATGACAAGAAGAGAAATTGCTTTAATGCTAAACCTGCAAAGCCTCATATTTCAAAAAACATCCTGTCTTAGAAATATTGCTTCTTGCTTATTCAAATTCAACCTATATTCTTCCACTAGTATCCAGCTAGAGAAGAAAAAACAGCATTCTTCTTCTCCTTTATTTTCTTCAGATTCAGTCCAGTGGAAATTTAGCAGCCCAGATTGACTCAGGCGTTTTGAAGTCAGGCTGTGGTTGCTGCTACCTGATCCCACTCGTCTGGCATCTGGCACAGTCCTGCTTTTGTTTCCTATGACTTAAGCATCAGGCTTTAGTGATGTGTGGCCATATTTTGCTCAGCCCTGCAGGTCAAGTGAATTCCATGTCTGTATTGGTTCCCAAGGGGCCAAGAAGGCGGTCGGGTATAAGCTCTCACATAACCTCTTCTTCTCCAGCCAACTTTCCGAACGGCTCTTATTGCTCTTCATGTTCACTGAGGGGCTTTTATTTAACTTGGCAATCGCTGTCACTTTTCATGTCCATTTCCGCCCTCTCCTTTTGATGTGTAAATTATCCCTGGCTATTGGCAAACAGGACAATTTGGGTATTGCTGAGCACCCCTAGCCTGACTTCCCCCCACCTTCTCCAGTCATACAGGCCTCATTGACTAGCCTTCCTCCAGCCCCCACTTTTAATTTGTTGAAGTAGCCTGAACATACACAGCCAGTAATTTGATCACATTTAATCGGACACTGCATCTTTCTGTATCCCAAGTCTTTGCCCCAGTTCCTTTTTGATTTACTGTATGTACAAATTGGCCGTGGTGCCAGAGAGGTCCTGATTCAGCGAAGTGTTTTGGCACGTGGCTCTAAGAAAGGGACAGAGCTCTGTGCTGAGAAGGGACCAGACTCCCCAAACCCCACTGCAAAGCTAGGACAGGGTTTAGGCCCTACACTCTTCATGGCCCATGGACTCTGCAGCAGCAGCAGCACTCCAGGTCCAAACAGTCCATCCGGTGTTCATTAACCTTGAAGAGGGGATAGCACAGAAGAGGTGTAAGAAGAACATAGTACACCTCTGAGCCTAGACCAGGACATATGTAAGTGCTAGACTGGTTCAATAAATTGTGTACCAGATGAAAGCCTAAATGAGGGACCTCTGAAGGGTTTCTCACAGAAAGTCAAATTATCCTGCCTGGGGTCGTTGGTCAGCAGCTAGAAGCAAGGAGAGAATGATGAGTGTGGTTAGCCATGGGAGAGAGGGACTCATTTCCTCTACTCTGTGCTTGACTGGTTTCCAGGGAAGGGGAACGGCTGTCATCTGGTTATAGTGGCACATGTTTTTTCTGTATTTGCATTTCAACTCAAGGGCATCAAGAGCAGCTGGAAAGCAGCTATTTTGTCCTGTTTAAATAAACAACGTGTGTGTGGCAGGTTGGCATTCTCACCGTACCCAGCTTTCGCTGTACCATCAGCTGTGAGAGATGCTTATGGCTTGAGATTCAAAAAAATAAAAACTTTCTGACTGATTCTCTCAAGGATGACCAACAGCTTAAAAAATATCCCTTTCTGCACAGGCTGGTGTGGTTAGAAGCAAGTTTGGTGCTTTTCAGAGAAGGGGTAAGCTCAGCTACAGGTTATTTGTCTTGTTGGGAGATGATCCCCACCTCCTTTAACCCAGAGAAATGAGCCACCCTAACGAGCTGGCTCAGAGTGTGCCATCCAACCCAGCAAAACACCTCTGGGTGTGGGATATGGTAAAGCAGTTCCTATAAATACAACATCCAAAAAAAAAAAAAAAAGGGAACAAAGTGAGTGCTAGGAACTATCCTTTTAATAGATTCTCACAAAACACACGCTCAAGCCCTTTAGTTTTTCTAGGCTAAAGCAAGGGCATCAATCTTGTTTTCCTGGGACTGTTAACACCTGAAAAGCCAGGAGTTCATCTCACTGACTTTGAAGCAGTAAAACCTTGAAGATATAATGTGGCTTAAACACATGGAAATTCCTCCAGGCCTTAATTAATTTAGTATTCTTCCACAGAAAGACTGTTGGCGTAGTAAATTATTCATTAGATATTATAGACTCACTGATCTCAAATTTCATACAAAATTACAGCAAAGCTTTCAAAACGTGGGGGGAAAAAAAACCCCAGCTCACAAATTAACCCTTGCATAATGCATTTCTAAAATTACATCCATAGGGGATATTTTTTTGGTTTACTTTTTTTTTTTTTTTGTATGATTCTATCATTATTGCTAATACATATAATTGCCTTTCATTTAATGAGACACTACTAATTTCATATGAAAACCAACAGCCACTACCAGCAAAACCCAGGAGTTCATTTTATGGAAAACTGAGACATATTCATCCCTGGTGCTTTAGTTGTTTCACTCCAGGTATAATAAACTAGGCCAGTGGACAGAGCGTGTCAAATAGCAGTTGCTGGTTGATCTGTCTCATACTCCCAATTTTATTCTGCCCACAGAGTCCTCCTGATGAAAGCACACCACACCACAAAACAGATAAATAAACAGAGCATAATGATAGCATTTTCCAAACAGAAATGACACCCAGCTTGGTGCTCTCTTTCAGTGAATCCTTGCAGATATTCCTCTCCCAAAACACTAAGAACATAAGCAAAATATTGAATCATTTCTTTGAATTGCTGCAGAGGGTTTGAAAACCTGGCAAGTCAGGTCCATAACACACTGTGAAATATTTCAAGAGCTGCATTTATTTACTGCAAAAGCTGCTGAAATTTAGAAATTTTTCTCAGGTAGAGGAGTCTGTTGGGTAATGAGAGTTTCTGTTAAATTTTTTTTCACGAAGAGAATCAATCTCCTTTTCTGAGAGAGATGGTTCATATGTATGCAGTGACGGTAGAAAGAATTTGAATTTATATTAATGCAGCCAAACAAACCACTCATTGTTAAAAGCACTCTGTGATTTTGTTTAGTTAATAAGATGTTAGAAAGCACTATATGCAACCAATGCCACAACATATTCAATAGAAAAATCAAGACATTAAATATATTCACTCTGGACTAAGATTAAACACATCATCATCAAACACTCAATAATCAGTTGTCTGACGATTCATTGTCACCCACCAAGTTAGCTGGGATACAAAACACACAAACAGAACTGTAAATGCATCTCACCTTCCCCTCTGTGCACTGGTATAGACCTGGATCCTTATTAATATTGAAAATATATCCTTATTGATTTGGTTTTAACATCCTCATTTTAGGCACACTCCTGCAATAAAGTCACCTTCCTTGGTGTCCTTTCATCCCAGTCTCCCCTGAGATGCTGAACAGCCTGGACTGGTGGGAGGTGTCCCTGCCCATGGCAGGGGGCTGGAACAAGATGAGCTCTTAGGTCCCTTCCAACACAAACCATTCTATGGTTCTTTGTTTTCTAACCCACATGATTTTAACCCTCTCCCCTTTCAAAAATGCCAGATGTTGCCACATTCCCCCTGGATTCACATTTCCAGGTCCCCCATGTCACAGCCAGGTGTGACAGCCAGCCTGGAACTGGGCCCACACCAATTTGCTGACTGTATAGGTGGCTGCTGACCTGTGGGAGGGATAAATTTCTAATAAAGTCTTTCTCCTTGACACAGGTCTTGATTTGCACAAAATGTGTAGCAATGTAATATCTGAGAGGTGGCTACCCTGTGTCAAAGGTGGCTGAGATCAGCCAATGGACTCAAAAATTATTAAGAGAATGACTGGCAGGCAGGCAGAATAAGATCATAAGTGTCATTCCCTTGGGAAACCAAGATAGAAGGGATTGGAGTTTTTTTTTTCTTTAATCCAACAGTGTTGAAAACAAGAATTGTCTACAATTCAACTGTGGGGTCCTGGGGGGGTGGGGAGAGAGGAGGGGGAAACAGTAGGAAGTGAGGTTTTCTTTTAGATTTTTTTACTTTAAATGGTTTGCAATATTTTTTAATAGACAGAGGTTTATTTTCCTAACTAGATCTAAATTTTGGCCTGATTAGGTATGGTCAGGAGCTGTACCTACAGAAATACATCAAACACCATGAGGTAGCCAGAAAGTCATGAGAGGCTGAGACCCCAAAACATCTAATTTTTATATAAGTGAGTCTTTAGCCTAAGTTTTAACATAGTCAGAGAAAGTTATTGAGTGCCTGAATACAAACATATATTTTGTTCTTCCATAAGGAATTTGTACAGATCTTTTTGGGAAAGTGAGGTATGGTGATTGGAGACCAGCCTACAATCTGTCAGAGGCATTCATAAATCTTACCTATGAATTTGAAGAATGAGATAAATGGAATCTTTGTGTAATTTTTCTTGCCATAAAGAGTCCTAAGGAAAGAAACAGTCATGGCAAATGTCTCCTGTGTGTGGTTCAGACACTGCAAGCAGAGATTCTTGGAAATTTTTGGCTGAAACAAGGTCATCAAAAATGGCTTGCTGAGTAAAATTTTGATTACAAAAATGTCTTGATAAATGTTGACCTAATCCACAAAAGACTCTTGAGTGAACCCTGGACTCCTCACAGTTCTGCTGTCTTGGCTAGCAAGGTGTTCTAGTCCCAAGGCAGATGTACTTGGCAGATGTCCTCCAAGATTTGAAGTAAGGGTCTTTTCATCCCTCAGCTGCTCATGAAATTAGCAATCCTGCCAGCTTTGAAGCCAAATCAAATAAAAAGTATTCAGAAAACTAGAAATCCTTCTTTTTTAAGCCAACTTCCCTGCATGTATTTGTCTTTTAAACTAGAACTGCACAGAACACCTCTGACTTTAAGTTTCCTGGCCACATGCAGGCCTGTCATTTTCTAGATGGACTTCTCTCAGAAAAAGGGACAGCAGATTCTATTTCAGCCTGGTCCCTTGGAGGGCAGGCCATCTCTCCCAGGCAGGTATATGGAAAGTTGGACATTTATCCCAGGTCTGCTCCTTAACCCTCTGGGCAGCCAAGCAGGCACGTGGTTCACATGGGTGTTCAGCCCTCCTGAGATGCCCCCAGGAATCCTCTTTGGCTGCTGCAGCACGGGTCAGATGTAGGTCCTGTGTTGTTGCTGCCAGACCCTTACTGGCTGTCTTGGATACCCCTACACATCTCAAAAGGTCTCAAATTGAATAATGCTTGAGGAGCTGGATCCCACCCAGAAGGCTGATGTGATGTTGTGCAGACAGATACTCACTCACCTCATCCACACACCAAAGCAACTGGACATGACCTAGGCTAATCCAAAAGCCATATCATCATATTAGCACAACACCAAGCTTAAACTCATAGACCCAGACTCACAGATCACATCTGTTTCCAAAAGACCATGTAAATGTAACTTCTCCCAGAGAAGAGATCCAACAGAGTCCTTGAAATTCTGGTTTCCAGACTCAATAATCACTTCATCATTCCTCTCCCCACTTGCTGGCTCCACTCAGGCAAATATGCCTTGTTTTACTAGCCCAGAGCATTCCTAGAGCTGGTCACCAATGAAGGGATCCTTCAGAACATCAGTCCTGTGGGCAATACTCTTAATTTCTTTTCCTAGCCATTAAATTTTCTGAGGAGGGACTACAGTACTGGCAGGAGAAAGAATGACAGCTTGGTCCCAGCATCTGGTTTGATCACTCTGACTCCTTGCCATAGAAGGCAAGCTTCAGTGAGAAATAAGTGCAGGGCAATTTCTTTGACCTGACTCATTCAAGAGAGGTCAGGATTCCTGACCCAGTAACTGTTCTCTAGATTGCCAAGGACCACTCCCTTGCAAGGCCACATGCTGTTCCAAGGAACAGAGAAGGGGATAAGCAGGAGTGTGTTACCACAGTCAATACTTGCCCTACAGGCATTGTATCCAAGCTTCTCAGTTTCCCTCAGCTGTGTTCAGAACCCCACGGTTCTGTTGGACTCTCCTGCACTGTGAGATGCACAGGTGGGACAATGATTTACTTATAAGACCTTCAGATATTGAAGACTGCCCACAACATCTTAACAAGCAACTCACAGCTTCCTGCACCACTCTCCTCTTTGCACACCAGTTGCACAACGTTCCCAGTGTGAGCCATCATCAGCTTGAGAGTTTCACAGAAGCTGAAAGATGCAGGGTGGGAATGCAGAATTTTTTAGGGAGCTGTAAGGAGGAGGGTGAATGACAACAGAAATACCCATCCACCTGAGACACATACACCCAAATCTGTGAAACATTTGAGTGTTGCATGCCACAGGTTACATCGCTTAACAATATTTTTTCTTTTTAAATGTTCGTTTCAAGCTCTTCCACAAAAGAAATCAATTACTAATGACATACAGCCCTACTTTTCTTCCTGAACCCGTAATTGCTTCCAATTTTAAGCTAAAATTAGTCATTCATGCTATCCAAATGAGCATAGTTTAGTGCTGATGTACGTAAGCGATGCTTTAGATTGTTGAGCATAGCTGATCTTTGACAGCTTCTTCTTATAAATAACAGTTTCCTCTTTACACTGAGAACTTTTCAGAGGCGACAGATGTTTGAAAGATGGGACTGAATTAGCTGAATAGCCTGTAAAACCCACCAACCTGAGATTTGCAAATATGAAAGCTCAGAATTCTTACAAAGACGGCTTGCAGAAAGCATAAATCACATCTGCATAAATGCCTCTCTTTCAGCCTACATCCTTTGCACGTCACATTGTCAGCGTTTAACACATAATAAATAATAAACAACTTAATAGTTAACAGTGCTGACACAGACAGGCTGCCTTGCAGAGAGGAGGACACTGGGAATCCATTAAATGAAGTGGTAACGGTACTGGTGATGCTAATAAAACAAAAACCTTTTGTTTGTTCAACAAGACAGAAAACACTGCAGGAAAGCAGAGCTGTGTGAGACACAAACCTGTCCTCCATCAGAAATTCATGGGCATGTGTTGAACAAGGGATGCTGGGGAGGCAAGGTTTGATTACTTCCTAACTTAAAAAAAAAAATCAGAAGGTGTCCCTGTGGCAAAGCATGAAGCTGACATTTCATTCTAATTTTAATGTCTTTTGTACCTTGCTCCATGTTGAAGGAAAATGAGCATGTTCCAGCAGTACTTCAAATGACTTGACTTGTACTTGTTACACAGATAAACTGTTCTCTCAGCAGGCACAGGAGAGAATCTTCTAGCAATAAGCAATTTGGTTTTATTTAGATATAAACATATGCAAGTACATGTGCATGCATGAGGATGCAAGACCAAAGGAACATGTTTGACACTTGGGGAGGGAAAGATGAGTTTCATAGTGGTGCCTTTGTTTTAGTGGGAAGGAGAGGGATTCAGACTACAACATCTTATCAGCCCCCACATCTTCTCACAAATTTTGTCATCTAATGGGCCCTGCAACTTTTTTTCACCAGTTAAGCCCCTTCAGAGTCCTTACAATACCCGGTATTCAAGTTATGCTTCGGAAGTGTGGAAGCAGAATTTCACCCACAGACAATTTGCTCCTCAAAATCCCATTTTCAATACTACTTATATCAGTAAATAAATCAGACAGCTCCAATCACATCATTATTCCATAAACATCACTCTTTGATTAGCTTTTCTCTTTGGAAAATTCATACGCCAGTCCCAAACTAAACATACTTTGTCTGTTCAAGTGACGTTCTGCATTCTGTGCTTCTTAAATAAAATGCCTTCAGATTAGTAAAAATTGCAATGACTGTTTTGTTATGCACTCAGTCAACAGCCCAGCAAATGTTTTACAAAAGTCTCCCACAAGAAATAAGATAAATAGCACCATCCTGCTGCTTCCTAAGGTAGAAGGCAGAAACAAATTACCCAGCTAACACACAGAGTACACAGAATATATTACGAAAAAAAATATGCATTATTAGAGCTAAATTTATATACCAATTAAGTTGTCCATCTCTTTGAAATCAGGCATATTACCTTACTACTCTCAGGCTTGTGAATAGCATTTGTGAGCACTGAAAGGCACAGGTACCAGGAAAGTTTTCATTTTTCACACTGCTGTTACAGGAGCAAGGTTTCAAAGGCAGAAGCAATACAAGGGCTCCACATGACTTGTGCAAGTCCAGCCACACAGCTGCATCAATCACCACCTCTTTGCAAACATTCATGTTCTCCCTGCTCATGGTCCCTCAAGTTACAAAGTGAAGTATTGAATGAGTGCCCTGGATAGGGGACTGGAGAGAGGCTGCTGTAACCAAACCCATGGAGAAAACCTTACAAGCCCCTCTAATTCACTCCATCCTCCTTGTGTGGGCCCAGCTGTGAGCCTGCACCTAGTCCATGGTGAAGCATGGTTAAAAACCCCCTCTTGTTCTGATGATCTTTATGAATTTTGTTGATTTGGACAGAAAAATACTTCTGTTTTCTCCTTTTTTCCTTCTTCATCCAGCAGTCTGTGTGTTTCTTCACCTGGATCTGCCCCTTCTTCTACAACTATGAAGCACAAAGGACTTCTGAGAGTTTCCACTAAGAAATAAATATTCTATGCAAACAAGGCAAAAGCAGCAATCACAGAAATTGTCTGATGCCTCTCCTGACCAGCTCCCTATGTATTATTACAGTGTGATTACAGCAATGAAGAAGTTGTAGAAGCAGGAGAGCAACCTTTCAGATCCAACAGGCTCAGCTGGATATGGAAAATAAAATATACAAGCATCCACTCAGAAAAATAAGTCAACAACAGACATTTTTTTAAAAAAATCAATGAAAAAAGTCTTCCCATGTATCCTGGGACTCGTCAAGTTCCAAAAGATTTTGCTGGCTATATTCAATAGGTCAGAGAATGACATGTTTGGGGATTCCTGGTGCAGTAAAGACTAATGGCAGATTTCAAGGACCCATAAAAGGTATTAAAAGATAGCCTATTACTTTAGCTTGGAGGTGCCCCAGTACCCTACCCTGTATCAAAGCATTCATTTCACAAAATGGAAATAATCACAACCATCTTTTTCAGGTCACTCTATAATTTGTTCTCTTTCAGAGGTTTTATAGTTGCTAATCTACCTAGAGACTCAGGTGGAAAGGCAGTACATAATAAGGTGATTAAAGATCATGTCAGCGTGCAGATGCCCAGAAGTCAAAGTCTGAACTCTTTCTGTCACTGAACATAAAAGTTTTAATATGATGTCTAGAGCTTCACCTCCTGAAAGACTGCAGACACCACCAAATCCTTGGGACAGAATGCTGGAATTCCAAGTCCAGAAGAACAGATCCCATATTATCAATTAACAGCCATGTCTGACAAACTCTCACCACATGTGCAATCAGCAGCTGGGCATTGATTTGCGGGACCTGGGTTTGCCTGTAGACCAAGATATGCCAGAAAACAAAGCAGAAGCACAAATCAGAATATTTGTCATAGAACCATTGAATAGTTTTATTTGGAAGGGATATTAAAGATCATCTTGTTCCACCCCTCCCCTCTCATGTACAGGGACACCTTCACTAGACCAGGTTGCCCCAAGCCCTGTCCAGTCTTGCCCTGAATGCTCCCAGGGATGGGGCATCCACACCTTCACTGGGAAACCCATGTCAGTGTCTCATAACCCACCTAGTGCAGAATTTCTTCCTTATATCCAATCTAAATACTTGGCACCCTACAGTTTCATACTGGTGCCGATACACAGTCTCACGAAGTTTACGTGGCAGAAAAAGAAACAGAGAAACACAGAAAGTGCAATTTATAGAACAGATCCTCCTCCTCACTTACAGATTAGCATATTTTCTCCACTTAGCCACTATGTTCACACTTTGCATAATTAACCTATTTCATTAAAAGAAGGAGTATTTTTCTTATGCAAAATAGGAACCCAGGTGCTGTAAGTTATGAAGATTTGCTCAGAAAATCTTATTTTCAAATCCTGCTCAGTCTCATTTCCCAAACTAAACCCAGTAATATTACTGATTGAAACAAAGTGACAAGGTGGGAAGAGGAGTGAAAAACACCAAGAGCCAAGGACATCACCAAATGAATAATGTTTAATCCGTTTTAGCGCTACCAGGAAAATTAAGCTTAAGCTGCACATTTAATTAGTCTGCTAATGCTGTTTGATGGGCCTCCTCCTAATGCCAAGGCCACTGGGATCTTCTGTGTGTCCCCAAGAAACCTGGGATTTTTCATTATGTCTGCATCTATGGCAGAGATACGACTTACTCACCCCTCCTCTTGGGCTTCAAGCCTATCAGTATTTGCACACAATTTACGTGCCTTTTGCTTATGCATTCACAGGAAGATGGCATGTGCTGTTCATAGGGAGTTTTCGTGTTGTTGCAGCTGTGCTTGTGAAAACCTCACCTTCTACCAGGCCAGCCAAGTGCTTTTATGCTCCAAAAGGCTGGATGTGTTTGCCAGGTCTAGCAGTGCTACTAGCAGAACTGCATATCCCTGGAGTCTTAAAAATAATATCTGGGAGCAGGGGTTCCTGGCAAGATGGGCAAAACACAGCTCAGAGGGTTATCAGCCTTTTTGTTAATACTATGAGGAAATCCCTCCTGTTAGGGCTTTGGATTAGAACCACTGAAGTGTAGATGGATGTAAAGACTACAAAGTTATTCTGTTTCATTGATTAGCTCAGAGAATTTGTTTGTTAGAGATTGGATAAGGTCAGGAAGTCCAAAGGCTCCTTAAGACTCTGGTTAATGGATTTTGAGCAGCATCACAGCACTTTAACCTTTCCTTACGGAGCTGGAGGCCAAACGAAGCTCTCTAGCACTAATTATTAAGGGTCGGGTTTACTCCTAGCAACCAACCAGCAGGTCCAATGACACCCTCCTGATTTAGAAAAAAACCCAAAACACACAAAAAAAATCCACCTAAAAGCCAACAAAAATCCCACCCCCACATACACACATATAAAACAAGCAAACACAAAACAAAACAAAGGCCAAAAACAAAACAAAGAAAGAAAAAATCTAAAAAGAAAAACAAAATTAGAACAAAAGAAAAACAAAACAAAGCAAAATAAAACAAACAAACCAAAACAAACAACCCAACACCAAAACCACCAAAAACTCCCAAATGCTTAATATCAGTTTGATCCTTCTGGAAGCACTGGATATTAGCTCCTGGGACATGGATTAGTCCTATAAGGAAACACACAGGGATATTCAGACAGATCTGTTTGCAGTATTGTCTCTTTTTCAGGTTCAGGACAGAAACAGAAAATAACAAGTTTATGCCCCCTCATCATGGTACTGATTCTGGTCCAATGTCCAATAAAATGTTTTAATACAGCATAACAAAACCTGGCAGCCTATGCTTTGGTCTCAATCAAGGGATTGCATACACATTGAAACAAGTTAGTCTGATTACTCCTTCTCTGTTTTTTCACTGAGAACAGTGACTTTGAATTTCAGTTCAATGGCAATTTTTTCCCCAATAGAGGAACACCAAATAATTGAGGAGGGATACCACATATAAAAAGTTCTCTTCCTTGCATTAGGCAAAGACACACACACACCCATGCACTCTAAAGTAAAATTAAATACATGTCTGTGACTTATCCATATGGACAAGATTATTTTTACCAACTGCCTCGTATGCCTTCAGTATTTCAATATGCAATCTGCAACAGCTGCTTGCATCTCATACAGCACCTTTTGCTCTTTGGAACATCACATAAATACTCTTTGCATCCAGCAGCAGGAATTATTTTCAGTGTATGTGTTCTTGATTTATAAGTTTAATTAGAAACTTTTATGCTTTATACTGAAATACCCTGAGAACAGTTTGACTTGTCTGAGCATAAACAACAGCATTAGAATTCCAAACACATCTTCCCTGTATCCGCATGTTGATGCCCACGATTTCTTTTGCAGCCCTCAAAGAGAGTAATGCAAGGCACACAACAAAAGGTTGGCATCACATCCACTGTTCTTACCTTCCAATTCACGAGGACATTTCAGCACATGCCAAACATTATGGGAAAGAAGAACTTCTCTGAAGGCAAGAGAAGAAGGATGTGAAAACTCTGCTGGGGCAGGACCTACCCACAGCTCTTACAGACCTTCACAGATGGCACTGGCTTGTCTCCACAAAGGTAATGCTTTGACTTGCAAATAATCCTTTGATTTAAACAGTGTCAAGTAACAACCACGGGTCTCGGTCCTGAGTATTCAGCAAGAAAATAAATAATGTGTAATACTTCTGGAATTATGCAAAACTGATGTGGCATCATTAACTTTATCTTATAATTAAAGAAACCAAGGCACAAGTCTTGAGTGATATTCATCAGCAACAGGAAAGCCAGGCATACAATTAACATTTTTGTGGCTGTTCACCCATTACACAGAGTCCACGGAAATAGTAGGATCAAGCTATGGTTAAAGGCATAAAGAAGGAACAAGATGATTCTGTGCTTAAAACTCTGGAATTAGGGTTTAGAGCAGCAAAATTGAGATCCTAGCTCTGTCACAGACTTACTAAGAGATACAGAGTGTTTCATTTAGTCCTGTCATATTTGAGCCTACTTGTTGTAAAACAAGGTTAAATACATTTTCTTTCTCACAAATGCAAAGCATCTTCCTGCCTTTTCAGTAGGTTTTCCCCCATACATATTTGGTTTGGCAAAAATATTTTTTTGCTGGAGAAAGACTGATCAAAAATGTTCAGCCAGCCAGAAACAGGGAAGGAACTTTCTCATTATCTGGGTTTATCAAAGTCTGAAAGTGTCTTTGTCTTTTCTGAGGCTCTGCACAGTACTGTAGCAGAAACAAACTGTGATCCCAGAAGAGTACAGATTAATCTCATTCAGAGCATCAGTGAAATGGAATGGACTCATTACCTTAAGAAACAAAATATAATTTCTAAACACAGTCCTTTGTTTAGACACAGTAATGAGTCAGAAATGGCAATGGCAGAAATGATAAAGAAAGGACATCCCACAAATTATGTTGCACTCTGAGCTGAATGGTCAAGTGTTTGCAGAGAAGGTTAATCACAGGAATAAGGACAGCACTCCAGAACCCTCAAACTGGCAATAGGATTTCCACCTGCTTCATTTCACCAACTGCCTCAGTCACAATTGCACCACTGAACATTTGTGCCTTGAGAAGGGGTACCATTAACAAGGGCCCTTTAAATAATGCTGAAGGACTAGAGACTGGAGGATCTTGCAATTCCCCTGCTCCCTTTTAATGCAGAGAAACTCAGTGTAAAAGAGACTCAGCAAAAGCATTTCCTGGGCAGCTCTGGCCCTGTCTCCCACCATACACTGACGTGGCAGCTCTTCCCAGATCCTCTGCACTGGTGCTGTAGCAGAAGTGAATCCCTTTGCCTGTGAAAATGAACAAAGGTCACTGACTGTGGCAGGTTGCCAGCAGCAAAGAGCACTGGGGAAGAGGAAAATCCAGATCTGAACTCTCCTCAAAGAGCCAGGACTCTGAGTTCAACATAATCCATGGTTTTACCAGAAAACTTTGATAAGGTGGTTAATTATTGGCTGAGTAACCCCTTGCTATCCCTAAAATCAATTACCTCTCCTTCTGTATTGATTAAAACAACCCGTTGCTATTTTCTCACGATCCTGGTTGTCAACAGCCCTGCTAGATGCTCTCTTTGTGAGCAGACTATTCTCCTTTGGCTTTTTCAAGTGCAACTTATAAGCAGAGGATCAGTCAGTAGGAAGTTTTCTTTTAGTTCTCTTTCTCCTCTCCACAGCCTCTGCTCATTGAAGTTATTGACTGACAGACCAAAGTGAAAATACCTTAACTTTGTACACTTCGCACGTAAAGAATCTGAAAGATATAATGTAGCATTTTCTCACATTAAAAAATGCACCCTGATGCTTTTCATCCTGTATTTGTAAATCAATGAATTAATTATTGAGCCAATAATCTCAGCTTCATAACAATAACTGGGACATGCCCACAGAAACAAAAGAGCATAGAGCAACTTTTTTACTTCTCCAGAGTACTCCCCTGATACAACCTCCAAGGTCTTGTGTTTTGTTATTCTGTTTATAAATCTTTCACTAAACATCAGAACTGGGACATGTAGTGCTGGGACTACTAGTATTGTAGGTGAATGAGAAGGGCCAGCTGCATCTCTACTGCCTGGATCAAATTGTAGTCTAAGGGCTCTGACTTTAACAATCTCCCAGCCATCACCATTCAATATTTTATTGTCATCACATCTGGGCTATCTGGCAATGTTTGTGTTCCCATGATGCCAGTCCATGTACAAGAATAACAGGAGTCCCAAAAATCCTGCAATCCAGGACAGATACAGGCAAAAAGAAGGGGAGTGCTATTCTGCCTATTTCTCTAAACTGGGAGTTTAAAGCAGGAAAAGGTGTTGTGGTCAGCTCTGACTTGCAGTGCTTCACTTGTGCTTCTTTCTCAAGGCTCAGCTCCACGATACTCCAGCCATCATTGACAGCAAAATGAGACAGAGCACATTTGATTTCTGAAGGTCAAATGTCCTCCTTTATCCACAGCTCAGGTGTAGCACATGCAATGGGAGAACACTGTGCTGCTCCAACACATCAGGACTTATTTACAAGGAGTGTAGCAGCTCCAAGAATATGGATCAGGGATAGGAAGAAGTTTACTTGTACTGGGTCCAAGAAGACCATATTGGAGAGCTGGTTAAACATCTTCTTCACAAAGTTTTTGAGGTGAAAAACATTTTGAGTTGAACAAATTCACAAAGAACTTCGTTATGAACACAGAAATTAAGATTTCAATAAAAACTTAGCAGCAGCATAGAAATTGAAATTCTCTTCTGCATCAGCTCTCAGAAAACACAAACAACCCTAACTCATCTAATCCTACATTTTGGCAGGATGAGAAAAAAAAACCTTTCCAAAGATGAGGTCCAGGAATACATAAGGTCCAGAAATGCGTAAGGAAGCAGGAGTACCTGTGACACAAACATACCAACTGTTGCATGGGCTACCAAATGGCAGGCAATATTTTGAGAACACCCCAATCCCACACACCCCTACCAGGTCTAAAAGCACAGGAAAAAAAGAAAGTGTGAAGGAACTCAAGGCTAACCAAGAAAAACCTTGGTTTTTGAGAAACCTTAAACTGTCAGAACCAAGAATAAACTCTCTCCTAGTCTGTAACTTGTGAACCCTGAACTCAACAGGAACATGGATCTCCTGTAACTCAGGCTCTGTGAAATAAGCCAGTCCTACACCAGGCTTTGGTGCTATGGGGGATTTTGAAAGAAAAAGAAAGAAAATAGAAGAAACAAGTTTGTTACCACAGTTCATTCTTGTATCACTTTTAA
The DNA here is from genome assembly GCA_034509425.1 of Eopsaltria australis. Taxonomy (NCBI): domain Eukaryota; kingdom Metazoa; phylum Chordata; class Aves; order Passeriformes; family Petroicidae; genus Eopsaltria; species Eopsaltria australis. Next base: position 1,152,147 of record JAVTVJ010000012.1, on the reverse strand, counting down.
ATTACTCTTAATCATCACAAACTCACAGAACTGTCCCTTCAAAGGGGTTGGTGCCACAGAGCAGAAGCTGAGGGGCACGTTGATGCAAACAAGCAGAGAAGCAGGCGTACGTCTGGATTGCTTTAATTTTGTGGGTTTGTGTCAAATGCTGAAACGCACTCTAATGCTCTCGCATATTTAATTTCCCTTGTTCTTTTCAAACACTAACAAATGTGGCTGCTTGCACTGCCAAGACACTGCAAATTAAAACAATATACACAGTCAAATGTGACCTTGAACTATTGCTAGATCACAGCCCTGCTTACACGAGGCACACCAGCAAGCATGCTCCTCTCCCAGTGCAGTCCCTTCTCAAGGCACGTTATGTTATTCCAACACGACTGTCTTGCAACATGAAGTCCATTGAAATCACAGTACAGTCCAAACTTCCCATTCATTGCAAAGGGAGTTTGTCTAGTAAAAATAATTAGACCTGCAGGGAACTGTTCCAGAGTCTTGCCAACACCAGTGAACAAAACCCTCAAAGCTTACCAGTTTTAGCTCAGAAGTTCACTGATGTTCTCCCAGTAGGATTGCTCTTCATCATGAAAACTGAATGTACCGCTGATATTTTGTGTGATGGAGACCAAGGCCTAATGAAAGGCATTTAAATCTGTGCCAGCGAAGAGGAAATTCAGACTTCTGAAAAGCAAAGAGATGTCTGAGCAGCTGGAAATACTCAATATCATCCTCCAGCTGAACACAACTGTGCTGGCAGACAGGAAGAAAACTCAGGAAGAGCGCAGGGCTTGCTCTTACACACCACCCCATGGACTACCCTCTTAAGGGTCTCCCCCTGCCAAAAAAAATAGGAGAGGAGACAGGAGGGGGAGATCAAGAACACCACATGAGAAAAAACATCCTAGAGTAAAGCCTCAGCATTATCCATAGTCCAACACAAATGAAATACAGCAGTTTTACTAGTTCAGGACATACGGCTGGTGTCCTTCACAAACCTTTCTAATGGTGGAACCAGATTATTCAGCTGTCTTCTGCACAGAGAAATATGAAGAACAGGATACACAAGGAGAATGGTAATGCTTGGCCAATTAATCCATAGAGTAAATGCACTTACTTAAGATATAACCACTAAAGGTAGAAAAGATTTCTGATTTTCTGTCCGTGTGACTACAGCTGACTTCAAATTGGAGAAGAGAGATCAGTCAGGATGAAAAATCAGTTTTACAAGAGGACAGAAGGGGCTCAGTTTGTTTAGACTAGCAAAATAGCTGGTGAAAGAGGGAAGATTGCTCTCTACAAATCTATCTTGAGGATAAACACCAGAAGACAAAAGAACTATTTGACTTAATAGCCAATACTGGCACTAGAACAAATGAATATAAATTGGCCATGAATACATTTAGGTTGGAAATTAAAAGAGGTTTCCTAATCACTACAGCAATTAGGGTCTGAAACAGCCTGGCAGTGGGAACAGCAGAGCAGAGTAAGTTCAGCTGCATTTAAGACAAAACTGAACACCTGAAGAGCTTAGAGAGTGGTGCTTGGACTTGGGAACAGAGCTCTCAAGGCAGAGTACATTGGTGTATGGCTATTCATGGTCATGGCAGTAAGTATTTATATCCAACCTGCCCACAGACACAAAGTCTATTTTATTTTGTATAAGATTGTTGGTCCATGCAGGTGCTTATGGTACCAGGATTCCCTCAGCTGCAGTAAGATGTGTGCACCCTGAACACTTTTCAAGTCTGGCACTTGTACAAGGGAAGGGGGATTTCACCCACAGCTTATCCACATATTTCATTTAGTTCAGTAGCATTAAAAATCCAGTCATTGTCATCCTTCAAGGCTTCTGAGAGAGTCCAAACTGGCTTTCCATGTGGCACAGGGTGCTGCCTGTCCAGCCTGTTACAGACAGGGATCTCCATCACTGTATAGCATCTCATGGAACACCGAGGGCATGTAGTGGAAATGGACAGAGGAGGTTGATGGTAGTTTTGCCATTGTCTGCAGCAGGACTGGGATTGAATTTGTCTGTCTCCTGCTGGCTCATGCAGCCCAGAAGCAGAGAAATGACAGGTGGCAATTTGATTAAGTGCACTGGTATGAGCTGAGTGGGAGCCAGGATAGCCAGAACAGAACCAACAGGAGGGAGCAGCTGGTGGCTCCTGATCCTGCTTGGAGAGCCCTCTGTCAAGTCAAACACCACCATGGGACCACAGCAGACAATTTGTTATCCTCGGGCAAATGCAGCCAGGATTAGGCAATGGGCTGTATCCAGCCACATGACAAGAGACTTGTGTACAGGAATTAGTGGGAGAAACTCATCGTTCAAGGGTTTAGAATACAAAACCAGGTGACTAACTGGCCCGTCTGTTCCATGAAACAAAACATTTGCCCACATTATTTTTAAGTTCATTTTCATTTTAAATGTCTTTAAAACCATACAGATAATATATTTCATAATGGAATGCCACTTAAATATATCCCCTGTGGTACACAGAACAATTACTAGAGCAAATGCATCTGTAGGTTTTGTTTTCTTATTACTGGTGGTTGAATTTGGATTTGTATTTTTTACTTGAAATTCAAAATGTTGTTTTTCGGTACACTATGGGAGACCACAGATTGCAGGTTAACCTGCCTTGTTTAAAATAAACTGAAAGTCTGAATTGTACCCAACCAATCCCTAATTATTTAAGTGAGACAGATGGGTCAACTCAGCCATTCTTGCCAAGAGAGTGGAGAGGTATCATTAACTGTGGGAGGCTGGGAGGAGGAAACCACACAAAGCATGGAGTGTATCTCAACCAGCATCATGGAGAGGAAAAATTCTCCATCAGAGAATTTGAAGACCAGAAGTCAGGTCCACTCAGTCTTTCTACCTAGAGGCATCAAAGGTCATAAACTACCAGCAAGGCTTGAGCAGAATGCTCCAGTTATCAGATATCCTTAGAGTGACTTTTTACAAACTTACTCTTGACAGTGAAGCCAGATTCAAATGTCACTACTGCTTACCTACATTTGAGGTGAGGTTGAGAAAGCCAAGATTGCTTAACCTAGACATAAAAAGAGACTCAGGAGAAAGAAGAATCTTTTCAATGTGTATAAATACCTATCAGAGAAGAATAGAGATGACTGATAAACCTCAGTGGTGCCCAGTAAAGAGGCAACAGGCACAAAATGAAACTCAAGAACCTCCCCAAAACCCAAGATTTCATTGCAAGGAGAGTTGAATGTTAGAACTGGTTGTACAGCATAGTTGTGGAGTCTCCATTCTGCAAGGTATTCAAACCTGACTGGATATAGCACTGAGAAAACTGCTGTACTGAAACTGCTGTGTGCAAGGGGCTTGAGCAAGACAATTTCCAGAGGTCCCTTCCAACCTCAATAATCGTGAGATCCTCTTCCACAAACCACTGCTGTCTAGCAGTATAGCACAGCTCTTTTGCACTGATTTTGACTCATACTGGTTCATCTGTCCATTTTCCACTGTTGTCAAAACAGATCATTTTGACATGACTGAAGGAGTCTGTGGAACCTGTGTGATAAAAGCAGGAGGAAGGAACACACAGACAGCACTGAGGCTGGGTAAACAAGGAGCACCTCTTAACACAGCTTTGTCAGTGAAGAGAGAGTCTCTTGGAAAGACCCTTAGTGCTACATCTTCCAGGATGAGCTGCTGTAATCATATTGCAATGTCAAAAGTACACAGAAAGGTTTGATATCCCACTTCTGCTTGATTTCAGCATGGGAACAACAGCAACTTGATACCTCCCATTACAAGGGCCCTTCTGAGACTCTCATTAGCCTCCAAGAGCAGTTGGAAACCTTGGACAAATCTGGCCTTTCATCTCTCTCTACTTCAGCTGCTTTCCTGTAAAATGTGTGCCATTTCTGTGCCTGCCCCAGCAGCTTTAAGATGTGAGCCTATCCTTTGCACAAGCCAGAATGGATGTAACATCCAGGAAATGCTACATGTAAAAAGCCTTTTTTCTCATTCCTTCTTCCTGAGCAAAAGAGTGCCTGACTGACTCCGCTGGCTGATAACTCAGGAGAAGTTTGTTCGTGAGTGCAGAAAGAACTTGCCAATGTTTCCTATTTAAAAAACCCCATGAGACCTGAATAATTAATAACCTACCAGTGAAAAATTGGCCCTAATTACCAAAGCAATCCCCCCCAAAAAATGTTAATTGCTTGGCCTATGTTCCTCCCTCAATGGAATGACTATATTGACAAATCTCATATAGCAAGAAAAATCTGGTGGCCACAAGATACACTTGTTACAAATGGATCAATAGCAATTATGAAGTTTTCTTGCATTTCTTAAACTGCTTCAGGCTTCAATCTATCTTAAGACAGTATCATACATTTTTATCAAGGTATATTTTCTCCCCTTTTTGCTTCAGCTGAAGATGATTCATATTTTGCAGGGGACAAAATAAACATGATGAAAATTCTTAAACGGTTTTAAACAAAGGAAGTCATTATAAAGCATTGGCAAAAGCATTCAGTTAAATTGCACTCGTGGTTGAAATTAATTTTCTGAAGCAAATTCTGAAAGAGGTAGAAGCCAACAATCAATAATCTCTTAATGAGGTGCAAGAAAAACATGTGTAGACATGACAGGTTTTGATGGCTAATGAGCTTCAGAGGAAGAACATTGTTCAGAGGAAAACTCTGAAAGGCACAGAAAATTGATTAATTGCCAGACCAAGATATTGCAGGAAGGCATTTGGAAATTCGGCAGCCCTCAGACCTCATATCATTTACACCTCCTATGCGACGTGTTAACTTTAGAAAACATTATAGCTGAAGGGTGTTGTTTTTCTCCCCCCCTCTCTCCCTAGTCACTAACTCATGATCAATCTGCCTGCTGTGATTTGTAGCCTCAGAAACAAAGTTACCTGGTAAAACTTCCCCATATTGTTTGTGGGGATGAATAACTGAATGCAAAAGACAGGCCATGGGGGGTCCTGTTTTCCTTTTGTGTTAATGGCTGCTCCTCTGGATGTAAGACATAACTAGGCTAACAGACATTTTGGTCTTCTGTCACTTGTGCTCACAAGTGTCAGCAACACAACATAAAAGAATTCACATTTACCAAAAAAAAAAAAAAATATCAAAAGAGCATGACCCATTTTCCTGCAGTTAAACACCTTCTTTTAAGGTACAGAACTAAGCTCCACTCTAATTCCTGTCAGGAACAAAGACACAGCTCACGTAGGTGGGAACACAGGATCCCAGCAGAGGAAACATGGAATCCCAGCCCGGGAAAATTGATGCCTTCTTCTCTTGGGTCTTGGTCTTCAGGAAACCCCTGAGGCCAGAGGGAAATTCTGGAGCAAGACTTTCCCACTGTAGAGGATGACCAATTCTGGGAACATTCAAACAAACTGGACAAAAAAGTCCTTGGGACTTAATGGATGCATCCATGAATGCTGGGGGCCAATGTCACTGTGAGGACACTCTCAACAATCATGGGGAGATGGCAGGTAGCAAATGTTGCTCCCACCTTCATGGAGGACAAGGAACAGGTTCCAGGGAACTACAGGCCTATCAGTCTTCCCTGATCCCTGGAGCAAATCCTCCTGGAAACCATTTCCAAGTATATGAAGGACAAGAGGGTGATTGGGAGTAGTCAGAATGGATTTCAGAAGGATAAATCATGCCTGACCAACCTGATAGCCTTTTGCAATGAGATGATAGGCTTGATGGATGAGGGAAGAGCAGTGGATGTTGTTTATTTTGACTTCACTAAGGCTTTTGCCTTAACTTGTCTGCCATAACATCTTCCCAGACAAATTGATGAAGTACAGACTCGATAAACAGGCTGTGAGGTGGACAGAAAACTGCATGAGCTGCTGGTCTCAACGTGTTGTGAGCTCCTGCCCTCTACTACCACCATCTCAAATGGCTTCACTTTCACAAACAGCAGAGATTATGTCCCGTGTGCCCCTTCCATTCCAATAAAGCCATTAACACAGCCAACATAGATTTTCTTTTCCTAACCTGGGGTGTGACCACCTTAGTCAGAATCAGAAGATAAGCTAGCAGCCTACTGTTTTTATTTTCTTATATGAAGTAAAATGTATTTCCACAGAATGTACAAGTGTTTTTCTACAATAAATAAACATACTTCATCAAGGATCAAAACACACTCAAGGATCAAAACACACCGAGGCTTTGCTAATTACGTGGGCAAAATAAGGAAATACAAATACAGGTGAAAGAAAGAAGGAAAAAATTAAGATAATTTATAAAGCCAAAATTTATGAGTTCAAAGTCAGCTGTAAACTGTAAACTTGTAAACTCTCTGTCTGAATACTGACTGGATTGGGAGATCATAAGTGAACCCACTATTTTAGGTGATGACCTTGTCTTTCTTGCAGTGCCTCTTTTTGTAAGCAATCTGTGCCTCAAGGTCTTTAATAAGGGGATAGATGGTTATTTCTGCAGATGTGTCCTCTCATACATAAGGCAGAGACTGGAAGACGAATGTCTCCTCACCAACAATGTAAGACATAATAAAGAGATGAGGAGAAAAATTATCCTGTTTACATGGCCACTCAAATACTGACCACTCCCGTAGAGTTGCTGTATGATTATCAGCATTTATAAACGGGGTAAACTCATCTGAGAACCTCATTTAGTCCCAAAGACAAACAGCAGTTGCCAGCACATCTAGACATTGATCCAGAACTAAAATGGCCCTTAAGGAGTACAGGCAAGAGCACAAGGCAGTGGCTTCAAGAATCCCATCTCCTCTGATAAATGTGATACACCGATTACTTCACCTCACTCCCTGTACTCATTCTTTTTTCATTTGCTGCCTAGCAAGACAATCATCACTTCAAGGTAGTGATTCTCCCCCACTGCCAACATGATTAGGAGCTTGTTCTTGTTTGAAGCCTCTAGCTGTCATTTTTATTTTTTAAAAAAATAGTTTAGGTTAAACACTCCCTGAGTGCTGCAACTTAACCCTTGGGCATCTCAAGACCCAAACTGCCTATTTTGGTGATAATAAAGTTAGCTTAACTTTAGGGATATAAAGTCAGCAGTTTGGGGCATTACTGGAACTGTCCACGTCTTTATGTTATGGAGCAGATTGACACCAACTCATTTGCCCTACTGTGATTCACAAACCAGATGTCTCCCAGCCTAACTCACACCTGTAGAGCCCAGTGTCCCTCCAGCTGTGTTCCTCAGCCAGCCAAGACAGAGATTGATAGCAGCACCTAACACATCAGAAGAGGGCTTGAAAAGTCACTGAACAAAACCAGATAGTCCCACACACATGGACAGGGTCACAACAAAAAAGGAGTAAATAAAAACCCAGTTAGGCAACGCTGTAAGAAAACAACTTGTGAATTTATTTATAGGGTTTTTAATTTTATGGAAGAATTCTTCAATTCAGAAAGCATTTGAGAAATAAAGCAAAGAACAGACCTGCACCAGGCCCTGACCAAAACATGAAGGTCCAAGCACTCCAGTTTTAACTTCTAGCCTAGTGATAAATGTATTTGGCTGGAATGCAGGAAGACAGGATTTGAATTCCTCTTCTTTCCCAGAGGCTGAACTTCTTCTGTCTCTTATCAAAGAATCTCTTATCAAAGCTCAGTTACAAAAATACAGCAACACAGCTTGCAACTCATATCTCCTTCATCTAAATGTGCAGACATGCAGCAGGGCCATCTGTCCACGGACAAGGTCAAACAACAAGAAGGAAAAAAGTCTCTTGGACCCAGCTGGAAGCATGGAAACCTTACATACCCTTGCTTGGTCCCTCAAGTAGGGTCACGGCAGAAGAGATGAGGAATTTTGGCTGGAATTCAGCCAAAGTCAGGAGCTCCTGCCTCACATAAAGGCATTGCAAACCAGTTTGTCAAGGAGTCTAAAAGATGTTCAGTCCTACAAGTAACCTGACCACAAGACTCGTGTTACTGTCTATGGCAATGCAATCATTCCCCATGCAAAACAATGAACCCTAAGAAAAGGAGCTCAGGACCTCCTCTCTTAGAAGAATCTCCAAACCCAGTGGGATTCAAGTGGGAAATGAGGGCTCTCCATCCCCCAGGTACAGAGAAAATTTGAATAATATCTCATAAAAAGATCCTAAGACTGTTACAAAATGCAGAATGGGGGAAGGAGAAAACAGAAGGGAATAACACCTCTGATCACTGCTTTGAGAGAGCAGCAACTGACCTTGCCCAGACTCCAGGAGAGAGTGATGACAGTGAGCCCCAGCTGGGGAGACATCATTGAAATTTAGGCACCACAGCACTGAGCCCTTCTGCTCATCAAGCCTTCAGAGTCTGGTTCAAGACTTACTGAGTCAATGTAGAGTCACACTGATTCCAGTGAGCTAATTAAGTCTTGAGTACTCATAAGCTTTACTGTGACCTAATCCCCATTAGAGCTGTAATTGTACAGATTGATTTATCATTTGATACTGAAATTGGTTAGACTCCAAGCAATAAACTCTTTCTGACAAGGGTAATTTTTTTAACAAAAAGAGTATGTTGTTTTATAATAGTTAACCTTTTGAAGGAACATAAAATTCTACTGAAAAATTTTCTGCAAAAAATTATTTCGATGGCATTTTGACTGTCAAAATGTTTGTCAGAATGACATGCTTACACTACACTTAGACTGTGAAGTTAAGTTTAAAAGGTTACAGCATCTTCTCAGAAATAGGAATTGCAGCCCCTGGCAGCTCTGTTCCCTAGAGTTGCTGTAGCCCCCTGCTGTGTCTGTGCCTCATGCTCTCTTCCCTGTCTGGTATACAGGGGAGGAGAGTCTGCTGAAGTTGCCAAAAAGCAGCTTTTGCCAGAAGTCCCACCTCCTCAAAAGTTGTTCCACAAGCAGTGGAACTGTTGAAACCTGTTTTCCTATGATTTGGTGCCCAGCAGCCAGGTTCTCCCGTGCCTAACAAGGTGCTAGACCTTCCCTCTCAAGGTTTTCCTACATCTGCGGTGTTATTCCAGTCTTTACCCATGTGAATCCCTTCCTTCCTAAAAAGAGATGGAGTCGACTTTCCCTCCCCACCCACTCTCAGGAGCCATCAGGATGCAAATTACCATCTCCGTCAAGCTCAGCTACAGGAGAGCAGCAGGTTTAGAAGTCATGGCAGTGCAGAGGCAGGTGCATGCATGTACACACACAAACATCCCCCCGTGCCTTCCTAAGGAAACCAGCCTAAAAATAACCAGCTGTAGCTGCAGTGTGAGCTGTGCCTCTGCTCCCTGTCAGTATGCATTAGAGCACTTCTTAATTTCACATTTCCGTGGCTTGTCTCTAAAGAAAACCTGGTATTTCTCCTGTGATCTTTTCCTAGCCTCTTTATATTTTTACCAATGTGTATTCATACTGTTTTCCGTGTCAGAGCAGTCCCAAGACTGCAATACAGGCTCAGACATTCTGCATTCAACCTCTTTGCTTAAAATACTTTATAAGACATGAATTTTAATAATTGTTAGAACAGTACATTTTATTTTTAACTTGCAATGTAGCTCACTTTATATGCAACTCAGGCAGAAATCTACAAAAGCTAATTTAGCTCTTAACTGGCAGAGTCTATACATGCCAGCAAATATGCACTGTCACTAGAAAACACTATATTTAGTAACCATGTAGCAGAAGGAGTTAAAAGAGGTCTTTTTTTTCCCCTTAACAGAAACTATTTCTGTAGATTGGATCTGGTAAATGCAAAGTAACACATGCTAAAGACTCCTGTGCAAGTAGTTCTGGTCTTTTTTCTTTAAAAAAATGTTTATGTAGTAATATTTGAGGTCTTCTATATGGTCTTGCATTGAAAGCCACAATCAGAAGTTTGCATGTGTTCTTTCTCCACTGTCTGCTTTTAGTTGGCCACCACAGCCTCCTCTCCAGCATTGTGTTATTTGTGTTTCTCTGACAGCATGAGCCCCACAAAAAATGTCCTTTTATTTTGTCTTTCCATACAGTAATAGCTCTTCATCATCACAGAAATCCAATATAAGCTACTTATTTTCAACACATTTTGTAACACAGAACCTTTGCTCGCAAGACAGACTTCTGGAAAAATAATAATCCTGTATAATACATCTAAATCCCTCCTGATCAGTACTATATTCCCGAATAATTTCCTTGATTCAGCCAAGTTTCCACTCAGAGGCACAAAATCTGGAGGGGAGAAAGTTGAGCCGTCCAGGTGGCACAGACAGCATTTCACATCATTCCAGCAGCTCAGGAACTCCTGCTTCTCCTCACTGTCTCAAGTTCAGGGGAGGGACACAGACAGAAGCAGAACTGCAGTGTTTGCTGAGCATCAGATCTCCTTACAGCAGACCAGAGCCCCAAATATTTAATGCGTCGCGAGGGAAGGTTCAAACACAGAGCACCCAGAAAGAAAATGGTGCAGTTATAGCACCAAAGCTCACTGTTTTTGTTTATGTTTGCCAGAGCTTTCAACTGTTTATCAGAATGGCAACAGATGGCACAAGGCAAACGCACGCACTTTTTCACAGTTTCCTACAAAACGAACAGATGTCTTCATTACATGCTACATGACCGCGTTTAACAAAATGTGACAAGAAGCAGAGGTAGAGAAAAATGGCATATCCCTTCCCTAACCTGAATTGCCTCTTGGCACAGATTTGAGTCGTGCCTGAGCATGGGACTGAATGCACAAGAGGGAACTCAGAGTGATTTTCACTTGTCTCCAATCCATCGTACCCTGTGTGAGTGGGAAACAGGAGCAGGGACTTTGGGGTGGTTCCACCCCTAGGGACACCTGGCAGAGCTCTGGACCAGTCAGGATGGACACAGGAGATGTTTTCATCATCTCTCCTTAGGAATGTTTTACAGAGCCCATATGAACCTCGCCACCTTTTGTCTCTGCCAACAAGGACACATTAGCCACAGTCAGGTGCTGCTGGGGCCACAGACAGCCTTTGTGCTGCCCAAGCACTTCCAAAGCCTCAGCAAGAAGATACAGCAGACCTAAACAGTCAAAATGCTAAAGGTTTCTCTAGTGATGTGAGTCAGTAGAGCACCATCCACAAAATAAATCTGTTCTGAAAGCAAGGCCCACGTTGGGTTAAATACTGCCTGTCTCTGCTCACCTGAGTGGCTCAGCAATCCCTTGTCTTGCCACACAAGGAGGGATAGAGCATGAAGGCTTGCTCTGTACTGGAGATCAATGTTCTCAATATTCATTTTTGCTAACTGCTGCTCCAGAAATCAGACAGACTTTCTTTTCTTTTCAAGTCAGCCAAAGAAGAAATGGAGAGAAATGTTCAGGTTTGGTGGGATATGGGCATTTGACATTCACTCACCCTGGTGTTCTGTAACTAGCCATGGTTCTTAGCACAGAGTGAATCAGAGTAAAATCACAGCTGATGTGAAAATTTTACAATAGGGCAGCAGACATTCATATATTTTAATTAGTTTCTACTTAAGGAAAGAAGGCCAACCATTTCAGACATCTCTCTGAGTTAGACCATAGACAAAACTTGCAAACCCATGTTCACTTGTGGCTGTAAAGGCAGGGACAGAAGCAGAAAGGTCTGCAGCAAAGCACAACCTTGGACATATTTTTTTCCAGCTGGAAGCTTTGAATTGCTTAAATGCAGAACTACAGCCTCTTAAAGAAAATTTCAGACTCTTTGTAATAAAGCTAAAATCTGTCTCCAAGCCAGCCTGTCACAACACAGTGGGAGGACAAACCATAGCGAACAGAACAGACTTTGCAAGTACTTCTCTTTGCCCACAATATGCATGGTTACAAAGGAAGAGACTGAACCCTGTCCCTCTTCCCAGAGCTTCTCCAAAATAGGCCAACACAGTGGAAACTTTTACATTGTAAAATGCTAAATCAGCTAGTCAGGGTTTTGTCAGGCACCAGATGTGCCAGTGAGGCGAATTCTCTTTCCAACACTATCAGAATCTCCTAGTCTTGCTGGCTAAACCTCAAACTGTCTTTTTCCCCACACCTTTCAGGGCTGTACAGGGCTTTATACAGTCAAGATAACAGTACATAAATAAACACCAGCAGAGTGCCTTTTTGGGAAGTGTTGTCTGCCAGCCCAAGAGACAGTGGCCCAGGATCTCCTTCATCTGGCACCAGCTCACCTCAAAGGTCCTGAGATATCTGCAAATTTGCCCATCTAGACACACGCTGTTGGCCTGCAGCATTGTGCAGTGGGCTTCATAAAGTCAGAATCCAACACAAAACAGAGAAGACTCCAGAGTTCAGTACACTAAAGCACTCATCAGATAAAAGTGATGATCATCTGCATCTTGTTTATCACACCTATTTGCATTAATGAGCTGTTGGTCAGGCTGATTGACACATGGCACCCCTGAGCTGCACTGTGCTGTCCTTCTCAGTCACAGACAGGGCTGCATTCTGGACAGTGCTGTGGCAGAGGGGGACCCTAATGGCTCTGAAGGGCCTGGAGTCCACAGAGCAGCTTATTGCTCCTCATTTTACCTGCCAGAGGCAAAACTGACTGCAAGTCTCCCTGAGAAAATAGTTTCCCCTCAGTCACAGCAGGTTTTATGCCATGCAGTCCTCTTCTGCTCACCCATAGCTGGCTCTCCCAGGACAACAGAGACAGCCTTAGTGGCTGGTAAAATTCTCCCACATAAAATGAAATATCTGAAACCCATCTACATTCCCATTCCCAACATCAGGAATAACAGCTCAGGTAATCCTTTGGCTTTCAGATAACTTGTGCTCAGCCTAGCAAAACTCCATTCCTAGCTAGTTAGGAAGACACCAACCAGACTTCAACTTCAAAATATCACTTTCAGGATTTGATCCTGTGCTGATGAGAGGCCATAGGAGCTTTTCCAAGGATTTCAGAAGATCAGTCCCTCTGGTAGCATGAAAAACAGAATGTAATTGCAGGATGACTACCATCCCCTGAGGAGAGAAAAAATATCAGGATGCAGCAGAGCAGGAATTCTCCCAAGGAGCTAGGAAGAAAACATTTGTCATGTTTTAAGGCAGGAGCACTCTCACCATTCCTTCAACCATTTCATGACTTTAATGACTTGCTTCGCATTGTCTCAGCAGCTTGCAGCATTTTCTCCTCCCTTCCCCTCATCTCCACCCTGAAGATTTCATCTGCAGCTGCTCACAGAGGTATTGTCCATATGGAAGGCAGTGACTGCTAAGCCCAAAGTTTCTTGTGGAGCTACTGTTCTCAGCAAACTGCTTCTCACAAGCCTTATGCTCATCACCAGTTCTCTGGGACTCTTCCTAGTGGCATCTGGCAGCCCCTCCAGCAATAAGAGATCACACAGGGTCTCATTAGCAGCACAAGGCACTTCACAGCAGGGGCTCTGTGCATCAGTTGCAGCGATGTCCTCAGTATTTATGTCCTGAAACAAAGTGCAAAAATACAGGCAGTGGTGACACAGAACACTTCTTGCACGTGACTCTAAAATCCACAGTAACAGTCTCACCTACCACACAAAAAGGCAGAAATTCAAATCTATCCTATGTTTGAGTGCATCTCTATGTGTCTGTAAGCACATTTAATGCAACCTTCAAAACTGTTCTTAATGCACGTATCTCTGCAGAGGATGTTGAAAGTTCAAGTATTTCCACAACACTAAAAGATTAAAAATCTTCTTCCAGTGAAAGGGGAAGGGGGATTGAAACTGATGATCAAACCATTCTGTGATTCTATGAAAAGCCAAACATAACAGAGACTTCAAATGTCTGCATCAAGTGGCTGATTTCTGCATGTGTCTAAAACTGTGGCTTGAGTGTCTTCCCACCCAACCCAGAAGTCATTGTGCACCTCCTTATCTTAGCCAAGGGTTCATCGGAGTCTCTGTCATCATGTTGGCTCTTTTGAAGAGAGACAAAGGTGAATACATTGCAGATCACATGTTTTTCAAACAAAAACTACTGATTAAAATATTCACTTCAGAATAGGACATCCAGGTTCGAGGTTCTCTACAGCCTGAGATGACAAGCTCAGTTCCTCTCTTCACTCTAAATGAGTCTCTTCTCCATTAAGCTGGTATTTCTTCCAAGCTATCTGCATCTTACCTGTCTTGCCAGAACCCAGAATAACAAACAAGATCAACCTACAAGCCAGGAAGCACAAAGAGCTGTGACAGAGAAGCCCTGCCATCCCTGACATCATTCATACCATCTGCAAAGAGACCCTTTGATGCTCAGGTTACACCTCTTCAGCACTAGAAGCTGTCTTTGTTGTTGTTTTAAACCAATTCATCTGTACGACTGCACAAACTCTAACACATCCATTGAAGAAAATATGTGTAAATCTGACTTTTGCTTCAGCATTTTCCCCAATACACAGGAGGAGCAGGGTCTCTGGCATTGGAATCTCATTGGTAGAAAAGTCAGAAGGCTTTGTTATAGATAGGTTGAGTTATCTGGACGTATCAGATATTCCTCTTGGAAGGAAGGCAACCAAGAGCACCCTGAAGCAAAGTTTCTCCTTCAGAAATTCAACCCTCCAGTTCCGCTTCCTCCAAAAATACTCTGCCCTATGAGCTATCATCAGCTATAGAGAATGAGAAAAGACCATCCACAATTTGTTACATCTTTTGCTCAAAGATCACTGCATAATGAAGAGAGAGACCAAATCAGACAGCAGGTCTTGCGTAAACTGAGCATTTGCTTACACACCAGAAAAGGAGCTCGTAAGACTATGTTTAACACCATCTGGGGATCCTTCCATACAATATTACCATCAATAATAACAGAAGCCTAGCTACAGATTGTTGTGCTCTGTGACAGCTAAATATATCAGGCCTAATTAGATAACACAGGCCAAAAAGCAAAACTCTGCAAACACAAGGGAATGCAACCACAAGGGCCAGGAAGATGAAAGAAATCCTGCAAATTAAGCAAAGGGATAAACCTGGATTGAAATCACCAGTCTCAACACCATAACTGAAATTTAGGAAAGGTCAGCTCTAAATAAGGAGCTTGGTTTGAACTGCACAGCTGGGGTCTTTCTGTGACTCAAACCAGAGAGCAGGCTCCAAACACCGCTCAGAGCTAGAAAGAATGCACTGGGGAATTTACCTCAGCTGGTGTATATCAGCCTGGCTCCATTGACTTCAATTAGCGTGATGTTAAATCTCCAGTGTTGACTTCAGTGGGATTACAGTGATTTACATCAGCTGAGGAGCTAGCATTTCACTTTTAGGCAGACTCTTCTGTAGCATCTTCATTAGTGGAAATTCCATATAAAGAGAAGAAAAGGAGACATACTCTTTTCTTACATCTCCACCTCCTGTAATGGGTATATCACAAATGCAAGAGATAGACTAGCAGCCAACTATAATTAGCTCTGTTTTGCTGCAGTTCAATCTGTGGTTACAATTACCCTTTCTTTGCTATAAAGATCCAGCTAAGAATTGCTGGAGCCACTCCTTCCCCTTCCTGCCTCTCCCCTTTATTTAACAGCTCTAAACGCAGGTTTTCGTAAGGGCACAAGTTTCTTGCCCTTTCCTGTGCTTGCACAGCTGACAATTATTGCTAGCAGCCAGCCTTCCCTCTTCCTGCCTGTTTTCCCTAAATCTGCGAACACAGGAATAACTACCATTCTGCTGGATATCACACGTGAATCCCAGGTTTGAATTCTACAAGATACTTAAATCCAGTAAACTGTGAAACATGCAACAAGGCACCCTGGTCCTCCCACAGGCTGCACTGCCAGATGCTGTTGGAAAACAACATTCTGGTTCCTCCCAGATTCTAGATGAGCCACTGCTTGTTAAACATTGAAAATATTATCTGATACACACAAACCTTTTGAGGAATCCAGGGAAGGCATCCATAATTCCCACTTCTAGGTACCCAATCTCAGTGGTGTGCTCAGGCTGCTTTACAGCCAGTGGAGACTTCAGAGAGGATTTAAGAGCTAAACTAGGAGTTTACCTCTCCCCGTGGAATATAGAATGTGTCTAAGCTCATAAATTAGGTACCTTTATTAGAAAGCCTTAAGATGGTATGAATATTCTCAAAGTACCTGTAAGATCTATTTCCCCCTGAACTCTTTTTATCGCCTGACAACATGAATCAGATAAAGTGAGGAACTTTACTTAGTCCAGGGTTCTCTTAAAATATGAAGACCTCAAGGTTTGCACAGCTGTTCAGCATCAGGTCCTGCTGCCCAGTACCAAAACTGTTTTTTGGATGGAATTATATAAATCATGGACTTCACATTTCCTGGTCAAATTGCAGTGGTTTCACACTGATCTAAAATGAAAGTCTAAATGTCTCAGTGAAAATGGCTAGTTAAAATGCTTTTTTGAGCCTGAAACAAAGGATTTCTCTCCAATGTTGTTTTAAATTTACATTTTGCTACAGTTTGTCACAATGTTCTATGGTTTAACTCAAAAATGTAGCGTTTTAACTTAAAAAGAGTTCACTTATGACTCATATTTAATCTGAAAGTGTAAGAGACCAAACCCAGCTCTGAGTGATAAACATGTCTAGTTTCCTCAAAAATTCATTTTTCAATAAACAGGATGTTTAAATGAAAACATGCCACTCTAATTTGGGTATCAGTGAAAAATACACACATACATGTCCCAGTATCTTTTCCTTAATCTGTGCACAAAGATGATTTTCCACCAACTACTGGTCCTCTAAGGACTGCTTTGAAGAAGAAAGGTTTCTATGACCCAGCCAAATGCCCCTCAGAAGAAGAGCTGGTTTTACAGAGAATGGCAAAATTCATAATCCATCACCTTTTCATAGCTTTTTTATATTCTTGACTGATCTAAGTAGGGAATAAAGTCACATGTAAGCTCTAGTATAAAAATACCTCCTTTACTGGGACAGGCTGTGACTTGGCTACAGGAAAGGTGCAGTAATTTCTCCTTGCACACACACTTCACAAGCTATGATGCCTCAGATTCTCCTGTTTCCCTGTTTCCTCTTCTATCTTCCTACCCTCAAGGGCCTAATACCCAGCCACTCTTTCCTGGAAAATAACAAGAATCATTCTCTCCATGGATACAAAGCTCTCCTTTCTGGTAATTAAAGAATATTTTCAACTTAATGGAATGTGAAGGATGGATTAAAACTGACTGTGCAAGGAAATAAAAGTGCACGCACTACTTAGAACTTTTGAAAAGCATAGTTCTATACAAAAAAGGTTCATATTCCCTTAGTTTAAATTTATTCCTTCTTTATCTGTTTGTACAGCAGTTGTCATCTCACGATATTGGGGTTTAAGACTCACCCCAGTTATTGTTGATCATCTCCTATAGAGATGTTAAGCCCAAGAAAATGCCTTTTTGTGTCAAGAATAACTTTTGTCTGGAGTGTTTCTTAGGTAGTTGATGGGAGGATGAATTTACTTTTCTAGGAAAATGTCACTGAAATATAAGACACACTGTCCACTTTGGTTGTTATAGTTTCACTTTTTACTATTTATTTATTTATTTTCCCTGTAAGTTTCCAGTTTTCTGGACTTTTCCTCCTTCTTCCTCCCACAGATCTCACAGATTTTTCCTCTGGTTTTGCACTGTGCCACTTTCCAGACATGGTTTGCATAACACATTCCTGCTGTATTTCTAAACCTCAAACTAAAGTAATTTTAATTTTAACCATGCAACCGTAGCTCTTCTGAAGGTCTTTGGTTTAAGTCAAATGGAAGTGGCACATTTTGGCCTTCTTGCAAGACAGTCAACTGCAAATGACATCAAGAACTGCCATTCAGCAGCTGCATCTGAAAAAAAAAAGAATATGGAATTATGAATTAAATTGTCAGAGACTAGGGAGAGAGGAGGCATGGACGACAGTCAGTTCTCAGTTTGTTAAAAAACACAAGAGAGGATAGGGAAAGTTCTGGGCAGCTGCTTTGAAGTGAACACTGACCTACAGGAGCAGCTTAAAAATCGTGCAAATTTTAGAATTCTAGTTCCCCTTTCTTGTCCTTATAATTCTAGTTCCTCTTGCTTGTCTTTGGAGTAGATAAATATAGATCCTATTTCCACGTTTTGAGAGAGAGAAAGAAATCAGACTCTTGGCTGGTCACACAACCCCAGGAAGCCGAGGTTCAAGAAAAAATATTAGATCTTTTGACAAATCATGTGGGTATTGACTCAAGTGCAGGTTGAATGTGCCCTGAGCAACCTTTTCTAGTGGGTGATGTCCCTGACCATGGTGGGGGGAGCTTGGAACTGCAGGATCAATGTCCCAGCCATTCTATGATTCTGTGATTCCATGACTCACAGCCATGCAGAGCTCTGAAAGAGCCACACCACAACAGCAATTAAGCAAAGAAAATGGTTCTATTCTTCATGTTTTCTAATCTAAAAAGGCATGGAGGAAGCCCCTGAGCTTCTCCCCTGAAGAATGACTTGTTCTTTTAGGCATCCTCTCTTTCTCAGTCTTTTATCTCCCCTCTTTTGACTCGTTCTTTCTTAATTTCTTTGCTTCTTTCTCTTTCTCAAACATGATGCTTTCCCTGCACTCCTGCTGCCCAAGGTCCCATCCCAGGGAGACAAGGACAACTCCTGCTGCCACCACCAGACCTTCCCAACAGCTCTGGTAGAGGCTGTGGCTGTGCCCTTAAACTCTCTCTCCCTATAATAAAATTTAATGACTTTCTGAGTTTACTTTGACAGAGAAATAAGGGATGCTCATCATTAGTAGATTTATTTCCAAATATTGGAAAGTTATGTCTGTATTTGGCAGGCCTCTAATTACACAAGAAATTAGTATAAACTCTGTTTTTAAGGTTATATATTAAACAATTACCTAGGAACTGGAGAGTGGTAATCCAATGAATTGCATGAAACCAATAACAACACTAAGATTTTGTACACATCTCAAATATCTCTCCTTGCCATAACAACTGTTTTTAAATTCTTGATGGTTAATTTTTTTTAAAGAGTGCCCATTCAAAAAATCTTTTGTCTTTCTTTAATCCTTACCTCTGCGTTCCCTATTCAACATTTTTAATGGCCTTTTTTCTAATACAGCATTCACCTCAAGTGACATTAAGCTGATGTAATAGAACCATTTTAATCAGTAACAATCAATTTTATTACTATGAAAACCTTAGGGAGAGAACATTAAATACATACCATGTAATTAGTTTTGATAAAACAAGCCTTCATCTTAGCAAATCAAATATAATGAAAAGGAAATTTAACAGCTATAAAAATCTATGGCATAAAGTAGGAGTGAATATGCATTCTATATGCACAGCAGTATAGCAGCATGTTTCATTTCTTCCACACACATAATCCATGATAGGGCAAAGATGAATTCTGGAAAGTCTTTGGAAATGAAGGAATGCCCCAAATGTTCTTTTATTGATAATATCTACTTTAATTGCTCTGTTTATAAGCTACATCAGTGTCTGAATCTTAGAAGAGAGTTCAGCCTGTGAGGAGGCTGCAAAAGCACTTATTGAATGCAGTTATTGATGCAATGAAACCAAGATGAAAAGCAGTACTGAGGAAAGCAGAATAAATATCCACTACCTAGCTGGCTATAACACCAGAGTTTCTACCTCTGCATTTATTCACAGGGTAATTAATACCTGACAGGGTTCTGCATCCTCTGTGCCACTAAGGCTGGAAGTGTTTACAAACAACCATTAGTCCTGTGTCAGGAGAGCAGGCTGGGCACATAACAGCCTCCCCTGTAGGCACAGACCAATATTTCCCCAGCAACCAGGATTTCCAGTTGAGGTCACTGGCAGAATGAAGGCACTTTATTCTGTTTCTTACAGGGACCATGTTCTTGTGCAGCTCATGATATTCCTCGAGCAGGAAGACTTAATAGGACTGAGGGGATTTGGTGATGAATTTTTCTTTTTCATTAGCCAGGGGTTGTTTTGTTTAAAATTATTTGGAAAATATAAATAATGTTTCCACACTTAGTAATGGTCCACTGGGGGCATATTTAAGTTGCAATTCATCAGCCTGGAGTTTTACCACACAGAGTGTAACACAAGCTACAGAAACAGTCTCTGAGACACCATCTTTCCAGCCAGGATTCAGCAGGCTCCTACTCCAGCCTTCTCTCTTTCTTTTCTTGGCCAGATGACCTCCTGGTCCTTGGGAAAGACTCAATTCATTTTTCAGATAGCCATTAAGATTACTTCACACTATTCCACCCCAGAGGAACTGAAAAGCTGCACCAAAATCCAGAACAATTGACAATATTTTCTCCTCAACAGAAAATTGGATTTTCTACTAAGCTTAAAATCTCTTCAAGGAAACTAGATTGCTTCAGAAAGTCTTCTGATTCTAAATCAGTTTTCCCAGAGCAGGTTTTGATTCAATATTTTCAAGGAGTTCTCATCAAAAAAACCAAAGCTTCAAAACCAAAAAAGTCCTTGCAACTTCCCAGGAAAAGTTCTTCACTAAATTCTGTCTATAAAAATTACAAGTATTTACTGCTTTCCTCAACTCTTTCAACACGAAAACAAGGCATTTCCTAACCAGTTCTACTGAAGCATTTTCAGGTCCTGGTTTGTCTCACTCTTCCCCACATAAATCAGAAACCACACCGTAGCCAAGAGGCTGTAACTGCATCTGATGGAACCCTTCACACTTTGTCAAAAATGTCCTCAGCAGACACCAAGGAATCTGATGTAATGGAAACCCCAAGAACTGAGGAAATACACCTGAGTTTGGGGAACTGCAGCCAGCGTGCAGTTACAGGTTACTCATGAGATGGGTGGTGTCAGGACTGAGGGTGGGATTTCCTGAGGCTCTGGGTCTGGGACATGGCATCCAGCACATCATTCCAGGGTAGAAGAGCCTTGGTCTCCAAGTCATGGCCATGGGATGGGACTTGGGACCTCCAGAGGCAGAGGTTCCAAATGGTCTCACAGGCTGCTGGCCCAGCCCTGGGCTAGGTCCCTTCTGCAGGCTGCCCCAAGGTCGGTGGTGCTGGGACAGCAGAGCAGCAGCCCAAGTGGATTGGTCTCTGATGGAGAGCTGGGACTGTGAAAGCCTGGCTGGCACTGGCACCAGTCCAGCCACAATTCCTGAGACACAGAGCAGCTGCTACCAGCAGCAAAACTGACAAGATCATCGATTTCTCTGAGAAGCTGCAGCATCTGGGGAGCAGATTTCATTTCGGAAACGCTGTGTGTTGATGTGTCTAAAACAGTCTTTTCTTAGGTTTTCTGGTTCATGTGAAGTAAAGAGGAAGGCTTGTTTTAGACTGAGAGGGGAAAAAAAAACCCACCACAGTTTTCTGCCACCTGGAAACCCTGGGGGTTTAGCTGTCTATATTTGGCACAGTCTATGTCTGATGAAGGAAAAGAATTGGGCTGAGAATCCTGCAGGCTCAGCCTGACCCATCCCTTTGCTGTGCCTTATTATCCTTTTGGCTGGGGTTGCTCACAGCCTCGTGTAGGCCAGGTCAGCTCCACCAAGTGGGACGTGCAGTCACATCCTCAGCCTTGTACTTCTCTGAACTAATGGTGACTCATGCACAGGGACAAAATTTTCCCAAGTCATTGCAAGACTCGCAAGCCAAAAATAAATGTTGAAAGAAATGTTTGACACTCAAAACTGAATCCTCAATTCAAGGTGACCTTGCAGTTTTTATTAATGCTTTGATCACCTCCGTGTTATGAAATGACATGATTCGATTACCATGTGTTACATCCTCACATTTACTCATACCTCAGAGGGCCTAATTTGTGCCTCTGATGTATTTCTGAAGCAATTTCTATGGAAATATATTTTTTTAAATTCCTTTAAGTGTATAAATTGTATTATTAATTCAACATACTACTTTTGCTTCATTGTTCTCTTTTTTTTTTTATCCTTTCCTAGCTGTTGGAATACGTGAGAGGAAATTTAAGCTGATGAGCCAGTGGGAATGTATCACCTCTTTATATCAGTGAAAGAAACATTCTGTTTCCAATCTGGACCATGTAAAGATAGGTGCTTGAATTCCTGCAGTTTGATACTTCAGGATGAAAATCCTGGTTTTGACAAAGTCAGTAGCAAAATTCTTACTGATTTGAATGGGGTAGAATCAAACCTAGAGAGTGACGACAAGGCACCTCTGTTCAGCACATTGGTCCCTCCTGTTGTCTGTGCAACACATGGAGTTTGTTGATAACTTAATAGGAATAAAATATACACTGACATTTTTTATGTGTGTCTGCATATGCACTGCAGCTGGATGAACAAGTCATCATTCCAGGATCCTAACTTTTTGTCTGATCACAAATTATCAGCCAAGGCAGTGGTTTTCATCACTTTTATTCTATTTTTCCTAAACGTGCAACAGATCAGTTTAGGAATGCAAGCTGCATTTTGTAACTAGCTCACAAATAGCCTGTTCATGTCTTCCTTGATCCAAGAGAGAACTTAAACCTGTCCCTAGAAGGGGTTACATAAGATTTAAAATATTTCTTTGCACAGTGACCTGTGTGTGCTGGCTGGACACAACAACTCACACATCCCAGCTTCACTAACAGACCTCACAGCTCCCTCACAGGATCCAAGAATGGAAATGTTGTACAGGGAGGAGTGGTGACCTGTCTCCATCAATGGACTACAGCAGATCTATAGGAGAGGGTTCTAAAACAAGGCATTGAAACTCTTCAAGAACACTCCCCTGATCACCAGCAGCCGGAGGCTCAGCCTTCCAGCAGCAGAGGGGCTTGAGGTGCTTTGCTGGTGTTTACTAAATCTCCATGCATTTCATCTCCATTAACTTGTCCAGCCTCCTCACAAGCTCATATGAACTCCCAGTAACCAGAACTTCCTGCAGCAAGGAGTTCCTCAGCTTCACATCACATTACAGGAGAGGACACTGACTTTTGCTACACCCACCACCCAAACAGGATGTGAACAGACAAGGCCTTAAAAAATCTTAGGAAGTATTTCAGACTCTTGAATAGAAAAGGTTATTGTTTCTTTGCCAGAGTCATGGAAATAACACACTGTCAAAGGTGGGGGACACTGCATGATCCCAGCTTTGTCACTGCTCATGGGTGGATCCATGCTTTATGAACTCCCCAAGTTACAAGTAAATTTCAGAAAGGCCACAGCATCATTTGTTGTACAAACACTCTCATGGATAATTATTTACTGTATATTTGCTACAATTTCTCCTTTCTGTGGAAATTATGGAGGGATAAAATCTCCCTTTCTCATCTGTTCACAAACAAACCAATAAGCAAGGCTGCAATTTCAGCCACTAGAAAATCAATCACTGACATTTCAGTTGGTTTAGCTCATTTGGAAGGACATACATGGATATATTTGTGCTGTATTTGCCTAATTCTAATATACATTCACGTGCCTGTATACATTTCTATGTCAAGATGCAGTAATTAGATCTATGAAATACAAACAGCCAGGGTTTTATGGTGTTCTTCCTCCCTTCCTCCCCAACACTCCTACACTAGTAACTAGAAATAAATACACAGCAACATGAGAAAATGGGAGAAGGGAAGGCTTTTAAAATGATCTAGTGATTTCTGCATGGAGGGGCTGGTTAGGGTAGCACAAAACCCTCTCAGGGAAAACTTGCTAAAGTGGATTTACTGTACCAAGGTGACCCGACATGCTACTCCTTAATTACCAGTACGTGATGTGACATGTCACAGCACAGCTGTGGTGACACTGTAATATACATCTGTCTCCAGCCAGCACCACCCTAAAAGAGCAGTTTTCACAATAGATGTTACCTCCCTCTGGAAACAGGGTTCAAAGGAACAATGGTTTTGGCTTCATCCTGGGTGAAATAGCAAAGGGAAAGGGTAATACCTACACGGCACCTTTATTATGTGGGATTTAGCTGGGACTTAAGAAATATGATGAGCTAAACGCTTTTGATAGCTGCAGCGCTTAAGCTTTCAAATTAGCCATGTTTGTTTTAGAAAGATCTTCAAATAAAACTGGCATGAATTATCTTCTTCTGACCAGAATCCAGTGTCATTCATTTTCCACTAAAACAAAGAGACATGACAGGATTGGAGGGAACTGCTGCAATCATGTCCAAAACCCAGGTGTGTCTCTGTGTGTGTCTGTGTGTTTACTAGTAGACAAAGGAATTATTACTGGAAAACAGCTCTTGCTTTTTAAAGGCAATCTGGCTTGTGAACCCTTCCACCAGGAATCAATATGCAAATGCTGATACAGATGTTACCTAAGGTACAAACCAGATCAAATCAATGCTTGCAAAACTCGACTCCACTTTTTGGCAAAGGTGCTGATGGTGGAGAGGGATTAAAAACAAGTAGGGCATAATAATTCCAGCATGAAACTCCACTCCTCATGGGTAATGCACCAACCCACATAGAAGATTGCTGAAATGCTGAAACCAGCCAGACTGGCAGGGCTGATAGGGGAAATGGAGTCCATCACACTGAGACTTAAAACAGGGTCAGATAGCACAGGGATCTGCAGGCTGAGGCAGGGAAGGTAAGAGGATAGCAGAAGATCGGATACCAGGGACTTCACAGCTGGTCTGCTGCCAGCAGACAGGTCAGAGACAGAAAAGGACACAGTGGAGGAGAAGAGGGAAGGCATTGTCCAACAGGAAAATGCATCGCTTGGGTTCTTTCTGTTCTCTGGAGGCTGTCATTCAAGCTACTTCAGTATCTGCAGAATGCAAAAGAAAAAGTGTTACCAGTGTTTTAGTTGTCTAGTTGGTCTAGTTTTAGTTAAGGCTTCTTTGCTTGATATTTAGAAAGTCTGGTCTGAATCCCCAGTGCTTTTAACATCATAGACCTGACATAGTGTGACTACATGATCTTGAAGGTCTCTTCCAGCCTTGATGATACTGTGATAACTGCACACAAACTGTGTCAAAGAAGCAATACACCATCCACTTTCATCAGAAAATTGTTTGCATCCCAATAGATTCCAGATTCTCAGTCAAAAAATGGAGTCTGAAGACATTCCCCACGGTAAAAATATCCCTTATAGGGATACTGCTGTTACAGCCTCAGAGGTGAGAGAACGAGGGAGATTTTCAGGAAGAGATGTCTTTGAAAAATGAAATTAAATAAATCTCACACACAGATGCAGCTGGGAAAGGCCCTGCAGCTCATCTTCAGGTCTGAGACACAAGAAAAAACTTCAAGCTAAAAAGATTCTGAAACAAATGTCCTGAGATTCACTTAATTGCAGGAATTTCCTTGCCACCCACTCTTTGATAAGAGTACTCAAAGCTGCCTGAATGACAAGCTATATTAAAAGGTGGAAGGTGAGAGAAATTTAGAGTACTAAAAAATATATATATATATATATCAGTCATATTAAGCAATCCTTCTTTTGAGTTTGAGGTCTCTTACACCAAAGTGTTCTCAGCAGTTCTTGCAGGGAGTAAGAATTGGGCCCTTTGCCTTTTAAACAAGGTGTCAGGAAATAAATGTACATTGCACCTTTTGTGTTTCTTCTCTCATTGTTCATATAATAATGAGCAGACGCTGTCACAGGATCCAGAAGATTACATTGCCCATCTGCTACAGACAGCACAGAGCAATGGTTTTACATTACCATGTAGGGTTCAGGACCTGTGATCACAAAAGTCTATTAAGAATGCACACTGACAGGAGATTCCAATTAAGCAGTAGAGGAAAGGGGTGGGGGGGAAAGCTGAAAAAAAGACTACAAAAGTTTGGCTTTGAGTCTTAATTTCCTGGAAAACTAGAATGCTTTGGGCTGGTTCTCCTCCAGGTGAAAATGCAGAGCTCTCTGGACAGTAAGAACAGCATGAAGAATGAGGCTGGACACGTGGCCATGCACTATTGTCCAAGGGAAATGAAGATCAACCTCCTGTGTGACTTTGCGCAGAAAAGTCAATGAAGCTTATTGACTGATTTAGTTCACCCAAACAGGAAGGTCAGGGACTCTGCTCAGGGGTGGCTGAGTTTGGATCACACCTGGTAAACAGGAAGGGCAGGGACCAGTGTGACAAGCCCAAACTGGGTATACTGGAAACCAGCGAGCAAAATAGCAACAGGATGGGTCTGTCACCACTCCGCAGGATACCTTATCTGACACAAGTCCCAGGAGGACAGGTGACCTGAAAAGCATGAACTCTAACACACAGCCTATGATATTCATCTGCTCCTTTAGTCTCTAGGCCACCATGACAAGGCTGACCCTTTGTCCTGTTCTTGAAAAGAAACTGGCTCGGGAAGAGCCTCTGACATTAGCGCTGTGTCAACTTTATTCACAAACACCAGCTAAAGATCAAAATCCCCTTTCTTATTCTCTTTTTTCATGCACCTTCTCCTTTTCACTTTCAATGTATTTTCTAGGTTTTCTTTTATGTTCTGTTTAACAAATAAAATAAAAAGCATCTAGTTTAGATGGCCACTACTGGTCATTCTCCAAAGCTACTCTGAGTTTGTGAGATGCAGGCAACATCTGCACATAGCACTTGAAGACATGGTTTTATGGTGTACATGATTGTGGTGCTGGGTTGATACTTGGGCTTGGTCATCTTAAAGGTCTCTCCCAGACTTAAAAATTTTAGGATTCTATGAACTTTTGTATTCTGTATATTTTATATTGCAAATACATTTGGTTTTGTCATTTCCTGTGACTTTAAGAAAAAGTCTGAAGGTGACATTTTGAGCCAAAACTCAGTAAGGTGAAGTCTTTGCACTCAAATCAACACCTGATGCAGGTGTGCAATATGGTACAAGTGGCAAAATTTACATTGACACCTCTGAGTCTCTGGGTCCTTTCCATACTTTCAAATCAAGCATGTGCAAGTGCACCTTTTGGTGAGCTGTGGCTGAGACTGAAGCCCTATTTGTGCCAAGTAACCAGCTGCTACTGCCAACACTTTGGGTCCAAGCAGGAGCAGCTACAGCTCTGGGTGTTTGTCTCTGCAAGGGCATCATTTGCCAGAGACCACAAAAGCCCCAGGGCAATAAAAGCCTTGCCCCCAGGACAAGTGCAGGATTCAGAAGCCCCAGATCCCAATCCTGCTCCACGCTTCTCTGCAAACACAAGTTTTGCAGCTGGTTCGCTGTGATGCAGAAGAGCAGCGCTGTATGTAGGACATCCTGCAGAAATGGCAACAGGAGCACCATGACCAGCATCAGTCTGGGCACACACCAACCTCCCAGCCCATTTTACAGACTGAGGAGAGCACAGGGGGCTCAGAGGTTTGCTTGCAACCCTCTGCAAAACATGCCAGGAGCATCCCAGGGCTGGTGAGAGGAGCAGTGCAATAGTGTTAGTATTTACTCCCCTGCCATCGTGTGATGCAGAGAGTCTGAACATCAAAAAGAGAAGAGGTCACAGCCTTTCAAGCATCCTCCCTGAAGCTTCACTTGATGGGCAATCAACAGCAGTGCTTTTGAAGAGAGTTACATGACCAGAGAACTTATGAGGCGAGGCAGCTGCTATTCCAGGCACAAATGCTCCAGATGAGCAGGCTCTGTGCTTCACCCTCCTGTGCCAGTCAGGGGAGGGATCTTGCAAGGAAGACTTGCTGGATTTAAAACTTTAAACTGCTACTCAATCATGCACTCCATCTGAATACAAACCTGCTCTGGGCTTCAAAGCAAGGGCTACACGCGGCCTGGCTACACAATCAGGCTTTGTACACAAAAGATGAGTTAAAAATTAACTGTGCCAGAAAGAAGGAAAGAAAGGGGGTCACCTGGCCAAGCTGTGAGCACAGGAGCAAAACGCTCACAAGTAAACTTATTACACATAATGTGGTCACATATGTTCACTAGCAAGAGCAGACCCCTGCCCTCCTAGAGCAGGAAAACAGATGTCTCTGAAATCAAATCACCTAAATGACCTCTATTTTTGGGGCATCACCTTTTTTCCCTTGCTGCCAGATTTGAAATTCCAATTTGCCAGGATAATATCCCCTGCATGGATGGAGGCTTTCAAAGTTGAAGCATTCGTCTCTTAGCAACTGGGGAGGTTTGAAGGATCTTTTTTTGTTATTTCTTTCCCTTGATACCCACTGAGATATGTCAATTACTCAGATCTCCCCAAATAAAGATAAAGGACCAGATGTCCTCACCACTCTCCCCATCCCAACCACATAATGCAAAGAAGAGAACTCCACGGAGGGGTTAACAAAACACCATTACTTAGAAAAGAAGGAACAACCCAGTCTGCACCCTACTGTCCAGTGGCAGAGTCCAGGGCAAGTGATACCCAGAGGTGCTTGGTCTTTTATGAGAAGTGACAATGCCAGGAGAGAAGGGACAAACCATGTGCTGAGATCTGCGACTCATACTCCCTCTAACTCTGATGGAGATGGTCTGGGCACTCAAGCACAGAGGTCCTGGTTTATGGTAAATGTTCCTCAGGAAACAACTCAAAGCTGGGTGAGGACGTGGGCACTGGGAAGTGATGGGCAAGTGTCCTGCATGGAGTGCCACGCTGTAGTCACAGGGGAGGAGCAGCAATATGTTCATTGATATAAAATAGCAATTTAGTAAATGAGACAGTGGTTTAACGAGATTTGACAGCAAGGTACACCTGAGTATTTACTGCATAGAGAAAACAAAACTGTCAGGGAAACCCTTCCATTAAGTCATGAAGTTCAGAAAAGACCCCCTTGTGTCCTAAATAGCTTCTCAGAGGAGAGTTCAGGTGCAGCTGGATCCATACTTAGTCCTAGATTTGGTCAATAGTGTAAGTCTAAGGGATTATATGTGCACAATCAATCCTTTAAAACATTTAGCTAAGATTTCAAAGTTTATCATGCTAATAATGACTTACCAAGAACCTGCTGTGGCATGAAACCTCTCATCCTCAAGGAGTAACCTCAATAGGTGTCCCCTCAAGGGAAGATCTGCTGTGCAGCCTGCTGCTGTGCAGAGAGCTCAAGAGGGTGATCTAGCCCTGGCAGAGCTCTCACCAAGAGGCACCCAAAGAGTCTGGACATGGTGGGCAGAGATGGATCCTGGTGTCTATCCATAGGCCAAGACAAGTCCAGGCAGCTGGTGCAGCAGATCCAGGGGAAAATTGGAGAGTTTAATCAGGAATAAATGAACCCAGAGCCATAGGCAGGGCTGGAAATAGGGCTGGGTCCAAAGTCCATCCAGAAGCAGAAGCCAAATCCAGACCTAGAAACAACCTACAAGGTACATTCAGGATGTCCAACCCTGAGAACAGATCCCTACAGCACAGCACCAAGGAGCTGGGCTCACCTTCAGCAAAGCTCATGCAGAGACTGAAGGCACAAGCTTGATCTTAAATGGAGTCTCTGACAGAGGTGTGAGTTCCAGGTGAAGCTGAACAGAGCCATTGAGGCTCATTAATGCCCTCAGAGCCCTGAAAATGTGCTTGGATGCACTGGGGTATGGACAGCAGAAATAGGCTATGGACAATATTTGAAATTTCTTCCCCCATGTACACCTCTCTGCTGAGTAACACCCTGCAGCACCATTCAGGTCACATTGTTCCCTCTTCTTCACAGGCAGCTTGCAACATCAGAAGAGTACCCAACCCACACGAATCACTGAGACTGGTGCCACAGAGCATCTTCTGCACTGAATCATGGGACTGGAACCCCTAACTGACCCCCAAAGTGACCCCAGCTTGGCCAAACCATGACTATCCTCACCAGCCTGCACTTCATATGGCACAGGTAACAACATGGGAAGCTCTCTCCCCGCTGAAGGTACAGCACTAGCAGAGGTCCTCACCATCTCCCTATTCCCTTAAAGCTAAAAATCAGTGTAAACTCACAGACTAGCATATGGTGTGTCTGACACTACAAAAACAGTTAAACTTGTCAGCATAATTTCAAGAGCATTGCAGGGATCTGTAGTGTAAATAGCAGGGATCTCCAATGCAGGCGAGGGGAAGGTGGAACCTGAGGCAGCTGAGTCAAGCCTGGCATGAGGCAGGATTCAACACTGAATAACAGAAAATGGAGACATTTCCTCCTCTGCCTCACCCTCAATTGTGCTTTTAAATATCCTCGAGTGAAGGGATCAAGGGGGTCACATTCCTGGCTGTATTCCCAGCTCTGATTCAAGTGCAGCACTGTCCCCTACACAGATTTTTAATGGAGCAAAATACACTTGAAATAATTTGTTCTGTAATTAGAAACCTTGCCTGCAATTTTAATAGAAAAAAAATATTCATCTCTAATAAACAGAATCTATTATATCCTCACTGCTGTGCCAAGGTGTTTATTATGCTGTATTTGCAATCCATGTTCAACATGTGGAAGCTTTGACAAGAATGAAAACACATGATACAAAAATAAATCTGTATTTACTTGTGTCCTTCTTTACACACACACAAGCACAGTAAAATGCAACTAACCTCAGCAATCAAACCTGACTTAACATCTTCTTGTAATAAAGAGATTGAAAACCAAGAAACATTCACTTGCAGGGGAAGAATCATATATTTTTGAACATTTCTCCCTGAAAGCAATAGGACAGGCCAGAATTTTCTAATTTAAGTTAGGAGATAGATATAATTCAATGGCACTAGTGGAAACTAGTCTCCTTTGCAGCATTTACATCTCACAGTATCTCAACATGTGAGCTCATATATTTGAAGATGTAGGAGAGCCCCAGAACCTGCGTGTGAAAAGAGGCAAGGCCAGTGTTCAAAAGTGCTTTAAAAACCCGTAACGCCAAGTGATCTGCTCAGCCACGCTCAGCCAGCAGACTGGAAGCACAGTAGGATGTCAGCATCTCTGGCCAGTGAGCAATTGCACTGCTGAATTCTGAACAAGCAGCAAATGCACAGGGCAGGCCCAGCAAAGACTCTACAGAGAGTGACAGGTTCAGCCTAATGCACCTTTCTGCTTCTAGCAGCACTGGTTATTCCTCCAAGGTCACCTCAGCCTTGAGTTAACAGCAGCAGCTGTCTCAAAGAGCTTGTCTCACACCTCCCAGTCCTTCTCTTATGGCTGGGACATGGCATTTGGGATGGTCACCCCACAAATAACAGACCTCCCGACCCAGAGCAGGCAGTGAGCAGTACCAGGATGTTCTGCAGCCCTTGCCTTCTCCCTGAATGCCAGCTGGGGCTGAGGAATCTCATGAAAAGCTCTTGAGCTGTTCTTGGACAAGAAGCTCATGTGCTTTACCCTTTTTGAGAGCCCTATAGCTGTACACATGGGAAAGACACTTCCCAGACCTAAAGAAGGGCAGGATGGAGGCTTGACCACACCTGAAGAGTTGCTGTGAGCTCAAATAGCTCTATTTGATGGAAAACAGAACAGAATACAAGGTGCAGTGACAGCACACAAAGTAGGTCTGGTCTACTGGAATAGGTACAAAATTAGAACACAAACCTTCTGTCCTTCTGTCGTGTGCACCCCAACAGAATTAAAAAGGTAAAAGTCCCAACTATCACCTACACTTTTTTAAAATTATTTTTTGCTCCTGTTTAAAACTGTGCTCCTGCAAGTTTATTATTGTGTAGATTAGCTGCTGGAAAGGAATAGGTTTTGGATGTGTAATTATTTGTGAAACTCAGAGAGTATCAGCAATAAAAAGGGTGGCATTATTTTGAGGTTATTTTTATTATTTCCTCAAAGGAACACAGCCCACCAAGGCTACTCAGTTTGCATAAATCTTGTAGTCTTTTCTTACAAATGTGTACAGAAATATTTCCCAGTGTCTGCTGAACATGGTGATAGCAAATACATGTAGGCACAGCATGTAATTTAGAGAATATTTTTGTTTTATTTATAACATGGAAGTGAACAGGACAGTCTGTTTGCAGTTGCCATGGAAATTGCTGGCATTAGCTCACTTCTTACCAAAGAGGAAGCAAAGAGCTTTCCACTTTTTGCTGTTTAACCTCTTTTAATATTAAAATCCCATATACTGCAGTAGTACAAATTTCTCCTCTTTGGAAGGTCAAGGGCATTCTAGAGCTATCACTCCTAAGACAAAATTAGCTAATTTGAGTCCTATGCATATGCTTGGTGAACACGATATTTCTTGAAACAGATTGAGCTCATCTGCTTAGAAGCATTTCTCTTTTCTTTTTTTTTTATTGCTTTTTTAATATTTAAGAGAAGTCTTTGGTTTGTGAAGGCCACAAAAACTGGTGAAAGATGTGCAGAGGAAGTTAAAGCAAAGCACCTCCACATAATTTTTACTAACTGCTCCCTACCTTGTTGCTCACTAATATAATCCCAAGGGATTCTCACCAGTGACACACATTTGTATTTCACTGATCACCCTCTTCACTCTTCAGGTTCAAGTAACAAAAGTAACACAAAATCCTTCCTCCCTTGCAGAATTACGACCTTGAAGAGGGAGAAGTAACTCTATGAAGTCTGTGGTATTTCACTTTTGCCTGTACAGCTAATGGCAGGTTAAAAGTTCCCAGTTAATATAAAATTAGTTAACAACATAAAATCCCACTTGGATATGGCAGCAAAATTCATTTTCAGTGAAGACCCATTTTACCTGTATCTGTACAATCATGGAGCAGCAATATTGAATCTTACATGGCCTCAAGCTCAGTGTTGTGATGGCTGAATGTCCTCAGGATCCAGTGAGGGACAGAAGAGAAGCATCCACCTTGTCTCAGTCACTGGTATTTTATTGTTATCAACAATTAAACTGCCTGGAGCATCCACTTTTTCCTGTAAGTCTGACCACTGGAAGAAAAAAACACAGAGAAAACAAACAAACAAACAAATATTTAATCCACAACTTGTCTTTTAAGAAAATATTTGAAAGTTTCTGGTGATGGCAAATCCACCAGCCCCTTTGGAGACTGGAAGAGAGATTAATCCCTATCTGGGGGAGAGAGGCACATTTAGCCTATTTGGAGCAGGAAGGGAAGAGGTCAGCCCAGGGGAAGCAGGGAGGACAATTATTTGTCAAAACTTGCAGTTCCTTCTCTCTCTCAGTATGTCTCAGATATCAAGGATGTAAAACTTTATAGTTCTAAGGGGAAAAAAAAGAAACAAGAAAGAACATCAACAGCTTTAATACCAAAACCTAGTTTCCTTTTTCCAACCATCCACAGAAGCTGAAAATCTTTTTAAATACAGAAGAAAAAGGAACATCTTAATGCTAAGAAGTCAAGAATTCCTTCGCCCACCTTGGCTTTTATTAGTTTATGCACGATAACACATTTCAACCATTCCCTGCACCTCTTTCTCCTGTAAAGCCCCCTGTCATTCATTTTTCACCTGGCACCGTGCAGTTTCCTGCAGGCTCACAGTGTTTGCAGTAACATTCTGTGGTGTGTGGGATGTGATGCTCCCTGATCCACAGGGTCTGCTCAAACAGGCTGTGAGTGAGCTGAGCTCAGAGTGCAGGGCTCAGAACTCCTGCCTTGGGCAACAGAGCCCCTCCTGCTTCCAGCCCCAACAGCAGCAGCTCCTGCAGCCATTTCTGCAAAACACAGGAGAGACGACTCAGCGAGGCAGGGCAGTCAGGACCCTACAGGCACCAATTTTAGGTGAGGAAATTAAAAATATATAGGAGAAAACAGGCTGGACTCATGCCATCCTGTTCAGAGGCAAGCCACAAATAATCTGTCAGTAAAGCAGGTGATGTGAGGCCAGGTGCCAAGTGCCCTTCCCAGCACCATTACATGGGGCAGGCAGCACCTCCCCGTGATTTCATCTCACTTCTCAAAGCACTCACGGGCATAAGTGTGGGTAAAAAGTGCAGTTCGTCTTTAACAGGGGACTCTTCAAGTCGATATATTGCTTAACTGGCAAGTAACACAGCTCTTTGGACAGAGGTGAAATGTGGAGCTCATCTCTCTATTACAGGAGCCTGGCAGCAGCATTCAGCACCAGCTGGAAATTGTGCAGGGTCTTATCAGGCCAGGCTGTCAGGAGGCAGTCGCAATAATCTAATCTTGATGTGAGAAATGCACGGGTAACCAATTCAAGGTCAGGACAGCCACAGACCACAGATATTTGTTAAAAGATAAGGGAGCCTCTGGAATAACTTTTAGGATCATGATTTGATGAGGTAGGCAAAGTATAAAAAAATATTAAAATCTGCTTTCCAGTGAGGAAAAGTGCAGGTAGCAGTGATGGACAAAGAGCATTTCACCTCAGACAGAGCTGCCTTTCAGCGCTGTTTCAGTCAGTGATCCATCTGCATCATTTGTAAGGAGCAGTAATAGGCTGCCAATATTTTAATAAGAAGCTGCCACAGAATTCCCTCTCAGCTGTGATAAATCTGTAGGCTCGAGGGAAGGGTTGTTTGTGGAAGGAACAGGCAAGAAATTAGAAATCTATCCATTTGTCTTCCCTTTCCCACTGAAACGTGCACTTCAGCAAGCCCGACCCAGCAAGGGGAACGCTGATACCATGAGATCCAGCACTCCACCCAGCCTGTGTGCTGGAAAGCCATGAGCTCCCTCCAGAAGCTATTTAGACTCATTAGCACGCACTGTGCCGGTGATAATGAGTCCTGTCTTGCAGCAGGACTCCCCCAGTTACAGGGGGTTTAGCCAGAGGCAGCTGGTGCCTGTCTGGCTGAGAGAGTGGCAGAGCTAACCTGTATCCCTGAGCCCAGCTGCACTGCCAACACCCAAGAGACCAAAGCAGAAAATTATTGGGACTGGGGCTAGGGAGACCAAGAATGTATAGACAAGAAGGAAAGGTAAGCAGGATGTCAATCAGAAATGCAGGATTCAATTTCCTGAGCAACCTGGACTGGTGGAAGGTGTCCCTCCCCATGGCAGTGAGGTTGGAACTAAATCTTTAAGGTCCCTTCCAATCACTCCATGATTCTATGATTTCAGGACAACAATCATTTGCTGGCACAATCATTGCTCACCCTGCACTATCACTGCTCATCTGGGTTTCGTCCATATAGAAATCCCACATCTCACAAAAACCAACGCGCAACTACAAAATCGTCTCTGCTCTGAGTTCACAGTACAGATCAGCATCAGACATTGAGGGCTTTGGGTCATCCCACCAGCAGCATCCTAAAACAAGACCCTTGGCTTACCAATCGCTTTTGAATGAGTAGTTTGCATAGTGGGCAAGACTTCCTTGGGGGGAATTAAAAGTCATGATTACCTATGCCGAGGATGAACAGAGTGCAAGAAATCAGAGCGCCCACCCAAACCCAGATATCTGGATCAGAACATAAAAGCACTTCTTGGCAGCTGGCTAAATGAAGAGGAGCAAGATGGGCCTCAAACAGACAATTAGTTGGTACTTTGCTGCTGCTGCTTACTGTCCCTGGTTGCAATATATTGCCACTATCTGCTATTCTTATTGCACTTCTGCAGTCAGATGCATGCTAATATTTTATTTCTGAGGGACAATCAACTACTATAATGACAGTGCACAACCCTGTAAAACGCACCACTGATCAAGCTCGCCAGCTGACACACAGCAGTTAGCTAATGGCTTCTTTATTTCTTATTTCCTTCTCCTTTTTTTAAAGGAATTATTGTTGGCATTTCAAGCTTTTCTTCCCAAATATTCAGTAAAAATACTGTACATGGAACGAGTTAGTGTTTGTTGAGAAGTTTGTTTGTGAACATGATTCAAGATCTTTTTTTTAACCAAGTCATCCTATTTTCCCTGCTTTCAGTTTTTAGTCTAATACAAGAAGTCAGGTCATTCCACTTCTTTGAATTCTTTTACTTGGGTCAAAAAAATGTCTGTAGAGGATGTTTTTCTTTCTAGCCATAGTAATGAAACACATTTGCTGGCTTCACGCCAGGGATTGTAAACAGGTATCTGTCCTTGTTTAATTTCACAGTAAATGAGGCCTTCTATACATTCTTACAGCTGAAGCAGTTTAAAGTAGATTCATTTCTATCTCTAGTTCTTATGGCTTGGTAAATACCCATAGAAAACTATGTTGGACTGCTACAAGGTAATCAGATCTCTGGTGGAAAAGCAAGAAGGGTCACTGAATACATATTCTTAAGGAAAAATGACATTTTAAAGCCATCTTGAGGGAAGTGAAAATGTATTAACTTTGTCCCCTGTCCTCTACTCTCTGGCAGCCCAGGGGATTCAGCGTTTATAGCGACTACCTTTCTTCAGGAAATGGTAGAAAAATTGAATTAGATGTGCTTGCATGATGATGCTATCCAGTGGAAGAAGGGGAACTGGCAGAATATGGGAACTGCAACAAGTTCCCCTCTCTTTTTTTTGTGGAAGAACAGAGAAAAGGCTGATAGAAAAGGCCAGCATGAGCTGATCCAAGGTCTATGGCTGGCATGGGGCAGGCATCACTTTTTATGATTCACATTCTACTGCTGCAGTGCTCCATGTACTTCTAGCAAAGGTAATGATGCTTTATTAGTTTCCACAAAGTCCCTTTCCACTCTGTGGTCAGTTCTGTTCTATAACTTCAATTTTTCCATTATTTCCTCCTTTCCATTTAGTTTGTAATTGCCGTTTTCCCCCTCAAAAGCCCCTGCCAGTCAACCATCATATTGGTGATTTGGGCTGAAGTGGCTCTGAGTAAGCTCTAATGACAGAGCAGGGCCCCGCTGCGCTCGGCAGCCTGCAGGCAGGGGAAGAAAGAGTCCTTTGCTGCAGTCTTGCAGCCCCTCCAGTCTATAATGCTTTATCTTCTGATTCTTAAAACCTTATTTAACAGCATCCAGCCAAGGTATCGCCGAGGGCTGTACGGCCCCCATGGGCACACACTCCTCGGGAGACCCACATTGTAGGGGACACTTCCAAACCAATAACCACAGAGCCACTTCACTCACAACTCCCTTCATCCCTTCTCCTCTGATGGTGCATTCAGCCTCCTGGGGCTCGTTGCCACAGGCTGGCCTCTCCTGTGAAACAACGTCCCCTCTGAAGTCTCCCAGCGCTACCTTTTCTGAGCTGGGCCCTGTTCTATAACAGGCTCCTTGTTCTCCAGGCACTGCCCTGCTCGGGCAGCCCGCGCCTCAGGATTGCTTCCTGCCACACGCTGGCCAAATCCATCCCTCAAACAAACCCACAGCTCCCCTGGATGCCTGGCTGTGCCTCAGTGCTCCTCAGCATGGGTAAGCACAATCCAGGGCTTTATCCTCCCCCGGCCCAGAGCTGGATGCATGGGGCTTTTGTGTGTGGAGCTGAGTTTACTCACTCCAGTCTCCCAAAGTAAACGTGGCCGTGCAGCAGCACGCTGGAAGAGAGGAAATCACCCCACAGACATTGGCTGTGAGGCTCTGGTGATGAAGGCCCCCTGTGTTTCATCACATTATAGGAACACAGAATCCTAGAACGATTTGTGTTGGAAATTACCTTTAAAAGCATCTATTTCCAACCGCTCCATTAGATCAAGTTGCCACCCACTGGATCAAGTTGCTCAGGGCCCCATCCAACTTGGCCTTGAACACTTTCTTCCTAATATCTAACCCAAATCTCTTCTAGTTTAAAACCATTCCCACTTTTCCTATCATTCTGTGCCCGTGGGCATAACAATTTAAACAGGCAGATAAGAAATGATGCAAAGTCTCTTTCCAACAGCATAATGATGTTCTGTTGGATATCATCCTATCAACGGGAAGCTTATCAATCCTGAGATAGGACAGAAGAGATGGTGACCAAAGGTGACCGGGCCTAATGGCTTCTGAGGCTGCGAGGCAGTGCTGAAGACTCCAGCTCTGTGTATCAATTTCTAGTCACTAACATTAAACCACAGTGACCACAAAGATAAGTGCCCACACAGGATTTAAATTAAATAGGGTCAGGAAGGGCAACATGAATACAGGGAGATAATCAATAAGCTTTGCTATCAACACAGATGGGACACACTGGTGAATTTTTTATGAAATGGTTACTTCAAAATGAAAAGGACTTTGGTTTTCCCCAGTTTTCAGGAGCTGATGAAACACTGGAAGTCTCCATTTAATATCTTTCTCTCCTTCTGAATAAACTGTTTTTTCCCTATTGTCTTTATATTGTCCCTCATCATCTTGAGGCAAGCAGATGGTGAAAACTTTCAAACACAATAATATTTTAAAAGGAAAATTTTCAGCATTCTCAGTTTCACCACTCTCTATTCAGTGATTCTTGTAGAGACAACCCAAAGAAGTCTGTTACCAATAACAGCCAGGTAAACCAACAGCACACTTTTGGCAAGGTAGAAATCACCCAACATTATCAAGCTGGGGAAGAAAGTACAGAAAAATGCTTTTTAAAGGAAAACATGGCTAAGCCTTATATTGGAATCTATATTATGAGAATTCATATAAAATACTCCTGGTAGTAAAACTGATTACAGTCTGGAATAAATTTTGCTGATGTTTGTATTGCAAACTGTATATTCAGAAGTGATGGAGAGCAGAAAAAAATGGGGTTGTTCCCTAATTTGAAAACAATTTTAAAAACTTATTCCTAATGACATTAACAATAAAACCAGGAGAAGCCTTCCAAAGGCTTCAACATGTCTCAGGGCAAAACTCTGGTAGCTAACCAACAGTGGCAGTGCTTCAGGTTGACCAAGATCAAGGACTCACTGTCTGAGAACATTAAGCCCAGAAGAGCAGCCCAGCTTATCAAAGAAACATACTGACAGAAAACAGATCTTTCAAAAAATACAGGATTAATGGATCCCCAGAAGGCTGCAGGTATCTAATCCAGCAGGCAAAATCACTTGGTCAAGTTCAGCTAATTCTGACCTAAAAAGTTCAGGATGAAAATGAGAATTTACTAGGAAGACGAGACCAAAGTAGAAAACAAAAGCATAGCTCCAGTCAGAACTGATCATAACTTAGTATTTCCTTACTACTGGCAACTTTAACATTTCACAGATATTATTCAGAGTACGAATGTGAAAACTTGACATCTTAGTTTCCTGTAGGAAGAAAAATATTTTAGTTATTTTTTTTCTGAAACACATTTTTCCATCGTTTTATTTTTTCTCCAAACCAGCTGAAGAAGTTCATAGCCCTGACTCCAAGAAATCCTCCAAACAGCCAGAAAATTGAGAGAGAACTAAACTGTCCACTGCTATCAAGACATCTCCCACAATGAAACTAGAGAGTTTTTGTTTCAGCCCAGCCTTCAGGTCTACAGCCTCTGGCCCCAGGGCAGTTCTGCGCACTGGTGCTTGTTGATATCCAAGTGCTCTGGAGAAACATCCCTCTAGGTGCACGAGAAGCCCCTGCCCAAGACAACTTCACCTTTGTTTCAGTCAAGTGCACTGAAACATGAAAAGGGCACGAGGTTTATCACAAACTTTACAGCTGAGGAGCAAAGTGGGAGCAGTGCTGGCCAAAGGTCTGGGCTTGGAGCCAGCACATCCAACGACAGACAGACACACACACAGCCACAGCCTTCTATTGCTGGCCAAGCGAGGAGCAACTGCAGATGCTGCACTAAAGAAAGCTCATGCTCCCCACGGCTGTTTGCAGAGAAAGCACTCCCAGGATAACCACAACCCACATGAAAGTACCTAAATATGCTTCAGCTGCAGAGGACAAGAGCCCAAAGCGAATCACCCTTGTTTCGTCACAGCTTTAAACAGGTGGGTCTAGACTTTCTATTACAGGCTGCAGTTGGTCCTCTGGAGATGTCAGTGGAGAGAAGGGACTGGTGAGGAGGTGGGAAACACTGTCTTTCCAGTGTTCTGCCCTCCAATCTCTGTAGCCCATGCCTTGCCCCAAATGCTCAGTCTGTGCCTCTCTCATGAGATGTGGGCAACTTGTCCCCAGGTATTTCTTGCCTCACTGCTGCCTGCAGGGAGACATGTGAACCCACATCACCGCTGCCAAAGCACTGGGTTACTCTTCTCCTTGTTCTTCCAAAAGGTGAGCTTCCAGCTTTTCCAGGGCTTTGCAGTAACATGCTCTTCACTCTTCCAGGAGCTGTGCCATTATGTGGTGGTGGTTGTTGGACAGTGCTGCCTTAGCAACAGAGGCTTGAAAGACAGAGGACAGCTCTGATCCAGCTTGACAGAACCCACACCAGAACCTACAAACTGCCTTCAACTTATTCCTGGAGATGAACATTTATCAGGACAAACACTGTATTTTCAGGAAAACCTGGCCACTTAGAGTAAAAACAGAGGCCCTGTAGCAGATGAAGTAAAAGCTCACAAATCTTTCCAGCACTGTTAATTACCAATGTAACAGGCTGACTTCTTTTAAAGACAGTAATAGTAAATTCCCTCCCAGCTCTCTAACTGAAAATTAATGTTTGAAACAAATGGTGTATTTGAAGAGAAATCTATTTTGATTTTAGAATCCCACACATCTTTGCACACTGTTGGGATGCCCTAAAGTGTTAAATACTTCCCCACTATCCTCTTCCTTGAAGAACTATCTTTCCTCTATTCTTCCCTCCTCCTCCTTTGACATTAATAACTATAATTGGTGTTATTGTGCTGGCCTAGAACTCAGGCTGTCTTGTGCTAGGTCTTAGCTTTGCCACAGATTTTTTTGTATGACCTTGGAAAAGTCATTTCATATCCATGTATCAGCTTCCACATGGCCGGATGTAAGAAATTTTATTTTGTATAATCCTTCCCCTCTTTGGCACAGAAGATGCACAGTGCTTAAGAGAATAGGGCCCCACTCCAGGTTATCACCAACAGCCATTCCTGCTAAATAAACCCTGCTGTGCACCTTTCCCACAAGCACTGCCAAAAAGCCAGCACAAAACCTAGTGAGCCATAACTTGAGCCTTCTGGAGGGAGAGACAAGGATGATTTTAGGACTCAGCTTCAAAGGGTAAGTGTTTCTCTTATAAAAGATCTCCACACTGAGTATTAGAAGACCTAATCATAAGATCCTCCAACAGATCACTGCTACAATCAGTTAAAAAACAGCACCTAAAGTAGTAAAATAGCCAAATGCTGCTGAATATCAGTTGGAACTCAGTGCCCAATTCCCTTCCTGCTGCTCTGAAAGGCTGGGGTGGAAGAACAGCTGATAATTTTAGGGGTTTCCATTATCTCTGCTCTCCATTGCGCCTTTTTTATGTATACTGGGCCCTTGTCAGTGATATCCATTTAACAGCACTCTCCTCAGCAAAGGCCAATAGCTGCACCTAAAATAAATTGCTCTACTAATCAGCACAAGCTGAAGTTAAAGGGCTGAGTGGCTCTGTGAATATCAAGAGTGGCATTCCATCTGTGGGATGCCATCTGTGGCTTAGGCTCAACCAGAGTGCCTATGTTTAATTAATGTGGCTGTAATTTGCTCAGATCTTAATAGATCATGGACAATTCCACTTAATCACAACACAAAATTTGGCATATTTGAGCCATCCCACATGATATTCTGTGGGCTAAGGGCTGATCTGATGCAGAGCTTGAACTAATTCTTACCCTCCATAGAAGTTTGGGTCATTGCAGAGGTCAGGGATGTGTAAAGCAGCACAGGAAATCTCAGATTGCTGTTGCCTGTACTGTACCTGACCTGTAAATAAACAGAGGATTGATGTGACTAACTTTGCCAGTGCCTTCACACTTAAAAAAGCAGAGGTCTCTCACTTGAAACATGAGAGCAAATCCTGAACGTGAGGAAGAGCTGCCAAAGGCCAGGAGCAAAGAGAACTCAGGGATAAACTCATTCCTTCTGGAGTAGCAAGTACAAGGTGAGAGTGGTGCTTGCAGCAGGGAAGAGGGGACCCCAGGTTGAGGGAGATGGATGTGACAGAACAGAGGATACAGACAGGGTCAAAAGCAGCATGAAAATGTATGGGATACAGAGGGAAGGAAGGAAAGACATTCTTTCACAGTACTTCTTTTTTCATCAGGCATCTTCCTTTACCTAAAGCGTTTGCTTGATTACATGTGTGGTGAGACAGTGGAAGGAACAGGCTGTCCAGGAGAAGTTGTGTATGCCACATCCCTAGAAGTGTGAATTGCAGCAAATGATTGCATTTCACCCTCATAATCAATAATGAAAATGTGTTTATTTATAGAGACAGCAAAAGTTTGATCTCCTTAAAGAAGTTTAATGAAAGCTGAGGAAGTGCAGCAGAAAGGTGTAGGGGGTGGTCAGTTCAGAACAATCTGTGGGGGTCTTTATTTTGTGGCATGAAACCTGTGATGAGAAAATCAGAAATTACCAGCCAGCATTTAACCAATCTCTGACACTGAGAAAGGTCTCTGACTCATGGAAGAGCTTTGATTTCAGGGTCACCCAGCCCTGATTTCCCCAGGGAAATCCCAGGAGCACCCTGGTTTGTGCACATCCTTCTCAAAAAGAAGGGCCTGCTGAAATGCATAACGGCCTCCAAATCCACAGGTATTACCTCCCCTCTGCTGACAAGTCAGAAGCCCTAAACAGCCAAAGTATAAAGAAGCTGCCATTTCCATCCAGAGGCTGCATCCAAAGCAGAGATGGTGACTGAATGCATCTTTCCAGAGGTGGACACCTGAACTAGTGGGACACCTTCCCTCAGTTCTTCCTTTAAAACAAATTCAGGAAAAAGCCCACCCCATCTCAAATT
Organism: Eopsaltria australis; assembly: GCA_034509425.1. Classification (NCBI taxonomy): domain Eukaryota; kingdom Metazoa; phylum Chordata; class Aves; order Passeriformes; family Petroicidae; genus Eopsaltria; species Eopsaltria australis. The sequence goes on along the minus strand of JAVTVJ010000012.1, from coordinate 1,109,843 downwards.
GCCAGGGCATCATTCCGGTAAGAACACTTGACAGAGGAATGCAACACACAACTGAAGGCTGCCTTCAAAGACCTGAATATCTTCATGTGATATAAAGATTTTTTTTTTTCATCCAGTTGAGAAGACTGCAACATGAGGAGAGCTAGTGATACATAAGCTCTGCCAGAAAATAAGCACTGAATAGTCCTTTGCTGCTGCTGTTTTACAAAAATAACACCTACCAGCAACACGGGAGATCTGCCATCACTTGAAGTCCAAACTCTTTCCCAAAGTGCTATTTCTGAGGTGTTTTCTCAAGCGGTGGTGTCTGTACCACTGGTGGGAAGTGATGCAGCGCAGAAGAGGGAGAGAGCCACTGAAAGCTGTGCCATCTGCTGACCGTGGCATCCTCAGTGTCACAGACCCATCAGCTCCAGGTCGCCAAAGGCGGAGCACAACGCAGGCTTGTGAGCTGCTCTGGAGGGCAGAGAGACACTCAGAAACACACCTCCAACACTGCCTACGCTGCCTCCCTCAGCCAGCATTAAATTAGTCTCTCTGGCACCTCTGTCACATGCCCACGGATCACCCTGAAGTATGAGCACAAGTGTTTCCTGGCAGCAGTAAATCCATCAGTTCTGCCCATGTCATGGCCCAGCTCCAGCCACTTCAGCTTGCTACGGCTGTTGGATTTGACACTTTCTCAGAGCCCTTTTTCACCACTCTTTCAGGGATTTGAATATGTTTCCCATTACTCTGAGTATGTGCCTTTCTAAATGACAATAACACCCAGATACAGGGACAGTTCCATAGCAATGCTGTTGTTTGCAGTTGTTGTTTCCAATTTGAGACACTCAAAGCCTCATTCTCACGAAGTGCTCCATGTGCATGGCACTACACTACACTGAGTGCTTTATCTCCCTTGCTGTACCTGGCACTTTACACAGATGCCATTGACTTTCAGTGTCTAACATTCCTTTTTTCAGCAGGTGACAGCTTGTGCTGCACTAGTGATGCTTCACTAAACTACAATCAGGCCAGAAATTCATCCTATAACCCTTCTTTGCAGATCATTTACAGGATTAGCATTGGTTCCCTCCACTCCACCGAATTACAGATAATTGAAATTAGTGGCAATATGCACTCACTGCAAACTGCTTAAATTTATGCCACAAAATTCTGTATCACTGTCAGAGCTAATATGAGTATTGGAAGTAGATATGACAGGACTCATCTCAGACTTTGCTGATCATCTAGTAGGACAGTGTTATGAATCTGCAGCACGTTCAGCTTAGTGTGTCACTTTTTGTGGTGTGTCACTTTGAACATCCCTTTTGTTTCTCGGTCTCCTTTCCTATAGAGTTCTGGATTTCTGTGTGCTTTATGTATTTCATTTTTGGCTTGATAATTCCTTTTGTTTTTCAAATGCCAATTTTTACTGTGTAGTGCTTTTCAGGTTATTTTGGCCCCATGCCTCAGTCATAAATACAGTGAGGATCAAAGACCTAATCCTTCTGCTAAAACAGTTAAGTCCCACATCAGTACCAGATCTGCCATAAACTCCAGATCTCCAATTTCTGTGCTTCATTTCTGACCTCCTGAGTTACAGGGAAAAGAAACCAAACAAACAAACCAAACAAACAAACAAAAAAATCCCCAACACTAGTGAAAATATCAAATGCTTGAGAAAAAGCTGTTCTCAAAATCAGGTCACCTTCTGCCACATTCCTGTTTGCTGGCACTTGTACCTTGCAGATACAGAGTGAAATGTGGAGGGCTTTTATCCCTCAAATAACCTGCACAAAAATGTTTAACTCTAGCATGATTTTCGGTTGTTTTGGTTTTTTATTTAGTGTGATTTCTTATTCCCTGGGTGGTTTCTTTTCCACTCCTGAACCCACACATTGTTCAGAATCCCTCAGAGCCAAGGTGTTTGAGGGCCATTCGATTTGAACTGCTCCATCTCAAAGATCAGATCCCTGTGGCTCTGACCCTTCTGTGCATCAACATATGCTATAGAGGGCAGCAGTTTAGAGACAAATGGATGGAAAAAAACTCGAACAGTAAACATGGATGAATATTAGGAGGGGGAATGGAAAAACACAAGTGTTTAACAACAGAATTGTAATCTCCTAATGCAATAATTAGCAGAACAAAGAGCTTGTCTCCCAGGACAGGGAGAGGCAAAGTAGAGAGGGAGAGCCTTGGAGTGCCAGAGATGAGAAAATCACATCAGTTGGACTCTCCTGATGGTGCTGGCCATCACAGTTCCTAGCAAGGCTGTGTATGTGTCACTAAACCAGTGTCCATGCTTCACTGGAACAATGGGCACCAAAGTTCAAAGTGAGCCAATTTTATCCTGGAACATCCACACTAAATTGTTCATGTCCAGCCATTTAAAGGATTTCAGCCCAAACAGATGGAGTTTAAAGATTTAACAATGGTCAATATAACACAATAGGGTCACTGGAGTTCCTGCTCCTGGACACAAAGCCCTGGTGGTAGCTGTGCCCATGCATGAATTTGCCATGAAGGGAGGGAGATTTTGGCCCCTCCCTGAGGCTCAGCACTTGCTGTGAACCAAAGGTGGAAGGAGGGAAAGGGGAGCTGCAGGGTACAAGTCAAAGGGGGCCCAGTGAATGATGTGTGTGCAGTGCCCATGTCACACTGCCTGGAAGGAGAGCATCCCACAGACAGAGGGCTCAGGGGCACATGACAAAGCTGACAAGCCTGCCAGCATGGCAGTGCTCATGGGAGGGAAAGGGACACCAGGGGTTGAGGAAAGATTAAAAAAAACATCAGACCAAGGGCTGAGTTGGAAAGGATGCAGAGAGGAAAAGTAGAGACCCCAGATGATGTCTAATTTATAGCAGCCAGACAGCACCAGTCCCACCCCTTTAGCAGCTGGAACATCGGTCAGCTGAACTCTAATGGAGTCAATTTGCTGCTGGAAATAATGACTAAATTACTCCCATTTGACCACTGAAGAGGCTGAAGTCTAAGTAGATGAACATTGGGAGGTACTGTCAGCAGCAGGCTGATGTGCTGTGAGGGTTTCTTTGCCTGCAAAAGGAACTCCCAGCACCCTTCAGCAGCACCAAACTCTTACTGCAGAGTCCTTCCACCAAGCTAAAGTTTCTATCTCAGTTCCTGCCAAGCCCCAAGGAAAGATAGCTGGGCCAAAATGCCAGGAGATAAATGAAAAGGTTTATTTGAGGAATAAACAAGGGACAAGCCTTGCAGCAGCAGTATTTCCAGCCCTGCCCTAGCCCACCTCCTGTTGACAGAGGAGAGGAGAGGAAAGGATCAGTCACTGAAGAGAAGTGGGAAAAGGCTGTTTATTTACCGTTTATAAACAGGCAATGGCAGTCATGCTCTTTGCTCTCATCCCTGGTGGCTGCACAGCAGCTCCTGGGGAGTTTCTAGACCCGTAGCATGACACTCCTGTAAGAACTTGTGTGTCAGAAGATGTGTCTAGGACAACACTGCTGGAAGGTCTGAACAGCATGGGAGAACCAACTTGTTTCATGAGAGACTCCTACAAAATCCTGTTCCAGATGGATTCAGTTCAGCCATTTCACCTGGCTGCCCCTGCCCATTGCAGGGTGAAGGCAGAATCCCAAAATGGAAACTAATGAAAAGTGCAGATGAATTCCCAAGTGCTCTAAAATAAGCAGGAGTTTTGCCAAGAGGCAGATCCAGAAAACCACTTAGGCACCAAAGCCCTCAGTATTTGTGTTGCAGGCTCTGACAGCAGGTGGGAGCCATCTCCTGGCTGTGCCCCTCGGCACTCCCCAGGGGCTGACCTGCCTCAGGCCCCACAGCCTGCTCTCACCAAATGCTGACTTGCAACAGAGGCCAGGCTCCTCCTGTTTAGATGCGGCAATACCTGGCTTTTAGAAGCTCTTTCTTTTATTATTTCTTAGGGGTCTTCTTTGAATCTTTTCCCAAGAGCCATCAAGATGTTTATTTCCTCATCCTATATAGGCGATTACTCTGTTACTGTTCCCAGGATAAAACCCAGAGTGAGGCCCTGGCTATACAAGCCTTGTGTGACAAGCCCTGGGGAGATCTGTCAAAGGGGAAATGAGACTGAACGAGATGGTTGCCCACTCCACACACCCCTCCCCACCTCACTTCAATACCAGTTGATGATTCATATGCTGCCTGTCACTCAATGAGAAGGATATTGCAACACTCCATCAGCATCACCCAGCCCTGATCCACACAGACATCCTTCAGAGAGGCAAGCTTCAGAGTTAAAAGCAGTAGCAGTCACAAGGGAGAAGGCCAAGATATTCCACAGTGAGCCTGCACCACTTGAAGATGTCTGAATATATCCCTGTGGTTATACAGCAGTTCAATAACAGGTCCCAGGATGTGAATCCACCTATCTCCCTTGTTCCTGTCACCTCTCCCACTCCATCTTCCCCATGGAAGGGTCTGAGTGAAGGATCCCTGCAACTCTCTGTCATTGGCAAACTTTGGTTCTTTGTCATTTCAAGAGCGAGTGTTCATTTTATTTCTTACAGGAGCTCAGTAGCCCTAGGCCTTCCAAGTGATTTGGCAGGTTTGAACTATTTTTAGAGGAGTCAGAAGTGAGTTCCAGCAATTCCCCACTCCTGCAGATGATGAGGAGCAAATCCTTGTACCTTGCAACAGGCAGGCGTGAGTCAGTCAGGGCTGCACACTCAGAAATGGCACTGGCACAGACTGCATTTACTGGGTGCCTATCAGCTGCTTGGACTGGCTCCTTCAAATTAACAAAGCTTGGCCTTGAGAAGGAAGGGATCTCAGCCCATTACACGCTCTTAATGCAGTTGCATTTTCAAAGCACAGTTCAGCTGGCAGCTGCAATGCTCCCTCCCAGCTCCGAGCCTCCCGGTCACCCACCACAGCCAGGACCAGAGCACTACAGGAGACAGTGACCTCATCCTACACTGCCCTGCCATTCCAGCAGAGATGCCCAGAGCACGGGGCTGCAGCGTCACTGCTGGCTCAGGGGCTCAGCCCCGGGACCTGGGGACACCATCGCTCAGAGGGGGCTTCTCAGCCCCAGCATTCAGATCTGGCATCGTCATCTTTTGGCACGGCCTGATGTGTGAGTCATGCCTTTAAACAGATTAGGGATACAGATAAGGTGCTCTGCACATTATTCATGGCAGAGCTGCAGGTAGTGGATGAGCAGAGCTGCTTTCGTTCATCTTCCTAACTGGGATGATCTTTCCCTGTTCATGACCCAGCCTCCTGCCCTGCAGCATTAGTGTGCGTGTCCCGATGACTCCCAGGGTGAGTCACCAAGTGTAACGCATCACAGTGCAACCAAAGCTTTAATAAACAGGGCTCTGGGTTTTTTAACTTGATCTCTATTTCCATAATAAAAGCTTTCTGTTATTATCTGTGCACGTACTTGTCAAATCAGAATACTCACAGGGATATTTTTAATTCCCAGTCACTCAATAACTTACAAGGAATGCTGAGCAGACACGAAAGCCAGGACACCTGGGGTCCTGTGTCTTGGAGCACAAGCACAGCAATGCAACTCCAAGTGAGGATTTTTCCAGCCTGCTTCAGACTTATCCCTGCTGAGATTAAACCCTCCCAGCACTAGGCAGCTCTGCACCTGCACTGCACGAGGGTCAGTGGTACTTGCCACCTAATTTGCCAGCCAGGGTAGCTGGCATTCCCCAAGCTCATCTGTCAGATCAGACCCAAAGAAGGAGGAACAGCATCTTCTCAAAGAGAAAAAGATTCCAGCTAAACTTTGTAGGAAAGGTCCCTCGAAGACATCTGCTTGTATTCCCCAAGGACTGTGCCACCTTTCTCACTGAGCAACAACCACAGCACCCCAGACTTCACACCCTGCTGCTGATCTAGGAGCTGTGACATTGCCTCTAGCTCCAGTCCAGGGTGACAGCCCCTAAAGCAGTGACTTTCTGCAGTCTCCTCACGGCTCCAACTGTTCATTCAGTGTGGCCTGGCTCACCTTGGCATGGAGAGAGACAAAAATCAATACTTGACCTATCTTTTGGTGACATGCCTGACATATTTCTCTTCAAGACTTCTATCATATTTGTTTACCTCCAATGAACTAATGTTTTCCAGATTTTCTAATCAGTATTAGCCTGGATTTGAAAAAAGTGCTGAGCAAGATTATTCAAAAATGATCCAATTGAATCAATGAAGACAGCTAGACTACAAAGTTATTACTGTCATTGTATTGGAGAGACAGTGGGGGATGCTGGGCCAGGCTGATGTTTTGGGAGTTTGCTGTGTGACTGTGCAACAAAAGTCCTCAGGGATGGGCTTTAGTGATACCTCCATAAATTCCTAATGCTCACAGTCATGGAAAAGATAAGGTAGGAAGTAGAGATCCAGAAGAAAAGATTCACAGTTAGAGGTTATTTGAAAATTGGTTTCAGGAAGTGCTGGAAGAATGAAGGGGTGGAGGGACTGGAGAGGCTGATGCTTGAATCTGTTCCATAAACCCAGAGAGAGAACAGCAATGAGGAAGAGGAGAAATGAGAACAGGCAGACATGGACAATTCAGGGTGAAACCCAGTCCCCAGAGGGTCAGAGGGTCCAGAATGGAGGCAGGCATATCCACCTGGTCCCTCAAACTAGACAATTAGATTAATTGCCTCCTGGCAACAAGCTGTGACAGCTGGAGGCTGCAGCTGTGCCCTTAGAGCCTTGGCAGCCTGGTCCTGCCCCTGCTTTAGCCTTAGGAGAGGCGCAGGGTGCCCTTCAGGGAACAGCTTGGTGGCACAAGGACAGTGGGGTCTTGACAATGCCACCAAGCTGGGAAGTTCCAGGGCTCCTGCAGATCCTAGAGCTGCTGCAGGGCAGAGGGCTGAGGGTTTCTGCACTTACCAGAGATTCTAATTGTGTGTCCACTCAGAGGGAGCAGGGTACAGGGGTGCCATTCAAACCATGTCACTGCCTTGGAGAACTAAGGGCTTTTGCATTGTTTTCAAGGAGATTTCAAGGATGAAAGGGAGCACCCCAAGGGCAGAAGGAGCTGAAGACTGCTCTAACCCATGAAGCTGAGATGCAGGGAGCCACAGATAAGGCTCAGAGTGTGCTCTGACTTCCTGGCACCGTGTGGAGCCTGTGCTGCTGCCGGCTGCCGAGCAGGCTGCACACACAATTCCTGTGCCAGCTCTCTCCATGCCCCCTTCCAGCCTCTGCCCCCAGCCCTACTCTTCCTGCCATAATCCCACATACGAGCCCGACTTTGAAACTCTGCCTTTGAACTGAGTTATTTTTCCCTACCACAGTCAAAATAGCTGCTGCATATTAACCTCAAGAGGGTAAATCTCCCAGAGAAGCACAGAGGCACTGCCCTGCACAGAGCCTGCTAAAACCCAGCCTGACTCACCCCACAGCATCCCTGACACTGCACAGGAGCACACATCACTCGGATGTCTCATTCTGCCATTTCCTTCTGTCTCCTTCCATCAAGCAGAGGCAAATTCTGTCCCTGTGACTCACTAAGGACTTTGTTAAATTATGTTTTCTGCCCAAGGGGATTGGTTTTCTGCCTGGACTTAAAAATCGCCAGAGGTAGGCGATCATCCCCTGATGATCTGACCCAAAGCTCTCTCTGGCTGCACTGGATGTACTCTTCCTTCTCCCTTGCAAAGGGTGAGCAGCAAGGATATCTCACTGTTTGGATGGTGAAGGCCTCTGACTACAGTGTAAAATCTTTTCAGGCATCCTAAATCTGAGGAGCTAAAACTACATGAGAAAGTGAGCGTTTCAGGCTCAGGCCTCGCTCTCCCGCAAATACCGGTACAAGTCCTGTTAAGTCCGGGCTTTGAGAAGCGATTTAGGAATGAGCTGCCCCTCATGGGCATAGGCAGGAAGAGGCTGGGTAGATCAGGACAGGAACTCAGAGACAAGGTACTATAGCGACTGCCTGTAGGGAGCAGCCCCTGGAGCAAGGGTTCCCGGAACAATACTGGGATTTACATTCGAAGCTGATTGCCTCTGAGGGCCTTTTTGACATTCATGGAGTGCCGGCAGTCAAGAGATCAGGATATGAGAGCAAACAATGGCACCGGTTTGTTGGACAGTGCAGCTAAAACCTCTGGGAGTAGGGTTAGTTGTGGAAAATGCTGTTGCTTCTTAGGACAGAAAGGGAGTGGAGGACTTGGCTTCTACTTTGGCAAGACATCTATAAAAGGATGAAAATAGACCATGACTATTCCCCCTGCCTTGGTCAAAGTCGTGCCCGGACCAGGCTGACCCACAAGAAATAGCACTATCTATATTTCCTTTTGCTGTACCAATGGGAATGTCTTTCACCTTTTTTGGGTCCAGCTTGGGCATCTGCACAAGGCACTGTGACACACTGACAAGACATTCCCAAAGAGTCTTTTTATGTCCCTACTGATTATCTATATTTTTAATTGCAGAAGGGAAATTTTGAAAGCCACACAAAGAGCAAAATCTAAAAGCAGATTAGTTAGGTGCAATAAAAATGCCCTGAAAGTATACATTCAGGTAGCAGTATAAAGACTTTTTTTATTGTTGCTTAGAGGCATACAATAAAAGTATATTTTCAGTGCTTGGCTGCCACAAATAACTGTACTACAATTAGATGTGTGTATTATAAAATTGTGTGGGCGTGGTAATTATCACCCTTTGCAGCAGAATATATTTATACAGATCCTAAATTACAGCAGAAAGAAACATCATTTGCGAAGGTTTAAAAAAAACACATGTTGGGGGGGAGGATTAAACTTTCCATTTTATTTTTGGGAAGTATTCTGTGGGCGTGGTAATTATCACCCTTTGCAGCAGAATATATTTATACAGATCCTAAATTACAGCAGAAAGAAACATCATTTGCGAAGGTTTAAAAAAAACACATGTTGGGGGGGAGGATTAAACTTTCCATTTTATTTTTGGGAAGTATTCTATGAAAAAGTAGGATGCATCACTTATGTTGGGCTAGGAATGGGTAACTATGCAGTCAGAGGGAGAGGCAGCCTGTGTAGGTCTCTGCTCATCACAGGAGTGTCTAAGTGTGTTTGTGTGCGTGCACACACCAAAAGGGCCATTACAGAGCTGCTCTAGTGCTGCTCTCTGCCTAAAATTCTCCTTGCAGCAAACCGTGCCTGGTGTAGCAATCCAGGCCTCACTTTGGGTGCACAGCCATCAATGCAGTTCATACACCTAGGATGAGAAGCAGGCCTGGTCTGTGCAGGATCATCTCACCTTTTGGTAGAACTGCACCTGCAAATGCTTCTTCAGCACATGGAAAAGTCACAGGTACAGCTGTGGAGAGAGGCTGGATCCATTACCCACAGGAAATTTTCTCCAAGAATCTTCCTTTTTCAGGTCTAACTTTTTGGTTCTAACCTTGCATTTGGTCTCCGAGTGCAAAAGATCCTCGATCCTATAATCTACTGACTGTATAGCCTGAGATTAATTGTTTTCTTATGCTGTAGTTCATACAGCAGACACAGATGAATCCATCACAACTTCCACTTTTGCCTCTACTGTGATTTTTGGGAGATTCTTTTTATCCCAAAAGTGTTTCTATTACATGTGGATCTGTCACATTTATCTCTTATGTAAGACTGCTTAAGCACTTTCTTGCAACCTCTTAGCATCTGCCTAAAGCCACTACAGCTCATTGCAATGAGATGGAGCTTGACTGGGAGCTTTTCATTATTTGGAATCCAATATTCCCAGCTTGCATATTATATTTGCAAGAAACCTTGTGAAGCTTTATAAAAATTCTGTCACATATATTCTATTTTGATAGGGCTATTTTCATTGTGTTTCCAACTCTATTATTTAAAAATTGTCTAGCTCTCTCTCCCAAATACCATTTTCAGGCAATTTTTTCTCCTAATTTGATGAGCATCTCTTCTGTCTCTCTCTCACTTTTTACATAGCTCTGTTCAAATTTTCTAAGAGGTCAACTTAGAGGGCAGAACATGTTCTTTATAACTGGTGTATTCTGGGTTTTCTTGGCTGTTTAAACGAAATCAATATATTATCCTTCAGTGATGTTGTATTGACTCTCCATCTGTTGAAGGCTGTAGTCCTATTTGGTCACAGCATTGTTTGTGTGAGCTGGGGGCCACAGGTCAGCAAGGCCATGACCTCACCACAATAGCACCCTCATCCTGTGCCTCATTTCCTCCCTCACCCATCAGCTTTTCAAAGGCCTGGCAGCCAGGCTGATGAAACAGAGTTGGGCTGATGAAACAGAGTTGTCTGCAAATTCAGGATGGAGCAAGACAGATCACTGACTACCCTTTGTGCTGATACCACACAGCAGGATGATGGAAGTTTTTTAGGGCATCCTTGAACTGATTCCCAAAGTTACTACCCTCTGCTGCTACAAGGGCTCCCTCAAGGAGCACTTTTATACGATACCCACAGCAAGGCACTGTAAAAGGATCTGGACCAGTGCACATCTGTGACAGCCAACCACCAGCAGAAGCCAGTGCTGCACCAGTGCCTCTCCCAAAGGCCAGGAGGAGGTTTACCTGGCATGCAGGGGTGCTTGTGCTTTCAGCCTTCCTCAGGCTACAGGCCCTGTGTGACACTTGGGACAGACCTGGCTGAGGAGGTTTCAGGTGAGGTGTGTGGGCTGCAGGTGCCATCTAGAACAGTAAATCAATGTTCCCAGACACTTTTCTGACCAACAATTTGTCAAGGCAGCTTTTCCAGTTTGCAGAGGAGCCACATCAACACTGTCCACACAGCTCTGTCCAGATCCAGCAAATCTATGGACATTTTTTGGGAGATGTGTATTGGAAAATGCAGTAGTGCTGTGAAAAGAGTGTGAATGCTGAAGACACAAAGAAAGAAAAGAAACCAAACAATATTATTAGCCCATTCCGTTTGCACAAGAACAGCTACAGCAATGAAATCTGGGGCTACAAACTGGTGCTGTAGTGAAGTATCACTTCCAAATCTATCAGAAAAGTTGCACTGTTGAAGACTTGAAGGTTTTAGAATGAACACACAGATGAATATCCCAACATGAAAACACCAGGGACTCCTGAGACCATTGGAAAGGGCCAGCAGTAGAGTCAGGCTTCTGAGTTTGCTCACCAGCCTTGGCATATCCTTGCTTATCAATGTACACAGAACCAGCAGACTGGCAGAAACAAACAAAATTTCAGCTGTTAATGGCACTACCACTCATTAGAATTTTACAGTGAATGACATTTTTTTTGCCTAAACACTTTTAAGAAAAAAATTATTTTGGCAAAAAATGGAAGCTGTAGATCCTGATAGGGACTCCAGTTCCTTTTTTTTCTATTCATTTATCTACAGTGCCAGATCCTCAAATGTGTTGTATTTCCCATAGAGCACCCAAGCTCTGGGAAGGGATATGTGAGAAGATTCAAGTGTTGTAAAGGAGGGGGCACATCTGAGAAGCACAGAAGGACAGGGATTCAAGAAACACCTAAAACTCAAGCAAAGAACCACTGCCCTACTTTGGTTCCTTGACTGAACAGTTTAATAAAACCCGTAATTTTCTACAAAAGTGTTTACCAAAAACCACATCCCACAGGCTGCTCCCTTCTGGACACCTTCACCCTTGCCACTTTGCAGCCTTCTCCATACAGTCCCAAAACGATCATCATTGATCTTTCAAGGATTTAAGGTCAGAAGTTCATCCAGTCTGCCCCATTGACCACTCCAAAACAAAGCCACGCCTGGCCAGGTTTAGCCTACAACTATTTTTGGAGCTGCTTCTTCCTGACATGAACCATAAATATCAGACCATCCATTCCAGCCACAGGTGGGGCAGCACAGCACTCTGCTTATAGAGTCATTTGGGAATCACAGAATCATTAAGGTTGGAAAACACCTTTAATATCACCAAATCCAACTGTTATGAGTTGGGTGCCTCCCTACAGAGCAGAGGAGACTATTGCTGTGCTCACCATACCAGAGCCCTCCTGGGGCATGAGCCCCCAGTCCCCTGCTCCACCTCCAGTCTAGTTGGGTCCCAACCTCTCAGTTTCCTGAGTTATTTCAGGACCAATGAAGATGTTTTCCTTTGTGATACAGTACAGATTTGTAAGATATTCTTCTGGAATATATTTACTCTTTTCAGTGAAGATGTTTTCATTTGTGATGTAACACAGATTTACAAGATATTCTTCTGGAATATATTTACCCTTTCACCCAGCCAAAAAGAAAAAAAAAAAAAGCTCACACTATTAGTGTTCTACAAAATATGTTCTACAAAAACTATGGCAAAAAAAAAACAAACCAAAAAACAACAAACAAAACACAAACAAAACTTGAAAAGGTGTAGAAGTTTCATCTCAGAAGTTTTCCCTTTTGTGCTTGAACTTGAGGGTTTGATGAAAGGCAGAAATTTTCCATTTTTCACTGAAAAAAGAACAACCACTTCAGAAGAGAACAAGAGCATTCAGCCAAAACCCTTGAGATTTTTCATTGAAGATTTCAGCACTCTTGTTTTGGGGGTTCATTGTTTCCATGTTGATGAAAAATCTGTGCAAGAATGCTTTCCCCAGTGGGTTTTGAAAATTAAAATTAGAAGTTCCTGCTTCTTTTATTGCCTTTTTTTTTCTCCTATGAGCCCTTCTCACCCAGGTTTACTATTTTTACATTGAGTCCCAGCTGCTAACTAAGCCTTGGCTTAGTGCTCTTACTGCAATGATGAGGCATTTCCATTTCTGATTTCTAGCATATGTTGCACTTAATATAACACTGCCCTTGTGCACCAGTTACCCTGGAATAATGGCTGTGCCAGCAATGGAACAGTGGCAGAGTCCCTCGAGAGCAACCAGGGCATGAAACCTGTGCCAATATGCAGATGTCACACAGCTAATAGAACAATGATAGATCCTTGAACTATACAGAGAGGTATTTTTGTAATGTATACAGAAATATGTTTGATACTGCAATGAAAGCTTCTTTTTTTTAGATTTCTCTTAAATGAACTTGGAAAAAAAAATCTGCAAAAGAGCCAAGAGATAATGATGAAAACCTGAACAATTAATTCTGGGGATGAGGCATCCACACCCTGAGCTGATTATTTTTTGTTTCTTAGGTTTGTAGCCTGGACTAGATGATTGCAAAGACCAGGCTCTTGTGCAGGATTTATAGGACTTTATCCTTTTCAAAGAGGAAGAGATGCTATACTGCAAGATCTCCCTTTTGCAAGGTTTTTTATAACTTCTGCTTTGGGAGACCAGAGCAGAACATCTGAAAAGAGAAAACAAGGAATGGATTTGAAACCACTATTGGACATAATTAGCCATGATTATTTGCTGATGGCTGGTACTTTGCATGATGCTGTGAGCAGTGTCCCAGGAGATTTTATAATGGCTCCGTTGTGCAAAATGCTGAGCTTCCTACACTTCTGGAGGTAACAGGTGAGACCCCACCAGTCCCACCAGTGACCTAACTGGGTTCTGTGCTAGTCAAGCTTCCTGATTCAGACCCATTTTTGCTTTATTCTGGGAAAGACTTAGCTGAACAAACATCTTCAGGGCCACAAGATGAAGTTTTCAGCTGCAGCTGAAGCAGAGCATCTCCTTGCCCTGGGAGCCACCCCAGGCAGCCTTTGGGAAGGTGCAAACTGGAATAATTCCAGTCTTCTGGGTGGTTTGGCTAAATCTACACACCAGACCTAGCAAGCAAAACCCACCTTAAACCCCAGCTTTTGGCTGGTGTAGAAGCTTTTGGGAACCATTGTTATCTCCCAACCACACAGAGCAGCAGAGGCAAACAGAGGTGGGAGCACTTGCAGAAGGAGCAGCTTTCCCTGCTGCAGGAGTAATTGTTCCTGCTTCCAACTAAGTCAGAAGTCAAAAAGAAATTCTATCCAGGAGATAAACAGTGCATTACATAAGACTTCATAAAAAGTAAATTGTCATCAGATTTATTGCAGTTAGAAAAAGGCTCTTCTGTCTGTTGGCATAAAATACATGCTAGGTTTTAAGAGGCTAGTGAGAATGAATAAAACAGTATATTTGTAGTTCCATGTCCTAAGGCTTTCTGTGCAGGGACCTGTCAAGCTTTTGCAGCAGAAAAGTTTGAAGATATTTTTTAAAAGTCATAAAATTGTATAAGATATAACTCAGAAGCATCAGGTCTTGATCAATTTTGCTTGTATGTGTAGTATTAAACCAAAACAATAAAATCAGATTTAATATTCCACAGTGAATTCTGATCACTGGCTGTTTGTTTTTGTCTCCAGGCTGAAGAAAAAAGCTAAAATATCAAAGTTCTTTTCAGAATTTAAGTTCAAAGACTATTTAAACTATGAAAGATCTTATTTTAACGTCATTAGAAACAACTTGCTTCAAGGCTATTTGGCATAACTGCATCAGCTTACAGTCCTTGATGCCTGCTACAAGTGGATGTTTCATTGCTCTTATCCTTTTTGTGGGTTGGGCTTCATACCAAGCATATGTCTCCTAGGATGCCTCTATAGGAACAAAACCCAGTCCAAGCAGAAAGACCAGTAAAGGGGCTAAGTCTGTGCAGTGGGATTTTAGGACACAGACAGACCCAATCTAACAATATCCAAAACAAGAAGCATCAATTCAGTTCAACAAACTAAATAGTTTTATTTGGATTAAAAAAATACCATTTTAGGGTTGTTTTTTTTTTCCTCGTGGATTTTTTTAAATAAATAAATAAATGTTTCCTTATACTAATTTTTTCAGAAACTGTGTGTCCAATGAAAACCAAAATGCACAAGTTTTTTACCATTTCTTATGGACAGCAAGACTGCATTTAATCTAAAGATCATTAAAAAAAAAACACCCCTGTACAAACTGATAATCTCAACTCTTTGTCCTTTAAGCTGATACTTTCCCATAAATCACACAAAAGTCTCAACAGGCAGGAAAGACAATGACTCTTGATTGGAAAGAAAAGGAGGCCAGTCAGTAAACTCAGATCCCAATTAGTCACAGCTGTAAGCCAAGCAAACTCTCCAATTTAAATAGTTCACAGGGGAGCACATCCATACAGTAAAAGCTACCAACCAAATAAATTCCATCACCTTCCCCCAGACTCCCCTACTCCCACAGGTCCTTCAGACAAAAGTTTATTTCCCTCCTTAGCTGTTAAAAATATTTTCAGTGCTCTTCAAATACGGAAGGCAGAAAAGGAAATAAAAAAACAATAGAATTTGACACAAA
Source organism: Eopsaltria australis (assembly GCA_034509425.1). Lineage (NCBI taxonomy): Eukaryota > Metazoa > Chordata > Aves > Passeriformes > Petroicidae > Eopsaltria > Eopsaltria australis. Next base: position 1,094,697 of record JAVTVJ010000012.1, on the reverse strand, counting down.
AGCACCCTTCTCATTAGGACTTTTTAAATAGCATTAGAGCTCATTGAATTTCGTACACTAATAACATTCATACTCAATCCAAGGCAAACCAGTCAAATCTAAATCTACTAGATTTTACAAGCAAAGTAATATTGCCAAGTTCTAATATTTCTCTTGCATTCAATGTCAGAATGGGATATGGAGTCTCTTCCAAACTCCAGATTTCCTTTTTTTAAAATCCCTTTTAAATCTACTACTCTGTGGTGTTAAAAAAAATATAACCAACAACAACAACAAACAAACAAACAAACAACCCCACATAACAACACAAAACCAGAGTTAAAAAGGAAGTTAAATCTTGAGAGAAACATCTATGCAGGATTCTCAGATAAACAGTGTTTTGGGAGTGAAGCTGGCTTTAGCACAGCAATCAGCCAGGATTTGAGATTAAAAAGTAGCTAAGACCCTACCAGACAAAGCCTTTGGGGAGATAAAGCTGACTGTGACAATAATAAAGCCCCCAAAGACACAGAGGCATGTCTGAATCCTTGGCCAGTCAACACCAAGATGCCTCTTCAACTGGGAAAAAGCAGCCAGGGAGCCTGGTGCCACTGAGATCAGTGAGATCAGTGAGACCAGGCATGGGTTTCAAGCCCAAGATGAGATTCTGGTCTCTCCTGCACAAGCACTTAGGGCTCACACAGGTAACTGCAGGGACCTGCAGTCTCAGCCATCTCCAAACAGCCTTGCTAGAAGTGCCAGCTCCTTGCAGAACCTTGGTAGGAGCTGCATGAGGTGCTGTGGCTGCAGGAACAGCTGCCTGGTGTGTGTGTGTGTGTGTGTGTGTGTGTGTAATACATTTTCATTGAATGGCTGGCGAACAGAAGTGATAAGGAGGAATAAAGTCTGTAGTTAGAGCTCATTTTGTATGGTACGGGATGTCTTGGGGGTTTTATGGGTTTAATATATTCACTGCTCCTGCTGGATCTCAGCACAGACCTCCAGATGAGAATATCTACTTGAGATGCAGGTTGCACTACAACTCATTTATAATGAATATAACAACTTGTGAAGTGGATTTAGAAGTCATTGAGTTATAGATTATTTGGGTAAACGGGGCACAAGCACTGCAGCAAGAAACCCATTTAAATATTAAGGAAAGCTATAAACTGAGAAAAGAACCGATGACAGGGTAATATCATGTTAGAACATGCCCTCCAGAGAGGGACCTCTACTGTGTATTGATCTGAAAGAGCTCCAGAAATCATTCTACAAACCCATAAAGCTCAGCAGTAAATGCAGAAAGGTGAGCTGCAAAGGCCAGCAGGGAGATGGGATACATGAGCTGCACCAAAACCTGCCAGCCTCATCTCAGGAGTGGTTTCTCTCCCCTGTTCTGCAGCACACTCACCAACCCAGTGTTAATCAGTGAGTAGGAGTGGAAGAGTCACTCCCTTGGACTGCAAAGACATTTCTGGGAGGATTTTCACCCTCTGTGTATCATTTCTGTTACTGTCCACAGTCACCTTCCTTGGTCCAAACTAGCACATTTCTGGAGAGGTCAGAAGGTGTTTTGTAGGTGTCTCACACCCAAGGTTCAACTGGCAATGAATAAGGAGCATAGGATAAACCCTCTGCTGGAAATGCCATGTCCAAGCCAAACCCTGGGCTATAAACTGCCAGCTGGAGCAAGCACAGAGTTTTATATTTGCTACAGCCATTTGGGATACTATTAAGATATGGGGGAAGCCTTATTAATTTCAATCTAACACCAGGGGCATGAGTAATGAGCTTTTGGAGAGATGCTGAGAACACTCTCAGCCTGCTGAAACTGCACAACTTGTGGCTGGTCCAGGGCCACACAGCAAAGCAGAGTCTGATATGCACAGCCAGAAAAGCATGAAGGGCTTCCTGCCCAGCAACTGAGATGTGTAACCTGAACAGGGCCATTGCCAGTGGGCACCATGGCTTGCTGCAGCACACACCAAACCAAGATGTACATCCAGGGGAGGGTTGCAAAATCAGGTGCTGGCTGAGGACTGGATAGCAGAAGCCTGTACAGAACATCCAGAGAAGGAAAAATTATTGATAATAACTAGTTGTCCAAACGTTCCCATATCATAAGCAACAAATGGGGTTTCCAGATTTGCCTGGTGCCCTGCTTAGTTCGGAAAAATTTCATTGAAGTTTCAGATACCCTCTTGAACCCAGCATTGTTCTTCCCTGCTGCATCATTTGCATGGCACAGCCAGGTGAGGCTGTGATTCAGCAGGAAGAGCTCAGCAAGAGAGGTGAGCACCAGCCAATTCAAGGACACGTAGCTCCTGAAAAACAAGAGGTTCCTGTTTGGCACGCAATTTGCAATACAAAAGCACTGTGACAGTCACTCGTTTGTCCTCTTCCCGCCCTCCTTCCCTTGTTTAGAGAATGCTCTCCCATTTTTTGCCGCATCAGGGAAAACGCTACATCTGGCTGATGGGCCAGGAGCACCCGGCACCACTCACACGAGGCTGGCAGCTGCTTTTAGCAGGAAAACTGAAGCACGATCCTTGGATGACGGAGCACTCTACACAACTTAAAAAATGCTCAGGAGCAAAACTCAGGGAGAAGTGCAGGAAATTGTGAAGGTGTGAACAGTTGTTCAGTGAGCACAAAGACAAACACGGTCCCAGCGAGATGGGGACTGGGAGAACGAATAAAATCAGTCTCAATGTTACACCCAGTCTAATCCAATTTATAGCAGGACATTATAACCGGTAATAATAATCTAATGGGAGGGCATAGCTGGCATTTCTGAAACCCTTGGATCTGAAGGTCGCTCATTTTATCATCGAGACAATCTTTTAAAAGCCCCGTTGGCAAGAAGCATTAACGGGAGGTGATCAAGGCTTTTAATCTAAAGCCTTTTATCCACAGCAGACTGCGGTGGCACATCGAGCACCTGAAGACTGGGATGCATCACTGAGCACACACGGCGTGGTCCTGGCCCCCGAATCAAATTGCCCAGACACCCAGGAAGGGGCTCCACACCACATCACTCCTTGTGGGCTGCCATCTGCGGTGGTGGCCGGCAGAGCAGCTCAAAGGCAAATTCCTGCGCACGGAATTCCATCCCGAGCGTCTCCCCTGCCACCACCCGGGGCAGCCGGCACTGGAGGCACCACGCCAAAGGGGGTGGCTTTTATTAGGGCCAGACCTCTCCTACAGCAATTAGTGGCAAAGCCTAATAACAGGATTAATTAGGATATTGCCAGAAGAGACTAATTGTCTATAGCAAAACTGGCTCTTTAACCCATTTCTTGGCTGAAAGCTTCTCAGTGACCTGTGTGACCTGTGCTAAATGCAGGCATAGACCTGGAATGAAGGTGAGAAGGGGAAAGCATGGGAACGGGCTGTGGAGGGAGAGAGGGAAAAGCTCTCCATTCATAAGGCTTCTTTATAAAATGTATGGACAATGTCCCACTGAACCTTGCTGGTTAAAGACGCATCAACACCAGTGGGTGACAGAGTTCCTTCTCTGATAATATTTCATGGGTTCCAGAACTCAGTTTCCTAATGGATAGAAGTGAGCAATTTCTTTTTAATCATCACTGAAGAACACCAAAACAGAACCCCTATTTTTCCCTCAGCTGTTACACTAATTCCTTTCAGGCCAAAATCAGAAACATGTTGAATACATCTAAACTAATGGCTTGCATTCTGTGTTTTACCTTTACAGCCACTTTAGCAGGAGACACATTACTGCCTTATTAAAAAAAAAAAGCAAGAAAAAAAAACCAAGAAAAAAACCCAAACAAACATTGCTTTCTACAGGACTTTTTGACTTTTTGCATGTACAGAAGCAGAGATGTACATACACAAACGGAACCTATGTCACTCTTACACTTCATAAAAATCTAGGGTTTGGAAATCATATTGTCCTTTGAAATATGAACTGCTGGATATTCCTTTTCCCCAAGATAATAAGAATGAGGTATTCAGTTAGAGTTACATCCTGAAAATCTGGTCCTTAGTATTTTGCTGTTGCCCTGGGGTTGTGAATTAGAGATGTCCTATGACAGTAATACAACTCCTCAGTACATCCGTCTCAGTCCTGCCTGGGATTGCATGGGAAAAACACACTCCAGTTCCATACAGATCAGTGAAGGTTTTCAGAAACATTCCTCATCCTAAGCTGTGGCAGGGGCCAGCACTTCAAACATTTTTGGTTACAGTGAAATCCCCCAGGACCACAATTTGGAAACATCAAAGCTCAACATGCTCCCCAGCATTCTCCAGCTGTTAGTCTGGCACCCAACAATAAAGCTCTAGCTGCTGTGGATTAAAACTGGCATGGTTCCTCTCTCACCTATTCCTTGAAAACAGTTCAAAATCCATTGTTGCTGCTTCTTCAAAGGCCTGTACCTCTGAAAGGCACATTGCAATCCACAAGTGTGAATCAATGTCTTTGAATTTTGGTGACTCTGCCTTGTAAGGTGCTTAATTCCACCTCAGATTCATGGCTCAGCGGCAGATAAGAAGGCAGACAGGTGATCTGTCAAGGAGCTATCAGGAGTTCCTTGGATGAGTCTAGCCTTGAGAAAGACCTTCAAGAAAAGTCCAGGCCCTTGAGGAAATACGATTAGTCACCAACAGCTCAGTCCCATCCTTGTCTCGCCCACACCAAGTGACTGCAGTAAATCCCCCAGCGGGAATTGCACGCTATCCAGTTTCCTGCTATTGCGCCACTGCAAAGAGCTCAGGTCACACTAATTGCTGCTTAATGTTCACTGTCCGCAGCTTTTAGCAGCAGGATTTATCTTACCAGGTGCCTCCAGCTCCCCTGGGGCGAGAACCGGTGCTAGCATCAGTCAGCTGTGACATGGAGGAAGCTCTGATCCAGGACAAGGCAGAGAAGGGAAAGAAGACAAGGAGAAAACAAGTGGAGCATAGTGGAAACTGGTAAGAGCTCGATGGGAGAGGGGAACATCTGGAACAGCCATGAGAAAATTCTTCCAAATGGCAGTGAGTTGTCATTCCCTCCTAAGGGATCCATGACAAAGGAAATGTGTGTAAGGGCAGCACTCACCCTGGCTTCCACCATGCAGAATCAGCTTTTAGAAGGAATTCCCTTTCAGACTTGAGAGATTGAATTTGCCAGTCTCCCTGCCCAAGCCTGACACTAGGACCTGATTCCCTGACTCACGGAGAGGCTGCTAAATAAATAGGGAATTCTCGGTCCATCACCTGAGCAATGAGGCTTCCCAGCAGGCTGAGCAATTGCTCTTAATCCTGACATACCAAGCCAATTGCTAACCATCTCTCCGCATGAAAGTTTTGTTAACACTGCACATTTAGGATGCTGGATAATCACATGTTCTCTCTTCCTTTTATTCCATTTTGCTCATCCATGCCAATATTTCACTGAGTTAAAGTAGCAACTCTATTCTCCTTCAACTTTTCCCCCCTGCCACCCGTATGATTTTACTAAAATTACTTATTTATTTATTTCAATAAAATTTTCCCTCACTCTGAAGCCAGAGAAGAAGGAGAAAAGTTTAATTTAGAAAGATTTGAAATTCTTGAAATAGGTGACAGCTGAAAAAAGACTGGCATGTTAAAACATTCAACTTCACAAACACCCTACTCTCATTTGGGCTTGACAGCTGCAAATGCCAGCCAGGTACTACCTACTAGTAATGCTATCTTTACTTAAATTAAGCACATACATAATACAAAATCCTTTTCATGTATGTTAGCCATCTGCAGAAGAGTGGATCTCTAGCTGCTTTTTCCCCTCAGTTTTTTATTTATGTCATGTACAGTGGTGGGAGGACAGGCTTAACACTTTCTTCAGGTTAAATAACTAAGAGATCATCAAATGCTCCTAAATCATGTCACAAGTTCTGCCAGTGTCCTGTCCTGAATACCATACATTTTTTTATGCAACCATGAATCAAAAATACTGACTAGGCCTGCAGTGGCTGCAGTGATGAGATAGCAGGAGAAGGGCAATCTATAAGAAAGCCAATCCTCGCAAATATACACAGTACAAAAATGCCTCCCAGACAAAATAAGGAACTGGAGGATTTTGTCCATGTAGAAACCAGGCAAAAAACACATTCAATGCCAGACTGAAATTCAGATTGAACAGGAGGTTTCAAACCAATTGCCAAGTCCACCAAGAAGCAGCACCTTCTGCTCCACATAGCAGACTCGTGGTTATATTGGCAGGTGCAGAGAGATCTGCTCCGGGCATGGCACAGAGGTCGTGGCGCCAGTTTACTGAAGGTCACTCTGAACACAATATACTCCAGAGACCTGGCTTATCTCAGCTGAAAATTGCAGGGGGTGGAAGGATGGGATGGTGATAGGCTTCAAATGAAAAGATCTCAGTTTCTGAGTTTTTTCACTAAAATAAGATTTTCCATCAGGAGAATTCCCTGCTGCAGTCTGAGACCCAGCGGCTGCCCCTTGCTCACAAGGTGATTCACTCAAACAAGAGGCTTACAGATCGTGATATTTTCTTGTTCAGTGTGTGAATGCCAAGCAAATACTCATCCAAAACTGGCTGTTTTAGGAATGGGAAATTGGATTATTGCAGTGCTCACCTCTTTGTGGATGATGCTTTGCACTGAGAGGAGGGAGCAGAGCCTCTTCTCATTTTTTTACTGTCCAGGCAAATGAACAGTCAAAAATGCAAGGACAAGGAATTCAACAGTGAAGAAACAGGTAGCACTTTCTGTCTGACACAAGGGGTTCCTGCCACTGTGACAGTCCCCATGCCAAAGGAGGAAATCTTGGACATCCACCCTGGGGGCCCCAGGATTTGTCAGGATCTGAGCCCTTCTGTGCCAGGCACCCTGAAGATTACAATAGCATACATAAAACCAGCCCATACATTGAAACACTTGTAGGGTGTTTAAGATGCTGTCATTAAGTAATTAAGTAGCAAGAGGGGAAAAGGCAAAGACAGGTCAGTAACTTGGGTTTGCTATCTGGAGTGAGACTGCCCCACCCAGTCACCCTCACACCAAAACCTTTATCCCCCACCTCTCTCCCTTCTTTAGCCCCATGTGCCAGGTGAAACCAGTCAGCTTGTTTAAGGCTGACAAAGAGACCCTTTCCCCATCATATCAGATCACTCAAAGTGCTTGGGAGAGAGAAAACAAATACCCAGGTCTGCACCCAATTTTCATTCTGATTCTCCCTGTACAACCTCTGGAAAAAAATCTCGGGATTTGGCATAGGTAAATGCTTCCTAAAAAAAAAAGCCAAGGTCCTCAGGATGTGTCCTAGGGATGACAGAAAATTGTGGCATGTTCAAGTTCTCTGTCTTTTAGCTCTATCTGCAGTGCTGCAGTTTTAATAGAATTGTTCAAGCTCCTTCTCCAGGCATATGCTGACAACGAGATCTGAGTTCAACTCTTGTTAATTGTATCACTCACTGGTGGAATATTCCGATGTTTCAGACATCTCCCAAAAAACTTTGGGAAGAAAACAAGACACATACTTTCTCCAAATTCTTATTAATTCAAACTGGTCACGTGTTTTTTTGAGGTGGCTCAGCTCTGCTGCTCTGTGGGTAAGACAAACTCTTGTAAAGGGACAGAAGGAGGCTTGATGTGTCCTGAGAACTGCAGGTAGCTTCCACACTGCCAAGCACAGCCAAAAACCTTGGGGGCAGCCATTAGGAGGACAGCAGGTTTATGCCTACAGCAAGCTGTGGCAGCTCAGGAGCCTCAGAGATGCCAAGGCTGAGCCAGTATAAAAATCTGCTCCAGAGAAATGTGTCTCAGAGCAGCAGCTCCAGTGCCGTGAGCTCCACAGGGGCAAGTAGGGCAGTGACCAAATCCAAAATCCCCTGCACAACCCATCCAAATGTCCTGCTAGGACAGGTCCTGAGGATGTGTAATCTCTGGTGAGTTGCTGAGAGTCCTGAGAAACCTCCTGATGTTCATCCCTGCCCAGTAAGTGCTTGTAGGGTCAAGATTTGGGCTAGCAGGAGCAGGGGCATTCAGTATATAGCAAAATTATGGCTGTAGCAAGTAAGAACAAATGTTAGTGTGCTAGACACTGAACATAAATATCTTCAATAAAAAATTCTGAATATATGTTTTTAAATTGTATTTAGGACATTAAATACCTAGAATACCAAATTCTGCACTAGAGCTCCCCTTAGACTGCTGAACTGTGTCAGCTCCACTGTGTTTCAGACACACTCAGATGCAAGCACAGGCTGGGATGTTTCCCTCCTCCTCGGCAGTGTAGCCTATCCTCCGGGAAGAGTTCAGTGAGAGGTATTCCTCACTGCAGGGAAAACAGCAGCGCATTTTAAACTTACCTCTAAATAACCCTGACAGTCTCTCTGAAAAAGAGGATTTAGTTTTCTTTGGCAGCAATGTCTGCTGCACACCCAGATGCTTTCTGTGCCCACCCCAGCGGGCTCAGCCCAGCCCAAAATCTGTCAGGGTGTCTGACAGAAGCAAACACCAAAGAAGAGCCCTTCACTTCTCCTGGAGATGCGCAGAAAAATCCCTTCCTCTGCCATGCAAATTCCAGTTCTCTCCACACCTTTCACACGCCCTCCTCTCTGCTACCGTCCCTGAGCTCAGCTGCCACCAAATCTGACTGATGAAAGGTGGCAGCTCTATTATATTAATTCCCTCCAGAAAACAGAAAAAAAGTCTCACATGCTTTTCATATCAAACACATAGCACATTTCAGAGCTTCTGTGCATGCTCTGGCTTCTCTTCTGCATGAAACGTGGCCGTCGAGGGGAGTGTTCCTGAGACTGGGGGATGCTCTTGACAAGCAAATGGCAGATTTTCACTTATTGCTTTTTCATATTAGGCACATATGCAAAATTAAGTATGCTCATGCTATCTTTGGCTGATCCAATATGATAGCTGCCTGCAGCTGCTCCTGTCTAATGGACCCAAGCCCTGTCTGGGTGGCCTGAAAGGTGTGTTTGTAGAAGACAGCCTTAGTGCTTCAGTACATGAATTCACTCCAAAGGCACAGTCTCAACAGAAAACTAACAAAAGCCATATCCAAAGTAGAAATCTTTTATATACAAATTGTCATGCTGCATAAACTCAAATTAAAACACCTCCTGTAACTGCATCTTCATTTTAATGACAGCCTGCTTTCAGCCTTATAATCTGCTGCCCATCGTGCCACTGTGGATGGATTTTACAGCTTAAACCATCTTGATATCAGGTAATTGCACCAATCTGTGAGAAGTTTCTCCACATGACAGTAATTCCCAACAAACACTGTCATTTGATCACCTGTATCTCCAGTCTTTTTCTTCAGTTCCCTTTTGCTAAGCCTGTGCTATGATTTGTCCCAATACTGTGCCCTGAGTGCTGGCAAAACCCCTTTGACACAAGATTAACCACAAGGAAAGGATCTGGACCAAAAAACCCATCTTACCTGTTAGAAAGGTTATTTATTGACAACATTCAGAATTTATTCAACCCAAACGCACTGAGGGAGACAACTGTCTCTAGTGTCTTTAGGACTTAGTGCTTTCCCCACACTACATTTGCTTCCTAAGCAAGGCAGCTTACTCACCCCCTCTCCCCTAGACTGGCTCTTTCTTGGAGGGCATCCTCAAGCTCAGAGCCATCCTTTCAGAATCTTCCCCAAGCTTCTGACCAGGCCCTCTGTCTCCAGAACAAGCCCGGCCCCAGCAGAAGCAAAGCAAATGTCCCCAGGATACCCAACCCACGTCAGAAAACTGGCCTGGGCAGCCAGCTTTGTAATGAGCACAAATCAGTCAGAAAAGCTGAAAACACTTGACCGTTGTCTTCTCCACCCGTGTACAAAGGAAGGAGCAGAGCTCCCAGACTCCGCTCGCAGCCTGAGGACTCGGAGGCACAGCGGGTCCCAGACGAGCCCCAGCGAACACAAGGCAGCAGGATACGGAAACTTCCCTTGGCAGCCAGACATGCCTTGTACAAAAGCAGGGGAACTCACTGCATTTTGCCACTCCTCAGTCTTGGGCCAGTTCCCAAAGGCTCTTTGTGCCGTGCCGGGCGGAGGAAGCCGACCACCCCGAGGAACAAAGGGCTGGGGACAGCCCCGGCTTCAGGCTGGTGCCGCTCTCCTTGGCAGCACACTCTTCCCTGAAAATCCCTACCAAGCCTTTTCCTTTAAGACTTTGTCCAAAATACTGTGCAGTTTAGGGGCTGCACACCATTCAACGGCCTTGGAGCCAGACCCTCCTTTGCAGTACTCCACTGGCCACAGCAGTAGGGAATGGCTTTACAGCAATTCCTGGGAAACTGAGAGGAAAAGCAATGGGTGGCCAGACATGCATCACCTCCTTCACACAGTTTTCTGGTACAGGGTCCGGCCCTGCTGCTGGATGTAGGAGTCAGACTCCAACAGAAGAGGATTATTTTGAAATCTAACAATGAAAGACTGTTCTTCTCGTTACAAAGTGAAAAAGAGAGTGAGAGAGGGAAAGTCCCTTCTGCAGTAGTTTCTCAGGCACGAGAGAGAATATGAACAGGTTTTGCAGGAGCTGAAGGGGAATTGGGGTCACCCCATATCCCTCATACAAGACTGCCATGGACAACAGCTGCGCATTTAAAGAGTGATTAAAGTGGATGCACATGCAGACATGCACGTTTATTTAGTACTGCTCCTTGGGGCACTGCAGCCTCAAGTCCCACAGAGGGGTGTCTCTCCCTCCCAGCATGGCCCCCATGTCCAGATGGGCTGGTTTGCGGAGCTTCACACATCCCCAAGCACACAGGAAAGTGTGGCTCACCAAAATGAGCAGTGTCTCTCTCACTCTCTGTGTTAGACCATCTCTCTAGCTTCGCCTCCTCAGCACACCAACACCTCCCAGCCCACCAAAGTAGTCCTTTGACTGTGTCAATGAGACCAAAAACCTAGAAAAAGACAAGGGGAACTCATTAAAGTTGTTTTTACAGCAAGGAAAGACCCTCCCAAGTAACTTCACATGGCCAAAACGCCCAGTCAAAGAACATCCTTCAACCATTACCCATGTGTGCTGGCCTCAGAGGAGAAAGAAAATCTCAAAGCTTTTTGATGACAAACTGGAACATAACTGGAACATCTGCGTCTAAGTCGAGCACAGGAGGCAGTGTGGGTGAGCAGAGGACACGGAAGCACTTGGGGACAAATGCTTTGTGCCATGGCTCCAGCACTGCTGTACCACACAGCCACTCCTATTCCCAGGCTCTTCCATCCCAGCTCGCTGTACAGGGATGTGCATTGCTGGAAGCTGGAAGGGACCTCAGCTGGGGCGAGTGCTCACATGAATTTACTGGTTCAGGAAACTCGTCCGCCAGTGGGTTTACTGAGGAAGAAGCTACCACACACTCAGGTCATCCAAACCCCCTTGCTAGGCCACTGCAGCACCACCTGTCCTAACAAATCCAAATATAAAAACCATGGAAAAAATTGTATTGACTGCCACAAAAAAGCAGGAGGCTAGTAAAGTCATGCACTGCAGCCAGTGCACTTTGTGTTCAGGAGATTATTTCCTTGCTCCTGGGGAGATGTGGCTTTGCTGGGGATGGGGATTTTCTCCCTGTCACCCTCCTGTCCCAGGTTACACAGCCACACCAGGCAGTGATAAAGGAGGGGTGAGACTTTTCCTCTCTGGGAAAACTGGATCTGATATATTCAGTGTATCCTCTCTGTTTTCTGTGTTAGGTGCCTGGCATTAGTCTCTGTTAGGAGTAGCAGTTCAGCTGCTGAAGTAGAAGAAGTGGGGAAGCCCAGGATGGTGTTTTTTCCACAGCTGAGAGATCCCACATGCCTGAGGAATTTCCCTCTCTTGCTCTATTAGTAGCAGTAGGAGTGAGTGATGGGGGCAAACCTGTTATCACATTACAGTCTGAAGTGCCTGTGCTCTGCTCCCAGCTTTCCCACTGGATGAGAAGTGTAAACACCTCTCCCTCTCACCCGTGCCCCGGCACACAGAGCCCAGCAGCCCCACCGTGGAGGTGGCCAAGGAGACAGAGCAGCAGGGTTTGGGTTTCCTGCCAAGGGAGTGCAGGGACAATCCAGCACAGTGAAAAATGATCTGAGGGACTGCGCTTCAAACTCCCCCTGCTCCATCTCTATCAACTCATTCCTCATCCAGCTGCTACGAAAATACTCCTGGAGTGCTCAGAGGTTATGCACTATGGCTTGGCCCTCTGCCAATTCAGTGAGGCTTTCTTTTATTTAATATTAAGGACTTAAAACTCCTGCTAGAACTGGGTCCTACAGCAGAAACCTTCACTGCTACAGCTTAGCTGCCAAAATATTGCATCAGCCATCACAATAGCCTGGCACCAACTAAAGGAATACAACGTCTTCTCCTTGTGCTCAGCTCAGAGCACAGATGTCAAAGTCATCGATGGCTGGAGCTGCTTGAGGATTTTGGGATGAGACTAAAGTTTTGCAAAAAACATTCAAGTTCCCTGGAACAGGAATTGTTTTATTCATAGCCTCTACAGTCTGATAAACATTAGCTTGGTGCAAGGCAGAGGTTTCCAGTAGGTAAGCAATGAGAACTGGGACCAGTTCAAAAGCAGGTGATGAATGCAGGCAAAAGTGCAGGGCCCCAGACAGCTGTATAATGTCATTGCAATGTTGGCCACCATCCTGATAACAAAGCTGCTTTAGTGAGCAGCTGCATGGTCTAGGGACATCCACTTTGCCAGAAAAATGGAAATATTTTACTAATGTTCATAGTGAGATCAAAAGCAGACATACAGAAACCAACATTTCTGGCCAAAGAGACAGCCTAGTTTCCAGACAACTGTCTTCACGATCTCAGATCCAACTCTCTGCCTCCAGTCTCCTTGCATTCCCTGCATCCTCACTCAGACATCTCAGCTTCCAGAGGATTCATTTTCCTTTGGCTTCCATGCTACTCTTCTGTCCTGTTTCTACTCACACCTCTCTCACAATCTCTCTGAAGATCCTCCTCACCTCCCTTGTCTCCTGATGAGAGGACCCTGCTCTCAACGCTGCCTTCTCTCATTGCTTCCAAGACCACTCCCATCCCAGACACAAGTTCAGCCATCCCATCCATGCAGGTGGCTCCTGGTTCAACCCTGACTCCAGACTGCTCAAACAAAGCCATGCACTGTCCTTCAGCTGTGAGCTTAGACCACGTCACTGAGGCAGACTCAAGCCTCCCTCTGCTTTTCACATCAGAGCCAGCAAGGTCACCCTTCCAGGGGCATTTCCAACTATAGTTTCACCCCAGGATAAGTGCTGCCTGGAAGGTTCAGCCCTAATACTGCTGCTCAGGCATGGCCTTTTCTGCCACTCTGAACAGCCAAAAACCTACCCAAATTCTCAGTTACTGCAGCATCATCTCTCCTGTCCCTCACAAATGCAACCCTCTCCCCTTCAGAGCCACTCGGAAGACTGCTGCACAGACCCACAATTTGCATCTCTGTGCTCTCAAAAACTCACCCCAGACCACTAACCCCAAGAGAGTCCACTTCCTTTTCTTTTCCACCCATTCTCCCCACTACCTATTATCCCTGGGCCAAGAGACCACCTCCTAAGAGCTCAGCCTGAGATACAACTTTCCGCAGCCACACTTTCAGACAGGTACCCTGATGCTTTACACATCTGAGCTGATCCTTCAAGTTCCCCTTTGCTACAACACCTCCAAGAATCTGGATCCTTCATAAGCTTCTGCTCAGGTGCCACCACAGCCTAGTTTGCTGGCTGGCATCATGGCACTGATTATTTCTGCTGCTGCATCCGTCCCCACCTGCTGTTTCTAATCCTGTATTTAGACTGCAAACTCTGAACTGCATCTGACACCACCAAGTCCTGACTGAGTTAGGAAAAACAATTCATAATAATATCATATACTTATGCTGGCTACTGGACTTAATTCAGTTGTTGAAAAAGCTTTAACGCACCTTGCATTTTATCAGTTCCATTCACTTCCTAAGGCACTTTATGCTGAACATATCACTGTTCCTCATTGCTCTGGTCCCAGTGCAGCTTCCTGGAGCCCATCAGCAGAGGTATCACAGCAGAAGCTCTGGCCATACGCATCTGCACAGCACTCAAAGCATGGAAAAGCAAAGATTCTGCATCCTGTTAGCAGTTCCCAAGTAGCTGAGAAAGCTCCTGCATGGGAATCCAGCCAGCCACCTTGTCCTGCTTGAGAAACGTGTTACTGTCCTACAGCTAAAGTAACATTTTATGGGCTTTCATGGTGTGCTGGGCATGGAGTTTCATGAGTCACCACGCTTGCAGCATTGTCGTTCCTGGGCAGGAAATCATCCGGACACTGCTTTAGGCTCTGTCCAAAACACTGCTGCTCATATTTTTGATGCACAGCATTGTTAGTACCACAACACCAGGCACTTTTCAATGCCCACAGAGCTGAGCAGAGACCAAGATCTAAATTGATTTTTTTTAGGATTGGCACCAGATCCAATTTGGATCTTGCCAAGCTGTCCAAGCTCAGGATTAGGCAGTGGCTGTCTCTCATTTTGGGCCCAGGAAGGCCAGAAGTAGCTGTTTGTTCTGTTTTTGCATGGCCAACCCAGCTGCTTCCTGCTCCATACACTCCCCATCAGACATTGTCAGTTTGGTTTCTGTGGGACCCACAGTGGCAGGAATTGGTCTGGAGGATCATTGGGGGTGGCTGTAAGGGCTACACTGTGCAAGCTCCCTGCTCCTCATGGGAACAAACCAACAGGCACTGCAGTGCAGAGCTGCACCAGGCAGAGCATTTTTCCTACTGAGCAGGTCCTGGCCCTCAGCTCATGACCCATCTATCCCACTTCCAGGACCAGGGTAATGTTGTTGTGCAGCCCTGTGCCAAACAGCCCTGTCATCCTGCTCAAAGGCAGCGGGTGAGTTCTGATTCAGACCACTTTGTCTGATGCAGACGTGCTCTCAGACAGCTACAGCCATGATCCTGCCTAGAAGGGCTTTCAATGCCAGCAGTCAGAGAAGCAAATATGAATTTGGGTCACCTCTGCCTACAGATTTTTCTCCCCATCCCAGATGCCCTTCTTCTCTCCCTCTCCCAGCCCCAAGGACTCTCCCTCCTTGTTATTTTAGCAGGACAGGGAGTGCTGGAGCTGCCAAGCTGGGTATGTACCTTGGCTGCATCCTGACCTTGTGTTGGAATGAAACTTATTTATCCAACTTCCTATAACACCCATGTTTCCACCAGAAAAAGCCATGAGGATGTGGAAAACTGATTTACAGGTCCAAAAACCAAGTTTGTTTCCTGTGCAGGGTAGTTTGCCATAGCTCTAACAGGGGCGCCTGCTACACCACAACAGAATGACAGTAAAAGCTGTGCCCTTAGAGTGGCCAGCAACCACTGCCTCCAGCAAGTCAGCACAGACTTGTACCAGAAATAAACAAACAGATAAATAAATAAATAAATGCTGCCAAAAGACACATTAACCTGCTTCTAATTGGGGGAGTTGCAGAATGGAAAGAACTTGTGGGAAGCATTAGAAGTAAAGCAGGGCAGAGCAAATGCCTTCTCCAGACACATTTTGGGAATAATTCTGCTAATAAGGAACCTATGTCATTGTACAAGAAGAGAGCCTCTGTCATATTATTCCCCAGCAGCTGATGCACAGAACAGCAAAGGGCCTCCTGTATAAGCAACAATTCTGCCCAGACCATTTTTAGATCATGAAGTTGTTGCTCCTTCTGAGCCTGAACTTCAAAGCAGCCAGGACAAACAAGGTTCACTCAAATGTACGTGAAGAGAAGGTAAACTGCCTAGGAAGCCAAAAAGTAAAGTCCAGGGAAAGGAAAATATTTTATGAGTTTTCTTGTAAAAAGAAACTTGCATGGATGGAGGAAACAATCTGGTTTTTAGCTGAAAGACAGCACCAGATAAATGAAAGAGTCCCATAAAGATGTCATCTGAAGAGAAACTGGACTGCAGAAGACTGATAAATCACCTCAGAGAAATGAGCTGGGGTGCAAACAAACAGGCAGTGTCACTGAAAGGAGATCAGCATTTGAGTGTGGAAGAAAAAGGCCCAGCACTCCTCAGACTTGCAGACAAGAGCAGAGGAGACAACCCTGACCAGACCCTAAGAGCAGGACCCACATCCATGCAGCAAACAGATGTATTTTCATATCTGAGCAAAACTCACTGCTGTAATCAATGGGACCCAAAATCTGACAGTGACAACCTGGTGGGTGTGCAAAGAGAGGGCCCAGAGCATTCTTTGGGTTTCACAGTATACACACAAGGAAAACATTGCACAAGAACCTTCATCCAGCTACTGCTCAGAAACTACCCACAGCTGGCAACACGGCTTCTCCACCAGGACAGTCTGAGATGAGCCTTTTATAAAACATTGTCAACATGCATCAACAGTTGTTCAGATCCCCTGAGGCCTTCTGCAGACACATTAAGGCTGGACAAAGTATGCAAGGTAGATCTCCAGCCTCCCACCTGCACACCAATACTCCATCTAATGCTTTCTGCCACATCCAGATAACATCTCCCCTTTATCAGGTTTTGCCAGTGTTTCCCCCTTTTTGCTGGAAAGAGGAGGAAGTCCAGCCTGTCCCCACTACTCTGAAGTTGACTTTCAGAAATACAATAGCTCTGTCTCGAATCTCCTCAATGTATTATGTCAATTCACCTCCACCGCCATAAACCGTGTGAATGGGCCTCGGTGTGTGGGAGACAGACGAACACAGAAGGAGCAATTCTCAGGCTATGAAAGGAAAAGGGTTGGAAAGCTCCCAAAAAAAGGTCTCGTGCAGGTCAGTACAGGAGGCTCAGCTCTGCACCGTTGTGGGAGGAAGCAGCTTCATGTTACTGATAGGTGAGGTGTGTGAAAGAACAATAAAATGCTTCAGTTGTGGGACACTTCAGGTTACACTTGGACGTTTCATGTCGCACCTAAATTAGCACACGTCAGGAGTGACATTTGCAATGGCAGTAATGCCACTGAGCTGCTGCAACAAAAGCTCAGGGTTTTATTACACAGGGTTTTATGAAGCTCTCGCTTACAGAGAGGCCCCTTTACGCCTGTCTGGCACTGGAGAATGGCCTTACAGTGGGTGCAAACAACATCACATTCATCTTCGTGCCCTCCACACTGGCAGAGGGCTGCAAAGGGGCCCTGTAGCAAAAACAAGACCTCAGTCCAACCTATTGTCTTAAGGAATTAGATAGCCTAAATCACCACAGTAGACATTTTCTTCCATGAAAATCTAGGTTCAGAGGACGGTTTCACAAAAAACACAACTTTAGTATGTATAAGCTGTAAGATGCTGTGTCAATTTTCTCATTGGGTCATCACAAAAATTTCCATCCTGTTATGCAGCTTTGCTTTGTTAGCATTTTTTTAACATCTCTGATGGATCCATAGAGCACCTTCCAGATGTGCAGCTTGGTATTTCAGTTTAGGGGCATCAGCATAGCTGGACTCTTCCAGCTGAACTTGTTTTTCTCCAAATTCAGAAAAATGAAATATATATACATATATTTATAAATAAATACAGTAGTCTTCCCTGAGCTTAGGGCATCTCAGATCTAGATTACTGCTGAAAAATCAGTCATATTCATTCACAGCCAATTTCTGCTTTCGCAGACGCTTCAGTGGCAGCCCAATCTTCCACCACCAGCCCCAAACTGCCCTTCCTTCCAGGCAGCAGAGTCTGTTTATGGGTAAGGCATATTGCTGCAGACAGAGAGGATGTTTTTAGTGCAGCTCCCCCTCTCTCCACACACCCCTGCACTCCCAGCAGTGCCGCTGCCAGACTCTGCCTTCAGATCCATGAGGACACCAGGAGGAGGACGGGGTTCTGAGCGTCTGGCTCGCAGACAGAGCCCCGAATGCTGCAGGTTTGCAGTGACACTCAGCAGCGTGTGGGCAGGAATTGGGTTAGCATTGATTGGGCCAGGCTGGCAGGAGCATCCTTTGCTTTACCCATACACAGGCTGGTCACATGAGGAACAGCTGGAGTGCACACAGAGCCTTCTTTAATTAAAGTGCTCCTCGCCATTTTTCTGGCAGCGCTCCCAGAAAAGCAATAAAATGGCAGCAGAGAAAACAAATACTACATAACACACTTCCACTCTTCTTTATGTTCCCCCCTTCTCCCCCAAGCCTAATCTCCTTACTTTCTTTTTCTGTTGTTTTTTTTAAATTTTTAATTTTTATTTCAGTTAATAACCATTCCTCATTTGTGACAGGCTAGGAAAGGAAAAGGTCAAGAGGGAAGAAAAAAAGGGTCAGGAGAATTGAAGCAGCCATTCAGTGCCGTTCATAATTAAACATGTGGAACAATGTACCTGCTTATTAGGACATCTCCTGCTCTGAGAGAACATCTGCAGAGCATGCACACCTTTTTCAGAGACGTGAACACATACGGGCACCTCACGGGAACATAACAGCACTCACGTGCCAGTCGTTATGGAAACATTTTCCTTTCCCCCCCTTTCTGCCTTGGATCTACTGCTTAAACAAGCTTGGGATTGTCAACACACCAATAGCTGCTGTCTTATCCCAAATTAGCCAAAGTTCATTGTGTTTCTCTGACCTCTGGCCCCCACTGGAGGAGCCCAGGGAGGCAGGAGCGGTGCCTGTCCTGCAGCACATGGACATTTCACAGATGGATCTGTTCCCAGCAAGAAACCTGTGCAAGGATAATAATAGCCACCATGCTATTTTTGTTGTTGCTGTTGTATTATTGGGCTCTCTCCAGCACAGGGCACGGAAAGAAAAACACAGGGACACACAGAACAAAAATGTGAAACCACAGACAGGTACACGCTGCTCCCACGACACAGGAAATGCATAATCATCCTGTGAAGGGGAGCAAGGTTATCAAGGATAGAGGTGCTGAAACACGAAGGGTGTTTCACTCCAGGAAAGCATGTTGGAGTTGAGAGAAATCAGGAGCTAACCCAGTTCATGAAGTTTAACTGGAGTGCAGTGGGACATGGGGTGTGAGAGCCAATCCTCTCCCAATGCAGGGAGGGAAGCTGGACCTAAATGAAAAACCAGTCCCAAATCCTCAAACCCAAAGGCTAAAATGGAGCTGATCTGAAACAGAGAACGTCGGAAATCTGGATTTGAGGTTTTCAGCTTGAGCCCATCTCTGTGTCTGAGATTTACAGTTTGACATGTTTATATTGAAACAAGATGGCTATAAATACAGTATATTTGTCTCCCAGTAGATTCTAAGGAGAGGAATGTTTAAAGCACTCAGCAGGGGACTAGCACAGCTCCCAGTGAATTTAATTATAAACTCCTCCTGCTTTTGCTCCAACTAGTTTAGGCTGGGAGTAGTTAGACTGCTTTTGAAAATCCCGCTTTATTTTTGAATAGCTGCAAATCATCTGTATTTATATAGCTGGATGTGCATCATAAGACCATACACAAAAATGTATTTTTATTAGCACAAATCAGAAATTTTCCATGTGGAACTTCTTTAATTTAAGGGGTAATGAAGAGTGGACAAAATTAATTCAATGCATAGGGGATAAACAGCAATTTTGACAAAGAAAATTGATATGGTGAATAACAAAAGAAACCATTTCACTTTATATCAGTTGGCCTGAACCATCACGTCTCAGAACTGCAGGCATAGCCTCAGGTGCTGTGGATGGAGGGATGAACCCATTCTCTGCCATGGGTTGGGATTTCTGGCCAGACCACATGCCCAGTCATGCACAAGTCTCATTGCTGCTTTAAAAGCAGCCTGGTATCATTTCTGAATAAAAGCAACACTGCTATTAACTTATTGGGCAACACTGGCCTACTTAAGAGTTTTATCAGATCTGTCTGATGATCCATGGCAGGGACTAGAACCTCTTGCAAAATTTTATCTGTGGCCATGTAATCCTGTGTGATTATTTTTCTCATTGTCTGAGCAGAATTATTTTGTCTCATAAGCATTTCTGGCATTTCACTCTGCACAGAACAAGCCAGTTTTAAAAATGGGAAAAGGTGGAAGGCAAAAAGCTATTGTTGATGTACAGAGTCTTTAATTATAATACCTTACCTTTGGAGAAAACTATTTTTCATTAACTGAACAGGTAGTAGTATATGATGGTGATTAAGTTTAATGGAGATGAGACCAAGGTGGGGAAGATAAAGTTACAACTGAGAATCCACTTTAAGTGCAAAGCCAGTTTCTGTTTGGAGAGGTGTTTGATGGAAAACTGCACTGCTTCTAACTAAATGAGGCTTAAATAGGTGTAATTTTGTATGTATTAAAATTAAGATTCCTTTAGGTATAAACTCTGAAAGTTTCCACACAATTACCACTCTTGAGGAGCACAGAGAGCACACACCATAAAGAAAATGCCACTTTTTTGTTTAATAAATGAGACCAAACACATGTTTTTCCACTAGGAGAAGGAAAGAAAGCCATCAATGAGCCAGGTTTGGCCAAAACAACTGAATAAACTTCAAACCCATTCACTTAGTGAATTCTGCCTGTTCCAGTCTAAGGAAATGTTTTTCTTCCTCACCCTGGTTTTCCTGACTTGGGCTGTCTCTCCTCCTGCCTCCTGTGGACCCTCCAGCCCCTCAGCCCTGGATGGAGACACAGGACTGTGTATTAGCGTGGCCTTTTCACCCCCCTCTGCTCCCTGCATTTAATCCAGAGGTTTATCCCAGGCAGGATAAGTGCAAGTGGGAATTTCTCCACTCATTTGGAGTCAGCCCCCTCGAGTGAGGCAGTGACCTGCCCCCACCTCTCAAGCACCACAAAACACAGAAAAAGGCTATAGCTTCTTCATTAACCATTGTCAGCAACGGGAGCAGAATAATGGAGTAAAAAGAGGTGGGAAGATAATAAACAGGCACCATCTCACAAGGATGTCTTGACGAGACAAATATCAGACGCCGAACAAAATGCGTCCCCTCTTAAGTGGCATTTCTATATTTAACACCATCTAAAATGTGATAATTTACACTGTCACAACATGTCTCTTAGAAACAGTCCCATTTTATTTCCAGTCAGCCAAAGTCTGGAACTTAAATTCCGACCGCCTTTCTAGTAGGAAAAAAAAGTGAAGGAAAGGAAAAAAAAGAATAAAAAATAAAAGGGAAAGCTAACATCTGGTAGAGCTGGGTATTTATTAGACTTTATAAAACTCCACGTTTCTGTTGTACATAAGACAGGCACAAAAGGGGCCCCCAAAGTGTTATTTCCCCACCAGTGTGAAACAAGTGGCTTATTCAGTAAGTTTTCAAAGAACAGAGGCAAATGGATTATCTCAAGGAGAAGTTAAACACAGAGAAATGCACTGTAGCTCACTGTTGGGTTTAGCTGCCTGCTGGATGTGGAGGAAGGGGGGAAATCTATAAAATCTATCATCGTGGTGTCCAGCTGAGACTTCACACTTCTCAGAGAAATCTGAGCTGTGAAGCACCAACAGCTGCTTTTCTCCCAGCTTGTGAAATCACCCACAGAACTAAAATGTTTTCTTAAGAAATTCTCAAAACACAGCAAAGAAGAGCTCACTAAATCCTCCGGCTCCTGAGCCCAGGTCAGGATGACAAGGTTTTTCCAGCCTAGCTGTGACTGTCAGGCACAATGAGGTGTGATTTGTGACCAGAGTAGCTGGGCTGGTGAAAGCCCCAGCCCAGGGAGAATTACACAGGCTTTTGCTTGCTTTCCTTCATCAGCTCCACCAAAACACAGGTTACCTGCTCAAAGCCAAGCCCCTCTCCAGGGGTGCTTGACCAGTTCCCCATTCCCAGCTTTCCAAACAGGGGGAGATCCAAGGTAGGACTGAGAGTCGTCTTCACTTTGCACCCTGGCATGGTGCTCCTGGGATCTGCTGCAATATTTGTCCCCAACACCTAGATCACACACAAAACCAGTGTTTTCTTAGGTCTGTGGGGTAAAAGAAGCACCACTGTTCAGTTGCAAAGTCCAGGCAGTAAGAGCCAGGACCCAAGAGTGACCTTGTAACAAGAGCAATAATTTTCCTACCTAATTCAGAAGCAAAAAACAAAACTGTTCCAAATTTGGATTTTTAAGTTGTTATCTTTTGTCTTGCTGAGACTGAGATGTTCCTGATCCCTTCAGGATGAAGGCTACAAGGGAAGGCTAAGGATGAAGGATAAAAGTGAAGGATACAAGGGGGTTTGTGAGTAGTCCCATGGGATGAACAACACAGTTCTTGGTCCCAAGGCTGTTTATAGGGCACAAAAGTAAGACAGTGGTACCAGAGCAAGGCAGAGCTGCTGGACAGTGGGGGACAAAGTCCAGGCTGACCATGACAAGTTCCCCAAACCCTGGGCTCAGCTCAGGGAACTTAGCTGAGCCCTTTCCTAGCAGAACCCAGCAACTCTGTGCACTGTCTGAGCTAATCAGTTTTTCTTCTCTACACCAGAGAAATCCTGGCTGCCATTTTCCAAAACAAGCAGGTCCTTAACACAGAGATACCATCATCCAGTAAAATCAGTCTGTGGATTTCTGCTTGGCACAGCAGTGCAACAGGCTGGAGGAGGTAAACCTGATATGCGAAAAAGCAATTTTTTTCAAGTATACAGGGAAGCTGCTGAAACATCCTGCTTCAGCCAACCTGAAACAGTTTGGGTTGCGCTTGCTGAGTTCTCTTAAATGTATAAATAGTTTCAGGGCATTTGGCACCTTTCACAGATTGAGAGACACAGCTGATGTCTCTTCTGGTGCAGCATCTCAGACATTAATCTCAGTTCAAATCACATCCTTGTTGAATTCAAAGTCTTTCTCCTCCAAAAATAGCCTGATCATGCAGCTGCAGGGCACATCCAGGGGGGTGAGCACAGCGGGGTATCCCCACAGAGGGTGATCAGAGTTTCCTTCCTGAGCTTGGCTTGCCAGACAGAGATGATCTGCCTCTCTACCCTTCTGCCCATTCCTGTTTCATACAAGCAGTAGAAGAGATGGAAATCAGCCCAATTCCAAGGCACCCTCGTGGAGGGCAATGACTGAAACCCAAGACCTCATCCCAGGATATGGTTGGAAAGGAGAGGGTCATGACAGGTCTTAGTATCTGTTCTGAGTGTCCAACCTTTCACTCTTATTTACAGGACTCATTTTTGGTCAAATAAAGCATCCATTTAACCCCAAAACACCTTTTTTTTCTTTCACTTTGCAAATCCCAAACCAGTCAATTTGGGGCCAATCTAAGTAATTACAATAATTGCTTTAATGTTGAGCTACTCACTCAGCCTAAAGTAATTTATTCGTTCAGCCTATTCCCCTTCACCTAGACTCCAGGTTTTGTGCCACCCAGCAGGGGTGACACCCAGCCCAGGGTGTCTCTACAGTGTCCTGCCACCCCCGAGGAAGATCCCCACAGCAGGCACAGAGCACCTTGCTCTGCATCAGGTCCTCTCAAAACATCCAAAGAAAAAGACCAAAATAGCACCCTCAGTCCTTGCCTTATTCTGTCTGCAGCAGAGATGTGCCAGTTACCTAATGGCATCAAATTAACAAATGAACAGGTCTGCTAGACCAATTAGCAGAGAGTGCAAGCAATTTTCAAACAGGCTGCAATTGTCAGCTAATGACCTTGGAAAAAGCTTTTATTTTTCTGGCTGCCTCAGAAAAGTCCATATTAAAATTGTTGATAGCTGCTGAGTGTCACTTTTTGGGCTTTCATGTCATGGAAGTGAACTGGGTAAAAAAAAAAAATAAAAAAAAATTTTAAAAAGGGGCGGCCAAGTAGGTGTAATTCAAGCATCATCTCACTGCATTGACAGTCATTTAAGAGCACTGCATCTTTGCTCAGCAGGCATATCAGCTTCTCTCTGGGGCCATTAACTTCTCAACACCCAGTAATGCACCATGCACCTGCTGGAGCAACCACAGGATGAGCTGAAAGATCATCTCAGCTGCACCCTGCTCTTCCAGACTTCACCAGGGCTTTCCTTACTGAAAGGCAGCTACCTTCTTATGCTTCTCAAGGAAAAGCCTGGAACTGAGAGTCTTTCCCTCTGCCCCTCCTATTCTTAAAATAAAACCAAGCCAGTGTGTGACCCACAGAAGACTGTCCACCCCCATCCAGGAATTAATAACTTGTGTGTTCCAAAGGTTGGTTTCACCTCAGTGCTTCCCAGGAGAGCATGGTGCTGGAGTCCATGACTCCCAGAGAGGTCCCTCTAAAAAGGAGAGTTTAGATAGGGAACAAAATAGCCCAGGAGATTAGAACCACTGCTGGTTATTTTTCTTGTGTGCCCTCAGTTTTGAAATGTTCCTTTGCAACACACCCATGATATTTCAGGTGCTCCTCTCTGTAGAACCCAACTCTGCCACACGTGGGAAGGTCATGCTGGAGTCTCTGGTGGTGACCCCCCAAAGGCTTCCTCGTGCTGCCAGTTCCACAAAACCCTCAAGATCCGAGTGTCTTTGAGACCTCTGTCCCTCTGTCAGCTGCAGTTGGAATCAACTGAGAGGCTCACCCTTATTAAAGGTCAAGAGGAAGATAGAGACTGTAGGTGGATAACTCCTGCAATTGCATGTGCCTTGTTCCCTTAGGAAAGCAGGTTAAAGATGGAGTGGAAGGGATTAAATTCTCTGAAAATGCTCCAGAACACGCTTTTCTAAGAAATATACTGCATATCCACAGCTCCCCACAGGAAAGAGCAAGATGAAAAGATTTTAATGGTAACTTGCCTAGGAGGAACAAATTATGAATTACTTCTGGCTCAGATGCTCCTGAGTAAGGGAACAGACCAAAATGAGCCTGACAAAGCCTTTGTAATTTCTCCCTACTATGAGGTAGTAATAGCATCATCTGTCCTGCAGCATCAGGGTCACAGATGATTGTGTAAATCAATAAAGTAGACAAGCATCTTTCATCTGAATCAGCTAATCTCTGTGCTGTTTATTTGGTACCACAGTGACTCAGAAACCTTAATTCCCATTCTGTTATTGGACCTGATCCGAGACCTCAGCAAGCTCCTGTGCCTCAGTTTCCCCACTATAAAATGGGGATATTGGCATCAACACAGTTTCAGAAAGGGCTTGAAAACAGACACTGGTATTAAAAGGTGACTGTGACAAATCTCTTGCTGTCACATAGCCTTCAGTGTTCCACAATTTGCTATTGCAATGAAAAAACAAACAAAAAACAATTCAGTACATCTCCACAAACAGGTGTAGATAGGATGTCCTTTAGGCAACCTAGGCACTACCAGAAGCAAGAAGAGATCAAAATAAAGAGCAAAAATGGGCTGCTACCCCTCCTTTAACACTGCTGTCTTGCACTTGCAGCCATGGAGGTGCCTGATGCCCTGGGCTTGTGTCCCTCCTCCCCAGCCTGCCCTAATCCCTCACTGGGGGTGATGGGATGGATCCAGGGGCTTTGCTCTGCCCCTCTTCTCTTACCAAGGAGTTGTAATGAAATTTCTACAAGCATGGCACAGGTGTTGCCAGTCCTTGCTCACAGCCAGGGAATCAACACCATCATTTCATAAAGACCCACCCAGAGTCATTTTCTCTGGTCTGTTTTGGGCCAGGCATTTTCACTCAGCCTCCATCCCCACATCACATCTGATAAGCTAAAGGGCCGAATCATTCACCTAAATAAGAAGTGTGAGCCAAGGAGTTTCAGTAAGAGAGAGGACATTTTCTGCTGAGATAGGAAGCGAGATGATGAGCTGATAAGTAGGAGAGGTTTTACATGGCTATGAATGCGTTGTGTTTATATGGCCTTACACCATAAGGATGAGTTAATAAACAAGATGTACTTATATGGCTATCTCTCACATCCAGCTGGTGATAAGTACGTTGTAATGACATAACTATACATCCCATATAACCAGATTAAAAGGCATTGCTTCTTTTAGCAACACACTGTACTCTTTCTGGACATAAACGTATTTACTTGGTATTTATTTGGCATTCACTGTTGTGTGTGTGTGATAACGATTACATTTCATCCACTTTTCTCTATTTGCATGCATGTATTTGTACCCCTATTGTAGAATTATTCAAACCCTTTAGGATTCAAGTATCATCCTGCTGCATGAAATTTCACCTGCACACCCCACCAAAAACGCTGGGTTCAGAGCACTGCCAGCGTGGGTTCATGCACAGTGTGAGAGTTCACTGAATCATAGAAATAAATATCCTGATTTTAGATCAACACTTTGAAATCACAATTAACACGAGCCAGGTGAAATAAAACAAATAAACAAAACCAAAAAGAAGCGTTCCAAAGTGAACCACAATATTTCAAAAGTCCATAAAAACTCCCACCACCACCCAAACGTAAGGAAAGGTCAATTCTTATAGTTGTTGAAAGGTTTAAAACCAACAGGAAAAGTCAACTGCGTGGAGATTTTTACCTCACCAGGAGCTTCTCCACAGGATGCAAACTGAGAATGCAGAAATGCATTCACACAATGAGGGTGGGGGCCAGGGGGAATAATCAAGAATTGGTGCAACCTGTTTCTCCCCCTCCTTAAAATCAAGCTCCCTTTAGTCCTAGCACCACTGATGCCCCTCCAACAGGAGGCGATTCCGTCAATTTCCCCACGGGGCTGGGGAGAGCTTTCCTCTCCTCTTCCTCTCCCTCTCCTCTCTTTGGAAATGCAAACACGCAGTTGGGTGGCGAGGTGCAGCCGCCTCCTGTGCTTGAAAGCCATTAGCGAGTGATTTAAGCACTGCAGGAGAAGCTGCTCGGTCCCACCTGGGCAGGTGCTCGGAGCCCTCGGCAGGAAGCCTTTCTGCATCCTTTGTCCTGGGAATTGTCCCGGGAGCACCAAACGCGGGCTCAGCTCTGTCCCCGAGCATGCACATATGCTAATGCTCGCAAATGCTCCTCAGCCCGGCCGGACCCAACTGGAATCTGTCCCTGTTGGATGCAAATGACCCTTGGAGGGAGCTGATCCCCCCACTCTTATCTGGGACAAATTCTCCTGCTGTGTTGGAGATGAATCGCTTGAGCTGGGAACCGTGTTGCAGGTGTGAACACCTGCGGAAGGGTGCCCGCTTGTCTTTTCTTTTGAAGTCTATCTCAAACAGCATTTATCATTCATTTGCAGTGGAAAAACGATTTTATTTTTTTATTGAAGTCCATTTGAAATTTCCTGCAAATCGTGTTTTTACTCCTCCTGTCACATGAAGGGGATCTGTGAAGGGGATGAAGGGGAATTTGCAAAAAAGGTGCTCATTTTCAACTTTCCTTCCTCAAAATCTCAAAACTTCTGGCACCTTAGCTGTAATTCTGAAATAAGAGTTGTGTTTTAGAACACAATAACAGTAAGTTTCGTTTTCTTTTAAGAGCATTAGCCAGGGGTTAAAACGACAAAAAGATCCCTTAAGCAACAGCTTTCAAATCCCCTTTTTTTTTTTTTTTTTTTTTTTTTTTTTTTTTTTTTTTTTTTTTGCAAAGAAGTATAACTAAACGACCCATTTCAGATAATGGAATGTTTTCAGTGATAAAGGGAAACTGTGCACACTTGGGTATGTACATGAAAGCAGTGAGTTGCCCCAAGGACACCACTGCAAAAACCCGTCTTTTATACTGCCTTTGGCAGGGGGAAAAATGTTTAAACACATTAACCAATTTAAATAGGCAAAAGGAAGTTATTTCCTTTAGAATTTATAATGCACTGTAAATCAAAGAAACTTTCTGGAAAATGTAGTAGACATGAGATAACAGATAAAAGACAAACCAAAAGAAACTCAACTAATTGCTACAGAAAACAAAAAAAAAGTATGTTCAAACTCTGTTGTGTTAGATCCCTGTTCCCTGGGAGCACGATTTTCCTTCAAAAAGAGAAAAGAAAGAGGCATGTAGATCTGGTTTCTGTCTGCCTCAGTTCATCCAATGTGTGCCCAAAAGATAACCAAGAGAGTTTGGTCTACTCTGTCATCCGTCTTTAATATCTCGACTAGCCAAGGGGATGCTGAGGATGTCAGCGAAAAGAGCAGCCCTATCAGCCCACCTTTGATCTTTCATATGCGAGTTATACAAATAAAACACTGCACATTAAAACTGCTTTGGTCTTTCCATTTACTGAAACAGAGGGGCAATGCTGAAGCACAGAGATGACTGAGAGGAGAGAGGGTGCTGGGTCAGAGGATGCAGAGCTCGCCTGGGGACATTTGAAGACCGTGTTATGAACCAGGCTCCAGCTGAAGTTCACAGACCAATTTTACTGCAGTGCTGCCCACCTGGCCACAATTAGCAGGACTCCTCTATGGGGTGTAGGTATCTGTGTCTGCCAGGTTACAGCCCATGATATCCTTGAAAACTGATGTTTCTCTTTGTTAATATTTTAGGTTGGATATTAAGAAGAAGTTTTTTTACAGGAAGAGTGGTTAAATATTGGAATTGTCTGCCTGGGGAGGTGGTGGAGTCACCATCCCTGGATGTGTTTAAAAAGACTGGACGTGGCACTCAGTGCCATGGTTTTGTGGAGGTATTAGGGCATGGGTCGGACTCAAAGATCTTGAAGGTCTCTTCCAACCCAGTGATTCTGTGAAATTCTGTGAAATTCTATAATTATTGAAGAAATCCCTGAGAAATATGGCAGCTCAGGGACTAACAACCTGTTCAGCCAGCTCTGCTTTGGGAGGGGTCACACCGGGCAGAGGAGCTGTGTGGATAACCGTGGGTAGAAGCTGGTTTGCCTCCCTCAGCCCACCCTGACAGGTAGCATGTGTCACAGCTTAGCTTTGCCTGTCTTCACCTGCTTTTATCTGCAATGTGGGAGAAGGATCTGTGATTTAAATGTCTGAGACCATCACTTCAAATCGCGCGTACCCTGCTGAGAGCCTGAGACAGGTGCCAAGGATGCTGTTTGATAGTCGGCAACATCAAGGCTGACTCAGATGATGAGAGAAACCTGTCCTCTGCTGAAATCAACGAGATGCCTTTGCAAAGTGCCCTACTGTTCTGTTTGTGAAGCATGAGACCCTGGGAATGCTGTTAGGTGTATATATATTTTGTTGGCATGTTTCATTACGTAGCCACTTGACATTTCCTCTGCAACGGCATTGCTCGCCATAACAAACGTGTTTGAGGTGTGAGTCAATGCCAGGCAGCCAAGGAGAGCATTTACTGCCTCCTCTGTCTGCAAGGTTAGAAAGCTGGGAGGAGGAGAGAAATCCATTTGTTGTAGCTGGGATCATGGGATCATTGTTCTAGCTAGGATCATGGGATCATCCCACTGGGGGTGTGCTCAGCACAGCTCGGCCCCCAGAGGTCTGTTGGGGATGAGGGCTGAACCCTCTTGGGTACCACAGGAGCTGAGGGAGGAGAAGTACTCTGACAGTTCAGGAAGGTACTCAGCCTCCTTGCAAACTTGTCCTCTTAATATCTCCCCATCCTTTCATTACTCACCTGGCAGCAATGGGCACAAGAAAAACCTCAGAGAGCTTAAAGCCAAGAGGAGCTCACGCCTGGGGCTGGGTGTGGAGCAATGAGGAGCCAAGTGTCTGCAATAGCTGCTCAGTTAAGTGAGCACCATCCTTCCTCTGCCTCAGCTGAGACAGGCTTTAGTGGAAGAAATAGATTGTGACAGCATGAGTGAAGATGATATCATGGGGAATTAGGGTTGCATGAGCAACCCTGAGCCTGGCCTTCCCTAATGCCTGACCTGAGCAAGGCTCTGGGAGCAGCAGTGGGATTTCTGGGAAAGCAGCAGCCCACGCTTAATAAAAGAGTAATCACAGGGTGAATAAAAATACTCCAGTTTTCTGGTTTTTTGAAATCTCCTTATTTCCCTCAAAGACAAGAATATAAAACCTTCACAGCACCACGTTGCCACATACATTACACAATTCCTCCCCACAAATATTGCATTACACCAGGTCACATAGTCCTACAACATGCAAGATTAAGATCTAAGACATGGGGCAAGCTGGATCTCTCTGCTTTTTCAGCCAAAAATTATGCATTCACTGTGGGTTTAGGGCTTCCTCATCTGCTTAACTTTCCTATTCTTGTCTCAGCCCATAGTCTTCCAAAAAAGTAAAGGTTTCTGGTTAGAGGTGAAGGTTAGTTCGAGGTGTCATGCCCTGGTCTTTGTGCCCCCTGGGATGGCCATGCCAAGGTCCAGTCCACAGCCCTTCCCAAGCACACACAGCTCATCCAGCAGTGGGATTAAAACACACAGATATCTGTTGTTAACAGGGCCTTTTGACTCCAAGCCTCAGCTCTGAACAGTTATTTAAGAATATCTGGGTCTGTTGGTCCTCACCTTTAGCTTTCCTCTGGAATGAGGTTTCAAATCAACTCAGGTTTGCTCTCCCTGGAGACATCAGAGGAGCTTCCTCTGCCACACTGCATCTGAAAAAGTCTGTGAAATGACTGAGACAAACCTAAATACAATGTCATTCTCCATAAGTCAAATGTTTTTAATAGCAGTCAAAAAGTCCAAATTGTCTGGCCACCTCTTCCTGTTCTCCAGGCTGTTAAAGCAATGCCTGTGCTGAATTGAGATTTACTTTGTTAGCAGTAGCTCTTTCTTTTTTTCCAGACCACTGCTTCTCTTCTTCTTGGGGACATTTGCCATCTGTTTTATAATTTCACCATTATCTGATGGTAGGACTCAATGACCTTTCTAGACTTTAATTAAAGTTTCTTTCTTTTTAAATCATCTTCATCAAATTCGTGTTTCCAAGCCACCTCTCTTGTGAATATTTTATCATTCTGACTGCAAGGAGATACATGACAGAAATATATTAATTACTTTTTATTTTATCAAACTGATGAATTAATCTGTGATTGGGTATGAAAAGGGTAGAAAATGTCTCCTGATGTCTATACAGATGTCATGTTAGTCATTCCATGAGTCACTTTACAATTTTTACCCTATTTGAGTTTTTAACTGCAAGTGCAGGCTTTAGCAGTTCAGACCCAACATGTGACCACCCAGTTAAGCCTCGTTAAGCATTTACAACAGCTGGACTTGGCTGCATCCTGCACAGAGCAGTGGCATCACTGTCCCTGCAGAATGTGCTAAAGATGGTGGGAAGGAGGTAACGAGGTCATTGTCTATCCCAGGAGGAGGGACCAGGATGGGAGCACATGGGACATGAACTCCAGGTAGGTGACCTCTGAGCAGGGAGATGCTTCCCCAGACCCAGCTGGAGCCTTCCTGGAGCCTTTCCTGGTGCTCACAGTGACCCTGTGGCCAGTGCTGCAGGGCTTCTCTGCACGGAGGAGAAATATTCAGTGACAGGCTTCTTTCTCCACTGTGGAATTCTTTGATGGCTGCTGTCAAGACAGTCAGGCTGAGCTTCAGCACTCTGCTCCACTCCTCATCCATAAAACAGAAGGAGAAGAGAGTAACATGCTTCTCTGTGTCCCAGGGAGCTGTGGATAAACACATCAAACTCTGCTGTCAGACTCTGTCTCTGTGTGGGGACATGCAAAATCGCAAGCTCAGAAAGCCAGCCTCTGCTTTTGAGTAATCAGCAGGACAGGAGTGATTAGTCTCCCCCTTTGCTAGCTTCAGACACAGACACTTCCCTCCAGGCTGGGGAGGAAGGGAGGAACCTCGGTTGCTCTGTTTCCTCTGCTGAAGGCAACAGAGCCCCAGCGATGAACTGCGAGTGCAGGCTGGGCTGCATCTGTTCACCGCCTCTGCTGCCAGGGCTGCTGCTGCTGTGGAGCTTCCCAGGGCACACACCTGGAAGGGAAAACCTCTACAGGGGCTGAGAGGTGTTACTCAAATTAGGAACCACATTTATCATTGAACCATCTGGAGTACAATGATCTCTTTATTGTGCTTCCAAAACAGTATCGCACGTCAGTGTCACAGAAGTGTCTGGGTTTACTATTTTGCAATGAGAAGCACAAGGTTTTACAGGAGTATGGCCAGAATGGAATTAGAGAAATAAGTAGCCTAATGTTCAGACTGATGGTTAAATCATGGAAAATAGGAAATATTACTCAACAAACCTCTAAGGAAAGCAAAGAGCAGGTAAGATGGGTCCACCCCTCTCTGGTCCCACAGTATTCTGTGGTCTCATGCAGCCCATCCCTGCCAGCAATGAGGGAAGGACTCTGAAGGCAGGTCTGGAGCAGTTTAACCTCAGGTGACACTCCATTTGTTCTGTGCCTTTCTGTCCCCTAGAAAAACCCCTATGGCAAGGAAAGTCCACCTTGAGTTAATAGAGGGTGATTCCAGGGTCGCCTAAGGGAAAGAGAAACAGAAACAGGGAAATTAAGTCCTGGATATTAAAAATGGGGCCCTGGAACATCACAGCAAGTGTCCATCTCCCTAACACAGTCAAACACCACTAAATGTGCTAATAGAGTACATGCACAACCTGGCATGAAAATTGTCAGAACAGAGCTCAGGAAAGGAAGAAATGTCTCTGGCAGGGAGGAGCACACCTGAACCCCAAGGAGTTCGTGAAGGACGCCAGTCATTTCTAACAACCACAAGACAACACACGACTGCTATTCCCACAGAATACTGGTGTTTAGGCTGTCCTAAGCCCCACCACTGCACTCCTCCGTCTCAGTGCAAGTTACCCTTGGGGAAATCTGCCTTCTGTTCAGATGTACAACTGCACAACTGTGTACAGCTCTGTACAGCTGTGCAGAGGATACCTCAGTTATGCATGAAATATGCATAAATTGATGCTTGAGTTGGGAGTTTTGGCACAGAAGGAGAGCCCTGACTTTATGAGAGGGCTAGAAGAGGAAGGGAACAGTGTGGGCTGTCTCTCCTCAAAGGCATTGAGCCCATCAGGCTGAGTGAGAGCACCAGCAGTGCTGGAATTCCTGGGTTATGGATGGTCAGAGGATCCATGGAGGCATTCTGTGTCATCTGGAAGCCAGACTGATGCTAACTTCCAGTACACAGCCCTCAGGGACACTGCCTGTCTTGAAAAATGTAGAAATGAAACTTACTTTCAAATTGAGGTAGCAAAGCGAAACTTTTCACTAAAGCAGGATAGGGACCAAGGATCTCTCTGCTTTCTTCTTTGGTTTTCTCTAAACTATCTGTGCCAGCTGCTGGAGTGTTTTGTGCCTTGGTTTCCCCACCTTTGTGATGTGGAGGGTGCTGTTCCACCCCTGAGAAGTGTCCTAGAAGTTCACAGACCCTCAGTAGGGACACCGTATTTTCTTAACTCTTCTGGCACTCTAACCAGACAGTGCTGTGCCTGTCCATCTGGCCATCCATCCCTCCATCTGCAGGAAGCATCACTCACAGTCTGCCCCTTGTCTCTCTCCATGCACCTTGCTGTGCCTCTGCTGCTTCCCATTCCCTGTTTGCCTGCCCTGCCTGAAGAGCAAAGCCATGCTCAGGCTCTTGGGATGCTTTGGGACTATTGGCTGCTCTGGAAACAAACCCTTGCCCTCTCACGCTGGAGTCTGCCTCACATACCAGCACCTCGGGGAAATAACTCAGCTCCACTGCCTGCTGCTCACCTCCCTGACCAGCTCATCCCACTGATGGCTCCCTCCCACCCAGCAACTTTGTGCTGGATTTATGGCACAGTCCAAACAAACACGTTGTATGAGGGTTTTCCTCCCCCTTCCACTTGAAGAAGGAGGAGTAATTGCATTTATCACCTCTGATGGCACACCCAGAGCCCAGGGAAAGCGAGCCATTACTCTCATTTACAAACAGGTAGGTAATCTCTTCTCACATGCCCTCAAAAATCATTGTGCTATCGGAGCAGGCTGTGCAGATTAGCTGATACCGGGAGATTGTCTTCAGCAAAGCAGTAAAAGCCTTAAGTGCACTAGATTGGTTTTTGATTGACTTTTGGAGGAATAGTATATCAGAAGAATCCCAATAAGCCCTCCCTGTGGTATTTTAAGTGGATATAATGGTCAGAACTGACAGACAGTAATGAGCCTTGTAGACAGGGGCAACTGTATGTTATTTAATTTCCACTAAAGAAGATATCTCAGCATGGAACCTCAGGTCTAAGGCAACACACAAACACTCAACAGCCAGATTTTGTTTCTAATACTGCTGA
This sequence comes from Eopsaltria australis, assembly GCA_034509425.1. Taxonomy (NCBI): domain Eukaryota; kingdom Metazoa; phylum Chordata; class Aves; order Passeriformes; family Petroicidae; genus Eopsaltria; species Eopsaltria australis. The sequence continues at coordinate 1,060,821 of JAVTVJ010000012.1, read as the reverse complement.
AGCACAGGGCAGTCCAGTTCCCTGTAGTGCGTAAAATTTGGGGGCAAAAATCTTAAATGTCACCAGGCAAGGAATGCAAATAAAAAATTACTTCCTCCTTGGAAAGGCTGAGCGAGAACTCTCTCATACACACCACTTCCTACCGCCTAATGGCTTTCACACAAATCATTTCAAGCTGAAAATGTGAGATCTCTGATTAGTACCTGGGGAATTTCAGCTTGGATGTGGGAGAATGAATCCCCTTTGCATCAAATGTCAGTCAGCAACACATGGACACCATGCAGTACTGAGGGTTTTCCTTTGAAGTTGTGAGACTTGAAGGAGAGTTTCTCAGGGAACGTGGGTTAATTACCCTGTTAGACACTCCACACCAGGTCTCGGGAGGGTCTCCTTGGCTTTCCACTATCTCCTGATTCAGAAAGAGGAGAAGAAAAAGTTAAAATAACACTTCAATGAAAATTCCGGACAATCCATAAAGCATTTGCTAAAATAAACAGGGCCGGTTGGGTGCTTTCATCCACTCTACCAAAGATGTAAACAGACTCTTTTCTGACTCGCAACACTGCTGTTTTCTCATGGTTTCTTCCCAATGGACAGCAGGAGACTGAATCTCAGCTCTCTCTGGCGGGGTCAGACGGGGCTGAAGGCAGAGCAGCAGCTGCCAGTCCAGCAGGGAGGAGCCCCTGCCCTGTCCATGCCCAGCCGGGACCATTCCCGGAGAGCAGCCGGAGCCAGCCCGCGGTGCCTTCACTGCTCCAGCCCTGCCCATCGCAGGCATCCGCGTGTGCTGCTGCTCCCAGCAGTGCTGCAGTGATCACAGCAATGCTCCACTGGGAGCTGGCCCAGCAAACCCACCTCTCCCGGGCCCCTGCCAGCACCACATCCCACTGCCTGGCAGACCCCACTCACCACCCATCCCCTTTCCTGACAGGGGGAAATATCACACTGCCCCTGTTCTCAGAGTGTTGTAAGTAGCTTTAATGGATTTATGAACCTCCCTTCAGTTTCTGTAGAGCTTGCCCTACATGGCCCTAAAAACTGGAGCTATTTTTAATGTTTTTTCCTGGTTTTCTTACATTCCTCTTGGTTGTCTCAGCAGTCACCCCATCAGTCTGTGCTGCTGCCTATCCACTTACTTCCCTGTCCTCTCATGTCCTCTTTTTAATTATATGCAGACAAAGATGTTAAATCTCTGACAGATTTGGATAAAATGAAGACCTGGAGGTTTTCCTTTCTGAGTTGTCCCCTCACCTACTGAAGTCAGCAGTCGGTGCCACCAGGCAGTCACCATGCCCTGTAAATGTGCTTAAAGTCCTGACACTGTTTGCCACCCGGATGGGGAACAGACTCATCCAGTCTGCTGTGGGAGGCACAGCAGATAAGAGGCTAATGCAAAATCTATAGGAAATTAGAAGGCAGTAAATCTGCTTGTTTAATGAGAGATTCGGGCGCTGAGGCTTGGTCTGCTTTCAAGAAAAGAGGAATTAGTCGCTGCTCAATCCGTCTGCTGCCGAAGCAGAAAGACCAATATTGAGGAAATGCTGCTTGTGTGCTCAGGATGTGTGTCCAAGGGGTCCCAGCTGAAATGCACTAAAATGTGTGGAGCCCAGTGCCAGCATGCAGGGCCCTGACAGCCATGCCTGGAGCCGCACACATGGACACGCTCTCCCACGGCAGCCCTCACTCCACAGGGATGGGGTGGACAAATGCTTTTATCTTTCCCCAAGGGAAGGAAAAACATCATGTCAAGGAACTCCAGTGGAGTTCAGGGCAGGCCTCAGCATGGAGTGGCCTTTTACTGTGCTGTTTTCAGCACACAGGCAAGAAGAAGCCAGGTTGTGGCTACAGCTGACCATCCCCCCAGCTCTGACCATCACCCCAGGGCTGACCATCACCCTAGTTCTGACCATCACCCCTGCTCTGACCATCACCCTAGCTCTGACCATCACCCCTGCTCTGACCATCACCCCAGGGCTTGGCTGCTCCTGCAGGAGCTGAAATCCCCACTCAGCTGCTCCGAGGGGCTGAAGACAACACCCCAGCATTCTACCCCCTTGTGCCATGTTTCTCAAAGTCCTGCTTTCCATTCATGTGCAAGGTCTGAGGGCACTGGCAGTGAGTTAAGGGGTTAAAGGCTGCCTAGGAAGTGTGTTTCTAATCCCACACAAGCCCTCAAAATCTATTATTTTTCTTTGCTTTGCTTAATTTCTTTGATTTTTTTTTTCAGACTTTGCAGCATTCTCTGTTCTCTAGAGATGGTCTGAGACTTGCTGCCTGCATGCCTGGGGATACACTGGATATCTGTGACCCCACCCAACACAACCCCATCCTCCAGCCCACATGAAAACCCAAACCACATTTGCTGAACTGAGCCAGAGGTGGTAGAGAGGCTTTTCTGGTTCTCTTGTTGCAGCAGGGGGCTGTGACAACTGGAAGACCCAAGAGTCTCCATGATTTAAATGGGTTTCACTGGTTAGACAAGAGCTGCAAAGCCGGCACAGGCAGCTCCAGAGCTTGCTTTGACTGTATGAAGAAGATTTAAATAACAAAGGACACATGCATAAACCCCCTGGTTGTCCTGCCTCCTAATTACAATCCCAATATACTAATACCTGCCACAGCATTCAGAAACAAAAGTTCACACAGGAGCAATAATTCAACACACTGAGCTAGCTACAAAAAACTCGTTTCCAAGCACATCTCCTGGTGCCTCCCCTTCCCCTCCCAGTGGGATGAGAGCTCTCACCTTCCCAGAGGCTTTGCAGAAACACTCATGGTTTATAGGTTCATTTTTACCCAGTTCTCCATTCCTCAGCACTGGCTCAGTGGGCCTTGTCCTTAGAGGAAAGTTCAGGGAAATTAACCCACACCAGAAACAGCTAAGCAGGATTTGTCTTGCCTCTCACGGTGATAAGGGTCTGTAAGCTTAGGAGTTGTATGGAGAGGGTGAGCAGGGACTGATGTCTCATTGCCTTCCACAGCACAAGAACAAGATGGCATCAAAATAGTGGATGAAAGGTTAGAAACAAAGAAAAAAGAGGGCTTTCTAAAAAATAAAAATACAACAAATCAAGAACAATACCAAAAAACCCCCGGTCAACCAACCAACCAACCAACCAAAAACCACAAAGAAAGAAAGAAACAAACAAAAAAACCCCAAAAAAAGCCCAGAATGAAAAACAAAACAACTCTGAGAACTCCTTGCAGCACTGCCCTGGGGATGCTGAGGGTTTACCTGGCTTCAAGGGGAGAATGAAAGAATGAACATGCCCACAGAAAATAAATCTGGGGATGGTTAAACCGGCTTGGGAAGTCCCTATAAGGGACTGGGGGGTGTTGAGGGGAGCCATTCTCTCACGTTTGCTCTGCTTTTACCCTCCTCTCGGTGAGACTAGGATGCAGGCAGCCTGCAGGATGCTGGAGCTGCTCCTGTGCTCAAACCCAGCGATTCCATGGGCTGAGCAGGAAGCAGCCCCTCCGGGCCAGGCTCTGGGGACTCTGCAGCACCGCTGGAGGCTGCAGGCATGGTTCATCAGGAATATTCACATCTAAGCAGCCCAGGAAAGCCATCTCACAAACCCATCAGAGGGGCTGTGCTCCTGCGAGGAGCCAGGGCTGCCAGGCTGGGCTGGGCAGGGCTGTGCCCACACCCAGACACGTCCCACGGCACCATCTCTGGCTGGCTCCATCTCCAGCTGCACATTCAAAGGAAAAACAGCATCCACTGCTTAGACAGAGGTTTTCACTTTCCACCACTTTCTAATCAGTGACTAATTAATTCTCAATGCCCCAGTGAGGTAAATATATCTGTTTCATGCATTAATACATATATATATTATGTTTGATCTTTCCTTAACAAGTCCCCATAGCCCTGGAAATCCACACTGAAAACGGAGAGAGGGGGTAAAAACAGCATCAGCTTTGAAATCCAAAAGATCTTCATTTGTATGTCAGATTGAAAGTAAAAAGAAAATAGTTATTTGGCAGGTCTGTTTCCACTGAGGGATTGGTTTGCCTCAATTTGTATTTAATAAGTGTACCACCGAAAAGTATTTAATGCATAATGTATAATATAATACAACTAGCACTACACTAAATAATATCCTGTGACTTTAAACATTAATGACTGTGTGTGACTATTTCTTTTGAATTTCAAGCTACACAGAAAATATTTGTCAGCAGTAAAAATAAGCTTGTGATAGATAAATAAAATATTGGCGCAATAAACCCGAGCCATGATGTGCCAATTTAAATGCATATATACCTCTATTTAATGCAGAACAGTGAATGCTGTTTTTGTATAATATTCTACTAATGTGTACACTACAATATAGTAATATTCAACATCTTTTTCCCTTCAGCTGCAGAAGAATTGCCAATTTGGTACAACACTTGCTGCTGAAGGATATGTTTATACCTTCTCATTTTTATAACTTCTTGGGTTTCTGTAAAGATGAAAGAAATCGTTTCACCCGTATGCAGAAGGGAGGTTTCACACCAAAGAGTATTTAGATGACATAAATCCAATTATTGCTGTTTTATTTAACTATAGTTTTTACATTTCTGGGAACTGTGCACTAAGCTCATTCTCTTTACCCAGGGAGGCAACAGCTTTCATGGGAACCTTTGGGACAGCAACAAAGTGAGCTCTGGAAAACACATGAGCATTTCCAGGGCCATGCTTAGATCCAGTTTAAGTACATGCATAAGGCTGGGAACACATTAAAGTGCTGTCCTAGCTCGGGCTGAGTTGATTCAACTTCATAATTGTTATCTGAGCTGGGACTTGAGCTCTTCCATTTTTATTTTTATTTTTTCCATTTGGATCTGATATCACGCTTGGCTGGCAAAATGAGACGCTGTATTACAGCAACACACAGGCTTGTCACTATGATGGTTATGTAGATCAGAGCCCAAAAGTTTGTCCCTCCCAATATTTTTTTAGTCCTTCTCTTCAAAAGATTCCTGGTCTCTGGGAAGCTGCCCTGAGTTGTCACTGGAGACCATCCTGAAGGACCTGATGCTCTTGAAGCCAAAGTCATTCTTGACAGCACAAATGTCAGTTCACCCACAGCTTTCACACGGGGCATGGTGTCAGAGGCAAGACCTGGGGGTGTAAGATTGGGAGCTCCATGTAGGAAAACTAGCCAGAAAAATTAAGGTGCAAAAAGAATTTAAAAAAAAAAACTAAGTTCTCAAGATGGTCAGATTTTATTAGCTTGGACTGAACTTCTTGGGTATGTTCCAAATTAAAAAAAAAATAAAAATGAGGGGAGTGGAATTCTTGGAAATTCAGGCATGAAATACATGGCTTTGTTTCAAGCTTCATAATGAAAAAATAACAAAGTCAAGTACCAGAGCAGTCAGACTTTATGTTCTCAGTAAAACAAAATATTTTGCTTAATATTTCACCTTGCAAAAAGACTTTAAAAAGACCTAATTTGAATTGATCTAACCTGAGCTTCCTTCACAGTTTGGCCAAAGAACAAAAAAATAGAAATCCAGCATTTGCACAGTCCCCTTGTGTTCATGTGGGTGTCCTATTTTATTCTGACTCAAAAAAGGTCTTTCAGTCCTCTGATACTTGGTGAAAGGGAGCACTGGTGCCTCCCACCTTGCTCTGCTCAGGATATGGAAGCTGGGCACAGGCAAATGTCTCAAATGTCTTAAAAAGCCTCCAGAAATTCTGTTTCCAAAGAAAAGTTAAAAGTGTGGAACAAATACAGGTGACGCAGAGAAATTTCCTTGAGTTTGCTGAGAGCCTGGAACAAAGATCTATGGGGTGCCTGGCTCAGCTGATGGAGGGATGGTTCTTTCTACAGCTCTTCAAGGCAGCATAGGAAAAAATAACTAAATGTATAATCTGGCAATCTACCTAAATAGCAATAGGTCAGGGACATGCTCGTTTTGGTACAAGGAGGCCTTTACAAGGCACTCAAATTACAAGCGCTGCGAAAGTGCTGAGTTAACCTATCTGCTGGAAAGTGCAATTTTAACCCAGGGTGCAGGCATTCTTGTGGCACACAGTTGTCAGGGTGGGGTCAGAGTCAGGAAAAGATGGTTTCTGAGGCATTCAGGTCTGTGCCACTGCTTTATTACATGAGAACCACTGATAGCTCTGAAGTATGGGCCACATGCTGCTCTCTGTTATACCAGATTAAATCTGTAACCCATAGGGTGCTAAATCTGGGTTTACACTTGCTTTCAAAATGCAGAGTCTGGTCTCTGCCCCTGCGGAGTGTCAGGAGGTGCAAACACTCGAGGCAGTCACTGCAGCATCCCCGGACTGCATTGAATGCAGCATCCTCTGCAACCCACCCCTCATTCACGAGCACCCAGCCAGTTTTCCAGCCAGTCTATCAGAAAAAAAATGGCCACAGAAGAGCAGAAGTATTCCCAAACCATGAACCACTCAGTGTTTTCATATGCTGCTCTGTTGATTTTAATGAGGTTTCTTCAAAGAGCTACGGTGGACACTTGGTGCTTTTATAAAGAGCCGTGCAACCTCCATCACCTGAACTTCAATTATCCAATTTCCCTGGTACCTGGAAAGGCAATGCATGGTAATTACACTGAAAGTTATTTTAGTAACTCAATCATTCAAATTTCGCCAAGCTTCTCATAAATTCAGAGAAGCCAAGGTTATGCTATAGACATGGGTGTGTTCACATGTCAGCTTTAGGTATCTAAAAAATTAAAGACTTGACAGCAATTTTGAAAATGAGTTGCTGGGTTTTTTCAAACACCAAGGAGATCAAAGGATTGATGCAATTTGGGGAGATGACGTAATCGTTAACTATTTCAGAAGGGATCTCCCAGCCAAGCATCCAGCTTGAGGAATTGTTTGGAAATGTACAGGATAGCTCTGCATCTCCCACCCTCAGAACCAGCATGGAAATATGCATGGGATTTACTGTGACAGGGAAAAAACCCTCCTCATTTGGAGCTGGGCTAATCTCAGAGCAAGACAGCTGAGGCAGGAAAAGCCATTTAAGTAATGTAGAGTTTAAAAGGCCTGGTCTGACCTTCATGTCTATCTGCTTTCTTGCAGGGCTGCCTCTGAAGTGCTGTGCAACATAAATAGCATCTGCCCTGGGATTTTTAGCCCGAGCTTAGCAGAAATGGCTCTGGTGGCTCTGATGCACCCTCTCACAGTGATTAGTCACTGGAGATTTCCAGTTCTTCTGCCATTTGGGGCATATGTTACACTTCTATTTATCCAGACATGATTGGGGAGGCTGCTGATTAGTAGTGACTGAGGGCACTCTTACTCAGCAAACCTGTGTGTCAGATAAAAATAGCAGAAAGCACATAAAAGGGGAGGATGAGAACCGGCCCAGCAGAGAAGGCAGCTCTAGGACACAGAGTTTCCCTTCAGCCTCCAAGTCTGTTGGAGTTTGTCCCCAGAGTCAAGTGGTCAGACTGGCAGGGACTGCAAGGACTTTGTTGCCCCCTGTGTAGCACAGGCAGCTTCCAGGGGTGGGTTATGCAAGAAATTGCTGTTGCAGGGATTTTAGCATTGCTGGTCTGCTCAGCCTCCTCTGAGCTTTCTCTGATGCATTTACTCCTCTTTAAAAACAAAAAAAAAGAAGTCCTGGGTGATACAGGGTGCCAAGAAGTTTCTGTAACCTATGGAAGGGTGTTATGTGACTCCTCAAGATGACTGCCAGGTTCAGGAAGAGGCCAGAAGCAGGATCCCTGCAAACTTTTACGCACAGCTCAACCTGCAGCTGCTGCAGTTTTAACAATGCTTCTCTTCAGTTCATCGCCTCCCATCTGATCACGTTTGTACCACCATCCATTCCCTGGTCTCTGAATTACATGGTCACTGACTGGAGCTGGGGGACAGCAGGGGTGATGCTCGCTCTTCCCTTGCACTGCACAGAATGTCCTGCAGCAGGGAAGGCAGAGGGGGACTGATGGTGGAGAGAGGGAGGGAGGCAGGGAGGGAGGGATGCACTGCCCACCATGGGATGCCCACGTGGAGGATGGGGCTTGGAGCAGACACAGGAGCAGGGACGAGTCTGCAGAAGCACAAAGGGAGGCTGATAAAACATCAAACCTTAACTGAAAGCAGAGCATGAAACAAACCAAATGCCAGGCACATGGATGTCCTTATTGGCTTTAACAATGTTATTCATTCATTTAAAAGCAAGCTCACACACACTTTGCAGCCAAGGACCTCGGAGGGGCTGGCAGGAGCTACAGAGCCTTCTTGGACAGGACGTGAAACCAGAAGAGCAGCTCTTATTCCAGCAAAGATTTTGGGACAAATATTTCAGGACATTTCCAAGCTCTGTCTGACCTTCTGGGAACCTCACAGAGTTTCTCAGAGCACTGGCAAGGACAGACTATATATTAAAGGCCTTTTAAAAGCCCAGCAATTCTTAGCACATCCAGCAAGCTGCCAGCACCTGATGGAGCAGAATCAACAGTCCTGACTGGACAGTGAAATCACTCAGAAACATTCAGCCTCAGGCACTCACTGTAACAGCAATCTGGGCACAGAACAATTCGAGCATTTCTTCTCACCACATCTCACATGTTGTACAGGAAAAAAAAAAACCAAAAAAACCACCAAACCATGAGACATCTTCTTAGTGCAAATCTAAACTGCCAGGCTCCTAATCCAGAGCTCTGGGTAGCCAGGGACATCATTTCTCCATGGGGTTCCCTGACACACCAGGGGGTGGGATGATCCCACATCTCCCCTCTGGGAAATCCTGGGATCCCCATTAGCTATTTGTAAATTTAACTTGAGGTTTCTCTTATAGCTCCTGCTTGGACATAGCAGTGTTTCTAGATGCTCCACACAAATCCACAGGCACCTCCTGTGATAGCACATCCAGTCCCCTGGGTTTACAGTCTCCATCACCCAGACAGATGAAGGAGGGATGAGGAAAATAGCAGCATCCTCAGGGTGCAGACCTGAGTCAGTGTGGCCCCTCAGACAAGTTATGTTTTGGGCCTCCTGTGCCTGCTCAGATGAGGAGGCAGTTCTGCCACAGCTGGGGGTGGAGATTAAGAAGCCCCCAGTTTTGGCAGCAAATCCAGTTTTGAAAATTCCTCCTTCCCATCTGACCCCACAGCTCCAGTTGCAAACAGGGCCACTGAAATTACCCTGGGTTTGATCTGGTTTTAACCTGTGGTTAAAAGAACATGGATCCAAAAAGGATATCTTTAACCTGGATCATGTCAGAGGTTCAGTGCTCAGTCATTGCCAGGGCAGAGGAGGGCATTGTGATATGACCCTGACATGTCCCTGTTTCTGTCACTTCTGGATCTGGCCAACTGAGCCCCCAGGAGCCCTGGAGAAACCATTGATCCCACAAAGGCACCTGATGAGCAGAAAGGGTTTGTAGAACTAGCAGAGACACTGAGGAGCCTGCAAATGCTTCTGATTTCCCTGAAAAGCAAAAAAACTGTGGTGCTGTGCTGGCAGCAGAGGTTTGGTTGCTTCCTTCTGCCAAGATGGAAGTTCACATCCCTCTCTAGAAAGACCTGGAGCAACATGTGCCTCATCCAAAGTCAACTGTCATGAATGGGAGCTGGGTATTAACGTCCAAGGCCAAAACTTCCAGTCCTTAAACAAACAGAATATGAAAGTAATACAGGCAGGAAGTGCTCACCATTTCCAGCACATTTACAAGGAGCAGTGTTCACTCCCTGAGATTGAGGAGGAATCTCATCAAGACAACAGGAAGACGTTAATAAAGTTTTTCCATGTGATTTTTATTTGGTGTCAAGTATCAGCCAGTTTGCCCATCTGGGATATTAATAATGCAAATAGTGCTAAAGGTTGCTTTGCTCAGAATAAGACACAGGAACTTATAGAGTTCATTAGACTCACATATTTCCTCTCCCCCCATTTAAATAAAGAGAGGCGATGCCGTGCCGTTTCCTTTCACACAAAACTGTTGGGCTTTGGCAAGGTTTTTCACATTATTTAATTAGCCCACTCAAATTTCACTGAATTGGGAATATTCTAGTGACAATAATGTCCCTCTCCCGCTGAGTATCAGAAGGTGGAAAATAAAAAGCTCTGTCATGAAAATGCGGCCTCAGCAAAGCGCCTAAGGTGGCTGGAAAATATCGTTTAGTCCAATTATTCTTTCTGAGATCCTTGTGAATTTGGGGAAGTGAAAATGAACCGGAGATGCTCCCCTCTCTAAAACCTGCTGCTGCCTCGCCCCATGAAAAAAACCACTCCATGGATCAGCCACTGTTGGTGCAGTGCCCCAGGAACCCCTACAAACACACCTTGCAGTCACCAAAAAGGAAAACAACCAACCCAACACGACCCAAAATATGATTAGCAGACAAAATCCTGATCCAGAGCCTAATGTAAAATATCCTCCTGCCGTTCATGGGAGTTAGCAAGCAGACAGATGACTCACTGATTGATATATTATCCTGCCCTGCCAACGCATCTGGGTACATCGCAAAGTGGAAAACAGTGCATTAATCTCTGTCAGAGGGAAATCAATGGGAATCAGGCACCTAATTCCCTTAGCTGCTTTGGGAAGTCCTGCCCTTTCTCCACTTATCATAAATCAAATTTAAAAGAAAATCTTTCTCTGCCTGTGAACATACTGCATCTGCCCAGCCATGATCTCTTCCCTCTGAAATTCATCCCTCAGCAGCTGCTCCTGGGCCTGAGGACCGTGTGCCTCCATGGCTCTTCCCAAGGCCCATGGATGGTGCTGTTATGGTTTTGTTCCCTGAGTGAGAGTCACCTCCTCTGTACCCAGTTATCCTGAGCTGGTAAGCACAGGGGAAAGCAAAATGAAGGTGACACTTAAAATAAATACAGAACTGAGAATCAATCATTAATTTTGCAGTCGGGTACCTGCTGGCTGAGCTGTTCTGCTCCTCAAAGCACTGGAGCTTCTGCCTGCAGTAGAAACATTTGTCAAAATCACCTTGGTTATTGGGCTGGTACCAGTTCAGCAATTTAGATACACATCCATGAGCAATCACTTCCTGGGTAGGATTTTCGTAGGAAAAGCTGATTAATCCCAGGAATTTGAGGGTAACAGAAGGGCTGAGCAAGATGGACACCAGGTGGATTTGCCCTCTGCACAATATGGAGCTGGGTCTGCAGAGTGGTAAAATGTTTTCCTTGCTGACAGGCTGCTGAAGTTCATTCCCAAATCCATGTGTGGTGGACTGAGCACATGCACATCTCTGTACATTTCCCACAGAGGGAAGAGTTACACAAGGAAGAAGTTTCCTGAATGAGAGGTGGTGCTGCCTCCAGACAAAGAGGAAAGAGATCAGCGCTTGCCCACCCCCATTTTCCACACCTCTGTGCCAATGCTCTAGAAAGCATCTCAAACCAAACCATGAAAGTACAGGGCAGCCAGTCTGGGGCCCCACCCTTACCTCAGCCATGCCTACAGAACCCCCCTAGCCCTGCTTCTGCTCAGATCCCTCCACTAGAGGAGATGTGGGCCACTTCCAGCCTGGGCAGAGACAACATCAGTCTCCAGTATCCACTGCTGAACAGCAGTACCACCACCATGCTAAAAGCAAACACATTTTCTTATTTTGGTCCTCAGGTGGTGGTGTTTTGTTGTGGTGGGTTTTTTTTTCATCTTCAAAAGACATTGATTCATGTTAAATTGTATAGAAATAATTTTCCTTTCACAGCACCGCCAAAGTCCCTTTCTGTCACGAAGTCCCACCTCTATAAAGCTGTTGGCTTCATGCCTATTAATTTTCTCCTTCAGAAATCAGCAGGAGGACAGGCAGAAGTTATCCCTGCAGGGATGTGAGCTCAGCCAGGAGCAGGGAGCACTGCAAGGCCCCGGCTGCACCCCCAGAAACACCAAGTGCTTCAATAGAGAACAGAGATTTCTTATTTTACACTCTGAAATTGCTGCTGTACCAAAGGAGTGATGCAAAAACTTCCCAGGCAAGAACAAAAGGCAGGAGAGGAGCAGGGGCATCTGGTGGCGTTGGGGGCAGAGGATGCAGAGCAGCTTTCTCAAGTGCAGGAAGGAAACTCTTTGTTCAGAGCTTATGCAATTGAAAATGCAGATTCAGACAGACCCAAAGGGCTCACAGATGCACGTCAGGCTGGTTAAAGCAAAAGGGAGCTGGAAGGGTTGTCTGACAAAGGGAACAACATTTGACTACAACATTAAATTAACTTTCCTTTGTGAAGAAGTGTTTCAAAAGTTTACACATGGTCCCTTACTATAAATACTACAGCAAATGAGCATTAAATGTAACTTATATTTGAGGGGTGTGTGTGTGTGTGTGTGTGTAGTAAATATTAAAAAATACACAGTTTATCTGAAGTGAAATCAGATATCTGGATTGAGATCAAACAAAATGTTTAGAACAGCTTTTTTTTTTTTTCCCCTTCAGTGTTTTAGCTCAGCTGGCAAATCTGAACATCCATCATCACCCTGCTTATTCTTCCGTCCTGTCTGATAATGCATCTCCACATGGGGATCAGAAGCTGTGGCTTCCCATAAAGCCCACCTTCCAAAAGCACAAGTAAATCAGCCTCAACAAGCCCCACAAGAGCTGCCAAGGAGCAGAAAAAACACACACATGAAAATGAACCAGATCAAATCAGGAGCTGTGCATTCGTTTGACAGGTTGTGTCCTCTGTAGTTAAAATAAACGCACTGCACCAGGGATGTTTTCACTGTAGTGCACAAACATCAAGTGCTAAGAGCATTCCAGTTTATTGCAAAGAATCTGTTTCCCAGCAGCTGCTGCGAATCCAATTGCATTTTTCTCTGATCTTGCTATTTTTGTGTCTATCAGAGACTTTGGTCTCCTGCTACTTCTACAGCATCTTAAACCCGACTCTGACAGGCTTCAGGAAGCAGGGCAGCCCTGAGAAACCCCTGGCAGAGCAGGCCCTCCTCTTGCAAGGTGCTTTCCAGTTAGCTCGTGCTGTTGCTGAGTTAATGAGGGTTTGCAGGCACGTAAAAAAAGAGTGCATCATAGAATCAGAGAATCACAGAATGGTTTGTGTTGGAAGGGAAATGAAAGATTCTTCTATGGCTAACCCCCCTGCTGTGTGCAGGGACAGCTTCCACCAGACCAGGTTGCTCTGGGTCACATCCAGCCTGGCCTTGGACACTGGCAGAGATGTGGCATCCACAGCTTCTCTGGGCAACCTGTTTCAGTCTCACCACCCTCACAGTAAAGAATTTCTTCCTACTATCCAATCTAAACTTATCCTCTCTTGGTGTGAAGCCATTCCCCCTTGTTCTGTCACTCCATGCCCTTGTATAAAGCCCCTCTGCAGCTCTCCTGATTTAGGTACTGGAAGATGCTGTAAGGTCCCTCCAGAGCCTTCTCTCCTCCAGACAGGACAATCCCAGCTCTCCCAGCCTTTCCTCTCAGGGAAGGTGCTCCAGCAGAGCCGTGTCCTGAGGGGATCCCAGCTCATCCTCACCTCATCCACATGGCAGAGCCGGTTGTTCCCCCCATCTTCACAGCCTGCCCTGAGTGTGCAGTTAATAAATACCGGGGAAAACGTGAAATCCACCACTGTTTTATTTCCTCGAGCCTCTGTGCTGGCCCAGCCCCAGGCCAGTCCCGTCCCACTTGCCAGCAGCACGGCATCAGAGCAAAATAAGGATAAAATGCTTCCCCCAGCCATCTGAGCCTCCTCTGGCTGCTTTCCTGGGGGTAAAGGGATGAGCTCCATCAGAATAACAGCGCTGCCTGCATAATCCTACAGCAGGAGTAAACATTCAGGCTTAACTGTTTTGCAGGCACAAACTGAGCTGGCACAGCAGGAAGATGCTACCCCGGTGCATCAAGACTGGAGGTGGCAGGGCTTATCCCAAGAACCTGAGCTCCTACAAAAGGAAGATAACCTCATTTAGGGTGGAGGACCTTAGTGCAAGTTGGGAAACTCCTGTTTCATTCATTCCAGCAAAGCCCCTTTGCCCTCATCCCTTGCAGAGCCTGTGGCAGCACAGGGAGGGAGAGCTCTGGCTGGGATATCACTGCTGGCAGGGTTTGAACCAAAGCTGGGGACACAGCTGCAAAATCAGATGGTGGCTTGGCAAACAGAATTAACTGTTATCACCTTCCTGGCCCCAGAGTGGCTTCCACTGCACATTAGCATTCCTGAGTTTTATCCTTGCCCATCCGCAGCATCTCACCTTGCCTTTGTTTGCCAGCTCTGCTGCCATGGCACCGAGGCACACACTTGGAAATGCCATCATAACTGAGGAAGCAAGGCAAAGTTTTTGCTTGAAAAAGAAATAAAGGCAAAATAGGCCAAGTTCTTTTTAGGGAGACTTTTGCCCAGTCCCCATCAGTGGGTTCTTTCACCAAGTGATCGGAGTGACACTGCAATATGATGTGTGCTAGGAAGTGGTAGGTGGGAAAAGAGTTGGCAGGGAAAAAGCCAAGAGCTATAAAGGTGCAGGGGGAAAAAAAGGAGGTGAGATTTCAGCTGTTAACACACAGTTTCTTGTGTGCAAGCAGCACTTGGCACCCGCAGCGTGAGGGGCGGGGGATGTGCTCATTGCCTTCTCAGGTCACCCCACCAGCCCTTATCTCTCCACTGGGCCCACAAACAAGGCAAAGCTCATGCATAACCCATGGAGTGGGTGCTGCAAGGGATCTGTGTGCCTGAGACCTCCATCTCCCAGGGGCAGGAGCCACCTGGGTCCCTCTCACCTCATGTAGACTGGATGCTGCTCCACAGGAGGACAGCTGGCTGAGAAACCTGTACTCAACACAGATCAAAACCAGCATTTGATCTAATTAATGCTAGGAGTGATCATGAAAATCAGTGCAGTCACATCCCTCTTCCCATAGCATTGCTCCATTCACTTTAATTGGCTTCTCTGTTGGCCCAACATCTCTTGGTTTCTAAGCAGGAGAGGTTTTGCATCACCAGTGCTTGACCCTATTGAAGACACTTCCAGGAGCCAGCCCCAGGCAGCCCTGGAGGTGGGATGGAAGGATGGAGTTGCCTATCAGGGGTGCAGGGCAGGGCCCTGGATCGTTCATAAGCACATTAATTTTCTGTTGCTGCCAGAAGCAATCAGCAGCAGGACAGTCAGAGGTGTTGGCATGAACATGTTGGTCATTACATTCCAGACCCATCCTCTGGGATGCAGAGGGAGCAGCCTTTTTCTCCCTTCTCCCAAATAAACAGAACATAACACCAGGAGAAACTACCCAGAATACCAACAAACCTTCCTGTTTTCAGCCTAGATTACTTCATGGTTAATTTATTCTTATTTATTCTTATGCAACCTTGGGTTTTTTGCTTTCTATTTTCCCTGGTGTCTGCCCCTTTGAAGTATTTTTAGATTGAACTCAGATCCCCTCTTTGCCTTTGCTGGGTGAGACAACACACACTCTTCTGAGTCTCTCCTAAGATAAATGCTCTGTTTCCCTACCAATCTGCTCTCATTTACAGCCACATCACAGGAGTGACCAGGACATGAGATCTTGTAGATCAGAGTCAGTCTCACACAACCAGCTCCTTCCCCTTTGGGGCTGCACTTCATGGTGACTCTCCCTTGCTCAGCATCCCATGGGCCAGACATCCCTTCTGCAAAGGGCCCCAGGCACTGGAGTGAGGACAAGGACACGATTTCTGTTGTGCAAGGTGGTCCTGTCATAGTCATAGAATGGCTTGGACTGGAAGGAACAATAAAGATCATGTAGTTCCAAACCTCCTGCCATGGGCAGGGACACCTTCCACTTGTCCAGGTTGCTCCAAGCCCCATCCAACCTGGCTGAGAGCACTTGCAGGGAGGGGGCAGCCACAGCTTCTCTGGGCATCCTTGTGCCAGAGCCTCATCACCCTCAGAGTAAGGAATTTCTTCCCAATATCTGGTCTATATCTGTCCTCTTTCAGTTTAAATCCATTCCCTCTCATTCTATCAAGATGGCCTTATAAAAGGTCCCTGTCCAGTTCTCTTGTAGCCCCTTTAGGCTCAATCCCTTTTCTTCTGCAGGCTGAACAGTCCCAGCTCTCCCAGCCTGTCTCCATCAGCAGAGATACCCCAGCCCTCTGAGCATCTTCGTGCCCTCCTCTGGACTTGCTCCAAGAGCTCCACATCCTTCTCATGCTGGGGAACTCCAGGGTTGGACACAGTGCTCCAAGTGGGGCCTCACCAAAGCAGAGCAGAGGGGCAGAAGCACCCCCTCACCCTGCTGCCCACGCTGCTCTGAATCCAGCCCAGTTCATGTTTGCCCTTCTGGGCTGGGAGCACACATTGCTGGGTCACAGTGAGCTTCTTGTCAAGCAAGACCCCAAATCCTTCTCCTCAGGGCTGCTCTCTATCCATTCTCTGCCCACACTGAATTTGTCCCTGGGGTTGTCCTGACCCACCTGCAGGACCTTGCACTTGGCTTTGTTGAACTGTCCCCACATCCCAGCACCTGACTGGGAGCCCCTAAACCAACCCCAAAGCCGAGGAAGGGAAGATGCACAAGATCCAGGGATGCAAACAGGAACACCCAGCCCTCTTTCTGCCAGCTGCTGTGTCTCTATCCACGCTGTAGGAATCAGTGGTGGATGTCACAAAATGCCCTCTTGCTGCGCCTCAGGATCCAGTCCCTCCTGTCAGGATGCCCCAGGGTTTGCACAAAGCTCCTGAGCTGGCACTTTCCAGTGGCTGCCCCGCTCACACCCCAGCAGCTCTCAGCTCTGTCCTTCCCCCACACCTCTCACCTTCTCCTCTCTGTCAGGAGCCTTTTTGGGAATTTCATGGTGAGGCAGCTCCGTGGTGTTCAGCAGTGTTTGCCTGGGAAACAGCGAGCAGCAGAAATGGTCTAAATACTTTCAGGCTTCTGGCAGCTCACAGAGCAATACCCCAGGCAGAGAAAAAGATATCTTGATTAGAATAATTATAATTGTCTTTTCCTTCGTTCTTTCTGCAGAAATTCCAGGCTAAATTATCATCTAATTTCAGAGAGCTCCATGACCAAGATTATCTATGAGTCATTTGTAATTATGTGCCAGATTGTATTAAAGCATGAAAATACAAAGGTTTCTCATCAAATACTAAGGGGGTTGGGGGAAGAGAATCAAATTACATTGGAGCAAGATAACTGTTCAGCCACTTTCTGATTCATGGCATCCAGCAAATGCAAAGGAAAAAAACAGAGAAAAGTCTCATTTTAATAATTGTATAATTGTGAAAACCAACAAATTACAGGAAATTTCAGTTTAAGGCTGACATACCATCCCCTTCCACTGCTGCTCTAGAAAACACTAAGGAGCTTTAAGACTCTCCCATTCTGACTCTGCACTAATTCCCATGGGAATTTCTACAGCAGCTTCGCCCTGGGCCTGAGTTTAGTGTTAAAAAGTGGATAAAAACTGCCCGTTTAGAAATGCAGCCTGTATCTATCCCAACAGCTTTAGCTGGGGGCAGCAAACACAGCAGCTGCCTTTCTGCACAAAAGAGAATACTCCAGCAGCAGGAAACATCCCAGGACTTCTGCATCTCTCTCTGGCCGCCTCCCCAGCCCAACTCCCCTGGGACAGGAAAACTGGGACTCTTCTCCCACAGCAGCAGCACATCCATGGCCCCAGTTCTGCAGCATCAGTGATGAGCCTCAGGGTCAATCCAGGCATGCTGCATACTGTATTTGAAATAACCAGAGGGATGCAAAGGAGAAAATGTTCTCCATGTGGAAGCGTGGGGAGGAGAGGAAGGAGGAGAGGGGATGTTGGGATGAGGGTCATTGGCTGCAGGGGCAAAGTTTGGAGCTGTGTGTCAAGGGAGACCCAGATGACATCCCTGACAAGGCTCTAATGTGTTCACTTCATAAACAAATGCACACAAGAATTTTAAATGAAATATTAACATGCTGTACAACTTGGATGGGACCAATTGTCCTTCCTGAGAGAACTGAGTCCTGTTTTTCCCCATATTACTGAGGAGTCATAAACAGTAGGGAAAAGTCTCTAACCCCAACAGCTATGTAAAAACAAAGCACAAGATGATGAGAGTTTCAATGTGATATTAAGATCTGGGATGTGTCTCCCTACAGATTTTGATGCCTTTGGTTAACTTGGATGCACCTGCCTGCCACGTTTCAGGTCAGCCCACACCTTCCTCTGCTCTCCATAGGCACAAACATGGCAGGAAACTCATCCTCACCATCACAGGCACAGCTCTTCCGGAGACCTGGAGAAAATGAACTTCTTTTGTTTTCCTTGACTTGGCTGATGGCCTCTCACACACCTGCAGTCAGAGCTCTGCCACAACCCACAGGGATACCCTGGGAAGGTGTTGCACTGGGATTCATGCCCCAGTGTCCTGCTCCCAGGTGTGCCCAGCTCCAAGGAGAGATCAGCTACGGGGTTACCCAGGTGCCTTCAGCCATGCTTGCCTCACACAAGCCAGGTGAAGCAAAATGTCAGTAACAGCACTTATTTGCTCAAGCAGCACCATCACAAGTGTTTGTAAAATCCAGGGAGCAATTAAATAAAAAAGCATTGTCATCTAGCAGCCCTAGCTGGCCATGGGAACCAACTCCCTCATTCCCAGTCACAAACTTACCTTGTGCCTTAAGCCACCCCTGCCAGCTGACACCTCACTGGTGAAAAGGAGAACCCTCCACATGTGCCCAAAACACAGATTTGAAGCCTTTCAGGGCACCTGAAAACTTTATCTTTTGCTCAGAAACTCAGTCCATTCCTGCTGCCAGGAGATGTTCTATTGTTTTACTCAACTGAAATGAGGAGAGCTAGTTCTCCGTGGGATGCAAGTGTTTCCTGGAGCCTCACAGTATTTGCCCTACCCTTTAGTGACCACCCTCTGCCCCAGGGAAGGGCACAAACTCCCCTTTCCCTTCCCATCTCACCTGTGTGCCTGAAAACAATGAGATCTTTCAGGTGAACCATCGTTTACAAAAGAGTTCCAGAGGGCAGATGGAGCGGTCACTTCTGGAGGGATCAGAGCATCCTGGGAATCTCCCTGGAGGGTTTCTGATGAGTCCAAGCCTCAGCACATGGACACAAGCACTACAGCAGTGAGCCAAGGGGCAGGAGGAGACCCACAGCATTCAGGATGTGGCTTAACTTGGCTCACATGAACTTCAGATTTCAGTGATGAAGCCCACATGAAACAAGCACAGGCACCAGGATGTGACACAACTTTAGTAATAAAGCCTCAGTGTGGGAACTGCCAGAGAAAGAAGCCAGCAGCAGCACCAATAAATGTGCAGGGCAAACAGGCCAGGCCAGCTGCAATTTATTCTGTATGTGCTTCAGACATTTCACATTGTCTTCATTCCTCACGAAGTTTTTGTGATGCCTGTCGCATGAGCGTGCTCTAAACACCAAATTTAGCTGCACTGAGCATTGCTTAGCAGCCTCACAAACGCTCCCCCTGCCTCTTGAGAAGGGGAAAATAAACAAATTATTAATCTGAGATATTTATGGTGCAACATTTTACGATGGTTAGTCAGCCTGGCTATACATTAAAAGCTCTTCTGTTTTGTTTTGTGGCACACAGTGGCTGGTTAATAGCAAAAGGGAGGCACTCCAGCCTCTCCTTTCCTCAGAACAATTAGGACTATAAAGAAAAGGTGAGACAGGTGGGAAAGGGATTTCCTCATCTCATTCCTGGTGCCTACAAGATTGACACTCTGTTCAGTGGAGAGCAACAGGCAGTCCAGGGAGTCACCAAGCGAAGATGATGGCTTTAAATGAAGGAAAATGTTCCTAGAGAGTAGACTGCCATATTTATATCTGTGGGTGTGGCTCAGGCCACACCTGAGAGCACAGAATGGTGAATTTGGAAGTCAATGAGATAAATATGAGGCCACATCAAAAGTATACAGTCAAAACAGAGCAAGAACGTGAGTCCCTGTATGTTTTTGTGTGACCATGGAGACACAGGTCTGCCTCTTCCCAGAATACCCTGCCATGGAAACCTTCCCAACTGCAAAGGTGTTTCTTCACCCACCTGAAATGCAGTGCTCCTTCTTGCCCCTTTGTCTCCTTGGCCACCACACAAGCCACTACTGCAATTTCAGAGTTGGATACTGCAGCCCCTGCAGTGCTGAGGCTGGCAGAGCTGTCAGGGTTGGGTTGACTGGAATTCTGCAGGAATCACAGCCCTGTGGATGGCAATTTGCTGCTCATCAGCCCCATGGCCACTCAAAGCCTCTGTGCCACGGCTGAGAGAAGCCCTCATCATGTAGGGCATCTGCTGTAGGGGGCAGAGATGCTTCTTGTCAGTCCCCAGCAAAGGGAGGGATTGTGTTTCTCGTGGCAAGTGACCCTTCTTTCAGGACAGGGCTCCACAGAAATACCCACTGTTGGACAGAG
The DNA here is from genome assembly GCA_034509425.1 of Eopsaltria australis. Lineage (NCBI taxonomy): Eukaryota > Metazoa > Chordata > Aves > Passeriformes > Petroicidae > Eopsaltria > Eopsaltria australis. The sequence continues at coordinate 1,040,528 of JAVTVJ010000012.1, read as the reverse complement.
AAAGCAGCAGAACATGACAAGGGTCTGTGTTACCAAAGAGCTGCCCAGGAGCTAATGGGGATGACTGCAGGAATGGTGACAAAATGTCCAAGGACGCTTCCTATTTGGTATTAATATCACAAAGCAGAGGAGAAGATAAAGACCTGGTGCTTCCCTTGATATATCCCTTTACTATTGGGGTCCTGAAGGGCAGTTTACCCTGATCTCCTCTTCCCAAGCTCCTCCTGAGCAGTGGGCACGGAAACACTGCTTTTTGAGGAAGGAAACTTCATGTCAAGTCTTTGGAACTCACAGGGCTTTTCAGAGCAACTGTTATTTTCCTCAGGGCTCACAAGTAGAGAAATTCTCCTCTGCTGAGTGTTAATATCCCAGCAAACAGTCCTGATTTCCCTTCTACATATTGGTCAGGACATTTAAAACAAGTCCATCCCTAGAGCTCCTACACACATTAGAGATGTTATTTCTTGCTGCTGTGCAGTTGATCCTACATACTCTGTCTGGAGAGAAAGGGGAAGGCTTTCCTTAAGGACCTGTGCTTAGCTGTGAGACTCTTCCAAATCTGAAAAAAAAGGCTTTTGAGATTAGATCAGCCAGATCTAGAAAAACCTGAAGGACAAAGGTCCCCAACAGTGCAAAAAGCTGACACTGAAGCTTGGCCAGGTGGAACACGGTCAGCAGTCCAGGGCAGGAACAAAGGGTAGGACAGCCTAAGGAGGTAGCCAGGCAATTACTCATTTAGGAGGCATTTTTTATTGCTTTTGTGAAGCATGATTCATCTCTTAATATGTGCATGGACAGTCAATCCTCTGGCTGTGCAAGTGAATCAGCACACGCTCCCCTCTCCCCGCTCCCGTGAGGCTGAGACCTTGCACAGCCAAAACCAACCCTTGGAGGAAGCAGGTCTGAGAGTCAGCAACTGCTCACATTAAAAAAAACCCAACTACAAACAAGAATTCACATATTTAAAGGGATATAAACCCCCTTGTCATGGACTGGGCATTGTGGATGTGAACATACCCCTGTAAGGCAGCTCACACCTCCTAAGAACATGGGACTTGTTGCTCAAGAGAGAAATACAGAACTGGAAGAACCATGAAGGCTTTGAAAGGGTTTTTTTGTCAACCACATTCCTACCTGCTTTCAGCACAAGCATCTTATGCCTCAGGAAAATTAGCAGGGCCAGGTAAGGCCAGGTTTTCATGGGGCTTTCCCTTATGGACAGGGTCTCAGTGCTCTCCAACCTCATTTTTCTGATCCCCACATTCTGCTGATGCTGACATCCAGACAGAGATGTCCAGAAGGAGTTGGCACACTGCTGTCCTGCCTGTCAGAGGGCTGCCTCTAAGCTTCCCAAAAAATGTCTTGGCTGCAGCAAGGGAATGAGGTGAATATACAAGAAATGTACTATTTCTCCCAAACTGCATCAAGTTAATGATATTTTCCTCCCCCCCCCCACCTTGCACCTCGGTAAATCACCATGTGACTGTGGAACTCAACAACGTTACACTGATGTAGAACCACTCTCAGGAGGGAACTGGTTGGTGTAAATCATCCCCTTCTATTTCCTAGTACATAATCTGGTGCCAAGTTCTGCCAGAAACATGGAGAAAACATTCACTAGATTTTTCCAATGGCAATAGTCTGTCTAAACACAACTTTAAATGTCTGCCATTAAAGTTTTCTTCGTCTCATTAAAATGACTTGCAAAACCATCTGCTAGCTAATAGAGACTTTTTAAAGCTTTAATATTTTATTTTATAATGAAATATACAAAGGGGCAAACAGGACAGGTACTTAGAAAGACAACAGCAGCAACAATCTGCTGTTCTTCCCCAGAAATCTGATGATGTTCCCTCCCATGGCTAATTAAAGTGACTGAACACTTCAGCCCCTTGAATATTCCTTGTACAAATAATGCAATTCCTATTCTCAAAATGTTTGCCTAACACACAGCAACTGAAAGCAGCACTTCCAGGAACTATTTCTCAGCATCCTTCTCTTCCAAAAATACCAGTGACCAGCACATTACAGAAAAGGGCAGACATTTATGCTAAGGGTCTGCATATGCTTGCCAAAATCCCTTGGTGGTTCTAGATCCCCTCAGCCCCCACATTCACTTCCTTGAGTTACTCAGAAATTGAACAAGAGATGAGAAATCTCGGTGAGATCAGCAGGGACAGTGATCAACCAGACTCAGGCATGGGCAAAACCCCAAGGGACAGCACTGCTCTTTCCAGGGAAAGGAGTTGTTGCCAGTACATCCCAGTCCCTTTTCCTGTGGAGTCACAGAGCTGGGCAGGACCTGGCTGTGAGCAACCTGCAATCACCAGCACGAGGAGAACAAGCTGGGCTCATGCCCCAGTGAGCAATTAATGGTGAAGAATAAGGGAAGTAATCAGCAGCCATCTGAGATGGTTCCACCACCCTCCTCTGCAGTACTAGGGGAACAGGAACCCATCTCAGAGCTGAAATGAGGAGGAATTTCAGGTCACAGCTTACCAGACCAGGTCTCCTCCACTGTGTTCACTGCTCACTTCTTCACCTCTGATGTGGGACATCCCTGGCTCTGATTCCTGGAGCAACTGATATTTCACACTCCATGTTTCACCGTAATTCTCTGTGCTGCTTTCCCCCCTTTTGTCTTATTTAACATCTCTGCTCCTCAGTAGTGATTGCATACTCCTGCTGAGCACTGAGGACTCTGCTCAGAAGGAAAGCTGCAATCCTAAGCAGGGTCCTTGCAATTTATGGCAACAGAGGAAGTAACTTGAAAATAACACATACATCCCACCCCAAAACCCCCAAAAGCACTTTCTTGGATAGCAAGCCACCCTATGGCCCTATCAATCTAAGATGTATCTAAGAATTCAATGACAGCTGAGCCTGACTGTGAAAGTAGGCTTGAAATTACACTGGCAGAGCTACATCCTGCCTTCCAAAGCTCTGCTAAGTCCTGTAATGGCTGTGTCTTCACCCTGCCTACTGCTGATCCTCACTTGAGGTATCACAGATGGCCTTAATTGCTTATCTCCTTCTGAGCTTCATACCTGCTGTGGTAGATTAACAGATGGGACTGATCAATGGGCTGAACACAGCCCTTGGGGCCCCTAAACCACCTCTCTGCACAGTGATTAGTGCAATGGCTTCTCCCCACTCACATAAAATTCATGATCTTCTAACTGATGTACTGTCATGTCTCACCTGGCAGCCCCTTTCACTCTGTGCTACACCCACAGCAGTGACAACACTTGGGGTCTGTGCTGGGCAGCTTTACAGGGCTGGCACCACCTCTGCTGACAGAGACCTTTTGCCCACCAAGAGGCCAGGGGAGATCAGAAAGTCCACACCTGCACATGTGCCAAGAGCACTGGCCAAAAGCGTTTCAGATGGCATTTTATTGATGCAGTGCAGCCAGCAACTCTGAACCAACATAAATTATACTGGGAAGATGAACAAGATGAAAGATCCTTCATCTTACCACAGGCAGAAAATACACTCAGACTCTTCCTCGTGGTGTCTGACGGTCCAGAAAGAAAACACAATGATTCACATCATGCTGCTCTGCTGTTGGACACCTCAGAGCTTATGGTAGGTCCTACTGATTTAAGGCAGCATGCAGCAGTAACTAACAATCTCTCAGTGGCCTTGCGTAAGATTTTACTTGAAAGCAGCGAGTAGAGTTTTGAAAACATTTGCTCTGGCTGTATTTTATGCCATGGCAACCCATGAATCTTACCTGAAAGGTGCTGGTGTGTGTTGGACTGATCTGTTGAGCTCCTAGAGCACGGGCAGGAATCACAGCAGATCCAAGGATTAATCTGTTTCCCAGACAGGATGCTGTGCTGAAGAACCATTACTCAATCACAACACATCCACGTCAGAGTAGTCCGTGACCACCTAGAAAGTTCTGACAACCTCAGCCATCCCCATTTATATTCAAAGCAGCAGAACAGGTAACTCCTCTTTGCTGCCTAATTAGGCAAGGCCTGACAGAGTAAGAAGGGGCTTTGGACACAGCACAGTATCTGGTTGTGCTCCAGGACTGGTTTTACCCTCAGTAGTCTGGTTCTGCCCCAGAGCACTTCTATCCCTTCCTTCACTACTGCCACCACCTCTAGAGACTGCTGTTAACAGCACAGATCCTTGAGTGATGTAAACCTGCAAAGCTCTTCCTGCCTGATGCTCACTGCCTATTGCACAGTCCAGTGCACATCATTACAAAGAATATTCCTTCATCTTTCTCTGGTTTTAATGCAGCTTTTCTCGTTAACATCAACCTACAGCTCTTAAACTCACTCTAAATAATTAATCTTTTTTTTTTTTTCTTCACTCACAAGAAACAATGATACCTCACCATCTCTTCTTCCTCATCTGGCTTGGTGTCCCACCTCTTTCACTACTCTCCAGTGGACTGCTCAGGCTACAAATGATGAATATCATGCAGGATATATGAAACAGAGGAGTCTGGAATTCTTGTGTGGGAAGTGGACAACACTGCCTCACCTCTCCAGCTGCCAAGATGCAGCTTTTGCCCCCTTAGTCTCTGCGTACAAATTCCTTTTACTTTTCCCACAGAAGAAGACTGAGGAAAAATTACCTGGCAATCAGAGTGTTGGTGCTGTTTCTTTTCATTGCTTTCTTCAAATTCCTTTAATTTGCTGTATTTTTCTGCTTTTAAAGAATTGAGGAACTTTACTAGGAACACTGAGAGCAGTGAGAAAGCATTCTTGCTGCAATCTGGCAATAGAAATGGGGAACAGGGACTGCCATCCCTGTGCCCAGCACTGTGCCACTTACTGCCCTCCCACACAATAACAGATGTACAGTTCAGGCTACAAGTCGTTAAATCCTGTGCTCCTGGAGTCCCACAGCAAGAAGGGAATTTCATTTTGCATTTTTATGAACTGTATGTGCCTCCCTAATTTCCATGAGAATGCACAACAGGTCCCATAAGAAAAAAATAATTACAATGAAGCGGCTCACCAAGTAAATTTGTTATGCCCTAAGTCCTGAATTCTCACTGAGCCTCCTTTCTCATCTACTTAACCCCTTTCCTTAAAGAACCACCCCTCACCAAAACCACTGTCAGGTATCAGGGTGGGCAAAAAAAATACTGAATAATGTGCTGTAACTCTTCTTACAGACAAGACAGAAGTAGAAAACTCTTAACAGCCTCTTCTGCATTACAAAACACGAACATAAGAACAAATGTGCTATGACCTACTGGTGACAAATGAAGGTAATATAAAGCCTTGTAAGATTTCAGCTTTATTAGCATTATTTAACTTCTGAGACCATTAAAGGAGGCATATTTGATGAATGCAGCTGCGGGGACAGAATGGTTTTGGTTATGAAAGCCTGGTGTGGCACAGAAGAGAAAAATTACAAGAGAAAGCCAAGAGCTGTACAGCTTGGGAAGAGCAGAAAATGTGAGGCCAAGGGGGTCAGTACTTTTTAACAGCTCAGATGTTAGCAGGGAGAGGGCATCCGTGATGGACACTGCTGGAGAAGTTCCCAACTCCCAGTGGAAATGGCTGGAACAGGCAAAGAGAAATTCAGATAAAAACATCCCAATGTCAATGAGAGCAGAAGTGTGCCTTGATCACACTATGGGAACACAGTGAAATGCTGGAATGACACATACTGCCTTATCAAATATACAGTTAATCATCCTTTTATAGGCTAAAACTTTGCAGGAGACACTCCTGAGGATCCTCTTTTTCCAGAAAAAACTAAAAGGAAAAAACACCTATCTGTACAAAGGGCAGATGTGGATTTTTGTCTCCAAACTGTGGCAGCCAGATGCTGATAAAATAGCATGATTTTTAACTCAGCACACACCTTATTTATCAAGATACAACTTTCAGAAACAAGTACTGGAACAGTTCCACTAAATACACACACCATATATTGTTCCCACAGTCAGTTAATTATACAGCTTTATGGAAAAGCCTCGTTAATGTTGTGCACTTTACAGAAAGTATCTACATCTATCAGTGGAACAGTATCTTATAAAAAACACTTGCCTGATCAGCTGTGTCTTCCCTTTTAGAGACAAAAGAAAGCTCTGAACGACAAATTTTGGCCACGACCAACCAATCACGCAGCAATCAAAACTGAACATTTGCAAGAACGAAGACAGAAAAATCAGAAATGATCAGGAGAGCATCATAATAACAGATGGGCCATGTAAGGGTTTTACTTTTTATTTACAGCAAATATGTTACAGTAAAAAAGGTTAACATGGCTCGTGGTTGTGTGAGGATGGTACGTATGCTTACATCAAAAAGGTTTAATTTCCTTGGCACTAACTGAACCGAATACGAGGATTCAACACAAAAATAAGAAACAGAACATTTATTAGGCAAACTCTAACTGTACACATCTGCAACTGGAGCTTCAATGCAATCCAAAGAACACAAACAAGTCATCAGGATGGCAAGGACTTTTTCAACAAACGTGTTTAACCCTCAAGACAAGGCTGTCTGGCACCATTTAAAAGTTGCTGTACTGATTTTAAAGAAATGTCATAGATGATTAAGACACTGAAAATGCACTCAGCACAGTGAAGAAGCCCATTATTTTCCTTATTTTTTTTTACTCCCACAGTACAAGAGTGTTAAAGGCTGCATGGCAGAAAAGCTGGATGCAACAGCTGGAGGGTTTTGCCTGTCAAGCAAAGTGACTTGCAGCAAGAGATGTGCTTTCTGCAACAAACCCAGTGATACACAGCTTGTGTGGCTTCAAGGAAGATGATCTAAGAACAACAAATGTTGAAGCCTTATAAGCTCTTTACATCATAATCAGAATCCTGAGAAAAGCAGGATCCTAATTACTCCAAGTGAATTCGGGCTTACTTATACACATCAAAATTGTCCAGATACATCAACAGTAGTAAACAGAGTTAATGCAGTGTTAATCTTTTTACATTTTAATGACTAGCTATAAAAACAAAAACTAGCATGTTCAGATCTGTTTACATTTCCTGAGCTTAGTTAAATGAAGAAGGAATGAACGTTATAAAAATCCCGGTAAGTCACCAATAAATTAAAAATGTACACAACTACTATAGCTTAAGAAGCTCAGAGTGAAGTCTGCCTACCCAGTATCCTTTCTTTAGGAATCCTGTACAAAAACAGTGCCATTAACTTCACCAGCAATACTGAGATGCTATGGAATTGTAGGTCTTTTTTTTTTTCTTGCTCTTACAGCAGATTGCCTGATGGCCTTTCTTAATCAAATCATATGAGAGCGTTCAAAAACTGCAACCCTCTACTTGCAGTGCACAAAACAATGTTCTCTGCAACACAATGTACTGCTGAAATTCAAATTTCCTAGCTGCAGTTATTGGGGTGGGCTCTCAGCTCTCACACATAACACCACTACCCTGGCAGCAGGTTTGGTGTCCTTTGGGGGAACAAACCAGGAGACTGGAGGGAAGACCCTCAGCAATATCCATCCTAGCGGTTTCTTTAAGAGCCAAAATCTTGCATTTGAGAAAAGCGCTCGACCTACATGAGTCATACACATGTTTATTTATGCATGTTTATTTCCTGCATAGAGAATACTGTGTACCTTGGAATAAAACCCAAGCCTTGAGAATACACTGAGAGTATATTTGTAGCAGTGCTATGGAAGATTAATTCAAACCCAAACAATCAAACTCAATGGTCTCAAAGACTTGCAGAGCACGAACTTTGATAAAACAAACCACTTTTTAAAAAAACTGTCTGCTTATAGCATACTTTTACTTTATGGTATAGATAAAAGAGAGGTAGAAAGGTTTATCTCCTCAGTATCAGTTTCTGTGCAGTATTTATAAAGCATCAGAAAAAAATCTATAGCTTTTCAGTGAAAATGCCAGCTTTTCTCCTAAGACTTATAAGGAATCTCTTCTTTCCACTTAAGTGCTGCAAGCTAAGTAAACTGGAATCTGGTTCAGAAAAGCTCTTCTTTCCAGTAGCCTTACCACACTAATTTTGTCACCAAGTTATTCTTTTAAGAAGTCATTACAGAAATACTCCTATACAGGGCTCAGAAATTCCTCACAGATACAACCCACCAAACCGTATTTACCAGCCAAAATAGTATCAAGTCTGCTCCTAAACAAAGCACTCACTCCTGCTCGACTTACATGATCCACCTTATGCAAGCTACCAAGAGGGACAGAGAAGACTGAAGTATGGAAGGCTGTGTGGCCCTTCCTCTCTTTGGTGATGATCTCAGACGTGAGCACCACCATCACCCTGTCTGGCAGAGCTTCCTAAAGCAGCTTCTCTTCCTGCCACAATCCATTCCCTAAACCAGGACAAGCAGGAGGATGGATGGTGCTTTAGTAATGAGTACTCCTCTGAAAAGTTGGGAAGGAAGACCTGACCAGGAGACACAGCTGAACAGAAACCATGCTGGTAAGATAAATATCCATCTTTCCCTGGTGTTGAGACAAGCCTGCAGCATTACAGCTTTCATGATTGTCACCAGATAAGGGAGAGAGATGGAAACATCAGCTGCAGCCATCAGGAGTGTGATCCAGAGCGCAAAGCATTTCCCACGGAGCCCAGAGCCTCGGACCCAGCAGTGCCAGGGGAAGGCAGGTCAGAGGCACCAGGGTGGGATCTGCCCACAGGGGCTGCACCCCTGACCCCTGCCCTCATGGCACTGCCAGAACTGAGCTATCTGTAAGAGAGGACCTGCCTGCTGACATTTGAGGGCACACAGGGCTGCAGCTCCTGCTTTATTCACATAGCAACGACTGTTCAAGGGTGGGATTTGAGCCATGAAAGTCAAGACTGCTGCATGGTGACCTTTAATTTACCCAGTGAATGTTAAGCAAATTACATTAAATTAAATTCAGTCAAAGCAGATGCTAGCTTATTTATTAAAAAGCTCAGCTTTCTCTTTCTTTCAACTGGTTTTAGAGACCAGCAGCTCTTGGGAGCAGACTTTCACTCTGACTTAGTCAGGAAAACGCAGCTCCACAGAGATGGCCAGAGTGACTCTCCTGCAGCAACACCAGCCTAAAGAAGACCTGGCTGTTCCTAGGGATGCCCAGCAACAGCTCATGAGCACAGTACCTTTGCCTCCTTGCTCCCTACACTTCCTACCTGACCCAGGTCTTCTCCTTTCTTCCACAAAAACCACTCACAGTGGAAGACAATTCTTCACTGCCACCATTGCCTTCTACTGTCACATATTTTAAGAAATCTAAGAATTGATTAATATAAAGAAGTATTTACTCTGTCTCAGAAAACCAATACTGCTCTGCAAATATATAATCTGTCATTAACTTTTGATAGGGTTGGGTAAGGGAGCTTGTATACAGTAACATGGTCATGTTCACAGTCCAGGTTGGAAACATTTCTTTCTGTCAGCTGTAGCATGATGAGACAACTAATGCTCCTGCACTCAAATAATCAACAGGCACACTCCCTGTCCTTCAATCTGCTCCCTTTCAGCAGTATGCCTAAGAGCAGCCACATAAAGAAGAGATGTGCTGCTTTCAGCCACACAGGCTTCATGCACAGTCTGTTTTGTCTCTTTTCTTTTGTTCTCTGGAAACATTACTCTCATTAATTTCATTCTCCAACTATGATCCACCAAAATAAAAATAAATTCAAGTAGGAATCCAAACTGGTTATTGCTGGGTTATGGGTCAATGTAAACTGACCAGACCCAATGCCAAGCTCGAATTCACTTTACAAAAGTCAGGATTGTTTGATTACATTTGCTGACCATAGACAGCTTCTTTCACTATTCATACAGTTTGAAGACCAAAGATTTGTTGAGAACAAGACACAGTCCATGTCCTCTGGAAGTAAATGGAGCTAATAGCCATCATCTTCATCCATATCACAGCCATAATCTGAAACACACAAAGACAAGGGCATATAAAAATGTTAATATTCTGGGTAGATGGAAGATACAATGGAAGTATTGCTTCTTTAAGGTTGTTTTCCTGCTATGTAACTACATGGTAAGCTTTGCCTTAGGCAAGCATTTTAAAAATCATCTATTTTCTTAGGGCTAAATAAGTTCTTGCATGTACTTCCCTCAATGAAATAAAATTATTTTTAAGCGTGTGTGTGTAAATATCTCTTCTCATTTGTCACTAGACCCTCATTTAGTAATACTTGGCACATGTATATATTAAATACTTGGTTTAATTTAGAGGCTAAGGTGATCAAACCTGATTGTCACAAGTGACTTGGCACACACTTGGCTGATAAACAGCAGCATCACATTTACAAATAGGCACGTTTTTCACTAGACATAGGCACCAAGGAAAAAGCTGGTTTGTTTATATTATTCATGGATTTATGAGCTGAAATTGCAAGGGTTCAGAGATAGCCCAGAGTTCCCATCAACATCAAAAGAGTCATGGAACGAATCCTGACCGATGCACTCAGATCTCCCTTATCTTCTTACTTCTAGACATAAAATTTTTGCCCAAATTTTTTAATCCAGTTTTGTTTTCTTAAACCATGCTGAGTGTAAAGACTGTGTGCTGTATGTCAGAAGGCAGGTCTGTGTGCTTCTAATGCACCAATTTCTCTTCTGTGTGCTTCTGAATGCACTGACACAGATACTCTCTGTTGTGTAGATGAACCTATGGATAATTATTACATATGAGCACCAAGGAAAGTTAAACTTTATATTCCAAATTCAATACAGAACAACATCTCACCCAGAGAGACAAGCAAATGCTCAGAAGCAGAATTAAGTGTAATCTATAATGATTTGTGTAGAATGGGTAAAGTTCACCATCTGTAATTCATGCAGTTATTCCAGGCAGACAGGTCTAAAATCCATGGAGAAAGCAGTTGGGAAAGAGGTATTTGTTGTGCTGAGCAGCTCTGCACACCTGCATTTGAATACTGGGAATACTCTTTTTATTTTTATTTTTTAACTCCAATTTTTCAGTTGTTGTCCAGACCAGACAGGGAGTAGTGGAATGTTCTCAGAATGGTTCAAAAATAGTAACATTTACAAAGAAAAAAAATCTCAGTGACCTTTATTCTATTTTTGTGGGGGGTTTATTAATAAACATAGACCCACCCTCCCCCACATGGGTGCCTTTTCTTGGGAACGTTATTCTAATAATAAATGCAGGCAACAAACTGTTTTTCCTACAGTTCAGCAATTATTTTCCAGCAGAGAAATCAATTTAAAAGCAACAGACACTTTTGTGAAATGTATACATATTGTCCATGAAAGCTAAATGAATAGTGCTGGAAAGATTTTTGCAGTAAATAACATTTCAGTCAGAAACTTATTGCCATCTTGAGTCTTCGCAACCCATAATTAGCAGCCCTCATTTTAAAAATAATTTTGTGTATTTTCAAAGCTTAACTTCTAAAGGGAAGTTTTTAATAAAGGATAAATGTGGATGTGTCCAGCTAGGAAAAACCACAGCGGAGAGGAGACTGCCTTTTCCTGCCAGCAAAGAAATCTAATTAAACCAGTGGCTTTGCTGGCTAACTCCAAGAAATTAGCACACATCTGTGCACCATACAGGCACCACCAGTGCCATTCCTGCACTTGGGGAACAACTTCCTCCTGACACCTTCCCCAGAACTGAGTGTGATGATTTGTTCTGTTTTGAGCTGGACAGACACGGCCCCAGGGCTCATGGACAACCTGGACATCACTGCAGCCTCCACTGAGGAGGCAGAAGGAGCAGGGAGGGGAGGCTCAGGGGGCCATGGAGGGGTTCCTGACCCCTTAACTCCTCAGATCCACATTCATAAACCTAAGCCTCCCACTTCAGTTTGTTTCTGAGAAGCCCTTTCAGCCTAAAGCTCAAGTTTTCTCAGGAGGAGCCTCTAAGGTAAGGATTCAGATAAGGGTGATTCCAGGCTTCCCACAGGAACAGGCAATGCTGAAAAGGCAGCAGGAGCTCTGGAACAGGGACAAGCAGGGCAACCCTGTGCGTCCCCAGCCCTGCAAGAACAAAGCCCACAGCCCCAGGAGATGGTAACTTGGGCAGCATCCCAGCTCACCATTTCCTCCCATTAACTGCAAGGCGCTCATGCAGTGATCTTCATCTTCTTCTACTTCTTCCTCTTCTACCTCTTCATCAGGGTTGTAAGCTACTGGGCCACTCTCCACAAGCACAGCTGCTGGTTTTTCTACATCAGAGGCTTCAGCCTGTGCATTTGGAAAGGTAACCTGCACAAAAGAAGAGAGAACAGTAGAGCAGCCCTTCCTTTGGTCCAATATTTGCACAGAACTTTTGCAGCTTCCAAATGATAGGGACAAGAGAGATGGAAGCTCATGTCCAGTGCTACAGGTTCAGCTGTTCTAATGAAAATCTGAATGAAAGTCAGGCAAAACCAGCCAGTTTTCACTTAGTCCAGAACCAGGCAACTGAAATATCCAGTAATGGTAGCAGCAGAACAAGGATTCTCTGGCAAGCACAAGAGGAGAAATTTGGGAGCAAAGGCTCCTCAGTGGAGCTCTGTGGGAAAACTTACAAACCTCTCCCACGGTGTGCTCAACTCACATCAGGCCTATTACAAAATAACAACGTTATTGACAATTTAATGATAGCAAAAATGTACCCTTCAAATCAGAAAAAGCCCAACATGTATTAGTTTTGACAGCTCTGGCTGGATTTATTTGGCGGCGCAATGAGCTGTGGAACAAATAGCACTCAGTAGACAGCACTTAATGTGATGGCAGAGCACTCAGTTGATAATACACACTGGCACCTGAAACGTTACCTATGGAATTCATCAGAATAATGAGCTCCAAACACTAACTTGGGAATCAATCATTGATGGGACCTGTTCCGTACGTCTTCCTCCCCAGCTGCTCCAAGGTTAGGCAGGACACAGCATGGAGGGAGGGAAGGGGAACACCACAGGGGAATGGAGGTGAATTTGGAGTAGTAATATTGTCTTTGGTTCACTAAGGAGAGACCTGGGAGCAGGGCAGGAAGCAGCAACACGATCTGTGCCAGCACAGCCCAGGCTCTGGTCTTTCTGCTCTTCTCATTTTCATGGTGTGCTCAGTCTGGAGCTCCACCTCCTTCTCTCATCCAGAGAGAAGAAACATCTCAGGAGCTTTACCTCCATCAGCTCTGTAACAGGGCACTCTCCACATCCATTCTGTACTTGGACTGTTTGGGGTCTGTACACTAGAGCCCATGGTACACAAAATCAGCCAATTAGCAGCAATTTGACGAACCGTAAAGATTAACCATTAATACTTGTGTTGTCATGTGAAGAATTCTGAGAAGGGAATATTGACAGTACCTGCCACTAGTCAGGTGTTACCAGCACCAAGTCATCTCCCCCAGTAAGAAAGATGGAAAAGACTGGGACCACTTCCTTGGATGGACAGGGGTGAGCTGCTTCTAAAAATGAATGGTCCAAAGGAGATCAGAAAACCCCAATTCCTCTGGTCTATACCACAAGGAAAGTGCTACAGTGCTTTAGGTTTTAAACTACAGTGCACAACTACATACTGCTGCATGTTCTCCAATTCCATTGGCAGCAAATTCTGATGAAGTGCTGCAGTTTATTTTTATTTATTTATTTATTTATTTACAAATGTATTTACTTGGGATGCATTAGCTCCCAGAATCCCTGTAACTCCAGGCACTTCAGAGATACACCATAAGAGAAAATCCCTGTACCAGAAAGTTGATAGTCTAATTATTCAAACATCAAAGCTGTTCCTGAACTTGTCATATACCATGACAGTCAACCTAAAGAATCTGCCTGAGTTTTTCAAAGTCACCTCAGGGTTTGCTCCAATAGCTCATTAATAGGGCAAAAGACACCCATTAATTTTAATAGAAAATCAAGTATTTAGATATTCGGATCAGTCAAAGACAGGTTTTCATGATTTTTTAATGCTCAAATTAATCATATTATTTAAAGGAACTTCCCTCCAGTTTATATTTCCTACCACTGCTTTTGCCTCTGGAGTGATCAAATTGAGTCCATCTTGGTGTAAGCAGAAACAGACACACCAGTTTGAGACAAATCAGCATCATAATATACATCAATTTATATGTTTAAAAGTATCCATCTGCTCTGAAAAAGTGGGTGAATAGAAAGGAGCTACAATTGAGTCATTATTTTTTAAAATTGCACCATGCTAATTAAAATGTGACCTTCTTCTAATTATCATGTCCACTTCCAGACTGCTGTACTTCTAAAAATGTGCAGAGTTTTCTAATGAGCATAGAATAAGAAGTGAAAATGTATTTCCCTAGGCAGGATATCAAACTGTTTCTGAAAATCAATGACTTTCAGTTACTGTAAAAATAAGGCAGTCAAACAACACCTTTAAATAGAACTTTCTGAATTCAGTTCCAGACATCCTGGATTGAAGGTTGGCACTTAGCTTTATGTATGGATGGGCAATTGTCAAAGGTGATAAGCTACCCAGGGGAGCTGGCTCACTTTCAGAAGGGTGTCAGTGTCACACATTCATGGGCAAGAGGGACAAATACCTTTGGTGTACTGAATTTTTAGATATGCAGTAAACAGTTCATTGTACACTAAATGTCTGTGAATACTCTATACAGTGTGAAAATAATAGTGAAAGAAAGCAGCTATCATTGTTATCTGGCTTCACTATCTGATAATAGTCATGATCCCTTTGGGAGGTGCACAAAGCCACCCAAGGAAGGCTTCTGGCAGTGGCCAGTTACCAGCACTAACTTTTCTGTGGCACTATTACATTTTCAAACTAAACAAACAAAGCAAAGAGTAAGCCAGGCTGTATAGAGTAAGCTCTTTCCACACTGGTCTCTGGCAGAAGCCCAGCCCATCCCTGGGGTCAGCTCTGGCTGCACAAAAGTGGAGTTCTGCAAAGTTCTTCCGTCTGAGGACAGTCCAAGTGCTGAGAAACAGGCACGAGCTCTGCCCTCTCCTACCCCTCCTCACCATTTATTTGACATGGACCTTTTTGGATGCTTGCAGGGAGTCTTCTCTTTTTTGCTGTCCAATGAAGCATTATGAGGCTGTGCTAATGTTCCTAAAGGATAAGTAAGGGCAAGTCTGGGTTAGAAAACAGCCAATTTCAGCTTTGCAGAGCTCACAGTGACCAACTCCTGGTCTGATCAGAGAGACAAGACTCATTTCTTTTACCCTTATCTACCACATGACCAGAGCCAGGCTGAGAACAGCTTGTGGGAATTTCCAAGCTCAACCAGTTGCACCAGGAAAAGTGCTGGACTTTTCATACCTCTTCAGTGGCAGCCTTCTTAGCAAACTGGGTTGAAATCAAGGGTCTTAATCTGCAAAGAAAGAAAGAAAAAATGCTGAACATCAGAAAAGTTGCACAAGAGTTTGACACAGAGTATTCACTCTCCAAACAGCGAAAGCACTTTGCTAGTGTTATGTTGTGCAATTACTTTTTTAATGATTTAAGATAAAGAGCAGAGAGCCACAAATGCCACGATAATTAACACACACATTCCCTTGGAAGCGCCTGTCCCAGATCAAGGTAATAATGAAAGATTCCAGCACAGTTAGCAAAACCTCATCTCAAACTGCAGCCCAGCTTCTCCCTAAGGTCTTTGAAATAGCTGGGTTTGTCACATTTTACAAAAATCAAAAGAAAACTGATTTTTGGAAGAATGCAGACATGGCAAGACCAGGCCATACTCTGATTACCCTGCACTGGTCTGCAACTGCTTCCCTGTATCTGATGGTACACAGCAGATACCAGTACGATTATGCATGCGGGATACCATAATCACCACAGGCAGGATTTTAACCTCCAGCTACAGAAATCATAAAAAAAAAAAAAAAACAAACCAGGGACCCTGAATACCTTGAACGAGAAATGACAGAAATTGAACATAAACATTTTTTAAAACTCTGCATCAGATGTGAAAGAGACCTGCATATTTGGGGAGAAGAGCTGGATCAGTATAACTTTACAGCTAAGTGTTAAATATTATTACGTCTGAAAAGCATTTCATAGTCTGTTGTTTCTTTACTGCCAAGAAGGCTGCTCTCAATCCATCATTTAGTGTTACTTTCTGGTCTCTCCTGCTCATCTAGATGTATCTAGTCACGAAGAGGATGACTTGCTTTCTACAGAAACGCTGCTCAGACAGCTCCTCAAGCACGTCTTTTAACGAAGTCTAGGCAAACAACTTAATGAATACCAATTTATGCCTCCAGAGATACAGTCTTTTATGATAAGCAGTATTTTACTCTCATTTTTCTCTTAGTCATTCCTCCTTGTTAACACACAGAAACTCGTTGTTTTCCTACTTATTTATTTATTTCAGATAATCAGCAGGAGGAAACAAAACCCCAGAGAATGAGCAGGGGAGACTCACATCATTATCTCTGATGGTGGAGACAATATTAAAATACAAGATATTGGCTAAGCTCCAAAAAGGTTCAAAAACTAGTCTCTGAAATGCTTTGCAGGACCCAAAAGGCATTCCAGCAACTCAAGTAATTGAAGATGCCTCCTCACAGTAGATCAAAACAAAAAGAAACCAAGGAAATGTTTCAGGAGCTGCACCACTGAAGAATCCAGAACACATTATTCTGCTACAGATACTTCTTGTCATATTATATAATTACAAAAAATTTCAAGGAAGAGATTCTCTTGACCTACATAAATATCTATTACTTACAAATCCTGGTGGACTTCTGCGCTCAGAGAGAATATATTTGAAAGCATGGACACACTCCTCCCTGTGTGCCTAGCCTTCTCTTTCCATTATCTAACCAAAATTGCAGGGTTTTCACCTTTAAATGCTGCCTAAGTCTAATCCCCTGCAAGGAGCGGGGACACCTTCAACCTGACCAGGTTGCTCAGCGACCCATCCAACCTGACCCTGAGTGTTTCCAGGGAAAGGGAATCCACCATCTCTCTGGGCCTGTGCCAGTGCCTCACCACCTTCATAAAAAATTTCCTGAGATTTGAGAGTACCTTCTTACTTTCAATCACTGTTTTCCAAAAAATCACCCTGCCAAGATGCTTACAAACATATAGATGCAGCAAAGCCAAAAGGTTGCATAGCTGAAGGATTCTAATTACCAAACAGGTTGTGTTTCATTGAGTTGATTGAAAAACACCCAACACTGGTAAGAAATGAAGGACTTTTATTTTAAACCTGTAGTCATGATTATTGCAATTAACATTGTACCAAAGATAGCACCTTTTCCCTCCTGCTACCCAAAGACATCAGACCTCCCTGGAGCACCCTGAAAATATTTCCTCCCCCCAATTAAAATCAAGCTGTTGAGTAAGACTCACAAGGTAATCAGAAACTGCTGACATTTCTTTTAGAGCAAATTATACATGTGCTCACACAGTGAAGAAAACAATCACAGCTACAGGAAGCAGAGAGTAAACATTCCAGTTTCATTTTAATTAAAATGGTCCCCTAATGAAAATAAAAAGATTCACGTTTATGAAAAGCCTATTTGCAAAAACTTTAGTGCTACATCCAAGGGCCCTTCTATACCATTTCTCAGTAGTGAGGGACTCTCACACCCAAACTGAAATTAAAGCTGTATTTCTGTTCCACCAGAGTCACTCACAATGTGCACATCTTCACTTCCCAACTACAAATACAGCACAGCCATCCAATTTGGGCAATACAGTTCCTCTCTCAGCACAGCATAAAATGCATCCAAAAGCAGTGGGGTGGATTCTGCTCCTGCCATGGATGGCCAGCACCTGCTGCAGGCCAGATCCAAAGGGGTCACTCATCACCTGGTGGAACAGCCCGGCCTGCTGCCCCTCCACACTATCTGCTCCCTAAAACAATAGCCACGACACTGGAAAAAGGTAAAACCATCCTAAAGAGAGACAAAAACTTATTTCCCCACTGAAATAATGGCTTTGATCCAAACTACAGCTATGAAAGTTATAAATATATAACCCCCTTGGCTCTTCTGATGCCTACAGAGAATGCTACTATTACTGTAGAACACCATTTAAGAAGGTTTCATAGTTGGGGTGTTGTTTTGTTTCTTAAATGTCCCAATGTCCTGACCTCCTTAAACCAGAGCAGCTGCTGCCACACCAGCCATATGGAGCAATAAATTACTGGCTGCCATGGCTACAGATACAGGCTCCTTCTGCTGTCTGGCTGCACCTCAGAGGGTGGAAAAAAGTGTCTTCATGGAAGAGCATGACTGCTTTCGAGGCTGGGATAGGTCTGAGTATTAATGATCAAAAAACCAAGTAATTGAAGTATCTTATCCAACTTCCACTGGGCATGACTCAACCTCATCTGTAAAAGGCTACCAAGGGACACACATGCACATACACACTACAGAAGAAAGATCCTGTCCATCAAAGTCCAGAATGAATTAGAGGTTCCCAAGTTCCATAAATAATAACATCCTACATTAAGGTACGATTCCACATACACTGAAATGACAATAGCATCCATTTAAGATGTAATGTTGTGATTGGGAAGTAAAGGGGCTCCTGGTCTCCCAAAGTGTGTTAGTTGTCATTCATTATTTATGATTTCTAGTTTGGGGCATTTTCCTCATGAACTTTGCAAATTATCACAGTACTTTGTGGGAGGGAGTAACAGAACAAGCGACTTTCTGAACAGCAGCGTGATCCCTAAAAGGGGATAAAAAAGATTTCACACAGCCCCAAGTGTTACATCCACACTTCAAACTACTTCAAAAATTATGCAGATCTACTAATGCTCATGTCAGCCAACACACATAGCACTGGAAGCAGATTATCTTGACATGTTTGTGACAAAAACTAATGGCATGGTACAAGGCATCAGAGGCTGCTCCCTGCCGAATCCGCTCCGCTCTCAGCTGAGATGAGCACGATAACGTCTGGGTTTGTCCTCCAGCTTAACAATTTAAAAGAAGATTCAATGTAATAGCTCCTGACAGGGCTGGAGATCACACAGACTGAACTTTCAAAGTGTTTTTTTCGCTGAAAAACAAGCTGGCTGTGACAAACAAGAGTTTATATTTTGCTTATTATTTAATAACAAAAGATTACACAGCACAGTACATAAAGAAGAAAGAGCAGTGAGAGGTAATAAACCCACCTCACTTGCATCAGGCTGTTCATCCACCAAAAAGTTTGACAATACCATAACAACCTCCTCAGCGCAATCCTGCAAGTAATTTGGAAACTCACCCAAAGCTCTGTTTCTTACTGAATTTTAATTTAATCCACCCAAGTGGGGAACATCTTATTGCTGCTTACCGCCCATACTAATTTTATACGTGGATGGTCCCAGAATACACAATGGGAAGCAGAGATAGAATGGAGCCCACAGCCACAAGCCTGCAGTGTAATTATGCAGGTCATCCAAGACAACTGCCCATGAAACCTATATACCCATGCCCAGGCCTTTCATGTGCAGGGACAGAGAAAACTATTGAGAAATGACTCAACAAGAGACAGGTCAGGTTCTTTGCACTGGCCAAGATCCTCCTCCCACCTGAGGCCAGATGGTTGTGCCTCAGGAGGTCAGTTTACCAGACATCTGCGTGAGAAGGAAATTAATATAAATGTTTATCCAGGCTAAGAGTGCCCTTTAATTAGGTACCGTCAATGTTATCCTTACCGGAAAGCTGGGAATTACCTCTCTGCAAGGATTTAAATCCCTTCTTGGAAACACAACAGCATCAGGAGGCACTGACCCACTGTGCTGCCATTGGGCCAGGACAAAGGGGTGACCCTTCTGGACTGGGATGATTGCTCTTTTCCAGAGGGTAAAACAAAGACTGCAGTGACAACCATAACCCTGGAGCTCTTCGGGGTTGCACATGCAGCTGTGGATCCCACCACCTTCTACATCTGCTTCTGTCTGAGAGCCAGATGCTCACAGGAGCCATTCCCTCCACTCAAGAGGAAGTGGAGGCACACAACAAAGCCATGGCTGGCTGTGACACCCAGGAACAGCAGCATGATGCCCTGAGGACAGGGGCTGGGGGTCAGGGTGCACTGTGCCACCTCAGAAGCCCAGATACAACCACAGATGGCATCATGCTCTGCAGAATGACAAAGCACCTGTGATGCTCACACCCAGAAACTGTGTGTGCCTGAATGTGAGGTAGGCAGGTGGTTTTGGCTTTCTCAAGACCAAGCTCTTCACCCAGTCCAGCTCATCACAACTGTGAAAGCCCCAAGGAGTTTCCCTGAATCACTCCCCCAAGTGACAGGGCTGCAGAGACCCCAGCTAATGGCAAAAAGACTCCAACTAAGCGTGTCTGAACTGCAACGAGCTCAGCTCACACACAGCAAGGTCCCTTTGGAGATGGCACATGCCAGTGCTGCCAGCTGAACAGATGTGACTGATGGAGCAGCAGGCAGGGCCTGAACCCTCCTGGATACTAACAGACAGCTAAGCCAGTTCCTGCTACCTCTGCTCCCACATCCCTGCATGAACTCCAGCTCCACCAACAGTCAGTGCTTTCGTCCTGTTTCCAAGCAAGCAACACTACGGAAAGAGACATTTCAAGCAGGAAAAAAGCAAACTGAAGTTGACAACAAAAACTGAAGTGAAATGAGGAATTGTTCCCACTTCTGATTCCCACTCAGTGCTCTTTCATGCTGGATCAGAGAAGCTTAGCTTTCATCAGTGCAGCATCAGACAACACGGCACTGAGAACATCTTCAGTGCTAATGAGAGCAGCCTCTCCCAGCAAACACCTGGGATTGAGCACTGAGGGACCAAAACTCACAGGAGAAAACTGGAAGAAAGTAAGAATCTCTATCACTCACTACAGAACAGATTTACCAGTGAGGAACTAAGCACCTACATTACTCACCAACAGGCTTTTGAAAAGCAGGAACTTGGCTAGTGTGTCGTGAGCTAAACACCTATTTCAGGCTTTTCAGAGGAGGGCAGGGGCTATGACATCTGTCTTCAATAACCCAACTCAGAGCAGGCAATATTTTTCTGCATAGCTGCAGCACTTTTTCCTCAATTAGATGCTGGAAAACAGCAACTTGCTGCTCTTCCCACCAACTAAACCAACAGATTTTCAACAGCAAAAATGAAAAGAATGACATCTAAGGCCACCTCATTGGGACCAAATGAAACTATGCTCCTGCAGCAGATCCCAAACAATATCTGCACATATCTGCTTCTAAAGGAAATTGCTGCAGACCATGGGAAATTAGAATTGCTTCAGGACAAGACAGGTTGACTGATCTAATATTTCTGGTTGACACACCTTCTTCCTGGGTTTGTCAATAAAGATACTGATGAGCTCATCTCTCCACAGGTCAGGAAAGTATTAGTTGAAAATATGCTATTCTTTTCAGCATGGAAATTTTTCCAGATGAAATGATGGCAGCAAGGCAAATCTGCACCTTGCTGAGAAAAGCTACTTAAAATAAGGAAGCTATGAAGCATTTTAATGAAGGTAAATGAGTAATCATAATGGTCTCAGTTAAGCAAGCCTAATGGCAGTGTCACTTTTAAAACATGGGCGTGAGACAACTCATGTGGTGACAATCCATATGTCTGAACTATCGTGCAGCGCCGTCTTTCAAATGGTAACAGTGCAGAATGCAACTGCCACGACAGAAAGAACCATTATTAGCAGATAAGGCAAATAAAAATAATTTTAAAACCGTGCTTGAAACTATAGTAACAAGAAATGAAATTTTAAAAAGTTAAATGAACACATTATCATCTCAACAGAAGGATTATGCTATTGAAAAATTCTCAGCAGTAGCACTGCCGTCTGTTTCTGGTGCAAATATATTTTTCTAGACTCAAGCAAGGAGGATTACAGATATTTGCTTTTGGACAAGTGTTTTGATCAATCTTAACCTCGTGACAACTTCTAATGAGGCAAAAGATAAAAAGAAAACACCTTAGTAACCTGCAGTCTCTGGGAACAATTCACTGAAGTTGTTATACCCAAAGGTGATGCCAGATCGATCGCTGCATCTTCCCTGTTGACATTCCAAGGACAAAAATCATGCCAGACAAAAGAGTAACTCACTTCTTCCACACCTCCAGTAGCCCATACCACTGGGTAAAATCAGTTTCTCTCATCCAATTATACAGGCAAAAATAATATTTCAAAATTCAGGTAACTATAGATTCATACAAGTAATCCATCAAGGAATAAAGATGGATGACTGATTTTTTTTTCCTTGTGTCTGGTCTATTATACATTAAAGAGCAATTTCACTGGCAGCCATCTGGAAATCAATGTATTCCAAGCTTTATTTTATGATTACCAACATTCCCCTTCGTAACTCATTTCTAATTATAAGCAATAAATCATTCCTTCTTGCTTATAATTTATAACAGCCAATTATGGCAAACCTCTTATTTAAATGGTAAATCTCACCGTAAAACATCACATATTTTGAGGTATGCACAGAACATCTAATCAGGCAGCCAAATGGTGAGCAATGATTTAATGTGGGTTTTGCAGCCACCAAGAAGACACAAGTGGAAGAGTCCACTCTCCCCTGTGACCTGTACACACCAGGACTTTTCAAAACTGAATGCACAGGTCTCATCTGCCTGACTTAATGCAGAAGATATCGACATGCAGCAATAAGTGAGCCAGGACACAGCTCAGGGAAAGCTGGTGTCAAGGATTCCCTTAACTGTCAGAAAATGAATAAAGAGGTTGTGGCAGAAGAAGCTATAAGTTGGTTAAATAAGAACTTCTGGGCAGTGTCTAGTTTCATTTTAGGAACTAGCCGTGAAAGAACACAGCTCTAAATTTAATACTTATAAAAACAACTCAAGCAGCTTTTCCCATGTCTGGATTTGTGTTTGAAATGGGCTGGCCTCCTCCTCCCAAGCCAAAGGACTCCCCGATGCACTGCCCAGGTGCTCAACATCACACCTACTCCCTGTTACACGGGTTTTGTAGGTGTTAGCACAGAGTATGAGCAAGGCACTCAGATCACTCCTCCCCATCCCTCCCAGCCAGGAGAGGATCAGGCAGAACAAAGCAATGAAACAGTCAGCAGAGAAAAAGTGTCACCAAATAAATCCAGATTCTTCCTTCAGGGAGAAGCCTTTAATGGTGGTTTGCTATGGCAACTCCTACCAACAGAACACCAGCTAAGAAATGTGGTGGAGGATGTCAGATAAGACCAAACAGGGTCAGCCCAAAAGCACAGGCAAGGAAACAAAAAAATTTTAGTTGTATTTGTTCTTCAGTGTAGGTCTGAGTAACAGGCATGTGAGTGCAAACACAAGAGAGAGGCTTCTTATAAATAGCTCTGCTGGGATTTGTCCGTTAGGAAAAAAACCTCACTCTTGTCAGGAAAGTATTTGATACAATTTTGGATACAGAATTTATTACATGAGAAACTGATCTCAGGAACGTGGAAGTGGTTCCCACTGAGATTTTATTCGGTCATCACACAGCTCGAGTCTGTTCCAGCTTCACATCGTGTCATCTGGTAAGCGTTTACAGTAGGAATCTAGGGAACTGGATTTGGAAAAAATCCATCACAACTGACCTAAATCTGATCTGACCTGAATAATCAAACTGAATACCAAATTCAAAAATGGCTAGACAGAACAGAGGAATGGGAATTCTTCGGCTGCAGGAGTTATCTCACACTCTCCTTGGCCACACATTGGGTTAAGCACCCCTCTTTTCTCTTCCCAAAAAGCCATGGTGATGGAGGCTACGTGAACATCCCCTTGTTCCAAAGGTGTCGAAGACAAATGCACAAGTGCTGCAGGCTCCACTGTGCTCCCTTTCCTTTTGAGAGAGCGTGGTAGTGCATTCCTCCCCTGCAGGATCTAAGTGAAGCAACCAGAAATGGGGACTGGAAGATAGCAAGTGACTAAGAAAACCCAGAGAAAGCTTTGGAAGGGCAGTGGTGACCATGCCAGTACCATCTGGCCGTGTCTTTGCCACAGAGTCACCCCAGAGGGTGGCCTTGGCTGACGTGGTGCTGCAACAACCACTGGGAAATGTCTTGTTAGACCCACGGCCATGCCACCCTACAACCAGGTGTAAAAGTCACAACCTGTCCTGTCACCAAGCCCTGCCCATATTGCTGCTGCAGGGTCTCAGGGTTACACTGCCAGCACAGCTTTATTGCTGAGAGACTGAGCTGAAGATGTTCAGGTGCAGCACCACCCAAGCAATGCACAGCAACTCTCCATAGATGGATCATTATTTTTGTAGTGATGTGTTCAACAAAAAGTTTCACCACTTTCAAGAGTCCTTATCTTCTTTTTATGAGAGATCTAAGTATTATTTATTAGTCTTCTCCAAACACAAAGCTCAAAGGCATTTTAACATCTGGTTTACTCTCTCAGCAGTGAGAACTAAAACACTCTGAAGAAAACTAAAAAATCACTGGCTTGATGTTGGTGAAACTTGGGCAGTATTTCTGGCAAAAACTTTGAACAATGATGCAAAAAACAGCCTGTAGGAAACTGTAAAGGGAGGGAGAAACAGACACCAAAGCCTATAAATTTCATATTGAAAATAAGGCGTCATTCTTATTATGCCTGTGGATGTGTATCTTCCCCATACAAAGTTTTAAAAGCTTTATATAAACTATACTTCTAAGCAAGCTTGTAATTAGCTAGGGGCAGGCTTGGCTTTAATTACAGCTTGAAGAGGCACACATTATGGAAATACTTAGCTAATAACCACAGCGATGCTCTGCTGATGGCTGAGGTCAGGCCAGCATGTGATTGCCATGTAACCACCTCAGTACTTTCTGTCTTGTGTAAACTGGGCTCCCTAATGAAGGAGCAGGACCAGTCTGTCAGGTCTTCCTCCCTGCTCTGTCACACAGGCTAAGCCAGGCTTTGCTGGCAGCAGTGCTGAGATGTCCTGAGTACCTGCATCTGGTCTCCCTGCTCCTTACAAGTATGCTTGGGATACCTGTTCTCACCTCACCTGGAGATGCTGTGCAAAAGGAACCAGGGCACCTGACAGAGAGAGATGGAATTGCATCATTTCAGCATCAGGGAAGAACAGGCTGCACCCAGTGCATGAATTGGTCAGACATCAGCATACACTGTGAATACATATACATTAACCTGTGCAGCTTTTTTCTAAGTTAGTATGAGGTTGATCCCACATCCCATCCCAAGAACCCAACAGGACCGTCTGCAGAAAGAATATACCTCCAAGACAAAGTTTCTGCAAGTTCACACAACTCTCTCACAATTTTGGATCCAACCTTTACTGACATAAG
Organism: Eopsaltria australis; assembly: GCA_034509425.1. NCBI lineage: Eukaryota > Metazoa > Chordata > Aves > Passeriformes > Petroicidae > Eopsaltria > Eopsaltria australis. The sequence goes on along the minus strand of JAVTVJ010000012.1, from coordinate 1,015,391 downwards.
AAAGGACCAGAAAGTAAACTGTACTCTATTCCAACCTCAGGAACTGCTTGCCTGGCAATCTCTACTTGGGTATAAGCATGCATGGATAATGAAGTGCAAAACCAAAACAAATCACTGGGAAAATGGCTATTTACCATTGAATATGACACAAGTTTAAAATATGCATTGCTACACGCAGTGGGTGCTTGCTCATCCACTCTGTTATGTACCAATGAATCACTGAACTGGGTCACAGGAGCCCTTCATGATCTGGAAGTCCTGTCCCCTTCACAGTGCATTTGGTACAGATAAAGAAATGAGCATGATTTTCTTACAGAAAGAAAATTCCAAATGGAAATGTTATGAAGGAAAACAATACTATTTTAAAATCTGTGTACAATAAGTGCAACTGCTTTTGAGAGATGAGAACACTGCTGCTTATGTGGGGAGCAGGCAGCACCATCTTCTCCAGTGTCTTGTGTAAGGTTACAAGTCTGGTGAAGTTAGGTGAGCTTTGCAGGGAATCCTATGTGTAAAGCAGACTTACTTGATAGTGTTTTGCTTTAATACAGCTTAATACTAGTGTTAACAGATAGAATTATCCAATAGAAACCTCACTCTAACTGCAGGGGAGATGCCTCTCACAGCCTCTCATGCTGGTTTAACTGGATCAATTGGAAAACCTGTCCAGGTGAAGACTGGCAGTCAGCTGGTGAACAGGGGGCAGCTCTGGACCACCAGTCTCTAATCTGGCCCAGCCAAAACACACCAGGTCAGCCTAAGGAGACCTCTGCTAGCTATTACCTTTGAAATTGCTGGAGTTTTCACAATCAGTTGAAGGGCACTTGCACAATCAGGTCAGGCAGCAGATCTGAGCACGGAGCAGTTGGGAAGATGTTTTCCTGACCTTGGCTTACAGCCCACTCAGAGGCTCCCAACACCTCCTCTGCACTGAGCCCTCACCTGGACAGGTGGAAGGCTGACCCCGATCTCAAACACTCACATGGTCCAAACCTCTGTAACTGGGAATCAGTCACTCCCCACCAAAGCAAAACACTGGAAAATCCATGTGACAAGATCTGTTTAAAAATCCTTACTCCACCTCAATGTTTTACTCAACCCTTCCAAGAAATTGTGACCCCTGGTACATAGTTCTTCAGCCAACAAAAATCCAGCTTCTGAGAAGGGCCAATGTAAAAGCCAGGCAAGCAACTCCCCTTGCTGAACATCCTTTCCTCAACTTCACTGTAGGTAGGGAAGATGAATTAAAAAGAAAAAACTACTGCAGCTACAAGGCTCCATTCAAAAACTGCTCGTGCACATCCTCAACTCTGTGTACACAGAAATACTGAGGGGTTGGGGTTGTCCTTCAGCAATGTGCTGCTCCAGCTGAGAGGGAGTCACATAAATGCTGTGTAAGCCACACTCCTACCACAATTACTAAGATATGGGCTGTGAACAGCAAAAGAAGTTCAACTGACCATGAAATGTGCAAACACTACAATAAACAGATATTTATACACTGTCTTATTTATACAGAATCCCTCCTTCCCATCCTATCATTCATATTTCGTCACCGTATTGTGTCTAGCTTTTCAGACAATTTTGGACATATAACAGATTTTAGTACAACTCTAGTGACAATGTGTAAAATAGGAAACAAATGCCATCCATCTCAAGTAAATCCCTGCTTTTTCCTTTGTACTTAGCAGAGTTTGCTCCCCAGCCCTGTCATGAAATAATTGTATTGAACAGAGAAGACAGCAAATTCCCACTGTAGTTCAAACCCCTCTGAACACTAACCTATGTTTGAAGATCAATAAAAAAAATGTACTTTCAGGTTAATCTTCTGCCTCTTTTCTTTCTTTTTTATTTTGAACTTCAACCCCTCGCATTAAAAATTCACAGCAAAGAAAACTATATTCCTGTAAGACCTGAGCTACTTGAAGTGAAGTGCTCAGCAGCATTGTGAGGCTGCACAGCCCCTTTCCAGGCTTTGTGCACCCTCTCCAAAGGGAAGGGGCTCCCTGCTGCACACAAAGACCAGGCTGTTTGGGCTGAAGTCACAACTTCAAAGACCAGCAGCACAGAATTTGCCAACTTGCTTGGCCATTCAAGCAAATGTCAACTGAAACAAAGGCACACCGAGGAGAAGTTGTTACCGAATGCCACGCTGGGATAATAATGCAAATTTGTATCAATGATCAACTTAGCTTTAACTGAGCCTAATGAGCAAGTTGCTTATATTTTGGGTTTTTTTTTTTTTCATCACCACACTCATTTTGCTCTCTAAAGGCATTTCTGAAGCATCAGTTTTAGAAAAAAAAGTTGATTTAAAAAAAAACAGTGACACCCTCCCGTTGTTTTTTTAAGAAATTTAATGCATAAAGTTTAGATCTCCTACATTCTGTACTTGGTCAAAATATGCAGCAAATGCCTAAGAACTGCTTGGCCCCAGGGAGACAACAGTCTGCACAGACTCACTTGTAACACACGCCCGCCTTTCAGCTGTTTAATCTCCATACACTGTATTTCCTTTATCAGCACTACAGCATCGCTCCACTTTGCCTTAGTTTTTTGTGTCTACAAAGTATCGTGAGAACATCAATACTTGGCAAGCTAACACTTGGGCTTTTAGCATGACATCACAAATCTCTGGGTTACTTTGCTCCGTTGGTTAGTAAAATGTTACAGCAAATAAATAGTTGTATAAAAGAGGGCTTTTTGTTGTGCGGGTTTTTTTTTAATGCAATTTAAGTGCTATATTGCAACATAAACACTTTTTACTGCGTATGTTTTTATGGAAGAAGTTTTACAGAGTAAACTGCTTTAAAGAAACTGAATCAGATTTAAACACATTCACGATAGACTTACATTGGAAATTAATTTGGTAGCAATTTATGATCCTTTGGTGTGAATTTTCACAGTCACTCTTAGAGCAAGAATGTATAAGTTCAGAAGTGTTACATTTTGCTTGGCCTCAATGGGAAAATTACAGCTCTAACATTCTTGTTACCTCTGGGCTTCGGAGTATTAATAATTTATTTGAAAATCTTAATACAGGAAGAAGAAAGCAGCCTAAACCTCTTAAACAAAATACATGCTTCTACCATGAACACACTTCACACAAAGGTGCTAAAACCAACTGCCAACACTGGCAGAAGTTGATCAGCCCAATATTGAATTAATTTACTGCCTCTACATCTTCCCACTGAATTCTGATGCCCATGCAAGCAGTCCTAGCATTCAAACTCGCCATCCATCTCACAGGACAAATGTGAAAAAATACACTTCAGAGGCAGCATACGAGTGATGTGGTGTTTGCACCAAATGGCAGCACCACGCAGAGAGCCCGGGAGCAGATTTCTCTCATCTCTCAACAGAAGCAGTCTGGGGAGGCCACGGAGCGAGAGCTGTCCCTGCAGTCACACCCTGGGCTCCTGGCCCACCAGCCCTCCTGGCAGCACAAGGAGAGGGCTTGGCAGAACCACTCTGGAACAGCTCCCCTCGCCTGCCATGGGCTGAGCCCTGGGATCCCCCACAGCCCCCACTTACAGCTGTCAGTGTTAATGCACATTAGTTCAGACACAAAATCACATCCATGGGGTGTTCCAGCTCCCAGGGAGCTCAGGGCACAGGCTCGGGAGCTTGGGACCACCAACTGCTCTCCTGTAGACATCACCCAAACAAATCCTAAAAGGTGATGCAGGAGAGGCCAGGCTGATGCTGATGCCTGACCCACCAAACCCAGCTTTACCCTCCTCCCATTTTCCAATTTTCAGAAGAGAACTCCATCAGATTCACCCCAGCATCAGCAACAGCATCTCAGACCCAACCAAAGCCGACTTCTCCCAAATGCTGGTATCCACCTTTGCCAGCAAGCAAGCCCAGGTGTGTGCCCTCTTACACAACCAGCATTTCTGCAGCCTGGCTCTTGCTTTCCTTTCACTCACACATTTCAACATCACTGTTCAGATAAGATAAGCCCCTTACATTTTTTAAAGGATAACAACACCCCGAGTAGGTGTCTTTAGCAGCAAGAGCTAAAAAGTTAAGACTCTACATGTCAAACTGCAACTCGAAGTTGGCTTTAGTTCTGACATGAACAGCATGCAAGCCTCATATTTATTAAAAACAGATGAAACAAGTCCCAATTCTTTTTGAATAGCAGAACTACTGAAGAGACCTGGTGGAGTTTAGCACAGTGGGAGGTTTAGTTGTCTATCACCACACGTTTAAACACTTGAGGTCTCTGCAATAAATGTTGAATTGAATTCACCATCAAAAGACAAAATCCATGTTCTATCTGCCAAAACCTTTAGCAGCCTAAACAGAAAATGTCACAATTGATTTTCAGCAAGGGTATAGAAATAAAAACCAACATTTTTAAGTCTTTAGGGGATAGATAGATAGACAGATAAACAGCATGACAGACAGATGAATTTATTGCTACAGGTAATTTTTTACTCCTCCTAAGCAAAAATCAGGCTTCAAATGGATTGTTACAGCTAAACATATTAAGAAAAAAACCACAATTAATGAGTAATTTTATTGTTAAACTCTCTGGTCTGTCACAACCATTGGTCTAGAGGTATAAAGCAGGCAGATTTTTTATTTATCAAACACTACTGTTTCATTTGCATTAAGGTTAAAGAGCTTCCTCTCTCCTTGACTGGTGTCAGATATAATAAAATAAAACCATTTGAAAGGAGAAAAAAAACCACTGCCCAGAGCTATTAAAAGTGCTGTTTTGGAGGCTCTTTTCCTCCCTCTCCACTTCTCTGACAAAGTCATGAACCACCTTTGGGCTCACTTCACACCACAGAGCTGCTGCTGCTGGAGTTTGTCTGCAGAGCCCTCCCAAACCCCACTGCCCTCGCTCCTTGGCCAGCTCCAGCTCCTGCTGGCCACGAGATGCATTTGCTGTGGGAGGAGGCAGGGCTGGTGCATTCACAGATCCCCTCTTCTCTCTAAACTTAGCAGGGGTTTAAAACTCCTGATTTATAGAGTGCAGTGAAATCCAGAGCAAAGGAAAGGCAAGCCAGTGTCCGTAAACTCTCAAGGCTGACTCCAAGCTTTTGCTGAAGACACGATGCTGGCAAGAGGCAGCAGCTGCTGGGCTGATAAGCTGTCTGCTCTGCTCACAGCCAGGCTCCCACGTTTGAAAGGATGGGAAATAAGCAACTTCATCACATTGCTGTAAGGGAATTAATGCTAATATTAGAAAAACGAATTTGAATAATCAGGCTCTGCAAAATGCCGTCCTACTAAGCAGCAAAGCTGGGCCACTTTAAAAGCTACCATGTAACCTGTTTTCATACAACTCTTCTGACATGAACACAACTGACCTGCACCCAGCATCAGATTTCAGTTTCCCCTTCTGTTTGCTACACTAAAAAACACAAACAAACAAACAAAAACCTTAAAACAACTGCTCCTACTTGAAATGGTAAAACAACTGTGAGAATGGCCACCAGAGAGGGGAAATAATTAGCTGATGATTTGTTTCTTTAGGACTAAACCCACTTTAACAGGGTCAACAGGAGCAATGGTGGAGAGAGGTCAAGACAGCTCCACTTCACACCAGCACAGGCAGGAGCTTTTGGCTGCCCCCATTCCATGTGACAGGAACATGTGACAGCCCCACTCATGCAGGAGAAACAAACCAGCCCTGGTGATTTACAAACTCCTTTGAAGATGTTTTCAAGCCCTTTTGCAGGTCTACTTGTGTGAGTGGCTGGAAAAAAGAAATTTTGCAGGTGCTGGCTTCTATGCAGGGAGATGAAACTGGCTCAGCCTGGCATCCTCATCCTCCCCTCTCACCCATTAGTGACAGGGACACGCAGCACCCTCTGCTCACACATAGTTATGGTTCACCTCCAGCTACAGAGGACCCCTGGAAGTGAGAAAATGCTTCACCATCACCATTTATCTCTTTCTTCCAGTTCATGAGTGCCCTAAGGAAGAAATCCAGGCTTCTAATCGGATACAACTCCAAAAGGAGACAAAGATCTTAATTCACTTCAGTATTTGGCCTTGAACCTGTGTTTTGATTACGCTGTCTGCCAACACAGCACCCAACCTTACCATCACTGAGATTCCTGGTGTCCCACTGAAATTAATCTTTTCTTCAGCTGCATCCCAGCTCTGCCATGCCATATGCTGCTGTTTCCATCATCTACACTCCATGCACACTTCCCTGTTTGTGGGCTCCTCACCCCACGCTCTGGATAGGGCTTCAGCATTTCCTCCAGATCAACATCACTATGTTCTCTCCTGCTGAAACCACCCTAATGACTCCCATTCTCTCATCTGCAGAGGCAAATGGTTCTCCAAGATAGGCCTAATGCCTCCCTAATCTGTCACATGCTGCTCCTCCAACGACTGGCCCAAATTGGTCTTTTTGTAGAGCCTCATATCTAATTTGCAGTCCACTATCTCTATCTTTTTCAGCCTTATGGCTTTTACAGCTTCTGCTCCCATGTTCGTCTGCGTTTCAGATTGTATTTCTTTGGATGCATTAGCCTGGATGTTTTCCAAGATGCTCTTTCTTATTTCCTGCTCTCGGTTATATTTTTTTTCCTTAGCAGTGCTACTTTGCACAGCCATTTTCAGTCGACTTTGCTGTATGACTCACTTTATTGTCTCCTACAGATTTCATTAGTGCAGTTCTCCAACTCATTACGGGCTAGGACTGAATTTCATGCATTGTTCAAGCTTTCCACAAAACATCTTCTTGCAAGTTAGCACCCTCCTTGCTGTTCACTTTGGCAGTCATGGAACTGCTCCTCAAAAGGAAAGATCTTGGGGTAAGAGAACCTGCCTAAACAGTGCAAGTTTCCTAAAGTGCTACGAGGAAAATGCTTACAGAGAATCCAGGTGTGTTATCACCATTAGCTCCTGGAAGACTTTGGTTTTTCCCATGACCTGCTTTGTTAGGTATTTGAAGGTAACTCCTTGCCAGGAACAGATGGTGTTCAAGCAGACAACTGGCAAAGGATTCAGAAGAGTGCACTGAGATGGTAGGGTGTGAAAGTCTGGCCGGTTATCCTAAACAACGGTATGAATACAACAGGAGCTGCCAAAAGGCATTGTTTTGGAAAGAAAATGTAGTAAGTAGGACAAAAAAACCCTGTAGGTGACGAAATTTAAGAAATTTTCGGATACAAGGATGGTGCCTTGGCTATTAGCTCAATTTTTGAATTTGTATCAAATAGTCTACAGATGGTTGGAAGTGAGTAATGCTTTGACACGTGCCTGGATAAAAGAATATGATAATGATCTTCCACAGATGTGATGGCACAATTAAAACAGAGGACAAGAGAAGCACTTTTTGAGAAACACTTAAAACCAAACAAATCTTAGTACTCCACCAAATGCCTTCAAGTGGCTGAATAAATTTCCTCCCCATTTTTACTCCATTACCTTACTTCAGAGCAAAAAAAACAAAGGACAATATAGGAGACCTTCAAAAGAATTATACTATACATTATGTATGTGTTTCAGATAATCCCTGCTAACTCCAAAAACATTTCATTTTCAGAAATTGCATACTCCCCCAGCATAAATATTTCTAATGATGCAAAATAGAACCAGAATGGATCCATCTCCTTTCTAATGCTAAATATTGCACAAGTAACTACCATCTTTGTAATCTTAATGCTGCATCAACACAATTTCCAAAATAGAATACAAAATTGAGAATAAATTGTTAGGAGATTACTCTTCAAGAAAACTATTGCCAGTAAGCTCCTAATAAGACCTGTCACTTTGACCTTCATGCACATTTTTTAACACCTTCACTTGCTGCAATGTTTGTGTGAGTCTAAGTGCAATGAAGAGCCCATTTAGGGAGCAGTCCCTTGTGCATTATGCCTCAGCAAGCCACAACCTTGAAATACCCATGGAACCATTTAAAATATTTACAGCCCCCAAGGTCAAGCTCTGGAGAGCCTGGACAGAAATCTATCACACTCTGAGAAATGGAACCATTTCTGCAAAACCTCCCTCCCAGAAAAAAGTATGGTTAACAGCAATTCCAAAGAATTGTTTTAAGCAAACCCTGCAGATACAAGGAAACTCACGCATTTTTCCTCTTAACTCACCTCTCTGCAACACACAAGTAATATTAATCTTTAGAATGCCCCCTATAAAATGTAGAGGGAAGGGGTCCTAACCACAAGATTTCCCTCCTTTATTTTGAATGACTGTATTTCTGGAGAGCAGAGGATGCTGCAGGTGGGAGCCAGAGCCAGCATTACAATTCCAAGTGCCAAACAGCACAGCAGAAAAGCCCCACAAAGCTGTTTACCAAAGACTGCCCTGTTACACGATTACTCATCGGGGCAGCAGGGCCAGAGCAGCTGCTGCATTTCAGATTGTGATGTAACTCACTGTGCTGCTGCACAAGCTCCACTGAGTGCCCTGAGGTGCTCATGCCAGCTCCATATTTCTCTCCTATCAGTGCATGTATCTACCATTTAATGGACACACAGGCAACTCCACACTTTGCAACATCACAATCCATTTAGAATTCATTTTTTGCCCCTTAAGCATCCCTCTCTGCACATCATCTGTAAATGATTTTGATTAGGGCACCTTAAGTACAGTCAAATGATTCTGATTATGATATGATGTTCTCGTAATTGAGCAATTCAGGGAAAGTTCTAGTTTTACATAGACACCATTTTGAAAGAAGTTGTTTGCTGTGCTCCTCCCACTTACTCAGCAAGTTGATCCTTCTCATCCTAACCAACAACTGAAGGCTACGGAAGAGCTACAAAGCCCACAGAATGATACTTGCATAACCATTAACTAAATGTTTGCTGCGATCAAGGCAATAATTAAAAGCCATTAAAAACAAGCCACAGGCTGCCCCAGCATCAGCCTCAACCCTTTCAGGCAACAAGAACTGTCACTAGAAGTGACAACTTTCTGGCTCATCAGGACACTGGCAAAAAAAAAGGCCCCAAGAAATCTTGTAATTTTTTTAACAAGATCCTAGTCTATCTCACAAGTGAGGTTTTCCACTGCCAGATGGTCGATAGGAATGCTAATGGAAAGAGTTGAAGCTGAAATAAATCTGCCACTTTTAATCAATCACAGACAACCGTGTCATCAATAAGGGACTCATGTTATGACAAACTCCCTTTGGTTCTCTACAAGCAAAGTTGATAAAATGCATCACACCTGTGTATTCATATATTGCCCATAATATTGGGTAACTTTAACATAGGTGTTTTTGTGGGTTAAATGTTATTTTTGAGGTTATTCTTTCCCTAGCCATGTGGTGATTTTGGATTCATCTTGAAAAAAGAACAGGTACTAAATGTTAGAAGATATTTAGACAGTATATCAGTTGGGGAAAATAACCAAACAAAAACCAACCAAACTAAACCCCACACCACTACAAGCTTAGAAAGTCCCATTAATTTATAGAATCACAGAACAATTCGGATTGGAAGTGACCTTCAAAGGTCATCTAGTCCAACCCCCAAAAATCAGATACTACCTAAAAGAAATTCACTCCTATTTTCAAGTCATTGCCCACACACACAGGGTGCACTCTCCACTGTGTGGAAAAGATAATTATGAAAGGATAACTATGCAATATCCTGACACTCCATCCATCTCTCTTTTACTCCACTCCAACCCCTCCAAACATCTGGTGACCACAAAAAACCACAGAGGCAGAAGTCACCAAGATAAACAAGTTCCTTTGTGAAAACTGGAACTAGGAAGAGGAGATTCAAAAGAGTTCCCCCATCAAAGGGGAAGGAATCAACCACATCCCACACAGCCATCAGCTGTAGAACTGGGGTTCTTGCTTCAGGAAAGGAAGGGAATGACCAAGGGAAAAAAGATGGCAACCAGGAGAAAATTAGACTTTGCTACTTCCATTGCTCACTGGTTGCTTTACGAACATGTTTTTAACAGAGACTTCCAAATTCAGCCTCAGTACGAATCGTGTCTTTTTGCTTTACAGACAATTGTCCATCACTGTTTCAAAATGTAATTGCAAAACCAAGACTCTACGATTAGGTGAAGGAAATCTAATATTTTCCCAGATTAGAGGCAATATGGGATTCAGTTGCTTGAAAGAAAAAATAATAAATGACCGAAGTTACTACAGCACAAGAGCAAACAAGTCATTTCAAATCCATTTACAGAGACACAGGAAATTATAATTAGCCCAAACTTCATAACTTGTCTATCAGTACAGCAATAAATACATCACTAAAGATGCTTCTCCCTCCTCACCCAATTATAAACTCACAGTATCTAACAAACAAAGACCATAAGTCAACACAAAAAAATTTTCAAGGTGGATTTGCAGCTCTCTCTGGGAAAAATCAGGCCGACACAAACACTCTTTTGCCTTCCCTTCATCAGCCAGCTGAGAGATGACATCTTTGCAGTGATGAGCAGCAGAAATGAAGCAGTCACATTTTGCCTGGGTTTCTTGGTTTTTTTTACAACCCCATCCAAGAGAAACTGTGCTGGACAGGATCACTGGAACAGCGTGATCATCCTTCAATATAATTTTGAAAGAATATCGAGCTGTGTCTGCACACAGAGAACACTGTGGATCCATTTTATTAAATAATGGATGCCAGGATGAGTATCCCGGTATCTTCAAAATTTAAACCCAACAATTTTTATTCTAGTAATAATACTCTGAAAGATAATATGTTAGAGTTATTATAGACTGCTGCAGGATCATAGATTAGTTTCATAGTATTGATTCTCAGGAGACCAAAACAGCAGATACGTGAATGTTCCCTACAGTTTAATCAGTGAGCCCCTTTCAATGTTTCTGAATTATTTTTCTCCATTTTCCTATTTATTTTTTTTTGTGCCTTTGAAGTTCTACGGCAAAGAAAAACACAGCTATTTTCCCTTCTTCCTGCAAAATGAAAGGTTCTTTTTCTAGATTTTGAGAGAACTACAGTCAAAACCGTGCTTAGGAGCCTAAGTTAGACAGAAAGACAATAAATCACATTGAGATATACTTGGTAAGAGCTGAAGAAAGACCATTAAACAAAAGAGTGATGCCTATCCTAAAAAGCCTCACAAAATAAGAAAGGAAAATATTTGCATCAACAGAATAGACAGCATCTACAGTAACTTAACTGAGAAAGCCACAGCATAAATTTAGAAGTTTTTAAGTAGATTATTTCACCATTTCATCCCAAAAGCATGCACAAGGCCTGAGTACATCTATTCAGTCAAAGACCTGCCTCGTGAGGGACAGAGCATCACCATTTTATGTGGTGCCTGTAAACATACCAAAATATACCATATACACACCAAAATAGACCTCTCAGGTTTGAGAGCATGAACCAAAGTCCACCAAGGTCAGTGGGACAAACTCCAGGCTAGGTAAGTACAGAAAATCTTCAGGTGATCCATTAACAGAAGATTTGGGAGATTGGAATCACTTACCTAAAGCATTCCTTATCTCATCTTAATGACATTTTGAAAGCAGCTACATCTAAATTCCTCTTCAAAAATTCTCTTGAATATCAGTGCTTCTGCAGCTCCTGGCTTCGACCCTTTGGTTATGGCGGTAAATTGAGAGTGTTTGAAACATTTCAAATTTACCCTATTAAGTGAATTTAAACTGGAAGCTGGCCAGATATCTCTGGAGCAGTGATGTGGAGCAGAGTGCACAGGCAAGAGGAGCTTTGCTGTTCAGACTGCTTTAGGAAAAGATAAGTCTTCCAATAAAAGCCTGAAAATCTTCATCAACTTTTAAAATTACTCAGAAGTAGAGCTTGAAATGCGTCACCTCTGCTCCACTGTGTGTCCCACAGCATATGCCAACACCCTGCCCAGCACAGGCAACAGCAGCACAAACAGCAGCTCTTAAAACTGGCCTGCAGAGAGGTAGGGTATTAAAGGTCTTGATTACTGTGTGAGAAAAAGCCTTAGCTATTTCATTTGCTTTAAAATGGGTTTTAAAATGAAATCAGCAGATACTGAAATTGAAAAGAGAGGGAAAGTAATTTAGACAAAAATGCATCTGTTCCTGTGGTTGGCCTCTTACAAGCACTCTGCAAAAACCATCTGAAGCCTGGACTTCCCTCAGTTGCAAATCCTATCAGCAAATGCTGAACCATAAACCTGAGTTTTCTAGTGGCTGGACTTCACCAAAAAGTTAATATAACGCTGTGCTTAATACCTGTGAGCTACTGAACTAGCAACAAAATAATGGATATATACTATACTGCAAACTCACTCAGTGCCTTGGATCTCAGGATTTCCTACTGCTTCATAATTTAAGACTTCCTTAAGCTTTAAGGAGTAATTTTAAATTGTGACCCAAAGCTAACAGAAAACTACAGCCTAGTAATCATCGGATCTCAGAAATGTTGTCAATTCTCCCCACGAGATAAAGATGGATGCATGAAACCTTCATTTTCCTCCAACAGCTATTTGAAGAAATTTTTCTGTAAAATTTGTGTTTGTGTGTATATATATGCATGTATAAGAATATATAGATATATAATTTTAAAAAAATCCAGACTCTGAGGATTGCTACGTTGAAAGGCAGCCTTTCAATGTGATGTAATTGCATTTGCATTTTCTACCACTGAACAACATAAGAGTTATTTATCCACTCCTGGGTAAAACACAGGAAGCACCTGAAAAATGTTGGCTCAGTAAACCCAGCAAATCTTCCAAACAAGTTTGGGCAAATGAATCCTGGAGTCAGGTTTCCCATCCATCATGTCAGGAGTGGTGGGTTGTTTTTCCAAGGATGGCCAGCCTGACCCACAGCCAGGGCTGCATTGTTGGTGCCAGCGGGGGAAGGCTCCGGAGCAGGAGCAGGCTGCTGCTTCCTGAGAAATCACTCCTGAGCACAATGGGGCTCTGGGAGACAATGGTGGCCACGGCTCCTTTTGATGTTTGGAGTTTTTCTAATCTCTTCAGGTTAGATTAAGAGAGAGGCAGCCAGGGTCGGCAAAGGTCAGCAAGATGAGGTTTATTTTTACAGAAACCTTTCCCTTCCATCTCGAGCTACTCAGTCATTTGCTATGAAGTTATTTTGCATTATACAGAATTTATGATTCATTACAGTTTACACATATCACACTTTACATTCGACTCAGTTCGCTGTTTGCAAAAATGTCCAAACCTCAGTGGCTTTAAATCCTTAATTAGCCCTTTCTTTGTCTTTCTACCCTTCATGGCTTCCACACTCACCCTCCTCCTTCTTTATTTTTTTTTTTTTTTTAAGTAGAACTGAAGTAACTATTGTTATCTCATGCTTTTATATTTGCTGAATTGGTATGGTATTAGGTTTATTTTCATGAAATGTATGGCACGGTCTATCTGAGCTATACAAGATCAATGTACGAAATCCAGTTAAACCAAATTCTTCCATTACCCCAATGTTTTGCTCTTGAATAGGAACAAGAATATTTCAAGAAATAACAGGAAAATGAAAATAAGAATGGATAAAAAGTGCCTCTATTCCTACAGGGATTTATGGAAATTTAAGGTATATATACTTTGGACTTTTCCCATGATGAGACTAAAGCCTTCTCAGCAAGCTTCTCTTTTATATTTTTGAAGTATTTATGTTCTGACTTGAAAAATAAGTTACATGTAATCTGATAGTAAGGCCCAATAATTTTTTTATATTCCAGATTTCCCAGAGGTCAAAATCACATTTGGACTGGACCAAATGTGCTGGCAAAGGAAGCTCTTAACTCACCACTGCCTTTAGATGATTTTAGAGGTGGGCCAACAAATGAACATGTTGGCAAACAGTAATTTTTTTGCAGTGCCACATCACTGAGAGCCACTGATGATCCTAATCTCCTGGACACTGTCCAGAGGTGGAGGAGAAAGCTCAGAGGGTACAGCCTGACATGGGAACACCCAGAGAAAGCCCACAGTAGGCACCATCAGTCATATGAGCAACCCAAACTGCTCTCCCACCCACCTCGTTCCACAAACAATCCCCACAAAGGAGTTCACCTTTCTGCTGCTCTGTTCACATCATTTTTCTCTGTGATATTTCAATAGGTATGAATAAAGTGCAAACATGTCTAAGACGTGCTGTATTTGAATATCAATTTTTAAGCCAATATTGCTTGCACACAGTTTATCTGGCAGGAAAAAGAACAAGCTTCCAAACCACCTTCAATTAAGGAGCACCTTCAGGCAAAGAATTAACCCTTACACTGACTTACTAAAGCCCAGACTGGACGATTCCATCTCTGCCTGCAGGAACAAGGCAGCAGGTGACACTGCCTTGTAATAACCTGCTGCAATGTTTTAAGTACCCTGATTTCTGTCTTGCTTCTCTTCATCTAATAATTTGATTCATTGTTGACTTTCATCTCTGTTATTAATTCATCAGATGACTGATTGATTCAACTACAGCTTTAATCTAATGATTATCTCACTCAACTTCAAACAGCTTTAGTTAGGATTCCAAATTATTTTGTTTCTTTATTGCTCCATGATAAAATCCATGCAGAAGTGTGCAAAGCCATTTTTCTCTTAAAACTACTGTTACCCCTGTAGACAGGCAAAGATAACCTTACAAAATAAATATGCCAGCCACTTCATTCCACTTCCAAATCTGTATGCGTGTCCTTCATATTTCAGATTAAATATCTCAAACTACTTAGATTAAATACGTTGATAACTTCTTAAAAGAACACTATGCTGTACGAGCATATATTTCTTTCACATAAATACCACATCTAAAACCATTTCAGAATAAAGAGATGACAGACTACTGAACACAAGTCTGACACTTCTATTCTGCATGTGGTCTGAGAGCACTCTTAATGTCCAACATCTTGCAGTGCTCCAATTCAGCAGGAAGGGTACACTCAACTCTGAGCATAAATAAAGATTTAAAATCTATCACACCATGTCATGCTGTGGACTGTATCCTCGCTGTATCCTTTAAATTGTCTGGGTTTTGACAGCTGTTGAGCCAAGCAATGCCTGGGAAGAGTGCTCAGGGACAGAGGTTCTCCACTGCAGATGGACAGCAAGTCCTGAGGTTCACACATGCTGTACTCTACTCTGTGCCTTCCCATCTGACCCCTGTGGCAGCACAAGGGCTCGATTCATGTGCAAAACTTGGGGAGAGAGCACAATATATGTAAAAGTTGGTGATTTCCCTCCATCACACTTTGTAGGTCATAAGGAAGGGGCCTGTATGAGAGAGGAGAAGGAGATGAGCTGCTCTAAAGCAGGTCAGGAAATGTCCTCGGTTCTGAATATCCTGAACACAGCAATGTGTTTGCTCAATCTATGGCCTTGCAGCACTGGAGGAAGGAGGAAATGCTGGGCAGAGATTTCTGACTCACAAGAAATTGGAAATTCAACAACAGAAGGAAAAGTTAAATTTGCTGCATATATCTTCCAAGACCACACGTAGAAGTTATCTCAGAATGTTTCATCCTATATTTAGCAACAGCTGCAGCAAGGTAAAATTGAACTCAGCGAGTGCACCAGCAGCATCACTGGGTAATGGAACAGCACTTACATAAATGACTAAGTTACAGCACACTGGCTGATTTAAAACTAATTATGTGGATGCTGTTAAATATTACGTGAGCAAATAGTACTTCAAGTTTTGCAACAAACTGCTGCAACTTTCCAACTCTTTACCCAGCCATGGTGAAAGAACTGCACTCATAACCACAGAATGGCTGCCAGCCATCCCATCTGGAAATGCCTGCACACAGCAAGGAACAAGAAGCTTCGTGTGACTGCTCCCCCAGCTTGGGTATTAGTCTTGGTAAAATAATATATGCCATATTGCAGTGAGGGAAAGTTAACTTTCTGTTTGCTTGGCTCCTTTCCCTTCAACATTTTACAAATACTCACTGAAGACTCAACTTCATGGACACATCTAAAACACATCAGACATACACTTCCCGTGGTGGTTTAAACTGGAAAAATGAGCAGACACACACTGTAAAGACCAACAAGCAGACCCTGCTGGAAAAAGGGTCAAAGAAAAATCAATTCAGAAACCAACCATTTTCCACCCGTGGAAAAAAAAAGAAGAAAAAATAAATCAGAAAAATGTACAGACTGAGAACAAGCAGCTCACAGTGCTGAAGCCCTCTCAGCCACAGGATGGGCACCTCCAGGGTTTGATAACAAGACACATAACACTTCCAATTTCTTTTGTTTCTACCCACTCTCCTCACCCCTGCACCACATATAACTATTTTTGCTAACATGCTATAAAGTTCAAGAGACTGCACATACATATTTATATTGTCTCCCATTAGACCCACTGAGTGTAATTTGGAAGAAAAAAGCTCGCAGAGTCTTTTCTTACAACCAACCTGAAAATGAGAACGTAGATAAACAAGGCGCTCACAATCCAACTGTCACACAAAATTATCTTCTGGGCTGAAATTGCTCCTATTTGGTTTTAAAATGCAAGGAGAAATTATTTCAGACAGTCACCAAAAATCCCTCAGCATTTTTGTGCTGCCCAGCCACCCTTCCCCCCCGAATCCGACATGGAGATGACTTTCTTGAGTGGGAGGCAGAAAAGCAATATCCAATTTATATTAAACAAACAAAAAGGCTGCTGTAAAAATAAGGAGATTTGACCTGGGTCTGGGCCACAAGGTCGAGCCGGATCAATGCCTTTTTAGTTTTAAATTGAAGGCATTCTAATAATTTGGGACAAATGGAACCCAGCACTGGATTTGGCAGATTCTTGTTATTGCTGAAACACACACATAAGCCTAGATGTGTCCTCATCCAATCCTGAAGAGTTTATATATGTATATTTCACAAAAGTTCTCATAAGTCCCAGTAAATGACAGCTCAGGAACACTCCTCTGCAGTCCCAGCAGACAATGTTCCCTTATCCGTACACTAAACCACATTCTGACAGCATTAAAAGTCTGTACTATAAAATTTGGAAGCTCTTAATGAATGATGTACAACTACAGATGATTTGCAGGATCACTGAACATAAGTAAATTGGTACAGGTCACATCAAGGAGGCTTCTTTACATTATTTCCCCTATCACTGAGCTATTTTTTCTCCAACTGTATTTTACAGAATGATGATACAGGTGGGTTAATTGCCACACTGAAATTCTGGCATTTTATTCCAGTATCCAGAAACTAATGAATCCCAAACTGGGATTTTTAGCAAGAATACTCATTTTACTAATACAACAAGCCAGAAAATCTTTGAGTTACTTTCTCTTGACTCACTGGCAGAACAGGAATGAAAGGGGGAAATGATTCACCTCCTACAGAAGGAAGGAAAGAACTCAAGGATGAAGGAATGAGTTTTTTGGTAACCTCACCCTAAGAAACACGACAAGAAGCTCAGAGATGCTGGAATGAGCAGGGAATGACTGCCAGCAGCAGCTCCTGCAGAAGGCTGGGGACACAAGCTGTGCCAGGCAATGGCTGGGTGGGAGCTCCCTTCCCAGTGGTGCACAGCACAGCCAGTGAAACATTATCCATACACAGAGTTTAATGTAACTGTATTTTGAGAGGTATTGAGCCTGACAGATGTGAAATAAAAATGCTATTGTATCAGGGGAATTGATCTTCAAAATTGGCTGAGTAATCAAAATAAACATCAATTCCTGACAAACAGCTGACAGCTTCTGTAAGGACAGGTTTGGGGACAGTTTGGGGGGGGTTTGCTTTGTTTAGGTATTTTTTGGTTTTGTTTTGGGGATTTTTTTTTTTCAAGAGAAAATTATTCTTTCCCCATCTTTCTCTCCTAGCTCATTGTCAAGAGAAGTGAATTTCAGGGTAAAGTAATAACCTGCTGCATCGTTGCCTGGACTCCAAGCTGGCTGCTGCCTCCCCAATCTCTTAGTGGCATTTGCTTAACCCTGAATCCTCTCAGAGAGAGGTGTTACATGCAGAAGACGATGCCTCTTTCCTCCTGTGTCCTCACTTACTCAAGAAGGCAGGACTGCTGCTCATCACATTTCAGCGTTCAGACGTTAAAACCGCACGCACTCCTTTGAAAACGCGTTGGGTCAGATCCATTTCTGTCCCGTTCCTGCCCCTGCTTTATCTCTTTATTACAAAAGGCTGCTCAGCTCACAGGAACAGCAGTAACCCGCAGCATCAGCCAGGTTACAACACTCCAGGCTTCAGCAGATCCACTCCTCAAATCAACTGTGAACAAGCAAACACAAGTGTCAGCTCCTTTCAAGGTCATTCAGGAGGCTCTCCCCCGAACAGCTAACTTTAATATGGAGATGCATCACTTAAAAGGCAGAACCTTGGAAGCCTTGAATTCGTTTTTTTTTCTTGGCTTAGCTTTTTGTAAATAAAATACTAAACATAATTGGTATAAGCTTGTCCCTCTGAAAGTTACAAGATTGGAAAATACTGGTAAGATTTATTTAAAGTGGAGGTACTTATCAAATGTCACCGTTTTCCTGTTCAAAATGAGCAATCATTTTGATTAACCTTTGATTTAAATGATTATATACCACAGCAAAGCAGAAACACACATAAAATTACACTCCAAAGAAACGCTCAAAGCGCTGATCACATAAGAAAACATTTATGTCCAAGTGGTTAGAGAATTTATTCACCATGTACACAATATTCAAAGCAAAAGCTGACTCCACACACTCCCACCATGTGTACATTCATACCCAGGAATCACAGCCTAGTCTGAATCCTGCAGCCAACATGGGACTGCTTCCAGACAAAACACCAAAAATACCAAATAATACCAAATAATAACTAAGCTATTGAATAAACCCCTAACTACCATCTCAGCAAGGACTCTTAGTATCTCCTGTAAGGAATTTTATTCCAGGTGGTAAATCAGTGTTACCCTTTTAGTCACATATAAAAAGAAGGCCTAAAGCAGCACAAGAAAATAACTAAAATTTAATATCTCACTTTGAGTAAATATACATGAATTCCAAACCCTGTAACAGAATTCAAAGCAGAGAGAGAAAAACAGGATATCAAAAATAAATTAGACAGAGAGCTGAAGGCAATTCTGAAAAATAAAAATATATGGTAGAAAATGAAAGCATAGCAAGACCTCATCTGAAAGGACCCATTTTTAGAGAGAATGACCACCAGAGGCAGCATGGAAAAGACTCTCAAAAGCTTCAATATCCACCAAACATAGGGATCTGTCCCTCTTCAGGAGCTCTGGTTCATCACCAATTGCCAACCTGCAGGACTGGCTGCAGACACCCTCCAGCACACCAGACTCCACTGCACCACTTGCAGACAAGGAACTTTTAAGATACCCATTCCCAAACTTTTAAACTATTACTGCAGTGTCATTTTTCTTAATAAAGAAGGTTCTGAACTGACAACTCTCTTCTTGACACAATGAATCAAAAGTGCTCTAACCTTTATAATCACCTGGTTTAACTAACACAAAAGTTTTAAGACACACAGGAATCCCTTAGATTATTAAAGCTGAGCTTTGTTTCATGCTGTTTTGGACTGGCCTAAGTCATTTGGGAAACACAAACTGATGCTCCTCCCCTCCACAAATACCAGTCTCATAATGCAGAACTAAAAATATCATACACTGAAAAACCCGTTTCCTTTGGTTTTATAAAAATCAGTGACAAGCCATGGCCAATGTAGAATAAGCATTCACAGAATCATGGAATCACAGAATAGTTTGGCTTGGAAGTGGCTTTCAAAGGTCACCTAGTCCAGCCCAAAGGGCATCTTTCACTAGATCAGATTATTCAAAGCCCTACCCAACCCAGTCTTGAACACTTGCAGGGATGGGGCATCCACAGCTTCTCTGGGCAACATCCACACCTGCAGTTGAGCTTGGAGCACTCAGCCTCATGGAGCAACAACCCCATCCTGGACACCAGAAAGGGACAACCCTAAACAAGGGTGGAAGCTGGGAGAGACAGCTGAGGGCCTCTCGTTGTTTCCTCAGGCTCCCTTGGCAGTGTGGCATTGCAGGCTCCTCCAAAGCATCACAATTAGGCTTCTGCCCATATTTTCCTCTCCAGGGAAATATGAATTCCAATTAGAGACAAGAAAGCACCAAGCAATTTATCAGGGTAAACAAGATGTCACATGCTAGGCTGCAGAAAAGCATCACATACATTCTCCCTAATAAAGAGGACTTTTCTGGAGTTGTGACACCCATTGAAAAGCTAACAAAAAATGTATCTGGAGCAGATACTAACTGAAAATGTGCATCCTGGAGCAGGAACTTGAGCACCAGAACAAGTCCTTGGTACTGAAAGGGCAAAATTCCCAATACCCAAATCCCATGACTCTAAAGCACAAGTGAAGCCAGGCACCAAGATGTACTGGTAAAATGGATAGTCAGCAAATACAAGTAAGACCATGAGAGAATTTGGAGGTGAATTTTCAAATCTAATCAGATCTGAGATCACTACCAGGGGTTTTGTCATACTTGTAGCAGGCATGATTTGCTTTGCTATTATATATTCATATGGCTCCATTCAGAACAACCTTGTTTCATTACAATGGATTCCACCGTGCCTCACAGTCCTGCTTCATTTCTTCCAAGGCAAATTCTTCAGGAGATTAACCTGACACATTTACTCCCCTGGTAATAGATCCTGTCTTTTCTGATATCATTACCAATTTCAAGCACATAGCAAGAAATAGGCTTAAATTTTTTTAAAAGTAGTGACTTGAAAGCTTCCTTGTTCCTACATTTTCCTGGTACAACACATTTCACTTTACATGTAATGTTGTAAAACTCAGCTCAAGTAAATATAAAATAAATTATTAAGCTTCTAACCAAACACTTCCAGTCCTAAAAACCCACTTTATTGAACTTGAAGTGCTCCAGTGCACGGCACAGGTCTAACTAGAGTTCAGATTTTAAGGAGCTTGAGGCAGCAATTATTCTTTTCTTGGAGTTCAACATATTATTCTTATGTTTCATATGCACAGAAGACAGTAGTGAAGATAAACTGTGCAACTGGTAATTGAAATTAGAGTTGCAACATCTATAATGGTAACATCCACTGTGCCACATCTTCAACACATGAATAGAATGAAACACAATAGAATGAAAAGGCTTTTGGGTATGAAGCACCAGTCGTGACACTCACTGGAACAAAAATGCAATAAAAAATGGAATGAAATGCATTTACACGACATAAAGTTTCCTAAAATTACTTACATTGTCATTACTAGTCTTCTACCACCTTGACAGATAAAATAAGTAAACCCCCAGTATAATTCTGGGAGATTTCTCTGAGGAAAGCACGGCTTTTTCTAAAGCTTGGAAGCTCACAGTGAAGAAACCTGTTCAAAACGTCAGTTTGCTTTTGAAAACACTGATGTACATAATCTCTACCCACCTAACAAGGAGAAAACTGCATGATCTTTGGAAGAATTCTATGAAAGTACATTCTTCCCAAAATTTCACAAATTATCAAACATTTCTGAGATTTCAAAATTAGGATTTTTTATAAAATAAGATAAAGATTAAACTATATTGTCTTGAAATCCAAGTAATCATTAAGTGATTATAGTATCAACAAAGCTCTAATAAAAGGGCCACCAACTGAAAGACTATCCAGTTTAAGCATACTCCTGGGACATGCCTAGCATTCCAGCTCTTTATAAATTTCTTCCAAATCAACAACTTTTTACAAGACTGTAAAATTTGCCTGTCATTATCACATCAGGAACCAAAAGCTTTTCTGTATTTTAACTGATTAACACTGTAACTGCTACTTTATGTGATATTAAAAAAAGAAAAACCACCCAGAGATTGCACCCTATCTGATTGGGGTAGCCATTTTTTTAGGGATAATCTAAAGTCCTCTGTGTGGAAATAACAGCACAGATTATTTTAGAGCAAGAGGCAATTAGAAAGATGGAAATGAAGATCAACTTCCTATTTCCAGAGTGCTTCAGACTGTGTAAGAAGATGATTTCTAAGACACATGATAAACTTGGCTACATCATCTGTCCAAATCTGGTGTGGTAAGTAAAATGACTTGCAAAAGGAAAGCAAGAAAGATATTTATCTACATATATAAAAGAATTTCCATTTCTATACCATTGCAGGAGCACTGCTTTAATCACCAAGAATGAGTATTCATTTCCTATCCTGTAACTTGGTATTCCCTGTACTGGCACCTTCAGGACTAAAGGAATAGCTCTTTAAAATCTGACTACAACTCCAATGAACTAAAGGACTGGATCAAAGCCTGGTTATTCATGGTGCTGCTGCAGTCAGATGCAGCTTACTAAAATATTTAAAATACATAAAGATAAACATGCAGGCCTGTAAATCACTACAAACCAAAACAACAGATTATCTTTAAGGTCCCTTCCAACCCAAACCATATGATCCCATTTCTGCAAATGCCTCCTGGAGAAAGACACGTCATGCACTTCATTCATTTTCTAATGAGCAATGTTCAGGAGTTTTATTATTATTAATTACATATAAATTATCATGATTTTTGTATCCCTGGGAAAGTATTTAGCCATTCACCTCTCAGAGGAACAATGCTGAACAAAGGCAATGAATGCAAGGCATATAAGAACAATGCAGAACACAGAAATTTATGCATGCCATTTACAAGGCATGGAGTTTAAAAAAATCAAAAGTATGTCATAAATCTTTAATTATAAGGGGAAAAAAAGCCCAACTAATGTTTGTCAAGTCCTTGATAATATTTAAGTAAGAGCACTGCCTACTTCAGGACTGCAAAATCTTCTTAGCTCACTTATCTGCATGTAACCTCAACCTCCTCTGAAGTATTCTACTGCAAAATTCATTGTATCCAAGATCTGCTAATCATCATCAGGAAACTCTGTTATGCATCTTAAGGACGTACTTTAGGCTCTCAAGAGGAAAAATAAACACGTTTTATTAGCTGCTTTTGGAAAATACTGATTTGTATTTATTTAGAAACCTTTTCAAGTTGCCCCACTGTTAAATTAAATATTTATGGCATGATTTTCCAAGGAGTTTAACACCTGTTAAGATTTTTACATGCCGACTTCAACAGGAGTTCCAAGGGCCCAGCATTTCTGCAAACCTCAGAAGTGACAAGGTTGGGATGTGGTGAAGCAGCTTGAGCATGGATGTCACTGCTGAGCTCTGAAATGCAACCAGGATCCTGCCCAGCCCCTACTTCCTACCCAGCACTGCATTTCAGACAACTGAATTGGTCCTACCTTTCTGGAAATACCAGGAAAATGACTCATTAACACCCATTAACCATGAATAAAGCATAAGCTAAATGCTGTTAATCCTCAGTGAGCCTTCCCTGTCCTTCACTGGTGGGAAACTTCTGTGGAACATACAGAGGAGCCTAAAATCCCCAGTGAGTCAACAGCTGGAAAGCAAAGCTTTTGATACTGAGATTGACAAGCTGAATGAGAATGAAGCCAAAAATACAGAATAAAGAAGAAAATATGTCTGATATACTGTAAAAAGCTGTATCTGGTGACAGTGGGGTCAGTGACTTTGGCATTTGGCTTCTCAGCCCAAACTGAAGTCTGTGCCTCTGGCTTCGCTGTCAAATTGAGTTAAAATAAGGGGTTAGGTTTTGCCATCCTTATTTTGCTCATCTTCTGAGAGATTTGCACTTACTATGCTTCCCAGCATCACGTTTTCAGGTATGCCATGGATCCTGTTCTTTCACAAACATGTTTCCTCACACCTTGTAGGTGGCTGCCCTCCTGCCCTCCCTGGTCTTACCCAGTTTCAACACATGCCTAAATCTGAACAACAGTGCAAAGACATTATTTTATATTTCAGAATTAAATACCAAGATTTCCTTGTGGCATTTGGCCTATAATTCTGTCAGCAAATAAATAGGCAATAAATAAATAAATAACATCTAAGTAAGAAATTACTATACATCAAAATGATTTAAATCATGATCCAACATGACTTCATAAACCAAAGACAGATAAAATAGTTGAATATTGCAGATTGGACACATCAATCTCCTTATACTTTTTACAGCACAGTACAAATCTGCCCAGCAAGTTGAGTATTTCACTCATTAGAACAGGAGCTTTCATCACACTATAAAACATTTTCAAATGCAGACCAGAAAACAGACAAGCGTATTTGCTGCAAAGCTTTGTATTTGTGTCATCAATTAACAACAAAAGTTTGGAATAAAACTAAAATAAAAGCTAATCAAAGCAGCTAGCTGTCAAAACCAATGGGACCTATAGTTTTCACATCAAGCAAAAAGGCAAAGCTTTCGAACATTTAGTGTCGCATCAGCTCATACAGACAACTTAAAGAAAGGACAGCAAATGTCAGGATTTTATGAAGAAAAGGTGTCTCTGACTGAAAGATTCACATTTATGAATTTCCATTGATTTCGTGGGTTTTTTGGCTTCAGGATTATTAGCTCTCACCAAAGCAGACCTCTGAAATGTGAACTATAAATAAGGTGTCGCCATGACACTGCAGGCAAAATAAATAAAAACAGAGCCCCGACATTATTTTAGCCTCAAACAAATGTTTCAGTCCCTACATTGTCTGGCTTAGAAAGATACATAGACAGTCTCACAGACAGAGATATAAATGAACAATTGCAGTACCTTTTTCCCACACTGTTTACAGGGTTGGCTATATTCCTACTGGCAATAGATTTTCTTCTTGACAGCTTCTTGGTGTTGGGGCTGTCATCAGTGCTGTCATCCTCTTTCTTTGGTGTGTTACTTCCTTTGCTGTTCAGGTCCCTTAGCACATTATAATTAATTTTACTCGAGATTTTCTTCTGTTCTAACATCTTTTCAATTGCCTCTCCTGCTGTGCTGGCTTGAATTGGCTCCCGCTTCTTTGCAGATTTCTTTGGCTTAATTAAAATATAAAATTAGTGATGTAGATACAAACAAAGTTTCCATGAAGCAGAGGGGCAAGCTGGATTGCAGCAGTCCTGGCTCAGGTGCTGCTGATGTGGGGGATGCAGGTGATGTGCCCAGGCTAAGCCAATGCTCCATCTCCTGCCACTTAGTGGGATGTACTGAAGGGTCTCTTTTCTCCAAGAGATGTGTGTATGCTTTTATTCCAAATGCCCAGAGAGTTTATTAGAAATTCTTTACTTAATAGAGAGAGAGAGAGAAGAAGGATGGGCCATTTTTCACATATGAAAAAGAAAAGGGAGAGTGAACTCCTGTTACAGCAATAGGGACCTCACAGCATCTCGAGCACAGAAATAAAGAATCTCTCCTGCTAAAACTGCCTTTGAAGGGTTTCAAACTGCCTTTAAAATGAGAGTGAAGCTGGGTCAGAACTCCCCAAAGCACTGACAACTCCCTATCGGAACTGCAACCGTGTTTTACAGCGAGTCTGAACGCAGTGTGGGAAAGGCTCTACCCAACTCCTCCTCCACACTGAAAAAGGGCTGAGAGCACGAGTTGCAGCTTCCCAAGCATGGGCTGGTGTTAGAGGGACAGGGAGCAGGAGGCTGCAGACATGAGAGCACTGCAGCAATGTCACCTGCAGCCACCTTCCCCAGGCACAGGCTGAGCCTGGCCCAGCAATGCAGGGGCTGATGCTGAGCAGAGCCAGGCAACCAGGAATGACACCAGAGAACATTTCCAGCCATGTCCCATGCCTGGGTAGGTAGGAAAAAAAAAACCCAACCCCAGAACCTCTGTTTCTCATTTGGCGTTTTCCTATTCCAAGGAAGGTTTTAACACCAAGCTCTGCAGGAGATTTATTTTTTAATGGATAATAGCTCCTCTGTTTACCTACATGGGTCAAATGCTACCTTGAAATTGGAAAGCACCATATTAATCAAGTTCTACTCGAGCTGTCAGAAACAATAAAGGGTTAGAGAAAAACTCCTGTGTTGCCCGAACAAAAAAGTGGGTGTTTGGGCTACTTGGCGGTGCCAATGCGTTATACAATTTTGAAAATTGCTGGTAGACTGCCACGTCTGCATAAACGCAGGATGAATGAGAAACTCTGAAGTATAAAACAGTGTTTCATTGTCTGGTTTTGTTTTTATTGTTGAAATACCTAGGGGAAGCAGGAAACTCTGCCTTTCGCATTAGTCGGAAAAAAAGATAGAGGATATACACACTGAAAACTAACATGGGTTTTAGTTGCATGTGGAAGATTTGACTTGTCACTTGCTCAATTACACAAAATACTAATGCTGTAAATCGTGAATATACGGCCAATTAGGCTGCTTTAAACTGCTAAACATGGAGACAGGACATGCCATTTGTTAACATAACTGTCGCATTCTTTATGAAAGGTAGAACAAAATACCCCTTCAAGTGACTGTAACAAGGATCTGTTCAGTTCTTCATAAAGAAATCATTATTGCAAGAGCAAAGAAAACCACTGAAGTTATGGCAAGTACAAACAAATTCCCCATGCACACGTTAAAAAAAAAAAATCAGACATGTCTTAAAACCTGTATTTTAATAAGCAAGCAATTAGAACAGCAATCATAAATGCAAAGAGCTACCTCTGACTTTGACATGCACAGAATTTTCTCAGAATAGCAATTTCAAATAAAAGTTTGGGCAAGGAAGTGTTTTACTCACCACCTAAAAATATACAGCCTTGCAATTCAGTAGCAGCTAGAGGTGCTGTAACTTTTGCTCCTTTAGTGGTGACCTGTACCATTATGCCCACACATCTACATGGAGCTGATCAGCAAATACAATGAATTTCCAGGACATTTTCAAACAGACACAATTAACACACAATTTAATACCTTGTGTTCCTTATAAATCCCGAGTTCTTTCTCTTTTGCTATTCTTGCTTCCTTTTCTGAAAGATGACAAAAGGGCAACCAGCATGAAGATTACACAAGATTGCATATTTCAGCAACACCAGCCAAAAGGCAAATTTCAGTCCTACATACTTACCTTTTTGTTCCTTCAAATAATCTGCATTTTCTTTCATCCACAGCTCTGCTTTTATCTGAGCTTCAGCTTCATTAAGTATATACTAAAAAACAAATTTATCTACTTTCAGAAATCAAATTAAAAACCACAGAGTAAAACTGAACTGAAAAACCACCAGCAAGGTCAATTCATATCCCATTTTTAAAAATACATTAAAAGAAAACATGAGTGATATAAGACAATCAGAGAGCATTTCTAGTAACATCTGAAGCTGGCACAAGCAACAACCTGTTTTCAAAAAACAGTGCTCGGTTTCCAAACTATGATGGAGTGACCAAAAACCATCCAGGGCTCATTATACATGGTCTGTTAATTAAACAAAAATGATCCTGGGTTTATGATCTTTTTCAGATGATAAAAGAGGTTATCATGACAACGTGGTTGTCTGCAAGTAATTCTGTGTGCTGATGGTGGTCTGTAATTCAAAACAGGATGGGAACCATTGCCCTGTGCGACCAAAACAAAAACATGTGTCTTCTGGGTAGGTTTCTGCAAGGCTTTACACAGAGTTACTGAGATTATTAGTTCAATGGCCACATCTGTGTGAAGGAAACCAGCTCAGATTGCTGGAGCTTTAGTCCTCTAGATTTCAGACAGCCGGGTTCAGTAACCACATCTAGACATTTTGCAGTTAGCTCCACCTAGTCTCGGTAACATCTTTAGTGGGAATGGAGCTGTAAAATACACCTAGGACTACTTAGATGAATCACAGAAATAAAAAGACAGATAGGTAGCAATTACTTAATTGTAGATGGCCTAAATGTAAAAATAAACCCAGTATTTAGCACAACTATCAATGAAACAAAAGTTCTCTACAGACGATGCTGTCTGGGAGTGAAGAACAGCAGAATGGAGAAGACAAATTAGGTCATCCATCATGAACAAGAAGACACTTTAATTTTAGGCAGTGCAACCCAGACTTGTAAAACTGTGTTTAAGTACAAAAAAAGCAATCTGAGGTTTCTTCATCTTTTGAGTCTCAGCATTCAAGATTTTCTCCAAAGCAAAATGTACATCTAGGATTTCAGAAGAAAAATAATTCCAGTCAAATGAAACTAATGCAGGGAGGAATCCTTCCTCCAAGGGCTAAGCAGGCAAGCAAATGGCTGTGCAAGTCCTGGTTTATCAGACCAATATTTTCAATCTTTCATCTGCTTCTATTAAAAGTGGGCCATAACAGTAAAACCCACTTTTTCCTAGCTCAGTTATTCATCCCTCTTAGGCTTTCAGAGATTTCATAATCTTGGGCTTACAATATTACAGTCTATTGCCACAGAAATGAACATGAAGTCATAAAAGCAGAGTTATGACCTCATCACAGAGCCATGGAAGAGCAGATAATGTGCCTGTTCTTCCCCTGTGATTGTTTAAATTACGGACTGGCTGTGGTGAAAAACCTCAGCCTCCCTGCTCCCTGCATTCAATGTCCGCTCAGACCGTGAGACCCTAATGCCCAGTCCAGCAAATTCCACCTCACAGCTACCTTTGGGAGGTCAGTAACTCCAATGCAACCTCATCAGTCTCAGTGATTTTGTACCCCAAAATGAGTTTTTAGCACTGGCATTATCTGTTCAAATGACCCTGTAAACCAGCGTGGTGGCTGGAGAGGGCATCAGGCTCAGAGAGCTGGACTGTCATATGTCCAAGTGCTGACCAGTTGTGTGGCCTCAAACAAGCCCTTTCCCACAGCCATGTGTCTATCCTGCTCAATCTAAATGCTAAATGGCATTTTTTGCTACCACATAAATAAAAATAAATCCAGAAAACATTACAGAAATCTTTGGAAGTACATAGGAGCCACACATGATGGTTTTAGAGTTTGGTTTCCATGGCAGCCTCCTATGTTGAATCTATCTTAATTAAATAATGAATTTAGAGCTCCACCAAACTTTGTAAAGTTTTCCTTTGGAATAAAAGACATTCTAAAACATAATTATTCCAGCACGTTAAAAGCAATCAGCAGCAGCAGCCTCATAAATATATATATATATATATATATATATAAAACTTGGGCAAGGAACACCAAATTCACAGGTTTGCACGAACATTAGTTTAGATTTCAGATCACTGAAATTGCTCCAACCTCTCCAATCTCTATAGATCAGAGAGAAGAGGCAGTTGCAGAGAGAGGATAAACCAGGTAAGAACCATTTTGTCTTTCTCAGATATCCAGACAGCCAGGATAAGAGACACCTGGGACAACAGGGCACCTTACCCGATCTATTTCACTGTCGTCGATTCCACTCAGATCTAATTCACCATCTCCTGTATTCTCACCTACAGAAAAGAACACATTTTAATCGGCCATATGTTTGTCCAAAATCTATTGCAGCTTAAGTTCTGCATTAATGTAACATTTCAGGACTGTCCTTCAGAGATTTGCATCCTTCTGCCTTCATCTGGGAGGTTTAATGTGTTGCTGAGTGTTTTCAGTACAGAACTTCACGCACACAAATTCACCACACTGGATTAATTTAAAATTCAGGAACCAGCACAGTCTTCATCAGTACTAAAAATCTGCCAGAGACTTCCAGTCGCCTTTTTTTCACCCATTTTAATTTACAGCCACGAATGTTCAGCAGGAAGCTGGGAAAACCATTTCAAAAAGATGACCACTTTTCTTTCATCATAACAAAAATTTCTCTGTCAGAGCATATAGGTCAGTAATTTATCTCTAAATTATGACTTAGAAAATATTTTCTATTTTCAGGGAAGCAGCACAGAGCACTGCTGACAGTTACACCATGGCTTTCTTCTTGAGTTTCTGTAATTACAATTTCACTGCAATTTTGCTAGTTTGGTAGTTATTAAGACTTCTGAAAACAAATTTTCAAATATTCCATCCATTAAAAAGCATAACAGTGAAGAACTGAGGCTTAATTTGGGACTGGCACAGCATACAGCTGCAAAACCTGATTTTCCACATCACATTAAAGAACTATAGTAATACACTATTAATGTAGTCCAGGTAGAGAAGAAAACAAATTATTTTACAAAGACTTAATGCTGGGGAATGAAGCAAACTTCTTGGTCATCTCCATTACGTCTAATAAAGATCAAACAAGAGATGACCTCACCAGTTCACTTGCAGAAAAATATAAACAAATTAAGTTTCAACAATCTGCAATAACATATTAAAACCAAAGTGCTGTAGAACAGCTTGGCATGTTCACAGTTCCCACTCCCCAGTACTGGGGATGTGCCTCCCCACAAACCAAGATCTTTGAATGGATTGATTCCTCAGCCTGGTGCTCCTGCACAGTTCTGGACAAGAGGAGGGTGATGCCAACAGCAGCAACAGATCCAATGGCAGGTTATGGCAACCAAATGGTAAAGTCAAGCAAAGCTTGGAATTAAGAGCATTCCCAGAAGATAAAACAATGATCTGCTTGGCAAAAGCCAGGGGTTTAAAGCACCTGCCTGAAGTACATGAAATCACAGGACTGGGAATCTAACGAAAACACCTGGTTAGGAATAAAGTCTGAGCTTCTTGAGGTGGTGCAAAGAGTCTGGCTGCTCAACTCAACAGACATGCCCTGGGATCAGTCAAGGAGCACTCACAAATGTCTTTTCAAAATCCACCTTAAACAATCAACAGAAAGTTTTGTACTTTCCACCCCAAGTCACAAGCAAAATGGGTTTTAACCCCCCAAAAATGTCTTGTCACAAGGAACAGCACAGAATCACAGAATGGTTTGAGTTGGAAGGGACCTTAAAGACCATCTCATTCCAGCTCCCTGACGTGGGCAAGGACACCTTCCACCAGACCAGGCTGCTCAAAGCCCGATCCAGCCTGGCCTTGAACACTTCCAGGAATGGGGCACCCACAGTTTCTTCAGGCAACATATTCCAGTGTCTCACCATCCTCATAGTAAGGGACTTCTTTTTAATGTCCAATCTAAGCCTTCCATCAGTTTAGAGCCATTCCCCACTGTTCTGTCACTCCACGCCCTTGTAAAAGGTCCCTCTGCAGCTCTTTTGTAGCTCATTAAGGTACTGAAAGGCTGGAAATGGGTCTACCCGAAGCCTTCTCTTCTCCAGGCTCAACAATTTCAGTTTTCTCAGCCTTTCCTCATAGCAGAGGTGCTCCAGCCCCCTGTAACACTATGGTTTGATTTTTTCCTGAGATTGTCTCATAAAAGTAGCATCAAGTTTACCAATTCAGATAATCTGGCGCTAATTTGACCAAAAAGGCTTTAAAGAACATTTCTCACTGTCATTACATTTAGAAATTAATTACACATTAGTCCCAGGCACCAGATTTACTTTACAACCCTTTTTCCCCAATATACTTTAGAAGTGCAGAAGGTTTTATAATAACTACATAATTGATAAGTACATATGCTTTTCTTCTGGTCTGATCTTTGTGTAGTGCAGTAAGAGCAGAACTTTCTGCCTCAGTGCCAGCAGCTCCTCATGCAAGCACCCTGCTACCAGCCAGGCAGGGATGCACATGCAGGACATGGCCAAGCACTCCCTGGTTTGAGGATGGGGAGGGAAAGCAAGGTGACAAAACACATCCTGGTGGTTTGCTGCCTTTTTAATGCAACTGACTGAAATTTTTTTAGTAAAGCATAATCATTCAAAGTGTGGAAACGAATCACCAAGGGAATGCAGAGTATTCTGCAAGATAGTGCTGTTCACCTCTCCTGCTGGAACCAAGACAGAAACTTCCAGTGAGCAAAATGGCTTCACCAAGGAAAGGAGTCAATACTGTAGTACAGTGTCTGAGACACCTTCCCAGGAGATGGTCCACCTGGGTCCAAGAGATATTCCATCATATAAAATAAAACAGCTCGACAGCAGAGTGCAAGGGGAGTCCAGACCAGGATAACCTGGCTTCTAGGTTGGAAGGAGTTCATATAAAAATAGGACTTGACCTGGGTCTCTCATATTCAGGGTAGCAATTTAACCACCAAGTTGTAGGACAGAAGAGGGGATGGCCTCAAACTTCAGTGTTGTCTACCTTTTGCTTCCTCAAGTTTTTTTGGGGAAAAAAAATCAGTTTGATTTACTTGCATGAATAAAGGATTTATTTTTCTTCCATATTCATTGTACCAGATAAACTAAATTGTCCACTATCAACACAGGCTTGGAATTATGGACAGAGAAAAAGGGAGCCAACCTTGAAAATCACTTTTAAGTTCTGAAAATCATAGGTTAGAAAACCAAAACTTGGAAGTGGTGATGGACATACTCAACTCACTGCTCAACTTTACATAAAACTGATCCCAATATTTATTACTGTAAAAACTGCCAAAGCATCTTAAATACAATTAAAGTATCCCACTGAAATCAAGCTGCCACTGCTCTTCATCATTATACACCTCGCTCCTCCTATACCCTGCTATATTTTTGGATCAGAGGTTTAAAATTTAATATGTCACAGTACAGTAGGTGCCTGTTCTCTTATACAGTCCTCACATGCCAGACTGAAAATGATGCAATTTCAGGCACCATGAACAATTTCACTTGTCATTTTAAACATAACTTGTTACTGAATTAGGTGCCAGTTTTTCTCATTGGATCAATTAGCAACAGGGACAGAAAACTCATTCTCCAACTGTTAAATTGCAGGGAAGAATCCAGAAGCAAGTTACACGTAATAAGCATTTCTTAGACCCCCGTAACAGCAGCGGAGGGAGTAATTGCAGGATATCCCTCTGCCTGCAAATCTTCCTTTTTCCTGCCATGGCGATAGGCATTCATTAAATGGGTTTTTCAGAAGTGAAGGTGCCTTCAAATCCCTAGTTAAATGCTTTCACTGTGAAAAAAAAAAAAATATGTTTCATTACAGGATGCCAATTCAAAATAAAACGCATCCATTTTGGCATGAAAATTTCCATGGCAATCGTTTCCAACAGGAGTAGACCCTACCAGCCACAGATATCTGTCTGCTTAATGCTACATGGCTCACTGCAGGGCATGGAAAGCAAACCCATTGCTGTTTTATATACCAGAAAGATCTTCCCAGCTGCTAAACTTTTCAAAGCGATTTCTAAATTATCATCTTCTCTTTTAATAAACGGGTCGAAATGAAATGTTCGACGAAATAAAAACACAGATGTGGCCAACATCTGGCCCGGCCTCTTAAGAGCTTTTTTAAAAGCAGTAGCATCACGTGGCACAGCTCTGAGACATCACCGATTTCTTCTCTTAAGAAAAACAACCACTTTACTGCAGGGCACAGGCAAAAAATAAGCTGGCCATTAAAAACAACAACATTACAACACTCCTCCCCTTCCCTCCAAATCCAGTTGTTAAATAAAAGGATCACCAGGAAGAGCTCAGAGCCTTCTGCATCCTCACCCAACATCTCTGTAGCAAGGGCACTTTCAGAGCTTTCCATCAAGGTACTGAATCAGCTACATTCATACTACTTAAAACCATCAATCATCCCGCCAGCTCCCCAAAAATTAAAAAATAAACTCCCCCCAAAGCCCTCCCTTCACAGCCTTTTAACGTCTTTCCAACCAATTCCAGTAGACATGAGGGCTACAATCAGACACTGGGGATTAGGTTTGTAAACCTGTAGGATTATTTACTGTTCTTGTCATTACTAAATGCACACAAAACCCTCTTTTAACAAACCCTCTGCCCCTCTCCCTACCTCTGTGCAGCTAGTTAAATGTATACATAGCACACAATTATGGGGATTTATTACAGAAGAATCATTCCACCTGATATATTTTAAACCCCACATTTTTAAAAACAGCCACGTGAAGAATGTGTTTTTCTGTTTCTATTACAGGAGGCAGCACTATTTATTGCTCTGCCCAGATAAGAGGATTGCCTTACAAACAGAAATGGAGGCTGAACACTTCCCAGGAAATCCTCTGGAGCAGATGTAATAGAAGGCACTTGGTGCTCTGGTCCTCTGCAGCAAATACATCCTTCATCACCGTTTCATAGCAGTCAAAGAGTTTAAACAAAGAACCTTTCCACCTATTTGGCACAATACCAGACACTAAGTACTCCCAGTATTTAAGAAATACTTTGGGGCTAGAGCACAACAAAATCTGAAAAGAGTTGGGAGATGCATGTTCAGCTACAAAAATCCTTAAGTAACAAACCAAACAACCTGAGCCTGGGGCAGCAGGAACACTGGGATTGATTGCTGCTCTCCAGGGAAGGATTAAACCCAATGCGAGCCACAGAAAGCTCCCGCAGACCATTGGAGGGACCCAATGGTCAGAAATGCTTTCACATCACAAATTGATGAGCGATGCTGGTGCCACTCTGGGGAGCTGCAACGAGTGTGAAGGGAAGGTGGTGGCT
Organism: Eopsaltria australis; assembly: GCA_034509425.1. Classification (NCBI taxonomy): domain Eukaryota; kingdom Metazoa; phylum Chordata; class Aves; order Passeriformes; family Petroicidae; genus Eopsaltria; species Eopsaltria australis. The sequence goes on along the minus strand of JAVTVJ010000012.1, from coordinate 981,251 downwards.
CAGCGCCAAAAAAGGCACTGCACAATCGCACCAGGACAGAACTGAGCTGAGGAGAGGGGACGCGAACCTGTGTGGGGGGGGGAGATAACTGATTTACCGAGGGGAGTGAAGGGAACAGATATTAGGGATGGGTACCTGGGAGGGCAGCAGAGCTGGGCAGGCAAAGTGCTGTGGTGACCGTGCTGTAGGGACTGGGCAGGGAAGAGAAATGGATGCGAAAACGCTGCAGCAGCAGCAGCAGCAGCACAGGATCGATGGGTGTGCAAACAAACGCCACACATCAAGGCATGAGCAGAGTCTGTGGGGCCATATGAGCAGAGAACACTGCGAGTTTCACTAACACAGGGCAGGAGCCTCCCTCCGGAGCAGGCTGGGAGGTAATCCTGGCTGTTTTAAGCTGTTTGCCAACCCCACTGCTCCAGGTAAGGCACCTCTTTGTGCAATCCCAGCCCACCCTGCCATGTTTCCATCCCACAGCATGCACTCTGCAGCTGCCAAGGGCTCCAGTTTCCCCAGTTCACCTTCAGCAGCATAATCATGTGCTGTCATAGAAGAAGTATTCCACAAAAACAAAACGTAAGGACACAGCAAAATTAATTGCACTTACTGACGAAATAAGGTCACAAAACACATGACGTGTATGCTCATATTTAAGAGAAAATGTTTTTTTATTTTATTGTACCTGAAGCCACCTTGAAAATTACAGCCTACTCCTTCACAGGGCCAAATCGACACCAGGATTTAGGTCTGGTGGTGTACGGAGCACACGAGGCCATGCACACAGCACAAAGATAAATGAAGTCTGTCACTTTATTATTTGCTTCTGCCAAGGCAAGGTTAAGGGGTCCTCTCCAGCCAAAGCCAAGTTTCCAGCCTGCTAGTTCCTCAGAGAAAGCAAACACATCACACCACACAGAGCGAGGCCCCGTCTTCCCAGAAACATTCACTGCTGCCGGCCAGCGATGGTGGGAAGCTCTGCTGGCCGGCGCCGCGCTGCCCGCCAGGGCCAGGGCACACAGCCCTGCCTCTGCCTCTGCACAGTGCCCACTGGCCACCTCCTCACACTGCCACTGGCAGAAGTGTAGAGGCAAAGCACAAAATGGTGCAAATGAAGGGCAAAGAGGGAAAAGGTACCATTTAATAATAAAAAAATAAATTCCCCATGCTCTACAATTGCAGCTGTGCAAGGACAGCCTGTACAAAAGCAGGGATGCAGAAGCTCATCAGCTATTTCCTCACTCCTGCCTGCTGAAAACAGGACTTTCTCACAAAGTAAAGCAGAGTAACAGCCCTGGCTGTTTTGCAGGCACTGCACTGGGCTCATCTGCAGCAGGCAGAAGATTTTCCTGCAACACTGGGACTTGATGTAGTGCAGATCTAGAAACCCATCTTTATTAAACACCTGTGTCCATTTCCCCACTCTGAGACTCAAGCTCCAGGTGCTCTGTCTGTCCTGCACAGCTGAGTGACACCCGACAGCATTCCCCCATCACCCACCTTCCTATGGCAGACACAGAACAATTACCCCGTCACAGGAACAGAATTTCAGATTTCTGCGCTCAGTGATATATGGGAATAAATTATGAGAAAAGCTCTTCCTGCAGTCAATCACTCTCACAGAACTTTTATTAGATAGTGAACACATTTTTTATAAATTAAATTTCAATTTTGAAAAAAAAATCACCTAACCACCAACCCTGCTGCTTTCCTGAGAGCACATCCATACTGAGACAAATGCTATTGTTTCACCTCTTAGCCCACAGAGGATCTAACCAAACCACATCCTCATATTTTATATCCAGTTAGAGGTTATACCGCTCCTCTAACAGACATGGAAACTTGTTAACTTAAACTTAATGCTTCAGAGAAACAGTTAATCTCTCCATTCTTTCCAGAAACCCTCCCTGCAATATGTATTTTTTCAAAGCAGGTAGTACAAAACCAGTCCAGCAATAAACAAAACCCTTCTGATTCTGAAGAATTTTCTTTGAAAAGGTAAGCTCATTTTCATTGAACTACATAGCAATATAAAAAGCCCTTAAGAAAAAAAACCCTTTCAACCTCCCAAAATAAATACAGCTGAAAATTAGGCTTTTGAACTGAAGAACATCTTGACACTGTCCTCAAAACCAGCAGCAGATGTTCTTCTTCTGGAATAACATTCATGCTCCCCCAACACCTTTGGAAAACAATGAAAAAGAGCATGGCTTATGCAACCTACTTGTTGCAACCTGTCATTTTTTTCTGAGCTCACAACCCTGCTGCCATGACTGAGTGCTCAGGGAACGGCTGCTCTGAACAATATCAAAAGAGTTATCTTTTGCTAATTGAACCATAAACCAACGGTCAAACTGACCAATACTCACCCAGAAACATACTACCTAACTACCACAAATGACATTTTTCAGCACCAAACCCTGGAAATGGTAAGAGCTCCCATGCACAGACCCAAGTCTTCTCCAGCCTGTGATTTCTGCACTCAGCAATGCTGAGACCGACCACGGCGCTTGTGCCGAAGGTGCCACACACTCACTCCTCAGCCTGCATTCATACGTTCACCCCCTCCTGCCTGAACACTTATGGACTTAAAACTTTTTAAAATGGAAACTGCAAAGACGGATTTCCCCTACTTATTGTGCTTTTCCAGCCGATCACCAATTCCCTGCTGTATTTTCCTCCTTTGCCTTTTTATGCTGTTCTTGGCATCTTTTCTCCCCCTTTCCCTTCCCCCGGCCTTCATTCTTTTTGGTGCCTTCTGGCCTGTATTTTCTGCATTTTTTTAAATCTGCGCAGGGGGACCCAAGAGTAACAGTTTATACAAAGGGAGAGGCCAAGGAGAAGAACTAATCAGCATCTCAATCAGCTCCCCTCTCCAAACCCCACAAGGGCAGAGCGCTGCCGTTATCTCTGGCAGAGGGCGAGGGCAGCCCAACACCCTGGAGAGCCGACAGCAAAAGCAGCCGGGCTCAGATCCCACTCCAGCTCGCTTCCCCCACACTGCCAGACCACTGTGTAAAACAGCAAGAGCACTTTACACCCGAGCCAGCCACAGAGGGAACAGCTGGTTTAATGTTTAAGTGCTGAAGCATCATTTCTGCAACTCACCAGTCTTGCTGTGGGCGCTAAATGCTCTGCTGTCCATCCCTGCAAGCCCAGGATCCTTGTCTGGCCAATGCTCAGCCACCCCAGCATATGTTTTATTGAGAAGTAAATCTCCTCCTGTAACCCCCCCCACACCAAATAAAACACAATGGTGAGCTCTGCACTACAGAAAACTTGGAAGTAAATACTAGAATTTTGCTTGGGCTATTACAGTTGGTTTTTTAAAATTGTGAATCAGTTTTTGTTCCACCAGGAAAAAAATTTAAATGTATACAGCCATAAAAATATACAACATACAGAGCCTGATCTAGTGGGTGGTATCCCAGCCCATGGCAGGGAGGTTGAACTAGATGATCTTTAAGGTCTCTTCCAACACAAGCCAACACAAACTGCACCAAAGAACTGTTCCAGGTAAAAAACAGCCTACCAAAATAACCTACCCAGATGAGCAAGAAAGTGAAATGAGTCAAACTTTCCACTTACAACTTTCATCTAGTCTTCCTTACCATCTCTCACCAAAGGTGGACTGATTTCTACCTCCTCCTTTGAGGTTCAGAGCTCAGCTATGGTAGATCTGACAAGCACAGCACCAGCCACCAGAAGCCACCGAGACAACATAAACGCTCCAGCAGAAAATTAATAGCATTAAGACAACATTAAAATATAGAGTATGAAATTATATACCCAAATCTTTATTTAGAGGAAAAAAATCAATTTGTGTCCTGGCCATTTACCACACTGTTCAGGCAGGCTGAATGGTGAGAAGCTGTTAACTGAAAGAAAATTATCAGGTAAGAAATTTCTCATTTTGTCACCCAGCTTCTTCCTTCCTTCATTGCTAATGAGAAATAGCAAGTAGGGAATTACAGAGATGGGGAGAGGAAAGAGAAGGTAAAAATTTATTCTTCTTATTAAATACAGTAACAGGCAAGAGCAGAAGCTGCCCTATCAAAAGCAAGGTGGCAACCTGGCCCAAAGGAAAAGCCTGAGGTGAATGAGGGCTGGACTCAGAGCAGGAACCAGGCAGAGCTTCATGCTGCCAGGACTATCAGAGACATGGAACAGAAAGGACACATAAGATCCTGACTGGTTCAGTGATCAGGATCACCAGTTGAGGTTTACAAACATGGAAGCAGGAGATACTTGAATTTTTAAAAGGTGGCAGCTACAGAAATGTAGATCTGTGTTGAGAGCATCAGTCCATTACACAACAGAGACCTGTAGCCAGCACAGACCATATTTTTAAACATAAATCACAGCGGTTACACTGTTTCTTGTTAGATGAAGTGCCATCTTTATGTCTCTGACCATGCCTAATGGCTGAGAAACATGTAGGTGATAAAGTATTTCTCTATCTTGCTCCGGACTAAATAGAGCTTTTGAAGGATCCCTGCCCCACGGACCAAGGTAGTTTTGTGTCCATTCAGGCAACTATATGCATGAAGCATATAGGGATCTCTGCAATGCAAAATGCAGGCATTGCCTGGGTGGCTGCAGGTGCCAGTGGAGCACAGCAAGCTCACCTGGCCACGCTGCAGCACAGGCTCTGCAGACAGCACAGCTACTGCAGAAACTCCCCGGGACGACGGGCATGGGCTCTGTCCTTCACCTCCTCCTCCTCCTCCTCTCCCCTACGTTTTAGTGACTGCAATGAACCTTTTCCCAGATGCACAGTAGGCAGAGGAGAAGGATTTTAACATTTTGCCTGCAGCAGCTCTGAGGCCGTGGCATTTGGACAGACTGATCCATAAGCACAGCACAATTAGCATGTGTACTCCATATGCTTGAGATCCATCCATTACAGTGCCGGAATGCCCTCTGACACCACAGCTCTCCAAAAGAAGAAAGATGCGGAGAAGTTCCTGGAGAATAATTTGTCTTATCCTCCAGGAACAGTGGGAAAAGGCACTTCCGTGCACAGGAGGTTTTGGTGGAGCTGGAGAAATAACCTTTTCCCAACAAAGCCCAGCAGCATGATTCACCTATAAAGCACGGAGCCAGTTTCAAAGCCAGCCTTTCAAGGTAATGGCTATCAGAAAGGCCAGCCATCTGCTTGTGCAACCTGTCCTTATGATTAATCTCAACATCTGACTTGTACATAAAGTTTAGATACTAACAGGACTATACTTCATATGTCATTTTAGCTCAGTACTGCATTGCTGATTTTACAGTTTCTCCTCAATCTGGCCATCCTCTCCAGGTTACAGGCACACAAAGGACCCTGCTTAAATGTTGATTAGATGCAGAGCAAAGCAAAGACTTTGGGAAGATTTCACTAAGTCTCAAAAACCCAGTAAGCATTTCAAAGAGCTCACTGGAAAAGATAAGGTCCCGCATCCACATGTAATTAATTCTTTATTTAAATTTATTAGGTCTCTACTTAACACAGTGTTGCAGAGGCAGAAAGTCACAAATCATGTCTCAGTCTCACATACACTGAAAGGATTCATGGCTCTTTCTGCCATGCAGCCATTTTATTATACAGCATATGGCACAGTATCAGAGTTGTTCTTCTTTAATTAACTGAATAATGATACTTTCTGTGGAGCTCAATCCAAGTCTTCCATAACACACAGTATTATGGCACCCATTCTCAGAAACATGACTAATGTCCACAGCCCACTGAGACAGAGTGATGTAATTTTCTTTTACCAGTTCATTTAAGCACATTCAGCACCAGAGGTAATATTGATTTCTTTGAAATCAGGAAGGTTTACTTTGAATTAGCAAACCCAAAGTTATATTCTGAAAGTAAGTTCTGGGTAACATTTTACTATTTCATTACAAAATCCCACCAGATCATGATTTCAAGTTCAGATCTACCGCCCTCTTCTATGGAATAGACATCTATTTTTATTTTATTTCTCTTACTTCTTTAGGTAAGAATAGTTGGATTGCTCCTTATGCTAGTTTTAACTAGGAAAACTCTTTCCACAGCAAACTTTAGCATCATGAACTGTGCAGTGAAATAAGCCCGGGATAACGAGCTGACAGAAGGGACCGATGAGGGAAGAGTTTGCAAGGTGCACAGACAAAAGCCTTGTCTCCTGAAGGAGTAAGATTTTAAATCTTGCTAGCAAGATAAAGCAGAGAATACTAAAGCCCAGACAAAACACTCCCATGCAATTCCCTTCACGCCATCAAAACCAACATAAAAATCATTAAATGCTAAAATAAAGCCAAGCAGAGGAACATTACTGTCAGCAAGTGCCAGCTGAAATGAATGACCTGGGTTGAAAGCATTTGCTGACGTAGCTTCAAGTTGCCACAAGGGCTTGAGGGCTGTGGCAGCAAATTGGTCAGTGGAACAGCCCAAACCAGGCACATGGAGCTCGGCTCTGCCACCACCCCCAGGGACAGAGGGGATGAAGCTGGAGCTTTGCCACTCAAGGGCCTTTTGGGAGCAGGACCCACACCCCTCCTTCCAAACTGGGAGCAACAGACCCAACATAAAGCCAAGTCACTATTTCTGGCAGCAGTGGGAAAGAACCCAGGAATTTTGGCCTTTGTCCAGAAGAGGTTTGCAAGTCGATGAAAGCACCTTATAGCTCTGACACCACTGACAGGCATCAGTGTGGCTGTGCCAAGACATCCATCCTTACCCCGGCATCTCCCAGGGGAAATCCAGCAAAGGAGCACCCAGAGGCTGTGCTGGAGGCACAGATCCCAACATCTGCATCCACACAAGTTTAATTCTCGAGGTGTTTCTCAGCTGCTACCAAGGGACAATTTCATCACTGCAGTGACACTGCACATCAACCAGCCTGGCTGACCAAAATGCCACCTCCATTGGCCATAAAAACTTACAGAATACTTTATTCTGCATTTTGCCCAAAAGGAGAGGACAGATTTGAACAACACAAGTCATCTAAATCACAGCTTTAATTGTGCTGGCACTTATAAAAAATGGAAACAAGAACAACAATTTCAGGCTTTTGTGTTAATTTTAGACATTACATTTTCTTCACATTGTAGTAAAATCAACAGTAGAAATCTTTGGATGCAGCAGAGAGAATGAGGAAACTTGCCAATTTTTGAAGAATCAACAATTAATACTACAGCAATTAATTTAGAAGAGTAACTACATGATACTGTAGGGTTCCCTGTGTGTTCTGTCCCAGTGACTGCTTAAAAAAAAACAGCAATGAAATGAAATAAAAGATGTTCTGTTTATTTTTTTTCTAAATTACCAGCATTGCAGACCCATGCTGGTATTTGAAAGTCAGTCTGGGCTCTCCTAGTTATATATCCTTATTATCATAAAGATTCCACAATTGGAAATTACTTTTCGTGACACTTAAGCCAAAAAGAAAATAGCTCTATTGCATCTGCAGAACCAAAAGTAGTAAATTGTAATAAACATTCATCTTTGTCAGTGGCTCTGCAAACCAATCTGTTCAGCACGAAGATGCCATTTTTACACAGTTGCTTTATTACTGCATAATTATTGATGGATCAGCCAAGTGCTCTCTCAAGGAAGACCGATCTTAAAAACGAGCTTGTTAAAAATTTAAGTGTAAACCTTGGGAGGAAAACTAGCAGTTAGGTTTCATCTGATATAAACTTTTAAAGAGGAAAGAAAAATAAATTGTAGGGACAATTTTGAAAAATGCTACGTTTGAGGCAGGCATGAAATTGAAGCAGACAAGAAACTTTAATGTGATAGAAAGAAAGAATTGGGGACATCTGTACTGAGAATAAACTGTAAGTAGCAGGAGGAATTATCAATCTAGTGATGTGCCAGCTCTCTGCATTTCAATTGCTTCACAAGCCATACCATAAAAATTGTTTGCAATGAAAGAAGTATGAAGCATCACCAGATTTTATTGCTCCCAGTGATATTCCACCCCATTTATGTGTGTACACCAGTTGTAGCCTTTCAAGTACAACACAGTTTCATATTAGTACCTGTTTAAATTACCTGCCCACAAACATCGTTCGGTGTTCAAAATGCCTCACCATTAAATTTTCTGTTTCAGTCAAAGTACTTCAGGAGTTTCTATTGAGCTTTCAAAGGCAAGGAAGTTTCATGCAGGTTTTCTGAAAGTCGAGATAAAGCAATAAACTTTGAATTTAAAAGGAGGCTTTTTCAGGAGAGAATTTCAGTGTACCTTTTTCAATTCCCTCCCCACCTTGTTAAACCAAACTTCTCCATTGCTCCCAGATTTCTAAATGCTGCACTTCAGGAGCTGAACTTCCAAGATCAACTCTACTCCCTAAAAAGACCCTGCATATAAAGTCACCTTGGGCAACAGAATATCTGAAATTGCCCATTCCAAGTCACTGATGGACTGTAAACCTTTCCAGCACCAGTATCTCAGCACAAGAACAAATGCCATTCTCAGCCTCCAAAATTTTGCTGCTGCAAAGACATGCTCTGAAATGCTCCTCCAGCCCCAGCTGAACTGGGGGAGCTGGTTCCTTCCCCACCGACTCAGCCTTGTTCCCTTTCCTTCTGCTTCCCCCCCACCTTCCACTGCACCTGCCCAAGTGTCATTCCCTAACATACATCCATCAAAACCCTGCTATTAAAAAAGCCTGCACGAGCCTGTGGCACTTTTGACAGACCTGGCTGAGGGAGGTGACTACACGTGCACTGATGCCAGCAGATAGGAGGGGGATGAGCCAGCAAGGCAAGACACTTCTTAACCTCAACCAACAGCACCCACAACATCCCAATACATCTGCTCTGTCTTAAACTGGAGGCCAAATCCAAACAGTGCAGTATAAAACTGGGAAAGAACTTGGCACAGGAGCTTTGTGGAAGTTTTGCAGCAGCTACCAAGCCATGAGACACAAAAGCAGTGCTCCCACTAAGTGGAGCAAAAAACTCTGGCCTGAAGTGAGAAGAGAGACTTCATGGAAAAGCAACTTCTCACTGAAGTATGTTTTATTTAATGGAAGCCACTGCCAGAATACAATATTGCCACCAGTGACACCATTTCATGTTGATAAGATGCTGCTGCATTTCAGTAGATGACTTTGATGGTATTGTGGATTTGCATTTTTCACTTTTAGCAGGAAATTAATAAGAACCATTAAGCATAACTTCCCAAATTAGCCATTTGCCCTGATCCCATGCTAGTGTTAAGGATTTGGTCACAGAGAACTATTTTACTTCCTTCCCACCTGTGAGCACACAGTGGCTTCCCCACCATAACTAAATCAAACATGGCATGTAAGTAGTGAATTTGCTGAAAAACGGTACCCTCCCACCCCCTGCACAGCTGTTTACTCCTGGCTTCTGTGCTTATACCTGTCTCAAGAGCCTTGTTCCTTGCTCCAAATTTCTTTCCAGGTACCACTCAACAACATTATTTACCCACTCTTATTTCATATTCATTCCCTTATTCCTACTACACAGTTGTAGATGTCCAGGTCTTTCATAACAGCAAACAATTTCTACAATCTTATGTGTACATGCACGTTTCAATATGAAAATATTGAAATAAATAATATATTGAAATAAATATGAGCCTCACCTTAAAACTGCTAACTTTAAAAATAAAGTATCTTCTGCTTCCTTTCAGCAGAACTTGGCTGCACAAACTCCCTGGAGGCAACTGCTTACAATTGTCCCTTAATTTGCAGCTACCCCTCCCTTGGCAGCCTGCCAGCATCTCCTCCTCTGACCACTTGGGACACTGGCCCAACACAGTCCACCGAACCCCAGATAAAAGATCACAATTTTTGCTATTAATAACCAACCCAAAGTTGTTCTTATCTGCCCACTTCTTCAGCTCTGCACCACTGTAATTAATGAACACCAAAAACTACCCACAATTTTTTCAGCCCTGCTGAATGCATTCTGGTGAGTGCCTATGAAATAAAATTAAATTGAAAAGCTGAAGACTACAGTAGCCTCATGTTGACAGGTCACTCTGATTCCAGGTCAAAGCAGACTCTATATTTGGCTGCTTTGATTATAATTGCTTGCAGGATAAAAAATAAATAGCAATTATCTCATTGTCACACAAGAAAAAAAGACTTAATAAATGAACCAATCCTAAAGTAACATTGAAAAACAAATAATTTCAAAAGCAATCAGAAGTACTAAAATTCAGTTTCCAAGATTGTTTTTAATTGCCAACAGTGTCAACATTAATATTCTTCCTCTATTGGATAATACATCCCTTTTAGTTATGAAAGCATTTAGCAAACTAAAAATGTCAAACTACAATTATACAAGGCTAAACTCAGGGCTGCTTTCATCCCCAGTCTGCAGTGGCACAGCTGAAATCCCTAATTACAAGGGTCATCTACACAAGTCTCAGTCCAGCCCATGCATCTTTCCTGCTGTGACAGTCCCACGGATTTAAGAACAACAAACAAAACAGATGAAGTGTTTAGGGGTGTGATGAAGTTAATCCTTAAGAGGATATAGGAATTAGTTTTTCAAACTAAATTCAAAGCTACCGAACAAAAGCAAAACAACGCAACTGCTGCACAAAACCATTAAAACCTTGCAGAAACAGCACTCCATTTAAAGGGTTTACTTCAGTGGATTTGCAGTTTCCAGGTACCGCCTTTACCAGCTGAACCTGCACCACGAGAAAATAAAGTACTAAATGGAGGATTATTTTAGCTTTTTCAGACAAACCCAAGTGGTCGGGATCCACCACAGCACCGCACATGGATTTATTACCCATCGTGTTAAACCCAAAGTAGCTAAGCCTTGCAAATCTCTAGGTGCTGCATTTCCTTCTTCCAAGGGCACGTTTTGTGGCTCCTTGACCTGGGTTAAGAAGTCTTTATTCTCAATAACAACTGAGACCATGGAGACTCCCTGAACTGAACCTAGGCCTCCACTCCTGACATTTCAGATACCGTGATGAATTGCTTGGATAACATCCCCCTCAGCAGTCAGCTTTCCCTGCAAATTCAGTGTCCTTTCTGTAGCCTCCACACATTTCACTTTCCACAGGTCTCTAACAAAAAATTTCAGTTTTCACTTGAGTTTTTTGGTGAATTTTCTTCCTTTTTGGCAGAAGGGCAGGGCAGGAATGTCTGTTTCTTCTGCAAAGGGGCCACCTACCTAAATAACTGTGAGCATTACTGGGCTCCAGCTTTGGCAGGTGCAGAAAAGGATCAAATAATTCTTGCACCAGCAGGGAGCTGTTTTAGCCAGGTTTCCTGAGTGCCTCTAGGTGTCTGAGTCATCACCACCAAACATCACCTCCCCAGTCTTGTTTTAGTCTGCAGTCTACAAGGCTGAGGGTGGTAAAACACTGGAACAGGTTGCCCTGGGAAGGGTGGTGGATGTCCCATGGTTGGAAATATCCAAGGTCAGGTTGGATGGGACTCAGAACAACCTGATCTTGTTGAAGATGTCCCTGCTCACTGCAGGGGGCTTGGACTAATGACCTTTTAAGATCCCCTCCAACCCAAACTATTCTGTGACTCTAGGATTCTATTTCAACCAAGGTTTAAGAGCAGGACAATGATGCCTTAAATGGTTACTCTTCCACAGATTCCTTGAGAATTGACTCCCAGAAAGACAGGAGCAATTATAAATGCCCCTGAAGGTATCTCCCATGCAGAGAACCAGCATCTTTTTGGATGATTGGGAGTGCAGAGAGGACAGAACCTCAAAAAGAAGCCCCAAGAGAAGGAAAAGCTTAGACTGGCACCTACAAATGCTGAGGCATGCAAGTCTACCATAAACTCCCTCCCTCAGTATTTGGGGAACAACTGTTTATGCAATTCTGTTATTTAGGTACAGAAAAAAGCTCATTCCTAAAGCCCCAGCTGAGCTTTTCCTCTCTGCTTGCCCAGCACTGTGCTCCTTAAGCCTAAGCCTAGAGCAGGTGACAGCAGACCTGGACTTCCCATCAACACAATGGAAAACAATGGATAAAAAAACCTGCTGGGGCTGACTGCTTCTCCTTGCTCCACTAAAAAGCAGGATCTATGCCACAGCACACACATGTCAATTATCTCACATGGAATGACACACCAGAGCCCCCATTCCACACGTTCAACCTCTCCAAGCCAGAGACACAGCCCTGCTGCCACCTCCTTCTCCAAAGAGCCCATGGCCAGCAGCCAGCTGAAGCAGCCAGAGGAAAAAACAGCCTTTTCCCTTTTTTTCCTCAAGCAAGGGAGGATGAGGCCTTAAGAGGCTGGTTAGACTCATCAAAGAGAAATGGAAGGCTTTTACACTGCTCAAACTGAAAATAAAGCTCATTTTCCACCATGCTTTTATTGGAGAAATTCAAGACAGAAAAGACACGCTGCCCACTGCAGTCACGACAAGGCAGGCAAAAAAAAGTCCAAGCCTGGAAAAGCTTTCAGGATTTCAAAACATTCTTGAGTCCAGACCCAAATTTTATAAAACAAACAAACAAAACAAAACCAAAACAAAAAAAAACCCAACAACAACAACCAAAAAAAACCCCCAAGAAACAAAACAACAACAGAAAGGAGACAGAGAAGGCCATAAAGAGACCTTCTCCTCTGAAACAGTTGGGGTAGGAGGGGGATAACAGGATGGCCAGGCCGGTCAGCCACGTGCTAAGGGCATTCATTCACAGGCAGCATAGCCAAGTAAAGTTTAACAGATGGGTCTTCTTCACTTGGCTCGGGAACCTGAACCCAAATTTACAGTATCTTTTCCTGACCCCAGCACCCATTAGTCTGGGGCACTTCTTTTTGACCAAGACTTCTGACAAAAAAGACACAAATTTTCCTATAGGGAGTGTCTGTATTGATAACCCAATCCTTTGGAAAATTCCTGAAACAGCCACAAAGGCTATAAAAATGTATTCACATGATTCAGCTTATGCTTTCACTCAAATTTATCCCCTTGATGGCTCTAACAAACTGCAGGTTTCTCTCTAAAACCCCTCTCTAAATTTGTTTAGAAATCCTTCAGCCAAACTCCATGATTAGTTTTCATCCCTTAACCTTTCTAGTTACTCAAGGCATGAATGTGGAATGAATTTATGGCATTCCTACCCCTTAATGAAATGCAAAGATCCTGCATGAAAAAACACGCACACAGATTCTGAAGTGAGACATGCACATGCAGTACTTGTGTGTGAGTGACATACATAGCCAAGTAAGAAAATCCTGTCATCTGTAATTCATACCCAAGACTTCAGGTATCAAAAAACTGCACTCAAAGCAGCTGGTGGTCTCATATTACCGTGCTGGCTGCAGCAAGCTCTTCACATCTCATTAACGGCGTAATGAAGGCTCAATCAGGGATGCAGCCTATCAAGGCTGCCAAGCACAGGCACACAGAGGCCAGAGGAGAAAGATCAGCTTGTACCAAGGTTTTTATTGTTTAGATCTCAGAATTGGGAAAGAGCTAGCTAGTTCTGCCACAGAAAATATTTTCCAGTGAGCAAATGGCACATGGAGACAAAGATCAAACCCTCAAAGGGCTTGGAAGGCTTTGCACAAGGAAGGAGGCACCAAGCAGGTCACGTACGTGGCTCATTTCCACAGGTGGGGTGTAAAAAATAATGGGGGTGCTGAAGCCAGAGGCCAGAAGAGCGATCAGGATGGGGACATGCATGCTTGCACTGATGACTAAGTGTCCCTTCAATATGTAACACAATTAGACCTAAACTCATGTATGCAGCAATTATTTGTAATAGGGCTTCATAATGTTCTCTCTACTGGTTATATCACAGAATCAAGGAATAACAGGTTGGAAGAGACATTAAGGATCATCTGGTCCAACCTTTCCTAGTCTACACAAGATGGCCCAGCACTCTGTTCAGCCAAATCTTATCAGTGTTCTATTTTGGGGCATCCATCACTTCCCTGGGGAGATTAATCCAACAGATGATCTCACCATGAAAAAATTTTCTCTTCTGTCCAATCGAAATCTCACCCATTACCCCTTGTCTTTTCCATTTGACTCCTTGCAAAAAATGAGCCTCCACCCTCTCTGTAGCCACTCTTTAAATACTGGAACATGGTGATAAGCCTCTCCTAAGACATCCGTTCTCAAGATTGAACAAACCCAGATCTTTTTGTAGGCAACATATACATTCATATATTTCCAAACAGTTGACACTGGTGTATTCAGACAAAATCTGAGGAAGAAAGGATGCTGGAAGAAGAAATCAGTACAAAGAGGGGTCCAACACCCAACCATCAATGGAGCAGCAATGGTGCCAACAGGGAGCCTGCTGCTCACCATCCTGCAATCCATGCTGGGATCCTGGGTGGGGTCAACAACTCTCCTTGGCACATGCATCCATCAACAGCCACTCTCCAACCATCTTTAACCTGTGGACCTTCATGCATCCTTCCATTGCAGCTCAGACCCTGCCACAAATGTCACATTTCTGCAATCTCCTCTGCACACAGTGCTGCTTGCACCGGTCATCTGCTGCTGTCAAAAAAAAGAAGGAGGATAGAACACACATGAATTTTCCTTGCTGGGTGAGGAAGCTAAATCCGCCCATGGAAGGACTGGTGAAGCCTCAAGGCCAGGATGATGCATGAGGTGGGAGCTGGCAGCTGCAGGGGGTGAAATGCAGAAGACAAGAGTAAGACTCAGGAGGATGAGCCCATCCCCACCTCATATCAGATCACCTTTAGCCATTTCTCACATCCTCCTTGAATAAGAAGCTGAACAGTGCTGGTACACAGGGACAAGGACCACAATCAATGAACACTGCCTGCACGAGGTCTTTAACACCCACAGAAATCAATGGCAATATCTTTCAACCCCAGCCCCTGTCAGATTATGCTTGCAGCAGGAATGGAGGCGCAAATACGAGGAGCAATAAAAGAGCAAACTGATAATTGTGAAGCTTTCCCATGTATTCTCTGTGAAATTAGCAGTGAGTGCAGCTCGCTGAGTGCCTAACCAGGCACAAGATGGTACTTGCACAGTGATTGCTCACTGCTGAAGCCTCTTGCTTTCATGGGGACGTGCAGGAGCACGTTACCACCCACCGCACACACATTACCTGAAATTACTGCCCTGAGTGACTGCGTGTGAATTTTGATTCAAAACAAAACCTAAACCAGGTCTCAAACCTTACCTAGATTATGGAGGGGAAGTTATATAAAGTCATTTGGTAACTTACATCCTGTATTTTACCTTTATCTCTGTTATTATCAGATCTTCCTCACTTTTTCTTCATGCAACAAGAGGTGAACTGGCAGTGTACAGCCCAGTGTGGGAAGGACAAGGCGACAGCCAGCAAACAGGAAAATGACAGAAACACCAAGAAAGATGGTAAAATACTTGAAATGGTATAAAAGGGACATAAAAATAAACTGCAGAGAGAAATTTCACACCAAAGGATGTTATTTCTCGAGAACAAACTCCGTGATATTTGACTGTGACAGTCTCCTAACAGAAATGGTGCACTTTTCTTTGAGGAACTGAGAATCAGAAAGAGCATGTAGAGTGTGGAGAGGATGCTGGGATGCTGCATAGCCAGGAAAATGGACAGACTGATGTACCCAATCTCCATCCCTGAAACTGAGATCTCATCATAAAGCACTTTTATCATGAAGAATAAGAAAGAAGTAGTTTGCAAAGACTCAAAACAGTTTTCAGCTTAAAGTCTCCACAAATTAATACACTTTGAAGGAAAAAACAGTCAAATGTAGTGTTTATTCTAAGCACTTTACTGCCTCAGACTCATTAACCTGGTACCTTACAAGCTGTCTTTGTAATGCAAATTTGCTAAAATACTATGCTTTTCATAAAACATTCATACAGACAAGCTCACACTGCTCAAATACCAATCGTAAGTGGGGCAAAAATACACTTACTTTTTCCTAATATTTCGGCTCTGCACGTAAGTCTTATCTGCATAAGCAGTTTGTGAGAAACCTGCTGCTGCTGCTGCCACTGTAGCACAGAGGTGGAAGATTTCCCAAAGCAGCTGATGTAGGCAATTATAAACTGAATTACCACATGCCAAAGCCAAATGAAAAGACTTTGTAGAAGGTACCTGCAGCAGAGGTTTTTTGAGGAAGAGAGATCATTACAGAGAGGAGGAGAGATACCCTGCATTTGAGGAGGCCAAACACTGCACATACTGCACCTGTTTGCTGAGCTCCTATTTAAGAACCACCTGCCCTGCCTGCAGCACATCATCACAAGAGTTTGCTGGGCATCCTCACCAAAGCATCACCTTCAGGGTTCAGTGTTATGACAGCACTCTCCCTCCTCCAATGGACTTAGATTTTGGAACATGAACTACCACAGCAAAGCCATGGCCAGCTGAGATTCACAATATGAATTGCACTAAACCAAATTCAAACACAGGATAAATGCAGGAAATATTGTGAGCTTTTCCTCCTCCCTCCACATTTACCAGCTACTTTTGTTTCAAGACAATCTATAACTGTGCCATCTCAAATTAAGCTCTGAGCAACTGCTCTCATCCTGTATTTAGTTTTGAAAACTGTCATTTCTTTTTCAGGCCTGAAGAAGGGCCCACAAACCTGGAAAATGTCTAAGTTTTACAACTGCACCAGTTGGTCTGACAGAAGAAAATACCACCTCCCCAGACTTCCCAGAGCTATGAGGCAGAACTCAACAACATTGCCTGAGGTGCCAGAATCATCCACACTGGTTCTCATCAGGTCCAGAGCCACCACGCAAAGGTAACCAATGTGAGGCATCTTAACAAGAGGTTTCCTTTATTCTGCATAATAACATGCCAATTGCAAGCCAGGTGCACTTCCCAACCTGTCTGCTAGGCCTGGTTCCCACTCACCCAAAACACATCAAGGTTCCATTACTGCTCCTGAGCACAGGTGACTTCCCAAAGGAAACCAGGTCCTCAGGGGGATGATGCACACATCACTGAGAAGCACCCACACCACACAGGCACCACATGGCAAGGGCCTGGAGGCTGGGAACTGCATCCAGAACAGCTACCCTGTACTACAGGGTAACCAAAGTGAATCAGACTTAACACAAAACTTTTAAATCGTTAAAATAAATTAGCAGAGTGTCAAAAACAAAACAAAACAACAAAGAAATCCACCCAAAAACCCCTCAAACACCCTCCTCACCACCCAAAGAAAACCTCCAAATCCAACAAAGATTGGGGCAGGATCTACAATCAAAATAAAACCAAAACAGTAATTTTGCATATGGGCTTCATAACATGTTAAGAAAATAAGTACTTGTTCAAACACCTGCAATGATTTTTCAGATGCAGGAGAAGAGAGTGAACATACTGAAACCTGCTTGGTTTCGAAATCCAGTTAATTTGGCACATCCTCTACTTTTGCAAGAAAACAAACAGCAAAGGCAGACAAGCCATGGCATGAGCAGCCCTGCACTCTCCTGCCCACCTGCCTGAAGCCCGACTCAGAGGAACCTCCCTGGCTACACCAGCTTAGCTTCATCTTTACACTCAGACCTCAGCCTGCCCATTAAAATGGTCAATAGCAATGCCAGCTGAGAAACGTCCATCACTGGGAACTCCTTTTTACAGGTCACTGGCCAACCAGACAACAACAGCTTCTAGCCATGACTGACCTCTCTGCAACACGAACCACTGATTTCCTGCAGAAAGACAAGCCGTGAACCATCCATTTTCTTAATCGTAATTAAAACAAAACCAAACCCACTGAACTGTTGCTGTATTAATTTGTTTGTACAAAATAAAAACATGGAATCATCCTGCTATGTTTCTAGAGACTGAACACTAACGTAGTAAGAATCTGAAAGCATTCAGTTCGTCTGCTGTTGAACAGACATCAGCACCACAACAGTTTGGATAACAAAATGTTCTGTTGCTCAGACCTCCAAGTAAGCTGACAAAACAGAATCAGATGGGTGTGTCTTATGATGGAACAATTAACTGTGATAAAGAATAAAAAGCCCCTTAGATATGTTGTTTTCAGAGCCATTAAGATGCAAAAGGAAATTAAAAAAAAAAAGCCGCCTCCATAAAGTTCAAGCACATGTATGAAAAAGCAAACAAACCTGCCTGGATGACTGGCTGTTTGCAACACTGGCTCTGGCAAAACTGATTTCTTTAGCTGCTCAGTCCTGCTCCCACTGTACTATACAGATCTGTATGATTCAAATCAGTCTGGGGGTTTTAAGAAAAATGGAGCAAAACCAGCACAACACACACTGAAGTCTGTATCAAAGAAAAAAGCATAACACCAGTTCTTTCCTCTTGCAAACATTTTAAATGTTTGCCATTTGCAGAGATTCTCAATCAGAGACAGACTGCATCATGTCTGACTACAGTAAAATGTCTCCTGAGAAAGTCTGCCTTGATCTAAGATTCTCATACTCGGGTTTTAATTTCCAGTCATATTTACAGGAATCTGCTTCCTCCAATTTCCTAACAGAGTGCATGGTTTGAAATATGCCCATCAGCTATCATATGACTGCAAGTCAACTATCAGCTTAACCAAGAGATACACATTCTCAGGCTCCAGAAAATAATTAGGCACCCCAGATTTTCCTGCAGCTTCCAGAAGAGCAACAACCACATCAACAACCGAGACCTCTGCTCTCATCCAGCCTCGCAGCTCCTGTACCCCGACGTCTCAGTGATTCACAGAATTGCTACCACAGTAACCAAAAAGACACATGGCAATGACACAACAAACCCACAATTGGCTGCCTGTGTCCAGTTTCTGCTCTGAGTTGAACTCCTACTCACCAGGCTCTTGGTCCTTTGTGGATATGCACTCTTTGATGGACTCTGTTATGCCAAGACTGGCAGCAGTGGGGAGAGGGCCAAGCAAGGATTCCAGTGCAGGGGGTCTTACAAGAGTTTCATTTCCGTTTCTGCATTCCCCAACTTCATTTCCTTTAACTCTATCCTTCTCATTAAGTTCATCATAAAAGTCCTTGTTTAAGTGATTAGCAGCTGCTTCTAGTTCCTCATCTTCTGCCTCCTCCTCTCCAAGTATGCTAGAGGCATTATCTTCTATAGAATCTGTAAGGGGAACAAACCCAACAGATCATTGCATACCATCTGTTACAGACACTAAATAAATAGAGAGGCGCTCACTAAAAGAATAAAAATCTTTAGAGGAAATCTGTAAAAGAAATACACAATATTTTACTTCAATGTATGAATACATGGAGTTTCCAGATGCTCTTCAAATTCATTACCTCGACTAGTAAAATGTATTTTTGTGACTACAACCATCATTTAAGACAGAAGCATCGTCTTATCATATTAGGTAAAAGGGCTTTGTGAGACAAGTCAGCTATTTCCTGGTATAATTACGAATTAAAAATAGTCAATTCAACCTGCACAAAGCCCTTCCATATGGGAAGTCAACTGGGGAATTTGTCGACAGAAGGGTCTAGATACTGGTCCACTGCACTTTCAGTGATGAAAAGAAATGTTCTCAGGTGCCAGTGCCAAGCTTATACTGCACCAGGAAAGAAAAACAACTGAAATCATTAATGAACTATCCCTGCAATGAACAATGTGGTTGTTTTGAAGACTGATCTATGAACCACCTATTTGGCAGAGAGAACCCCAATGCAAGAGATCTTGTACTATGCAAGCACAATATATGATCACATTTATCACCATAACATTCATACACTTCAGACTGCCAGATCTGAGCTCAATACTATTTAAGGAGTCGTAAGAGTTTATAGACTTACCATCTTTAGTGAAATTTGCAAATACGCCTTTTGCTTTCGGTCTACTGTTCTCTAATTCAATCTCTATTTCATCTTGGTAGCTCGATATTTCTCCTGTGGTGTTGAAATAAAAATAAAACTCAGCAATCATTGATGTAATATTGAAGAAATGAGTGATATGTTACACTAAACACAACTTATACCTTCAAAATCCTCCAGCTTTTTTGATAATGCCTTTTCAAGCTGAAATGACAATAAACAAAATAAACATGAAATTACTAAACAAATACGCACAATTTTGAACAGTTTGTGAGCTGTACATAGAGACAGAGAATGGCAGAGTATTTCAAAACCACAAGCAGGTTTTGAATCACCACTGAAATTACTTTGTAGTGTCAGATAGGCATGACAGACAGGTCTCAAAATACTGACCAATTTCAAATGTTATCTCCCCCATCTCTATACTTCAAAAGGAGCCTTCACTTTGGCAAGCTGTAAATAAAAGGCCTCATTCTCCAGCAGTCAAACTCCATGACTGCAGAAGTGAGAAGTGCAAGGACAGTGCTGGGACTGGAGTGCCCACACCAGACAGATCACACTGGTGATGGCAGAGTGAAGCTCTGACCTACAGCTCCTGCCTGGTTCTTGAACAAGCAAAAACCCTACAAACCAATGATGTAAGAATTGACTATGACAGCAGTAAAGTCTTCTCCTCTGCTGCCAGCTTTACTTCATGATTTGTAAAGAAGTTAAGCCACGAGAATTAATCTCTGTGGAAGCAGGTGTTGTACCACACAAAATCACCAGCAGTCTCATTAAAGTAAATGAGTTATTGTTTTCATATCTATTTAAAAAAAAATTCTATGTAATGGCGCTCCTCCTAACCACAGGTATCACCTTAAAAACAGTGCATGGTTTCTGATCCCATGACATTTTCAATTGGGAAACTATCCCTTTGCTAATAAACCAAAAAATATCTTTACTTAATGGGTACCATATGCACTAATGCTCATCCTTCTCTCAAGAGCCTCAAAATAAATATACTAAGCCTTACCAAGGGCTGGTCAGTTAGGATTTAGCATTAACTGATTGAAAAGGGAATGTACAGAGGGGGGAGAGAGGAAATGGCGAGAGAGTAAATTCAGAATTTACCTGCTGTATCTTCAATTTTTTTTGGCCAGCTGTAAACGAAGGAGGATCACATTCTTCCTCCAAGTCAATCTTCATAAACTCATCTATAGTCAGCTGACTGGTTGGTGTATCTTCAAACTCTGTCAACCTACCAAAGCATATAGCACATGACCAAAACATCTCTAAGAACTCCTTTGAAAGTAACAAAATTTACAAACTGCCAAGCTGTGGAATAAACATGTCATCCTTAGCAACTCTGGCTCAAACACAGACTACATTAAAACTGAAGTGCTACTAATTGTTTCATCTGTTGCAAAGAAAGCATCTTTTCATATCCCAAATTAGCTTTTGATTTATTAGAGTATGCAACACACATTTTTTTGATGAATAAAGACTGAACAGAAATACTGCAGCCCCTATGGTCAATTAAGTATAGACAAAACTAAGACAAGAAACACGGCTCATTCCTCCCCTCTCATTGCTTTTGTTATCAACAGCAACAGCAAAATGGATTCACCAAATAAAATATCTGTCATCCTAGTTTAGGAGCATGCTCAAAAATCCTCCTGATATGTCAGCGTGATTAATTTACACAAAGCAAATGTTGAAGTAACATCTCTTCAGCAGGCTGGAAGAGGGACAAGAAATAATCTTCCCAGGACACACAGAAGCAGTGGTAAAATAGATTGATCATTTGCACATCACACAGATGAAATAGATGGATGAACATAATTTGACAATAATAAATTCTGGATTTGTTTAATGTTTGCATTTTAAAACTTCCTACCTATGTGAGAGATAGGACTGGCTCCATGGAGAATTGCCATGAAAGCAGCTGAATCTTTCAGAGGAATTCAATCTTAAATAAGACCACGTGGTCATAACTTAATCCACAAATACCAGCATTTTTTACAGGTGGCTGAGAATGAGCACATCCATTTTACAGATGGAGAAAATGAGACAAAAGGTTAAGTACAAAGCCAGGTCAGGAAACGTCTGGCAAAATGCTTCTCTGACAGAAAGTGCCCTTTTAATAATATCAACATTTTCCATGGGAAAATGGCAATGATGGGTCTGCAGCTGCTTCACTGGAATATTCCCATCTTCCAGAGGAAGCAGAGCTGACAACAGCTTCCATCTGTAAAGCTAGGGAACTAAAAATGGTGATTCAATGCTCTCAGCACAGGATCTTTCTGTGTTTCTCTCCCCCTAAAAACAGTTGCGGTTCTCTCCTCAGTTTTGTCCTCTACTTCTGGTTGCAACAAAACTCCTTCCGAAGAAGGAATTTTTTCTAGGACAGAAATTCAGTTTCTAGCCAACATCAGGGTCAAAGCCAAGAGCACAGGGCCACATTCTCCTGCTATACCCTCATCACTCTCTGTATTTTCTCCTTTATAAACTGAGGAGCAAGGCACAACAGCCTGTACAAAGGGGTATGGGCACACTCTTAACTGCAGAACACTTTACATCCCACTCCTGGAGCAGGGGACAGAGGCCACAGGCAGCATCTCATGCCATGAAATGCACACAGAGAACTGGGCAGCTCTGTGTGACTCCAACAGCAAGCAGCACACTGAGCCCATGCAGGGCTATGCCAGCCAGAATTAGTGCTGCTGAGGAGAAGAAAGCCTCTGAAAACTATACTTGCTTTTGGAATTCAAGCATCTCCACAAAGCCCCAAATTAGCCATGTACTTGAGAGTGACTGACAGCCCAAACCCTTCCCTCAGAGTACCAGGGACCAGCTCCCTCCTCCTCTCTTTCAGATCAAATTGGAAAGGAGAGGAGGATGCTGTTGGCAGCAGCAGCACCCAGCTTTTAATTAAAAGACGAGAAATCTTTCTCAGCGTTAACGGGCTTCCAGCATGCATTACCCACCCTCCAGGAGGGAGCCACATCTATCAGGTTAGAGGGAAAACCTGGCTAGGGCACTGTTATTATTATTTTAATTCAGGATTCACTTAATGCCAAACCCACGTATCATTTGAGGAGCATGGATCTTCCCAGTCACCATCATTAAAGAGCAGCCATCCATCTCTCCACGAGTGAATCATGTACTCACAGGCAGTCCCACTTCAGCAACTCTTCCTCCC
Organism: Eopsaltria australis; assembly: GCA_034509425.1. NCBI lineage: Eukaryota > Metazoa > Chordata > Aves > Passeriformes > Petroicidae > Eopsaltria > Eopsaltria australis. Next base: position 958,362 of record JAVTVJ010000012.1, on the reverse strand, counting down.
AACCAGCCTCGCCTTGTTTAAATATTACTCTCCTCCCTGTGTTAAAAGCCAAGGTGCACTTTGGCAAAGACACACAGCTTGTTTACCCAACACTTGCTCCAAGTCTGAGATGAGCTGCCAGAGCCCCACCAAAGCAGCACCACCTCTATGCATGCAGGAAAACACCAGAGCAAAGCCCATGAAGCCAGGCTGGGGACAAGATGACCGTGCCTGGGTGTCAGCACCTAACCCCGTGTATGTCTGCCTGCAGACACCTCAGGCTCTGTCTGTCCCTCTCCTGTCCACAGTGTCATCTGACTCACGTCACGTACCCTGCACCCACCAGAGCTGGGCTGAGCCCAGGTGGAGGAGCTGGAATCAGCTCCAGCTCCAGCTTCCACCCTGAGCCAGAGTGGCAGGATGGGTCTCTCCCAACTCCTTCAGTGTGTCTGCACTAGGACAGGGCAAAGCTACATCGTGTTTGCTGCCAAGGAGCTCAATCCCACAGCACAGCCCAGTTCAACCACCTGACTGGGCCACCAGCACCAAGTCCCATGCCCGTGCCCTCCCTTTCCTCAGTCCTGATCCAAGCCAAGTGGGGCAGGGCTGACCACCCAGTGGGAGGGCTGCCAACATCACAGTTTAAGCACACACTGGTGGTGATGCAAATTTAGAGCAGCACATTATGTTTTCCCTGCTCTCAAGTCTTGCCCCCAAGGTTTTAGCCCTTCTCCCAAAATGAGGGATCATCCCTGATTGTAAGGATCCCAGCTTGAGCATCATCTCCGTGGGAGAGCGAGCTGCACACTCAACATTTTCTCCTTTAACTTGATATAAATAAATACCTGCGTTTGCCAACCACTCGCTTGCCTCAACATTTTACATTGGCTGATATCCTGTCTACATATTTTTAAACATTTCTTTAATTTTATCCACTGTTTGGACACATGCCATCAAGGCAACAAACTGATGCTGCAGCAGTCTGCACCACATGAAACAAAGCAACATTAGTTTGGCAGTTAAGAAAAACTGACGCAACCTTAATTATAAACACAATAATTTCAGGGGCAAGGGAGTGGCTTCATGGAAAAAAAAAAAATAGCTACAGGCTATTTTTTAAGTCCCACATAAAAATGCTACCCAAGTTCATTTTTCACTTTTGTTAAGCTAAAAAAATCTAATAAGAGTTACCACTTTAAGTTATGCACAGACAGAGGGAAAATAAAGAGATATACAAATTAAAATATTATTTCCTTGGCACAAATTCAAGAAGGCTTTAAAAATTGAAATTTGGCAGACAAGGATTTTCTATTTATAGTCAAAGCAGAGGCAACCACTACAGCTCAGGCTAAGATTCAACTTCCACTATAAACCATTCTCTTACAGTTTCTCACAGCAAACTCTTTCAAGCAAATTCCTTTGGGAGAAAAGTTTTTCCAGAGCCTGGTGTCATCTGCCTCTAACCCCAACCTTTTTTTATGAAGGAAAACTTCCACAGTTGTTGTTTCATCCATTTACAGACAAAACCACACCTCTGATAAAGCACTTCTGTGCACAGACCAGTAAACAGATTCTGTTCACACTTAATTTAACTCCCAATAAGGGAAAATGGGTCAATCATTTTGAAGTTATATGCAAGGTCCTTTTTACTTCGTTTTGTTCCAGGGATACCCTCCAGTGGAGACTCCTGAATCCAGTGTACAAAGATGGAAAAAACAGACTCATATGTGCAGCTACAGGCTCAGTTTTAATGTTTAATTGAGATTCTGCAGCAGAGGGGTGCAACAAAGCATACAAAAGAACAAGGACTTCTGGAGTCCAACTCACAGATGGCTCAGGAGCCCAAGTTCAAAGCCCAAGTTCAAGGACTTCTAAGCAGAGATCATTTAGGAGCAGCCACAGTGTCCTCCTATCTATGCACAACCAGCATCAAGCTCTAGAAAGCAGGCAGCATGAGCAAAGGAATCTTGTGCTACATCTCCATACAGAAGGGCAAACAAATTACAGCTTCAGAGACAATTGTTTTTTAAAGAAGGAACATGAGGTTCAGCCTGAACCATCAGCCTTTAAGTTACCTGTCGTAAGAGGTCTTTTAAAAGTACTTAAAGTAATTTATCAATGGATTAGAAAAATAATAAGCTGAATATGCCACACTGTTAGCAGAAATATATGAAAAAACCCTTTACTGCAAGATAAACTGGTGCTAGTAATTAAACTCCCTTGAGTTTTCCCAAATTAACGATTTAATTAAAACCGTAGTAACTTACATGATATCTACATAATCTTAACTGCCATATCCATTACAAATATTCCAGTAATAGATCAGCTGATTTGACACCTCAGACAATTCCAAACTCTAGAAAAGTAAGGGATTTACTTCTGTGCCTTAGTGAAGAACCAGAATATTGCAGAATATCCCCACCCTTTTTTTTTAATTTAACCCTCATCAGTGCTTCCTGCCACTCCAAACCTGTGCACTCACAGCAGAGTTCAGAATTCACACTGGTGTTCAAACCATCACTATTTTTATACTACACATCTCACAGTCTGCTGCATCATCTTTCTATCCTTATTTTTTTCCAAGCTATACAATGTTTAGATATGTACTATTTATGGAAGTATGTAAACACATACCCTAAAAGTGATATTTAATATAGAACATGTATCTGAAATAATTATTAAATGCTTCCTACATGACATAACAAAAAGTTTTCCAGTTGCCACCAGTAAGTAATTAAATAGAAGAGCAATCTCCCGATAGGTAAACATTGTACATATACATAATTTTGCAGGTACTTGCAATAATACAAAAGGTAGTTTTAAGCCTGTATGAATGAGTATCTCATTGCTAAAGGTAAGGACAAAATCAGAGGTGATCCAGTTGCTGCGGTTTTACAACTTACAACCTATCACCTGAGCTGTGCTAAATTTGTCTGTCTGTTCCCAGCCAAATGCAACTGTTAAAGAGAAATATTCTCACCTTGACACAACTTCCAACATGAATACACATCACCTCTTTTTGCAATGGACTAACAGCATACACAAAAAGTCATTTACTGCCAATTAATAGGTGAGTGATAATTTATGGGGCTCATTTGCTGGCAACTCTCTGATGTTTCTTTAAGTATTAAGAACAGGTACCTCTAAATAATGTACTAAAAAAAGCACCCTTTAGAATTAGTTCCTATTACTTGCTCACACCAACAAAGAGACTTAAAACTGTTACAAATTCATTAGCATAAATTTTAAAGCCCTCATTCTACAAATGCTTACACACAGAGTTAACTTGCTTTAGCACTTGTGGCCCACTGTCAGTCCCTGGATAATCCCACCAGCACATCCCTGGCTATCCCAGAACTCTGTCAGCCAAAACTACCTGAAAATTTTTGTTCTGTTTTTCCCCCTGATTCAAATGCTCACACCATGCTAATGAAACAAAATGTGTTAGCATTCCTTAAAATTCTGCTTCATTAGTGTGGTTCCTCTGCTGTGGTCTGTCAAAAGCACTCTATGATCTCCTGGAAAAGAAAAATAGAGCTGTTTAATTTCTTAACAGCCACTCAGATGAGGAAAGTCAAACACAGGAAAAGTATTTACAAGATCTAAGCCTGAGTTAGTGGGAATAAGTTACTGATTGTTTCAAAAGTAAGAGTCACCAAGCACTTTTCAAATTATGTTTTTAAGTATGATGTACTAAAATGTATTAGGACTCTAATTAATGTATTAACTTGCTAACTGTATAGAAGCTGGATTTCTAAAAAGGAACATTGCCTGCAAAATTGGATTCCTCAGAAATAAAACCTTTTTTTATTAAACCAGACAGTCCAACTTACAAAGGTACGCAGTATCAGACCATGTGGATCAAGCTGTATTTTACTCACCGTACTAGAAAGGTTTCTAGAAATCATCTGTAAGCCACTTGAATTGATTTAACTGGAGACATGAGATATTTCTCAATTTAGCTTATGGCAGCAGCAGCCAGCAAAGGAGCTGCTTGGTTGCTGAGCTGAGATCAGAGCAGACACCACCACAAGCTCCTTTACATGAAATGAATTTCCTGGTGTTCTGAATGCTTCTCTCCACATCACACTTCACCAAAAGCCCTTACACGACTCCGACATTCCGAGCATCCTCAGCCCCTCCGTGCTCAAACACCTTAGGTCACCAGCTCTCACTGATTCACCAGATTCCCTCCACTGAATTTTAGCATGGCTGTACTTGGATCACAGCCCAACACAGACTACTCCATGCCTTTCCCTTCAGTCCTGGCCTCGACAGGGGTTTGGTGTTTTGAGTAACAACAACTTCACAGCCACCTCACAGCTACCCATGTCCCTGCTTCTTTCACTTCTCATCTTGACTCCAGACTCGTGTATGGACTGGCTCCCGGCTTTGCCTGCTCTCACAGGCATCTGTCCAGCTTGGGACAGCACTGGGAGCTTGGACATGAGGTTTAGGCCAGCCTTATATTACAGAAATGAAAAAAAAAAAAAAAAAAAAAAAAAAAAAAAAAAAAAAAAAAAAAAAAAAAAAAAAAAAAGAAGAAGAAAAGAAAAGCTGCAGACAGTACATTCAGTACACTTATCTCCATGCATGAATCTTTAATTTTTCCAGAAATTACCACCTCAGTCATTGAAAGAGCTACACCAGGGTCCCCAGGATACAAGCAAAGGACCCCATTTCTGAAAGTCCCTGCAGCATCTACAACTGGTAAATGAAGCTCTTTCATAACTAGTCTTGTCTTCCTTCCCAAAACACTACTAGGCTGTGAGAAAAAAACATTCACCTCAAAAATGAGATGTTTAAACCCATTCTGGCCTTTCGTTCCAATTTCTTCTAAATGAAGCTTTACTGCTTCTGAACTTCATCATAAATAGGCTTTTTAGCAGATAGTACTTTATGGAACTGAGAAGAAGCATTTTTTTATGCAAAAAGCAGTTCAATTTAAAGATAAAGTGAGCAAGCCAAAGCAGCAAAATGCAAATATTAAGAAAGATAAGCTGATTTTTCTTTATATTTATGGAAGAAGTGCCTAAGATCTTCAAACAAGAGTAAGGGCCACACAATATTAGATAATGCACAATGAACAAGTATCACAAGAATAACTCTTACTGAAGATAAGACAAAATGTAGAACATAGAGGAAGCAAGCAATAGGTGAATGAAAAGATGAAGGGGCAGAGTATTTAAAGGTTAAAAAGACAGAGACGAAGACAGGTGCATTGAACACAGGCACAAATGTGAGGACTGAACTAAATAAGAGGATTGGGTTTATTAAAAGTTAATTTCTGCTACCTCCACGGATGATTACATAGAAAATAACAATTTGACTAATTAGTTAATATTTGTACAGTACTTTGAATATATAAAGTGATATATAAGTTAATATAATTTCAATTAGACTGGAAATGAGATAGAATTATCAGTGCATTTATTAATATTTAATAAGTTCGCTTTCAACAACAGCAACAAGCTGTACATTTTAATTGTGTGCTCCAAAACATAAAGCTAGAAGGCCCTGTGAAGTGACTACAAAGTTTTCTCTACCAACATTACCAAAAACCCACACATATTAAAAATAAACAAGCACTGCTTTTTAACCAAACAGATGTCCAAATTAAGAACTCTTCATTGGAAGATGGGTGATAGCACACATGGGCCATGCTTTGTTGCTTTTTCCTTCCAAAACAGATTCCCCTTATGACCAGGCTGTGAATCTTTATGACCTGGACATACATCACATTTTTGTGAACCTCCTCCTAAGAGCCACTCCTCCAGCTCAGAGCAGTGAAAGAGGACACAGCCTCCAGGCACGTGGTGCTCTCCAGCTGGTGGACAAAAGGCTGAACTAATCCAGTCCCACCAGCTGCTCTGCCCAGGACCAGACACAGAGCCCTTCTCAAGGAAGGGCTGCCATCCCTTGCTGAGGGTCTTCCCCAAGCAGGAATTCCCAACTGGGGTTTCTTCAAGAGCATCCTTCCTGCATCCTCACCCACACATTCCTGTCCCCCCAGACAGAGGCAGACCCACATCATGTGGGGCATTCCCTTGCAGATTCCAAAAGCAAACCCAGCTTCCAATGGTCTGTGCTTCCCCAGGAAGCCACCTGGGAGCCAAATCAAACCACACAGCAGAACCTGCAGGCTGGAAGTGTCAGCATTATCTGGACACTTGTTGAGTTTCACTTCCAGAGCTGTCAGGGCAAAGCCATCAGCAGTGAGCACAGCATCCAACACCTTCATAAAACACAGCAGCAGCTGCTCTCTGCCAACCAGAGTAACTATAATTAAAAGGAAATAAAACTGCACATCAAACTGAGAAGCAAAGGAATTTTTAAGAATGTGAAGCAAGTTCTTATTCATTTAGACAACTTCTATTTGATGGCATTTTGAAAGGAATTCTTGAAAGAAGACGAAAAAAACTGGAGTGCAGAAAGAGTTATTCAAAGGTATTTTTTTTTTATTTGCCTTCGTTAAATACTATATAACGTGCTCTTATTTGAAAAACATCAATCAAATTTATAGATTCATGATAAATAGTTGTAATTATAGCTGCCTGAAAATAATTCAGCTGTCACGTTTACCCTGTCAAAGTAAATAAGGCTGTCATTTTAGTTGATGTGTGTGACTTGAGTAAACATTTCAAAGCATGAATTTTGAAGTAAGATTTTCTCGCTTGAAACAATTGCTCAAATTAATTTTCCTTCCAACTCTAATTTATTATGCTTATTTTCTTAGTAAGTACAAACTCTTTAACTATTTAACCAAAGCATCTTGGAGTAGATTGCGGTGCATAACTCATTAATCATACAAAATGCTCAACTAAAACACATGACCTTTGGGCCAGAGAAAAAAAGTGGCATTGGTACTGCTCCATCCTTACAGCTGTAGTACCTCAAAGCATTTAAAACACCTTAAACTCATCCCTATGCTACCCATGTATAGTAGGAAAATAGCATCATTCCTGTTCCACCAATGAAGGTCTGGAGCAAAAACATTTTCCACAATTAATAAGTGAATATCTTTAACAAGTATTAGGCTCGGTTGGATGTGCTTAAGCTGATCCCAGCAAGGTGAAGAGAAGCTTTCTAAAGACAGACCTTGGGGGAACATCAAACAGCAGAATATACTGCTGATAGAAAAATAACTGGGCAACAGAAATCATGGTATTTCAGTTAGGTAATTTTTTCCTCAACCTATGGAGAAAAAGTATCTTACAACTTTTCAAAATTAAAATGAAAAAAACTAGGTATCTGCTTACATCATTAAACTATGGAAAATACCACTTGGATCTTTAAACATGCAAAAGGTACTTGGAAAATTCCCATTTTCAGGGGATCCTTCCCTGAACTTATTAGACTCACTGTGCTGTCTTCTATTTATTAGCAGTGCAACACCACCAAAAAAGAACATCCCAGCAGAATATTTTGAAAAGTTCCATTCAATAACAGCTTAAAGATAAGACTTTTCATCACTGGGTTATGGATTAATGAAAAAAAAACCTCACAGTAGACTGTCAGCTTCGAGAATCAATAAATTATTTTTTCTGATGACATGACAATACTATTAATATTACTGACATAGCATTATTGTGCCTTCAAGTCTTCACCTGTTAATTAGGTACAGTGCTCCTTACCATCTGTGCTAAGATTTGAGGCCTTACATAAGAGGCAAGATGTTGATACTTTAAAATGACCAGCTAAAGCATATTCTTATTTGATTCATGGCACTTGTGAAAATAACCTGCAATATACATCTATTTTAGACTGTAGCACTGTTCAGTACTGTAAATGAAAGATAAAAGCAGTAAGACTGCACTGACCTTTTCCTTAATGTGGACTCACAAACCTTCACCACCCTGATGACCTCTTTAACAGTCCGTCGGAAATCATGCATTCTTGCTGCCACTAGCAGAGCTAGAGAACAAGCAGGGAAAGTTAATACCAAAAAGAGGGAAATTTCCTGAAGAAAAGCAGAAAACAGTCAGGTAACTATGTAACTACACCCTCTCTTTGTCCCTGCCTTCAGATAAAAAGATGCAAATACCTCTGCTCAGCCGTGCCCTTGAATACTGGTGAGGGGCTTGACTTCACAAACTTTGCTTTCTACCTACAAAGCTGAGTGCAAATTGCACCCTGAAAAATTCAGTGCTTTAACATTAAGGAAATAATGGTCATCTACAGCACAAAAACATTTCAATGATCACCGATTTTCAAACTTACCATCTTTTTAGCAGAACTCACTGAATTCTGTCCCTAATAAAAAGACCTCCAGAGAAACACTGGATGTGCCTAAGCTGGTCTCCTCACTGCTGCCACTACTATCCCTGTCTTGCTAATGCCCTCCAAGACCCTCTATTATACAGCCAAAAAAAACCAAGTTGAATTACATGGGGTGTTGATTCAGAGCACCAGCTACATTTTGAAGCACCACCCCAACTCATCATACAGTAGCCCACTGCTCAGAGCAGTTTTAGGCATACAAAAGTGCTTTTCTACAGAGGAAACTAAACCAGAGCTACACTTCTGATACGTGTTTAATGTGCTCCTCACAGGAACATCAGGGCTGAACTAACAACGGGTCATTCAAACGATGTATGGCACAGACTTATAAGCCAGGGAACCAAACTAAACCCAGTCCACAGCCCAAAACATGAGCTGCATACTGCATAGATGGATGGAGGGGGCTCAGCACCACCTGTTCCCATCTATTGATCCGTGTCTGTTGAATTAAATTACTTGCTCGTGTGGATATAGCCCATGTAGTGCATCAAAGAGCAGACTGCTCTTCCACAGTCTATACTCAAATTTTTAGCAATGTGCAACAACCAAGTACTATTAACAAAATCAGAAATGTCAAAAAGATTGCATAGTCCTGAGCTCCCAAAGGTCTGAGCATTACCTCTCATTCATGCATACATGTAAGATCTTCCAAATGTAAGATCTTTCAAATTAAATAAAGCACATACATGAACTCTATGACTACCTACACTCTTTGTTACTCTGACCTCACCGGCTACTACCTTTTAACCTGGCCCTCCCAAACCCATAGGTTTTATGCAAGCATCATGACAGCGATGGATCTTGGAAAAAGATGAAGAAAGAGAGAAAAATAATTTCACAAAACAGGTCAAAGAGGGCACTTCTTGCATAAGACTCTGTGTAAAGACACAAATCAAAGTGCTTGCACTAATGGTGTCGTTTTAGCTGACAAAAAAACCTTTTAGCAGCTAGAGCCTGCAGAGTGGGGGCAAGAAAAGCCCCAGAAAGGAGCTTAAAAAAAATCCAAACTGCAAACTACAAAGGGTCTAAGCGAATACTGTAGGAGCAAGGGCAAAAATGGAGTTAGAGTTTCAGAAACTATTTTGATGAAGACCCATATAATCTGCAGATGTCTGACAGAACAAAACCCAGAGAACATGGATATCACCAATGAAAGGGGAAAGTCCTCATCTGTTCCAGGCTTCCCCATCCCACCTGCTGCGGGGGAAGGGACACACCCAGGCTGTGACACAGTGACATACCCGCCCCGCAGAGCCCCGAGGGCCGGCGGCCGGTGTGCATCCAGTCCCGCTTCATCCTCTGCAGCAGCCTCAGAGCCGTCATGGACACCTCGTGGTTCTTGTCCCCGAACTCCAGCATGTGTGCAAAACGAGGAATATACAGACACGGATCTGCAACAGAAAGTAACACAATTATGTCTAACGCTACCATCGATTTGGGAAATGCAGTGCAGAGAGGCTGCTGTGCTTGTCTGGCTTCACCTCAGCAAACACAGACTGTGATGCTGGGCAGATCCTCTGACCACTGAGCTTCAGAAACACCTTTTTAGATAACCCAAAACAAAACAATTTCTTGCTCTATGGACAGGAGTTCTTTAAAGCACCGCACAAACATTCTTACAAGCTTTTCAGTGCCCAAGGCTGCACATGCTGACTCTGATATGTGGAGCAGCCTTTTTGGTATCAGTGAAATCACTCCTAAAGTGAAGCATTTACAAAAGCTTTTGCAGAATGAGGACATGATTTAGGCCCAAGACTTCCAACACTCCTCAAAAAGTAACAATGTAACATGAATGTTTCATCTCAAACCGAACTACAAACTAAGCTTCCAAACAATTCATTTGCTTAAAATCCTCCCTAAAAAAAATCTAGTTACCATCAAAGTTAATTCCAGCTGCTTCTCAAACTCATATTCCAATAACACAAAACACTGTTTATTACAGACACTAAGGTAGACTCTCCATCAGCATAAAGTGCTGGAACACAATTAACATCATTAGCACAATGACAATTTACATCGGCCACAGATCTGCCTCCAGATGTATAAACTTATTTCAAGCGTTGGTGTTACCCGCTTCAAACTAACCAAAAAATGTCAGTACAGATTGTGCTCTGCCTAAACCAATTTATAATTTATCAAACAATCTTGTAAAAGCTACACTTAACACATGTTTACTCTTAGTTGAGATATCAATTTCTCATTTCCTGCCAGCCTTTTATCACTTGACCGAAAATCCATGATGTACGGTAAATTGTTAACTATTAGTCTCAACTCAATTTCCTCTGCTGATCCCCTGTATGGGCACTTAAACCGATAAAGATGAAAATTCAGCACAAAACACTGGAAGAATCTTAGGGATTTACAACTAATCAAAGGAGTTTCATTTAGCACCAAGTTCTAACAATGATGCCCTGTTGCTATCCATAATTACAAAGATCACACCATAGGTGATAATGCCTGTCAGCCCCGGAGAAGCATTTAAATGAAAGCACTTACAAAGCAAGAACTTTCAACCTCAAACTCCCTCAAAACTGAAGAAATTGCAGACTACAGTCCCATCCTAAACATGACCCTAAAAATCAAATGTTTAGGAGAACTTTACCAATCCCCATGATTCTAAGGACAGGTGTTCTGCACTTACAAGTATGATTTTATAAAGCTTTACTCAACAGGAATGACCAATTCCGAACCCAGCAACAAAACCCCCAACCTTTCAGAAGCCATAGCCTGGGGTTCAACATACATTTAAACTTTGCTCTTTGCACTACAGGAACACGTGCGATGTTACAAAGCAATCCCTGGTTTGCTTTTCCATCTCTTCTGATCGGGAGAGTGCCCAACCCCAGCTCCTGCGGCCGCCAGAATGGAGCAGAGCAGAGTAAGGAGGAACTCTCAGCTCCCTCTCTGGAGCTGAGTTTCAGAGCTGAGTTTCGGGAGCATTTACACATTTGCATTGTAGCTATTCAGACATTTCTGCTGATATGCATGCCCACAGGTCATTTGACAAAACACTGCACATCGTTAATTTGAATTCTGAAGCTACCAAACAGTCAGAAAATGAATACGTGGGTGGGTTTCAAACAGCAAGCCTCAAATAAACTAAAAAAAGTAAGACAATCAATATACAAATCAGAAGCAGAGCCCAGGTTAGCATAGACGGATCCTGCATGGATGCAAACACGGGAAAATAAATAAATAAAATATGTTAGAAGCTGCAAACCCCAAACACATTGCTTCGTTGCATGGGCACCAAACCAGCACGGGTGCACCGAGGGTGCCCTGCTCCCAGGAGGGTCCCCTTTGGCTATGGGTGACCTCTGGGGCTGCAACCCCTCCATACGTGAGTAAGTTCCAGTCCGGCAAAACCCCGTGGGTTTTCCTCAAAGGGGATGTTGGGGGCCATGAAGAAGATTACAAGAAAAACATTATTTCATGCTTTAAGAAATGAGCTTATGTTTTGTTGGAGACTTTCCCTTCTCTCCTGATCCCAATTCTGACTTGGAACTTGGACTTTTGGAAGAACTCTGATGCCACACAGTCACTAAGAGAGTTGCAAGAACAATTTCGAGTTGGGCTCGAAAGAGTGCTCCCCACCGAAAGCGGCTCCCGGGCCGGCAGCGCCCGCAGCGAAGCGGGACCCGATCCCCGCTGCAGGTCGCCCCCGGGGAACGGGCGCAGTGGGGGGACAGTCCTCGCCGAACAATCCCGGAGGATAGGCGGGACGGCCCGGCCCGGGCGGGGAAGGGACGGTGCGCTCAGGCGGGGCGGCTGCGGGCAAAGGGGATGAACCCCCGCAGCGTCCCCCGGCCGGAGCAGCCCCGGCGCGGCCGTGCCCCCACCCAGCGCAGCGCGGTGCGGCGGCGCCCCCGCCCGGGCCGCCCGGGAACGGCGCTGCGCGCTCGGGGCCGCCCCCTCCGCCCCGCCGCGGTCTCCCCGCGCTGCCCCGCGTCCCTCCGGGCCTGTCCCGCTGCGGCCGGAGCGGGGACGCCGGGCGGTGCGGGGGCACCGATCACGGGGGGACCGCAGGGCTCGCTCCCGGCGGGCGGCCGGAGCTGCGCACGTAGGCGCGGGGGGGCGGCTGACGGGCGGGCGGGGGAAGGCCCTTCCCCGCCGCGCCCCGGCGCTCGCCATTGGCGCGGGCGGCCGTGACGCGCGGCGCGGCCGCTGCCTCTTAGTGCGGGAGGCGGAGGCAGGGCCCGGCAGAGCCGTGCCGAGCCCGGCCGCGTAGCGCTGCATCCCACAGCCAAGGGAGCGCCCAGGGCAGCGCCGCATCGCTCCCGCCCGCCGCGCAGGAGCCGGGGCGCCCCGCGGGCAGCAGCGCCCCTGGCGCGGGCGGGAGGAGCGCGGAGCAGCAGCAGCAGCAGCAGCAGCGGCGGCCGCCGTGGGGACCGGAGCAAAGTTGGTGCGAGCGGCGGCGGGGCCGCCCGGGAGCGGGACTGCAGGGAGCCGCCGCCTCGGCTCGGGCCGGCCGCCGCGGATGTGCCCCCGCCGGGCCGGGAAGGACGGAGCGGAGCGCTGGCAGCGGGGATCGGGCGGCTGGCTGCGCTTCACCCTCGCCGGGCTGCTGCACTCGGAGGATTTGTGGATTGACTCTCGCTCCTGACCCACCGCCTCTGCCGGATTCCTGGGGTTTTGTTGCTGGATTTTGGCTCCTTTTTTTTGGTTTTTCTTTTTTTTTTTTTTTTTTTTTTTTTTTTTTCTTTTTTTAATTTTTCTGTCCCCATTCCTTGGGGAAGGAGCTGCCTGCCGGCCCCGCTCGGGCTCCCCGCTGCAGTCGTGGCAGTGCCGTGGAGGCTGGGACCCCCCCGCAAGCCAAGGTGAGCGCTGGCACTGATCCGACACAGCATCACCCCTTTCCCCCCGGAAAGGTGCGTCGGGCCGGTAACCAAAGAGCGGGCACACACTCCAAAAAAACCAAAGGCCGCCCTGCATCTAGAAGCGTACAAAATATCCTGATAGTGGGACTCACATTTGGGATCTGTTAGTTCTCTTGCTCATGCCACTGCCCCCTGGTTGCCTCAATGGCAGGATCATGAAGTGTTTGACTTTTTTTCTTCTGCTTCCAGAGACCTTAAAGAAGTCCAAAAAGAGTGTGAGGTCAAACGGCAAGGTGCCAGGATGCTATGAGATAGTGCCCCTGTCCCTGAAGAAGAAGATGGCTGCAGAACTTTACCCTGCCAGCACCAACACTAACATTGCAAACAGCAACGCCGCCGCCGCCGCCACCGCTGCCAACAGCAAGAAGAACGCCCTGCAGCTCCAGCAGAGCTCCCAGCCGCCCCCGCCGCCCCAGCTCCAAAACCTCAACAACAACAACTTGGAGAGCGCCAACTGGCAATCCTTCCATCCCACGCTGCGGGAGAGGTAAGGGCCAGGCCCGCCGGACCCTCCCCGGGCGGGCGGGAGAGATAGGCGCCCGCCCTGTGCACCTGCGCCCCGGCCAGGCGTGAGCGCAGGGCTGGGCTGGAGCCCCGGGGGCCGCCGGCGGGAGGCTGGGGCACCGGGCGAGGGGCAGCCCGCGGCTAACGGGGCTTCTCCCCCCCTCCCCTGCTTGCAGGAACGCGCTGATGTTCAATAACGAACTCATGGCTGACGTTCACTTCATCGTGGGCCCGCCAGGGGCATCCAAGAAAGTTCCTGCCCATAAGGTTTGTGCAGATAATTTTTGGCTTTTTCATTGCTGCTGTGCAGGTCGCCTTCTCTCCCTGCCTTACAACTAGGTTCCACTTTTTTTTCCTAATTATAGGTCTTGTCTAATCCCAGAAGTAATTCACATATACTGCAATTAAAGGCAAGGCAGTGTTCTGCTTCCACTGCAGCTTGTAACTTTCGCTAAATGTAGCTTTTAGGAAAGCCAGCACGCTCAGCTGTTCCTGATCCATGTTACTGAGGCTTTTCTCTCTTTATTTTCCAGTATGTTTTGGCAGTTGGTAGCTCTGTCTTCTATGCTATGTTTTATGGCGATCTCGCAGAGGTCAAATCTGAAATCCATATACCAGATGTGGAACCTGCAGCCTTTCTAATCCTATTAAAGTAAGTGGCCACTACAAGTCTGCTAATTACATGGACAGAATCAAAGTAGCTTATAAAATATACATCTTCTAATTGGCATTGTGCAATATGCACTTATTGCTGTTTACTTAATGTGCTGACAAATACTGAATGTCAGATTCACTGCCAGCAAAGACGACTATAGATTATTTTCATGGCCTAGTTTTTTTTTCCCTGAGAAACTAATTTTTTTCCTCCCCCCCCCAATCTAGATACATGTATAGTGATGAAATAGACCTGGAAGCTGACACAGTTCTGGCTACACTCTATGCTGCCAAGAAGTACATTGTGCCGGCCCTAGCAAAGGCTTGCGTCAATTTTTTGGAGACCAGCTTAGAAGCGAAGAACGCTTGTGTCCTGCTGTCTCAGAGCAGGCTCTTCGAGGAGCCAGAGCTGACGCAGCGCTGCTGGGAAGTGATTGATGCTCAGGCAGAAATGGCACTGAAGTCAGAGGGCTTCTGTGAGATAGATCAACAAACACTAGAGATCATTGTAACCCGGGAAGCGCTCAACACCAAGGAAGTGGTAGTTTTCGAGGCTGTTCTCAACTGGGCAGAGGCTGAATGCAAAAGGCAAGGGCTGCCGGTTACGCCACGCAACAAGAGGAATGTATTAGGGAAAGCTTTGTACTTGGTGCGGATTCCAACCATGACTTTGGAAGAGTTTGCCAACGGAGCTGCCCAGTCCGACATCCTCACCCTCGAGGAGACTCACAACATATTCCTATGGTACACGGCCGCAAATAAACCCAAACTAGAGTTCCCCCTGACAAAAAGAAAAGGACTCGTGCCTCAGCGCTGCCATCGGTTTCAGTCGTCTGCGTACCGCAGCAATCAGTGGAGGTACCGGGGGCGGTGTGACAGTATTCAGTTTGCCGTAGACAAACGGATATTTATAGCAGGACTGGGATTGTATGGGTCAAGCTGTGGCAAAGCTGAATACAGCGTCAAAATCGAACTGAAGCGCTTAGGCGTTGTCCTTGCTCAAAATCTGACAAAGTTTACCTCCGACGGCTCCAGCAACACCTTCTCTGTGTGGTTTGAACACCCTGTGCAGGTTGAGCAAGACACGTTTTACAATGTAAGTGCTATTCTCGATGGTAACGAACTCAGTTACTTTGGACAAGAGGGAATGACTGAAGTGCAGTGCGGGAAAGTGACGTTCCAGTTCCAGTGCTCCTCGGACAGTACCAATGGAACCGGAGTACAAGGAGGACAGATACCTGAGCTCATTTTCTATGCATGATGCATTTCACCTTGATTGTATTCCAGTGCTGCAATGATGCACATTAAGGGATTTTTCAGTTCTACTACGAACTCTGCAGCAGTATGGAATGTTACGCTACTTACCTATCTGCTACATCAGGCTATACAAATAAGTGAAGGAATGCTCTTGAATTTAATCTTATTTTATTTATTCATAAGCTATTTGACTTAATTATTAAGACTGCAACATGCAGAAAAATGTTAAATTTTGCACGTACTGTGCATTTATTTTGTATATAGATAACTAACTTGCAGACTGCAGCTGACTCAAACAGAATGTTCTAAACTAGAGCAGTTTATGAATCTGTGAAATATAAAACATTTTTACTTGCCCTAAATCCTGTGTACTTGATCTTTGCTGACCTTATGGCTCGTGTATGTTAATTCATGTACAGCTAACAGGGGTGATGACACTATGTTCTGGTCCCTGTGTGCATCCACACCCAGCAAATAGGAAAGTTCCCTCGGTTGGTAACTGAAACTATCCATCAGCAGCCTTTATTTTCCCTTCATGAGAAAAGGAGCTGACATTTGAGGAAGCTCGGGGTTTTTTGTGTGTTGCACAAGCTGAAGATAGACATCAATGTAATCAAAGCTGATCAAAATAATCCTGTGGTTATATTTGAAAACTCTTAATTCCCCTTTACATGCAGCATCTGTGTTAACCTCCAGCCTGCCCACCAAACAGCAACGCTGCCACTTGCACCTGTCAAACTGCACCCCCCCTTGAGTGGCAAGAGTCAAGACACACAGATGAAGTTAATTAATTCAGTGACAGGCTGCATCACAAATTTAGCCCAGGGCTGTAATATTTACATCCCATCCTTATACAGAGCAGCAGGCATTAGAAAAATACTTGCAAGATGGTGTTTAGGTTCACTTAAGATTACTAATTAGAAATAAGCCACCTTAAAAACAAATGCTGTTGGATCTTTCCTCCTGCTCTCTCTTTTTTGGGAAACATGGTCTCAAGGCGCTGTCAGCAGTCATTTTATGCTAGTACTTTTCTCAGTGAGAAAAGTACATGTTTTTTCTCAAAGGTCTGATGATTGTTACAGCTGAGCCAATTAGAAATATTTACTGGATTTTGTAAATCTTACGCTGACCTTGGGAGAGAGTATTCAAACAGCAGCCTAAAACAGTATTTTTTCCATGTATAACAACTACCTCTACATCTAACACGTTTGCCTTTTCCCAAGCTGCATTAATTTTCACCTTGAAACTAAGCTGCAATGCAAATCCTGTTGTCTCTCTAAAATCTAAAAAAGTACTGAAAAATAAGAAGGGAAGAGAATTACTGAAAGCAAGGCCTGTCTGGCAGAGCTGGAGCTGTGCTGCCGAGGGCTGCGCGGTGCCGCACTGCCCGGGTGATGCTCCATGTGAGCTGCTGCTCCCCTTGCTGCAGAGGCAGCAGCCCTGTGCCAGCCCAGGACAGCTGAAGGGGTGTGCCTGTGTTGTTGCTCTTCAACACAGCCATCTGATTCTCTCCATACAGATTAAGGAGAGTGGGAGTGAGAGTGGGTAAAGATGCAGGCAGATAATTCCTGCACAGAGGTGGATAACAGTCACAAGACCTCGCTATAAACACAGTCTTTTAACTGGAACTGGCACAAATTCCCCAACCTGGAGAGTGGCTTCTATACCCTTTTGACAGGTTAAAACCCACCTTCCTATCACAGTTACGATTTCAGTGTTGACTTATTAAAAGTTATTCACGTGTTTGGAAAAAGTTGCTCCTCATTTTCTGCCAAGCCACTTGTATTTCAAGCACTGAACAGCTCAGCTACAGGTGATGGACAGATAGTAAATTTGGCAAATACTTATCAAATGTTGCATCTGTGGAATTGAAGCGTGACAGGCCTCTAGGAGCTTGCTGACACACACAAATTTGTTACACGTCAGTCCATTGTCTTAGTATAAGCCTAAATTACTCTTGGAAAAAGCAACAAAACTATTTGCAAAAGAAAACAGCATCTAGTTCCAAAAAAGCTCTTACATAAAGGACAACAGGCTCTTATAGTCAGCAATGCTCCTCTGCCTGGATTGATTCCAGCTTCACTATAAAGTTACTACCTGGGTATTAACTTTATGCATATATACACACATACATACATATTTGTGTCAAGTAACCATGGAAAAAAAAGGCTCAAATAGTCAAAAGTGAAATCATTAAAAAAATACCTATGGCTGGAGCATTTATGCAGAGTTCTCTGGCCAACAGAAGGAAAGTTTTTCCCAGCACATAGACATTCACCTATTAAAAGACAAAAAAAGCATTATGTAAATCTTAGACCACAAACGTTTCTAATAGAACATTTATATGGAGAGGAGAAAAACCCCAACTTTTGAAATCTTAACCTGCTTAAAAAAATTCAAGTTATACAAGCAATAATCATATGTACAGGATAATACTGAGTGCTTGTCAAAATCTGCACAAATTAGCATTGTAAATCAAAGCATAATTTTATATAGAAAAAATTACAAAAAGTTGTTCATCGTGCTCTTCAGTGGGCTCAGAGCTGTTCTGTACCACAGTTTTTCTGTTGTCACATTACATCATAACGCATTAAGTAGATTTCAGTGTAATATCAGGATATATAAAGTGTCATTTCTCTTGCACCATTACAAAACCTGAGCAAATGCAAGTCAGTGCAAATTTTGGTTCTGCATGATCATCTGCAGTGGCATAATTAAGTATTGCACAAGCACACACCAAACTTTTCACCAAATCAAGGAGTGGTGCTACATGCCCCAAGGGCTATTTGTCATTTCTTGCTGTTTGGACATTGCCTCAGATCCCATTAAAAACATTAAGGAAAAAGAAATCCGGAAAAGCCCTGAACCACACCAAACCTGCTCAGGCACCAGGGACAGAGCTCTGCTCCCCTCCCCTCCTTCACTGCTGCACCCAGGAGGATGTAAATTGAGGGGAAGAGTTACTCTTCATACTCTGATTTGCAATTTATGGCATAGACAACTCTATTTGTATTTGTCTGAGGAAGTTTTCTTTCTCTATCTTAAGATGTGTTTTTGTGGTCAGCAAGAAAGGCAGGATATACTCCAGTTCCTGATCAGTCTCAAACATTCCCACGGAGCTCCATGAACACCTTGCTTCCCCCAAGGCATATGTAAAGGTCAAGGTTAGTATAAAAAAAACTCTATCCTCCTACACTCCAAGCAAGTAGATTTTTGGTTTGTTTTGAACAATGGTATATACTTTATTGCTTTCATGGAACAAAACTGCCCCTCTCTTTCTTATGTCTGGATAGTGAAGGTGTTTGCTAAGCAGTCAATTACACAACTGAATTGATGATTATGGTACAAGCCTATGGAATTAAAAAACCATTGCTCTTTCCATTTCATCAAAGAGCTTTGCCAACATTAGTTTAAAAGCAGCCTTTCCTCCCAAGTGTATAGATGCTTCTACCAAGCTAGCTAAAATATATGTATCTCAACAACAACAACAACCACCAAACCCCCGAACAACTGACATGTTTTCACCTAGCCCTTCAAAATGGTTATGTGAAAGTGTTCTTAATGTGTATTTTTCTAAAAATCAGAAATTAGAACTTAAGAGAAATCCTCTGAATGATCACATATCCTGACTGTGCAATCAATTATAAATGATATTATGGTAATTCACTCCATATTTAGTGAAAAGTGAGTATCTTCCACACTGTGTCTGACCAATGGTTGGACTGGCCTAGAAGATGCAAATTAGATTTTCCTGCCCTTTTTTTTCCTGAAATAGCAGACAACATAAAAGCACTATTCGAGGAGAAGGAAAAGAGCAAAACATGCCCTCTGAATGAGAAGTCTATTTTCTAGGAAATAAGTCACCAAATTTTATACAGAAAAAAATAAGCACCTACTGAATCTGGCAATTCATCCTGGAGTCTGAGAGCGTGTGACTTTCCACGAGCCACAGAGACAGAACAGATACCACTAAAGCAAAGTGTCTGCAGTGTTTCAGCTGGCTTTAGATTCACTGCAAGCTCAAAATGGGTTGTTTTGACCTTTTGTCTAAAAAATATTAACATAAAGAATGAGGGTTTGGCTGTAATTTCAGCCCTCTACGCTGGCCGACCAAGTTACTATAAATCTTAAACCTCATCACTTAGATCTTGTTCTGCAAGGACGATTTCACCGCGCAAATCAATAAAGTTACTTCAGTGGAGCCAAGTATATATGACGTTTCCATTAAAGGCTTCACAAACCTATCTAGTTCTTTCATTTTAGTCTAGAAAAAAACAACATAAAACTCTAATCCAAACAAGTATTTTTCCTTCTAGCCATTTTCCTTGTCACGGCATCCAAATACTTGATGTTTGTCACCATCAAACTACGTCACTGTCTACGAAACTCTTCCCAAGCAAACTTTCCATGAACGCAATAATAAAGAGCAAATAAATATGAAGAGGCATAAAGAAGCAGGTATTTTTTTCTAGTGAAGTTCTAACAATCAAAGTGATTGCCAAATTAAATCTAAAGCAAAGACAAACGAATAATAAATGTGCTCAATGACTATTTATCCTTCTTTCCTTGGCCTAACTAAAAGTCTCCTGATCCATGGTTTATTTGAGAAGTAATGCACTTAAATCTAACCTGTTTTTCCACTTCACCCACATCATCTGTGTTTTATGACTGACTTCAAGGTGCAGGCAGTGCATTTGCACAAAATAATAAATTAAAATAGAAATGGTAAATGAGGGTATTTCTTTCTTTTGCTCACAAGCCCATTTCTTTGTAGTTTCTGGTTACTACCAATTTAGAAAGAAAGCAAAATATACAGTACATTGCATATTCTGTATTGTTTTCCTCATGAAACTCACATTTTTAATGCCAGGGTCACAAAAAGAATCAGGAATATTTAATTGCTTCCAGTTTTCCTGGCAAATCGGTAGGAAAAAAGACTTCAGGCCTTCTCAAACAATATGATTGTCAACTTTAGAAGTTAACAGATATTCGCAGGTTCTGCGGCACTTTTCATAAATGAAAAATTAAAGATGGCAATAAGTTCACCCAGAAATCAGCAATGCCACTGAACTGCTGAAACATCATATTTAGGATCTTCTGGGTTTAGTGGAAGGTGGCCCTTTCACTAAAATTTTATTCCGTTATCACTGATTTCAACTATTACTTACACCCACACACAGATCCCATGGTAGAAGAGATATGATATAAAATAGGCATTTAGAGAGGGTCTTTCTTTACTCTCATCATTTGGTTTTTCTGCACTCCATTAAGCTTCAGAAAATTAAGAGAATTAATTTAGAGGCCTATTTTAATTTCTAGTTCTTTCTTCATTAAGAACTTCTTATAAAAATTCATATACTCCAATCCATCAAAAGCTTAACGTTCCAAATTTAGAATCATATGGCATTTGCATTTATAAAACCTAATTTTATATGAGTTCTTAGAATGGTGAATAAACAAAAATGCCCTTCTAAAAGGATGTCTCTGGCTTAAACTTGAATTGGTGCAGCTTCAAAGCTTACCACATCAACTTCAGCCTCCTTTCCCCTTAATTTAAAAGGATCATCTGAAAAACAGTATTTCTCCAAACTCTCCCCAATCAAAATTGTCAAAGTGAGACAATTGTTTTATACACTTTCATAAGACCTGTGCTTTTTTTTTTTTGCAGATTTTCATCAGATATTAAAATTTCCTAAGCTTGATGCAATCACTAGGTTTAAGCATCAACACCTAATGCAACAGAGGGGTGTCAACCTCTGTTAGAGGGGAGATTTTAAAATACCTGCATACCCTGATAGTTTTTACCATATTCTCTTACATTCAACTCATATTTAACAGAGTAAGTTTACAAGCATGTGGACCCATCATGGACTTTTTATTTAAAAAAAAAAAAAAAAGCAAAATAAAAAAAACAAGTAGCTTCTTTAGCAGGAAGACATTTTTCAGACAAAGAAGTACGTGCTCACCAAGGCACTGCAAAAACCTCTTTTTACAGGAGACCTTAAGATTCTCTAAGATGTTGTCCTTTACCAATAGTTAATTTCTGTTCTCATTATCAAACACATTATGTTAATTAAAAGGGGCATTTAGTGAAGGAATGGCTTCCAATTATTCAGTTACATCTTCACAATAAGATCTTTCTATTTGTTATGCTCTTTGCCCTTCACAGTATTTTTTGGAGACAGTCTTTTCATTTCACATCTGTCAGTCATCAGACACTGATTTCAAAGGGACACTTCCAGAGAGACTCTTATCCTTTCATAATTTCCTCTTGCTTTCACATCATGCCTGATCTGTTCACAAATACCAATATACTTCCACTTTCAGAAATAACAACAAACACCTCATTTCCAGTAACACAGGAATTCATCAGTCTAACACCTTCCAGAATTTTAAACTCTCTTTGGGAAACAGGGAATCTCCCATTCATACAGTTACCAGGTTACCAGGTCACGTTAACTTCTGGACAGTAGCAAAAAATAAAGCTGCCACCACTGAATGGAAGTTTTTGTTTGACCGTAAGTTCCACAAAGTTATAAATCAATAACCCTTCTACAAGCAATTTCCAAAAAGGCTTTTCAAGACCATAGTGTGGCATTCTGGCAAAGTACTACAAATGGTGACAGTGGTTAAGATATTCCTCTAGAAAGACAAAGACCGGGCAGTTGGAACACGATGAGAATTCACACTGTGAAACATCCATGGCTGCTTGCCTAAATAATTAAGCAAGCATGAAAAGCAAATGAGTTTTTAAGGAGAGTGTCTGTTGCTGGGGAAAGAGGCACCTGTGGTTATTTGATTCATTATTAACATTTCTAGTGTAGTAATGCCTGAAGGTCCCAACCAGGTTGTTTAAATTAACTCAATCAACAGCAATTTGCATAGGGGCAATAAAGGCAAATACTGTCAACATGTTAATAACTTTAAATGAACAAAGGGTATTAAAAACTGAAGCAAACCAGTGCAGTCTTTAAAAGAATACTCTGTTTTACCTCTCTCCATGCAATAAACTGAAACTTCCAATTCTTTGGATCCATACTGCATTTAGAGCAGTCAAAAGGTAACACATAAAAATACGAACAAGTACCAAACTCAGCTTGTCAGGCTGTCATTTAAAAGAGACACAAATCAAAATTAAGCAGCTTCCCTCTCTTATTGGGCTTTAAAGCACTGCCTTCAGTCTGGGAACTCCAAAGGGAAACTCTCCTTCTGCTAATCACATCCATTGCAGTCCTGGAGTTCTTCCTCCAATACCACAGCAGTACAATAAGTCATTATCAAACCATCTATGCAAGGAAGTCAAAGAGTAATAATTTGTGACAATCATAGAGGAGACAGGGAGCCCAATGCTGCCTTTAGATTAAATACATGAAAACAAGTGTCCAAAAGTAACTCACAATAAAAACCCTTCTAGGCAAGCAAGTACTGTTACTTGACTAGACAAACTGAAGATGAAGAAGTAGGGGTGAGAGTTGTGTTTTGAAGTGGAAGAGAGATCAAGCAAGTACTAGTTACTGATTTTCACTTCTTGTGCATCCCCTTCCCTTCCCTAGAACCACTGTAGTTCAGGATGGAATGGATCTCAGCAGGTCTCCAGCCCAACTTCCTGCTCCGAGCAGGATCAGCCATGAGAACAGGCCAGATTACTCTGGATCTTGAGAGCCTTGATGGATAAAAACTTCAAAAATGCTCTGAGCGACCTGTTTCTACACTTGGTTGTCCTCGTAGTGAAAAACCTTTTCTTGATACCAAGTAGAGGCATCCCATTTTAGTTAATTATGTCCATTGCTGGTAATCTTCCTGCTGCACACTCCTATAAAGAGCCTGGCTCTTCAGGTGCCTGAGACCTCTTCAGTGAACATCAGTCTTGTTTAACAGAACACACCACGAGGCACACTAAAAATTATATTCTACTAGGCAGAAACTGGGGACCAAAGCACTGCCAACCCCTCTCCCCAAAGTCTTTTATGACCCCATTGCAAAGACCATGACACTGGAGATGACAAGAGACAAAAAAAATCCCCTGCCATTTCTGAGGATGTGAATCAAGGCAGCCTTTCACCACACTGAGATTAAACTTCAGCCAAACAGTTCTCCAGGTGCAAGGAATGGGATGCTTGGAAAGATAGGAGAAAACCTAAACTGCTCAAAACTTGGCCAAGGCTAGACAGGCTTTGCAGCTCTCCTAAACAAGCCAGGCCTGTCGCTTAGATTGGACTAACAAAAAAGCAAACAAAAGGCCTGATTGCAGACCTCTCTAAGGACTGTATTTGCAAGTAAAATGCAGGATCTGAAAATATAAGCAAGTACTTTCCCTGTCAGAGACTGATGACTGGCTGTCCTTCCAACTCAATCAACAAGCAGCACGACTGCTCAGCACAAGGAAGGCGCCTGATTTGTAGCAGTGCTCCGGACATTTTCAGTTCCATTCAGATCATGCTTCAAAGTCCAAATGTACCAGAGGCATTCTGCATCCGACAACACTTTCAATGGAAGATTTGCAAGACATACAATGAATTTCACGTGAAGATAAAACACCAAAGAATTGCCTTTCCAATTAAAAAAAAAGATAAAAAAAAAAAAAAATACATTTTGTCTTTTCCGAAGATGGCAGCAATTTTGAAACTCCAAAAATTATTATGAAAATGTAGCTGTTTCCCAGTGGAACAAGACAAACTCCCATATCTCAGACATCCGTGTAAGAGGAAAACTGATACAACTTTTTAAACAGATTGCCATTAACAGTGAAAATTAGTCTCCTCTATTGCTAAGTTTTAGCAGCACAATACTATCCTAAAAGCACATTACACTGTAGGGGACAGCTTTTTTTTTTTGTATTTTTAAGTCCCAAAGCAACTCAAGAAAGACAGGAAGAGAGGTTGTACAACAAGTACAAACCAGAGCCTAAGAGGTCATGCTTAGGATGTCCTCTATCACTTAAAAAAAAAATAGGCTAAACAGATCAGCAAGAGAGAAAGAATATAAGACAGGTCATTAAACAAATACTGAGTTGCAGGTAACAGCAGATTCAGGGTATGGTTTAATGGTGAACATGGTGATGGTCCATGGCTGGACTTAGTGATCCTGGGGGTCTTTTCCATCCTTAATGATTCTATGATTTTTTTGCCCTCAAATGCACTGAAACCTATTTCAGGGTGTTCAGTAATTCAGTCAGCAGCCTCCATGAAGACATTCTGTAAGGATGTTTCATGTGGTGACTTTTTACAAAATTCCTGCAGCCAGATGACAAAGAGCCCTGCAGGTCCCTCAACTCCCACTGCAACTGAGCTGCATCAAGAACATTCTGAAGAAAAATCTCAACATTCACCATTAGTTGCTAAGCAAGAGTTGGTGCAGGTTAGCAGTAGCTCATTTTTTAGACTTCAGATGTGATTTTTTTGTGATATAAAATCAGTATCTTTCTCACCTCACCAAGAAAAACAGTCACCTGGACCACTATGACAAATTTTGTATAGATAAGTGTGAAAAAATTAAATACTTTGGAAAGATAATATCACTGCTACTACTACTACTGCTCTCAACTCTTCTTCCTCTTTAATGACATATATATCACAATTTCAGGATGGGAGAGCAGTCCCTGAAATAAAGAGGCACTTCAAGGTAAAATAATACCATCTAATGAACTAATTTTAATAAATGAATTCTTTTTTAGGTCCAGGTTTTGTGGGCAAAGACTGATCTAAAGCAGAATGTACTGAAATTTTCTGCCTAGGCCACAAAAGTTCTGCTACCAAGGTGATTTGGTTTATTTATCTGATTTTTTTTTTGTTTTGTTTGGTTTGTAGTTGTGGTTTTCTGTTTGGTTTGTGGTTTTGTTCGTGGGGGTTTGTTTGTTTGATATTTTTTTTTAACAGACTTGGGTGGGAGGAAAGAAACATCAAGCCAGAATCTGAAAAACTCATTTATGTATTATGAAACAGGACTTTCTGGATAGGTAGAGCTAACAATAACATTCAACATTCCTGTTTGCTCAGATTCACCTTAGAGAAACCATAAAGTAGAGCACATCAGAAGACACAGTTAAATGCAAATCAAGATACTGAAATCTTGGATTTTTCTATTTCAGGGGTTGATTTTTTTCCTCACTACTAATGTATTTCTGTCTCTCCCATCTCCTCAGTTACCTCTCTTTAACCTTTTGGTCCTCATAAGCCCCATCTCAGCATCTTTTCTGACTGGAATGCACAGAGGGGAAAAGACAAATCATTCAATCTTTCTTGTCTGCTTCTGCTGACAATACATCTTTTCCTCTTACAGACACCTCTTCTTCTAGTTCACATTGTGACTATTCTTCATATTACTGTGATCATTCTATTTTAAAACCATCACCATGAAGAATTACCTGTGTTTAGAAGGAAAACAAACCTCCTATTCTACACATGCACTGTTTGGTTGTGAGCAATCAAAATAATTCAATCAGAGTTCAGAAAAGAGGAAAAAAGTTACTGCATTTCAGAATTAAAGATTCATTTGATTATTGCAATTCCAGCAGATTGCTTCAAGCAATAAATAGTCTTCAGAGGGATGCCATTTACCAAGACAGCTGGGAGGACAAAAATAGATGCAAGTAACCTACTCGCATTGTATGTAAAACAGTTGTAACACAGAAAATGAGGGTAAGACAACATATGTCAGCAGAGCTTTCTATTTCCACAGACAGAGCAAGTTCGTATTTCTCTCAAAATACATTTTATAAAACACAGTTCTGAAGTGCAAGAATACATTTACACAGCATTACCTACCAGAAAGGTTATTTCTGTCTTCAACAACTGTTTTAAAAATATGTAGCATCTGACCCTGTGCCACTGCAGTGACTCTGAATCCTTATGAAGGATCATACTAACTCTTGCTATGTTGTTTGTAGCATTAAAAGCAAAAAAAAATCTTTTGATATTTAATTTTACTGAAAAATCACTCAGATTTCCAAACCTACTGATTTTTCACTCAAAAATTTTAGAGAAAAATTAAAACATTTTAAACTTTTAACAAATAAAAAATGACAAATTAAAAAACAAGTACAATACCTGAAGAAGGTCGCTGAGGTCAAGTAACATGTCTGTGAAAGAAGTCAAGGAACATACATGCTTTTTGAATGTGACAGTATTTCTGAATTTCATTTCATTAGCAGGCCAAAGAAAGGGAAAAAATAAACCCAGGTTAACTGTCAAAGAAACCAAATATGGGTTAGGTCAGTTCACCCCTTATGCTAACAGCCAACATCCAGTTAATTATTCAGCTGCCCAAAACACCCTGCCAGCACCTGCTGAATTTACTGCTCACGTTGTCTCAAAGAACAAGCCAACACCTTGTGTCACCTACAATATTCACCAAATCCTGCACCCTAAGAAAGACCCAGTGGTAAGAGGATCCCCTCTGCTCAGACCCCACCTGCAGAGCTGTATCCAGCTCTGGGATCCCAGCACAGGAAGGACACTGAGCTGGTGGAGAGAGTCCAGAGGAGGCCACCAAGATGATGAGGGGGATGGAGCAGCTCTGCTATGAGGAAAGGCAGAGAGAATATGGGATTGTTCAACCTGGAAAAGAGAAGGCTTTGGGATGATCTAATTGCTGCCTTCCAGTACCTGAAGGGAGCCTGCAAGAAAGATGGAGGAGAGCTTGTAGTGACAGGTCAAGGGGGAATGGCTTCAAACTGAGAGTAGGCTTAGATTGGATATTGGGAAGAAATTTGTTAGTGTGAGGGTGCTGAGGCCCTGGCACAGGTTACCCAGAGAAGCTGAGGGTGTCCTATCCCTGAGGTGTTCAATGCCAGGCTGGATGGGGCTTGGAGCAAGCTGGACTGGTGGAAAGCGTCCCTGCATGAGGCAGGGGGTGGAATGAGATGACCTTTAAGGTCCCTTCCAACTCAGGCCATTCTATTATTCTATGGTAACTAAAAACAGTAATAGCATCAAGACCGAACACTCTTATTACACTTAAGAATATAAAGCATCATCAGTCTCCTATGCCAGCTTAGAAGCCCAGAAACACACATGAAAGAGCAAACTAAGAAAACTGAAGTAAGTTTCTTTTATTCTCTTCTACAAGGACCCATCAAAGAGCTGGGAAGGGAAAGCTGTTTTGGCTGCTCCCTTCCCCAGCCAAGCAAATCAGCTGTTACCTTTCAGTTTTCACTCCCTTCATGATATCCTGTGCTGCTGCAAAATATTAGGTCACCATCTACTCATTATGGGCACTATGGAAAACATAATAGTTAAAAACAAGCCAAAGCACTGCAAATTTCCATTAGATTTAACTGAAAGCAAGCACACTTATGAATGCATTGTCTAAACAATATCCAAAATAGAAAAGGGGGGGAAAAAGGGTACCATGAAGCCCAAAGTGCAAAGGTAGCTCTTTTGCTGCTGTTAATGAGCACATGCCGGATGTCCTATCACTACTCAGGTGTGGCTTACATGTTGTAAATGGGTTATGGTTTTATTATTAAAAGGAGTGTCAAGGTAAAGTGTGAGAGAAGGGGAGAGAGTGAGGGAGTGAAGCAGCCAAAGAAAACCAGCATGCAGGGCTGGGTGTGCATTTTTGTATGCAGCAATGTGTTAAGAAATCCAGCATTAAATAAAATGCAGGGA
Organism: Eopsaltria australis; assembly: GCA_034509425.1. NCBI lineage: Eukaryota > Metazoa > Chordata > Aves > Passeriformes > Petroicidae > Eopsaltria > Eopsaltria australis. The sequence goes on along the minus strand of JAVTVJ010000012.1, from coordinate 930,203 downwards.
CACCAGTGTAGTTTGTACATGTTGTGGTAATGTAAATATTAGTGAATGTTCTTCAAGTAAGCCAGAGTAACACAGTACACATTTCTCCTAAACATTATCAGCTGTGGAAGGAGAGTAATTCAGATAACGTAATCAGTTTATACATAAACATTTTCCTTGTTAAGAATTTTTATCCTTGAGCGTTTCTACCCTTAGTTTGCATTTGAAATTGTATGAATGTCCTCCAAATTCGTTACAAAATTTAATACATTATGTTAATATTATTTGGTGGAAATTAATTTCCACATTAAAAACCACAGCATAGCTGGGTAGTTAATTAGCTGAAAATTCAGTATGGCTCTGAAAAAAATCAAAAATCCATTATAGGTAGTATTATGCAAGACATTACAGTAATCTGAAATTTTAACACAGTAAGGAAACTGCTAACAAAAACCATCTGTAAAATACACAGCTTAGAAATCCACACAGAGCAACACTGAATTCAGTGCAAATTTTTTGTAAAAGCGAAAAAAGAGAAAATTGAAAGACTTTAGCAATGCAATTGCCAAGGAACCATAATAATTGTCAGCTCATCAAACAGATCTAGGAAAAAATCACTATGCCAATTTTGTGCTCAAGAAATATTCTAAGTCTGAAAATGTTCCCAGCTCATTATTGACTTGAAGTGCCTGATTATTCTATGCCCACCCTGAGACACTGTTCCCGATGAGACAGAGTAAAATTATCACTCATATCTGATAGATCTCAACACAATTTAGGGGGAAAAAAACCCTGGAACCAAAAACCAGAAGAAAAGCATCTCATAGGTTATTGAGGCACCGAAGTGACTAACTGAGTGGTCCTAGAGCCTGGCTACTGTCACTGGAGACAGAGGAGTTGGAAGGAGCATCAGTGCCAAATGCTAACTCAGATTTTAGGTGAGCCAGAGGTGTACTTTTCTAACTCGGGCATTTCAGTTATAGTCACGAAATCTGTATACCAGAGTATTCTTCAACCTCCTCAAACTGTTAAATACACTTTGGTGGAAGATCTAAGCTTACCAACACATTAGAAATGCTCAGGCTTTATTACTGCAAGGAAAACAACTCCACCTTTTTGTCCAAGAAGAAACAGAGAGCACGGGATGCATTTACAGTGACACAGGATCAGAGCTAAGGAGTTGGGAAATTCACTAGCAGGGTTCAGGCAACTGTGAATGAGTTTAGAGCTACACTATAGATGCTTTAACATATGCTTTAACATACAGTTCCCTTGCTACTTAGAGAAGTTAGTTCAAGTGTCCACCGAAATGGTAAGCAAAGGTCAGAGTAAAAATGTGGTGCTTCTGGATTTCATTTAAGGTAGCCTCCAGCAATCTCTCTCCCTGATTAGATGTGTAGCTACTACAGCAAAGCAAAAGGGGAAACTTGAGTCATGCAGTAGCAACGGGTTGGCCTTTACTGTGAATATTGTGGGCACGATTATCAGCAGGAAGTGGTTGTAAAAACAGGCTGTTGTTTTCAAACTCCTTTTCAGAGCTGGAACAGTTCAGGAGAACATACAACAACAGCTGAGAACAGCAGATAATACTTAATATGCATTCAAAAATTATACAATCATAAGATAAATGTTTTCTTTGAGGCTGGAGGAAAACAATGATCATTTTACATATGGAGACTGCTACCCACATGGAAAAGCTCTTAAAGGGATGGAAAGCTGCTGGGACTGTAGATACACACATGCAAATCACAGGGCACAAGGGGACTTGGGTAATAAATGTGCCAGATTTTTTAAAAAGTGGAAAAGAAAAAGCATTAACAGTTTTAACTGCTTTTCCTTTGCTATTAATTCTTTAAGCAAGTTTAACCAAGGTATGCAACTGACTGTCCATCACTAGAAATGTCTAAATGTCTAAATCCAGATGAGATAAGTCCAAAGGCATTACTTCAAAAAATTAAATTCAAGGGAATCCTTTGGCCAACATGATGCAAAAGGTCAGATCAAGTGGCCAAAATATTCTCTTTCTGCCATTACAAGCCAAAATTCTGTGGATAATATGAGTGCTCTATGATTCACAGCAATAATGATCTCATTCTCAGCACCAGAGGAAACAAAAGTTCATGAAGAAATGAATAGTACTGGAAACCTAAAACCCAAAATACCAAAACAAGCATGCAGTTGTACTTCAGAGAGACCTACATTTTACATATTCCAGCAATCCTAAAGTACTTGTGCAGCAAAATCCCCCTGGTTTTCAATAAAAACATCTAGCAGGAGGCAAATCTGCCATTTGCAGGAATCAATTGTGCAAGACGCTGTTAAAATAACTATCACTTACAATAAAGTTGTTACCCCTCCTAAAAAAATCTTTAAAAAATTAAAATCTTTAGTGTCTGACAATCTACAGTAATCAGGAAACCTTCAGATTATTTCATGCTACTGTTTCAAAATTCTTCCACTGTGTAGGACTGGGAGATACAGGCCCATATTAAGAAGCAGGGAGAAGACAAAAGGTCTAGTATTTATTTTAGTTAGATAGTTAGTTTTTGTAAGTTACCTTTGGAATATTTTTTAGTTATTTTTACAAGCTTTCTACAAAAGCAGCCATACCATGGAAGGAGGACCAGTGCCAAGGAACTGTGACTGCAAGCCACTCAGCAGAAATTTGACATCCATAAAAGTCCTGCTGACTGTAATGAAGTGTCACCTTTATTCAGCTTAAGCTAAAAGGCTTTCTGTTTCTCACAAAAACTAAAACCAGATCCATTAAATATATAAAATATTTAAACACAATCTCACTTTCTATACTCAACAGCAGCAATTCGGCTGACTGCAAATAAAAAACGCAAAGCTTAATAGGAAACATGTCTGAAAAGAAAAAAAAAATTTCTGAATATTAAAACAAAATTTTCTCACGTTCTACATGAAAAGAAATATTTGCAATTTAAGTGTCAGGGCTCTGGATACACTACATAACAAATGGGAACTTCCCAGAAGCACTTTCTTTAACAAACACCTGGAGATAAGACAAAAGGGAGGGCAGACTCAGAAGTGGGGTGATACCAGGGTGAAAAACTACTGACAGCATTGGGCTGGCCTGGAACCCAGTTTTCAACCTTTCAGATCAACACCCAATCCACAACCTTCCCTTTCCATAATTTCATACACCATATGATTTCTGATTATGACTTATCATGGTTGTACCTCTGCTGCTTTACAAACTTTCACCATTTTAATTAGCCATTAATTGAGACTGACTGACAAGGCTAATTGTTTAAAGTAAACATTTCTCTTTCCAATGCCACTGAACTAAAAACAATTAGAAAATAATAACCAAACCCAATTCTTTTGTAGAAAACTCATTTCTGACAACTCTAATGAAAGCTCTGCCTCGAGGCTGAATCCCCACAGAGCCAAATTTCTTCAGCCTCCAATTCCAAAATTTCTTCAGTCTCCAATTGTGCCTGTGCAAAAAAGTCCACGTAGCACAGGCTGCACTCGAGTACACAAATAAAACCAGCACTTAACAAATGAAACTGCTAAGCACAAATGCCATTTTTATGAAAAGCAATCTTTATTTATGTGTAGATTAATGCATGATAAAAAAAGAACTGCATTTTGGTCTGTGGGGGTTTTCTCTTCCTTGCACACAGCTATATGACTGTGTTTCATAAAAGTGTATTGCTCTAAATGCTGTATTCTAAAATCCCCAATTTGAAGACAAAAAGCAGTGCCCCACTCCTTCCCCAGGTCTGTCAGGACGTTTTCTGCAGCAGTTCTCTTTCAGCACATGCAGCCTCACTACCTGCATAGCTCACACAAAGTTGGCAGCAGTAGTTCAGCATCGTGCAAGCACCAGGCAGATCAAAGAGCAGACAGGCACTGGGGGCTACATGCAGCCTGCCTGATCCACTGGCATTAACTGAAAGGGTTACAAGTGGGGCTTTCTGGCTCACCTAACACCTGAATCAGCCTTTGACACCAGTTCTCCCCTCCTGCATCTCCAGCAGCTGCAGAAAAATCTAGGCTGCTGCAGATGGGAGGGATCCAAGGCCTGCGAGCTACATCAACCTTCAGACTCCAACGCACGTACAGTTCACTCTTTCCTGAATTAATGCTGCAGCTTTTCTCAATAATTGTCTTCAGAGTCATTACCATTTAGAGGAACACTTTCCAAAGCACCAGGCTGGCTGAATTTGCAGCGAGCGTTCACTTCTGAAAACGCTGCCCTTGAAGAACGTGGTCTTCAAAGGACTGGGGCTAAGCTGTGCTCCCAGTGTTACTGACTAAAAATAAAAAACCTGCTTTGTGGGGTAGTGCCAAGTATTTACACAGTCACACACAAATTTATAACAGTCACACGCAAATTTATAACAGTCACATGTAAATTTATAACACAGGGCAACACAACAGAAAAAAAGAAGTAAAAAATACATTTCTTGTCTCAGAATGCTTGTACACTCAACTCGTAATTATACAGGGTATCAAAGGGATAAAATATGCAAAGAATATCCATACTAAGCCCCTGAAAGATAATCTAGTTAGTATATTTGCTTAGGGAAAAGAAAATTTAGGCACAGAATGAAAATGTAAATATTAATTTAAAAGTTCTGAGAGACATGAGGTTAATCTTCAACTTGAATGATGTGGCCATGTATAAATAACAGTTGGCTATATTCAAACAACAAAAAGTCTCCAAACAAGAAAGAGAGACCCCATCCCCTGAACAGTAAATTGAACAAGCACTGGTAAGGGAAAACAAGAGGGGTTGCTAGGAGAAGCAAGGCTTAAGGAAGAACTTAAAAGAAGAGCAGGGCTGGCAGATGAAAATGGGAGAGAGGCAGCAGAAAAGGAGCAAAGCTCAAGCTGCAAGGGGAAAAAGCAACCAGAATAAATTGTAAAATCACTGCAGAAAATAAAAGCAGGTATGAAACTGCACAGTCCAAAAACCTGCACAGAGTGACAATTTGATAATACAGTGGGCTTATACAAAGAAACTGGGAAGGAGGACATTGATAGTAAAGATTTAAGTAAATGTGAAGGAGTTCAGTTCTCTCTCTTTTCTGTGTGTACAAAGTCTATAAAGGTTATGACTCTTGTACCAACAGTGAAAGAAAAGTTCCAAAGAAGTCAGAAGTACAGACTTAGAACTATTCTGAGATGGCTCTCAAGTATTCAGCACAGCAGCAACGCACACGTTGAAGAAACGTGAAGCAGCTGGCTGAGAGAAGCAGCAGAGGAAAATCACTGCATGCTCCAAGGTGGCAGAGGAAAACCAGCACAGTCAGGAGCCTGACACTCTGCTTTTTCAGAAAACTCCAAATGCAAGAGTTTGGAAATATGTAAAATATATATATAAAAAAAAACAAAACAAAACAAAAAACCTGCCATAACTAACTTGATTTCAGTTCATTACCACCCCCTCCCCATGGCTGCTATTTGTGCAGCAACATGGCAAACCAGTCAAAGGAACAGTATGAAATACACTGGAACTGTAAGAAATGCCCTTTTTTTTTCTTTGCTTTTCTTTTTTTTTGTTTTTTGGGGGGTTTTTTTTGCCTGTTTTCAGCTGGATTAACTCCCCAGTTCACATGTAACTGCATAAACACCTGGGCTGATAGAAGGCAGGGGATGGACTGAGGGAGGACTGAGAAAGCAAGGCCAAAGCAAGATAACTTCTTTCTGAAGCTGTGCCAGCTCACAGTAGCTTAAAGCATTCTCCAAAACTAGAGCCTGAGACAATCTCTCTGTCACCCATCCCACCTTCTCAAATTTCTCTTTAAAGTTTGCACAGTTTTCCCCAGCTTGCTCCAAAATGCAAAGACCTACCTTATCTGAAAGAAAAGCCTTAAAACAAATAAGGAGAAAAAGCCTGCAGAGTAACTGCTTTATAGCAACCCAAATTGTTATAAAACTGATAACACCCCCCTTGTTTTAAGTACAAACACAGTTCCTGCGTGAGAGCAAGCACTCACCTATACTTTTTTAAAAAATAGCATTACAGTGCTCAATTAAATCAGAATAAAACCAAATTCTGTGGACACAGAATGTTTTACATTTCCCGTGCCAGAAGCCAAGTGTTACATCTTAGTTTTCATACCCATACTGAGGCAAATGCACTGGTATTAAGTGCTCCTGGGTGAATTATCTCAGCAGACCTTTGCTGGGATGGGAGCATGGCAGCTGTTGTCCCTGCACTGGGATATGCACACAAACTCAGATGCTGCTTTCCTGCCAGGATCAGTGAATTTGATTTATCCAGGCGTAGGCATGACCTAATATCATCCACATAAAACACTGTCACTCATTTAGCTAAAAAAAATTTCTGACACTGGAGCCTTTGTTTTAAGAGAAAATACAGCTTCAAAAGGAATGCATCACATCCCTGCCCTTCTGAGGCTGCTGGCTCCTTAATGGCCTTTGGTGGGAAGTACAAGGGGATGTGTTAAATTTCCCACGCTCAAAGGCCTTTAAGAGAACCATCTCTGCATCTATCACATAACACAATGACAAACCCTTCTCTATCAGATGCCCACAGGCACACACCTGCAGAAACCTCTCATTACCTGAACTGCATTAAGCCCTTGTGTTCTGGAAGTGGGCACTACAGGAATACCTTTCCCCCTCATGGGGTATTCCTGCTGATCAGAAAACCTCACCTGGGCAGGTGGAAGAGCTCACTGTGTTCTCACCCTCCCTTATACCCACAGCACTCCACTGGAAGAGTGTCAGGTGTAAGGGCTCCATGGATGTGGCTAGCACTCTCTTGGAGCATGGATGGATAGCAATGCTTCCACAGATGCTACCAAACTGTTAATTACTATTCTTGTAGTAATCAAAGTCCAATTAAAGGCATTACAGGAACTCACAGCAACTTCCCCAATCACCTGCGTTTCTCACAGAACTCGAACTCAGCGTGGAGCTGGAAACTGCTCTCAGAAAGAGTTCACCAGCAGTGCTTGGAAGTCAGGACAACACACCACTTTCACAGTGGCTGAACTCCTCAAAGCAGCCTGGTTTAGGTATCATCAATAAAATGAATACAAATACATGAAGCTAAACTGATGCACTGCATCAGTGGGTTGAAAAATCCTCAGCCCATGCTTTCAACTCAAGAAATGCCTACACTAAACCTAAAAAAAGATTCCTGTGTGTTCACTGTAGCAGAAAACGACGTAAGTCATAACAACACTGAGGTATGCTGAATTTAGTTCAAAAGAGAGTTGCCTTATGGTTCGTAAATAGCAGCATATCCCAAATGAGTTTCTAATAAAGCACTTTATCAAATTATGTAATAATGCATTTTGCACTTTAGAGTACCACTGGAGAAGTGTTCAGAGGAGGTTTATTTGGCAATAGGAGAGTAGAAAACTCACATTACCTCCTTGGACAGCTACCCAGGTATCTTGGGATCCGATAACAGACAGAAGCACTGAGTTAGCACATCTGAATTCACCAACCTGTGGACAAGATGCAGTATGCAAACACGTCTCCACTTCTACTTCCCAGCAATGCACAAGTGAGAGATTGCCTTTAGCTGTCACTGGCAGGGTGAGAAGATACTTTCACTGATACTTTCTGTTCAGCCCATCTGAACAGAGCTCAGTAAGAACTAAAAAAAAAATAAATAAAAAGAACCACGACAGCTCTTCTAACTTTCAAAATATCAAATACCAATTTAAAATACCTTTCAGGGCTAGGGGCAGGTGGTGCATCATACCTTGAAATTAATACAATTCTCAACATGACACATTCTCTTCATGGACCTAATATACTGGATTTTGAAGTTAAAACAAATTTATGTCTCAAAAGGTTTTCTCTACAATAAGATTAAATTTGATCCTTGAACAAGCATAATAGAGTAGGTGGAGGGAGGAGTTTACATATCTGAGATTTTAAAAGCAGCTAACTTTTCAGAGAGTTCAGTTACAAGAATGAATCTCTGAGGTGATCTATTAAGCAGGGAAAATACAGTCATAGGCATTTGATACACTTTGTATTTTATCTACATAAAAGGATGGGAAACAAATGCTTCCCTTTGGGAATCTATCTTTCCCAAGAAATTGAAAGGCATAACCCAGAGGGACTCTTGGCTGTGCCTCAGGACACTGGATTTTTGTTTCCATTTTTGCCACTGCCCGACAAAAAACATTCCATCCTTTATCGTGCTTTTATAATGAAGATAACAGTTTCCCCTTCCTTAGTAAAATGCTCTGAAATATCCTGATTATCTTACTATTATAATAGCCATTTTGACTTTGGGGTTCCCAAGTCTCCCCAAAAGGTCACAGAAACAAGTTTTCAAATGTATTTCAGCTATAATACCCCAGCAGGCGACTGACTTTATGGGCAACAATTCTTTTTCATACCAGCTCCCTGCCTTTGAAAGACCCATCCTTTCTATGCAAATCAACAAAGAATTTTGTCCCCCTTTGCAAAACATGCGAAAGGGTTTAACAGCTGAGAGAGATCCTGAACTTCTAATAATAAGGAGATGCAAGTGATATCACAAATTCAATCCCTCCTTTCAAGTATGACAGTCCTAATTTTCATGCTTTTATTATCCAGCACACATAGCTAAGCACCTCCTACAATAACTTTAAAATCCTTTGTTAAGTTTAATATTTAATTTGATTTTGCAACAATTCTCTATAATCAGTTTGTAAGCACACATATCAATTTTCAGTGTTATAAAAAAAGATAAAGTGAGTGTCAATTCCTTTGTTATTGGTTACACATTTGTATGAAGGGATCATTAAGAATGAAGGAAAACCCTTTATTGGGGCAAGGCATGTGGGGAGAAAGGAGGGTAGGAAGGGGACAATATCCACACTGATATCCAACTGAAAACTCAGGTATTCAGTAAGCAATCTGGTACAATTCACTTGTCACAGATACTGGGATTCTGCTGGCGTTACTGTCAATATTTACTTCACTTAAGTAGGAACTCTCAAAGCATCTCAAGACAATGTTGCACAGCATCAGTTAGTGAATATACTGAAGTTAATTTACTTGCAAATGGTATTTCTCATATTCTCAAAAGTTAACAACTTTCATTAAATAGCTTTAATCAAGCTGGAAAATAAGGTATTTTCCTGAAGTGTCATTTTAAACTTTTATCCTTTTATTATCTTCTTTTGAATGCTGTAGCAATGGCAAGCACTTATCTCACGTCTCTCTTACAGCACAGAGACTGCTGTGTCATTATCAGTTTTTAAGAAGCTGTAAACTTATCTCAGCGGCTGGAATTCTTCATGAGAGAAAGCAAAAAAAAAAAAAAAAAACCAACTCAGTAATGATGTACATATCATCTGCCTCTGGGAAAATAAAAACTGCCAGTGATACGCTGGGAAAGATCTCCTTAGACGCCTTTCACAGAGCCTTGCAGTAGTTTTATTGTAACCCAGCAGTGTGAATTCAAATAACATTCTCCAGCACGCTGATGGCAAGCTCCTAAAATACAGCTCTGCTCTGAACAACAACTGAGAATGCTATTGTGAGTCTCATGTTTACAGCTGCTCGCTGATTGTGTCATATTTGCAAAGCTTTCAAGAAAAATGATAACTTTTTTCTCACCACTGGGATTTATAAATTGAAGCCTAGAATTTTGCTAACAAGCCCACTGCCATACCAGAGCTAGTGCAGAATTTGTTCCTCTTGGGAATTTTAGCTAAAAATTACAAGATATTTTAGCCAATATACTTGGAAAAGTATAGTCCAGTGTCTTGGAAAATTAAATAGAAACCAGTATGTAGAACAGGGCTCCTACATTATGGAAGGCAGCAGTAAGAGGTATAGATGCACACAGGACACAAAAATATCTACATCTTGATGAACAAGTCATTTTGCATCCCTTCTATACCTCAGTTTCTTCAATCAGAAGATGAGAATACTGACCTTCTCCATAAAACACTATAAATTCTACACCTCCACCAACAGGACCCTCAGCTAGGAGATGGCAAACTGGAATTACAGTCCTGCTGCCACAACTGTTTATGCATTAGGTCAAGAGAATAATACATAATTAATAAATACGTAAAAAAAGAAACACCCAGGAGTAACCTTAGAGAAAGAAGCTGAACTTGGTATACCCCCTCTCTAAGCTTGGCCATTCACCTACAGAAGCTTCCACTTGTTTGCCTTTCTCCTGGCCCCACAATTCTCGTGTTTCAGACTGCACAGCAACAACAGCTTCAAAAGGAGAATGGGCAGGGTTCATCCCTGACTCCCCTCTCAGCTTTTAATTCCCCTTGCAGAAGTCAATCTGGGGTCTGTGCAAGCCAGGAACAGGCTTTAGTCACCAGCACTATAAAAAAAAACTGAGATTAAATCAATGAGCACCTGCTGTGTTGCCCATCAGAGGACAGATAGCTCCAGACTCTGAGCAAAGAGAAATTCTCCATGCAGAGCACCAGCCAAAAAACCTGCCCTGTGCACAGACATAGCTCAGCTGCCCCCCCTGTGCAAAGTGTCACCTACCCTCCAGTTTCACATGGCCCCCCAACCAACACCAGCTCAGGGACATTGGCACTGCAATGGAAGCTGCTCACTGTGACTTCAGCACATCTGAACTCTTGGTCTGCCACTCTTCTTAGAGCCAAGTTGTTGATATCATGGCCTGGCTTGCTGGCCTAGGCAAGCATTAAATTGGCTGGACTGCCAGGTTTGAAGGGCTGTGATTAACAGTACGAAGTCCAACTAGCAGAGAGCTGCTGCAGGCATCCCTTGGAGACAAGCCTGTCTCCATTAGCAGTGAGACAGGGAGGCAGAGGCACCCCAGGCAGGATGCAGATGGCACCAAGCTGGGCGAGCAGTCCACACCCACACCAGAGGGTGGGGCTCCACTCAGAGGCATCTTAGAGGCTGGAGAACTGGGCTGACAGGAGCTGCATCTGGCTTTCAACTTCCTAAAAAGCCTCACATGCAAAGACAGAGTAACCTTTGCTACAGCACGGGCTGGGGCTGACCAGGCAAAGAACAGCTGGCACAGAGCAGCTGGATGCCCATTGCCAGAGAAAATTAACATTCAACCACAGCAGGGCTTCAGGAATCTACTGAGGATGTGAGCGTGGAATGGAGAAACGACTTTCAGAGGCCCCTTCTAATCTAAATTATTCTACAATCCTGCACAGGGCATGGGCTTTTCTATATATTTCATCACCTTCAAACACATTAGCTATACAAACATTTCCCTGTATCACATCTCTGTCTGCTGGAGAGACAGTGGAAAATGCATGGTATTGTCGTTCCTCCTACCCTAGAGCCTGTCAGGAGGAAGGACTGTTGTAATGAAACATTTTTGTCAAGGTACATTTTGAAGCTTCTTTTTTTGATGCTGCCCTCATGTTGTGGATACTGCCTCTCAGCCAATGTGCTTGGCTCCTGATGGTGCCCCCAAATTCTCCAGTTGAAACAGGAGGAAAGTGACCAGTTCACAGCTCTGCTGGGAGGGCTGCCAACATTATCAGCAGAAATCAAGGACTGGAGCATTCTCTTGTTTCACCAGTGAATGACTGTGAGAAACAGCTGAGACACTGAAGCCACCCATTCAAAGTCTGAGAAATGAGAACAGCAGCAGTCAATACTTGAGTTGCTTTCCTCTGCCACAGGGAGAGCTGAGAGTCTAGCTGAATGATAATAAATATTACATTAACATTGACAAAAATATTTTCCAACTGAAAACCTATAATCTGAATATGCACTGGAAAGAATTACTGGCAATGAACTGGGTCCTGCAGATGCGACAAGAACGCAGTGATCTGGGAGTCCCTCAGAGAGAGCAGCACAGATGCAGTCCATCTGCTGCATCCTCTAGAAGACTGATCCTTTAAGGACCAGAAGTTTTCAAATGGAAAAGAAAATTCAGCTTTGATCCAGTAGAAGTTAACAGCACTCATGTGGGAAAACCAAACTTTGAATTCCAAATAAATACGAATAGAACGTTCTCTGATCCCAGGTACCGAGTGAGAGGCAGCAGCTGAAACCTCCCGATGTCTCTTTAAAAGAAGACTTCCTCTTCTTTAGTAACGACTCAAAATTATTTTACATTTCTTTCCTCATTTCCCTGGAGATCAACGATGGTCCACTGGTGATTTCAATGGCAAATTTCAAAAGAAATAGTCTCAATTTAGCCCAGCTTTTTTGCCCAAAAGCAAGAGTCACAGAAGAGCATCTGTAATCTCACAGCCTTCAGAGCTGGATAGGCAGAACTGCATTACTCTGAAGACATGGCTTTATTAAGGAAAGAAAAAAAGTGTATTTTTAATGCAAGTGAACTAGAACGGGGCAAAATCCTTGCAAAGTGAGGGCACAGAGGTGCTTTCTCAGAAACAAGCAGGTTCAGGTAACCTCTCAAATTTTCTGCAGTCTAACTTGAAACACCAGCTCATTGTTTGTCCTAGAATTGTGCCACACATTACAGCCCCTGAAATGACAAAACCAACTTTATTTTCCATTGGAAGCTGCAAGGCCACTACAGGCATAATAAAAAGTTTAAAAGACAAATTGCAGAAGGAAAAACACTGTAAAACAGATAAGGTGAGAATTTCTCCTGACAATAAGACAAAAGCAAGGTTTGGTGTTCTGGTTTTTATGTAATAAGGACTTTTCCATTTCAGTTAGTACACATAATGTTGCTGAATACGCATTTACACTGCATAGGTTTCTCTCCATATTAAAAATATTATAGCCTAGTAGAAGTTACACACTATTTTTTGTCGACAATAAAAGCCTTTTTTTCCAGTCTATATTTATCCCCTCTTTCAAAATTTGCTTTCCATCATGACATGACAACATTAAATATATTGCTCATTATAACTCCTTGCTTATCAATACAAAAGGAATCTGAAGAGCACTCTGATTTCTACTCCCTGCAGAGCTAAGACTTTGTTTTTGGGAGCCAAGCTGCTCCTTCAGTGAAGAAACAGCAATATATCTCCATTTAAAAAATACTGATTAGCAAATCTCATAGCACTTTACTAACACATGCAGTCAAAACATCACTGAGACTACTGCATTTCTCCCAAACTGGAAGGATGTTGAAAACTTAAATGATTCACTTACAGCTGATCTAAAGATGAGAGCTCTGCAATTTATGTTTTATTGTCAAATGTTTAAAGGATTAAATCTAAATAAAATACACAATACACAAGCTTCAAAGCCCACGTTATCTTCAACATCTTATTTCCAATTAGCAAGTCAAAATAAAGAAGACATGGGGAACATCTGGCTTCAAATGAAAAGCTCTGGAAGAAATCAAGATTTTGGTTCTTCTGGGCCTCATTTAAGGCTGCTATTTTCCCAGACTGCTGAAACTGGATAAGATGGAAAGATTATTCTCTCTCTCAAAGAGGGGAAAATAGCAGACATACCACCATGTGATTGAGTATTACATCATTTATACATACAACAATACTGAGCCAGTCTGGCAGTTGAACTTAAAAGACATTTTCTTTTGCCTTCGAGGAAGGACATGGACTTGCCATAAAAGCAGATGAACAGGGAAAAGTTAGAAAAGTCTCAGCTCACCACTGTACTTGGCATGAATCATAAAATGCTAAAAATATTTCACTGAGAAGCAATTCCAGTGTGAGGTTTATGTACGAAAACTACATCATGCAAACAAAATCCTAGTGACAAACATCTGAAGGAAATAAGACAGCTCTTGAGAAGGACCTTTAGCCATTTTTAAAAGGCTTACACTTTGTTAGGCTATAAGAAATCATTCTCAAGACCACTTTCAAGATATAAGGCTAGATCAAGGCGTGAGAATGAATCCTGTTTTTACAAAACAAATTTGACAGGTGATATTGTTTCTCTGATATACCCTCACTTTGTTCTTATGACATCAAAAACTGCAAGGCAGAAAAAGCTGCATAAGACTTAAGAATAGGATGAAAGTGGACACAGTTTGAGGAAACCTCAAGCTAAAATATTTGCAGATAGCAAGCACAGAAGGGCTTGAAGGTCTCAACACGCTGGCTTTTGTTCACCCTATTTTGCATTACTGATCTTAATTAATCTAATAAAATGAATTTGTGTTCTGAGGCAGCATTCTTACTGCATTAAAATTCAAATACACAATCTTCTATTTTAATGGAAGAGAGCATTTAATTTTCTAATTGACTTTTAAAGTATTAAAATGCATAAAATATTAGTGATGGCTACAACCAGGAATATTTTTCAGTGACCGGATCAAAAACATCAAACATAATTGATCATGTTTGCTATCAGGATTTATTTATAAAAACATCAGTTAACGCTTTTTCTTTTTTTCTTTCCTTAAGAGGGGGGTGGCCATGCAGAGAAGGAAGGGGAAGAGTCTTCTCCTCATCCCATACCATATCCAGCATATCCTCTGACAAAAGCAAGAATGTGCTGCACAATGAATGGCTGTACCCCACTGTTTTTTATTTAGCTGGTGTTAGCAACATATTAGCTCCCATCAGGTCAAAACACCACCCACTTATAATACTGGTTTTGCTGACATAAGCCCCAAAATTCAGATGCAAAGATAAACCGTATTAAGCAGAGAGCCAACCTAATTATTTCCTCTTTTAAACAAGCTTTAAGAAGATTGTTAAATATTTATTTTCACAAGCATGCAAGGATCGCTGAAGGTCAAAGACATCAGAGGTGTGATCCTTTCCTTATCATCCCTCCTTTGTATTTATTTCCCTGGAAGGAGGCCTCTCTGCCATCACACTTCCCTCCCCTCATCCATCACCCAGAACTCATCCTGACATTGTTCCCATCCTTATCCCCCTGCCTCTGCTCCCACCTTTCAGCTTCACCCCCTCTCAGTGCTGCCAGTGAGGGCTGTCCCTCGTGTTTCTACCCCAGAATTACCGATGCCTTTGTCTCTCCCCCGCTCCCTACTTCTGGTTCTTTCCTTGTTTCACCTTTGCCACAAGAATGTCTCATCAGTTCAGACACCCCAAACTGGAACCTAATTACTAAGAGGACAGACCATGCAATTCATTTCACTAATTATTATTTTTATGCATGCAATACCAGACCAGTATTGCACGCATTAAAAACCTGGCTCAGATGCTTCTGCTGTAAGTATTTCTGGGTTACACAAGGCCTGACATGGTGATGGAGCACAGGGTTGCCAAACACTTCTCCTGCCCACACATCATGTAATTCAAGCCCACAGTGACAAAGGCTTCAGTGAACCTATTCCAGAAGTCTGTCCTTCATTTCAAAAGGCAACAGTGATTCTTGTTTGCCCCAACACAGAAAGGTATGATGGGCAAGGGCAAAGGACTTCCAAAATAAAAACAGTGTAGCTGCAGCATGCTGAAACCCCATGGTTTTCAGCACTCAAACTATCCTGTATTGGAAGGAACTCACAAGGATCATCAAAGTCTAACTCCTGGCCCTGCATAGGACACTTCAAGAATCACATCATATGTCAAAGAGTGTTCTCCAAATGTTTCTTGAGCTCTTGAGGCTGTGATCACTTCCCTGGGGAGCTGTTCCAGTGCCCAACCACCCTCCGGGTGAAGAACCTTTCTCTGATATCCAACCTGAACTTCCCCTGACAAAACTTCAAGCCATTCCCTTGGGTCCTGTCACTGGTCACCACAGAAGAGACATCAGTGTCTGCTCCTCCTCTTCCTCCCACGAAGAAGTTATAGGCAGCAACGAGGTCACCCCTCAGTCTCCTCTTTTCCAGGCTGAACAACCCACAAGACCTCAGCTGCTCCTTGTATGGCCTCCCCTTAAGGCCCTTCACTATCCTCATGGCCCTCCTTTGGACATTCTAATAGTTTAAGGTCTTTTTTAAATTGTGGTGGCCAAAACTGCACCGAGGACTGGAGGTGAGGCCACCCCAGTGCTGTGCTTAGAGAAAAAACTGCCCAGAGAGAGACTTGAAACACTCTGCTCTATAAAGCAATAAAGTATTTCAGCAGACAGATTTCTAAAGAGTATTTTGACCTCTACTGTTCAAAATTTCCCTTAAATGAGGAAAACAAAGCTATCAACATCAGCCAAAATCTGTAATCTTGAAAGACCATCTTGTGACCCTGTCCCCCTCTCTATCTCTGCAGATGGTTTGTTTAATGCTGCATTATGGAAAAGCTGACAATTTGAGCCACCTGCTGTGTACCAACATCCTGAGAGGAAAAAAGTTGGTCACCCCTCTACACAAAAGCTGGTGAGAATTTCATCAGTGAATTTAATTGGGCATGATCAGGTCTCCCCTTGGCAGGACCAAAGGTCAAGCTCTATTTTATCCAGAGTTAGGAACAAGTGAGCAGAAAAACAAATTTTCAGAGTGTGCAGTTCTTAAACAAAACATCAGCCTGAGCACACACATATGCGCTCAAAATTACAGTCCTCCTGCTTCTTTTGGATGATATATTTAGAAATCCTATTAGCTGGAGAGATCAACATTCTTATCTGAATTTCCAGGATGCTGTAACATACAAAATTAGAGCAGCTCTCTTAAGTGGGTCAATTATCACTACTGCACTTACAGCAGCTTTCCCCCTCCCTCCCTGCAGCATCCGTAACAGGCATTTAGCACAAGGATTTAAACGGTCAGATGCTGAGCTGACACACACCACAGTGTAAAGTCCCCTTCCCCTTTTATATTTTCAGAATCTTAAAGGAACAAAGGGAATCACCCAAGTACAGAATCTCCATGTTAAAATGGCAGTCTCCCAGCAGAAAGCTTCGGTGACTTCCAGAACAGGGCTCCCCACAGGATAATTCCAGTCGGCAATCACACTCACTGTTTTCCTGCCACATCTGAGTCAGGAACAAGTCAGGTTTATGGCTTTCCCCTCCAAGGGACAAGAGGAGATCCTGAGGGCCACTAACCATGTCCCCAGCCCTGTCCCCCAGGGTGCAGGGCCACACAACCAGTTTGAAAGGCTTCAGGTTATTTTCTCCTCAAGAGGGAATTCTCTTTACAAAACACTGCAAACCACCAGATGTAAGTGGAGCAATTCAGGTATCCAGCATCACTTCAGACACTACAAAGACATCCAGATGACCTAGGGAAACACAGACTGTGCTGCAACACAGCTGGAGGCCAGGTGAGATATCTGAGAGGCTCCTCCTGCCTCACTGTCCCACTGTTGCCCATCCATGAGCAGCCCTGGCAGTAAGGGGATGCAGCAGGGAAAAAGAGCCACAGAGTGGAACAGACGATGTCAAAGAGCACATGGAAAGGAAAATTTTACTTTCCCACCAACTGGAAACACAAAACACGTCATTCTCTCAGCACACTTGCTTTATACATATCTCTTTATAGGGAAAAAAATGTGTGAGGCAGCACTGCAAGTGAAAGATTATATTATTCTCCTTCATTCCATGGAAAAACAGACTGGATATGCAAGCTTCAGGTCATGAGCCCTAATGTTGAAATTCAACAGGTCCAGCCCTGGCTGGAGGAAAGGGTGATGGGGAGAAATTAAGGTGCAGAAATTAAATTTCTATTGCTGTCCCTGGCTGCCCTCTTCCCTACATCTCCAGCATTTTCTCCTGTGGTACTAAATAGGAATGATCACACAAGCCAAGCATTACCAAACACCTAACTCTTTGGAAATCTATGCAAATGACATGAGGCAACAACAGTCACACCCTATTTAAGGCAGCAATTTTTTCTTAGTAATTAAACTCTTCCAGCTAAAATTCATCTACTCAAAAACAGAGCAATTTTAAAACTTCATTTTGAAATTAAATGAACAAGGCTTTTGCAAGCCTTCAAGTCCAAGCAAATACTTCATTAGAAAACGTTTCTTCACCAAGAACATGGTCAAACATTGGAACAGGCTTCCTAGAGAGCTGGTCGAAGCCCTCAGCCTGTCAGTGCTTAAGAAGAATTTGGAAAATGCCCTCAACAACATGCTATAACTTTTGGTCAGCCCTGAATTGGTCGAGCAGTTAGATTGGATGATCATTGTAGATCAATTCCAACTGAAAATATTCTATTCAACTTATTATGAAGTAAGATCTTGGGATCTTTTACCACACAGTGAAATGAAGTAATTTGCCTCAGTAAATATTATATGTATTTTAACCGTGCAATTTAAAATCCATTTTTATTCTCATATGTCCTTGTCACACTCTACACTTGAACAAAAACACATTTTCAGTGCAACAGCAGTTAATAAAAAAAAAAAGTAAAAGGTCAGTTACTAAAAAGAAAGTCCTTAACCAGAGAGAAATAGAAACTGGTTTTATTAACCTCTCTAACCACAGCTTTAAAATTTCTTGATTAAAGCCTAATTTCAAAAGTTAACTTTTTAATCAGGAACACCAGGACCTGCTGGCTCCAGGAAGTTTTAGTAGAGGTCAGAAGATTGCTGGAGATTTAATTTTTCATTTCTAATAAAAAAGGAAGTCTTGCCCTTTTCCTTGCAAAGACAGACCTTGAAGCGTTAGTTGAGAAACAAAGAATGTATCCATCAAAGGTTCTCATGGCGAGGCTGTACAAAGCTTCCCAGGACAGCACAGAGCTGACAGAGATGCTCATGCTGGAGAGGGAATTAGCTGAACTGCTCTTGCAAAGACCATCATGGCAGAAAAGCCCAGTAGCTGCTGCTTAACCAAGGATTAAAGAGACCAGCTCCTTACTCCATCACAGATTTTCTGGGTAACTCTGAATGTGTCACTTAGCCTCAGTTCTGCACCTGGAAATGAAGATAAATACTCGCAACTTCCCTTTCTGTGACATGAAAATAAACACATTAAACCAGGAGACTTTCAAATAGCTTGGCAATAAAGTACAAGTACTGCAGACAGATAGGAAATAACAAAGTGCTGCCCCATTCAGCTGCCCAGCTTTTTCCCAAACCCTTCTTGCCTGCTGGGATCCAGCAATGCCTTCGTGATCTTCCCTCAAACAAAAGGGAGGTTCACAGGGCAGAGGAAGCCAGGGAGGAAAAGCTCCTTATGCTTTCCCACCCAGCTCAAGTTTACATCTGAAAGACTTCAAGGCACCAAACGTTCTCCTGACAGCCTTCTGCTCCCAACGCCCACATTTAAGAGGTTATTTTTCTTATACATTTATCAGAAATGTTCTTTTGCAAACAGCTCAGGAGAGAGGCCTCACTTGGCTGCCTCGGTCTGACCCCGGGAGGATCCCACCTCCATCCTCTGACAAAAAAAAAAGCCACCAAAGACCCCCTGAATAACTCAACCTCAGTCTCAGAGGCTGCCCAGCTCAGAGAGGCCCCCATCATCCTGATCAGCTTTATTTGGAGGGAGAAAAACCTGCCCTGAATTTACCCCCAGAGGCAAACACAGGGATATTTACACAAGATAGCTGGTGAGGGAGCTTTGCAGGGACTCTTCTTATGTGGAAGAGGTTTTATTTACTATGCTCTGACAAGACAGGATTTGGTTTACAACTAAGGGTGCATTTTTCAGAGAGCTTCAAAGGAAAAGAATAAATAAATAGTATAAAAAAGGTGCACGTGTGTGGGATAAAAGACAGTTACCATGTAAAATGTTGCTACAAAAGACCCCAGGTGGTAGCATTGGAAAATACGAAACAAAAGAGTGGACAGTTGTACAGTTTTCCTAACCGTTATGTACAGTAACAGGATTACAAACAGAATGAAATGTTCCTCAACTAAAACAAACTGATATCCCACCTGGAAAATCCTGGCCAGGCTGTCATTGTTCCTGAGTGACCCTGGGGCAGCCACGGGTTACAGCTGAGCCCATCAGTCACTCAAACACCCTGCCTGGCTCTTCCCAAGTCCTCTCTCTTGGGAATGGCAGGACCAGCTAAAGTGCCCTTTGTTTCCATTCAGACGTGGGTAGGGATGGAAAAGCTGCTCAAAACATTAAAGAGAAACAACTCAGGACTGTTACTATTCCAGGAAACAAATTAAAAGCCAGAGTCTGAACCGCCCGGAGCGCTGGCAGTGCCAGACAAAGTCAGACGTCACTGGAAACGCTGAGCATCCCTCAGTCCCTGGGAGGGGGACAACAGGTTCCATCACACCTGAGGGTTTAAAAACCACTGTCTCCTTCACATATATTTTTTTTTAATGATATCTTTACTTCTGACACTGATAATACAGACACATTTTATATGAAGAGAATAATAAATTGTAGTTTTTATAGGCAACTCATCAGAAGGAGGAAACACCTCCCAGATCCAGCTAATAGTTAGCAAGCTGTTTTCCCTGGAAAACATTAACACTGACAAGCAATAAAGGAAGGCAAATGAAAAGCTATGCCAAAGTGGCTGCATTATAGGGGGGTTGTGTCACATAACCTAATAAAAACCATAAACTCATGTAAAATCAATTCACATCTCAAATAATATACAGAAAACTTTCCAAAGGATTACAAATAAAAGCTGATGTTCAGATAAATAAATTTGTATTTTCTCCTTAAGTTCTGGAACTATTTTTTCAGATCAAAAAAATTTGAGTTACCAGAATATTTTGCATTTTTGCATTAATTAAATAATGCGTAAGAACCAAGGAGAACATTATGTTTTCCCATTTCAGGCTGAGGTTTATTCAGGCATAATTCAGACTGCACCAGTAGACTTGGCTACAATATTCCTCACATTTTCACAGAGGCTGGCTGGCGACATGTACATTATGAAAAAGAGAAGAATAAGCAGATAACCATGTCAGATAAATACATTCCACTCCCTCAAACTGAACTTGCAGACACAATTAAAGTCTCTTTTCCCTCTCCAAAAGCTTCCCACTCCTTTGGTTCTGCCACAAGAACACAACATTTTTTGTCACTTTAGTCCCTTACTACATCTCCCTGTACTTCCACAGGTCTTTTTCTCCTCCTACCACACAACTTTTTAAGAAATGTGATGTCTTCCACTGCTAACAGATTATTCTGTTCCCAGGTAACATCTCTTGCCTCCACAGTTCCTGAGTCACTCAGATAACTCACTTGGGCCACCCAAAATCAGTGAGCTCTCAGTTCTGAGGATGCTGCTGCTGCCCTTCACTACTTCTTCCATGTGACCTCTTTCCTCTAAAATACATTCACCAATCTTCAGCCTTTAACTTCCTTCTCTAAATTTCTCCCATGTTTCTTTTTATAAGAGTTCTAAAATGAACACAATGACAATGAACTCTTTAAACTCAGGAACTCGGCTGAGCAGTGCATTTAAATGTTGAAATGTTAAAAATACTGCATGTCCTTTGTACAGCATTATTCAGTGTATTGCTCTTCTTTCCAAGCTCCCCTTGGAACCTTCTCCAGAAGACCAAAACCAATGGCAAGTTTATTACCCTGAATAGGGATTTTAATTCTTGTTAAAGCACTTTGTCACAATTCCATCCTCTCTACATCTGCTCTTGGCCCCTCTGCCCCAAAGGCCCTGGGAACACCCCTGCCTCCTGTGGCCCGTGTCTATTATCAGATGTAAACTAGGAACAAGTATAACATGCTGATAATGATCATCATAATTAACCTACAGAGCCTTGAACATATCCTAATTTCAAAGGTCAGCAATTTGCACCTGTAGCCCTTGGGTTTTAAAGTTTCTCATGAAAGGAAAAGATACCAGAAAAGGAATTTGTATTTCAGTGTTGAGAGTCCATAATTTACTTGGGGTTTGTTTTTTAAACTACACCGGATTTTAAATAGTAATAGAAAACAAAACAAAACAAACAAACAAGCAAACAAAACCACAGTGGAACACAGGCAGAAACTGAATGAACTCCCTCTCCCAAAATGACAGAGGTTAAATTCTTAGTATCAGCTACAAAACTAAGTTTATCTAACGTATTTAAAAAAAAATAAACACTAAAAAAACTGAGCCATATGGACATGCACAACAACCTTTTAATTCCCAGGTAGCACAGTAATTGTGCAAATTAGGCTGGAGTATTATTGATATGGAAAGACAGAGCTCATCTTTGCAGCTTTATTCACACTTTAGTCCTAGTATTTTATGTGAAGTATCACACAGGACATTATCTCCATTTAACAAAGAAAGCTGAGAAGTTCATTTAGGGATTTATTAAGTGTCAACCAGAGCAGTACATCTTGCACATGAAGTGAGATACATGCTGAAATACTTTAAAGAAGGTTAAAAAACAAGTAAATTATTTTTGCTTTATTTGTTTGCTATGCATTAGCTCCACTTGCTGCACAGATGGCTGTACATTGCACTGTACCTATCTGCCTCTCACAGCCTGCATTTCTTCAAATGTTTTTTATCACTATCAGTGGGGAAAAATGGATTTGCATATTATGGCTGGGCTATCATTCTGAAGTATCAAATAACAACTGTAAATAAATTACTTTAAACACGTGACCTGACCATAAATATAACACAGACTCATAAAAGGGACCTTAGAGATCATTTCTTTTCAACACCCCTGCTGTGGGCAGGGACACCTTCCATCAGACCAGGTTGTTCAGAGCCCAACCCAACGTGTCCTTGAACACTGCCAGGAAAGGGACAGCCACAGCTTCTCTGGGTAACCTGTGCCAGGCCCTTAGCACCCTCACAGTAAAGAATTTCTTGTTAATATCTAATCTAATCCTACCCTCTTTCAGGTAGTTACCTGGAAAATATATTACCAAAATAATGGTAACACCTTAAAATCAACACTCTTTATGGCAGTGATAGAGTGCCACTGTTCAAAGTTCACATGGAGACTTTACAGCAGGAAAGACCAGTATAATAGGCAATCCTGGCTTTTAATTCCATTATCCCTGCAAAACCAATGGTTTGGGGGTTGGAAGGGGTTAAAATACATGCAGTTCCAATCCCCCTGCCATAGGCAGGGACACCTTTCACTAGACCAGAGCCAGAGCAACAGAAGTAATTGTTTGATTCTAAACTCTGAATTCCAGCAACTGAAACACAACATAGAAGAAATGAAAATATATAAAACAAATAAATTTGGATGATCATCAGTATTTAAAGCTTATGTAGATTTTAATGAAGTTCCCTGAGACAAAAATAGGGATGGTAAAACAGGGAGTACTCACTTGGAAATCTGTCCTGTGTGCACCTTCAGCCACTGATTTCCTATATGATTTTTGAGCAAATTTCAGAATTTATCAAACATCTTTTCTTTCAATAACTAAAACAGGAGTGATACTGTTCTTCCTGCAAGTATCAGAAGAAGGAAATCCAAATATGTGGATGGAAAACCCACTGGAACTCTAATCTGTTCTTTGATGCTGACACTGCAGGAGGTTTGGGGTTAACTGTCATTTACTTTAAAAGAGAAAAACAAAATAAACTTTAAAAATGCTCCACAAATAACAAACCCTAGCAAAGAACAGGAGAAGTGCAATTATACACTTGAAGAAAACGTTGCAAAAGAAGAAATTCAGAGTTAGTGATGAGAGGCAGAGTGACATTTATAGCATTAAATACTAAGTATTGTACATTTAGAAGGGGAACAAATTTACTTGAACCACAGGAAACACTCCCATTCACTTCAGCATATAAAACCAGCAACGACCAAGTCAGCTCGTGAACACTTACCTTTGGACATTTTCAAACAAGGTCTAACTGGGATAGTTGACTTGCTTAAAGTGGGTGTTGTATTTATATCTATTTTACAACTGTGAAAGGATACGAGGAGTTCCTTCTGTCCTGCACACCAGGTAGAGGCAGGCAGCAATGACGTGGGTCATCTTTCTGCCCCGGGTTAGATGTTTGCTCACAGCCATCTTGAAAAAATTAAAGGCAGTATCCAGACAATGTTGATTGAGTTGAAGCTGGTTTCCCAAGTGGTGAATCTGACGCTTCCCTAGAAAAATTCACAAGGAAAAGAAAAGTTTAACAACTATGCAGTTAATGTGCTTTTAGACTGGGGTCTTTTAGTGTCGGGGGGTTTTTTTAAGACAAAATTAAGGGGGCGGATTTTGGATTTCATCTCTTTGTGAAATACAATGACCTCTCAAGTTTCAGGAATTATTTAGCCTCAGCTCCTCAGGACAAAAAAAAAAAAGAAAAGACTTGTTTTGGACTGCTAAAATTGAAACACATGCTATCAATAAGCTCTGGAAAACCAAGCCACAGACATCAGTCCCACACAGGATCCAAACCATAGCCAAGACTTCTCAGACAAAAGATTATGCCCCTCTCCCTCAACATCATTTGCCAATTAGCACTTGATTAGCTATAGCCAAAAACCAGAGGTCATGGTGTGTTTGACACTGATGTGCAAACAGGGAAGACATTTTGCTGCAGCACTCCAAGAAGTGATGGAGTTTGCTGCTCCTCTGACCACTAACAAAGTCCACAAGGAAAGGAGCTCTGCTCCTGGCTTGCCCGTGATCCCAACGATGGGAGGCACTTCCTTCCTCCGAACGCATTTGCACCCCAGCCTTCATTTGAGACTTGTCTACCAGACTACTTAGATTAGCTTGTGGCTTCAGGAAACAAATGTGCCTTCACCCTTAAATAAAACAATAAAAAGAAAAAAAGTGTGTTTGGGATGATTCACGGCAGGAAGTGGTCCAGCTGCTGGGACAGATGCGGGAAGCAAGGTCCAACCCATCCCCACAGCTCCAGCTTCAGAAGAATGTGCCGAAAAGGCAGCTCAAG
Source organism: Eopsaltria australis (assembly GCA_034509425.1). Taxonomy (NCBI): domain Eukaryota; kingdom Metazoa; phylum Chordata; class Aves; order Passeriformes; family Petroicidae; genus Eopsaltria; species Eopsaltria australis. Next base: position 905,701 of record JAVTVJ010000012.1, on the reverse strand, counting down.
AAAAAGATGGGGGAAGTCAGGAGGAAAACAGAGCACTCAAGTTCCTCAGCAATGGGGTCAGACAGCACATCAAGAAAAATCCTTTAATTCAATGTGCTGGGCAGATGTTTCCAGCACACGTATTTACAGGAAACTCAGCTGTTCCCTTCAGAGATGTCAGGAGCAGCTTGTGGAAGGGGCACAGAGGTGCCTGCCCTGCCCACCACTGCTCACAGGAAGCAATGGTAACCACACGATGCTTCCCAGAACAACACCAGCTCCTGCACAGACCACACATCTGAATTTTATTCAAATCCCGACTTCATCGTCACTAATACCATGGTAAAAATGCTTCACCTCTGAACAACCTTTTGCCAAAGATGGTGGTTTTAACAAGAAGTGACTCCAGCCAGGCTCCAGGTCAGAAGGACTATGGCCAAACAGGAGCTGCCATAAAGCAGCAGCTTCTCCTTCCTGCACAGGTGGAAATTACTGCACTCACCACCAAGATATCCTTTAAGGCACATTGGTCAACCAAGTGTAACACGTTTGGGTGAAGAAGTAAGAGCAGAGGAACGATCCATCACCCTCCATGGGAGGTGTAGGCACTATAAGCTACTCAAGGATAATCCAAAGCCCATTAGCTGAACAGTTTTTCCACTGCCATCAGCAGGCCCTGGACTGGCACTCACCAGCCTCAAATACAAATACCACGTCTTCCCAAAATTCAGGTACTAACTAGCACCTGGTCTTTCCAGAATTTTATTTCACTCTCTACAGCCTGCATGCTGCTTCTTCTGTTCCTAAGAAAGAATCAGTTTATACTCATTTGGGGGGAAAAGTGCACTTGAGTACTAAAAACTCATTTTGCAGTGGCAGCAAAGCAGCTTCCCTTCAAAAACAAAGAACATACCAAAAGAAAAAAGAATAACACAGAGGAAGATACTTGAAATTAATTTCTTTCATAAGCTATTTTCACTACTGAGCTGCTCCCATCCCCAAGCTACCATTAATATTCTGAGTATTTAACCTTTTCTTAATTTCAAATGTTGAAATACAATTAATTCATCATAATCCATCCTAAGAAAACAGTGCGCTTGTTTGAGTAATATATGCATTTTTAGCTGAGCTCTTCATCCACCATCAATATATTAAAGTAGAATTACTTTCAGGGTAATTGTCTACTGAAAAAATACCAAACAGATCTAAGAGAAAGGTATTTGTCTACTTAGGAAATGCTATTTCTCTGAATGTTTTACTCAACCTTCTGCAGACCAGAGAAGGTTTTAATTCTGTGTGCTAGGACTCCCTCAAGCTGCTCGGTGGTATTATATCAGTCATACAGAGTTTGTGGAAAAACAAGGCAACTGTTACACTGCTGCTTATCCCCAAAATGAACAACTTAATTCAGGACAAGAATCATCCTAGAAATTATGTGTATCTTGATGACTAACTTGGTTTTGTCCTTATTTGTGAGAAGAGAGAAAGAAATGTACTGCTTACAGCATCATCTAAGATAAACATTTACATTCTGTAACCAGTCTCCTATTTACTAAAGAAAGATCAAAAGCTTTGTTGTTTCCCCATCACCACCTCCGCCCCTTGAATTTAACATGACAACAAAATTCTATTTTTCTGGTATCTTATGTAACACTAAGAAAAAAATAGCTGGAAAAGTTAGCATTAGCAATCGTGCTCCTAGATTTCTCCATGGGAAACTTCCAGATACCTTTTACTCCTTCTGTTTCCTTCCCAGATTCAAGAATGCACTTCACAGAGTCCAAGAAAAGGCAGATATCAACTAGATGGCTGTCACCCCAGTATTGCAGTACATGACCAAACCATTGTATAGTGCCCTCACCCCAGTCAGATGACAACCAAAAGGATGTCATTTTGTGACTTCCAACCTTTTCTGCCTAGCTTGCCAATCTGACATTTCTGGAGCTGAAAAACATGTCTCCATAATATTTTATTTAACTATAAATACAGTGATTTAATCTGTTGGTATCTGAAGAGCAGATGTTCATACATAGAGAAATTGGGCTTAAGAAAACAACCAATCAAAATAAACTCTCTATCCAATGCTCCAGTTACTAGTGACAAACAAGAGTCCAAATACTCATTCATACTGCCAGTCCTCAACATGAGAAGTCCTCAAAGCTGAGCAGTGGCAGCCACAAACCTTGCTAAGCATTGGGATGCTGCTCCTCCAGCAGCAGGGTCAGTGCAGGGAGGAGCTGCCGAGCAGCTGCAAGCTCCAGGGCTGGGAAGATGAGCAATTCCCTGCAGCAGACCTACAGCACTGCATTATGGCCATCAGCCCTTGAACGTGCTCCCAGCTCCCACTGCTCCTTGCTAGCTGGGTGGCATTTTATAACCTTGCATTTGCTGTTTGCCTCCTGTCTCCATCATTGCTCTGGCTCCCTCACGGCTGGCAGTGCCCGCATGCCACTCTCACCACACGGTCCCATGGGCTGGTCCAGACAGCGACAAGGAGGCAACAAGCCTGAGGATCTGAGGATCTCAGCTGAAACAGTGGGAATATGCATCAAAACAATGCCATTTACTAGCAATCTGCTCCACTCAGTGTTCACCCGATTCCATCACACTGTTACAAACTCCAATGAATTAAGATTCTCTACAGGATGGAAAAGAATTGATAAACCTTTAAACCCCACCATGCTCTGGGTTATAGAACACTCACAACAGCAGCTTCCTGGCTTTCTTACCCATTTTATCCTGCAGGACAGCTTTTTAAAAAGTTTCAGTGTGACCCTGTTCTAAAAACCTGCAGCTATTATCTCAGTACAATAAAGGAATATCATCACGTGGAACAGCCAGAATAAAGTATTGCATATTTTTCCCAAATTGCTATGCAGAAGCACAAGTTATAACACAAAATATACAGGGGTAAAGCAAATCTCTTAGTAGGTGCATCTTCTATTAGTAACTTGCAATAAGCATTGTCTCTTTTGGGCCTTACAGGTTTTTGATAGATGCTGGGATTCTTTTTTTAAACCACAAGAAATAGCACCTTTGAGGTCAAAGCTTACACTTCATGCTACCCTTGCAATTTAGTGATGGCAAGAAAATTGGTATCTAAGTACCTTTGGGAGAAGGGCAGGGAACAGTGTCTTTTTAAAAAGGCAGGACAAGCCCAACAGCAGGGTTTCAAAAATCCTCCCCCTTCCCTCACCAGTAAAAAAGTAATAAATTTTCCTTTAAAGAGCATAAGAACAAAAGTCTAGAAACTACAGAAATTTTGCAATGCACAGAGCACACACCACGCAATTCCCATTTATTTCTCAAAGGTTCATCATACCATTGGGGTGGAGGGGGAGGCAGGGGGAGAAGTGAGAGAAAGAGGGAAGTTTGCACTTCTGTAATCAACACACAAAATCAAGTTCCCAGGCTACCAAGTAGTAAAGTTTATCACGCTCCTGAATCTGCAGCGAAAAACAAAAGGCCCTTTTCAGCTTTTAGCTCCAAGCCTACTAAAAAAAAAAGTGTTTCTACCCATCTACTCCCAGCATGCTGAAAGCAATGCCATCATCTTCTCATCCGATGCCAACTTCAATGCTTTGAACTGGCACTGCAGACCTGAAGTGACAAGTTCACATAGGGACCACTGAACGCTACTATCCTTTTATTTCAGATAATTTCCATTCCTTTGACAGAGGAAACAGTGGTTTTTACAAAACAAAATGTGTAGGCCAGAAATCTCTGTCAAAAAAATAGATTTGCAGAATATCTTGGTTATATTAAATGCTTACGCAAGAGGCAGTTGAAAGCAGAACTGCGGCTTAAGTTGTAACAGAAGCAAAGTAGAAAAAGAAGGAAAATCAGACATATTCTTTACAAGCAACTTTCTTTTATGATTTCGTTACTACAGAAACATCTTGTTCTCTTCCCCTATGGAAGAGGAAACATACCTTTTTTTTGGATACCTTAAAAGTCAGTAATGTCAAGCAGCTACAGCTCTGTATTACTCTTATCTGCCTTCTGCCTGCTCATCTGCAGCCTTTCCAGTCTGACAGGGGCTGTGACACTGCTGTTTCCTAGTACTTGTCAGGACCAAGCATAAGTTCCTAGGGAAATAACAGGCAGTACAAAGGCAGAGCCTAAATGAATTGTTATTACGATACTAAAGTGCATCATCAAAATGTAGGCATATGGATTTTCCCCCCTTTCTACGATTTTTCTGCTCAAGGGGCCCTGGAAACTAGTGCTACCTGAAGCAGGGAACAGAGTCATGTTAACAGCACTAATCCTTCTTTTGCAAAAAGGATTGTTATGGTAACAAACACTAGATTCTATTAAAGGAAACATTTCGGATGGTTTTCACTCGGGTATTCATTCCCAGCATTTGAATTACTTTACCAACTGAATTTTATGTGCAGATTTTGTTCTGCATTTGAGTTTTCATTCCTTTTCTTTCTTTGAAAAGGCTCCCCAAAAGAACTCCAAAAAAAAAAAGGGAAAAAAGAGCAGTTTTTATGCGTGAGCATCCCTGCATGCTTTGTCACATCTTTCAATTTCAGCAATTCCCAGCTCAAAGCCTGAATGAATTTCCTGCTCTTTGCTCTATGCCAGGCTTCCATGTTATTTGTATTACAAATCAGTAAAACAAACAAACAAAGGCACAACAGGGACAGTCCAGGACTATGAGTGGGGCTACACTCATGAAGGCTGGTCCCAGCAGCCTAATCAAGGGTAGAGTCCTGAGATCAAAGACAAGGAAACATTTAAAGGGAGGGAAGAGAGGCGATGGCTGCTGCGCTCACACCGAGCATTTCCAACCACACACGCAATACTGGGAGCAAGGAGCAGCTTTATCCCTGTGAGCCTGTAAGGAAAAAGGCCAATGAGCAGTAAAAGTAGCAGCACAGCAGGACATTGCAGCAGTGCTGACCCAGCACAATAACGAGTTTAATTTTATCAAGGTTAGCTAAGAGTTATTCCCACTAACACCTAATTGCCTGTGAGGAAAGTGATGACCATGCTGGCCTCGTGCCCACACTCTGCCTAACTCGAGCCTAGCTCCAAATCCCTATATTGCCATCTGGTTGTGGGTGCACCCCACACCCCCAAATCCAGGCTCTTCCACACAAAAACTCCCCAGTTCCTCCATGGGATGTGTCAGTCCTCAGGCTCAGCAACCTGAAGCCTTGTGAGCACTTGGCCCCTGTCCGACTGCTGCATCCCCAGTGCCCGTGTCACCTGGCAGAGCTGCTTCAGGGACTGCCCAAGGGTACACTCTGTTCCTGTTATCTCAGCAGAATAAAACAGCTCCTGGCCCTCTCCCTGTGATATTTCACCAACTGTGCCCAGCAAAACTGTTTGTGGCAATGAACAGAAAACCAAACCAGTAAACTGATCAGTGTTAAAAATAACCTTGTGAAATAAAAAAGATTTAATCCAGACCTGTTTACTGAAGGATTGATGCCTTCTCTTTATCTCTGTAGGGCCAGACCCAGACAATCTGAGTGCAGAGACCTGTATTCAATTTCTCTGCCCGTTGACAACAATCCAACCCATCCATTTTGCCTCCCATGAGAGCACCCCATCTACCAGGTGCAGGTCCCCTCTGTCCTGGTAAAGCCCTTCCACAGCATGTCAAAGGCTCCAGTCATTCAGCTAAAGAGAATAACCATGCATCTTTAAGATTAATGGCTTAAAAATTCAGATGGTGGTCACTGCTGCAGCCACTTTTTAAATATTTGATACTAAGCTACTTTTCTTTCACCTAGAAAATTTGCTGTTAACATCTCTTCTCAGCACTTACTTCTTTAAGAATTCATTCCCTCAAAATTGGCCCTTGTATTCCATTAATGCCAAAGCAGGCCTGCAAAGCACCAACATAATTTCTCCTACCCCCCTCCTCAAGCACGTTTTCCATTCCCTGATCCTATGATACCACTCCCACGTGGAGAGCCTCTTTGCATATACAGCAATTGGCCATTTGAACTAATTTGTCTTACCCACTCTGAAAAATCTGGCATCAGAAGTGGTTCCTCTGATTTTCTGCATGCAGTTCCTGGAATTCTGCTTCCCTCACAGGTGGCACTTCTGCTGCTGCCATTTCATTCCCATTATCCATCTAACTGCTACCCACACTTCAACAACAGACTAGGAGCCATACGGTTGATGCAGGGACTGCACTAAACCTATTGCTAATCTTGCCTATCATCCTCAAGACAGCAGCTTGCTCATTTCTTAACCCTGCTTAATTATTCTTTTCAGCACAGCTAAACAACTGTTGGCTCATAAAATCCTTACTGAACTTCACTTACGGTGTCACATTGGGAAACCATAGTCAATGCTGACATTAAAAGGAAACAAAAGCAAGAAAACACCAACAAAACCTTTATCTGTTGATTCACCAGCACTGAAGGAACTGGATCATGACTGTTTTAAGTGAAGCTGAAGCCCAAGCTGTTCCTGTAGACAGCGTTCCCACCTGCAACACGACATTTACATGGCCACACACTGATACAGATGAGGGAATTTGCTGTGCTGAAATTCAACCCAAACAACAAAAAAAGCTGAATTTCCATTCGGACCAGCTCCCTCATGTAACTCAACATGCAGCCTCCCAAGCCCTAACGGCGGCAGAACGTGGCAGAGGCGAGCAGGAATGCTGTCAGCAGCCACATACACGTGGATCAACTTAAATCAAATGTGAGACTGAAGCCTAAATGGGTCAAAGAGAAAAGTACACACTATCCCTACGCTTCCTCCTGCTTCCCTGCTACTGCTCCCAGCCCTCGCTACTCCTCCCGTACAAGGCAGCTTACACTAAAGTCTGACTTACCACAGTTTAAACAAATCCTATCGTGCTCATTAGTTATTTGTCTGTTGGAATGCTTCAGGTCATTTCAGATTCATTTTGGAAGAGAGCAAATATGGACTTTTTTATATCCAAAAGTTTAGCTAACTGAATTTTTTTACTCACGGAAGATTTGCAGCTGTTTCAAAGTTGAAACAGCTGGAAAGCTGCACTACTGGCAAGAACTGTGAGCACATGTATGATTAATGTAGCATAACCCTTACCTTTCTCACATTAAGGGAACTGGAAAGAAAAATTTAAAATACCAAGAACTTTTAGATAGTGGTAGCTTTTGGACATGAAAGATTTCGTTCTGAAAGTTCCTCCAGTTAGGCCTTGCTTTCATCTTCCTCTGTATTGTTTGGACAGCGATTTTATTTTATTTTTTAAATTACATTTTAAATGACAGTTATTCTTAGAGATTTTTCTATATGTATATACATGTAAACCTTTTCCCCCACACTTATCAATTATCAGTTGTTATTCTTGTCACAACAAGAAATGGAACATTTCTGCTGTCACACAGCATTACTGCTGATCCAAGCACTACCTTCAACCACCCAAAATAATTTTTACATCACTGCAAGAAAAAAAAAAAGAAAAATATTTGCTTATGACATAATCTGACAGTTTCGAAAAGATCACTTTTCAAAAGTTTTAAAAACCTGCAATTCTAGCATTATCGGAGTGATAGAACCTATTTTGTACTTTTACAAAGCAAAAAGCATTTAAGTAACAAGCAGATGTCATCAATCTACACAGCTATAAAAATTCATAAATACAGCACAATATAGGGAAAAAAATTCCACTGCCTATTGGTAAAAGTTATCAAAATCTCTAAAACAAAAATGAAGACTGAACACAAAGGGATCCATTGCTGCAGTGGAAAACTTTGCAGATGCGAGCGGCATATAAATCAGTGCAGTGTTATCTGCTCGCTGACAGCCAGCTCTCCTGCCTTCCCTGCAGATCGGGCCTTTCACAAGGCACACAAGAGTGAAAGCTGACAGGAGCCATTTTTCAGCCCTGCAAACACCATGGAAGCCGACAGGAGCCCCGGGAGCCTCGGTGCTCCGCACGGACCAGGAGGATGCAGGAGCTGATGGCATCCCCTGCCAGAACTGCCACTGAGACCAAGGGACAGGGGCAGGAGCAGAAGTAATTGAGTTACCACAGCTGAACAATTACCACTTCCCAGCTGCACTGCAGCAACCATTAGATAAGGTCACACATACTGAGATTGTTTAAAAAAAACCCCAACAAAACAACCTTCCTGTTTAATCCATATTCCCTGCTATAAAAGCCAGTCCAGCCTTTCCCTTTTCCTGCCAAGAGGCCCCTGTACATCCCTGTGAACCCTCCCTACTTTTCTTGTCCACCTTTAACACTCACTTTTTATAACATGTCTGAGAATTTACTTGTCCTCACACATGTGCAGAACAATTTTCCTCTCCTAGAGTTCAGCCCTGCTCCTCTGCACACCAGTTGTTCTGTCAAAATACAACTGTTAGTGGTAACTTATTTCCACTCTCCATCATCCAACTGTGCAGGCAGGAAGGACTGTGCAGACAGAGACTAATACCCACTCTGCTCTCAGCCTCTACTTAAGGCTGCTGCTGCTTCCTCAGGACTGAAAAAGGCCTGTGAGCCCAAAGCTACCTTGGGGCTCTGATTTTCATAGTGGAGGGGTTGTTTTTGGGCTTTGGAGTTTTCTTTCCTTTTCCTTCTGCTCTAATTCCACATACCAATCTAGCAAAGGGCACTCTCTCTACATTCAGAACTTACCCAACTGGCAGTCAAAGATGATGACACAGTCATTTCCACAGTAAAAAATTCATAAATATCAACTAATTGGCAAATTTCTTAAATCATCTAAAAATATGGAAATACAGTGAGAAGGCATCAACATAACAGGATGCACAGAGAAGTAGTTGAGCAGGTGAAGAAAAAGAGGGAGTTACCAGAGATATCAAAGGGGTAAGAGATAAAACATGATCTAAAAAGGGAAGCAGAAAGAAAGAAGAACTGAAATCAAACTGGGAAAGGCACAGAGCTGTTACAAAAGAAAGGAACACTGTATTAGGCTAATACTTATTTGAGGTATTTTTATATGAAGCTGACGAGTGGTCAAATACTTATTCCTTTATACAGAAGGGATAAGAAACCTGGCAGTTAGGTAAGACAGCATCAATCTTTATCCAGGCTGCAGCAAAAGAATTAAATTCCTCCCTTGGCTTGTCCCTGGCAGCTGAGTCCATCAGCTACAGCACTCATGCAAGCAGAATGATTCTGCAGGGGCTGCTCTCCTTTAGCACCACAAATGGCCCATTTAGATCAAAGCTACAGATGCCCCTGGTAATTGCACCTCTGTCCTGCCCAGAGATGATGGGAGACATTATGGACAGGGCTTCAGCCTCAACTTTGCATTTCCTTCCTTTTTAAACTAAGCATAAGTGAAGGTTGCCACAAATCTCAGCTAAACCATGTAGTGAATCAGTGATGCCATTTATCAAGTCAGTCTCTTGTGGTATCTACTTCAGCCTGGAGTTGGAAAGAGATTTATGTTTAAAGAGAGAATGCACATATTTCAGAACAGCCTTGTATTTCTTTAAACAATAACATTTATATAAGTCAGATGTACAGACTGTTTCAGTAAAGAATTAAAACTACAATGCCATCTACATATTTCTAGAGAGCCATATTTCTAGTGGTCCTCTTAGAAAATATTTGGCATATTTGAATAATATTTATCTGTATGTTTGTGATGCCTTCCATTTATATGAGGCAACTATTTATATATGGGATGTCATACATCAACAACTGTTTGGAATGAGGAAATTCTCACTAGACTTTGCTCTCCCCTGATCACCCCAGAATAAAAGATTGAGGGCACAGCTGGGAGATAGGGGGTGGGTGTTTAAAGACCCAGAGATTGAACTTAGAACTTTCACCTAATTATCAGACATGATTTGTTAAGAGAAGAGCAGAAGATCTCTAGATCTCTGCAAGAAGAGGGAAGTTAAGCCATAAATAGATATAAGCATGAGTTCATGCCTAAGGGCTAATAGCATGAAATTAAAGGAAAATGTAAGCACTATGTTAACAGGACCTTACAACAAAACTCACTGGACCTCGTAATAGTTTCCCAAGGGAACTGGTGGAAACTCCCACTGCTTGGAACATATGAATCCAGTAAGGGCAAAACACAAGAAAAATTCATGATATGGAATGATGCTATATAAGAAAAATGGGCTAAGATGATTTACTGGGTTAAAGGAAGTTCTTGTGCTTTTACAAAACTGTAACCTTTGGAGAGAGGCTGCTTTGCATGACAGAATCATTCTGTATTCTGAGTGCACAGAACAAGGGAAAAAAAACCCCTCCACCCTTTCTTCCCCAAATTGCCACCACTGCTGGGTCGTGCAACAGCCTTCAGCCTGCTCAGTTTGACACAGAACAACACAGACCCACTGTCAGCCACACAGAACAGCCTGACCTGGACAGCAAAGATCCACCTACTCAAGTTTCTGCCTCTTAAATTTTTTTTTCCAGTCACTACTCCATTCTAGTTTTCCTAAATTAAATATTTATAAAATATTAAATGGTATTAATTATCTATTAAAAATTGTATTAACAGCACATCCCACAAAAAAAAATAAAAAATCTCAACACTTGTTCATGGAACAAAATCTGAGAAATTTTCTCCATAAGCAAATCTTCAGATGCCAACTTCCTTTGCTCTTCTAGATGATCCACCTACCTCCCATGTGCCAGTCCTTAGCAGTTAAAAAAAATTTTAGGTAAGCACAATTACGTTTTTCTGTTCTTTATGTACTGAATCTCAAAGATCAATTACAACAGGGTTTTTTTCTGTACAGTCTGACTCCAAGATAGGATGTGAGATCATCCATTAAACATACGTATCCAACACTAGATGCATTATTAATTCCTTTTCCTCTAGGTAATATGGTATGGTGAAAAATAGCTACCAGAGAACATAGTGACTAAAGACTTAAACAGAAATCAGTGGATTTATGTGATGATTGCTATGCAGCAACCCAATGGATCTGATTAAAGGAGACATGGATTCTTCTCCCCTGATACTGCCACTGCTCCTACAGGATGCTCAACACAAGAAAGAGTATTGATTGCAACAAACCCCCAAAATGGTTCTGAGAACAGCTGAGAGAATGATCTATCTGAATTTAACATTGCCCGGGTCTGACTACAGACAGGACTAAATTTCATAGCATCTTCTGATTGGTGACAGTGTTTAGAATTTTTTTTTTAAAATAAGTTGACTATTAAAACACAACCTGCCTCAGAGTTTCAATCAGGCAGGTGCTGTGAACACCAAAATGAGCTTTTTCTTTCACTTTGTGGAGCTGCAATCAAGGAAGCTGCCCTAAGGAATTGCTTAACATCAGCGTCATCTTGAACCTAACTAACATATTGCTTCAATACAGTCCACAGAGTAAATTCTATTTACTGACCTATTTCAAGATCCACAAAAATAAACAAACACTTCAATCAACTGCCTGCCTCAGACCTGTTTATGCTACAAGCAGCTCCTCACTGAAGGCCTCAGAAGTTCTACTGCTACATTAATCAGCCTCAAGGACCATGTTTTCCCTCTGCAAAACAATTATAATCTGGCCTTTCCTACCTTTTGTATTTTACTTGAGCTTTATGAAAAGCAGACAGGCTGATGAAATTCTGCCTAGCTCTGTGTAAGGTAACCTTACATCCAAGTATCCATGTCCCTGGCAGCCACAGCAGCAACAGGACACATCAAAGTTCACATTTCTCTGGTCAAATGCCATCCTACTGCACTGTCCTACAACACGGAGTATGGGAGCTGCTTTGTTTAATCCAGCTTTTATTCCCCTAAGCACTCAACTCCTACTGAAAGCCATGCCCCTATGGATGGGAAGCTGAACTTGGCACAACCAAAGATTTCTGAGGACCTCAAATCAACTGTGGTTTTACCCTCTAGTAAGAGTGCCTGTTATCATTTTGAAATCAGAGCACTCAAACTTTAACAGCATCTTGTTGCAAGTGGCTGTTATTATGTCATCTCCCTTTTGTGCTTTCTACAGACAGAATCAGGAATGGGTATCTGACACAAGGATCCTTCTCAGCTTAACAGGGACTGAGTGCTTCTGGAGGAGATGGAAAACCACACACGATTCCCTGCGCTGAGCCACGGAGGCAGGTGACAGCCCTCGACTTCTGCTGCGAACTGCAGAGCAGACAATCCATTCCAAATGTACTTGATTTTCATTTCCATGTTACTGCTTACACTCCCTTATTCTCCCCTTTATCTTCTGCTGAAGTTTTCTTAGGATGTTGAATTTGGTATTTAATATTCAGCATCACTGTAATCCCACAACTTGACTTTGCTGGCACGACAAATCAGCGTTTCTCAGAAATCCAAAACAACCTCAAAGCTTTCTTTCCCTTCTATGTCAAAGACCTTGATCAACGCCAAGTTTCCTCTTTCTTCTTAAAGCTGGAATCAAACACTGCAATGATCTCGGAATGAAATTTGTCGTACATGTCAGATCAAAAAGTAAAGAGCAACGTTGGGGGAAACAAACTACCCACACATGCAGTAGGAAAACTGTGTAGCCAATGGCAAAAAGAGCATCTCAGCACCGCTGTAGTCCCGCAAAATGCACGTTTTTTCTATTCCCAGTTCTCCCAGATCTATAACAGGGTGCAAACTACCCTTGAGGAGACCATCTGCCATCAATGCATGGTGGACTCACTGTGGACAGAGAAGACAAAGAGACAGAAGTATGTTTATGATCCACAGGATGTCTAACAACTTTATTTTGACCAAAGCCACAGATACCCATTTGCTCTCAAGAAAGAAGCTGGCAGCAAGCAAGAGTTAACTTTTAGTATAGGGCCAGCTGGAACAACACAGACCACTCAGACAACAAACGTCACCTCACAAGCACCCTGGATTTGTTCCAAAAATCACTTGAAAAGTGGTATTCTTTCTTGACACGCTCAAGGATTGATTCAGCTTGCACCAGAAGCAGTATTTTTTTTTTTTCTAGTGCTTGTCAGGAACCATAGTTTCTAAATCTACTTTGAGATGCTTTTGAATAGTCTCAAGATACACATTTTCCCACAGTATCACTAGGCAACCTTGTAAATTATTTTCCTTGTATTTAAATTTGAAAACAAATATTTCATGTAGCTAAATATGTCAGATTATTTCCCCACCTCCTACCTTCTAAAAAGAAGAAATCTTTAGATATAGAAATATTTTTTAAGGTGGGAAGGGACAGTATTTGCAGAGCTATTCACCCACATTAGTATTGCTATGAAATCACTTACAAGATTTCTGCTGACATTCAATAATTTTATTTCCAGCTATTTTCCCTGAGCTTTCACAAACAGGGAGCAAGCAAACATAACACCTGCTTGGATTTGGCAAGCTGCATGGGGCTCAGGATAATAAGGCAACCCCTCTAAAATCTCCTAATTTATAGATGCTGATTTGCTGACAATAGGAGGACAGCTTCATCCTCACCTTTGAAAATGAGGATGAATTTGGATTAGCAAATTGTGAGGTTTCATCTCTCATTTAAAATGGAAGCTTGTAATTAGAGAGGAGTGAATGATAAATTAAGAGCTATTAGTGATTTACTGCATTTTCATATAAAGTCTGCTTCCCTCTCTTCACTCCACAGCAAACGTGGGGTAAAAAGCAGAAGACAACACACAAGAACCTCAGCCTGAAGATTAGATTCAACTGGACCAGCTGAGCCTATACTTTCCATTATTTTATTTTTTATAAGAATATTTTCCCAATCTTTCTTGCATTAGAAGAAATCCACTTTTTTTCTTTTGTAATAAATCAGGTAAAATAGCAGAGGATGAAGTTGCCAGTGACAGATGAAAGGGAAAATTCAATATCCCCCCATCCATCCCACCACCACCTCTTAAGATTTTGTGCTGAGACACAACCCAAGGAAAAAAGATAAGAGTCAGTTTTCTACAAGCATCAGCCAGAGCAAAAAAGAGAAGTGAGACAAGCCTTGGCAAGAAGTGCAGCCAAAAGCCTTGAGTGAAGCTCATCAGTGACACACAACATCTATGCTTTGTCTAAGATTATAGAAACATCATGGGATCACAGAACGGTTTGGGCTGGAAGGGACCTTAAAGATCATCAAGCTCCAACCCCCCCTGCCACGGGCAGGGACACCAAACCAGGTTGCTCCAGGCCCCATCTAACCTGGCCTTGAACACTTCCAGGGATGGGGCAGCCACAACTTCTCCAAGCAGCATCAGCCAGTGTCTCACCACCCTCAAAGGGAAGAACTTCTTCCTAATATCTAATCTAAATCTCACATACTTCAGCTTAAAGCCATTTCCTCTTGTCCTGTCACTACATGCCATGAGCAAAGACATCCACCTCCTAATCTAATTTACAAATTGTCTTTTCCCATGTAGAAGGATTTCCATGCATCTGAGCTTGCATATATGTGCATGCACATGTGCCCAATGGAGCCAGAAATGCATCAACTGCCTCTGCCAAACTCTGGAAATAAGTACCAGCATGATTCTTAAGGACGATCACCCATGCTTGAGCACCTGTGCTAACCCGTGAGAGCGTGGCTGGAAACTGCAATATTTATGTCTCCCTTTTAGACAAGATAATGTGATGCTTTCTAAAAAGGAAGGACATTGAAGGTGGCTTTGTCTCATACATCAATTTTGTAAGGACAGGAAACAAGCAACCTCAAGTTCCTCAGCTCTATATAGTTATAAAAAAAAACCACGCAAGCCTCAGACCAAACCAGTGTCTGCAGAGCAACCTGTTCTCAAAAATTCATCCTAAGTGGATGGACTACAAAGCAAAGTACCAAAGTCATGATTCCTACCACAAAAATGCACAGAGTGCTTTCCCTGAATACTGACTTCTAAGAGCAATCAAATAGCATATCTAAGGTACAATGGAAACACTGATCAATACATTGTCTCTAAGGAATAGCAACCATACAGGAGAAGGTGTGGGTGTAATTCCTGTACATCCTAAGTGATTCTATAAACCCAGCTCTGTGTATACCTCAGAAAATGGAACTGTCCTCCTAAACTGCTTTTTTAATACTATGCATTTCATAACATACTACCCAAGAGTACAAATAATCAACTGAGTGGTATTAGGGCACATAAAGGAGGAGTATACAGCTTTCTTCTAAAAATCCCATTCCTAATTGATTTTATTAGAAAATCATTTATATGATCATTGGCATAATATAACTTCTTAGGGAGTCACACATTTGGATATAATTAGCCACTTGTTTTGTTGCATTCAGTGCTAATGACCTTTCTTTGAAGTAAGATCCATGTTTGATTTTTCTATTGTTCAAACTTAAGAGAAGCCTCTTTGGGTTGAAAACACAGGAATCTTCTGAACTGACTTTAAACACCTAAGCCATCATTGGCCTTTCCAATTAATTTTCGCTGTGCTTGTTTGGGACAGCTTTGTTGTAACAGCATGAAGGCTTTACATCTTGGTGATTAAAGCAAGCTTCTAGGTACATACTTGGTGTCCCAAACAATAATGCCAAGCAAATACAGCTCCTGCTGACATCCAGGGCAGGTCTACACAGCATGGATCAAAGCCAGGCTTAAGTATGCTAAACCCAGCTCCTTGCAACACTGGAGTCTGGGTTTGAGCTGTACTTCTCTCTCTACTTTATAAGTGTCATTTGCTTATAATTTCTATTAGAAAACAAAGTTAAAAGAAAAATCTCTGTGTAGGACATAATTACATTCATTTTTCAAGAGTTACATTCTTAATGTAGGAAATTACATCTAAAATTACAGCAATAATAATGCCTTCAGGAGGGGTATGCATTTGAAAATTCTTCCCCCTCCTGCAATTACCTAAACTTCGTTCATTTCTATC
Organism: Eopsaltria australis; assembly: GCA_034509425.1. Taxonomy (NCBI): domain Eukaryota; kingdom Metazoa; phylum Chordata; class Aves; order Passeriformes; family Petroicidae; genus Eopsaltria; species Eopsaltria australis. Next base: position 889,961 of record JAVTVJ010000012.1, on the reverse strand, counting down.
TACATGTTTAGCACTACTTAGATTTAGCCTAAGCAGCCTAGTACTTAGCTGTTTTTATTGTCCAAAATGATTCAATTATTTGAGTACAAAGAGGGGGAAAACATCTCCATCTAAAGGAACAGTTTGCAGCTTTAAATTCATGATTTCCCATTCCACGTTTAACCATAAACAACCAGTTCTGCAAAGCCTTAGGAAAAAAGCAACTTTCTTTACAACTCTAACTACTTTACAACTGCTGAGGGAAAAAAAAAATACTACATTTTATATGTATGTTGCAAAGTTTTTTTCTAAATAAGAGAAAAAGCATTACATTTGCTGAAGACGTTGAAAAGAAATTGTGCATTAGGAGCCTGGATTTCTTTTTTTAAAGAGAGTCTATCCTGAGCAGACTGGAGTTCTTGCCCTTTCAAATTCACCAGGTTAAACTACATTTCATGAAACAGGTTATGTCCAGCTTCTGAAGAGTCATCACTCTTCAGCCTTTCACCTTAGCTAAAACATCCAGTACTTGCATGTTATGCTCCTTCATTCCTCATTGCAAGCCTTCATAATCCCAGCACCCAAGAAGGAATCACACTGGTTACAGCCCAGATACGGTCCCACACACCCAGCATCCAACCTCCTAAATTATCCCATGTAACATTTTTACATCGAACATGATCATAAGCCATGTGAGAAAATTCCACGCTGAGCAGCTCGCACAAGAGCAGACCCAAGCTTTTCAGGAAAGGCTCTACTTTAAAGACTTGGTGAAAGAAAGAAATTCTCTTTCTCACCACTCCTCCTATGAAATTACACTCGAATAAGTATTGCAATGGCAGAATTGAAACTTATTTTCCAGGCATGTTTTGAGCCGTGTCTAACAGCACCACCTGGTGATTGAAGTTGTACAGGCTTTTGAACACATCTACTAAGTTAAGGCATAGTCATCAACACAGAAAAACAGCTTTTAAATCTGCTTGTGTATAATTCAGCATTTCTTTCCATTAAAAACACATGCAGTTTTTACCAGCAAATGGTAAAATTCTGTGATTCTGTTTAAAAATTAACCAAACTCCTCAGACCTAGCATCAACTGTCTTCTGATGGTTAGGAAAACGCTTAACATAGGAACACTCTGTTTAGTAAAATACAGTAATTGGTTCGAATGTTTTAACATACTAGGTTAACCAAATGATTGTTTAAAGGTTTGCCTTGTAGTTCAGACAGACAGAAAAGCCACCTCAGAACCAGAAACAGTCAAGCCTGGGTTACTAAAGTGTTTGAAAAAATATCGAACTGGATGTCATGTGCTGTATTTTAAGAACTGATTAATATATAAACAGAATTAGCATTTTGGTCCTAAAATGCATTACAAATTTTACTGCTGCTCCATCGAAGCATCGCGGAACATCTAATACACACTGCTGGAAAAAAATCCTTAGGGATCCTGAAATGAAAATGTACTCCCCAAAGATGTCACGAGCGACAAGAATTCTATTAGAGCTGAGCATTTCTTCTTCATCACTCCTTTTTAAGTTGTGACTAAATTAGCACAGCCAGCACACTCCGGGGTGTGTGCTGGGAGGAGGGAAGGGGAGAAAACGGAAGATATCAAGGCCTGAGGCACTTCAAGCAGAGAGCATCCATCTGCCAGCAGCAGTCAATGAACAGAACATTTCTAAAAATCTTCCCACTCATATTAAGTCAAGCCAAAAGAACAGAAAACACCTTCCTTCACTCTGACTGTGCAGGACTGAACGTAACAGGACAGCGGGTTATAAATAAATGTTTAAAAAAAAACTAAGAGAAAAGAGAAAAAGAGAGAGAAGCTCACTACACAGCTCTGTGTTCAGCCTCTCCTGCTGCAGAACTGGTTTAAGAGGCTCCTGCTCATCTCTACAACACCCGTTCCCTCCTCCAATCTATGGTGGCATGTGGAGGAGTGAAATGATAAAAGGAAAACAAGACAAGAAAAAAAAGTGTTGGTTCTTTTTTTTTATTTTATTTTGCTTGTGAAACCCAGAGCTTTTCACTGTCCCAGAAAAGAGGTGCATTGCCCAAGCTAAGGCCCAGCATATTTGGATGAAGGGGGTGGGAAGGGGCAGCTGAGGGATGGGAAAGGCTGGGATTGAACTGGTTTTGCTGTTACAAGGTGCCTGTATTGGAGCTGGACTCCAGTGCTGCAGGATTCTGATGGCAACACCACTCAGAGGAGTTGCCAACCCTTTACACAACAGCTCCTTCTCACCCACACTCCGCACCAAATCAGCCCTCTGGCTGCCACAACAACCTACAGGGAGGGCAGCAAACCCCAGGACTGCAATCATCCAGGTCAAAGAGAACTTGCCTGTGTGCACACAGTTGTTGTTAAGACTGGGAACACGTTGGTTTTGAGGTTTTTGGTGGTTTCTCCTTTGAGCAGGGGGCTGACATAGGTCAGCCTGCTAATAAATTTGCCAGTGTGGCTGTACAGGATGCAGGAAGCTCCCACTGACACATATTTCATACCTGATACAGAACCCTGCAGTTTCTGATTTTTTTCTGTTATTTGTTATTTCTGCAGAGGTCCAGAAGTTTAATGCTGTGGCCATTATTTCAGAAAAACAATCTTGCAAGAAAAATGCAATAGCTCCAAAAGCAAATCACACTTGCAGACCCTCAGGCTTAGGGAATGGTTTTCTGTACTGTCACATCACCAGCGCTCCAATTTATTCCACAGAGCAAAAGAAAAAGGCACTTTCAACACATGACAAGAACTCAGCACTATCAGAGAACACAACATTAGAAAGCAACAACAACCTTCCCCCTTTAAAGTTTTGAGCCTAGTGCCTATAAAATGACAGAAACACTTCAAAACTCACATTTCAATGTTTAAGAGTTCTATGCCACAAAAGTGACATGCATATTCTTTCATTATCAAAAAAGGAAGCAGCAGTTCCATGTAACTTAAACGAAAGCTATATTACCTGGAGTGTATTTTAAGCTTGTCTAACAACACTGCAAAGCAAAAATATCTTAATTCAGATGCTTGTTAGAGGAGGCAGATTACTAGCACTGAAATTTATAGATATTACTAGAGGGGGAGGAGGGAGAGAGGCAGTTGCCTATTTTCTGCCACACTGTACAAGAAGGAAGATAAACCTATTAATACCCAAGTTCATTTCCTCGTGAATAGTACTATAAAAAGCAAATGTTTTAAAAAACATTAGCCCACTAGGTAAACTATCTTTTAAGTAAAGGATTGCTCTCAAGCAAAATGACAGGTTCCAATTACCTACACAAGGCTGCAGGGAGATAAATCTCCATCGGTGAATTCCTCAAATGTGATCAGTATTGTGCTACTCTGTGTCACACAGAAACTGTCAAATTTAACAGGGAGAAATCAGGAGGTACAAAAGGCCAAAACTTTAATATCAAGCAAGAAATTTCACAAGCATGCAGAACTTTAGAGGGCATTTCTTCTCCTGTTTGATGAAAGGAAGAAGAGATTTGTGCATCCCTACCACAAGAGTTCTCTTGCCCACAGCCAGCTAATAAACCAGGAGATGGAACAGAGACAGGAGAGGAGACAGAGCAAAGGAATCATGAAAGATGCTTTTAACTCCAGAGTCACAAACAGGCCAGTTCAAAGCAGCTGAACATGCAAATATTTCTAGTTATTAGTTAAGACAACAGAAGTCATGTTAACTCATTTGATTAAGACTGCAATTTTATTTTTTTCAACTTCAAAGACAACCTTCAAAATTAAAAGGAAAAGTAACAACAGAAACTGTCCTCAGTCAGAGGACAATCCCTCTGTTTACTCAGTCACATACAGACTGAACCAACACCTCTGAGGAATTTTAGAAATCCCTTTTCTAATTTTTCCCTTTTCTGGCTAAGCAAACACAGGAACAGAGTAAGGAAGACCAGCAAAGCTTGACTCACATATTTCAACCCAGTGGAATGCTGTGCTCAACGTTTTAAGTTGTCAATCAGTCTCTGGGAAAAATCTGGGCATTATCTCCAGCAGATCCTCTACTCTACTTACAGGATTGCAGATCTTCTTAGAAACATAACAGATCTCATTAAAGAACATGTGGACTCTTCTCCATTATACTGTCCCTATAAGGATAAGCAGCATATCAAAAGCATCTCCAAGACAGGTCATTTATCATTCCCCAGCAAAACATAAAAATGGCCAAGATTTAAGAAAATAAAAATTTTCAAATTTCAACTCAAGTAGAAACTAATTAATCAATGTATAACCAAAAGGTTGTCCCAGATCAGCTGATGAACTCAACTGGTTTTTTAACAAAGGTACCTGGAGATAATAAAGTACAGGGTCTCATTAGCAAAATGAGATTGAAGAAATTCTCCATGTGCTTAAGGATAAGCCAGAGTCCCAGAAAGATCCCAGCTTCCTCAGAGGCCTCTGAATCAAACTCCAAAGTAATAGGGAAACAGGCAGGGAAATAAAATCATCTGCCTTTACCCAAATTCTTGGAGTAACTCATGCTGGCTAAAGAGTAGGCTTTCTGCCCCTGAGGTTTTCTGTTTGTTTTCCATAAGTAAGCATTTTTCCCACCTCTTCAAGTCTTTGCTGGTTAGTGCAGCTGCCTGCAAACCCTGGAAGATGAAGCTCTGAGAAAAGTGTGCAAGATACTGAGATACCCTGAAGACTCAGCCACCAGGGAGTCCAGCATCGAGCTGGGGCTTGTGCTGCTGGGACTTACCAGAGCCTGCAACAAAGCAGAGGACCAGGAAAGCCCACACTTTCTGACACGCAAGCAAGCCTCAGAAGCACAGAGATCCAGCAAGCTGGAAGTCAAACACAACAGCCCAGTAACACCAGGAATCCCTGCTGAACTGTTCTGTGATCAGAAACAGCAATCACAAATGTGAAAGGGCAAACAAGATGGAAAAACAACATTCCTTCAAAAATTGTTTGATGAAGTTAAGGATCAAAGATTTAGCATTCCAGGTCACAACTTTTCTGCATTCCTGGCTCTGGAGCACGTTCTGATGAGAGAAGAAGAGCAATGAAAGTCAAGAGACACTTATTCAAGAAACAAGTATGTGAGTGTTATGGCTAGGACACATCCATGGTTTAGCAGATGCTGGAGAGGGTGGATCTACAAGACAGGAGGAAAGAAAGCTGTGAGTGACCTCAGTGGGAAGAAGTTTGAACTTGTTAACATGCAGAAGGGCAGAACAGTTGGATGCAATTTGTAGTTCAGTTTTGGCCATATTAACTCTATGTCAACAAGGAGATACACAAATACAGACAGATCCAGCAGACACCAAAGCCTACGATTCATCACCCTTATCTTCAGAGATGAGTGACTGGGCTTAGTCAATATAGACTTCCTTTCAGTGAGTGAAGAGAAACAGACGCTTCAGAGAATGAGTCATTGACTTCCTTTCGGATTAAATTAATCACACCCTAAATCTGTCTGCTTCTATGCAGAGCCTCTGAACGGAGATGAGAAACAGGGGCTCACACAGATATCTAAATTTTGCCACCCATGTCCAGCCATGACATAGGACTAGATGGAAGAGGTATGTCGAGGCTGAAGAAGTTTGCCAAGGGAAAAGGTTGTACTTGAAACATCAAACACCAAACAGAACAAACAACAAAAAATCCACCACTCAACAAAACACACCCACACATGAAAATCATGTAATATCATCCCAAATGAAAAGGAGAAGATGCCCCCTTATCCTCCTTCAAAGAGAGATGGGGGAAGTTAACATATGAAATGTGAAGATGAAGGAAATGGATGAGAGAGAAATTACTAATGATAACAGAGGACTTGTAAGGGACAAGGCAGTAGACAGATCAAAGGGTAAAACTGAAGCAATGGTCTGGCTAGCAGAGGATGTCTTTCAAAGCCTTAGTGAGCAAAGAAATTTAGGAAAATATGAGGCAAAACCAGAAAAGGAGAACTTTAAGCAATGATTAGTTTAATAGACAACAAGAGAACTCAATGTGGTGCTAATAAACACAGAGATGAGAGGATTAGGATTAGCTTCTATCGCAACAGAAATGAAGGCAAGAAGGACAAGATAATGGCAGAGAGACTAGATTAGAAGTTTCATTATTGAAATCAAAGCCAGGGACAGGAATTGATACAGGAGGAAGAGTCAAAGAAAAGATTGCATCTAACGAAGGAAACAGTCTGGAAGACTTCAAAGCCTATGCACAGCTGCAAAACTATAAATTCACTGGGGAGTAACAGACAGTGTGGAACAGCTCACGTGACCGGAGTAATGAGATAGATGGTTACAGGCTCCACAAGAAGGACAGACAGGGAAGGTGACAGGGATTCATTCTATACAAAGGAACAGCCTGAAAGTGTGAAGTTTTGCTGAAAAAATGATTGACAGGCCAATAAAGAGTAAACAGGTCTGGATGAGAGGCAAGGCCAAAGGATACAGTCACAAGCACCTGCCACAGACCATCTGATCCTGACACAAAGCCTTCTTCAGAAAGCAGGAAGCCTCCAGGTTCTCATGGTGAGCTGCATCCACCCCAGCAGCTGCTGTACAGGAACCATAGTGGGTCACAGGCAGTCCAGTGGAATTCCAGAGCACATCAGGAATGGGTCAAGCAGAAGCACTGTGAAGCACCTACCACTCTTTGGAAAGGAAGAAGTGGTGGAGGATGTAAAGTCTGATGGCAGGCTTGGCTACAGCAACCCGAGATAAACAAGGTCTTGAGGGGTGCAAGGAAGGTGGGTAGCATAATTACAACCCTGGACTTCAGAGTGCTTCAGTTGGTTCAGAGAAGAGGTAGGCAACTATCCATGGTAAAGAAAGAGCAAGGGCTCACTTCAACACCATCTACACACACAAGTTAATTGGACTTGATGGAATATATCCAAGAATGCAAGGGGGGACAGTAAAAAGAGTAATCACTTCCATCTTTAAAAAGTTGTAGGAACTTGAACAGGTTCTCTCTGACTAGAGGGCAGCAAGCATTAGGCTTCTCTTCCAGAGGGAGAAGTAGTACTCCAAGGGTGAGTCAGGCTCTCCTCAGCCTCTTGGAAGGCTACAAATCTAACTGGAAACCATTTCCAGACACACAAAACCCAAAAAGGTTGCCAGGAATTGCCAGCACAGATTCAATGAGGGTAAATCATGCCCAACTGCAACAGCCAAAATGCAGTCAAGATAAATTCTAACTACAGCTTTTCTCTCATCCCATTTCATCATTCTCCCTGGCATCCAAATTGTTGAGATCTGGACTAGGCCAGCGAACAGCAACTTGGGTGAAAGGCTGGCCTAGTTCAAAGAGCAGTGTTCAGCACTTCCACCATCAGACTTACAACTGGGATTGATACTGGGGTCAGTACTGTTTAGTTCCTTCATTAACAACATGAACAATAGGCCAGGAGGTTTCCTTTGCCAGCCTGCAGATGATATCCCATTGGAACAGTGGCCAATATGCTGATGGGCTGAGCCACTGTTCAGAGCAATCTTAAGATGCTTCAGAAACAAGCTGACAGAAGCCTCATGAGCCAAATGCAATTTTTCTGCACCTGGGATGGAAGAACTGCAGGGCAAAAACACAGGCTGGGACTCTTGACTTTTTTGCAGAAAAGGGTTCTAGGTCCCCCATGGACAAAAAGCTGAACATGGTTCAGCAGCATCCAACTGCAGTGGTGAAGGTTAACTTCATCCCAGAGCTGCGTTCTTAAGACTGCAGCCAGCAGGTCCAGAGAAGTGATTATCATCCCCTGTTGAGCACTTGTGAGACTATATTTAGAGTACTTTGTCCAGTTCAGGACTCCTCTGCAGAAGAGGCACTGGCATATTGGAGCAAGTCCAGCAGAGAGTCCCTATGATGACTCAAAGACTGCAGCACATGGATGAGGCTGACAGATGAATTTGCTGAGCCTCAAGACACGAAAGCTGAGGGAGAAGTCTCTTTGGTGCCTTCAGCTATGCACTGGGAGGTTGTAAAGATGGAGCCAGAGCTGCATCACCACAAATGCACAGCAAAAGGACAAGAGGCAAGAGTCACATTTCATCAAAACAAGTTCTGACTCGACACAAGGAAAAAATTCCTCACAGTGAGGGTAGCCAACCATTGGAGAACAGGTTGTCCTGGGAAACTCTGTCATATCATTCCTTGGTAATAACTGGAGTTCAGGCCCTCAGCAGCTCAATGCAACTTCAAAGTCACCATTTTGTCAGCCTCCAGAGGTCTCTTCCAATCTCAGTTATTCTATGATTCCACTATTCTCTCTTCCCTTGCTGTTTTAGTTTTTTAAATAGTGTTCTCTGTTCCTCCCCTTTGGATACTTCTGTTCTTCACGTGTGTAATATATCGTCCTGGTCTAATTCACAATAGCAGAGCCCTCCGTAATCACAAGTAATAAACCAGTTATGAAGTGAGTGGTGACGACAAACATTAAAGAATTAAGCAAATAGTTTAAATGTAAACAGTAAAAAATGCATTACGGAATATATTCAGAAACACTTTTCCATTTAGCATTATAATACTGTTAGCTATGTTTTGGTATTTAAGAGGACTGAGGGAAAACACACATTCATTTAAAGAAATAATTAAAAACACAGCACAACAGTTCAAAAATTGGATTAAGCTAGTTGCAGCTGCAATCTTCAAACTTAGTTTAAACCAAATTTGAATATCTGTAACTGAAGCTTTCAAGTTATAATCATGTCATTGACCCTCCTTCCCCTCTCCCTTTTCTTTTTGGTCACTGAAGACTATTGAAAGTATCAGAGCTCCAAGTCAAGAACAACTCCCTTGTAACAACGACTGACACGGATAGAGTGAGAGCAGATTGCCTGCAAGGAAACAAGAATAAACTGGCTATTTAGAGAGATTATGTAATGCAGCACAGAACTGTAAAATGGGATTTAAAGAGACATCACTCTGCATTTCAGCCCTGTAAGTAACTGCAAGAGTTGACCAATACTGTAGAAGTTTGAAGAGGCTCAGAGGACTACTACAGAGGAAGATGTCTTGTCTAAGAGTCTGCCCTCTGAGCTGGCATTTTTTATTCATAATTCTTCTTTTTCACAAAATCAGCAGTATTTAGCTATTTTGCCATATCCCTTAAAACAAATTTGAAGCTGAAACACTACATCATCTCACAGGTGTGCAGGTTTTTACTACAAAAATGAGGTCTGTATGCACAGACACAAAACATTTTGTGGGCCTAAGCTTGTTGAAGTTGTGGAGCTTCATACACTCAATTAGCACAGTACTGCACTCTGAAAATCAAAGTGATTATGAACAAATACAACAATATTAAGTCTTCCCTACATAAATATTTTAGCAAGTGTAAACAAGACTCCAGCTTCTGTAAGCAGCCAATTCCCAAATGAATACACACAAACATCAGCTGGATCAGCAAAGAAAGGGAGAAACTCAACGGCCATGCCCTGCTGCATTCTAAATAGCGAGGAAAGGTACAGCAAAGGCACGTGTGGTAAGGGAGACTAGTTCTGTGTAATGGACATTCTTACACAAACATGAAAACAAAAAAATGCTCAGGGTTTGCCCATGGCTTTGTTTAAAACATAAATATACATATTTGTGAAAACATCAATGTACAGAGCTATTTTGCAGAAGAGTCCAGAACTGATGAGCAGCTGCTGAGAGATTTTACTTTTGCATTTCTTCACTTTAGAATGCATGAAAAAAAGAAAGTTATTACCTTAAGCATTCTAATGCAAAACTGTTCTTCATCTAATTCTAAACATCCTTTCATTAAAAGCCTCAAAAAGCAGCAGCATCATACATTCAGCCAAGCCCAGCTGCTTTGCTGGTAATTAAGTAAGAGACAGTGAGTCCAGATCACCTCCCTTCCACCTCCCCTGGAAAGACAGACTTTACAGTAAGAAAGAATTTGGCCCAAACTACATGGGAAGAGAGTGAGGGGATGGAGGGATAGCAGGGGGAGGTGGTTGTTTTTTAAACCCCAGCCAGTCCCTGCTCTGTGGCTGGACTTTTCCCCGCAGCACGTCAGGCCTGCAGGTTGCTGGCAAGCAGAGCAGAGCAGGCGCAGAGCGAGACCTGCCAGCGCTCCCGGACCACACACAGGCTCTCAGCTGCTCTCCAGCACTCTGGGGACTTCCATCCACCGCCCATCCCTGCTTCCCAGGGCCTGCCTCTGCCCTTCAGCAGGGGAGCACCGATGGTACAGGAGAGAATCGTGTGCTCAGAGTCCAGAAGGCAGCAGCAGCCTTGACAGGAGAGCCACCAGCAAGTGGCAGGAGCTGCTCACGGGCTGTCCTGTGCCAGCATCCCCACGGGAGGGAGTTTCAGCACTTCATCTTCAGCACAGTTAACTTTGGAAATGCCAACCTAGTGGCACCAGCAAATAAATGAGTAAGTAGCTTGGCATTTTTTACAACCGTTCATTTTTAATACAGCCAACTACACTTCAGTTTCACGCAATGAACAACTCCATACCTCTCCTTTAAAATACAGTAAGTTCATTTACCTTGCTATAATTTCAAGTCTAACTATGATGGATATTTAACATAATTTCACCCCCCCAAAAAAGAGCCATGATCGTGGGCCCACAGTGACAGGGTGAGATTTTGTAAGCTCATTGCCATAGCTCAATTTGCAATTAAAAACTATGTAAAGCCAGAAGTGTGATTAAAAGCAGCAGACAACCAGATCATTATACAGTGGCAGAAAAGAAAAGCCTTTCAAACACCAATTGCTCTACCTGAAATATCAGCTGCTGTTGTCATGCCCGGGACTGAGCAAGAACATCACTTAGCTCACTGGAAAGAACTTTCCCAGAGACAGATTGGCAGCATGACAAATGTAGGTTGGCTACAGAAATCAAAGACCAAATACTTGCTCCTTATATAAAGGACAGACACATGAAAAAAAATAGAAGAAAACCTGCAAAGTGTTTAAGAGAGGTATAAGTAAAAAGACAAATTATTTTCCAATTTCAAGACTGTTTGGGAGATAAGCTCATTTAAAGCAACTAAAATTTCTTGTATATGATGCTGATATACTTTAGCCAAGTCACAATCATTGTTTTTGATCAGGGAGGCACCCCACACAAAAGCTGTGGGGAAGGAAGATGCTCAGACATATTCCCCAGCAAACACTCATCCAAGAAAAAAGCTGTGTTTAGATTCTAGAAAAACGCCTACACTGTCTTTACTTGTGATTACCTTTTGGCATAACCAAAAGGGCTTTTGAAGGATTCAAACACTCCATGAAGCAACAAGACAGATTTCCTTCCATCAGCATTTTGCTTTTCTACAATTACAGACAACTGTGAAGTTTTTGCGCACAAAAAGCCAATTTATTTTTAAAATGCCTGTTCAAAATTACAGTTTTGATTAAAGTGCCCTAATCCAAAACCAGACTTCATTAAGTTTAGTGGCTTTATCCCACTGCTTATATAGGTTACATGTTAGACAGGAAATTTAGAATTCCTAAGATAGTAACTTCAGACCTGACACTGACACTAGCTCACCTAAAGTGCAAACTTTACTTTGCCAAACAAACAGGGCTCAATACTCTTAAGTAAAAACAGCTGAATAAACCATTCTGTATATAAAACAATCTGTATATACATCAGCTGAATAATGCTGAGTAAAGTAATATGACTATACTTCAATGACATAGATCAATCTTAATCTGTCTACACCTATGAAGATATAATATCAGATCAATCTTACTCTTCATATACCTATGGAGGCATAATACAAGCAAGATTTTTCTGTGTTGAGTTGCAAATGTAAGACTAATTTAGGAAAATACCTTTCTCTAAAATATCTGCCCCAAATGAGTACCTTATCAGTAAAACCCATTTACATCCCTGGTTAATTGCATGTCAGCTTCTGAGACTTTGCTGTGACAGTCCATCAGCTGTCATCTCCAGGAGTCATGAGACAGGAGTATTAATTAGCCAAAAAATGACAACTCCTGTCCCTTGATATGAGTAACAGCAAACTGGAAGACCATTCTGCTCCTGGAATAAAAGCTGGTTTTATTCACTCTCTTTAAAGTGCATAGAATATGGAGATATCAATTAAAATGTAAAGCATGTAATGAGAATATTTATTTTAATGTCATCTGTGTGCTAAAATCTTTTTCCCATTTTTCCTCTCTGTATTCAACAATCACATATTAAGCACGTGATTACTTATATGCATTATCTCACATTTGTATTGCTTAAGACTAAAAATATTTGAAGAATTATACTTATAAATAAACATGAATGAAGTATTTCAAGAACCCTGAAAACTGACTAAATAAAAAGCCACAAGAGGTTTAACAGATAATAAAAAGGTGCAATGGGCATGTCAACCTTGAAAAAGCCCTTTTAAACCACAGCAGTATTGCCAGGTGCCATTACCCTTTGTCAGTCAGCTACATGAACTCATAAATCAGGTGTTGCAGCCAAATGAGAGCAAAATGAAAAATCAGCACTAGGCAGACTTGTCCATTGAATAATGAGGAGCCTGCCAAGGTTTTGAGGTCACATTCAAAACTAAAAATTAATTGTATCAACCATATTAATAGAAAAAATTCGTATCAACAGGACTAAAATTTGCTGGTACCGTTCTGTAGAGTTTGTGCTCGTGACTCCTTTCCCAGATTGGCGTGGAATCCTCCTCCTAAAGTCGGTGTTTTCCCTGCACCTATTAGGGGAAGAAAACAAACAGCAGACATGTCAAAGGGAGTAACTTAATTAAAATATTAAAATAAAACTTACTGTGCCAATACATTCAGTATCTGGGTAATCTACAACATGCCAAATTACATTAAGAAGATCTTAAGGTGCTCAAGACATCAAGTACCAATACTATGCAAATTATTTCTTTCTTGGGGAGCCATAAGAATTACACAGCTCCATAAGCCCTCCTAATCTCAGCTCCAAAAAAAGTACAAAAATCTCTCAATGCCTATTTTTAGCAGAACATGAAAATCAATACTGTAAAATATTTCTCAAAATAAAGGATGAAACAATTGCTTAGTTAGTATTTTTTTGTCTGAAGAATATTCAATTAAGAATTTGCAGAATTTTAATAAGTGATTACTGGCATTACAGAACATAAAGCATGTTTAGGATTCAATAATGACTGTGTTGGCTACTACAGACGTAACACTTATTTTAAAGTAACTTCATTTTGTCATTAGGTAAACACAGCAACACTTAGGCTACAAAAACTGCAAGTCTGGAACTGCTGCTTCCACACCCTGAAAGGCTGGAGACTAAAAGAAGTCGGAGTTGTAAATCAACATAAACTAGAAGCTGGTTTGGGCATCCATGCCCAAACCAGAGCAGCCTGAATGCAGATTGCTGGGAATCAGTGGAACTACTCATGCAAACCAATCTTGCAGAACAGGGAATTAAACTACAGGAGACAAAAATAGTCTCCTACTAAAGCAGAAAGGCTATTTTTTTAAAACAATCAGGGTACCTCAAGCAGGATATTTGAATCTATCAGCTTAACAGCAAGTGAGACCAAAAAGCTAAATTGCACAGGATTGAAAACAAGCAATTTGTTAGTAATTGGACTTCTACTTCATTCAAGTAGTCTGATCTTCAGGATAGGGAAAAAAGCCATATTGTTGTCTGTGATGCCTACAGCTTTTCCTCAAGTTCTTGTGGCTGTTTTCTCCTCTTAGACCAGCTCTTCAGAACAAATTAGAAAGGCTTTGGGGTAGACACAGGGAGGGGAATGAAGTGGCTCTTTAAAGCAATTCAGGGCATTTCTTGAACACACCTGAATAAGATACTTCCATGGCAGGTACAAATGATGAGAAACTGAGCTAAACTTTTCACTCTTACCAGACTTTTTTAGCTCTAGTTTCCTCTCAGTTGCATTTAATGTACTAAGAAAAAAGCAAAACCCAAAAAAGCTAATAAGCTAATATTCCTGCAGAATTACTATCAGTCTTCAAAGCTTAGTTTTCCATATAACTTTTAAATTAGGTTTCCAGTGCTATCCACAACAGAAACCAACTTCGCTTTATTAAACAGATCCTTTCAACAAACAATAATCAGCTCTCACATAAATGCCCCACAGATTAAGTACTTCATCCTAGTAAGAAGTGAAAAACACTCAAAAGAGATCTCCTCACTGGGTACAGAGGTAACTCTCCCAGCTCTGTGTTTGACTATTAGAGACAGCAACGTCGCCTTGCCATTCTTACAAGTACAGCTTTGTATTTCCACAAACACTTGAAAACAAACCAATGCAGCACACCAGAGAGAAGTTACCAAGCTACCACAGCAGGTATAACATTTTCAGTGTACATTTAGTAAGAATGGTTTACCTGGCAAAAAACATTTCAACGATGGCAATAGTTTTATGTTCCTTTGCTTCAGTAGCAAATCCTCAAGGCTCCACTTCCCATTCCCCTCTATCATTGAAATGTTTCCCTGTTACTACTAAAAAGTTTGCACAAAACATCTTGCAGTGGTGATAAACAACACTAATAACTACATAATACAACTTGCTCAGGAGTTAAAATCCAGAATAACATAAACAAAATGAAATAAAGTTGAGATTTCAGTGATTTTGTTCTTTAAGACTCTTTTTCATTAGACATCAAGCTACAACATCATACATAAATTTCTTTCCAAGTTATAGAGACTGCAGCAGATACCAGCAGAGCTATCTGAAAGACAGATTCTGCTATCAGAATTGATGTACCCGTTTTTCAGCAAGTTAACTGGAAAGGCTGAACATCTCTACTTAGCATTTGTCTTTGAAAACTGACAGAAAACTAGTCTGTTGAGCACTTACACTCTCAGAACTGCAAACTAATGTTGCCATTGATTATGGAGTCTCACCATCAGCTTTAATCTTACAAGCAAAATGCAAACCCAACTCATTAACATAACTGTTCAGCTGGGTAATAAAAAGATAAACTCTTAAAAAAAGAAAACTGAAATCATCAAATTCATTTAAAGACAAAAATCCCTACAAAGCTAGTAATTTAAAAAGTACAAAGGAAAGGAACAGCAATTGCTAGGCACAACCAAATTAACATCCCAGCTTAACTGCAATTTTTACATTTCTTGACCTTTTCCATTCTTCCCCCACAACTTCAAAAGTGAATTAAGAAGGCTTTTGGTTTTTCACATTCAGCTTTCAAGATATACAAAAATATATCCAAGAAGTATTTGGCATCTTCAAGTACTGCCTGCCAAATCTTCAACATTAACACTGCCATTTCCCTAAGGCAACTCAAATGCACTCCTTCACGAGGTGGTGCCTCCCAAGGTACATTGCCATGCACTCATCTCATCTGCTGAGGAGGGCCAGCTGTGTCCTGAGAGGGGCATCATCAGCATCATCAGCCAGGTGAGCGAGGACATTGTCCCGCTCTGCTCTGCCCTGAGGCAGCCTCACCTCCAGTCCTGGGGACAGTTTTGGGCAACACAACATCAAAAAGACATAAAGCCATCAGAGTGTCCAAAGGAGGGCCAAAAAGGCAGTGAAGGGCCCAGAGGTGAAGCTGTATGAGCAGCAGCTGAGGTCACTGGGTCTGTTCAGCCTGGAGGAGACTGAGGGGAGACCTCACTGCAGTTACAACTTCCTCAAGAGGGGAAGAGGAGGGGCAGGCACCAAGCTCTTCCCCCTGGTGACCCATCACAGGACTGGAGGGAACAGCATGAAGGTGTGTCAGGGGAGGTTTAGGTTGGCTTCTAGGAAACAGTTTTTCACCCAGAGGATGGTCAGGAACTGGAACAGGCTCCCTAGGGAGGTGGTCACAGCACCAAGACTGGCAGAATTCAAGAGGCACTTGGATAATGCCCTCAGACATTTGCTGTGATTCTCAGGGTGTCCTGTGTAGGGCCAGGAGTGGGACTTTCATGATCCTTGCGGGTTCCTTCCAACACAGGATATTCTATGAGTCTTTGATTGTTTTTAGGAACTCACTCAGATTTGCAGCTTTGCGTAATTGAAGCTTCCTTCACTCTTCAAGTTTGCTTTGGACATTTACATGAAATTCTGGACAACAGAAGGCATGGAGAGATGTGTTAGGCAGCTCAGAAGTACAGCTACTCCAATTTTTTTGTGGTCCTCTCAGTGGGCTACAATGCCTTAACACAACAGAACTGAAGATGAAGGAGATCATGCCTGGAAATTTGATGACACTTGGTCAAAGCTCACACAGGTCCAGAACCAGACCATAACCCTGCATCATTCAACAGCTAAACTACTTGCCAGAGCAGGGTTAACATCTGAACTCTACAATCTTAAAGGTCTTTCCCAACTAAACAATTATATGGTTCTACAGTGACTATCCCTCCATCAGCCAAAAGCAGCCCACCCCACTCTGCTGCTCACAGCACAAGCACCTTGGCAGCTTCTGTTTTGCTCGGCCAAGTTCCTAACAAAGGAAGTCACATCACTCTCCTTCTCTACAAAAATGGTCCTTCAGCTGTAAAAGATGCAAGCAAAGCTTGAAGTCTGGGGTAACCAGAATAACAAAAAGACAAGAGGTAACAAGAACAATACTTATCAAATCACTCCATATAGTGGAGGCAAACAGCGGCTGCTTGGACATTTGCAGCTTAAAGGGCACTTTTCTGTCAGGTAGTGACATGAGGAATTTCAGATTCAACACCTGGAGAAGCAACAGATTCAGTCCCAGCATTACAGATCTTTCCTTCTCTATATAAATGAGCAAGTGAAGATAGGGAATGAAGCTGCTTGTAACCTGAAGTGTACCTGCCATCTGATAGGACCAATCCTACCAGAATCCTTCCCTGTAAAATTAAACCCAAAAACCACCAGTCCTTTCTTCAGGACAAGGTAGGGGAAAATCTGTTTCAAATACATGTATTTCTAGACCCAGCATAAAATCTGGGTCTGGTAAAGAATGCAGACTGCATTACACCAATGGCTTCATAATCAAGGAAGATAAGATAATCTAATATTAAAAAATTAATGAGCTTCCTACTGAAGTATGACAATAAAAGTAAAAAGGAGGATAAGTAAACCTCCCACTACAATTCATACCTATAATAGTAAAATTATGTGATTCAAATTCTGAAGTCTGTAACTGAAACAATTCTTTTCTCACTCATTTTTCCAGGGAAATAAACAGGTCTGCAGGCACCAGAGCCTGCTGAAACAGTACTGACACGTAAACTTACATAGACAAACTTCAATGTATCCCATCATAGCTTATTTTCAAGGGCTTATTTTCATAACTACCAACTAACTGTAGAGATAAATGTACTGTTGCATCCACCACAACCCAGCTTAGGACTGCCCAAGCTATGAAATGAATCTGCATCCAAGTTATGGGCACGATTCTGCACTGCCACAGCTGACAGCAGCACCCTCTGTTGTTGCCATCCCAAGGTCAGTATGGAAAAGACTCAGTGCCAGAAAAAGCTTCATAGGAACTCTGGTGCACGATTGCCACCTGGAGGATTTGGGGAGAGAAGCAAGATTGATTTGATTCATCTCACTAAAATATAGCAGATAATTATTTTAGAAAGCAGAACTGATTTGATTCATCTCACTAAAACATATAGCAGATAATTATTTTAGATGGAAGTTCCCCCCTTCCTTCCCAACACAGCATGACTATGAATTAGTTTTGTAATGAGAAAATCTGGCACAGCGTAAAACAGGTACATACTCTTCAAGATTTCCATCAAAAGGCCTGCAAATCCAGCATACTTCTATTTCCTTTCTCTGTATTGCAATGACATCATGATCACTCTGCATAACTTCAAATTAACCATGAATTAGTGTCATCTCTAAAAAGCTGGGTCACAAATATGAGGAAACTTGTTGGTATTATTTTAACTTTTCAGTACTCAGTGTTTTCATTCCAAGTTTACTATGTGTATTACTGGCACAGCCCACTTCAGGACTATTTGAGGCTGCACTGTAAGAAACATTTAATGACAGGACTTGGTCTGTCCATACCTTCCAGGGAAACCGATTAACAACTACCAATTAAAAACAAAACCCTTACTCCTTTCACTTTTTTAATGTTTGAAAACACACAAGAATCCTTTATTGTACATAAGAACCAAGTGGACAAAAGTACAGAATCTGATACAAACATAGAGTTCATCCCCTTTCCCAACTGTCTCTCTACCAATCACTTTGACAGTAATTGTCCATCTTGAAAAGTTCTAGAGGACAAAATGGTACAGAAGATGAATGACTAGTAAGCTCAGCTTAAATTTTATGTAAGCTTTTTCCTCTGTGTAGTCAATTCCTCTCTTCTTTCCAGTTTGCTGACCATAACTTTTCATTTCCACAATGCCCAAAAGAAAAATATTTAGATCACAGCAAACTCTTGTCCAGTTCTGCATGTGAGGTCAATGCAGCTCACATGCCTCGATGTAAAAACATAAAGATCTTAAGGATAAAACAGTATAGAAAAAATTTCAGTGAGCTTCCACAGGTATACCTGAAACATTGAGCATACCACAGCTTTACTAAAGAGCTAAAGATACATTTAATCTGTCATGGGACACTGCAGAGTGGAGTACACATTCAGCAATTGTGGCAGCACTAATGGGTCTCTGTAGTAAGTTTGCTATAATTTATTTGCAAAAAATCCCTGCAATAGTAGAAATAAACTCTTCCTTGATGCTCTAAAATTTGAAGCAGGCTACTTACAAATGTTGTGGAACCTCCTACACTAAAAATTTTAACAAACACTTGTTGGTGTGTTAAGGATTACTAGTTCACAACTTCCCTTTCCCCTTATGAGCAAAAGCAAGAAAATTACCTCCCACCAGCCTCAAATTAGTTCACTGCAAACTCATGTACATTTGGACATGCAGAATCTTAATACATGTTTGCTGTACCAGAGCCAGTGATCCTGACTCAGTGATGAAGAAAAACTGATGCTGTCAGTGGCCACTGCAGAATCCTGTTTCTGTGACTGTGTCTATTTGTCACTGCCCTAAAACCTCCAGCCTTAATCAGTAAGTTAAAAGACTTACTATTAATTCTCATTTCAATTTTTACTAGAGATGTGACCCTGAATTCTGCAGCAGGGCAGGGACAGGCAGAGCTGAGGGCGTTGGGCACCTCCATGGGTCCAGGGATGAGCTGAGGCCAGGCAGGACATCAGAGAGCACACGGGGGTCAGGGTCAGGCCCAGCAAGGAGAACAAGGTCAGAATGTCCAAACAGGGCCACAGGGATGTGGCCAGAAAGGATGTGAGCCTGGCTGTGCAGGGCTGTGGGGAGCTGGAGACTGGCCCTGCTCGGCCAGTCCCTGGGGCAGGGGCTGATGTCCCTGAGGACTGGGATGGGGTCCTGGGCCATGGGCAG
This sequence comes from Eopsaltria australis, assembly GCA_034509425.1. NCBI lineage: Eukaryota > Metazoa > Chordata > Aves > Passeriformes > Petroicidae > Eopsaltria > Eopsaltria australis. Next base: position 870,709 of record JAVTVJ010000012.1, on the reverse strand, counting down.
CCTTGGGGGAATCCCAGAGAGAAGCTGGTCAGGGACAGCAAGAACCAGCAGTACCTGGTTTGTGACCAAGAAGCTTATCAGATCTGTTGTTCTCAACTTACTACCAAGCATTTAAAGACAATTTCTGGAACAAAAGAAGCTGAGCTTCCCCAGACTATGCATGAGGATCACAAGCTCAGTACACCTTGCAGCATCGTTTCTGTATGCTGTATTTCTCAGTAACATCTTCCAGCTTCCTGCTGCACTGCCTGCACATCAACCTTCCCAGGTGGAACTGTTTTCTTCTCCTTTGATTAGTGTCAGAAGTCCCAGACTTCACCTTTCTCAGCTTCTTTAAACAAAAACCTGAAGAGGGATTTGGGCTGTCAGGTTTGCTCCACGCTCAGCTTTCTCTCACTCTCTTCAGCTCCAGTTTTTCTCCTGTCAGCTTCAAAGAAAATACTTGTGAAAACAGTTCCTCTCAACAACTACCACAAGACAGGGGACTCCCACCCAGACACAGTGAAAGAGCAATCAGAGAACTCCACACCTTCACACATGGCACACAACTCTTAACTTGCCTTTCTGCAAAAGCAGCAGCCACCAAACCAGTGCAAACTGGCAAAGGGCTCAGTGTAACTCCATCTTCCACAATGCAATTATAGCATAATGGAGAGGGAGAAATGTAGCTCACTCTTAGACCCTGTATTGCTCTACTTCCTGCTGGGATGTGTTCAAATGTAGTAACTGATAGGCATCTCTTAAGAACTTGGGTATGAAGAAAAATAAAAAGGCACATTCATTCCACTTAGCAAGATTCAAAAGCTCTACAAATTTGTTAGGAAGTCACAGAGAACCACCTCTTGGGCTAGTCTGAGATGGCCTGAACTGGATATCAATTATAAAGTGAACAGCTATTGTTCAAAACTAGACTCAGCTAGGAATAGTACGTGCCTCAAACACTTTCTGTGCAATCAACAGAGTTCCTTGGAGCTCAAATTAGCATGACAACCCTTCTCCATTGATACCTGACTTATCCAGGGTCAAATCAGTCAGGTTCAGAAACCCAATTTCAAGGCAGGGACTTCACAAACTTCAAGGCAGTAACCCAGCTAGGGTGAAGTGTTGAGGCTGGATTCTGTTCTGACTGTGAGCCTACAACAGAATTAAGAATTACAACTAGACCAGTACGGGGCATACCAAAGCTTTCAGAGGACTTTCCTCTCAAAAGATCAACAAAACAATACACAGCAGCCCCTTCCAGAGCATGAAGGGGTTATGTCCTTGCTACTGAAGAACTTACCAGCTCACGACCCAGGAAGTAACAGGTACCTTGCAAGAAGAGCTGACTTGCCACTCCTTCAGACAGCATTGAAAGGAATGGTGGGATCAGCTCTGTAAAGCTCAAAGATCTTCCTGTGAAGACTCAAAAGAACAGCTGTGCCAAATCAGACTGAAAGACTATCTAGTCCAGAGTCCTACCTCTGAATGAGAAAGTCCATTAACAGACATGCCTACAAGGGTAACACAAAACACAGGAGGAAAGCTTGTTGTGATAGCTCTCTCATGTAATCTCCCATGTGTCTAGAGATCTGTGGCTCAAGATTTCCTGAACCAGAAATAATGTATTTTTTTAATGGCCATGACACATTTTTATTCTGTCTGCCCAATCATTTTAAGCTCCTGTAAACTTTTAACATCCACAACTTCAGACTCACATGGAGTTTTTTTCTGTAAAAACCAAAACCAACCAAACAAAACCTCCTAATGCTTCTGAACCTCCTACCCACTACCTTTGCAATCAGCTAGCTGCTAGATTTCTTAGCACTCCCTAGCTTTTGCATTATATGACCCTGAGCAGCCTCTCATCCTTGCTGTGTTACTCTACTGCATTTACAGATCTCTACTATGGTCCCATTCAATCATCTCTTTTCCAGTCTGAAGAGGTTGAGTCTATTCAGTCACTCTAACTGAGAAGCTCTTCAAGAAGCTCTCTTCTTAATCACTCCATCATCCTCTCTCTGTATCTTTTCTAGTTCTATTAGAGCTTTTCCTGAGGAAGGGGAAGAAAAGAGAAATCCACCAGAGCTGCACACAGCACTTCAGTTAGAGGTAATGCTATGGATACATAACAGTGTACAGACATGATGTACATGCTCTTTTAACTTCTAACATTTCCCTCCCCACTCAGGTTTTTTGTACCATGAATGAACATTGAGCTAATTGTTTTTATAAAGCTATCCATTAAGGGATCTCCTTCCAATGTTATCCCAGCCAGTCTGGATGTAGAAGAAGGAACCACCCCACATGTGGAAGAAAGGAGCAATCCTAACTCTCACAGCAACTCTTGATCCCATATGCTATCCTACCACTCATCCAGTAAAAGCAATAGGTCCTTCTATAGTCTTTACAACCCAAAATAATTTAGTGCTGCCCACAAACCTCATTAACTCACCATTCACCTGTTTTCCAGATCATCAGTCCAGATTATATGGAATTTCACTGGCACCACCTTCAGTACTCTCTAAACTATATTTGTTATCATTTGAAGAGCTACCCTGCTCTGTGAAGACTTTTCCTTACCAATGACAGCTCAGATTCTATAAAAGCTTCTGGTGAAGGACCTTGCTGGTCTTCCTTTGAAAATCCAACTTTCTGCTTTGTCCACTTACCAAAAAGGCTTCTGGTGAAAGATGTTGCTGACCTTCCTCTGAACATCAAACCATCTGCTTTGCCCACTTACCAACTTCCTTAGAAAGCTCCAAAGGATCTGCAAGGCAAGCCCCTTTGCCAAAAAGCATTGTTACCCTATATTTACCTGTGCAGAATACCTGTTTTGTCCTTCACTACTTCTACCTTGTTGGCTCATCCTGTGCATGTAGATGTGGCACTCAGGAACAAGGTTCAGTCATGGACTTGGCAGTGCTGGGTTAACAGCTGAATTTGATCTTAAAGCTCTCCTACAACTTAAATTATTCTGTGATTCTACCCTTTTCTCCAACACACTTAACTAGTCTGCATTTTCCCAAGACTTCACTCATAGCCAAGCACAAGCCCACACTTTCTCAGCACACCAAAAGCTCAGTTGCTGAAACATCAAAACAATGGAAAGGAATAGACTCACACACCTGCACTGGAAAACACCGGCTACACCAAACTTCTCTGTGAAAGGCATCAGTGTTGAGCCTTCCTACACTAGGCACATAATTAGCTCAATGTAAACACTGTCAGAGAAAACTTTACTGTGATCTCACACCTTCCTCCAACCCTGAGAGAATAAAAGAAGGGATTTCTCATGTTTTATAGGGATTCTACAGGACTTGGCCACTTTGAGTTAATGTAGAGAAGTGCAGGACTCTCATTCAGTAAATAGATGCAAGATTCTGAAATCTTAACATGCAGCTTGGCAAAATAAGAAGTTTGCTACATGTAAATAAGCGAAATCAGTGTCTCAGTGCTTTCCACTCCCTTCTGCTATTTTATGATGGTGAAAATAAATTATTAATAAATGCATCTGTAACTATTCAACATGTATTAGCACACAAATAGAAGCTGTTGTGGATCTTGAAAGGATTTGAGGAATATTGTTGCACAACCAGCAGGTCTGAACTCCACAGCCACCAAAAGCCCCGTTCAATTCCCAGCCCTGCAATAAAGAACCTGACACCCCTCATCCTTTGCAAACCTTAGGCAGGGTTCTCCAAAACACCCAGCCCTACTAACTATGATCCAGGGACTCAAAAGCAGCACCCTAGGCACCTCTGACACTGGAAATGTTCCACACAGTAAGGCTGGCTGAGATCATCCAACCACAGCCCAAGAAGCCTCAGACCAAGGCATTTCATTCAATTTTGGTGGAAATTTAATAATATAATCAGACGTCACTGGAAGGTGTAACTTACTAGAAAATGTTGCTCTCAGCAAGTACATGGTTTCTGACTTACAAGAAATATACATTCCTTAGGAAATTCTCCACCCTTTGTAGAGATACAAAGTCTTTTTTACACAGTAAATGACTTTTCTCCCCATTCCAGAGGATTTTAATCATTCATACACACATTAATAGACAAGCACACGTGATGAAGACACTGTTATTACAGCACAAATACATCTTTTCAGATTAGCTTGCATCACTCGGTTTATGTTGAGGAAAAAATTGTTCACAACAAATGCACCTATTTTGGAACATAGAGAATTGTACCAGCATGAGCCACCCATATCCTAATTTCCTTAAAATATTGCTGGTGTGAAACAGGGTGTGGACTCACAGAATCACAGAATTATTTGGATTGGAAGGGACTTTAAAGATCATCTAGTTCCAATCCCCCTGCCATAGGTGGGGACATCTTCCACTATCCCAGGTTGCCCCAAGCCTCATCCAACATGGCCTCGAATAGCTCCAAGGATGGGGCAGCCACAGCTTCTCTGGACAACCTGTGCCAGGGCCTCACCCTCACTCATATTTGCAGTAACTTAACAAACCCACAAAGAGCATTGTTTTTGGAGTCCTGTTCTGTCATTTCCACACACAACGCTTCCCCCAAGTACATACATCAGTGCATGTGGGGACTTGCTAGAAGATCACAGTATGAACACACAGTGCAGCCCCTGCATTCACACCTTGTGCCAGCCAGATACAACCACCATGAGCATGTTAGAATGTGCTGCAATCACATTTTCATTTTTACACACCCACCACCTTTAGGGTGCCTATCTGTCTTCGTGGGCACTAGACTTCGTTCTTTCAGGGTAACAAAAAACAGGTAACTAACCAGCTATACAAGAGCAAAGAATTAATGTACTATCCAGGAAAAAGAGATTAGCCAACAGCAGCATCTCAGGACTTACACAAAAAAGAAAGGCTATCCCTTAAATAAATTTTGTGAAGTACTGTGTATTTCACCCAGAAGAGTAAAGAAGCCTCAGTACGGTGCATTTCTCTCTTTTCCTTTAGATTTTTTTTAAGGATAAAGGCATCCCAAAATGCGCTCTAGCTTGCATGCCATCTGTCCTGCATAATTTTGGGTGGGAGGGAAAAAGCAGAACAAGCCCTTAAAAATGTAGTCTCCACATCACAACAGGAAAAAGTGAAGGATACAAGAGCTGCTCACAAGCTATAAAAAAAGTAATGCCAGCACCCTGAGTTGGAAGACAGTAATGGCATCAGACAAATCCTAGCCTACAGTAAACTCCCAAACTCCGATTTGCAGTGCTGCACTCTCCACCACGATTCCTCTTTCCTCCCCACAGCTATACAATCCATCAGAGCCGCTTGTTTCACTGCTAAGCTCTTTCCCATGCTTTTGCTTATGTTTCTTTCTCCTTATACACATTCCCTGTACAGATTTTCCATCTTTCCCCTTTCAAACACTACATCCTCCCCACACTCATTTTCCTTCTCTCCCCTTCCAAACACTGTGTCTTCTTGATGTGGCCTTTTTCCATGTTTTATTCTCCAGAGCATTCACACAATCACCCCAAATGATCTACTGACAGGACCCTTCACTTCCAGCCTGTTTCTCCTCCACCAACTCTGTGCCTCTACATACTCCCTCTACCCATTAAACACCCAACCCAACCTTTCCTGTTCTCTATCCCAAATAATTTCATTTACCTCCCCATTTCCTGTGCACCCAGCCCTTCCACAGAGCCCCAAACTTTCTCACATGCCTGCTCCAGTCCCTCGCACATTTACTCCATCACACTCACAGTACCTCTCTCATCCTGCACAGATCTTTTCTCCTATTCATCCCAGCCTCCCCCACCCCATTTCTGCCTCACCCTGCATAGCTGGCTCTCCTTCTCCCTATGCATTGCCTCTCCGATTTCCACTCTTTGCAGCACTAGCTCCCACATGCACCATCCACATCCCTTCTTTGCACAACACAGTTTTCCAGAGTCTGTCCCTCACACCCCTTTGCACATCATCATTTTCCTTATACATTGTCCTTATCTCCCAGCACAGTGTCCCTATCTCCCCTATACATTGTCCTCACTCCCCCATGCAGCATCACCATAACCCCACCCTCTCGTACAGCATCTCCTGGTCTCTTTCCCACACTGCTCACAGTTCCCTCACCCCCATGCCCTGTCCCTGAACTCACAGAATCACACAATCAATTAGGCTGGAAAAGACCACCGAGATCACTGAGTCCAACCCATGACTGAACACCACCTTGTCAACCAGACCATGGAACGGAGTGCCGTGTCCAGTCTTTCCTTAACCACCTTCGGGAACAGTGACTCCACCACTGCCCTGGGCAGTCCATTCCAATGTCTAATCACCCCTTCCATGAGGAAATTCTTTCTAATGTCCAACCTAAACCTCCCCCGGCACAGCCGAAAACTATGTCCCCTCGTCCTGTCACTTGTTCCCTGGGAGCAGAGCCCGATCCCCACCTGGCTCCACCCTCCTGTCAAGGAGTTGTAGAGTGGTAAGGTCTCCCCTGAGCCTCCTCTTCCCCAGGCTAAACAACCCCAGACTTGTGCTCCAGACCCTTCCGCAGCTGCCTTCCCTTCTCCGGGTGTAGTCCAGACCCTCAATGTCCTTCCCGAACTGAGGGGTCAAGAACTGGACACAGCACTCGAGGTGTGGTCTCACCAGTGCCCAGTACAGGGGGACGATCAGTTCCCTGGTCCTGTTGGCCACACTATTCCTGACAGAGGCCAGGATGCCACTTACCCACCTGGGCACGCCTTGGGCTCACGTTCCGCCGCTCTCGATCAGCACCCCCAGGTCCTTTTCCACTGGGTCGCTCATCCCTGCGTCCTGTCCCTAATCCCACACCGCTCACAGCCCCTTCCCCCTGTCCCTGTCCACGCCTCTTCCAGCACCCTTTCCCTTCTGCCATGCTCCCCATCTCCGCAACACCCTCTCTCCATACACCGCCCGTTATTCCCGCACCCCGTTCCCTGTGCCCCCGGGCCCCTCTCCGCACACCGCCCCCCGCCCCGCCCCGGCCCTGCCCGGCCCGGCCCGGCCGCACTCACCGTCCAGCGACACGAACTGCCCCACGGCGGAGGAGCCGCCGCCGCTGTTCTCCACGAACTGCACCTCGGACACGATGATGTTGTCCTCCAGCACCGACCCGCAGCCCGTGCACACCGCGTCCCCGCGCGCCGCGTCCACCTCGATCTCGGCGCACCCGCAGGCGCCGCACACCCGCCCGCCCGGCATCGTGCCCGCTGCACCGGGACGGGCACGGCCGCCGCCCCCGCCGCTCGGCACAGCCCGGCCCGGGCCCGGCGCAGGCCTCGCTCGCCGGCACCGGCACGGGGAGGAGCGCGGCAGCCGCCGCCACCCCGCCCGCTCTCGCGAGGCTTCGCCCGGGCTCCCGCCCCGCCGGAGCGCTCCGCCCTCAGCGCCCTCACGGCCCTCAGCGCCCGGCCGGCCGCGCGTCTGCTGGGGAGCGCCTGCTCTGCGGCTCGTGCTCGCCCCCCAGCACCTGGTTCTAGCCTTCTGCCATGGGCAGGGACGCCTTCCCCTAGGCCAGGCTGCTCAAAGCCCCGTCCGGCCTGGCCCTGAACATTCCCAGGGATGCGGCATCCGCAGCTTCTGTGGGCAACCTGTGCCAGGGCCTCAGCACCCTCGGGGCATCAATCAAATCAATCAGTCAGATCTAGTCGATCGTTCTGTAATGCTGAGATGAAAGTTTTTGAAGCCTAATGAATTTATTTCCTTAAAGCACTTTGAGCCTTGCCTGACAAGGGCAGTGTAACTTTGATGTCTGGTGCTTTGGAGCTCTTGTTTATTATTGTAGAATCACAGAATGGTTTGGGTTGGAAGGGATCATCTAGTTCCAATCCCTGACTTGGATAAGGACACTTCCACTATCCCAGGTTGTTGCAAGCCCCATCCAGCCTGGCCTTGAACGCTCCCAGACATGGAGCAGCCACAGGTGCTCTGGGCAACCTGTGCCAGGGCCTCAGCATGGCCACAGTAAAGAATTTTTTGCTAGTATTTAAACCTACTGTCTCTCACTTTGAATCCATTCCTCCCTGTCCTGTCACTACATACCCTTGTAAATTGTCTCTCTCCGTCTTTCTTGTAGGGTCCTTTCAGGTATTGGGAGGCCACAATTAGGTCACCCCAAAGCCTTCTCTTTTCCAGGCTGAACAATCCCCATTCTCCCAGGCTTTTCACGTAGGAGAGATGCTCCATCCTTCTAATTGTCTTGGTGGTCTCCTCTGGACTTGCTCCAAGGGGTCGATGTCCTCAATGATTCATAGAATCACTGAATCAAAGAACTCAGTTCTCTTCCAAGCTTTCGCTCATTTTAGCACTCAAACCACATGTCGCAAATCAGCACCATAACACAGATGGGAAGGAAGCTGAGCAGAATAGCTGCTGTAGCTGGATGTTTGTATAGACTTCCATCTGTCGGCTTTTGAAATGCACAGTTAATGCAGAAGCGGAAATTTTCACTGTATAAAACTCAATGCTGTCACAGAATCTTCCACCAAGTAACTCAGATACAGCCAGGTATCGGGTGCAGACCTCCATGAACTGACAGGTACAAGGTACCAAATGACTTGTACATGTAGAGGCACTCTGGGACACACACTAAAGCAATATCATTCTACCCAGAAAGCTGAGCATCTTATAGGCCTCAAATTATGTCATATGCCTAAAAATTTTAAGGTTCTGAGCTTTTAAAAAGGAAAATAGCAATATCATAATGGAGATTGCACCACTATGTACACAGTTGGTCTTTCTTTTTATTCTGTTCTCAGAGGTGTATTTGTTAAAATAAGAATGCTGGGTCCCTCCAGATTCCTTCTGCTTCTGAAGGTTATTTCCTTCCTGAAGTTCCTCCTGCTGATGATGAGGTAATGAGTGCCACAGTAGCCAAGCATGATCTCACAAAATTATACACTGTGTAGATAATATCAGGGAAAAATTATATTCCTGATAAACAATCTTTGATAGGCTCTGACAGAGGCCAGAACGAACACAAGAAATCCTGCAGTGAGCCATTTTGAAATACCTTTCCATTAAAAAGTTTCTTCTTACCTCACTTAGGTAGCGACTAATCACTTCAGCAGGACTAATGGGTAGTCCTGTCCCATGAGGACTTAGGTTTTATATCCATTTGAAAATTGCTGGTGCTTCAGTTAAGTGTTGCAAGACTTTTCTGTGAGTCCCAAACAAGTTCGGAGTGTTTCACTTTGAATGTGAGCAGCAGAGGGCCCTTGTGAGAGCATAAGATACAGCTCCTGTCCAAAGAAAGAATCTCATTTAATGTCACACTGAAGAAGGATGTGTGTTCTAATTTTTATTTTCTTCTAAGGTGAGGTTAATGATGATGAAATAAAACAGGTTCCCAGTCCAGAAGACATCAGTCTTTGCCTCCCACTCATGAAACCTTTCATATACAATACCTCTTAAAGATTTCAAACATTTCCATAAGGTGATTTTCTACCAGCCAAAATATAAGTAATTTTTCTGCTCTGTAAATTCTTTGCCCTTTCTGCTTGCTAGTGGAGATTAACTAAACTTTTTTTTTACCTATAGCATTGAGCCTGCTGAATGAATAACCCATGGGTCGGTTCATTTAGGCTAAAAAAATAACAACCTTTTAGTGAATTGTTCTAAGCCTGAGACTAAGAGCTGGTCATTTAAAAATTTGTATTGACAAAACTCCTTTCCCTGCATTATTTTGCCCTTTTAGTTAAGAGGAGGAAAGGACCTGTTTTCCATTTCACCTATTCATATTTAATACCTCTTATTTTCACTCCTAAGTGTGCCAAAAAATGGTGATCATGATGTCTGTTAGCCCAGACCGACCAATTTCCTTCCTGCTGTGCCTCCAAAAACATCAAATACAATCCACCTGTGGGTGTATGGTTATTCAGTTGTTGAGGTTTCAAAGAGAGGAACTGTTCTCATTTGCTTGAAAATTATATGTTTAATTTTTTTCTACTACTCTTACAACATCAGGAAGAATGCAAATGGGGTGTACAAATCCAGACTGGAGTGTGAGGGAATCCTCCTCTGCTCCTGCAAATGCTGTGCAGCACCACAGGGAATATTCCAGGGCAAGCTGATGACACGTTGCTGTACTTGCACAAGAGACGGATCCTGCTCTATGAACATAAAGATTGGGAGCAGATACTTCAGTGTCATATGACAGAAAAGCCAGAGCCTATCTGGCTTTTTGGTTGTAACTCAACTTTCTGGGCACTGAGTTTCCCAGGCTGCATGGGAAGTATTTTCATGTGGGGAGAACAAATCTTAATCCCTTAATTTGGTCGGCTTCTGTGAGCATCCTCAGCTCTCTGGCATTTCAGCTGGAATTGTTCCTCTTAAAATCATGCCTAAGAGTGTTGATGAAGTCATTCAAGAAGCTTGAAAATGCACAAAACTTGAGGCAAAAGACAAGCAGAGGAAGCCTTTTTTGGTTTCGGACAGTCCAAGATAAGGCATAAACTATGCACTCAACCTGAAAATTTACACTTTGGAGATGAAGTCATAGGGTTACTAGATAGAGGGGTGGAAAAAAGGATTTCGAAATTAATTAACCTTAAAAGGTGATAGCAACTGGATACATTTTTTTGCCAGCGTCAGTCCGAGCTGTAGCATCCGGCTACACTGGTGATGGACACGAGGGGGCACCCAAGGAAATGAAATCGTCGAGGAGCTGCAATACTCCAGAAGTTCTGGCAGATTTTTCCATCTGGTTGTTTTGGGGTTTTTTTGGGTTTTTGTGGTGTTTTGTTGTTTGAGTTTTTTTCCCCCGATCTGTGTATTTTGTAATTATTTCCTCACGTGATTTTCATGACGGTCATCAATGAATGGTAACTGAAAAAGCTTTGAGGGGGAACATTCTGAGAAGGACAGATTTTGGTATCGACTAAATCACATCACTCCTGTCCCGAGATAGCAACTTGATGGCTGAGCTTGATTCCTGAGTATGTGGTGGAGACCCTGTGGCTTTCCCAGTTACTTTCTCAGAATTTGTGCCTGGTACAATTCTTAGTACATGAGGACAGCAGAAAGCACAAATTCTGTCGCTTAGAAAATCTGCTGAGAAATTAGCAGAGGAAAAGTCCAAAGAGACTGAGCACAAAGATCCAGAAGCTACCATCACTTGAGGAAGTCTCTCATCAGCTGGAAGCTGTGAGCAGCTATTTTGCTCTGAACATCTGCCCCTGCCAACACACCACTTGAAGATGCATGACTGATCAGTGGGTGCTTTTAAGGAGGATGTAAGCAAGGCAAAAATAGATGTGCCCTCCTAGTTTCTAGCAATCTGCAGCTTAAGGATTCACCAGCTAAGAGCTCATACCCGCTAGCAGACTTTCTATCTCTTTAATCAATTTTTTATCTGTGTATGCTTTCAGGAACTACAACATCTGGTGCTTTGAAATGTGTCACAATACAATTGGGTAGCAAGTGAAAGACTTTAAAAATGGCCCAAACATTTCACTTGGCAATCCTGAGTCCTTGTGCTGTAGTCCGTGGTGAAGAGTTGCTCCCATCCCACCTCAGTTGGGATTTTTTACTCCTGTTTTATAGCTTCCCTCAATCATGATCACAAGAGCAACTCTTTCTCCAGGTAAGTAGTGTAATGCTTATCAGGCTTTTGTAACACAAAATAATCTGTTCAGGGAGCCATTTGAATGGAAACCCTTTTTAGTGAAATACTGGTTATGTTCTGCACTGAATAACTGCAGGCCACCATCACTTGGGGATATAACCACAGGCAAATATTCCTGTAAAAAGCATCTTGCTTCTCTGCAGCTCTTGTATTCTGAAAGTTACTTATTAAAACATTAATGAATTCATCATTCACCATCAGAGAATCATTCCAGTCAACCAACTGCCTGTCTGAGCAACCGTCTGCATAAGGAAATCGAACTGAAATGAGGAAATTGCTGGTTCCAGGTCTCATTTTTGTGTGCACACTTGATACTTTGATGCAGGTAAGTCTTCTATATAGCCTAAAAATGAGGCCTTCACTAAATATTGATATTCATGTGCAAGGGTAAAAAAACAGGGACTTGACAATGAATGGTTCTGGATACTCAACACAGAAGCAAAACACAGATCTTACTGAGAATTCCTATTGTTTTCCCAAATTTGAAACAGAAAGCCAGAAATTCAGACTAAATGAGTTAGAAGCATATCAAAAAGTAAATGTGAGCCTCCTTTAGTTCGGAAGAGTAAGTTTGAAAAAGTAGCTGTGCAATGGTCCATTATCTGCCTTAGCATCAAGGTAAATTCAATGCAGTAAATTCAGTGCAGTTAAAAAATATGTATACTATAAACTGTGTAAAGTACCTAAGATAGTGCTGACCATTTATAAATGATACCTGGCAATTCACAAATAGGATTAGGAGAAAAGACAGCCACTTAAACAGGAGTTCACTAGCGTTGGATCAGGACATTAAAAACGCTGCTGTCACCAGGCAGTATTAATAAATCAGCTCTCTTTATTGGCATTTCTTAGGCGGAAGTCTGCAATAATCAGAATGAGTGTGCTAGCATTGAAGAAGAGTATGACAGTCAAGTGTTATTGAAGGCCATGAAATGTCTGTGTGTCAACAAAGACTCAAAAGTGTGTATTTTTCAATGCCATGAGTCGTTTGGCCACCAGGGACTCCCTGCAGGCTGAAATCTGCAAAGGTGAGAGAGAACTTTGCTGCAGCCACACTCAAGCCTCTGCTTTTGCCAGCGTGGAAGAGAGGCTGGAAGCAGGGTAAGGAACACAGCGTCCTCCTTCACACAGCCCTTTAGTACTGGGGAAAGTTATGATGGAGCAAGCAGCTTGGACAACTACAGGCTGGCCTGTGGGTGAGGCCAGTTCTCTCCTGCTTGGGTCATAGAGGACATCAAAGAATTGTTCTTTGAGTGAGCCGTGTGTCATTGCCTGCGTTTCTGACAGGAGAGCCTCAAATATGCCAAAGTTGGATCCGAGTGCCAAAGAAACCATCAGTCAAAACTGCAAGTTGCTGTCTACTGTCTAAAGCTATGAGCAGGCTAAATAAAAACACCATTAGGCTTAGAGAAGTCACAGTGTAATAATTTCCTGTCACTGGAGAATTTTCAAGAATTTGGCGGATTTCCTAGTTTGAATTAGTTGAATAAATTAGACAAGTAACATTTTTCAGAGGGCAGACATAAAAATGTCTTGAGTAAATCAAGCTGTTTCATACCAATAATTTGAATCAGCCTAAATTATAAAAAAAAAGAAAAAAGAAGAAGAAAAGAAAATCACTTACACTTTTTTTAAGTGTGGAGTTTTCAAAGGGAAAATCTGCCACAATTTTCAAAATGAGACATTTATCATCAGCTCAGGTGTCAGTGAGTGCATTTTTTTAAAAATTATAAATTAGTTTAAGAGAAAAATTTTAGTGCTGTGCAAGCCCTTCTTTCCTTCCCCTTTCTTACCCCAGGCTAGGAAGTTTCTTAAACAGGATCCATCCCCTAAGAGGTAATCACCTTGCCATTTCTTCAGAAAAAAGGCCACATCCACAACACAAAGAGGGAATGCTGTCACTACAGCTGTGTCAATCTCTGCTTTGCTCAGAAAGGGCTGGGATCATCTCTCTCCTCTGTATTTTACAGTTCACCTTACTTCGTTGGGAATTGGGAGCCACAGAACTGATGGTGTGAGTGAGGGATGGGTGTGTAAATTAACACTTCCTTGGGAGGATCAGTTGGTTCACATCTCTTGGCTCTGTGTTTCCAGGTGCTGCAGATTCAGACTTCCACCTGTCCCCATTAAAATCACAGTTTTGAGTTGTTCTTCTTCCCCATCTCATGAGTTAAACACGTATTTTTTCAGTAAATTAAAAGTGGGAATCTGATATAACAATATGCCAGTAAGATCTGGAGCCTTTGGCCTGCCCTTCCATTGTCTGTGCTTCAATCAGTCAGCTCACACCAAGATTATAAAAAACCTGACCCAGGAGTTTACAGTCTGAAGCCCAAATTGAACAGAGCAGTCAGCAGATTATGTATTCGACCAAACAATGAGGTCTTCAGTCCCTTTTTGAACCAGTTTTCATTACAGGGGTTATGTTTGTATCATATTGCTGAGAATTACACAAAACCATTATTTTTGAAATGAGTACAGTAGACAACAATGTTGTCAATAATGCAAGTTGTTAGTAAAGTATGTATATTTATAGCAGCATGAGAAGTATTTCAGAGAGCTCTTAGCATGTTCAGTTCCACATCTACATGCATGCAGCATTTCAGAAAATGTAAAGCTTAACTACTGAAGGTTTTCCTTTGAAAGGGAAAGCTAGAAGATGTTCCCATACATTTTTTACCTATGATATTTTACATACATAAAGCCCCTACCGAAAGGGCCTTTATAAATTATGCCAGTAGAAAGGATGTCCAAAAAAAGAATAAAATTATAGTGTTGGCATTTCTAACAAATAAACTATCTTCGCTTCTTAGTTTATCCCATGCTAAACAGCAACTGTGGAACTTTCTTCCTAATAAAGCTTTAGAGCTACTACCATGACTTCTCACCCATGCTACAGAAATACTATCCAGATGACCAAAGGTTTTGTAATGCAGCAAGCTGCAACAAATATCCAGCTGAAACAGCAATTTAGTGGACTTGGAGCTAAAACAAACTATTTTTATGGCATATAAAATTATGAGGAGCCTTTCCCAATATATACAGTGACTAATGATCGTCAGCCTGTATAACAATGACACTTTAGCCACTCCCTCTGTGGTCACCTTTCATTTGCAACCATCACGTCTGCTAAAAACAAGAGGAGAAATTGCAGTTTAAAAGTGAGATTTTATCAGCTTTCCCAGACAGAGCCAGATTGGGAAAGAAGAGAAAAAGAAAACTTCCTCTCATAGTTGAAGGAGCAAATGAGCAACTAATAAACATTCTAATTTAATAAGTCCACATATCCTGCTAACAGATTTTCTTTTGAATAACAGAACTGAAAAGTTGATGTGGTGGTTTGGTTTGGTTTGATTTTTTCCGAAGAGTAAAAGTAAATCCCACATTTAAATTATAGCAATAATGAAAAAAAAACAAATTGAGCAGTGTGCACATAAAGTTTAAGCTGGGAAATCACAAGGCAAATATTCATTTTCCAGTTCAGAAATAAAGTCCTAACCTGCTGATTTATGTTCCCTCCACACTATTTTTCAGTCAGTGGAAACAGCACTGGCCTGCATTGACAATTCTCTTGAAAAGCCCATGAACCTTGAACAGCATTGCTGAAATCCTGCATTTCTGCCATAACAAGCCTGGCAGCCCAGACAGAGCTGATGTAACTGGCTCCAGACACGTATTCTCCACATCAACAGAGCTTTGCTTTCCTGTACTGACATGGGGGGATGCTGACATGCAGCACCCACGGGGGCAGAGCTTACCCTGGGTCCCCTGCACGTCTTCATCAGCTCAATTCATCCAGCAAGTTCTGTGATTGAAGGTGAGACTTTTTCAGCCAAACTCCTCTGCAGACGAGTTCATAGCGCACATTCTGGGGTACCAGGCCATGGCCTCTTCCCTTCTGCACTTCTGCCCTCCTGCACCAAGATCCATGAACAACTACCTCTGCACCAGGGGCTCTGGGAGGGAAAGCCAGGGTGTCATCTAACTCCATGCATTTCCAATGAGTAGCTCATACATTGTTTTCAACCTATTATTTGCCACAGGAGCACGACCCATCAGTTTTCCACCATCCACAACACTGCCACTTTGGCCTGTCACCATCACATAATCCCCCCTAAGTGACTTTTCCTCCAGGGTGTAAGAGGCTTTGTACTAGATATGATCCTGAGAGACCAAAATGACAAAAACTAGCCAGCCCTGAGGAGGTCTGGGAGAGCAGCACAGTGCTGATCACGACATTCACAGATACAACACCCTGCAGCTGTCGAGTCTTCTGGGAAAACTTCATCAGAATGGGAATCTTAATGTAAACAAATGACTACTTCTGGATTCTTCCAGCCCAGCAGGCCAGAACAGGTAAATATCTACTATCTCAGCATTCTAGCAGCTATTAGAAATACACAGATAGGTTTCAATCATGCTTAATAATTAACAGTAAGGAAGGGAGTTTCAGGTATTGTGTTAATCAACAGGTGCTAAAGGAATATGACCACCTTCGGAGGCAAAGTTCAGCATGGCAGACAATTTTTTCCATTATATATACTAGAAAGCACAGAAACACAATCAGCAAGGCCATTTCCTTGCTTCAAGACTCAATATTTGAACAAATGAATCACTTGATACATGCTTCAGATATTCCTACGCTAAAACTAGATTATAAGTCATATGTATGAAATCCACTCCTGCCCTATAAGCTGCCTGTGACAGCTTTTTCCAAATACTGACCTAGAGAATGTCTGGTATGTTCAGACTGATCTAAGAAGTCTGGATTTTATATTCATGATCCCAATTTATAAGCATATGTCACACAAATGGACTTGTCTCAGTGCCGGTTTCAGGAACTAAGGAAAATGCAGCCACAGAGAAAGCTTTGCTAGTCCATGAGCTGAAGAAGCCAGATTTCATCAGATGTGTATGCTTCCATTGCCTAGTAAAGGGAGAACATGGATTTTTCTGGCAGCATCTGAGTACAAAATAAAGAGTTCATGACTGAAACTGTTAAATATGTACTATTCATTAGTACATGCAGGGAGAAGTGTAGAAAAGAGCTGTTATAGGTGCTCTAATGACCAAGATAAGGGTCTAAGATTCAGGAAAGCTAGATATAATTGCAGGCTCTGACACAGACTTTCTTTATGACCTTGGGCTACTCATCAGATACTGCCAGCCCCAGGTTACCCAGCTCTACAATGAAGATATGTTTAATTAAAGCCCCCTACTCTATTTTGGTTGGCTCTCCTATGTTGTTACGGATAAACATAAAAGAGGGAGATTTTCTTTGACCATGAAGGAAGGGAGGGATGAGGTGTAAAAGTCCTCTCAAAGATGAATGTGACTTGATCCAAGGAACAAGCAAAGCACAGCTCTGGCAAGCCTTGGGGCCAAAAGAGAGGCTTCATCCATGCTGGTGGCACAGATGGAGCTGGGGGACAGGGGTTGCTGTTGGCAGCATTCGCACTGTAGGGACAACAGACCCACCTGAGAGGAGGGTGTAGGTTTTACTATCAAAGCCAAACTCATTTCTTTTAACTTAAATCAGAGCTCCCACAATCTGCACCAGAAAAACAGCTGGTTCTGAAACCAAAATAGCTCCTTAGTCAAGGGCATATTCCAGGGTTTGAATCATCTTTAGCAAAGGAGAGGGGCTCAGTGTTAGAGGGTTTGACAGGGAGCATGGGAAAAGCTAACTGACCTTTATGGAGAATGCCAGCACAGGGAACCAAGGCTTAATCCTCAGAAAGCCCTGAGGTATCACTCTCATCGGTGCCAGGAAATTTGTGCCCCTCAGAATAGGCAGGCACAGTTACCAACACAGCAGGTCCAGATGCTGTGTGTGCCTTGATTATTGCATAATATTACCAAATAGGATTTTTTAAACCTTTAAAATGCCCTGCTCAAACTAATCCAGCTTCATTTTTCAGAGGTCAGTAAAAGGACCAGCTCATTTCTGTGATGCAAATATTAACTGAGTCTGTTGAATCTGCTCTCTCACAGAATCACAGTAAAATGATTTATTGTTGGACACAATGAATTTCCCTTTTGCCAAACTGGAATATCATCACTAGAGCATGAATTGAGTGAATTGATCTGGGATAGCTGAGGAAGTACTTTTTAAAAGTGCAGTATCAACAGCTTTGCCTTGTAAGGGTGAGAAGCCCTTGACATATATAGATTTCCAAATTTCCTATAAACCTACTTGATTCCTTGTAAAACATTTTAATTCTCTTAATAAAACCACTAACCCTTTATGGGATGCCTTGGTGACTTGCCTTTTTGGGCTCCATCTCCCTTCTGCTGTTTGTTTTCCAGGTGAGAGCAAGCCAAGAATTACAGAGTTTCTGTAATCCCTGTCATCCCTGGATACTGCCACTGCTGGGGACCAGCTCCTGCATTTTGCTCACCACTACAAATTCCATTGCATTGAGAATTATTGACATTGCCACCGAGAGGGCTATAGTTGCGTGAGTATAAATAAACACAGTGCTAGGAAAAGACACTCAAGGATAAATAGCAAAGGTAGTGCATTGTGTGAGACCAAAATAACTCCATGCTGTTCACTGACAGTACTTTCTGCTGGCTATGGTGTACTGGCTGTTTCCAGACAGGGTCCTTGTCTTCTCCCAAAAGGCAAAAAGCATGTGTGGCTTCATAAGCCATGGGGCTCCTCTCTGTCCCTCCAAGGGGGTGACACTGTGAAGCTGGCACTCATAAGTACACTGTGAGTAGCAGCGCTCGATATCCAACATCTGCGAACATTCTCAGAGCTGTGAAGATCACAGGTAAAATCACCAGCACCTGTATGGACTCTTCTCTGTCTCCCTCCCCTGCAGTCACAGGGTCTCTTCAGCAGCCCCCTCTGGCAGGGCCAATTTGGGGGTTTCACCCATGCTCTGTACTCCACAAGAGGGTTTATGAATGGCACAAGGGAACTAAAACACACAAGTGATCTAATTGAGAGACAGAAGCATGACAGAAGGATTTGGGCTAAGTCAATTGCTGTACGTTCCCTGAATAGATCTCACCAATTTGGGTGAGAAGGGTGCTTGGGACTGTGAGGGGAGAGAAAGATGCAACAGGTCCATAATGTCCATGTTTTGATGCAGTGGGGTGCTTGAGTGAGAGCCAGGGGTCTGTTCTGCAATTAAATACCACTTAAATACCAATTTGATCCTAGACTAATGGGTATTGGAAAAGTCACACTCCTGGCATGTGACTCCATTGATATTAACTCATCAAGGACAAGCTTGGCTTGGATGAGAACCACAGAGAAGTATTTTGTCAAAATACAATGCATGGACAAGTTCCTGATCTTCAATGGAACTGACAAAGATTCACATTTAGAGCTCATTTGAAAGCTGAAAAAATGTTTTGGCATTTATAATGGTGTTTGTAAATGTCCTCTTAGCACTTGAATTATGTTGTTTTACTCTACAAAGTTACTATTCCACTGATTCATTTTTCCTTTGTTCTATTTTAAAGTAGAACATTATGGAGAAATCCAGAACTCAAAGCCAGTTCATCTGTTTTGCTCACCCTGGTACAGCGATGTTTATTTTGAAAGGAATCTTTTAATGATCTTTTCCAATTACAAAATAATAAAAGAAAGACAATTCTTACCCTGCATTAGTTATTGTGTTACATAAGACTTTTTAAGCTGTAAATTACTCTTTATATTAAAGCTTGATTCCTGGATTTTTACCTCACTTCTCTGCTTTGCTACCAATCTTCTGCTCAGTGTAGTACATCAGTCTTCCCTTTGAAGAGAATGTCCCCTCTTGAGTGGTATTCTAGTCACAGAATTCAGTATTTCAGAGTGGTATTCAGGTATTTCAGACTGTGAAGGAAAGGTCAAAAATTAAAAAAGAATATAGTTCTACTCATGCCAAGGAGATAGTAACAGAGTGATCAAGCCCTGTTTGGAAATTAAATTATTTTAATGGAGATATGCTCTCAGGTTTCTCACCTTCCTGTAGTCACACAGCTTCTGCTCAAAAATTAAATCTGGGACATTAGGACTGTCAGCAACCAATAGTTCAGACTCAACATTAAGAAGAGGTACTGCTCTTCAAAGAGATGATCTAAATTTTCTACTTCATTTCTAAAAGGCACATGCAGCTTTGTCCTGTGTAAAGTTACATCCTCACTACAAAGTTAAGCTCAGTTCCTACTGGGTTTTGCTGCACCAGATTTCATCATCCACAGAGGCGATTCAGAAATATTGGGAGTTTTGCTTCAGGACATTCATGGCTCCATGTACTCAGCAGGGGATGCAGTGTCTTGCTTGTCCAGATACACATCTGCTGCTTCAGGCCTGGAAAATCTGTTCGTGCTTCCAGCCAGAAGTCTCCAGAGGATTAAGTAGCCTCCAGCAAAACTCTTCTGCAATAGTGTTGAAATAAAAAATGTTAACATGTCCAAAACACTGATTAAACCCAAATTAATCCTGAAGTAGTTATAGCAGCCCTTCTGTGCATATGAACCTGCTGAACCAGCAACTGTGCAACATCTGAAGCAGCAGCTATTCAGAGACAAAAGAGAAGCGTAACAAGAAATCCAAGGTCTGCTTGGGGTATGTTTCAGACAGCTTGTCTGCTGGCAACTTGTACACAGTAAGTCCTTCACTGCACTCTGCTGCCATTGTAACCTCTGCCAACTCAGTGAGACAAGAACAGATCCATTGTCATCTGCCACAGTTAATCTCATGTTAATGTAAATTAGTTTCAGAGAGGTTTCAGCTCACCCTGGACTCTTATTAGATCTGTTAGGGACTCATTAAGTCCTTCACCAACACCTTGAGTGAGCAATAGGACTCAGGACGGGAAGTCCTGCAGTACCTACAGCACACCTGGAGGGTGGCAGATTAGAGTGGAGCAGCAGAGAGTGCTGCTTAAACCCTGTAATCCTCACAACCACAGGTTAGAGACTTTCCTGGCAGCTCTGGTTCCTGGACCACTACTACTACTTCCACCCTCTCATTTAGATTCCCATGTTGCATGGGTGATTTGGGGGCTCTGTGGCATTTAGGACATGCTACATTCAATGTCGTACAATTTAAGGCACATTTCCAGTGAATTCAGCAGTGGAATTTTCTTAGTCTTCCTTTCACTACTAATGTACCTGTAGAAGCCCTTCCTGTTGCTCTTCCCATCATCACCAGCTATCAGCTCAAGCCCAGTTTTGTCTTTCTTAATCCCATCCTGTGCAGTTCTGCACTGCTCCTTGTTTGCCTGTCCCTGCTTCCCCCTATAATGTGTTTTCTTTTTATGTGTGAGTTAGTCAGTAGTTCTCTGTACACCCTAGCCTCATGCACTGCCTGCTTAACCTCCTGCATGACAGCAGGGATCATTGTAGGGCTTTGAGGAGATGGCCCTTGAAGATCATCCACCCTAAATGTCCCTTCAGTCTTCACAGCAATATCCCATGACAAGCTGCTTGCTAGTTTCCTGAACAAGCCAAAGTCTAGTGTTCTGGGCCCAGGGTCATATTTCTGCTACTCACCTATCTCTGCTTTCTCATGACCTTAAATTTTACTTGGTCTCTCCAAGGCTGTCATTGACCATCACAACCCCAATATTTCTTCCTTGTTTGTGAGTAGCAAATCAATCAGAGCATCCCCCTACTCAGCATGGCCAGCACCTGTGTCTAGAAATCATTCCTGACCCACTCCAGAAATCTGGATTTCTTGCCCTACTGTGTTTCCTGCTCAGCAGATTTTAGATCAGGCAGTAAATCTCACAAAAGCCAGAGCTTGAAACAGTGACACTTCTTCCACGAGTGAGAGAAGGCTTCATCTATATTGTCTTCTTGGCCAGGTGATCTGTAGCAAATGCTTACCACGATGTTACCTGTGCTGGCCTTCCCTCTGCTCCTGGCCATCACACAGTCCATAGCAGAATTCAGTGCATCTGGGCTGCTCCTCTCTGTGAAGAGAATAACTGCCTTTCACATCACATCACATCCTCCTCCTTCTACAATGCACATATCCACCCCTCACAGTGCTTCAGCTGTTAGAGCTCTTACAGCTTCTAAGTATGAAGGAGCAATGGGTGGGTCAGTCCCCTGCCTATCCAGGTCTGCAATACTGTGAACACTGTGTCTCCCAATCCAATCAACACAGAGATCCAGGCACCGTCTCGAGATGACTTGCTGGAACACCTAAATTAGATGGTGCACCTTCATCTCTTGATTATTACTCTGAAAAATGATAATAATAGCCTTGGGGCAAGGCTTTAATCCACAATCCCCACACATCCCATTATAGTTACAAACACATCATGCATACTCTGACAGGTTCAGAAGAAAGAATAACTCTTCTTTTCCAATGTAGTAAAGACACATGAACAATGCAAGCTCTCTCTCAAAGATCCAGTTTCCATTTCCTTCACAGAGTCAAGGACTTCCCTGCTTGCCCAGAGACGGTTGTGGTTGATGTGCTTTTGTTGGCTTCAGACAGGAGAGAGAAAAGGAAGGAGCCATACAGAGGGGAACCCATTTGAGGTCAGACCTTGTCAGGACCAGCAGACTTGAGAATTTGTGTCCATAAATGACTTGTTTGTGTTTGTTTCTTCTGTATTCAAGGAAATGGGAAATCACTGTTTATTCTTCTGTAAATAAACAAGATCACAGGGAGAAATACTCTGCATTTATATGAGCAGTGTCTCTTCCAAACAGAAAGGCTGTGACAGGTGACAGCATACTTACAGCCTGTTCCTTGAGCCTTAGTATGATCTCTTTCACATGGAAGAAGTATTAGGGTAAGAACATCTTGAAATTCTTCAAATTGCAGTTTGGTTTTCTTTCCTTCAAGCTGTAAAAATCTCACTGCAGATATTTACAATTCAGTTTGAGGCACAGGAACTGTAACTGGTTTGTGGTGCTTCCAGTGCAGTTTCTTTAAAAGATGAAGGTCTTAGTCCCAGCCACCACAGGAGCACATATCACCAACATTTGGAAGCAGGAAAATCCAGAAAGGAAATCCAGATTTTAAGGAAATCCAGACTGACAACCTCTCTTCCTGCAGCAAATCACTGCCTGATCCAGTTTCCAGTTTGACTGCTGTTCTTACCGCAGTACACCTGCAGGTAAAAAGGCAACGCAGGCAACACACCCATTCCCAGGTGAGGAGCAAGTGAGGTGATGCTGCAGCTGTGTCTGTACAAAGGAGCTGCTACTGGTCCTCCTTGAGTGGAGGATTGGTTGGTTGGTTGGTTCATTGGTTCGTTGGTTGGTTGGTTGGTGCAGCTTTGGCTTTGAGAGGGAAGGGTAGACAAATCACAGAATAAACAGGAGTAATAAGAAGCATCTTCAGAGCTCTGTCAAAGAGTGCTTTGTCTATCTGCGAGGGGAACTAAATGGATGAGCCAAAAAATATTTTACCCCCAGGCAGAGAGGAAACACTGGTGGGATCAGGAAACACAATGGCATCTTTAACTGCTGCAGCACCCAGTGAGTCCTCATTTGTAGTGACAAACAGCCACATTCCTCAACACACACAGAATGTTAGTTTACTGGTCTCACTAGAGCTTAGCACTACTGAAATGTGTCTGTGATTCCAAGCAAGAAAGGACAAATCCTGTTGTTTTGCTGATGAAATGCTGGTTTTGGCCTGTGCAGAAAAATGTGCTGTTCAGACTGTCTTGGTATTCCATGTATATCAGGTGCTGGCCCCTGACAGGACAAGAAGAACAGTCTGAACCAGAGAGACTGGAGATAGGGAACCTGCAGAACCTCCAGGTCCTGCCATGCTGGCTCACAGAGAACCTGCTGAGCACAGGGGGGTCTGCCTTCATAGGTTGTTGCTCCAAACTCACCTGCAATACATGTAAAATGGACTTGAGCTCACTTTACTTCTTTCCATACCTCAAGACACCCAGCTACACATCATGGTCACCCCAAATCCAAGTGCCTTCCCTTGCTACACTGCCCCCTTTTTCACAGCTGCAAAGTCTGAAACTCCCAAGGACAGAGTTTCCTTCATTAATCATTAGGCAGACTTTGTTTTTTTATTTTCTCTGTCTCTTTTTCCATTTCTGAGTTGTGAAGTTTCCTGCCAACGTTCTGCTTGGAACGAATTTCTGCAACAGAGCCATATAACTTCTGAAAATAGATACTTACACTGGGAAGCCTGACACACCCTATATGGAGCCTGTGAGTGGCAGAACCATAATCAAAAGAGAGTCAAGACACTAGGCCGTGCTTGCAGCATTCAATTAGGCTCTGAGCAAAGCAGCCCTAAGAGAAGAAAGTAAATGGGAACTCTGTAAACGCCCCCAGGCTCTTTTCATCACTCAGAGGCATTTCAGTTTGTTCTCTTTAGGGTGACCCTAGCTCAGGCAAGTTATTCCAATATAGCTGGTACATTCAGAACGCCTTGAAAAATAAAAATTCTCGGAAACAGACAACTGTCGTGATTTCCTGATACGAAACTGTGTGCAAAACCTATGGGAAAAAGAAGTCAGTAGTCATATGATATGTCTGAGCTCTGCCTATCATTAGCAAGGGTGGGTTTTTCAGGATAAAATTCTCCTGGGCCAAATAACAGGAGAGCGATAAATAAAGCTTGTCAACTGCCCTTTCTGACTCACTCTCTCCTGCTCAAGGGTGACTCACTGTCATGTGTGAAAGGCTGCCAGGTCTTGCTTACATGCTGAAACAAGCATGGGTTCTCTGTGTGAGACACTCATAACCTCAGAAGAAGCAGGCGCTTGCTGCTGAGAAGGCAGCCCTGGAAAGGACTCTGCTGACTAAAGGACCTGAACTTCAAGGTATTTCTCAACTCTTTCTGAAAAGTTCAAGGTTGTTGTTAGATTACCACAGAAAACTTAGATGCAAAGCCATGGCACAGGACTTGGCTGGTGAGTGCAGTGTTTTAAACCAAGGCTCACTGGGACCATAAGGTTTTACCCAGGTAACTCCTATGGAGTGAGCCAGCACGTTCTAGGTGCAGACAGAAGTAGCCGAGACCATGCCTGGTCCAAAGCTGCCTTTTACCCAAAGAAAATGGCATGAAAAAAGCAGTCTCTTGTTGCTCACTGTTTCATGGAGCTGCTCCTTCAAGGAACCTGTGAGAAACCTGCCTTGAATCTGTGGAGGGGCAACCAAAGCACATTGAACATCATCTCTGCCTGTGAGCAGCTCATTGACCGTTCCTGAGCAGCACCAGCAGCTGCTCAGCACTCCCTCCTCTCTGCACTGACAAGGCCCTTGCAGGTAAGTGGCCATGCACAAAAAGCTTGTTTGCACCCAGGAGCTTTGCTGCCTACGTGAGTGTGTGCTCCACCCTTTGGTCTTCTCCTGTCATCCCGGGCCCACCACCGGCCAAGTGCGCAACTCTGTGAAATCTCTGCCCCAGGCACTAATAACCAGTCCCAGTTATTAGCACATACCACAGTCTGCACTGCCCTGCAGACAGGTGTCAAGGGACACCTTGCCCTTGTACTCTTTCGAAGGCTCCGTGCACCGTCTGTTGCCGTGCCATGACAAAGCAAGGTGCTTGTGCAAGGACAAGCGTGCAGGGATGTCAGCCCACAGATCCCAGAGGGCCCTGTGATGCAGATAGAGGGACACAGCTGCACCTGTCCTTTAGCACACAGAGGACTCCTAGTGCAGGAACTGACAGGTTTTTCCCAGGACTAAGAGGGGAAGATGTGCTGTAGCCTCCCTCAGGTCCGGGTATTGGCCAACATCTTGCTGCATCACGTAGGGAAACCATGCTGCTGCAGGGCAGTGATACCACAGCTGCCTCCTGCGTGTTCTGCCAGGCGTGCACCATCCAGGAGTCACCCGTGCAGCTGGAAAAGACAGATGCACATGCTCTGACCCAGAAAAATTGCAGCTAAAGCCCCATCTTAAGGTCTTGCCATCATTTTTCAAATCATTTGATCACTAACCTGCCTGCCCGAAATGAAGGTATAACCTAGAATTGTTAATTTTGAATAGAATCACAGAATGGTTTGGGTTGGAAGGGACCTTAAAGAACATCTAGTTCCAACTCTCCTGCCAGGGGCAAGGACACCTTGCACTAGACTAGGTTGCTCAGAGAATAAAGAGTGTACCATCATTTATATGAGGAAGATACAGAAGCCACACACAGTTCTAAATATATCTTTTATATTTATTCTTCTCTGGTTTCCATCCCCTAAAATTTCCAGGAGGTTATACTTAAATATTTTTGCTGTGTACCAGAACGGATGTCTAATGAAAAGCTTAAAGAGGAGCTGCAGGCCACAATAGCCTCATCCAATGGTAAAAGGACTCACCTGACACATGGAAAACAAGCCTAGGCCACAATGCTACTTAGGCATTAATATCACATGTGCCAGTCTAAGTGAGGAGAGACTAAGTATTAGCTGTGAACCTGCACTGCAAGTGTCTGTCTCAATAAGGCAGTGCAGGGCCATCCCACAGAAGTGATCCAGTCCCTGGACTATTGGTTACTCCAGAAGAAGCACATTTCTCATCATAATTGTGCTGCAAATTTTCATCCTTTTAAAAACTGAATCACATGCTGCAAGGGTAAAATAATTGTATTCTTCTTATCCACTATTCATATATTTTGCTGAAAAACTTCCAAAATGGCACTAATGTGTCAAATTTCTCCTCTTAGCAATGATGAAATATTACATCTCTGGTTTTCTTTCACTGTTTAATCATCCATTGTTTTTCCATTGATTCTTATCAGCTATGACCAAGTCATGATTTTATCCTAAATTTTCCTTGCTAAAATTTCCATGCTAACATTTTAATACTTGTCAGGTACAGATAGTTTTATAGGTAGAATAGTCATAATTAAGGTTAATTCCATTAAAAAAATAAAGATAGGAAAGGAAATAAAAAAGAAGTGAACACAATATATTAGAGATTCTGGAGCAGCTTCCTTCAGAAGCAAAATTTCACCAATTTTTTGGCTGTACTATGTCATGTCTCCTGTTGTTTTGCTAACTCTTTAACAGGGTTGACATTGAAATCAATAATCATCTTCATCTGCAGGTTTCAAAGCAATTCCCAGAATCAGCCAGGAAAATAATCTTCTCAGAAATGGCCCAACGAAGGCATTAAGATGAAGGACAAGGAATTACAGCCCAGATCTCCAGTCACTCAGCCCAGTCTCTTGTGTGTCAAACTCCCCCAGCTCTGACAAATGAGTTGGGCATCTTAGGCTGCAATTTCAAAGTGATTTACTGAGCAAAGTGAAACCATGCTGTCACACGGGCACCACTGCTGCGAGCTGCTCTGATTGCAGTCACCTTCTGCCATTGCTCTTTGGGTGCTCCCACTGCTCAGCCTTCCTCTGGGGGCTTCTCAGGGTGGCAGACTGAAGTAATTTGTCAGGATAGAGAAACCACTCCTTATTCATTCTTGGTCTTGTTCTTCCTCTTCCCCTTCCCCTCCACTGTCCCATGGGGTGTGCTCATCCAGGATTTTAACTCACTACAATGAGCTCCAGTGATGCCCGCCCTGTTAGAAAACATCATGTTAATCTGCTTGACACAATGAAGGAAAGAAAAACGGGAGAGAGGGGTCCAGGTTTGTAATGTTTCCTAGGTAAACCAGCAAAGAACCTTGCCTCCTTTAGGTGAGAATGTCTGCTTAGCCCCAGGAGAAAACAAATAGCCATGCTTGTACCCTCAGCACCTTGAAAACCCATCGTGTTCCTGTCTGGAGTGAGCATGCACACAGCATGGATTGCAGACATCCCAGTGAAGCTCCCTGAGAGTTTGGTTCCTTTGCATACCAATTACATGACTCTGTGCATAATGTATAAAGCCAGGATGCTCGGGATGCACCCAACTATCCCAGAGCATGCACAAAACAATTACAGGAGCGTTTGCAGCAAATTTCACACTCTCAAGAAATACCAGACTCGCTGGTCATGTGCTGTAGACACTGCCAAAGATTTTGCATGTGCAGTGCTGTAGCATTCATGAAGGCAATTCTTAATTTCTCATTTCCAGGCAAAAGAAGACTTAAGTCTTAAAGAGAGCTTTCCATACACTTCAACAGAGCAAAACTGATTTACTGGTAACTCAATAGTCCTAAGTTATTGCATTTAAAAGTACTACAATGATACTGCTCTTAACCACAGCTGGATGGGAAGTGGAATTCCTCTCCTATGGCATACCCAGGCTTGAAAGATTTTGTGTTTCTCATGAATCAGGAGAAAAGGTTCTGTTTCTATTACTATCAAAATTGCATATTTAAAGTACAATGTTGTAACAAAATTACTGCTTTGGAATAAAGTATATTAGTAATGTCTGATCAGAACATTGTTAAAAACTGAAAGTCAAGAAGACTGAAGAAGTTGGAATGAATCATGAGCAAGGAAACAAATCCTGTTTTGATTTTCAGGAGTTTTGATTAATTTCTGCTCAAGCTTATGTTAATGCATATTTCCTCTCCACAGAAAACTTATGATTTCTAATAAAGCATTACAATTGGTGGTAGGTGCTTTGCCATCAGACAACCAAGAGAACTATCTCTGCAAGCTTCAGGCTCTCTCAGGCCTCTCAGAACCTATACTCCTGTTCCTCCTGTGCAGACCAAATCCTCAGTCCAGTGGCCCCTCTCCCAGTGAAAAAGATTTAGGTTTTATGCTTTCTCATAGCACTACCAAATGGACCAGTGAACGTTTGAAAGCACTGGGTTTTTTTAAAGGCAAGCAGACACATGAGGCTAGAAACAGAGTGAGCTCAGATGGATTCCATCTTGCTGAACTCTGACCAGCGTAGTCTTGGCTAGTCTCTAACCTGAGATCACTACCCAGCTTCCCTCAAAAATCAATGGAAAGAGGCTGATGGGATGAGTCACCATGTGGGGGTTCCTATCACACACATCTGTCTCAAGAGGCAACAATTCACCCTCTGGCTGATCTTTATTCCACAGTGGCTGTTGAGGCAGCTGGCTGTCTGGTCTCACTGGACAGAGAGTGTTTGGGCAGCTGCAGGTAGACAAGATGATCCCCACCCTGAATGACAGCATTATTATCACAAAAAATATCACTACCAAATACCAGCTCATGGCATCTCACTTTCAAGCAACTGCTTGCTGATTAAAAAAACAAAATCTGGCTTTTCACTCCTATGCAGTATTTGTCATACCTGGCACAAGCTGAATCAACTGCCCATAAATCTGTTCTCTAACAAGTCTGTTCTTGAAAAGATGGCATCACTGGGGCTGTTGGGTATCCTTGGAACTGAACCCACAGTTCCCCTCTTTCAAGGAAAAGCTTCCCAGTTTATGAAGTATAAAGTATAATTTGGGCCCAGATGTTCTGTATTGATCTGCTGAAGCCCTGCTACATGGTGAGTCTCACAAGGGGCTGATGGAGCTGTATGTGGCAGGCCAGAGGAGCTTACTGACATCTAGAAATGTCACCAAGGGCAAGGGAAATGAAAGACTGTAAAATTTCTTACCTACAGAGATGAAACTATGAGGCCAGTGATGAGAAGAAATCTATAGAGCGAGCAGACTTCCCAGAGGGACCTCAGGCCGTGGTGGGAACTGTCTGGAGTCCAAGAGCCACCAAGGGACTGAAACTCCCCAGCTTAGGGCTCCAAAGGGAAAAGGTTTGGGCTGAAGGGCAAAGAGATGGTATTTTACAGGGACACCTAGGCCCTGGAGGTAAAATTTTATTCTATGCACTCTGCCCTACAAATAAACTACTGGGGGAACCAAAAAAGCAAAGGAGCATTTGGGTGTTTGTGCGAGGGAGGGACACGCTCTGGGCTGACACTCAGTCACACCCTCTGTTTATCTTTGTGACTTTCTTACCTCAAAGAAGCTCCAGTCTTTGTGCAATGATGTTTTTCTCCTAAGGCAGCGAACAAGAGCACAAAATTAATAGCAGCAGTCGTCCTTTCAGTTCTCTGAACAGAGCATTGAATATGACTCATGGGGCTATGCCAAGCTGGCATTCCACCAGGGCAATAAAGTTGTTGCTGGTAGATCCTCATTAACAGCACGCAGAGACCCACTGTCCGAGAGAACGACGGGGCTTCTGCGTTGCCTCAGAAGGAGAAAATGCAAAATATCGTATGGCTGAGTTAATTAAATCCGACAGAGAACAAAGCTGGTTGTGATGAGCAGGCGAGGCTCCCCTGCTATGCAATCTAGACTGAGCTCTCTGCATGGGCCCCTCAAAAGTGGTCAGCGCTGATCTAACCCAGTTCCCACTGAAGTCAATAAAAAAACTCTTCCTGACATCACTGGAAGAGCAACAAGCAGAGTTACTGGGGGCACAAAGCCAGGACAATGCTGAGACAATAAACTTGAAAACCAGGAAGGAGGTGCCTGATGTATCTCCAAGAAGAAATGTAAAACATGCCCAAGAACAACATAGAGCCTTTGTTAAAGAAGCAGCAATTTGCCCAGTGGAAGCCTGAGAGATGCTGTCGCCACCCACTTGAGCCCAAGATGGTCACACAAAGCCAAATGACTGTCCATCTTGGAAGTGGCCATTAAGCAGAGGGTGATGCACACATCCCAGCAGCCACTCAGTTCTCCTGGAGATGGCACAACTCACCCTCATGGAAATGCAGGCACATTTTCCCTGCTAACCTACAGATCCCCACAGGTCTGGCTTGGTCCTGCCAGATGCACAGGAAAGCCTGTCTGCCCATCAGCTCGCCAGCTCCTGACGTGTCCCTTATCTTCCTGATAACATCAAGTGGTCCAGACCTTGAGGGGAACCCCAGCTGCCATCACCCCAGAGATATCAATGCAGAGCAGTCCATGAAGATAATACCTTTCAGCCCTTTAGCTCTATTTACCATCCCTGGACTTCTGTTTACTGATGTTTTGATCAAGAAAATAATGTATTTCCATACCTGGCTCCCACCAGCCACAATCCTGCTGATACTTCATGTATATACAAGGTAAAAGAGGCCTGACTCTGCATGCACAGCATGGCCCTTTGCCAAAGAAAACTCCCAAAACAACTCCAATGACTTTGGTTCCTTATGGATTCTGGTAAAGCACAACATTCTGTCTTCAGAGGACCAGAGAGGAGAAACCTAAAGTGACCCCAGGTTCTTAAACCTAAATATGAGACCCAGATTCACCTTTTAACATTATACAGCTCATGTGGTGTCTAAGCTCCTAGTTTAGCAGAGAAACCTATATAGAAGCCAGGAACAGAAAATAACACTAATAATCAGAGACAAAGAAGGCCAGGGGTCTTCACCCTTCTTTATTCCAGTGCTTTCTTCCCTGAGGTGAGGCACAAAGCCAAAAGTAAAGTTTCCTAAAATAAGTATTGAACTAGAAGGCACCTCCCATGTCTAGGGCACAGTTGCTAATTAGGAAAATACAGAAAAGGGTCAGGAAAACATCCTGGAGCAACAAGCTTCAGGACAGGACTTGTAAGAAATTTGGAAGAGTGAGCAAAAAGCATCATGGCTTTTAGTAACATAACAATATTTATTTTAGAATTGGAATAGCAATATTGATTCCTCAGAGCTGTGAAGGTGTCAGGGTCAGTTTATGCATAAAAGAAAGAGGAGGCCAGCGCAGCCCTGTTTGCCCCATTGATGCAGCTTTGGGAACACTCTGTATTTTTCCCATCGTGACAAATGCCCATAAGGAAACTGGCACTACAGAAAGGTTGCACAATCCTCATAACTTAAAAGGAGAAAGCCAGACACACCTATTCCTTCCTTAGCATTGGAGGCACAAAAGGAATAATGCTAACAAATACAAATAACAGGTCTGCAGGAACTCTCAAATTCCAGTCTGGAATAGTGTCAAGATAGGATTTTAATGCTGCATTTTACAAATCATGTAAGTGTTTAAGCTGAAGATGATCTCCACCTAAGCATCCCTTTTTACAATTTCAGAAAAAACACTTCTGTGAAACATCAGTAGTTTCATATGAACACATACACATTTGGCAGATCTGGCAGAGAAAGCACTTTACCAACACAGTGTAAGATTTCATTAAAATGTTGCTATGGTGAATTGGAATGAAAAGCAACAGCTTCAACACCACCATGAACCCATAGCTGGGTTATAAGGAAATACAGTAAAACTGGGGGTGATACACCATCAAGAGTGTCTCAGCTTTGTCATCTAAATATTTTTCATATTAAAAAAATAACTCATCAAAAGTAACCTTCCCCACAGTTTCCACTTCATCCAAACCCATGTGTGCTCAAAAAATTCCTAACCATCTTATAATTAAGAGTGTTAACTAGTTCTGTCCTTTAGCTCTTGTACTTGGCTGCTCATATAATGGTCTGGGAGGTTCCAGATAACATTTAAGGCTGGAATGAGTCAGCCTGGAAAAGATTGTTTATATAATTGCAGTATGGTATGGGAAGTGCCCTATATTATAACAGGCTCAGCATTAGCCTAACTCTGAAGGCAGCTGTAGTCAGCCACCCTGCTATGAGTAACTCAGTGAGCCCTCTCCTCACACAGCACCTGCCTTACATCATGAAGGCTTTTAAAACACAGCTCTTTTCCAGCCTTTGTGTTTCCACAGCCTGGACACCAACATCCCGACCCAACCCAGCCTCCAACCACCACTGTGATGGAAATATTCAAGAACACAGTTTCACTCTCATGCTGGTGGTTTTTCCCCACTGGATCTCTTGCTTGTCTCAATCATTCCCATTCACCAGGCACCAGGAGTGGCTGAGGAGGCAGCAGAGCCAACTGGCTGTTTTGTCCAGCTGCATCCAGCTCTTGAATCCTAGTTACTGCAGTAAGTTCCTTCAACTGATTCTGATAAGCACAGATATTAGGGCCACCCAATAAGTAATGAAATGCTGTCATGACCCTCCCAGTGCAACCAGAGAGGAGGTCGGCTCTGCTCATCAGGATTTGGGAGGAAGGATTTGGCAGAGAAGACTGCTCCCACAGTGCCTGGTGAAGAGCTGATGTGTCAGGATGCTGAGGAAACACACTCTTAATTCTGTGGTACCTTGTGGTATGGGACACACTAAAATGGAAGCCCTGTCGGGACCATTTCATCTCCCCATTTCAGGTCCCCTTTGACTCCATCGTTTCATGGATTCCCTTCTCCTCTTGCTTATAAAGAAACCCAGGCTCCCCCAGCCCAGCCAGGAGCAAGGCTGCCTGGAGCTGTATTGCAGGAAGGCAGGTGCATGTTTGTGACTCCTCTGGGGGACTGGCAGCAGTTCCACACCAACTGACTGAAAGTTTTCATGAAACCGCTCTGAGATGATCCCAAGGGCTGTGTGGGGACTGCTCCTTTACCAGGGAAAGGAAACATTGTGTGAGGAAAGAGTCCCTAACACTAGTACAGTGTATGATCTGTCTGCCATTACATTTTCCTCCATTAACGATTTTTTTCTGGAGTTTCGTTGCTGGCCAGGGTTAAACCACACCATCCTCATCACCTGTTAAAAAGCCCCTTTTTCTTGTCCTCATCATTCCCTTAAGTTTCTCTCCCTTTTCAAACACCCTCTCATCCTCTCCTGCCTTCTTCAGGTTCTTTCTTAAATCTCACTACCAGTTTGTCTCCCATTTCAGCCCATGGCTGGGACCATCACTGCTGAACCCTGGTTGGTCTCCACCACTCTGAAACAGCCATGCACCACCTTCCCCACTCAGAGGTGAGATCCTACACTCCTAATGCCCAAGCACAGCCTCTTCTTATCTCTACTCCCTGCACTTGCTGCCCTTCAGCTACATGGTCTCCCTTCCTTGCTAGTCTTGTCTTTATACTACCTCAGACTTGGCATAAGAGAAAGTTTCTGCAGGCATAAATGGCAACCAGCAGGCACCCAATGATTTGCTTTCAAGACTGAGTTGAGTGGAAGTGGCAGGGGTAAGATTCGGGGCTGCACTGATTTTTGCCCTGCTGACTTCCATGTTGAGCCCATTAAAGTTTTCTGCTCCATGTGTTCAGCAACACTTCTGCACACCAGGGCTAGAGCTTTCCAGTCTGGTATCCAGAGCTCTGCTGCAATTTGTTGTGGCCAAATCAGTTGTCAGCAGCTCACCTGAAACACTTTTGGAATTGGTTATGAAACGAGACAGAGCTGCAGGAAGATCAGGACACTTCTCTGTCTCATGGTCCCACAGGTCTTTGTGACTCCTTGGCTCACATTTATGGTCCTGGGCATTCACTTGTGTCATGCAACAGAGACCTTGACCCTGGGCTGCTGAGGCCCCTGACATGGCCAGAGTGCCCAGAAGGGACTGGTTTGCTTGGCACTGGGCATGTGGTGCTGCTGTGCCATGCCTTGCCCAAGGATGAGGGTACAGCAAACCTTGGCAAGGTAGGCCCTGGACACCCCTAATTTCACCAACACACCTTCTCTAAAATACCACAGTCCTTTTTAAAACAAAAAAAGCAACTTATGTTTTCAGGGGAAGGGCCCTGGACAGTAGGGATGCAGAAAGAGTGACTGTTCCTGAGAAGTATGGATTTTAGGCACCTAAACCAGCATGAAGGGATCCCTCTGGAGCATGGCTGGGTTCAGAGGCTTCCAGAGCAGCTGGGCAGTGCTGCTAGGGCCACAGGGGCTGGGGCTTGGGCCCAGACCGTCCTTCTTGCCCCACACAACCTATGAGCTGCATGGCCACAGCCCGTCAGGCTGCTGTCTTTGATCCTGCACAGCTCATGAGCCCCGGCTGAAGCCAGATGAAAGCCCTGGGGGCAGGGATCCCCAGGGCTGGCTTTGTCACCAGCCTGGAGCTGTGGGCCTGGCTCTGCCAGAGTCACCACTTACTGCTCCTCAGAAAGGCCCACGGAGCCCTTTTGGGATCTCTAAACAGGATCGGCCGACACCGCAAGCCTGTATTTTAAACCAATTCAGATCAAACACTAAGGAAATTCCAAACCAAAGAGCTTTCTATTTCCTCTGCTTCCCCTGTAATCCACCCAACTGTCTGCTGGTTCCTGGGAGTGCTGCTGGCCTAGAAGCTGCCAGCCTCTTCACACACGCAGGCGAGTTGGTTTTATCTGCCCTTCCCTGATGGGCTCCAGCTCTAAAGCTTCCTACCCAACCCTTCCTTAATAAATTAGAACAATTACTCTGGGCTTCTCAAGGATAATTGCTAATAAAATTCAGCAGATTTCCCCCAAAAGACATGAAAGGGTTGGAAGCAGAACCAGAAACTAAAGGAGAAAGAAAATGCAGGACAGAAATAATAGCCCTTGTTCCATTCATGTCTCATCCACCGCTGGTGAGTTTTTGTTCTTAGAGTCACATATTTCAGAGATGAATCCTCCCAAGCTGTCTCCAGTGGGGAAATGCCTCATGCTCACTGCTTTGGAAAACTGGTTGGTTGTTTTTAAAGTTAGTTTACAAGATCTTCCTAAATCTAGAAAAAAGCTCATTAAAGCCTCAGGCTTGGATTTACAAAGAATCAGTAGAGCATCAACGAAGGACAAAGTCACAAGGAGCAAAAGATGTCCAGGTTCATCCTGATTTTCTCTGACAGGACCCCCTTTATTTTATTTTTATCCCCCAATACTTTATTTTCCAAAGACAGTTTAATGTACAGGAGCAATGAATTCTGAAGCCTGGATGGTCTTACGTGTTCCCTTGAGAGACTGTGGACTCCGATACTTGTACAAGTATCAGTGGTTAGGTTCAAGAGAGCTGAGGAGCAATTCAGACCATCAGGTCTGGCTCGTTATGGACAAAATTAGACCCAACAGATGAGTTAAGCCTCTCAAATAGGCAGCCCAAGTGGCAGGAACCCCCAAACACACCAACAAGGAGCAGGAATAACCAGCTTTGTTTTCTGTGTTGTTGGGTTATCACACTGAGCCTGCAAGAAGAGCTGCTGGAGGACTGCACAGTGGATATCCACACTGGATATGCCTGTCATATGTGAGCATGGGGCTGATAAAGGACTAGGTGGGTCACCAAGCCCTGTCTCCAAGTAATCTGTCTGTTGGTTTAACTGGGAGCAAATTACAGGCATCACTAACGAGGAACTTGAAGAGGTACTGGCATGTCTTGCCTCCAGTCTGTCTCTCCTTGTGGCACATTGCCAGCGCTACACAGGGAAGCAAAAGAGCCTCTGAAATTAAATTATATCTTGGAGGAAGGGGGAGGAGTTTTCTTCCTGAGCAGGCCACCAGCAACAGCCCTGAGCATGGGATTTATGTGGGATAGATACAGGAAAACAGATGACTACGCAATCTTCTTTCGTATTTGCCCAAATATATCAGCATATCACAAACCCAAGGATTCTTATCACAAGTGTAATTTTATGTCATTCTGATTCTATTTTGTAGTTGCAAAATCCCTTTCACAAGCTCTCAGAACTCCACCTTAGAAACACAGTGGTTTTCTTGCCTGCCCCGACTACTTTCTAGTGGAAGACCATTCCCAACTTTTACAGGAGGGGAAAGACAGTCCTTGATACATTTGATTTGAAATATAGCACATATAAGTTTGTAATTTGATCATGTGGACAAAAAGAAATGGGAGGTCTTGAATAGGGAAAGAAGATGTAATACTAGAAGGCTCTTTACAGCATGACTAACATCCCCCTGCTTCTCCAATTCAGCTAAGACACTAAAACAATTCAGGTTGAACTTCAACATTAATTAAACCTAAAATAGCCTTTTGTAATTTTATTTTCCTTACTTGTATTTATACCTCAGTAGATCAATATCTTGAATTCCTGCTTCTGCATGATAAGTGCCTGTTCTTTAATCTTCTCTTAACACTCCATTCAGATAATCCTGACAAGCAAGCACTTCCCTTCAGGGATGGTAATGAATCTAAATAAAGCCCTATTGTAGAAAAGGACAGTACTCAGTATATGTTTCCCACCAATAGGCAGGACTCACTTTGAGAGCACTGCATGGCACAATGCACTGAAAAGTCTAATCTGGCAGGGTTTATCCAGTAGCTTATAGCTGATCCCTACTAACCAGAGGTCCCTTGATCCAGGAAACATTACCCTATATTGCAATAGATCTGAACTCCCCTTTGTTTCAGCCTGTTGCTGCATTTGCCACACCAGTCAATGACAGAGTGAGGTGTCCTGACCCATGGTGTGGCCTCCTTGTCCTTTACCAGACAAGAGGGAGGGAATCCTTTTGTGAACTGCAGCCCAGAGCACCTCAGCTGAGTCTGTGACCTTTGTGTACTGAACTATGCTGATGGCTTTCTTTATTTGTAAATTGTTCCTCAAGCAATGAAAGAAACACCTGTAAATCTATGGATGTAGAACCAATCAATTCCTTCCAGACACTAATCCTCCAACGCTCTATTCTTCAATCCAAATAAATCTGCCTGTCTTTATATCAAGGCTTCATGAACTGTGAAGCAAGTAATCATTAAGTGTTTTAAGAAAATGGTGAATCAATTCCAGAAACTATTACGGACTCCAGAAAATCACAGAAGTTTGTTACAATCATGGCTTGTAATTCTGCAGTGCTTTCTCCCAAGGCACATAACCCTCTAACACAGCAGCTCCTGATCTGCTCCCCTGGCATCCCCACTTCCACTCTGCCAGGCAGCAAATGTGGTCACACACCCTCACTTGGGAACTGCTTTCCTAGCGCTTATTCCTCATGCTGTAACATGTTTCTAGCACCTAAGAGTCATCAGAACCTGCTTTGCAAAGTATTTAGAAATGAAGTCTTAAAGCAGTGTCACCCACAGCACAAATTAACAGCCAGCAGACTTAGTTGTGACTATTTGCTGCTCTGTTTTGCAGGCAGAAATGGCTGCATGCTAATTTTAGTCCTGGAAAAGGGCATTAAGGGATGGCCATTTGGTCCAGGGGACTCACATAGGTTTAACATCAGTGGTAGTAGAAATTATTTATTCAAATTGCAGCATCAACTTGTGGACCCAGATTATTTGGCAGCCCCACTGCAGCAGGACTGAACCCAGCCACCATCTTGAACAGGAGACTGTGGTGATGCCATGGCATGTAGACAACAGAACTCACCACTCAAGGAAGGGCTGGGGCAAAGCAGGGTTCAAACCCTGCCAGAAAATCTGCCTCTCTCCAGTCAGAGGAGCCCGTGTCCTGGAGAGCATGGAGGACAGGGAGATGGGAGACATCAATGGTGAGACCAAGTAGTATCCCATATATCCCAATATAGGAAGCAGTTCCTGCTTATAAGCAGAATTCCACTGATTCTGACCCGAAAGACTGATCTATGATTCCAGATTTGCTGAGGCAAGCTCTGTGTACTTACACCCCTCATGTACTTACACCCCTCATGTACTCACAGAATCAAGGATCTGCATTCCTTTTCCAGGTAATTCCAGGGCAATTTTTCCCAGGTGAAAAAGGTAGGTAGAAGAGGAAGGCCATAAGGAACTCATCTGGTTTCTCACTCCTAAGTAGAAGGTGGAACGGTCACTGTGAAGTTTCCAGATTTGCAGATAGAGACACCACCAGACCATTATGAGGAAGAACAAAGTCTCTGCTCAAGGGCTGCATTATACCAAATATTAGCAGAATGGCTGAGACCTATTTGTAGCAAGCACTCCACCCCACACTCAGACTTTGAAGACTTTTAGAGAATTACTGACAGTTCAATAAGCATGCTGAAAAGTGGATTGAACTGGGTATTGCCAAAGCTATTTCCAAGAAACACATTTTCTGCACTTCACCTTCCTTTAGGTAACAGAATAGAAAGCTTTCAAACAGGTGATAGAATTATTTCTTTGCATGTGTTCAGGAACATGAATTCCATATTGTTTCCCACTGAACCACGCAGATGAGAGATTTTAAACCTCTAATATTTCTTATTCTGCTTCTCAATCAGAAGAAAGGTCCCTCCACATCCAGCTACACACACAAAATTCTCAAAATGAACTCTTCATGACATACCTCATACCAGCTACAAAAGATAATGTGAGTCATTTGCTTCTTTCAAAAGCAGATCAGCATCTGAAAGCAAACAGAGGAGAAAAACAGTGTTTCCTCAAAAAACTGGTAGTGTCAGCAGAAACAGCTCTCTAAATTGTAGAGGCAATGCCTTGCTGATGTGAAATACCAGCAATTACTCACATTTTACATCATCCAACGTCACGTATTCATGTTGTACCCACTTGGACAGCCTATGCACTTTTCCTCCTTTGTCAGCCAGCCTTCTCTCAGGGAGCCTGGCACTGCAATCTTCTTGGAAGATGCTGGTGGTTGACCAATAAATAACATTCAAGGGCACAGTGCTCATTCCAGCCTGAGAATATTGTATGCTCTCTTCATTGCACTCAGTTTCAAAGGGACAGGCAGTGAAATGTGCTTGGCAGGTATCCTGAACTAACTTTCAACTGTTAGAACTACAACCCAGGCAAGGATGTTGAGAGAAACAGGAGGTTTCACCTCTAAGGTTGTGTCTGAAGTTGCTGTTTTAGTTGCTAATATAATAAATTGCGACTGTATTATTTAGATCAAAGAGGTTTTAAGTAATGGATGAAAGTCAGCTATACCACGTTGTGAATTTATAAAATTAATAGTAATAATAATAATTTAATCTTTGAAGTGCCTTACACAGATGAATTAATTACCTCACAATACTCTTTGGAGTAGATGAGAATTATTACCTCGTTGTGAGCGATCTGGAAACAGCAACAAAGATGCTGAATGACTTTACCAAAGTCAGACCAGGCTAGTGCCTGAGCTAGCATTCAACACCAGGCATGTCTGGCTCTGTTTTTGTGTTCAGACCACTCATCCACCCTGTTGAAATGACAGCTGGCTTCCTGCTTCATGCGCTTTGTTCAGACATGATCCTCAGACAATGGGTGAAAATATTCCCACCCAAATGATCTTGTTTCTTTTTGAGCTAGGCTAGTCGAATTGAAATACCTCTTTAATGTCTTAACACGCATTTCCTGAAAGAGAGCTTTTTTCCTTCCTTGAGGTTTTCCTCAGCTGCTGGATTGGAGCTGAAATACAGAGTATGAACATGCAGCAGTATGATTTTAAATTACTAGCAGCAGTACAAAGAGGTCAACATCCCAGAACATGAAGATATATCTATTTTGACCTCTAGCTGACACTAATAAAATATTTGGGTTGTGGTGAAGCCAATGTGAGATGCTGCTTTCAAGAACACAGAAGCAAAGAACAAAGGGGCTTCTGGGGGTCCTTTTGCTCTGCCTCCTGCCCCATATGCTCTGTGACATGTAAACCCTTCCAGCAGTGTCTCAAGCAGCTTTAGGAAGATTTCAGATGCAAACTGCTCCATTCCAGAGCTCTTCTTTGGGATCACTGAGGGAAGATCAGGCAGAGGTCACCACAGAGCCCGCACCTCTCTCTGGAGAGCTGCCAGGCAGAGTCAGCAGCGTTCCCAAGCCCAGGGGAGAAGTTGGCTGAAGCTGCTGAGGCACAGACCATGAAAGGTGTCTGCTGCAGCTGTGTGACCAGGACAGAGGTGAGCAGCCTGGCTCCAGCTGGACAAAAGCTTGGAAAATGCCCAGCAGGGCAGGGGGCAGCAGCAGGCAGCTTGTGAGAGACCCACTGCTGCCACACTCCACCTGCTCCCTGCCCCTGAGAAAAGAGCAAGGGGGAATAGTTCGGGTGGGTTTTTGTTGTTTGAGGTTTTTTCCCCCCAGTGCTTTAAAAGGCCTCATAATGGACTAATCCACACCTGCCACAGACATTCAAAGCAGGGTTAGGTGCACTTTGTCCCCTGCAGAGCTGTGGTTTCCCTAAAGGTCTGCAGTCGTCTGGTGCCCACCACTGCAGAGTCACACACCACACCAGGGAGCATCACTCCATGGACCTCC
Organism: Eopsaltria australis; assembly: GCA_034509425.1. Taxonomy (NCBI): domain Eukaryota; kingdom Metazoa; phylum Chordata; class Aves; order Passeriformes; family Petroicidae; genus Eopsaltria; species Eopsaltria australis. Next base: position 830,442 of record JAVTVJ010000012.1, on the reverse strand, counting down.
ACCTGTGGACACCTGGGGGGCATTTGGCCCTCACATCCAGCAGTGCTGCCCCAGGGTGTGGGGCACATTTCTGACACACAATTTTAGCTGTCCCTCTGTAGTTCAGCTTGAGAGAAGTATGGAGTAAATGTGTATTTCTCCTTTACTCCATTACCATGATGTAAGAATTTGTGCTGCAGTCGATGCTTGGGTAAAAAAAATACGGGACTGAATTTACTTGGAACTGCTGTATTTATCAAGGCCTAAAGCTGCATAATTTGAAACCAAACACTGTTATTTTACCTTGCAGATTCCAGGGTGTTAGTATCAGCTTTCCAGTACCACACACCTCAAGTCAGTTTTATCATCTGCAAGGAAACAGCCCAGGCCATAAATCTATGCTCAAGTTCTCATCTCAATGAAGTATTTATAATGCAAATTCTGTGCATATGGGGCACTTTGTATCATTCTTCAGCCTGCTTTTCCCCCAGATGTTTTTTGTGTGTGAGTTATTTGAACAGAAGTTCTCAAGGTTTGCCACTGTAAGAAAGAAAAATGTGTATTTGTCCTTTTTTGTCTTTTGGGTTATGAATAACTAATGGGAAGTTTGCTAAAGAAATCAGTTCTTTGTTTGGCAGTGAATCAATAAAGGCTGAGAAATCAAATGGAACCAGGCATGAAACACCACATTGCTTTTGCGTTTTTTAATAATATTTATGTACTTACAAAATCTAAGTATCAGGAGAAAAGAAACCTTTGCTAAAAGATGGAATATATTATGCATGTTCCTGATATTCTGAGAACTTTAAATAAACACCAGATAGACTGTTCAGGGGACACTGGACAAAACTACTAATAACAGCATTTCACAGCATCTATACATTTTTTAAAATTCCAAACAAAAATATCTCCTGGAAATAAATGAGGTCTATTACTCCTTTCTTAATTAACAAGAGAGACTTGCAAACCCTTAACAATTATTTGCAGGTCACCTTTAAAGCAAAATGACTCTTATTGTTGAAATCCCTCTGCCTACAAATTTAAACCGAGTGAAACTTCAGGCTTTCCTGTGACTTTTTGCCAGGTACTGTTCAGCCGGGCAGCCACAAGGCTTTCAAAAATTCTTACTCAATCTAATTTGGTAGTAGAGGCTGGATATGGGACAACAGAATAATTTCAAGTCAGCAGCCCGCAGCCCATGCGTGGTTAGGCCGCAGAGATGAATATGAGGAAATCACAGCTCTAATCCTTTGACAAAAAGTGGTTATTTCAGCTTGCCTCTTCTAGTCTTCAGTCCCAGCTTTCTAATAGTGTTTTGCCACTCTGGGATGAAAAGGCCCACGCAAACGCTGTACTTTTATGTTAAACACAAGGGATTATGAGCCATGAAAGGAAAATAGGAAAGGTGGTGATCCAGCATAGCAAGACCTACCACCACAAAATTCCACCCCTGTGTCTTCAAAATACATCTCAGCTGCTTCTCACTAATGCAAATGGCTGAATGACTGTCCCACAGCTCCCTGCCCACCCGTGGGGCCTCCTGTGGCCCCTGGGATCTGCTGCAGAGGCAAACATGAACAGCAGCAACAGGATGGAGCTGGGCAAGGTGGGGAGGCTCACAGGTGGCACAGTGCTGCCAGGACACCATTGGGAGTGAAGGGGATAGGGTGGCACTGCTTACCACAGAATTCTGGTGACCCCCAGGAATCTGCTGTCCCCCAGGAGCTGCAGATCCCAGCACGTGCCCTCCACTGCAGCCTGCTCTGGGCACTGGGACTCATGGCCTTGTGCTCTGCTCCTTCCCACCTCTGCTAAGCAGCTTCCCTGGGTGACATTTTAGTCCAAACAGGGAAATGAGTTTTTTCCATATGATAACATCTCCACCGCCACTCATTAACGCTTACATTGATGGTCAGGAGCTACAGAGATTTTCCTGGTTTTTCCAGCACTGGCAGCAGTGAGAGCAGCCAGTTCTGGTCCTTCTGTTATGGCCAGTGACAGTGCTCTGAAGGTTAAACACACTTCAGCTTTGGGCTTTACAAGATTTCAGTGTATCTACCAGGTCACAAGTACATGGCATGATCTACGTCCTTATGCAAGCAGTCAGCTCAAGATCTGGAAGCTGCACCTGGAAATAATTCCCATGTACTATGGCAGGTCACTTTAGGACATGAATTTGAGGTTTAGATACTTTGAGATGTTGTGAAGCATTTGGGTTTTCAAGCAGAGAATCTCACACATCATTCACAGCGGGTCAGTGTTGTGTATAACCGGTATTGCTTAGTTCACACCCAAAATTGGTACAAGTTATGCTGACAAAAGCACTTTTTGCCCATAGAAGTCAAGTCTCCATCAAGGGTGAGGTTTCACATTGCAGCTAAACCAGCCTAAGAGCCAGTTGTTAATGGAAGAAGCATTCTTGATCCCATCAAAATTTTCCCATCCTTTACCTGTGTGTTGATTCTTTATCTTTGACCCCACAGCAAGGCGGCTCCCTAAACTGTCAAAAGCAGTCATCCAGCAAAAATAAATGAGAAGCTTTCTGTTTTGTTAGCATTTTATATCAGTTCATGGTGGAGTCAGACAAGGGCCAGTGGAGATGCAGATAAATATAAGGGAACAAATGAAGGACCACACCTTGCAACAGACCAGGTCAGCTACAACCTAAGAACATGGTGCTGCACTACTGCAGAGTTGTAAAGGATGAAAATACCTCATCTTTTAGATGATCAGACTTTTAGACAGATCAGGTCAGTCAGACAGAAGGAACATTTCCTGTCCTTCCACCTCTTAAAAATGGCATCAATCATTTTTGTAATAGTTTCTAACTAGGGAAAATAGTCCTGAAAGTAACACAGGTGTTCATGACCACGTGGAAGAACAAATGGACAGCATAATGAGGGGAAAGAAAATTTCCATAAAGCAACTTGTCCCTAACCTTCCTTATTTCCAAAGCCTTCCAAACACTGCGTCTTTTCTCTTGTGGGTACTCTACAGAGGTGTATCCATGCAAACAGAATCAGTCCATGCATAGGTAAGCAAGGATCTCAAAACAGCCTGAAAATTTCTCTCTGGCTGTGCTCTCTGCAGCCATCTCTTTCCATTTTTTTATACAATTGTGTTGTGTATGTTGTGTTTCCAGTTGCTATTGCCGGCTGCCAAGTACATATCTATGACTTGGCAGCCAAGTTACATATTTAGGAGGATGAGAGAAGCAGGTTTGGGAACAACCTCAGATCTCACCCTTGGCAGCCAGGCAGCCCTGCAGAAACAGGCTCAGGGGAAAGGGGAATTGATGGAACTGATGGCTCATTGGCTCATTTTTAGTGAGTGGGGCTGTCCTCAGCCTCAGGAGACCACTGGCCCACCTTGACTCCAGTAAAAGTTGTGCTAAAAGAATTGGCAAAAGTAAGGGATGTGTTGCAGATACCCAGGGCTACCTGTGTTAGTGTTCAAAGTACAGGAGGCAGGGGAGGCAAACCTTCCTCTGTAATGGAAATCTGCTTTGAACAGTCCAAGAAGTGCATAACACTAAGCTCTCTGAAAAAAACAGCTCCTTGGCATCGCCAGTGGAAGATGCCATAATAGACACATGGCATTTGGCTTTTACTGATTTATCACCTTCTTTCTGTGGGAATTACACACCTCTGAGGAGTAAAAACTAAATATGTAATGTGGAGCAAGCTGTGATGGTGACCAGTTCCACAGGCAGCATCCTAAGCAATAATCCTCCTTCAGAGCTGGGGCTGAACAGCACACAGTAAATAAGGTGTATGTTGAACGAGGACCTACCCCCTCCTTAGAGCTTACATTGCCCATTGTGTTGCACTGACTGAGGCAGGTGCCCTGCAGAAGAAAAAAAAATTTTAAAACCTGTTAGTGCATAATTAAAAACTGGGTTATGAGGCATAAGCACAAAGAAAGCAAGAAACAGGCTTGCTCCAATTGTCATAATTCTGAACAACTGACCTTGAACCCTTAAAAGGTTGTGTTGTTTCTTGTGGTGTTTGCGTGTCCATGGGCGTCCCAGTAGCTGGGAACACTCAACAATATGTGCATGTACCCATTCTTTAGGTATATCTAATGTTTCATTTGGATATCACACCCAGAAAATAAACAAATGCATAAACTCAACAAAAATATCACTGACTCACCATCCAGTCATCAACCTCTTCTCTGCCTCTTGTTTCTTCTTGCTGTGTCAAGCCTCTGTCTCCCATACCCACCGTATTAATTTCCTCCTCTTTTCCCAGGGGCTGTTAAATGTCAGCCCTGGTTTCTCTGGGAATATTAGACTCCATGTGTGCTCCACTGTTTGTATTGGACACACAAGCACAGATTTCAATTTCACAGTAGCCAATACTGTCCATGACTAGGCCATTTACCTGCCAAGTGCTCTGCCTGCTCATTAAAAACAGGATCATGCTGCATGAATGGAATAAATACTGTCCTTGGGTGAACATTGGTGCAGGTTTTCACTTCAGTTTTGTGCAACATGGAAGCTCCTAATTCCCTGTTTTCAGCAATTTGAACAGTGCATTCCTTGGATAATCCAAAGCAGAGGGCAGTTTGGTAGCTGCACTGAAACTTCTGGAGAGCTACCATGTCCACCTCATGTCCCAAACCAGAGCCCTGTGGCCTCACAGCCCCATCCACAACTCCAGACTGGCTGAAGGTGCTGACAGGCAAGGCAGAATCAGCTCCTTGCCACACCAAAGGTCTGAGAGAGCTCAAGAGGCAGCAACTGCCTGGCACCACTTATGGGCACACAGTCTGATTTTGGAAAGCCAGAAAAACCAGCTGCACATTTTTGCACTGAACTCTTCATGCCATTACTCCCTCAGCGTGGTTTTATCAGGTGAGATTATTGAACATGAGCAGTTGTCAGCCCTTTTCACACAGCCTTGCACCCCCAACAATCAACCTTTTGTTATTGAAGTGCCTCTGACAGAAAGGAAGAAGTATTAAAAGGTCCCTCACACTCAAAAGGTCTTCTCAAAATTTTGATTTTGATCCTGTATTCTGAAATCTACGAACCTTACCAAAAAATTTCATAGCTCAGTTTCTAGCTCTTCTCAGGATATAATAACCATCTCCTTGCTACAGAAATAGAGGGGGAAAAGGTGAAAACTTAATATAGAAGTGCTATAGACAAGATCTTCGCTATTCAGTTCTGTGAGCTCTGAAGGAAATTTGAAGGAAATAATGGCAGATAACTTGACTTTTAGTTTCTAGTGTACTGCTTTATTAGAATTTTTAAATTGGTTGTCTCCCACCTCTAGTGCTGAGGGTAGGACTAAGGACTAGCTACCATCAAATGTCTTTAACCAGGCTGTGTTGGAACATTTGCAAACACAAATGCAAATGAATGAGGTCTTCAGCAGAGAAATAAGGAGTCTTCCAATTGAGAAATAAATGTGGTTTTGAAAGAAATATGTGTACATTTTTACATACAGCCTGGCAAAAAGAAATTCTTCTTTCATCCATGACATGTGATTGCCAGACTGTCAGTGCAACTGTGCAGCAGTTCTTACAAGGATTGACAGAAAGTATTTCATGATGCTTGGCAGTGAATATAGAAAAGCAACCAAGACCTCCTAAACACATAGAGGTTTCTACAGAGTGCTGCCGAAGTACATTGCATTTCCACTCCTGGAAGTGGTTTTGTCTCCCTAATCCTATTCAAGATAGATTTTTAACTGCTGACCTGCAAATTATTTGGAGCAGTGACACTTTAACAGCTCCAGCAGGTAAGGTATAGGTGCTGCCCACTGCTACCTAAGCATGGGCAAGAACAACCTCACACTGCTTGGTCCAGGATGCAACAGAAATCTGCCAACTTTTGCAGAGGCCAACACACAAAAAACAATTCCTGAATGGGGGGGAGAGAATATCTTCAGCAATGGAAAAGATGCAAAAATTTCCTGTACTCTCACTTTTCTTTAAGACTGTGAAAAAAGTGTTAGAGGGAAATTTCTTCCCTCTCTGAAATTCCTGGCTGGTGCTGGGATGACAAGGGGAACCAGCTTGTCTCTGTCTCTACTCTCTTGATGCAGGAGAGAGTAAAGGCAAATGGGTCATGCAAGGGTGGATTAGGGAGTTTGAATACTGCAGTTTCATATGTGGAAGTGAAATATGTTGTTGCATCTGGAAATGCTGGCCTGCCCAACTCTATAATCACCACGCTGCTGGAAGCAAAATCTGCTCTGGAGGCAGGTCTGTGCCATTGACTTCTGCCTGCATAAATATGTGGAAGAGAGCAGGAGAGATGTGATACCTGACCCACATAGGTGTGCTAAAGAAGCTTTACTAGCATAACTTGTTTCGCTGTGGGGTAGGGAGGGGTGATAACTTTCCTGTGATGAACAACTCCAGAACGTAATTTTGCTGCTGTAAGAGCATCCACATGCTTTGCTGGTTTAACATCCCAGGGCTCCCGTGTGCCAAGGTGCAGTGTGCCTGACGTAGCAGGGATTAGACCACCATGTGCTTTCCCTTACTGTGTAAGGGAAACTCATGCCAGGCACAGGGCCAAGGAGGAGAAACAAGGAACACCTTTGAGCTAAGTTAAGTTTGAAATGCTATTACCGTGCAATGCACTGACAAGACTGAAAAAAAGGAACTTCAAGTATACATGCTGGGTGTAAGCCCATGGTTTTTAATGTGACGCCTTGCATTTAATGTGAGTGCCAAGACTGGAAATGAGAATTCCCCAAACATTTTTTCCCTTTCCTTCTGTTCCTCATATGTATCTGCAGGAGTGGCTCACAACAGGGAAGACAAAATTTATGGTGCAGTCCTAAGATCCTTCCTCTCCAACCTTGGCTGCACCCCACAGAGCCCCAAACCTTCTAAGGGGAACCTAAATGACAGGCAGCTCCCAAGAGAAATGCTCCCCAGCCTGCAGGGCTCCACGCAGTGCCTCCCGAGAGATAAAAGGCAGGCTGCTGGGATGTATTAATGCCTGCCTTGAAGATGGTATCACAAGGGATGAGCAGGGCTGCAGCCTGTCTGCAGGTCCTGTGTGCACAACTTCAAACAGACGCTCCGGAGGCGGCGGGGCCGGGCTGACTCACCCGGCCGGCTGGGTGGACACGGCCTGTCCGAGCACATCTCAGCTCCCCAGTGGCTTGCCCTCAGACAGCTCTCTTGTCCTCAGCTCCCTCTGAGGGCTCTCACACGGCCCAGTATTTTAGTAATGCTTTCGGCTTTGTCTTTTTTTGGCTCTTTGCTGTCCCCCACAAAGTGACGGTGGGGAATTGCAGGGCGGCCTGCACCGCACGCAGGAGGCACAGCTTTGCTCCAGGGGTTTAATTTGGGTGATTAAATTCTCCAGTATTAACGCCACGGGTGTTCCTCTATTTGAAATAATGCCATCCAAATGCAATCAGAAAATACATGGAGCCATCAAAAGTTAATACAGGAGTTGCACAAGTGCTAGGAAGTTACAAGCACTTTATGTTCTCCCTTATGGGCTTTGTGTTTCTTGCACAGCCTTGTTGCAGCATGGCCAAGTTCAGAAAGCCAGGCGCAGGATTCTGACAGCAGCAGCTGGCTCTGCTGTGAGTCAGGACAGGGCACAGGCTGAGAGACGCTGGGTGCAAAAGCAATGAAACTGCAGATTGTAGACAAGATTACTTCCCTGGCTTTGCCAAATTCATTTGGAATGTGCAACTGCTCCCCAGAACTACATGCACACACCAAATGCACCTATTTGCAAATGAGGAGGAGCATTTGGGAAATAGACTTTATTCCTTTAAAAAACTGGGGAGGGGGGGAATAGAGACCCACTGGAGTCAGTGGGAAGTTTCCACTAACAGGATCAGAGTTCACTCTACAGTTAATACAACATACTGAAAACCAACTTGAAGTTATTCTTTGTTTTATAAACTAAGTGAATGAATGCAAGGAATCTAGCTCTGAGCTCTTCAAGTTTTCTGCCTCTTGCGTTCTGGGGGCTTGTTCACATATTTGAAAGGTTACTTTTGGCCTCGAGAATACAAATCTTTTCCCAAGCATGTAAGTCGGCACAAGTTTCCAGTCCTTTACATACCCCACACAGAGCCTTAGGTGGGTCACACCAAAAAACATCTTTTTTGTAGGAAAAAAAAAAATTATACAGCTCTCCCAGTGTTAACCTGTTGCTGTCCTCAGCCACTTTCACCATCTAGATGGGGACTTCACATCTCTGGTCTCTTTTCCCTGTCTGCCCCACTGCTGGAACCGGCACAGAGCAGCAGTGGCCGAGGTGAAAGGAAGGACAGACAACAGCACAGGCGTGTGACAAACTGTCTGCTGTGTGCATTTAGCTACATTAGCTCGGCAATACACTTAAATAACAAAAAATTGTGTTTAATAACTGGGAAGCGACGCTGAGGAATGCAAACCAAGGGCTGAAAAGTAAAGGAAACTATGTGGCAAGGGCAATTACCAGTTGGTTAATAGAAAAAATAGTTCAACCTGCATTTACAATGAAAATGGGTGCTACCTATTCCTTATTGTCATCTCACAGTAGTGGGATTTTAGTTAGGAAGAGTTTATCTGACAAAGTATTACAGTTTGCAGCAACAACTTTTTGCTTACAGATTATCTAGTGCCATTCATAAGCATATTTACCCCTTAGTTCCTAGGGGAAAAAATAAAATTAAAAGTCATAGTATCTTCTCATTCCCAGGGGTCCTCTCTGTGTTACAGCCTAGAAATCAAGAGGCAGTGTACCTGGAAACAGACAGGAAAGTGCTGCGTACCTGAACACCCAAGAGCCTGATTGCAGTTTGGAGATCTCACTGAAGCCCTCAGCAGGTGCTGAAGTTGCTGCAATTGACTTCTCCAATCTCACTGTGATGGCACTGACCTGCGAACTGCTCGATAAACGTGAAGTGGTTTTGAGTCATTTGCAACAACAGCTACCAACCAAGTTTTCTACAAGCTTCACATTCCCCCTTGTGATGACTGCAACCCCTTTCTATAGCCAGTGAAGAGAAATCCACAGTTAGTGAGTGCCCTGGAAAGCTACCTGAGAGAAATCCATGTAGTAAACCAGAGTGTTACATCTCTGCTGGTTATTAAATACTGAACAACCATACTGCTGCCTCCCTTCTTGACACAAAAAACTTTTTATAATTTTTTTTTAAATATACATCACCTACAAGCTTAAGGAATCAGAGTTGTTTGCAGTGGGGAGAGCTGGCAGGGCAGCACCCACTACAGTTCCCAGGACACCAACGCTGCTGACATCCAAACAAGCAACAAACCAAAACACGGCGGCCAATTCCCTTCAGCTGCCCACTGCTCTGCAGTTTTTTCCCTTAAAGGACAAGCCAGTCCAAAATGTGCGTGCCATCAGGCTGCTGCAGGAGAACTCATTAACTCACAGTGTCTCGGACTCCCAACGCTGCCTGCCAGCTTTTTTGCTTTCTTATACAAATGAAGAGCTCTGCAGACAGTTTGCAGCAAAGCCAGACGAGTTTAACAACTACAGATTTTGCCTATTCTATTAAGTTCAGCATACCAGCTCCTTACTCAGCACTCCCAGCTCTGGGGGTGTCCTTGCCAGTTCTACTTCTGATTTTCTTAAGAGGAGAAAAACACAGTAAATATTGAAAGCTCAGCGTGCACACAAGCAACCCAAGAATAACTAAGCACTTTGTACAGCTGCCCACGAACCGGTCTCTATTTTATCGAGCCCCACCACCTGCCAAGCAGGACTATTTCTGCTGTCCTCATTTCCCCGCTGTTCTCTCCCAGCCACACGCACACGATGCATTCCCAAGCTGGGAATTGCAGCCCTGGACACCAGTTGTGGGTAAGAGCAGGTCCTGCCCCAAAATAGCACCAGCACGCAACTCGGGGGAACTTTTCCCTGCTGTGAATATCCTGGGAGCCACACTCCCAGTGCCCCTGCCACAGAGCCAGGGGCCTGCGACACCAGGACATCCCCTCCCCAGCACCCATCCCGAGCTGGGCACCCCTCAGAAAGCCCCCGTGCTCTCTCCCACTGCCACCTTTGGGGCATCAGCCCCCCCTCCAGAGCCCAACACCCCCCTACTCCACCACTGCCACCACCCAGAGCCACAGACACCACCAGAAAGCTCTTCCTCACCCCCCCCCCACCCCACTAATGCCCCTTCACAGAGAAGAAAAAGAAGATAGATTTATGCTTTTAATAAATTTTATTTATTACCAAAATTTCCAGAAGCCAAATTTGGCAAATTTTTTTTTGCATCTCCTGTAAAGGTTTTCATGCATAACTTGAAACTTGTCAACTGCAACAATCAAGTGGTTACTTTAGAAGAGACAGAGACAAACATCCAGAATACAAACACCTGTATCTGAATTAACAACATTTGTCTATTACTAACCTTATAAAGCAGGACGTGCCTTCCCTCTTATCAAAACCAAGCTGACAGATCTGCCTTTATACACACCCAACAGAATAAACTCTGTTATCGGCAAGGACGTTTTCCTTAAACGTTAGAAAAAAACAAAGCAAAGAATGGAGTGACTGTCCATAAACCAGTCTGTACTTCAGTCCTCTTTAATCTACTTCTTCGATGGTGGGGCCGCCGGAGCCACCCGACCCGGCCCCTCCATCTCCCCGGTACAATTTTGTGACGATCGGGTTGCAGAGTTTCTCCAGCTCTTTCTGCTTGTGCTCATACTCTTCCTTCTCAGCCATCTGGTTGCGGTCAAGCCAAGACACCACCTCCTTGCACTTGTCGAGCACTTTCTGCTTGTCCTGGTCACTGATCTTTCCCTTCAATTTATCATCCTCCACTGTCTGCTTCATGTTGTAAGTGTAGGACTCGAGGGAGTTCTTGGCTGCCACCCGATCCCGGTTAGCTTCATCCTCTGCTTTGTACTTTTCAGCTTCTTGCACCATCCGGTCAATGTCATCCTTGCTGAGGCGACCCTTGTCATTGGTGATGGTGATCTTGTTCTCCTTACCCGTGCTCTTGTCCACAGCGCTGACATTCAGGATACCATTGGCATCGATGTCAAAAGTGACCTCGATCTGGGGGACTCCCCTGGGTGCTGGGGGGATGCCTGTGAGGTCAAACTTGCCCAGCAAGTTGTTATCCCTTGTCATCGCCCTCTCACCCTCGTATACCTGGACCAGGACGCTGCTCTGGTTGTCTGAGTAGGTGGTGAAGGTCTGAGTTTGTTTGGTGGGGATGGTGGTGTTGCGCTTGATGAGAGCAGTCATCACTCCTCCAGCTGTCTCGATGCCCAGGGACAGAGGGGTGACATCCAACAGCAGCAGATCCTGCACGTTTTCAGACTTGTCTCCCATGAGAATAGCTGCTTGCACAGCAGCACCGTAAGCCACAGCCTCATCGGGGTTGATGCTCTTGTTGAGCTCTTTACCATTGAAGAAATCCTGCAGCAGCTTCTGGATCTTGGGGATCCGGGTCGAGCCACCCACCAGCACGATCTCCTGGATCTGGCCCTTGTCGAGCTTGGCATCACGCAGAGCCTTCTCCACCGGCTCCAGGGTGCCACGGAAGAGGTCAGCATTGAGCTCTTCAAAACGGGCACGAGTGATGGAGGTGTAGAAGTCAATGCCCTCAAAGAGAGAGTCAATCTCAATGCTGGCCTGCGTGGAGGAGCTGAGGGTGCGCTTCGCCCTCTCACAAGCCGTGCGCAGTCGTCTCACTGCTCGCTTGTTGCCAGCAATGTCGCGCTTGTGCTTGCGCTTGAATTCTTCCACAAAGTGGTTCACCATGCGGTTGTCAAAGTCCTCCCCACCCAAATGGGTGTCACCAGCTGTGGACTTTACCTCAAAAATCCCATCCTCGATGGTAAGGATGGACACGTCAAAAGTGCCCCCTCCCAGGTCAAAGATGAGCACGTTCTTCTCTCCGGCCCGGGTTCCTTTCTTGTCCAGGCCATAGGCAATAGCAGCTGCAGTGGGCTCATTGATGATGCGCATCACATTGAGCCCAGTGATGGTGCCAGCGTCCTTGGTGGCCTGGCGCTGCGAGTCGTTGAAGTAAGCCGGCACTGTGATGACAGCATTCTGCACCTTGCACCCCAGATAGGCCTCAGCAATCTCCTTCATCTTGGTGAGCACCATGGAGCTGATCTCCTCTGGGAAGAAAGTCTTCATCTCCCCCTTGTACTCCACCTGCACCTTGGGCTTGCCGCCCTCATTCACCACACGGAAAGGCCAATGCTTCATGTCTGACTGCACCGTAGGGTCATCATACTTGCGGCCGATGAGGCGCTTGGCATCAAAGATGGTGTTGGTGGGGTTCATTGCTACCTGGTTCTTGGCAGCATCCCCGATGAGCCGCTCGGTATCGGTGAACGCCACATAGCTGGGTGTGGTGCGGTTCCCCTGATCGTTGGCGATGATCTCCACTTTGCCGTGCTGGAAGACACCCACGCAGGAGTACGTGGTGCCCAGGTCGATGCCGATCGCCGGCCCTTTGGCAGACATGGTGTCGGCTGTCTGTGCTGCGGTTCGCCCGTGTCCACCCCGCCCGCTCTCGCTGCCGCCGCGGCGCGCTATGCCCGGCTCGCGCCGCCGCCGCCCGTTTTATACCCGCCGCCGCCGCTTCTGGAACCTGCCAGAACCCTGACGGCCAATCCGGACGCCTCTCGAGCACTCGCCTGGCCAATCGCCCCCGCGAGCTGCCGGGGAGGGCCCGCCCACAAGGCTCTGGCCAATCAGAACCGCGAGCGCCTACCCGCCAACCCTCCCCTCACGGGGGCCGCGATTCTTCCGGGTTTTTCTCGTGCGCCATCGCGCTCAGCCAATCCGCGCTCGCGCTGCCCGCTCGCCCCGCCCCCGCCGCGAACCTCAGCGAGAAAGTTCCAGCCGACATTACGTCATGGCGGGGATTGACAGCAGCGCTGTCCAATGGCAGGCGGCGGCAGCCCGGCGGGGCGGGGCTGTGCGCTCGCTGCCTGACACCCCCGCGCTCCGCCCGCTCGGACCCGCGGGGTGTGGGGGCCGCGGGTTCGCGGCTGCTCTCGCCGCGCGGTGTTTGTAATTCCTGAGCGCTCAGCCCGGCACTGGGGAATTTGCCCTTATTTGGTCGCAGGGCGGCAGAAATTTCGCCCTCCCTCCCTGACATGGACACACAAGCTCCCTTCAAGCTCCCCCCGACTGTCAGGGCGGAACGGCCGCCACCCCGCCCCCGCCGCGGCGACCCCCGAGCTGTCATGGCGGAGCGCTCCCCTCACGCAGCTCCGCGCCCTCCCGCTGAGGGAAAGTGCCTGAGGGAAAGTCCCGCCGAGCCCGTGTTTAGCCTTATTTCGCCCGAACTTGGCGGGCTGACAACATCCCCGCCCTGTGTCTGTCCCGGGACCCAAACTCAAGGAGTGGCACCGGCTTCTCCCCTCCTGCCCCGGCACCAGAAGTCAGGGAATGGCAGCGGTGGGGCTTTGGGGGCCCTGTTGCTGCCTGTTCCTGCGTGGTGACCATTCTTGAACGGCCTCCAAATTCTTGTCTGTTGTGCTAATGTGAGATGTCGTCACGCCTACGTTTAGCAAAAGCTATGGAGCTATTAACTCGGAGCTAGGAAAGTGCTTTGATGAAAATATATTAAACATGAAAATCCGCGGTGGTTGCTCCAAATTATGCCTCTTTACTCTGAGACAAACACTTCAAAATATTCCAGTTCTAGTGAGGAGGGCAAAACATCATCCTGACATTTTTTTTTAATATATACAGGAGTCTTAGTGAGTAGCTCCTTTAGAAGTGTTAAAGTTTGCTATCCATAGATTTCAGGGGTTGTGTGAGAGAAGGATTAAAGTCGCTGTATACTTAAATCCTCTTTCATTAGTTTTCTCCCCAGCCTTGTGCCATTTGCTGTACCTGGCCTCTTAGAAAACGTGTTACAGCTTTTCCCAGAGGAATTTGTACTCACACAATTATTACAGGCACTGTAACTCCTGTTCAAAAACATTTTTGCTTCCATTAGTGTACTTTTGAAAGCCTTTTTTACAAGACATGAGGGCTCCACATCTGTGCGGTATGTGTGTAGTTTTGTGATGGAAGAGCCTGGATTTCTGTACGAGCTTAAATAACTCTTATTATTCTTCCACGGATCCTGGTCTTTTTTTTTCACACGGGTTCTGACCTTGGAGCAATCCGAAAGAAGTCACTGGAAAATGGGAACCATCAGCTGTCCCTGCCTACAGGAGCTGCTCTGTATATCCTGTGTGCATATTTCTTTGATGGGGAGGGTGTCGGTTTCTCTTGTAGTTAGACCAGAGACTGATTCATCACTGAACCATCTCTTCCTGTAATTCACTGCCACTTCATTCAGCTGATTGTATTATGTGGAACAGGGAGAAATGCCAGGGCAATACAGAGGGAGGTGCATAATAAATTCTGTTTCAGCTCTGAAAAGTTGATGTTGTTTATTATTTGTGTTCTTGTGAGGACTGTCCCTTAGGAACACTAATAATGCACAAGAACCCTGTTTTAATAGCTGCAGTCCAAACTCAGACCCTGTTATTCTAGAGTAAAAAGAAGACTTCTACCTCAGAAACGTATGTATAGAAACAGTAGATGAAGAGAACAAGTGGAGTAGGAAATAATATAGTATTGATTAACACAATAAACAGTCTTTGCAGCAAAATTAATCTGACATCTCATTTAACTATAGCTGTAATCGAACAAGGTTTATCCAATTTAGAAGTGGCATTTCATTTATTTGGCCCAAAGCTTTTGACCATGTGTTTTATCAGCCCAGGCACAAAATATGTACAACAACTCCAGACAAAACCTGTTTGGGGTTTCCTTGACCCCATAACTAGTGTGGCCCTGATAGGGCTGTGCTGATACCCAGATGTGCTGGTCACCTGCTAAAGAGGTGTTTGCATTGACTGGATTACTGCTCACCCTGAGAGTACTCCCTCAGCCCTGTTTATTTCATCATTTGAATTGTTTTGCTGTAGTAAGTCTGGGGAAAAGATCTTGGAGGAATGCTTGAACATTTAAATGCTGCTGCTGTAAAGAGACATCCTTAGGAAAAATCCAAAGGTCTGAGGCCACCAAATACTTCATTTAGCCTGTTGCAGAACTATTTCTTTCCCAGCTGGGCACGCAGGTGCTGTTTTCTTCTGTACAATGAGATGTTCAAGGTCCCAGCTGCTTTTTAAGCTTTCATTCCTACTCAGTCAGAAGTTCACGTGATGTTCTTGCCATCACCTCTTACTGATGTCCTTAGAGAAAGTCCAGTCTAACAAGAGGGAGTAACCTCTAAAACCTCATTAGACTTATTCTCTCCTCTCAGCAGAGCTATTACCAGCCTGCTTTTTGTCAGCAGTTTGTGAACCAACTCATCCATGCAGTCATCCTCTCATACGGGAAGAGCCACATGATTCCCTTTTATGTTGCTTCATATGCAATCATGGCACAGGTGAGCCAAACCAACTGGTTCAGAAATTAAAGAGTGAGCTTTATGGGGAGGACTTCAGCACAGGTCTGATATTCCCTTTAACAAAACATTTGCTGTTATTCCCCCATCCTGAATCTGTAAGCTGTATTTTCACAGCAACTTCCAGAGCAATTTGGCACCTCTGGAAGTGGCAGGCTTCTTTCTGATCCATTTATTTTTGTGTTTAGGGTCGATTATGCACCCATGTCTCCTGCTTGGCAGTGTTATGTAACACGCTGTAGGCTATTCTCCATTACACCACCCAGCCAGAAATGAAGATGATATTTAGATTTCTTCAGTGAAGCAAGAGCTCAGTATCTGGAGCAGAACTGAGAACTCAACTCTTATCTTTATCTTGATAAAAGGAAGATTTTTTTTCCCCACGTGTTTCATAAGGCAATGTAGTGTAAAAATAGGACTAAACCGAAGTTACCGTTCAATCAGACATCAGCCACTTGGATCATTAGGATAAAGCTGAAATGCAGTGAATGACTTTTTCAGTTTTGGCAGTCAAAAGACCTTAGACCTTAAAGCTGGTATCAATTTCCCTCATATCCATTTCCCTAATACTCATTTCCCTTGTAAAACTATCCCAAAAATTGCATAGATCAGATTTTATCAGTAGAATGGATTATTTTATAACACAGCAATCAGTTCAGAGAAGTCTAAGCAACTGCTATTCTAAGATCAAGTAATTTGTCACAATACCTTTTCACCACTGAATTTCTTCATCTCATTTAGATTTGTGAACGTATGTCTGGTACTTGGAATTCAGACAAGAACTACCGGTGTATAAAATAACAAGATTCTTCTGACAAGGTGTTGCATTAAAAATCATAGTGTATGTGGGGGGAACTATGTAACTTACTTTGTATTTATATAACGCCAGGTTTTGTGCACAGCTGCTCCTTGTTAATTTAAAGGGCAGCCACAAGGTATCATCTTACTTAAATAAGTGCTCCTTTGTTTTTGTGAATAACAAGTAAAGATCTGCAAATCTGTATAACATGTTTTTGGCAAATTATACAAATGCATGATCAGTACTATGGAAATATTCAGAACAGCAGGATATAGGGCACTGTAATTTCATACTGCCAAACCAAGAGTTCAAAATTCATGAGTCAGGTCTCCTAAAATTATAAACCTAGTGGCTTTATTCACCTTCTGGCTTTTTCATCTTTACCATATGTTCAGATTACACTTTTAAGATTTACCATGTAATTTGCGGGTCTAATTTTTTTTTTAAATAAATAAAATAGCTCATTACACCATCTCATAACTGAAACCAGGCTGCCTCTGATTGATTACTTAATAAAATCATGGACGTTCTCAACACTGATTAAACTAATGCTTGATGCTTCAAGGAATAATTATTTTATAATTAAGTGGTTTTTAAGCACATTTATTTACCTAGACTTCTGACAGTTTGCTGAGGCATGATTAAAAGCTGAAGTTAGTATCACTAGTGCTAACTAGATAAACTGGTATGCTGTACATTTTAGGCAGTCACTTCTTTATTCCTTTGACTGCAGCTTCCTTTTCTTGCTGCCAGTACCAGCTCTACTGACAGTCCTAAGTAAGTGACTTTAAAGCAAAACATTTTCCAGTAATCACAGAATCAGATCAGAAAAGAACCTCGACAGGTCATTTAGTCCCATTTTGTGTTTAACCAAGATCTCCCTCCTTGCAGTTTAAGGCAGTTATTTTTATTCATATTGACTGTGGACATGAGAAACAGTTGTGCCATTTTTCTTTGCAATTGGATTTTATATCTGAAAATCATTGCGTTTTCCCTCCACCATCTCTTCTGTAAAATGATTTAGAATCACTCAACCTGTGCTCAGAAGCAAAGTCTTCCTGGTTTCCAGACATTCACTGCTTTCTCCTGGATTCTCTGCATGCACCTCATATCTGTTTCCAAGTGCTATGCTCAAAACTGGAGACATTACCAGCTCTTGCCTTGGTGGTTCGGAAGGAGCAGATGATACTCTAGTTTCTACATTTCAGTTTTTACCTTTATTTGCAACATCATGCAGATTAATTTTCAGAGTATGATCCAAAACAATGCATTGATTCTTTTCAATTGAAATTGAAAGGGTAAATTTAGTTTAGATATAAGTAAGAAATCCTTTACTGTGAGGGTGGTGAGGCCCTGGCACAGGGTGCCCAGAGCAGCTGTGGCTGCCCCATCCCTGGGAGCGTTCAGGACCAGGCTTGATGGAGCTTTGAGCAACCTGGTCTGGTGGAAGGTGATCTTTAAGGTCCCTTCCAACCCAAACCATTCTAGGATTCTATGAAATTAAGCAGCTGTTCCTTTACTTGCACAGCTAATGATTCCAGCTTGCATTTGTTCCTATTAAATAATATGTTTTCAGATCCTGTCTGCACCTTGCTAGGATTATTCTGAATTCTGATCTTATCTGTTACTGTACCTGAACTCTGCTTGGTCTTGTTTGAAGATATTAAAAGGATACTCTATATGGTCCAGGGGGTAAATAAATGAAAACAGAGTATTTTATCTAGAACGGTAGATGGGGTTAAACAATATACTGTAATTATTGGCAGTAACTGTGAAGCTGGAAAATTATGCTAAGTCTTAAGATAAATGGTGTACTGTAAACACAGGCAAAGAACAATACTTCATACTCAGAGCTCAGTATGTGATTAATCTCTCAGATTTACTCACTCACTTAATGTGAACAATTTTTATAATTGAATGGTAGCATGTTATAAATTTCTCATTTTCTCATTTCTGTGATTATTTCATATCTATTCATCTCTGTTTTCCCTCTTGTCATTAGCAGGTGAATGGGAAAAACACAGGAGCTGATGAAGCAGGTGGTAACTGGAACTTCACCCTGTCGCCAGGACTGTTATTAACTCAAGTATAAGATGGAATTAAATGAGAATAATAAGCAGATTTGTAAGAGTATTTTATTAAAGATACTGTTGCAAAGCACAGAATAAGCTTTAAAGATGATGATAACTAACCTGGAATGTCTTACTGATACTCTACATAAAACTAGAAGGAATTGCTAAGTTACAGAACAGTCACAGCCTGTTCTAGATGTCCTACACTTTGTATGCTGCTGAAGGCGATGCTATAAATTTATTCCCTTCTCTCCTCTGCTTTGTGGTGGTCCTACTCTGAAGGTCCTTCATGTTTGCTATAGAAAGGACATCCCATTTGCTATTAGATATCTTGTGCCTTCTCCCTGCAGAGTCCCCAGTGGTATCTGGCTTTGCCCAGATATTCACCATCCTTCCCTTTGCTCCATACAGCCACTGGGACTGAAGTGTCAGCACTGCAGTGCTGCACTGAAGGCTTTTAAAATACCTACATAAATGTTTAAGGTGTTACGTGTTAATAGAGCTGATACCTTCAACATCTATGTGCTGAAACATTGGGGGCTACGTAATTAGATTAAGCAACCACATTCAAAGATATCTGAACATCTTTTCTTGCATTTGTATAGTAACTTTATAAACTCAAAAGGAGTAAAGCAAGCACAGACACATGCCCTATACAAGCTGCAATACAGACAATATTGTACACACTTTGTAACAACAGTAATGAAAATGATGCCAATTATAAATAAAATTATAGACAGACTCTTCTTGAGATAACAGTTATAGTGAACAATGAAACATCCTTTTATAATCATGAGTAGAATTAGTAAAGATGCGTAACTACAGCAGAATATAATCAGCATGTTTAGTCTGCTTACATGTCTTAATTTGATTCACTGTTGTCTGAGGGAAGCAAAAGAAATTAATATTTTTATAATTCATGCTTGCCCTAATTTGGAACATTTACTGCCTTAATGGGGTTTTTGGTTAGGGTTTCCCCCCCATTAATTTAGCTGGAAACATTAGTATTCCTAAAATGTTAAAATCTGAACACCTGATTCTCTTCTTCAAGCCAGCTTTTGCAAGGCTTAGCTCCAGAACAAGGTGCACCCTGTCCCCTGTGAAGATTATTTCACATTTACTCATCTCCTTGTTGGTAAAAATTTTTCACCATTCTTTTTATAAGACCAGAGCACCATTTCTTTACTCTCCACATACAAGCACTGTGCTCCATGGAAGGTCCTCTTCAGCTTGCAAATGATGGTCATGGCAGCAGGGGAAATCAAGTCAGCTGGATCTCTCTCACCATCCTGTCCTTCCTCAGGGACCCTCTGTCCTCAGTTTTTAAGATTTTTTTTTCACCTCTTACTCTTTTTTTTTTTTTCTTTTTTAACACTTAATAGTTTAGCATTGTACATGAGTATACACTTGTAATGTTTGAACTAAAAAATCTACACAGTTTTTGACAGCAACTCTAAGAAGCCTCATTTCAGAAAAGGAGCACTCCAGCATGTGAATAGAAATTCTGCAAATTCATTTCAGCGCAGCCCTTAACACCTGGCATCTGCCTCTTTTGGCTGTCTGCTCCATGAAAGGCTTCAAATTTGTTTTTTACAGCTGTAAGTAATAATCACAAGGAGGTAAGATTTATAATACATAGAAGAGTCCAAAACAACTTTTACTGCATGTTCTAATTTGACTGCTTTGGTGCCTTTTGCGACTGCTGCAGTATGTCAAAAAAGCAAAGGTGGTGCCAATTCAGATCTGGCACACGAGGTTCTGAGTTTTTATGAAATCTTTTGCCGACCAGTTCTTCCTCATGTCTTCTCCAAATCTGGTTCTCTCAGTTGTTCAGAAGCTTAGAAGTCCCTATTTCACTACTGCCATGCAGAAAAGAAATGCAAGAAAAATATTAAAAGTCAGAAGCCCACACTGCAGTACTGTATTTGCTAGCATGATGTGGTCCCTCCCACCTCACCATGTGTGGTTTTGCTCTAAATAACCATCCTTCAGTTATATTCAGAGCACCCACCAGAGTCAGGAACTCTTTTTAAAAGCCATACATTTCCTTCAACCCCTATCCCACCAGAACATGACCTTAAACAATGCTGTCCTCTTGTTTCTCAGAAACTTTTGCTTCTTTTTCCTTTGCTTTTTCAAAACAGCTACAGATTTGCTGAAGAAAAACTTCACTTCCCAAACCTCCTAGAAGTTATTTTTCTAACTGTATGTATTACTTTCTAGCAGTGGTTTATGGCTTGGCTAAGTGGATGCTCAAAAAATTGCACAAGTATTATTTCCCCTCAGCCACTCATAGCTTGGAACTATCCCACTCTGGAATACTTCTTACTGCTTCATATTTGACTGTATTTTTGGTTGTAGGTTTTTTTATCTTGCCTAACTCACAGATAACTGTTATGTATTTACTTGACACACACACCCACACACACCTCAAATTCTTATTTTAGGTTAAATGCAGATAAATTATATAAATATTTACAATTTCTGTAAGTCTCTTTAGACCAAACTAATTCATGGCAAACAGGAGCAGCTTTGTGTCCAATACGAACAATCAAGAAATTGGAAATGCACAGATGAAACTTTCGAGGACAACCCTCGGGGTTGTTGGGGTTATTTTTTTGTATACTGACTTCTTTCTCTGGATATGTGAATCACATTGTACAAAGTATATGAGTGTGCCACTTCTGGATAATTTACACTTGGTGTTTCTATGAGATTTTGGCAGCCCTGGCCCACATGGCTGTGTCTACACTGCAGAGGCTGCACATTAAGCCGGGTTTAGCAGCTCTTTGCATTACTTACCTGCCAAGGCATCCTCAAGGCCAGCTCAGGGCTGAATTTCCTGGCACAGCTTTGAGAGGAAAGCCTCGAGTGATGCTCCACACCTCGGTGTGCACTGTGGCCAAGCCCTCACTCACTGCATGTGCTAGGCCCATGCTTGTCTGGTATTTTATCTGCTCTCTGTGCCATGTCACATACTTAGGGTGGGCAAAAAGGCCAGCTGGGACAAAAGGCTTTTGTTTTGTGCCATGAGGGCAATGTGAGCAGGGGAAACAGGTCTTGGGCAAACTGCTACCTTCAGGGTACTGCTGGTTCTGGCAGCAAGGTCACATGTCTGCTTACCACATTCTTAAAATCTTGGAGGGGAATTCACTGGACTGGTGCTGTTACTGCAAAGCAACTCTTACATGACTAGCTCAGAAATCAGGAAGTACCTTTTTTTTTTTTCTTCTTTTCTTTTTCTTTTTTTTTGTAAACTTACAAAGGAGAAGAAAAGGTGTTCTAACTACGGCATGCATGTGAGCACTGTTTTTCTCCACGCAACATCAGTGTTTGACATTGCTGTTCATTACCATGCCGGCCTGCACTTTGCAGTCCAAGATCTCTGTCATTTGCAGATCATACACTGCTCACACACACGCCTGAGCTCCATTCCATCACCACCCTCAAATACATCGGCTGTGCTGTGTGGGACCACCGCTGAGTGCGGGAAGGTGGATGCCTGTGAATATTAAATCACATTTTTCCGATGAGACAGCAGAAACGCTGCTAATCAGTGCCAACTGTGCTGGGGTGGGGTGGTGCGCACACAGAGCTGCTGGCACTGCCGAGAGCCCGGAGCCCACAGGAAGGGAGATCAGAGATAAAACGCTGTGCCCTGCTCGCAAGCTCTAAAATGGCCCAGCTGCTCTAAGCACAGGAGCTGTGTGGGGATGCACAGCTCGGGAGGATCTGCTTCTCCCTCCTCCCAGCAAACTGGAGCGTTCCAGCCCTGGGATCAGGGACGGGCGCGTTCCCGGCGAGCCACGAGATGGCGCCGGAACGCCCATCCCGCATCCCGAGCATCTGCAGAGCCCCAGCCCTTCCCAGAGCTTTCAGAGGATGCGGCTCCTTCCACTTCATCAAAGTCAGAGGAAGTCTGTGATTAGCTGCATGTTTACAAATAAAGGAGGATCTGGAGACAGATCAAAGATGACTCTCCAGATTTGGCCCGATATCAGGTTCCTGTGCTAACAGCATCTGCATGGGTTCCACTCTTATGCTCAGTGGCTGAACTTGGTGTATCTCATCATGCATTAATAATGCTTTTTCAAGGCTTAGTGCATTTATTAGATGTCTGAAGATTCAGCCAGCTAAGGACCTGAAGAAACAAAACAACAACACCCCCCAGCCAACAAGATGGTCCAGGCTGCATGTAAGAGAAGCACCCACTGGGTTCTTCCTCATCCTGCTTCCTGCAATGTAAAGGGGATCAAGAAGCAAAGATAAGCACTGTTCCAAAATCCAAAGGATGTAGTACTTCAGACTTCATAAACAGGAGCAGTAGCTCTTCTAATGTTCTCTAACAATCTGAGTGGCTTGGATGGTCCAATCACACCATATCTGCTTTTCACTGAGGAGTCTGTAGTTCATCCAGGATCTCACTGACTTTGTCACAACCCAAAAGACCAGGGAGAGAAGCAGATGGGAGATAGAAGGTGTGGTGTGTGAAATACACTGAGTTAATGTATATCTGTTCTAAGGGACATCTTTGTTTTGACTCTGTGTAACAAACCAACATAGCTTGTGAGGTCTGGAAGGCCACAGACTATTCCTTCTCTCATAGTAGTGCTCTGTTTGAAGTTGGTATTTCTATTTGGGGTCTAAGCCACACTGAACTTGATCAAATAAACATTCTCCAAAGGAAACTGCCTTTGAACTATTTAACTCTTTGCACAGCAAACTAAAGCTGAAAGAACTGTAACAACTACTGTAAAGTCTCTCGTGTCTTGACTGAGTTATTTTCCAATTTTTAAGTTACTGTACATCAGGACCTCTATCTTTTCTGGCAGAACTGACCGTGTCAGCAATGGCCAGTAAAATCTAAGTGAAACACAATCCATCTGAAAGCAGACTAGGTGGGGCTAACCCTCAGACTTCCAGGCACGCAGACTATTAAGTGTCATATTTTACAGCATATGTAAGTGTACACAACTTCTATTTAATTCACCTGATAACAATGTAGCTCAGACATCTGAGCTCTCTCCTGGGCTGTGGGACATACTGAGACAATTTCTTCATCAGTTCCAATGGATCTTACTCTGTATTTCCTCTTCCTACAATATTCCTGTATCTATCCTTTTCCCAAAGGAGGGATACTTTAGATTATGTCTCTTAAAACGTTTCTGATTTGTGTAAGTAATTCAATAACCAATGGCTAGAAACCAGAACCTCAGTAGTTTGGAAGCTGGGACTCTGTACCAGTAGGTACCAGCAGGAAAACCACAGGCAGGGAAGAAACCATGGCACCATCTTTAGCATCCTAAATAAAAGCCCTAACAACAACTTGTGTAAGAGGAGCATAACCGATACCAGAAGTCTGGTGTATCTGCTGCCAAAACCAAAAGCAATTTATGGTATTCAGCAAACTCTATTTTTAGCCAGCTTATCTGCATTTCCACAAACTTTCATGGTCTTTGGGGCTTTTGCCATGGAGAGAAGGACAGTATGTTATTTTTCCCTTTCATTTTCTGGGGAGTCAGAAGCAGAAGTCCCTCTGGTGACCATCCGCAATGTAGTGGGATGGTTACCTAAAAAGGAGAGAACAGGTATTACTGAGTTGTGTAAGTTCAGCTGAACATGTGAGAACTATTAAAAAAGGCAACTTCTTAGCCTGCTTTAAAACAGGAAGGAAGCAAATCTTCCCATTTCAAAAAACAGAAGGCAAATAAAAGAGCCGAAAGGATGTATTTTTAAAATAGCAACCTTGTCATCAGGGGAGATGGGGGGAAAGAGAGGGGAAAAGACTGATTTTTGCATCTTTAGTGTTGGCAACACAGCTGCTGCAGAGACCTTGGCAATTGCTGACACTGGTGGCACTTTGCCTGACAAACAAGTTGAGAAACCAAGGATTTACAACAGTCCTGATTTCCAGTGGATTTCCTATCATCTACACAGCTTCCAGGATTTAGAGGCCTATAAGGGATGCTGTCATTCCCTGTCAGGACTCTTGGGATGTCTACAGAACTACAAGACATACTTATCTGAAGTCACAGCTTTTTTGCAGACAAAAAAAAAGTACACCCTAAAATCTCATTGATGCAAATCACACTTGAGTTTGAGTGAAAACAATAAATGCAGCAGGACTTTGTGAGAGAGGGAAGTTTCTTATTTTTTTCTCCCACCGGAAATTCTAGATGCAGCATTGTTTTTGTGGTTGCTGCTGCAGGAAGATTTACTATGGTTTTTAGTAAGCCAGAAGGCAGAGGAAAGGATTAAACCTTTTCATTTTCTTGCAAGACAATCAAAGATCCTGACCACGTCTGAACCTCAAGGTTGCTGGGGTGAGGTGTGCCACACTGGCTACAAAAAAGAGACAGTAAAAGCCTAGACTTGGACCATCTGAGGATTTCTCATCTCACAGTTCTGTGATGTTCCCTTTAATACATTAATATGAAACTTTAAAAATGTATTTCCAACCACTCTTACACAGGGAATCTGCGTGAATTACTGAAAACCGTTTCTCTAAAAGCATGATGCACAACGTTCGTGTCTTATATCTTAAATTAATAAAAAAAATCCCCACCCTACAAGATATTTGAGGGCAAAAATAACCCAAATAAAGATCTGATAGCACTTCTATGAAGCTGGCACTGGCCATTCAAGTACATGAAAAGGAACATGGGCTGTTTTTTTCAGGGCTGAATATTTATAGTCATGATGAAGTGATTCCTGAGTCATGAGCTCTACTGCCCTGTTACAAATTAAGATTTGTCTTTCTGCATTAAAAAAAATAAAATCAAAATTAATTCCAGAATTGTGGAAGTGACCATAAAAGTAGCAAAAGACAATTTATAAAATGTGTCCTGATTTTTTGGCATCTTTCCCCTACAAAAATCTCAGCCTACTCACACATCTCAAGAATACACTGCAGAGCAATATTTTAGGAGTTTTTTGGAAGCTGGAAGAAAATACAGAAAACTGGTTTATTGCTGAGAACAACAGAAACGTCAGCTTTTGAAAACATGTTCCTAATTTCTAGCCTTCAGCAGACTTTATAAAGTCAAATTAGTCATGCTTCATCTTGTAGGTCTTTAAGTCTGCGACAAGCATCAAACCAGCTGAGAATTAGGGAAGTCAGAAGATTTGATTTTTAACCCTCTGAGACCGAGAAGCACTTAAAAGTCAGAAGCACACAGGGATAACAACAGATACTGCCAGCATCAGCTTAACTTACACATGGAATTACCCCGAGCTTTCAGCATTAGACCAAAAATGAGACGACTGTGTGCCCTCACTGTGAAAAGCAGTGAGGGGCACAGGGCAACAGAGGAGCTCCACAGCTGCATCTGGGCCCACAGCTGGAGGGCAGGAAGGCCAGAGGAAGGTGGGAGCCATTCCTGGTGCTTGGCCAGACAAGGGGCCCAGCTCATTCCTGGCCTGGGGCCAGGCCAACCACACAAATGCGGTGGCGCGGAGCACTACCCAGCCTGCTTCAAGAAACACTAAGAAAGCTCCAGAGCATATTTGTGGGATGAGCTGAGTGCAGGAAGGTTTCCAGTTCTCACGAAGAGGGCAGATAGCAGAGATGTGTCTCATTTGTAAGAGGTTGGGCTGCCTTTTTCCTTATCAGGAAATAGGAGATGAACGTAGGAGTTCAGCTTCCCCGAGGATGCTTGGGGGAGACAGAGACCGAGTTAAAACTGGGACATGCTCTGAGTTCTGGTACAGCTCTAAGTGAACAAGCCCCCTCCCAGCCACTCATTCCTCCCCTCGTGCCACCCCTTCTATTGTGCTTGCACAAGATGTGACACAGAGATGGAGAGGGAAGCACAGCGGGGAACTGATCCAGCCAAAAACCAGCCCCACGGGGAATAGAAAAAAGCCCGTTGTTTGGTTCAGTTCATTGTGCAGCTACATAGATGCGTGCTTTTTGACAATGGAGAGGGTGGCACACAGAGGACAGGAGAGCTGAAACTGATGGGGAGAAGTAAAGGGCTGACAGGGTTCAAGGTTGCACTGCCTCCAGGAGCAAATCCATGTCCTCACCAATAGCTCTGAGATTCCTGATGGTTTAGCACTAGAGTATTTAAATACAATCGTGTAGTCAAACTATTCCCTTTTATAACAATGTATTTTTAATACATTCTCCAGGGCAATATATTTTCTGTTTTCAGCTTTGAATAAAAAATACGCTGAATTAGATGTTTTACATCAACTGAAAATATTACATAGAGAAGTCCCCTAATTAAAGCATAAATTCTTAGAATTCCATGATACTCTATTTATTGAAATCAAGATTTCTCCAGAGAGCTGTTGGCTACAAATATCATTATACACAAATGTAAATACTCTTTGAACTAACAAGTCAGCAGGAAGCATTTACAAGTATATATATGTGTATATATATATATATATATAAACATTTTAAACATCTCCTCTGAAACGGAAAAAGAAGCTCAACAGCTTTTGTGATATTTTAAAGCTTATACCGGGTCTTCATGAACTCTCCCTCTTTAACTTTCAGTAAATCTTGAAAGCTAAGAGCTAGGCTGGCCACTTATAAATTCTCAGGATTGCAGCCCACAGCACTGCCAAAATGAGAAAAACAACAGAACACAGAGAAGTTCTCCAAAAATAAGAATAGCAAATCACTTAAAAATATAACTTAGGGCATCCAGCAAATCTTTCTCTTCCTGGCTACGCCTTGTGCAATGCTTACACCTCCAGTTTTAAAGATCCGTGAGTGCTTTTACACTCTAACATTCACTAAGGAGATGCAAAGGAACAATGTCATGGCAAAAGAAAAGTACAAATTAGAGGAAAAGAACTCAAAGTATTTTTGCTTCCCCTTCACTGTCTTTGAAGTAACAGCAAAACTTCTAGGACAACTGCTGTTGATTTTTTTTTCATTTCTGCTTCTGTTCTGCCTCCACATTAAATCATTTTTGTCACGGTAGGAGCACTGGAACACCATAATTTCACTCTCCTGCAGATGTTGTCCCATTCTGGGGAGAACATTCAGGAGTGGCCAGCCCCAGGCTGCCTCAGCACCCAGACCTTCTCCCCTTTCACAGCAGCCAAATTCCTCCTGTCACTCCAGGCCTTTTCTCTGACAGTCCCATGCTGTTCCCCTGCACGCTTTTACATACTCATCTAGTTAAATACCCATCTACTTGCAAGCCAGCCTGACTTGTTTATGTTCTCCTATACTCCCCTTGATCACTTTTCAGGCTACTTCAGTCATTCTGATTTTTTCTGCTTCATGTAAGTAGATCCACTCCTGAACTTCCCTGCAGTGCAATTCATGCTCTTTGTAAGCCTCAGCATGGACTTTCATACATGCGAACTACAAGGCACTGCGTTTTATTTCACTAGAACAGGAGAAAACATCAAATTCAGTTGGAAAGCTTTAACAGAATTTACTTTGAAAGGCTACTGTAACACAGCTTGTAATTGAAAAACAGAGGTACTCAGGGTGTTTATAATGTTAGATAGCACACATAAATACCATCACTCCCAGTTTCTCCATTTAACTTCTGTAGTTGGCAGGTCTACTTACACTAGGAAATCACATTTCTTAAGAAACGTTTTTGGGTCAAGTTCAGACCAATAGGCTGTAAACAAGGGCTCCTGATCCTGAGCAGGAGGCTCCATAAATCACCCTTAGCCCTTCACCGAATTCAGGACTGATCCCTTGCGTGGCAGAGGTCACCTCCTGCTTTTCAGCAACGTCTTTAATCTGGGCTGTGCTGTGCCCGCAGCGCTGCGGGCAGCGGGGCCGGCCGTGCTTGGTACGCACCCTGCGTCCGTGAGCTCATGGCTCAGGCCCACGGCTCCCCAGCCAAGCTGAGTCATCCTCACCCTGGTCTCACAGCCGGGACATTTTATCCACTCCTCCAACTACCCCCTCCATGCCACCTTTGGGATTTGCTTCCCACTGCACAGCCCTAATCCTGCCTGCCTGCCTGCCTTTGCCACTCCCTCCCACTCAGGATCTCTTCTCCCACTCAGTCTTCCCATTCCTCCAGTGCCACGAGACCCTCCTGTCAGCTCCCTCAGTGCTCTCCAGCTCTCCTTCACTTCTCTTGACTGCTTCTCCCAATCCAGCTGGTGCTGTGAGGGATAACCTGCATGTCAGAGAATCACTGTGTGCAGTGTATGAACCCCCAGCTCTGGAGTGCTGGAGTGTGTTCATGCCTGTGCTCTTTTGCCCCCAGGGCTATTGAGGACTTGGTTGACTTCAGCATCATACAAGAAAACAAAGGGCTGAGCAGTTAAAGCAAAACACTAAAAGCCCACTAAACTGCACCCAAAGCAGTTGGTGCCTCGGAGCAGCTGCTGGCTCAGGAACAAGGGCTGGTGGGGGAGCCTTCTCCATCACTGCAGAAATGCACACATCTGCCAACCAAGAGAGATCCTAATGCACATTTAAAACTGAGTTGCAAGGCAACTCACACTGATTTTAACAGTTAAAGTGGAGATTCTGAATTGTATTCATCCTTTGAATAGTCTAAAATTAAAGCTCGATATCCCTCATAATCCCCAAGAAACAAGGAATGAAACTGAACTCTGACAGAAACAAGCACATGAAAGCCCTGGACTAGAACATCAGTTCCTGGCTCCTATTCTCAACCCCACCACTGGCACATGAGGTGATAGAATATTTCAGTTGGAAGGGACCTGCAATGACCATCTAATCCAACTGCCTTAATGGCTGATCTAAATTACTTTCCTTCCGCCACAGCTCAGTGGGAAATAGCATTACCACCCTCTTTGATAAAGTGAGATCTGCTGGGAGAAAGTACAACTAGGTTTTATTTTTTAATTGTTTTCTCCACAATTACGTATTAGGATACTTTCCTCCACCCCATCACAAATCACACACTTAACAAACGTTTAGACAGCTGGTGCCTAAGAGTCAAAGCCAGTTGCTCTCTCAAAGGCCAAAGTGCCTCACTGAATTGGTGTCAGCTGGTACTTAGTAGGATTTTTAAATTCAATTAAATTAAGAGACAAGCTGCACAGATCAGGGCTCTGCTAGAATCAGAAAGGAATCTTAAAAGGCATAAAATATCTTTACATTTATTAAGCAAACTCTGCAGTCTTTTCTTGTTATATTCTTGTTGAAAGACACAACATTCATAAAGTATGAAAACAAGAAGCAAAAAAAAAACCTTAAGGTCCCAAACAATGGGACTACCTTCACACCCACCCTGCTTTTAACTTTCCAACACAAGCAGCAAGGCACGGTTCACAGCTAGGCTGAAAATGCAGTCTTCAGTGCACATGGCCATCCTGCATTCCTAGCAACCCAGCACGACCACTCCTCCCTTTGTATGTCAGGATAAGCAGGTTAAATATACCCACAGAGGTACAGACAGTGAGAGAAAAGCCAACATCAGTGGTACAGTTCTGCTAGGACTTCCCATCTGTGCTGGAACCCCTCGGTTATCCCGACAGCCATGAACTCCCTTCCCCCTCGTGCACACCAGCCCAAGCCTGCAAGGGTTAACTGAGCCTATGTGCTCTCACCCCTGGGAAGCACCTTCCAACAAAGCCAAGAAGCAGGGGAGCAGGACAGCCAGCTCTGCCCCTGCAGCACAGTCAGAGCGCAAAGGATTATTTCTTGGCATTGCTGGTTTGGGTTGGTTGTTTTGGTTTGTTTTTTTTTTTCTTCATTTTGAAAATTAATTTGGGGATTATGAACAATTATGCTCTTGCACATTAATCGCTGGGATCTAAAATTTTCACATGAAGAAACAACACATGGAAATATTAAAGCACTCATCTTACGGACATGGATCCGAGAACTGTTTAATAGCAGTCAGTGAAGGGGTAACATTGTGCTTTTAATCTACAGTTTAAAAATAATGATTTGTATATCTACGTAGTAAAACAATAAAATTAAGAACAGAAACTGGTATTAGGAAACAGTGAAAATGTAATAATTAAACACATGATGCTTTTCAAAGCTTTATACTTAATGAGCCTAAATAGACACCTATGGTTAGGAGGGTCTTAAAAAAATAATAAAAAAGAGACTTATTTTCAAAATTTTTTCCTTTTCAAATTTTTTTTACTATACTTATGCTTTGCTTTGGTGTTCTCTCTGCTGCCAACTTAATGCTTTAACAGTATGTTTATGCTTATGTTCTTTTCAAATGCTTGGCATTATAGTGAGATCTCATATCTTTCCTCAAATTAAATTTTGCTCCACATACTCCACATGTATACAGATGAACATCCCTGTGCTGCTCCAGTTGCTCATTATTTGGGAATATCTGAAAGCAGACCTGGCATATAGTCTCTCCAGCTGATAAGTGAGATATCATATGCCGTACATGGTCATGTTTTCGGAAGTTTCCTTGATCACAAATGGAACAGACATACCTGGCCATGCCTTTGTGCATATCATTGTGGAGCCGCAACTGGCGCTCTCTTAAGAACTGCTTCCCACATGTCTGACAAACAAACTGTTTTTCCTTGGTATGAACGGTATAGTGTTCCCGCAAGTGGCAACGCTGATAAAATCCTTTCCCGCAAAGGTTGCAGAAATGCTTACGTCTGTGATCCCTCTCGTTCTCTTCCAACATGGAGTTCTTGAACAGATCTTGCTCCAGGCAGTTTGACATATGTTCAACCACTAGGTTTTCAGTATCAAAACGCTGGCCGCAATTAGGGCATCGGAAAGGGCAGGCAGAATGCTTGTATAACTGGTTTTTTTGAAGGCTGTTCATTTGGAAGTGACTGTCCCTGAAGTCCTCTAGCATCTCTGCAAACATCATGTCCCTTATTTCTGACTGCTCCTCGGGGTTTTCTTCCAAGTCCATTTTCTCCTCAGAATTTCTGATCCCGTTCATGGTCAGATCCTGGGGCTCTCCACAGGTCTGTGCATGATCCTGTAGCTGCTTGCCTTTGACCAGTATTTGACCACACTTGCCACAGGCACATATATTTTCTATGTGTTTGGATAAATAATGAGAGGACAAATCTTCCTCAGTGATTGTTAGCCCACAAAGTTCACAGGGAGCATTCTCCACATCTTCCTGCACTGAAGGAGCCTTGCTGTTAAGGTGCCGTGGACTTTTCAAACACTTTCTTTCATCCTCATCCATGGATAAACGAGGCTTTAGAGTCTTCCTAGCATTTCTCTTCTCTCTCATCTCTTCCTCGACGTAGTATCTGTAAAGCGGCTCTTCCTGTTCATCGTCTAGGTCGTCATTGTCAGAAGACTCATTGCAGTCTTTATCTGCCACCTTAATAATATTAAAATCCTTCAGCTCATCTGTAGGATTGTCCTCTGGCTCCACCTTGATGATAATCCTCTTCCTCTCAGAGGCTCTACTTCCTTCTTCACCTGATGTCTCAGAGGCAACTGTGCTGCTTTTTCTGCTTGTGATGTTTGACACGGGAGACGAAGAATCATCCGCAGCATGGCTCGAGTCCCCCTTGTATTTTTCTGTTTGTGTGGAGATCATTTTAGAAGTAGAGTTCTTTTCACTAAAGTCCATCTTCTCGGCACTGTAGTACCTGGCACTTTGGTAGGAATGCCTGTTGGTGCATGTTAACACGTGCTCATCCAGTAGCTTTTCACAGCTAAAACTAAACCCGCAGCTGTCGCAGGTGAAGCTCCTTCCAAACCGGCGCGAGTGTGACACGCGCTCTTTCGTGTGAGAGAATTTGGACGTGGTGCTTTTTTTGCAGACATCAAACAGTTGTTCAGGGAAGCTGTTGAGCTGCAAAGCTTCTTCCTCAGGCTCTTTGTTATGGGATGTATTTACCGTTGAACTTGGCGGCTCCATGCCCCACCTGTTTGTTTCGCTGCCATTTCTAGCAAGTGCGTCTTCATACATTCTCACACCAAATATCATTTTATTAGTCTGGGTGCTAGAGGCAGGAGATGAACATTTTAAACTAGATGAGTCTGTATCCTGTATATCTTCTAGACACTCAGGTACATTATATAGCTGTAAATAGTTCATGGCAACTTTAAATTGCTCAAAATTGGCAGGGGCTGTCATAATTTTTCCTAAATACATGAACTGTAAAATAAGATCAAAGCATTCAGCGCTAATCTTCATGTTGCTTAGATTCAGCTGGGCTGTAGTGTTTTGATGGTTCATAAAAAACATCCTAAAATAGGCGCTGCAGGCAGCAAGGACTGCTTTATGTGCTTGAAAATAAATATCATCGATAGCGATGCAGCAGTCGCACAGAAAGCCCCACTCTCTTTGCTTGTTTAGCTGCTGAAGGACATAGTTGCTATGGCTGGTTTTTGCCATCTTGTACTTCGATTACAGCCCTGCATAAAGAAAAAGGTATCTGTTAAATCACGAGCACAAAACCCAAAGCCTTCTTAAATGTAGGGAGGAACTGCCATCTCTCTGCTCTCTAGATCTTCCTATTCTGCCAGTCTACGGTACAGCTTCCTGTCTGGAGATCTCTGCTGGTAACTACTTACGAATATTGATGCCAGTGAAAACATCCATAATTCCATGTGCTCACCACTAGACTTACAAGACTAGTAAACTAATAAACATAACCAGCACACACGTCAATCAGAGCTACGCTGCAAGAATATAAATTAGCAAATATATCTCAAAGTCCTCCAGCCAAGATTTTCAGATATGAATTCTGAATGCAGAACTTCAAAAACTTCACAGGGTAGACTTCTCTAAGATGGCCCCAGGACAACACCTATACAAGGTAAGCTGGCTGTCAGAAACCACTCTTCAGTCTCAACTTGCCTTTTTAGCTGTCAGTCCAACGGGCACATGATGCAACGCACACTGGAAAACCAGCCAGGCTCAAACTGGTCTTTCCCTCCCCATTAAAGGAAATTAAGAGACAACAGAGCACCCACACAAGCTACTCCACACATTTTGCTCTTCAGGGCAGCTGAGGGACCATCTCAACCTTCTCTGCAAGGCGTCCTGCAAACCAGGAACTGCAAACTCAAACGCCTTCTCAGAAGCAGAGGGCAGCCCGACTGTGGTGGCACGTCCCACGTTTGAGCCCGCTGCAGATGGTGACCAGGCGAGCTGCGTGACAGCCACAGGGACTGCAGAGGCAGGAAGTGGTGCACGCCGTGCCTCCAACTGCTCTCAAAACCACTCGTTCAGAGCGCTGAAATGTAACCAAAACACGTAGATGGGAAACCGGACAAAGAAAAACTCAGCAATGGAGAACTGAGAGAGCCAGCAAGCCAGAGGTGGAGCCACGGTGAAATGAAGCCTCGGCAAAGATTAGAGAGAAAGGTCTGCCAGTGCTGAGGGCTGCTCTGCGTGAAAGGACTAACTCGTCCTCAAGAGAAAAGAGGAAGAAAACACCATGGTTTATGTTAACAAAAAATATCCAGAAGAAATGCACTGTATGCAGGAGGTGTGTGTTTGATTAAAGACAAACTTCACCAAGTGTGGCCAGATCCAACACCTAGTCACGACTCCCTTTGGAAAACCTTTACTGGTACACATAAGCTGTTCTAACTGCACAGGCTGAGGGGGTGAGGAAACAGAAGAAGGTATAGAGAACACCCTAATTGAAATGAAAAACATAAAGCAGTAATGAGGATTCTTAACATTTTGAAAGGTTATTGCAAACAATGCAAATAACTGTAAGAGGTCTGTACAAATAAAGTACAGGCTAGCAAATAATATATACTAAAGGGCATTTTATGAGTCAATGAAACGCATGGATTGATTTGCAACCACTCTTTTAACTGTCCAAAATTTAAACACAATACACACACAAATGCTCCATTTTTCTTCTCATTTTCCTAACAGCTTACATCTCCTAGGGGGAAAAATGGGTAGAGAAATTAAATTCCACAATTAGTGTTGAATTCACAAGTCATAGGCGTTGCCTGGCTTGTTAAGCAGCAAACCTAACATTAAGTCCCCGTTCTTCATTCCACAAAGGACTGCCACGGAGGAAAGGCTCCCAGGCTCTCGAGAAAAGAACATGCTCACCCCACCCAGCAATATTCCCTCCTGCCAACTCACACAGCAGTTCCTATGGATCACCAACAGCACGAGATCCTGTCTGCCAACAGGAACCCTGAGATTTGGGTTCAACTACACTGATGAGATGCATCTGAATGACAGCTGCTCCCCTCCTCTCAACCGAGCCCTCCACACCCAGAACTCCAGCCTAGCACTCTGCCACAGTAATTCTTGGACTGGTTTGGCCCAGTGATGCCCACTGCAGAAATGCAACTCGTTGCATGGAATTAACTTCTCTTTTTTACTAACTTGCAAGGCAGTGGCTTTGAAAGCAGGAGAATCTCTGAAACAACTTCACATCTTTTCTACAGAAACTGATTATGGTCTGTGTCACTGTGTGATTTCAGATGTTTCTGTGAAAAACAGTGAAGCTCTCGACATCAAGTAATAATAAAAGTGCACTTCATATTCTTCGAAGTGGTAACGTGTTTTGGATCTGAGGCAATTCATTAGATGCTTAAATGTAATTCAGTCTATTGTATTAAGAACGGCAGCTGCATAATGATAAAGAATTAATTTCAACTTCCACATTCTAAGAGTGAAAACCAGCGAGAAAATGAGATGATGTCGTCTACGGCACTGCTGGCCTCTTCGTGTGAGCTGCCAGTTGAACATGAAAAGGCTCAGGACAGCTCATGTTAACCTCCCAATCCTTATAAAGTGGCAAGTTCTAAATGTTTTATTTAATTGTGGTTATTTCACACTAGATATACTCCATTGTGTCCTTCAATAGCAAAACAGCAGTACAAGCAGCAAGCCTGTACAAAACAGGTGGTCACAAACTATCTGCAGGCACCTGCAGATGGGGTCATTTCCGGAGGGTGGAACAATGAGTGACACCACACAGACTCGCCTTTTTCAAGTCTTCTTCTTTGAAAATGGCAGAAGATATTTCTCCTTTTGACAGATGAACTCCTGCAAAGCTTTCAGCACATGGACCCTGACACGGAACAATGACCCACTGGCAATGCCACCAGTCAGGGATAAAAGGTGGAGCATGAGGTTGTTTGAGCAGGATAGCAGAAAGGTTTTTGGATTTGACATGTACTGGGTCTCTACCACAGCACTACTACATGTAGATATTAAAACAGAGTGTTTGAGGTTATTTATGTTAATGAAAGTCCTGGAATTCTCCCTCTGGATGCTGTATTAACCTGCTGGATGTAACTTCCCACCACCAGAGCCTGTGTTGGGCTATTTAAAACTTTGACACATTTCAACCAGCAACAGCAAAACTTTCCCTCTGAAACCTTGGACTGATTACTTTTTTTTCCCTCCTCCACAGAATAGCTCAGCCAAAACGGTTCCAAAAATGAGGTTAAGAAAAAGCTTTCATAAAAGAAGATTATTATTTTTTCATTTATAAATTAAAAGTTTTTCTTCCAAAATCTTTGAGGAGACACTTTATGTGGGAGAAAGCATTATTTCTTAGCTATGTTGTCACAATATAAAAATCTGCCTGAATTTGGCCAAGCTATATGCTTGAGGGGGGAAAAGATAAAAATTATCAGTTTACTCACACTTAAGACTTTTGTCAATTATTAAAAATTCAAATTACAGCCTTGCTGAGAACATTTCATCCTCTTGCAGCTGCTTAGTACACAGGGGCCCGCCTGAGCCATCCACAGTGAAATCCCCTTTTGCACAGAGCTCTGCCATGGTTTTAAACTACAAAAGGGTTGATTCAGATAGAGGGAAGAAATATTTTATTATGAGGGTGTTGAGTTGCCCAGAGGGGTGGTGGATGCCCCATCCCTGGAAACAATGAAGGCCAGGCTGGACTGGGCTCTGAGCAGCCTGATTTTGTTGATGTCCCTGCTCATTGCAGGGGCGTTGGACTAGCTGGCATTTAAAGATCCCTTCCAACCCAAAGCATTCCATGATTCTGTGTGCCACCTCCACAATGTCACAGCTGATAGCAGAGCCTCCTGGAGACGGCTCCACACCATGCCTTGCCACGGGGTCTCAGCTTCCCTTGTGCCCAGTTCTGGCTGAGGGAGAGCCAGAGCCAGGAGAGGATGTAGTGAAAACACCAGAGATTGGGAAATGTGAGAAGGATGTGATGGAAGCCCTCTGGAAATCTGGAGAGAAGAAAGGGGCAGGCTGGGAGCGCAGTGCTGAGCCAAGAGAAGGTAGCTGGGATTAGGAAGCAGCAGTGGGAAATAAATATGAGTGCAATGAGGGTCTAAACAGTGGAAGGAAGAAGCTGCCTGGGCAAGGGGCTGGGAAGAGCCAGGCTGCATGGTCTAGGGCAGAAAGGGTAAAAAACACAGACAAGCTCTTTCTGGGAAATGGGTGGAAAACAATTAGAGCATTCACGCCTTCAGACCAGGAACTGCACCCCAAATTCCCAATCCTGCCATCCCTTTCCCGTCAACAAGCATGACAGGCTTGCTGACAAACTCCTTCCCAACAAGAGCAACCTCTCAGAAAATGGTAATTTATCATTATTTTGTTACTTTAATTGCTAAAATGGCAGCAATCTGCATTTATCACTCATGTGGGTGGATCAGTACTGCAAACTATTTTTGAAGTTTGCTTTAGAAAGAAAAAGCAGGTATTAGAATGAAAACAGATCTTTTTACAGAAAATTCAAGGTATATACATGTATTATGTATATATCATAGTATATTCTTCCAGCCCTCTTACCAAAATTTCCCTTACTCAGCACATCCTCTGGATCTGTCCAGGCCTGGATATCAGCAGCACAAGACAAGATCCCTGCTCATCTGGCCAGGCATTTGGAGGATGTGAAGTGAATGAGAGGTGGGGGACAAAAAGGGAGACCTCACAGCAATGAACACTGCTTGGAGAATATCATCCCATTGCTGTCAGTGTCAGGACAAGTAATTTCAACCTTTCTGGTTTGATTTTTTTTTTTTAATAAGCCTAGCTTGCACTTTCTGGATGTCCAATTTATTCACACAGGCAAACACCACTGTGGGCAACTGAGGCCAGGGGGAGCTGTCCTCTGTATGTATTAAACACCAAGTATCTTTTAAAAATTAAAGCTCCATGCAGGTGAGTTTGTCAATCCAAAGTTTTTAACTATTTCTGATCCTCGTTTTCAAAGAGAGGAGAATCACCAGCCACTTGCCCAGTGGACTAGCACACTTTGGGAAGCATCCAAATGCTGGAGGCACCAACCTCACAAGTCCACGAGGAACCCAAGTAACTCCATCTTCAGCAATGATTGATTTGTGCAGTAAATGCAGCACAGGCCATGTTGTAAGCAATACTGAATGATGCAGAGATGTTCTGAAAAAATGTGCTACAAAAGCATCTGATATAAAAATGAAAACTGAAAGTATTTGACTTGGGTATTTTCACTCTGATTTTCAAACTCCAAGTCTCCATATGCATTTTATTTCCCTAGTAAATATTTATTTTTACACAGCCATGCTTT
This sequence comes from Eopsaltria australis, assembly GCA_034509425.1. NCBI lineage: Eukaryota > Metazoa > Chordata > Aves > Passeriformes > Petroicidae > Eopsaltria > Eopsaltria australis. Next base: position 792,808 of record JAVTVJ010000012.1, on the reverse strand, counting down.
GATTCAAGCTACTTGTCTGCCATCGGACTTTTCTTTTGAGGCACCACTTAGATACTATTCAGATGTGACCATGAACAAGGTTAAGTTGCACTACTACACTAACCAATTATGTTGTTTTTAAGTCTGCTAACAAGAAAAAACAGGTATTTACTACAGCTCCATGCCATCATTTTCTCATACTCAAAGTTTTCTGAGATGTTTTAAAACAAAAGAATTTTAAGAAGTCTTCAAGCAAAGAAGTAGTAAAGTTCTTTTGCTAACTTCTCTGTCTTTAAAACAGACATACCACAAGGTTCAGAATTCAGGAGCCTCTCGGCTCCTAAAATTAGTAGGTGGTTTTCAAAACCCAGCATTTCCACTGCTGAGCAGGCAAAAACATAGCACTTACATGCTCAGTTACTGGCTGCTTTTCTTTGGAAACCAAGAACAGGCTGGACAAAAGTGCAATAAATGAGTGGAGAATTTGGTGCTAATAGAAAATGAGACTGGAAAACCTCAAGCAAACAACGCCCAGTTATCCAAAAATCAAGTGCATGAGGATCAGAAAGTAAATCCCCTGTCGCTGGCTGTCTCCACACCCCACCCTGGTGTGGGTTCCCAAGAACTCTTCCCCCTAATTTTGCCATTGTGGGTCATCTACCAAAAAGCCTGGATTCTGAAATGACAGCATTGACATGCTGCAGAAAATCCTACAGAACATGCATAAATTCTCCACACAATGCCCAAGAAGTTTGTGTGTTTGGCTACTGCAGTGACCACAGAGCTGTAAACAGGCTACAACTTTTACCTAGATATACCCAGTAGGAAGCCAGAGATTGGTCTGGGTGCCTCAGTTTACACAAACACTGAAAAAAGAGCAAAGAACTTGGGGCCAGGTGACAACTGTCCACCTCAACAGCGAGCATGGATCAGTTTGCATTGCAAGCATAGCCTCGATCATAAATTAAAACAGCTATGGGAATTCCATGTACTGCCAGGGAAAATGTAATTAAGCTCCATTATTCAGGCTATGAAGGACTAAAGGTATAATTTATCCTCCTCTCACAGCCCTTCCAATCGCCTGCCTTTCAGGCATGCCAGTTGGGAAGATGATTCCAAATGATGCAGATACTCATCTTCAGACACATCCCGATGGCTGAATCAACTCATTTTAAACAGACTCCTGGACAATCTACAGGAACAAGTTCCATGGCACTTGGGCTGGATCTGAAAAGGGAAAGGGAAGATGCTCCACAACCTCCAACATGAGCTGTCAGAGCTCCTGGATGCCCTGTTCTCCACTGCTCAGCCAGCAGTTCTCTGCTGATTCAGCATCCATGCCCACAAATGAGAAACAGACGCCAAATCTTACCAAGTTATGCTTCTCAACTGCTAACTGAAAATTAGTTAAGATACATCACAAGGGTTTAGGTAAGAACACTTCTTGAAAGAAAAGGAATACAGCTTGACAGAAAAAAATAAGAGAACTGAGTTTGTGCTAAAGCCCCATCTCAACTTCAAACAACTTTAGATCAGATCTAGGGAGCAGAAGTCCTAGAGAGATCGTATGCAGTCCTTTTAAAGTAACTTGCTAGCCACAAAGGTTGACTCTAGAAAGTCATAGTTATCTTTTATCTGGCACCTTTACAGTTGTCAGGCAACATGGTAATGACATGTTTAAAAGAAACAATTAGTGGGGAAAAAACTATGACACTCAATTTATGTTTTGTAGCAGAAAGATGAGACTTTTCATCTCGGCTCTCCGAGTTACACCAACTTTCAACTTCTGGAGGCATCTTGGTGGTTTAACCACGTCTTGAGACCCTCAAATGAAGTCACAGGTGCCTTCCAGGAAAGGATCCTTGGCTAAATACAGGTTGCATTTCAGTGTAACAAGTTGCTGGATGCACCTGAATGAAGAACAGTAACTTGTGACACACAGATCCGACTTCAGGTTTTCTTGACTCTTCCTAGTCTTAAATGTTCCACATTTTACTTTCAGCATACTAAAAATAAAAGTAAGGCTACTAAGGTCTCCATCCAATGAAATAGGTCTAATATGAGGGAGAAAAGGCAACAGCCAGTGAATTCTGGAGTTTTGCAGTGACACTGTGTGCACAAATTAAAAATTACCAGACCAATTTGAGGATATAAATGGTCCTCATGCAAATTATGTCAGCTGTTGTGCCCACACACTGTGTCCGCAGCAGAACTCTTTGGGTGAGGGTGTTTGCCATTCCCAAGCAAAGGCAGGGCTGAATAACCCAGCTGCTGAAGAACCACTGCCCAAACTGAAAAATTAACACATGGCTTCTCACTCTACATGTGTGTGAGGTCCAGAACAACTCTAGTAAGAGGCCCAGCTGTAACAACTGAGAGAAAGGACACCGGGCTTTTACCAGGAAACTTTCACTATCTCAGTTCTGAGCATGTATTCTATTTCCATCCAGCAGGTAAACAGCTACTGCGGCTTTGCCCATCCTGGATTTTCAGGGCTCTCCACTGTCAGCAAGAACAGAAATCTGTGAAAGAAGCAGCCGCTCACATTCAAGTAAGAAAGCATTTAAAAACCCAAATCCCTGGTTGGCATGAGCACTCTCAGTGTAATCGCTGCTAATTCCTGTGCCAGTGACAACAGTGGTTGAGTCTGATGAAGGGAAAGACTTGTGCAAGCAGAGCTGAAGCATCTGCTAAGTCTGTGATCTTATTCCACACAAAACTTTCTGGCTACTAGGAAGAAGTGGCTTCTATTACTTCTCTGAGCCTCCCACGCAGCACCAACCCTCATCTTCATTACCTGCATCCAACCCCCCCAGTGGGTGCCTGCTGGTTCCCTGCGACCTCAAAACATCAGCAGAGAGCAACTAATACTACTTGTTACTCCTCAGGTTTTCTGGCCAGTCCTCCAAAAACCTCTCCACAATCTTGTCAACTCGCTGTGCTGCTGCTGCCTAGGAAAATCTCTGCAACCGCTCGCGTTTGGCCGGTTTTCCCCACGGCCATATGGTCCCAACGCCTCTCCCCCGCTCGCCATGAAAGCTTAACTTGTAATTCGGTAAAAACGAGAAGCCCGCATCCCCCTGCTCACGGCTGCTCTGTGGGTTTTTCCAAGAGCTGTAATGAGGAATGTTAAACAAACACCTTTAATTAAAGGAATGTTTGTTTAGTGTAATTAAATGCCTAAGGAACACCGCACTGTTGCAACCCCGGATAGTTTTGCAGTGCGTGCTGTACCTTGCGATACTCGAGTGCGAGGGAAATAATGCAAGCAAATGACAACCTGGCAGTAAACATCCCAATATTAAGCAGCATCCAAGCCATGCTACCCGTTTACCAACGCCTACGTGTCAAGAGGAACCGGCACTCCTGTATCAGCTGAAACAGGGTAAACTTGAGAAACTGAGTTACAAAAAAATCCCGAAAAATAGAGAGGAATAAAACCCCAGCCCCAGACTCACAGCATTTGCAGTCCCCTTTCCTCCACTCTCTTCAACTACCTTTCTATCCGAGCAGAAAAGAGGAGTCCTTTGAAGAACGAGACTTTCGACACCGTTCCCAGAGCGGCAAAAGGCTTGTTTTTTATGTGACAAAAGTATTCCCCTTCCTTTCCAGCCGGCTCCACGGCGATCCAGCGCACTGCCAGCCCCGAGTGAAACCCAAGTCTCCCGCCTGGCAGGGTGGAGCATTCCCTCCGGGCTGCAGCTACGCTCCGTTTTTCGCTAAACTACCGCAACTCACTCGAAGTTTTGGGGCGTTTATTTTGTGAAGACAAAAGGAAGAGAAGCGGCGGGACCCACGGCGGGGGCCGGGGCCAGGCGCGATAGCGGCACTCGAGATGTTTACCGCGACTTCGAGCCCCGGAGCCACGCGGGCGGCGCGGTGCCCTTCCCTTCCCCGCCTCTCGCCCCTGCACCTCCCTAGGCCGCTTCTCGCTCTCCGGCGCGGCATCCCCCGACCCTCGCCCCGCAGGTGGAGCGCGCCCGCCGCGACCCCCGGAGAGCAGGAGGGAGGGGAGGAGGGAGGAAGAGAGCGAGCCGGAGCCGGACCCGCCGCAGCGGCGCCGCCGCTCAGCCCCCGCGCAGTCCCCGCGGCGCCGCTCCGCTCCGCGCCGTGCCCTGCCCGGCCGCCGGGCGCAAGGTCACCGCGCCGGCCGCCGGCCAGGGACCGGCCGCGGCTGGAAAGCCCCTACCTGGCAGCGCCGCCGCCACTATGGCGGGCCGCGCCGGGCCACGCCGCCGCTCGGCACTTCCCACCTCCCGCCGCCGGCGGAGCTGCGGCCGCCTCCCGCCTCCTCCTCCCCGGGTCCCGGTGGCGGCCCCCGGGCCCCGCTTACCGCGGCGCGGGGAGAGGCGGCGGCCGCCGACGGGGAGCTGTGCCCGCGCCGCTCCCGCCGCTGCTGCTGCTGCCGCTGCCGCCGCGGCTGCAACAAAGGACTTCCGCCCCGCCGCGCTGCCGCTGCCGCAGCGCCGGCTCCGCCGCGACCGCACGGAGCCGGACCCCTCCCCTCGGCGGCCGCGGCTCCCGGCGCCGCCGCTGCCAGCGCTGCTGCGCCGCCGCCAATGCCGGGGCCCGGCGGGCGGCTCCCTGCCGCGCTCCGCTCTCCTCCCATGCCGCCGGGGACGCGGCGCGGCGCGGGCTGCCGCTGCCGGAGCCCCCTCAGCCCGGCTCCTCCCCGTCCTCCGGCAGAGCCCCCCGGACCCGCGGCGGGGCGGCGGGCGCCCACCGGGACCCCGCGGCCGGGCTGTCCCGCCTCGCTGCTCTCCCGGAATCCGCCCCTTCCCCGCGCACCCGGGCTCGCCGCAGGGAACGGGGAGTCTCTGCTTTCCCCCCGAGCCAGCCGTGGCCGGTGCTAACGGGGAGGCTCCGGTCACCCGTGTGGGTGTCCGGCGATGGAGTGTTGTACCCGCAGCCCCGCGGCCCCCGCGTGGGACAGCTGAACTGCGAGAAAACCACGGCAAGCTGCATGAGAAAGTATTTCCTTCTCGCTGCAATTTCACACGTTAATACCTCCGCCCTCCCTCCTGGAGCTTCACGGTGATGCAGGAGCGCAGGGCTGGCAGCCGCCGCCTCGCTCTGTCACAAATCCCGAGGACAGCGCTTTTTTTCATCCTTCCAGGAGCTGTCCCAGGCCCTCTTCCCACCAGTAGTGTCTGGACCTCTCCTATCTGACAACATCCAGCTCCTCCGGAACTATCCCATGTGAGTAAGTGGGATTTCCGGCCCCCCTGCTATCTGCCGCAGATCTGAGAGAAAACATAAACCAGGTCAGGCTTTCCTCCAGGTCTTGCCACTTGACTTTTCCGCCCCCCAAGTGGCATTTGTCATTCAGCACAAGCATTGTAAGTGTTTAATCCGCACAGCTCCATCGCTCAGTTTCTGGAGGTACCATTGTTTTTATGTTACTGCAACTAATATTCCTCTAAGTTTCAGACAAGCCAAAGGGGCAAGCTTAATCATAACAAAACTAAGAGATTTTATTACACATACAAGTAACAAAAAAGGCAACAAAATAAAATGCCACAATGTTAAAATGTACCAGTATCCATCCCCGCTTCGGTGACCCCGAAGGCTTTCCTGAAGCATCCCTCCTCTGTGTAAGCAAACAGGACAAACCCAAGTAACCCAATCCTAGTTTCCAAATGGAGGATCAGCCCTCCCTTCTGGGTCTGTCTGGGGATTTTCTAACCACTACAGAATAAAAGCAGAGCTTTCAAAATATGTCTTTCAGAATGTTCTAAAAAATCCCCGTTTCCCCTCTCACTCTGTTTCAGCCTTGCCTCAGGGGTGTGTAGCATTGCCAAGGGAAAAAAACCTCTGTGGCTGTAAGACATCAGCTCCCACAGAAGGTGGAGGGACCCCCGCATTACAGCTACTTTGGAGGTTTTCCTGTTTTATAGGAAGTTAAATAAACGGCCTCCATAAGCCAACAGAGTCGTGGTTTTCAAATCACGCTGAAAAGCTGCTTTTCTTATGGTTCAAGTGTCTTTTTCTCCCCACCTCTTTACACACCTCAGGGCAGCACAAGCCAAGAGCGCCCATGAGGGGCTTGTGCAGCCTCTTGCTCTGTCCCATGTTCATCACACCAGGAGCTCCTGCCACCTCCGGTAAGTTGGGATACAAGGCGGTCTCCTTTCTCACCACCCCCGTTTTCCTACTGCCCTCCCACCACACTTACCTTTCCAATTTACTTTTTTTTTTTTTTTTCATTATTATTTTCTGGCCACAGAGGAGGAGGGAGCAGAAACACCCATGAAGACGGGTGTGGTTATGTCCTGATGTCTTTCTGACCCACCAGCACAGGCTGTGTCACTTTGTATTGGCTGAGGTGAGTGATATCATTGCCTGCATTTTACAGCAAAACACCAAATTTCATTCCTCGCCACTGCTTTCATCAGTTTGGCTCTGGTTTCTCTGAAGCTCTTCAAAGTCCTCTTTGGACCAGAGTCAACCTAAATAACATGTAAATAATTAATCATTTAAATAAATAACGTGCCATCTGCAAATAGCAACTCGCTCTGTATGCGGGTTAATAAATATGTTAAATAACCCAAAGCAGAGTACAAAACCTTGAGCCACCTACTGCCAACCTTCTTTGGGAAAGAAAAGTGGCCACTGATATTTACAGGAGCAGCAGGATTATAGCTCCATTATCTCTCAATTCTGCTGCAGCACAAACACAGGAGGGAAAGATGGTCCCTGAGTCCTGTGAGCTTTATATTTAAAATAGAAGAAATAAAACAAAAGGCAATGGAACAGAGAAAGCTGTGCTGGTCAGTGGGATAAGCAGCAAACACATGGATGAAAATGCTTTGGAGCCTACGCTCTGTCATCTCTCAGCCCGTCTTCATCATCCACCCAGGCTCAGGCTGCCTGGAAACAGCCCCATAGGCTGATATATTCCAGTGACCAGGAGCATTATTTGCCTTAAATATTCAAGAATTGCAGTTATAGGGATGCAATAGGAAAATGGACTACAAACTATCAGATGCTGAGAGGAAACCAAGAGGGATGATTCGAGGCACTGAATGTCTTCTGCAGAGGCCCTGAGTCAGCAGGGATGCCATGGAGGAGGTGGGTGTGATAGATCTTGGAAACTGCACCAAAATCATGACAAAGGCTCACAAACAGTGATTTTCACTGTCTTTTCCAGCTGGAAAAACAACGTGTGAACATCAGATTAACCTGGTGGCAGCAGGACGGTGTAAGGACTGGAAGTTTGAACGCAGTTTAGTTCAGAATGCAATTTGGTAACATTCATCGGAAAGACACTTCCGAAGTTGTACCAGAGTGCCAGAGCGGAGGGGTGGGGCTCAGGGGGACCCTCGGCAGGGGATGCTGGTGGCCAGGCAATCGCGGTGAGGGTGCGAGTGCCGCCTGTGCCTCCTCCTCCTCTGCCTGGCAGCTCACCCGGCACAGCTGCTCTCGCCTAAAATAACCCCTGGTTTAACATCAGGGAGCGGCGGGAGGAGGCCTGGCAGAGAAATGGTGCGTCCTCGGCCATAACTCGTTAAAGCAGCACCGAGGCCGCAGACACCGGTGAGGAAGCCAGATCGTATCTTCTCATCCATTCTCACGAGCGGCCAGACCGGGGAAGCTCCTTTTACTTTTTCGTTAAAAAAAAAAAAAAAAAAAAAAAAAAAAAAAAAAAAAAAAAAAAAAAACAACAAACCAACTCAAACCAGCCAAAAAAACCCCAGACTTTATGCCGAGAGCTGAGGCGCTCAGCAGACCACACGGGGCGACTAAGAAGCCAAGCCCCCCCAGCCCAGGGTGATGCCTTGGGCAACGCACAGGAAAACACGCACCCTCCAAAAAAAAAATCCCCCAGGGAGGTGCACACGCTCCTTCCTTCGCTCCCTCCCTCGCAGGGGAGCTGCGGGCGAGCAGCGCGGGCAGTGCCGCCCGCAGCCGCGCAGGGGCCGCGCCCACCGCAGCGCCGGCGTTTCCCGGGAGAAGCCCATCCCTGCCCAGCCCTGCCCGGCCCGGCGGGGCCCATCCCGCCCGGCAGGAAGCGCGGGGGGGCAGCGCCCACCCCATCCGCCGGGCGGGCAGCGGGGGCGGGCGGTGGCGGCGCTTCCGCGCGGGTAAGCGGCTGCGCGGGCGCGGGGGAGCCGCGGGGCCGGCCCGGCGGGGAGGGGAGGGAAGGGAGGGGAGGGCGCTGGTTCCGCGCCGCGGGGAGGCTGCGCTCGCCGCCTCCCGCTGTGTGTGTCGTGTCCCCCTCTGTGTCCCCGTCCCCCCCCAATAATTTTCTGCGGAAACAATAGCGAATATCGGCGTTTATTTGCGCAGGGGCCGCTGGCGGGGCGGGGCGAGGGCGGCTCAGCCCGCACAATGGGGGCTTTGTTGCGCGCACAGGGCTCCTCTGTGCCGGAGCCGCAGGGCTCAGCCCCGCTCCCCCGCGCCCCCGGGGCGGCAGAAAGCACCATCAGATCAGAGGGAAAACGCGAGCCAGGTTTAAAGTTCGTGCTGACACCCCACGGAGCGTAGTTAATCAGCGGGAGAAGCATCTCTGAGTGTAGCTGGCAGATGGAAAAGTCCCCGAGAGGTTTTGAGCTCATTGGTCGTGGGTTTGAGCACCAGCGGTGGTATCGGAAGGAGGAACTGTTAAATTGGGGTGCAGGGACCATCTGGAGGAGGGAAGAGGCTCCATGCCAGGCGTCCATCCCGTTTCGGTGGTGAGAAGAACATTTGAGCCTTTGGGAGCTCTCTGATTTCTTAAAGAGATGAACATCTTGTTCCCTTGCTCCCAGGCACAGCATGGATACCACCGGCCACAGCGTCCTCCTCCTCCAGCAGCTGAACATGCAGCGGGAGTTTGGCTTTCTGTGTGACTGCACAGTTGCCATTGGAGATGTTTACTTCAAAGCCCACAGAGCGGTGCTCGCTGCTTTTTCAAACTATTTTAAGATGATATTTATTCATCAGACGAGGTAAGAACACACAGCTCTTCTCCTGTCCTTTCACCACTCAACATCCTGCTTTTTCTTCTTTCTAAAGGTACAAAAGTCTAAAAGAGTGTAAAGGGGGATGTTAGATGGCCTGAGATTATTTTCCTAACCCAGCACAGGCCTTGGCTCTCTAAACATTCCCAGTCCAGAACGTGCTGCCCTTTAAAACCACTTTCTTAGTCAGCGTATGGCAACATCAGACCCTGCATTTTGGAAATGAGACATTTGTGTGATCAGATAAATAAAGCGTGTAAGTACCACCATCTTCCTGCAGTGAGAACTGTGCAGATTTGGAATCCAGGGGTATCCTGGTACCTCCTGCCCATGTGCAGTATGTCCAGTACTTTGCATTAGGTTGTAGTCAAGCTTGCTGGGTGAGACTGTCCCTTCTGGCAGGATCCACAGGCTTGAAACAATCAAGAAGCTGTGGCCTTATCACAGTTTTGCGCTTCAGGCTCTTGCAGATAAGGGCTGAGACTGAGATCATCAGTTCATTTCAAGTTGTTGTTCAGATGCTTCACCTGGCCAGGTCAGGAGCGGTTCTGCAGGTATTGCAACAGCAGTGCCAAGGTCTGGCCTCTGACCTGGGGCTGGCTGCTTGTAATGGATTGAACCCTTCTTCATTCCCCTTCCTTTCTGAGGGTCGTGGCCTCCAGCACCTCTGCAGGATAATCTTTAGGATCAGCTCATCGCCCCTTGGCTGGAAGTGAGATGAGTTAATTGCCTTTCCCCATGGATATTGTTTGCTGACACTTAAGTGCAATGCTCATAACAATTATCCAGTACTGGCAGCTGTATTTATTACTTAAATAAATGGAGTGGCACACACTGGTGATGCTCAGCTTGCATGGCATCGCTGCGGTGCCATGTGGCTGTGGTTGGCTCTGCATGAGAGGGAGAGAGTGGCCAGGGCTGGTCACTTGCACCAGCCTCAGCTGCAGTTGTGCACATGGTCTTCAGAATCACAGGGGTAAATGCAGACTCAGACACTTGGCTTTGCAAGCAGGGCTTGGCAGGGAGTGCTGCTCATAAAAGCGCTCTCACAGCAAATGGGCAGGTAATGGATTAGGATTTGGATCCCTGTATGTACTTAATCATCTGCTTTGTTTCAGCGAGTGCATAAAGATTCAGCCTACAGACATCCAGCCTGACATATTTAGTTACTTGTTACATATCATGTACACTGGGAAAGGGCCAAAGCAGACTGTCAGCCAGAGCCGACTAGAGGAGGGCATCCGCTTTCTGCATGCAGACCACCTCTCCCACATCGCCATCGAGATGAACCAAGCCTTCTCCCCAGAGCCCGTCCAGTCCTCCAACTTGTATGGGATCCAGATCTCTACGGCGCACAAGCTGGCAAAGGAGCGCCTGGGAGCCAAGGAGAGCCTGCCCAAGGCGGGCAGCAGGTCTGCGGCCCAGGGCGACCACCCCCAGCTGCAGCTGTCCCTGGCCATCGGCCTGGACGACGGCCCCCTGGACCAGCAGGTCGCTCGCCCCTCGGCCCAGCCCGCGGCTCTGGCCAAGCCAGCAGAGGAGCGCCCGAAGCTCTCGGTCTCCATAAAGCAGGAGAGGTGCGACTCAGAGCCCGTGGTGTCCCAGAGCTGCACCCCTCCCTCTCCGGAGGTCGCGAGCCCCATCTTTGCCAAGGGCAGCCTCAAGGTGCACCTGTGCCACTACTGCGGGGAGCGCTTCGACTCGCGGGGGGGGCTGCGGCAGCACCTGCACACCCACGTCTCGGGCTCGCTGCCCTTCGGCGTCCCCGCCTCCATCCTGGAGAGCAGCGACCTGGGCGAGGTGCAGCCTCTGGCTGAGGACAGGGAGCCTGGGGATGGCCATCGCCTCGGGGCCTTCCTGCTCAAGGAGGATGAGCATCAGCTGGAGCACCCGAGCTGCAACGACCTGGAGCCTCTGCAGATCGGGCAGCTCTCCCTCATCTCCAAGGACCACGAGCCGGTGGAGTTGAACTGTAACTTTTCTTTCTCAAGAAAGAGAAAGATCAGCTGCACCGTCTGCGGCCGCGCGTTCTTCCGGAAGAGCCAGCTGCTGGAGCACATGTACACGCACAGAGGGAAGCAGCACAAGTATGGCCGCTACCAGCGGCTGGAGAGCCCCGCCACCCCCAGGTTCCACCCCTACTGTGACAGCGAGGGCGTGGGTAAGAGCTCCAGCTTGTCCCAAGACCGCTTAGATGAATGTATACTGGAGTCAGATCTCATCCAAGAAAGTGTCGATACGATCCTGGTAGAGTAATTCTCCCCCTTCAGATGCTGAATCTGGATGTTTTGGCATTTTCCACCTAGGGAGTGGCTGCTCTGTGCAGCTGATTTTCTTGAACCACCGTTCCCCTCACCTCTGAGATAACTGTGAAGGACTGTGTACTTTGATTTGTGTACTTGGTTTTTTTTTACTTCTCTAACTTCTAAACTCTAGCTAATTCCCATCTAAGTCCTTGGAAGCCTCCGTGTAACTCAGTTAAGTTTTTCCTGAATGTGAACTTATTCCTGCTCTGCTTTACTGGAGTTAAGGCTGTATTGCTGGGTGTGAGGTTTAAACATTGTCTAGTACTCTGTGTGGTGCCTAGGACTGTTTGTATCCCATAGAATTGCTCTTCTGAAACCAGATGGATAGAAGTGTAGAGGGAAATACGTATTGTGTTTCCCAAACAGTTTGTTTTTAATGAAAATAAATATCTCAAGGAGATGAATCCTGAAGTTCATGTTGTATAACTGCAGTTAATAAATCTCTGCATAAATATTTGCGGGAGCCATAAGGCTGCTCTTTTCAAGGGAATTGGCAGTGTTGATGTAGGGGTGGCAACCTTCATTTTGACAAGCCCTGGAGTCCTCATCTGTCTTCTAAATTTACTTTTAGACTCTAGGGATTTGCATGTGTTTTTCCTCCTTCCTACTCCTCCCTCATTCACCGCTACTGCATGAGCAAGGACAGATTTTGATGCCCCTCTAGGACCATGTTCCATTATTGGACTATCTTCTCTGCTGGGAGGAAGGAAAGCTGCAAAGGAGAGCCCTCTTCTTTGGGAAGAGGCATAGCTTAACCAAGTCTTTACGGGATTAAATGCCACACACGTATTTTCTGAGTGAAAATGACTTCTGACTTTATAAACAGCTTGGAGCAAACACATTCTTAAATATTACAATCTGTATATTTGCTAAGAGCAAATACACAATGTGTTGTTTTTTCTCTGTTTGTGGAGCCACTGTGAAATGGCAACATACAAGATTTTTACCTTTCACATAATCACAGAATGGTTTGGTCTGGAAGGGACATTAAAGATCATCTAGTTGCAGCCCCCCCTACCATGGACAGGGACACCTTCCACCAGACCAGGTTGCTCAAAGCGACATCCAGCTTTTCATTTATCATTACTTGTTATCTGACAGGTAATATCTTGTACAGGAGGGGTGTGAAAATTATACATATTCCTCTTGAATGCATAGTTTGTCCCTCTCTAGTTTTTAAATTTAAATACCCCAGGCTTCCCACCAGATGGGCTGCAGTCCATCCCTCAGGGATGCTGTGAATCAGAAGGCCCTGAGGAGGCACAGCGAGTTCTTAGAGCGCAGAGGGCTCTTCCACAGCGCAGAGCAAAAGCCTCGTGAGCTGCTCCCATAATCTCATTACCCAGTTTTTGAGAAACTGGAGGCTTCCTGCCAGTCCTGGTGGAGCCGAGGCATTGCCTTTGGAAAGGGGGAGCCTGAACAATGGTGAGAACAGTTTGCTGTCAGAATGCCTGCTCCAAAGCTCTTTGTAGTCGGGACCCTTGAGCTGTCTTTGATATTGTCCTGGAGCAATAGCTGCAATTAAATCACTGCCGAATTAAAAGACCATCTGAGGTCTTTGTAAGGGCGGTTGCTGCTTCTCCTGGGCAGGGAGCTGCACACTCCAGGGGATGGATTGGCCAGTGAGAGCTGCCAAATTTTGTTTCAAGACAAAGGGGCAAAACAAACAGTCCCTGAGCCTGCCGAGATGATGTTGCAAAATGCAGGCTGTGGTTTGGGGCGTGTTTCCCTGCAAGCCCCAGTGCTCCTTCTGCTGTGTGTACCCATTAAAGCTGCTCTGGTGTGAACACATTTGAGCTCTGCTTAAAAAGCCTTTCTTTAAAACAAGCAAACAGAACCCAGCCGACACCCAGGCCTGTGAATGCTGCATCTGAGCACGGAGCCATTCACACACAGCATTTCCTAGAAGAGAGCCTTCTGCCTCTCTCCCAGCCTAATAGCATCAGCTAAATCACAACCAGCACAGGCTGCTCATAACTGGGCAAATGCCCTCCAGCTTCCACTGACCTCTATTTCTATGTGACGGGTAAAAAAAAAAGAAAAAAAAGAGGTATTTTATGGTCATTCCCTGTTTGTGTGTGACACTTTACCGCGTGGGCTGGCTTCTGGTGCTGCTTGCTTCCCTCGGCTTCCTACATTTAATTTAAAAACAGAGAGAAGCACTTGCTGGGGTGGCTAGAGCTGTAGAGATGAGCTGTAAAGGGACTGAATATCTGCTATTCAGTCAGTAGATAAGCACCTCAGATAGTCAAATAGGTGCCTAACTTGCCTGAAGTAATTGGTATTGAAAGTCAAAGGGCTCTTGTTGTTTCTGCAGAGGTAACAGGGTGGTGTTAATAGAGCTCAGGATTGGGGACAGCAGCAGGGACAGCAAGCAGCAGCGCCCAGGGCATCTCTGGGACACGCTGCTCATCCTCAGGTGCGTGGGCAGGACTGTTTTGTTCGCTTCTTGCCCATTAAAAGGGGAGCTTTTATAAAAGCCGTGATCTCGGGTAAAAGAGCCAAACATCTCTCCGCTGTATGTGCTGTAGGAGTGACTCCATGGCACTGACTGCAAACACACCAGCGAAGCCCGAATGAGACATAAACCAGGGCTGTGCTCATCTCTCGTGTATCCTTGGAAAGATACAACTGTGAGCGATTGTTTTCTGTTACCCTCACACCCCCTTTCAAAGGTGTACTTTGGTTAACCTTAGTGGGGCTGAACATCTGTAACATCAAACATCTGCCAAGGGCTTTTTTTTCCACGTCATTTGCAGTACAAGAAATGCATTTTCAGCAGTTTTCTACTGCAAGTGTTAAAGCGATGTTATAATTAAAGCAGGAAAAGCTGGAGACAGAAGTCATCAGCTCCGAGTTATGTTAACATAAAAACATCATTCTCTCCAAGTCTTATGAATAGAAAATAATTTTACAGGGCAGTTGCATTTGCTAAGCAAGGGCAGCAGCTGCTCCTGGATAAATCATGAGAAGTTTTATTACTGTATGTGGAAGACACTTGAATTACTGAGTGCTTAACCTTTATGCCGGTGCATGCTTGGAAATCTGCCTCACTTGCACAGCTGGGCTTGGCAAATACTCATTTCTTGTGGGGGGTTGAATTTTTTTTAAATAAAAACCTAAAAACCTTTGTCACATTGTGAAGAATAATTGTACTAGTGATTCCTTCCACATATCTGTGATTGGTTAATAGATGCACATGGGCTTAGGCAAGGAAAGCCCCAGGGTGGGAATACTCCAAGACTGGAAGTCCCAAAGCTCCAAGGGGATCCTTGGAGATTTGCCTTGTGCTCTGAAGAGGTCCCATCATCAGGGGTACTGAGCTGACGAACCACAGTCATTGAAGTGTCTTGTCTGTGGGCTCTACAGCTCATGTTTTATGTAAAGATGGGAAGATTTGGGCTCAGACCCTCCTTGCAAAGCCCCTGAGCATGAGCAGACTCCTCAGCCAGCTCCAGTGAACCTCTGAAGTGCCAGTTCAGTGCAGCAGTGGCTGTCATCATGTATCTGGGTGCTGGCCCCAAAATGCTGACTGTACACTAGCTGGCTCAACCATCAGAGCATGAGAAACAATTTCAAGTTAGGTAATTTGAAATATTTTGAAATATTTTGAAATATTTTTAGTGCTCTGATGCTGCCGGGTCCAACAGGGTCTGTGTTTCTCAGGCTTCTTAGGGTGCAGTAAAGCGTGTGGGTAAAAGTTTATCTCTCCCCCCTTGCAGTGTGGGGTCTGGTTATTTTACTGAGAATCTTGCTTTTGTGCACACTGAGAAGGTTGAACCGGGAAATGAAATTTGCTGTTGGGATGTAAACCTGAAGCAGTGAGAACCGCAGTTAAAAATAAGGCCATGAAATACTGCTATCATGACATTTCATTTCTTCAGTGTAATGATACTGAATAGTTTTCTGGTATTTTGGAGGCAGAAAGTATTTATCCTGTGTAAGGGAAGCCTTCAGAACTGAGCTGAAAAGTGACCTCAGCATATGCAATTCCGCATCACTGAATGGGACCAAGGGCTATCAGTGGCCAGACTGAGAGGTTTCTTCATGGCTCGTGGAAGGCCTCACACAGCAATCAGCCAAACTGGTTGTGCCATACCTCTGCCATGATCTTCAGATTCCCTGTTTTATTAAACTCAGTCTTTTCTTTCCCCTACTTGTCCACGATTGCAAAAAAAGACTGCAACAGAGTGGGCTTTCCAGCAGTCCAGCAGTAGGAAAATATATTCTGAGCAATAAGAAATCATGAAGAAAAAGGTAATGAGGATGGATATGCCCTAAATTACATGCCAGTTAAATATTTACAACCAGAGCTGTGTCAGGACTGGGCTCCCTGAGATGCAATCGCCGCATCTACAGGATTTGCATGTCTCATTAAGAAAAAGTAATGACACAACTTCAAAAGCAGCCTACGAGAGGAAATGTTCTCCACCAACTATTCCAAACCAGACGCTGCACCCTCGGAACAAAGGCAGGGCAAAGCTCTCAGCCTTCTCTGCTGCACGGGGTTTCAGCTGAGTGGAGATGGCCGTGGGAAGCTTTGGGGAGTTCCAGGCAGCCCATGCCTTGGGGGTACCTCCCGGGATGCACAGGGCACTGCAGCGATGTTTAATCCTTGTGAATCCTCCTGTTACTGGCACAAACGCTGGAAGACAACACTGTGTAAAGCCCTCTGTCCCTTGCTGGGATCTGCAACCCTTGGTTTTAGGACATAAAGCCAACTACAGGCGCTAGGGCAGGGAAGGGCGGCGAGCCATCGAGGGGTGACGGATGCAGGAGAAGAACCTCGTGGCAGGCAGACAGTGGTGGCAGCCATCGAGGCAGGAGCCAGCGGTGGGCGAGCAGCCTCGCCGAGCTCCGGCCGAAGCCGCGGGAGCGGCGGCTGATGCTGCGCGTCCCCGCTTTGCCCGCAGCCAGCCCGGGAGGGCCCCGCTCCGGCAGCGGCCGCCTCCGCCACCCGCAGCACCGCCGGAGCCAGCAGGGCAGGCGCCCCAGCCTGTCATTAGGGCCGAGCATCCCCCACCAGGCTGTTTTCGTGATTCGCTTACTCATCGCGCTAATGATCGAGGTGCGGGTTCCTGTTGTGCCTGTTGCGCTCGCCGGCCGGGCCCCCAGCCCGCTCCTCCTGCCCGAGGCTGCCCGACACACTTCAGGGAGCTCCGGGACGAGTCTCCCAGCGCCTCGGCCTCCCCTGCCTTGTTCCAGCTAGGAAATGGAATGCAAATTCTGTTTCAGGCTGTCTGGGCTGCGCCGGAGCCCGACGCCTTCGTGCGGCGCAGTCTGGGAGGTTTGGCAGGCGGGGAGCGGCGGGGGCTGCCGGCAGCAGCGGGGATGCGCCGCTCTCCCTTCCCGGGGGATGCTCAGGAGCTCCGTAGGAGTCGCAGTCCTGGCGCTTCCCACCCAGCTGCCATCTCAGCAGGCTCCCGTCACGCCGAGCTGTCACCGTGCTGAGCCCTGACACGCCGGCACCGCGGCCTCGAGTTTCATTGAAATGGCAAATGGGGACAGCAGATGTGACACGAGTGGCTGGCGCTGGGGCGCGGAGATGGCATCCCTCTCCAGATTGAAATTTGCTCTCAGGGACAACGGCAAAGTGATGCTTGGAGTGTCCGTGCACCCATGAGGGCCTGGCATTGGAAAGGCGCCTCCTGGAAGGACAGCGGTACCTGCAGAAGGGACCCTGGTGGAGCGCCCATCTCGGTGGGGGGATGTCGCCTCTTCCAGATGAAAGAGGTTTGGAAGGCAGATCTCTGCGAGGTCTAAGTCAGGGACTGACAGGGTGACTGCCAGCTCGAGCTGCAGATGATACTTTCATCTTAACAATCTGAATTGCAAAACATGTTTTCTTACCATCCTCCCTCCCTTTTGTATCCAGCCTGGTTGTCAGTTTTTATATAACAAAACCGACTTTAAAACGCTGGGTTTGGGTGTTTTTGCTGAAATCCACTTTTTGGCTAAGTGGACTACAACCCCACAGCAGAAAAATCCCATCATTTGGCACAGAACTGCACTCTTCCCAATTCTCTGCAAAAAGGAAGACACGTGAAAGCTGTGCCTCCTCAAAAACATTAACCTATATTGTAGTTTAAATAACTGTATAATAAATAACATTCTCTGATTAGTTCTTTTTAAGTCACATTTAATGGTAAGACTTTGTCTGTTTGCAAATGAAAAGTATTTAATTATTTTAGTACTACCCAACAAGAACTGACAAGAACCATTTCTCTGGGAAATAAAACTGCAGAGGTAAAATCATATTAAAGCAATTATTTAAATCAATCTGTTTCCTTGCAGCACTTCATTTTGAGTTACTCATGTTGAAAGGTTCTATCTCTAAGACAGGCAACTTTAGGGCTTCACTGCCTGTGACGTGGATCTGTCAGCAGGGTCTGGCATCCATCCATCCATCCATCCATCCATCCATCCATCCATCCATCCATCCATCCATCCCAAGTGCAGACCAGGATTCCCATGTATTTCATGAATTTACTCAATTTCTTACATACATTTGTGGGGAAAATGAAAATCCCAAACCCCACAAAAACAATAACAAAAAACTCCCACAACTGCATCTTCACTTTTATACATGTCACATATGAGAATGTCCATCATTCATGCAGGTGTTGCACCTTGGACTCAAACACCAGATTCCTGGCTGGTGTAGAGTCAGTCCTTTGAAGCCCACAGAGCTGCCATGACCTTCAGCAGCTGGAGATCCAGCCCTCTGCATTTCTAATCCACTTTTGATGTCCCAGGGCAGGAAAGAAATTGCAATATTTGTTTGTGCCATCATTGTCTGCTGGCAGTTTCCACAAGGAACTTTTCAATGGATACACTTGTTTTCTGCTGGGCTCAGTGTTGACTTAACAGAAAAGCTTTTTATCCCCCTGGAAGCCTTTCTGGGTATGAGTTGTACTATTTAAACACCCTTTTCTTTGCTGCTAATGTAAAATAGCTGTGGGAGATGAAAATATTCAAAATGACACAGCAAAGCAGGGATAGGGAACTTGTTGGATATAGAGCTGAACTGTCCCCACTGAGAGCACTGGAAATATCTGGGACAAAAGCTGCAGCACAGGCTGTGGGGTGAAGCAGAAGAACCACTTTCATAATTCAGAGGGCAGCAAGCAATGAATTTCTGGGTAAGGAGCCAGACAGCTCAGAAGCAATCTGAATGGGGCTATAAAAATGATTGGACATCAGGAAAGATGTCTTCCCTCAGAGGAGTGTCCAGCATTGGAACAGGCTGCCCAGAGCAGTGCTGGAGTCATCATCCCTGGAGGGATTTAAAAGAGGTGTAGATGTGGACCTGGGGACACAGTTTAGTGGTGGCATTGGCAGTGCTTGCTGATCTTAGAGGTCTTTTCCAACCTGAATGATCCTGTGATTCTATGATAATTCCACATTATTTTAGCTGTTGGGAAGGAGGATGGTCCTAAAGTCAGGCCACCCTCTGGTACTCTGGCACAACCATGCAGCCACATCCTCATAGGTTCCCTGGCCCAGCACTCTTTCACAATAGTAAATTTATCATTCCTTCTCTGAAAGAATAAATGTTTTATTAATGTTCTACTCTCTAATCATAAGGAAGGAGCAGAGAGTCTTAATTAAGTCATTAGCAGCTGTTATGAGCCTATATTTTGTTCCGTAAACCTGAAAGAATAAATAGTATTAATACTATTAAAAATGTATAACTTCTTTCCCCCGGATTTTCTGTATGTTTTAAAGTGTCTCAAGAAATTACATGAAAGATGTTATGCAGAAAAAAATAAATCAGGGTGTTGGGCCCATTTGAGCTGGCACAGAAAGTGCCAAAGCACCAAATGTGCTGCTCCTCCTCCCAAAGTGCCAGCCCCATCCTGAACCCTGTCAGCACCAAACTGTGCACCTGGGAACAGCAATCCCAAGCCTTAGGAGCAGGAAGCACGAGCCAGCAGCTCACAGAGAAAACCAAACCACCTGCATGGGATCAGAGCTGTGCCATCCCATGGGCAGTGGGGTTTGACCCCTGTCAGTCTGCAGAGCCTCAAACATTTTCCTCTGGTGCCACGGGATATCTAATAGGGAATTTAACCATGGGGCAGCAGAATGGTTTTTCTTAGCTGCCAGAGATTGGTGATCCTTCACAAATTCCTTATAGCAGTCCCTGGGCAGCCAGGACTCTGTAGTGGAAGTGATTGACCAGCAATCAAAAGGAAATGTCACAGGAAGGGCAGAGGAGGAGCAAAGCTCCAAAGAATTTGGGTCTGCCACCAACATTAGGATTTCTCTCTGCTCACTGTATGACTGCCTGAAAAAGCTGGACACAACAGAGCACCACTATGAGTTAATCCTTTCACATATAAAATCTCTCCATAGCTGCCCACTCAATCACAAGGCAAGAAAACAACAGGTACATTCAGCTTTAATGAAATAATCATCAGTTCTATGTACAGCTGTAACAGAGGGAAAACCAGCTACAGGAGAGGATGCAAACCCAACCCCGTGACACGGAGCAAGTCACAGGGCAGGGCTGGACTAAGCATTTCTGCCATTCTCCTCCTTTTTTGAAGACATGTTTTGCCTAAAAGGCAATACTGAAATAACACGAAATCCTCCCAAAACAGCTTAGCAGGCTGACAGAAGATGACAGCCTGGCCCTGGGGGTAATTTTGTGTTTATTTACTAAAGCTTGGACATCCTCCTCTGCAGCTGACTCCAGTGGGGTCCCACAGCAATGCTGCAGCCCCTTGCTCAGCACCAACCTGCCACAGTGCCCAGTGGAATCCCATAAGCCACCCCCAGCATCAGGATGGCTTTTCCAAGGGTGCTGCGGCAGCTCCAAAGGTACATCTAAAAGTCCTTTAAAAGTCCCTTTTTCAAAACTATGGCAAAATACCTGGAAGGACCAGTATGAAGTACAAAGCCATTAAAATTGTACACACCGAATTATCAATAGCTGGTAACTTAATAAACAAATTCACAGGAAGAAAAAAGACACTTTTTTTTTCTTTACCATCCTCTGGGTTTTTTAAAGTTTTACTTGCACAGAAACGAGCTGTGGCTCTTGCTGCTCTCAGTCCTCTCGTGAAAACAGAGATGTTTTATCAAGGTTTAAAACATGGCTGTGCACCAGGTACGAGGGACAGGTACAGCCCTTGTGTTTTAGCAGGAATCCAGATCCTAGGCTGGGAATGGAAATCTCAGCCCATGGTCAGTGAGCAATTGCCAAGCGTGGCTGCTATTTCTGTACCGGCTGAGGAACACGCAGGAGAATTTTCTCAGAGGAACACACTGCCTTGCCCGCAGCTGGATGCAAATCCCAGCCACGCAGATGCAATTCCATATTATTAAAAAGCCCCTTCCTGAGGAGAGCTGGTGATGCTCGCACACACACGCAACGCTGGTGAAAAACCCCCTCGGAGCAGGGCAGTTCATGGGGTTCGACAGCAATAGGCTTGTCCAGGCATTTCCCAGCCATGTCCTCAGGCCCTCATGTCTGGATTTTTTTTCCCTGAGGACTTTGGTAAGATTGCTCCAGCATTTCCCTGCATGTTTCAGAGCGAGCTACATGGCGTGCCAGAGCCTGGTGGCAGCGAGCCGGGCATAATGCAGGATTCCCAAGGGATGCCTGGGCTGGATGGAGGCAGGAGGGCTTTGCGGCGAGCGGGGAGTGGTGCGGGACAGGCTGCGCCAGCAGCCAGCGCTGCCAGCGGCTCTCAGACCGAATCAAAGCCACTCCAGCGCCGGCAGCACAGCGCAGCTCCCCAAACTATGTTGACTGCTAACACGCATGCAGCTCACTGCTATTTATATCACATGCCATGTATAAAAAATATGCTACATCTGAGGAGAGCTTCACCACGACAGCGGGACTGGGACGGAGGCAGGAGAGGGAGGAGAGGGGCTGCCTGCGGCAGGGCTGCTCCTGCCCAGCCCAGCCCAGCCCAGCCCTGCCCGTGATGCCGCAGGGAATTCTGCCCGCTGAGTTTAATGGTGCGAGAAGGGCCCCCCCAGCAAAAGAGGCGCTGTCGCTTTCTCGGCATCCGCGCAGCCCGGGGTCAGCAAGGCGAGGCTGATGCTGAGCTGTAGCGTGTCTGGAGATGCACAGGATGCTCCTGACAGGGGAGAGGCCGAGCGAAGGAGAGCTCGCTGGAAGCCGCCGGCTCCATGCGGCAGAATGACCGCGGCTCCTGGCGCCTGTGCGCAGCGAGGGCCTGCTCACAGCACTAAACACAGCCTGGCATTGATGCTCTCATGTCAATATTGCAGCCACTTCTCTCTCCTTCATCTCCAATAAAGCCCCAGCGAGCCTCCAGCTGTCCCAGCGTGCCCTGAATCCAGCCCAGCAGCAGGTCGGGCACTCACTGCCTCTCAGGACCTTTCTTCAAACACAGAGTATGTACAGATCTACGGCATGAACAGCGGGGAAATGGGCATGGGTGACGGCAGGAATGTGGCCTTGACATAAATATGCCAATAAGTGAAAACACAGTCACTGTAACACCTTATTTTTTCCGCAGCTGTGGTCAGTGGCGCTGTCTGAAGCCCCAGGGGACACACTGCACTCAGCAGGCTCTGCCCACGTCCCGCGATCTGTTTCACACGGACACACAACTGAACGGGCATGCAGAATTAACTACACCTCGGCCCCGAGTTCTCCACACACCCCGCAGGCCAAATGGAGCTTGAAATCACTGCCTCTGCTCTTTCTCTCTGGGGCAAGGCTGCCATCACAGAAAGCTGTTGTGTTTATTCTGTTCCAGGGCCATTTCGTTGACCAGCTGCTCTATGGACGACTGAATGGCCGCCTTCACGAGGGAAGAGGCGGTTTCTATGAGGAGCAACTCGTACTGCTCCCCAGTTCTGTGCCCCTGCTCACCCAGACCTTTCTCCTCTGCCTGGGGACCGCCACCAGCCTCAGGGCCCTCTTTTTGACCAACATCAGCATTCCTGTTCGATTTTTTATTCCCTTTTTGCTTTTTTTGGTGGAAAACTGGGGACGGCTCATAGGCCTGGTCAGAGTCGGTGTTATCAGAGTCCTCAGCTTCGGTGATGGTGATGACAATGCTGACACCAGCACCTGCATTTGCTTCTAATACCTGATGGCTGGAGCATTCCTGCACACTCGCTGTCTCCTGCACGCTCAGTGCCTCCTGCACATTTGCTGCCTCCTGCACATTTGCTGCCTCCTGCACATTCACCACATCCTTCACACTTGCTGCATCCTGCACACTCACTGCCTCCTGCACATTCGCTGCATCCTTCACACTTACTGCATCCTGCACACTCATGGCATCCTGCATGCTTGCTGTATCCTTCACATTCACTGCATCCTGCACATTTGCTGCCTCTTGCACACTCACTGCATCCTGCACACTCGCTGCCTCCTGAACACTTGTGGTATCCTGAACTCTTGTGGTATCCTGAACACTTGTGGCATCCTGCACATTCGCTGCCTCTTGCACACTCACTGCATCCTTTACGCTCCTGGTATCCTGAACACTCATGGCATCCTGCACACTCACTGCCTCTTGCACAGTCACTGCATCCTGCACACTCGCTGCCTCTTGCACACTCACTGCATCCTGCATGCTCGCTGCCTCCTGCACATTCACTGGCTCTTGCACACTCACTGCATCCTTCTCATTGGCTGCCTCTTGCGCACTTGTGGCATCCTTCACACTCGCTGCCTCTTGCACACTCGCTGCCTCCTTCACACTCGCTGCCTCCTGCTCATTCACTGTCTCTTCCACACCTGCTGCATCCTGCACACTCACTGCATCACCTCCAGATGCCAACTCACTGAAATCCATCACAGTCTCCTCGGCTTTGCGCTCCTCAGGAAGATTTATGCTCATTTCCAATTCATCCCTTTCAGGCATCTCTTTGCAGATATTAGGGATTTCCTGCCACTCTGTGATTTCAGGGGCATTGTCAGGTTGATCTTTGGAAACAGGTGCCTCAGGGGCAACTTCCATGCCCTTCGCATCGTCGGTGGTTTGGGATGGGCTCCCTTCCTGCAGTTTGTCCTGGGCTGTTTCAACTGTCTCTGAATCGGTTATCTCTGACTGAACGGTGCACTCTGAAGGCTCCTCTGCATCAGCTGTGGACTCTGTCAAAGGCTCACTCTTCCCAACTGAGATGTCACTTTCCTTTGCTGTATCCTGGTCCTCTTTCACTGTATCCTGGTCGTCTTTCACTATATCCTGGTCCTCCTTCACGATATCCTGCTCCTCCTTCACCGTGTCCTGCTCCTCTTTCATTGTATCCTGGTCCTCCTTCACTGTATCCTGGTCCTCTTTCATTCTCTGCTGCTCCTGCTTCACCGTATCCTGCTCCTCCTCTGCAGAGACTGGGCTGAAGGATTCGGATTTGTCCGTCGGGGCCAAATCCTCAGTCACTTCACTGGCCTTATTCACAATACCCATCTCTTCATTTGCTTGAGCACTGCCCTCTGACTCCTCCACTGCTTCCGAGGGGCTGGGTTTTTTCTTGCCTCTGGAGAACCTCACGCAGGGCATCTTCACCCCAGAGCTCGCCCGTTTCTTTGGGAGGTCTTGTGCACAGCTCTCCTCAGCATCCACCTCCAGCTGCACTTGGGAATCAGAGGGCACCTTCTTTCTTGAGGAGGATTTCTGCCTTTTCCGAGGTCTGGTAAGGTTTTTGATGGCTGCCCAGGTTCCTTTGGAGGATCGTGATGGACTGGAAGCCTTTGTCTCCTCTTGGTCGCTGCTGACACATTGGCTTTTCTCCTCTGGGGCTCCTTCGCCCGCATCCTTCACAGCCAGCCCCTTCTTGCAGGACTTCTTCCGCTTCTTAAAACAGAGCATGGAGGGTTTTTCTGCTTGTTCCTCTGGCGGGGAACACGTGGCCCCTGTGCTTGGAGTCTCTGCCTCTCTTGGGCTCTCCATTTGAATTTCCTTAGCTGCCTTCACCATATCCTCTTCTCCTTTGTTGGCGTTGTGCTGCCGATTTTCCTGATCAATGCTTCAGACACAAGAACTGCAGAGATGCTCAAAGTGCATTTGTTCCTCAAATAGATTTCCAAATAACGTTAGTTGCTTGTAACGAGCGTCTGTGGCAGTGAGAAGTTCTGCTGGAGCTGTCGCATCCACTTTATAACTCCCACTTCGCCTTATTACTCACTTTATCACCTCTCCAAGGAGTCCCGGGTAGATGTGGAGCTGAACAGGCTTTTCCTTGGCTTTGCTGGCCTCAGTCACTCTCATCTCCAAAGCAACCCACTTCCAGTCGTGCTTGGTCTAACAGCAATGCCAGTCTGACATACCTTTTTTTTTCCCCCAAAGGATGACAAATCAAGCCAAGAGTTAACAATTTTTATTCACCCCACAGACCTGGAAGGAACTTGCACTTTGTGAGCTCTCTGCAATTCCACATTGCCCAGGGAGCTTGATTGAAGCACCAGCGGAACCAGCGGCTGTTTTCTGCCCCCCAGTGACAAGGTCAGATGCTGCTTTGCCTTGGCTTTGCTTTCTGCTTCAGTTCCCCTTGCATGTTACATGAAATTTGCTGCAAAGCATGACCGGGACTTTCATCTTTCATCTGGAACACAATAAATGAGTGATAAGACCAGTAGAATGATTTTTTAAAAGTGCTAGAAAGTTTTTTCTGTCTAAATATTTCATTTTGGGAGGCAGACCAGGGCTGGATGCACTATAGCAGTTTTTTTCCCACTAATTAGCATCAATATCCAAAGGCAAGATAAGGCCACAAGATGTCAACCCAGTGATGCTCCATCACATAAAGTACTATTTTGCTATTTTATGTGGTAAAAAGGGACTTTTAAAATATAGCTGCCCATATTATGGCGAATACTTATTACACAGGCACACACATATTTCCTTCTCCTACGGTTTGCTAAATCCTTTCCCCACTGCTCCATATGCACTTATAGTTCCAGCTAGGGAAATTACACCCTGAGACAGCAGATATTTTTATCTTTAATGCACCATATGACAATATGCAAAAACAGAGAATACAAAAAGGAGGCTTGAGGAATACAAAAGCGAAATCACATGGCAAGAAGGGAGCTTATTTATACTACGTGCATGCCTCCCATGGCAACCTCAATTAACACTGTGCGTGCTCATCAAAGACATGATGTTGTAAGATATGTGTCAACCGTAGCGAATTAAAAAAAAAAAAAAAAAGCTCTGCCTCGAAATACCATCAGAACCTTTTGGATAGAACGATTCAAAAAGGTGTTACCACAAACAAACCAACTTCTGCAGGACGGGCTCGGGGGCTCCGGGCACGGCTTTACACGGCATTTCGTGCTCCGCTTTTCAGGAGTAGGGTGATTAAAAGGGGGTTCCGAGGCATGCTTCCCCCGCAGCACATCTGCTATTTTTCAAAAATTATTCTTATTTTAATTAGTCTATTTTAAGGGGAAAGCGAGCGGAGCTGTCAGAGCCGTGTGAGCGCGCACCCGCAGCCGCCGGTGCCCCGAGCGCATCCCGCAGCCCGGCTCCGCCGCCCCCGCGCCCGCCAAGTTTTGGGGGCGTTCGCGGGTGCGCAGCGGGACCCGCCCGGGCACGGGGAGCCCCCACAGCCGGACCCCTCCGCGGGCATCGGCGCTCCCCGGGCAGCGACCACGGAAGCGGCGCCGGGACCCCGCTCGTGTGGCCGCCCCCGCGGGTCCCCCCGAGGCGGAGCCGCCCCCGGCCCCGGTCCCGCAGCCCCCGCGCCCCCCGCGCCCTCACCTGCAGCCCGGCCCGGCCCGGCCCCGCTCCGCTCCGCGCGGCTGCGCTGCCGCCGCCGCCTCCGCCGCAGCCGCGCCCCCCGGGCCGGCGGGGAGGGCGCTGCCGGCAGCCCCCCGCCCCCCGCCGCCACCGCCAGCCCCCGGCCCGCCCCCCGCCCCGGCCCGGCTCTGCCCGCACCTGCTCCTCGCCTCCTTCCTCCTGTGGGAAAGCATCTCTGCCTGCTCGCCGATCAGCATCCCTTTCCTCCCGCGGGGCAGCATCCCGCCCTGCAGCGGGCTAGCACCGCTCTTCTGGCGGGCAGCATCCCGCCTTGTGGGGCAGGATCTCTCGCCCGCTGGCAGAGTAACCTTCCCTCCCCTCCCAGGCTGTGCACAGCAGCTGCAGACCCGAAAACCACGAACTTCAACTGGACATAAAGGTTCTCCGTCCTCCCAGCAATCGAGCCGCGGTTTGTAGCTCGGATCCCAATGGCAGCAGGAGGCACTGTCAGGGAGCCCGGAGCACACCCCGCAGGGAGGAGGGACCGCCGGGCTTTTCCTGGCTCCCTGGGAAGGGAGGGGGTCTTGCTCTTGGCAGCTGCTTTTTGTGTCCCACCTGAAACCTTCACAGCTTTCAGCACTCGCTGTTGGGGTGCTGCAGGAGCTGCACCTTTGGAGGTGGAGGTAAGGACAGCCAGCTCTTGACTTCCAACTAATCCATGCCTAGAACACCAAAGTTCTTCTTTCCTAGGAGCCTTTCTTCTCTCCAAAGCAGCTGAGATCTGACTTAAAAAAAAAAAAAAAATCACATCTCCAGCTGTGATGATTGATGGGAGAGCCTCCAGAAAAAGGACTTCCCAGTGCAGCTGATGAACTACAGGAAAGTGTAGTTGAGATGCCCGAACGTCCCCATTCATCTCCACGGGGAGCTGACGCCCACAAAGGCTTTACAGACATTAACTGCTTCACAGCGTGTTTGCACACGAGGAACCGAGCAAAGCAGCACTTTGAACTTGCAAGTGGCTTCAAGTGTAGGTCAGGCTTAGAAAAAACACATACGACCTCCCCCCTCCTCAGCTTCTTCATGGGAAAAAAGTACAAAATGGGTTAGTTGGGCTGAAACGCCAGCCAGGAGGGCAGAAAAAGTGCATCGAGCATCACAAGGAGCTGCCTTTTTAAAAGCTCCCCTCTGAGATGTGTTTGCTCGCATTCACTCAGGATAATAAACTTCATTTGGAAACAGCTTCTCTCCTGAGGTGGGTGGTGGGTTCTAATTATGATCCACTTCTTTATTAAAGCCGAGTGAGGCCCTTCAATGCAAGGAGCTTTTCCCTCGTTGCAGCTGGAGGCAGGAGGGAGGGAAGCAGACATGGAGGATGGATAATGTGAGGCTGGGGAATGTGTGGTGTGATGGAGGCAAGCTGCCATGAATCCTCTTGGGAGCACTTTGCATGGAATCCAATTATTCCTGATGCTCCAGGGACAGATGGTAGCACCAAGGGCTGTGGTGCAAGGGAAATAAGACAGGGGCTGTGGCAAGGAAAGGATCAGGGCAGAAGTTGGGTCAGCTGGACAGAAGATCCTGGCCCAGCTGGAGCCTGTTTTGTTTCTGTGGTGCTGGTGACATGCAACAAGTCAACCAAACAACACCTTCTCCTCTTTCTTGTCCCCAGCACTACTTAGAAACATAAATCCATTATTTCTTACAGGATGTGATGCAGCACTCTCACAACAGCTCAGCTCGGGGGACGGATGGCCATAACACCAGCTAAGGACCAGGCCCACAAATAGCCCACAGAGAACGAATTTGTACATAATTAGTTTTTTCTCTAAGCAACAGGAGAAGAAGAGAACCATCCAGTACTTAGAAGAAATTAAGTGTCCTCTGTGTCCTATTTGATAGGACAAGACCTAGCTGGCTGGCACCCTTAGCTGCAAAGGAGAGTGTTAAAAAAATAACCCATTTATGTATCCATCCCGCAAGAGAAGAGAGAGGTTGGAAGTGCAGGTTAGAAAACATCCCCCATTAATCTCTGGAGATGCTTGGGGCTATTTTTTGGCCCTTATGCTTTGCTGTTCTATAGCAAACCCTTCACCAGCTCGTGCCTGATCCGGCACTGTGCCTCACTGCAGGAGGGGGACTAGCAACCTCTTGAACCATCTCTCTCAAGCACATGGCTATGATCTCATGCTAAACTAAAAGGAGGCTAATCTTAGCATAAATTTGCACTTATCCCATCTTTCATAAGCATAAAATGAAGGTGGAACACAGAGCACTCGCAGGAAAGCAGTGTAGCAGGGAAGATTAAATGTAGGAACTGACAGCAGACTTGGCAGCATCCACTCTGGCTCCCGGCTTCCAGGGAGGGCTGGGCCCAGGAGCTGCAGGTGAAGAGGCCCCCTAAGCCAGGCAGGGGGGCTGGGCAGCAATGGGGGAACCCTTCTTGACCCCTGTGAGGGGACTGAGCCAGCCCTCCTGGCTGCCAGGAAATCTTGGCTGGGTAACATCAAAAGGAACATTTTAGGAGGCTGTGAATGCATCTCAATTGCTCTTACGACTATTTCAAGTGTTCTGTCTGCTTGTGTCACAACCAGGTAACTTTTATATAATTATTCTCCTCATCTGAATAACTGAAGAGATAGAGATCTCTCTTCCTCTCCATATATATATTATATATATATTCACAGACAGTATCTGTGTACTACAGCTGCTCCCCTACGTTGGTGCACACCTACATCCCGATCCTCCCAGTTCTCACCAAATTTGGAATGTTTTTAGATTCAGTTCTGACACAAGCAGATGGGCCTCACCACTCTTAATTCAGATATTATGCAGTCAGATGCAAGTATCTCACATCACAGAATAATTCAGGTAGTTTATTGCCTACAGATGACATACATCATCTAGAAAAGGAAACCAGATTAAAATACACACACCCTGGTGCATTGCAGGCTACTTATTACTGCAATAATCACTCCTACTTGTCAATACAAGGATTGCTGTTGTGTGCAGTTCATCACAGAAATAAATTCTAATTCAGTAATCTCAGTGCATACATTAAAACCCAAAAAGCACTTGAAGTATTTGCCAGTTTATTTGTATTAGTTAAAAAATTGGCAGCAACGCTATCTTCACGTTACAAAATGATTTTTGGCCTGCTGACAAAACCTGCTACGAGTCACTTGATCACGATTCATATTGTCTCTATTGACCAAAAAGGTACCTTCAGAAACAAGGCTTGTCAATGGTGTAACTGCACTTATGGTTGAGCAGAAAATGGTTCAAAGGACACATCTGGTAGGAGCCACAGACCTGGGCCAGAGACCCAGTCCCCCCAGATCTGATATCGAGATTTCATTCCATTGACAGAAGAATACAGCAGTCGCAGCTGGGCCTGGGGTATCTGGTGTGGCTCAGGTGCCTGCAGGAATAATTCACAGCAGAAGGCAGGGTGAGCACTTCTGGAGAGTGCTGGGAAGCCAAGGGGATCCTCCTTGCTCCTTTGAAATGACTCTAGGGCAGTGTCAGGGCACAGCAGGTTCTCCCATAGCGCGAGAAGTGGAACAGAGAATTCCGTGTGGCAAACGGGAAACTGCAGCCAGCAAGACTTTCAAAGATAATGTATGCTGCAAAACCATGATGGTTAAGACAATTAAGTCCCAAGACTGTTTCCAACAGCTCCAGCTTTAGGATTTTTAATTATTAAAATCATGTCACTGAATCAAAAGAGGTCATTAAACCCAAGCTTCTGTATTCTGCTTCAGATACAATTATGAAGCAGAAGGTCTGTAGAGGAAGTATGCTTTATATGCTCAGTGTCAAGTAGCTGGGAACACAGCAGTTTAAGAATTATTACAGATTAAAAGTTAGTGGTTGATTCTTCAGCACTCCTTCTTCCAGTCACTTCTTGCACTATATTCTCACTGATGTCTTGTTCTGACTTAAAAAAAAAGATCAGAGCACAGTTCCATTTACATGACTCATCAGGTGTTCTTCTGGGAGCTAAAAACAAAAATAAAATTTAATTACTATTACATAGTACTGTAGGCAACTTTCAGGCTGAATAATAATCAAATGTCATTTGGAAACATATGGCATAATATGGGATTGGCTTAACTCCATTATCTCAAGATCTTTGGAAAAATAAAGCCCAAATATTGAAGGCCTTCAAGAAGGCACCTACCTTTGGTTAATCATTGCTTTCAGAAGAGCCCATTCACTCCTCCTGACACTGGGTCCAGGTCTATATCATAGAAGCAGGGTCTTGTAGGAAGTCCTGGCATGGTGCTCATCTGGACAAGCAAGAGACAGAATGTTAAAATGGCTGCAGCAGCATTTTGTGCACAAGATCCAATACTGAAAACAAGGATGGCAACAGCTCCCTGAACACAAACACACCAGAGGATGATGATCATGGACTGTTTTGAAGCACCCCACGAGAACCAGGAACTCCTGGCTCAGGAGACAGATCCTTTTATGATGAGGATTAAGTTTGGTTTCTGCAGCTGCAAGTGACTGAGCCCAAGATTTGACAAAGTACTTGCCTACCCAGCTGATCGCTCACTGTTGTAGGAGTGTTCACGGACTTTGCCGTGATGAAACAATTACTTCTGGCAGTTTTCTGGGTACTGAAGTGAGGATACAAATTTTAATACAACTTTGCCAGCTGTAAAGTCTCAGTTGATTACAAATTCTGTTAAGAGTCTAGAACTAGACGTGTTAAATAATTAGGAATAATTACTGTTGAGAAGACATTTTAAATAGTTTGGGGTTTGTTTTGTTCTTTTCTAAACTGGGGTAAAGCTTAAACAGAGGATGAAGAAGTCAGTTCTGGAACTTGCTCAGAAGGGCTGTGCAGGGGCAGAACTGAGGCTCACAAAGCAGCTGCCAGCACTGCTGCCTCAGGCCAGTCCTCTGCACTTGTCCCACTGTGTACCCAGTTTCAGGGATGCAGAGCACAAGGCTGGCAGGAACTACACTTGGCCTGATTTATTCTTGCAGCTGACAGCATTTCCCATCCCCTAACTCAGCATTTAGCCCAGCAGCACACACAGGCTGAACGTGGACCCTACGAAGGTAGACAACTTGTGACCATGTTTGGTAGTTTGTGTCAGTGGTCATTAAGTGCTTTTATAAAAAGGGAGAACTTGAAAGGTCTCATTTTGTATCTGCATCACCCTGCCTCAGCTTTCACAGTCAGTATTGTTATGCCTGTCTCCATTAGATTAAAGATCTCTTTGGCAACCTGGTATTTTCTCCCTGAGCAAGTATTTTGCACGCTAATCAAATTACCTCCCCATCTTCCTTTTGATAATAAGCTAAGCAGCAAGGAGGCAAAGCTCTGTTGGTGAGGTCTTTTCTGCACTTCTCAAAACTGTTCAGGGAGCTTTTGGAGTCCCAGCCCATTTTCCTAAGCCATTTACAAGCACTAACACCAGTCCCACATGTACTTTACCACTGCAAGTCTTTCATGGGTTACACAGAGGTAAAAATCACTTAAAATCCCCTCTTTGTAATGAATTCTAGGGCTGCATTAGCTTTTTGTGAGAGCCACTGCCTTCCCAGACAGAGGGTAGGGGGTCCACAGAGAGGACCCCCATTCCTTGTCTTTGTGCTCAGCTGTATAAATATTTTGCTCTCAAGAACCTCTCAAGAAGGTATCAAGAAGTTCAAAGTGCCCAGAGGGGTTTTCCTGTTCTCAGTTCCCAGTCTCTGGCCACAGAGAGCAAGAAACTTCCTATTTATTTATGTACCACTGGAGAATCATGGAGCTTTGCAGATCTCCACCTCCAGATTCAGAGGGCCACAGCAGGAGCTGAGAGAGTGACATTCAATAGAGTAGGAGGTGCTGAAAATGTGCCTGACTTTGCCATTTCTTGCACTTTCTATTTTGAAATGAACAGTCAATTTTTCCTCCTTTCCTATCCAGAGGGCAGCCCACAGTGGCTACTCTGCTATCTATTACTTCAAGGCAGTCTGCCTAAACCCCAAATTTCCATGCAGGGCAGAATAATTTCCACCCAGGCTACTAATTTTCTGTACAAGTGTCTACAATGCTTCATGCACTCAGTTATTTTCCGAGCTGAAGGAATGAACTTTTCCTCATTTATCCTCCTCCCCTTTAATACCACATGTGCTCAAAAAGAACGCAAGGCAATTCACACTATTTACTTACAAGAAAAACTTAGCCCACATGGGTATAATCAAACCCCTTGCAAGATTTCAAATAAAACTAATACCAACCAAACATATATTATTTGTTGCTCTTGTGGATCTTTCAAAATAAATGCCATTTAGGATCTAAAAAACCAGAGCTGAATAATGGAATTGTTTTCAATTCAGCAGCAGCAGAAAAACCACATCAATCTGATTTATTTCACTTTAAATCTAGATAACCTTTGAAATTCTATTTCCTTTAAAATCTCACAGTATTTCATGGAGGTACAACAGTTTCAACTTTGAGTCAGAAAGGAAAAATCCAAAACTGAGAAGCTGAGAAAAAAATAAAGTGTGACATGCCTTTGTGATTAACTTCAGATAACAAGAGTAGGCACACACTGGTGATTAATTTCACCTCACATTTATCCTAAAAGCTTCTGCATAGAGCTACATATTTGTTGCATTTTCAGCTCACAGCTCAATGGCTGCTGTCAAAAATTTATTCTGAGGCTAACACATCCCTTGCTGAATGGGTTTAAAATAGTGATCTGATTCAAAATGCCTCAGATTGCTTCTCGAAAGGACATCCATTCCCTGGGTTTTAGAGACCACAGAAGAGTGATCACATCCCAGCCAGAAGAATTATTGTTAACTCTGGCAGAATTAACACCATGATTCACTACATGGCCAAGAAAACATTAGGAAATGGGTACAGGAGCAGAAAGGAAAAAGTCCAACTCCATAGAAACTGAAGGCATCAGAAAAAGAGCCAAAATGTTAATTTTAATGTCTGAAAACATCTCTCTCTTGTTTACTCATTAATGCAGTGTACCCTTTCCTTCTCCAATGCTTATGAAATAAATAATAAAATAAATCATTGTTTGGACTAAATCTTGGCTTGCAAAAAATGCCATTTATAACAGGAACAGGCATGCTATCTTTCATTCTATCCCAAAACACACATTAGTCTTTAAAACATGGATGAGCCAGACTTTAATCAGGATGTGGTTACCTTATTTATGCTGGATAATCTGGAAACCTTAACTGCCATTTTTAAAAAAGAATTAAAAGAAAAAGGCAGCCAATATTTGGCTCTGGCTAGCATTTGAAGGAAGAGAGGATCCAACTCTTAAATCAGCAAACTTCATCAACGGAGTCATGCCCCCCCTAATGCTTTTGAAACTTTATTATAATAAACATGTTGCCACGAAGACTTCAGAAAAAGGTTCAGGCCTAGTAAACAAGAAAAAGAGCTGCTTGCTCCAACTGCCTCATGCCCTAAGGTAATGTAACCAGTTACTCAACATCTGCCCAGAAGAGATTCCCCAGGTAAGATTTCCAGTGGATCCTTTCATCCTAGTGCTGTTTCTACGGATGCAAACCTGAATGTGAGTTCATTTTGCAGATAGCTCCTCTTTCTGCCAGGCAATTCATATCAAAGCTGTTCCAGGATCCTGTTTCCATTGTTGCCACTCTCCCCTCTCAGCTGACATTATGTCAATCACATCAAAGAACAGAAACTAAAAACTCAAGGGCACAGTGAAATGAGTTGCTGGAATTGTTGCAGGCCAAACAGTAAACAGATGGTCAGCAAAACCATGAGAAGCAAAGAGGAAGGGAGCCTGATAAATGATTGATAGCACGGGTCACCTTTGCTTTGGAGGTGCCTCATCCAGAGGCATCTGCTCTGTAAGCTTAGGAGGGGTTGTCTCGTTCTGCCCTAATCCACAGGTGTACACAGAGGTGAACTGCCAAGTGCTTCCACCAGGAATGCAAAATTCCAACAGCAACCAGGTGGGCCAAGGATTTCTCCCTCTACCAGACTGTTCCTACAATTCACTAACTATAGAGCTCACCCTTTTCTGAAAATCGAGGACAAGAGAGATGTGGGACCTGAGGGATATATCAGGGCTTGCAAATGATTCAAATGTCAGATGTCTGTTTCAGCCTCCCTCTTATCCCTGAGAAAAACCCCTCATGAGGCATCTGATACACTGGACTGTTAAAACACCAACTGTAAACGACAAGGACTCTCCTAATTCAGGATATTTCACACTAAGTGATTCCTAGAATGCACATGAAGTTTTTTCCTCACCCCACAGCCCCCACATACCGTTCCCACCAGTGGATACAAGAACCCAGCCCCAACGCTGGCCCGAATGTCTCGGATTGGCAGAACAAAACCTGTAGGTGCTCCTTTCTGTTCAGGGTCGTGAGACAACGACAAGTGAGTTTTAGCCATGCAGATTGGCAGGTTTCCAAATCCCTGGGAAAAGAGAAAGAAAAGGAATGACATAAGTGGAAAAACCAGTATTTTTTCCAGTACAAAAATGTAATTGCTCTATTGTGCCATTCTCTGGAGACATCAGACATTTTATTCCCCAACAAGTGTTTCATCCACAGCCTGTCAGATCCATTGATCATTCTGCATCCCCATTTCTTCTCTCTCAAATTCTCTCCCCACCCCCCATTAAGTACTAAAGAAAGAACCACCATGTCCCTCGGGCACATCCAGCTGAGGAAAAAATTAATGATACAGAAGTGCTGGATATACAACCTTGATAGCCAACTTGCTTCCTACTCTCTTCCCAAAAGGTTAAACAGCTCAGAGTTAAAGTTTTGTCCAGATGAGGTCAGTTAATTAGAAATCATTGATCAATATAATTGCAGGCTGTGAGGAAGTGGCAATTGCCTGCCTT
Organism: Eopsaltria australis; assembly: GCA_034509425.1. NCBI lineage: Eukaryota > Metazoa > Chordata > Aves > Passeriformes > Petroicidae > Eopsaltria > Eopsaltria australis. The sequence continues at coordinate 758,039 of JAVTVJ010000012.1, read as the reverse complement.
TGGGATTTGATGGACTTGTAAAGGAATCTATAAGAAAGTGAGAAGCTATAGATGCCAGTAGTAAATGGACTGCAAAAGGAAAACTGGTTAAAGCACCCTGCAACCAATGAATTGCCAGTCCTCACATTGCTTTTCCCTTCAAAGACCTTCAATAATGCAGAAGCAGGTAAAATCACAACGTCATGCTAGAGAAGAGCAAGAACAACACAGCAACCAGAAAACATCAAATACAAAAACCAGATGACAGGTTTAAAACTGAAAAAACTTCCCATATCAAGTCTTGTATAACCCACAGAACTCTTTCCCCAACATAATTGTGACTGACAAAAATCCACATGGACTCAAAAACTTATTAGTGGAACTTGATCTCAGTGGAACAAGATGAAAAAATAATCAGAGACTATTTAAAACCAGCATAATGACTTGTAATTCCCTAATTCTCTAAATGCTGAAAGACTGGAGAGTATAGTAGAGAAAGATCACTAAATCCTCCTTCCCCAAAGCTATCACAGATGGGTACTGGGTGGTACTGGGCCAGATGAGTGAGTTCTGCCTTCCTCACTAGAAGACACAGTCAGTTCCTCCTTTCCCACATCCTTTTCTTCCTCTACCATTGCAGAACTTAATGAGTCCTGGATAATGACAGGATTTGCTTGAGGATTCCCTTCAAACACACTTGAACACCACTATTCAATCTGGTAATTGTGAAAGAAAAGCACCACTGCTACCAGGTGATGTGGCAAACTCACCTGCTTAGTGTACACAGCAACTTTCTCCTGTGCTTCTGGAAGTAGCTCAATGTCTCTTGCCCCATAGACCTGCTGGGCAATAAGCCTGATCTTATCTACAACAGGCAGCTAGGAAAACAAAAAAAGACAGGCAAGTCAGTGTGGCCAAAGTACAAAGACAAAATATAAGACTGCAGCATCACAGCAGTTTCACATCCTCCACATGTGTTGCGAAGTGCCCATCTGTAGACATAAGGCTTAATTCCATTTGGTGTAGAACAAAATACAGAGTAATTTGAGGGTTTTCAAAGCATGTTTCAATATTTTAATGGGTAGCCAAAACAGTAAGAACTGACTAACTAGGTCTTTGAGACTGGTGGAATCAGTGATACAATTCTAACCCACGTTTCTTCTCCATTTCTCAAGGCAGCCTTTTAGACAGCCCTAAGCAACTTAAGCTAGTGAAATCAACTGATATAAACAAAGCATCTCTGTAACAGTGCAAGTTCCTACCTCCACATTATAGAGGAACCTGAAGTTGCTGGGTGCCTGGGATGCTCTCTGAACAGCTCGGGCCAGGGCCAGGGCTCCTTTCCCTCCCTCTGCCCAGTGAGTGCACTCCACAGCATCGAATGCTCCTGCCTCCTTTGCATGTTGTACTACAAGGGCCAGTTCAGCCTTTGTGTCTGTCCTGCAAGGAGAAAAGTTTGCATGTTTGTACCACAATGCACATACAGTAAATGAATGTTTGCTCTTGACAAGATCCAAAACCTGTCAAAGAAATCACAGCTACCAGGATGATCTTTAAAATTCTTTCCAACCCAGGCCATTCTATGTTTTTATGACTCTATGGAAATGCTGCCAACAACACATCAACAGTACTGAAAACAAGAGTTTGTGCTAAACACAGCATGAGAAGTGCCACAATGTTACACTCCTGCATCACCTCCCCATCCCAGCTCACTCACTTGAAAGCATTGACAGCCACAACCACAGGGACACCAAACATCCGCGCGTTCTGGATTTGCTTGTTTAGGTTGCTGCAGCCTTTTGCCACCAGCTGAAGATTCTGTAGAGAAGGCAGCAAGCATATTTTGTCAGATGCAGGGAAACTTTTGCTCCAAACCCACTAAATCCAGAAGCTAATGGTAAAAATGTCAAAATGGGAATGAAACCATAAAGGCAAATCCCTAGTGCTGCTTTTGGTACAGTCCAGACCACGGCATACTCTTGGACAGAAGATAGGAAAAAGAGTGACTACTTCTAATGATCACTGGTTTCAGCTCCCAAGTCAAGGTAAGAGAAACCATTTTTTATCACTTCTTGTTGTTCTTAAAAAGTTAATACTTGTTCTCATTAACTCCCCACAGTAAAGCCTCAGTTTCCTCTCTGACACATTTCTCTTTTATATATTAAATATCACCAGCAGTGAATTTCATGACATCCGTTTGAAGTCTGTGGCAACAGCTTTCAGTTTACATATATTTACATTCTGCAGCATCAGAGACTATTCCTGGAAATTCAGACATTTCATCTCTTCCTATGCAAAGGATAATATATACGGAAGCTCCAAGAGTGGAAAGAGCTGCAGCAATGTAAAGAGCCTGATCAATTATCCGAGAGTACACAACCATTCGAGGCAAAAGGATGGAAGGTGAGACTTCAGTTCACTTTCCTCACTTGTTTGCAAACGAGGGGGGATTAAAAAAAAAAACTGCTGCTAAGAAGAGAGTAATTAGGCACTCTGAATATTTTCAGAGACAATATTTCAGCCAAGCAATCACTCCACACTGAGAGGGATGAGGAAACCGAGTAGATACTACTATGAAAAATTAAGCACACAGACAACTGCGTGAGTCAAGGAGAAAAAAAGGCTCTGAACACTGGCTAAGTCAAGGACAATACATGTTTGAAAGAGCAGAGCCAAAGTAACATCATTAAAAAAAAGAACATTACAGCTTGTATGAAGAAGCCTTTCTGTAGCAGTTAAGTAAGTGACACACTGGTAATCCAGGCATGCACTGCATGACACCATCACGTCATGACCACAGTTAGCTGGTCCACTGTCACAACAGCTAAAGATTACCTCTTCTATGTATTCCTTTGGCAAAGGTACCCCAGCAGTGACCTGTGGAAAAAGGGAAAGAAAAGGAGCCCTGTAAGACTTTTATCCATGACAGCAATCCGTGCTTGATTCTTATTAAACAGAATCAAAATACAACATTCTACACCTTGCTGATCCTTTTTACTTGTAAGAAAAAAATTGAAGGAAGAACAAAAAGACTGCATGACAAAATACATGACTTCCTCTGGGGCTGTTACAAGTGGCCCAGCATGCAGGCACTTCACTAGGGCAATAAAACAAGCAGGTATGAACCTGTAGTATACTACAATGAAGCTGTTGACAAACAGGGAAATATCAATTCCTTTTACAACTGTGAATTTCGAGACAATTTCAAGCTGATCAAATGCTACAGGGCTTTAAGTGACTGGATCAGAACAACAGGAACAACCCCTCAGGCCTACTGAAGACCATCCCCAGCACTTACTGCAGGTCCTCCTCCGTGCATTTTCAGAGCTCGGACAGTAGCAACCAACACCACCACGTGAGGCCGGAGACCAGAATAGCGGCACTTGATGTTAAAGAATTTCTCCATGCCTATGTCTGCACCAAATCCTGCTTCTGTAACTAGAGTAGGAAATAAATGGAGTTTGTGAAAGATTCCTGGGTGGAGAAATCATAGTCTGATTATATAAATCAGAAACTTCTTCCAAGAAAAAAAATGTTAAAGAAAAGCCCAGACAGTCATGATAAAAAAAAGTCAGATCCTTCCCTCCAAAACAAAAAGTAAACAAAAATACCTCACACTCCACACACTTACCAACAAAACCATCTTTACCCACAAGCTTCAGTGCTATTTTGTCTGCCAACACAGAGGAATTCCCATGTGCAATATTGGCAAAAGGTCCAGCATGAACAAACACTGGTGTTCCCTAGAAGAGGGGGGATGTGTGAGAGAGAGAACGAGAGAAAAGAGAAAATCAGGAAGTGCAATTTTGCAAATATGCAGCAAGTCAGGAGCTAAGTACTGCAATATCTGAAAGTAAAGAAAAACACTTTTAGAAGACAGATCTTAAAGCCTTCTGATCAGACATTTGTTATCAGCAATGAGGACTACAGGGCAAACAGGATTATTATAATCTCCACAAGTGGAGGTATTAATCCGCTTAGCAAAAGGATGGCTAAATCCCAGCAACTCTTTGTCATTCTCCTTCATCCACACCATTTAAATTCCCAAAACACTTCCTGACATTAAAGACAACAGACCAAAGACACAGCAAAGTTTAGTGAATTTCCTCAGGGTCATCCCACATGCCAGTGGCAGACCTAGAAGGAACCCAGCCCTGAGCAGGAAACCACAGTAAACCCCCAACTCTGAGCTGAGCAGCCCCACACTGACTGTGATGAATGAACTAAACAGTTGTTCCAAGTGCCTTCTCAGAGCCAAGAAGCAAATCATCTGTGCTCACCTCTAGTGTCTGCATGAGGTTTGGTTTAACAGCATCTTTCATCAAGACAGCCAGAGCTCCAGTTACTCCCTAAAAGAAGAAAGGACAATCAGTTTCCAGAGGTACCAAGACCTTGAGATGGTTCCTATGCAGTGTCAAGTCTCTGATTTTGCTCTGGTGGGGTTTTGGTACCAGAACCAGAAGTTGCTTAACACAGAACTAACTCTAGTCAGGGCAAAGCAGAAGAATGACCTTTACATTCTTGTAAGAGAATCTGTGATTTCTGGTGGGAGCAGCCTCTTGGTTGTGACCTTGCTGGGCCATCACTTTGTAGCAAAGGCATAAAGAACAATTAATTCATGTTTCAATGCTGTGGCAAGGTTAGCAGATAAGAGCAGCAAGGGAGTAACCTTTCAGTAAGTATGGTTTACTGCAGCCCATTCAGCAGCACAAAGCAATTCTTAGATTTTGCAGGTGCATTTGTCTTGGATTTTCTTCCTTCTTTTCAGCAACTCGGTCTACATACTGGCCTTAAAATGTCATAACAACCTGCTACATCCTGCTCAAGTCTCTTGTGCACAAATAACTTTTAAAGTGAACGTCTGTGCTGCTGAGAACAACTAGGCTGACATGAAAGGCAAACACTGGAGCCTATATTTCTCCCCAGGTGCAGCCATGTACCCTGCAGAATTCTGCTTCCTGTGCAACAAAGGCTTGTGATTTCATCCCCACGTGCTTTAGGAAGAGAAAATGTGAGTTTGGTCATTTTTGAGACCAGCAGTCCAGTGGAAACCAAACCAGATGTTACCAAGCACTTGAAAAAGTAACTAAAATTGCTGTCATGAGTCCTGTGCCAAATGTTCACAGCAGTTATGAAAACCTTGACCCATAATCTCTTCTCTTCCCTTTCAATTTCAACTGAATTGCAGCACTCAAAGAAATGAAAGACTGTTTCTTTATAAGACATTCACTGCTTTGTTTCATTAGTTTCAATCTTGCTGCATGAAAGCTTATTTAACATTTCATGGAGAAGCTTTAAACCTCAGTCATCTCCACATTAATGAAAACTACAGAGCAGAATTTCCACGGTGACATTTCCGACCCGCGTCGCTCAGTGGCACTTTGATACATCCCATGCCTAAAATCCTGTACTCAGTTTTTGATTCCACATTTCTTCCTAGATTTTTTTTGCACTTCCTGGTAGCACACTCATGGCATTGGTTGTGTCACAGCAGCAGGACCCAGCCTGGTCTCTGCAATCACATTTCTGCCTGCATGAGGGGTGGGTAACATGGTCCTAATGCCACGAGCCACTGGCTGCAATCAGTGCAAAAATTTAACAGACAAGAGAACCTGCTGGATGTCTAAAATCATCCTTCATTCTGCAGCTGGAATGGACCAAATTAAATATAATTAGATTTTTAAAAAAAAGTTTAAAAAAATTGAGATGAAAGACTTTTATCACCTGGACTCTACAGAAAAGTCAAAGAACTTCCCAAGCCAAGCACCATCTGCCTACATGGCTGATGGGCAGTAAGAAACACTCCTGTTTTCCAGAAAAAGGGTTTAACTCAGTCACTTAAGTTAAACTGGCAGCATGCTAGGTGTAGGAATTAAAATCTCAAAGCTGCCTACAGAACTTTGGCACATGCTCTTTCTTATTCCCAACAAATGTCTCACATAGGGATTTACAGATAAATGGTTCCAGCCTGGCACTTTTCCTGCAAAGCCAGAGTCAGGCCACCAATCTACCATTTCTTAGTCTTATCCTGGGAGGAAGTAAAACAACACTCCCACATCCCCCCAGAACACAAGAAAACAAAAATCATGCAGCAAGATAGCAAGAGCTGGGTAAGCCTTAGTGCCCTGTCTCACCTAGCTGGAAACACAGGTCAGGAAGAAGTGCCTGGGACTCAGGGCATTGCCCTGAAACCATTCTGAAGCACCACTTGGGGAGGTGCTGTTTGACACACTACACAAACCTGCCAAGAACTAACAATTGTTGGAGGGACAGCTGCAAGACAGTGCTGCAGCTTGCAACTGCTGCTTAGGGCTGCTTTACACACTGGTAACAGGCATCACCACTGCTATGATATTCAGCATTCCATGAAGGGAAATTAAATATTTGTGTCCCTCATCAAAGTCTGCCTTACAGAGAACAAACTTTTTGCAAAGGTTTTGGCTTTTATAGCATTCACAGACTCCCAGAAGATATTTCATTCTCTGTAATTGAATTTGCACGAGGCTTTGTTCCTGCTCAATGTTTTCCTCACTCCAGGGAGCCTAAGAAACAGGATGGCCAGCAGGATGCATTTTGAGTTCTGATTCAGAAACATGCTTTTTATGTAGGAGCCACCACATATTTTCCCTGTAACTCCTGTGGTGCCAGTTTCAAACTTGACACACAGCACATCACACAGGACCCCTGTCCCTGCCAGGTCACACACACACCCTCTGGATAAGGTGGCAGCCACAATGAAGTAAGAAACCTTCATTAACTGCAGGGGCTGGGATTTTATCTTTGATCTTCTATGTGTTAAATTTTTTTTCTGCACAGAACTGATTATGCTTTTTAATCCAAGGATTTTCAGAAATAAGACGAAAAAGCATTTAATGGCAACGACTCTTACAAGGTCATCTGCTGTAACTGGTTGTCCTTTTTTGCTGGAAGCCACCACCATTCTGCCAAATCGCTTTTTCATATCATCCAACCCATCAGCCAGGGCCAGGACTGCCATGATTTCACTGCTCACCGTGATGTCAAACTGAGCCTGCAAGAGATGAATGAAGGACATGAAGTCATTAAGATTCCCCCCCTGCAATCTTTACCTCTGTTCAATTCTTGAAATGAGGCAAATCATCTCCACTGTAATAAAAAAAAAAAAAAGGAAAAAAATACAGATATACAATATACAAAAAATCCAAAGCATTGCTCTCAGAACACTTCATTTAATTTGGCCATTTTAAACTGGATTATTTTTTTTTGTCTGCAAAATTAAATAAAACCTACTCATTCTCTTGCTATTATGTGTCTCTCCTGGCACGTACATCAGTGATTCATGTAAGAACACTCAACACCAACAAATTATATTTTTGAAGACTGAGCTTACTAACTCATCTGATTATCGCTAAACAATACAGTAAAAGACAAAAAGCCCATCATCAGAAAAACCAGATTCTATAGGGAATGATGGGCAGAATTCATCTGACATAATGCAGATACTTCCACCTTAGCACCCTAAAGACATTTCAAGTCAAAAGAAAGAGGCTTTTCTGAGCACAATTCATTTGAACTATACATTTGACAGTTACTTAAGGGATGAGGGGAGTCACAGCTCAATTGCCTCTTCTACTCTATTGATTATACAATGAATCCAGACAAGCTCAGATACCGTGTCTAGTTTTGACCAGATACACCCCACCCAAAACACCTGCAGTAGTAAAGATGAACCATTGTCCATCTTTAGAAAGGGCTCTCATGTACCACGGTTATGCCACAGTCATCCCAGCTTGGTAAGCCAATGTTCAGGAAAGAACACGGAAGGAGGGAACACAATACAACAACTGAACTAAACACAGCACTGGTAGTAAATTTAACTGTTTGGTTGAGAAGACTTTGCTTTCTCTTTAACAAGATAGTGGTAAAAGATGGAAATAGCTGCAGTTACAGAAACTTGCTTGGGGAACACCTTTTCCAAAGTACTTTTTAAAGCATGCGAGAAAAGGGAACAATTACCGTTCGTGTGAAGCCTTTCTCTGTTGGAGACTGTCCAATAGTGATTTTCCTAAGGAACCTGTCATTTGTATCCAGCACTGCAAGGAATGCAGAGAGGTAAGATGTCACGTTGCCAAGTCATAAATTCACAAACACCCAGCCAGGTTACCAGTGAAGAGAAAATGGCAGTTTGAGAAACCATCCTCTACTAAAGAATGGCAAGTGCTTCTCAACATGATTCTTACACAAAAACTGCAATTAATTAGATGCCCACAGATACACCAGACCCTGCACTGCATCCAGAAGGAGTCTGCATCCCTTTGTGTGCATTAACCACCAGACCAAAGCTTCTCTGAAAAGCATAACTGCTAATATTATTCCAATTGATTTTTCACCATCATTAAGCAATATGAATCCAGGAAATTATTGCAGTCAAAAAGAAATTAAATTATCACTTTATAAGTTAAGTGATAAAATGGTCAGATACTATCATTTAGAGAGAATTGTTTCACACAGCTCCATTAAGTCAAATTACCTTGGAAACACAAACTATGAAATACTGGCTTAAATTTGCTGTTTCTTTCTATATACTTGAAATATTCCAAGTGTTTTATGAAGTATTTCCCACGAGGCAGACTACTTTAGCCTCATTACAGTTTATGAAGCAAATTCTGGAGAATACATTTCACACTGTACTTTAAAAGAAAGAAGAAAAAGCAATACTCTTGGAGCCTAACTCAGGAAAAAAACTCCACTTTTAAAAGTCTTTTGATAGTGAAATATTAAATCTGCCAGACCAGAGAATGATCTTACCTTCAACTATCCATAAAAACCTTTTAAAAAATCCGGCTTTCATTTGCTGTCAGTCCCCAACAGAACAAGCGGGCAGATTAAAACTGAGTTTAATCTCAGAGCAGAACTCCCTCCTTACAGAGCAGCCAGGTAAAAAGTCTGTTTGCTACAGTTGCCAAATTCAACTCTCTCAGTGACTGACAAATCCAGAAACACAAACTTGCACCCATTAGCAAACTCTATATGTTTGTGAATTCAGAGCAGATTCAAGCCCTTGTGTTTAGAAATGGGATCCCAGCTGCAGGTAACTATCCCACTGAACTTAAGGAAGGAGGGGCCAGCTCTGCCCTGTTTCCCATTTTCCCAGGAAACACAGTTTCAGCTGCAATTGCAAACATCTCTTTTGACATGTTTTCTTTCATTTAATATCTCCAGTACCTCTTTGCCATGTTATGGTGCCTGGGTCAATGTCCAGTCTCACAAATGCATTTATTTCTTCCTTTGTCAAAGCCATAGGATCAGTTTTGTTAATGCCCAGTTTCTGTGGGAAGGTAAGACAAATAAAAGGTATAGTGAGAAGATGCACAGAAACAAACCTTTTACTGCAGCATTATGGCTTTGGCAGCACCATCTGCATATTCAGAAATAAGGAGGGGCTGCCTTTTTGGGCCCTTTCTCCCAGACCCCACAACAACATGAGATGATCCATATCAGCACATAGTGGACAGAGCTCGTTGCTGTCCAGCTCAGAAAGGGCAAGGCAGACAATGGAGCTCATTAGGGCAGGCTGTCACCAAGCTTTGTGCAAGGCACCTACAGAAAGAGTAAGAGACAGCTCTGCAGCTCCTTCCACGCCTTGCTCTCGTCATTAGCCTCATGCTTACACCCATTTCTCATTAGTTTGCCCGGGGTCACTGCACACAGCCACACGTATTTAAAGCCACTGCTTTCAGCATGCTGGTTAAGCAGCACAAAGGAGGAATTAAACAATTCAGTCACAAGGCTGTCAGCATCCCAGAAAGCTGATCTTGAACACACTGAGAGGATGGGCAGTTTGCCAAGTTGCTTAATTGAGAGAAGAATTATCTCAAGAAGCCTGATACAAGCACAAGCTTAGGCATGAGGGAAACGATTCAGTTGATTTATGAACGAGCAAGGTTTTTTTAATTAACTAGACAGTTAAGTCGTATTTTTCTTCTGAAGAACAGCAGGGAAGAAGAAAGTCTGTTCTTTTCCTCTTCAAGCATGTAATTTACAAAAGGAAATAAACAACAACAGTGACAGAGATATCATCTTTCTGGAGTATTAGCATCCTGTTCACATCTTGACATTTAATAACCAGAAGAGTGGTTAGGGTAGAGTTCCCTCAGCAGTCCATCAGGAACACCAAGCACTATGACATCATTTCTTGCTCAGCAGTGGAAACAAACCACACATTCTCTAATGGTTAAGACATTATAGCCAATTAATATATCAGAGTTTTACCTTCCTAAGTAGTCTGACTATTGCTCCTGACTTCCAAATGGGCAACTGATCCAGCCTGAATACTCTACAAAACAGGCTTGTACCTTGAAGGAGCTCAGCAGGGCCCAGTCTGTCCTCCTAGCTGAAAGGTTCAAGCCCAGTGCAAAACTATTCATCTGTTAATCCTCATTTTTGCAGAAGCCAATGTGAACTTGCACATGCCCTTATGCTTTGAGGATCAGAGGAGCTGTGGGCTGCTCAGGGACTGCCATTCAATGACAGGGCTACTTATCTAGCTGGGAATCTTTTTTTTTTTTTAATGCAGTGGAGAAACTGGCCACGCAGGGAACAGGTGTTTTTAAATTTTTCTTTTGTTTTCTCAAGCTGAGTAAGACAAAGAAAATTCTCTATGTTCTCTTTTTGCTGAATTTTATGAATTGCCATTTTTTGTGCTGCATTATCTCCATAGCTGTCACATGGGAACCACTAATCTCTAGCTCTAAGTGTGTGTTAGGTACAGAGACTGATTCTTGTCTTTTCTAAAACTGCATTAAGGACACTGAACTGATACCACTAATAAAGGACACTAATCTCTGTCTCTTCCCACTGTGTTAATCAGAGAGTATATGATGGAGTTATATCAACGATCCCTCCCCTTGGGGCTGCATCTCACTGTTTTCTGTGCTGTATAAAGGGTTACCACACTTCTGCACGCTTTATGCAAAAAATAAATGCCAGTAGAATGACCTAGGGGACAACACAAGGGTTTCTGTAACCAAACTCTGCCTACCTAAAGGATGAGTAAATGGAACAGAACCAGAAACCAATGAGAAAGCAGTGAGCTCACCTGCAGCCTTCGGATCTGAATGTCTGAGAACTTCCTGACACCATTGACAGACGGCACCAAACGGTTGTAGAGAGCCTTGCAGAATGAAACAAGCAGTTAATCAGCACTGCTGGCACACCCAAAACAGCCTGGCCAAAGTGGGCTGGGATCAAATACATGGTAAGAAAGGACTGTACCTGGTCAGACTGAGTCAGCTCGTGGAATATCCGCGCGTCAATAGCGGCAGCCACCAGGTTGTTGGCTGCGGTGATGGCATGGATGTCACCAGTGAGGTGAAGGTTAAACTAGAGGACATCAAACATATCAGTTACCTCATTCTGCTGCAATTTTCATTTATTCCAACTCACCGTAGACAGATGGAAAGAGGAGTATTAATAGTAATGTTAAAGTGGATGAGGGTGGAGGGGGAGAGATTGCTCAGTGCAGTATGTGGAAGAGAGGAAAGAATTTCTCTAAAACATAAAAATGCCTCCCCCACATTCATGTCATTTTACAAACTTCTAGAACAAAGCTCCCAAATGAAAAGTTGTTTGTTTTTTTCTTCTCCCCTCCACCAGAACAATTCTTACAGGCTCCTGGACACTTAAAAGACCCAACTCAGCATTTTCTGTGACTCTGTGATCTGCATTGCTCCTCCTTCACCTTCCTCATGACCCCCCTCATTTGCACAGAGAGTTTCACACATACATCAGCAGAAGGGGCTGCTGCTCCCACAAGGGAATCTGAGCTAAACTGGAACTAGCAACCTTGTGCAGCACTAGCAGTGGAGCTATGGTTGCACAGAGCTCTGCTTAAGGTAACCACCCAAACACAGAATCACAGGCAGAACTTGTAGACCACGTACTACACAGTGACACTGCTAGTAGTTTTCTTAGTTGTGTCTCATTAAAAGATAGTTTGAGTGGGTTTGCCTACATGAGTTATCTGGCTGCACTGTAGCTATGAAGCGGGTGAAGGATTCAGATTGGATATGAGGGAAAATTTCTTCATGGAAAGGGTTGTCAAGCATGGGAACAGGCTGCCCAGGGAAGTGGTGGGGTCATCATCCCTGGAGATATTTAATGGCATTTAGGGACCAGTTTAGTGGTGGGCTTGGCAGTGTTAGAGGAATGGTTGGACATGGTGATCTTAAAGGTCTTTTCCAACCTAAATGATCCTATGATTACGGCAGGTGAGTAAAAGGTGTGGTTAAAACAATCCTCTTCATCTCTAGCAAAGCAGCAAAGGAAGAAGATGAAAAGGGGATATTAGAAAAGGTGATATGACAGAATACCTTACAACACCATTTTATTGAAGCCTTGTTACTGTGGTGTCAAAACCCACAAAGCTAAAACAGAATGCAGCTAGTCACACACTGATTAAAAATCCTAATTAGTAAATGCTAATTGTTGTCTCATTCTGCATACATGCAACAAGGAACAATTATTATTACCTTGGTTCTGCAGTATGAATTCAAAAGTTTTTCACTTGCTATTTTTTTTCATAGGATGAAAGCTGCATGCAGAATTATTAAATGATGTATCAAGGTCGTAACTGCAACTAGTGACTCCAGATACTTTAATTTTACCAGATGTGCATTGACTAAAGCACTCCCACAAAACTAGGTGTATTTGTACCACGTGGGTCATACTTCAAGAAAGTAATTTCAGCCAGTTTGGTTCCTAGAGTGTGGCTGTTTCCCACTGCTGCACACAGTCAGGCATTTTGGCTTGTCTTACTAACACTCCCAAAGAGGAGGAGGTTATTTTTCCTGTCACATCTATCCTTCACACATGTTCTTGGCACGTGACTAAATCAATATTCTGCCTCCTGAACATCTTTATCTTTTATGGACTTGCTCCATCAATTAGAACAGCCCTTTAGATCGTTTCTGCTTTTCTTCCTGAAATTGTCCTGTGTCAATCTACAGTGCACGAGACAAAGGTAGAATTCTGCAGGCAATTACTCTGAGAGCTGAGAGAGGCACGAGAGCGCATGCCACACGTGCTTTTTAATTCCCTGCCTCCAGACACAGAATTTTACTTGTTGCCAAGTCACACCAGAAATATGCTCCAGTGCCAGCCCCCCACAGGCTGAGGTCTTGGCATTGCTGATTCCCAAATTCCCTCTTCCCAGTTCATGTTAGTAATCTAAAACACAAGTACACCAAAATAACTCATGGAAAGAGTTGGTGGCCACCACAGCTGGCAGAACTATGCAATATTCTCCCAAAATGCATTAAACCATTATCATCTTCATTTCAGCACTGGGAAAATGAGGCACAGGATGTACTTTGCTCCAGGGTATGCAGCAATTCAAGGCAGAGAAGAGGAGGGAGCAGAGGAACTGGGAATTCCCAGCTCTGTGAAGTTCCCTGACCATGAAGGCACACTTCTGAAACAACCCAAGGATAGCTGTTTGCTAAAAAAAAAGTTTTGTTGAAATCAAGCACCCAGCTCTTGCAAGTGCTACACTAGGTGATAAATTTATAGATTTTATAAGTTATCTGACTGCAGTATCTCTTCAAGGTCTGTGAGCTGTAAGTGCAATGAGGCTTTGTATAAAGAATTACCTCTTCCATGGGGACAACTTGACAATAGCCACCACCTGCAGCTCCACCTGCAGAGAGACAACAGTCAGACCACGCTAATCCAGGTGTCTCCAGCCCAGAGTGCTACTAACTCTGTTTGCTTAATGGCTCCAAGAGGGTAGCTACCATTGAGCAGCTGAGTTTAAATCCCAACACAGTATCTTGAAGACAAAACTGAAGAACTTACCCAAAGCTCTTTTTTCTTAAAATAAATGCACTAATAACTAGAAATAATGCAAAACTATAATGCAACAGAGCAATATTTCTGAATGCCACCTCTGCCTATTTAGGCCACCTGCAAGCAACAGAACAATCATACCTTTTATGCCAAAAGTTGGCCCCTGAGAAGGCTGCCGAACACAGGCAAAGACATTCTGGTGCAGGTGTGCTCCTAAGGCTTGGACAAGGCCAACAGTGGTGGTGCTCTTCCCCTCTCCCAGGGGAGTGGGAGTTATTCTGCAGCAACAAAGCAGAAGAGACACAGTGACACCCTTGTAGTGGGTGAGAATCAAATCCCAGGGATGAAACAGTCACCCAGTGATTGCAGTTAATGAGAATTCAAATTCTGAACTGGTTCAGACTTCAGCTAATCTTCATCAGTTCAAAACCGGAAAGAGAATGGCAAATTATCACATAACTGCTGACAACTTTCCTCTGAAACAATTTGCTAGTTCCTGCTGAAGGCAGGCTAATGGACCAGGAGAAGTTTGGCTAGGAACCAGACTACCCTTTACAACCCTGACCTGGAGACCAAAACAATTCATCTCCTGGAGAGAACTGTTAAGCTACATTCCCCCTGTTTGCCACAAGTGATCAATCTACTTCCCAAACCACTACATTTTCACAGTGTGATTTACTAAAACCCAGAGCACTCCATACAGTCACCCCACCAAAAGACAATACAACAAAAAAGCCATGCTAATAACATTTCTTTTCATCTTGTAAGTGATGTCACAGTTCAGGAAGCACCTACCCAGTAACAACGACATATTTGCCATCTGGCTGGTTCTGCAGACGTTTCAGAACTGAGAGCTGAACCTTGGCTTTGGTTTGGCCATAGAGCTCCACCTCATCAGGGAAAAGGCCAACTTCCTTTGCAACTTGCTCAATAGGCTTGGGTATGCAAGACTGTGAGATCTCAATATCACTTAAAGAAAAAGCAAAACGAATTTATAAGCCAAAAACTTCGCACAAATTCCATGCTTCTGGATGGCAAAAACTACAAACACCTAATCTGTATTTTACAAGTCAATTTTTAAACCCCTCCTAGTTAAATGCATCAGTCCCACCAATATCAGGTACATTAGAATAGACACATCCTCAAAGCTGCCTTTTTAAAAACAAAAAAGAAGGCAAAACCCAACCAAACAACAACCCCTCTCCCCCACTTCCCCAAATGCCTTTTGCAGGCCATGTGTTATAATCCCATATAGTATTCTGTATATTTTCAGCTGCTCCTTGGGGACTTGACACCAACAACTCCTATTAGAAAATGCTAGGGTTTTGGCATGCCAGACTGAAAATTCTCCAAAACCCAAGGTTTTCACTATGTCCTGAATCAGCAACCATCTAGCTGGCCTGAAGTCTGTGAAAGTCCAAGAGGACTACACTTTCAGAGATATCACAGCACCACTGCAGAATAGCTCTGCTTCTTTAGGAAGACCTTATAGTGCCTTCTCTCTAATTCTCTCCAAACTTCAATCCCACCTACAGTCCACATACATGTGAGGCCTATATTACACAAAGCCTAGGAAGAGAAATGAACACTATACTGCATCATTACTGCCAGTAGCTTCAACTGAAAGTATTACCTTGGAACAGGCATCTTCAGGGTAAGCTGGTTGTATTGGATGGTCCATTTTCCAGGCTGAAACTTCTCCAGAAAACGCTGTGCACTCTCCACAGTGCTCTAAAATGAGCATGAGAATGCATTAGAGCAACCACCACTGTATGAACCACACTGGTTAACAAAGAGACCAGAAAGGCTTGCTCCTCCTATCTGTCTCCGGCTGGGATTAAATCAAAGTGCTTTCATTAAATTATTTGTTAATAATCCAAAATGAGATTCTGCTTGTTGTCTTCTTTAAAAGTCCCACCATATTTACCTCTCTACCAATCTTCCAGCGTGCTAGATTTTTTGGGGTTTCTGTGTCAGCAGGGCTTCTTCAGCAAAGCACAGAAAGAGAGGGAGTTGGGTTCATACTGTTAGTCTCCTTTTTATCCAATCACCCTATGGATAGTTTCGGAATTACAGCCAGAGCATTATAAGACAGGCCTATTTCTTACAGTTTTGAGCAACCACACTCAAAAACCCCTAAAAACCCCAACCAATCAGAAACCTCTGTTCTAACATTTCCTTAAAGTCCATCTTGTTCCTCCATTAACTGAATCCAAATTGTGTGGACTAGAAGTTGGAAATCCTAACTAGATCTTGCAAGAGCAAGAAAGGGAGCACCAGCTGCTTTGGCAGTGTGCTGATGGTCAGCAGCAACACCCCCCAAAGCAAACACAGAGATGACCACAGCCTGCTCAGTACCTGCATTAACATGGCCACAGTCATAGGCCCAACACCACCAGGAACTGGGGTGATGAAGGAAGCTTTTTCCTTTGCTGAACTGTATGCCACATCTCCCACAACTCTTTTTCCACTGGCCTTTGTGCTGTCTGGGGATTTAAGGAGAAAAGTAAGTTACACATCACATTTCACCACAGCAACAGAGGAGACAGCACTGACTGAAGCCGAAGTCTTTAATTCTGCTGGAGCAAACAAAATAGAAGCTGAGTACCCAGGAAGCTGCAAAGATAAAAAAGCTAAGACAACATCACAAGATGAAGCTGTTATCACCATACTTCACTTGCAGAGTGTCAACAGCTCATGCAACACATCCTCCCATTAAGCACCATTTATCCTCAGGCAGACACATCTCCCTTTCCTGGAGGACGCAAGTCTTTTCTCAGTGGCTTGTGGCCCACAGGGCAGTTTGAATGAGATATAAACCAACAACTGGGAAGAGGTGAGAGATGAAACAAGGCTGACTTGTTCCAAACCCCCAGGTTTATATTTGCTCTGTTCCATTTTGGAAGACATCTGAGCCTGACTTTTGAATAAAATCATCTGCTTTTACAGAAACTGAAGGCAGAAAGTGCTGAGCTTTTCAATTATCCCTGCTATTTTAATGATGGACCAGTAAATACTGCAGTTGACACAGATCAGTCTTGTCAAAACAAACTTCACAGGTGCCTTAAAAAAGCTTCAGTAGGATAATCTTTCTTTCGAGCAAAATATTTTGCTACATCCTGCTGCACTACATGACCTGACAATTCAGAAGCAGACACAGCCCTTTTTTTCAGTGGTGACCTTTATAATCACCCATAAAGAGAGAAAGAGACAAAATGTATTAGTAAACTGGCATCCTTAAACTGACATCTAAGGAAGTCACTGATCACAGCACATAAAACCAGAAAATTTAAGTTGCTCCTGCAATGGCAGATTCTCACTTCAGATAGAGGACTCTAGGGAGCTTCTAACCAGCGTAAAAACTTGAGAATAGATTGTAATGGTTATACTGAAATATTATACTGGATACAGTAAGTGCATGTTTGAACAGAACACAATCAATAACTTTCATATACATCTGGTGAGGGGGAGGAGTAGAAGAGAAACCAAACTCCTAAACAGATTATTATGTCAAAACCAAAGAGAGAACAAAAGCAGCTCCTGCCAACATTATTTTTTAGCTGCATTGTTACTGACAATTAGCAGCCTGGATGCTTTGCTGTGTGTTTTAAACAACACTACTTCTCCCTAAAGCTCAAAGCCTGAGCAACATCACAGCTGGCAAACAGCGTTTCTGCAGCCGCTGTCAGCTTTGCTGCTTGAACTGCAGACCAGACTGGCCTTCCCCCCCCTAGAGACCAATTTAATTAAGGCTGCAAAAGGTAAATAACATAATTTCATTTTCTTCCAAGGATGCCAAGCAGGCTCATCAGCCATCCTGGCCAGGAAGGCTCTCGGCCCAAGAAGGAAGAAAACGAGCTGGCATTCCAAATTGCCTCATCTGTTCCACAGACACAGAGAGGAGCACACGCCAAACAATCCCCCAGTCCCTGCTTCTGCATCTGCACCTCATGCCAAGCCACTGCTGAGCACAGCTTAGGAACTATTCAATTACCTGCAAAATGGTCCTTTGAAAGAAAGCTCACACACAATACTTGCCATCTCTCCCCGTAATTTTACCTTCTCAGTATTCATCATCCCACTCTTAAAAACAAACTAGTTACAGGGAGTATCAGTGACACCATGTTGCAAAAAATGCTGCTCTCATAGTCCACTTTCAAGGCTCCTTGTTAGCAAGGGCTGCAAAATCCCATAGCAGAGAACTTTGAGCAGAGCTGCTTCCTCCATCAGGACTCAGAGAGCGACATTCCAGGGACTGCCATCTCTGGGAATATCCTCTACCTGCACTGCTTTTTCTTTCTGTAGCAAAGCAACTTCTACGCGCCTGGCGTAAGGCATCCAAAGTATTTGCTGGACCAGCCCTCCAACTGCAGCAGTGGGGAGGGACAAATACAATCCAGTCTGGAAAGTAAGAGACACTTTTCTGCTCTAGTAGAGGTTTCAGGAGACCACTTTTTCCTCTCTGTCCTCACCTGGAGGAAATTCTGTTCACTGCAGGACACAAAGCCAGATGTGGCTGAAGTGTCTTTTCCTGTCTCCAAACCAGCACCCTTGGAGTATTCAGGACACCATTCAAAAGCGCAACAGCTACATTTGTATGGTGCTACAGGGCTGTAACCTGTCCTAACTCCAACTTGGCAGGACTGCATGAGGTAATGTCCTGATGTTTCAAATCAGATTGAGATCTGCCTGGACAGGGTACCCTGACTAGCAACCAAAGGCATATCCAGAGACTGCCACATCCTCCAGCTGCAACTCACGGCTGGCAGGAGGCACCTAGCTGGGTGCACTTAGACCTGTGTGTGCTCTCTCACCCCATCGCATTCACAGCAATATTCTATCTGTTCAGTGACTGAGCTGGAGAAGCCAGCAAGCTGGCTGCTGTTCTTTCAGTAGCACTGCAATCCCCACAATTCTGGTACTCATTTCCCAAAAGATTCATCTGAAAACTTTTTTGCAACATATCAGAGGGGAAAACTCAGCAGCTTCAGAAAACTACAGGAAAGAAAAAAAAAAGTCCGTGGCATCCATCATTTCAAAATGTGACAGTTTCTATGATACTCGATCAAGTCTCAATTATCAAATCTCAATGCCATTAAGTGTATTCCACGTGACACTGACTGGGCTGGGTGCACAAGCAGCTCAGATGTCAGTGCACTGCTCAAGGCAGGCTAATTGCAAAGGAACAGGGATGTGTTCTCAGACATGCAGCTCACATAAAGCCTGAGAAAAAGGTCATACCGTCATATATCAGAACACACAATGGAGGTTTTATTTGCAACATGTCAGCTGGGGAGACTCCAAACCATTCTGCTTCATGCACATCAGCAGTGCCCCTGTGGTTTTGGCAAATGGCCTAAGTTTGGGCAGCTTGGAACAAAAACATCAAGCAACACACAGCAATAGCAGATGACTTTTTAATTTTAATTAGACAGAGGACTAATGTTTTTAAAAGCAGCCTAATGTCAACTTTGAGTAACAAGACCACTGAACAGAAATTTCTTTACATTCTGTTAAATAATGGCAACAAAATGACTGATTAATTATGAAAACTACCTTTTAAAAGCCTTGTGGGTGTAGCACAGAAAGAGTGACTAATCTTCCATATCATTCAATATCTGTAATTTGGATTTAAAATGAGATGAAAACAGAAATTGCCAGACTGTCTGTACCATCTTTATAAGGAAGGAGCAGCTAAGTGAAACCCTACCCTAAAATCCATTATGTTAAAGCACTTTATTCTATGCCTGAGCCATTGTCACCAGTACTCTTGCACAATCTGCTTTGTTTCAAGACAACAGCCATTCAAGCCTAAGAAATTAACGCTGTGATTCAACAAATCCACAGCTACTTTAAGAGACTGCTTGTCATTTCTGTATTTCAAAGAGAACAGCTTCATCAGATCCAACCACGAAGTAATGACAGCAAAGCCTGCACTCCTAAGTGACAACAGGGGCAGGACTTCACTATGCCGCTGGGGCAAATTAAATGAATGTTCTGTTGCAATATTTCTTTGGCCTCCTCTTTCCTCTATTAATCATCAGCCTCGTTGAAGGCAGAATCAAAACTGCCACTGATCTGCTTTAGGAGAGTACTTCAGACCAGTGTTTTCTTTACTTTGGCATTGTCACGGGTTGCCATCGCTACTTAAGACAGACTTACAGGAGAAAGAAGTCCATGTGGACCAGAGACACCAAGGAAACAGTATTAATGAACTTAGCAACTGCATTTAGATACAAATACATCCCCACTTGTTATACATTCCCCACGTACCTGGCACATGGTTAATTCCGCAATCTATTACGATTGCACCAGGCTTGATCCATTCACCTTTCACCATTTCAGCTCTACCAGCTGCAACCACCAGGATATCAGCTTTGCCAACCTACAAAAAAATTTAAGAAACAACAAACAACTGTGTATCACACTGGCAGTGGAAAAATGCAGAGCTGCTTCTGCAGCAAGTTAGATCAGCTTCAATTGCAGTGAAACTGTGCTCACCCATTGCCATTGGAGGCATGGAAGGGCACTGTCAGCAATTAAAGGTAGCTGACAAATTCCTGCAGCCAGAAATAATGGCCTATTTACACACTCCTACCCTGAACTATTGCTAGTCAACACTTCACAACCTCCTCTGAACTCCTCCATGATTCCCAAGTGGATCATACAGGCTACATTTAGATAAAATTAAAGCCTTCTGAATATTCTTCTCTTCCTCCCTTCAAATATCCCTGCACATTCAGTGCTAGAAATATACCCAGCACTCATCAGACAGCAAGAACTCATCTTGCTCAGCCAAGAACAACCCCTGCACAGAACTAAGCTGCACTTCACTTGTGACAGCAATGTCTTGTGCTTTACATGTTCAGGACTGCATAACACACAACTCCAGGAGAAGCTGCCTGGGTTTCAGCACTAATATCCATTCAGGGAGTACTCAGTAAATTTGACAGATCCAGTCATGAAGCTGGTGTTAAAGACTTTGACTAAAGCTCGTTGTCAGTTCCTGCACTACTTCATTCACATTTGCTTAGGAAGCTGCTATCCCTTGGAATTTTTTCTTTTAATCTTCAAAGGAGATAAACTATTTTTAAGATTTCATTAAGTATTAGCACTTCAATTTTTAATCAACCTAATGATGGTCTTACTGAACAGCAACTTAACGGCATGAAGCACTGCAGTGTTTCTGATCTACTTTGCGAGTTATATTCAAACACTCCTACTCCCTTTTCAGCTTTAATACTTGCCTACAGAGCCTGGCAGTGCTGATGGCTCTACCAATCCAAGTAGGTGGCAGCACAGCAAAACACTATTTCTGTCACTCTCACTGCTGAAGAGGAAAACGGTACCAACTCCCTGTCATAGAAAATCGACTGAAAAAAACAAACCAACTGAGAAATCATTTGGCCTAACATTTCTCAGCCATTAGAGCAGAAGACCACCTGGTCTTCCTGGTTAAAAAAAAAAAAAAAAAAGTCAAAACAACAAAAACATATGCTGTTTTTCCAACCCCTACATGGAGATTAGGAAGGGATGATTAAATTCTCAGCACTTGCTCAAAGAAAACAAAAATAATAATTTTATTGTTATAATTAAACCCCTCTAATTAAGTGCCAAAAATAATCAAGATCCTATTCCAGCGGAAGTATTTACACAACCACGCAATGAGCAGGACTGGAAAACCAATTCAGATGAAAGACACCCCAGACCTAATGACTCACAGCAGCAACACACTGAGCAGCAATGTGCACGGAGCAGCAGTGGCCTGGAACAAACAACTGCAGCCTGCCCTTACCTCCTCAGCCAGGGTGGAGGTCTTGGAATGGCACGTGGTGACTGTTGCGTTATTCCAGAGCAGCAGGTCGTGCATGGGAGCACCCACAATCTTACTGCGGCCGATCACCACGGCTCTTTTCCCTGCCACCTGCACACCTGCACCACAGAGAGTCAGGAGAGCAAAACAGAGATCACTGTGCAGCCTGGGACACACTAACTCAAACAGCCCTGGAGTCCTGGTCAGTTTAAGTCTGGCTCTGGTACTTCAGAATACTATTTTTTCTTTGTTGAGTGTGGTAGGGAATTGCAGTTGGGAGGGAGGAAGGAAAGACCATTTTAACCTAGTTCTTTTACTATCTAAGGCAGCAGAGATGAAATGTGGTATCTCAGCAGAAGTTGTGAAGCAGAGCCTTGCAATGTGTGTAATTTCTACATTTATTGAAAACTCATGAATAATGTATGGAATCTTTACCTGTCTGCCTGATGAGTTCCATGCATCCCTTTGGCGTACAAGGAATAAAGCAGTCTCCAAGGTCCCCTCTAGAGAGTTTCCCAGCATTGATGCTACTTAAGCTGTATTTTGAAAGAATAAATGCCAAGTAAAATACCCAGCCTCACTGTTCAAGAGAAAATTAAGAAAAAAGGTTTCTCTCTGGAGTAGCTGTCATGCTCTCCAGGGGTGAAGTCAGTTTACCCATCCACATCCTTCTCAGGTGCAACAGCATTGGTTATTTTCTCTGTGTTGATGGGTTTGTCGGAGTCGAGCGGCAGCTGCACTATGAAGCCATGAACAGCTGGGTCTGCATTCAAAGAGGCAATGCACTTGAGCACCTACAACAGCAAAGACCAAAAAACTAATGGCTGATAAACTGAAATACCACTGATGCAAAGGAAAAAAAACATAAACCTACTTGGATTAAAAGATACAAACTTTATGTTTAGTTTTTCTACCCAAAGGTATAAGCCACTTACTTTTTTTTTTTTAAATAGCTCCTAAAGTCTCTCAATTTTGCATTGTAGTGTGTTAGTTTTCTTTAAAAAACACCACAAAAACACCTCAGCAGGTTCTGACTCTTTTTTCATGAGTTAATATCAATAGGCAAGTAGTCCTTTTTTATACAATGACAGGGCAATGATATCTTGAGCTCAACACCAAAATTATGCATTTTTTCATCACTGGCTATATTACTTACATCAGCTTCTGTTGCCGTGTTTGGCAGCTTTATGTGATTGGCACTGATCCCAATCTGCAAATGAGAATAACAACAAATTATCTGATTTCTGAATTGACACCCAATTAATCTCTTTAGCCAGCTAAATCACAGCTGCATTCTGTCACATTTCCCAGGTCTATCTCCTGTTCCTGAGGCTCCAAGTCCTACAATTTAGAAAAACCATCAAAGAAAGATCAGTGCTTTGCCTACTGAGTCTGTCCTTTAGCTGTTCTATTCACCTTTTGACATGAACAACATCAACTTCGCTTGACAGCACACTGCCTTAAAATGCCAGCAGAAATGCCAGGTATTACCTAGGGAAAAATGCACTCAATCCATGTTCCTGCCCTGCTGTAGCATGTAATCTTCTACCTGTGACAAGCACAAGGCAACTGCAGGTACAGGACATTCAGGGAAGATAAGGACAAGGTCACAGGTCAGGAAAGACATCAGCACTTCAGACAAATGTAATCTGCCACAAAAAGTGGCACCAACCCACACTGCTGTGACCAGAGCATCCCACTTGGCTCTCAGGTTACAAAGATACGGTAACAGAGAACAAGGCCAACACTGGTTCCTCCAATACTGGCAAAGCTTAGACAAAACTACTTGACTTGCATCTGGTTTTTCATATTCAGATTAGATCGACAGCAGGAGGGTAAAAAGCAGTCCTGAAAGTCCAGGCATTACCTCAGCAGCAGCCTTCAGCTTCATGTTAATGTAGAGGTTCGAATCATCCCGATTCCCAACCTAAGGATGAAAAGACAATAGAATTACAGCATAGATAGAGACACAGGCTGAGATGGGCTTAACCCTCAGCCTCCTTGGACCTACATCAAGGACAAGGAGTTATTCTGGAATAACTGTAAAACACACTGACAGAGGATATAAGCAGCTGGAGCTAACAGGAAAGTTCTTTCAAGTACGAGGCTGCCAAAGACAAGTTGTCTGATCTCCTGCACAAACACCATTTGCACCTGTTGAAAAACCTTAGAAACACAGTGGTCTCCAAAGCAGAAAATACTGCCTGCCATTTGATCTGAGAAAGTTAAATCCTTAGCTAATTAACATGATCAGCAGGTGCTGATAACACTCAATTATCTGATTAAGGCTTTCAGAACAGTTGGGCCTCTTTGATACCCAGGAATCTTGATTTTAAGCACATGTGTGCTTTGATGGAGACATTTCTCCCACTGCTGTTTTGAACCTTGTTAATTTTCCTACCAAATAACAAAAGAAGGACAAAGTGATGCACAAAGAGAAAGCAAGTGGAATAAATGCCTGCAGTTTTTCACAGTATTGGGTGCTTACAGAACAGCTGCATTTCAGGAGAGCACTTGCATCATCCAGCTTGTTAAAGGTAATACTCCTTCTAACCTTAAGAAAATAGGGGTCAAATAAGGAAAAGCTGATGAGCAAGCTCTTGAAATCCTGCTCCCTGGTACTTGGGAGCCATCCCTGGTTCTCACATAGCTTACAGGCTGTAGGTGTGACTGCATTACCTGATCGCCCTGAACTGGTTCTCCCTCCCTAGGTACAGATAAAGGGTCTGTGTCCCCTGTAAATATGCTGGGTCCAGGAAAAGGTTTGCCTCATACAGGGCAGAGAAGCAGGAGATGTCAGTAAGCATATGTTTTGTGAATAAGGAATTACTGACTACAGGACAAAAAAAATAAAGATTAACTGACTTATTCTCTGAGCTCAGAGGACACCAGATGTCTCCCAAGAAAAGAGCACATAACATGTGGGGTGCTACGTATCAGAAACAGCTCATTGTCCTGAATTCATTGAAAAACAGCTGCAAGTATCAGTATGAGGAGATGAACCCCAAGCCCAGACTATCTGGCAGCTTACAAAAGTGTCAGACAGCCAAAGAGCAAACAGGTTGTAAAGGACTCTGAGACAATCCAGGACTGGATACAGGCCCACCATGAAAACAATCCAATAATGCTACAAGAAAGCAACTTTTAAAGACAGTTTATGAGGTCAACAGTTCAGCAGCTTTCACCAAAGCACTACTAAATTTTTAGATCCTCCTTCCTTCTAAGCAGCTGCAGAAAAAAAATTATGTAGAGACAATCTTCTTAAAGCTAATAGAAACGAAAACCAGAAAAAAAACCCCAAAACACAAGCACAAATTTGTTCCTGGCATTGAAGAGGAGCATGGCCTTTGTGTGCTATGGTGCTATTAGCACTGGAATCCACAGACAGGCACCAAAGGCTCTGCAGGAGCCCCAAACACTGAATAAGGACTAAAGCCACTGACATTCCCCCAGTCCTTTGTAGACACACAGCTCCTTCCTGCAGCATGACACTTGCTACTGCTAGTCACCTTCTGAGCTAAGCACAAAGAGTTTCCATTTTTTACAGCTACAAAGGAAAAAAATTCTGCCAAACACAGGTCAGACCCCTGTACTGACAAGTGCTTTTTACCTCTGCAAGCATTTCTGTGTAGACTCTTAACACTTGAGTCACTACTGAGAGACATCCAATTCAGCAATGGGATGTTGTTCCAACCCCTGCACTCAAACTCATCTTGACCAAAGGTAGTTTTAGTTCTGTTTGGGTTCCCTCCCCTCCTATGCCCCTCTTATCTCTCCATGTTTTGACATAACAGCAGACCAAGTCACTTAATAAACATCCCATTTGGAGGATTTCTGGTACAAACACATCTCTGCAAGTTGCCAGACTTCAAGGCTCACTCCAGTGCAGAAACTTGGAACAGAGTCTACAAGCACTGCTTGCTCTTAATAGGCAAACAACTCAATTTCACCATTTCACAAACACAACACTCCAACAGAGAACAGGGTCTGAAGAAAGAAACACAACAACTGAAAAACCAAAAAAAATTTTTGGGCCCTGATACTTGGCAAAAATACGTAACAGGGCTGTGTTATCATCCCACTGAGGACTCAGGTCTTCTGTTCCTTATAAAATGCAACCAAACAGCAAGGCAGCTTTGATGTAGCTCATCAGCTGTGCCCTTAACACTGCAAAGCAACTCATACTTTCTGTAGCTGTCATTAGAGAAAACAATACCTGCAAAATGGCGAGTCCTGGTCTGAAGCCTGGAAATTTCTGAGTCATCTCACCAACTTGCTGCTTTAGTCTGTCTCTCACTTGTCTAAAGAGGAGAAAAAAATGAAAACAAACACAAGGTAGAAGTTAATCACGGGGCTGAATTCTATTACAATGATGGAGTTGTTCTGATGCAGTCAAGAGTTGTAAAGGTGACAGATGGGCAGACTGGCAAACATGTACTTAGGCCTCAAGTACACAGCTCCTAGCAATCTCCAAATAAGACTGATGTTCATAAATCATTAAGACACTCTGGAACCAGGGTCATTCAAACTTATTTAAATAATTTTAATTTTTTGAACTCCACATTGCGCTTCTTCACCCTCCTCTTCACGCTCTCATAGGATACAAGGGTTAAAAAAAAAAGGTTCAAAATTTGGCATGGAAATTCCTGGGATTTCAAATTCCTTTCTCAAAAGGAAATCCTCTTTCTACCTATGCTGTACTAAAATTACCTGATTCCCACAGGCACCAGTCATCACTGTCACACAAGCTGTCCTGGTAAAGGATTATGAA
Source organism: Eopsaltria australis (assembly GCA_034509425.1). Taxonomy (NCBI): domain Eukaryota; kingdom Metazoa; phylum Chordata; class Aves; order Passeriformes; family Petroicidae; genus Eopsaltria; species Eopsaltria australis. The sequence goes on along the minus strand of JAVTVJ010000012.1, from coordinate 731,652 downwards.
TCTACAATGGTAAAATTCTGGGAAATAACTAACAAGCAGGAGGTACCCAAAGATAGAGCAGGGAGAAGAATGGGAGGTGGACAGAGGTGAGGAAAAGTCACCAAACCCTGTTACACAGCTCAGGTCAACTCTTCAGTAAAGGCAAATTTATGGATACAATTGTAAAAAACACAACTTTGAAACAGAGCACTGATTAGTTGTTCTAGTTCAGATGTGAACTCACACACCCAGTTTACCCAGGAATGTTTTAATAATGAGTACCCAGCACTGAAATTAGCCACAGACAGCTCAAAAACCACTATTACCACCTCTCCCCAGCCTTGAACTCCTCTCTAATTTCTCAGCCACACTCTGGCCCCACACACACGATCCTTCACCAGGGAAGGTGCCAGACCCAACTGCTCTGTCTCCTCACCAGAAGTCAGGATTCTAAAACAACTGACCAGTTGTGTCCATCTCACAGGTTCACAGCACTGGAAGGAGGCTGTGGCACTGCACTGCAAATGGAAGAGACACTCAGAAGCAAAAGCCAGGTAAGCAAAACCTCACAGGACACAGGAGGCTTGACAGGTCTGTCCTCCCTGGGATCTCCATCCTGTGTCCCATCCCCATTCTCAGAGATGAGAAGGTGCTACCACCACGCTCAGCAAACCTACCCTGCACCAAACACCCTTTTGTTTAAACACAGATGGTCTCCTTGTTCTCATCTACCCTGAGATCACTATCACCAGGTCTGCTACTTCCCAAGTGGTGCTGTTGGTGCCAGTTCATTAAAAATGTGAACAGCAAGGGTACATGGACAGAGTACATGGCTGATGCCAGTTGGGAGGCTGTGACTCCTGCATACAGGGAAACTCCAGGAAAACAGATAGCCAGTGAGGCAACTCTACCCTGCAACTATGAGCTCCAAATTAGAACTGCCAGAGGCAGGAAGACAGGGAAAAGGGAGCAGCACACAGCTCTCTCAACCCTGCAGCACTGATCCCAGGGGACAGCTGCAGCTGGCCCAGCTAGAAGCATCCCTAAGGCTGTTTTAAGTCTCATCTCAGAGGGAGTCACAGCCTCCAGCTACATCCCAAATCATGCAGCTCTCCTGCTACATCCTGAATCCCATGGTCAGAGCTTTGCTGCACCTGAGGAGTAAGTTCAGAGTATTTATAGGTGTTTGCATTTGGCCAAGTGGTTCAAAGTCTCTTAACAAGCTTCAGCAGAAGCAACTATTTTCAGCCTTACTTAGGAAACAGTAGTCCTGAGCCCCCCCCTTCGGCTGTCACCTCTGTAGAAGACGACATCAAGAACAGCTGATGAATTCAGAAAACAGTGTCATAGAAAACCTCACCCCAGCAATCCTTTGCGCTTAAGTGACAAAAATTCATCTGCTGGGTAGCAAAACCCCCAACTGCCTCTCCTTACACTCCAGATTAGTCCCTAGGAAGGCACCTGAGCTGGCTTATGAGCAGCCTCTAAAAACAACACAACAATCTCAAGGATCATTAGAAACCCCCTGCGTGCAGCCTGTGAGTAGGGGCTGTGGGCAGCTCTGAGGGAATTATTTCTGAGAACAGTCTCTGGTGTTCCAATAAGGAAAGGGCAGCACTGATTTGTGGCCAGCAAACAAAAAGAAATGCAAACATATGTGAAATAAAATATAATTTATGGTGCAGCAAAGCCCTCGTAAGGGACAACCAATTAGAAAGGGTACCAGGTTTAGGTATTAATTTTATTCCAGTCTTGTCAGCTGAAGAGAAACAAGCCCACCCAATTTCCTCTGTCCACTGTGTAGCAGGGCTGTGGTGTGCTTTTACCCCAGCAGCCACAACTATTCACACATTACATTGCTGTCATTTTCTGTAATTAGGCACTAGGTCATTTCCCCTTCAGCTCCAGAAGAAAGGTAACACAAACATACAAACGTGGTGCTGTCAGTGCTGATCTGCTTTAGGAGCCTTGAATCAAGAAATCACTTGTTAGACAGCCACCTAGCGTTGGGTACCACTGCTCTCCAGTGGTCACAAATACCACAGGGGCAAAGGTTTGAGAGAAAATTCAAGAAAAAAAGAATAAATCATTGTTTGAACTCCATAGACTTAAAAAAAAGCATAAAAAAATAATCTTTGCAAGCCAGCAGCTATTTAGTTATACACTCTACAAAATTCTATTGTGGACCTCAGGCCTTCCCAAAGATAAAAGTTCATACTGATAAATCAATACCACTTTTTTACTAGCTGTATGAAAACTGTTCTTAAGTCTTCAAACAAAAAATTTGCAATTCTATGTGGCTGCTTCTCCAAAAGCCTTCTCTCTCACTCTAAGCCCCCTCCTGTGTCCACGTGCCCTTCCACAAACAAACTCATGCAGCAAACAAAAGTCCAGGGTCCACACAGGTTAAGGACAGCACATGGCTCTAAGCATACAATGCAACAGCCAGCTCCAAAGATTAAAGAACTTGTTAGCATTTCTTTCTGTAGACTGCAGCAGTGAGCTGAATTTAAATTTATTAAGTGAAGTTCCCAGAAATTCAAACAAAGGACAAACCACACTCCTCCAGCTCTGCTGGAAATGGAAAGAACGTGGCTCCTATGTCAGCAGAACCCCACACCCTCCTGTGGGATTATGGACACACACTCAGCTGGTGAGCACACACAGCACCAGACTGAAGAGGACACCAGGCTGTGTTTCTGTCCCTTCTGTGAGTAACAGGGTCCAGGGTCTATGCAAATAATGCCAAACATAGGACCTGGCAAACACCTCCTCAGAGACAGTGATGTTCCACCCCAAAGAGGAGGGTTTGGCTTTATTGTCTGGATCACAGACTCCCCAAGGGTTTCATGAACATGCAGCAGAAATGCTCCTGCTGCAGCACTGCAGAAATGGCTGCATGAGGCTGATGGTCCCCCCCACGTCCTGCACCATCCTGGTCAGTGCTGTTGTCCTTGCAAGTCGTTCCTCCTCACAGCCTGCAGCACTGCCACTGTCCACCTCCTGCTGCTCCCATGACTAACACCATAATGTGGAAAAACAAGCTTTCCCATCTCCAAACCACCATGGCACCATGTCCTAGCTCAGGATAACTGCATTCACTTAAAATGCTGTGAGGGGGCTGCAAAGAAGACCATCACAGCATATCCCACTTGCACCCAAAGGAGGCACAGAGGAGACTCTCCTGAGGGAAGTCACAGGTTGGCTCAAAGAAGTGGCACTTGGGAAAGACCTTCTGAACACTGCTGGCAATTCAACAGATGGCTCCAGATGCAGGAAGACCTCATTGAGAGCTGGAATGCGTTCACAAGTCTCCTAGCCTCTTGTCTCATGCTCCACCACTGCATGCTCCTGGCACACTGTCATTATCTCCTAGGAAAAATGCCTGCTATTTTTTACCACTTCCACACTCACAAGGTTTTTTAACCACCTTTTTGGTTGTGTCAGCTCAAATACTTGCATGAGCTCTCTTCAGACCAGGTAACTAGACAACAACATTTCTGCTTTTTTAGATGCTTTTTCATCAGGTTCAGAACTTTAATCCAAGATGGGTCTGAGAGACAGGCAGCAATGAGGCACTTTGCAAATGTGGATTCCTGACAACAGAGCAATAGAATTTAACACAAAGCTGAGTCTTCAAAACTTAGAAGAGTTTGCCCCAAACACGAGTTATGATACCATGTTCCCATGCTGCAACACTTTTGACATTAATCAGCCCTGTTTCCCAAAATGGATACTGCACACAATACCCTACTATCAGGTGATTTAATCAGAGGAAAACACAAGAGCAATAGGTAAGGACTCAATCCACCTTTGTGGGGCTGCAAGCACTCCAGACAATATTCTAGGCCCTCTCTACAAAGGTTTGCCTTCTCAGGGAATGATACTGAGATTTTATTCATTCCACAAAGGGGACATGGGAGTCCCCACATGTTCTTTGCCTTCCATGTAAGCTGGTGCTGATGTGCACAGATCACAGGTCTGTGGCCCTGATGTCCAGCAGACAATGTTTTCTCCTCTCATCACTTTTTTAGAGGAGGGTCCCATTTTTTTAAACTGAGTCTGCACAGCACTGAACACAAGGGGTTCTTGCTCATATTTGGGGCCACCCAGTGGCACTGGCAGTTCACTTTACCTCAGCCCATCCACAGTGCAGGAACCTTCAGTGCAAGTCTGAAACATTGTGGGTAGGATCTGGTAAAAGAGAGCTCAGAGATCATGGAATCTTTTCCACTTCAGACTAGATTTACCTGAAGTTTCAATAGCAACTCCAAAAAAAAACATTTAAAGCCCAGACTGAAAGGGCTGAAGAGTTGTTTACTGCACTCCAGTAATAAGCTAAGCCTGATCATCACTTATCAAGCACTTTAAACCCAAAGCACTACCTGGCCCATCCCTAGGGGCTATGGGAAGTGCAAAGTCCCCTGCCACCACAATTCATCAGCCACTCTTCCAGAAATGTTGGTCCACTCCTGGTCCTACCAGCCAGTTTGGGACAAGCCAGAGGTTTCCAAACCTGGGTTCTTTCAGATGGTAAAGCCTGAACACACAGCTCACTGCAGTGGACATGAACTGTAAAGAAGAGCCACTACCACGTTTTGCCCTGATTGTCCCTTTAGACACAGAAACAGATTGTTTTTTCTTCAGGGAATACAGCAATAAAAGGTGAGAATACAGTATTTTTATGACCTTCAACCTGCCATATCCTGCATATTTAAAGCACCACTTCTCTTCCTCTCACTAGTCATTTGTTTACTGTACTGTTATACAATAACTCATCTTTTGTAACTCATTTGCCAATGAGGCAAATTTAACTTGTAGCAAAATCTAAGGCAGAATTACTATACAGCCACTCAAGTAGAGGAAAGCTGCCATGAGATAACCAGCCAACTCAGATGGAGGCAGAAACCATCAAATATTTAATATATTTCATAGACTGTGCAGGCTTCTTGTTTGTACTGACAGAAGCAGACTTAAATGCATTTTGATGTTGATGCATTAACATCAAAAGCAAAATCCTACATAGAAAACAATGTCTGCTGTGTTCTCCTTCCTATGCCCAGTCTAACTACATTCTCCATCCTCACAGGTAACACTCAAAGCCACTAAGAATGTCAATTTTCCTTTGTACCTCTTCTGAACCTACCAAAGTCTTCTAGCTTGACCACCTCATCAAGTTTTCCTTATTTATAGAGGCAAGGAAACTCTCTCAAAGTATTTACTCTTTTTACATGTTTCACAAGAGTAAGAATGCCAGTATTTACCTGATTTTTGTTTAAATAACTGGCATGACTGTGAATCAGGTATTTTTTTCATCTGTTTTGAGGTGGGGAGTGCTTGGTGGCTGGAGGAAAAAGTTCACAATACTTATGAGCTTTGATTTAAAACACACAGAAACCCAGCATTAGATAGCTGGAACGCTACTTGTTTGATTCACCTCATGTCAATATTTGACCAACTTACAAATAAACATTTTTCTCCATTAAAGGGTAAAGTAACAAAACCCATCCCCTAGAAGACAGTAACTGAAAGGTTTTGCAGTTGATGTAAAGTCAGGGACATTCCCTTTCTACAACAGGCAGCTCAGTTGAAAATTCCTAGAAAAACCACAGGCCTATCACTTCTGCTGCTGCCAGACTCTTGGCCTGGAGGTGAACTCTGGGTAGTGAGAATCCTTTGGATCAGCACTTCTCCAGGGGTGTGGAAGAAAAGGACAGGTATCTCCAGGGTGGATAGCCCAATTCCTCATGACTCCTTCAAGTACTCCACTAGGAAAAGGCAGAACTACCTAAGGCCCACGTGGAGCATGTGATGCTTTTGCTATACTGGACATAAATACAGCACAAATAAAAGAACTGAAGGACAGCTGGATAATTGCAATTATTTTTCCATTTTGTGGTACCTTCAGGTAAAAATTTGATGATTCTGGAAGACAGGCTTCAGCCAACCGCCTTAAGATATGTGCTGGAAGTTAATCAAACCTTTCTCCTGTATGTGCCTATTAAAAGTTCATGCCTCTTTCTGGGTATTTGCACATCACGAATGTCCTCTGAGAACTGCTAGTTTATAGCTGCTACTATAATACAGAAAACAGAAATAAAAAACAATACCTATAAAATTAAATAAGTAATGCAACATGCTATGCCAAGGATGTTTAAAGTTTTAATGTGAATTATCACTGTACCCAAACTAGCATCTTTCAAGGTCCTATTGCACTTCAGGGTGGCTTTCTGTGAGAAGAAAGAAATCTGCAACAGGCAAGTCATGAAGTCCCACCAGCAGCAGGCACAGTCATTGCCAAAAGGTCCAGGTGGAATGAAGCATGTAAGGCTGTGAGACTGCAGGACATAGGTGCTACTGACTCAAAAATTACCAGGTAAAAAACATGCAAGCATCCTTTCCTCATGGATATTCAGATTCAAGACACATTAGGCCTACTTTTCAGAACTGCTCCACTGTTGGTTAGATGTAGCTGTGTCACACACAGCAATACCTAAGAGGAGGACTGACTGCTTTGCCGAGATTACTTTATACCTTTTCAACTTTAACCTGTCTGAATTTCCTGACTTATCCCAATGAATCTGCCTAATCAAACCATGTTTGCACAGAATATAACATCGCAGGCTCACCTACACCCAGGGCTCACCAGCTAAGTAAACACTGAAAAGTATGAGAACACTTTTTCCTTCAAAGTCTCCCAAATCCCTTAAAAAGCTTTGGCAGGACACCTGTGAACATTCAGCTATGTGTTATCCAACATGTGGATTAACTTATTTTGCTTTAAAGAGGAACAGCCAACGCCTGCAGAGCATGAACACAGAGCCCGTACCTAAAGCACATGCTCCCAACTCCTGCACGTGAAGCATCCCAACAGCCCAGCTTACACACACACAGAAGCTACAGATCAGCCAGCGGAGCGGCTTCACACCTGCCTGGGCTCTCATCGCATCTCATCTCATCTCATCTCATCTCATCTCATCTCATCTCATCTCATCGATGCTGTCACCAGGTGCTTTCTGGGACTGGGGCTGCCAGACACCCCACCAGACGCACCGCTGGCTTCTGGGGAGCACTGACAGCGCTCTACATTCTCCTTAAGACCTTTAATACTGTACTTCGGCTAATAACTTCCAGTTTACAGCCAGGAGGAAGCGAGCTTTAGCCGCAACGTAATGAAAGACCTTTAGGGTGTCTCCAAACCTGCTCGGTCCACAGATCTAGAGCAAAAGCCCCCTAGAGCCCCATCCCGCTGTCAGCACAGCCGGGGGCCGCCGGGGCACCCCTCAGCTCCCGGCCACACCGAAGGGCAAAACCCGCGCGGCTCCCGCACTTTCCTGCCCGAGGGAACCCGCCCGAGCGCTGCGGGCAGGGCGGGCGGGCGGCCCCGCTACGTACCCAGAGACAACCTTGCCGCTGAGGATCTCGGCGGGGGCCATGGCGAGGGCCGGAGGGAAGGCGGGCGAGCAGCGGGCGTGCACAGGCGAGCGCGGCGGGGTTCCTGGGCTGTCTGCGGGACGCGCTGCCCCAGCGGCCGCTCCACTCCCGCCCCACGTGGCCCCGAACTTTCGGCTGCCCCGGCCCCGCCGCGCAAGCGCTGCCCCCGCCCCGCCCCGGGGCTCCCTCAGCGGGGCCGCCCCCGCTCCCTCCCGCTCCGGATCCTTTCCCGCGGGCCGGCCGCAGCGTTGGGGAGCAGGGCCGGGATCGGCGGCGAAATGGCCGCCAAAGCGGCCTCCAGATCGCTTCCGAGGCAGCGCTCCCGGGCATGGCCGGCCTCTGCTCCGCGGAGAGCGGGGCCGGAGGGAGGGAGAGGGCAGCCCTGGAGGGAGCTGAGCGTGAGCGGTGCTGATGATGGGCTGTGCTTAGCGAGTGCATAGGAAAATACCACATCAGTGTAAGAATAATCTGTGTTTCTAGTCGTGTGGTTCTTGTAACGGGTTATGCTAAAAGTAGAAGTTAAGAGCAGAATCATGGAATCACAGAATGGTTTGGGTTGAAAGGGACTTAAAAGATCATCTCGTTTCAACCCCCAGCCATGGGCAGGGACACCTTCCACCAGACCAGGGTGTTCCAAGCCCCGTCCATCCTGGCCTTGAACACTCCCAGGGATGGGGCAGCCACAGCTGCTCTGGGCAACCTGTGCTAGGGCCTCAGCACCCTTACAGTAAAGAATTTCTTTCTAAAATCTAAATCTCCCCACTTTCACTTTGAAGTCATTCCTCCTTGTCCTATTGCTTCGTGCCCTCGTAAAGCATTCCCCGTTCTTACTTGCATAAAAATAAGTAATTTTGTTTTTCAGGATTTCAACACATTAGTCCAACATAAAGTTGCCAAACCAGTGGCTGACCAGAAAGAGGGCAATGAAGAGGAGGGTGGGATTATAGCCTAAATTCATAGGAGTTCCCAAGAGTGAGAAACAGGTTCCTGACAGTGGCCTCCAAGGGATGTATTTGCACTAAGTAATCCCATTAGTACTGATGAAGGAGTAGTTTCCTGTCAGATCCTTGAAATTGTCCACATGTACTGTTACTTACATAACAAATGCTCTTCCTTACTCTGCAGGCCAGGGAATGTTGTAGAACCTTTCTTAGAGAGTTGGCTGTCAGTGGTTTTCTCACATACATGGCATATGAGTGATTAGCATCCAGCCAGAGCTGGGGATGGAAAAAACACTTAAATATCACTGAGACAGACTTGCCCAGGCAAGATAACGCTGGGACCCAGGGAACTGTTAAGGAACTCATCAGTGTTCCTGGCTAATGTCTAGCACATAGTTAGAGAACAGGTCCATGACTCAAGAAACATGATAAAAAGTTCTGGGGCAGAGAGCTGGCAAATGGGGATTGATGCTGGGCTGATCCTGCAGCATTAGATTGTTGTTGGGGAATAGTAGCACGTTCCTGTGCTTCCAGTAAAGTGCTCTTTTATTTTTTAGGTTTTGGGACCTAGCAACATCTGCCACATGTTGGCAGTGCAGCAAAGAAATGGGATAATCTCACTGCAAATCACCAAGCTATGGAGAGTCAGTACTGAATGCTAGAGCAACAGTGCTCCTGCTGAGAATTTGAGGCTTAAAAGGCCTGTGTGAAGTCCTTTCACATAGATTTTTGCTTTACATAGAATGCATAGGTTTGGAAAAACAGGGTTATCTGTTCCTAAGAGTTCGCTGAGAAAACTTTCAATCCTGCTACTCCATCATGTAATCAGCTCACAAAGGAGATTTGGGGAGCCCTCGGATTTTGAGAACAGAGAAATGCAGGTCTTGCAGCTTCCACCTAGGGCACAGAACTGTGAAGATAGAATTATACAGCCCCTTCTGTTTCAGAAGCTCAGAGGCTTTAAAGTTGCTTCTCTGGCATTCTAGAAGGGGAATATAAACCATACATAATTCAAAACTCATCTGAGGACAAAGCTTTTCTCCTTTGTGTTTCTTTCATACACTAAAAAGTGACATATTTTCTGCTTTTTTCTGCTTTTTTTTCTGTTGAGGGTAGAAATTGCTACCTTGAGTGACTAAACTACCTTAAGTTAACAATGTGTTGGAATTGTAGGATTAAAGGTCAGCAGTTTCTCTTTAGGAATGGCTTGGAAAACAGAGAAAACATTGTAGTTTAAGGCTTTTATATGTTAAATAAAACAACGTAGGAATAAATACAAAAAGCTAGAAGGAACTTTTATCCCCCCTTCGTTATGTATTCCCTGTATTTCTTGAAATGCAGCAACAGGCACTTGCAGTATTATACAGTCAAAACTAAGATTATGCAATTGGTCAAGAGAAGGGATTTTTCTAGGCTGCTTAGAATTCTGTGCCTTAGTTGTTTCTTCTGTTGCCTTTATCTGAGGCCTGAATGAACTCTTGGAAGGGGAAATGACCCAGTGTTAAAAAAACCCACAAAAGATGAACTCCTTCAGCTGAGGACTGGATAAGATCACAAAAACAACTTTTGCCAAAAATAGACCTAACACTCAGGATTGCAGTGTAAAAATATCAGACAGGGAAAGAAAAAATGGAAAGCCCTTTTGTTTAAAATATTCAGGTGACCTTACTTGCAGAATGAGCAGAAGATGCTGTTGCCATCAGGAGCTGCAGATTCCTACCCAGAGCTGCTAACTTGCATGATTTACATGTGTGTGAGAGCAATAAACCTCCCTTCTTACTTTCCTTAATGGCCCAGCTCCTGAATAATACATATGTCATGATGACAGATAAAACTTTGAATATTACCCAAATTTATTGCAGGAAAGGAACTAAGAATACTTCCAAACGACTTCTTGTATTATTTCTTTAGTTTTGATCCAGATTCCACTTTCTGGAAAGGGACAGACTCATGAATTTTGAATATACTTATGCCAGAAAATCAGACTAACTTTCTTTTGTCAGAGCAGGAAGTCCTTTTGTATTTCTAACTTGTCTCATGTGGCAGTCAAGCTGGGATTGTTCCTCAGAAGTTGTGCACATCATGTCTCTAAGTAAGAACATGTTCTTAACATTTATTCTTAATTTTCATCTTAGATCAAAATGTTGGAAAAGGAGAGGGAAAGGAACAGAAAAGGTATTATGTGATGAGAAATGGCTGAACAGACCTTTCTGCTCAGCTCATATCAGAGCCATATCCAGTCCTGAAATGCAATAAAAAAATTGAATTTCCTCTTTATGTATAGGAACTCTCAGAGAAACACAGTGGCAAGGGATACAAACATAGTGAAACCGTTTACAAAGTTGACAGCAAAGATCAATGTTTTATGCATTCAGGGGCAAACTTACTACCTAATAGTTGTTAGGATAAAGAAGGATAAAAACAGTTACTCTGGGATAGGCTGAAGCCTCAGTTAAGAGAGCTCTGAGTGTTGCCCCAGCGCAGTTCTCCCTCCCTCACCTTCCTGCCAACATCCCTGGGTTTGATTTGGCAACTCCCACAGTGCGACTGTTTACCTTTGCATCCACCCCCTCTTACTCAACATGTCAAAAGTTATGAAGGTTGCTCTTTAAAAAAACCCTGAAGGCTGCAAAATGCATGCCAGAAAGACTTTCAGTGTTACTGGTGGCCAAACAGCTGTGCCTCTGATGACACAGGGCCCCAGAATCTGTGATTTGTCATGAGAAACTGATCCCATACCATCAAAGTGAGGAAGAACATTAAGCTTTGCTTTACCCATTAAGTGGGATTGCTAGGATAGGACATTGTCTCCAGTAAAGGGGGAGGAACAGAAAAATTAGATCAGTTTTATAAACCTTGGTCAGAAAAGAGATTCTGAGAAAGCCTGTTTTCCAGAGCACACCAGAAAACCAGTATGAGAGTTTGATACTTCAAATGTTTATGGGTAACTTTTCCTACATAGAGACACCCCATTGAACAATGAATGGCATTACCCAAGAATGTACCTTTATGTAACATGATGAGGGACATAACTTTGTCACAGGGTAACAGTGACATATTTAAACACATGCTATTGGTCCACTCTCCCTTTGATCAGAGGATGACTGAGCTTTGACGTAAGGTTTGAGATTGATCTCAAGGTACGCTATTTGGAGCAGCCCTTATAGCTAAGCTGTGTAAATGAAATGGTGGATGGCTTGAGCTGTGATTTGTTCCATCATAAAGTGTTTCCCAAATGTAGTTGTCTCAAAATCTGTTTAGCCATGCCATGTGTTCCATCACTGAAATAAGAAGGTGGTGACACAGCCAGCTGTTGGACAGTCACTCCAGGAGTCGCTCTCCTGGGTTAGGATGGTGTTTGCTCTCTGGCTTCCTCCGGGTTCCTGGTCTGATGGCTGAACCAGCAGAACAGATACTTGGAGTGCTCTTTGTCCACTTCAGTGCAAAGGCAGACAAATTAACCAAATCACTTGCAAGCACAGATTTAACTCCAACAAACTTTTTATGTAAAACTTGTGAAGGGTACTTTCTTCTGAGGTATTTCTGGCAGGGAGCTAAAGCTGGTTGTGCTCCACAAAGTTGCAGTAACAAACAGACCTCAAATGCTATCTTGACCCATCTCCAGCTTGCTGGTCACTTGCCTACCATGCAGGGGTTTTGTGTTGACCATTGTTTATCTGTCACTCTAAAGACAGCAATAACAACTCAGATTATCTCTGAATTTCCACTTGTGTTATTATGCCAATGACACAGACTTGTACATAGTTGTGTGAATTTTCCATCAGCTCTTTTTCTTTCCCTTCCAGCTATCTTCCTTTAGCTACATCATCTTACCTTGACACAGAAATCCAACAGTTCCCATTGACCTCCTAGGGATCCTGCAGAAGGTCTTGGTAACGGTTTGAAGAATTTTGTGTTACACTTGATTCCACTGAGAACAGTGCCAAGGTGCTTGATAAATGTGGGCCCTAGGTTGTCCCAACTCTTTGATGTTAAGAGAGAATTCAGATCAAAGAAACCATTTTCTAAGTAGTTCCCCCTCTCACATAGTAACCATTCCTAATAGTTCTACAGCATGTTGGGGCACTCTGTGCAGTAAACAGCAGCCTCATTCACTGTCCCAACCTGCCTGTGAGTCATGTATTACCACATTTTCCAGATAAGGTCACTGAGAAAGAAGGGAATATTGATTGCCTAAAGCAGAATACAAACTGAAGTGATGGAGCTGTGATTAACTACCTTGACATTTCCACCTCCTCCTAATTCTCCTTGGCTAAAAATTTTTTGTTAACAGTGTGTGGCTACAGAGGACTTCTCCCTTCTTTTGCCTAAGAGCTGAGTGATTTGTCTTGTAGTTACACCAAGAACTGCTGCATTAATAAATGAGGCAGAGCCTGGTGAGGCATGTTATTCAGAGACACATTGCTAATGTTTGCCCTGAAGTGTGGAGTGTGTTCCTTCCCTCATGCTCAGCTGCATCAGGAAAGAAAAGCAGTGGTTCCAGCGATTTAACCTCACAAGTCTGGCAGAGCTCTAGTGCCTGTCCTGCACATCTTTGGGAGAAAGATTTCTCAAAAGAACAGCAAGGGTTGCTCATGTCTGCTACAGTGAGCTCTCTTTGAGCTTTCTGATTCATAAACCAGCTGGAGATCTCATTAGAAAGTCTGTGCTATGGCATGGTCCATGCTTTGCTCCTGTGTCCAAGACCTTTAAATAATCCAGCAAGGCAGTGGTAATATTTTGTCCTATGTCAGCCATAGCTGGCAAGAAGCACAATAAGGACCTTTCTGGTCCTTGCTGTTGTTTTGAAGCTTTGCATTTTGACATCTGTAGCCTGAGCACTCTCATGCAGATGCTTGTGTATGTAGTAATTCTGCTCTGGAGCCCCAGTGTTTTGCAGAAAAAACATACTGAGCCTGTGCTCCAAAACTGTTCCTGAGACAGAGACAGTGGCAGGCAGGCAGATTCTGAAGGAGGCTGAGTCCTCGAATGAATCATACAGGATCAGCAAAGACAATACTGTAGAAATGAGACAACAAGACAGATTGTACCCTGAGGCCTCTCTTGCAGTGTGACATCGACACCGGTGCAGGCATTGACCCTGTGGACATTCATGGTGGGATGGCAGAATAGGAATAGATGAGCAGTGTGGTCTGAGTTGCTGCCATGGTTTAGAGCAGTTTAATTTGAATTGTGCTTATTAGCTGGTGTTTCTCGATGGTAGAGGGCACAAAGCATGCTGAGACTTAGGACTCTGAAGAAAATTTCTTATTTCTTTTACTCAGCCTTGGAAAAAAAAATTAAGCAGAGCTCCCCACAGCCTCCATCCACAGTGATGCTGAGTGCCCAAGAACGGCCTTGAGTTCAAAGGATGAGGCCTTGAGGATGGAGTGGAAGAAAAACACCTTTACTTCTAAAGTCATCTGTTACCCATGGCCCTCTGTGGGGTGGTTTGTGCCCCCATGTTGCCTTTCCAGCTGTGGCTGCAGCACTGTTCCATCTCCTGCTTTCCATGGAGATCCACAGCTCTGCAAGAAGGGAAATCCCAGAATTTGTTGGATGGAACATGGCTGGTTCTGTTTTTGTTATTTTTGCAGGAATGCTTTTCTGGTTTGGGAAAGCACTCTGTAATATGTTTTGGTCCAAAATCTCTCTCAAGCAATTCCGGCTTTGCTGCATCCAAGTGCTGTTGAAATCAGTGAGGTTAATTCTGTGCCTGTTGGTTCAGGAAATTTGTGTGTCATCATGCCTGCACCCTTTTACCAGTGGATTTCTCTTGAGGTGTGATGTTACTATTCATCATCATTGATGTCAGCAACATTAATGGCATTTTAAGAGTGAAAAGCACAAAAAATAATATTTGTTTATCCTGTAAAGAGAAACCACCATCCAGGTCAAGGGCTTAGATTTTGTAAAAAAAAGAGTCTCTCAGAGGCGTTATAAACATAAATATTTCAATGGATTTTATGTAGATAACTTCTTATTTTCACCAGTAACAGAAATAAGACCTTTAACCTCATCTTATTCAGCCATGCTACTGCTGTACATCAGGGCTGGTTTACTGGGGGCTGGAGGGAAACTGCTCCACTCCTGTGGCACTCGCATCTCTCACAGCTGCAGCTGAAGAACCATAAATTCAAGCTGAAAGTGACTCTATGCTAGAATTGAATTGACCAGTCTGTCAGTAACCTAAGGTGCTAATCACACCTTAGGAAAGGATTCATTTGGGATGCTTTCTCTTGCTGCATATGGGGAAGCTTTAGGGTGAAGCAGGGCTGTGAATCCTGAGAGGTCAGAGATCTGTGGTTGCAGGCAAGAGTCTGGGCATGAGGAGCTGTGTGTGCATCTACACTGCCCTCAGCTCCTGTCTCAGCAGCTGCAAGTCATTCCCCACCTCAGTGCACCCAGTGTGAAGCATTCCACAATTACCTTCTAAATGTAAGATGCTGGTAGCTCTCAGTGTGAGGTTTATTATCTCCTATTTAAGTGTGATTATTACGAGGGGAAGAGCATCCACATGTGAGCTAAAATTGCTTACAAATACAGACAGACACTCACGCTTTGCTTTAGTCTCTGTGATTTACCATTCTCAATTGCCCCAGCACTGCTCAGTGAGCTGGAAAAACAGTTGGGATGTGGTGCTTGGCTTTTATCCTGGCTGTTTCCCACCAGTACCCATCTTACAGATGATGCAGGCTTAGACTTGGAAGATTTATATCATGTTATAACAGAGGTCTTCTATGAAGGAGAATTGGCCAGTTTGCTTGCCGTTGGCCATACAACATCTCTTGAAAGCCCTGGGAAGTAGGGAATGGAGGAGTCTGGTGGGCTGCTGGTGTCCTTCCAAACTGCACTGTGGGGTACATGTGGCAGAGCCTGTGCTGAGCATCTGGATGAGCTCAGGCTTTCTGACTGTCCCAAATATCACTATGACATAAACAAATGCTTCTGAGCTTGGACTGGAAACCAGGCAGCTTGACTGCAAGATGAATTTGTGCTTAAAACTGAACAGACTGACTTGGAGTGAGAGAACAGCATTGCACAGGTGTAGTGGGTGACCCTGCGTGGGTGCCAGACACCCACCAAAGCCTCCCTCTCACTCCCCTCCACACTTGGACAGGGGAGAGAAAATATAACAAAGGTTTATGAGTTGAGATAAAGACAGAGAGAGTTCACTCACTAAATACTGTCACTGACAAACTGGACTCCAATTAGAAATATTAATTTATTACCGACAAAATCAGAGTAGGATAATGAGAGGTAGTATAAGACCTTAAAGGTACCTTGCCCCCACCTCTTTTTCCTTCCCAGCTCTACCTCCTCCCCACCAGTGGCACAGAGAAATGGGAATGGGGGTTACGGTCAGTTCATCACACGTTGTTTCTGCCACTGCTCAGGAAGAGAAGTCCTTCCCCTGCTCCAGCATGGGGTCCCTCTTATGGGAGATGGTTCTCCATGATCTTCTCTGACATGAGATCATCCCCTGTAGCACCTCTGCTACCAAAACCAGGCCATTCAAACCCCATACAACTGGTCCATACCAAACCTCCCAGCCCATGGTCTCTTGTGCTGATCACTGCAATCCTCTGCGTTAATGGAAGATCTGAGGACAATTTGCTCTATCAATTGCAACTTTCGGCATTGTGCTTTCATTAACCTAAAATTTAAGGTGTTTGAAGCCTTTTTAGCAGGAGTACTTCCAGGTTTTTATGGGAACAGTTCTCCCAGGTGCCTACTGCATGCTCTTAATCAGTCAGAAGACTCCAGGCTGGAAGGAGTCTGTGAACATGAGCCAGTGTCCTGTTTCTACAGTGCTCCTTATAGCTGTAAAATCAGAAAAGTCTGAAGGGGAGTGTCTTCATGTATGAAGAAATTAATAATTAGAGGGCATAGTTCTAGTGTCCATGCCTCCCTGATACTTTCTAAGGAAGACAGGGTGACCTCTTGAACTTTTATCACTTCTTAGGTGGTGTTGGCTGCTACACATTTGGAATTTGATTGTATGAGTAGTCCCTTCAGAAATTATCTATTCACCATTTTGGAACATATGAGACATTCCTGTCATAGTATCTTTGCAAAAATGGTTCCTGGACTTATTTTAGCAAGCTTTGGTAATGTTTTCTTCTTTTCAGTCCTGACCTCTGGATGCAGCTGATCTCTCTGCTGTTGTGCCAGTTGAGGATGGAAGGGACCTCTTGAGAATCTCTGGTCAAACTGCTCTACTCAGGCAGGGTCAGCCAGAGCAGTCTGTCCAGAACTGTGTCCAGTTGGGCTTTGGAGATGGCCAAGGATGCAGAGCCCATAACTTCTGTGGGCAACCTGTTCCAGTGTCCAGCCATCCTCACATCTCTTTCATTGTTGTTGCTTTTTCCTCTTTTTCTCAGCTATTGAACCACTTATGCTGGACTGTGCACTCTGCTCTAGCCACCTCTAACACTTGCACATCCCCCTTCTCAGGCTCACATCATGCTGGGAAGCTCTGAGCCAAACCGGAACAGGTGGTAATCCCACCATAGGACAATATTCCTGGGAAACTTTTCTTGGTACAACTCAAATGTACACTTTGACCGGTCAGGAAACAGAATTTATTTTATAAACCTAGAGCATTGCCTTTCAATAAAGCCTTTCTGAGTCAACTTTACAGTGCAGAATGAGCAGTTAATTAGTACATGAAAAGGACAACATAACCTCCTATCAGTTGCTTATTGTAAAACTTCATACTTTTTCAGCACTGTATTTTAAGAAGTGCAGAATGTTATTTTGTTTTCTTTTGTGAGATTTGTTACCGTAAGGTTGCTATCATCAAGGGAAGAGGCTAAAATTCAACTCAGCCTGATTACTTTTGAATCTAGAGTTTACTGAAGACTTTGTACACCCACATTAAGTGCCCAGTGAGATCTAATGTTTCTGATGGGAGGAAGAGGGATTTTCCTGAAGATACAAGCAGCAGATGCTGCTCAAGACAATGCTGAAGTCAAAAAATTATGCCCCATGCCCCAGAATTAGCAGATCTCAAATACTTCCTTATGGCAGGCTAAGAAATGAACAAATAAAGAACTGAGTGATGCGAAGAGTACCCGCACCAAACCCCATCCTTGGGCCAACCACTCAAACTTTGACCAACATAACAGGCTAAAAAGTCCCTTGTTTGGTTTTGCGTGTCACTCTGCCGTGGCAGGATCCTGGGACAGTGCTGTTCCTGCTGTAGTAGGTGCTTGACCCTGTGGGAAAAAAAGCAAACAAACAGCAACAGTAGGTGCCAGCCAAGGCAAATAAAGACTTGGAGGAGGGTAAGTTGCTCAGGATTTTTTTTAACTTTTACAAAGTGTTCTGGATGGGCACAGAATTTCTATTCTAGTTAAATAGCTCTGAAGAAGAATTAGTCATCTTTTCTTAAATAGTGAGAAACATTTTGGGTATAGCACAAGTTCTAAGTAAATGCTCCTCACATAGCAAGAGCAGGAATCAGTGCTTCTTTCCTGGAGAAATATGAATTTCACAAAGAACATCTTTAATTTTACTCTGTGAGGTCTAGGTTGGTTTATCTGTCAGCTATAGGCAATTCCCTGTGGGCTGAGCTCTCCAGAAGCCAGGGGGGTCAGCTGAAAGCAATCACTGCAAATGTGGTTTTAGACATCTGAATATGTCCCTGACTGCACAGGTATGGCAGATTCTGCATCTGGTAATGGTGAAGGTCAGCACAAGCTGAAAATCTGCACAGAGCAGAAAGGACATTTTAAACTGTGTGTAACCAATGTCACAAGGTTACTCTGTGCTTTTCCATGAAAAGCTGTATTTAACCCATCCTGAAGGACTCTCTTGGTAAAAGGCAGTGCTGTCACTTCTGGTTCCGAAGGAGCGATGGATGTGAACTGAACCTGTCCCCACCCTCTCATGACAAGTGGCAGTGGCAGCACATGCTGCACACATTCAGACAGTGGCAGCATTCCCAGCAAAGCACATGCTCCCCTGAGCTTCAGGAGCAGAACTGGCTGGGCCAGACAGCATTTTGCCCAAGGCCTTTCCATGCTCCCAATTCTACTTGGAGGGAGCCAGTTATTTATAGAAAGCAATGTGAGTTCTCCTGTCTTGGTCTCTTCCTGCAAACCATTGCTCTTCAAGAAATGTTTTGGCAGTGCCATGTCCTGTAAGTGGTAATATTGCCAGAAGTCTCTCTTGGAAGAGTCCAGATATCCTACAGCTTATTTGGAGAGTCCTCTACACCATTAAAATAAAAGGGGAAACATATTAGGCTGAATTCAACAGCCTGTGAATTAAGCACAACCTTCCACTCAAGGCTGTTTTATTAATATTTATAGTCTCCATTAACTTGAACAAGAACTTTGTGGATCTAATAGTTTATTCTGCCATTTGCCCTAGTACCAAAACTGCTAATGGAATTAATGTGGTAAAAAGGAAAATGTTAAAAGGCAAAGCAGTTTCTCAGTGCCTAGTGTGAGATCTTTAGACTCAGAATAGACAATAGAGTGTTTTTTCTTGCCAGGTGACCTGCCTTTGGTTTTCTCCTCAGAACCCCTCCTATAGCTGTAAGAATAAAATAGGTTACTTTTTCATCAGAGTATTTCAGTACTGCATTTGCCCTCCAATGTACACTGCGCCACTGTACACTGAGTTTAGTGACCACATGGCCCTTGCATGCTAGAACCTGGGAGACTGGACCCGAGGTAGATGCTCAGTAAATTGTGCAGCTGAAGCTGTTATTCAGATGTTTGACACGAAGGGGAGCTCTGGTAACAGAGAAGAGAAACTTGCCCTTCATCATCTGTGGACACTGAACGGGAAAGGATGGTGTAAGGCTGCTCCCAGCATTAGTCTGGTCCTAAAGCTTTATTTGCAAAACCTAAGTGTATTTATCTCATTTGTTAATAAAGAGCTCTTTTTGTGCAGGCAGCTAAA
This sequence comes from Eopsaltria australis, assembly GCA_034509425.1. Lineage (NCBI taxonomy): Eukaryota > Metazoa > Chordata > Aves > Passeriformes > Petroicidae > Eopsaltria > Eopsaltria australis. Next base: position 712,381 of record JAVTVJ010000012.1, on the reverse strand, counting down.
GCCTCTACAGCTGGTGAGATAATCGCCTGTGCCTGTGTGCTATGGAGCGCCTGCCTGGCTGGCTGAAGACAAAAGATTTCTTATTGTCTTTCTCATCTTTTAGGTTTCAGCCCCAGTTCTACTGACTACAAATTAGTTCAGTCCCTATGACTCCTTGGTTTGTGCCAAGTCTAAAAATCAGGGTACATACTTTATCAAGGTCCTGCTATAAAATGATCTTTTACATATTGCCCTGTTGTTCTTAGCAAGGGAAACAAAATAGTATCATTTAATTCATTCTTTTCTGTTTTCCTATGGGCAGAATAAAGGCAGAAGATAAGTTAAAAATTGCTTAAATTTTGGAGGATTGCAAAATAATTGTCAGGGGGCAGCAAGGGCTGGTTGCTCCATAAAGGAAGATGAGCCAGGAGCAGAGGGTGATTCTGGCCTTGGTCAGTGTCCTCACTGACGGCTGAACTCAGAGCCACAGAATGGTTTGGGTTGGAAGAGACCTTAGAGACAATCTTGTTCCAAACCCCCTGCCATGGGCAGGGACACCTTCCTCTGGACCAGGTTGTGCAAAGCCCCATCCCACCTTTGAATCCAGGGATAGGGCATCCACAGCTTCTCTGGGCAACCTGTTCAAGTGCTTCACCACCCTCTGAGTAAAGAATCCTTTCCTAACATCCAATCTAAATCTTTTCTCTTTTAGTTTAAAACCATTGCCTCTTATCCTATCACTATCTGTCTGTGTAAAAGGTAACTCTTACTTATTTTTATTACCCCCTTTAGGTACTAGAGTGTGCTCTAAGGTCTTCCTGGAGCCTTCTCTTCTCTAGGCTGGACAACCCCAGTTCTCTCAGCCTGTCTTCATAGGAAGAATGTCTTCATGTCTTCATGTCCTGTCTGAACATGGTGGGCAGTGATGGATGATGGTAACAGAGTCCATCAGCAGTCCCAGACCAGGCAATAATGAACCAAATCCAGGGTCCAAACTGGGATCAGGAGCAAATGGAGACAAGGCTACTACATGGGTCCAAAGTCCATCCAGAATACAGGGATCATCTTTTGGGCCTTCTGTAAGATTAGTTTTAGTCATGATAGTGAAAAATTATTATTAATCATGGCTCTTCTGGATTTTTGTCATCAGGTTTTTAAAGCACGGCAATCTGCATTTCAGGCTCTCCCTAGCAGCAGCTTGAATGCCAGAAATTGTTTCCTCATTTACACCCAAATGATAACTTGCTTAATACTTCTCATTTGCTTTTCACCTGAAGAGCACAATTCATGAGAAACGAACTTTTATCTTTTTGAAAGAGTAGGACTTAGAGAAGGCAGTTTATTGTAACTTCACTCTTCCTCCAGTATCTGTAGAGGTTTGTGTAGGATATTAAGCAGTTTACCTCTTGGTGTGGCAGAACATTTGTCTCACCAGAAGTTTTTATCTGTGAAAGGCATGTCTAGAGGCTGTAATCAACAAGATGTGATGGTTTCTTGTTTAGTTAGTACTGTCTTCATCACATAGGAGATCTCTGACATTTTCCTGTGGGTCTTACAATCCTCACATTTTGTCAGGTGGAACTGTGTGATTGGACAGGTAGCAGGTAGGGAGATAATGGTATCTGCATGAAAACCTGGTTAGTTCTTCTGGCAAATAAGAATTTTACCTATGAATTAGGTTGCTTGTGTCCTTCCTGTTTTAGATATCCTGCATTTCCAGTAACATACCACTTATTTCTGATACTAAGCCATGATACTTGCTCCTGTTATATGGATTGTACCTGCCCACTTAGTAATTCAGATGCTTCATTTCACCTTATGATTTTGGGGTTTCTGCAATCTAATCACACTCTTCATGGGTATGTAGCTACATGGACAATTTCACACCCTCAATCTCCCAGATTAAACTTGTATATCATCACAGAAGTCAGAATTTCACTGTTTCTCTTTCTGGCTAGATGGTTGTCTCCTCTGTTAGATCAGCTTCTTGAAAAAGATCCCACAGAGAAGCAGATTTGTTTTTGAAACTGAGACCAGTATTGCTTTCTGGGCCAAAAACATCATGGATCATCTGCAGCTGCTCTTCTTTCCACTGGCCTGTGGATATTACCAGTCTGGCTAAGGCTGGTGGGACCCAGCCAGACCTGATCCAAACAGAAGTAACTTTTGGATACTCAGCAAGTAAGGAAAGCCAATCTATTATGATATGCCATTGGTAATACTTCATCAAAAAAGCAGCCAAGAAATAACTAGGCGTTATTAGGAGTGATTGGATTTTGGGTTCAGTAATGTGCTAAACTAGATTAGAATTTCAAAACAATTGCAGTAGCTCTGGCAGATTCATACTACATCAAAGATATGATAAGGACTGGTAATTTGTTACCTGGAGACTGTACCAAGCACCTCACACACGCATGGATTGGAACTCGTTAGCTCTCACTCCAATGAGTGCACCAAAAGTTCAGCAAATAATTGATGGAGGGAAAACATCTATCAAAGATTGTATTTAAAAGAAAACAGAAGAGGGGGGACACTCATATACAATCACAGTTTCTCATTTTTTACATGAAATTGTGATTAGTTTAAAAGTACCTGCTCCTGACACCTGTTTCCATGACAACAGGAGCAGCAGCTAGAAATGGCATCCTTGAAGTTCTTGTTGGCTGCACAGGCACAGGAAACTGGAGCTATCATATACAGGCATTGGGACCATTCAATAGAGTGTTGTCAGGAGAAGAGGAAGGTTTCATGGTGTGTTAAAATCCCTTAACACACTTACAGAAACTCCCTACAGCTAATATTATTGTTATTCTTTAAAAAAATAAAGAAATTAAATGTAATTTTCAATTTAAAGCTAAAATTATCAGCGAGAAGTACATTTTGCCTTGAAAAACTGCACCTCTCAAACAACTAATAACATGAGGCTTGGAAAAGAAACACTAAATGTAACAACATTATTGTATTATCCTACGCCTCTAAAACTGCCTGATAGACACTTATTTGCCTTTTATCACATCCTTTCCTTAAGGGTATTGCATTACATCTGATTTCAATATGTGCTGGCAAAACATCTTTTTATGTGTTGCTGAATCATATATTTACTTGGAGCTTGTTACAATGAACAGTCTTCGTTTTCAATGTGATTTGCCTAAATATTTTCTTGGAACTGAAGTGTTTTGCAATGGAAAATTTAGGCATGAATTCCTACTTAGTTGGGCAATACTGTAAAATCTGGAAAGGAACACAACCAGCATGATGGAGTGTTCTACTTCTGTGGAAGTTGTTGTTCCACATAAAATGGAGATGTGGGCCATTTGTACAAAATTTCTGAATGTTTGCAAAGTATCAGATCTGAGCAGCCCTGGACTAAGTATGACAGTTTCCTGCTTCTTCCACAAATTATTCCTTGAAAAGTTTTCCCAACTTAAACAATCTTTCTTGTCCCTGAGAAGCCAGTATATATCCAAGATATATATTTGCTTATCCCTTGATACCATTTTCAGCCAATTTTGTTCTGATGAGTGCTCATTCATATTTTATTCTTGATATCCCTGTAGGGAGAAAAAGAAGAGCAGCAGCAGCCTAAGAAGAATCTGAGAAGCCAGAGGCAGGTTATCCTCTTACATGACGTTAGTGGCAAGAGGATCTGCTGGGATTTCTGCTAATAAAGGTGAGGGTACTCAAGTCCCTCTTTATTTGCAGAGATTACGAGGGGAATCATTGCAGTGACTTGCTGTGATAGTTTTCATGGCTGTGCTCCTCCATATTGCCAAAAGAAAGAAACTTTTGTCCGTTAAACAACTCTTTCCAGAGGGGACATGCTTTTGTTGTTGTCTCTGGTCAGATCCACCTCTCATTTAGTAGATAATGAGGGAACTTCTGTGCCACATCCAGGAGATGTGGAGCTGATTTCTGTCACTGGATGCAATTGACTTTCAGCTGAAATAATGATCCTTCAGGGTGATGAGGACTGAGCACGTGCTCCCTGCTGTGGGGTTTTGAAGTCTGGAGCCTTGGCTGTTGAGGTGAGTTGTGATATCCAGCTGTGACTGACATTCCAGTAAAGTCCCAGGTGAATGTAAAGCCTCGTGCTCCAGCTTTGTAGTGACGCTCAGCAAACACACCCGTGGGCAGTAACAGCTGAATGGAGATGTGAAAACATGCTCCTCATCATCTCTCAGCTGTTAGTGCCAACTCCCACCTGAGACCAGTGCTTCTGAGAGTGCACAGGTGGATTTAGCTGTGGGTTAGCATTCCAAATCTTGTGTACATGCAGTACATCCACAGCCATGCTGTGTCTGGGACCGAGACCTCAGCAGGTGTGGTGAGAGTCATCAGCTCCTCCAAGAAACCAGCAGTATCTCCTCTATAAATTTGAAGCAGCATGTCTCCCTTCCTGCCTGAGGTGAACTCTAGCTAAAAAAATGACAATGCTGGCAGGGCATCCATGGTACACATTTTTTTTGTGCTGAAATAAAAGGTTCTAGGAAAACCTTTTGAAGCATTATGTTCATGGATTCTTCACTGCAGCCGACATGTTCCTGCACAGTAATTTCCAGCTGGTGAAATGTCCCTAGAAAGTACATTCTCAGCAGCTGCTCCAGGTCAGAGTAATCAATGGCATCTCAGAGGTACAAAATAACTCCTTTGTTGGCTTGCCACTCACTTGTTATATCCACAAGTACATTAAAGCTTTTTGTAAATAATGAAAGGAGTTTGCTGTTGAGTGACAATGGTGTTCCCATATTGCATTATATCCTGTTCATTACTTTTATTCCCTGACTTGAGCCATAAGTAGGACAGCAAAATGTGTCACTTTCCCTGCACATCTGCCTTTTCTAGCTCTGTGATTCACAATACCTTGAAAGAACACTGGCTGGGGAAGACCAGCACTGCACTCTAAAAGGCATTGACTATTCAGGAAATTAAATTTAAAGTTAGTAGAGAAGCTAAAGTGACTGTCTTGATAAATAAAGTGAACAAGCAGCAGCAGCTGGCTTCATTTAACAAGTGATACAATGAAAAGGTAGCAAATTCTTCTTATTTATCTCTCCTAATTGCTATCAGTTGGCTGCCTCACTGTGAAGAACGATGTTATTTAGCAGTAAAAGGAAAGCATGATGCCCTTTTTTCCTTGTGAGAAAAATAGCATTAATTTATGATATCTTGGACTGCTACGAATTGATCAAGGAAGTACTTATCAAGGGCAAAGTACTTGCTGTTCTCAAGTTTAAGAGTAGGTCACTTTCCACTGTTGCTGGGTTTTAGTGCCCAAATACTTCCTGGTTAAAAAGTTATGGGGGTACTGGATGATGCAGGCCCTGAAATGAATCCTTCAGTAAAGAGCACAAAGAATGAGTAACAGCCTTGCCACAGACATGAGCAAACTATTCTGGTTTTCTCAAATAAAGCAAACAAAACAAAATTAAAAAAACAAAAAAATTTCAAAATATCGTGAAATATAAAAGGGGTTTTATCCTCTTTGGAGATGTACAACTTGCAAAAAACCAGAGTACCTTTGTGAAAATTGCATTGTGGGAATATTGCATTGTGGTGTATTTAGGAGTTATAAAAAGATATAGGAAAAAATGCAACAACGTCACAATCTTTCTCTCAGACTTTGTCCTTCCTGTCTGTGTGTCTGGAGGACTTCTGGTGTTACATTCCCCAAGGCTCTTTGCAGTACAATAATCAGATTTTCTCCATCATTCTTTATCATAGTTTGGGGAAAGCTGGCCATTCCCAAAATGTGCCCCCAGGAAGGACTTCTGGGGAGCAGGAGTCCCTAGTCCTGCAGTGAAGGCTTGGCCAAAGGATTTTCAGAAGCAAACAAGGCAAGAGATGGCCAGCTGAACTGTAAGCTCAAACTGGTCATAAAATCATAGAATCCTTAAGGTTGGGAAAGATCTCCAAGATCATCAAGGCCAGCCTTAAAACAAATACCATCATGCCCACTAAACTATTTTGTAAAATGCGGTATCTACTATTTTTTTGAACAATTCCAAGGATGGTGACTGAGCCATTTCCTTTGAGAAGCTGTTTCAGTGCTAAACCACTCTTTCAAGTGAAGGAATTTTTTGTAGTGTTCCACTCCCCTGGAGCAGTTTTCACAGTACTCAAAATATTCTAAAATGCAATATTAAAAACAAAACAAAACAAAGCAAAAAGCAACAACAACAACAACAAAAATCCAGCAAAGCACAACAATCTTGAATATATATCACTGAAGATCTGCAGCACAAGGTTTGGACAGCCAGCATAAGGAAGGAGCAGACACTTTGCTATCTCATGACACACAGGCTGTTTGTAGCACAAAATCTGGTGTTTGCTGTGAGGAGAATGCTGTGGGCTCCCCTTGCCAGCATAATCTTTCTGCCCCTTTTTAATTAAGCTTGAAAGGCTAAGGAGTATGTGTGAGGAATGAGAAAATGAACTAATCATGTTTGAATTAATAGTTTTCTCCTTTTCTAAATTTGCATCTAACAGCAAAGCTGGGAGCCCTGGCGCAAGCAGTAGCATTTTGAGGGGTTAGAGCTTCTCCTACCCTTGTCCTCTCCACACAAGGCATCACCATGGCTTCCAGGGCAGGCAGCAAACTGGCAGGCCTGCCAGAGTTCATCTTTTCCTTTTTACCCCCAAAGCACCTCACCTTGTAGCCATGGCAACTTGCTGCCAGGAGCAGGCAGCATCCCTTCATGGGCTGCAGCATCCCCTCCTGGGTCACAGCATCCCTTCATGGGCTGCTCCCACATCTGTGCCAGGGCTATGGACTGGAGGTGCTGGACAAAACTCCACATTAAATCTGAGCAGGGGAATGAGTCTGTTCTCTTTGGAAAGGCCTTTACCAACATTTGAGTTTGCTGCTGTCCAGCAGCAAGGTTAAAGGTGTTAAAAGGGATGGAGTAACACAGCCTGGGATTTTTTCTTGCTATTAGTTATTGCAGACATTTGTTATATCCTGCAATAGTTGGGTTGTCCTTTAAGATACCTTCTCATTACAGCAGCACTCTCCCTTAGTGAAAATTTCTTAATGACAATTTCTTAATGAAGATTTCTTAATGAAAACCTTTACTTCAGGTTTTGAATAGGTTATTTTTTATTTACACAGCAGTCCAAGCCCTTTCCTTTCATTGTCTTGAAGTCTTGTCCTCCTGAGGGCCTGAGGAAAAAGAAGAGGTAAGAGAAGAGCAAAACCCCCACTCTTGATTCTGACAGCACCTTCTCAGGGCTGTGGGAGGAACTGGGGGCAGCTCCCTCAGGGCACTATCCTGAGGTAATCAGTGGAAACCATGGGCACATCCTGACCTGAGCCGGCGTGACAGGAGCTTGATGTGCAGTGTGGCTTCGTCCTTGCTGTCACCTCCTGTAGTTCATCTCCTGCTGCCCAAAAGCATCGCTGTAACCAGGAGCTGCAGCTCCACAAGTCTCCACATTGATCCCTGGGGAATCATTCTGGCTTTGCTGGAAGTGGCAACGCCTTGCCTGCAGAGCAATGTGTTCCAAAAGCCAGCGAAAAGGCTACACTGGAGTCTCAGATCTGCATTGCTCATAGGCTGCAGTGCTGATACTTCTGTGTGCCCAAGTACCCACCCCTTGGTATCACACCAAGTGTTGTTTCTCATATAATGATATCCCTGGAAAAGTGCAAATTTCCAGATTCCCACATGCATTATGACATCAGAGAGGGGGAGACTGGACTGGCTGGATAGAGATGACACTGCGATGACACTTGTAAAAAGAGGGAATCCATAGGGATTCCATAGGGCTGTATATTCCAAAGAGAGGAGTCTGCTGGCAGGTTACCACTGCCACCACATAGAAGCTTGTGCCTTCTGGCTCTGCACAGATCTATTTAACCTTGTGAAGGTGCACAAGCGATTCAAAGAATCATACACTAGAGGCCATTGATGACTCTCTTGCTTCAACTCTTGGAAGCATTTTGCTCACCAAGTATCAGCTTGATTTCAAACTCAGAGACATCTCGTGGGAGACCATAACAGTGGGCTGTGAATAAGTGAGGAGGCTCATGAAGCACCCCTAGCCTGGCTGGCCAGAGGAACACAGTGACCAGGACCAGGGCTACTAGAGCCGTCCAAAACATCCACTGCCACTGCAACGTGGAAAGGACTGTGTTTTCCTCTGTGCTCTCCTCCATCTCCTGGATCAGGCGAATCATCTCTTGACGCAGAAACACCTCACGCTCCAGCATCTTTCTGGCTATGGCCACATCTTGTGGGTTATTCTCCTTCAGGACAGGCTGGACAGCCAGCAGAAGCAGAAACAGCGCCGTTACGAAGGACATGGCCTGAAGGAGGTGAGAGGAAAGGGGGCTCATCAGGGTGGGAGGGAGTAGGGAGCTGAGGGCACCCAGCACATCCTCAAAGTCTCTCTGGGCACTCAGCTCTCTCTCCAGGTTAGAAACACCCCTGGGCATCACCCTGGTCCCCCATCCAGCCCAGCCCACTCCCTGCATGATGACTTGCCAGTTGCACAAGTCCAACTACAATGGGGCTGAGGCTGCCCGTGGATGCCCCTGGTGACAGGTCCCATTGTGCCCTGTCCTCAATGATGTCACAACCACCAGAACCTCATTTCCTGGCTGACAAGATGATGATGGCCCTGGTGACAGCTCCCATCGTGGGCTGTCTCCAGTGATGTCATGGCCACCAGAGTGACATCACCCAGCTGGATGCCTCAGCCTTTGTCCCACCCAGTTCAGGGGGTCCAGGGCATCATCTCACCAAGTGCAAATCCTTCTGAGGAATGAGGTCCTAGGAGCTCTCTGCTCAAAGTGGGCACACCCTCCAAAGCTGTAAATGAAACAAAATGCCAGTTGTCTCCCTGGTGCAAGTGTAAAAGAACCACCACTATACCATGTTCCCTAAGTGTCACATCTCTTTTAAATTCCTCTAGGGATGGTGACTCCATCACTTCCCTGGACAGCCTGTTCTCCAGTGCTTGATAACCCTTTTGGGGGAGAATTTTTTCCTTGTATCCAGCTTAAACCTCTTGTGGTGCAACGTGAGGCTGTTTCCTTGTCCTATCACTTGCTGCCTAGGAGAAAAGACCAACCCCCACCTGGCTACAACATTCTGGCTGGACTTAGAAGCAGACCTTTAAATTAGCTTTGGCAGGGAAAGGGGATGTACTCCCCAGTGTCAGAGAGGAGCCAGGAAACACCAACATTTTAGGAAGCATCAGGGAAATACCTGTAAACAGGTGTACTTACAGAGCTAGGCTGGGCAGGAGGTGTGTTTGTTAAGGAATGGATTGATTGTGAAGAGCTGAGTCTGAGAAACAGCCAGGAACAGTTGGGAGCCTGTGGGCACAAATCAAAGACCAGACCAACAGAGGGCACCTTATGCTCAAGGTCTGCTCCAGGGCTCTGACCTGCAGGCCTTGTTGGTTCTCTCCTTTCAGCTACAGAAGCATCTCACTCCCAAGCTCTCGTCCTGGTGGGGATTTCAATCCTCCAGTTTGTCTGCTGGTAGAGAGCACAGCTGGCTATGAGCAATCCTGAAGACTCCTGGAGAGTGTCAAGGACTTCTTGGTGCAGGTACTGCCAGAGGAGAAGTGTCACTGGACCTGGTGCTCACATACACAAATAAGCTCATCAGAAGTTAAGAGTGGAGCAGCCTGGGCTGTAGAGACTCTGCCCTGGGTGAGTTTGTGGTCTTGAGGAACATGGGCCTGGCGAGGAGCAGAGTCAGGACTCTGAATGCTGGAAGAATGAACTTCCAGCTGTGTAAAGAATTAGCAAAAGAGTGGTCAGATTTAAATTGTTTCATAGCCCTGTGATTTTGAGGCAAACTGAAGGCAGGATTAGAGTAGAATATGAGATGTTTCCTTCAGTGAAGCTTTCTTGCTTTACAGACTTCCTTTATACCTGCTACAGCAGTTCTGTTATTTGCTTTTTCTACACATAAGAGATTCGGATTGAACAAAATGACTTCACACAGATGTAGCAGGCATCCCTGCTGCTCTTCAGCCTTTCTGATAAATCTGAAAGCAATATATCCTCTATGAAACATGATGCTGTTGAGAACTGCTTAGTCTCCAAATGGTTTTGGAGTGACCCTGAGTAACAATGGGCTAAATTCATCTATAGTGAAATTTCACAGATTATGAAGAAAAGGTATGACAGATTAATTTTTCCTGAAAACCCTTGATAAAAATATCACAATTAATTAGTTCCTTTCATAGGAAACCATTCAGTCTTCAGTCTTCTTGTTTTTTCCTAGAAGTCAGAAAATTTCCTTTCTTTCCCTTCCCACCAACAGTTTTTACACCATTCTGTTACTGTTATAGTGTCTTTAAAAATACTTTATTTCCTTTCCTTGGAGTTTTTGGATTTAAACAGTTTATAGAATGCAATCAGAAGGTCAGCTGAGATGCTGTTTACTCTCAAATTGCATATTCCTTACATTAGGGAAGGGATAGACATAAGCATGTAATGGAATCACTTTACCTTAAATTAAAAGTTTCTCTTTAAAAAATATTTTGTGAATCTAGAATAATAATGTTCACAGTTGGTGAAATGTCACTGATTTTATTTTAGTTCTATCAGATTGTGGAAACATCCCTTCACTACTTATATTTTTTCTGAAAGTACTTAAATAACATTTTTCTCCATGTTTTTTTGGAGTTCTTTGCCTCTTCTTCCCCATTGTATTATAAGAGAAACACATGAGTAATTATGTAATATAATTCTGATGAGAGATAAGACATGTAGAAATTTTTTTGCCCTTTAATCTATTGCATTTGCTGTTGTTCTGAAAAATTTCATATTAAAAACAAACTCATGGCCACTTTTATGTGAAATTTTAGAATAAAATCCACTCCTACACAAATTAACATAATGTCTGCTGTCCCTTAATTAAAAATAATTATCTTCAGAATGCACAATGTAAGTTGCTGGTAACCAGGAAGATACTTACTGCCTATAGTGTTAACTATAGGACAGCCAGTCTGAAACACTGGGAATGGTTTTATTTTCCTTGGGGTTTATCTGTACCACACATGACAGGTTCGTACAGACCAGCTGGAAACCAACTGGCTGTGGCATCAGAGAGGTTGGGGCTCCTTGGAGATGAAGGCTGTGTGAAATACCAAATTGTCACAGGTGCCCCTGGAACCTGCACTTACTCAAGCTATTTTGGATATATAATACAGGCAAACAATTTGATCAAGTGATGACTGTTTTGAGGCAGAATAAATGAAATAATGGGTAATTGATTTTCCTTGCTACAGTAGTCCACTATTCCTGAACTCCTTGACTTCTGGAGCAATATAAGAGTACTTTGGATATTCTCTTCCCCATGTTGTAAATGCAGATTAATAAAGACAGAGCACAGCTCTTTTATCCAGTGTTTTTGCAGGGCAGCACTCTCACTTTGCTGCTAATGAGCATCAGGAAGCAAATGGCTACCAAAGTGCCTCATGAAATATAGTCCGAGGTGAGGAATTATTAGTTAGCTGGCAAGTGTTGCAATCCCTCAGTCACTGAGCTGCCCAGTTTTGTGAGCAACAGCTGGATGCAGGCACACATGGACTGACCCTTCTGCAGAGCATCCTCTGCACTACCCTGGTGAAATATTATCAGTGGTGGCAAAAAGCTTCCATGACAGCATTTCCTGCATGGATTTGTTTACAAGGAGCATAGCCTGTAAATGCTCTTAGATGTGAACAGCCTGAAAGAGGGAAGACATGAAGGAAACAGCGTCCAGTACCAGAGAGAACTGATGGATTGCTGCAGCCCTGGAGCCACCCTACACTGAGCCCAGAAAATGGTCACCAAGATGATTAAAAGGATGGAGCAAATGATCACAGAATCCTGGAATGAGTTGGGTTGGAAGGGACCTTAAAGATCATCTCATTGCAGTGATGGACAGGGACACCTTCCACTAGACCAGGCTGCTCAGAGCCCCAACCAGCCTGGTCTTGGTGCACAAGGAAAAGCTAACTGGGCAGGAATTTGTTCAGCCTGAAGAAGAAAAAGGAATGATCTATTCAATTCAAACACATCTGTGAACATCCACTAGAAAACACAACCAGACTCTCCATTCATGTGAACATAGAAAGGACAAGAAGCAACAGAAAAATTGCAGCAAGACAAATTCCAATCTGACATAAAGAGAAAAATTCATCATGAGACCCAACCAGCACTGTTACAAGCATCCCAGAGGGGTTCTGGAACTTGTTTGGAGATACCCAGAATTTGAGAAACCTAATGTAACTGTTTTAATCAGTGGAGTTGGACTAGATGACCTACATTATTCAGTTTTTCTAAAAAAAAAAATCCATCACTAACCTGATATCTATGATAGCTGTGACATCCCTACTACAGGGCTCTGAGAACAACTTGTAAAGCCACAGAGGCACTTCAAAAATTTGAAACACTGGGAAAAGAGAGCTTGAAGAAGAAAATATGCATACAAGAGCAAGATTAATATGAGAGAACAAGATTGAAAAGAAAGAATAGTGGGCCATGTTAAAGGCACTGTCTAATTCTGGCAATAGCAGCCCTGACACCCCACTGACTAATTGAGACTGTATTTAGCCTTGATGAGGCAGTGGCATTGGGCATAAAACAGGAAGGGACCAGCTCTTAAGGCTCTGGCAGCTCTCAGATTTCCTAGGGGTTTAAAAACACTCAACACTTCCAGGGAGAAGTGGCAGATTTTAACAAGGCAGAAGAAGAGCCCAGTGAGCAAATAACCAGGGAAGTTACTCTTTCCTTTCATTATATTCTTTCCCTTGGTGCTTCTTTTAATTATTATTCATGACTCTTCTAATTTCTCTTGCCTATTAATTTTCCCAGTGCTTCCTCCAATCATATACATCCATTTATTCTGGGATATTTCACACGGGTCTGTGAGAAGACAAGAAATAAATACATGTGGTCCTTATGTTGATTTCAGGATTCTTGTGGCAGTATCCATCTTCTCTGTTCACTTTGCTGCTGTACAGAGTATAAAGAAACCTCTGGTTATATTCTTTATGCCTAGGTACAGCTCTTAACTCAATTTAACTGAATAATCAAATAGAATTGAGGCATTTCTGTTTCTTGTGTGATGCTTTGGGATTAGAGCTGTGACGGCATTTCTTATAGATACAGCAGACACCATCCACGTCTTTGTACATGGAATCTGAGATAATGTGCCTTAAGGGCAAGGGGATCCTAAACAGATTTCTGAAAGAGATTCTAAAAACAAGATAGATTCTAAACATATTTCAAAAGATAACTGATTTCTTAGTAACCTTGACTACAGCAATGGAAAAATTATGCTGTTTACTGTTATGTTTTCTCCACAACACAAAGTAGAGGAAAGGTGGTGGATGCTGAAGATAAGGAAGTTGAGTTTATCAGTGCTCTGGGTTCTTCTGGTGTTCTTGCAAGAAGTGGAACATCTTAATGAACAAGACCAGACTGTGTCTGCCACTACTAATTGCACATCTAACCCACAGGGGAAGTCAGTGTAAATTTTCAACCTCACGTGCAAAATTCAGTGGGATTGATTCCTCCTATTTTAGGATGATGAATTACTGTTATCAGGAGGTTGCAATCTTATGTGAGTTGCTGTGATTCCATGGGAAGCCATGCAATGACTGAATGAGCAGAAACATAATCCATTGAGATGAATAGTCAGTAGTTAACATTAAAAATACAAATATGTATTCCCCTTTCCACTACAAACTCTTCCTACAGGGTACAGAAATCTGTAAATTTAATCTGCAAGCACTTCAGATACAATATTGGGCCACAAAGTACTACTAGAGGCAACAATATGTGTTTCATATATTAATGCAGGTTTTCTTGAAGTGAACTTCAGATGAAAAATCTGGTGAGTAGAGTTGAAAAATACACCCATCTTTGATAATCTCATCTGAGAGCAGGGAGGGAGCACAGCACACATGAATCTCACACAGGTCTCTGGCAATATTTTCCTGGTGAGCCTCATCATGGGGTTCACAAGAGCAACAGACTGCTTTTCTCACTCAGAGATTGATGGAGAACTGGGACATTTTCAGTACACAGAAACAATTCTACTGATGTTTACTTCCCAAACATCACATAAGTCATTAACTGTTACTGAAACAGTCAATTCATGCATTCATGAAAGCACTTTGGAATAATAATAGAGGTGTGTTGAGAAGCAACTGTGCCATCCTTCCCTTTCATTCAAATCTGTTCATCAGTCTTTCTTTTAGGGAATGTAAACAGGAGGAATTCAAGTTTTTCAGGGTACATGCTCCGTAAAATTAATTCTTGTGATCTGAGTAATGTTTCCTTTAGGGGAAAGGAAATAAGTGTGCAGAACAGCATATAAACAGATACCAGAGAAAATTTTATCAGCCTGAGAGAGGCAAAGGGAAAACAGTTTGTTTCAGTGCTGCAAGTTTCTCAGAACCTCAAAACTCTCCATGGTGCTGAGAAACTTCAGGAACAGCTCAGTGAAAGGATGGTGTCAAATCCACAGCTACAGCCTCAATTTTCAGTCTGAACATTAAGTGCAGCAGTCCTATTTTACTGACCAGCTAGAGGATATTGCTGCAGATTGCTAGCGCAGTAGCATCAAGGCAATTCTTTACAGTTCTTTTCAAGTCAGATGACCGAGCACAATGTTACCCAAGTTACAGCAGTGCACAGAAGTTATCAGCTGATGCAGTTTTAACATTTTAACCCAAATCTGTATTAGCTGGAACAAGATGCTTCCATTTGACCACAGGTGCCTCAAGCAAATCAGTAGGTACAGCTGTTTCTTTCAACACATACGTATTTCACAAAATTTAGATAACCATTTGCAGATTTGCCCCATTCCATTCTTCCCACATTAAACAGCTTATTGGATTAATTACACCACAGATCTGCCTGACAAAGCCACTAGCTTGCAGAACTGAGCTCCTTGTTCACAATTTCAATGTTTGAATGCAATTTCTGATTTAGTTCCTTTATTTATTAAATACTTTTTTTTGCAGAAAAAGAATCACAGCAGAACTGTAAGTGTTTTGGAAAGATTTTAGAGAGATAGAGAAAAAGAAGTATCTGGAAAGGTGGTCAGTTTGAAAACAGATCAAGGCTCCACAGGCTGTGAAATAGAAAAAGATGAAGACAGCGTATGTTGGAAGCAGTCACTGATGAGCTGCACTTGGCCAAAAGAGCACTTGAAGAAATAGCAAGATGAGAAAAAAAAAAGGAGCCAGGTATTTTTTTCCCTCTGTATTGCTATTACAGTGAATCATTAAGGTCTCTTAAGACACTCTTTAAAATCTTATTAAACAGGTTTTGGGTGCTCTAGTTAATGCAAGTTGGCTCTCTGTTCGAATGATGGTGGCTTGAGGAGTTTTTAAGAGACTTCTTCAGCAACCTGAAAGAATGGGTTTTGTCACAAAAAGAGATAGAATACATTGCTGAAACTGAACAAAAGAACTGTTTGTAAGAGAGGAGTCACAAGAACTGTATTGTTCCTTTAAAAAGGCATCGGAAGTTGGTTTACCAAGAGTTTAAAAGAAATGAACAAAGAAAGATTTTAGAGGTTTAATTAAATACAATTTTGGTCTTTTATTAAAAATTATTTTAGTAACAGCCTCACTTCTTTCATACCACTGCTATTATTAGCACATGGCTGGGAAAGTAATCATGTTCACTGGTTCACTAGAGCATGCTGGCTGCACAGAATATGTTATGAAGAAGATGTGCTTAAATAGCAATGCATTGCTTGTGTCAGATGCAATCATTAGATGCCTAGAGTAATACAGAGTTGCAGTTACTTAAGGAAATAACTAGAAAATCCAACTGTTGGGTTCTTTAGCATCATTTAGAATGTCAGGAAATGTGTTCAGTAAAATTAGAATTGGGATGATATGAGCATTAGTTTCAAGTGATCAAAATAGGAGACCATATTCTGTGTATGGCTCTGCTCTTATTTGCAATACAGAGAGTAGGTCCCATGTATATAAATCATCAGGTGGATTTCTTTTATTTTATTCTGCAGAACTATATGTTTACACCTAGAAGCAAGTAAATACATATAGATGTGTGTGTACGTATGTATGTTTAATTTTATGTTTCAAGCAGCCTTTTTGTTAAGTTGGTGGCATCTTCAGGTTCAGGTGGGTAATGATGACTGTAAGAGATGCAAAGTTGCTTCCCAAAAGAGAAACCTGGGGATTACAAACTATATGGAATATTTTAGGATCACTTATAAGGCAGCAAGGAAAGACTCACAGTTTAGAAAGTCATTTAAACAAACTTGTATATAGATTAACGTCTCATTTCCATTACATGGAAAATATTTACAGTGTACTTTTCCAATTACTGGTTGTATGAATTGTCTTATCTACTTTTCACAGTATGGGAAATTGGAAGGAATTAAAATAAAGTAATAATCAAAATGAGTGCAAGGTATAGTCAGGAGATAATGAGGTCTATAGCATGTAGGTCTAAGACATGTATTTTTTCTTCCCAAAAATGTAACTGAAGAAGTGGAAGGCAAGTCCAGCCCTACTGCATGCTACATCATGGTAAAACAGTCTATTTCCCCACAGCCTTGTGTTGTGACTCGTAGGGAAATTTGCTTTTGCTACCTTTGGACCACGTTCAAGTTGATGTACTTCAGATTATATATGTTAGTAGTGTGTCCCAGTTCTGGAAAATGTGCTTAACCAAGGTTGTTTCACTAATGAGAGCGGAGCTTGGCATAAGAGTGCTCTGAGGTCCTCACCCTGTGGATCTTGGCTAGTGGGTGCAGTCAAGGGAAAAGCTGGTCGGCACTGTTGGGGCTGCTCTTGGCAGCCCTCTGGCACCCCTGGGGTGGGTTTAGTTTCCCTGAAGCACAGAATCAGCCTACAAGCAGCCTTCAAATCAAAACCTCTTGCGGTGATCCCAACTTCAGTTTGTGAACTCAGGTATCTGGCTTCTGGGCATTTTGGTTCTGGAGACCAGAGTATGCTGTGGGTCTATGCTCTTCTTTGGTTAATTTTGGCACAGAATGCGAGAAAAGCTTAGTCAATGGAGTCTTGGGATGATTCTGGATTTTGAATGCTGGTTTTCCTTCATTTTAATCCCATATGGAAGTAGTGATCCTGGTCCTGGTGAATTTCATGGCAAGAATTCCACTGACTTGAGCAAGGACGCGACTTCTCAGAGAGACCATGCCCTTCCACCAGTAACAGCTTCATGCAGCTAAGAATTTAGAGGCAGGTCACAAAAATATATAGAAAGGAGGTTACATTCCTAGAAAAGAATCACTGAAATAGTTTTGAAAATGATTTTTCCAACCCTAATAAAGAAAATGTAATAGATCATTTTATGCTCCTGTCCTTAGGCTGTGCCTTATACCATGATCAATATAAAAGAAAATTATGTTTCCTTGATTACTCATTCAAGCAGAAAATGAGTTCTGTTACCTGAAAATTTAGAAGTTTCCCGAGTAATTGGATAGCCTTTGTACATCTTCAATTTTTGATGTTATTGGGTAGTTCATGTTATTTACTAAGATATTTTAATCTAATCTTTTTTTGACAGGTTAAAATATCACTATTACAGTGGGAACATTCTCCTGATTGTGGGAACCATTTAACAAATTAGATGCCGAATGCAATTTGCTGGTAAGTGATGCAGAATACAGAATGCATGTGCAAGAAATAGTTTAAATATCAACTAGAAACTAACTATGTAAATTACACAAAAGGATCCTGCATTGTGCTGGTGCTTTCTCCTTCTTCCAAGAGTGCAGGAGACACAGGCAGAAATAATTTGAGCAAATCAATTGTATAGAAATCTGTCTGCTCCAGAATTAGAGGCTCTTCTTTCAGTGCTGAGCACACTTTAAAAAAACAGAGTTTAGGATTTGAAGGAGAGTGGATTAACCAGGGATATTCATCAGTCCTCTCTGGTACTCATACAATAGTCATCAGTCTTGAGGGTTGTCTGCCAAAGACAGGCTGGTAGCTTTCAAAGTGTTTGTAGGGAAGATCTGCCACCTTGGCTTGCAAGAGTGCCCTGAGGCACCTTGGCCCTGGTGTGGGTCCTGTTTGGATTTGTGACTTGTGCACAGCAACAACAGCAAGTCAGCTGTGACAGAGAAATCTCCCAGTTCCTGCACCTGCTGAAGTTTCAGCAGAACTGAGGTTTAACTTCAGCCAGCAAATCCCCACTTGCTCACTCTTTCTTTTCCCCAGCTGGTGGGATGGGGAGAGAATCAGAAAAGTAATAGTGAGAAAACCTGTGGGTTAAACCTGTGGGTTCAGATAAAGACAGCTTGATAGAGAAAGCAAGAGACACCCACACAAGCAAAGCAAAACAAGGAATTAATTCACTGCTTCCTATGGTCCAGCAGATGTTCAGCCATCCCCAGGAGAGCAGGGCCCCATCACATGTAACAGTGAGTTGGGAAAACAGAGAGTTTTGTTTTCTAGTACATGCGCAGAATCACCAAAAGGAAAATCTGTGCATTTGATAGTATTATTTCTCCCCTAATCCATTTCTGATGTCTTCAGGCATCAGGCTCTGTGTTGTCTTCTTGGCAATTTCCCCCCTAGCCCTAGACTGGACGTATTTGATCTTGTTCCTTTTGACTGTGTCTTTGTAATGTGCACACTTCTGGGCTTTCCCCCCCTCTAAATCTCTCCAAAGAGGTGTATTAGCCAGATGGTTTTAGTTTGCATGTTACAAAGATTTCATCTGTATAGAATAATCGAATAAAGTCATTATTTTATGTGTAAAATTTGTTCAGCCATGGACCTCTCTTGAGAGGCCTATTCTATTCCTTCCTAATTCATGCCATCACTATTACTACACCTCGTCACAATGCTGCCCAGGCAGAGATTGACAGAATAGGAAATTAATTAGTGAGATGTCTCTAATGTTCATTATTTTTTTAGCTATTCAAGACAAAATAGCTTTGAGAGATAAGTAGGAATGCAGAATTCTGTTTGCATTCAACTGCACCCACCATTTCTAGTTTTTGACACCTTTTTTATTACATTTGTGACTGGTGCAGTAGAAGTAAGTGACTGCTGTCTGTGCTGTGTTCAGTAGTCACAATCCTGTGGATTCTGTGAATATCCTTTCCCAGCTTTCTTCCTGCCTCCTTGTTTCATGTGAGGATCCCTCAGAGCTTTGCTCTTCATCTTGTACACGAGGAAAGTGTCAAAAAGAGATTAAGGTTAAAATGTCAGGTTTCTCTCATTTTTAGGTGTTGATTTTATGTGTCCAGGCCCCGATCCTTTCAAGTGCACTCTGCATTATTGGTCTCTCAGATGGAAGTTGCCCTTTGAAAACTAACCATTGTTGCTTCTTGGTTTCTGCATTCTTCTTGTTAAAAATCTCTTTAAGCTGAGGGGTCTGCTAGCTGCTTTCCATTCTAGCAGAAAGTGGGAACAATGGTGAGCCCCTTTGTTTAACAATAATTGGAACATGGGAGCTACTTCAGAGACCACTCTGAACGCAAGTAAAACCTGGAAGTGTTGATCTCCTGGTGGGTGGGTGTGTGATCAAAATAAGCAAGGAGAGAGTCAGCTAAAAAGAGGAGTGCTTCCAGGATGAACTTGAGAGAAGAACAAAAATTGCTTGGAGCTTTTTGTAAAAAATATTTCTGGAAGAATAAAATGAACTTCCAAACTATTATTTCCCTGGTCAGAGAACAAGTGGTTTACATGTATTCTGCAAAGAAACAGTCAGAGAGAGATGGCTGCAGACCCCACAGAGTATAGAAACATGGGCTTAGAACAGAACTAGACCATAAACACTCACCAAAAAATGGTTTAATGAGCATTTGGATTAAAACCGTGGTAGACTGGAACTGAGCTCACCAGGGCAGTCTTCATTTACGTGCTGTGTATCCTCTGTTTCCTTTAGCAAAGTAGTAGGTGATGTGTTCTCTGCTAATACATTGGCAGCATATTTTCTCTAACCTTCTATTACATTTAAAGTCTATTTGCATTGAAAACTTTGCCTAAATTCCTAGTGATTCTGAAGAAAAAACAGCCCTCTCTCCCTCCCTCTCCTTTTGCTGAGATGGCTTCCTGTGAAGTTCCCAGGCTGAAGTGGCTTCTCCTGGATCAGGGGAGCTCCAGAGGCAGCCTGAGTGACAGGGAAGGACGATGTGGTCCTGAGAAGGCAAGAGAGAGACACTGCTGCTGGTGATGGCAGAGAACTGTCAGGCAGGGGGAGGTGTCCAAGCCAACCTCTGCCAGCATCTGCTGCCATTGAGGACATTGATTTTGAGGGAAAATTGAACTAAACTTGCTGCAAAATGAGATCTGATTTAGAAAACTATACATTAAAAAGATATGTGGTTAGAATTACCAGGCTCTTTATCTACCTCTTTGTGGTGACACTGAAAAGAGAAACAGCAGTCTCACCACTGTGGTCTTTGAGGTGGCAAGTTGTTCTTCAGTTCTTCAGTACCTGCAAAGATCAAAGAATAAAGCTCAGCTGCTTCAATTGCTCTAAAAACTTTGGAAACCTCTCAGCCACTTCAGGCACCTTTTTAACTCTCTTCTCTTGTTCTGCTGGCATCATCTTCTGTGTTTGAACTTTGCTTTGCTGGTTGGATTGGGGTTATCTGCTGTGGACAGAAAATGTAGATCAGCTTACTTGAGCATATTGGTTATGTTGTAAGAGAGACTGAATTCAGAGCAGCTGTTCTGGATGTCTGTTAAAGAACTACTGAAGAGCAGTGGGTGTGACTAACTACATTTCACCCCCCACCAAAGCCACTTCATTGGTGATTGCTTTGGGCCAGCAGGCCTTATCTACCTTGCCCAACTACTCCCTCCCATTGCCTACTTTCTGTTAAACTCATTGCAAACAGGGGAGGCAGCAATCATTTGCAAATTTAGGTGGAGCAGGTCTCATAAACAGGTGTATGACATTGACTGTCATCTTCTGGAATTGCATGGTTCACTTTTGGTATCACCTGCCAGCTGTCTGTAAGGTTGTTAATTCTCTCTGCTGATTTTTTGTGGCTTTATGGAAAGAGCAGCCTCCTCCAAGGACTCCTACACTATAATGTATGTTTTTGGGGTTTTTTCCTAAACTTGTCTAGTAGATGAAATTTAACTGGGTTAAATTAAGAGGAATTACTAAAACCCTCCTCAAAAAATACTTTTGAGTAGTGTAACTGTAGGGTAGATGGGAAATGAATCCATTGTCTTTAGTCCTGCCGTGTATAGGGAAGAATTCCTTTAGGGATAAAGTAGCAGGTTGGGGGCATATGAGGCAGGTGAAAAGGAGGAGAAGGAAATGAATATTTATTTCCAGGACAGCAAGGAAAAAAGCCTTCCCCATGACCTGACCATGGTTGTGTATTGGCAATAAATAGTTTATGTTTTAAATGTTTGTATGAAAGGACTTAGTTTCTGTCATCTCTATGCACCTACTTCTCTGGAAGCAGAAAGCCTGGAGAAACAAGGTTTAGTTTTGGTTTTGAAGAAGCAGAGTTGCTTCCTTCATAACACTAGCCAGTAATTTAAGATCTCAAAAGAAAAGCAGTATTTCTTTATAATAGTTTATTGTAATTTAGTCATTAAATTGCTGCTTCAGGACTAATGTATCTACATACAGGTTCTTCTCCAGCAGGATATTCAAGGGCAAGGATACCAGGGGAAGAGAGGAATCTGCTGTAAAGCCATGATCCATGGCTGTGGCTGTATCTGGAAAGACTTAAAAGAGGGCAGAAGGGAGTTTGAGCTGTGGCAAGGGGTAAAATCCTTTAGACCCAAAAGCCCAAGCCTCCTTTTCAGTAATACCCTATATTGTATGTGTCTTATGGAGACTGCTGGCTTTTTCATGTTGGGTCTCTGGAAACCCTGGTTTTCTACATTTAAAAGCCAGCTTAAATTCAAAATGGCCTATGTTGAATGTGTATTTGATGAGGTAAATTGGAGGAAGAGAAAGTTGCACAGAACCAAGAAACACAAGTTCCACATTCTCAGCCAGTGACTTTCAGCCTTTAACTTTAGTTGTCTCTTGCCAAGACTGCAACTAATTGAAAAGAGAATAAAATACTGCAGCAATCTTAAATCCTAATGAATGTTATCATAATTTAATATTAAAGAATTTAAAACATTGTTTTCTTTTGTGTGGTACTGAGGTAGAAACTGTGGTAGCAAAGCAAGGTGTTCACCTACTGGGTGCTCACAGATGATGATGAGAATATACCTCTGCACAAGATAACACAGGGATGAGTAGTTTCCTTCAAATTATTTTAGGCATATTTGTGTTATTTATTTCTGCAAATGTAATGTTACATCCCTGTTTTCCTTAAAATCTAATACATAATTTTGTGGCTATGTGAGGTAAATGTGGAGCTTTTGTACAGCTATCAGCAAGTGTCCTTAAGGAGAATGCCACAGCATTTTAATGAGGTATGTAAGAACCTGCAACCACTGATGAACAGTGTTCAGGAAGATTCTTTCTGCAGTTCTGCTCTGGCCCAACTTCTTCACTCCTCCTTCAGAGTGATCCTTTTACTATAACACCTCTGAAACTTGTGAGAGGTGGCAAAAATGTTCTTTGTTAAGTGAATCCTCAAGTTAAGCCACTCTTCAAATTGCTTATATAGCGTGAATTTGCTGGACAGCCAAGTTGTGACTGTGAGACCTGGGGTGCTAAATATAGAGGGAGTGCTGAGGAGAAAATGTAGTGCTTTTCTGGGGATTTTATGGACAGTGCACACCATAGAATGGGCACAATGTGTCCTGTGGTCCCAGAGCTGCTCAGCCTTCAGTAATTTTAGGTGATAATGACGTAAGGAACTCTTTCTGTGTGGCACAAGACAGTCATCAAGGATGGGCCTGCACTGTTAAGTAGGTAAATGTACCCATTTTATTCCCTACACCACCTTTGTCTAAAGGAACTGCTTTTTGAATCTATTGGCACTAATGTATTTTCCTTCATGTACTTGGACACACAGAGAGCATAACATTCTGAACTACATCTGATTTGGATTATTTTTTTTTCTTGTGTGTTGCCTCAAGGCTCCTTGCAGCTGCTCCCTGTGTCTGCTAGGCAGGTGCTGCTTCGCTTGCAAACTGCTGCAGCTTGGAGTCTAATCATCCCTTTCTATGTGTGGAAACTCCTATCTTGACACTCCTATCTTGACAACTTCCCCCCAAAAAACCTAAGTGGAAAATACGTTAATTAAAGGTCTCCATTTTATATTGTTTTAGAAAATATTAATTTATGTTATATATCTAAAAGAGAGAGAACTTGACTTATTTTTCTTTGTCTCCTGCCAACCTGTTCCTGATCATTTACCTAATTATTCTTCATTCCATTTGGTTATCTAACACATAAAATCTTTAGAACAACCTAAATTTTCTTTGATTGAAGGGGTTTGTTTGTATTAGCCAAAACAGCTGTGACTCCTGAGTGAAGATCTGAATGGGAGAGGGAAGATACAATCCACAGGTCACCCCTTCATGCTGCTCCCAGTGCTTATTTGATTCCCAGGTACTTAGAGTAAAAGACTTGAAGGACCAGGCTCGGGTACTGATTGTGTAGGGGCTGTGGTCAGGATATGAGGGCAGTGCAGCCCTAATATGTGCAAAAAACTAAAGTACACTTCTAAAGTGTTTAGCAGAAAACCTTTACTATCTGTCCCATTAGCCCTGAGGCTGGCAGGGAGCATGACCTTGTCCTTAAACAGACATAAATAGGATTGCATAGACACAGGTCACACTCCACATAAAAACTAATTGTCAAAAAACCACTGGCATTTAAATTCCCTCTAGCTTGCAAAAGACTTTATCTGTTGAAACAAAAGGAAATTCAAATTAAAAGCGGTAGTGTTTGGACCTGCAAAATAATGTGAGGAGACAAGGAGGCTCAAGGAAAGCACAGAGAAACAAGGTAGAGACAAATTTGATACTGAGAAAAATTGCATTAGCATTAAGTAATTATAGAAAGGGCTGACTGAGTGAAGAGTGATATTACCTTGGTCTGGTTCTGGCTGTGCTTGCAGAGAAGCTGTTGATAGCAAAGGGGGCAGAGCTGTTTCAGCTTCTAATTCTGACAAGTAGTTTTGGAAAGCTGTGTAGACTCGAAGGTGTTTTGGGGTCCAAAATGCAAGGATGAATAAGGCTTTATCCACACAAATTTATAGGCATATTCATTTCTTTTGAGTAAATGAATGCTCTGCCACTAATCAAGCATTTTGAAAGACAATCACGATGTATAATTGAGAAATGGATCTTGCTGACTGTGTTCAATTTTTATGATTTCTTTTATTTGCTTTCTGTTTTATGTCTGTTTGGTTTGGTTTTATGTGGGTTTTTTTTTTTTTTGGTAAATGCTAACTCAGTTTGCTGGTTTTGGCTGGGGTAATTTTTCTTCATAGCAGCTAGCATGGGCTATGCTTTGAATTTGTGCTGGAAACACTGCTGGTAATTCATGGATGCTTCAGTTTTTGTTGAGAAGAGGTTTTTCATTGCACAGCCTCAAGGCCTTTCCTACATCTTAACCCACCAGTGAGTAGCCTAAGGATGTGGGAGAATTTGGGAGAAGACAGAGCAGGGAGAGCTGACCCCAAGTGACCAAAGGGCTATTCCAGACCATATGTTGTCATGCTCTGCATATAAAGCTGAGGAAGGAGAAGGAAGCGGGTGTTTGGAGTGATGTGTTTCTCTTCCCCAGTCACTGTTACATGTAATGAACACCTGCCCATGGGAAGTGATGAATGAATTCCCTGTTTTGCTTTGCTTGTGTGTGTGTATTTTGGTTTGCCTATTCAACTGTCTTTACCTCAACCCACAAGTTTTCTCACTTTTACCCTTCTGATTCTCTCCCTGATCCCATAAGGGAGAGGGATGAGCAGCTGGGTGGTGTTGGGATGTGCTAAATCGAATTTAGAGCTGTCAGTGCTGTTCAGCTATTGATTTGGCTCACTTCCCTGACCATGTATTGGCATCTGGTGCTCGTTAGTGGCTGCTCCGTGCCCTGGCTGCTGCTGCAGTGCCAAGGTGGTGATTGCCTCCCTCTACAGTGCCTGGGAATACCCTGGGAATGGCCATGGTGATGCCCCCATCATAGGGGCATCACCATGGGGCTGGCAGGTCCATCGAAGGGATGGTGACCTATGGATGAGTCCACATGGGAGCAGGACACTCCAGGGTGGCTGTGGCCATGGATGAGCCCTTGGCAGAGCAGGTGCTTTCGAAGCACCTGTGACCGTGCTTATGTCTGTGCCACAGTGCTGTACCTGTGAAAGGATTGTGGCCAAAAGATGCAACTGGAGAAAGTTCATCTTGGAGCATCTGTGGCTGTGCATGAGGCCGTGCTGGAGCACTTCCACTTGGAGCAGGGCCAGCCCTAAGTGACTGCAGTTTGTGGATAAGTCAGAGCAGGAACAAAGGGAGGAGTCCATTGCAATGTTAAACCATAAAACTTCACTGAAAGGGATCAGGAGTGGAGATGGTAGTGGAAATACCTTTGAATTGTTGTACTTCATGACTTGAGTTGCTTGTTGTGGGAATTGCTGTGGACGGAGCCACTAGAAGCAGTGGAGGACAATCCTTGCAACTGCAGCAGACACCCAACCTGAGCTGCCTGTGGTGTCTGATAACTCCACACAACACAGCACCTCTCATGTCCTGAGGGATCACCATAAGAGATGGAGCACAAAATCATGGGCTAAATGAGTGTACTGGGCATTTTGTGGACATTTGTTGTTGTTTGTGGATGTTTTATGGACATTTCACAGGGATGGTGCATAGACTGAGGGAATGTTATCTGTGAGGTACATCAAACGGTGGGAATGAGGATGGGTAATGATGATATGTAGGACCTGACTGTGATGTAAATTGTGTGGGATAAGAAGTGGAGAATGTGCTGGTTTGGGCTGGAGGGGGGTGTTCATTTTCTTCATAGTAGCTCATATGAGGCTGTGTTTTAGATTTGTGCTGGAAAGAGTGTTGATAACTGAGGGATGATATTTATCATCATTGGACAGTTCTAAAACAGAGTCCAAGCTTCTCAACACCCCCCAGTGAGGAAACTGGGGCTGCACAGGAAGCAGGGAAGGGACACAGCCAGGACAGCTGACCTCAGTGGTATGTTCCAGACCACAGGGTGTCATGCTCAGCATATAAAACTGGGGAAGAAGAAGGAAGCAGGGGGACATTTGGCAGGATGGTGTTTGTCTTCCCCACTCACTGTTAGATGTGATGTAGCCCTCCTTTCCTGCCTGCCCATGGGAAGTGATGAATGAATTCCTTGTTTTGCTTTGCCTGTGTGGGAGACTTTTGCCTTACCTTTTCAACTGTTTTTATTTCAACCCACAAGTTTTCTCACTTTACTCTTCCAATTCTCTCCCCCATCTCACTGAGGGGAAGTGTGTGAGTGGCTGTGTGGTGCTTAGTTGCAGGCTGGGGTTAAACCATAACATGCAGTAAAACAAAGATATTACCTCAAATGGGTTCCAGTTAATATGCTTTTCTTGAAAATGAACGTAGTTACATTAAAGAAAAATAACCCCCCCTTTTCTGTATTTGTGCATCTGGTATTTAAAAAACAATGCCAAAGGAGTTTGTTTATTGTGCTGCCCGAAATGTCTAAGATGAGTACATTTCTGCTTCAGAGCAAATGTTAATTATGTTTCAGGTTTTCCTGTGACAAAGATATAAAAAGTTTGATTTAGCCTTTTAAAAACCTCAGTGTTTGGTGCCAGAAATTGCTGGTTAATTAACCTTCAGATTTCTGTGCTACGTATGAGAATGCTTGGCTTATAAAATGATTCCATCATGTAAGAGCCTTAACTGCAGTGAACGACAAATTCAGAGGCTTGTTATGTCAGAAAGGAGGAGGAGGAACTTCTGTTTAGGTCTTGCCTTCACAGGGAAAGGAAACACTGATAGTATCCCTGTAACCTGGCACTGATGAGCAGGCACCACATTGCTTTGGAAAGATTCATATTTGAGATCTGATGACTAAGTAGTGGTGGGCACAGCTGCTTTAGAATCAGAGATAAAGGAAAGAAGGAAAACAAATCCAGAACTGCTATGAGAAAATCTTGCTGACATGTAATGCTGTCAGAGCATTTATAAAGAGCAGAAACCCTATTCAGTGTCAATCAGGTACGTGCTATATTGAATGAAATATTTGTTATTGTAAATGCTGCCAAAGCTCTGCAATTGATAGTCTCTGTATTTATGGAAAATAACCTCTGTGAGAGAAATGAGATAGTTAAATTATCTAGAGTTTTAATTTTAGTTCCAGTGTAAATTTCTTCTTGAAGTCTATCAGTTTATGCAGATTAAGTGATCTTTCAATAGGCTTGTTTTTTAAAAATATTTGTGGATACAGAGAAAATGATGGAAGTTTGCTATATTTTAGGTCTTTGGATAAAGATCTTATTAGAATAGGATTGCTGCACTGAGAGCACAAGGAGTATTTTGGAATATACATTAGGAGATAGGGGTGTTTTTTAAGGTTTTTGGGAAGTTCCACAGATAAATATCCTAATAAAAGGTAAAGTCTCTTCTTAGAATCATAACAATTGTTATAGCCTGCTCCAAAGCAAATTGGGGTTACTGGAGGTCTCCTCATTGACTTGACTTGACTTTTGAAATTCCAAGTCTCTCACTGATAAATGTCTCAGGTTTTGTTCTTACAGTTCTCAAGTAGTTTTCCCATTGAAGTCGGTGATATGGATTTGCACTCTTTTAATAAGATCTTCAGCTTTAAGAAGGATCTTCCTAATTGAAAATGAGATACAAGCCTGTTTTTAAAGTTTGCTTTTGGCACTGCTAAAAGGTTTATTTAACAATAACTAAAGATTGGACGGCACATGCGTAAATCTTCGTCAAACCCATCAGAACCTTTGCCTGAATGCTCATAAAAGACTTTTGGCTAGCAATGGCAAGAATGATCTGCTCTTTAATCTTGGATGCTTTATAACCAAGGTTTTATTAGATAAAATAAATTTCAGCCTGGAGAGAGGGTGGGATAAACAGCAAATTGTGCACTTTATACCTTGGAATGATTGGTAAATGTGTTATTTCTTTTTGGGAAAGGGTTCAGCCTTGTCATATGGAGAATGATGCACAGTTACCATTTGTATGTAGAGGAAGTTTTGATATGATTATGGGTTGCATGAGAAACTGCTTTTGAACATAAAGTCATTTACCATTTGCTTCTGATGTGCTCAGTGTTGCCAGCAATGTGTTTCCTCATCCATATCCTTGAAATTCCTTGCTCATCTGTTGTCCCCACAAGAGGGGGAGAATTCTTAGACTGGTGCTTTGACTGAAGCAACAAATACATGTTGTATTTCTGATTTAAAGCTTTAGAACTTTTATTTGCTATTTGAGAACTTCATTAAAATTCTCCTTTCTCTTTGTGAGCGAAGTTCAAGTGCAGAATCACCCCTCTGTGGCTGTCTTCCTTTTTGCTTTCCTTTCTGAACTTTCCTGTACCTTTTTAAATAAGATGTAACTTACATTTTGCAGACTCAGTGACTCTAACACAGCGTTAGTGTAAGAGAGCTGTAGTTTCTTCATTCTCAGGCTGGTAACTCTGTGTCTGTGTAAGTGAACAGCTCAGCTTCCTCAGGCTTTCAAAGGGGAAATAACAATAAAAATTTTGAACCTGAAGGGATGGAGCAAATCTGATGCTTCTTTGCATTTTCTCTCTCCAGTGTTGTAAATGAGAGTCGGTGAATGGAGCTTCATGTATTGCTGGAGAAAGTGGAAACACACAAACTATTTTATATCCTTGAGAATTTTTTGGCTGATAACCTGAAAAACTTTTACTATCACAGGAAGAAAATGCTCATAGTTTTAGAGGTGTTCTTAAAATATTGCAACTGCAGAATTGTCTTCAAGAAGTCAGCCAGTGTGTCTATAATGATATTCTGATCTAAATGAATTAAAATATATTAATTAAAACAACAATAAATCCAATTAGTATGATATATAGGTATATATCATATTACTATGATCTCTTTAAATACTCTTAGTTTTAGTTCTGGTTCTTGAATATTGACTTAAAAGTAAAAGTAACAAAGAGCTTACAGTGACAAGGGATGGTGATCCAGGGGACTGACCAGATTTTATATCCACTATTACTGTGCTCTTCTTCAGTTATCTGCAGCATGCTTTTGCTAGCAGCAAGAAATATTCACATAAAAGAGTTTGCTGGTCCCTTCCTTGAGAGACAGGACATAAGAAGCTCAGCAAGTAGTGATCCCAGAATAATTTCTCAGATTTCATTTTAATAACATTTGGAGGACAATACAGTTTTGTCTTAATTAGTGTGTTAGACAAATGTCCATCTGTGAGAATCATCAATAAAATTCTGACTGACTCAGCTGAGACAGGATTTTACTCACAATAAAAGGCAAGTTTTCATGCCTAGGTTAATAATGAGACAAATCTAGAACAGCTTTCTTTGTTTAAGGGACTAAAACATGTACACAAAGTTTTGTTACCTGTGGATGGTGTTAAACATCTCAGACCTGGGGTTTCAGGCAGCATTACGGGAGTGTTTCACAACTTGAAAGGCAGGAATAAGCAGAGCCTTGGTTTTTATGCTCTTTCAGTGAATTAGTGATGGTGGAGAAAAGGTAAAGGCATAATGACTTGTTTATTAGGTGCTTTTTAAAGTAAAAAAATAAGGTATCAAAAAACTGCATTGAGGAAACTTCATTATAAAGAAATTAGAATGAAATTGCAGAGATAAAGATATTTAGTCTTGAATTTGCTGTTAATGTGAAGACACGCAGCAAAATTAATATAATTGGAATAGTCTTTTACAGAAATTCCAGTTAGAAAATCAATTTACTATAGCTAAAACCAGATAAGCAGCCAAAGGAGTTCTGCATTTTGTACATATTCATAAATAGATTTCATTTCTATACATTATAGAAAAGATTGCTTATTCAAGTTTTATGACTAAAAAACCAAAAGTTTTACACTTTTTATTTACTCTTTGGCTACCTAAATTAATCCTATAGCATGAATAATTTGCATAGTAAAGAGGCTGTCTGGAAAAAAACCACAGTAAATAATATCATTTTATTTGGGAGAGGAGAAGGTGGAATAAGGCATATTGCAGATTGGTCTGACAGGAAAAAAATCCACTGCTTTTTCTTCACTCTTCAGGTCACTGAGATCTGAAAAAAATATTCCCTGACAGCATTTCTGGAAGGAAGGAAGGTTTTCTTTTGCCAAAGACAGCTCTGGTTATCCCCATTGCTTCCCAGCCTCACAAAACAAGAGGTCATTTGAGGAGCCTGAGGCATGGCATGCTCAAGGGAAAGCCAATGTCTGCCTAGCCAGGAGCAGTGAATCCTGCATTTCCTGACATCCATGCCAAACAGAAACTCCCAGCCTGGCTTTTGGAGGTCAGACCTGCCAGGGTGGTAGAGCATGAACTGCAGAAATAAATGAGTTCACATCATTTGGGGATGTGTCCCACTCGTCTACCCAACACCAGACTTGTTGCCTATAGATTGCTAGGGGGAGGTTTTAAAGGACAGTAATGACTTTACTCTTTTGTCCATTGGCCAAAGGACTTCTAATCTTATCAAAGGTCTTTATGCCTAGTGATGGGCAGATGTTGCCAGGGAAGGTCGTCTTTGCTTCCATCAGAAAACCAGATAGCCTCTCACCTGAGAGTGTAGGAATTTTCAATTCCTGCTCTATCCCTATTGCCCGATTTACTTGTTTTTCTTCACGTATCGACTTTTTAAGCCACCATCTCTTTCCTCTCAAATTTCTGTCTGGCATGAGTGCATTGCTGCAGGCTCTGCTCTCTGTGTGCTGCTGTTTATCCTCACAGACCTGAGTGGGGAAACTGCTGTGGGAAAAGGGAATAAAAGAGGTGGGATTTTCAGTCCCCTATTTATTTAAAATACAAGAAGTGTTGATTTGTTGTAAAAGTAAAGAGAAGGAACTGGAGTCAAAAAATCTCAGCTCGCTTGTGTCTATACCCTGCCAACAACAGAGACAGTTATTCAGTAGCCCTCCGAGCTGTGTAAAAAGTTCTACTGGGCACAATGAGGCATTTTATCCATATGCTTTATCCCTTGTTGATAGCAGGGGATTGAGCATGGCACTCTGCTTCTCAGCAGACTAGAATTATGTGGTGCAGTCACTGCTCTGCCCTTGTGAAAGGCCACCTGGAGTGCTGCATCCATCTCTGGGACCCTCAACAGAAGAAGGATGAAGATTCAGTGAGTCCAGAGGAGGCCAGGAAATTCATCAGAGGGTTGGAGCACATCTCATATGAACACAGGCTAAGAACTGGGGTTGTTCAGCCTGGAGAAAGCAAAGCTCTGGTTCTTCCAGTGTGTAAAGAGGCTCCAAGAGAGCTGGAGAGGGACTTTTTACCAGGATGTGTAGTGATAGGACAAGGGGAAATGGCTTCAAACTGAAAGAGAGCAGGTTTAGATTGGATATTAGGAAGAAATTCTTTACTGTGATTTACTGTGAAGATTCTTTACAGTGGCTCACCACAGGGTGCCCAGAGAAGCTGTGGATGCCCCATCCCTGGGAGTGTTCAAAGCCAGGTTGGATTGAGCTCTGAACAACCTGATCTTACAGAATGTGTCCGTGTCCATGGCTGGGGGGCTTGGAACCAGGTGATCTTTAAGATCCCTTCCAATTCAAGACATGCATGGATTCAGTTATAATTCCACGAATACAAATTCCACTTTGCAAATGACCAGAAAGGAATAGAGCAGAGGAAGGCACACGTACATTTGTTCTGGGACACTGTCATTAAGAGAGAAGTAAGTGGTGATTGAAGGAATTAATTCCTCCTGGATCCAAGGAACTGATATATTCCATGCTGTTTGGACAGAGCTATGGTGTGGCAATCAAAACAAGAATAATATTTTAGAATTAGCTTTAGAATGAGAGACCAATTAGCTTTAGCTGAGAGACCAAGGTGTGCTTCAGAGATGCTGGATACAGGTGCACATCCCAGCTCCATGAAAATCTAAATCTCTGTGCTGCTCTTCCCTGCCCTTTCTTGCATCAGAGAGAGATGCTTTTTTTTAAATAATGAAGTTCTAACTGGACAAGGGTGCTATTCTTTGTACTGGCTTCTGCCACAATACTGCTGTGGATTGAAGCATGATTACAAAATCCTCAGATAGAGCCTTGTAATTGTTACTTGTGTAATAGTTTTGGTAGGTGTTTCTTTTCTAATGGAACACACTAAAATTTTTGTGCCGAAATGCAAATATTCTTCTGGATCAAAAAGTCCACACTGTACTTTGAGATAATTACACGGAGAGCAAAAGAGCTGAAATGTCTCAGTTTGCATTTGTATTCTTGAGCAGGACAGTGGCTTTTCATTTCTGGTGTCTGAATCACTAAGTCTATGAAACACACTTAAGAGATGCAAATCATAGAAAGCTTAAATCCACTCTCACGTCTGGTAAGGTTTTAATGGTCTATAAATTCAAAGGCTAAAAACTAGTAAAGTCAGCCTTAACTCTAGTTTCAACTGACATCTGAAAATATTTTCCAATTCTATGGGTACCTTTTGTTGAGCTAATCCCATTGTAGTGTATGCAAGGCAGCTGGTTTTGTGCACCAGGAAGTGTTAAATGTTGGTTGCCTTTGGGCAGGACCCACAGCTCTCGCCTTCTTGAACAAAGGTGACAAAGTGGGCAGATGCCTCACTCTTTCCAGCACAGGTAAAATGGAATTTTCTCTGCTGTGAATGCCTCCAATAATGGGAATGTGGGAAGGAAAATCTAGAGTGCAACTAATTCAGAATCCTGCTCAAAGTGAGTCTTTTTAAAATCTCTCCAAAGATAGGGATTTCACAACCTTTCTGGGTATCCTGTTCCTGTGCTTAATTCTCACTGTGGAGAATTTTTCCTATATGCTACTGGAATTTCCCTTGCACTGGCATGTGACTGTGATCTCTTGTGCACTTTCTGTAGAAAGAGTCTGGATTTCTTGTCTTTGTAACTCCACTTCAGGGGGTAGAAGACTGAAATTGTGTATCCAGTTCCTTTGGTGCTCCCACATCATAATTTTTGAGCCCTGGGATGTATTTATAAATGTTTAGAATAATCTGGGAATTATCAGTGCCCATAGTAACTCAAAAGCTAGCACAGGCTAAAGAGTGCTCATTTTGCTTGTTCCAAAGTATTCTTTCCTGTGTGCTTTTGAGCTGTGCTATTTTCTTCAGAGAAGGTCTTGATGTCATTGGGGACAGGTTATTAATTTTGGAAGAATGAGTACAATATGTGAAGTCTGGACAGATAGCTGTGTCTGCATTTTGCTTCCCTATCTCTCCCCTACTTGTTGCATCCAGTCTTTCTCAGGTAATAATAAACTTGTTTACTTGTCTGCCTTCTGTTGGCAATATCTGGCACTGCTGTGTTTAATGAGTAATAAGTTTGTCACAAAACCTGAAGCACAAGTATCCTCTTACGCATCAGGAATGACTTCCCATTAATAATCACTTTTCCAGAAGATGATTCAGTTTATTGTTGCAGTGAGCTGTGTAAAATGTAACCTAACAGAATATTAATAGAATGCTCTGCGAGATGCCTGAGGATCTTTGGCTATGGGGTAGTGGAATGCACGCTTGCTGAATCACCTCTATTAAACCCGAAGGCAAAATGATTGCCCTTTATTTTAAGCCTAGCAGAGGAAAAGGTCATCTTGATTCTCTATTGTAAGAAATCTTTACTCAAAATATATATAAAATTCTAAGCATGTTGTAGTGCATGTTGATGGAAGGGTGCCTGAGAACATCTGTCACTCCCTTGCTTTTAGAAGTGTTGTACTTTTCCAGGAAAAGCTATTGTATTATGTTCCCAAACAGGCACCCTGCCCTCTCTACCTATTTTTCCCCTTTCCAAAACTTAAAAAAACCCAAACAACCAAACAAACATAAGACTAAAAACAAAATCAAATTAGTTTTTTTCCCACAAGGCTTTTAAGGATCCCACAAGGCTTTTAAGGAGGTACTTGGTATAGGTAATGCGCAATAAGTGGCTTTTGAGTTTGTTGAAATACGTCAGATGGCTTAATTATTTACCCATGTGTCTGTTTGACTGTGACATCTAAACCAGTTGTGCCTCATCAGGTGTGTCTTGCATGGTGGCTCTCAAGATTCAGTTGTTCTAGAGTTATTTGAAGACAAGAGACCTAAATTTTTTTTTTTTTAAATTTTTTTTTTTTTTTTTTTTTTTTTTTTTTTTTTTTTTTTTTTTTTTTGTGGAGAGCATTGATAACAGTCCTTTTTTTCCCTTCATCCTCATGGATAGTGGTGTCATCCTCTGGGTACTGGAGCTAATGAAGCTGTTTTATGTCAGAAGTGAATCCTGCCCATAGTGTCTTAGATTTGTGAATGGTAAGTGTTACTCAAGGAACTGGCCAGAATGTCTATTGTTTACTTAATAATGGCATTTCTGTTGTTGAATATCTCGCTAAGCTAAACTGACTTCAGTAGATTGAAACATTTGCAGGCTCCCAGGAGACTGGAGTGTAAAAATGACAGACCACCTCTTTTGTTTCTATGTCTGGTACAGATCTAGTGCAGAGCTGATAGACTGTGTCTAAAGAATGTACTTTATCACTGAATCTTGCTTCTAAAGTCTTTCTTCGGAGGAAGAGGGAGTGTTGGGACAAAAGTTCACTTTAGCAAGTAGTTCATTTTTGTTTAATGAGTAGTGTTTAAGATATGAGGACATTATGCCAGGATGGAACAAATTCATTAGTCTATTGCACTACTTATTGTAATCCTTGTATTAAATGTGGTTGTGCTTCCTTCTGAGGTGTTTGTGGAGTTTGTTATCTTGAGATCTTGAGATCTGTTTTCCTCAGTCTTCAGTATTTTAAGACACGCAACTTCACAGTCCCACAGGCAATTTTTAGGACCTTCTGAGCAATAATGCATAATTTCTGCAGTTTCACTTTATTTGTGAGGCTCTGGGATTCCCAGTTTAAACTCTCTGGGTGTAAAGAAATGTGATCAACGTGATCTCATGTAGATCCATAGTCTACTGTGGCTAGACTATTTCTGCTACCCAAGTTAATAATCTGAAGTCAATGCTGTTATTTTTTCACTACATTACAGCCTGCTGAAGACCATGAGTGCAGCTTTCTTTAACCTGCTGAACTCCAGAGTCTCTTCCTCTTGTAAATAAGTTATGAGCAGTGAATTTTACAGAAAAGGCTGTACTGACTTCTTATGCTTGAGTGAACTCCTACCCCTAAAACAAGCTTCACTCTTGCTTGTGGTAACTTCTGTGCATGTTTTTAAATACTGACTGTTGCCCTTTGGAGACAGTATCTCCTGCTCAGCAGGCAGTTACCCTGCAAACACATATTAGTTGTTTCCCTCTGCAGAAAAACATGACTCAAATCTCATCTGATTTCTGTTCATAAAATTTCGTAGTAACAGCTCTGTGTTCCCTCTGCTTCTACAGTGTACAGGCATTTATTTGCTAAATGCTGAGGGAAACTACACAGCCAGCTGCCTGCTGCAAAAGCTGTCACAGCAGAATATCTCTGACTGGAACAGAGACTGTTGTGATGCTGCTCAGGTCCTTCTCTCCAAAGGGTTTGGGGTTCCCCTGTGCTGTGTGCCCTTCCAAAGGAGGCAGAGGGACAAAGTGAGCACAGACAGCTTTTGTTGGACATTCCAGATCCTCTGGCAGAGTGCCTGTGCTCATCCTGAATACCTGCAGCCTCTGAGATTGCAAGGGGAATAAATACAGCTTTGCTTACACTGAGTCTTTAAATGCCTGTTGAATACAAAGTGATCACTGGGCCACTCCTAGTAATCCCTGAAAATACTTCAAAGATAATTTTTTTGTTCCATCATTTGCTTCAAAAAAATTACCCACCCCACAATCTGTGAGTGAAAGCACCTTTGGGTTTAACAGTGGGTTTTTTTGCAGTGAAGTTTGCACAATACCTGTTTTTTTCCTGGAGGGGGCTGTGAAGCATCTGGTGGGGGCAGATGAAGTGTGGAGGTTGTGTGAGGAGTGAGGTCAGAATCCCCTGCTTTGACTGCTCTGGAGTTCCAGTCCAAGAACTGCTGGACACAAACAGCTGCTGAGATATCTCATTTTCCTGTTTCCCACAAAGGAAAAAACAGCAGCTGGGTCTAAAGTGCCTGAGCTGATTTAAATGAGTTTCTGGTTATTTCTACATGTATCTTCAGTTTCATCGCCAGAGTGCAGAGTGAGGAGGAAGGATGGACTCTCAGTGATCTATTTTAATCAAAAAGAATATTTATTACATTTTCTGTTAATGCTTCTACTCTCAGTCCTCACCCTAGAGGAGAAAAACATATCAATGCCCCAAGGTGGCATGCTAGAAATGCCATCAGGCTGAGAATTTGGGGACAGGGAGGTTGCTGGTACTTCAACAAACCTGTGCTTGAATCTTCCTCATCTTGTTTTATGGTCATGTGAGGCAAAAAAAGGTAAGAATATTTAGCATCTATACCTTGGCCACTTGTGGAATAGCAAAGCTGTGGGTGAATGTTTGGTTACCCTGTGGTTTCTCGTGTTAGAGTCTCATTACCATCTATAAAAGTACATTGCAATATCAGTTTAGGGGGCTGAAACTTGCTATTTGGGATACAGAATTGTTTTGAATTGCAAACTAGGTCTGTCTTCAGGGCTGGAATGAATTGCAGATGGAACTCTTAGTGAAGAATGAAGAAAAAATGTTTTTAAATGCTCTTGTAAAATAATGCTTCTAGGACAGACCTCTGTCTCAGGAGCATCATTTTGGTGGGCTTTTTTTTTTTTTTTTTTTTTCCTTTTCAAAATTCTTTTCTCTCGTAAATAATTTGCATATACCTAAATATGGCAAAGAGTATTTACTGTGGGCAATTGAAGGTTTTTGTTTTGATAGTTGAGTCAGATGAGAGAAAGGACAGGGGGTAGTTGGGATGGAGATGGAAAGTGGCAGGGAATTATAAAACTTCTGGACCTTATGAAATAACTTGACTGGTGTTGTCAGCTTTGGAAATATCTGCATTTTATGACTTTCACTTTTCTAATGGCTCTGTTCAGAGGTGCTGTATCCAGGGACCTCTCAGTGATGAAGTTGCAGTGCTTGCTGACATCCACTACCTGTCTTCCTCCTCTCTGTAGAGGGATGTGCAGTGGAGTTCTGGATCTGGCAGGTATAGGGGACATGAATGTGTGTGTGTTTGTCTGTTTGCAAAATGCCTGCTCTTACATGTTTGTGATGGAAAAGGGAAGCCCCCTGAAGTACAAGGCTGAAGGCTGTAGTGCAGTTACAGCAGGAGATGGTGAGCTGTTATAAAGAGAATTGATTTCTCCTCTATAGATGAGGACCTTGGGGTAATTTTGTCTCTGATAGAGAGAAGTTTTACCCTGGTTGTAACTTCTGTTAATATCTAAGTTGTCGCCTTCATCTTTGTTTCAGGCAGGCCTCAAATAGTTTTCTTCTTAAAATTATTATTGTTTTTAAGAGAGTATGGAGTCAATGTGTGTTTTAGCCTTTATTTTTAAGGGTATTCTAGAAAGCTTTCTTTAAGGTAGTAAATTTGTGCATTGACCATTTAAGTGCGTTTGGTACGTAATCTGTTTTAATGAGACATTTTTATTTTTTCTGATTCCTTTTTTCTTTTATAGAAAAGTCTTAATGCAGAGCTTTCTTACTTTTTAATGCTTTTTCTTTTTGTTCTTTATCATCTTAGGATGAATATTTAACCAGCAGTCTTCAGTCTTGCTTCAAAATGTCCCTGTGCACATCTTCTCACAAGGACTTCTCTCAGTTGCTGCCACTTCAGGATATTGGATGCAATAAAACAGAAATTAAAAATTCACCTGCTGGTGTCATCTCTCCAGTTCCCTACAGCTGCACTCAGTCCACGCTGACAGCAGAGCACAGTCCAGTCTACATTCCCTCATCTTACATGGAAAACAGACATGAGTATTCCACAATGGCATTCTGCAGCCCTGCTATGGTGAATTACAACATTGCCAGCAATTTTGGGGATCCTGAGAGCGTGGCTGCGAGGCAAACCTCCAGCCCCAGTGCTCTGTGGTCTGCTCCTGGCCATCTGTCCCCTCTGACCCTGCACTGCCAGTCCTCACTGCTGTATGCAGAGCAGCCCAAGAGCCTGTGGTGCGAGGCACGACCGATGGAGCCAGTGCTGCCCGGGAGCAGGTCAGTGCTTAAAAACTTGGCTGAGTATTGGTTGTTGCTTTAAAACTTGGCTGAATATTATTTACACTTTCCTTAGCTCAACTCTTTTCTTTTTAAATTTGAATGCTATGTGTTGGTCCCTCTGAAAAATGAAACATTGCTAAAAAACTTCACTAGACACCAAATCAGTCCTGGGAGGTTTTTTGTTTGTTTGTTTTTAATGTAACTTCTGAAATTAAGGTTTTTTTTCAATACCTCCTCAAAGTACTATACACCAACACAGAGCATTACAAATACCTTCAGTGTGGGAACAGTTTACACTGTGGAAACAAAAGGTCAAGACTCCTAGGTACTATTTTGGGTAATTAAATTAATTTTGCTCTGGCAGATTAAGTCCTTTGAATGAAAGAGGTAAAGGTTCATTCTTTTTGCCTTTTCATACAATATTGTGTGAATTCCTTTTTATAAAGAATATTTTTGTTTTACTGCTTCTAATAGATGTGAAGACTTTTTGTTTGAACTTGAAGTTCAAGGGAAATGTTTTCTTTGCTTTTTGGTTTTAGTATAAACAGTCACACAGCAGCATGTACCATGTTAAAAGGGGGCTGCTGCGGGAAAAGCCTGACTTTGTTTCTTGCTGTTGTTCCCAACTGACTTTGTAAAGTTGTTGTGAAGAGTCAGAGTCACTGACAAGAAACTCTGTTCGCAAAAAAATGTTCTTGTTCCACACATTTACTCATATTGCAAATCCTAATCAGCTGATGAAATTGCTCCATTCATGGGCACAACACTTGTTGGATGGATAAAAGCTCAGGGTGTGCAGGTGCTGTTCCTGCTTCAGCAGCTGTATGTTTATTCATAGGCCTCCTTATTTAACATCAGCAGTCATTTGGAGTATGAAAAATACTCCAAGAAATAGGGTGCCCTGGCAACAGCTTTAGTTCAATGGTTAATAAAGGATTGGTGCTATTTTTGAG
Source organism: Eopsaltria australis (assembly GCA_034509425.1). NCBI lineage: Eukaryota > Metazoa > Chordata > Aves > Passeriformes > Petroicidae > Eopsaltria > Eopsaltria australis. The sequence goes on along the minus strand of JAVTVJ010000012.1, from coordinate 673,310 downwards.
ACTACCCACGCTCCTTCTGCAGTGGGTGGGCTTTATGCAGTTCTGGAGTGCAAATATGCTTTCAGTGTAGGTGTGTGGATTGGGAAAGACTCTTAGGGTAGCACTTACATAGAGAATAATTCCCCAAGCAGCTTTGATGTGAACAAGGGTAACATCCAAAGTCTTTCCACTTTGGTTAAGGTTCCAAAACTGACAGCCCTGGGAAGGTTAGTGTTTGAAGCTGTCCAGATGTTGGGACAGCAGCTGGAATAACCCAAGAGCAAGAGCACCCTGTCTGATGCTCTGCAGTGCCCTCCCTACAACAGACAGAAGGGAAGCCAAACCTGTCCCACTAGAGTTTAAATAAATAAATTATCAGCTTTTTGTATAGATATATGAGGACTACTGCTCATGCAGCTGATGATGACCTAACTTAAAGAGAAATCAAGAAAATCTGAAGTATAACCTCTTTTTCACAGAATGGTTTGAATTGAAACAGATGTTACAGACCATCTAGTTCCAATCCCCCTGCTGTGGGCAGGGACACCTTCCCCTAGACCAGGTTGCTCAGAGCAGAAGGATGACCAGGAGAAAATCAGTGACTTACTACTTTAAGTGAAGTCTTAATTCTTTTTAGAAAGGTAGAATCCCTATATAGAAACCACAATCATAAAACAGAGAGGAGCACTAGGAGGTGTAAAGCGATAAATCTTTCCCCATGTGGTTCCTCAGCAGCCACCAGGGTACCTCTCCTATTTTCCTGCATCCTTTGGTGCAGGAGCATTATGGGCATCCTTCCAGCCACTTGCAGCTCCCCTGCAGGACCTGGCAGCTCATTCCTCTGCTGAGCATCCTGGGATAACAGTCCTACAGCAGCTGGCATGTGGTCTCTACCCACCCATGGGGCTGCCCTCTCTGGATTGCCCTGTGTATGTAAACACTGCCAGAGCAGAATCTCAAGGTATGAGATGGATGTTTACCTGAAAGCCCTGACTGTTTGCAAGATCTGTTGTCCTCACAGACAGCAGTGACAAACTGGTGGGGTTTGAGCCTCCTGGTGTGAGGCTGCAGCTGTCGCAGACGAGCGGCTCTGATGCTGTTTGGCCCGCAGGAGGAATTTGTTCCAGATGGTTCCACTGCGGGCAGGCTGCTTGCCACAAGTCTGAGGAAACCTTGCAGCTTGCCTGTGTGCAGGGTGGCTGTTGTTAAAATTTTAAGCAAGGAAAGAAAAAGTCCTTTTTAAAAACAATTCTCATGTCTGGGAGGTAAAGACCAACAATCCTCACCGAGATGTTGCGGTGTGTGCTTTTTCTTTATTTTAATCCACAACCTCAGTGCTTTATCAAGGGCAATAAACATTGCTCTCCACAGCATATCAATCAGTCACAGAGAGGCTCTCCAGCTGATTTGGAGCCTCTTCTGACCCTCACAATTGGATAATGTTTTCCAAGTAAAGCTTAAAAATATAGCTCCTTTACTAACGTGAAACATGAAATTACTTTTCCTTCCAAATACAGGGGAATAGGAAGGGATAGCAATGCTTTTCCCTCCTTGCATTAGCAGCATATTAGGCATGTGTGATACAGCCCCTTTACTCCTGGGGAGAGTTCCCCCTCACTGGTCTTCCCAGAATGGCAGAGAGGGAAATAACTCAGTGGTTCACCAACCCATTAATGAGATGTGTGTGTAATCAAAGACCGAGCTTGTTAAATACCTAAACACTGCTCTGCCCTGCTATATCTGAATGAATTAACATTTTAAAAAAATCTCTCAGTAACTTAATTGTACAACAAATACCTTAATTTTTCTGTTTTGATATTTGCTCCAAGAAGGTCCTTTTCTTCCTTTCCAAATTTTTTACCAGGAAATTGGAGCACGTTCTCCTCAAAAACTTATGAACTTGATGATTTTCAGTTGGCATGTGGGTGTGTTTGTCCTTACCTCCTGTCATGAAACCAGCACAAAATCTACTTTAATATATTAGTTAAAGCCTCTTTGACAGCACTTTCAGCATGTTTCCACTGTTCTGTTTAAACTTGCCCTTGTTCTGTAGAAGTCATAAACCATGCTACCTGCTGTCTTATCCCAACTGATTTTTCTTCTCCTCCCTAGTCCTGCTGGACGGTGGGATGAGGAAAATTCTAGAGTTCCTAAGTTCTGTCTCTGTGCTTAGATTTATACCTGTAAGTTGACTGTACACCATTCCTTTTCTCAAACTCTGAGCTGCTGAGAGTTTGGATGACACTATTTTCTCTCTGTCCAGAAATTGTATTGACCCTGAAAAGCACAACGTGCAAAAACCACCAAGAAAATGAGGTCCAGATAAAAGGGATACAATGGATGTACTTCCTATACCTAGACCCAACATTACTGATAATCTAAGTTCCTTTCCTCTTGTGTTTGTTTACAGGACCTTGGTGTCAGGAATTAGCTGTTTTTTCATAGGTTTATCCTGTTTCAATTTTCATCCAGTCATGAAGAATAGTTCCTGTGTGTTGGAATTATTTACAACACTTCAGGAATGTGTATATTTTACTAATTTATATAGAGCTTCAATTTTTTAATGGATGAAAGTATTTTATTGCTTGAGTTTCTCCATTCTTCTTGGATTCAGACCTCTTTTTGTTTAGCATTAGGGTGATCAGCATGGGTTGTCATCTTGAGCAGAAAACTTAGTGTGACATCATGAGCTGATCTTGTAGGCTGAGATCACACCTCAGTTATTTTTCTCCAGAATGTCATTGAACTAATAAAGGCTCATGTAAAGGATGAAATATTTGAGAATGGGTGTGTGTCGTAATTTTACCTTACTAACAGGACAAAGCATCCACAGCTCTGTTCATTGTAGCATTTATCATGTCAGCCTGAGTTCTCCTTTTCCATGTGAAGCTTCTGAGAGGCAAAATCCCCTTGGTTCACAAATTCCCGGGCTTGCATATTTCCAATAATTCTTCAGGACTCATCAGCACTCCAGATGATTTTCCCAGGGTTCATGTGATTGATACAGCAGCAGTCCAGTTTTATGCCTTTGAGTATTTTAAATCTTTCTAGTGTGTCATCACTGGGATCAGACTACATGCTTTAAATTATCTTGTCAGAAAAGGCTTAGCAGTGTTTCACACTATCCTGTGTTCAGGTAAAAGAAGACTCTATAGAAAGAGAGTAGAAGACAATGGAAAACTATTAAACTCTTCGCAGTGCAGTTTAAATTTTTCCTCTTTTATAACAGATGTTTTTCTTTTCTATCAGAGAAACATTAAAAAGAAAAACTAATGGCAATGACTGTACAAGCCCAATTGCAAATAATCCTGGCTCAAAAAAGGATGCCCACTTCTGTGCAGTCTGCAGTGACTATGCTTCTGGATACCACTATGGGGTCTGGTCCTGTGAAGGCTGCAAAGCATTTTTTAAAAGAAGTATTCAAGGTAGGACAAACAGGTTTTTATAATTTTGCTTAAATAAATTGTTTCATGTGACCAGGGGCTGCAGCAGTTGACCTAGTAATGAGTTGGTCTGAAATGCTGGTGTCTGGTGCTCCATGCTGAAAATAGAGCAACACATGATTTGGCTGTTTTATCTCTTGGCTCTGATGTTATCAAGATCTGGAAACATTACAGAGTGAGCAATTGATTTCTTTAGAGTAGAGGTGGAATGCACAGCAGTGAGGCCCTGCAGCACAGGCCTGGGTGGGATGGCACTGCAGACCTGTGAATCTGATGGGAGTTTGTGGCCCAGCTTAACTGTGGTAATTGAGAATTAGTTGTCATAGACACAGTAAGAGTAGGCAATTATCTGGAGACTTTGCTTGCTGGGAGCTCTTCTTGACAAGAGTCTGTTTCCTGGAGCTGTGGAGTCATGGTGTATAAAATCTACACACTATCTAGGATGGAAAAATATGTGTAGCATAAATCAGGTACTAACCTGGTTATTGTTGAAGTTCAGCCTCCACCCCTTAGAGCCTGCACTGCAGTTTTTCTTACTCTGCCTGATCTCTCTATCTAGGACTTCCACTTTCATGCTTAAATTCTTAAATATTTGGTATTTAGTTCAAGTTTGCTGTGTGGCTGCAGTGTGAAGTAAATGTAGGGCTACACATTTGCTCTCATGGCCAGTGGAAGTCACTTAGGCACCATATTGCAGCTTTGGGACATTTAATTTCTTTAACCTTGGCCCAGTTATCCTAATCTTTGGCCTCAGCTGGGATCTTTCAGTGGAAAATTATTTGTATTGACATTGGCTGCTACATGTGGATACCAATGCAGAAAATCCTGTTGCTGTTTGATCTTTAATGTTCCCCCTCCTCCTCTGCCTGCAAAACCTTTAGCAATCTTCAGATATTTTCTTTTGGCTCAATATGCCAGAGTTGGTGCCACCAGGGGAATCAAATTTAATTCAGAACTTGTTTTGCCTTTTCAATTCATTGTGCAAATTCTGCACAGGTGAATAGCAATTTCTACAAGCTGGTGCAGGTACTTTTGATTTCTAAAATAATTGAAGAGAACTCTGTGTCCAGTCTGTCACAAATGGGGACTGAATTTGATCTCAAGGTGTTTTCTGTCAAGTAAATGGTTTGCCTGCTCTGTGTTGCTCACATGTGCTTGGGCCACCAGCAAGTTACCCACTGAGGTCTTTTGTACACCTCAGTGTAGCCTGTCAGGTAATGGTGTTTGTAATTCAAATAAAAGAATAAAAAAAGAAAAATAAAAGAAAGCCAGTTCTTGGCATAAAACACTATCGAGCACTCACTTGCAATGCTTGTTATGCAGGATATTGTGTATTAAAATAAAGAACTTCTGGGCCTGCCACAGACAAAAATGTTGGGCTCATTAATTAAATTAAAATTAGAAGTATGACTGAGCAACTGTGTGTGGTCTCCTCAGCTTGTCTGAGTTTGTAGTGTAGTCTGTTGGTCCCACGTTGCTGAACATCTGCAAGTTAAATTATCCCAAGGCCACAAGAGTTTTAAATCACTTTTTACTCCTCTGTGCAACAGAGAGTTTCCGCCTCCTCTCCCCCATGTTGTGTGAAGAGTGATAAACAGTAATTTGTTTTTCGGTCATATCTTCCAGTAGGAAATGGGACAAACTGCAACCTGATCTCTTCTTTTTAAAATTGTCGGTTCAAAAATTCAAGGTCAAAATAATTCTAATTTTGCACGGCAATAATCACAATGGTCCAGTTAAATAATTACTCTTGGGGACATGAACTCTTGGATTGGCATCAAGCAAAAAAAGAATTCACTCTAGTAGTTGTATTTTTGACTGATCTTATTCTTGACTGGGGAAAAAAACCCCAAAATCAATTTACAAAGCAGCCTGGGAGAAAAGATAATAAGAAAAATAAATGAGTGAATATTTTTTGCATCCTTTGGTAATTGCTGCAAGAGATAGTTCCACTATTTGGCAGGAGATGGTTCAACTGTATTTACACCAGGAGTGTACCCAAGTCCAGTTTACAGTAATAAACCTTTGGACCAGATTATTGATTAATGAAATACAATAACGTAAAGAGGTTTGGGTGGGAATGAGTTGGGATGGGAAAGAACAAGAAGAGAACAAAAGAGGCTGCATTGAAAACTGATGAAAATAAGATAAACAAATGTCCAGAAGATCAAAAACTCACACCCTCTACTTGTGCTTTTCTTTGTAGTTACAGGATGCAATATTTCATACCAGTCTGCTTTCTATCTTGGCCTTTTTTTTTTTTTTGTTAACTTTGGTCCAGGGTCAATCCTCCAAAGGCTTCTTCATTCCTGGAACTCCCCACGTCAGAGTTCAGTAAATATAGCTCTAGTTTACTTAAATTTTTGCAGGACTGAAGCTGCTCTTTTGAACTCTGATTAAGAAAAAAGGATTAAAATATGGTATCTGCCAGCTATAGGCTCCCAATATACAGTACGAAATTGGAGGTTGGGAGGAGATTTCCACAAGAGTGAATGTTCCATTTTCAAAAAATTAGCTGGTTTTAGAAGGTGCTTGGTTATCTGATGGTCACCACTATAAAGCTGAGCAATGCTGTCTGGTTAATGTTGAGGCCACAGGCTGATGTTTATAATATAGGATAAATACACATTTTTGCATCAGTTAAATTAATGGAGCTTAGACATATGCACATGAAAAAGCTGAGCTGTCTAAAGTCAAGAACATCCCTGATTCAGGAGATGACCAAGATGGTCGGAAATGTTAAATTTTCCTTTCTTGCCCAGCAGGACACAACGATTACATCTGCCCAGCCACCAATCAGTGCACAATAGACAAAAACCGGCGCAAGAGCTGCCAGGCGTGCCGGCTGCGGAAATGCTACGAAGTGGGGATGATGAAATGTGGTGAGTGTGGCACGTCTGTCTTCTTAGCTTGGATTTTTCTGGCTTTTTTTTCCCTTCAGCCAATTCTGTATCTAATTTTTCCCCTTGGAATCCTAAGGAGGCATGACAATTAAAGCAAGGTTTAAGCAGGTTGGATAGGAAGGAATTAACTGATTCTTAAAGCTGAAGAAGACTGTTCAGAGGAAAACCTGTGGGGAGGGACAAGGGGTAGGTTAAGCATGTGAAAACCAAATAACCTCTGCAGGGCTTTGGAGAGGCAGGTTACTTCCATGCCATGCAGAATGGGAACTCAAGAGCTGCTGCTTCCAGCACCTTCCAGAGCCAGTCTCTGCCAATGTGAGGTAAAGGAGCCTGTGCTGTGGTCTGCTGGTTGGATACACTGCAGGAACAGCAGTGTCACACTGAAGCAGTAATTAATTAACCCAGCATTCCACATCTGACAGTGGGAAGAGTGGGTGCCTTGGGAGGAGTGTAAGAATGAGAACAGCACCTACATGGAACTACTGCTGTCAGCTCTCAGCTTCCAAAAATTAGCCTTTGGGGACATCAGTAGGATGACAGATTTTCCATTGTCCCTCTTTTTAATCCCATAAAGGCTTAGCATCTAAGACATTCCTCAGCAGCTTGGCCACCCATCCTGTGAAGAACCAGCTCTCTGGCTGCCAGGATTTTGTATGGGTCTTTGGTGGGGCAGTGAGAGGCCAGTTCCTTTTTGTGAACAAGCTGTCTTCAGATGATGCCCCACAACTCTTCCACCAAAATAAGTACTCAACAACCACTGTTTGTCACTGCACCACTCAGAATTATCCAGCCTTTTTTCTTATCCCTACCTCATACTTACAGTGACTTCAATGTAGTTGCACAGTTTTAGACGATATTTTAAAGATTGCTTTTAAGAAGAAAATAATTTGAAAGTTGTTTCAATCTGAGGAATGCCTACAGTCAAGTTTTGCTGTTTCTAGTAGATTCCCCAATGTGTGTAATAGAAACAGGCTTGGAAAATATTCCCATAAGAAGCCAGGAGTGGAAAGGAGAAGATCCCTATGCTTGGCTCTCCATGATTTGCAGGCATGCATCTCGTTTCATCCCATTTAATTTAGATATCTGTTTCTGTTTCAAAATTAGACACTGTTTTCATCCCCCCACAGCTTTGATCTGAAGACTGTTTGCAAAATATGATTTCTTCCATTAGGAGCATTCTTTAGAATTCCAGCCTGCATTTATTGCTGGACAATTAATGTCCATTTTTTCTTGGGACCACATTATCTTTTTGCTCAGAGGCTCATCTTCTCTTTGTTGTTAATGGCCTGGTTTTGTTTAAGGGCATCATATCCCCTCACAACCTTTGTTTTAGTTGGATAAATAAACCAAGGAAACTTCTCCTCTTGCAAAATAGGAAAGCAGACAGAATCTGGAAATCATCAGGGTAGCCTGTCCTTCCACCTGCTCTGGGCAGAGAGAACCCAATTTGCACTTGGATGCCCAGAATAATGGACAGCATTCCAGTGGCTCTCCTCACTGCAGTAGCACTAATACATTTCTGGTGCTGAGGGAACTTTTTTCTGCACACAACCCAGGATTCTATTTGCCTTTTTCAAGGTAACATCAAGCTGGCAGTTCAGAATCACACCATGGTCTGTTATGATTGCAGCCTCCCTGTTCATTTCTAGCTGATAACTCCCAGTGTAGAACTGAAATTTCAACTGTTCCTTTGTATTATTTTTTATACTCCTGAAGTACATTTAGTTTCTTTTGCTCAAGTCAGAAGGTTCGTTCTATGTGAAGCTCCTGTCTTTTCCTGCAGTGATGATGCATCTCAACTTTATTGGTGTTTGGTCTTACCTCCAGGAAGGAAAGTCTTATGCCTGCAAATAAGACTCCTTTCAAACCCTTACTTTCTGATTGGTGCCATTGTCTTTTGGTCATCTTTATGACTGAGAATTTTGCTCAAAGATTTTCCAGTGGAGGTTTCTACCAAGCCCCAGTTCTCGTGTTGGGAAGGGTTGGTAAAGATTGATTTCAAAATGCTGTTATAAGGTAGACCTTCACAATGCTTGCCTTAAATTAATCCTTTTATTCTAGCTGTCCAGAAAGTTCTGGTGTGTGATTAGGCAGTGTGGTATTACAAGTAATAAATTATAGTGTACACTTATGTCCTAGCCTGTGTTCCTCTGAATCTTGTCGCATTCATAAACATGTTTTCCTACAACAACAATTGTCTGCAGGACATTGATGTCTGTGCCAGAGAAAAAAATGACAGATTGAAACTATAACTGAAAAAAAAGGAACTCTGTTTTTAAGTAATTAGTTTTTTAAATAGTAGCACTGAAGCTTGAAACTCTCGAGATTTCAATTTGAGAGTGTGAACAATTGAATTTCAGAAAAAATAACGTAAAAATTAGTCAGAACTGAGTCACCTGATGAGTTAAGTGGCACCTGTGAGTAATGCTGGTGTATGGACACATGGTAACAGACATTTAAACCAGACAGATTTTAAGACAGTATTTCTTGCATGAAACATAAATGCCATTTCCTGCAGACCAGAGCGATTATCTCTCAAACGTTTTCTCACTAGAACTGCTCTTTAATAAGATTTTTTTATTGTAGAAAGCCATAAAAGAGAACACTTTGTTTTTAATGAAGGCTTTTCTGCATCTCTGCTCCTTTCTGAGGTCATTTAGTGAAAGGATTGGTTCACATCTGCTAAAGCCCTGGGTGGGGTAGAATGGTTTGTGAGTGCATTTTTGCTCAGTGGAGACTTGTGTCCGGCAGAAGTGATAAAAGAAGTTCAATTGCCACTTATGTAATTTATGAGAGCTCTTCATAAAATCTCTGCACCATTCCCATCATATCTTTAAATCCTCACTTTGCATATTATCAATAGACAACTCGAGAAAAAGCACACACATAGGTAGGTACTTGTGTGTTTAAAACACACCTTTCTGTGCCTAAATGGGATTAAGCAGTACATGCCATCTGCCATGCAGTAGGAGACAGCAGAAAAGTGTTTCTCTAGAGCTTCTTGGTCTGAAACTCTCTTGGATGTTGTCACCTTCAGAAATGTTAAGAAGCCAGCCCAACAAGGCGCAGGTATTTTGGTGGAGGCCAGCTTGGGGGTGATAATGCATTTTCTTATGAAATACACCATCACTGCCAAAAACATGAGGATCATAGACATTGCATCTGCCGATTTCTCTGCAGGAAATCCATGTTCACTGCTGCTCCAAACAAGGAAGCTGCTGCTAAAGTTTGGCACTAGGACTCCTAACAGTGGTAGAAAAAGAATTACCAGAAAAATTGCGCTGTCATCAGGAACAAAGAAAACAGAAAAACTGCAGTAAGCTCTGCCCAGCAAACTTGAATAAAACAGATCAGGATAAAACTTATTTTCTCTTGGAATTTTCTCGTGTTTACCTGGGGGACTGAAATGTACTTGGACCATTTGTCAAAGGCAGTGAAGAAGAGGGGAGTTGCTTCATCACTTTGCACTCTTGGAGCACCTATGCCCTGCTTTGCTTTTGGTTTGCTTCCCAAGGCTCAAATAGACCTTCTTTCATAAGGAGTTTTCAGTTTCCCTGACTTATTTCCCTCCTCTGCCCTCCTCCTATATCTTTTCCCCATGTGTCAGTTCTCAACATGCTGAAATTGTTCCAAAGATAAAGCTCCTTTCAGCCCCCAGTGAAGAGGCTGAGAGGCCACACTCACAAGTGATGGAGAGATGCTGCTTTTGAATCCTGGCGTCATTCAACAAGTTTGCAGGCAGGAAAACAGATTTCTCTGTGGGCTGGTTCAGGACTTGGCTCTTTCTCCTGCATGTGGCTGCTGTGAGCAATTGAAATACTGTAAAGTACTTTTCACACAGAAAATAAGTGGGGACAAAATGTTTCAAGACATTCTCTGGACACCAGATGTATTAATTGAATTTCAGCTTTTGTAGCAGTCACTATAATTTCAGCTGATGTTCTCATGTCATACACAGAGGCAGACTGCAGCTCCTTTGTCAGTGGCTGTACTCTTGAGAATTCAGTTTGAGAGTCTGCTCTGGAATATGTGCTCACCAGAACATTTGCATTTGCTTTCAAAGGTGACTGGAGTGATAATGATTTACTGATGTGTACTGGAGCCAGTTTTAAGCTCAAACACTTTCAAAAACTGATTATAAAATATTCAGTGGTAGAATCTGCAGCTGCTGCAGAACTGGATAGTTATATAAGCCATTGCCAGGGACCAAAATCAGTATGAAGGGCAGCATGCCATGTAACTGCCCACCATATCAGACAGCATTTGAGATTTCCAGAGAATTTGCAAAGCTTGAAAAATAGTGTGTTTCACTGCCAGTACTACCTGCTGTGGCTTGTTCATGGCTGACTGAAGAGCAGGCTCATTTTAATGACCTTTTTTCCAATGTGCCTTATTTCTTATTTCTTGGGGTCATTTCCTCATGTGGTCTGTGGTGCTGTAGCTCAAGGTCTTGCCCCTGCTCCAGCATTCTCAGCTGAATACAGCAATTTTCTTGCACAAAATAGCTCTAAATAAGGAGAGTGTGGCAGGAAAAATGAGGAATTTGATCATTTTGCACTTCTGCAATTGCCTGAATTACTTTTATAGAAATGAATATTAGCTATCAAGGACAGTTGGGGAGTTTGTGGTGAAGTCGAAGATCGTCCCTAATCTGGGAAGCTGTGTTTTATTGCTCTGCCTTTACACACATTGATCCACATCTCTGTGTCTACTAAAGCAAATTAGGTTGGCTGGTAATTATTTATAATATACAGTTTTATAAACTCTTGAACATGTCTGTTGCATGCTAATAGATGTATAGGTAAAATTTCTTAGTCCTGCCTAAACTTTGGATTTGAATAGAAAGCAAAGAAGCTCCTTTACGTTGCTGAAAGTTGTTGTTTTAATTGGAAAGGCTTAAATGTAGCTTTCTTTTTCTTTAAATGCAAGCAGAAAGAAATAGAAAGTATTTGTAAACAGTATCTCCTTTAACTGTCTTTTATGCACACTGCTCAGTGATTCAGCCTACTTCTGCTTTGGCAATATATGGTGAATAATAATAACACAGATAACTCAGAATCCACTTTGGTTGGGTTTTTTCTCACCTTGCTTTTTGTCATCAGTTTTATTTTCTTTAGTAGCAAATTTTTTCTGCAGAAATGTAATACTCCTAGTCTGGCTTTCTGTGCTGGTAATGTGATTATAGAAATTTGGTTTGTGTTTTAAGTGGAGCATATTTTATACAATAAGAGCTGGTTATATAAAAAACTCGATCCAGTTAAAGAACCTAAAGTAATTTAAAGGGGTTTACAAGTTCCCAGTAAGAACCCTCCACAAGTATTGAGACCTTTAATACTCTCAAAATCATAACCTGACTGAATTATCTTTAGATGGAACACTGAGTGCAACTGTGCAGATGAAAATTGTTCAAGATTTTGTCAATTAGAACAGACTGCTGAACTACTTCGAAATTGCTTTTAAATCTGATTTCTTTGATAGCCATTAAAATATCTGCCCAATTAGCTATGTTTATATTTTCTGTATATTTGTATAAGTTCAAATTTATATTTATAGGGTACAAAATGTTATTTAAATATCTTTACAACAGCAAATTGGAAAGGGTAACTCAGAAAACACATGTCACAGAACATTTGGTGTTTTTGGATAGCCCAAGAAAATTTTCACTCTACCCTGCCCATGGCTTTTATTCCTTCTGCTATTTTTCTTGTTCTGTATTTCAAGGTGCCCATGGGAAACGTGCTTCAGCTTTCCAAATAGTGAAAACAATGTTCCTTCTTTCCTTGTGGTTGTGGTCTCTCCCACGCTGTGGAGATCAGAGCCACGGATCTCTGCAGGCAGCGCACCCTGGTACCTGGGCATCTCCTCATCTGTCTCCAGCTGTACTATTGTCTCAGTTGCCTACTTCACTGTCAGCCTTTCCTCTTTGTCTTCCCTGATGGAAAAGACACACTTTCTGTGCATTACATGATTTCAGAACAGTCTGCAGCCCACTGTGCCATTCTAGTGTTTTTTGGAAGCTCAGAAACCACTTGAAGGTTTTCCTCTTGACCTTTGTGCATTAGTCAAAAAATGAGGCTTAGCAAAGAGTTCACTACATTATCCAGGTGTCTTTGTAGAAAATAGGCTGTGCCTTGGTGGCCTTTGACTCTCTTCAGGAAGGATTTGCCCAGGCAGATGGTGGAAGAAATTGCTCTGTTACTTCGGTAGTTCTGCAGGAAATCTTTTTTTGGTATTATCATCAAGTTTTACTCTATGAATCTACATAAGATAATATCTCAAGCCCTGGCTGTCTCTGCTGGTATGTTATCTTTCCTTAGTTGCTGTTCTTCTGTTCTGGCAATTTCTAGCTAGTTGTCATTTGGCTAAACATTTGGTTGTACAAATTATTTATTTCCTTCAATCCATTATTTCTGCAAATATCCTGTCTGCACTCAGAACATTTCATTATACCCACATCCCTTTCAAAGTCACAAAACAATCCTTGCCTCAAATGGTGCAGACCTTAAGCTGAAAAATACTTCCAGTTCCAAATGGCTTGTCCCACTTGGATAGCTCTGTGTCTGAGGTCTGCTCATTGAAGCAGCCTTGCCTTTTGGTTTTGTCCAATCTCTTGGATTTCCAGATAAAGTGTGTTCTCCAATATTGAGAACTTCTTTAACTTTCTTCTACATCTAACATGATTTACTGAGCAGGCAGCGAGTGAGAGAAGGGAGAGCCATGTGCAACTCAAGGTCCACATCCTAAAAGTCCTTGAAGACTCTGCTGGTCCTTATTCAGCTAGGTTGTACCTGACTGCTCTTTGCTTTCACCCCTCCCACAGACTGACCCAAATGCTGTTTGACAGCTTCTGGAGGTGTGACAGGACTATGACCTGAAAAGCCACATCCACCTGAGGTTACCCTGCCACATAAAACTTATTTAGCATCTTATTTAGTAAGACAAAGCTTTGTCAACAGTATATGAAATTAATTTTTTTGTGCTGCCACTGCCCTTATTTTTAATTTGGCATATGTCTGGACTTGTTTGCTAACTGAAGTAGAACTATAGCTGAGTATTTAACGAATATTATGGTTTTGGAGAATTTTTTATACTCTTTCCTTGGCAGCTATGCAAAAACAGGTAACAGTGATGCTACCAGTAACACTGATCAAGAATTGGACAATGTTTATTTTTGTCAGAATGAACAATTAATTAAGTCTGGGAATGTAAACGACTCCTCTTTGCAACAGAAATAGCATTCTGCAAACAGGAATCCAAACAAGGTGTTTGCTCTTAGTTGTCAATATCTGAATTCCCTTAGGAGAAACTCCTGCTGGCCTTTTGGTGCATAGAGAGAAAATGGGTTGAATCTTGTGAATCCCTGGCTGAACACCCAGCTAATTCTGAGGCCCAGCTGTTCTTGTTGTTCCTGAGGCATTTAATCTGTAACACGGCCCAGACTTTTAAGTCTTTTATTCCCTCCAGTTTACAGATAAAGCAGAATTTACAATCACCTATCTTTATTTGCCTGTAAAGATCTGATTTATATCTTTTTTGATGACAGTGGGAGTTTTCCACTGGACTTTTAAACCGAGTCGACCGAAGCTCAAAACCAAACATTTTTTTAAACTTTATTTTTGTTCAGTAGAATAAACAAAACCCCCCAGCTGAAGTCAGTGGGGGTGAAGTTAAGTCCGTGATGAACATCCTAGAGACTTCACGTTCAATATTAGAACATCCAATACGAAAGGGTTTCCCTCAAATATTTGGATTTACATAATGCAAGAAAACCCCCTCCAATCCAACCATGTGCCTCTCCCACCAGGCTCGAGGAGAGAACGCTGCGGGTACCGGATCCTGCGGAGCCACCGCAACCCTGAGGAGCGCGTGCACTGCCTCGGCAGGGCCAGGAGATACAACGAGGCGGCCACGCGGGTGAAGGAGATCCTGCTGAGCACCGTCAGCCCCGAGCAGTTCGTGCTGACGCTGCTGGAAGCGGAGCCACCCCACGTGCTGGTCAGCCGGCCCAGCAAACCCTTCACCGAGGCCTCCATGATGATGTCCCTGACCAAGCTGGCGGATAAAGAGCTGGTGCACATGATCGGCTGGGCCAAGAAAATTCCTGGTGAGACATCCGGGCTCGTTTGGGTTTGTTTCAGTCAGTGGTTGTACTGCCGATGTGTCCTTCTCTACTCTAAAATTACACAACAGCACAGTGAGTGCATGGTATGAAAGTCAAGCTTTCTGTCCTGCTAAGTAATGGGGAGTTTATTGCTCTCAGTGATTAACCTGGATGCATTTTGATTTAGACACAAAATAACCCGTAACTTGCTGTCTGTTCTTACTCAAATATTTGTCTGTCTGTTCTTACTCAAATACTTGTTCATGTTGCTATAAAGCAGAGATGGTGTTGTTTGTAATTTCTACCTCATCAGCTATAAATACCTGGTTAAGCTGATTTAGGAGGTTCATTTAACACCAAATTCTTTCCTTGAGTCCTGATAGAAGGTTTCTAGTAGTTGGTGACTGAAGGGTGTCCAAGTCCTGGATGTCTGCAGTCGTTTCATTTGACAGAGCTGCTACAGGGAAACATCAGTGGAGCTCAGTATTGATCTCAGATTTATCATGTGCATTCCATCAAAACAAAAATCAGTAAGGATTCTTTTGGTTGTTGGCAACACCAAGAACACACGCTGCAGTACAGCTGCCTGTGTTAGTGCCTGGAGTGCCTCAAATGTCTCCATGGCATCATGGCAATGAACCATTTAAGTTCTCACAAACCAGAAATGCTGAGCATTTGTAGTTCCTTCTACATGAAGTACCTGTGACTAAAAGAGGCAGAATAAAAATTAAAAGTGAACTAAAAGCATGGAATAATTGGTGGACTCGTAGCACTATGGGGCTTGATCCTGAGCTTCAGATAGAGTGGACTGCTGTGAGCCAGCACTCCCTGGATCCTCTCCTGGATTTTATGCTGAAGGCATTCAGAGTGTGCTGGTGTGTGCCCTGCCCTTGTCATGGACTGTAAAGAGCTGCTGCTGCTGGAGAACACACATGGGAAAACATGACAGGAACCCTTCCTTCCAGAAACACAGTGTGGGAAGCAACCTTGGTGGAGAATATTTCATATAATCCTTAAATCAGGAATTTAGTGTCAGGGAAGTGCATCCTATTTCAGGTCCAGGTGCTTCCAGCTCCAGCTGCTGAACACCTCTCCCAGGGGCAGAGCAGTCTCAGCCCCTGTGTTGGAGGGTCCAGGTGTGATGGTTTTGGGGTGTGCAGATTCCAGCCCAGCTGCTGAACTGCTGGGGAGGAGATGTTTGCACCCCAGAGCATCTCAAACCACACTGGATATCGGAAAAAATGATAGTTTTGCTGCTAATGTGCGATGTTTTAAACTGAGAGCCCAAATCCTTTATCCTTATTTTTCCTGGCTTAAGGAACTCTGAAAAAAACCGTGGAGTAAGTAACCATAAGAGGTTTAATGGTATCTATTGTTATAATTTCTTGTCCAATCATAAAAATGTGATTAAAAGGTGTCATTTCAGAGGACTCCACTTAGTTATGTTTATCTGGTAGGAATTGAATTGTGAAGGAAAACCAATCTTAGAAAATGACCTCATTTTAAGATGTATTTCAGTGGGAAAAAAACCCCAACCCAACCTTTTCCATTTTCTGATTATTATTAATTTTTATGTTTTAACTCTGAGACTTTTGTTTTTAGAAAAACAAAAACCCACAAACCCAAAATCTCAGCCAGTTAAGCTTAATTCTTTTTTTTTTCTTTTCAAGATCAGTTTCCAAACCAACCTCAATTTTCACATCAGCCACTTTTAGTTTATTTTCAACGTAGGTCAGAAATAAAAACTCTTTGTTGGCAGTTAGAGAACTGTATGAAGAAAACCCATTGAAGCAATCAATCCCCTTCAAAACAGTTCCTGGGAATGCTGACACTTTGTCATCTCTGTTTATTTTTTCTGAACACTCCTGTTATAGAGAACAGAAATAAACAGCATTTTAGAAGCAATGCCAAAAATAGATGCGATGTTTAATGTGCACCCAATTATAAGTGACACTGCCATATTACATGGCAGTTGGAGCATTTACCTCAATGTGGATTGATTTTTTGTTTTTCATTAAAAAGCTGTGATGACTAAAGCTCAGGACATGGAATTTCATTTTTCAAAAACTCTTGCCTGAAGGTAATCACGTCGATCCCTGCCTGGTTTCTGGAGGTAACATCTTAGGAAAAAATAGAGAGTTCTTGACTAATGGCCCAGTGAGCAGTAATTTTACTTTCTGAAAAGCTGAATATTTGCTTTTGTTCACCTGGGTTAGAAGCCTGTTTTCATCTCTAAGTTATTATTGGGTATTATTTTGACTCTCACTGGAGGTGGAAAAAAAATTATTTTTCCTTATTGTATTAACAGTAACTTTTTGCCTAAATAGGAAAATGCATGTTTATATTTTGCAGGTTTTTCATATTTAATATTTAATGACAGTCTTTTGTTATGAATTTCTCTCTGTGGCTGTATTTTTGTTCTGTACTTCCAGCCTAATAGATTGTATTTTTTTGTTGCTCAATAAAATAGAAGCTGACATCTGGATTTTTTTCCTTCTGAATTCCAAGTCTTTTAATTCTCAGTTGTCAGGCAGCAGAACACAGCTTCTATAATTGCCTTTTGCTTTGTTGACCTAGTCTAAAAGAGTTTAACATGGTTCATTGCTGAGTCTGTATTGCAAATCAATAAAGTGTTGTCACAATATCAGAATTTGGATTCATTATGCAGCCTAGTGTGTTGCTGACCAGAGCACTGTGTCTTTTTCTAGTTTTTACACATCCAGCATAATTTTTTTTTTTCTTGTCTGTCTTAGCAGTTTATAATTAAATTATAAGGAGCAGAGCCCACAATTTAAAGGACGTGTAATACAGTCAAAGAAAAATTATTAGTTTAATGTACTCTGGAGGAAATTAAATGGGGCTCGGTGCAGTGGAAGCTGTGGTGGTTGTTTGCTCTCGTGGATCTTTGGAGCATGAGATTGTCAGGAAAAAGAGAATCAGAGTCTTTCTAACAGCTGTGCTCAATGGCCACAGCTCCTGCTGCTGCTAGTGTGAGTTTAGCAGATGACATCCATGATAAATCTGGATCTTCAAAAATCTGTAGATCAAACCCTGGGACTTGGTCTGACGTCTCACTCAACTGAGAGAGTTTTTAAACCTGGCAATTCCTTGTTTATGCTAAAGAAATCAGTACATGCCAGCATAAATGTTTATTTAAATTCACTCTGAAGTGTCTTTGGGCTGTTGTTTCCCAGGAAACTAACACTGTCAGTTTTTGTACTATTTCACACTTCCGTGAATATTTTCCTGGAAGCAGTTTGAAATGCTGAGTGTGTGTGGCAGATAATCTGCTGTTGGCTGTGTGTTCTGTAGTAAATTCTGTGACAGTGCAATCCAGGAGGGAAGGAACCACTTCTGGGCTCCTGTTCACCCCTCTTATAAAATCTGAGGCAGGGCTGTACCAGCTTTGAAAGGCAGCACGTTCAGGGATGATAAAAGTGAGCATTGCCCAGTTCATGGCAGCCCTTGGCTGTCACTGACTGCCTTCCAGCTGAGCAGTGTAATAAGATTAAAATACATGGAGCATTTGTATAAATTACTGACAGGGAGATTCTTTGGCAGCCCTAACATCCTGTGTGTATTTTAAAGCCTCAGATAACCAGGAAGAACTTCAGGAAAGCTGTCTGCCATGGCCAGGCTGTAAGGATTTGTCACCATGCTGTGTCAGAGATGCCAGCTCATCTGAAAATGGAGCACCTTTGCCAAGGGCCCGAGCTAAAAGAGCTCAGCTTTGAAAATTGTGGCCTGATTTTGGCTTTGATCACTGAGCAGCTCTCCATCATATCTGTGTTTTCCTCCTTGACTGAGCAGACTGTTTTCCCTCTCATGTTTTGATAATTTACTCTTCTGGTCTTTTGGTTTGGAGTGTGTGAGTTTTGTCTCCTTTTTTATGACTTCTAGGCATTATTTTTTCCCCCCACTCTTCTTTTTTATTTGCAGGGGAAGAGAAAGGGAGGTCAGTGACTGTCTCTCCCTTCTTGCTGTGCTGTAGTGTTACCTGAGGCCTTGCTATAAGTTCTGGGGAGAAATAAATCATAGAATCAGCATCATAGAATCATGGAATGAGTTGTGTTGGAAGCAACGTTAAATATTGCCTTGTTCCAGCCCCCTGCCATGGGCAGGGACACCTTCCACCAGACCAGGTTGCTCAAAGCCCCATCCAGCCTGGTCTTGAACAGTCCCAGGGATGGGGCACCCACAACTTCCCTGGGCATAAAGCAGGTGACTCTGCAGTCATTTGAGTTTCACCAGCTGTAGGGGACTAATTGCACTAAAACACCACTCTGCTTTATTCCAAATATTTTGTGGAAGATTTGGCAATGATAATAGCAAATATTTTTGTTCCTATTTGAAATGGCAGCCTGGCACTTCAGATGTCAGTGCTCCCTTGTCTTCACAACCCATTGTTCTTTCTGGTTCTTTTTGTTTCTCATATACTCATTCTTATTTATCAAAACAGAGAATTTAACAAGCTGATTTATTTTATGCTGTTTTCGTCATTTTAGGCTTCATTGATCTCAGCCTGTATGACCAAGTGAGACTCTTGGAGAGCTGCTGGATGGAAGTTTTAATGATTGGTTTGATGTGGAGATCAATTGATCATCCTGGGAAACTGATTTTTGCACCAGACCTTGTATTAGACAGGTAAGAGGAATAAATTTCTTGAGAATACTTCATATTAGCATGTTTGAAGGCAGGGTGAATTGTAAGAGGGAAGAGGATTAAACATGATGTTATTGGTATTTCATCTAACAATATCATTTACTTGTGCTTGTAACAATAATGTCCTGAGGTTCCACATCCTTACAGGGGCCTAAGGAATGCTAAGCTTAAAAAGCATTGTTGAACTTGCAAATGCCTGAACTCCTGTAGCACTGAGTGTGAAGTTTCTCTGCATTTTTCCATCTTTTGCTGGTTTTTTTTCCCTTTGTTTAGGTCTCTAGATGCTGAAATTGTAGATACAGCAACACAAGGCACTACATTGTCCATTTGTCCCTACATCCCTCATTAAAAAGAAGATATAGTGTCAGGCAATATTTTAATTACTTTAAATAGGTTTCCTGCCTGTTTTTGTTCCTGCCACTACAGCAGACTTCACAGTTAGCTATAAAAATGAACATTGGAGCATTAGCCAGCAGGGTTTTAAAGTCCCCTAGCTTGCTGTTGGATACTGAGAATATTTTTTCAAGGTACAGCAGGGTGTTTTCAAGTTTAAAGATTATTTCTTCATAGCCTTATGTACCAGGAAGGAAGAATATGGATTAGTAGTAAGGATGTTTTTCTACAGAACCTTGGGAGGATTTGACCTATCTTCACATTGGTAAAAAGTCAGGGAAATGATCTACACTCTTGGTAGTCTTAAAATATCTTTTAGCCTTTTCAACCTGGGAAAATTCAGATTTGCACCAGTTCTGGTGGCTTGGAATCAATAATTATCATTGTAGATACAGACAGGCAAGATTGGCTAATAACAGAAAGAAATTTAATTTATAAAACAGAGGAAATAAATATTATTTTCTCATATAAAATTCAATGCACGGATGTGCTGCACTGTTCAGTGCAATGATCAGAAATTGCTGAGAGTGTATGATACATTTAATTGCTCAGGAATTAATATGTGCTGAATAGAGTAAGAATATTTAATGCATTTCTTCATTTCCTCAAGACATGGCAGAATGGGAGCTTACAAGTGTCTGGGCACACTGTAATTTTATTCAGGGTGTCCTTATATGAACCTGGTCTGTAACTTGATTGTTTTTATCTTAGCTGAACTTCGAATCCTAGAATGGTTTGGAGGGATGGAAGGGACCTTAATAATCACCTCATTCCACCACCCTGCCATGGGCAGGGACACCTTCCACCAGCCCAGCTTGCTCAGAGCCCCATCCAGCCTTGCCTCGAACAGTCCCAGGGATGGGGCTTCCACAATTTCTCTGGGCAACCTGTGCCAGAGCCTCAGCACCCTCACAGTCAAGAATTTCTTCCCGCTCTCTAATCTAAACCTGCTCTCTTTCCATTTGAAGCCACTCCTCCTTGTCCTCTCCCTCCAAGCCCTTGTCCAAAGCCCCTCTCCAGCTCTTCTGGAGCCCCTTTAGGCCCTGGAAGAGGCTCTGAGGTCTCCCTGGACCCTTCAGATACATTTCCTGCACAATCTTTGCAGACAACACTTCTCTAGAACCGCTGTCCTTGTTTTGAATCTGGCAGCTGCCTGTCCTTCTCCAAAGCTTAGTATTCTTTACTTAACAGAGGAGCACGGGGAACTGGGCAATAAAAATTACTATTTTGCATGCAGAACCTTCTGCCCCTAGGTGGTGTTACCTGCATGTTCCTGCCTCCAGCCTGAAGGCTCAGCACCTTTCTCTTGGGATTCAGTAAATTTCTTTAACTCTCCTGCACTGCTGTGCTTGAATCTGTCTTGAAAACATCACAGAGAAAAAACATCTCCTATTACAAATAAAAAACCTCCCTTTGAATACTGTGTTGAAGAGCTTAATCACGTCTTTAGTCCAGTACTTGTAAAACAAAACTAACTCAAAAAGTGAAACAGCAACTGCAGTGGTTTGAAATTTGTCACTGCTGAATTTTGAACACATTGGAATGATTTTTTTGGGGTGTTTTTCAGATCAGAAAATAGGACCACTTGGAGAAAGTTGCATTCTGTAAACGCTTGAAAATATAAAAACAACCACACCACAAAACCACCAAAACCCCAAATATCTTTCAGTACCTACACAGAAAAATGTGCCAGGAGCTAGAGACAAGAGTTGGTTTATTCTTTAAAAATGTCTTATTATTCCAAGCAACTTATTTTAGGAAATCTTTGTTTTTCACCAAGTCCTGAGGCCTTCATTAGGTACAAACATGATGTTATTGGTTGTGGTAACTCTTTGTGAAACAAATCTGGAAAATTATTCAAGGTGGTACTGTGCCCTGCACTACAAGATTTCAACCTGATTATCCAGAATTATATAGGTTGAGGGGATACAGAAATATGATCACACTTACAGTCCAGCTTGCACTTTAAAGAGAAAATCAATTTCTTATAAATGCTGACCTTTCATACCAATGTAATTTTTAATTTAGATTTCATGATAGAGCCTTTTAAATTCTCCCAAAGATGAGAGAAGATAGGTCTTTTGCAGCCTCCTTCATGCTTTGACTTTTACCTGTCTGAGTCAGTTCCTTAACTCTACTTTTTCAATAACATGTTGAATGTGTTTCCATAGGGATGAGGGGAAATGTGTAGAGGGAATTTTGGAGATCTTTGATATGCTCCTGGCCATGACCTCGAGGTTCCGAGAGCTGAAGCTGCAGCACAAGGAGTACCTGTGTGTCAAGGCAATGATCCTCCTCAATTCCAGTGAGTATGTGCTTGCCTCTAGTACTCACCAAACTGTGCCTTTTATTTGGAGGGTGGCTGGGAAATCAGCCTCCAAAAACCCAAAATACCAAATGATTAAAAAAAAGTTGGAAGAGAACAATAGGAAAGGATTTCTGTCTGATAGATTGTGAAGATTTTTGCTTAAGAAACTTCTAAACTGCACCTTTTGCTGGATTTAGGGGCTATGTCTTGTTCTAAGAACTGCATGAAAGACCCCAAGTCTGAAAGCTTCTCACAAGGTGGGGCCCATGGCCCAGGCTGTGGATCTGTCCTTTTGAATGGGAAATTTTGCTCCTCTTTCTGTGGATCCTGGTCATGTGTAAAGTTGTTGTACAGCTCTACAAACATGTCCTTAATTCTTAATTCTAGTAATTCTAGTAATACTAGTTACTCAACTGACTGATGATTAATGGGGCTTAAATGTTCCCATTTAATGGTAATAATTTGGTTATAAATGATTGAAAGTATTCAACAGTTCTGCAAGATGAGCTTCAGAACAAGAGCTTTGCTTTGCAGCCTCTTACACAAGAGTTTAGGGTAGCCTGAAGTAAAATGATTTTTATTTCCCCCAGAACATTTTGTAGTCAATGTTGAGAAAAAAAGCCGTCACACAACAAAATAGCAGCTAAATTATTTACACCTACTGTTTTCAACAAGAAGCTGCTGCATAATTCTCAGTCCAGTTCTGAAGGGGACAAGTTCAGCTGCAATCCCGCTCGTCTGCTCAGTTTTTTGGGTTGGAGTGTTGATCTGTTGGAGAGTAGAAAGGCTCTGCAGAGGGATCTGGACAGGCTGGATTGATGGGTCAAGACCAACAGCATGAGGTTCAACAGGACCTGCAGTGACACAGGCTGAGGGAGCAGTGGTTGGAAAGTCATGATGATGATGATGAGAGGAAATGGGATTTCATGATGATGATGAGAGGGAATAGCCTCAAGCTGCACCAGGGGTGGTTTAGATTGGATATTAGGAACAACTTATTCACCAAAAGGATGGTCAGGCATTGGAACAGGCTGCCCAGGGAAGTGGTGGAGTCACCATCCCTGGAGGGATTAAAAGAGGTGGGGATGTGGCACTTGGGGATGTGGTCTAGTGACGGCCTTGGTAGTGCTGGGTCAAAGGCTGGACTTGGTGACCTTAAAGGTTTTTCCAGCCTAGATGATTCTGTGATTCTGTGGGTACCACTATTTCAACAGACAACAAAAGCTGTTCTTTTTTTCCTAAAATACCCACAACAAAAAAAAGCAGCCAAAAACCCCCAACCAAACTCCACATTCATCAGCCATATTTTCTTCAATGTTCAACAAGAAGGGATTAGAACAAGCATAATACTATAGTTCACAATAGTTAAAAAATAAGGTACAGGGGAAAAAACCCTGAAGAATGAAGAGCACATCCATTCCCCTGACTGAAGGGTCTATGTGCAACATGTCTTGGGAGGATTTGGGAGAATTTCTCACTTTGCAAATGATGGGGTCATCAAATTCAAGCTTGATGTGGCATTTGGAGCATCATTTGTACAGTATTGAGAGGGGTGTCAGGGAATGTATCTTCTCTAATCCTGTTGAAATATTATGTATTTTAAAAATCCAGAGTAATAGCTTTTTCTTCTTGCAATTAGCAGCAAATATTTCTTCCTCTCCTCTCTGGTTAGGCATGTTCCCCTTGTCAGCAGAGGAACCTGAAAGCAACAGGAAGCTGCACCACCTGCTCAACGTGGTCACAGAGGCTTTGGTGTGGGTCATTGCCAAGAGTGGGATCCCCTCCCAGCAGCAGACAACTCGCCTGGCCAATTTGCTGATGCTCCTCTCTCACGTCAGACACGCCAGGTACAGTTTGCAGAGTGTGTGTAGCACTTGTGTTGTGTTAGTGTTTGTTTATAACAGCAAGAAAGAGGTGGCTGGAACTCCAGAGCACTCCTGAGGGAATCCTGGTGCTGCTCTTCTCCTCTGTCACTGTGAGGCTTTCCTTCCTAGCACAACAAAACAGGCAGGAAACTCAAGTGCTTGCTGGCACTCAATGATGTGATGATATTAAAATGCTGACTTTACCTTATTACATTAAATTATTCATTATGTGTCTTCCTGAAATGTTTAATGATAACACAAATTGAGCCTTTCAGAAAAATGCCCCACACAGCCTTAAAATATTGGGATGTGGTTTAAATATTGGGTAGTGGTAAGTGACCTCAGGGGCCACAACAACTAAATCCTTCTTAAACCCAAATTTAAAAAAGAGACTCTCTTGAAACCATGAGCGTATTTTTCTTCTCTGCACTGTTGGAGCCAGATTGCTGAGTTATTTTCTGTTCTCCTGCACAGTAACAAGGGGATGGAGCATCTCCTGAGCATGAAGTGTAAGAATGTTGTGCCAGTGTATGACTTGCTGCTGGAGATGCTGAATGCTCACACCCTCCGAGGGCAAAGGAAGTCCCCGGCCACACACCCCGAGTTTGGCCCCCTGGAGCAAATGGAGCCTGGAGACAGCCTGAGGAACGGGGCACCCCAGTAATTGTGTCAACACCTGGAAATGTGAGGCTTTTTCAGAGCTGTGGGAGAAAACAGAACTGCTGTGGTGGGGCTGCAGAAGTGTGAGTGAGTGTGAGTTCTCATCCCCTCTGGGTTTGCACATCGGTGTCTCGGAGAGGCTGCGGGGTGCTCACCTCTGTCTGTGCTCCTGACATTGTCACAGCTGCACTGCTAGAGTGCCTTTTCTGAGACTCTGCAAAAGCACCTTATGAAATCAAGCCTCAGAACAGCACTGTGGGATGGGGAATTGCTGCCTCTCCTTCTCAGAGGCAGAACTGAGAGGGAGAGGTGAAGGGACGGGTTTGAGATGGCAGAAGGAGCCTGTGCCAGAGCTTGGAGAGAGCACCTGGTCTCTGTCTCTCAGAGCAATGATTTTAAAGCACTGACTGGACAATGTCCTGTCTCAGTACAGGATGGTATGAAATGTAGAACAGCATCATTTGGGACAGATGTTTACCTCTGTGTGCTGGTCCCTGGGGAATGCCTGCTCTGAAGCTGACCTAGATAAAGTGCCGAGATACAGACAGGGTAAAGGAGCTTATTCTCAAATATGCAATGGCTGCAAGGGTCTTCATTTGAAGGTCATTTGAAATAGCTTCTAGGGTTAGTTCAGAGCCTTTGCAGAAAGTTTAAACTGATCTTGAGTTTGCATTTTGTGAGCCTGTTCTTAACACTCACAGTATTATCTGCTTATTATCTTCAGTGCTTTAAACAACGACCAAATCGTCTGGATATTTCAGTCAAAGCCGACCTTTGAAATGTGTTTTGTCTGTGAGATGAACATGTTGTTTTATATATTTATTAATGATGTTAAATCTATTCTAATCATTAGGTACAGGAGGTTGCTCTGTGAATATTAACTGTTTGTATTTGTACATGATCTGCTGATCAGGCCTTGTGAAACCAGCTGGAACAAAAATCTTCCCACCCCTTTGACTGGCGTGTGGAATTGCATCCTGCCCACCCAAAACCTCCTGCAGGGGGTGAGGCACTGGATGGGAACATAGATGGGGATCTGTTTTTTGTCTGCTGCCCTGAGGTTTGCTGCTTGCTTGTTCTCAGCATGCATGGCACCTTGTGCTGTGGTCTTCATATCTTTATAGGAGCCCTCAAAGAGCGAGGATGGGGATAATGGTAAATGTAAAGATAAAGTAAAGATGGGGATAATGGTAAATGTAAAGATAAAGATGGGGATAATGATGAATGTTAAGATAATATAAAGATGGGGATAATGTAAAGCACTACTTTGCTTTGCAAGTGTGATGACTTGTTTGAA
Source organism: Eopsaltria australis (assembly GCA_034509425.1). NCBI lineage: Eukaryota > Metazoa > Chordata > Aves > Passeriformes > Petroicidae > Eopsaltria > Eopsaltria australis. The sequence continues at coordinate 647,699 of JAVTVJ010000012.1, read as the reverse complement.
TTACACTGAAAATGTAGTGGTTTAAACTTCCTTTTTGTGCTGATTTCTGCATGTGTTTAAGCTGCACTGAGTAAAAAAAAAACCTGATTAAATGGCCTGGCTGATGACCCCAGAGATCAGCAGGGTGGCATCATTCATTCTGATAACTGTCTCTCTAAAAGGAAACATTTAAATAGAGCACATGCATGTTCTGGGCATTATGGTGAAATAAATTGGGATCACACCAAAAGTCTATTTTGAGCCAATAAGTCTTAGTCTTTTGCATTAGGGACTTTGATTAGTATGCCATTTGCATATTTTGATTAGTCAAACCATTAATCTTGGTGGTTTTTTAAAGCCAAGGACAGTATTTTTATAGGAGGTGCATAAACAGTTTTCAGTGAGTTACACAAATCTATTGTCTGTTTTGATCTTGTACTATACCAGATGCTGCTGCTGATCTAAATTTTTACTCTCTGCCTTTTTATTGTTTTTAAGAAACTGTAATATAGCAGTGTCCTTCTAAAGAAGTGTAATATTTGCAATGAAAAAGGAAAAAAATGTGAGTACAGTCTGGAATTTATTGGTACTTTCATTTTGGGAGATGTTTTGCTGTGAAACAAATCTGTCTCAGTATTTCTTGGGCTTGATTGTGTTCTGGCCTCATTGCCTGTTGTGTTGTTCTTTCTCTGATTTTCCTTATCCTGTGTAATCTTTTGGTTTAATACAGTTTTTCAAAGAAATGTTCAAGTGATTTGTTGGTTTGTTTTGCTTTAAAAGTGCTGAATTTATGTACAATCTTGGAACAAACTTTGTGAAGAGAAAATGGGAAAGACTGGGTATAAATCATGAAATTACCTTCTAAATGGAAATTTGCTGTGGATTGACTCTGTAAAAGGGATATGGTGCAGTTTTGTGCTATGTGGTGCTGTTCATATATGTTGCTGTTAGCACATAGGAAAATGATGTGATTTTAACCTACTTTTTGTCTTGTTGAACATAATTTTATTAAAAGTTATTAACAGTGTTTTAAAATGGGCGAAAGCCAACAGCTGTGGAGTCTGGATTAATGTAGCTGTGTTCATGTTGGGATAAGGAGAAGATGCTCATCTCCAACAGCACAGGGAGGTGTGGCAGTGACTGAATGGGGGTGCCTGGGTCTCTTGGGAGAGATATGGGGTTTGTCTGGGGTCTGGAGGATGCTGAGCTTCCTCTCTCAAGTCTGGAACTCAAACCAGATGGTAAAACAACCTTGGCTGTTTGTCTTTTCTCCTTTTTTTAAAAAGAAATGTGGTTTCAGACAGGTGAAATGCTTTGTCTTCAGGAATGTGAAACCTTTTCCACACCTCTGTCTTCCTTCACATTATCCCTTTTTAGTGCTGTAATGATTCCAGTCAGAGAGGAGAGTGTGGGGGAAAGATATGTAGATGTGTTGAAACATATTCTCCCTTGAGATAGTGCCCAACAGGCTAAGTGCTCCTATAAAATAGCAAACTAAGACAGGTTAGCAAACTAAGCACTTGAAGATTTTTTTTAAAATAAATATGCATACTTCCATAGCCATATTATGTTAATTCCTTGCTGACTGAATGGTAGATCTATACAGGGATCATCATGGTGAAAGGAGAGCATTCTTTTAAGTGCTAGAATTTTTTATTTTACTCTTGATGACCTGGGGAGGATGGAAGATATTTGTTGAATTTGCATCACTACAGTGGTTTAGCAGAGCCTAAAAATACAGTGAGCCCCAGAAAGTTGCCTGCTGGTCCTATTCAAGCTGTCACCAGTGATCATTCCCTTCTGAGGTAAGAATTTCTGTCTTGTTTGGACTTTTATCATAGAATCATGGAATGGTTTGGATTGGAAGGGACCTTAAAGATCATCTCCCCTGCCACGGGCAGGGACACCTTCCACCAGACCAGGCTGCTCAGAGCTCCATCCAACCTGGCCTTGAACATTCCCAGGAAAGGAGCATCCACAACTTCTTTGGGCAGCCTGTTTCAGTGTCTCAACACCCTCACAGTGTCCTGCCACTCCGTGCCCTTGTCAAAAGTCCCTCTCCAGCTCTGTTGTAGCCCCTTCAGGTACTGGCAGCTGCTCCAAGTCTCCCTGGAGAGCTTCCCTCCTGCAAGGATTTCTGCAGAGCCTGGCCAGGTGTCTCCACTCCACCCCATTCCCTCCCCCTTAGCAGGTGCTGGCTGCAGATTGGGTGTGGGGGCTCACCATGGAATAGTTTTGAACATGCCAGCCCTGTTCCCAGTCAAGGAACAGCAACTGCATTCTACCCTGTAATTTCTGTACTCTTGGGATGTGAACATAAATAACTTCTCTGTTTCCTGTAAGTTTACCCCAGGCCACCTTTCCACACTTCCATGCAGCTGGAGCTGGAAGCCATGGAAGCACCTTTGCTATCATGACCATCCATCTCAGAAGAAATGGTTTGACGTTCCTCAGGTCCTGGGGGGTAATGAGTCAGCAAAGCAGTTAAGATGTGGTCACCTGTTGTGCTGATCCAGTGCCTCAACCAATTCTAGAGACTGTTGCAAATGGGAGCGGGAAAAGCCACGTGGATTGCTAAAATATGGAGTGTAAGTATTATTTGCATTAATTTTTCACAGTATTTTACTACTAAAGTGAAGTGTGGTGCATTAAATGGCACTCTCATAGCTAAGACTTCATTTTATTTATGATCTCTGTATTATTTAACTCCATCTTTACATTTAAGAGTCACCTACACTCTTCACGCATTGCTGAGTGTCAGAATTTTCAATTTAAGTGCATGAAGAAAATATTGCTATGCTATAAAAATGCCAACATCTGCTGCTACTGCCCCAACACACAAAGCCTTCTTCACTCAGTGTCACACAGGAGCTGGCACAGCCATTACCAGTGCTTACTGTACATCTCCTATGCCCATTTTCTGCAAAATTTTTTATTCTGAGTCCTGTCATTTTAGTTTCAACATTTCACTCTCTGTGAGTTTGTAATGGAAATGGGTTCCCAGCTGAAAGTGGTGCCTTTTAAAAAACTTGATGTATGTTTGATAATGTGAAAACAACCCCCCTAACACCCCAGCCCCTCCCTTTCCCCCAGCTGTCTTTAGCTCTGTGAACTGATGGTGTTTGTCTGGTGTTGTGTTTCATTCTGTTGGGGATTGGTGCAGCTGACTAAACAGGCATCAGGAAATGTAAATATATGGCTTTCCCTTCATTTCTCTCCTGTAGCTGAGCTCAGCCTGGTCTCACGAGCATGTAATGTGTGTGCTCAGTGTCCGAGGGACATCCCCTTGTAAAAAGCCCAGCTCCAGCTCTCTAGCAGGTCCCTTTTAGGTACCAGAAGTTGCTCCTAGGAGCCTTCTCATTGCTGTTGACAATGCTGGAGAGGGGGCAGCTATAGCTGAAAACAGATTGAGGTCTCATCTCACTGCCAAAAAGTAAGACCTTGACTCAAACTTGGTTTTGGCTTGGTTTGATTCCTGCAATGCATGTACACAACCACAACGGGGCTGTGCTTGCTCTCACTACTGCATCTGCCCTCTCTTTTAAATATTTTTTTTCCTTCCCTGGTCACCAATAACCCAGTCCTGAGTGAGATGATGACACGAAGAAATTGATGGGGATTATAAAATTACTTGTTTAAAGCAGACTTCAGTGTCAGCCTACAGCACAGTGATTATAATCAACTGGAAATAAAACTATTTAAAATAAGTTTGGAAGAAAAAAGATTTAAGCTACTTCCCAGACCTTTTTTTTTGTGACATTTTGAGATAATTTCTTGAAAGCTCCTCTTTCTATATATTACATCAGCTCAACAATTTGATATAACTGTTCATAATGAAAGGAAATTGTAGGCTATGAAATTTTCCTTAGACCTTTTAACATTGTTCAATTTTTCCCCCTGCACAGGCTCTTTAATGGAAGAAGAACGGAATATCACGTCAGCAACTGCCTATTACTTCTTGGCAGAAAGGTCTGCATGGGCATTTGTGACAACCTGGCAATGAAATAATGGTTAGAGTTGGCTCACTTCTTCAGAGGAAGAAACTTAAATGAGCTCCATCTTAAAGTAATTGCTTTGAAAATATCAAATAATGATGGCAGAGGGAGAGGGGACAGTGTGTGTTGCTGTGTGAAGGGAGGGGTGAGAGGGATCCATCTCTGGATACAGCACCAGTGTGAGAGCTGTTGGTGCTGGGGCACAAGTCTGGCACCCTCACACAGCTTAGGAATTTAATTTAATATCCTGGAAATCAACCACAGTGGGTTTGCCACCACAGCTGGGAAAAAGCTGTTGGTTTGGCCATTCTCTGAGCACCAGGACAAAGCAGTCTGCAAAGATGGGCAATCAGCAACCACCAGTGGTGACAAGTGTAGAAAGGGTGGGAGAACTCTCACAGGCTCATCAGGGACCTGATTTCCTATGGGTAGCACTGCAGAAAGTGGCTGATTCCTGGGTGATTTTCACTGCAACACACAAAAAGCGTGTGACCAAAGCCCTTACCACTGCACTGAGTTCTCCTCCACGTGCATTCCCCCACTCCAGCACTCCCAGTATAGAAAATCAGTTTCAGAGTGGGAAATAGTTCAGCATTTCAAACTAGTAATAAGCACTAATTGGTTCAAGTTTGTATTCCTCCTCCAGGAAAGGATCTGTGCCACAGAACACAGGTCCCACTGCTGGATTTGTGATCTCTTGCTCTGACAAGCAAGGGAGTGGTTGCGCTTCTTCCAGCACCACTCCCCTTAGCAGGCACAGAACTTGACTCTTCCAGGAGTGCAAGGGGCAGCACTGCTGGAACATAAAGCTGTTCTAGACACACCCACAGTCCTGCAGACATTGGCAAAATTTTAATGACAGTACTCAAACTGTACAACCGAGGGGCAGTGGCAATGCTGACTGTACAGTGTTTCTCCAGCCACTGCCCAAGCGCCAGTTTCATTTTAAAAACAAAGCTTATAAAAATGCACAATTCTCTCCCAAGGTACTGTACACTATTCAGCAGGTTAAAAACTGAAAAAAAAAAACTTCCATTAAAAAAATCATTGCACTATTTGTATACATCAGGGATAGTCTACATAATCATGTTCATCTAGAAAATATGTGCATTGTAAACCATTTCCATGCAATGCAGCAAATTCCTTATTTCAAAGGTGGTATAAAAAGACAACACAGCAGTCCTAACCACTAGAACACTTTATGTCAAACAAAACAAATGTGCATCATGATAGTGAACGTGTTAGATGAATAAAATACAATAACAAAGATTCAAAAATATGTAATTTCTTTTTGTCTCCACCAAGTGACTACAGTACCAAGATACAAGTAACGTGAAGTGTGTGCAGAAATCATGTTAAATTAAGTCCCTCTTCACCTTCTTGTTTGCCATGCTAACCCAAGACAGACTGCTATGTTTAAGATTACCATGATGTGGTTTCTGCATCTAACAAATCAGTATCCAAACACCTTGCAAGCTTAAGAGCACTGCCCCTATAAAATAGTGTATCTATTGCATCAAAGTACAAAGTGTGCTGCTTACAGTTTAAAAAAAATCTATAGAAAAAGTTTTGTTTTCCGTACAAAAAAAACCGCTGAAATTCTGTCAAGATATACATTTTGAGATGTGAAACTCGCTGCTTGATTGATGCTAGAGCAGCATGGGAGAAAAAAAGCACCACCCAGGAGTGTTTTGGTGTGAGTGCAGGCTGTCCTAGGTCGGGGGGGGCCCGTTGGTGTAGCGCAGCATGGGGTAGAAGGAGCGGGCGAAGTTGTTGGCCTGGGTGCAGCTGTAGTCTTCCTCAGAGGAGGGGATCATGCAGGCCAGGAGCAAAAGCAGCAGGAAGAACAGCTGGAGGGGTAAAGCTGCGCGTAGCACTCTGTAGAAGAAGGAGGGAGAGCGAGGGTTTGCCTGCACAGGGTGTGGATGGCTTTCACTCCTGAAAAGGAGAAACGAAGAACAACAGGCACGTCAGGGTTTGAGTTAAACAAGTTGTTTTTGCCCTATTTTCAGATACAAACTTAACTTTTCCCAACAGCCAAACAGACCATTCCAAATAGGTGTTGAAGCACAAGGCAAGGCATCATTCACACTGATGAGGTTCCTCTCTGCCCTGGCATTACTGAGATCTATCCTTGGAACAGGCCCCAGTGGAATGGGGTTCAAGTTCTCCCTCTGTCCTTCATGGTCTGTTTGTAACAAGTGGCTCTCAGGGGCAAGTTTCTTTTTCCAAGCATGCTGGTGGAATTAAGGGAGGATTTAAAACTAAAATATCCCCTATTTGGCACAAAAAATCTTCTCAAGCCAGGGCTGCACATCACTGCAGAGGTCCTGGAGCAGGAGTGCTAAAGGAAACCATTCCCTAGGGAGAAGCCCAGAACTGGAAGGCAGAGGGGACACTACAGGTAGGCAGAAATTACCTCCCCCCAGGTGTCAACCTACAAGGAACAGCTGCCCAGGTTTCTGCTGGCACACAAGCTCATCTCTGCCATATTCACTGTTTTTCAAGAGATCAGGCAAATATAAAATATTACCTTGGGTTGCTGCCATTTCTGCCATCAGCAGTTCTCCTGAGGGCCATCTGTTGAGAGAAACAGCTTTTAGTATCCAGGTTTCTGAAACTACAAGGAATTTCTCAGAAAAGACAGCTGCAGACTGTAAGGTCTGATTGTAAATGCTGTAATAAGGTACATGGGCCTAAAAGGTAAAAAATGATTATATTTGAGGAACTTTCACACTAAATATGTCAAAATACACTATATGCTGATAGCAAAATACCAGAAAAAAATACTTGCCTTCTTCACAGCAGGGCTGGATTTCTCTTCTTCTGTGTTATAGACTCCTGAGTCCAAGTCATCTGGAACTAGCAGGAATGTTTTGGTATCCTAAAAGATAACACCATCTTCCTCTTTAGAATGCACATTCAAAACTGGCAATAAATGACGTGTAAAGAACCACCTTTCACTCCCTCTGTAGGTGCACAGCCCACTGCCCCTTTACCTGAGCAAAACCAGTTCCCCAGAACAAAGAAATGTTTTACAGTGCCCATCCTGAAGGGATTACAATGGAATGGGGGCATACAGGTATTAAATTGAAAATATCTCTGACAGGCCTCAGGATAAGCAATCCCTCGCTATGAATTACAACTTACACGTGTTCATTGCACACTCCTAGCCTGGTACCTGGTTTAGATCACACAAATTCAGGTTGGAAGGGACTTCAGGAAGTTCATCTAGTCCAACCTCCTGCTCAAAGACCTGACCAAAAGCCTACTCTTCAAACCCCTTTAAGGACAGAGGCAGCACAACCCCTCTTTTTCAACACTGTACCAGCCTTAGGTTGCTGAAGTCATTCCTACAGCCAGAACTGCTCTTTTTTCAGCTTATGAAGGTGAAGTACTTAAGCTTTAAGTCAGTTTTTTGTAAGTACTTTCACTCTTAATATGCTATTTCTTTTCAGTAAGGAAGACCCATGAACGAGTATTTAAATTCCAGCTCACCAGATTCCCTTGTATTGCTTTTAAGTCATGAGAGACTTGTTCAATCAGCTGCTTCAGCTTCGTTCCAATCACATGGACCTTCTCTTCCTCTTCAATGTAATCACCATCTGATTTCAGCAGCAGGTAAGCAGTGAGCTCTTGGAGGGAGTTTACATTAAGCTGTTGCTCCAGCAGCTCTTTCTCCAGTTGCTGAGAACAAACAAAAGTCAGCACAACAGACTGTTACCCTCAACTTCATGGATGTTCTCCCAAAAGGAGGAACTCTGGAAGGCTTTAAAGAACAACACAACCTGCCTGAGAATCCACAAGGCACAGGAATGGTTATTACACCTACACAGGAAATGAAGTTGTCTCAAAGAGACTGGTTGTACCTGCTTGAACTAATATTTAAAAATAGTTCTAGCAGCAGGTAATTCATATAGAGAAGACATTAAATTTTGGAAATTGGAAGCCTTACTCCAGAATAAAAACTGCTCATAAGCTACTTAATTATGATGTGTAATTATGGAATGCCTCATAGAGGCAATATCTTGGTCCATTTAAAAAACCACCCACATGCCTGAGCTTGCAGCAGGTTTGAGGATAGGCTGCAGACATTGTGAGACATAAACATCCTGCTCTTCACTGTGTGGTGAGAGCTGAGCTGCTGCAGTTAAGACTACACTTACCATTAGTTCCTTTTGGCATTCCAGTGTTGTATTGAGATCAGCATTGGGATCTGTGATCTGTGCCTCATTCCTCCGGCTTTCAGCACTCGCTAACCACAGGATTAGTTTTTGGCTCTGGTCATGGAAATCCTAGAGAAACAAAAGGATTGGCACTTAAAGGGAAAAAACATCTTTGCAGTGCCTTCACCTACAAACAAAATAGAGCCACCACAAATTCACAACAGGTGAGGGTACAGACACCTTGTTAAACTATTCCACCTATGCAGTAAAAGGGCATTACCCATTTGAAAGATATTTTTACCAAACTGTTTCAATTCTTCAGAGGATTTATAACTTCATAAGGAAACAAAGTGGATTGTGAGTGGCTATTCCACTGATGTGCAGGAATTACCCCTCTGCCCTCTCCTCAGCAGCATCCCAAAGAGTTTTCCCTTACAAGCTGGCATGTGACACACACCTGGCAGTGCAGCAAGGCTTGCTGTAAACCCTTCCTCCAATTGTCCAGTGCACGAGTTGCTTTCTCCCAGTGCAAGTTGACCTTCCGAAGCCTGTTCTGCAGCTCCTTGAACTCTGTGCTGTCTGCTTTCTGGAATTCTTTGCTGCTCAGGTTAGCAGAAAGCAACACTGCTTTGTAGTTGTCAAATGCTTTAAGCATGTCCTGGTAGAAAAAGAGGATTAGGAGCTTTTATGAATGATGAAAAACATGTTGTTTACTTACAATAAAACGACACACCCGAAAGTATCACAGGTATTGGGGAAGGATGTTTGGATCTGGTGGCTTTTCAATCTTGCTAAGAAACATATTAAGGTAGGTTTATGTTTGAGGTTTTTTTAAAGCCAAAACCTTCACTTTGAATAAACTAAGTGTGACTGGACTTGTGCTTCTCCCTAAGTCACAGGCATTATGATTTAATCCACATCTGCCTTTCAATTCCTCTGAGCTGCCTCTTTCTCTGACATTTGGACAAATACTCCCATAGATCACCACATGGTATTTTCTCCTAATTGATAAAGGTTTTGCCACACCAGAATAATACTGTCAAGGACATCTGGAGGTCTGTACTCCATTCTCCTATTTCAAACAACTTCATACCCCAAGGATGATGTTCAGGGCCTCATCCACTCAAATTTTCAGTATCTTGCAGGATGGAGATTCCCCATCCTCTCTGGGCCCTAGTCCCAACACCAGACCACCCCATTGTGAGAAATTATTCTGCTCTGAGTTTCTGTCAGCCCATTTCTCTGACTTCTCTAGGTCCCTCCAGAAGGCAGTCCTGCCTGCTTTCCTGCTCTCCCTTAGAACTGCAGGGGGAATAATATGGAATTTGCAGTCATGGTCACATCATCTAATCACCATTATGTTAACGCTGAGCTTGCACTTCTGAAGGTTTATAAAAAAAGGAATGCCAGACAATACCTTCCTTGTACCCTCCAGATTACAGTTTGAATAAAGGATACTCAATCTTTTCCAAGTTGCTCTTGCAGTAGGAAAGTAAGAGCTGCAGGATGAATCCCACAAGGCACACAGCTCAGGTTGCTTTTCTCAGCAGCCTTTCTATCCAAGAGTGTCAGTCTTTACATTCTCAAGATCTGAGTCCCACTTGTTGAAAACTGCTGGTCTAAATTACTTTTCACCCATCGAAGAATCCTGTCCTCCTCCTCCACTCAATAAAATTTCTTTTAATATCAGACAAAGTAAACAATCCACCACAGACTTCTGAGCACCTGTAAGCCAGTCTGCAGGCAGACTGGCTTTATCCTTATCCCAGGCAACTGGGATGTCCTGACACCTCATGAAATTCACTTCTTAGAGCACACTGGCTCTTCTAAGACCCCTCTAAAGCCAAACTGTCTGAAAAGGGGATTTACAGCCAGCTGGACTCCTCTTAAGCATATGCAGAAGAGAGAAGACATGAAGCTCTGCTCCTTGAGACAGACACCCAACTCCAGACTGAAGGGAAAGCACCATCAAACCTTTCCTGGGGCTTGGTGCCTAATCCAGACTAGCTGAGGGAGTCAGAGTTGATCTTACTGGAGTGCAGAGTCATTTCCCTGGCCTAATAACTCCACCAGGATGTGCAGGCTTAAACATACACTCAGCATGCCTAAGAAACCCCTCCTCTGTCCTGCAGTGTCCTGTTTGTGAGCATCACCCCACAGGTGACACCAGACTGAGCAGCAGCCTCAGGGTGACCCCACACGGGGCAGCTGGTGAGGGATGAGCATACAGGGATTTTGCACTTCCACAAATTTTAGGAACACTTGGTCTCTCAGACTTCAACCTGACGCATTTCATTGCCTGAGTCCCAGGGCCCCAGCACTTACATGTGCCCTGGTAACCTGCTGGCTCAATTTGCAGAAACCACAGCTTTAGAGCAGATCTTCGTCAGTCTCCTGCTGGAATTACACCCCCCCCCCCCCCCTTAATTCAATTAAAAAAAAATCAGCCTAGACTTTGCAGCCTGTTGAGCTGGCTAATTTTCAATCTGTTTCTGGTTTGCATAGAGGGGAATGGCACATGGAAAAGATGTTGATACCACTGTGCAAGAAAACAGAAAGGGACAAGTGGAGAGGTTTTCATTTCTGCCTGCCACTCTCTGTTTACGAAGACAGAAGGACCTTGCCTAAGACTCTCTTTAGTCCTCTTAGCTGAGAGCAGTTCAGCTCCCCTGTGGCACAGGAACGTTGCTATTGGCATCCATGCTGCCAACTGATCCCAGGAGAACACAGTGATAAAAATATCAGCACCTTGAAATCCCTCTTCTCCATAGGCCATAACTTACTTTCAATTTCTTGACCTTTTGTTCCAATGCCTGCATGCTGGTTGGAAGCTTCACCTTTTGCAGCTCTTCCAGCTCTTGCTCAGTTTTTTCAAGCCAAGCAGAGATGTCACTGAGATCTGAGTCCAGCTGCTGCCACTGCTGCAATTTCTGTTTCATCCTAAGTTTATTTCTAAGGTCTTGAGCTTGAATGAGCTCCCACCTATCAATAATGCCTGCAAATCATAGAAAAAAAAAACCATTTAAATCTTCAGTAAAGGAAGGAGCGTGTAAAACAGATGCAAGTAAATTATTCTCCACTCTACTTGAGACCAAATAATTGCTGTGATGTTTACTGTTATTCAGCCACGTCTTTTCTTGAGATTCTGCAGTGTCTAAATTTCATACTGCTGGTCAAGTTATCCACATGGCAATGCTACACATTGTGAATTTTAATCACATTAATTGGAGATGTTTTAATTCACTTGGAAGAACAGATCAAATCTAAGGAAAGAGAATTCAGTGAGCCCAGCTGTGATTTGGTGAACACCAAAATTCATCACGGGATAAATACAATCCAGCAGTTAGGACTTGGGTTTCTGTTTTATGTCTACATGGAGCTGCTGGAGACCCCAAAGATGGTAAGAGGGCTGGAGCACCTCTCCTGTAAAGACAGGCTGAGAGTTCAGCCTGGAGAAGAGAAGGCTCTGGGGAGACCTTGGAGCAACTTCTAGTGCCTATAGGAGCTCCAAAAGAGCTGCAGAGGGACTTCTGACAAGGGTATGGAGTGACAGGACAAGGGATAATGGCTTTAAACTGAGGGAGGGCAGGTTTAGATTAAATATTAGGAAGAAGTTTCTCACTGTAAGGTTGCCCAGAGAAGCTGTGGGTGTCCCATCCCTGGAAGTGTTCCAGGCCAGGCTGGATGGGGCTTTGAGCAACCTGGTCTGGTGGAAGGTGTCCCTGCCCATGGCAGGGGGGTTGGATCTAGAGAACTTTAAGGTCTCTTCCAACCCGAACCATTCTAATGACTCTTACGTTTCATCAGTTCAGTGCTAAAGGACATGGAGGTGCCACCTGTGTGACCACTAACACTGAAAGCACATCCAAACCATTCTCAGACTTTTCATATTCATCCCACATACAGGACACAACCCCTGGACCATTTGTGAGACCAGAGACACAAACTGAGTAAGCTGATGCATGTAGCTGCAGCCTTCTTTTTATCACAAGATTTGCTTTTGTGATTGCTGTACAATGTGTGGTTACAATCTCAAGTCTGAAACCAGGACTAGGTCCTAAAAGGTCAAGAGAAACAGCTTGCTTGTCTGTTTGCATGAAAGGACCACTGTAAAGATACTGAAGAACAGAATACATTACCAGCTTTGGGAAAACATTTCTGCCAATGGGAGCTGTAGCATCTTGTTACATGGAGTACCAACAACTCCACATAGCAGTCTTATTTAAGACAGAAACTTTGGTTTGAAATCTGATTAAAAGTCTCTGAAGTGTTCAGTATCACACGAAAGTGAAGTTGTTCCCACTTACTACAAGCAGGAAAGAGACAGAAGTATATTATAAAAGAAAACTCTCAATTGTGGCAGAAAATGTGAAAGCTTTGAATAGCACACATGGATTGGACAGAACCAGATGAGAAAGGAGCTCAGTGAAACTTGGAATTTTGGCAAAATACATTAATTTTTTTTTTTTTAATTCTCAAATGTGCTGCCTTTGTGTCATCTCTGCTTTGTCCCCCCAGAGTCACAGGACAAACACCACAGCCCCAAAGCCACTCCTAATGCTCTGTACCTGACTGCTTCTCTGCTGCTGATATATTCACAAGTTCTTGGTCATCTTGGGGCTCCTCATCGCTCATGTTGGCAGATAGAGTTTTCTCCTTGCCGCTGCTGCTGCTTGCAGAGCTGAGCTGCTTCACCTGCAATGACATTTTGGTGGTTGAGCCCTGCAGGTTATCAGGATGTCAAAGGTCCAACCTAATTTGTGTTATTTTGGGGTGGCTGGGCTGCTGCTGGACTCTTGCACATCAGATTTAGCACTGGGCTTCTGCAGCTTTGCTAACAGTTTACACTGGCTCTCTGTGCCTTTCCAGCAAACAAGCACACACCATGGTGATGCCAATTACTGCAAGAGTGGACATGGCAAATTAATTGCTTTTGCACTACATGTACCAGACAATGTACATTTGCTGATGCTCTTTGCTGGATTGTGGGTCTTGGCAATATTGACTCTAAGGCTCTGAGACTGGATTAATGATGACAAAAGCAGCCAGATACCAGTACCACCCTGTCTGGAAGAGTGCTGACACTGGGTCCAGATCCACTGAGCCTGGCAGCTGCTGGTGAAGCCATGGCTGGCAAACAGCCACCAAGGCTGAGGTAACAGTGGACAATAAGCCATTCTGGCACATTTTTCAGTGCCTGGAAGCAGATTAAATGGTGTGTTGCATGTTAGAAAAGAACCTTCCAAATTTTCTTAGGAAAGGGAGATGTATCAGCAAGTATCAAGAGATTCACACCCTCTCCTTTGTGGGAGTTAAATTGTCCTAAACCTGCCCTGTGACAATAGAGGAAGGAAGTTCCTCCAGACCCTGACTGATCAGGAGTCCAACCTGAACCACCAGAAATAATGTCTAAGTTTGCATGAAATGAAAATTCCCCACCCCAACTAATCTCTTCTTTGATGCTGGAGAAGGGAAGAGGATGGAGTTACACAGAACAACAAACAGACTGTGTAGTAGAGGTTCAGTGCCCACAGAGCCTCCAACTCACATAGTCTGGTTTATAGGGAGTGCTTGTCTCTGGTCCAGACAACACATTTCCAACCATCTCTGCCTGGTTATATCTGTGTTTCCTGCAGACTGGGCTACCTGGAGAATGCCAAGGATGAGCTTCTGAAACAGACTTTCCTGAAACAAACAAAACCAAAACCACACACCATGAGTGCAAGATCCCACCACCACGAGGAAGCTGCTGCTTTGTATTAAGTTAGAAAGCGCTTTGAATAAAATGGCATCAAGTTATGGCATAAAAATGACAGTTTTGCAGCTTTCCTTGCAAAGCATGCACATTTGCAAAACATCAACAGTGTTTCAAAGGTAATGAGATGAGAGCCATGCAGTTACGGGACATTCTGTTTTCTTCTGGAAAATGCTTGAATACAGGTATGAGTATTCCAAAAAAAACCTTAAGACAAGGCTGCACTGTGGTTTTGTAAAGTTTGCATCCCAACAATAACTATCACACATCTGCAACATGTCAGTAGGGACAAGTTAGATATGTCCTGGTATGGAGAATGTTTGTTCTGGATTTAACAGACAGGACACACGTAGTTCTGTCATGCACAAACCACAAAAAAACACTCGCAGAGTTGGAGCTACTGCCTTCAGTAAGTACGCAACCAAAATTAGAAACAACCAAAAATTGATACTACCCAGAGCAAACCACCGAGAAAGAACCAAAAGACTTTGGATCAGTACAATGAAATGCACATTAACCACCTTGGCATTTACCAGGCAAAATCTAAATGGTGTGTTCTTGACTGCTTTTAATGTCCATGTGGATACTGCAGCGTAAGAACACCATGACAGGATGAGACATGGTGTCCACACAAGGCAGGAAGTCAGACATTACGTATGAGAGAGGTTGAGGAATATAGCGTGCAGCACAGGGAGATTGCCATGTTCAGACACATGCATTAGCAGGTGCCTACCAGAAGATGCTTTCAAAGTTTTTGTGGTCATTTTAAGATATGCCTCAGGGTTTTCAGTGATTTCTACATCTGAAAAAAGAATAATGTCATTTTCCTCACTATTCAATATCTTCCAACTGTTAAAAACAACTGAAACAATGAGGGACAACAAAGACAAAGAACGAAGTAAGTGGTTGGTACCATTTTCAAACATTCTTAAACAGTAAGGCTTCTAAAACCTTATGTTTTTCTGAAAATAAAAGCTTTGTTTAGACAGTACCATTTCCTTCATCAAGACATCTAAGAGATGAGTCTGCTCACATCTATTAATGGTACTTGAAAACCAACCAGCAATGTGGGAGCAAGATTCAACCCCCCTCCCTTCCCACACAGGGACATCCTCCGGCTGTCCGTGTCAAACCAAACTGCTAGACATGGGTTCTCACCTGACAGAGCACTGTAGTACGTCGCTTCCTCATCATCTTCATGAGAGGAAGAACCTCCCACATCACCTGTGTGATCCCACTCCAGTGGGATGGAATCAACGCTGACAGGGGTCTCACAGCCTGATCTCTCATGGCCCTGAGTCGGGGGCATGAGGTGACAAAGGGACTGTGTGGATGAGGGCCCCTCGGTGATGGCCTTCTTGTGCCAGGGATCATTCTGGATTTCTCTGGAGTCTTCTTGATCTGTCTCATTTTCAGAGTTATCTTTTTCATCATCCAATCCCTACAAATGAGTAACAATTATTGCTTATTAGTAAGATTTATGAGAGATCTTAATGAGGTAATGATTGAGCCACACAGTACTACTGGAGACAGTTTTGTGGTCAGCTGCAGCAACCAAAGACCATATGCCTAAAATTAAAGGGAGACATTAACAATTTCTGTCTTCTTCTTCTTTTGCCAAAACCAACCCGCAAATCAGCAGCTACCTCTCCTCTTTCAAGGCACTCAACCAACACCACAGCATCTCTCCAGTTTGCAGGAGTACCCACTTCCAGATGGACTTAACAGGTCAGTAAGGAAATTATGCTCAGGCAGGAGTGAACAGCTACTTGTAGCTGCTCATGTTACTTCCTTTACCTGGCTTTCTAACAGATGTTCTTTCTTTTTGAGATCAAGCAAACTGAGAGTCATCTGAAAGCTCCCAGGGAAAAGCAAAGTGCATGTTGTTCCCCATTGAGGGCTCTCAAAACAAAGTGGACAGATGAAGTGGACAAACAAATACATAAAGAGATATTCTAAGCACATTACAGATGGTAAGGAAAAGAAAGTAATATTAAAAACACCAAAAAAGGTTTTGAAGCCTTCAAGCCACAACTATATAATTCTGAACCTTATGACCACCTCCATGCTATTATCCAGATTCTGCAGATGGAGAGGCATGAAAGGATTTGCAACAAAGATTTAGCAAGGCTGGCACATTTACTGCAGAGCTCCTGACCCCTTGGAGCTCAAACCACTCAGTCAAGCTGCTAGGAATAAGCAATTGCAATTCAAAAACCAAAATAAGCATTGCAATTCAAACACTGAAATCTTGTCAAAGCATTGAAACAACTGTTGCTTCTTACAGGATCCCTTGAAGTCAGTCTTTGATGGAACCGGGCAACTCGCCCAAACACCTCCTGACAGTATCGATGAAGCTCTTCCAACTCATCTTCAATCAGGATGGCATCCAAAGGCTCACTCTTCTGAATCAACTGCTCCCCAAAAACGATTAGCTGATCAATCTTATTGGTGTTTAACGTTATCTCCTGTTGAAAACCCTATTTGGAACATACAAGAAAAATAATTAATTCTCCATCGGCCCTTTCTAGCCTAAGGTTTGTCCTTGTTTTCTGGCTCACTGCAGTGAAAGACAAGCAGCAACTGACACTGTAGCCTAATTTAATTTGGTAAATATCCTTTTAGTCAAGGTCTGAAGGTTTATTTTATCAGCAGAATTACACTTCCAAATGAAGTGGCATTCTCCACCCATGTGTACATTGATATGGCTGCAGTGTCCTGAGCCTGAAAGGGGGGATCATGGCATGAGAGTTCAGGTAATCTGAGTTTGTTTTTCTGTTGGGTACACACAATCTTCTTCTCAGTAGCCGAGAAGTTTGCTTGGTTGCTTGGGCCTCCAGCCTACACAACAATAAATCTACATCACAAAACAATAACTGTGCAGGGAGAATGGAGAAATGAGCATATGATGTAGCAAAGAACTAGTATATTCCTCAGAATCACTGCACATTCCTGATGTCTAATTTCTGTTGAAATTCCTAGCTACAAACATGAGCTCTGAGGAGAGGTTGTACTATAATGCCAATTCAAAAAAGATTTGCACCACAAAATAATGCCTGAATTTAGTATTGTAGCTCTTACTGTTAACCAGCATCTGCTGCTTTCCAGGCCAGGTACCACTGTCACTGACACATACTGTCAGGAGAAAATGGCAGGACAGAAATGAGCCTGAACACTGAATCTGAATTAAATACTGCACAGCTTAATCTTGATTCAGACAATTTGTCCTCACAATTTACTGCTGTCTTCAAACAAACACAGTCCTACAGAGATCTGGTGGCTATTGTGAAGTTACAGAAAACGAATGATTGTTGGGCAAGGGCAGCCCAACAGGGCTGCAGTAAACTGCCTCATAAGGATACGTACATTTAACTGGCGCATTTTGTCATCAAAGTTGCTTTTTGAGAAGTGCTCCACGTTTGTCAGCTGTAGGTCCATTTCTGTGAGCCAGACAAGGATGCTTTCCCTCGTTCCCTCAAACTCATCTCTCCGATTGGTGAAGTGCTGGATGGAAAAAAGGAGCCAGTGTTACATGACTTCAGCTACTAAAAGAGACAGGTCACAGGAGCTCTCTGAAATCACTGTTTTATTTCAAAACTCCTGCTCACCTTAAAGAACACAAACAGCAGCAGGCCATGTATAAAACCTGTGCTCTTCCTGTAGTGATGCTAGAACAGTGCCCTATACTAGAACACTATTTGTGTATTTTAGCAGTTCAAGATGCTTCTATAAAATTACATTCTTGATTCCACACATTCCTTCTCCCACATCATTATACTAGTGACAGTTATTTGGACTGAGGCTTAGCATCTAATTTGTTCTAAACTTAAAGCAGAGATAAAAAGAGGAAGTAAACCCCATCTCTAATTGAAGTAATTAAAACTATGAGAATAAAATCTGTTTTTACTGATTTTACAATGGAGAGGCTGGATCATGGATGACCACGCCAGTGTAATTAGTGCACTGTTTGGCATGGCATGCCCCACAGAAGCTGCTAACAGACATGCAGCTTGCCTGTTTTCATGGGTGGATTGACTGTTCAGGACAGGCATCATGTAACATCCTACATATAACAGTCCTTAGCTGCACAGATCAAACCCCACCACTGCTCTTACTGCCTCATCCACTGACTTTTGGGAGCTAACAGTTTTGCCTGTCAGTTGCCTGCAGCACTGCTATATTTAAAAATCTGGCAATGACAAGTTTCCCCCAGGGCACAGCACAGAGTATCTGCCCAGAGATCAGTTTAATTGATGAGCAGGATGCTTCTTTGAAGTGTCACAAATACACTCTTCAACAACATTCCTCATCAGGCAGGCAGCACAGCAGGAGCTGCTTTCTATCACATCCTCATCTTTAATGCCTTGTTGGTGAATCACAGCTTGGCACGAAGTAGAGCTGAGTTGGAAACTCCAAACCAAATCTGCACTTGGGGCCCATTTGTCTCTCTGCCTCACATCTACTGAAAGGTGCAAGTGCATGAACACATCCACCCAGTACAAGTGGGTAAGGGGACAGTGTGATAGGAGCAGTGAGTACCGCAACTGACCTCCCAAAACTTGCACTCATAACTCCTTTAAGCTTTTCCTCAGCTACCAAGGACCAATCTACCAAGGTCAGGTTTATGCCATGTACTCAGTGACTCTTCCAGAGCTCTGTGCCAGTAGCTCAGGACACAGAGAGCTGCTCTGGGTAATACCTGCAGAACCCTGCGAGTGCTCCCCACTGCCTCACCCCACTGTGCCAACTACCTTGAGCCTCCTGAGGATGGAAGCCACTCGTTTCTGGAGGTTATCCCAGCGCTGGTTGCCCTCGTGCACCATCTGTTTGAGCTTGCTGGCGGAGTCGGTGCGGTTCTCGCGGGCCAGGGCGCCGGTACTGCTTATTGATCAGCTCCAGCTGCGTCAGGCGCTCGTGGATCTGCCGCTGGAACGCCTGCAAGGCAAGCAAGGAGCTCATTCCCTGGTAAGAGTCAGGATGTGGATATTATCCACTAGAAGAAATGATGCCCGCCCCCTTAAAAACAGACCTTCCAACTGCAAAACTAACTCCAGATTTTAAGACCCATGTTTTAAACCATCTGCTCAAACTTAGCTCACTAGGAAAAGAAAGAAAAGAATAAATATCAAACTACAGAAGTCTCTTGCCTTTAAACTTTTAAGTGTCTGTTCAGAGCATTGTATTCTCCACATTAAAAACAATTCTGGAGACGAACAGACACGTAGCAGCTGCACACTCACCAAATTATTCATGTTCTCTATACTACCAACACCAAACTAATGTTTTCCAGAGACCCAGGCATTTTGCACAGACAATAAGTATTCAGCAGCCTGGTGCTGAGCATAAAGAAGACAGTTAAAAAATTCACCTCAAATTTCTTCAGCTCCTCTTTTGCATGTGTGTACAAGACCTCTGAAGAATTAGGCCTAGCTGCTATATTTTCAGATGCTTTTAGCCAATCTTCAAAGCGAGAATAGTCATCCAAAAACCTCTGCCACAGACGCCAGGTTTCCTCGATTCTGAGAGAGCAAGAAGATAAAGGTTTTATCACAAGCTAACTATCAACTTTGGAGTCCTTTTTTCCTCCTCAAAATTCAGCTTGTGGCAAAAGCTACAATGTTTCCTCCAAATGCTGCCACAGACTTCTGTAGGGTAAGAATAGGAGACATACTTCATTCGCCTTTCCATGGACATGGCACAGATGTTTCTCCACCGTCTGTCCAAGCTCCTGGTGGTTTGCTGGATGGAGTCACACTCTGTCTCATTGGCACACGCATCTGAGTCGTGCAGCAGGACCTCACAGATGTTGAACACAGACTCCACACCCGCTGTGTGCTGCTCTATGTCTCGCTGCAGGTCCTGCCATTGGCAAAAGAACAGCGTCAGTGGAAGGAAACGTGGTGGCTGCTTTCAACCCTGCCCTTTCCAAATGCTGCAGAGGATAGGGAAAGGGCAACTCCTGTGTCAGGAAAAGCTTACTGAGCTTTAGAAAAGACCTGCAGGATGAGCTGTGCAGATGACACAGGTCAGGAGAGCTGCCATGCAAGAAAGCATTGTCCACCTTCGGTGTCTCCGTCTAAACTCAATCTAAACTCAGTCTAAACTCATTAACAGTCTGGACAATTTTAATGTGCATTCAAAATCCACACATTACCTATACCATAAATAAATTATCATTAATTTTGACAGCACAAGATGACTGTCTCATATCAGGTTACTGCACCGAAAGGCTTGTCAGAGAACTCTTGGTGCAGTACGTGCATTTTAGTGACTGATCACAGGCTGCAGCATGAAACATAAACACAGTACACAAGTACCTGGTGTTAAGCTACTTTTCTTATTCCCTCTTGTAGGACTCCTGTTCTGACAGACTGTTTTAAAATGTCTGGCAAAGACCTTTTGTCTAATCTACACTACAGGTTTGTTTTCCAGAGCCTGCATCTCCATGATAGTCTGGCCTCTCATCCTGTACACATCACTACTCCTGAAGTCAGTGTAATTGAAAGAGAGGGAAAAAAAAACCTTTTCTAAATATTTCTTGTTGAAAAGGTAGATCTGTACTATGCTACCAACTTTAAATATTAATAAACTAACAATATCCACTACAATTCAATTTTTCCAAATAATTTCTGACCTTTCTAATGAAGGATACAGAGACTTTTGCTCGAATAACACCAGAGCAACAAATACAAATGAGTATTTTCCTAACAACAGTGAATTGCAGTTCCCATTAAATAGTTTTTACTGATTTCAGTCAACAGATGAAGCAGAATTGGTTTTGCTCTAGACTTAAAAAAAAAACCCAAACAAAATAAAACGAACGAAACCTCCCCAAACAGACATAACTTGTAGTAAATACAAAATGAGTTGATGGAAGATTTTATGAGTTGATGGAAGATTTTTCCCAGAAGTCAACAAGCTGCAAGGAGTCAAGAATCACTCAGTGGCAGTCCTCAGTGGTTACATGGGTGCCTGAATCAAGGACTGAGCCATAAACGGTCAAAATATGGCTTGTGGGATTTGTAGTAATGAACAGCTTTAAGGAATGTAGAAATTCTTTACATGGGTAAGGCTGCCAGAAGGATACCCAACAGAATTGTTTACAGGTTACTAAGGATTCAAAGCTATTTACTGAGCAAGATGCATCAGTGTCTTTTCAACACAGACTCTACAGCTGGGAGCAGGCTCTGCCTCACTACAGTTACCTGGAGAGTCTTTCCGAATACATTAAATTCCACTGGATTTACAGGTGTACTAGTGAAAAATGAGAATTCTGACCACAGATTACAAATTAATTCTAACTTGCACTTTGGTAATGTTGCTGACATGATCTCATTACTTCAGGCCATGCCTGGGCTCATGAATAGCTCCAGCAGAATCCTTGCTGTTTTCTAAATGACCTGACTGCTTAAAGTGAGACAAACACAACAAACTAAGTGAGGAGGTGAGGAACATACACGGAGCCCCAAAAGCTACCATTCCTTCAACTCTGCACAGCATTGCCCAGAGAGCTTAAACAGACTACACACTGCTAGATTTCTGCATTAGTGAAACACCTTTGCAATCTTAATATTATTCATGTTGTAATCGTCATCCTTTAATTGAACAAACACCTCTGTGCATACACAAGACTTTTATATTTCATTATTCAAGACTGCACAGGTAAAGCTTTTCCAGTCATGGATATCAAATAAAAGAAGCCTGTAGGGCATATTTTTCACCATTGCTCTGCTCTTGCTGAAATAATTGTTCACATAAAACAAGGAAAGATCTTTTTACTTGTCACATTCAGATAAATGTTTCACTAATGCAGAGCAAAAGCAGCTTTTCTTTTTACTGTGGTCTTTTTAGTCAGCACAGTCTTCTCATACTCAGCCTGCTAAAAAGCTACTGTAGAAGGAGTCTAGAGGTGCCTAGAGGTCTGTATTTAAACAGCATCCAAAAAAATGAAGCAGTAAGTAGCTCTGAGCAGCAAATGATGGCTCTTATAGCCAGCTGAAGCTCGAATGCTCATAATAAAAATAAATTAGTTTAGACTCAATTCCTTTGCACTCCATGCTCTGCTCTGCCTTGCAATTTATCATGGCCTTTGAGAATGCAAAAGGTTTGAATGAGAAGAAAATATTTCCTTGTTGTTTATATGATCATTCACAATGCAGATGAAACCATGAGAGGTGCTGGGCCAAGGCTTCTGGTGTTTGAGCAGCTCCTGAGGTGCAGTCAGTGGGAGACATCTCCACTTCTGGCACAGAGGAGCTGGCCCTTCCTGTGACATCTGGGACATGAGTGCAAGGACAGCCACACCAACCAGCAGAGAACAGAGTCAGTCCCCAGGTCTGGGGCACTCAGGGATCCTTAGACACAAAAGCAGAAGCCAGAGAAGAAAGATGGAAAGGATGGGAAGGATACCAGTAAGTGTTCCTAAAGGCACATGCCATAAAGCTTTCAAGCTTCCAAACTTGACAGACTTATTCTTGATCTCTAGTTTTTGGGCAAACATTGCTGCTTAACACAAAGGCCAGGTGACATTCAAGCACTTAGAACCTGGTCAGACTTACAGCACAGCCCTGAGCAAAGGGTGACTCCACCAGCAAGTCTGTGCTTTGGAGAAGTTCCTTTTCCTTGCCTGGCTGCTGGCTAGAGAAATTTACTCCAGGACTATCCGACTCCTCTCCTAAGATCCCCCTGGTGAGCCAGTGCCTTGGATAAACGGCCACCAACACCCAGCAGTGTGAGGTTGTTCACACTTGTTGTCTCAGCAGGATTCACATGCCAGCCTCCCCAGCCCTGACAGATCTTCAGAGCCTGCCTCTGGACCAAACCTCAGCCAAAGGTGTGTCTGCACAAGTCCCCCTTCCAGAGCTCAAGCATCCTGCTCTGCCAAGCTTGCTCTGCTGTCTACAAGGAAGGGACAAGAACTGGAGCCAGTGAGGGCAGTGCATCAAATCCCAGCACTTGGATCTGTCACAGCCACTTTGCAGAGAGCAGCATTCACGCCTTGTCAGTCTAAGTCAAACTCATGTACTCTGCCCACTGTCTGTGCCCTGCCTCGTCCTCAGGAAGTCTGCTGTACTGAACTGAGCAAATTTGCTTTTGTTTGTAGTTTGCATGTTTTCCTTGGGTGAAGGGGGAGAGGGAAAAGTGGGGGTAATTAAACACAATACTGAAATTACTGCAAGCAAATAGAAATTTTCCATGTAACACATCTTGGCAGGAACACACCATGCAAAGCAAACAGTCAGAAGGGCCTGCTACAGAAAAGAAACAGGTGATTTTATACCAGGACCAACCAGCAGCATTTTATCTCATTTGCTCTGGTTGCTGCTATATTCCCACCTGCTGTTCTGCCAGTCTCTTCTGGATTTCTTGGTCATCACAGATGTCATAAACAACAGGCTTGGAAAGCTCAGACTCAATCCGGGCCAACCAGGTGCGAAGGTTACTCATGTTTTTGTCCAATAGTTGTATAAAAGCAAATGTTTCCTTCAGTTTCTTCACCCTAAGCAAACCAGGAAGAACATTTTGTTACAAAGATGGTCAATCAGTGGAAAGGATGTTAGCAGGAGGTGATGACAGGCACGGCTTTGTGAAGCCATGTCGCATCAAGCTGCTGCCTGTAAATCAGCCATGTTTTAGTTAAAACCTACCTAAATTGGCTCAGCAGGCCCCTGCTCTACAGCTGCAAGCAGGTTTTGGGTGAAGGCTTTAATGAAACTGTATAAGCAAGGTGAATTTTCATCTGCTAGGGAGCACTGGACATTCATCTAAGTGGAAATCTGTACCATAATTTGCCGCAGTTACACTAAAATGGGTATCTATGGTCTGATTTGCCTGCTGTGAATTTTGCCCGGTGTCTCCTTCAGCAACCAACAGACCCATACTAATCACAAGGTACCACTTGCCAAGAGATGCAGAATCTGCACAAACCACCAGTCCAAAACCCTGGGAAAATCACAGGATGGCTTGGGTTGGAAGGGCCTGAAAGATCACTTTGTTCCAACCTGCCATGGGTGGAGACACCTCCCACTATTCCAGGCTGCTCCAAGCCCCATCCAACCTGGCCCTGAACACTTCCAGGGACAGGGCATCCACAGCTTCTCTGGACAACCTGTGCCAGGGCCTCAGCAACCTCTGGATGCTGACAGGAGAGGAGAAGGCCTAACAAATGCTACTATAGAACTTGTACCACCACAACATTAAAAGCTCTTCTAAACACCACACAAACATGCAGATATATGCCAGACTCTCCTGACAGGTGAAAAATTAAATAAACAATCCTGAGGGGGAAGAATATCAAATGGCCAGGGAGACTTTTGCAGTGGACAAACAAATGAACCATTGAGACCATTTACTTTTCTTACAGATGTTTATAGCACAGCATATTCCCATGTCAAAACCCCGCATCAGCCCCTCAAATTATCCAACTAGCTTGTTTTTATATTTTGGCATATTTGTCTCCATGTGTTGGAGGAATATCTGGTAAACTACCTCACTGCTCTCAAATCTTTCTTAAAATTCTCATTTATTGCAATTCTCAACAAAAATTACTAAAAAGGCAACACCAGGGTAACACTTATCTCTTCAGACTTATTTTAGAGTTTGTCATCTAGACCTTGGTAGTTAATGCAGAAAAAAAAAAATCATTATTTGTATCAGACCCGTCTTAAACACCCAGGTCACAAGATGAGATGAACTGTACCAAAAAGCACACATTTCTCCCCATGAACTGCAATGGTGTACCCTGCAGTACTACAGACATCAACACTGCAGACTCTAAAGTTGGGTTAAATCATTCCACCCTTGTCCTAGGGAGAGCCCACTTCTTAGCCAGCATTGCTTCCCTGTGCTGGTCTCCTGATCTCTAGTTATGTTCTTGGGCCTTAGGATGAGATTTTGAACCTTGTATGTGATTTCTAAAATGCAAACTTAAAAATTAAACCTTTAGCTACTACCTGGTTCAACAACTACCAAGATGAGGCTCAATTATTTAAGACAAGTGCAGCACAAAAAGTTAAAAGTCTGTATTGTGAAAAAGTTGAAACATTTCCCACTCATGGGCCACAGTGGCTGGGAGCTGTCACCCTATAGACAAAACCAGTGGGACTGCAAGGACAGCTTGTACAAGGGGTTCACTGCATGTCCCCAAATGCAGGAGACTGTTGAGGGGTCTGAGCTGACCTCTGACGTACTTGGCAACAGAGGTCTTGTGTAAGCTGGGACTGGGGCAGGGTGAGGGATGTAATCTCATGTAGTACAGGCAGGGACTGATTGCTCCAAGGCAGAAGTGCCCAGACAGGGTACCTGGACAGTTTCCTGTTGTCCTGCCTGCTGCCAAACTATCCTGGCAAGTTTTAGAGGACAGTGGTCCACACTGCCTGTAATGAATGGCTTTTGCAACTGCCTGATGATACAATGACAGAAGATATGCAGGACAGCTAATCCATAATGAATATGCCACCCTGTAAGCAACAACTGATCTTATTAACAACCTTAAGGTAACCAAAGAGGATACACACGTCAGCTAGACACTTGATTTAAGGTAAAGCATTTATGGAGGAGATATGAGAATGATCCTGCTGGATTTGTTTACTGTGAAGGTACAGAGTAAGGCCAGAAAATTTAGGGTCTCATATGGATTAGCAGCATGGAAAGCTTCCCCTACCTCTTGTCCCAGAAGCACTAGGCAGTACTTGCAGTTGTTTTACAAGAAGGGCGAGAAGAACACAGTTCTACACTAAAGCTCCTGGCAGGTATTTAGCAACACTGCACTCTCCAAAAGTAAAATTAGTATTGCCTGACTGATGTAAGCCTGCAAACCAGCATGAAGGATTTGGGCCCAAGTCTATGGTGCACCCTGTTCCTGCCTTGCACCCACAAAGCTGCCTGACACTGGTGCAAAGCACCGGCCTCTGCCCCTTTACAGGGACTCTGCTTTCCACTGCTGCAGCTGATTGAGAGGAAACCAGTGGATGACAAAAGCATTTAGCTGCTCTTGCTTTTCTTAGCAAGCTTTTTTTCAGAACTTTGCTCCCAAGTTCAACCCTGTATGCAGACAGCATCTGGCTCCAAGCAAATAGCTGCTGTATAAATCTTCCTGCTCTTGGTTTTGCTTCTAGTGATGGCACTCAATGAACATGGCATTGCAACATTTTCTTGTGCTGTCATGGGCTGGCAGTTATTTACCCAGGAGAGCTAATTCTTCCTCTGTCCTATTCCCACCAGTTCATTTGGATCTGGCAGGGCCAGTCAAGGCATGTGGCCCTCCAAAGGCAGGTGACTCAGGAACCCTTTTCCCTGGAGAGATGGACAATGCAGGCTCTCTGCTGAGCACAGAGTAGAAGAGTCTGAGCTGAACACCTCCACTGTTGCATTATTAACTCTGCATGACTTCAGGCCAGTCAGGAGGAAAGCAAGGCTTGATCTCTTCCCTGTCCCTGGCTGTATTCTGCGGCAATTCACTTCCTGCATATTCTGTGCTGCTTCCCACAACTGCTCTGGAAACACGCACATGTTGGGACCATCTGATGGCACAGCTGACCTGCTGAAATCACAGCTTACTGTGCTGCTCAGGATCATCTCTGCCTCCCTGTGCTCCCTTCTCTGCCTGTATCCACCTGCTTCCCATCCCTAAGCTGCATTACAGAAAAATTCACAGGTTGCTAAACATCTTTCTTCATAGTGGATAGATGAACACAGCCAAGAAAGTCCAAAGCAAAACCAAAGGATATTAGACTAAAAATAAATGTATTTATGACTGAAAGTACATTCGATAAATTTAAAAAGCAACAGTTTTAGAATCCAAGTGTGGCTTTTTGCACCAATATTATTTTGGCTTAGAAATCACTCTGATTTTCAAGACTGATTTTCAGACACTCTGATTTCTTTATCTTCTAGTGTTAGCAGAAGCAACAGTCTCAAAGACAGCATCATTGTGGAACTGGAGCTTGTGTTTACTTCCTAGTAATTGCCATTAGACACACCATTGTTATTAAGTAATTTAATCTGTTACTTATTCTGGATAGAATTTGGCATTTGCCAGTCATTTAAACACCCTTAATGCACTAAGCCATTCATCTCAAACTTGAGCTAAGCAGCCAAAGAAGAACAAAAACCTAAGAGAAGTTCACACTAGTGCAGTGCATAAATAGGAGGGCAGCTTTGCCCGGATATTCACACTGGTTTATCTGCTCCTGTCAGCAGACACAGAGCCCAAGGAAAAGGGCAGGGTTCTACACTGAAATGAGAGGTAAAATGATGAAAAGCATGAGCGTCCTCAGTTTGCACAGAAGTCACAGACAACTGCCATTTCACTGCCTACAGCTCAAAGGAAAGAGTGAGATAGACTAATCACATCCATGAAAGTCTTAATTTGCAACCACCATTCTCAGATGCATATCTGCACCCTGGAAATATTCTTACAAATCACCTGCTCTTTGCATGAAGGAAACTTGATGAACTCTTTTGAGATGCATCCTGACCATTTCTAGGGAAACACAGCCCTTCTGGGAGCTGGGTGGGGGTGCACAGTGGAAGCCTCCAAGCCTGGGGGCAAAAGCTTCCCACCAGGTCTAAGTGATCAATCACCCAACACGAGGTGGAATTAACAGCACTAAAAGTTTAGGTGCAGCAAAGAAAACCAGCTTCTTCCAGAGGGTGAAAGGTGCCATCACTGTTGACTGAATTCTTCCTCTATGAAGTGTGATTCTCAAGTTTATTAAGATTGGTCAAACAGGAAAAACTTGCTGTTTACAAAGAAAAGGCCTATGTATGCATTGTTCACTTCCCTCTGAGAACTCACCTGCCACAATCCAACATGCCTCCATAAGGAAAAAAAAATAATAATATTAAAAAACCCAATAAAAGTATCACCACTAATCTAAAAATATCCTGACAAATTCAGACTTGTCTTGTCCGTTGCAATGGGCCAAGCTAAAAAAACCACCCTGATTAGCATTTAGACACATGCATAAGTTGCCTGGGATAAGCCAAACAAAGCCAGTTTTAAAATATTTTAATCTTTACACCACAATAGAAATGGCAGGAAAAGAACAAAAGTAGGAGATCATAACTAAAAGCTGGATGCAAAAGTGAACAGAAGGACTAACTGACCTGACTCGAGATTGGATTTGGGTCTTAATACCGTCAATGAAGTTGGCAGCATCGGGTTACAAGAGAAAAGCATTAAGCTGTCTCAGGCTGAATCATTGCACGGCCCCAGAAATACACAGTATATTTGTAGTAACTACTCAGGAATTACCTAGCAGTAGGAGGAGCTTCCAGGTTGATTGAAATGTATTCACACAAACAAAAAGAATTACAAAATGCATGCCAATTGCAGTGCTTTAGCTGTCAAAATGCTGCAGGAAAAGGTACGGGGGAAGCTCAAATAAGGTAAATAGTAGCATTCAAATTTTAGTGTCTGAAAGAATGAAAATCATCCTGACGTATATCCCAAACTCTCCTTCACAAGCGCAAATGTCATCAGAAAAAGCCGCTACGTACAAGTCTTTTGGAGGAGGAGGAGGGGCTGAGATGGCCCTGCCAGCTGACAGGATTGTTTACCAGCGGCCAAGCAAATGAGATGCACAGCCCAGGAAACCTTTGTTCAGTGAGTCGCAGGGGGAGCTTAACCGTGCGAGGGACAAAAGACGCGGTTCGGAGAGGTGATGCCAAAGGCGAATCTTAGGCCTTTCTTACGGCAGGCAAGGCCATTTGTGGGTCGGTGTCGGTGCCGGTGCCGTGCCAGCCCCGTGCCCGCGGGCTGTGTGCGCGCAGGGAGTAGCGGCGGCCGCGCCGGAGGAGGCTCTGGGAGCGGCTTTTCTCCGCCGGCGAGCCCAAAGGTTGTAGTCACGGCTCTCCACCGCCTCGGGTGCCAGCCCCCAAACACAGCTGACTGCAAGCCAGAGGCCCCTGAGCACTGTTCGTGCTGCTAACGCGCCGCACTTCCCACTCATCCACTTGTCCAAGGCGAGCGGCGCTGGCGCGGCGCATCCATCGCTCCCCCCGCCCCAAACCCACCGGCACCGCGCACCCACACGGCACTTACGGTTCGCACGGGAAAACCATTCCTCAGCTTGCAAATCCCAAGCTGCAAAGGGGGGAGCGTCTGTGCGGCCAGGCAGGCATGGCAGAGGAAACCCCTCCTCCACAGATGCCCTATTTATTCGCCGCTTTAGCATCCCGCGTGTGGGGGGGAGACTCGCCCGTCCTCCTCCTCCTCCTCCCCGACCCCGAGCTGGGGAGACACCGGAGCTCGCTCTCTCCCCCCCTTATTTTAACCCCTGCGTTTTGCGTTGGGATTTTACCTGGCGAACGGCCGCATCCCTCCTCAGAACAAAACCACGGGAGCTTTATTCTGACACAAGAGAATTATTAGCACGTGAGGAAGCGCACGGCGGGCGGCTGCCCGCGGCTGGCGACAAAAAGGTTGCGGGTTGGAGCCTCCGGCACCGAGAAAGGCGGATACGGTGCTCATTTCTTGGGAGAAAGAGGGATTGGAGCCTCAGACCCGGATGATTTGCAGCAGAGTCAGTCTGAAGCGAACCCAAAAAACGAGAACACGAACATCCACGCACAGGCACCACGCACAAAGATGTATCCTTACTTCCCCTGCGTTCTGCTTTCTCGCCTTTACCATTATATCCCAGGTATTTAAGTACGAATTAAATCTCCCACACACTAACCTGTCCTCTCTTTAACCTTCCAGAGCAGGCAGAAGGCCTCCACTGCAAATAGCCTGTTATGCCAGAGGACAAAATAACCCCTAATCTTCATTTATGATATCATTCGTTTGTGGAAAAACACACTGTCATGATCTCTGTGTGTTATGACTGCCAGAGATCACGGGGTGGGAAAAAAAAAGGCAGAAGTCGGAGAACCTTGGGTTACAAGTCACTCCCCACCCAGCCAGTATCAGGAAAAAAAATAAAGAAGTTGTGATAATCCCACGAAAAATGCAAAGAATGATTTTGAAATCAAAGGTTTTTCAGTATTCAGGTAATTTTCCACAGACCTGTACTGACTTGCTGATGGCTCACATGGCAGAACACACAGTGCCTGGGAGGACACAGCACACTGTGAGAGGGCTCTGGACATTTGCACAGGTAAATCGTGCCCAGTCACCTCCACAGTTTATTGTCCAGGGTGGTTCAAAACCACATTTGACATGGTTGATCAGAGTAAATGGGGAAATAACCCATTGCAGGCAGACACTGGGAATGAAGATGGTGTGCAGAAGACAAGGACTCCCCTAGCACTGCCAGCTCCCCCTGCTCCCTGCACACATTGCATAACCAAAATAAGCCCAACCATCATGCCTGAGACAATAATGAATTCTGTCACAGCTTTTACACTGAAGAGAAGCATAATCCTCAAAGGACAGAGAGAACACTGAAAGAAAGCAGGCACTTTGTGAGTGAGGTTTCAACCATCCACATTTTTTGTATACCAAAAATAAAGCCAAAAAACAACAAAAAAACCCCAACCAACCCAAGAATGAGATTTTACAGTGGTACTGCCACAAACCAGTACAATTTTGCCTTTTTTTTTTCACCTGGGGAGGCCTCCCTGAAGTGTATTTTGCTTCCCTTGCCATGCAATATTGATCTGCAGCCATTAAAAAAGACCTTTGAACCCAGAGTGCACCCACACTGATTGTGGGCCCCCACAGGGTAGAGCAGCACACCAGTACGTGGTGCCTGATTGTCTGCCCTGCCAAAGGGTAACCAATGTGGTGGAAAATAAATAGAAACCAGCTGAAGGTTGTTGTGAACTCACTTGCTCCCCAAACCCATCATCTGGAGCCTGCTGCTGGCCAGAGTGACTTTTAGAGCAATCCAGCCACAGTGGGGGTGGCAAGGGAGGAGAGGGAATTGGCTGCTCACTGGAACTCCCCATAAAGCCTCCGTGGACCCCCAGCACACTAAGGAGGTGGTGTCACTGGAGAGTTTCAACTCCTTCCCATTTTTTTTTGCAACCTGAGAAGTTTCAGTGTGTTTGGGAATTTCAGCCCCCCAGGGTATGCAGGGAAAGAGCTGAAAACACCTTGAATGTCCCGAGTTCGATGAAGGAAAGGGCTGACTTTGCATGTAGCAGTTTAAGATTCCTGGACGATGCAATGATGCTGGCAGCTTGCAAACACAGGCAAAGACCCAGTTACCAAGGACAGTTGCATTCAAAAGAATGAGAAGGCACATTTGACCTTCCCTGCATTGTCATGCTTCTTTAAAAGGTTGCAGTCATTTGAACCCATTCCTGCTACACACACAAAAACTTTGCCTTTCTCCACAAGGCTGAAAATGTGGACTAGACCCACCAAGTAAGAAAACACATCAGTGTGCCTGTAGCCAGAGCAGCTGAGAAATGGCATCCCCTTTCAACAGCTTGGCAGCAAGTGGAAAGAGCTGCAGGGGTACAGAAATACAACATCAGTTACTGCAGAGACTGGTCTGCAGACCCCAAACTGCTGGAGGCAGCCCCTGATGAAGCTGGTGGCTTTAATGAAGGCTCAAGCAGCATCTAAATGCTTGTGCAGGCAGCGCAGACACCCTCCAGTGACAGGGGTGCTCCTCCAGCCTGACAGCAGGCACCTAGTAAACAGCAACACAGAGGGAAAACATTTCCTCACTGGGCTGGGAGGCAAAGTGTGGAGCTAGAATCAGTGGTGGATAGCCCAGGAAAAGAACATGGCTATGCACAGCACAGCTCCTTGCTAGTTTTTGCCTGTTAATGCATGACTGCTCCAGAGCATTCTGAGGATGTAAACCGCACTCCATGGGTTTTTGGTTGTCTACCATGCTCATGCAGCCTGTGCACTGCTCCTCCTACTGCTTCAGTAACAAAAGCAAGAGAGATTTTCTGTGCCCATCCTTACAGTCAGCACAACACTCCCTTCCTGCCTGTTAGTAGGTTTGCATTCCCCATCTCTCAACAAAGACTTCAGCACAAACCTCCCGTGGTAAGAGTATCTCTTGAGCTGAACAGAATTCATTTGTTCTCCTTTCCAGGCATGCTAATGCCTTGATAGTTACTTTATCCCATGAAAATTAACATTTTGAGACTTTTCCAAGTTTGCAGCCAGACGGTGGCTTGGTACAACACACACGAGGCAAAGCTTTTGTCACCACACAGGCTGAGCACAGGCAGATAATGAAAGTGTTAAGTCCTGCAAGTGCAGCCATATGGCAAATCTGAGCTTGTCACCACGAACTAAGAGAATCACTTCAAGGACTAAATGGGGAGCTCACCTAATTTGCCCATCTGTCCCAAGACGTTTATTGGTTTAAAAAGGTGAAATAAGCTATCAGGAGGAATGCTCTGCATTGATACATTGGCTTCCAGGCTGGCTTTGTTTCATGTTAGTATCACACAGCCGCACACAGCACTGCAGAGAAGATAAAATGTTACGTAGGTTGCAGGGACAGCCATGGGGACATCAGCAACCACAGGACTGAAGCTGGCAATATATCTCAATTAGATTCCTTTGTGGATACAGGTTATTTTTCACTCTTGAACCACATGATCAACAAGTGCCCATCTATAAGAAAGACTCAATGCCCAAAAATGAAGAATTGGCTTTGAACATGCAAATATTAATATGTCAATAGACATTTTCTCCCCCTACTCAGTGCCTGGCTCTGTAGTTCACTTCCTTCCGAACTCCTGGTCTGCCATGAAGACATACTGTAATTTGGTCCTTGCCCCTGTGATGGTGGGTGGGCCACCGGGAGCCAGGGGCAAGTACAAACAAAGGCAGCAGCTCATTGTGTGTTTAACAGAAACTGTTGAAGTTGTAGTATTTGTCAAAAAAAACTTCAAGTGGTCACACATTTGGCACCCGAAACCTCAGAAAATTTTCACTTCAATTTTACTTGCCACAGCTACTCATCTGAAGACAGGAGCAAAATCACCTCCTCATTTCATGGATGTGCTGCGAAAATAAGTTCATACAAGTAACCTTTTTTCAGGAGAAAGACAAGCTTTTCTCTGCACCACAGTCAAAATTTGCCACTGCTCTCCAGGAGCATTCTCCTACCCTCAAACCCTCCAAGCCCTCTGGCACTCCTGCCCAGAGGCATCTTCTCCATTCCTCTTATTTTCCCCAAGCAATGAAGCAGTGCCCAATAAAAAGGGCTCTGCACGGGTCTGCAGAAACGGCAGCACTTGTGCAGTGCTCCAGGCTCTTCTGCAGGGCTGCAGTGGATGCACAGTCCCTGCACCATTCCCTCCAGCCCCCACACACTGTGAGAGGATGTCAGGACTGTGATGGCTTAATCCAGCAGGGACAACAAAATTCTGCCACCATCCTTATCATGTGTTCTTTCAACACAGCTTCAATACAATTTTTAAAAACAGCTTCTGTAAAAGCAAACTGAGAAGGAAGGAGACAGTCTCAATCAGCATGGGGCATCACAACCCACACTCACAGGTCATCTTGCCTCCAGCCCAAGGCTCTTTGCTCCTCTCTGCTCTCCCCTCAAAGATGCCCAATTTGTGTCACATTGGTGATGGGTTGAACTGCTGCCTCCCCACCATCACCTGAGCTTGAGAGAGGCTACTCAAAAGCACAGAAGGAACCTCATCTTTAGTGCCCCAAAGCACACCTCTGAGTGAGGTGGCCATTTCAGTCAACTGATGTCTAATTTAATTCCTTCAGACATCAAATCTCAGTGGCAAGCCAGCACCTTAGCAGCAAACTCAAAGCAGAAAGTTGGAAGGTTACAGCAGGGCAAAATAAACTCTTAGGAGTGTACTCAGAGTCTGTTGTGAGTGTCTGGCCTGGTAGTTACTTATGACTGAGTAGCTGAGAGCCAAGCCCCAGCAAGGTGGATTAGGAGAGGGAGGAGAGGTGCTGCAAAACACTGCCATATGCTGAACCTCTCAGTATTAACTCCAAGAGGACCAGCAAGGCTCACAGGGCTGCCTGATAATCTCGGGCCACCAAGGGAGCTGTTTAAAATCACATTTTGCCAGGCTCTTCCAGTTCAGTACCCTGGTCCTGAGCACCAAGCTGGTGGAAGTCACAAGTAGAAGCTGGCTTATTACAGACATTTTGGAATTAAGAACACAGGAACAATCATAAAGCATCACATCAATTCCCCAGTAGCTGCAATATCCACTTAGATATCAAATACTGGGAGCCTTGTTGATGCTCTAGACAAACCCACATTAATGTACCTCAAAGCACCACTGTACACTTGCCTGAAGGCAAACATTTAAGACATAGCAGGTAGATAAAGAAGTCCTTGTCACAGAGTACTGGACTAAGGTTTCCAGATCTCTCTCTAAATGCCTCATCAGTTCTTTGGCATATTTTCCTAAATACTACCAGAAATGTGCCATACTTACCTCACTTGTAAAACCGTGCAAGTGAATCTGCATTTAAAAACCACTGCAATTCAAAACCAACACACAGCAGACCAAAAATGATAATAAAAGTGCTTTAAAAGTGACACATTACTATCAGATGAGAACAGAAAAAATGCTATTACTAAAGTGAAGCTTGCTTTCCTACACCAGATCAAAAACAAAGACACCTTGAGACACCCATTGCAAGTCTATCTGCAGTGCCAGACCTAAAGAAGGCAGCTCCTGCTTAATCATTCACAGCTCATGTGTCACCATTAATTCAGATCTCATTCCTGATTAAGGCCCAGCACACTTAGCACTACATTGTCACAGCACAACCACCTGCATTATCTGTCCCAAATTTAACTGAGCAAAAGAGAGCAACTGAGAGCCCAGAGTGGGGGATCACACCCAGAACAAAACCTTGGGAGAGAAGTTGAAGGCCAATACTAATTTGGTGTTAACCTTATTATTTCTGGATTACTAATAAACTCAGCAGGAGGTGAGACCAGCCCAGCATCCTCCTCCCAAGCTGTGGCAGAAACTCAGAGATAATGAAATGGGATCATCTCAGTAAGGCTAATACTGAAATGATCATGATGTTCTTAACTCTGTCAAGTATAATAAAGATACTTAATCTGTTAAGAAGAGGTTGTTGCCTAGACTATGCAGGTTTTTGTTTTCATTGCAACTGATAGTATTTTCCACTTCACCATCAAGCAGAAAATCCTGAATTTAAAAGAAACTCACATGGTATTTCAGTTGTTTTTAGGAGGGAGACTGAGTAAAGAAATAACACTGGTATTAAATGAAATGTCAAACACTTTTGAATGTAAAAAAGGAACATTATCATTATATAAAATCTGACTGTCTACAGAGACAGAACAGAATCTATTCCTAAATTTTGTGCATTCAGACATAGAGTGAAACAGCAGCTTGTGTTAAAATGGGAAGCTCTCCTAAGAAGTCCAAATGAACTCCTACCCTGCTGCCTTGAAATTAAGTTGCAATTCAACACATGCAACGAAGAGATCACTTTGACTCTTCCTTTTACAAAGCTCCCATCATGAAAATTATATTTTATATGAATTCTTCCACCCTGCCCTCTACCACTGGATAAATTAAGACATTTGGTGTCATAATACAGCAATAAGTTACAAGAAAAAAGCATTCCTTTCAGCTTGATTCTCAGTAATAAATTCCAACTTAACTGGAAAGTCATGTCACTCTGTTTCTGATGGTCAAGGACACAAACCTGTGACTTTTATCTCACATAAAACATTGAAAATCATTTTCTTACCGTGCTCCAATGACATCGAAGAGGTGCTGCCAGCGATCATTGATTTTGTTGAGTTTATCATCTATTTCTGCAACTCGGCTCTTGTTGCTAGCCTTGATTAGCTGATCACCCATTTGCTTCAAGTGAAGCTTATTTTCACTGAACAGGTTTATTTCTTCCATGCAGTCCTGATAAACATACACAAACATTGCTTTAATTACAGGGCAAAACAAAACAATGATACCAAAACAAAACTATCTCTTTTCCCACATGTGTGATGTGAAGTCATGTTTGGATGAGGTTTCTACATTAGCAAGCAGAACTCTCACTTAAAACAAAAAGAAAACCTCAATGAAGAAGCCCTCTCACAATCTATGAAAAAATAAGCAGCTTAAAGACTTGCAAGTGCCAGGAGTAAGCATTCCTAAAAACAGCAATTGAATGTTCTAATTTTATCTGTTGTTTTTCTGATTTGACGTCATTTTTCAATGAAGCTACCTCAAAAGAACCCAAATTCTAGTCTAGGATGGCTTTATTTTGCTGGCATTCTTATCTAGAGGAGATCTGTGATTAGACACTGAGACGTATTAGCCATGGTGAGGAACACAACAGAACAATAACGGTCCTGTTTAAAATCAAGTTAAATACAGAAGTATAGAAAGCACCAACTACCATGGGGGAAGGGGCAGAATTAGGTTTTGTTTTTGGTTGTGGTAACTTCTTGTTTGCCTGGCATAAGACCTACCCCATCCTTCAATCTGTTCTTTGTCCTCTGCCTACCAGTTGTGTAGATGATGGAGGTGGCGAGAGCAGTGTCCCCAGGACACCACTCTGAGCAGTGCTGGGTGTGCACTTGTGCCTCAAAACCCCAACAAGCCAGACCCCACCACCACAGCTCACGCTCCATGACTAAATGCAGTCAGGTGGCACTTCTGTTCTGCTTTAAGCCCCAAGTCTGAACATCAAGAACAGCTAATGACAGAAAAGCTCATCTTACAAAAGCCTGTACGTGTTGGTTTTACATCATGTCTCACTTCCAAGAAGCAAGGAATACATGAGGAATAGTGCCTCTACAATGAGTTATCTGACTGCAATTGAAGAGAAGTGGCATTACTACTCACTTTCTGCAATTTGTCTATCATGTCTTCAATGCTAACATCTGCAGTCTGCAACACTTTGCTTTCCATCTGCACCAGCCAGGAGCACAGCTCCTTATTCTTCTCATTGAACACGATCCAGGCATTGAGCCTGTCCTCGATCTCCTGCTTCCGTAGGGACACCTGTGGAAAAGCACACACATTCAACTCCAGCAACAGTCTTGTCTAGAAGGAAACAAGCAGTTATGAGCCTTCTAATTTCTAGTCTGCATTTGATCTTATTCCATTTTGCAGTTATCAAGTATTCCACTTTCCTATTCAAAGCCAGCAAGCAGATTGTTATTACATCTTATTTTGGATAGCAGGGCAGAAAATTGACTAGCAAATACCAGATCCTCTCCCTCAGAAGAATGAAACTGAGTGACAGCTTTATAAATAATGTGCTTATGTAATAATTTAAATGTTACTCAGTGAAAACCTGAAAATGTCAAACACAGAAGGAATATAAAATGCATAATTACTACATACTGTTTAGTATGGCCCCATATGTAACACAAGAGAAATAACACCTAGGTAAGTTCTTTTTCTGCCACTCTAAGAGAAGGTTTGCAACTACTGACTGCAATTATTTTATCTCTATAAAAGCCTCCCTCTTCTTACCATTTGCCTGCCAGTAACTGGAGAAGTTCCAAAAAAATCAGCATCAAGAATCTGTATTTTTTATTGAAAATGATGGATTTTTTTCCTGCCATCAAAAATACATTTTCTAGGATGGATAAACAAATTGTCTAGACAGAGAAATTAAGGTCTGATACTGCCTGAAAAAGCAGAGTTATTATCATTGCTCCAATATCTCAGGAAGAAGCAGGGTCACTCTTCTAACTAGCTAATAGCATCTGTCTCTAGCCTAGGGCTCTTAAATTTTTATTTGCATTTATTTATTTACCTTGATGGATTCCTGTACTACAATATATGGGAAAAAGGAAGTGAAAAATGGTTCAAGCTCTTCTGAAGCAAGAGAAACCAATAAACTTTGTCTAAAGACTGTGCACAACATTTTGCTTGTCTTGGCTGTAAATGGCCACTGTAAATATCTCCCCATGGCAGGAAACACTGCTTCTTCACATCTCATGTGCACTTTATACAGCATATGACTCCTCAAAATTCCATTACTGATTCTTCTAGACTAATCTCTAACACTGTTTTGTACCCCAGAGTGATGTTTGAATGTGTAGTGTGGATGAGAGGCCAGCTCCATGTAACACCAGGATCAAAACAGAAAGCACCAAGCCACCTCCCATCACGTTGCTTTTGTCCCTTAAATTCTGACTTGTTTTCAAGGAGGGGATGGAGAGGTGAAAGGGATTTCTGAATCCTTCATGACAATCTAAGCAGAGAGGTGAGGATGAAAGGACTGCCTTGCAACACGGGGAAACACTCTCCCAAGTTCTCCTTAGGAAGAAGTCTGGAGATGCCAGGGACCTCAGAAAGTTTCTAAGAGTGTCTCTGCTCTGGGGTACTCCCTTGTACCCTCAACCTCAGAGGTTTGGAGGGTGAACCCTTGATCCTTCCTTACCACCTGTAGCCTCTCCCATGTGTGGAGATGAGTTTACATGGTCGATGGAAGAACAAGACCATGCTTATCAGCAAAACAATCACTAAATCCTGACACGACTCTGACTCCATTTTTGCCCGCTAAGCACAGGATAAGGCAGGATTTTAAGAGCAAGAAGCACCTTTTAGTTGGCTAAGCAATACAGGCTGGGGGTAAAAAACAGGAATGATCCAAAAAATCCCAGACAAGCTTCTAGGAACACAAGCCCTTCAAGCCATTGCTTGGAGCACTTTCTCCTCTTCCCAGCTGCCCTGGTACCATCCCCATTTTGCACCCACCGTGTGCATTCCCAAGGGAGGCTAAAATAACATCAAGGGATGCTGGCTGAGATGAATGGTTAAATCTGTGACCTACATGCACCTTGCAAGGGCAGCTCTGTAAATGCTAATCCCTCGAGTGCATCTGCTCCCTGCCCGGTTGAGCAGAGGCATCTGGCTGCCCCAGGGCCGTGGTGACAGCTGCAGCCGCGTCCACTCTTTCACCTCCCAGCATTTATTCTGCAGACCTTCCTCCACACAATACATTTTGACTCTAATTTGTTATCCAAAACCAAGCAGTGATCCCAACAGCAGAGCTGATAAAGGCTGCTCTCTTACTCTGGTGTCCAGCACTGAGCATCATTGTGAGCTCTCCCGAGGCTCATTAGGGCTGTGCAAACATTTTGGGACCTCCCTCCACTACAGCACTCAACAGATTCCTCCCACTACAGATTTTGTGTGCCTAACACGGTCACATTACTGTCACCTCTTTCCTCCCTCCAAGACAGACTGAACTGAATGTTGTTCCCTCAGGAAATTAAAATGGAAATTTTGAATACCATCTGAACTTAAATTACTACAGGAAATTACTGCTTGGATAGACTGTAGTGGAGCACATATAAAAAATAGCTTAATTTTCAGGCCTATTCAACACAGTGGGGACAGCAGGCTTCAGCAGCTCACCAGAAAAATGAAAAACAACAAAGTTCTCTCATTTATAGGCTTAACTACAGATTTCCATTAGGAAAATGGTTCAGACATTTTGATTTAAAAAATAATGGCTTGTATTTCTCAGGAGGGGAGAGGATGTCTCTGAAATTATTTTCAGCGTTCAGAAAAAATAACAGAGAAAACACTGGTTGTAGAACAACTGTCCAGTTTAAAGCAAAGAGATGAAATTCTTCTCTCATTGCAACGCAAGAAATAATTAACCCAAATAACTATTTCATTGCAACACAGTTTGTGAAATAAGCACAGCTGTTCATTATTATGGCAACATCCCCACCAAGACTGCTTTACCTTTGCCTCTGTAAAGGTTAGAAACAAAATACTAACTGGCTTCAATACTTCTTTACAAACTGTAAAATAAAAGCTATTTACTTGTCAGTAAAGGGAGGCAAGGGTTTGGCTTGCTGGTGTGTAGAGCCCCCCAGAGTAACTTAAGACCCCGAAGTATTTTACCTCTTCCAATCCTGTTAACAGGGCAAAGTAAACACACATTCAAACCGCATAATAACCTAATGAATCAAGCCCATGTGACTTTGCTGTAAATGCTCCCCAGCAATTTTACACGCAACACTAAATTAGTGTAATACAGCAACAAGCCACAAAGAATGCAAATGTTTCACAGCATTGTCCTGCTACTAAGAAGACAAGTCAGCTCTCATCGTGCTCAAACCCAAGGAGTTAGTGTTTAAACACATTTAAGTTTCCTTTTTGTTGGCATTTTGTCTTAACTTCCCTCTTCCTTTCCCTGCTCCATGCCCTCAGGCAATTCCTGTGCTCATCCCTCCCCCCAGCCCTCCCTCCCTGCCTTTGGGAGCCCGGAACAAAGGCACCTATTCCAGTAAACAGCTGCATCTGGGCTCTGTGCAGCTCCACACTCACTTCTTACAAAGCGTTTGCAACAAGCAGCCTGTCCGGGACACAAAGGGCGAGCTCCATCCCGGGCCAGCTGAGCCAGGAGCAGCCCCATTCCCACCCGGAGCTGCCAAAGGGAGCCAAGGCCGGGAGAAACCCCGGTGCTGCCCCGCTCCCCGTTCCTGCCAGGCCCCACGGACACCATCCCGCTGTAAACACCCCCGAGGAGGCGAGGACTCACCCGCAGGCAGAGCTCTTCCCACTGCCTGTGCAGATGTTCCACTTGCTCCTTGAGCACCATCATGTCCTCGGTGAGGATGAGGTGCGCCAGCTCCGCCTTCATGGCCTGCAGCTCCTTCATGTCGTGGGCCCAGTCTGCCAGCGACTGCTCCAGCTCCTGCATGGGAACGCACCCGCACAAGCCTTGGCACTAAGCTCCTCGGCTTTCCAAACCTGCTCGCTAATCCCTGCCTGGCCTGTGGGGGAGGAGAGCAGGGAATGTGCAGCCGCCTGTGCCGCACTCTCCAGTGGGGCTGGGCTGGCCAGGATCCCCGGGAGATCACTGCAACCCCACTAGAACCCACTGCAATCCCACTAGAACCCACTGGAACTCCACTAGAACCCACTGGATCCCCACTAGAACCCACTGGAACCCCACTAGAACCCACAGCAGTGCCCCAGCTGATCCACTGGTACCATCACTGCATCCCGAAGTGCCAGAACACAGCCTGGCCCCGGCATCTCCCCGTGCTCCAGGACAGTGTTTGGGGTCTCACACCCAGGCTGGTATCCTTTATTCCTGTTATAATTGTTTTGGACAAGTTGCTTTCCACCTGCATTTGCTCCAGTTTCAGGTTATTTTTCTAAATGCAAAAAAAATTGAATCAGTTCCCTTCTCTAATGAATGATTTCATAGGCACTTCCTCAGATTTGTGAGGAATGTGGAGCTTTTAAACTGCTTGTTCACAGAAAACAGGCTCTCTTTTCTGCTTTGCTCCCCCAACTCCCCTTTCTCATTATTATAAGTTACATATTTTTCTTAAAACTGTTAAAATTGTCACTTAAAAGGCAGAGGTACCACTGCATGCAGCTGGGGAATAGGACACTCTACATACGAGGTCCTAGGTCCCATTTTGCAAAAAGGCTGCTGGGAAGGGTCACTGGCTCATCTAACAAAAAAAAGCCCTCTTAGAGAGAATCCAATTTGTCTCATTTTAAAGGGAAAAAACCCTGTGTTTGTGTCAGAAGTGTGCTGGGTCTAAACCCTATCAGGATTTTCACAGATCTTGAACCCAGCTTCAACACTAGAGGAAAAAACCAAACAAACCTGACTCTGAAATTTACCTGAGATCACTACAGGTACTCCTACAGATGTGCACAAATGGATTTGTATCTCCTAACAAGGGGCAAATCTAGAGCAATTACAGAGCTAACTATGGAATTTCATGGGACTTGGCTAGCCTCATGTAAGGTCCAGGGCTGAAAGAAAAATAGCTTTATTCCA
The DNA here is from genome assembly GCA_034509425.1 of Eopsaltria australis. Classification (NCBI taxonomy): domain Eukaryota; kingdom Metazoa; phylum Chordata; class Aves; order Passeriformes; family Petroicidae; genus Eopsaltria; species Eopsaltria australis. Next base: position 606,125 of record JAVTVJ010000012.1, on the reverse strand, counting down.
TATAGATGTGAAAAGCAGGAAGAGGAAAGGAGGTCCCTTCTCCCCCGTGCCATTTTAGTCCTTTATTGTACTATGATACCTACCAGCAGCACTTGTACTGGCACTGTCTGACCTGATGCCTCTGCAGCCGAATTTCTCTTGCTGGGATAAGAGGCAGAAGCTGTGTGCTTCCATCTCACAGATAATTCAGGGCTGCTGCCGTGGGAAAGGCAGGCAGCACTCACAAAGAAGATTTCAGACAGCTGATAATGAGTTCAAAGCCTTGGCTCGTTAATAAGCTTATTTGTTCCTACTACATAGGTCAACAATTCACTTCATAAAAGGATGATGAAAGACTGACCACTCCAGACAAAATGTCTCCTATCCCTTGGAACTGCTTTTCTTCTCATTTAATTTTCATGGTGCACTATGGGCTGCAAGGAATTTTGCCACTCCTTTACTCTTAATTTTCCTTCTCTTTAATTATTCCCAGATCCTGCACGTATGTATGGTGCTTTGACAAATTACAAGGTCTCTTGCCTGAGGGAGCTCCATGTGCAAAATGGATTGGGAAACAAAAAGGGAGATTCAGTCATAGGGATAGCAGCCAATTGAGCTGAGAGCTTTTTCCCCTTTGTTTGAGAAACTACTTATTTCATAAATTCGAACTGTAAAGAGAGCAGAAGCAGGAAAAAAATTCCAAACACTATTACTACCCATGATCTTCTTGGTCAGCTGGACTTTGGACATTGACAGCAATCAGGATGGTGTAAAGGAGAGAAAGTCAGTATCACTGAAGAGCAGGTAAGAGGGAAAATTGGTTTTACAGGGATAAGTGTTGTGCAAAGACTACATCAATTTAAATACAATATAGCTGTTCATACCTTAATATGTTCCTTGGCTTTGTGAAGCTCTTCATGTTCAACAGGGAGTGGATCTTTAACTTTCTCCTTTAGCTCTCGCAGTCTGCTTTCCAGTTCCTTGGTTTGCTTTTCAAAACAGTCACAAGTCTGCTCAAGGAGACCCAAGAAAGTATAAAAGGTGAGGATAGTTTATGATGACATACTGAACCACATGGATATGTTACAAAACAGCATCTTCAACCCACTGAAAAAATCAATCATGTGCTCTGGTTTTTTGAATTTCCTTTTTTGATACACAGTGCCACCCACAAGGACTTGGTGCTTGGATTTACAGAACTTCAAGCCTTTCCTATTTAATGCTTGCCTTAGAGAGCATTTCTGCTCATTTTGTTTTGTTCAACCCAAGAGGCTTTAGCATGGTTTTTGGACTGGGGGTTGTATCAATGACAGTATTCAATTTTAAGACACACCTAATGTGCAACCTGGCCATGAAAGCAAATTCATTGCTCTAAGGAAATAAATATGACTGTTTCTTTTTAGACATTCAACAACATGAGGAGGAACAAGTCATGTTAACTCTAAGCTAAATTTTAGCTTCACAGCCCGAAGCAGGAGTGAGCTCCACGCCATGGGAGCATGAGAACAATCAGAGCAGGAACATCCATTGTTGCAACAAATAGAATCCAACTCAATTTCCTTTGGAGAATCAGGGGACCACAGTTTTAGCTTCCCACAAGCCCTGATGACACATGACAGGCATTTTTCTCAGAGTGCCCCTGCAGCGAGCAGCAGCACAGCCCTGGAGATAGTAGGACGGAAGCTCTTGAGAACCAATGCCGGAGTAGCAGGTGGGGAGGGCATCATCTACCTGCAGGATGCCACTGAACTGCATCTTCTTCTTCTCCAGCAGGGCCTGGGTTTTCCCCCAACGCTGCTGTAACTGGCTGAGCTCCTCCTGGAGAGCAGCGCTGGTGTCGGGATCGGAGACAGTGCGCAGCTTCTCCCCGACATCGATCACCAAGGTGTACATGGCTTGCCACCTCTGAAGGATCACTGCCTTACTCTTCAAAAGGAAAAAAAGATCAACTTTCTAGATGGTTCTTAGAAAGTTACAGAAGTGCTTTCCTGGTATTTCACTTGGAAAGATCACTCACAAGGTACTACTTTGTTCATAGTCATGCAAGAGTCATAGTCATCTATCAATCAATAGAACTTCTCTTGTCTGCTTCTTTAATTTCAGAAAAATCATGTTTTCTCTGATATTTTTATGTATAAAACTCTACAGTAGCTTTCCCCAGACTGAATCTGTAGGGTGCAAATGCAGTAGTCAAAAAAAGATGGAAATTCAGTTGTATGAGTTACTCAGAACAAAAAATACAATCTAAGTTCTGTGAGCACCTCTAACATCAGTATCTTAGGGAAAAAATTTCAAAGATAACAGTTCTGTTAATCATGATGTACTCCAAGTACATCACAAGTAAGCCATCAATAATAATTTGCCCACAACAAATTGATGTCTAACACAAGGAGATACAATCAAAATTTCTTTCTGCAGAACAGCAGCAGGAGAAAAAGGGCAATTTGGAGTAGGAGGGAGAAGACTTTGTGGCTTTTCTCACTAAGAAAAAAGCATGAGCACTAAGGTGTAAAATTTACTGAAAATCACCTTTACACAGCAGGTAGAAATAAAGATGAAATAAATAGGGGAAGCACCAAATGGAATACTGGTAATGTGTTAATCCATCAACACTAGGTGTGTGGGTACACAATATAAATCTTGGACAGTGCAAATGGCATTCAATAACACGATTTTAAAAGATTTTAGATTGCCTTAAGCAACCATCAATTTCACTGCTTGTTTCTACCTTCCTATAAAACAAAGAGGTGCACGGTTAAATGGAAAACCAAAATGTCCAAAATTAACAAAAGAAAATTCTTTTTTCCACTGCAGGTAAAATGCAGAGCTCACTGTTCTGGAGAACTGCTGACCAGGTTTGTGTATCTTGGATTGAACAGATTCCCTTACAAGTGTTTTATCCTTTTTTTCTGGCATCTCCTGCCCATCCCTGCACACAGAGGACCTATAGGGCCTGTCTTGCCACATAAGGACCTTCCTTCAGGCAAAATAAAAGGCCTGAATTCAGCAATCATGTCAGTAAGACCCACACAGACCTAGTGGTTACCTGCTGCCTGGGGTGTCTGTCTCATCTTCTGGGACCCTCAATTTCCATTTTCATATCCATAAGGTTTTTAAAGCATGCAAGGCTACTAAATGGCAATGCTGATCAAGAAGTTTCCCAGTACAATGAGCCTTTTGCAATGTCACTGTTTTCTTATCTGTGCTCAGCTTTAAGGAAAAAGTGTCAGCAATCATTTCTCCACCAAGAAAATGTGTGATTTTAAAGCTTTTTACCTCACTGGACAGAAGTTTCAGTCTGAGGGGAAAAGCACACATATTTTAGATTTATGAGAAATAAACACAGTACCTTGATATCGTGAATTACGTTTCTAAGCTGGTAAAGGCTGTAACAGTCCTGGCTCTTCACGGCTGCGAGGAAGCTGTTTGTGTCATCAAGGAATCTGGTGAGGCTCTGCAGGGAACTCCTGAAGAGCTGCCACTGGCTCACCAGTCCATCGATATCTTTCTTCCTCTGCTGAACCATCCGGATGACATTCTGCCACTGCTCTTTCAGCAACGTGAGCTTGGAAATAAACTCTGTCCTGAAAATTACAAGGGCTGAGCATTAACTTGTTTTCATCTCAAGACTGCATATTACAGTAATTGTGATGGATCTTCATTTGCAAAGTTGTTTTCCAATTATAATACCCAACAAAGCTCTTTGCAGCCCTAAGCTCAGCCCTGCTCTCTGTATTCCATCTTTTAAGCAATCCAAACAAAACCTTTTACATGATACAAGAAAGGGTAAGGCAAGTCAATCTTGCAATTGTGGTATAGCAACAGATGCAGTACAGCAATCAGACACAATATGCACTAAACACTTCTCTGAAGAACAAAAAGGTCAATCCAAGTGAGACAAGGTCGCTGATTACGCTGCAAAATTGATCTGCACAATGGAAAATTGCGTAGTTATTGAGCCCATTTAAGCAGTTATTTTGTCCTCTTCTTCAGCATGGTCAGATGATCCAGCAGATCTGGCTGCTTGATTAAGGCAACCCCATCTATCAACTCTGCTTCTCTGTAGGAGGCCGTGGTCCCTGATTTCTCTTATCCAAACCCCTGCCTTTGTGGGGGTAGCTGCAACACAAAAATCCAGCAGCTCAGCTTAGTTTAGCCCCACCTTCCCTGGCAGTTTTAAGCAAAGCTATGGATTTCATACTGGAGTGTCTGAGGGGAGCATATGCACTGTCCTGCCAAGTCTCTGGAAGGAGCAAGCTCTGGCAGGGAGGGGAATGTGTTCACCCCAAACACCTGAGGCAGCTGAATCTCTGCTCACAAACATCACCTGCTGTTGCCCACGCTGCATTGATTAAGGTGTAAGATCACACTGATAAAAAACAGGTTTAGGTACCATATGTTTGGGGTTTCATGGCCAGTGACTCAATGTGTGCCAGGAGCAATGTGGACAGTCCACACCTCTGCACTCTGAGGAGCAGAGAGGTCCAGGAAGAGGGAGAGGATCCTTCATATGCAGCATCCTCATTATGCTCTGTGGGAAGGCAGCTTCTCAACCACAGGTACACAACAAAAGACTCCTGTTCAGGAGCAATTATTTTTGTTTTCAGCCCAGCCAGTACTATCCCAAATGCAGTCTGGTCACAGCACCTGTGTTTCTTTCTCACTGCATCTCCTCATGCTTTTGCAAAATGTAACAGATGGTCATTTAAAGAGTGAACCCAACCAAGATTTTGTGTTTATGTCCTCATAAGAGCAAAGATTCAATACCAATTCCAAGGAAGACAGCATATTCACTAAACGACCAAGATCTTAAGGAGAAAACCAGATAAAGTACCTTTTCTCTGCTTCTCCAGATTCCAAGGAGAGTAGAACTTTTTCTATGATAGAATTAAATGTCTGCTGATTTATGGAAATCTCAGTCTGTAGCATCTGAAAATACCAAGAGAACAAGTTTTAACTATTCAGTGAACTACCTTTGCTATGAAAGCTACTTCTGCTCCTTTAGAGTGACAGCACTTATTTAATAGTAAATGCTGAAAACTCTGTTCTTTTCAATTGCTAGTGCCAAATGCACCCAAAGAATCCACACTTTTTTGGATACCAGGAGGAATTTGCACATATGTGAAAGCAGAACCCATCATGAGCTGGATGATACAGCTATGAAACCTAAAGCTTTTTGACTCATTAATGAGAAATTCAATCTAGACAGAAGTCTTTAGAAAACACATAAAAAGGCCACATCTAAGGGTGAATTTACTCTTTAGCACAGTGAGCAAACGTTCATTCTATACATTACTTCATTACAATGAATGAATTGATTTGGAGAGGTCTAAGTAGAAAGAAAAGAATTTTCTGTGGGCCCTAAGGAACATCACTAACATGCAGAGAACTAAACACCCTGTGGAAACTGCCTCAGTATTTTGGGTAGTGTGAAGCTGTGGCTCACTGAATGAGGTTCACCTGAAGGGCTGATGATGCTTTAGCATTTACCAAAGAATTTTTGTTTTCTGCATTTTGGTTATTTTTCCACTGCTAGCATGCATTGTACCACCTCCTCCGAATGGATACAGTGTGAAGCACTGTTTCTCTGGAACAAATAGCAACTGTTTGGGAAAATGCCAGCGAAAACAGATTTCCATCAAAATCTAATAACTGGTCAAACCAGAAATACGCTGTGAAAATAATATTTTAAATGCGTTTCTTCCAGAAACTGTTAAGATTGCTGCCAGGTCTCCAGCAAACCACTATCTAGAGTTAGTGGTTACAGGCTCCAGTGCTCTGGGACAGGCAGACAAGTACACCTCAGGGCTGGAGAAATTAAGGACTTCAAGGACACAGCACTTGAAGATGCACTCCTTGAGGTCTGATCCCTACAAAAAGGGATCCATCCCTTTGGAAAACAATTTTCATGTTTCAGAGTTTTTACCTTAACATGCATTTCAAGAGTGAAATGCTCTGTAAAATCCTGCCCAGATCTAATTTCAAAATGCACAGCATTTTCTAGTGATTTCCCTCTGCCTTCATCATTCAAGATGCTGCTTCCATTTTTAGAGTTAGCTTTACCTCATATACTCTCTGTTGCTCTTGCAGTTCTTCAAACCGTCCTGGAATATCTGTTTTTAAGGCTTCTTTCATTTTTTCTAGGAATTTCATCCACTTTTCACATTTCTGAAAGAATTTCTTCTCATCATTTTGGGTTCCCTCGAGCATACTGTAAAACAAAATTAATAACCAGAAACTTGTGTTGGTGGATGTTTTTCTGGGAATGTTCACAGATGGTCTAATGTGGTGGTTAATAAAATTAACATAGTGGGGGGTTTCACTTGGCACTTTGCTCCCTTCTTCCCCTATGAACATCCAAGTTTTTGCTTCAAGTGATTTAGAATACAAATAGCCACTGAAAAATCGAGTAAACTGAAAGGGCAGAATTCCACCTGGCAGGCCCCTGAGAAAGCTGAGAATAGACTTGCAAGAGTTCCCGTGCTTTAACTTGGTTTTCATTTCCCTCACAGAAAAGGGAATTGTTACTAGTGATTTTTTTTTTGTTTGTTTGCATTTCAGACCTGCAACATTCCAAAGCAGCTGCTGTTTTCTGACTCCACTGCCGAGTCAGGCTCTGCATTTTCTTCAGGGTGAAGTCACTGAGTGGCAGCTTTATGCTGGCTTCATTCAGGCTCTCTATGCTGGGAAAGTGCAGCAAGCTCCAGTGTCTGATTCTGGAAGTAAAGAAAAAACAAATTATTGCAAAAAAAATACAGCCTTTCTTTCATGTCAAAGAAACACAGAAATTTATCCTCCAGAACTTGAAAACAGCCAACATTTCTGTGTTAACTTCAAAGAATACAGGAAAGAAAAAAGTAATATCTCTTTTACACAGGGCTCACTTTTCCAACAGTACTGAACAGATACTCAAGACCAGGTACTTCCAGATTTACTTAATACCCAACATTGAGGGAAACAGGGTAGCTCCAGAGCAAAGCTGGGGAAAAAGATCTTCCATCAACCCCAAATCTGAGTGATTTTCCTCCCTTCCATGCAGGCAATTTGGCCTGCAATGCGGATCTAGAGTTTCTAAACTTTAATCATTGCTTTTCGTGTTTTGGCTGAATCACTGTGATGGAAGTGCTGTAACTGTGACATTTAGGACACAAAGAGCATCTGAAGTGGGCAAGAGCTGAGCAGGATCTTTTTGTATTTGGGAATGCAAACATACCATGAGCAGTTCTGAGTTGTCTCCTTCCTCTAGACAGAGGCTATCAAAGGTGTCTGTGCAATTCTTGACACGACCCTCCAGCATTTCAAGGCAGTTGTTGAAATCCTCCAGTTGTAAAAGATTGAACTGGGGTGAATATTGGAAATGGACATTAATTAATATTTAATGCATTTACTCAGTATATGAAAAGGAGCAATAGGCAGTATTATCAGATAAACAAGCAGATTTTAAACCTAAATTCTAATGTATTTATACATTAGAATTGAACTATTGAACTTTTTTTCATTTTTCACCTGGACAAGGGGAAAATTTAACCCAAAGCAGAGAGCAAGAAAGAGAATCTCAAAATTCTGAGACAACTGTAACTATTTGAAAGGAATATAGGGGTATCTGTGATACCTGTTGTAGCTTTGTGCTATTTAACTTGTTGTGAAATTGGAAAGTCAAAACTCAGCTTATCAAAGGGGGGAAACTGGTGAAAATGAGCTTCCTTTGAGCTACACACAAAGCCTGCTCCCATGTTCCTGCACAACCAAAGCTGTGCAGCTCACATGAGCTCTGTGGAGAAATCAGCAGGGCTGGAATTCAACTTTCCTTCAGCAGAACTGCACTGAGAAAGCTTTTTGCTTTCATTCCAGAATTAAATTCCACCATCTCTGAGAGCACTTACACAACAACAGTTCTATAAGGGATGAATAAGGCAAAAACTGGTGTGTGGAGAGAGATTGCTGTGGTAATACTACAGGGTTACACCAGAGAAAATGACTACCCAGAAATGCATTTTTTTCATGCAGTGAGAAGTTCACAGGGAATATGAGAAACCTGTTATCTTCACAAAGATTTCTGGCTTCCAGCCATTAACTGTGCTGGTGGATGGAGTCATAAATAGAGCTGGCTTCAAATTTCTTGGTGAATTTGGATTTACTTTAAAACAGAACAATTCACTGAAACCAGACTTTTTCCATAGGAACAGACTAATTCTACATCACTAAATGTCCAGCAGTACATTTGCTTGAAAGCTTTCTCAGGAATACCTGTGCAGAGAAGTCAATCCTCCACTCCTCTGAGCAGAGTTCCTGGATCCAGGTCTTTCCTCACTTTGCCTGAACAGGAATGTGAATTTGGACCTCAGAATTACATCAAATGGCCACAGTTTTCTGTTTGGTTTTAGGTTCACTACATGAACTCTTCCCAAGGAAAACTGAAGCCCATAGGTTTTTTTCAAGGCAGTGTTGAGAAAGTTTACAACTTAACTTCAATGTTCAAAAAAATAAAAATACATTTCCTAATCTTGAATCATCTGAGGGTCCTGGGGATAACAGGCCCACTTACAAAGGCTGTTTGAGCAACACAAGCAGGTAAGGGTGAAATCCTTCCTTCACCTGTGTCCCTCTGGCTTCATCTATTACTTCTTTATATAGTTGATCATCCTGCTGAATTTTATTTAATTGAAATTTCAATTCAAGAACTATAGTGGCTCTAATGAGGAACGTGGCTCACACAGGGCTCTAGTGAAGAACTTACTCCACACTGACAGCTAATTTAATATTAAAAAAAAATACCTGAAGTTCATCCAACTTCCTCTGCAGCATCTTTTCCAAATAGGTTGCTCTCTGGAATGGCTGCAGCTTCTCCATCAGAATGGCTTCAGCAGCTGTCCCAGCCTGCTGTTTTATCCTGTCAGCCTGCAAATAAATCTGGGTTCGGCATCCTGCGATGTTCTGAAGGCCATGCTGTAAATTCTGATGAGACAAGGGGAAAGGGAAAGGAAAGTCAGTAAATGAATCAGATCATCATTCATGTGCCACTTTTATTTGGTATCTTTTGTTGCTGTAACTAAACTCTTTTTGTTAGTCCCATCTGGAAGCCAAACTCAGCTATAGTGAAAGCTTCAGCCTTTTACTTGGAGGATAATGGGAATTGCATCCATTGAGTGCAGGGTTGGGAAAGGCACAGTTCAAAGTTCAATGGAGCACCAGTGGCTCAGACAGCAGGATACTGCTGCTCCAGAGGAAATCAGGGAGGGGAATCAGAATATCCCTCTCCACAAGATGTGTGTGCACTGGCAGATGGAGGAACTGGCCCGTGCTGCAGATGAGAAATGCTATTCAGTTACAAACATACCAGTGCTTTGGATCCCTTAGTGACTGAGGACTATGGGTTTGGTGTTACTTGTTCCTCCTTAGTAAAAAAGATGCTATAAAATTATACTCTAAAGACAGTGCAAGAACAAAGGGAGTAATTTTAGACTCATTCAAGACACTTGATTTTTTCCTTTTTTTTGACAAGTGAAATTTACTTTTAGCCATGAAACCCCCTGAAATTTGCCACTATGTATTGTCTTTCCTGAGAATAATGAGCTAAGTCTTCTGATCAATAGCAAAGAACACACACATTTCACTAAAAAGAAAAATGGTTCTTGCTTCCAGACCCCTTTGTTTGAAAGGATCATGTTATAAAATACCACTCCAGCTGTTTAATAAATAACCCATTTTGATTTCTTATTCTCTATACAGGAATTTATTTTTATTTTTTGTGGTGACAAAAAATCCATAAAACCATAATCTATCCTAATACATGGAAAGGAAAAGATTAGAGGGATTAAAATACAATTTTGTTGTGCACATGTATATTCAAATACACATAACTCATATGCCATTTCACTGATCCCCATTCTTTTAACTCACCACTTAAAAAAACCCACAATAAATTCCATGTGTTCGACCCACACCCACCAGAACAGGAGCTACAGTGCTAATGGCATTCAGGTGGCCATGCCTTGCTTATAGGTGTAACACTCTTCCCAAAAATTTCCAGAAAATGCAATTGCTTTTTGCTGACATATTGGTGAATTTCTGTCACAGCCATTAGTAGATCAGGAGAAAGTAAAAATGCTTTGGTCTAGGCTTTGCTGCTCTCAGTTTTTTGTCTGACAAAGAAAGATATACATGAGTATATCTCTTTCTGTAATGTAAAGTTTCTTATTAGGCCACATGCAAAATGGAATACTCTGGATTTCTTCCAATTCATGGCTAGAGATTCATAAAGCATGATGAGTCATTGCTTTGTCCTGACAGAAGGATTATTATATTTCTTTACTGCAGTCTGAGGAAACCAAAAATGTCAGAACCTAATGACAGCTTTGCTGCCTGAGAGAGTCCAATGTACCGTGTGGTCTCAGCATGAGATCTCATTTGCCTAAAGTCAAAAACATTTAGAATAATCTAATGAGCTCAGGAATCTGTGAACTCATCAGACCAGACCAAAACACAGTACCAGATCCAATTAAAAACAATTTGAAGGTTGTGGAAGACCTCAGGATGGTACTGTGCTCTGGAAAACTGCTTTTTTTCCCCCCCAACTATTTTCTAGTAGATACCCCTCCACCCAAGCAATGGCCCATGAAGTAAATAATTCTTCTTTCAGTGATTCCTTCCAACAATGGTCTGATCTTTTGAAATGGACAGAGATGGAATATGAATCCCTTCTGCTCTCTTCTCATAATATGCTAACTCTGGTTTGGCCTCAGAATCTGGTCAAGGTGTTTAAAGGAAACACAAAGGTTTATGGAAGAAACCCACAGATATTATCTTTCCACTTGGCTGGATTGGTGATGTTGTTTTGACATGTTTCTCAAAAATAAATCTTGGTTTATACTGGGCAACAGAAACTGATTCAGGTACCTTCATGTCCTGTATCCTCTGCTCCAGAGTTTCTGTCATGTTCTCCTCAGGCACGTGAGCATCCAGGAGCTGAGCACACTGCTGGCTGTACTGCTGCAACTTGGCTGCTGTCTCAGTGCACAGAGCATCAAAGGGCTCCCAGAGCTGCAGAGCTGCCTGTGCTGCCCTCAGCTGATCTGTGATGTCTTCATTCACTGAGTTCCACCTGCCAAAACATCAAAAGATTAACAGCGTTTTGCTAGTGGGTTCTCCTCCAGAACATGATTTGGCACAGGATTCCTGTGGGAGTTGCTTTGCATCCACACCCATGCTCCTGAAAGCCACAGATTGTGCTGTGGGATGGGACCCATCACACGAAAGGTATTCAGGTAAAAGGCACAAGTTCCCCATCCCTGGAAGTGTTCAAGGATGGATGAGGCTTGGAGCAACTTGGACTGGTGGAAGGTGTCCCTGCCCATGGCAGGGGAGCTGGAACTGTATGATCTTTAAGGTCCCTTCCAACCCAACCCATTCCATGATTCTGTGATTCTACTCCTCACACAGATGCCCTCAGACAGGTGAGTTGCATTAGTACAGATTTAAAAATCTAACACATGTTTGAGTCCTGTCTCAAAAACTTGGGTTTTTTAAAATACTAATAACTGGGATCTGATTTTGCAGGCTTACCTAGTGTGTGCCTCTGTGCACTTCTGGTCAATAATCTCTGCAAAGGAGGGGGAGCAGCTCTTCTTCAGGTTACTGGCAGCAGCCTGGAGCTTGGCCCAGCTTTCCTCACTGTTCTCTGATTCATCTTGAAGAGCCTGCAGAATGGATTACTGCAGTTAATTGTGGGGATAAATGACCTAAGTGTAACTTCCCCTATAGATTGGTAGGGATAAGGCTGCAATAATGCCATACTTTTGCAGCACAGATTAAAATGTTTGAAGGAAATGTAGCACCTGTTCCTCAAAATTAGGAAGATAAGAGAGGTGAAATGGTCCAAGTTAAAAAGAAAAAAAATCATTCAGGAGACCTATTTTAAACTGAGATAATTTATTGGCTGTTAAAGAAAAAACTCATTTAGCAAACCCACACCCCTGAACTGAATAAATGAAGTTGCTAGAAACCAAAAATGCTTTTATTTTAAGCCACTGTTTCTACTGGCAGTAAAGTTGGCTCGACACCTCCTGTCCTCAGCTGCATGTTCCTCCTCCTGATACAGGCAATTACTGCAGATCTGTGAACTGCTCCAGGTTAAAAGTAAACAGGGTGATGGAAGGAAGGAGGTGCCCAGTTCCTTCTATTTATTCCATGAGCCCAGGTGAGGGTGGAAAGCACTTGTGCAGGGTTTACTGCCAAGAATCCCAGACCCAGCACTCAAAGCCTCAGCCTGTCCTGCACCACTTCTGATAAAACCCAAAAAACCCCCAAATCAGGCCTTATTAACAGGCAAACAGGGAGCGCTTGCACAGCCTTTCAACACTCACTGAAAGCCAGGAAAGGGGATTTTAGCCAGAGCTGTGAAATGCTCAGACTCAGGGCCAGCCTGACTGCCTACTCCAGATGCTCCACTTGGACTCTGTAACAGCCAAGCAGAGCAGCAGGATGATGCAGAGCATTTATGTCTGGCATTCTGACTCATTCAGAGGCTGTGCAGGAGACTCCAGCTCTCTGGAGGATGACTGAACTGCTGCTGCAGCAAGCAGAAATGCCAGGCTCAGCATTGATACAAGGTGCAAGGGAGCATGAGGACTTGGTGGACTTTGTTCTTGAATTGCACTCATGTTGAACTTATGCACTACATAAAATAAGAAGTCTAAAAGTACTCTTTAGTGCCTCTGGAGATAAAAAAAAAAAATTAACATTCCACTAACTTCAGTGTCATTACAATAAAGAAAAAGTTGCTCAGATAAATTTTTCCGTCTTTTTTTTGGTGGAGTTTGTTTGCCTAAAGGCATAGAAGGAAGTACAGATGTAAGACAACTTTACCTGGAGAGTTTTGACCTGTTTTTTCAAAGCTTCCAATGAAGCTTCTTCCCCAGAAGGTTTGCATTGGTCTATGCAGTACAAATATCTCGTTGTCATCAAGCTGACTTCTGCATAAATTTCATCATATGCTCTCCACTGCTCCAGTATTGACTCCATGGAGGCCTTTAGCTGTGCAACCTGCAGGCAAACCATTTTTGTTAATATTTCTTGGGTAGTCCTGACATATAAATCACCTTTAAATTGACTTAAATTCTGAACTCAATGCTCAATCCATGACAATCCACAAGAATTTGCCAAGTTGGAGTATTTTCCTGTTTGGTAAGGAATGGTGCAGGCTTCAAACAAAGCAGTAAATAATATCTAGAGTGAAGTATAAGAATTTGCTGGAAATTAAAATGTCACTGGAGTTCAAGGTAGCACTGTTCTGTCAGCCACAACTCCAGAACACCCAGGAAGGACTGAAATGATGAGCTGCTTATTCCTTCCTGCCAAAATCAACCTGAAGTGGGAGGAAGCTGAGAGCCTTAATCTTCTTAGGAAGCAGATAGTTTGATCCAGAGATCAAGTTTCCTTTCAAGGACAATTTGAACAGAAATTGGTTTGTATGGAAGAAGACACTACTGCAATACTCTGAGAGCTGTCATCCCTCTTATGCCATTGTGCTCTGATAATGCAGGCCCACCTGGATCCCAGGGTTTTCATACAAAATTAAATTATGGATATCCCCTTTATTTTCTCTCTTCCATTTATGATGGATATCCCCTTTATTTTCTCTCTTCCATTTACGATGGATATCCCCTTTATTTTCTATCTCTTTATTATTACAGTTGTCTCATCTATAAGGGGCAGGCATGGCTTCCATTTGCCACAGACTCCTAGACACTAAAAACACGAAACCACAGCTCTCCTTCAGACATTTTTATCCTTCTGTTTCAGGGAAGTACATAAGGCATGTCCTGGATTAGACAAAACATTCATCACCTATTTTCAGTCATGCTTGAAGAAAAGCACAAAAGCCAGGCAGACAAACACCCATGTCTCCATGAGACCTGACGAAAGCCAGATGCCAAATTTCAGTTCTGACTGTGCAGCCACACAGTGGAAGATGAAAAAAATTTCCACACCATAGTTCACCCTACACAGACTGCATAGATAATTTTATCCCACTATCCTAGTTTCAGGCACACACAGGCTGGTGGATTAATCATCCCTATTCTCTTTTGAATCATGGTATAGGTGGGAGGAATCTCTAATTGCTTTCTGTAGCCTGTAGCTAATTACTGCCCACACAAGGAAGATGGAAAGACATAGTTCCCGAGAAATGTCTCTGGGCCACAGACTCACAGGCTTGAGCTCAACCTACGGACAATTTAATCAAGGGATTACATCTCCTCAGCCCTGTATTAGAAATCTCTGCCTGGCTCTGATGTGAGCAGTCACCCGTGGGAAGGAGCCTGCACTTGCTGTTTCACTGCACACACTGACAGCTCAGCTCCAAGAACATCCTGCAGTTTGCAAGTTTGGCAGTTAAGTCATAAAATCCCTAAAATTAACATGACCTATGCTGACTGTAAGAAGAAAAAAAGCACCAGGCTGTCAATCCTGCCAATTTCTATCCCAGCTGTACATCAGAAGGAAAAGCTTTCATCGTGTACGGAGATATAAATTTCCCTGCTTTCTTGGTAAGAAACAATCACATCCTTTCTGCTGAAACCTAAACCAAGAAGCAGCAGATCAATACTGGGATTGACACCTCCTGTGGAAGAGTTCAAGCAAAAGGGTTCAGGTTACACAAGGTTCTGAGGAAAAAGGCAAGGAATTTATAATAAAAAGTATAAAGCAATCTTAACTAGAAACACAATCACTCCATCATGCATAATTCTCTACAGTACATGCTTATTTATTATCACAAATTTAAATCTATGAATGTACTCATTATTATCTCTCCTGCACCTATCAATTACATCCACATTAAAAAAAAAAGATCAGCTCCAATTATGAAGATATTATAACTATAAATACAAACTGCTGGGGAGTCAGTTTGCATGGCAAACCAATCTGCCAGACTCTCCTTGAAGCAACTGGAAGCTACACAGGATCTGAGGATGGCAAAAGCCATCCCAGTGTGTGGATGAAAGAGTAACTGGAAGGTGGAAAAGCTGCAGTGAGAACAGGGCCAGAGTAGGCATCTTCCACCAGTTGCACTACAGGGGAGAAAGAGCAGGGTATTAAAGAGAAGGAGACCAAGTAAGAGAGTTTAAGGTTTCCATTTTCAGCTTGACAGAAAAATATCAGTGCCATTTCTTTATTTTCTTAAACTGCAGATGGGGATCTGTTCCTCCTCCCTCTGTACCCAAACTGCTTCAAGATCTGACTAATTTTTCTCTCTCAACTTTGGAAATGCATTAATTTACTTTACAGTAAAGACTTAAAATGAAATTCTTAGGAAGGTGAAGAGTAAGGGACACTCTGCATCTTTTTTGTACCAGCTCCTGCCATCCCATGAAGAAGATTAATAACACTGGTGGTCAGAACATGCAGTGGAGGAAAGCTGAACACAAGCAAGGCTTTTACCTGGTTTACAATGCTGTCCTTCATTTCACACAGCTCAGCTATCCTGAGAGACTGAGCTTCTGGGGTTTGTTCTGCACTACCATTCGAAGCCAGACTCTGTTTGAGCTCATCAAGAGTTTTGGTTTTAGCAGTGAGTTGATTTTCTAGCTCCTAAATAATGGGAAAAAAAGAAAAAAGAAGATAAATAAGATCTTTTAATGAGACCACAGAAAAAAAACCAACTTCCGTGTGAAGAGCTTAGATCAACATTCCTTCTTTAAAACCTATTTTGTGCACTTCTTCAGTCATGCAAAAGTAAAATAGGAACTGGTTTTGCAATGGGCAAGTCCCTGACATCCTAACAACTTCTAGAAAGTTATTTTCAGTTTTTCCCTTTACTCAGAGGGATTCCTATGGCAGAAATTCCAGTAAAATCAACTCCAGTGAAATCAAGTGAGAACAATCTCCAATGGATGGAGATACCTGGGAGTATAATTTCTTCCCCAGCACAATCAGCAAGATTATAGGATAATCTTGGCATGCTAGGGAAAGCTCAGCAGGGAGTTCTTCACAACATGAGGAACAACTCATACCCACAGTGGGCCAGAACATTTTCCTATAATGCTACACTTAAAGCCATGACCTTTTTTCACCTCTCACTGACCATCTTCAGAACACTTTCACATTTGGACCTCATTTTTATTGACCAAATGAATTTTAGTGAAACATTTTAGCACTGTGTGTTGCTCTGAGCAGGTCAGTGTTAAATCCAAGCTGCCCTTGTGCCTTTCTTCCATTCTGGCCCCTGTACACATTTCAGACACAGAAGTAACTCAGTGTGTAACAGAGCACTCCAGATAATAAAAGCAGCCTACTACAAGACAGAGATGTAGCCATGGCAATGAAAGAACAAATATTCCATGTTAAAAAATAGAGAGGGAACACTGTGCTGAATGAAAACAGCAGACTGTCAGAGTAACAGGAAGCAATTATTAGCTGGCTGTCACCTGGATTAATTTGGAGGGATCTGATGCCTAGAAAAACATAACAAAGGACACCCAGACTCTTGAGGCTGCTGCAGAGACTGCACTACAATCTAGGGCAGAAGTAGAGGGGGTTGCTATTCCTCCAAATAGGACTGAGTAGTTTCCATGGCACTTCCATCACAGAGCTCTTCAAACTAATGGAATTGATAACTTCTGCCATGGCTGTGCTGAACTGAGAACTACTTCTCTTGGAAATATCTCAGAATACAATATTGCTGCACATCACTCCAAATACCATGAAGCAACAGCAAATGCAGCTTCAATTGGTGGAAAAAAACCACAAGGATAGCCACTCACATTAAAAGCGGCTCTGGCTCTTTATCACCCGAATGCAACATGCTTTAATTAAAATGACATTGTAGAATTCTTCTGGGAAATGGCAACTTCCTTTACATTTCTTTCTGTTAAAATCTGTGCAGTTCCTTAGTCTGGATTCAGTAAAGTGTGCTAAATTGGGTTTTTACAAGAATCACTCATGTAATGCTTTACCTTGCAATCATCTAAGGTGTTCTGTGCAGAGGTCAGACTCGCTGGGGTCCGTAAGGATCTCAGTCGATCACTCTGAGCTTCCAGCCAGTTGTGCAGAGTCTGGGCTTTGTTCTCATTCTCAGTAATATCCTCCAAAATGTGTTCCAGGTCTTGTATCTGAAAGTTACAGAACTGTTTTAACTTACTTAAACCTAAGGATGGGCAGAAACAGGGCTTCCCCTTCCATGACAATATTTGAGATTACAAAATCGACACTGAAGATACTATTTAGAGAAAATATTTTAAAAGAAAAAGCTAAAAAGTTTTGCAGGCTCTTTAGGATCTGACCTTTGCTTGGGAAGAAACAAGGCAGTGTGTGCTCTGGAGCTGGGAGACCTGACAAGTTGGGGGACCCTGGGTTATGTGGACAAATTCATATGGAGTCTGAAAATCTCACTCCCACTAAAACCCACCAACAAGGCTACTAATAAGAAAGGGACCTCAAGTTTCCTATCTTCAGTCTTGGCCACGAGAATCCATTAAATCCTAGAATGCAATTTCATGGAAATGGCTAGAAAAGATAACTTTTTCCCCAAGAAAACTGAAATATCATCATGGAAATTTTCCATTGTGCAAGAAATGAAATTTCCACTTGAAAAAGTTTCTGGAAGACTTTCTGAACTAAAAAATATTGGGAATTTTCCATCTGACCAGAAGTCTTTGTATCTGGATTCACAGAGGGCAGCTTCTCCCAAAGCTGTATAAATTGAGACAGAGAGATGAAAGAGGAATGTGTTGGTAGAAGGATTCATTCCAGCAGCCTCATTGTTGCATTTTGGGATTCTAAGCCTCCCCATGTCTTTTCCATATCATGAGTCACACCAGCTTTTCTGGGCATTGGGGCACATAAGCAGCAGCATCTAATTGTGGATGCATGGATTATTTCTTGCCTCACTAGAATAGAATAATTCTGAGGCATTGCCTGAAACAGATTTTCTCCAGAGAAACAAGATTATGTGCTGATAGGAAAATTCTGCATGTGGACTGACTCTATCAGGTGC
Source organism: Eopsaltria australis (assembly GCA_034509425.1). Taxonomy (NCBI): domain Eukaryota; kingdom Metazoa; phylum Chordata; class Aves; order Passeriformes; family Petroicidae; genus Eopsaltria; species Eopsaltria australis. The sequence goes on along the minus strand of JAVTVJ010000012.1, from coordinate 588,154 downwards.
TGACCTTCAAAGCACTGCATTGAGAAAGCATCTTTAACTGCTACAGGAGGAGGACACTGACACAGAGTAACCCATTTCCAGTGACCCAGAAGGGCTGGGAACTGATCCCTGCTGTGCCCTGTCCAGGAGGCTCAAATGTCCCCATCTGAACGTGGCTGTCAACACTACTTACTTAATAATCACTGTTTTCACAAATCCAACTGCTACAACAGGAAAACTGCTGGTAGCTTAATACATCCCTAATACAGAGCAGTGGCACAGGCAAGAAGATCAGTTATAAGAGAGAAAGGCATGGGAACTGAATCCAACCTTCCTGTTGAGGGATGCCTGCAGCCTGTGCCACCGCAGGTTCATCTCGCCCAGGCACTCAGCAAACTCTGTCCTCTCATAGCGCTTGCTCTCCACATCACAGGTGCTCATCTGCAGCAGGGACTGGTTAACAAAATCCACCATCCACTGCTTAAAGTTCATCTCCATCATGTATTCCTGTAGGGGAAAAACCAGAAAGAACACAGACGTAAACCAATCAGTTTTGTCGTTTTAATCTGATTGGTTCTGATGATGCTTCAAGGTGTGGCTATGGGACATTGATGGCTTTGTTTGAACCATGAACTAAAATATTTTTCTGAAAGAGACCTGGCTGTAGGAATAATTCTCCAATTTTACCATTCTGTATTTGTGTAGCTGTTTCCATCCACTGAAATTTCTGCAGAAAATCTCTATTATTACATGGCTAGTTCAAGGTAAAAACAGGCTAGTGATGGAGCAGGGAATAAAACCCAGGGGTACCAGACCCTGGACTTAATCCATTGGACAAAACCATCACATGTGGGCCCAGATTAGGTCAAGGCCAAGGCTTTCCCACACTCCTGAAAGTCAAAGGCAAATGCAGCAAGAGCTTCTACTCCTTTTAACACAATATCTGGTATCAGAATAGAATATCAGAGCATCTGGGAGGAAAAAGTGCCCTCTAGCACCAGCATCTCTTGCCCAGAGAGATGAGTGAGAAACTACACACATAAGGGAATGTCTTTTTATTTCAGAGGGTATTAGGAGAAGAGAGTAGGAAAGGGCTCCATATTTATCTAGTAGTGCCCAGAAAAATCACCAGGGAATACCAGAGTGGAGGTACTGAAGCCACAGCTGCTTCCCTCTAGGAATTTGTAACCCTCATCCCAGCTTTCTTCTCAGCACACACAACCCCACCTTGCTGACAAGTGCAGAAGATACACCTACAAACTCACCTCTAAATATCCAAAGTGTTAAAAACAGCACGTCACCTACATGTCCCAACTGCCAAATCCAACTGATACAGACCAAAATGTAATGTATGTGCTACACCAAGGCACTTGGAAAGAAATGTTTGCATTGGCATTTGCCTTAAATGCAGCACCAAAGTGCCTGTGAGCTGCAGCTGCAGGTTGAGAACTGTCAGCCTGTGTGAGCCCTGAGCAGAGGAAGAGCAAATTCTGGCTCTGTGGGGATTCATGCCCTGAGGCTGGGCTCCCTGGCATCTCTGGAAGTGCACAGCTTGAATCCTTCATGTGGCTGGAGCAATCAGCCTCTGCCACTGGTGCTCTGACATCTGAACAGCGCCAAGAGTCTCTGCAGGGGTGTTCATCTTGTCCCTCTTTCCTAGCATCACTTCTTTTGATGACACAACATGCAAACCCCCCCTGTTCTCCAGTTAAATGGATTCTGGTTATGGAGGTCCATTAGGAGGTATTCCTCATTAAAAGGACAGACTAGACCACAGCACAAACACAGAGTCTGTCTTCCTAAGGAAGCAAAGCTTTCCTGCTCGTTACATTTTATAATCTAAATGCAAGAGAGAGAACAAATGAGACAGATGGGACAGCATGAGAAAAGGAGATTACAGCCCAGCAGGCAGTAGCTGTATTGCAGAACAGGCAGTGGTTTGTGTGTCATGGAAGCACAAGGTTTTATGAAGGAGGATGTTACGACAGATTTCAGACCTGAGGAACCCTCTTGAGAGCAAGGGGAAGGACACGACAGTGCCTGTAGGCTGCTTCCATCCTTTTTCCAGCAGGTCTGGACTTACAGTCTCCCATTTACCTTGTACTTCTGAAGGAGGCTCTTGACTTGGGCAGCACTGTGTTGGGAATTTATTGGCTCCTCACGTTCCTGCTGCTGCTCCACATGGTCCAGCCAGGTCATTAGTTCAGCAATAGCTTCCCGTGATGAAAGCTTTTCCATCTGAAGCTGAGGTAAAGCATATCATGAGTCCTCTACACTCTGCTTGTTGGAAATACCAAGGAAAATGGCATTTCTATTTTTAAAAAGGCTCAGGCACTACAATCACATTACTGGAGCATGAACTTCAAAGTGAGCCCTGTGCTCCAGAGGGGCAAATGACTTCAGTTCTAGAATTCATGAATCTGAAATAAAATTCTTTCTAATTGAAACATACTTTCATGCAAAACCATAAAGATAACAAATATATGTATAACAGGCCAGAAAGAACACAGCAATATTTAAACTGCAGTACAATACTGGGGTTATTCTGAAAGTATGACATAGCTAATTCAGCATAAGGCAACTGAATCCCAGCAGCAACGTTTTAACACAATTATTTAGCTTCAACTGAGAGATGGCAGCAGAGTTTCTCACTCACCTGGTGAAGCTTTTCTTGGATGGCTGGGAGCTGTGTAATGAGTTCTCCCCATTTTTGCTCAAACTTTGCCAAAGATGACCTAAGTGCTGCAGTATCAGCTTGCTTCACATGGAGGAGCTGGCTGGCAGTGCTCACCACTGATGACTTCAGGGAAGATTTTTCATCAACTTCCTTAGAAAATGTCTGAGGTGCACAGGAGAAATTTCAGAGAGGTTAAATATTTATGTATCTATTGAAATTAAGACAAGCCCCATTTTCACAGGATGAAATGGCTCAACAAACAGATTTTATCAAGATGGCAAAATTCAGAAAACCTCTCAAAAGGGTCATTTTCACCAGAATTCACCAGGTCTTACCTACACCTGGCAGCAGAAATTACTTACAAACAAGCTGCTGATGTTGTCCCTGATGGTGGCAAGATCTTGTGACACATTGAGAGACTGCTCCTTCCAAAAATTCATTCTCTGCTGAGCAGAATCCAACCATTTCATTAATTCCTCTGAGTCTCTGTTGTAGCTACAGGAGGAAACAAAACACAGAAACACACATCTAGCTGAGGCTGGGATACATTTCTCACCCTCCAAGTTGCCTTCCCTGTGAGAAGGCAGGAGCTATTCTGGCACCTCTGCTGCTGCATAACCCTGCAGAAGCATGGCTACAGCTGCCATCTATAAAAAAATCACAAACTAATGCCTAGCTGATACTTGAAATTATTTTTTGGTGTTAGACCCACCTGACCAGGAGTTTCAGTAATGTTTGAAGTCGGTGTAGTTCATGGCCAACTTTTTTGGTTAAAGACAGCCACTGCTCTTCCAGCTTCCCAATCTGGCTTCTTATTTCTGGACAGCTCACAGCAGTCAGCAATTTCTTCCCTTCTTTCACCATCTGGTACAGCCTGGCATGCTTTTCATCAACACTGCTTTTGATTTTCTGTCAGAATATGGGAAGTTTGCAAAACAGTAACATTTTAAAGACAGAAAACACAAGCAGAAAAACACGTATCACTTGTTCTAACTTCTTAACATTTCCTCTCTATTTTATTTTCCAAGTGATAGGAATCTGTAATTCATTACATGCAAAAGGACACAGGTTTTTGTAGGTTTTTTTCTTTTTTTGTTTGTTTGTTTCCTCTGGGTAGGTCAAGACAAGTCTCAATACACTTTCACACATTATCAGAATGACTGTGTTATGGTTTATGGGCTTTTCTGACACCTGAAGACCTCAGGCAATGGACAAACACTCTCTATCAGATCTGGCTGCACTGTCCAAACATATGACTGTTCCCACCATAAAATTATTGTCTTCCCATGCTCCTGAAAGTTATTCTTCCTCCTTCAGGCTCTATCCTATTTTGAAAAAAAAGTTACCACTGTTTTGAAGGAAACTGCTGGGATAATTATTGAATAATGGTGGCAGGGAGGAATGAAGAGTGGACAGTGAAGTCATTAAGTAAAAAACAAAGGTCTGGGGGTATTTCTCTTTCAGGAATTAAGCAATGGAGAATTTTATTCTGTTTTTGAAACTGTGAAGCTCCACAGTTTCACCTTCCACCAAACATCTTCTAAAGCTTTATGATTTTGTTTCTGAAGCCTTTAAAGACAAATAAAGACTTAGGAGTGAAGAGCTAGTGAAGAACTTAGAAAGCCAAGGAAAACCAGGCAACTTCTCATCAATGGCTGTGCAAACCTTGCATGTCTCCTGTCTCAGTGCAACAGGTACTAAAAGCACCTGATGGCCACCATGCCTGTAAACATCTACTGTTGATTTATTACAAAGGCTTTACTGTAGCTCAGACTTTCCTGGCAATGCCCAGTCATGTCTTTCCTGCAGTCAACTAGATTAAATCACTGTAGTCCTCTTTTCCTTTATTAAACATTCATGAATCATTTATTAAACACTCATTAATTTGCTTTTATTAAACTCTTATTAATTAAAATTTCTAACAAAGTGTGAAGACTGAAGACTCTGAAGACTGAGAAAGGTCAAACCTGAGAGGAATGCAGAGTACTCTCTGAAAATACATCACTAAGATTACTGAAAACCTTTTTTCTTAATTTTATAAACCTTTCTTCTTAATTTTATAAACCAATCATAAATGCTGCTTTCATATCCTTATATTTAAATGTCTTTAAAACACGGATAAAGTATTTCCAGCCGGAGCTGAGGTTGCAAATAAAGATGTAAGCTCTGTCATCAGAGATGCAGCTGCAACCAGTGTTGCAATAAAGGTTCAAATATTTGGTATTTTCAGATATTTGAAAGCACTAGGTTGATTCTCCTTCTCCATAGGTTTTACACCATGGCATGAAAATAATTTCTGAATTACAGAGAAGGGGCACTGTGTTCACTCCAAGGCTCTTGCTGTCCTTGGGATCCATGGAGCCTGCACAACATCTATCTTATCCCAAATACCTTCCTCTGAAGATGGAGTTATGAAGTAGTTAAAGCCATTACTCCCACTAAAATGGACTTGTAGCCCCTGGCTGAAATTAGCAGCCCAATCTCCTCCTGCTTTTAAAAGTCAGTTTTGAGCTTGCATCCAGACACAGCTGAGGATACAAAGGAAGCAGTGCCCTGCAGATCATCTCCTCATACACTAACTAAAGTTTTTGCCAGTTCTACTGATCCATAAAGAAAAGCAGAGACAAACACATAAATACCTCTAGAAGTGCAATCCTTTCCATTAATCTTTCTTCAGTTTCTTCAACCAAATTGATAGAAGGCAATGTAGAGGCAAGTGCTTCTAACTCCTTATTGAAAACCAGGCATTGCTCATCAAATGCCATCCAATCCTAAAAAACACACTGAATTGTTAACACAGCACACATCCATCTGCATTTTAATACTTCAGATTCAGGCCTTAATGCCTTCTCTAGCATCAGTCTCTTGCTTTAATGATACATAACACAAAAATAAGTGATTAATATGTAAATATCAAAGTGAGACATGATTTCACCACAGATGAATTAATTATACATTCTCCAATATCTTTATGGAGTCTTATTCTAAAGTGGTGTACACCATTTTTTATTCTCTAGGGATGTTCTGAGATTATTTGTTACATTTTTAAAGTTCTATTTTAAAGTGGTGCTGGTATTTTTTCTGCCTTAAAGGGCTCAATGTCCACTTCCAGAGATGTTCAGGAAGAAAGCTGGTTTACTGACACACATAGGATGAGTAATAAATAGACTGTTGCAGTCCTATGGAAACAGGAAAGAACAACTACCAGCCAAAGAATCATTGATGGTACAAGAGCTGCCCCAGATGCAACTTCTCTCCTTCCCTCCAGCTTTTACTCTCGGGTGTCTTTTGACTTATTACCTTTAACAGGCTCTCTAAGTGTATACCATACTGGCAGGCCTGCTGCTCCAGCAATTTGACTTCATTCACCAGCTCTCTCCAGAATTCCTCTCTCTTTTGCAGGACAGAAGGACTGACTCTCTTGGAAAACGCTTCCATGTGAGCCACGTGTGACATGAGGTTGCGGAAAAAGTCCTGGGGGAAAAAAAAAAACAACAAGTTAAAGCTTGCTCTTTAAGAGAGATCACACTCCCATAGCAGGAATTCTAAGGCTTAAGTAGTAGGGAGGACACAGTAATCCTTTGGGATAACTGTAAGAAAGATGAGTTTTCCTTACACATCAATGTGTTCTGAGGTAAGCAGAAGTAGCAATTTATCACCAAAACTGGTACTATTTTGGTCTGCTGAAAAACTTGTCTTTGTTTTCTGCACATACACCAGTCCCTCCCTTTGGTATGAGCCAGTCACTCTCCTCCACTACACTGGAAAGAAACCAGTCACAGGAAACAGTGCTCCTTGCTATGCTGACCTGAGCAGTGCTGTGATAAACAACTTATACCTTGTGATTTTTCAGGTGAGACTGCAGAGCTGCTCTGCTTTTTGTTAGTTGCTTTGGATCTTGTGCCATCTTCTCTCTTCCAATAGCTACCAGCTCTGCAAACCCACGAAGCAAGTCCTCATACTGGCTTTCACTGATGGAAGGGGAGTTTAGCTCCACATACTTTGCTTTCAGAATCCCCCACATGTCATCCAGAACATCCTACAATGCAAACACAGTGGAGCAATTCATGAAGGACAGAAATGAATCCCACAAACCCACAAAATACAAAACCACCACCAGCCTCTTGATGCTGCAAATGCATTGCTTAGAAGAATCAAACCTTGCTGAGTAAGTGGAAACTGTACTCTGCTCTTACCTCTAATTTATAAGCTTCCTGGATTAAGGTGGTAGGTAACTGCAATCTTTCTCCGTGGCCTCTCAATTTTGCTGCTTGGTTTTCAAAGTTTTGCAGCTCCACAGCACAGGCATCTATTTTCTGGATGAATGACAAAATTAACTATTAGGAAGAGTTCCATTCCATTAAACTTTCCATTATCACTGGTAGTGCAGTGGATCCAGAGGCTGGATCTCTCCTGTGCTGGCACTTCAGAAAATCCAAAGAGCTTATAAACTAAATGGACAAAACAGTTCATGGCATAGCTCACTGTGTCCACACAGCACAGCCTAGAAGGAAATTCAGGTCTTGTGTCTCAGGACAACATTCAACATGCCTTTCCATTTACTAATTCAAGAGTAGCCATTAAAAGGAATCATGGACTCAGAGAACACAGTTTTTTCTTATGAATCAGAAACACTCAGGGATTGAGACAGGACCCCTCTGAAGGAAGGAAAGCTGCACTTCTGGCATTCCTTTTCCAAGAGTAGTGACCTTACAGAATATACCCAGTTCTTGCTTGGGAATTCAGCAGGGAACACAGCTCTCAATCTGGCAGAAAATTATGCCTCTAAGCAAGGTCATGAGCCTGTAACAAAAAAGCTTCAGAACACCCTCCATGCTTTGGTAATAAGTAGGTAAATGGCCAATGACCATTCTGGGGAGGATATGCAGCCTGTTAACTTTTAATTTTCTGCTAATCTCAATAAAGGTCAAAGAAAATAGCTTAACTGGTCAAATTCCATATGATAAAGTGCTCATAAATGCTTCATGAGAAAACAGAAATACCAGAGTCCTATTCCCATAAAGAAAAGGTAGTTTGGTACAGGAAAAGGCACAACATGTGGAGCTCTTTTTCTTCCCTGCCATAGTATGGGGTGTATTTGCTCTGGGAGGTTGTGGAGAGATTAGTTCCTCCACTCCAACTGTTAAAATATGTCTGGAATTAGGTCTGAGTATGGATTGGGTGTAGTTAAAGAAAAAAAAAAGGAAAATGGGTGGTGGTGAATATGGAAAATACTGAACTCTCTCCCCATTTTAAAAACCTAAGTCAGACTCAAACTTGAGAAAATATGAAACTTCACAGATTGCAGAAAACTGGAAGTAATAGCTAATGCTGTAAAAACTCTCATTTCCTTCAAATAAAATTACCTGAAGCTGTTCAGAAACATTATGTCCACGTAGTTCATTCAAGCACTGCTGCAGAGCAGCTTTTTTCTCAGTTAACTGATCATAGAGTAGCCTGGTTTGATTCTGCAAAAGAAACAAACATCAGAAATATATCACATACCAGGAATACAGCAATGACCAGACAAAATTACACAGCAAACAAAATGATTACCTCTTTAAGCAAATGGACTCTTTTTTCCCCTTAAACCACAAAAAAAAGAACCAACACCAAAATAAAGCATATGCATTATGGGCTTAAAGCAGTAATAGGAAGAGGGAAATTCTGAGTTTGTGTAGTACATAAGCAGCAGATTACTCTGTCACAATGATATTCTGTGACTGTAAAAATCTGTGAAACTGCAAAGAAAATCAAATTGTTCTCCTCTGAAAATGGGAAAATGAGTCCATTACTGGTGGCTGAACGAGCTCTATGGATTCTGCATAAATAAACACTGCAAGACTAGTTCTGCTGCTGTTTGGAGACAAGATCCCAGTGTTCTTCAAAGGAGCTGCTTTATTATTCAGCAGTAAAGGGCCAGGATGACTGGCAGATGATGAGAACACTGGAGTTTTGCTGGACATTGCGTCTGTATTTCAAAGACCAGACCCTTCCTTAGTTCAGACTAAACACCTGATCTGAATATTTTCCAGCAGTAGTTAGTAGATTTAGCCCATCACAAGAATCTAAAGAAAAGCTTCTCACAAACTGCTTTTCCAACAAAGAGCAAAAGAAGGAAAATTTGTGAAACTATGGCTTCTGCTTCTGTGGCACAAAATATAAAGGAACAGTAAATGCAGTGGGGTCAAATCAACCTCCAATACATTGCTAAAAGTGTCAGACATGGCACCAAAAGGGAGAAAAAGCCTGCCTCTCCTAAGGACACAGCAGCAGAAAGAATATAGGAAACCTTCACTGGCCTAGTCCCTACACACAGAAATTTGCTTTAGTCTGCAGCTCAGCCTACATGGAATCCCAGGTTACTTCCACACTTTCTGCATGCACATTTTCTACTTTGATCCAGGCCTCTGAGGCAGCCAGCATTGCAAACAGCACTGTAACCAGCAAAATTATTCTGCCTCTTGAGAGGCCAAGACAAGTTTTTTAAGGAGAACAAAAAAAAAAAAAAAAGAAAAAGACAGGAAAAAGAGAAACCCATTAGAGGCTGCTCATCTGTAACCCAAATGCATTAACACTGACAGGTCTAACAGATGCTGTGAAACAAGATGTGCATTTGGCAGTGGAGTACCAGGTAATTGCTGTTATGATCCAGCCCAGCTTTCATGGAGCTGCTCCTTGAAGCAGTGGCAGCCTGAGTTTGTTCCAGCCGTGCCTGCAAGTTGTTAAAGCACTCGCAGAACACATCTGTGCTCCCACCAGCACAGCTGATGGACTTCAGAAGATCATCCTTTTTATCACTCAGATCAGCATGAAGTTTCTGCAGCTCCACAGACAGAGTCTAAAGGGTTGAAAGAAAAACAACGTGAGTGAAAATGGCCTGTGCAAGGACTCTCCTGTAAGAGGCAGCAGGACCCGAGTTGGGAATTGTTAAAAGCAACAGGCCCAAATCTGTGCAATACAAAACAGTTTGGTGGTGTTATTCCTGAATAACGCCAGGCCATATATATTCTGCTGTAACAGAAATCCACTGGGGACTTCCCTGAAGGATTTGGGGCAGTTACCTCATAGAGAGCCTGCTGCACAGCTGCCTCTTCAGTGGAGAGCACCGAGGTGTTGAGCATCTCCTCCATGTTATTCAAACACCGGCTGATGGCCAGCAGCAACTCAAACAATTTTCTGTCCAAATTGGAAGAGACTTCCTCTGCCACGTTATCCTGGGTAAATGCAAGCCAGTTTTCAGTACTTTCACCCAAGGCATGGCTAAGATTCATTCACTCGTGTAAGGTTAGTGGTTTGCTCTGCTAACACTAAAATGGGATTAATGGAATACTGAGGGACAGACTTGGATATATGCATGTGACATTCAGAACTGTCGAGGCCAAAGCTGAGACAATGACCCTTTCTGTACTGGACAGTGGTTGTGTTCTTACAGGTCTCTAATTTTAGGCATGAGCACAAGTTTGTCTTGTCAGCTCCAATCCTGCAGATGTACTGAAATCACTCAAAGGCTCCTTGCTTTATACAGTTTGAGGATTTTTACTCACACTAGCAAATCTTAGGATTCAGGTAGAAGTATCATAGTGGAAACTTGGAATGTTTCCTTTCAAAATCCTCAGCCTATTTCTACTTTACAGCCCATACCCAACACAAAAGCTCACTACAGTGAATGCCATTTGCAATAATATGACTACTGTGTGTTTCCCAGTGTCCAAACAGTGTCTTGTGTCTAGAATCCCTGGGTTTTTTTGCAATGCATCATTAGGATACGTCATTTTTACCTGTGCATGCACCACATTTGCTTCCTGGCTTAGGTCTCCCAGCTGGACAGTGTAAGTTTTCAGCTCTTCCACAGTTGGGGTTCCTGCACCTGAGAATGTGCCCCGAGGCAGCACGTTCATCTTTGTTGTGATCTAACATTTGGAAAAAGAACATTGCAATTAGATGAACGGCTCAAATGAAGACAGGGCTATGGGCAACAAAATGACACTCCTCTCAAAAAGCATTGGAAGATTCCAGGCACTGATATAAAGCCCCTGGATAGCAGGGTTCCCTTTTTACTGTCAGAAGTTGGGCAGGTCATGCTCCGATGGGAGACTGACTGAAAAAGGAGCCTCTGATTCCCAGCTTTATGGGCCACAGCTGTAGTTTGGGTTAAGACAATCCTACTGCCCACTGCAGGGTAAGTCTTGCCTGAAGAAGAGCTGACATTCATCCTTTCATATGTTTGATATTCTTCCATTTACTGCTGCAATTTCAGAGGACAGAAAAATCTAGTAATTCTAATTTAATGCAAACAAAACTCTTAATTACAGGAATCATAGTTTTATCCAAGCAGTAAAAGTCTGCAGTCTGTTCAGAACACGCACATAGTCCAAACTCTGCTTTTGATGTGTCAGAATGAGAACACAATGGTGAATGGCAGAACAAAATTCAAGCCAGAGATCTGCTTTGACCAAAATGTTCTCACTTGTGGGAACTGAGATTTCGCCCACATCCACGGGAATCAGCTGGATAACTCCATTAGTTCTCTAGTAAGAATTAAGCAGATAACATCTACTCTGAATATTAACCACAGGGATGCACCTACGTGCTCCCACACTGTGCTTAGCAGTCACTACTTCAGAGACAGGATTTACCTCCAAGTAAAATTAAAAGACAATTATGAAAACACTGTGCAGTAACAACCTCCTCTGGAGAACCCTTGCACAGATTTAAGTTATCTGAGGGAGAGCCATGCTACTATGACACAGAAAGATAAACTAAGTGCTATCTACACTATCAGTGTTTTCTGGAACTTAAACAAACCTGAGGTTCCACAAGCTGGCAGAGCGGAGATTTCATCTTTGATGATAGCTCCTGTTGTAAATATTGCCATTTATTACCCATTTGATCCTTTGGAGCTAAGGTCGCATCAGCCTGCTTGCTCTGTGAGTCAGATTCTCCATTGCTGTATTGAGAAAATACGGTTAGAATGGCAGTTATTGAAGCAGAGTAAGTAAAACAAGGTTTCTTGTATAAGATTAATTTCTCTTGCTCCTGCCTCAAAAGCAAAGTGAAATCAAGTGCACGCATGATTATTAATCCAAGCTAAACTTGTTTGGACTTTCCCCTTCCCATGAAATATGCCAGGGGGCTGCTGGCAGCCTCCACCTCTGAAATGACAACCTGGGAAGCACAGTCCTGTAGGAAGCCTTGGCTCTGTGCTGGAAGATGCCTGATCCCAATGTCCTCCTTGCAACAGCTGCTGCCTTTACACTGGCTGGGTTTGTCTGTGGATTTCTACAGCCATGGCTGTGAACAGAGGTACACAACTTGCCTCCAGATAAGCCTGATTTAGCTTCTGGCAGGTGTCAGTCCTGCCTGACAGTGAGATCCTAAACTCTGGAGTCAGCCCCAGTATCAAAGAGACTGCCCCATAAATGAGCCCCCATTTCTCAGGAGTGCTGATGGCAGAAATCCTCAAGCTTCTGCCATTTTTCTTCTAAAGGCCCACAGAACCAAAGAACAGAACCAAGGGTGCCACTGCAAGGCTTCAGCAGGTTTAGGCAGTTTTACATCCCTGAATTGGGTACCTGATTGTGTTATTCTGTACCTGGATTCTGATTTCAGAGTCACGCTGTCCTCAAGCTGTGGCTGCATTTTTTCCACACACGACTCAATAAAGTCAATGAGGCTTTTCTGCTCAGCTGCTTTTAATTTCAGGTCCTGTGCACAGAGAATAGCATGAACAGTTATGTGAACTGTAATAATCTGAAATGATGATTGTGCTTTTCCAATCACATTTTATGTGAAATCATTTAGCAAAGAAAATAAGACTACCTCTGTCAGAGTAAAATGCAGTTTATGTACAAACATGAAATTACAAAACAAACCATTTTGTGCAAACATGCATTCTTATGGAATGTATTTCTACCTGAGCTAAAGTTTTAAAGGCAAAACCCAATCAGAAACAAATTACATACAGAAATTTAAACGCTACTGACTGCAATCCCTACATAAAGAAAAAGGCAAGGGAAAATGGGGATTTGCTCAAATATGAGTTCGAGTTCCATTAGTTAAAAGGAGAGTGTCGAGTGAAAAGTGAGCAATTCTAGCAGCTCAAGCTGAATCATTTTCACCAGCTCTTTTCCAATAGCATGAAAAAGGCAAAAGTTAATTTACAGTTAGCAAAATAGAAGTAATTTGCAGAGCACAGAACATTACAGGGTTTTTTTATTGTATTAACAACAACCTTAAAAGTCATAGTGAGTTAGCCCATGGGAATATGTTCACAAAACTTTAGTTTCAAACTTACCTTCAAGAAGAAGTAGCAGTGTATAGATTCAGATTTCATAATACATGACTATTTTAAAGCTACATCTCTTGCCTTGTTTCACAAGGATTCAGATGGCACCATCCACCCCTCCAATCTCCGAGCTTTATAATATTACTAAAAACTTTTGGACAAGGGGTTTTAGGGGTGGGGCCTTTCTCCATCCTGGAGAGGATGAGTAGCTGAAACTGCAGCAGTTTTAAGTGCTGCTGTCCCCCCAGCCCACAGGGGATGTGGAGCAGCCTGGCCCCTGGAAGGCAGGAGAATGAATCACCTGTGGCTGCTGGAGCCCGTTGTGCCAAGGCTGCTGGGATGTGCTGAAACCATCAGAGTGCAGGATCTCCAGGGGCTCTGGGTCAATCCTCTCCCTGCTGGGAACCTGTCAAGAGAGACCTGTTGTGGGAAGGCTTCCAGGGAAAAAGCAAAAGCAGAGGTGCTCTGGACTTGCCACACACAGAATCAGCAGCACATGAAACACAACAGCTGCTTCTGCAAACATTTTTGTCAAGTTGAATTTACTGAAAGTTTTAACATTCCAATCTTCTGCCGAGGTCCTCACATGTCTCCCCCAATAGTTACTTTGCTCTCTTTGCATTTCCTGCTAGCAGATTAGATAATACTAACCCTCCCTTCTTTTTGTTTGACCAAAATACAGGGATTTGCAATTTATGCTTATAAATTTGGTCACGCACCTGGGTTTTCAATCTGTTTGTGCTCACAGGAGGATTTCAGCACAAGCCTTTGCCAGTGCTAATTCACACCAGAGGGGCTGGGGGTGCTCTTAAACAAACACATCAGGTGGGCTTCTCTGATCCCTCTCACAACAGAGAGGGAGTGAGCTCTGAAGCCAGGAGTTACCATCTCACCCACTGGGAATCTCAGCAAAGACTGTGCAGCTGTGGTGCAGGAGAGCTGACAGAATTTAAGCATTCTACAAAGAGAAAATTGCTAAAAGGCCTCTCTGCTGTGATACTGTCACAAACATCATGGCCTTTTGGAGGCATTTAAAACCAAACCAAACCAAACCCCAAGTCCTTTTCCTGTGCTCTTAGCAAAATGGTGACCTCTGTCACTGAGCACTTAAAGCAGAAAAGATGCTGTTCAGAGACTCATTAAAAATCCACTACTTGTTGCAAACTACAAGTAATCATACAGCACTGTAAAATGGAATAACTGCAACTCTGACATTTCGCCCTTTCTTGCCTCACATGGTGAGCTCTAACTGTTCTTCTGCATCTACAGACCATTAAAGCAGCAGGACTCTCAACTCTTGCCCTGCACAACATTCACATGCTTTACCTGCTCTTCACTGTACTTGTCTTGAAGCATCATCTGGACATTTTCCAAATTGCGCTTCACCTCCTTCAGCTTCAAGGAAAGAGCCTCTGTCTTTTGTTGGTAGTCTGCACTATCTCCACAATCTTCCAGTAAAGAAAGGACCTTTTGTTCAATCTCTGATAACCTCACCTAGAAGGGACAGCAGATAATTACTCATTCTCAGAAGTGCAACACTCCTCTTCTGACAACATTCTGAAGTCAATGCTCACACCTCCCCTGTCTGAAAAGAACAGAAACATAGAGGCAAAAAGAGAAATAGCTGCAATCCCCTAGATTTTCTCCAATATCTCTCTTTTTATTCTGAACAATGAAATGAATTTTATACAGAGTTAGTCTTAAAACTGTTTCAAACAAGAGCATTTGCAGGAGGTTATCTTAACTCAGATATCAAGTAATGAAAGAGGAGAGCCAGAAATGGCAGACTCCATTTGAATGCACCCCAGAAGACAACACACCTCACTGGGGGAGAAGAGGCACAGAGAGCTCATGTCACTCTTTGGGAGGAATGATGCTGAACTCCCAACACATAGGAATGTTTGCATGTGTCAGCCAGGCCACTGTAAACTGCTGGGATCTGATTTTTGATTCAAGCTGCTGTGAAACAAAGTGCACCCCTGCATAATTTAAACTCCTGTTTTAAAGGTGAGCATGGAGAAAGGTACCATGACTCAACTGCAATAAATTAATTGCTTTACATCATAAGCCTGTACCTAGAAATTGTTTCTCTCCCAATCTGCACGTATTTTTCTCTGTAGATCTTGACTAAGTTAGAGAACCCTCTTCCCCTGCCCAAATTAATGTCTTAATATTGAGCCAGATTGTTTGAAGCCAACAGGAATTCAGCAGTGCTTACAACTGCCTGAAACCTGCTTGTTTTCACCAGCTGGAGCTGCCCTGGTGAAGCCTGTGCTGACAGGAACCCTGAAAAGGATCCAGACACAGCCAGCTACTCAGGAGCACTCAGGATCCCAATTCCCACAGAGTTCAGCACCTGAGCACTCAGGGCTGAATCACAGCCTCAACCCAGAGGCACTCCAATTAAAAACAACCACCCAAAACAACAACAAAACAGCTGGTGATGTCTCCCAGTAATTTCAAACGGGGACATTTTGGTATTGTGAGTGAAATTTGCTGCTCTAGGTAGGCTCAGTGCTTGTAGCAAACTGGCACACCAGACTGGCACCACGGGGAGCCTCAGCTCTGTTTTAATCTGCACATGCTGTACACCAGGGCTCCCTCCCACCCAGCCCCTTGTGCCAGTCCTATTTTCCTCCTCCCATGTTCACCAACAGGTACCACCCACTCCTTTGGTTCTGCTGCTGTAGGGGCAAGAGGCTGCCATAGGTGCACTGCAGTAGGTCCAAACATCACCACTGCTCACTGAGGGTAGGGGGAAAGCCACTATTTTGGTACCTGTGCTGGTAGTTTATGGGAAAAACGGAAAAAGTAGAATGTAGTGGCTTGGAAGCTTTCTTGTACCAGTCTTTTAAATCATTCTGACAAGCAGAAAGTGAAAAATAGCAAAAGAAAAAACATACTCTTTTGTTTCTAGTTGATTTATCATGATCATGACCAATGAAAAATTACCTTTTTAATAGAGGATTCAAGCTATACTCAGCCATGGTTTTGAAAATAATCCAAATCAAACCAAAGCTCTACAAATACTCCAGAATTCCACCTAAATCCCCTGGATGCTCACAAATCCCAACTCTAAAAGCAGGAAATGTAACCAAGCTCTGGCAAAGCTGCACCTGAAGCTGAAAGCCAAGCAATCACCTGCTCTGTGCACAGAGTGAGGGAGCTGCTGAAGCAGGAGAGAGGCAGCAGAGCTGTCCTGCAGACACACCCTCAGGGCAGGGGACTCCTGGGCATGGCAGCAGCAATGTCACCACCTTACCTGGCAGTCAGCAAGCTGCGGCTCCACCATCTGCTGCCTCTGGGGGGTCTGAGGGTGTGACCTCAGGGACATTTTAGTTCTGTCTAGCCATTGTTCCAGCTCGGCCACCTGGGCCTGGCACAGCAGGAGGATGGATTCTGGCTCGGGCCTCCCTCCATGCAGCGCTGTCTGCGAGCCCAGGGCGGCGCTGGGCACTGGAGGCTCCCGGTGGCTCTGGAGCAAAGCACATCAAAGCAGCCTGCTGAGAGACCTGTTCCTGTCACTGCCCTCCCCAGTGAGAGATGATTAACTTCCACACTCACACAGCCCCCAAACAACTCTGTCACCGCCTTCCCAGGCTTGGAGTAGGGGGAGGAAAAAAACCCCACAAACCAAGAAGGAAAAAAGGAAAGAAAGGGAAACTGAGCAGGCAGGCGATCCCAGATCTGGTGTAACAGGTTTGCAGGCAGTGATTTGCATCTGCAGGGATCTACCCGAGCACAGCAGCTCCACCTGAGCAGGCAGGAAGGCATGACTCACTATTAACCTGCTCTCCCCTGAGGAGAGATGTTTTTCTGTGGGAGTTAAACATAAAAGCAATGCACTTGGAAGCTGCAAAACAAGCTGTTGGACAACGCTTGCAAGCCACTGGAGTGTGTTCAGTTCCAACAGTTAAATATGCTTTACTCGGGCTCTAGGTCACACAATAAAAAAATGGTGTATTTTTAAGGACATCTTGTGCAATTCTGCTTAAATACACTCCTCAGAGAAGCAATATTGCATTGCACATGTCCATAACAAGAAGTACAAAGTACTTGCAGATAATGAGCAGTGGCTTGGAAGGCTGCAAAGGTCTGTATGTGTCCCCACACATGCAAACACTGGTACTTAGTAAATGAAGCACAACACCACAAGAACAAAACTATCTCAATGCTCCCGTGGCTCCAGAGCACACATTTAGGCAACTGAGACGGCCAGTGCTAGTGCATAAGCTATTAAAATGAGATTTGGCATAAAAAAAAGAGAGCCAAAATGCATTGTTCCAGCTATCAGAATGATAGAATAGTGATATCATACTGCAGTCAAAACCACAATGGACCAGGGCCTCTGCCCTCCAGGTAGGTCACACAACTCACTCAGGAGGTCACCTTGTTCAGGTCTTCAAACTCACCACAGCCAGACTGCCATCAGCTGTGCCAGGGCCTTCAGTGCCCTCCAAAGCTTGCAGAGATGTTTCTTCACCATGTTCACTGGGTGATTCAGTTATTGCTTCCTCATCCTGGAGAGAGAAAGAGGCAACAGTGGAAAAATTTCTATGTCCCATACAGATGTGCAGTAGTGGAGATGTGGCACCTCAGGATGGGGTTTGGTGGTGGTCCAGGCAGTGTTTGGTTTATGGCTGGACTCCATTTAAAGCTCTTTTCCAACCTAAATGACTCTGTGATTCTATGTTCCATTGCCTTGTTGTGCTAGAGAAGCCTCAAGGAGCAGCAGCCACTCAGCCAACTGTGGTCCTGGCCCAAGAATATTCACAGAGAGCAGTTTTGTTATGTCTGTGGCACTGATGTACAGAAACAACTGCAGCTGTCACCACATTACTGAGTAAGAACAGAGCAGAATGGCACCAAAACTGCAGCTGATTGGGTGTCCTAGACTCTGATTTTCTCATGTACAAAGAGATCCTCTTCCACAAATCATCCCCCACATTTTCAGAGCCTTTCCAGGAATCAGTGAAACAAGCCGCTGCTACTAAATGTGCATTTCTGCCTTTGGGGGTTTTGTAAAGCTAAAAGGAACTAGAATCATTGAATCATTTAGATTGGAAAATACCCTTAAGGTCACTGAGTCCAACCAATATGTGCAACAGAAAAAGAGATTCTAAATGGCAAGATTTAATGTGAGATGGAAGATATGAATAAGGCCACCTTGTCCTGCATTTCTACAGTTCTCTTGCATTGCAGGCTTCAGCAATAATTAGGACTTGTGTGGATCTTTTCCACAAAGATGAGTTCCCATCCCCACAGAGCTAAATCTGAGTGCATTACCTGAACAATGCCATCTGACAAGGTACCAGAAGACCAGGAGGTTGCACTGTCTTCCTTGTGCCTTTCATCATCTCTTTCTGAAGGCCAAGAGCTTGCATCTTTCTCTGTGGCTGTACTTCCCTTTGAAAGCAGCAATAGCTCAGCTTTAGCTTGTGAACAGATATTCCTCCAGGTCATGTAAAGCACTGCAAATTTCTAATAACACTTTCCTCTGTTTCTGCCTTGTTTATCTGTCTTTATTTCTGTTTCCCAAATCCCACCTCTTTCCTTGCTCTACAGCTCTGCTGCAAGATGAATGGCAGCTGGATGACACTGATTGTTTTCCCTAGAGAGTGAAGAATATTCTCACTTTTTACAATATTAAAAAAGAAAAAACCCAAACAAACCAATAACCACCAAACAGGCACTATTTTTCTCCTGTCCTGTTCCCTAAAAATTCCTACATGCAAAGAAAATTGTGCCAGTGAAGGTGCAGAGTGAGAAACCGTGAAACTGAAGCGCTTGGATCAATAGTGAGGCACGAGATCTCCAAGCTGTTTGGACTTCTTTGCACTGTCTTACCATGGAGTTTTTTTCCAAAAGGAATTATCTTTGCTCCTCTACAGTTCACCTGGGCATTTAGACCTCCCAGATTCAGAACAACCTGTAGGGCAGTGTCCCCCAGAAATCTCTTCTATCCTACCTTCACTCCCGATAGTCTAATCACAACCTTTTTTTTTCTTACGTTCAAACATACAAATTAATTTTGTTTTTTCTTTTATGTTTTGGCATTTCAGAGGCTAATTCTTTCTGAAACCCACCCCCACATAAAAAGATTGGTATTTAAGCCTGTATTTTGCCAGTAACACTTTCCATAAAGGGGGCATTACTGGATAAGCAATCCCACCAAAAGCAGGATCACACAGAACAAGGTGCTGTGTAATACTGGCACTGGAATATTGGCCAATGCCTTGAGTGAAATTCCTTCATATCCTGGAGTGATGTTAAGTTGAAATATTTCAGATTTCCACTCATGATTTCTCCTCTACCAAAACCTTCTACCTTACATACACAGCTGTAGATATATAAAACACACTGCACTCACCTTGCTGTGTAAAGAACAGTCTTCTGATTCTTCATCCAAGGAAGGCAGAAGAGATATCACTCCTCTTTTTTTCAACTACAAAAATATACACAGAGAGACAACACAATTAATCATGACAGGAATGGTAAAAGCCTCTTCACTTCTGCCTGTAAACCAAAACAAATTTACCACTTGGGATCCACTTTTGGAGAAGCATTGAATACCTGGCACCCTACATTAAAGTAACTGAAAGCTGCAGGTTCTAAGCACCTCTGAAAATTGGGACTTGATGCTGTTCAACAGCACAGCTATAAAAGGGATAGATTTCATTTTGCCCCATGAAAATAATTTATTGAAAATCCCAGAACAACTGATTATCAACAAAACCACACATGGAGCATTTTGCTGTTGATTGATGCAAACTTTACGTTGAAAGTGAAAAATGCTAAGAAATAACCAGAGGCACACCTCTCCTACCTTCTCCTAGACATGCATCACTCTCAGTCCTCCTGAGCACAAAGGGGAGGAGAGACAGCATTGATTCACACGGGCAGGGGTGCTCCTCTCTCACATGCCACTCCTCCAGGAGCAGAAAGGGTTATTTACCTCCCCTTTTTGGCCCTCAGGTGAGTGATCACTTACCTGCTGACCAGAAATATCAGTTCCAATCAGGTCACTCTGTGCTAATACAGAGGCTGGAGGTTCCTCTGCTGCTTCAGGCACTTCTTGCTGTAGTTGCTGGTGAAGCTCAGACATGGAATTCTTCATCCCAGTAAGGAGATCTTCCTTTCTTTGGCACAGCTTTATGATCTCTTCTTTTACAGCTTCCATTTCTCCCTAAGGAGCAACAACATCTGTGAGCACCCATTTTTCTTATTTAACCAAACAGCAATGTAACAGATGACACCAGTGATGTATCTTACTGGTACTGGGGCTGTTTCCCCCTTTTCCTTTTTCTGGGCTTTGGGACAGTTCCCCATGGTCACTGCAGGAGACGTCCAGGTACATGCAAACCAACAGCAACAGATTCAGCTCAGGACAGCAGCTGCCACTTGGGATGCTGAAGTTGGTTTGTGTGGAGGGAAATGTGGCAGGCTGGAACTAATTCTAACTAGGTTCTGCATATCCATGAGAATGCCAGCTTCCTCCAGGACAAAGGGAATGCAGATGGGTCACATTACTCTGTGTGTCAGAGCAGGTGATGTTACTTCCAACGACCTTCCCTGGAAGCCTGACACTGAACACTTGGGAAGCCCCTGAGGAGGGCAAAGACAGCAAATGAGGGTAGCTCAGGGCTCAGTCTTTGCTGAAGCTGGCCCAAAGGAGACAAACCATTTGGTGGGTTCTGGGAACATGGTTAGGGCCAAAATTATCTCATATCTTTGAATGTGATATGGGATAAATGAACCGCAAAAAAGCTTAAGGAAAATATTTAATGCTCCACAGAGACCAAACAATAACCCAAGTAACTGTGCTTACAGAGGGGGAAATAAATCTGTCTTGGTCTCCTTCCTGGCCATGACTATTGCTCCAGCCACTGTTCTGCCCTTGGAGTTTTTTCCTAAGGCTTTCCTTACCACCCAGCCTCCAGGTGAACCAAGAAACCCCAGCAAATAACAGAGTAATGAACTTCCCTACTCCCTTCATTACTGAAAGTGCTAAAGCTCTTTGAAGCATTGCTACTTGCTCAGAAGACTGAAACCTGGCTAAATATCCCTTTGCACACTGGGCTCAGCTGATCACAGCAAGCTTTGATGCCAGGCTTGAAGTGAGAACAGCACTGGCTCCACACCACACTCTGTCATTAGTGATGTTATGCAAGTAATAATCTGTGGCAGATGAAAGCAGTGAGACTGCTGGTCCTGTCTCCACTACAGCTCCTGTTAATAGCTCTGGGGTGGCAGCATGGCAGGGAAGGTGGAGGCAGGAACTCCAGCAACTTTTCAAAGGAGATGGGAACTCTGCTCTGACAATGCTTCCTTCCTTTTGTACTCTCAAAACCACACGATAAAATCATCCAAAAGTAGAGGACAGAAAATGTCATTGAAATGAAGAAACAGACATCCATGACAATTTGGCATGTTTTTATCCATGTCCACTAGAACAGTGTATCTGTTTATTTCACTGCAAGAGACCTGCCAGCATAGATTTACCAGCTACTACTTTGCAAACTTAATTAGCCATAACCTCCTCAGAAACCAGATCTTCCTTAAAAATCACTTCTTTTTCTGAAATCCCTCAGTAAGATTAGCGATTCCACTGCCCACTTCTATTCATGCAATGCTCTATCTGCCAAGTTTTCTGCTAAAACAAGAACTATTAAACATAAAATGCTACACCCAGAGACAAAAACAAGGAAGAATCAGGAAATGAGTCATGCTGAGCACCACATCAAGCTTCCAACATCCAACCAGCTGCCAGCAGAGCAGCTATGCACTTAGGAGCCTACTGAGTGATTATAGTTATTAGGCAAGCACAATATAAGTGTATTAACTTTACTGTGACTGACTGGAAAAAACTGAGCATTTCAGAGGCACTTTATAAATAGCTATTACATTTAATTAGTAATTTCCTGACTTCTGCAGTGCTATTCTTAAAACACATCTTATTTTTGCATTTAAAAAAATCAATTAATTCATTACAGAAAGCAGCTGATTGTAGAGAAAAAAGCAACACATGTTTATCAGTTGATGAAAACACAGTGTGGCAGTGAGGACAAGGAAAGGAGTCTAATGAATCTAACCCTAAAAGTACCATTACATGACCAGATATCAGAAAGGGATTCAGTTCTCTCCTTGGGCACTATCCCAAGCTGCCACCCCAGGAAAATTAGCAGGATGCTGAGCACAGGTAAGCTGTCAGTGCTGCAGACTGTTTCACCAAAACAGCTGTCATGAAAAGAGCACCTAATTTTTGTTACAAGTTGATACAGGCACTAATGACACATCAAAATCAATAAGGAGTACATTATGAAAGATACACCCAACTTGCAAAGAAATATTAATTGTAATTAATTGCATGGTCACACTATGGCATTCAAGTGCCTGCTTGACTGTGGAGGGGAAGGGAAGCACTCCACTATTTCTCAGTGATCTGCATCATCATGATTGGAGTTAGGGCAAGTAGCACACATGAGAGAAAAACCAATGAAACCCACCTCTGGACAAGGAGTCTTCTGAGCCTGAGGTTGATCTTCATGTGATATTTCAACCAAATGGTTCTTCAGGAGTTGTTTCAACTTTTCAATTTCTTGCTCACATTCTTCTATTTTCTTTACAGTTTCCTGTGAAATAGTAACCTCCATAAATAATTTTGAAATAAGTAGTACAGAAACAAACAGGTCAGTAAGGAAACAAAGTTGGACCAAGAGTACTGAAGCCTCCTTTGTGTCTGGAGTTACGTGTAACAGAATCTGTGTTTGTTCTGCTAACTTTGCACAACCCCATCCCTCACTAAGTTTATTATTCACTTGCTGAAGACAAACAAGCTGCTCTATCCACAAGTTGAAGCATGGTGGAGTGTCCTGTCTAGGAGCTCCAGAGGAGAACTACGAATTTGGCTATCAACTGGAAATGGAGCAGATTTCATCACATTCATTACAATTTAGAAAAAGTTTTGAAAAAGAGAGAAATTACAGGGTTTTGTACCAAGTAAGGAAGCCTAACTGGTTTTTACTGGTGTTCAAGTCTTTACTGGCAGCTAGTTCTGCACTGACCAAAAGTGAACTGTGCTGTACACCAGGCAAACACTGCAGCTCAGAGGATAATCCAAACCACACTGATGATTTGAATACTTCCAGTAAAATGATAAGCATTGCCACCATGTGAACTACTTCTGCTTACATGGCTTATAGGAAAACATGGTATTTCCACAACAGCCAAATTCACTTCTACTCCTTTGACAGTGACAGCAAAACCTCATTTCCCCCCCCAGGCTTTGCTGTTCATGCAGAAATGGGCAATCTCCCCACACACTGATATTTGTCAGGCACAGCCTGTCATGTCTCAGGTCATTAAGAAATTGTCACATCTACAAGTCAGAATGTTTCATGAAAACACTGCATATGCACAGCACTTGGTGGCTCTGGGTTTCTGGACCCAGTGAACCAAAGGATATCAAAGGACTGTTCCTCAGGTGCCTGCAAAAGGTAATAAAGAAACAATGAAGTCAACAGGTTTGATCCTGCTGTGCTGACAGCAGCACCTGAATGACCCAACAGGTCAAAGATCTCACTGCAAAGTATTCACAGACTCTGCCTTTCAGAGCAAAGAGTCTCTCCTGCTGTGAACAGCAACACTGCCATGTCTTCAGTCATTTCTTCACAGCAACACTGCCTTTTAACAAAATCCAGGCTAATGAGGTTCTAAATAGCCATTGTTATTTCACAGGTCTTGGAAGTGAGAATAAACTATTTTCTTTACTTAAAAAAGAAAGCCAATTTGAAGGGAAAGTTATTTGTGTCCTATAATCTTAGAGCCATAGGCAAAGAATCAAAGAGAAAAGAAAAAGGAATAGGTTCTACCCTGCTCAGCTTTAATGAGAAAGTAAAAGAAGACCTCCTAAAAGGAAGATTCTCTTACCCACACCTTCAATTCCATATGAACAGGACTGTTTAGTACTAAATTGAGTCCTACCTCAAATTTCTTCGACTAACTAAAGAGTCTGAATATTTTGTATAGACTCCAATGCCTTCTGTCATGGGTCAGTATGTGAATACAGCCACTTACCTGAAGATAATTAATTTGTTTCTGCCTTCTACTCAGGGAAAAGAAAATCAGATTTTTATCCAGTATAACAAATTATACCATATATGTGTGACTGAATTTCTTCCTGTAAGTGCTGCCTCTCTTTTGAGTTATTTCCTGGTTAACAGTTGCTCTTTGCTTTTCATATTGTGGTAACTCCAGAACACCTACCCATGGAAAAGGCCCACCTACCCACAGTGTATTTGTTTTGGAAGAGCTTAGTGAAAAGAGGTCAGTAAATCATCAGATATGCAAATAACACCACTCTCCTGCAGACAAAACCAGTAGAAGCAGATGTGGCTTCCAAATCTTCTTCCTGATGACGTTATTTAGGTGTGGAACTTAACAGGCCATAACAAAAAAACAGAGGGCAACATTCAACAGAGAACTAAGTCACTTAAAACCCTGCCCCAGAACATTTTCCATATTACAGGCTTTGTTTCTGATTTACTGTTTCAGGTGTTACAATGCAACTGAATTACACAAAAGTCACTGGTGCAATACTCCATTGCCTCATCCATAGCAAAATATGGGCAAACTCATCCAAAGACTAATCTCCAGGGAAAAAAATGAATATATTTGTACAGGAAGCTTGGCTCCCATTTGCTTTCCTCTCTAGCAGGATTCTTACCACCTTTTTAATGCAGCACTCAAAATGCCATGGTTTAATGGCTTTTTCCTTTGTTACACCTTAGCTAGTGCTAGACCTGTATTGTAATACTGCTGCTTTCAACCCATTCAACTGCACTGGAAAACCTCTTTTGCACAGTTTGATACACTAGCTGCCAAGAATTGCAATTTTTCCAATCTGTTTTCTCACAAAGAAATTTCATTCAGCTACAGATTCTTGGGTGTCTACAAGATAAAGGCAAATGCTGAGCAAAAAAAAGTCACAGCTTTACAAAAAGGAGAAAAATCTAAAATTTGACCTAATACTGCACAAGAACCAGTTACAAGTGTCGTGACAACAACTGGTAAATGGAAAGCACCCTGTTTCTGATGCTTTTAAAGTGTTTTGAAAAATCTCCATTATTTGATCTGGTGGCTCTGAAAAAGGTACATCTTACCACATCCGTTTTCTGGACATAAGAAATTCTATGGACTAAAAAAAAGAGACAGTAAGGATTATACAGATCTAATATAGTCACTGCTTTTTTCTGAACTCCAAGTATGTACTAATCATGTGGCATGTTTGAGTTTTTCTCTTTGTGTGGTGCTCTTAATTCCACAAACTGAAAATCAAAGATGAGCATTCCCCTTTTAGCTGCCACTTGTGTCTGCCTGGCCTCTGAAATGCCCAGCTAGATGTTTTAAAGCATTCTGCTTTACTCTGACAGGTTAGGAAAACCAAATCAGCAAAGATAATGTAACATTTTTCAAGGTGCTGTCAGCATCCTGCCAAGAAATGGATGGGTCACACGGGAACATTCATTCCCCTGCTGACGTGGGAACCTGCATTACCGAACTCCAGACTTCCTCCAGCCTGGGCAATGGAGCATGACCAGGCCCTGAATTAAAACCTCCCTGAGCTGGTACAATCACACTGCTCAGGGAAGTGCTGCACAGAGGCTCCTGCAGGTTTGGAGCTGTTCCACAACTCTCACTGCCCCTGAGTTAACACTCACTGCCTCACCAGCACTGCCTTCTCCTGGTGCTGCATCACTTCTGCTTCCAAACCTGGGCTGGCCAACAGCAGCTCCAATGCCCTGGCACATGCTGGCCTGCTCCAAAACAGTGAATTAACCATGACACAGCTGTAGGGAATGGCTGCTTTCCTGGCTCATTAATTTGGATTAGTAAAAGTCCTTCTGCTGTCAGCAATTTCTATCTAATGGCTGTCAAGGAGAATTTTCATGGTCAAGGTGAGTTTAAGGAGTTGAACGTTGCAGATGTGAGCACCTGGACTTCAAACCTGGGGCATGAGACACCTGAGCCTTCATTTCTTCATTACAGTAAGTTTTCAGCTGTGACTGAACTGGAAAACTGAAATGTATATCAAGACTATTCAGTGTGCTTCATTGCAGGATCAAATTAAACAGGATAAAAAAAAGAAACCAGAACAAAAAAACCCTCAAACCATTACACAGAAGACATAGGAGGTGTAAGTACACGTCTGCAAAAGCAATATTACTTAAAGATCAAAATTACTCTAAAACAAAGGTGGTTTAAGTGGCAGTAAAAAAAAAAAACAAGCAACAACTTACCTCCAGTAGCTCATTTTGCTCCTTTGTAATTTTTTCTAATTTCCTCAATTCTCTCAAGAGTTGTCTTGCTCTTTGGAAGACTGAGAAAGGTTGCATTTTCATCCCTGGCAGCTGAAGGGCATCTTCATAGGACTGTATATGAACAATAGTTTTCTGCATGGGACCAATATGCTCAAGTATAACCTGTCAGGATAGAACAGGGATGATGGATGTGATACCGAGTTAATAAAACAAACACCAAAAATTTATACACTAATGATAAGCTAAAGCTCTCTTTGGTGAGCTCCCCATTTAAGGAGGAAGAATATTTTAATCCCCATATGGGCCATTCATTTGAGAGTTGCACTTTATGATTCTTGTGAGTCCCTTACAACTCAGAATATTCTGTGAATCCTGGAACAAACAAGTGAAAATCCATGGTGAGGTTGTCTAAAGCAAGGCAAAGATATGAGTTATATTTACAATTCTGTTTTTTTCTGCATACACATATAAAAAGTTTACACTGTGACAAAAAAGGCTCACATGCAGATCAGCTGCTATTTCCTAAGCAGCTCATTTCAAAGCAGAACATCATTGGCAGTGAAGACAGTTAAAAAAGTGGTGCAAATTCTTTCACTCTAGGAAAATTCTGGTTTTGTCTCTTGTCCTGCAAACCAGTGATTTTATGGTGGTCCTAAAAGCAGTCCTATCAACAGAGATGAGATGATGAATCAAGATGGATGTCAGCAGAAACCCCTGAAGATGGCTTTGCTGTCAAGGACAGCATTTCATCTCACAATACCTTTGAGTGAATGCAGCGTTTACAACCACCCTGATCAGTTTGGGATGAACAGAAATGTGCAGTTTCATAGCACAGTACATGTTTTATAGAAGACTCTGTGATCAATTTATGAAAGACAGAATGGCAATAGCAACTCATAACTTCTTGGTTCTCCTTAAGAAATACAAAATTCTACTGGGGTCTCATTCAGCAGGGAACTCCAGAGGAAAAAAAATCATATAAATACAAACCACCTTCAGGCCTTTTAATAACAAACATTTTTGTTAAACTCCCTCTCAAGAAGATTTTAAGATGCTTATTTTCTCATTCATAAGCAGTCTGTAGCAGGAATTTTTTGCACTATTCAGGCTTTGATTTAAAGTAAGGAAGTAGGTGAACATTATTTTCCAGAAGAAAAATCACTTCAGTTTTTCCATGGAATACAGCTATTACAAAATGGTTCCGTGGATAATCAAGCTGCACAGCTTTGTTACAAGAGTTACACTGCTGTGAGAGGTATGATCACATCTTTATTCCTCACCTGAAACTGAACCCATGCTTGTATTTTGGGCAGATAACACTGTGGACTGCATGTGGTGTGAAATAAGAGAATCATCTGCTAAATTTTACCTCCATTTTTGGAGAAACAAGGCCTAATTTTCTAACTTCAGATTTCCTTTTGGTGCCAAATGGAATGGTGTGCAGCAAGTGTCTCTTGAAAATCAGGCCATAACAGAGATCCTCAAATGTGGCAGCTGTGCCTGACATGTTACACACTTGAGTTCTCTGTGGGCACATTCTCAGCAGTGCTTTAATTTCAAGTGTTTTGTGTTCAAACCATGAGTGTGCTCCTTGAAAAGGTCTCACCCCAGGGTTTACATTGATCAGGAAAAAAAGCCTATATAGGAGTTTTCACAGACCTGTCCATGCTTAAGTTGGTCTTTAGGAGAAAATTCTAACAGATCTTCTGATGACAGGATTGTCTTCATTTCTGCAACATCCTTCTCAAACACTTTCACATGAGATTCAATGGCATCTAATTCCTAGATTTTGGGAACAAGGAGAGTATTTGTAGATAGCTCAAACACCAAAGCCAACTTGCATTTCTGGCTTTCACTTTAATTTAAGAAGAAATACTGAAAAATGAGTGCAGCATATGCAGGATATGTTCATGGATGCTATGGATCAAAAGGCTAGTTATTATAAATTACTTATAGTCATAACTTCTAAAGGAATGAAGTATTCAGGATCATCTGGTCTGTTTTAAACCCTGAATACAGAACTGAAATATCCTTAAAAATTCACATTATAAATTCCCAGTAGTGAGAAGACAGTTTTCCAGTGGTGATAGTTATCAGAATAGGAGACTGCTGTAATTACACTGCTGCAGCTTCCAGTAGGAAGAGACTTATGTCAGATGGAAAAGGAATCCACAAACAGCTTCTTGTGAACTCTCACAGAAACAGTCACAGGCTAGATTAGGCTGGAAGGGACCCTGAAAGTCTCTGGTACCCATCCAAACAGGGCCCTTGGGGTCTGACCCTGTTGAGATTTGGGTATCTCTTGAGATGGGGATATTACCCCTGCTTGGAACCCCTGATATAGTGTTTGGCCAATTTCACTGCAAAAAAAAAAATTAGGTCCTTCCTACGATGTAGATGTAATTTCCTTTGTTGTACTTCAGGTCTGTTACAGCTCATCTTTTTGCTGCACACCCCAAGAAGAGCTTGGCCCAATCCTGTCTATAATCTCCCATCACACAGCAGCAAACAGCAGCAACATCAACCTTGCACCCCCAAGCTTCTCTGGGCTGAACCCACCCAGGCTCCCACCCTTTCCTCCTACATCCTGTGCTAATCCTGAACTTTACAGCTTAATTATTTATCAAATGCCTTCTGACTATTTGTTTCCAAACAATTAATTTCCTCCCTTGGCACACCTACAAAAACCAGCACTAAACCCTGTTTTCCATGCAGGTGATACAATCTGTATTTCCTAACATGATGAAGCTCTGATAAAAGGCACTTACGGATCACCCAGACTTACATCAGCCACGTGCAGGATTTGCGGGAGAATCTCTGCTATCTCATGCTGTAAAGCTCCTACTTGAACATCTATTTCATTCAGCTGCTGCATTACACTCTCAGTTTCAAAGATGGGTGCCAGCTCCTCCAGCTCCATGCAGATACCGTGCAGAAGCTTTTGCTTCTGCTCCGAGTCTTCCAAAGCCATCTGGAGACAAAACAAGAGCTTAGTTTGGTACATCACTGCTGAATATTAAAGTTACATAGAGGTAAGGATTAGAAGGAACAAAATGCTGCAGAAAATATCAGGCCAGTTGTGAATAATGTGAAGTGTCTTCTGCAATGAACTGGTTGAGCTTTTGGATTAACTGCAGTGAAGTTACAGGGAGGGCTGTAAAACACATGGGATTCCTTTGTCTGGGTGGTGTGTGAAGGAAAGGACTGAATGCATGTTCCCACTCTAATGCAAGCCCTGAGTGCATTTCCAAATCCGCTAATTTCACAGCCCAGGACAGACAAAACATTCCAATTCACAAACACAGGAGACAACAAGCTTTTGCCACAAAAAATGCTCACGGGTTTTGGATCTCACAGCCTCCCCATTGTGGCTACATGCTTTTGTAACACATCAGCCCAGAATGGGCAGCTACTTCGTGTCAAAAATTCTTACTAGTCTTACTACAAAAATCTGTGTTTAGAACACCAACTTTCTCACTTGGTCTAAGCCAAGGAGTGGATGTACAGAAAACTCAAATTTGAAGTACAAAATTGCCAGAATTTTTTTTTGGCACTGGCCCTGATCTTCCCTGTAATATTACAAACATTTGATTTTTGAAATTACCAATCAGAATTACCTTCAAAAAACAGTGAGCACAGCCTTCCAAACCCCAACTCACTTCAAAGTTTTCATTTAATGCACAGACATCAAAAGAAGAGCACTTTGCCTTTTTGGCTCACTTACAATATAGAAAGAATCCTATATATGCAGGCAATAAAAACTGACCATAGCCACTCAGCAGGGTTACAGAAGACAATCACACATTTTTGGAGGTTGTACAACAGCTCAGCACTTGCACAAGATAGGCATGTCCAACACCAAAAAGCATCTGTGTTTCATGAGTGTCAACTGTAACTATTTTTCACTTAAAGGATTTACTGAAAGTGGTGAAATTATTTATGTCAGTAACAATTAAGGATGGAAAGCTGCATCTGTACAGAGCAACCAGTGCTAACAGGAGCATTTACCTGCACCAGCTCTTACCTGGAGCTCATCAGTGTGCTTGCGTAGGCTTTTTGCAGAGTCGTGCTGGGCATCAGCTCTCAGCAAACTGTTGGTGCTTTCTATCCAATCTTTCACGTTCTTCAACTGCTCCTCATATTCTTCCATCTTGCTGGTGGCCTAGGAAATGACAAGGTTTTACAGGAAGTCTCAAGTTAATCACTTAATTGTGGTAAGTTAAATGCATCTATGAACAAGATTAAAAGAAAATGGGATGCATTTGCATCCCGGTCAGTTGAATTAGCACGGTGAAATAAAAACCATTTTTGTGAAACAGCTTCATGATTTCAGGTCACCTCCTCTAATCAAAGGTAATTTTGGTGCTTGCATGCTTACATTTCATGGGGGGCATTGTTGCAATTTCTACAGCAAAGGTACTTTAACACACAGCTCTTTAGCAGAGTCTTAGAGAACCATCTCAACACCCACCCAGGGGTAAGAATTCCCCACAGGAACCCCATAACCATGGTTTGAGCCAGTCCTTGGGGGCGGCCACTCCAGAAACCCCAGCTACAATGAGCCTTACCACAGCAGGCTTGTGACTCTACTCATTTGACAGCCTCTGATGATGTTTCATGCAAAGCTTTCACTCTTTTCTTATAGGATGGGGTATTTTGAAGACTTCTCCACCTGCACCTACCTTGTTGAGAATGGCAGTTCTGCGCTCAGCACGCTGTGACACCTGCTGGTACTGCTGCAGGGGGGCCACCAGGATATCCATCAGCTCCTGTGCATGGCAGGAGTTCTGCTCCACTATATCCTGCACTTCTGCATCCAGCTCGTTGAGTTTGTAATGCCAGAGGTCCAGCATATCCCAAATTTGCTGCATGTGGAGAGAAGGGAAATGAAATATAAGGTCAGGCTCAAAGATAAGAGCAGCATTATTTGTTCTTCATGTGGGACATGAGGTACTGCAAAGGTTTCAGAGCTGATATGATGAGAACAGAACACTTTGCATCTACTGGTGTGATTCACAGTTGAAAAAAGCATGGATTTTCCTGTGACAAAGAATTGATAAATATTCACCAGCTAAATGCTTGCCTGTACTTCTCCTTTTACAGATACAAAATGAATGGAAGACCATTCTATGCTAAACCAGGCTCTGTAAAAACAACTGAAAATCTTTTAACATCAACAGATTTATTTTTTTTTTGCAAGATTACCTTCTGAACTTCTTTGGCTTTTGCAATGTTTTCACTCTTCTGTTGTAACATCTTTTCAATAGCTTGAAGGCCATTGTTAATAGTTTCTGCTTTTCTTTTCAGCACATACTGAGGAGAGTTCTGCAAGATTTCAGAGCTAACCTGCCAGAGCAAAGAGGAAACAACAGGTTAAAAAGATCTGTTTGTTTCTGTGCACCACCTTCCAAAAATATTCAAATTCTTTTTACATTTCTCTTGACAAGTCACTTAAAAACACTGGAATGGAGCTACATTTGAAGGGAGAAGCATTAATGTGAGCAGCTTCAACATCCACACATTGTTCACTAATTTTCTGTCATTAAAACATGCCTGGCTCAGAAAAGCAATCCCTGAGGAAACAAGCACTGAGGAACTGCAGCTCCCTGGGTGCTTTGCTGCACTCTGCTCTCATCTCTAACAGAGGCTGCTCATGCTGCATAGTAGGAAGGGTCACATTTAGATTTATGCTGTAAGAAACCCAGAATGACACCTTTATGTCTCAGCTGACAGCTGTGACTTGCATGCAACAAATCAGGGAATATCACAGTGCATCAATGCACAGCGAATTTCTCAGTATAAACCTGGAGATTTATCACTGAAATAAAAAGCTCTGAGGAACTTAATTTCACTCTGCAGGACTCTACAGAAATGAAAAATTGATGCTACTGGAGGGCCTGATTTTCTGTGTAAAGAGAAAAACTCTCAAAGCAGAAGCTGAGTAATTGCCTGAGCAAAGGACTGAGCAACACAGCATAAGCTACCAGGTTACCAGGGACTAGATGAATGCAGGGAGTGAGGAAGTCCTTCATCTTGCCCAAAAGTGACATCTTTTCTCACTAAACCCTGCTGGCTGCATGGGTCAGCCAAGCACCAGGAATCTGTTAAATTGTGGAAAATTCTTTGTGTGCTGCAGCCCTAGGATTTAGGGGGCAAATGCACACTGAACAGTTTCATGCAGCTTTGATGCCAAAGGTTTTTAATTTAGTAGTTATTTCAGTTTGAAGCTCCTAGTACTGAAATACTTCATCCTTGTTGTGGGATGAGGAATTAAGACCATTTTCAGTTAATAAATTATCTACTCATTTCTTAATTATTAACATCATTTATAGATTCCAACATGACCTCTTTAAAAAGTACCCACAGTACAATGTTGTATTGATAAAACTGTAATAATCAAAATAAATAAATACAGAAAGAACTAGAGTGCTCCTCTGAAATATCCCTGCTTATATGACAAAACCTGTGAAGTCAGTCTGTACTTAGTGCCTAAGACTTCTTGGAAAAAGGAATTCAGGCTGTAATTACTGAAGACTCAACCATTACTACTATCCTGGAATATATCAAACATGAAAAACTGTCAATAACTGTAGCACCACCTCCCATCCCAAAATAAGAGAGAATCATGTACGAGTGATGTGACACAGCTGGAAATGAGAAAACAGATCAAGCTCTGACTTCATCTGTTTCTTCAGGATAAAATACTGCATCTGTCAATGCTCTGGTCATCAACAAGGCAGGATTTTAATTTCAAGACTTCTTACTGGGATAAAATTTATTATTTATGGCATCAAATGTACAATTTATTTTCATTTTTTGGTTAGAAGATTTAGAAGAAAGGAGAATGACATTAAAATCCAACAACTCCATTTAACACACGTTGGTATCTCCCAATAATGTAACTGAACTGACCTCCAGTCCCACCACAATTTTTTTTGTTCCCAGTTCTTTCACTCCTAACAGGCAATGTGTCCTTTGGGATAACCTTTTATCTCAGTAAATGAAACAGTAAACAGAAAAACCCCAAAGCATAAACACTATTTTGATTTCCTTCTCTCCTCTCTTCACAGTTATTGGTTCTGAAAAGGCTAGTCCCATTTTGAAACAGAAACTATAACGTTAACCAAATTAAACTCACAAGCTTTAGTTACTATGCTGCTAAGTATTTTATGTAACATAAAATGAATTAATAATTTCATAGACACTAAAAAGTAACTGGGATTTCAAAACTGTTATATTAAACTTTCAAATTTTATCAAATTAACTGAGATTTAACCTTAAAAATAGCATTAAGTATTATTATTTCTGAAATTGAGAACTCAAGGGGTTTTGTTTTTCATTTTTAAAATAACACAAATGAGTATGTAACAATGATGCTAATTGTATCAGGTTAAAGAATTGACCCCAAACTGAGAGTATTACTCTGTTTTGCCTTAATTTTGCTTTCAGCTAACTGCTTAAATCCCTTGTAGATAGAAAATACTGCAAAAAACTGATGCAATGGGATGGGGTTATTAAAATTCCCTGCCTGATCTAAAGGAAGACGACCATGTCCTGAGGGGTGGTAAAAAGAATCATGTCATGATACCCAACCACATGTACAAATTACATTAAAAAAAAATCCTGTTTGAAAGTTTTTTTAACCCAGATTTGAAAATATTTTCTCACTCTGCTATGCAAACTTTGCAATCAACTTCGATTACCAGTTCCCAGTTTAAGAATCAGACTGGGTAGACGACAGCATCCATATAATATTAAAATTATTGTAAAGGTTCTGCCATGTCCATTTTTAATTTAAAAAAATGATACATTCATACTGCTTACTGTAAGATTGTTCTAAAAAGAGACCTAGGCATGAGGAATGATTTATACATTGCAAACAGATAAATATGAAAACCACATCAACAGTTACCTTCTCTTCTAGGTCTTGCAATACTTTCTTGCAGTCCTCCAACTGTGTTTCGATCTCTGCAGGGACTATTGAGTACATTTCAGAGTACTTGATCCGAAGTTTCTCCATGATATCCTCCAGAGCCTGACTCTCTCTGCCAATCACATTCTGAAGCTCCTACAAAATTAAGAATAACCAGCAGTTTTACCCAGTTTTTACTGAGTGCATGTGCATAATGTACATATGCATATATATGTGCATGTACACACACCCATGATGTGTTTCGTATTTCCTACCATGGTTATGGTTTGGAAAAGTTGGGTTTGGGATATCAAACCTAATTTGATTACCTCTGCAAGCAGATAAACTCTAGGCAATACTGACTCATTTAATCAAATGATGCTTTTTCAATCTGTAAGAATTAATTAAACCTGATCCTGCTCCACGCCGGGGAAGTGACGCACTGATGTTCATTGACAGCCACAGCAAAGGGACCATCTCAAGAGCTCCTATGATTAAACGTTAACCTTTGTGCTCTCCCTTTTGCCAAAAGTGCATTTTTCCCTTTGAAAGACCTTTAATAGCCAACGTCCATCCCTTCATTATTATAAACAACACAAAGGCCACAAAAAGCAACAGGTTTCAGGCTGAAGTGTCTGCTTTCAGGCAATTACGCAGAGCAGCACAGCAGGCTCCTCTCAAAACAGTAGTTCCCAGTTCTGCACGAAGAATGTAGGTTTTATGGGATAAAAGAAACTTGAACAACTGTCTACAGCCTGTGGCCTAGAAATAAAATCCGAGCTAAGTCCTCCTGCGGAAAGAATGAAGAAATTCATTTGTTTGGAAGGTTTTCTAGAGTTTCAAGTTGGAAGGTTCTGTTTGCTGGCTTTATGGTTCCTTTTCCTCAGTGCTCAGCTGTTTGAGAAACTCAAATGGTAACTCAAGTTATTGGGAAAAATGATCCAAAGCTCCCACCAGGCAGTGAAAACACTAAAATTAACTGCCTTTGCCTTTTCAATCAGGAGTAATGGTAATTCACTAAATCATGGTCTTCACTGGGGAATCTTTTTCTTCACACAAATGCAACACTCAGAAAAAATCCATAAGAGACTCAGATTGATTTATTTCCTGTCATCCCACAACAACTGAGTCTGATATTAAAAAAACCCAAACCTTCAAATCCATGAAACAGCTGTGTGCCTCATTCTCTCAGGGAGAAGGCTGCTGTTGTCAAATAGCCCAATTAAAATTGTGCCAATATTTATGGAAGTTCACGGATTCCCTGACCTGAACTGGAAAGAATCACTTAAAACTCTTGTCTCCAAAACAAAGATGTCTCTGCAAACTGATTCTGTGTATTACTGCATGTTCACATTTCACACATTATTTAGCTGGAAAGCAGATGCCTGTCAAAACTGTCTTAATTTTTTTCCTAAGGGATAACAACATTTCCCCTTTTCATCTGTGTGGGTGAATTTAAAACTTTTGCCACCCAGCTAAATCAGGTTTGTCATCTTCAAGTGAAAGAGATATTCCCACTCAACAGGTGCAATGGAGTCCTGACTAATGCTATAGATTTCATATGAACTGGATTTTCTTTGGAAGTAAGGGTCGAAATTGCCCTGCAGATTTTGGCTCATTGGTGTTTGGACTATGCAAAATTAATGAATTCTTCAATCCTTTCAGCTCAGTCTTCTCAGAAGGAACAGGCCTGCTGTGATACACTGCTACGAAGACATCATTTGATGGGATTGCTCCTAGCATTTGCTTGTGCCATTGCTGTCAGAAACAGGAAAAAGGTCTAAACTCACTTTTGGGTGAGTTGTAGGTGCTTGGCGCAGCAAAGTTTGGATGTGGGGGGAAAGAGCAGGTATAAAGCACCTGCAGTAGTAAAATATCCTTCTGGATACAAAGAACTCAGTAAAAAAGCAGACAGGACTCTAAATTCTAATCCTAAATAATTTTAAATAGAAAACCAGCCCCTTCAGACAAATCCAAAGTCTCACCACAGCAATACTGGCTCCTGGGTTTTCAGAACCTCCTGAACATGCAATAAACATTTCTCTCTCATGCTAACCCCCCATCTGCCACTGTGGTCTTTGGCTTCTGTGTTTTTCCAGATCCAGATTTCAAAATTATGATAGCAATATAAATGCAGTAAGAGTAATTTGAAACAAATATAATTTATAAAATAAACATATTCAGGAAGTGTTAGGAATAGCAGTATTTTATGAAGTCAAAACATGCAGAAATGTGTAGACTGCTGGTGGACATTGAGGTTTTGATCACAACTTGATTTTTCAAAATAATTTACCAGGTTAACCCCCAATGTGGGACATCAAATCCAGAGCACTGGAGCTGCCCTGGGTAGGTATGCAGAGGGGAAAGCATGCAGGGTGTACACTAAGCAGCCCTTCCTAAAAGGAATTTAAGCTGGCTGTGAGTTTCTCTGCAATCTGGAAATGTTTCTGTGCCTGCTTACAGATCCCCACAGAGGGAAAGGAACACAAACTAAGGCCATGGCAGGGCCAGTCCTATTCTGCTGAGCCAGATTCATTGTCTTTTAAGTCAATGTGCATAGACCTTGCCATTAATTTTATCTGGAGGAAGTTCAAGCACCAGAATAAACCAGAAGATATTCTGAATGTCACAACAACAGAGCTGTTACCAACCTCCAGCTGTTCTGCCTTTCCATCAGCATCCTGCAGTAACACAGATGCAGCATTCTGTAATGCATTTGTCACAGCACTTATTTCTTCAGTGACCTTGTTCCTCTCTTGAATCTCAGCTTTCACAGCATCTTTATGGTCTTGAGCCTTTTTGTGCAACCTATGCAAGATTACCAGAAAGAATACATTGTTCTAGAATCTACACTAAGTAGGAGAAAAGAGCATGCTTAATACAGATATTTTATAGATATTTTATAGATATATTACTACACTTGTCTGTAATTTATTATCTTTTTCTGTAATAAATTCTATGAGTTTATGTCACTTATTATCTCAGTTTCTTCCAAGTGAGTCCTCAGATAGTGCTAAACAAAGGACATTTGGTAGAACAAATCAGATAGCAGGCATATTTAAACAGCAAACAGAGGTCATGTTCTCAGTCTGAAGACACTGGCAGAGCAGATGTTGTTCCCAAAAATTCCCATATCCAAAAGTAAACATAGATAAGGGTGAGTGCAATCATCAGATTTGTAAAAAAATATCCAAGGTGAATTTTAGACAGTGGCACTCACTTAGTAAGATGAAAAGTTGTACTGTTGCAAAAGGCACAAAGTCTGATTTTCCTAAGAGTGGAAAATCTGAAAATTCACAAGCACTTGGAACCTCTGAAAGTGATTATTGTTCCTTGATTCCTGCTGCGTTTGAACACAAATTCCAGGCCACAAGTGATATGGCCAGGCTCAGGTCTTCTCCCTAAATAACATCCCCCAATGCCAATGCTGGAGACAGCAGATGAGTGAGATGGAGCATTGGGCTGACCTAGCAGAACACTTATTGTCCTTTTACCTGCATTACAGCTTCTGTATATTCTGTGATATTCAATAAAATCCTGTGCTTCTAAACAGTCCTGTCTCATCTCTTCAACATAAATTTCTCACCACTTACTTTTCACAGCGCTCCTGCATTGCCTTTATCTCACACAGGGCAGGAAGGGCAGCTTCTCCCTCAGCATTTTCAGGTGAATTCAGGATGTTTCTTATCCGGTGAAGAAGCAACAGTAAGAGGAGCTGCTGCTGGTTGATGTTCTCTTCAAATGAGTTCACAAAATCCAGCAACTCCACCAGTTCCTCTCTGGTGGCCTTTTCCTTCTCTTTGAGGCTCTCTGGCTGCTCTTCCTGGAGCTTATCGAGGATTATTGTTTCTCGTTCCAGCTAAGCAAACACCAAGGCAGAGCATGAGATAAAAGTGCTTTTTTATTCCACCACCTCAAGTTACATTATTCATTTACTCACACAGGTGACTAAGTACTGGGAATGACACAGTCAGAACTTGAACCTTTGAAGTGTGATAAAACCTCTGAGTTTGCTTTACCAAAGCACGTAACCCTGTGCAGAGCTGGTCTGGGTTCAGAGGACTGAATAAATATAAATATCTCCACCATTTCAGGTTCAAGAAAGGGTGGGGATAACAGAGCAGAGAGCGGGAAATTATGTTCCGCATTGATCTCAGCCCTTTACAGGACTCATTTTACTCACAGCCCCCAAACTTAAAGATGTTGAGCAACTCACCTCTTCATTGATGAATTTCCATTCCTGCTTTAGTTCTTCACAGGTGATTTCCAGCCCTTTGGCTGCCTCAAGCAAACCCAGCCAGTTTTCCCACAGCACTGTGACAATCCTGCCCAGGGCCCTGTCACTTCCCCTGCACAATCTCATCAGCTCTCCAGAGATCTGCCTCAGCTTCACGAGATCCTCTTCAGCAGAGTCAATGCTGGAGACCAAAACCTTGCAGGAAAAACAAACACATCAATAAATAAAATGCTGCAGTCAGGAGTATTAATGAAGTATTCAGTTACATGATTAGGATCCTCTGGGAAAATGGCAATTACTGAGCTGGTAAAATATGGTCATAATGAGAGAGTTCTGTTGGCTAAGACTAGGGAGAAAGATGGGGTAAATAAGAGGTTTGATTTCTACAGAAGTAAGATATACTCATTTCATATGGTCTGTTATACCTGGTCTTTTAACAAGTGTATAAATATATTCTGTGGTTTTATATATACATAAATACAGGATAAAGAATTTCAGTGATATGGTGTATATATCACTAATGCATAGCTGCATTAGTTTTCCATGAGCTTTTCAAGTTCTTCAGAGCATTCCTTACCTTGCTCTCTTCCAAATGCTCCAAAGCTTCTTTATAAGACATTGGAATCTTAGACAAAGACTGTCTAAGCATCTTTTCCAGTTTCTTAAGATTATCACACACTTTATCTTTGGTTTCTGTGTAGCTCTTGTGCTTTTCAAAATACCTGCATGAAACAATGAATGGATCAATTAAAATTCTTCTCTCCAACCATAACGCCCAAGAATTTTAAAAAAACCTTTTGAACTACTAGTCCTGGCTGTTTAGCAAGTTATTGTCAATAAGCATTTGTTAGACACTTCAGGTTTGATACCACAGGTACTGATCACAAATGGATCATGATCAAGCAGTTTAAAAATCCTTTACTCTCTCTCCCAAACTTTTTCTATGCATGTATCTGAAGGCCCTCCAGATTTCTTCTGTACCTGAAGGAAGGAAACCACAGCCTGTGCCTTGTTTGGGCTTTACTTTCCCAAGCCATCAGAACAGCCTGTAGAAGACATAAATTAGAGATCCTCTGGAAACTGTGATAACCTCCACCAACACTGAACTAGAGACTGTAGAAACATGCTTTCTTTTCTTCTGATTCCAGCACCCTATAACAAGAACTCCCATGTACAAAAGTAAACACAAGCCCCACGTTTTGGCATATGCAACCAATGACTGCACTGTAAATTAACAGCAATAGGGTTATTGTCTGGCAATTTTCCTTCCTTAAAAATCACACCTGAGAACAGGAATGCTTACAGGTCTTTCTGCTGGAATTTCTGAATACCTGAATTTCTACCGGAGCAGCAACAACACTGGATTTATTTTCAGCCAACTTTCTCACAGTAAGGAACAAGATCTATGAAGATCTCTCAAACCCACCTCTGTTCATCAGCTTCCTTTCTTTGAGCCTTCTTCCTTAATGCCAAACTCTTTTCCACCAGTTCTCTTAAAGCATTTTCCAGACATACTCTGTCTTCTGGCTTCACCAGGTTCTTGAGCTTGGAGTGCAGGTTCTCCAAGTCAGTCTTTGCAGAGTTGAACTCTTCCTCTTTCCAGTGTGGAGTCTGACAGATCTCCTCTGAGCTACAGAGCTCTGCTGCAGCAGCCTGGGCTGGAGCTTCACAGTCCTCAAGGAACCTGGCTGCCCTCTGAAGGGCCTTGGTATAAAGCTCACCAGACCTACAAGCTTCTTCTAGGGCACACTGAAAGCATTAAAAAGACAAAGGAACAATAAAGAAAGGCTGCTGTGCTCCTCTGGATCACATCATGGTCTTAGAATTCCACACTTTGCTGTCTTTGAGACCCAGAATGCTCCCAGAAGTGGCCTGAGGAGGTGAGGGAGGACATGTGGCAAACACATTTTGCTACTTATGTAGTCACAGAGCAGTGCTGTAACCCCTGGGTTGACTGCCCTCAGGACAGGAATTATGTTCACCCTTCCTGATCACATTGGTTTGACCTGTGCTTTAATCTTCTTGATCATTACCAACCGGTAAAAATTCTCTTTATAGTAGAAACAAGGTGCTTGGATTTTTTCAGCATTGTCACTACTGAAAATGTTGCCTATAATCACAGGATGACTGTACCCTGTCTGTCTTCAGCTGAACATTTCAACACAGCCTTTTCCTTCCTCATCTTTACCATTCTTTTCCTGTGCTAATCCCCACTGATTGACTAAAATCAAACTGAACACAACTTCCTTTTTATCCTTAGTTTCTGTCATGACTCCCATCCTATCCACCAATGCAGAGATGATCACGGGCCCATTCAGCTGTTAGAATGAATGGGGATGTGAGTCATGAAAATAAAAATGCCACAGTCACAGACACCTAAACTAATTATTAGGGAAGGCATATGTCAATACTTCACTTTCATTAAATATACTTACCACACGGGCAGCAATGTCTGCCTTCAGCTGTGCCTCATGGCCTTGCAGTGTCTCTAACTTTGTTTCTAAAGCAGCAGCAGGAGGTTTTTCTTCTGGGTTTTCCCTCTCTTTTTCCATTAGACATTTAAGAGCAGAAAACTTTGCTTCCATCATGTTCTGAATTGCTTCCCATCGCAGCTTTTCATCCTGCATTGTATTTATGTCTACCACAAGTGGCTGCTGGAGTTCTAATTGAATATGCTTTATGATGTGGAATATGTTTTCTACTTCACTCTGGCTACCTTCCTTGTTTACACCCTGCAGCCCAGAGACCAAGTTTTGAAGAAACTGATTCAATTCCTCAACATTTTTCTCCAGGCTCTTTATTTCTTTCCTCTTAGATTCTTTGAAGGATGGATCAAAGACCTCATTTTTGTTTATTTGATTTGCTGCCTCCTGGGTTAAGTACAAGATTTGTTGAACTGCCTGCAATAGAATCTGTGCAGATATGACATTCTCAGCAGGAGAAGAGCTGGAGCTATCATTTAGGATATTAGCTTCTTTTCTTACAGTGGATGTCACAGCCTGGATTTCATTTAGCAATACTTGAATCTTATCCCATTCCCTAACAATATTTTCCAAGTGTATTATATTCCCTTTAATTTTATTTTTAATTTTAGAAAATTTACTTTGCAATTCATCCAGCTGCAGTGAGTCCCATTTCAGACCTACACATTCAAATATCTCCCTGTACTTCATTACTTGTGACAAATTTGACTGAAAAGCTAACACTTTTTCTTTCAAAGCTTTGCATTTGTCCTTCAGTCCCTGCTTGGCACCTGCTAATTCATCATCTTTCAAGTTTATTTCACCATCCTGCAGGTCATCAAGATCCTGCTGCAATGAAGCTATTCCTTCAGCAAACTCTCTGCAGACAGCTGTCTTTTGTTCTACTTCATGAAGTTTTCTTTGAATTTGTCTCTGTGTCTTCCTGGCTCTATTCTTCAGACTTCTCAACTGATCAATCAAGAATAGTTGTTCAGACAAGCTCAGCTGCCCAGCTGTGACCTGACTCTCTTTACAGTGGGATGAGATAAGCCCTTCTATTTCCTGAATGTCCTTTAGCATCTCCTTTAGAATGGCCTGTTGGCTGACCAGCTCTGAGCATGTGCTGGTTTGATTTGGGTCAGGCCTGGCCATGAGCTCGGCTTTGCAAAGCTGAGAGTGAACTTTGTCTATTTCTGCAGTGAGTCTTTGCCTCTCCTCCAGCTGGAGCTCCAAGTGCTGCAACCTCTGAGCAGATTTTAAAACAAGAGCCTTGTATGAGTTCTTCAATGTTTGTAGAAGGAAGGTGATGTCAGAGACCTCCTCTGGCTCCAAGCTGGGAAGGATGTGCTGGAGCCCATAATCCAGGGATACAATCACAGGTTCTCTGTTTAGGACATCTGTGTTCATAAGCTGACAATTCCTGATCTGTGATTTGACATCACTGGGGAAAAGAGCTGCTTTCTGATCAAGGTGGGACAGTGAATCTTTGACCCATGAAATATTTTCTTTCAGCCTCTTCATCATTTCGTGTTTCATGAGAGCAGGACCAGTGCTCTGAATATCCTCTTGAGGAGTTTGTTGTGCTGATAATGCTTCCAATTTGCTCTGCAACTCATGTATAGAGTTCTCCAAAGCCACCTTCTCTTGATCACTCCAAATTCTTTTCATCTGCAGCTCAATCCTTCTTTTTAATAGAGAAAGACCATGTTTAATGTCCTGTAGCTCTGTGGTCCAAATCAGAGGGTCTTTTGCTTTTCCTGCAGCTGAGGAATGTAACTCTGCTTGCAAATACTGTTCTTGTATCAGCCTCTGAATATCCCGTGCTTTATTCATCAGCAGGTTAAATTCATCAATTTCTGCCACCACCTGATCATGTTTCTTTTGCACTGCTTGTTCCATGTGCTGCCACCAGTGCTCCAGTTGTCTCATTTGGCTTTCTGTCAACACTTTATCCATGCACGTCAAATGCTGAGATAAAACTTCTTGCTGACTTTGCAGCTGGTTCAAGACCTCTCTTTCTTTTCGTAGGGACTCTATGCATGCCTTAATTTTCTCCAGGAGGACTGTGTTGTTCATAGGACCCCTGCCAAAAATATGGGTAGTGTTTAAAAATAATGAATTCTCCTTATACACAGACTTTTTAAAAACAAATTTCACTGTTTAGAGTACAATTCACTAACTTTATCCACTTCATCACAATGTTCTCTTAGGAATTCCCTAACCACCCTTGCAGTATCATTATTTCTTGCTTATCTGTAGACATTCACTATTCAGATACCTCTGCAGAAAAGGGATGTTCTACTGAATATTCTCTAAAATTGCAGTATATACTAATATAGAATGTAGCTCTTGTTTAAAAAATCAACTAAATAGTGTTATGTCATCTCTAAGTGAATTAACAACATTTTGTAGTGATTTCTGGTTGACAATTAAGATAAAACTTGGTTATAAAAAAACCTGAGAAATTTCCATTAATGCAAGATACTCTTCCAAATGAATCTACTCATTTTTTATTTCCAGGAATATTTTAAAATGCCCACCTAAAATACATTTAACATACAGATTTTTATTATGTTTTTTGAATGTCTTTGGTGTACATTAACAATTTCACGAATTTTAAAGATTTTCAGATTATTTTGATATGTTACTGTGACAAACTAGTTCAGTGTTTTGAAGACTAATTCACAAAACAGTAAATATTTTTTGTGCATTGGTTACTTCTGAATTGGTAATGTAGGATTTCTTCCTACATTGGAGGAAGAAATTCCTCTTAATGTGGAATTCTTCCTATGAAGCAAGGTTAGTTTTCAGAGTAATGAGACATTTCATTCAGGAAAAAAAACCTAGAATTAGTGAGTCCTTAAAGAAAAACGAGAATTTCACATCTGCCACATTTTTATATGTTTTTATCCCAGCACCTACTTCTTTGTTTTGCCTAAAGAATAAAGAGAGTAGATGTTGCTTAAGGATAGCAGAGAGCTGCCAGAAATTCTTCTGCTTTACTCTATTCACAAACTTACAAATCTCTGAGATTTCTCTTGAAGTGGATGTAACTTCAAGAATATGGATGTAACTCCATATTCTTGTCTGAGCACTACTGAAGCATGGCATGAAATTCAGTGTAAAACCATATTTGTTCTATGGCCTCTTAACCAAACTCCTCCACTATACTTACATTTTTATGTTATCTTTTTCTGTTGACAAGTTTCTCATTGAGGACTGTGCAGCAGAAAGATTTTTCTGGTATTCATTAATTAAACAGCACTGTTGTTGCTTCACTGCCTTAACAGCCT
Source organism: Eopsaltria australis (assembly GCA_034509425.1). Classification (NCBI taxonomy): domain Eukaryota; kingdom Metazoa; phylum Chordata; class Aves; order Passeriformes; family Petroicidae; genus Eopsaltria; species Eopsaltria australis. The sequence continues at coordinate 543,987 of JAVTVJ010000012.1, read as the reverse complement.
CCAGTTCCTGGAGCAGCCTGTCCCAGCAGGGCAGCCCAGGCTCTGTGGTTTGCAGCTCTGCTCCGTTGGATCCTGTTCCATTGGGAATTGCTTCTTCACTATGGCACAGAGATTTGGCTTTCCATGTTTCCAGCTCAGTTTTTAAATTCTACAATCAAACCCAACACAGAGAGAGAGGGGATTAAAGGAGGATCTTAAAGACTCTCAGCATTCAACACAAAATACAGCTAAATACTGATTCACCTACAAACATATTCCTGCTCATCCTCAAGCAAAGGAGCATGGAAGCAATCCTAGGTGTATCTACTACTGCACTCTGGAAGAGCAATACAAACTATGGGATTTACATGGGCATGCATCAAGGCATGGTGTTTGCAGACAAACCGATTAATTGTGCACTTAAAACTCAGATAAGGCTATGGGCAACAATTTTGGTTTGCCCAAGTGAATCACAATTCTGCAAGTGTATCACTACATTAACAATGAGGAAGGGGCAGTTTCCATACCTCCAGCTCTTTTAGTTGCTCATTTATAAGCACCATATCCATCAGCCACCATTTTTCAGCTCATTGACCTTTTGTTCCTCTTCAAAATATCCAGTGTTTACTTTCCAGGTTAGCTCCTTCTCATTTGCACCTGTGTCCTACAACACAAAACAAGATTCACCATATCCAGTTCAGCCACTTCATTTTTCAGCTCATTGACCTTTTGTTCCTCTTCAAAATATCCAGTGTTTACTTGCACTCCAGGTAATAGCTCCTTCTGGACAACCACTTCTGCACCTGTGTCCTACAACACAAAACAAGATTCTTGTTTCTGAAGGCCCTAAACCAGGAAGTTTTCTGACTGCAGCACTTTCCTTCACATATTTAAGTCGTGCCTAAATCCTGCAGTGGTTTTCCCCTCAGCCTCTGTGGATCAACCAGGACCCAGAAACTGGAAGCTCCATCATTGCCCCCCACCCCTGCAGTCTCCCCATCCTGCCAGCACTGCTCAGATAGCTTTGAAATCTCTGCCCATCATTTTAAGTGGAACTCTGACACCCTCACCTTCAAATAACATCCTTCCTGCACCCACCTCTGCTACTGATAAATTCACAGGTCTGTAGTGTCTTCTCCCTCTCTTCCTTACATATTCATGGAACTTTATCCTCTCCTCACACCCACATCCCTTCTGCTCAGCACCTGCCCCGACAATACTGCTGTGCCCTTCACCAGGACACCTCTTCAGCTCTTCCTCACAGGGTAGCTCACACGTGAAGCAGCTTGGCTGTGACACAAAGCCACGGCTGTCACTGTCACTGTCACAAGTGCTATCCAAAATCTGGGATAAGATGAGAGCAGGAGGGAGTCACGTCTCAATCAGGGTGGGGAGGCATTAGGAGGCTCCAGAGCCAGTCCCTGGAACTGCCTCTCATTTCCACAGCAGTGACTTGAGCTGGAGACAGGTTTAACATCACCTTCTGCTACTGCAGACAGAATCATAAATGAAATGTCACAGGCTAGTTGGATCAGATGATGATCCCTTAAAAATCTTTCTGCATTTCCTTTCTCCCAGTACCAGTCTAGATCTGGTGCTACATGTATAAACCTTGGAAGGATCCAAATACACAGATACTACTGCAGTGTGAGCTTCTCCATGGTACTAACGTCTAAAACCAGCAACAGTAAAAAAAATCTTGTCTGATAAACTTTATGTATTGCTACTTTAGACACTGTTTTACTAAAAGCAGCCAGCTATCTCTGCAGCCATAAATCACTTTTAAGCTGTAGCTGTCATCTGTCCCTTCGTGGGTCATGAGCAATGCAAAACATACCTGCTTTCAAGTGTGGGAAACATACAGCACATAGTAAACATTATCAGAGAAGAATAGTTCTATTTATTTGAACTCTTGGTTATTTTCAGTCAAAACTGAAGAGGCCACTCATGAAGTAGTCAGTTGGAGAACTTTTCAATTTCTCTGTGCACATATCCATAACAGTTGTATCAATTCAGACATAAGATTTAATCTCAAGAGATTCTGAAGTGCCATAGAAGTGAAGTAAGCATTAAAACTCAGCTAAGCTATCACACAGAAAGGAGGAAATCCACTTCACCAGATTGAAATATCAACACATCAAAAGACACAGAGAAGTGTCCTGACTTTTAGAAAAACCTTGCTGTGTACTTGTTTTGCTTGTTTGTGTGATGTTCTCATTGCACACTGTGGCACTGCCTCCATGGATACAGACAGGGCAGGCTGCACCTCAAATTCTGGGTCCAGTTTTGAGCCCCTCACTACATGAAAGAGCTTGAGGTGCTGGAGTGTGTCCAGAGAAGAGCAACAGAGCTGGGGAAGGGTTTGGAGCACAAGTCTAGGGTTGTTTAGCCTGGAGAAAAGGAGGCTCAGAGGAGACCTTACCACTCTTCACAACTCCCTGACAGGAGAGTGCAGCCAGGTGGGGTTGGTCTCTTTTCCCAGGTAACAAGTGACAGGAGAGGAGGAAATGGCCTCAAGCTGTGCCAGTGGAAGATTTTAGGAAAGTTTTCTTCAATGAAAGGGTGGTCAGGCACTGGCACAGGCTGCCCAGGGCAATGATGGAGTCACCATCCCTGGAGGGATTTAAAAGATGTGTAGATGTGGACATGGTTTAGTGGTGAGCTTGGTGGTGCTTGGTTAATGGCTGGACTTGATGGTCTTAAAAGTCTTTTTCTACCTAAATGATTCCATGATTGCCTTGTTCCCTGAATGCTTTTCAATAGTACCCAGCATGATCTCCATAATTTTTCCAGGAACTGAGGTTAGTCCAACAAGTCTGTAGTTCACTGGATCTTCCCTCACACCCTTTTTGTAAATCAAAATAACACTGCCAGCTTCCAGTCAGCAGTGGCCTCTTCAAAATCCCAAAACATTTGGGAGATTTAGCTGGGTTTCCAGTTAGAGCAGATGTACAAGTCCCAGGTAAGACCTGCCCATGGACAGGCCAGCTGTGGACCTGCCTACAGATTCATCTTGAAGATCAGATCCAGCCCTACCTTCAATTTAAGAATATGGTGTCCAAGATGAGCAGTCACAGGGCACTTGTGATGTAACTCCTTCACTCTTAAAGAAGAGTAGACTTAGTAAAGTAATAATTTAGTAATGTACCTTGTCATTAATTCAGCTTGAATCCCTTCTCCTTTCTCTACTTTAATTAATTAATTTTTTTATGCTAGATCACCTTTGGATTTCAGTTTTCTGATCTGCCTTACTCATGATGGCAAAACGATCATAACTGACTGTAGTAACATGGAAAGAAGTTTGTACTGATTAACAGCTTAAAGAGAAACTCTAAATATCATAAATACTGATTATGATGGCTCTAAAAACTACGGTGAACTCTTTTTTGAACAGATCCACCGAAAATTATGATGTGGCAAGCACTTTGGATGAAGTTCAAAATTATCATGGACATAAATAAGAACTACACACAATGGTCTTGATTTTGATGTAATTGTCTCTTCTTTTAAAACAACTTCAGCTGAGGCCCATGTGGAAACAAAAACAGAACAACTGGCAAATTTCACTTGAAATAACAGACTGTGGGTTACCTCACATGCAGGAACTGAGGGAATAGATCCCAGACCATCTATCTCAGCTGCTGCAGATTCCAGGACTTGACCTTTCTGGCACACCTTTGGTTGAACCTGCCCCCCATCTTCTCTATATGACTGGTTCTCAGCATCACTGGGTTCCTCCTTTTGGTGTAAGAAAAACAAAAGAAACCAGTAATCAAAAAGCTCTAATCAAACCTGCTGAGTAGTAATTACAGTGCTTGAGATGAGAAAGTTATGAAGCCCATAATTATAGGTAGGTGAGGAAAACCATAATTACACCTCATAATTTACTGTGAGCAAGGTTATGGCAAAGGAAACCACTTACAAGAAGCAGTGCTGTAATTTTGTTATAAATTTTTAGAATAAATTGCAAGTGTTCTGACCTACGCTGTTCATATTCTGTTATTCTACACAGGAACCTTGAATTGTGTGCTCCTGGACACAGTATTGAATGCAATTTTTAAAGGTTTAGTTTCTTCCTGAGGACTTGTACTGTAGACAGAGAGTGACTGGTTAGACACCCAGGCAGGACAGTCCCATGGGTAGCCTGGAGATTTGCTGGATGAAGGTTTCAGTATCTCACAGACTTTGCTAAAACTGAAATTCTGAGAAGAGACTGGCTCTATGACACCTCCCCTCTTCAGGGAGGGAGTGACAGCAACAAGACCCCTGTCAGCCTTTTCATCTCCAGCAGGAACTTGACCTCTTCTCACTCATAATGGCTCCAGCTTCTAAACACTGCTCTGGTGTCAGAATTCCCCTTGTGCCAGGGTGCATCACGCAGGGCACAGCACTTCAAATGCAGCCTCACACATGCAAAGTAAATATGGAAATAAGAAATCTATATAAATGAAAGCAAGTGAAGCACAACAACAGTATTCAGGCAAAATGGCCAGGAGATTTCACAATATATCCAGGTGACTTGGAATGCAATAGCCCTTGGAATGAGATATCCTCAGTTAACCACTAAAGAAAAGATCCTCCCTCCATACTAATTCTAAATGTACAGGAAAGAATTAAGTGAGTTACCACATACTAAGTATCACATCAGATAAAGTAAGTGTAAACTTGAGGCTTTTCTTACACATTTATTAGTAGCATCATGCCCACTGCAACTAAACTGGATACATATACCCTCAAATTCCACCCCTCTGGTGTAATTTCATGTCCAGTTACCTGTGCTGGATGGGCTTTTTCCCTAGATTCATCACCTTCAATACCAACATCAGCCTGATGTCTTTCCAGTGCTGCTTCACCACCCAGAACCGCACTGTCCAGAACATCCTCTTGGACCCTGTCAGGTTTGTTCATACCTGGGCTCTCCTCATCAGTCTCTCCCTGATTTGAAAGATGTAAAATGTTTACAATCAGTAAAAGTCACAGAACAAAATCTGCTAAGAAATTTCCCACTCCACAATCTGTCTACTCTATCTTCAGTTTAGCTTAATGAATGAAGGAAAAGGCTGAGGTAACCCAAACCCAGAGAGTTGGAAACCCCTGGTCAGGTCAGTTTGCCAATTTGGGACCTTAACCATTCTGAAACAGTTTCAGGAGCAAAGCAAACAGGATTAAGTGCTCACACGGTTTTAAACATGGTTACAGAAGTTTCTCATTAGACACATTTAGTAACTATTGATCTTGCACCTTCTCCAAAAATCCCAGTAAGGATAGTTTCCCCTGTGGTATTTTCATAGTCATCTCTCCCAGGAACTCTTACTTCTCCATGGTCAGGTCAATGAGGGAGTACTCCATTTCCTCAGCTTAGCACACATTTATTTACATTTACAAGTCATTTCCAGCATCAATGTCCTGAGGTCCCATAGAGATCAGCAGTTCCAGGTTAGTGACCTCCCATTACCTACATGATGAAACCTGTTGAATTCCCATCCCTGGAAGTGTTCAAGGCCAGGCTGGGTGGGGTTATGAGCAACCTGGTCTGGTGGAAGCTGTCCCTGCCCATGGCAGGGGGTTGGAACTGGATGAACTTTAACATCCTTTCCAACCCAAGCCATTTTGTGATGGATTTTATGAAATCTCAATTATGTGGTGGATTTTGCATCATGGACCAAGTGGGTCCAAGCCCTGGGGGTTTGCAGAGACCATCACTTTGATCTCTTGCATTTTTCACATGAGCAAGGCTGAGGGGATGATTTGGAGAAAACATAATTTAGCATTCCTTTCATCAGATGAGGAAAACATGCCTCAGTAACACAAAAGGTTTTAAGGAATTACATATGGATTTCTAATGAACACAGACACACACACACACACACACACACGTATACATGACTTATATTAAAACACATTTGTCAGGTACCTGAATAGCCTGCCCCAATCTCTCCTTGCTGTGATGGATGTCCTGTAATGGGCTGTCTGAAATGACACTGCTTTCCTCCAAAACTGGAGCATTCTGATTCTCTTTCTCTGACACATTTCCATTTACATCTTGGCCCTAAGAGAAGTGATAGAAAAGCAAATCTGCTTGTGCTACCATAAACATTGTATTTTGACATCAAATCTCTGAATGGTAAAAATTATCCTCTCTGAAAACAAACAGGACAAATACTGTGCTGCAGTTCTAAACAAGTCCCACTGGTTTAAGAGAAGCTCTCAAAGCTCTTAGGCAGAGGTGCAGCTGCAATTTTCCCATTTCTACACCTTTTCCCCATGCCCTGACCACAGATACCTGCTCTAATTAGTGGCAAGAGAAAGTTCAATGCATTTAAATGGAAAACTGCTGTTTTAAATACGTTATTGGCTTGTTGCAGATTTGTTATAAAAAGCTATGACAGTTCCTTCCACTTCTTTGATTTATACACTTGTATTTACAGGAGGCTTGGTTTCAGTGAAATCAAGGATGTGATACACAGAAGACACTTGAGAGAGATGTCTCTTTAGCCAATTTTCCATTGTTATTACTGCTAACAAATAAACTCACATCAATCATTTCCAAAGGCTCCTTCAGCTCCACTGCTGTGGGGGTCTCCTCTGCAGAGATTCGAGTACCAGAAGTGATCTGTGTCTCTCTCTTCAGCATTGTACCTGCCTTATCTTCCTTTTGTGTTTCATTACCAAGCTCATCTTTTAACTCAAGGGCTTCACTGAAAATGTTTTCCTTCTTTTGCTTGACATTTTCAAGTCTTTCTTCCGCACTTTTGTGTTCGCTCTGAAGTGTTTCAATCTCATCCTTAATAAACTGCTGTTCTGGTGAAGAGGTGTTTTGTTTAACAGTTTCTGTTGAAACCAAACTTTTCTTTACAGTGTCTTCACATCGACTAAGAGGTCCCTGTTGTTCCTTTAAACACGAAGAAAACATTTTATTTGAAAAGTATCTTCACTCAATATACCTAATGTTAAGGTCCAAAGTCAATCCCTAAAATCATAAACACTTGTTTTGAACAACAAACTGTGTTGAAGGGTACTTGCAGACCTATTTGCTGCAGGTAGTCAAATACTAAACCAGTAATTTTGTCAGCCATTTTCATGCACAGAGAACACCTGAAGCTAAAAGCATTACAGTGATAAAATAATCCCACAGCACACTGGGTGGTACATGGTGATCCTTCCAAGTTCTCAACAGGTAATTCCCCCCTTGCCTCCCCTCCTATTCCTTTTTCCTCGTTAGAGGTACAGCAAGTTCTGAAGGACAGGGAATTGCAGTGATCCATATCTGAGCTACTGTTTCAGCTTCCAGCAGCTCTCTACACTCACAGCTACAAGATTGATTTCCATTCTGCCAAAGAGCAAAAGAATGTCTACTCATGCATGAAGGACCCTTCTTAAAACTGAACTTGGCTCACTGACACTTTTTAAAAAAATATTTCACACTGGCTGAATTAAAGACACTTCCTAACACCAAATTTAATAATTTCTTTCCTCATTATGCCCAGAGAGGAAAAAACCAAAAATCCCAACGAGCTGAACTGAAGAGTCCTGTGTGCTTGAGCGAGGTCAACTCCTCCTGAACCTTCAGTTCAGCCAATAGCAAAGGTCCCCCCAGTTCATTAAGAGTGGTTTTAGTCCTACAATTATCTCAATAAAGGAACATCACATACTTTTTATCTTAGAAAGGTTTCATAGCTTTTCAGTTTGACACCATGAGCAGTTCTCCTTTACAAATGTGAGGGTCTCCATGATGCAGAAACTGCAACATACCTGTGATTTCAACTGGTTTTGCTCAGCTGATGGGTGCTCCATTGCTGGACCATCACACTCAGCAAGCTCCTCAGATACAGTTTTCAGCTCAGTGCTCAGGTCTGTTACCACATCCTGAACCTGCTGTTGCTCTTGAACAGGGCTCTCCAATGTCTGTGTGATGATCTAGAAACAAAGGAGATCCTGGGATTAGTCCCCCATTATCTCAAGCAATCATCCACAGACTGTCCCAGCTTTTCCAGACCTCACCAGCTCAACAAACTTGCTTGTTTCCCATGAAATATCTGGCTAACCACAGGTTAAACACAAAACCATCTTGCTCTCTCCCCAGCACATCATGGACTCCAACATGAACAAAATTTTCATGAATAGCAGGAAGCAGAAGGGTTGGCATTTCATGGGAATGTACTTGTAAAAAGGATGTTTTCTCTTAAAATGGATGAAACATTAGAAGCAGAATGCCACACAGGGTACAAAAGCAATTTGCACTGCACTGGGTGAAGCCAAGAACAAGCAAGATGCTGGAAAGAAATCTTTCAGATGTTTTCCAAATTCATCCTTCCAAAAGGAAGAAAACCTAGCATGGCTTGAAGAATGTAAGAACAAATGCTTCATATTATAGCTATCCAAATCTGTTTATACAGGTACAAAATGTTCTTCACATTTACTTTGGCCTCATTTTTTTTCAGTATTTATCCCTCAGAGAAAGAGAGAGGGGGAAATTCCCTGCCCTTTTACAAAGGAACTTCCTCCACTCCCAGCTTTACCCATAACCTTCACACCTGAATGACACCACAGCTGAACAGTGAGAACTGCAACCAAGAGGAAAGGAAAGGGAGTGAGGTCCAAACCTGGAGCTGGCTGAGCAGATTTTCATGTTGGTGCTTTAATTCCGACCATTCTGCCTCTGTGAAGCAGGGATCATCAGTGTGGCCCTGCAGATGCTCTTTCTGGCTTTTCAATTTGCTAAATTGGGAGGTTAAGGCTTCTGTTTTCTGCAGGAGGTCAGCATAGTTGGCCAGCTGAGCTTGCTTCTCCTCTAAACCAGGCTGGAGGGCAAAAATCTCCTGTTGTTGTTTCTCCAGCTCCATTAGAGCCCGTCTCAGATCTTCTTTGCTTTGCTCATATTGCTCCCTGTTGCCCTGGAGTTGCTCTTGAGGACTAAGAAAAAAATGCTCTATTTAATAGTAGTTAAAAAACAAATGTATTGATTACCTAGAAAATGTCAAAGTGTGAACAAGTCAACCACTAGAACAAACTTGACTGTACTGCATACTTTTTTCTCCAGATTTTAAATTACTGATCAGACTGGAATTTTCAAGGTGATGAAAAACACTGAATTTATTGCAGATGAACTGGGCTTAAATGCAAGACAAATTACTTCCCCTCTTAAACCTTAACCTATAAACCCACAGTTTCAAACTCTGAGATGTGATGCTCATGCTCTGTATTCTTCTGCTTTTCATTGCAGCAGAAATTCTGTTTAACAAACTATAATATGGTTATGAATCTGCTTTCCTTGACTTCCCATGACAGCCTCCTGAAAGGGAATGTTCTGTAGGAGACACAAATCACATTCAGCTGGGCGGGGGAGTGTTTCAGAGATACAGACAACAAACCCAGCATTTGCAATGTGGGGTGTGTTGGACAATCCAGTGATTACTTTCCTGACCTTTACATTGGTTTTCTCTTTGTGTGCTTTATAAGCATGCATGCTGATCTGCTGCAGGTGAACAGGTTGCATTTGTCCACAGGAAGCATGCAATGAGACAGAAGTAACATTTGTATGTTCACATTTAGTGATGGAGCTCAGATTTCTTCCAGATGGAACTTAAATGCCAACATTCAAAAATATGATCCCACACAAACAAATCCAAATAAATAGTCTGGGTATAATTCTGTAAAGTACAGCAGGATAACTGAGGACAAAAGCAAAGCTTCATTGGTTTGGGTTTTGTCCCTCAAGATTCGTATTTTTTGGCAAATAAACAAAGCCTGGCCTCGCATACATGAGGTGCTTTTCCATAAAGTTCCCAGTTCCAGCTTCTCACTGCTGCTGCTCCTGTGGTGCATCTGCTGTTCACAAGCCTCATCCTGCAAGGTCCTGAGCATCTCTTCAGACATGCAGAGCACCTCCTCTCCTGTCTCTATCAGTGTGAAGAGGATGCTCTGCATTCTGCTGTGCTGGACCCCACACAGCCAAGGCTCCACCTTCCTGAGCTGTGCTTCCTGTGCTGCTTTTACTGAGAGCTCAATAACAGGAGGGAACAGAAGATACTCTGACTATTCATGGCCACACCAGAAACTATCACTGGCTATTCCCCACCTGATCATTCAGGCCAAACTGTGACCTGCCCCTCCACAACTCTGCAGAAATACAAGTATTTCTTTGGGTATCTCATTCTGCTCCCAAAGAACACAAATTTATTGGAACTGGTGCAGAAAGAAGAGAAAAAAGTCAGCACAGCAGTAAGTGATCTCCACTGCCTCTTGGCAAATTCCACATTACCTGCTATATTCAGTGGCCAGCTGACAGATGTTTTCCCACTTCTCCTGGAGCTCAGAAATAGTGTGCTGAACCTCTGGCTTCTTGTTTTTCTCATTTCTCAATATGGTTTCTCCAAGAGCCAACATGCTCTGTATTTTGGCCTCTCCTTCATCTCTGAGAGTTGTGATTTCCTGTATTAAACAAGAAGCACAAGCAGTGCATGTACAACTATTTTTGGTTACAAATAAAAGGTAGTACCATTAATTTTTTCATACTTTTGACACTGCTTTTCAAGACAACAGAAGTCTTCTTCCAATATATTACAAAACTGATGCATAAACAGATTTAATTTTCAAAGTCTGGGATAATTAAGCTGATTTATTAATTATTCTCTACAAAGAAGACCCATACTGTGCTGGCAAATAAAAAAAAATGCTCAAATGAAAAAAGTACAGGCCATGAGTAGTGACAGTAGCTTTCAGGAGGTACTGACTCATCAAGCATTAGCTTGAGCTGGGAGGTGAAAAAGGAATATATTTAACACAATACCTTTATCTGATTAATCCTTTCGTCTGATGGCAATTCACTTTCTTGTGAACTCATTTTATCCAGAGCCTCCTCAAGCTTTTTGATCCAGCAAGAAACTTCCTGGGCAAGGTCTTCAAAATTTTGTCCTTCCACTGGGAGTCTCTCAGTGTTCCCTACCATTTCACTGACTCGTGTGATCAGTGCGTGGTACCTACTAAGAAGATTATTGGCTTCTGAGAGGGTTTCATATTCTGCCAGCCCAGCCTCCCTCAAGGAATTTGATAGCTGAGCCAGGGAGTCAAAAGGTTTCCTGAAAAATAAAAAAAAAAAAAAATCAACATCTATTTGTTGTACCAATGTGGAACAATCTTGTTTAGAAGACAGTTCTTAGACAGAGACCAAAAAGCCCAATACCTCTGCATTAATAGTGTTTTATAGACATTTTCAAGTTCTGCATCATCTTTATTGATCTCTTTTACTTTTTCCTCCTGAGCAGAGAGCCATTCTTCCAAGGCCATGCTGCTTTCTTCAAGGCTAAAAGAGATACAAATACCGATTCAGGTCAAAATAAGAGGCATCACATGGCTAAAACCTGATGGCAGCAGTGTTTTGCTGAAAAAAATAACATAAATACAGTGTCTGATCAAGCAAAATTTTAAACACAAGCTTAATTTTAACTATCTCTGTTCATGCCATTGAAATTGTCTGTAGTTTCCTTACAGGTCTGCTATTAAATTTAAAACCAAATCCCACATGGAACATACAACAAAACACTTGATTAAAATACCATCTTTTATAAAAAGAAGGGCTGTTTCCCATTCCTTATGGCTGTTTAATAATGAATCATTTTACACCACTTGTGATTAAAATGTCAGACACAAGATGAGCTCCCTACCTACTGAGCTGCTGGAGAGAGGCACCAAGTTCCTTTTCCCGTTTCTGACACCTGGAGATTAATCTCTGCAGCTCTGCCTCTTGATCTCTCACACGACTGTTGAGGTGGTTAATGCTTGCTTTGGGCAAGTAAGGCTTCACTTTATTCAGCAAAGCTTTAACCTCTTGGATGTCTCTATCTCTGCCTTCAGATGTTAGGAAGTGCTGAGGAAGAGCACAAACACAAGATGCATTTGTCAAATCTGCTGTAGTGTAATAGATATTTATGTTGCAAGAGCTTTTCAGCTCTTGTTATCTTCACCAGTATTTTCTTCCAGCAATTCCAGTCCCTGAAAAAGACTGTATGTTAATTCACAGTTTGCTGACTATGCCACATGTAAATGGGAAAGCTGCTATTTGTAAAATAAGGAGAAAGTGGAGTTGATGACTTGTTTTCTCTTCTCTACAGTACTGGTACACACAGAAACAGGCAAGCAGCATCCAAATCTAGCCAAATCACTCTATCTCCTGCTGCTGCTGCTTAGCTGTGATTGCTTCTTGCAGATGTTGTGGCTTTTCCATCTGTTTTCTGTTCATTCTGTCTGATTTGGAGAGAAAATCTTGCTACAACAAATTACATGTGAATTTTTCACATTTGAGTCCATTGGGGGTCAGAATTTCATGCCACTCTCTACATATTTGACTTCCTGCAGCTTTGCACACTGAAGGATTTGGTCAAGGTCCACTGACTTTCATTAACTACTGTCCTGTCTCTCACTTGCCCAAGTTATCTGAACCTGAACACTGACACCTCAAGTTTTATTTTCATTGCCCTTATTTTCCTAATGCTTTAAGTTATATGAGATGTTCTTTCAGCCTCAAGTTATAAAACCACTGCAGTTGAATTCAGTCCCAATAATAGTCTCATAGGTAAAAAGAACAACACTTGAAGAACAATCAGCTTTAGAAATTACAATATTTAAATACCTTACCTTTAGCCTCTGCAGTCTTTCTTCCAGGATGGGTTTTGTTTCTGAGGGCTCAAAGCAGTCCTTCAGAGACAGCTGAGTGCTGCTGAACCACTCATTAAAATTCTTGCACTGACCTGAAAAAAAAAGGTACATTCCAATTTTTTTCATTAATTGCACTCTGTGAAAGAAAATCCTATTTAACATGAAGATTTCAGACAATTTACAATTAAATTTATCAGTGCTGCTGTCAAAGGTTGCTTTTTATTACAGAATGTGTGACTGAAAATGCTGCAGCTCTTATTTTTTTCACCCAACATTACTTGACAATCAACACACCTGTTCTCTAGGAACAGAAAGTCTGTTATAAACAGCAGTTTGGGTAAACAAGACCTGGAATAGCCTAGTGGAAACTTTTCTCATTTCCACACAGATTAATACTATTTAAAAAACATTTGAAGACATGAGACTATCTTTGGGCCAAATCTCCCACCTTCATAATCCTGTGTCTGCTTAAAGCAAAGAGTAGTAACACAATTTATTCTTATAACTAATTTTGAATAAAAAAATAACTGAAAAAGCTAAAACATTGGATTTCTGTATTTTTAAATTAAATACTCTGACATTTTGTTCCTGAATTATGCTTTACACTTATTTTATCAAAATTTTTAAACGCAAAAATAAGAAACAAAATACTTTGATTCAGACTGAGAGGTTTGCTGGGATCAAAATCCATTTTTCTCCAAATCTTTATCTTGTTCAGAGTCCTGAGGCAGTTTGGGATATCAAAGCAGTTTCAGACACCTAACCAATTAATTGCATAACCTTTAAGTCATTGTGGTGGTCAATGCACACTTGTAAAGGCAAATAATCATAAAATGTGTTCACTTACGATTCAAAACATCAATAAAGTGATCTTGAAGCACATATTTCTTGTTATTAAATAAATCAGTGACACATTTAAGCTGCTTATTTAATTCATCCACATCAGGACAGTCTGTCTCTTCCTGGAGTAATGCCACAAGGTGTTCCTGTTGCAGAATTTTCTGGTGTATCTCCTAAGGTTAAAACAAAAACAAAAACAAAACAAAACAGGAAAGGTTTCAAAAAGGAAGTTTTGAAGGACAAACAGAAGTTCACTGTACAGAGCTGCTTTACTACAAACTAGGGTTTTATAAAAAGGTTTAGCCCTGCCTACGTGTCAAAATAATTTCTTAAATTATATTGGCATTAGCAAGGCCATCAGTAGGTAGGTATAAGAACTAAACTCTACATAATCACACAGAATAGATGCTCTGAATATCTATAACAGATATGTAAATAGTGCCACTGCATGTTCCAGAGCATAAAATACTTACAAGCCATAATGTCTTAGCTGCCATAGGCATTATTACACTCCCTAAGTTCCTTATTCTGTGTGTCAAGACCCCATGGGCTGAAAGGTATTTTAGAGGGAGCTGGAGAATTAATTAAAACTCTATCTTTCCTCCAATGGCTGTGATTTCACTACCCCCAACACCAGTGGTCTGACACCCACAATGTGCATAATCCACTCACTGCTCCACAGGAGGTTTAAATCTTGCCAGCCTAAGCCTCCAAGCTCAAATTTCAACAAATATTTGGCTGAAATGGGAGCTCCCCTTGCAGTCAGGCTCAAGTGGCACAGTATTCTCTGCGTATTACTCAAGTCTTGGAAAATACACAGCCCAAACAGCCACTACTGCTTGAACATATCCTGGGTGGCAATATTGCTGTCGTGCCCAGGATTAACCATTTCCAACAGCTGCAAGGGTTAACTAAATAGATCTGATAATTCCAGTAAAAAGAGGCTTTTCTTCCATGTTTCTGGCAGCTTAAGGGAATATCCAAGCCAGGCTCTTCACTTGAGTTATTCCAGCAGTTTACAATTTACACAGGATGAACACTTACGAACACTTGACCAAGAGAGACATTATGAACAAATGTGTAAAATACACACAATTTGTGGCATGCTACCTCTAATTTAGTAAAGATCTCTAAGGTGTCTGAAGGAGATAGAGCTTTGAGAAGAGATTCAGTCATTCCAATCTGTGTCTTGGCCAGGTCAAGGTCTCCTTTCAGCTCTGCTGTATTCACGGTGAGTTCACTGGTCCCTCGCTTGGCTGACAAGAGCTGTTTTATTAGCTCCATTTTTTGCACAACAGATGATCTGATGACCTGAAAATTGGAAATAAACAGACATAATTATATTGGATTGATTTCCTAGAACATTAAAAAAAATCTATCATAGACATAAAAAGAAGTTAAGTGTTCTGAAGTCCAGATGTTTCAATTACAGTTTGCTTCAATTTGTTTCCCTCCGACTCTAGAAACTGAAAAACATTTAAGTCCTGCTTTTCTGAGGAGGAGTGATCAGAGTTCAGCTTTATTAGCATTTTTACTGGTGCTGTTTTATTAACAAATTAATCTGTCAGTCTCTCCAGTGCCTACTCCGAGCTGGATAAAGGCCTTACTTGAGCTTTGGCTGCCATGAAAAAGAGGGTGGCAGCTCTCTCTGTGACACATCTGCCTGCAGTGATTCCACTGGGGAAAACTCCCCACAATGACCCAAAAAAAGGCCAGCAGAGAGGCTGGGAGCTCTGGCTTGAGGCTATTCACTAAGGAGCAACAGGTGCTGAACCTCATCCTGGGCTTGGAGGAGGCAGCAGCTCAGTGGGATCACATGGTGGAACACCACCCTGGGGACTCAGGGCACCTGGTGCTCTTGAGGATCACAGCGTGCACAGCACAAGGTTGCTGAGTCCTTCCCTAAGCTCCTTAGATCACTTTACCCAGTGAAACTCCTCGGAGTTCACTGCCTGCTGAGGATAAACACAGAAATAGCTGAACAGGGTCAAGCTCAAGGTGCACCTGACAGACACCGTGAGCAGGCGATTACAGAACTGCCACAGGAGCAAGGCAGGCTAACATGGTCTGAAACAAGAATTCAATCTTTGCTGTGTGAAGCATACACAGAAAGATGAAGATTTCCTTGTGATATACCAAAGGAAAACATCACAGTAAATATTGCTCTGTGCAAGAAACTCCACATTACCAAGTTGCATTAAGCCATGTCCAGGCAAAGGTAGAGTTTAAAATCGACAGTGAGCAAAGCTGAGTTCCTGGGATCTCCAAAGGGATGACAAGGTCCATCGTGCCCTGTCACTGCTAAAGACCAGGTATCACTGATATCAGCCTCTTTGGGCAGGCCCAAGTGCCTAAAAAGGCACAGGAGTGAGAAAGACCTTTGTGTTTAACATCACAGGTTTGGTTCTAACAGCCTGAGAGATACAACAAACGAAACCCTGCTGCCCACTTGCAACAAAATGCCTCCAACTCTCCTTGAGTAGCTGTAAGTAAAACCAGTGACTGACTGTGACAAAAGCAATACCAGAAGCATGGCTATAGTAAGGAGTACTGGTGTATCAGCTGTAAAAGCTTCTCTGTACCTGCAGCTCCAATGGAGGTTCATTACTATTCAGAAGTTCTTCTATCTCAGCCACCGTGTTGTCGAATTTTTGGAGTTTCTGCTCTTGGACTCGCAAGCATGCCTAAAGATGGAAAAAACACATTGGTAACTGTGCTTCCCCCCAAATTAAATCTCCATGTTTATGTTAGATAATTATATTAAAATATTCTGATTATGCATTTTGGCATATAGAGGTGTCACAATTTGTTCATTTCCTGATTTTCATTTTAGCAATTCAGGCATTTTTTGTATTCGAGTCAGAAACACCCTATGTTTCTGAGGCAAAGCAGGTGATAATGCAAATCTAGCATATATTTAAGAATCTTAATTATTCTGCTTCAAGTAAATTTGCAGGAAAATAATGTTAATTTTGCATTTATATCTTGCTGCTTCTATTAAAAGGGATATTCTATGTCACAGATTAGAAGTCAAGAATTGGCACCCCGGTGGCGTGTGCTTTGGTATGAATGTGATAAAATGCAACAAACGATGTATGCACATTTTAAATGCAAATTCTTTGCATATGAAAAGACCTCCACTCATTTGAACCTATTTTGGAACAAGTCAGTAATGTGAAGGTAAAATGCCAGCTTCAGCTTATGAACAGGATAATGACATTGTCTCATATTCCCAAATCGATATTCCAAGCTCCCTGAGGACAAAGCATTCCTTTCGTAGTCTCTGTGCAAGCAATCATCAAAACCCATTTGTGTGCTTAAAAGAGTTTGCATTTGCATACAGGCTACAGGGGAAAGCAGAACTTCTCTCACACTGTTTACACTGAAATTACCCTTAAATACACAGTCCAATAATTCACTGCTCTGTTCTTTTGGGACAGGCTCCCTGAAAACACATGAGCAGTGCTCTGCTGGGCACTCACAAAGGACCCTGGATTTCAACCCTGTGTAACATGATACACATTGCAACAGCTGGGGGTCTTTTTGGAATTAGCACAAATGTAGAGATGTTTCAGGACCAACAAAAGAAGAGCAAAAATAAAGCGACAAATTAACCCGACTGCACTTGGAATCATTTTACAAAAATTCCAACACATGGATTCAGTTTTCTCTCCTTCTATTCTGCTTTTTTAGTAGCTCATGGGAACCCGGTTTCTGTGTCCCTTGCCCTCTTCTCCCTCCTCTTCTGAGACTTCTCTTTCACAAGGCAGCAGCAGAATAACCTCAGTGTAGCCACCTCCAGCACAGCCCTCCCTAAGGAGGGGCAGAGTCATGCTGGGGGCACAGCCACATCCATGCCAGACTTGAGCAGTTTCCAGGTAACAAAATGGCCATAAAGATGCATCTTCCAGCTGGTGCATTTTCACTGGAGCTTCCAGGGACTCCAGGTAAATTCTGACAGTACAATGGTAAAGACAACAATGGTGTGACAAAATACCCACTGCTGCATAGTGGATGTGCCACAGTTTCCTAGTGAAGATCCATTCACAAAGAGCACCTTGGCTTTTTACTGCTCTGCAAATTAAAACAAATGAGCAGTGCTAACAGTAGGAGGAAAGCTGCAAACAGCCATCATAAAAACCAGGCCATTTGTAGCTTGTAAACACTGAGGAAAAGCTGCCTGCAAATTTTCAAACGAGACAATATGTGATGTATTTATGTCTCAATCACACTCAAGGAGGAAATTATTTTTCCTTAGTAGACACTGGTTATGACCACAATGAAGCAGCACAGCTGGTCCATTGTGGCCCTAAAGTTAGAAATTAAAATATTTACCCCCATACATGAAGCTTTTAGTAGCACAGATCTAGTCCATGTGTTTTCACACCCAGCTGCACCCTGATACTGAGAATTAATGTTATAATCTGTGCCAAAGGGGCACGGGCAGCCCAGGCTCTGCTGCTGTCTGCCCATGTGCAGCCCCTGGAGATGCTCAGCAGCCACTCTCTGTTGAGGCTGCTAAAAGTTACAGTGAGGAACACACTGGGACAGGGGGGAAATAAACCACCACTGCAACCTCTTCCGGAGCTGTGCATTGCCCAGCTGTCCATGAGGTTCCAGCATTTTCACTGATGGGCCATTTCTACTTGGAAAACTAATCATTAGCCTATACACACTCTTTGTTTTCTCTGCACCACTGTATTGCAGGCTACAAGCTCTACAGGCCTTCTCTTTGCTCCATGTTTGTACAGCACGCAGGAATGAGGGGGCTTTTGTAGCCCAAAGCAGCATTTGCAGTGTTGCATTGATTGAAAATCACTTAGTACACATATTCACTATCTGTGCATTAGTTTCCAGGACCTGTATCCCCAAATAAAAGCAACATCCTTAGTGAAGCCACCCATGCAGACACAACTGCAAATGGTACAACTTCCTCTGCTGGTATTTCTATGCAAAGTGCATGTTTATAGCCCATATCACTGTAGTATAAACGAAAGGTAAAATTTTTCCATTTAAATTACCTTCAGCTGAGTGAGGTCCTCCTCAGTCAGGCAATGGTCTTCTGCATTCTTGAGCTCTGCGTTTGCCCAGGCGTCGATTGTGCCAGATAAGCTCAGGAGTTTGTCCCACAAAGCCTGAGCTCTCCCCAAATTATCACAGTAGTTTTCGGTCTTTTCATTGATCTACCATCAGATTGACAGACAGAAAACACACACAGATTTTAAAAAATGTTGAGCTATATTCCAAAAGCAAAAGCAGCACAATAAAACCGGAGCGAGATGAAACCACCCACAAAAACAAGAGCGGCAAAGGGGGGGGAAAAAAAAAATCTCGTGTCTTCACAGTAAACTGGTCATGGAGAAGATGCTTAAATCCCAGCCACACATGTCACCAAACATACCAATCACAACAGCAGCTTGCCAGTTTTAAGGCAGGTTTAGGAAGGAGCCTTGCTCATTAATGTTTATCTACTCCCAGTAAATACCATTTAATCTCAGTATTGATGCACTGCTTAGATCGGCGGTGGCGAACATTTCTCACCAAAAGCACCAGCACTGTAATTTTCCAGACTGTCTCCAAAATCTAAATCCATAGAAGTTGTTATGGAAGCTTACAGATTCACGCAGAAAGCACAAATATTGCCTTTCTGCATTTTCTAGAATTATTCACTGCCAAGGAGTACTGACAATATAAACTACCTGAGAGATCAGAAATGTTACATCCATAGATACTCTGCAAGTAAACACTTGGATTTATCTCTTAAGAATCTCTGCCATATTGCACTTAATTTATTCAAAATATTACACCCATGTCAGAATCAATTACTATAATGCATAACAGATAAGACCACCCTGATAATTTACTTTTTACATACATCCAGCCATCTGTCCACAATAATGTTAGCCTCGTTCTCGAACGGAGGCTCCTCAAATCTTCTCATTTTATTCAGCTGGAACTGCAGGTTTTTGCAGATCTGATTTATTTTGTCTACATCTTCAGAGTGATCATTAAATTCCTCTTTTGCCTCTTCAATCTGTGAAAAAGACCACATGGATATTTGTGAACATATTTGCTTATGATTGTTTATTCAGCAAATTATTTTTAACTGATTTGCTGGGTTTTTTTGCTTAGAGAAACAACAGCATTACACAAAATAATCTTTTTTATACAATACCATGAGACTAGGAATGCATCTTGTGTTGTTGTATCCCTGCCATGCTGACAGGAATATCTCCCTGATAGAAATCCATATCATTCTGTTATGGGCTGCAGAACAGCTGAGTGGGAATTATGGATAATTTATTTCTCAGAGAGCCAAAACCACAGTTTGCTTTTAAAGTCCTAAGTGCCAGATCCACACACAGAACCTTGGTTACAGAGATAAACAATGCACAGTGTGAAAATCATCTGAGATAATATTATAGCTCTAAAATATAACCTGCATTCTGATCCCCAGGTTTTGAACTATTTACAAAAAAAAGGCTTAAATCCTTCTAAAACACAGACACTGTCAAATATGTCACTGCCAGAAACTGAAACGTCTCCTTCTCCTACTTTGTATTTAAACACCAATCTGCTTCTTTGTGTTTCACTGGAACGTCAGTGTTTACAAACAACATGGACATGGAAGCTTCCTGGAAAAGAAACACTGACCTCTAGTGCCAGGCACTCTGATGTTAACAGCTCTCCTCATTTCCCACAGACATCCTGGGAAATTCCATCTTCCCATACTGAGCTCAGGGGAGGGATGGCAGAGCAGCTCTCACAAACCACAACAAAGCAGAGGACTTTCCTTGCTATTGCTTTAGATAATTCTAAGTAACAAATCATCAGCACCCAAGGACGTGCCTGTGCTGTGCCACAGCAGTTGCACACCACAGCTCTGGGAGTGGGAATTGCACAGCTCAGGGTGAGGAGGGAGGGCTGTTCCCAGAGAGGGTTCTCTATAAAAACAGGGGCTGGGACCATTCCACTGCCTGAGAGAAAACACCACTTACTTTGGTTTTTAAATTTAACCATCCCGGGCATTGCCTGAGAGCAAACACTCCTGGATGGGATGGGTGATGCCTCATCAGAAAGCCTAAAAATAGGATCTGAACAAGCAGTTCTATAACCCAGGATATGAGAAACCTGTGCAGTAAAATGGTCATGGTGGACGTGCTGCTGCTCACTGATCTGTTAACCACAGACAACTATGCCCAGTAGCTGCATTCACTTAGCCAAGAAGCTGGCTGTCACATTTCTGTCTGAAAAGGTGGGAAACTTCAAACTAAATGAAGGGGTGTCCAGCAGAACTTGCTCATTCAGTGTGAGTAGCACATCAAGTAGTGTAAAAGGTTTAACTGCAAAGGTTTAACTGCTGTCACAGACAGCTTGGAGCAAAAGGACAGGACTTAATCTCACCTTCATACTAGATCCTAGTTCTTCCATGGGGCTTGGTTTAGTTTTTTTAAACCCTCTCCTTTAACAAGACCTTGATTCACTATGCAAAAATAGGCTTAAGAAGAATATAGGGTCCCTAAAAGTGTTTTGGAAACCAAAGTGAAAGCAAGGCCTCAACATTTGCCCTGAAGGCTGAGGGTACAAGGGCAACCCTGCATCTGAATGCTCCCAGGAAAGGCTTTTCTTTCCTTCCTTCCCACTAAGTTCTTGTTACTCACCTTTGCTATTAGTCTGTTCAAGTTCTCCTTCCCCATGTAAGAAGTTTGCTGGGAAAGCACAATCTCCTGTTTCTGGATGATGCTGGTCAGACTTGTTTTGCAGCTTTGATACTGCTTCAGGAGCTCCAGAACCCTTGCACACTGCTCCTGGCTATTAAAAAGAGATATTAAAAAGAGTGTTATTTTTGGCCTAAGCATAAACCTGCAGCCTCAACCCCCTGTCCGCTTCCTTCCTTAGCCTTTCCCAGCCCCCAGTCTCACAGACAAACCAAGCTCCTTTTATTTTGCTGCAGAAGAGACTTTTCCCCAGCTGTCCTTTTCCATTTGTTTCAGTTTGTCTTTTCTTTTTCAATGCACTGGCATGAAATTCACAGCAAATATAAAAGATTTTCTTCTGGATACCAATAAAGCCAAACACATCACTGCATAACTGCTAAATGATGGGACTGTGATGTTTTAAAACTATGCAAAATTCATGAGCTTTGGCTGCAACTTTCTATGTGCAATTCTTGGATTAATGACAGTTTATGTCACCACAATGGTAACATCTGCCACTGCACCTTTATTTAAGGTATGGTCCAGGGCTTTTTTATTGTTTGATTTCACAAGCAAACTTCTCATTTGAACAACACCACTTTAAAATGCAATTTTTCTCCTTACCATTCAGCAAGCAAGAGTTTTGTGTCCTCCCATAACCTCTCTGTAACTCTGCACTGCTCATTTGCTTCCTCTGCTTTCTCCTCATCGATCTGTGGGAGCTTATTAGCAATTTCTTGCATAGGTTTCATTTCAGCAGCAGCACGATCCAATTCCTTTTCCAATTCTGTTAATGATTTTATCCTTTATTAGAAGAAAATGAAATACAGCCTTATATTAAAGTAAGCCCTTGATTTGGTTCACAATGTAATTATTAAGTTCCCTAGAAATTCATCCTGAGCTCCACATACTGTATTAAATGACATCATAAAAAGTCTAATTTGATCTTCAATTCATGTAATCTGACACAGGCCCTCAGATGAGTTATGCTGACCTCAGCACTGCAAGAAAATAATCCAAACCCTGAAGGGCAGGTGGGTCTGTATGAACACAGTGAATTAATGTGAATTAAAAGGCAAGTGCAGCCTGTCCATGTCACACTGCAGTTTCAGATCAGGTGCACCAATGCCCAGTAAGGGACCCTTCTCCCTGTTTGACAGTTTTCTTACTGAAAACTAAGATCACAATAACCAATCTCCTATTATTTTCTTCTTCAATGCTGTTTCAAACACATTTATACGAGTTTAAAGAAAAAAAAACGAGCAGGCTTCCTTTTTTAGCCTCTTATGGAACAAATAAAACAAATTCACAGCTTCTGTCAATGTTCCACACATACTTCAAATTTCTGTGCTCTCCTACAGAGGGGTCACAGGCTGACTCCACTGAAAGTATGAAATTAAAAGAGCTTTAAAAAAGAATTCACCTTTTCTGAATAGCTGGAATTGTTGGGTCCTTCAAGCCTATTTTGTTAATTCTGTCACGTAGATCCTGAATGTTTTTAAGGAGTTCACTGTTTTTTCTGAAGAAAGTCTCGTATAAATCTTTTTCTTCTATGAGCACCTGCTCACTTGGGGGGTCATAAATTGCATTTAGCTCTTCAGATAAAGCCAGAACAAGGTTTGCACAGCAAGTCTTTCTCCCACACTCAGCATCTTCCAAACAGATATCAACAGTCTTCAGGCGTTCATCCAAACATTTGGCCTCTTCTGCCATACGAGAAACCTCTTGTGCAGCCTCTCTCAAAGCTTTCCCCTGTATTTCAGGTGGATCTGGGGGATCTGGGAGACCTTTGATGGAAGACTGGATCCTCCTCAGTGAGGCCATAAAAGCTTCCAGATCTTTAAGGACTGTCTCACGGATCTGCATTTTATGGCTCATTTCTTCAAGCTGGTTTTGATAGTAAATCATAATTTTGCTTGCAGCTTGCAGGTCTATTGGATTAAACTCATCCCTTGCTGAACTGTCTAGGTGTTCCAATTGTTTGCACACTTCAATCTGATTTAATATGGATCTCTGCAGCTCCTGAAATTGAGAGAATGACCAAAAGTGTTATCAAGTGAAAGAACACATATATCCTGCATTCAAACTGAACCCATGGCTGAAAAATGAATTATACTAGCAGCAAAAAATGATGCTAAATAGGGTGGTTAAGACAGAAAACCTATTCTGGATGTCAGTGGAGGGAAGGAAAAAGAACAAAATCATCAAATAAAATGGTATTCCAAAGCTCAAGACTCCTTCCAGCAATCAGACAAGAAGGAGAGAAAGATAATGATAGTCCTGGGACTGAAAAGCAGCAGGCTCTCACAGCAGGACATCAGTCAGAGCACAGGCAGGCACAGAGATTATTTATTACTCTACCATCTTTTCAGTTCTTTATGCTATACTTTTGGACCAGACTTCCATGCATTTAAAAAGCTCCTGGTGCAGCCTGCAGGCTCTCTGGTTCCAGCCCTCAAAGACCAGGATGTCAGGGCTGTGAAAGCCCAGCTGTGCAGAGAGCTGGGCAAGAATTCTGGGTCCTGGCAGCCAAAACTGGTCAGACAGAGTACACATGCTCTCTGCCCTAGAGCTTGAGAGACCTCAACCCTACTGCACTGAAGAGCCAAAAGCAAACTTTCAGTTCTGTGTAGCTGCCAGTGTGCTCAGCCTGGAGGGCAAGCCAAGAGTAAAACAAATTCACCCTGCCCAGTGGACCAGGGCCTGGGCATCAGGTATTGATAGCAGGTGAACAATTACTGCACCCACACTGAGCTTCCAAACCCATCCTGAGCTGTGCTCAGATGCTCCAGCAGATGTGACACAAGGCAGCTTGGCTGAGATTGTAAATTCGTTATGTGTACGACTTCAAAAAGTGATACAAGGCCAGGTGGGAACACCACAAATCTGCACCAAAAGAAGGTCCTAACCTACAGAAAATGTTCTCAACAATGGCTTTTACAGCAGAACCTAGTGAAGGTCCCTGGCTGGCTCTACAGGACCAATGATGTTTAAAACACAGGGACTGAAACACTGTTAGAGATTTTACAAGGCTTGGGAAGTCTGGCCAGCAGTCCCAACCTCCTGAGTGAAAACCCCATGAAGTTCTCTACTTCCTAGACATTAAAACCTATCCTTGCCAGGGTGTGGTCTCTGCATCTTCCCTTACCTTCAGTTCCCTGTAAGCAAGGTCACTGTTCATCAGATTGAACTGCTGGATGTCCTTTTTCTTCAGCCTCTGATCTAATTCACAGAGAAGGATGGATTCATTTTCTATTGGCAAAACGATTTCCAAAGCAGTCCTTAAAGAGTTCACTCTGCAAGAAAGGTAACAAAACATGAGCTGGGAAAGCAAGCAAGAAAAGACACTCAGTATTTTTAAGCACAAAAAGCCACAAAAATAATGTAACTAACAGACCTAATCCTCCCCCTCCTGAGGTCAAATGAGTTTTTCTCTGATAAATGAGAAAAGCAGTGTGAATCACTGTGAATTTAAACAAAAGATGAAAGGAAGTAACAGCAATATATGGCAATATTGCACAGTTATGTTACAGAGATCTGGCTCTGCTCTTCTTGGGGAGACTCACACTAATCTGCCATGTGTATATGAATAAAGAAAAATTAAGAACAGCTCAATTTTATGCAATGAAGAAAAGGTTAAAATGTGCAGGTATTCTCTGCAACACACACTATTCCCTTCACAACACACACAATTAGTTATAATTCCTTAGCTAATATCATGAAGTGTTATTTTATACCTGGTACTTATAATATCCTGAAGCTCCTTCCACTCTCCTTGTAGCTTGTTTTTTGCCTCAGAGAGAGCAGCCTGCTGCACTTCAGCCACAAGATTTTCTAAGGTAGATGAGATGTTTTCCAATTGTGCCCAACCAGAGCTGATTTCACTGTCTATTACCTAGAAGAGAAGCAGTACTAATGCATTAATATGATCCTGTATTTCTCAGTGGACAGTTCATAAAACTACAGTCTCTACAAAAACAGTGAAAACATCATCTGAAACTAAGGGTATCTATTACCTTTTTTCCCCCTTCAAGACCCAATTTTTAGCTGCTTGCAAACCTCTAGCAACTTTTTATGATGACAATTACCATGTCAGATATATGCCTTGGTTATATTTTATAGAGGTTTCAATAAATACGGGCCAGGCATTTTTCCTACAAGAATGAAAATATCTCCACCTAGCTATGTTCAGAGGAAAAACAAATGTAGAGCTGAATAGAGCTCTGAGATGCTTGATAAGACTTTGCAGTCCTTTCAACAAGGCCCTGAGAAATTGCAGTAATAAATTTTTCAACATCTACTCTGTGCCTTTTGTTGTTGCCTTAAGGATCTCACAAACTTAACCAAGTTATAAGCCCTGGAATAGCTCCATTCTGCACCAACACCACTTGGTGGTTCAACTCTGACTCCTGCAGCCATGGCCATCTCTGCTGACAAAAAATAGCTCCTTTCTGTAGTTTTTTTTCCCATTACACCTACTGCAGCCTGTAGATAAACCCAGAGCCACCAATTTCTTCTTTCAGCAACACCTGCAAAATCCCACTGCTTGGCAGCAATGCAGCTCTGCTGAATCCTAAATCCTTGACTTCCCTCCTTCTAATAAATCTGAATGCAAGGATGCTGCTTTTCCCTTGGCAACACATGTAACAGAGAAGTGAGTGCTCTACATGGGAAAATAACAATTTAGGCACCAGGTAGATTTTTAAAAGATGAATACTTGCCTGTAGTTCAAGCAGCTTATTCTGAAGGCATGAAGTGCCTTTTATTTCATCACTAAAGCCAGATGCTACTTTATCTCTGCTGAGTTGTAGAAGCTCCTCCAGGTTCCTTCTTTGTGTGTTAAAGCTAAGGAAAGATGCAAACACTTTCAGAGAGAATATTACTTTTAATTAAATGGAATGTCAGAGTATGGTACTCACTGACCAATAGAGTACCACAAAAAATAAGCACAGTCTATTGCAAATACATATTTTATTTAAGGCCAGAATGAGTAACGCATAAATGAGCAACATATTAAAAGAGATTGCTCATATGGCTAATTTTCAAGTCTAAATGCCAGCCTGCATTCTCTAAATTCAGTTTTATGAATGTAAAAATGTCAGTTCTCTAAAAAGCTTTACACATTTTTTTATTTTGCAATACTTGAAGTTATTAGTAAGGCAGATGTAGACTTTTCTAGACTGAGAAAAGAATTAAAACACTAATAGATAAAAACATTCTTGCTACAAAATCCTAATGTTCAGAGCATTTAGCTGCTGTAGTGCTTCCTTATCAATTACAGATCAATATTCAGTGAATTGTAATAGAAAAAGAGAAGGGTTCTGCATAGCAAAAGTGCATTGAATTGGTACATTCAATTAATTTGTGAATGTCTGTCTAGAATAGCATCATATCTTAATAATCATACAATTTTTTCCTTTAAAAATCACCTCTTAACAAAGTTGGTATGGCCAAATCACCATCCTCCTCAAATCTGTTTGCACAGCTTTCTCCATTGTGATGTTTCACATCTGGCTCCAAAACTGTCTCTGCAGCAGGTCCTGAGGTCTGAGTGAAAACAAAAAGGGTGACAGTGACCTGCACATCATTCTGTGATACACAGCAGAGCCTAACACACATCTGTGAACTCCTGAAGGAAGGAATTGCTGGATGTGTCCCAAAGGAGATGAGAGATGCCAGGCGTGAATACAAGATGTGTTTAAACTCAAGCATGAGCCCAAAGAGCAAATTTCTGTATACTTGCAGCCAGCTTATTCATTATTTTCACAGACACAGACAAATGCCTCCAACTCTTCATTGGTTTTGCTCTCTCTGTCCTCTGAAAATGGGATACTGTGAGGGATTTGCGCTGGAACACAGCTTCCCACATAATTCTTCCATCTGAAAATTACTTTTTTGCAACATATAATTCAAAGCTGGAGGCTCACATCTTCTCAGGATGCCCAGTGCTGCTGATTGCACTTTAATTTTTAGTATTTACTTAGTCTACATTCACAAGCACAATGGGGTTTTGATTTCTGACCAGAGGCCCAAGGTCTTATTACAATAAAAACATTAAGAGAAAGAAATACTTTTTCCTTTTGGCAATGACCTCCTTTTGACAACAGAGCACTGTTTTCCAACAGTAAGACTGGATTTCTTACCTCCTGTACCATAAGGTTGTCAATTTGTTGAGAGGAACCAGACTCTTCTCCATTCTCAGAAGCCATAATGGAGTTCCTACAAGAACAAAATATCAAATACAAAGGGAAAAAGGAAATCCTAGCTCAAGATTAAGAACAGTGCAGCTGTGATAAAGGGTAATCAAACATTGTACTTGCTAGTTTATGAAACTTCATGCTAAGTGTTTAAATGTACAACTGCCCACAGTAATGTACACAGTTATGTACTACCAACATACACTAGAGTATCACAACATCTACGTGTAAAAATTATTTCTACAAAGCTACAACACACCATGACTGAGCCACCCACCCTTTCTGAGGGGCCTGTCCTTTCCCAGCACGGGCCAGCAGTGCTGTGTAAGTGTCTGCCACCATTTGTTGAACCTTTTCTAGCTTTCTTTCACAGTCTGCAGTGAGTGTCTGTATCCCTGGGACAGTTTCTTCTGAGAGTCTTCCCAATGTTTTAAGGTCTTCCAAAGACTTGTTAAGTTCCTTCATGCTGCCTTCGTGTGAAAAAAAGGCCTAAACAAAGCAAAAATAATAAAATAAGCTCATGTGAAGACATTTTGTATTTCCATTATCTTCTTGGATGAGTGCTCTTAAAAGTCTAAGCTGTCAAACCAAGAAACACACACTTATTTTCTCTTGGTTCTTTCTCAAATTGAGTCAGAAAGGAAATTAGTATTTCTGACAACATTTTCCCCAACTATATTCACAAGACTACATTGACTCTTGCTTGATTTTCAAATTCATTATGTCACTACAATTTTTAATTTTGGTCCCAAGTCTTCTTCACCCTGACAACAGATAGACATGTCCTATTGACTACAGAAAAAGTGGAATATTTTTACAATATTCCTTATCAAGTATTATACTTCCTAGGGTGAAATCAAGATATACTAAAAATCTGGGGAGAAAAATGGGAAAAGAATACCATCTACTTAACAAGGGGTTAATTCTAAAACCCTGGAAGAATGCTGATATCTGCAGTCAGAAAAGGTAAAGAAATTACTTTGGTGGCCTCTTTGCTCTGTGTTTTCATAACACAGAGCACAGGGGCCCTGTTCCACAGATAATGAACCTAAAAAGGAGGAAGAAGGACAGCAAAGCATTCACAGAGAGGAGCAGAAAAGGAGTGTGTCAGGTACCTCATGTTCCTTGATGAGCCCTTTGGTTTTATCCATACTCAGGAGTTTCTTCTCTTTGCCTAACTGCTTATTGATTTTTTTCAAAGTTGCATTAAATTTCTTCTTTTCCCTTTCTGCTATGAGCTGGACATAGGACACAATTTCCTGACGAACTGCCTGCAAAATACGAAACACATCGTTCCCATGAGATGGTGAGTGAGTGTTACACAGCAAGTAAAAACCTCAGAACATACTGTGACCAAAAAAAAACTGGTTTGCAAAGATGCCAGGCCTAATGAGAGCAGACAGTGGATTGTCATTCCTGCATTATCTCACCTCCCATCTCCTACGAACGTCATCTTCCACCACCAGCTTCTCATGATCTGATGAAATCTTTCTCAGCTGCTCAGCTGCTTTCAAAAATTTGTCAAGAACTTTATTGTCCAGGGCATTAAAAGCTTCCTAAAAAAATTTTAAAAATAGTAATAAAAAAAGACATTGTAATGAAAACCAAACAGAACTGAATGTAACTTATTTACCTAACAAAACGACATCAGTCAGATGTAAAACCTGTGCATAAATCAATGTATACATTGCACATATGGGCTGTGTGGCTCTTGTGTGGGTGGTACAAGGGCATTCTCCTTCCCTGCTTTTCTGCAAAATGTTGCAGTATCAGTGAATGCTTTATGGAGAAAAGCAGGTTCTTGTAACAACATTTAGGGGAAAATTTGGTACCAAAGGTGAAAGATTAGGGCCTGAGCTCTGCCTCTTCCCTTGGGAATACATGTGGCCATGTCCCATGCCTATCACCAGGTGAGTGAAAAGTCTCCACCAGCACCCTGGGATCCTCCAGGATGGCCTGGAACCAGGCTCTGAGCCCCTCCTGGCACATGGTCACCCACTTCTCTGTCTACCAGACCAGGACACATAGATTTTTGGGCACTTCCATTTCCCAAATCCTGTTACCAGATCCACATTTTGAGACAGGACCCTTGATTTACCAGCTACCCTCTGGGAAAAAGAGGAGATTCGGTATTTATAATAACCTGCCCAAAAATTCAGGCATGTGATTCTTGATGGGAAGCTTAATTATTGATCAGGCAAAAAAAAAAATGGCTGTAGTTCTGAAAATGATGAGTTCTGATGGAGTGATGGAGTCATTTAGGACAGGGCACTGAATAAACTGCCATACAGATTTATGTTTCTTCATTCAAGCTGTCTGCCAAGTTAATACAGTGCTAAATCAGAAAGCTGAGAAAAGCATTAACAGCTACCAACAACAAAAAAAAAAAGTCAGTTTTTTTCACACTTCAGACTTTTAGAGACCACACAGCCCTCAGAAGTACTCAAATTCACCTGGTTCAGAAAACAAACCCACCTCATATCTTGAAATACATTCTTCAGGACTTAATTTTTGACTGACAAGTTGCACAGCCTTTGAAATGGAGGCCTCAAGTTCTTTCTGGGATTCTTCAAAATGGAGCAAAGCCTCCTTCTCTGAGGGTCTTTTCTCAGATTTGGACAAGATGTTGTTCAAGTCACTCATGACAGCCTTGGAAGAAAGAGACTTTTCAGAACACACCTGAAAATCTGTGATTAGATAAAGGTATTGCTTCATAACATCACTCAAGTTTTTCAAGTTAAGATACTGATCTGGGAAATGTTCTAGATTTTGCCCTGACAAGAGTCTGGGAGACTGATTGCAACAGTACAGAACATTTTCTGTTTTATATGACTGACAAAGCCTTCCTTATCACACAAAGCTAAAATAAGAGATATTTATGTGTGTATAAAGGAATACCTTCACTTTATCTCTGGCTTCTTTAATTCGTGTCTCCAGCCCAGTGGTGTGAGAATGCTGCTGAAACACCTGACTTGGAACATTCTGCATCAGGGATTGCAGTGTCTCTTCTGCTGCCACAACTTGGTCTTGGCACGAGGACCCTCTTGCAGCCAAACTCTGGTTGAACAAAAAAGCATTAGAAGCCTTTATTTGTCTTTTTGTTTAAATGAACTGAGTGAAAAAGCCAGCCTTGATCACAGATGGTCAACAATTGGTAAAGGAAAGCCTTATATTCCAGTTACGGTCAGTAAAATCTCCGTGCGGAGAGAAAGGAATTTGCTGCCATCCACAGGGGATTCTGTTTGCTGAAGCAATTTCTTTCTGTCAGAGCAACACCTCCCGTGTGTCTTTGCCACAGAGCCAATTAGATGTGTTTTTAAAACGTGCTCTCCCATCCAAGCAGCTTCCCAGATGAAACCACACATTTGGATATGCATCATCTGACCATGAAGTCATCCAAAAGCCAGCACATACCAAGGCTCAGATTTTCTTGTGGTATTCAGCACTGCAAGGCAGGAAGCAGCTGGGTGTTTTTGCATGCAGGAGCTGTGTGCTGTGTTTGAATATTTATCATGAAAAGTCGTTATTAGAGCTGCTTGGATCTATGAATATTCAGCACATTTCTCCTGTTTGAAGTTGTCAATTAGCATTCTCCTAATGAGGATCAGAGCTTGATCCTGGATCTCAACCCATTGTAGTGCAGGGAATGAGAGACCTGATCTCTCCTGCCCCCAGACATGCAGATACAGTGCCAGCCACACTTTTGGAGGCTGTATTTCAGGGTCTCCTTTGCTACTTCATGGTTTTTTTTAACAAACTAGAGTCACACTTCAAAATGAGGCTTGTTTTATAAACATATGCCCGTGATTACAGAAAGATGAACAGATCCTTTTCGTCTCTCACACTCCCAAATCTGTCAGCTAAACACTGAGCAAGAAGGCAGAAAATAACAAGAAACTTAACACTGATTCTGGTGCACAGTTATTGTAGGTAGATTTCATGAAATGAAAAATATTTCTGATTATTTACAGCAGTTACACAAAGGAGCTTCAATGAAATCTCCTTCTGGTGGTCACCTTCACACCGTCAGGTTAGAAAGGCAACATAAGACAGTGCTCCAATTTCTTCAGTGCAAAGCTTGGCATCTTTGTTTTAGTCCCACCTTCCCTGGCAGGTGAAGAAAATAAATCAGACTTTGTATTGAAGCTGCTGAGTTATATACACATATTTTCACCTGCCATCTGCTGGGAGCTGGGGGTAATCCCTGGCAGAGAGACGTGGGAAACAACAGAGACCAGTGGAATTTCCTGTTAGAAATTAATTTGTGCTCTTTGTGGCTATTCCGACCAACTGTCTGTAACATGAGATTGCCAAATTACCCCACGTGCTGCTGAAAATACTACAAGTTCCCACTTTTTGATGGGTAAACCTTGAATACAGCCAAACCCCCTCCCTGCATTGGAGAGTAGATGATAAAAGTGCTGTATGACCAGGGGAACTTCTCAAACTGGCAGCTTGCAGAGTTCTAGTCTGCTCCAAGTGCTGTGCTGGACAGGACTAATTAATATCACTCGAGAACAAGCTGTTGATAAGTGGCAGCAACAGCACTTCACTGGCACCTGCCTGTCATCTGGACACCCTGATGGTGGAAGGATCACTCACAGCTCATCTGGGAGCAATTCTGAGAAATGACAAGGCACAAGCACTGCCTTGAATTTTTACCAGTGTTACAGCACAAAGTGCACATGAAGTTCTGCTTCATTGATGCTGGCTCATTTTACCCCAGCCACAGATCTGTGCTGCAAGATGAGAAACTGAGGAACAAGTATTTTGAGAGCATTTTCACCTGCAAACGTTCCTCCATCTCAGGTTCCACAGGCCCCTCGTGACTGATCTTGCTAAGCAGATGTTCCATCTCTGCTGCCCAGCTCTCCACCCCTCCAAGGAGCTCCTCAATTTTCTCCAGGCTCCCTGGAAGCTCCGTGGTCTTTTCAGCAGCATTTGTGCTCTCTTCTCCAAGCTATAAACAAAGAGCAGGGCAAGATGTTCATTCCCCCCATCTCCCCACTGCCCTCCTCCAACACAGTCACCACTTGGGTCACTTCCCACCTTTAGCACCCAACGGGGATCAAAGGGGAAATAAATGCCAAACATATTGGTAAATAAACCATGTGAGGGTCAGTTCGTCAGCCCTGAGGGCAGGTGGGACAGCACAACCTGTCCCCTTGTCCCCTCCCCTACAAGCAGCCACACTACTATGGAGAAAAACTCCTGGGCTGCAGCATCCCCCCAGCCCACACCAGGGAATTGTCCAAGAGAACAGCAGCTGGTGTTGGTCAAATCAGCATCAGGGAGTGTTTAATGGTACTGGCAGTCATAGGGCAGAGCTCAAGCATTTGGTCTTACCTTTTATATAAAAAATAAATATAATACATATGATAGTCATAATGTCCAAAGCAATGGCAGAAAAATAACTCAGGAAGTCCTTAGAAAGGCTTCTTGCACCTTACCTCTCTAATTCCTCAATATATTTCCTTAAAGGATCTCTTGTTAAGGGTTTTTCTAGCAAACTCTGGATTTCCCTCACCCTTTGATTGCTTCCTTTGATTTTATTGCATGCTCACGAAGCTCATCTCCTACAAAAATGCAGCAGTAATTTTCTGCCACCGTTTACTGTCACAGCAGTACCTTTAATAAATGTCAATGAAAGGCTCAACTCAGAAAATTAAGAGTTCTAATATTCCCAGGCAGAGTGAAAATGTCATTCTTGTGAAAGCATTCTAGGAGATGTAATATGTATAACATTAGGCAGGTTGTATAGGGATTTAGAGCAGCCTAAAAACCTGTCAAGTGAGCTGGTGAAAAGTTGCACAACCTTAGAAATATCTGTGCAGCAATAATTATTTTCTACTAGCTGAGACAGATTGTAAAATTTAGTACAGGCTAAATTGATTACTTCCACCTCCAGCACTGAATTAAGAGCTTTATTCTGCAATAAGATTTCCTTTTATAAGTGGTTATGAGATTTCAATTTAAAACTTGAACATTTTCCATCCTGTTATAATGAGAATTTAACTGAGTAACAAAGACTAAAGAATGAGATGCCCCTGTGTACTCTCTGTTCCTCAAGCTTTAAAACTGGCAACCTTGACTGATCAATCTCAGATTAGCAAGCTGATAAATCTAGAAAAGATGACTTTGAAGGCTGTATGGCAAAGAGTAACAGAAACTTGTAACTCACAAAGTGTGTCCTCTTGATGAACTTTGCCCATCTCCTGTTGAGTTTCTTCAGCTCTTTGGCAATGTTTGATCCAACTTGCTCCTTGCTGACTTCGATGAGGTGGTTTCCAGCTTCATTTAAGGAACCATGTATGGAATTCCTCTTCGCCAGGATCTCAGCAGGGATCTAGGCAGAGGCATTGAAATCATTTAAAGCACAACCCTGTCAAAAGTTTATTTCCAAGATGAAAAGCAAAAAAGCAACAACAGCCACTGTGAAATTTAGTATTTTCCTTGCAGGAGGCTTCCAAATATCTCTGTCAAACAAAGAGAAATCCAGCCATGTACCTCTTTTGGATCCTCATTCCTGTTTTCTTCCAGCCACGTCTTCAATAAGTGGATGTTTTCTGAGTAGTTACTCCAGGAGGACAAGACTTTCTGTAGAGTGGTGTTTACATTGGAAATATACTCTCTGCAAGTGGAAATCTTTGACTCCACTGTCTTCAAAAGCTTGCTGATTTCTTGAGGATCTCCAGCTAGGACATGGAATAGGGATTATTGTTATACATTTGGAAACAGGTTAATTAAACAGAAGCACTGTTTACACAACAGTAGATGGAATTAAAACTGGTGGCAGCACATCAGTTCAAAATAGAGATCTTCATATCTCTAATGCATCTTTATGTGCATTATGTGCATTTAAGCATTATGAGCTTACCTAAGTCAGAACCACTTGTGCTTTTCAAGTCTTCACAGATGTGAGTAGCAGTTTCTAGTTGTGTTTCAAGTTTCTTTTCTTCAATGAAATTCTGCCCAAAGTGAAAAGTGATTGATAAGGGTAACACTGAATGACATAAAACTGGGTAAGAAATACAGCCTGGGACACTTTTTTCTTAAAAATATGAGCCTACAACCTACAGGTTAAATGTGAACTGAACAAAGCCCACCCAGCAACTCAGCTGCACCCTTTAGTCTGAAACAGACCTGTTCTTTTATTCTGCTTGTGAAGAGAGTAAAGTAAATAGAAATGTGAATACCTGAATGCCACTGCCTGAGCCACAGCCCTGCATGAGTCAGGACTGATTGCTTCAAAAAGTTACAGCCCCAGGGCAATACTGAGAAATGGCTTCTAGAACAAGGCAGGCAGAATTTGGTCACATAAGCCAGAAAGTGATGAAAGCAAAAGGTGAGCTTCCCTCCTTGCCCAGAAATATTGCCATGCCTCATTTCTGACACAGATCAAGATTCAAACTGGGGATGGAGAGGGTGAAAGAGGAAGAAATGGCAGCAGAGGAGGAGACTTGTGTGTGCACAGGGAATGAGAGTTGATCCTCAGCCCTTCTCTGAGCTGATCTCACTCCAGCACTCCCCACTCCTACAGATGTCCTACTCAGCAGGCTACAAAACAACCTCCCCTGTGACTGTGACAAACCTGGGCCACCACATCACCACTCAGCCAGGACTTCACCTCATGGGAGCAGAAGGGAAGCCAGCAACAAGCCCTAAACTCCCTGGGAAAGCTCAACATTCTATCAGCTTGAGCAAGACCATGAACCACAAC
The DNA here is from genome assembly GCA_034509425.1 of Eopsaltria australis. Lineage (NCBI taxonomy): Eukaryota > Metazoa > Chordata > Aves > Passeriformes > Petroicidae > Eopsaltria > Eopsaltria australis. The sequence goes on along the minus strand of JAVTVJ010000012.1, from coordinate 508,900 downwards.
TGCAGAAATAACATGATAATAAGTATTTATGAAACCAACTGAACCAAGAAACTCAGCACAGATTAACTCTGCACCACCATCTCACAGGGTGAGGTTGATACTGCTCACGGAAACTGCTATTTTATACAACCTATTGTTGCCTCCTTCCACAGCTCTGAGGCTGGTGGAATTCCCACTAATTTAACTAATTTGTCAGTCTGAGAATCCTCTGAGAAAGTCCACTAAGATGGAATTCACAAGGAATCCCATTAACTGGAGATGGGGAAAAACTGAAGGCATCAGCACTTTCACCTCTGCCTGTATTCCTGATGCAGTATCCTTTGTCAGTATTTGGGGTCAGGCAAACCATCCCCTCCTAAAAGCCTACATGCGGCATCAGTTTCATAACTTGAGTCCAGAAACTGAGCTAAGCATAAGATGTACCAGAACAGGACAATTCATATTCACCATGAAGCATAAGGAGGTAAAGAAGCTGGGAAAAGGAAGAGGCAGCAGTGTGAATAATGGTTGGTGCTGAAGAAAGCAACTACTGAACTACCCCAGAGAGGGTTCTGTGGATTGGAGTGAGGGAGGGGCTGCTACTGCTAGCTCTGTAAATAGTCTAGAAAGAAAGAAATCTTCATAATAAAGAATGAAAATGGGCAGAGAGAAAATCACAGTGATGGCTTGTGTTACTTCTCCAAACTGAAGAAAGAACTCTCATTCATAGCAAAATGGAAGTTGCTGGGGCTAAGGAAAGGTTCTAGGGAAGTCTACCTGCCCTCCTTTGAATAAATCTGAGATTTCACCAGTCCAACATGCTTCTACCAACTATGATATCTTCAGATGACAAAGACATAAGTTTGAATCAAACAGAGCTGGGAAAGAATTACCATCAGGATGTGATACACATATCTGAAACTTACATTCCAATTTTCCAGCAGTGATTCCACGGACTCTTTTGCCCCATATTTCACATCCCAAATATTCAGCTTTAACTTCACCTCATTGGCAATAGCTGAGCACAGTCCATCGTGGTATTCAAGGAAAGTGCTGGGGTTTGTGGAACGAATATTGCTGCATCTGCAAACAGAAAATAGTTCCACAAGTTTATTCAAAACCATTGCATATACATGGCATTAATGGATAAGGATTTTATCCAAAAAATCAGAATTACATGTATGCAAACTTTTTTCATAGTTATGACAGGAATTAAGTCCTAAGATAGCAACACTTCTTTTTTTTTTAAGCAGCAACAATTGAGCAGTCAATGTTGTCTGCTCAATGTATAAAAACATCACACGGTCAAAAAAGGGGCATCTGCCACCTGCATGCCAAAGCATCTCAGGCCATGGATACAGGTTCACTGGTCATTTCTTAAAATATCCTCCAACAGATATTTGGGGTAGTACAAGCTATAGATCACAGTGACTTTTAAAGGTGGAAATACAAATCCCCACCACCAGGGAAATTTTTACATTCAAAATATTCAAGTTTCCTATCCCTAGTGGTTGTTTCCTATTCCCACTAGCAAAGGGCATCTGAAAAGGTCCTGTTAATGAGCTCTATTCTGTACACATAATTAAACATTCATTGCACCAATGAGAGATCCCTGCCTGCTCCACTTGACAGTCAGCTTGTGCTGAGGTCAAAAATGCTCTTTTTCTGCAAGGCATGGATAAATGAAGTGCTTTGTTCAGAACAGCAGAGTAAGCCAATAGCAGAGCTAGAATACAACATGAAGTAGAGGGAATTTGAGCATTACAACCTTCTTTTCATTTCCTCTAATTTTTCAGGCAAGACCAGTGGCATATTCTTCTCATCTTCATTCTTGAATGACTGAAGGGTGTCCAAGTGAGAATCAAAACAATCCATCAAGCCCTGGGGAGAACAAGACATTGTAAGCCATTCATTTTGATCTGGAGCATTTCATCTGGGAATCTCCAAGTCACCTGCCATTAGGGGCAGAGCTATTAAGAACTAGTCAGAACAAGACAATCTCTTTACTCATTAAAGTGCAATAAAAGTATTTACCTCATCACCTTCTGAAGTGCATATTTAATGCAACACCATCTGATTTCTCTTATCACTGTGCATCTGCTTAAATATAAGCAACACAACTCTAACACTATTCCTGCTATCAGTATTTTCTGCACTTTTACTATCACCTTTAGGCCAAAAAAGCATCATTGCAACAGCTTCAGGATATTAAGTTGGTTTTTGCTATTGGTTATCAAAGACTGACAGCAAAACCTATTGAATAAATCTATTATGCCACCTGCTCCATAGTTCATTTGACTGCTCAATAAATTTGTGTCTAACACCAGGCTGACAGGGTATCAAATTAACCACCTAATGGCCAGTGTCCCATGATTAGGGAATATTTTACAGGCATGTGTCTCAGCACCAAATTACCTACCTGGAAGTAAAACATAAAATGCATTGCACAGAAGATAAGCCTATTTCTTAGTGGCATATAAAAAATATGCTAAAAGTTCATTTCTATATTATAAAATCTGCCACAAAGCATGTTAAAGGAAATGGCTAAATCCTGGGACAGCCCTCAGCCACGAAAATGATGCACAGATTTTTAACACTGGATTTTGAAATCTTAACACTGTATCAGTCAGACAGTTATGAGCATTGGTGGATAATTTCCTAGCTCTTAAGTAAAATTTACATTATAAGGTACCACCATGCCAATATGATCCCTACACAATACATACTAAAAGGGGAAAAAATTCTCATCAGAATGTCTTCCCATCAAGAAAAGTGGATTTGGCAGAAATTAATCATTAATGGGTTTCTTCTTCTGAAGGAATGCAATGATTTTATCTACATGTTTAATGAGAAGAAAGAAATCCCTTCCAAAATGACATCAGTCTCTCTGTCTTGTTCTTAAAAATGCTTTAAGTGCTTAGGTTGCACAACAAAAACCTTAGATCAAATGGCTAAAGACTGACAAAGCTGTTACCAGTTAAAAAGACATCTCTCATATCAGGAACTGCCTAGTACAAAAGAGTGGTGTAATCAAGCCACTTGCAAGAACATCCATTGCCCATTCTTTCAAATTCTCTTTAAGGACGATATCACAAAACCAGCAAACTTGTTTATAAAAAAAAACAATTATGGCATTATGATCACCAGCCAGGCATCAACACATCTACTCTTAGAGAATTTTCAAACTCAAAAGGATGTTTAAACTATTATCTGTGTAAATATTTGAAGATCAGATTAAATAACTTGCATGGTACGAACGTATCAAAATCTCTCTCCTTGCCTTGAATGGAACTACAGAGTGATTCAGCGAATATTTAACTTTAAACACACAAACTTCTTGAACTATTTAACTTTAAACACACAAACTTCTTGAACTCCCTGGAATGTAACCTTAAGATCAAGTGCTTTTCTGAATAGGTATGCATTAAGAGTAGATTTAAAGATAAAGATGCAATTATCCTGTGTTATTACTTAACAAATAAACAAGTTGCAGGAACCACATAAAAAAGAATAGCATAAATTATGCATTCAGGCAGTACTCAAATTTAATTTCACCCCAGTGAAGTCTGAAACCTGCCTTATAGACCCATGCAGTTATTTAATTAAACTCATAATTCTTCAAAGGTATGTTCAGAAGAGCTTTTCATCTTCAGAAGACAAACATATGCACACCACTTCCCAAAATGTCAAACAGCAATTCCATAACAAGTGCTTTGCTGGGTCAAACTGAAGCAGAATTTCCTTTGTGATCAGCATACCTTAAATATTACAACCATTTCTCTGAAGACAGACATTGCTTTGAACGGGTCCTGCAAATCAGGCAACTCTTGTGCCTGCAGACGTTCCACCTCCTGGAGCCAAGCCTCAATGCTGTCCAGAGGGGAGGGCAACATCTGGTCCAGCTTGGCTTTCCACACATTAATCTTTAAAAGGAAAACAAGTGGATTAAATCTCTCACTGTTATTTCCTTCCCCATCCCCAAGATGCTGATGTAAGCTGCATAAGCTGGTGCTCGAGACATCCCAGGAGCCCACTCCCTGATGCCAGTCACTGCTCAGAAAAGGAGCTTCCAGTGAAGTCAGCTCAAATCAGCCACATTTACCTCAAACCCAGGTTTGCTCCCAGCCCGCGACCTCTGCAACACCACAGAGAACTTGGCATTACTGTCCTTTGCTAGATACCATCCCAAGGCCCAGCAACAGGAAAGTTTACAGTGAACTAGTTGTAAAAACACAGGGGGAAACAGAGATGAACAGCTTTCTGTCATGGGGAACATCTCTTCCAAAACCAGCAATTCCCAGCATGGCCCTACACATCCCAGTTTGAGCCAGCACAGCCAACCTCACTGCAAAGCTCTGACCAACCAGGCCTCACCAGAGCAGTGTCTGTGCCACGGGAAGGAATATATTAACACACTTTCCCCAGCTGCATCACTATCTCAGACATAATTATATCCCAAAATAACTTTTTAAGCATAAATAGGCCAAAAACTTTGATTGGAAGAGTGCTCCAAGAGAAGCAGATGCAGGGTATTCTCCAGGGATGTTTCAGACTTGAGGCTCAGGAGGCAGAAGAGTAAAACACAGTCACTTTCTGCCTCCTCTTGGGCACTGAATGCCACTCAGACTGTCTGGATTTCAGGTTCAGGGCCAAACTTCTCTTATCATTCCAAATAAAGCATCATCTCCCCACTTTTCCCAGTGTGAATTCCTGGGGTAGACTTAGGCTTCTTCATCCCACATGCCCATGCTGGTAAATGGGGTGAATGAGAAATGCCTCTGACCTGAGAGATCACTTTATCCCACTCTTCCTTCATCTGCTGCTGGCCTTCACTCAGCTCAGCTTCACCTCTTTTTGATGACAACACAGGCAGGAAGGGGGTTTTCTCTTGGTTAAATGTTTCCATGAACGACATCATTTCCTAGGGATAAAACAGAAGAGCAATTCACACATCAGACGTCACATGGGAGCTCACAGAGCCAAGTCCTGCCTTTGAACACCCTGCTATGAGCTCCATTAACTTCAAAGGGTGTGATGCATGCAAAGGCAAGATAGCAGGAGGCATTCTTGTCTCCAGGCAATATTTGGGTCTGAAATTATAGGTGCCATTCCCTAAGTCTGTATTTAACATAATGGCAGTGCAGTCTGAACAGAGCTCTCCCCTCCCAGCAAGAGAAAGGGAAAATTCCTCCTCTCACAGCTCCCCATGGGCCATTTTATTACAAACTCTGGCTACAATATAAGCCAAAGGAAATTTTACTTCAGCACAGCCTACAGCTAGCAATTCAACTACTCCCCTACTACATTAGCTGGGTAAAACCTACTGTTGTAATTAGCACAGAAATAGCAAAAGTAACTCCATGAAGGGCCTACGTGCTTGAATCTTGTCCAAGTCTTCAACTACATCAATTAATTAAGACACAACTTTACTCTTTCCAAAAACCCTGCTCAAGAACAAAACAGCATATCTCTTTTTCATAATGGAGAGAATTTTAGCCTACCTTTCCTTCCATCATATGAGGGCATTTAACAATTTCATTGTCAGATTTTCAACTTTTGTTTAAAAGCTTATTTAACACTTCAGTTTAGGCAATGAAGATGAAAAATATTAAAAATATTCACAGAAACAGATTCATTTCACGGAAGCAGTGAAATATGAAATAGAACTTACTTTGTACTTCTGGCAGTATGTTTCATTCTCTGTTTCCACCAGCAGCTTTGCTAACTTCTTCTCCTGTGCAGCCAACCAGCCCATGGCCTCTCTTACTTTCTCCTGGTAATTAGAGCAGAAAATTCCATTTTTCCATTTTGCAAGCATTGGTTTTAATTTACATTGTGCTATAAAACAACACTCATTGAGCATATGATGAAGTCTACTCAAAGCTGTTGAAAAACAAATAATCATTCCTGAGGACCCTGATGAATTTTGAGTCAGGCAGTATTACACAGCAGGGACAAAGTTTTAAACCTGGCACCTGGATATATGAAGACATCAAAAAAAGACCTAATTGCAGTCCTACTGAAAGGAAATTATCAGTATGGAGATAAGTGAATACCCAATTAAATTCTCATAAGAGAATACAGAGAATGGAAAACGTGGGTTTCTGGTCAGTGTTATCTGTGAGTGGCAGCTTCTGTCCACTCCACGTGTCAGCTACTAAATTTAAAGCTGGTTGTTCTGTGCATCTGCACAGACTTCAGAGCACACATGAAGACAACCAAGCTTGAAAATGTCCTCGGTAACAGTTAAATGAAAACCAAAACAAGCTGCACAGCAATTCCACCTTGTATGATCAATCAAAAATCTATAACATGGAGTTTTTTTCTACCACAACAAAAGCATCAGAAAGTTCAAGTCAATTCAGTCCTGTCAGCAGCAGAATCAGAGGATCTGCTATGTGTTACTGACTCAGATATAAACTGGGCAAGGAAAGCACATTAATTTGAAAATGCCTCAGTGACAACCCACACAACATACCTGCATGTCTTCTTCAGACTCAGGCAAATTCTTGGAGTATTGCAAGAACTGAGCCACGTAAGTCATGATTGATTTTTCATCTGGATTCACAATGTCAACATCTACAAGAGCCAATACACCATTACATAATTATGCAGCCTTCTAGGCCTGATCACATAATTACACACTATGCTGCAGTTATTAAAACACATTACCATAAACATGTTTATTTTGCAACAGCTCGCTTAACATGCCATTGACGGAAATTAATATGTAATGAACATTTCTTTTCCTTGGGAGTATTTTAATAGAACATGATTAACTAATGAAAAAGTTTCTCCCATGAACTGGAAAGTTTCATATTCTTTCTTCTGCATATTGCTGCTGCAACTGTTGCCAATTCAAAAATCCCATAGTCCCTAAGTACAGCTGATGTTATAAAATAAAGAACCTCAGGTTTGAGCATTACAGCAAATATCAGTGTTCCATTTCCAACTTAAGCACAGTCTTAGATATCATAATTATCTCACTCCTAATAATGAAGATTTTTAAAAAGCTGATCATTTACCTTCAGGTTCCAGAAGCCGTGGGATATTCAGCTCCAGTTCTGCAATTCTGAAAGCCTCCTTCAGGTTTTCTTTATTGCTCCTGGCTTTTGCCTTCTCCAGATCAACCAGACCTGGCCTCAAGGTTTGGATGATGGCTAAAAAAGCCAGTCCATTTCGCCAGCTGGACTTGAAATCAGTGACACTGACAGAGCCATGCCTGTCCCAAGAGTGAGTGGAAACAAAACGTTAGGACATCTGAAGAAAGAGGCTGTAAGTACAAATTTAGAAATAGAACATAAATTCAGTAAAATGTAGTATGAACCAAATCCAAAAGCACCTTGCTGCTGAACTTCTGCACAAGTCAGACAACAACACAGCCAGTACTACCAACAGCTACAATTACATATTTTTACACTATTTTTACAAAATGACTCTGTTTCTTTTTGTCTTCTATTGCATTCTGAAGATAAAGCCCTCAATTCGAATCCTTTCTAAATATCACCTTTGTGCTTAACATCTATGCATTCTATGGGGTGGAAAAACAACAAGGAAAGCACTACAGAACATGTATTTGTCTGCAAGGACACCAAGAACTGGCACTTTAGAAAAATCCAAATCATAAAAGTGGTGCATTAGTGCAGGAAAAAGTATTTCTTTTTCTCTTAATTAGCCAAGGGTCTTTAAATCCTCTTTAATTAATGTTCACAGCCTGAACAGTGCTGTGAGGTGCCCAGCCATGCAGGCCACAGTGAATTCTGGGACAACTTTCCAAAACCAGCCTGTATGTTATGAGTATGTTACAGCATGGAAAAGATGTGGGGTTGCAGGCAATCACATTTAATCACAAAACAATGGACCAAGTCATACAAGATTTGTTCCTTTACCAAAAACTACAGGATGCACTGGTAACAAAATAATTCAATGTAATGAACGACAGTTCAGAAATGATACTGCAAACCAGACAGCAATACTGCTGAAAAAGAGGCAAAAGAAAGAGGAAGATTACATGGACAAAGAGTTGGTTTTGATGTGCCAATTAATCTTTTTCTGATAAAACACAGCTAGAAGGCAAATCTCAGTGCCATTCTCCTGGCAGAAAGTGTCTGATGTGCTGATGAAGGCCTTTATCTCCCACTAATAACATGGAATATTAGTAGGATTTTATTAGAACATAAAACAACCAAAGAGCTGTGGAGAAAGAGCTGACATTACTGTAAAGCAAATTTGAAAGATCCTGGAGTGAAGCAGCAGCCCTTGAAGAAAATGTAAATATCTATATCTGCTCTAGATTGTGTGCTGTGAACACTCCCACTGACAGCAGCAGTGCTATCTGTACATCAAGCATAAGAAAACACCTTGTTAGAATTAGAGACTAGGACCACCAGGATCAGGACCCTTCTTGGGGATCATACAGTGTTTTGAAAGAAAAGCATGAGTTGTGGGAATCACAAAAAATGCTACATTTCCCATTTAAAAAATTTAAATATCCTTGAAACTTGTGAATCAGAGCCAACCACGAAGCTTAAAACAAGTAAATCATGTAAACATTCCACTAGACTTATCACAGAGGAGCCCCTAAAAAAGAAAAGCCAAACAACTCAGATTACACTGTTGTATTTAATTAGTAAGATGAGCTTCGCTTTATCATCTTTAAAGGGCTCATGTCAAAACATTAGGGGCCTGATTGATGCTGAAAACACTGGTAACCACAAGTGAAAGTTAAAGGATTTTCTGCTAAGATGTCACTAAGTAATGTTAAAAAACAGAGGGAAATATCACCACATTTAGAGGAAAGCAGTAACACAAAGTGTAGCATGCTAATTATAAGTGTTGGATGGAACTTACAGTGAACACTGTTCTTTAGCCCACAACAAAAGAGCCTTTGTAGCGGACATCTTCCACCGTTCCTTAATTTTAGCACTTTTTTTAGCTGATCTGCTTGCCTTTGGAGAGGAGTCAACAGCACTTGAGCGATCAGGTGAAGGCTGGTTGTAAGTACAGGCAAGTGTCCTGGCCAGTTCTTCAATCTGTCAGAGAAGTTGGGAGATTTAATGAGGCTCCAGTGAGAGATTAACAAGGCATCAATGGCAGAACACCACGGAGAATTAAGACAGGACTCAACCACAGCTGTAACAGCAGCTTCCCTGCCCAACAAAATCAATCAGGCTTTTTAATCTGCACAATCTGAACTATTTCATGCTGAATTCCCATCTTCAGGCAATCTTCTGGCAGGATATATTCACCCAAAGACCTCTGTGTTACACTGTGGGTACCAGCAATGACATCAAGGGACCTTCTCACTCAACTTCTACTCTAACCAGTGACAGCATCCCATGGCAGCTGTGTTTTCTGCTATCAAGAGGGACATGTACTAGTCATGCTCAGAGCTTGCCTGCTCACTCAGGGTGCAGGAAAACCTATCTGATAGACCTCAGAAGTCTCTATTTGATTAGAGCAGCTTGGTTTAGGTAAAAAGGCAATTGCACAGGCCTTGTTCAGCACAAGACTCTTTGGCATCAAAGTACCTCTACCATGAAAAATATGGGCTAAACACTGTTAGAAAACATTGCTTCTTAGTGCTCTCCTGAGCCCCAGTCACCAGTAAGAGCACCTGCATTATTTCACTGCTGGGATCTCCCTAGAAGCCAGCCTGGCTCAGCATCCTCTGCAGCCCTGCACGATGATTGAATCAAGGCCCTGTGCTTTCTCACCTCCCCATAACCTCATGCCCTGCAAGATGCACACTCTTATTGTATAGGAAACATGACTCTGACAGCCTTCATGTTATTACAGGCACTGGTACTGAAAAAAAAGAATACAGGAATTGTACATTGTAATCTGCACTGAGGCATGGGGCTGCCTCTGAGGGAGACGGATGAGCCACTTCACACTATCTGCTCTTTTTGGAGCTTAATCATTACAGACCTTAGACAAGCAAAGTTTAGCCTATTTTTTAACTGGTTACTTCAAACAAAATCTCAGTATCATTCCTTCCTACCAACTGCAGCTAGATACTGTTCATCACTGCAATCCCTGCACTGGTGCATCTCCTCCTTGAACTGTCACTTCCACGTGTCAAAAAATAATCTTTTGCTTTGTACCAGTTCATCTTATTTGGCAATCACATCAGTCAACACATTTTTGTGTGTTTTCCCTCTACTAAAACTCTCCTGCATCGCTGAAATACTTACATGAAAATGAAATATAATGGTCCAGATTAGGCCAAGCACAATGGAAGGTTTTCCTTCAACAATGTCAGCTACATGAATATTTATGAGCTTCAGCTAAGGAGGGAAAAAAAGGGATCATTGTTAACAAAGAAAATGTTCCACCAGCTAAACTGGCTTTAGTTGTGAATTCTGCAGTTAATACTCACTGATCTGCTCTTTAAAAATGTCAAAGCATTTTCTATATTACTTCTACACTGGAAGGTATTAAATCCTTTTTCCCGTGGCTGCAAAGCAAAAAAAAAACAGGCTATATCTTCAACTGTGAAAATTAATTTTATTCTATATTTTGATAAGGGAAGTTCTGCAGAGATCCATAAATTACTTTGGATCAACTTACTTCAGCGTGTTTCAGACTCAATGGTATAAAAATAAGTTACTTGAAACTAAATCTTCTATTACTCCAGAGGGATGATTCATATGGTTGCAGTTAAGCATATCCAGAAATCTCTGCTGGACTTGACAAAGGATTGAGGTAATATTTTTATTACTCTGTCTTACCAGATGTTGACCTGAAAGCACTTCCAGCAGATCCAGAAGCAAATGTCCTTGCTGTATGTCTGTATACAGGTCTGAGACAACATAAGGAGGGGTATGCTGCAAGATAAATTTCAACCTTCTGTCATTTTGAATTCAACACACCGCAAACATCACAGATTACTCTGCTGTTAAATAATATTTAGAATCTATTATTTTTTCACTAAGCTGGAATAAAAACCCCACATCTAAACAGTCACATCCTGCTCCTTCTAACCTATTATTGTGTTTGTGTCTTATTCCCCCTTGTTCTGCCTGTGCATTTTATAAGGGTAATTTTAGGCCTCACTTTCAAGCACTAACATTTTTCAATGAGGTCTCTGGAAATAGAAAAAAAAAGTTAAGAAAGGGAAAGCCAAAGAAGGCAGTTAATTCATATTTTGAAATCTTAATCAATATACGCCAAGTACAAATGTGGGTATAGAGCTAGCTCTTTTCACCCACACAACATAAATTTATCATGAGCTCAGCAGTTTCTGCTCAAGGAGGGACCAAAACAAGATTTTTTTTATTTTTTTTTTTTTACCTGAGCAAGTCAGAGCCCCAGCAGCACATCCTGCAGGAGCTGTTTTCTGAGAGCTTAAAGAGCACCCACACTACTGTGTGGTTTGTCTTAATACTTGCCAGTCACTCAGGTCATCTCATTAAACTCATGTTCTTGGATTGCATAATAGAATAACACTTACCTAATCCCAGTAAAACCAATTGTAAACTCAGAAACTCGTAAAACCCTGAGACATGTGCCTCAATCCACCACAAGTTTTACCACATGAGTAAGGAAGAGTGACATCCACACACAAACCACCTCACACAGATGTCCTTGGACATGTCCCAAGACAGTGCTGTTGCACTTACTAAACATGATTCTTGAGGCTACTTCTTCCACCCAGTGCCTAAAAAAAAACTTGTACTAATTTTGTTTATTCCTAAAGAATTTAATCTCTAACCAGCAGATCTTAATAAAAAAGGCAAAAGACATGCCTTTGCTAAAGAATCCCCCATTTACCTTTGCCAATATTGAATTTATCCAACTAGTGAAGGTTTTCTTCTGTGTAAACTCTCGCTGGACTGGGAAATAAAAACAAAAAAAGAAAACAAAGTTAATGGAAAAAATGATCAGGTTTTATTCCTCTTTCTCAAAAAGACACACGGCATCCACCTCAAACCTAAGGTCTGTTCTTCCAGACATTAAGTTGCTATTTAACACCAGTTTTTCTCAACTCTTATTTTATAGCTGATATTTTCTTGCTTGCTGAGTTGATGCTGCAAAGACCTCTATCACCATCAAGCATAACTTACAGGATGCAGAGAATAACTAATGAAGGTTTTCTCAGAAGCTCAGCAAATATAAAAAGCCCTGTGAACACATAATTCTACAGAGAAATATGTCTACAATAGATCTGTCTGTTCCTGAATGTTCCTTCAAGGAGTCAGGGCCATCATCAGTACAAGATACATCTTGGAATTTGGGAAAAGCCAAACATTAAGCTGGATGCAGGCTGGAGTTAGGTGATAAATACACATCTGTAGGTGAAGCCACACAACGAGAAATCTTTGCTAACTGAAGGGCATGGATATGCATGTTTTGGTAGGCTGGGCAGGATGAAGGATACCAAAAATACCAAGCCCTTGGGGGAAAACAAAAACATTGACTATTCTGCACGCAAAAGTGAAAATGGCATTCACAGGTGCCTTTATTCTACTTTATTATATGCCACACTTTATTATACTCTGGGAATTTGCAAACACAAACCCCAGTCGTGGGGTCTTTTCATGATCCAAGACAGCCCAAAGGAGTCTCTATGGAGCTTCATCAGCTCAGGAAACACAGCAAATCACTTGAGGATAACCCAGGCTCCTGCTCCTCACCCCACAAGCTGCCTTCTGCCTCACTGGGAGGGTGAGCAGCAACAAAAACATTCATATTACGTGTGTGGAGCACTGCTTTGCATCCTGGAGTGAAGGCGTTCTTCAACAGCCCTCCTCTAATCTGCAACACCACCATCCTGTCCAAGCATGAAGCACTGGTTTTCCCCTGCTTGCTGGACTGTTTTAGGATTCTTTTTAAGCATCACAAAGATTGCCCTCAAACAGTAAAGTAAGGGCAATCTTAAAGGCATGGACAAAAACAACAAGACAGAAATCGGATTTTGTTTGGAAAAAAGAAAATTAAGAGCACACGTGGCACACAGACCAAACAACGCTGCAATGCTCACAAGGAGGCCAAAAATAGCATGGAGATACTGGCTTCATGTTAGCACAGGAGCCAGCCACACCCTTCAGCTGAACACCACGCAGGAGCCATTCCAATTAGCCAACAAGCAATTATTGAGTGGCTGCACTCAGTTCTATCAGGCAGGCAAGGCTGGCACTTGAAAAGGGACAGAGAGCAAATATTGACTGCTCTGCCTGACGCCAGTGACTCCTGCAGCTGCAGCTCCTGCCAGACACAAACTGCGGCTGCTGATTTGAGGAACTTGCATTTTGAGTTAGGATGGTTAGGATGAGACACTTGGCCTTGTTTTGGTTGACATCCACATTAAAATGCTTCATTATGCAATAGGGGCCAGATACTGCAAGAGTTGATTCACGTGGGCAGCTCTCAGGCAAATGTCTCACCTGGTGAAAGTACAAGGTGATTATTCCACTGCACACACCTAAGAGCACCTCAAACCCTCCACAACTACCTAACCCAACCCACCAGGCTGCCTTCCAAGCAGCTGCTGCCTCTGTTGCCATGTGCCTTTTTTTCCTACCCAAACAAATATTAATATAATAATAGAATCTCCTCCTGAATTAATAACAGAACTCCATGTTTGCCATATTCCCCCAGCTTGCAGTGCAGCAGTCAGTGTTTCCATGCACACACTCAGTACAGATGTGCTCCTGGCACCGTGGCAGGCAGTTGTATTGCAGTTTTCAGGCTGAGTGTGTTTTCCCCTCCCAGCTCCCCTCTGATGCTGCTGCTGCTGCTCAGAGGCGCTAATGATTTAATCAAGCTCTCCAATTCTTATCTCTACCACGTGGTTAATTAATACGGATTTTTATTTTTATGAGGATGAATGGATTCTTTGTTAGGCCTTTTTGTAGGACTCTAAATGACCTTGGTTTTCTCTTGCCCTAGTTTTCAAAATGTCACTGACCTAGAATAAAAAAAGCTATAAAAAAACCCCAAACTCTGATCATTGCCTTTACTTTGGATCAAAACTCACTAAGCTAAAAAGTGAATCTGCGAGAACAGAGTAAGAACCTGGTAATCTGAAAATACCCAAAATCTATCACATTTCACCCTGCATTAACAACTCTTCAGGGAAGAATAACACATGCTAGCAATGTATCACGTAGGATAGCCAAAAAATCAATACACACTGCTGGACAATGACTGTTTTATTCAGTAATGAGCTACCAACAAGTGCTACAAACCAGGCTGATCATTAGGAGCACAGGGACATGGCAGGGACCACGTGAGTGCTGAACTGTCCCAGGAGGGAGACGAGAGGAGCAGCAGCACTGCCAGCCACTGCTTTACTCTCAGCCTTCCTTTTAACTGGGATGCAGAAAAAACAAGACTTAAAATCAGTCTCCTCTCCCCTGCTGCCTATTGTGCTTCCCTTCCTGAGGTGGGGGAATGGCAGCTCCAGAGAAAGCATCATCTCCTCCTTCAGCAGGGAGCTGGGGGAAGCAAATCACGGCAGAACAGATGTAACCTGTCCATCCACACTCATCAAACACTGTCACCAAACAGCGAAGAGGATTTCTTTTATCACAAGGATTTGTGTATCACTGCCAGAGAACAATTTACAACTATATGGCTTCTTTAAAAAAAATAAAAATTAAGCATCACTTTAATGAGCACAAGCCTGTCTGTCGTCTTCTCATTTCTGTTTCACCAGGAGGAATTACCTCCTGTGCATGATATTTTTATATCTTTCTTTCACCACTGAGGTCAGCTGAGGCTACAGCTACAGCAGTGTGCAGGGAGCTCATCAGGAACAGACCAAGAGAGCTGGTGCTGTGCATCCACCAAGTGTGCAGGGACAAAGGTTGTCTTGGGCTAACTTCAGCCCCAATGCCCAGGCAGCCACAGCACCTTCTTTGTTTCAAGTTTCATTCAAAACAATCATTTCCACACTCCCTGACAGCCCAGAAAAATAAACCAAAGGATGGGAAACAGGGATAACCAGGAGAGCTCCTTCAAGACAGCACTGCTGGTATGAGCTAATACACCAAGCAGATACATTCTTTAAATGATTGGAACCATCAGAAGAACAAATTAAGTACTTCCCAATCCAGGGAGAGAGTGAGCAATTAACCCCCAAGCCCTTTGTATAGTCCCTTCCCTTCCACCCAGCAACAGTTTCATGTTCTGCAGACAGGAAAGCAGGGAAAAGAGTTATTTCCAGCATTTATGTTCAGCAACATGGTGTTAAGCAATTAAAAGCAAACACAGAATTTTTTGTCAAGACTGAGAAGTTTACCCACAGCCCAACGAAGATGAGAACACCTCCACAGGCAGGAATGAGTCTTTTCAAACCCAAATATTACATAAATACTCATTAAATCACTACTAGCACAGCAGCGAAGCAAGTGGAAACTTTCTCCACTACTCCTTTCAACCTTTTCCTTTTAGAAAACCAATTGTCCAGTTTACCAAAAGTGCTGCTAACTCAGGAAGTGTGTTCACACCAAGCTTTGCCCTCCTGGCTTTCTCAAACCCTTTTGCTGTTCTCATTGTCAGGATGCTGGAGCAGCCTTGCTCTGAATCACCACTGTCTTTACTGCCACCACCAAGCGATGTTTAGCACTCAGGGGCACAGGCAGGCTGCAGATTAAATTCTTACAGGTACCAAGTCACATCATTTAGATATCAACATACTTATAACGATAAGGGCTTAAGTGGCTTTTCTAATATTTTTAAGAAAATTCACAGTGAAGCAGGGATTTGCCTTTCAGGTGGCTCAGGAGCCATCCACTCCTTTGGCATTTTAATGCCAATTTTTAACCAGTTATGCACCAGATAATGCCTTCAACAAATTGAAGTTTACCTAGTAGGGACCACTTTTATGCAAGTATACAATCTATTTTTTACATTAGGCATGTGAAGCAGACAAAAATACCCACGACTGGATTTTTTCAAGGCAGTGTCATGTGTCAGTTGCCTCTCCAGTGCCACCAGCCCTGTCACATGCCACAAAGCCATGCAGTTACAGGAACTGCAGAGCAGCTCCTCACCCGGGCAGCATAAACCAGGAATAAATTCCTGTGCAGCTCCTATGGGAGCTTTTTGTAAAAGTCACCCTTGTAAAATCATAATAAACGTTTAGTGGACTTTTTTAATCGCTCTGGTTAAAGAAAAGAAGTGTAGCTGTAGTAAGCGAGTGGCTCCATCAGATGAGATACACAGTTAGAACAAAAAGAAGATGGGTAAGAATTAGTAATCTACCTGACCTCTGGATGAATTAAGAGGGTCTCAAAAAGAAATCCCCCTTACTCAGAGATGAGTACAATCTACTACAAGCTGGACAACAAAACCTATCCATACACGTCTCCATATTTTCAATTTCACTTGAAGAGAAATCATTCTTAAAGGATTAGATATAACTGCATGAAAAGAGTATTATTCCTTTTTATCACTAAACTCTCTTCAAAAATAGTTCTCTTCAAAAACTCTTCAGCTTTAGCAACCACATTCCTATATTATCATCCTTTGGGTTGCAGTAATAAACAGTAACACACACGCAAATTACTAAGTGGAGCCAAAAATTAGGACCCCTGCAGTTAATTAAACAGTGAAAGAGTAAGTACATGCCCCGAACTTCAAGAGCTAAAACACACTCTCTTGTGTTTGAATTAGCTCAGCAAGCATGAAAATAAAAGGGAAAACCAAGTTCTGCACAGGCTTGGTGGGAATCACCGCACACACGGTCTGTTTGCTATCCTAGGGAAGACAGGGGAAGGATGGGACAGAAAATAGAGGTTGAATCCTCTCACAGGTAAAGAGATTTACATTCCAAAAGCAAAAAATAATCCATTCCAGAGTGCCACAAACCCTGCAGAGTTCCTGCTGCGAGCAGCTGCGCGCTCCCCTCGCTGCAATCCCGCTCTCCTGCTCAGCAGCCAAGCGTGGCTCCATCTCCAGCAGCTCCCAAAGCACTGCCAGGAGGCCCTTCTCTCACCAGAGAGGTGACATGCCTCCTCATCTCAAGCAGCCAAAGGCAATTCTGGATGTTGACTGTGCCTCTTCAGTTCGCAGAAGGACGAGCAGCAGGCTGGACCCCGCTCTGGGGCCAGCCCATGATGCAGTGATGGGAGGGAAACACAGGAGGAGGAGACACAGGACAGGGATCCTGCTTTATTCCTCCCATGCTCATTGCCAGCCAAGCCCTGAGCTCCTGCCTGCTGCATCCTACACCAAAAGGGACTTCAGGTTTCAAAGATGGTCCATGGTGCAAGGAAGCATCTCCCTGTCAAGCATCCTCTGTTCACCAAAATGTTTGGACATTGCCTGGCAAGAGAAACCTCCCCTGAAGTATTCCCCCACCGGATAGAACCATAGTAAGTCCAGCTCCAGGCTTTTTCACCTGCACTTTTACAAGGACACAAAGCAATTCTGCAGCTGCTGTAAGTTGTGCTGCATCAGAAAACTGGGAAGAAGCAGAGAGGTGCTGAAGGAAAGGGCCCAGATAATGCTGACCTTAATCTGATTGAGTTTTATTATAACATCTGGGACAGAGGGAAAGGAAAAAAGAAAATAAAAGAAGCCTGCCAGTTCCTGACATCATGCATGTTCATAGCAATTTCCATTTTCTTGGCAAGGAGGGAAGGGGTAACTATTGCTCTCATCTGGATATCAGCTTGGAAACTGGTAAAGGTTAAAGAGCAATACATAAATCTGAAAAGATCCATATATAAAGGTTTATATTGTTGCAGCTTTTTACTTCAGCCTCATGATTTTGTGACTAGCTTTACCATTTGGAAAGGCCTGGAGATGGGGGCATTAGAAAACACACTGCTTTGATTTTGTCATGTTTTTCAAGCTTCATTTAAGTCTTCTTAGAGTAATTAGGTGACAAGAAAGACACACTGAGAACAAAGTTACATTTTTACCTATTTTCCAGTGAATTTCTTTATGGCATCTTGTAGGCCAAACACTTTTAAGGAAAGTGAATGTTCACCCTTGAACACTCTTTTACTTAAAAACCCACTAACAAGCTTCTACAGTATTAACCAACTAGCCATAAACTAACAGGAATTTGATAATAATTAGAACTACTAGGTAGTAAACTGTGCACTAATTACTTAAAGGAGATTATTCTTTCCCTCCTTTTTTTTTCTTCCCAAAAGTGCTGTCCTCACAGAAGACTGTAACTTAAATAGCAGACAAATATACCCAAAATAAATACCTACATATGGTTGGGAAGGAAAAAAAATAAAGCTGATGATTTTGATACACTTTTTAGGCATAAATTTCACAAAGTAATATGACCAAACCAACTGACACATTGAGTTGATCTTGCCCTAATTAACAAGACTAGACAAGTGCTCTATCCCCATGGGATGCCTTTCAGGAATAATGGAAGGTTGGATCACAAAGAATTAAAAAGTAGATTAAAATATATCTAGACTACATCCAGACTAGATCTCATTCCTGCTTTTTCATTTATGCTTGTCTCTTTTTATGCTGTGTATTATACAATGCTGGATATATTCTTTGAAGGTATCCCAGCAATTTGAAAAAGGGGATCATAACAAGTTTTACACACATCTGCAGTCACACAAAATGTAACCTGCTTTTCTGATAGTTATAAGCAGCTATTCCTTGAATCTGAGATTTCCCTAACACTTCCCCAGGTGGACCTGAAGATTTAAAGCAATCAATGTCTCCAGCTGCTTCGCAAATCTCATCTCAAGCATTCCTATTAATGGAAAAACCTGTTTCCTTGAGCGACCCTATTCTTCTTCTTTGACCTTTGCTCCCACAGATCTGTGAGCAGGGCTGCTAATGGTCCCTGTATGTCATGTCAGGGAGGGTGTCTTTGGTGCTTCCTCACAGCTGTATTGCCATGTGCTTGTTTGACCCTGAGCAGACGCCGCAGCGCCACAGCTCCGCACACAGAACGTGTCAGTACCATTTGCTGTGTCTTCAATCATTGCAAAGAATTGCTCATGTCACTTCTAAGGGATGTCTCCGGATGTTTTACAACAGCCAGGCACGGACAGCTCGGGCACAAGATTTGCAGTGTCTTCATTTCAGCACAACCTAAGAGCTCCATTTATTACAGCCAAGAAATACAATCATTTCCATTTTACTAAGCAGGGCGCCTTCAATGAGATGCTGACCAAAAAACTCAATTGTTATTCAATACAAACACCAACCTGACGTTTCAGAAAAAAAAAATTAAGTAAAACCATGTTCTACAATGGCATGTAACTTTAAATCTGCCTTAAAGCTAGAGAGTGTTTTCCAAATCTGTTTCACAACAACAGCCACCTCAGCCTTTCTACCCAAGGCTGCGTTTGACTGGCACTACAAATGTGTGTCTGACAAGCTGTGCTGGGTGCAAAAGTCAGACTTGCTCCTGTCTGCTACAAGTTTTTGCTTGTTCTCCTGAAAATGCAATACTGAAGCAAAACGGAAGAAAATTCAGCATTAAAGACACTTGGCTTTAGACCACTATTAACACTGACTCGTCAAAACACATGGCTTCAACAACAGTATGAGTGCAAATATGGATCACAGAACTGGCTTGGCAGAATATTCTTTTGCACCATCTGTTTTCAACATATTTGCTCTCAACCAAGCACCACAGAAACTTCATTGCAGGGGAGTTAAAAGGAAGTAGCTCTGTGGAAACACGAGTTAGCCCATCCGTTCTAGGATAACCAGGCTCTAAACACATCAAAATCAAGTTTTTCAGCAGGGCTAGTCCTGCTGCCTGGACTAGCCTCCTTGATAGCTTCCATGAACATGTTCAGAGCAGAGTCAAACTTCACAGAAAATTCTTATAGAAGGAAATTCAACATGTGAATAAGGAAAAGCCAAAAGTTCTGAGAGGACAGGTTGGATTCATTCATCATCACTTAACTGTCCAGGTAGATGCCATTAAACTGAAATAATTAATAATCACCACTGAGTGTTTCTTTAACAAGTTATAACACATGACAAGTAAGAACCAAAGACTTGACCCATAAGAAATTTGTTTAGAAGCCACAAAAATTATCCCCACTTTCAGGGGATATAGTAGTTAAAAGCAGAAAAACAAGTAAAATAAAATAAAATCGTACTGTAGTCAATAGCTTCATTAAGACAGATCAATGCAACCACCTAATTGTCAGCAAGCTGAAGACAAGGAAAGTGATGAACTGGCCTGTTTTTATGCTGGTGGTTCCTTTGAAAACAGTTTACAGCAACATGTATTCTGAGTAACAAAGCATAAGAACCAGTGAGCACATCAGTACCAAAAAAGGCAACTGATCTGAAAATATCACGAGAGAGCACTACAAGAGCTTATCTGTCATTTCCCTGCTGAAGCCTCTCTCATGAAACACAGAAACATCTGCAAAGAAGTACAGACATGAACTAACTACACTCACCATAACCCTAGTTTAATCAGGCTTCTCAGAATTCCCTTCAACCTGTACACACAGCCACATATTTTTGACAAAAATCTAAATTAAGAAGGCACAGAAAACTTCAGTGACTTACCTTGCAGCGTTAGATGGAGATCATCTATTTCAGAGGAAGCCTGCTCCTCTGTTGATGCAGATGACTGCTGTGATGCCATATTGAATTCGATGGAGATTCTTCAATCAATTTCCAAACTGAAATGATATTTTAAAAAAGAAGAAAATCAGTACAGTTTTACATAAAAATTGTTGACAGTTAATGATGATGTGGCACCAAGATGCGCATTTTCTTTTGGGTTTTCTTCCCTTGGTCAGCTGTTTCCTTAGTTTACACAGAATAAAGTGACTGTTCCTACTGCAGGAACCCAAACTTTGGTCCTTTGACTCTTCTTACAGCGGCCAGCAGCACTTCACAATACAAACCAGGGATCCCAGTGGGTCTTGCCATGAAAACTAAAGCACCAGGATTAGGAAAATTCAAACACGGTTGCTTTCTTTGAGAAAGCCAAGGTGACAAAAGCTCTCAGTGCCTTCTGCAGACTGGCAGCTGCCAAACCTCACTTTTTTAATCCTTGTAACTTTCAGATCTTCCTTCCTGCCTGGATAATTGTTGCAGAATGGAAACAATTCAGGCAGAATCTGCAAAGATTAAGGTGAAATGAAAAAGCAGCAGTTATCATATGAGAATCAACACAGCTGCTGTCTCTGTCTGGTTCCTTTGTTACTCCTCAACCCACATGAAGGAGTTTCTTTTTCCAACTCCTCCATTTTCCTCTCCCTGGATACCTCCCCTATCTCTAATGCAACTTTAAAAAACAATATGTTCTATCTTCCTTAAAAAACTACAAGTGTTCCTGATTCTGCAGTATTGTTCAATTTGCCACCGTGGGAAGAACAGGATGCTTAAGATAGAGACTTATTTTTATCAAGAACCCAGAAGTTAAACAAATTCAAAAAGAAATTAAGCTGAAAATTAAATAAGGGCTGACTCTTAAACAAGCTTTGCTACCTACACAACTGTAACCTTTTCACCAGAAGCACTAGGATTTCCACACCATGTATTAATAACTCATCCACCAAGTATATGTCAAAATAAAGGGCATGAATAGATGAGTCAGGAAATACAACATTAAGGAATGCCAGAGAAATTCTTACATCCATTCCCTTGTGCACATGAATCATGAGGCAGCCTTTGTTTACTCCACTCTATACTATTTTTCCTCACTCTCTGTCTCCATCACTGAGCAGAAAGGAGAACATACATTCCATGAGGAGCTCTTCAATATTTTATTTTCCTCACCCTGAACAATGTGTGTCCTTGTGCTTTATCCAAGAGCTGCTCTGATGACAGGATTATTGAGTCCCTCACAAGATCTTCTGTGGCACTCACCTCCCACAAACATCAATCAATTCACATTTACAGCACCTTCGTGAGACCAGGGGTTATTGCCCACATTTAGAATCACAGCGTGCTCTGGGCTGGAAGGGACCATCAGTCCAACCCCCCTGCCATGGGACATCACTCTACTGATGACAAGCAAAGGCCAGAGAGAAGAAAGGCAACAAAAAAAAGTCTCTGGATTTCCACAGAAACAGATATTAGCTCAAAAGGCTGAAGCACTGATTCCAACTGCTGCAGTGACTGTGCAGCACTTCTGCAAGTCACCAACAACTCACAGCTGCAACTCAAGGCACCAAATTCAAGCAAGGGGAGTTCTACTTGGGACAGGTAAAGGTCAGACCTATCTGGATAATCAAAGAAACCCACCTTTTACAAGAGTTTGGCTTGCTTAGCCAGCAAAAATAGGAGGAAAAGGACTAATTTGATCTTTGGCTGGCACAAGAACATGATGATATAAACAAGACAAGCCTTGAGGTGAGGATGGAAATCATAAGATATCTAAATTAGCCAAGAAAGCCAACAAAAATGCTGGGCAGCACAAACCAGGGCACCACCAGCAGAGACAGAGAAGTCATTATCCCACTCTGCTCAGCACTTGTCAGGACCCCTGGAGTACTGGGTGCAGTTTGGGACCACACTGTTCAAAATATTATGTGGACAGGTTGGAGAGAGCAGAGCACAAAGATGACCAAAAGACTGGGAGGCGTGTGTGGGGAAATGGCTCAGAAAACCAGGTTTGCTGAGCCTTGAGGAAAGAGGGCTGAGGGGACACCTCATCACCATGTTCCAGTATTTGAAGGGTTCCCACAGAGAGGATGCAGACTCCCTTTTTACAAGGAGCCACATGGAAAAGACCAGAGGTAGTGGGTACAAGTTACTGCTAGGGAGATTTTGATTAGACACAAGAGGAAAATTTTTTATAGAACAATCACTCACTGGATTAATCTCCCCAGGGGAGTGGTGTATTCCACAACATTGGCACTGTTATGATTTGAAAGGGCAGGATGCTGTGCCAGCCTGTCTGGACCATGCTTTTAGCACAAAATGTTGGACCAAATGGTCCTTGAGATCTCTTCCAACCTGGAATTCTATAATTCTATGATAAATATTGGGCTCTTACAGGAACTGAGGGTGGGCAAGGGTTGCCAAGAATCCAGTGCTCACAGCTATGCTGCCTATGCCCAAGGCAAGGCAATCTTTCCTGGGAAAGCCTCTTCTCTTTTCTCTCAACATTAAGCAATACAAATCCAAAGTCTGAAAATACAAAATGTCAGGTGACCTTGATAGTTTTTAGTTATGACTAAGTCTTGAATTTGGTTTTTTGATCACCACCTTGAAGGTGATGACAAATGACCCAAGTGGGAAGTATGTAAGCAAACTCCCTAACAGTGGAAATGTCATATCTGTTCAACTTCAAAGCATCCACATTTGAGAGGATGACATGGGCAGGGCCAATTTATGTTCAACTAAGATGCTAGAGTCACTGGGACCACAGGCCAAAGAAAGAGAGCAGGATTTGGCATAAAAATTCCACTATAACAGGAAAGTATGCAAGAGCCATGAACAACTCTGATGTACATTTCATAAACAACAAAAAATATATTTTTAACCTTTCTGTGACTGCTCCTCCTTCTGTCCCCAACCCTTGCCAGCTACAGCAACAACACAGCACATAGTGTGTCCTTTTATGTGCTTGCACTGCACTTAATGTGATGGGACCCCAATCTCAGCTCAGATCTCTAAGCCATAAAGTAGTTAAAGATAATAAAACTTCTAGGATTTCAAAGCAAAAAGTATGTTAAGGTCTAAAGCATGAATGAACTTTAATTGTTACTTACTTTATTAATTAATTAACTTAAATTACAGCACATGATCACAGAACATGCATAAGTGAAGAAAAGCACATGCTCTTATTTTCTTTTAAAGTCAATTTATGGCCTCCTTCCCAAAAGGACGGGAAATTTTAAACTTTTTTCTTTAAACACAGACATCCACTCAACTAATCCACAGTGTCAGGTTATAAAGACACACAGCTAATACCAAATAAATTTAGGCTAAAGCTTTCATGTCCCTCAAACCCTCAATTCACCATCCAGCACAGCAGATGCATTCTGTCCTGCCCCAACAGAAGACTCCACAGGTGCTTTGAAGAGGAGACAAACACACTCTTGGAGGACACACCTGCAAGGATTAGTCTTCCTTAAAAGGTACAAGGTACAGATTGTCTGAGAAGGGATTATACAGGGACAATATGCCCACTTTGTCCTCCTTCCTGCCCCAAATTTCACTCAAATACAACACTCAATTATCAACTGTAACTATATCATTGTAGCCTCTGAAGAGTCTAAAACCATCAAGCTCTGAAGAGTCTAAAACCACAAACCAGCAATGGTTTTCATAGGTAATAGGAAGGATCATCTTTTCCACTTCATCTTTAAGTCAGTTTTTCATAACAACTCAACAAATTGCAGAGCTAAACCAATCCCTTCCCCTCCATGAAATGCTGGACAAGTAGGAAATTTATACCCACAGTGTTGAAAATAAATCAAATGCTTTCAAATCACACTTTTACAGTGGAGATAAAACCAAAGGTGAAGGGAATGACCTTGTCTTTCCCTCTCTCTGGAGAGTCCAGCATTAATGTAGGAAAACATTAACTGCTTGCATCTTGTGAAATATCACAGAGTCAAAGAGACATTTCCAGGCCCACTGGGACCTTATTTCCAACAGTGGAATCCATTTCCTGTGGATTAACTTCTGTGAATTGCACCAGAGCTCCTGTGCCATCTCATCTTTTCTTCAACACAGGACAGGCCATACAAGAAAGGTGCATTAGCAAAGTCCTCCTTGAGAAGAAAGCTTTCCCTGGTGTTCTGCAAAGGGGTAAATTCTTGGCCATTTGGGCTCAATCTGCAGCTCAAATGGTTCAACCATCAATAAAGCTTTCCCTGTGATAAGGGCACTCCTAAGACTCAAACCCTTCTTCCCGTACCTCTCCAGCTATTTCCACAATAGGCACCTGAAAACACTGGTGGAAATTCACCAGTGTTATATCAGCACAGTTGCATCACATCACTTCTACTGTAATTTCCCTTCCTTTACCAAATGTAGCTGATATTAGCCAGCAGATTGCAGGAAATCCCAGGCATTAACACACAAACAGAGGCACACTGATAAGAGAGAAACCTAAGAGCAAGTAGCAGACTGCAAATCTCAAGGAACTAACCTGAAAATAATCATACCCAGGCTTTACATACCATTATCATAAGAATAGACAACACTGATTTAAATACCTTGTCTCCAGTGGGGCTTAAGTCCTAATGAGACCTAAGAGATGCTCTTCTTAAGCAGGGTCTTTATAAGGACATTCTTGTCTCAGAAGAAAGGGGGAAAAAAGTTTCAGATGGATTTAGAGGATTCATTAGAAAGGATTTCACAGCCTTAACATCAGTTCAGATCAGGGTGGTTTGCAAACCTTGGCTTTCAGCTATTCCAAGTACTGCAGATGGTATTATTCCATCACATGGAAAACCCAGCAGTTACACAGCACACTCCTTACTGTTAAACCACTGCCATCTTCAAAAAGCAATGCATGTAACTACAGCTAAAATAGGAAATGGACATTTCATCAATCAATTTAAAGCTACCTCTACAAAGCAGCTGTGCACAGTATTTAGGAAGCAAGGTAAACCAGTCGGTGTGATTTCCACACTGTCCCAGGTAAGAGCATCTTCAGCCCCAGAGCTCACAGCTAACTTGTGCATGTCCCTGCACAGATGTACCCTCAAGGCCCTCCCCAGGAGCCAATCTTGAAAAATCATATGCCATGAAATTAGCTCAGTTTTGCACTCCTTAAAGCTGAAAGCAGCAGAGACCTTGCAAAGAAGCCCAGCTAGAGGTAGCTGAATATTATAACCCATTATTAGTAAATCCCTGCTTCATTGGTTTTGCCTTGGCAGATCCATGCCCCATACTTTCCCAATTATGTTGGCTACATGCTTTCCACTGGTGTTGCAACAGGAATTGCAGACATCTTTTCATAGCATCTCCAACCGCTTGTTTTTACTTTTCCTCCTTTGAAGTGCCACTGATTATTTATGACCCACTCAGGGACTCAAAGGCCTCCCTCCACAGAGGCCTCTCCATGTAAACTGAAGTCTGTTCCTAGCAACAGATTATTATTACTCATGCCCTGAGCCAAGCCAACATCATGAACAGAAACGGCAGATTTTTATCTTTGGTGAACCAATCCAAAGGAAGTAAAGCTCCACAATGCTGACCAACTGAAGACACTTTCCTTTTGGGCCATTAACAAAGATCTCTGTTTATTTTACATTCAGAAAGAAGAATCAACAATCAGAGGTGTGATCTTGAGTCTTGCAATGTGCCACCGAGCCACCTTCCTTTGGTAAGCTATCTTTCTGTAAATTTGCCAGAGCCTCCCTAAAGGCAAATTGTTGGCATCCAAATCATGATCCCATGACCTAAATAATGATCACAGGAAACCCCTTACATCACGTTGGTTTGGTTTTCACTCTTTCATAATGTTTTCTTTTCCCATCACTTCTGATGTATTTACACCTCTGTAAAGCCTGAGAAGTTCACACAGCACTTCAGTTTGATGGTCCTGCTTTCTCCTCAACACTTCACTTACAATGGTTCCACCATGTTCTCACCCAGTGGTGGGGAGAAAGGTCTGTTTAAAGCATTTTCTATCATCTTTGCATTTAAACACTCTCTCTTTTTAAGATCCTGCTCCAAAGTGAAGTCCATCCCTTCCACATTTAAAGCACTTGCCAACATCGCTCTTCTGGGCCATCTCAGACTGTATCAGATTCCCAGCTGGAATGTGATCACACAGCAAACACGCTGCTCCCCTTCCCTTCAAAGCCAGGTCCTCAGGAGGCAAAAATCAGGACAGCACCATTGACAGATCTCCCTTGATTTCCCCTCTTGAGGAACTGACAACTTCTCCATGTCTGGCAGAAAAAAATTATTTGTCATCATCCAGTACGCAACAATGGCATATTCCCTGTGCTTTCCTGGAGGAAGAAAAGTGCTTCCATTAGGTTTCCATCCCTTTGAAGGTGATACAGGAAAGAGGCTACAACCTCCTAATCCTACATAACACCCAACAGCAGTCAGATGGGTATCAACCAGTCTTTTAATAAGTGGTATTAGTGCATGTGGCATTGGATAGACTCTGCAGTGCCTGGGATGAAGCTAAAGCAAGTCTGGCCCTGGGTATTTCTATGCTATCAGTAGCTGGAGATGAAGGAATCGAAAAGAGGAAAGCTTGGAAAAGACTGAACAACTCTGCTCAGGCAGAACCAAGCCAAGAGAGCATTAGATAAATCTGCAAGACATCAAGCCCAGAGAATATAAGATCCTCATGAGATTCAGAGCTGGACATGAAGCTGCACCCCAGTGCCACAGACATCATCTTGTCTCATGTGACCTGGTGCTCTGGAACCAAATGGACAAGTAAGGACTCCTCCAAAGAAGAAGAGCTGCAAGACCAAGGCAGTTCTTGTAAGTTTATTTATGACAAGCAGCAGCAGTACATTTTTGTTATCCAGGGACTTCCCAGTGATCTATTTATAGTTTTTGAAAACCAGCCAGGACAAGCATATGAGTATACAAAAGCCACACCATTTTTAAGGCCAGCAAACGTTGCTGGTTTGTCTTTGATTTACACATCAGTAACACTTCCTGTTACAGAAGCACAATGGATCTTCTCATTGTGTTAATCAATTTTAGAACACTGTTAGCAAAGTGTCTTTCTTGACCTTTTCTCTTTTTGGGGGGTGGTAATATATCAGTCATCCTGATACAATTACACAGTTTGAAAACTGCACTAACTCCATGCTGATGTTAACGCACACACAGAGAAATGCCTTTATTAGCAGAGCTAAGCCTTGTTCACACAGTCCCAAAGGTTGACCCATGGAGGTGCACGATGCAATTACTTGCCCTCAGAATATGAGCCTATCTCACATTTATCCATTCCCAAGTGGAAAGGCAGTGCCAAAGCACATTGACTAAAATTGCAGAAACAATTCCGTTTTCAACTGCTTTCCAAGGTTTTCCATACTGTTAATAAACACAAGAACTGCTCAGGACTTAAAATCACAGTTGTTAAGATAAAAAAGAGGAGTGCTGAATGCCTGGAGCCTAAGGAGGCTGATGCCACACACCTCGATCACCCCAGGGTCCACTGCTACGCAGGAAGCCAAAAACACCATGGTGACTTCATGCCTCCATCAAAGTCAAGGGCTTGGGTGACAATTCAGTCTCCAAAACAGAAAGCCCATGAGCATAACCTGGCCCAAAGCTACCTGTGCAATGACCAGGAGCTTCTATGCCCAAAAAGCCATGTCATTTGAACGGTGTGTTGCCATGAGGCCAGAAAGTGGAAAAGCTTTTCCAGAGCCGGGGTTGGTCTCGCACTCCCCCGCCAGCCAGAGCAGCCCCAAGGCCGCTTCCCGCAGATAACGGGGCTGCGGGGAAGGGTTATCACAAAAACAACACGAGGAACACGGGCTGGCTCCAGATCCGTGCTGTACCTGGGAACTGCATCCAGCTCACAAACACGACCTCCTCCTACGCGCTGGGTTAAGCAGGAAAGCAGGCAGCAAGATGACAATCGCTGTCATGTCACTCCTACAAGCCTCTCTCCCTTTTCCCATGACAGACAGCCCTACCTGGCCACCTGCCCTGGCTAGCTGGGCTCGGGCTGTAGCCAGGCACAGCTCGGAGTAGCCACGGCCTCCTCTGGAAGGGGAAAGGGCAGCGTGGCCGGGCAGCGGCGGCGCCGCAGGGCGCAGACAGACCTCTGACCTTTAGCTGTGCAGCTCCCAGAGCCACACACAGCTCTCACAGCCCCTCCTCGGGCTTCCTGGCCCCGAGTCACACTGTACAGCAGGGAAGGGACGGGAAGGGGGCGGGAATGGCCTGCAATCAGAGAGAGTTTTAGCTCTCACGCCTGGTTGGAACAAACTGGACAACGCTGCCCACGCTAACCAAGCAAGAAGCACTCCAACAAGCTGTTCTTATTTACGAGTGTTTCCTTCTCTCCGTTGGATTGCAACTGCAAGTCAGTGTTTTAATGCACACTGGAACCATTTTACATGGTAAAGGTATTTAAAATAGCAATATATAGCAACTACACCTGCTTGGCATTAATGGCATGATATTAATGAGAAACAGGCTCCTGGTAATATTCTGCCTTTGAAGGAATATAAATGTTTCCTTCCCACTGGCTTCCCAATTCCCTTCTGCCCCAAATAAAGGAAACAGTCAGATGGTTAACAAACACATTATTCTGTTGAGTGAAGCTCTCCAAAGTAATAAAAGGCCAAAGTAATAAAATTTCTAAATTAAATCATAAGACTGCTAAGAAAGACTTTCCTGAAGAGCAGTAATCTGCTTGTTCAGTAAGTTTGGAAAACAGAAACCCACTATGGATAGTGGCAATCTGAACACAGGAGTTTCCACTGAAGCAGGGACTTGTTGTGACTGAGCAGAATCCCTGGAAGCAGCAGAGCAATGTTTGCACAACAGACCTCACAGACAGGACCATTGACGGTGCCGGGAAAGGGGAGGAAAGTGAACTGCACCATGGATTTGGGAGCCAAAAGAGAAAGGGCACGTCTCAAGCTAAACCTATCTGCTTTGGCAGTATTCCTGCAAAGATCACAAACTGGTTGTGATCACTAAATATAGCAGAGAAAAGGAATCTACTGCAAGTAGCTCTCTCCAGCAGTGCTCGCTGTTTAACGCGGGCAGGAGGAAAACACAAAAGAGAGATTTGTCAAGCAAATGGCAAACGAAGCTTGCCAAATTTGAAGGGCAAATTACAATTTAAATGATAGGTCCTAGCCTGGCAGCTGTGAATTCATCAGCTTCTCTCTCAAGCATGTCCAGTTGAGGCTACAGTGATGCAAGCTCCTATGCTTCCCCAGCACACCTCTAACTTGGAGGGGCTGCCTCTCCAAACAATGAGTTTTTCACATCCCTGTAATTCTTCCAGCTGAAAATTTCTTTCAAAGTGCTAGTTCAGGGTCTTGTTTGTTTGTTTTATGCCTTCTGTCCCACGTACTTCAAGGTCTGTGGGCAAAGCAGCCTTCCTACAAGCACAGCCTGCACGTTCGCATGCCTGTGCTGGTTCTGCACGTACAAAAGGGGCCCCTCCATGGTGGCATCTCCCACACTGACAGTGCAGGACCTTCTCCACTAAGAAATGCGCTTTCCTTTACCACTTAAGACAAATAAAATATATTTCTCTTTGCTTTTAAAGAATTAGCAGCTTTAGGGGAAAGAAAAAATACCCCACAACCCCAAATCTCTGGTTTACAGCACCAGTTCAAGACTGTAGAATAACTTTTTGTGTGCAGTAAAAATCAGGCCAAATACTGCTACTCCTGCCAGTTGCACAATAACCTGCTAGAATAAACTGTTCTCGCTATACAAAATAAAAAAACCAAAATACAGGTGCAACTGTGAAGCCAAGTACTCCAAATTAGAAATAGCCCAGACTAAAGAATCCTTTACTTATACCATGCATTCCACTTCTGCACACTCAGAGTGACAAGAGTCTTCCCATCCACATCTGAATCACGGGGTGTCCAGGTTGCTTTCTTTGAGAATCAGGATTTCTTACGAGGCAGACAAACCAGGGGAGATGCCCGTGAGCCCTGTGCATCTCCCTCGCTGAAAGGCACCAGCATTACTGACACAAAAGTTCCTTACAGACAAGTCCAGTCAAGCACCAGAGGCTGCGTTGCGCAAGCAGAGCTGCTGCACCATCCTATCCCTGGCCAGGCAGCACATCCAGGGCCAAGCAGGTGAGGTAAGACATGAGCCAAGCCCAGCCCGAGCCAACTCCAGCCCACCGAGGCATTTCTGTACAGTTTTTAGGGACACACCTCTCGGAGGCACCGTCCAGAACGAAACCTCAGCAGGGAGATGGCGTGTGATCACCAAAGCAAACCCTTGGAACAGGATATGCTTCAATTTCCTCACAATCCACACACTGGTTTTCAGTACAGTGAACTCCTGGACCGGCTTCTTGCAGAATGTTTGCAAGAAGAAACACGTTCAGCGTCACCTCCAAGCTTTGCAAAGGTGATGCCTTCCCTCACCAGCATTATCTGTAAAGCCATTCCAAGGCTACCTACAGCACCAGGAAGGCACAGCTGCTTTGCAGGAACACTGTTTGCTCACACTAGATTGTACAGATACCCACTTCCACCCCCTTAGGAACTCCCGAGGTGACCCAGACATGTAACTGGGAAGAAAATCCAGACTTTTCACTTCTCCAAAATGAAGCCGGTCCTGCTCTTGATTCCCTCTTACAATAACAAGCTCTGCTTTCCCCATCCCAGGGGTATTTCATCACCAACATTCCACCCAGTTTTGCATAAGAAACAACACTACAAACAGTTTATCATATACTCTTTTTCTTTTAACAAAAAAACCCCCACCAAACAGCCCTAAACCTGCCAGCCTGCTAACTGTGAAACCACTTGTTACAGTCTGAGCAGCTGAAGAAGCAGGATGACAATGCCAGGAAATACCTGGAATTGATCTTCAAAGTTTATTTTTGGAGACTGGCTTTTCTCCCAGCTCTTATTTAATAATTTGCTCTTTCCCTCCTCTCCCCAGTTGTTCTCTCAGGGGTCAAATTGCAATCTGTTTCACCTCCTGGAGTTCACCCACAGACCCCCTAAGAAGAACTTCAGGAATCAAATTCTGGCTCAGACAACACGTTCTTTCTATTTCATGGCTATCATATTCTTTCTCATGTATCAAGAAAGATTGAATAGTCTGGTATTTGTCTAGAATCAGACGTGCACAGGATCCATTTAACACTCAGTGCCTGCCTGTGCCACTAGCAAATTTCTTCAGCAAAGTCTCTCCCTGGACATTTAGTTCATTTAGCAAAAGAAGTCTTTTGTCTGTGAACTAGTTCTCCATGCAGGAGGAATTTTATCCTTAGCCTTCCTGGTTTACTAGCAGAGATAGGCTTTTGCTACAAGAGCTGGTGATTTCTTTTCCAGACTGCTAAATAACACAATGGTGGCAGCAACACCTCAGAGGTGACCAGGATGTGGCTCCCTGGATGGCTCCCTGAGGTCTGAATTTAGATCCATCTATTGCACGGTGTGGATGTGTCTGTTTCAAGAGTTTCCACACATCACCCAACCACCAGGGAATAGCCACACCTGCTGCCCTGGGCCAGGACAAGACTCAACTGCTGCACATTTACCCCAAGGTGTAGCTGCTTGCGACTGAGAGCACAAACACAGCCACCTACTGCAGCCTCATGGGTGCACAACATTTCAGCATTGTGCCTGGACTGGGGATTTTTGCAAGAGAAAGCACAGGGAAAGGAGGATGAGCCTATGTAATTTTGCAAAAGGTTTCCAGCCAAAGGAAGTGAGTACCTACCGGGTGCTGTCCACCACTGAGAGCCAGTGCCAGCCTCGCCCCCGGGAGTGCAGCAGATTGCAAGGCAGCTGCTCAGAGCTTGGGCAGGGGAAGGAGCACAGCCCTGGGAGCCCACAGTGTCCTCACTGCTTCCACCTCTGCCACTAACCTGATGTGCGACCTTGAAAACGCCACTCTGCAAATCCCCTTCGGCCTCTTACTTAGAGCAGATTGCCGGGTCCAGCCCAAAGCTCATCTGCGTCCAGGGGCTGACCAGGGGAGGAGAGTGGATTTAAACTGGACATTGCTGTCTGCTCCCCTGTCTCAGGTACAGCCAAATACCTTACACTGCACAACCAACACCGAGTCTGGTGTAAATGAGGACACTCAGAGCACTCCTAGATGCTCTGCTGGGACATGAGACACTTTGGCTGAGATTCAGCTCTCCTGACACTGAACAGCCTCAGGAGCAATACCTCTGTAAAGTGCTCATTGTTTGAGCTCAGCAGAAACAATGGAGAGGAACAGGCACTTTTAGGGCAGTTTGTCCAATGTATTTTTAGATGTGCAACTCAGTGTGGATGAATCATGGCCCAAAAGTGTGTGCTCCTCTCCAGTGACTATGAAAGGAGTCTGGAGAACTGTCTCTCATGCAGATATAGTTTGGCAAGATGAATTGTACCCTTTAAAGATGGGGGAGAGGAAGGAAACAAAGCAGCATCCCCTCAGGTTACACTGGAGTGAGAACACCCTCCAAGTGCTCTGTGCTTCCCTCCCCCAGAAACATCTTGTAACTACATGATGCACAACCACCTTCACCTTCGGGTCTGGCTTTGCTAGAAGAATTCCATTCAGTTATCGAACTTGAGTATTTCACCAAACATTCCTGCAAGCGAAGCTGCACATTGCTCCCGATTCAAAAGTCTCCAAGAAGCTGGGCATGCTTCTTGAGAGGCACCTTTTGTTCCTCTCCCTGCATCATTCAGGTGGTTATTAACAACACAAACCCACACAACACAGAAGTCTCTAATGCAAATGGAACAGAACCCACTTCTGAAGTGTCTCTACAACCACTCCATGGATGGATGTACACAGGCTGTGTGTCACAGACCAAGGGGTGTTCAGTCTATTCATGCCCCTCTCTGCCTCACCCTTTTG
This sequence comes from Eopsaltria australis, assembly GCA_034509425.1. Taxonomy (NCBI): domain Eukaryota; kingdom Metazoa; phylum Chordata; class Aves; order Passeriformes; family Petroicidae; genus Eopsaltria; species Eopsaltria australis. Next base: position 475,534 of record JAVTVJ010000012.1, on the reverse strand, counting down.
CTCCACCATTCATCAACTTCTGGTCTTTTTCATGGCAACCAACAGGCCAGAAGATTCAGAAAGCAGGGCTTTTTCCTGCAAACCCCACATTTCTGCCTCCTCCCTAGACTTCCACGAAAGTAATTACAAGTGCTTTGTTTTCCATCTTAATTGTCATTTCCTTTGATAGAACTTGCAGCCTAAGTCTTAAATCAGATAGCCAATGCCATTCTTTTCTCTTCTTCCTCATCCCTGGTCACAAACAGTGTTTCTTGTACCAGGGTCAGCAGTTCCTTAAAAACCTCCCAAGCCAATCTGTGCAGCTGCATTGTGCAGGGAGTTATCAGCAGGCTGCAGGAAGGTTAGAAAGCAAACATGCCTCCCTACGAGACCAAAGTTATGCCCGGAGTCAAAGCTCCGTCTTGTTTCCCCTCCTGTGGGGAGATAACAGCGTGTTCTGCACCAGCTCTCTCCCTCACACAGCTTTCTGCTGTGCACACAAGCTGGCCTAAACAGAAGTTTCATCCCCACTCCCTCTTCTGTTCCTGTCCTGGTCCCTCTGCATCTCCACAGAAGCAGATTGTTCCATCCCCTGCTGTGAGTACTGTGATTTAGGAGATCTGCAGAGGTTGTCTTCTTTGTACCCTCACCAACACCAGGAGCTGTGTGTGATCCATGAAGGTGGCAGGAAGCTGGCCACTATTCTAGTCTTCCCATCTCCACTCTGTAATCCCTTTTACAAAGAAAATGCTCCAAACATGAGGGGTCTCTCCCGTCTCAGCATTATTGCAAGCCAAAATACATTCATCCTTCACAGTGACTACTTGCTACTGACACCCTTTGTGCCCTGCAGGATGCAAGTCATTCCAGGAAGGGAAAGGCAGTCAAATTCTTGTGCTGTGGGGTAACACACGCTGTATTTTTTTGATTCAGAGTCCAGCAGCTGTAGGTTCTACTGCAGTTATAAACTCCTGCTCCTCCTGCAGGAACTGCATGGTGGCACAGAGTGGGGTGAACATCACTTGTCCCTTAATATGGATATACCACTTGTACTCTCATATATTTACATTCCTGACTAATTCATCCACACCATCTGAAGTAAAAAAACTCCCTCTGACCCAAGTCAGGTCTTGATTCCCCCCTCCAGGGAGCAATAAATGGCAAAATGAGCTCAACCTGCTCTGCCAGTGTCTACATGGCCACCTCTGCCTCAGTTATAGGAGTCCCCCACCCAAACCATCCAGGGATGAAATTCAAGCAAGGAAAGATTAGGTGAGAGGTGTATGAAATGTCACCTTCCCTTTAATCACAGCTTATGGATCCATCCCAAAGCGTTACTCATACAGTGCTCCACACTCCCCATTGCGTATAATCCCACTGCCTAATCCAACTGCTTGTTCCAACAGGCACGTTGCTAGGAGTGGGTCCTTGCCATCACTGCCAGCATTCCTTCAAGACCACGTCCTCTCCCACATCTCCAAGTCCCATGACAGCTCAGAAAAACCTGCAGGAAAGGTAGAGCAAGCGTGGTGCACACACAGCTCATCCCTTCAACAGGACACGGCCCATGGCCATCCTCTCCCGTGCTACCAGATCGTGTTGGGGAAACACTTCAGTTGTGGTAAGCAACAGATAAGCATCTCTGCACACTGACACAGAAAAAGCATCTCAGCTGGTAGACTTTTAAAACCGGTATTTATTGTGCCTCAGGGAAGAAAATAAATTGGCTAAACGGGCTGAAAGGCACAGCTTCCCTAGGAAGAGCTTGGATCGTCTCTTTGCATCTTTTGGCACAAACCCGGCCATTGAGAGCCCGGATCTAAAACAGAGCCGCAGTTGCTAAGAAAACAGCGCTGCAAACAGATGTCAGGAGATGATTCATGGGGTAAGGGCATATCCCTGTACTACAGATAAACCAAAATGAATGAGGCTCTTTATACCTGATCTCCCAAGCTGGGCTTCTTCATACCCGCTCTGGGGCTTTTTCTTTACTTCCTTTCTACATTCAGATGTCGAGGAAACTCAGCAGAGCTGAGCTCACTGTTTATGGAATAATTACTAGTACAGGGGTTTTACAGCGTGCATAATGAACTCAACAAATGGGCTAAACTGTGGCCTATTTTGCCGCTGAAACAAAGCAATTTTCTCTCAAAACATGCAGCAACCTTTCCCAAAAACATATCATGAGGAGCAACATAAAACACACAGATAAAAACTGCAAGGGAACAAACAGCAACTGGCTGGGGGGGGGGGTTTTCTTACTTTTTCTTTCCCCATAAAACTTAAAATTAGCAGCTAACAAGATAAAGCATTTTCAAGCTATTAGATCATTAGCCAGCAATGCACGCCGCTCCTTGAATTACTTCATTGTGTCAGCACTTAAAATCTTTGCCTGACAAATACATAAAAAATAGCTGGCACACTACAGGACTGGTCAAGTGCTACTGACACCAACAAAATTCTCAGTTACTTTACTGAACTTTTAGTCAGATTCAATAGGAGAAAGATTAGCTTCTTTCTTAGAATATCAAGAATGATATAACATCCTGAGTTGGAAGGAAACCCCCAAGGAGCATCAAAGTACAGTTCCTTCACCCTTCTTAAACCACCATTCTCAAATCTTAGCATTGTATAATATCAGTGGCACTTAAAATAGAGTTTCCTGAGGGTATTTGTAAGGAATTGTTTAAATAAAGGAACTTTAATACATGTTTCTATAGACAACTCAGGTAAAAAGGCAATTATCATTCATTATCATTCATTAGGAAGAAGGGAAGAACCAACATTAATTTATATGCTTCTGAATAGGTGTTTGTACAGCATTTCACATGAGGGGGGCCCAAACATTGACACTGCACACATCAGTACAGGATGACACGTTATTGTGGTCACTGCTGGTGTTTCACCTCCAAATTCCAGGGTCACTGCCCATCCCTCTCCTTTCAACTCATCCCCACTGCCACCACTGCAGATGCCAGGGCTTCCTCTCCCCTGCCACCTCCTGCTCACTCCACACCACCCCATCCTCTCTTGCTATGACATGCTGCCTTCTTCCTCTGAAATCAATTATTTAGGCTGCCCTGATTTCAGCGAGAGGTGGCTGTGTGTGCGGATACTGTTATTGTGAGCAGAGTTAACAGCTGCCACCCTGCTCCTTCTCAGAGCTATACAGCCACCCCAGAAGTGGCCGAAGACCATGACACAGCTACCCAGGCGCCAGCAGCCGCGCGTGTCCCTCCTGCAGGAATTGCATTTCACACAGAGATGTAAACAGACGTGCCCGCCAAGCTACGGCTCTGGTCACTTGGCCAACAGTCACAATAAAGAGCCAGGACCTGCACGTGGCACTTACGTCTGTCTGTCTGTCTATCCTGCGAGGGCAGATCACCCTGTGAGCTGAAAGGGAGGAAAACACAGGAGTGACAAGAAAGAGGGGGAGAGGACAGGTGGGACACAGGGAAAGAGGAGAAAAGCAGAGGCATGAGGAGCACACAGCGACAGACATGACAAAGACTGTGAGAAACTCCAAAAACAAACTTGCTCAAAGTTTTCTCTCTGTAGGTTCTGAGTAACTTGAGGAGGGTGCACCTGCTCTACTTCCTGATGCCTCCAGCAGCTCTCAGGAGAAACAGAGAAGAATGCTTTAGTTTTGGAGTGACAGGGATAAGACTGAGCCCAAGTTTAGTTCTGGAGGTGAAAGGAGGACAAGGAGCCTTCCCTGAAATCCACACGCACACAGAGCACCTGACACTAAGTCAGCACCAAGTTACAGACAGGGAGTCCCACGTGCGGCATCCCATGGGCTGGAATAACACAGATCCGTAACAACTGCTCCGAGAGGAAGCAGGCGGCTGCCAGGAGCCCTGGAAAGATGGGAGGAAGGGAGGGAAGGCAGGAGGGAGGCTGGCAGCGAGGCGGGAAAGAGAAAGGAGCCTATGTGCAGCGGGAAGCACAGAGCGCTCGAGTGCTCAGCGGGCAGCGCTTCACCCGGGGCAGCAGCACCGGCAATGAAACACAGCGCAGGGAGGATGCCGCGGCCCTCCCACAAAACCAGTCACTCCCTTTTCCCGAGAACTTTGCCTGAGTAAGTTTGCACCATCAGTTCCCAAACACACAACCCGAGAGACACCGACGTTCCCAGCGGTACCCACGGTTCCCCGGGGGAGCGCCGGTCACCTGCCCGCACCCCCTGCGCGCTCCCCCGCATCGGGACAAGCCGGCCCCGGGACAAGCCGGCTCCGGCCGGAGCTCCTCCGGCAGCGCGGCCCCCGCTCGGGGAGGGCAGGGCAGGACCGCGGGGGCGGGAGCTCGCTCCCGGCTCGCTCCCGGCTCGCTCCCAGCTCGGCTCGCTCCCAGCCCGCTCCCGCCGCCGGCGGACCCCGCCGCGCTCCCCCCGCGCAGCCCGGCGAACTCCCGCCGCTGCCCCGCCGCGGAGCCTTCCCCTTTTCCCCGGCTTTCGCAGCGCTGGGAGAGGGGGAGACCCGCTCCGGGAGCGCGGTCTCTCCATCCGCGCCCCCCCGCACAGCGCTGTCCCGCGGGGGGCGCGGGCGGTGCCGAAGGTGCAGCCGGCACCGAGGGAACAAAGGCGGCGGCGGCGGGGAACAAAGAGCGGCAGGTACCGGCGCGGCGGAGGGCGCGGGCAGCGGAGCGGGGCGGCGGCACCGGCGGGCCGGGGCAGGGGCCGGGGCCGGACCGGGCGGGCAGCGCCGCCGCTCCCGCACAAAGGCGCAGCGGGGCCGCGCCGCAACTTCCCGCGGGCGGGTCCCGGCGGGGCAGACTCACCGCGGGCGCAGTCCCGGCATCGGCGGCGGGCGCGGGTGGCGGTGGCGAGGGCGGGAGGGAGGAGAAGGAGGAGGAGGAAGGACGGACCGGCCGCTCCCCGCCCCGGCCGCTGCCAGCGAGAGAGCGAGCGCGCTCCCCGCCCGCGGGCCGGAGGGCGGCGCGGCCGCGGCCCCCGCAGCCCGGCCCGGCCCGGCCCGGCCCCGCCTCCCCCGCCGGGAGCGCCCCGGGCCGGCCCCAACGCCCCCCGCCCGCGGGACACCCCCGGCACGGCCGCGCTTCGGGGGATGCCGGCGAGAGGAGGGGACGGCCCCGGCTCCCCGCGCCCGCCTCTCCTCACCAGCTTCGGCTTTCCCGTGCGCGGTTTCCCGGTGTTTTCCCTCCCGGCGCTTACCGGGACGGCGCTGTTCATCCCGCCCCTCGTGAGCAGCCGGGCAGGGCCACAGGCGCTCTGTGTCCATGTGCTTTACAGTAAGGACTTGTGCTGGAAGTGAGAAAACCTGTGTGTTATTGTAGGAACCGTTTTCTGCTCTGGGAAGGTTTGGGGTTACAGGTGATAGAAAAAGTGTATAGCACCCCCAAATCAAATTTAGAAGGTCACTGGAGACCTCTCCAGTTTCCGCACAGCCTCCACAGCCCTCCCCAAGATGAGCTCCCTCACCTCAGGCACAGACCCCAGGCATGACCCATCTTCCCCTCTCTTCCAGGTTCAGACTTTGCTCAAGTTTAGGGACAGCATCATCTGGCCATGCCCAGCCAGAACTCTGGAGGGCAAATGGGGGTCAGTTATGTGAACATAAGTTGGGGGTCTTTTAGAACTCAGAGGAGGGTTTTTGAAGGAGGAAAAGGAAGGAATTCTTAGATTTGTCCTATTTGAATCACATAGTGTTTGGCTGTAGACTTAACAAAGTGAGAAGATACAAATATTGGGATTGAGGTTTTCTTTACACACCCAGAGGTCAGCCAGCTACTCACAGGAAATGTAACTTTCCAAAAGCCACTTCCTGCCAGTGCCAACACATTGGGCTTCTCCTCAATCTGTGCTGGTAAAACATCAACCACCTTAAAAGAGGGAAGCGAGTGAGGTCCTGTATTTGAAGGCTACAAAGTCAAATGTACCTACTTACTTAAGCTTCTCTTTATACCAACAGATCTGCCTAAAGAAACTCTGCAAGTTTTGGAGCCCTGATTTTCTGTAAGGAAATTTTTCTTTTCCAGGCAAAAGTGAATCCTGCCCCTTTTTCAATGTCATTTCAGCTGGAGCCTGAGAACGCAGTAACTTGGAGAAGCAGCAATCAAAGCTGGCTACAACTTGACTGCCCTGCCTTGGCAAACACCTGGTCCAATTCATGCTTTGTTGCCATCCTGGCAACAAACCAACCCGTGATGGCTCTTTGTGTACTTTTTTCACTTGTTTTATTGAGGATTAATTAGTGTTTGTATAGTGACACGGCTGTCTGGTGCTCCATGGACACAGCTGAAGGCAAAGGCCTTCGGGCTGTGCTGTGGTTTCCTAATTCCCGTTTTATGGCTACTGTAATGCATATCCTCGAAGTGAAACAAACATTTCTGACTGATTTATGATGTTTGACTGCCAGTTTTCAGTCTCGTGCTAGAGGAAGGAGAGAAGAAGATGCGATATCAAAACCAAGTTCCACTACTTGAAGAGTTATTTCAACTCCCCTGTTGATCACTTGAGGCTCTTGCACATGCTATGAAGTTCACCAGAAGAAATCTCACGGAGCCTTGCTCTTTTGTACTTCAGAGAACACCATCCCACATTATCTCTCCACGTTGTTCTCGCTGACTTTACCCTGCCAGGAATCACAGAGCTCCTGATCGCAGCATACACAGCACTGCAGGCACACCAGGCTGTGTCAAACACAGCACAGGTCCCAGCCCAAGGTGCTTGTTTTCACTCAAATTACACATTTCATAACTCGCTTGTAAAGCACTTTGAAGACCTGACACTAAGTGTTACTAACACTAAATGGAATTGTTGGACAGGCTTAACATGAGCAATTAAATTGTAATTCCATAAAAAAGGTGTGAGACACAAAGGTAGCATTAAGTCATATATGCCTACTTTGTATCCAAATCTTCAGGCTGTTGATTACTTAGACTGACACTCTGAAAATAAGCTTTCATCTCCTTTTCCACACAACCTTCCAGCTAGGAACTGCCAAGGCCCTGTGCTCAGACTGTTACTGCTTTGACAGGTATATGGGTACTGCCAGCAAGGATAACAAGTGGCTGCCACAGATCAGGCTTTGTGGAAGGTGAAGATCTGGAACTGTGAGAGCAGGGCTCTTGCCAGCTGTCTATGGGTGTCCAAAATGAGCTGCCTGGATGGATGCACAGGACACTGGGGAAAAACCCTACAGAGCAGCACTGTCAGGCAGTGATGAAGATACCTGCAGTGGGGATGAGAAACCCTCACAATTCCCATGAAATTCCCTCCTGAAAGAGGGTCTGTTTAGTTCAGCAGTGATTCCTGCCCACACCACCCTGAACAGCAAAGTCACAGAGCTGAATGTTTCTTGTACAAGGCATCCAGGTAGTGATTGTCCCCCTGTGCTGGGCACTGGTGAGGCCACACCTCAGATCCTGGGTTCAGTTTTGGGCCTCTCATGACAAGAAAAGCATTGAGGAGCTAAAGCATGTCCGGAGAAGGGAATGGAGCTGGAAAAGGGTCTGGAGCACAAATCTGAGAAGGAGCAGCTGAGGGACCAGGGGGTGTTTAGCCTGGGGAAAAGGAGACACAGGGGAGACCTTCTCACTCTATACAACCACCTGAAATGAGGATGTAGCCACGTGGGAATTGGGCTCTGCTCCAGGTAACAAGTGACAAGACGAAACAGCCTTGAGTTGCACCTGGGAAAGTTTACACTGGTTATTAGGTAAAAAATTCTTCACTGAAAGGGTTGTGAGGCATTGGAACAGGATGCCCAGGGAAGTGGTGGAATTTCCATCCCTGGAAGTGTTCAGAAGGCGTGTGGATGTGGCACCTGGAGACATGGTTTAGTGGTGAATGTTGTGGTGCTGTGTTAACAGTTGGACTCAATGATCTTAGAGGTCTTTTCCAATCTTAATGATTCTATGATTTTATGATCTTGCACTCACAGGTCCCACAGGGACCAACAGCATGAGCTTCATGGTAGGACATTCCTTCTATAATGCAGAACTTCCGTGTTTAGATTCCAGCATTGGAGTGAGATCAAATGTCCCCAAGCCCCAGCCCCAATCTGGATACAGTGCTAACTCTGAAAGGTTGTGATGGCTGTGGAAACTACTTTTGTTTGGATACTCCGAGTTATGTTTGCTCTGCAGTCTGCCAGGACAAACCTTTGGCTTGGTGATCCTCCTCTGTCCCCTGTGTGCAACCCCCTGTGCCGTGCTGCCACTGTGTGTGTGCAGGAGCTGGAGCTGGGAACCAGATGAAAGGTGGCCCTGAAGAAGAATACTTTGTTTTGGTCTGGATTGCTCCCAGGGTTTGATTGTGGTGTGGACACACAAAGAGGGATGTCAGCACGACGGAGGGGGCAGCAGGATCCAGCTCAGGGACAGGAATGCACAGCAGAAGCTGGAGTTGGGAACAGGACGTTACAGCAAAAAAACAAGGGGTCAGCACTGTGCCAGAAACATCAACCTCTGTGCCCAGCTGCTTTCTGCTCATCCCATCCCTTGCAGGAGAGGGAATTGGGAAAGGGGAAGAAGGGGTGAGAGTAGAAACTCACCTTTGGACTTCCCAGAGGACCTTCCACCCTGCTGACATAGCAACACCAAGGAAATACAGACGCAGTTTTGCAGACATCATTTTTGGTGGCAGTGATTTGATGGACCAGTCAGGTTATGCTCCCTCTGTTGTGCTGGTGCAGCTCTTTGTGCTGTTGTGTTGTCAAACAGACCAGGAAACTGCTTTAAAAAAGCAGCACCCTCCCCTCCTCGGTTATTTTTGCCCTGGCTCAGTTCCCAGATACAATTCACCTTGTCTCCACTGAGGTGCAGCTGGAGGAAGGGTGCTGGGGTGAGCAAGTGTAGCCAGAAGCAGGCGAACAGGGGTCTGCCTAAATCCACTGTGCCACTCAAAAAATGCCCGTGGCCCAACACTTCAGGGAGAGTTTCCCTTCAGCAATCACGGGCAGCTTGTTTGTCAGAGCTAGAGAGATCAAAAACGAGGAAAGGAAGGTTGAATCCATGCAGGCACGTGGGGCATTTGCATACTATTTTCCTCTGGAAAACATGAAAGGAAATCTGACAGTAATCATGTTAGGAAGGCTCCCTGTTCCCCTCCCAGTTAATCTAAGCTCTGTGTATGACACTGTCCCTGGCATGTAAGACGGCTCCAGCAGATCCCCAACGCTGCCTCCAGCACCCGGGTGTTTCTGCTGAAGTCAGTGGAAACTCTTTGATGGTTAAAGGTGCCCAATGCTAAATGCTCTGTTAGGTCACAAGCTAATTTTAGGATGGAGGAGCACAGTTCCAAAAGAGAAAAATAGGTTAATAACACTGAAGTCGCAGCAAATCTGTAGGAAATCTCCTGGAATAAGTCCGTAATTAGCAAATCTACACTTCTCAAAGAAAAAAATCCTCACCTTTTCTTCAGTTCCCTTTTTGCCTTGATTTTGCCTGTGGATTGTGGTTTCTGTGGCTACAAACAGGATGAACTGAAGAATTCTACACTTAGAGATTAGTACCTGAACCTTATAGCAGCATATAGGAGCCAGAACCATGCACTTACATCTTTCTACACAGGATTGCTTTAGGGAGGTGTTTACTGTCTTCAACAGTGCTGGTGTGAGCTCCCAAATTTTTCAGACCAAGGCAGTGATTTCTGCTCATACAGAGGCACAGCCCAGGTTAGTCTCCTGAGGACAGGCACCTGCCATCTGAACTGAGCAGGGCTCATTTTGTTCCATTTGTAACACAGGCATCCTGCATGAATAGAGGTTTCCACTCTCTTCTCCCACCTCCCAAAATGCACCAGGTGAGGAGGGTTTGTTACACAAAGAGATGTAACTGCAGGTTTTACCCTGAACATTAAAATTCAAAGGTGATCATCCCTAACCCTCAACTCCAACTAGTAGGTTTTTTTGGATCACAGGTATTTCATTGAGGTATTTTCCTCTGACCTGAGTTCTGCTTCAGGTACAGAAGTGCCTTTGTGGATCCCACTTGAAACCTTGCATTCCTGATAGGCTTAGTGGGCTTAGCAGAATGTGTTTTATGAGTCTGTTGAACTCCTGATAAGATCAGGTCAAGGTTTTACAGACCTTTAGGAGCCCATAAGACCTTGACCCAACCCTATCAGTAAATTCAGCCAAGGTTTTGGGTTCAGAATCCCCTTACCTTAAACCCAAACATTTATCCACTTTGTTCACTTACATTAGTCAGTCTAACAAAAAATAATACCTCTTCTATCCTTGGACTGTCACAGCTGCAGCCCTAGTGTTTGTCAGAGCACTGTAATGAGCCTGCAGTCAGGACCACACCAGTCTTGTCAGCTTTGCCCTCGTGCTCCAAGGCTGGCTGCTGCCTCCCACACACTCTGTATCTCATCAGCAGTTTGGCATCTCACTTTTGACTCCCATTTCTCAGTAGTTGTGTGAGAGAAACCAGCCAAGAAACACTACTCAGCTGGCCATAGCAGAAGCCTGAGAACACAGTGTAATGGTCAGATGCCAGGTCTGAATTCAGGAACCCGCAGGATGGATAAGGAAATAACAGCAGCTGGACAAGCAGCTTCTTTGTCAAATAGCTCCAATGGCAGCTGCAAGCTCAGGTGCTTGTAAAACAAAACTGAGCAGCAGAAGGCAGCCAAGGGCTTAGGCATTTTCCTCTTGCTGGCCTCCTCTCACCCCTGAAGCACTTTCACTGAGGCTCAGATGAGACCTGCACTAGTTTCACTTTGAGCAGTGTTTATCCCTTGACAGCCTTTCCTTTCCTTGCCATCTCCAACAATGGAAAGGAAACCAAGAGAAGTAAGTTTTCTCTGGAGTTGCAGGTATTGGTAATTCTAGGATACACCTGGACTGAGGACTGCACAAACCACATCAGGACAGGGAAATACTGGACCAGGCACCCTTCTCACCCCTCCATGGTCAGTGCAAAGCTCCCTTGAGCATCTCTCAGGCAGCAGCAGTTTGCTTTGCCTCTGCTTCCCCTGCAACGCTGACATGTCTTGGGTGGCTACAGCCCATTTTCAGTGGAGAACAAAAAAGCTCTCAAGGGTAGGAAGTGGGGCTAAGGCTTCTTTGGAAGCAGGATTTAGTAATCCCAGTTGCCACCTTTAAAAACCACTGCCCTTGGGCCCCAGCCAGCCCTCAGCTCTGTCAACATCTTTACTGCCAACTTTACTAACAGTCACACAAATGTAAATCTACTGTGAGAAGAGGATTAAGCCCATTCTGGTTTTATGGCCTATGAAATGTCTCCTGCCCTGCTGCCACTGTGCAGTGAAACATAACACAGAAGAGGGGAATTCAAGCTGCTATTGTGTCTTCAGAATTTTAAAGGAAAAAATGTAATTCCAGAAACTTTACCAGCCAGTGAAGTGCATATGCAGACAAGGGTTTTTCTAAATCAGAAGCTAAAAGCCTGTACCTTGCCAGATGCTGGTTCAAGTACATAATTTTTTTCCTCAAAATAAGATTATCAACAGCAATTTTCAATGCATTCAAGTTCAGGATTTTGTCTGCAGGGGGATTAAAGCTCAGGCAAACATGAGCCTGCCTGAGCATTGCCCTGCTTCATGTACTGCTCCCACTTGGGATGAAACCTGTGTAGGGGGCCGTGTAGGAATCCCACTAAAACGATTATTTCTTCACTGATGACTCAGTTGGCTGAGATGTGCAAGGAGGACTGAGGGAATCATATTTATGGTTTCTAAAAAATTTCAGTTTGTTGTGGGTTCCTCATTCCCTTAGGCTGGTATTTTCATAAAAAGGGGTTTTTTTACTATAAAATTTATTATTGGATTTCAGCTCTTGGGCTGGGCATATATTTTGGTTCCGGGTTTCTATAGTCTCAGAGGATGGCTCAGATCTCTTAGCAAGATCTTGGTATCACTAAATAATTGTAATGATCACTTACAGAGTAACTCCATTGAGCTGTCAGCAGAAAAACAGCCGAGCTGAATACATATTTAAATTAAAGATGCAGAATTATGCGTATTTATGCACAAGCCTGAAAAGCAGATGATACTGAAAATATTCTTCAGGGCAGGAGATACAATTAATTTTTCATTACCTTCAGCATTTATCCAATTTATCTCTAGCTGGAAAGTCTCATTCATTCAGTCCTTATGTGTTGTTTCCTTAAGTTAAGTCCTTAAGTTGCTGTTGTGCAAGATTTTGTGTGTGACTGTGACTATTTTGGTCACAGGGGGATAGGTAGGGACTATAATGAGATACTACACCAACCCTTGAAGGCACAGCTGATGGCATTTGCCAAAATGGGAGTCCATCTCCCTGGCAGGCCCTCACATACACACACTCAGCCTCTCTGCTTCATCTTTCAGTCCTGGTCAAAGTCTCTTGCAGATCAGCAAGAAAAGTGGTGTGTGAGGACAGACTGCAGTGACCTCTTGCTTTGGTATGCAGTGCTGTTTGTTTTGGCATTGCAGATATATTTAGTAAACTGTCATCTGTTATGATCCGTGTGGGGACAGATCCCACATTCTGAGAGACGTTCGCTGTCCTGCATTGCCTGGAGTCCGTAAATTGCTGTGTCATTTACAAACTGGGCTATTTTAAAAGCGGTGTTAGTGGACACATCCTGTCCCTTATCCCCCCATGAGGACCCCTATCCACTCTGTGAGCTCCCAAATGCTCATGCAGCTACAGGGCAGGTTTTAGCCAAGTCCTCTTCTCCTAAGCAAACAATTTCATATTTATTTCCAAGCAGTTTTCCTGAAACCAAGGGAAATGCATGCTAAATGAGACATTTGAGTTTCTGACCGTGTGACAAGAGTGTCCCTTGAAGTGTAGCCTCAGCCTCCCAGGGTCCCTGTGACAGGCTCAGCTATTTTTGGCCACCAAGGCCCCGGTGTCAGGCGCTGGGGGACCTTCTGCTCCCCAGGAGCACGTGTTCCAACAATCCCATTCTGTGCAGGCAGCCTCCAGCCAAGTGTCAGTCCCAGTCACAGGTCTGCTTGTTCATCCTCTGACCGCAGAGCAACACCTTGCTTGAATTTGCAGGGGGGAAAAAAACCCCTCATGTTATTTTGTGTGTAGCCCAAATATCAGCAATCACCCTCCCATCTCAAAGAAAGGGAAGGAAGTGACAGCAGGAAGAGCCCATGCCAGCACGAAGCTGGGGTGAAATCACCAGGATTGATGCAGCACTGCTGTCATTTCATCCCCCAGACTCTGCAGGGCCCTACAGGTGGGACCCCATGATCCCCTGGTCACCTCACACCTCCCCACAGCCTTGCAACCCTCCATCCCCACCCTGGGGATGTTGCATCCCATGTCAGGGTGAGCTCACCCACCACTAGGGCCGAAGACAAGCCCAGCTCAGAGGCAGCTGGTCACACCTTCTACAGATGGATTTGGGCTTCCTCAGCCTCAGAGGGCAGAAATAGCCCCTTGTTCCCTCTGCCAATCAGGGCTTCTCCTTTCATTATCACTCCTAAACTGCTCCTAATATGGGCTTGTTCTGTGCAAGTCCCAGATCTCACTCAGATACACACTAGAGACAGAGTCTGTGGGTGCAGCAGGGAGCTGAGCTGCCCCTTCCAGCTTTGGGCACCAGAAGAAGCTGCTGAACATCTCCTCACTGCCATACAGTGAACCCCTGGTCTTTATTCTGCAGAAATAAACCAGAAGCTTTTTCCGAATTTTAATTTCTGGAGAATACCTACTGATACATAGGCTAGTGTAATACATTATCATGTATCATGCACTGCTTACATTGGAAAAAGCAAGGCCAAAGGAGAACACCAAGGCATGGCAGAAGTTTGGGGATGATGGCAGTTCTTCCAGGAGTTGTTATTTTTAGGGTTTGCAGTGCCTAAAGTCCAGAAGTCTCCTGTGGCTAAGGGAGAAAAAGGGTAAGAAGAGCCTGTGCACAGCCCTGGAGGTGTCAGAGGTAATTGACATTAATTCCTGGGGGAGGCAGGCAGAGGTTGGACCTGTTCAAGCCTAGGTTGGTCAGACTGATGCTTGAGCCTCCTCAGGGTTTGGCGAGCAAGGAACAAAATGTCTGGAGGGAGATTGGAGCTGAGGGGTCCCTGGCAGAGCTGATGCTCAAGCAGATGAGGACAAGGGCAAAGAGTGGGGAATGTGGTTGTGAAGAGCAATGCAGTCCTGGCAGGGCCAGGGCTCAGGTGGAGGGTGGCTGATGCAGGGCCACGCTGCTGCTCTGAGATGCATTTCTGTCTTTTCCCCACCACCCCTGGCCAGATGGCCTTCACACCTCCTGTGCATCAGACTGGCACTTTTGGGAACCGTAAATTCCAGCTTAAACAAGCTGATGGAGCTGCAGAGCAGTCTGGAAAAAGGTGTGTAGTTGGTTATCAGTGGGCTGGCTGGAGCCGGCACAAGGAGCCACGGCTGATGGATCAGGGAAGGGGAGAGCAGGCAGGGCACAGGCTGCAGCTTCTGGCAGCTCTGCCCACGTGGGTGAGCATGAGCCAGCATTTTGTTGAGCTGATCTAAGTGGGGCAGTCACAGTAGGGTGATCCCATCCTGAGCTGCCTCAGCTGTGCCCTCTCCTTCCATCCTGCACCAGGTTTAGTGATGAGAGGTCACCAGAGTGAGTCAGCTCAACCTGCACATCCAACAGAAAGCTGCTAGGAAGACTTTCTTTACAGTGAGTGTGGAATAGGCTTCCTAGAGAGGCTGTCAATGCCCCCACCCTGTCAGTGTCTAAGAGGCATTTGGACAATGCCCTTAATAACATGCTGTGACTTTTGGTCAGGCAGCTGCATGAGATGCTCAGTGTAGGTCCTTCCCAACTGAGAGATTCTATTCCATTCTACTCCTCCATGGAGGCACTTTTTGGGACGCTTCTGATCAATCAGATCAGCTTACTGAACAAATATGTCCCGTGGACATGTCACCACGAGATAAAATGCAAAGGCAGTAATCTTAAACGTGATTTTGTGATGTGGCTGAGCACATTCACCTGCCCCGGCCCCTGAGGTGTGTGCTCTGTCCCTCGTCCCCTTGATGCCATGAGGATTTTTTCCTTTTCTTTTATATACCTTTCATGTATCCTCAGTGCTCTTAGCATGCACACTTGTGATTCCTTAAGTCTGATAACTTAGCATAGTCCTGGTATTCTGTTAGGCCAGAAAACCAAATATCCCAGAGACCTCACAGCTGGAGGCTGGAAAGCCCCACAATATCTGGAGAAACCAAGGTCCTCTCCAGAATACATCCTGTAAACTAGGATTAGGCCCATCCAGAGAGGAATTCTGCAGGATGGAGGAATATCACACTATTCATTCAAGCCTCTCATTGGAGCATCTTTATTAGATATGCTGATTTGTAAAGTCTATAAAATTGTTTACACGATCCATTGGGGGTGTGCATTTTGACATGCTCCATCTTGCAAAGTGTTGCACCATAAAAATCCTTATTAAATACTGAAGTAAAAACCCTTTATCCCTTAACTGTTAAATAAATATAAATGTAAATGTAAATGTAAATATAAATATAAATACAAAATATAAAGTGAATATGAATATAAGTACATATAGATATAAGTATAAATATAAATAATAAAAATATAAATGTGTCTGGCTCTTAATTTTTAGGACCAAGAACAAGGCATCACCCTCCCCATCACACTCTGGCTGGGCAGGACTGTGGTCCTGGCACTGGTACCCACTGACCATGCAACCACCTCATCCTTCAGGGGCCTGAACCACCCAACAGCTCATTGCTATTTCATTTCAATGAAAGAACACAACTTTTAGGACAAAACTCAGCTCTTGCTAGTGCAAGGGGAGGTAAGCTGGGTGTGGGAGAGCCTGTGCTTGCTGGAGCAATGAAACAATCTCCAAGTGCCTGATGGGCCCCCAAGAAAGCCCTGAGTGACACAAAAATGCTTTTATTCCACTATCACCATGGACTAAACCAAAATGTAAATCCCTCTCAAGTTCAAAGTATTACTTCATGCTGTTTCAATAACAAAGTTCACTGCGTAATTTGGCTCCATGCTCTTTATTCACTTCAGACAAGTCCAAAAATGAAATGGGATCGGGGTGAGAGGCCAGAGCTGAAGTTGCTCAGAGCTGATGTTTACTTTGTGCCATTAAACTTTCATTTTCAGTTCTACTAATCCTTTATTTTCATGACAACTTTGGAGATCCATCGTAATTACAATGTAATGGAAAAGCTGAATCCAGAGATGTAGCTGCAGAAGGGTAATCACCTCCTGTGCTTTGTATTTAGAGGAGGTGATTAACTGTACATTTCAGGGACGGATTGAAGTGATGAATTTTAACAATGACAAAGTTAGCAATCAGGGAATCTTAATTTAAAAAATCTATCTGCTATTTTAAATTTCTTTTTGCAATGGTTCTCCGCAGTCATTTCAATTTTTAAAGGAAGATTAAGTTTAGAGACTGTCAGAATTAATTAGATGTGACTAACCAGGAGGGCACCTGTGGCTTTTACTTATTCAAGTGAATCTGTATCTTATAGGCATTTATTCAGATTCCTAACAATATTTTAATAAAACTATTAGAAATGGTGAATAATTTTTCAACATTATTGTTTTTCTGTTAAGTAAGGTTAGGTTGCAATTAAAAATAAGAATACAAGTGCTTTAAAATGTGATTTTACTCTACAAAATAACTGTTCTGAGTACACACAGGTTATTACACATAACTTACACTTTTTTAAAAAAATTAAAGCTAACCAATACATTAAATAAAGGAACTTTTCCTGTAATTAGATTTGGAATTTTTCTCTGGATTTCAAGAACTGCTAGCTCTCATCCTCAGTCATCTTCCTCTCTTAGGCAAAAGGAAGAAAACAAGTTTTTCTGCTTTTTTTCAGTACTCAGTGAGTTTCTTGAGCTGCCTTAGCCAGGTAACCGAATAAATTGGAAATAGAAATACTCTTGTCAGAGCCAGAGCTCTGCCTGGTGCCAGCGCTGGCTGCTGGACCCTTCGACCTGGCAGAGCACCTGCGGGTCATATTTAAATATAAATACCCCTGTTTCCGGCAGAATAAACACATTTAACTCCAGTGACCACGATGGCTGTTCGCAGGGCAGCGCCAGGCGCTGGGCTGGGCTCCCATCGGCGCGACAGATCCTCCTGGTGATGCCAAAAGCGTTTTGGGGCAAATCTCCTCCGGAGAGTGTGTGGTCCAGGTGCCGGCTGGCAGGGGGGTCTCCAGCATCCCGCTGGAAGCCTGGCTCATTTAATGAGGGAGCCCCATTAGAGGCTTTTAATGAAGCCCCGGTGGTTTGCAGGAGGGACGCTGACATCTAGCGGGGAGTCCGCGTCACTCGGGCAGCCGGCAAGGAGCCTTCGGGAGGGATTTTTGCGAGCAGGAATCACCACCATGGCTGGAATGATGAACAGTGAAGAGTTTGAAAGTCAGTATCAATGGCTTATGTGGCCCCCCAGTTTCGGGGGCAGAGCTGATAGCCGGCACTGAGAGCAGCCCCGTTGTTTTTCACTCAAAGCATCACAGAATCAAACCTTCTCAAAACAGCCCTAAAACTGAAGGGTTAAAGCAGCAGAAGGAAGGGATCTTGCTGTCGAGCTTTATTTTATACTAAAACCCATTTTGTACTACAGAGATTAATGCTGCCTGCTTACATAAACACTGAGCAGGGCATGAGCTGGATGCTGCTGCTCTACAATCATATCTGACAATAGCTGTGAAAACAAGAAAAATCACAATTTTTATGTCTGTAGTCTGTGCCTCTTCCTCTGCTTCCAAAGGACAATCTGCCAACAAGTTGGATTAGAAGAGAAGTTAAAGGAGAAGGTGTTTCCCTAGAAACCTGAAAAGGCAATAGCCAGTTTCATAGCCCTGATTGATAAGAATATATCGAAGGGAATGCAAAGCCTCCCGTAGCTCAGAAACAACTGTGAGATTAAGGTGGGAGAGACCATGATGGGCTACCAGAAAATCCTGCTACTGCAAGAGCCAGCAAGGAGAGGCTGAGCAACCAGGGGAGCTGTGCTTTTAAGGTTTATTTTGCTTTTTAAACTCAAAGTGGGTGACGTCTACCCTTACGCATTCTGTTTGGAAAATGCTATTGCATGTCACGACAAAGCCTTTAGACTTTGTAAAGGTTAAATTCCTCCAAGAGCTAACTTTCCGACAGGAAACATGGAGACAGAAGCAGCTTCCAGAGGCTTCCCCAGAAGAGGGGCAGCAAGGCAGTATTGGCAGGATTGCACAGGCCTACAAACCACAGCTTTGAGCATGAACAAGAAACATGAAAACTTTGCTTTTCCAGTTTTGAATTACAAGACCTGTAATCAAACAGGGCATATTCTCAGGCAATATGTAGAAGAGAATGTCTAAGCTTCACTGGCTTGAAGAAATTCCTAAAAAAGAAGGGATTCCTGTGGCTGCACAGAAAATTTACAAAACATGACCTGTTTTTGATAAAGAAAAAAGTGTGATCAGGACCTTAAAACATGAGGTTGGTGTGATGGGTTAAACCAGCACAGCTGGTTACACAGAGAGCGAAAGCACTTCTCAGTTTAGGCTTGTTCATTAAAACCTAACACTAATAGAGAACTCTCTATTGTTCAGGATCACTGTAGTGCTCAGCCTAAATCTCAAGGTAAATACTTGACTCATGTTTCCTGCTCTGGGACTGTATTAAATAGGCAACAGAGCTGCTCCCCAAATAAAGGGTCTTGTGTCACACAGTATCCCTTTCAGCTGCTGCAGAAATTCCGCAGACCCTTCAAGGCTCCCTGCCTGACTTGGCCGGAATAGCAGGACTTGGATGCTCAGGGATGCTGAATCTCATCCATACACCACAGATGAAACCCTGGAAAGCAGGAGTGCTTTTCTGAAGTGATTTCCACAGTGGTAGCTTCTGTTAAAGCTGAGTGTCTTGAGCAGTTCCCAGTATCCCAAGTTATCGTGGTCATACAACAGTATTTTACTCATTACATTTCATTACCTTTTTTCTCTCTCTTTTGTTTGGCTTTGCAGTTTGGAGCTTTGTTAAAGCTGTGTTGGGACCCTAAATTGAAACTCGGCAAAGCTACTCACAGACAAAGCAAAGCTGCAGCTGGAGAGAACAAACAGTAATCCCTGCCAGCATGGAGCTGTGTTTGCTCAGTAAAGTGGGCTACATGGAAACAGTGATGTGCATTGAACAGGCAATCACGTCTGCACTTGGCTGCCTGGCAGGATTCTCCTCCAGTCTCCAATGCCAGATCTGGGGACTGAAAACCAATTCCCAGCAGTGCCTCTTTGGCCAGAGAGTATCAGTAGTGCAGACCCACCATACATGTTTATGTAGCTACTTTCTCTTTTGAAACACCCAGACAAGACACACCAGCACCAACCCGAGGGCTTGTGGGCATCACTGTGCTCTGGCTAATGTGAGTACAGAGGTGGCAAAGCTGCTGTCAACATCTGCCAGCTCCTGTCACAGCTTCCAGGTAACCTTGAGTGATCACATGCCTCCCAGTTCCACAACTCTTCCCTGTTAACGCCCACAGAGATGTCTGAACTCATTGCTGAGACTCAGGAAACCTCCTCCAGTCTCCAGTCAAGGTGATGAAGCAGCAGTGCTCCTTTTTTACTTATTTACCAACAGTGGCTCACTTTTGTCCCCATCATGTGCCCATAAAGCACAAGTCAGTGCAGAAGGAAGCAGAAGGCAATGGAAGCAGAAGGGTTCATTTCCCAGCTGTGTAGCCAGGGCTGTACAGAGAAGGGCTGATGTGCAACTCACAAGATCCAGGCCCCTTTAATCTATCCTTTCTCAAGGTTTGCAGTAGTTTATTATGGATCTGTAGCTTATAGATTCACAGAATCACAGAATGGATAAGGTTGGAAGGAACCTGACTGGTCTAGCCTCTGCCCAAGGAGGGAAATACAGGTCATGCCTGTATTCTTGCTATCCTTGTTAAGCAGCAGTTTCCTATAAAATTAGAATAATAGAATCTAAGGTTGGAAAAGACCTTTAAGATTATCAAGTCCAGCTGTAAGCCCAGCACCATGTCCTCAAGTGCCATATCCACAAATTTTTTTAACATTTCCAGGGGTGGTGACTCTACCACTGGTGATACCATTGATTTCAGTAGGTCCTATGTGACCTTTAAAAAGTTGAGGGATGCAATGAAGGTGAAATTTGCAGATGGGCAGAACTTACACTTTAAAAAAAGTTCAAATTAAGTGATGCATTAAATAACAGTCAGAACACTTAGACTGTGGAAGGGCAGCAAAGAAACTTCCCTGAATAATCAGACAGTGGGATTGTAATACTTTGGTATAAGAAGTTTTGGGTCGTTTCTCCCACATCTTGAATTATGTAGAAGGCTGTTAGATTTCTACTGATTGCATTTTTTGGTGATAGATGAAGAAAATGCATTTAAAGGAAGGATCTGCTTTAGGGGAGATTCAGGAATCTGGGCATACCAGGAAAAGCTACTGCAGAAATTCCATCAGAGAGCACTTGCTCATGAGATTTCCACACTTCTCTTTACTGTCACCAAAATGAATGAAGTGCAAACCAGAGTCTTTCAAAAGTCTTTATTAAACCTCAGAAATGGGGGACAGGTGAGACTGCCCCGCCTGGAACAGTCCTACTAAAGGCTATCATCACTGGGTGAGACTTCCTGTGTGACTGTGGTACCCATGTGGGTGGGACCTATGAACCCCACAGTTTTGGGAAGGGCATCAAGCAGTTGGACTGAATGTGCCCACAGTGGCTGAGGCTTTCTGGGGAGCAGAGGACCTGCTGCACCTGTGTGCAGGTTCTACATTTGTGCAGGATGTTCTGACCCGTGGGAAGTTCTCTCCATCGAGATTTCAGCTGCTGCACCTCTGGAAATCTTTAGCAAACAGAAAGGATTTAACCGGAGAAAAGCAGTGCATATGTGGCAGCCTCGAGTTCACCTATAAATTCCAGTGCTTTCAGGCACTCTGGCACAACCCCCACACCCAATCACCCAGATTACTCCTGTTCACTTTAATGAGCAAGGAGAGCCCAATATGAGTGTCCTGGGAGGCCTCTATGTGCCTTCTCACACACGGGTTTCTCTTTACTTTCATCTGGAAAGCTGACTAATTTACTCCAAGCTATGTGTAATGTTCGTGCACACAGTCTGGGAATGCTGCTCCTCACAACCCTACACATGGGGCCCATTTCCAAAATTCCCTTCCCAGATCCCTTTTACCTTTTGCCCCAGATTTCTACCCCCCTGGTTTAGGTTTCTCTTTGCCCACACTGTGCCTGCCTCAAGGGTGCCTAAAAGGCTGATGGTGGCCAAGTGCTGCAAAAAGAAGAAATTAGTGTCTTCAGACCAACACCCCACGGCTCTCACATGAGCACATCTCACATGGCAGTTGTTGTGTTGGTTGTCCTTGCTCCCTACTCCCACATCCTGATCTCCCTGGCTACCAAGCTCCACGTCCACTGGGGCAGTGCTGGTGCTGGCAGATATTTTCCTACATGGCTTCACTCCCCCTCTATCTCAGCAGATGCAATTCTGTCAGTTCACATTCATAAATGCTGTGATTTATTTGATGCACAGATCGGCACATTCATGCATTTACTACAAGCAATAAACCTCAGGCCTGGCATGTATTTGCAGATGCATTTATGTAATTAAACATTTAGTGGTAATTACTCTAATTGCCTAGCTTGACTTGTTAAGCCTCCCACTCTGAAGATGAAATTCATTTACCTAAAGAGGCTTCATTTTCACAGTCCCCTTCATTCATATCTGTCCCTCATACAGCTGAGGGCTTTGCCATATCCCCTTTCCCTTCCATGGGAGGTAGGCAGTGACTGAGGGCTGCTCGATCCTCACAGCTGGATGCTCGTGTTACAGGGGCTGTACTCAGGAGTGTTCTGAGGTGTTTGCTTGCACAGTCCCACAATTTCCAGTAGCTATCTAACCCAGCTGCAGCCTGGCACGGTCATCTCCATCTCTCTCCCTCCTCTCAACAACCAGCACAGGCTGGAGAGCCTGGCTGTGCAATGTGGGTGTCTGCACCCCTGCAGGAGCTGATCCCTCCTGTCTGCAGAGCTCCCTGATCCGTGTGCTCACAGATGAACCTGCAACTGAGAGAACACTCTGCTCTGAGCACAGAGTGCAAAGACCTTGGCTTTACAAACCCCAAACCTCAGCATACGGGCTGTGACTTCGCATTCTGACTATTTAGATAAGAACATGCTGCCTGTTCTGTTACTCTTTGCACAGGCTCGGGTTTAATCACTGGTGTGCCAAAGGGAGATATGCCTTCATTCTTGCAATAACTCTGTGCTGCTTGCACTGAGCTGAAGGGTCCTGCAGGAATGGAGCTGCTGTAATCATTCCCCAGCACTCTCAGCCTTTCTGAAGAGACAGACTTTCATATGTTGATCATTCAATGCCCTGATCAGCCCTACCCAGTCTTTTGCTAGAGGGTGAATTTTTGTTTTCCCAGATTGGATGGTTTTCCCAACTCTTTTCAGCATGTGTAGAAATTATTCTCAGAAAAATCACCAGATCCAGAGCAGAGAGATGGATAACCAGTCCTGAGCTCTGCAAATGCACTGACTTGTTGTGCCTCAAAGCTATGACACAATGAAAATGAAAATAAAAAGTACAGATGGGTGTTTTCTTTATAGCCTTTCTTCTCTTTTTGGGCTCTGGACAGCTGGGCTAATAGCAACTCCTACAGGTGGAAAGAAAAATGGGGAAAACTCATTCATCCTCTTTTAATTCTCTGAAATAGCTCTTAATGAGATATTATTGTCCACACAGCACATACAAAACAGGCAATGATCCAACACAAAGTTTCATGGTGGTGTCCTTTGGAAAATTTATTTAATTTACATGTGGGTTTCGTGCACCCACAATACACATTCCAGACTCTCATGAATAATAACATAATAAATACCCTTTAAAACATGCCAGGGCACGGTGGCCCAGCCTGAGAACAAACCTTTCCTTGGAATTCAGAGGTACCTGCTCGTGCCTGGCACCATGTCCTGTACCACTAGGTGGCTTTTCCACGTAGCTTCTACCTCTTTCTCCGAAGTCACTACAAGTAGAGGGAATCTGCTTTTAAGTGCCACCCACAAACCAGTGGAAAAGAGAGAACAAAGTTAAGGCATCCTTCAGCAGATGAACTCCTAAATTCCCATAGTTTTACAGCGAAATCTTTACCAATCCCTTATCTGTCCTTCTAATGCTTTGTTTCGTGTTAGTTACAGCTGGCTTATTCCCAGATTTTGGATATCATAAGGTATCTGCTCAGATACATTTCTGTATAGCCATGGAACTTTGCAAAATAGTGCATGTGTCGAATTTTATAACAGTCATTTTTGTAATTCATTAGCACAAACCAGTTAGTAACACAGAATCAGGATGTGCATTTGTTAATGTAAAGCGTTGCCTCACCACGTTCTCAGCAAGAGTAAATCCAGCTTTGTCTTCTCAGACATTTTACTCCTTTTTTTAACTTAACCATTTTAACTACAGGTCTTTGCTCACACTTAAACACTGCAAATATATGGCTATGGATAGTATCTTTTTCAAGTAGCACTCAGTGTCTGAAGTCTTCTCCAAAAATGAAAGCCCTGAGGGGCTCATTGACTGTAGTGCAGAACAGTATGGGGGGAAAAATGAGGGTTGCAAATCCACACCTGTGTTAAGAAAAGAAAAATAAATACACACACTTCCCCACCCAAGTTTTTGGTTAAGTTTGTCCATGTTGAATAGAATGGATTTTATTTAAAGCACAAAGGAGCTGCATTGGGCAGAGACAGACCTAAGAGATGTTAGAAATTTGGCAGATGAACGCAAGACTTGCATTTTTCATTCATTTCAGACATTTTTTTCCTTCCACATATATAACTCTTGTTCTCTATTACAAAAATGGTCATATATTTGCTGGAGAGGGATCATGGGGCTGTCTCCTGAAAAGTGCCCTTCAGTGATGTGAAAAGTTGGTCTTTCAGGTAGAACGCACGGAATTTACTTGTAAATTTTAGGAGGGCTAATCCTGCAACTAATTTAACACACAGGAGGAAAGTCAACTATTGATGAAAAGGTTGGAGAAAGCTCCTGCTTTGGAAAACAGCAGAGAGTCTCATTTGGAATACTTGTGCAAAGCTGATTCCTGTCTCCAGATGTTCCTCAAAGATGGACACAGGTGGGCAAAAGGTTGACAAAAACACACCTAGAGCTGCTCTGCAGTGGTGCAGCACTGCATGCTCTTGGTTGCCATGTGCTGATTTGTGCTGTTTGGATCCAAGTCTCTGCACTGATTGCAGCAGCCAGCCTTTTACACCAGCTGATTTTCAATACACAGCTTTCCCAGAGGCCCTGCACTTCTGAGGGGAGAGGAAGATCGTAGTTAAATTTTTTGGAGAAAACTGATACGCAGTAAAAGCTGCACCAGGGGAGGCTCAGGTTGGACATGAGGAGGAATTTCTTCACAGAAAGGGTTGTTAAGCGTTGGAATGGGTTGCCCAAGGGAAGGGTGGAATTACCATCCCTGGAGGTGTTAAAGAAACAACTTGATGTGGCACTCAGAGCCATGGTTTAGTTGAAAAGGTGATATTTGGCCAAAGGTTGGACTTGAGTCTTGGAGGTCTTTTAGACCCTAAATGAATCTGTGATTCTTCAGTAATATAACTGAATAAATAAAGCAATTAGGAATACATGGTGCTTTTTTTCGTTACATAAGTACCTTTAAACCACCTTTATAAAGCATTAGTGTCCATGGTATAATCCACTGAAAACTCTGTTGTCACAGTAGTCTGGTGCTGATTCAAAGCCAATACACTCTGCTCCCAGGGGCTTTTCTGCTGGAGCTTGGCACCCCATGGATGCAGGCACACAGCTTGTGGTGGGCACAGAGCAGTCTGTGTTATCTCAGTGCAGGTCCATGTCTAGGCTGATCTTTAGGTTACAATTATCCTAATCAAAATTAGGTTTGGATTTTTCACACTCAGACAGATGCATCATAATCTGTGCTTCTGCTTCGGCCTGGCACAGTTTGAACCTGTGTGTTCTGGCAGTGCTTCCTGGCCAGTGAGTGCCTCAATTTGTGGCTTCACTTGCTGAAAGGCTCTGGATGAGTGGTAAACCTCTGAACAATCTCTGATGTCTTGGCTGTCCCTCAAGCTGCATTATCTCTGCAAACATGCACTTCCCTTAATCTCTATATAATCTTCTCCCAGACAGAGTAATTAAAAAACAGTTCCATGTCTTTTTCTTAGCTTCTTCCAGCTAAGCATTGTGCAGCCTCCCCTTCTTGTGCCAATGGTCAGCAAATTTTGTCATGTGGTTTTATTTTGTCTAATCAAACTCTACTCCTCTGTCAACTCTGCTCTTTATACAGAATGTTTTTCAGGTGAAATACTTTCTTTCCTCCTCTATACTTCATGGAGATTATTCATGTGACTGAAGATCATCATCATCATCTTTGTTTTTAAGCCTTTGTTAGTTCTGTGCAAATAATGGGACACGTGCGTGCTGTGCTGTGATGTTTCTACTGTTTTGCTATACTTTGACACCCATTTTCTAGCACAGCAAAGAAATATTGTTACAATTCAATATTCTCAATTATTTTGACTGTGGTTAGGCCACACAGGGAAGAATGTGAAAACAGCTTTTTCAAAGTATCAGTTTCATTTTTTTCAAGGACTGTATGGGCAGTTTATACCTTATATTTTAATTGCTTGTGGTAAGGAAACATCAGTGGATTCAAATGTAATAATATTTTACTACATGAGTGCCAAGGATCCTGCATCTGAAATGCTACATGGAAGTTATTCACAAAAGCAGGTATTCATTGCATTTGTAACAACTTTTTTGGCACTTTTCACCAGTTGATTTACAAAGGAAATCAGGGTCCTTATTTCACTGTTACTGGTAAACAAGAACAGGGAGGAGAAAGGATTTGATAAGGTTTATTCCTCCTAACAACATGATTGCTTGCAGAGGGGCTAACGACTTCTGGCTCCTCTCTACTTTATTTGGAGTTAAGAGAGCCTTGGAGGCCTATTAAAAAACTATCAACGTTCAACTTAATAATTTCTTTGCATTTCAATCTACTTATTATCTTTACAGGGAGTATTTCAACACTAAGAAAGAAAGCTGCATCTTAATTCCATTAGCAGTAGGCCCACAGGCTTCTCAAAACTAATTCCAAATATTTTATGACCTTGTCAAGATTCAAACATGTTCAACTTCCAGCACTGAGTGCCTTCCCTGTGACTTCACAGGAATGTGTGAGCACGACGCATAAAGATAATCCCTTGCAGAATCACAGCACTGGTCAGTATCTTCACTGGAAATTAAACACTTCATGGTGGGGTATTTCAAAGGGGTATTATTTTGTAATGACACACTTGGGAGAATAGTGTGACTGCCTTTAATTTGGAGATCACTTCACGCTGCAAACCTACACAGACTGCCTTGTAAGAAATACTCCTTAAAAGGTGGCATTTTCTAAGGTCTGTCTTTAAGTGCCAGCAAGGTTCATGCATGCAGGCCTCCTCCAGCTCTGTGTGAAAAGAGCAGTTATATTAGTAACTGTATGTGGCCAAAAAAGCTGCTGAAACCAGAAGGCTATAAATGACTATTTACACAAACCTTTTAAACTTCAAGTTTTAAACCATTTAAGCCAAAATATATAATTCAAGCCAGACTTACTGAAGGCATGGCTAAGGTTCAGTGAGGCAGATCATAAAACTTAGACAGGCTTACACAGAATCTGATCTGAGTTTCAGATTTGTAATTTATGCTGGTTTGAGGTTTTCTTGCAAGTATTTTGCATGCCCTAACAAATTCAGCTACATTTTAATTTTTACAGTGTCAGGGGTGTTTGAGCACTAACACCCCCTTCAACCCTGCTCCAAGGGGTTTGGTGCCCGTGCTCAGGGCCAGCGTTGTGACCTGGGACAAGAGTACAGGGAAAAGAGCTGTGAGAAGTCTTCTCCAGGCTGGAATTTCTTGGCCTTGTGCCTGATCCTGCCCTGACCTCCTTGACTTGCCTTCCTGGCTTGAGCACAGCCCTTGCTCCTTGCTGTGGCTTTGCACAGCCATAGTGGGGCTGCAGCTGATTGCAGCTGATGTCACCAGGGCTGCTCTGCTCACCTTGCTGGGGTGCTGCAAGACAGTGCCCCAACAGACACTGAGCTCATGATAAAAGAGCCTGACATGTGGCTTTTCCAAGCACTTGTTTCAAAGATGAAACCAGCTTGTTAAATTAGAGAAGAAATCTTAACCATGTCTTTCATTAAAAGTGTTGCAGGCAGTTGTCTTACAGTTAAACAATAGGGTCTGACACTTGAGTGAAGTCCTGTTTGCCAGGATTTCACTGGACATGGTGTGCAATAGCAGCACAATGATGATGCACAATCTCCTGCAACATTTAGATGTGATTTCCTGCTGGACACGGAAGTCCTGGTCCCATTTTAGTCAGGGTTTCCTTGGAGGGTGGTGATTTTGTTAGGCAAAGAAGGTGTTCTTAATACACCTGAAATATGTCTGTTAGTCATTGCTGTGCCATGTTTGCCTTGTTCTCCACATTATTCTTTGGATATGTTGCTACTGGCATGAATGCCAAATTGTGCAGACTCAGAGGCTGGAAATGTCTCTAGGACAGAAGGGTAAGCTCTATTTACACACTGAATAACATGCAGAAACCTGTGATTGTATCTAGGAAGCTTTAACTTTACTTAGGCTTTGTTTATGATTTGGTTTTGTAAATGATATTGGATAATTATTGCCTACTCATCCAAGGACATATGATGTGTTCTCAAGCAACTGTGTCACCCTGTGTCTCCAGTTTCTTAATGAAGTCCAAGTTCATAAGGAAAAATAAGGAAGAGTCCTGTCCCATGGAGGACTTACAAGCCATATCCAAGAAAGAAATGACTCTACTAAGGGACTAATTCTGTCTGGTGTTTATTTTTTTCCATAACAAATCCAGTTTTGCTCCTGTTATTGGCATTGTCAGAAGGACTCTGCCAGTGGTTTTCTTCAGCTGGCACTTAAAAGGTGAGAAAAATATGAAATACAGTAACATGACCCTGGTACTACCATATGACCAGAAGTGTGAGCACTCCATGGGTGCTGGTAGAATTAAAGAGTAGGACAGAAGTGGTTGCACAGCTTGTGGCTGTAGAAGCTCTGTCAGACACACTATTATACACAAAGCCAAAGGGACTTCTAAGAGTTCTCCTGATTGCACATGTGGGTGAAGTATCAACCAAACAAATGCAGGGGAGAAGGCAGACAGAGCTAATGAGAACAAGGCATAATAAAAAAGGTGTGTGGGTACACATATACATCATACAGAGGGGGACAGCACCACAGTCATAAGGCAAAATCATATTCCAGAAAATGAGCACTTCCAGCCTAGAAGAAATAGGGCAAAACCACCTGATTAGCCAGAGAACCTGCAAATTTTAAGACAAAGTGAGTGTGACAACTCCAACCCCTTCATGAATAGCGTTTTATCTTCCCTTGTGGTCTAGCTAAGCTGGTTTGAAAAGCCTCTTCATCAGCAAGATGTCATTTTTAGCA
This sequence comes from Eopsaltria australis, assembly GCA_034509425.1. Lineage (NCBI taxonomy): Eukaryota > Metazoa > Chordata > Aves > Passeriformes > Petroicidae > Eopsaltria > Eopsaltria australis. The sequence continues at coordinate 447,075 of JAVTVJ010000012.1, read as the reverse complement.
CAATAAAGGTGCAAAACTTCACAATCCTTAGAATGCTCAGGTCCTTAACTGATGAACCTACATTGCAAGTTCCTCCAGTCATGTTATAAACATCTCTTTCTTTTCTAAAATACAGCGATCAAAAAGTTCTGCAGTCTCCTACTGCCTCCAAAATTAACAACTTCTTTTAAAAAATGCTTTTCCTACTCTACATCATCTTTTATGGGTTTCTTTTCAGGAGCCACAGCAGATCACAAGGGCGGTATCAGAAGACATGCAGGCAAACAAACACTGAGCTGCTGCATCCTCAAGTTATGCTTCAAGCATGGTTGCTCCACAGCTCTGTGAATCAGCAGTCTGGTGTTCTTGGCCAATTTCTACCATTTACATATCCTGACTCCAAACCTACAGCTGCATGACTTGTTTGCATGGCTAATTTCACTGAACTCCAAGGGCAGGACTTTGGGGGCCTCCAATTGCAACTCCCAGTACCTGTGGGAGGCAACACCTAATCAAGAGCCTCTGCTCCCTCCTCAGTCAAAGCAGTTAAGCTCCATCAAATGTGGATCTCCTACATCCTAATCACAAAACTACTTGCAATGTTAGCTCTTTTTCAATTCCTCTGACAGAGGTCCAGTTTAGTAACCCAGGGAACTGCCAGGACTGTTGGTGGTAGGAATTTTTACATACCTCTAGGCTCCAACAGCTGCCAGAGCAGAAAATAGTTTCCCTAATAAGAATCTAGAAGATAGGAAGTTTTCTTGAATTTGGCCAGATGAATCCACCTGAATCCATAGTAAAATTGGAGAACCTATCCATCATGACAGTGCATTTATTTAATGACTTGGATGTTTGAGGGCAGGTCACATAACCCTGTGTATTTTAACTCACAATTAACCCCAAAGATCTTAATTACTTACTTCATGATGATATTTTAAGGGTTAATTTACATTTGAGGAAATGGCTCAGGGTCCTCAGGGAAATGGTCACAGCACCACACCTGCTGGAGTTCAAGACGTGTTTGGACAAAGCTCTTGGGCACATGGTGTGGGGTGTCCTGTGCAGGGCCACAGGTTGGACCTTGATGGTCCTTGTGGGTCACTTCCAACTCAGGATATTCTGTGATTCTGTGAAATATCACAGACACACGCATCATTCTGAGCACTTTCTGTGTAATTAAAAAGAGCAGCGTTACCCTGAGAGTGAGAGCCGGCAGAACCGCTGGCTCCATCCCAAATACTCGTCATACAGGTTCTGAATCGCCCTGGGATGCACGGGTTGCATTACCTGGAAAAGGGTGCAGCAGTAAGGCAGGCAAGTTGTTCTGAGTATCACCATGTGTGCTGAGCACACCTGGCCTTTTCCTGAGAACCTCCCCGGGACTGGGAGTACGTAACACTCCAAAGGTGGAAGACTGGTGGAGGTGGATCGCTGGCATTTTCAGCAGACTGAAATAAATGGCCCTTGGACATGTCACGGATGTTCTCAATTCACTTGAACAACCAGGACCATAATGAGAGTGAATTAATATTGGCTATCACATTGTTAAAAGGGCTTAGAAATGTCCTTCCCTGGCAAGAGCTTTGACCACTTGGCATTTTTATCAAAAGTGGTCATCCTATTCTGTAAAAAAGTAGCATCTACCCAATTTTTTATAAAAGCAATCACAACTGACTGGCATCAGCAGATCCTGTATTGCCCTGAATTCAAGGTATTTCCCTTTTAGTCCTGCCTGAGATGTGGGATGGAGTTTCAGATCCATTCTCACACTTGGTTGGTTATCAGCCAGCTCCAAACAGCTCTCTCATCTGCCTGTAGATCTCCTGGTCTGTCTGTCTGTCAAGGTATCTGCCTTTTCCAGTGAATGATTCCATGAATTATGAACACATTTCCCAAACTGTGGCTTCTTTCTTCCCTCTGAATAGAAAATGAATAAATGTTGTCAGAAAGAACCCTAGGGAAGCTTTCACTCCTACTCGAGGGATCAGCAACTTGACACACCCTTGAACATGAATCTGCTCCATTTCATAATCTTGGCAATTTGTGATCCTCCAAGAAAATAGTCCAGAACTGACTGAAACACACATCTGTGCATGCAAAGGCAAATTCCCCTCAGCTGTACATCTTATACTTTGCATCCTGATTCTCTCAGCACATCAAATCTGTCTTCCCTAGGGATTTATTTGGCACATCTATGCCTTGCCTAGTTACCTACACATGAACTTTTGAGCCTGATGGGAAGATCTGAACATGCTCCTCCCTTTCATGTCATAGGATGCCACGTGGTGAACTTTCTGCTCCTGCTCTTCAGGTTGATTCCCATTAATTCCTTCCCATTCTTGTGGTGTGCTGTGCATTCCTTTGATGAGTCTGAAGAATCAGAATGGCTCTAGTTTCTTGAAAAGGAGATTTTTTTTTTTTTGCTTTTTCTATAAAGCTGTAACTCCTAGGATGTGCCCACCTTCCTAGGTGCCCTCCCAACTCTGGTTGTTTTCATCCTTGGACTGGGGATAAGGCCTCCCATCAGTGAGAGGGTTCTGCTCCGGAGGAACTAGGAAAAGGATCCCTGCTGCTCTCAGCGTGCTCCAACAAGAATCCTCCTACTCCCAGGAGTTCTCAGCAGCTGTTTGCCCCTGCAGCACAGTTGGCTTTCAGACACGGATGTAGCTGCCACTCCTGCACACAAAATTCGGCCCAATGTGCAGTAATTGCAGTTGATGCGAGTCAGTGTGAAAGAACTCACTGCTTTCTTAAAGGACAAGGATCTTTAAGGGATCTGCATAAATTACAGGGATAAAAAGGTTGAAAGTATGGAACAACCACCAGAGTCCAGATGATGTGTGGAAGAGGGAACCCTTCAGTTCTGGGCTCCAGGTTGATGAAGGGCTGTGCACAAGTTTTGGTTGTTTGGGGTTTTTTAATTCTACCCCTTCTCTGCTGTCTTGTTAGTAATAAAATATAGCTATAAAATAACACAGGGATGGCACCCAAATACATGCAGGCACAAGTCAGCAACATGCCCCTTCCATAGAAAAATGTGGTGGATAATAAAGGAAAGCATGGGAATGAAAGCACAGACAGTTATTCTGAGTGAAAACAAGCAATTCTACAATTTAATCCCTGGTAGCCAGAATGAAGAAACAACTTCCAGAAATGAGAGTTTCACACCCACAACTAGGTATTATTAGCTCAAACTTTAGAAAAAGCAGGAATCTAAACCTCATCCTCTTTTTTTAAAAATTATTGTTTTATTTTGTGTTTCTGAAAAAGAGCAAACATACTCTGCCCACCTACAAAGCAGTCAATGTCTCCCCTGCCTTCCCAAATTTAATTGTTTTCAATTCCAAATCCAGGGATGAGGAGGCAAAAAGACCAAGGGCTTATTGTTGCTTGAGGATTTGTTAGTCTCTTTGAGAAACCACAGGGGGAAAAAAAACAATCTCCATTTTCTCACCACACAGTCAGCAGATTGCTGAATTAAAAATTTAAAATTAGAGGAACATGGGAAAATGGAAGAAATGGAAGTATAATGAAACTGTTACCAAATCAGTATCTCTTTCCCAGTAGTAAAATTAAGGGGGTGGTGATCACATGTTCCACTCCCTCATAGAGTTGTTCTGATGCTTTGCCAATTAAGAACTGTAAGACAGTCAGATGAGTGTATTTTAAGATAATGTTACAAGTGGAATAATCTCATTTTTAGCACAATAGAAACACTCCTTAAATAATGACACCTTATCTGAATTGTGTTTGAGATGGCACGTGATGGGGTTAAATACATGGATTTAAGTTCACAGAAGAATGAAAAGACTATATCAACTACATTCCTAGAACGACTTTACAGAGGAAGCCCCATCACTGCAATCCCTTTTATTACTTCTTTTCAATTTTTTTATTCTTGTTTGCTGTACCAAATCACAGCGTTGCATGCCTGGTATTTGCATACAACCATGTTGTCACTACAATTCTGTGCATTTCCCAGATGTGCCAATACAGACATGCAGAGGAAAAAAAAAAGAAAATCCAACCCAAGCAGCTGGGCAGACTCTGGAATGATGGGCACACTTGGCTCTCATCTAAATGAGGCAACAGGATAATGAGAAATATGTCTTGTGACATGAGGACATGTGCTGCTGTGCTACCCTGGGCTAAAATAGCAACACACCAAAGCCAGCTGATTCCATTCCCTGTGAAATCCAAGCCTGTAACTCTGAAGTAAAACACCCACCATTCAAACAAAGCCTGCTTTTGGTGCTCATGGTCCTATTGCTAAGGTAACATTATTTGGGCCTTCATCTCTCAGTTTATCCAGTCTGCCAAAGGATCAGATTTCTGAGGGAGCCAGTGACCTTTCCCTATCGTACTCAAATGCCAAAGCACTGCATGTGCACAATTTAACAGATTAACAAAGTAAATAATACAGGCAAAGTGCTATAAAACCACCATCAACAAAAAAAGGTTCTCTTACATACAGAGCTTGGAGTATTATCCTGCAGAAATAAATGCATAACCAGACTAAATTGAAATCAGGAGATTGCAGCAAGCCATTGAACTAATTTTTTATTGCAATTGTAAAGTTTTTTGCATAGCAATTAGAGCACCACCAAAAAACCAAACCAAACCAAACCAAAAAACCCACTCAAAACCCAAACCTTACTCTTTCCAAGCTACTGAGGATTTGGGGCTGTTTTTTGCCCATGTTGTTACACCTTATCTAAGAGAAGTGCTACATTTGCTCATTATATACATTTTTACTAAAGACAGCTAAATTCCTTAAAGTTCCATTGAAACAGCCATCACTAAGATTCATGAGCAGTAACTTTTACAGAGATAAGCAATATTTTAATACCTTAAATTGCTTACTAAGAAAAGTACTGTGCAGGACTCAGCAACAACCAAGTACAGCCTAAGTGAGCTGAAAGCCCTTCAGTCTGTTCTTTCTCCCACTGTTGTTATGGTACATTAGCACTTGTCCAGCTCCTTCACTGAGCTATTGCTATAGCTCATACTCAAGAACAAATTAAAACACTCCCAAGCTTTTTTTTTTTTTTTTTGCTTAGAGCAATGAGCATTAATTAGAAATAAAATCCATTTTCCTTTATTCTCTCATGTATTTTTCAAGACTCATAATAAGCCTTATAATAAATATATTCTTGCCTTCTCAAATCTGGGCACTCAACTCACCAATTTCTTTAAAAATTAATAACAAACCTGATATGGTTAGCACATTTATTCATTGACTTTCAAAAATCATCTAAAATGAAGCTTTCCTCTGACTCTAGGCACTTTAACATCATTAATAATATAACACAATCCTAGCAGCATTAGAGTAATTATTTCAATAGGAAAGCAGTGCTTCAGACCTCTCCTTTCCATCCTTCCTCATGCTGGGAAATAATCTTAATTCTCTTGACAAAATGCTATCCTACATGTCTTTGGCACAAAAAGATGACTGGATTCAAGTTATTTCTGGTGATGACAGAAAACAATCCCCCAGTCCTGGAGAACATCCTGACACCTGCTTCTTCAGTTTTATTTTACAACTGGCTTCTGCTGACTTGGATAAACTGGTCTGCAATTGTTAAAAGCTTTACAAGGCAGAACTGGTGTGTTAAATACCAGTGCTCATCCAAGTGGACGCCAAGCAAGATGTTCTGCTTCAAAAAGGAGCTCCTGGTGCTGCTCCTGCCACTGGGGCAGGGCTGTGACAGCAGCAGCTGTAAGTGTGATGTGTTCTGCACCTCATTTGCCATCGATTCCCACAGCTGTCTTGTCAAATCCTGCCAGCCTGCAGAACACGGCTGCGACTGCTGCTTTGCCAGGCATCCTTGGAGATGCATGTTACGGGTGTCAGCTCAGGCAGCCCTTGTGTGCTGAGCTGAAATGGATCCAGAACAGCCTCAGGGCCATCTTCTGCAGACACTACAAAGAAACACAATTTCTGTCCAAGTTCAGTATTTAGGGTGCACCCCACACCCCTCTTTGAGTGTCCACTGCAATCCTTGCTTGCCTTAAATTGCACAGAGGTAATTTAAAAGCTCCCTCCGTATTAATGTCACACCATTTTCACACTAACAGTTCAAAGTCAGAGTCAACAAGTTTCAGCCACACATACAAACACTTTCTGCTTTTTTAAGTTACCAAGCACATACCATAAAAACAAGTCTCACTTTGTAATCACTGATTTTTCCCCCCTGTACAGTTATTCAGATGTCATTCCAGAATTCGTCATCTGGTTAATTAACAGATTTCAGTTTGTTCTGTGTTTAAGGGGAGATTGTTTGTGGCTTGACTCTGGGAAAATGAACAAACGAGGCAGCAGCTTGTTTTTCAGCTCCTCTCTTTGCATTTTCTGCCCAAGAGCCAGGGAAGCATGTAAATTAGGAAGCACATGCATCTTGCAGGATTAGCATTTCTCAGAAGGCAGAGAAATGACAGCACACCTTCCAGTCTCAAGACAGAAAAATTGTGCATCTACCATTTTGGGGGTGGATTGTTTCATGTTTTTCTGCCAAGCTACTGATCTGAAATCTTATTTTTATTTCATTCATCCCTCTTTCAGTAACAGCAGCTCCTCTGTTGGTAATATAATTGTTTATATTATAATGCCTCAAATGAGGTTAAGGCTGCAGGATGAAAACATATGTCACATACAAATAGATATAATGTACAATATGGGAAATCTATCAGGATTCATTTGGTGCAGTTACCTGAGCACTCTGCATAATAATCCCACAAGAAATATTTCACAATGTGAACATCAAATATGTAAAATTGCCTCAAGGCCAAGAGAACCAGAATGCACCAAATGAATTTTCTTGTAAGGATCTACTCCTTCAGAGATTTAAATGAAAACACAAAGAAATTTTCCCAAGTAATCCCAAGAGAGTAAATTTAGGAAAGAAAAGGCCAAAACCTTTAGATATTTTCTTAGTAAATATATTGTGCAGCTAAAAGCTTAATTCAAATCAAATTCAAATTTTTATGGTGCATAGGTATTTCAATGCAAAAAATAATTGATTCTAATGCTCATGGTAATAAACGAAATGTCTGCTTCTGGCACTTAGAATCTGAAACACAATGGTCCCAGTAGATCAGCTTGATGCTGTGCTTGTCATGGACCATCAGATTTCAACCTGCATTCAGCCAATAAAATAAAGCATAACTTCTGCTTGGCTAAAAACTAATTTTCAGAAATACATCTAATCTTCAACAGAAGACATGAAATGATGGCAAATCCTCAGCTTCTCTTGGGAATGTGTTCTGGTGGTTAACCATGGAAAAATCTGTGTCTTATTTCCTATTTGAATTTGTCTGGCTTTTGCCTCTGGCGTTACTTCTTATTATGCCTTTCTTCAACAGATTAAAGAACCCTTTAATATCCTGTATTTCCCCTCAGGAATGTTCCTATACACTACAATCAAGTCACCTCCCAATTCTCTTCCAGATAACTTTAACAGCCTGAGCTCTTAAAACATTCCAGCGTAAGGCATTTTTTCCAGCCAGCAGAACGTTTTGCTTCATTCTTTCGCTCTCTCTTATTTTCCAATGTGCTTCTTAAAATCTGAAAACCAGAAATGTATGCACTACCCTGTGATGATATTATTGAGGTCAAACAAGAGATGTAAAATAAACATTTTTTAATTCCTTTGTTTATACATTGATTAATCCTTTTCTGTCATAGCAGCATTCAGGAGAACCCTTATCTGATTGCTTACTTATCTGACCCTTAAATCCTTCTCAAAGTCATTACCTTCAGAGTCTTCTATTTTCCAGTTACGGTCTCCACACTTGGGTCTTAAGACAGACAGCTATTTTGCTTGATGAATTAAAATTCACTAGGTTTGAACAAGATGCTTGTATAAACTGTATTGATCAGTGCCCCATCCTCATAATTATTTACAATTCCAGTAATCCTGGAGCTGAATTTTTGCAGAAGCAAGTTTGGATCTGCCTCCAGATCACTGCTAAAAATGTAGCAGGACATGGAACCTGCTACCAGGACCTTTTTAGACACCATCTCTTTCAACTGAGTTATCATACAGATTTCTTCTTGAGATATGGCAGCAAATTCCATTTGTATGGTTTGTTGGCACTGTATAATATCACACAGCACCAAGTCAAGTACCTCCTCAAAACAGTATTGATAGCTATTTTAACTAGAACACTGTAGATCTGCACCATACTCCTCTATTTCAACTTTTTATTATTTGAATTCCACATCAGACTTTCCATTTTGGTTAGGATAACTATTAAGCTAACCAGTTGCTGGGGTCATATTGCTCACCCCTTTAAAAAGGGCACAAAGTAATGCTTTATCGCTTGTTTAACCTCCTGATTTTAAGGCAAAATACAAACACACAGGAGCAGCATGTGTAGTACAGGCAGAAGCATCGGAGAGCAGAGGTGATCCGAGATTGCATTTCTCACAGGGTGGAAACCTCAGCAACTGTGGACTTACAAAGTACCTATTTACAAAAATCCTGGTCCTGCTGAACCCCCAGCCCTGCACACACACTCCCAGGAGAAGATATGGAATCTCCTCCTGTCTCTGGAGACGGGATAGGACACGACTCCTTGCCTCAGGCAGGGCAGAACCTCCCCGAGCGGCTCCGCAGCCCCTGGGTCACTGCGGCCTCCATGGCCGAACCGGCCCGACCGCCGGGGCTGGGACCACTCGCAGCCTCGGCTTCTCCTCTCGTGCTTACACCATCACTTTTAGGCTCCGAGAAATCTTAAGCAGCACCACGAGAGGTTTAAGTTGCACATTAGGAAGAATTTCTTCACGGAAAGGATGATTAGCTATTGGGATGGGCTGCCCAGGGAGCTGGTGGAGTCACCGTCCCTGGAGGCATTTAAGGAAAGACTGGATGGGGCAATCAGGGCCATGACAAGGTGGTGATCGGTCATAGGCTGGATTCGATGATCTCGGAGGTCTCTTCCACCCCAACTGATTCTGTGTTTCTATAAGGAAGGAGAAGGAGGCGAAGGAGGCGAAGGAGGCGAAGGAGGCGCCGAGGCGCCCCAGTATCCCCACCAACCCCCGGAGCGCCTTGCGCCGCCTCTGCCCCTCACACCCGAGGCCGCCTCACGCCCCGCACCGCCTCGCGCAGTGCCGAGCTCCGATTGGCTGCGCCTCCCGTGGGGGCGGGACCGAGGGGAGCCACAGCCAATCCGCGCCGCGATGGCCGCCTCCCGCGGGGTGGGGGCTGCGCGCAGGCGCGGCGGGGCGGGGCTGGCGGGCGTGAGGGAGGGAGCGAGCGGGGAGGGCGTGAAGGAGCGAGCGGGGAGCGAGCGGCGGGAGGGACCGGCTGCGGCGAGGGGAGTCCCGTGGTACCCGTGGCTCCGCGGCGCCTCCCCTGCCAGCGGGTTTCTCTTCAGGGAGCGGCTTTCCTCTTTCGCGGAGCCTCCGTCCCCCTCTCCGCCCCTCAGACGAAGTCCCCCCGCCGCCCTCAGCCCGCCCCTGGTCCCGCCGCTATGTCTCTCGGCCAGCGCCTGGCCCGGCTGGCCGCCCACCTGCAGGACCCGCGGAAAGTGGCCGCGTTCCAGCGGCTCTGCGGGGTGGAGGGGCCCTCGGGCTGGGCCGGCGCGGAGCAGCGGGGGCCGGTGGCGAATGGTGGCCCCGCGGGCGGGCAGGCGCATCCCACTGGGAACGGGGCCGTGCCCGGCGCGGCGGGAACCCCGCGGCGCTGGAGAAGGAGGCCGCGCCGAAACTCGCTGACGGAGGAGGAGGACGGCAGCCAGGAGTTCGCCACTCGCAGCCGCTTCCTCTACTATCTGTTCAGCCTGGGCACGGAGCTGGGCAACGAGCTCTTCTACATCCTCTTTTTCCCTTTCTGCATCTGGAATGTGGACGCCTGGCTGGGCCGGAGGCTCATCATCATCTGGGTGTGGGTGATGTACCTGGGGCAGTGCACGAAGGATGTGATCCGCTGGCCGCGTCCCGCCTCGCCGCCCGTGGTGAAGCTGGAGGTCTTCTACAACTCCGAGTACAGCATGCCCTCCACCCACGCCATGTCGGGCACCGCCATCCCCCTGGCGCTGCTGCTGCTCAGCTACGGCCGCTGGCAGGTAATGCTTGCACCTCCGTATCCTCATCCGTGCGCTCTCCAGCCCCGGCGTGTAAGGATGTGACAGACCTTATTTCTCTTCAGGAGGGGAGGTGGCTGAGTTTGCTTGGGAAAATGTGAGATTCGTACCTTTTTTCCTTGCCTCACCCTTTATTTATTTTTTTTTCAGTGATTTAAGCGAGTGCTCAGGTAACGAGAAGTGTTCTAGTAATTCTGTCTTGTGAATGGAAGTTGTGCTGGCGTTGAGGATTAGCTCAGCACGCATGAAAAGTTCGCGGTAACAATCTGCGTTTTGTTCCTGTGAGGTTTATTTTTTCCAACTTGTCCCTTTGCGCAAAGTTTGGATAAGCGTCCAGTGTTTTTACAGGCATTTAGTTTTACAGAGTGAGAATTTGGTGGAGAGCCAGTAACTAAAGGGGTTTCTTGTTGATCCTTCTTTGCTTCGAGTCACTTTGTAGCGTCAGTGAGTTGTAGCTTTAGCCTTTTCTTTAACGATTTTATTTTCATTAACCAAAAGCTGGAAACTATTATTTCCAGTGTTCGTACTTTCAGGAGGTTTTACAACCTATCAATGCGCTCATAATTAGCGGGAACTGCTAATCTGTGATATTTTCAGCACCTTCATTCAGCAGAATCTCTAAAATCTGGCTATTGCACTTGGGGTCAATAGATAAGTTAAAATAACACTGTTGATCATCTGGTTTACGCAAGCAGTGGCATGTGCTTTGGCGCTGGCTGCTGGAAGGATGGCAACAGCAGCAACTCCAGAGAAAGCACATCCAGCTCTCTAAATCACTGCACCAGGTTCGGTAGTAGCTGAGGGAGAAGGCTTTCCCAGATAAATGTCCAGTGTAACGTTTTGTTGTGTAACGTTTAAGAAGTTAGGCAGTAATTCGACTCTTAAGTTGTTAATGTTTGCTAATCCTTACTGTAATACCTGCCTGGTTTAAGTTGGATATAAGTCATGTTGGTAGAGAGGACTAACTCTGATTCTAAGCTTTGTGCAGGGGTTTAACTCTTGTCTTCCCAGTTACTGGTAACAATCAGCAGTTGTCTGCTGGCGCTGCCTGACACTTCGTGGCTGTATCTCAGCATCTCGAATGGGTGACTGAAAGGGATGAGGTGGTTAAGGCTTAGAGATTGTATTTGGCCTCTCTAACACAGTATTTTGTATCTGTTTCTGCAAGGTGATAGCATGTGCCCAAAAGGAAGCTATTAGGGATTCGTATTTGCTAGGAAAATGTGAAGTATTACTCAGTTGGAGTTATGTGGGCATAATAATTACATATATACACACACATATGTGTGTGTGTCTGTATGTTATATATACATAGAGGTAATAATAATGCCATGTTTTGTGGGTGTTTGAAATAAATGTTTGAAGTTTTACCACTGAGATGCTTAATCTCACAGTTTTTTTTATTAATGACCAGAATCTGTATATTTGATCATTGCTTGTTAGATGTGTAGGGCTGATGTCAGTTGGAAGAACAAACTGGATTTGTAGTTCTTTGCATGTGGGGAAGCTCATTTAGCAGCAGCAGTCGATCAGCTTTGCAGACTGATGTCATTTGTGCAGAGGAGAACCTGTCTCGATTGCTTTTATAGAGCCAGCAAACAGGGTGTGAAATGGTGTTTTTGCCGATGAACCAAGTTCGATCTGTGGTTTGCCAGCCCTGCCACTGCAGTCTGTGAAACACTCTGCTAATTGTCTAAACATATTTATCATGGATGCATGGCAAGAAATCATAAACATTCAGCCTTGTTATTCATGTAGAACCGTGCTTAACAAAGAAAGAAGCAAAGTGTTTGAGTCTTGGTTTTAATTCCTTTTTCTTAGAAAACGAGTGTGAATAAAAGATCTCTCTGAAATCAACGTCTATAATTTCAAAATACTCATGTAAAAAAAATCCCTTCTGATTTTTAAATTACTTCCAAAAATTAATCAATAATTAAGCAATGGCATGTCAAGAGTCTTTTGATTCGCCTCTGGAGTTAACCTTTCATCTGACACTTCTTCTGTTCTCCATGTTGAAAGGGAGTAGAATCTACGTGACATCTTTTTGTCATGGAAAGTAGTGTTTTTCTGGAGATGGTGTAAAAAAGAACTTCCTGGAAAGCTATTAATGATAAAGGAGTTTTTAATATGTTTTCTATTAAATTCTACAAATTTACTAGTAGGTGCGGGTGGCTAGATTTAAACTTGTTGGCAAAATCTATCTGTATATATTTAGTATAAAGAAGCCTTATACACAGAACCTGATCGTGATGAGTCCACATCTTGGGTAGGTTCAGGAAATCACAGTGGAATGAGGCTGAGGATGAATTTAAGAACATTCAGGTGTAACTCTCTGCAGGGCCTTTTACTCTGAAATAAAGGCAGCTTTGAGTTTGTCCCTTTGAAGATTATACTAAACCCAAGAAAGCTGCAGTTGCACTAAAAGATGATACACCAGTGAGGAGGGAATCTCTTTCTTCTGTAGCTTATTTGCAGTTTGCTTTCAGTGATCTATGACTTCCTACTATTGTGTGATAGTTCCTTTCAACAGTCAATCTATTTGAGTCTTTTTCTTGAAGAGCATAGAGAACAGAGAAAATTTGCTCCTGTTTTTCTGGGCGTGGCCCAGATGATCCACTTAAAATCATGTTTGGATTGCAGTAGGGTTTTTTCTTAACCTGTTGAATTTGTGCTTTTCAATTTTTCAATGCCTTTAAGCAATCCTGTTGCAATTATTTTTTCACATAATATTCAAATAGATTTTTGACTATAAAACTAAAATACTTTTTATAAATTCAACTGTTCAAGTAAAATATTTTTAGAGATAATGTATTTTAAAGATGGTTTTGGCAAATTATCACAATTAGAGATTTGGGCATAGGAAATATTCGATGAAACTGTCTTTCAGATGGAATCAAGTTACATATTAAGATAACTTTCATAATGGCTAACTGTTCTGTCCATTGTATCCAAATTTTTCAGTTTCTTCTTGTGTTATGAGAGCTTGCCTGAAACTTTCGATTCTACTTGCATAATCCATATTTATTTATTTATTTGTTACATTTCTGTAGGGAGAACCATTTATTTCAAAGACACTGCAGTAATCTTGAAATATAAAGCTCATGTCAAAGACTCATGAGAATCTGGGGATGTTGTAAATGTTGACTTTTTTTGTTTTTTTTCCCCCCTCTGTCGTTGAAGCACTGATACCCTGAAAGAGGAGGTCAGACACTTAAATGACAGTGTGGTTACAGATCTTGATATGATGTAGGAAAAAGTAACCTTTATCAAATTGGGGAAAACTTGCTTTCTTTGAAATAGTGATAGTTTGAGCCAGGCTGACTTATGTCATGTCCCAAATGGGGAAGGAGAGATAGTGTGAGCTGCTAATTATCCACAAAATCTCCAAAGGCTCAGGCTGAGACTACTGGAAAAAGTATTTTTTATATTTTGTTGATTATGTTGAACTGCTGATTTCAAAGAGATACCAAGACATTCTTTATTAGAAACGGTACTTGACCTTGGGATGGTACCTGAATGTGTTGTAACTCTGCTGGCTTATTTTGAGGAGAAGAAATAACTATCAGCCAGGGATACAGAAAATTCGCCTCTCTCCTGGAGTTCCTCCAGGATGCAGCCTGGCTCCAGCAGTAGCTGTCTGCACTAGGAAATGATGGGTTTGCACTCCTTCCTGAGCTCTGCATTAATGAGCTCAGTGAGGAACTGCTGACTCTCACTGTAGCCTCTGAGCAAACTTTGGTTGATATTCAGCAGGAGCCCAGGGCCTGGGTTGATGAGTAGCAGGCCTTTAACTCTATTAACCCACTCTGATTTGCCTTCTGGAGCAGCTTGTGGTGCTGAATGTGACAGCATTGTTCTCCCTGGGTACGTGTCTGCCAGTGTTTGATATGCAAAGCCTGTCATCAGTGGCTGCCTTTCCACCCTGCTGATGCTAATGGTGACCTGGATAAACACCACTGCTAAACCTGCAGTAGATGCAGCTATTCTCCAATGGCCTCTCTGATGTATTTTTCATTTACAGTTTTCATTTACTCAGTGCTCTTTTGACTCTCTGTGCCACCGGTTGTGTAAGACTCTTCTGTGGTACCACGTGAAACTCCCTTCCAGAAATCTTTCATCTGCACTGTGACTTTTATCAACCAAGGCCGGTGAATGTAATTAAATGAGATGGGTTTGACAGGATCTGTATTGGGATTTCAGAGAGATGTACATTGCTCCGTGCTTCTGATTGACCACTACTGAATATTACCTCTAGTATTGTCTGCCTGCTCTTTCATTTCAAAAGACTAAACTCTCTGATCCCCACTGGAAATAGGGAATAATTGGTTATTGGGGATGAAGTAATAAATAATAAATAGCCTAATCACAGCAGTGCTGCAGTGAGAATTTTGCAGGAAGGGGCACATCCTCTTTTTAAGTGTCTGTCCTTGGTGAAAGGCTTGCATTATCAGTATGATTGATGTAGTGATAAACTGGAAGCTACACATGAAAAAACATCTTTTATCTGCAAAAATCTGTGTGCAGGGGCAAGTGCAGTCTCTTTTCAGGAAGAGACACGTCACCTCTCAGAGAAGCCTAAATGGACCTTTGGCTAAAATACTAAAATGTTGAGTAGAAACTTTGGCAAAGAGATGTGTGCATGCTTGTCTAGTTGGTCTTCTTGTACATGTTTCTTAAACGGTCAAACAAAAACTCTTCTGACGTTGGAAACACCACTGAAGGGATGATCTGAAAACACAGAATTACCCACACGATGATGAACATTTGAGAGAGAGAGAAGGGAATTTGGAGGGTCAGCACTGGCCTTGTCTTGTGTATTTGAGATGTAAGGTCTTCTTCTGTGGGCCATATTAATACCTGTAGTTTGATGGTAAAAGAAGCTGAAAAAAGTTGTGTGGCCTGTTTGATGCAGGTGTTGTTAAAAGTTTGAAAAGAGCACAGCCAATTCTGACAAATGTCACTAGGGAATCTCTGCCAGAGGAATACAACAGCGTGTCTTACTAGACTGTGTTGATTGTCATTAAATATATTTTTCAGTTTTGCCTAAGCAAATCTTTAGTTAATATAAAGGTTCTTGTGGAAAACATGTAAAAACAAGTGCTGTAAGGTTGGATGCAGAGTTTTTGATGAAAAAGTATTCAAAGGAAATACTTCTCAAGCAGTTTCTTTTTTCTTGGTGCATGGTACACATGTAAAGCACTCCTTGTTCTTTCAAATAGGGTGTGTTGATTAAACTGAGAAAATGCTATTTTGCAGAAAAAATGTAGTTTTAGGTGTTGGGGCATAAACAGAGCAAGCCTTAAGTGATTCTTGCTAGCTGTGTTCAGAGAGGGATTTTTTTAAATTACTTCAATGAAAAGAAGTAACAAGCTAATTCCTATTGTTATTCCTTAATTTCTTTCCAGATTAGGTGTAGCAGGAAATTAAATATTTTAACTTCCTGCAGGACTGGCATTGAAAACTTATCTTGGAATTTTAAAAAGAGGTTCTTGTAGTGACATGTAACACTGAGGTTTTTATGCCTCTTGATATTAATGTTGGTCAGGGCAAGGAAGGAGAAAATAATTGATAAATGTAGCTTAATCAGTGGTATTTACCATCTGGCCCATTTTAAAAGGAAAAGTTTATTTTTCCTAAAAAAACTGATTGGTGGTCTCTCTTTTCTAACAATCCTCTTCTCCCTTTCCTTCTTCTCCTTTCACAAAATCATTTTTACATTGTGCATTTTGAACTCATCTGTCCAGCCAGGGTCCTGGAGTCATTCCCATAAACATTGATTATAACTTTTCATATGACTGTTGCCAATACATGGCCCAAATACCTTATTAAAAGCCTGGTGCTGCAAGTGCTGCTTGGATTCTTTCAGTGAACTCTGGCCCAAAACAACTGTCTCAAACTCAAGTTGAACTTCTGAGTTATGATACAATTAAAACAGGTCATTGAATACTGTAGAACACGGAAAATATTGGAAAGCTACTTTGGAACCCTTTGTGGATGTTGGAAACATCTCCGGTGTAGAATGTGCTTTGAAAAGGTAAAGAAGTGAGCATTTAGTGTCTTTTAATAATGTTCCCTTATGAAAGAAGGAGTTTTTTGACCTAGGTCAAAGCTTTTAGGACAGATTGTTTCCTTATGAGCATTTTTAAACAATGGTTATGTTACTAAGACTCTTGGCAAAAAGATCAAGGAGAGGGAGGAGGATATGGAAGGGTTTTGTGTGTAATCGAGTCAGAAGTTTGCAAGCCTGTTTTGGAGGATGTAGTGGAATTCTATAGGATAGGAGTTTTCTATTAAAAACATAGGACATAAAGTTCTCAAGGACCTGTTGAGAGTAGTTTCACTGCAGTTTTCCAAATAGGAATTTAATTCAATTTCTTTGATTAAAACAAGTTTCTGGATATGGGAACAAAATTGAGGTCTGAGACAGGATGAATAGTTTATTCAGTCAGCTTTATCCCTAGCTTTAGCTTAATGTGTGAAGTTAAGAAATCAATTAACACTTTTAAAATTATTTTCTAAATAACATGCTTATTGGTTTGGGGTTTTTTTAATTTATAAAAAAGAAAACAGTATGCAGTTCAAAAAATACCCCCACACTCAAAATAATTGAGGTGGCATTGTTGGCTATGGAGGGATAAGGAGTTTTTGAGGATACACATAAGATGGTCTTAATTGAGGGCATGGAGACAGGGTTTGAGATGTTTGTGTCCAAAATGGGCTGCTCCTGAATATGTCACTGAAAGTGATACCAAGTGTGGTCAAGAATGATGATACATCAATTCTTTTATCAAAAAGAAGCTGAGAGAATGAAATCTGGTTTCTGTCTCCCTCTCCCAGCTGTGATCTCTGACAACCTTCCACACCCTCATCTGATAGGACCTGTGATGCCAGTCTGCCTTCTGATGCCCAAATGAGTAAAACCAACAGTGAACTGGGGAAGAGGGTAGAAGTAAACTTGTGATCTTTATGCCTCTGTAGGTCTGATCTGGCATGCCAGGAACCATGGGACTAAAACTGCTGGAATTCAGCTGTCTGCTTTAATATCTCTCATTTAAATAGAGACCCAAGTCAACATAATAAAAAAAAAGAGGCTTATGACTTTCTTCCCTGAACACCTGATACAAGTTTATATTAAAATTTTCACACTACTCTTTCATAAAATGTGCCTGTTTGAAAGTAGAAAACCTAGTAAAAACTGTTCTTTTTTTCTTTCTTTGAATATTCATTTATGATTGGGAGAGGAGATTTTTGAAATCCATTATCATAGAACAGTATTATTATAAAGCTTGCTGGTACCTCAGCATTGCAGGCAACAATTTGGAAGTGAGTTTATGGCATCAGCTGTTTTTACAAGGATCCAGGTGATGTCCCTGTTGGTGGTGTGACTCGTATGCTGCTGAGCTCAGAGGTGTGTGGGAGTGCTGATATTCCCCTTTAGTCACCTTGTGCCCTTCTCCCTGCTTGTGAGGACCAAATACATGCTTGTCTTACCACCTCAGGGCAGATTTTAAGCAGGTGCTACCAGTTTGGTGTTCTGGGAATTCTCAAACCCAGTGGCTACTTCTAAAAGGTACGAGTGAAACCAGGCTGGGGAGGACGCAGGGTCTTGTGCTTAATTTGTGATCAGTAGTTAAAGGGTGTCTGGAAGAAAGATAGGAGCCAACTCCTTTGGGCCTTTTGTGATAGGAGGCGGGTGATGGTTCCAAACTAAAGAGAGGGTTAATTTAGATCAGATGCAGGGAAGAAGTATTTTACTTCTGGTGGTGAAGCACTGGCACAGGTTGCCCAGAGAGGAGGAGGTGCATGCCCCATCCCTGGAAACACTCAGGGCCTGGTTGGATGGGGCTCTGAGCAATCTGTTCTAGGACTAGATGGCGTTGAAATGTCTCTTTCAACCCAAGCTATTCTACTGTGTTTTGCCGTAGAGAAACTAAACTAGCCCATGTTCTCTGATGGTTTAAGGCGTATTTATTCAGAATTAGAGTGAGATCTGACAGAGCCAAATAATCTTTCCAAAACATTCTTCAGAGCTGGAGTTTCTGTTCCTCAAACACCCCTCTCCTGCAAGTTCCCTGTCAGCAAGCATTTCTTCTTTCATTTTCAGAATTTATTGTAGTCCGTCTGCTGTTTACAATCACCAGCTCAGGACTCTTAAAACAAGACTCCTCACCTATTTCCTTCATAGTCCTTGTTGTCAGGATTTTGCTGTTTAGCTGCTCTAACCTCTTCCCTCCCCCAGTCCCAGCCTCTTACCCACAGTATCATGAACGGCTGCTGAGCCCTGCTAAGCCTGGCACTTCATTCATCTTCCTGCTAAAGCCACTGTTTCTGTCAGGTACTGCAGAAACAGGACAAGTCTTTATTTATAAAAGAAAAGCTTGACCCCTGATTGGGCCCTGAAAGCACAAAAGATGTGTGTCAGGAGACAAGGGTGGACATCTGGTATCAAGTGATGGCCAAACGGTTTGAAACTCGAAGCTGCTCTTTACTTCAGAGGCCACAGGGTACAGCTGTCCCTGCATATACAGCACTTCTGCCTGGGGAATCCTCTGGGAGGGAGAGTGGAGAGCACCGTGCAGGGGAGCTGCAGGCAGCGTTCCCTCTACCCTGAGACCAGCGGCAAAGGGAGAAGCACAGTGGGGCAGGGGGATGTGGCTGCACTTGCAAAGTTCCAGGGCTGCTCTTGTGGCCACTTTAGCAATGTCGGTATCTGACAGCTCTGCAGTCACGTGTGAGTGTGACAGAGTTACTGGTGCATTGCCCGGGATTAGCAGAGTTCTGAAAGGCAGGAAACTGAGTTTGTTCCTTCATCGTTCCAGTCAGAAATGAGTCCCAAGTACGTGGTTCTGTTTAGATCCAGCTTGTAGATGAATGTGATAGAAGCAAAGACAAAAGTTGCTGCAGGAAGCAGAGTTTACTCTAGATGGAACACAACTATCAGCTGGGCATTTAGGATTTATTTTAATGTGAACTCTGCTTCTTATGTGAAATGTAAGCTTCCTGATTTTCTCTTAGTTTGAGAATGTTATTTTAGGTTCATCATGCAAACATGATCCTGGAGCTGAGAATTCAGAAGAGGTTGGAAAAATGCAGAAGAGTGATAATTCTATCTCAAACCTTTTACTGAAAGACTGATTTTGGAACTTTACAATCTGTTAAGTGGCCTTCACAGAGGACACAGAACTTTCTCCAGTCATTTTAAAGATACTTTCTCTAATGTGTTGGATACTTTCTCTAATTTGTTGGATATAAACTCTTCAGGTTACCTATAAAAGGAACAAGGGAAAGGGCAAGAAAACTGCCTGTGATTCTTAGATTTTATTCCTAGCTTTGAGTACATAGAGACTGCCTGTTTATATTGAAAATGTTTATTGTAGGAAGCAAAGCAATTTTGGAATCTTGCCATTTTATCTTGTGACTGCATCTTTTATAGAATAGTGGCAAAAAAGGAAGCTGTGTCCTGTCTTGTACAACATTTTGCAATAGTGGAGAAAGTATTTCTTACTGTGCTGTAGTATGTGAATTAGCATAGTTTTATCCAAAACTGGAGAAAGTTAAAAAACTGTGTTTCTCTACATGATATGTGCTTATTAATGCAAAGTATTTTATTTCTTCCTGATAACCAGTCCTTATTAATAAAAAAAAATGTGAAAAGACAAAAATAATTGAAGGTAATTATTTGATGATTGTTTAACAAACGTGGCTTGTAGGAGGAAATTTATGTGGGAAAAGCACAAAAAAGATTACTGTTTGGGGAGTTTCATGCTGATGCCTGGAGACTGAGGCAACGATTGCAGAAGCTCTAAAACAAAGAATTGAGGAAGGAATTGAAATTCTTTGTAATTTTGTTATGAGTTCCTCCTTTGCAGGGAAAAAAGTGAAGATAATTGCCAGCAATGCTTGCATGTGATGTAGCTGCTTCACCCAGTGTAAAGCTGTGGCACAGTGTAACACACTTGTCTGCCCTTGTGGTCAATTTGGGATATCAGAGCATGGCAAGACAACTGCTACAGAGATCAATTCTTACTGCTTTGTGAAGGTGTGGCCAAAGCACTGAACTTCACATATCCTGAATGCAAAGAAGACTGGGAAGGTTGAAATCTTGACTTAACAATGACTTCATAAAAAAGTGCTCTGCTGGCCTGTGGAGGCTAGGGCAAGGAAAAGGGTAAACATCAGTGGCATTAATTGGAATTAATTATAGAATGCTCATAGAGTGCTTTTTTTTTAAATTTATTTTTTCCAAATTCTAATACAGTTTCTGCATTTTTCTTCCCTACCAGTATCCCCTTATGTTTGGACTGATCCTGGCATTCTGCTGGTGTTCTTTGGTTTGCTGTAGTCGAATTTATATGGGAATGCATTCCATTTTGGTAAGAAAATAATCTAATCTGCTACTAAACTTCTATTTTAATCCTATTCTGATTTTATAAGCTTCCATCACATTGAAAGTTTTACAGTGCAGTAATTGTATTGAGATGTATTTTTTGGAATGTCCTACTATGTAGAAACAGAAGATTTACATTTCTTCAGCATAAAAATTGATAATATAGCTAAAAGTGGCTCTCACGCTTAATTTTTACTTGTCTTCTATAAACTCAGTCCATGGTTGAAACATAACAGGTGTTTAATGTCATTTTTCAGTGCAGAAATTGATGACTGCTCTGAAGTGTAGACTAAATTTTCTTCTACCGAGTAGAAATCATTTTGCAGAATGAGAAAGTGGCTGTTAAAGTTCACTCCACATCAGCTGCTCAAAGCATGTGCATTTTGGAGTGCCACTCTACATGCTAGAGTTTCAATTACTAGTTTCTAAAACCAGGTAGCAAAGTTGTCATCTTTGAAAAACAAACTCATTTACTGAACAGGATTAAAAACCCCCAAACTGAAACACAAGTGTATGCAATGTAAAAATGAGAAAACAAGAGCACTACAAAGTGGTAATTGCAACACAAGACCGTTAATGAGGGTGACTAAAGATGCTTTTGAGGATCATGTGCTAGAAGAAAAGCTAACAGACAGAAAAGGGTAAGCCTGGTAGGGAGTAGAAAAGCTGGTAAATGAACACAGTGTAAAAGGAGCATGGGAAAATAAGGCAGCTCAGAAAAACTAAATGACATTTTTGCATTAGTAGTTAGGAGGCTTCCCAACCTAAAATCATTCGTGTCAAGGATGATGTGGTGGACTGATAGTTCAGCTGACACAAAATGTCACAGAACAAAGTCCTGCAACAAACAGTGAGCAGGCAAGGCTATTTAGCAGTTTCACATTTGAATCCTCTGCAGAGTTTGAGGGAATACAGTTCACCATGTGGTGCCTGCAATATACATCAACCACGGTGCCAAAGCTTGGGGGGAGTAGGTGGCAAATAGAGCAGACAGTTCTTGTTGCTTCTGAAATGGGCAAGTCTGATGTTTATATCAGTCAATTTTATTAGAGCTTTGATCAAGCTTTCAATTAGTGGAAGCAAGTAAAAATGATTCATTGAAGCTGGAGCAATACAAACTCTGCTGATTGAAGTCCCACCTCCTGGCTCATGTGGAAGAGTTGATAAGCATGAAAATGCAGGCAGGCCAGTTTGTAGTGCTTGGATTGCACAAATTCTTCTTTAACAGAGGTGACAAAAGTTGCAGAGAATTCCATGCAACTGATTGATTAGTCAACAATAACTGAAATTTAATACTAGAGTAAAAATAATTGAGTAACCTTTTAATTAAAAAAAGACATTTAAAAACAAAAGTAAAACTGAAAATCAGTTATAAAGCCACAGAGGTTCCTCTTCCTCTCCTTTACTGTTTGGAAACAGTTCCCATTCTTCCAGCATTAATTCTGAAGCTGGAGTGGAGAGTTGAAGCTGCTCTAGTGCCTATCTGCAGTGATCCTCGACTGCTGTACCAGCTGCTGCTGCTGCCAGCGAGCCCCTGTGCTGGCACCCGAGCCCTGAGAGCCACTGCTGAGCTGTTTCAGCAAACCTAAGTTGGCAGAGCATATTTAGCTGGGGTGGATTTGTGCTGACTGTAGGTTGGAATGCCCTGGCCCTGGACAGGGACCAGTGTTGCCAGCAAAAAAAATCATAGAAGAATCACAGAACAGTTTTGGGTTGGAAAAGACCTTTACAGATCATCTATTCCAAGCCCCCTGCAATAAGCAGGGACATCCTCAACCAGAACAGATTGCTCAGAATCTGATCCAACCTGACCTTGAATGTTTCCAGGGCCAGGGCATCCACCACCTCTCTGGACAGCCTGTACCAGTGCCACCTCATGCTTGTTGAAAAAAAATGTCTTCCTTATATCCAGTCTGAATCTCCCCTTTTTTAGTTCAAAACCACCACCCATTGCCCTGTCACAACAGGCCTTACTAAAAAGTCCAGACCTGCAACTTTGATGAAGGATCCTTTGATCATAACTTCATTCATGATCTGGTCAGGGTGCAGGTGATTTGTTACTGGTGATCAAAGGCAATTCTTTACCTTATGTTTAACATAAAGAGTTCATCCCGTAAAAGGGAAAAGATGGGAACCCACAAGTTGCTTTTGACAATACAGTAGCTAGGTTTGTATTCTTACTAAAGTAACTTGAGGGGCTTTAAGCAGTTACTACACTGAAATATTATCTTTCTCTTCAACAGGATGTTATTGCTGGATTTCTGTATGCTATTCTTATCCTGATTGTCTTCCATCCACTTGTGGACCTGATTGATAACTTCAACTTAACTTACAAATACGCACCCTTAATTATCATCAGTCTCCATTTGGCCCTGGGCATCTTCTCTTTCACCCTGGACACGTGGAGCACATCGCGAGGAGACACAGCTCAGATCCTGGGCTGCGGTGCCGGCGTGGCCTGTGGCTCTCACGTCAACTACATCCTGGGTCTGCAGCTGGACCCTCCTCCCCACGCCTTGCCCTTGTCCCTGTCCTCCCTCACCGTGACTGTGTTTGGCAAAGCCATCCTGCGGCTGCTGATCGGAGTCATTGTTCTGTTGTTAACGAGAGTCGCCATGAAAAAAGCCACGATTCCGCTGGCGTGCAAAATATTCCGCATCCCGCACGACGACGTGCGGAGAGCCAGGCAGCGCATGGAGGTGGAGCTGCCCTACCGCTACATCACCTATGGAATGGTTGGCTTCTCCCTCATGTTTATTGTTCCTTGCCTCTTCCATTTCATTGGGCTTTCCTGATGCAGTTGGATCACTTGGAGTAGGGAGAACTGAGCTAGTTGCTTTTTGAAGAGGTGCACTAGTTTGCTAAGGGAAGGCCGGCCAGCTTGGCATTAGCAGGGTCTTCCTATTAACAGCAATACAAAGCAGACAAAGCATTTAAAGGGCTTTGCACATCTCTGGGGATGGTTTAGGGCCAGCAGTCAAGCATCAGTCCAGGAGAAGTGCTGACCTCTGTAAATGCTTTTTTGGACTTATTGCTGTAACCAAGTCTGTGTGTGTGATGCAGTGAATGTATCTGGGATGGCTGCCAGTCTGTACCTGGGTACACTGACACTTCAGCAGGTATGTCTGACAGCTCATCAGAAGGCTCCATTCATGATCTGTTTGCCATTTCACGGTAATTCATTCAAGTTGTTGGACCATAGACTGTTAAATTTGCTTTCTTCTATTCTTTCCTGAAGTCCTGCTTCAAGGTATTTCAGCTAATAGGTATTTCTAATGGACCAAACTTGTAATGAGGTTGAATTTTTCTAAACAAACAAGCAGAAGCCTTTTTCCTTAGCCCCCTTTGCAGAGAAAAATGTCTGGATTAGCATTGGTAGATATCACTAGAGTATATATGTAAATTCAGGTACTGTATTTTATGGTTTAATAACTGTGCCTTTCTGTTGCTAAATTAAGAAATGCCATATATACTGTGATGTAAAAATGCCTAATTTTATTGAAAATCCTACATAATTAGGCAGATACTAAAAAATGTTAGATTGTCCATGTTGCTGACATGGTTCAGGTTAACCAGAATGTTCAGTTTTTCCTGATCAAAATTGCGTAAATGAAATGACCCAGGAATTGTGTCCTTGAGCTCAAGATATTGTAAATGAACAATAGTCCCTTTTGTAAGTATTTTTAATGTGTATTGTAAGTTACTGCAAGAGGATATATTTTTCTGGAGATTGTTTATACAGTGGATGGATATTAAAAATTAATTATTTAAACATATAGACAATAAAATCACCCCATTCTGCGAAGAAATGGGCTTCACTTATTATTCCAAACTAATCTAGAAGGACCACTGCTTTTAGGTATTTGGTTAGAAAATAGAATACTTATCCTAGAAAAAGACATATTTTTATGCATTAACATACTATATTTAAAGGTGATAATCACTTTTACCCAATTTAGATAGTTATAAGACAATGTAACAATTAAATTAAACTTATAATCATTCTAATTGACAGAGTCAAGACAGTGTGGTCAATGCATGAACAGTTTGTGATGTCTAAATTTGGCAGGATTTTATTCTGTGCTTTTGAACTTTTCATGATCCTTTTCCCTTCCAGTGTAATTTCATGTGCCTTTTTTCTGTTTCATTTCATCTTGTTCATGTGTTGCCTGATCTGTTCTTTGCATGTCAGGAACAGTTACTGCAGGAAGCGCTGTCTTAGTGTCTGACCAGACACAAATTACTTAATTTTGTATTGTACGTGTTTTTCAGGAGAAGCATCATTTGGTTGGGAGATATGGTGATTAGACAGAATACAAAGCCTACGTTTTTTGTAAACAATATTTGGTTTTGGAAGGGGCTTTTTTGTGCTGGAGATGGTATCTCCAAGCTGTTAATAAGTAGATTTACAAAATGAGCTTCACTTTCTTTGAAGCAGATGAGGTTTATGGTACGCTGGCACTGGATGATGTGAAAATCTTAACTTTCCTGGTGCATTTCTCCAGTGCATCCTGAATGCACTGCTATGAATGTATTCAAACTGAGGTATTCAGATCTTAAGAGTGTGTTAAACAACTTCCATAGCTGAAAAGACCTTACCCAGTAGAAAATGGTTAGTATGTTTCAGTGCATATTTCTTGATTTGATTTTTTTGTCTGTTCCTCTTTTGCAGTTCAATGCTGAATGTGCAGTACAAGGTAAATTGGTTTCTGAGGTTTTGAGAGTGGGATTTCCACTGATTTGGCTTCACACACCAAGATAGCCATCAAATAAATAGCTGGGGGAATGTACACAAAATGCCTTATGCTTAAAGCTCTGAGCAAGTAGTGCAGTTTCAATTATATTAAATTAGTCTGAGGACTGGTAAAAATAATAGGGTAACTTTCTCTGAAATTTAGGGCATATTCTCCTTAAATATCCTAGCTTTACAGTTTATAGCAAAAAATGTTTAAATTCTAGCACAGAAAAGGTAAGTAAACAAAACTAATTTTTTTAAGGTACATATTGGACTTAGAGAAACTTCAAGTTTGCATCATGAAGAGTGTAACTAAAGCTGTCTTTTCTAGCTGTGCTTGCTCTCTTGTAGTAGTAATGGAACATGAGATGAACTGTGGAGGATCTAGAAGGGGTGAAAAAGATCACACAGAGCTTTCAACAGGCTAAGGAAAATTGCACTGTACCTTATTCTACTGTCATAAATGTATTTTTTATATTTTTATACATTGCATTGAGTAAGTTCAGAATGTCATGTTTCATGTACCACCATGTAGTACCCAGGAAATGTCCATCAGAATGTTTATACAGCACCTTCAGCAACTACTTTACTGAAGTTTACATGAGAAAAAGTTCTACTGTTCTATTTTCATGTTTTATAAGGGGTTAGGCTCGGTAGGGCAGTTAGCACAAAATGTCATGCAGTATGTTAGAGAAGAAAAAATCACAGACATGCAAATGCTTAAAAATCCAAGTAAAGTATTTGTCTTGTAGTATAATTTTGTTTACTAATAAGCTAAGGTTCCTTGGAATTGGGCATAACAAAGCAGCAGATAAAACTGGAGCACTTTCTTTGCCCTAACCTATCCTTGGAGTTGAACATGAAACATGTTTCTAGTATGAGCATCAGCTGGTACCAAATTATTTATAAATAAAGTTAACATAGCTTTAAAAGGTAGTCAGATGTCTTTGCAGAGGGACAATATGCTTGAAACCCTTCATGATGTGGTGCAAAAGCATCCTGCTAGTGAAATCCCTCAGTTCCAGAGAGAAATACTACTTTACAGAACCAGATACAACTGCACATTTATTACAAAAAGCTGCAGGCTAAATTTGCCTTTTTTAATTATATTAAATAAACTTTAAAACCAACAGGCAGGTAGAGAGTAATTTGACACAAAATTCTGTTTTCCAAGAGGCTGAAGAGATGCAAATTAGTCTGAGACTGCCTTAAACATAGGAGCAGGATTTTTTCTGACCTGGCCCTCGGTCAGAACTGACATGTGCATTGCATCTTGGGTGAGTTTTAGAATCTGTTATTTTGGAAAAAAGTTTCATGTTTATAAAAAAAGTGTTGCTCTTGCTTTCTCCTGTGTGATCACCTGTGAAGCTGTTAGGTCTCTGATCAGGAGGTGGAGGAGCCACTTGAAGGTAAATTGGCAAACCAAAGGGAGTTGGGTTTTGTTTACTTATTTGGAATTGTTTTAAAATTATGTACAGCATTTCTCCTGGAAAGAAAAACCAAACAGAAAGATGCATTTTGTTTAAAAAGGCATCTCCAAATGTGATATGTGGCTTTTGTATTGTTTATTTTTCTTTTTCTTACCAAAACAGTGTTAAGTTGTCTGGGTATTGGAAGCTAATCTGTTTTCCTTTGCTCTTTTTTTAAAATTACTGCTCTCAGTATTTTTTACTCCATTTTTTGCTTATTTCTGAGGGAGTGTCCAGAACTTTTGTAAGCAATTGCTACTCATGTGAACGTTGCAATTTTGAACTTGTAAATACTTAAGGGCTGTTAGCTGCAAAAATACATAAAAACAAATCCTTGCATGCTGTAAGTAAATACATCTGTTGTGCTAAAAGTTGTTTCTGTTTCAGTATTTGCTTTCTCAATAAAAAATTGAGGTTTTTCGCACACAATACAGAAGATATTTAATAATTCAATGGTATTGAAGGGGCATTGCTTTCAAACTCCTGCTAACTTTACTGGGAGTTTTGCACCTGGTTCCTTCCACATGAGACTGAGCGTGAACCCTGAAGGGCAAGTCCATGCTGACCTGTGAGCAGGCTCTGTGTGTGAAGTGACTCAGCTTCTAAATGTGACAGCCTTACTTTGGGGTGATTGTTCTTGTTAAAATCACACTTAGCCCCGTTTTTACATGATTTCTAAAGGGCTTAACTTGGAAACCTGTTCTCTGTAGGTGGAACTGGCTGCACATTTCTAACACTCCCCCTCTGTACCATAATTCTGTGAATGAAGAGACCCCAGAATAAAGTCTGTAGATAAAATGAGAGGAGAATTGATTTCTTGGGGTGTTGTGACTCTACTTACTGTAATTGATTCTTGAGTGGTTTTTTGGTCTAATGTGGAATGTGTGTTGGTTATACAATTTATTTCTGTATTCTACAAATAACTTTGAGAAAACTTAACTTTTTCGTAGGAGGAAGTTGAATGACTTCTTGCCAGAACATTATTCTACAGGAAAGCTTAAGTGGCCTTTTTGTTTCTTCAGAAAAAAATATATAAGCCTGTTTTAAAATTTACTGTAAATGATATATTTGTCAAATTGATAGATTAACTGGGTCACTAATGTCATTGTTCTTCTTGCAATACTGAACAAAGGCAATGAAAGCTGAATTTGGATGCAAAATGTGATATTGTGCAACAGAGAGGATATAGCACTTTATAGGTGTTCTCTAAAAAGCACGTATCACATGCTGGTTTTGGAGCAAATTTAGCCATGCATTAGAGAAATTTCTTTGCACTCCATTCTGCACCAGAAATCATTTGCATGTTGGTAAGAGCCCTAGTAAGAAAACCAAGGAAAGCAGTGTGTGCTTGCAGTGTCTGCTCAGTAACTGTTCCTGTAGGATCAAAGGAGAAGAGAGGGTACATGGGATAACAGTACCTTAAAGATACTGATCAGTAAATGTAGGTAACTCCCATCAAGTTGGAGAATTTTATTAGTCACTGAGCTTTGACTAAATTAGTCACTAAGTTTTCCCACAAGTTTATTTTTGTTAGAAGGTGTAATTAAAGATAAGAGTGATATTACTGAAATGGAAATTAGCTCTTAAGACAATTTTAGATGTCTGAAATATAAAAACTGAAAAAGATCAGTTCAGGAGCAAGTAATGGGAACAGTAAGAGCAGAGTCTGAGGGGGATTTTGTATTAAACTTAATGCACTTAAAAATTATGCCAAAATTTGGCCTACACTTGATTTATATGAAATCTGTAGTACAATATAAATACATATATATATATATAATATCTTGTGTATTGGAATTTAATTTTTTTATGTATAGATTTTTTTTTTCTGGTTACTGCATTCCCTGATAAAAGGAAGTGTTGCTAAAATACAAACCAGTTTTGTCTATATAAGGTAAGGCTGTATGTTAGTACAGCCTTCTGGGAAATAATGCAGTTGTATACCAGTCTCTTGGAGAACTTGATTTAAAAAAAACCAAAACAGTTAAGATGCAAGCCCTGAGTTAGTTGAGGATCACATAGTGTTTGCTGGATAATAGTGTACAACTGATGTTTTAAAAATTAATACATCAGAATTTTTGTTATACTGTTGTTAATGATTTTGTACTCATTGTACACTTTGAGTTGTCAATATTTAAGCTTATATTGACTGGTAACTGAAGTGTCTAACTTCATCTGCAATGTGTGGGTAATAAACTCCTGTTGGATTCAGTTGTGTTATTGTCTTTATTCCTTCCACTGCTCAGGAACAATGGCTGGACACCTACCACACGTGTGAAACACTGGTCACAAGAATGCTTACTTATGTTATCATATAGCAATAATTGTTACAACAATATTGTCTATTAAGGGGTGGGCTTTAGAGGCAGAAGTTAAGAAAAAATATTGAAAAACCACCACACCAGTTTGTATCCTGGTGGGTCCCTTCTTGGTAACTTGTGCTCACTCCAAAATGTGCTCTAAAAATCAGACAATTCTGGGTACCTTTATTCCCGGATTATTTAACATCTACAGATTTCCATGGAATGTATGTAGGCAGTACATCTGCATTAGGTTTACTTCTTAGCGAACCAGGCTAACTGAAGAATACTAATCATTTCAAATGCTCTGGGTTATGTTTTATCATGGTTCCAAGATGCTTTAACACAAGCATGAGAAAGCGTTAGTTCATTTGTGTTCATGTATTAACTTATGTAGTTTTAATTTACTTGGAGATGTGTAGCAAAAAAAATATTGGTGAGCTCAACTCTTGCTTCTTCTTTTCCTGTAGTTGCACAACACCCAGAGAGAAGTCTGAGCAGAGTATCTGACCTTGTCTGAATGGTGTTGCAGAACATGGTAGGGGAGATGGGAACTGCCCCTGAAAAGGAAGCTGTGAGACCCTTTCAGATCCATTTATTGGGCACTCATCAGTGTTCCTCCTGGTTTTGCTGACTGGGAAGATTTACATGGAGGTGGTGAACACGACTGTACTTTTTACATAAGGTAAGAACTCCATGCTTACCAAACCTAAAACTTGTAGATATTGCAGGCTTTTTTTTTTTTTTTTGTCCTACCAAGGCCTTTTTGTCCCTGTAGAGCTGTCAAAAATATAACCAGGGTGGTAATTCCAAGGACCATAGGAATATAGAGTCTTTTGGTTACTAGTTCTAAGTTTCAAGATAATTTGGAAGATGCTGAGACAAAAACAAACCAAATCGTTCAAAGAACTCCAGAAAGGATAAACTCAAAACAATGTACATGATGAAGATCTCAGCAAATGTGATTAAAGCACACCTCTTTGATAGTGAGATTTTAGTTCTCATTCCACTGATGCTTGTAGATGTTTATGGCCTTTGCTGAGGAAACAGTTTTAGTCTAAGTAGTTATGATTAAATCCTCGCTACCAAAGCAAATCTCTGGTCCTCTGCTTTATAAAATGATTCATATGTGCTTGGTCTAATTCTTCATTCTAAAGAAAATAATTTCAAAAGGATTTTGAGTAAGCATTGCTCCACTACTTAAATAGCTGATGGAGCTTAATTGATAGATTCGTGGTAATTCTAGTTTGTGCCATGAACTGAAACCAGAAAGATGTAACTGGATCAGTCCCTCCTGGCCCAATATTCTTGATAACAGAGTCTCCACAGACCTGAGATCTGGATTTTCCTCATTTGTATATTGTTTGTTGCTCTTCCCATGAGATTCTAAATCACAAGAGAAGCAAGTACAGGAGAACTGCATAAACTTTTACAGGTACAAATCATCTGTAATCAGTTTAGCTCTGATTCACATATAGATTGTCTAATTTCATTTAATTTTCTGCTTGCTAATTACTTTGCAGAAAGTAAAAGCCCAGAGGCTTAAACCTGCAGTGCACTGGGAATTGTATTTTCCTCCTTTTTTATACTTTTAAAAAGACCCTTAGTCTGTGAAGAAGTATTGCATGTGGAGATAGTTGCTATTCTTTTCTGAAGGGTTTTCTTATCACTCCCTTAATTGCCAAGTATTTATTGCACCTTTTATTATTGGCTTTACTGAATGCTCTGGCTTTATACCAGTGACATGCTCTGACCTCATGCAATAACTTCTCCTGATGGTGTGGCAAAACCTCGGTTTGCAGATGATGTGGATTTGATGCATGGTTGATAGGATTGCTTTTGTGTGCCTCTCATGTTCCCACCCTCCCTTCTCCTTCTGGGACTGAAACTTGGTTGTTGTGGTTATCTGTTGGGGTAGCTGGAGAAGAGTCCATTTTCTATACTAATTCTAATGTACTTTGATTGCAGGTAGTCTGAGATTTGAGTTTGTGGATGTATTCAAACCTCAGAACAAACCCCAAAGTTTGTTTTCTGAAAGTTCTTTTCCCAAGGCTGATTTGATGTAATAGCTTAGCAAGCATAAGCAGAAAGGACATTCTGCTGCTGTGTCAGTTGAAACATTCCCTTGAATTATTTAACCCCTCATGTTTCTTCATCTCTCCTGGTATGCCAGTAGCCATGTGTGGGTGGGAATTCCTGCTGGAGAGTTCAGTCCTGGTTAATCAAATCTACAGCTGCCTTGGGAAGACAGCCAACATAACGCCTGTAATGAAGTATTCCTTTGCAATTGCTTACCTCATGCTGTTAAGGCAAAGGCATGTAATCATGTTTGCCTCTATAGAATGATTACATTTCAGAACATGCCGACCCAGATTTCTACAAACTTGCAAAGATTTTCAGAATGGAAATTTAGGGATGCTGTTTCCCATGCTTCACTGTATACAGCAGGTACTTTAATTATTTGGTTTTGGTGATTTACTGTTTGCAGCACTACTCATGCTGTAATGGCTCCTGATTGCTTAGGTGGTCATTGCTGTGGACTGCAGTACATCAGCTGCAGATGCTGAAACTGTGAATTAAATGCAGCTTTTACTCAAATTGACACTTTCAGAGTGCTCTGAGCTGATGTTTATGGGACATAATGCTTTCTCTGATCATTTTTAATAAAGTTTGAAGGTGTAAAAGTTGCTAATCTCTTTAAGGCTGTGGTAAAAGCACAGTCAACAGGTCTGGCATTCAGAGTGATTTCACAGCAATGGTAATTAGCACTGCACTGTGCTTGCCTTGCAGCAGCAGTTCAGTTCTTTCCTGATGCACTGGCTGTGTGTCAGTGTTGGTTTTGTGTCTAGACTTCAGGCTGACTAACCTCACTAATGTATAGTTGAGAGAAAAATAATAAATGCTTTGACTCAGGTTGGCTCTTTACACTTAGTGGCCTGTTCAGGCACCTTTTTTAAACCTCTGGTTGCTGAGTTTTCTTTCTTGTCAATGCAAATAAATGTCTATATCAGAATTTATAGTCAAGTCACTTCAGCAGTTATGCAAGCACTGTATCTGTGATCAAGAGTTCTGAAATACATATCTGGTACAGTGGCCTAGTTCTGAGCTTGGGCTTTTGGAGACCAGTCTTCTGTAAGTGATCTCGGTCTCAGCCTGTCTCAGTTGGGGTAAGGAGATCAGATGCTGAAGCAAAAATAAAGATGGTACCCTCCCAATGAAAACCTGTACAGCCTGTGGAATCTGACAAATCTACCTTCTCAAGAAACTGCCCCTCCCAAAAGTCAGTAAGCAGCAGATCTGAGCTGCTTTATAATGCATGCCTTTTGTATTCAGGAATCTCACACGTGGGTGGCTTGACTGAGGTTCTTGGGAAAAGCCAGGCAGAGGGCAATGGCTCAAGCTTGGCTCTACTGTTTTGCCTCTGTACAGAAAGAGCTGAGAATGCATTAGGTGAACTGTGCACTTCGGGTGCCCTCTGCTACCCCTCAGGTGGAAAGAAGGCTCCTGCTTTAGTGCCCAGCTTGATTTTTCAGCTTCAGGGAGGAATCTGAAATTCTTGCCACTAACAAAACTGCCAATAAAAAAATAAAATGTCAATATGTACACCCCTTACGGGAGTGTTCGGTAGTGAGGACAACCAGGAAAACAGAAATACATGTCTGCAGTCTGTTTTCCTACCTGAATGTGCCTGGAATATCCCCTCAACCTCTTAGGGAAAGTCACAGGAAACAGCTGGGGAGGCTCAGGAGGAGCCGGCAGTGCATGGCCCAGGATTTTGCTTTCAACAGGATCCAATGTAAAATCTTAACGTGGCACCCTGTGCAGGTATGAGAAACTGTGAGCACTGTTACCAACAGCAGCATTATTGCAATTAAGAATTACTGCAGCAAAGAGATGAAAGACAGAGCTCTGTTACTGCAGGATGAAGGAAGTTAGCTTAGGTTATGTGAAGTCAGGCACTGCTAACTCTGAGCTGACCTCTAAAAATAGTGTCCTTACCCAACAACTTGACTTTGCAATCAAAACTTCTTGTCATTGTACTATGTAATTAGAGTATCTAATTTAATCAGCCTTTGATTTCAGTTTATTAATGATTATTCAGCACTAAGTGGCAATTAAGCATTGAAGTACCTTCAGTAAATCCCAAAACTTGATTATCATCAGTCATAATAAATTTGCCTCATTTGTACATTTTGTCAAGTTCTGCAGATGGAACTGCCAAAAAACAACAGAGGGAGGTTTGCCAGCTCCCCACTCGCCCTTATCCCCAATAAACAGAGGACAACTGAAAAGTGAAGCCAATGAGCTATACCTTTTAAAGAAGTTAAAAATAAACCCCTTTCTCCAGCAAGCCACGTTAACTTTTGCTACTTCAGCTGCAGGAATCTGCTGATGGCGTTACGTTCACTGATCCCTGGTATGTAACACTTTGTCTCCATGCACATACGAGCTAATTACAAGTTGTTACACTGAAAAAGTTGGTAAAAGTAGCCAAACTACACTGCCACAGAATAACCTTGGCATTTTAGGCAGGTGCAAACACGCAGAAAAAAAAATTCTCATTCTAGACGTCCTGCTGTTTGAGTTCTTGACCTCTGCCCCAGAGCACATGACACTGAAACTCAGGTTTGTTTAGACTGTTTAAGGTAGGGATCTTGAAGATTCCTTTCTCAAAATATCTTTTATGTCTGTAAGGTGACTGTCAAGAGTTACAAGTGATCTCTGGAGCGTCTGTCCTGCACTTCCTGTGGTGAACTTTACAGCTGCATCTCTACTCATGGTACTCTGTGACTCAGCAGCATTGGTGTGCTATCCAAAAGTGGCACTTTCTGTTAATAGAGCTGGACTTGTCTAGGGGCTACCAAGCACCAAATCTGGGGCTGTACAACTCTGGCTTTCCAGTTGATCTTGCAGCTGTTTTTACCACATGAACAGTGAACAGAAGGTATTTGAGGAATTTGTGGCAACTGCCCTGGGAAACTCAGATGAAAAAACTACCAGCTGAAAATATTATTGTAATGCTGACATTTGCAATACAGTCTTACAAAGCATATTGTGTCTTCAGGGAAATCATCTGCCTCCTGTTTGGAAATCTTCAGAATTATTCTCACCAGTGTGAGCAGACATTAGTTCTGGGTGACAGCTCTGGCACAACCAGGCTTCACAATGAGGGGAAGGTATTTTACTATGAAAACATAAGTGTGTAATTCGGGTCTTTGTGCTTTGATGTATTTAGATATTTTTCTATGTTCAGCGCACCGTAAAAATGTCAAGCAAATAAGTGATAAGGAGCAAAAAGAAACAAAAAAGGGGCACTTTTTCATGGCAGTTGGGAGTTTGGTGGGCTGTGCATCTGTGACTCCTCAGGAATGAAGTATATTCTAATAAACTGCTCAAAATGTTGCAGTGCTCAACAGAAACAGGTGATCTCTGCTCACAAAAAGAGAATTGCACTGGTGTGACCGTAAATACATAATTTATGTACCTACATAAGTAGAACTAGTAAAAATAACAGTTATACTGGAACATGTAGAATTAAATTTTGCACACTGCTAGGGACAAATGAAATTGTCAGTACTTTGAAGTCTTTTGACTTTCTGCTTTAAGGTGACATTAAACTCAAGTACAAGGTGTGTTTTTTACACTGCTCCGTGGTCACTGTCCATGTAACCTGACCATGCCATTGGGTGTAGATAAAGCTCTTTTTTTACCTTCCTAGAAAAATACATAGTCAGCTCAAATGCTTAGATTTCAATTTTTAAAAATGGAAGTGCAAACTAAGCTAATGAAAATATTTTAATGTTTAAAAAATTTCTTGAAATTATTAATTTATTTATCCATTATATTGGTATTATTATTATTCACATCACTTATCAGAAAAGACCACAAATGTGATTCTAAGTGGTATGAAAATAAAGGAACAAATTATTTTCCTCACTGGGTAACATCCACCTAAGGTTATGGATTAATGCAGTATGATTAGTGCTGAACAGTAAATTCGGAGTAGAACAAAGAATTTTGAATTACAAAACTTGGGATAATATTAAATAAAACATTGAAAGAAGCAAATATTACTTATGCCATCTTCCTTCTCATAGCCTGGATATGTTAGCCTAGGAAATGGTAAACTAAAAAAGGAGAAAAATTCTACTTGAAAGTTCAAGTGGGAAAACTAACAGCAAGATGAAGGAAAAGGAAACCTAATTAACCTTCTTGTCATTCTCAGTGTTTGGGTGCCTCGTAGG
Source organism: Eopsaltria australis (assembly GCA_034509425.1). Taxonomy (NCBI): domain Eukaryota; kingdom Metazoa; phylum Chordata; class Aves; order Passeriformes; family Petroicidae; genus Eopsaltria; species Eopsaltria australis. The sequence goes on along the minus strand of JAVTVJ010000012.1, from coordinate 411,871 downwards.
CAATATCCCCCTTCCCTCAGCGAGGCTCCCGCTGCTCCCAACCAGCGCCATGTCCCAATGTCCGAGCGCCGCTGCGCTGGGGGCGGGGTTTGCCCGCGCCAGCCAATCAAACCGCGCCATTGCCGGTAGGCCACGCCCCCTCCGCCATTTGCGCCAATCCCCTTCCCGTGCGTCGCTTCCTCCCCCGCCTCCACGCACGGAAGATGGCGGCCGCAGCAGCCAATGGGTGAAGGGGGCGGGGCCGGCAGGGGCAGCGCGGCGCGCACGCGGCGGCGGCGGGGGAGGCTCTGAGGGAGCGGGAGTCCTGAAAGGACCGGGACAAGGATCCGGGTGAGGAACAGCGGCAGGGACAGGGGGCCCTGAAAGGACCGGGACAAGGATCGGGGTGAGGAACAGCGGCAGGGACAGGGAGCCCTGAAAGGACCGGGACAAAGATCCGGGTGAGGAACAGTGGCAGGGACAGGGGGCCCTGAAAGGACCGGGACAAGGATCGGGGTGAGGAACAGCGGCAGGGACAGGGAGCCCTGGAGCAGCCAGGGTAAGGAAGCCGGGCAAGGAACTCCTTGGGAAAGGACAGCGGTCTGGGCAGGCACGCTGGTGACAAGCGCTTGGTCACCCTTTGTTCCGCAGCCTTGGTGCTGTGTCTGGGAGGGCGAGCTGGGATTGAGCCTGGCATGAGGCTGCATCGCTGATTTGGCAGGCACATCATCAATCAGCCTGGAGTTGTGACTGGCTGCTCAGGGGCTGCCAGGGTTAAAGTCAGGACTGGATCGGCAGATGAGTCTGATGGGGAGCTGCACAGAGAGCTGGGGGTCTCAGCCTGGAGGAAAAGATGCTCATTTGGGACCTCATCTCTCTCTACACCTCCCTGACACGAGGGTGTGCCCAGGTAAAAGTCGGGCTCTGCTCCCAGGGAACAAGTGACAGGACAATGGGAATGGCCTCAGGTTGCACCGGGGGAAGTGTATATTGGATATTAGGAAAAATTTGGTCTCTAAGAGGGTGGTAAAGCATTGGAACAGGCTGCCCCTGGCAGTGGTGGAATCACCGTCCCTTGGAAGTGCTCAAAATCATGTGGATGTGATGCTTAGGGACACAGTTTAGTGGTGACCCTGGCAGTGCTGGGTTAATGTCTGGACTTGGTCATAAATGTCTTTTTCAACCTTAATGATTCAATAAAATATATGTATTAGGAAGTTATGCTGGCAAGCTCCAGCTGGCCTCACCTAGGTTTGGTGCAGATGGGGATCTTTATTAATAATTGTAATAATCTAAAACAAACAGAAAAACAATCCCACACCCAAATAAATCTAGAAGAGGTCAGAAGAAGAAATGAAGAGTTGCGGTTTAGGATTTTTTGTTTGGTTGTTTTACTACATTGGGAAAAAAGGAATATAAACTTTTCTATGGCTTTGAATAAAAAAGTAGTTACATATGTGATACACATATCCCTAAAGTATGTTTTATATAATCAACAGATATCTCAAAGTATGCTATGTTGCAGAATTAACTTTTTCCTGTGAGATACAGGGAGTGGAATTGTCAATTCTGTGTTATGTTCCTGACTCGTATTGGTTATAATCTTATAATTCTAAATTAATTTTTCCTAGAAATGTGTTACATATTTGAAAGAATGCAGAAGCACAAGCTCTTTTCTTAGCGTGCTGGTTTTTTGGGTCTGTAAAAACTTTGTTCTCAGAACTAAGTTATGTTAATGCCTTTTATTTCCTAATATTTTCAGTGGGTTTCCTGTTTGAGAGAATAATCAGATTTAGTGAAGTGTGTGTGCAGAGCAGCTCCTTGAAGATAATTGTCCCTGTCAGCAGAGTAACTGAACAGGTTTGTGTTCATGTGAATCCCATGGTTTCTAGGTACTTGTTTAAAGTTTGCATATTGGTTTCTTTTTGTTTAAAGACTGGTGTAGCTGTTTGTGTTTTCCACCAAATATCTTTATGGGGTCAAGGATCAGCCCTGTAGGGAAAGGTGGGCCCAGAACTCCTGGGCAGCCTCTGCATGCATTGACATGGCCTGGGGCCTGCCTGTTTCTTCTGTGGTCTCAGGCCTTATTATAAAAAATAATTATTATTTTTTTCCACATAAGAGTTTTTCTGTGCATGGGATGATTGATGATGTCCAGGTGGCTTTTTTAATGTTTTTTTTTTTTTTAAAAAGAGCACAGAATCCTAGAATGGTTTGGGTTGAAAGGGACCTTAAAATCTCTTTCCAACCCCTTGCCATGGGCAAGGACACCTTCCACCAGACCAGGTTACTCAAAGCTCCATCCAGCCTGGCCTTGAACATTCCCAGGGATGGGGCACCCTCAGCTTCTCTGAGCAACTTGTGCTGTGCCTCAGCACCCTCACAGTTAAGAATTTCTTCCTGCCCTCTCTCACTTTTAATCCATTCCCCCTTGTCCTGTCACTCTAGGCCCTTCTGAATAGTCTCTTTCCATCTTTCTTGCTGACTCCCTTTAGGGAGGAAGGCTGCAATTAGGTGACCCCAAAGCCTTCCCTTTTCCAGGCTGAACAATTCCCATTCTCTCAGCCTTTCAAGATTTTTTTAAATGTTTTTTTTTCTTTCACTGCATCATTTTTGCAGGGCAGCCCTGGGTTCTGGTCTGTACATGACTGTGTGGGAGGTCTGCTGAGAGACCAGATGGCTTCTACCTGCTGGGAGCACTTCCCAGCTGGGTTCTGCAGCTTTGTTGTGCTTTTTACTGGAAGTACAACAATAATGGTATTTCCAAGCTTTTCTGGGGAAAAAAAAAGAAAAAACTGCAAAACAGAAGGAAATCAGCACTGCCATGCTGCTCAGATATGTTGATACCAAGCTGCCTCTGCTGGCAGTCTAACACTTGGTTTTATTTGGTGAGTGAAAAGGTGGTTTTTATGAGGCTCAGCTTCTCCTGTGTAAGGACAAGCCTATTAGTGGCTTTCACACCAGACTTTTAAAAAAAATGTTGAGAATTGTGAATCAGAGACTTGGCAAGGTTTTGGAGTTTGCTTTGGGACTGGGGAGCAATTCAGGTGCAAGATGGGCAATGGAGGACATAAGAAAGGCAGAAAAAGAGCATAATGCCCATCCCCATGTGAGGTTAGGAAATTCAACCTCAGACACACCTTTGCCCTCCTCAGGGACCTTCAGCCTGACCCACTACTCATTCCTCCCTTAGCTCTTCCCCTTCTCATGTCCCTGCAATTGTTTATTTTCCTTTAACAGAGGAGTTAAACACAGAAGAGTTACATAAATTCTTGCTGGTGCATTTTCCTCTCTTATTCCCTCCTGCATTTAATCTGGGGCTCGTTAGTTAAATATATGTGGAGCTAACTTCTGCACATGACTGAGAGAGTGATTTTTTAGCTTCTTAAGTGAATGGAAGGGACTGGGAAATGGGATAGAGATGGGTGCTTTGGTAAATAAGACTGGGAGTGAAGGATGTCTGATGCCAAAGTACTGCCTTGGTTGAATTGTTTCTCTGATGCATTTTTGCCTTAGCTGATTCTTTGATGCAGGTTTTAACAAAATATTTCAGTGAGAACAAAGCAGGAAATGGGGGTGAGGAAGACGAAGCTAAGCCAGTGTACAGGAGTGTAAAATTGCAGGACAAACACTGAGTAGTTCCATTGGGCTGTTCTGAAGGTCCCAGCATGGAATGTGTTTTCTGTCCTGTTTCTAGCTCTTACAGGATGAGTCTTTTCAACAGTCAAAATAATTCATAAGTATTGGCAGGAAGCAAATATTTGCAGCTGTCCATTTTAACAAGTTCATATTATCCTATAAACTCTTCAGTCTGATAAATTTTTATTCTGTTTATGCCAGGTGTTAAAATCCAGAAGGACTATTACATTATCTAGTCTGATCTCCTTTGCAACATAAACCATCTGTACTGTTATTGATACCCTTTACAGACTTTACATTTATTTATCACCCCGTTTCACATTAACGTGAAAGCGCTTCTTGCAGGTTGTTAATATTATCAGGGTTTTGTAGTGTTTTTTATCACACTGTTTGTGTTGCTGAAAATGTTTTGAGGTGACCTTAAAGTTTAGTTTGAGAGTAAATTTGCAGCAGATAGAGGAATGCAAGTATTTCAAAACTAATTAGTTGCTATTTTTTTCCTCTTTGAGACTTGTTTTATGTAAGCATGCACTGTGGCCTTGCAAGGGCACTTGCTAATTTTTTTTTTAATTCTGTAGTTTTCCAGCTAAATGAAAACCTAATAGAGAATCAAAATGAAAGGATTCTTCGTTTAATATGGCAACTGAATCTTATCTGTGAAAAAGCAGGTGCATTAAAACACTCTTAGTTCTTATGCTGAATTAAATTAAATTATGCAAATCCAAAATTAGTTTTAAAGCACAATTATTGTTTTGCTGTATTGTTTATCATCTTTCTTGCAATTTCTTTTTTTCTTCAGCAGAATCCTAAATTTTTTTGTATTTTTAATTGATTAACAACTTTTCATTTGCATCTCTCTCTGCACCTCGCTGGAACTAACAAGATCTTTTTTCCGTTGTCTGTTATTTCAAGGCAAAACCATTGCTCAGCTTCTCATTAAAAATAAGATACAAAAGTGCTGTACAATTTTTGAGCAGTTAAATTGGTGAAAAGACAACCCAGCATTTAATTAAAATTGGCAAACTGGAGTTGTATACTGGCACTACCTGGAATAGGAGGCTTCAGATATTGTTCACTTTTCAATAATTTGAGGATCTTTTCATAATAATAATTTGTGTATCTCTGTTGCTATGGGAACGAGTGGGAGAGCTGGAATTAAATGTTATTACTCCTTTGTGCAATCAGAAGGGACGAGCAGATAGCTGTGAAAGCAAAAATTCTTGTTTAGAAACATGCAGCTCTTCTAGGAATCCTGACTTACTTGAGTTTTTATGTGGTTTATGAAGGAGTTTTTTGAGGTAAGAGGATTTACTTTTAGTTTATTCAATGTCTGTCAGGATGTCTAAGGAAATACATGACTCAGTTTTGAAAGGGAGAAAAATGGATTTAAAGAAAAGTTCATTCTAGTGGTTTAATCTCTTGGCAGCTATCACCTTGCATGTGCATTGAACACTCCTGCTCCAGGAATGTTTGTGGGAGATAGATATGAGTGTAACAGACTGAGAGAGGAAGGGTTTTGTAGTTGCTGGGTTTGGTTTGTTCATCCCTCTTCCCTGAGAAACTTGGGTGATGGGTGTTACTGGACTCAGCACTTGCTGGATGCTAAAAGAGCAAATACAAATGCACAGCAGTCAGTCCTTCCCTGGATGTTTATGTGTACCTTGCATGGACATATGAGTTGCATCTCCCACTGTTATGAAATCCGAAAGATCAAAATCTGTGGATTGAAGTCACTAAATGAGACTTTAATAAAGAACGTGTGTATATTTTTAACCTCTGACAGTTCAGAAAGAAAAGTTGTGATGTAGTTGAATTTGGTTGGATTTTTTTATTCTTCGGTTTTTTCGTACTAGGCAGTTCTAAGCGAAGGCTGTGATTTTTGATTAACGTTCTGATTTGAGCAAAGGAGGCTTTTAATAGGAAGAAAAAATATTGGTACTTTATTAACGCTCGCGTTAATTATTATTGGGCCGGGTAAATCTGGGGCGGTCACTGGCGACACCCGGTGGCCGAGAGCGGAATGACAGCCTGGCTCTTAATCCCGAACTCTATTTGGGATTTTCCAACATCCTTGGCAATAGATGTGGCCGGGTGGAGGGGCACGCTCAGTCCTTGGGCTGCTGTCCCGGCAGCTCCACCGGCGTGGAGAGGAGGCCACCATCAGCTGGAAGCTGCGTGCTCTCTCTGCACAGACATGCCCTCTTGCTAAGGTCTTAGTGCTGCTTTTGAAAATATGGACTGAGCAAATATTGTGTCTTGCCGTTGTCTGCCTGGCAGCGTGGTATCTTCCAGAAAGGAATAAGGAGCCAGCTTATCTCAGAGTTGCTTGTTTCTCAGTCTGCCTTCCTATTTGTGTTCTTTGCTGTGCAAGGACAGCGGTGGGTGCCAGGCTGGCGTGGTTATAAAAGCAGATGAAGACAGTTAAAGTTTTTACCCCCACTGTTATAATTGGGAAGTATTTTGTAAGATAAACTTTATGATTTCTGCTCCATATTTTATTTATGGTCAGTTTATGCTCTTAAACTCTTGTGCCAGTATTGTTCTTGAGTGGCTCCCCTCCCTCCCCAGCGTTTATTCCTTTGATGTATTTGTAGATAGTAATCGTATCCCGCTCAGTCTCTGTCTTTGCCAAGCTACATAAGGCAAAGCATCCAGCTACTTCTTGTGAAATAAACAGTCCATTACCTGCATCATCTGACCCTTCTTTCTCTGCACTTGATTATGGCTTGGTTATCAAGACATTGGCCTCAGCAAAGAGCACTGCTGGGAGCCTGCTATAACCCTGTGAAATATGGGTTTACTTAAGCGTTGAGGACAAACATGCCTTGAGAGCAGGGTTATTAAAATGCATAAAGCTCTCCACTTTGCTTTTTATCCTTGTCTTATTTTGGGGCAACAGGCTCCTGAAGACGTTGGGAAGGTGTTTGTGGATCTTAGAAAAATAAGTTCCCCACCTAGGTCTTAGGAGTTCATGGGTGCTAACAAAAACATGGAGCTCTGTTTGTGCCAGCAGGGATTGTCTGTGTTGCTGCATAGAACAGATCTCTTGATCAGAAAGTCTGGAGTATCAATACCTGCTCACTTTCTCCTTTGTCCTTCCCTTTCATGATTTTATTGCTTATGACTGAGTCGTAAATCATTTAAAGAGTGAAAAAAACAGTTAAATGTGAACTTCCAGTGGAGTATGGAAAATCACTGTGCATTTGAGTGTCATGAAAAGTAAAAGCTGATTTTATTTTAATCTTTTATGGCACTGGTGAAGCTGCTGCTGGAGTTCTGTGGATGGTTCAGGAGTAAGCACTGTCTAAAGGCCCCTGAAAACAAAGAGCTGAAAAGAGTGCCTTGCATGGGTTCAATGTCCACATCCTTGATGCCTTAGCATCTTTTGTGGAGACTCAAAAGTAAATTTTTCTGTACAGGATAGAACCAAGATAGCTCTGAAACCCTTTATTTCAGCATCTTCCATCCTCCTGTTGTCACTTAGATGACATCTTTTCCTTTTGTCTGCTACAAAGCATTGAAAATTGAGCTTAGGGCATGATAAAGATTCAGCAGAGCCTCCAGCTGTCAGACTGTGCACAAAGAGCATGTTTTGGAAACTGATAGTCTGTGAACTGCCACGGGCACACAGGGATCTCGAGTTTCTCTTGTTGCTTTGAAACTGGAGAGGGTCTGACAAATTACCTTGACGTGGGGATGTTCTGGAGCAGCTAAATATAAAAAAATACATATTGTGGGATGTGGCTGGTGAAGACACCTTAGAGATCTGCATGTTCTGGGGAAACAAATGAGGAAAATGAAGAGAAGTTGTTTTCCCTGCTTAGGCTTGGCAGATGTTTGTGCCTGTGCAATACATCTGGAACTGCAGAGAGTTGCTTGGGCAGTGATGTTAGAGTGGGGCTAAGAATTACGAAGCACACAAATGTTGTGTGTCTTGTATTCCCCTACATCAGCACATGTCGGGGATTATCTTCTTACTTGTTCACCAGCAACTGATTTTAGCTTGGGTCGTTAAGAAAAGAGTCTTGAAAACATAATAGTTTTGTGTTTTGAAGAATGAGCTCTGCTAATGAAGTGTACTTAAGGTAAATTACTGTTGTGAAAGAATTTCTAAAATATTCCAGTAAATAAAGTATCGACTTTATGTCATTGTAGGTCTTTTGGCACCAGTGTGTGGTAGTAGAAGCTCTTTTTCCAATTACATCAAAGTTTCTTTATATCCTTTTATTATGGCTGCTGCTCAATTCAGGCTGAAATTTCACAGGCTTCCTGTGGTGTAGAAATAAATTCTTTGGAAGAATTTCAGCAAATTTTATTAATCTTTGGGAACTTCTTACTTATTTCCAGGTTTCTTCTATATGAGGTTGCTGGTAGTAAATGGCAATGTCTAAATTGCAGGAAATAAATGGTGTTGTTTCAGAGTCACTAAATTATTCATGCAGCTGTGTAAGTAATTTTTTCCTTTCACCTTTCTCTGTAGGGTGGATCATTGGTGTTGCCCATTCATGTGGTGTTTTGTTCAGCTTAAAATGGCCCTGAAAATCATCACTCTTGGAGTCCTTTCTCATAATCCTAAACTTGAAAGGGCATCAGAGCACTTTTTGATTGTGGAATTTGCAGGTGCACCACGGTGTCACAGTGACTTTTGCATTGTATCTGGTAGTGTAGAGATTCAGAACAAGGCTTTTTCTGTGCAAGTCTGCTGCTGGCTGTACTTACAAATGTTTGTGTGCACAAGGATTGCAAGTTGGGCAAATACTGTCCTTGTTTTCACTGACTGAGAAAGTGAGGAGTGAATGTTGCCCCTTGCTGGGAATTGCTCAGCAAGCTGTTCTGCCAGTCAGGACTGGGAAGTGTTTGTAGGCCAGGCTCTTGTTCAAATCCACTTAGATAAATACTTTATTTCTGTCTTGTTTGAGATGACCATCTCAGTGCATAGCTGTAGTGCCAAGTCAGACAGCAAAACTGTTGGACCTCTTCACAAAAGAAATTGCTGTTAGTGAGCATGAACCTCCTGTGAGCTGCTTGTGGCTGCTGTGCTGAAATGTGAATGGATCTAAACTTAATACTACATGCAGGTGAGCATTGTACCCTCCGTGTCTGATTTCCAGCAGCTGTTGGCTGGCTGTTACTTGAGAGCCTGATTAGTTCTGTATCTTCTTTCCTCTGTTAGTGGTTACAAAAAGTCATCTCACTGTGATGCCTTCGGTGGGAGGTGCTCACAGGAGAAAGGAAATGACTTTTCTGTGGTGTTTGTGGTCTGATAAGTACAAGTGCAGAAGGCTGAGACTTGGAGTCTCTTCAAGGTTTGCAGCAGACTGGCAGGATGGCTGTGGTTCCATTACAGGCAACAAGTCTCATCTTTGACCCCCATGTCAGAGCCTTGCTCAGTGCAAAAGCCAGGGCCCAGCACTAGGACAGTTTTCCTGTTCTCTAGAATCCACCTGAGGATGCAGCATTTGTTGTTCACCTATTCAAAGGTTTCTGAGAGTGCAATTTAGGCATAGATGAGCTTTCAGAGTGTTCTTAAATACAGTATTCTTTGCCAGACAAAAAAGGAAGAAAACATAATATATAGAATTTAGAATAGAAATAGCCCAATTGCAGTATTTCTTTCTGTAATTTACCCTTTGCCTGGGACTCTTGCAGACCTGCCTTTATAAAATAGGATTGCTTCTGCTGCAGCTTCTGCCAGCTTGATCTGAGAATAGCCACGAGAGTAAAATAGAGCATCTCTTATCCTCTTATTACTCCTTTATTGGATGACCACCTCATCCACACCTGGATGCAGTCACATCCTCTACCTGCTGAGGTCACTGCAAGGAAAGCTCCCCCTCACAAGGAAGTTCTTGGTTGGTTCTCTGCTCATGGCACAGTGGGATTTCCAGGACAGTTTCCTTTGTGGCTCCTCTGTTAGATCTGTGTCACCAGCACAGAATTGGATGAAAAGAGAAAATTGAGAAAGGGATATTCTCAAATGTGTTTGAAATGTTATTTTACACAGTTAGAGTATTTATTTCCCATGTTTGTGTCAGGGTCTTGTGAATTGTTGTAGAGAAGGTAGGTTAGCAATCTGAGCACCTGGGCCTTTTTCCCTTTATTCTCTCCTACCTCTGACTCTTATTTTTTCCCTCCAACCAATACTGTTTAAGGCCATTTCCTTGGTTATCTCTCCCACCTACAGCTCCTCTCTCCATTGCTAAACAGAATTGTACCCCGAAGCTCAGTCCTGGTGGGAGAGCAGGAATTGATTTCATGAAAGTATCTTGGTAGACCTAATTTTTTTGATCTTCCCATAGGCTTTGTGTTTTATCTTTTTCTTCCTTTCTATTCTACTGATATAATTTTCTCTGTACTGCAAATGAAGAATTGCATGGAGCTTCTTTCTGACTGTGCTTTACATTTGGAAGCGAGATGTAGCTGATTGGAGAGGATGAAATAATTCTCTTGGCAGTTACATCTTGTCTCTGCACTTTAGCGTAGCCTCGTGCATTTTATTCCCTTCCTGCCTGATGACTAAATGCTCTTGTCTTTGCCTTCAGCAGGCTTTGTGGGAATGCTGGAAAAACCCCTTCTGCTTGGGTGAAATAACAAACTCAGCTATTGGGAGCGTGTGTGCTGGAGAAACTCTGCATTCCTGCGGGGTTTTCTGGGCTTCCTCTCAGTGCTCAGAAAGTTTGCTGATCCCTCTTCTGCTGGGGACTGGTGCCAGTGAGGAGAGGTCTCTTCAGGCCCCTGCACTGGAGAAGTGCAGCACTGATGAGTTCTCACCTGCATTGGGGAAATGCAGCACTGACGAGTGCTCCCCTGAATTGGGGAAGTGCAGCACTGATGATTTCTCCCTGCACTGGAGAAGTGCAGCACTGATGATTTCTCCCCTGAATTGGAGAAGTGCAGCACTGATGATTTCTCCCTGCACTGGAGAAGTGCAGCACTGATGATTTCTCCCTGCACTGGGGAAGTGCAGCACTGACGAGTGCTCCCCTGAATTGGGGAAGTGCAGCACTGATGATTTCTCCCTGCACTGGGGAGTGCAGCACTGATGAGTTCTCCCTTCACTGGGGATGTGCGGCACTGATGAGTTCTCCCAGCCCTGGCAGCTCTGCTCCCAAATGCAAACCACATGTCCTGTGCATGCAGGAGCTGCTTCCCACTGCCCAGAGCTCCGGGTTTGTTCTCAGCTTGCTCTTGAACTTTTAAATTATTGTGAAAATAAAGGAAGGGTCTGTTTGTATTGTTTGTAGTAGGAAAGAACAGTGCAAGATTTCATCTACTGCTGTTCAGATCCCTTGCTATTTTTGGTATTTGACCTCTGCAGAGAAGATTGCCAGAGCTACAGGTCTTTTTCATTTTTATTATGTGTTTCTACCCTCCTACTCATCAGTTACTCTTACGTTAATGATTAAATCTTTGAGAATGTGCCATTTTTCCCTGTATTTTTCAAAGGAAAATTTGTATTTCTCTATATTTTTGAGCTAACATTCGCTTTTGGAAAGGAGAACTATGTAACTTGGCAGCATCTTCTGTACACCACTCAAAGGAAAGGGGAAATAACTTATGATTTGCTGGTTTATCTTTTGAAAAACGTTCTGGGTTGAAGAGGACTGATGAGCCTGTTGGCTTGAACCGAGGCTGCAACTTTTAGAATACTGCACAAACAGCACAGCAGTGTGTGCTGGGACAATGTGAAGTGTTTGGTTTGTGCAGAAAGGTACTTGCTTTTCATTTCTCCACCACTGAAAAGGGCTGCCTTTGGCACAACTGTTTGCTTCTAGTCTTGCTGTGTGGCTGTTTCCACACTCCACCAGTGAAAAACACATAACAAAGGCATCTGAAAATCCTGTCCTGCCTCTTTGGCATCACTTCCACTTCGTGCCTTCTATTCTAAACATTGAGTTTATTTCTTTTTTAAAGGAGCCTTGTAGGATGCCCTGGAGGTCAAAATATTTTAGGTTATTTCAGAGAACTGTATTTGTTCTGAGTTCCTAAGATGTAATGAGTTTTGAGTGTCCTTCCAGAAGCTTATTGTTTCTGGTAGTTGTGGTATCCAGGGGATGTGCAGGGGTTGCCTGTAACTGTGTACTTAATTCATAGAACAGATCACAGGAGTGTAGTTCCAGAAGTCTGGATACAATAACACAGAAGTTTCAGGTTTAATTTATAAAAGGTGGCTTTTCCTGGCTCGGGGGGGGGGGGGGTGCAGGTGTGGATACAGCTGAAAGATTCAGCTGTTGCACATAAGGAATGGTGATCCCTAAGGATGGGATTGCACCTCTGTTCCAAACACAAGGGACTGGCCAAAGCCAGGCACCTTCAGCCAGGTACTTGTGTGTCACCCCAGTGCTGGTGGTTTCCTGGCACCTTGACATCACCTGGATTTTGTCAGTGTTGAGACTACAGATCCAGACTGGGCCACAGTGAAAAACCTGAATTTAATGAACTCCCTCACATTCTGAGCAGAGGGGGAACCATGGGGAAAGAAGAGCTTTTGGCCACTGCTCTCTGTGATTTCTTCTGAGACCGGAGCAGTCCAAGAGCAAGCTGTTGGTACAAGTCTTTGTGTCAGAGAGTTTGTCATACAAACATGAGCAGTTCTCCTGTCTGATCATCACAACTGGCTGTTGTGCTATGTCCAAAACGTTTCAAAGACTCTGATTTTGCCAAAGGATTCTTTGGAAAACAGATACCTCTGTTGTTGAACTTAAGGAACTAGAAGTGCTTCAGTGCAGAGGACTGTGTGCTCTGGAGGTGGCTGCAGTCCAGTGCTTAGTTATCTTCTATTGTGTTTGGAAGACCATTGTTTCCTATTTGTCTCATAAATTTAACACAGATCCTATTCCTGCCATTTAAACTTTCCCATCAAAATACAACAGTGACTTCCCCTTCTGAAAAGGAAGGGCTGGCAGCTACACCCTGAAGTTTGAGCATGAATTGTTTATGTAACCTTCAATCACAATTTCATAATAGTCTGAAGACTTTCTTACTAAGGCAGACATTTTACTGAGTTTTTAGCAAAAACCTGGCTGCCATAGAAGACAATTTTAAGGCTTCTTAGTTCTTGCAGTGGAAATAGAATTGAAAACTGAGCCCTTTACTTTCCTGGTAGAAATTGCACTTCTGTCTGAAAACATGAACAGCATTTTCTGCTATTTCAGAATAGCTGTGCTTAAGTCATTGTGGGCAAAAGCTTAAGAGCTGCGTTGAGCTAATTTTATTTCCCAGAAAATATTATTAAAACTGAATGAACTTCCTTTTGCAGACTCTGGTTTTTTACAACTACTGGGTGTTTGCAGAGTTCCCTCGCCTTCCCCAGCAGTAAAAGCTCTGACATGAGTGTTGTAGAAACTGCTTATTGAAAGATACTCTCTATCATAGTCAGTAATATTTAAACAACTGCAGCTTGCCTTCCAAATGGATGACATTTGTCAGGAACATGTCTGTTTGAGTTTACTTGGCCTTTTGAGTAGACAAAGTCTGAATATTTAGAGCTTAAAATTCAGGTCAGCTTGGAAAACTACATTTTTCTTACAAGAAATTTACAGAGAGAACCTGATTTTTTTAGTAACCATAGCACTGCAGGAGAGCTGGTTTACGAAAACTCCTTTCTCCACCCTCAAGCATGTGTGTTTAAAACTATTTAAGTAGAAGCTTCCATTGTAATTCTTCAGTAAGTTGAATTAAGGCTTTTTCCTAATTAATAATGTTACAAATATTTTATTTCTTCAGTTTATATTATTAATTTGCATGGATGTTTAACAGTTCTGTGTTTAAGCAGCGTAGCAAACAGCGTTTGAGAACAGTTGGCTTTATGTAATAGTTCTAGCAAAAGCTTGTTTCATTTGAGGACATACCCAGAAAAGTAAGTAAGGAACAAGTTCTGTGGGTAGGTTGCACACGGGGTAATGCCAAAAAACACGTTGGACTTCTTTGCTTCAGAGGGGAAAGGAGTTTCCACAGGATGTCTGCATTTTATGGCAAAAATGACTGGTAGATGTGCTCTGAAAGGTTGCTTTGATGTCGAAGATTAACCTGGGGACCTCATTGTCAGGATATTACTGAGGCAAATCACTTAGTGAGATTATTTGTGACTTGGGAATTAAGTTTTTATGTGTGCCTGCTTAAGCTGTTTTTTAAGAATTTGCTCGTTTGTCACATGGTGTCGTGAATATTTATGTGCACCAAAGCAGAGGAGGGAAAGCAAACCCCTGAAACCACAAACAGCGCCAAGATGGAAAAAAAGCAGAATGCAGCTTTGTCATAGCAACTTTTTCTTTGTTTTTGGTCTCTCATGGGCAATTAAAATAATTACAACTAAAGCAAGTAATACATGGAAACTTGCACATTCCACCCCTAGAAATCCAGCCTGGAGAATTTGCAGAAAAACTGATGATAAAACAGCTGGGAAGGCATGAGAAAATTTTCTTGCATTCTGTGTCTGACTGATTTTTATTCCATTTCTGTTTGGACTTTTTTTTAAAGGGTCGTTTCATGCATGTGGTACCTTGGATTGGCTGCTGGTCCAGACCTTAAGGAATACCAGTACCAGTGAGAAATCACTGGAGTGTTGACCCCTTAAAACCTGCTGTGATTCCCTGTATATTTGGGTTTGGATTATTTTCAAACAAAGTAGTCTAATTGAACCTGTGTTTTTAACAGAAGTGGATGACTATAATAACATATCTGTATCTTCCTTTAAAAAATGGTTGTAGTTTGTGAACCACTAAAACCATTGCAAATATCTCTTTAAAATGTAAATGCTGCTGTGCTTTTTCTGGCTCTGAATTGATGGAACCTTTACTACAATTACAGAATAAAATTTTCTGTTGTGTTATAGAAAGGAAAACTTTGTTTTTCCTTTTTTTAGGGCATATTTTAGAAGTGAATCTATGAGAGGATCCAAGACAATTTTGTTTAATTTTGGTTTTGCTGGGTAAAGTTTGCATTTGTGTGTATCGCTGAAATAGTTTGGGTTTCTAGGGGGCTTCAGTAGTGCCAGAGAGGAATTGCCTCTGAAGGGGAGATTTTTATCAGCTGCACTAAAAGCCAGTGTTGTGTGGTTTTACAGGAGGCTCAGAAAACATTGAGGTGCTTAATTGCAGTGAATTCCATGTGTCACGTAGCCTGTTCAGGTGGTCCCTGAAATGCTGGCAGGTGTTTCTGTGCGTCATTGGGCACCTAAATACTTGTAAAATCACCTCAGCAGGCCATTCCAGGCTCTAGTGCTGTGTAATTTTGGTCTTGTTCTCTGCCTCCCCTGTGCACGTCCCTCAGCACAGAAGTTCACTTCAGAAGTCTCCTGTTTGTGGGCTGTGCTTCCTAGAACAAAAGTTATTCCTCCTCAGGTAGAGGCGGTGACTTCATTTGGTTTCCACTTGTGGAGAACATCACGTTACTTTATAAAAACAATAAAGCAAATTTAGCTAAGTGACTCTCCCAGGATTCCCAGATAGACTGTTTAATCTGCTAAAGGGATTATCTGGTGTAGTGCTTACAGACACGAGGGACTGAACTCCTTGAATCAGGGAGCCCTTTCCTGTTCTATGTTCCTGTGAATGGACTTATGCTGGGGAGGGCATCGGGATAATTGAATTTTGCCTCACCTCTGCACGAGATGCTTTCTCTACGTGTTTTTAAAGCTAACATTGTTGAAGAATGCTGTAATTAAAACTCTGCTTGGCTTTTATTTGTTGCAGGTTTCTGGCCAGGCTGGGGGGATGAGTGCAGTGGAGAAGGTGGAGGAGCAGCTGGCGGCTCTGCGCATAGCCAGGCGCTGTGTGCCCAGCGAGGAGCCCGCCTACCTGCTGGACATGGACACCTCCACAGCTGCCCAGCCCGGCAGCAGCAGCCTCGTGGCAGTTTCCTGTTCCAATAAATCCATCCGGGTGTACGACAGGGACAGCCTGCACTTCCTGAGGGAGTACAGCAGCCACCCCGGGATCCTCAGCGGAGTCAGGTTTGCACACACGTGTGACAGCCTGGTGTTCTCAGCCTGCAGCGAGGGCACGGTGAGGTGCTGGGATGTTCGCTCAGCCACGCAGAAGCCAGTGCAGGTGTTCAGTGGATATCCCTCCAATGTCTTCATCAGCTTCGATGTCAGCTGCACTGACCTCATCGTTTGTGCCGGGACGGAGAAAGCTGAAAAGGACACGTTTCTGGTATTTTGGGATGCAAGAGGCATTACAGACTGTGCCAGCACCTCTAAAGAACCCTTGGGAGTCTATTCTGAAAGTCACAATGATGACATCACTAAAATCTGTTTTCATCCTAATGAACCCAATTTGGTAGTGTCTGGGTCAACTGATGGCTTGGTGAATGTGTTCGACATCAACAAGGATAATGAAGATGATGCTTTGATATCAACTTGCAATTCAGATTCATCAGTGAGTTCTCTTGGCTGGTCTGGGGAAGGTTACAAACAGGTCTATTGCATGACACACGACGAGGGGTTCTGCTGGTGGGACATGGCCCAGCTGGACACTGAAGAGCCAATAACCCTGCTGCACGTTCTGGATGTCAGGGAGTCAGTCTGTGCTGAAAACAACGGCCTGCAGTACCTGGTGGGGGGTTTGTACCACGAAAAGGCAGGGAAACTCTTCCTGGTTGGGGGAACCTCCACAGGAAACATCCACCTGATCAGCTGCAGCACCCATGGCCTGAGCCTGGTGGGGACCCTGTGTGGGGGACACTCGGCCACCGTCCGCTCCTTCTGCTGGAGCCCCATGGATGAGTCTCTGCTGACGGGTGGAGAGGATGCTCAGCTGTTGCTATGGAAACCTGGAGCTGTGGAAAGGTCCCTCACAAAGAAAGCGTCTCTGAAGATCTCTTCTTCCGTGCAGAAGAGAGTAAGAGTTCACAACACCTCCCTCAAAAGCAGGAAAAAGTGAAATGCCTAAAGTGGGAATCTCTGCTGTGTAGAGTTTTCTGGGTGTTTCATCTCTCCAGGCAATACTTGGCTGTGTTTTATTTGGAGGTTTTCTGTGGAAAGAACTGTGGTGCTTGAATTCCCCCTGGGAATGTATTTCAGTCATCAGAAGAATGCCTTTTATTTTTTTTTAAGTTGCTAATATTCATCAGAAAAGAGTAAATGTTTGCTCCTGAGTTCTTGAACAACAGATATTAAATCATATTATATAAAAGTGTTTCTGTGGTTATTTAATGTCTCAGACAATGTCTTAAATGTGTAATTCAGGCCTGTGGCTTACATAGTTTGTTACCTTCCCCATGATATTCCCTGGCACATTTTAAAAGCTTTTGTATTCCATGCTGTATTTTGCTTTCCTCACAGAAAACTTAATGAAATCGCTCAATTTAGTAAAAGATTTTATGTCACATCTTAATGCCTGAAGGAATTACTTCTTGATGAAACAGAAAATAAGTAGTTTTGCACTGTCACATCACTGGTTTAGAACAAGCTCATAAAGAAGCAGCTGATAGAGCCATCTTTTTCATAGCAGATATGAATGTATTCAACCAAACAGCAGCTAATTTGTATGAGTATGAGAACTGTTAAACTGGCATTATTTCCTGCATGAAAATACCCAAGAATTTTGCAAGCAGCTTCATTCTCTCCTACTAAGTGCACCTGGAAGACTGGGGAGATGTTTGTTGAGTTGGAGAAATTGATGGGTGTAATTACAGCAGTGGTGCTTAAAATCCCAAACCCTGACTTAAAAGAAACTTGGTATCACGTGCCAAGTGGGGATGCTGAAACCCAAAAATGAACACTGCCTTCAGAAACTGTAGTTATGGAGGAACAGACTGATATGAGGAGACTTTAACAAAACCTTTTAGAGGTTGGCCTGTGTCCTTTAGGAAACGTTTCTCTCTGCAGAGAGGTTTATGCTTGGACATCTCCCCAGGAGAGCTTTGTTTTATTATTCCACCAAATACCCATTGAGTGGTGCAAAAACAGCCCTGTACTTGTAAAATGGGTGAGACTTTGTGCTTATTCTGCTTTGCTGGCAGGCTCCAAGCTGTGCTCCTGGCTCTGCACACATACTCACCTCCAGCCTTCCCAGGACCCCTGCAGGCACATGATGTTGGTATTTAGGCTGTATTACACATGGGCACTACAACTGAAACCAGCACCAGAGTGTTTGAGAATTGCTCTGTTATAGATTAGCTGACAAAGGATTTTAGAGGGGTTGGGTTATTGGTTTTTTCACTTGAGGGTGGGTAGGTAATTCTTTCAGAACAAGTCTTGAACATCAGGTTCAGAGGATTATCCTGGAGTTTAGAAACAGTTTCTGAGGTAGGGAAGGTACTCCAGTGTATGGTTACAGCTGTGCTGAAGATGCCTGAATCATCTCTGGAATTGAATCCTTTTCAACCACAAGTATCGAGTTTCCACACGATGTTTCACAGACTGTTAATACCCTTTAGCCAGAACTGTGAATCCATTGTTGGTTTGGGTTTGCCTGTTGGTGATAAGTAAGATGATTCACTTGGTTTTGTTACTGCTGGTTATTTAAAAGTGCAGCTTCAATTTAAAAATCACAGCTCTCTACACTTTTTTTTGTTACTTGTGTTAAATTCATGTTGTCCCCAACATCCTTATCTGTTGCTTTCCAGATTACATTGTGCTATTTTGAGATGAGGTGGGCAGTGAGTGTCAGGACTATGATGCACCTGGATCGTGTGTCCTCTCAAGATTTATTATCCCAGATCTCTGTTTTTTGCCTATTGTGTAACTGAGTGGACCAAAAGCTTCAGACCCCTTTGAATTCACTGTAAAACCCTCATGGGCCTGACTTGGTCCAGTGCCAAACTGGGGGTGGGGGACTGAAGGATGATTCTGTTTCATTGCAGGTACAGTGTGTAACTTGATTTTTAGATGTTTATCCACTCTTTTCCTGGTATCTTGACACATTTGGTGAAGTCCTTGGGTCTGTCTTCCTTGATTTCTTGAAGACAGGTTTGTGTGCACATAGAGAAATGCACAGAGGGGGAGCTTGTGGTTGTCTCCACTTGCTTTCAAGTGTCTGCTGAGTGAAATTCCAGCGTGCTCTGCCAGCTGCCTCTGAATTAAAGCAGCAGAGGTGGGAGCTCTGGGACTGAAGAGTTTGCAGTATGCAACCTGTGCCTGTTATGTTGTTTCTGGAGTAGGGGGATATCGATTTGTTCTGTATCAGTCACAGCTGAGGCCATGCTTTTCCCTGAGAAGCTGATTTCTCCCTTTTACGTGCATAACAGAAATAGCAGCGGAAGGGAAAAAATGTTTGTCTGTATCTTAAAATTCCGCTAAGGCACAGCAGCTGTCACGAGACTCAGGCTTGTGTTGCCTCTGAAAATACTCAGTTTTGTTGTTTCTCTTCTTCTTTTGTGTTGACTTAATTTCAGGTTAATACCCATAAAACAAACATAGATGGAAACCACATGTGAACAAGTAATTAGCACTGCTTGGTTCTGTGAGCTGTAAACATTGTTTCATAGACCACAGGCAGAATCCTTGTGTGATCACATAAATAATAATGGACTCGAAATCAGGTTAACTTATGTGGTTGTATTTAATCTCTGGTTAATTTTGACATCTCTAAGCTCTCTTCAGCATTGGTATGAGACTCTGAATCATGGAATCACAGAATGATTTGGGTTGGAAGGGACCTTTAAAGGCCATTTAGTCCAATCCCCCTGCAAGGAGAAGGGACATCTTCAACTCAACTAGGTTGCTCAGAGCCCCATCCAACCTGGCCTTGAGTGTTTCCAGGGATGGGGCATCCACCACCACCACTCTGGGCAACCTGTGCCAGTGTTTTACCACCCTCATTGTAAAAAGTGTCTTCTTTTGTATAATCTGAATCTTTGTATCATCTGGTGTTTTGCTGAGGCTGCTCTGGGTCCCACTGTCCGTGCCATTACTGAAGGTATTAAGCAGTGCTGGTCCCAGTGCAGCCCCCTGAGGGACCCCCTGACCTCTGTCTGGACATTGACCATGACCCTCTGGATGTGACCATCCAACCAATTCCTCACCCACCCAACAGCCCATCATCAAACCCATCTCTCTCCAATTCAGGAGGATGCAGTAGGGGACTGTGTCAAAGGCCTCGCAGGAGTCCAGATCTGACCTTTATGAAACTTACGTAATTGAAGCTGTGTGCAAGTAGCTTTCGGAAATCATCACTGTGTGAATTGTTTAATCCCAGGGGAAGCTTTAATTCCGGAAGCAGTATCAGATTTGTTCCAGTAAATGAAAAGCAGAAATCCAGATAGACTACCTAAATGCAAAAACCAGTGTCCATCTTTATTCAGAGTTTGTAGTAAACCTGTTGTACGATGTATCTGAGCAGCAGGAGATTATCCTGCTGTAAACACATGAAAATTAACTTACTTGCATTTGGCACATTCTGAAATTTACTCTTTGTTTCTTTTTCTTTGTATTTAAAATGCAGTACTTGCACACTCACCACTGTTTTTTAAGTAAAAAAAGTTCAGGATGACATCCCACAGACTGTGGATAACTTCAGCAACTATTTGAGTGTAGGATTTTACCCACACTTTGGGGTTGAGGTGGAAATCACTTGACAAATCCAAAGTTGTGAATTCATTTCTGGGTGGAATTTATTTAGCCAGTTACCAGAAGAAGCTATTCTTTGGCCAGACTATATGGCACGTGTCCTATGTGTGCAAACTGCATATCTACATTCAAATATCCCTCAGCAGAGAAGCTGATACAGTAAAACATTTTAAAGACACAAAGTGCAGGCTTGATGCTGTTTCAAATGTCAGCTTTCTCTTGGCTGCTGCTGTGCTGTGGTTCTGTGTGTCAGAGTGTTGGGTGAAGCAATGCATTTTGTCATGGGAAGTGCTGGCTCGGCTCCTGCACACTCCTGGAGCTGCATCTTGTGTTTTACAGGATCCTGGGCTGGTTTGGGTTGGAAGGGACCTCTGGAGATCATCTGGTCCCACCCCCTGCTCGAGCAGGTTCACCTGGAGCAGCAGGGTTTGAATATCTCCAAGGAGAGAGACTCCACAGCCTCTCTGGGCAGCTGTTCCAGTGCTCTGCTGCCCTCACAATAAACAGGTTTTTCCTCATATTCAGATGGAACTTCCTGTGCATCAGTTTCTGCCTATAGCCCCTTGTCCTGTCACTGAAAAGAGCCTGATCCCATCCTCTGGCACTCACCCTTAAATATTTGTGTTTTGGGGAGAGGCTCCCTTCTGTCAGGAGGGGTTGGGTATGGATGCAGTTAATTGCAGTGTCAGTTCATTAACAAAGCTTTTGTATTCCTGGAAGAATTGACACATTTGCCCATCGCCTAAAGCTCATCTGCGTTCATCATGGTTAATTTGGAATTGTTCCTCTCCACCCCTTCAATTTCAAATTGGTCCTCTATTGTTTGGCTTCTTGGTCTCTTTTTGGATGGGGTAGCAGTGAGTTGTGTTGGTACCTGCTTTTCTGAAGAGATGAGTCCTGTTCCTTTCCCCTGGGAGCTTTCCTGCCCTGTGCCTGGGCTGCTGGACTCTGCCCTTCCACAGCACACCAAAGGGAGGCTGGGAGGCAGAGGGAGGGAAGGAGAAGGGGAGGTTGGCCCCAGCTGACCCTCCAACAGGGCTTCTCTACAGGGAAGCTCCTTGATAAAGAGCTGGACCCTCTACCTTTGAAATACAGGTAAGAGCTTATTCTTGAGCTTGATGTAAGCAGGATAGGACCTCAAATAAATTATGCAAGACATAAACACCCTTCAAGCATAAAAGCCAGTTCCTGTTTGTCTGTGAGATGAACAATTTGGCAGTGAGGCGTGTGAGAGGCAGAAGGTGTTCACTCACCGGGGCTGGGTGTTCTTTACTTGCAGGAGCAGTGAGCAGAGCCACTGGTTGAGCCACTCGTGCTCTCCCTGATGGATTTGGGGATTCCAAGTGCCATGAAAAAAACAGGAATTAGTGTGGAGATGACAACTAAAGGTAGCAATTCAGTCTGTGAACTTGCTGCTGTTGGGTGATTATACAGTTCCCTGATTCCTTATCAGAGTTATTTGCTGTTAACCTATCAACCAATTCTGAGGATCTGTGATACCTTCTTGGTTTCTGTTTCCTTTTTCTGCACCAGTTTGTAACCTGGCACAGGTATGTTGGCTAAGGGGAGTTACTGCCAGTGTCTGTGTCAGCTTCCTGACAGGGTTCTGTCCTGATAGGAGTTCTACATGTGTGTTTCTTCCAGCCTTACTCCTCGTGCCTTTGGATACTTTGAAGTCTGTATTTTGAAAGTTACCTGCTTTTCTGGAAATAGAATGTCAGAAAATACTGTTCTGTACACTGTCCCTGCAATCTTGGCACCAACGTTTTTAAGGGAATAGATGGCATTTTCAATAGCAATTTCAGTCTTACTCTCTCATGCTCTGACTAAAGATTTGATGGAGCTCCGATCCCATAAAGGTGGTACTTGAGCAACCTGTGGCTGCAGGAACTCAGAACTGGCAGTGATAAATGCTGGGAGGAGTTCAGGAGAGCTCTCAGTGCTGATTTAAAATGTTCATTTGGAGAAGTCTCCTAAAAGTGGGGGAAAAAGGAGCTCCAATAACTCAAAGTACACAGTAGGGCACTGAAGGACTGTTGCATCCTAGGTAATATATTGGATATTACTGATTTGGAGAGTATATTAGATAAAAGCACTTTTAGAGGCTTAGAGTCCACTTTTCTGGATGTTTTTAATACAGGAATTCTTGATATTTTAAAGGAATTGAATGCCTGCAAGTACAATTTATGCCAGCCCTCACTACTCTAGGTCCAGATTTAAATGGAATGCACACATAGCAGGCCAAACAGCTGGAAGTGGCTCCCTTAGCTTTCACTGGGACTTCTGGAGAGCAGTGCCCATAAACCAAGCACATCGGTTCTGATTTATGTCTTTGATTTCTGTAATGCAGATACATGGAAAATGAAGGCAGAAAGATAGACTGATGTATCTTGAAAAAAACTGAGGTTGGCACAGTTTGCTGTTGGGAACTCAGACTGGTACATGGGGATCTCAAAGGTTCCTTTTAAATTTTTCCCTCAGACATTTAGAGAATGCAGAGTGCAGTGTTTTCTAATGGTAATTTGGGCATCATTTGAAGAAGGAAGGCTCAAAGTTTCATTCCAGCAATGATCTGGGTGAACTGTCCCAGTTCAGGACTGATACATGAGGGATCTGGATCAACAGGGGGATGTTCCTTGGACTAGTTAGGATGGTGGTTGTGCTTCACACCCCAAAAACCAAAGACTGGCTGAGGCCAGCACTGGACAACCTGGTGTTTATTAGAAAGGGATGAGCATTTTATAAAACAATCTTGTTTTGATAAATGAAGACACATAATATTGTATGGGTCAGGAGAATATCTCTAGATAGCAACCCATCAGCAAGGCAGTAATAAAGATCTTGTGTAGCTTTCTACATGTGTGTGGTATTAGAGCCACAGGTAGATTAGATGATTGTTGGAATTAATTCTTGTGTCGAATTTATGGAGTCCTCAGTGCTGCAAACAGGAGAAAGCACAAAGGCAATTCAGGAATGCAGTAATAGGAGCACACAGCCATCCCACCACATGCCAAGGAATGAATAGTGGCGCTTTGTTAAAACATTTTGGCTAAAATAAGCCCAAATCCTTATTTATTCTTAATAGTGTTATTATTTTAACATTTCTGTTGTGGTTTATTGCCAGGATGCCTAGACAGTGAGTGAGCTGTAGCTCAGTTGTTCCGAGCGAGCTCAGGGCCATGTGCAGGGGTGAGAGCTGCTCTCCCCCCTCTGTCCCCACCTGCCAGCCAGGACACTCCTGTCTCCCAGTTTCACCTTGCTTTTGTGTCAGGTGTTCCAAGTCTGCAGGTTTTTTTCTATTTCATAGATGAATTTGTTCCCATGTATTTTCTAAACTCTTAGAATGCCTCAAAACTGCATTTAAACGAGACATAACTGAAGTATTTGTGGTTTTTTACAGGGGTGTGTATTAGACCCATTTGCTGATTTATTATTAGACACATTTAATAGATTTACTAGCACAGCAAAGTTAGCAGTGGAGAATTACCTATTTATGCATTAATACAGCAGTTTTAACTGCCTTGTCAATACTCTAAGTACATACACACACAAAAAATTCCCGAGACTTGATTATAGTTGACAATTTCTGGAGGTGGGGGTGTTTTTAGAGAGTTTTGTTGATGCAACAATCCCAAAAAGCTCCATAGTATCTTGTAAATGAGGAGCCAGTGTTTTCCAGATGGCTCTATAAATAAATTTGGTAGATGCAGAAATAAGTGAAGGTATTTCAAGAGCTCCAGGCGTGTTTTTGCACATAGTGCTATGGTGAGCTAATAGAGGAAATGAACTTCCTTTTGTTTGCAAAATACAGAACCCCTCCAGTTCCTAACGTTTTTTCCACCCCGCCAGGAGCGTTCAGCCACGGCACAGCTTTTCCATGTGGATCCTGGGTTTCCACCTGTGCCATGGTCAGAACTTGGGGGGAAAGGCCACAGGGAGCTCTGCACAGCTCATGTGGGTGCAAACCAGAGCATTCTGCTGGGTCAGAATCCAAATTCTAGGAGAATAAAGCCTGCATGTGTGCCTGGCCTGAAGAAGCAAGAGCCGAGAGCAGTTGCTGCTGTGTTTGTGTCTTCCCATTCTTTTCCCTATTTTTTAAAAAAGATGCTTTAACTTCCTGTGCAATCTGGTGGTGTCTTACTACAAAAAGAGAGCATTACTGAGCTCACAATCTGAGACAGCAGAATGCAGGTAGCCAAGAAGGCCAGTGGCACCTGGCCTTTGTGAGGGCAGTGGTTGTCCCTCTGTGCTGGGCACTGGTGAGGCCACACCTCAAACCCCGGGTCCAGCTCTGGCCCCTCACTGCAAGAAACAACTGAGGGGCTGGAGCATGTCCAGAGAAGGGAATGGAACTGGGGAAGGGTCTGGAGCAAAAATCTGATGAGGAGCAGTGAGGGAGCTGAGGGTGTTTAACCTGCAGAAAAGGAGGCTTAGGGGAGACCTCACTCTCTACAGCTCCCAGACAGGAGGGGGCTGCCAGGTGGGGATCAGGCTCTGCTCCCAGGGAACAGGGACAGGACAAGAGGAAATGACCTCAAACTGGGCCAGGGGAGGCTTAGATTGGATGTTGGGAAAAAATTCTTCAAGGAAAAGGTTGTCAAGCATTGGAACAGGCTGCCCAGGGCAATGGGGGAGTCACCATTCCTGGAGGAATTTCAAAGGTGTAGATGTGGCATTTGGGGACATGGTTTTGTGGTGGCCTTGGCAGGGTTGGGTTAATGGTTGGACTCAGTGATCTTAGAGCTCTCTTCCAGCCTTAATGATTCTGTGGCTCTGTGATTCTCTAAGAACCTCCTGTTCCTTGCCTTGCTCTTCCTGATCTCACCCGATTTCTGTTCTTTAGGCAAAAGTGAACCTGACAGTTACCAGAAAAATTCCAACTCTCTGTCTCACCACACAAGCACTGGGACAGCACCAAAGAAACAGGAAAAAATGCTGTTTGGAAAGAAATACTTTTAATCCCAAACTGCAAGAAGGTTACTAAGTGCTCTAAGAGCACTCTCTTGCTTGCTGATGTTTTGGGCCCTGGGGCTTCATGCAGGGTATTGAAAGAAGAGTGGGAAGTGCAGGGCATTGTGCCCACCTGCCCTGTTACCTGTTGGAATGTGCAGAGGGATCAGCAGTGTGCACCCCTGCTCAAATGGTGCTCTCAGAGGCACTTTGCTCCACTTTTTGGAGCTTGGAATCACTTATGAATGCAGTCAGCTATCAGAAAGGTTTTAATGTGGTTGATATAAAAGCAACTGTGTAAGTGGAATAGTCTAAATATATACTTGGAATAATAAACTACTGCTAATCTCCTGGAAGAAAATGGTCCTCTGTCACTCAAAGATTATTTTTCCCAGATTTTAGACAGGATTTAAGCTGGGTTCCCCCCCTCCATCATTATCTCCAGTATAACTAAAATAAACCAGCTCATTTTTAAAGGTATGGTACATAGTTATTCTCAAGCAATGAAATTAAAATATCTAAGCTTTAGATCCAAGTGGAATCTAGGTTTTTAAAAGCACAGATTTTTTTTTAAAATATAAAAAATATGCATTTTTTTTAATCAGGAGGGTTTGACTACCATGTATTTCATGAGCAGAATGGTCTTGAAACCCATTGATAAATATTGTATCACCTTTTAGAAAATGGTGCAAAACAGCATCTCTCTTTAGCTTCCTTAGGAAAATCTTCTCTGAGTGCCACTAACTTTTGTGTGCTCGTGGTGTTCATTGTGACCAGCAGAGCCCAAGGTTTTCCTGCACGGATAAACAGCTCCTTACAAGCTACACGTGGTGTTTTGTGGATAAACAGTGGATTGTCCTGCCAGAGAGTTTGTCCTTTGAGTATCTCAAACAGGGAGTGGATGTTGGTATTTTTTGTTTCAGAGAGGGAAAGTGAGGCAAACCCCCCCCAGCTGCACGTAAGAAATCTGTGCCAGAGCTGATGAGAATCAAGAACTCCTGCCTCTCTCCCATTCCTCTGCTGCTTGAGGCTGCTGCTGCTGCTACTTTGGCCTCTTGTGGAGTTTATAATGTCAGCACCAAGGGGTAATTTATTTTGTTAATTTAAAGATTTGAAGCTTGAGGTCTGGAACCCCAGAGGACAGAGAGATAAGGGTGATGTGCTGAGGGAATAAACCACTTGAGGAAGGGGAAGGAGATGAGAACAGCAGCAAGGAAAGTCACTGTCATCAAACCAGAAATCCCCAACCTTTCTCCATCCCCTTCCCGATTTCTGTCAAGGTAGCAGGGTGGGGAATGAACACACGACTTTAAGGAATTCTTGAAGGAGGATAAAGCAGTGGCTTGGTGGTTTCCTGAGAGCCCCTGGGGAGAGCGAGAGGGGGCAGCAGGGGAGAGAGCAGGAAAACGTTCATTTGGAAGTCAGACAAAGAGGTGATAACACTCCTCCTAGATGTGTATCAGGCAGGAGTAAGACAGGTGAAACCCGTGTGGCCTGTCCTGTGCTCTGTCAGTGCTGAATTGCAAACTCCAGGGCTCCGGCAGGGATGGCAAGGGGCTCTGAGGCCCCGCAGCGCTGCTTCCCTGAAGCAGAAAGCCTCAGGGAGACTGCAGGGCTCCGAAATGTGCTGGAGATGCAGCGAGGCTCCTGTTGGTGTGAGGCTGCAGGGCACTGACAGATAGTGATAAACCTCCGAAAGACCCAGTGGGCAAATGTTTGGAGAGAGGGGAAGGGGCAGGGCAGCCGTGCCCGAGGTGTGCGAGAGGAGCTCGGCGCGGCCCGGCCGGCGTTTGGGACCCAGCTGAGCTGTCACCCGCGGTATTTTATGATGATGCCCTGCAACGTGATCTCTGTTTACATTTTAATAGATCCATTTAGCAAACGCAGTGCTGGGATTGCTGCCAGCTCTGTTTTCCTTGCTAATGAGCGCGAGGGGAAGGGAAACAGGCAGGGAGCTGCTTGTGCGAGTCCGGCCGGAGCTGGGCCTGGGGCTGGGGGAGCGGGGCTGAGTTTGTGCTTGGCCCAACTCCTCCCCCCTGAGCAAGGGCTTTTACCAAGCTCTGCCCTCTGAAAAGTCCAGGCCGTGATCCTCTGTAGCCTCGAGATGAAGAAGAATGAGGCTTTTTACCATGGGTGGCACTAAAGCAACCTTTTGGTGTTTTCTTTTATATGTTTTGTCCTTAAGAAGCTGGATGGGGGAACAAGAACAGTGAGGCTGAGGGTGAAATGGAAGAGATGCAGTGACTTGACTTGCCTGCTGTGTTCCTGCATGGATTTTAGGAATTGTAGGAGCTCTTAACACCACACACACTCGGGATACAGCATGAAGTGTGTGCGGGAGCCCATCTGTGCTTGGAGCCACTGTGCATTATGTAGGAAGAGATGATCAACCAAGTCTGTTCCATTTCACTTTAGTCTGAAAAACCCACGGATCTCTCCTGCGGCTCTGTTTGGTTACCAGCACTTCAGCAGTGTTGTATTTACTGCCCTAAGGGCACTGCCAGTCCCTTTAAAATCCTCATTCTTGGAAGCCAGGACAGGTCTGGAATGGCTGTGAGGAAGGCTGGAGGGTTTTTTTGTGCAGTGCTGGGTCTGGCTGGGATGGAGTTAATGATCCCCACAGCAGCCTCACAGGGCTGTGCTGTGTGTTGGTAGCTGGGGAGGTGTTGATAAATAGCACATCGGTGTTCTGGCTGCTGCTGCCCAGCACTCCACAGCATCCAGCTGCCTCTCCAGCATCCTCCCCCCACCAGGACAAGGGGGTGGACAAGGACTTGGGAGGGGACACAGCCAGGACAGCTGACCCCAACTGACCAAAGGGATGTTTCAAACCATTATTGATGCCTGCTCAGCAATAAAAGCTGAGACAGGAGGAGGGAGGGCATTCCATCCTTACCCCTGCTCCATGCTGAAGCACTTCCCAGGAAGTGGCTGGACCCTGCCTGCTGAGGGCAAGCAGAGAAGAAATACTTTGTTTTCCTTTGCTTCCATGTGTTTACTTACATTATTTAACTACCTTTATCTTGACCCATGAGGTTTTTTCCATCTTATTTCCACTGTCCCCATCCTGCTGAAGGAGAGGACTTACAGAGTGGCTTGGTGGGCACCTGGCTTCAGCCCACCTCAAGGAATTGTCCTTTCTCCAAGTGCTTTAACTCAAGTACAGTATTTAGTACAGCCCATGTGCCCCTGAGATCTATTTACATGTGACAAACATCCAGACTTCAGGCACATTTAAAATTTCTTTTGCAACAGAGGCTTCTGTGAAGACATCAGAATTCTTGGTAAAATTAATTAACAGCCAAGAACATGAGTATCTAATCTGGCCACACATGTGTGAGAACTGCTGAATTCAGATTTGGTGGGATGACTACCAGAGTGGGATGCCTAAACTCACCAGTGTTTTCCCTGCAGAGGTCATAATGTACAGGGGAAAAAAGCAACCCCCAAAAGTACAAGCCTGGCTTCAGGACCTCTCCTCCACTGACCCTGCAGTCTTTCCCCTCTCCTAGGCTGGGAAAACCACAGGACAGAAGACAGAAGGTTGTAAGAGGCTGCTTATCCTGCTTGAAACAGCCTGTGAGCACTGCACACTCTGATCTTCAGTTTGCATATAGGAATAAATTCTGTAATGAGCATATTTATTACAGTAATCAACATATTATAGGATGAATGCCTGGGAGCCAAAACTGGACATAATTCCAATTAGAAACAAGGTACATTATAATGGCAGAGGCCAAAATTAATCATTCAGCAACTTCCCTACCCCCATACAAGACCAAAGCACAGGAAATACTAAAATTAAGACTGGGTTTCCTTCACAAGAAATGACAACTCCTCATTTACTAAAGTATCATAAATATTTTCATACTCATATATATTTCTAATATATTTCATATATGTGAGTATATTTTCATATACTTATAAAATTTTCTGTCTTCTCAAAATAATTTCCCTGACAAAATGCAGAATGGATCTTTCAACTCTTTAGCCAGGAGTATTAACTTTCATTGAGTTCTTCTCCCTTCTTTCCCTCCCAGTTAAGAAATTGTCACTCTTGTTAATTCAGTTAAATAATTCTCTGAAAGGATCATGCCCCCTGCACTCACATAAATTCTTGGCTTTTTTCCTATTTGTTTAGCTCAGTTGAATCATTTATCAGTTTTCAGGAAAAAGCTGCAGTAATTTGGTGCATCCTGGAACATGGGAATGACCTGAAGCCACTAAAGGACAATATAGGGAACAGTTCTGTCATTCTTAGAATGGTGCCTAAATACCCTGGGGGTTTTTACTGTGAAAGAACTGTTAAAGAACAACAAAGTTATGGGAGAAAATGATCCTGGGAAAGAAAGAAAAGCAATAAGCAATTCACAGGAATAGGAGAACAAGGAGATGGGAGAAATTTGCCTGATAAATTGTGTTTTGTGAGGCATTGAGTGGTTTCATAGTCTCATACATGTATGTTTGACCATGGTATTTTTGCCCTAATTTCCTCACAGGTTAAAAGCTGCAAAGAAATTGTTCTGGTTAAGCTGTAAAGAATGGAGAAATGGGTGGTATTTCTAGAGGAAAGGTATTTTTCACTTACTGGGAAGGTTTGAGACTTCTGCTTGCAACATGATTGGCCCTGGTTCATCTCTCTTGTTTATATTTTGAGTTTTCAAGTCACATACTGAATTGTGCCAAGTGACAGAAGGGAAAATGTCTGTGTGAAGCAGAGTCATGCCCCCACAAGGAATTGGCTTCCTTGGCACATCAGTGTTTTCAGGCACTGGTGACCCTCTGAGTGAGAAATGGAAAGAGGAGTGATGAGCCAGATTTCCAGACAGGCATGCACAATTAAACACATTTGAATGTGCCTTATTTGTGCTCATAGGGAGTTATTTGTCTTTCTCTCCTGAACAGCTTGAGCCTACTGTTACCTTCTTTAATTACCACACAGGTCACTGCCCTCTTCAAGGGCCTGATAAGCTGGACCTCCTCTGTGGCAGTGCTGGAGCCCCTGGCTGGGTAGGAGAGATTTTGGGCAGTGTAAGGCACCCACAGCAGTTACAGGGGGTAAACCTGAGCTGGATGTAGGATATTCACAGGGTGTGGGATCTGTGTGAGCACAGAGCAGGAAGGTGAGAGGCTCAGTGTGTTTTAGGCTGTGACTGTGATCAGGATTTTCATAGGAAGCTCCTCTCCCACTTAAAACTTGCAAGGCTGTGTACATGGCCCTCTGCTTCCAATTACAGCAAACATCAATGGAAATTGGATCAACAGAATGGTTTGGGTTAGAAAGGACCTGAAATCACCTCATTCCAGCCCCCTGCCTTGGGCAAGGACACCTTCCACCAGACCAAGTTGCTGAAAGCTACATCCAATCTGGTCTTAAACACTTCCAGAGAAGGGGCAGCCACAGCTGCTCTGGACAACCTGTGTCAGAGCCTCAGCACCCTCACAGTAAAGACTTTTTTTACTAATATCCAATCTAAACCTACTCTCTTTCAGTTTGAATCCATTCCCCCTTGTCCTGTCATTCCAGGCTCTTGCAAAAAGTCCCTCTCCATCTTTCCTGTAGGTTCCCTTCAGGTACTCACACTTGATTCCAGCTTTCTTGGTGAGGAATAACTGATTTTGATGCCATAACTGATTTTGTTTGACCATGGGTATCATTCATGATTTTACTCAAGCCCTCTCATGCCAGAACCGTAACTTTTTGCAGAGGTGATAAAGTATTAGGAAAAGTTTCTTCATGGGAAGGGTTGACAGCCTTTGGAGCAGGCTGCTCAGGGAAGTGGTGGAGTCACCATCCCTGGAAGTGTTCAAAAATATGTAGATGTGGCACTTGGGGACATGCTTTAGTGGCGGGCTTGGCAGTGCTGGATTAGTGGTTGGAATCAATGATCTAAGAGGGCTTTTCCAACCAAAGTGATTTAGTTTTTGTTAGGCTTTAGGTTTGTCTCATTTTCCATTGTTTACACTGTTGTCCCTCCTCCCACATGCACAACCACGTGGCTCACTGCAGCAGGCAAAATGCTTCATAGATGCTTTTGTTGTGTTTGAAAAACTCGGTGGAAAAGCCCAAGAGGCTCTGCTGTGGGAAAAAACTGCAAAAAAAGAGGACAAGAAATAGATACAGCTTTGTGGTTCATACTTTATTTACAAACACCTTTGAGTGGGTCAGTACAACCAGCTGTAAATCTTTCTTCTCGAATAAAGAACCAAAACAAGAGCAGAAATACTGCAATTCACAAAATATACTAAATTATTGGCAGAGTTCCATGGCTGCAGGTTATCCACCTGATTTCAGTGCCCATCCTTCTGTGGCCAGGATACGTAATAAAATAAAGCAAATGGAAACTCCTCTCTATATAAGAGGAAATGTTGATAGGCTGCTTTTTCCTGTAATATTGATTTTTCTGAGCACAACCTTTTGTGAAAAAAACCCCAACATCTCAAGAAAGTCTTTGGTTGCCTAACCCAGGCAATGACACTTAGTCCCATTAGTGGGAAAAAAGACATAACCATCTAGGGAGTGTCTCTTCAAGTACAGAAGCAGCTGTTGGAAGACAGGATCAACCAGTCAGAGGTTTTGACCAACAGTGAGCTGGGCTTAACAATATTTTGTTTAAAAAAACCCCAATGAATTGTAAAGGAAATTGGAAGTGTGAATAACTTTGATTTAGGAAATAATGAAGACTCTTTTGGACTGTGACTAGTCTGCTGAATCCTTAATGGAAATATGCACTCAGGAGCCACTGGGAGCTTTCTGCATTGGTGTGATGGAGGAAAATATCCCATGATATACATTAATTGTGTATTGAGTTTGTATGACCAGAGAGGTTCTGGCTGATGAAGGATAGTTAATGCTAGCCTAGCTTGCACTCAGACATTTTCATAATCAGTATATTTGGAGGAGAAATATCCGAAATTTCATAATCCTTTAGAATTACTTCCTGGATTTGATGATCTTGGAGGTATTTTCCAGCCCTAATGATTCCATGATTCTAAACAAATGGCATCATTTTTAGGGCCTCTGAATGCAGCAGAACAGATGTGTAGCCCATTGAAGATCATCCATGCAAAGAAATCAGTGCACAAGTTGTAGAAGAATGCAGGTGTTCTTTCAAAAGCCTTCTTTGATGCTAAATACTCTAACATGAGATGGAAAGTGGGCACAAATGGTTGAGACTGAGTCTGTTGCTCAGTGGAGAAAAATTTTAAGCAAGAAAAGATGAAGCCCCCTCCCAAACTGCCCTTTCCTCAGGACACAACATCCTCAACAGACCTGGTAGAGACTATTTGTCTGGACTTGCAGCCCAAGTAAGTCCTCTGTTGCCTCCTTTTAGGACAAAAAGTGAGTGGGAATGGGTCCCTGAACACACCACACACATGCAGGGTCAAGTTTCCAGCTGAGAAAAGCTGCTCAAGAAGCTTTGGCTGCCCCATCCCTGGTCAAGGCCAGGTTGGATGATCCTTGGACCAACCTGGTCTAGTGAAAGGTGCCCCTGTCCACAGCAGGGGGTGGAATGATTTTTGAGGTCTTTTCCAGCCCAAACCATTCTGTGATTGCTGCTAATTCACCCAGACATTGAAGTACCCCTGATTCCAGAGCTGGGGTTAAGCACAGACACATCAGGGTGCTGCTGCTGCAGGGGCCCAGGGTAAGGACATTTGTCTGTGGCACAGGTCCCCTGAGTGTTACCTGAGGTAGAGAAAATTCACACCACCTCCTGCAGATCCTGCCAGGTTCCTGAGCAGGGACTGGCTCTGAGCACTGAGGAAACCCAGTCATTCCAAAAAACACTGTTTATCTCCACCAGATACTTAATCGCAGGGAGAAAAAATAAACCTACACAGATTCTAACAAACAGGAGTATTGCACAAAGGACCTTTAGGCTTGGTGTTTAAAGACTTGCACGTGGAAGCTTTTACCAGTCCACCTGCAACTTTGGCTGGCTCAGCCATCCCAAAAAGCAAGAGGGGCTGAGCCATGGAGAGTCACCACGCAGGACTGATTTGGGCTAACCCGCTGTGTGGCTGGATCCATGTTCCCACCTTCTGGAAGTGTACTGGGTTTGGATTCCAGAAATAGGTCTGCTGCATGGGAAATGTGATCCATCCTATTGCGCACGGTTTGCCGAAGCAGCAGCCATCTGCTGGGGTTTAGGGAAGGCTGAGGAACACAGGATGTTTGCTTTCACTCAGATGTGCCGTGGATGTGCCTCGTGTGAGCAGACTTGTCACAATCCTGATGAAACAACTGGGACGTCACACTCGGGAGGAAAGCTTGCCTTATGGGGTAAAATTAAACCTGAGTGAGATAGAAAGTACTCCAAATATACATGCACACATGCAGATACATAATCATTTAAGTGAAGGTCAGCAGAAAACAGGCCAGACAGAAATTCCAAGCAAATGCAGCACTAACTTTGAGACTGAATTAAATGCTTTTTGAGGTGTTTTATGGAAACCACTCCCAAGAGAAAAAAAATCTACAAAAGGTAAGATAAGGAACGGTCCAGTTGCAAAATAAACCTACATGGCAAAATTACAAGATGAGATTAATTCAGATCAACTCTCCCACGGGGGATTTGGGATTACTGACAGAACTGAAATGTGGGTGTGGATTCACAGCGGGAATCCAGGACTCCCGAAGACGAGACAGAGGCATTCCCTTATCACTGGCAGTGATCACCAAGGCCACGTAAGAGACTCGAGAGGGAGCTGGGCTCAGGTGTCTGCAGCTGCAGGAAAATGTCATCCACAACGAGAGCAACCCCGTGCTGCTGTGAATGTAACCACAAAGGGGAAACATTCCCATGGGAGTGCAGAGGATGCGAGCAGCATTCTGCAAATGCAGGAGGAGAATGAATCCGAGGAGTAACCAAAGATGCAGATGGAGAGGCTGGCAAACAGCATGAGCAGCAGCTAAGGATGTTTTTGCCAACAAGGGAAAAAGTTAAGTATAGTAAATCAAATAAAATTAAACATGCAGCAACAATGGATGCCCCACTTTTCTCTGCAAACATCTTTTACCCTTTTTTCTCCAGGAGGTAATGAGGATTTTTGTAAATCTCTGTTGAAAACAGACAACCTTGCTTATATTTCTCTCTAATGGCTTGAATAAGTAGAGAATATTTCAGGTGGCAAATATTTTTTGCAGCTAAAATAAAATAAAAAATTCTGCATATGTGGCATTGAGGCTGAAATATCCTGTAGGTGATCACCAGCAGGACTAACTGTACTGGTATTTTTTGTGAAGAAACAATTTGAATGGGATGATAGGCACTGTATGAAAGCTTTGGTGAGTATATTGGTCAGAATTCTGTAAATTTGTCAAAAGCAAAGCAGTGAGGGAACAGGAGACAAGTTAAATTGCTTACACAGATGTATCAAACAAAACTGAGTTTGCTGAGTTGCAATGCTACCAGGAAAAAAAAGTCTCCAAAGTGTATTCACTGTTGTGCATCAGAACGGTAGTGTGTAACTTCCTGCAACATCCCAAAGAAAAATCACAGGATCACGCTGGCAGAAGGCCTGAGGTGGGTTTCAGTGGGGGTGGAATTACATTTGATGCGATCAGAACAGTCTGAATGTCATGGAATGAAATTCTGGATCAAAACCAGTGTACTTTGGAGGAAAGTTTAGTAACTCAGAAAGGATGCTTTATGTAGAAGATGAAAAAAATCTATTTTCACATCTTCCAGGATGTGACTTACATAATAGTTTAAGATCCTGAATGAAGCTGTAGTGAGTTTTCAAGAAAGAGCCCAAGATCATAATACGAATTTGACCTAGGTATAAATCAGAGAAAAGACAAAAAACTACATTTTAAAATTGTACACCAGCAGGCATTAAACAGCATTTCCCTGGAGTATCTCACTGTCATGCATCAAGATGGTGGCAAAATTTCAAGAACAAAAGACTCTCCAAAGATTATGGAACTAAAAAATGTCTCAACAGCCTATCATTAAAAGCCAGTAATTGCAAGAAACTATAATTATTCTAAAACAAACTTGCTGGGAAGTGCTTGTCTGAAGGGCTCTTATTAGCCATTTGTGTACCAAAAGCTTTCAGTATCAGAATTTCAGTGCCTAGTGTATTTTTTATGGATTTTAACACATGCAGTACAGGTGCACATCTATAGAATTGCAGTTACAAATGAATCTGCTCCAAGGTAGGAGCTCACCTAGAAAGACACATATTAGAACTAAACATGACTCAGAAGCACACAAGTCTAAAATATTTCTTTATTTTTCTGTATTTGAGCTGAAATGCCTCAAGTGGGAGCTATAATTTATTTGGATGTACTAAATATAGCTTAAGATGAATTTTCCAGAGGTGTCCTCTGGTGCCACTTGGTGCCCCAGCAAACTGTGGTTTTAACTTTCCCTTGCTCCTTAAAAAGGAAAATCTCAACTCTGTTTTTGATCAGCTCTCACTCAATTCTTGGCTATTGATTCTTGCTATAAATTCTTCCAAGTCCCACCTGACACTGGATAATGTTGAAAATTCCCCAAGTGTGAGGACTGCACAGCATGTCAAAGAAGCCACTCAATAATGATAACGTGCCAAATATTACCACATCACAGCTTTTACATTGGCTCAAATTCTTCTGTACTTACTGAGCTATCTTACCCTAAATCTGGTGTCTAGACTTCTCTATAGGGCAGACTTTTAAAGCTGATACTGGTGGATTTTTATTAGTACTAGACAGGCTTCTCCACTCATTAATGTGTTGTATATGTCATGTATGTTGCAATTAAGGCAGCCCATTAAAGTACAAGGACAATTTAATCTCCTCGGTGCCCTTGAGCATCTGGTTTTTAAAATTTTGCTTTATTGAACCTGTTCAAACCTTTTGCCTCTCTAACAGGATGTGGAAGGTTGCAATATTCCAGCTTGCCAGATAACACAAGAACACATAATACAAAGCAGTTTGGATAAATAAGTCACTCATTTACCCGTCTCTCTCCCACTGAAGATTTGACAAACCTCTGTAAAATTCAGCATGAAGTTTTTTTTAATTCTGAGATCAAGATCACCAGTGTGTGAAACCCCTCCTTCTGTGGGAGTTGTACCAAGCCATTTGATTTCTTGGTTTTCTCTCAATTACACAGAATTAGAGATAAGGAAGGATGCACGATGGATTTGCACAGTGGTATATTTCCTGTTTATTTGCTATTCTTTCCCTAACCTTGGCATCCTCATCTCTTTTGGCCATCAAGTCCAGGAGAGGCTTTAATGACATTACTTCTCAGTGTTTCCTAAAAATCAGTCCTATCAGAGTGCTCTTTAAAGTCAGTCATCCTCATCTGTTCATGTTTTTAAACTTCCAGAACTTGCACAGAGGAACACCAGTTTTGTTCTTGTTCCAGTTATCTATTTTTGTGTGGTCTGCTTAGTCAGGAGATTATTTAGGAGTTTCTTTGCTATTTTCCATCTCAATCTAATCAATTTCTGCTTTTTTCTAGGATTTATAGCTTTTGGACTTCAGTTCCTGTCTCACACAAAATCCTTTCTTACTGGTCATTTATAGGGTATCTGAAATTCCTGTAAAAGATCATGTCAGAACTACAACCTCCTAACTCATGTAATTTTCTCAGTGTCAAAATCATCCTATTTGTTTTATCCTGTCAGTAGATCTTGGAAGACTCTAGAAAATGCTCTTATAACCTTTCTGTATCTATCGTTTCCATTTTAGCAGTATTCCTACATACCCATTCATTCCTATGGCAAAATTTGGAACCCATTAAGACTTGTATGTTAAACTTAAGTGTTGCTAGACCCCCTCTGCTGTTAAGCATTCCCTTACAATGCTGAGCTACTGACTACAGAACACTTCCATTTGCCGTAATTTGAAAATTTAAAAAGTATCCAATAGGTTAAAGCTGTACCACAAGATAGAGATAAAGCAGGTTGAAAAAATACAACATGAATACTTGCCTGTTCTCTTTTACAACAAAGAGAATGAGGTATCTTTGTCTCAGCCTACTCCATCCTCAGGGTCTCTGCACTTGTGGAAAAATCCAAGAGTTTTATCAACTGCTGCTATGATCACAGGAGATGCACCAAGCTTGGGAGGGAGCTGGTGATGCTTCAGTGGAGATTGGGAAGTGCTAGAGTTCACACTTTCTGGGCTCCTTCACCACATACAACCAGAGGTATTTTACTCATTTGTTCTTCCCAGGGTGATGTAGGTAAGAAGCTGGGCCACAGTAGAAGGTGCTCACCTGAAGACGATGGTTTTATGGTAGTGTACATATTGGTAAAACATTAAATGCAGAGACAACTGAGGAGACAGAACCAGGGAATGGTTTGGGTTGAGAGAGACCTGAAAAATCATCTTTTTTCAACCCAATGCCACGTGCAGGAACACCTTCCATTAGACCAGGCTGCTCCAAACCCCATCCAACCTGAACACTCCCAGGGACGGGGCAGCCACAGCTTCTCTGGGCAACCTGTGCCAGCACCCTCACAGTAAAGAAATTTTTTGTAATACATAATCTAAACCTACTCTCTTTCAGGTTGAAGCCATTTCCCCTTGTCCTGTCGCTTCAAAAAATCCCTCTCCATCTTTCTGGTAGGCTCCCTTTGTGATCAGACTTGATCACAAAGCAAAGAGCAGAAGCAGAGCTCCTTTCACTTGGGACTCAGACATCCCCCAGTGGCACAGGGGACCATGTAACACACGTGGCTCTTTCCAGGCAGTTTCAGGTGCCAGAGGCTGCCCCGTGGGTGCTGGCCCAGGAGAAGGGGGAGCTCCAGAACCTTCTGAGGCAGTTGTAGGTGACAGTTGGGGCAGGCAGGGACAGTTGGGCAGGGGACTTGGCCCAGCAGCGCAGCGCAAAGCCCGAGGAAGGTAAGAGGTAAACAGGCAGTGAAGGAAAGTGAACAAAAAAATTCAGAAAACTTGGCTTAAAGGAGTGCCTGGGGCCTGGAGGCAAGTTAAGATGCTGGGGGAGGGGAACAAAGCAGGAACAAACCAGTGAATTGGGGAATAAGTGAGAGCAGTGTTGTGCTGGAGGAGGCAGCTAGCCAGCTGCCGAGGTGAGCAAGCTCCTACTTATCTTGCCATGTTGACTACAGAAACAGACTTCAAATGACACAGTGTCGATAAACAGAGAGGAAGAATTAGTCCCCATTCTGGTAGTTGTGTCTATGACCCTAAAATGCTTGCCCCATATGCACCAGGAATTCAGTTCCTGAGGGCACTGACAGTGCCATGACACAGCTGATTGAAGAGAAGCAGGAGGAAGGAGTAACAAGCACTTGCTTATTATTAGAGAAACTTGATACGGCAACTGCAAACACTGCCTAAAAGCCACACCATTCCTCCCCAAAACCAAAAACATGAATCAGGAATCAACTGAAAGTAAACAGACTTAAGCAGAATGCTTTCTTGTTACATGTGAATTGCATTCAAAAGTAAACAAAAAAAATCTCAGATTGTGCCCTTTCAATCAGAGTGATGGAGCAGGACAATTACTTTGATGTGGCGTTCCACTGTGTTCATTTTTGTTAAAAGATGTATCAGTAAAGCCTTGTTCACATGCTGATTTGCCTCTTCAAACAGCTCTGCTGCTTCCTCCATAACACTTTCTCTTGCTGGTCTTTTTCCTGATGGTCTGAATAATTAGTTCTCTGGGGATATCAAGTCTTTTCGTGGTTCCTAGTATTGGAACAGGGAATATCTGGAGTAATCCCATGGTACCCTGATAATGCTCCTTTTGACATACAGGAGATCCTTTATGGAGCATTATGTGACCCTTCCTGTAGACAAATCCATGTCACATGTGCCAGGTGGAACAAGCTCCAGCTAGATCCATTTATGTTTATCACTCAATACAGCAGGACTTCCACAGTGGTATCTCTGCAGCAATCCTGTTTGATAAGCTGCTCTGCAAAGAGCAGAATGCCAATGTGGATGAGAGCTCCCTATTCCTGCCTGGGTGGCCATAACAGATGGTCTATAGTGGAACTCCAGTCTCACAAAAAAACGTGAAGTGGCACAAATCTGAGTCACTGGTACAAAAATCTCTGCTCTGGAGGGCTCTTGACTGCTGTTCCGACTGTCTGGGTGCTAAAAAGCAGAGCTGAACTGGTGAGAAGCTGGCCCTGAAAATTCCTTTCCAGCTATTTTTAAAAAGCCCTTTTGTAGGAGAGTGAGACCGTGTAAGTTTTAAAAAGGACAGGCTTGTCTTGTACCTTTGATAGCAATGGAAAAACACCAATCAAAAGGATTTATTATTGCTTGGAGATCTCCAGGAAGGGCCGCAGGTACTGAATGTGCACATATTTTCATATATATGCCCACACACTTGAATGGGAGATGCTGGTCATGTGAACTTTTATCTGACAAAAGTTAATTTTTTATTCTTGCAAATTGGTATTACATGTATTTATACAAACACATACATAAACATACAGAGATACACATCTATGTAAAACACCTGTAGTGCTCAGTTCTTCTCCATCTCTCCTTGGGATTCATGTAACCATTTTCAAAGTGGCAGTTTTTACAAAATACAGGCTAAACAGAGAACAGGAGAAGGACAAGTAACAGTAGCCCTTCAAAACATCAGCAGTTTTGCAGTCATATCTTACATTGTGCTCTGGAATCTCATCACAGATGAGGACTTCACAGATTAAAGTAGAAAACAGAAAGCGACCAGGATATGAACGGGAAGCCTACTCCATAAAATCTGATGGCCACGTGATAAAGAAAAGGTAAGATTTCTATTTATTCCCTGATAAAGCCTGTATTTTTTCGTGAATTGTGACTGTCCAAACGTGACCCAGTATAAAACACGTCATAAAAATGCTTTACACAGCCAAAATGGACCAAACAGACCACATGATGACATCTAAGAAATGAATTAGCTGAATGCATTATTTACCAGCTTGTTCAGCTGTACTGAAGAATTAATTCTGTAGCTATTATACAAAGTCAGAATGAAGAGTAAAATCATCTGTGTGCACTGGACAGTGGACTTGGACAGCAGTGTTGATTTTTATCCCTTCTATGGCAGTTATTTTAATAGATACCCACATCACAGGCTTCAGCTTTAGATTTTTGGTGTTTTACAAAGATGGATTCACCTCATACTAGGAAAACTGAAGTAAAATAATGTAAAATGATTTGCTCAACTGCACCTAAAGTGCCAGTGTAGCCATCAGGCTGTGCTAGAACCTCCCTTCTGCAGAGTGTGCTGCCAGTAACTTTGTGGGCTGCTCACTGCACTGTTCTCAGCAAAAGCAGCACAGAGGACAGTGAACAGAACTGAGGAATTGTGACCTAACAGAATTAAGCACATGTAACAGCAAAACATACAAACATATAGGTTCTGTCCCTCACTAATGGGAAGTTACACTGTTTTTGCCAAAAATTTACCTTATATTGGTATCACTCCGACCCAGATTCTTTGTCATCTACCCTTGTTTTGCATTTAGATTATTTTAGCTGGTTTGGTTTGGGCAAATTTAAAGTTTTAAATATCTACAAATACGTACAAATCTCTCTTCAAAATTTAGAGTTACACAACCCTTCTGTAACTGTGGCACTGTTCAATCTTAGTTTTGCTTTTTAAAACACAATTCTTCCGAGAAGTGCAATCGATTTACAGATGATGACAAATTCTACAGTTCTCTGACTTAACATCACGTGGACTTTCATTTTAAAAGATGTCGTGACTGCTTGATTATAAAATAAAAATGAAGGCACAGCATTAGGGCTGTTGCAGGAAATAATTTCTCAAGCAGCATTACTGTCTACTTGAGGGAGAAATAACTGGGATGGGAGGTCAGCAGAAATGGATGTGGGGGTAAAACAGGTCAGCAAGATTGTGAATAGATCAGAGCAACTCAAAAGCATTTGTACAGGCATGTGTAAACAGGAATGGGGTCTGTGACAGACAGGACAGCACATGCTGGGGTTGTTGAGGCCTTAATTGTAGTAATGTCCAGTCAAGAGTGCTGCAGCTCAAAAAAAGGAGATGTGAATGATTTTGAGACAACTCAGGGAGAAACCATAAGAATCTTAACAGGTTTAAAACCGTGCCACACCAGGAAGGATTGAAAGGAAGCGAAATTGCTTTGTCTATAGGTTAAAAAAAAATAGGGAAGACATATAACTTAAGATATGATGAGGCACTTTGAGAGATGAGAGGCAAAACCTCTCGCATCCATTGCAGTTATACTTTCAGTGGCCATGAGCTTTTAACTAGTGTTCCAGGCTCCTCAACGGGAGCTGGACCAGGGAACTGGCTGAAAATTAGCAGTTTTGAAAGTAGTTTGACAACAGCTTAAATCACTTTAAAACAAGTCTGACACAATCTCACTTCCTCCGTTATGCCAAAAGCTGAGTCAGGAAGCTGAGTGGGACAACAACCAGATATCCTTTGCAGGGTTAGTAATGCTGAGAGGATTCAATACCTGCACAAACAGGAGGGATGTGACTGGCCCACCGAAGCAACCAGCTCTCAAACTGCCTTTTGAGCTCATTCCCTTAAAAAAAGACTGTACGTCACAGGGATTTGGTCATATCAGCACAGGAGGGCTGCTACTCATAGACGTCAACTTTTTTTTCCTGCCAGAAGTACAGGCAAAACGGTGGAGCCTATTTTAAAACGTAACATTCATATTAACACCATTTCAGAATCACACAATCAGTTAGGTTGGAAGAGACCTCCGAGGTCGAGTCCAACCTGTGATTCAACACCACCTTGTCAACCAGACCGTAGCACATCCAGTCTGTCCTTAAACACCTCCAGGGACAGTAACTCCACCACCTCCCCGGGCAGCCCATTCCGATGTCTAATCGCCCTTCCTGTGCAGAAATTCTGTCTAATGTCCAACCTAAACCTCCCCAGGCTCAGCAGGGATGTTCCCTAACATCCCCTACTGTGTTCCTTCATTTCTGTCACTTGTCTGAGAGAGAGGACACCGAACCCCTGGCTACAACCTCCTTTCAGGGAGTTGCAGAGCACTAAAACCACCTCTGAGCCTCCTCTTCTCCAGACTAAACACCCCCAGCTCCCTCAGCTGCTCCTCACAGGAATTCTGTTCTCCAGACCCTTCCCCAGCTTCGTTACCCTGTAGCCAATAGATGTATTTTGGGAAAACCCCCAACAAAAACAAACAAACCAAAACCATCGAACACCCAGCCATCGGGCAGGCAAATTTAAACAAAATGTATGGTATTTAACCATGCTATCTACAAGCAGTACTTGCGCTAGTCCCTGGTTCCAAGCATACATCAATATACTTGGGGGCGAAAAAAATAAAAAGGTGATGCAGACGGCGATCACACACTGGGCTAAGAAAGCCAAGGGTGCAGAGCTGCAGCAGAGGGGAGTGAGGGGCTGCAGCTGCTGCTTCCCAAAGGAGGGAGCTGCCAGGTCGGGTCGGTCCCTCCGGCAGCACCCAGCGCGGCCCCTCGCCCGCAGCCCGCCCCGGGAAGGGGCTCAGTGCCCCCCGAGAGGCTCCGACGGGGCTTTACCTCAGCCTGAGCGCGGTTTCCCCTCAGCAGCGCCGGGTTTTACAGCTCAGCCGACGGGCCCCGCCGCTCGCCCGGGCAAGGGCTACGAGCGACGCGCGGGCGAGAGAGGCGAGGGATGCGCGGGGCTGCGGAGCCGCAGGGCTGCGCTGCCGGGAGAGGGGGCGGCCCTTTCCCGGCGCTCCCGGCGGCCAAGGCGGCTCCGGGCGCCACTGAGGCGGCGCGTCCCGGCGGCGGCTCCGGTGGGCGGTCGGGGGCGGTCCGCGGGCGGGGGGCGGTGGCAGCAGCGCGCTCGGTTGTGAGCGAGAGCGAGTGCGTGCGAGCGAGTGCCATGGCCGGAGCCCGCTGAGAGCCACAATAGGAGCGAGACCCCGACGCCCACCGGGACCCCCCGCTCGCTCTCCCCCGCACCAGCCGCCGGCGGAACAGCAGCGCTCCCCGCCCTGCTCGGCACTGCCCCCCCCCGCGCCCGCCGCTCCCCCTCGGCTCGGCTCGGCTCCCTCCCGCCTCGCAGGGCCCTTCTCCGGGAATGTGAAGAGGCAGCAGCACCGCAGGCAGCGGGGAGTGCACGGGACTGAGCGGAGCCGCCCGCGCCTGAACCCGCCGCCGACGCCGCCCTGCGCCGGGGAGGCCGCGCTGCCGCCGCCGCCGAGGCCGAGGCCTACAGGGCTCCTGCGCCGCCGCGGCAGCGACCGAGCCCGGCGAGAACCGCACTCGGGCCGCCGCCGCCGCCAGGCATCGGCCGCGCTCCGCCAAGGCCGCCGCCGCCTCCCTCCGTCTCCGGCTTCTCTACCAGGAGCGTCAAGGTAACTCCATCGCCGGCCCGGCGGTGCGGGAGGAGGCGCGGGGGGCTGCGGGAGGACATGTTCCAGCTGCGGAGATCCCGTCTGGAAATGACAGCCGAGAGCGGATAATTGCGCCTCTGCTCCCTTCCCCGCCGATATCCGTCGGTATTTTCACTTCCCCCCCCACCCCCCCACCCCCAGGACCGGCGGATCTGATGAGCGTGGCTTCGTATTTACCAAAATACTCGGGGAATAGAGCGGAGGAAGCAGGGAGCGGTGGCCGGGTTTGCAGCTTTCCCCCTCGCACACAATAAATAATCTCGGGCTTTATTCCCCCCGCCCCCCCTCCCCCCCACTGTTGGTGGAAACAGAGTATTTCCCTGTGATAGTGTATGCAGGGCAGCGAATGTTCATTTGGGGAGACGAAAAAAAGATCAGTGTTTACTGTAAGGTTGTTAGGCTGGATGTAGTCTTGTTGAAT
The DNA here is from genome assembly GCA_034509425.1 of Eopsaltria australis. NCBI lineage: Eukaryota > Metazoa > Chordata > Aves > Passeriformes > Petroicidae > Eopsaltria > Eopsaltria australis. Next base: position 368,039 of record JAVTVJ010000012.1, on the reverse strand, counting down.
TAGAATTAGATTTTAATAATTTATAAAGCAGGTTAGGGAAACTGTTACTAAATTTACAGCAGAGAAGTGTCAGTAAAGCTCCTTGCTGACACAATGATCCTGCAGTTTAAGTGATCTACTTTAGTCGCTGTCCATTATTATTACTATTAATTTTTTTTTTGTTTTGTAATTTAATTTGGAGAGAGCGTGCAAACATTTCTGCAGGGATGGTTACACTTTAATGATGCACGTGATGAGGAGGGGAAGCTTTCTGAGGAGATGAGGTAGGGCCAAACCGATTGAGGTTTAGGGGATATATTTTTGCTGATATTTTCAGATTTTGGTTTATGTAACAGGTAACTTTGTGTGTTTTTTGGCGGACTGTTGAAATCTTAGAAGTGGGTTACTCAAGTACAGGCCATTCTATTCCAGTTTATCTGACTTTTTTATTTATTAATCTTGGCTGGGGCCTGAATGCCCTGGTGATGGTGGCATTTTTTTTTCCCCTGGATGATAAACAAGACCAGTTTAAGGTACGGGTTCACGTTGCTGATAGTATATTATATTTAGAAAGCCTAAGCTGGTAGTGAAAGAATACCTCAGGAGAAATCAAAAAGATGGAATAAGGTTTTTTCATTATTGTAATGCCAGCTGCACAGTTCAGCTTCTGGGTGCTGCACATGCTTCCTTGAAGAAGCTATGGAGTTTATACTCCATTTTTGATAGATTCAGTGCACCTATATGTAATTCTGCATTAAATAGTTCTTATCTTTTGGAGCTTGTTTACACTGTTGCAACAAATCATGCTTTCGAAAGCTTTTCTTACAAAAGACAAACCCAAGTAATGCGTGTTTCAGTGGATTTAGTAATCTGTGAAGCACACGAGCAACCAGATGTATTTCAGTAAAAATAATAAGCACTCGAAAGTGTTCTGTACGTTGTGGAATCAACTTCTTGTAGCACACGAGTCGCTTTGGTAATTGAAGTCAACAGACATTGAGGATGAGTAATGCTTTCCAAGGACACGTTCTAAGACCCTGATCCTACAAATGCTTAACTTTGCACGAGTGTCTGCCCTGGCCGAAATCAACAGAGCTGCTCTCGTTAATGGTCGTGTCATTAATGCAGATGAGGCTGCTGATTTCAGTGGAGCTGCACATGCTGCTGAAGTTAACTGTGCACCCAGCTGCTTGTGACATGTAGGCCTGAATTCCTCCTGTCTCCTTTCCCTTGAGTATTACTCATGTATTTCATCAAGCTCTGATGGGCCTTTATAACAGACAGGATCAGACTGGTAAATAAAATAGCTGGATGCATTAATTCAGTGTTTGCTAGTGGTACAGAATCAGCTGCAGAAGTAGCACCAAGGCAGGTTTTGTAGGAAGAAGCAATGCCTATTGCTTAGGCCAGCTGGAGTTGGGAAACAAACAAACTTTTGCTTGCAGAAGCCTTTTTTGGCTCTCTGCCTCTCCCTGCAAACCTTGTCTGTCTCATGCCCTTAGAGCAGTTACAGCTACCACACTGCCAGTCGTCCAGAAATGCCAGGACATGGAATAACTACATGTAAAGGGACTCACAGGAAAACAACTGAATATTTCTGAAATGGAGAATAAAGAAGTGATATGCACAATTTCTTAGTGAAATGTGAAACATAACAGTACTTTTTACTATACTTTCTTAAATTTCTGTTAAATCTTATATGTAGGTGTGGCAAATAAATGGAATTTTTGTCTAGTCCTGTGGTTTTTTTGTCCTGTGCATATGGGTGACCTTAATGCCAAAAAGCCATCTGTGCCTTTTTGTGTACCCATTCTTTAGCAGAGTGAGTTGAAATGACTTCATCCCAAAGAATGCATAATTTAAAGCTACAGGCAGGTCTACAGGTGTATGGAGTTCTGTTCTGACTGCAGCGATGGCAGCATTAGGTCTGAAATTTTTGGCAAATGGGAGCCACAGATAAAAAAGTAAGCAAGAGGAATTGCTACACTAATAATGAAATATCATTAAGTTTATTCAATGCATAAGATGGGTTAGATCTCTTAACAGTTTATCTGTGTGAGTTGTCAACAGGAGAGCAGTGCAGGAAGAAGATATTTGGAATATTTAGGTTAATCTTTACCTGTGTCACTCATTTGGAATACATTTTTAACATGTGCTTTCCTTCAGTAGGGATATGTCCTCAGCACCAACTACTCCTCCATCAGTGGATAAAGTAGACGGATTTTCTCGGAAGTCCGTCAGAAAAGCCAGACAGAAGAGGTCACAAAGCTCCTCCCAGTTTAGGTCTCAGGGCAAGCCTATCGAGTTAACTCCCCTGCCTCTGCTAAAAGGTAAGCTCAAACACAGTTTTTAATAAACTAAACAATTTTTGCTCTACAGCCAACTTCTAAAATCAGAGTATTCTACTGTCAGGAATTGCAGGGAAATTTTGCCAGCATTGAGAAATGTTTCATGCCAGATACATATGTATTTAAGCTCTACAAAATATTTTATCTGTGACTTGAGGGTGTGGTAATTGTTTGCAATACTTTTGAAAGTTTTAAATGCTGATGTTAACCCACACCATGACTAGAATTTTCAAGGCACTCAGACTTTGCTTTAGAGTGTTCTGGTTTGTGAATCCCCAGCAGCTTGACATAAATCAGCAGTAATTTTGGTAAGGGTAAATGGACTTGTGAGCACAGGAGGAAACTGGTTTTTGGTGTTTCTCCTTGGTGTGTGGATCTGCACCCTGTGACAGTGATGCCAACTGCTGCCCCACAGCAAGAGAGAAGGTGGGACCCCCTCTCATACCATTTGTGCATGGGTAGCTCCCAGGTCCTGCCTTCTGCTGGATTTTGAAATGGAAAGGTCCCATGAGCTGCAGCCTCCCGAGGGGAAAGATGCTGCCAGTCTGGTCTTAGGCAAGGCCCTACTGTTTTGACATCTTGCTTATCCCAACTCTGGTTGAGTTTCTGCTGGCAGATTTAACCTCTAATCTGAGAAGGAAGAATATGATCCAGCATACTAGTCTTAAAAGGATGCCAATATCTCTGTGTTATCTGGAATGCTTCCCCTGAATTCTAATTGTCACTGAATTTCAGTACAAATCCAGGGGTGAAAAGCACCTCTCAGAATGTCTGTCTGGTGAGGAAGGGGAAGTCACCTCTCAGAAGACTTCAACACTGACTTCTAGAATGGTTTATTTACTTCTGTGTATTTTTTTCATTACTATTTTTCATTTCTGCTATAAGTAGTGAAAATAGGCATGGCTGGTGCTGGTAATTCTGGAAAATAGAAAATTTGATAGGTTTAATACTATGTGTGTCCCTTTTCTTCCTTTTTGGGCACGTATATTCCCCACATTCTCTCATCTACCTTGTTTGTCACATTTGTTAATCAGAGTATTGAAATACATAATAAATGTGGAACTGCACTTTGATTAGTTCTCAACCCCACTTCATAAGAATACAGTAGTTGCAAAAAAAAAAAACCAACCCAACAAAAACGTCTCACCTTAATGTGTGTCTTTAAATTTAATTAAAAGTAGGATTTTAGGATTAGTTCTAATGGAGTTGTCTTTATAATATTGTGGGCTCCCTGTAAGAGTGCACAAATGGAATATCCTGAGTCAAAGGAAAGATGCACTCAGCCCCCCTGTGCCTGGTGGTGACTTAACTGGGATTCAGTATTTCTCAGTTTAGGGCTGGTTGGTGCCACTGGATTTAACTGCAGTGAATATTATTTGTGATTCTTCGGCCAGGAGTTGGACTTCAATGATCCTGTGGGTTCCTTTCAACTCAGGTTATTCTATGGTTCTAAAAAATTTTTTTCTTTGTTGTTGAACTCTTTTGTTGTTTTGTCACAATATGATAAAGAAGCAAATACTTCTTTGAAATAACTCTAAAGCTCATTTTTACACTTTCCCAGGTAATTCTTGACATGCACATTATTTCATACCAGTTGCTGTGCTTCAGAAGGTGACTGGAGTTTATCCTTTGGCTTAAACAATGGGATTAGTGGAAAACACTGAGATCTGTATTTGTACAAATGAAGAAATTGATGTTGCAATTATTTCACTCTTATTTTGTAGTCCCATTCAGGGAGCAAACCAGGCATGGGCACAAGCATGAGTAAAACAGTGAGAACCTCACCTTGCAGAAACACAGGCGTGTCCAGGAGCTTAATTTGACTACTACATCCAGTCCTGAGGATTGAGATATAAAACTATAATAAGATAAAACAAACAGATGGGGGGCAGAGAGTGTTGGTGAGACATTTATGATTAGTGTCATAATGAGTTACAGTGGTCCAGCTTCAAATTAAGACTGTGATCCTGGGAGTTGCTTTTCCCTCTTTGCTTTAATGCGGATTCCCAGAGGTGCAGGGATCTACCTGTGCAGATTAATTTGTGGGATTTGGGCCTAACAATCTCTCTAAACACCAGAGCTGTTGGTCCCTGCTGAAGGGACACTGGCAGCTGAAAATCATGCTGCTGTTTGAAAATATTCTTGACCTATATTAGTATTTCTAATATTCAGGATTGTTAAATCTGGAAGAAGCGAGGAAATTATTTTCTGCTGTGTTTTTCATACTTTTCTTGACCAATTTCATGAAAGTCCTGATTATTTTTTAACTCTTAGGTTGACACTTGCCTTCCAACAAGTGACCAGTTCTATTACTTCTGTCCAGTAACCATATGGTTTCCAGTTAAATTCTGGAAAATTTTGTCTTTTAAACCAAAATAGAGAAGAGATACCAGCAAAATAGCTTTTTAAAGTCTCAGAAAACTGAACTTAGTTTGGAGATGTGCAATTGATAAGCTTCCTGGTTTGGGTAAATTTCAAGTTCAGTTAAACATCTTCAGAACTGTGTCAGTATGGGAAATTTTTAGAGGACAGACCTCAAATTCATATTCATCAGATGTATTTCATATTCATGATGGAGGGGTTTTGCTTACAAAAACATACTTGCTTCTGGTTTGTTTTTTTTTTTTTTTTTTTTAAATGGATATATTGCATATTGACATTGGCAGGCTGCCTTATCTCCAACAGCACTTTATGGCCTTCAGTGTCTTCTGTGATTACAAGAATCATGTATGCAGAAAACTGGGTAACTGCTTGGTCCATTCCTTGCAAGTTTTTATACTCTGCCTGTCACCATAATGATTTGAGCACCTTCCAGTAGTGTATTAAGTGACGTGACTACACATCTGTCACATCTTATCTGTTCTCCTTCCTTTCCCTGGGGGCAGAGTCACATATAGTGAAATGGCTTGTTTTGGTAGTGTTTTAATGCAGTCTGTTGCCTTCTGTGAGCACACACGCCTGTGTTGCAGAAGCAGATAGATAAGCCAGCCTTGTTGTTGTGCATTTGGTAATAAAAATATTTTGGGAAAGAAAAATAGGAGAGATACTGTGTTTTGATGCTGTGTACAAGTCTGAAGGATAAGCTGCTATTTAGGAAATGTGATAAGAACAACTGGAATTTTCAGTGTTGCTCATTTCAGGAAAAACAGTACAGAGAAATGAAGTTGTTACTCTTGTATTTTTTAGAAAAAAGTCTATGGTATCAGTTTGTAAACATTTAATGTATTTAGAAAATAAGGTGTTCCTTCTGAGGCTCTGTTGGGCTGAGTTCAGGCTTTCAGAAGCCACAAGTCAGAAAACTGCTGTTTGCCTACAGTAAAGGCATAACCTTTTAGATGATTTCATTATATTTTTATTTATTATGTCGTGACTAAATCTGAAGTTATTTTTTAAAACACGGCTATTGTCCAATATAACACTTCAAACCCAGTGTTTTCCCCTTTGTTTCAAGTGTAGAGGAATGGGATGAGAAGTGCACGTGGGGGTTGTGATATAACTGCATTTTGCATGTGTCTGCTCTTCTCTATGTTTCTCACATGCATTTTTTGAAGGTAACATGCTTTCCCCCCGTGTATCTTGCAGTGCATGATGGATTTTGGCTTTACTTTGAAGAGGCTGCTGGTATCACCCAGGCTGACAGGTGCCTTAGGTAACTGCCTCGTGGCAGAGCAGTCCTGGTGAAGGGCCCTTTTCTGGGATTGAGTAATTCCATCTGTGTGCCTTAGATTCCCTCCCAGGTTTGCTAACCAGGTTTGTGGTGTGCCTCAAATCATGCTCGTTCTGTAGAGGAAAATAGGATTGTAGATGCATTGGATAGGTGTATTATTTATTGGAAGGCTATTTTGCTTTCATTTTGTATAGCTGCTCTTTTTACTCAGAAGTCTCTAGAGGTGGATCAGCAGGAGTGCAATGTTAGAAAGCGTTTGGCTGGAAAAAGAGTATATTGTAGTGCTGGACATGTGAAAACAGAGCAATTTCAGTATTACCTGCAAAAGGGGGAGGGGAGAGTTCATTTGTGTTTCTGCCTGGTGTCTGTAGAGGTAGGGAAGTGTCCAGAGGATGAAAATATACACAGAGATGATTAAAAACACCATGTACCTTATGAATGCACGTTTAGCATCCTGAGAAATTGCACAGGAAACTTGATGTAACTCACAGCATTGTTCCCACCCCCTTTGCCCTCATTACAAATACAGAAATTAGGCACAGCAAACCATCCAAAAGCTAGGCTGTTAATTGTTAAATAATTAACAACCCATTTTTGTAATTCAAGGTTTAGTTTTTTTCCTGTCATCCTTCTGCATTTTCCAATGATTTAATATAATTAATGAAGGTTACTTTCATGTTCTCTGCAACTATTGTATATTTTGGTTGAAAACATTTGAAAGTATGATTTTTATTTTTAGATGATTTTTCCTCCTTAAAATAAACACTCAGAGCAGAAGTTCTCTGTCAACAATACCAATTGCTTTGCTACCTCAACATTATGAAATTTATTGAGCTTCTAATACATTTATCAGATAGTTTCCATGGCGTTAAAGAATTGGTGTACTGGCAACAAAAGAGCATTGCATAGTCAAAAAGGGAAAAATCTTTCCACTTGCTATTTGCTTTTGATCATTCAATTATTTCCCTATAGCTGAGATTTTATTTTAAGCTTTTCTTATGGATCTTATCTATAGGTCAAATGCTGTAGTTCCTAAATGGTAAAAAATCCTAACAATTCAAAAAGACTCTTGACTGAGAACTGCAGGATATGCACCTCCTTGTTCGAATAGTTACTTTTGAATTTTTAAAATATTCCTTTGTCATAAAAAAATCTGGCCTTTGTGGGAAATAGTTATGATATGAGTTGTAGAAGAAAGATAGTTTTCTGTTGGCTTCCATGGAAGCTGCCTGCTTATCTTGTCTGTGCTGCTCTTCGTTTGAGAAATTCGGAATGTTTTACAGATATCAGATACATAAATATCAGTAAACTGTTAATAAAATCGCTAAGCTAAATGCTTTCTCCTGATATATAAACAGGAATTTAGGGTCATGGTGGTTATGATTTCCCAAAATAAAATGCAGCTTTTTTTACAGAATTAGAAATAAATCTTAGGACTCCTGATTTATTGCATGGAAGAAACACTGGAACTTGGTTTGTGCTGCATGTACATAATCAGTGATGAATCCTGGAACTACTTCTAGGAATTTTATGCCTGTTCTGGTTGATATAAATCTGGACATAATAGGCCATTTCTGTATAAGATTTGGGAACAGGGCCACCATCTCAAAAGGAAGGACTTAGCCCATATAGTATTTTTTTTATGAATATGTATGATGTTCTAGTCATAAGTAATAAATTTCTTTACTCTGTGCTCTTGTCAATTGGTTTTTGAGTATACACTTAACTTTCTTTATAATTAATTTACATCTGTTGATTGTAGAATATTTTTTTCCAATAACCTTTAAGATTTCCCATTGTTTCTAAGAAGTAATTGTTGGATGGTGTTTAGAAAGGGCAATACAATACACTAATTGCATCCTTTTTTTTTTTTTTTTTTGGTTGCTTGTTACTGTCTCCCACATTTGAAATGTAGTTTTGTAGGGGCAACATCTGTAGGGAATGGGCAGGTTAAGTAAAAGAAATACCCTCTTATCTTATCTCAGTGTACGAGTGAAAGTGCAGTTGGTGAGGAATTCTGTCAGCTTACCCCTGGTCTTCTAATGTTTCCAGTCAGTTCTCTGTATTTATTTCTGACTCTCTCTAGGACTAGCAATTTTCCTATGGCCAGGGTGGTGGTGGGTTATTTTTTGTTTTTTTGGGGAAAGGTGGTTTGGTTTTTGTTTTGTTTTGCTTTGCTTTTGAAGCCTCCAGTGTAATTGTTTTACTTCCGGAATTTCTCAGTCTGGCTTCTGGAAGTGCTCAGTGATGATGATTCCCACCTTTGCCTTTTCTTTTTTCTTTCTCATAATTTTTAATTATGTAAAATGTATTTCTGTGCTCTTCACAAGATTAAGCCTAAAATCTTGGTAATTTTCTGCAGGATGTTTAGACTATTTCATAGAATCATAGGGTCACAGAATGGTTTGGGTTAGAAGGGACCTTAAAGATCATCTCATTCCAACCCCCTGCTATGGACAGGGACACTTCCCACAGACCAAGTTGCTCAAACCCCCACCCAACCTGGCCATCAGCATAAGAAAATTTTGGTTTCAGTCTGTACTTGTACAGTATGTCTTTATAACATTTCCCAGTAATACTTATCTCTCTAATAATATTGCCATTTTCTTTTCTGTGCCCAAGTGTAACTCTATGGGTCTGTAATAAAACCTCCTGTTTCTGTAATAAGTACCTCCTTTATATTCCTTTCCTGAAGTACCTTCAACAAATACAAGTTCTAGTTCAGCCAAGCAATTATTTCTATATAGTGCACATGATTTTGGAAACATAGTGCTGCCTTTATAATTGATTATGTTATGGAGCTTTACTATTGTGAAAGAGCACATTTTCCATATCTCTGGAATTACGTGTGTATTTATGAACTCTGTGTTTGTGTATATTACATGTGTATAATATATCTGTGCATATAAATAAGCTATAGATATACTTAATGTCTTACATAAAGTTTAGGTTTTGAGTTTATTTAATTTTCTCTTCTGTTTTTAAAATGGGATATTGCTTCTGTTCATTGGTAGAGCTTTATAGTAAGGCAGCAGTCCTTTCACATTCATCCATTGAGAGCTCCTGCCTCCCTGAGAAAAGAGCACTTTCATTAATGCTTTCTGGGGAGTGGGAGGAGGACACACAACTATTTTTAGGTTCAGGGTAACTTCCTTTCACCTACAGTTTTCTCATTCAAGTTATTACTGTTTCTTTGGCTCAATCAGGCAAAAATCCTTAGTAACAGAGGAGAGGACTTGGGGAGTTCAGTGAGTTTTGGTAGGGTGGGTATTTATGGATTCCTGTAATCCTGGTAACTGTATAATTCACAAGTATCAGCAAATGGGCGCACTTTGCTTCGTAAGAGGTTAAGGCAGATCTATTAGAAAAATACTAGAATTTTCTTTCAGCTGGATGTGGCAACGTTCCTCTTCCTTTGAAACCTCCCTGGTAGTGTCAGTCTGGTTGCAGGTGCAGTGATAGGAGGGTTTTTTCTGGTGACAAAACTTCTTGAAGAAGTTCTGGAGCCAAGTGCAGCCTCTCATCTGCTGAGAGAAGTGTCTGTGGGGCCACAGTGTAAAACAGATTGTTAGAAACATTCCACCTCCTCCTGATTTTGGGGATGTGCTTGATCCTGTGTCCTCTCAGACAGTTAATTCAGCAGCTCTGAAATGCTGGTGGATATTTATGTAGGGTTGATAGTTTCTGTGTCTGTGGTTTTCTGCTCAAAGTAAAAAATAGTGCAGCTACAGTCTGAGGATCTTTATAAAACGTTTCAAAAGATAAGGCAGCTGTCCAAAGAATCAGTGCAAAATACTTTTCTGCCCCTAGTTGTTGCACTTGGTTGAAAATTTTGTCTGTTTTCAATGAAGTCTTGAAGTCAAACTATAGGGAATTAGTTTGACCAGGAGTAATAATGATCCACAGTAATGGAGGATTTTTCACCAGTAATTTTTTCTAATTGTTGAATTAAACAAATCAAAGAGTATATACATTTTAAAAATTTTACACGTCAGTATCAATGCATTTTTGTATTTCCTGTATGAAGTTTATTTTGCAAGTCACAGTATATCTGATATTAACTGTTGTATTTGTTTTTTTCTTGAAAACAAAGAATTTAGGATTTTATTTTAAAACACTTTAACATTTCTAATACATTTTATTAAAAATGATTGTTATTTTGTATTTATTCCCTTTACTGATCTTTACCACTCTTCTTCCTTTCCAATATGTATGATAGATTCTTAACTGTGGTATTTTCCTTGTGTGTGAAGTGCAAGGTCCTTCCTCTAGCATCTGCAGGAGTCTGGGGCAGAGAAGGAAAATAATACAGCAGAGTTGCTGTACCTGGTTTAATGGGCAGAAGGCAAAAAAAGTGAAATGGATCATTTCTGGGTCGCTTCCTAAAAGAAAAATTAGAATGTCAGGTTGCTGTAAAGTCTGTTTTACATCCTTGGACATGGTGCCAGCTCTTCTGTAACAGCAGCTTCTTGTGTTCCCTGAGCTGAAGAGCTTGTTCTGATACCTTAATGTTGGCCTTCAGAACTGCCCGAGTTACAGGACGTGTGGAGACAAGCAGTCTGCTGTTATGATTGTAGAAGTTTGTGTGTAATTAGGGTATTTCTAAAGATTTTTATGAATTGGAAAAGGGTATCTCCTGCAAAACACGAGTGGCAGATTCAGCTGTCCTTATTTGATGGTATTTTGCAGAGGCTGAAGTAAACCATCAGTGGTATCTCAGGGATGATGAGTAAATGCTGACACCTGGGTGCTCCTGCTGGTAAAAATACCAGTTTTTGAACTTGACCCCCAGCAGGAGATATGAGAAATAACTCAGTTACAGCAATTTTTATTCTGAAAAATCAGATACCATCATGAAGAATAAGGTTAAGTTGAAATTGTGTATTGTCTGGAGAAGTTCTTTGCTGTCAGATATTGATTAAAACAATGAAACAAATGTAAGTTGCGTGGTTATCTGTTTTACATTTTTCATTGTGAAGGCAGGCTGGGCAAAAATGTAGTTTGGGTAATGGGGGAAGCATTTCTTTGGGTATTCTTTTATCATAAGGTTAAGGAGATCTGTCATTAGAATTGTTAGTGAGTTTCTAATGCTTTGAGGAGTATAAGAAAAAAAGTTCAGTGTCATTAAGAAGAAGTAACTGTAGTTTGTGTTGGATGTGGTCTGCAGTTTTCTGTGAGATTCCTGGAAAGTTTTCAGAAAGTTTCAGGGATACATTGTGTGAGATGTATTTTTTCTTCATAATGCTTGAGATGTATCTACCTAGTCTCAGTTGTGCAGTTGTGCTTTTGTTGTTCGGGATTTCTGTGCTTCTTTGCAGTGTTGAGTTTAATGTTTATGACTTCCATGGCTTTTTTTTTTTTTTTTCTTTTTTTTTTTGCATGTGCTTGTACTGAACTTGGATTTTCAAGTTTTGCAATGTAGGTGGCAGCAAATTTGTTTGTTGCTTTCAATGCTTTTGTCATATGGCTTATGTTGCAAAGGAAATCTACTGCAAGTTAGATTTCTCATATTACAAATTGATAACATGGATAGTCAGAAACTGAGGGAAGGATGATTTCAGATTTTAGAGGAATTAAATATTTTTACTTTTCCTTTATGTTACCCAGTAGGATGTACTGTGAATGCATAAACTCTCATTAGTTTTCTTGGCAAGTTTTGCTCATGTGCTCTCCACTTTCACATTCCAACAGCAGGACATAGATGTTCTATGCAGTCTCTGTATTAATTAGAAAGCCTATTTAGTGTTTTTTGATTTCACATAAGGTTAACTGTTCAAAACTGTTTAAAGAGAATATGTTTCCCCATCTATGTAGAAACAAAAATGCAGAAGATGGTGATTACAGCTGAGACAGTACTTGAATCGCTGTAGAGAACAAAACTTATTTGTTGAATATTGTCAGTGTTACCAAGGGAGAGGAAATTTGGCAGCTTGCTCTCTTGGTGTTTTCAAATAACATTTTTGGGATAGCTCTTTGAAGAAGTTGAGGTGGTACTGTCATCTTGGTTCTCCTTTACTTTCCCTTTATTCCACTCAGCCCATACTTCTGTTTTCTTCTTCACTTGTTCCTTATCCCTGCCTTCCTTACTCCCACTTCTCTTCCTTCCTGCACCCTCTGATGGATATGATAACAAATTTTTCCACAAGAGGGTGATAAAACTCACACGAGTTAAAATGAGCACTCCAGGTGGAGGGGATTGCAGAGGTTATTGACAAACTCAGTATAATAGAATTAGCTATGTTGATAGAAATAGTCTGCTCATCTTCAGCTCCATCCATGTGTTGCAGTGGTTGTTTGTGTGCACTTCTGGAGGCAAGACCAGACCTGTCAGGATGGAGATCCACCCTGGGAAGAACATGCCAGCTCCATCCTGCCTCTGTTGCAGTAATCAGACCTTGCTGCAAGACAGTTTTTCATATCTGCTATTCATGCAATACTTTTCCTTTTCCTTTCTCCTCCATGCACTCTTGTGAGTATTTCTTGTTTTTTTCCCCCCCTCTCCTGCTTATTAGGAAAAAAGCCTCCTTCTTCACTTGTCCTAAGAGACTGCAGTGGTTGAAATTTCTACTTACCTTTAAAAAGTGCAGAAAGGATGAAAAGGTGAGGCAGAGAGAGAGAGAGAGAGAGAGAAATAGCCACTGTTGTGATTTGTCTTTAATAGAGAATCTTAGTAAAAATCTATATCTGTTTTTGACTACACCCAGACTTGAACAAATATTTTCCTCAGAACTAGATACTGCTCCAGTTTCTCTTCTAGGGCTAGGAAGGATGATGGAAATAAGTGGTTATTAGTCTCTCTGACAAGAGCAGCTCCAAAGTTGCATGCCTTAAGTGATGAAGACCATGGCTGGAGTTGTGGCACCTGGGCTTGGCTCTTGGAAAAGTGGTGTGGTGTGGTTGGATGACAAAGATACAGGAGCAGATCCATTGTATATATGGGAGGGGGTGGGGCTGCAGGGCTTTTTAGGTGACCTTCAAGAAGAAGTCAGCATTTCAGGGTGGTTGTTAGACTATATTTTGTATGCCATAATCTGAGAAGTGTCTGTTGCTGTAAACTGCTTTAGATCTGAGCTGCCAGATTAAATCTCTGCAGTCACAAGTAAAAAGAGGTGCTGTGAGTCTCCTAATATTAGAGAAATGAGTTCTATACTGTGGGTTAGGCATAAGCCAGGCAGTGAAAAGGCTCCTGGAAAAATTCTAAACACTTCATTGCCATGAGTCAGTGGGAATCGTGGCAAGGAAGGAGAGAAGAACAAAGTACTTGAGGTTATGTTTACTCCATCCTCCCATTAACTGTGAAATTCCAGGTCACAGAGTGAAATTTCTCACTCTTCTTTAATTTCAGGAAGAAAAAACAAGTGTCCCAAATAATAAATAAAAAAGATTCTGTCTTTTACTTAAAAGACAGCCACAGAGTGGATTATCTTGTCAGAATCTCTCTTTTAATATTTTGTCTCTCTGTAACTGTAGGAAATTCCAGTGGTGAGAGAAATGTGTTGAATTTCTCAGGACAAGTCTGTTCCTCTTCCTGTTGTCTTACTGTCCTGTTTGTCCCTAAACTACCACATCCATAAGATGCACAGTCAAGTTCAACAAACAACATTTGGAGCTCTTGCTTCATGGGCAAGAAGGGCCAAGTTTAAGCTTTGGTTAAGGTATTCCTACATCTCAAGTGGGACAGTCTTCCAGTTAACACTCTTGATGGGAACATCCCCACCCTCACAGCAGAAAAAAAAACCTACAAAACCCAAAAACTACTTAGAATTTCAGTATATGCTTCTGAGCTGATTCTGAGTGTAAGGGAATCAGGGACATTATAATTTCCATTAGCAATGTAAAAGTATTTTTCTTACGTTTTTGGGATATTCTTCTAATGAAAGAATGCCATAATATCTAGAAAAACAAGTAAATGGCTACAAGCAGGTTTTTAGTATCTCTAAGTGAGTTTCTCTTATTCCCTGCTCGGTAAGGAACAGTCACTCCTGTTGCTTTATTAATGAAGGACTTTGCAGAGAGGAGGATTGCCATGCCTTTCATATAGATTCTGAGGTGACCTCATTTGACACGAGTGCAGCGTTGGTTTGTCTTCCCTTGTTTTGTACAGTTGTTCCCAACGTGAACAGGCATTGCACTATGGCAAAAATTCATTTCAGAGCCAAAATCTTCAAAGTAATTTCAGTTGTGGTGAGATGTGCCAAAACTTCATGGTCAATAAAAACCAAATGGTTTGGAAATGAGCATATTTTCATGTTTATTTGCTTTTGGAGAAGTATTATACTTCTGGATTAAAGAGCTCTGATAAATATAACAAAAAAGTTCTGAAACACCAAATCATATACAATAAAACATTCACTGACTGTTTTTCATTACGTTTTTGTCTTTTAAGCTAAAGCATTCAGTGCTTGATAATATTTTTTGCCCATGTAAGTTTTAAATGTCTGAGGCAACAGGACCTATCTCATGTCCAGAGCTGCAGCCAAGAGTGGAATAGAGCACCCACTCGTGTGTGCTTCATTTTGGGAGAGGTGTCAAATGGGTGAAAGGGAAGTAATTCAGTCTTCCCCCATTCCTAGATTCAGTGGCTGGATAGGCACTCCCTCCCTCTTTTTTTTCTTTTTTTTTTTTTTTTCTCCTGCTGTGTTTGTGGTTAATGCAGTTTTTCTGCATTGTTGTTTCCCAGGTTTCTTGTCCATACTGAATTTCTGTATTTGGGATTATTTTTCCTGGCTGTATTAGCTGATGTTTTTCCAAACTGAATTTGACATTATTTTCTGACTGTGTAAGGAATTTGCTTAGGCTCCTTTGTGTTATTTCTGACTTTACTGCTACTCTAAGTTCTCTATTTAATATCCTCAGAAGATGTTATCTATATGCTATTTTAATCATTAGATCATTAAGGAAGTTATTAATGTCTGGACTAAATTGATTCTTACATCTCACTGGCATTTCTTTCCAGTCGGATACTTGGAGATTTTTATCCTTTTATTTCTAGACTTTTTGGCAGCACTGTGTGTGTCAGCCTCTTCTATCCCAAAAAAATTGGAATCTGTTTTAAACGTAGGACTTTCAGGGAAAACTGAAGTGTGATTCATGCTGGAATGGAGTAAACTTTGTAAATCCAATCACAATTGAAATTGAAGTGGTGTTGTAATCATTGCATATATATCTTCACATGGATTTCAGTATGCTGTCTTTTGTACTTTCATTTGTACAGTAGTGGTTCTTAAATGATAAATTATTAAGTAAATATTTTTCTAGTGGAATGTGCTTGCTATTTTTGTATATCATCTTGAGAACAGAATGTGATTCCTTTTTGTAGGGTCAGCTATTTGAAATACTTGCCTGTGTTTGTTCTAACTGCATAATCTATAATCCTCAAAATGTCTTTAATCCACTTTATCTCCTACAGAACTAAATCTTTGGAATAGGGAAGAGTATAGTGTGATAGATAGTATCTAAGGTTATAAAGTTTGGGAAGATTAAATTTACTTCTGAGGTCAGTAGTGATAGATTTTGGCAATTAACAGATAAAAGAAATAACTAGTTAAAAAAATAAACACTACTCATATTTTCATGCCTATGGAATGAACGAATAATAAGTAACAAAGAGGTTTTGTAGTATTTCATATCTAGAAATAAGATAAAATTAAAGATGAAATTTCCTGCTTGGCTAATCTTAGACATCTACAGTATTAAGCGAAAGGAACTGATTTATTTGTTGTTAATCTTTTATTGTTCTTATGTGAAGCTGAATTGAACTTCAGAATGTTTACCTTTGTGTGCATGACTAAGGCAGAGGCTAGAGTGCCCATTTCTTAGCACTGACCACTGGGGAGTGAGTGGATGCATTAACGTGAGCAGCTTTAGCCTTGAGTTCAGGAAGGGGGTGTGTGCATCCACACACATGTCTTGAAGTCTGTGCATCCACACACTTGTCCTGAAGTCTGTGCTGGGAGAAATGAGCGTGTCCGGACATTGTTTAGTGGGACTTTGGCAGTTTGAGGTGCTGGTTTTCTCAAGGATTGCACAAAGAGCTTCTGTGGGATTGCTTCCTTAGATTAATGGAAGGAGAAAAACTCCTGAGAAAAACTGTCTGTAGTCTACAAGTACTAATAGGCAAAGTGTGACCCTTTAACAAAGTTATTGGGGGTCTGTATTTTGTTAGACTTGATAAACTATAGATTTTAAAGCAAGAGAATAGGGAAGACCAGTCATCAACAATATGCTATCCAAGTTTCAAGAGTTGTTTGATTTTTGTATGGTTTTTGTTTTATTTATTTATTTAACTTCAGACTGGGGGTTTTTGTGTGCAAGTTTTAGGTAGAGTATTAGGTACTGAAGTGTTAAACACAAATACAGCTGATTATTTTTTTCCCCCTGTAGTTGTTGCTTTTGTATGTTTTGGTAACTGACAGCACTTGAAGATCCTTAAATAAAACAAGTTGTCGAAGGTCAGGTGTCTGTGTTTGTCTAATAAAGTTATTAGGTACCATTTGTTAGGGGATGATGGATTTGTCATTTCACCTAGTGATAAATAATCTGTTTTTATAAGGTGTTTGGGGAATGAGGATAATGATCATGTCAAATGGCAGGCTTGCACAGCACAGTCTTTTGTTAATGAAACCACACTGCATAGCTTGGGTTCAAAGTCCACAAGTATTTCCATTTTTTTTTGTTTGTTTTGTTTTAAGTAGTTGGTGTTAAACACAAATATTCCTGGTTTCGTATTTTAGAAGAAGCAAGATGATCAGCAATATTAAGTAAATTTGGCTCATCAGTCCTAATATTTGTTCTTACAACAGCATGCATAATACTGAAAAAACCCACATTCTTCTAGTACTAAACAAAAGAAAGAAGTTAATGTGGAATTTCAGATACTGTACTTGTAAAATTTAGGAGAATCCTGCAAGGAGATGTAAATTGCAGGGGAGCTTATTTACATGAGTAGAGATCTCCTTTATAGAAAAAAAAAAAAAAAAAAAAAAAGCCAGCATGTAAAACATGTCCCTGTCTGGTACAGGCCCTAAAAAATGATTCCATTTGATCCATTCCCTGGAAGGGATGGGAGCTGGCTGACAGGGCCGTGAGTGATTCTGAACACTGAAATGTCTGTTTTGCCACCTGCATTTGCCACTGTGATGGCATCCATATGGCTGCAGGGAGGGAGGGCCTGCATTTTATTTTTTCCAGTGAGGAAGAAAGTGGGATTTTACTTTTTTTTTTCCCCCTTTCAGACAACAAGAAGTTTTCTCCCAGCTTCACTGCTTAAATTCATATTGTGCTCTCTGTGCTGCCATACCATTTTCAGTAAAAGAGCAGTTGCATGGAGACAAAGAGGCTGCTGATTTAAGTCTCAATAGAGAAGTCTGTTAGGCTTCAACAGTGGGAGGATGCTAAATGTAGCTCAGAGGTTGGCAGATGCTACCTGGACCAAAACTACTTGAAAATATTAAGCAGCTCTTTAGTAGGTTTGCCTAAAAAAAAAAGAGACATTTAATGACTGGAAGAATTAGTGGGGCAAATATGACAGAGGACTTGCAGTTTCAAAAGGTACTTACTGTCTGGATGTGATCTGCTGTTCATGTTGAATAAAAAAAAAAAGAGTTCAGCTAGAAATATTTTGCTAGTCTTGATGGGAGGGCAAAAGAAATCCAACTCAAGTCCTACTTTTTCTACCCACCTGTCTTACAGTTTTTTTTTTTTAAATTATGTCAGTTTATGCAACATTGTGAACTTCATTTTCAAAGGGAGCAATACTGTTTCTGATCACGATTATATAAGTTAAGCTGAAAGCTGTGGAGTGTTGTCTGAAGTTTTCAGAAAGCTCTGTGTTATTATTAACATTTTTCTAAGCTATAACACGGAGAAAATTCACGTAAAGGGTTTATTTTGTGCTGCAGCCCTTGGGAAGCACCATAAGAAGAACATAAGTGAGGTGGTAGGACTGGGCCTGGCTTTCTGCTGGGTGTGCGTAGAGCTCCACGGATGAGCCAAGAGGGGAAGTTTTCTTCTTCTCTGCAGGTTGGATAGTCCTGGGAACTGCTCTGGTTTCTCACCTTGTTGCTGAGCCACAGTTCAAAGGCTCTTTAGCCATTTCATTTTGGACCTGTGAGATGCTGGGTAGGACACATGAAATGAGCTATCCCATCATTATTTTGATTTTTTTCTCTTTTAGCAGATGGAGAGGGGAGATAAAAGTAGTGTGAAGGTGTTGTGCAGCCTGAGTAAACTCAGAGGAAAGGCCTAAGGAATTCAGGAACAGGGTAGTTGATTTAAACAGGGAGTATGAACTTTTAATTAATTTCTAAGTGGGGTTCCCTTTATCACCTGTTCCATGGGAGAGCTGATGAGAGGAACTCTGTGCTGGGTTATTAAACAGTTAACTTCAAGGCAGATCATTTTTCTTCAGGAGCAGAGGTTTGCACACGTGTGGGTTACAAAGTATTTCCAGTAGAGCACGTTTGATACTTAACCTGCAAAATGTCAAAAGAGGTGATTAATGTTTTGTACCTTCGGAATAGGTTTGATTTTGTGTGCCTGAAGTTTCTAGCAGGTGCTATAGAAACCAGAGAAAAACATTATCTTTTCAGCATGTCGCACTCCCAAGTTCATGATGAGCCACAAAATAATATTCAAATGAATTACAATCTCTTGTTTGAATCTAAATGGAAAATGGAGTTTTCCATGGCCTGCTTATTCCAGAAATGATCATTTCATTGTAAGCAAATTTAGCTAAAACCTAGGAGACATCTTCAAAATCACATGAAAGAAAAAAAATTATTATTCACTTCTAAAGTGAGGCAAAGAAATGACAAGAGATTTTTCAGAGGGTCTGTGTTCATCTATCTTTCCTGCTAGTTCTGTTTTTGAGAGAAAGTTGTTTTCAGAAATACTTTCTTTGTTGTTTGATTACTTTTTTCCCTACTACACTATATAGGAATGTGGCTAAAATTGGTGTATGCAGTTTCTTAAATTCCAGGGTTTTTTTCAGAATTTATAAAAATTAATTTTTGAAAGAATGCATGTTTGCCCACATGAAATGGTGCTTTAGAACTCCCCTAGAGGTCCCTTCCTGTTTGTCAGGGGTGGTGTTTGTGTCCTAGGTCAACTTTTTGCTTTGTCTGTGAACACCAGCCCAAAACTGGCTGAGTTCTGAGACAGCAGAGGAGTATTCTGTGTGCAACAGCTCGATAGGGTGATCATAATTAAGAGTGACCAGGCATTTTAACATCTGTTATTAACCAGAGTGTACGTGTGTCACCTGCACAGAGCAGATGAGGGTGATTTGTTTCCTCTGAGGTGTGACAGAGGCATCATTGTTAGTTCTGGCCCTGGTAAGATCAATGTGAGGATGCATCATGGCCATAGGAGCTGTAGGAGGGTAAGAGAGATGTAGACCCATTAAATGATAGAAGACCTACAGAAAATGCCTTATTCAATATAATTTTAAAAAATGAGTTTGAATAGTTTATTAAAAGGCTTGTGGGCAGATATGGTCACAGTGTCTTGTGGGGAGGAAACACTGGTTTAAATAGAAGAACTAGTGCTGTTGGCTAAAGCAGGAACCATGTGGTTTTAATAGTGAGAAAAAGTCTGTGCTGGTAGGAGCTGTTTAAATGGATGATAAATTCTCCGTGAGTTTCCTAGAAGTCGTGACTCTTGATTTGGGAAGTTACATTGTAGTTGAGCACACGTTGCCAGGTTAATGTGTGGTGGGGGTTGCTTCGGTAGGATATCTTAAGGACTGTTTTCATTTAGGTTAAACTACCTGCTTTGGTAGCCTCTTCCAGCTTGCAGTTTCCTAAACCTGCAGCTCTAATACCCCATCTTTTCCCACCTCAGAAGCTGTGAAAGCTGTTGGAAAGGTAGGAAGGAATCTGGGAAGAAAAGTGAGGCTTTCATGAGTTAGACCAGTGGGATGTTTCCTTAGAGCCTCTGTTGCTTCCTCTGCTCTGGGTATCTTGGGTGAATCTCTGCTATTGAGAACTGCTCACTTGCTGTTTTTACTGCTCAGCCTGAGACATGGGTGGTGATTTACAGAATGGATGATGACTCAAGGTACAAGTGAACTTGGTGGGATCTAGTCCTAAATATCACACAGTGCTAAGTAAACATTCAGAAAAATCAGGATGTCTCCAGTTGGGCATTGAGAATTAATGCATGCTTTTAATCTGATTCCTTTTATTTCTCAACGTTCTTTTAAATTGGTGTCTTGTGAGTAATACAGCATAAAAATGACAGTCTTAAAAAAATTATTATTGTCAGGTTTGAGGAAAAACAAGATAAAAATTACATACGACATTATGCAAACTCTTCAAGATTCACTGCTTTTATTACTGCTAAGTAACTGAAAGATTGCTCTAATTTTATTTTAATAGAAACAAATCTGATTGAATTATTTTTGTTTTTCTTTTCAAAAATGAGACTATTACAAACATTCTAAAAAGTCTTGATTAGAGGTGATGAAGTGCCTAGTGAAATTCAAGTATCCAGACTGAAGCAGTGTTTCTTCATTGGTTCATCTTGAACATGAAGTATTTTGCTTTTCAATCAGATTCCATTTTTTTTAGGAATAAAGTTTTTAAATTAATTATTCTGGGTTTTAATATAATACAGTAATTCCTGATTTCATTATGCAGAATTCATTTTTTTTCCTAAGAGTAGTGTACTATGGGATTTAAAAAAATTTTAACTGAAATCCATAGTCCATTTTGTTGCTTCACCAGATCTTTTTCCTCTCCTTAGCACATTTTAGCAAGCCTCGCCAGGTTAAAGAAAGGCCATAGAGTTAAAATAATTTTAAACTGAGATCCTGCTTAAGCTCTTCTATTTTCTCACTTCCTGACTGAGCACAGCTATCTTTGCCTGCCCTTTCTCCCCTGTTTTGTTTACTGCTGAGGACAGGGCTGACAGCTCATGCATTGGAGATCCTCTTTGCCAGTTGAAAGGAGTTCAGTAGCAAATGAATTCTTATTCTTAGGGAATATTGAACAGCACATCCCTACACTGTGAAGTGATCTTTTATGGCAGCAAGAAGTTCATCTGTGTGGGCTTTCAGTGTTTATTCTACTAATTTGGTAGGGTAATTTATTGTCATGTGTTACATATTCATACATAAAAAAAAAGGAAAGCAAAATAAGGTTAAATAAGGTTTCCTGGATGGTTTTTATTTTATATGAACTCCTTAAAACTTGCTTTTTGATTTATTTTTCAATAAGTTTGGAAAAATGAAAGTGTGCTGATGAGTCTGAAATTTATGGAGATTTTATATATATCTATCCTTAAATATATGAAATGTTTGTATCAGTGAATTGCTGTTAAATATATCTTGTTGAAAAATGGTTATGCTCTTGTTCTCTGAAAGGAAAGGCTTGTAATTTGAGTCTGCCTTTTTAACAGTTTCCTCCAACGTTGTCTCAAGGTAGAGTTTGAAAAAGGAAGCAATTTGTAAACTGCCAAAATACAGCTTGGTGTCGAGGCAACGAAAGAACAAAATTGCTCAAAAGAAATAGTCACTCTTATTTTGAAAGCAAGTCGGAGTGGAGGAGCTTGCTTTGTGCACAGCTGCTATTGGCTGCACAAACCCCTCGTTTCTGTGGCTAATGCTAGATAGGAACATTAATAATATAACTCACGCCTTGTCGTATTTTGCTGCTTAATCATCTCGTTTGGCACACCCCCAGTCATGTTGTGCGTGGCCATAATTCAGGGAAGAAAACTCACTGGGGCACTGGTGTTACAGTGCAGCAATCAGAGAGGCTGGGATTATGCAGATGATGAAAGGACTGGTCAGAGTGTGTTTATCCAGGAAAACTGGAGTGGAGTTGTAGCCAGCGAGGAGCTTTGGAGCCACCTCCCGAGCTGGACCATGGCCGTGGCTCCCACGTCACGGCTGCCCTGAGGATCTGGGTAAGCAGAAACCTGGGGCAGCAGCATTGCTGCGAGGTTCCACCACCTAAAACTCCAGCTCCTGCAAGTCCTTCAGAATGTTGTCTTCCCCGTGCTGTTGCTGCTGTCAGAAGTGGTATTTCAAGGAGGTTGATAATATTTTGTTGGAAAATACTTGATTGCATTAACATAGTTTGGAAAGGTAAAGAGGGGCTCTAGCATGAATAGGAATTCCAACAGAGGAGAAAAGCAGTATTTTTAAAATTTCCTCTTAATTTTTTTTAACTACAGTTTTAAAATCTAGACCTAACATTTCCTCAGAGACTAGAATGGAACCCTGTGAATTGCTTGTAATTCAAAATGTTACTCTGCTAGTCTGGACAACTTCTGGAAAAGATGCAGAATAGAAAACAAATGTTTGGCTTGAACCTAAGGGTGGTTTAGCTGAGGGGCACTGTAAAGGATAAAATGATGAGAGGGTAAAAGGATGTATCTAAAACAAATCAAAGGGGAAACAAAATTTTGATTGGGTTTTGTTTGGAGTTTTTTTGGTTGTTGTTTCTTTTCTTTGTTTTGTTTTTAAAAATCAAGAAGCCCTTTCCCTCTTCTGGTTTTTAAATAGTTTGATCTTTAAATAGTATAGGTTCTTCCAAGAGACATACGATTTTTTTGTGAAGTGGCTTCCATGCTTTTGTCAATGCATGAATAAGAAATAATAGAATGGGTGGGGAGGAAGTTGATTGTAATTTGACTTAAAAGCATGAATGTTTTGACCTCAGCGATTGGCAGTTTGAAAAGAATGATTTGCTGTGCTGTTTGTGTGAGCGTTGGGTTGTTTAGTGTTAATCACCATCCAGTTATGAATATAATTCACTCGTTAGACAAGTGAATTAGACTACAGGCTGGTGCTGGACTTCTAAACATACCTTCAGTAAACACTCAGGCTAAAAGGAGGGGTGTTACTTGGAGTGCTGTGTTGATGGAGATTTCATATTCATCTTGTGGAAATACTCATCTTGTGGCTGTAATGAAGGTAACACTTCAAGTTGGAAAGGTCTGTAAAACTAAGAAATTTTTATTGTAGTTTCTGATATAGTTAAAAGGTGTATTTTCTGAAATGCAGTTTTGAGTGACTATTTGTGAAGTTTTCATGCATAAACAAAGGATAAGCTGTTGGGGTTCCTTTTTAGTGGGATGTTGTTTTTCTTTGCTTTTTCTATGTTTTAGGCTCTACGTTTCAAGTAGGATGCTTTTTAGTTTGGTTTATAACTTGACTACTTTAGCAGCTGATACCATTTAAGAATATTTTGTCTGTGCTTCCTCTAGCAAAGCAGTGGAGTCAGAGGGAAGCTGATGCTTATTTTTTTTAAATTATACTTTTGTTTCTGGTTTTTGGAGGTTCAAGACAGTGGGTGGAAATCAAATCAACCTTTAACCTGATCCTACCTGCAGAGTAGGCTTGAGAGTTTCAAAATCTGAAGAAGTGTAGGATCAGTCCCCATGTTGAAACAGTTTATCCTGCATTTCAGAATTAAGACCAGTTTTTCTCATGCTCAGAAGTAATTCTCATTTGATTATATTAGCACTTTGCCTGATTAAGGATTGCTGAATCAGGTTCAGCATTTGAAAGGTGAAGGGGAGGTGAGTGTTAATGTTTGTGTTACTCTGACTGGTGTGTTTTGTGGTAGTATTTTAATAAAACAAGGACTGATTGTTATGTTGAAGCATGTTAAGAGGGATTGTATTTGTATTCTAATTCAAAATAGAGATTTCAGTTTATTTTTTGCCCATCTTTTTGCTGAAGTTCTGAAGTTGTCATTGAACATGCCAGGGCCTGAGTTGGTTCTTCTCCAGTTGGAGGTAGAGAATTATGCTCAGAATAAAGGTAAAATTTACTTTTAAAAACAAACTAGAACTAGAATTTTCAAAGTTTTTATGTGAAAGTTGTAAATCCAGAAGTTTTTGTACTGGTAATGTGTTCTTAAATATTTTTCATAGGAATGAAATACTCTGTTCCTGTTTGGTTTAAGAAAGGACATCAGCATTGCTTATTAGGTATAATAAAAAAGTAGCTTGGTTTCAAAATACCAGTCCAGTGGGAATTTCATACACCTGCTGTGTATTCTCCCCCGTGGACATTTCTAAGAAGACATTAGGAGTTTCAAGTACTCTAAGTTGGACATTTACTGTGGTCACAGGGTTGTTTTATTTTTCTTTTGTCCCACTCCTAAATATTTTCAAATAGTTCTAAACTTCTTCTTCCTACAGATTTCAATTGAGTTCACTACTTAGAGTGAGCAAATAAACCTCCTGTTTTTTGTTGTTGGTGTGATTGGTCAGTTGTTTTTTGTTTGTTTTAAGGGCTCAGAAAGCCCAAAACCAGAAAATGACCCAGGATTGTTATCTTAGACCTGCCTGAAAGTTAAGGGTTAATGGCATCTCGGGAGGTTGTGCCGAGGAAAGGTGGGATGATCAGGAAAGGGGGAAAAGCAAGGGAAGTTTGCTGCTCAGTGACAGAATCAGGAAGCAGAGAGGAACTGGCCAGACCTGTTGTATGAGGAGCTGTATCAGGTGCAGGGCAGGGATGGGAGCTCCCTGACACCAGGATGAGTTGGGTCGAGCACAGAGGAGCAGGGGGAGCTCTGCTCCAGCCCGTTTGTTCTGCAAGCGAGAGGGGGAAAATGCTGCTGCTGGCAAACTGCGCTGGCTGAGCTTGCTCTCAGAGCTCAGCCACTTTTCCCTCAGCCTTTTAAACTCTGAGCACTTCATAACGTTGGAAACAAGAAAATTCAAGGCTTACTTGATGTGCTTTTCCTTAGAGATAGCGAGGATGTAGAGAAATGATAATAATATTTTATTCCTGAGCAGGTGAAGTACACTATTGTACAATAATATGATTTTGTTTGCCTTACGATGACTTTAATCAAAATGCCTGTGCATAAGCTCACATCTGTCTACAAACTGCTTGAATTTTGGAATGATTTGATTTTTTCTCAGTTATCTGAGATATTGAAGGGAGGGCCAGGAGTAAATACTTGCCCCATGAGTGCCCTAAGGTGGTGCTGGTGCCTCAAGGAAGGATTATCTCAGAGTGGGAAGAGCAGTGCCCAAAGTAGAAGAACCTGTCATTTCCCTCTTCGTTACACAAGCAGCCTTTTTAATTTCCTCTGCCTTGCTGTATCCTGACTGAAACCTTGCATTAGGCCAAGGCAACCTGGGTGCCCAGGTAAGGCTGTGTGCAGTGAGAGAGGATGTCTGCCTCAGAGATTGGATGAGAGGAGTCTCCTGGAAAATGATGAAACAACCATCAGGCCTTCGCCTGGGCAAAAACTGCTTGGGTATGCCTGAACCATCTCTTGGAGAGTTGGAGTGTGTACCTAGAAGCAACCCTGTCTATCTCATCACAGTTGTGTCCACAGCTGGAAAATCCTAAACATTTTTTCCACCATTTTGGATGAGCAACCACGATGTTTGGGAGTTGGAGAAGTGAGAGGGCTGCTCTCAAGCTGGGTTCTAGGGCCCGGATTGCTTGGTGCTCTTGTGCTGGGCTCTGTGTGTCCTATGGAGTCTTGTTCTCCCTCTACTCACTCCTTGCTCTCTCCAGGCACTGGGTGTCCCTCGCAGTGCTGTGTCATGGGAAACAGGGATTCCTCATTGCTTTTGAGGTACCTCCATGTGTTTGAACCCAAAGAGATGTGCTCGCCTGTTCTGTGATTAACTCAAGTCCTGGCTCTGTGGCTTGAGTCCTCTGTGAGGACCAAAGTTATACACAGCCACATGGAAATGTTTCTTTAAAAAGAGAAATAACCCCAGCCAAACCACACTAGTGTGAAAGTGGGAAGTGGGGATGTGCCAGCTAATGGTGGTGCTGGTGGTTTGCTGGGCAAGGATTTTGCAGTCTGTTGTATGTGTTCTTTCTTTTTAGCAGAATCATATTTAAAGCAGATCCTTGTAGCCTTCATTTAAAGTGAAAAGAAGTTCCTTTCTCAGCAAAACAATCATAGTTCATTCAGTTTCTCATTTGCAGAATAAATGATTTTAAGTTCTCTCAAGTCCAGCATGGAAAAAGTACTCCATCGTTTTCCCGGATGCTGTTCTCCAAAACATCCCCTTTTTAAATGGCTGTTTCTTAATGATCCACAGCTGAAGGTCCTTCCCTTTACTCTTGGCAGCCTGAGCTGTCTTCATAAGGTGGAACAGGGTCTCTTTTTCTTCCCAGGAAATAGTATTAATCCTGCCAGTATTGAACTGAATCCAGAATTACTAATCTGTCAAAACTCAGCTTTTAGTTATTACAGACGATATTCAGGATATCTGAGAGCTGCATTCATGTTGTCAAAAACACATTATGTGTTTGTCTGTGGTAACCTCGGAATTTCTAGAAGGGATTCATTCTTTTAATATTAAACTATTGCGGGCTTTATTAGCAAAAATGAGTCAAGTTCTCTTAATAAAATGGTAATTTTCTAATTACGTACTATATTTCTAAAGTAATGGCTTTTAAATACCAAGCATTTAAATTTGGCTTTTTAGTGGAATAATAAAGTATTACAAAGGCTGTCAAGTAATTTAGGATGAATTCAGATCATGTAGTTATGTTTTTCCCAGTGTTTTCCTAGTAAAAGCTGCCTAACTAGTCTGTCTTTCTCATGATCTGTTTTTCCTGTTTGTACCAATGTGGTTGATAACTATACAGAAGCAGAGTAGTTGGGAGGAAATTCCAAGATGTTTCAACTTTTCATTAGCAAAGTGATTAAGAAACATGATCTTGTAGCTGTGTAGCAAGCTGGGCTGTGTCACATACAAAAGAAAGAAAGAAAGTCTGTGTGGAAATGCACCCTCTCCAGAATGTTGCTTTTACATGTGTATGGTCTTTGCTTGTTTCAGTCTTTAAAAATCTAAATTTACATGGGTTTTCTGTCCTTTCTTTTGAGTAATCCTTGTAAGTTTGCAGGTTGGTGTGGGTAATATGTGGGGAAAAAAAAAAGACTGGTGAATATGTAGGGTACAGTTGATCTCTAGTGCTGCCGTTATCTCTTGTTTTATATGGTGCTTTCTTACAGGATTTAGAACTTTTAAATGCCTTGTGCAGGAAGGCCATTACTTGAAAAAATACAACGCACGTGAGTGAAACTGCTGTAAAATATTAGAAGCTAAATTCTGGTTAATTTGTGTGAAACCCTGGAACAAATTTACTGGAAGCTTCTTTGTCTGAATGAATGTGAGACGTACAGATTCCTCAATGCAGCAGCTCAGAAAGAGTTACTCAACCAGGTTACTTTTCCAGTTGTGACTAAGGGGCCAATTAGCAGCATCCGGAATGAGACGTAGGTAAAAATAGATGGCATTTGGAGAAGCTGGGGGCTGGCTTGGAGGAGGTCTTCAGCTGTAGACTGAGAGAATTAAGAGAAAGAGGCACCCTTCAGAAAGGAGTGTAGTACAGGACTGTGAGGAATTCCATGAATAGGCAGAGGTGGGAGCAGCCCAGAGGAATGGCAAAAAGCAATACCAAACTAGACCCTCAAACCAACAGGCCTCTGCTGCCAAAGGAATTCCTGAGCTGGGCTCTTACTCTCATTTGACAAGAGTGTAAGGCTGGCATTGATACGAAAATGAAACAAGCTGTAGCATCCTCTGTAAATGACAGGAACCAGAGGTGTGGGTGTGCAGCTGGCTGGATTGTTAGCTCTTATGTTCAGGATTGATACATTAATGCCTCTGTCAGAGGCAGGAGTAAGTCACACACGAGTGATGCTTCAGTTGATTTGCTTGAAGGCAATTAGTTGACTACTGCTGGCATCTCTGAGACTAAATAAGTAACAAGTAAGGTACAGGGAGGAGAACTGGATGGGCTGGGATTTTGCTTTCTAGCCTTTACAGCTACAACTTAGTCCTGTGGCCACAACAGCTTCGATAGTCCTTCTCTGTTGTTTTCACAGGATACCGAAGCTGCTGGATTAGTATAGTTAAAAACTCTTTTGTTGCTCACTGACCTACTTTGACTGCATGTTAGCTATTGGATTGGGAAAGGGCCATCTGTATATGTGCCCACTGGTACAGCCTGAGTGTAAAGAGAATGTAGGATGTTGTCTGCCTTCTCCTGATAAACCTCAGTCCAGTGGAGGCAATTACTTAAGATACGCAATTTTATTGTGAAAGGCTTGCTTTACTCGGCATTTAAGAATGTATTAGTGAATTTGATACTTCATGGAAGAAAGAGAAGGCGTAAGGGATGCACCTGAAGTCCTTTCTTTAAATACAAAAGATATGTATAAATTAAAGAATCCTTGCTAGTGGTCTAGTAGTTTCTAAAAAGTATGGGCAAGCCAGGGAAGGTGTGAACTGTGTATTCCTTTGGACAGATACAAAGCATATTTGCTGATCTGTACCTGCAAAGTCTCTATAAAAATGCTTTCAGAATGTTATGCTAATTCACCAGTAGTGTATTTAGATCACCTCACTTTTTAGAGTTACCTACATTTGTATAAACCTGCAGAGCACACACTTTTCCTGCTGAGCTTTTCTCCATTAATTTTTCCTGGAATACATAACTGATGAGATTGCTCTTCTTTTTTTTATTATTTTTTTCATTAGTAAGCAATGAGCTTACTGCCAATTAGAGCAAAGGTGTAATCGCAGCTGTAATGAGCCAGAGTAACACTCCTTGACTTCAGTTTGGCCAAGGTGCCACCTCAAGATGAAGTTTGTGACCACAGCACAGCTGGGGATAAATATTGCTGGAAATCTAATTTCAGTTTATCATCTTCAACGGAGAAGCAGCTTAACTAATGAGTAGCTTGGAAGAGGTAGAGAGGGTAGCAGCTGATGATGAAGGGTATTGTTTGGTAACCACAGAGGAAATGTTTTAATTATATTTAATGCCTAAACTGTTTTGTCTGGTTAATATTTGTAACAGTCTAAACTGAGAAGGCTTTGCAAAGTGACTCAAAGCCCAGCAGTGCTATACCTTTGGTTATGTTACTTGCATGACATAACCTTGTCTGTATAGTTTCTAACTTTCTCAGGTTTGTTCTTAAGAACTTAATACAGCACTTTTAATTTATTATGGGTCAAATATTTATTTTTAGAAGCAATATGGTGGTGTAGCCTGATAGTGGTATTGCAGAGGATCTCAGTAATTTCTGGAGAAATTCAGGTGCCAAGGCCCAGTGATCATCAGGTACATTTGTCTGTCCAGGAGCACAGCATTTCTGAGGGACAAAAACCCCTATGATGGATTTGCTCGCAAGCAGGTAGATAATGTTCTGCCTAATAAACCCTGCATTATTTCATTCAGTGTTTTTAAAGAGGTCAGAGATAAATATCTTCTGAAGAAAGGTCCATGCACATAATGCTGGTGCAAGGTTATGATAAATGTTGTTCTTTAGACAATTACAAGTATTCTGAAATTATGTCTTTGCTCTCTAGAACCGTGTTACGGAGATGAAATGCTTATCCCATTTAGGATTCAAGAAGCAAAATAAAAAGTTCCTGTTCAAAAGAGAGAAAAGTGGCCTAATACTCTATGTCAGTCTAATTTGAAAGTTGTAGCAAAAATACCTAGTTTAGGTATAACAGAGCAATAGACCCTAAAGGTGGGTCTATTACTAGTAAATTACTAGTAAATGAGTTTCTCATTTACATTGCCTTGAAACTGAGCTGAACCATTCTGTGATGGACAAGATCCTATTTCTAAAGCAATAGCTGTTATTTTTATATAGACATATGTAATGAAAATACATAATAACATAAAATACCCAGCATAACACATATTAACTTGACAGGTTATAGATGAGTATTATATAAATGTCATGTTTTTCCCTTCTGTTGCTGAGTTGTTCCAGATCCTGAATAATCTGAAGATCAAAAAGTTACTGTAGAAGTGGTTTAGAATGGCAGTGTGCTTCTGAGCACCAGGGAATGTGAGCGAGCTCCGCAGCAAACGCAAAAGCAAAATACAGTCGATTTATATATTTATTTTCTGTCACTTAGACATATGCGCTGGGCTTGGCAGTATGAAAAAGGGTGTTCCCTTTACTAAGAGCTTGGCTGATTGGAGTTATTGTCACAAGGTGTTGAATAACACAGTGTGAGGCTCGCAAGTGGCCGTGGAGCCCGAGCCTTTTGCAGGGAGTGTCTGCGAGGAGGGGCGGGTGCGGCACCGCCTTCCTTGACAAGGAAACCGCAGGGATTGTTCGTGGGTGCAGAGTCCTCACGTAGCATCTCCTGAGTAATGCTTTGGAGTTCCTCAGCTGGCCACGAGCTCTTATCCCAGCGTGCAGATCAGGACGTTCCTTCAGGTTTTCCTGTGTTTTTGGGTGGTATCCCCGAGGGACTCGCTGCTGCGGATGGAGCATCCCCTGCAATGCCAGCTTGCTTTTGGGAATCCAGCTTCAAGTTTTGATTTTCATCTTGGACAGCTCAGTGCGCTGCAACTAGTATTTAAAAAGCTAAATGAATAATGAAGGCCAAACCCCATGATTTTGTTGTTGTGTCATGCTGGAGCTTAGGCAGGAAAGAGGAGATAAGAATAAGAAAGTACAAGAAGTTGAGCTTTCACTGTGTCCATTTGGGGACTTTCCAGTGAATTCCCAGCTTGTTTCTGCATCTTTTGTCATAACTTTGGGGTGTGTTTACTAAATAATGTTTTTTTTTTTTTCTTACACAAACATAGTATCTTAACCATGTGCAGTTCTATAAAATCCTTATTCCGTGACACACATTGTCCCGTCTGTGGAGGGAGTGAGAGAGCAAACAGTTGGATTGAGTATTGTGGTAAATTAGCATAAAGTAGAATACGTTGCTGTCTAAATTTATACTGCCAAATGAGAAGGGAATGGAAATTGTGTTTTCAGGGTTCAATTAAACTCTTCTCAATGTATAAACAGGGCTGTAGAAATGTATATTTTATATGTATGTATATTATTTAAACTAATAAATATGAATATTTTAAAATATAAGCCTGAGCTCTTAGACAGTGGATTATATATGTAGAGCAGCTCTCACATAATAATTTGTTTCACTTGAGAATGAAGTATTCCTGTGACTTCTGGGATAAATTAGTGGGTCAGTATCAAGCAAAGTAGCAATTTTGGTACTTGCTGTGAGCCTGCTTGGGTAAGAGTTATGTTTTGGGTTTCCTGTGCTCTTCTAGCTTTTTTGCAAGTGTCTGAGCATTTCTGTATAAATTTCATAGAGCAGCTCTGTAGCTGGAGCAAAATGAATATTGCATATTTTATTTGGACAGATGGCAGTTTCAGAGCACTTACTAAGCAAGATACGATTTTTGCATTCTTACAGGAAGCATGCACAGATATATAATTTTATCATTATTTCATTATGTACTTAATGCACTGAAGAAGTGAATTGCAATGCAAATCCTGGACTGCCTTGTGACTGCATTTAGAGTGGAAGGTAACTGTAAGATTGCTGTGACGTGTTTGTGTTCTTATATTTAATGATCATTGCAGAGCACAGGCCTCTCATGTCATGCAGAAAAAAATTGTGATCTGGTAAGAATCTTATCAGAAGAAAGACAATAATCCTCTTAAGGATTTTACTGTCTTAGGTCAGGAGGCCATCATGGGGTTTCTGCAAAGGTGTTTCTTAGTGTCCTGGAAGTTATAAAGATTTTTAGATTTTTTTGCCATCTAAGGAACCTGGAAACAATGTACTGTTCATTATAAATGGTTGGTCTTGCCATAATATTGCCATTAATTTAAAATAAAAATTAAAAATTTAAATTAAAAAAAAATTGTACACATTGTAGCAAGATAAAGCTGAAGCTGCAATGTAATCCATCATTCTCTCTAAAATTAACAGAAAACAAGTATGGGATAAGAGATTTGAGCAAAGCATGACTGAGTTGAAATAATGACCTGAGACTTGGTGTCTCTATTGATGTTTTGGGTTCCAGTGCTCTATGAAGAACTTGGGAATGGATGGAGGATGGCAGGGTCCTAGAGACCAGCTAGGGAATTAAAAATACACTAAAGAGCACCCTGAAAAATTGCTAGAGATTTTAAAGGAAAGGGAGACAACAGTAGTGAGATTTCCATGAAGCATTAAGCTACCCTTGTGCAGCTTTACTCTGTGCTGGGTGTTTGAGAAATCCCTTGGAAAATGAGGTGGCTTTGTTTACAAGGTGTTCCTGCCTCTGGTCTTTGGGATGTGATTTAGGGTAGAGGAGATGAGCATGTAGGTAAGCTCAGCTTACTTTGCATTTGCTCTACCTGGAGCTTTTGCTATTCAAATGTCTACAGAAAAGCCTGACTTTAATTCTGGTGTGCAGCTCCTCCTGATAAGGGCTGAAAGGAGCTAGTGGGGGGGGGGGGGCTCTGCACTGGAGGCATTGCCAGCCTGAACTGAGCAAAGGCGTAAGGAGGAACACTGAGTGACTAATCCTGGAGCCTCACAAGACCCAGCTGCAAGGATTTCCCATGGAGAATCAGTCCTGTGTTTGTAACCCAGCGTAATGCTAAAATTCAGGAGATCTCCTAAATTAATGGATGTTTTGGTTCTTCCACTGAGAATGTTCTAACACAGCTCTGGGAGCTGCAAAGCATCAGCTGATTGTACTGTGTTTTAGTGTTGTCTCCCAGGTTTTTATTATTTTTTTAAATACACCTGGCTAAATTAACAGGTTAGTGTCAGAAAAAAGCCAGAAACAATAAACCAGCCAACAAACAAACAAAAACCCAAAGTGGAAAGATGCTTACGCTTATATACATGTAGAAATTAGAAGACAAAGAATGGGGATTTTTTGTATTTTTTTTCTTTCTTTTTATGGAGAACGTTTATAATCCATTGCTTTTTTTTTTCCTTCTTGGAGAAAACTTTGAAAAGTAAAAATTCAGTGTTCATATGTAATGCTGCATGGTGTTAGACAGAAAGTGTGTGGCAAAGGTGTTGTGATAACTTCTTTACTACCTCAGGTCAGTGTTCTCAAGTGGCAGGACAGACATGGGCAGCAGCTCTCTGATGACTGTTCAGCAAACTCAGTGACTTTGGCTGAGTGAGGAGTAACTTGTACTTTGAAAGTACAATTCAGTAAAAACTTACTTAAAACAACTGGCATGAGCTTTCTGAGCCAGTATAAAAGAAACTTGAGTCAGTCCAAGAAATTGGTAACAGTACAGTAACTCTCAGTGTTTCAACAAAGTATATTTTTCTTATTTTGGGACTTTATGCCATGTGTTCAGTTTGGGGATTTGAAATAACATTTATGTGTATTTTTGCCAGCTTTCTTGCTTTCCTGAAAAAAGAAGAGGAATCACTAATAATTGTTTCTGAAATATTAGTAAAAACTGAGGGGAGAGAGTGAAAGCAACCTACAAAACCTTTGATCAGCCTGGGGCTAAAATATAAGTGTTAATTTGATGTCTAGGCAAACTCACCCTAAGTAATGTAATTGGATATATTAAAGATGTCAGAGTGTCAGGAACCTCCAGATATGTGGCTCCTTAATCAAATCTAGCTCCAAACCTTCTAACTCCTTTGTTCTTGTTTTGCTTAAACACTTTGAGCTGCTTTTTTTCCTTTAAAAATATTCTACTTTCATTGTGTACATACTCTCCAAACTTTTTTTTCCTCCATCTTCCAAGTCTCCTGCTCTACCTCATCCTCTCTTCTGGTCTTTTAATAATGTATGTTTTTTCCCTGCCTTTTTAAACTTCCCACCGTCTACCCTTCTCATGATATTCACAGCTACTTTTCCATTCTTCCATCTCTACTGAAATTTTTTGGTACACTCATCTACTTGCTCTTTTTCCATCAATTTTGCTCTGAAATCTTGTCATTTGAATCTTTTTCCTTACCTTCTCTTTTACCTTCTCTGACCTGCATAATTTTTGGCTTGAATGGACTTGTGGGTAGGTGAACTTTATCTGTCTTGGGGTTATTTCGTTAAAGGCATTCTTTTTCTTGAAGAACTAATGGGGAAGTGTTGAAAATGTTCTCACTTTACCTAAAAAAAGAAGGTATTGGTGCTTGATTATGAAGAGACACTTTTCTGCTGAGTGGTGATGATCAGTCCAAGCATAAGGGATGCTATATAGGCCAAATATCTCGTGAGTCTCTATTTTTGTGGGACAGTAATTGGTGCACCAAAATACCCTGGCAGCCTTGTCTTCCTTTAATTGCTCAGGAATTCTCACGATCCACCAGGTATTTCCTTGATTACATATCTTTATCTGAGATGTTTGATGTAACTGTTTCATAAGAGATTCCTCATGTTAGGTCAGTGATGAGTGAGAGCACCCAAACTTTTAAAACCCAGGACCCCCTGGAGTTTCTTTGCTCACTTGAGGGTGCACATCATCAGTGCCAATTTGCACTCATACAGACCTTTTACAGTGGGTGTTCATGAAATAATGTTTTGTTATGGCTCGTAAATAGCTTTGACAACCAAGCTTGTGGTCTTGGTCCTCTTCCAAGTTGAAAGATGTTCACAGCACAGACATCACTGGTGGGAATGAACAAGTGTTGGTCACAGATTAACAAAGTATAGCCTAAAGGAGTCTTTCCCTTGAAACTCTGACTGCTGTGGCTCTGGATTGAGCTCTGTGAAAATGAAGAGACTTAAATGGTTTCCTGAACCTGCCTGCTGTGGAAGCAGGCAGAAAGTTCAATTGAAAAGAAATAGAAAAGTGTAAAAATACAGTTTTAAAAAATAAGCTTTATTAAATTATTTTTATTGTCACTTTGTAGCCCTTCATCCATCTAATATTCTATTCAGGGCCTGAAACTTGAGGTACCACATATGTGAGTAAAAGCAGAATTTTGATTAATATATCTACATTGCAAAATTTTGGCAGTTCATATGACTAAGAATATGTCTATTAAGGAGTACCCCGTGTTGTTTGTAATGCTGCCCCATCTGCACTCAAGGCTCTCAAATGATATGTTAGATGTACACTGACTACCCACCCCAGTAAATGATGTTTGTTGAATGTCTGTGAAATGACTGGGGAGTGTTATAAGCAGTGGAGGGATTTGTAGATCCTGAATCCCTGTGGAACTACCCAGGAAACTCCCACTTGGTGAGAATTTGCTTGGTTTGATTAGGGGCAAATTTATGGCCAGGGAAATAATTCTCAATTTGGTGACAGATTATCTGAAGAGACAGTGATTATTAGGAAATTGGCAGATTATGTCCTGTGTTGCATTTCTAATCATGCAGTTTGAATGGGCTGGAAATGGTATGGTAATGTTGTGCTTTTTCTTTGAGTGTGTTCACTCAGGAAAGTCAGCTTGAGTTTGTCCCACTGTATTTATTGCTGTGTGAATAATTGTACTAGTTAGGTTTTGCATATTTGGAACACAGTGCCTAACTGCTGCCCTGCCTGAATAATTATTAAGTCTAGAGAATGGGTTGGGAAAACAGCTTTGAGAAAAGCACCTCTTATAAATGAATGATTACTGACTTGGCAAAGCATTCATAATATTGACAGCCAGTTAGGAAAATTAAATCAGTGCAATCAGGATAGTGATTATTTTTTCTCAAGAAGTGTGTATGTGTAAGAAAGAGGGCAAACATTTGTAATTTTTTGAATGTTAAGACCGATGTTCTACTGTGGAAAGTGTCCTACAGAAACGTGGTTGTTCTGTATTTCAGGACTGTAAGTTAGGGAAAGCTCTGAGCTGAGTGAGTATCGCTAGACCTTCTCTTGAAGTCAGCTTCTCAAAGAAAACCAAAAAGCTTTCAAATTCAAATGTGCCAGTTTTATTGGAATGAAAACTAGAAAGGTAACTTCTTCCAAAATAAAATCTTCATAGTGATTTGTGAGGGTTAGCTGTAGCAGAGGTTTATGCACTACTGCCCTCTTTGTACAGGTACGTCCTTGATGCAGTACGTGGCTATATTTAATTTGATTTGGTGAGCGGCAACAAAGCGAGAGCAGTTTGGGGTTTTGGAGCTTTTTTTTTGTCACAAGGAGATTTTACTTAATTGGAAAAAAGACTTGGCAACTGGCAGATATGGAAACTGAAGAAGAGTTGAGGAATTATTTTGCCGTTCAGTCGAAGGGCAAAGTTGAGATTTTGCAACTAAGTTGAAAGAGGAAACAATCTCAGAAGTGGAGTGAATGCAGAGTTCTCAGATGTTTGGGCATTATAAGGAAGTTCTTAAAATTACTGTGAATAAAAACATTACTATTAGTCTCTCTTCCCCATTTTGGACTTGTGTTGGTTTTAGTATGTGTTTTTATTTTTCGTGTTTAATGTGTTTGCTTTTACTGTCATCCAAGATGATGCTATTTCTCCATGCAAATGTCATTTTCAAGCTTATGAATACCATTAATTTATATACTGGAAGCAATAGTTATTCTGAGAGCATTTTGATTTTAATGATTCATAAATGTTCTGGTAGTGCATATGTGGGTACAGGTCAGCATGTGTGAGCATACTCTAGTTCTGCTTAATACTTCATATATAATCTGCATATTTTGTCTTCTTTTATTCTGATTTTGGGCCCTGTACTGCCCTAAGCCTGCAATCCCACGGTTTTTCCTCAGTTGCCATGCTGCTTTGAGCATCTCAATCCCTCCCTGCATCTTCACTTCTTTATTTCCCAGCATTGTAACCTTCAATGCAGAATTACAGGCAGGAGTGGATCAGGGAACTGATCCAGGTGCTCCCCCTTCCTGGTTGTTCACTTGACAGGGAGAGGAGAGCCATAGTTCACTTCCCTGGATGCAGTTTCTCTGGTGCATAGTTTGTTTCCTACAATCCAAAATGAGTTACTTGGAAATGACTTTAATTAAAACACCAATGTAGTATAAACATTAATATATTTTTATTGATGTTAGGGACGTGCAGTAAAAATGTGCTATCAGATTTTATGTCTTTAGTTGCTAAAAGGATGCAGAAGGCAGAGACTGATGAGAAGGGATGGGCTGGTTGGATTAGGATTATTTTGGGAAAAGGCTATTAAGAGAGAAACAGAATTGCTTTAGCCATTTTAGAATTAGTATTTCAGTCCTTGCAGTAACTGTTGTTGGGCTACATCTAAAAAAATTATAGTACTTTCTGTCAGTTTTTCTGATAACTTTATAAAAACTTGACTTTGAGGCTCTGATTCTGTCTTGATTATCAACATTCAGATGGACTCATGCTTGCTTTCACTAAGCCAATTTCTTTTGAATCTGTGAATACTCACTGTATTTCAAAAGCTCTGTACAGTTTTAAATGGCTAAAGAGAATACTGACAAGCCTGAAATTAAATTGTAGCAAAGACCTGAAAATGAGGAGAATTCTCACAGCCATCCAGACAGAAACCTATCATGCTTTAAATTTTGGTTTTAATAAATGTATACTCCTCTGTGCATTTGACATAAATCACACATGCTGCTTAATAGTGTCACTTTGATTTTATTTTATAGGTTATTAAAGTATGATGTGTGTTTACACAGATTTATTAGAGCGGTTGCTCAATTTTCAGCTCTTTCATGTGAAAGTAGATACAATGGTAATATTGCAGGTTATTAAATTTTGGGACCTAAATGTTTGGCTGTGTGTTAGCATGGGAGTAGAATTCATTGAAAGCTTTGAGTATCTGCTGAGAAGAAAAGAATTTGCTGTCTTCCATCAGCCAACCGTGAACATGTGTAAAGAGCTGTGTGTTTTATTCCAAGTTGTTGCATTAAGGAGTTCAGGAGTTCTGCTGTGAGGTCTGTGCCCCAAATACCAGAAGAAGAAACCCCCCCACCCCAAAATCTCAAAACAGCTGGATGCCATGGTCTGTGTGGGAAGGCTGGGAGCATGGTATACTGATTTGATTTATTTATACCACCCTTTTCTTGTCTTAGGACCCCCTAATTTTTCAAATACATTTATTGTCATATACTTTCCCTGTTTCCAAGTAGAAAAAACCTCTGGCATTAGGTGTTACTCTGTTCTCAAGGCACCCCAAATTCCCAGGAACATGGAGAAAAATTACTGAGTGGAACTTCTTAGAGCTCTATTCCCGAGTGTGAGTGGCAACTTGCTTAATAAAGAAAAGCAGATATGACCAGAACAGTTGGTTTGTGGGGTTTTATTCTATGGGGCTTTGAGGTTTTTTTGTTGTTTGTTTGTAGGCTTTTTGGTTGGCTGTGGTTTGGTTTTTCTTTGTGTCCCCTATGGTTCATACGGCTGCTGACGTAGTCAGACTGGCATGAATTTCATGTAGGGTTTTAGAGTGGTTTTTCTTGAGAATAACTTAATTATATTTTTTGTTTTGTTCCCACACCTCCAGATACTTAACTGGAGAAATAAAAAGAAAACAAACTTTTATGACTTATTTTAATGCTTTAGTAATTCAAAAATATTTTTAAATATGAACCCTGCTTAAAATGAGAGTAGTCTTGAGTCACATATATGAGTCTGGTTTTAACTTGTGCTGAATTGTATCCTGATGGATTCTCACTTAATTTCAGCCTGTTTTTCTTTGACTATAATGTCCTTGTTGGTTAAAGCAGACATGTAGAAGTCATGTAGAACAGTGCAACCAAAACCCCATTATGGTCATGTTGCAACATAGGTTGTATTGATACATTTTAAATATTTTCAAGCTCTGCGGTGGATTATAGGTAGTATAAAAAAGAGTAGAATGCTTTTGCAAAGTAACCAATTGCATTTTATTTTTTTTTCAGCCTGTGTATAAGACTGTCTTTGGAAGAAATTTTTAATCATTCAGCTGTTGCCTGCTTGTTAATAACAATGAATGCTGAAGTCCATTCTTCTCTCTGTTATTTGAAGGCACGTAGTCAAGAAAGCAGTCACAGAACTCTGCTTCCACAGGCCCTTGATGTCCTGTAGGGCTGTAACCTTAGAAAGGTCCTCTATAGAAATGATCTTTTTGTAACAGGGGAAGGCTAATGAGTCTCTCTGTCTCCTTGGCTCATCTTGGGTTTCAGCTCTGCCTGCTCTGAGGTGTTTGAACGTGTGAGAGAGACCTGGCCAATGGAAGGGCTTTAGGATCCCTGCTTTTGGGTTCTCCAGTGTTCCAGAGGTGTTCAGGGAGGATTCTTCTCCCGTGTAGATTCCCTGTTGAATCCTGTCACTACTTCAGTCCTGTAAACAGAAATAGGTTGAATAAACTGTTGCATCTTTATTTTTACTGCAATCCATGTTTATTCTTTTTAGTGTTTAGGCACTGGTTTTAATTAAATTGAAGCACTGTGTTTAAGCAAAACAGATTCACGATACTTAAACCTTAAAACTATTTAAAACTACCATGCAATTACTAACACCTTCCAGCATTTGCCAAGTATTCCTTACTGGGGTTTCTTCTTGTGTCAGCAATGAGAAGTTCCAGCTTAGACTGGCCTTTTAGAAGTCCAGGTTTTAAGAAATAAACATAAATTCTTTATTATTTAAGGTTTTTAAAGTAAGATCAGGAAGGCCCACCCATGGATTTTGATGCTGAGACAGGCATTGGTGCCTTAAATAAAACAAGGTAGCTCAAAGGAAGTGAAGTGCTCCCTAGTCTGAGGGCAGACTTTCAGAGTAAAAATGTGGATTTCATTTCTGCAACTTTCTGCTATTGCTATCCTCTTGTGTACATGAGCATTGCATAAATGAAGCTGTCCATGTATTCTTCTGATGCATTGGTAAAGTAACCAACAAATAAGAAGCTGACATTCCTTTTATTATTATATTAAGTCTTTTCATTTGCTGATAATTAAGAAAACAGCAAAAGTAGTGAGTTCTGCTTACTTTATTGGTCAAGCACATGTTATTTTTAGTGAAAATACTCCTTCTGATGCATGTTGTGTGTTCATAGTACAGCAAAAAAATCCTCACTGTGTTTCAGTGAAACTGATTTTGCTATGGGAAGTGTCAACGTGGGGGTAATGATTGAAACTCAGAACTTGTTTGTAGAATTATGGTCTTACTGTGCATTCATATATATGTACTAATGTGTATTCATACAGGGTTATAAATGACACAGTGTTTTTAGAAATACAAATGAATCAAGCTTGATGTGTTTGTCAGTTCTTTCATCCTTCCTTGGAGTGTAAGTTAACAATGGTGAATACCAGCCTCCAGTCAAAGTAGCGGTTTATTGTAAAATTAAGGCTTGAATGCTGATGTGTTTCCATTCTCTACTTCAGCCTGGACTTTCTTGGTGAACTTTATTTTCTTAATAGCAGGTGATTATTAAATTCCTTCTACAATACGTTCAAGATCTCAAACACACTATAGTAATACAGTTCCTGTAAGTGCTTCATTTGTTGATCTGAGCTCTGTTTTACAAGAATTGTATGAATGCTGCTTTCCTTTGAAATTGATCTTCAAAAAGAAATCCTGTTTTGTATAATAAGATGCCAGACTCACAAAGATTTCCTTTCTTGTTCCATAGACGTTCCATCTTCAGAGCAGCCTGAACTGTTCCTAAAGAAACTTCAACAGTGCTGTGTCATTTTTGACTTCATGGACACGCTTTCAGACCTTAAAATGAAAGAATACAAGCGCTCCACTCTTAATGAACTGGTGGACTACATTACAATAAGCAGAGGCTGTTTGACAGAGCAGACTTACCCTGAAGTAGTTAGAATGGTGAGTTCTTTCTTTCTCATGGTCTCTTTTTAAATCCACTTGCAATTCCAGTTACACACTGTGGGCGAAATTGAACCCTGGAGTAGGTGGATTAAATGATGCCTTTGGCTTGTATTTGCTAATAGACATCGCTTGGGGATAATTCTCCAAAGACAAAAATATTAATTTTTATATATTTTTAATTAAAGTCAAGTAGATTACGGTTATTATAGTGTCATGAATGTCTGAAAGGAAACCTGGGTTGTTTCCTGATGGAGAAAGCCAGCAGCCATAAAATCAGAGTCCCTCATGCTTCCTCCAATCTACCTTTCCTCTCCTCCCCAGTATAAGTAATGGAATAATTTTTACAAGTTTCTTATC
The DNA here is from genome assembly GCA_034509425.1 of Eopsaltria australis. Taxonomy (NCBI): domain Eukaryota; kingdom Metazoa; phylum Chordata; class Aves; order Passeriformes; family Petroicidae; genus Eopsaltria; species Eopsaltria australis. The sequence continues at coordinate 327,257 of JAVTVJ010000012.1, read as the reverse complement.
TTCCTTTGAACTTTCTCCAAGCTCTTGGGTGTCTGCTTTAGGCAGAGGTAGCTTAAAGTATGCATGGATAATAATTTTAAAATAATAAATGCTGAAACTGTTGTATATGGTTGTTGGGAAAATTTCCTGGTTGGGTTATGTGGATTCATTGCAGGTGCTGTTAGAGTGAGTAAGATTGCTCAACAATGAAGCCATACCTTGTATATAAATTGTTAAAAATAGTGTTTTCAGTGTTAAAATGGAAACAGTATCAGATGCTGCGTGGTGGAGAATGTTCATTGCAACTGGCAAAATCAATTACTGCTTTAAAATGTTTGTTCTGTACTACGGTACAGAACCCTTATAACCTGTTCTCTAAATGAGAAAGTAATTAATTAAATATAGATTTGGTGATGTCGGTTTCCTAACAGTCATGTGTGATTGTGGAATCCTCTGGTTATGTGCTGGAAGAAGAACATCAATAGTTTTAGTATTGCATTGTGTATGCTCCTCAGTTCTTTTCTGACACGCAGATACATGCTGTGTTGCTTGTCTGTAATACTTAAAAATAGCTGTAAATTGTGACAGAGCCATCAAGCAGTTAATCATGAAGGAAAAAAACAGAATTAAGGGTGTATGAAAAAAATCTTAATATGGCTTCTTTGTGTGTATGCATTGTCAGAAAGCCTCTAATTATGAGATCAGATTCTTCCCCTTCTCCCTCACCCTCTCTTGCCCCCTTCGCACAAGACCAGTCTTGTGAATGAACTGTGGTATTTCTTCAGTATGTGATTTCATGCACCATTCAAATACCAGGCTGAATACAGAATGACATTTTTTTCCTCTGTGTTTCTGCTGGTGCTGCACTGTAGTATCTAAATGGTTTGCAAATGTTAGTTTAATCTGATGTGTACCCTTTGTGATGAACAAAGTACATCATGTCCTGTGCACAGAAAGGACACTGATGCACAGATATCTTCAGTAAAATGGGGGACTTTCTCTGTGTGTAGCAGATGCCTCCAAACTCATCCCCTCAGAGAATTCAGTAACTTTTTTAGCCTTTCTGTTACTGTGGTTGTATTCTTGTGTTGACTTCAGTTACAGTTGTTTACTGCAGCAATATCCCTTGAACAAAAACTCTGCAAGTTAGTGTTGCCTTAGCTTGGGCCCCAAGAAACAAGAAGAATTTGGCTTCTAATTGCTTCTAAAGTTCAATTTGAATCATAAATGATAGTCTATGAAACAATCTGATCTTGAGCTATAGAACACATGCAAAAACCCCTTTGGTATCATGTCCTGCTGTCCCTGCAGTCACTTGTATTGATTCGCACAACAGTTTTTAACTTAAATAAATGATGTTTTGCCTAAAGAGTTTGCAAAGCATGGTTTCAATTAATTTCCTTAAATATGATCTGTATCTATGTTATGGAGTAGTTATTGGAAATAAAGATACAGCCTGAATGTTTCCAGTGGATTTTATTGATATTTACAAATGGAGCTTTCAAAATTCCAGTTTCAGCTTAGCTCTTTTTTGATAGAAATCTGTTCTCTCATCTTTTCCTTTCATTGCATCATGCCTTTCTTCATTCTGCTTTCCTCTACTTTGTGTTTGTTGTGTTGAACCCAGGCTGTTTCCTCTTCAGTGCTGAGGTACTGAAGCAGGGGAGGACTGTGAATATTCTCATATCCTGTGTCTGGCTACCCAGTGGCCCCTGATTGCCCAAATGTGATTTTTTCTACAAGTAAAAAGATACCGAAGTATTTAGGGAAGTGAACATGTTTTTTCCCTAAATAATTCCCTGAGAAAATTTTAAGTAAATGTAATTATCAGTTGTAATTCATATTTTGGATGAAACTCTTGCCTGCAGCAGCCACCTGAGCTTTGGTGAAGGTATAAGCAGTTGAAAGCTGGAGTCCCCTAATTGTGCCTGTCACAACCAGCAGTGTTCTTGGTGCATGTGCTTCTGGAAAACCACTTTTGATGGTTGTATTCCATCCTGGGAGCAGAATGCAGTGCTCTGCTATTGAATCTGTGTGAGTGAATCCATAGCAGATGAAAGAACAATTCCTGTTGATTGTCCCAAGAAATGCTCTTGCAGTATTTCTGCTAAACCACATCACCAGGGCTTTTGAGGCCTGCAGATATTTTGTTTTTGCAGGTAGACTATCTGGTAAAAATGCAGTTTTTTCCTGTAAAAGCAAGACTTCTTCACCATTTTGAGCACAGTTACACAGGCCCTGGAGGGAAAGGTAGTTCTTCTAATATGATACAGAATAAGTTTTCAGCACATACTGCCTGGTGAAGAGATGACATCAGTTACTTTATGCTGAAGCATTGTTTTTGGTGTAACTTGTTCTTCGCAGTAAGTGCATGTTCTTGTTTCAGGCAGTTTTGTGCCCGTAATCATACACTGGGACAGACTTAACTGTGCACAGTTGATTTCATGAGTGCAACTGCTACCTTCATGTGCTTTTGGGAATTTTCACCAAGGTCTCCAACTGTGTTCACAAGGGAGCTGTCACATTGACAGGCTCAGGCCTGTCATAATAGTGAAGAAAACAGCAGTATCTGTGTCCTGGCCAAATTAGCATCCCCGCTGCCTGCCTGCCACAATTGTCATGGGAGTGTTTTGATTGAAAGACCAGGATCTTAAAATGGATCAAAATGGAGCCCAGGTGTTCTTCGTGCCTTTGAAAGGTCTCTTCCCTGTTATGTTTAGTGTTTATGAATCTAGGAATTAATATTTTCTGCTTGTCCCTTTGGGCTACTGAGATCTGGAGGTGAAGGGGAAAAAAAGAACTTCTTTTGTGAGTTTTAGCATCACCCAGGAGCAGGGGAAAAAAAAGGCACACCAGTCTAAAACTGGTATTTTTAACGAATATATATGGGGAAGGATTAATAGCTAAAGTGTTTTCTCATCTCAGTAATCTAAAATGTTAAAGGAAGTTATACCTGAGGAAGAGGTTCTAAGGTTTTGTAGTGTATGTGTATGTTAATGATCTCTGTTAGTGACCCAAAAGGTGTTTGGTCTAGACATCCTAGGCTAGGAAAAGGTTGCCAGTAGAATTCTTCAGAAGAGCTGAGATTTTTAATTGCTTCTAAAATAAAAGGGTTTGAAAAAGTAATTTGTGGTAGCCAGACAACTTGTGGATGTTTTTCATGCCGACCATCTAAAATTTATGCCATTAAAAGCTTTATCCACGCTTGTAATATCACACGTTTTCATCTTCTCCTCTTGAGCATGTGATATGATGTTGTATATAGCTAAATGTGAAACCACTTGGCTGTTTGTCAACCTGTGTGCAAATCTGCTCCCTTGAACCACTCTCTTTAGCTTGATACAGTGTTTGGCATGTTATTTGTTATTCAAAAAATGAAATAGAATTTCCTAATGGCCACCAAAGCAAGTTGCAGAGGCCTCATCCCCATCATCAATATCAGTTGATGGGGAGAGTGATTTGGATTTGTGTTAATGGCCATGAGCTGAACAGATTTATTCAGGAGGGTGTTGCTCAGCGTGCTTCCCCTGCAGTTTGATGTGTTGTTCAGAAGGGCAGATGACATTCTTTAGAATTAGGCAAGTCTTAGGAAAAATGGCCTTGCCAATTAAGCCACACTCTGCTAAGAAGGAAATGCCGGTAATAGGACTTTATGAGCCAATAATTGGACACTTAATCTAAAATTTATTCCTGCCTGAGCAAAATGTGGAGGCTTAAACTAATGATACTGATTTTGCTGGTAGATTAAGCAGTGGTAGTTGAATGAAATAAATGTTTGTTGTTATCTGTGGTATCCTGAAGGGTGTATGTGGTAGAGCTACTTGTGTTTTATGGATGTTAAGACACAGATTGAGGAAACTGATCTATTTCATTAAAAGATTGACAAGCTGTTAAACTGAGAAGTCTGGGTGGATCTTTTTGTTGGTGAGCAACCTTTCAGCTCTCCTACTTGCTTCTTTAGAAATTGTAAACCCAGGCCCTGACGTTTACTCAACATCAGTGTGTGTTTGCCAGCCCACAGGAGATGGCTAATGAAACTCTCTTCAGATATATCTTTTAGAATGGAATGGTGATACTTTGTTCCATTTTCTAAGTGCTGAAATGCCTCTGGCTTCCCATTGTCATCTTTATCTTTTCTGTAATGGCAAATCAAGTAAAATAAGACTGTAATTTCTGTACAGCCAAAGTGAAACATCATAGATGTCATGTGGAGTGGAAGCTGTGTTGAGCAACACAGGGAAAGAAACTTGGTTAAATCAATACCCAAATAAATACAAAAATGCATTTTAAAGGTCAGATTGTGGTTTGGGTTTTTTTTTTCCCCTCTGTCTCTTCTTTCTACTGACATACATCTAGAGAGATTGCATTTGATTTTAGTGCAGGTTTGTCTCAACAGATGTGAGGGCAGAGTCTGTTCAGGAGTATGTTTGTGACAGACCCGTTAAACATAAAGAATATCTTGCTAAGCCATGATTTTTTTAGCATGTTGAGGAACCTATTTTTAGGAAGTGTTCTAGCTGTTAGACTTCATAGGCATTATGGTTTTGATATTTTCTATAGCTTTAGCAGTATCTCATGACTAAGGATGACATCTTTAGAGTTTCTGTATTAAAATGTTCTTGGATAGAGTTTTTTCTGGAGGTCCATCTATTTTCAGTCTTACTGCTTTGATTTAACAAAGACCCTGTGTGTATTTTCCTGTTGCTTCTTGTATTAGATTTCAAAATATAGTACTGAATGTCATTTTGAGTATAAGAGAAACAAATGAAATCATATACTCTCACAAGAACTGCCAAATCATATCCCTTTCTAATGGGAATTTTATTTAAGTTCAGGAATTCTGTAAAATATTAGGAATTGATCTTGAACTTAACTTGAATCACTGGAAGTGGAACAGGAAATGCTGGAAGGAAAATGCAGTGTTCTTTGACCCACCCCATAATGTTTTTTGATTAAAAATTGTCATGTAGGTGCAGCCATAATGGAGCAAGCATGCTATTATTAAAAAAACACGTAAAAATCACATAGTATTTTAAATTCTGTTCTTCTTTCTTTAATGTGAGGGTTATCAATCCTGTAGAAGCAAGAAAAGAATGTAACTTTGATTTCTCTTATGCATTATTTCCAAATACTTTTGTTAGATGTTTTTGTTACTCACATTCTTTATACACGTAGCTTATATTAAATGTACAATGCTTATTAAAAGGAGAGGCTCTGATATTCTGTGCTCCTCTCAAAAAATCAGTTGGAGGCAGTTCCTCTTGCAGCAAGTCCCTAATAATTTTTCTGGACAGTCTGTAATTACATTTACCCGTATCCGTTATTCCTGCGGTTGGTTGCGTAGACCTTGCAGCTGTCAGACTTTATCTGCATAATAGTTCAGTGACTAGGTCTAAAGCAAAGAAATAAACTGGAAAAACACTTTCTTATTCCAAGAAGCATTTGAGCTTTATTTATTTATTTATTTATTTTTCTTAAGGGGCCTTTCCATCCCCATGCTCTGTTTTGGCTGTGTCATCCTCTTAAGTACCTTTCAAGCATTTTGTGTGCAGACAAGCGGTGTGTCAATCTTCTTCTGAGGGGTTGTTTTCCTGGGTTTTCAGTTGTGTGTTTTGTTCTTTAGTTTGGAGTCCAAGATAGCATGAGTTTTGTAATGCTGTCTAGAGGTCAAGTTCATGCATTGGCAGGCTTTAATTTGGTCTCCTGCCTGCTCTAGAGGTGAGGGGCTCTTTCTGCTGGTACTGTGCTTTAATTTGTCCAAGATACTTGAGCTGCTGCTATGATTTTTTAGACTGTATTACAGAATTACCTGGGCACACATTAAGTAAATAATTCTTCTACTGAGTCATCTCAAAACTTAGTTACAGGGAGGTAGTGATGAATGGGGTTACTGGTAGGGTACCCAGATATGGTTTGGGTCTAGGTGACCTAGAGTGGAATTGCAGAGCTCCAGTTCCCAGCAGTGAGAAGGTTGTACCCAGAGCTGCTGCCTGGCCTGGGCTAACACTTGTTATTCAGATCCAAAGTGTCATAATCCACCTTGACTTGTGACAGTGAACAAGATTAGAACAAGGGGTAATGGCTTTAAACTGGAAGGGGAGAACAAAGGGTAATGGCTTGAATTTGGAAGAGGACAGGGACAGATTACATGTTAGGATGGAATTCTTGACTGTGAGGTTGGTGAGCCACTGGCACAGGTTGCCCAGAGAAACTGTGGCTGCCCCATCCTTGGAATTGTTTAAGGCCAGGTTGGATGGGGCTTGGAGCAACGTGGTCCAGTGGAAAGTGTTTCTGTCCATGGTAGGGGGGGCTGGAATTAGATGACCTATAAGGTCCCTTCCAACCCAAACCATTCTGTGGTTCTGTGAGAAGTTTCAGGGTTTGTAAATTTGGTTTCTTTTGGACCGAACATCCACTGCAGGAGTATAGCTACTGCTTTTTTCAGTGCAAGAGATCACTAGAAAGCAGCTCCTCCCTCTAAACACACATGATGTGGACATTGCACCTGAGCACCAGTTGTTTTGTCCTACAAACCCCTTCTTGTTGCAGCTCCTGCCAAGGGAAGCATTGTCCAAAGATCTCAGGTTTGCTGCTTGCTCATCTGTATGGATGGAAGTTGCTACCACCCCTGAAGTGGGTGATGGTAAGCTAACAAGTTTAGGAGCCCTGATCCAGAGCTAAATTCTTGCAGGTTATTGATTGAATTTTTAGAAGACTTAAAGGTCAAGGGAAAATGAGAAGAACTGTTTTTCCCCCAGCTTGTGATCTGGATTGTTGACTGTGTTCACAATCCAGTGTAGTTCATTTTGATGCGGCCAAGTCAAAAGTAATGCTGCTGGGCAAAAGAAGGCACACAATATTAAGCCCTGAAAGACTGTATTCAGGCAAGCAGTGGTGCAGAAAAGAACCTGAGCATTGTGGATTGCTATCATGAGTATCTTAATATGAATTTCTGGTACACTGCACTGTTCAAAGAAGTGAATGTCGATAAATTAATACGACAACATGCAGGAAAAAAGAGGGAGATGGCTTTTTATATATACCCCAGTGCACTTGTGCACAGGTGGGAGGTCAAAGGAAGGAAGCAAAAATAATCACAGGATTAAAAACAAACAGAGAAACCATCAACTGCCTAGGTTTAGGAGTTTTGTTTTTCCATTTAACGACATAGAGGTTGAGAGTTGTCATGTCTATATAAAAACACTTATCTATAGATAGACGCATACTGCATATGCAAATATGTATACAGGTGTAAAAGAGATCTGGTGGTTTAATGAGAACCAGTAGGGTATCAGGCAGATTCAACCTGGAGATCAGAAGCAGTGCTGTAGTTAAATCAGTAGTGAAACTTCAGGAAAAGAGAGCTGGTGGAATAGTTCATAATCTTTTAAGATAAAATTAGCTACTACATTTTGTAAGTTGTTCTTTAGTAAAACTTCTGGGAACAGTTCAGCGAGTTTTATAGAGAGATTATGGCTGGGTGACTGCAGTAGTTGCTCCAGGCTCTAGAATATGTAAATCTGTAAACAATACTGAAAACTCCTCATATGCAGATACGTTTCAGAAGGGCAAGTCCAGTCTTTTCCAGGGGCAAGTGTTGTCTCCAGGTTAGCATGGCTTTATGTTATGCTTTATGTTATGACTTAATTACGTTTTATTGCTGCTCTGTGTTGTTATTATGCACAGCAGTTTAAACATTGTGAGCAGAGATACTGGGTTTCAATTTCATATGTACATGGGGTTTATTTGGATGATTCCACGTATTTTTAATTGAAGAACAGGTGTTCCCTGTAAGCTGAATGGGTATCCACTTACCCTGGTTTTATATAGAGAATATATTAAACTTTGCAGTGTGTGTTTGTTTTCATTTCAGGTTTCATTCAGGAAGACTATTACTGATAAAAATCTTAGTTTCAAACAGCACAGAGTAGAAGTGCTCAGCTGCAATTGAATTTGTGAAGTGTTTCTGTTACAGCTTTGTCACTTTTATAGCACTCCAGTGAGCGGCAAAGAGAGGACTTCTCAAAACATGAATTTTGACTTCAGACTTGAGCCTCTTACTACCCTCTTTTCTAAAAGTTACTTCAAATATAAACGTGGTGATAAAGCTATCTTGAAGCTTGATGCTTTTAGCTGTATATTCATAATTTTGCAGTTCCACATTGCCAAGTACCAGCCATCAGATCTGTTCAGAAACTGCCACTCACTCTCTGGGGGGGTACAGAGCAGCCTTCCCTGTGTCGTTTATTTTTAATGAATTGACATTGACTTGCAGTTGCCTGGGAGAGTTTTTGTCTTGCTTCTGCTTGGAGTTAGATGTTAAGAAGAAATTCTTTATTAAGTGGGCAAGTGAAGCACTGGCACAGGTTGCCCAGAGAAGCTGTGATTGCCCTATCCCTGGAAGTGTTCAAAGCCAGGCTGGAAAGGGCTTTGAGCTACTGGTCTGGTGGGTGGCATCCCTGCCCATGGCAGTGTGTTGGAACAAGATGACCTTTAAGGTTTCTTCCAACCCAAACCGCTCTGTGAGTTGTGCCTGACTGACACAGAGCTCAGACTTCTCTGTGCATCTCCAGTCTAAAAATCTTAATTTCAGCACTTCCAGTTTGATCTTGGATGTTTTCAATTCAGTGCCTGATTTAACTGCTTGTTAAGTTGGTTTCTGGCACTTGGGTGTTCAGATTCTGCATGGCAGAGGAGCTGTGGTGGACTTTTGTACCCCCAGTTTGGTGTGTGTTTCTGACAGGTACAGCCATGGAGAAGAGGGTGCAGGTATTTTTGAGGACAAAAGAGTGGACATCTGTTTTGATACAACTTTCTGGAACATTGGAGTTCTGGTTTGCCTTCCAAAAATATCATCTGGGCTTGGAGGCATTCCTGCTCAGTGGCAGAGGAAGTCAGTATTGATCCATAGTCATTTGTGTTGGCTTTGGGAGGGGAATCATTGGGGACTGTGTGTGCAGGCTGGCAGGGATGTCCTCTGGTTTGATGATCCAAGAGAGGTCAGGAGAGAAATGATTCAGCTCTCCAGCTGAAGGAATTTTGGCATGCTGCTTGGGCCCAGGGATAAATACTAAACAGCTGCCTTATTCCTATCTGAGAAAAAGTCTTTCCAGATCCAGTGTAGCATATTCCCATCTTGGTGTGGTGGCTCTCAGGGTCTCCAATGTACAGCTGGGCAGTTCATGCATGGAAGGACTTGTTGCCTTCAGTTCTTCCTTAGAGGCTTATAAACATTAACCACCCAGAGGCTACTGATTTAGATAAGCATGCTATAAATTGACACTGCATGTAAATGAGCTGTTGTGCTGTGTTGTGGTGATTAATGTAACTGTAATGGCACACATTATCCCTGAAGTTATGATAACCTGGGGAAATCACTTAAAGATAACCTGTTCTGTCTGTTTGGCTCCACATAGCTTATCTTTACTCCTAATGCAAAATAGAAAATTAAAGAGAGCAAACTGCACACTAGGACCATATTCTAGCTTGCATTGCATTTACTCCTGCACTTTAATTTTCTTAGGCAAAAAACCTGCTTTGGAGTTGCCTTGAGACTGGCATTTTTTAATAGGCACTCCCCAGAAATCTTACTCATTTTGTCCCAAGCTCAAGATCCAGGTGTCAGTGCTGACACTTAACTAATTGTATCTGAACCTCTCATACTTCTGTCATGCTGGTAAGGTCCTGGCACTAACTGCTTGAGGCTTGGTTTGACTTAATTTACATCTTACAGGAATTTGTCTTCGTTTAGCTTTTCATTCTGAAAGTATGTACTTTCCCTTGCAGGTTTTGCTTGTGCCATAATTCAGTATTTGTTCCAGTTTCTAAACAAAACAGCTGATGAGTGATCTGTAGGTACAAGTTTCAATAATACATATATAGTTAAATTTGCAGAAAATTTTCTTTCTTGTTTCAAATGAAGTTTAAAGCAGAAAAGGAAAAAAAAAAGCTGCCTTTGGCTTTCTTAGTTTCTTATTTTGACCTGAATCCTGAGAGAGCTAGGATTTTTGACTCTGAAGCATTAACAAAAAATGCTTGAATAAGTATTTTAGAATCCCAGATGTTTGGATTCAAGGTACATTTCCCACTTTTTACTTGAGAATCCTTTGGGCTGTCTACCCTCTGTGTTCTACCAGAGAAACTCTGTCTTGCTAATTCTGGTCACTCTCTTCCTCTCTCTGCATTTTCATATCAGGGATAGTAGAAGGAGGAGCTCAGGAATCCTTGAGGACAGACAAACTGTAACATGTGTATATTCCTGGAATAGTTATTTGACCTCTCATGAGATTAGAAATGTCTTTTCGTTTAGGGGCTCTTGAGAGGAGTGAATGAGTTGGGGAGGGGGCTGGAGAGAGGAGAAAAAGATTTTCTCCCGATGGATGCTGGCAGTCACTTGGCAGCTGTGGGTGCAGGGCAGGAGGAGTTCAGTGTCCATCAGCAGGGGCTGGAGTCAGTGCTGAGTCTCTCCAGGCTGAAAGCAATGTGAGCTTTACAGAATGGGGCTTCTGAAAGCCTGCAGGACTGGAACTGCAGTGGCACACACCCTCTTGTGGCAGGAAGGGACAAGTCCCAGCACAAACCAGTGTGGCCTCTTGTTTCCTGTGCTCGCTGGTTTGCCTTGCTTGCTCTTTTGTGTTTGGTGAGCATCCCTCACTCGGGTGCACCACGTGTGCTTTCCTGCACTTATCTCTGTCATCTCAGTTTATGCAGTGCCTGAATCTGTTCTGTTTGTCTTGCAAATTCTAAAACTTCGCCCTGTTTCAATCTGGTTTTACCAGTATTTGGATTGTATTTAAGCTCTGGGCTTTCAAGTGCCCTTTCTCACTAAGTTGCCAACATACTGAAAATATGCCTTACACACTAAAACATTTACAGGAGCAAGAAAAGCTGGAAAAGTAAACAAGGATGCTAAAGAACATACTAGTTTTATTTCTTAAATAGCTTAGTTTGTCTGAACTAGTATGAAGGGGTCATGTATAGATTAGGGGATAACATGCTGCTTTTCCCAGCTGTTTGATTAACCAGCTTAGAGATGGGTCAAACGCGCAGGAGCGGAGCGCAAGGAAGGCACATCATCACCTTCCAAGTGCAGAGAGGGCCTTACAGCATGTTTGCAGTTTATCAGATTTGCTGCATAATAAGCTGTACGCTCCATTCAGCACTCTAATTAACCCAGGAAAGCTCTCTGGCTCAGTCTTTGCTGATAGCATGAACCTCACAAAGCCAGGCAGTCTCACCAAAGTACCTCTAAATAAGATTAAGCAAAACGAGCCAACCATGAAATAAAATGTAGGCTAAGTGTCGAGCAAATACTATTATTTGCTTTCATTTAGTACCAAGTTCTGTACTTGGCATGAGGTGTCCAGGCATTTAATGTGTGAGTAGCACTGGCAACTCCTACCAAGTGCTGACAGATGAGACCTTAATCATTAATGTTTCTCTGTACAGAGAAAAATAACCAAGTGGTGTATGACAACACTTAAACATTTCCTACAACTCCTAAGCAGTCCTGGCTCCCATTGATGCCCATCAGGATTGGGAATTACGTGTTGGTGGGCTCCTCTGGAACATGGTGGCAGACTGGGTAATGCTGGGATAGGAGAGGAAAGAACAGTCAAGGCTGGTGGCAGGTTTGTAAAGTGACAGGTTCCTTTGCCCTGTGCTGTTGCTAAAGATCCTTGTTAGACAGCAGGACAAAGAAATAGTGTTCAGATGATGGAGGATAGAGCCAGGTACAGACATACAGAATCCTGAAATCTGTTACCTGTTTAAAGAATGGATCTCATCCTTCTTTCTTTCCCTTTTCAGGTATCTTGCAATATCTTCAGAACCCTCCCACCTAGTGACAGCAATGAATTTGATCCAGAAGAAGATGAGCCCACCTTGGAGGCATCGTGGCCGCATTTACAGGTTTTTGATAATTTACCTCAGAAGAAATTTCTTGTCATTGCTTAGTGTATCTAAGAATTTTCTCAGCTTTTTTTTTTTTAACCTGTGAATCAGAGCTAGTCTGTGAGACACTAACATTTATTAAGACTGTTTATGATTCTAATATAGTACCTACAGAGATGGGAGAGAACTTTGTGATATTTGCAAAATGTTAAAGCTTTCTTTCAAAATTATATTGGTGGTGTCCCTTGTATTCCCATTTCCCTTCATTGTTTTAAAAATTATTTTGCTTTCTCAACTGCTTCGATGCACAAGTGTTTTTCAACAACTTCAGCAAGAGCACTGTGAGGATGACACTGCTGGCAATTTTACTTTGAGGGTGGTTATTATTCACAAAGTGCACCGGTGTTGGCAGCTGATCAGAAAAATGAATGTTAAGCTGCATCCCTAAGTCCTCCTTCCTCTCCTCGAGTCAAAGTTTGCTTGCAGGTGTTTGTAGCAGGATTCAAGCTCACTTGAGTAGCATCCCTTTTTCTGAGTTTCAGTTCTCAAAACAAGAGATTTTGAGACTCCCATGTGGTATAACACTACATCCAGGCCTGGAGTTACTAACACAAGAAAATTGTGGACCTGTTGGAGTGGGTCCAGAGAGGAGGGTGCAAAGATGATCAGAGGTCTGGAGCACCTGTCCTGTGAGCACAGGCTGAGAGAGCAGGGGTTTCTCATCCTGGAGAAGAAAAGGCTCTGGGATAACCTCATTGCAGCCTTCCAGCACCTGAAAGGGAGCTTATAAAAACCAAGGGAGAGTGACTTTTTACACAGTCAGATAGTGGTAGATAGTGATAGGACAAGAAGAGATTCAGATTACACTTTATTAAGAAGTTCTTGACTGTGAGGGTGGTGAGGCCCTGGCACAGGTTGCCCAGAGCTGTGACTGCCCTATCCCTGGAAGTGTTAAAAGACCATGTTGGATGGGGCCCTGGTTGGATGAGCAGCCTGGTCTAGTGAAAGGTATTCCTGCCCACGGCAGGGGGGGTGAAATGTGGTGATCTTTAAAGTCCTTTCCAACCCAAACTATTCCATCATTCTATGATTTTGAATGAAGAGCATAAACTAAACTGGAGAAAGCATCATTGATACTAATGAACTAAATTCCTTTATAGAAAATACAGATGAAGCTCCTGTGTCTGTTAGTCAGGATAATGACTCACACCACTGGTAAATTTACAAGAAGTTTGCTTGAGTGACAGTTTGTGGAGTTTGGGGGTTTTTGTGAGCAAAGGAGCACGATTGATCTCGGCCTGAAATGAGGATTTCATTTTACAGTTTCATGCACAATCCTGTGAGCAGTTTGTTTCACTCTTTTGTGCTCTCTGATTCAGAATCTGTTGAAATGTAGGTTCATCCCTCATTTATATTTAAATTTCACCAAAAAAAAGAATCTTCAAAACTTCAAGGCAGCTCTGAGGAGCTGTCTGCCTGGAAACAGCACATTCAATGGCACTGGTGCTGTAGTTCAAAAAGTCACTTGCATGGAAACGATAGAATTTCTTATCCAGTAGATGGCTTACCATTGTTAAGAAGAAATTCACCAAAGTATTTGTGAGAAGTCAATGGAATTGATTTCCTGATGATTTAATGTTGGTGTTATGTAAGCTGTCACTTTTCCCACAACTTATTTCTAAACCTCTCCTGCTTTTTGATTTCCTATTGCTGCCTTTGAGAAGTCAGAGAACGCTGACATAAAGTAGCAGCAGCAGTTTTGCAGCATATTGCTGGCATGGAAAAGTTTGAAAAGGTTTTAAAATGTAATTTTTAAGCTTCCTTTCTCCTTTTAGTATCAATATTCATACTCACTAAAGACAAAAAGGAAAAAGTTTCCATAAAGCTGCTCTTCATGGAAAGATTCTGCAAAGAGGATGGCTGGCTGGAAGCTCATTACCAGTGACAGATCAGAGTTGCTGTCTTATGAGGCCACAGCAGTCTCTGTTTCACTTCACTTCCTTGTTCCCTGGTTTTTATACTCTTCTTTTTCTCCACTACATGAAAAGTCTTGCTGTCCCACTGAATAGTTTAGGTAGAGATGGAATTGCATGAGAATAAGCAGATTTTCTCCAGCCCTGAGGCTAATCTTTACACTAAGTTAGGAACTTCTGAAAAAATTCTGGTTTGTATTCTTCTTCTGCACTTCAAGTTGTACTGGAACACTACTCTAAGCAGTTTCTAATTTAATTTAAATATTTCCAACTGTTCCACCAACCCTTTCAGAATTGTAATGTCTGTATTTGATGTGACTTCAGCAGTTCAGAGGGCAGTTTAAATGTGCTTCCCAATTACTCTGGGAAGCTTTACAAGATGATAACAAGCATTACAAGATGGCAGTGCCTGTTCTTGGTGATGAAATGTCTTTGACTGGAGTTAAATAAGCAAAGGCAGCTTAAAAAGCTCATGTAATTAATTTTAACTAAAAGGTGGCAATTCAGTAAAGGAGAAAAATCTTTTCCATTTTCTTAACCCTTGGTACTGGGGAAAAATAAGCATTTAATCTTCTAACAAAATAATTAGGGAAATACTAAAAATACAAAGAGTAATCAAGTAATAAACTAAACCCATGTTGTGTTTATTTTTTCTTTTGCAGCTTGTATATGAGTTTTTCATACGATTTTTGGAAAGCCAAGAATTTCAGCCCAGCATTGCCAAAAAGTACATAGATCAGAAATTTGTATTGCAGGTAAGCTGGTGTGTTTTCTTTAAGGCTTAGTATCACTTCTGGAAAAAAAATTATTTAAAAAGATTTTGTTTAGAATTTGAAAGTGTAACTTCATTTGCAACAGAAAAAGGCTAAACCGGCATCCGCAATGAAAGTTTTCAATCTATGAAGGTAGTGGAAAAAGGTGTGTGTGTTTATATGTCAGTCTCTGTTGCTATAGATACATAAAATAGATGGTTTGGATCCAGTTTTGATACCTCAATCAAAATATTTGTCTTACTGGTTTTGAGAGGAGCTGAAACAGTAACTGTTGAAAAATGAAAATTTTGCTACCAAGTAGTCTCAAAATGCTGCTCTCTCTATCTAGAAAGACTACTCAAATACCAATTTTAATGTGTCTTAATATTGTTGATACAAACAGAGGTGGTTGAAGGAAGTTGTTTTCTGGGATAAGCCAGGACACTCCACACATTCATTTTTTGTCTTCAGCTTTTGAGAACAGGCTTCTCTTGGGTTTTCTTTTTGTGTAACTGTGAAGTCAGAAAAACTTTGTGCTTGATGCTGTGTATAACTTGCTTATGAAATCAGGGGAATTTAGAATGATTCCTTGAGTTCCAAGGGTTCCTTGCACTGACACTTGACTAAAAAACAAACTAGAGTTGGCAGGAGATACTCAGCATTTCTGAAGACCTTTCTTTTGCCCTTTATCACTCATGGAGCTTTTATTTTCCCCTGTAGTGCTCAGGCAATAAAAGTTGTGCTTCTACTGTTAATGTATATTTGTTGTTTGGATGAAGAATACCTGAAAAATGTAGTGAAAAGAGAAATTTCTGTCCTTACATTCAAAGTTTCAAAGAAAGGAATTCAATTTCCTTCTTGGTATCACAAGATCTTCTTCATCCTATGAAAGCAATAGGATATACTTACATTTTTATTTTATCCATCTCCTAAACACAAGAGCATTTTTCATGTGGATCAAACCTCTGGTGGTTTCCTTTTTGTTCATCTCAGTCGTTTTGTTCATCTCAGTACTGATCTGAACAAGGAGGTGCACCAATGTGTTCATCCAGTACCTGGTGGAGATAAAAGAAGATGCTTGATGAATCAGTCCTGGCAGGTTTTTCCAGGCTGGTTTTAGTTTGATTAGATAGAGCAGAATTGCATTAGGATGAATGCATGTGCTCTCCTTCAAAATCCAGTTAAAATAAATTCTTAGATGCTCCTGTTCTGTGCTGGTGAACTTGGTCATGACAGGGAACATCCCACTGACACCCTTTTAAGGCATTCAAAACCGTCTGTTTGGCACAGAAGAATGGGTCTAAACCAAGGTTTTTAATTTTTTTTTTTAAATCCTGCTAGTTTTCATTAAATCAACTAAATGAAGGAATAGTAACTACTGGGAAAGGGGATATGAGATTTTAAAACCTGCATATCAGAAAATGTATGACATGACAATTAAGAGGTCAGAGGAGTTCTAAGGATTCCTATGTTCTTGCCTCATGGTTTGGTGATGCACATTTTTATATTGCTGTGCACAGTGTGTCAATTTAAAATCCACATTTTTCTGTAAGAGGTTCTATTCAGCCATATATATATATATATATATATATGTATACACACACAAGCAAGTAGATATATTTCCATGTGTGTAAATGCTTTATGGTGAACTGTATTCACTTCCTATTGTATTTGTTATGTGTCAGGAGTAGCTCCTGAATATCTACAACTGAGGTCGCTTACACAGGAAAGCAATTTGACACTTAGGAACATGAAACATTTTGGTATCTCATGACACTGACAGCCCACGTGGGACAGTATTTGGAATCAGCTTTTTCTCAAAATTAATTATTTTGATTTTTAATTGTAATGGAGTGTTTCTTATCAGTAAGGATGCTAGTATGAAAAAATGTATTAAAAATACAGGTTTTTTAATGGACTTTTTTCAAACTTTTTTGTTGTTTACTTGCTTTTTAGCTTTTTTTTTTTTTTTTGAAAGTATAGCTGTGTTTCTGGCTTTCAGCTGTATGTTTTAATAAAATACTGTATTTACCAGTGTAGCTGTTCATTTCTAAAGCCTGCTTATGTACAGTTTGAAATGGTTGGCAGTGGTTGCTAAGAGACATACTATTCAAATATATCCACAAGTCTCTGTGTTATGTAGGTTGCTATTTTGGAAAATTAACTTCCCTTTTCTATGTATGTTTAGAATAGTCAACATAAATTATGGAAGTCTTGCAGCTTATCCATAAAAATAAGACTTCATTGTTGAAACCTGATAACAAATTGGACATAGCAGAATAATTGCCTTATTTATTTATTTTTTAAAAAATGAGAGACTGAGTCTTAGTTTAGCAGTGTTTCCAGAGAGGATCTGCATAAGAGAACTGGAAATATAAATACTTTTCAATCCAGTAAGAAAACATAAGTGCTTCCAGCTCTTTGCTGTCTTAGGGTGAAATGTGCTATTTGGGGAAGGATGAGGTGACTGTTTATTTATTTAAATCTAGAACTAATTGAACAAAGCAATGTGTTTATAACCTCTGGAGGGCTGCTGACAAAAACTCATCCTTTCCTCGTGAAATTCCCACCACAGATTCTTACTGCAAGGAAAGTACAGTGAGGTCTTATTGCAAGCTGCAGAAATGTTCAAAACAATGAGGAAGAATGTGTGCATCAGTGCTAGATCTGGGTGTTAGAAAGCAAAATCCCAGACAGCCTAACAACTTTTAATCATATTTTCCCCTGTCTTTTTTCACCTCCTCCAAGTTGTGTAGCAATTTAGCAGAGATCAGGTGTAGCATGGATACACTGACATATCTGCTTGTAGTAGGTGTTTATAACTTATCTGTTCGTGAATCTAAGATGATTTTGTTTCCTGCCACTCCTGTAATGATTTTTTGACAGCATCTTGCCCATTTATAAGACCTGTTTGACAAACTGTCTTTATTTCTCTTGCAAGACAGGTGCTGGTTGACACTTACTTTCTTTTTCATTCAAGACAGATACTAGTTACTAAAAACTACCTAAAATTCCCTGTTTTCTGCACATTTGTGGCAGTTGGTTGTGCTTTTTGTTTATAACTAAAGTTTACCTCTGAATTTATTTCAAACATCCACCAGAACAGCCAGTGTTGTGTGCCAAAAAAAATGAAGAAGGTGGTTAAGGGAAAACTCATACTTTTGTGGCAGAGGATTCAAGGGGAACAAAACAAAGATCTCCAGGTGATATTCCTGCTGCTCATTTCATGCAGCTTCAGGTGTTAGTGTTTGGGATATATTTTGTAGAATACCAGACACTGGAACACCTTATCTCCTGTCTGAGTCTCACATAACCATTTTGCTGTTTATTTAAGAGCTACTTAGTAAACGTGGGTTTTCTGTTGTTGGGGTGGTTTTTTTCTTTGTTCATTGTTTTGGTTTGGTTTTTTAATTGGCATTGATAATAAAATTGCCATTTTGTTCAAAGTGAAGGATTCATTCCCTCTGATGCTTTTGATTTGTGTCAATTGGTGGAGATCCTGTAACAGCAGATCCAGTGCTGGCATAGACTTCCCTGTTGAGTCTTTCCACAGCGTGAAGGCCATGCAATCGCTGGGAAGGCTTAAGAGCTCATCATATAAATTACAAGTAATTATAAAAATGTGACCTTGACACAATGTTGTGAGAACAAAGTATTAGAGCAAACAAGGATCTTCTCGTTCTGCAGACTCAGGGAATGGTGGATGGGAAAAGGCGAACTGTCTTACCATGTTTATTTTTGGGGAGAAGGAAGGCAGCATTTTGGAGCCAGTTAATCACAAATTTATTACTCTCAGTTTTGTGATGTTGTACTGAGGTCCCAGCAGATTTTTTTAATACTGGGTATCTACTCCTTGGGTATCATGGATGTCCCATTTTTTTCTTCATGTGTTTTCATGAATTCAGTTTCATATAGAAAGTCTGTGTGTCCTGCTTGTCAAATGCCTCCTGTTTCAGTTCTCTTTTTCCTTTAAACACAGCTGTTGGAGCTGTTTGACAGCGAAGACCCTCGAGAACGAGACTACCTAAAAACAGTCTTGCACAGAATTTATGGCAAGTTCCTGGGTCTTAGAGCATTTATCCGAAAACAGATTAATAATATTTTTCTACGGTAAGTTGTGGAAGAAGCTGTTTTCTGCTTACGAACGCTTTAGGAAACTGATATATTGCTTATATTTAACTTTTCTTTTTTTAGATTTGTTTATGAAACTGAACACTTCAATGGCGTAGCTGAACTGTTGGAAATTTTAGGAAGGTAAATGAGTCTTTATTTATTATCTAACTCAGACTTCCCTTGTGGGCACGTCAGGATAGTGTCAGATTCGGAAAAAGTATTATGATAATCCCTGATTCTGAAAACAGATGTGTGCACATGCTCATCTTTCAGCCCATGTGCAAATCTCTGTCACATCTTTGCCAAGAATATCTTAACTGCATGCAAGTTACAGCCAAAGTGTTGGATTGATTTTTTGTATGAGTCCATTAAAGACTCCACGGTTCATCCTTACATGCTGGAGGATTATTTTCTTCTGAGCACACTTAGCAGGGTGAATGTTTTGAGTGAATCTAATTTTGGTAGCTTAATTACTCAAGACCACCTTGCTTACATGAATTTGCAGACCACATAGACAAGGTCTTATCTGTTTGGCAACAGGTTTGTGCAGCTGTTTATGTGGTTATTCCTAATGGGAGCTGGATTGCTACCTAGATATGTAGTGCCCTGCTAATATAAAGCAGGACCAAAGTCAGCACCTGTTTACAGATGCTATTTGTAAGCAGGTGCTGACTGCTAAATATATTTTAATCTAGAAAGTGCTTGTTCAAACCTCAGTGTTGCTTTCTGTGATGATGACACTAACAAATATTTCTTTTCTAATTTCCAGTATTATCAATGGTTTTGCTTTACCTCTCAAGGCAGAGCATAAACAGTTTCTGGTGAAGGTGCTGATCCCTTTACACACTGTCAGGAGTTTATCACTCTTCCATGCACAGGTAGAAATTATAAAAGTATTCTTTGCTCAGTAAGAATTATACGTGTATTTTTTAAGGCTGCTTTGGAAATTTAATTACGTGCACATGGAAAGTGGGGGGAAGGTTCTGAAATGTGGAAAAAAATACTATCGATTTTTTCAAAATTCATTCAATATCCTTTGTATGGTAAATATCTAGCTTCTGTTCTGATTAGATAATTAAATCATAACACACATCTGTAATATTTTTGAAATTTTATTTAGTAGTTAAGCTCTCTCTCGCTCTCTATCTCTGTTTTCCTCTCTGCTCTTTTCTCATTCTCACAAGTTTGCCTTTCCCATTCTCTCTCCCAAGAGGATGTTTGGGTTTCCTTAGTCTTGTGCTGTCAAGGCTCTTCTTCACCCTGGCAGCCTTCTGAATACTAATACCCACTTTCTTTCCTTTAATATTCTCCCTCACAGATCCCTTAATACTGCATTTATGCTCTCATACACCTTTTTATACCTTCAGCTTTCATGATGTAATTTTTCCTCTGATGACTGCTACCTGTTGCCTTTCTCTCTGATTTTCTTATAGTGCAGTATTTCTTATGGTACAGTATTTCTTATGGTGATAGTGCAGTATTTCTTATGGTGATAAAGCCCTGCTTTCTAAATACCTTATTCTGGGTTTTAACTGTGTCAACTCATCCTGCAAGAATTCTCATGACTTTACAAATTTAGTAAAAAGATGCAGTTTAAGAGAGTAGCAGAAGCTTCAAAACATTGCTTGTAGGACTGTATTTAGAATTCCAAGTTGTTCTGATTTGTCACTCTAATTGCTTTTGTAAATTGTCCTGTTGTTTCTTATTAACTGAACTTTGAGTGGATTTGCACAGTGCAAACTGCATCTCAGTTTAAAATCGGATGCAGTTTGAGGAAGCTGAATAGCATCTTGCCTTAAGTGTCTCTTTTTAAAAAAAATTTGGTTTTTATTTTTTGTTGTATTCCTTTATAGAAATGTTCTAATTTTGTTTTCTTAATTTCTTACCCTTTCACAGCTGGCGTATTGCATAGTACAGTTTCTGGAGAAAGACCCCTCACTCACAGAACCAGTAAATATTTCTTTCATACTTCCTTTTTTACACTGTGAATGGTTTATGCTGTTGAAAGAAAAGTAAAAAATCTAACTTCTTTTTCCTTCTAATTTAGGTCATTAGAGGTTTAATGAAATTCTGGCCAAAAACCTGCAGTCAGAAAGAGGTAAGTGATATGCTAGTATTGCAGGAAAAGAAAAGTTATTTTCCTCTAAAGCATAATAGGCAGGGAATCTTTGAGTATTTCCTGGTAGACAGCACATGCTGTGGTGAATCTTGGTATTATTTCTTGTTATGATTTTTAAATACTTTAATACTGTTTTTTTGAACAATTTCGACTTCGAAAAGGTTGATAACTGTGGTTCCTTTTCACAAAATAAGTCCTGGTGCTTCTGCAGAGAATTTTTTAGAAAGAAGAATATAAACATAGTTGAGGATAGGTTGGAAAACTCTGTTAGATTTGAAATTGTTTATATGTGAGGGCAGTATTTTTCCAGCGAGGATGTATGTGGTGTTTACCTACTAAACATGTAAAAGATGCAGTTAAATGTGCATTTTTGTTTCAGATGCAAATCAGAGTTTCCCTAGTGAGGTTTTGTGAAACAGCTAAACTGTTATTTTGAGTATTGCTCTGAAAAATGAGATAAAATTAGGAGAATCTCCTTCGTTATTAAAGTTTAAGCCTTGGCCAGATCTTTGTATGAGACAAGGTTTTCAGCATGGATGTATACACTGGTGCAATTCTGAATTTCATTCAAAATACTTCAAATGCAGCACTTGAAGAAGAAACTTGTCCTTGTTTTAAGGGACTGAGTCCAAAAGCTGCTAAAGGTGACATTTTTTTGAGAGAGGGTCTCACTGAGCTAGTGAGGTTTCCATTCCTCCCTGAAGCAGTAGAATTTGAAGGTTACTAGCATTCTGCAGAACAAGATGATTTGGAGGTTTTATATTCAATGCTTTATTTTTTGTCTTTAGGTCATGTTCCTAGGAGAGCTGGAGGAAATCTTGGATGTAATTGAACCATCACAATTTGTCAAAATCCAGGAACCCTTGTTTAAACAAATTGCCAAGTGTGTGTCTAGCCCTCATTTTCAGGTCAGTGGTAGAGGTTATTGTTAGTATAGGAATGTATAGTCTCAGTTTCAAACATAACACCCCCCAAACGTAAATATTATTTTATGTTATGTTTTTAAACACTTGTCTTCTGTGCAAGAGGATATGTTGAGGTGGAAGGTTAGGTCTGAACTCCATTTGTTAGAGGTGTTTGGGGTTACAGCACAGAAGTTGTCCTTCTGAGTCCCTCACAAATGCTTTACCTTTGTCCAGGCAGAATTTGAGTCCTTTTCACTGTGGGTGACAGGTGCTGCCCCTATAGACCTTGGGGGATGGATTTGTTCCCTGGTTTGGGTGCAGTATTGTGCAGTTCTTGTTTTCTGACTTCTAACCACGTGTCTGACACAAAGTGTAGCCTGTTTTAATCACATTGTATAAGGGGAAGAAGGGGAATGAATGGGATGTAAATGGATATGAGAAGAGGATATAGAGTTCATGGCCTGTGGTGTCTCCATATTAAGCCTGGTGATCTGTCCTGGCACAAAGACAGATGTGACTTTTCAGCTCTTCCTTGGACCACATTTTTTTTTAATCATAATTTAGATCAGTATCCTCCTTCCTACCCTTCAGCTTCTCTCCGGGGTAATTACTGTCCTTGGTACCTTCCCCACACTTGAAGTTTTTCCTCTTTTATCCAGCCCAGCTATTGGGCCTTTCCGTGTCTCCTTCCTCTGGTATCCCTGCACTGCTGGGTTTTTGCCAACTGCACTCTTCCTGATTTTCAGGGAAAGGGGTGATGGGAAGTTTCTCTGCTCTCCCTTCCCCTCCTCAACTGCAGCACTGATGTCTGCACCTGGTCTTCAGTGAGCAATAACACATTGCTCAGGAAATAGTGAGATCAGACCTACAGGATAACAACTTAATTCCATTAATGCATGTTATGCTGCTGATTAGAGTTTAATTCCAAAACTGATGACTCCTGCTAGCTCATCTTTGTCAAGTTTCTCTATGATTTATTTTTCCTTCAGAAAATCACAAAATTACAGGTATCTGAATTCCTGTTAATATTTTATTTCTTTGACTCAAAGGTGGCTGAAAGAGCGCTGTATTATTGGA
Source organism: Eopsaltria australis (assembly GCA_034509425.1). Taxonomy (NCBI): domain Eukaryota; kingdom Metazoa; phylum Chordata; class Aves; order Passeriformes; family Petroicidae; genus Eopsaltria; species Eopsaltria australis. The sequence goes on along the minus strand of JAVTVJ010000012.1, from coordinate 304,447 downwards.
ATAATGAATACATCATGAGTTTGATAGAGGAGAACTCAAACGTTATACTTCCCATCATGTTTTCCAGCCTTTACAGGATTTCTAAAGAACACTGGAATCCGTAAGTTTGTGCATTTACACTTTATCTTAGCATTTGACATCCCACTGATAAGCTTAGGGAGTGTCTGCTGAAGAGCATCTGAATGGGAGAAATGCAGACTCAAAGCTGCTCTGAGCAAGTGCAGCTCTGTTAATGCCAGTGTATATTAGTCTGCACTTGAGCTTGTCTCAGTGTTGTTAATTAACTGGATGTGTACAAAAATCACTACCTTGTGGGATAAAAATAGGCCTCCTCACAAGTTGGAAAAAAGAAGAAATTAAATGTTACATTGTTATTGAAGGAAGAATGTTGCTCATCAAGTGTTTCTCCTACGCAGTTTTTTTTATAAACGGGTTGGCTCCTAAGCCTGATTGTAAATTGTCTAGAAGAATATCACTTGGCATTAATGAAGCTTTGGGGCTGTATCATCAACTGATACCTCTGGGAGACTTTTGCTGTTGGCATTTTTTTTAAACATCCAGACAGTATATTCTTAGGTTGGGTTGTTTTTTTCTAAATTTATTTAAATGCAGCTGTTGTGTATTGCAATAATTGAGCAGTTACTTTATATTGGTATCATGATAATTAGGCAGTTTTATTTCAAACTGAATGACCTAGTAAAAAGTGTTCTCATGAGAAGTTTTATTACAGTTAGATGATACATATTCTGTATTTTAGTTGGAAAGTTTTTTTAAGTTAAGATGATAAGCATTTAGTGAACCTAGTATTTTTAATGAGCTGTGCTGTGTTCAGGACCCAGTTGTTTTGTGACCTCACTATAAAATATTTCATCTTTTCAAACATTGGTCTTTTTGTTCTGTACCTAGTCAAACTCTCAAGTTTGTGTGCTTACATGACAAATCTAATACTGCTGGAAAGCCTCTGGAACTTAACACTGGTCACAAAGGGGCACTTTCCATGGCACAGTACTCCAGTACCAGTCTCCAGCCTTCTTTATTATGCACTGGGATGCTTCTGGTAATGAGAATATTTCATTATCCCAGATCAGAGTTTTCATACCCATAGAAATTTTGTTACTCGAGCCAGGTAAAGACACATCTAAAATAAAGGAGATACTTAAAGAATTTTTATATTTATAAGAAAACTTTTCATGTAGGCAACAAAAAAGAAAGTTTATTTAAAGGGATGAGAGAGACAGGGGTGCGTGGGAAATGGCACATAGTTTGTGTGCTGTAAGGATTAGCTCCAAAGGTTCCTGGCACTTGTACTGTTGATTCACTGCCTCCTGGCTGAAGAGCTGTTTCTTAAGCAGCCCTGGGTCTGAATATGACAGCCAGAGTAGTGGATCAGGGACTGTGAAAGGGAAAATGAATATGAGCTGTACGAGCACAAGGAAATCACTCTTGAAATACAGCTTTGTATTTTGCATAGTTGCACTGAATATTCAGCTTCATAGAAAAGTCATAAGGAAATATGAATCACTCTCATTTTGTGTTTGAATTCTATTCCTTCTGCCGGCATTGATGATTTGAATCTCTGAAGTTGCATTCAGAATTGCTCCACAGCATGAGGGAAGAGACTGTAGTTATATGTAATAGCTTTCTGTTGTTGCCTTTCACCCTAGAGTTTTGTCCTGCTCCATTTCAGAAGTCAGTAGGGACATGAAAGCTGATTCTCACCTTTAAGTATGTTAATCAAAAGTAGTTTCTCTGAAATCGAAGAATTTACATAACCACACTTGCAGGAACAGGATTGCTCATAGAAAGGTTGGGAAGAGAAGACACTTTTTTATTTCACGTTTGATTTCACCTGAAACTAATGGATTCCTTTCTTTCTCCTTTTTCCATGTTTCACAGGGCTATTGTGGCTTTAGTCTACAATGTGTTGAAGGCATTTATGGAGATGAACAGCACCATGTTTGACGAGCTGACAGCCACTTACAAGTCAGATCGTCAGCGGTAACTTTTTAAAGCTTTTTTTTGTCAGCTGTGCACATGGCCTGCAGTTTAGCTCTCCCCTTACACTCAGGTGCAATTGCATAATCTCACACATCATAGACACTGCCCCATTTTTGCCTCTGCCTGCTCATCAGGCTTCTCATTGCAGGATGTGAGATTGAGTGTAGGTTGTTCTTTAGCCTTTGTTAAATACAGTATCCATTGCATTGCTTGGGAATCCACATTCCTCATGCAATTCCTTTTTGACTCCTCATTCCAAAACACTTAAGTGTATCAAGATCTTCAATAATAAAAGGGAAACAATGGTTTAAAGGTAACACTTCTCCTAAAGACTTAAAAAAATAAGGTTACACTGAGGTTTGGAAAGAGACATGGGGGAAACCCTTAAGATTTGATTTTCCAAGCTGCTGTTTGTAGGCTGGATGTGGTCTTAAAGCAGAGACATCTTGCAGCCTTTTTATTTCTTATGCAGAGGTCCTGCTATACCTGAGTCTTTCAGCATGCAGGATCCATTAAATACACTATTCACAGAGGCATTAGTTCAACTCCAGTAGCTTCTTGTCTTTTCTCCTGCTTTCCTTAATCTTTATTTCTCTCTTTATTTCTTTAGTTACAGTGCAGCATCTTTTCTCGAAAGTTTCACCTTATGCAAAGTTCAGGTGAAAAAAAGAGGAAATTTCAGGAACTTTGAGCAGTTTGCAATCATTTAAGTCATACCTTGGCTGTGACTCAGGGTTCCCCCAAGAAATGCAAAGGGCACTGCATGTCAGCAGAGGCTTTTAGGGTAGTCCAACATTAAAAGTCTCTTGGCTGTTGTAGTTTTGACTTGTGTGTCTGGAGTCACACTGGCCTTTCATTCCACTTTGTTTTATAGTCCTAAAAAATCTGCACATAACAGGCTAGTTCATTAATACGGTATTTTACTTCTAGAGACTTGTTTAGAGATATATTTAAACTAAGAAGCCAGATATTCTTAATATGTATTGGTGCAGTTGAGACAAACTCTATGGTTTCCTAGCAAAAAGGCGAAGAGTTCTAGGACTGATCATGTAATCCAGATATTCACTGAGGCAGCTTGGGGCCCTAAATCAATTTGTGGTTGCACTTAGCCACTTCAGATGAGAAATTCTGCTCTGAACAGGACCAGACACTGCAGTGGTGTGTCCCATGTCTGGATAAACTGGGGAGGTTTAGTGGCTGAATGGCACAAAGAATTAGTTTTGCACCTGCTGACATTGTATTTCTTACCAAGGCTGGTGCTAACCATTTCACCATTGTTGTTTACTTCTTATGATTTTAAAACCTGAATCTATAAACGGGGATATTTACCTTACTGTTTCCAGAAAATCTTTAGCATCTTAATAAAACAACATTCCAGAAGGGGTAGCTTTGATCCCACTTAAAGCTTGAGGAGAAATATGTTCAATATTAATGGATAGGATAGGTCAAATAGGTAAGTTGGATGAGATGATCATCTTCTAACAGGCCTTTAGGTAAGCAGGCATGTATTTCCTAATGGTTACAATATAAATATTGGTAAGTAGCCTGAAATTGTAAGGCTATTTCACTTATTCTTGTGTTTAGTTTTAAATTCTTTCTAGTAACAATAGGTTTTTTTTTCTTTACTGTTCTTCAGGGATTTATATGAAAGTTGTTTGTATTTTTTTGCATGTTTAAAATCCTCTTGGGAAATCAAAATTCCAAACAAATGAGCCAGATGTTGGTATGTTGACTGAATCAAAGTGTGTAGGAATGTTCCTGATCCCTTGAAATACTTTTCAAGACTTCTGTAATGTGACTGGCAGAGAATCTGTGTATCTGTCACTGTTAGATTTCCATTTCATCTAAACCTACAAGGTGATGTAATAGAGCTTGAAAGCATTTTGTGCCTTGCAGTCTCAAGATTTATTCACAGTAAGCTGTGGCAGAGACAGGAAATTTAGAAAGCAAACAATGCAGGTAAAGTAAATGTTAGGTTTGCTGTTTAATTTTCTCAAATCAGCCACTAAAGTCTGTTTTTAAAGCAAATGCTACATAGATCTTGCAGGAATTTGGTGTGGAAAATGAGTAACTCATAGAACAAAATGCACATCTTGTAGGTTGAGCTTTGCCTTGGTTGGTGCCTAAGTATAGGGAAGCCAGCAGTCAATGTAAGTAAAAATAGTGATTCTAAAGGAATCAGGGAATGCTTCCTAGAAAGTCACTGTGATTTGCAAGATTATTTACATCTTAAATAAAGAAACATAAAAATAATTAAATAATTTAGTGCATAATGGAAATTTTTATAATCTTGTCAGATTAGTTCTGTCATAAAAGTCCACTGGATTTTTTAATTCCTCTTTGCAAATTGGTGTCTGTGAACACTGGCACTTTACTCAGTTTACATTTTATGCTCTTCTCCTGCATTGTTTAGTTATATTTATGTAGGCAACAAAAAGGAAGAAAAGAAAATACAAAAAAAATTAAATATGTGATAGGAAAGTTGCAGTTGTGTTCAAGAAAATTAGTGCAGCTTATTAATGTCAACTATATGTTTTTTAACATAAATATTATACAGTCTTCTCTCCTGCTAACTCTTTGTTTTATTTCATCTGTCAGTGAGAAGAAGAAAGAGAAAGAGCGTGAAGAACTGTGGAAAAAACTGGAGGATTTGGAATTAAAGAGAGGTCTTAGACGTGATGGAATAATTCCAACTTAACAAAAAAACAAAACAGCATTATTAACCTGTGGAGTCACACATTTATGTAGTAGAAGATGGAGCAACAGTTTTCTGTATTGTGCAACTTTACAGTAGATTTCACATTTGTTTCATTATTACAACAGCACTGTATATACCTGTCTCTAAGTAAAGGAAAAAAATAAGGACTTTAATCCAAAGTTTGGACAACAGATGGACTTCTCAGAACTTTGCAAACATAATCATTGTTTTAACCCTTCTTTAAAACCAGTCTTCAAAGATCTGTTGATGAAAATTGCAATGTCAGATTCCATTGTCAGGACCTGTTCCTTATTTATCGTTAGCAGAGAGTATAATACAACTTTCAAATGTGAACAATCTTAAAATTTAGCTTGTCTTTCTGCTAAACTGTTACGTGTATTTATAGTAAAAGAGAAAAAAGACTGTCATTTCCTTATGAGTTTGTGTAACATCCTCCTTCTCTGGATAACTTTACTGTAATTTGACTTTCTTTTCCTTTTGCACATCTTCATAAGTTGAATGTCCATTCAGATCAGGGCCATGAAAAACATTGGTCCTGAATAAAAGTTTTGTTTACTGGTGTGAGCATTTTTTTAGTACCAGGCTGTCTCTGGTGCTTCCTTAATTTGAACATTAGGAGTTAAAAAACAAGTAGGTGATAAACATAGTAGGAAAGGGAGCTTTGGATTCGTGCACCTATTTATTGCAAATCCAAATTAATGTCCACAATCCTTGGAAAAAAAAATGGGCAGTGGTAACACCCTGGACTTCAGTACCTAACCAGTATTAGTGATGCAGCATTGGGCACACGTACCAGAGTTGGTTTAGAAGCACTAATTGCTAAATTATTGCAGTATGTTCTTACTGGACCATTCAGAAAGAATAAAGACACATGCTAAACAACACAGGCATGAAATTGATCTCCCGTGGTCATGGATCTAATTGGAAATTGAGTTGAGATAGCAGTTTGGACAGTTTGGAGTTGTTGCCTTACTTTTTAATATGTATTTATAAAGTGTTCCAGCAAAAGAGGATGTAGCCTCTAAGAAACATACTCTAGTGTTTTTGTGGTTCTAGTACTATTACTCATCACAGTACCAGCCCTATGGTCTTAGCTGGAAAAGGATTCTGGATAATACACTTCTGCATTCTCATCTGGATGCTCATTCCTAACTACTGTATTTGTTACCAAAAGTGGTTCTACAAATGCTACTGAAAAAAAAAATTCTGGAAATCCTAATGTTCTGAGTATTAATAATAAAGTTTAAAATGCTTTTATATCAAAGGTGCATTGTGACCAAATTGTTTAAAACAAAAGAGGAAAAAAAAAACCAAACAAAAACAAAGAAGAGGGCTGTATTATAAGTATACATTATTGGCTATCTGCTTTGTATTTGAAAGTGGAATCTTACATCTTTGGTAGGTAAAATGCTGATAAGACTTATGTACAGTATATATTTAGCTAATGCAGTTGCATTATTCTATACCGGAAGGTATTTGTTTCAGGATTTTTCTCCAGGATGCTTTTGAACTGTTACAGACATATGACAACAGTGAATTGATAATCCTAAACCATCAATCCAGCAGTATTTACAGTATAAAAATGAATTGGTGTTCATGAGTCTTTGTGATAGTTGCAAACATGAATTTATGACCTGTTGCCATTGGTAGAAATACAGTATAAATACAAGCTTGTATATTTTTCTTCCTACCATTTAAATATACAGTAGAATTTGAAGTTTTCTTGTTTTCAGGCACGGAAAAAGAGGTAAAAAATAATTCCCTCCTAGACTACTGACTGTTTCAGGATTATCAGGTCACAGTTTGTACTCCTGGGTCTGCACACACCAATGTTGTAAACTCAAGGTTTTGTAAGAACTTGACACTGTTAATTCTGGGAGAAAAAAAAAAAAGTGGAACTAGTCATATGCAACACCAAACACAACATGATTTTATGGGATTAATATGAGCTTCTTTTAAGAACATTGACTGGGACGCAATGTAAATTAGGCAGTTACTGTCATAGTTGAAACTTTTTATTTTAAAGTGCTGAAGCAAAGGTGCAAGCTGAAATACTGAAGATTAAATAAATTTATAACAAATCATGTCCCTTAGCCCATTGATTTTGACAGTCTTTTATTTCTGTTACCAAAAAAAGAAGAATACTTGCTAGTGTGATTTCTGTGTGAAATGATCATTTCACAGTACAAGAGGGTGGACTCAAACTCATGCTCAAAGACTATGTTCCATTGTGAAGAACTGAGAAAGAGTGGAGGAATAAATCTTCATGTTTTTCACCTGGTGGAGTAAAACACAACAATGTGAAATTAGAAAAAGCACCTTGTCCTGTACTTAGAGTTTAGGTGAGTGTTGTTTGTTCATAACTATTTTTGGGTTTTGCCATGTCATTCTGCTCTTGATCATACAAACCTGACGAGAACCTGGTGGGTTGCAATATTTTGTGGCCTCTGCCGCGGGGACAGCGGGGAGTGTCTGACGTTTATAGATGATTTATCACTTCTGAGAAGGAATGTTCCTTTAAGGAGGAGGAGATGATGTGCTGTTGTTATGAAGTCACTTGACTCTAAAGGCTGGGTGATGCACCTGAAGGAGCACCAGGATCCCCCGTGTGCCGCAGCCCCAGCACGATGTCCGGCCCCACAGGGCTCCCACTGCTCCCGCTGGAGCTGCAGGAGGAGGAAGAGGAAGGCAGCCTGTGGGCCCAAGTGTGATCAGTGCATCATAATTTATGCTTTTGTTTGCTTCTTGAGTTCCACAAACCACCCTTGTTTGTGTCAATGTTGTTCTTGACTGCTCGTGCGGCCGGCGTTGGGGGGGTCCCGCGTGTCCTGGGCCACATTGGTCTCGGGGGAAGGGTTGAGCGCTGTCTGCTCACAGGAAAGAGCTGCGAGGGCATCGGGTCATGGGGATGTAACAACTGTACCAGTAAAGTTCCTCTCATACACTCTGAATCGACCACACGTTGCTTTCTTCATCCTGCACGTCTCCCTCTTTTCCTTTCGTTGCTTTCAAGTGTTTTGTCTCTCTTCCAAAGGTTGGAATGCTTTAAGTACAAGTGTTCTGATGCCATTGGAGCGTTCGCTAGCAGGGTTACAGTAAATTTAATCTTGGTTTTGTTAGCATAAGTAAAAGGGTTTAATTTATTTTTTTATCTGTTCTCATATATGGAAAAATTGAGGGTGTTGGAGCCAAGAATCGCTTGAGTAAGAAATGCAGCAGCTGTACTTACATTCTACATGCGTAAGTGCAGCCTTAGGCTCTCACACTCGATGGAAAAGAAAATATATTAGGAGCTCTAAAAAAGCTCTTTTATTGTTTCGTGAGGAGTGGGAAAGATGAGATTCTTCTCCCTCCAAGTAAAACTGACATAACTTCCTTTTAGTTCTGTCTTTGAAAACAAAGATGCCCTTTCCTCTTAATTGTGTGACACCACTATCCCAAAGCAGTTGCCCTAAAAGAAGACAAAGGTGATGATGCTCGAGATTGAAGAATGTTTTTATTTATACGTAGCTTTTTTATTTTGGCTCATCTTAGCAGCTCTGGAGTGAGCCATGAATTAGTTTTTCCTGGTTGGTATGTGCAGATTTTATATAGCCCAGTTTTCCATTTTGAACTCATCTTGAAACAGAATGGAATTGATTTTGGTTGAAAACTTTTATCCAAGTGTTGCTTCCCATCCACAGAAGCGTGTGCTTTTTATCACAACCACTCTTGAGTAATGGTTTTTGTTACTTGGGTCACCTGCTGTAAATATGTTGTATTCATAACCTCATGGAGCCACGAGGAGTTTTCAAATATAAATAGTACCAATACATTTCTTGCTGTTGTCCTATTTTTGATTGTAGTATAGCGAATGACCTGTCATGCTTTTTGTTTCGAGGTTAGCATTAGATTCATAGATCTTAATATTTTAGCATTTCATTGTTTAAGCAGGAGAGGGCAGCAAAAGTTCATTTTTCCCCATAGGAATGCTCTGATGCCATTACTGTTTTTAAACTTAGGTGCATCTAACCATCTGTGGGTAGGGGGGGAAAATGAAACATTTTTTATATATATTAAAAGGTGCATATGAAAATATACAGTCTGGTCCAACCAGGCTGAGAAAATGTCTTCTACTCTACATCCAAGTAATAATAAAAATATCTTCCATTTCTGGATAAAGTACAAGCAGGTCTAAAGCTCTTGGATTCAAATGTTACTCTTTGAAAACAGTTTACTATCTTAAAAAAACGGTATCAAAGAAACTCAAACTCAATGGTGCTCCCAGCTATAAATGTGTAATGTTCCTCTTTTGCACATGCTCAAGAGGCTCTGTACTGTGGGTGCATCTAAATAAAGAAGCAATGAAGTGTTTTCCAGGTGCTTGGTTTTTTTTCCACCTCCTCCCATCTAAACTTCATGAGCCTTTTCAACAGTGAACTTGCAGCAATCAGGTGCCCATCCGTATGTATTTAATGTAAAGACTCTTGTCTGGAGAAAAAAACCCCCAGAAAAGAAGCAATGAGGTGGTAATTTAAGTTTCAGCCATCATTATCTTAGTAAACACTCGTTTTTCCTTAATTTTTTTCAAAGGTCCTCTGATGATGGTGAGTATCCTTGTACCTCACACAATCCTGTGAAGGGAGGTCTGGAGCAGTGGATGCAGGAAAGAGGCATTAGAACCACACAGTGTTCTTTGTGAACCCTCTGGGCCTCACACTTTAGAGCTGGTGAAGGAATTTGTTATTTTATGGCAGCGTTCTGCTGTTTCAGTCCTCGTGGTGTTCTGCCTTTGCAGTTTGGAGGTGAAGGGAAAGGCTGGAGATGGTCATGTATGGGGAAACCCTCTGAGAGAGCCATGGATGGAGCCTGGAAAGGGGCACTGCAGGTGAATGGCTTTAGCAGCAGTGTAGGAGAGCTGTTTGCTTCAATAAAATGAGAAAATATTTATTAAACATCTGGTTTCTAAATACCACATTTTTTTACATGAATTATTCCAGTAGTCTAATCCTTAATTCTTTCAATTTTTTTTCCCAATTTAAATTTCAGCAGTTGGATCTTGCCTTTGTTAGAAGAGCTTGCTATCACAAATCTCTTTAAATACTTGTAAGACAATATTCAGATCACTTAACTCCACGTCTCTCTACTTCCTTATTGCAAGGCAAGTATTTTCTGAAGAAGTTAAAAAAAAAGAGAACATGCAGTAAGTTGGCCTCCAGGGTAGGATTTGTCTTCTTACTTGCAAGTTGGAAATCAACCTTTACAGGATTGGAATTAAAAACTTAAATTAGTTTCCTACTTTTGGTAACAATAATTGCTTTGCTAATTTTTCATCTTGGTCTTTCCTTCTCAGGGTTGTTTTGGTTTCTCATGCAGCCGCAGAATGTCTGATTTATCCTACTTTAAGTTTGGACCTCAGATCACAAGTGTGTAACCTACAGAAGTGGTTTTGTGTGCAGGTAAAAGCTGCTCCCAAGGCTGCATTAATTAGTGCCTTAACGTACAGTGGGGGAATAGCTTGGGATTTAACCTGGACACTGATACAAGGTCTCAAATTATGATCTATGGTTTTAAAGATGAAACTCTGAAGCTGAAGCAAATATCCTGAATTTGTAAACACATTGAAAGCAAGTGTACTAACCCACTGAGAGCAGTGACCACAGGTTTTTCTGGGAGTTTCCATGACATGAAAAATGGTCATACAGAAACTTGATCTTGCACTCTTTTTGTGTTTGTTTGGTTTTGTTTTCCCCCCCATCCATCTTGTCTAGTCAGTATTTTCCCCCTTTGAAGGTGTGAGAAGTTGGGGGTCACTTGGGAAGGATGGAAAGCTTGAGATACATTTAAAGAAATGTCTGGTTTTTTATACCGTGGTTCATACTTTGATACACACTTGAAAGTGTCTGGGAGCTTGGCATTATCCCTGGATCTGGGAAGGGCTTCCAAAAAGAGAATGAGAAAAGAATATTCTATACATCACCTGAATCTTGTCAAAATTCTTCCTTTGCAAACTTTTCCTTGCATGAGAAGCCTCAGCACTTCCCTGATGGAGGGAGCAGTGACCCAGCAGTGAGTATTCCTGGAGCCCCAGCCCCAGCAGGAACACGCTGGGGCAGAGTGGCTCTGGCAGCCAGGGAGGAAAGACCTTGTGTTTGCAACAGGATTTGTGCAGGCCTGCAGCAGTAAAGGCAGAGGTTACCTGCAAACCTTCTGTGAACTGAGCAGGCTCGGGCCAGGTTTGCATCTTTGCCTGTTGAACCTCCAGCACATGTGGTTGAGCTGTGTGAGCAAACTGGGCAAATGATCCAGCTCAGTTTTAAGTTTTAATATTAATTTTGCCTAGTGTGCTGAGTAGGATTCCAGCTGATGCTCATCTGTCATGCCAAAGGCTGTTCAGCAACTCCCCTGCTCTTTTAGATATTTGACAATGTGTATATGATGTGCATGGCTGGGAAATCACTGTGTGATTAACTGTGTCCAACCAACCTGGGCACCTGCATTACATAACCTTCCATTTCAGGCATCTTGACTCTAGTCTGCAGGTGCCAGATCTTGGAGTAAACTGCAACTTGGCAAAGGACACTCGATTTCTGGAGCAAGGAAACGTGGAATTCAGACAGTGGTAATTAGTTTGTTAGTCCACAGACTATTTCACAAGCACAAGGGGGTATTATTGCTATTTGCTCCCCATGACACTCATCAGACAATAATTGTCATGGTTAATGGTTATGCACATTTCAAACATCAGTTCTGGCCAGACAAAAATTACTCAGGAATACAAAAAAAAAGGATATTTCCTACTGCAGTTGGTGCCCCCAGCCCCTCTTTCTCCTGTGCTGCACTGAGGTTCTGCAAACACAAGTGTGAGGACTTGCAATGGGCTGAATTTCAGCAAAATGTGCTGTTCTAGTTGAGATTGTCATAAGGGGAACATAACTACAGACCAGGGGGCATTTCAGCCTTTTCCAAGCAAATGCTTTTCCACGTGGTCAGCTAAAGAACTGAGATTTTTTTAGAGGTCCTTCCACCAGATCAGGTTGTTCCAAGTCCCGTCCAACCTGGCCTTGAACACTGCAAGGGATGGGGCAGCCACAGTTTCTCTGGGCATTCTGTGCCAGGGCCTCAGCACCCTCACAGCAAAGAATTTCTTCCTAATATCCCATCTAACCCTGCCCTCCCCCAGTTTGAAGCCTTTCCCCCTTATCCTCCCACCACACACTGTTGCAAAAAGTCCCTCTCTGATCAATATCTGCAAAGATCTGAAGCTCACAAGCTGCACAAGCCTTTTGGATTCTTCTGCAGTTTAAATACAGTTTAGACAGGCCAAGCACATGCAAGAGTTGTTGCTTGCTTGTAGTTTTTTGTCTGAATTTGGGAGAGCAGAGATGGCCGCTTGTCCCATGGAATTTTAGTCCCTCAACTTTCAACTTTTTCAGCTTCTTTTTCTCCCCTGAACTTTTCATCTGGTTTTGTTGCAGTGGGTGTGTGTTCCTGACTTTCCCTGCAGTTCAAATGTACTTCAGCAACAAAGATCCCCCTGGTTTACATCAAGTGCCTCAGACTTGACCAAACCAAGAAGGGGTCCTGGCATTCAGGTGCAAGAGAACACTCTTCCAGCAGGAATCAGGTCTGCCCAGAATGTACCCTTTACCCCATGATTTCAGTTGCTTGGAAAAGAGATTAACTCAGTTTGACTGTTAAAATACACAGACACACAATTTTTCCTCTCCCAGTAGTAATTTATATAATTTATATCGCCACTAAATCCACCATCATTAAACTGCTTCTCACTTCCTGTTCTAATTACCAACCCCCTCTAAAATCACTGGCAATGATATGTATGCTGTATACAACTTCATGGGACAATATCCTGGGATTTGAAATCTAATAATTCAATTTATAGGCTTGAATTCATTGTCTAGGAAAACAGAATCTATAAATAAGCCATTTAATGCTTTTTTTTAAATCTAGGTGCCAATTAGTCACTGATGTAGAATATCCTGTTTTGATTGCATCATCATTGCAGCAGGGAGGATGGGCATGGAATCCAGATCTTGCAGCAATAAATAAAACTTGATTTCTAATGCTTAAGCTGTTGCTTCAATGTAAGCTTGATTTCATGAGATTGCTGTTGGGCCAACCTTCATTCATTGTGGCAGGGTAGTTCAAGGCAGAAATGGATCCAGTTTTATATCCCAGTGCTTTATTGACCAGAAACAGAAAAATCAGATGAAAGGAAAACATTTCTATCACAGCAATTTTTTCAGTAGCCAGGGTGGGCAAAATACAGGTCAGGTTTAGGATCAGTGATTTCAAGCTTGCTGTGGAATAGTGGTAGTCAGTTAAACTTTTGTGACCTTACTTCCACACTGGCTTGTGCTGCCTGACTTGGCAGCAGATGAACTCCCTAAAACACATCTTCAAAATGTATTTTCCTTTACTGTAACCTTGAACTGTTTTCCATGTGTTCACATTCTCTCATTCCCATCCATTATCCCCATCAGTCTGTTCATGCTAATACATTTTCCAAGTAGCATCTCACTTTCTGGAAGTGTCTCTCTCCAGAGCTGGGGCTGTTATCTGGTTATCTCTTTGCCCTAAAATGAGGACTGAGAAGGGGAGAGGAGGAGGAGGGTTTCTGGCACCCCTGTGCCAGTGGGATGGGAGTGTGAGGGGTGCAGGGAGGACATCTCTGCTCCGTACGTGGCTGTGGGGTCACCCTCACCCACTCTCCACTGGATCCCCAGTCCTTAGGTTTTCCATCCCACAACACACTTCCCTGAGTTCTTCACTTCCCAAAGAATCAGATGCTTGGAGGGGAGGATTTGCAGAAAAAAGGTTTGTGTTAGTCCGGAATAGAGTTTGTCCCTCTACAGAAGGGGATTTTGTTTAAATCTCGAAGATAAATCAGATGTTTTTCTATCCATGGCTAAGGTTTGGGGATTTTTTAAAGAACATTGTATTATTTTTATCATGACTGCACTCTTGTGAGCTTGAATGATGGAGATCTTGCCTTTTCCAAGTACAGAAACACGACAAGACAGATTAAGTACAGCTCTTCTGTAAACTGCGGGACTTAATTCTCTTCCTGCCAGAGTCAATGATGGGAGTCCTGTTGCTGTCACCAAAAGTAAAATAAAGATCTGTGAGGAGACTGGACAAATCTGCTGTGTCTATGTGGGAAAGTGGTCAGTACTAACAGGGGTGATGTGGGCTCATTTCCTCTTCCTGCAGTAAATTGATCCTGTTCAAATCATCCACTATTGTGTGTACATTGTCTGCCTGACCTCCAGAAAGCTTTTATGGACCTGAGCCTCAGAGGGAATGTGTGATCCCAGTTTGCTTCCTGCCTGTTTGCAATGACAGCCATCAGTTCCAGAGAAGAACTGAATAAATCTCTGCTGCATTATTTGTGATTGGTACCTGAGCATTCAGGTGAACACGAGCACAGGCAGTGATCCCCAGCCCTGGGGTGTTAACTGAGGCAGTTGTTCTGAGGCTGTCTAGACACAATGTCTGCCTACAAAAGAATTTGGTTATGGACAGGGCAGCATTGTTCAGAAGATGTTATTCTGCTGCTGGGGAAATGGAAAGGATATTTTTTCTTTCAGGAGCAGGGAACTGCCCTTTCCTGGTGCAGTTGTCATTTCATGACCAGTGTTACTAAAACTTTTCTCCTCTGAGACTCTCCATTATTATTAATTACATAAAACATGCTTGAGAAAAAGATTTCTCACCTATTCTTTGGCATGAGAAAAAAAAGGGAAGTAGGAAGCATAACTTCACGTCTTTGTTCAGGGAATTTTAAATGCATGTAGGAGGGGTATTTTGTAGGGACTGCAGTAAATGTCACTGTGATGCTGAGAAGCAAGGTGTGTAACATCTGTTTGGGCACCCTGTCATGGAAGTGGACCAGCACTTTGTAGACTCTGGGAGAAGGGAGCTTGCATGGAGTGTGCTGCTCTGCCCCAGAGCTGAGAAGAGAGGGGACACTGGGGAAAAACCTGGGTTTGCAATGAAGTTTTATAGCTGGAGGTGCTACAGTGAGGTGAAAAGACCGGTCAAAATCTGTTCAAACTTTTATCTGCCTTGAAAGGTGATCAGATGTTTAAGGAATTAAGGAGACAGGGCATTTTTGAAGATGTCACATGTGTCTTATGTCCAGGAAAACACTTCACTCCTATTTCCCAGTGTATCAGGATAGGGTTGTCTCAGCCATGTCAGTCAAAGGCTCAGTGTGGATCTCCTGCTTTGACTGCCTGGGGATGCTGCTCAGCAGTGGCTGAACATGAGCCAGGTGTGCCCAGGTGGCCAAAAAGGCCAATGGCACCTGGCCTGTGTCAGCAACAGTGTGACAGCAGGAGCAGGGCAGGGATTGTCCCCCTGTGCTGGGCACTGGTGAGGCCTCACCTCAGATCCTGGGCTCAGTTTTGGGCCCCTCACTGCAAGAAGGACATTGAGGGGTTGGAGCTGGTCCAGAAAAGGACAGCAGAGCTGGGGAAGGGTCTGGAGCACAAGTCCTGTGGGGAGCAGCTGAGGGAGCTGGGAGGGCTCAGCCTGGAGAAAAGGAGGCTCAGGGGGGAGCTTCTCACTCTCTACAACTCCCCAAAAGGAAGCCAGGTGGGAGTCAGTCTGTTTTCCCAAGTAACAAGGAATAGGACAAGAGAAACCACCCGAAGTTGTGCCAGAGGACATTTAGGTTGGGCATTAGGAAAAAAACATGAGGTGATTTCTCAGTTGTAAAAGGCTGTGCAGCTGTGGTGTCCAGAAGCTGCCATTGGTACCAGTCTCTTTAGAGGCACATTTTAGTTCCACCAGTGCTCTCCACACTGTGCAGGGAATGCCACCCAAAGCAGGAAAATCAGTAAATGTTGGGCTTTGGCCCTGGAGTTCGTTCTATGGTGTTTTGGCTCCCTGTGGGAAATCTCTGTGAGGAGGGTTTTCTAAAGGAAGTACAGACCAGCAGTTTCCCCCTTTCAGTGTCAGTGGAGATTTGGCCATTGCTAACCCTTGTAAATTTAACCTACAGTGCTTGCTGCTCTTGGGTGATGCTTTATATAAAGTGCTCAGAAACGGGAGCCTGCAGGACAACTGATCTCTGATGCTAATTAAGGAGGCAAACATTAAATTCAATTTTCTAGCCTTATGTTTCGAGTCAAACCCAGCATTTTATTATCTTTCCAGCTTAATCTGTGAGTCATTTGTAATGCATTTTCCCTATAAAGCAACATCTGTACGTTGTATTCTTTACATGTCCAAGAGCTTCAGAGTCTTTTAGTACTTGGAGTAGAGTGGGAATCCCTGGGGTACATTTTGGCACACACCTCTGCAAACATACCTTTTAGTCATCTCACTGCTGGGTTAAAACTGAAATGGATGATCGAGGATTTAAGCAGCTGGATTTCAACATCCATTTGCCACATGCCAGCTGCAAGCAAAGCAAGAAGTTATTGTACTCAGCTGTGATTTACATATTTGACCTTTGAACACCAGAGGATATAGCTGACATTGTCAGAGTCAAATACTGCGTGAAGCTCTGTGAAACACGAAACTTGTCTTGTTAGACTGTCCAATCTTTATAAATTAATGCCTGGTTTGAAAGTGTCTTTAAATGACGAAGAGTTTTGTTTTTATCAGGATTTAT
Organism: Eopsaltria australis; assembly: GCA_034509425.1. Classification (NCBI taxonomy): domain Eukaryota; kingdom Metazoa; phylum Chordata; class Aves; order Passeriformes; family Petroicidae; genus Eopsaltria; species Eopsaltria australis. The sequence goes on along the minus strand of JAVTVJ010000012.1, from coordinate 288,107 downwards.
CTGTCTGATCTAATTAAAGTAGACATTGCTTATAAAGACTGCAGAATAGAAAACATGCTTGAAGGCAGGCAGAGGTGTGTAGCATTAGCACCATAACATTGAATTTGTGGTACTCTTTTCAGTTAATCTCTATTGATTAATCCATATGCAGGAGAGTGCAGGCTCTGCCCTGAACTTTCAGCTCAGGTGAAATCGTTACCACTGCGATGTCAGAATTTGTAAATAAGCTGCAAACTATAATGAGTGATGTTAATTAGGAAGAAATTCTTCCCTGAGAAGGTGGTGAGGCAGTCACAGTGTGATGTGCCTGTGGCAGTGATGCTCAGAGGTGAAAAATGGGTTTTTGTTATCTCTCACTCTTCTTGTCTTCCTTCCCTGGTGATTCTTCAGTTGCTGATAAGATGGTGACTCAAGATAAACAACAGAAACCTGGCCACCCTCTGGTACCTCAGCTGTCTCTGTGTGGTGCTGGGGTTTGTTCCTGGCCTGCTGGAACCTATTTTTCCTCCTGGCCTCTTTCAGCCCTGCTGGTCCCATGACATGGGATGACTCTGCATCCACAAGGAACTTGTTAAAATCAGTGGGAACAGGGTGAAGAACTTACACTGGAAATAGTCTGAGGACTCAAAGTGTTGACTGAGATCTGCATTTCCCCAGGGAGGGTAAAAAGAGTTCAGGCTGGAAGATTTGGTTCTGTCTGCTTCTGACACTTCTTGCCTGTTACTGTCTGGGTCTGTGCTGTGCCGAGGTTTGATTTGGCCAAGTGCCTCTCTGGGGTTTGGGACTCTCCTCGTGTTTGTTTTCCTGGCTGGGTTTTGATTAGTTCAATAGTTCTTTGAGTTTATTCTGACAGGATTCAAAGGAAGAGACAGTAACTTTGTTTCAGGAGACTTCATTTCCAGCTTTGTCTGATTTGTAAACTTCACTCATCGCGAAGGCAAAGTTAAAAATGGAGCATTAGCACTGGGGATGATGAGAGTCAGACAAGGTGTCTGTTTTCCAGTGCACTGGCCACGAACAGCAGGGAAATTATTGAATTAAGGTAATGTATCTTTGAACTTACATAGTTTTGATTAAGAAGCTTCATCTTCGGATTCTGAGCCCAGAGCAGCTGTGTCATTGCTCATTAGTCTATCCTAAAAGACTAAAATGACTTTCCAAAAAAGACTATTAGAAGAAAGCCATGGAGTGCAGAAGTGACTTGAGTTAAAGTGGTTATTGTCAGCCACATAAAGTTTGCATAGCATCTGTATTTGTTGGAAAAATCTTTTCCACACTGCAATGAACTCAGATCAAATCTCCAGGCAATTCCCTGGTGTACAATTAGAGAGCCCAATTCTCGCTCTCATCAATATTCAGCCAATTCCAATGGATTTGAATTCTTGAATTCAGATTCTGGACTGAATGTGATCAGCATCATCACCATGAAGGGAAGAAAATGTGGCTGTGTTTGAGGACAATGTAAGGGTGCACATGCTTCCAAAGTGAGAGCTGAGAAGGATGTTACCAACAGTGTGGAGAAATGGTGTTGGGTTGCTTCATTTCAGGAGCTGTGCTTGACAAACATACCTTTCCAGAGCAAGGATATGGCAGCCCTCCTTTCCTAAGCAGGTCTATAAGTAAGTAAGTAAGTAAGTGAGTTTCCTGCACACAGTATTGTATCTTTACTCTCCTCCTCATCCATTCTGGATGTGTTTTTCCTGATTTTTCCCCTTACCACTGTATGTATCACAACCCCTAAACCTTTAGGGAGCTCCCCAGGAATGCCCCTGTTGCAGGTAAATTCTTCCTGCCAGTCAGTCTTTGAGAAATGTGTCTTCAGCAGTTCTTGATCTTTGCAACCTGTAAGTTACTGCCACAGTAGAGGAGGGCTCAGGAATAATATTTGTGCTAGTCAGACTGGGACAGATATCAGACAAACTGGTCTGGTCTTTCACATCTTTTATTTTAAATTTTGCTATCCTTTGCCATTGGATCAGGATGAATTTTGTTGGACCCTGTTCTTTTCTTGACCGTGGAGAGTCTTTAATTCCTGTTTGCCTTTATGTTTTTCTTTCTGATTTCTACTTGCAAAGCATTTTGCTCAAAGTTTAAGGTTTGAGAAATCAGCTTTTCTGAGGTACCCTGTATATAAACATCTAAAATATGAATTTTAGTAAATGTGTTCAAACAATAGGAGAGAGTTTTTGTCCATAGCGTATCAAATCAGGTTATGATCAGGCTCTGAACTGAACCTGCAGTTCTGCAATGGATTTCTCTTTACTGGAATTACCTTGGTTTGGGTGCAATACCTGTGTGTTAGAAATGCTGACTACAAAATTTTAGAGGCTTCAGCTCTTCCAGTGTCTGTAGGACCTTCATTAGTCCTCCTCTGGATTGGATCCATCATAGCTACAGGCGTTTTTCAGCAGGAGAGTGTTATCTCACCAGGATAGATGTGCCTCAAGCAAACCGGGGATTAGCGTTTTTTGTTACTGTTAAGCCTCACCCTTGGACTTCATTTTCCAAGTCTGATGGAAAAGGAAGGGAAGAATTGTGTCTGACAGATTCCCTATAACAGCCGTGCCACTGAGGCAGTGCCTGTGCTGAAACAGCTGTGATATTGCTGCAGTCAGCACAGAGCTTTTCCACAGCACTTCAGATCTGCAGGGCTGGATTTTACAGGTGTGTCCACTGGGCTGCTCTGCCAGGCCTAACACAGGTACCCCACGAGCTGCAAGAAGTGTTCATCTCCTCTGTAAGAAGGATCATTCCCCTGAGTGTGGTGTGATTTCCTGCCACTGCAGCCTCAAGAAATCCTCTTTCCTCATTCCATTCTTCTCCCCCTAATGCTCATTCAGCTGCTGCCAGCTCGTGTTGTGTTAAGCCCAGGATGCAAAATGAGCAGAAAGTCTTTTAAAGCAGAAGTGGCTTTGTGTGCCCGAGTCCTTCAGTGGGGACTGGGGTCCCATTGTTAGCAGGGAGAGCCCACATTTATCTAATTCCTGCCTGGGAACACATTTCCTGATGCCTGCATTGTGCTCCCTGGGCTTGCACTTGGCAGTGTTTCTGTCAGAGCCCTTCGAGGAGCTTTGCTTGCTGCCTTTGATTTTCATTTCCAGATCAGCCCTGCCCTCTCAAGGTTAAACCTGCTTTGTCTCTCCCTTTGCAAAACAACTCCTTGCATTCTTTCAAAACATAAAAAAATGACAGAAAGTCACACTGCAAGACAAACACGCAGCAGCCGCGGGGATGGATTAAATAATCTTAATGCACTTGTTTGAAATGCTCTTTTCAGGACAGAAAGGTTATCTTTTTTTCCAAAACTACCAGCAAAGAGTAAACCTATTGAGAAAATCCAATGCTAACTTGTACAGGGAAAAGTGATTCTGGTGCTACTTTTTTTTCAGTGAGTTCATCAAATGACATCTAACATTTAAAGCTATGTATCCTACCTGATAGTTTTATGTCTCACTCTGTTTGAAACTGAATCCTATCCTCTCTTGGATGCCCACCTCCTGTGAATCTGGCCAGACATCCCACAGCACCTTGATTCTCACACATTTCTCCTTCTGTCTTACTTCTGAACTAATACCCACATTTCCAGCCCCTCTCTTGTGCAGTGCATTAAACATCTCTGTCCAGTCACTGTCTTTGCTTGCCTGAGTGCTCACCAGGTTCTTCTGCCCTGCCTACCAGGCTCTCTGAAATGTTTCCTGTGTGCAGCCACTCAGCATTGGTATTTTCTTTGGTCTGTCTCATTAAATAGAACATCCCAGCTCCTTTCTCATGACCAACCCAATTTGAAATCCTACTGGTGTATTTATTCATTAACTTAAATGAGATAAACTCACAGAACAGTAAGACAACAAAATTCTGTGTGGGAAAAAGCCAGCACTCAGGCTTTTCACACAGCACAGTGCAAATCCTCCAGGAATTGGTGTCTGTCCCACAAACAGACAGGATTTTCTAGAGACAGAATAAGTGAGAGTCTGCATTTTCTCTTTTGTTTCACTCTAAGAGGCTGTTCACTACAAATGGAGAAGAGAGAACAGGATCTTAGCTGAAGTCACCGAAACCAAGCTGAATTACACAAAAACTCCAGCACCTGGTTTTTTAATCCATAGAAGAAGAAGGATCTGTCAAAGCTGGTTCATCTGCCATCTGGCACATATTTCCTGTACCTGCCTCTAATCTTGGGCTGATTTCTACTGGCACATTTCCAGAATCAAATAAAGGGGACTTAAGTTCAGTATTTTCACTTTTGCATGCTTTCCCCCTATGTCAGGAACTTTTAAACTGTATATTTAAAAAAAACCAAAACTTTAAAAGTTTACTTTCTAGCTTTATTTTTGGTCAGTGACAATTACAGAAAAATAGTTTTAGGGCTATTTTGGTGGAAAGTTGGTGATCTTTTCAGATCAGTGACAAGACTTTGGCTGATCCCCTTGACCTCCCTGTGATCTCATTTGTCTTTGAATTTCCTGCTTTTCCCTATTGGTTTCAATGGGGGAAAAAGGGGTCTAGGACATTGTCTGGTGATCTGGTGGAGACATTTACAACACCTCCATTCAATATTCATCCTCTAATGTCTCACCTGCTCACCCTTCACTGGAGTCTTTCACTGCCAGTAAGACTGGGAATAATAATGAGGGAGAATACTGGAATAGATTTTAAACATCCCTTCCCTCCTCACTTCAGGACAGTTTGCAAACTTTTATTAAAAATTCTGTTACTTCTTTCTTTTTTTCCTTTTGGTTCCTTTTAAGTGTATTAATTAATTGAAGCAGTTGTTTCCCGTGCCATGATGGCAATGTGACACTAGCACTAAATGCCTGCTGCTTTTCTGTTTTTCAGACAATCCCTTTCCTCTTTCACTTGCTCTAATCACTGCTTCCTAACTTAGAGAGAAAAGGTAGATCCTGAGAGTAAATAACACCAGCCTTTTACATTCCAGCTTGTGAGGCTGCTTCGAGCTGAATTATGAAACACAGAAAGTGCTCTGGGGTTCCCAGGGGTTTGGGCACAAGTGTGAGCTCTGCTACTGCACCAAATGTGGGCTGCTGGCCTTGGCACTGAGACAAGGACCTCGAGCCATGGGGACCTCACCCTGAAAAAGGGAGAAGAACCAGAGTGATGTCCCTCTTTTGGTCATGAATGGTTCAATATCACATTTCCTCGATGGCAATTTGTCATTTTCTGTAGCTCATAATGCAGCAAGCCTGAATACAACACACCAGAACTATGTACTGGATATTTGTAAGGTAAATTAGGAAGCTCATAGTAATCACTGCTTCATATTTGAGAAGATGCATGTTCTGGACATCAGTAGATGCTGGTTTTCTCAGTTGTTGGGGTTTTTTTGTTTTTTTCCTCTACTCTTTTTTTGCCCTCTCCTCGTTTTGTTTTCCACTCTAAAATATTGTAGCATGGATTTTATTTGAAGCAAGGTCTCCCTATGTTTTCTGTCCTCAGGGCTGGGTTGTATTGCTGTGGCTGCCTCTGACAGCCTCATCCTGAGGAGTCCAGAATCCCTGAAACTTGCCCTGCCCTGTCTGGATTTTTCTGGGTACTGGAGCTGGGAAGTCACTGTCCATCCACAGGGGAAAGGAAGGGAGATGACTTTTCCCAGTGACTGTGTGAGATTATGGCTGCATTTCTCTCTCCCACTCATCTTTTATGAACTCACTGAGTAGCAAGTTTTTTGCAGGACTAAGTTCCTCAGCTGCTCCCTGTCCTGTGAATACCCAGAAATTGGGTTTGCACAGTGAAGGCAGAGGAAATTATTCCTAAATTTCCTTTTACAATGATGTTCACCTGTGTTTCAGCTGCCCGGCTTGCCAAGAGAAGAACACTTCCTTTCCTTGCAAGCTCACACCTCCTCCCCCCATCCCTTGTCCTTGCTTGTACAGAGAAATCGAGTAAAAAAGGATCTTCTGCAATTGACAAAAACCCAGGGTTTTTTTGTTACCAATGTCTGAGAAGTCTCCCTTGAGGATGTTTACTTAGGGCTTGTTAATTAGAGGGGAAATGATTATTTCAGAGCCAGCTTCCAATTCCTTCACAAAGGTGTTGATATTCCATTAGGGAAGAGAAGATCCATTTTGCCCCAGTGCATGCTCATAATTTCACTCACCAAGATACTCCTTTTTTTTTGTGCAGGTTATGAAACAATAACCTGCAAAAACAACGATTCCCTTGAAGCTAATCACTGCTGGAAAGGGGGGGCCTTGCTTTACAGTCAATGACTTTGATGCCTGGGGTAGTTCAAGTAAGGATCTGCCTTGATTGACAAGACCCTTTCTATAAATTTGAGCAATTAGACATCCCAGCAGCAGCTGCTGGGGAGATCTACTGATCACAAAGCTGACAGAGATTGCAGTGCAGGTCTCCTGCTGCTCCCTCTGACATCCTGAAACATCATCTGCAATTTAAAACTGCACAAGGAATTCTGACTCCAACGGGTGAGGTGAGTGCATGTCTGTGTTTGCTCCCTGCCATGGCTCTGGCTCATGAATAAAGCAGCAGAATTTGCTCAAGTGGCAAAGGATAAATGTTTGATTTGTTCTGAAGGTTGTCTATTTTGCTCTCACATATCTTCTTTTAAAAATAAGGAATTTTAGCTTTTTTTTGTTTTACCCTGTTGAAGTTTGTATATAAACATACTCCCTTTAATCACATGTAAGAATCTAGAGTATACACAGTGACATACATGACACAAACATCATGTGCTCATTTAAAGCTCTGATTTGGCAAATTTAAATAATTTTGTTTAACAGGGGCTTAGAGCCCCAAGAACCAGCCAGGAAAAAGGCAGCCCCAGCTCATTTCATTCTGGTGTGTCCAGCTGAGGACAGACCCCAGCACACACCAGTCTGTGCCAAATGCAGTAGCTGACTTTCTCAAAATTAAGTGTCAAATGTGGGGTTTCTAAGACAGATGTATTTGAATGCAATGATAGCATGTCAATTATAAAATGGACCTCGTGGCTTAGAGCTTCTTTCCAGCTCTTTTTTTGACAGAGGAGCTGTTCCAGAGGAGTTGGTTGTTTTCTTTACTGAGACAGAAGCTCAACAGGTCTCAGAGGGTCTTGGTGGATGCTGGGCTGCTCAGGTGTGAGGAGTTCAGGGTTCTTCTGGTCACCTTGGCTGTTTCCCCCCTTGTCTGACCAGCTCTGATCAGTGGTTTGGCAGCCTGAGTTGGGTCTGAGGGTTGCTGCAGGGACAGCCAGCCCCTGTGGCTGCAGCCCTGACAGAGGAATGGCACAGGCCCAGTGCACAGGGTGCTGGTACTGGCAACTCCAGTAACACTCCTGGGAGATGCTGAGATTATAGCACAAATTCAGGGGTGCCTGTCTCCCAGCTATGCAGCTATTGGCTTTGTGTGAGCTCAGGACAACCCAAACAGGTGGTAGAAAGGCATGTGCTGCAAAACAAATCTGCAATATGGAGATTTCAGTGGGGTGAGGCACTGGCCAGTGACTTTATCTCTTCCAAACTCCCACTGCTCTGCAGGGAGTCTTCACACTGCTGTGTTCTGTGACAGACCTTTTTACTGATATTTTCCACTTCTGGGAGTAGGTGACCACTCATTCCTCCACCTGCCCCTCTTCTCTCAGGCCGAGTGAGGATGGGTAACTCTGTCTGAAGGGAGCAAGGGCAGTTCCCGCTTCAGCTGAGCCCATCCTTGCCTGCTGGGCTGTGCTGGCTCTCCCAACCCTCCCCTCCTCTCCCTCCTGCCTTCAGCATGAAGCTGCAGTGCCTGATCCTGGGAGCTCTCCTTGTCCTGCTGCTCTCCAGCCACGGGGCCACCACCAAGGCCTCGGCCATCGACCTGCGGACGTTCGTGGGCTGTGCCGTGAGGGAATTCACCTTCCTGGCCAGGAAACCCGGCTGCCGAGGGCTCAGGGTCACCACAGACGCCTGCTGGGGACGCTGTGAGACCTGGGAGGTGAGGCTGTGACAAAGGGTCATCCCTGGTTGGTGCTTGTCCCCCCAAAAAAGCCCTCCAAAGGCACCCACCCTCGGTGTCCTGCCCCGTGAGCCCCTGGCTGCCGCTGTCAGCGTTTGTGGTTGGCTGTGCCCTCCCTCCTCCAAGGGGAATGGGAGCCATGTGATGACTTTAATGAAGCACTTATGTAATGCTCTTACCACGCAATCTGAAAGCCTCTTACAGCTTGAACACTCAAGGAGAGCAGGACTTTATTGCTTTGCTTGAAAAAAAAAATTCCTTTGAGATTAAGATGGAGCTCCTGATGGATGGGTAATACATTTTGTTCCAAAAAGCAGATCCCAAGGATAATGTCTGTTTTGAATTTGGTCCCATTTTAAGTCACAGCCCTATACAAATATGAAGTACTGAAGTTTTAGGGGTGTACAGAAGCAGAAAGAAAGAGCATAAGTACATCCACACACATGTCAGAGAACAGGTTTGTGACTGTCCTTGCTGTTCTGCAACTGGAAGGCTCAAGGGGCCAATTCCAGTTTCATTTATTTGGGAAACCTCAAGTGACTCGGGGGGGTTTTGTCCACATGAAGACAAGGACTCTACATAAACGTCCAGAGGAGGAGCCAGGGTCTGTGTGCCAGCTCTGACTCCCTTTCTTCATGACTTGGTGGGATGAGGGGAAAGGCCACCAGTGCGTGGATTCCATGCTGGGATAAGGTTCCTGTGAGGGATCTCTTGACCCCTGGTTCCCCCTACTCCCAAGCTCCTCTGGCAGCTCAGACCTTGCAGCCTCTCCTGCTGTACTGCAGCACCCCTGGGGTGTGGTTCAGCTGAATGCACCTGGCTGTGGGTTCAGCAGCTTCCAGAAGGCACCACGAGGTGTTTGGATGGGGGCTTTGTAGGAAGGATGGTGCTTGCACATCTTCTTGCTGAAATGTTGCATCTGTTCTCTCCTATACCGACCTTCCTGGTTCACAGGGACAGCTCTTTGCACAGCACAGAGGGGAAGAAGGAAATTAAAATGTCTCCTGGCTGTGCTACCTTCTGCAGTGGGCTCCCATTTCTGTGTGTGCTGCCCATTCCTGGGGCCTTTGGAAAACGGGTGTCCCTGCTGAGGAAAACCTGATTTTTCAGCAAAAGCAATGCCACTGTGACACCACATGGCAGTGCAGGTTTCAAGGCCTTCAGGCTCCCATCATCTCCTGATGGCTGAGGTCTCTGGCCAAGCTGATTTTCTCAGGAGGAATTGCAGACTTCTATGCTGGCTGCAGTGCTGAGAGCTCTCCCCAGAGTGTCCAGCCACTGGGATTTGGGGGAAGTGCAGCCTGACAGGGAAGACTGGTCTAGCTGAGAAAAATCCCCAGCCTTTGGCACCTGGATGCACCCCTGCTCTCAGGCAGCTTGAGCACGTGAAAGGTTTCCAGCAGAACGTGTTTAATGGAAAATCAATGCTTTTGGAGGAAAGCAGCTGCTTTTGGCAGCATTCTGTCGAAACACTCATACTCTGCTGAAAACCAGCTTTTGGGATAATCTTTTGTCTTCCTTCAAGCAGGTTTTAATTGGAACTTTATGCTTTAAACAAACTGAAACACATACACGCACTCACTCCCCTCCATGGCAGGGCTCCAAGAGTCAAGTGTTGAAGGATGCAGCCTAAAATTTATTTCCATGGCCCCTTCCACCTGATCCAGTAGCTCCTCTATTCACACAAAACCCCCTTGAGGAACCTGGGGCTCCAGATGTTTGTCTTGCTCCCTGCCTGAGCATTTCTCCCCTGCAGAAGCCCATCCTGGAGCCTCCTTACATTGAGTCCCACCACCGGATCTGCACCTACAACGAGACCAGGCTGGTGACAGTGAAGCTGCCCAGGTGTGCCCCTGACGTGGACCCCTTCTACACCTACCCAGTGGCCATCCGCTGTGACTGTGACATCTGCTCCACTGCCACCACCGAGTGTGAGACCTACTGACCTCCCCTCCCTGCTCAGGCCAGGAGGGGATGAATTCTCCCCCGGCTTCACAGCCTTGGTGCTTCCAGCGTTCTGGAGGGTATAGATCAGCCCAGAATTTGATCTCGCCCTGTAATGCTCCTAATCACTGACTCTTCTGGGCAGATGAGGCTTAATCCCCTCTCCTCCTGCTGCTCAAAGCATTTATTGCTGTAGAAACCCAGAGCACAGCCTTACAATAGCAAATCCCTTGGTAAAAAAGAAATGTTGCAGTTTCCCTTCCTGGCGAGCTTTTTGTTCTGTGTGACCTTTCTCCCTGAGCAAAGTGAACAGCCACTGAGGTGTGGAAACATCCCACAAAGGCATTGCCTCCTCCATAACAGCCTGATTCATCTGGGGTTTAGCTTCTTCCCAGTGACATAAATGCAGTTACCAACATTTCCACCACCTCCCCCTCCCACCCCAGTCAGTTAATCTTCCCCTGCAGTCATTCAGGTATAACAGTCAAAGAAAAAGGTCTCAAGGCCAATGAAATGGAAATAAGTATTCAGATCACTGCCTTGAAATTGGGGGGAATGCATACTTATCCCTTACTCAGCCAAGGACTTAAGCTCATGATTAAGTGTTTTCCTTAATATCAGTGGGCTTTTACAGTTAAGCTCATATTTCAGTGCTTTGCTTAATTGGAGCTGTTGTATTGGAAAGAAAAAAAATTACCCCACAAGGGACAATTCCTGAAAAAAATAAAAAAAAAAAAGAGAGGAACACATTAAATGTGCAGAACCATCTGCTTTTATCCAGGGATTGGAGGGGAAATGGCTTCACGTGGGATCAGTGAGGCTCTGCAGAGCCCAAGGCATCTCTCCTGACAATTTCCAGAGTCAGAGGGACCAAGCCAAAATGCAAGGTTTGGTTTCATTGAGGCCCTGGCTGAGGTGGTGGGAAAGAGAGGATTTGGGAGGGTATTCCCACAGTTCCCTGAGCTGCTCAGCTCCTTGGAGAGCTGCTCCTCTGTGGGTGCACACAGAGCTGGGGGATGGCCAGATGCGCTTCCAGGAAAGCTGTGGAGTGTCCAGGAATGGTGGGTGAGACAAGTCCAGCACAGGAAAGAGAGCAGACGTTCCACAGGACAGCTCACACCTCCTCAGACCCACTCTTTGCAAACCAGGGGGACACCTGGGGGCTGCCTCAAGAGCCCCCCATGACCACAGCCACACAAGTGCCTTTGTTCTCTGGTTCCCACCTGCAGGAGGACACACTCACATCCATCCCTCATTTCTCCCCTGAGCAAAATGGGAAATTAAGTTAAAGAAGGAAGATTTGCCAAGTGGGAGAGGCCCACAGGAGATCACAAAACAGAGACACCTTCTCAGATAGCCATTAGGGGAGAATTGCTGCTGAGAGTGATACCTGCACCTGTCTTCCCCCACTCAGTGCCTTGTCTCCTGGATGCAGACACCTTCATTTACAGGGATGCATGCTTGAAACTTCCCCAGGTGTCCTGCCCACACTGGGACAGATTTAATTTAACCTAAAATTTATTAGTTGATGTAATTTTTTTAATCTGTAAAAGCTGCACTGTGACTGAGTAGGAAGAAGGTGATTTTATCACCCTGCCTTCTGTAATTCTGAATAGAGACTGCTGTGTCCAACAGCAATAGGAGCAGTTCTTTTGCTGATGAAGAGTTTAACTACCCCTTAAAAAGTCCTCATGTTTTGTTTCAAATTGCACCTCATGCTCCCTCTGATATTGTCAATTGGCATTATAGTTATTATGGGAAGCCTGCAAATTGTTTTGTGTCCTTAATAAACCTCAAAACTGCATTATGAAAGCAATTTAAAGCAACGTGTCCCTCTTTGTCTGTGTGTAGAGATTTCTCACGTAGAACATCCACAAGCTCCTACAAACTCTTTGCCAGAGCTGTGAACACCTGCAAAACATCTCCTTGGTGTGAAGTCATTTCCTTCACTGAATTTCTCTGACGGAGTCTGGCTGTGCTGCAGTCTCAGGATTAGAGGCAGGGTTAGAAAGTGGCAAACTTCCTTCCTTTGCAGCCAGCAGGAAATCAGGGCTGTACTCGGACACTGTGAGACTGTAGAAACCTCAGCAAGTGATCAGAACAAAACACTGCAGGGTGGGAAAAGGGTTTTGAGTGATGCAGCCAGCCTGGCGAGCAGAGGGGGGGAGGTGGGGAGGATGTGCTGGCTGAAACCAAGTCAGTAAAAGGCCACTTTGAGGTGATCTTTCAAGGAGGAGAGCAAAAGAGATGCTGTGAATGTGCCCTGAATGACAAAATCCAGCCAGCACCAGCATCTGACAACCCATTTGCCAGGGAGGTGGTGGAGTCACCATCACTGGAGATATTTTTAGATGTGGCACTTGGGTACGTGGTGGACTTGGCAGTGCTGGGTTAATGGTTGAACTCAATGATCTTAAAGATCTTTTCCAAGAGAAATTATTCCAAAATGAGATGTTGGTAGGTGTTTTTCCTACCTGAAACATCCTGCAAGGTGCATGTAATTAACATCTGGGAAAATAAACACATCAGCACACCTCCCCAAAAGGATGCTGTCAAAATACTTCGTAATGCATTTATTTTGTTACAATAAACTATGTACAATAAACGATATTAATGTGCATTACAATATACAGTAATTACATGTTTAAAGGAGGATAAACAAAAGAGTACAGAATTATGTGCTGTAAATAGGAAGTTAATAGTGTTTACATGATTTTTAAACTATGCAGAACGCATTTGCTTCAAAACTGAATTTCCTTGGTTTGAAATTGTATTGCTTTGAATTCTGAAGATTTGGTTAATCTTTGGAAAAAAAAAAAGGCATACCACTCAAAAGTCAGAAATATTGTTTTACTGCCTTTCCTTTGGTTTCACCAGCCCCACATTCCAGCAATATTGCACACAGCAACTTTTAAGAGAGAAAAATTCAGTCGCTCACATCAAATAAGTGACTCTTTCTCATTGAGGTCATTACATCTACTTCACAAACTCCATCAGAGTAACTTGTTGATCTGTTAGTTTTAAGCATTTCTTAAGGAATAATTTGAAGTATTACTATTAAGTAAGCACAAAAAGAAAGGAATAAAATGCCCGTCTTTGTGTTCTTGGGGGAGCAGAGAATCTCTGTGCAGTGAAATGCTGGCATTTGCCAAGTGCATCAACATCATGACACAATGAACTGGATTCAGTTATCCTTGCACTCCAGCTCTCTGCTCCTCTGCACCTTCTTTGAAGTCCTCCCAGTCTGGAGGTGCTGCTGAGCCCCAGGTACCCAGGTGTGACTCCACAGAGGCACCTCCCAGCCCATTCACCAGCCTCAATCTGTATTTTTTGGGGCATCAGGGACAAATGCTGCCTCGCTCTGCAGCATTTCCCACCTGGCACCCTGGGCTCACCACCTTGGATCAATTCTGCTCATGAGTGAAGAAGACTTTGCCAGTGTCTTTCCCCTCTCACATAACTTTTTGTCACTGGTTTTTAATGAATTAATATTTACAAGTTTGATGGGAGTTTGGGCTCATTTGCTCCATGCTGACAGGGCAGTGCAGTGCCTGCCAGGTCTGTGATGCAGTTGGAGCAGCTGCCTATTTTGGGGAAAAGTACTGAGACAGATGACATGATGGTCACACTCTGGGTATGATTCACACCCAAACTAGTTTGACAGACATCAGACAAATTTTTCAGCATGTTATCAATACAAACAAATGTGTTGGAAGATCTGGAAACTGTAGACTGATGACAAGTGTTTACTCTGAATTCATTAACCTCCAATCAAAGTCAAAATTCACCAGGGTTAGTATCAGTGAGAACTCAAACTGATCTTCACCAAAACTACATTGAACCTGGTGTCCTGAATAGGATGAGATGAAATTTAGTGACAGCAATGAGTTTAGGGTCTTTAAGCAAAGATAACCCTATGTCTTGAATATTACACTGTTAATGTAACCACTTTAATCTTCAGCCTCAGCAGTGGTTGAACCAAGGCATTTCAGATCCAGCCTCCAAAGGTGAGATCAGCAAAGTCTTTGGCTCCCCGACTCCTTTCAGGAGTCCTCAACCAGCAGCCAAAAGGTATAAAAGATACTTGGACCTGGCTCAGTGCTCAAAGCTTGGTCAGCCAAAATAAAAGGTCAGAAAAGGAGGAAATATGAAGACATTTTCCACATTAGCCATGTGTGGACCCCACTGAAATGTTCCATTGCCTTCATGAGAATTGAAGCTAAGCCAACAGAGAGCATCTTTGAAAATCCCACCCTAACATTATAGATAGAAGCAGCCAAACACTGCATTATGGTCTGTACAATCTGGACAGGGATGGGGATCCATATTTTCAAAGTTAAAGAGATTTTTCACCACTGACAGCAATTCACATGATATTTTGCTTGTTGTTCTGGGTTTCTGAACTAATTTTTCTCTTACAATGAGCTTCTGACTCTTTTTGCTGACTCTTGTTCTGGTGTGGTTCCTGGAACTGCCCAGGAAAATAGATTCTTGTTCCCCTGTTTTTGAAAGCTTTAACTGAAACAAAGAAAAGAGAGTTTGATGATTTTTTTGTTCTAGTTATGGCTGTCTCCTTAACATCTTAAAACGAAATTTAAGGTTTAGGATCAAACTGATAATTGTGGCTCTGGGCCCTGATTTTGCAGCTCTGCCCCGAAGCAGAAGTGATTCTGTTGCATTCATGACTCTTAATCGGTGATTTTGTCCTGGCTTTTTGATGCAAAAATGTTTCTATTCCTGTTTTGTTTTGATAGGTGAAGACAGCTGAGATCACAAGCCACTACCGAAATCAGTGGGAGGCTTTTTCCTGCTTTCAGATGGTCTTTATTCACCAAGAGGAAAATAAACACTCAGAGTGGAAATTTGTCTTCATTTTTGCAAAGAGCTCCAACGTGTCTAGAAGTTTTCTGACGTAGGTCACTCCATGCTCACCTCCTGTCACAGCAGATGCTCCTCCAGTCCTGTAGCATTGTGAACCAACAAAATGTTCTGTTATTTCCAGATTTTCCTTTTTAAATGTAGGATAAAACAACATTACAGGTCCTCCTCAGGGAAAAAGAAAATCCATGGAGAAAGGCATGTGCAGCCAGATTCCTGCATTCTACCTCTTTGTTCAACAAATGGTCCCTGGGCCTGGGTGAGCATATGGATTGCTTTGTTGGAGAAGACAAATGTGCTTTTAAACAATCCAGGCCTGAGACAGATTGATGCCACTGCAAATTATTTTTAATCCAGATGAGGTTTCCATATGGTGAGTCAAGAGGTATTTGCTGGGCCACTTGGGGAAAAAAGGCACAGGAAAAGGTCATGGGCTCTAAGCAAGGTATAAAAGCAGATGGACATCTTTAATAAATGAATTAAAGGGAGAGATAAGGTGCCCAGGGAAGTGATGGAGTCACCATTCCTGAAGGGATTCAAAAGAACACGGGTTACCAACACCAGAGCAGCTGGAAGTGGTTTTCTTGTAATCAAACTACAAGGACAGATCACCAATAGCCAGATTCAGCCTCCCTCGTGACCTGAGCAGTGCCAGTGGGATGGAATGAGACATGAGCAAGCTGGAGACAGTTCCTTGTGAAGCTGAGATTCTCTTCAGTAAGAGGAAGACTGCCAAAATCTGTCCCTTTGATAAAAGTATTTGGAATAACATTATTTCATATTAAGATGCAGTGCTACATTTAATTCTGTGGCTATTTTAAATGGATGCAGTGCTTTGAAAGAGAAAAAAGGGTGGGAAATATCAATGCCAGCTGCTGAAATGATTGTTTTGATTGTCATACTGGACTTGGGGTGAATTCTGTACCTATACAGGGTGTATATCCAGTTAAACAAATGAGGATGGACCTGAGTGAAGTTAGAGCCTTGTTTCTGCCTTCTCCCTAACTTTTCAGAGCTCTGTGGGAATATTTGTGGGACCTCCTTCAAGTCAGGCTGGAAGTGGCAGTTCCACTGTCCTGGTGTTTCCACAGGGCTCTGAAGGGCAGAGGTGGTTTTAATGTGATAAAAACCCTCTAATAACTTGAGATCCCTCTCAAATACCTCTAATACCTCCTTGCAGGAGTTTGCATGAAAATACTTTGAGAACTCTGTTTGGAGCTGCAGCTTCAGGTTAAGAACTCCTGGTAGAACGTGAAGGTTTCAGCAGAGGCCAAAGGAGATGGGTTTCACAGAATCCAGCAAGTTTGCTGTAAGTTGTGAGTGCTTTTGAAATGACAGCAGACTATTAGCAAAGGCAGGTCTGTCAGGAAAAGCTTTGACATCAGCTGCATTAAGGGGACATTGTCAAATAAGTTCCAGGGATGGTTTCTAACCTTTATGGCTCTCCTCAAAAGTGCTCCTTTAAAGGTGAAATTGGGATCTGATTTCTAGCTCATCTCACAGTGAGTAAACCCATCTCCCTTCGCCTGGCAGTTCTTTATTGATTTTCTTTCCTTATTACTAATGGTGCTTGAAAATAACTTGGAGTTTATATCTGTGGCCTTCTGCCTGCACTTGCACTATGTCTGGTGTTGTGGTTTTTCTGAGAATAAGCTTTGCTGCCTGTTCACACACCATCTGTTGCTTTTAAAAAAGGCATTAGGTATGACTTGCCAGATAGTCAATGACTCTCCTTGCATCTGCCTACAATCCCTTCCTAAAGCCTGTTGGCCTGTGCTGTCCCTGCCTCCCCCCAAAAAATAGTGTAACAGGGCAGATCCTTGAGGCAGATCCATTTCATGGCCAGGTGTGTGTACATAACCTAACACAGGAATAATGTTTATGGGACCTGCATTAAACATAGCTTTTCAAAAAACATTTATTTCTGTTGGAAGAAAAATTAAAATAAATGGAGTGCGGGGGTCATTTCTCAGTGGTTTGTGATGACTCTCTTTCTCTTGCAGCTCCCAGAATTCAAATTTTGGCCAAAAATCAGTTTGAAAAACTTGAGATTTTACTGCCTCACAAGCTTGATGTGCTCCATTTTGTAAGTGCAAAAACCACCCTGCTTAGCCTTAACATTTTTTTGTATGCATATTAACACTTTTCTATCTTCTTTCTCTATGCAAGGATTTGTTCAGGGTGCTGCAGTTTAATACATTAGGGCAGCAGCATTTTAGCTTCTCCATTGTCATGTGTTTTGTAGTTAATTTCCCTCAAACCACTGCAGTTACATTAATGCTACAACTTCCCACTTGGTTTTCGATTTTACTGCCATCCTATGCCATTCCATTGAGATTAACAATCACCCCTGGTACTCAGTGGCACACAAAAATGCAGTTTGATTATTAGTGGCTTTCCCTGATGCACGCCAGGGTGCTACACTTCACTTTTCCAGTGTGCTTGTGATGTTAGGATGAGCTCAGCTGTCACTCTGGATTTTCTATTTCCTCTATTTTCACATTTTTTGAAGCTCTATTTTGAAGAATACCAGGCAGCTCCAGCCTGAGCATTTGCATTGTGCTTCAGCTAAACCAGACTTCACCTCCTTCCACCAGACTTATACATCACTTTCCAGCAACCCACATGAGCTAAAACAACCATCCTAATTAATTTCCACTGAAGGAAAAGTCAGCATAGTGCAGATATAATTTCCCTGAAATCTGTTAATAGCTTTTTTTTGTTTGTTTGTTTCAATGGACTTCTAGTAATTTTGTAAGCCTAAATATTTATTTATTTAACCCACACCTAGTTGTCCTCATACTTCTCTAATATCTTTTTGCATGTTATAGCTCAGCTGATTGGCAGTGTCCTGGTGAGGTGAACACTCACTGCTCTGCCTGGGGATGGACCCCTGCACCTCACTCTGAGCTGGGCTTTAGCAGCCAGGCCATCTGAAGTAAATGCCTGGGACATAATAAAACCAAACAGAAAATAGGCACAAAATTTGCCAGCAGTGAGGAGAACTTTCTTTTGTCTGTCTCAGGTGTGTTTTCATCAGGGGGAAAGGGATGGTGAGTGGAGGCCACTGGGTAACAGCAGCAAAGCATTTGCTTTAAGTCTGATGGCTTTTATCAGAGAGAACAGTTGATTTTTTCCTGGAAACAATTTGGGGTGTCAGAGCTGGTTTCTGTAGGTGTCCATGGTAAACTGGGGGGGTGGAATTAGATGACCTTTGAGGTCCCTTCCAACCCAAACCATTCTGCAATTGTATGAAATTGAATTTGTGCTGAAGGAGGAGCTCAGATCCATTAGCCTGGTGCTGATGCAGGACCAAGCTTGGTCCCTTCCATGTGCTGTGGGTGCCATTCCCATGCTCCTGCTGCAGTCACTCCTCACTCTGGGCAGCACCAGCTCTGGAGATCCCTGGTTTTCTGATGGCAGGTGTGTTCTCATCCAGGACACAGTGTTTCCCAAGAGGAGAGGGCTGCCAGTGCCTTGGAATGGGATGCAGAGCGGGGGAGGACCTGTGCCCCTGGGCTGGGAGGATGCTCTGCTGTCACTTCTCCCTCCCAGCACTTCTGGACACGCTGGCTACAGACACGGCTTCTGCAAGGAGCTACATCTTCAAATCTGTGTGTGCTGGTGCTGTGACTCCCTGCTTGGGGGATGGAATCCATGACAAGACAGTCTCGTGGCACTGCCAGGGCACCCAAAGGCAGCTGCAAGTATCAAAATGCCCTTAGGGCTCACCTCTGAGTGTCTGAGTTGCTGTGATGTGCAAAACTGCAGCATCCCGGGGGAGGCTTTAGTGAAAAGGCACAATTCCTCCAGCAGCAAGGGGAGATCACAGGAGCTTCCCTTCCCCTGTGGGCTGCACTTCCCATCTCCATGCTGTTGGCTGCAGCCACATCTGCCACTCGTGGAAAAGTCCACTCCTGAGGACTGCAGCTGCAGCTGGAACAGCACTCTCCGTGAAGATGGAAAAATGGGAGCAGAAAGAGAAGCAATGAACGGGAAGAGGGAGGCTACAGTAAGTCAACAAGTTCACAACTCCACTTTGATGAGGTTTTTTACAGAAATACTTCATAAAAAAAGGATAATTTTAAGGCAATTGGATCACCTTAAAGCACTTAAAGTCAGTATGACCTTTGGCTTTTTTTTTTTCTATTCTTGGCTGTTGGGTGAGATGTAGAAATCCAGCTGATCTATAAGGTAAATTCTCAGTTGCCATGGCAATGTGTCTCATTCTTGTTCTCAGTGAGAAGAGGGGTTGTTCCATGCTGCTATTTCATGTCTAGGGCAATATTCTTTGGTGGCAGAATATTTTTGTTTCAGTACATTAATGCTACAACTCTGTACTTCCTTTCCCAGCTTACGGAAACATGGCTCAGCCTGAATATTCCTCTGTAAAAATACAGTTATTTGCATTTTTTTTGTTGTTGTAAAAACATTCCTTAAGTCTGGAGGTAAATGTTGATCCATTTTGATAGCTTGGGTGCAGCAACATCCTGATGCTGTGAAGTTTCACCATTAAGTGAAAACAAACTGGAATCACTCCACCTTTGCTTCCATGTGGTTTGAACAAACTGAAGTATCTCCTGAACTAGCAAATCTTACAAAAGAAAAGCAATTTTAAAGTACATCCTACCTATAGTGTACATCTTACATATTAGATTTCTACAGATCTCCATGTGCTTCCAGTCAATTCAGATTCAACTCCTAAGGATTGCGAATTCCTAATTTTGATCAATTCTTACTTAAGGCCAAAAACAGAGTTTCCCCTGTTTCTTTTGCCATCTTTAGCTCTTTGTTTTGTCACATGCCACCTTCACCTTATTGCCAAGGTGGGGAGCCAAGCAGGAGCAGGCATCCTGGTTGCTGTCGGTGCAGGCTGCAGCAGTGGGAACAGGCTGCAAAACAGCCCTGGAGGGTTAGGAAAGCACAGAGACAGGAGTTGGCCAAGGGTGATACAGCTTGGAGGTTTCACAGAACGGAGAGCTCCTATATTTGGGTGAGAAGGACCCTTTTCTGGTCATGTTCCCCGTTTCAGTTGCGTGTGACCTTCATTGCCTTTCTAACCTGCTTGGTTTCACTGAACTCAGCTGGCTCTGCTTCCCAGCGGATGTCACACCAGGGTGCAGCATCTGTGGCACTTTGCACAGCGCTTCTTCTTCTTCTTGGGGTGGAAAATGGTCATGATTGCCTCGTCAAAGACAGTCTTAAGGCCTTTCTGTGTGAGTGCTGAGCACTCCAGATAGCACTGGGCTCCGATCTGAAAGAGAAGAGAGAAAATGTGAGTATGCACTGTTGGGAGAGAAAGAGGGATCCTGTCCCAGCCCCTTTCTGTGTTTAGAAAGGAGGTCAAGTGATTGCTCTGTTTTGTATCTGGCTGCCTGCGGGAGGAAGGGACAAGCTCACATGGTCATCCTGAAAAGGGAGCAGGAATCAGGATCAACACAAGTGTCTCCACCACATGTGGGTGAATGGGCAGCAGGAATTCCCTGCACGACCGTCCAGAGAGAGGGGGGCTGCACCCATGTTTGAGTGCTGGACCAGGAGGTTGTCCCCCTGCCTGTGCAGCTGGGGAAGCTTTCAAGGAAATGCTGAACCCTTTCCTACACTTGGGTCTTCTCCCCTGAACTGTCACTCTTGTGTCTTGCCTTCTCCAGTGCCAGGGAGCTGCTTCCAGCTGGTTTCTGGGAATGGGGAAGCATCATTTTGAGATAGGAGTCTCTTAGGTGTGCTGGCATGACACAAACACACACAGAGGCCCAGGAAAGCAGCCTCAGCTTATTCAGCAGCCTTGTGGCTTATTCAGCAGCCTTGCGGCTTATTCAGCTTGTTCTGCTAATGAATACTCTAGTTTTGAGGGCCAGGGACAATATAGTACCTACAGCATATGAGGAGACATGGCCAGTGTTCAGAATCCTGCATCCCAGGCTTGGGGACTGCTTCTAACCCCTCACCTTCCTAGGAGAAATGTACAATTCCATAGAAACTTTGGGAGCACCTTTCCTGCTGCTTGTAGTGCAATGGGTAAGTGGGAATCAAGCTGTCTGTGCTTCTGTAAGGGATAGAGAGGAGTTTGACAGGAGGTGACTGGAGAGAGGGGTTTGCCACATGCACCTCCTGGCAGAACCCTGGGCAAGAAACACTTGACTTATGTGAAATAGGCAGTAAAATCTCCTTTGATGCCCATTTGCCACCTGCTGCCCTGTGCTCCTCAGTGCTTTTCTTAGAGCTTGGTCATGGCTCCTGCCAGAGATCAGAAGTGTTTGGACAATTCTCTCTGACACATGGCATCATTTTTGGGGTTGTCTTGTGCATGACCACGAGTTGGACTCGCTGACCCTTTTGGGTCCCTTTGCACTCAGGATATTCTGTGTTTCTGTGACTCAACTGGGCATTGAGCAGAAGTGCAGGCTCAGGGATGTGTGCCTGGGTCCAGCCTGTTTGAACAGAGGCTTTAATCTCTGTCTGGGACCAATGGGCCTTGGGGGAGCCTTGAATGAAAGAAACCCAGTGGAAAGCTGTGATCAACCAGCTTGATGGGACCTCAGAAGAAGCTGTTACCTCCTTTGCCAGCTTCACTCCGTGCTCATAGGTGAGTGGTTTCTCCTTCATGTAAAGCAGCCGTGCCAAAGTTTTGGGATCATCCCGGAGATCAATCTAGTGGAAAACACACAAAGTCTGTGCTGTAATTCTCCAGGCAGGTATTCATGGCTTTACAGGCCCACATCAGGGCATCTGTCTTCCCCAACTCAGGTGACACTTCAGGAATAAATGACACATTTACTTACTTACCTTTTAATCTTTTATATTGCAGTTTACCATGCATTAGTTCTCCTTTGCAGGTTATTGGGTCACAGCTCAGATGGGTGTGGTGCAGTAAAGAGCCCCACTGGAAGGGGAGGCTGCTGCACCCCTGCACTGCATCACCCAAACCCCACCCTGACAAGCCAGACAGACACAGCTCAGTCTGACGGACTTGAAACAAAATCCCATTTTTTCCCACAGAAAACATCAAAGTGAAGCATTCTGGCATTTCCAACCCATCCATTTTCAGACTGTGTGATCCAAAGGATAGTGCTTTTATTTCTAAATGGCTGTCTTAGATTATTCCAGTGTAGAAAACAAAGCCAGTGTTTGAATGATTCTCCTTTTCTATGGCATGAAGATTTTGGTTTTGACCAGAACTTGATCTGTTTCTCTAATTTGACTTAGGTTACTGTCCAGTATTCTGACATTTTTCATGTGGTCGTATCCCTACCCTCACAGCCTCTATCCACTCTATGCTTTGGTAGCAAACACACACTTAAGGCATCTTTATTTGATTGACAGATTCATAGATTTTAAGGCCAAAATAAAGGGGTTTGATCATTCAGTCTAACAATCACTGTAACACAAGCAGGATGGTGAGTCACCAATTGTAATGTTGATACAAAAGCATGAAGGGAGGCTACTTCCTTCCCATGACATTTGGCAAATTATTCCCATTCTTAAATTTTAGTTTGAAGTTTAACTTCAGCTTCTAGCCACAAACTTTGATGTTTGTTTTTTTTTCTCCTCATTAGAAGCCTGTAAGAAAACTTTTCTCCCTATAGGTATTTATGCTTCATTGCCACATTAATACACATTTGAATTAAAAGATGGGATGAGCTTTGAAAAGATGGGATAAGTCTGGACACCTGCACCTTGGCTTCCATTCCTAGTCCCTGAGTTTTCCTCTGATGGGAAAACCTGACTGAATTTCCCATGAGTTAAATGGGAAACCTTTCCAGATGCTCAGGAGAAGCCTTACCTGTGTTCCTATGAGGACATAAGGCACGTTGGGCATGCAGACCTTCAGCTCAGGCACCCACTCCTCCTGCACGTTGTGGTAGGAGGCAGGATTCACCACGGAGAAGCAGATCAGGAACACGTCTGTGTTGGGGTAGGACAGGGGTCTCAGCTGGTTGTAGTCCTCCTGCCAGGGGACAACAGCAAGAGTGTCACAAGGAGGGGAGGATGCAAGTGAGGGCATGGTGTTGGGTTTGATGAAGTGGTCAATGCTCTCCATACCCATTCACACTTCTAAACTCCAGGGAGATGCTGGAGATGGGGGGAAATCACCCCTCACAGGCTGAGGGTGCTGATTTGTCTGCACTTCTACCCAAAAGAGCTGGAAGGTGCCTCATCTCTGGAAATGTTCAAGGACGGGGCTGTGAGCAACCTGGTCCTGTGAAAGGTGTCCCTGTCCCTGGTGAGGTGTGGGTATAATTAGACAATTTTGAAGGTCCCCTCCACCTCAATCATCCTGTGATGGTGTGAACATGTTTTGCCTGTGAGTGTGTTATCTGTGGAGTTGGTGCAGAGGGTGATGCTGCACAGCCCTGCATGGTGCACAGCAATGTGCCAGGCAGCAGAGGACAACTCATCCTGAAAGCAGAAAGCAGATCAAACCCAGCCTGCAGAGCCTGGATACATCACTGTGGGGGATTTAGGGTCTCCACAGGCCCTGGGCAGCAGGAGGAGAGATGTTTTCTCCATTGGCTAGTGGTGAGGAGGGTGAGTTTTCGAACACTGGAATCACAGCTGTCATGTGTCATGAGCTGGCTTTGATAGCTGAGTTTCAAGGAAGAATTTGGGTCTGTTTTCAGGCTTGAGAAGCTGAGAACAAGAAAAGGTTTTGCAAGCCATGTGAAAGGGATAGCCTGGCTCTTTCTGACAGTGGGAGCATTTGTAGCTGTGTCTGGTGGGTATTATTCAATGAAACCTGTTAGAAAACTTCAGTGCAATGAAACAGATGCTTTATAGAGGGGATACATCTGTCCCAAAGGCTTCTTTGGGGGGTTCAGAACTAAAAGAAGGGAAAGGAACACAAAGTTGGAGTGTGGGAAACAATAATACATGCTGCTGTCAAGCCTGACTGAGATGTAGATCTGCAGTTTGTAGTTCCTGCATTCTGGACAAGTCCCAGATCTCTGCAGTCTGGTTGCTTTTGGTTATAACCCTGTGAAAAATTCAACTGGTGTGGATTTGCTTTGCAGACACTGACTAGTTAATAAAATGAAATAAGGTTAATAAAAGGGGAGAAAA
Organism: Eopsaltria australis; assembly: GCA_034509425.1. Lineage (NCBI taxonomy): Eukaryota > Metazoa > Chordata > Aves > Passeriformes > Petroicidae > Eopsaltria > Eopsaltria australis. The sequence continues at coordinate 264,275 of JAVTVJ010000012.1, read as the reverse complement.
AGACACCTGGGTGCTGTTTCTCAGACTAGAGACCATTTATTTTAGGCTGGGAAAATCCACATTAGGGGCAGGGCCAAAGCAAACTGCTGCCTGTCCTACAGGAGAAAGTGATGCAGGACTGTGTCAGTGTGTGTCAGATTAGGTGGTGTTTCAGTGCAGCCTTCCTTCTGCCTTCCTTTGGTTGGAAATGAGAGGCTGAATTGTGAATTGAGGCTGGTAAATCACCTTCCTGAAGCCTCTTGTTCACTGACTGTACAGTAATAAATTAACCCAGATTACTTCTGCATCAACACTAGCTTCCAAAATATACTAATGAATTACTCAAAAACTGTTTGCACCAAGTGCTTCTAAAAAATCCCCAAAACTTAAATTATTTATTCTGAAAGGAAGCATGAGCCCAAATTTAGCTCCATCTCATGAAAGAGAACTTCTGAAAAAGCATCCTAAAACACAAAAAAAAAGTTTTGTTTTGTCTAACTGGATGTTTATTGTTCCAAACCCACTTTGACAGGAAGAGTAAATTCTCGTTTACCTCCAGCCCTCACAGCCACAGTGTTTGGGGTAAAACCAGAGTATTTTACAACTGACATAATTGTGTCTTTCTGGTGGCATAGAAAGTGTGGATCTGAAGAAGGATTTATAAGAGGAGATGTTTGGATATATCACCTCCCAAGAAAGTGGATTCTCTACTTTAAAGGAATAGCAGGAAGAAACCCCTCAGAGATGTCTGTGGGCTCACCAGTGATGCAGTGATGAAGAAGCAAAGTCAGTGACAGGAGATTCATCCAAAGCTCTGGAGATGTCAACCAGATCCCAGCAGAGACAAAGTGGCTGCCAAGGTGATGGGATCAGAGCAGAAATTGCATTGTAGAGACAGTTTTATGTGGGTGCTGTGGGTTAGGAAAGCCTGGCGTGATTATGGGACATTATTTTAACTCAGAACATCAAACCTGAGATTAAGATTGTTTGTGGCACAGCCACCACGGGCTGACCCCGGGTGCTTGGCAAAGATCTTCTCTGTGTTTTTGGTTTCACTGCTGCAAGTCAGGCTCCTGAACCAACCACGCGGTGGCAGCAAGCCTCAAGGAATCATCATTTAGGAGCTTTGGGAAGAAATTGGCTAAATATAGCCAGTTTCAATATTCCAGACGTGCATATTTAGAGGGGCTGGGACTTACTGTACCATTAAAACTACGGATTAAAGCCATGAGTGCTCTGCCTGGCTGTGACAGTTACAGGAGCATGCATTTAATTTTATTTTCCTTGTTCCTTCTGAATCCCTGGAAAATCTTTTTTCAGGAAGAGAATTGCTTATTTGAGCTATTAGCACAGAGCATTACATAAGTTGTAAGCAGGGACAGCCATGCATCTCAAAGCAGAGGTTTCACCTCCCACCAGGGCACACGGGATTTTTCACAGACAGATTAAAACACAAATATCATGGATTAGAGCTGCTCTGGGCTCCTGTTCATGTGCAGGGGCCTCCAAACCACATCAGACAAGGATCTCTTCTCTGTCCCTGCTCTCCAGGAAAGGCTATAAAACCTTGCAATGGACCTCTTGAAAAGACAGCCCTGCAGGGTCATTTCTCATTCAGAGATGGTTGAAGTCAAGGGACTGGACATTTGCAGGGGTATGGGGCATATCCAGGGCTGCTGCAGCGAGTGACAGCTGTGTTTGGGAAGAAACAGGAACCCTTGTGGGTTTGGGCTGTGGCTGATCTATAATTTATTTTTATTTATTTATTTTCCCAGCTCATGCTTGCACTGTGCTGCCTGCTATTCAGGGAGCACGAGGCTTCCCAGTTAACATTGCCTGGTCACTGGTTTAGCATGGAAATGCCAGTGCCTGACCTGGTCTTGATGAGTTATTTTCCTATGACTTGCCAGGGCTGAGATCAGCTGGTGTTGCTCCCTCCCCTCTATCTGTGCCATCAGCTCAGCAGTGTTTGGGCCCCAAAAATGCAGCAACACTGGCTTTTTAAAATTTGTTTTTATGTTGTTGCTGTGCTGATCTCTTGTACACTCTGCTAAAGTGTTTTGCACCTGAGTCGAGTCCAGCCCAGCAAAAAGACTACAGTTTTTCCTCCTGGGACTGTTTATGCCAGGGATACAGAAAGCCAGATACCTCAAATCTGGGGTCTCTGCCAGCTCTCCCTTCAGGCTGACAGAGGGTCCTGCTGCAGGAGTACATTTTCCAATTGTTATTTCATTAGCATATGTTTTATAGCATCGCAGTGTCAGGGGCTATTTCTGGCTATGACTTCACACTGATGCCTTTGGAAAGCCACACAGCACAAGGAGAAGGAGGGAGGGAACAACCCAGATGATCTGTTGTTATAACTGGAGCATGTGGGAAGCATCATCCCTGCAGCCTCCACGGAGACAATCCAGTCATCAAGGGGTGATTCACACTCTGAGCTCTGGCTGGATGGCCACATCCTCTGGATCAGGGTCTGGAAGGGACATGAGCCTGGAGAGTCAGAGGAAGGGTTTGGAGGCAGGTGGTGAGCTGTCTAGTTTGAAGCAGAGGATGGCAAAATGATGTGGAGGAATGGATGGAGGGGTGAGGCTTGTCAAAGAAACAGCTGAGTGCTCCTTCTGGCTCAGGAGGACAAATGAGAGGAGGTGTTGCTGCGGAAATGGGTGGCAGGTGGAACTGTCAGCCCTACAAAACAAGGAGGAATATTAAGGCACGGGGTGAAAACTGACTGGGAGCTGAATATAACTCCAGCCTGGTTTACAAAGGCTTGCAGGGCTGACAGATCGTGACACAGGCTCTGAGCTCTGTGTTTATGAACACAGAATAAAAGACTGAACAGGCTTTGGACATGGGGCAAGGACTTGGGTCATATTTTGGGATTGGTTTTTGGATTATCTGTTTGCACCATGTGAATAGGAAGGCTGTGTGGTCTGTAAGGCCAACTGAACCAGCTAAGGAGTGACTGCTGCTGCCTACAGAAACATGGTAAGAATAAAATTAAAGAAAGCGAAACCCAAAGCATCAAAGCCCCAGTTCTGCTGAGTGCAGGTTTTTCTGGAAGTGACAGCCTGTTCTGGTGTGGGTTTTTTGATCTCTCTGCATAGTGCTGCAAAGTACATTCTGCAAGAAGTGGCCTTTTGCAGACAGGAGGGTCTCCTTCTGCTCTGCTTGTGCCTTTCATAGCAGTCAGTCATGGCCAAAACTGGTACAGCCAAGAAGAGCTCCTGGTGAAAGCAAAGCCCTTCATCCAGGGCTGCTGGAACCCAGAGAGAGTGAAGCAAGTTCCCAAATCAGCTTTTTTCTCCTGCTGGCTCTGGTGTCAGCTCTGACTGGAGGAGCTGGTGGATGTGGGTTACAACATTCCCAGGCTGTGAGGAATCTGGAACCTGCTCTCTCCGCTCTCAGCAGATGATTTGTTCTGTGCAGACTATGTCCCCTTCTTTATTTTGTCACTCACCAGCACTTGGAGTCAGGAGAGGGAAATTTCACGACAAAAAATGAGTTGCTCCCTGTACTTTCTTCTGCCCTTCTGCTAGCAAAGCAGTGAGAAATAATTTATCCTCCTATTCAGGGGGGGAAATTATTCTGCCAGCTTTGAGTGCAATCACACCATATCAGAGTGTGGACAGAGGAAACAGCAACAGCACTCTAAAGGTAAGTAAGTGTGGGATACAGACTCTCTTGTGATGGACACCCTTGTCCTGGGAGAAGAGTGTTGGGATGTTGGGATGGATGCAAATCTGACTGAGTTTCCACTTAAAAAGTCAACAGCTGGTGGCTGGTAGGTTGGTGCTGAATTATACCAGTTTTCTGATCTTGAAAATGGGAATTTTTCTCCGTGCCTTCAATGCCACCATGTGGTAAAGGCAAGAAAACACTGACTGCACAAAACATCGTGTTTGCAGTAGGAGATGGATATGTGGGACATTGCACAGCCCCATCAGGCTTTGTTTCTTTGATTAGGCAAAACACAGTCTCAGTGATGAGTGTATTTGTGTGTGTGTTACTGCCGAAACAGAATGGAAACAAAAGGGAGAAGGTCAGCAGCTCAACCATTACAACTCAAAACTGATTGTTAGTGTTTGCAAAAAATCTCCAACAAACTCCACAAACATTATGAACAACAGACCCCAGTGTATGACAGTAACAAACAAACCATGGGAAAGGAAAATGATAAATGTTCTGCAGTCCTTTACCTGCCCTGCAGTGTCATAAAGCCCCAGCAAGTGTTGCTGTCCTCCCACAGTCACGGTTACTGGAAGAGAGAAACGAGAAATGCTGTTTATGCACAAGCCAGTGGCCTCATTTTGATGTGTTTTAATCCCAAAATGCCAGTCGAGACATCGGCACGTGTCCTACACTGGACATCCTGAACCAAGCACAAACTGAAGGCAACCCAAGTCACAACAAAAGCAAATCCTTTATGCCAAGATCTCATTTCTTAAGGCCAGCCAAGGGTGATGAGCTGCACACAGTGCTGCCATCAGGAACCCAAAAACAGGGGGACATTTGCCTCTCTCTGCAGCCACCAACAGAGCATCCTGGACTTGAAAGCACAGGATTCCTGCCTCATAGGCATTGGGGTGGGTTTGTCATGGACCATTGGGAGGGGTTTTTTATTATTTTATTCCTTCCAGGCTGTGAAATGATGAAGCATTCAGCAGTGGCTGGTGTTTGGTGGGTGTCACTGGAGGTGCAGCTGTCCTGCCCTGTGCCATCACAGGAGAAGTGGCAGTGCTTAGTTCCTGGGGCTGTGTGGTGGGTGATTTGAAGGACAGGAAGGAAGAAGAGCATGAATATTTTCAGGGATGTTGACCAGATTCTGTTGCAAATGAAGGAAAGCACGGCTTAGTTTGTTGATCACATCCAGCATATTCACTCCTTTAGCAGAAATCACGTTGAACTTCATTTTGAGCCCATTGACAAATTTTGACATTGACAAAAACGTTTTCTCATTGCCTTTGGAAAAACCCCATTATTAGCTGATTCCTGTAACCAGTGTGTTATTTCGTGTAAAGGGCATGATCTGGGTTAATGACATTTATTTAACCACTTAATCTGCTTAAATCATTACTACTCAACTGCAAAGAAAGGGGGGCAGTCCAGTTCCACCCATTAGTCAACAGGAAGCCTTCAAACATTTGTCAGGAAGGTTGCTTAAAATAAGGATATTGTTGCAGCATATGGACTTTTAAATTTTTTAAACCTGAGGACAAGTGTATGAACACTGAAATGAACATAAAGCTTTGCCAGGAATGGGGGGAGAGGCTCTGACTGGTGCCCCTCAGGTGATCAAAACTTGCAATTAATGAGGGCTGGGAATGAATAATAGTTATTTTGGACAAAAAAGAGACTTGAAAACATCACGCAGGATCTTGCTGATTTTTTTTTTTTTTTCTTTTTGTGATAAAACTTTTGTAGTAGAAAAGCAGCTACGAATTTATAGAATTTAACAGCTCCTGCACTGGGAACAACGTCCTGTTTGAAATCTCTCAGACTGAAAGTCTCTGCCAGTGAGACTGGACAGGCTGATTATTCAGCAGCTTTATTTGCTTGCAAAGAGACACAGTAAAGTTGTCAGCACATAAACGGACAAACCTGACATCCTGGAAGTGCAAAGGCTCAGTGAGGACCAGGCTGGCTGACGAGAGCAGGATGGGCTGCACTCACCCACTGCTGGGGCTGCCTTGTGATGTGCCCTGGAGGAGGAGGTGGGGAAGGGGAGAAAGCTCCCTCTCCTCATCTCAGAGGCAGCTCCTGCGCTGTGCAGCTCCCAGGGGAGCATTGGGCATGGATGCCCAAGGGTGGAAGAGCTTGGGGAAGAAGTACAAGAGTGGGGAGATGGGCACCAACACAGGCAGGAGATAATCCAGATGCCCCACCCCTGCCTTCAGTCTAACTTGAACAAAATAATTTAAAATAATCCTCCCTGCCACTGTGGTGTTCAGCTTCTTGTGGTGTAGGGAGTCCCAGAATGTCCCAGCAGAGGTATGAACTGTGTAAGTTACTGGCAGCACTCCTGCTTTTCTTAGTTGCCTTCTCAGAAGCAGTGGGGGTTCCAGGTGGTCAGCACAGCTCACTGGAGGCAGTGGGAAATGTGCTTTTTCCCCCCCAGTTGCGACCTTGGCAAGCCTCCAATCCACCCTAGTGCCAAGAAATGCAGGAGGCAGACCTGCTCTGCAGAATTCACTCTGCTCAAGGACCAGCTGTGGGAAGATGTACCCTTCAGCTGAAGGCAGCTTTCCAGCTGCAGTGCACAGCTGGCTGAGGTGGTGTTTAGGAGGACACGTGTTCCCAGGACTGCAAACAGCAGTTGCACTGACAGTCCATGGTGTGTTGCCTTTTCCCCCAGCCTGGAAAAGAAACTCGAGATCATTTTAGCAAGGAGGTAATATAAAAGGGGATCTTTATTTTGAAGGTCTTCAGGAGCAGTTATGGAAAGGTGTCCATAAAAGCCCCTCCTCCAGGGGCGAGGACATATTTTTAGCTTTTAGGAAATGAGCATAATTGATTAAAAGCACCAATTAGAAGAACAAGTGGTGATTCAATTCTCCCCCAGGTCCAGCCCCTTCTTTGGAGCCCCCTTCTTAGCACTGGCTCTACTTTGTTTATGAAAATGCACCTCCTAGTTGTTCTCAGCCTTGGTTCCCAGGAAGAATTGAGATAGAACAGGGCCTTGCACCCCCCAGGGCTTGGAGCTCTGGAATTTGTTCTGTCTTTCTGCTTAGGGAAAGGCCATGGAAAAGTACTGGTAAAACCAGCTATTAATACAGTAGGCTACAGAGCTAGAAATACGTGTGCAAAGAGTACAGAGAACATATAAAAGAAAATAAGGCAGAAACCAAATGGCATCAGGTGGGATCTGCATGGAGCCTGCAGAGCTCCTCCAAAGCAGGATGCTCTTAGGACAGCTCTGTGAGGCACATGGAGTTGCAGCTCAGCTGATATTTCTGATGAATATGAAGAGACATGTGCCATTCATCAGCGCTGACAGATTTATCCAGCTCTGCCTCTCCTGCTGGCTCACCCTGAACGCAGGGAAACTGGGCTGGGTCCTACTTTGGAAAGATCAGCTCAGGTCTTCAGTGCTTAAAAAAACTTAAAAGTTGAGCTGAAATTTACTCTGCTGTGAAGCATTGCTGGCCCATCTCTTTCTTGGTGGCATCTGACTGAGAGAGCTGCACTGGCAAAAAGCCCTGGTGCAGATACAAATTGCTGCCGTGTTCCAGTAATTAATATGGTTTGGAGATAAGCTGCTTGGAGAGAGGATCAGCCCATCTCGAGTGCGCTGTGCTGTGCCAGAAGGATATAACTCCTAAACCCTTATCAGTGCTTTGTGGTCCATGCAGTCATGGTGGATGTTTTGCAGCAGGTCTGTGGAACCACACACTGAGCAGTGATGGATGGGCTGTGCAGTTCAGTTTGGCTCTTGGTCACCTCTGGGAAATGCTGAGGGGGAATAAAGAGATTGGTGGTGTCCTACCATTACTCTTCCCACACACAAGGGATAAGAAATACAAGAGCTTTTGGAAAAATACATCCTGAATCTACCCAGCTCGCACATCACATTTTAATTCTCCTTATAGCATCTTGCCCCTTATGGGTCCTGCTGTGAATTTCTGCATGGCACCAGTCCTAAATTTTTGCTTTTTTTTTTTTCTCTCTTTCCTTTTTTTCCTTTTTCCTTTTTTTCCCCCCTTTCCCTCCCTTGCTTTTTCTTTTGCAACCTTTATATTTCCTTTTTTCTTGTCATCTGTTCTAACCTGTCTCACCATCACAGGATATTCTTCCTGCTCACATCACCTCTCTGAATTTGCAGTTACCACCCCAGCAAAACTGCCTTGTTGGCTTAACCTCAGCAATGGGCAGAGTGTTATCTTTGGATTCCTGGCTCTGAATGCAGAGGGGACCAAATGGATCACACTGGCAAATCAAATGTTCCCTGGCTCTTCAAACACTGAGATCTAGATTAATGTATTGGTGCTAAAATTTCCACCACACTTTCAAGCAAGCAAAACAGATGTGAAAATAAATGGCTTTTGCCTGTGAAAACTTCATGGTGTTTTTCTACCAAGAGTTTATCAGCCTGCTTGTGTCAGGCAAAGGGCTGTTCAGAGTATCCACTCGGTGGGTCGTATTTATGAGCTGAGATTGCCCTGCTGGATTTGTAGGCCTTACTTTTGGCTTTATTCCAGTTTACTCTTACTTACCCTGTTATTATCTTTTCCTGTGCTCTCAGTGGACAGGCCTATGGGAAGCCAATGCAGAATTCCTTCTCAGCCACTGGGGTAATGCAGGCTCCTTTATGGGATTGTGAACTTGGCTTTATGAGCAGTCTTGGAGTAACAAGACAAATATGAACTCTCCTTGTCATTTACTGACTGTATTGATATATTGATTAAGCACATAAACGACCTGGCCTTTAACACTGAGCACAGTGGGGACTGCAGTAAAATGAGGCTGAATATTTGCACAGTCCTGGCCCTTATTTCTCTCCAGTCTGGGTTGCACCAGATGATGCAGCAGGGCAGATGTTCCCCTCCCTTCACTAGGTGGTTTTAACCAAGTGCAGAATGTGTAAAACACTGTTTTAAAAATGATGGGTAGGTCATAAATTAGCTGGGTAATGCTTACTGGAGTTTTAATAATTATTTTGGGTCACTTCCAAGACTTTGGCATGGGTCTATGTGTTGGGGGCTCTGTTAATGGACCTCAACACAGAGCTTGAACACCACAGCAGAAGGGCAAGGTGAAAATGGACATTGTGTGGGATGGACCTGGTGTGTGGACCATGAACCAGCCTGAGCTGGGAGCTATGTTTTTAAATCAGGGCTTAGTTTGTGTTTGTGGGGACAATGAGACAACTTCCACTGATGTTCCTGAAGCCCAGATTGCCCCAGATCCACCTGACAGTGGCCAATCTTTCTAAACTCTTCTCCCATTGTGCTTTGTTTGGTGACTTTTTGGGACTGAACTGCACCTGTGGAAGAGCTCTTCAGCCAGACAGCAGCAATGTTCACAGCCTGCACTGACAGCAACGGGACATAAATTGTCTGCTGCACTCTCAGAACATCTTATGTGTGATTCATGGAGCAAAGCAACACATAAATCTCTGGTATGACACCAATCCAGGATGCAATATCTCAGCCACGCTTAGCTGTGCCACGAGAGAGTGGATTTGCACATCAGAGGGAATTTTTCCATGCCAGTGAAGAATTCTTGCAGAGCCCAGAGCCTGTGAAACCACCAGCCAGAACACACACAACAGCTAAGCAGTGTCTAAAGTGACATCAGATGGGAAGAATCATCTATTTATTCTAGTGCCTTCCTGCCTACAAATTAAGGTCCAGCTGCTTCAGAGAAAGATGCCAGGAGCCTGTGAGCAAGCAGGGATGGTGGCACCTGCCTGGGTGGAAAGACTTTCTCATGCTTTTGGGCAAATCAGTCTGCTTCAAGCCTCAAACTTCCACAAGGGCCATCTTTTCTCCTAGCCAGGAATCTCTGAGTATTGATCTGTGCATTTGCCTGTTCACTGTGAGTATATGTACCTGGTGCACGTTATTTAACACAGACTAATCATAGAATGATAAAATGGTTGGGATGGAAGAGACCTTAAAGAAAATCTAGTTCCAAGCCCCCTGCCACAGGCAGAGATATCTGACACTAAACCAGGTTGCTCAGTTCCCCATCCAGCCTGGCCTTGAGCACTCCCATGGATGGCCACCATTGTAAGAACAACTGCAGGTCTGGTTGACCTGCTGGCACTAGAAATGCCCAAGTCTGTTTCTTTTTCATCTGGGGAAAAAATATAAAATCAGAAGATGGGCAAAAGGACAGACGTTGGTCAGCAAGTTCCTTCTAAGGCACCTTTCAAAGTAATTTCTGTGAAGTTACTGACACAGTGAACGTGATCTATTCTCCAGCAGCTGATGTCCCTGGGGATACTGACTGTATGTTTGCTCATTGGGTGACATTTTTCCTTCCTTCCTCAATGCAGTTTTGTGAAATCTCTAGTAGTGAACTGGGAATTCCCCTCCTCTCTACAGATGTCTTCTGCTGTCTGGAACTTACCCCAGATAGGACCAGAGCGTTCTGGTAGGAGTTTGTTTGAAGAAGAGTGATTTCGAAAATCTGTTTTATAAATTGTCTTCTTTTTGTACCACATAGCTCCCAAATAAGGGTCTCTGTGGATGGAATTTTAGGACCCCTGTCCCAAGTAGCGACTGAAACCTAAAAACACCTCAAAGGCATTTAGATCAAAGACATTCAGGAATCTAATTCCCTTTGGTTCCCATAATGGTCAGGCATCTAAGTAACTGAATTGGACCTACATATCCCAGGCTTTAAGAAATAGCAGCGTTGAATATTCCATCAGAAAACAAAGTGAACATGGGCAGTGCATTTTTATAGTACCTTTTAAGTACTTTGTGTGTAATTCTGAATCCAGTTTTGGGTCATGTTTTTCTTCAGAATATCTTTCTTTGTCTGATCAGGCGAAGAAAATAAACCTGTCAGGGGTTAGCTGTCACATACTGCTTTGACTTTGTCTAGGTTTCTGTTTGGGGAACTTAACTTCAGTTGCTGTGGGCCACCCCTTAAAAGATGTTCCACTGCTGCAGCTGAAGCTGGGAATGCTCTGGAAACTGCAAATCAAAGCCCTGGGATGCTACAGTCCAGCAGCCACCAAAGGAAGACAGTAAAAAAAAAAAGAGTAAGAAAGACCTTAAGGACATACATCCAGGCCAATCCATGCCAATCTGCTCAGCTGAGCTCTGTGACTGGTGCCACTTTAGCCAGAAGGCTCTCTTGCAGTGCTGTACTTGGAAATATCCCCTTTTGCTTTGGCTGAAAGGCAATCCTGCAATATTTTGTGGCCAACACACCCAGGGCAGGTAAGAACGGGTGTTACAGGACCCTTGGCTCACCGAGGGTCTGCCAGTGCCCTGTGACTCAAGCCTGAGCCTTTCTTCACTTCCATGCATAAGGGTCATTTTCAGGAATTCAGGTGACTTGATGCTCAAGGAATGTTCCCTCACTCCCTCCTTCATGATAAACAAGATTTGATCACAGCCAAATCAATGTTCTACCCCAAACTCACCCTGCAGCTTAGCTACTTTATTCTGAAAAGAAAATCAAAACCATGCTATTTTGCCCTGTAATTGGCCTAAATGCCCCACTTTATATGTAAACTTTACTAAATGCTTTTAATTGCTCCTGTAATCATCTGCCACCACTCACACACAGACCTCTGAGAGCCAAAAGAAGGGCTCTGAATAAACCTCACCATTTTCTGTCACCTCATCAATGGACGAGATCTATGTTCTGCTGAGCAAATACTTCTGCCCATCTGATATTTACAATATCTGAAAAACATTTCCAGTCTGTTCCCTGTGGTGGGAGCACAGAGAGGCCTCCAGGGCTGGGATTCAGCTGATTTCACTCCGTGTAGCTCTTGGTCTAATGAGGTGGTGAGGAATTCGCTGCTTTGTCTTTAGGCCACAGACATTTAGTGATTCTAAAGCCAGATAGGATTCATAGCATCATTTATTCTGCTCTAAATAGCTTATCTAGCGTCTTCCTACAAGGCATATTTTCTTGTTCTTGTATCATTCTTGCAGCTGTTTTCCAAATTTTTTGCTGAGCAGTTGCTGTGACCAGACAGTGTGGTCTAGCAATGGTTTCATTAATGATCTAGCCAGAGGTAACATGACTTTCCTATTCCTACCTGTCATCCCCCAATGGCTCATCTAAAGCTCTCATTGGTTGATTATCATCATTATTTAATGAGTCTTGCAGTGCTTTATTCCTTTCTTAAGGCTATAAATGGCTTTTATATTTGCCAGCCTTTTTATTACATTCTTTTTCAACTCTGTGTCTGAGTGGAAAATCTGGAGACTGTAACTCAAACAATCACTGAAGGCATCTCACAAAAAGGGAGGGGATCAGCCACGCCCCTGCAATGCTCCCAGAGCATGGACATCAATATTAAAGGTTTTTTGGAAGTGTGGGATTGTCTATGCAGTGACAAACTTTTTCAACAGAATGTTTCAGGTCAGAGAAATTATTTCTAAACACTTCTCAATATTTTCTTCCCAGACATCTCTCCACTGCCTCTAGGGACTGCTCTTCACCCTGGGCTCTTATCTCTCCCACATAGCAAGGGGCACCACCTCCCCTCTTCCTTGTCCATGCAGGTTTGAAGATTCCAGTGGAATTGGTGGGAAAATGCCCAATCCTGGCTTGTGTCACTGCAGCCTCACTGGGGAAGGAGGCTGGCACCAAATGACAGCTCTGTTGTCCCATTCTGCAACAGCAACAGATCCATGCAGACAGTGCCATCCTAGAGGAGGGTTCATGACTTGTGCTGTGTGGTTTATTTGGAACCTGTGAGAAAAAAACCATGCAGCTCTTCCCAGCTGGGTATTTGCTACTCAGAGACAGCAAACAGAGGAGATGTACCAGTCCAGCAATCATTTTTAATCAAGCAGCTCAAATGAAATGTTCTAAATCAAAACGCATTGAGAAGTCAGTTTTCAGCGCTGGCCAGCATACATGACATGGAACACAAAAGCAGTGGAGGTTGATTAGGAGAATGAAACAGAATGAATTTGGTCCAGGAATGGATGAAAGAGAGTGGAAATTCCCAAAGCTTTCAGAAGAAGCACAACACTACAACATGAGCCAGCTTCTTCCCAGTCTAGGACATTACTTATTTATAGGCAGCATGAATGAAGTTGATTTATTGGAATCATCAGCCTCATTGTTTGTACAATCAGCACTGGAGGATTTCCCCTGCATCTCCATGAATTATTGCTGTGCTAATGAATCCTTGAACAAATTCAGCTCCACTGATGGCAGAGTCCAAGGAACCTTGGGGTCTCTGTTTGCAGGAAAACCATGCCCAGTTTCTCCAGTAACACAGCACAGAGGGAGCTCTTGGGACCTCAAGGTTGTGCAAAGCCGTGCTGGATGGAAAAGGCAAACACGATTACAGTGCTTGGGGAATTGAAGAACAATTGACATTGTGTCCAAGAGAGTGTTTTCTGAGATTCCATTCTGTCTTAAATGTAAGGGCTGAGCACTGCCACAGGCTGGGAGGTGCTTCCTGAGTGTTTCAGCTCCCTGTGCACCTCAGCTGTCCTCATGGAAGGCAGCTCTGCTCCTGAGTTAGAAGCCAATAATAACTGCCCAGCTAAATGCAGTAAATTTGCAGGCAAATAGGCTCTGATCTGTGAATTTCAATGGTAATCTAATTGAAGGGCTTTTTGCTCTTTACTAAAAGTTACAGAACTAAATCCAACCAAATGCGAGATAGAGTAACAACTGTAGAACTGAGCAATATAACTAGATAGAACCTGATCATATTCTTAAAAAAATGTGATTGTTCCTAAGCAATGAGGAATATTGGATATCATCTTAATCCTGATGGAGGGGAAATGCCCCTTCATAGACCATGTGATTGTCTGTGACATTGAGATGAATGAAAGAATAAAACTTTGGCTACAACTGTAGAGTAAACCTATTAAAAAATAAAAAAGGCAACAGATAGATTTAAAAATACTATAGCTCACTAAATATTTTTGAAGTTTCCATCACTCTATCACAATATTTAGGGAAATCTATTTTTTGGAGCTGGGTTTATAACTCAAGTCAATAGCAAAGACAGTAAAGCTCTGAGATTATTGGAGTGTATCTGAACTGGATTATCTTTATTAGTATTTTAACTGGCTATGCTGACCTGACCTATAAAAGACCAGATACTACAGCATTTTCAGTTTCCTTTAACACAGATAAAGTCAGTCAGGACTCTAATAAAATCTTGAAGCCTAACAGTGAAGGATGCATTTGGAGTCTCCTAACAGTGATGCTGAGATCATGGTAAGCAGAGAAAGGAGTGGGAATTTTCCACCAAAGACAAGAGGTGGGAATAAAGAGAGGAAAATATAGGAATAAAAAGAGTTTTGGACCACTTTTTCCTGTCCATGTGACTTAAAAGTCATTCCTCTGACTTAGCTGAGTGCTGGAGAAAAGAACATCCCCAAAGTTATGTCAGGCATCTGGTTATCAAGGGAACACGAGACTTGGTAAATAGCATCAGAATAAATGGGAGATTACTGGCAAAATGAGACAAATTGCACTGAAATGTATCCAGGCAATGCACAGGGTGTTTCCCAGAGCATAGGAGGACAAGTCTCCCTGTGTGGCTGGAGGGAATCAAGGCAGCTCATCTCTACACTCCTTGCACTATTCAAAGGTCAGAATTGGGGAATATTTTTCCCTGGAAAGGAGAGGAATGCAGCCTGGAGAGGCAGTGCTGCCTAACTGTGCCGGCTCTCTGCTTAAGGTGTCCTTCTAAAACCTGTGGTGATCTGCCTTGGTCCGGGTTAGATGACAGTGGGAGCAGATAATGCTGATGGAAGGGCACAGAAAGTCAGCTCTGCAGTGGGTGGGTTGTCCCCACTGTGGGCTGGACCTTCCAGTGATGGAGTGACTCTGTCCCAGTGACTTGCACTGGCAGAAGGCCCCATCAATACTGGCAGAGCTCTATGGCACATCCCATCTCTGCCAGGTGTGATTCAGGGGGGAAAAATGGCTTTTCTGCTTACCAGCATCTTCAAGAAAAAGTAGGTACCAAAGCTAGAAAGGAAGAAAAAATTTGGCTATGATATACAAGATGGGGACAAGAGTGTGTTTTTTATAAGAACCTGATATTAGGGGAAATATTATTTATATTATAGTACAAGAATATAAACCAGGAAGCAGCCACAGCTTGGCAAAGAGACTGGGACTCCTCTTCCTGACACTCAGTGCCAGGTAAGCTGGGCAGCCCTGCACTGAGCTGGCTGTGGTACCCAAAGCCAAGATGTGTCTAGTGGCAGGCTGAGGTGTTTTGGGTGCTGTATTTGGGCACAGACCTGCAGGACACGTGTGTGTGTGTGTGTGTGTGTATGTCCCAGGTATTGCCATGGACACTTGAGCAACTCCTCTGCAGTCAGAGCCACTCCCTGGCTCAGTGAGCATAGAGATGCCTCGGGCATCATTCCAGAGTTAGGGCAGCATAACTTAAAATAGCATCTGATGGCTCTGGGTAGTGAGACTTAAAATAGCATCTGATCCTGGGAGCTGTGAACTGATGGGGCAGGGGCACGTTTGGCACACTGAACTGAATCCAGCAGGCTGCAGTGTGATGCTGAGGTCAGTGTGAGAGCTCGGGAGCAGCAGGTTTGCCCAAACTCCAGTGCTTCTGTAGCTGACATTTTACATGCCATCAGTTCTATTAAATGGTATTTTGCAGCCCCTTCCCAGCACCAGCCTCTCTGATGCTTTGCCTGCATCTTGTTTAAGTCTGACCTTAATCCTTGCTTTTCCCAAGCACTTTTCCGGATGAGGCATTGCTTGAGAGGCTTTTTAAACAAAATACCTGTTCCTGAACCTAAGGAGGACCAGGACAGAAACTCTGCTTTGCATTTCCCAGAAAGAGAATCAGGCCCATTGTCCTTAGCACCAGGACCAAACCTCAGCTGCTATTTACCCTGCAGCTTGCAGAGATTAGCCAAACATTTGGGCAGCAGCTCTAAGCTTGTATGACTTAAGAAGCAGAAATGTTAAACACTATAAACAAAAGTCTTGGAAATATTTAAACTTTCTGATAAGAAAATCTGAAGTTAGGAATTATTATTTTCTTCTTGGCTACCACAAGGGTTTTAAATGCTGCTAATGCTTTCTCTACACCCTGCTGAGGAACTCTCCACTCTCCTGTCCAGAGTGGCAGCCGCTGCAGACAATGAAGTGATTGTAACATTGGAAAAGCAACAACAGATGGAGATGGAAGCAATGATCTTAACCCTCAGTGTGTTTTTGTGTGCCTGTGAAAGGGAGAGGTGAGAGCAAAGAGCAAAGAGCTATTGACCCTTATCCTTTATTTCAGCACAGTTGCACTCACATGAACCAGAGTGTGATATCCCATGGTCTCAGAGGGGTAATTTCTAGGGGTGGTTTGGTGGCCCTTTCAGCACAGAACTGGGTCTTGCAGCCTCCTCTTGGGAGAGCAAGAGGCTGCAGGTTGGCTGCAGCCCAGGGTCTACAGAGGAGGTGCTGAAGTGCCTGGTTGAGCTGAGGCCAGAGGATTTTTCCTTTGAACAGAAAAAATAAATCCAAATTCCTCTGTAGAGCTGGAGAGGAATTTTCAGCTATAAAATGTGATTTCTACAGAATCCGAAGTTTCCATGGGAAGCCATCACTTTCAACAGAAGAGTTCAGATGTTTCCTCTGGGAGAAATGAGGTGAAATGGTGTGAGTTAACTGACCCTGATCTGAACTGTTCCCTCTGTTGACAAGACCTGAGCCAGTTTAAGCAAAGCTGTTTCCCTGACAGTGACAGGGACTCCTGCACCTGGGGCAGTGACCCTGGATGGGAACACAGCCCTGGGATGCCAGGGAGGCACCAGGGGCACTGGGACAGCTGGTGGCCTTCTGGGAGACCAGAACTGCAGCCTGGACTGGGAGCAAGCACGAATAACCAGATCTGATCCTCCAGCTGCCATGGAGTGCTCTACACAGTGGTGAAAATGAGGTTCAGCAGAGAGTCCAGATTTTTCAGGCTGTTGGAAATGCATTAGGCATGACCCTCACCTTGATTTAAAAGTTTTGAAGTGAAACTGTTGAGCTTTTTCAGCAGATCCATTTATTTTCTCTCTTTTTTTTTTTTTTATTTGCAGGAAGTTTGTTCTTATGAAAATGTTATAATTTTAAACCTTTCATTCACACGCACAATGAAAATGAATTGTGAAATGTGTAGCTTTTCCAAGTGACGGGAATTAGTGATGGGTTTCTGCTCTAACCAAAGCTCTTTAAACTTCTAACTCTCATGTTAGGATTAAATAATTTAACTGTTCTGTTAATCATTCCATGCTTGAATACAATTTCTGAATCAAATGTTCTAATTCAGTGGTATTTCCAGGAATTACTTGTACTGCCTGTTAGCTATAACTCTATTTAGACTGTATTTACTCTTGAAAAGATTTATTAGGTTTAATTCACCTTCTCTGCAGCCTTGTGAACATCAGAGGCAGCTCTGCTGAGCTCAGAGGAGTTACTTTAGGTCAGGAGAAACACCAATCATATAGCTGAAAAACAAGTGATCCAATTTTGAAACAAGCAGTGTATATTTTAATGTAAAGTGCTGTTAAAATGTTATGATCTTAAAATGGAATGGTCACTAGGTACAGAGAGCAGAAATTTATGAGGAAATTATTACTTTTATAGCATTTAATTTTTTGCCTTAGGTGAGAAAGGAACACAGTCAGAAAAATAGCAGCAAATAACTCAATTTTAAAAAATCAAAATATTAGCCTATATGAAACTGGGTATCTCTCCAAATTATTCTTTTCCCTGGCATAAATATTATTTATTTTTTACCTAGCTTTATTTAAGGCTGTATTTGCTTGAGGACTGACTGAAATTCACAACTCTTAAGCATTCTGAGAGAGTGTCTTAACCATCATGCCTGGTAATTTTTCTATTTCCCACTGCTCTCCTGAGAGCCCAACAGTTCATTCCCTCTTGTTTTCTGGAGCTTTAATCTATATTAGAAAACGTTGACACACTTCTTCAGCCACATGAAAGTGCCACTAATGGGGATCCCATCTGACTTCAGAGGAAAGGGACTTTGAAGAAAAATCACAGAAAATTGCAAATAAAGGAGGAACGAATCAAGGTAGAAAATCCACAGATACTTCCTGCAATTGATTACCAAGTATGATGTGAATTTTGCCTTTGATTTGAGTTGCTGCTTAGCACAGTGAATGGATTTTAAGCAGTGTATTTTACACAATGAGATACATGAAAAGTCTTGTTTTGAAGAGAGACATTGTTCCCTGTTTCTATTTTTGCAGTGGCAACACCTTGGATTGTGGCTCCATTGTATTAGGCGGTGCAAACTGGCTGAGAGGGGCCCTGCAGAGCAAACACACCAACAATGAAGGTGGAGAAAGGAAATTTCCTGTTTCATGGCAAGGGAAACAAGGTGCACAGAGGAAACGTGGCTCTTCAGGGAACAAAACCCTGAGCCTCAGTCTGTGGCTTCATCTCAGCACAGAGATTGGGTTTGGCCACCCTTGCAGGCAGCACATGCTGCTGAGTTATCACAGAATCACAGAATCAGTTGGGTTGGAAAAGAGCTCTGGGATCACTGAGTCCAAGCTATGACCCAACACCACCTTGGCAACCACACCATGGCACTGAGTGCCCCATCCAGCCTTTCCTTAAACACCTCCAGGAACAGTGATTCCAACACCTCCCTGGGCATCCCATTCCAGTGTCTGATCACACTTTATGTGAAGAAATTCCTCCTGATGTCCAACCTAAACCTCTCCTGGCACAGTTTGAGGCCTTGTCCTCCTGTCCCCTTGCTGACTGCCTGGGAGAAGAACTTGATCCTCATCTGGCTACAGCCTCCTTTCAGGAATTGTAAAGCAATAAAGTTCCCCTGAGCCTCCTCTTTTCCTGGCTAAATACCCCCAGACCCCTCAGCTGCTTCTCATGGAAGCTCTAGACCCTTCACCAGCTTCACTGCCCTTCTTTGAACCTGTTCCAGCACCTCAATGTCCTTCCTGAACTGAGGGGCCCAGAACTGGACACAGGACTGGAGATGTGGCCTCAGAGCCTGGCTGTTGTGTCCTGCTCATCCCAGGTCACAGAATCTTGGAACAGATCTCCAAGATCACCAAGACCACACTTTTATCCTGAATGTCAGGTTCCATGTCTACTTGTTTCTTGAACACTTTGTTCTGGCAGGTGCATGGAGCAAGGGTGCATTGCCCATGGGTGCTTTTGGAAAGTGAAAGTCCCTGCAATATTTTATGTGAGCTGATTTCCCTGACAACATGATTAGAGTGGTGAAGCATCGCTGCTGCTGGAAATTGATGTTGAGCATCAGCAAGGCACGCACTCCTCTCAGCCACAGCTGCCTGGCAGGGCTGGTTTCTCTGTAGTCACTGGGATGTTGCTGAGTTTTTAGGCATTCTGCAACTTTCTATTGATTTCTAATGAAACAGTGCTGATGCTTGTACAAAAAAAGCACCTCAGGGTCTCGTGCTGATTTTGTCCAGAGCTGAAGTCATCAGATAACATTTTTTTCTGTTCCTGCCTAGACAGAGCAATGTATCTGACAGATGCACAGAAATCAATTCAGAAAGTACATCCTCAAAGAAATCAGGCTGCCAGATTAAGTAAAACAGATATTAACTCAGACACCTCTGAGCTCAGTTGAAATGTACTTCTCTGCACAGAGAAAAGCCAAGTTGTTTGCTTTTCTTATTGTTTAAAAGGGTTTTGAGCATTTTTGTGCATTCTCATAGCAACAGCTTTAGAAAAGATTGAGACACTCTCAACTTTCTGCTTTGGTGTCACAAAAATGGAGTGAAAAAAATAGTCTGGAGTATTTTAAACCAAGTCCAGAGGAGTTTCAGATGGCACATTGCTGGAAGTGTTCAAGGTCAGGCTGGACAGGGCTTTGAGCAACTTGGTCTAGTGGGAATTGTCCCTGCCTGTGGCATAGGGGTCAGAACTAGGGATCTTTAAGGTCATTTCCAACCCGAATCATCCTAGAATTTTTGGGTGGGTTAAGCTATTTTGTGCCCCACTCTCACTCATGCCAGGGGTGTGAGAGAGCTCTTGTTGGAGCACTGGTTTAGAAAGGCTGCAGGGGTGGAAACTCAGAGTTGCACGGGTTATAGTGCCAGGGCTTTCATGTATCAACCCCAGGTTGCATTTTGAAGATCTTTGTTGCTGCCACAGACTGGAATTATTAAGGGTATCCCTTTGGCTGCTTTCTAACCCAACCATATAAGGAGAGCTGCCACCGAGCTGCTTTGGGAGAGAAATCCAAGGGGGAGGACGCTGCTGGTTTTAAACCCTCTCTGACGCTGCCTGCATGAGTTGGAGGCAGCACCCTGGACATCTGGGATGTGTAAATCTGTCTGCCCAGCTGCCAGCTAATGCTCTGATGCACTGGGAACTCTGCTCTGCAGTCAGTGACCACATCGTGTGCTCAGCCACAGCTTGGGGCCAGAGTGGAAGGGAAGACGAAGCAAGCGTGGACCACAGAGCTGTGCCCAAAAGCCCGAAGGCACAGCTAAAGTATAACAAAAGGAATAACTTTTGTTTAAATTTCTGATATTTCTAGTGCTCTGAGAAAAACATCCTTTCTATTTTCCTTCTGCCTGTGTTTTTCTGTTCTCGTTCCACCCAACATTTCTCACAGGGAGGCAGGGCATAAGTGAATTGCAGGAGGCAGAATGAACTCACTTGCTTCCACCTAGTGTACTTCATCCATCTGTCTTTTTCTTTGATGCCAGGGCTATCCAGAGCTTTTACATCAAAGAAGAAACAGGACAACAATCTGTGTGTAAAAGGGCTGGCTGTAGATGTTACACAACCAGGCAGGGAGCAGAGGCAAGGGAAGGGCTGTGCAATCTCAACCACGTGGAGCTGGGAGCAGGAGGGTGAGGAAAATGCTGCTTGGGGTGGTGTGTTTACTCCACTCTCAGCCTTGCAGCCCCCCACTCCCTGCACTGCTGCCCCTCTGCCAGCTCTCATGGCAGCCCCCCCAGGACTCCCCATCAGCCAGAGCCCCTCTGCAGGTCAGGGAAACAGCTCTGCTGAGCCAGCCCTGATGGAATAGGGACCCTTTATATGCCCTTCTGAGAGGCCATGATGCAGGGGAGACCCCAGAGAACCCTTTTCCAGCAGTGAGCTCTGTGTGCACAACATTTGCTTTGTGTGATGTGCTCCTCTGCCAAGTGACATTTTCCACAG
The DNA here is from genome assembly GCA_034509425.1 of Eopsaltria australis. NCBI lineage: Eukaryota > Metazoa > Chordata > Aves > Passeriformes > Petroicidae > Eopsaltria > Eopsaltria australis. The sequence goes on along the minus strand of JAVTVJ010000012.1, from coordinate 243,476 downwards.
ATGCTGGCTGGGATCAGTCTCCACCTGCACATGTGTGTGTAACCCAGGCTGTGATTAGCCCATTTGTTTGAACAACTGTGGTTTCAGCTCTTTTTCATTTTTTTCCCCCTCATGCTCACAGCTCTCCTTTCTAACAATTTGATCTCCTGCATGCACCAAGCCTGTGCTGCAAACAGATGCACTGCAATTACTGCCCTTTCCTACCACACTAAGTGAACTTGCTGTTCCTCTCTTTCTCCTCTGCCAAACATCCACTTTGTTGTTTATTTTCAAAGTATTTAGCATCGTAGCTGAAAAGAAAGCTGCAATATCTCTGGCTTATACCTACATTATTAAAAAAGACTGAAAATATTCATGGGGGGTTTTTTCTGGTTTAAAGCACATACTTTCATATCAGAGTGACAGGTTTCATAGAATCACAGAGAAATTAAGGTTGGAACATAAGACCATCAAGTCCAACCATTAAATCCATCACTGCCATGTTGCCACTAAACCATGTCCCCAAGTGCCACATCCACATGTCCTTTGAACATTTCTAGGGATGGTGATTCCACCACTTGCCTGGGCAGCCTGTTCCAGTGCCTGACCACCATTCCAGTTTGCTGTGGTTCTTAGAGAGCTGCTAGAGGAAAAGGGCAGCTCTTTTGGTGGATATAAATATGGCAACATTGAAAGGCTTCCTGGTCTTCCTGGAGAGCAATCATTTGGAGACAGAAAGTTGGGAGTGACTTCCTGGCTTGTTTCACCCTTGGAGACAACTTAGATTGGAGATCGTGGTAGCCATGTAAAGTGGTTGATTTAGTAACTGTTGACATATGTAAGGATTAGGGAACTTTTGTAAATGAGAGCCAGGATCTGGAGGAGGATGGAAAAGAGAGAGCACAGACATGACTGCAGCCTTCTCTCACTGCAGGATTTCTCCCTGCACCACACGGCATCAGTTTAAAACCAGTACAAGAATTTTGAATCAGAATCTGTGTTGGAAATCCCTCTGCCTGAACCCAACAGAGCCACAGCTCTGTGACAGAGGGATGTGATGCAGAGGCCTGGCATGGGAGCAGGATGGATGGAGTCTCTCTGTCTGAGGTGCACAGCACTTTTTTTGGCAGTTTAACTGCACGGTCAGTGATGAGTCTGGTCTGATGCAAGCTGGCAGGCTCCACTGCTGAGGCTCAGATGGTGAGCACTGCTGCTTGGTGCATATTCTTGAATAATTTCCCTTTCATCTTGCCATACTTCTGTCTTTTCTGGCCGTTTTGAAATGTGTCTCCAGTCCACATGCAGGGAGATGTCTGCAAGGCAGTGCTGCCTGTGTCACCAGGAAGGAGCAGCACCTCGCCCTAGATACTGAAATGCCAGTACACCCTTGCCATCCTAAAGATTTATGCAGCAGTTCTGCCTGGAGAGCAGGAGCCTGCTGCTCCCCTGTGTGTCTGGACAGGCTGGTTAGATATTTTGGTCCTGGTTTTATACACTCTATTTTTAAGAAGCTCCCACCATGGTGCCTTTTCCCCTGACTAATGTAAAGAGGCAGCCCACCTCTAATCTGGTTATTAGAAGATCATCCAGCTCCACAGGTCAGTGAAGAGTCAAAAGCATCATTTAATTCTTGAACTTTGCTGCTGGCCCCTGGCCGTGGCTGGTTCTCACTGTGAATCCAAAGCAGCTGCACAGAGAGGAGCCACGAGGTGTCTGTGCAAAGGCAGCCCAGGGCCAGAGGCCAATTGTTTCCCTGAGTCGGTGGCATTTTTTTCTCCCTGGAATTTTGCTGCATCGTGACTTGCAGATCATCTTTCTCTTGGCCAGGGAAAGAGGCTGACCCTGATCCCACTGCTGCTCTGGGGTGCTTGCTCAAAAGGACTGACCCCACAATGCGGGTGCAGAGGAGGAGGGGGACACACCTCCACTGGGTTTATTCCCAGCTCAGTACACTGCCAGGAATGGCCTGATAAATCCCTTCTGAGGAAGTTCCTCTCAAATGCTGGTGTCTCATTTCCCCCTTTCCCTGCAAGGTCATCACTGGTGTTAACCTTGCTCTGGTGGTTCACGCTGCCCTGTCCTGCAGCCCTCCCCACTGGGGGAGAGACTTCCTGCCTGTGAGTCAGTCTGGCAGCAGGACCAGAGCAGCAGATGGGAATAGGGATGGGCTCTGCTCTTGCACTGCATCCTCCCTCTGCACCCCGACACGGAGCAGCACATCCTCCCCACACACACCCACATGCAGTGAAGCTCTGCCATGCCGTGCTCACCCCACAGAAACCCGAATTTTACAATCACTGCTGGCTTGCAGCATCGAGACTTGTGTGGAGGGAACAGCAGGCAAATTTCCAGCACGGGGATCTGAAGGGCTCGTATTACAGTGCTTAGGAAATACCCATAAAACATCAGCTCATTAGACACACTCGGTGGAAATTAGACACACTCGGCACTGGAGGTACATCAACAATGAGTCAGAGTTGCTGTTTGTCACTGCAGCTCATGGCTGAAAGGCTCTGAAAACTGCAGGGCTCCCTCGGCTGTGTTGTGAACAGCAGAGAGAGGCAGCCAGGGAGGTGCTGAACGTGCTTATGGTTCACTTCAAATGTGGTCCACTTCAAACAATTTATCTTCTGAAGTCACAGAATCATGGAATCAAAGAATCATGAAATGATTTGGGTTTGAAGGGGCCTTAAAGATCATCCCCCTGGACCAACAAGGTGCCCGGAGCATCAAAACTAACTCAGCAATGAATGCCAAAAACCAGTATTTCCCCATACCTTACGCTGGCTTTTTATAATATGTTCATTTAAAAGAATAGCCATTTCCTAAAATACTTCATTTTAAATTAAAGTCTATAAAAGGAAATGCTGTCTATGAATGGTACAACTGATTACTTTTCTCTAAAGGCAGATTAAGTGGGAGCTGTAGGTGTTTCTTTGGAAAATATTGAATTGAATAAAATTACAGGGGGAAAAAAAGGAAGCCTGGTTTTCATCAGTTCTGTTGAGAATTGTGGCTAGTGCAATAAAGCTCAGAGAAGGTATGGATGCCCCATCCCTGGAAGTGTTCAAGGCCAGGCTGGAGGGGGCTCTGAGAAACCTGATTCAGAGGAAGGTGTCACTGCCAGTGGCAAGGAGGTTGGAATGAGATGATCTTAAAGGTTCCTTTCCACCCAAACCATTCCACTGTCCTGGGATATCTTTTATCCACACCTCAGAAGGAAGGAAGAACACCTTTTGGACCTGGATGGAAAATGTATGACTTTTCCTCCTCCTATATCACGGGTTGATTTGTTGTCCACATTCACCTCATGGTCAAACTGCTTCCGTGCTTGTAAACTTTAAAACTCTTCTTAGGAAGGTTACTTCATGTGTGGACTTGCAAACAAGTGACAGTTGTGCTGACAGCAGAGTTAAAAGACAGGGAAATGCATCTGACAGGCACGTGCTTTCCTTGCAGAAGGCTGAGGAGATGACAGCATTCATCGGAGTGGATACGGTGCTTGTGTCTCCGGACTTGCGTGGTTACACGACAGAATTGCGTGACTGCCTCTGTTTCTCTGTGTGTGAAAAGATCTTTTGTCCCTTTAAATGTCACTTGCTATCAAATTGAGGAAAAGCTTAGAAACCAGTGTTGACATGTATGCAAACAGATCTAAAAAAAAATTCTGGTGGGGTTCCACTGATAAACACTTTGGCCGTGATCTTGTGGTTGGGTGTGTGTGGGCAGATGTGTGTGCTTCTGCAGAGCCTCTCTGACTGCTGGGAGAGGACACATGTTTTTAAGTCAGCTATTTGCCTTGAGCTTTTTGCTGGACAGGTTTTTAGCAAGGAGTTTTGAGAGGGGGATGAATGGCAGAAGAGCACAAAGTCACAAAATCTCACAGTGAACCGTATATCAGAAGTGAAGTACAGGCTCTTTTGAACCTCTAAATTTGCTTTACTATTTAAGAAATATTGTCTAATTTTCCATTTCCCTCCTCCAAATATTTCTATCCTGTTAAGTTCTACCTTGCTACCAGTCATGAGGGTCTGAATTGTGCCCTCAACTGTTCACATAAACCCATCATCCTCAACCAATTAGACACCATCCAGGTAAGGGATTAGATTAGCCTTGCACACAGAGATCCATGAGGTTTGCATGGGCATGTTGCATATGCAGTGATTCCTGGAGTATGCAAAATCATTAAATTGTCTGAAAACAAAATTATGTTTTAAATGAATCTTGATTTTTTACTCAAATCTTTTTGATGACAAACCAGCAGGCATTGGTTACAGATATTAGGACCTGGGTTTTGTGTGTGCTCCCAAGTTTTTTTCACGGCAGAAATGAGAACTGAGAGAACACAGCTCCTGTGACAGGTTTGTGACAGGGAATTTTAAGTGAGAACACACCACTTCTGTCTTTCTGCTTCTAGAAACTGCCCCAGAAGTTTGTCCTGCCGAGGCAGCTGTTTGTCTGCCAGTGACAGAGTCTCAAATTTGTCTGGAGAGCACGTAGGAACTGCGCTCTCAAGAGACGTCTGTTCCTAAAAGATGCCTTCCCTTCCAGGCTTCCTGAGGTCATGCCTCACCATGAGACTTGAAAATCTTACATGACAGCAAATAGAGGGACAATCTGGTAAAAACACTCAGAGGCTGAGTAAGTTGTCTTTTTTTCTATTGCTGTGTAAGCTCAAAAATGTAGAGAAACTCCATCGTCTGTGCTACCAAACTTGGTGTTCTTCAGCCTGCTCTTCTGCTGTTGTAGTGACTTCTGTGTAGATGCCCAGAGCCCCCAGCCTATTGCTTTGGTTGTATTTCCTGTTCTTTGGTGTTTCAGCATTTCTGATGTCTCTCTTGGGTTGAATCCCAGTGAGTCAATGGAAAAATTGTGTTGATAATATTGAAAGTAAGAATTGGCTTTGAAGACACTCTTCCTAATCTGGCCTTGACACTGGTGGTAATTCACAACACATGAAACTAAAAGGATAATAATTGCCTAGGAATGAAGGTTAATTGTCATCCTTAAGAGTGAAATCACTATGCAAAGTGGATACATGTATTCTGTTATGCTCTGGTCTCAGAGATCCTTCTTTAGTATAGTAATGATCGTTGGCACAGAAGGTTTAAGAGCTGTGAATTTGAATATGAAAAAAAAAATTATGAGCCTTGTCAGATGGTTTAAGCTGGTGGTTTTAATATAGATTTAAGATTGTTCAAGACCAGCCAAACCAGAAGAAAATGCTCATTTGGAGTTCTGCCCCATTAATAAATCCCAGGAGCTTCACACCTGATGTGATGCCCCTTCCGTGGCTCTGTGGAAATCAGCTCTCAAGCAGCACACGGCTGGTGTGATCCAACACCAAACGACAGCTGAAGTTTAGGGCACTGCTTTGGACTCTCAGGTCACCCAGGAGAGCTTGCCCTGGCTCTGAAGGCAAGCTCACAGGCTGCATGTAATGATGAATAAGGATGATTGCTGCTGATCTTGTTGGGCTGGGATACCCTGCTGTCTACAGACCAGGCACAAGAGATGTTGCTCACATATATGCACATATTTGAATGAAGAAAGTAGGGAAAGGAAGAACAAAATACTTCAAGAAGAAGCTTTCAGAAGCGCTAAGTTCTGCAGAAACTGAAGACTCATTTTCACTTGAGGAGAGTGGAGACTGTGGACCATTTGCTGCACACAGATGTGTGTGTGCTGCATCTGGAGCACCATGGGGACTCCATCTGCTGAGAGTAGTGAGGCTGAACTCTGCACAACATGAAAAGCAGCCAGTGCCTCCACTGTATGCAACGTGCTCAGGAGAATGGCTCTGTTGTACCCAGCTTTCCATAGGACATGAAAGAGCCTGCATTGTCCTTTCCAGGCACGGCCTGAATGCAAATCCATAAATATGGTTAATATGGCTGTCCTGCTTCCACAAGTTTGTTCTTACAGTCTCTACTTGCTAAAATGTTAAGTCCTTAATTGAAATTCCACCTCCAGTGGAACTGCCCTTCATGAGCTGTCCCTGGGAAAACAGAGCAATGACAGCAAAAGCATTGTGATGAACTTTTCTGTCCTCTCCTGGTGTTTTTTTGAAAATTTTCCATTATTTTGGCTAAGAGGTCAGAACTGGTCTGGAAGCTAAATTTTGCTTTTAATTCTCTATTATTGAGCAAAACATAACATAATTAAAAACAACTACCAAAATCAGAAACCAGTTCTTTCATAGCTTGGGAAGGGCCTGCTTTAACAATATTTTTTTCCAATGATCCTGTGACTCTAGCAGCACTAAGTTACCATGCCCATCTGCCTGCATCTATTTAGATATAAATTGTTTTTTGCAGCAGAGAATGTTTGCACATCATTTTACATAAAGGGGTGAAAGTTGTTGAAGTTTTCTTGTCCTCCTCTCTCTCTCTCTTCCCTGTCTCTTTAGATTTAATTATTGCTTCTTGTCCTTGTTCTTTTGATGAGTAACCTTTAACAGAAAGCTCTCAGCTCACACAACACAGCTCTCCAAAGAGAATTATGTGAGGCTCGAAGATAACTACAGGCATGTCCATGAGAAGGGATGGGGTAGGAATAGGGTCCCAGGAAACCTCCTGGCTTCATGTTTACCTGCCAGTCCAAGGCAAGACACTGGAAATAGGAAATGGCAGATAGCAGGAAAAAAGCAGATGGCAGATATCTCCCAGAGGTGCTGGCAGGTAACACCGTGTCTAATATTTTGCACACAAATAACATCTCATGAATTTACGCTAAATATAGCAAAACAGAATCTGCCATAGGCTCTACTATGGATCTGGTTATCCTTGTACTCAGTTAATGTCCTCAGGGGACCCGTTTACACCAATAATTGGTACTCTAAAATTAAGGGGTGTTTGTAGGCATGTGTTTACACACACACATGCACTCACATTTACATTTAGAAAGTCTTTCAGATGGACTTTGCAGATTTAAAGCACTCTCTTGGCATCACTTGCCATGAGCTGGCTTCAACCCCTTCTCTGACCAGGACACTCCCCCACTGAAGAAATCCACCTTCTCCAGGTCTGACTTTGGTGGAATTGCGCCTGGAATTGCACAGTTTGAGGCAGGCAGTGATATTTTGTAGCTCTGAAATTGATTGGGAGGAGGAGGAGGAGAGAGAAAGGAAACACAAAAGCAGAGGGGGAGGAGACAGGCAATACAGCAGACAATGTGGACTGTTTCCCAGCATAATTTAATGACTGCTTTGAATGGCTGAGGAATGACACCAGAAGTCTTACAAAGGCAGAATATGTGTTTCAATGTGTAATTATATGGTTATATTGTAGTCGTAAGGATAATTATCACAATTTAAAAAACCCCAAAACATTAATCTGTGCTCTTTTTCTGTTTTATTTTTGCATTACAACTATTTCATGCATCATAAAGTATTATCCACTGCAGGATTTGGAAATTACTTGTTTTCTGTTGTTGTGGTTTTATTTTGCATCCATCTCTACATATTGTCAATGCATATTTCTCGAGAACAATTCACTGGCAGACAATACTGCTGAGGACCAAAATATCTCTGACCAAATCCTGATGCACAGACTGCCTGCAAATGCTGTCCCAGGTGGCTCAGGCTGCCAGGATCTGAGCCAGGGCACAGCATTTCATTCAACGAGTGGCAATCTCTCATCTGACCCATGTGGGCATTTTATGGAGCAAAGTCCTAAATTTCAAGCCTTACAACTTGCACATATGTTCCTGCCACCCACCATGGGCTAGTAATATTCCTGTTCAAACAGGCACTCTTGATTTTGCTTTCCTGGTACTGGGAGATACATGAGCATGCTTGTTTATGTGAAATTTGGGAGAACAAAGGCTAACTTGATCCCACCCTTCCAATAGGTTATATGTTTTTCCAACCCTGAAGCAAAATTCTATGCCTGTATGTTTTGGCTTTTAAACTCAATAACCTGCAGGCCTCAACCACGTCAGAAAAGAAATGGAAATCTCATTATTACACAGAAGGTTTAAAACTTAAAACCAGAGGCTACATCAACAGCAAATGGGACACCACAGACATGCCCTTCTCCTTGGGACTTCCACTGGATTCAGGATGGAGGGATGCTGTGAAGGTTGTTTTACTTTGCCTGTGCACTCTTCAACCATCACAGTATGTTGAGGGTGCAATGGCTTTTCTTGGATATTACTGTAGATTCTCATTTGACCAGATAAACAGGACAAGAGCAGACAGTGTGGCTTTTGAAGGTGAAGATGTGATGCTGAGCCATGTGAGTGAGCATTCTTCCTCTGAACTGTGTATCTGCATTGACTGTGCCACAGGAATTTCACTGGGCAGTTGAATTTTAGTAGATACCTTTTATTGTAAATTTTGGGCAGTTGAAGGTCATTTAGGCTATTCTGTAGGTATGAACTCCATTAAAAAAAAGAGGATCCTTCTGCCCTGAGCTTCCTATTCTTTTTTCCTCCCTGTTCCCTCTGGACTTTTACCTTACTGCTCTGTATTATTTTTCCATGCAGTCCCTGGCTTTGATGTCTGCAATGCTGGAATTTTTTTTCCTTTACACACCTTATTTTTGAAACCTCCTATTATTTTTGTGACCTTTTGGGATACATTCATTCCATTTCAAGCATTCTTTGGAAGATGGACTTGATACAGAGAGAAATAAACCAACTTGGTCTTGCAAGACGTGTTTTTGCACCCTGACAGCGTGAGTTTTTAACCCTGCAGTGTCCTTCCCCATGCTCCCACAGGTGCTGGTGGGTGCACAGCTCTGGTTTGCACCCATGGGAGTGTGGAGTTTTCCCAGAGCTGTGTAGGTTGCTGTGTTGATGGGGAAGGCTGTCTATTGAGGATGCTGCCACCAAAAGCAAAATCCCTCTGTCTGCCATCCAACTATTTCCACACAACCAACAGTTTTAAGGCTTTGTCTGCACGTACATCCCCTGAAGGGAGTCTCTGCTATCCTGTACTATTGGCTTCCTAAGAGGAAAAAAAATCTCAGCTTGGAGCAGATCCTTTGAGGGATTCAAAGCTCCCTGGAGGAATGTGGCTGTGAACTGAAGGCGTCAGGTGCAGCTGATCCCGGGAAAGCTCAGGGCTTACCAGGGGCTGAGTGGGCCATGGAGGGGGGAAGGAAGGATTTCTGGCTGGAACCCAAGGCCAGGCAGCTGGAGATTTACAGCACTGCTCTATCTGCCCTGATTTCTTGGACGTGGAGCAGTCACTGAGGTGTGCAGAGGGCGGTCGGGGACTCGGCTGGTTAAACACAAACCACTCGTATAAAATCAGAATTGCAGCAAGGAATCATTGCTTTTCAGGGATATACAGGAACTTATATCCTGTTGGGCCTGGATGTACAGGAACCTCCAACATTTCACATGATTTCTCTGTGTTCCACACAGGGATACTGATGCTGTTTTTTCAGAGGCAAGCCCTGGAAAGCGTGGCTGGCTGAAGTGGCTGCCAAAGCTTTGCCACAGGGGCTTTGCTTGTCAGAAGTGAAAATCATGGCTGGTGCTTAAGGCACTTCCAGAATAAACACCAGCAGCAGTGCCTTCAGTTTTGGGAGAGGCAGTTGTATTTAAAAATGCTTCAGTCCTAGTGAGACAGGCTGTGGGTCAGGAGACTGTTTCCCAGGGTTTGTTTTTAACCCTGTGGATGTTTTTTAGGAACTGCATGTGCTCTCCTGAAGTTCCCAGTTTGGCTGTGCTGGGGCCAGTGATGCTGGCTGGTGTCAGAGCCTACGCAGAGGGGACAATGCTGGATTGTTACAAATGAAACTGGTATTAAACAGCGTAGAGGCTTTGCATCATCTGCTAAATACCAGGAATTAAATTATTTTTTGCTTCCACCCTGCCAAAGAAATCTTAAAGCTAAACCTTCAGCCTGTGGTAGTCTTGGTGTGCCAACCCTGGGTAATTCATGCAAAACTGAAGAAGGAGGATGATCATTCCCACTCCCCATAGGCTGGCAGACAAAAAGATTTGCATCACTTTACTAGGCCCTTATGAGACACGAGAACAGCATCATTTCATCTGTGCCTGAGTGCTTCAGCACAGTCACAGCACTGAATTGATGGCAAAAGTGTGTGGCAGCAATTACTGCCGTGAGACTTGCTCTGGAAAGAAACAGAAAAATTCATTTAACTCCCGCACTCGCCACTCTATGGTAATTTGGACATGCTATATTCCCAGCACAGCTGTAAATTTAAAAATAAGCACTGCCAGGGCTGTAGTTGGAGAGGGACTGGATGGTGCAACTGATCAAAACGTGCTCCAGAACACAGTGGAGCAGAGTTTACAAAAAGCTGCCTTTTAAATCTTATGCCTACGATCTATTTCTTTCTGGAACAAAACATGGTGCTTCCAGCCTACAATATGAAGTGAGTCATAATATTGCCATTCTGCTCCCAGCACAATTGGAGCATACCTATGGTATGAAGTGGGAGAAATATTTGGCCCAGAAGAAAGCTCCAGAATGTTTTTTATGTACTGTCAGGACACGCTTAATAAATGGAGAGTATTCTTTCCATATTGCGTAATTCCGACTTTCCTCATTCTGGGGTTTTTTTCAGCAGAACACACAAGTGTGTGCTTATCTTCAATGAGTGTTTAAGCCCAGCTGAGTGTAAACATGCTTATGGGAAGGACTTTCCTTGCCATGCATGGAGGCAAATGTTTAATTACACCTGCACAAGGGCTGAATGAAGATATGGAGGGAAGCTTTAGTGGCAGAAAGCACCAGAACTTGCTGTGGTCCGTAGTCCCTCGCTCTGTATTTCTGCTGTTCCACTCAGGACAGATTTTAGTGATCTCCAGCATCACTCATGTGGGCACGGACTCAGCAATGCTGGGAGAAACAGTGTGAAGGGCAGTAGAGGGAAAGCCTGGCTGCCCAGCTGGAAAGGCTTTGGGGCACAGGGTGAAATCCCCATCCTGGCCGTGCCAATGGGAATATTGCCTTCAGCAGAGTGATTCCACTCTGTGTGGAACAGGCACCAACACAGAGGAGAAATCATGATGTGATGGCTGACAGGGAACTGTTTTGGCAAAGCAAACAGGGATTAAACCTCGAGCTCTTCCAGGGGAAAAATAAAGGCAGGAGTAACTTTAGTGCACGCGGCAGGGGCAGGCGGGGCGGGCTGCGGGCAAGGCTTTGGGCCATGACACACATGATTTGGCCATGGTTCCTGCCCTGCAGCTGTGTGACCCTCCCAAACCAGTGTTTCCCTCCAAATAAAATGTGAGTCTTGACACAAACCTGCTTTTATGTATTGCTGTGCTTATACTGGAGACTGCTTAGGGGTTGAACTTAATGTTTGCTTAATATATCCTACTCCTTGATGTTAAATACTGTTACTATTAACTGCTGTGATGCCTGCTGCCTGCAAGGCTTTAATGATCAAGATCATCTAAAATAACAGTGGTTCATTTTGTTTTTAAGCATTCAGTAGTGTGCAGTGAGTTGTTTAACATTAGGCAGAGTATGCATTATTAGGCTGTGCTCATATATGAAGTGTGTTTTTTGACCAAACAGCCCAGAAACCTTTCTTGCTCTTGGTAATGAGAGCTCCCAGAATCAGAGAGCTCATGAACATTTGAACCCTCCAGAGTGTGAAATAATAATGGCCAGCTGGTGCCATTTCAGTGGGGAAAGCAGTGAGCAAATGGCAAAGATATGAGAATTAAATCTTGTTTATATCACACCACTGAGGACCACAAAGAAACTGGTTTGGTTTGGTTTTAAGAGGATTTCAAAACAAAGGGATTTCTCAAAAATCTCTGCCTTCTCAGAACAGCAACATTCCTGTGTACACACAGGATCTTTGGACTTCGAGTTGGGAGCAGATTCTCGAATAAAAGATGGATTTACCACTGCTGAGACCCTCTGGACAAATTAGGAAGAGAAAAATGTCAGGATATATATATCTTCAAACCCATCCCCTTCAGTTAAAAAGCTAAATTGTTGCTGCTGTGTGCAGCCTGGGGTGTCTGAGTGGACTCCCTGACATTTAACAAACAGATGCAGGAAGTCAGACACTCCTCAGGTTAGATCTACCTGCTCAGTGATGGATTGGTGTCCAGAAAACCAGGTCTAAAGCAAGCTGGGGATGAGTTATGGAAAAATTCTATCTTCTTGTAATCACAGGAACGCACCAGGGACAAATTAACTCAGTCCTATGAATAATTTCATCCTCATAACCTTCTGTTCACTTTGTAATTATGAGGTGAAATAAGGGCTGTATCCTTTTGAACTCAGGACCACATCCTTTAGCCTGTGCTGCCGTGTTTGCCTGTGTTTGCTCACTTCAAAAAAGCTCTTTCTTCACCCAAGGCTATGTGGATGATGGCAAACTGCAGAGGTTTTTTTCTAGCAAATATGCTTTCCCTCTTGAGCGTTTTTCTCTGGTGTTTTTCCCACCCATGTTCCTTCAGACATATTGTTCTCCATAGTCTCACTTCTTCCTGGTATAAGATCTGTTTTCTTTTAAGACAGCTACAAGTCTGGGAAATACACACTCTGGTGTCCAAGAGGGCAGAGGGAAGTATTTCTAGAAATAGCTAGATGTCAAACAAACCACTAGAAGTTCTAGTCTTGGCTACCTTGCTGTAAACTCAGCCCATAGATATTTTTTTTTTCAGAACTGAGGTTTCCCATCTGCCAATGGGTGAATATAAATCCCAGCAGATGCTAAGGAGACATCTGGAGTGTATCCATTGCACTCCCTGTGTCAGTGGTCATCTCCCAGTTACTCTCTATTTTTGCTGAGCTAAGGGAATTTGTGGCCTTCCCCCCAAGAGGGTGACTGCAGGAATTGTGATGTCAAACATCCTCTGCTGCAGCTACCAGGAGTCTGATCCTGAGGCTCCTGCTGAGCCCTTTATTTCCACAGCCAAGGGTTTGATGACCACCCAAATGAGCCATTCTGTAACCTAATGCAGGGCTTGCTGCTGGCCTGCAGGGAGGACCCTGATGTCTGTGGCAGGATTCTTGGCCATGGAGGAGCTGGGAATCTTCAGCAGCTCAGGAAACTGAACGAGGAGTTTTGAACCTCTTGGGAATCAAAGTAAGGGGGTAGGATTTCCCGAGGAACACAAACTGTCTGCTTCCAAGTTGAATTTGAGTGGGATCTCCAGCTCTACAAGGCTTCAAAAACCCTAACCTAATTTTCCATAAGAGGTAAATATATTTTTCATCCTCTCACATCTGGCCATGGCCTGAGGTGCCTAGGCAAGAGAGAAAATTTTCCAGCCAACTACATATTTTTCTGCCCTGGGAACAACTCCATTGTACAGCGTGAATGCCAAAGCCCAGTTTCCTTCTGGGCCCTCCACATTTTTTGAAGTTGGTGTTTATTTTGCCTGATCTGCCCTGACTTTCTGGTTCCTGTTACTGTTCTCTCCTATTGTTGCTGGTGAACTCTGGCCCTTACCAGGATTTTGGTGGGGCTGCTTTTCTCTGAGCAGGTACAGGGGAGATTTCCCAGCACTGGAAAACGGCATCTGTATTCCCCTGCTGATCAACCTCTTCTTCCTCTGTATATTACAAAACATGGAGAGAAATAAAGCTCATTGTATCTGTGACATGGAGAGGGACATTAGAACTGTTGTCTTTGCTTAGCAAGAGACATCTGGGAGATGATTTTGGGGAAAATTCCCTGAAATGGAAACTTTAGGTACTTTTCTAATTGTTTACACAAATTAATACAACAAAGAAATAGATTTGGGAAAAAAAATCCCCAAACATATGGCTTCTTTGTAATCTAATTCTTTGACAAAAATAAAGCATAGAATTATTAATAGATGAACATTTCCCTGCATGTTCTGCAAATATATAAGGGGAAAATTGATGCTTCCTTCTTGAGAAATTATCTAGTGTATATTATAAATATCTTTATTCTGATACCTTGGGAGTTCAGAATTTTGCACAGAATTGCATTAATTAAAATACCCGCTTCTTTTTCTTGTTTTATTAATCTATTTTTTGGCTTTTTATCATACGTCATACATTCCTTCACTTCAAGGTTTTCCTGACTCGGATTTTCTTGGCCCCAGCTCTGTGAGCCTTCCAACACCAGATGAACCCAACAGTCTTGTGTGAGCACAGCCAGCCTTGAGAAGAATTGCCTAAAAATCCATTACTTCTTCCTTTTTCAATCTGAAAATGTATTTACCACAATTTGTTCATATTGGAGATTGCCAGACTAAAAGCCATTTATTATGGCAACAGGCATAAATATTTACAACTAATAGAGGCTATATCTAATTTTAGGCACCCACACCCACCAGGCTGACTGGGAAAGGAAACCAGGCTCTTTCAGGTTGTGCTTCCAGCTCTTCTAAGGAAGAAGCTTCCTTTCTAAAGAAGCCATTAGGCACCATCAGTAGTGACTTCTCACTGCTTCTGTTGGCTCTGTTTTATTTCTTGCCTGACAGCTCACAGCAGGAACACATTCAAAAGGGTTGCCCATATAGGAAATGTGAAATTCAGTGGTCCTCAGACACCCCAAATGAACTTCCTTAGGTCAGATGTAATTCATCCTCGTGACAGGATTTTGAGCCCTCCCTGGAGAAGCTCCTGGGAAGGACTGACTGTTTTAGCTCCAGGCTCACAGAATTAATCCCTCCTATCAAACAGCAGTGCCTTGGTTTGTTAACATGACAGACAACAGAAGTGCAGATATATGGGAGGGATCCTGGAGCTGACGTGACAGAAATGGGAATATAGGTGGAATTTCAAGTTCAGACTGATTGCACAGAACCCAGTTCCCCTGACTATAACAGTGTTCTTCCTAAGTGAATGCAGCGTGAGCTCCTAATAATAATAATAATAATAATAATAATAATAATAATACTTTGTATTTTCTCCATAATTTACAAGCAGCAGTCACAGAATGTGGCCACAGACACCTCCCTCCAAGCCCACTGGGCATCACAGCTGAAGCCCTTGTTCCAGTGTCACTAACTTTGGGAACCACTCACTGGAGCAAGATTATGCCTGGCACAGGGATGATGTCCCTTGAAAACCTTTGAGAGTGTTTGGGGCAACTTCCTTCTTCTGGGAATCCAACATATATGGTCTTATAAATCAGAAATGTGGATTTATTGGACATTTATATGATAACAGAAGTAATCAAAAGAGAAGAGGAAAGAGCCTCTCTGCAGCAGCTTGTACCAGAGAGAGTGAAGACACAATGAGCAACACTCAGCTCAAAGATTGTTTTCCCTTCTCCTGGGCACTTGCCTGGTTCTGCCATCAGGTTTGCCAAAGCCTGTGAGGATTGCCAACCTCTCCCTGCAGCCACTGCAGCTCTTCATATTGAGAGAGCCCCAAACCACACCTGAACTCATGCTATTTGAAGCACTTTCCTTGGAAATGTTTGTCTTTCTGCACAAATATTTCATTTAGAGGAAGCCTGCCCTGGGATAATAATGATTGCAATACAGGAACTGTAAAAAGGATAATAGCAGCAACCCACTAGAACTGGCCAGGGGGATGATAATTCAGCTTTGCGACAACTTCTGAGGTTTTACAATTTGTTTTCATTTTACAATGGAATGAAAACAAAACCTTCAGATATTATGTTTTCAATTTGGGCCTTTTTTGCTGCACTGTCAGAAATAACCAGAGGGCCCTGGACCTCAAGAATTTGTCCTTTCAAGTATGTAAAAAATGCTTCAGCTTTCGTGAATCAGCATTTTCTCTTGGTGGGACAGTTCATGAAAAATGCTCTGGCCAGAACTTTTGCTAACCCCAAAAGTTCAAAACTATGAGTCATATCCCCCAAAACACAGTTGTTACAAATCACTTGTTTCGTGATTTATGGACCTCTTCTGGACTGTCTGCTCTTAAACATACCTTTCCCCTCCATCCTCTAACGATGTACATTACTTTCCCACACTTCTCCCCTTCTTCCCCCCTATTTACTTGGGCATTTTTTGGTTCTCATGCAGCTCCTTGGCTCATTTGACCTTCTCTAGCTTACACACAAGAGGCAATGCTGAGATAATATTTTTATGGAATGCTGTGGCAGGGGTTTGCCAGGAAAGAGGTGGCTGCTGGAATGGATAGTGGTCACTGTGGGGTGGTCCCACCACCACCCTGCAAAGCCCTGTCTGGCTGCTTGCTGCTTCTCACTCATCTCAGATGACATTTTCCATGGGGCAGAGCTGACATCTGTCAGGAGGAGGAACATCTGCTCTCATGCCCTTGGCCCTGGCCAGCCTGGAGGGAATCAGAGGAGACACTTGGTAATGATTATCACCCAGGGCTTGTGGGGCAGCTGCTATGTATGCAATGTCTGTGGTTTGGTTTTGGACCCAGCTGGCTCAGAGGTGGCTCTGCAGGATCCATATCTGGTTCTGGCCAGCTCCTTGGCCTATGCTGTACCCAGGAAAGCTTTGGGAAGACAATCTTTCTTTTTCTTTAGCATTTCAGGTGGAAAGACCCTGCTCATGAGAAAAAAAAGCAGTGTGGAAAATAAATACCAAGAAAAGGAAATGTGGCTATTCATTCTGAAAGGTGGAGAGAGCAGCAGAAAGGGGATCAGAACCTGGAAAGACTTTATGTGATGGAAAGTACAAGGTGCTCTCTAGAAAGGAGGTCTCTGTAAGAATTGCCTCATGCACCTCACCAAGACACACTGGGAATGCATTTGGCCAGGGACAAGACTCCTTTGTTGCAAAATCATTGCAAGACTTTTATTATTACTTTTCTTTTCCTAATCTCTCACGTTCATGCATTTAAATAGAAGGCAGGGGGAGAGAAGCCCAGTTGGGAGCACCATATGGAGAGAACACAAGTTATTGCTGTTCCCCCATTATCTTGGCACAGATTTCCTTTGTCAAACATTACTTCAGATTTGGGACCTCATTTTGCATTCACACTCCCTGTTGCTTCTTCCTTCCTTGGAAGCATCAGGAGGGACTTATGGTATTGCTACAAGGAGCTCTTTACAGGAAAGGAAATAAATTGGGCAATGTGATTCAAATAATGGAAGAATGAATTATTTCACCATTTTAGCAGTTTCCCGTGAGGGACACTCGAGGGAGAAAACGCACTTAACACTCTAAAATATTAAAATAAAAGAACCACAGCAACCTCACCCCTCTGGACTTGAACCAAACCAAATGGTTTAGGTAAATGCTCAGCAGATCTTCAAGTGGCACAACACATGAGAGACTGTTTCTATGCGTGGCAAGGAAAATTCTTCATATTAATGATATCATGCACTGGCTCAGCTAATTTGGACTTCATCCATAAGGCCTGGTTTCTGGCAGATTAGCTGAATTTTTTTTTGAGTATGAACTCCTCTTTTAATGTTGAGATTGATCCTGTTTTCATGGCTGATATTCCTGGAAAATTATTTTCTTAAAGCTGCACTTCACATATATTTTTTTAAAATGAGAGATGTTGCTCCCTTGTATTCCTGCAACAGGCTTAAAATATCCTGAGCAGTAATTAATAGGTAATGAGATGAAGGGAACTCTGCTGGATTTTTGCAATTCACTGGTACAATACTGGCTACCCAGAACAAAGCAGAGATGTACTGTGGGGTAAAGGGTCTTTCTAGGAGCTTAAATAATAACATCCTAATGGCCTCCTAGAAGTTGTTCATGCTTTTGCTGAAAATTTTAATGACAGGTTTTCAATGAGCAAAAATGGGCTCAAACTAGACAGGAAGCACAAGCAATTCTCCAGTCTCCTTTGTGTGCTTGATACAGCTGAAAAGGTTCAAGTATAGCTACAACTAAACAAAAACAAAGATGCAGTTTCAAAACAGCTCTTTAGAGCTATTTTGTGATTTATATGCAGATACACCACAAGCCCTCAGTGAAATTTGTGTGCCCATGTGGAGCCATTTGGGAACCAGGATCATACAGCTCAAATTGTCACTAGCTGTGCTCTTGTCCCAACTGGAATGGACATGAAGTCCAGGGCATTACTGCCACAAGCCATTGCTTGAGATAGACAGCATAAAATAAATGGTCTCAGGAGACATTTTGAGTGTGAGTTTGTGCCAGAGCTCAGATTCCGTGGTGGAACACCTCAACTTTTAAGTAAAAAAATCAAGTCCCTGCATTTCTGCTGCTCGTGGACAGGGTCTTCAGCAACTGGGTTCCCAAAATTAGGCACAGTTGTTGACTGTACATTAGTTATTGGAGAAAACCAGCTCTGAAATGGAGCTGGGGGGATTGCTCAGAAACCAAGTGTGTCCTAGATGGGGAGGGTCTGGCCTGAGAGGACACAGCACCTGGATGGCTGCCAGCCCTGGAGACAGAGCATGAGACAGTTTGTGAACTTAAAACACATTTTCCAACCCTATGGGATTTCCCTTTAAGTCTGTTCTCAGCAAAGCAGCATATTATTGCAAATAGATGCTCTTTTGGTCCCATCTCCCAGGGGATAGAAATTAATGTTATGGTTGAGCATGTATGTTTTCCCACTCATTGCTGAAGCTGTGCTTTCCCTTCAAGTCTGCAGAAATCCGAGCATGAGCAGATACTGTTAATGCCATTACTTCAAAGTTACAGCTGGAGTCAGTGCCAGAGAGTCTTTAGTAACAGACATGGCCTCTGTTTGCAGGGGTTGGAAAGCAGTTCCAGTGACTCATCTCAAGCATCCTCCTGCACTGTGGCAGGACCTTTCTGTCCAGCCCCAATGCTCAGCCCTCTTTAACCCTTTCAGGTGCCTCAGTGCTGGTTCCTGTGCTCATCCCTGGCTCTGCTGTTCCCATGAGACACTTGCACACTCTCCTGAACCAGGAGTGAGGATGTTGGTACAGCACTGTGCTGCTTTTTCCCTCTTGCTCCAATGCCATCACCCTCCTGACTGTGCCTCCTGTGCCACTGTGCTTGGGAATATTTTTACAGCTGTCCATCTCCTTCCTTTGGGAAGGTTTTTTTTTTTTTCTTCCCAGTTCTTCTCCTGTCAGTGAAAGTTTTTTTCCAGCCTTTTCTTCCCCTGAGGCTGGTTGGTGTATTTATGGATTCGTTGCTGTGCCAGTTCCCGAGGTAAAAAGGCAACTCTGGGGCAACCCCACTGCTGGCTTTGCTGCTCCACTGGACACACACTGTATCTGGAGAGCTCTGTTAGCTGAAGTAAGAAACTTTCATGGTCTTTCATGCCTTCCCCTTCCCTGGGACCCCAAACACATCAGTTTGGATACAAGGACTAGCTAAGGGACAACTCCCAGCAAGTGAATGTGTCCCCCAGGACCATTCCAAGCCATCTTGCCTCACATATGACTTTCCATAAAGGAAGAGGATTTTGATCCTGGCCTTAAATGTATGAAGGTGAGAGACCTTTTGGTTTGAATGAAAATGATGCTAGATATTCAATAAGATAAATCAACTTTTTTTGGTAATTTTTTAATTATTAGGCATTACTTTTAAACTAATTTTCCCAGATATTATTTGGGGAGAAAGGGGAGATGAATACTAGTTCAATAATCCAATTAAGGATTCATACATTCACTCCCCCTTGGCATAAAACATGGGGTGACAATTTGTAAAACTTCCATTCTTTAGTAATATATTCCCTGACCTAGGTGGAAGAACCATAGCCTGAGATACAAGGACAATATACCTGGAGAATGGCAAATGGTCACTCTTAAAAGCAGATGAGAAATAAAATAACCTGTATTTTTTTCATTGCAAAGACAAATAAAAATTTGACAGGAGATGTCATTACTGTTTAATGACTTTGTCTGAACAGAACAATTGAAGGAAATATGTTTGCTCTTCCTCATCCCTTGCCATTTCCATGATGTCATTAGGTCTGGCCATAACAACTGGAAAGTTAGGATAGAGGAAAGGCACTGTCTGCATGGCAAAATCTACTCAGTGATGCAGAGTAGCCAGGATGAATATCACTAGTACACACATCAAAGTATTGAAGTTTATCAAGAAAGCAGAAAATGAGAAGCAAGTTTCAATGGAGGTATTTTGCATTGACTTGTAACTAACCCATTGCAATGGTGACTTAGAGAAAACACTGCCACATCTGGCAGAAATGAAGGTTTTACATGTCTAGGAATTTGAGTTGCTTAGACTTATTTGCTAAATTTTTGGTTTTCTTTCCTATACGTGGAGCATCTTCTGCTGTGAAGCATCTGCTTGGCTGCCTGGTCTGGCAGCACCCAAAAAGTGGCTTTGTCCCCTCCTGTGGGTGGCTTGGCCACATGTACTGAGTCAATTATTGATTTTGAGATAGTGGATGTGATTTAGTTCAAGCTGTAGAGATTGTCCTTCAAGGATCAGAGGCCAGAGTTTCAGTTTTGGTCTTCTCAGCTGATGTCACCTCATTTGGTCACCTCCTGCGAGGTTACAGAGATGACAAAGGGGAGGGAAAGACTGGGCCTGACTATCTTGGTGTAGTGGAGAAGAAAAGGGTCATTTTTCCAAATCCCTCCATGTCTTCTTGCAGCAGTCCATTGCTGCATAAGCAAAATTTCAAAATCTGTTTGCCCATCCATATATCAGAAGAATCACTCCAAAACGTTCCTTTCTAAAGCTCTGGGCACAAGGTTTTAGATTGGGCCAAACTCACAGCTGGCTGTCTTCATCTCTGACATAGCAGTGAGCAGCTTTAAGATAAAAAATCATTGCCATTAATCAAACCAAATTCAGTTCTTGTCCTGAAGTCTAAATCAAGGTTGTGCCAGTTAATTTCTTACAGAAATCTTTTTCATTAGCTTATGATAGCACTCATGGTTCAACCCCCTTTTTTGCAAACCTCGTTAAAATTTTGTCCTCAAGACCATTTATAAAGTGATAAGTTCCCTGGGTTAATCACATACTATAAGAAGAAATATTTCTTTTTAAGCCAGTTGACTTTTCCATCTTTCCAATCCGTTCCCTCAGGCCTGTGGCTGACCTTAAGAAAAATCCCATCACTCTGCATCCAAACCACCAATACACATTCAAATGGTCTAACTCCTTGTTTAGTATTCTTTGTGATTCCTCTGGCCCTTCAAGCTCCACATATCTAATACAAAAGAGTAGCCAGGGGGGCTTAGGTGGAATTTAGGCTGGATAAGTCTGGATAAAGCAACATGACTGCTTCATCTACTCCTCTAATTCCTGGCACTACCCTTTGTGATGTGTGCTGTAGTTTGCTTACCCTCTACATCCAGTTTCCAGGCTGCCAGTGTCATTCATGGTGCAGTGTTGTCCCCTGCTGTGCTTGATGCACAAGGACATCCACTGGCTGCTGGCATGGGCTGGAGAAATCAGTTCTCTGAGCTGGGCTGCTGCAGCTCCTGGGCTGCCAGCTGAGTCCTGGCTCACCAGCGAGATGCTGGCGGGTGTGGGATTGGTGCAGAGCTCTTCTGGGCCTCTCTGGAGCATAAAGCCAAAGTAAAACCAAACCAGGAGTGGCAGCAGCGCTAAGAGAAGCTGCATAACAGAGCCAGAGGCAAAGGTAAGAAGCAGCTCAGGTGCTGCAGGCTCATCCCCACTCCCAGCTGTAGGGGCAGGGGACAATGGGGACTTGGTCACCACAGCGCTCAGAGCCCTGCTGCAGAAACCATCTGCCCTGAGAAACAGAAACCCAAAGCACACACCTCTGTCTCCATGGACTTCGAGTGGATTGTGCAGCCTCAGGACAATACAGGGATGTGTGTGAGGAAGAGATAGCAGCGATTGTTATCTCAAGCCTTTGCATACTGAAAACACCTTCAGAAGGAAAAGGCCCTGAGGTGCTTGGGGGTGTATGTGGAGCCTCTTGAATGAGTGTGGAATAACCATGGTGATTCAGGCAAAAGGCATCTTTTTGGTCTAAAGACTGTTCAGGCTTCCTGGATGTGGAAAAACCTGAGGATAACTACATCACCTCTGACTTGTGTGACTCAGGACAGAATTAAATCTTCTGTGGGGAGACTGAGAATTCGTGGTTCTGTAAAATTCATCTTCAAAAAATTCAGCCATGAAAACATTTGGATTGCACTGGAGGGTTTCTGTTGTGTTATATCCTGAATATTTTATTG
Organism: Eopsaltria australis; assembly: GCA_034509425.1. Taxonomy (NCBI): domain Eukaryota; kingdom Metazoa; phylum Chordata; class Aves; order Passeriformes; family Petroicidae; genus Eopsaltria; species Eopsaltria australis. The sequence goes on along the minus strand of JAVTVJ010000012.1, from coordinate 221,538 downwards.
AGATCCCTGGTCTATTCTGTATGAGACCAAGAAGATTGGCAGAGAAGTCTTTTTAGCTCCTGAGAGGCAAAATGAACATATCTGTTCTGTGTCTGCCAGTTTAAAGAGCCAGATCTTAAAAGAGTCAAGGCTTTCTTGTCTCAAGGATAAAGTTCAAATCTGTGTGATCAAAATTGGATGAACATTAAAAGGAAAAAAACCAAAACACTGCAAATATCCATGCAAATAAACATCACAGCTCTCTTTCAGTTCTATTTATATCTATTTCAGTTTAATGACCCCAAACACTGTATGAAGAGTTTCTCTAATGTGCTACCAAGACTGTTTATGGGAGACAACTGTCTCAAGAATGTGGCAGTGTGAAGACTCCCACGGCAGCACCCGTGCAGAAATTGCAAATCTACTTGGGCAGTCTCTTCCTGTTGGAGTTCCAACAGGGAAAAAAAGTGATGGTGGGGTTTAAGTTATCACTTACACACCGTGGCAAGCAGGGATGGCTGAAACCAGTGTGCATTTGCAATCAATTAAAAATGGCTAGCACACCAAAAGTGCAGACAGATGTGCTCTCGTGCCTGTAGCTGGAGAAATATGGGTTGTTAGGGCTTCCATTGGGTTCCTGCCATATCTTGGCTGGTGGTTCCTGCCCCTGATGCTTGGCCTGTCTCCTCTGGGTGCTCCTGCCCACCCCAGGACAGAGAGCAACCAGCCATGGAGCAGTACTGCTCCATACTACTAAAAATACCACAGCAAGAGTCTCTCCCTTGTTGCATGGCTTGTCTGGCCATGGTTGGGATCACTGCTCTGTGAGACTGGTGATGCTCCAGCCCACTTGAGTGCAAAGCCAGACAGATTACATTGAATCGTCACCAAAGAACAAAAAATGTGTCTCCCAACAGTAAGTAATGCCTCTCCTCTTCTATATTGCTTTTAATTTACAGCCAGGGATGAGCTATTCTGTATGCTATTAATTAGCTGATCACATGCCAGTGCTAATTTTTTTCAAATGGATTCACTATTTATAAATGTTCACCAGTTTGTGCTGACACATGAGGGGAGGGAGGGACGTATTTACACCATCTCCTTTCTGCAGATGCTTTGCAGTTCCCCATTGGAGGGATTGACCTCTCTCATTTACCAAAAATGCACCTTTGGCTCCTAAAGCTGTTTGTATGGCATTCATCTCTGTGCTGTGCCTGAACTAGAGTTGAGTTTAAGACTCACAACCCTCTTCTCCTCAGACTTCAGCCACCTAATGGGTCCAACCACCCTTGTCTGCACAAGGGCCAAGTTAGCTGCTCGCTATCGTTACTGCTCCTCAAGCATGGAGAGGTTTTTTTACTTACAAGAAATACACTAATGGAATGGAATGGAATGGAATGGAATGGAATGGAATGGAATGGAATGGAATGGAATGGAAGGGAATGGAAAGGAACGGAACAGAACAGAATAGAACAGAATAGAATAGAATAGTTTCAATTGGATGGGGCCCACAGTGATCATCTTGTCCAACTGCTTGACCTTTTCAGGGCTGACCAAAAATTACAGCACGCCATTAAGGGCATTATACAAATGCCTGTTAAACACTGACAGCCTTGGGTCATCCATCACCTCTCCAGGGAGCCTGAATATAAATTTTAGGGTGAATAAATTTCGTGCTAAAAATTGCTGTTTTTAGGCTCCATGAATATAAAATGGGATGCTCAGTGGCTTCCTAAGTAACAACACATATTTTTCTTATGTATTTCACAGAGCAAGCCAGCTAACTTTGGTGCTATTAAACCAACTTCACTGGTAGTTGAATTGAATTTTTTTGTTGGTCCAACCTCAGCCCTAAATAAACATTTGTAACCTCACATAGCTACGCACAATACAAGTCACCCTGGCTGAGAGACCTTTGCTCAGGGAAAGCCAGCATTTGATGTTCAAAAGACAGAATGGAACCAGCATGTTAAAGCATCTACTCACTACCCAAACAGCCCCTATTGTTACAGTTATTGCCAGCAGCATCCTGTTTGTTGCTGGGATAGCACTTTGGTGAGCCTGCCCTGGAAACAGCCATTTGCCTTTTGGCTAAACACTTCCAGTGCAGGACTTGGAAATTCACCAAGGCAAGGAAACCTACTCAGGGCTCTGGCCTCCAGCAAAACTTCTTCAAAATGCCTTGAGAAATAACCAGACTCATAAACTTCCACACATCCTATGAAAGAAACCGTTTTTGCATCCAAGTAACAAATTTGCCCTCCCCATCTGTCTGGCATTGCTCTGATTCTACTCTACATCCATCACATCCCAACCCTGGCAACAGGCCCTGAAGAAATTCGATTTTGTGGACTGTGGGTGAAATCTGTGGCAGAATATTACTAGTATGGAGCTAATAACTGGTCTGGACTTTTGCAGAGTGCAGCTGCACACGTGGTGAGCCACCAAGAGCTTTTGTGCCAGGCAGCGCCGCATACGAGTTGTAAATGTTGTGTGAGTTATCTGCAGGAATATCTGCTCCTTCCCTGGGTGACACTCAGCTACTGCCTTTGATTTTCTTAGAGGCAGGTTGGGCCCAACTTCTATAAAGTGGTTTCAAGCTCTTTCATGTGAAAGGCACTGAATAAGCACTGCAGAGATCTAGTACTGCTGGAGCTCAGCTGTTTGCTTCCTCTGGACCACTCCTGTGGCTACGTCCACCTGCTTCACCTGCTCCATGAGCAGCTGCCCAGGGAAGGAGTTAAGGAGAAGAGATGCAGCAGGACAAGTGCACAGGGCCATGAACAGTTAACGCCTTGGCCACAGCCCTGGTTCAGCTGGAGCTTTTCCCAAAGCTGGGCTGGAGAGCATCACTGTCTCCCCCGAGTCGCTGGAGTCGTGGCAGTGAGAAACTGCTCTGAGATCACCACTGGAATCCTCTGGTTTTAATGCTTCCCCTCCCCACCCCCTACATTTTCCATTAGAAAGAAGCAAATTGGTAAATGCCCCGGGAGTCACAACCAGGCTGTGACCTGGTGAGGCAAGAGGAAGCCCTTGCTAACACACCACTGCTGGTAATAATGCCTGGGTGGAAAACCTTCCATGGAAAGTGAAACTTTGCAAAAATCTGCAGCAATTAATTGCTTTTGAGCATTTCCAGCACAGAACCGAACCATTGAATCTGATGTTTTCAGCTTGTTTGGGAAGACTGAAACACTTGGTTTCAGCAGTGGCAAGGGCAGGGGTAGACAAACCAGTTCCCTGGGGTAAATTGAAATGTGATTTTCCAGAGCCTCCTACACCCTTCAAGATCTGTCCATGTATGCAGCTGCCCCATGTGCTGTGCTGTCACCATGCCCATGGTACCTCTGTGACCCTGGGACTGCTGTGCCACCTCTGCTCTTCACCATGGGCTGCCACACAGATGAATGTGGAAAAGCCAATGGAAGATCCTAAAAACTGTAAGCTCAGGGCTAAGGTTGCCCCAAGTGAGTTCTTTGCTCAGTCAACACCCACAATATTTTAAATAGGCTGTGGTATACTTTACGCCATGTAATATTTTTTTGAGTGGGATTTTTTTCCCAGCACTCTGCTCTAGAAGTAATTTCTACTGCTTGACTCTGTGTGCAGTTTTGTAGTGAAATTGGTTTAATAAATGATGGGATTCCTCAGAAAGCTGACATTCCATTTTTGATCAATGCTAGTTTTGACCACTGCCACAGGACAGGGATTGTCTCAGAACAGCTTGTTAATATACAGAGCTATTTTCCCCCTTATTCTTACGAGTTTTCTCATTGAAAATACTTTTAGTTTATATTTATGTGCTATAGCAGTTAAGAAGGCAGATAAAAATAGCTGGTGATATTTTAGAGGCTAAATCTTCAAGCTCTGAAAATGAGGCTTGATTTAACAGTGCCTGCATACTCCTTTTACCCCAAGGAAATCAGTATTATGCTTCTTCATCTTCCCACCCTTCTCTCAGCCCTTGTATCCCACAGTAACTTTTGAGCCCACTGGCAATTTCCAACACTTCTGACAGGGGAAAGGGAATCAAAGCAAGTCCCTGCAAGTCACCTGTGGCTGGATAGGGAGGAGAAACTCAGAGTGGTGCCCCCACCAAGTGCCAGCCTGCTTGGCTGGTGTCAGTGCCCTTGTGTGTACAAAGCCACCATGCACACACGTGTGCCCCCAGGCTCACACCAAAACCATCAGGACTGATGCCCACATGGTCTGGCACCAGCTGTTGGATGGCTTTTTCCAAAGGCAGAGGTTTTTGCAGGGCACGGAGGAGAGTGGGAGAAGGGCAGCGGCTGCTGGGATCAGCATTTTGTAAGGGATGAGCAGATCTGAAGTTATCAGCATGGGAAAGTGGGTGCTGCTGCAATATGAGGCAGCCCTTAGGGATTTGGGATCATGGAATTACATATTTCCAACAGGGAATATTCTGTCATATATCTTGTCTGTGGAAATGTTTTCGTCTAAAGTGGCCCCTCAATCTCTCTGGTGGGAAGGGCAGAGAAAAGAGAGAGCTGCTTGCATTAGAAGTGACACTGCCCACTCTTGTGGAGGAGAAGGTCCTCACATTTCCATGGGTCAGATTCTGCAATTACACAGCTTTCTTGTTTGTCCAGTTCATCTGCTAAGCCTGACACAGAGCCAGAATGCAAACAGGGATTTTTCCCCATTACAGAATACCAAATCTATGATAAGCCACACCATGAAAATTTAGTTTTTGAGGAGGTGGGGAGAGAATGAGGGAAACTCCAACTGCTGCTGCAAGATAAGCAATGAGTTTTGCAGTGTTTCTAGAATCTGTGTGTCAGGGATCTCATAAAACCCCCCCGTGAGCCAAAGGAACTCTGTGAGAAGAAAAACAGCAGAATTTGGGATAGTAAAATTTAAGCAGATGTTTGAACACCAGTTTTAGCCTATGAGACATCTGCATGATAACTTTGGACACAGCTGGATAAAATCAGTAATTGCTGCAGAAAGAGGCCTGTGAATATTGTACTAAATCTGTGGGTCTGCTCTGCACAGCAATGCAGTCAATATCATTGATGATCTTGATTATGTTTGTATTTTTTTCTTATACTACATATTCCCCTACTATAAAGTATTCAAATCAATCACCACTTCTGCTTTTCACTACCCTCAAGTTTGTAGTATTAAAATCTATTTATAGATGGAGTAACAAATGTCTCTGAAAGGAGAGTTACATACTGACAGCTTGGAAAGAGACTATGCTGTTTTTTTCAAAGATCACTCCTTAAATAGGATATATTCTCAAAGATCACTCCTTAAATAGGCTATAAATATTGTAATTTATGTATCATTTGCCACGAGGGACAAGATTGTGATAGCATGTATTTTTATGCATATATATAGTCTTTCTAACTGCAGACTGCAAAGTTCAGAACTTCAAAAGCTAACCAAGAATACAAATTGAGAGAGGCTGAATTACCTTTGTTGTCCCAAAACACAGTGGATTTAACTGCACCCTAGCGCTTCTTATTTGCCAAAAGCAAGATGAAAATCAGAAGCAAACAAATAAGTTCTCTGAACAAATCCTGCATTGCCCCAATTTTATGAGCTGCCATCTAAGCTGCCTGGCAACCACCCAGGCCTGAATGACATTTCTGGACGAGAAGTAACCCTTGCATCCCTTTTGAACTGTCCTCTCCTCCAGCTTCCTTCACCTCCCACCTGGCTGTCCCGCAGCTCTTGGTTAAATTCCTTTTAAAGCACTTTCTTACCTGCATAGTGGTCAAACACAGTGGGCACGTACTCCTCTGGGAAGGCATCGTTGGCATAGCTCATCAGCAAACAGGTTTTCCCAACTGCACCATCCCCAACCACCACGCACTTCAGCATCTTCTTGGTGTTGTTCCTGCTCCCGTCCGTGCAGTTGTCATTTTCCTCCTTGCAGTTCATTCTTGCTGCTGCTGCTGCCGCTGCTCTTGCTGCTCCCAGGACTTCCAAGTGCACATGAAGGAAAAAATGAAGTGCGATTGTATTGACTTTTCCTGAGTTTGGAGAAGGAGGGGGTGGGGGGGGGTGGGGGGGAGCAGCAAATCTCAAACTCAGGAAATCATACTAATGTTTCCAGGCTGTCACAGCCGCTTCGAACAGTTACCAGATCAGTCAAGAGGATCATCGAGGTGAATAAATTAAACACACAGAGAGGAATAGCACTAAAAAAAAAAAAAAAAAAAGTAATCTGTCCTTTTCTCGTTGATCCCAGTCAGGAAATCCTCATCCTGCCCGGCCGCTCTCCGTCTTTATCGCGACTTCAAAAATATCAGCAGCCTCCAACTCCGATCCGCGCCTTCCTTCCTCCAGCCTGGCCGCAGGAATCAGGGATTCCTGTTAAATCCACTCCATTTTCCATTGCATTTCCAACATGGAGGAGAGCCTGGAGGTTTTTAATGGAGTTTTTCCTTTCTTTCTCCAGCTTGCTGTGTGTCAGGAAATCATGGGTTTCCTGCTGAATTCCATATTAGGATCAGTGGGCTTGTGAAGGGCTGCAAACAATGGGAGCTCTGTGTGTATTTGTACTTTGGAGGAACTCTGCCAGGACATGGAGAAAGGAAAACACTAGAGGTCCCCCTGCAGAATGAAGTTTTTTAGGCTCTCTGCTCCAGCCGCTCTCCGGGGCTGCCGGCACCGGGATGGGCGTGGAGGATTTGGGAGAATTCGGAATACGGGAGAGCTGGACACGCACGGCGAGGCTGCGAGCTCTGCCCCTGTCCCTGCTGAGCCCAGGCTGCTCTGGTCTCAAATAGGTATTTTCTCCCATCTGGGAAAGGGGGAAGTGGAGAAGCAGAGAGGAGGTATGGTGGCTAGATAATGTCAGCTTTCTGTCTCTCTAGCTCTTTGAAGTGTTTGCTATAAAGAATTAAAAACTGATTTTTCAGTTCACGCACTCAGAAAGTTTCTCTTGCATTTCCCCTCATCCCCCCTTCTACCCCCAAAAAGACAGATTTTCCCCTCTTAATGTAAATATGTAAACACAAACAGAGAGAATGAAGTGGAATTAAGAGTTAGAGAAATTAAAGAATTAAACAAACAAACAAAAAAACCCCTGCATAGCAGTCTGTGAAAAAGCAGCTTTGAGCTGCATGATTCCTGCCCCCTCCTCTGGTTTGTTCTGGTGCTTCACGTGCCTCCTAAATCTTCTCCACATTTAAATACACAACAATCTACTTGTACACGAAGGGCAAAACTTCCTGCTCCTTGCACAGCAAAGATTTTGCAATTTCCAGCAGAAATGAGCCAGGCATTGACACAAACCCCAGTGCAGCAGCCCAGCACATCCTGCTGGCTGCATTTCCCTTCCACGAGGCTCGAAGGCTTTGAGAGGAGGAAACATCCCCCTGCTGGCACTCCACAGGTGATAAACGCTTCCCCTGCCCTGCTCTCACCTGGGGAGAGAGAAAAGTGCACACAAGCTTGGGGTGGTGCACACCTGGAAGAGCAAAGACCAATACAGCCTTAGAAAGGAAGCGTTTTAGTCCCAAACTGCATGAGTGAAGACAAACACAGCCATAATAATGAAACTGTAGTCCCAAAATGTGTGTCCTTCAATTTTTTGTGGTGAAGGAGCACAGCAGACCCACCTGCAACCTCCCCTGGACTGGCTAAGTCTGTCAGAGCTCTTCAATGATCTGTCTGTGCTGGAACAACTCTAAACACCTTCCCCAAGAGGTGGTAGAAATATAAAATCGTGTGATAGTTTGGGTTAGATGAGACCTCAAAGATCATCTAGTGCTAATCCCCCTGCCATGGGACACCTTCCACTAGATCAGCCCCATCCAACCTGGCCTTGAACACTTCCAGGGATGGGAGATGGATAGAACATGTGAACAAGGTTTGTCTGTTCACCTGGACAGCCCCAGGGAGCTCTCTTTGCTGTCTCTAACTGGATCTCTTAGTCATTCAATAATTTGTGCCCTGTGATCTTCACCTTATTCATCCCCCCATCCCTGCTGATAACAGGCATCTTATCAGTGTTAGGCTCAGCATCCCACCTGCTATCAGAGCCATCACTAAAGGGCTTCCCAGAGTTAGGAGATTGGGTGAATCCTCTGAGCTTCAAACTGCAGCCCAAGGCTGAGCTTCATCCAAGAAAACTTGTGAGCTCCGGGCATCAAAACCCCCATTCTTCAAGCCTTTGCTCTGCTGATCATTTCCACCACCAGCAGCCTGGCTGGGTCATCCCAAGGTGCAGCACATGCTAGAGGGATTTATTCTTTAAGCTTATTTCTGGCTGTAATCGAGGTCAAACTCCAAGCCTGTGCTCTGTTTAGTGGCTGTGCAGCTGAGCAGGCACCAGCACCCTGATCCCCTCTGTGCCTTTGCTTACCAGCCTGGTGACCTTGTGGGGAAAGTTTGCGAAATATGTAGGTGCCTGCTGTTGCAAGGTAACTGCAAAGCCTGAGGAAGCAAAACATTCCAACAATTCATGGTTCAGTTCCCCACTGCCTCTATCAGACAAAAGCAAAAGCTGTCTTGCTTCCCATTTTACACAGGCATAATCTATCTGCAAGCTTTCTTCAACATCAGACACACCCCAGTTAAGGCAAGGTTTAATGCTACTTGGGCCAGATTTAGGCCTGCAAAAAATCCCTGTGGCTCATTCCTTCTTGATCACAAAGCTGGGCAAGTCTCAGCAGGACTGTGCCCACTTCCATTTTTTTTTTGCAAGAGGTTAAATGATGGCATTTCCTTGCTGTTTTTTCTAGAGGATTTAAGTGACCTTATTCTCTCTTCCCCTTTTTAAAAAGGATCTTCCAAAATTTAAAGGTTTTCTTGTCTTATCAAGGGGCTGAACTTGAATCACAGAATCAGAGAATCCCAGAATCATTAAGGTTGGAGAAAAAGTCCAAGATCATTGAGGCCATCCTTTGCTCCATTATCATGTGTCAGCTAAATCACAGCACTGAGTGTCACATCCAAACACTTCTTGAACACTTCCATGGGTGGTGACTCCACCACCTCCCTGGGCAGCCCTTTCCAATGCTGGACCATCCTTTCAATGGAGAAATTCTTCCTGAATTCCTTAGGGCTTTGCAGACCTTTCCAATTCTGATGCCCAGGACACTTTGTGGGGAGCCTGTTTTAGTTAAGATGCATCAACAAAAGTTCCTAAATCCCTCAGTGTGAATAATGGAAGTGCAACCAATGAAGCCAGAGCCTAAATAATGGATGGCCTGGAATAAACCAACAGGAGGGGTTTATCTTGAAGGTGAGGAAGGCTGACATCTGACCTGCAAAACTCAAACCCAGTGCTACAATTTAGCTTTACTTACATAGGTGATATGTGCAGCTTTAGAGGAGTTATGATAAAGTTATAAAAATTGTGTCTGGACTAAAAACACATGTTCTTTTTAATCTCATGACTTTAACTTAGTTTGGCACCATTTACATCAGCTGGATCAAAACATTTTAAGAGTTGGTTGAGTTTCAGCAAAGTTTGATCACGTTGTTTTACACCACTTTACTCAGGGGACTGAGAGAGCTTTAACCCCTCTGCTACTCTGGGGTTGAATCTTTTACTTCTCTAGTTGGCTCTGACTTTGCTGTGTGCATTAACAGGCCAGACCTGTCATCTGGCAGTCTGGCAAAGTTTGAGGCAATCCTGTTGCATTTTACAGAAGATTTGTTAACCTGCAAATGGCAAGTGGCAATTCTATAGGATAAGCTGACCCTTCTGCACTGCTGTGCAAGTTCCAGCTCCCCTAAGAGCACTTCTGAACAACAGAGCTGCCTTCAAGCCCCAGCCTGCAAGCCACAGGGTTATTGGTAATCATTAGCAAAGGTCAGAAAATCGAATGATGTAGTCTAGATCCAGGGCTTTTTTTCTGCTATTTCACTAATCAGGTTAGAATTGGTCAGATTTTTTCACAAGATTTCAGTCATTGCCATCTCACAAACCAAATGAAGGCAGGCTGGTTATGAGCCACAGTTTGCAAAGACGTGGCTGAAGAAAAAAAAAAAAAAAAAAAAAAAAAAAAAAAAAAAAAAAAAAAAAAAAAAAAGTGAAGCCAACTAGTCTGAATGCCTGGAAATCTTGTTTAAATGTGTGTGGTTCTCAGGTATTCAGCCCAGTTTGTTTGCCACTGATTTTACAGGCTTCCAGCCAAGGGCACCACGGCACAAACAGATATGGGCAGGTGCTGGGAGCCCTGAGGAGTGAAGATGCCGCCTGAGGCACATTCTAGCAAAGTGTCTCAGGCAAACTCTGCTCTAGATGAAGTGCCTCTGACCTTTTGATAATTAATGAATTTACTGGCAGCAGATCTATTCCTAAGACTGCAGAGTATCTCCAACTCCCATTTGCTGTGGGGATATATCAGCTACAGGTTCATCAGCACAGGTCACACAGGGGGTGCCTGGGATGTCTTCCTTGGGGTTTAGCAAGCTCAAGCCTGGTGCAAAAAAATTAGGTGAGAAGATCTGCAGGACACGAAGAACTTGCAAATTAGCTTTGCAATTAGCAATATCTTGGCCAATTAACTCTATTCTGTACTTCTGTGCAGGCCTACAGAAGGAAAAAAGGGATGTGATGCTCTGTCAGGCTCTCCCTGCTCTTTTCCCCTGGCCAGCCTGCCACACCCACATTTCTCCAGTGCCTCCTGAAAGGCTGTGGTCTTCCTTTGTGCAATCTTACGAGTTTAAAACTTGACAGGCAGATGCAGCAATGTTCTGCATTAACTTTATTTCTCACCAGACCTGACTGATTTTAAGGGAGTCTTACCCTTCCTCAGGTCTTGTTCTCCTAAATCCTCTCCTGGCCTAAACCAAGCAGATCTGTCTCTACATTCTCACCCTTAAGAAGCTCCCCAGGGTGGGGGATTTTGAAGGTGACAGCACTGCTGTGAAGCTTTTCTCCCCATGTCTTGCTGCCAGAAATAGACACACTCAGCCACTCTCCTTCCACCTACCAGTGTTGATGAGGAAATGAAGTTTCTGGCACTACTACTGAACTGTAAATTGATTTCAGGCAAATCTTCTCACATTTTTCTTATCCTTTGTCTAATCTGTTTAGATTTTGAGTTTTTTTAGGGCAGGGATTGTGTTGGTATTGGACTGAACATAGCAGAACTATATTAAGCTTAACTATCACTGTGCTGTTCAAAACCAAGTTTCTCTGGCCACCAAATTCAGGACCTTACCTGGACTATGTTGTTGTAAGAGCCAGCCTTTTGCAGTTAAAAATATTTGGGACTTTAAGACATCCCCATAGTCACCATATCTCTCATCTCTAGTGTTAGATATTGGGGCGGTTCCTGTTTGTTCTAGGGTGGTGTGGATGGCCCTCCACATTATGTTAAGATGTAATTAAATGAGAGCATTTTATCCTTATTCCCTCCATCCTCTCTTCCCCTTTCTTTCTGCCAGCCCCATTCATCAGCCTCCCACCCCAGTGAAGTGCTCGCTGAGACCTCAAGTGAATTTGATTTATTGAAAAGCAGAAGCAGCAAATTCAGGAGGGGAAAAAAATGACAGTTCAACAGTGACCACAGGAGGGGTGGAAGTGCTCTGTGTGAAGCCTTTTTAGAGGAATCTTGCTGATGGGCAGGTGCTGAGAGTCAGCTTTGAGGCTTGTTGAGAGAGAGCAAGCCTCTCTCCAGCCACCACACCCCAGCAGGCAGCTGCCACCAGCACCTCCACCGTGGTGGTCTGTGCCAGCAGTGGGGGTTCCCTGCTGCAAGCTGCTGCCATGGATATAATTGGTGCCATTGCATTTCCCTGTGCAAAGAGGAGCCAATAAAACAAGAGGTTTCTGGGAGAGGGGGTCAAGCAAAGGGAGTTTCGTGTCCTGTCCATCAGAGAACTCTCTTGCTTCCCAGAGAGGATGCTGTCAAATGAGAGCTGCACAAGTTGTATTTGTGTGTTTGTGAAGGGGGAGGGCAGTTTTCAGCTAGGGCAGAGAATGCTCCCTGTTACCTTACAGTAAATTCTGCATCACTGACTGCAGACAGTGCTCTGTGTGTGTTACCCACCCCCACAGCTGGTGGCTCTTATCCAGAGTCTGCATTTCCAGCTGCTTTCTGTTCATAGGTATTTGAATTTGGACTTTGAGGATGAGTTTTCCTTGGAGGTGTGAAAGTTCCCTCTGGATAGTGGAATATCTGCACTTGGTGCATATTCTCCCTGTTTGCATCAGAGTTCTCTCGTTTCCTTCCAGAAAATCACTGGCTGCTGCCTCTGCCTTCTCTGTTCTCTGGTTTGTTCTTGCATGGCTTTCTCTTCTCTTCTCTTCTCTTCTCTTCTCTTCTCTTCTCTTCTCTTCTCTTCTCTTCTCTTCTCTTCTCTTCTCTTCTCTTCTCTTCTCTTCTCTTCCTCTCCCTCAGCTGATGTCTGACAAAAGCTGTTTACCTCTCCCCATCACAGTGGGGAGAAGTGGACTTAGGTAAGCATTCAGCCTGGGATTAGCATAGCAGAAAAAAACACCACTTCAGGCAATTTCTTTCTCCCTACCTACCATGTATTCCATAGAGATTTTTTGCCCTAAATTACATTTATTTTAGGTTGAGCAGTACAGCAGGAGGTTAAACAAAGAGAAACCTCATCTATGCCTCTTCTGCATCTCGAAATGGCATTTGCCTCTGCAGATGGTGGACTGCTGGGAATGTAAAAGGGCTGCAATCAGGAAATCAAGCAGCACTGAGGGCACCAGCATTGTGATCAATTAGCACCATGTGTGCATGTGCTCTGTGAAGTCACTACAGGGACAAATCTGTTTTGTTCACCTCTGAGTAATGCTTGGGACATAATCTGCTATTTCTTTAAAAGCAGAGAAACTTCCCCAAGTTAGATGGGTCCAAATGTAATGTTTCCAATGGGGGGGAGAAGAGGTTCGTGTCTAGCAGCATGCCAGTTGGAATCTGTAGGTTTTCAGCTTCCCCCTTTCCAGCCCAAATTGCCAAGCTGGCTTTATCGTTGAAATGAACACACGTCTGATTCATAAAACATTCATGCAGAGATTTTACTCTCTTGGAAAGAAGGGAGCAGGCTGCTTCCAGGAAGGGAATGTGCTTTTTTGCTTCATGTGATCTTTCTGCCTCCGCTCAAAAATAAGCAGCAGGCTGCTGCTGCCTCCACATTCCAGGAGCAGGCAGACAGGAGGAGGACCATGGTGGCAAGCAAAGGGATGTCCCAGTTTTTGTGCTGTGTCTCCTTGCTGAGCCTGTTCTCAGCTGAGCCCTGTGCCAAAGCACTGCAATGAGGCCCGGGAGCACCATTTCCAAATTTCTGCTGCTCAGACTGGCACAAGCAGAGTGGATCATCCAAGTAAAGCCCTTATCTCATGAGTGAAATAGGAATGAGGAATGCTTCCTTTTTTTTCCTATTTATACTGCCAATTTTCAGGGCAGGGACCAGCTCCTGCCTTGTTTGAAGGGTGTGGGCCCATGACACAGCTAAACCAACCAGAAAGTGCTTGATCTGACCTGACAATAAGGATTTTAAAAGAGAAAATGCATAGAAAACTCTTCTACTCTTTTTTTCCCCTTTGCATTGGTTTTCTGCAGACTGACCTCCCCCAGCTCAGAATACAGACAGCTTGACTTTCCACAAGTGATGAGAATTAGGGGAGAAGTGCTGGCAGCAGCAGGTTACTTTGCTCCTTTTGTAGGAATTAGAGGTTTTATTTGTACTGTCAAATCGTCCTCTTGCTTTAAATCATCTGGGTGTGGTGATAAAATGAGTTAGGAACGTAGCACCCTACATAGGCTGCTGAAATGTCCAAAAATCACATGAGGTTTAAGGCTAAGGCTTTAGGTCAAAGCCTCAGGACCTACAAATAGCTGAGCATACAATGGAAGGGGAAGGGAGAGGTGGCAAATAGCCAGCAGCAGAGCTTTTGCTGCAGGTGATGCAGCTGTGAGTGCACCTGTGCTGATGTATGGGGTCTGTGTGGGGCAGGAGCTGCAGCCACAGCCCTGCAGACACACCATGGTGGGAGTTCATGGTGCTCTCAGGCTGATTTGGAAACTCTTCACCCATCTGTGCCTCCCCTTTCTCGTCGCTGTCTGGCTCATTCCTTCTCTGAGAGGTCTCTCAGGAGGAAGCTCTGCTTATTTAGCAGTGGCCTTTTGTGAAATTCAGGTATGACGTGTCCTGGGGGATCTGTGGCTGCTGAATCCTGCAGTGTGGTGCTCTGCTCTGCACTGGGCTGCCATCAGTGAAGCTTTCAGGGGTCAGAGCTCCCTTTTCCCTGCTTGCTGTTCTCCCACAGTGGCACATTTATGTAAAATGAGCCTCATTGAGCATTAGCCACCATCTCAGAGCTCTCTGGGCTTGCTCCCAGTGCCTGCCATCGAATGGCAGCAATCCCTGCGGGTTATTTTCCTTATTTTAGGAGCACTTGAGACCACCTTGTCTTCATGGCAGTGCATTTTGCACCGATGATACCTCCAGAGATTCTGATGCCTTACAATTCAGTGGGCAAAACTGACTCCTAAGATTTTCCAGTTCTGTTGGATGAAACAAATATGTAGATGACAACCACAGTGAATAATATGTGGATCCTTTCCCAGTGAAATATTGTTGACTGAGCTTAACTCCAATATAATTTTTCTACTGTTTTCAGGAGATATTTGGTAATAGTCAGATACAGGTTGCTGTTGTTACAGCAAATATCTAGGAAGTGGTCAGGAAGATTCGTTTCCTTTCTTGTCTCTCTGATTTGCACTCTACAGGTATCAGACCTGGTTATTTGGCTTACTTTGGGATGAAATCTACATTTTCTGATACGCAGAGAGCACATAATTTCTCCTCCCTGCCTGTGGTGGTGGATTTTGGGCAGAGGCTTCAGTGTCCTCTCTCAGGAGGGGATCAGTTCAGTGTGGAGATGAACAGACATCCCAGACCAAATGGATTTATTTCACAATGAAGCAAAATATTAGAGAAACTGACTTGAAGACAACAAGTAGCTGATGAGCATCTGTAATTTACACTTCACACTGCTTTGCTGGATTTTGCTCTTCACTGGCAGGAGCAGAACAGCCCCCAGTTTTCCTGCAGGCAATGTGGAGACACAGCCTGGTCTCAGTAGGCAGCAACCAGTACAACACTTTCTTGGAAAAGCTTTTCCCAAAGCCCACTACACTCATCTAAGCCCTGTGACCTTGTCCTGGCTTTTGGCAGGGGTCCCAGCTGTGGAACCTTCCTTTTGTCACAGACTGTTGTCTTTTCCCACCTGGGCACCCAGGCAGCTTGAGAGCGCAGAGCTGCAGAAACCCCATTGTAGTCACAGCCTCCAGAGCAATTCCTCCTTATCCCCTGGGCCACAGGGCTTGTGAGGATGGTGAAGAACAGCCAGGCTCCCACACTCAGTTCTGAGCCCACCAGCCTTCATCACCATCATCAGCTGAGCCAGGAAACCCAAGTGGCAGATGCTGTTCAGGTGCACAACAGCAAAGAACAGACAGCCCTCCCTGTCCTCTCTGCAGGTCTCTCTCAGCCCTATCTGAGGAGGGAAAGGGCTGGAATCCTGGAATCCTCCCTCTCTCATAGGTGACAGCCCTATTGTTTATTTGCAAATGAACAGCAGGAATAAGAGGCTTCATTTCAACCTGTCACTGTCACACTGTTTGAAATTTTCCTTCCTGTAGCTCGTCCTCAGAGCTTCATCCACTTTCAAAATGCTGGCTCATTCAGACCAATTTTCCTATTTTAGTTACTGGTTAAACATTACAAATAAGAATCCCCAGTTAAAGCCATTCATTAAATATCTGAATAGTGGTGTGACATCTAAATAATGCCATGGTGCTTTCATCCATTTCTCCTCTTTCTTAGGTGTCTTGAGTACTGTTAATTTTTTTTGTACCATTTTGGAAGTACAGCTTACATTGCTACCATTTCAATGCCTCTTTCAATTTCACCAAGATAATTTTGGGCTATGTTTTGATTATTGGTGAAAAAAAGAAAAAGAAAAAAAGAGAAATACATGGAATAATACAAATAAACTTATTTAATAAGTTTTCCCAAAAAAGGAGCTGTCAAGCTCTTCAAAAATCTGTCCTCATGAGATTTCCCAACTTTTTTGACCAGGTTCTGTTAACAGTCCTTTTCCAAATTTGTGCTGAGGTAAGGAGGACTGGAAAACAGTCCACTGGGAAATCACACGAGAGTGGGTTCATGTGACAGCTCTTTCTGCGACTTGTCATGCCGTGAATAGCAGAGCAACAGCCTTTCAGCACTCAACCATGTCCCTGCCTGCTTGCTTTTGATGGAACTGGGGTGAGTGCGTGCTTGTGGAAACGAGGCAAAACTTAACTAGTGCTTTTTATTTCCGTAAAAGGCCTGCTTTGTGCTCTCATTCCGTGTTTGCATAATATCCTGATTTAATTGCCCTCCCATCCCCATGGCCCCACGGCAGCAGAGGGGACACGCTCCTGTCACACCCAGCACTGTGCAGAGGGACAGGGACACTCAGCAGCCCCAGCCTCGTGCTGGTCAAAGGTGCAAGTGACAGTGGGGGAACCAGAAGGGGAGGTGTTGTCCAGCTGATGTGTGAGGTTCTGGGGTTGCCAGAAATAGCAGCCCGTGCCCTTGACCCATGGCCACTGGTTATCTCCTGCTGAGATAAATGCCTTAGAGTCATGTGCTGTGCCTAAAGCAGGTTGCTCTGAGTGCAAGCTGGGGCCCAGAGTAGCTGTTTACGGGATTTTCCTGCCATGGGACGTCCAACTCTGCAGCACTTGGGAAGGACTGAGTGTAAGGTGCTAAAACTGAAAGATTAGACCTGTTGGAGTGAGTCCAGAGCAGGCCGTGAAGATGATCAGAGGGATGGAGCTCTTCTGCTACAAGGGAAGGCTGAGAGAATTGGGGCTGTTCAGCCTGGAAAAAAGAAGTGACCATATTGTGACCTTCCAGTACCAAAAAGGACTCCAGGAGAGCTGGAGAGGGACTGTTCATATGGGCAGAGGGTGATAAGACAAGGAGGAATGGCTTCAAACTGAGAGGGGGTAGATTTGGATTAGGTGCTAGGAAGGAATTGTTGACTGTGAGGGAGCTGAGGCCCTGGCACAGGTTGGGTTTCTCAGAGAAGCTGTGGATGCCCCATCCCTGGGAGTGTTCCAAGGCAGGTTGGATGTGGCTTTGACCTACCTGGTCTAGTGGAAGGTGTCCCTGTCCATTGGAGGGAGGAGCTAGATGTTTTTTGAGGTCCCTTCCAAGCCAAACGATCCTGTGATTCTGTGATCTCTGTGAAAACTGTCCTCCAGGTGCCACTAAACCAGGGCTCAGGTCAGGGCTCCTCTGCTTCTCTCTGTTACAGCAGAGATGTTGGCCTGGAAATGTCCTTTAGGAAAGTGCATTCCCTCTCCCTACCCAGCTGTATCAAAGCCTCTGAAGACATCAGCAATGAACACCTGATGACACAGGAGACTTTCCTTAGTTCATCTCTTTCACCCTCCTCTTGTTGCCTCTCCCTACTGAGACCATCCCATTGACTGGGCTTGAATTTGTGCCTGACCTTGTTGCATCACACAACTCCTACCATCTGTGCCATTCTGCCCCAAGAGGCAAAATCCAAGTCTGGCCACTTCCTGTTACTAAATTTCTTTGGCTGGCAAGTCCCTTGGTTCCCAGCCAACACAAATCAGTTTGGGAACCAACAAGCTGGCAAATTTTGGTGTTTCAGATGAGTGGCAAAATGGGCTCAGAGTACAAAAGGATATGACAATACAGCTATGAGATCTCAGGTGCACAACCACATCCCACCTTTCCTTCCTTCCTTCCAGAGTGTAGAAACCACATTTACATCTGAGCAGGACAGATCTGATGGGGCAGGGAATTTCCCACGACCACGAGGTTACTTCTCCCAACAGGCAGCTGCTCCCAGCTGCTGTTTCCCACTGTGGAAACACACAGCTTTGCTGTAAAGATGCAGGGGGAGAACTTGAGCTTTCAAACCCTAACAAGCTGTTTGCTTCTCCTGCTCTCTCTCTCCTCACAGCTGACCTCCATGTCCAGCCGTGGAGGCATTTTCTGGTTTAGGAGCAGCAGCGAGCAGAGTGCCAGCAGGTGAAACCCCAGCCTCTCCTGCCTCTCTGCAATTAGCAGCTCCAAACACGGAGCAGTGTCTGACCCCGTGACATTTTTTCCTGAGGCTTTTATTAATTTGACACTGGTTTTTATAGCAACTCACCAGGGAGCTGTAACAAACACTCAGCTGTACCTGACAGAAAATGGGGGGGTTTATCTGCTCAAAAGGTTATTCTGAGTGTCAGAGGCCAGCTGTGGTTTGGATCCTGGGGAATTGCTCCAACTGTTTGATGGAAAAACCATGGAGCACCAAAGGGGGAACATTACAGTTTAAGAGCAGGGTTTGTGTCACCTTGAGCTACTGAGCTCTGTTGTGGTCTATCCAAACTCCTGATCTCTGTGGAGCAGGCAGGTAGGGGACTTTTAACACCCTCAATGTCACTGTTCCTTAGGGGACACTGCCTTGTCACCTCCAAACTAATTTAAATTAAAGGTTTTGTTGTTTTGTTTGTTGACTGGTGGAGAATTTTTTCATTTTCTGAAGTGGGCTTTTCTGTTGTTTCTACAAAAAACCTGTTCTCAGTGCTCTTGTGATCCCTTTGCTCCTGCTCTGCCCATTTCTGGTGGGAGCACACTCTTGCACAGTAATTCTTGGACACCTCAAATTGTCTGTTTTTTTGGGCCAGACACTGTGATGATGGCCACAGTTTGTGCAAGTTTAGGGTATTTTTTTCCAGTGGACAGAAACTTTTGGTTTCCTGTGGTGTTTTGTCTCAGGGTCCTTTACCCTAATGAAATTTGATGGCAGTGTTCACCCAGTGTATGCTCTACCTGGACAGGGATATTTCCTTCCATCCTTTCCTTGACAAACTTGAAGTGCTCTGTTGGAAGGTACTTCAATCATGTGGAGTATCTTGACTTTACCCCAAATTCCAGTCATGATCTGGTTGCTACAATCAAGGACTCTGCCCTCCCGTTATTGATACATCATTCTTCAGTAATTTACAGTCTATTCTGTGTTTTCTCCTGGTTTTGCCCATCTTGCAGACACCCTTGAGCAAAGTAGGGTGTGGTATTCAACACAAATACATCATTTAGTGCTCTCTGGGGGTTCAGGACATGGTTCAGTGGGAACAGGGTGCTGCTGAGTTGGACTCAGTGATCTCAGAGGTCTTTTCCAACCTTAGTGATTCAGTGATTATAGAACATTAACCAATTTGTTTTATGTATCCCTTGCAAGGCTCATTTCTCCCAACATGAAGGTTGCTTTAAAGGTATCCATTGCATTACTGGCATTTTCACCTTTTCTTAGCCCATACCTTGGTTCTTCTGCCTAAGAGTTTCTCCTCCAGCATAAGTGAAAATCTCTAATTCTTTTAGTGTTGGCCATTGCTCTGGGATGTTTATCCCATGAGTCTTTTGTAAAACTTGGATTGTTTCTGAAAATATTTGAATGCACTGGAAAGCTGAGTGACTGAGCAGTCAGCTGTCAGTGCAGAGTGAGAGAATCACAGAATATGCTGAGTTGGAAGGGACCCATCAGGATCATTGAGTCCAACTCCTGGTCCTGCACAGGACACCCCAAGAATCACATCCTGTGCCTGAGAGCAAACACTTCTTAAACTCTGTCAGGCTTGGTGCTGTGACCACTGCCCTGGGGAGCCTGTTCCAGTGCCCAGCCACCCTCTGGGAGAAAAACCTTTCCCTAAACCTTCCCCTTCTCAGGTTCATACCATTTCCTCTGTGCTTAAGCCGCACTGTAGTTGTTAATGCTGCATTGCCCCTCTGCAGATTTAATTGTGGTGCATCCTAAATTTTTACTATTGTTAAACAGATAAACCTGACATTTAGATTTCCTTGAAAACCCATTATTTTCTGTCTCAGATTCACTTAAGATCTCAGCAAAGCTTCCAAAAAGTGGCCTGTGATTGAGACAGGAGTTCTTTACTGTCTTGCCTTGTGTGGGGGCAGCACATGTGGTGATGTGTGCCTGTTAACTGCAGTTGGGGTGTTCAGCTCACTGGCACCTGCTGCTAATTCTGCTGTCTAGGTAAATAGTTCCATGCTGTTGTTCTTCCCTAGCTGCTTCCATCTGCAGTGAGGTGAAATTTGAGGGACTGCACCTTGCACTCATTTGCAAAGCAAAATCATTCCTAGGTGTAGGCAGTTTTGGGAAGAAGGAGAGGACAAAGAGCATCCAGACACCATAAAGCAGCAGTCTGTGTCCAGAGCATAGCCCAATGCAGGTTCACAGCTGCCAGCACAGAGGGGTAGCCAGCCATGCAGAACAACAGCTGCATTGCCAAGAACAAAATTACAGAGCCAGATGTTCCTCTTGGAAGTACATTACACTGAACTTGGTGGATGAGTGCAGTAGCTGCCAAGAGCTTCTCTTATTTGGTCATAGGTAATGATTCCTCTATCAGGGAATGTGGAGGAGAAAGACCACACAGAATATCCTCATCAAAAGGCTGTAGTTGAAGCATTAACTTCTCTTGGGCCAGAAAGATTTGGGAGCTCCATGGCAACCTTCACATCTTGTTAGAAGGATAATGTTGTTTACTACCAGGCGTGAAGTGAGAAACTTACAGCTACCGAAGCCAAATGCTTTCAAGGTATTTGCTACTGAGAGGTGAGTAAGAGACAATTTTTATAGCAACCACAGTTGTTTGTGGGCGCTGTTGTAGTTCTCAGCTCGGGCTGCAAGTGAGAAGGAGAGCTCCTGGTTCTGTCTCTAAAGCAGATCCCAGCAGGTCGGGTTTCTGAGGACGGCTTTGTGCTGCAGCCACATTCTCAGTGCTGACCCAGCCGAGGTTTAAAGAAGCTGGGTGTGAGTAGGCACTGGCCCTGGCAGGGCTGAGCACCTTCATCAGCTGTGTCTGTTTGCACAGGAAAATGGTGAATCCTGCATTTCTTCAGCTGACAGTCCATGTGTCTGCAAGGCAGCATTTTCAGATTCACAGGAAAATGGTGAATCCTGCATTTCTGTCTGGAGCTGACACTGCCTGGGTCCATGATGCTCTGCAAGGCAGCATTTAGGCACACAGCCTCAGATTCATGCCACAATACAGTTCATGAAGTGGCTGACTTGGGGGTTCTGGTTGCCAACAGAGAAGGATTGATGACTTTTTACAAAGATCCACCCCTCCACAGACCCCAGGCACCCCAGCAAGTACTTATCTAATGAGAGCTTAGATGACTGAATCTTTGGAAAGAGGGAACATTGGCATCTCTGTGATAACTGGAGAGATAATTCATGTCTTGCATCTCTTCAGTCATCTTTCTTAAACTCTCTGGATCTGATCATTCTCTCCTAGGACTCACAAGCTGCAAACCCAAGTTCTTTTTTAAGTACCTTCTATTTAATAACCAAAGAAATGTACAATAGTCCAAATCCCTCTGCCAAATAAATCTGTCAGTAAGGAACTCACCCCTAAAAATTACTTTGGCCCAACGTTTCCTGTACATAATGTAAAACTTATTCCTGCACCATCAACAAATTTAAGATCTGATATCTGAGGGATTGCAACAGAAAAGCTTCAGATCATAAATGAAACCTGCAGATCATACAGAGGGATTTTTTTTCTTCTAATAATATCGAGTTCATGGCCCCACTACTCATCTGCAGCTGGAAAGGGAGGGAAAAGGTCAGGTTAAACACTGAGGGTTTGGAGCGAGAGCACACCGTGCTGCTTGCGTATTTTCCATGGCATTTAAGGACAATAAGTTTCTCTCCCCACCTAGTGGTCACCAAGTGACTTTTAACAGAGCAGCAGCCCAAACCAGGGTGCTCAGCAGCAGATCCATTTTCTGATTTTCCCGTGCCAGCCCAGGGAGGAGATGGTTGCTCCTTTTGTGTAGGTTATCTAGCTCACGTGAAAGCAGAGAGGAGGATCCCTGGAGGATTCCTATTTTTCCCCAATACACTCTTAAAATACGGCAAGGGATTAGAAACTGAACTGATGGTAGGAAATGATTGTGAACCAAGGATTGGGCTATGACCACTGATTTTTCCTTCCTCTGTAATCCTCCTTCTGTGGGTTTTGTGGTGAGTGAGAGCAAGTTTGAAACGTGACAAGCACATCTTCATTGCTCAACAGTGTGTTTGGCCTGGCTGTGGTTAATTCTTCCTGCAAAAAGCATGGCATTGGGTGAGGGGAGAGGAACGTGAAATTAAAATGAATATGAATGTTAAGCAAAGCTGATGCTGACTTGCCTAAATCTGCATAAGGGAGTCGGGACAGTAAGCAGTGAAAGCAAAGTTTGAATTCTTCCCATTCCAGTGCCCTAAGGTGTTATCAATAACATCAGAAAAATACATATGAGGCAAAAACGTGGTCATAGTATTAACACAAGATATCCACTACCTTCCCTGAGATCACTCATCACACATATCCTGTGGGGAGTGATCCTTTTGGGGAAAGAAGTGCTTTTTTTTTAGAGTGGGTCATGAGACAGCACAGAGACGAGCCCTGGTGGTACTTTTTGCTGACTCTGGGTTGTCTCCCTGCCTCAGAACTAGATGATTTCCTGCTGTGTTCCCCAGAACTTCCCTGCAATTCTGTTAATCTGTAGCTGTGAAATGAGGGTAATGATATTTTTCTTGCTGTGAATAAAACTTTAAAAAATCAAAGTTGAAAAGTGTAATTAAAGACTGCAGCTATGCCAAAAGTGCTGACAGAGGCTTATCATTTACAGGGCAGCTCGAGTGTCCTCCCCTCCAGCTCAGGTCCCAGGGAGATCCTGTCCTGTCCCACAAGTGGAGGCAGGGCCAGGCAGGGGTCCCAGCTCACACTGATGTTGTTCCCCCAACAGACAAACCTTCCAGAAGAATTTTGTAGAAAACCCCTGGAACTTTAGGCTGCACTGATCTCTTTGTCCCTTAGCTCTGAATGCAGACCCAGGAGACCTGTGGGGACACGGGGTAGAGAAGGGACTCAGAGGTTGCTCACTCATGGTGCTGCTCCACCATCTCACCCTGGGATGCTCAATTCACTGCTTGCTGATGAGCTTTCCCCTCCTGCACACTAATAAAATCTTTTAATTGAGATTTGGACTGCTCTAAGCTCTAGCAAATTGGGACAAGCTTCCCTGGAGAGGAGATAGACATCTCCCCTCAGACTTCCCACCAACTGCCTCAGGTGTCAGACTGGCTCTGTCTTTAATAAATACCTAAACCAGGAAAAGAATCTGAAAGCCCATGGGAAGGGATCAAATTATCCTGTGGCTCAGGTAAGGAGGAGAAAAAAGGTCTGGCAGAAGGTTTCCACATGTGACACCACGTTTCTGAAAGGCATGGTTAGATCAGCTTGGGATGGAAGAAATGCAAGTTAAATTCCTTCTCCTCTAAAACCTAGTTATTATTTTTTCCACTTGACTCTACAGGGACCTTCATGCTGTGCCTTACAGTGGTGTAATAAAGCAGATGGAGAGAAATGTGCATCCTCCCTCTAGCTTTCTTATCAATACCTCTGCTTAACAGTAAATAACAGGGAAATGGAGCTCGCTTGTCAATGCTCCCAGCTGCCGTCGCTTTCTCTAAACACACACTCAGATATTTATTGCTAACTGTTCTGAAATATATAACAGCATGGGACAGGGCTGTGGACACATTGTCTTGCTTAAATAAGATATTACTGACAGCCAGTGTTAGATATCTTGGGGTTTTTATATTTTTATTTTCAGCACATGTTTCCTTTTCAGAGGGTGCCAGAGAAGCTGCCAAGGCAGTCAAAGGTAGATTAACTGAGTAATTTCAAATCAGGTTAGGTTGACAGCTAACCCCAGTTTGCACCTTGAACACCTAAAGGGTGTGTTTGTAGGGGTATGTGGCTGATGAGGCATTGCTGGTCTGGCAGAGCTCTGTGAGCATGGAGGGGGAGAGCATCCCCTTCCCCACCACATCCTGATCCTGGTCACCCCTGTTCTGGTTTTATTGTGGGCATGTCCTGCCCTCCTTGCTGGGTAGGACCCTCTAAACTGAGGCCACCTGCAGGTTTCTGAAGCTTTACTTTGCATCATCAACATGAGGAATGGAAATATTGAGTGCAGCTGAGCGGGATGGAGCACTTCAGGAGCCTGGTGGCAATGTGTGCTCTCAGTCTGAGCACAGATTGTTGGGACACCTTTGTGCAAGCTCCTGGAAATCACACTCCCCTTGTTTCTTATCACTGAAATCAAGACATCCAACATCTACCACCTCCTGCTTTCCAACTCCTCCTGTCAAAGAGGGAAATGAGTTTGGGTTGGGTACAACATGTTCTTGACATTCACTCTAGCTTTTTAAAAATCACTTTATAGTTCTCCTGGTGTTCATAAACAGATTGTTTAATAATTTGTGCTATTCTCTTTCCAGACTGATGGTTTTATGGTTCTCCAGGCCCTCTCTTTCCACCTTTAAAAGTGAGAGGTATTCTGTTTACTCTCCTGGTGTGCAACACAAGTCATTTTATGCAACGAAACCGCAAACTGATATTGCATTTAGCAACAACTCTGAGGATTAAACAGGAACAACAGCAGTGGAAGGGCCTGAATGTTCAGAGAAACAACAAGGCAGCAGGGAAAGGCTCTACCAGCAGCAGTGTCCCACCCTTGCAGAGGGTGAGTGGCAGCAGGGGTGGCTTGGTCAGGACCAGAGTCCAGAAATCCTAACTTTTGGGTATTTGGCTGCTGGTATTTTGATATTCTGGCAGAGGAGTGCTGGCTTGGTGCACTGCTGTCCATCTCCCCTCATGGAAAAGCCAATCCTGCCTTTTCCAGAGTGCACTGATGAACTTAAAGAGCTGATAGGCCAAAGTCAGACATGTAGCTTCTGTCATATCCACATTAATCCCCAGTGTTGGATTTAATAATAGTTTAATAAAAACTGTAGTTTAATAAAAACTGAATTAGGTTTCCAAACAGTTTATTTTAAAAAAAAGTTTCTTTTTCTCTGGCAATGCTTGATTGACCTGTTTTGGTGGATTAGGTACTGGGACATGATGCTTATATAAACTTTCTTAATAAGCTGTGCTAGATACAAACATCCCTTATGAAAACTATTATCTTCTTGCTGCTGACAACTGCATCCTTTTTATTGTTCAGAACATAGCACAAGGCAAGAGTACAGAGAATTCAGAAGGCACTTGCATCATTAATAACATTATAATTTTCCCTTTGCTCACCTTTGCATTAAGAAAAGCAAACTCTTAAATCCAAGTGTACCATTGCTATCTTGGATCTGTGTTTGTAGGTTCTGTTCCTCACAGCTTAGAAAATGAAGGTTTGGGGAAACCCCATCATTCTGTCATTGTGAATTTCAGTTTCTAACACTCTTGATGTGTACCATCACATGAAATATTCTTTTATTTAACATTAGGCAGGAATTGTGATGGTATTGCAGTGGTTCCTGGGGTTCTCTCTTTACAGTGTAGGATTGCGGCTCAACCTGAGCCCCTTGCTATGAAATGTGAATCCTGGGCATGGCCATACAAATCAACACACTGAAGGAAGCAAAGGGATGACTGAATTCCTGAAGGTGAGGGAATATTTTAGCCCAAAATTGAACCCAGGATTTGAGGTGTGGCCTCACCAATGCCCAGTACAGGGGATCACTGCCCTGGTCCTGCTGGCCACACTATTGCTGGTACAGGCCAGGTACCCCTGGCCCCCTTGGCCACCTGGGCACACCTGGCTCGTGATAAATGCTGCCAAATCAGGTCCCTCTGAGTTCTACCATTGTGTTCTTTCCTTCACACCATGAATTTCAGTAACCTTTGCTGATGGCAAGTAGCTTTCTTTTCCCAGTGCCTTTCTGCAGTGCTTTCCCACATAACAGAGAAAATAATTTTAAAGTGATTATTTTTTTCTTAATACTAAAGCAGCTGCATCATGTTCCCAAGTCAAATATCCTCATTATTTCAAACAGATCTTTTCTTCATTCCTCCAGTATTTGGTCAGAAGACATTAAATCAGCAAAAAAAGTGGTCACAAAGCCCAATTGCCAAATATTTCCATTACAGAGAGCTCTCAGTCAAGTGTCTGCAGACATAATGAACAGGAACTGCAGCCAAGCTCACTCAGTATTGGGGACAATTTAATGGGAAGCTCACAGGACAGACTGCAGCTCACTTATGTAGGAACACCCCTTCACTTCCTAAAAAAGTACTTGAAGTGTGGAAGATTTGACTGTAGGGTTACTAGAAGTATAAAGGAAAGTCCTTCAGAAGAACCTGTCAGTACACTGGTGTGCAAAAAAATGCTGAGATCAGCTGCAAAGTGCACCCACCTTGGTTCTTGGGGAAGTGACCCAAGGGTTTAATTAGGAAAATTAATCTTTTGCTTTCAGTGAGATCAGGGGTGCTGACTTCAGTACTCCTGTGTCCTGGTGTTCCCTGGTACTGGAGAAACCCCTGGGACCCCATGGTTAGAAAGCGCTGTGGTCACAGCAAGATCTGTTTCAGGTTGTAATAAACCATAGCTAGGAAGTCATCTCACAAGACAAACATAATTTTCTTTCTTTTCTGGCTGACTTAATGGCACTGACTAAGGAGACAAGGTCTTGCATCCTAAGAATATATCTAAATAAAAGTGAGGTTAAAGTGGGCAGTGACAACAACACGGCCCCACTGGCATGACTGGGTATTTAGGTATTTAGGAATACCCTGGAGGTGTTGAACAGCCTTTGGTGAAAACACTCCTTTATTTTGGTAATAACCCCACTGACTTAGTGATGCAGCACTTCTAAAACAACTCAGGAGAGCATCTGTCCCTGTTAATATGGAACATTAAATAAATAAATAGCAGAAATCAACCATGGAGTGTTACTTGAAGATGATGAGTTGACACTGACCACCCAGAAAGAGCAGAGACTGAGCAAATTACCCTTTATGAAATGGGGTGTTGAAAAAGCTGGAATATGTGTAACCTTTTCAAACTGGTAGATAATCTGGGTGCAGAACATAAGCCAGTGAAAAGAACATGAGGAAAAGGTACACCTTTATTTTTCTCCTGGTTAATTGGCTGGCTTGCCCTATCCCATGGAGTTATCTTTTAAAATAAAACCTGGCTAAGTGATGTTTGAGCAGCCAGGCCATCCATAATTCAGGCTGGCAGGTTGCTGGCCCTCTGCAGCTGCCTCTGAAGGTACAGAGGACACAGCAGTGACAATCTGCTGAGGAAACTGCGGACATTTCTCTTTGGCTCTGGGGAGACAAAAATGCACAGCTCCACAACAACCTACAAAACACATGAAAGCTGAAGCCTTCTCCTTTGCCAGGGGATGGAAATCCATTAGATACCTCCTGAAGGCAGGCAGAAAACTGTTTGCCAGGATTAAAGTTTTGCTTCATTTCTGCTCCCTTGGAAAGAGCTGATTAAAAAAAATTAAAAAGAAATTATAGGATATATTTAAATGTTAAATAATGTTTAATGTGTGGTGTCTGAGACAGAATGTGCTTAATTAGGGGAAACAGGAAAGCTGTCTAAGAAAATAAATGAGTATTGAGTGAAGATTTGAGGGGAGGGGACTGAACTGACCTAGGGTGTAATTTTTTGCATTGCTCTTGGGATGAGTTTGGCACAAATTCTATAAATGTCAAAAAAAACCAGGTAAAAAGATAATTGTTGATGTTATTTGCACTTAGCCTTGCTCATGGTGGTTGATGTTCACAGCTGAGTCTCCTGAGAGGATTAGTAACACAACTAATGAAGACTAATAATGCAGGTAAATTAGTTTGTATCTGATGTAATGGGCTATTTTTGAAACTCTAATGATGTAACTGGGAAATCTGTACTCATTTTCAAGTTCCAGATGGTTTTAGAGCTAAGTCTGATTTTCTGAAAAAATGCCTCAGATGCATCATCTTCACAACATCTGTATTTAAATTATGTCTGCCTTGTCCTGTATGATGAGCAAGGTATGCATTTTCCTCTACTTTTCCAGGAAAAGTGATTTATGGTTTTATGCTGTGCAGAATAAATAGCAAAATGAGCAACTGAATTAAGTCAGGAAGAGGCAAGTTTGGGTGCTGTGCAGGGATGGGGTCCAGATTTGGTTAATTACTTCACTCTGAAGGAATGACCACGTAAGAAGTGAAATCTCTGCCCTGCGTGTGATTTGGCAGCTCTTCCAACACCCAGCTCATACCATCAGCTGAACTCTTGACACTGCCTGTGACAGTGCAGTGGGATTTTTCCCTCTCAGTCCCTGTTTTCCACATGCACATGGTGTTCTTGGCTGCTGCTTGGGGGCTTGGTAAGACTCAGGATGAACTTGCTTCTGGCTGAGTTTGGATAGTTCATCCCTCTGGGAAGTGGGGACAGGCGAGCAGAGGAGATGAGACTGCAGAGCAACACACCCTCACCTTCCTTCCTTCCTTCTTCATACCAAATCTGGGATTTGGTATCAGGGGTTTGATGTGGGGATAGGGAACACTCCCACATTGGTTTTCAAGAACAGGTTATTTTTTCAGCGCTTTTCATGGACAGGCTCCTCTATTATTTTCTGTAGAAGTGCATTTGAATTCTCTGATGTTAGTCTTATTCTCTTTCTAGCACTTGCGACCCCTTAAAAATGAATCTGCAAGCCTTTAGCAGCAAACTGAAAGGCCCCAGCTGGAGCATATCCCATTCCACACCTTGAAGCAGCCAACACATGGCATGTCCTGCCCTTCTCTGAGCACCTTGCAACAGCACAGCAAATAAACCAGCTCTTGTGTACATTTGGATTGTGCTCTTGGCTTCTCTTTGGGTAGGAAAAGTGTGGGCAGAGCAGTTTTGTTCAGGTGGGTTTTTTTTGAGTGTGTGCATGTGAGGTCTTCATGGAAAACTCTTCTCCAACAGCCAGCAGCACGTGTGTGTGTGTGATACACATCCAGGAAAGGATTTGGAACAGATTTCTTGGAGCTCTTACTTGTGCCAGACACCCTGGTGCTGAAGGAAGGGTTCAGTGGGAACTCTGCCTTGCAAAATTCCGGTATGCCTTTTTGCCCTCCTGAATCCAGTTCACAGGAAAGCTTGTCATGGCTCTCTGCAGCACTGGGAAGTTGTGTTGATTAATAGGAGTTACCTGTGTGCTACCTCCAGTTTAATTTCTATCCCCAGCTGAAAAACAGAACAAATTATTGCAAGGAAACTGGTGAACTCCTGTGGTGTCACACAACTGCAGCCAGCAGGTCACAGGGCCTTTAAAGCCAAAGCTGTGATGATCAGAAGGTAAAACCTCAAGTGGAATAACAAGAAAAATTTCTCAGTGGTGTGTTGTACCAGGTCTTTGAATAACCTATGTAAGGAGTGTAAAAAAGTCCAGTATAAAGGGTAATTTGATGGGCAAGAGGAACCTTGGTGGAAGAGTGAGCACCAGGGACCAGCTGGGTACATGGAGCTGCAACATGTGTCCCTTTCTAGTGTGTCTGATTTTGTTCATGAACAATGACTACTGAACATCTTAATCTATTCTTAATTTTGGTTATTGTTAAATGTTTTCTTCTCTGCTGTTTCTCCAGGGAAATATCAAATTATCCTTGTTTTTTTATTCTTCCCCATCTGTCTACTGGTGTTTATCTCTTCCTGGAAGAAATCCAAGTTTAGTAATTAAGGCACTAGGAACAGAGGTTTGATCAGTAGATAAAATGTAATTATAATAGGTCTATGAATCTCTCTGCAGTAAATATTTTAACACCTTAGGCCAAATCCTCCATGAACACAGAGTTATTGGAGATCACAGTCTTACACCTACTGAGGATCTGTGTAAAACTGCACTGACAGCTCCACAGTGGTTGTGTGGGAAAACTTAAAAAAAATTACCTTAGGAAGATGATGAGGGGCAATACCCTGCCCAATAGGCAGTTTGGATAAAATATGTGTTTTTTCCCTTATATCCTGTGATACATGCCTGCTTATCTTTTTCCCTTGGCAGTTTTCAAACATCCTGAAATAGAATTATGTCTGCACAGGTAAAATCTTCAGTTGCAGGGGTGAGCAGTTGGATTACGTGTATTAACTGGACAAGGGGTGTAACTTACTCCCTAATTTGAGTGCTTGTGTGAGGGTTTGTGGTGGAAATATTCCACAGACAATAAAAACACAAAAACATCATTTTGGAGAACAGCACCCAATTGCCGGAAAATTCCCCAAATCCCACCATTTCTAGGTACCTTGTTTACCCTTCTGCTGGAGTCTAGTGCAGGTTTCCATGCCAGAGCCAGTGGCAGTCACTATTTCTGCCCTCCCTGACCTCAGGAAAGGCTCTCAGGGATGTTGGCTCTGATGTTCCTCAGCTGTGAGCCCTGGGGAAACTGAGGTGAAAACTGAGGTGAAGTGTTGTCCCCTGACCCTGCAAAGTGCCAGATGTTGTTCTGTCACCTCCTGGTGTGGATCAAAGGCTGCAGAGGGACCTGTGAGAAGGTTGCTGGCCACAGACAGGGCAAGAGAAGGACTTCTGGGTGAACAACAGCCCCCTAGGTGATTAGAAGTTTTCCAAGAGACTGTATGGATGAACCATAACAGAAGATAAAAAATCAAATGGAAAGTGAATATTAAGGCCATGGGAGCCTGGTGGCAATTCCTGCTTGCCAAACCTGAGGGGCACAGGTCCTGCTCCTCCACAGGAGCAAAGGCAGCAGCAGTGAGATGAGAACAGACAGTTTATTGCATGATGAAAGCAATTAATCCCTCAGTGTGTCTTCCTTCACAAGCAGAAGCAATAACCTCATGTCTTTCAAACAATGACAGTTCCACTAACACAATAGAGAGTTTAAAGAAAGCATTGAATAAGAATGCAGTCTTATTATAATAGCCTCAATGGAATATTAAGTACATGCTCCATCCTTTAACAAACACAGATTTCAGGGAGCTGAGAGTAAAAATTGAGTCCATAAATCTTCCTCTATTACTGTATAATATTATGTAACATAACACAAAATATAACATAATATAGTGATATAATATAATAATACAAAATTTAAAAGGCATCTGTTCTTCAGAACCAGGGTCCAAGGCTCATCTGGCCCTTCTGGGTGGCCTCTTTCCTTATGTGGAGCTGATACTAAAGCTCTTACCTCAAGCTCGTGTCTGCACTGAGTGTGTGATCAAAGACCAGACTGCAAGGATCTTTAAAGTCACCAGAAAGCTGCATGTCTATCAGAGATGTATTTCACCATGATTCAGGGATGCCAAAACCATCTTTTTCCTTCAAGGTTTGCCAGCACATTTAAAAGAAGACGTAAAGGATGCATCTGTGCAAAGGCTTGGAGTTACACAGCTGGAAAAAGGGGAAACCAGTTGTTTATCCCTCCAGGAGTCCTGCATTTGCACAAGTAAACAGCACAGGATGGAAGTGATGTGCCCCACACCATGTCTGTGTCTGGCTGAGAGTGCTCAGAGAGGAAAAGCTGTGCCTGGCTCCCACCAGAAGCTTTTGGAAGCAATAATGAGCAAAGCTCGTGGCAGCACCAGCACATCTATAAAACACAGTGATGTTCCCATAGAAATATGCTGCTGTGGTTAAGTGCAGACCAAGAGAAAATATACCCCATGCAGATTTCTTGGTCAGTTGGTTTCTGGCAGGGGAAGACAATTAGAAAGAGGAGTTTTCAGGCATAAATTAGATTTGTTTGGCCTGAGCAGCATTTGTGAAGCAAGAAATATAGGCCCCAGCAGTGGCAGATGCTCAGCTTGGCTCTTCCACTGTATTTCAGTGTTGAAGTGGCTGTCCCAGGAAGAGTCAGGAGCTGTGGGTTACCTGGGTTCCAGGGAACCACACCAAATTTTGGGAAAATGTGCTTTGCAAACAGTGAATAAAGATCAAAACCCATGCAGTGACATTATATCTCTGACAACCTTCATTTCTACAGGATATTTTTGTCCTTTGAAACAGAACTTGGTAGTGATGATTGAAATAGGGTGCTTTTCTTGCTGTTGAAACTAAAAAAAGCAAATACTGTCTGCAATTAGAATTTTCAGTTGGGGTGGGGCTTTTTGAGTATTTTTTCCCCCAGTAAGCATAAGGATGTTCATTGGAAATTACCAGTAGGAGCTACAGAAAATGGTCTTGTTGTGTACAGCTCATCATTTATACATGTAAAAGTTAGCTCTTTGAGAAATGCTTATTGTTTAGGTCTGTTCATTTTGGCTTTGCTTTCCTGGAAGCCAAATCAGCGAATAAAGAATCACAGAATGGTTTGGGTTGGAAGGGACCTTAAAGATTATCCAGTTCCAATCCCCCTGCCATGGGCAGGGACACCTTCCACTATCCCAGGTTGCTCCAAACCCCATCCAGCCTGGCCTTGAACACTCCCAGGGATCCAGGGGCAGCCACAGCTTCTCTGGGCAGCCTGTGCCAGGGACTGACCACCCTCAAAATCAAGAATTTATTCCTAATCTAAGCCTGCCCTCAGGCTGCCCTGACCCATGTGCAGGATGTTGCGCTTGGCCTTGTTGAATCATAAATCTTTGTGAGGTTTATTATACCTTTTATATGAGATTTTTTTTTCTCAGAATCAGTCGTGATGGCAGCTGCTGCCCTCGGATTTCCTAGTACAAACGAACAAACAAACAAACAAAAAACCAGAACATTTGGTTCAGGTATTTGTCTCAGTGTTCAAAGAGCAGCTAGACAAACTCACGGAGGAAGAAGCTGCCTGACAATATTAAAGGAAAAGGAAACACCTCTGGCTTAGGAAGCTCCTGGAGTGCAAAATATCCATTTTGGAGAGTAACCTTGAACTGTACCTTCATATAACTGCCAGGTGCTTGTATTCCTTCCCATACACCTGTTCTCAGTCAGTGCTGGAAACAGGACAATGGGTCTTCTATCTCCAGCAGCATCTCAGGTTTTTGTCCTTGTGTTTTTATTCCATGTCATGAAACCACAAACATTTTGTTGCTTTGAAAATGTTTCTCAGCAGCAACACACCTGATTTTTGGAGCTACTTTGCCTGCATATCACAGCAGAAAACAAACCAGCTTGTTGATATAGTAATCTACATGGCAAAGTGTGCATGTGAAACAACAACAACAAAAAAATAGAGCGTATTGAAACAGAAAGGTGCTGCAGTTGGTTACACCCCAGGTAACCCTGGAAACTGTCACTTTTTGAAAGTAACCACTACAAATTAAACAGATATGTGATAAAACCTCATGAAAATCCCTTAAAAGCTTAATACAAATTTCATTAAACAACAATCAGAGCAGTAAAGTATTTGTGGTTGGTTCTGGTCATATGAGCTCATTTGTGGCTTGATTTTCTCTCGATGAAATTCTTTGTGAGAGCTGCTCTCAAAGGCAGGAAAAGCAATGGGTTTGTTTCATATACCTGATTTAATCAGATTGCCCAAATTATCATTTTTCACTGCTGCCAGGGAATTAGAAACAACCCATATCCTTCTCCTCAGTTCCAGTCAATTTGGCATCCACAGTGTTTGGACCAGGGAAGTGTGAAAGAAGCATGTGGTACACATGTGGTACTGCATAGCAGTGCAGTGGAAAATTTAAATAAATGGTTCAGGCCACTGCAGCACTTGCATGGGGTCATCTGGCTGTAGAAGCCTTGGAGAACTTTATACTAGAAATAATCAGTGGACCCTCAAGATGTTGAGACCTTCAGTTGTGACTTCTCCAGCCCCTTGGTACAGCCACTGTCAGGACAAAGTTTGGGTTCAATTTGGCTAAAGAAGTGCTGAGCTGTGTGCTAGAGAAAAAAAAGGCCTCTCTGCAGATGCCTAAATAATGTGCTTTAGCTGTGCTGAGAGGCTCTTGCCCTCACCTGATGCCATTTGGATTAGCTCTGGTCACAGCACCTGGAGGGGTGTATTTGCACCCTGCCTGCCTGGAAAATATCCCAGCTGCCAAAAATTCCCTTAGGGTCTTTTATTTTCCCTCCTAAACTTTACACTCAAGAGTTGAAGTTTGATAAGTGAAAAACCATTTAATCAAAACACCTTTCAAAAAAGGAAACTACAAATTAAGAAGACACGTTGCCTTAACAAATGTCTTCAGTTAATTTGAACCGGGCAGCTGCTTGAGGAATCCCAGAAGGATGCAACATAAGGCTATGCCTATTTTTCACCAGCAGCCTCCAAGAAAATTTACCAATTTTTCTATTATTTATTAAGGTCTTCTGTGTTCTTTTATAGAAATCTGCTCAGAAGGAAGCAGGACTCAGCTTCTGCCTCTGATGGCCCAGGCAGAATCGTGTGCTGTGTTTGACATGCTGGTCCCTCAGAGCCTGGGAAACAGGAAGAAATATGAGATGTCCTGCAGGAATTTGGAAGACATCACGTGCCTTGGAGCTTGGTGAATTTCCAGCAAAATTTATGTTTGCTCCAGATTCATATTAATTCCTCAAAATCTGCCAGTTGAGATGCTCTTAGCTAAGAAAACTGGAGGAAATTTAAAAACAGAGTCACCCTTGCACACAGGGTCTGAGTTACTTGAAAAGAACAGCTTTAGGTATCCCTGTGAACCTGGGGAAAATGTCTCCACAATGCAAAGCAGCTGTGAAAAGCCAAGAACATTATGGAGGCTGTGTTAACAAGGGAGTGGGGAGCAATACAGAAAGTCCAGGGGCTTGACAAATTAATCAGAGCTGGGCAGCAGTTTAAGAAACCTCACAAGGATATAAACCAGATCTGCTCAAATGATTTCCACCAAGAGCTGCTGGATAGATGTAAGTACTGCAAGGGGTTGGAGGTTGTACAGGAGTGCTGGGGAGAGGGAGTGGGATTTGCAGCACTGCAGGGAAACCAGGGGTGATGCTCTGGGGAGGTGTGGGGCATGGAGCTCCTGCATGCAGGGCACAGAGGGGATGGGGAGGGATTAGATCACGTGGGGAGAAGGATAAGGGGAATGGCTTTAAGATGAAGGAAGGTAGATTTAGATTTTATGTTAAATTCTTCCCTGTGAGAGTAGTGAAGCCCTGGCACAGGTTGCCCAGGGAAGCTGCAGCTGCCCCATCCCTGGAAGTGTTCAAGGTCATTTTGGATGGGGTTCTGAAAAACCTGGTCTAGTGGAAAGTGTCTCTGCCTGCGGCAGGGGATTGGAATGAAATGGTCTTTAAGGTCCCTTCCAACCCAAACCATTCTGTGATTCTGTGATTTATGGGGCTGAAACAGGATTCACAACATAGGGCAACCCGAAGCTGCAGGATTTGAGCAACGAACTAGTAGATGGAGTAAGAAAAAGCATAGAAGATTTGAATAAAAAGAATTTGAAGCAATACTTTCTACACTGAGTCTCTGTTCAGACTGTGCAATGTAGGATTAGTAAATCTAATTCATTAAAACAGAATTGTGTTATTTAAGTTCCAATTAATAGGTTTATTTTAGCCTCCTAGGCAAAGGCAACAGAGTAACTGGAGACAGACCTGCTCATGATGCAGATTAAGTTGCTTTAATCTCTTCTAAGGGTACTCCTTACTGACAGAGCCCCTTGCTCCTCTGATTATGCCACTTCATGGATCACCACAGTGTTTTCACACTTCCAAAATATACAATGCTTCTCCTGAAACCTCCTTAAAATTGGTGATGGGTAAAGACCATCTTCAGATCCTGACCACTATTACTCATTATATGGAACATGAAAGAGGGGAATGTTGTTCTCCCTTTGCAAAAACATCATATCCTTGGGTAAGTCTGGTGGTTCACTCTGTTGCAGTGCTGTTCTCTGAATCCATTGTTTTTATCCATTCTGTTCCACCACTGGAAGAGGCAGGTGGAGGAGACAAGTCCAAGAAGAGGAATTTATGAGGCAAGAGATGAGTCATGAAAAGGAGGAAAATGGAGAGTGAGGAGCAGAAGCATGAAGTGGAGGGAGAAAGAAGAGGCTACAAAAGGAGGGAAAGGTAGAGATCCTCGGAGTGAGCAGGGAGGATGTGGGAGCCACTGGAGCTTGGAAGAGGAGCCAGCACTGAAATGTCTGAAATGCAGGGCACAGGGCACCTGCAGAGACTGGGATCTGAACCATCACATGCATCCACTGTCTTCTGCTCAGCTCATGGGTCTGGGCATCGCCTGGAAGGAGGCTGAAATCATGGAAACACTTCAGTGTCAGGAATTGATGTAAACAGGACAAAAGAATGGTTTAGAAGAGGCAGTTTTGCTTCACAGCATAGATAATTCTGATTGTATTATGTTCTCTGGTTTTGTTGGCAAAAATCTGACAGCAAGAGACAACAAATGGCTTTTAACTTATTGTTTTCTCAAAGGAAAGCATTATTTTTTAAAGATCTCCCCATTAAATCTGCATATACTTGGAGCCTGAAGAAAACAATCTGATGGAGGAAGGGGGAAGAAGGGGATGGAACAGCTGAAAATCTATTTGCTAAGTCCTGCAATGGAGAATATATATTTTAATGTGAAACAGTGATGACAAGGGAAGCTTTAGACAGCTTCAAAGCAAAAGCATCCAGGCAGGCAGTCCTGCAGGACTTCAAAACCTTGCATGGAGACAAAGCTTTTTGTACATCAGAGCTTGAAATTCAAATCAAGCAGAGCGCGAGCCAAGCCAACTTTGAGCGTTTTGCATTTCACTTGATGTCCTTAAAGGCTGCAAGAGTTTCTTTATCATTTTCTTCCATCACATGCCACTTTCAGTGCTGTTTTGCAGGTGTTTCTTTGCTCCTTTTCTTCCAGTTTCATTGAGTGGTTACACAGATTTGTAGTGTATCACATGTGTTTTTCAAAGCTTTTGTTCAGCTGGATTCTCCTTCCTCCCTTTCAGCCTCAAAGGTGGATTTACAGGAATCTTTCAGAGATATGACACTGCATTATTTTAAAAGCTTTGCTCTTCTTATCTTCATGGCCTTGGAGGTCACAAAGAACTAACGTGTGAGGAAAAGCATCAGGCTCCCCAGCATGGATTAAAGTCAGACTGGATTGCACCAAACACTTTAACTCATAAATCCAGATAGTTTCTGCAGTGCCTCCCCTCTCTCCCATCACTGATGGGATTTCTAGAAGTTATTTAAAAAAAGACAGGAAGGAAGAGTACCAGGAAGAGTAAAAATATCCCCAAACCTCTATCAAGAGACCTGAAATAACATTTTAATTGCATCCAAATAATGATGG
The DNA here is from genome assembly GCA_034509425.1 of Eopsaltria australis. Classification (NCBI taxonomy): domain Eukaryota; kingdom Metazoa; phylum Chordata; class Aves; order Passeriformes; family Petroicidae; genus Eopsaltria; species Eopsaltria australis. Next base: position 184,540 of record JAVTVJ010000012.1, on the reverse strand, counting down.
GTCAAGAGTGGCTCAGTAAAGATATTTTATGACAAAAGCAGCAATGGAATTTTGTTGCCTAACTACTGATAGGGTTTATATTTCATTAATGAATATCCAAAAAATCATCTAATGTAGGATGTTTTCAAATTACAGAGAGAAAATTACATTTGCTTTTGTTTGAGGAGCAACTGGATATTGGAAAGCTGTGGCAGGCTTTGCTGGATTTGATTCATAGAAATGCTTACAGCTTGGTTCTCCATTGCCCCTGTTTTATACTGTAATTTCAGCCTTGCCATCTTTCTCCAGGTGCTGCTGCAATTAAGGAACCTGGATGTTTTATAACTTCCAGTTCTGGCTCAGCTCAGCTGTGCCAGAGGTGGGGAAATGGGGGACTTTGGGTGTGAAACATAGGTTTGGCCAAATCCAGGGACAACTGAAGTGACTGAAGGGGTGACACCCTATGTGTCTGATCCCAGGGTGCAGTATCAGAACATGCACCAGGTACCTCCCTGATCTTGGTAGGATGAGACCCAGGTGGTTGAATTAGCACCAACCCACCCTCCTTCTGGGACAAATAAAAATCGGACAAATCAGCCTGGCTTTGACACTTGTTACCCTGCAGAGCACAAGGGGCTGGGTGGCACTTGGGGGGCTCATGGGCTCCCATCCTGGGTCCCTGGGGATTTCAGCTGCCCTGCAGTGGATGGGTGCCACTTACAGCCTGGTAGGGAGTGAGAAAGGTTTGAGAAAAGCTGTGCCCAGCAGAGGTGAGGGGCAGCTCTGCCAGCCAGGTGTGGAGGGGTGAGACAGGCAGCAAGAAACAGCTCTGCAGTGATTTAAGCAAGAGGTACTGGTTTTGGCTGTGCCTGGTGTGGCTGAGGGAGGTGAGGTTCATTTGGCCAGCAGTCACAAAACATCTCCCCGTGTTCCCCTGCATTTCAATGTTCTGTCTTTTCACAGAGAACTCAGTTTGTCCCTCTTGCTCCAAACCCTGGTATCACTGGTGTGCTTTTAGTCTGGAGACAGAAATGAGGCTTTTCATGAGGAGAGGCAGCTCCTCCAGGAGCTAAGGGATGGGAATGAAAAGGGATTTAAGAGGCAATGGTTTCAAACTGAGAGTGGGTTGGCTTAGATTGGATGTTAGGAAGAATTTCTGGGCTGTGAGGGGGGTGAGGCCCTGGCACAGGGTGCCCAGAGAAACTGTGGATGCCCCATCCCTGGGAGTGTCCAAGGTGGGACTTGGAACAACCTGGTCTGGTGGAAGGTGTCCCTGCCCATGGCAGGGCGTTTGAACCAGGTGATCTGTAAGGTCCCTTCCAACCCAAACCATTCTGTGATTCTGTGACACTGACAGTCCCTCAGGCTCTGAGCAATTTCTCCATCTGTGTGGACACCAGGTGTGTCCCTGGAGGAGGCTGCTATACCCAGCCCTGGTCTTCCTTTCTCTGCTGAACCCTGGAGTCTGTCACATCACAGGCTCAACCAAGAGGGGATGGCACAGGAATCCTCACAAATGTAATAACTTTAATGGCGGCATTTGCAGTAAAATGTGAGAGGATGGCAATTCCTGCTGTGTGCCTCCAAGTCTGATGTGATTCCCAAGTGAAGACAAGAGAATGGTCTTTGCATTTTGCTCTGCTGCATAGGGCTGAGCTATTTGTTGTTTCCATAACCTTAAAGGTCTTTTCCAACTGAAATGGTTCTGTGATTCCATGCTGAGTGATGTCTTTCTGAGGGACAAGGTGCTCAGCCATCTATGGAGGATTGCTCCAGCATCTGCTCTGCTGGGAGGGACAGGGAGTGTTCAGCTGTGGCTGTCAGAGGTACAGAGCTGGTTCTTGCTGAAAGGCAGAGGTACAGAGAGGGGTACAAGCAGCCTCCTGTCCCTCCCAGCAATGACTCCTGCCTCTGAAGGTATTGGCTCTCACTGCTCCTGAGACTGCAGGCAGCAGGAGTCTCTCAGCACCTTCAGCTGTGCAGAGCCAGGTGAACCACTGTGCTCAACATGCACTCAGCAGAAAAAGAGCTGTTGGCCAAAGAAATTTTTGGTAAAAAAAACTCCTTCATTTAATTTTGTGTGTTTTTGTTTAATTGTTCTTACGGCTTTTTTCAGTGAAGGGCAATTCCAAATTTAGGTTAAATTGACCACAGAGTACATACCCAGCCAAAGATGCTGGAGGTTTTCACAGAAACTACTGAAATGTGTTGTGGAAAAGCTAAAAACCCCCAGGTAATTTTGGTTTTAAACACCTGACCCACAATTAACATTTTGTCTTTTTCTAACAGGTGACACAGAAGGCCCAGGCTGTCTGCTGGCTGTAAAGTCTGGAGAACAGGAGACTCAGGGGGGACCCTGATGTTCTCTACAACCACTCGAAAGGAGGCTGTAGCCAGGTGGGAGTCGGTCTCTTCTCCCAGAAAACAAGTGATGGGACAAGAGGAAATGCCCTTGAGGAGTGCCAGGGGAGGTTTAGATTGGATATTAGGAATAATTTTGTTGTTGAAGGGGTGTCAAGCACTGATACAAGCTGCCCAGGGCAGTGGTGGAGTCCCCAGCCCTGAAAAGATTTAAAAGAGGTGTAAATGTGGCAGGTGGGGACATGGTTTTGTGGTGGGCTTGGCAGTGCTGGGTTCAGTGATCTTAGAGGTGTTTTTCAACCCTGATGGTTCTATGATTCCATGATTCTGAAATTCCCACGTGCACTGATTGAGGACAGGACATTGCAGAGCATTCTGGTGGGATGGGCTGGGTTTGTTGGTACAGAAGCATCTTAGGTACCAGAATGTGGCTCTGTGCCTGTGAGGGAGGAGAGAAATTAATTCAGGTGATTCTGGAGCACAATCTCTGTGCCCATGTAAAACCTTAAACGTTCCGTGGGATGCTTTAGTCGGCAGTAGGAGATGAGAAGTCCCCGTGTGCACAGGCGAGGGTTTAAGCTGTGTATAACCAACAGGGGGCATTAGGTTTATGCTTATTAAATGTGTATTTCTATTCCTAGCAGAGAAAAATCTCCGAGTAGTTTGATTGAAAACAGCAGGATGTGGATCTTGTACCCTATAAAAGATGCAGGATTCTGTTGGTTTTCTTTTTTCTGACGATTTAGTGACTGTATAAATCTTCTTTTCTTTAGGTCTAGCCTGTATCTATTCTGAGACAAAGCTAAGTGAGATAGATGTAATTAACCATCAGATGATTTTTGCATGATTTGCAGCTCAAAAAGCACTTGAAAAATATGAGTGTTTCTGGCACAAATTTGTTTGTATTGATAATTCCCAGTTTTCTAACCAGAAATTAACGTAAGGCTGCAATTACATCTTTCTGATGGAAATGAGATTCAGCAGTGCACAGTCAACTGCTGCCCTTCATTTTGGAGAAATCCTTGCCCTGAATTATTTGATTACTGAATGCAAAGGACTTCAGTGAGGAGCCACAGTGCAAGCACAAATTGTGGTATTTGGAAATGAATGTAATATTTATTACAGGGATAATTATTATGGCTACAACCACTCACGCTCCTGTACATGGCACTATTCATATATACATTCATTTTATATTTATATTTTGTATTCAAAGCACTGGCTGTAAGAGCAACCTTTTTCTCTTCACACATGAAGTGGAAAACTGCAGCCTGCTCTGCACTTCCATCCCACCCCAGCAGCTGGAAAACTGTTTTAGGTGAAGTGATTTCTACATTCTGTAGTTAATTTGAGCTGCATTTGGAAACATGGAAATAGATTAAGGAATTAGATGTCAAATATTTAGGTGATACAGCTGTGAACTGCTTTCATAAGGCAATGTCAAAACAAATTATTGTCCCAAATGTTCAGGTGCTCTTGGTTTCAAGAAGTTGATTTAATTACCTCCAAATGTTAGAATGGGTTTTACATCACCTAATAACTTCTTTCAAAGTAAAGCAAAAGTTAGGATTTTGAAATGAAGAAATGATCAACCTCCAGCAGTTGCAGAGTTTTTGCCTGGGATGCTCTGAGCAACTCTTGGTCCCCCAATGTCAGAAAAGAGAAATTCTAATGGCTCAGTGGCACACAGTGACTCCTTTCCCCCGAGCCCTCTCCAAACCCCTGCCATAAAAAACAAACAAACAAACAAACAAACAAAAAAAAAAAAAACAAAAAAAACCCAAAAAACCAAGATAAGGTTGGTTCATTTTTATCCAGCAAGAAGTTGTTTGGAGGAGGGTTGGATCCAATAATCAGTGGCTTGACTCTGAGGGACACCTCATCCTAAGACTTCTTCCACTGTCCAAATGTGCTTCAGGCAGTACAAGGTCAGTAAACAGAAAATTGTGTTTTATCTTACATTGTTTACCTGGCACGTTTGTAAACACAAGGGAAGGAACCAGATCACCTAGAAAGACTTTTATTTTTTTTTTAAAGTTGCTTGGTCAATGCCCTGGCACATCTTTCCCTCCCACAGAGCAGAATTTAATGTCCTTCAATACCTGACTCAGGCTGAAAAGCATTTTAAACAGGATCTCATCTGCTGGGCTAACTTTGTGTTAGTGAAGGGTTGTGTTACTCTGTGTATCCAACAGAACAGCAAATTAGGGACACCTTTTCCATGCTAATCAATTAGTCATGTAAGATGTTCCTGCTTCCCAAAGAAGTGCTGGAGTAGCAGCTGTGTGACTTGTTATGAAAGGTCTGTGTGTCAGCAGATTCTGCCTCTATGTTGTGCTTTTCTGCAGAGCCAGCAGCAAATCCTTAATAAAACTTAATGTGAGAAAACATTGCCAGTGAGGTGATAGGTTGAGATTAACTGCACTAAAAAGGGGCAATTCCATGCTAAGTTTTTTTAACTTCTCCAAAGGGTCACTATTATTATAAACATATCAATTTAAGGGCTTCTTTCTGCTCCTGTGAAAATCAATATGAAAACTCACACAGAATTAATCTAAAAAAGAAAAAGCAGCCAGCCAGCCACCACTCATCCTAAACCTGGACAGCTAAACTTTCTGTCTTTCCAGTAACACATGTTCTAATGCTGTAATGACAATTTCTCAAAAAAAAAAAAAAAAAAGCGGTTGAGCTAAGCTCTGATGCAAGTAATTTCCTTCTCAAAGATGATTTTTATAAATAAGTGTATATAAATAGGTTTAAAATTGGAAAAGAATCCCCAACAACTTGTTCCTAACTGCATTGCTGCTATTATAACACTTTGCCCCAAACATATAAAACACTTAATTTAGATTGCCTGCGTTAGAAGCAAATGCTGTGTTTAACACATTTTTCTGGTGTTTGGGTTTTTAAGTATGTAAGTTCCAGAACAATTTAATGTCACCCACTTATGTCCATCCTTCAGCTGCCAGAAAGTCTTGAGATTTTCTAGTGTACTTGAGGCACAATCCTCAGGCTCTCAGAGGTACCCCCGTAACATAAAGAGTGGTGAACACAGTGGACTTTTAGCTCTGGGGAAGCTTTTTTTTGTAGCTCCTGCTGATTTCACAAGAGGCTACACAACTGGCACAATTCTCATGTGGAGAAGGGTCCAGAAGAGGTGTCAGATGTGGGAAGAACCTGTACCACCTCTGGGGAGGAAAATGGTGTCTCACTTTGCCACAGGCACCAGTGATGACTGAAGTGTCTCACTTTGCCACAGGCACCAGTGATGACTGACTGGTCTGTCCCCCTTCTTGCCAGTGCAGCTTTCCTGCCTGCTTCCCACATCTGTGCTACCACCTGTGGAAGGACAAAAAGATTCATCATCAAAAAAAAGATGAGCCATGATCAGAACTAGCGACCCAGATCCTTGAGTCATAGGACCAGAGACTCTCAGCTTGCCCTTCTTTAGCAAAGAAAAGTTTCTTCACCTGGGAATCCCCCAGAAAAGCCTGGAAATGCAGTCAGATCATAGCCTGTGAAGCAATTCACATCTTGGAGTCTGCAGGAAGCCTGAAAAACAGCTCTGATGCAGAAAATGACTCCATTCTCCAGCAGGGTGCTTGCTCTCCTCTCATGTCCCATGTGTGGCCATGGCTCCAGAAGAAGAATGGGGGTTATTTGCTGGTGTTCCTTTCACACTCCCCCAGTTCCTCTCTGCTGGGATTGTGACCTTTGGGGTGCAAGAGGCGATATTATGCTATTTGGGGGTTCTATCAGACTTAATCCAGACTATTACCCACTCCTGCCTGAAAAAAGATCCCTTTCTGCTACTAGGATAGCATTTATTTCTGAGTTTCCTGCCCCTGTGGTGTCAAGGACTTATTGCTGGTTCAAGTGGTCCAAAGACTCCCCAAAATATGGAGCCCTGGAGTCAAGAGCAGGGTTTTTTAAGGGTACTGAAAACTGACCCAGAAAGGACCTGTGACCCTGTGCAGTGCTTGCCTCTGTCACAGATTTTCTCAGAGCATGCCTGCAAGGATGGTTTTGGGGTAAAAACCCAGGCTTAGTCAAAAAGGTCAAGAGAAGCAGAACGTGCTTGTGTGACGTGCTTTTAGATGGACACTATTTTAAATGCAAAATGCTTCTTCTAAGATAAACCAGTGGATTGTTCCCTATTCTGAATCTTTCCTCTGATGAGTCAGCTATTTGCAAAAATAAGCTGAAGAGTTATGATGTTGAAGCACTGTCACCCCATTTTCACATGGTTGTTATTTCAGGTATTAGCTGTTCAGGGTAAAAATATTTTCCCCTAAAAAATAAAAACAAACCCAAAAACAACAGCAAGAAGGGCAGGAGTCCATTTTTCTTGGTCCTCTCTATTTAATATGGTGATTTATCTCTCTAAAGCCTGCCAATAAATTATTGGTTGCTATAAACTTATTTCTCATGATGAAATCCTGGGAGAGGAAGTTGCCATGGGCTCATCAGAGCCCCCAGTGATTAACCTGGCTGCTGATATTTATTGTCCTTATGCTGGAAGAACATTTCCTCCCCTTTTTCCACCTTTTGACTACTGAACACCAACCATTTACTCTTCACATCTGACTCTGACTCTGATTTACCCTTGTCCCAAACATTGCTTCCTGGCCATCTGTGAGCTGCCATCCCATGGTACTGGTCATACTGGGGTTTTAGGTTAAATCAGAGGACTCTTCTCTCCTTTCCGAGTAGGAGTTTGAGATTTCCACCTCTTATCTCCTGAAAGATCTTGAAGACATGAGAATTTTCACTCTTATCAGTGTATGCTTCCCCACCCAGAAATGTGCTGCTGCATGTGTCATGATTTCCCTTCAGGGTTAGGATTATGAGCTCTGTACCCTTGAAAAGGAGGAATTTCCCTTCTTCCAGGGAGAAAGCACACTCAGGTCTTGGTTTGGACCTTGCAGCACCTGCCTGATGCTGTGATAAAGAACTTTGAAAGTTTTGATGCTGTTCAGTTCAAGGTGTTATTTTAGGTCATTTCAGAAGCTTTAATGGCTCCCTGTGCCTGCACAGCTGGACTTGTGGTAACTGAAGCACCGACCTTACAGGTGAAGTAATATGAAAAACAACATTAATAAAATGATAATGTTTCAAGGGCTCTTTTCCCAGCTGTCTGATTCTGGCTTAGGAAAAGGCTGTGGAAAAGAAAAATTGGGTTTCTAAGCACTCCAAAGGGAGGTAATGCCCATATAATGGCTGGGTTGCTTCTGCCCTTGTGTCTGTGCACTGCAACACAGCCTTCAGTGACATTCCCCACAATATTTCATGTAGGTGTGTGTACAAACCTCCCCCACTGACTTCTTCTGACTTGTGTGCAACTTTGGCCTGTAATATCTTTGGTGTGCTTGCTAGAGAAAATGGAACAATAAGGCAAGGGCTATTAAAAGCGTCATATTAAAAGCAAGCAAGAGCTGTTATTGCTGAATCTCCTGTTGAACAGAGATCTTCCATGAAGCTGTGCAAGTCACTCAAACCTGGTGTCTCCCACTGCTCTTTCTTCCTATATTTTTCATAAGCTCATGGGAAATGCACAGCTTGAGATCTGGAGAGGTGCTTTGCTCTCACAGCTGTAACCAAAGCCTCCAGATGCTGAATGCACAAACTTCTGCTGAACTGGGACCTCCCTGCTAAAGGATCCTGGATGTCTCAAGTTGGACATTTCCCTGACCATTTTGACCTTAATCTCCCTGTGCCCCAGTTTCCTGTCTGATCCCAGTGTGACAAGGTAAAATGCAGAAGATATTCAATGGTGCCTACAAAGCACCAGCAGATTAGTGATGACAAAAAAAAAAAAATTAATCATGCCATACTTGAGCAGAGGTTGGCTGGGGTCCCGGGAACGTGGCACAGGGCCACGTTGAATGAAAGTGTAAAAGGGTTTAGCCATTATCCATGCTCTGAGCCATCCTCAGTGCATTCCAGGTGCTCCATACACAGGGAGCCTGAATTCTTCCTAATTCCTGTGTGCTTGACTCAGCTGAATGCTGTTGCCTCCCATAAGTTCTGCATCCCTTTGCTTTGCACTGCCAAAGGGACTGAGGGACAGGAGATCCATAACCCCCAGGTCTAGCTGTCCAGACTTAACTTGCCCAACACAACAGAGAATAAAGAATTCTCATTGGTGCCAGATTAGAATCCAGGGAGTACTTTGGGTCTGAGGTTTCATCAATACTTCCCATCAATTTTTATACCAAAAGCAGCAACTTTTGTCAAGTTTTTATTGATTTCCTGCCTGCCAAAGTGCTTTTTCAAATTTGTAATGGGGTAAGAAGCAAAACGCCCCAAAACAGGGAAGGAAAGAAACTGCAATTTTTTATTTTTAGGAAAGAAACAGCAATTTATTCCCTCCCCCTCTCTACTTTTTGTCACCTAAGTATTTTCTCTGGTATTACCAGCTGCTGCTATGGGCAGAGGCATTACCTCCTTTCTGAAGGCTACTGTCTGAAGACAATGCAGAAATGAAGATCTGATGCCATCCCCTTAGCAACTTTCAGACTCAGATGCCACCTTTATGGTGAGCAGGATGGTGGGTTCAGGGATGCTGTTTTTCTTCCTGCAGAATTCTGAGAAACCCCCCACAGTTCTTGAGTAGTGTTTCCAGAGCCAGTAAAAAAACATTGACCTTATAGTCCTCCCTGCTGAGGAGAAGAAAGTTGCAGTATGAGCTGCCCTGTTGTCCCACTCCAGTATCTGACAATAGCTGTACTTTACTCATGGAGAAAGATTTATTAAGGGTCTCATGCCTCCAAGCAGAAAAGTCTCTTCTGTCACATTCTTTGATGCAGATTCTTTGAACTTCAAGGAAAAACCTCTACCTGCTTTCCCACCATTTAACATCTTTCAAATGTTTCTCTCTGGCATCTGTTTCCCACTGGAGCTGTTGTTACAGCAATATCTGTAGGTCATTGGAAATCAAACATTGCTAATTTGGAGTTCGTGGACAGATTTGTACAAATCATGTTGTTTACAAGAAAAGCCCATGGTCATCTTGATGATGGTTTTTAGAATGGGAAGACTTCTGTGTGCACCTGGGGTAGAAAACAGCTCTGAGCCTTGCCAAGGGTATTCCATGACTCAGTTCCGCTCACAATACTTTCAGAGCTATGTAGGTGAGTCTTGTTGGGTGCCCAGGGTGGTCCCAGGGAACCTGACTCACCTTGTTCCAGCCCTGAGAGCAAAGGGAATGTGAATCTGTTCAGTACCTCAGACGTTCCAGTGACTCAGGCTGTTGGATTGGATCAGTGCCTGACCTGTTTATGCTGCTCTGTGTCTCCCTCCTCTTCCAGGAGCCCTGGGAGTGATGATTCTTCAATGCATAAATTCACGGAAGATACATTCAAAACTCTGTGCCGTGAATAAGAACCAGCTCGGAAATGTTTAATAGTCTCTGAAGTAAAATAACCCTCTCCTGTAGATTTGGATTCCAAGGGTCAGCTCTTCACTACCTGCAGCTGAACTTCATAGTGTGTGCTTTCTCCACTTGCTGTGGGAGTTCAGTGCTTGCCCACTGCTGGGTGGATTTTGGGGTATTGTGCCTTTTGTAGAAATACCAGAAAAGAGGTAAATCACCCTGAGCAGGTCTTCAAATTTCAGAAGAAAAGATATGGGGAAGCAGAAGGAATCATGATTACTTTTATGCTGGTACAGCAATGTGCTCATTCCCTTTTTTCCCTTCTCCTTTTAGGAAAGGAAAGCTAGTTTCTTCCCTTAAAGAAATAAAGTTTTCAAGCCAGGAAAAACTAGGAATCCTCTGATCACCCATCTGGAATGTTACATTTAGCTTAGACTTTTTTTTTCTTTTTAATGTTTCAACAATTAATTAATTCCTTAAAAATGAAACAGCTTTGACTTACATATTCTGGGACAAAAAAAAAAAAAAGGCATTTTGAATCACAGTGCATTTTCTGCCACACTTAAGAACAGCTGGTTGAGACTGGGGTATTTTTGATGTGGAAAGAAGCTGCCTAGTTGCCTTTTTCCTACTTACACTAACCTCAAACCTTTCTGACAGTTTCCTGCGTGGTGGCTCGATGCTGTTTTCAAGTACAATTCGAAGATTCCCAAAAGAAGACAGGAGTCTCTTTGCAGTTCCCAGTTTGCTTTCTTTGTCAGACTCTTCTTTTCAAGGTTATCTTTAGCCTCATCCAGCCTTCCAGGAAAAGAAAGAGGTGTTCTCTGGAGTTTTTTGCATCCCACCACATGTCCTGCCATTTCTATCTGACATCTGTGACATTTAAAGATATGTTTTTGGAGCTTGTCCCTCTCCATAACCTATTGTTTAATTAGTGCCACTGGAAATACAGCAACAGAGCTTATCAGAGGGGTCTGAATTGGAGGAGATGGAGCAGGGAGGATGGAGTGACTCCTGGGCATGGCTGCCACATCGGAACAGAACACACACATATACACCCTAGTGGAAAGGGTGAACAAGAAGATGTTTGATGAAAAGTTAATGAAAAGGGGCTTGGGAGGGCAAGTAGCAAATCTAGGTTTCAAAACGAGGGTGGGAAATGAGTAGAAAAATCCAAATTTGTTGGGATTGAGGGAACTAGGGAGCAAAGGTCCTGGCAGCACTGTCCAGACTCATCGGTCACACAGTATTTGTTGTGCGCAGCTGGTTTAGGTGAGCTACAGCTCACTTGAAACAAACAAAGGTGATGCTCTCCAGCCTCCAATTACCGGGAGCAAAATTTCCCTGTACCTCGGGGCACCGCTCAGCAGGAGCATCTTTTAAACAACACCACTCTAAGGAAAGCCCTGAAGATGCCAGGCCTGGAGGGAAAACAATGAATGTTTGACAAATCGGATGTGGTTCACACCTCAAACTTATTTTCTATCAGCATTCCCAAGCTGATTGTAATTGAGCTGCTCCTGATTTGCATTTATTTAAATGAAAGCAAAACCAGACATTTTCCAGGGACAGCAATACTGGCACCCAGGAAGGAGCTGCTACGGCAACAGCTCCGGGTGTGGAAGAGATTTTAAACTTGAAGCAGCGGAGTGCAGGTGATTTCAGTGTGACTTGCTGGACCAAGACTCAAGCACAGGAAGGAGCAGGTGCTGCAAGCAGGATGAAAAAATAAATAAATTGATTTTTCCACAGTGGAATGATGTCCTCTGGGAGAAGCACTGCTGCTTGTGCCAACCGGGGCAGGAGTGTGCGGCACACCGAGATGTGCTCTGCAGAGCACGCTCCTGCTCCGGACAAACACTGATTTTCCACGTCTTAGTTCCTTCTACGATCCTTTCCTGTCTGCAGCAGCATGGAAAATTAGCAGAGGCAGAAGCAATAGGGGGAGAAATTCCTTCCAGGATTTTACTGTCCATAGCTTTAAAAAATACTGTCCTAGTCAAGAAGCGGCTGGAGGGAGCACGGCGGTTGGGTCGGGAATAGGGCACAGCTTCCCCAGCACCTCGGGTGTGGCACCGACTCACCTGCTCCTCTGGGGCTCCGGCGCAGCAGAGCCGGGTCCCTGAATACAGTGCGAGAAAAGAGGTCTTCATCCCCAAATCCACCTCCTGTTGCCTCGCACGGACAGAGGGGGGAATCCTCCAAAAAATATCTTGACGGGTTCAGGCAAGGCTGGCGGCATTTCACACGTTACCTTGCACTTTGCGTTTATCTTCTGCGGGCAAAGCGCGGCCGCCTTCCAGCGTGCCACACGAGCATCCCCAAGTGTATTCCCTCAAACCCAAAGAACAACCACGAACCAAACAATGTACAGACGCAAAACCAGGGGGTTTGGGGGGGTTTGGGTGAGTTTCGCTCGGGGCAGAACTTCGCAGGGGCTCAGCGAAGGGGGGATGCTCGGCGGGGCGCGGGGGATGCTCTCGGGGTCCGCGCCGTGTCCCGCCGCATCCTCCCCATCCCCTCCCGTGCCCCCCCATCCCCTGGCGTCCCCCGGCCCGGCGGGGCGGGCGCGCAGGCGCAGGGGGGGCGGGCGCGGCGCTGGGTGCGCGGAGCGCGGCGCGGCCCCAGACCGCGCTGCAGCCGCCGCGGGGGCGCCACTACCATGAGCGGCCGCGGCCGCCCCTGCGCGACTCACGGGCACCGGGCGCTGCCGCCGCCGCCGGCCCCCCCCCGCCGCCGCCGCCGCCGCCGCTGCCGCTGCCGCCGCGCACCCCCGGCCCCCGAGCCCGGCGCTGCAGGATGCCGGGGGGCAAGAGAGGGCTGGTGGCACCGCAGAACACCTTCCTGGAGAACATCGTCCGGCGCTCCAGCGGTGAGAGATCCCCCGTCATCCATCCAGCTATCCATCCGTCCGTCCGTCCATCCACCCCTCCGTCCCTCCGGCTGCTCTCGCCCCGGCGTTGCCACGCTGGTGGGTCCGTGCCAAAGCGGTGCCTTCAAGGAACGGGATCCGCTCATCCCCGCCGGAGCATCCCCTCGCGGTCCTTCCCCTGTCTCCCCGCAACTTGTCACATCGCTATCGCTACTGCCAATTTGAACCTTTCATTCTCATCCTCTCCGCTCATCGGGTCATTTTTTTTTTTTTCGTTCTTTTTGTTCTTTAGTTTTATAATGATTAGGACTTGCAAGCATTTCCATTGAGGGGGTTCAAAGTTTTTTGCAATTCTGTGACACTTTAAAGTCTGTGGCGAAGGTACCGGGAAAGCGGTGAGGGAGTGACTGTGGTTTGGGTGATGGCAATTCTGTGGCTGAGCAAATGGGTAAAGAACTGTCTGCAGCTGGTCATTTACGGCTCCTTTGTTAGGTGAATATTTACAGGGCTAGTTCAGGACTGTGTGGCATCCTGTTATTCCTTGCTGCTGGAGTTAATTTCACCTTTTCTAGTGCAAAGCACTGATCAAGAGAACCGTGCACAGCTCCATTGAAGTTACGATGTGTTTGCAGCCCACTGTCTGGGTGTGCTGATGGAGATGCTGCTTTAGGCAAGTCCTGTGCTAGTTACATTCATTTTTAATGTCGTTTTTGCACTGGCACATGCAATTACTGAGATTACTGAGACACAGGAGTGTTTGCACAAACGTAGGAGAGCTCAGCTTTGGGTTTGCTAAAAGATAACTCCTTGGTCAGCCCAAGTTTGGGGAGATCCTGCCTTGGGGAAGCACAGCTGTGCCAGTGTACACCTGGGGACAGGAGTGGGAAAGGTGGGCAGAGCAGAGCATTGACAAGAGTTACCACATTTAGTATTGATCAATACACCAATGGTGTGTGAAACCATGCTGAAAAGTGTTCTTTCCACCTCTCCATATTGCACAGTGCTGGATGTGCCTCACATTCATACCAGGGTGCTCTGGTGTGCTGGCTTGGAGTTGATTTTGATGGCAGGTAGTGAATTGGTGATTCACGGATTTTCCTCATGAGCAGGAGTGGGATGAGGAGTTGAAATTTGTTTTAAAATGTTGTGTGATAAAATGCCAGCTCTGTATTGAGCCATCAGCCGTTTTTGGGGGGCTTCCTCCCTCTCATGTTGCCTCTGTCAGTTCTGTGGTCGGCAGCTGACTCCCTGTCAAGCCCTGGAGCTGCACCATCTCCGAGAGCTGCTTTCCCACAACAGTGTATTTATTTTCCAGAATATTAAATGCAGGCTTAATTAATAGGCGTTTATATAGCACTTTCCCTCTGACAATTTCAAAGTGTTGGGTGGAATTTAATTACACTTCACGGCTCCTTGTGGAAGAGGACGTACAGGGGCTTTCTCAACCTGTTCTTCAAATTGAGGTGTAAATGGGGGCTTGGGGCTTCACTGCTGATTTCCCCAGGTCATGCAGCATGTCAGTGGCAGGGCTGGGAGCATGGCTTGGGAATGCCATGGTTTTGTATTGTGCTCTAATTAAATCACACATCCTCCCTGGTGAAAGCTCAGCAAAGCTTTGAGATATGAAAAATTGGAAAAGCTCAGAAGGCTTTTGAACATTATACTTTAAAAGCACGTATCCCCTCCAGTTTTTAACTTGGTCTAATTTGGCAGGATAAATCGTGCTGATCTGGTCATTCATTCTGCTTTTTCTGTGTCCCTGATGATGTCTAAGCTTGATGTTAGCTAGAGAGGCAAATGTTCCCTGTTGGACACAAAGAGGAAAGTAGATTGGGAATTTGTATTTAACTCATGTAACTTGTCAGTGTTGGGAGCTGAAACATGATTTAGTTCTTATTTTTGTCATCCAGGACATAGCCTTATTTATCCTTTATAGAAATAGTAATTTTCATTGGATTCAGCACTGTTTAATCCAGACTTAATAGTCTACAGTGGAGCAAATCTGGTTCAAGTATCTCCTGCCAGTGCTCGGTAGAAGACAAGGATTTGGTCTGCTGACTGTCTGCTGGGTTTGTTTTTGCACTTGGATCCACCAAGTTCCAAGGGATTTTTCATTGACAATATGAGGAATGGGATGAAGGAAAGACTGATGATTGTTTTTTAAAATGCATCTTCAGCATTCCCCCCAAAAAGCCTTTCTGTCACCGTTCCTGGTTCAGGAACATTCTCCTTTGAGATTTGTTATGTTTATGCAATCCCATTGCATTTCTTGATCATAAATCTTTTCTTAACAACCCGGAGAAGGTTTGTAGATACAGGCAATAACTTCTATTAGGCTATGGGTACTGCTGGAAAAAATCAGGCAGGTATTTCAGCAGATAGGCTCTTCTTCAGGTGAAATAGAAGCAATGGCTTCAAAATGAAGTGTAGATGGAGACAAATTACTCAGAGTTACCAGAGATGGATCCTAATAACAAAATTTATAGTCAAAATTGTAACAATTTTAAAATGTGGAAAGTCAGAACTGGGAGCAGGCGTAGCAGAAACAAGGTGTGCAGGCTTGGTGTGGTGTCCAGCCTGGTGTTAAAAGCAACCATATATTGAATTTTCAGCATTATTTGGGCATTTTCTCTTTAGGAATGTTGTGAACCCTTCCTTTTTGCCCCAGCTTTGGCTGCTCTGCAGGTTAAAATCATGGGAGAAGCGCTCCCAGTGTGCAGCCATGAGCAAAGCACCAAGGAGCTGGGCAGGAAGGAGCGGGGTGGCAGTGACCAGGGTAGCCATGAAACAGGGTGGCTGTGGCTCTCTGCCCTGTGTGTTGGAGAGTGGGAGAGCTGGGCTGGCCTGCTGGATGCCCCTGTCCCAGCCAATGTGTTTGGGAAGGATGGAGCAGGTGTCAAAGCCATAGAGAGGTCCCACGGTGTCGCCTTGCCGGGGGAACGTCTCCTTTAGAGACGATGTTACACCTTGGAGCTTGTGAAGTGTTTTAGGTCGGCGTTGAACCTCAGTGTTTGGGCAGCATCACAGGCTGCAGGTGCTTCCCAAAGCATGGGGTGGTGCATGGCAGTCTCTGCTTTGCTGGTTCTTTGCTCACACCACAGCTGAGCTCCACTCAAGGAGAGCCAAAGCCCATGGGGAGCAGCAGGGTCTCTCCTTGGGGCTGCTGTGGTTGGTAAAAAGGACAAGCCCTGAGGACACTCAGACTTGTCTTCAGGGTAATCTCAGTGCACTCTCTGCAATCTTTTTTTTTTCCTTTCCTTTCTTCTTTTAAATCCCAGTGAAAATACATTGAGGCTTATCTTAGGCTCACAAAGATTGATACGATCTCGCTGCAGCCTTGGCTATGCCCTAGATCTTAAGAGCACCAGGTGTTTTTCTGAGCTGAAAGCAGAGGTGTTTTCTGAGAGCACTGGGTAAATCACATTAAGGTGACTGCCTTTTACTGCCATTAGTATTTGGGACATTTAATAAGGACCATCCTAAGGGCAATGTTCTTTCCCAAGATGTTCTCAGCAGGCTGTGCTCGTTATTAGTGGTATTATTGCCCACTTCTTCAGTGCATTCAGAGCTCCTTCTGGTGCTGACCTCTGCTCAGCATTGTGGAAGTGCAGAGGCTACAGAATTGGGCAAATCTCTAGATCAGGACTGGGATTTATGACCTGTCCCATGGGCAGAGTCATCCAGCGAGTTGAGCCATGCATTCACAGATTCTATCAGCAGAAGGATTAAGGATATGTTAATGGCATAATCTGCTTTTATAGTAGAGTGGAAATTTGTGGAAAGGGTAGCTCTGGGATTTGGCAGCAATCTGCAATAAAGACTGCTAACAGTTTGGAAGAGGGGATGAATTTAGTGAAAAACTGTATATAATCTTATCTATATTATAAGAGTCATCATTCTTGGATATTGTTTCTGTTGCAATAACTCTCAGAAGCTTCCTCATGAAAGTGGGTCTTTCACAAATGCATTTTGACATTGGGATGAAATCTTAGCTCTGTAAGGCTTACATGGGAATTTCAGCTTGGGTTTTAATGAACCTCTCATTTAATTCCTGGCTTTTTCAGCTTTGTGCCATGTTCCTTAAAAGCAGTTCCTTCACACAGACCTTTAAGCCCTGCTGGGTCCCTGTGAGTGATGGGTGAAAGCATCAGCCCTGTTCACAGGTGACTGTTGTCAAGGCAGGTTACCTGGAAAGGGAGTGGAAACAAGTGTCCAATCTGTAGCAGTGAGACACCTTTTTAATTTTTATTCCACTGGTATTACAGATAAAATAAGTGTCTCTTGTCTCTCCTGTTCTTACTAGCTCGTGCAGGGTTCCTGTCTCACAGGCAGGGATGCCGGATGTGATACGTGTGGGCTCATCTCTCCTATATTAAAACAAGCTGCATTTTCATCTGGCACCAATTGAATCACACATGCTGCAGAGAGAAAGTTCTTTAAAGCAAAGTACTTCAAGCTTAGTGGATGTCTGTCACTTGGGATCCTCTGAGAAAAATGCAGTGCTCAGCAGACCCCTAAATCCCTGCATAAAAGCAATAGGCACAGTGGGGTGAAAGTTTCCACCCTCCAGTTCAGCTCAGGAGTTGCTGAAGGGATGACCAGGGAGCTCATGCCATTAGGGCTTTTCTGGCATTCGAAGGCACAGGGCTCCTTCTGCAGTTTCTGTGACTGCAGGGCGCTTGCTGACATGTAAATCAATGCAAAGTGGATTTTTACACTGACAAGCATTACTGGATGACATATGTGAGCAGTTTGCAATTGCAGACGCCCTGTTTTCCTTGCTTTTCAAGTGGGCTCGCTGAGCGCAGATGGATTAAGCATCTCTGGCTGCTGCTGAAATTGGGGGAGTTCTGCATGGTCTAAAATGTTTATTTTTGCTTTAAAAAATAGTTATGGAAGCTCTGTGCCATTTTATTAATTTAGAAACTCAAAGAATGCCGTATTGTTAGCTAAAGGAAAAGCTGGATTTCCTTGAGTTGTGATCAGCTGCAGTGTGGTTTTATTTGTAATTGTGGGTCTGCTTTTGCTTCCTTCCTTCCTTCCTTCCTTCCTTCCTTCCTTCCTTCCTTCCTTCCTTCCTTCCTTCCTTCCTTCCTTCCTTCCTTCCTTCCTTCCTTCCTTTCCTTCCTTCTTTCCTTCCTTTTCCTTCCTTCCTTCCTTCCTTCCTTCCTTTCCTTCCTTCCTTTCCTTCCTTTCCTTCCTTTCCTTTCCTTCCTTTCCTTCCTTCCTTCATTCCTTCCTTCCTTCCTTCCTTCCCTCCTTCCCTCCTTCCCTCCTTCCCTCCTTCCTTCCCTCCTTCCTTCCTTCCTTCCCTCCTTCCTTCCTCCCTCCCTCCCTCCCTCCCTCCGTGTTTCTTTCATTTTTTATTATCATATTTAATTTTCTTCTTTTTTTTTCCTTTCCTCTCTGATCTTTCATTCTGAGGCTGGTGGAATGGGGTGATGGGATCCATCCTCCCCTTTTTGGGGAAGCTTGAGCTCTGCTGAGCACTTGCCACAAGAGGTCACTGCAAGAGTTCCTGCATTCCCAGGTTAATGTTGAAACCTGAGAGAAGGAAAAAAAATTAAATTGATTTTTTTCTTTTTTTTTGAGGAAACATTCTGATTTTCTTATTGCAGTTGGAAGGAGTATACAGCCAAAGAATAATGTCAGGAAGAGGAAATACATTTAATTAAAGCTGTTTTTACAGAGTGCTGTCTGGTGGTGAACTGGGATTTTAAGTTATTCTCTTGGATAGCTGAAGGAAATAGGATTTTCTGATTTGATAACATTAAATAATAGAAGATTTCGGAGTTGGTACTCTAATAATCTGCTTTTCAGATAAAAAAAGGACAATACTTGTTTAATCAGCACACTCAGAGGACTAGATATGGTAAATGCTAAGCCCTGGGTATCCCAAGTGGCCAGGGCCTGACTCCACACCCGGGAAGGGTTCTGGGACCAATCCTGTTGAAAGCTTTGCTTCAGGCACTGGCACAGAGAGGAGAGCACGGGAGGTGCAGCCGAATTTCTGCCCAAACAGGGTTTTTTTGAGCAGCAGCCAGGCTCAGCCAGGCTCTGTGGAACTGCAGCCAGCACTCGCTGCGGGCTCACTGTTTGGAAGAGCAGCCCCGTGTCTGAAGAGCTCCTGTTGCCACAATTTTCTTCTCTGGGGATGGGAAGGCAGCACTCTCATTTTATAAAGCTGGAAGTCTGGATTCTGGTTCTCCCTGAGGGTGCCTGTGTGCCTGGAGTGAGAGCTACAGCCTGCTCCAGTTTAAATTTAGTCCCAGTACATCTATGTTGTGTTCTGCATGGTTTTAATAGAGAGCAGATTCAGCAGTGTCATTCAGGTGATAACTGGGATAGGTGAGGGTTAGTTTAATTCTAGGGTAAGCGGGTGTGTGGGGGAGAAACCGTGATCAGAATTGTATGAAATGCCATTTTTCAGCTAATTCATAGAGGTGCTCTCATGACCTTTTTGCCTCAGAGCTCTTCCTGGGGTCAGTGATGTGCCACAGTAAAGGCAGGGGCTGTTGGTGGGCTTCCACATTCCAAATGATTACAGTTAATTTTCTAAGTTTTCAGGAGGTAAATTTCAGGCAGACTCTAATTTTTCTTCTTGAGCTCGCGTGCTAAATTGCTGAAAGCTGCTGTGTTCCCAGCTGAGTGACTTACATGTGGATTTAATATTTCAGCCAGTGCTGGATTATTCATCTGTTTTATTTGAGGAGCTTGTTTTTGGGGCAGGAGGAAGATAATTTCAGCACAGTCAGTGTGGTGACACCTTGCTCTGGGTTTAGCCCTCCTTGCATCTTCATAATATGAGTATTAAATAAAGACAACTCTGGCACAGAAAGGTGACGTAAAGAGTCAGTCCTCTGAGAGTTTTTTTTTTCCAAGCAAGCAACACTTAATGTACTGGGTAAATTGGATGACACTGATGTTTTGCATGCTTTAAAGACACTGGGGAAATTACAGCTTTGTTAGAAAACAGCACTGTGGTTTTACAGACAGGAGTACAAAGTGCTGGTGGAGACTGCTGCTTCTGGAACAGAGGTTTGTCTGCAGCCAGCCCCAGCGCTGGGGGGATGTTGGTGCCTGTTGAGGCTGATTTCAGGGGGCTGTGCCCTCCAAGAGGGCTTGGGATCTTCCTCTGTATTCCATGGGGATGCAGCACATCTTGAGCATGTGGTTGGAGTCACCACAGCCAACACCAGGTATTGTCAGGGCCAAGACTTGCTCAGGAAAGCTAAGAAAATGAAAAAAGAGACCTTTTTTTAGTACACTTCTCCTGAGTACACACACAGAGAAGCACCACCAGTTTTCCAAGATGCTCTAAACAAATCTGTAGTAATATGCTGACCCTGTGTAGTTGTAGATGTTTCAGAGCCCCCGTGAGGTTTGGGCTGCCTTTGCTCTGCAGTGGAAGGGTGGTAGTTCTGAAGGACAGCTCTGTGTAAAGTTGTGAGAGGTAGGAATCTGTTCCTAGATGGAAATGCTGGTTCTTTTTGTTATTATAATCATTATTGTTGCATGTGTTTTGCTACTACTTTATTTTCTTTAGAACATCTTTTCAGTGGTGACCTTCCTAAAAAAGGTCATTTGCCTGTTTCCTTAAAAAGAGATGGAATTCTCAAAAATGGTGATTTAAACAATTTTGGTTACAAGTGGTACCCAAGCATTCTTGAGAAAAGATGATTAGAGACAACGTTTCTCACTCGGTTAAGCATATCTCCTGGAATGATTTAGCTGTTCTTGCTCTCCTGTCATTGCATAACATGAATTTTACACTGCTTTAGGCATTTTGTTAGTTAAAAAAATTGCTTGCACACTGTGGTCTTTTTTATTTTAATTTATTTTAATAGCAAACACAAGGCTCAGCACCGTGTTGAGTGCTAGCTACTGCAAGATAGAGTAAAGATTAAAGGCTTGCTGCTCTACAGCATAGGCTGCCTTTATACAAAAGAGCCTTTTTACAAAATAGAAACGTGGCAACAGCAAATGCAGTGCCTTTAAAAAATTGTTTTCCTCAGCTGTGTTTTCTGACCTGAAGTTTTGCTGACTGTATGCCTCTAATACCCCCTTTCCTTGCCATCAGCGTTAAACCTTGTAAATAGGAGAGTTATATTAGCTAATAAAAAGCCTGCTGCTTTCCTGAGAGGAATCTGGCAACTCTGAGGCAGACGAGTCTGCTGGCAGACCCTGCTTTCCTTACACACACACACTGGTGTTTAGAGGTGTCTAATTAGGAGTTGTGATTTGGGCTCCCTGCAGTACATCAGAATGGGGAATGGCTGGAGAAGATGGTTGGTGGAGGCAGTGACAGCAAGACAAGCTTAGAAATAACAAAAATTGACCTTTTATCTAAAAGGAAATGGGAAGTGGACATGCAATTTCAGTGTGTTGGAGAAATCCCAGAAGGATGAACACATCACCGGAGATTTCAGGATAATCAGCATGTGAGATTTGAAATTGGCTGCATGTAAATATTTTCAGCGTATGAGATACCACACCATGCTCATCTGGATCCCAGTGTCCTGGAGTTTCACCATATGCTGGATCAGAGCAGAGTCTGTCAGAGTCACTGTCCTGCTTTCAGCAGTGACCAGTGGGGAAGTCCCCAGCAGTAAAATACTTGTGACATTGGGAGCTTCACAGAGAGAGACTTTCCTTTCTGGGCCACAGCACGGATATTGCATGGGTTTTAGTTTCCAGCACCTCACAACAGAACATCAGCTGTATTTATGCCCTGCCATTCATAACTTTGGCTATCCTTGGCAATCCCTGTTGAGATCCATCTGTGATGTGATATAATGAAAGTAAATCCATGTTCTGGTGTAGGTGTAGTGACTGGATTCAGTGATGCCCAGTTATTAGTAACTGAAGTCTCTTAAGAAGCACTTGGTATTGAGAATACCTCCAGTAGAACAAACTCTTTCAAAAGACTTCCTTGCAGACTATAGCTCTGGTATATTGGATCCAATGGGAGTACAACTGTGGAGATCCCAGTGCTGGTGCCCTTGCCGTGCCCATCACCCTGCCATTTCCAGACCTTTTGTTGGCTCTTTTTCTTCTGAAGAAGGCACAAAACACCCCTTTTATCTGTTGAAGACTTGAGAAGGCAAAGAGAGGCTGCCTCTTCCATGAAGGGAGTCTGAACATCTTCATTCTTGGCTTCCCTGTGGAAACTGGAGATGGAGATAAAATGATGGTTTTTTCCAGCCCTTGTCTCTTACACCTGGTTCAAGCAGCCAACTGGAAATTGGACAGACTGGAATTCATCATAGACTCATGGCAATCATAATCAAAGACACAGCTGTGGTGGCCTTTCTTAGACAGGAAATGATGAATCTGAATTGTAGGAATATGAAAGTCAGGTGTGCAGGTGGATTTCGTCCAGGAGTGGCTGTGAATCCATCCTCATTGGAGGGAACTGCAGAAATGGGCTTACAATGAGTAGTTAGTGGTGATAACATGATTTTATAAGATTATGGTCAAAAAAGAGAGGTTCTCTCAAAGTGTCCTGCCATCCAGTACACAGTTTGGATTTTTACAGTTAGGTAAGGACTGGCTCATGTAGAATTAAATCTGCCTGGAGTTATGACCTGTAACTGTGGAAGTAGGGAAGCATTAATTGTGTCTTGGTTGAAGAAAATAACATGACTCCTGATAAAATACAGGTTAAATATAGAGAGTCCTGTGGATACTGAGATTTGGGTACACAATAAAACCCAAGGGTCAGACACTGACCTGTTCTTCCTTCAATTTTATCAGGTTGCTCAGGGAGCAGCAGCATTAATGAAACGTGGATTCCTGTGGCTTTGTGCCTGCAGTTGGATTTATTGATCTCTAACGAGAGGCAAACATTGATTCAAGATTTTCTTTCTGCTGGAATTGGACACACACACACAGATATTGGTAGTGGACCTGGCAGTGCTGGGTTTCCAGTTGGGCTCAATCCTCTTAGGGGTCTTTTCCAACCTAAAAGATTCTGTGATTCAGATTCCTCTGCTGAGCATGGATGAATAAGTTTTACTTGCTTAGGAGCAAGGGTAGAAAACAGAAGTCAGTTAAGTACTGGAAAATTCAAAGGGACAAAAGAAAACACCTTCTAATATCTGGTCAGGTTTCTAATATGAATGTTATGGATCTGATCTAGCCTTAAAAATAAAAAATACTGATATCTACCAAGATATTTCTAGTGTCTTTTTTTACTACAAATTTTAAGGGATTTAAAAGAAAAAACAAAACAAACCCACAACAATTTATCAATAGCTTGGCTTTATGTGTTGTCCCCTCTCAAGTTTCTTGTGGATTTGATCAGTTTGGTAAATGCCTTCTCAAATATTTTGAGACCCTGAGGTGCAAAGAAGTATCAAATCCATAGGAGACAACCATTAAATGCTGTTTATCTGGCTGCACCACGTATCTTCTGCTGTGTGCTCTGTGTTCTGAAACAGAGATGTGGTGGGAATACACAATGGAGTTCATGTCTGAGGATGGGGAGGCTTTGCAGGAGGGTTATCTGCTCTTGGACTGTGGCTCTCTGGGGAGCTCAGGGATGTGCAGAGCATCCCTGAGTGCATCATTGCCAGGCTGTGCCCTTCGAGTCGAGATGTGTGAGCAGAATTTTGGCCAGAGGTGGTTCTATAAAGACAGTCTTCCCAAATCTAACCCAAGGAGTTGTGACCTTGGGTCCTTTCCCTGTGGGATGGGAAATTCAGAATTCAAAATCTCCAGCTTCTGGGGTTGGTGGGGCTGGGGTAGCAGCCATGGGGAGAGCCCAGCGGGTTTGGGGGGCTGGTGGTGTCTCCCCTCTTCCAAACTGGAGGTGCTGCCTAATAACAAAAGGAAAAAAACTTGCAACAGGGTTAAAGTGGTGAGATAAAGAGCAGCTCTTTAGTGAAAGCTTTCAGGTGCACAAATATGGCTCTGTGCACACGTGAAAAAGGATTTCTACAGTTTTTATAAGGTAAATTAATTAGTATATCTAACCAGTGCATCCAATAGGAAATCTGTTACCCCAGATCAGCCCTTTGGAGTTGGTCCAGGGGCTTCTTTGCCCTAATTTCTTGTTATATCTCTTGAGTTCTGGTGGAAAACAAAATGTCCTTATCAGAAATTCTCTCCTTAAGTATAAGATTAAACAGAATTTCAAGAATGTGTCAGGAAAGGGTTAGCTTATTATGAGGAAGGGCAGGAGAAGTACTAGAAAATATACAACCGTACATTAAAAATATACAAGGTTACAAATTTATGAAAATATATAAAAGGTAAAAAAATCTTTAGGCATCAGAAGAGATGGAGGTGTGGGGGGAATGTCAGTAAGTGGGATGAGCTCCAGAAAACCCTTTGGTCCCCAGGGGTTTGGGATGCCCCCTGAACTGGGCTGAGTCCCAGCAGAAACTGGGACAGGGGCTGTGGGAATCCAGGGATATTTTATGTAATGCTCAGGATTTACTCTGAGTCTCCTGCTGCTTGTAGCAAGGGCATCTTCCTGTGGGCAGAAAAGCAAATTTTTAAAGTTGACTTTTAGGCTTAAAGAATATTTGTGATGGATCTGAATAAATGCCTTGAGCTTAAAAGTGTTAGATTTCACAGAATCTAAACTTCTATTTCTCCCATTGGCAGGTTTTAAAATATTTTAAAATCTGCTTTTCTGTAGAAAATCCATTAATCTCCAGATTATTTTTTTTCAAAATTCATGCTTGTAAAGAAAAAAGATAGAAATACTATATTTTTTAGCACATGTTCCCTCTTCAATAGAATGATATTTTCAGAATGTACAATCCAGTCACAGTTATAAACTCTGAGAAGGGAATGTGTAGCTCATGCAAACTCAGTGTCACTTTTATGTTAAAATCAATGTGCACACCTGAGTAAATGTCTGTCATTGTCATAACCATTTTTTGGCTATTATGAGGAATATTTGTAAAAATATCCTTTTTTTTTCCCCCACAAGAACTGCTGAAAGGAACATTTCCTATAATTTTTATACAGCAATGATTGTTAATAGTTTTATTTTAATAGCACTTTAGCACCAGTGAATGGGACCATATAGTCCCATAGCTGTAGTCAAAATGAAATTGAAAACTAACAGTAAAAATAAAGAAAACACTGAAGATTACCATGGACTACAATTTTAAAACCTCTGCTTTCCCCAGTGTCTCCTGGCACTCTGTCCCTCATCCCAGGGGTGTTGGCTGTGTCCTGTAAAATAGACTCAGACCTGCCAGGAGGAAAAATTTACTTATCTCAAGCAAAAGAGTCCTTATCAACTTTGGGCACGCATACAATTCAGCATTCAAAACTCAGTTTGCAAGTTAATTTAACGTTGCTTTCAAGATGTGTATAGAATAAAAATAAAACATGGTATCTTGCCCAGGTGTTGTGAATAAATGAATACTTTCTAAATTGTTAAAGCATTGAGGCTTATATTGGTATTTTGGGGTGTAAGAAGGTACTTGCATTACTAGAAGTTATCCTGTTTCATCATGAATTCTTTTCAGATGTGCATTTGGATTTCAGATCCCCCTGAAACATCAAGACAGAAGTCAGTGTCACGGATAACTCTGCTCTGCCATGTAACACAAGGAGGATTTCATTGTACTTTGCCACTGACAGCAGCCCTTTCTCTCTTTTTCTCCTTCCAGAATCCAGTTTTTTGTTGGGAAACGCCCAGATTGTGGACTGGCCCGTAGTTTACAGTAATGACGGATTTTGCAAACTCTCTGGGTACCACCGAGCTGACGTCATGCAGAAGAGCAGCACTTGCAGGTATGTTCACTGCCTTTTTGCTGCCACTTGGTGCACTTGAAAGCTTTTGTCTGCTGGGAAGAATGGTGAGGTTTTGGGAGAAAGGACTGATGTAAAAAAGGCATTGTTTTGCAGATGCTGAAGTGTTAAAACAGACTTTAAATGAAACCAGCGACTTACACAGAACATGGTAAAGTGCCTTGAAATTTATCCTGGCTAGTATTGGTGAGAATATACTCTAGCTAATGAACCAGTAAAGAGAGTGGGGTTTTAGGTAACATAGTTCAAAGGCACTTTTGCTAGATGGTTCTGAGTTCTGCTGTCACCATACCAGGAGGCAGTGGGCTCTTCTATAGCCCACGCTGGCCCCTGTTATTAAGCACACACAGAGCCCAGTAATGCACAATAAAGTGCATCTTTATTCCCAAGAGGGTGATTAAGCTGCTGATTTATTTACTCTAAGCATTGCAGCTTTATGGCTTTTTTCTTTTCTTGGTGGTCTTCCAGGAGCGAGCAGCTGTGATTTGTGGGTGTATGTGCATTTGCTCTGTGCCTGCTGCATCCTTTAGAAAGAGATGCTTTTGGGGAAGGACTGGCTCCCTGATGGGTGTGAATGTGTGTGTGAGCAAAGGAAATGAGGGAAAGAGGCAAGAAGGGAGGGCTGAGATACAAGTTTGTGTAGGTTTTCCCTTTCTGCCTTCAGGAATTGACCAACTCCAGGCACTGGGGACAGAGGAGGGAATATCTGGAAGTGCTCAAGGCCAGGTTGGATGGGGCTTGGAGCAACCTGGGGTAGTGGAAAGTGTCCTGGCCCATGGCAGGGGGTTGGAACAAGGTGATCTGTAAGGTCCCTTTCAACCCATGCCATTCAGGGATTCTATGAGTTACACGTGCAGTGTGATGTTTCTAATTTGTTAGGAGACATTGCAGATGTGTGAGAGCTGGACACATTCTCAGCATGGCTGACATGGAACATGAAGCCTTCCAGAGGAGTTGGAGCTGCTCTCTGATGAGATATATGGAGATGATTTGTCTTAAAGGCCAGTGATGCCTGCTTACACTACTCAGCAGAATGTCATTGGGGGCTTTTTCTGATATCTAAGGCTGTCATTTACTGTATTTTCTGGGTCAAGCTCCCAGTCCAGTTTTGCTATGTTATGCCCAGATTATGTTACATGATATATAAAATTTGCTATATGTGCAGTGTTTGTTCTACTGCTCTAAGACAAGTGCTTTGGGCTAAGAATGTTGTGGTGCCACACCCTTTTGTAGATTTTGGGAGGGTCTGCTTTTCAGTGCCAAAAATCCAACCAAATTAAATATACAGATACAAATGATGTAAATCCAGCTCCTGGTTCTAGTTGTTTTTATTACTGATCATGAGTGTGATAAAGGGCAATTATAAATACTGTAAGGTTTGGTCAGTTTGCCTCAGCCTATAAGTGCTTCAAAATCATCTTTCAGCCATACTTTTCTCCTGGTGGTGCAGTGAGAATTCGCTCTATTCTCTTTCCCACCCCATCCCCTACATTGGGACTGTTGATATTTTGTGTAAGTGTGACACTCATGGACATGGTTTAGTGATGGACTTGGCAGTGTTGGGTTAGCAGTTGGATTCGAAGATCTTAAAGATCTAAATAATTCTGTGGTTCTGTGATTTTAAGTCTCAGATGGTCTTGCCTGACAAGAGGGAGTGTTGGATCAACTGAAGGCACTGGAGATGTGAGTGATTTTTGTTCCAGCTCAGGCAATGAGTTAGTCCTGTGTCAGGCTGGTAACTCCTTTGATTTTGCACTTCTCTCATCTTTTTAATCAGCAACAATGTGCCCACTGGCAGGAGAATCACATAGGAATCCCTCAGTACAAGTGCCAGTCTCCTCAGTGTCACAGGCACTATGTAAAAAGCACATTGTGCATAGAAGCCAGGCTATACTGGGTGATGGGAGTTGATATGTGTTCTTTCTGAGCTCACATGGCACCCAAAATTGCATGCATAGCTTGTGCTGATCTGTAGAATAATTGGTATAAGTGAGTGCTAAAATGCATAGGATTTTTAGGTGGAAGAACTTTCATCTGCTGTGCCAGGTGAAAGTGAGCTGACAGTCCAGGAGGAACAGGGCATGTGTCACTGAGATGCCTCTAACCTCCATTTAACCAAAAAAAGCCCTGCTGGAGGTGCATCAGTAGGTCAGCCAGCATCCAGGAAAATACTGATTTTGTGTCCAGCTGTCCAGAGACATGACCATGTGTGTCTTCATGAACACACCGAAAGAATAAACAGCTGTAAAACACTAAAATGCAGTTTAATGTTGCAAGTTGCGTCAGTATTTTCTAAATATTGCTGCTTATCAGTTAAGCTCTGTGATTCCATCATGGCTTTGGAAGAGCAGGCACCCTTTAATGGACCTACCCTGGCATTGGACACTTGGCATTCACTCCAGGCTTTGCTTTGCTTGCCTTCCCTTGCACATGAGATTTCCACAGCCCCTGTTCCCACTGGAGCACTTGGTCAGCAGGTCTGCTCTGCTCTGCCTGGTTTTGATTTACTGCCCTGACAGGTGGGATTAACAAACAGGCTGCAAGGGAAATCCTGGCTCCAGTGAAGCTAATGGCAGAACTCCCACTGTGCTCAGAGAAATGGGATTATGAATGGTGGGTACAGCTGGACTTGAAAAAATTTAGATTTGGGGCTGGGGTGGCAGCTCTGTGGCCTGATTTTTGTGTGTCCTTTCAGTGCCAAAGCTGTGCAAAGAAACCCTTCTGTGGATGCCCATGGGACCCAAAGAGCTGCACCTCAGAAATGGTGTCTGCTCTCCACCTGGCAGCATTTTGAAGCTATTGATGTGTGTCTGTGTTTGCTGTTCCTCCTGGGGGATGCTTGTCTCTTGTAATTGATGCCCTGAACGTTTTTGGATGAAGAGAGCTGTAAATTGGGTGTAGGGCTGGATGCCTTCTGTGGTTCAGTTTTCCTGGATAATTCCTCTCAAACAGCTGTTCCTGCCCTGCAAACCCAGACCTGCTCTGCTGCTGCTGCCCTGCATCCTGAAAAAGGACAGAGGAGCACAATGTGGAACTTCAGAGGAGGCTTTTCTATGCCAAGAGATGCTTTAAGAGGGAGGCAGGAGCCCAGGCATCATAAGTGACAACTGGTCTGTTTTAGAGGTGGAGAAAATATCTAAGATTGTGCCTCTCTCCGTGTAACTCAGCAAGACTTGCTTCTCTTTGATAAGTGTGTTTTCTATGTAGTAAGATTCCCAGTAGCAGAGTGGTTTTGATATTTATGTCTTGTACAGTTTGCACTCAAGGCATTTGACAAGCATTAAATAACAAAAAAAAAATATGAGGCAGAAAAAGACAGAGGGATTGACTAAAGAAGTAGGAGTCCCTCCATGTGTACAAAATAGGGCAGACTAAATTAAATTAAACTTGTGATAAGCAAAAATCTTATATAACTCTTGCAGTGAAAGCTCTGAGGTTCCTTTGGTGCAGTTAAAAATTGCCTTCTGAAAAATGGTTTTATTTTTCCATAAGCCTTTAAAATGTCTCTTTATGTGTGAATGTAACATGAGATTTGGGCATTACAGGTTTACTGCAACAATAAGCTGCCTGTAATTTGAAACATAAAGTTGATTGATCATGTTCTGCAGCACTAACTGGTATCGTCCACTTCTCATCATCAAGTAGGATTTGTCATTTTAGCACTAATTAATGATGACTTTCTGTATTATAAGTCATGGAAAATCAAGCACTTCAACAAATTCTTGTTATTTTTTCCATCAGGACTATGAGAAACATTGTTTTAAGTCTCAAAAAAAAAAAAAAAAAGATGCATCAGTGCATTAAAAAAGGCATAGATTAAAAAAAATAAAATCAAACTCCTTTTGTTGTCGTTTCATGTATAAATGTATAAAAGGTTATCAGCTGAAATGGGGAGAGAAAGACAGGTCATTTGAAAACGAGCAGAGGGCTGTGTTTTGTATCTCCTTGAGACAGCTGTGCATGTTGGTGATAATCAGGGTATTAATGAAGCCTCGTGCCTGGGTGAAACCATTTCCTGCCATCAGCTGCTGCAGTGGTGTCTCCTTTGCAGAGCTGTGCCAAAGGTGACATTTTGGCCACACCATTTATAGAATCCCAGAGCCATCTGGGTTGGGAAAGACCCCTGAGATCATCGAGATCAAGCACTGTGAGCACTGCCACCTTCACCACTAAAGCCACGTCCCCAAGTGCCACACCCACGTGTTTTCTGAACACTTCCAGGGGTGGTGGTTCCACAGCATCCCTGGGCTGCTGTTCCAGTGCCTGACCACCCTTTCAGTGATGTTTTCCCTAATACCCAATGAAGTGGGGTATTAGTGAATAATACCAGTGATGAGGAACCTGCAGTGACTCCCAGATGTTGCCGGCACTGTGATGCCTCCATCACCCAGAGCAGGCACCACCTGGCTGGGGGAGCAGCTCCACTGCCTCCCTGGGCTGGCTGTGAAGAGAAAAGATTCATGATCTGGCCGTCATTGAGTACTTTAATGCTTGCTGAGCCTCTAACCACTGTGTTGTTTTATTGTTTCTTTCAGAGCAGTGGACATAAAATAAATGTTTATTGAACCTTTGGAGGTCTGTTGATCAATAAGAGAAGCTGCACTGAAACCACAGAGGCACTGATAGCTTTTCCTTTTCGTGTTCTCAGGGTTGTCTGTTGTAGGTTTCAGCTGAGGCTCAGACTGTTTGTGAACAAAGAGAATGGGAGGGGAAAAAAAAGTCTGATCAATTAAAAGTATATTCATCTAAGTGTCTGAAAGCTTTTATCTGATGTTCCATTTTCTTTAATTGGGAATTTGCAGAGAGCAGCCTTCACTTATTTTTAATCCAGGGGAGAATGACAATAAAAACCTGGCTGTTTCCTTACAAAGGCTGTCAAAAGTAAGGCCAGGGGGTTGGGTTTGCTTACACCAGCTGGAGGTCTGACCTGGAAAAGAATGCAAAGATGAGATGGTCGAGTGGAAAGACATAGCAGAGTTAAAATTACATTTTTATTTTCTCAGCCTGGAGAGGGATGAGTCTCCGAAAGCTTTTTAGTATTTTCCACTGAACTGTTAAAAGAAAAGCAGTGTCCAGTAAAGAAAATGAGGATGAATTTGGTTGTTTGGTAGTAGTGCAGTCATTGCTCCTCACTGTTTAAATCCTATCTTCATTTGTCTTGGTATTTAGTAAAAGAATTCCAATTATCTTATTGTCCCAGATGCATCTTGACAAGATTAGATTTCCAGCCATCAGTTCAGCCAACAGCCTTTACCTCTAGTAGCTTACATTCCTCCTCCAGAAGGATTTTCAGGAGGATTGAACAAAATTTGGGAGATTTTAGAGGTTTTGTTCAAATTTCTCTGTTTTGACAGCAATACCACCATGGCCTGCAGCTGTGGTGATGATGGTTTCATAAGCTGTCAGCTATTTTTCTAACCATATATCCTTAAAGATAAACTCAGTAAAGCACTTAATGAAGCATTTTGGTGGATTTATTTGCAGTCATTTACACTAAGAAGGTGGTCATGGTTACTCACTATTGCAGATGTCCTTGTGACACTCTAAATACTTAAATGGAGTATAAATCATAATTAAACCTTGGTAAATGACAGTTCACATCTTCAATGCTTTTGCTGTTTAAGGTGACTGTAACAATGTTGCTTGTCTAGAAAAAAAGAGAATTTTTTTTTTTCTTTTCAGTTTTATGTATGGTGAGCTGACAGACAAGAAGACCATTGAAAAAGTCAGACAGACTTTTGACAACTATGAGTCAAACTGCTTTGAAATTCTCCTCTACAAGAAAAACAGTATGTATATATTTCTGTGTGGTGCTGGGAGCGATAAAGCATATTTAAAGCATGTAATAGACTGAAATACATTTTCATTTCAACATGTGGGTAAATTTGGGGCAAGATTTGGAGAAGAAACAGGTATTTTGGTTGCCACAGCTCAAGAAAGGAGCTCTCTTTTCAGGCCAAGCATTCAGAATAGTAGTTGTTCCCTGCTGTCTCTAGTCTGACTCCTTCTTTCAAAAATATTTTGAGGATTGTTTCCCTGAAGGGAAACTGACTGGGTTAAGTGAAGAGAAATCCTGAGTGAGGTTCCCCCACATCCCTCAGAAACTCCCCCATGTCTCCACAAGTGAGAATCCAGGCCCTGGGTGAGTGAGTGGCTGCTCCCGGCAGTGCTGCGATGCCTCCGTGGTGAACCATGTGTGAACCAACACGAGCTCTGCTGGGAGTACTCAGCCTGGCACATAGCCCAGGGATTAGTTAGAAAACCAGGAATTTCCATAGCTTAATGAGATGCAGGGCCTGTGTTCCTCCTTCTTGGTGGCATTGGGCTTGCAGGAAGTTGCCAGAACTGGAGATTTTCCTCGTTTTGTCTTTACCACGAACCATTCCAGTCACATTTTCTGTCCTGGGCAGTACTGGTTTATCAACCTTAGAGCACGTTCTGAGCATAACTCATGCTGTTGTGTGGCCTCATGCTGGACTTGTGCAGAGTGGACAGCTCTCCTGAGCTGGTGATTGTCATTCTTGGTTTCAGTGGAAATAAACAGCTTCCTCCACTAGCACAGACCATCTTCCCAAGATAGAGAGCCAAAACTCAGATTAAAGGTGCTTCAGAAAAGCTGGTTCCTCTACCCTTAGCAGTTGCCTGGGTTAGTGGCCAAGAGCAGTCCAAGACCAATCCTGATGGTGATGTTCTCTTCAGTTTGGCTCTCAGTGCCCCATACAAGGTGCAGGTATTGTGGGGCAGGGGCGCTCTCCCCTGGTTCACCTGCCAGGAGCCCAGAATCTGAGGCCATGCTTGCCCTGGGTGGGCTTTGGTGCTGGCTTGGGATTACCAGAGCTTTTCCCTGCATGCTGTGGCTGAGGGAAGGGATTGTTGTGCCTTAGGAAAGAGCTCCCTGTGCCCCATTTCACTGCAAACTCACCTGAACCTTTCATGCATTGAATGGAGCATCCTGGACACCTCCTCTGATGCTTTACCTCTGTTTTCCCTTTTTAGACTAAATCTTCCTGTGTGGGCTCTAAAATAGCAGGAAATGCCTGTAGAGTTCTCCAGTTCTGCCTGCATCAAGGCATTTTAGCCAACATGTTCATTAAAGAGAAAAGCAGGAGCAGCTCTGAAGTCCAGCTGTTCCTGCAGGTGCCCAGGGGAGCCCTCCAAATGACCTCTTTTTGGTTCCTGAGCATATGGATGTGTCTGTTCTACAGATTTTCTGCTTCTCTTCCCGTTTCCTGTGCAGGTCACCTGGATGCACATCAGGGGAATTTCCTGGGACAGTCTCATGTTGGGTGTCTTTGCCAGTGGTGGTGCCCAGCACTGCCATGCTCAATGTCTGTGTGATTTCCAAAGGGGATCCCAGAGGCCCTGAGCTCTCCCCAACCATGGCTTCTCTTAGTAAATGCTGGAGCAGCTCTTGCTCTAGAATGGTCCTGAATTAAATTCCTTTCTATTTTATTTATGAATAAAAAGAGAAAAGTCTTCTCTTGGTGACTTTCCTGTAACAAGGCAGACACTTTTTGCTTTGGGTTGTGGATTGCCTGCTGGAGCTTGATGATGCTGCAGAGATTTACTGAGCTGCGGTTGCCTTAATAAAATCTTCACCTTTGCCCAGATCTCCAAGCCTGCACTTTCCATAAGTTATGCAGGATTACAGAAGGACTTTATGGAAAATTACTCAGTATTCCTCTCTGGGCTTGAGTCACTTCCCATCCATAACATCTGTTGTCAGCTTTCTTCTCCATCACTTGAAGCCCAGAACCTCAACCTCTCACTGATGCTCACAGGTTCACCTCTTGTCACCAGCTCAGCAGCTGGTGTGCTTTCATTTGTCATCCTCTGAGCCTGGTGGAAGATGGTCCTTCAAGACACTGGCTGCTTATCCTTCAAGTTTAATACTGGAGCAGAGAAGGAAATAAAGATTAGTTGTCTGTTGGTGTGAAAGTGCTTCTGCAGAGTGTAGGTGGTTACTCTGTGGAAGGACTTGTGTTTATCACCTACATGAGGCTTTCAGTGCCTTCAGGGCATCCTCCCACCCACATTTCCAAACTGTAGGTCCAGGTGTGCTGTGTATTTTTGATAATGTGGCATAATGTGGGGATTTTTTTCCCCTTTTCCCATTCCCTTTTGCTACTGGCAGAGGGAGATTTTGAGGTTTGCAGGTTGCTTTCTCATCCTTCTCTCCTGTGTTTCTTTAAGGGCTGATGTTCTCCAGCAGCATCTGTTCCACTGCTGACTTCACACTCCCCTTGGTGTTCTAACCCAGCTTGCAGGCTCCAGCTTCAGCCCTGAAAGCTTGCTGCAACTCTCTTTTGTTGTGCTGCATCCCCTGATTAAATAGTCCTTACCTCTGCCCACACAACTGTTCACCAACCTCATTAGGCATGCATGCATATACATATATATATGTATATCTCTCTCTATATGTTTATCTATATGGTAATACTCAGGAAACCTCTTTGCCTGCTTTTCCTCGTTTTGCTGTTTCTACAGCAGTGGCCACCTTGCCCGTCTTTGATTTCTGTCAGCACCCTTGTTCAGGGCATTTTGCCTACTTGCTTTCAGAGCTTCTCAAAGGGTGCCAATAGATTTCCAGGTATGAGTGCAACTTATTTCTCCAGAGAGCTGCAGCACTCTTTTAGCAGTTATGAAAAGTCTTTTGCCTTGAGTTCGCAACTGGGAATTAAGATAATCAAGTAATCAGCATAATAGCTTTGGAATTATCACAAAAAGCAGCCTCACATCTCTCCCACTTCTCCAGTTTACTGGTAGTGAGTTACTGGTTTAATCCCAGTTGAATTTCAATGAACTCTTGTGGGTTTTAACCTTCCTTACAGTAGTTCCTGGCCCAAATGGTTTTCTCTGCCCTCTGGGATCTCTCCTGCAGTTCCTGGCACAGCTCCCAGATCTGGTGCATTAGAGGAGATTTGGGGGGCCAGCAGTGCCCGTGTGGGATCACAGTGGGCAAGAGCCTTGTGTCAATGTGTCAGCTCTCAGGCAGCTCAGGAGAAAAGGCATTCTGTCAGCTGGCTGGAAGCACATCAAATCCCAGAGGTAATTAGCTGGCTGTGAAGGCATTTATGGTGTATAAGTTTGGGAGGGAGGGACACAGAGCTTTGCTGGATGGAGAATATCTGACATTCCCAGCCCTGCAGGGGAATAGGGTGTTTCTAAGAAAACTGCTCTAAGTGTTCTGGGATTTCACGCCTTGTGCAGCACACCTGCACGTGTGTAGGGGACTGCTACGTGTGTGCCAGCCTGGAATCAGCTTCAGCTCCTGAGCACCTGCAAACAGGAGGGGATTTAGCAAAACCCAAGCTGGCCACTCCAACACTGAGGACCTTTTTTGGCTGTGTGTTTGATGGGTGGTAGGATTTGACAAATACTTGGTTTCATTTCAGAAGTTGAGATAACTGTGCTGGGAGAGTGCTGCACTGGGCACAGCAGTGAGGAGGTGGAGGTGTGACCTGAAACACAAAAAAGAAATCAGATGCGATTTGTCCTGATAGGACATTGAGAGTCCAACTCAGGTCCTCTTAAATAATGTAGTCACATAAAATTTGGAGCATTTCACAGTGTAGTCCCTCATTTTTGGATTGGATAGCTCCCTATTATGTAAAGAGGGAATTAAAGATACCATCCACCTGTCATCTTGCCTTTCTACCTTTCAGACCTAAGCTTGTGAGACATGCTGGGAAAAAACAAGAGGAAGAGGGGAAGAACAATGCATTTTATTTCAGAATGCATTTTTATATAACCTCCTGTCTCTGTTTATCATCTGGTTAGATTAAGGAAGCTGTAAAATTGGGAATATGTTGTTTTCCTAGGAGGAAGTAAAATGAAAAGCTCTGGAAGATGCAGAAATACTGAGATACACACCCGAACTACTTGTGTGTTGCAATAATGTATAAATATCATGGGCTGGGGAAGGTTTGTTCTACACCACATTCCAATGTCACTTTTTTCTCTGCTCCAGGAACCCCAGTTTGGTTCTACATGCAAATTGCACCTATAAGAAATGAGCACGAAAAAGTGGTTTTGTTCCTGTGCACTTTTAAGGATATCACTTTATTCAAACAACCGATCGAAGATGATTCAACGAAAGGTAAACATGAAATGCATTTTTATTTTTTGTGAGTGATAGAAGCACATGCTTGGGCACAGACCTGTGTCACAGGGATGTGCAATGTCTGTGACCTGTGTCTTGAACTGAGGAAATGTTTCATGACCTGTCAAGAGTTTCAATGCCACTCTCTTAATTTATTTAAAAAAAAAAAAAAAAGATAAATCACCACGAGTGGAAATTCCCTACCAATGTTTTTCTAGAATCACAAGCCTTCTTTTCTCTTTGTAATTCACTTCTTCATCACTACAGCTGGCAGTTTCTAAAAATTACACAGTATTGAGTCGTTTGAGTGCTGTGTTGTGTTGGGAGATCTTTCTGCTACAGGACAGGTGTCATCTTTTCAGGAAAAACAATAAATCCAGCTCCTTGTGATGAGATGCTGATATTTCTGCCCTTTTGGAGGTGAAATGTGAAAGAAGTAGCCTGCTTGAGTCATTTATTACTGCTCAGGAGTGATGACTGCATGGCAGTGGGCATCATGCTTGTTACTTATCAGCTGCAGGGGAGGATTTTGTGGGAATGCTGTTGTCACTGAACAGCCCATGGCCAGGCCTGCAGCCTTGCAGGAGAAATTGGTGGGGAAAGGCACAGAGGGTGTACCTTTCCCCATCAATTAGAGCAGCATCATGCCCTGTTTCAGTTACAAGACACGTGTCTCGTGTCAGGTTTACATGTGTATTGCTTTGGGTGAAACAATGCACGCTCACATAAAGAAGGATTTTATCCACATCTCTAGGAAGTTGCCTCCTGATGATTAATTCTTTACTATGTTTTTCCCTTCACGCTTGAAGGAGGTTTGATATCTCACTCGGAGCTGGTGTGCTCTAAGGCATCTTCTTTAGGATAAAGTTGGTGTCATTTGAATGCAAACAGAGTTTAAAGTAATTTCTTAATATCTGGATAGCACTTATTACAAGTGTTTGGATAACTGAAAAGTCAGTTTACAAAGGCAGACTTAAAACGAAAGGCTTCCCTCCAAGCTAACACTAAATATGACAATTTTTTTTTGTCTAGAGAGTATTATCCATAAAATTATAAGATCCTGATATAGGAATACCTTCTCAGCCATCATAAACTTTACTGCCTCTACAATTTAGCTAGCAACCTGCAAATGTTCTTTATTTCACTTTCACCTCCATAATGTGGAATTCTTCTGCCTGGAAATAATCTGAGTTTCTTAGGGTAAATGCCAGTTAATTAAAAGGACTTTATAGGTATCTGAAAGCATGGGACTGGCTCCTTGCTGCAGTGGATGGAGTACAGAATGTGAGCTCATCAAGGAAAAAGCCAGTCTTTGCGAGAATTCTCTTGCAGGGTTTCTTGTCTGATGCTTTCTGAGGGAGCCAAGATGTGTCTGACATGGAACCAGCTCCCAAATCCCACTTTTCCCCAGATCCACCCCACTTCCTACAGGACTGAGTTGCACTGAGGAGTGTTTGACTGCAGCAGGACAGAGAAAACACACTGAAGGTGTCTCCCAAATGCAGAAATGATGAATGTTACCTCCCTTGGTTTCTCAGCTTGAGAGATTCAAACTCTGCTGCCTTCCCTGGGAGGTGCAGGGATGTGCTCCAGGGGCTGAGTTCCTCCTCTCTCCATCTCATGGCTGAGGAGGAGCAGAACCCATGTGGCATCCAGAATAGGAATATATGGACTTGTGTGCTGCTGCTCTGCACTGAAGGGCACCATTAGTTAAAAAGTCAGGTATTAATGATGGACATCACGAAATATTGCCCTCAGCAGCCAGGGAGGTTTGGCTCTATGTCTAAAGAGCCCTTACTTCTGTCAGAGTCATACTCTAAAAACCCCAAAACTCAAACAGAACATCCCACAGGCAGTGCAGCCACATCTCCCAAGTGCCTTTAAAGCACAGGATTGGAGCCTTAAGAGTCTGCTCAGGATGGTTTGATTAGAGAATTGATTAGCATTGATCAGTGCTTCCACCAGACCTCATAGTTACAAACCACTGACCCGATTTTTCTTCTGCCTTTGCATAAATTAAAGCTCGTCTTTTGCATCCTTGATGTAAGGAAATCATATTCAAATATTTGCACCACTTCGCTGAAGGGGTGGGAAAACAGCACTGTTGCATTGCCCTCTGTGTCTGAGCTGTGTGGATCTCTGGGATCCCACGGCACTGGGATCACAGTGTTTCTGTGTCAGACATGGTGCTGTGAGGGATACATAATTCATTGCCTCTGCAGATAACATTACAATGTGCTCAGAAGCTGCCAGGCCACTTTCTTATTGAATTATGAGGTTGGTAAACATATACGTTAAAATTTAGTGGAGAATTTTTAAAGTCTTGTGAAAAAGGGTTCCAATAAAATACTGCTGTTGAGTGCTGGGATTTGCCATTGAAAGGGCTATTTTTTTTTTGTTTTTTTTCCTTTTTAGAAGAAGGATATTTCTTCAGAAATTCTTCCAGGACCATGCAATACATAATACATAAGTAACTATGGTGCAGATGAGTTACTGTGTATTACTTATGGGAGCAGTAAATTTGAGATAAAAAATTCAGCAGGAATAAAATATTGATGCCATTATGCAATAATCTCTCCATACCCAAACGTTCTGCACTGTTCAAAGGTGTGTTGCTTTGTTGTGAAGCTCCAGTATATCACGCTCCTGTGAGGTATTTAAATCATACTGATGGTTGTATCTACACTGCAGAGTGTCTGTGTGTCCCCACTCCTGGAAATACCTGGTTGGGCTGGCCAGATCTGCTTGCAGTGGGGTTGGCATCTCGTGGAGACCTTGCCAGAGAACAGCAGATTTGGGGGACAGGGGTGGCGCTGAGGATGCAGATCTGCCCAAAAATGTCAAGCAGCTTGTTGGGTTTGTGAAAACAGGACAGACAAATGAAACAGTTGTCTTACTACAAAGCACATTGCCAGGGTGAGGTGGGATTTTTTTTTTTCTTGATGTGGGCTTAAAAATGTGTTTGTTGAATGCAAGAAATGCAGTTGGCTTCACAAAGCCAGAGAGGTCTGGGACACTGTGACAGATGGTGTGTGTCTCTGCTTACCTGTGTTCTCACCACTTGCTCTGTTAATGCTGAAAGGAGGAGGAGGAGGGGGAGGAAGAAGGGAGGAGGAAGGGGCTTTGCTTGCCAGAGGGTCTAAAAGTAATGAAAATTTTTCCCAGGCTCACCCAGGGGGCTGTGAATTTGCTGCAGACCAGAAAGCTGTTGAAATTTACTGGTCTGTAAGCGAGACTGGAGAAAAGGGATATTTAAAAGCCACCTTCCCCTCATAAAATACAGTGACAGAGATCAAACCCCTTGTTTTCTGAGAGGGTACAGGCAGTCGACACTAAAGATTGGACTGACTTGTTTTCTTGTTACTTGTGCTCCAATCTATTACTGCTGGGTGATGCGTGGGAGACCTGTGATGTATGGCAATGTAACAGTGACCAAAAACTGCTGTAAAGCCATTCCTTGTAAATGGAAAATTACTTTAAAAAGTGTCTAACCAGTCAAAAGTGTCAAAACCCCCCAGCAACTCCAGCAGAGGCAGCAAAAATGATGATGGAAGGAAGGATCAGCAGCCTGGTTGATGTGTTCCCTGCTGGGTGAAGGTGCTACCAGCAGCTGTAGAGGTCTGGAGGGGAGAGGGAGCATCTCCATTGGTTTGGTTTTTGGTTTATAGTGCCACTGAGCCAGTGGCTGCTGAGCTGTGGATGGGAGCAGTGAGGAAGAAGAGGTGTGACAATTTGTGATGAGGCTGGAACCCGTGGCTGCACTCGGTGGTCACTGGGCCAGTGCTTTATTTTCTGGTGGAGGAGCTGTGCTGTGTTTGTCTGATCTTCCTTTCCTTCTCCTGCTCCTCTTTGCTAATAGGAGTATTTGTCTGATCTGGATTCATGGCAAGCAGCAGGTCCCACCTGTGGTGGCAGAGGGCCAGATCCCCAGGTGTCCTGGCTCGAGGCTGTGCACAGCAGAGGTGGAAGACCATTGCAAGCATATGAAAGATCATATTATGTATTTTCTTCAAGTGAATAAAACCCAAAAGAATCTTTTTTTTAATGTTTGTAGCATTGCCGGGTCACAGTTGGATGCTTTTATCAGCTTGCTGAGCTTTTATTCTGTCTTTACCCAATGGCCTTTTAAAAAACATCTGAAGACTTTCAGCTCCTCCAAAGACACACAGTGGTGATAATCTTCTGTTTATTTGTCAGGGAAAAAAATGAAGCCGTTTTTCTGGGCCCTAACTATTAGAAGGGCGAATGGGGCCACTTAAAATGTTAACACCATTTGAAACCAGGAGTGCTCTAGATTCTATTGAACAGAAGGTTAAAGTATAGAAAAAAAAAAAAAGATTCCATAATAGTGGTGTTTCACCTAGTTGTGCAATGGTTTTATGCCCTTTGTTATCATCAGTGAAGAAAAAAACATGGCCTTTAGGTAAACCCAGATTTTTTTTGGCTAGGATTCTCACTGGTTATCTGGAGTCTCTGTGGAGTGAAATATCAGGCTTGTCATGTCTGGAGTGATGGGGAAGAACCAGTGAACACTGATGGGATGTGGAATCAGGATGCAAAGTTGGGTTAATGAGCCCCCTACAACTCAGGACAATGTGCTGTTAGCAGATGGGATCAGGAAATGGCACAGCAGGATCCTGAAGTTGCTTTTCTGTTTTTTTTTTTCTTGGTAGAGCCAGACTTTGATAATCAAGTCTGTCTGGGACAATGCTGCAATGCTTCCAGTGATATAACTCTTTATGGTTATATAACTCCATATAATGATACAACTCTATCTCAGAGTGTGACGGGGCTATAAAAAGTGTAGTAGTTGCAGAAATATGCACTTATGGCTTGCTAATCCTTGCTAAGCCTATAATTCTGATCCTTTTTTATCTTTAATAAGTGCAAGTTATTAAGCATATTTAACTAGTTGCACATGGGAGCTTTTTTTTCCTTGAGGGAGTATCAATCCTGGTGATAATAGGAGAAGTGGGTGGAGGGATTAGAGCATGAAAATAAGGTTTCTACCTTTAGTTGTAGCACAGTGTACCCTGTTGAGTACATCACCTTGACAGTAATCCATCACAGTAATTTAATAGGTTACAATTTGGATATCCTTAACATGTTTTTATTGCACTTTTCTGTGGCTGTAATAACAAGGGTCTCACTGCAACAGAGGTCCACTTGTTCTCATGCTGTTTCCTTTTGCTGTGATCTGCAGTTTCATTCCCTTCCAGGCAGCAAGGAGATCACCTCCATTTCTCCATTCTCCCCTGGGTTTAGAGTGCAGCATCAGGGACCCCTGGGCTGGGAGAAAGGAGTTTGGTGGGGGGAATGACATGAGTGGTCATTTGCCAGGACACCAGGTTGGCTTTCAGTGTCAAGAGCAGACAACTCAGTGCAATGATGCGCAGAGATAATCTCTTTTAGTATTCAGATATTTAGATAATATTTAGGTAAAATGCTGTTTTAGATAGTATTTTAAGCCATCCATTTGGGATAGGCACAGCTTTCCAGTGACCTGGAAGACCTTCCAAGGTTGCTTTTTTCCTGTTCCTGCAGGACAAGCATCCCTGTTACTCATCCCTGTTAAGACTTCAGTGCTGTGCTGCTGGCACTTTCTGCAGACACTGCACAGGCTGAACAGTCACAGAGAGAGTTGTTTCCTCACTTTTAGGAGTGATGCTCCAAGGCCTTATTTTCACTCCCCCTTCCCCCTCTGTATCCTTTTTTGCTTTACTGCTGCTGGATGCCCACCATGATGAAGAAGAGGGAATTTCCATATCTGGGGTTATTTAGTTTCCCTCACACAAATGAAGTATTTTGTTTCTGAATCTGATACTGCCTTTGGAGCCCTTGGTGTGCTCCATCAGCAGCCCACCAATGCACATTAACTGTCTGCAAATTTCTGGAAGTTTAATGTGCAATGAAAATGAAATCCCATTGAAATCAAATCTAACCCTGTGAGAGATTGAATTAAACTGGAAACTGATCTTTAAAGCTGTTGGTAAATGGATACATTTTGTATGTAGAAAACTGAACACTCCTCGGCCAAATCTAAAATAATAAGTATAAATGTAGTGGAGTTTAAAAGTCTGATCTGTGTAACACAGTGCATTCCACTTCACTAAGTTGCCCCTCTGCTGAACCCATGAACTTGTGTGTAACTAAACCATCCCCTCCAGGGAGGCATCCACTATTGATTTAGAGGAGGCTGAGCATCCACTACATTACTTGATATTTTTTGTGCTTCCCCATTACGCTTTTGGCATTAAAGAAGTGTCAAATTAGCCTGGCTTTGGCTTCTGGCAGTGGCATCTTCTTATGTCTTTTTTCCACTGTATTAAGGAAGTCCCATTAAGGCATTTACACAAATAATCAGCTCATCACTGTGCCTTCATTTGATAAAGTAAATGAGTTTAGCTCCTTAAACCTCTGTCTAGACTGAGTTTGGAGGTCTGGTGATGGCAGATACGTGGATGTTTCAGCTGCCCTTTAATCCAGCTCACTGGCAGCAGCAGGGATGAAGCTGTGGTGGCCTGGATTTCAGCCTCCCAGGTCCCCAATCAGTTTCTGCAGCAATTATTGTGGCTGGGTGGGTTTCCAGCTCATTCCTCATTATTGCCCATTGCTCAGCCTCCAAGCCCAGTTCTCACTGTTACATATCCAAGGAGCAGGTGACTTTTTGCCAAAGCCAATTACATGCTGAACTGCTCATCTACCAAGACCTTTGGATCATTTTCAGAACTGCTGTTTCCTTGGGATGTTTCCTTCTCCTGTGCTGGAGTTACAATTTGCATTGCTTTTCCCTGGATGGCTGCTTTCCATATAAAACATGTTTTAATGGCACGTGCCAGGTTATCAAGCACATCATCCTGCTTGACTGCCCTCACTGCTGTTTAACATTCCTCTAATCCTCCTGTCATTTAACACTTCTATCAGTCATTTTATGGGGACTTTCAAACCCTGGAGACAAGCACTGAGTAGGATGCATGGCCACTGGGGTCCAGAAGGTTCTCAGTAATAAATTTTTACAATTTTCCACTGCTCCTTGTTTGATACTTGCCAAGTAGCAAGTTCTTCACCCATTTAACTGGTAATTTACTGAACTGAGTGGTCTCAATATCTCCTTGAGAGTGTCACACAGGGTCAATTTGGTGAAGATTGCTGTGCAAGAGGCTTTGGCCACTCTGTGTCTCTGGGGTGATTCAAATGCAGAACCACAATGAGGTGATGTGATGGGATGAGCACTTTGCTATCTGACCAACTCCTAAAAGCCAAGACATTTACAGTAACTAGTATTTTCTTTCTTTTCCTTCTTCTTCCCAAAATCTGCACCTGTTTTTTTATACACTGATGGGAAGTTATTCCTCAGTGGCTCTGTGTCTATGTATAAAATTTAGCCTTATTTGCAGAAAAATGAAATGTAAGAAGTTGGGCATTGTACATTTAAGGCTATTTGAGAATTAAATTAAAAATATATTGTAATTTTAAAATATTTGCCAAGTGTAGTCTAGAGTTACATAAATCTTAACTCTTCTTATCAGTAGATCTCAAAATGGCTTGCAAATTAGGTAATTAGCATTATCTTCATTTTGAGGAGGAGAAATTGAAGCTCAGAGAGGTAAAATGATACGCCCAGGATTACCCATTAGTTCTTCATCCATGCTGAGCTCCCCAGCAATT
Organism: Eopsaltria australis; assembly: GCA_034509425.1. Taxonomy (NCBI): domain Eukaryota; kingdom Metazoa; phylum Chordata; class Aves; order Passeriformes; family Petroicidae; genus Eopsaltria; species Eopsaltria australis. The sequence continues at coordinate 141,406 of JAVTVJ010000012.1, read as the reverse complement.
GCAGTGGGTGGTTGGTAACTGGGAAGTCAACAGTGAGCAGGAAGAGAGATTGGATGTCAAAATTATCCCAGGAGTGCAGTGCATTATCAGGCACTGGAACACACAGAATTTCAATTCCCGAAATTTATCCCAATATTTTGAATTTCATTTTAATAGACTCTCAGTCCAGAAATATTTTTACTGCATCGTGGGAATAACTGAACATTGTTTGACTATTAATCTGTTTATTCAGAAATCCTGTTTATCCCTCTCTCTCCCTAAAAACCCAATACCAGGATTATTAAGTTTTTCAGAGAGACAGTGAACTCTTTCAGGCATACTTTGCCTGCAGTAAAGAGCAAACAGCCAGCTGTTGTCATGGTTTTACTGCTTGAAAGTCTAGAAATAGTTGGGATTTATACATGCTAACTATTTATGCCAAAGGATGATCCATGTTACCAGTTGAATTCCACACTTCCTAACTCTGAGCAGCGCTAGCTCTTTGCTTTTGTGGCTAAGTCATAAATTAAATATTATTTAGGCATTCTGCATGTTAACTGTTTCATGCTTCACAGTGAGATCAGGACAATTGGGATCTGTTTGGATCTGTTCCCTGTGCTCCTGCAGGCAGGAATCAACACGAGCACTGCTGGAATTGTTTTTTTTCCCACACAGAGTATAATTCTTAACCCGAGTGTATTCCCTGCAGTCTAAGGTAGGGGATAGTTCCCTGTTACACTGATGTAAAAGTCATCATTATTTAAGAGGAGACAAACCCTGACAAAAAGGTTAATTGCAACCCAGTAGAGCTACACTAATGCTTTATTAGGGGGAACCAGTTGTGTCTAGGTTTTTCAGAGCAAGTGCACTGTATAGGACATTAACATTTCACCTTGAGATTTTAAACTCTTCATAAACTCTGATGTATGAATTCAGCTTTAAAATAATACAGTTTAAGAACTAAATTTTTTTTGCAGTGTGGCTGCTAGCTGGGTGGTTAGATCTGTGTTTGTAACTGTGCACAAATCCAGCCAGAGAGACTGCAAATTTTCAACTCCTGATTAAATTATGGCGAGAGCTATGAAGGTTTTATCACTTGCGTTTAGTTACATTTGAAAATATGTTCTGTTTTTTGAGCTTGGAAATCCTTCTGATTCCAAGGTTTTGTCTCTGTATAACCTTTAGGAAAGAGTCTTAGATGTCTTTTCCAACCTAAACAATTCAATGATTCTGTCTCAACCCTTCCACCATCACTCCTGCTTGGGGAAGCCTCCCTTGCTGCATTTTCTTTGGACAGCTTTTACTCTGGTTCTTTTTATACCCTGCAACAGCATCTTGGACCTGGCTGGGGTTTCTCCGTACCCAGGGGAGGCAGCAGGGACGAGGAGGGGATGGATGGGGGTGTTTGTGTGCTGGATCCATGTGCAGGGTGTGTTGTTGGGAAGGAGGCTGGTGACCAGAAGGGCACAGAGAGGTCCCTGTGTCAGTGCAAGGGTGCAGCTGGCAGAAACGTGACAATGTGAAGTCTCTGAATGAGTCTGGAGAGGATTTTGCACACGGAGAGTGAGGCTCTGGAGGGGAGGTTTGTGGAGAGCAGCTGCCACAGAGCTGTACCTGTCCCAGGTGTCTGGTGTAAAACAGAATGATGGATTTGGGATCTCAGGGAGAAAGATGTGTGGGCATAATACTGCTCTAGTTGGAGAGGTACCTGGAAAGTTGTTGGAAAGGCATGAGCTGTAGTGAGTGGGATAGTTTGAACTTTCTGGTGGTGGAGGGACACTAGTGTCACATTCTAACCTTGAAATACCATTTCCCCCTCATGTAGTTTCTGTAGTGGTGCATGAATCTCTACATCCATGCACCACTGAGTGGCTGAGTAAGCTCCTCAGACCCTTCTGGAAAGCTTTTCCTCCTCTGAGGAGGTGTTTGGGTGCCCTGTCTGCTTCACCTGATTATTGCCTACCTCCCCCTTGCCCTGTGCTCCTCATCAACAGCTTCAACCAATCTCACAGCATCTAAGGTTGACAAAAAATACCTTTTTTTTTACAATTAATTTAGTATTCCTGTTTTTATTTCTCTTCAGAGAAACCTCTGGCTCAGCTATTGTGTGAAGGACACCACAAAGTCATCTCTGTCTCAGTTAGACCCACAGTCAGAGGGCTGTCAGATTGGTAGTCCTCTTTGGGGCAGGAGACATGGAGAACACTTTGTGGATGTAAAATATTTAGTTGTGTCTAAAATGCACGGAGGAAGAAGAAAGTTGCCTGCTTGGAAGGGCAGCATTACAGCTGGGCCAGGGCAGAGATCAGTTTAGCCCATGTCTGTCAGCATTCTTGCCTTCCTCATGTCCTGTTCCTGTAACTGTTAAACCTCCGTAACTGTTAAACCTCCAGTTTGAGAATGCAGTAATTTTACTTTGAATAATGGATAGAAACAGGGAAATATTTTGCTGTGTTCCTGTTTAAGAGACCTTTGTTTTGGATCCTGAGAATGAATGCAGATCGTGAGGGTTTATTTTTAAAGCAGGGGAACAAACACTTCTTGTTTTGTCCCTGAGAAAGAAAGTAAAGAGAACCAGAATTTTATGTGTCTGCTTTTCCAGAATTTTCCATTCAAGGTAGTTCATGTCTTTGTGTGAAACACCCAGTGTAACTTCTTGTAAGGAGGAGCAGCTGCTGGCCTGATCTGGTGTGTGATCTGATGATGCTTTTCCCCCAGGAATCTGAGTGCAGTGGTGCAAGTCCAGGGTGCTGTTTTTCAAGTGGTGCTGTGGAAGAAAGACCAATCCAGCTGAGCTGAAGAGAGCATCAGAAGTGTTGCGCTTTCTCACGAGTACATTTTTGGTTTTACCCCTCTTGCACCTGCTATTTGTGCCTTTACTCCTTCCAGACTGAAAATATCTGTGAGGACAGGCGGTCACTAATAGTTGGGATAAAATTATCATTCCTTTCAAGTGTGTGTCTATAGAGGAAAAGAAAGGAGAGAATCGTTTGAAGAAACATTGACAGCAGTAGGCAGCTATGCAAATTTCCCCTGGTCTATTTAAACATACACATTGGTTTTAAATATAATTCTGAACTTGTCTAGTCTCCAACAAGGTCAAGAAACAGAGAAATGTACCCTGTGCAGATTATTTCAGACACAAGGCAGCCTGTATACATTTTCACCTTCCCACTCATAACCCAGCATCTTGCTGTTGCTGTGTTTTTATTTCTCTTGGGTTGTAAATAGGAAACAAAAGAACTTGGTAATTTTTTCACACTATTGCAGATGGATGGATTGGAGCAGGTAGAATAATGCTGAACTTGGTACTGAATGGGAGAAAAAAGTCATGTTAGTGTATTCTGTGCTTCCAGTGTCCAGAACCATGGGCTTCATGGGGCTGAAAGAAAGGTGAAAATATAAAGTCTCTAAACAAGGCTGGAAGGGTTTTGCAGAAGGTCTGGCACAAAGCAAAGCTTTGATCTTGGTGGAGAAAGGACACGATGAAATGGTTTGTCCTGTGAAAGGAAGAGGTCAAACCAGATGAGCAGAGTGGTAACTGTGAATTCTAAAATGTGTGGCTTCTTTCTTTCACATGACATTGATGATCTCACATGGTGGTAAGGAAGGATTTGGAAAAAATCTGTAGTTTTTTCTTTCTTTTTATTTTTACAGAAAAAGGGTTGTTGTTGTCTGGTATTCAGCTTACTACTCCATCTTCCCTAACTTCCCCAGGAATTCTGCATTTGTGGTTAATGCAGGACAGATGCTTTTCTTACCTAAAACTGACCAGGGATTTCTTACCAGTTCTCCTTTTAAAAGAGAGGCATTTTAAACCTGTATTTTTATGAGTGGGATCTCTCAGCCTGCAAAGCACCATGACAAAGGATTTCTGGAGAGTTCATGAAGCCATCTCCTGTCATTGCCAGCCTCTGACTCTCCTCCAAATCCTCTAACTGGACACAGTACAGCAGGAACTGGCCTCACCAGTGAGGAGATGGAAGGGATCACCTTCCCAGACCTGCTGGCAGTTCTGTGTCAGTTCAGCCAAGGATTCCCACCATGGACACGTTCAGCTTGGTCCCTTGGGAATCCCCAAACCATTTTCTGCCAAACCACTTTCCAGCATGTGTTGATGCAGGGGGTTGTAGCTCCTTAGGTGCAGGGCTTTGCACTTCTCCCTGCTGGACATCCTGATGTTCCAGTCAGGAGCTGGAGTAGCTGACAGCACCGAGATATGATGAGTGAGGGTGACTGGGGCTGAATCCAGCAGTTTGGCTGTGGTGGTTTTGTTTTTGCTGAGCACTTTTCCATCACTCCCTTATCAGCTGTGAGGCAGGAGGGCAAAATAAAGACTGGGGACTGGCCCATATTTGTCCTTATGGACCACAGGGAAATATTTTTCCAGGGGAAGAGGACAGTGACTGTATGTGTGAGTACCTGCTCAGGTCTGGAAGTGAGTGAACACCTTCCTGGGGCAGAGCTGCTCTTTTTCCCTGGTTCTTGCTGTGTGTTTGCAGTGACCCAAAATAAATCACCTGGGTGCACTGTAGCCTCCAGCAATTACTAGAAATGCTGGGGCAGAGCTGCCATGGTGCTGTTACCAGGCTCACTTGCTCTTTGAAATTGCTGCTTTAGAAAGATAAAGAACAGTTCTGGCTGCTGTCTTAAAGCTGTCTCCTTCCTGCAGTTTTATAGACAATTAGGAAAAAGAAAAGCACAAGGATTTTTTTTCTAGAAATTAATAGTTCATAGATCACTGCCTTGACCTTGTTTAATACAGAACCTGCATCTTCCTAATTGAATATCCCTGTGGGCTTCAGAAGCATGAGACATATCCAAAGCTCACATTTAAAGTTTACATTTGAAAAGTTAATAAAATGCTTCTATTTTTTACCCTTCCCCAGTGAATTTTTTATGTGCATTTTTGAGGTCATGTATAAATAGCCAGACACAAATGTTTGTGCAGTGCTGGTGGCATGTCATGATATTTTGAGCTGTTCTGATTGTTAAATGATGAACAATGGATTTATATTTGTGTGAATGTATGTGGTAAATGGCAAAGCCAAGCTGTATATTATTTTTTTCTTGAAGTTTTACTATCACTTCTGTTGCCTGCTCTTTATTTCATCTCCCTCAGGACTTCCCTTAACTTTCCAAGTCCCTGACTCCCATCAGCAAAAGGCATTTTAAACTAAGCCTAGCACTGGCACAGGGTGCCCAGAGAGGCTGTGGCTGCCCCATCCCTGGGAGAGTCCAAGGCCGGGTTGGATGGGACTTGGAACAACCTGGGATAGTGGAAGGTGTCCCTGCCCATGGCAGGGAGTTGGGACTGGATGATCTTTAAGGTTCCTTCCAACCCCAATAATTCTGTGATTTTATGATGATTCCAACATAGAAATGTTGTGTTTCCTTTCTCAGATATGAATATTTCCCCCAATTTTTACCTACTCAGCATTCAAATTAAATGGAAGTTAAACCTTCTCATGCACCCCTTTCTTGTGCATAACTTGTTTGATATTTTATCCACACCTCTCTGGTAAAAAAAATGACATTATACCAGGCTAAACTGAATGCTGAACATCTCCTTTGGTGTCCTTGGGAATATGTTTCCTTCCTGAAGATACTTGGATTTTCAATTTTCCTGCTCAATACTGAGGTTCTGCCGCCGAAAGTCCCGGTATTTTCTTTGCTGCACCCTTCTTCCCCATCCACTGATGCATCCAAACCATCACATTGGGGTGTTTTTCCAGCAGGAATGCCTTGGTGATACGTTCCTGGGTTGGTGCTGCTGTCAGTAACAAACTCCTCCTGGCTGAGTGCTGCAGGAAAATGTTCCTCAGGGGCAGCCCAGCGTGTGGGTCTCAGGCTACAATTAAAGCAGCTGCTTATCATTAGTATAATAGCTAAATGTATTTCTTCATTCCATTTAAAATCAAGTTCTTAATCTGACTTCAAATGCTTAATGATTTTTTTTTTTTTTTCTTTTTAGTCTGAAGCATTGCTGCTGGTGCAGCCTTTTTTTTTTTTTTCCAGTTTTATTTTTGCCCCTGATGTTTAGCTGGGGCAAAAACCAGTTAAGACCTAAAGATCAGGCTTCTGGGGCTGCTCCAGTGGTCTTGAATCAGCAGGAACCTTTCTGTAGCTGGGGAGGATTTTCCTTCAGCAGGATTTGCAGGCTTGGGAAGCCTTTGCGTGAACTTCAGTGGCTTAGAATTAGATTTCAGCAGCAGAGTATGTCCCCAGGAGGCTGCAAACACGATGTCATCCCTCTAACACCATGTCTCCAGAAGGCAGAAGAGAGAATGTTTTGATTCCTTTCACATTTACCTGTGTTGCCTTGAAGGAGCAGTATTTTTCCTCCTTTTGCAAGGTCTTTAAGCCCGGAGCCTGAAGCTGCTCCGTGCAGCAGTTTAGAGAAACCATTCAGGTCTGAGGCTGAATATCAGCCAGTAGAAAGGAGATTTACTAGCACTGGATGAGGTCTGAGTAGTTCTGACATGGTTTCTGACGTGGTTTCCTTCTTTTCCTGCAGGTTGGACCAAGTTTGCCCGGCTGACGCGGGCGCTGACCAACAGCCGGAGCGTGCTGCAGCAGCTGACGCCGATGAACAAGGCTGAGGTGGTGCACAAGCACTCCCGCCTGGCCGAGGTAAATGGGGTGGACACCAGCCTGATCCCTTCCTAGGGCAAGGGGGGGGAAGAAAACCCACCCCAATTCCCACTGGTAAATGGTATTTTTAGAGGAAAATATTTCCCGACTCTGATTTTTTCGGCCTCGCCTCCACTCGTCCTAAAGCAGCACCATGTGGCAAGCCCATGTTTTTAGGACTGGTCATAAAAACACTCCCTGTAGGTAACTTTTATTTAAATGACCCTATTTTTGTGCACACAGTCCTCAGTTTCTTGGTAGTTCCTTAACTTGGGGTGCACAGAGTGCTCCTCTGCTGTGCTGTCTCACAGGATTGGTGTCCTTGAGTCCCTCTCCCAGGGAAATGGGATTGTTTGAGAAACCTCTTTGGCAGCATCCCAGTCTGGGTCCCCATGGACTGCATATACACCCTGCAAAGCCAGTCCTGCAGTATTTCACTCATCACTTTTATCTTCAGAACTGATGAAATGAACTCTCTGGGAGGTTACAAACATCTCCTTAACAGTGCAGGTGGTGCAATAAGTGAATCCCTTCAGGTTAACTGCTGAAACAGAAATACTGCTTTCATCTTCATGTCCACTGGTAATGAAAAATAAAAGGGTCAAAAAGACAGGGTCAAAATAGATGAGCTACTGAAAAAGGCAGCCCTTCTGCCGGAGAACTTGTCCTGTAGAACTGATAGCAGCTTTAAATGCTTGGGTTTGATTTTTTTCATTTCCTTTCTGGCTTTAGTGAACTTTGATAATAAAAAACTCAAATTAAATTATCAGAATGGAAACCCCCAGTTTTCAGGTGCTAGCAGTGCAGTGTTTTCCTTTGAATGATCCAATACCAATAGCTTGGATAAATGCTGGATTACTGACACCTCATGCTTTTCACGTTTATGACATTTCAGTGTCCTGTAAATCCAGTTATATCCATTCCTGCTTTAGTCTGGAGAAGCGAAGGTGGGAGAAGATACGGTAACAATATTCAGAAGAGTCTAAAGCAGCTGCACAGAATGAGGGAAGAAATTGTTCATCAGGACCACTATAGCTAGAGGAAAGAAAAATGGCATTAGGTCACAGCAAGGAGGATTTTGATCAGGCAGCAGTAAAACCTCAGGTGAGGGAGTAGGTGTGCTCAGGAACAGGTGGGATGAGGTTGTACTCTGGAATTATTCCTTGCAGAGTGTGCAGTCTCCTTTTTTACAGGTATTTTACGGCTGCAAAGTGCTCTGTAGGCAACGTGCTGTGAGGAAGGCAGACTGAGTGGAGGTTCACCATAGCTTTACAGGCCTCATTTTCCATATTTCTGTGTCTGAGCAGGAACATTATCTTCACAGCTCATCCCTTGCAGAAGGTGCTGCTCACCTTATCAGACTTAACAGTTATCAGTCATTTTCATTAGCTGTACACAGGAATAATTCAGACAGTCTGCAGTGAATGCAGCTGACTAACAAGATATTGTGTATTCTTTGGTGATTTAAAATTAAAAATCCATGCAGAATGAAAGAAATAATCATTATAGTTCAGTGGTCTCCACAGCCACTTGCCACCCACTCACCATGTCAAACTCAGCATGATATTATGTTAAGAATAATAATTATGCTTTTACAGTATCGTGGGAGCTTCCAAGCACTCCACCACCAGAGGCACAGGGAACTATCAAGCATATGTTAATTACATTTTACTTGAGCCCTAAGTAGCTTATTTTTGTAGTTCTAGTGAGGATTTTCCAGCTTCTGCCCCAATGAACAAGGCAGGGAACAAACGGCCCTGAAGAAACCAGGGAAAGAAGTCCCAGTGCGGATTTATCAGCAAAATGTTGGACACTGATGAGTCCAAAGAGATAACTGGAGATAACAGCCAAATTATGAGGCACAGCCAAAATGGTGTGTTAAGTGGGGGTGAAAATTTTGGCTTTGAAAGAAATTTTCACGAGGCTGCTGTGAAAAAATGACAGTGTTGATCACTGCTTTAATTCCAGGGAAAAACCCATGGATCCACCAGCGAGTTCAGTGTGCCCCAGTGGTTACAGGAGTATAGAAGTGCTGATAGTGAGTCTGTCCTGGGCACTGGGGGAGGGACAGCTGGAGTTTGATGTTTTTATGTGTCTCACCAGGGGTTTGGCATCTGTGGTTGCCTCTGGCAGGTGCCATTGGGACCACACCACTCCACAGAGGGCTCTGTGTTACCCTGGAGCTGGTGTGGCACGAGGCTCTTGGCAAAGGGAGCAGCCACGGGCTCCTGGAGGTCTCTGCTGCTCTCTTATTGCTGCCTGTGCAGTGGGTCCATTGCTTCTCTGGCCATGGGATAAATCTGTGCAATTCACCTGATCCTGTAGCAAACAAATGGCTGGTTAATGTAACAAGTTAGTTTTTTATTGTGTCAGCTCAAGTGACTTTTCTTACAGATTGTGATTGCTAAATGTGACCTTAGAGAGGGTGGGAACAGGCAGGCAGAAGCAGGTTTGCATCACTTCAGCCTGACATTGGCCCAGATTTGACGTCTTGGGAAGTCACATCCCCCATCACAGAATGAGGGAGGCTGCTGTTGCTGTCCCTTGGTGATTCCTGAAGAACAGAGTTTCAGCAGAGCCAGACTTCTACTGTCTGATCTCAGCAGCGGCTTTCTCTTAAAAACATCTGAAGGACAAGACTGCAAAGAATTAATGGAGAATGCCTATCTTTGGTGCTTGAGTACATATTCTTAGTTGTTGTAGAGGTTATTCAGAGCCATTTACTCCTTTCCATCAATGAAGCATCCTGTGTTTGATCAATTTTGCACATCTGAGGCTGCTGTTTTCAATCCAACTGTCCCTGGAAATTTGATGTGTCAGCCTCAGTGTGGGACAGGTGTAGGGCTGAAATGAATTTTAAAGTTGCTGTAATTATTTATTTTATCCCACACGGACCTCAGATCCCCAGATGGATCCCCAAATGGATCTTCCAGTTGTCAGTACAATACATTGCCACGTATGTGTTCCTTTGTGCCTTTGTTTCTTTTGTTGGACAGAGATAAGAAGTAATTAGATTAGGTGGGAATAAGAAGTAATTAGATTAGCTGGGAATGCCTTAAGTGAATTTGGCTTGGTTTTTGCAGTGCTTCCACTTCCACAATTTTACAACAGTGAGCATGCAGGAGATTTCAGTCCTGTGCAAAAAAATGAGAAGTAATTACAGGAAATAAAAGAAAAGCCACTAGTGATATTGAGTTTGTGGGAGCAACACCTTTTTGAAGAAAATAGGAAGGGAGCATGATATTGGCAAGGTTTTAGGGCAGAAGTTGTGCACACGATGTCTCATTTTAGGAGTTTGGCCAGCAAGGCTGGGGTCTGTTTCACCTTTGATAGGGTGTTGCTCTGGCTCAGCAGTGGTTTAAAAAAGAGGTCAGGCACAAATAATTAGTCTTCTGATTCCAAATATGAATGAGTATTCATGTTTAGATTATGTGGTAGGAAGAAACTCCTTACTGTGAGGATGGCGAGGACCTGGAAAAAGTTGCCAGAGAAGTTGTGGATACCCCATCCCTGAAAGTGTTCAAGGCAAGGTTGGATGGGGCTTGGAGCAACCTGGTCTAGTTGAAGATTCCCTGCTCATGGCAGGAGGGCTGGAGATAAATCATCTTTTAGGTCCCTTCCAGCCCAAACCATTCTGTGATTCTGTGCTCATAACTGCAGAGCATAAGCTGGTGTGGCAGTACCCAAAACCCCTCTATGGGGCCTCTCTCCCCTTGCTGTTGGCGTGGCTTCCCCTCAGTCCATCTGCAAAGACCTCCCTTTTTGCAGGAATATCCTAAGATGCCATGCTGCTCCCGTTCACTGAGTGATAGCTGCCTCCACACATCCTAAATAAATCAGAAAATATAATTTAGAAAAAAAAAAAGAGAAACTGTGCGCTGCCTTCCAGTGTCTGACCAGCACAGTCCTGTCTATGCTGCTCCTCACAGAAATCCATAAGACCCCTCATTGGATCCTGTTCACTCAAAACAGCAAATTTGCCTCTCTGCCTCTTGCAGGTTCTCCAGCTGGGATCTGATATTCTTCCTCAGTACAAGCAAGAAGCTCCAAAGACTCCACCACACATTATACTCCACTATTGTGCTTTCAAGACCACCTGGGACTGGGTCATCTTAATCCTGACCTTCTACACAGCAATCATGGTTCCATATAACGTGTCCTTCAAGACAAAGCAGAACAACATTGCCTGGCTCGTGCTGGACAGCGTGGTGGATGTTATTTTTCTGGTTGACATTGTTTTGAACTTTCACACAACCTTTGTTGGCCCTGGGGGAGAGGTTATATCTGACCCCAAGCTCATACGGATGAACTACCTGAAGACGTGGTTTGTGATTGATCTCCTGTCCTGTTTACCATATGACATCATCAATGCCTTTGAGAATGTGGATGAGGTGAGTGGTTGTGATCTGTCTCAAAAGGATTGTTTTAATTAGGGATTAATTTAGGAGCTTGCTCCCAGAGAGGCTGCTCATGCTCTGTGTAAATACAAGGGGGTGGCCTTGAGCTGCTGGGATTTGCCAACAAGACATTCCTGTGTTGGAGGAGAGGTGTCTTAGGGTTCCAGCACCATGTGTGGATTTTACTTTAGTAATGGGGGTTTCAGAATTGCTTGCTTGTCATCCAAAAGCATTGGTTCAAGTCCCTGTCAGAGTGGGCTGGGCCAGTTGGGATGTTCCTGTCACAGCCTTCCTTTTCAGCTGTCTTTGTGCAGTTCTAACCCATTGCAGGGCTTGGTTACAATTCTGTATCTGCTCTGGTTGGAACTGGTGGCAAATTTGCCACTTATATGAAAATAGGCTCTGAATGAGCATTTTTAAAAATTCTGCCCTAGGATTACCTTTTGAACCAGGCTGTAATTTCCTTTTAAATGTTTGATGGAGAGGGAGATTTATTTCCATTTGTTTTGGTACAATTCTTCAACCATAGCTGAAATTTGAGAAACTGTTTGAGGACAGAAAACACAAATATCTTAGGTGGATGCTGAATGAAAGCTTTTTAACTGCTAAGTGTGTTAACATTTATGCAGTCAAGCTTGCGGCCTGAGCTAATGCAGAAAACAAACAATAACTACAACAAATAATGCACGCACGAGTCAGTGTAGGGAAATTCATTATTAAAATGCAACTATAATGGCTTTAGGACTTGTTTTAATTTTTCTCTAGAGCTTTTTGTCTTCTGGGCCATAAACAATTGCAAAAGCCTCTGTTCAGTTTTGAACATTTTAACAATTTTTTTTCTTAGAACACCGTTTAGTGGGGCTTTTGTTTGTTTGTTTTTTAATTCTCAATTCTGCTGTTACATATCCTCACTATATAAAACCTACATTTTTTTTTTTTTTAATGCAGGATTTGCTGCAAGTTTTTTAGAGCTCCTTTAACATTCCATCCCTGCCTCTGTGTGCTGAGTAGCATCTTTTGACATTGTTCCATGTTATTTATAGCAAATATGACAGAAGTGATAATACTTGCAGCTTAAACTCAAGATCCTATGAGGGCTGCCCATCTGAAACCAGGGTGCACAGTCAGGCTGTGTAAGAAGGTGATATTAGCAAGGTTGTAAATGTAATACATCTTTTTAAGGTAACCAGTTTCAGACTCAACATGATTTTTATAAAAAATGCAGCATTATCTCCAGTTTTTTGTGCTTTAACATGTAAAATAAACAGAAAATTTGTGTGCCCAAGCAGTAGAGATTTAAAGGATGAGTTTTACCTCTTTCTCTAACATATACATGGGAAATGAACCATCTGCAGTATTTGTGACAGGGAAGAGAATCCCGACAGGGTGCATTATAATTGAGACACACCTAAAGTGACAAACTTTAATCAAAGTGTAATAACAGTAGCAAGGTATCATGAACTCCAGTGATCCTAGAGCAGCTGTCATTTACCTTCAAACAAATGAAACATTAACTCCTTTTTAATAAAGGAGTCAACAGTAAGATTCCCTCATCATGAAGCTCCATGTTACCACCCTGGAGCCTTCAGCAGGTATTGGTTTATATTTACTTGATTTCCAACCCCTCCACTTCCAGCTTTCCCTAGTGTCTGAAAAGAATTGAAGTGATTTTGAAGACAACTGTGTAAACAGTCAGCCTTTCCTCCCTGGGTCTACATTTTGTCTTTTCCCTGTCCTTCAGGGGAGAGCTTTTTATTTTTTCTGTGGTATGTCTTCATTTGTGACATTTAAATCTTTTGAGCTGGTTGGTGTGTTCTGGGTGGTTGTAGTTATTAATGCTCTTTGTCTTCATTTGGTTTTTAGCATTTATTTTAAATGGTACCTCTTGTCTGGGATTTAACTTTTTGGCCCCCCAGCCAGCAGTGTGTTTAAACACTGTTAATAGGTAAAGAATAAGGAAATGAATAAACCTAATTTAGGAGGGATACTCTGATTAAAAGCAACGTTTCTCATTAGAAAGTGAGTATCTCCTTCTTAAGGCCAGTAGAAGAGAGAAGAATTCTTTTAGCTCTTGATTTTGGTAGATTTTAGCTCTGTATCTTGGCCCTGGGTGTTGGATAAAAGCACTGAAGTTGATGACTGCAGCATTTCAGATAAAGTTGCAGAAAATGAGCTGGGCAGTAAATATCTTGGGTGCAGGTCCTGGTGCTCTATAAGCTCTTGGTATGGCTGTTCATTCTGACCCAAATCAGAATGAACAGCCCTAAAGCCAGCTGAGTGGAAGGTGACTTTCCAAATTCCCCTTGTGTTTCCCACATCCGACCCTTGTTGTCCCACATAAAGCATCAAATGCTTTTTGCTCGTTGTTAAGGAGCTAGATGAGAAGGAGGAATACCATTGCAGGGGGTTTCTTTTCCTCCCTTTGGGCAGATCTCTCACTCATAAAGAAGGAAATGGCCAAGGAAGTTCGGGATTTTGTCTCTTTGTTGTATATGGAGACTGCTCTATGTGATACAGGTGCTTGAAGTGAATTAAGATGCCTTAAGCACCAGAGTGCTATTAATGCCAAAATTAAGGAGATAAGTTGAAAGGTTAAAAAAAATCAGTTGGAAAAAAGGAAATGTGTGTTTTCTTACCAAGGGTTGTATTTTTCCAAATGGAGCCAGTCTTGGCCAGAGTAGGAACGGTGTCAATTCCATCATGGTATCTTTTCCCTCACAGACAACATTATGTCAAGGCTGGAGCTCCCACGTGAGGCAAACATGACTGCAAATCAAAGTTATTTTGTTGTTGAGTGCATGTAGAGCCTTGGTAGCAGGATTTGATGGAGAGGATTATGACACAAATTGAGAACTTGGGACAATTAAGATGATTTGAGGCAGAATTAGAGGTGTAGGTTTCCAAGCCTGGAGTTACAGAGCCAGGCTGTTGGAGTCTGCTCTAGGGTATTGGGACGTGTGACAGGGAGGGGGAAAGGTAAAATAGTGAGGGACACCTTGCACAGCACAGAGTGATCCAAGTTGATGTGATGGGTGAGGAATTAAGTGGCTAAGTGGTATTGAAAGGGTAGGAAAACAAGGTAAAATAGGTTGGTGAAAAATGAACTAATGGAGAGGAAAGTGGAATCCTTAGTGGGGTACTTGATTTAGGAAACTTGGCAGGATGGTAGTCCTAGAAAATCAGAAAAATGCATGATATCTCTTCTCATTGGGCAGCATTTCCTGCACTGAAATTCGTTCTGGCTAAACCAAAACCATGCAGAAAATCTTTCCTATAAAGAAGTGTGACAGGGGACAGCATTGTACAAACTGAGGCACCCAGGCAGTTTTCAAGGAACAAACCAGAACAGAGTGTGTGTGCTCAGAGTCTCTGAAACTTGGCTGATTTTTTTTTTAAGTATAAGAGTTCTCTGAAATTTCAGATTTAGTCTAAAAGTGTCTGTCTGTCTGTCCCTTTTTTCACATTAAGCAAAAAAAGAAAAAAGAAACACACAAAACTTCGGAGTAATGGGGAATCTGGTGTTTGGATCCAAAGATTTTGGTGCCATGAAACTCCTGTTGGTATTAAACTGTGAAGTGTGTAGTGGCTAGAAATTGTAATTTTATCTTGGAGTTACATGTTGCTTGTAGTGATTCTAATTTTCTTTTCCCTGAGTAATGAGCTGTATGTAACAACTCCTGCATTGCTTTATGAACCAATTTATAAAACTCATAAAATCGTGACTCCCTGCTTTTGAAGCTGGGGAATTCTGTTACCTCGAGACTTGGCCTTTATTTGTGTTCTGCCTATTAGAGAGAAAAATATCTGTCCTCTCTCAGTCTGGGCTACCAAAAGGCTGTCTGTAACCATTTGTTCCATACAGGTCAGAATTATCAGACTCACATTGTGATGAAATTGTGAGCAAATGAATTTGCAGGTGCCTGAGGATGCTGATCAGGTATGGTCAAACCAAGCTCCCTTTGGGATCAAATACATCAATTGGCATCCCAGGACACCAGGAGACTGAGCAGGTGTTTGGCTCTTGTCCTCACACACATTTGAACCTCTGCAAATAAGTATTTTGAGTAAATATTCCCCAGATTAGGTGGATTGACAAATTTTTGGCCAAATGGAAAATGCTTCCAAAAATTAAGGGTTAAACTCAGCTGAAAAAGCCTCTTACTATTTTGAAAAATATGGTGTTTTTTTTTTCCTGGGAATTTTCACTGAGATTCATGAATTTCTGAGTTTGTCACGGAAGAAAACCTAGAAGCTGGATCTCCTTTCTGCCAGAAACATGGTGCTGAAATGAGATGTCACAAACTGCAAAGGATGGGACATGAAGTCAGGGTGGTGTCCAGATGGTTTTCAGATGACTTGTGTAAAAGATCATCCTTTCTGCAGAAACTAATTTTCTCAAGCAAATGGCTGGAAGTGAAAGCAGAGAAATTTAAATGACCTAAACCAAAGTTCTGTGCCTGTTGTTTAATAATGTAAGACTATGTGACCCAGTGGCCTTTAAAATTTTGTGATCTATGCAGGGCATATTAAAGCATGGACTCTTTGTAATGGTAATTTTCCTTTCATTACTATTATCGATCTGTTTCAGCACTGTCAAAAACTTCTTTGTATCACTGCAATTAGTACAAACTAAAATTGCAGTGTCTGTAAATTGAAAGCAAATAAAAGCTGATAAAGGTGGTGTAGCCATATTCACACCTGCAGTGCTTTGCAGCAAACATTCCCTTTATGGGAGGAATTTGAAGGAGGGTTTTTGGGCACCAGTCTGAAAAGTTGGCGTGTTTCAAGAGTGTGTCTTTGGCTCTGAAGTACAGTCTGTGGCTAGCTACCTTTTTTAAATCTAGATGGCTGACATGGAGAAAATAATTCCCAGAACTAAATCCTGGCTGCAACCAAGTGTTAAACTATGATTAAAATTCCTAGCAATGTTACAAGAGAGGCATTAACCCTGGGACCTGGCATTTCCCCCCTTGTTTTGCACTCAGAAGGCAATTAAATATGAAGAATGGTGTTGTAGTGTGTGAAAACCCACAACAGAATAACACAATGGCATGGGTATGGTATTAAGTTATAAATGGATCCACTGTAGGCATGTATCTTCTAGATTTTCAACCATTTTCACCCCTTTCGCTTATTCACCTCTATCACCCCATTGCACTGACTTGCAGAATTGCACTTCTTTTCTTTGGCTTTTATTCTAAGATTTTATTAAAGTTCTGCCACCATTTAATTAATCAGCTTTTAAATTTTTTTTATAATTAATTAACCAGCTACTTTAATGCTGTACAAGGTCTGGGATATTTCTGCAGGTTTCCCTGTGGAGACACAGGAATGTCTCAATGACGTGAGGGGCAACTTGTGAAAGGAAGGAGCTGAGGCAGAGCCAGTGCAGGGGGTGGAGAGTGACCTGATGGCCTCATGCTGCCCCTCTTTGATGTGGGTTATGGCACATTACTGAACTGTAATTGGATGTCCCAGACGTCTTTTTTTCCCACTTTCTTTTAATGTGATGTATATATTACTGGGAAGCAGATGTTGGGTACAAGCCATTTAAATCAAATCTTCAGTCAGAGCTGTATAAGCTCATACAGAGTCCAGCAATTGTGGAAATTGTGTGTGCAGCACTTTCCAGGGAAGCTTGGAGTCCTGAGTGATCCCTTTTGCTCACAAAGGAGGGGAATGCTCACAAAGGAGATGAGGAAATGAAATAATCTGGTCAGATGCTCACTTAAGTGATGCTGATGGGAGTAGCACAAGTTCCCTTTTTGTCCTCCACCCACCTTCCCTAAGGAAGTGAAAATTATCATATTTCAAGATATTGTCTTTTTTCCCTTCTTTTGGGCACACTGATGCACTAACAAGTAAATCGTGCAAGATGCCACATCCCCCTTATCTTGCATCTAGAATAAATATTTTTAAATCACCCTTCTCTTTATAACCTCAGTTATTTACTGTTTGAAATGTGCTGTGCTGTGTGGTCGTGCCATAAACAGTTCACCGAAAGTTTATTTATAATGTTACAGCTTATTGACATTGTGTTAAAGGGAAAAAAAGGGAAAGTTTCTCCATCCCCCTGGTAAAAAAAAAAAAAGATAAATCCCAAGCAATAAATTTAGGGGTACTTTCAGAAAATGCTTGAAGGAATCTACTTGCTTACATTTTGCTATAAGGATTCAAATTTTTGCTCACTGAAGTGACAACTCCCATTGCTTCCAGTGGTGCAGGGTTAAGTATTAATTTGGCTCAGCACCTGGGATCTAGATAGCTTGTGCAGAAGAAGCAAAGCCCTTTACTCCTGTGTGTATCTACATAATTGAATACAACCCTAAATTCTGCTCTTCAAGTGGTGATAAATCAGAATTGTCGCTGCTTTAGTTTTCTCATTCGCTCATTTTGATTTGTAACTATGCAGCTTTATTATATTAATTGTTTACTGAGAAATAAAGATTTCTGATACATGTTGGAAGATTTATTTTAACATTAACTCCAGTAAAGCAGCATTAAGGAGCTAACCAGGGATTTTGGAGCTAAGCTCTATTTAAGTAGCTAAGCTCAAAAATTTCTTTTGGGAATGATTTGCTGGTTGCATTTCAAACAGCCTTTACATCCTCCAGGATGCTCCTCCTTGAACTGCACAGACCAGGAGTTTTTGGTTGTGTGCCTGCAGGCTCACCTGCTCATGTTGGCAGGGCTCACTGTTTCAGTCACTCCCAAAACCTCTAGGCACTTTGTTTTCTCTTACATTTTGTGCCATCATGTAACAACTGTTTGGTGGAGATTGCCCAAGGTTTACAAAAATAATCCTGCCTTTTTCACTGCTTCAATACTAAATTACACAGAATCAGCTATGTGATTTATTTGGGTGATTTTTTTTTTGGGGGGGGGTTGTTTTTGTAATTACTTCTGGTGAGAGAAAAGTAAGGAAAATTTTGCCCATGTATCTTTAAATAAAGTATTTGGACTGTATTTCAAAATGTACTAAGCATGGAATTCACCTGATGAAACACTGGGCCAGGCATTGTCCCCAGGGAGATGCAGGCACATTTGGGGCATGGCTCCTCATGTTCTAAGATGCACCCCCAAAGAAGGTCTGAGGAGTCATTCTACCCTAAAACTTATTTCTCAGTCTTAACTAACTGTAGTGACACCAGTGTGACTAGCTCAGATGCAAACCCCTCTGTTGTATAGTTTAGGCTGGGGTGAAATGTATCCCCCCCTTGAGACTGTATTTGCCACACTTTGATTTTTCAAAGGATAAAAGCAAAAGCAGAAAAAAAATAGGTGTAAAACTCACAGGGTCCTTTAGAGTCTCTGAGTCATCAGCTTTGGTGAGCAGGTTCGTCATATCATCCATCCCATAAACCAAAGTCTGCATTTCCATGTGATGTCTTAATAAATCCCTCTTAATTTGCAGTCTGTGCATTCCTCCCTCTGCCAACCCCCTTGGTTAAATATTTCTTTTCCCTCCCTCATGTTTGTCTCCTCGATGTGTTTAGAAAGAAGAGTCATCCCTCCCCTGCACAAACACGCCTCTTTTCCTTTCCTTACTCTAAGCAAACTCATCTTGTCTAGACACCTCATTTATGAAATTTTATGAACATTTTTGTGGCTGTTCCAGCTGCCTCTCTCTGCAGGAAGTTAAGTTCAAATACATCTCTTTAGGGCAGAGCTTTACAGATTATTCCAGGTGGAGAATTCATCTTCACTTTGCAGTTGGGGTTTGGCTTTTCCTATTGATGGTGGAAACACTCAGTGTCCTGGAGCTGGATTAACTCTTCTGTGAGTGCAGCTCACTGCTTGCTCTGAGTCAAGTGGGATGGGTATGTAGGATTAAACCATATACCCAAATATTTATTTTTCTCAGTCATCTCCAGTAAGAGTCTTGTAGTTGTAGACATTTTTGTTAATTTGTGCTGTAACGGATGCCTTGGGACTCTACATTGTCAAGCTTTATCACATTTTCCTTCATTCCCACATGGTTATTCTCTGTACCTGACTGTGTGTTCCAAAGGTGCCATTAGCAGATTTTGTGACAATATTCTATTTCTGTTTATGTCACTAAGAAACCAGCAATATCACTGAGAGTCACCACTTGTAACCCCTGCTAGACTCCCTTCTTATCATTTCCATTTTTCCACCCTTCCCACAAGTTCTTCAGCCACCCTGGCATCCCAGTGGTGGATTGGTCCCTATTTTCCTTGTGTTTCATAATAATTTCACCTTATATCTTACTGAAATACTGCATTTATTTAGAAAATGGGCTGCATTATCAGAGAAAGCTGTCAGGAAACCTTGGACAGATCCCAGGTAGCCTAAGCTTAGCTGACCTATTGCTCCACTGATTGCATTTTGATTTATCTCAAAGTTTCTAATTACTCTTTCCCTAAACATTTGTTCAGATAATGTATCTGTTTATTTCCTTCTTGATGCATTAGATTTTCTGGGAAATACCAACATCATTTTTGGAAACTAATGCTCAGGATTAAGTTATCCTGGATTATATTTACTTCATTGCAGCTCAATCACTTTAGTTGTTCTTTTATTTTCAGTTTTGAATGTGAAGGATCTTTGGGTATTTGTTTTAGTATTATTTGCAAGGAAAAGTTCAACCTGGCATTTGGCAATTCTTGCTTTATCTCTACCTCCTCTCTATGTAGTTTTCTGTTGATCAATATTTTATTTCTTATATGTGGTCAGTTCTCTGTTTCTGGTTCCTTCCTCTGGGCGATTATTTACTCATTTATAACTGATGCCCAGCTTTACAAGTTTTCCCCCTTCTTTTATACCTTTTGATGTAAGGATATTCCAGGTGTGCTCTGCTGCCAGGTGTCTGACTCTTCTGCCTCTCACAGTCCACCTGTCTTCACTTATTACTATCTTTAGTTCAATCTACTGTAATTTATAATTTACCAGCTCTTGCCCTTTGGAGAGCAAGAGCCCCAGTCCAGTTTACTTTGTGATTGCTCGTTTTTTATGAACCGATTCAATTCCTTCTCAGGCCAATGGGGACTTCTGCAAAACCCTGGAAGAACCGAAGGTAGTGTAGCATCACATCATGTGAAGTAATTGGCTGTTGAATGAAGAAATAAGCAGGCTGCTGCATCTGCAGAGCATCTCAGTCTCCTGTTATTAATAGCATTTATTCCCCAAGCTCATCTGGAGCAGGATCAGTCTCACATTGGGAGGCAGTGCTCTGCAGTGTCTGTTTCTGTAATAACACAATACAGATGGGGTTGCTGTGTGGATCCAGCTCTCTGGGCTCCCAGGGATGGGTTTGATTTCTCCTCACGGCAGCCGTGTAAGCGATAGCCCTGAGCTCCTGTGTGCTCAGTGGGAGGGGAGGGACACAGCTCCAGAGGTGATTCATCCCTCCCCAGCTGTCAGAGATGGATGGGGTGAGTCCCTCCTCTGACATGCCCCACTCCTCACTCTCCAGGAGGAAGGATGGGCTGTCCACACGGACAGGGGGCTTGGCCATCAGTTTGCAGCATTCTGTGGGGTCCAGGAGGGTGCTTGGAGCTCAGTCTGTGCTGTGGCCACACAAAAACATTTTGCTCTTGCACAGAAGTGAGCCCTGGCTGCAAACTCTGAGGATTTGATCCTTTTAAGGCAGATTTGCTGTAATTGCCTGTGTCCAGCATAAAGATATTAGTTTAAATTCAGTCTAACATCTGTATATGCTGCAATCACTCTCTGACTGCAGCTGCAACATGCCCTACCAACATTTCATGGCTCTGGTTCTTGACTGCTCCATAAAGTCTTCAAAACCAGAGTGTGCTGAATATCAAAACTGAGTGAAAAGTTACTCTTTTTTTTTCTCTGATCTTTTCTGAGACAGTGTTTTCTGTTAAATGATGCAGTACTGGTCCTCATTTTCAAAGCTCAGAGAATTTCAGCTTTAGAACACATTTAAAATGTGTATTTTGTTTCTTTCTGTTGTTGCTGTTGCGTGTGTACCCACAGCTAACAACAAATAAATAAAAAATCATGGAGTGAAATCTAATTGAAAAAGTGCCTAGAGTTAAAAACGCATTGTTCCCTAGTAGAAAGAAAAAGTTATGCATGATTTACCATTTCAGCATACTGGGATTTAATTTTGAGGCTTAAGCAGATTTTTTGTATATTTAGATGGTTGAAACTAATGGCTGGTTTTGTTTTTATTTTACTTTTAAAAAAACATTTATGGAATAATTTCCAACTTCAGAAAAGATTAATTAGATTAGCAAATAATCAGCTATTCTTTTTTGGATTTTACAGACCTGCAGCTCTGCTGTTCTGCTGCTCCTTTAGTGTAGAACAGACTACACTCTCTCTTCCCTGGCTTAGGAGGTTTTGGGTAGAGTCATTGTGGACTAATGATTTCCTCCCCTTGTTAACCTTCATTTTCCTTTGTTAACCTTCCTTTTCCTTCATCCTCTTGCATGTTTGGCTCTTGACCCCTGTATGACACGACTCTGACAGCTTCATCCTTCCTATTGCCTGGCTTATCAGGGATTTGTTAAGTGCAAGGGAACTTTGCTCCCTGTTCTTGCTGGAGGTGCAGAGATCTGTTCCCACGGCGTGCATGGCAATTTTGGGAAACATCTGCCTCAGTCCTGTGGCTGGAAAAGTTCAGCTGGATGCAGACACACAGCTTAGGCACTTCCTTCATCCTGCAAGATGGCAGTTTGGCAGTGTGGTAACATCTAGGGTCTGAAATGGCAAGAGTCAGGTGGTTTTAAAAGGAAGAGTTGGTCCCTCTGCACGTCAGACTGAGTGCTGTCGTCAGTTGTGCCTCCACTATGAAAATGAATTTCCCTTCTTAGTGTATCAAGAGAGTTTGAGAACACAGACTTTGCAAGGCACTTGTGTCAAGAAACTTGGGCTTTGTTTAATCATTAATGTCTAATTTAATTCCCAATTAAACATCCATCTCTCAGAAGTATCTTTTTGGATAAATTTAACAGTGTCTACATCCTTTGTACGGTTTCAGCTGTCTCCTAAATTGAAATGGTGGTACAAGAAATGGTTGATTCACTGCTCTTGTCCTGTCCTGGTCCAATGGCCTTAGAAGTCCCTGGGAAGGCCTCCTGTGACTCACATTTGGAATAGTTAAATCAATGGTGTGTGTCAGATGGGAATTTGGTTCCAAACCTGACACCCAAAACGCAGCTTTGGACTCGGTGGTTTTTCAGTGTAAAGATTTCTGCAGTTGAGATGATTGATGATGAGCAAGCTGAGTGTCCTCATCTGATTAGAACATGATAAAATGCATTAGCCAAAACCCCAAGGGGCTGGATTGGATGATTGATAACATGAGGAGAAATTCTCAGTTAGAGAACACAGCCCAGCAGCTGTTAAGGCAGTTGGCCCAGCTGAAATGGCAGTGGAGTCACAAATGCTCCTCCCAGAAGGTTGGATCTCCAGTATCCAACATGTGCTTTATTAACACCATGCCAGTGCCAAACGGGATTACATGGATTCACAATTTCTAATCACCTTTCTGTTCCTTGAGTGCTGAGGTCACTTCTGTCAGAGCAGATCTTCACCCTGGAGTAGGAGGGATTCCCAAGTATTCATTACGAAGCATAAATAGAGTTAAAAGAAAAATGAAATTAAAGGCAGCCTGCAATCAATTGAGTTTAGAAAACTGAATTTCTTAATAGCCCAAATGTAATTCAAGGCAGTTAGTCTTTCACATAACTTCTATCAAAGACATTACTGCTGAATCTGAGGCAGAGCTTTGCATATTAAAAATTGTGCATTAATTGTTGGCAATTTTATAAGTACGAAGGTACCACCTTGACCCAACCAATACTTAGTGCATATGTGATTCATACATATATCATATATATTTATATGTATGATATACTCTCTGTGTGATATATCACATATTCATTTAGCATTTCTTTAATTGCTGTCTCCTATACAGTGCTTTATGGAAGAGATTTTTGAAGCTTCCAGTACTGCCTTTCTATTTTGGAAGACTGGACATGAACTGTCTAATATATCTAATATATCTCTTGGTTTTTTGGCCTTTAGTGAGGGGTCAAACTGAACTGACTTTAAGATTTACAGTTAAACTTACTTAAATGAATTATGCTTTGGAAATAATACATTTCATTGTCAGTTGAAATGAAATATTTCTCTTTGCTTTATACATAAGAGACGTGATTGTTACCTGTGCTTAGGGGAATAAAGATGACAGCACAAACTTTCTCCCAGGCTTTGAAATAAGTGCTGTATTTATATATTACTTTTATATTACAACTGCTTTTATACTTTTATACTTTTATATTACAACTGCTAAATTGTCCATGTAACCTAGAGAAGATGAAGTATGGGTGGGGAATGGAGGCCACACTGTAAACTCTTCTGTTCAAAGGTTATGCAGTAAAAAGTGCAGTGCAAGCTGTGCCATTGGGACAAACTTAAACTACTGGGTGTAAAAAAGGGACCTCCCAAGTTTGAATTCCAGGTCTCCAACTCCTTCCCTAGCCTTAATCCTAGAAATGAATGATGACTCTTTAGGTAAAACAGAAATAATGCATCTCTGCTTGAACAATGCAACAGGATTTTGTCGTATGAGAAAAACACCCTGCTGTTTTCTCCCTCTTCTGAAAGTTGTAAACTTTCAAAATCAAGGTTAACTCAGTGAAACATACTGTGGAAAAACTATGAAACTACTTGGAAATTATATTTTTTTTAATGTGGATATTTTTTCTATGGAGTGGGACCCTCATTCAGTAGTCCGTTGGCCACAGTCCATCGTGTCAGGAATATTGGAAGGGACTTCCCAGTTGATTGGAAAAGTTGGCTGCTCAGATTGTCTCACAGTCATATATCCTAAAGCAAATAAATAGATATACATTTAGATGGAAATAAGGATGATAAACTAGATCTCTGTCCTGTGTAAATGCAAAGTGCAGAAATCAAAATGGGAAAATTCCACTTCCCTCTGTGGTATTAGTCATCATGAGAGCTTGAATGCAAATATAGAGCTTCAATTTATTAAGGATTTGGGGATCTGAAACACATTCCAATAGGATTTGAAAAGCATACAAGAACTGTGCCAAATGGATTACATCTAGAAATATCAGATGGGTGTTACCCTTCAAACGTTGGGAAAAGGGAGAGAAGGTGCAAAAGAAGAAGAAAGAGAGGTGCAAAAGAGACTAAAGTTTTTCTGGTATGGAAAACTCCAGAAACTCTAGTCTTTTACTGTTTGATAATATAATTAGCTAGTGTTTTGACTAGACTGATTTGATAATGATGCATAGAAAAGGGCAATTTAATCTTGGCACAGTAACTAGGAATGTTTGCCTCATTGCTTTCTATGTCTTAATTTCTACTTTAAATTAAATGTCTTCAGCTTCTGAATGTTTTATATTAGAAACCTTCCTTTACAAACCTTCTATTTTGAGCCACTAATTAATTTAATGCACAAGTTAGGTATATCATAGGATTGCAGTAGATCAAGAGCATATTTTTGTTCTCTTTCTGCGTCTCTAAACTCTCAAACCATTTGTGCATTGAGAAGGACATACACATTTCTTATCCCCTCTCAGATGTTTCTATTAACTTTCTGATGGTCCTTGTGCTCTTATTCCCTAAATATTTGTATTTCCATTTATTTGTACTTCATCTATCTTGCGTGACAGGAAAAAAACAACACTGCACCAACACTTGCTTTAGGAAAATATCTGCAATGTCTGTTGATTGGAAAGGAAATTAACCCTGTATGCAAAGGCACGTGCCCTGTGGTCTGTATTTCCCTCGCTCAGGAAGGTGATGTGCCCACAGTTGTTTGGCTCCATGTTCAGTTCAATGAGATTTCTAAATAACAAAAATATCCAGAGTTATGTTTGAAGGATAATAAGAGGTGGAGAGTGTTGTACTAGAGGAAGTTCCTCAGCTCATGTTTGCCAGGTGAGAGTAACAGTGGGCAGACTTCTCTGAGTTTCCCACCGCGATTACGTTCTGATGTTTATCTCAGGCATCTCTGAATGTTGAGGGTTGTTGAAGTAGGTGTGTCCCCTACTACTATTTTGGCCAGAATAACAATCCTCTGCTTGGATTTAATAGAATGCTGTTCTCTGAGAAGCTTTGGGATGACTCCACAGGGTTGGTGTAGTTCCATCTGTGATTACTCTTCCACTTCCTTTGATCTTCTTGAGGTCAAAGCAGAGGTTCCAATTTACCTCAAACTGGCAAAGCAGCGAAACACTCCTTTTTATAATAAACTTGCAGTTTCCCACTTTGGATTCTACAGAACCCTTCTGTTGCTTTGAAAGACTGAGTTTGAACAAAGTAATTTATCCACCTAGTGAATGCCAAACTCAATTTAACCTGACGAGGACAAAAGCACCGGAGGCGGAGGAGGGTTTGATCTTGCATTCTGTTATCTGAGGCCTGAAAAACTACATAGAAACATTTTAAGCAGATGCAGGACTTGCTGTGCAGCCTTCTGTGCTAACCAGCAGGAAGTTTCAGATCAAATAATGATTTTTATTCTTTTCCAGGGAATCAGTAGCCTGTTCAGCTCCTTAAAAGTGGTGCGCCTCCTGCGGCTGGGCCGGGTGGCCAGGAAGCTGGACCACTACCTGGAGTACGGCGCTGCCGTGCTGGTGCTGTTGGTGTGTGTGTTTGGGCTGGTGGCCCACTGGCTGGCCTGCATCTGGTACAGCATCGGGGACTACGAGGTCATAGACGAGCTGACCAACACCATCAAGACAGACAGTTGGCTGTACCAGCTGGCCCTGAGCATCGGGACCCCGTACCGCTACAACACCACGGGCTCGGGCCAGTGGGAAGGAGGGCCCAGCAAAGACTCCTTGTACATATCCTCTCTCTACTTTACCATGACAAGCCTTACAACCATAGGATTTGGGAACATAGCGCCCACCACTGATGGGGAGAAGATTTTTTCGGTGGCCATGATGATGGTTGGCTGTAAGTAAAATGTGATTTTCTTGCGTTTAAAGCTCTATGGCCAGTACGATGCTTGTACAGCGCACTTGCTGTAAGCTTTCTTGACATCCTAAAAAACAATCTGAGGTACCTGTAAATAATCATTAAATGAGCTTGGAATTCTTGAAAACAGGTATCGAAATTCTGTAGTTGATTTAGCTTTTAAATTGTTTGCAAGGCTAAATGATCTGAGTATATAAGTGTGCCTAATGTCAAGTTTATACTTGGAGACTCATCTTTACACTTTAAAGATGGCTTTTCTCACATTTGAGAGGTTTTGGCTGGAATTTCATTAAAAGTTTCAAAGTGTGTTCAAATTCAGGTAGTCTGAGTTTTGCTTATAAACTTGCACAAGCCTGGAATCGTTTGATGTAGTTTTATCCAACTCTTGAAACATTTAGTGATTCCATAAATTGATTGTGTACTTTATGGCACTGGTTTGAGATATAAATCCTGATTTTTGTCTTCTGAATATGGTGACCTTTGTCACTAGCAAAGCTAGAAGTGAAGGAAATGGTGAGACAATATATTGCACCTTTTTTTTCTGCTTCCTGCTGTTTCATAGCTCTGCTGAGGTAGTCCAAAACCAGGAGTGGTAAGGCACATTTCTCATTTCATGTGCTGCCAAAGTTACATCATTGAGGGGCTCTATAGATAACCAGAAATCTTCAAAATATAGTGGAGACAACTTAAAATGTTAATACCATTTGGGAGAATTACTGTTCTGTTAAATAAATGACTCCTGGTATTTCTCTGGTGCTTCCTATTTTCTGAGCACCATGCAAACACAAAGCAATTATGTAACAAGAGAGCAAACAAAACCTTTTGATAATAAGATCTGCATAATCTCTCTGATAATTATCTCAGCTAACACTTGGAGCTCATCTCTGAGAAATACTGAACTATAAAAAGGAAGTTTTCTTGCCACAGTCTTTCTAGATCTTCAGAAGATTAAAGCCATTTGTTTGGAGTTTTTAAAATGCTTTTAAAAAAGAGAGGTTGCAATTTTAGGACTCTTGCAGCGTGGTGCAATGGAATTTCTGCTGAACACCAACTTTACATGACGGGTTGATGTGTTGCAAAACATTTCCAAGTCCATAAAAAGCAAATCCCCTAGCCAGAGCATTAGTGAGCTATTGCAGATAGGTCATCAAAAGCCCATAGGAGCTGATATAGCCATTTGTTGAAACTGATTTGTGGTATTTACAGAACCCGGGGATTTGGAGAATAAAGTGGATATAGAACATTTTTTATACATTGTAATATGTACTTCCCTTGTTTTGTTTTGGTTTTTTTGTGGGGATTTCCATTGTCCTGTAGAGGGGATTTCTGAAATCTAAGTGGTAAATGACTTAGGGTGTGATGAGAGCCACAAAAATATAATGAATGCCACTACTACTGTTTATAATGGTAAGAACAACAACAGCAAAACATATGGGTGGCCTCAGCAAGTCAAAAGGAAGGGGAGATTTTAATCAGCTTTGTGTCTGTTCTGGGTGGATTGTTTCCTTGC
This sequence comes from Eopsaltria australis, assembly GCA_034509425.1. Lineage (NCBI taxonomy): Eukaryota > Metazoa > Chordata > Aves > Passeriformes > Petroicidae > Eopsaltria > Eopsaltria australis. The sequence continues at coordinate 113,935 of JAVTVJ010000012.1, read as the reverse complement.
TTTTTATCTCTGAAACTCATGTTAAAGATGGGGAATACAATTAGTGGGATCAAAGCTGACACTGACAACAGCCTGTGTATATGGCACTGGTAGATAATTTCCATAAGTCCCACCTACAAAATTACTAAATGTCCACATCAAATTTATAAGTGGCAACAAAAACCAACAGATTTATAAGCTTAGCAGTTGGGGAACTGTGCGTAGGTTACAGGCTTTTAGTCAAAGTCAAAAGTTGAATCTAAAATTTAAGAAGTGTGGCAAAAGCTACTGAGTTGCTAATTGCATAAAAATAATAACACCAAAATAAATGTGCCTTCTCTTGCGAGTGGGGTGAAGAGCAGGGCGGCAGGTGGGAAGGCTACAGACAGGAGAAACATTTTTGGTTTATTTACAAGTAAAATTTACAAGTAAAAATGCTCAATTATCATCAAATAGTGAATCTTTTGCAACGTCATTGTCTTAGGTTAGGCCAGAGGGGTCAGGGTCTAGGAGGTGATCTGTGCTGCGGGAATGCAGGAAGGAATACAACTTCCTTCCTGCGAGAGAGAGAGAGCCAATGATCAGGTAATTTTAATAATTGATAGTTAGGTAAACCAATTAAAAAGTTGGTCCGCCTTCAAAGAAAAAACCATATATAAGCAGAGACTCTCTGACGCTCTTCCTCTTTGGACCTGCTGCTGCTGTGTAGAGAGGAGCAGCTCCTGCTTCTCTCGCTGGTAAGGCCCAAGCGCCCCCCCCCCCCACCTCCTTCCAAAGGAGGGATGGGGGGGGAAGGGAGGTTTTGCCGGCAGCCGTGCCGCTGCAGCCGGGCAGGCATGGGGGAGGAAACGATTGGAATTTTCAGCAGATCCAGCTCAACCGGTGTGTCAGTTACACAAGAGGGAGAGCCGGGCCAGGCAAGGACCGGGCCGGACTCCATCCAGCTCGGGCCAGGCCCTGCCCTGTCACCCCGGGCCCAGATGGCCCTACCAGGCCGAGCCAGCTCCGCAGAGCCGGGCAGAGACTCTTGAGAGCGTCTGGCATCCAGCTCGGACCTGTTCAAACAGCCCGGCAAAGAGCACGGGATCCTCACACTGCCGGAGAGAGAGACACAGAGATTAACTCTCTCCATGCCTGGACTAAACTCACAGACACCCATCCTTCCTCGCAGAGAGAGGAACGAGTGAGGACATCTACATAGTGCAGCGCAGAGACTTTACAGTCAGTGAAGAAAGCAGAACTGATACTAAAAAGGGGGTGCATGGGAAGTTGCTTCAAGAGTGAAGCTGAAAACTCTTTTGGAGAGCCATGGTTGGGGACTGAGCTAATAAATTCTCTGTAATATATGAAGATATAGTCCAAAGGGGGATGTGAGGTTCTTATTGCAGCCAATGAACTGAAATACCTAAGTACAGACAAGTAAGTGTTGAAAAAGTACAGCCTGATGAGAAACTAGAACCAAGAGAGAGGAAAGGCTGTGACCCAGAGCCCTGGTCCCGGGGAGAATGCTAGAGAACCTGAGTTGTCAGGAGAACCTGTGTTGCTAAGCACAGAAGAAGGGATTTTCTTTGTTGCTGCAATTGAACTGGGGCATCCTTAAAACAGGTACCCTGTGGACTGTTCATAACCCACCATAGTGGCTGTGGGAAGCCTACTGGTGTGGGAGAGATCCACCATTAAGCTGGACTTTGCTCCGGGCGGCGGTTAATGGTGAGGCAGAAGACCCATAAAAACTGTATTTTTCTTACAGAAGATCCATGGTGTAAGCAAAAGAAACTTCTCTCCCTAAATGAACTAGAACAAGAGCTGTTTCTGAAGTGGTAAACTGACTGGAAGTCAAAGTGTTGTCTTTTGTATGTTGTCAGAGAGAATGAAATGGAGAGGTGGGGAAGGAGGGGTGGTCTGAAGAGTTTGTTCTAGTTTTTTTTCTTGAAGTTTTTTTTTTCTTTTTTCCCTTTGTCTTAGATATATTAATAAAACTTCTTTGTACTTTATGAAGTTTGAGCCTGCTTTGCCTACTCCTAATCCTTATCTCACAACAAGCAATCAAGTAAATTTAAGTAAGTGTGCTAGCATTTAGCCACAAACCTAAATAAGCGAACTAAAACCACGACAGTCATGAGTGCGGATTTGAAGATTTCTAATCCATGCACATCAGTGTGATGAGTGCTCCTGAAATGCAAACCTTGATTGATCTTTTTCCATTGGTTAGAAAATAAACCAGCTTTGGACCAAGCACTGGTCATGGGGTTAGTATTTGCAATATTTGTGCAGAGAGATCAGTCCTGCAGGATTGTATGGACATGCTTTGCAGAGCCAGCTGCTGAAAGCCTGGCACTCTGAACTCCAAAATGAAATAGGAAGGCACAACAAATAATTGATGGAAAATGCAATTTCCCAGGCATTCAGAGTGTCCACTGAGCTCGGGAGAAGGATTTGGCCTCATGAAAAGGTGTAACTAAGAACTGAGTTATTTTCAAACCAAGATGTTACAGTTTCTCTTTTGAAACAGTGTTTTGAGATAAACATTCAGTAAAATTCAATTACACCTCAGTCAATAAATATCTCTGGTCCACAAACACGCTCCTGTTATAAGCAGAGAGAGGCTGTGAAATACCTTTGGTCGTTCTCCTGAGGAAGTTTGCTAATACCAATAGCTGATATTGGCAGTGCTTTTTTCCTAGCAGGCTATGCCAAATAAATGTCTTAAACTTAGCACTGGAATCAGAGATAGTAATTCATCACAATCCCAGCTGCCTACTCATGCAAACTGCAGATAGGACAGGAAATCTTCCCTGCCTTGTCAGCGAGCTGCGGCTTGTTCTGAAAGCCCCAAGTTTCTTATTCAAGCTGGCAAAGTTATCAGGACCTGGGAGGAGTATTTGGAGAGATTTGCAAATCCTTCTGGTGGGCAGGATTGCAGGATGGTGTTCTTGTTAAAAATAGGCAGATTCAGATTCTGTAGGTGCTGATGAAGCATTGCTTGGTGCTGGGCAGGGGCGGGGGAAGCCCTGATGGATGGGGAGCTTTTCACTTGGATTGGCAGCTTGTCACTTGCTTGTTCACTGAGGACAGATTGAGTGGGATATTTAAGCTGAAATACATCACCTGTCTTGCAGGAAAGAGAGCTTTGAATAACTTAACCTCATCTTGTGGAGCTTGCTTCATATTTCTTTTTGCTTCACTTGTTTTATCTTGGTGTCCACTGCTGTTCAGCAATATTTTTTTCGGTTGCTTCTTGACACTTGAAAAGCTAAAAATAGCAAACAAAGGAGCAAGGTTTTTACAAGAGTTCTTGTTTAAATACCTATTGTGCATTTGCTGCCTAGAGTTGCTGAATATGCATGGAAAATCTGATTTTTGTAGCACCTTTTGTGTTGATCTAGGTCATTTCATCCCCTCTGTGTGCAGAGCAGAACAAATAGGTAGGTCTGTCAGATCCTTCGAATGCACCAGGAATCGTTTATCATTCAGGAAGGACCTTTGTTGTAAACCTCCCATTATCTTCTGTCAGCTCAGGGCATCCAAACAAAATCTCAGCCTGTGCTGCTGTGTGTTGCTCTGCTTCTGTCCACAGGCAGCTTTTGGGTTTGTGCAGCACAGCCATAGATGCAGATGTAAAGCTGAGTGACTTTGTGTCTTTCACATAAAAAAAAAAAAAATTAAAAAAAAAAAAAAGTATCAAGAAAGAGCAGAAAAACTTTTGGTTCATACACCACTATCACTGTCTTCCAACTCAGCACAGTCAGGCCTTCAGCAAGCAGAAAATAAAAGGGAAGAAGCATTTTGGGGAAGGTGGCAGTGCGGTCAGGTGTAACAGCTTAAAAAATTCAGGAGAGATGAGGTTTTTTAAGGAACAAGTGTGAATGTTTAAACAGCGAGAGTACTGTGATATGCCTTCTTCCTTCCTGTACTTCCACTGTGAGAATAGCAGCCAGCTTCCCAGAGTCCTGCTTTAGGCAGGGATAGAGTTAATTTCCTTCCCAGTGGCTGGTACAGTGCTGTGTGTTGGATTTAGAATGAGAATAATGTTGATAACACACTGAGGTTTTAGCTGTGGCTGAGCAGTGCTCAGAGGAAGTCAAGGACTTTTCAGCTTCCCATTCCCTGCCAGTGAGGAGCTGGGGGGCACAGGGGGCCATGAGGGGACACAGCTGGGACAGCTGACCCAAACTGGCCAAAGGGACATTCCACACCATATGGCACCATGCTGAGCAATAAACTGGGGGGGGGGGGCTGGAATATGACTGATCAGCAGCTGGTGAGCAATAGCATTGTGCATCATTCATTTTTTGTATTCTTTTATCATTATTATTATTTTTTCCCCCTTCCTTTTCTGTCCTATTAAGCTGTGCTTATCTCAGCCCATGAGTTTTGCCATTTTTTTCTGATTTTTTCTCCTATTCCAGTGGGGGAGAGGGAGTGAGCAGGTGGCTAGGGGAGTTTAAGCTGCATTCTGGGTTAAAATACAACACCCAGCCTGGGGCTCAGAGGGTCTCTGACACATTTCATGCTTCGGGTGTAGCCTGGTGCAATGGTTTGCCCCTGTCCATGTGCAACAGTGAAATGGCTCTGAATGGCACAGAGCAGATTGCAGCATCAGTCTGATCCCAGAAATACAGCAATTACAGGTGTTTATTTGTCCAGCTGAGTGGGTCCAGCCTGGCATGTACTTCATCCAAGCAGTTGCAGAAATCCAGTGTATTCCACTGGTCACTGAAATGCTCCAATGATCTGTGCAACAAGGGAGGGTCAGAATGAGATACTGAAGGCAGGAGTGTCAATGAACATTGAATAATTCACCCTTTCTCAGGTTGTGAAAGACATGGAAGAATCTCTTCGTTATCCATTGGTCCTCAGAATTGCTGAGCAAAGGGCGCTTTGTTGTTCTTCCTCTAGGAAGATACTTTTATCTATGTACATAATTACTTTGGCTTCTATTTACTCCAGTTTTATGGGAAGATGATTGTGGGGGAGATGATATTTTTCAGTGACTGGTTTTAAATTATGTTGAAAACAGGCCTGGAAATTCACGTTGGTTTTGCATATGAGCAAGAAGAATTTGTTGTAGTGATTGTATAGGATGCCTTCTCTGGAAAATGGGAGTAATTTCTAGACACCTCTTTCCAAGAGTTCCTAGTTTAATGGCTCAAAATGTTAACTTCTTGTTTTCCTCTTAAAATACCCAGGTTTATTATTTTCAGCTTTGAAAAGGAGACAGATGTAATTGCTGTCACTTTGACCCCAAGTTATAATTGCTCAGGGGAGGGACAATGAAGGAGAGTGTGGGTGGGCTCCTTTTGATATCACAGAATCTCATAATGCTTTGGGTTGGAAAGAGATCATCGAGTACCAACCCCCCTGCCATGGGCTGGGACGTATTTCACTAGAAGGTGTCTGCTAGACCCATAAATATAGATACCATTGATATCTTAGTTATCTGTGCTAAACACATAGATGTCCTGTCCTCTTTCTAATTGTATTAAACAGAGAGGATAGGACCTGCTCTTTCCTTTTTAAAACCGATGAGATGCTCTCATCTGAGCCACCTCTGGCCCTAAACCCTCCTGTATTTGGCAAACAATGCTGAAAGGCTGCTGATTGCTCGTGGCACCCCCCTTGCTGCTGCTCAGTTCTTTCGGAGCGGTGACGTGGGGTGCCAGGGGCTGTCAGTCAAGTCTCCATTGATCTGTCAGACCTAATTCATTATTTAAGTGGCTTCTTTCATTGTTCGAGCAGCGTTCCGTCAGTTCCCTGCCAATATATGGTAGTTAGCCACTTGAATGCTGTTTGGATGAATCATGGAAGTTTATCCAGCAAATTTGTTAAGCAGTGGCTGAGCCCACGCGCTGACACAACAGTGGATCATTGTAGGAAAGCGCTTGTCTGGCACACTCCCAGGCAAGCAATCCCAGGAGCCCACAGGATTTAATTTCTGATCCTGAGGAAAGTGTATGTGTGTAAGATAGCACCTTCCAGCAAAAATCACTGCCAGCAATGCAGATTAAATAGTATTTTTCCTAGCAACAGATACTAATATGGGAAGGCTTTACATCTGTGGGAATTCATGGGCTTGAGTGTTCAGTTGTGGTTGAAATCCAGCTCTGCCCCGAAGGCTGCCCTACAAGAGTCATTTCTGTGGAAGGGCAATTTCTTTTCCTGCAAAAGTCTGAGATGTGGCTCTGCATCAAGGAGCTGCAGAAGGGTTTGCTTGATGTCTTCAACAGCACAGGACTGGTGCCAGTTTCTGTGCTGCTCTTAAAATTTCTTAAAACGGGGGCCAGTGGGGGGAATGTCTCTTCCAACAGCAATATGGCCCTGCTAGCAAGCTCTTAGCTGCTTCTTGGAATCACAAAATGATAAAATGGTTTGGGGTGGAAGGAACCTTAGAGACCATCTCCTTCCAACCTCTCTGCCATGTGCAGGGACACCTTCCACCAGGTTGCTCAGGGTCCCATCCCTGGCCTTGAATACTTCCAGGAATGGGATATCCACAATGTCACTGTGCAGCCTTTTCTGCTACATACACATGTAATCCTCCAGCAATGAGAAAGGGGATAAATTCTTCAGCATCCAAATCAGGAGAGAGTAAAACTGTTCATTCACATTCACCCATGAGCGCAAAAAGAAGAAAGTGGCACAGAAAGTTCCAAGAAGTTCTTTGCAAGTGAAAATTTCCCCTCTCGAGTGCCATTGAAAATGCATTTTGACACTTTTGGACTTCTGAACCATAGTCCAAGTGCTATTAGCTCTACAAAGAAAGGATATCAGGATCTTTCTGTGATACCTTTTAGTTGTTACTAATCTTACTTATGTCTCTCAGCTGGGGCAGATGAAGTATTTTGAGGCAGGTTATTGGTCTCAGTGCAGCAGTCAAACTCAGCAATCTCAATATTCTCTGAACAAACGCATGGAAAAGCCTTAAGAGTACAATCACATCTCAGTAGCCTTCAGTAAAAAACCAAATTACTCTTAAGGAGTAAAAGATGTAGCATCATCCACTTTTTAATGGAACTTCAGTGTCAGAGTGAGATCACAGAATGATCATTTGAGTTGGAAAAGACCTGTAAGGTCATTGAGCCCAACCATTACCCCACTACTAAACCATGTCCCCAGGTGCCACATCTGCACATCTGTTAAGAATCTCTAGGGATTGGGACTCAACCACTGCCCTGGGCAGCCTATTCTGGTGCCTGACATCCTTTCTGGGAAGAAATTGTTCCTAATACCCAATCTAAACCTCCCCTGGTGCAACTTGAGGCTGTTTCCTCTTGTCCCTTTGCTGCTACCTGGGAGAAGAGACCAACGCCCCCTGGCTACCCCCTCCTTTCAGGAAGTTGTAGAGAGCAACGAGATCCCTCCCAGCCTTCTTTTCTCCAGGATAAACATCCCCAGCTCCCTCAGCTGCTCCTCATCAGACTTGTGCTCCAGACCCTTCCCCAGCTATGTTTCCTTTCTCAGGACACGCTCCAGCACCCAATTGGATCCACCAGATTGGGGCCATATGCACCTTGATTTGCTGTAATTCTGTCATGGCAGTAGATTTTTAGATATTCAGGTTCTGGTTTATAGCAAAAACATGTGTCTTTATATAAAGAGCTTTGAAACTGTAAAACAGCCTCCTTGGGAAGCTTTATGGGATTTTTTTTTGTCAAGGTTATAGCTAGTGTGTGTTTATATAAGGTTTACTTTTATTGTCATTGGCTTGATGTGTTTAAAGGAAATTATGGTATCAAGAGAGATAGGACAGTGAGTGGGAGAGGTAACAATGAAGAAGGAAATGTTATTTCATGCTGTTGAGCTGTATTATTTAAAACAACTGAAAATTGTTATTGAATAAATGATACATAAATGTGGAAAATCAACCTTTATGCTCACACACAGTGCATGCAATCACCTGAGATGGTCCCAGAGGGATTATCAGGTACTCCTGGATTACCCACAACAACTGTATCTCTCAGGAAGCAGAAAGTTTTAATTAGCCCAGCTAGATCAGCAAATATATCTGACTGGCTAAGAACACAACACGTCTCAGTTTTATAGCATATTGTGCCAGAGGGATAAACAAATCTGAGATAAAAGATAACCCCCAAGGTATCACTCTGCTTGGATGGAAGGGGCTCGGGAGATCCTTTGTGTTTGCCTGTTCTGAAGTTTCAGAGAGCCAAGGGAGTGCTCCAAGTCTGTGTCTGCACAGACACCCTTGGTTAATTTTGTGTACCCGGGAGATAACACCTGTGTGTGTCTGGCATTTAAAAGGGAGAGTTATCCAAGTAAGTCAGGCCAGGTAAGTCCTGTCTGATATCAGTGGAGCTGTGTTCTTCACTGGGCGCTGCTTTCAGTGGGAAAAATAGCTATTTTCTGTTAAATCTCCTTAATATTGGCCCAGTTTTGCTTGCAGATAACTGCTGTGATTTATCAGCTGAAGTGTGAGTTAGGATGGGCAGTTCAGCGAGGAGACAAGTTACTTTAGCAAGTGTCTTCTTGTAGAAAATTTGAATCTTACGTGTGAATCAGGTCTTAAAACACTGGTTTTCATGTCCAGCAAGAGATTTCTGTGCTTAAATCTTGTTAGGTTGACTTTCATAACTGAAAAACTGTGTGACATTGTCACACATCCAGGGACGCTGACAGAACTGGGAGTTTTGTGTTGTTTTTGTAAAATATATAAAAAGCCCCAGTCTCTAGGAAGTTTCATTATCACAGGACTGCCTGTGGTGCTGTAACACGTTTGGTGGTACTTGGGGATATCAGGTAATTGGATGAAAGATGACAGATACCAGTGCTTGGTTTCTCGTTGCTTCCTTTCTGTAGGTCTGAAGCAGTACAATGTCATGTTCCTCTTGAACATTCTGAGAGCACTGAGGACTCAGCCTGCATGTCTTTCATCCCCCTTCATATTTCCTGTGGTTTTTTCTGCAAGAACTTTGGTAGAACTGGGAAAAATTTTCCGCTGGTGGAAGCACACTTTGTGTAGGAGTATGACTGAGGGTCCCTCCTTAAACAGCTTTACACCTTTCCCTTCCATTTGGAGGGAGGACAGGAGAGCATTCAAACTGGCATCTCTCCCCTGCGTACCTGCTGTGCTTCCCTGCGAGTGCTGAGTCAAATCCAGTTGGAATATTTTGGTCATGAATGATTAAGACTAGTTTTCTTCCACTGGCCAGCAGCCAGCATGGATTTGTCAAGATGAGTTCATGGCAAATTAATCTGATTTCTTTCTTTGACAAGATAACTGCCTAGAGAATAAAAGGAATTGAGTGGATACAATATATCTGAACTTTTTAGAAGTCTTCTGACAGTTTTTTTACTTAGTGGCCTCACAGGGAACGAGTGAAAGATGATCTCAACACAGTCATAACAAAGTTGGCGATAACTGATTGAACAATCTCTCTCAAAATATAATCAAGGGCTTTGCTGTCAAACTTGGAGGGAATTGCCAGTGAGGTTTTTGCCCTGTGTGTGATTCTGTTCAACGCTTTCATTAGCAGGGATGAGTGACAGAACAGAGAGAGCACATTGGGAGGGTTATGGGGAGGGTTGCAGGCGGTTTGGATGACAGCATCAGAATCCATAATGATCCCAATAAATTGGGAAGGCATCCCCGAATCAGCAAGGTGAATGGCAAGAGAGGGAAATGCAACGCACCATGTGCAAAGAGGGCAAATCAAATGCATGAGCACAGTCCATGGAATAACTGGCTCTGCTGCTGCGAGGCTGGAGAGGATTTTGGAGGATATTGGAGGAGGAAAGGAATAGGTGACTGCAGACTGAATGTAACAACACAGCAATGGAGTAAAACCTGTAAATTTTACTCTGGAAAGTATCAGGAGCAGTGCCACAAACAGGCTGAAAAGGCATTTATTCTGCTGGGACTAGGACTGGGTAGTCACATTTTTCTTTCTTTTTCAGTCACAGCACTTTAAGGAAGCTGTAGACCAGCTGGAGGGAGAGGAGATCATAAACATGAGTTACAAGGCAGGATCTCAAGGGAACAGTTGGAAGAGCTGACTTTGGCTTAAGCTGATGGAAGCTTAAGGGGAACACAAAGATTGACTTCTACCATGGAAAGAGTGTGCTTGAAAGGGGAAAAAATACTGATCCTCTGTGTTTCCTGGAGGGCAGTCAGGTCACTTAGGAGGGAGCAAAAGACTGATGTTGGAGACAGGGATTTCCAACACCAGTCCACCAAAATTTTTCAGCTTGGGCAAAACTTTGCAGATCATGGGCAGAGCCAGCACCAGATTTGGTGGACTCCAGTTCCTTGATGAGTTGTGCTACAGGTATCCTTGAACTCCCTTGAGGTCTCTCCCAATCCTCCATCTCTCTGATGCTGGGGGGAGCGTAAGGTACAACTACAAATTCCTGTTACGTCTTAGCAAGGCCAAGCTAGCAAAGCTCACTTTCTCTAGGTGGTTGACCATCCCTAAACATCTGGTGATTAATTTCAGTACAGGAGTTCTGAATTTTTTTGGCTTTAAAATTTTTTGTAACTGAAATATAGTTCTGAGCGAAAGGTTCTTGCCTCTGGGTTTTCATCATGACTTTTTCATTAATAAAGATTTACACTAAAGAAAGAAAAAAAATTATTTTATATTGGAAACTTTCTTTTCCACATCCTTTTTTTCCCCTTGTCTTAGTTTCTTTAAAGTTTTATGCTTTTTTTTAAAATGCTGCAGGTTTTGGTATAACATACTGGAAGAATAGTAGAAGGATAGAAGTAAAATTTTCCTTGATGATTGAGAAAAAAAAGAGAAAAGAGAAATTTGGGAGCAATTTTCTTACTTTCAGCAATTTCACTCTTTTTCCAGGGGAAACCAGGCAAGCAGGTGAAATAAAGAAGACCAGCAGATAGAAAAATATATTTTTAAGAAGTTGAGAGATTAGTAAGCTTTTATCTTACTTTGTCTACATTTTTGTTGCATAACATCATGAAGGATTTTTAATAGAGCAGAATATTTAATTTCTTATAAAGTGTGTCATGAAAACTAAAGCACATTTCAAAGCTCCATTGTGAAGTGTGATCAGAATTGAAATAGGATGGAGTTGATGGAAAAGAGTTTATAAATATCTGCTGCTGATTTCTGCATGGTGATGTGACAATGGGAGATGGAGTGGAGGCTGAATTCCTCTGCAGGAAAAGCCCAGCTCTGAGAGAGTTGTGTCAGTTTTTCCTCAGTGGAAGATGGTCAGTTCTGAGGTAAAAGCTCCTTAAATTGGATTTTTCCTGAAGTTGGAACACTGGGAGGAGCAGTCACATCCATGGCCTGACAAAATTTCTGTTTTTGCATGCACATTCCAACAGTAATGGGAATAGGAATTGTAATGGGAATAATAATGGGTAATAGGAATTGTGATTCCTACCTTGTATTGGCAAGGTTGAACAAACTGTACTCAGCATCAATTGTCACACAGGCAAACAGTGTCACCCTTTGGATGGGTGTTGCACTCCTTAGGTCTCATCTCTCTTACCTCATTTGTGAGCAAATGGTGTTAAATTAAAGGCTAGGAGGGCAGAGTGAGGTGTGATGAATTCTTGTCTGTTTTTAAAATCCATTTAACCCAGTTCTTCAGTGTTTTCCTGAACTGGGAGCCTTAAGTTCATGGTGTGTTTTTAAGCACTGGAATAGTCCCACTGACCTGATTGTTGCTTAATGAGAATTTACCTGTAAGTGTTTTTCTGGCCACAAGCCACAATGAAGGGAACATTTCTGACCTGTCAGGTTTATTGGTGGATCTCCCAAATATCAGCAAGAGGGAATCTGGGGGGGTAAGTCCTGTTTGAAGGTCACTAGGACTCGTGGCTAAAATCCATGTAGGTGTATTGTAAAAACCTCAGCATCCATTTCAATGAAGGGATTTTTTTTTTTTACATGGTAGGTTTGAATGACACATGTTTGGTAAATACATGGGAATAAACCATCATTCTTTTACATGGTGAAAGGATAAGCTTTATTTACCCTTCTTCCTCCTTGACCAGGAGCATTCCAGAGCACACAATCTGCTGCCTGCTCCCACTCCCTTATTTTTGAATAGGAGATTGAGGCATAAAGAAGGTTACTACTGTGTCTCATTAATGCAAGCATTTCCTGCTCAAATTGGTATTCCACCTTACCTAGAGGAAATGTGACTTTCTAGTTAATCAGACACAATCTTTCTACATTAGCACTTGAAAGGGGAATTAAAAAAAAGGCAAGTCAATAAAGTAAGAAAGAAGTTCAGAATAAAGCTGCTGGCATCGGTGCTGTATCGGAAACCATTTAATGGCTGTGAGTCTGAAATAATTAAATGTGGGTGAAGATTGGTCATGCAGGAAGGATCTTGTAATCAAATCTTCTTGTCTGAAGATGAATGAAGGAGGAGAGGAGGGGAAGACAAGTGTGTGACATCCCTACAAAACCTTTGGCACGGTCACAGCCCTTGGGGCCTTTGGGCAACCTTCCCTTGCCCCATGCATGAGGTGGTTTTAGCAGAGCCCTGCTCAGTGAGGTGCCAGGCTGAGTGTGTGTGATTCCAGGGCACTGATGCTGTGCTGAGCCCAAGCTTCACTTTGTGTCTCCTCTGGGAAGTCGAGGGGTGGTACTGGCTGTTAAATGGGATGTAAAATGACAGAATTACAGAGATTTACCTGAAACATCACTCTGTTTCAAAATAATAAATCTTCGTTGGCTGAACTGCCTTAATGTTTTTCAGGGGTTCGAACAAATGCACCTTATTTTTGTGTGTGTTGATGAGTTTTGGAGCAGGGTTACAATTTTACTTTGGAGATCTTACAGCCTGCTTTGGATGTTTTTGAAAGAAGTATATTTTATCCCAAGCTTCAGAGTGGGGTCCAGCACTGCAGCTCTTTTTTATGTTCCACTAACTGCTAAGAGAGCAAAGCAAATGAAAGCACAAACTTAGAACAAGTTCTGTTTACCCTGTTAAAAACCCAAACAAGCCCAGGAATAGCAGAAAGTATTAATGAATTAAATCCTAAGTGCTTTGCTAAACAGAGGACTTAATGGTAAATGTTGGGGCCCTCCCACTTCTTCCTGTCTTAGGAACAACTGAGATTTAAACTCCCCTGCATTACAGACAAAATAGTGAGAAAATTATTCATATGGTTTAAACATGGGTGTGCTCTTGTTTAAATGCTCCTTATAAGCATTTAAACAAATGTTTCTAAATGTTTGCAATATTCCACGGGGTGATCAGATGCTTTCAAAGGAGTTTCATGGAAGCTGCACCAGTGCTGAACACCCACACGAACACCCAGAACAGGAGGGACAGGAAGCCAAGCTGAGCAGATTTGATCCAGCCTAATTAGTCAGGTTGTTGTTTTTGCAGTCTAATATTGATACACAAACATGCTGCTGAAGAATTAGTAACCCACAACACTGCAGTTCATTGGAGTTTTTAGTGATGCTCTAATGGCCACACTCCATCTGGATGATAATAAGAAATAATGGGCCATAGAGAAGTTCTGCATCCTCACCTTCTAATCCATTTTTAGCCAGCTGAGAAGGCAACAAAGAGGATGTTTGCTGAAGTATTACAAATTCAAAGGGAACAGAGTCCTCTGTTCTTTATCTCTGCAAAAGGCATTTATCCCTTTCTTCCTTTGTGTGCTGCTCCTCTGTTTCTAACCAAATTTCTGCTGTGGATAAAGGCAGATCATCGTGTCAGTGTGACACAGACATCTCAGCAGTGGCATGACATCTTCGATGGTTTTTGTGTTACTACAACAAGAATGCCAGAATTCATCAGACTTTCTCATAAGTTTATTGTCTTTCAGGTTGTAATTGCAGCAGCAAAGCATGGTCAGGTGTAATGGCAACACATGGAGGTTGTTAACTGATGTGTTTTCATGTGTACATGAAAAGGAGGACTCAGCTGTAGCTGCTTTTAATTGGCAGTGTTTAATATAGAAACAAGAGCTTTTGGGTAGAGATGTCTAAAGCTTCAGTCTTTCATCTTGAAAAGTGAAACTTTTTAGTTTCATTTCCAGATCTGATATTTGGTGGGATTGTGGAAACTTTGGCGTTTGATATATATTGTGGTGCTTTATTCCTCTCCAAACCCATACCTGATCTATTGGTTTAAATGTTAAATGGTTGGGGACAGGGAGTCCATGTTTTTGTTAAGTACCTACCAAGCCATGTTCCAAGTTACAGGGAGCCAGTAAAAACAAATTAAAACATTCCAGGAATTAAAAAAAAAAAAAGTCTGCTCTGAATTAATCTGAATTTCTGTAGTTGACTCCACTTAACTGGTTCAGACCTTGGGTTCAATTCAAAGAGTTCAGGAGACCTTTAATTTTTGCCAATCTGCAGCTTAAAAGCTGAGGTGAAGGCAGAGGTAAATGTGGGATTCTGTGCATTTCTCTGGCTGGTCTAATTGCCTGCAGTCAGGATATTCCATGATAGCCAAGAGCTCATGTGGGCCTGAGCTGTGGCATTTGTGGGAATAAATCAGATGAACCTTGTAGTTCATCCTAATTTAAAAACTAATAAAATACATACATTGTTTTGCTTCAGTGGATGCAGCCTAAGAAGTAGGGCTGGAGGCAATTTCTTTCTACCAGGAGCAGTGTGTTCCATGGTAAATAGTTCCAGGATTAATATAGCCAGGGTGCATGGGAACAGTACAGATTTGTGCTGAAATTAGCCCCTGTCTCATGCTTCTCAGACAAATGTGATGAACATATGTAGGCATAAAGGCAATGGTCTGATACATCCTGATCTTTGAAATTGATAGAGCAGCATGTTTAAGGCAGAGCCAATATCATTGAGTAGAATGGTGAAAAATACCTGGCTGCCATTCCAAAGCCACAACAGGTACCTGCTATAAATATGCAAAAGGTTTTTGGAAATCCCATTATAGACACTGAAAATGGGAGTTGTATAGGATAATATGCAAATACTCAAAACAGCAGTGCAGCTTTGGGGGGTTTTATGTCCCATTCACTGTCAGAGAGATCTTGGCTTTAACATCATGTTCTTGTTGTCTGTAAACCTCTCCCATTGCAGTCAACATAGAACATTTCAAACTGGTTTAGGATCTGCTCCTCGCTCTCCTTTTGCTCTCCAAAACAACACAGAAATATCAGTCACAAAAAGGAAATGTGAGATTACAGCAAGGTTAAGATAAGCTATCAAGCCACCACTCAGAGGCCCCTGACCTCTGAGCATGAGGTCTTGGACTGCTAAGTCATAAGAGTAAATTGATTTTAGACAATTCATTTTTTTTTCATAAAGAACAGGGAACCAATTCACAGTCTCACTGGTTTTGGTTTTTAAATTGCTTTGCTCTTTCTGCATTAGATTTTCTTGATTTTTTGTTCTTTCAACTTGTTTCTGTCTGAAATATTTTGGATTAAGCTTTAAAAAACCCACAATAAATTCAGTTCTACTGTAGATGAACAAATGATGTTTTTGAATGCTTTTCATATTGGAAGGATATTTTCAAAGTTTTAATGTATATTTTGTCCTAATGTGATCAATAATTGCATTGAATTTTATGTGTGTGCCAAGGGCTGCTGTTACTCTTAGACATACTTCCAAAAATTAATGAAAAAGTCTGGATTTTTCATGTAGAGCTACAACAGATGAAAACCAGCCAAAATAATTTTCCCTCAAATTTCCTAGGAACATTCACCTTGACGTTGGAAAATATCAGGCCAAAACAAATTAGTCTGACGAAAGGAAGGAAGTTTAGAGTGGGAGGTGAAACTGCCTCAGCTGGGGAATGCAGTGTTCAGGCTGTAGATGATGGCTTAACTTTCTTACTTTTTAATTAAAAAAAACCCTCAATGCTGAATATACTTTTGTGAGACATGGTATTGCCTTATTTCCATTTCCTGCTCCAAATGAAATTTGGCAATCAGCTTTTTATTTGCAATATCCTCTTTCATTCGTTTTGTAGTCGCTTGACATTGAAGACACCTAAATAAAAATACAAAGAAAATTAATATCGTGCTCTGAAGATTTGGTTGGGACTGTCACAGAATGAGGACAAATGTAATTTTTGACAAATCCATTTCTTAGTTTTTGATTCTATTGTTTCATTTCAGAACCCAGTACTAGACAATGGACTTTACTCAATTCCATTTAAGCAGCCTGGGTGTCCCATAGATCAGATTGAGATGTTTTGTCAATTATCCTGTTGTTATCCTCAGAGACTCTATCCTTATGTACTGTTTTTGTTGAAATGGTTTCTGTGAAGATGGTAACTAAATTTCTTCCTAATCTTTCTCCTCAAATTGCTGTTTTGGCACCACTCTTGGCCTGCCATGCAGCTGTGGAGTTCTGTTTGGCTATAATTGGGATTAGGCTACCTGTGTTGTCCCAGGGCAAAGTCCTGATTTCCATGTTACCCTTGTTCTTTTGATAATGAGGGGAGACTTACAGGACCCATGGGCTCTGCTATGCAACAAGATAATAATTTCAGCTCATTTTGTGTGACAAGGTAAAGCATGGAGTGTGTTGTCTTGGAGGCTGATTTACTGGGCATCCTTTCAATAAAACAAGGAAATCCTCAATCTCTTTCCTCTTCTTTTCTCTTCTTTCCTCTTCTTTTCTCTTCTCTTCTTCTCTTCTCTTCTCTTCTCTTCTCTTCTCTTCTCTTCTCTTCTCTTCTCTTCTCTTCTCTTCTCTTCTCTTCTCTTCTTCTTTTCTCTCTCTTCTCTTCTCTTCTCTTCTCTTCTCTTCTCTTCTCTTCTCTTCTCTTCTCTTCTCTTCTCTTCTCTTCTCTTCTCTTCTCTTCTCTTCTCTTCTCATCTCCTCTCCTCTCCTCTCCTCTCCTCTCCTCTCCTCTCCTCTCCTCTCCTCTCCTCTCCTCTTCTCTTCTCTTCTCTTCTCTCTCTTTTTCTTTTTCTTTTTCCTTTTCTTTCTCTTTCTCTTTCTCTCTCTCTTTCTCCCTCTCTCTCAAGCTCTCTTTCTCAGGGTATTCACCAAGCTTGAGATGTGAAATCTCTTTCTGTCAACTCAAAGTTATTTTTTATGGCTGATCCCAATGTACAGGCAGAGTGAAGCCTGTGTTATGCATCACAGTAGAATATGGAATTGCAAAAAAAAATTCTTTTGTTTAGTTATGAAATAATCCATGTGATCCCATCATGTAGTGGAAATACCATGGGAAATAATTGCTGTTAATTAAACCTTCCTGATTTAAAACCATCTCTGTAATCTAATTAGGCTAAGCATGTAGCTCAGTGTTGTATGGATTAGTTAATGAAAATATTTTTGAACATGAATCATGGTGAAATTAGAAAAGGTTAAAATTAATTATGGTCAGGACTTTTTCTTCCTCTTTTCCAACCCTAACTATGTAAATGTACTGGGATGAGGGCTGGCAGTGAGATTTTCTCCCTGTGCTGGTAGAGGAGAGAAATTCTGCTGCTGTCTGAAACATTTATCACAGCAACAGCCGTAAGTATTTCCTTTCCTTTGGGAGGTGAGCGCTCCGTGTTCTTTTTGCAGGATAAATAAGCTTTTCCACAGAATTATGTTGTCAAAATCTTTAAGTACAGAATACTGGAGACATTTTAAACATATATTAAAAAGGCACTTTGGGCCCATTTCGTAGCAGTCATTCTGTTTGCTTTGGCTTTAATCTTGCCCATTTTTCACAGGAAAATTTGATGCACACCTTTCCCACACAAACGACAGACTCCCACCTTTTTGCAGTCAGTACCTACAGAGCTGTCCATTAATCAAGCACTTAGTAGAGAGTGCAACAAACTTATTTCAGAAGCAAAGGACTCCCACTTTTAATGAAATACAAGTACCAAATAGCTGTGCTAAATTCTCTGAGGAGGAGGATTCAGTTTGCCTCTTCCCTCCTGCACCTGCATTGGCAGAGCTCGTTTCTGTATGTTTTGTGCAGAGCTCTGAGATTTCAGCTCTGCAGAGGATGAGCAAAACTACAGACAGGGATGGTCCAAGGGAAAAATGGCAGAGAAGTGGGGTTTTCCTCATCCAGACCTCATGGAGGAAGAAGGGCCCAGACTCTGGTGTGTCAGTAGTGACCTGGGTTCATGTTAAAACCTGGGGTGAAACTGGAAGGGTTGTTCTGTGCCAGGGTCTTGTTTGCAGTGGAAATGCCTTCATGGAAAGGATAGTGCATTATTTTATTTATAAAAAAATAAGTGCATTTCAATTAAAAATTTCCGTACGTAAAACGACCATGATTGTTGTTTGCAACCGTGGTCAGATTGAAATGTTCTGTCTGGAGCTTTTAGCCTGTCAGTTCTTTTATTGGCCTGAAAACACAATGCAGTGGGGAAAAAAGGAAAAGAGAAGCTCAGTATCCTCTGCTTGGAGCATGCAGGAGGGGAATTTCAAGGCACTTTCTCCCCCTTCTCGAGGACTTTATTTCTTTACCTCGTGATTCTAATTCCATCAGAAATTTTGTTCCTTGACCTCTTGGTTTTAATCCCTTTGCTAATTCTACTCCAGGGCTCTGGGTTGAGTGGAGTTTTGTGTAAGCACATCTTTGAATCTGGTACAGAGCGTTCTTACCTTGTTTCTGATTAAAGACTGACATGGTGGGAAGAGAATTAGAAAATGCTTTTATGCACACACCCAAGTCTGTTCCAAGGGACAACCAGCTATTTCTGATCCCAGAAGTTATTGTGAGACATTTAGGGCACGAAATGTAGGCAAGCAGTGGCAAGTTACCTTACCAGGGGTATCATTGGCTTAGATGAACATTAAACTACTCCTATGATGAGTCTTGTAAAGGTGATTATTGTATTATTGCAGCAGTGTCCTCTGGGAGGATTTGAGTGAGGAAGATTTGCAAATGAGTTGGATGTTGAGGCTCAGGGAGTAACAGGAAGGTTTGGGTTGGAGTGTACTTTGTCCATATTTGAACCCATCCAGGAATATAGATTCACTGACCAGCACAGAGCAGAGACTGAGGATGGAGTGATGGAAGCCTGTGCGTCCTGTAATTTCTCTCCTTTTGAGCTGTTCAGCTCCCCATGATGCATCAATTTTTTAAATGAGACTTTAATCTACAATATTTTTCCCCCTTTAATGAAGTTTGTGATTTTTTTTCTTTACTTTTCCCTTTCTGCCAGTTATCTAAAACCATCTGCTTTTTACATTTTGTCACTTTGAGTGCTCACTACCTTTCTTTATTTTGTTCCCCTTTGTCTGTCACTCCGTGGAAATAATAATGGTATTTGGAAGGTTGATTTGGAGGTTGCTCTGCATTTGTCTGTGGTGACTCCTGTGGCTGGCAAGCACAGTGAGGCTTGGAGGTCCTGTGACACCCTTGTGCAGTTGATATTCAGAGTTGATTTTCCAAGGGCAGAGTGGGTGCAGGAGGCTGGGAATGGTCCTGGCTCCCAGCATCCACATGAGCAGCTTTGCAGGGATGTGCTGTTGTGCAGCTGTGGCCTAGAGTTGGTTTTCAGGATAGCCTTGAGCTCAGCATTGCAGTAATTTGTTTTCTGGGCCCTGTGATGATCTGGTTTGTGTTCCACCTTCCGTAGAAGATGTAGGGGGAA
The DNA here is from genome assembly GCA_034509425.1 of Eopsaltria australis. Taxonomy (NCBI): domain Eukaryota; kingdom Metazoa; phylum Chordata; class Aves; order Passeriformes; family Petroicidae; genus Eopsaltria; species Eopsaltria australis. Next base: position 94,458 of record JAVTVJ010000012.1, on the reverse strand, counting down.
AAGGTTAATCTGAGTAAATTTGGGATTTGATGCTGAACTACTGCTAAGCAATTATTCCTACAGACAGCAGGAAGGCATTTTCAAATGCCTCTTGTTTTGCTGGAAAGCCCACAGATCACTGCATTGCAAAGCCTCCATTTGCTTATCCCAGCTTTTGATCAGCTCTAGAGCTACATATTAAAACTGCTGACAAGATGTTCATCAAGAGTATCAAACAAAGAAGAGGAGGAAATGCATTGTCAAATTTCATCCCGATGACTCTGTTTCTTAGCATCTAATATTCATCAGTGCAAATTATCATTACCATTATTATTCAAATAACACTGTTTTTAATTAAAAAGATTTTGCCTGCTATTCCTCCACCTCTCCTTTTTTTGTTTCCCCTCCTCTTTTTAAAAATTAAATGCCAGCTCTGTATCCACTCAACAGCCTCAGCAATTTAAAAATTAAATACCTGACAGTACGTTGACTTTCAAAGATGATACATTGGAACAGCTGTAATGCAAATAAAAAAAAACCTTGGAAAAGCTCCCCAAAATCAGGGATGTCAGTGCTCCCTGCATTTTGGTGTCAGTCTTAGTTGTGTTTCATTTGTTAAATGCAGAAGCAGTGATGGTGTGAAGGACAAGAGACCTGATGTTAGACAGCCTGACTCTTTAAGCATGTCCTTGTTCACTCTGTAAAGCTGAGGGTTCATTTCACCTCTTCCCTAAGATGATGTAATAGACAGTGCAAAGGCTGTATCCCTATTTTATAGGAATATTACTGTGAAAAGATGAGAGAGCATTGATACAATGACAAAACCACAAAAGCTGCATAAGATGATGTTATAGTAGCTTAGATTATTTCTTAAACGTGAAGAAGACTTGAAATAGACTGTGTTTGTAGTCTGATGGAAGCCATAGCTTAGCTCCTGCCATACTGGAAGTTTTTTAATTGAAATTTTCCAGGGTGGTTCTCAGCCCAGAGTTTTTTTTACGCTTTATTCTGTGGCAGATGCTTTACAGGCATTTCAGTCACTAAGGCTGCTGTACTTAATGCCTGTATTACTGTTAACACAGAAGGTGTTAATGTCCATAATGATACTTTCCCTGAAAAAGCCAGCAGCATTTATTCTTGCTCTTTGTCTTTAAGGTGATTGTCAAGATTTTGCTATGTTGGAGAAGGAAATTATGACATTCAAGCCACCTCAGAGCAGTAATTCCATTAGAGCACTTTCCAATTCCTTAGCTATGGCCTTGGCTTCTTTAATTAGCAGAGAAATTTAATAGAGATGTATTAGTGAAAGGCAACTAGCTTTGGAGTGTTATCTGAAGACAAAAATAGTTACTTTCAAGGGTGAGTAAACGTGGACAGCTAAGCTGGGTCCACAGGATCTTCCCCAAGGATTTCTTTTGCAGGGTGAACACCAGAGGTTACAAAAATGCCCCACCACAACAAATCTTCAGAGCACTGGCTGAAGCTACAAACCTTACAAATTCTGCAGGTGCCCTTTCCCTGCTTCCTGTATGGGAGCATGGGACAGAACAATATGGAAATGAGTTTGCCAAGGTTTAGTGGATTTCTTGTTGAACACAGTGGATGTTTAAATGTTGGGAACCCCAGGAACAGAAGTTTATGAGGCAGGGTGGCTGCCAGAATCCTCTGTCCATCTGAGACCCAGCTCCACAAAGGCAGCTGGAGTCAGAAGCTGCTCTTTGAAAGCAGCCAGGGGTGATTCCCCATGGCAGAGTCACTGCCCTGCCCTGTGTCCTGAGGGGGAGCTGGTCATTTCCCTGGGAAAACCTCCCTGAGGAACCATCCATGGTCACAGGGATTTCAGTCCCTCATCATTCACTCTCTAGAGGTTCCAGGTCACCTTTCTATCTTATCCCTCTTCCTTGCATCCTGCCCTGGGTTCCCGCCTGTTTCTTCCCCAGGTGTTCTCTCCCAGGTGATCTCCCTCATCTGTGACCAAGCCTGGCCACTCTTCTCAATTCTTTCCCACATCCTCTGAGTTTTCAGCAACCTCCACTGATTGCAGGTCCCTCTCCCTGGTCCCTCCCATATCTTTGCTGAGTCTCTCAGTCTCTGCAGAAAAGCAGCATTGAAGGTGACTCGGGAATATTTAGATTAAAAAGAGAAGCAGCTGATGATTCTGAGTAATTCCAGGGTTAGTCCTTACTGCAACACAATGGTGCAGACATCAGAATTTTCTTTAACTTTGTTTTCTGCTTCTGTTTTTCCTCTGGATCTGTTCCATGCTATCCAAAGACCCTAACAATGATTCAGTTTTCACTTTGCAAGGCACCCATCCAAGTGAAATTCTGTGTCCTGAATGTTTATGCTGAAATACCCTGGCATTGCAGTGAAGCTGTGTGTGCAGACCAGTTTTGCCTGCAGTACCCTGCCCCGGCTTCTTTTTTTTAAAAAAAACTTCTGTGACTAAGAGCATTTAATACAATTACATAATTGCATTAGTAGAAAAAGTAAATTTTTCAAATGGAATGCTGCTTCCAAAATTGGTGTTTTAAAAGTCTTGAAAAAAAAAGCCTGCTTCTTGAAGAAAATCAAATTATCAAGATGGTATTTTTTGTGCAAATGCTTCCTACTTTGGAAGGCTTTTTTTCAAATTTGCAAAAACAGTTGAGTACATTAACACGCAATCTGAAAATGCTATAGCCATTTTATACTCCTTATAAAGAAGGGAGAAAATGTTTTGTCTTTAAAAAGGTATAATTTTTTGCATAAGTAATGTGCTTTTATTTGTCAAATGCCTCTCACTGCATGTTTACTGCTATTTGTGGGAAAACCAGCAGATTATAGTACATTTCTTGGGAAGAAAAGCTGAAAACAGGCAGCTTAAAATAACCACAGTCAGGTGGTTGTTGGGGATGTGGACAGAGAGGAGAAGATTGCACCTGTGTTTGCCATCCCAGTGCAGCTGACTTCTTAAAATCTTTGATCACCCAGTTTGTCATTTCTTTTCTCAGTCAAAAATAGTGCTTGGCTAGCAAAGCAAAGCACTGCCTAAATCCTTTTGCCTTTTTCCTTTCATTTCCTCTTTACTTCTGCTAAAATCAATACACGTCTCCCAGCTATGTCTCTGGAGTTGCCTGGGGCGAAGGAGTCAGTCTGGAGGTTTGCTGTCAGAGTGGTGTTAATTCAGCACCTCCAACAATGCAGATAATGTCAAACATTCAGGATACAGGCACTTTTTGGGTTCTCAAAATAGGTGGCAGCTTTTCTGTATTGATTTTGAATGGATCCTGAAAAGCTCATGTAACGAAGGTAAAAAGATTCTAAAACCATTACTACCAACGATAGGAAAAATTATTACCTGTTTTCAATCCAACCTCAGTCCTCCTTCCTCATCTTTTACCCTTTTCCCATCCCTTCCTGTCCCTTCCCAGCAAGGGACTGTTGAAAAGAAGTTCTGTCAGCTCATGGGGAAGGATTGCTGCAGTCACTGGAGTTTGATTCTTCTGATTCCAGTTTTATGTAACTTTTTTTCTCCCGAACATCTATTGTCACTCCTCTCTAAATAGAAGACATTACACCTAATACAGATTATTCTTGTCTTTTTTGTCATTTAAATATAAAGCCCATAAATTTAGAACCTGTTCAGAATTATTTTTAGTTCAGAAAAGAAAGTGCTGGGTAATGTTCTTTTCTCTGACCAACTGCTGGATACAAAGAGCTGGTGAACAGCCCACAGAGCCTCCAGAGCCTCCAGTTCATCAGTGACAGTACAATATTAAGTCATCTTTTAGATCCATGCAGAGGACAAAGCCACTGCTTCTCTGTGGACAGGTGTGCTGCCCCTGCCATGATTTTAACAAAGAGCAATTTTAATGATTCCGTTTCTATTTGAAATAAAGTAGGTGAAACATAGTGAGAAATGAACTTGCTTCTGAAAGACTGTGCTGTGTATTTTTAGAAGTTGGTAGTGAGAAGTTCTATTTTTTATTTTTATCTGAAAGAAAAGTGAAAATACCATGTGGAAGTTCAGTCATGGTACATGTGTTCAGTAGCCTCTCCCAGATGTCTCAGCCCATGTGAGGATCGTGAGATCAAAAAGAGAAGAGTTTTCTTCTTCCAGTAATTAGGAAAAATCAAGATACTGGATGAACAATTGCTTTCAGATTGCTTGTAGTAATTTAGTAGTGGATTGTGCCACAGTGGTAACTGGCCTGAACATCCTCGAGAGTTTCAATACAAAGATATTCCATGTGGCCCTTATGAGTCTGAATGCCCTGAATGCAAATACCACTGGAGCATTGCAGAAATCCCTTATTACTAGCAAACAAATTGGGAGATTATTAAAGCCAGTTAAAATCTTTGAGGGAAAATACTATTTCAATAGAAGAAGCTAGTTTGTCAAAGAAGGAGGCATTTAAATGATCTTGCCAAAATGTATTTTAAAAACTTTTTAGCACTCTGTGTCCCCTTCATTCCAGTATGGGCTGATAAATTCCATATGGGACAAACTGACCTATCAATTTTGTCATTAAGCATCCTTAGCTTTGAGTTTTTATTGTCTCATGTTACCTAGTAGAATATGAAATGCTGCAAAACCAATTTAATTTTAATTCCTATCACCATAACCCACCGCCACCTGCCCACAGTTTTTTAAATCTAAAAATTATTCTTTCTTTCCCCTTTGGACTCGAAATCAGAGCTTCCTGGGAAGAAGAAAATCTGAGCCCTATCAATCTCTACATGTTTTTGGGGAAGATGGCAAAGGCAAATATAAATATGTTTATATATGGTACCTGTTAATTAGGCGATGGTGAGGGGATTTGCTTTGCCATGTCTGCTTCACACTGACTCCTGGTGACATTAATTTCTTTTATTATGGAGCAATTATGGCAAATTATGGAGCAATTACTGACTGTGTCTGCTTGAGGCAGGAAATTTGTGGGGTAGACACAGGTTTGCTTAAATTATCTGTGGGCCCTGTGCAGGGCTAAAGGATCATTTCTCACTCTCCACACAGTCCCTCCAAGTCCATGTTCTTTGAAACATTTGCTGTTGGCCGACTGCTTGTAGGGGAGGAACCTGGAAATGGACTCTAAATTCATTTTGTATAAATGAGATGGGAGATGGGCAAGCTCTTAGTAATTATAATCAGTAAATTGTAGCTTTTGAGAATTTTAATTTGCTGTTACTTTGGTTGCAGCGCTCAGAAATGTCTTTTACAAATGAAAATAAATATATTGGCTGAATAAATAAGTTCTTTAATCTGGCTTGAATCTGCCCCAAATAATAATTAAAAAAATGAAATTTCATAATAGCCTTATGCCTCTGAAGTGTGAAAGGAAGATAACATCAAGGACTTCAGATAAAGTTTCGTTATTTGACTTTTTCCTTAAGTTTTCATTAGCTTTTTTTCCTATCCTTGTGAATGAATCATCATCATCAACAACAATAAAAGCAGGTTTTGCTCAGCAAGTTTCTTAATAATGTATAAATGAAAATAAATGGATTTTTTTCTTACCATGAAAAGCCTGGCTATTCCCAATCTGTATGATTTCTGCAGTATTGAGTGCATAGTTTTGAAGAGCAGAACCACAGCTCTAGTGGTGTGTGTAAGTAAAAATAATGAATACAGTTAATATTCTGTTTTGCTAGAAACATTCACAAGGACAAATACACGCTGTCCATGCTGTGCATTTCAAACTGCCTTAGATACAAACTGTGGTCCTCTAGACTGTTCTTAATTGCCCAGAGGATTGTGATATCAGCAGCGTGATCACTGCCCAAAGCCAGGCTGAAATGGATTGCAGATATTGAGCTGTTAATGCTGCTTGGTTTGTACTTAACCTGCTCTGGCTTCATTTCATGTTTTCAAATGAATGTCCTGCTTGGAAAGGTCTAGTTCAGGAGGTAGAGGAGGTTGTGAGAAGATTGGGATTGAGGTTTGGAGTGATTTAGGGGCCAGGCAGGAGAGGTTGGGGTTACCAAAATTCAGGGCAGCTTCTACCAAGGACCATTCTTTTAAGTAGGATGTCAACTTCATCTGGAGCTCCTCATTGTGCCCGTGCTCTTTGCAGGAGCTCCTCTCAATGTGGACCTTTTCTGTAGCTGTAAAACTCCTTGAGAGCTGCAGAGCCTTTAAAAGCATCTCAACCATTCCTGTCTGTTCTGAAATGCACTCAAATCCCATTGCTGGAATTACACGAAGGTTGCCTGAAACTTTAGGGTTGAGCTCCATCTCCTTAGGCATCTGTGTACTGGAAACTGCATTTTTTCCCCTCCATGTTTTTTATTTATGTGAATGGTGGGGGGCTTTGCAAAAGCACTCAGCTGTGACCCAGCTTGTCTCCTAAACCATATCCACACAAGCTGCCTTGTGCTGATGGTGCTGTGCCTGTGTCACCTCGCTGCTTGTCACCTTCCTCTGGGTGCCCTTGGTTTGTCACACCAAGCACGGCCTCTGTGCCTTCCCATCCTGGCTTCTACCTGCAATGATGTGGCCAGCAGGACCAGGGCAGGGATTGTCCCCCTGTGCTGGGCACTGGTGAGGCCACACCTCAAATCCTGTGCCCAGTTTTGGGCCCCTCATGGACAAGATGGTCATGGAAGGGCTGGAGTGTGTCTAGAGAAGGGAACAGTGCTGGGAAAGGGTCTGGAGCACCAGGAACAGCTGAGGGAGCTGGGGGGGCTCAGCCTGGAGAAAAGAAGGCTCAGGGGGGACCTTCTCACTCTCTAAGACTTCCTGACAGGAGGGTACAGCCAGGTGGGGGTCGGGCGCTGCTCCTGGGTAAGAAGTGACAGGAGAAGAGGAAATGGCATCAAGTTGCACCAGGAGATATTTAGATTGGGTATTAGCAACAATTTCTTCACAGAAAAGGTTGTCAAGCACTGGAACAGGCTGCCCAGGGCAGTGGTGGAGTTGCCATCCTTGGTAGGATTTAAAATGGGAGTGAATGTGGCACTTGGGAACATGGTTTAATGGGGCCTTGGCAGTGTTGGAATTGCTGATCTTAAACATCTTCTACAACCTAAACAACTCTGTGATTGCATAAAGCTTTGCAGTCTTGGTCAGTATCAGCAGCAGAAGGCTTTACCAAAAAAACACCCTAAATTTTAGCCCAATTATTCCAGTGAAATCTGCCTGCAAGGATTGGATCATGAATTATTTCTTACGGATGTGTGCGAAGGTAGGGAGCTGGTGAAGGCAAGATGTTCCTGCATAAATTCTTCAGGAAGATCCAGGAGTGGAGAAATATGGAGTAATTTCTTGCAGTGTCATGGCAACCAGCTCTACCCAGAGGAGGCATCGTATCAATTAGGTTAAATAATTACGAGCAACATTGAGTAAAATGAAGAAAAACAGCTTAGAGTCATGTCAGGTGGGAGGCAGCTAAGCTACTAAAGAAAATAAAAAATAAACTATATCACTTCTGGAGGAATTTGGCAGAGGCTGAGAGGAGATGTGGAGAGGAGGAAGAAATGGAGTTAATGAGAGAGCAAAAAAAAAAACTTGTGGTGGAAACTTATTCAGATAAAATGGAAAGTGCTTGGGAAAATCCTTAGTTTTGTTGAAAATTTATTCTTATTGTAAATTACATATTTAGAGGAAAAGAATTGATATACACAAGGTTTGTTTTTTTCACATCCAAACTAATATGTCCCTGTTATCAAGAGAACTGAAAAGTCCTCTCTTGTTCTTTCTCTTACTCTGCTTTTCAGATTTTTTTTTTTCACACTACAATGCAACAACAAAAAGCCTTCCCTTGGGTTTCTGCTGGGAAGGTTTTAAAAATGGGAGGAAACTGTATTTTATTTTTTAAAAACTTCACTTGGATGATGGAAAAGTAGAACATTAAAAAAACAAGACATTTGACTTCTACTTTCACTTTAGAACATCTACAGCAACAAATTCAGACTAAGACTCAGATTAAGGTGTTACTTTTTTTTTTTTTTTTTTTTTTGAGGTTTATCCTATTTCATAGAATAAAAGCAGCTGAATAACAAAGTGGGGAATAGTAATTTTTAAAACCGTGAGTGCATGTCTCAGTTTTCTAAAATATTTCATTCTGAATTTCCTAATAAAAAATAGAACAGGTACAATTGACATAAATGATTAAGTGTGGAACTTAATCATAAATGTTTAAGTATGGAACAAAATTGAGTAATTTACCTTTCTTTGTAAAATGTATATATTAATGAGAAATGTGAAGTGACTGTGAAGTGATGATGATTATTATTATTCCTAATTCTAACTATGAATAAGCATGAAGAAAATTAAAATTGTGTCCCAAAGGCCTTTTCCCCTGCCTTTGGGAAATTTCTCATACAGCTTCTCAAAGGAAAATACACTCATATGTGTTTATTGTCAGCCCTAAAACTCACTGACATCAGCAGCTACTTTTTATTGACCTCAGTGAATTTTAGACCACAACCTCTGGGAAAAATGACTTCAGATTAATATCATTAAGAACTAAAGCAGGTTAGCTTGCAAATTTGGTTCAAAGTGTTTTTATTTAGGTTAGGTAAATGTGTTTTACAGTTATGCTTACTAATATGTACTTGCAGGAATAAGCACATGCATAGAATGAGAAATATGTGAAAGATTGTTTCTCCCAAACCATCAGCAGAGGAGATGGAGAGGCTCTGCTCCATAGTTAATAAATCTGAATGCCTGAAAAGATTAAAGGAAATATTTGCAATTTGATCAAACAACTGTGGGGAATAAGATGAGCTCCTTTGGGATTGGGTTTGTGAAACTGAATAAAAAATGTAAAGAGCTTTGCAAAGTCAACTGCAATTAATAGTTCAGTATAAAATTAATGTACCATAGTACAGAGGCTTGGGGAGAAGCAGGCTGGAAGGCCTGAGGAGATGTGCTAATAGATGGGTTATTGAACATCATTTTCCTGGGGTTTGAAGACTCCATCCTGCAAGGCTTGCAGCAGATTCTTACAGAAGTAGTTGGTGGTGGGACAGCTCAATGTGAGCGATACCTGCAGGTGTTTAGTTGCACTCAAAAAACATGAATATACTGTCAAACTCCCCATTTCATTTGGAATGCCTATCCTTTGTGTAATTTCAGATGTCACTGTCCTTAGAAAAGGACATTATTGGCACATGTGACCAGCTATGAGTGCCTTGCAACAGCTGAGAAGCAACTGAGAATGGCAAAATAAGTGGGGGGAGAGGCCCTGCAGTCACTCCCTCAGCTCTTAACATGTGAAAAAATGTGTCAAAGGCAACGAGGCCACTTAAATTAAGCTCTTGCTTTGGTGGCTGATCTCACTGGTGTGTGAATAAAGACAATAAGATGTTCAGTGCTAATGGCACACTGGGGCTACCAGACTGGAGGGTTAAACATGTATTTTAGAAATTCCTGCTTTCTCCTGCTAAAGAGTTAATGCTCGAGAGATATCCCATCCCATAACTGTTGGGTCAAACCTTGATATTTTTACTCTGTCAAATCTCTCGTTTATTTTCACTGGACTTTCAGAGTTGGCTTAGTCACTCTTGGGTAACATCCAAGAACAGCTTTGTCCTGCTCTGGGAAATAGTCAGTCCTGCTTGTAGTAAAAAGATGATAAAATCTTCCCAATTATTGGGACCTAAGCTGTGATACTGGCATAAACCTAAAAAAAAAATTTAAACAATTTAATTTGGCACAGACTTTTATTTTTAACCTCATATCTGTATCTAAATGAAGCTTAGGAGACAGTTTAGCTTAGGAGAAGCATAGAAGCTTCCCTTGAGCTGCAGGTGCTGAATCCTGCAATGAGGGTTTGTGGTTTGATCCAGCAATCCCACCACAGAAGGGGTTGTGAAAAGGACTGATGAAATTCAGTGTCAGTGCCTGCAAATGTTTTCTAAATTAGCAGCTACCACTGAGGAATGACACCTGACTCTTACTGCTGAGAGTTCCTTGGAAATATCGGTGCAATATTCAGTACCAGTCAACAAAAGGCAAACAGGATTCCTGGGCAGGCAATTGAAATTAATGTTGTTGCACCAGACTGCACTGCTCTGCAAGATGCTGTGAGATTAAAAAGGGTGTCTAAAAGGTGACAAGAATGAGGCATGGGATGACGACTGGAAAAACACAGTGGGCGATGGCTTAAAAAAACAAGAGTGGTGCGAAGGAGGTGGAGAGGAGCAATTACTCACTTTCTAGAAAGGGTGGCAATGGGTGGTCAGTGTAAAGGCTGGGGCAGCCAGGCTTGCAGAATAGCATGAAAAAATAATGTTTTGGTGAGGAAAAAACCCCCAGAAATGGATTTGTGGAGCTGTATTAAATATTCTGAGTAGAGATGGTCGGTGGCTAATACGTGGTGTGGGTACAGTCCCTGGGCTCTGTGGGTTTGTGGAAATCTGAAAGGAGTGGCCCAGGGCAGGGAAACACTATGTACCCTCTTCCCTGAGCTCTTATCATAAGTATCTGGAGGGGGCTGCAGTCAGGGGATGGATTTTGGATGGATGAGCAATTAGTGTGATGCTGCTTGTCACATTTATCACTGTACACATCTCTGTGTTCCCATCCCAGCCATTTTCCAGGCAGTGCCTGGAGCTTTATAGCAAGAACTCCATGGTCCCAAAGAGGAACTTTATTGCAGCATCCAAGAGCAGAATAAGTGGATGTTAGTGAAACGGGACATTTAAAAATGCCATGAAACAGTCACCAAAAAAGTCAAAGGAAAGTGATAAAATACACTCAATTATTCTCCTCAGATACTCTCCAGACATCAGCGTAATTTCATTGACTTCAGTGAAATTAGTGTTAATGTAGGAATGGAGATGCAGCAAATCTAATTCCAGCATCTCCTTCCTGGAATAGTGAGCAAGAAAACAGAGAGGTAATCAGATAGAAACAAGTGCTGATCAGGAGGAGCTGGACAGGGAGGAGAAGAGCTCCAGGAGCTGCTGCCAGGAAATTAAGATACTTTTCCAGTCTCACATAGTCATGGAGAGTTCAGCAATACATGCACTGAGGCCAAAATGAAAAGCCAGGCTTTTTTTTTTTTCTTGTTTTAGTTTGATGGTGTATGCAATCTTTTGTTGTTCCTTTGAATATCCTCAAACCCCTTCTGCCAGGACAACATCAATGGATAGAAATGCTTCCAGGAATGTTTTCTATTTTTGGTATTATGGAGAAGGGAATTGTGCAGAGCTGTGGAGCTGGTGGAGGGAAGTGGAGGTAATGTGAATGGTACAGTATTTAGTCAGCTTGTTTCACCTGAAAACAGATCTCTTTGGTAGCCTTTGGAGTGCTGATGCCCAGTTCTACATATAAATTTATGAATCTATAAATAAATAAATAAATAAATTATAGATATATATTTATATTTCTGTCTATCCTCTGGTGGACAATGCAGAAATACTTTTGGGGTGTTGCCTGCCATTTTGCCCTTCACAAGGGTGGTTTGTGGCACTTGAAAAGGTGAACAAAGAGTCTTTGTAGGACTGTAGGTGTTCTCTGAAGTGCCATATAAACTACCCAAATGTACTGGAATGGAAATCAGCATTGTGTAGGGAATGAAACCCTTTCCTGAGCACATTCACCTTCCCCAAAGACCCTTCTCCCCTGGTAAGAAGTGGCCTTGTGGCAGCTCTGAGTGACTGCCAAGGCTCAGACCTGTGACAAAGGTGGTCCCACCGATGTGTCAGGCAGGGGGGTGGATGTGCTTTGAATACACAAAGGGTTAATTGATAAGGCTGAGTGCCAAATTGAAAGTCCAGCCTCTTTCCTTGTCCCGGAAGGATGCAGCATGGAGCAGGACATGTGATTTCATAGAATATAAAAGTGGGAAACGTGCCTGTTTTCACAGCTAGGTTTCACTTGGTTATGGACTGTTTTACAAGACAACCTCAGAGGAAGCTCTGAAGAAGCTGTCAGGCTCGGTGACAGCTCAGCATCTGCCACAGCTAAATCAATACTGCCATGAAGGACAGGCTCCCAAAGTGAATAATCAAAGCAGAGTAAAGCTAATTCACCTTGAAAGTCTGAAAACGTTGGTGTGAAATTTTTTAGACAAAACCAGCATTATTCCAGCAAAAGATGAGAGGTGCTGAGGTCCAGCCCTGAGCTCTGCCCAAGCGTGGGAGTGGGGAGCAGGCTTCACACCAGTCACGTGCACAAATGTACTGATAAAATGGAAATCTGGTGCTAATAAAATGGGCTAAAAGGGGTTTGGATTGGCCCCTATTGCTAGCAGTGTGCTAGGAACTCATGGCTTGGTTTTGTGGAAAATATTCCATTGCAAGGTAAACTGAGGGTGTGTGTGAACATAATGAATGTTCCACTTTTTCTTAGGCTGTTAAGACTCTTTTTTTGGCTTCAAAATGTGATTTTCTTTCATTGTTCAGGTTTCTAATGTTTAAAATCAAAAGACTGGAGGAAAAATGTTTTGCTGTGAATTGTTTTAGTTTTATAAAACCTGGAGGTGAATTGTTTCAACTTTTTCTGAAACTTTTTTTTCCATTGGTGTTAGTGCAAACATGTCAGGGAAGAAAAATTTAATCAGAGCTAATCTGTCAGCATCAGATGGAAAATTTTGGATACAAAACTTCGCTAAGCTCTGTCTAGAAGTGCTGAATTTGCAGGATGGAGAATTAGAGGGAAAGTGCTTCTGTAGATGACTTAGATGAGCAAGAAATGTTACTGTTGAGTTCAGTGAAGCAGTTTTGTGGTCATTTTATGAAACAGAATTACTCTGAAAATAATAGGATGGAAACATCATCTCCAAATTCGGGGCTTTTAACATAAAGGGTTAAGTGCTTTACTTCGTTCCTAAAAATACCCTATAATTACAAAAATCCATCCTCACACAGAGTTCAGGCTGAGTTCTACTGAATAAAAGCAATATTGTTTTACCTGTTCTCTGTCTCATTAATATTTTCAGACAGATATTGTATAAGTACTCACTGTTATGGTAACAGGAGTGTTTACCACATCTCTCAGGGCTATACACGGCCGGTGTTTTATAGCTGGAATAATTCCTTTAATCGTCCCACATCCATTCTTGTTACTTGTGCTGAGGTAAAACCGAACATTTAATTAAATGAATAAGCAAAATTAGATTTGAGAGAGCTGGAAAGGACGAGCAAATGAGGAGACTCAAAGGAAAATTTGCAGCTGCAGAAATTCTGAGCCCATTGATGCTGCATGTTCACCTTTACACTGTGTATCTATGTACACATATATATATGTATATTTAAAAGTATCTAAACCACACCAACACATAGATTTATACAGCAAAAACTTTTGCGGTGGCATGCACATAAAAAAAGAACCTAGGAGCAGAGAGCTGGAAGCATCTTTTCCTACAGTGCAGTACTTTGAAGGTGTGTTTACAAATTTTCCATTATATTCTAACCAGACAGGCAATTTAGGTGGTGTTCCTCAGTGTGCGAGTGATGTTCTGGCATCTTGCCTCCAGCAACATTGCTATCCTGAGTTCATCTTAATGTGACAAGAACTTGGTGTCCCACAAAAAAAAAAAAAATTCCTTTAAAAGTATTAAAGGGGGGGAAAAAAAAAGCCAACAAGAGAAAAAAGCCTCGCGGCTCAAATCCAGCACGGAGCTGTAAAGTCATTTCACACAGGGATACTGACAGCTGCCAACTTTGCTCAGAGAACTTTTTTCTGGAGATCATCACTTTGGTTCCTGTGCTGCAATTCAGTCATACTAGAGACCCTTTGTGTCCTGTGCTTGTTATGGGTGACAGTTTTGAGGCACGGTGAGGAAGGCACAGGATGGTTTTGATCCTTGGGTGTTAGTTCTGGGCAGTAACAAGAGTAAGGAAAGCACTCTGGGAATATTTTTTTTGATGGAGAAAGGAAAGAGGAAGATTTATGTGATTGTCTGACAGACACGATTCAGCTTTTTCTGAAATACTGGAGAGATTTGCATGGAAATGAGGCAATGTTAGAGATAGTATTCAAAATGGAGAAAATGATAAATAAGGATGAAGCAGTGTGTTCTAGAGGCAGGGAATTCATGGTGAACATAATTCTCATGAACCGTGGTTAACTTCTGCTTCTCTACTTTCCTTCTGCACCCACTGTAATTCCTTTAGGGAAGTGGTTGTGTTTTAATTAACATTTACCTTTGCACAGGACTTGGTGCAGTGTGGGAAATGCTCGATGTGCCATTTGGCAAGGAGCTGATGGGTTTCTGAAGAAACAGGAATGATGAAGCATTGTTACAGGAAATGGTTTCAATCATTTCACTAGATAATTCTTATCTGTGTTTGTGTCATACTGTTCTGATAAATGGAAAGTTAAATATTCCTGCCCCAACTGTCACCATCAAAAGCTGTGACCCATTAAACCCAACTTCCGCTGCATATGAAATGTGTAAAAAAAGCCCTAATCAGCCTCTTACTTCAGAGCTCTTAGAGAGAAAGTTTCCAGAATTAAGGCCTTTTTACTGCAAAATAAGGATTTTTCCAGCAAAGTGATGCTTTCACCATTCAGTTACCACAGGGTACTGCTGTTTGCCCTGCTGCCTGTTGTGGTGTAATCACCACCATTTTTCAGGCTGTGCCTTTCCATATGTTGCTTAACACCCTTGACTAATGTGATGAGGAAGAAGCAGATCCTGGCAGCCCCAAGACCTGTAAAGCTTTCCATGGAAGGAAATGCAGGAAATTCAATCCAAATACCAACAGGAGCACTCTGAGCTTGTGCAGGGCTCTCTGATGGCTGGCACTGTTTCTCAGGTGAAGGAACAGAGTAATCTGATAAGCTGAGGTGGCTGTGGAAGGGAATGTTGAGCAGGGAATGTGTGTGCAAACTGTAATTTGAAGCTGCCCAGCACCAGACCTGAGAGCCCTTGGCCCCTCATCCTCAGGGAGCTGCAATGAGGAATTTTGCTGTCTGGGCTGCTGAATAACCTTAGGAAACTCCTACTCTTGTCCATCACTGCCACAGGACTGGAAGCCAAACACACTGACAGCTATGGACAATGGTAATTTAAGACTGTGTTTTGCAGCACGATTTCAGCCAGTCTTGGCTTGCAACTGTGCAGAAGTGCAGGTAGTCAGCTCATCACATCTGCTTGGTGACAAGGCATTGGAGCTTTACAGTATTCTCCATTAGCTGAGTCATGAAAAAAAAAAGCTCCCAGGTTCACCATTTAAAAATTAGTGTCCATACAAGTGCAGTTGAAAGCCCTCATTTTAATAAGAATTTATGCATAAGGAATGCCAAATGCCAACTGTCCCTCTCTTCTGTGCAGTGTCCCTTGCAAAGGGAGGAACAGTGAGTGTGAGTTCCTACAGTTTATTACTGATAATCATCTAATTTACATAATAATTTCATTCTTGTCAAGCAGATATCAATGTTAACAGGGGTTTTACAGACCTATCTTTATTATCACCATCCTCTTAATTTAGAGTTTGTATTACTGAAGAATCAGGAAGCTGCTGGGCCAGGAAAGCAGGGGTGCATGTCAGCTGGACCCACGGAGGAGCTGTGCACCTTCTGTGACTGCAGGGTGGGATGATGTGTCATGGGATAACACAGTGATCTGGCTGCAGGAGTCATTGGAGGAAAGTTTTATTTTTAATACTTTGGATGATTTTGAAAGAAGAATTAAAAAGTTAGTGTGCTCTTGTGTTGGCATCTCCCTGGAAATGGGGAGCAATTGTATTTTAAAATACTGATTGAACACTGAAGTAAAACATTTCTGGGATGGGTGAGAATATTTTAACAGCAAAATATTTACTGGGGCCAAGGATTCAGAATCAAGATTGGCCTTTTGAAAGGCTGTAAAACCACGGGGCTGTGTTGGTGCTTTCACCGGCACAGCTGGCAGACAGGAGTGTCCCTGACGGGGAGAGGTGGGAGGCTGGGGCTGGCATCAAAGAAGTGCTATAAAACAGTGATGAGGGAGGGGGCTTAGGAGGATTATTTTCTCCCAAGTAGTACACTTGGTTGAAATGTGTTGGTGGATTTGAGGAAAGCTATTTCTGTTCAGAAAGTGGCAGCTTTTTGCTGCTGCAGCATCTCAGTGAGGCTGACATTGGAGATGGGCACTGCCTGGTGTTGCACCAAACAGTGTCTGCAAAACTTTTGCAATCTGAGCAGGTGTATTAAAGTGAGGTGGAAAGAAATAACAGAAAACTGCTCATCTTTTAAAATCATAAATCAGACACTTGGGTGCTTGGCTTCTCTCTATTTATATTTAGTAAATTGTAGTGGGTTGACCCTGTCTGGATGCCAGACACCCACCCTGGTGTCTGCAGAGCTGTTCCTGTCACACGTTCTCACCCTCCTCTTCTCTGGCTGCAGTTACATCTGCACAATAACTTGTTTCTTCTTCTTAAACATGATATCACAGAGGTGTTACCATAATTTCTAATTGGCCCAGCCTTGGCCAGTGGCACGTCCAGCTTGGAGCTGCTAGGGATTGGCTCTGCTGGACATGGAGGAAGCTTCCAGCAGCTTCTCACAGAACTTTAATACTACTGATCTAAAATTCTTACAGGAATAATTAATTTCAAAAATTAGTTGAAGAAGTTGCAGCTAGCCTCAGCACACAAAAATGAAAATCTGTATTTTTCCAGGATCGTGGCCTCACAGCATCATTTAACTTGGAAACAACCTCTAAGGTCCTTGAGTCCAACCATTAACCCAGCACTGCCCAGCCCACCACTAAACCACATCCCCAAATGCCACATCTACACCTCTTTTAAATCCCTCCAGGTTTGGTAACTCCACCACTCCCTGGGCAGCCTGTTCCAATGCTGGACACTCCTTCAGTGAAGAAATTGTTCCTAATTTCCAATCTAACCCTCCCTTGGCACAACTTGAGGCCATTTCCACTTGTCCTGTTGCTTGATACCTGGGAGAAGAGGCTGGTACCCACTTGATAATCTTCTTTACAATTGCAGTTTAGAGTAACATTGGGTGTGTTTGGATTAATAATACTTCAGCATAGAGCAGGGCATAAGGAAAATGAGATCTCTCAATTAAGCCTTCAGTTCCTTAAGGCAGCTGTTTCTATCTGGATGTATTTAGCATATGGTCAGGATAATAGGAGATCTGAAATACTTTGGGATTATTTAGGTAACTCTGAGTAATTTTTTTTTCAGAAAGTTACTTATTTTTAAATAGGTTAAAACATTTATGTAATGCCATTGCTAAATCATTCAGAAATGTTTTATAAAAGTACAAAGATAAAACAGATTTTATATGTAAAAATATATAGTACTTGGGTTCTTGTATGTAATTTTGGGGAGATTTTCCACACTGAAGAGTAAAAATAGAAACTACAATTACAGTTGGACCACTTACCTCACCTCTAGGACTGAGAAAAAGTATTTCTGCATCATTACATCAAGTTTATCTCTGTGAAGTTTGGTGAAGACTGTTCCAGATTTACACACCTAGAACAATTGAGTTAATGAGCGTTGCATGACTGTAGGAACATAACAGGAAATGTTTGGAGAAATTCAAGTCATTAAAGAGAAGGTGAATAAATGCAGTTTGACCTAAGCAGTCCCTTCATGAAATTGGGTGATTTCACCTTCAACCTCATCTCTCCTGTTTATTGTAAACTGAGAGACCGAATTAAAACTATTAAAGTGTATTAATACCTTCAGGGATTTCTTTAGAGGCTGTTTAAGTACTTTTACTGTAAAGAGAGGCACAGTGTTTTATTTTCTTTCAGAGCCTTTTGCAAATGTTTTTTACTGCCAATTCCACCTGCCAAAACCAATTAAAATACAGCAAAAGTGAAATGCCCTTGGTAGCACTCGTCTGCCTTTATTTTTTTAAAGGTGAGGGATAAAACTCACAGTGATCACTTTAATATCTGCTCATTAAATAGAGATTCTCTGAGAAATCTTCACTTGCTAATTATGGACACCAAGGGTTAATGATGGAGAGCCTTAACCCTTTGAAGGTGACAGCAGCCACAGATGCTTGTCAGCACGTTTGAACTTTTGCTGCATACCAAGACCTGCGAAACAATAAAAATTAGCTTTTTATAAATTATCTCCTTTTCCAGTTATCATGCAGAGAGCAGGGATGGGGAGGAGATTTACAGAGAGAGGTAAATGATGAAAAATCTTCCCCCCAAAAGTTGCAAACCAGCCTCAGCAACTACTGGTGTGGGCATGGGGGAGCACCATGAGTGAGGAGAGCCTTTGAGGCACAGCTTCGAATCTGTGATCTCAGTAGGTTCCCTTTAACTCTTTGCCAAAGATCCCCCAATGCAGTAACCTGTGAGAGAAGTGGAGTATTTGGATGAACTCCACCATTTTTACCATTTCCAATTCAAAAGGAAGGCTTTGGTTTCCAGCAGGGAGATAATGCAGAGTTCGTCCGTGCAGACTCCACAGCCTGGTGGATTCTGGCTTAGTGAGGTATTGCTGGATGGTGTTTACAGGGATTTTGTGTGCTTGATCCAATGATTTATTCTACCCTTAATTTCTTGAAGAAGCATTTTTCTTAAGTACTTTTCCAGGACTCTATATTATGAGCCTCAAAACCAGAATTTCTTCTCTGGCCATTGATTTTTCTAGAAATCCTCTCTGCCAAGAGAAGGCAATAGGTGCCAGTTGCTTCAGACAAGCTCCTTTCACCAAGCTGTTTCCAACCTGGCAGGTGTCAGAGTTGAGTCTCTTTTTTCCAGTCTTACAGGGCACATTTTCTGTCAGCCTCTGGGTAGGTCTGCAGGGCCAGTTGGGTTGTAGGAATTGGATTTGCAGATGCAGTCTAGCTGTATTTACAGGTTGTAGAAATTCTACTCCTGCAGAAAAGCAGCATTTTGGGGGCAATTGGGGCTTCTCTGTAAGTTTATAAAGATTTGCAGTAGCATCTAACATCAGAGACATTGTGCCCTCACATACCTGATGAGATGAGTGCATGATAAATCAGCAGCTGTTCAGAAGGATGAGGGATGTTGCACTTAAGAGAAGTGATATTTCATCAGGTTTGTCCAGCTGCAAAAGTCCAAAGGAGCAGAGAAAGCTGAAGAAACAAACAAGTCATGTGGCATTCATCCATCTAAACTTTTTTATAATCCATATGCTTGTACTCTTAAGTGTTGATGTATGTCTGAATGGATGGAGAGCTATAGAAAATCTTTCTGTCAAATGGACTGAAAGATTTTCTGTCAGTCTGACAGAACTGCAGATATGATGCAGCAATCAGAAAAGCAAGGGAAAAGCCTGCCCCTGCAACATCACACAGAGTGTTATTCTGCTGTGTTTTCTTAAACAGAAATCTTGTGTTCATTTGTTTGGTGTGATCCTGTATTTGTGATGAATTCCAACATCTGATTTCCACCTGGACATATAAAAAGCACTGTGTGAAATGGAAGTACAATTCTTCTATTAGATAGGTTTTAGGAGAGCACCATGTTTCTTTACTTCTCACATAGGGGTGATGAACAATAGTAAATTGGTGTGAAACAAAGTGAGGTTTCTGGAATGAGGTAGAAATGGGTTGTGTAGAGGGAAGACATTATGCACTGAGTGATGGAAGGCATTTTTTCCTTTCACAGTGGCTTATTTCTTACCATTTGTAGGCTGCAGTTTTGTATTTTTAAAAAAAGCAATATGGAAATGCATAGCTGAATTCTGCTATAAAGTAGCTCTGAGCAAAGATTATTAAAAATGACAGGCACATTTCTGTGTATTTGATAATGTCAAAAACAGAAGTGGTGGAGCACATTGGTGTTATGAGATACCAGAATATTCCTCTTTTCTGAAAAATCTGTAATGTCTAATGTAAAACATAAAATTCTCTGACATCATTCTTGAATTATGATTAGCATTTATTAGAGCATACATATTTAATTTCAATTTGGTTTTTTTTTTCCCAGCTCTTCTTTATGCAACTATTTTTGGGAACGTCACCACCATTTTCCAGCAAATGTATGCCAACACCAACCGGTACCATGAGATGCTGAACAACGTGAGGGATTTCCTAAAATTATATCAAGTCCCAAAAGGCCTTAGTGAAAGAGTCATGGATTACATTGTCTCGACCTGGTCCATGTCTAAAGGAATTGACACAGAAAAGGTACGAGTACCTGCGGTAACAGTTTAGACAGCAAGAGTTTGTTTGTGTCCGTTGTGTGCTGTCTTAGAAAGTGGACTGTATAGCAGCATATAATTCCCTAACAAATTCTTAACTGCATGCTACACCTTCATTATGTTTGTGTTTGGAACAAAAAATGGTTGTTTTAAAAATGGGCTGTTTTGCTGCTTTGAAAGTGTGCCTTTATTTGTCATTGTGGTAAATGTTTTCTGCTTGCCAGTCTTAGTTTGTCTAAATACTAAATAATTTTAATGTACTTAACTATTGAAATCAATGGGAAATTGGTCTTCAAATTAGCCCAGGAACATAATTTGGTGTCTACACTACATTGGTGTTATCCTGAGAAGTATTGGCATCTGTGCATTGCAGTTAAATGAGTTTGATTGGCTTGGACCTTTTGCTGATGCCCAGGATGTTGGTGTATCCATCAGCATAATTAGTGTAGGATTTAATGGCAGTGGAGATTGATCTCCCTGAGCTCAAATCTCTGGACTGGCACTTCAGGCCTTTGGTAGGCAGGTACAGAGAATGTGGTACCTTTGACATCCATGTCAGGATGGAAGTCCTACAGGACTTTAGCCCAGCCCTCAGAAGGGACTGGTCATTTAGGGTTCTTCAAAAGCTGATTAAAGAAGGTCATCTGTGGAGAGTGATTGATCATGTGCCAGGACTGACCTCATGGCTTGTCCTCAAGAACTCTCTTTCTGCATTGGATGGGCAGTGAGTCTGTCCAGCCTTGGATATTTCAGAGCACTGAAGTCAAATGAGGGAAGGGTTCCACCTGCAATGCCTTGAGTGTAAGGCAAGATAAAACACTTTTAGGTACAGATTTTTGTTCAGTGAAGATCAGCAGTGCTCCTGTGGCTCCTGTGGACCTGGTACACATCATCTTAAATTAGGCATTCAAGCTCCAGTGTCCATGATTTCCCTCCTAAGAACTTAAAGGCCAAGGGTCCAAAGGAGGGTAGGGAAGAGTCATGACAGATGACAGATGATTCTCGAAATGTGCTTGCAGAACTTTAAAGTTCTCTCTTCAGTTGAATCTCTGGTGCGATATGGGAGGGTGATGGAGATTGTTCAGGTGTGCCAGGATGAAGTCTCTACACTGGAATATTTAGTCTTAAATCAGTGCATCCTGCTGATGCACTGATGCAACAGTCTTACTGTTGCTCATGCAACAGCAGTTCTCTTATTTATCATCTGCTGGGAAATTCATTTTACCACCACAAATACAACTACTTTAGCAAACATTTTTGCTTCTTTGATTCTTGAGCTTCAGTATGCCACATTCTTTAATACATTAACTTCTTATACACTAATATCCTAACTCCCTAATCCTGATTCACAGGTGTTAAAAGTGAGCTTTTATATTCTGAACTGCTGTAAATGCATTCAGTCCTATTGTATTAACTTCAAACTACATGAAAATTCAACTTTCATTTCCATTTATCTCCTGGCAGTTAAGCCAGAGTCCTGTGTTACTCCACTACAGTTTCATTAGATTTTAATGACGCTTTGCAGTTAATTAGGAGAACCTATGCTTTAATTACTGAAATTTCCTACCACAGTTTCCGCATGTCCGGTTTTATAGATTATAAAAATGCAGTTAGAGCCATAATCTCCAGCTCATGGCAAGCATTGTTCCCTGGTCTGTAAGATGGAGTGGCTGCTTAGCTAGATAATTAATACACCTGTAAAACCTGTGACTTAGGCTTTTAACAATTTTCCCTTGGTGAAGACTTGCCTAAACATAGGCCTGGATCCAAACCCAATTTAAAACTGGAAGGATTTCAGGAACCTCTGCATCTGAACATCAGTAGTTGCAGCTGATTGAGCTTCCCAGAAAAGCCCATGTTACAGAGGAACAGAGACAAGAGAAATATAAGAACTTGAGCATGGGGTTGGATATTTTGGTGTTTCGTGTCCCTTACAGCCTGCAAGTCTACAAAAGCCACAGCTCCAGTGGCCTGTGGTGCCTGCACAGAGCATCCCAGGGTCTGTACCTGGGCAAGGAGCAGGCAGTTTGCTTTCTGCTGCAAAAACCTTGCCTTTAGCAAAAGCTTGGAAAGCTTTGTCGCACCCAGTCTTACAGTTATCTCCACTCAGGAAGGTGCTATGGTGTGCTTCACCCAAACAAATAAGAAAATGTTGTAAATTGCAGCAGAAGAATCGCAGAAAGAGTGATACAGTCCTAGAGATTGGTCATCTAAGGTGGATGGTTTCTCTTGCCTCAGGTCCTTCCTTAACCCTTGAACCCTCTGCACTTAAATTGCATCCATCTGCACCAAACCTAGAGCAGCAAGAGGATGGGAGCAGAGGGACCCCCAAGATACCCAGTGTCACATCAGATTTATTTTTGTGGGTACAGAGGGGCTGGTGGGATGTACTGCACCTGCAGCTGAGCCGCTGAGTCCAGACAGTGCTCCAGTTTGGGAGAGGGAATTATTGTTCCAGGTCTTGGATTGCTTCTCTGCACTGCTTTGTCTGACAGCCTGGACCTGACCTTAGAGGTTTCTGCCAGTTTCATTTTCAAAGCTCCAGTAATGACATTCTGAGCAGTCTGTTGTGAGGATATGTTTGCATCACACGATTTCCCATTTTCCTTAATTTTTATGAACTTTTCATTAGGCTTCTTATTATCCTGCAAAACACACATGGGCTCATGACACAGGGTAATTACTGTGAAATTTCAGCTTTTCATTTTCCATCAGACAGATCAGACAGTTTCCATCATCCAAGGATGTTTTTCAACCTCATATACTCTATTAGATCCTAAATTGTTCCAAATATATCTCCATTGTCACACTGGAATGTGTTTTGCAACATCATTTGCCCCAAATTTGTAATACATTTCATTCAGTCACTCAGCATGTTGAAATGGCTTTGTTTTGAAACCCAAATTTAAAGAACAAGAAGGAAGAATGAGTTTTTTTATGAGTGTTACAGTAGGCTTCTATGGTGTTGAATGATCCTAGCACTGATGGAGCAAGAGTAAACACATGTGTTTCTTTGATAGCTAAAGATTTTAAATTAAGATGCTTGAAATCAAAATATAAGTTAAAAACTGGATTGAAATTGCTACCACTTCATATGTGTTGATTTGTTGTCTCAAATATTTATTCTTGAATGACAAGTTCAGTGTGTAGTCCCAAGGAAGATCTTGGCTAAAACTGGTAAGGATGAGTCCTTACATGAGCACTGAAGGCACAGTGGAAGTAAGAGTAAAGGAGTTTAAGTGAAGATCTGGTCCTTGCTGCCTGTGTAGCAAGATGTCCTGAACAGAATTAAAACCCCAGTGTGTTTTCCTTGTGTGTGGACTTGGTCTCCCACACTGAAGTGTTGGTGCTTCAAGCTTGGAATTTCGGCTTCCCTGATCTCCTTGGGAATAGCTCATCTTCAAATCCTGCCTTCAGACCACATTGCTTCAGCCTGGCTCTGAGTGCTCACAAACAAGGAATTAACAATGACACTCAAAGCATTAGCATATTTATTGTTATTACCTAAGGGGAAGCGAGTGGCCTCTGATCCATAATCTTAAATCACTTAAACATGAAAGCCCTCCTCTGACAGCTGGGATGAGATGTGTAATACATGGACTCTTATCTCCTGGTGTAACAGTGGCTCAAACAAGATGGGATTTATTTTTAAAATTTTTTTAATGTTTAGTGATACAGATTTTGGGGTTACTTGTCTAATAACGAGAAGGGTTAAAAACATGACAAAACTGAAAAGCCTTTTTACATTAAACAGTATCTCTCATCCATCAGAACCTGTTTTGGATTTTCTTTTTTATGAGAGGTAAAAAAGGCAGTGCTTTCTGTGTATGTGACCATTTTCAAGTAGATTTAAAAAACCTTTGTGGTGATAATTCAATATATGAAACACACTGAATTCAAGTCTCTTAGTTTTTATTAAAATACCCAGGCAGCAAATGAGAAATTTATAGATATTAGCTCTCCTGTAAGAAATAGGTCATTATCCAGGAAAGCAGAACAACCATTAACTAACATGCAGATGTCTCAAGGTCTTATCTAATGATAACACTCTGAAATGTCTGTAAAACCCAAAGATTTTATCATCTTGACCTCTGTGCTGTTGTATGGCTTACAATTTGCTCAGAAAGCAATTAAATGAATGTCTGTCATGTTTCAACAGTAGTTTCCTTCAGAAAAGCCATAGGTTGAATGAGAAAAAAGTAATATTATTTAGTTTCAACCTGAACATCAATGGCAATTGGGAAAATGAAAGGCAATTCCACATTTCACTGACTGAAATGGAAATCACAGGAAGATAACACAGTATTAGAATTATTCACTGCTGGCCCACTAAGCTTTCATAAAGGAGATGGGTTTGTGGTAAATAGACACAGGTTGTAACTTCATTAAACATTAATCTACATGGGGACAGTGCAGCTCATTCATGTTTGCTGTTAATAAGAGCTTCAAGAGCTGTAGAAATAATTAGTGATACCCTGAGACAGCAAAGAGGAATCAGGCTGCCATTCCTGCCATGTCCCATCACATTGAGGTGTCCATAAGTGCTGGCTGGATTTCCTTGTGGATGACCAGGAGTAGAAAGCTGCCAAGCTTCCTGGCCAAAGGGAACTTCCACAAAATCAGCTGTGACAGCTGCACACAGTTCCCTGCTGGAAAAGGCAGGTAAAAATCATTTGGACAAGTGTTTTTGTTTTGTTGTAGAGGCTGTAGGAGGTTGTTGGTCGTTCCTTGCAGATGGGGACGAGGTGGACAAGGAGCTGTGCCTCACCTCACAGAGCTGAGCTAGGAACGGGTACAGTTGGAATCCATGGGGCTCTGGAGAGTGGGATGAAGGAGAGATACTCAAGGTCTCACTGCCCTTCCCACTGGTCCCTGAGCAGGGACTGTGCACCAATGGGGCTTTCTCTTTCCCCTTTATGGATTGTCTGCCTCCTGTATGCACTCTGCAGGGCCAGGGAAGAGTATTCACAGGCATCTCTGCCTCTAGGATGTGATATCTTGGGATTGATACTGAATAAACGAGGAACTTGTCATGCTTGAGGAGATGCCAGGGCTATGGAGCAGCTCAGGAGCCGAATTCCTGGGGAATAAGTCCCTGAGTGGATGGGCTGGGCAATTTCCTGAGCACTGCCACCAAAGGGATGGAGCAGACAAAGGCGCTGTCAGTTCCAGACCACATCTTGAGGAAGGTCTTCTGCACATCTGTTTTCATCCTTCATTTCTCTGAGTGTCATTACATAATGGTGCATGTGAGAAAATAAAGCCACCTCTAGAAGGAGCACAAAATAAAATAGTGCACTGAACAATTCCATTATTCCAAGGGTGACCTTAGTGCCAGTAACTGTTGTGAACTGAGGAATTCTTTGATGTATGACACATTCTTTCTGATGTTTCTTCTTTTGCTTTAATCTAAAAAGTTGGTTTTTAATGATCTATTTCCCTGTAGTGTGATATTCTTTGCCCCATTAGAAGGCCATGCAATCATTTTCCTTGCTGTAGCTATTACAGCAAAACTGAAAACAATAAAACCTTTAAATATGCAACCTTTAGGCGACCTGGGATCTACTGCTTGGGGTCATCCATGGATGTTAATAGTGTGCCACAATTTCAGTGCATATGACAAACCAGTGGTCCCTGTGCTGGTGAACAACTTAATTCCTTAAAAGACCTGGTGATGCCTCTTGTCTTGCCCTGATTTTCAAACCCTATGTTGACAAAACTGAATTTAATGGACTCCACAGCCAATTTCTAGGGATTTTTAAAATGTCTCTAACAGGTTAGTCAGTTAAAAAAACAAGTTAATTTTGTTATGATACCACTAAATCTATCCATGTTAATCACTGGTTCAGCCCATATATTATTAATAAGAAAACAAACTTAGATGTGATTTTCAGATCTTGATTTCTGAGCATTTAAATCCAAGTGACCTTGGATCTTAGTGCAATTAAAACAGAGCACACCATTGCTGCTGACATTCAGTTCTTAGTGCCAAGATACTCAGTGATGTATTAAAGACTACCCTAATGCATGCAGGGTTAATTACTGCTCAGCTCCATACATCATCTTTGAGATCCTCACAAAATTACCTGATTATTACAGAAAAATGCTGTGATTTGCCAATCAGCTGTTTTCTTACCTTTTTCTCTTTGGCCTCCATCCAGTGCCAAATGTAACACTTTTAGCCAGGCCTGAAAAAGAATTCCACACTCAAATGAGCCAAATATTCCTAAAAATCTGAGTAACTTGGTCAGGTGCCTAGTGGGTATTGTGGGTTTTTGGAAAGAACTGACCTTGGTTCTGCCTGCTGAGTATGTCTGAAAACCCAGAGTGGCCTTTCTCCACAAAGTAAAAAGAGCTATCTGTGGCCTCGAATGGATTTGAGGTTAGAGGAGTTTATTTTCTTTATTTTCAAAGCTGGCATTTTTAGTATCTCAGACATTTGTTGCAGTTATTTATTTAGGAAATGGTCCTTGTTATTACACCACAGACTGTCAAAGCTCTTGGCTGGGTTATCAGTCAATGTGTTCCCTACCTACAACCCCTAAAAAGTGGGAATCCTGTGTGCTGAAAGAGGATTGATTGCTAACGTTCATGATTCACTGGCCTCTGCCCTTTTTGTTGCCAGGTCTTAACAGATTCTGTAATACCTGCTAAGCCATCCTGTAGTGTCTTCCAGCTGGGGAAGGTTTTTTTAACAAATACTTAAACCTGTAAACCCATCCTAAAAGATATTGTTTGGACGCGCTCTTAATCTGTGCGGCTTTTGTTTTGATTCATTTGCTTTTGTTTGAATTTTTTATAATCTCTGCTCCCCGTAGAGCTCTTTGAGCTGTTCAGGAAGCTTAGCCTGCACATGCTGAGGAAACGGATGAGAGAGTTAAAAAATCAGATGGAACCTCCTGGGGAGTTTAATTCCCCAGATCTCGAGCTGAAAAGACTGTGAGATGTTTTGTGCCAATTCCCCGTGGGTTTTCCAAAGCTGGTTCCTGCCTTTCCCAAATCTCTAGCAGCAAGCACAAGCCTCTCTCACATGTCAGCATTTTACATATGAGATGATCTGGAGGTGATGGTGGTGTTGAGTCTTTGCTTTGGGAGTTGTTTTGTTGGGGTCTGCATCAGCTGGGTGCCAGTTGGGTAGGGCAGAGCTCAGCAATTGTCTTACACTGACTTTGAGGAGGTTTAGTTTTCTATGCAGAGAGGGAAAGTGATAAATGTTATTCTGTGCTTTCCTTTCTCCTCCCTCAGCTTTGTAGTGGCTCAGGTCTTTATGGATACCTGTGTGCTATTCTTGAAGCTTCGGTTCTTTCCTGGTGAAATCAGAGTTTATACAGCCAGCAAAGACTCTCCTCTGGCTAGAATTCAGCTTCCTCCTCTGATTTTGCACTGATATGTAGCAGGTTCTGTTCTTTCACTGCTGCCTGGATGTGCAGGGGAGAGCTGGCTGCAAAGTCTGTGGCTGCAGATTTACTGTGGAGCAAATTCTGTGGCAGCACGAGCACCTGCCCCCTCCAAGTGCTCCAAACCCCTCACTTGGCAAAGCTTTGCCATCAGTGACCTGAATACTGTGCCTGCTTTACAAACTGAGGGTTTCGCTGCTAAAGGGCATGGAATCTCCAAGGAGATCTCCTCTTAAGAAATTTGTCTTGGTGGTTTTTTGCTGCTCTGCCAAAAGAACACACAGGGTAGAACCAATGTCCCAGCTGAGCTTTGGTTCTGTTACCAGGATGTGTTGGAGGCATTTCCTTCACAGTGAAAAGATTGACTGAGCATTGCAGGATGTCCTCTCCCTTCACCTGAATTTCTTTTTTACACCCACATGTGTGCATTTGTACACATACAGACTCAGGGACAGCTGTGGTGCTACCAGTTTGTATCTCTTTAGTTGCATACTGCCTTAAAAATGCTGAGATCTCAGTGAGAGAAATTCACAGTAAAAATGTCCAAAGTCTTATTTTATCACTAAGGGGTCATTTTCAGGCGAATATTAATCTGAATTTGAAGTGCTCATTTGAAGAGCATGCAGTAAACACAGAGCTGAATGTTGCAGTTGTCTATCTTTTTTCTCTTTTTTTATCCCCAGGTATATCTACATTTATCTTTAGCAGTCAACAATGCCTTGCCAAATCTTCTAATATTAAATATTTGTTTTACTTGTCATCTGTTTCATTCTCTGTTCTGAATGCCTATGCTACAGGCAAGAAGACTCAAATTAAGCATATTTGTTGCTGGCTAACCCTTGGATCATTACTCATTTACTGCTGTGCTAGTTGATAAGTGATATCTCCATATATCTCTGTACAGTGATTTGTCATTAGGGGAATCACTTTATCATGACATCAGAAAATTCCTGAGTTATGCTTTCTAAGATTGGCTTTTTTTCTGTGCAATGGATTTTTTTCCCTGTGTCTTCATATTGCAGTGTGTAATGATAGATGTGTTGCTTGTGTGTATAGAAAGAGTAACTCATTGAGTGTTCACTTTTAATACTCTGCATTTAAATCCGTATTTGTGAGGAAATATTATGCTGCTTTGATTCTTGAGGGGCACAATTATTTTACATTCCAAACAAACAAAGGGTCCTGGAATATCTCAGAATCTTACAGGAACAACCTCTGCAACAGTTTAACTGATTTTTCCTGCAGTTTGGAAGTTCAAAAGCTGAAATTTGGTAACCAGTCACGTATGAACACAGACATTTTCCTTAAGAGCAATGTTTGAGAATTCCCAGCTCAGGGCCTTGTTAAGTCAAAAGCACTTAAATTTCTGAAAGTATTAAAGGGACATAAAAAACTTACAACCATGATTCAGGCCCAAGAGTAGATAAAAATGTTAAAAATCATCAGTCATGGTAGAAAAGAAAGCAGAATTTTTCATTAAGTTATTATTGAGATGAAGAAAGATGGCATGTTTCTGTTTTATTGTAATAAAGACAAACTTTCTGTTTAATCCAGAAGTAAGGCCAAGGTGAAACAATCACTCTTGAAAGTAATCTTTTTTTTTTCTGAGAAACTAAGGTGTGCCTATATTTCTACTGGTAAATGGAATGACTGAGGTAAATAGAAGTTTGTAAAATGGACATTTGCCCTTACTAAATTATGGAAATGTGATACAGAATATGGTCTACAGTGACTCAGACAAGATATTATTACTAATGCAAATGATGGCTTATAGAAAGTATGTCTTGTCAAATGTGTTAATTACTAATTTTTACGATAAAGCATACTTATGTAGGGGATTTTAATGTGTTCTGTACAACATTTTGTTACAGAAAAATATCATTAACCCAAATTGACTTACTCTGTGTTAACTAAAATAAAAACTAATTATCTGGTAGCTCTGGGAAGGTGGTTGTAAGTGAGAAAACCTCATGCAGGGGGAAGTTTCCAAAGACAGCCTGTGCTTCATAGTGTTAGGCAGAAAAAGTATCATCTACCTGTCTTGTTTTTGAAAGATTGAGAGGTGACCTGGTCATATTCTATGAACACCTAGATGTGGAAGAGATTTCTGGTTATTGCAGGTCTTTATCTCAACAAGATAATAGATTCTCTGGCTGTTGGCTAAAAATTTTTTAAAAAATTCAGTTCAGAAACAACACATGTTTTGAAAGAGAGAATAGCTGTCCATTGGAACAAATACCCTGTATCATTTGAAAACATTAAGTCAAGGCCTTCCAGGCTATAATTTTAGCAGTTATTCTGGGATTGATGGGAACATTTGGCATGGAAGAGGTTAGTGCAGATGGTTGCAGTAGCCCCTTCCCACCACAGGTTGTCACAGTACAGAGCATGGGAGAATAACTTCTACTTCACCTTTTTGCATTCATTATGTCTTTGATCCCAAAGGAACTTTGATCTATTTAAATAAGAAAAGGACTAAATAATATTATTAAAATAGAAATTATTTATTCTTTTCACATTCTGTGCTTTAGAAGCTTTAGTAATGCTTTGCCGTAATTTGTTTTATACCTCTCCGCTTTGCCGTAATTTGTTTTATACCTCTCCTGCATTAAACAGAAATTAAAATCGTGGCTTGAGTTCATTAACATGACCATTTGCCTCAAAGCTTAGTCAGGGTTACCAGAGTCTCCCTCTGCTATTATTCCATGATAACTCATTGACCCAGTGTCCCTGTCTCCTGCACTGTCTGCAGAGCAAGCTGCCAGATTAATTCCATACGATGAGAAATTAATCAATACTATTGATCAGCAGTCTTCTTGATATGAGACTTCCAGAGTGCTCTTAGTCTTGGGCTCTTTTCTATCATTTATCCTAGAAAAACATTGAAAGGTTTTATATTTTTCTCAGTGCAATTAGCTACTGTGCATTTTGGGGCTGTGAGGATGTTAGTGTGTTTAGGAGGGTGTGCAAATATTAAACACCCAATTTACAAATCCAACAATACCCACAGGTTTTCACTTTCTTTCTTCAGGTATATTTGAGTTACTGTTTTAATAGAGAAAGCTATTTAAGGTAAGAAATTAGTTGAAGGTCTTGTTTAATTAATCTACAAGGAAAATATCTTCATAGTGGGCAGTTCTTCACTCACCTTTACTTTACATTTCATGAGGTTTCATTATACTTCCCTTTTCCTCCAATCTCTTTGAATTTTCTAGTCTGTAAACCCTCCTGGGCAGGTAATTCCACTGAGACTGAGCCCTGGGTGTGTTTGGACATGTGTTGGTAAGTGGCCAGCTACATCAAGCCTTCCGAAAGCTGGATTTTCTGGGTGTGAACAAAATTTTGGTGTTTTTCTATTGTAGATGGTCTGTCTTTGCATGTCCTCGAGCTCCTTCAGCTCTGTGTGTTCTGTGCTCCTGCAGGGGCTAAACACAGCAGCAGGCAGATAGTCGGGGCACCAGGTCTGGAGGGATACAGACAAAACAGAGCATTTCCACCTGCAACTCTGGAAAATTAGTGTGAAAATTGTTAGGAGTGAGCACAGTGCAACAGAACAGGCCTGTCTTCCACGTCACACTTTCAGATGAAGTGAAAGCAGTAGATGGGTAGGAAAAGACTACCCCAAATCAGGATAAAACTCTGACCAGAAGCTTTATGAAATAATTGGATGGGTGGATGGATGGATGGATGGATGGATGGATGGATGGATGGATGGATGGATTTTAAGATCCCTCCTCAGGCACATCTTCAGACTCATCCACCCGGTTATTTCATACAGCGGTGGCCTTGCTGTCACATCCCCAGCTGATCATTTCTCCATCTTTTCCTTTACCCAGGTGCTCTCGATCTGCCCAAAGGACATGAGAGCAGACATCTGCGTGCACCTGAACAGGAAGGTGTTCAATGAGCACCCTGCCTTCCGGCTGGCCAGCGACGGCTGCCTGCGAGCCCTGGCCGTGGAGTTCCAGACCATCCATTGTGCCCCGGGGGACCTCATCTACCACGCTGGGGAAAGCGTTGATGCCCTCTGCTTCGTGGTCTCTGGGTCCTTGGAAGTCATCCAGGACGACGAGGTGGTGGCTATTTTAGGTACTGTGATCTCTGCTGAAGTGCTTGTGGTTTGTGTGTGTTTTCCTTCTGCTGAGGTTTGAATATTAACTAGTCTGGCCTAACATCAGCTGGGACTGGGGGAGGCTGGCAGTTGTCATAAGATGGAGATACTGTGTCTCCAGAGATCCTTCTCTAGAAGCAAATCCTTCATCTTCTGTGCCACTGGGAGTGCTCTTTCTGCCCAGTATGGCTCACTGGTCACAGCTACAGTCTCTGAGCAGAAGAGAATGACATCTGTGTGCCTGACGTCTTTTAAATGCACATTGTTTTATGTTACTCCCTCAGGAGGATTCCCACATTAACCTTCGCACCGGGATTTTCATTTGTCTGTGTTCTAGCCCAGAATAACACCTGCAAACAGTCTCTGCAAGGAAGCTAAATTTCTGCTTGTAGTGAGCTGGCTTTACAGAAAATAAAGAGTTGGAGCTGCCTTTGCAAAGGGATGGGGTTACACCATGTATCAAACCACAGTCGTGACAAGTCTGAATAATGGGGGAGCTCCAGGTTAATCCCCCTGTCACCCCACTGTGCTGTCTGGTTTGCCAGCAGCAGCTGGGAAGGAGCCCAGTGCAGACCCTTGTGGGCTTGGATGGGATTGGGAAGGTGTGGCACATGGTGGGACTGAGTGGTCAGCATCGATGTAAAGGCAGGAATCCCCCTCAGAGGCAGAACCAAGTGGAGTAAAAGTTGGTGGCTCTGCGAGAAAACTACCCAGAGCCTGTCCTGCCTGTTTAAAATAGACTCATTTATTGTAGAACTCATCTCCTGCTGAATATTTGCCTTCTCTAAAGCTGGAGCTGTCTCTCCCTGAGGGCAAATCCAGTGGGCTCCTGGTCCTGGGGCACCTGTCAGACCCCACTGAACTTCTGTACTGCTTCTTCCCTCTAAGAGTGGCTCCAGAGGGCTCCTGACGTGTTTCCCTAAAAATATGTGTGTGTGTGTGTGCGCCTGGGAGTGGGTGGGATTGGGCAGTGTGTGGATGGGGCTGCATGGGAACAGCTCCCCCAGGGCATTGCTTGGATTCTCCCAGCTGGAGTGTGAGCTCAGGAAAATACACATCCATACTCTTTGGAAATTCCTGCTGCACCTCTCTGTATTCTACTGTACACTAAGGTTTTGAAAAAGAAAGATTTAATGTAAGAATGAATCTGTTTCCATATTCAGATGTGAAGTAATTATGATAAAACCTCCTAAATCAACAATTTCCATAGGAAATTATTCCTTTTATTCCAGCTTCACTGGACCATTTCATTTTCATAATTAATCTCAGTGATGATATCTTATATTTGCTTACAGTTATTTAAAAACAAAAGGCTTAAGAGGAAGTAGCAGTATTTAAACAAAGAAGCAGTTTTTACAATGCAAACAATAAATATGTAATTTACTGAACTATGAGCTATCACTAAATTGATTACATGCAAAACTTGATTGCATTTATGAATGAATATTGTTTGTTTGGAATGACATGACAGTAAGGATTTTTGTTTCTACCTTTTAGATGTATTAAATCTAGTATCTATGTTAATACCCATTTGACCAGAGAGACTTTTAACCATATCTGGTTAAATGAATTACCTTTAATTACCAAAAGTGCCTTCAGTTCCTCCATTACTCAGAGCTATGGTCATCATGTACTACAGGGATTGGCAGAATATGTAAATGTAATTTAAAGCAAGATAAACTGCTTCCTCTAGTCCTAGAACACACTGAAGAGTTTCTTCATGCTCTGACAGATTATTTAGCAGAATAGTGAACTGAGTAATTATGGGTTGTTGTGTCCTAAGAATTCACTTGTGGAAGAAAATCTTTCCCAGATGTAGTTGCAAAGACATTTCTAGCGGCAACTGCAGCACCTGGGACAGCAACTGCAGATCAGACAGTAAAAAACATAATTTTTATTGATCTGTTCCGCCTTGAGAAGTTCAAGCACAAGGAACGTGAATCTGCCTAAGGGGGAGACCAGGTTTCAAAAAACTGACTAATGGGGAAACCTCAGCACCTGATTTGAATGCTCCAAGCACCTGCTGCCACACTGGTTTTCACAGAGAAAGTCAACCTGCAGGATTGTGCAGCCAGTCTGTCCATCTTCTCCACCCCTCAGCAGTGACCTAGAGTAGAGGAAAAGCAATAAGTATCCTTTGGAAACTTGTCCTCATTAATTTCCTCTATGAGAGCAGGAATGAACAGGACATGCTAACTGCAGCCTCTGCTCCTTGCAGAGGAAATAATAGTGCAGTGTGGTTTAATACAGGAGTGTGTTATTTGTCTTTCTTAAAGAAAGAAAGAGGGAGAAGGGGTGTTTTGTTTGTTTTTTTTTCAACCATGTTCACCTGCAGATGGATGGTTTGATGTATTTTTAAATGTGGAATATCCTAGAAAAATTAGTTCTGTAGGGACATTAAAACAGGTTAAGAACCATCATGTCCCATCTCTCACATTCATGCTTCTGTCTGAAGTGCAGGGCTTCATCTTCCCTCAGGTCCTGCCATGAATCACTCCATGATTTTGCAGCTTTTTCCCTTTGTCCATCTCCCTTTATCATGTTCCCTTGCCTGGAGTTGGCACCTCCAGCCTTCTTGCTTCGTGTCCTCAGGAGACTTGGCATCTCATCCAGGTGCTTTTCTTTTTTTCCACCTTCATGGAGCAACCATCCTTTCATTCAGCAGCATTTTTCCTGCCTCAACAGCCCAGTTTTGGTGTTTCCTGTGCTTGATACCAGGTGATTGACAGGGCAGCTTGCAGCACTGTGACATTTTGTTCCCCCCCACCCCCGGTTTGATTTTGTTCTCATTTGTGGATAATTAAAAGCCCAGCCGCTGCAGTAATCAGCATTACAGAAACACCAACAGTAAGAGAATGACTCCAGTTGTAGACCTGCAGTTTTTAAGACTCATTAATGGAGTTACCCATTATATTCCCCTCATTAGTTACCTCTCCTTCTCAAGGCCAGTGTCCCGCATTTTGCAGGTCCTGGCTGTAGCAGGGAGCTCTCCATGTGCAGAGCTGGGGTGCTGCTACTCTGGGGAGAAGGAGACACAGACATTTTAACATAACTCATCTGCAGTTGCCAGGAGAATGGAGAAGGGCAAACAGTCTTGTCTCTAATTATCAAAACTTTCCCAGCAAGCGAGGTGACCCTGAGAAGGCATGTCAGTAATTTTCCACCGTCTCAGGCAGGAGTAAACAATTTAACTGGCACTGCTCTGCACGGGGAGGTGTTACCAGCAAAAGATCTCAGGAAGGACCAGGGGTTTGCAGTCCCCAGGCTAATGAAAAGAGGCATCAGCTACCAGAGGGCACCTCATAATTCACCCTGCTGCAATTAACCTGAATTTGCTCCTGATGAGGAGTTTCACATCAGTGGCGATGCCAACCAAGTGGCTCTGGAAGTTGCTTCCCAGCTCCTGCTATTTGCACAGCTGGCTGTGAAAGTTGTGCAGTAACTTAAACTGGGCATATTGATTAACAAGGTTTAAAGAAGTTGTTTCTCCAGCAGAAAAATAATGGCCCACCGCGTTCAGATGTTGATTGTAGGAATTGATCAAAAATATTGCTCAAGCTGCATAGCGATAAAAATATATTGAGCAGTGAAATCCTGGTGGGGGTTGCTGCTGAGTGAACTCAGTATGATAGTCATGCCAGAATGAATACAAATTTAATAGTTCATATTTCAGCCACACTTAGGATCCTGATCCCATGGCATTCAGTTATTTGCCTTTATGTGTTGCATGTTAATTCTCAGCATGTTGTGCGTGTAATTCCAGAGCAACCCGTTGTTAATTGATATTAGACAAACCAGACCTTATTAAAGGTCTGCTTCATTAATTATTTCCAAATGTTTTATCTGGGAAGGGAATTTGATGCAGCACAAGAGGAGTAAAGCAAGTGTCTTCTTGAGTTTGGTATGGCAGCTGAAAATAGGGATGAGTCTCTTTTGCTCTTAATGTGACTTGTGTTTGGTGGTCAAAAGATTGAGTCTTCCACCAAATCACACAGAGAAAAGTTTTTTAGAGGAAGAGCAAGTAGCAGTTTCTGTTTGGGTGAGCAGGACTCCCAGGAGCTCCAGAGTTCTCATCCATGGGCATGAGAAAGATGATATTTGGTATCCATGCATCAACACTTTGAATTTCCATGCCTGGGCAGCCGGGCATGTGCTTTGTGCAGGACAAGACTGACCATATGTGATGCACTTTGTGACATGAAAACCTGTTAGTCCAGTTCCATCTTGTAGTATTAGTGGATAATTCCCTGATTTTAATTAGTTTAGTGCAGCTTGGGTTTCTTCTCAAGTGGAATGAAGGTGGCAGAATTGGCCCCTGTGTCAAATCAGCTCTTGTTAATTTATTCTGAACTTCTGTGTTGTTTTCCATGTGAAGTCAACCAAGGCAGACTGATTGTGAACATTTCCCCAGGTTAGTAACATGCACCTGGTAGCAATTTACAGAACAGGCTGTGTCCTATTTCATCTATAGGAAAAGTCCCCTGTGTTCCTATGAGTTAAAGCTCTAAATTAACTAAGAGGAAAATGATTCACAGAGGAAAGGGTTGGTTTTTTTCAGCTAGCAGAACTGAAATAATTAATGTGATTTAGGCTGGGGTTTAAGTTCTGGATCTGAAAGTAGTTTGCAAAATACTTTTAGGGTTACTGATCTGAGAATGAGTGTGATGTGCTGCTCTGCACTGTGCCTTGGAATCAGTCAGATCTTGCAGGTCTGGGTTGACATCTGCAGTAGCATTGTAAGATTTAGTCCTACTGACACTTGTTCAAAAGGGTCATGAGTTCTTCCTGAAAAACCTGAATTTTTCATACTACTTTGTAAATTTAATATATTTTTATGTCTCTCTCTTCAGGATGGTTAATTATGATAAGAAACATCAATCTTAATTTAGTGCCAGCTAGTGTGTTACAGATTTGATCCACAGCCTCCAGAGTCAGAAGATTCCTTTCTCTGAATTTATATGTTTTTGAATTAGACCTGCATGCTTCACTTGCCAGCACAAGAATAGGAAAATTATTTAAAAATTGTTTGATAGAGTTCTTTTAAATCAGACTAACAGTTTGAGGCAATCTGATTTGCCTTACAAGTTTTCAAGGGGGTAGGGATGGTCATGCTTTCATGTTTATTTTCTCAGTCAGGAAGGATAGAGACTTGTTTCTGTATAAAATCAAAATGGAAATAACCTGTCTCCAGGAGCTGGGGCTTCTAGAAAGACGTGAGACACTGTGATACTTGCACTAAAAATGAGAGAGATAAGGAAAGAACTCTTTGTGGACCTTGGGCCCTGCTTGCAGCAGTTCTGAATGGTGGAAGAAAAGTCAATTCCTTTGTTTCCAAGTGCAGATGGGGAGGGTTGCACTGAGTTAAATAATGCAAAGTACTTTTGCCAGCATGGACCTGGGTTTTACCACAGTCTCTTGTCATTGCTGCTTTATTGACTGTTTTGACAATGCTTCAGAGGCTGGAAATGGTGTTTTCTCCCATTGTTCTGCCCGTTCACGTGTTCACGTGCAGTCCTTTGGAGGTGGATTTACACACTGCTCAGTGATCAGCTCTGATCTGATTTTCAAGGAAGTTCTGGCCCTTCTGGATGCTCCAGAAAAAGACTGAATTTGAGGATAAAACATTCACAGGGGCAAGAAGACCTCTCACACAGTTCAGTATCATCTCTGCCCATCTTGGGCTGTGCTTGCAGTGATGTCCCAGCTGGAAAGTGCCACTGATGGATTTGCACCACTGCATCACCCCCACCTTCTCCAGATACCCTCTTTAGGCAGAAACAGTTGTTATCAGCTAATCTCAGAAATCCAGCCAGCCCAGCAGCCTGCCTCCAAAAGTGGTCAATAGCAGATGTGCAGGAGAAAGCAGGAAGGTGAAGTAAGGAAACTGTGATTCTTCCCTAGAATGTTTCCAACCCTCACTGAACTGTATTCCACCCAGAGGGAAATCTTTTCTGTTTAGGAGCCACAGATGGATTTGATTCCATGAATATATCCCATCATTTTGTGAACCTGTGCAACCAGCCCCAGTGTGCCATGGTCAGGAGAAGCAGAACTGCTCACTGACCCTGCTCTGGCTGACAGGAGCTGCTTCACTCCCTGCTCATTGGGTTTCTACATCAGTTTGGGACATGCCCGTCCTGCAGCAAGAAGTTTCACTGCAGATACGTAGAAACATGAATTTGTATTAATATAGACACCAATATATGTAATTGTGGCCTCCACTTGTGCCCACGCTGTCATCACTTCATGGTTATTGGCACTTGAGCTGATTAGATGAATGTTTTCTCTCCATGATAGAGTTTCACTGATCCTCAAACAACATCAGCCTTTGCTTTTCATAAAATTTGAGTGCATCATGATGGAAAGCCAACATCATTCATCATGTCTGGCTCGTGCTAGCATGACTGATGAGGCTTTGGAGATACTTTAAAGTGGTTAAAGAGTGGCTGGTTTATTAACGAAGACTGCACAGAAAAACACCTCCTTTAAGAAGTCTTGGTCCCCTGTATGTGTTTTTACCCAGTGCTGTTTCCCACCAAGAATTTATTCTTTAGCTGCCTGCCTAAACTTTCTTCCAGAGGATGCATCAAGCTCTTAGGTTTGCTAGGATATTTATTAGCTCAGTTTCTGTCCCCATCTGAAGAAGGGTACATTTTATCTTTACATAAATACACATCTGAGAAGCTGTTTAAAAAGAGTATTTCTGAGTTGAAGGACTTTTTCATTCCATCTGCAAGCTCCTGGGAGGTTCCATAAAACCCTTAAGAATTTTTCTGCCTGAAAGGTCCAGGCATGAACTCCTGTGTGGCAAATTGTCAGGTCAGTCCGTGGTGTATGGCTGCAGAGAACATCTGTCCCCCAGATCTGTTTGGCAGGGTTATCAGAATAGAGAAGATATCAGAATATAGTGCACAGAAATATCCTGACCTATTACACAGCTGTGTACCATATAATTGCTCCATAATATATTTATGTGAATATGCATGAATATGTATGTGTATTTCATGTACAGCCACACATACATACATAGTACACTGTATTTAGAATGATAGCAGTGCAGCTATTTCAGCAAAAATTATGCCTGCCACCAACACCCTTCACACATCCTCTTGTTGTCCATGCTCCTTTCAGTTGCAAAACCCAAATTTTTATGATCTTTGTGGTCTTTTCCAACCCAATGGTTCCATAATTCTATGGATGTGGCACTTTGGGCCATTATTTAGTGGTGGATTTGGCATTACTGGGTTAATGGTTGGACTTGATAATCCTAGAGGTCTTTTCCAGCCCAAAGGATTTTATGGTTCTCTGATGTGTAAAATGTATGCAAGTAGTTCCCACCCTAATTTACAGCATTCCTTCTTCCAGCAATGCTGCAGGCACTGTGAGAGCAGGGACAGGAGGATTTCCCAGAGTTTTGCCTCCATTCAGGAGGGACATCAAGGGTGCTCAGGAATCAGGACAGGGCAGATTTGGGAGGGAATGTGCTGAGGCCTCAGTAAATCTCCAGAGAGAAGCTTTGGAAATTATGCAGGCTGCATCAGCACCTCTGCATTCCCAACTCAGCCCCAGCAGCACTTTCCCTGGAGCTCTGAACATCCCCTGCAAGTGAAAAATACTTGTATGTGTCTCTGGGTAGCTGTGTCAGACCTACATAGTTAAATTTTCTGTTTTGCAACCCTGAAAATTTTGGTTTTGTTCAGTTGCAATGTGTAAAATTAACCTCAGAATCATGGAATGGGTTGAGACACCTTCCACCAGACCAGGTTGCTCAAAGCCCCATCCATCCTTCAGCATTTCAGGGATGGGGCATCCACAGCTTCTCTGAGCATCCTGCTCTGTGCCTCACCACCCGCTGAGTAAAGAATTTTTTTCCTAACATCTGATCTTGTCCTGAGTGAATAATTGCCTCTCTCTGCACAGTGAGCTACAGTTAATAGGGATAAAGTATAGTGCATTAATCTCTGTATTTATGAAAAAAGAGGCGTTGTTTTGGAGAATCTGGTAGGTTTTGTTTCCATTCTGTGCATTCCTTAGCACATTTATAACCAGCAAACAAGCTCAGAAGTGTGTGTGGGAAATGTCAAATTCAAGAACCCTTCAAGGCTTCCAAGATTTTGTACTTTCTGAAGAATATAAACCACACATGTAAGAGGAGTTTAGAGTTTCACCCTCCAAATCCAGTGGGTGATGGCTCATGGAAGAGTGAATGAGTTCAGTTCATCACCTTTAAGTCCCAAGCATTGCAGTCCCACTTCCCTGCCACACAACAAGGACAACAAGGTCTTCTCAAGCTTATGAGTATTGGTTTCATTTATCCATGGTTTGTGTACAGATTCTGTTGTGCAGAGTTTTGGGGTGAGCATCCTCTACTTTCAGCCTCTTGATTGAATTAACTACATATTAGCCTAAATTTGGGAAGAGAGCAAGTGGTTTGCTCACATTTCAATGGTAAAACCACTGTCCTTTAATTGCACTCTGCACTGAAAGCAGGACTCAGCTCTGTCCTGTGTCCACCTCAGAGAGCAAATCCATTAAGCAATTTTCTGCATTTCAGAAATGGTCTGTTTTCTATAAATTATGTAACTGTGCTGACTGTGTCTGTAAACTGGGTTTTGAACTCTAAGTGGAGACAAGGACAATTAACTGCAAAAGGTAATTTCAAAGCAGTACATTGGATAAATTATAATGTTACTAGAAAATGCTCTGTATTAAGGAAAACATTTTAAAGCACCTTGTTTTATAAATTACACCAGCTGTGTTATGTATTGTAGTTAATTTTAATAACATAAAAATATGTAAAATTAAAAGCAGCTCAATGTGAGTCAGTTATAACCTTTCTAAGGGATGATTCTTTTATAGAGACATTTGTTAGCAAATAAAAACATGGAAGGGAAGATAAGGACTTGCACATTTCATTTCACTCTGCCTGAGAAATGTTAGATATGTTTTACTGGATACAATACCAAAAGCAGAAATGGAAATAGAGAAATAGAGCCTCTGACCCCCAAAAGTAATAAGGTTGGATAAATTACTACTCTGGTCTGTGTTTCCAAAGTAGAGTGGAGCAAAATGTTGGAAGTTCTTAAAAGAGAAAATATGAAAATGCATTACCTTTTTTTATGCCAAAACTATAACATCCCTAACCTTCACCAAGGGGCTGCTTGAGGTGCCTGGAATCAATAGCCACTGAGTGACTCATTTGAGTTCCCTTTTAATAACTGCGAAAATAAAGAGCTGGGATATCTCTGGGGGTCTGAAACAAAACAAAACAAAACAAATACCCTTTGTACCATGGTTTCTTCTTCAGGATTTGAGGTGTCAGCCACAAACCACACACCGTGGCCCTTGCCCAGCCCATGGCCAGGCAGCAAGAGGCAGCTTTTGAATCTTTCAGTGTTTTCTGCTCCCTCCTCTCAGAACAACCAGAGGGTCCAAACCTGAAAGCATATCTCCAGTCTGCACCCATGCTGGGGTTCTGGTTGGGTCAGAAGTGTGATTTTGAATCTGGTGTCCTGAATCTGTGTTTGGGTGTCTAGCACAGGTATGGGGGGGTGTCGATTCCTTGCAGAGGAAAGAAAACTGGGCTGAGTCAGAGCACTCCCAGCCTCTGGAGCTCTTCTCTCTGTGGCACTGGACTACAGCTGGTCTCAAGTCATCAATCAGCTGTTCTGCTACACTGCCTGCCAGTGCAGAAGTAGCCTTCAGGTGTAATTTTCCCTTCTGGTTGAAGGCATTTATATGTGCAGGTGTCTGAGGTGTCAAGCCCTCTCTTACTCAGCAAATACTGAAATACAGACTTAAGCCTAAGCTTCTACTTAAACGGATGAATTTGGGTTTAGAACTGTACTTTTGGATGTGTTTAAGATTTAGAGGTGGTTGTTTAAAGGTTAAAAGTCTCAGTGAGGCATTTGGTGAGTTTTCCAGAAGGTGTATTACCACTGACACTGAATTAAAAATGTTAAAACATCCTTTAAAATGTGGTTCTTGGGCCCTGGAAGCTGGCTCCTGCACCTCACTGTAGAGCCATGAGGATGAAGGAACCTAGATGTCAGAGGGTTTTTGTAAGAGCAGGACTCCTAAATCACTTGAGAACAGACACCTGAATTATTCCATCACCTGAACATCAGTCAAGTGCTCATTATATTCGGTAGCCTTTGAAAAATCCATTACTTGTATCTTCAGCTACAAGGAGACCTTTACAATCTGGCTCTTACGCTTTGTGACACTTCAGAGAGCAATCTATAAATACCTTCAAAACCTGGGGCTACTGCTAAGGATGCTCAAGTACCTCAGCTAATTTTAAAACTTTTACTCTAGTTAGTTTTTGTGGTTGAGAGCTTGCGTTGGGAGCGTAAGACAGGTTGTGAAGAAATCATCTGCATGCTGAAAAACTCTGAATTACCTTTTAACAAACCTGCCCTGCTGTTTTTCAGGAAAAGGTGATGTGTTTGGTGATATCTTCTGGAAGGAGACCAGCCTGGCCCACGCCTGTGCCAACGTGCGGGCTCTGACCTACTGCGATTTGCACATCATTAAGCGAGAAGCCTTGCTTAAAGTGCTGGATTTCTACACTGCTTTTGCAAACTCCTTCTCCAGGAACCTCACGCTCACCTGCAATCTGAGGAAGAGGGTAAGCTCTTGATTTTCCCCTTTCTCTCACCAGGAGACTGCACAGTCCTGCAGGTGCTTGCAGTGTTTAACAGCCCCCATTTCCTCCTGATGTTTTCAGGTCATCGCAGATCGAGTGGCCTTTTGATAAATGCTGTCACTGTTGGTAATGATGGCTCAATAAAAATTACCTGTAGATCTGCAGCTCTGGAGAGCAGTCCTAGCAGGATGACATATGGATTGCATTTCTTTTCCTTTTCTTCACAGTTGCTGGTTTTCATTTTGTTGGGTTTTTTTCCCACCCCGTCGCATAAATATATAAAGTTATATTTTATAGAATCCAGATTCTGGATTCCTCACAGTTGAAGTCTAAGATACCATTCATAGGACAGTCTGATGGATCTCCATGGCACAGACCAACTAAGAGAAATTTATTGATGTTAAACAAATAAAATGCACTCATCAAGGTACTGTATTAATACCTGCTGCTTGCAGTTGGACAGTCTAGAATTTTAATATGGCAAGGTTAATAAAGCTGGGTAGTGATTTTACATTCACAGCTCACTTCTTAAACCCTCCTGCTCATTTTATAATCAATCAGCAATGCTCACTATCCATTAGTTCTTTCAAAGAACACTCCATCTAAAAATTAATTAGCTATAAAGACGTATCTTGAAAACAGGTTAAGGGATCCTTTAATTCACATTGCGGCTGAAAAATTTCATCTTTATGATTTTTTTTTTACGATTGATGAGGGTTATATAAATTTCATTTGCATAGAGGAATCTCATAACAATGATTTATAGATTACTGAGCATTAGCTGTGATCCTCTAGCTGCTGAAACACGTTTTTCTGCAGCTGTACCTTGGGCATCTCACCTGATAATGTACCAAGGCTACCTCAATATTTCACAAGACAATTTCAGCCTCTGCAATAACAGGGGTTCAACACAACTAGAATTTTACTTTTTTAAGTCTGCTTTCTCTCTAGCCACTGGAGCTGCTTTCAGAGGAGGTTTCAATTTTTGTGCAGCATTTGTGCTCATTAACACCCCAAGTATGGCACAAAATACCCATGGGAAGAAGCAGA
The DNA here is from genome assembly GCA_034509425.1 of Eopsaltria australis. Taxonomy (NCBI): domain Eukaryota; kingdom Metazoa; phylum Chordata; class Aves; order Passeriformes; family Petroicidae; genus Eopsaltria; species Eopsaltria australis. The sequence continues at coordinate 51,251 of JAVTVJ010000012.1, read as the reverse complement.
TGCAATGGGATTACAGTGCCCCTCTGTCTGAAGGAGCTGGGTTATAATCAGGTTTGGTTCCAGCTTGTCAGTTTACCTCTGACTGGAAGGTTGTTAACTCCACTTTAGACCTGAAGGAGGGCTTTGGGGCTTGAAAGCTTGTTCGTGGTTTCCAGCTTATCACTTCTCTGTTGATAAGAAGTGCTCCAAGCCTCAATTTCAGCATTCCCTCCCTTGCCACCTCACCAGCTACAGCCCTGCAATGACAATTCTGCTCAGGCATTGCTGATGGTGATTTCATGGGACAAGATAATGCCACTTACATTGTACAAAAATGTATTCTTTCTTTCTTAAAACTGTGAGCCTGTCACTCCAGCTGGCTTCTTGAGAAAAACATGGACATATCTGTTCCTGACAGGGCAGTGTGCTGGAGTTCAGCTTTGCAGTCCAGGGATGAATATGGGGGACAGCCTCCTGGCTGAGTTGTCACAGAATTTCTTCTCTCTCACAGAATTTCTTCTCTCTCACACACCTTTTTTAAGGAAAATTGGTTTTCCTGCATAGCCTTGGCCTGGGGAATCACCCAGGTGGAAAAATTCATGGAACTCAAGTTCCCAGTAGAGATACCTGCTGTTTAGCTCAGTGTCAGGTGCATGGACTTCGACGTGGGGGCAGTGACTCCCAGTGAGAAGGAACAGCATTCCTAAAGAAATGTTAGATTTTGCAGAAGGAAAGGAAATCCTGTTTGGGGGAATATTTGGGCACTACATGAGAGTGAATGAAGAGTCAAAGAAGGGTCTTGTCAATGTGGGACATGCAGAGTGGAGTTCATTTAATTAGAAATTGGGTGATGATGTCCAGGGTAGGCACCAATCACCTCCATAGCCCATGAGGGATGGTTCCTCTAGGAGGAAATCATCTGGCCTCTCTTTGGTGCATAGTCTGGGATGGGGAAAACATCCCCTTTTGATTTTCACAAAGTTCATGATCACTAACGTTTAGATACCTCAAGTACATCAGATGAACTCCACCTGTCTCCTGCAGTTTCAGTCAATGACTCTTTTGGAAGCAGCCTGGCATTGCAGTCAGATGTGCTGAGCCAGAGCCTGCCTTGCAGAAATTCTGTGTTTTATTCCTGGGCACAAAATAGATCATGCTACATTCAACACCAGGGACACAATCCAAGCCCTGTTACGTAAGGTTATTCAGGGGATTGTTTCAAACCTCCTGTCTGCTGGAGGGATACGTGATTCCTTGTTGGGAGTCACAGAAGCGTTCGGCGGCGAGTTCATCCCCGAGGAAAATCGGTGCCATCCAGGACAGTTCCATCAGGTGAACAGAAAGCAATTGTTCAGGCAGTGAGGCTGAGCTGACAGCTGCACTGTGCTTCAGCAGCTTGTGCTGGCGTCATGTAACCTAAATGGAAAGAAAATCATTGTCTCCTTTAATTGATTTCTATAGAAATATATACTTAGCGCTTTTGCCACACAGTCATCACTCATAAGGTTTGACATTTAATTATAACATAAATGCACTCCTTGGGGGTTTGTGCCTGAGAAAATGGCTGTTCTCACTGTCAAAAATATACAGGCAGAAGTGTTCTTGCTCCAGGTCTGCTCTTTGGAACACACACATCCATGGATTTGGGTGCACACCCCATGTGTTTGTGCTGCCCTGTCCCTCAGCCAGCACTTTGATAAAATCCATAGACTGCAAAACATTTAGACATTCAAAAGGCTAATAAATTAATAATAGCACTGAGCACAAAAGGTTATTTCCACATGACAGGGAAGCGAAAGTCTTGTTGAAGTGGGAAAATAATGTTTTCTCACTCCCAAATAGCATTTAGAGCCTGGCATGCTGAATGACCTCCTTAAGGCATCTGCTCAGCAAAAGTATTGCAGCATATCATGTTTCGTGCTCTGAAATCTTTATAGCATGTCTAACGTCACTAATGCACACTCCAAGGCAGAACCAGGACTTTGAACTTCTTTTTTTTTTTTTTTTTTCAAGCAAGGAAAATAATTATTCTGGAAAGATATTCTTTAAAATCACAATAAGATTACATAGCTGCCTCTGAGGATTGAGTAATAAAGCAGGGTTTGGGATGAGTCTTCAAAGAGTTAATTACTGCCTTCTGATGCTGGAAGAGAATATTAATAATATCTAATTCATTAAGTGCCTCTCAGGATTTCACACAGCTGGAGGGGGGCTTCTCTGCAAGACTGAGCCGTGGAGCTTGGCCTGAGGAGGGAGTCATGGCTGATTTTTAGGAGGCTCTGTGGTATCCAACCCTCAAAGAGAAGTGACCACCCAGGGTGGAAATCTTGGGTCAAAAAGAACAACAGAACTCAGGGGATCTGCAAATGGTTGCAAAGTTTCATTAGTAAATTACACACTTGGTGTGGGAATTTTTATGAGTTAGTCTCTGCTCTCCTTGTATAAGCACACAGCAGTGGGTTATGGATAAAGGAGTGGGGTGGAAGGGAGCAGAGAAAGAGAGAGATGAGTGAAAGCAAGCAAGCAAGCAAAAGAAGGGTGAGGAAGAGAGATCACCAGTCCTGGCTCCAGCATTGTTCCAGCTGAAGTGTCCAAGGCTGTGGTGTGCACACCTGCCTGGGCTTTGTGGGGGGCACCTCTTTATAGATAGATCTTCCCCATCCTGGAGATAAATTTCATGTTTTCAATGCAAATTAGTTACCATGCACAGCCAGTTCTTCCAGACTTTTCTGGAATTGGGTTGGAAGGCTTTGAGGGTTTTGGGTGGAGTTGGTCCATGCCCACATCTCAGCCTCATTCCTGCACTTTTGCTGTACTGTTTTGTATTCATCTCCAGGAGGCAGAACAAGGATGTTTGTCCCGGAAAAGTGCTATGGGCCCTGCTCCAGCCACATTCTGTTTTTTTTTCTTTCTTTTCTCATCCTTGCTTCCATTTTCACCACTAATGCACCACCTCTGCTGAACTGCGAGCCCAGCACAGCCTGCACAAGTGCAGGGAAAAAATCCAGATGAAATCTTGTCCCTCCTGAAATCACAGCTAAAATTCTCCTGTGCTTCAGCACAGCAAAGATTTCAGGCACAGCTTTTAAGGCACAGTCTCATCCTGCTGTCTCTTACTGTGGGCAAATGAGCTGTGTTAAAGCAGTGAGTCAGGAGCAGCCAGGGAAGAGGACAATTGTTCGTGTCTGACCCCTGGTGTGTTTGCTCCTGGAAGGTGTGCTGAGAGTCAGCCAAGGAGATGTGAGGAGAGGTGAGTGCCTTCAAGGCAGCGAATTCCCATTCAGGGAGTCTCAGCTCTTTTCCCTGTGATGCTCTTAAAGCCAGGGACAGCACTGTGAGCAGCTGATGTTATCGAATACCTCCAGCACAATGAATCTCTGGAGCTTTTTAGCAGGTGATACCATCAGACTGTGTTAACACACACGTCCTATTTTCCTTTTTTCCTTCAGATTAGAATAATTTCTTTTCAAATTGCCTTCCTCTTCTTGCTTGAGGTTTTAATGCATCACATGTGGTTTCTTGACTGAATCACTCGTCAGTTCTGTGTCCCGTGGTTTTTAGAAAAGCTCTATTTTAAGTTGAATCCTGCATTCACGTGTCCTAAAAGTGAAGGTTGTCCCAAGGTTCATTCACCATCCGTATTTTCTTTTTCCAGACCCTCCCAATAGTTTGCTGTATTAGTGAGTGTCCTGGGGCAGAAGCAATGCCACAGGCAGAGAGCATCTCTGGGTGTATCAGCCCTTGCCCCTGAAGGTCACCTGTGTTCCAGTGACCCTGGGGGCTTTCACAGGTTTTGAGCTCAGAATGAAGCCATCCACAATTGCGGGGGCTCAGTTCAGAGCTCTTTGCACGTCACCAGCTGGTGCTCACACAGTTTCCATCAGTCGTGGGGAGTGACTTGCTTACATGGAAAGGGGTCAGAGCATCATCCTTGTCTCAGGTTTTTTCTCTCCCTCTCTGGTCTTTAGTTATCTGGGATTTTCCCTTCTTTTATATGAACATGTTGTCCCAGAAAATTAAGTCCTATAGCTATAGTTTGTCTTTAGTGACTGTTTAGTGTGATTGCCGAGCAAATAAGTTACACTCTCAAAAATCAATTTGGTTTTATTTTGATCACATCTCAGCAGACTTTGCAGCTGCCATTATGCTTGAAAAGACTTTCACTTTGGACAATTTTTAAAGATTCTTATTGTTTAGCTTTATTGCATTCACTGCTCTCTCCAGATATGTTAGTACTCAATTGCAATATTTCCTAAAGGACTATTTCACTGATTTATATCTAATACCACCTCTGATGGTGTCTAGAGTTTTATGTCAAATGTGCTTGGGTGAGAAGAGCCCACTCCAAGCCTCCAAACAAAGTGACCTTGTCCAAATCATTGATTGGTGGTCCTGGGCTGGAAATTTCTTGAGAAACTGCTCAGGGATCTGGGCCAAACCCATGTGAGGAATTTATCAGTACAGATAATGCAGCAATTCCTTGTGTATTTGTAGCTGAGTGGTTACAGCCAGCCCAGCACAGGCCATTCTCCACCTTCTGCCACTGAGAGCCCCACAGACCCTTCCAAGTGAGAATTATGAATCTGAGGTGAGAGCTTTTTCTGCAGCTCTTCCTCCCCATCTCCTGCTCCCCTGAGCAATTCTTTGTGTCTTTGCCCCTCTTCAGGGACATGGGGATTTGAGTTTAAAGCATTCAAAGACAAGAAGTGAGTCCTTGGAGGATGGTGTGTGACTTTGCTAGGTAGAAGAGCAGCATAAAAATTGGAAGGGAGAACTGCAGCAGCTTTGAGTTCAGCCCCTGCCAGACAGCGTGGGACAGGTGTCAGGGCAGAGTGAGTGCTGCAAGGGCTGGCCTGGGTTTGCTGTCTCACTTCTGTAGCTGTGAGATGGACTCTTCCCTGTGCCTCACTCTTTTCCCTCTGCTTTCCCTCCCTTTTGTGCCACTTCTTCATCTCCTGTACACTCACCTCTTCTGGGCACTCTTCAGGTCACACTGACCGTGGGAAATGAGGTGCAATTCCACCTCTGGATCCTCTCCCTGGAGCAGCAGAGGAAGCACAGTGTATTTTTTTCTCTTGACTGAGGCTGCATTTGTGGCTGAGGGCAGAACTTGGTGATAGGTGTGAAACTCTTGAGTGCATCCAGGGCAACAAAGCTGGTGAAAGGGCTGGAAGGAGTGTGGGGAGCAGCTGAGCACTTTGGGATTGTCTGGTTTGGAGAAAAGGAGGCTGAGGGGTGACCTCATTTCCCCCTGCAGCTGCTTGAGGAAGGGGAGAGAGAGAACTGCTGATCTCTTCTTCCTGGGATCCAGTGACAGGATGGTTCAGAGCTGCTCCAGGGAAGGATTACAGTGGAAATTTGGAAGCATTTCTTTACTGAGAGGGTGGTCAAACACTGGGACAGGCTTCCTAGAGAGATGCTCTCAGCAGTATTTAAGAGGCATTTGGACATTTCCCTTAAGATCGTGCTGTAACTTTTGATCAACCCTGGAGTAGTCAGACAATTGAATTAGATGATGGTTGTAGATCTCTTTCTGCTGAAATATCCTCTCCTCTCCTCTCCTCTCCTCTCCTCTCCTCTCCTCTCCTCTCCTCTCCTCTCCTCTCCTCTCCTCTCCTCTCCTCTCCTCTCCTCTCTCTCCCCAAGCTGGGATCTTTGGGAGGTCTGGGTGCTATGGATTCAGAGCACAGTCTGGATTAGCACATTTTGCCCTCAGACTGCAGGCGGATGCAGAGATCAGCCAGTGCACTGCCATCTCCAGTAGTGTTTCAGAGCCACATTAATCCCCCAGGGTACCAGCAGGCCAGTATTCTATTCTGGATATAATCTCTGAGTTAAATACCTTCCTCAGACATCCTGACCATGCTTCTGTAGGAGCAAGAGACAAATCACCAGCTCTGTTAAAAGCAGGACTGAACCCAATTCTGATAATCCTTTGGCATTACAGAGGTAGACTTACTCTTTTCCTGGATGTGTAACTTCTCTAAATCTAAATCAAAAGGTCATTTTATGATATTTGTCTGCTGGTCTTTATTGAGAAATGAGAGGCAATTTAGCATAATTCCCATTCCAGGATCTTTGAGCAGACTTGTCTGGCTGCAGAGAAAGAATCCTGTGTGCTGATGTGATGCTTTCTGCACACAGGGACTCAGCAGCTGATACTAAAGACACTCAGCTGATTTACCCCAGTGAAAGGTATGAGCATCCCTTCCTCAGGCAGGCACTGCAGTCTGGGTGATCTGTGTGAGTGAGGAAGGATCATTAAACAGAAATGTCAGGGATGGGCAACATCCAAAGGGAGGCAAAACTGGGAACTGGCTGTGCTGGAGTGAAGATCCAGATTGATGATTATTTGCTATTGTGCTTTCTGTGAATTAATACTATTTTCTTGTTTAGAAAGATGTCGTAATTAAGATACTCTCCTTGGTTGACACAGAAAGCATTCTGCAGGCTGTCTGCTAATATCAGTTCAAGGCGGCATTGCTTGCACAGGACATGACTGCTAATAAAAAAATAACTCATAGGTTTACTATTTTTAATCTTGTAAATATTAAAAAATAAACATCTTATGTTTACCTCCCCTCATCGATTAAAATTGATGCTTTTAATCTCTTCCCACTGCAGAGGAAGGGGAGGGAATGTGCTTGGTGCAATGGGAAGGAACATTGCCATTTCATTTTTGATTTCCAGTTAAGAAAGTTTTTACCAGCAGGCAGGATTTGTACAGAAAGTGGGGACAGAGATGTGTTGTGTTACCTCACACCCTTCCAAGCAATTATTCCAGAGCAATGGATTTTTTCTTGCAGGGGCTGCTGAGCCTAATTCCTGCGTAGGTCTACGATTTTTTCAACGTGATGACTGCAAGAAAAGGGGGAAACATTTAAAAACTGAGATGATTAATTCTGTCATTGCTTCCTGGAGCTGAACACCAGACATTTTAGCACCAGCACAGTGTGACTTACAGGTATAAAATGAGCTTCTAGCCCAGACTTCTCACTCTCTAAACCTTCTGCCAGACTGGGAATGCTGGTAGAGATGCACCCAAAGCCATGACTGGGGAAAGAGAACTTCTTTGGGATCATATCAGTGGCTCCCCATGGGCTTCACAAGGCACAGGCAGGGCTTAAGCATTCATCCAAGTGTGAGTTGTCTGGCTCTGCCCAAAATGGGGTCCATTTTGACCCATCTAAAAATTATCAGTAACAGTTTCACAGCAGTTTCGCAATGGAGACAGCACTGATTTTATTTATTAGGTTTTTGCCTTGACTTGAAGGGCTCCTCAGATAAAGAAATAAATAAATAAATAGCTTTTCAAATGCTGAATAAAACTCCCTGCATAAGGCCTTTCTTTTCTGTGCAAGTATAAATCCATTAATCTATTATTTTTCAGCTCACACTCTTCACAAGATGCAATAATACCCAAACGTGCTGGTTCAGCACATAATGATTGCAGTCCTGCAAATCCTAGATTTACCTTGCTTTCAGTGGTATTTTGGGGCTGCTTTCTACAGTGCATGTAGGAAAGTATTAAACTGTAAACAAAGTACAAGAGGAACTTTTGTGGGAAAGTTTGCATGAATCCCACTAGTTTTAGTTAAAAATAAAACCCAGCCTGTCACTTCCAACTTAATGATGGCTGATTGACTGTGCCTTTTTTAATTGTCTGCCAGTGGTTGTGATTAGCAAGCTGGTTCAGTTTAGCTCCCATGCAAAAAAAATCTGGAGGAGCAAATTTAGAAGATGCTTCAATATATGCCAGAGGTGGGCATAGGTGTCAGGAGGGACAGGGACATTTTGGAAAGCACCTGAAATAAGCTGAGTCCCCTATTATTGCACTTCTGAGCAACTAGCTGAAAGCCTAAAATATTCTGTGCATTTAGGAAGGAATATATATTATTAATCCATGTTTTTTTCCCCATGTTTTTACTTCTCAGAGTTTACAGCCCTAGCTCTTAATTTGTTTCCCTTCCTTAAGATAACAAAACCATAATATGGTTTTCAATTTTAGGTTACTGTTGAAAAAAGGAGCATAGTGTGAGCAGTTACAAAAGCCTCTGATTATCTTGGCTCCATTAATTAAAATGTCAATGATCTTCTGATATTTTGAACTTTGGCATCTCCCCTCTGACTTTTGGGTGAATATCAGATTTTTTGTTAGTACTCTGCAAAGCGGTCTCAGCTGCCAAAAATGTTCTATAACCTGTTTCCTGTATTAAATTTCCATCAGTCACTGTACCTCCAGAGGAGGGGGACTTACCTCTCCATGCTCTCTGAGTACATATCCCTTTGGAAGCAATCCATTGTCCTCCTTTTTATTATGAACAGCACTCCTGTTACACAGGAACAGGCTCTGGCTTTCTCTGAGAGCCTAAAACACTTCACACTCCCTTAAAAAGGTGACAATGGGGACCTAAGCAACCAGCAGATGACAGCAGCGAAGAACAGGCATTTCTAATCAGGATGTTTCTAACTGGTCAGATGAAATTAAGGCTTTTTATTATGATTAAATTTGCTTTTCCATTCGTGCCCATTGCTTCCCTCTCAGTGCACACACATCCAGTTTTCCTTGTCCATGTCCCTGACCTTAACAGAACATCCTGTCATCTCAGTAATTAATTTCTGTGTCTAACCTGACTATTTTCACCAATTCTGCCTTCCTTGACTCTGTGCCACTGTAGTGAATTTCCATCTCCATCGTGTGTCTGGGGGAAATCCATTTTTAAATGGAGCAGTTGTTGGTCAGAGCAGCTCAATTATGAATGCCCATCCTTCTCCCAGGCTGTATTGGCCCTCCTGCCAAGGACTGCAAATGTAAATGGATGAACTGAGTCATGCATGTTTTTCACGTGTGAATAATTGTCCCTGTTCCCATTTAGTGAAGGACTCAGCCAACAACCTCAAGATGTTCTACAAAAGTACATGAATAATAATCTACAAGCTCCGTGCAGCCATGCATTAATGTACCACACAGATGCCTGACTGACCCCTGCGAGCCATCAGCCATAACTTAAAGCATTTGTTAGAAATTCTGTGGTATGTGTCCCATGAAGAGCTTCCTGCCAGACCAGTTGGGCTCCAGTTCAGTCCAACATGTCAGACAGCTGCTAATAGGGATGGTGAGGAATCTGCTGGGGCAAAGTCTGGGATTACAAAAACCCCCAACAGCCTTCTTTGGCCTTGCTGGCCTTCTTGAGGACAAGAGGCTCTGGCCCCATGGATGAGCCTTAACCATGGTGGCACACAGAATTACAGAATCACAGAATAGTTTTGGGTCAGTTTGCCTTTAAAGATGATTTCCACACCCCCTGCCATGGGCAGGGACATCTCCCACTAGAGCAGGTTGCTCCAAGCCCCATCCAGTGGGGCCTTGAACACTTCAGGGATGGAGCACTCACAGTTTCTCTGGGCAGCCTGTGCCAGTGCCACCCTCACAGGGAAGATTCCCTCCTTAAATTGAGTCTAAACCTGCCCTCTGGCAGTTTAAAGCCATTTCCCCTTGTCCTATTACTACGTGCCCTTGTCAGAAGTCCTTCTCCAGCTCTCTTGTAGCCCCTTTGAACACTGGAAGAGGCTCTAAGGTCTCCCTGGCGCCCTGTCCAGGCTGAACAAGCCCAGCTTTCTCTGCCTGTCACCATAGGTGAGGTGCTCCAGCTCTCTGAGCACCTTCATGGCCTTAACATCCAACAGAGTTGCACATTTTTTGGCATGCATGACAAGGGACAAACCCCACTGAGGAATGTCAGCCTGCTGGGCAAGGCCTTCCTGGGAGAAGGTGACTGCAGAGCTGCTGTCTTGTATGGGAGGCTTGGGGTTAGCTGGATTTTTCAGACATCAGGGAAAAAAAAAATCAAACCAGAGAAAAACAAGGAGATGCTTTAGCCAAAGTCTCTGAGCTCAGAAGGACCTCTGGGAGGCAAACACAGCATCTGAGATGGAAAATAACAGAGGTAGAGATCTGTAGTTTTGTGTAGTGTCTCTTTACATCCCTGCAGCAGTGTTTATCCTGCACCAGCTGGTGTTTCATTAATTGTGTGTGCACAGGGAGTGGTAGAAAGCAATACAAACTGTGTGCAAACAGGGTGAGGCATGGCCACAAATAAGGAAACACAGAATTGTCAATGTTATTGATTGCAGAGACCTGTTCTTTGTGCAGGTACAGGGTTTTCTCGTAGCCCCAGACAGGAAGAGGGGATTGACTCCAGTTTTACATGAGGAGGTCATTTCTGATCACTTTTAAAGCCAGATTTGCCAGAGTATACAGTACTGAGGATTACAGACTAATTTGTTTAGGTCTGGAGCAATGAGATAAGCTAAGGCTGCGAAACCAGCAGGCTCAGCCCCTATGGAGCATCCCGTGTCAGTCCTGAGTGCATGGATGGGAACAAAAATGGGGCTGGTGGCTTTACAGGCATCCACAGCTTGCACAGAGGTGATGGCTGTGATACTGGTATCAGGGAAGATCTCCAAGAAGCACATGAGAAAAATAGAAGGAGCTTTCCCCAAGGGCAGATTAAGTGTGGAGACCCAATAGATTGATACCCACAACTGGGATATGGTCAGGTGGTTACAACCCTGCACAGCACAGCCTGAGCTCATTGCCGTGAAAGCCCAAGGATTGATTTAGTGCAGTCAGCATGCAAATGGGAAGGAAATGGCTCTTCACCACACCATCTGTTCATGCCATCCCCACAACCCCACCAGTTAATGCTCCTGTGCTGCCTCTTCTTCCTTCAGAAATAAATGCAAGGCTCTGCAGAGTCATCCCTTGCCAAGTGCCTCAGTCACATCTCCTGAGCTGGGAGAACATGCAGTGGTCCCTTTGGGGACAGGGAGAGCAGTTCATCCTCGTGGGATGTGTGTCACCTAGGCAGCCCCATGATGCTGTCTGTGAGCAGCTCTGCCACAACTGTATCAGCAGCTCCATCTCTGCACAAGTGGCTTCAGGGAGCAGCACATTGAATTTTCACATGGCTGATGCAGTGTTTCCATGCTGTGGTGGAGAGTTCACTAGCTGGTGGATAGCTCTTCTCCTGGCTTTCCCAGCTCTGGGTGATTTCCCTTGACTTTGTGCCCCAGAAATGAAGAGCTCTTCACTGGTATTCAAGTATGAGGAAACAGTAGCAAAATCATTGAAATGCGGTCTTTGCTCTCTAAAAATTAATTTAATTTGCTTATGCCATAAATAGAAGGCCCCTGCTCTGCTGACAATTACAGATGCCTCTAAAAAACTGTAATTTCTTCAGTCTCTTGAGCTAACGCACCCTCAGTGGCAGAGCTACGCCAGCCACTTAAGGCTAAAGGGACAAGTGTTAGGTGAAAGTGGCACATCTGCTTCATGGTGTATTTTGTCTTGACAGCATAGTCCTTAATGTTTGCTTGCTTGTGTCTTGGGTCTTTTTTTTCCCCGTAAGCAGTTCCTCCCCACTGAAGCAGTGACTGCCATCATATTAAAGGCAATTTCAGTATGTTCCAACAGCCAGCACTCCTTAATCACACACTGCCAACCAAGAGCTCCCAACTGGGAAAAGCTTGGCTCCTGCTTGGGGAGATGTTTCACTTGAAGAATCCCAGGGATACTTTTTAAGGTTATTTCACCAAGCTTTCTGTAGTTAAATGAAGTAGATATCAAAAGTTTAAATAACCTTTTGGTCTTCTTTTCCTGTCAAATTTGGATTTCCCAATGGTTTAACTGAGTTGTTTCACATCTATTGCGCAGTGGACTGACCCTGTCTTTCAGAGATGTTAGTCCTTTCCAAGTCTTGATTTCAAATTAAAAGAATTGCCAGGTCACCCTGCTGGTGGATTTTGTGCTGTGTCTGTGAGCTGAGAAGCAGAGATGCGAGTTGCTGAATTGCCCCAGCTCATTCTCCCTGGCAGCATCCCTCTGGCTTTGTTTGCAGGGCATCCCATGGATAAGGTAGGGATGTGGTCAGTGGTCATTTGAGCTTGGTTTTCATCCAAGAGATCTGTAGAAAGGGAGTGAACATTGGAAGGTGTCCTGACTTTGGTCCAGACAGGTTCAGTCTTCTCTGATGTGGCAATAGGCTGTATAGGAAAAGGAATAACTGAGGTCATTTTGGCATGGTTGGCTGGCTGAGCGCAGAACCACAGTGCAGTGTGATCTTTGGGCTTGAAAACAGAGACAGATGAGAGCAGTTCTGAGTGCAGCCTAATCAGAGAGTCCCAGGATGGGTCAGGTTGGAAGGGACCTCAGTGGATCATCTTGTCCCACCTCCCTGCTCAAGCAGGGTTATCCCAGAGCACACAGCACAGGATTGTGTCCAGATGGTTCTGGAACATCTCCAGTGAGGGAGACCCCACACCCTCTCTGGGCAGCCTGTTCCAGTGCTCAGTAACTGCACAGAACAGAAGTTCTTCCTCATGTTCAGGTGGAACTCCAGTGCATCAGTTTCTGCCCATTTTCTCCTGCTTGGCACCACTGAGGAGAGCCTGGCTCCATCCTCTTGGATCCTGCCTTCCTGCAGGGGGACACTGCTGTGGGACAAAAGGAGTCCTGGTGCCTTTCCCTGTGGTGTGGCATGGACAGGGCCTCATTTTTAGCCCTAAAAGGTTAGGTCTTTGACTGGGATCAAGAAACAAATGACTGCCCATCCACCAGTCTAAATCTGCTCCAGCCAGGAATTCTGGCATGTTTTTGAGCCAGCTGGAGTCTGCAGTTGGTGACTCTCTCCACTAAATTGGTCTCCATTATTAGCCCTGATTCAGGTGGGGAATATCTGACGGTGGCTGAACAGCAGATTTTACCTCTCTGTTCTGGTGTTGTCTTGGCTCTTCTAGGTACAGAGACTGCCCATTGTCCTTTCCATTTAGGTTTTTTAAATTATTTCTTCATTTCTGACCTACCACTTCCAAACAAAACTGATGGTGTTCTGCATCACATGGCACTGGAAGTGCATTGTTTTAATTGAAGCTCCTGTTATAAAAGCTTTTCAATAAATTAACAGAACCTTGAAAGTGATGAAGTGAACAGAGTAGCTGGTGGCACATTCCATATAAAACCAAGGTTTCTGAAAGCCAGGTAGAATGTTCTCAATGTCAGAAGCAAGGCTGATAGCAACGGGTGTTATTTTTTATTGGACCAGTGGATAGAGCTGGAAAAAAATCAAAAATCTTTCAGCTGCAAAGCACTTTTTCAGGTCTGAAGACTTTAGATTAAATTTCAGGCACTTTATAGTCTGGTACAGTAATATTTAAGTTAAAAAAGAAAGCCATAATGATTCCAATTAATTTAAATTTCCACTTAAAGCAGACAGGAGAGAGTAGTACATTTGGGGAACAATTTGCAATTCTTTTGCTGATGTATTACTTTGTAAATGGAGAGACTCTCTTAGGCATTTAGTGAGGCCATTTAGTCTTCAGGCAAAAAGCAGTAAGAGGCAAAAACACAGAGAAGAAAACACAAATTCTGCAAATCCTCTGTGCCCGTGTTCTGTGTGTGGGGATATGCAGGAGCTCTGGGTCTGCACAAGCAGGGCTGGCCAGAAGCCAAACATGAAGATTTTGATATTTTTCATTGGAATAAAATCAAGACCTTCTGAAAATTGTCACTAAATAAACAGAAATAGTTCTGCCTCCCTCCTCACTCCTCTCCCGATACAAACCTGAGCAGCAGTAAGTTGTCCTGGCCTGGATTTAATTTCAGCAATTAACTGCAATTAAAGTTGAGCCCTTTCAATTATTTCAAATCCAGAACTCTACACGCCAGACAGGACAGTGATGAAAAAAAAAAGGTTGCTAATATATGAATAATTTTCTTTCACTTCTAATAAATATATTTATAGGTTTAATCTTCTTGCAGTATGGATTTTCCTACTACAGGGGTTCTGGGATGGAAATCTTGATTCCATCCCCCCAGCTTATTCACTAAACAGCTCCATGACCCTGGGCAAGTGGTGCATGACCTCTCTGTGCCCTGGTGTTGGCCTCTGGCACAAGTGGCAGCTACGTAAATCCAGCTTCCTCCAATACAGGGCAAGGGGAGTGGTGGATTAGTGCTGCATATTATTATCAATGATTGATTTTCTGCTCCAAGTTAAATCAGGCTGAAGAGCAGCTCGTAAAGTCTTTTGGCACTTTTCCCCTGTTTCTGCAGTCTGCCCCAAGCTCAAACCCCCCTGCTGTCATCGGGAGGCTTTGAACTGTGTTTCCCTCTCCCTGCCCAGGAGCGTCTCCCCCTGAGGAGATCCTGGAAGAATTGAAGGCTGTTTTCTTCTTTTAATCATCTCTGGTGAAATGCAGAGACAGTAACTCCTCTGCAGCACAGATGAGCGTGGATCAATGGGCAGTGCTGCTGACTGACATTTCATTAGGCCAGTGCCAATAGCAGATATTGATCCAGCGGCCAATCAATACAAGTTTGCAAGGACCCAGCCTGCCTGATGGAGCTGGGAACTGTCCTGTGGAAGGGGGCACTGTCTGGCAGTGAGAACAGCACCCCTCAGCTGGGCTGGGAGGCACTGGGAAGCTCCCTTCAGCTCTTGAGCCCTGACGGTGATGTGCTGGCAGGATTGGGGGTGACAATGTGGTCGTAGTGCACCATAGGGTGCCACCGTGTCCTTACATCAGTGGGGTTCTCTGAAAGTCATGAGATGGTCTGGTTGGGGTGGGTGGGGGCTGTCTTTGCTGGGATTCTCCTCCACCTGCAGTGAAAGATCTCAGGTCTAATGGGTTTGGATTTTTAGCCATCTGCAGGGCTCCTCTTTCCCCCTCTGTAGGTGCCTCAGCTTCCCTTCTTGCAGGATTTCTGTGCTATGCAGAGAAAGAAACATCTGCAAAATGGAAAAAAAAGAAATCCCATCAGGAGAAATCTGCTCTTCTCTCTGCCTTAATGCCATACAAAGAAATAGGAGAGATATCTCCCTTGCCTTCTGCTCTCTAATAATTACATCCGTAAGGAAGAAAAGAGAAAGGGAAAGGAGAGGTGAATATGTGATACTGTCCATCAAGAGCAAATCTGCAAGTAGTTAGCTCACCTGCCAAATGGCCAGTCCAGGTTAGACTTGTTTGCATGGGAGAGTTGTTCAGGAGTGAAGGAAGGTGTGAGTTTAAATCCCAAACTGAATAAACCTAACCACTGAGAGGGTACAGAGGTCCCCACGAGACACTGCTCAGTAATACTTGCACTGCAGCAGTTACACCCAAATTGTTCTCTGCTCAATTGCCCCATGTTTAACCAGCTCTGTGTTATACACAGAAAACAAATTAGATTCTGATTTAATGTATTATTTCAGCTCCCCAGTCTGATTTAGCCTTTTTATTGAGTTCAGTGTAGGATTTAGGGTCCTGAAAAGGAATTAGGAGGCTAAAGCTGGGCTTCTGTGCTCCTGGTTGTGACAGGAACCTAAGAGGGACTGTGTGTGTTTGGACCATGGTCCAAGTCCTTCTGAGGCCACACAGATCAATACTTTACTCTGCAATGGACTGACCCTAAACGAGGCCAAGCAGCAACAAACCCTGGTTGAAAACATCCGTAAATTCATAAACAAAGCAGGCTTTCTGGTTTATTGATCCAAATAATTTTGTATGTGGAAGGTGCATTTTGCTGGCTTGGATAGTACTGCAAAAATCATTCTGAATCTGGCTGCTCTGCAACATGCTAAAGCATCTGCTGTTTGTTACAGCAGAGAAAACACAAAACGGTGAGGGAAAAGCAGCAAAAATAAGCGATCAATTCCAATTCCAGACTCTCATTTAAAAACAGTGACAAAGTTCCCCACTTCCAAGGTGCACAGTGCCCTCCTTCAGCATCCCTTTCCAAGCATACAAACAGAGACGACAGCTGAACCTGCAGCCACAGGAAATCTGTGAGTTGTTTTTCCCTGGGATGTGAAAAGATGGAGGCATCTCTGGGCAGGAGGTGCTCAGGCCTGAAAGAACAGAAGAGCTCCTGGTTCAGGAGATTGATCTGCTCTCAGATAACTCTTGTAGTTGGTATAAATCTGTATAATTTTGCCAAGGGAGGATGCTTTGGCATTTCTTTCGGAAATCTGGCTCCTTAGCTCAGCTCACACTTAGTTGATCATGGATGTTTAAAGAGTCAGTGTCCATCATTCCAGCTGAGTGATCTGACTGATCCTTCCTTGCAAAGCAGATGTCAGTAGGTGTTGGTACCTTTAATCATTCAGGGGATTGGTATCTCAGGGGCTGAGGGCAGGACTTCATGCACACTGTACATCCATTGTGCACTGCCCTAAACATCTTAGGGCAGCAGTGCCTTGGGCCCTGGATCTTGAGCTGAAATCCTAAGAACACCTCTGTGCATTTTTTCAATGACTTTTTTTTTTAATGAACTGCCTCAGTTTTGGCAACAGGCCAGCACAGTGACCTGTCTGTGCTGTCAGCCATGGATTTTAGTCCCTTGGTTGTAAATAGTTAGCAGTGATAGAGGGATTTCCAGTTAACTGGGGAAATGAGGGCAGTGTTATTATCCTCTCTTACACTGGGGGAGATGGAGGCATGAGGAGACAGAGTGATTTGTACAGGACTTCCCACTTGGCTGAAGGTCAGGCCAGCAGGATAATCCATCCCTGTGGATCCCAGCCTGGTGCTCTGTGTTTGGCCACGATGCTCCACAGATGTGACAAATGACACTTGGATCTCTGCCTGCTTCCCTTCTCTTTCTTCTGCAATCCAGACATGTTTTAAATGAAATCGGGATGACTTCAGATCCATACCAAGTATGAAGTAGATGGGTCAAACTCTCAACCACTTTCTTCTTAATATTCATGCTTTTCCACAATTGCAGATCAGCCTAATTGGCTGCCAGCGTGCACAGATGTCTCTCTGCAAGGGTGCTCAGGTGCTGTGAGAATTGATTGCAAACATGAAATGGAACCAGATTAAAATTTGACCTACAGTAATCAATTTCTAAACCACAGGGCAAGCAGTGAAGAGGTGATGGAGGAATTTCTGGGCTTTGGAAATCAGTTATTGGCTGTTGTTGTGCTCTTCTGAAGGGTCTCTCCCTCGTTACATGTCCTGATTTTTCTTTAAATGAGAAGCTTGGGGGACAAAGATCTTTATTAAGTCATCATAAAAGAATGAACCCCTTCCTTGTATTAAATACCATTAAATATCCCTTAAAAGGGCTTTTTCCACATTGTGGAAATAATTCTCATTTGCTCGAAGCGACATCACTTTGTTACTTGGATTGGAAATCTCATCTTTTACAAGTTAATTCTATAGTTGCTTAGGAAGAATCTGTGTGAATACAGTTTCTCCAAGCAAAAATTAAAATGTGCTTGGTAGGAAGCTTTTGCTGCAGCATGCTACCATGTCTGTGAAGTCAGGATCAATGGAAATTTGCAGAAAGGCTATTATTTACTGTTTCTTTCAAGCAGCCGGAAGACTAACCTACAGAAATCTTCTTTTCCTCCAAAATCCAGCATGAAAGACTGTTTAGTGAAGCATCCCTATCCTGGAGATTAACTAATTGCTCAGCAGTCAGTCATTTTCACTGCACAGCCAAGGACAGCGATTCCTTTCTCACATGCAGATGGAGCAATGGTTGAACACAAAACAGTTCCTGGGACAGGGGGATTAAGGGGAATTTACTGGAGAGCAATTAAAAGAGTTGTTAGAGCAGTTTGTTTTTGAGGCTGAATTTCACATCAAAGTGGAGCTCTGTGAGGAGTGTACAGAGCAGAAGAACAATAAAGCCATCATTTCAAACCATCTACTCTGCATCCTTGGAGTGTGGATTAATAAAGTGAGCTAAGAGTTTATGGAGGTTTGCAGGAGTGAGTTAGGGAAAGCAGCCTAAAGGTTTCTGTGGGGTCATTTCCTATTCATCCATTTCTGTCCAGTCTTTCATAGTTTAACTTTTTAAATTCACATTTTAATTCATGTAAACAAAAAAGGAAGATTTTTTTTTTAATATAATGGAAGTTTTTTGGTTTTTTTTTTAAGATAATATCTGAAAAATAAGATTTAAAAGCATTTTAGCATCAGGTATTAGTAATATCTTGGGAACTTTTTTTTTAAAAAAAATGAAATATTAGATTTAAAAGCTTTTTAGGATCAAGTATTAATAGTGAGTTGTGTTCTCTGGGACTTGCCTGGATTTTAAAAACGCTTTGGTTTTGGAGCAAGCCTTTTCACCAAGGGGTGTACATTGGAGATTGGGCTTGACTGGCCTAGTTTTCAGAATATCAGGAAAGAGGATCCCAGATATGCCCTGTTTTGACAGCTAAAGGCTCCTAGAGGGGACCAGTCCTCAAGGACTGAGGGAAGAAGCATCCTAGACCCCCTGAGCCCACCAGAGCAGTGGCCTGGGAAGGGTTTGTTTGCTTTGGCAGTGCTTGGTGCCAGTGGTGGGAGTGATCAGAGCAGGATCCATCCTGCACCATCTGGGAGTGGGATGAGCTTTGCAGTGCAGAAGGGTGGGTGGACAGGAACAGACGCATCTCAGGTGGTCTCCAATTTCCTACAGGCTGTGGGAAGAGCAGCTCCATTCCCCTGCTGGAAGTTTTCCTGGGAAGTGTAGTGACAACAAGGGGGAAGGGATGACTTTCCTCCCTGCTGGTGGTTCATACAATTGCTCCGTGTAGGCAAAAATACCTGGTTTTCCACAAGCTCTCACTGAGAGCCACCAGTCTGGCAGGGTCTCCCGGGCAGTTGTGGCTTGTCTTCCCTCTGCAGCTTTTAAAAGAAAAATGTTTGTAAGGACTGGCTGGGCCCTGAGGCTGTGGGGAATTCATCCCAGCCAGGAGCTGGCAATACCCCAACATGCTGGGGGAAAATAAAAATAGCATCTGAAGAAGGGTGCAGAACACACATACACAGAGAAAAACTTTATGGGAGGCTTTTTTACACAATCTGCACCACTCCCTGACATTTGCACTGCCACAGGAAGGGATTTGGATCCTCCATGCTCGCCATCCGTGGAGGATGTCTGCACACAGGTGACAGGCACAGAGCTCCCTGGACAGACACAGGAGACAAACAGGCAGCTCAGAGTACAGCTTGTCTGACCTGCTGTAACATCCAGCTGCTGGTGAAATGACTCACACCTTCCAGGTGCTTTTGTCTTCCTCCCTCTGCTGTGCAGGTCTCCTGGAGGGTGAGTTCAGATGCAGACTTTGTAGGTGAGCCCTGTTCCGAGTGTCTGTGCTCTGGAAATTGGGTGTATTTTATGGAGCAGGAAATGGATTTATGTGTTATGTATTTTCAGGAGCAGGAAATAGCACACTCATCTGCACTGGGGTGTCCTGTGTCTAAATCCTGGATCTGACACAAATCCTCCTTCCACATTAGCATGACAAAAATGTAAATTGCTTTTGTACAGTGCACTCCAAGATGTGAAAATTAATAGTATTTTTTTTCAGATGTCTTTACGGAAATTTATATTGTACAGCCTTGTAGCATTATTTCTGAAGAAAATGAGATCTGTGTTATTGCAGTATTGGATATTGGTTATACCACTCAAAACTTTTTAAATCCATTTTCCAGCCTCAGCTAAGCTTGTGTCATTTCAGGCCAAGGAGGCAAGGGAAGGCAGATCTCCTATTTCCAAAAAAAAAAAAAAAAAAAAAAGGCCTTTATAAAAGGGTGCCAAGACCAACACACCTTGTGAGGACACTCTAATTCCCTTTTTATACTGGAATTAGACATTCCTGGAGGAGGTGGACCAGTCCAAATCCTTCTGGTGGGATCTGAAAGCTGGCGAAGGAGTTGCTGGGTGGGTCTCAGCCAACTGCAAACGAGCTGCCAGCTCTGCAGTGGGCTCCAAGGAAGGGTTCATTTCCCTGAGATCCTGCCTCCATCCCTTGGAAAGCTCTAACTCACTTTGTCCACTCATCCCACTTGCTCCAGATGCAGTGTTTTCAAGCACAGCTCTGGATCTGTGCTGTCAGATGGGTCCAGGTTAAAAAGAGCCCTCTATTTCTTCAGATTTATCAACCCAGTTCAGACTTGGTGATCTTGATTCAAAACTTAATGATTCTATGGTTCTAAGATTCTTATCTGACTGATCTCAGATGCCTTCTAAGACGTTGCTATATTAAATAGGAACAAAAATACAGGATCTGGACAAACACATTGGGTTGTGAACAATCAGATGCAAGAGGGATGCAAGACATTGATGCAGACAAGATAATTACCCCGGAATGAACTTCTGAGAGGTGATCAGCACTGACATCAGCCTGGTCTGTGCTTTAATGAGAGTGACCTGTGGGTGACTGAGTGGATGCAGCTGTGGGGCCTGGAGTGTGGTGTTTTTGCTGCAGAAATGTCCAATGAGCTGAGTCAAACCAATTCTCCCAGGACAGGGTGTTCACACTGTGAAAATCTTTGTTTTCTGCTGGCTTTGTGTGGCTCTCCCTCCCTCCATCCCTCCCTGTCTCCCTCTCAGTCAGTGCACAGAGGCTGCATCCATCACCATGACAACTGTGTGCCCTTTGGATGCATCACTGTCCCTTTCTCTGGATTTGTGTGGAGAGGAGCAGGCACACACTGAACACCACTAACAACAGCCTGGGATGTTCAGGCACAGGACAGGATGATCTCTGGTCAAACACCTGCCACTTTTTATGAACTTACTGTAATTCTTCAAGACTTTTAGCAGTTCTTTAATCCCTTCACGTACTTGCCTTGGAGTCACTTATTAAGGGATCTTTGTGCTGATCTCCTGTATGGAGCAAGGTCACAGAGGGATGATTTTCACAGTACTGGCACAAAAGAAGACAGCAGACAAGGGATGCATTTCAAAGCACCTGAAAAGGCCACTGCTTTACTCTTTAATTCAGAATGTGTGTCTCAGTCTTGAGCTGGCACCCTGACTCCTCCTTGCTGTTGCCTTCATCTGCACTTGGCTTTGGGGCTGGTTATATGAGCTGGCTCCTCACAGGAGCTGCTCCAACAGTGACATGTCCATGGCCAGTACCTTTGGGAAGGTCCCCTTTTGGAAGGGACAGAGTTCACACTCACATGAGTTACCTCTTGGTATGGAATGGAGGGAAAGGAGGCTGAGGTTGAGATCAGATGAAGAATCTCAAATTGCTGTTGCCTCCTTCGTCCCTGCCTTGTAAATAACTCAAGTGTTTCAGTCCCCATGGCTGGCTATCAGTTAGCTTCTGCTTCATCTTCACCAGCTCAGTAATTAATGTCACCTCTATTGCCCCTTCTTCTCAAAATAAATACACTAAAAGAAAACAGGACCCTGGTCCCATGGGACAAAATCTGTGTCACATGGAATGGTCTTTCACAATCTGATGCATGAAGGAAATTAAGTCCTGCACTTAATGTCTGTTACATTAATGAATTTAGAACTTGGTGTGAGACAGGAGTGTGGGTCTTTACTCCTTGAGATAAACTCTATACACACTTAATTCAGCTTCTTCTGATTCTTTTGAAGCTTGTATCTGTTCCTGGGACATACATTTGGGCAGACCTAAGTGTAACTTCTCTGAAAAGGGTCAGGGACAAATGAAATAGCTCATTCAATTTTAAGATTTCAAAATAATCCTTTGCCAGTCTGTGAAGAAATGTCAGATTGCATGAGGTGTTTTTCTATTCTTATTTATGAAGAAAAAGAGCTGGTAAAAGTTATTAGACATTAATAAAATTGTCTCTTTTGTAAACTTTTGTAAATTTAAACACATTTTAACTACTCTGGTTTAGTTTAAACTAAAGTGGATTAAATCCAAGCTCATGAAAAATCTCCTAATATGGAAAAAATTGGTAATGAAAACTAACTATTGCTCTGCTATTGCTAGAATTCACATCTTGGGTTTTTTCCTCAGTTTTTTGTCTATGTAAGATCTTCCTTTTCTTTTATTTGTACATATTTTGCTGATCTCAAGTACTCCTGACCAAAACTAGATCCTTGCTGTGCTTGGGATACAGGTTCCTTGGCTGAGGGGAAAGAGGAGGGCAAAGTTCTCCATGGGGTGAAATTATTTCTTCCTGATAGCAGAGTAGTTCAGTGGGAGAGTGAGGACCAAGACCTGAGTCTCCATCCAAAGTGACATCATTCCACAGGGTCAGTTGGGATGTGAGGGTCTGCTTGGTTGTGCATTTCAGAGTGAAAAAGAAAATAATGAACAGCTGTGAACACACACACATAAGAAAGCCAAGGGGAGAGGCCCAGGGCTGTGCATCAGCCCACCCCTGCTCCATTGGAAGCAGGGTTGCACTGAGGTAGATCAGTCCTCAATTCTCAGCTTACCCCTGGATTTCTGAATCCCTGGGCACTCTCTGAACTAATTCATCATTCCGCAGGTTTGCTTCTTCAAAGAGCTGCCCATAACCATTCCAGGCTGTAGCACTTTCTGTCCCAACAGTGGGAAAAAGAAAGAATTCAAAGAGTTCTGTCAGCTTGTATCCTGCAAGAAGCTGAGGGAACATGTTCTGAGGAGGTGACAGCAGGGCTTTGGGTGTGTGTCTTCACTGCATGGGCATAAAGTGGGGGTAAAGCTCACAGCTGTGAGTGGTTTGTGTGTCCTTGGCCTCACACAGCCAGGCCAGATTTGCACTGTGTTTCTGATGGCATTTGCCACCTTGGCCACTCAATCCTTTCAGCTTTTCCCAGAGTGTTTGCTCTGCTCTGAGTCACAGCAGTGCTCAGGCTCAGACCCCCCTGCACTGGGCTCAACTCATCCAAGTGACACTTGGCCAAGTGGCTCTGGGACAAAAAGCTCCACAGTCATTTCCTGGCTTTCATAAGGACCCACTTCAGGAGTATGAGGTACAGGTGGTGTCAGATTAGAGAGGTTTTGTCTTCTGCCAGACCCAGCAGCAGCAGTCACAGGTAATTATATTCTGTGCAGGGAGAAAACCTCTGTCTGGAGAAGGTTTGAACTGAGTCTAGAAGAAGAACAAAAGAACCAAAACTGGACTGGGGGAGAAAGAGAGGTGAGGGTAGTTTTCAGTGATGTGCAAGCTTATGGAGAGGAATCAAAACCTGCTGCTGTAGTCTTTGTTGTTGTCATTCTGGTCATTACAAACATGCAGCAGGACAGAAGTTGTCAGAGTTACCTCGTGCCTTTCCCAGTGGCACATCCAGCACTGCGGGGCTGTGCCAGGCTGCTGGCAGCTGCCTCCCTTCCAGCATCCCCCTCTGCCTCTGGACAGCAGCTGCCAGGCACAGGCTGCCTGCAGGAGAGCAGGGTGCTTAAGCTGTGAAATAGATTCATGGCCAAAAAGCAGGGGAATCATAGAAACATAGAATGGTTTGGGTTGGAAGGGACCTTAAAGATCATCCAGCTCCAACCACCTGCCATGGGCAGGGACACCTTCCACCAGACCAAGTTGCTCCAAGCCCTGTCCAGCCTGGTCTGGAACAATTCCAGGGATGTAGCAGCTGTGGTTTCTCTGGGCAACCTGTGCTGTGCCTCAGCACTTTCACAGTAAAGAATTTTTTCCTATCATCCAATCTAGACCTACTCCCTTTTAAAAGCCATTCCCCCTTGCCCTGTCACTACACAGCCTTTTAAAGCATTGGGTAGAGGACGTTTTCTCCATCAGAGATGTTTTCAGGGACTCAGCACAAGGCAGAGCAGCACAGCCAAACAGGGACACCAGCAGAGGAGCCAGCCATGTCCCCTGAGACACACCTTGGGGACACATCCTTGCAGCTGGTTGCTTGCACTGTTGCATCTTCTGCCAGAGGTGCTGCCACTGCCTTCTGGGGAAAGAGTGGCACAAACAAAACATCACACACAACCCTCCTTCCAAACCTGCCTTTAGAGAGTGTGGCTTCAATCAAATGTAATCACTCAGTTTCGAGTCAAGGGCAACTTCTCTTGCCATTGTTTGCTCTCCCCAGTGGCCTGAAAGAGTAGCTCCGTGAGGGCAGCTCCTAATGAAGGGGAGCCTCCAAATGAGGGAATGTGTCACTACATCTAGGTCAGAGGAGTCAGATGAAAGTAACTTCCATGGTTCTCCCTTCTTTTTGTTTATATTTTTTCAACTGGGCTTCTAATAATCAAGTTAACCAAATTATTATAAGCAGCGGCATCTATCAGCAGCAGGCAAGGATACATCTACTGCATTTGAAAGCTCTCTAATGAAGCTTTGAAGTCCAGCTCATCCCAGATTCATGCAGTGAAGGATCTGTAGTCATTGTGGCACTTCTCTGCTGACTTCTGAAGATGTGAGACTTGAAAGTAAATAGATACTAAAATATGGATACTCAAGTTGATATTTCAACACTTGCAGCTGACTGACACAGGATTTTATTTGTGTATTTCAAGGGCTTTGTTTTCCTTTTCCTTACCACACTATCCCTTCGCAGTCCATATTTGTATTTAATCACAGGCTGCTTTTCACAGTGTTGTCAAGCAGAGAACCAGTTTCCCTATCTTGCCTGTTGAAGAATGAACTGGATGAACCTAAAAAAAATAAAATCATATGAGTAACATGCAGAAAATCAACAAAAAGGTTTTGCTCTGTAGATCCTCCCCTAGCTTGAGGCTCAAACTCCTTTTTCTGTAGCAGCCTGAGACATGCTGCAGGGTGAAATAACTCAGAATTAAATGGCATGGGATGATGGGATGGTGGATATTGCTGGGTTTTATGGCCACACACAGCCCTGTTACACTGCTTCTCCATGGTGCTCCCAGTTCATCTACACATATTAGACATACTAACTCTGCCATGAGCACTTTTAAAATGTGTGACGCCACACATGTGGCCCATGGGGAGCCTAATTGCACCCTCCAGCCACTCCTAAAAAACCCAAACCCTAACAGCAAAACTAAAAAGTATTGAGCACATGGGGATTTTCCAGCCTCTCAAAGGGTGTGTGCATTGAATTAGTCTTAGAGCTGTGTAGTGCCTGCTGAATTACTGTTTCCTTTTGATCTGTACTAAAGATAATGACAGAGCAGGTATCAGTGTGAGTAATGGGTAGGTTGGCATCACAGTATTTGGGTTCTTTGTAGACTGCTTCCTTCTCTTTGTTCAGTTTCTTTCCTTCTCTTGGTGTCAGGATATTTTTAGTTCTTCAAGCAGTAGTATCTTCTGCATCAAGAAAAAAAGTGAAACCCACTTTTAATGTATTTTGTTAAGAAAATGTGTGTGTGTCTGTATGTACCTTATCTATCGTGGCTTCCCTTGAGGTTGCTGTGTCTTGATCAGCTCCATTTGAATTAAATTCGAAAACTAAGATGGAAATAAAGACCATAATTAAGAATTAAGAGAGAAATGGCTATTCTCAAGACTGTTTCTCCATCTCAAATTAATATTTTCATGGAATGTCCTTTGGGTTCTGACTCTGTTGTGGATTTGCCCCCCACAGATCATCTTCAGGAAGATCAGCGATGTCAAGAAGGAGGAGGAGGAGCGCCTGCGCCAGAAGAACGAGGTGACGCTGAGCATCCCCGTGGACCACCCTGTGCGGAAACTCTTCCAGAAATTCAAGCAGCAAAAGGAGATGCGCAACCAAGGCTCGAGCCACATCGACCCGGAGCGGAACCAGCTGCAGGTGGAGAGCAGGAGCGTGCAGAACGGGGCCTCCATCACGGGCACCAGCGTGGTCACCGTGTCCCAGATCACGCCCATCCAGACCACCCTGGCCTACATGAAAAGCAGCGAGGCCGTGAAGCCGAACAACCGCGACGCCATGGAGCTCAAGCCCAATGGAAACGGGGACCAGAAGTGTCTCAAGGTGAACAGCCCCATGAGGATGAAGAACGGGAATGGGAAAGGGTGGCTTCGGCTGAAGAACACCATGGGGGCCCACGAGGAGAAGAAGGAGGACTGGAACAACGTCACAAAGGCTGAGTCCATGGGGTTGCTCTCCGACGACCCCAAGTCCAATGACTCGGAGAACGGTGTGAATAAAAACCCGCTGAGGAAAACAGACTCTTGTGACAGTGGAATAACAAAAAGTGACCTTCGCTTGGACAAAGCTGGTGAGACTCGCAGCCCCCTGGAGCACAGCCCCATCCAGGCGGATGCTAGGTGTCCTTTCTACCCCATTCCTGAGCAGGCCTTACAAACCACGCTGCAGGAAGTCAAGCACGAACTCAAAGAGGATATCCAGCTGCTAAGCAGTAGGATGGCTGCCCTTGAGAAGCAGGTGGCAGAAATTTTAAAAATATTGTCTGAAAAGAACGTATCCCAGCTCTCTTCCCCCAAGTCTCATTTATCACCCCAGTCCCCTCCCCAGATACCCTGTCAGGATATTTTTAGTGTTTCAAGGCCTGCATCACCTGAATCTGAAAAGGATGAAATCCACTTTTAGCATATACCTATGTGTATATATGTATACAGTATATATGCAGAGGTGTATATATACCTTTATACATATATATATATGTGTGTATACGGTAAATATATATACATATATATTTTCACTTGCATCCAATATGACTTGAACACACCAAGGATTTTGATATGTAAATATTGCATGTCCAGCTGGATTCTGGCCTGCCAAAGAAAGCAATTATTAACATAGATATTGCTTGTATAATATGCAGTTGACTGCATGCACACTTTACATTTATTTATAATCTCTATTATGTAATAAAAGAATGACTTTTGTTTAACAAAGGCAATGTACTATTTAAAGAATCAGGGTCTAACCTGCCAATATTGCCATGACAGTTTTGATCTCAGGCTGGGTGAATTGAGCTTTTATTTCCTCACTGTCTTTTCTGCCGAGTTAAACAGTAGATTAATATGACGTGAAGGACACGTTCAGACTCCTGTTAGTATTGTTTCCTGGTACCATTCCATGACAATATGCTGTATATTTGGTGGTGAATTCCTCTACTCCTCCTAAAGGGAGGGCTCAGCTCAGTGGGCATTGAAGGGCACCGTGCCTGGTGCTAGGGTGGATCACTGGAATTTATGTGTGTGGGTATTGTGCATGCACAGCCTTTTATTTCAAGTATCCTCCTGCTCTTTTAACATCGTAAGTAAGAAATAATAATAATAATAAGAATAATAATGGTGATTTATGTAACAAAATGAAACTAACAGAAACTCAGTTGCTCTCCCTGAGTGTTTGGGGGTAACGTCTTTCTTGAAAGCCTCCTTTAACTGATGCCATTTTTACTGAACTGTTAGAGTAATATTATGTAAATTCTCTTTGCAGCACTCAGTGGTGGTGTCCGGTTCTGTCAGTATCTTCATTAGTATGTCCCATTTTTTTGTGGGGTTGAGGTTGCTCTCTCACTGTCTCCCCTATTGCCCCTGGCAGAAAGACTTTGCACAAGGTCTGAGCAAGGGAAGGAACACTTGTAGTTCAGCTTCTTGGGAACCACGTGAGCAGGTTTGAAAGCCTGAAGTTAAAAGGCTGTGGTTAATCCCCCTGCACTGTCTTTCATGAGGACATTTATCAGTCTGCAGCTGCCTTTAGAAAGAGAGAAAATAACTGGTCAGGATGTGATTCTCTTTAGTCCAAGGTGCTTGGATGATGATGTGTGGGTGGGAGAGTGGTGGGTGTGCCGGGGAGATGGAGTCCTCCCTGGAGTGCTGCTCGTGCCTTGGGCTCATGGAAGGTTCCAGTGCACAGAAGGGGCACTTTCCAAGAGCAGGCTTGCAGTGCCCACACAGCCAGGTCCCACACAGTCCCTCAGGTCTGTGCCAGAGGCTCTGACCCTCCTCTCAGCTGACTCCCATGGGCATCTTCCAGCCTTGGGCCATGCTCAGACCCCCTCTCCACGTCCTGGGCTGGAGCATCGCTCTCAAGGTGCTGCTGGCTTTGCAGGGCTGCAGCAGGGCAGGCTTTGCACTGGATCCTGTTTGATCTCCTGTTTGGAGCTGAGCTTTTGGACTCTGCCTGGGTCTGCCCCTGAGTGTGGTGGAGGTTTTTGCCTCTCCATTTGCACTGGATTGAATCCATGAACACAAGTTGCACAGCAGAAATTGCCATTGCAGCTTCAGAGCTGTTACCTGGTGTAGCTTGAGGCCAGCCCAGCAGAGCAGAGTGGCTCCTCCAGAGAAGGATTCCCTCTGTCTCCCATTTAAATGACCTCTTGCATCAAGATCCCATGTTTTCAAAAGTGCCTGGAGTAAAACATGTATGTACCACAAGGCATCACTAAGAATCAGGTATATCAAGTACATAGTTACAATTAGTGACCATTCTAAAAACACACCAGTATTAGATCCATTTTTTAGCATTAGAAAACTAGACTAAACTAAGTCACTTCTTGAAAAACTATCAAAATCCCTAAAACCCAAATAAACCATCATTTGCAGTACTGGCAATTAGGAATCTACATCTTAGGAAGCACATATCTTTGACTGTGAAATTCAAACCCATAAAGCTGCAAAAGCTCATAAGGAAGCCAAAGAAGTCATTGCTTCTGTTGTGTCAACTCATGGAGGCTTTCTGGGTGATGCAAGTTTTTACTGTCCTATTTCTGCCCCTTTCTTTAGGAAATTAAAGAAAAAAAAAAAAAAAAAAAAAAAAAAAAAAGGAAGAATAAAAAGCCACAGTAAGGGACAGCTTTTCCCAAAGCCTGGTGATCATGCCACCCACTCATTTTACTTCTCTACAGCTGCAGTTGCCTCTGTCAAAATTTTCAGCTGTATTTTACAGCTGCTGTTCTGTCATAAGTGCAAATCCATGGCTCTACAGCCATGGTTTGGACTGCAAGAACAACTTGCACCTGCAAAACAACAGGACCTCCCATGTCCTGTGATAAATTCCACCCCGACACTCTGAAAGAATGAGGGGTTTGTGGGTTTAGGGAGTTACAGGATTGCTGCAGGAGTCTGCACAGACCTTGTGGGTAGAGTTTAAGTGCCAAGATTTCAAGTGTTGAATGTTCTTGCCTGACTTGGTCTGTTGGTTAAGACAGACACACGGCCACTGCCTGGTGAATAGCTGAGTCACACAGGCTCAGTCTGGGGGGCCAGACTTTGTTAAAATCCCTGGAATGTGTGAACCTGCCATGACGTGATGCTGCAAAAGAGACAGCAGGATAATGGGGGTTGGCTTTGTTAGAAAGCTTTAGCCTTAGTGGCGTTCCTCTGCCTTTGTGACAGACTGCTTTTCTTTCTCTGTAACTGATACTAATTCTAGCTAGAACTGCATGGCATGCAAAGGGATCTCTGCTTAGGTTTATCCTGCAAGTCAGGTGTAACTTTGTGCCACTTTACAATGAGAGAATGTGTTAACAGGATTAGTCTGACCTTGAAAATCATTTGGGCGGGCCCAGAATGTTTATTACGGTTCAAGTGCAGCTTGAGTGTATAGTGGCTAAATAGTGTAAAATACCAAGTTCATGAAACAAATACAGTGTCTCCAGGTCTATTTCTAGTGCTGCTTTGACTCTGATATTCCAGCACTGTCCATTGCAAGTTCAGTGGAACCAGCTTGTACTGTGCAGGAAGCAGTGGTGTGGTGTGATGGGTGCCCTGCAGGCACAGTCAGTCCAGCCTGTGGATGGGCTGCCCCAGGCTCTGTGCGCTGAGGGAGGTCCAGTATGTGGGGCTGACTCTGGCTGGTGCAATTCTGAGGGACTTGGCCTCCGAAATCTGTGTTGGGAGCATTATCTGCTGTTTCATGGAGCTGTCAGCACTTTGTCTCCCATCCCCTCGTGTTGTGCATGGCGTGGTGGGTGACTGGGGCTTTCCTTCTCTGTTAATAAGCATGAGTCACAGTCCTGTAGTTCAGGCTGGACCAAAAGTAGCCACCCACAGTCATTAAGTGCAACAAGGACACCAAGGTGTCACTTCCACCCAGGCCAGGGCTCGAGCAGCGACGCAGCACGTGGAGGGAGCTCTGGGCTGCATGCTTTGATTTCCTCTCCTCTCCTTTCCTGTCAGAGCTCAAAACCTGTACAGATGTTCCTGCCAGATGCTGGGGACAGCATCCTTAGCACCTCCCCTGTGCTGTGTGTGTCCAGAGCATTTTACCTGCACACGAGTGGATTTTATCTTTCCGGACTTTGGAATAGAAATAAAACATGTACAGAAAAGTAAACACTTTCCAAAGCAAATGAACTAGAGTACTTTTAATAGCTTTTTTTTGTGTAATGTTGCATATAAGAGATAGAACAGCACATCAGGATAATTACTGAAAAAATATGTTGTTATAGTGAGGATTCAGTTCTTCTGAATTTGTATTTGTAAATCCTTTGTTTTCTGTCTTTGCCAGGGCATGGGGGTTAGAGCAGAGCTGATTCTGGAAGTGACAAACTTAAGCTTTGTCCATTTTTCTTTCCCCTGTTCTGCAGAAGTAGCACAACTGTAGGGGCTCGATGCTGCACCAAAGTTTGGGCTCATTGCTAGACTCAAGTTCAGTCTTCATTTTCCACCACATGGAGAGTAACCCTGTTGCACAGGTGTGAAGGTTGAATCTGATAATCAAATTGGACTTTAATGTGTATTTTGAATCCCAGAACAGTTTCAGAGGACTGGCAGCTGCAGAAATAATGTTGTACTCTCTGCAAAGCTGAGAGCAGTCGCTCTGGAAGTAACTGAGACCATTCCACAGATGTCTTTGTTTGTATGGGTCAGAAAACAGATGTTGTGCTCATGAAATAGCTTAGAGGGTTTTTTGGGAAAAGATGTCCTGAACTGGAAGGGAAAACAAAAAAAAGCCAAAGGCTTATTATGGAATTTGGGAGTGATGACATGGAGGGATATATTGTGAGAAATTTATACTTTTTTACTTGGATTTTGAGCATTTAGAAAACCTAAGCCTCTCTTTTTGGATGTCAGAATTGGACAGATTGTTTCTTAAAATAAATATTTTTTCCCCAAGTGAGGTGGCATCAAAGTGATACCTGTTTTATTTTTAAAAAATTAAATACCATTTTTCTACAGAGAAGGGTTTGAATGGGTTTTGTTAGCATTGCCCTTAATAGGCTGTAGGAGGAAGGGTTTGATCCATCTAGATTTCCACATCTGGGAATATTTTTTATAACTCTTCCTTAATTTTTTTGGTGCAAATGGATAACATAATCCCTACGTGTTTTATTTGGTTTAATATGCTATGGTGCTTTTCCAAGTGAAATATATTCTTAAAGCAAAGTGCTGAATGGAGCTAAAACTGACAAAAAAGTCCACATTTCTTCTGGCAGAAAAGCAGTGAATATTCTTACTGACATAAAGAATATTGTGCAAAGATCAGTGTTGTGATATCTAACAAATGACAAACAAACTAAAATCATCCTTACTGTGGGTGCATTTAGTCAGGCAGAAAATTGACCTTGTAGTGCTCAGTGGGACAAGAAGGCACATATTGATTTTGAATACTCAAATGGCAGAAGCATTCAAAAAGGGCTTGACCAGGCCATGCTGAATGAATTGTATTTATTTATTATATTATGTTAATCAGCCCCCTGGTGTATGGCACGTGGAACCATGAATCTGGGGCAATATTCTCACAAACCTTTTTATCTGTTTTCTATAAAGCAGATAAGTGCTTTCCTTTGTTATTTTCTTCTTGGAGATGCAAGCTTGCCTGGCCCACAGTCTGAGACTGCTGGTGTGCACCAACTCTGTGTCTGGCTGCCTGCCATGAATACATCAATTAGCCTTAATTAAAAGCCCTATAAAAAGGATTTTCTACTGGGCTGGGCTCAGCCCTGCCTGCTCCAGTGACAGGACTGTGTGCTGTGTGGTTCAGAGCAGATTCAGCTCAGAATGAGCAGTAGCACAGTGTATTTCTGCCTGTCTGCAGAGGATATATAGATGCACCATATGGATATAAACCCACCCATTTGGAATGGGGTTTCAGATCTGGCTCGTTTCAGACAGGTGTTTCAGACAGGTGGGATAAATCCTGCTCTGGAGGTGCCAGTCTCTCACTATTTACTGCAGAGGAGTAACTTCAGATTAGGCACTTGATTTGTAGACTGCTAGAGGGTGAATGAAGTTACTCCAACCCATGATTCAAGCTCCCAGCCTGATCCTGTTTGTATAAAAAGGTGTGTCTAAAAGGGTCTGCTCACCGTCTTGCCAGCACAGAAGCACTTCCTCGTGGTTGTGACTAATGGTAGGGAGGAACACTGAAATGTCTCAGCATGCAGCCAGAAACAAAGTGTTCACCTCCTAAATAGTTAATGAGGTCTCCATAAATACACTTAGATGCTCAGTTCTTGGCTTGTGGTGATCGGATTTTTAGCTTTTTACCCCAATACCACGACAGGATGGTCCATGAACACACATTTTCACAGGTGTGTAACAGCTGAGGTGCTCTTCATCGTGATGTGCAGTGCCAAGGTGCAGAGGGGCACCACCAGGCAATTTTTTGGTGAAAGGCTGCCCCCTATTTAGGATCTCTGACTGCTCTGGGGTATTTAGGATGATAGAGCCCTGGCTCTGTGCTTGCAGTGGGAAGAGAGGGAGGAGAAGGTTTTAAAGAATGGTGTCCAAACATGGTGACAACATCCCACTGAAATCAATATTGACTTCTCTCTGCATAGTGGCTGTTAATGTCCTCATAATTTATTTATTTGGAAGTTGGCAGGCTCCTCTTCCTTCAGGTGGTGTGTAAGGATGAGGCTGGCAGACTTTTCTGGGATGACAGCTGTGGGGCAGGGAAAGGCCATTAGAGGATACTCAAATATATGCTGTTAGGGGAAAATGTGAGCTTCAGGAGAGCCAAAGCTCTTCCAGTGTCCCAAAAACCTGCTGGAAAGGGGCATAGAGTATCCATATTATGTAGCATCAGTGTATGGAGTGTATTTGTAGATGGGGGTTGTGCCAAGTGATTTCCAAAAAGTCCCAAGTTCTGTTGTTCTGTCATCTGGTGATTCTGTAGATTTTAATAGCACAAATAGGAGGTAAAATTTGAAGGTTCTTAGTTATGTCCTATTTTTTTTCTGGTTTCCAGTTTAAATACCACACTGAGGAACATGCTGCCAATTTTCAAGATAATAGCTGTGAGAGCCAATACTCATCAAGCAGACAGCAGAGAAATCTGACATATTCTAAAACTATGGCATATAAATAAATTAAGCCTTTCGCCAGGCATCAGCTAAAATCCACACTTGGTGCCAAACTCTGAGAATAATGTCTCGGTGACTATGCAGTTTCTGGAAGCAGTGGGCTGATATGGATACATCAACAACACCCACACCCTCTTCCAGCCTCCTCCACAGTCCAGTGAAAGGTGATTACAGTGTCTGAAAACACCATCAAAATGTCAGTAGCATCTGAGCTGGTTTTCAGTGCTGCCCTGGCAGACGTGCACATCCAAGGCTGGAGGGAATGTGGAGGTTTCTCATTAGTGGCTGGATCTGGAGGTGATTCTCATTCCTCTGGATTCTCATCCCTCTGGATTCAGCCTGCTCCTCTCACAGTCTATCTGGACACCATTGATGAAAAGGCCTGGGCTTGTCCAAAGGATCTGGGCACATCCATGGGGCCTGTGCGCATTCCTGGGGTCTGCCCAAGCCCCATTTCCAGGCTTAGTCCCTGCTTTTCTAGGCAAATTCAAAGGTTTACACCTGGTCTATTAGTAGATGCTTTTCCAGACTTTGTAACCTCCTTGATGTCTATGATGGCTCAGAAGGTTACTTACAAAATCCTTTCAATCTGTGGCATAGCAACAAGTCTCCAAATTAAACAGGAATAACAGGGCAAGACTTCTGCCATTCTCAGGACATTATTTTATTGAACAAGCCTTCATTTTTATTTTATTTTGTTTTATTTTATTTGTGGCCCTTTTGTACACTCTTGGGCAGCACAGTGTTCCACAGAATGGCGGGGACTGGGGTGTTTGTGGGTTTAATGAGCCAGTTTAAGAAGGGGACCTCAAGTGAGACACCAGCTTCTGCCATGTGTGTGACCATTCCCTCTGGTCTCCTTCTCCAGTCACACTTGGGGTGAATTCAGCCCCAGCAGCGATTTGAACCAGTGCCATGTAGTGATAGTAAAAGTTCTCTGCATTTCCTCAGGCAGACCCAGGGCTCTGCTCAGCATCTCCATGTGTCCTTATGCCAAGACATCTGGGCACTTTCCTGTCCTGGACTTGGTTTCAGCAGTTTCCTGACATGTTCCCCCTCTTTTCTCTGTCACCACTTTTATTTCCTAGAAAAATGAAAAAAAAAAAAAAGCACTTTTTGAGTGATCATTGGGAATTCACTTGCATCCAAGGCTGCTGCCAGGACCATTAGTTGGAGGTCACAGTTCAGTTTGTAAATTGGGTGTCTTATCTGAGCTCTCATGGAAAAAGGCATTTTTTTTGAGAGCAAAACAAAATTTCTGCTCTGTTTCTAATTAGTCCTCTGTTGTCCCTGCAGGATTAATTACTGCCTTCTTCACTCAAATCATCAAATGCTGTTTGGCAACAGCTACTTTTTTTTATTTTATTTTAGGTATAATTAGGAGTCCTGGCATTACAAACAAGCTCAGTCAGGTTGTACCTTAAAATTACAGAGCTGAAATGTCACCTGAACTCATAGTTTAAACCCAGCCTTTGAATACCAACAACCCCATTGCACTCAGTGCATGTTCAGAGCTCATCCTTTTGGGGTCATCAGTAGGTCAGTGTGAACATCCTTCTCCTGAAATCAATCCCAGAAAGGGTTTTATTCTGCAGGATCCTCCCGCAGTGGGACTTTTAGAAAAGAATTATGGGTGCAAGAATGCAGTGGCACCTCCCAGCTCTTCCAACTACCTGTTGATGGTCTGTAGATTCCCAGCCACTTCTCTTTTCTATTTAAAGGAAGGGCTGAGGGCCACCAACTGCCTAATTATATCAAGTGGTAAATTGAATTTATCGGGTGGGAGAGGCAGTAGCCAGCATTAAGGCAGGATTTGGGTTTTAAAAATCTGCCTGGTGGGAATTGGGCAAGCTACCAGAAAGACAATAAAGGATCTATCTGGCAGTGCAGGCCAAAGGAATGCTGAACGTGTGAGCAGGAGAATTTATTGATAGCAGTGGAAAAGCTCATTAGCGTTGAAGTGCAGAGCAGGTCTGTAAATGCAGCTTTCAGCTGTCCCAGTAAAATCCCTGCACTCAGACAAGGGGAGCTGTGCCTTGTTCCTGTGGAGGGCAGAGCTGCCTAATGAGCTTTCCCAGAAAACTTGCACATAAACCCTGTTTTCTCAAATGTGATAGCTGGCACTCTTTCACTACCATGGGCACATTTCACAGCTGACCTCAGTGTCAGCCTCCCCCTGCCTCTGGTGTCACTGGGATCAGAGATGCTCCTAAAGCTGGCACTGCAGCATTTCTCGTAGGGCAGGTTTGTTCCCCCCTTTACTTCTCAGTGATTGTTGATTATTTGCCCTTTAAGAGATCTGTGGCCCTGTAAGGGATGTGGACACCCCAACAAAGCTGCAGCTTCTGGGGCTGCAGTAGAGCTAAAGGTTCATCACATTTTGTCTGGAAAACATTTCAGCCATAAAAATACTCCTGTTTAAAGCTCCAATGCCTTATCAGCACAGTTTATGTAACAAAATCCCATTAGTACTGCAAACCATTCTCACATGAATTAGAACATGATATGCTTCATAAACCTCACATACCTATTGACTGTTCTTATGCATAGAGACGTGGCTGGGCTTTCATGTGCAGGTGTAGCTGCGTATCTGTTTCATTTTTGTGTTTTGAAAGCCACAAAATATGAAGCAGGATTATTTTCCACAATGAAGTGCATTGTTTTCCTTCTTTATTTGTTTGTTTATATCTTTTCTCTTTCTCCCTCCCTCCTTCCTCCCTTGTTTTCTCGCCTAGATCATTAGGCTAGCAAATTGTAGAAATGGAGAGATTGATTAAGTGATGTTGCATCAGCAGATTTAATGAGATAATGATCTGTTTTGCTATTTGTGTTCAGAAGAAATAATATGCTAATAAGAACTGTAGCAAGAGCTGATTTTTTAATGTCCTGCTTAAATACCAGCCAGTGACTGAGTGGTTCAGTAAAGTGGTCTCAGCAGAACTTCTAAATTGTGTTCTCTGTTTTGGAGGTAAATATTTTCAAGCTTCGAGCACCTTGTGTAAATATTCGTTCTAAGGTCAGTGGAAATCTTTCCATTAATTTCTCTAATTCTAACCCAGTTCTCTCACAGGGACCTGGACACTGAGTACCAGCATGGGCTGAGCTTTCTCAAAACTGAAGACTCTGGGTACCAGAAATTTAATTTCAGGCCCTTGTCTAATGCAAATGGGTCCAAGATTTCATGCCCTGCTACATGCTGCGTGCTGAATGCAGAAATGTAGAGGATGTGTTTGAAGATTGGGACAGCAAGGTGAATTGCCATAAAAATCAGCTGAACCGATCAGGGAAAGGGCAGTTTTTAATTAACATGCATTTGAATCCAAAAGACACATCCTTGGTGTCTGAACTGGCAGTAATTTCCATCCAAAGTAACTGCTCAAAATTCATGACTGTCTCGAATATCCTTGCACAAGCCAGATATGTACATGAGCTGTGCAAACTCTCTCTGGGGAGAAGCACGGTTAAAAATAAAGCTATTATTGCTACCACAGAGAGAGAGACGATGACAAAGACAAGAGGCTGAGCACCAGGTGCTGTGAGGCTGAGTCCTGCCATGCAGCCTTCCAGCTGAGCACTGCTGATCCAGGTGTGGCCAGATGTGCTCAACCTCTGAGTCCTGTTTGTGTCCACACCTGGAGCAGAGCAGGGAGGGGAAGGGGCAGCTCATGGGGGGGGTTCATGAAGTGTAACCCCACCCCAGACCAGGCTTTGAAGGCTGAAGTCCTGGCTCTGTGAGGGACACAGGAACTTTGGCATGGGTTTTAGGATTCCTCCCCTGCCTCCCCCACCCCTTTGATAGGCTTATGAGTTCCCACACATTTAGGCAACTTGTCATCCTAGGCTCCTAAATGAAGAAAAATGTAGGGAATTTATACTGGGAGGAAAGAGGGACAAGGGGTGGGCATGATCTTGTCCATGTCTGTGCTCCGCCAGCTTTGCTGTGGTGTCTGGTGAATTGTCCTGGTAGGAGCATGCTCACAGAATTCTCACCATTAGTGGCAGGGGGAGATTATTTTTTAATGAATTGTCATCGTGGGGACCTCATTACAGTCAAAACATTGTGCTGTTTTTCTAGGTTTTTTTCCTTAGGCTTCCCCCCTCACCCAAAATGACAACTGAAAACTAAACTGAGCAGGAGCTGCTGTACAATCCTGCACAGAGATGCTGAACCTAAAAACCCAGCCTGCCCTCACAAGGTACCCATGGGGCTGTGCTGAGTACCCAACCTCGGCATAACCTGCCTTCTGTTCTTTTTTTTTTTCTGCTGAAATGCCAGTGTGCATTTTTTACTTCCCCTGTTTTGCAGCCCAGCACTCCCCACGTTTGTGCTCTGGTATCTCTCTCCACCCTTGAGCACCTAACAGGGACTAATCCCTGGTTTGTGGGAATCTTTCCACCAACATTAGCAGGACTTTCAAAGCATAATGAGCTGTAAATCCTCCTTTTTTTTTGGTTTTTTTTTTAATACCCTGAGGTCCTTACTTTTTGAGTTCAAGTTTCAAGGTGTCCCATTAGCTGAAAAAGCACCAGCTGGTATAATCGTGTTTGTGCAAACCTCGTGGAGAATTTGGGCAAAACGACCGGTTTTAAAAGCTCATGTTGGAAAACCCGATCTACAGAGTAACTTGAATGTATGTGATTCACAGACACTGGACTGTGGGGAGGAAAAGTATTTTGAGAAAAACTTTCTTTTTTGCAAGGAAGAAATTGGGGGAAAGGGTTATTGCTCGGGTGATGTTTCTTTTGTTACTACTTGCTGCTCTTTGTACACTAGCCAATGCAAATGACGTTCATGTTCCCGACAATATTTTTGAACAGCCCAGCTATCTTTTTTGCTGTTGTTAATATACTGAGGATTTGGGAGGATTTTAAATGCCTCTGCCTTTCAGGATTATTTCTACAAAAGCAATTGAGAACTGTGTTTTGACAGCAGGAAGCTTATGAAAACCTAGAGGAATAAAAAAATTAAAAAAAAAAAAAAAGCGTTTGAAACCGAACAGCTACGAAAAGAACGCACCTCTGCTACCATATCTGAAACCTGCAAAGCAATCACGAATCACATCAAGGAAGGAGCATCTTTCTACTGAAAATCACACATCAGTTTGTCGAGAGTGGATGCTCCCTTGGCCACGCTGCGACTGCCCGGGAGGAGCGCGTGGGAGCCGTCGTTAATCGCGACTCTCCCGTCACTGTTGGACGCTGCCGTGGGTGGTTGGGTGAAATTGGTTTATCTGTAGCAAGCTTCTTGTTGCACTTTTCTGTTTGCTGAAACTCAACAACAAGGGAAAACCGTGGGTCACTTTAAAGCATTGGCAGACAACTGTTTCTAACCCAAAGGAAAATGGGTTTTAGCACAATGAACTGTACTTCTTCAGGGAGGATCAATGTTGATTTTTTTTTTTTCCACACGTCTTTATTTACATGTGGCTATATTTTCATTGATACAGAA
This sequence comes from Eopsaltria australis, assembly GCA_034509425.1. Lineage (NCBI taxonomy): Eukaryota > Metazoa > Chordata > Aves > Passeriformes > Petroicidae > Eopsaltria > Eopsaltria australis. Next base: position 12,947 of record JAVTVJ010000012.1, on the reverse strand, counting down.
TAAAAAGTGCATTTTATTGACCTTGAGTGTTTGTCTCCTTACTTTTCTCAAGCACCATAAAAGCAGTAGCTCTTTTTTTCCTGACCAAAGCAGAACACAATTTGTTTAATTAATGAGCAAAACATCATCTTATTTTTAGGTGGTTCGGGGATGAGGGAGGTACATAAATCTATTGTTAGAATGGAGCTTCTCTACAGGAGCTTCTTCTTGACCCTCCTCCTCATTATCCTGAAGACAATAGGAAATAAATCAAGCTGAGCTGGTCACAGATACCTCATCCATAAAACTTCTGTAGCATCTAATTCCCTCTCCCCAGCAAATCAGGCTGAAGAGGGAATATTTTATCTAAGTAGATAATAATTACTTTCTTATAACCTTTTGTCCATTTTATTTGCTGCAAATGGGTTACCTTGCTTCAGAAAAATTACACTTCAGATACAAAATTAAGATTTTGAAGGATGGTGGGAGAGAGGCAGAAGTGTTTCACTTGGAAATTTAAGTATTTTCTAAGACATGGCTCCCTTTGCTTCTTGCATCATTAGCTTGGTCACAAGTGGCATTCCCTAAAGAGTTGCCTGTGCCAAGGTACAAGAGATTTCTTGACATAAACACACAGAACATTGCTGACCTGTTCTTGAAACCACCATTGCTTTGGTGATCCTTCAGTGCAGAAACCACAGCAGGTGGAAATTGGTGCAAATTTTCTATTCCCTTGCAAGTGGCTTTGACCAAACCCTGCAGGTTTTGTCCCAGCCAGGAATGGTGTCTGGTGTGGAGTAATCACAGTTGTGAGAGACAGAGTGCCATTAATTCAGTTTGAGGGTAAAGCATCCAAATCTAATTGTCCATAGACAGGTTTTGCCATTTGTAGGGACAGCTGCAGAAAACTTTTTCAGTTTATGGTGAAAAATATTAATTGCTGAGCTTTTATTTTTTTTGACTCACTGAGTGCCTACTCTCAGCATCCTCAGCTGTGGTGAGGAGAGCCTGGGCTCAGCACAGGAGGGAGAACAGCCTAAAGGTTTCATGGCAAACAGTGGTAGAACAAGCCATAATTTCCACTGCTGGAAAAAAAAAACAGTGTCAGGGACAGCTCCTGCTGCTTGTCTTTTGTAATTGGGGTTGGCTTTTGCCAGATTGGGAGCTGGCAGCATCAGCATAGCAGCTTCTTCCAAGTGGGCATTTGGGAGAGTGTCAAGGCTATACATCCCAGCCCTGGGAGCCTTGCTGGAAAGGGAACTGTCAGGATGGGGTATGAAGCAAGAATGGATTTATTTGCAGGAGCTAATTTGTTACTGGCTGACAGCACTGATTTGTGTGGTTTTGCAGCTGTGCCTGAGCAAGCTGGCAACTTCTGGCATTATCCATGGGATGAATCCTCACCAGATTCCAGCCACCTTCCACAACCCCAAACAGGGTTTGGAATTTACCCTGTAAGTGGTAAGGATGCTCACCAAAATGCAGAATCAGTCACCAAAATTGCTGAGGCCCTGGGGGAGACAAAGCACCCATTTTGCTTTGCAGATTGCTTTAGCTGTGCACATCACCTGTGCCTGAACAAGCCCTGGAAGCCAGGGAAACAAGTAAATTTATGCACATCTCATTCCCTTTATGAGAGCATCATCCAGCACACTGGGATGAAGATTTATTCTCCATGGCTGATGCTACTCTTGATTTAGGATCCAGACATAAACAACATGTACGAGCCAACACAGGGCAGGAGCACAGGGCAGAGACAGAGGTTTGGTTCAGTCCAGCTCCTTCCTCACATCAATGCACCCTTCCAGGCACCTTTTTTAGAGAAGCTTTTCCTTGATTGTCCACGGTGATGTTAAACTGGCCAGGCTGGATGGGGCTTGGAGCAACCTGGGCTGGTGAGAGGTGCCCCTGCCCATGGCAGGAGGTGGAACTGAACGAGCTTTAAGGTGCCTTCCAGCCCAAACCATTCTGTGATTCTGTGAGAATGAGGCTAAAATTATCATCTTACACATCTGATTAAATGAAGTAATGAAGATGGACCAAGCAACTTCTTCAGCACTGAAAATTCTCTGTCTGCCTAGAAATAAAACAACTGCTCAATTCAGGGCACAAATTGAGCCAGGCACCTAAAGCCACCTGAACTTTTGTAATGCTCAACTCAGAAACAGATAAAGAGAGATCTGCCACTGGTATCAGCTATTTTTGTGGCCACCTTGAGCACCTCCCTCTCCTGGTCAATAATTTCCATCTAGCCAGGTCTGTCTGAGTGAAGCCTCTTGCTCACTTGTTTGCACTTAAGAAAGTTTATAAATCATTACTTTCAAGCGTGGGCAGGCTGGTCCTGCAAACCTGAGAGTGGGATGTTGGACATGTCTGGACAGTGTGGGATTGAGGTGACCTTTCCAGAGGGTGCTGTCCCAGGGAGGATTCCTTCACAAGTGCTGCTGCCAGGATTAGTGCTGCTCACCACCTCCTTCAGCAAGAGCTGTTTGTGGCGCTCACAGAGGAGAATAATGAGGAGGGAGGGTGGTCAGACAGCAGGGCAGAGCACAGGAGGGGCAGCTCTGAGTGCTCCTGACCTGGGAAGGTGCTGGCTGTGAACATCCTCAAGGACAGGGGCTGGCAGCACATCACCAGGCACTTTGGAAACAGTGCTGGAGCAGAGCTGGAGTGTGCCCTGCCAGGAGCTGTCACTGATTGGCAGCAAGATGGACTGACCAATTTAATGAACCTCTTCCATCTCTCTCCTCTGTAATCCTGCGACATTTTCTCCAGGAAAATAACATGCTTCCAAATTAATCTGATTGCAGTGAAGCAGGCTGTCATCAGCCCCTGGAGAGAACAGAAGGTGTGATCCATCCCAGCTGAGAGCAGGTGAGGCTGCTGCTCCAAAGGTACCCAAAGGGCAGAGCTTGACCCTCCCACAGAGTGCTGAGTCTGTCTAGTAACAATTAGCAGAGAAATAAGAAAAGACAAGATAAGGAAATAGATTGGATCAATTTATTTCCTGCTAGGTAAATAAATCATGGGAAAGAAAAGAACTGAGATGAGAAATAGATGGACAGAGAGAAATGAGGGATTTATCAGCCTTGCAGTCTACTTATAGGATTATAAATCAGTGATGCAGACACTACTCAAAGGAAAGCACATCACTATGTGAGATCTAGGACTGCAGGACACTGTTCAACATGGGAGGAGACTTTGGGCATATTGATCTGTTTTTCATATATATACACGTGTGTTTTAACATTCAGAGACCTCAGTTCCACTACTCCACAGCTTGGCAGTACCCTGCAGGTGAGGCAGGAGGGAACAGCTGCAGGGAGCTGGATGGATGCAGCTCTGCTGCCTGCCTGGTCTTAGGTTTATTCCAGCCATTGGGAAGGATCAGAGTGAGGAGCTGGGTAGAGCAGACATGGGAAAGCACATCTCTCACTGAACAGGCAATAGGAGAAAAGCCAATCTGTGATCATGCAGCACAGGAACACTCAGAAGTCACATACAAGGATTCAAAAACAATGGCAAGTTTTTGTTTGTTGAGATGGAAAGGAAGGAGGCAAGAGGATTGGAAAAGCATAATTCTGTTTCCAATGCTCCCCCTCTTCTCCAGTTTCTTATATTCTTCCATTCAGATGCCATAAATTAAGGGCTTCCATCAGGAATGTAGAAAATATTCTCTGGAAATAATTTTCCACAGGAACAGAACAGTGAAGAATGACATCCCTGGTTTCATGGGTGGGAGAAAGTCAAGGAGTCTGAGAATATCCACAGCCTTTCTGAGGTAGCTCAGTCTGTTGTTAGTTTCCAAACTTTCTTACAAATGTTCTGCTGCGTGCTTGGGACACCAAACTTCCCTTTCCAGCAGCACTTTATAAAAGAGGAAAAAGAAAAAAACTTTTTAGGAAAAACCCTGCATCAATGAGTATAAGCAGACCCTCTGAACCCCACTTGTGGCTCACAATCCAATAACACAAAATGCATTTTTTATCTAAAATGCCCCCATCTTCCTTATCTGTTATTCACATTTTGCAACAGGGCCAGGAACAGCACAGATTTCCTCCAGTCAACAGATCACTCTCCCTAAAGATTAAAAAATGCTACTTCAGCCTTTTATAGTGTAAGTTTTTAATTGTCTATGCAATCAGCTTTTCTTAATGAAAAATGAAATGTGCCAAACCAGGGTTTCTAAGCCATGTGCAGACTTCTGCATCCCTCTGAGAAAGGGGGTCTGACTCAACATAGACTTGTTTCTAATAAACCCACAGTTCCAAAAGGTTGGTAAAATTCATCCTGGGAGCAAATGACAGTGCAGTGACTTAACAGAAGACTCAGTATTCCTTCAGTAAGGTGATGCCTCTTTCCATTTCCCTTTTCCCATTTCTCTTTTCTTTCCCTTTATTCTTTCCTTTTCTCTCTTTTTCTTTCTTACTTTTTTTTTTTTTTTTTTTTTTTTTTTTTTTTTTTTTCCCCTTTGGCCTTCTTTTCCTCTTGCCCTTTGCTTTATCCTTTTGAGCTCCATGAAGAAATGCAGACTTTTGTTCAGGCCAGTCTGACCTGCAGCATTCAGCTTGGCTTTTCATTCTGGCCAGATGACTTCTTTGCTGTACCAGGGAAAGGAAAAATAATGGAAGAGATCCAAGACATCAATTGTGACAGCAACTGTATGCTGGCAGTCTAGCACACTCCGTATTTCTAGATAAGCTTGCTTGAAACAAAGACAACTAAAGAAAACAAACAAACAGAAACCCCCCAGCCTGTTAGAACTTGACAGAGCTCACCCCTCACCATATGATATTTGCTAATGAACTGCACGCAGTGAAAAACGTGTGAGAATCCTTTCCATCCATGGCTTTTTGGGGAGGGTGATAAATTAATTCAAGTAATGTAATAAGCAAGTCTGAAAATGGGTTGTGGTGGGTGGTTGCTTGCCCCCCCCCCTCCCTCTGCTAAATCATGCCATAAATGTTTCCCTCAGCAGATGCAGACGCACATAATTTCTTTCGGGATTTTATAACCATGACAACCAGTTTTAAAGGAACGTTTTCGGTTTCCACAGTTTAAATTAGAAGTGTATCCAAAAAGAGGGTTGTAAAATGAGCAGAAGTAATCTACTATTGCCACATCTTCCTCAGAAAAAAATGGAGTGATGCATTTTTGCTTTTGTTTTTACATACAAATAAGAAAACATGTAAAATAAACATTCTGTGCCCACTTTTCCTTTAAAAACAATTTTAAAAGACAATTTTATTCCCGTGTTAAAATGCCTTCATTTTAAAGATAGTGAAATTAAATCTTTCCCATTTAACTTGTGTTAGATTTAATGATACTGTAATTTATAATGAGTAAAGCATGTTGACATTTAATGCATATGCCTTCTTTGAAGTTACATCCTTTTAGTAGAGATGAATTTTGATGAGTTTTACCGAAGGGGTTGAAAGAGTTTAGGCAAGCTAAAAATAACTCAGGAGCAAGTTTAATCTGGGTTAGACAATGTTCCTTTTATTTTACATTGAAATCTCATTAGCAGCAAGGTGCAGAGAACCTTTTAGGGCTTTCAAATACTTTAAAAATTGATGCCAAGCCTTTGGACTGGAGTCACAGGAAGGACACTCCCCAAGCTCAACATGCTGCCAGTGCTGGTGTCCTGGTGACCTGCTGAACTGGGGTTTCACCCCAAAAGGCTCCTCTGTGCTCCCACTTCTGTTTCAGGCCATGTCCAGCTCCACCCAGGGCTCTTCAGCCCTGACCTGCTCACCTGGAGCCCAGCAGTGCTCATTTACACAGGTACTGCCCCATTTGAGCACCTGAAGGACCAGGGCAGTGGACAAAAGATTTGTGCTACACCCGTAGAAAGAGAGAAGAAGAGAAAAGAATATGACCCTGTCCCAGAATTCTCTAAGCAAAACTTTTTCTCAAAATGAAACATTTAGATAGGTCAGATGAGCAATGCTGTATGAGCATCTCTTCCTCTCCTGTTTTAAATTAGGCCTCACAGAGAGGCAGGTGCATGCTTTTGCATGGATAAATCCCATCTGTTGTTTGAGGCTCTGATCTGGCAAAGCATCCCACTGTGACCAGCAGATAACTCTGAACTTTTGGTTCCAGGGCCCTCAGAGTGCAGCAGTGCTCCCAGCCCCTGGATACAGCAGCCTGGCTACTGCCCTCGTGCTTTCCCTTGTTTCAGCTCCATATTTTGGCTACAAGAACATTTATTACTCAGACTATCAATTTGAAACTCTGGTGGGCTCAGCAGGGCTTTCTCAGCGCTGCTGCTTTGTGAATATCTCTTCCCTCTGCATGTTTCACGTGATTAGGCCCTGGTTTGTCATTTCCAGCTCCTATTTCTAACCCATCTTGAAGCAGTTTGCATAATGTCTCTGTGGAGTTGCGTTTGTTTGTGCCAGCCTGGGTGGGTGGTGCAGCCCCTCCTCTTCTCCCAGGGCAGGGTAAAACTCACTACAAGGTCCTGGGCAATTCCAGGATTCATTTATCACGTGGCACATATGAAAACCTGTTTTCCAAACAGGCAGCATGTACCGTTCAGCAGATCCTTTCTGCACAAAATCAGCATTACTCTGGCATTGCTGAGAGGTGCAGGTCGTTCTGTGCTCAGCTGTAACAAACAGCAAATTCTTCACCCTTGTGGCTGGGGATCCACGTGGGGATCCAGCAAAGGAAGATGAGCTCCTTGGGTTGTTTATTACAAAACCACTGAGCACTCAATACTTGTGTAACTTCTCCTTAGAGATGACCAAGGTGTCTTGGTAATTCCTCCCCTGCAGTGGAAGTCTCCAACCCTATCCTGAGAAAGTATTTTCAGCCTACACTGCAGTCCAGGTTTCCAGTCTGAGCTTCTCCATCACCAGAGGGGCTTCTTCTACACACCCAGCTGCACACCACTGCTGGCACTGCTAATTGCTGGTCCACTCCAGCTGCCTGCCCAGCTGGACACAGCTCCTGGCCAGCTCATTGCCCTTTCTGCAGGAACACCTCAGTGGCCCCCGTGCTGTGAGCATTCCGACCTGTGCCTTGCTTCCTCAGGCTTGCAGTTGTATGTTCCACTTAAACCCTGGTGTCAAGCCAAAACAAGCTGCTGGTACAGGGCAACAACAATCAGTTCGTGTTTCCTTTATCTAATCACATCTTTTCACGCTGAGCAATAAAATCCCAAATAAATGAAGCAAAGTGTTGGCTTCAGACAAGGTTGGCAGACAATTGCAACTAGGAACTGATTGTCAGGAGAGCAGCACACCAGGGACAAGCAGGTAACACAGAGGTATTCAGAGGGGAGGTGGGGTTTAATCTGGCACAAGGCCTGTTATGCTGAGGGTTACAGAAAGCAATAATCTTGTATTTTTACTATTTTTATGGAAAATTTTCTTGACACATGGCAGCTGTACAAGCATTAGAGCCTCCAGCTGTATGAACACACCAGAGCCATCATTTACAGGTTTTCAAGGTACACGAATGCTCACCAGCCCTTGGGAATAACATGCAAACATCAGAGGAAGTTATGACCTCAAACTGCTGTGTGCACCACCTGGAGCTCTGGGGGGAAACAGGCTCATGGGTTTTGGCTGTGCAGTGCTCACTGTGCTGGCTCCCCTGGATCAACACTAAACTTGGTGCTCTGGAAGCACCTTGGATTTCTTTTCTGTTTAAACATAAATTTCATCTGACTTTGATACGGATGTGCATACGAGGGAGACTCTGCACAACTGAATTTCACAGTGATACAGATTTTTTTAATCAGAATCCAGCTGAATTTTCAGTTCACTGCTGAGCCCTCACTGCTCTCCTGCCCTGCTGTACCCTCTCTCTGGTACAGCATCAGACGTGCAGCACACTTGGCAAAAGCCATGAGCAGCAGTCACTCCTTTATAAGCAGAACTGAACCAACAAAAGTAAACAGCCCCATTTCTCTTCCCTTTTAACAGCAGGTCAGTGATGCAATGTCTCTAATTAGCACTCACAGCTGGCCACTGCTGAATTGCTGGGAAATGTTCAGCAGCCTGCAGGTATTTTGCCATCCTCCCCTTTCATCACTGGCTGCTTTCAGTGCTCCTGCTCTTGACTGCTGTTCCTCGAGCTGCAGAGCCAGCTGTTCCACTCTGGGCTTTGCATGGGCTCAGAGGATTTTTGTTACCTGAGTGAACAAAGAAGTGGGCAGAACACGGAGAGAACCTTTCACAGATGCTTCTAACCTTTGCGATGTCAGGAATTAAAAATAGCTTTGGGTTAGGGGGCAATGTAAATTCCTTCCCCTGCAGCCTAGATCTGGTCTAATAAGAAAATGTTGGGTGTGATTTTCAAGCAGAAGTGAGTAAGTATGACATTTACCAATTAGAACAGGGCCCTTAGTCTGTGGGAGATGAGCAGCAACAGGATTTCAGTTCAAATCAAAATGTACACACACCCCTATTTAACAAGGTGTGCTATACACCTGTGCACTCACATATTCCCATGTACATGCAAATAAAATTACTGAAGGCATGGACTGAAGACAAAAGGAAAAAGTAGAGGAAGAGGGCAGATTTTGACCCTCTGGAACAATAGGTGGTTTTAGAATGACTGCTAAGGCAAGAGCAGCGTAAAGCAGTGATGCTCCTACTGCCTCTGTTTCTCCCCCAGCAAGTGCTGCTGTCTCCTCTTTGGCCTCTGCAAAATAAATTAAGCTTAAGGAAATGCTTCCCAGCCTCAGTGACTCCTCCAGGGCTTTGCTTTGCTGGTGAGGAGCAGCCTTTTCCACCACAAGCAAGCTTGTGCTGCTGTGAAGGGCGAGTGCTAAAGCCAGGCAAGCCCACTGCAGTGCTGGGGTCTGCAGTCCCACGGGAGGGAAAGCAGAGCCTTGCACAGAGCTCTGAGCTGCAGGAGTGAGAGCCTGGTTTTGTCCCCAGTTACTGACAAAGAGCACCAGTGCTTTCACTAAACAATATTGCATAAAAATATCATTCAATTCTATGAATGGCAGCACTCAGAAAGACAAGAACTCTTAAAAGAACAAAAATGGACCATTCTGCAGGTTTGTTTTTTTTCAGGAATCATCTTTTCAAATCAGCTATGGCACACCTAGCAAACCTGTAAGGCTTGATAGGGCTGAGTGGTGTGTTAGACTCTCTCCCCAGAGCTCTTATCTTAATTTTATCACAGCTCTCAGGAAATTAAATGCATTTTATACCATTCCTTCATTTCTGATGTACCTGACCTTGGTCTAGATTTAGTTTTTTCCAGCTGGCTCAAATTGGGCAGTCATAATCCCTCCTTTCTGCTGGTGCTGAATCTGAAATACCTGAATTAATGAAGTCTCTTGTTTCGCTATCACATGATCTAGGCTGCCAAAATATTTACTTTCTCCCTGAGTGACGTACAAAAGAATGAAAATGTAAATTGTCTTCGTGCTCCTTCAAGCTCTACTTTACATATAAACTACTAACCTTGCTGCCTTCTACTTCCCAAGCTGCACACTGCAGTGCACAAAGAATGCTCAAATTCTGTCAAATTCAACCACAAGTATAAATATAATCCTGGGCATGACGGGCTTTAGACCCACTTAGACTGCAAAAATCAGCTTAACCAAACTATCTGCTTATACTGTATCTTTGGACTAAGTCCCTCAAATAGATAACTCCCAGCTCACAGAATAAACCAAATGATATATTAGGAACTCGAATGAAACCATGAAGATTAGGGATAGCTGAGACTTTAAAGTCCCTCTAACATTAATTTGAAAGTGGAACCTTTCCCTAATGGGAGAGATGAAAACCTAATAAAAGGACTTGTACTTTATGCCTCATCTAGTGAACGGTCTCGTAACAAATGTTAATAGTTAAATAAGGCAAAAGCCATTAAAGTGCTGTTGCTCAGGCCCTGCTGTCAGCTGGGATAACTCCATATCTTCAATGTGGTGAAAGCTAACGCAGGAACAGCAGAAGATCTGGTCCACTGTTTTTGTAAAGGAGCAGACAAGCATCTCATCAGAATAAACTTTCCTTCACATTTTCTCCGTACTTCTAAAGATGTGGATGGCTGGAGAAACTTTCCACTTTTTAACTTGCAGCCTGGTGGAAGGGGACAAATCCCCATCTCTTTGGTGTCACAGCTAAGGGGCAGGCAGCAGCCAAGGTCCTCTGAGTGCTCAGGTATCTGTGTTTCTGCACACTAGCTGTGTGCCCTAACTTCCAATAAATCTGTATTTAAAAACACAACTAGTGTTGCTTCCACCCAGTCTGTAGGAAATACTCTTGGGATAAGATAATTATGTGCAAGTAAAGAAATCACTGGTATCAAATCAAGGGGGTTCTCTGTACATAAAATACACAGAAAAGGAATCTTCTCTCTTGATGCTTCACCTTGGTCTGGAAGGATCTTGAGGATTCTGACTGGGACAGCAGGAAATTCATAGAGTTCAAAGAAAAGATGTGCAAATTCCTGCAGCTGGAATTACAAAGGCAGATCAAGTAGAAGCAGACAATATAGCAAGGGAAGATTCCCACAAATTGCCACTTTGGAGGTTCAGGGGAAAACCTTTCATCAGGAGGGTGCTGCAATGCTGGAGAAAGCTGCACAGGCAGGTAGTTTTAGGCTCATTCTTGGTGGCTTTCAAGACACAGATAGACAGAATCACATCTGACCAGTAAATCAGACTGTAGATCTCCAGGGTGATTCCTGTAACAGATGTGCCATTCTTACCCACCTTCCTCTGCTGGTGAAACCTTCATTCTTCCAGACAAATGGAGCTTTTATGGTATGTCACAAAGTTCTGACAAAGCACAGGTGTCTTTGAGCCTCTGAGGAAAAAATTTTTATCAGAAATCTGTTTTCTTTGTGACAATCTGCTTTTGTTCTTCATGTCCTCTGAGTATTGAAAAGTGGAGAAAAGAAGTATTTCAAATATCAACATAATGATAAAAAAAGATTAAATGATAGTAGGGTATCTTCTGCTTTCTCTACAGAAACTTTGTCCTGTTTGAAAGAGGAGTTCCAGCTGGAGAGCCGAAAATCATCTATTGTGGGTAGGGATATCAACAGACCTTTACTTTCATGAATTCAAACTGAGGATGGGCCACAGGCTCAGCTGGTGCAAGTTCAGCATCTAACAGTCAGTGGAAATACTGTGATTTACACCAGCTGAGATATGGCTTTCTGTTTCTTTTTTAATAAATCAGCTGAGAGAATAAATTTCTCCGTACTAGCCTGGCACGGTTCTATTGAGATGTTTAACCACACTAACACAATGACTGTGATTTTAGAGGCAAACCACAAATGAAACATCTTCTGTGCCATATAAAGCACATCTTCTAGCTCAGACTGATTTCAGAGGTGCTAATTATGTTAGTGTTGCAGGAACTGCAGTAATTCACTTCTAAAATCCATTTAATTTCTTTTTAATTACTCATGTTTACCAATTCCTTTAGATTCCGAAAAGACTCAAAATTGCAGTTAGCAAAGGAGGCTTGAAGTGGAATGATTAAAAACATCTGGCATATACATAATTATACCAGGCAATTTATTCCACCATTACCAGAGCCATGGTAATGAGCTGGGGCTGGATTCTATCACTTTTCTGAATATTTTCAAGTACCTGACTACACAGACAGCTTCAGTGATATGATTGGCAATAATTAAAGTGTGTAACAAACAAACCTTGGGAGAAACAGAGGTAGATTCTTTTCCTTGCTAAGTGAGGGTGCCAGCCTCAGATGTGTGGTCAGCTTTGTCCATTAGCAGGTTCAGGCAAGTTCAAGTTTATCTGAAAAAATGTAACCTGAATGTAACTAAATATAGCTTAAGAAAAGTATGAATCAATACTGCAGTCGTGTTGATTCTGCAAAGATTTTATCTTCAGAAGAAAATAGAAGGAAAAAATCAGGCTATTTCACACCCTAGTGTCTCAAGGATCTTTGAAGTTTAACAATTCATTCTTGCTTTAAAATGTTACGTGTACATAGAGAAGAAATTAATTAAAAGGATTTTACTTTCAAACCATGCTCAACTTATTTTTCTTTTTTGGAACACTTAAAAGATTTACATTACTTGAAATTTGTGCAAGGCCAAATTTCCAAAGCAATTCAAAGAAGGGCTGTGATCTTCATACATAAATTGCTGCCTCAATACGTCTTTCATTATGCAAATGTTGGGACTGGTTGATCAGGGGTAATTTTATTCCCTAACTATCATATTTTTTGTTCTCTTTGTCCTTTGGAACCATTGCCCATGCAAAATTCAGGCCGTCTCCTGGGAAGTGCCATGAGCCACAGGGTTACCAACAGCTTCTATTCCCATGGCCTTGGGATAACACAGAAGAAAACATTCCTGAGAGTATTCCAGAAGGATTTAGCCAGTATCAGGGGTTGTGATTACCTAGGAGAAGACATTTTCTGAGAGTATTGTAGATTGACTTGACCAGTGTCAGGAATAACCTTAAGACCCCAACGACTGCAGAGAACCTGACTCCTTCTGTACAAATTCTTAACACAGAAACATGAGTAAAAAAGAAACCAGTGAAATCTGGGCTCCTTTCTCTGCAATATTTCACAAGAAAAGTATTGCCATCACATTAATTTAGCATCTCAAAGGTCCAATTTGAAAATTCTGCATTGTGGATTTCCATGACACATGTAATGGAAAAATCCAGCCCTACTGTACAGTCAGAACAGTCCAGCTGCAGTGAGCCAGGGCTAGGTGATGAAATTTGAGAGGGATATTATTTGAGAGTTTGAAAGTTTTGAAGTGCTGAGTCTGTTATCACCACCACAACCCAGGGCCACCACAGCTCATGACTGCCCAGCTGATGGAGGGACAGCTCACTCCAGCTCCACCTGGTCTGGTCAGCTGGACTGCTCAGCTCATTTCTGTGCATCAGCAAGGGCTCAGAGGAGGTGGGCTTGTGCATCCCCACAAAATCCTCTTCTCACCACAAAACTAATTACAAAAAGAGTGCTGATCCAGGCCACCAGCAACTCAGCTTT